>CM048755.1:779226300-784226300 GCA_026315105.1 Locusta migratoria
CCTGTAGAGTGTCATCCTCTGTTTCAATGAAATTTTCATCACAGAGTGTCTGGAGATTTTGTTTTGATCCACCTACCAGTTTGACATAAGACCAAAATTTCTTAGGATTTTCAGCCAAGTCAGTACATAGAACTTTACTTTTGAATTCGTTGAACGCCTCTCGCATAGTCCTCCTCACGCTACATTTCGCTTCATGTAATTTTTGTTTGTCTACAAGGCTTTGGCTATGTTTATGTTTACAGTGAAGTTCCCTTTGCTTCCATAGCAGTTTTCTAATTCGGTTGTTGTACCACGATGGCTCCTTTCCATTTCTTATGATCTTGCTTGGTAAATACTCATCTAATGCATATTGCATGATGGCTTTGAACTTCGACCACTGTTCAACACTGTGTACTTGAATAAAACTTCTGTGTTGAGCTGTCAGGTACTCTGAAATTTTTTTCCGAACAGAAAAATCTTCCTACATTTTTTAATATTTCTATTTACGCTGCTGTAACTGCTTTATGATCCCTGACTTCCTGTTCTGCATTAACTGTTTCAAATAGTTCGGCCTATTTGTCACCCGAAGGTCTAATATGTTGTTGCCACGAGTCGGTTCTCTGTTTAACTGCTCAAGGTAGTTTTCAGATAATGCACTCAGAACAATTTCACTGGATTCTTTGTCCCTGCCACCAGTCATAAACCTGTCTCTCTCCTCCAGTCTATATCCGGTAAATTAAAGTCTCCTCCCAAAACCATAACATGATTAGGAAATCTACTAGAAGTATTTTCCAAATTTTCCTTCAGGTGTATGAATTACTATGTTCAAGCCTCCTTTATCTGTGAGCTTCATCCAAATTATTTCACATTTCGGATCTTCGTCAATTTCCTTCCATAATAGTGCACTTTTTATAGCTATAAACACACATCCCCCTTCACTGTCCAGCCTCTCTCTGCAGTATACATTCCAATCTGAGTTTAGAATCTCATTACTGTTTACATCTGGTTTCAATCAACTTTCTGTCCCTAGTACTATGTGGGCATTGTGACCATTTATTAATGAGAGCAGTTCTAGGACCTTTCTGTAGACGCTCCTGCAGTTAACTAGTACTAAATGGATCATTTTCTTCCCTGCCGTGTTCTGCCTACTGCTACCTTGTTGCCGCTCAGTAGTAGTCTTGTCGGGCCTAGGGAGGGAATTCTCTAACCTAAAAAAAAACCACCATATGCACTCCACACGTACTCCGCTACCCTTGTAGCTGCTTTCTGCGTGTAGTGCATGCCTGACCTATTTAGGGGAATCCTACATTTCTCCACCCGATAGTGGAGGTAGAGAAATTTGCACCCCAGATATATGCAGAATCGTCTGAGCCTCTGGTTTAAGCCTTTCACTTGGCTCCAAACCAGACGACTGCGATCGGTTCTGGAAACTACACTTCAAATAGCTAGCTCGGATTTCCAATGCTGCGAGCGAGGCTTTTGGCCTTCACCAACTCCGCCAACCACCTGTATGAACTGAGGATGACCTCTGAACCCAGCTGGCAGGAGTCATTGGTGCAGACATGAGCAACGATTTAGTCGGGTGCACCCAATGCTCTTTATCGTCGCTGGAAGGGCCTCCTCCACATCTTGGATGAGACACCACCCCCCCCCCCCCCCCCGGCAAGCAAACAGAGTGCACATTGGTGGCCTTCTTCCCCGACCTTCCTGCTATTTCCCTAAGGGGCTCCATTACCCGCCTAACATCGGAGCTCCCAATCACTAATAAACCCCTCCCCCTGTGTGCCTACTCGGACTCTGCTGAAGGAGCAGCCACATCTCCTCACAGGCAGAACAAGTGACGCCGCACAGCCAGCCTCCACATTAACCTTTCGCCCCGAGTGACGCGAATGCCGTCATACCCGCTACACCCCTTGAGGAGAGGGTGGCACAACCACGTTCGGTACATGCGAAGATGACCTGACAGCTGGGACCATGGACGAAGCCTGTAACACCTGTGGTGTCAAACGTGACATACCAGACCCCCCACTACCGCGACACTCGAAGGCAACATTCTGAAGATGGCTGTCCGCAGCCAACAGCATGCTGAGTTGCTCACGAAGAGCGGCCAGCTGCTCCTGCGTCCGTACACTGCAGTTGCACATCCTATCCATCCTAACAAATCAATAATTCCAGAAGGAAACTTTCACTTTGCAGCGGAGTGTGCACTGATATGAAAGTTTGGAAAGTAGGAGGCGAGGTATTGGCGGAAGTAAAGTTGTGAGGCGGCATTGTGAGTCGTTTCGGGATAGCATAGTCGGTAGTGTGCTTGCCCGCGAAATGCAAAGGTCCCTGGTTAGAGTCCTGATTCCGGCACACAATTTTAATCTGCCAGGAAGTTCCAAATGAATAATTGTCTGTAGAGTTAAGTATCAACTTGTTACTAGAGTGAGTTCATAAACATTTACACTGCTGAGCCAACAAATAAGTGAGAATAATTCACTTCTACTTAGATGTAACTCTGCTGACTCTGCGGCTGGCATGCTTAACACTACCTATCAAATACGCGAGAATAAACTATTAAAATAATAGCACAAACGAAATTTGCCGTGTACACGAGTATAAACCTCTTAAAACAGAAGTACTAACGAAAATGTACAGCTCTTAATCTTTACCCCACGGATGGTAGGAAAATTATACAACCCATTCCAGTGCTGCATAAATAAGATGGGTTGGAGGCGTTGTCAGGATAGAAGGCAGAGCGGTGAAGGCTTGTGGGCGCCCTAGGAAAGGGTGGCTGACTGGCAAATAAAAGATAGAATACAAGTTAATATTTGGTATATTCTGAAATATGGGATACATGGCGGGACTCGCCCTGGGGTCGGATGCAATGAATGAATACCAGTCTAAACGGATTAGAAAATGGAAAAGGTTACGGTAATGGTAATGGTTCACACAGTTGGTGGCTGATACCAAACAGCCGCCAGGCGGGAGCGGACGGCATGCGGCCGTTCACCCCGCACCTAGGCTAGGCCTCCAGGGTGTGTCTGTTCTGCACGAGAACTCAAACTGAAGAGAGCAAAGCGACTGATTCTCGCACTTTGGAGTCGTCCAGCAGTAGCACATGTGATCAAACGTAGGTGTCTGCTATTGGCTCCACGGTAGCATGGAAACGTCAGTAGTTTCAGCACGGACGCCAGAAGGGTGGCGTGATTTCAGAATCAGCAGTCAATACTGGTTCTGGCCGGCTCTGTCCTGCAAGGTAGACAGGCTTAGTCATGTTGTCAAGGCGTATGTTACAGTGGAAGAACACTTGTAAAACTTAGGCGAAGTTTTGAAATACATTTTTTGAATTATTTCCCTAACATATTTTAGACTGGCTGGTCATCCTGTACAAAAATGAAGAACTTGACTGGCAAATTAAATTTCACACAAATTAAATTGTGATACTTAGCACTGTTTACGATGTGACAGTGGCGGAAGCTGGCACTGTACTCGACAGCTGATGAAGGCATTTTCAGTAAATAGTAATATCAAATGTGTTTGAGTATACAATAGTTGAGACCACATGATTCAGGATGAGCTGACAGTGTGGTGCGAGCATCGTGCAATACTGTCCAGCAGATATAATCAACTGTATGTAAAGTCTATGTAATGTGTTTCTAGCACTGCACAGTTTTTAAAATTTTGTGTACTACTCTAAGTAATTTGATGCCACATAGTTACTATCACAGAAAACAAAAATAATTTCAGTCTTATTTTGAGCAGAGATAGCAAAATGTAACAAGTGTAAAAATCAAAATTTTTTACTGAATAGTATGACTTCAGTCAGTCAGACTGGAGGGCACACACATTGCATGAATCTTAATTTGTGCCAGTCTGGAACAGTACTTGTGCAACGGTCTAGCCTAAGTGCTTTCTTTGATTAGTGTGGAGAATTTGGGGTCGGTTGGTCACAAGCTCAGTTACAGGGAGAGGTTAGAGTACTACTTTAGACATAGATCTCTGGCAGATAAACAGAAAACGTTCCACGCTATTGCTCCGTTAGTCACATTTTGTGTAGTGCCGTGCAGGTTGGTATTTTTATTGCAATTGGGATCAGTGGTCAGATCAGCTACACCAGGTGATGCAAATTGCGCATGACTGTATAAAAACCTGGGGTCAGGACAACTCGGGTGCACCTAAGGCTATCTGGAGCCTCTAAATGGCATCGGAGTTACTTAATCTCACCTTATAAATGGACACCCACAGGTCAGTGCTTGTCGTTAAATTGCTGACGGTCCTTCTCCTGAGTGTCCAGTGACCACATGCGATCCAGCTGTCTTCCTTCTTTGACCCTGGTGATGAGCTGTTTCACATAGTCGTCCTGAGTGTCATCCGGTTGGAACAGAAACAGGGTATACATTGTCGTCTCAGCTTCACGGCCATGGACAGGAAAAAAGGCTTGAAGCCTATGGTGTCTGGCCTTTCTGTATTCTAACCAAATGTCACAACTAGCAGTATTGCATCCAAATCCTTCTACTCAACATAAACGTACATTGACAGCATATCTGCTAACGTCTTGTTAAAACATTCTGTAAAACAATTTTCTGAGGAAGGTAGACTGTTTTTATTCTGTGGACAATGTCACAATGTGGTATTACCTCTTTTAATAGTTTTTACTAGAATACTTTACCGTGATCAGATATTATCTCATATGGTGTGCCATACTTTCAAATAACCTCTATTACAAGGAATTTTGTGATTTCTGGAGCTTCTGCAGTCGGCACAGGTTAGGCGACAGCTTAGCAGGTTAGGTAATCAATGGAGACTATTATCCATCGGTTACCGACTGTCCACTTCGGAGACCTCCCTAAAGGATCGATCCCAACTCAGTGGAATGGAGCTGCTGCAGGTGAAATTGGTACTAGACGCCCTGGAGCTAGTTGTGGCACATGCTTCTGTCGCTGGCACTCTTTACAGTGACTCACATAGTGCTTGACAGATCGGTAGAAACCTTGCCAGTAATACCTACATCTGATTCTGTCTAGAGTCTTCGCGAATCCCAGATGACTAGATTATTGGAGCATTATGGAAATACTAGAGAATAGCTGGTTGGAGATTAGCTGGAACAACCAGTAGCCATTTGAGGCTCAGTGGATTGTTTTCTTAAGGGCATTTGTGGAACATCTAAACCACTTGCCAACTCTGTTTAAGTAGTATCCCATTAATAAGTTCAAATGCTCCTCTGATCAGTTCTACTTCATCCAAGGCCTCTATGGTTCATAATCATGCTGGATCTTCCCTCTGTTCAGCTGTAATGTCACCTAATTCTGTGAGGGCGCAAATTTCATCCATTCTGTTGTGTTCAGCTGATGGATTCCTCGAAAGGCAGTCGGCATCCTTGTGTTTGCGCCCGTTCTTAAATACCACCGTGACATCGTACTCTTGGAGTCTTAGTGCCCATCTTGCTTGTCAACCTGATGGATCCTTCAAGCTAGTCAGCCAACACAAAGAATGGTGGTCTGTCACGACGGTGAATGGTTTACCGAATAAATACTGCCAGAAGTTACTGATATTCCAGATGACAGCGAGACATTCGTTCTTGGTTGCAGAGTAGTTTCTCAGATTTTGAGAGTACTCTTGATGCTTAGGCTATCACCTTTTCAGCTCCTTCCTGAATTTGTATGAGGACTGCACCAACCCTATAACCACTAGTGTCTGTGAGAAGTTCAGTTTCTGCATTCTTATCCTATAAGGCTAAAACTGGTGCGGAAGTTAGAGCCTCCTTAAGTGCCTGCAAAGCTCTTTCTTTTGTCTCTTCCCAGTAAAACTTGGCATCTCCCTGCAGAAGTTCTTGCAGTGGACGTGCCTTGTTACAAAATGCCTTTATGAAACGTCTGTAGTATGAGCACAGCCCGAGACAACGCCTCACATCATGATTGTGCTGAGGAGTTGGAAATTCTGTGACTGCCCTTACTTTATCTGGATCAGGATGGACACCATCCCTGTTGACTAGGTGCCCCAGGATTTTTATCTCTTTGGCGATGAAGAGGCACTTTTTTGGATTGACAGGCAACTTGGGCGTTCTTCAAATGTCTTAGAGAAAACGACAATGTCATCTAGATAGAAAGACACATCATCCACTTACGGTGTCGAAGCAAGTTGTCCATCATGCATTCTAATGTGGCCGGAGCATTACATAATCCAAATGGCATTACTTTGAATTCATAGAGGCCGTCTGGTGTAATAAAAGCTGTCTTTTTCCTTTCCAGCTTCGTCAATCTTGATTTGCCAGTAACCTGTCTGCATGTCCATAATTGAAAAGTATGTAGCTCCTTTTAAGCAGTCTAAGGTGTCGTCAGTGCGCGGCAATAGGTAGAATTCTTTCTTTGTGATTTCGTTCAGCCACCGATAGTCGACACAGAATTGCCACGTGCCATCCTTCTTCTTTACAAGGACCACCGACAACGACCAAGGACTCTCCAAAGGTTGAAAAATGTCATCGTGCGACATCTTCTCCACTTCTTTCCGAATTATCTGCCTCTCAGCTAGTGATACTCTATACGAGTGCTGGCTAATTCGTGGATGATCCCCAATATTGATACGGTGCTTTATCGTGGGCTGTTTTGTCTGACTTTTCCCCTGCTCAGGTGTGAATGCACTGGCGTTGTTCCTTGGTCAGTCCTTGCCCAATTGGCAGTTCCATGGTTGTTTCCTCTAGCGTGTTGTCAGTACTAACAGCAGAGCATGGGTCTATTGGTGACATTGTGCTTACCGTCCTAGATTGGTTTAGCTGTCCTGATGCAAATTCCTTTGGGGATTAGTTGTTACTGCTTGTGGCAATTAGTGATCCAAATCTCTCCTCGACCATTGGTAATGCTTATGATAGCCGCTGGTATGTAAATTATTAATAATAATAATAATAATAATAATAATAATAATAATAATAATAATAATAATTTTTTTTGAGCCTAATAAACTTTTTGCGATTGATGAGCACTTAATAGTTTAATCAGTCATCTGTGTTTGTGACTCTTCCCATTATCAACGGAGGGTTCGGCGCATTGTCAATGGCAAATAACTTCTCAGAAAGTCAATGTTACATGTACCCATCAGAACAACTTCCTCAATTTGCAGCTCAGATCTTCCACAGTCAATGGTAGTTTCTGATGCCTGAAGCAAGTCCCATCTGAAGATGACATTATGACTGCATTCTGTTAAAACGGCTGGGTCCTGTTGTTCGTGGTTATTCTTGCAACACAAGTTCTTGCTGGCTGAATGTACTTTCCATTTGTGACCTTCAGCACAGTGGCCCCTTATCACAGAACATAGTCTTCTTTAGTGTGCAGCAGTAATCATCCGACAATAGAGAGAAAGAAGCTCCTGAATTAATGAGTGCCCGGACAGGTTGGCCATCAATTATGACTTTGAAGAGATTTCCTGACATCTTGGTGACTGTGGTCCATGTTGGATTTTCTTCTGCGGCAGCCTCATTTCCATAGGTGGTCACCTTGCTTAGTTTTCCTGGGTGTGGTGGCTACGGAAGCAGCTAGTACTTCCCTACGGCGATGGTGAACGGCAGCGGATGTGTTGGGGAGTGACTTTGTCCAGGGTACGACGATGGGCTTCTTCCCATAGGTCGACTGAACTCATCAGCAGGTGATTGCATCGGATAGAACTGCTCTGCTGGCTGACATCTTGCGGCAAAATAATCATCGAATACTCGCCTTCTCTCTCTGCAGTAGCGTGCGACCTGTCCAGGGTACCCACAGTGTTGTCTTCTATCTTCCAGACATCTGTTTTTCTGCGGGGTGTCATAGTTGCTGGGGGAGTTGGTTGTGGTCACGTCGGCTGTTTTATAGGCTACCGTTTGGTGGCTGCAGCATACGTTGTAGCAGGGCGAGGCTATTCTTCACGTCGGGTGCGATTGGCAGGGCAGACAGGAACTAATGTCTGAAATACCTCATCCTCATTGGCGTTGGCTCCCTCGTGACTGACAGGACTCACATCCCTGGCGATAATCTGATGCTCCCTTGGTCTAACAGTCCCGGCTGCTATAAACTATGTTAATTATTCTCTCACAATTTGTCATATGAGAGAAGCAAAGTCATCCTGGTCTTCCACAATGGCCATAGGGACTACATTGGGGAGTCTGTCATACTTCTGTGGTCCAATCCTCCTATGTTGCATCTCTTCAATCCACTGGCACTACTGGATGAACTCTTCCGTTGTAGCAATGACTTTTATCAGAAGAGCTTCGTACATGTCGTCTGCAATACCCTTCATCAGGTGTGTGTGTGTGTGTGTGTGTGTGTGTGTGTGTGTGTGTGTGTGTGTGTGTGTGATTTTGTCAGCCTCAGTCATATCCAGGTTAACTATGTTACATAGGGCCAAAACATTCTGTATGTATGACTGTGTCGGCTCACCATGTCGTTGGGCCCGGTTCTTCAGTTGTTCTTCCACCGAGCAAATTTGTCGCTGGCGGTCTCCAAACATCATAAGTTCTGTCTGGAACATTTCCCAGTCATTCAGCTTCTCTTCGTTGATTTCAAACCGTTGCTGGGCCGCTCCGTCAAGGTAGAAATAAACATTGCCCAAGAACATTGTATGATTCCACCTGTTATACTTAGCGACTCAGTCGAACCCATTGAGCCATTTGTTGGGGTCCTGTCCAGCGACTCCAGAGAGTACCGATGTGTGGTTTTGTGTCCATGGATCTTCTGATGATAGGGACTTTTTGAAGGATGTACTGGGTATATCCCTTGTATTCCGGTTCTAGTCTGTGTAAGCAATGGCTTTTATGTTGCCTAATCGGAGCCACAGTAATGCAGCTGTTGCACAGGATACCTGGCACCTCCATCAAACAATGTCGTGTTGAAATGGAAGCAAGCTTGACTTCAAACGCAGGGTTGTCAACTGAACACAGCACTTATACTGAAAGCGAGTTTATTGCGAACTGCGTCTTGGGCAGAGTGCTCTGCTATTTATACACAGACAGAATGTACCAGAAGTTAGAAGAATAGTTAACATAAGAAACTCGTAGAAATTCCAAGTGAACATAAGAAACATGTAGAACATTCTTGAAATGATAATTACAAAGAAATAAATTTTTGCCGGTTGACAGGATTGAACCGTCAACCTCTGTCACCACAATCAGTGACATTATCCATTGCGCCACGCCGACAGTTGTGTAACTTGGGGTCTTGCCTTGCGGCAATATAATTAATTTTTTGATTTTGCCCAAACAACTCTTCACAATAAATATCCACCATCTACAGCATAGGCACAATCTTGGGGAGGTGAGAGATGCTTGATATACAGTTATCTGATATACAATATGAATTTTTGCATTTTTCTTATTTATTACTCATCAAATTAGGATAAGGGATTAGTTGTCAGTTCATGGTTTAAGCATTTCTAGAGGTCATCATCAGTTTTCACAACACAACTTACTCTGAAGAATAGCTGCATGGTGTTAATAGGTGTAACAATGTCATCATTGATCTTGAAAGTGCTAGTCATATGTGTCCGCACCTTGTCATTTCAATGTAAATGAACATCCGTGAATGTTTTTCCTACAGTTCGTCCCACTGTAGCTTTTCCGACATAAACTGCACAATCACAGTTAATAGTCTCACTTGCTATAATACCACCTGACAATTTCATGAGCTCAGAACGATTTGTGAGTGGAGAATGTGAGGTGAGCCATGCCACCACTTTTGAACGATCAATGTTATTACATGCTTGTTGTGATTTTCTTAGCTGAACGTGTTGGTCAGAGGAGGTTACTTCTACACTACAAAATTCCTCAAAGTGCTGAATGAGCTCTGAACTTGCATACATCCCCTGCAGCCATCGGTTCAGGGTACTACTACTTATTCCACATCCACGTGTCAACCCACCAGATGATTTGAACAGTCTCGTCAATACTTCGTCTATTGTCAAGTCACACTAATTACCAGCCCACATTTTGTCAGTACGTCTAATCGCAAACTGTCCTGTGGTGACATATTTTTGGAACACTTGAAGTCTTGTATGTATAAATGTGCACACTTTTCATATTCAAGGTGGCCAGCTGTATGGAAGAAAGGAATTGTATTACAGACTGTGAGTTTGACTAGTGAACAGTTATACCTTTCGGTAAAGAAATTCAGATAACTCCATAATTATTAATGGTAGGAAAAGCATATTGGTATCATTTAAGAATGTGCAACATGATTAATGAAAAGTAATTGTCTGTTTGTTCCATAATTACCCAGTTATTCATCAAGGAACTCCAAAAAAGTTTGAAAAAATATTTCCCTTTTTCTATTAATACAACTCGGAAGGAATGTTATATCTATATGATATACTGTTACATAAAAAATTTTCACTTCTTCCTCTGCAATTTGGTACAAAAAGGATCTTTCTCTGTTAATTCCGTGGGAATTTATAGCCGTTCAAAAATTACAGCACAAATTCTTAGGTTGGCCCTATTGGTGACGTCATAACCATGATTCCACAGCCCAGAGCTTTGGGGACTTTGTTTGATTACCTAGTTAACATACTAAGACTATTGTAAAAGGTTTCATCTCTCCGCTATTTTTTTTTCCCTATTCAGTGCATAAAGGTCCTGGACTAATAGTAGAAGCCTTTTGTAAGTTAATGGGTGTTTTATAAGAAATGTTGAAACTTTGAATAGTAGAACATAACTTGACATTAATTTTCTTGAGATTGATAAGTCATTGTTACATGTACTTCATAATGCTAAAAATTTCTTAAATGTCATATTTACATGAAATACAAAATACCACCTTTCTTATAACCTATGTACTTGGTTCATTACATATTATTAGTAATTTATGTTTACAGACCAGAAAATACATTCAGCAATGGGTGAAACCTGGCATGACAATGATACAAATTTGTGAGGAATTGGAATCTGTGGCTCGGAGATTAATTAAGGAGAATGGTCTGAAGGCAGGTCTGGCCTTCCCTACAGGGTGTTCTCGCAACCATTGTGCAGCTCATTATACACCAAACAGTGGTGATTCTACTGTTTTGCTGTATGATGATGTTACAAAGATCGATTTTGGAACTCACATCAATGGTAAGAAACAATTTTTGTCAAGTGTGGAAAGCCTTCTATTTATGCAAATACAGTTCATGAATTTAAAATATAATCTAAGTTTCCTGTTCTTTTTTCCTTGTGAATAGAGCCTCATATACGTATAATTACTCTGATCCAGACTAGGAAATTTGACAACTCACTACACACAATATGTATAACACTCACATTAAAATACAAAGTAACCTTCTGTAGTTGAAGGGAAAAGTGTGTTATGCTTGTTAGAAAAGTAAAATATTTTCATTTGTGAAAATAATAAGACTTACTATTTTTATAGTGACAGAGATGGTGTTGCTGTAATCATGATATTTGAGTAGCCCAGGTTCAAAAGCTGTTAAATGGATATTTTGTCAATTTTGAGTTGGGTACACTGCTATATATATTTTTTATCAGCTCTTGGAAATTACTGTAGAAAACTGTATTCAGTTGCAAAAGCCACTAACTGCACATTGTCTTCGGGTGCAAAGCCCGTTGTGCGATGTCTGGATGCAAAGCTTGCCAGCTGATGTCAGAGTTACCAATTTAGACAGTCAAAACTACCTTTCAGTTTGTTACAATTAGAAGGCTTATTTTTCTTATTTTGAGTTGCATTAGCTGCACTGTAACGAAGGTGTACGCAGCAATGAAGCTATTACTGTTGGTGCATTCTCAAAATACACGCAATAAGCACAGTTCATTTAATCAGCAGGGTGCTTGTCGACTTATATTTAGGTGGCTGCTTGAAGAAAATGAATGACTCTGTGGATCGTTTAAATGCAGAAGACAGTAGAAACGAAGAGGAATAATTGTAGTATTAGTAATTTTACAAGAAGTTGATACCTACTCGACATGCTCCTCATTGGAAAAATCGTATTGAAGCAGAAAAAATGAAGCGCCAAAAAGGAGATCCTTCAAACCCACCTCAAAGTCCACAACATGAGAGCTGATGTGTTCTACACAAAGCTTTGAGAGAATAATAAAGGTGAAATTAGTTTGTTACGATTATCAAAAGAATCTAGTACTACTGAAGGTGCCAGACCAAGCAGCTTATTATCCCCATCAAATGTACCTTTACAACTTAACAGTATGTCAGGGCTCCTCAGAGTCCCCTCAGAACACCGACACAGTGTTTCCTTACATTTGGTTGGAACACGAATATGCAAAAGGATCAAACCAATAGCATCAATAGTTCCACAGACTAACTCACCTAAACTTCGAAGGAGCAGAATGTAACGGTCAGAATAAAAATGGGACGATATCCGTCTGCTGTGTCACTGGTTTCATCTTGAAGCTCCTGACAATCTAGAAAAAAAGGGCTTTTGGTAACATTGAAAGACAGCTTCGCAAGATGAGCATAGTTAAAAACCTACCTGTATACATTGAGACGTTTGCAACAGTAGTACATCTAGGACAAAATGAATTTCCTGTTAAAGACTGCAAATGGTATGCAGAAGGCTTAGTGAAATATATATAAAAGCATCCTTTCATTTTCCTCCTCCTACATCTACAACCATACTCCGCAAGCCACCCGACGGTGTGTGGCAGAGGGTACCTTGAGTACCACTATCGATTTTCCCTCCTATTCCAGTCACATATTGTTCGCGGAAAGAAGGCTTGTCAGTATGCCTCTGTGTGGGCTCTAATCTCTCTGATTTTATCCTCACGATCTCTTCATGAGATACACGTGGGAGGGAGCAATATACTGCTAGACTCCTCAGTAAAGGTAAGTTCTCAAAACTTCGACAAAAGCCCATACAGAGCGACAGAGCGTCTCTCCTGCAGAGTCTTCCACTGGAGTTTAGCGATCATCTCCGTAACGCTTTCACGATTACCAAATGATCCTGTAACGAAGCGCGCTGCTCTCCGTTGGATCTTCTCCACTTCCTCTATCAACCCCACCTGGTACGGATCCCACACCGGTGAGCAGTATTAAAGCTGTGGGCGAACAAGTGTACTGTAATCTACTTCCTTTGTTTTCGGACTGCATTTCCTTAGAATTCTCCCAATGAATCTAAGTCTGGCATCTGCTTTACCGACGATTGATTTTATATGGTCGTTCCATTTTAAATCCCTCCTAATGACTACTCTCGGATAATTTATGGAATTAACTGCTTCCAGTTGCTGACCTGCTATAGTGTAGCTAAATGATAAAGGATCTTTCTTTCTGTGTATTCGCAGCACATTACACTTGTCTACATTGAGCTTTAATTGCCATTCCCTACACCATGCGTCAATTCGATGCAGATCCTCCTGCATCACAATACAATTTTCCATTGTTACAACCTCTCTATATACTACCGCATCATCTGCAAAAAGCCTCAGTGAACTTCCGATATAATCTGCAATGTCATTTATATATATCGTGAACAGCAACGGAGCCACGACACTCCCCTGTGCCACACCTGGACATAACTCCTACATCGGAAGACTTCTCTCCATTGAGAATGACCTGTTGCTTTCTGTTATCTAGGAATTCCTCAATCCAATCACACAATTGGTCTGATAGACCATATGCTCTTACTTTGATACAGTTCCCCACAAACGTTTAATGAACAAACGCCTTGTGGAAGTCGAGAAACACAACATCTACCTGAGAACCCGTGTTTATGGCCCTCTGAGTCTCGTGGACGAATAGCGCGAGCTGGGTTTCACACGATCGCCTTTTTGAAACCCATGCTGATTCCTACAGACCAGATTCCTAGTCTTGAGAAATGTCATTATATTCGAACGTAATAAATGTTCCAAAATTCTACAACTAACCAACGTTAGAGATATATGCCTATAGTTCTGCACATCTGTTAGACGACCCTTGTTGAAAACGGGGATGACCTGTGTCGTATTCCAATCTTTCGGAACTCTATGCTCTTCTAGAGACCTACGATACACCACTGTGAGAAGGGGGGCCAGTTCCTTCGCATACTCTGTGTAAAAATGAACTGGTATCCCATCAGGTCCTGCGGCCTTTCCTCTTTTGAGCAATTTTAATTGTTTTTCTATCCCTCTGTCAATTATTTCTATATCTGCCATTTTGTAATCTGTGCAGCAATCTAGGGAAGGAACTACAGTGCAATCTTCCTCTGTGACTCAGCTTTGGAAAAAGACATTTAGTAATTCCACCTTTAGAGTGTCATCCTCTGTTTCAGTACCATTTATGTCACAGAGTGTCTGGGCACTTGGGTTTTGATCCACCTACTGCTTTGACATAAGACCAAAATTTCTTAGGTTTCTCAGCCAAGTTAGGACAAAGAACTCTACTTTCGAATTCGTTGAACGCCTCTCGCATAGCCCTCCTCACGCTACATTTTGCTTCGTGTAATTTTTGTTTGTCTACAAGGCTTTGGCTACGTTTATGTTTGCAGTGAATTTCCCTTTGCTTCCGTAGCAGCATTCTAATTTGGTTGTTGTACCACGGTGGCTCCTTTCCATCTCTTATGACCTTGCTAGGTACATACTCATCTACTGCATATTGTACGATGGCTTTGAACTTTGACCACTGTTCAACACCATCTGTACTTAAGATAAAACTTCTGTGCTGAGCCATCAAGTACTCTGAAATCCCCTTTTTGTCACTTTTTCCAAACAGAAAAATCTTCCTACCTTTTTTTAATATTTCTATTTACGGCTGAAATTACCGATGCTGCAACTGCTTTATGATCGCTGATTCCCTGTTCTGCATTGACTGTTCCGAATAGTTCGGGTCTGTTTGTCACAAGAAAGTCTAATATGTTGTTACCACGAGTTGGTTCTCTGTTTAACTGCTCAAGGTAGTTTTCAGATAATGCATTCAAAACAATTTCACTGGATTCTTTGTCCCTGCCACCTGTAATAAACATTTGAGTCTCCCAATCTATATCGGGTGAATTAAAATCTCCTCCCAAAACTATAACATGATCGGGAAATCTACTCGAAATATTTTCCAAATTATCCTTCAGGTGTTCTGTCACAACAGCTGCTGAGCCAGGAGGCCTATAGAAGCATCAGATTACCATGTTCGAACCTGCTTTAACCGTTACCTTCACCCAAATTATTTCACACTTCGGATCTCCATCTATTTCCTTCGATACTAGTGCACTTTTTATCGCTATAAACACGCCTCCGCCTTCACTGTCCAGCCTCTCTCTGCGGTAAACATTCCAATCTGAGTTTAGAATCTCATTACTGTTTACATCTGGTTTCAGCCAACTTTCCGTCCCTAGTACTATGTGGGCATTGTGATCGTTTATTATTGAATGCAATTCTGGGACCTTTCTATAGACGCTCCTGCAGTTAACTACTACTAAATTTATCATTTCCTTCCCTGCCGTGTTCTGCCTACTGCTACCTTGTCGCGGCTCAGGAGGCATCTTGTCGGGCCTCGGGAGGGAATTCTCTAACCTAAAAAACCCCCATGTGCACTCCACACGTACTCCGCTACCCTCGTAGCCGCTTCCTGCGTGTAGTGCACGCCTGACCTATTCAGGGGAACCATACATTTCTCCACCTGATAGTGGAGGCCAAGAAATTTGCAGCCCAGATCTTCGCAGAATCGTCTGAGCCTCCGGTTTAAGCGTTCCACTCGGCTCCAAACCGGAGGACCGCGATCGGTTCTGGGAACGACACTACAAATAGTTAGCTCAGATTCCACCCCGCGAGCGAGGCTTTCTGCCTTCACCGACTCAGCCAGCCGCCTGTACGAACTGAGGACGACCTCTGAACCCAGCCGGCAGGAGTCACTGGTGCCGACACGAGCAACAATTTGCAGTTGGGTGCACCCAGTGCTCTCTCTCGCCGCTGGAAGGGCCTCCTCCACATCTCGGATGAGTTCCCCCCCCCCCCCCCCCACCCCCCCCCCCACTGGCAAGCAGAGTGCATACTGGCCTCCTTCCCCGACCTTTCCGGTATCTCCCTAAGGGGCTCCATCACCCGCCTAATATTGGAGCTTCCGATATCACCCGCCTAACATTGGAGCTTCCGATCACTAATAAACCCCTCCCCTGTGTGCCTGCTCGGACCTTGCTGAAGCAGTGGCCACATGCTCACTCGCAGGCAGAGCCCTCTCCTTCCTTCCTCTTTAATGGAGAAGCAACCTTGGGTTGTGAAAGCTCAGTGTGTGTGTGTGTGTGTGTGTGTGTGTGTGTGTGTGTGTGTGTGTGTGTGTGTAAGTTAAACCATCTTTATTTTTTATATATATTTTTCCAACCAGGAATCTCTCTCTCTCTCTCTCTCTCTCTCTCTCTCTCTCTCTCTCTCTCTCTCTCTCTCTCTCTCTCTCAATACCAAACACAGCAAGTGTACAGCATTCAGAAGCCAAACTCTGAGATGGCAAAATGCTTTTGGAGCTCCACTTCGCTGATGCTTGGGATTCCAACAAAAAAAACTGAAATTCTTCACTGAGGTGTTCGATGAGCAGGAAAGCACTGCTATAGTCGCTCCTGCCACTCATGACTCTCAGGATGAGGAAGCAGCTGGAAGGGATTTTGAGTTAAGACAGTCTTGAGATCGATGTCGTATTTGGGCCATTCCGTGCCAAGTTGTCTAATATTGAGAAAAGTTCCCACATGACCCTCATGGATTTTGATGGAATTTTGTATGAACATTCACACATGTTCTCAATGAACACTGGTAAAGTTTCAGTTTCAGAAAGTCAATACTTTCTGAGTTACAGTCACTTGTTTAAGACCATAGCACAGCTTTCAATAGTGCGTCATTGAATTTTCAGCAACTTTGAGATGATATATCTCTGGTAGTATTTGCATGAAAGAAACAAAACCTGGCCATCTTATACAACTTTTACAGCTCTTTAAAGTAAAATATAAAGTACAGAATTTCTGAACAATTTTCATAAAAAATAATTTGAAGCAAAGTTGGGTGAAAAAATAGCTGGTAAGGGGGGGGGGGGGAAAAAAAAGGAAAGAAAAAGAAAAAAAAAAGAAGAAAATGCGAACTTTAGTCTTTTATATCTTCGAAAGTAATTGTGGGATGTACATGAACCTTTGCACACCATAACTCCCCAACACAAGGTCTTGGAATATAAAGTTTCATTCTCCTGTTGCTTTCCATTATTTCTCAAATCTAGGGTGAAGTTGCCAATTTTTCAAAAAGTGCTATAAATGGGTATTTTTAGCCTAATTTTACAAAAAAAGTGTTTCCTCCAAACTCTTCTAAACTATGGTCAATAAAAATTTCAAGAATTTCCTAAGTTTGTACTATCATAAAAGTGATTTTGGAGTGACACTGGAATGGAATTTTTTTGCGACTAGTCATGGGAAATCACTTTGTTATGGAATTGGGGGTACAACAAAGCAGTGAGCAGCAAGAGAAGCTTGCAACAGCTCACCTAGATTTGTTTCACTTCTGCTCTGAAAACATTAATGGAAGTAAATTTGTTTTCATCAGTAGAAATGAAATTGAAAAAAATATTGTTACAATAAGAGAGGTTTAAACTTGGACAAACTTTAGCAGGCACTAGAGGAAATCGGCACTTTTGATCTATTGATGAAACAGTCGGCAGAGTTTCAAATGATTGTTCATCTTTTCTAGCTAAAATAGGTCAAAGAACTGAAGGAAGCATATTAATGTCTGCCCTCCAACCAGGACAATATGTTGCATGCATCTAAGAAAACGTGTGGTGGATTGGGAATATCTGTGATACTTCCACTGAGCAAAGGAATGCATTAATAAACTTTATGCACCCACATGGTTCAGCAAATTCATTTTATTGGCCACCAAGAAGTCGCAAGTGCTGGGTTCCGGAACACATACCTGCCAACTCTCCCGATTTAGGCAGGAGTCTCCTGATTTTTCGGTTTTTCTCCCGCCTCCTGATTTTGCCATTATTTCTCCCGATTTTTAGCTTATATCCTGAAACCCAAGATTTATTTTCCGCGTATTTACAAATACACTTGTAGTGTTTCGATGTGCTCTTTTTGAATGTTTTGTGAAATCACTTCAGTTGTTTTTAATCGATGGACACCGAGTGGATAGTTAGGAGCGTCAGTTTCGTACGCGAATTGCAGAAAGTCAACTCTTCTGCAAACAGCTAGCCTACGTGACTATTGGACTTCAGTTTTGTGGTATGTGTTCTAGGATGGCAAAAAATGATCCCTTTTTTTAGCGGTTTTTGGAACATTATTTGTATTTTGTACTCTTTGTCGATGTTATATTTCTACATCACATGATGGAAAAAATAATGTACCAGAATACGTGCAAAGAAAATAAAAAGTGTGAGAATAACAGTAAAAGACTTAAATTGCCGAGAAAAGTGAAAGTGATCATGTGATACATGCAGCGTGATTATCTGCATTGTTTATTTTAGAGTACCGTTTACCACTTAAATGTGATGTCACTTGTTTCATAAAATGTTTCCTGGAAGCGGTATAACACAAAGAAAAACAGCTGTGAACTTTTTTTGGTAAAAAAAAAAAAATCACTTTTCCTGGACTGGCTACAAATAAAGCTGTATTCACCATTTGGGTTAATGCAATTGTATTTTTGTAATCGTTACATAGTGTTGTGAGTACACAGGAAAAGGCTAAAATCAGTTATCTTAAAGTTTATAGTAAAGTGCGCTGCAGTTTTTGATCGAACAAGTCTCCGGATTTTTCGAAGAATCTCCCGATTTTTTAAACTGAATCTCCTGATTTTTAAGTTTTGAAGGTTGGCAGGTATGGGAACACCACATTACTGCTGTTATTCCAGCTCCATTAGTATATTCGTCTGGTCGGCAATACACCATTCCTCTTTATATTCATCAGAAAATTTATGTAGAATATCAAAAATTGAAATAGGTTAGAGGAAACAATCTAGGTAACCTAAGAGTGGCTTCTGATTTTACTCAGGGCACATAAATAATTTTACTATCAGGCTTGGGAACCTGTCTAAAGTAACCCTTATTAGGCTTGGGATTCAGTGGTAAAGAAACCCACCTGTGGCTGTTGTTGCTAAGCCATCGGGTGTGGTCCCTATGGCGATGGGGATGCTGTTTTTCTCAGGTGAAATGAAACTATCAGTGGTTAAACCACCATGGACCATAGCAACTCATTTATACACTTCTTTTCCATCAGTAAGCTAGTGTTCTTCATTAAACAGGCTACTTATAGTTAGATAATGATTATGCAAATAAATTTTACGATTTACATTCATTCTAAATAATTTGTGTGTATGTGTGTGTGTGTGTGAGAGAGAGAGAGAGAGAGAGAGAGAGAGAGAGAGAGAGAGAGAGAGAGAGAGAGAGAGAGAGGGGGGGGGGGGAGAGAGAGAGAGGGGGGGGGAATTAAGAAATAACATAGTTTTGATTTATATTCTTTCACTATTTGGACTTGAGCTAAGTCCTATACATCAGGACTTCTTATTTCACTTATCCCAGACATTAATAAACATTTATTAGGCACAATAAAAGATTTCAGGTATAATTTGAGTGCCAGAAAAATGTGTTCAAATTTCCAGTGCGCCTCTATGATGATGCTACTTTTTAGGGCCTTATATGCTTGCATTGCAAAACCAAATCAACTTGTCTAGATAGTTTAGAACATGCTCTTTCCAATGACCATAGTTTAGAAGAGTTTGGAGGAAACACTTTTTTGTAAAATTAGACTAAAAATACCCATTTTTAGCAACTTTTGTAAAATCGGCAACTTCACCCTAGATTTGAGAAATAATGGAAAGCAACAGGAGAATGAAACTTTATATTCCAAGACCTTGCGTTGGCGAGTTATGGTGTGCAAAGATTCATGTACATCCCACAATTACTTTCGAAGATATAAAAGACTAAAGTTCGCATTTTTTTTACCAGCTATTTTTTCACCCAACTTTGCTTCAAATTATTTAATTGTTCAGAAATTCTTTTCTTAATATTTTACTTTAAAGAGCTCTAAAAGTTGCATAAGATAGCCAGGTTTTGTTTCTTTCATGCAAATACTACCAGAGATATATCATCTCAAAGTTGCTGAAAATTCAACGACGCACTATTGGAAGCTGTGCTATGGCCTTAAACAAATGACTGTAATTCAGAAAGTATTGAATTTCTGAAACTAAAACTTTACCAGTGTTCATTGAGAACATGTGTGAATGTTCATACAAAATTTCATCAAAATCCATGAGGGCCATGTGGGATCCTCTAGACCACTTGGCATGGAATGACCCATTTTTATATTCCAGTTTTGTATAATGTTCTGATTTCTCTTTAAAGTAAAATTAATTCCATTTATATTGCCCATAATTCCATTCTGCTGTCCTTTCTTTCATCGAACAGCAGGTTTTGTCAACAAATTTTTGTTTCATAATTGATTTGATTCATTTGCAAAACCCGCTAACTGTATAAATCTGACACAAAAACCACTAAGTCAATACTTCACTTACTATTTTAATGTACAACTAGCAGAGTTCAGCCATTAATACTGAGTAATTAATTATTATTTTGTACTTACTTTTGGCCCCTCAGGGGGGTCAGCATGCATTTGCTGAATACAGGCTTGGTAAACCTGGCGTCCCGAGCTGTGGACTGTCGTGCCAACAGTTCTCCACACAGTAAGCTCTGTTCGTGCTTCAGTGCCCGCTGTACGGCGTGATGGTGCAATGTTGTACATTTCAGAACCCGGGGATCTTGGCTTAATCGCCCCAGTCACAAGGACAGTACAAACCTCGAAATACAACCTCGATCTCGAGGTGTGCTTCACGCCAAGGAGACGCTCGGTTGTTGAGGTTAAACAGTCCCTAGCGAGCAACCTCTGTAAAACCTGCGGCATTCAGTTGTATCGGGCTTACCAGAGAACCGGGGCTCTGCCTGGTGGACATGTAATTCCCTAACTGCTAGTGGGAACAAGATTAAATGAACAAATGATAGTCTTGGCGGACGCAAAACTGTCATCTCAAACATGGGAAGACTGAATTCTATGTGATGACATATGATCCTAAGGCATTTCCTTCCCTTGCCACTCCATGGGAGGAACCTAGGGTCCTTAATAGACCGGATCCGGATGATGTATTCCGTTGCGGGAAGTCCTGGAGACGCGGCGTTGCTGGCAGGGACCTCTTACCCGGAGGTGTAGGTCATGATTTCTCAGCTATGGTTCTCATAGGCCCCCCCTAAACCCCCTAAATAGTCAGCGTGCAGTGATACGGGGCAGTCTCAAGCGGTTCTCCGATGACTGTGTGGAGGAAAATAGTTCCGGCTTAGTGCACTTTATGGCAGTGCTCATCGCATCCTCTGGTGACTCCAGAACCACCGCTGTATAACGCCTCACTGTTATGCATCCATGTGCTTGTACCCTGCATTGCGGGTTGTCCGCACCTCAGGTGTACCACCGGTACATGACATCTCTCCCCACAAAGAGATGAGCCAGACGGAGGCCAGTGTCGGAGTCTGGATCCATGTCCATGGCATCGGATGAACACGGCAGAGTGTGGTTTGCCAGGGGTGTGTGGTCGACGTACATCGGTATTAGCCAGGGTGCAGGAGTTGGCTGCCCACCATCGTCCATTGGCATTGGAGGGGCCGTAGAAGGGGGTGGTCTTGCAGGGCCTTCCAGCTGCCTGGTCGACGGGCCTGCAACAACAAGAGGCGGCGAGTTGACTGTTGTCATCAACTGATGATTACTGGGGCACACCTGGTTCAGATGCTTGTGGCAAAGGGAGCCATCTGAAAGTTGAACCTCCACCATTGCTTGTCCCAGTAGTTTTGTGACCACCACTGGATCCCAACAGCTGCTGCGGCGGGAGAACATCAGGACCCAGACGTACTTGTGGATAGAAAACCGGTGTCGCGGACCTCGCCCCGTGTTCTCTACAGGTCGTTCTGGATGGAGGAGGGAGAGGAGTGAACACTGTGGGCGCCCATGGAGCAACTCCGCTGGACTGGTTCCCTCCTGTGGTGTTGTCCTGTAAGAACCCAAAAAGATGGAGAGCTTCGACGTTTGATTCTTCGAAGTCTGTACAAACCGCTCTGCCAGTCCATTGGACGCTGGGTGGAAAGGCGCTGTGTGTATCAGGTCAATCCCATTGGATGCACAGAAGGCCGTGAATTCTGTGAATGTAAATTGAGGACCATTGTCGGTCACAATTGTCTCTGGTAGGCCTTCAATGGCGAAGATGCGAGTGAGCGCATGGATGACGTGGGTCGATGATGTGGCTGACATCCCGGAGATGTAAGGAAACCCAGAGCTGGTGTCAACTGCAATAAACCACAAGAAGCCCAGAAAGGGGCCTGCGAGGTCAAAACGGAGCCTGGACCAGGGTGTTGCTGCCTCTGGTCATGGGGAAATACCAACGTGCAGGAGCAGTTGTTCGCTTTGGCAGGATGGGCAGGCTGCTACCATAGAGGCAATATCTGTGTCGATCCCATTCCAGTAAACGTTTGTTAGCACGACTCCCCAATTACCATGAAGAAGCAGGCTGAGGACCTTGTGTTGTAGGGAGAGGGGAATGACAACCCGTGGTCAGCCGTTTTCGCTCTGGGCGAGAACAACACCATCACGGACAGAGAATTCATGCTGTGGATGCAAATAATTTTGAATGCCGGGGTAAACACCTGCCGTCTATCCGAAGGTCAACCCTGCTGAAACAGCTAGATGACCTCGCGCAGGACTGGGTCCTCTGCTGACTGCTTGGCTACTAGTTTTGCGTCAACGGGAAGGGATGCGAGTGTGTGTGTGTGTGTGTGAGTGTGTGTGTGTGTGTGTGTGTCTTCTGCGTCTAAGTGGCAGCACACTTCTGGGTCAGCATCGAATGAAGGCTCCTGACCTAATGGTAGCCGGGAGAGGAGAGCGGCATTGGCATAGTTGGTCATCGAGAGATACTGAATATCATAAGAGTAATAAGCCAGAAATGAGGCTTACCGTTAGAGGCGTCTAGCCGTTTCGGTAGGGATGTTTGCGTCATACTGAAATTGAGGCAGCAGAGGTTCGCGGTTGGTAAAGATGGTAATATGATGACCATAAACATAGTCTTGGAACTTTTTTGAAGTGAATACTATGGCCAAGGTCTTTTCAATTTGCCTGTAGTTGCACTGTGCCAGTGTCAATTTTTTTGGAGATGAAGGCAACTGGTCATTCCCAGCCCATTGAACCTGTGCGAAAGGACTGCACTCACACCATAATCAGACACATCTGCCACAACAATCATAGGGAGTGATGGATCAAAGGCCATAAGACAAGTGGGCTGAAGCAAGGCCTGCTTGAGGTTGCGGAAGATACTTTCACATGCTGTGTCCCAATTCCATGTGATATTCTTGCGTAAGAGGTGGTACAGGGGGGGGGGGGGCTGCAATAGTTTAGGCATGTGGAATGAATTTCCTGTAATAATTTACGTAGCCCAATAAGGATTGCAGCTGCTTGACGTCCAAAGGGGACGGTAAATTTTGTATGGCCTGAACATGATTTGGCAGCTGCCGAATACCCATGGCACTGAGGATGTGTCTCAAGTATTCGACTTGAGGGGGGGAAAATTGACAATTTTTCCAAATTGCAGTGAAGGTTGGCTGTTCGAAGAATGGAAAAAGGATTTCCAGGTTGTGCGCTATGTGCTGAGTGGAGTGTCCAGCAACAATGATGTCATCCAGGTAGTTGGCAGTGCAAGACACGTCCCTTGTAAGAGTTTCAAGGAACCTCTGGAAAAACACTGGGGCACTCGCAATCCCAAAGGGGAGCCTATTATAGTGGAAAAGACCATAAGGAGTGTTGATAACCAGCAAGTTGCGGAACACATCATTTAAAGGAAGCTGAAAATATGCGTTCTTGAGGTTGATTTTCGCGAAGAGTTTGCCCCCATTGAGGCGAGTGAGAATCTCGTTGACCTTGGGAATGGGTTCTTGTATCAACAATCGACTGAGCATTGATGGTTTTATTAAAATCACCACATACACATATGGAAACAGGTGGTTTGTCTACCAATACTATGGGCGTTGCCCATAAACTGTTAGAGACAGGTGTTAAGACACCAGCTCCCTGCAAACATTGGAGCTCTGCCTGCAAATTGTCGCAAAGAGCGAATGTACAGGCCGGGCTTTGAAGATCCAGTGGACAGCCGTCAGAAGGAGCATGATATGTGCCTCAAACCCTTGGACACCAGCAGTAGAAGGCTTGAACACAGAATGATACTTTGTGCGAAGGGTCTCAAGATAGGAACTGACAGATCCTGGCTGGATGCTCGTAGTGGTATCGTGGACCTCCAGCCCCAAGGCATCAAAAGGTAAAGTCCCAGCAAGTTCGTCATTCCTGTTGTATCTACGACAAGGAGACACATCCTGCAAGTTGTGGCGCCATGTTTGATGAGTGCCGTAAACTGGCCTTTAACCATCACCAAGTCATTGCTGTAACTTCAAAGTTTGTGGGTAAATGAATGAAGAGGGGGAGAGCCCAAGTGTTGGCAAGTTGTCCACACAATGATAGAAGAGGTAGACCCAGTGTCTACCTGGAAGTTGACTGGGTGGCCATTGACAAACACGGACAGGGTTACCTGTTTATCGTGAACAAGAAGCACTGCATGATCATGGAGATCCTCCTGATAAGCTGGGCCTGGGTCGTCGTCTGAAGCAGGGTCGACCTGAGTAAAGTCAACTTGCATCCTGGAAGAAGCACGACAGACTTCAGCCCTGTTTTGCCACACGAGTTACATTTGGTACAGCGAAACTGACACTGATGCCTAGGGTGTGTGACAAAACAGTCTATGCAAGAGGGTAACTGCATAAGGCTGCGAGTGAAAGAGGTTTGTTTACCAGAAGGAAGATGGGGTGGTGGTTGCTCAGGTGTCTGTCGGCAGGTGGGGTGGACCACATGCACCTGGAAGGCTCGTGGAAGGAGGGGGATGTTTGGAGGGACTGTTAAAACGCCTGAATAACGAAGACATGTTTCTAAGGAGGTGTCCCAAAGCTTTAGTAAGTTCTTCCGGAGGCCCTTGTCGGGGGCATGAACCGAGATCATATCCCTCACGAGTGGGGGCATTGTCATTGCTGTCATTGGCACATCGAAATCAGCAGTCCCTTGACGACAAGCACTGGAGGGTAGCGATCCATCCTCGATATGACTGACCTTGCTTCTTGTGACAGCTAAAGAATTTGTGTCGAGCTGTCGTAACATGAACTTGTGAGTCAAAGTACTCCTGCAAGCAAAACTTCAATTCGTCATAGGGTAGGGCATGTGTTTCGTGCTCTGGTTTTAATTGCTAAAGAAGTGATAAACCTCAGGACCCACATAGGTGAGGAACAAAGCCCTATAGTGGGCATCACCAGAGATACCGTATGCCAGGAAATGATGTTAAAGGTGGGCCATGTAGTTTGCCCAAGATCCCATCTGCCTATCAAACACTGGGAAGGGCGGAGCCCCCCCCCCCCCCTCCCCACTCCCACAACCCCTAACTATCAGGAACAGAACGAGGCATGCGGTGGGCTCCATCCATAGCTAAAGTGCTAATGGCCGCCATTGCCTTTACGAGTTCCTGCTGGACCAACTGCTTGTCCCGTAAGGGGGGCAAAATTTGCTGCGACACGTCGGGTTGCGGTGAGTGGTTGACCTTCCATGGTAAACTATGAGCAAGACAACAAAGAAGACTACCTACTTGACCACCAGAGTCCGAAAAAAATCATCGCCACTGCTATCCCTCACCTCAGAAGATAATAATTGAAAGACACTGTCTGCTACGGTAATTGTGTTTATTGACAAGACAAACTAATTATCTTCTAGAAACAAAAGGAACTAACAAACTTCTGAAATTAAGGCAAAAACAACAAACATCAACGAAAGGTTTTCTTCTTCACCAATTAGGTACTAGCCAGGGAGACGAAGCCAGTCGATGTATTCCATTGCGGAGACGGAGCCAGACAATGTTTTCCGTTGTGGGAAGTCCTGGTAGCGTGGCGTCACTGGCAGGGGCTGTTCCCCGGATGTGTCGGTCGCGATCCCTCAGCTGTGGTTCTTGTAGGCAGTTGTCGGAGACCTGCCATTGTGTTGCACTGGGCCCCCCTAAATAGTCGCCGTGCAGTGAGACGGTGCAGTCTCAAGCGGGTCTCACGTGACTCTGTGGAGGAAAATACTTCCAGTTTAGTGGGCTCTCTGGCGGTGCTCGTTGCGTCTTCTGGTGACTTCGGAACCACCACTGTATAATGCCTCACTGCTATGCATCCATGCGCTTGTACCCTGCATTACGAGTTGTCTGATCATCAGGCGAACCACTGGTACATGAAGATCTGTCACCTAGTGCTCATTAGGTTGCTTACGGCCACACCTATAAAATTATTACCAAGGATATAAGCTCAAGTCATAACATTTTATGTTGTTTCACATTTGGATTTTAAAGAGAATTAACTACATTGTGAACTACAATTACCATTTAATCTGTATAGCTTTTGCTAATATTGTTTTCAACATTAGGTCTGAATTCATCATAAAAATGCATCTCGTATATAATACAGTATTAACTTAAGGGGATGTAGCAGCATACTTTGTACAAGAGGAAACGAAATAGAGCAATGTTCGCGTGATACCTTCTCTCTCTCTCTCTCTCTCTCTCTCTCTCTCTCTCTCTCTCTCTCTCTCTCACACACACACACACACACACACACACACACACACACACACACACACACACATACAGTTTTATCACCTTTTCGAAAAGTTACCAAAGGCCGTATAGGCCTAATTGTTCCACGTAACTGCCGGCCGCGGTGGCCGAGGGGACTGAGGCGCTTCAGTCACGGTCTGCACGGCCACTACGGTCGGGGGTTCGAATCCCCCCTCGGGCATGGATATTTGTGCCGTCCTAGTTCGTAAGTAGTTTGTAAGCTTAGGGACTGTTGACCCCGTAGTTAAGTCCCATAAGATTTACAAACATTTGATTTTTTTTTTCTTCTTTTTTGTTCCACGTAACTTTCCTTTACAATCAAATAACCGGGTACCAATTGTCATGTTATTAACTTTTCCAAATTATAGCTTATTTTTGTAACAAATACCATGTAATTTATTTTTCAAACCGTCACTTACTTTTCTTAGCTACTTAGTCAATAATTAATTTTTTACCACTTCTTAATATACGTTCCTAACAAATTTATCTTTTGGTTATCTGTGAGATACTTTGATGCACTTGTCGTAAAATCTTTGCCTTGATGTTTGTTTATAGTAACCTTTGTACCTGATGATGGCGTAATAGCCGAAAACTAGTGTGTACTAATCCATCAATATTGTGGAATATTGCAACATTGTCATGTTCCCATATGGCCTTTGAGTAAAACAAAAACAAATACTGCACTGTTTTTCAGTGTTCGTGGCTGCATGGTAATGACATTCTAAAATTTTCAGAATGATGATTTCAAAATGGAATCAAATTGATCAAGACAAATACATATTGCTTTATGTTGACATAATGCCAACTGTAAGAAAGTGATCATCCTCTCCTAAATGCAGTAAGACAACAATCGGCTGTTTCCTGTGTACCAGGACAACAGGAATTGATACTTGTTTACTGAAGTGTTAAAGCTACTATAAACCAAATTTTAATCACAAGAATAATGTATTTTCTGCCACTACTTCCATGGAAGGCAGAGGATGTGTTATTGTGAAAGACCATCTTGTCAAAAACCATTCAGTCAGAGAATTAATTCAACACCTTAGGGGAAGACTGTAATTAGAGAAGGGTTAAAAGGATGAGAGTTTGTGAAACCTTAACTTTTCCCGGCGTAATGAATGTTCAAACAACTTATGGGTATGCTGCCGGGTGACGTCGACAACCACCGATATTTCGGCAGGCGGACACCCTGCCACTCTCAAGGCACAACTTCACTTAAGGAAGCAATGTTTAAGCTTATTAAATACCTCAGTTTGCAAAGGGTAAACAAGGAAGATAACACACACAGTACAAGTCACTGCAGAGTCAACACAACCAAAGATGACCAAACATCAAAAATATCGATAGTGACTGTTAATCAACACGAGGCAGCATTCATTTTGTCCCTTTGTTTTCTGACGAGAGACAGTGCCGGATTCCAAGCAGAGTTTAAACAAAAACCACCATCTCTGTTTATAAAGTTGCTTGCTAGTTTAATTTCAACAGCTTCCTTAGTAACACTATCCCAATAGGTGGAAGTGCATGCCAGAATCTCCGTGTTGTTGTATTCCATAGGATGACCGGTGCAAAGACAGTGTTCTGAAACAGCGGATTTGTTTGGCTGTTGTAAGCGCGTGTAATGTTCATGTTCAATACACCGGTCTTCCACTGTCCTGATTGTTTGACAAATATGACATGCCACAACTGCAAGGAATAAGATATACACCTGCCTTATGCAAACAAAGATCATCCTTTACGGACCCCAACAGGGACTTTATCTTAGAAGATGGTCGAAAAACACATTTCACACCATAATTCCGCAAAATACGACCAATTTTGTTGGAAATGCTTCCTGTGTAAGGCAAAAAGGCCATAGCTTTAGGTGCCACTTCATTACTATCGTCACTCACCCGTTGCACAGAAGGCTGATAGCACAATGCACGTTTTATCTGTCTCTCACTATAACCATTCTGACAAAAGGTCTCCTCGAGCTGGGGCAACTTGGCTGACAAACTTTCATGGTCTGAAATGACATGTGCCCTGTGAACGAATGTACGAAGTACTCCTTCATGTTGAGCTGGATGGTGACAACTATCAGCTCGCAGATACAAATCAGTGTGAGTAGGCTTCCTATAAACAGAATGTCCCAATGTACCATTAACCTTCCTTCTGACCAACACATCAAGAAAAGGAAGACAGCCATTCTTTTCCACCTCCATAGTGAATTGAATATTCGGGTGGATTGAATTTAGGTGTTCCAAAAAACCATTTAAATTCTCACTACCATGGGGCCAAATGACAAAAGTGTTGTCTACATATCTGAAAAAACAAATTGGCCACAATAGGTGACAACGGGCTTCCCATTGCAACTCCATCAGTTTGTTCATAGCACTGACCATTGAATAAAAAGTAAGTGGAAGTCAGCACACGTCAAAAAAGATTTGTTAACCCGACACCAAATTTAACCTCAATTAGCAGCAACGATTCTGACGGAGGAACGCGAGTGAAGAGAGAGAGAGAGACATCAAAACTCCCTAAAATATCAGTCATTCACACGCAATCCCTGCAATCGACGTAAGAAATCTGCCGAATTCTTAATGTGGTGTTCACACCTGCCTACCATTGGACTCAACAAACTAGCAAGATGTTTAGATGTTTAGCTACACGATATGTCTGAGCACCAATGTTGGACACTATAGGCCTCAAACAAATGTTCTATTTGTGGACCTTAGGGAGGCCATACAATCTAGATGCTACAGCACAGTAAGAATTAAGACTCTTGATGGTCTCCTGTGAGAGAGGACCTTTGTTCAGGAGGTTATTAGTCTTTCTCTCAACACCCTTTTTGGGGTCAGCACCGATCCTACAATATGCCGAATCAGAAAGCAGACATTGCATCTTTTGAATGTAATCGTCTTTATTCAACAAAACTGTGGCAGTTTCCTTGTTTGCAGGCAAGATAACAATATTGGGATCCATTCTGAGAGACCTTAAAGCAGACGCCTCAGCTGCTGTTATATTACACTTGAGTGAATGGGCCCCAGTCAACACATGACAAGCTTCCCTCCTAGCCTCTTCTGCAGAATCGGAAGGTAGTTTAGAAACAGCCTGTTCAATAGAAGTTAGGAAATCAACGACTGGTAAATGTCGGTGCGAAATTCAAATGTTTCCCCAACACAAATAAAGCTAACGTCGTTATAAGTTTTCTCTGTGAGATTGATCACAGATCGTCATGAAATTAAATTTGAATCAGACTCTGAGCCAAGGAAACATTCAAATTTCGCCGAGTGCCGAGCAGTTACAAATTGTAATTCCCAATCAGACTTTGTCGAAGAGGCATCGTCCAACCAATCCCAAGAAAATTCACACACATTAGCAGAAATCATTAAATGAAGATGAAATAACTCCTTGGAAACAAAATCTAATTGACGACGAGTAAAGTGGATCCTTTCAAGAACAAGAGCTAAGCCAGCATGTTGCTTGATACGATTGGCGGCAGGAGAATTAATATGGTGCACAACCTTAGCAAACGTGGGAACAATATTATGATTACGGCACTTCAACAAGAACTTATTCTCTGAATTAAAAAACGTTACATGTCCATATCGCTGAACCGATTTACAGCAGGATTTTGATTTTGTAAAATATAGGTACTTTGTTCAAACATTATGAAATATCTCGAAGACATTGGCCCATAGGCAACATGAATTCGGAAAGTCATTCTTGATAAATAAAACTAGCTCTTTGCTCACATGAAATGAGTGCTATTGATAAGGGCTGTCAAGTCAATTCCATATTTCTAGATTTGTAGAAGCCTTTTGTGTATTGATAAGGGCTGTCAAGTCAATTCCATATTTCTAGATTTGTAGAAGCCTTTTGATTCTGTACCTCACAAGCAGCTTTTAATCAAATTGCATGCTTATGGAATATCTCATTTGTGCAATTGCATTCATGTTTTAGTGTCAGAAAGGACACAGTACATAGTAAATGACACGCGTGTCATCAAATGAAACAGAAATGATATCTGGCTTTCCCCAGGGAAGTGTTATAGAGCCTCTACTGTTCCTTGTCGTCATAAACAATTTATGAGAGTTTCTGAGCTGCTGTTTTAGATTGTTCATGAATGCTGCTGCCATTTATTGGTTAGTAAAGTCACCAGGAGATCAAAAGCAACTGTAAAATGTTTAGATAGATATCTACACGATGCGAAAATTGGTAGTTGACAGTAAACTATTATGCGTTAAGTCATCCGTAATAGCACTAAAATAAATACACTAAATTTCATTTACAGGATAAATTGGTCAAATCTAAAGGCTGTAAATTCACTTAAATACATAGGACTGACAATTACGAACAACTTAAATGGGAAAGAATGCAATGAAATGTCTTCATACACTCAGGACACACTGCAACATTACAATTGTCACAAATGTATCAAGTTTTCTTCTACAGTCCGGAGAATGGCATCTGTTGGCATTTGGTGTAGTGGATTTATTAGCCAGGGTAATCTGCCATGTAGTCGCAGTTCACTGTGTGGCAGATTCTTATTTTACAAACGGCCTCGAAAGTTGAACTCGTCTGATACTCGAGCTCTTCCTTTCCTAGTTATTTCTGCATTTCCTTTGAAAACGAATCCTGTTGCAACAAGGCTCTCTAAGAGGTGCATTTTTTGCTTCTCACTTTTTTTTTTTGGAAATGATCCAAGAGTTAGAACTGCTACATTTAACGTGTGGTAAAAAAATTCTCATGTACCATCTGCAATTTCTTGTCATTCCTCTAAAGGGCAACAAGTGAATCCATAAGGTCCACACCTTTCATGTGTTTGTTATAATATCTTGACACAATGTGGTTGATGGATGTTTATGAACTTGAAATGTTGCATCATTATGAGAGTCATCAGTCCAATCCAGGTCATCTTCTTATTCATCCTGCAGGATTTTTGAAATTTTAGCATCATCAACTATTTTATTGTACTTTTTCTCTGCAATTTCAATGTATTGTCTGCAGGTTGTCCCAGAGGGTGATGAGACATGTTACACAAATTTGTAACATGTGCACACGTGCTTGTTCGCTTTGTTTTGTTTTGTCTTGTTTTGCATCCCTCCCCTCACCCGCCTCCCCACTTCATTCCTAAGCTGCATCAGGTTGCACTCATCTAATATACACATGCTCTGTACATGCTCTGTAAGGTCGTGTTATATGCATCCCTACTGTCACAACGCAACCTTCCTATCCCCCCGTGTCCGTACCACAGAGCTTCAATCGGAGACTGGGAGGTGGATATGATGGTTGTATGACTGTGTTGTGTGCCTGTAAGATTGCATGAATGTTCTATTTTCTGAACAAGGCCATGGCTGATAGCTTAAGTGTTGTACGTGTGTGTCTTTTTATGTGCCTGTCGCAGCTCATGGTTGCATCTTTGGAGTTGTAAACTGTCCATGTTATATTATTTAATTCCAACTTGGACTTTCCATTATTAGATTTTGATACAGTATCTGGCTTTTTTAGATGTTAGTGGTGATTTGAAGGAGACAGGGCATAAGAATTGATTTGAAAGTGGAGACTGACTTATCTATCAGCAGCTCTTAGCACTTGAAATTTCATGATTTTTCAAAAATATGAAATCTGTATTTTTTAAACTTTGTTACAGGTCGAATAATAGACTGTGCTTTCACATTGACATTCAATCCAAAATATGATACACTTATTGAAGCTGTACGAGAAGCTACAAATACAGGAATAAGGGTAAGACTCTAAATCAATGATTACTGTTAATCTTTTTGTGTTGTGTGTTTGACCACTATTTTAGAGAAAGTTGAAGGGTTTTAATTTCCTTGTGAAATCTTACCCTTAGAAACAGTGGCAGCTTTTGCTCGTTGTTGTTGTTGGGGCCCAGACAACAGGTCAAACTTTAAAACAAAACTTTCCCAATTATTTGTTATGTAACTTGTGGGAGAAAATCTTCTAGTTGTTAATCTGGTAATTACACAGTTACAAAAATAAGAGACAAAATTCTGTAGTTAATAAAGAACTATATTCTCCAGTGGTCCTGCTGATAGTTCACTTCCAGGTAGTCACACCTACCTACCTCCAAAGGCTTCAGTTATTTACTAAAATCTTACATGTTCTTGATATATTGTCAGCTGAAACAGTGAGCAGTATGATCATAAACATAGGTGTTTTAGTCTATAGTCACAGTTTGTTTTTGTTTAGCATAGTAACCACCAGTTACAATGCACAGTGCCAACAGCTAGCACAAAGTCATCTTGCTTGCTTTCTGGGAATTGGACACACATACTGGGAAGGTATGACTACTGCATGCCGGGGGGGGGGGGGGGCGGCTGAGGATGGTATTATACACTGAAACGTCTAGCAAATAGGCTAAATAAAAACAAACTGTGACTATATATTAAAGAATATATTTTTTCAATAACAATTACCACGGCACAATCTCGCATACCTATTAAAGTTCATGGAAAATCAGCAAGGTTATTTGACCTCCTGCAATTACGCACTCGCACGTGGCATATTTTGTAGTTTCCTTAACCTTCTGTGAAGCCTTTCACTTAGCAAATTTTTTTCTGCTCATCCACACAATCTTTATAAAAAAATTAGCAGTTAAGGAAGAGCTAGATACTCTAGTATTTGGGAACATTTCACTTAGGTATGTTGATCTAATGCTTTCCCAAAATATGTATTTCGTAAATAATTTGTTCCTGTTGGAGCTAATTTTATCTGTGGGGAATCAGTACCTGGGTGAAATTCTTGCTGGTTTTGCTTCTTTAGTCATCCTGTAGACGAGTAATGTCAACCTGTTTTGCTCTGTGACCGACCCACTGCATAAAAACATCTGGGAGATCCAGCAGCTAAATAAAAAGTAAAAATCACCAACACACACAAACAGGTGACACACACACAAGCGCGCATGTGCGCATGCATTTCCCTTAATTATAACAAGTATGTGAAGACTCAAAACGAGTAGGCAGTGTTTAAAAACTCGGTAGCATATTTGACATGCTATGCGGGAATATGTGCATGGTCTGGAGTGTCAGGTTATGGATCCCACGACCTCACACGTCAGAGGTTAGAGTCCTACCTTGTTGTATTAGGTTAGTTCAACTTAGTTTAAGTGTTTGTAAGTCTAGGGACTGATGACCACAGTAGTTTGGTCTCATAGAATTACAAACATTTGATATTTGACACTGTCAATTACAAGACAGTCAATATTTGGATTAAAACTGGTTAACTTTAGCTTCAAATCACACTCTACTTCACTCTGTTCTTGGACTTATTTTTCAAAAAGAGTGGAGTGGAAAAGGTTTGTTCACAGAAATAGATTCTCGAAAAGCCCATCAAGTGTTTCAGAGCAATTTTGGCAATTGCTGGATAGTCTTTCAGAACAATGACCCAGAATGGTACCAATGACGTTAAAAACTATTTTAACGACTGGTGCCATGATGGTTCAGTCATCAAATCTTCACCTCATGAAATTTTCAATTTTTTAAAAGTAATACACTTCAAAGGGATTTCTAACCCACTGGATTTTATCCTCACTGTCAGAAAAGTAGTTTCTGAAAGAAACATGAAAATGCTTTGATACAGCTATAGTGTCTAGTCATCAGGGGCTCACAAACTTTTTGTCACTGTGTGCTATTGGCTTTTGAAATTTTCAGCATACTGCTAGAGCTTGTTCACTTTTTGACAAACCCAGAGGTTGCAAGGGAGGGTAGGATGTGGAAGGTTGACTTGACGGGTGCTGCAGGAGTGAGGATATGTATGGTGAGTAATAAGTCACCGTTTTGTGAGTGCTGACAACTTACACATACTTAGAGCGCATCAGCTACTATGTGTGGTAGAAATGACACAAACAAGTAGTAAGATTTGAGAAAGTCCTTTTTTTATAGATTTGTTAATGTTCGTATGTCGTACGTATCTGTGGAAAATATTAAGTTAAGCTGAAAACACATTATCATGTAAGTCACACAATCAAATCAAATTTCAGATCACTATTACACCTAGTTGTCAAAACTAGCTCATTAAAATTACAATCCGTTCATTTAATGTAACATCTCACAAATTGGCAATAACAGCAACAAACAGACTACTGCAGTGCCCAACGCAATTTCACAGCAGGTGGAAACGACATGAAAAATTTTGAATAACCACCCACAAGAACCATTTAAAATATCGCCATTGAATCACTCTCACCTAGGCAGCAATGTCTAATGAAGGGAAGGATAGGAAAGGTACATTCAAACCTTCCTGTGTCCTGAGTACAGTCCAGAAAATAGGTCTTCTGATAAAACCAATTTTGTAAATATTATACAGATGCTACTTATATTAATCACTTTGTCAATTTTCTTTATAATAAATATAAGAGAATGGTTTTAGTTATAATAGTACTTGTTCTGTTTAGGTGTATGCATACCATCTGAAATGTCCTGGAACATACCACTATCTGGGAATTTTGATTTACTAAATATATTGATCATTTGTTTTAAAAATAATAATGTTTGAAAAAATAAGTTTTAAATGATTTTACTCTTTAAAGAAAATTAATGTTTACAATTAGGCCATTCAAAATATTTGCACGAAATTTATTAAGATACATAAATTTAAATTAACTGAGGTTGGAGGCCAAAGATTTAAGGTGATCTTTCATGGTTGCAGCTGTTCTTTTATCAATCTTTACTTTTTTGTTGCCCAGAAAATTGTGTAAGACTGGAAATGTGTCAAAGCAATCTTATTACATTATATGAGCCCAATGATGAAGTTTCATTATCATTGCTTCAACTTTGTCTTGTTCAAAACGCTTATTAATGTCCTTGCCCTGCAGAGTTAAGTTCAGAATGTTGAGAGCACCAAAATGTCCACCAAATAATTGCCTCAAAAAGGTTTCATTGGTCCCACAGTGTAAGTAAGAACTTGCAAGGTTTCCAGCACAATCTTCATCCATAGGAAAAATCATTTGTTGGTCATGGAGTTCAAACCATCTTGACAAGACTTTACCTCTCGATAGCCACAGATCTTGAAGCCACCTGTGTTTACTGTGTTTACTCCCCATTTCATCACATAAAACAGTCTTCAGTTCTGGCCTTGCTTTAATAAAATTAATTATTTTTACTGCATCGTCAAGTTTTTTTGAGATATTCATCCAAAACTGTTGCTGTAGTAGGCTCTCTGTATATGCTGCAATGTGTCCACTGAATCAAGAAAGTGACTGATCCAACTTTGCCGACTAAGCCAATATGAACTCACTCATTTAGACCAATCTACATCATTCTCTTTCATAAATTTGTCCATACATTTGAAAATCTCTTCTCCAGTTGTTTTTGTTGGCAAGGACTCACAGAACACGCGCGTGTTGTGATTTTTTCCTCCTCCTCCCTCCTTATTCTCGAAAGTCGGAGAAACTGAATATCACAAATATAAGTGAACTGCAGTTCTTAAAATGCAGAATAAGGAACATTTCGCAACCAAGGTGGTTGGCCCAAAACCTCATGTTGATGTGTGGGGCAGTGAGGGGAGGGGGGGGGGGCTGGACCCATCTGACAAGGTCCTAACCCATACTTAAATGTTGGATGAAATAGAAAGGGAAAAGGTTTGGTGACGTCACTGTAACTGCTGTTTTCGGAGCCAAAGGTGTGGAATTAGTGCGGACTTGTTTCTGGTTGCCCTCTGAGGTGAGCAGCAGTTGAGAAAACTGGTTTGTTACTGTGGCAGGGTGCAATAAGGCGAGCGTTGAGAGGGGAGTACTGGATATTGGCAGCTCAGAGTAGAATGGTGTGTATCTGCGGTGGAACTGTGGCAAGGGAAGCCCTGTCACGTAATTTGGTAGAGAATCCTAAGAAATTCTGGTTGTATGTAAAGTATACTAGAGGTAAAACACAATCAATACAGTCACTGTGAGATAGTAATGGTGATGCTACTGATAAGTTCTGATAAAGCAGAAATTGCTTAACACAGCCTTCCAGAATTCCTTCACGAAAGATGAACCAAATACTTCAGAATTTGTATCAAGAATAGCTGCCAACATGCATAATTTAGTTGTGATACCCCGGGTGTATTAAAGCAACTTTGATCACTTAACGAAAGTAAATCTCCTGGTCCCGATTGTATACCAATTAGTTTCCTTAAAGAGTATGTTGAGGTCAGTAGCCCCATACCTAGTTACCATATACAATCGCTCGTTCGGCGAACGTTCCATGCCTGAAGCCTGGAAAGTTCCACAGGTTACATTAATATTCAAGAAAGGCAGCAAAATTGCAGGCCTATATCATTGACATTTGTTTGCAGCAGGACTTTAGAACATTGACTTTCCTCAAATATTATGAACTGCCTCGAAGAGAAATACCTATTGACGCATTGTCAACACGGATTCAGAAAGTATTGTTTTTGTGGAACACAGTAGTTCTTTACTCACAAGATGTGAGGAGTGCTGTTGATTCCATATTTCTAGATTTCCAGAAGGCTTTTGACACTGTACCTCACAAGCATCTTCTAATCAACCTGCGTGCTTATGGAGTATCGCCACAGTTGTGCAATTAAATTCAAGATTTTCTGTCAGAAAGGATACAGTATGTTATAATTTGTCATTGAATAGAACATAAGTGATATCTGTCATTCCCCAGGGAAGTGTTATAGGGCCCCTACTGTTATTTTTATAAATGATTTAGGAGACAATCTGTGTAGCTCTTAAATTGTTTCGGATGATGCTGTCACTTATTGGTTATTAGTAAAGACACCAGATGATCAAAAGCAACTGCAAAATGATTTAGATAAGATATCGGCATGGTGCAATTAACCCTTATGCCGTCCTCTCACAGGACGTGGAAACGCACGTGGCGGAGGACGTGGTGCTGATGCATTGTGGAATTCCACGTTCCACTGCCCTGCGAAGTGTGAAATGAAGGATCTGGCATGTTAGATTTTTGCTTCGTGGAGTGGAACGTGGCAATGAGAAGCGACCTGGTTTTCACATGACAAGCAGAACTTTTGATCCGCCATATTGCAAACGGAACTCCGTATTTCGTGCCTTCTTTAGTTTTAGAATACAATGTTTAAATAATCTTTTTAAAACTACTAGTGGTATTACTCTCTTCCTCCCTTCATCTGATTTTTCAGTATCCTACTGCTAAAATATTCAAGAGAAGGAGATTGGCCGGACAGTACTGACCATAATTCTGTATCGCCGATAGTCACACAAGAAAGGCAAATGGAGATGAAAAAATAGGACACTAGCTTTCAGAACTGAGTTAGTTCATCAGGAAGGATAGGAGGGAAGAATCTGTAGTCTGATTTAAACTAGTTGTCACTTGACATTTGTGGACCAAAGCTGAAGCAGTCTCATGTCAAATACTTGCTGGGGGCAGCCGCCACAGCACATGGCTCTCTGCACAAATAGGAAATCATTTTAAAGCCTTTATCTTCTACAAGAATAGAGTAAAAATTTCAAATCCACACACAATGTACATCTCTATAAAATCTCTCAGTATGTCAAAAATCTCTTATTGATTTTAATTATGGCAAGAGTTACAATAATTTGTTTGAAACTATTTAAATTTTCTAGTTTGCAAATAGCTTCAATATTATCACACATATCTAAAAAAAAAAAAAAAAAAAAAAAACTATTGATCTCACAGCGATTTTATTTTTTCAATTCATTGCCAAAATAAGACACTTGGCAACAATTTTTAAAAATATTTCATAGTGCATTGCGTTTCTGGTATATAAATGACTGAAAACTAGATTTTTATGCGACTGTTTCAGTTTTGAACTCGTGAACAAGTATGACGTTTAAAATCTCTATCCCCTACAAGAATTATGTAAAAAAAATTGAAATTTACGTTCAGTGTCAGTGGTATTTCTAAGCACATAAAAAATATTTTCTTAATTTTAATTACGGCCGGTTTTACTTGGACTATTGAAGTAAGAGATTTTTGCACCTGGAAAAGGTTCCATCTTTTCCTTGCAGATCTCAAACTATTACACACATTGAATGACGTCTTATTGTCTACAAAAATGAATTTTAATTAAAATGTAGTGTAACTAAATGGGAACTGGATAGTTAGTAGTTTTTAGTCTCTTTTAAATGAGAGAGAGAGAGAGAGAGAGAGAGAGAGAGAGAGAGAGAGAGAGAGAGAGAGAGATTAAACTAAATAAATTCACAAACACAATATTTGCTGGCAATAACTACACTATACACTAATCACATGTTCCTGAAAAGAGTCAAGTTTTGTGACACTCTTCTCAAGTCACCTCTTCTTCCCAGGTGTCTCCAACTTAGATCATTAATCTGAATTGTCTTTCACAAATTTCTCCTTGCAAATCCTTATCACTGATTGTTCACTACTTTGCAGAGCAGCTGCAGTTTGCTCCACCACTTTATTCAAAGGAACAAGAGGCCTTCCTGCATATCTCTCTCTCTCTCTCTCTCTCTCTCTCTCTCTCTCTCTCTCTCTCTCTCTCTCTCTCTCTCTCACACACACACAAACAAACAAAATACTTCCTTAGAGAACACAGGTATTCACGCGTCTGACTGTGTATAACGACACCATGTCTGCCACTTTTTGGACGTTTCAGAGGTATTGGAGGGGGGGGGGGGGGAGGGGGCAGCATGCAGCGCAATGGAAGTGGCAACACAGTGGGAGCTGACCGCGTTGGACACACATTGGCTTATGGCTGGCGGGAGCCATGCAGCCCACTACCTGTCAAGTGACAACTAGTTTAAACCCCCCAAGGGGGTTCATGGTTCTTTTGCGAGTACACGCTTGGCGAGCACAGGCCCCTGAGCTAATGGAGTCTTTCTTTCTTCTTTCCTCCCTGGACTGCATTTCCTTTCCCTTCCCCTCATTTCCTATCCTCTCTCTTTCCCCTCCCCACTTGGGGACCAATGACCTTAGCAGTTTGGTTCCCCAATCCTGAACAAACAACCGACCAACTAGTTTAAATCAGACTATAATGGCCTATATATATATATATATATAATTTTTTTTTTTTTTCTTCTGGCCATCAGTGGTACAGAACGAACGTAAGTACTGGCCAGCCAATCTTACTTTTGAAGAATATTTTAGCAGCTCAGTGGAAAATTTCTATCAGTAACCAAGTACTTGTACTGCCTAACATCACTTTTAATTTTTTTTACTTATATTTAATTAGAAAGTGCAAGTGGTAATATACTTTAAACAGTTTTTGTGAGTTTTGGAGATCTTGTGGATAAAGTTAAAGTTCTTCTTCTTCTTCTTCTTCGTTTCCCCTCTATCCAATATCTGGCCGGGTTGTTGTGTTGATGGTACTTCTACACTTTCCTTAGTCTTTCCATCATTCTCCTTCCACTTCTTGGTTCCATACCATGTTTCTCCTCCTTGAACTTGTCTTTGTATTGATCCATCTTGTTCTGTCTTCCTCTTTCCCTCAATCTTTAACTACCATAATTATTTTATGTATTATTCCCTCTCGCATCCTGCTCGCATGTCCAAACCATTTTCAACTGTCCTTTCCCATTTTCTCATTAAACTTCTCCATTCCAAATTTCTTCCTAATATCTTCATTTTTCACTTTGTTTCTGCTAGTCTTTCCTAAAATACTTCTCAGGAACTTCATTTCACTGGCTTGTATTCTACTCTCCTTTCTTCTGGTATAGTCAAAGTCTCTGATCCAAATGTTAGTATAGATGTGAAGTAGGACTTGGTATAACACCAACTTACACCTCATTGGCACAATTCTCGAGTTTATCATTAATATGTCTTATTTATCATTGTACCTCTTTACTACTTGTTCCCCACACCACAGTATCTTCAGTAAATACAATAGCTTTGTCTCCCTTCCTCTTTGGGCTTCTTTTGTCTCTCTATTTCATCCATCACCATTATAAATAGTAACAGTGATATCACTCTTCCTTGTATCAACCCCCTAACATTCTTAAACCAATGAGTTCTTCCAACTTGTGTCTGGACACAACTGGAGCTCTTTTCATACATTGCCTGGAGGTTTTCTCCAAGGTTGCCCGTACATTTTTCCAAGAACTGTCGTATGCCTGTACTATGTAGTGAGAAATGTCATCGTAGAAAGATATAAAAGTATCATGTATCAGTTTGCTATTGTCACTCACTGTGATAATTGTTTTATTATAATGACATAGTGCACCTATGCACTGTAAATTATGTTGCATAACAACTGATTGACATTACAAGATTATGGCCTTGTAAAATGATTTTATTGGACCAAATGATGCTGACATAGTTCAGCAAAACCGGTCGTCTTAAATAAAAATTGATGATCAGCGATCTTGGCTTTTTTATATCTTTCTACAATATCATAATTGGATCGCATCCTAGAACATAAACCAACTCAGAAATGTCATCAATAGATCTTTCCCATACATCCAGTGGTTTTCTGTCAACTGCCTTGTACTGAAGATTGAGCCCACTGTTAATCTACCATGTCAAAAGCCATACTGCTCCTCTTCTAACTACCCTTCTACCTTCTCTCACTCTCCTTTTCAGTGTCTTCGCCATAATTTTTGCTGCTTGGGATATGAGTTTGATTCTTCGTTGTCGCATGCTTTTTCTGTGACCCTTGTTGAAAACTGGGATTATTGTTCCCTTTACCCCATTCTACAGGTACACATTTTTTAGTCCAAAGGCATCTAATTAGTCTATATAGTCACTGTAGCCTCCAGTTGGCGTTATCGGCTCCACTGTAATATCTATCCCAGGTGTCTTTACTCTTTATTTTTCTCGGAGCTAGTTCTACTTCTAACATCGTTACATCCTCCTCCTCTTCCAGAAACCTGTCCCCCTGCCATAATACTATTCCATTGCCATTGCTGTTTTTCACATGTAGTAATTTATCAGAGTACTATTTCCATCTCATCTCCTCTGGTTGCATGTCATCTCTGTTCTTTTCACTCTCACCAGCTTTGTGTTCATTCCTTCCTCATTCTCTTTGTGATTCCATACAGCATCCTTTTACCATTATTAATATCTTTTTCCAACTCTTAGTTCAATTTCTTCCAGCTTTTCCTGTTTTCTTTTGCTACAACTATTTTACACTTATTTTTAATATCCTGGTATTTCCTTTTACTTTCCTCTGTTCGGTTTCTGTTCCATTCATGCCAGGCTTTCTTCTTTTACTGCCTCTTTTACCTGTTCATTCCACCATGGTGTCTCCTTTTCCTTTACCCTTCAAGACACTCTGTAAGCTCTGCTGAGAGAACCTGTGACAAATGCTTCTTTTAACTTATCCTATTCATTTTGCCTCTTGCCACATTTAATGTCAGGGATTTTCATCTTAAGTAACTCAAACTTTTCTTCTACCATGTTATCTTTTAATTTTCACACTTTTATTTTCCTTTTCTTTCTTCATCTTCCTATTTATCGAACCACTCTTTGCCACCACCACTCGGTCTCGACCAAAAGCTTCCTCTGGGAGTGCTGTTACATCCATCAACTGTCTCTGATTTTTTGTCTCCACCAGAAAAAAATCGCACTGATGTGTTTTACGGCCCACATTAAGTTTGTAGTTTTATAAGTTTTTGCAAACATTTTGAACCAAACTAATAATGTAAATAATAAAAAATTAATTAATGTGTGTGTCTTAAACCCTTTTAGGAAAAAAAATTAGGTAGCAGTGGGTTTCGAACCACTGACCTTCAGTGTCACAGATGAACGCATTGCCTACTATGCTACGGCTAACAATCGAAAGTTGCATTCTTTAATCTCGTACTATTGATGCCCATTGTTAACTGATGCTAATATGGCATTTGTAGGCACTAGATTATCATTTATCGTATGAAGAACAATGTGTTTTTGTTAATTCTTCAGAGCGCCATTGCTTTGAAATGACAATGTCTAAGTTATAATAAGAAAATCGTCAAATACGCAACGCAAGATGGCATATGCCAGAGAGTGTTCTGGGCAATGTCATGTGACATCTCCGAATGGCTGGTTTTTGTTAATACATTGGAGGGTGTCAAATCTCTGTTATTTTGGCAAATATCTCTCAAACAATACAAGATATGAAAAAAAGTAAGGGAACAAAGTTGTAGAAAATTTTCTCCTCTACAAATTTGGTTATTCAATTTTTCGCGTCAGATGAATGGTTTATTTGCAACTAAAATTACATTACAAATGGCTCTTTTTGATATTACTAACGTATTTCTTGTCCGAAATATTTCAAAAAGCGAAGTTCGGTTCTCTGGTAGCCAACAATTATGTCTGTAAAAATTGGTGCCGATCGGTTGAACGGTTCAACCTAAAAAGTAGGAACATGTTACAGACAGACATCGTCAAATTGCTGTTATTTTTGCAAATATCTCTGCAACGATGAAAGACATGAAAAAAACATAGAGTGAAGTTGTAGAGAATTTTCCCCTCTACTAATTAAGTTATTCAATTTTCGTATCAGATAAACGGTTTGTTTGCAATTACAATTATATTACAAATGGCTTTTTATTACTACCATATTTTTTGTCCGAAAAATTTGAAAAAGGGAGTTGGTGGTCTCTGGTGGCCTACAATTATGTCTGTAAAGTTTGGTGCTGAACGGTTGAACGGTTCATCTTAAAAACTGGGAACACATTAAGGAGAGACGGACACAGACATACCAAAATCGCCGTTATTTTTGCAAATATCTCTGAAACAATGAGATATAAAAAATAATAACAGAGCAAAGTTGTAGAGAATTTTCTCCTCTACAAATTTGGTTATTCAAATTTCATGTCAGATGAATGGTTAAGCTGTTATTTTCATTTAAATTTTGAGTCGTCAAAAGATGATCGCAAAAGACCCGTAACCTAAAGTGAGCCAATAATTGACGACTTTTTGTTTCTATATTACCCAATCCACATCTTATCTTCTGGCTGTTTGTGTTACAGACCCACAATCAGCTCATTTATTTCCCAGAAACCAACCAATTTCACTCCTTCCTCATTTTTCCTCCCATATCCATATGGGACAATTATTTCCTCCTTCACTAGCATTTCCTTGCTTAGCTGCGCATTTAGGTCCCCTATCACTATCAGTCCGCAGTTACATGCTGTAAATTTTCTAGAAAATCCTTTCTTCTCTTTTTTATTTGCTGTTTATGGTGCAAACACTTGTATGAATTCGTTCTCTCCATTCCATATCCTTAGAAGAATCAACAACCACCTATCACTTGTGTATTCTTCTGCTTCCATGTATTCCTCTAGTGTTGGTTTTACTATGATGCCTACTTCCTTTTTTGTTTCTTGTTTGTTACTCCAATAGCACTCCAATAGTGTGTGTAACCTTTCTTCATTTTCCTCCATCCTCGTACCTTCCATCTAACTTCACTATGTCCCAGCAGTACTATGTTCTTCTTTCCCTTGAAGTCTATAAACTATTCTGCCTTCCCAATAAGATTCAGCACATTAATGACGCCCACCTGCAATGTGCTGGTGACTAGTCATCCACTTCTCATAGTTCCCCCAGCGCAACAAGAACTGCGTCCCTCTAGGGGGGTTCACGGTTGTTTTGTGAGTACGTACGTGGCGCCGAAGGGGCCCCAAGCTAATGCAGTCTTCCCTCCTTCTTTACTTCCCGGACTAAATTTCCTTTCCCCTCCCCTCCTCACTCTTTCCCCTCCCCACTGGGGGAGTGATAACCTCAGTAGTTTAGCCCCCCTTTACTAACCAAACAACCCAACCCCCAAGAACTGCGTTTTGCTTGCATGGAACGCCCGAACCTTTATCAAGGCTGGTTTTGAAGTACCATTTCATATATATGCTATTATTACGATGGCTTGTGACTCCCAAAGGCTGTTGCCAGCAAATGTTTAGGCCACTCCTAACATTGCGGACAGACAGCCCTTTGTAACTGTCTCTCTGGAGTACACACACTACAGATAGTAAGATACGAAGACAGTTCTTCCACTTTTCCACCAATGGGATTTTTAAATCCTCATCTGCTTTCATACCATTCACTGACTTCATGTTGCCATGCCAATGGGTCCTTACAGGCTACTACCATAGAGAACCGTAGCTACCCAGGTTTTTGTGATGAGGTTGTTATTCCTCCTCCTTCCCCACCACTTGCAAGGCGAGGGCTTGGAACTGAAACTGGTGGAGTTTTTTGTATATTATGTATATTTGATAATATTTTTAATTTTTATCTACAGTTTGAAATTCAGGATGAAAATATCCATAATGGAGAACAGGCTGACTTTTTAACAATGATTATATAAACACAGTACTTACCACTTTGTACATCTGGTTGTCTAAACAATTTTGCGTACCATCAGGCCTTTTTTGGTAACTGTAAAAAGGACTCGAGTTTCTGACCAATTTGATTTTATCAAGAAAAACAATTGAAATTACGTGATTATTATGTATGCTTTTTGAACAGACTCTCTAGAGAAACTTTGTTACCCTCTCTGTTTGAGTTCTTGAAGCAGTAGTACTGCAATCCTTTCACAAAAATAATCATATTACGTAAAAGGTCTCCTGTGTTCTTGATAAGACAAGCAGTTGAAGACAAAAATGTCTGAAGAATTGTGCCCAGTGTGCCAGAATGAGACTCGAACAAATATTGGTTGTCTGTTACTCTTCTTAAAGACATCTTAAGATATTACCACTTCACAAATGGACACTTTAGGAAGTGTCATCTCAGGTTTTTATATCACGACCATTCTCCTCTGAAATTTCAGTAAATTACGAAATTGGATTCGTGAAGAATTAAGTGAAAATTAAAATATGTAGCTAGTAGAGGTTCTGGTGAGTTTTATGTACAGTGAACCCCTTATTTTATGTTTCAATATGGTCCAGACTTAAAAATGTAAAATAAAGAAAAATGCAGAATTGAGGAAAATCTTAAAACCCCAGAAATTCAAGCAAAAACATATTTAATGGGCATAATGTATCTGATGAAGATTTTCATCCTCTCCAATAGGGCTACATTGTATAAAATATGTGTAAGTGAAGGAAATTATATGTTCAGTATGTAAGTGTAGATGTTCCTCGTGAGGTATGAAACAGTGTGTGTCACCAAAAATGGTTTAACTTCTGGGCTTTTTCAAAATTTCTGCCTGGGTTTGTGCTGCCCAATGATGGAATGGGGGACTGATGATCTTTGCAGTTTTGTCCCACTAAAACAGGCCTCTCCAACTCGGGTGCTTATCAAGCACCAGGAAAAGTACCAGTGCTCTGCTGCAGCGCCAGCACGTGAAGCAGGCACAGCGCTGTCAGCACAGAGGTAGCAGGGGAACATGTCGACGACACTCAGAGCGAGGCGAGTGTCGTGTTGTTTGCGAATTATTAAAACCAATAATAATGATGTCAATTTTTGTTTATAGACAAAGTTTTATTGCATGCCTTATTTTATACAAATTTTCATCATTCTTCGTTGATCTTTGGCATCACATTGAAGAAACTAATTTTCTCATATTTATTTAGTTAATATTCATATATGGAAACATTTGTTCACAAATGAATGTTGCTCAGAACAATGTGACACATTTTAGGGCAAGGACATGAATACTTAGGAATTCTTGTCCAAATGTTTGTTAAGCTTAAGGGAGTTAATTGCGGGGTCATCAGTTCCTAAACTTACAAACTACTTATGAACTACTGTATACTAAAGATGACACAAATATCTGTGCCCGAGGGGGGATTCGAATCCCCAACAGGGAACGGCCCCGTGCATCGTAGCGTAGCGCCTCGATGCGCTTGGTCGCTCCCCTACAGCGAATTCTTGTTCATCAGAGGCTATATATGAAGGAATTTATATCACTATTGTAGACTAATGGTAATAGTGGTCTCTCGAAACTGAATTGTACTGTAGTTCTCTCAGCTCAATTTGGATACTCTGCGTGCACAGAAAGAGGCATCATAAACTTTTGAGTGCAGTTTTATTTTATTTCTTCAAACCCATCTTAGAAATTTTTATGTAATAACTGTGTACTCCTGGATGTGGTCACAAGTACAATAAAAAAAAAGTTATATTTTTCGTTTTCTTCAGATCGTGAGAAAAGTCCTTTTTCATTTAGTAATCAGTTCCCTTCTTTCTGTTCCTTCAATTCCCTCGTGTGTTAAGGAATGTTTATTTTCATAGTGACAGCACTTTTATATTTGCGGTTCAGTGTTATATTAAGCATTGTGGTTTTCCATCAGGCTTAAGCATTTAAAAAAATGTTACACATAAAAGTAAACTTTTGTGCTCGTGCTAAACTTTCACCCCTCAGGGACTCGGCATTAATTTGCTGAGTACGGGCTTGGCGAACCCAGGGTCCTGAGCCATGGGCTGTTTCGCGCCAACAGTCCACTGCACTATAAGCTCTGTGCATGCTTAAACGACCATCGTTCGGTGCAACAGTGGAACGTTGTACGTTTGAGCCCTGGGATCTTGGCTTAATCGCCCAGGTCACGAGGACGGTACAAACCTCTATAATAAAACACACACACACACACACACACACACACACACACACACACACGGTGTGCTACGTGCCGAGGAGATGGGCCCTCCAGAGCTCAACAGTTACCAGCTGCCCCCTTATTGTCAGGGGGCAGCTCCTCTTCTGTTGCCCCCAAAGTCCCTACTTTGGGAGCAATAAGTACAAACCCACAGGGGAAAATGGTCCCCATCCCTGAGCCAGAGAACCAACAACCATCTCTGGCTCCTCCTGCAAGGAAGGGCTCCCTCGACGCTGTTCCTCCTAAGGTCTCTCACGCTGGTACAGTAGATACCAGTGAGTGGCTGAAAAAGCCACTACCTGCTGGTCGCAGGGCCTTGAGGGCATCCTCCGTCCCCAAGACTGCGTCAGAAAAGCCCTCCCAGCAAGCAGGTAAGAAAGAAAAAGAAGTCGAAAAAGACAGAACACCAGGTGGCTTCCGAGCCACCACAACAAACGTCAGCCTCATAGGACGAAATAGAGATTCTCATGTCCCCTGAGGACTTGGCTTTTGCTGAGTCATCAGACGCAATGGATGTTGAGGCTCTGTCCCCCCCCCCCATCAGATACGGCAAACAATATTGCGGACTCCACTGCACCATCCCAATCTGCATGTCCCAACGACCAGGAGCCTCTATGATCATGCAGTGGAACTGTGGCGGTATTTTCCGCCATTTTTTCTGAATTGCAGCAATTGTTGTGCCGATTTCCAGCATTATGTATAGCCCTATAGGAAACTTGGTTCTCTTCAGAGGACCCCAGCCCTTCATTGATATCGGGGCTATTACAACAATTGTTCTATCTATAACAGGGTATCTGGCTGAGTTTGTGTCTATGTTCTCGCAACCGTCCCCAGCGCTGCTGTGCCTCTCAACAGGAGCCTTGAGGCAGTGGCTGTTCGAATCCGGGCAATAGAGGAATTTACCATCTGTTCCCTTTACCTTTCACTGGATGTTATGTCTCCTGCTGACCTCACTGCATTGGTTGCCCAATTACCACAACCGTTCCTCCTATTGGGTGACTTCAATGCCCACCACGGGCCGTGGTAGGGACCTTGAGAACCTTTTCAAACAGCTTGACATTTGCGTCCTCAACAGTGGGACACCCACACACTTTAGCGTGGCACATGGCTTTTTCTCCGCCACCGATCTGTCCATTTGTAGCCCGAGTCTCCTTCCGCATTTATCTTGGAAGGTCCATGACAACCTTTGTGGGAGCAACTACTTTCCTCTCTTTTTGTCGCTCTCACATTTTCACTCTGCAGGACGCCTACCCCAGTAGTCCCTCCATAGGGCTGCCTGGCAGGGCTATACCTCTACAGCTGTGGCTACTACTCCATTGCCAGATAACATCGATATGGCAGTCCAACAACTAACTGAGGACATTATTTCCGCCGCTGAAGTGAATGTCCTGACTGCCACAGGCTCACTTCGGCACAAGTCGGTGCCTTAGTGGACGCGGGAGATCGCTGACGCTATCCGGGAGTGTCGACGGGCACTTCAACGCCACTGGGGCCACCCCACCATTGAACATCTGATTGCTTTTAAGCGTCTCCGGGCCTGAGGCCAGCAACTGATCCAACAGAGTAAGCAGGACTGTTGGGAGCGATACGTAGCCACCATAAGCTCCGGCGCCCCCACTTCTGAAGTGCTCGCAGGTACGGCGCTTATTCGGGTACCGCCCTCCAAGCAGAATCCCGTCACTCCGAATTAAAGGTGGTCTTTGTACTGACCCAACGGTAATTGCCAAGCTCATGGCAAGGCATTTTGCATGTTGCTCTGCGACCGCAGCATACAGTGTGGAATGTCATGCCCTCAAAGAGCGGGTTGAGCGGAGGCAATTGTCCTTTCGCACACGTCAATGGGAAGTATACAATGCCCTATTTAGTGAGTGTGAGTTCCAGACTGCTCTAGCTGCATCCCCCAATACCTCTCCTGACCTGGACCGTATTCACATCCAGTTCGTCCATCACCTTTCAGCGGACTTTCAATGGCAGATACTCACCCTTTATAATCGTCTCTGGACAGAAGGCATTTTCCCGTCACAATGGCGGAGAAGTACTATCGTCCCAGTGATGAAACCAGGCGCAGATCCATCTGACGCTGGGAGCTACCACCCCATCAGCCTCACCATCGTTCTGTGTAAGATTCTTGAACGTATAGTGAGTCGACGGCTTATGTGGCTACTGGAGGATCGAGGTCTCCTGGCTCCACAACAGGGAAGCTTCCGTCAGGGCCGTTCAGCTCCAGACAATCTCGTCTCCCTGGAGTCAGCGATACGCACAGCTTTTACTCGCCAAGAACACCTTGTCACAGTCTCTTTTCTTTTTTTTTTCTTTTTTTTTTTTTTTTTATCTCCGTAAGGCTTATGATATGACCTGGCATCATCATATTCTCTCCACATTTTGACTGGGGCTTATGTGGTCCCCTCCCAATATTCATACAGAACTTCTTGTCCCTCTGCTCTTTTGAGGTTCGGGTTGGCACCTCTCATAGCTCCCCTCATGTTTTAGAGAATGACCTCCCACAGGGTTCCGTTCTAAGTGTACCCTTATTTTTAATCACTATTAATGGACTAGCCGCGGCAGTAAGACCGTCTGTCTCTTTCTCCTTGTTTGCCGACGACTTTTGCCTTTACTTCAGCTCGGGCAGCATTGGCGTCACTGACCGGCTGCTGCAGGGAGCCATCCGAAAGGCCCAGTCTTGGCCTCTGAGCATGTTTTCCAATTTTCGGCGCAAAAAACCCGCATAATGCACTTTTGTCACCTTCGGGGAGGGGAGCTCATCCAGACCCTGAGCTATATTTGAATGACGAACCCCTTTGCGTCGAGGAGACACTCCGCTTCCTAGGCATGCTTTTTGATGCCTGGCTGACTTGGGTGCCGCATATTCGCCAATTGAAACAAAAATGCTGGCGACACTTAAACATCCTCCGCTGCCTCAGCCACACAGGTTGGGGAGCTGCTTGTCCCACCCTACTGCACCTGTATGAGGCACTTATCCAGTCACACCTGGATTATGGCATTGTTGTGTATGATTCTGCAGCTCCATCTGCACTGCATGTCTTGGATCCGGTCCATCACAGTGGCATCCGTTTAGCAACAGGGGCCTTCCGTACAAGTCCTGTGACAAGCATTCTAGCTCAGTCCGGGGTCCCCCCCCCCCGCCCCCCGTGACTCAGAAGGCAACAGCTAATGGCTTCGTATGTTGCCCGTATTCATGCTGTACGTGACCACCCGAATCACAGGCTCCTCTTCCCAGCTGCCACATTCCCTTCCCCACGGCGACGGCCGCACTCGGGTCTCCCTGTTGCGGTCCGTGTTTGTTCCCTTCTTTCTTCCCTATAGTGCATAGTGCCTTCGCATCCCTCTCACCTTTCAGTACCGTTCTTGTACTCCTCCTTGGGTCATTCCTCGCCTCCAGCTTCGGTTGGACTTGTCCCAAGACTCCAAAATCTCTGTTGCACCAGCGACTCTCCGTCATAAGTTTCAGGCCCTTCTTGATTCGTACCGTGGCACTGAATTTGTATACAGTGATGGTTCCCTAGTTGATGGCCATGCTGGGTATGCCTTTACCCACGGCCGGCATATTGAATAACTTTCATTGCCCTGTGGGAGTAGTGTGTTTACGGCCGAACTTGTGTCCATTTAGCGGGCCCTTGAACATCTGAGCCTGCCCCGGGGAGTTTGTGGTTATCTGTACTGACTCCCTGAGCGGTCTGCACGCCCTTAACCAGTTTTCATTTCGTCAAATGTCATATCATTGATTGGAACAGGGAACTGATGACCTTGTAGTTTAGTCCCCTATAAACAACAATAATAACAACAAGCTAAACTTTTGCAAGGTAGATTAACAGTGTCCTCATTGATAAGATTGAGAACGGATATTCAGCACATCCAAGGAGACATGAGAGCGAGCGCGCGCTGGCTCTGTCACACACGTGCTGCGACACGGCAAGGCAGGAGTGGTGGGGTGAAAGCACCGGGGCTGCACTGCGCGGCACCGGGGCGTGCAAGTACTAAGTGCCAGAGTTGGAGAGGCCTGCCCTAAAACAATCAACCAACAACAAAAAATGATGCAAAATGGTCTGAAGAAGAATCATAGTGAACAGATGAAAGCATACTCTGATTCAAAGTACCGCACTGCACTGTGTGTGTGTGTGTGTGTGTGTGTGTGTGTGTGTGTGTGTGTGTGTGTGTGTCTTACATCTTTATGGTGAGCTGTGAGGGATCCTCACAATATTGTTGAATCCCAACCTGGTCTTTCCATTGTTAAAGACACAGCAAATGAATTCCTAATACACATGTTGGACATCCAAAATGTGGTAGTAAGAAGGGCCAGATATGTCACAGCCAAATTTAATTTGGAGATAAGATATGGGGTTCTGCCAGGGTCGCTCCACTATCGACAATTTAGTGTCATTGGAGTCGGCCATCCGTACAGCCTTCTCTAGGCGTGACCACTTAGTTGCGGTCTTTTTTGACCTCCGGCGGGCATATGACACAACATGGCGCCACCATATTCTTGCTACACTTTATGACTGGGGCTTATGGGGTCCACTCCCAATTTTTATCAAGAATTTCCTCTCGCTACGCTCTTTTAGGGTTAGAGTTGGTACTTCCCTCAGCTCACGCCGAATGCTGGAGAACGGCGTCCCACAGGGCTCCGTTCTCAGTGTATCGCTCTTGTAATTGCGATAAACAGTCTTGCTGCGGTGTGGGGTCATCGGTTTGTTGTTCTTTATTTGCCAATGGCTTTTGCTTATACTACAGCTCTCCTAGCATTGGTGTTGCTGAAAGGCGTTTTCAGGGAGCCATCCGAAGGGCGCAGTCATGGGCCACAACACATGGCTTTACATTCTCAGCTTCTAAAACCCGGGTGATGCACTTTTGTCGTCGTTTGGCAGTTTACCCTGACCCAGAACTGTACCTAGCTGCTGACCAGCTTCATGTCGCAGAAAGCCATCGGTTTCTCGGCTTGCTGTTTGACAACTGACTGACTTGGGGGCCACACCTTCATCAGCTGAAGCAGAAGTGCTGGCGGCACCTAAATATATTGCGATGTCTCAGCCACACTACCTGGGGAGCTGACCGTCGAACCCTTATGCACCTCTTTAAGGCACTCGTCCAGTCACGCCTGGATTATGGGAGCCAGGTGTAAGACTCTGCATCACCTTCAGCACTGCGGATTTTGGATCCCATTCTTCATGGTGGTGTCCGTTTAGCAACAGGGACATTCCGCACCAGCCCTGTGCCTAGCCTCCTTCCCGATGCTGGCATCCGTCCCTGGAGGTACCGCCGGCAACAGTTGCTGGCGTCCTACATTGTCCATGTCCACGCTATGCGCCTCACCATCCAAATCGCAGGTTTTTGTTTGCAAATACCAACCTTCCCTCTCCACAACGTCGACCCAGATCGGGTCTTCCAGTCGCGGTCCGGGTAAATTCTCTTCTTTCTTCACTCAAGTATTTTCCTCTCCGTCCTGCATTCTCTTGCCTATCTAATATCCCTCCTTGGACCATACCTTGCCTCCAGCTTCACCTGCAACTGTCCTGCGATCCAAAGGCGTCGATTTCACGACAATTACTTAGACACCAGTTTCTGGACATACTTGGCACATTCCATGATGCAGACGTCATATACACTGATGGCTCCCAGGTAGACGGCAGAGTGGGTTACACCTATGTTCATGGCGACCACACTGAACACCGCTCCCTGCCCCCTGGCTGTACTGTCTTCACGGCGGAGCTAATCACAATAACCCGTGCACTCGACCATCTCGGAGCATGCCCCAGGAAGTCATATCTTATCTGCAATGACTCCCTGAGTGCCTTGCACGCTCTCGACCACTGTTTCCCCAGGCGCCATTTGGTGCGATCCATCCACGTCACGGTGTTTAGTCTTGGCAAGTCGGGCCATTCTGTGGCTTTCATCTGGACCCCAGGCCACATTGGAAGTCCAGGGAACAAACACGCTCATCAGCTGGCCAAACAGGCCATCGCATGCCAGTGCCTGGATATCGCCAGAAGGGGATATCCGCTTGGGTCTCCACCGAAAGATCTTTGAGGCCTGGAATTCGGAATGGGCAACAATGAGTATGCCCAATAAGCTCCGTGGAATCAAGCCTACAACAGCAGCTTGGTACACTTTCCTAAGGCCTTCTCGAAGGGACTCAGTCGTCCTCTGTCGCCTGCATATAGGCCATACGTGGCTAACGCACGGCCACCTCTTACGTCGAGAGGAACCGCCAGAATGCCATTGCGGTGCTGTGTTGACTGTAGTCCACATCTTGGAGGACTGTCCACTTTTCGCTGCATTGCGGCAGTCTTTTAACCTGCCTACTGTGCTTCCTTCAATTTTAGCTGATGCCTCTATGGCTGACTGTGTTTTAGGTTTTATTCGAGCAGCGGGTTTTTATCACAAGCTTTAACGTTAGGTTCGTATGCCTGATCTTCAGGCATACACCGCTTATAGTTTTAATCTGTTATCACTTTTGTCTTGTCAGTCCTATTTCTGACTAGCAGTTGTAGTATGTGCAGAATGGCTGGCTCATTCATTATTATCCTAGTGATCAGCCAGCCAACAACATCTGCTGTGATTTTAAGTATAGTTGATTATTAGTTCCACCTCTACTGTGGTTCCCTTTTTCTTTTTATGTTGTAATTATGGCCAACACTGTCTTCCTGTACGTCTTCTGTACTGGTTGCAGGGTGCTTATTTTTAACCATACATGAATCCTGTGATCTCTTAGCTGTGAACAGGGGACTGATGACCCGGAAATTTAGTCCCCTTTAAACACCCAGCAACAACCAACCAACCTGCATGATGTGGCTGGGTGCCCTCATGTACTTACTGATTTCAACATCAGGCCACTATGACATTTGAATGGCCCACAGCCTGATCCTAGAACCCTGCTTCAAGTATTACACTTTCAAATGCATTCAGCTGGTGTCTACACTGTCTAATAAATCTGCAAGGTATCACACTAGCTTCATGAAGTACATAAATGTCTTGCTTCACTATCTGACTCATGGCAATTGACTGGTACCAGTTTCTCAATAACAGGGTGCTCACATATAAAATACACTTTGCTGGGAGATCTACACATTATAGGGCTGTATAAATCCAATATTGGACAATTCCATCATGTTGCATCACTTTTTGTCACACAATGTATATTGAGGAGCTGTAGTTAGTATCCCCAGTTCCTTAAATATCCCTCTGCAGGACATTCTTGAGTTCACACCATAAATATTTCAAATTGCAGGTTTTTTAGTTCACAAAGCTTTAGCTTCTGTTTATGAGTTACCCCAGATATTATTTAATGAAAGTAACTAATTTCTGACTACATAGCAAATACAAATTTGTGAAGCTCTTCAGCATTTCTGTTGTATGCTCCTCCTAGCTAAATTTATCATCAATCTGTAATCCCAGGAATTTAACATTGTCAAATTCTATTTCCTTACCATATATCAGGTTTACACTGGAAGGAAACCTTTCAAAAGTGCGTGTTTTCAATGTTTAGTGCCAGAATTGGTTAACATCCATTAATTAATGTTCACGAAAATTTAATCAGCCAACCTATTTTAGAGCTGTACTTGATTTAGTATTAATTGCAATATTTGTATCATCTACAAGCAAAACAAACCTGGTATCTGGTACCGTTTCTAATGAAACATTGTTAATGTACACAGGAAGAACTAAGGGCCGTAAGATGAAACATTGCGGACACCACATGTTAATAGAATCCCAGTTGGAGGGTGCCTAATAGTTTGACATCTTTCTTATTTACACCCTTTTTTCTATGTCAATGTCATTGCCTTTAAATAATGGGGGGGGGGGGGGGGGAGATAAATAGACAAACATTTTTGGCAAGTCAAAAATTGGTATTATCAATTGGAAAGGATTATATTGGGGGTATTTTCACTCTTTCCCCCCACCCCAAATGAACAGGGCAACGTTTTGCCCTATTTTTTATGTATTGAAAAGTTTCACGTTGTTTGTAGTTTTCATGGAAAGCTACACAATTATCGCTGAATTAAATTTCTTCGGTTTGTTTTTTCATGTAATTCTGATTCATTTTACTGACCTGTCAAAATATTTTTTTTCAGTGTGCTGGTATTGATGTACCACTTTGTGATGTTGGTGCGGAGATCCAAGAAGTGATGGAATCATATGAGGTAGAAATTGATGGCAAAACATATCCAGTGAAATCAATTCGTAACCTTAATGGTCACTCCATATCACAATATAGTAAGTAATTTGTCTCCTTATTAACTGCAGTTAAAAGGTATAATGTTCATATTGTACAGTTAAATATTGTGCATGTTTCAAGGAAATACAGGGGTACTCTTATTTGAGAACTGCAGGTAGAGATGAAAATGACGAAACATAAATGTTAAAAGTAGCTCAGTCTTATTGTTTCAGACTAAAGAAAATATAAATTACATGGTTTTTTCCCTGCATGTTTCAATCTACATTGTTTTCTGTTCAGCTTTGTTTGGAATTGCTTGCTTTGGCAGTGTTTAAAATGTTGTTAGATGTAATGAGTCAGTATTGTTAAACTGGAGTCAGCTGGCCCACACTCCACTATAAAATATGATTCGTGCAATACAGTTAAAGTGCATTAAAATAGATTATTCACACTTTAATGCCAATTGTCTGCTGCTTTCTCTTAGTGCATTTAGAAAACTACCCCAAAATCTCTGTTATAACAGACTTAAATTACAAATAACAACATGGAATATGTTATGGGGAAGATGAACTGAGAGGATTCAAAACCTGACGCAAGAATTATTAACAGTATGTGAATAACAAACTGAGATCAATAAAAAAAAAAAGTGTCTCACGGTGTGCAAACAATGTCGGTGACAAAAAGCTTCAAATATATCAAACCGACAGGTAGCTGGATGCACACTCTGCCACAATTGCCTACACTGCAAGAGTGTCATGGCAACTCATGTGTCCAAGCAGCCCACCTTACAGGTGTGAAACCATACAACTCTTAATGGACAATGCTAGTGTGTTTATTTCAATGTCTGAGTCCACTGTCAATACTGAATTCCTCTTTCAGATAAGCATGTAGAGTCAGATAGGAAAATCATTTGCAGTAGTTGGGAGTGTCGTGTGGGTAGCCCTTCAAATGGTTCCAACAATATCTGTTTCACAGCTTTCCATCTCTGTGGTATTGTGTATATTCACTGCTCGGTCCACTCGAGGATGCAGTTGCTGTTGAAGATTTGAGAATGTCATTGGAGAAAGTGATTCGTCTTTGAGGATTGCCAGTCCTGCTCAGTTATTGGTTGTTGCCATTGCTGATAATGATGGTTAGGACACAGGTTGTAATAGTACTGTTGATTTGTCCAGCTTGTTTATATAGGAGCACCAGCAATTTGCAGAGAGAACCCGAAAACGTAGAGCTGAAAGTGACTGTAAGCCCCCTGTGGTGGCTCTAGGAGTGGGGAGGGCTCCTGCCTGTCTCGGCCATAGGTACCTCCTGCTCAGCCACTACAGGGGAAACCCCCCCCCCCTACCCTAGGGGGACCACAGCTCTTTTGTGGGTACGTGTGAGGCGCACACAGGCACCCGAGCCGAAGCAGCCTTCCTTTCCCTTTCCCGTCCGCACACGCGGTTTATGTCTTCGCCCGGAGACAAGCGTCCCGTGTGAGTCTAGGTGGTCTCCAGTACCAGCTTCTTTCTCTTCTCGGTTTCTCTCCTCCTAACTTTTGCTTCCCCCTTTCCCTCGTTACTGTACTCTTCTAGCCTTCCTCTCCTCCTCTAGTCTCCGGTTAGGCGTTTGAGATGCAACCCTTTCCGCTTCCTCCTTCTTTCCTCTTTCCTTCCTCCATGTGCACTCGCGTGAAAGGTGATGGGGTAATGCTTAATCCCAGTCCTGGGTTGGCATGTAGGGCCCGCACGTACCCCCTGGTAAAGGCCAGGTCCAGGGAGGGGTGATTACCCGAACTGATACCTTCAGACTGTGCCGATTGGTCACTCCGTCCGTTTCTCCGGAGGTGTGACCTGAGGTGACCCTCAGTGAGGGTTTCCCATTGGGAAGGAGCGCGCCATCGGAGATGCCAGTAATCATGGGGAACAACTTTGCAATGACTTCTTCTTCTTCTTCTTCTACTTCTTCTTCTTCTTCTTCTTCTTCTTCTTCAACTTCGTCATTTACCCAGAAAAGCACACACGATGAATCAAAGTCAAAGCAAATATTGCCTAACTTGCCAAAGTTCCTTGTCGTTTCACGAACTGATGGCCATGATTTCACATCAGTGAATACCTTTGTCATACAACGGAGTGTCAACGCGATTGCAGGTCCTGTTAAAACTTGTCCCCGCTGACAAAATGGGACACTATTGCTGCAAACGGAAGGTGCCTTTAAAGTTCAGAAGCTGCTTCGCACTACATTGTTACACAATTTCCTGTTAAGGTTGAACCTCATCATACCCTAAACTCGTCGCGGCGGGTTGTGTTCTCACGATCCCTTGACGGCCTGTACGATAAGGAACTACAGGAGTACCTTTCTGACCAGGGTGTAACAGCTGTACATAGTGTGATGAAGAGAATTAACAACAACTTAACACTGTCCCAAACAGTGTTCTTGACCTTCAACAGCTGATCTTCCTTCGAAGATAAAAGCAGGCTATGAAATCATTTCTGTTCGGGCATATGTCCCTAATCCCACCAGATGTTACCAGTGTCAACGGTTCAATCATACACATCAGTCGTGCCCCAATGCAGCAAAATGCGTGACCTGTGGTAGGGACGCCCATGAGGGTGACTGCCCGCCTCCGTCCCCTCGCTGCATCAACTTCTTGGGTGACAATGCTGCAAATTCTTGTGAATGCCCTGTATATAAAGATCAATGAGCCATCCAGGAAATCTGAGTCAAGGGAAAAGTTTCCACATCTGCTACGCAGAAATTACTGGCAATTAGAAACCCTGCTGTGCTCCCAGCGGGTACCTAAAGCAACGTCCTTTCCTCTCCTCAACCAACAAAGGAGATGGGTATGCAGACGTGTGACTTTACCTCTAGCGACACAGTTCTCAGATCAGTCAGACCAAAGATTGCCCGCTCGACATCCCCAATGCCTTCTGCTCAATCTAAATCCCAGTCCACTTCAGTCTCACAGAAACCACAGGCCACTAAATTGGAAACCCAGATTTCGAAAAAGATCATGTTTGAAAGCTTCATCTTGCCAGCCATCAGCTGCTCATTCTTCAAATAGAACTGTCTCCAAAAAGACACATAAAAAGAGAAGTTCCTCTCCTTCCCTGCCACGGCATGACTCTTTGGTCACGCCATCCAGCAGTAGACGGCTCCGGCCATCCTCTGTCTCGCCAGGACACTCTACTGCTTGCCGATGTGCCGACATTTCACTGGCGGAGGAAGCTGCCCCTTCCAATCCATCCAGGAAGGAGGCAGAACAGAAGTCTCAACCCATGGAACACGATTCTCCATCTGTCGAAGGCAGTAGCAGTGCCCCCTCGCAGCAAGGCCCTCAGCGGCCGTTGAGGTGATCCCCTCTTGCTTTCTATTTCTTTTGTCTTCCTTTGCTTTCTTTGTCACTCTTCAATGGAACATTAAAGGCATTCGTTCCAACCGCGATGAATTAAGACTACTCCTTCGATTGCACTGCCGCTTATAGTCGGTCTACAAGAAACGAAGCTCCGTCCAACCGATCGTAGAGATTTCCCACACTATACTGCATTGCGTTTTGATTTACCTCCTGTGGGAGGTTTTCCTGCCCATGGAAGTGCTATGCTGCTCATTCGGGAAGACGTCTATTATCATCCCATCCCCCTTAGGGCAGACGTACTGGACCTTGCTGCTCAGCTTCCTACGCCATGTTTTTTGATCGGCGACTTCAATGCCCACCACCCTCTCTATGGGGCTCTCCAGCTCCTTGCCAGAGTGGCTCTCTTTTGGCTGACATCTTCAACCACCTTAACCTTGTCTGCCTAAATACCGGCGAACTGACTTTCCTATCCGACTTGACGCATACCTATTCCCATCTGGATCTCGCAATTTGCACTACTCCACTTGCACATCGTTTTGAATGGTACGTTCTGTCTGATAGGTACTAGAGCGACCATTTCTCCTGCATAATTTCTTTACTACATCATACTACTTCACCATGTTCCACCAGCTGGAACATCTCCAAAGCCGACTGGGGGCTCTATTCTTCCATGGCGGTTTTCCATGATCAGAACTTCCCCGGCTGTGACAGTCAGGTCAACTATCTCACGGACATCATCCTCACCGCTGCCGAACATTCCATACCCCAAACTTCAACTACTCCACGTAGGGTCCCAGTTCCCTGGTGGAATGCAGCATACAGCGACGCTATTGGAGCCCGGCGACATGCTCTGTCTGTCTCAATGCCGGCCTACTTTGGAAACTTGTATTAATTACAAATGACTAAGAGCGAAATGCCGTTGTGTCATTAAAGAAAACAAAAAAGCTTGCTGGACTGCTTTCTCGAGTCCTTTCAATAGATCTACTCCTTTTTTGGTTATTTGGGGTTACCTACGATGGTTATCTGGCACTAATGTCCATTCCCCAATCCCCGGCCCGAACATAGCAAACAAAGTTCTTATGGAACCTGTTCATTTCTGCAATGCTTTGGGCCACTCTTTCGTTGAGGTCTCAAGCTCAGCTAATTATGACCCTGCATTCCTCCCCCGAAAACAAATTGAGGGAGCATGAATGCCTTCTTTTACATCTCCCAATCGTGAAAATTACAATGTCACCTTCACCATGCAGGAGCTAGTACTTGCCCTTGTCGTCTCCCGATCCTCTGCTACAGGGCCCGATGCCATTCATATTCCGATGCTGAAGAGCCTCTCCCCTGCAGGTAAATTCTTTCTTCTTCGCACTTATAACCTCGTCTGGACTGAAGGTGAAGTTCCCACTCATTGGCGTGAAGCAATTGTCCCCATACCCAAACCAGGAAAGACAAACATCTTCCTTCCAGTTATCGCCGCATTTTCCTGACCAGCTGTGTCTGTAAGGTAATGGAGCGCATGGTCAATGCTCGGCTGGTTTCAATACTCAAATCTAGACATCTCCTCAGTAATATCCAATGTGGGTTTCGAAGGCATCACTTGATCATCTCGTTACCTTGTCGACTTTCGTTACGGATAACTTTTTGCGGAAGCGTCAGATGGTGGCTGTTTTCTTCGATTTGGAGAAGGCTTACGACATTTGTTGGCGGGCGGGCATTCTCCGCACCATGCCTACATGGGCTATTCGCGGTCATCTCCCCCTCTTTATTTGTGCCTTTTTGAAAGATCGAATGTTCAGGGTACGAGTGGGCTCTGTTTTGTCGGACACCTTTCGCCAGGAGAATGGGGTGCCACAGGGCTCCGTTTTTAGCGTGGCACTTTTCGCCATTGTGATTAACCCAATTATGGATTGCCTCCCAGTTGATGATTCAGGCTCCCTGTTCGTGGATGACTTCATGACCTATTGCAGCACTCAGAGGACGTGTCTCATGGAGCGTCGTCTTCAGCATTGCCTTGACAGTCTCTATTCCTAGTGTGTCGCAAACGGCTTCCGTTTCTTCCATGAGAAAAGGGTTGTATCAACTTCTGGAGGTACAGAGAGTTTCTTCCACCATCTCTGCATCTCGTTCCCGTCACTCTCCCCTTTGTGGAGATGACGACATTTTTAGGGGTAACGTTGGATAGGAAACTCGGCTGGTCTCCACATGTCTTCTCTGGCTGTCCGCTGTACTTGTTCCCTCAACATTCTCTGTGTTCTTATTGGTACATCTTGGGGAGTGCATCGTACCGTCCTGCTTAACCTCTATTGGTCTACTGTCAGATCCAAGCTGGATTACAGGAGTTTCGTGTACTCTTCTGCACGGCCGTCCAGTTTTACGCCGCCTAAACTCGATTCACCATCATGGGTTACGCCTGGCGATAGGAGCTTTCTACACTAGCCCTGTTGACAGCCTCTATGCTGAAGCTGCTGAATTACCTTTACCCTATCGACGTGACATATTGCTGTGTCTGTATGCATGCTGTCTGATTTTGATGCCCCACCACCTTGCTTATCCAAATAAGTGAGAGCCCAGTGCCACCTTGGCTTCAGGCTCAAGTTCGCGTTCACCTCGAACTCACCTCACTCCCGAATGAGATTACTTCGGATGCTGTTTACCGCTGGAGATTTTTTGAACTTCGTGCAATGCTCGAAAATTCCATTTTCATATATACGAATGGCTCAAAGATCAGTGAAGGTGTCGGGTGTGCATTTGTCATCGGGGATGACTGTTTTCAATACAGGCTTCATGACCACGGCTCGAATTACCCGCTGAGCTTTTTGCCCTCTATCAGGCTGTACTATACATCCACCGACACCATTCTCCTTCCTATGTCATCTGCTCCGACTCCCTGAGTGCCATCCAGAGTCTGAGAGATCCCCTTTCGGCCCATCCTGTTGTTCACTGAATCAACCGCTCCCTTCAATTATTAGCTGCCGACGGCTCTCGCGTTCACCTCCTGTGGGTACCTGGCCACGCAGGCATGCCTGGTAACGAGGCTGCTGATGCCGCGGCCATGGCTGCAACTCTCCTACCTAGGACAGCTATGTACTATGTCCCATTGAATGATATTGGAGGGGCTCTTTCCCATCATCGTTGCATAATGTATGGTCCTCGCTTGCAACTAGTAAGGTTCGAACCATTAAACCGCTCCCGGTGGCTTGGAAGACCTCTTCACGCCGCTCGTGATGAGAAGAGGTCATCTTGGCCTGGTTGCGGATCGGACATTGACAGTTCAGCCACTGCCACTTGCTAACTGGTGACCTCGCACCGTTATGTTGCTGTGATCACCCGCTGACAGTGTGGCAGGTTTTATTGTATTGTTCAAATTTTAGTCATTTTCGTATCGCACTGAATTTACCAGATACACTGGAAGAAATTTTAGCTGATGACGCACAAGCTGTTGCTCGAATATTGAATTTTATCAACTTGACCAATTTGTCAAAGGACATTTAGCTCTTCCCTTTGTTGTACTTTATCCTATGTTTTTAGCTGTTTTTATGTAGGCTTATTATCCTTGGGGTATATCCCAGTTTTGGTTCAGCTGCTAACAACCTCAGCAGTTGTGCACCGTAAAACCACCAACAAAATATTACAGGGAACAGTTGGCCCCCTTGTGCCTAGGAATGGTGCCTAGTGCACCACCAGGCTTCCGGACAAATGTGCTAGAGTCCTGCCTATATTGGGGGGTCGAATTTTTGTGTGGGATGTGCAACTTGGGGTTGTGGTCTGCTTGTCAGGACAATGCTCTTCTGTTGACATGCAAGGCCTTTCTGTGTAGTACTACAGCTGGCCTTCATTCATTGACTGGCAGATTCTGATAGGTGACAAGATGATAAGACCCTAAAATCTGGCAATGATAAGTGCTTTTCTTATTTGTACCTCAAGAGTTCTGACCATCTGTTCCACTTTGCAGTTCAGTCAGGGGTGGAAAGAGGTGGTGGTCATATTCTTTTGTATCTTAGTTCTGCTGCGAGATGTTCAGGTGTCAGTGAATTCTGCTATTACAAAAATTATAGTGAGCACTTTGATTGTAACACAGGCAGTTGTAGATGAGACTCCACATAAGGAAAACTACAGAGTGTATCCACCACCACCACCAGTAATCACATCACATCCTGAAATGGGCATGCAAAGTAGATGGGTAAGCTCTTCTGAAGGTCTTGCTGGGGAAGGTTGAGAACACAGGTACACACTACTTTCTCGATTGTACTGTTTGTCCCTTGCTTTTAAAGGTGCCCACCTAAAGGTTTTGTCCTCGGCACACACTAACAGGATGATTGTAGTAACTGAATGATGGCCACAGATTGGAAGTGGCATCACAATGTGATGTTTGGCATTCTTTGCTGACAACACTACTTCTTCATGAAAAAGTCAAGTTAATGGTATATAGAAAAATAATTGCAGAGCATTGAGTTTTATCCATTTGGCACACATTGGCCAACCACTGTGTACAACTAAAACACTATGCCAGACAGTCATGGCCAGTAGCAATTTTAATTCATAAACACTGATCAGGAAATCTTGCAAGGTGTGACAGTTTCAACTAGTGAAAAACACTCTGCTTCCATTCATTCAAACGCCAACATTAGGGCCAATGGAAATGAATGATTATCCATCAGTAATGCATGCTGTGCAGTGGACTGAAAAGTCTGTCAAAATTTTTAATCACTCAAGAACAGAGCAGACTTCTGTACATTATAAACAATGTTAGAATGTGTGACAAAACAGGAACTGATTCTCTGATCGAAAACAAGTAATTTTTAGTGCCGTGCACCCTGGCCAACTTACCGTCATCAGTTTGTTAATAATTTTGCTGCATCAATGATTGTGTCTTAAATGCAAGAGTTATTTGTTACTGCCTACTGTTGTCATTGTTATGCGAGGGAACAGCCTGAATACCATATCTTGACATATTGGTCACGAAGTTCTTGAGCTCGCCTCAGTATGATCTCACTAAGCGCAACCATAATGTTTTGTGTTCAACTACAAGAATACTCTGACATTTGGTAGACAAAATTAATGGAACCCATTTCTTCCTCTTTCATTCATTAATGTATGCCTGTGTGAGCTATGTGGGTAATAAACGTCACACAATAATTCTTTCCATAATAAAGACTATAATTCCTTCAACTTTTTTGCTGTCGGCAGCTTATCAGTTGCAGTAATGGGCAATCAGCATGATCCTATTGTGTAATATGCACACCAAATACTTTACAGATGGTACAAAGAACTTGCATGTGTCTAAGTTGCAGCAGAGCCTATTATCTTTCAGCAGCTTAAATAGTGTTTTTAAATTTCACAAGTGATCTTCTGTAATAGCACCTTTCATCCAAATGTCATTCAAACAGATTTTGCACTTTAGAATACCACTAGTTAGTTATTCTGTATCTATTAGGAAAATTCTTGGCTTGAGGTAATCCCAAAAGCAAATCACCTGTATGGGTATATTCCAAAATGTGAGTTGATTATATGCCAGGATTTTCTGCTTGCCCATGTCTAGGAATACAGTAAAATCCCACTTTTACATTCCCGGATTTTAAATTTTCTCGCCATTGACACCATTTTTTATTGGTCCTGCCAAATTTCCCATGTTCACAAAGTTAATTCACCCCGTTTTTGCGTTAACATATTTACACTTTTCCCATGTTTTACACTTTTTGAAACCATGTTCGTAAAGAGAAAATGACATAAATTGATGCTGGCATGGCTTTCGCATTAAAGTATAGTGTTTATAAACATTATGCAATCAAGTTTCTTGACACTTTGCATTTGTTCAAATGTCTATTTCACGTTTCGTTGTTTGCAGTACGTGCATAGTTGATTTAAAACGTGGTGGCTGATAATATCCCTTCAGCCACCACACTGATTGTCAGTTTGGCTTTATTTATGCAGCTGGTAGTTTCTCATGCTTTGCATGACGCGTTTGGAAAATTTATTCCTGTTGTGAAATGCAAATGTTTATCCAAGTATTTTTTGTGACATTTTATAAACGGTGAGATTGGTGGTTTGCTTTTGTATGTGTTTCTGCACATTGAAGGGGGCACATTATAACCTCAAAAAAGCGCTTATAGTGTGAGATGCCGACCCTGTGCAAATGTTACAAAAATACTTGTGCATATATTTGCGCTCGAGAACGCAAATAAATTCTCGAATATTGTCGTGCAAAACATCGAAAAATACAAAAAGAACGGAACTTGTGTAGTTTTACTATGTAGATAATGCCGGTTAAAGGCTTCCTGACTAATGAATGAAATTATGTCAAAAATTTCTACTTCCCACAGTTCCGCCTGGCACTTAAAATGTTAAAATTTGGATAACCTTTATTATATAGTACTTCCTGGCGAGTATTTTGATGCCTATTATGTACATATATCACAAATAAAATACGTAAATGCAAGGGTGATCCAGTAAGCGTATTATACCATTTAAAACATTATTTCCTACATTTTACACCATTTCCCTGAAGTCCCTTGAAAAGTGTAAAAATGGGGTTCTACTGTATTTGGAAGTATATATCCTTCAAATCAGTCTCCAGAAAACACTGACCCCTGGTAACTTCATTAAAAGCTGAGGGACTGGGTAAATAACGATATCACTTTACACGTTAATTGTTATCTTAAAATTGCCTTAAATTCTGATGGAGACTTTTGCTTTCTTTAAGATGACAGCTGAGAGGTAGGCACAATTGTCCCCGACGTGGCAGATTAGCAGTGCGCATTGAGGCGCTGTGCTGCGGTGTGCGCGACCGATAGCCATCAGGGGTTAGAGTCCTCCCTCAGGCGTCGGTGTATGTGTCGTCCTTAGGTTAGTTTACTTTAGTTTAAGTAGTTTGTAATCTAGGAACTAATAACCAAGCAGTTGAGTCCTGTAGATTTACAAACATTTGAACATTTGAAATTAGCAATTGTTCTTAATTCAAGTAAGCTGTCTGTCTTTATTGCTTAACTAACTGGGAACATAAAATCGAAGTACAACAAACTGCTAAAGTGATATATGCACTTTAAAACTCTTTGGCCTTATACAATGTTGATTGTTATTACTGCTGTTAATCTTCTTCCTATAATAATAATAATAATAATAATAATAATAATAATAATAATAATAATTCCAAATCCTGGAACAGTATTGACTGGACACGAGATTCACATTGTACACTACTCTGGCACCAAATGTAAGAAAAACATTTAAACCAACTTTCTACAGTATGTCTGCCTAGGTGTACTTGTGTCTGTGTGAATGTGTGGGCATGTGTGCATTTGTTTACCCTCCATTTTTTCCCCCAAGGTAAGTCTTTCCTCTCCCGGGATTGGAATGGCTCCTTACCCCCTTCCTTAAAACCCTCATCATTTCCTTTTCCCTCTCCTTCCCTACTGCCTGAAGACGCAACTGGGTTGCGAAAGCTTGCGATTGTGTGTGTGTGTGTGTGTGTGTGTGTGTGTGTGTGTGTGTGTGTGTGTGTGTATTCATTTATTTATTTGTGATGCTGTCACACCTGTGCTCCTTCGCCTGGTGAGTAATCTTCGTCTATTTTTTCTATTTTTTATATTTTATTTTTCCTGCTAGGAATTTTTCGTCTTAAAAACCAAAAATATTTGTAGCTGACAATGAACCTATAACTGACAAAGAAATATGTCTTCAACTTTCCTCATACAGTAATTTACCTTGCAAAGGTATCCCTTGCTGGCTATATGAAATTACCTACCACAGTGGTGGCAGCAGACATGATTCCAGGTTAATAAGAGACTATTACCTCATACCAATTTAAGATTGGCTCATAATAAAATACATATCAAACCCACATGGGAGCCGATTAGGCAGGACAGCTTATGTTGTGACTGAAGTTACAATGAATGAAGACTTGTGACTGCACACAGTGTGTTGGCCAACAGTGACACATTGCACCCATAGTAATGAGTAGTGGTTTCCTGCTCCGGCACTCCCATTGCGAAGTGCCCTCACTTGTGACAGACTCCGCACATGTTTGGGGGAGGGAGTACAGGACTCATCCGACAGCCTGGACAATACTCAAGCAGCAATAGAGATAAATCTCGTGCTGAGATGGAACTATCCTTATTACCTTAGTAATGTGTTCTTATTACCTTATTAATGTGTTCCATGTTGAGATGTTTTGTTTGGTTTGTTTACTGAGTCATTGAAACCTACTCGGGAGCAGAAAAGGTTTCCTTGCACAGGACTCTTGCCGCAAGTGTCATATTGTGGGACTACCACCTGGTGTGTGTGGTGGAGTGCTAAGGTATTTGCCAACTAACTGAAAATGCTTTTGACCCCTCAAACATTTTGTGATTGTGATTAACTCGTGGTCACAGTTCCAAAGCCCTAGTATAGACATCCATGACTTTGCTGTAGTGTTGACAGACACAACAAATGGTAGGCATAAGAGCAAAGCTTGCCTCAAGTTTTCAACACACAAGCTGCATGCCCACAGTTCCAATGAGCTCCGTATTTTGCTTGATGAGCTCCAGTAACTGTTCCTGCTGTTCTCTCTGCAGCTTTGTTTGCTGCTGCGAAAACTTTTCATTCATTGTTTTATTTTGCACGCAAGTCAGTCTCGTTCTTTCTTTTGTGATACACAACCTAGGTGTGGGACTATACTGTTTGGTTTTGCGAAAAACAATGAATGGACCAAAGACTAATGGATGATGGCAAAAGGTTCACAAACCCAAAGGGAAATGTGACTCTTAGAATTGCTGGTAACGTACAAGCAAAGTCTGAATACCAAACTGGAAGAAAAGCATGTCATGTTGTGCAGTTAGTGACATTGGTAACCAGAAAGCTTCTGATACATCAACACAGTGTTTGAGGAATGCTCAAGTACTTTTCCCCATTACCTGTGCTGCCAGTGTGTGTTAGCAGTTGGTGTGCTGGTGAACCTGTAAAACTATAGATTGGCCAGTACTAGTGTGTTCATCTCTGTATTAATGTCTATATCCAGTAGGGATGGGCTAAACTGTGATTTTCCGATAGCTGTGATTCTTAGTTGCAATTTGTCACTGTTTACAATTGCAGTGTACAAATCCTCGACATGTATCCCTCCGCACTCAAACTGCGATATCAGTGACTCTGAATGCTACTTCTGCGATTTCTGCTACCGATATTGCTACTTCTGCGATTTCTGCTACCGTGACTTAAGCGATGTGTGTGGCAAATGCAATATATATCATCCACAACAGATTCCTCGTCCTACATGTAAATATATACAAAAAAAGAATATTGATGCTCCATTTGCATGTAATGTTCAGATTATTTACACATCGGCAAATGTCAATTAGTTTTCTAAAAGCTATTTCAGTATTTGGTGGGTAATGTATAATTAAGTGAGGTTATTCACAAGTAATGTGTAACGGAAATTGGCAAGTAGGCCTACAGTCTACCTTAACAGAAACATTCGGCAGATTAGGCATACAGCAACTGTGTCAGTGCAACGAAAGTGCTACGTTCTTGACTGTAGAATGTATGAACAGATATGTTTAAAAAGAAACATTGTGTAATATGTCGCTTACCAATTTGAAGATGATAAGTAAATGTGAAATACACCGTGACTTCTGAAAATTCTATTTTCCCCCTTAAAACCTTTCGGTATCACTACCTATTCTGCCAAATAACTATAGATAAGAGCTTGCATTATATTTTACTAATCAACGTGCCGACCTAGAGTGCTAATGTCGGCAACTAAATCTTCATTTTATAAGAATTTTTAATTTACTGACTGTACAGGGTTACACACGAGAAACCTTACAACCACAGATTAAGAATAACATTAATTATTTATTTTAAGATAAACAAAATATTATTTCCCTCATTCTATATGATTTAGATTTCTAGGATAATACATAAATCGTTGCCAACATAAGCACACTATGTCAGCACTGCAGTAAACAAAAGTTTTAATAATACTGAAGGATCCGATACCACCCATCTGCTTTCACTCATGTCATCACAGGACGGAATGTACAAAAAGGAAAAAGACAGGAAACAACATTCCTAAACCTAAAACAAATCTGATAAAATAAAACTTTCCATTACGCGAAATACTTGTTTATTTTCAAGTGTAATGTTTTTGTAGAATCCTCAAAGAGAAAAGTTTACTCCTATATCGCTGTACTTAACACAGTCCACACTGAAAATGGAGTTGGCCTACTGTTCAACATTTCATAAAATTACTCAGTTGACAACTTGATACCAACCCCTTGAAATTTTTATTTAATGTGTGATGTATATTGCATGCAAAAATATTCGTCGAAACCAGATTTGCAATGTAAGATATGTATTCTGAATTTGCATAATAGTTGAAAGTTCTATGACGAAAAATTATTTTAAACAGGGATCAAGTCCGTAATATGATATTTATGTGGCATTCACATTTGTTGTCTTTACCAACTATAACCTAAAAACACTGATGCCAGGCTTTGCTTCACCACATGTAAATGCTACTGCCAGGTAAAATAGTGCCAACAAGTGTAAACATTTTCACAAAGAAAATTATCTTCTTGCTTATTAATTCGACAATATTCCTAAACACACGAGTGAAAGTACGACAGTTGGCTAACAGGTAGCACAAGGCAGAATATTAAATGCTATTCTCAGTTGCTACTTGCGACTCTTAATTGCGACTTTTCACTGAAATAGTGCTAATGTCACACACACATCTCCACACATACTCGACACAGACACCAGACAGCTAGAAGTACCAATTTTGGCCAACAGATGGCAGGCAGCAAAGTCTAAACTATGCCTCTTAGTTGCTACTTGTGACTCTTAAACGCGATTTGTCACTGAAATCGCAGATACTCTATAGCCTGCCCAATGCAAAGATATTAGCACAAACTTCACCCAAAAGATGACATTGTGCAAACTGCTTCTTGCTACTCTTAATTGCGACTTGCTACTCTAAGTTGCTACTGCACTTCTAAAATCGCAGTCAGATTCCGTAAAGTTGCGACTGTTAAAAATGCGACTTTTAAATCACTGTGACTCTTAACAGATACGAGATTTTCGACCCACCCTAATATCCAGTAATGATACAAAAGAAATGGTTTAATGTTTCTTCAGAATGATATGCACTTATTATAGTTTAGTTGCCAGTTAATCATATTGTAAACACAGTACAAATTTAGTGAAAACAGGCTCATTCGAAATTTGATATTTCTGCTGACTTTAGCTTTATTTTGTAAGTTGGTCTATTATTTTGTGACAAATGCAGGAGATCTGGGTTCAAGTCCATGTCCAGCAAAAATTTTCATTCAACACAAAATAATTGACCACTTAAGAAATACAGCTAAAATTGGCAGAAATCGCAAATTGTGAATGAATAGTTGATTATTTAATATACGTGACTGCAGACCGTTGTGAATGTCTGTTTCAGAGGAACAGATGTTTCATAGTGTTGAATTTAAATTTTCTGGGACAGCCACTAATCACACTGAAGCTACCAAAATAAACCACTGGTCATAACCTTATATCACTTTAAATTTATATTCCTTCGCTTGTCAACAACAGGCGTAATTTTATGCAAATAACATCAGTAAAAGAAACAGGTAGTCATAAACATTGTACGTTTATCTATGTTTTTATGTCTAACAATGTAAGTCCAGGTTGAAATGTTGATAATAAAGGATAGGTAGGAACTCGCCGTAAAGATGATCACTGATATGTTGACAGCCACGTAGATTAAACAATCATATTCACACAACTTAAATTGTAGGCCACAGCCTTCGTCAAAAAAAGATTCACACAGTCACTTGGACATAACTTGAGCACATGTGACCACCATCTCTGGCCACTCCTAAATCTAAAATCTTATTAAACTCAACTGTACTTGATACATTGTGGACTGAGTAAAATAGTCTCTCTCCTGAATGAACGTACATAAAACAACTCTGGTTGTGAAAAGTGTCCATTTTATTGTAGGTGGACAAAGTGAAGTTACAGAGACAGTGAACTTCATTAATACTACTACAAAATTTAATTCAACGCAGCAGACAAAAAACTTAGATGGTGTGGAGCAGATCTCCCTCCTCCCATGCACCTTTATTCAGGAAATAGCTATGTGAAGGTGCCACTTGACACCTATTCCCACCACACTTGCATGTCTTTTATGATTTTATTGTTGCATTTCAGGTCAATTAAGCAAGTTTCGGGAACTGAAAATGAACAATAAGTTGAACTGAGAATCCATGTTGTTGACTATATTTTCTTTATATCTCCAAAACTTGTCCACAGATAAATGTATCAATAACTCAAGAATTTAACAGCATGCTATCTGGCAATATTCTCCATAAATTTGTTCTAATAAAACCATTACAGAACTTTTGCTATGAATTATTCTTTGCTAAATCTTAAATATTATTATTTACATTATTGCACAAAAATTTTTCGTAGTCTTACTACACAAAGTTGAACTCCTCGTGCAGAATGTCAGTTTGCTCTGCTGATGTTCATCATCTTGGATTTTCTTACTACATCTCGTCTTTCCTTGGTTTGCAAATTACAGCCAAAAGCATAGCAGTGTGATATAATTCAATATGAAACTAAGGAAAATACATAATACTTCCAATGTTACATATACAAAGTACTATACGGCGGTTACATGGTGTAACTCTTTGAGTTGACTCTGAACTGCAGTAAGCGGGTGGGAAGGAATGTATGTGCCTTCCTTATATACACCTTTATAGGCAAACCTCTAGCAACAGAACAAAATGCGTCTCTTATTTTCTTCTGACAACAAGCAAAAAATGTACCTTAAGACTGTGTTAATAGTTTCAACTGTAAAGTGGTCACTGTAAGACTGTTTATTGCTCAGAAAGAAAGAATAATGTAAATGATTACAGTATTGATAAAATCTACTAGGTAAATACTTGTCCAGTAATAAATAAAGCTTTTTTCATCCTGTAATTTTATGCCATATTTCTGACTTCACAGTAATATAATGGAAATTAAAATATACTCACAAACATTATATTTTCAGGAATTCATGCTGGCAAAACTGTGCCCATTGTAAAAGGAGGTGAAGCTACAGTCATGGAAGAGAATGAAGTGTATGCAATAGAGACATTTGGTTCCACTGGCCGTGGTCAGGTCCATGAAGATATGGAAGTCTCTCACTATATGAAGAATTTTGATGCATCACCTGGTCACTTACGGTCAGTTAAAAGTCCAGTCGTATTACTGTTAGTGAATGTCAAGATATTATGTACCTAAATACCAAGTGTCCTTGGAGTGGCATTTCTGAATTTATTTTCAGTTTCCCTTTTGAGCTGTACAGCTGGATTCATCCCCAAGAAAGAACTCATGTGATTTATTTTATGACACTGTTTCATATGTTGTAGCAAACAAAGATTTTTGATCTGTGGTTTTAACTTTTGATGGTATTTGAGAAGTTCCTGCAACCATTATAGTTAGTTCAGTTTCTTTATAAAACTTTATTAAAGAATGCTCTTACTGATGGAAAATCTCCACAGAGATGATAAAGTATTCTTCAAAAGAGAGATTGACTGACCAGTACTTATATTAGTTCTGTACTGCCAATAGGCTCACAAAAAGAATACTTATCTTACCACACATACTAATCGAGACTTTCTGAACATCTGAACATAACTGAATGTCAGCTGTTCTTTATATCAACTAATCAAATATATCCAATAATAGTTCTATACTGAAATGTGTTCTACATAGCTTAACAGGACAGTCAATCATCACTAGAAACTTAAGGACTTAGTTATGACTAACACTGCCAGCTCACAACCGGATCTGAACTACGACAAGGCTACAATTTGAGTGGCTGAGCGGCACTGCTCTGTGTCACGAATAAACTTCCTGCGGCTGCAATATGTGAAACTTTTTGAGGGCATTTCTTTGTTGAAGTATCTCATTTTTAGCTGTGTTTGACTGTGACTGTTTTGACTTTTGGTTCCATTAGAGAACTTAGTCCCACGAGGCTTACCTTCAGGTCTTTTTCCCTTTGAACCATACACGACTGCAACAGGAAAAGTGGTACACAAAGTACCCTCCACCACACACCATTGCATGGGTTGTGGAGTGTAGATGTAACTGTAGGCACCGTTAATTACAGCACTGTTGTTGTGACAACAGCTCAGAAAGGGGAGGAGCAGATAACACTCTGTTTGCACTTTGTTAGGCACTTGCAAGAGACTAGGAACAGCTGCCTTCGTCCAGGGACTCTGAAGTTTCGGTCAGGAAGACAGCACGTGTTACTCGTGTGGCGGCATGGTGACCATCCGGAGACAGTGCGTCTGTGGACGTTGGCTCTGACTGTAAGATAGACAGTGCAACATCAGCCCAAAACTGTTTTATACTGAAGAAATGGATGAACAAATGAGTGACTACTATTACGGACCCCAGTGACACGTTTGCTCTGAGGGCAAATATACTGTGACAATCACTAAAAATATCAGAGCTGCAAACAGGCATACACACTGGGCAAAACAATTAGGGTATCAGTAGTAGTGAGCAGGTAGTGCAATGCAGCAACAACATAACTTACCCAAAGCTGTGGCATAGAGCCATAGAAAGGTGGGAAGTGGGACAGACAGAGAGGAATGTGGCTACGGCTATTGGAGTGTCTCAAAGTGCAATTTCCTGTAGCTGGACTTGATTTCAGACAAGAGGAATTCTTAAAAGAATCCAACACCAAGGCCACCCTTGGCTAATACAGGTTAAAGACAATTATCATCTTCGGTTAACAGTGTATTAAGACAGGAGACCGAATGCAACTCGGCCACAACATACCCTCAGGCAACAACGTGACGAGCAATATTGACACAAACAGTCTGAATTTGTCTACCGGAATGTGGCTCTACTAACAGAGGCCTATGGTGTGTTTTTCTTTAAAACTGTGACATTGTTTTGTCTGCAGAAACTGAGTGGAGAAAAATCAATATTAAAGTAGTAATGAATTGCGTCGGGTTCTGTTCACAGACGAGTCGAGATTTTGTGTTCGGCCAGACAATAGTCGTTCCCTCACCTGAAGAGATCATGGAACTCGGAACAGTCCCACCTATGTGCACGATACGTCACTGTATCGTGGTGGTTGACAAATGGTGAGGGCAGGCGTCAGTACCGGTGGTCGTACCAAGCTCTGTGTCGTTCAGAATGGTGCTTTGGCTGCTCGGAGGTATAGAGACGAGAGAGACAAGATTGTTCGACATTTTGTTGTGCTCTGCACTGTTGCCATAGAAGATTGGTTCCTTCTGGTAGACGATAACACTTGTTGCTGTGAGCTGCACTGGTGGACAACACACTTGAAGCTGAGTGAATTGAACAAATAGTGACTAGCTTGTTCACCGGACTTAAACCTGATTGCACATTATTTCCAGAGCTGGACATTGCACTCATGGAAGAATGACCAAATATCCCCAAGAGCTGATTGAGAACCTCATACTGTCTATGCCATGCAGGTGAACAACTGTACTGGCCATCTGAGGTGATCACACACCACATTAATGGGTAACGAGAATGACCTTTTCAGTATTATGGTGGCCCCATGGTGCCTTGATCTAAGTAAATGCCACGTAATCCTAAAGTAAGGAGTTGAAACAGCAAAATATTGCCGCGAGACACCATGTACACCAACTGCCGGTGTGGTGCAGGGGGTAGCGTCACCTACTGTGGTGCTGAAGGGCGCCGGTTCAAGCCTGCACACCGCCAAAAAAATTTATTTCTTTGTAATTAACAATTCCTGAATGTTCTACATCTTTCTTATGTTCACTTGTAAATTCTACTTTTTCTTACGTTATCTGTTCTTCTAATTTCTGGTACATTCTGTAGGTGCATAAATAGCAGAGCACTCTTCCCGAGAGGCAGTCAGTGCTGCGTGTATGTTAAGTTCGTAATAAACGTGCTTTCAGTATAAGTGCTGTGTTCAGTTGCCTTCGAAGACAAGCCTGCTTCCATTTCAACGCGTCATTGTTTGGTGGAGGTGCCGGGTATCCTGTGCAACAGCTGCATCACCGTGGCTCTGATTAGGCAACATAAAAGCCGTCGCTTACACGGACTGGAACTGGAATACTAGGGATATACAGAGTACATCCTTCCGAAAGTCCGTATCATCAAAACAACCATGGAAACGAAACCAGTGGTAAGCCAACTGCACATCAGACATCCGTCTCTGGAGACATGGTGAGCCGATACAGTCGAACATACAGAATCTTTTGGCCCTGTGTAACATAGTCAATTCGAACATGACTGAGGCTGACAAAATCACGCAGCTGGTGAAGGGTATTGCAGAAGACATATACCAAGCTCTTCTGATAAGACGTCGCTACGATAGAAAAGTTCATCAAGTGGTGCCAGCATATTGAAGAGATGCAGCGACGGAGGGTTGGACGCAAGAAGTATGACCGACTCCCCAATGCAATGTAGTCCCTATGGCCATTGTGGAAGACCAGCATGACTTCACTTCTGTCATGCGACAAATCATGAGTGAAGAATAATAACAGTGCATGGCAGCCAGTACTATTAAACCGAGCGAGCACCAGATTATGGCCATGGATGTGATCCATGTAAGTCACGAGGGAGCCGACGCCAGTGAGGAAGAGGTATTTCACACATTAGCCCTGTCTACCCCCCCAATTGCACTCGAAGTGAAGAATGGCATCGCCCTGCTATGACTTACGCTGCAGCCGCCAAATGGCAGCCTATGAACTGGCCGATGCGAACACAACCAACTCCCCTGGCAACAATGGCGCCCCCAGAACGACAGATGTCTGGAGGACAAAAGACAACACATCACTGTTTTTCCACTGTAGGTGCCTTGGACACGTCGTACGTTACTGCAGGGAGAGAACGTGAATATTCAAAGATTATTTTGCTGCAAGACGTCAGCCATCAGACCAGTTCTATCCCAGGCAGTCACCTGCTGATGAGTTCAGTCGACCTATTGGAAGGAGACCATCACCGTACACTGGACGAGGTCGCTCCCTGACGAGCCGCTGCAGTTAACCGTCGCCGTACAGAGGTACCAGCCACTCCCCTAGCCACCGCGCCCAGGAAATTTTAGCGATGCGACCATCTACGGAGGTGAGGCCACCAGAGATGAAAATCCTCCATGGATGACAGTCGCTAAGATGTCAGAAAATCTCATCATCATAATCGACTGCCAACCTGTCCGGGCACTTGTTGATTCAGGAACTTCTTTCTCTGTATTGTCGGATAATTACCGCCGCACACTGAAGAAGACAATGTTCTGTGATATGGGGGCAACTGTGCTGAAGGTCGCGAATGGAAACTACGTTCAGCCAGCAGGAACGTGTCGCAAGAATAACCATCAACAACAGGACCCAGCCATTTGAATTTGTCATGTTAACAAAATTTAGTCACAATGTCATCCTCGGATGGGACTTCCTTCAGGCATCCCAAGCTATCATTGACTGTGGAAGATCAGAGCTACAAATTGAAGTAGTTGTTCCGATGGATACATGTAATACAGAATTTTCTAGGGAGTTATTTGCCATTGACAATGTGAGGATATCGCCGTTGACGATGAGAAGAGTTGTAGTCACAAACACAGATGAGCGATTAAACTGTGAAGTGCTTGTTGATAGTAAAAGGTTTATCACGCTCACCAAAGAAATTTACATACCGGCGGCTATCATAAGCATTACTGGAGGTCGAGGAGGGATTTGGATCACTAACTGTCACGAACAGTCACAACTTATCCCCAAGGGAATGTGTATCTGGACAGCTGAACCAGTCCAGGACGGTGAACTCAACGTCATCAACAAACACCCATGCTCTGCTGTTAGTACAGACAACACGCTGGAGGAAACAAACGTGGAACTGCCAATAGGGCAAGGACTGACAAATGAACAACGCCAGCGGGTGTCAGCTATACAACATCAATTTTTGTGTGCATTCACACCTCAGCAAGGGAAAGGTCAGACGAAACGGCCCACGATAAGGCATCGTATCAATACTGGGGATCATCCACCAATTAGACATCGTTTGTATAGAGTGTCGCCATCTTAAAGACGGATAATTCGGGAGGAAGTGGAGAAGATGTTGCATGATAACATCATTCAACCTTCAGAGAGTCCTTGGTCGTCTCCGGTGGTCCTTGTAAAGGAGGATGATGGCACGTGGCGATTCTGTGTCGACTATCAGCGGCTGAACAAAATCCCAAAGAAAGATGTCTACCCACTGCTGCACATTAACAACACCTTAGACTGCTTTGAAGGAGCTACATACTTCTTAACTATGGACATGCAGACAAGATTACTGGCAAATCGAGGTTGACGAAGCTGACAGGGAGAAGACGGCTTTTATTACACCTGACGGCCTCTATGAATTCAAAGTAATGCCATTTGGACTGTGTAAAGCTCCGTCACATTCGAACGCATGATGGACAACTTGCTGCGACACCTTAAGTGGATGACGTGTCTTTCCTGTTTAGATGACATTGTCGTTTTCTCGAAAACATTTGAAGAACATCTGAGTCACCTGTCAACTGTGTTGAAGTGTGTTCAGGCTGCAGGACTCCGCCTCAATCCAAAGAAGTGCCTCTTCGTTGCCCAAGAGATAAAAATCCTGGGGCACCTAGTCAACGGAGATGGTGTCATCCTGATCCAGATAAAGAAAGGGCAGTCACAGAATTTGCAACTCCTCAACACATTTGTGATGTGAGAAGTTTACTCGGTGTTTGCTCATCCATTACAAGAACTTCTGCAAGGAGACGCAAAGTTTTACTGGGATGAGACAAAAGAAATAGCTTTCCGGGCACATAAGGAGGCTCTAACTTCCGCACCAGTGCTCGCCTTGTACGACGAGAATGTGGAAATGGAACTTCACACAGACACCAGTGGTTATGGGATTGGCACAGTGCTTGTAAAAGTTCAGGAAGGTGCTGAAAAAGTGATAGCCTATGCATCAAGAGTACTCTCAAAGTCCGAGATAACCTATTCTACAACTGAGCAATAATGTTTGCCAGTTATCTGCACTATCAACAAATTCCAGTCGTATTTATTTGGTAAACCGTTCACCATCATGACAGATCACCAATCTTTGTGTTGGCTGACTAGCTTGAAGGATCCATCAGGCCGACTAGCAAGATGGGCACTAAGACTCCAGGAGTACGTCGTCACAGTGCTATTCAAGAATGGGCACAAACACAAGGATGCCGACTGCCTTTCGAGGAATCCATTAGTGGAACACAAAAGCATGAATGAAATTTCAGCCCTCACTGAATTAGATGACGTTACATCTGAACACAGGAAAGATCCAGCACTATTAAAAACGATAGAGGCCTTGGAGAAAGGAGAACCGACCAATGAAGAGTTCCAAATTATAAACGGAACATTGTATAAGAGCAACTATGATCCACTGGGCCCCAAATGGCTCCTGGTTGTTCCAGCTCATCTCCAGCCAGCTGTTCTCAAATATATCCACAATGCTCCAATATCCGGTCATCTGGGATTCGTGAAGACCCTAGACAGAATCAGACTCGGGTATTACTGGAAAGGTCTCTACCGATCTGTCAAACATTATGAGTCACTGTAAAGAGTGCCAGCGATGGAAGCATGTGCCGCAATTACCTCCAGGGCATCTCGTTTCAGTTCCACCGGCAGCAGCTCCATTCCACAGAGTTGGGATCGATCTTTTAGGGAGGTTCCCGAAGTCGACAACCGCTAACAGATGGATAATAGTCTGCACTGACTACCTCACACACTACTGTCACCAAACCTTTGCTGACTGCAGAAGCCTCGGAGATCACAATTTCCTTGTAGAAGACATTATTTTAAAGCATGGAGCCCCAGGTGTCATGATATCTGAGCGTGGAAAAGTGTTCCAGTCAACACTAGTATCAGAGGTAATGTCACGGTGCGACATTGTCCACAGAATGACAAGTGCATACCATCCTCAGACAAATGGTCTTACGGAATGTTTTAACAAGATGTTAGCCGATATGCTGTCTATGTATGTGGATATTGAGCAGAAGGATTGGGATATAATTCTGCTAGTAGTGACATTTTCTTACAATACAGCTAGACAAGACACCACAGGCTTCACGCAGTTTTTCCTGCTCCATGGCAATGAAGCTGAGATGACAACGTATACGCTTTTTCCGTTCCAACCGGACGACACTCAGGATGACTATGTTAAGCAGTTCACCACTGGGAGTTGAAGAAGCAAGACAGCTGGCTCGCATACGGACACTGGACGCCCAGGAGAAGGACCGTCAGCGGTATAATGACAAGCACCTACCTGTTGTGTACGGCCCAAGAGATCTGGTATGGATTTTTACCCCTGTACGGATGGCTGGACTGTCAGAAAAGTTATTAAAGCGATACTTTGGTCCGTATCGTGTCATACGCCACCTGTCAGACGTCACATACGAAGTTGAGTATTAAAAGCTGTCGTCGAAACGACAAAAACAGAGAGACATTGGTCACGTCCTGCGCATGAAGCCTTACTACGATCCTGAAGGGCAGACAGGCAAAAATGGCTTCTTGTTCAATAACTCTAAAGATGGTAATGTTATTGGTGAAGCCACGACACGAACATCTGACGTCGATAATTGTGGAGAAGGGAATGATTCTCTTGAACTGCCATACAGAGGACCCATGACAAGGTCAAGATCCAAGACATGTAGCTGGCTCCACAGGGAACATAACAGCGGGTCACTGTTTTTCAGAAGAGGGAGCAATGCCGCGAGACACCACATACACCAACTGCCGGCTTGGAGCATGGGATAGCGTCACCGACTGCGGTGCTGAAGGTCACCGGTTCAAGCCTGCACACCGCCAAAAAAATTTCTTTCTTTGTAATCAACAATTCCAGAATGTTGCACATATTTCTTATGTTCACTTGTAAATTCTGCTTGTTTCTTACATAATTGTTCTTTCAATTTCTAGTACATTCTGTCTGTGTGTATATATAGCAGAGCACTCTGCCCGAGAGGCAGTCAGTGCTGCGTGTATGTTAAGTTCGTAATAAACGTGCTTTCAGTATAAGTGCTGTGTTCAGTTGCCTTTGAAGACAAGCCTGATTCCATTTCAACGCGACAATATTATACTGAATCGCACACGAATTACGATTGTAACTATTCTCTTAATAAAATACATTACCATCTGTACATAGTGTATGATACTTCTCCTGAGCCCCTAATTCTTTTGAGCAATTTAGAAAACACAATCACATCCACACAATTACAGTCACTCAGTGGTCAGCTATGCATGAATTATGCCTTAGTGACTGTATAAATTTAGGTATGTTCTCTTTCAGTTGACGGCCATAGAAAAAAAAATTTGGGTGTGCGAATGTAATGGTCTATTTCATGTGCCTGTCTATGGTTGAGCAATTGTCTGTCTATCCTCTTGTTATTGATATTTCAACCACCATCTTATGTTTCTGAATTAACACATTAACTCAATATGGTAATACTGTCATTGTCAAGATGGACATGACCACTGGAAAAGGTGTTGTAGTGGAATGGACTGAAACTCCGCACACATTGTGCGACGCGGGGTCATTTGCCGGATTTGGGTCTCTCTGCCCTCCAAATAACAATGATGTCTAGTATGAACCATGCTGCAGTGACTTTTGTGGAATAGATACAAAACTTCCTATTCTATGTTGGGAAAACTAAGGACTTGGGTTTAGTCATATGGCTGCAGAACACTCAACCGCAAAGTTAGTGTACAATAATACAAAAAGCAAGGTGTTTGCCAGGAGAAATTTAGAAGAATTTCAGTCTTGAGTATCAATTTCATGTCATGGCTTCCTCAACCAAGTCAAACACTGCATCGGTACCAACAAGTAATCAGGACAGGAAGTCAACATTCAAATATTGTGCAGGGGTTGTACAACAATCCGTATTGATGATAATATATTGACTGAACAAAGCTTTAAAGGTCAGCAATCCATAATCAAATAAAACTTTCGTGCAAGCTTTTGTAGAACATACGAACACCATAAACAATATTGTGTGCCTCTTTGTCAAGTTGGCTATTATTCCACTTCACTTCATTGAGAGTTTGGAGGCTAAAGCAATAGCTTTGATAACATATCAAGATGCTTTCTCAGTTAGCTCAAGAGGTGTAGATGCAATAAAATAAATTACCATGACATCTCAAAAAAGTCATTTAATTACTGAAACTTGTCCTGACATTCTTGGGACCACTGAAAGGGAATATTCTGTGGCAAGTGATTCAGCAGAGTAGGAATATGCACAAAATAACAGAGTGGGATGCTGTCCGTGACAGCTTGTAACTCCTTTGTTATGGGAGCACCAGAAAATCTTTAATCACAGACAATTTCAATTGGGCAGGATGAAAAAATATTCACATATTTTTGGAAACATTCTTTTGGGCAACAGCTTTCATGTTTTAATCTTTATTTTAAACACCAGAAAGATGACTATAATTATTTTATCTTAGACATTGACAAAGAAATGTGTGGCTAATTATAATTTCATATTTTTTTGGCTAAATTCATCTATGTAGTCTTTTCATTGGCTATCAAAGATGGGTGGAGCTGGCAAAGCTTCAGCTATTTAAGAGCAGTAAACCTTGCTCCTGCCAGCTCCACAACATCGATGGGTATAACATCATTTTACTCCTTCTCTCCCATTCTCATTATCCTCCTCTCCTGTCTCCTTCCTCCCCTTTCTGTCCGTCTCCTCCTCCTCCTCCTCCTCCTCCTCCTCCTCCCCCTCCTTCATATGGAAACATACGTATGCGCAAAGTTTCATGGTGATAGGTCAAGTGGTGTCAGTCACAAGGTACCCTCCGCCGTGCACCTACATAGGCTTACGAAAGGTACCCCATGTATTAATAAGGGGTATAAGCTAACTACTTCCACATTTCATTCAATTCTGTCCAGCTGTTTCTGCTTGAAGAGAAACAAATGTATTAACCCATTTCTCCACCTTACACCATACAGTGACTTACGAAAGGCAGCCCACTTATTAATCACGATATAAGTTACCTTTTCCAAATTTAATTTGTATCCATGCAGCCATTTCAGCTTGAAGGCATAAGAAACAAATTTGCTAACTGTAAAGCACGCTCTACCATGCATCATACGAATTAAAGTTCAGTATGTGTATAACCTTCGTGGGAGTGCAAGCAATGGGTTAACAAAGTTTTATCGCAGTCGGATGTACAGCATCGCCATGCATCAAATATGAAGAAAAAAACTAACATTAATTTTTCTATATTAGATATGTCCTGAATTATGTGTCGTACAGTGATATAAATTTCATGGCACATTTAGTAATACATATCTATACTATATGCAAAATATGTTGCGAAGACAGCAGAATCAAGTAAAATATCCCAAGGTCACACCTGTTGCGACAGTTTTACAGCATCTACAGCGAAAGTGTTGTGAGCGGTAGACTTTGTTTCATCAGTTTGGGGGGTGGGGGGTCAGATACAAAATGCTTCATAAACGTCCAAAATTACATACAAACTTTGTTGCAGGTCCCTAACTACTCCCATTTTCCAATAATTGACGCATAAATCGGGCTATTCTCACCCGGTGGCCTCTCATTATTTATGATGTTATATCTCTTGAGCTATGTGTCGTACTCTTTTGTTTCTGGGTCAGAAACCTTCGCAGGCATTTGATGAACCGTTCAGCAAAGTTTCATTGCAATCGAATGAATGGTTTATGAATACATAGAGGACATACAGACAAACATTAATTTTTTGGTATATAGATGTGACATTTTCCAAAAGTGGTTCTTTCGTTAGAGGCACATTCTTTAAGCAGGAATACCTATTAGCTGACTTCAGTATAAGAAAGATGTAACTGTAATGCCCACTACTACAAGAATTTACCCATGACAGCGCCTACCGACCCCACTATGCTGTCACCTATAAGCTTTGCCAATCTCACCTGGCTGTACCTATTGAGATGCGAGTCCTGTGAAACCCAACTTACTGATAGACTCAACTGGAACCACTGAAATGTGAGCCATCCAGTCTGTCATCAGTCCTCTCACCCTTCCCCTGAGCCTCATGTTAATTTGCTTGGAAGTTTTACTTATATGACACTGAAACAGCTCAACAAAATGTACATTGGTAGCACCTGTTTCAGTAGCTATCTTGACCAGATCACAATCTATGTCATACTCCCCATTCCTATGGAGACTATTTCCAACTCCACCCACTATCAATACCTTTTGAAAAATAGACAGTAAACATCTGTGGACACTCTAATTTTATATTCGTAATCATTTCACAAGATATACATAGGTGGAAGCAATATATTGGTGGATTATTCGAGATGTGTGCTCTTTGAACTTTGACAGTCCTGTACCTTGATACTTCTGTCTTGTAGCGTCTGCCACTGGATTTTGCCGATTATCTTCCTGGCAGATTGAAACTGTATGCCAGGAAGTTTATCAGAGCGCGCGCGCTCACACACACACACACACACACACACACACACACATATTTCTGCAGAGAGAACATTTTTAATGCTTTTGCATGTACTAGATGAACCTGTATGTAAGTATGCTGCTCTACTGTAGGTCTTTTTTTCTTTCTAATCCATCAGCCCTATCCTGGTGCAGATTCCATATTGATAGACTACATTTAAGTCTCGGCCAGGTGAGTCCTTTGTTTATGGACTACATTTCTGACAATTTTTCCAACGAATCTGTCTGCCTTTTATGGTTGTTCCACTTGGAATCACTCCTTATACCTAATCAAAGACATGGAAATAACTGCTTTCAGTGATTTTTCTGCAATTGCATAATAGTATAAAAAAGGCTCTTCCTTTCTACGTATTTGTAATATGTTGATTTGTATTGAGGGTCAATTGGCGTTCCCTGCATCAAATGTGGATATGCTGTAGGTCCTCTTGCATTTCGCTACAGTTTTCCAGCAATGTGACTCAGTACATTACAGCATCATCTGTGAAAAATCTGATGGAACTGTCCACAGTATCTACTTGGTTATTTATTTGTATTGTTAAAAGTAACAGGTTTGTAATGCTTCCTTTGTGTATGACAGGAATTGCAAGGGCTGTATAAAAACTAATCAGGTGTACCAAATCCTTCACAGTGGTTCTTTGACTTTGACAAAGAGATCGTAATCATAGGGATTCGTGTCAAGTTAGAATAGTGGAGATGTTCTCACATTTTCACGGAGAACGCCACACCGTTTATTACTGTGCAGGACCTCTTGCACCATTGGCAATGGGAAATTTCAGCGCAGAACTGAATCCTGCACTAACTGAGTCGAAAACTTTGGGTCGGTCTGGCTCCGAACAGTCTGAGGTGTTAGTTCCACGAATTGGTTCTCTGTTTAACTGCTTGAGGTAATTTTCTGGAAAGCCACTCATCTTAAACATCTGAGTCTACCCATCTTTGTCTGCTAAGTTAAAATTTCCAGGTAAAACTAAAATACAGTTTGGAAATTTACGTGAAATATTTTACAAATCTACCCTCAAATGCTCTGCTGCTGCTGCTGCTGCTGCTGCTGCTGCTGCTGGTGCTGTTGCTGTTGCTAAGAAGTGTCGATGCCCATGTTTGATCCACTTTCAATCCCGATCTTCACCCAAATCATTTCACATTCTGCAACTGTACTAATATCACTTGATGTTATCGGATTGTTTATTACGAAAAATGTGCCTCCACTGTTTGTTTTCAGCCTCTCTTTATTCGAGGTGCTGTGCTAAAGTAGCCGAGCAGTCTGGGGTGCCACGTTACGGATTGCACGGCCTCCCATGTGGGGGGTTCGAATCCCCTCTCACTCGTAGAAGTGTGTGTTGTCTTTAAGTTAGTTTCAGTATTTCATAAGTCTAGGGACTTATGACCAAAGTAGTTTGGTACCATAAGGATTACAAACATTTGAACATTTATTCTAGGTATTTATCTGTGTGGAAGTCATTTTAGGTAAATGGAACATTCAGCTTCTTAACATTATTATAATTTTTCAGGATTCTTTTCCATTTTGAGTGAAGCCGCAGTATTTTGTAATTGTTTTATTACTGATGAAGTTTTGACCACTAACTTAAATTTTGGGCTCATTGATTAACTATCAAATTGCATGAGATGGTATAATGTAATGTAATTATCTAATGTATCTGTGACACTATAAAAACTTTTTCTTTTTCTTATTTCAGATTGCAGTCCTCACAGTCATTACTGAATACAATAAACAAACATTTTGGGACATTAGCATTTTGTCGCCGCTGGTTAGAGAGAGTTGGTTGTACCAAATACCACATGGCTTTGAAGGATCTCAAGGACAAACATATAGTTGATGCATATCCACCACTTTGTGATGTTAAGGGATCATACACTGCACAGTTTGAGCATACAATTTTGTTGCGTCCAACATGCAAAGAGGTAGTGAGCCGGGGTGACGATTATTGAAGTCTTGTTGCAATACTTTCTTTGTGATAGTTTCTTTTTCTTTACTTGTATGATACTTGGTGTTGAACATTTTGTTGTGGAAAGCAGCTTCCTGGTAAGAACTGTACCAAATCCCATTGCTCATACAAAGGCATGTTGAGTTTCTGTTGTAAACCATTGACACATTATATAGTCATATTGTGAAGTGTTCAGTAATATGTGCAGACCCTCCTATTCTGAATGTTCATAAAATAAATAATGTAATGATACTTTTGTTGGTGCTGGAACAAATCAATGCAATATTTGTAATATTAACACCCTTATGTCTTGTTTAAAATTTTCAGTGAATTTGATAGTTAATAGTATTGTATGTCTTCCCTAATGCACTGACAAAATTTCTGGAATATATAACACAACAAAAGTTTAGGATGTAGCATAACTACCAAGTAAGAAGTTAGTTTTTTTAAGCCAAATTGTGCTAAATACAAAGAGAGGTGTTTTTTTATGAATGAATTTTGTGTTACTAATCATAAATAGTTGGCTTGCTGATAAGACACGCCACCTTTGTGTTTTATGAGTTACAAAGGGCCACAGTTGTTTCTGTAAAAGGAATATGCCCCATCGCATGAAGAAAATGAAGAGAGTTGACAGAGTCAGCTTGGGGAAGTGTTAAACAGTACAATTCAGAGTAGATAAAACCTGTAATTGTTTCATGTGGATATGAAATTTTCAAAGTTGTGTATTTCTTTATATTCTGTTAATGAATGTCTCTGAAAAAATTAACAGCAATTTTATTTCAAAACAACCCTAATTAAGAGTACTGATTATTATTTAGAAGAGGGTGATTCAAATGCAAAGTGCTTTGTTTTTTCTTTCTTTCTTTGATAACAGTGAACAAAGACTTACATGTGCTATTTTACGTAGTCTGCCTGAAGTTGAATGACATATTCCTCTGCTTTAGGAGTGCATAAACAACACAATGAAACAATTTTTTCGTAGTGTACATAGCCAATTGAATACTACAGGTTTCACCTCTTAGTCACTTCTAAGTTACTAGGAGCGAGGTCTGGCAAATGAGGATGTAGCAGACATTTAGATTTATTTCCCTGGGTAGTGTCAGTGGTGTGCAGTCAGGCATTGTCATGCAGTAGTAAAACTCCTAAGTTCTCATTCTTCACTTCTGACTACAGACTAAAACAGTTTTTTCAGCATGTCTGATTTAGAAGTATTGTTTACTGTTACTTTTTTGTCCATTTGTAGCGGCCTGGCTGCCTTGCAGCAGAAACACGTGAACGGCCAGCAGCAGGCAGCTAGCACAAGGCAGCGGTGTCAGATATCTGCTGACGCGCACAGTTCCTTTCATCGGCAAAAACCATCACAGCAGTGTGGCGTGCGCCAAAGGAGAGTAGTGCGAATTGTAAGACTGAGTCGAGCGGATGTCTTCTACCTCCTCAGTTCCTACACGTTGCCGCGGACCACGTGCTGTTGCCTACGTATCACATCGGGGTCACCAGTGAAGCTAGCACGTGTAGTCGCTGCTTCCAACAGTAGTTCACTGTAGACGGTGGTGACAGGAAGGATGAACAATAACATTTATCAGATTAAGAATTTATTGTTGACATCAATGATGCAGTCTTACAACTTGCACTACTCTCCTTCGGCGCACGCCACGCTGCTGCGGTGGTTTTTGCCGATGAAAGGAACTCTGCGCGCCGGCAGATATGACACTGCTGCCTTGTGCTAGCTGTCTGCCGCTCACCGTTTAAGTGTTTCTACACATTAAATGCTCCAGAATTATTCTATTTTCATCCCAGAAGAGAATGAGCATGATGCCTCCTGTCTACGATCTTTGATGCTAGTCTGTGCTTGACCTTTTTGTTTCTGGTCCTTTTGTCTGTAATAACTATTCCAGAAATGTCACCTTTGACACTGAAACAATTCCAAACTTCATGGGCATCGACATGGCAGTGATTCAGTTTGGTAGTCAACTGATGTGGCACCCATCTTGCAAATGCATTATTGAAGTGCAGTTCATTGTGAACAGTGTTTTGTGCTGAACCAGTAATACTGTCAAAAACTTGGTGCTATTTCATTCAGAGTCCTGTGTCTTGTCTTTTCTGGAGTAGTTTGTAAAGGAAAACAGTGTTCTTGTTGTTACGAGGTAAGCCCTACCTGTCTTTTTGTGATCTCCATGGAAGTTATATGACTTTTTGTGCAGTTGTTGCAGTGGCCAACACAAATCACTGTAATGTGCTGTCAATTTGTGATGAATTTAGATTGATTTGACATCTTCACTACACACAGAAAGAAGGGGGGGGGGGAGAGAAATATCACAGCTTGCTGCTCAGTCACGGCGCATATTAATGGATGGGTAGCTGCTACCTTCTCCTTTGTTGTAGCATGTCTGTATCACCTGTCAGTCAACTCAAAGAACTCCACTGCCACCTACCAACTCCACCACGCAACTTTTCAAAATTTTATGGAACTGTTAACACTATGAGGTTCAGATACTTAGGAAAATTTCAGTCCCAGAAAACCAGATATTTATACAATCATTTACATTATTACTGGACATCTGTGCCTGATGTGTCTTAAATGATGATATACAATTAAAAAAGATGAAGTTTTTATGTTTACCTGTCACATTTATTGCAGCTTTGCAATAATAATTGCAAAAAGTATAATTTTCACTCAATAAGGAAAAGTGCAAGATATGGTTTTCAGCACTTTCACACAAAATGGGATTTTGTATTGTTAAATCTGAGACCTTAAGACAAGCAGAGAGCTGTGTTAGTCAGAACAATGTCATCTTGTATCCTTCATGCTTGCTTTGCCAGCCTTGCACACCCTTGTTGGTTGTTGCTTCTTCTTTGTTGCAGGAGTTTTCTGAGGAAAGCGTTGTCTTACAAGCCTATTGCTGATTGTTGCACGAGGGACAGTTTCTTAATACAGTGTTAGGTTTTTCTGGAAGAGTCATTTATCGATCTGGCACAAAAAAGTTGAAAATTGACAGTTATTCTTCTCATTAGGACTTCTTGTCCTACAATACAGAACAAAGGTGTTTGTTACAGCTGTTATGAACATGTGGAAAAAATAGTTTCTTCCTCCACTTCATTTGTTTCCTTTTGAAAGGATAATAGGAGATCATCTGATTACTTCTATTAGCTCTTGTTTCGTTTGTATTATAATTAATAAAGAATAGTGTCCTGTTTTGACTTTATCTTGACACCATACTTTGTATGAACAGAAATGTCAGAGGTTGCCATTTTGTGTTAAAAGGAAAGGCAAGAGACATCCCTCATGTCGTTCCACTTCAAACAAAGCAGCTGGTGTTTCCTCATTGACTTGGACTGCTTTTGAGTTTCTTCAAAACATTTTCTTTCCACGGTTACTTTCATTTAGCCATACATTTGTCTACAACTTGAGTTTTATTTTGCTGTAAAAGAAATTGAACACTGCTGGCAAAATGTAATATCTGTCCATTAAAAAAAGGGGGTGGGGTGGCAAGCAACTTCTGAAAGATTGGGATTACGCAAATGTGATTTGATATGTTACCAGTGTAGACTTAAACTTACAGAAGGTAACAAGTCCTCAAATCACAAACAATAAATCTTTTTATTCCATATTTGTCTTGTTTATTTTTTCTGTAGGCACGAAATATCACTCGTCCACGAAACCTGCACATGCCTTCGTCAATAGTGAAGTTTACATAGAAATAAAATGATTTCTTACAGTCTCCTAATAGGTGACTGAGGAAAGGTCTGATTTTATACATGGCCTCGTGCTGTGGTTGACCTCGGGAGTGTAGGTATAATTGTCAGTCAAATGTAAATATGAAAGTATGGCCTTGAACCTATTTCTGATCATTATAGAGCATGGAAAAGGGGTAGAAATAAAACTATTGAAGGACCGGTAGTTTGCCAATTTTGGTTTCTTCATAAGACAGAAATGAATAATTATGGCGGAAAAACAAATACATTTTGTGAAGCTTCCCTCCAACCCATGTGCCAAACACCATATACTTTTAGTTTGTATCCTGCCTTCAGTTTATCATAAACAGACTTTGCATACCTGTTAGTTTATGTTGTTTGTTTCATCATCGAATGTAGAAAGATCCATTTAAGGCCAAATGTTGGTGTTGCAAAAAGGACTTATTGCAGGGAAAAGCAAAATACAGACACTTTGCAACTCCAACTCACAAGAAAAATGCAGTGCAAATGAAAAATGTCTCTAGCATTAGTTCTCTGTTTACAAAAAGTCAATGGGGGAGCAAACTAGTATAAAAACTGCTGAACTCAGAATTGTATTTTATATCATGGAACATGATAGGGGCTTCAATTCAATGGAACATATTGTTGAACTTGATCCTGTCACTTTTCTGGACTACTATATAGCACGAAACATGGCAGTGAAAAGAGACAAAGTTAAATGTCTTGTGACATGTTATAAATAAGGCTGTGGAAGGAAACATTGCAACACCTTATAGGGAAAGTACTTACTTCTCAATACTTATAGATGAAAGTACTGATATAGCAAATGAAAAACATTCTGATTCTTTTAAAAATGTTATAAAGCTGCAACCCCCACAATTCTGGAGCTCAGGACCACATTTGCTTCATCTTTTGCCTATTCCTATTCTTAAAAAGAAAGAGAAAGAAAGAATAATTCTTAATTTACTGATATACCAAATTCTATACACTCTTATTTTATTATTATCTTGGAAATCAGCCGCAGTTTGATGCACGAAGGCACAAAATCCATATGAGCTTTTGCAGTGTTTGTATGAATATAGAAATTTCCTCTTTTCTGAATACTGACATCTGGTAACCCTAATGATTAATAATAAAGTAACAACTGTGTCAGTTAGCGTAGAAGGGTCATAGTCGATGCTCAAGTCATAAAGTAGGGTATTTCGACAGGCTATAGGGATATTTAAAGTAGGTCTGGGGGATTTTTTCTGATACAACATCGCAACCCTGCAGTAACGTGCAATGAAGGCCACCGTGTCTTATGTTTACTACTGCTACTAACTTCAGTGAACCACAGTAGGATGGCGAATGTGTATGTAACAGAAACAAATATATTTTTTAACGAGTCATGTTCTCATTGTCTGCTTACAAGAAGCAACCTTACCGTCGTCCCACTACTGTAAATGCACACTAATATCACGTTGTAATCTCTAACGGATGTCTACCATAGGAGGCGACAGTGTACTTTGTTGATAACTGTCGCCTGTCAGCTTGCTCATATTCGTCAGCACTGCTATGTCACTACAGTAATTTGGGTTTCCAGAGACCGATGTGCAGGTGCTGAAATGTAGGGGAGACCAGGGTAATGGCGCCACCCTGAAAGGAATTGTTAGTTTCAACGTTTTGGATCTAATTTTCGAGTTTGTACTTTATTGTAATAAGTACCTCTACAGGCTGCCAGTGCTTTTTAATACTCGTATTACTGTCATCTTTAGATATTTAGCTTTGATTTTGTGTCTCTAACCTAATTGTTTCGCAAAATCTTAAGCTTTAAATTGACAGCCTTAGCCATATTTTTTCAACTGGGGCAAACAGTGAAGAATTTAGGCTAAATGAAGTGTAATACAGATGCATACATTTTGTGAAATGGGCACTTGCAGAAAGTAGAGAATGTAGTAGGTTTGAAGTGCCAACAAATATACTGGTATTTCTAACTTTTCCGGTGTCTTAATCAAGCCTAAATTATTAAATGTATTTTTATTCCAATTTTACATCGACACATACTTGAAGCCTTCTAAATGTCTAATAAAAATGAGTGGTAAGTATAAATTACAACGGTTGTAACACTTATTTACTACTATTTTAGCCTTGCTTTTCAAATCTATAGCGTCATTATCCCGGAACCCAGGGTAATGGGACCACTGCGGATACTTTCACAATATATTTGTTAACTATAAAACTTAAAAAAACACATGCCTGAAAAAAATTATAATAAATTAGTATTAGCTGGCGAAGCTGTAGTATTATTCTTTACAAAAAAAGACACACCTTTAATAAGGTGTGTGTGTGTGTGTGTGGGGGGGGGGGGGGGGGGGGGAATCTGGTTTCCCTTATAGTGATGCCATTCCCCTGGTCTTCCCTATATGTCTGGAGGCTTTAGATTTTTTTTTACGATTGCTGGCAACTGACTACTTGAGCCAGATGTGGTAGTGCAGAAGGTATTTCTAATTAACTGATCTTTACCGCTATTACTTTTGCTGTGAAAATTGGGCTTATTCTGTATGTAATGTTAAAAAAATGATGGGAACATAGTTGGGCAACGTCTTCGACAACAGCCAGTATTTCGGGAGGTGAACGCCCAACATTTTTAAGGTATAACGGAAAAGAGTGCTCTTTATGTGCATAATCTTTTTCAATAACGCTGCATTCTTTTATCAACTATTCACAAGGTTTTTTGTGAGGAGGGGGTGTGGCGGTGCATCAGAGCTTTGGCACCTGTAAACTGTGTGAGGGCTCTGAAACAGCCCCCCCCACCCCCCTCCAGAGGAAAAATTTATCTACGCCCGGGTACATACGATCACCTATACACCATAGAGCAGGAATAGCATTATTTACAATGCAGCTTTATTTTACAATATTGCTTGTCAAAAATAATTTCTTAATATATCAAGAGATGCACTGAAACAATTAGTGTATATTTATGCACGGAGCAGTGAAACGGTTAAAATATTTTGCAGCTACACACACACACACACACACACACACACACACACACACACACACACAAATTGCGGCTTCCTTTGAAATCCTTTATCTTCTGTTCTCGGGCAATTTCGCATAATATGTGCATTGGCCATTGACGTGATTGTCATCTCGGCAGAAGAAATTACTTTTCTCTTAAACTTAGCACTATTAAAAAAACCATGCTTCTTCATGATCAGATACAATGTAACAATACACGCACAAAAGTTCAAATGCAGACCAGAAACATTGCAACAAAGAGTTAAATCCATGTAGCAATCACAAAAACTACTTACAGCGGCTTCTAGTAGCATTTTTTTGGAACTACCATTCATGAAACTAGATAGCCTATATATAGGCTTTCTGCATATCCCGCACCTTTACATGCCCCTGAGTGCAGAATGTTGGGAGCTGAAGCTTCACAGTGCTGCCAGCTTATGGCCTAAAGCTTACAGGTTTTAAAAGAAACATGTAAGGGGATAAAGCGCCACAGATGGAACACGAAATTAAGTATCACTTTAATCTTTGAGCAGTAGAAAACTGGAATGTATATTTACAAAATATGAATATTTTTAAGGAACTTATTAAGCAAGTGTAGCAATGATTTCTGCCTCTTTTTATTCTCGTAGAACTGAATAACAGTTGGAATTAACATTCCTCACACCACTTTCAAGGACAGCCTTCCTTTTCTAAAAGAAGTTGTCGGGGTATGTGGACTTATTTTAGCAAATAAAAGTGGAAGACAATAATCAATACCAAGAACAAATCAACAATATATTGACGATGTCTATGGTGTACAATGCTGTTAAGAGGTAAAGTTAGTAGAAAGCATAAACATTCCACAGAAACATGAACTCAGCTAATCACAGAGGGGCCATGAAAAAGTGTGAGACCTGTACACAGGACTTCATGGCAGCTTCTAATGGCATTTTTCGGAACTTCATGAAGCTTTGCCTCCATATTTTTAGATCTCGAAAACTGGAAAAACAATGGGGCTTGCATTTGGGTAAATACAGTAACTTTGGGGTCATCTTATAGGCCAGATATATGCTTAAAACTATAAAATGTTGATGAAAATTTGTACCTCGTCTTATCTGAAGGTCATCTTATCTGCGGAAATGTATGGTAACTAAATTGTAATTTCAGTGTCAGTAGCTGAAACAATAGTACTAGAGACGATAAATTGTCAGACTGTAGCCTACCTGAATTTGAATCTAATTCAGACTGTTCCCACTCAGATATTTTTCCCTCCAATCCTGAATCAATCAATTATTTTTCCAGTGCTTCTAAAATTTCTTGATCACTCAATAAACATGATATGTTTGTATCAGGAATATAGACAATGACAAAACCGCATGCAAGTATAGCGACATGAGCACACAGACTCAGTCAGGCACTAAAACAGTGCTAAAGTTTGCTACTGCTGATTCTAGAACATGACAATAGAGGGCAGCACTTATCAAGGGAAAGGTAGCCAGGAATCTATACAGTGTTATCACTGGAAACCAGTAATTATCAAGCAACACGAGGCTTTCACGGCGAGAAACATTGTGGCCCAAGCTACACTTCAGAGCAGTTCATTGAGCTCAATGTTACAATAAATTGAATCACTAGGGAAAGCAATTTTTATTGGTTCATATGTCTAAAATCTGTTAGTAGATAACTGTATAGAAGTAACAGTGAGAAAATGGATTTTCTCGGCCCTTGGGTATTTAGTGGTCATGTTAATGTGTGTCTTTATGGATATATGTTGCTCTTGAAGTTCAGGGTTTAGAATGAATATTTCACTTAATGACATGTAGTACTTTTTTTAGTATAAAATGCACAGAATATCAGGTTCCAGGAGATAAAGATTATGATCGTACATAATTTTTCAAAAAATTGAAAAAGGCTCAACTTCTAATTTGCTTAATTTTAAAATATGGGTGTTTATTTGCACTGTGGATGAATTGTACTGACAGTTGTCTGGAGGTAATTAAAACAAAGATATATTAATACTTTCGTTATATAGGAAATCCGTGTACTAGTAGTTTTGCCATACAAAAAGATGATTGGTTCTTGTGTAATTATGTGGATGTCAAATTATTGGCTTGCTTAGCTACAGTTGGTAGATATTGTGACACGAAAATTACACATAGCATTTTACATTTAATGTATGAGGTAGTTAAATGTAAAATGTTGTTTTATTTTCATGTCACAGTGCCTACCAATTGTAACTAAGCAAGCCAATACAATGAACCACAGACTTGTGCCTCAATGATACAGATAGCTGTACGATAGGTGCAATCACAGTGGAGGGGTATCTGTGGAGAGGCCATCAAATGCGTGGTTCGTGAAAAGGGCGGCAGTCTTTCTGTAGTTACAGGGGCAACAGTCTGGATGATTGGCTGAGCTGGCCTTGTAACATCAGCTAACATGGCTTTGCCATGCAATTACTGTAAACAGCTGAAAGAAAGGGGAAACTAAAGCCGTTAATTTCCATGCGGACTACTGTACGAATATATGATATCTTGAGTAAAATATTCCGGAGGTAAAATAGACCCCCATTTGGAACAAGCATTCTATGGATTGAAGTGTGGAATGTTCTATCCCTTGATAAGTTAGAAAATTTAAAAAGAGAAATTGATAGGATAAAGTTAGATATGGGAGATTAGTGAACTTCGGTGGCAGGATGAACAGGATTTCTGGTCAGGTGAGTACAGGGTTATAAATACAAAATCAGTTGGTGGTAATACAGGATTAGGTCTGATTACAAATAGCAAAATAGTAATGTAGTTAAGTTACTACTACAAACAGCATAGTGAGCACATTTTTGTAGCAAAGATAGACACGAAGCCAACATCAACAACAGTAATAAAAGTTTTCATGCCAACTAGCTCTCCCAATGATGAAGAGATCGAAGAAATGTATGAGAAGATAAAAGAAATTATTCAGGCAGTTAAGGTAGATGAAAACTTGATTGTGATGGGTGACTGGAATGTGATAGTAGGAAAGGGAAGAGAAGGAAATGTGGTGAATATGGACTGGAGAAAAGGAATGAAAGAGGAGATTGTCTTGTAGAAATTTGTACAGAGCACAATTTAATCACCAAAACACTTCTTTTTTAATCATCATGAAAGGAGGTTATATACAAGGTGCATTTCGTAAGTAATGTGACCTTTTTTTTTCCTCTGGCTCTACGGTACACCTCAGTGTATTGTAACCGGCTGGGCTAAGTGGAGGGGGCTGTTGACTTCAGAACACTCTTTCTTATTCCACTGCAAGCTGCCAGAGAGTCAGGATGTGAATTTCCGTCAACCATGCTTTGAGTTTATGTAGCACGGCACAATGGATCGTTCTGTAGATCAACGATACGCCATCACACTTTGCATTTAACTTGGGAAGTCCGCCACCGAAACATTGCCATTACTTCAGCGTGCCTTTGGGACTGATTGCTTGTCCGAATCACAAGTTTTACGATGGCAGAAGTCATTCATGGAGGACCGAGAGGAGATCACCGACGAACATCGCAGTGGACGGCCATTAACCTCACGAGACGACGAAAATGTGATGTGTGTACATGATTGTGTGAACTCTTGACAGACGGTTGAGCCTTCAATTGCTATCACAAACTCTAAATATTGCAAAAACAATCGTTTTCCGCATAGTGACCGAATGTTTGAACATGAGAAAGGTGTGTGTGCCAAACTCGTCCCAAACGTGTTGACTGACGAACACAAGCACATGTGAGTGCTTTGGTGCTGCGAAATGTTGGAAATGTGTGAAAATGATCCTCATTTTTAAACTTAGTTATCACTGGTGATGAGTCGTGGAATTTTGATCACAACCCTGAGACAAAAAGGCAGAGTTCAGAGTGGCACACCACATCGTCGCCCCATGCCAAGAAGACACGCATGAGCAAGTCCAGTTTGAAAACCATGCTCATTGTCGTCTTTGACACCAGAAGCATTGTCCACCACGAATTCATACCTACCGGGACTACTCTGAACTCTGATTTCTGCTTGGAAGTGCTCAAAAGACTGAAGAGGAGGGTCTCGTGCTGCCGAAACAACATAAAGGACACATGGAAACTTCACCACGACAACATGCCAATTCATATCACATTCATTGTCAGAGTTCCTGGCCAGGACTGACACCCCATTGGTTCCCCTGCCTCCCTACAGTTCTGACCTGGCTCCTGCTGACTTTTTTCTCCCCTCGGTTAAAAGGAGTAATGAAAGTAAAACATTGGACCATGATTGAAAGCATCCAGGTGCATGTTACATCAGCTCTAAAGGACATTCCGGAAAAGGCCATCCAGACATGGAACCACTGCCCCCATAAGTGTATTGATGCAAGAGGCTGCTATTTTGGAAATTGTTATTATTTTGTACGAATATATTCAATAAATATTTTTTTTTTATGAATTTGGTTGCATTACTTATGGAATGCATCTTGCATCTGGAAGAGACCAGGAGACACAGGGAGGTACCTGATTTTTGCCCCTTTAAAAAAAATCAAACCATAGTAGTAGTTACCAGATGACTTTATAACGGTAAGCCAAAGGTTTAGAAACCAGATTTTAAACTGTAAGACATATCCAGGGGCAGATATAGACTCTGACCATAATTTATTGGTCAAATTAGGAACTGTAGATTAAAATTTAAGAGACTGCAAAAAGGTAGAAAATTAAAGAGATGGAATCAATCTGTCCAGAAGAAACCAGAGGTGGTTTAGAGTTTAAGAGGAAGCATTAGGTAAGATGGGAGAAAGTAACACAGTAGAAGAATGGGTAGCTCCGAGAGATGGAGTAGTGAAAGCTGCAGAGGATCATGTAGGCAGAAGGACAAGACCTAATAGAAATCCCTGAATAACACAGGATATACGGAAGTTAATTGATGAGAGGAGAAATAATATAAAAATGAATCAAGTGAAGCAGGCAAAAGGGACTACAAATGTCTGAAAAATGAGATTGACAGGAAGTGCAGACTGGCTAAGCAGGAGTAATTAGAGGACAAATGCAGAACCATAGAAGAATATGTAACTAGGGGAAAGATAGATACTACCTACGGGGGAAGGAGGGGACATATGGAGACAAGAAAAGCTGTGTTATGAATATCAAGAACTCGGTTGGAAAACCAGTACTAAGCAGGAAAAGCGGAAAGGTGGAAGTAATATATAAAGAGCCTATACAAAGGAAATAAACTTGAAGGCAGTATTCTAGAAATGGAAGACATAGGAGATACAATACTGCGAGAAGAATTTTACAGAGCACTAAGATTTGAGTAGGCCCCTGGAGTAGATGATACTCCATCTGAACTGCTGATGTCTTTAACACTAAAAGTACTGCACTTTTCCTTACCCGTAATAGTATCATGTGAATTATTTTTGACCCACAGGAGGCAACTACCGTTTTATTGGTATTAAGGTGTTTTTTTGGGGTTTCTAAATGTGGATATTACGTTCAAGCGGACACTAAAGTACAAGAAAAATATAATTTTCTTCTCTAAAATGAATATTATACAGTCAAAAGTAGATTTTTTCTGAAATGTTATTTTCATTTTACGTTTTATGGAAGGAACTCACCAGTTTTGTGTCAAATATCATTCAAAAAAGTAATAAAAACAATTTTACAATAATGAAATTTTCACTCTGCAGCGGAGTGTGCACTGATATGAAACTTCCTTGTGTGAGTACTGATCATTCAAGGTCAAAACTGTTCTAAAAGACATGCACAGGCAGTCGGTGGATGCCACCTTGGGCACTGTAATGCCTTGCCATTTAGTCAACTGTACCGACTCCACCCTTCAATTTCTGAAAGTTTTTCTCATTATTGTCAATAACCTGACATCCTGTATGTTACTCAGAGTAAGAACACTCATAAATACAACACCTGAAGGTAGAATCACATATGCTTATGTTGTGCAAGAGATAAATCATAGCCAGATGTTTCAGATTCTGTTTGCCATTCATTTGATACATCTGAATCAGTTGAGCCAGCTGTTTCCAGTGGAACAAAAGTGTCACCCTCCTTTGCAATCATCTCGTTACCTGATTCGAGATTTTATTCTGTTGGTGAAAGGTCGATAGTAGAGAATATCGGCATTCGTAGGAACACATCGTTTTGCCGTCGTAGCTTCAATGATGCAGAATTGCCAAAATAAATCAAAGGCTCACTTTGCTGGCACCAGGAATGACTTAGCCCACTCTGCTTGACCAAGGATAGAGTTACACAGACAGAAAACTACTTCTGCCATGTCACAGAAATATTGTCCATCCAGCAGACAGAGCAGTGGTTATTGTGCGACTCCCCAGCCCCCACTTCATATGCCTGTATGGTGCCAATATACAGAAAATAAAAAGCTGCTCTGAATAAGACTTCATCTGACATAAAAATGTTTCATAGTTCACATTCTTTTTGGCCTAAAGTTTCGTAATACACTCAAATATTCTTGTGAACATCAAGGGACACCCAGAAATTATTTTGTGCCCAAGAACTGCCATTGCCGACGCCATATTGTGTTAAACTGTGTATGGGTCAAAAATGACCCACAAGAGACTACTAGTATAACAGATAAATTATTTATACTTTTATGTTGCTTAGAAGAATAAAATTTTTGTGCATTGTACTACTCTATATGTGATTAAAAATCACAAGAGGGTTTGGTACAGTGATGAATATGGTGTGTGGCAGGGTACTTGAAACACCCACGTGGTACTTCTTAGTGTTAAGAGAGCCAGTCAAGTAGAAATTGTTCCACCTGGTATGCTAAATGTACGAGACAGGAAATGCTCTGTGATTTCATGAAGAATATAGTAATTCTAATTCTTAAGAAAGCAACTGCAGACAAATGTGACAATTACAGAACTTTCAGTTTAGTAAGTCATGGTTGCAAAATACTAACACACATTATTTTCAGATGAATGGAAAAAGTGGTGGAATCTGATATTGGAGAAGATCAGTCTGGATTCAGGAGAAATGTAGGAACACGGGAAGCAATACTCACATTACGACTTACTTCAGAAGATAGGTTAAAGAACCACCCCCATGAACAACAGACACTGCCGAGGTGGGGTGGCCTGCGTGCCTCAACGATACAGATAGCCCTACCGTAGGTGAAACCACAGCGGAGGGGTATCTGTGGCGAGGCCAGACAAATGTGTGGTTCCTGAAGAGGGGCAGCAGCCTTTCCAATAGTTACAGGGGGCAACAGTCTGGATGATTGACTGAGCTAGCCTTGTAACATCACCTAACATGGCATTGCCATGCAGTTACTGTGAACAGCTGAAAGCAAGGGGAAACTACAGACATTAGTTTTCCTGAGGACATGTAGCTCTACATTATGAATATATGATGATGGCATATTCTGGAGGTAAAATAGTCCCCATTTGGATCTCTGGGCGGGAACTACTCAGGAGGCTGTTGTCATCAAGAAAAACAAAACAGGCATTCTACAAATTGGAGCATGGAATTTTCTAACCCTTAATTGGGTGGGTAAGATAGAACATTTGAAAAGAGAACTGGATATGTTAAAGTTAGATATGGTGAGGATTAGTGATGTTCAGTGGCAGGATGAACATGATTTCTGGTCAGGTGAGTACAGGGCTGTAAATACGGAGTCAGTTGGTGGTAACACAGAAGTAGGTCTGATAATGAATAAGAAAATAGGAATATGGGTAAGTTACTAGGAACAGCATAGTGAACACATTATCATAGCAAAAGATAGACACAACACCAACCATAATAGTACAAGTTTAAATGCCAACTAGCTCTGCCAATGATGAGGATATCGAAGAAATGCATGAGAGATAAAAGAAATTATTCAAAAAATTAAGGTAGACGAAAACTTAATTGTGATGGGAGACTGGAACTCGGTAGTAGGAAAAGGAAGAGAAGGAAATGTTGTCGGAGAATGTGGTTTGGGAAAAAGGAATGAAAGAGGAGATCGCTTGGTAGAATTCTGTGCAGAGCACAATTTAATGATCTCCAACACTTGGTTTAATCATCATGAAGGAAGGCTGTATACGTGGAAGAGACCAGGAGACACTGGAAGGTACCAGATTGACTTTAAAATGGTAAGGAATAGATTTAGGAACCAGGTTTTAAAATGTAAGACATTTCCAGGGGCAGATATAAACTCTGACCATAACTTATTTGCTATGAACTGAAGATTAAAACTTACGAGACTGCAGAAAGGTAGAAAAGTTAGGAGATGGAACCTGGACAAATTGAAGGAACCAGAGGTGGTTGAGAGTTTCAGAGGGAGCATTAGGCAAGGATTGGCTGAAACGGGGGAAGGTAATACAGAAGAATAATGGGTAGCTCTGAGAGGTAGAGTAGTGAAGGCTGCAGTAGATCATATAGGCAAAAGGATAAGGCCTAATAGAAATCCCTGGATAACACAGGATATACGGAACTTAATTGATGAGTGGAGAACATATAAAAATGCATCAAGTGAAGCAGGCAAAAGGGATTGTAGCACGTGGCTCTTCGTATGGTTGGTTGTGGGAAGAATGAAATGAGATTGTGACTTAATCTGCCTGACTTCCACTTCCCAATTAAAAGGTGACTTATCTGTTAATCTTCTGTTGCTGTGACCGTTGCCAGCATCGGACCTCTCTTCTAGCAGGGGTTTCTATTATTTTGTAAATGAATAAAAATGATAGCAGCAGGGGAAGGCTGCAGACTAGAAGTCGGACAGTTCATTGAAATATTCTTTGTATTCCGAAAGTAGTATATAGAATTAAGAGGTAGCCTATTACATCTTATTAAATGGTTACTGATTCTGGCTGGAGGACAAGACATACAATAGAGAGCAAACATAGAAAATAAAGCACATTCAAATAATTTGACCAGCCTTTAACGAGAGAGAGAGAGAGAGAGAGAGAGAGAGAGAGAGAGAGAGAGAGAGAGAGTGTATTCAGTTTCATGAAAATTTCCGTTGGTCATGTGAACAGTAGACTGAGCCTGAAACGGGGGCAGCACAAATACTAAAGAAAAGTATCTTAGTAATCATTGTGCCTATTGCCCAATATGCAGACCATTGCATATTTATTAAACTCGCCACCGAATGCCTCCTCAGGGGCTCAGCATTAAATTGCTGCGTACAGGCTTGGCGAACCTGGGGTCTTGAGCCTTGGGCTGTGTCGTGCCAATAGTCCGCTACACCGTAAGCTCTGTGCGTGCTTCAACGACCATCGTTCAGCGCGACGGTGGAACGTTGGACGTTTCAGAGCCCGGGGATCTTGGCTTAATCGCCCGGGTCGCGAGGACGGTACAAACCTCTATAAAATAACCCTCAATCTCAAGGTGTGCTACGTGCCGAGGAGATGCATGGCTGTTGAGGTTGAACAGTCGCTAGCGAGCAACCTCTGAGGAACCTGCCGCACCTCAGTTGTATAAGGCTTACCCAGGCAAGCAGGGCTCTACCTGGGTGGACGTTTAGTTCCCTAGCTGCTCGTGGGCCGAAAATGTAACGAGCAATTAATAGCGTGGGCAGTCGCAAAAACACCGTTTCTAAGCGAGGAAAGTCCGATTTTGATGCAACAGCATACAACCCTAAGTCGTTCCCTTCCCTGGCTACGCCGTGGGAAGAGCGCAAAGCTATACGATGTTCAGATCCATACTCGCCACGATACATTGTTTTTTCCCCGGACTGATGGAGACTTTCTTGTCCACCAAGCCACAGTCCTTCGTTGACCACCTCGAGGACAAGTATGGTGACATGGAGTCTTTCTCAAAAATGAGAAGTGGGGCTGTTCTGATACAGACGGCATCCCCAGCCCAGTCCATGGCATTATTGGCCTGCGACAAGCTGGGTGATATTCCCGTCAGTGTCATGCCCCACAAGACTCTGAATATGGTCCAAGGTCTTATTAATCCCCGCGACTTATTGTCACAGTCCAATTAAGCGTTACGGACCAACCTGGAAGGCAAAGGTGTTCACTTTGTCAGACGTATTTATAGGGGGCCAAAAGATAACAGGGTTGCCACCGGTGCATTCATCCTGGCCTTAGAGAGCGATACACTGCCCGAGAAGGTCAAGGTAATGATTTACCAGTGCAACGTCAAACCGTACATCCCCTACTATGAGGTGCTTCAGGTGCTGGAAGTTCGGGCATATGTCCTCCCGGTGCACTTCCAGCCCTGTTTGCAGGGAATGTGGACGTCCATCTCATCCAGACGCTCCCTGCACCCCACCTGTGAACTGTAACCAGATACATCCACCGTGCTCTCAGGACTGTAAAGTCCTACACAAAGAAAGGAAAATAATGGAAATCAAGACCTTGGACCGGTTATCGTACAATGAGGCAAGAAAGAAATACGAGCGGCTCCATCCGGTGAACATGGATACCTCTTTTGCAGTTGTAACGTTGTCCCCGCGCACTACGGGTATGACTCCTAACAAGGTATTGCCTCCTCCTGTGGGCCCTAGAGGTCATAAAAGTACCACTGCCCCCTCGTTAGGTGGGGGCAATACTCCATCTGCCGCTACAGCACCTGTTGCGGGGGAAACTTCCCCACAACCATCGGGGACACCAGTCCCCTACCCCGAACTGAAGAAGCAACAGCTTCCTCCGGCACCTCTCCCTCGGAAGGGGTCCTTCGGGACACTCCCTTCTGGGGATTCCCAGGGTGCGCCAGGGGATCCCAGCCTTTGGCTGAAGGATCCGAAACCTGCTGGTTGAAGGGCTTCTGGCTCTTCAACGGTCCCTGATGCCACTTCCGTGAAGCCCTCCCAGCCCTTAACACCAAAGGGCCAGCGAGAGGGCAAAAAGAAGCCAAAGTAGGAGGAGGATGCGAGGGAGGCATCCTCAGTGCCTCGGAAGGAACGCTCGATCACATCTTCGGCCTCTGAAGATGAGGTGGAGATCCTCGCATCCCCCGAGGATCTCGCCATACTAGAGTCGCCAGAACCAATGGTTCTCAATCCTGCGGAGTTGGCAGCGGGTTCCCCTGCTGAATAACCATTTCATCTCTTACATTATGTGATATCCTCTTCCCTTCCGGCTGATGTTGACGCCGCTGTTCGGCAGGTCACAGAGGCCATCGTTTCTGCAGCCGAAAACTCTGTCCCCACCACACCCGGTTCGCTCCATCGGACGTCGGTGCCCTGGTGGACACCGGAGATCGCTGAGGCCATCCGGGAACGTCGGCGGGCACTACAGCGCCGACGCCACCCTTGTGTCGAACATCTTGTAGCCTTCAAGTGTCTCTGGGCATGGGCCCAGCGACTGATAAAATAAAGTAAGAGAGCCTCCTGGGAGAAGTACGTCACCTCCATTGGTTCCTGCGATTCTTCCAAGGTGTGGTCGCAAGTTCGACGCCTCTTCGGGCACTGCCCACCGGTGGGAATTCCGTGCCTCAGCGTTCAGGGTACACTCTGTTCTGGCCCTGTCGCCATCGCTGAGCACCTGGCAGATCATTTTGTATGCACCTCAGAGACTGCTGCTTATGGTGCGGACTTTCCCGCCCTTATAGGGCGAGCAGAGAGCCATCCGATTTCATTTCGAATGCGACGTCGGGAAACGTACAACGTCCCATTTACTGAGTGGGAGTTTCAAGGTGCCCTTGCTGCATTCCCAGATACCTCCCCTGGACCCGATCACATTCAGTCAGTTCCTCCGACACCTATCAGCGGGCTCAAAGAGCCAACTTCTCGCCCTGTTTAATCGTATATGGCTTGAGGGTGTTTTTCCGTCCTCCTGGCGGGATAGCATTATCATTACGGTGATTAAGCCTGGGGCAGATCCACAGGTGGCTGATAGTTACCGCCCGATCAGCCACACCAACATTGCATGCAAGCTCCTCGAACGGTTGGCGAGTCTGAGACTCGTGTGGATCCTTGAGGACCGGGGACTCTTGGCGCCACAACAGGGTGGGCTCCGCTATCGACAACCTCGTGTCACTGGAGTCGGCCATCCGTACAGCATTTACTTGCCGCGAACACCTGGTTGCCATCTTCTTTGACCTGCAGAAAGCATACACCACCTCCTGGTGCTACCATATTCTGTCTACGCTGTATGACTGGGGCTTACGTGGTCCACGTCCTATATTCATTAAGAACTTCTTAGCATTGCGTTCTTTCTGTGTTCGTGTTGGTTCTTGTTTCAGCTCATCTCATTGTCAAGAGAATGGTGTCCCACAAGGTTCCGTTCTCAGTGTCCCTTTATTTTTAATCACCATTAACGGTCTTGTGGTGGGTGTGGGTTCATCGGTATCCACATCGTTGTATGCCGATGACTTCTGCATGTATTTTAGTACCACCAGCATCTGTGTTGCATTTCTGCCAACGTCGGGCTGTCCACCCAGAACCCGGACTTTATTTAGCGGGAGACCTGCTACATGTCGCAGAGACACACAAATTTCTAGGCATGTTGTTCGACAACCGTCTCACCTGGGTGCCACACCTTCACCAGCTGAAACGAAAGTGCTGGCAACACTTCAACATCCTACGTTGTCTCAGCCACACTGTTTGGGAAGCCTCACGCCCAACGCTCCTGCAACTCTATAAGCCCCTCATTCAGTCGCGCCTAGACTATGGCTGCATAGTCTAAGATTCAGCCTCGCCTTCAGCACTGCAGGCATTGGACCCAATTTTACTTTGTGGTGTCCGTTTGGCAACAGGGGCTTTTCGCACAAGCCCTGTGCAAAGCCTCCTCGTCGAAGCTGGGGTCCTTCCACTGCGGTTCCATAGGCAACATCTGCTGGCTTCCTACATTGCCCATGTTCAGGCCTCACCCTTCCACCCGAATTGCCGGCTCCTTTTTCCAGACGCTGCACTGCCTATCCCTCCACGACGGCCCAGATCGGGTTACCCGATCTTGGTCCGTGTTCGTATCCTTCTTTCGTCTCTCACATCCTGTCCTCTCCCTACCACTCTCCACTATTCCTTTCACACCCCTCCTTGGTCCATTCCTCGTTTGCAGCTCCGTCTGGACCTGTCCCATGCATTGAAGGCCTCTGTTGCTCCAATACATCTCCATCACCAGTTTCTGCAAGTGCTCGAGTTGTTGCGTGCCACAGAAGCCATTTACACAAATGGTTCCATACTAGATGGCCGTGCTGGGTATGCATTTCTACATGACACCCATGTGGAACAGCATTCTCTGCCCTGTGAGAGTAGCATTTTCTCCGCCAAGCTGGTCGCCATTCTCAGAGCTCTACAACATCTCAAAGCCTGCCCCAGGGGGTCATTTGTCATTTGTACTGACTTCCTGAGTGGCTTACAAGCGACCAACCAGTGTTTCTCTAGGCACCCAATAGTGCGGTCGATCCAGGATACTGTTCACTCCCTATGCTAATCGGGCTGTTCTGTGGTCTTTGTGTGGATCCCGGGCCATGTCGGCATACCAGGGAATGACCATGTTGATCGATTGGCCAAGCAGGTCACTATGGCACCACCTCTCAACATTGGCGTCATGGAACCAGATGTCAAACTGGTGTTGCACCGGAAGGTGCGCGAGTCTTGGAGCACCGAGTGGGCTACGGCGAATGCACCGAATAAGCTTCAGGCAGTGAAGCTGTCCACAGCCTTGTGGAAATCTTTACTGCGGCCGATCTGCCGAGAGTCAGTTGTCCTCAGCCGCCTCTGTATTGGGCACGCGTGGTTAACCCACGGGTATCTCCTTCGGCGTGAGGCCCCAACCATGTGTCAATGTGGTGCAGTGTTGACAGTGGCCCATCTTTTGATGGACTGTCCATTTTCAGCCGACTTGCGGGAATCTTTTAATATCCCAGACTCACTATCTTTATATATACATGTGGCGTCTGTTCCGAAAGAACAGACGTCACTTCTGATCCTGCAGTTGTTATTATTTAATATTCATAGAATATATGACATCAACTGCGATTGGGCAAAGCTGAAAATGTGTACCCAGCCGGGATTCGAACCCGGGTCTTCTGCTTTCTAGGCTGTTGCGCTGACCCCTACACCACTGGGTGTTAGGAGACGATGCCTCTATGGCTAACACAGTTTTAAGTTTTATCCGCACTGCTGGTTTTTATGACTATCTAGTGGTGGGTGCTGTAGCCTGATATCTTAGGCCACCACCAATCCAGCTTTTTGCTTTTTCAGACCCTTATGTTAAATACCTAGGGGTTCTTAGTGTGTGCAGTATGGCTGGCTCATCCTCTTTTTATCTTTGTGATCAGCCAGCCATTGTACTCTGCTATCCAGTTTTATTTGTGACTTTGTTTTACCAGTTCTCTGTGTCTTCGTTTTGTATTGTCAGTGGCTTGTCCATTGTCAACCTATGTCTTATGTGCATTATCATTTTCAGAGCATCGTTTTATTTTTACGTTATTGACAGTGGACTCTCAGCTAGGAACAGGGGACTGATGACCTAGCTGTTTAGTCCCCTCAAAAATACCACCACCACCAACAACAACAACCAAATGCAAGTACTTCCCTTTAATCGCGAATACCTGCTTGGTGCTACTGTGAAGTTCCTGTTGGTCAACTAAACATCACCAAGACTGAGCATGGCGGCTTCTGCACAATAGGCGATTGTGGACCTGTCCTCCTAAGAACTGCAAGCATCTGAAGCAACTGCCGAACTGAGAGCTGCCACATCACTCGTGCCCATTTTGCTAACGCGAGTTTCGCATCACTGATTCTTCCGCCGGCAAAACTAGTGATGTGTTATCATCCTGACCAGAGCACTGTTAAAGAGTTCGTTCTGGCCCACAAGGGCTGATTTCATGCCTCCTAGAGTGGCGCCCTGTCTTGGTGGCAACTCATCAAAGATGGCGGAAACAGAAGTGTCCTTCCATGAAGACGTTGGCTCTCCGGGTTTGAACTTAACGCCTCCGGTAGCCTTTGTGGCTGATCGCCATCTTGCCAATTTAGTATTTTAATTATAACAGGACATGGAAAATTATTTCGCCCCCACTATACAATGGTCCTCTCGTCAGGCAAGCAAATGGTAAGTTTAGATTGTCGGGGAAAATTAGTTTTATATGATTTTATTGGTGATTAATTTTACCAACTTCTTGAATATTTATCGGTAATACTTTATCTTATCGCATAAGACACATTTGAACATTTTTGAAGGTTACAACAAAATGAATAGCAGGCACCAAATCATAATATGGCAAATATAACATAAACACATACATATTCACAACTACTGTGTAATTATAGACACCCAAGAAGTTTAGTCCCCTCAAAACCCCCAAATATGATACACCCAAGGATTAAAAGTTAGTAAAAATCTTGCTTAGATAAGTTAATACTGCTTTTAACACTCACTTCCTCATGTCTCAAAAGTAAGTAAATGCAGTGTATGAGAGTTCGTTTGCTAATATTTGATTTAACTTTTAACTCTCCTACTATGGATGTAGACAGCTAGCTTTTGTGTATAACTCTACAACCTAGAACTACCTAACATGATATAACTCTCATGTATTAAGTAACATATATCAAGAGAACGCTGGCGGTAAATATTCTTACTTAAGTTGGCTACTGAAACTTAAATAGCTGATCAGACTTTTCATTACGTTAAAAGACTCTCCTTTAAAATCGGATGTTTCTTTTTGGAGCTACGATGCCACTTACAGGTACATATTTTAAACTTACAACGCTTCCCTATTTGCAGTGGGGGGTTAATAAGGAAAACAGTGTGGTAAAAGTCCCCAGACTTCTGGTATCTCTACTCACATCCAACAGAAACAGCCCATGTCGATTTACAGCGATCTATCAAATACCACAATAGAAAACAAAAATTTATATCTCTGAGAGACGGTCCATGGTTAATAAAAAGCAAAGTTATATAATACAGTTTATGGCACTGTAATATGAATTCGTCACTTACCTCTCCTGACGTTCTGTTTGGTTATTGCAGATCTCGACCATTAATGCGTCATCACACAGTTCGTGTAAACGTATTCTGAATTAGGTATGGTATGTAGGTTTACGAAACAGAATGTAGACATTTTTACACTTATAAAATATTTGAAGTTTTGTGTTGAAACGCCACTTGACGAAGACTTTGTTTGGATTTCTAAAAGCCGAATCATTTATGCGGCTGGGAAGAACTTAATGGGGGACAACGAGACTAGACTCCTAAAGCCGAAACTGCCCCGCCCAAATCTGGACGTGTCGTCAATTTAATTGGGTGTACAACATACATTCTGATCAAAACGTTGGATGCAGTGATATCTGGACTATTACATGTCGGTACCTAGTTGAATTTTGTGACCAGCTCGGCGCATAAATTGAGATATGAGAGCTGAGAAAACTGTCACTGGCTGAGAAGAACGCGAGAGGGGGAATGTTTACCTGTCACTCATACAATCGTGCACGCAGCTGATCAGCTGCGATCTAAATTTCACTAGTAATGCTGCGTAAGGTGTATTAAATAAAATTGTTTATCTTGACGTACTAAATGCAAGATTTTACCACGCTATTAGAAATACTGAGGTTGGCAGCAGTCGGGACATAAGACAGTACTTGTCGGAATATACATCCAGTTGACTATCTGCGCAAGGTAACACTCGACGCGGTGCTGGTGGGAGCGTCTGTAAAGAAATTTTCCATTGACAGCTAGTAAATCCTAGAAAGTCCCTAAGCTAAACTAAACGCGAATAAGAGAAAAAGAAACTCCGCGCGCGAGATAAATCACATAAGAGCCGCCGCGCCGACTGTCAACTAATAGTACCAGTCACAACTTTAAGACATGAGATCAACTAAATTACGACAAGAAATACAATTAAAATAAAAAGAAACGTAAATTAAATAATTAATGTATTTATTACACAAAGACTAAAGAGATCGTTGAAATAGTGTACACTTTTTAACAATCTATTCTATATCAGGCTTACTATTACTGTAAGATACTCGTAAGACATCATCCAAATGATAGTCAGCCGGTTTCTGTATACATTTTGCATACTTCATTTTAGAGTATGACGATTCACAAAGATAAGTTGATGCGAAAAATGTGAGAACAATTAGAGCACATTTCTGTACAGTTCTGTATTGTAAAGGCACAGTTTTCCAAAAATCGGCGTAATCAATTTCCGCTCTCTTTTCTTTAAATAAAGCTTCTAAATGTGTGTTGTTGTTTATCTCTATAAATTCGTCAAACAGCTGTACGTAACTACATCCCAGTATGCCTGCCAGTTGTGATGTGACTGTTGGATCTAAGTGCCAATGATTTTCGAGAAGTAATAACATGCTTATAATTTTCCTTAATCACTGAATCTACTTTTAAATTCTACCGATAATGCCATTAAGTAATTTGAAATATTCATGGAGTTATCTGAAGAAATATTAATACCTTCCTTTTTAGTTTTAGTCATTGTTGCAAAATTTTGTAGTATTTGGTTCTGAATCTCTTCTTTATACACATTAAGCTTCTCTTCGAATGGAAATATTTTATTTGCCTTCTGTGAAATTATTTTTTCACCTTGTAAATCCAAATTGAGCGAGTTACGTTTATCTGTAATGTCACACAGAAATGCTAAAATACACCACAATACAACATAATTTCTTGCCGCAAAGAAAAAAACCTTTCCAACACCTTACCTCTGCTAAGCCAACGAACTGAACACAGACAAATGTATGTCTGTGGAACTGAAGGATGTAAAAGAACATCACTGTATTGACTGCCCACTTGCTCCAAAGGGCTTTTGAATTTTCTGTGGATCAGTTCTGCTCGGATGTAATTAACTGTACTTACGACAGTTTTCATCACAGAGTCTATTTCAGGACATTCTATGCGCGCAGCCAAGTTTTCCTGGTGAATAATGCAATGAAACGTTATTAGATTTCTTAAACCATTTTTTAACAGAGAAATAAACCCATTTTCCGAGCCTCTCATTGTAGGACAGCCATAAAATAATTTCCTTATATCTAATTGTTCTGTTCAAAGAAATCTCAAATAATATCAGTATAGTCTCTGCCTCCCGTTTGGCCCTTCATTGGGATAAATGTCTTGAATTCAGTTGTCTTCAGTACAATATCTAACAAAAACTGAACATTGTGATTTTGCTGAAATGTCAGTGCTGGAATCAAGTGCCATGCTAAAGAACTTGCAGTTTAAGTCTTGAACTATGCGATCGCGAATATAGTGTGCTATGTCTTCAATACATCTAACGCAGGTTGAATCTGAGAGCTGGAGTTTAATTTCTCCAATTACTTGATTTTTGTTGTTGAATTTATCAAATAATACATTGGAAGCAGTTAAAAACACTCCTTAACTATTTCTGCATCAGTAAATGGTTTCATCTTCTTACCAAGTATGTAACAGATTTCATTCAATGCCTTCATTACCGCTGCATCTTGGGACATCACCGCCGACATAACGTTTTGTTGTTGCACCAAAGAACTTTTCAAAGCTGTCAGTTTCCATCGTCTTAAGGTGGAGCCTGGGGGAAAAGTTTCACTAAAGAATCCGTGTTTTGTTATAAAATGGCGATCAATATTATATTTTTTTAATATAAAACTTTCACGGCAAATTAAACTAGTTGCTGACCCATGTTTATTTTGCACTACAAAATAGTCAATATCCCACTGATCTTGAAACAGTCTTCTTTCGTGAGATAGTTTTCGTTTTTTACAAGCCACTCCTGACATGGTGAATAACTATATTCTCAGTCTTCACCCTCACTACATACACAAAAATACAGCACCTACACGACACAAGCAAAACAAACGTACTGACTTGTTTGCGATCTGGCGACGAGCGAACAGGGGTACTGGTGGCGGAAATGGCGTTTTCCCAAATCCCGCAGGTAGCCACAGGCCAGTGACAGCTAGTTCGCGTTGTATGTGTAGTAAATAGAAAAGCCGCATACATGCAACTTAGTTTACTAATAGGTAGGTAATTGTTGGCGTGTCGCTTTGGACAAGTTTTCATTGTTAAACAACGGAAGAAATCTGTAGCCTTCGTGACTATCATGTCTAGCATTAAAATGCTTCCAACCACAGCAACCCGACTAAATTCATTCTAGGCATACCTTCTCCTGCCACGCAATTACTGAGACGGACAGCACAATAAATGTCATGCGTCGTGTAGAACGTGCTGATAAATTTAGGGCATTGATTTCGTTGTTACCCTTGGACGCATCTCGCCCATTTTTATCAGCCAATCATTTGAGATTTTCGTTGCAAATTTTGAATACGGGGGAATAGTTTGCCGGGCCACTCAACGAAGCTCGGCGGGCCGCAGGTTGAGTACCGCTGGCATATAGGGTGTCAGTGTGGAAGAACCGCAAAACTCCCACAAATAATTACACAAAAGGACTCGCGGCGGTATCCTCTACCCTTGCAGTGGACACGGGCTACGGCGAAGTGCCAGCGGCCGCCACCTGCAGTCTATTAAGGCAGTTGTATCCTTACTTCAAGTTCTAGTACTTATATTCCAGTCATGTATTGAATAATCTAAACGTCGTAAAGTAAATCGGAAAAAAGGGTCATAGGGGTGACTATTACTACACTTTTCTTGAACGTCATCAGGTCACTCTTACTCACGATTGTTGCTACTGACGAGCTATGATGCTCTCGTGCTGACATCTTAAGAAGAATACTAAAAGATTTTTTATACTGAGCAAAAAGTGAAACCACAACGCTAGTGATGCTCATTTCCTGCAAACAACTGAGACACCATTTAGTTGCACTGTAAGGACAAACGACCTAAAAAACTACATCATGTGTCAGTACTAAACCATAATAGTTACTGCTGATTTCACAAACAAAACATCCAATAGTGTGCTTTGGAAGTCACTCATTTCTCACTTACTCTTTCGATCATATGTCCTCGAATGTTTATCTCTCCTGCCCCTACTCGAATAACCTCCGGCAAAAATTATTTCCGGACGAAAATACATGTCGAACATCGATTGGCGGCATCATTAGATTGAAATCAGTTCGTTTGTACAGGGATGGAGTCGGTAAACTACCTGACCGTTGTCAGACTTTCAAATGTTCAAATGTTTGTTAAGCTTATGGGACTTAACTACGGGGTCATCAGTCCCTAAACTTACAAACTACTTTACTACCTTATACGAAGGACGGCACAAATATCCATGCCCGAGGGGGGATTCGAACCCCCGACCGTAGCGGCAGTGCAGACTGTGACTGGAGCGCCTCAGTCCCCTCGGCCACCGCGGCCGGCTGTCAGACTTTCCCATAATCTGAGAGAATATAGCAAGTAACCACCAAACGTTTCTTATGATTTTCGATGTGGATTCTGTCACAAAAACAGATAAAAAAATTCTACTCCCCTGAGACCAGAACCATTGGCCAATGTCACCTCTCTGTGGCAAGCGACTACTTTACCACAGAGATAGCTGTGCACGCCAGCTCTCTCCAACTGCCTCAGATGTCGCTAGAAAATATAAATGGCAACGTAAGAGATGAGGTATAGTGGCAATTTCGCCATGTAAACAATTTTCTGGACCCAAATATATGAATTAATAGTCTTCAGTAGCCTATCGAGTGAGAAACCAGTGAGATTATTCCATGGAAATTACAGGAAACATAAACTGAATTTATGAGCACAGTTCTGTGCCATCCCGGAAGTAAGTCCTCGGTACCAGCGTTGACAGACTTACACTGCGATGTTGCCAAGCTTTAGTCATACTATCAACAGGAAGAATAAGAGCCGAGGAGATTGCCAAGTGGACTCGACAGAGACTTAGCTCGCGCCTCGCACGCCTGGTGAGGGTCCAAACACATGAAGTATATGTCAATGAGCCCTTCTCGCATTTTCGTAACTAGCTTTAATGAGTCACTAATAAAAATATACAGATGCACCGACTGCTAGCATATTAATTAGCGACTCAATTATTTACGTATTCTGTCTTAAGGGCAATGACAACAAAAGTCATTCACCAGTGCTGTTTCACATGTCTTCGAGCATTTCCATTGATTATACTGAAAACATTAGATATAATCAACAGTTTTCTTTACAATTAAAGACTTAGAAAATATCTTCCTTGATATCGCTGTCAGTGTCTCCTCACAGCGGGAAACAAACGAAGAGAAATCAATGCAGCATTGTTTTCAAAATGTGAATATCTCTGGGAAGGCTTCGTAGCATGAACATCAAAATAATATCTGTTATTCGAATGTAGAATTAGGGACAGTAATGTATATCTTAATTTATCCGTCATAGTCTCCCATGTTGTATTTTACTTATTTTTTTCAGGTGTGCCCAAATTCTTATTTTGTCTTCTTTCAATAGCTTCTACCTTTATTACATTCTTTACTGTGGTCAATTCAGATTATTTGACGTTTCTTTCTAATTATTTACTTATTTCTTTACTCGTGCTATTGTTGATTTATTCTTCTAGAAGTACTCGAATAATCGTTTTTTAACCTTTCTATCATTCATTTAATACATATTTCCAACAAAAGTTAACACCCGCTCCGCTTAACCACTCAGACTGATATTTTTCCCCCCATTTTTGTAGGTCTCATTACTATGGATTTTCTAAACGTCTGTTGGGTCCATTTTCTTTCTTATAATCTCTCTATTATTCTTATTGTGTCGTCTGCATATCTGATAAGATGTATATTTGCAACACTAAAACTAATATGTAATATTCATTCTAGTATTAGCATCACGTAATCATAATGTATAAGAATTTATGCAATGCTGGCACTATTTGTAGTTTTCAACGTCCCTTGTGGGGTCGTTGCCTGTAATGACATCAATGGGAGTTACGTGCGTAGTGTTTTTTATACCTCTTAAGGAGGCCATTAGACATGTAAATCAGTACGTGGCTACCGGCTTTTCCGACGAAATAGATATTGTTTTTGCGCATTTCCTGTAGCATCAACGTGAGCGTTGTTCTGAGATAGAGGTAGTGGCTATGGTTTGCGGTTATCATGCGGACGTGTACTGAACATCGTTATAATATGCCATGGAAAATTATTCAAAAAAGTGCTTTTTGTCGTAGTAGTCGCATTAATAAACAGACTTTCTTCAAACATGAATTATATTACTGACAGGTGGTTCAATATCACGTATGTAGATACTGTTCGTTTGAGTCCAGACTGGTCAGGCACTTTTCGATCAAAACTTTGTAGAGAGAAGAACGTAGGCTCTTGCAGTGTAAAATTATCCCGCGAACATGTACTCCACTTTACTGAACCTGTGATATTTCTTTTTGCAGGCAGGTTAAAGGTTTCACTAAAAATGTATAAAGTATGCAACTTGCAAAATAGAGAAAATATTTCGAAGGAAGTTTCTATAAAAATACAACATTTTGTTCTGCATCTGTTTAATGTGCCTGCTTTCACACTAATGATCAGATATGTGTGGTTAACATCAAAATTGATGGCAGTAATAATTTTTGGAATTAAAATAAACTATGTTTTCGGGTATCAACTGCATATTCCATGAAATGTGGATAGTAATATAAGAATTGGTGTTTCAGTTACCTGTGAGACAAATTCTGTTCCTAATTCTTTTATGGTTGCGGCAAACGATAATGCCTAAGAAGATACTGCAATCCATTCAGTAACAAACGGACTACTCATTTGAAGAAAGTCTGCTGTAATGATGGTGCTTTATTAAGGAAATTACTGTGTCTAAAATGACTATTTTTGAATAATCTTACACGACATACACTACGTAATGTTATTGTGGTTGTAGTTGCAGTTCTCCACATCCACGCTGCCCTACCTCATGCAAATCTCTGAGTAAAAAAGACAGCCCACATCCCTTTGAATCTGCTTGCTGTATCCATCTCGTCGTCCACCCCTGCGATTTTTACCCCACAATCTCCACTCCAATACAAAATTGACGATTCGTTGGTGTCTCCGAATGTGCCCTACCAATTGATGTCTTTTAGACAAGAAATGCCAGAAATTTCTTTTCTCCCAATTCTCTTCAGTAGGTCCTCATTACTCACATGATCTACGCATCTACTCTTCAGCATTCTCCTGTTGTACGAAATTTCGAAAGCTATCCTATTCTTGTCTGAACTGCTTTATCGTCCACTGTTCACTGCCGTACAAGGTCACACTTCGGACAAATGCCTTCAGAAAAGACTCCATATTCCTTAAATTACTAATTTCTCTTCTCCAGAAATACTTTTCTTCCCATTGCATTCTACATGTTATGTCTTCACTACTCCGGGCACCAGAAGTTATTTTACAACCCAAATAACAAAACTCAGAGGAGCGAGGTAGCGCAGTCGTTAGCACACTGGACCCACATTCGGTAGGATGGTGGTTCAAATCCACCTCCGGGCATCCTGATTTAGGTTTTCCATGATTTCCCTAAATCACTCCAGGCGAATGTTAGAATGCTTCCTTTCAGAGGGCACGCCCGATTTACTTCCCCATCCTTATCCGAAATAGGGATTGATGATCTGAGGATAGAGTTCACCTAACACGATAGACACGGAAATGTTTAACTGACAATGGCCACTTAGCGATATTTGAACCTGACTTGTTAGACACTGTAAACATAACATTAATACAGTGTGTAAATTACAAATACGTTCTTCAAATATAAATAGATGAAATAACTGGATACTTATTTATTTAGGGGATCACAGCTCCATCCATCAAAGCCGCGCCGTTAAAGAATGGTTTCGCAGCCAAGATCGCGTAAAGCTGATTGAGTTCATTCCGTCACCATACCTTAATCTTATTGATAACGTGTGGGTGGAAGTAACGAGGTCGTAGCCACTTGGATCAAGAAACGCACGCGACCTTTGACAAAGGTCACAAATTAACCATTATGAAGGCATTCTTCAGTTTCTCCCGGCGTATTTGATGATCAAAATATCCACGGGTGTACTGCCGGTCTATAGTGTCCAACGGGCACAATATTTCGGCGATCATACATGTCGCCATCATCAGGTGAACTGACGGACTGAGCTCCTGGAAACACGCCGGCATTTAAATACCCTCGTCCCGCGGAGCGACCCCTCCGCGGTCCGCGCCCCGCGCCCCGCGCCGCGGCCGCGCAGTGGAACCGATTGCGCCGGCGTCTGAGAAGACGTCGGTGTGAGGGCTCTGTCCGCCGTGGTCGTCACTTCGTTACGTTTGCTAGATTTACTCTTAATTAACCCAATCGCTGGTTCCCAAGCTTTGCTAAGATTATAGCCAGAGTCACGGTTTATGAGGTCGTCACTTGTGCGAATTTCAATGGCCTCTCTAACGACGCAGTCCCAGTATCTCGACGTCTGTACCAGATTCCTAGTGTGTTCATACTCCATGGCGTGATTCTCCGACAAACAATGTTCAGCGACCGCCGACTTGCTCGGATACATCAATCGTGTGTGCCTCTGGTGTTCAACGCATCGATCCTCGGCGGTACGCATCGTCTGTCCAATATATGACTTTCCACACTGACACGGAATCTGGTACACGCCCGCCTTCCTCAAACCGAGATCATCTTTAACGCTCCCCACCAGTGCACGAATTTTATTCGGCGGACAAAAAACAGTTCCAACCTGGTGTTTTCTCAAAATGCGTGCGATCTTCCCTGAGAGTGCCCCGGTATACGGAACGAACGCAGTGCCTACATCCTCCCTTGCGTTTTCATCTGTTTCCACAGGTTGTGTTGTAGTGGTTGGGCGGAGAGCCCGCTGAATCTGCCACTCTGAATACCCATTTTTTCGAAATACAGTTCTCAGGTGTTCCAATTCCTCGGGTAGACTCTCTGCGTCGGAGATAGTGCGCGCCCTATGTACTAGAGTTTTAAGTACCCCATTCCTCTGTGAAGGGTGGTGACAGCTGTCTGCGTGTAAATACAGATCAGTGTGCGTTGTCTTCCGATATACACTATGACCCAGGGTGCCATCAGCTCTTCTCTTGACCAAGACGTCAAGGAACGGCAATTTACCCTCCGTTTCAGTCTCCATAGTGAATTTGATGTTGGGGTGTATGGAGTTCAGATGTGTAAGGAAGTCAAGGAGTTTATCCATACCATGTGGCCAGATGACGAAAGTGTCGTCCACATAACGGAAAAAGCAAGTGGGTTTCCATTCAGATGATGCCAGGGCTTCTTCCTCGAAATTCTCCATGTACAAATTTGCGACCACAGGGGAGAGTGGGCTACCCATGGCGACTCCCTCCGTTTGTTCGTAGTATTCGCCATTGAAAAGGAAATACGTGGAGGTCAAGACATGTCTAAAAAGTTCGGTGATCTTCTCGTCAAATTTCTGACCAATCAAATCTAGTGACTCTCGAAGGGGCACCCTCGTAAACAACGAAACGACGTCAAAACTCACCATGATATCTGACTCATCCAGCCTGAAGTTGTTAAGGCGTTTCACAAAATCCACGGAATTACGGATGTGATGAGGGCATTTACCCACATAAGGACTTAATATTCCCGTCAAGTATTTGGCCAACAAATATGTAGGTGCTCTGTTGTTACTGACAATGGGACGTAACGGCACCCCATCTTTGTGAACCTTAGGGAGTCCATAAAGTCCTGGCGGTACCGGACCTTGAGGTAGCAGTTTCTTGGCGACACCCTCCGGTAAATCCGCATCCTTGAGAAGCGCCCTCGTCTTGTGGCATGGAGTTGAGTGATGATGCGGTCTCAGTTTTAGAGAAAGGACTCAACTTTGCTCCTACCCCGAAGTTCACACCGGTCGCAGAAATTATTAGTGCTGTTGAACAGGTTGCAGCTCGACTTCCGCCTGATTCAGCTGAGGAAATACGTCGTGAAACTTGTCGTGCATTGACGAAATCCAAGCCCATGAAGTCGAACATCACTAGTAAAGAGAGGGCGGCCATTCGTGACCTGAGGGAGCGCCCTGATATTGTTGTCTTACCGGCTGACAAAGGCTATGCTACTGTTGTTGTCTCCCATAAGGACTACACTGAAAAGATGCAGAGCCTGCTAAATGACGATTCCTACCGGAAGATCAGCGTTGACCCCACAAAAAAGGTGGAAAACAAGACGAGGGCGCTTCTCAAGGATGCGGATTTACCGGAGGGTGTCGCCAAGAAACTGCTACCTCAAGGTCCAGTACCACCAAGACTTTATGGACTCCCTAAGGTTCACAAAGATGGGGTGCCGTTACGTCCCATTGTCAGTAACATCAGAGCACCTACATATTTGTTGGCCAAATACTTGACGGGAATATTAAGTCCTTATGTGGGTAAATGCCCTCATCACATCCGTAATTCCGTGGATTTTGTGAAACGCCTTAACAACTTCAGGCTGGATGAGTCAGATATCATGGTGAGTTTTGACGTCGTTTCGTTGTTTACGAGGGTGCCCCTTCGAGAGTCACTAGATTTGATTGGTCAGAAATTTGACGAGAAGACCACCGAACTTTTTAGACATGTCTTGACCTCCACGTATTTCCTTTTCAATGGCGAATACTACGAACAAACGGAGGGAGTCGCCATGGGTAGCCCACTCTCCCCTGTGGTCGCAAATTTGTACATGGAGAATTTCGAGGAAGAAGCCCTGGCATCATCTGAATGGAAACCCACTTGCTTTTTCCGTTATGTGGACGACACTTTCGTCATCTGGCCACATGGTATGGATAAACTCCTTGACTTCCTTACACATCTGAACTCCATACACCCCAACATCAAATTCACTATGGAGACTGAAACGGAGGGTAAATTGCCGTTCCTTGACGTCTTGGTCAAGAGAAGAGCTGATGGCACCCTGGGTCATAGTGTATATCGGAAGACAACGCACACTGATCTGTATTTACACGCAGACAGCTGTCACCACCCTTCACAGAGGAATGGGGTACTTAAAACTCTAGTACATAGGGCGCGCACTATCTCCGACGCAGAGAGTCTACCCGAGGAATTGGAACACCTGAGAACTGTATTTCGAAAAAATGGGTATTCAGAGTGGCAGATTCAGCGGGCTCTCCGCCCAACCACTACAACACAACCTGTGGAAACGGATGAAAACGCAAGGGAGGATGTAGACACTGCGTTCGTTCCGTATACCGGGGCACTCTCAGGGAAGATCGCACGCATTTTGAGAAAACACCAGGTTGGAACTGTTTTTTGTCCGCCGAATAAAATTCGTGCACTGGTGGGGAGCGCTAAAGATGATCTCGGTTTGAGGAAGGCGGGCGTGTACCAGATTCCGTGTCAGTGTGGAAAGTCATATATTGGACAGACGATGCGTACCGCCGAGGATCGATGCGTTGAACACCAGAGGCACACACGATTGATGTATCCGAGCAAGTCGGCGGTCGCTGAACATTGTTTGTCGGAGAATCACGCCATGGAGTATGAACACACTAGGAATCTGGTACAGACGTCGAGATACTGGGACTGCGTCGTTAGAGAGGCCATTGAAATTCGCACAAGTGACGACCTCATAAACCGTGACTCTGGCTATAATCTTAGCAAAGCTTGGGAACCAGCGATTGGGTTAATTAAGAGTAAATCTAGCAAACGTAACGACGTGACGACCACGGCGGACAGAGCCCTCACACCGACGTCTTCTCAGACGCCGGCGCAATCGGTCCCACTGCGCGGCCGCGGCGCGGGGCGCGGACTACGGAGGGGTCGCTCCGCGGGACGAGGGTATTTAAATGGCCCGCTACCGGGCTAGAACCCAGTTCCCTTCGAGCAGCCGTAGCGTGCGGATCTCCGTGCCGGCGTGTTTGCAGGAGCTCAGTCCGTCAGTTCACCTGATGATGGCGACATGTATGATCGCCGAAATATTGTGCCCGTTGGACACTATAGACCGGCAGTACACACGTGGATAGTTTGATCATTATGGAGGCAATTAGTGCCGTCAGTTCCAAGAGGCCTTAGAGAAATATTACGAAATGGTGGATGGGTAGGCTGTTAGGAATAGTCCCTTCTCAAAGAGCCAAGCAATAATATGTGTTTGTGTGTGTGTGTGTGTGTGTGTGTGTGTGTGCGCATGTGTGCGAGTATGTAAAAGACAAGCAACAATAAAAATGCATAAAATATCAATGTGGAATGTTCACATTCAAGATTACCCAAACAATTTCCTGTAAATTACGTAAATTGAAATAATGGAGAATGTATTACGTATGTAAAATATGTGGCAAAGGCAGTGCGTTCCTAGTGTCGAAACTCGCAAAAAGTGCACCTGTAAACAGCATAGGCGGCCACTCTAGCACACGCTAAGACACAAACAGGAAGATGGCGTCTTGGCTCTGAACGCAGTGTGCCGACAACATCTGCACAGTGTTCTTGTAGCCAAAACAGACTCTCTTCCGATGACACACTTCTTCCGCCCCCCCCCCCCCCCCCACACACACACACAGGAATAGAACCTAGATGAGACCTGAATGCATACACGAAAACAAATGAGGAGCTTTCCTGCACTCGATAGTGGTATACAAGTAATAACCTTTTGTGAGAAGCATATAAAAAAAATCATTCTCTCGTATCACAGCCCTTGTGTCAGTGTGAAGTGATAAAATCAATATGCTTTATTTCTGGAATTCCGAAAATGGAATTTAAATGGAAAAGAAAGATAAGAGGAGCCATACATTTTTTATATACGTAATTTCCTACTGCCTCGTGGATGGGTATTGGATACACGAACTACATTCTCTGCTCCCCTTATCTCTGTCCCCTCTCTCTGCACCTCTCCTCGTTCCCCTCTCTTTGTTCATAACCTCCTCGCGCCTCTCTCTGTCCATATCCTCCTCCCCCACTCCTTTTCTATCTTCTCCTCCCCATCTCCTCCCCTCTCTCTTTGTCTATCCGATCCTCCTCCCCCCTCTTTCTGTGCATTTGCACCTCCTCCCTCTCCCTCTACATCTCATCATTACGTTCTCCCTGTTCGTCTTCTCATCACTTCTATCTCATGTTAGAACTCTTTCTAACCTAGAGCCATGATTAGTGCTATGTTCAAAATCGTATATTTCTGAAAGTAATTGACCTAAAGCTTTGAAGTGTTGACACAACGTTCTAATAAAATATGTGCATGTTTTCATATACCAAATTTATATAAACTTTATAACTGGAAAAAGGTTTATACAAAAAATCGCAAAAGTAACCCATTTATAGGTTATATATAATATATTCAAGAAATGTGTACCTAAAAACCTTCCTGGGCTAGAATGCAACGTTGTCAGAATTTCAAAGCAATGGGTCAAGAACTTTCTGAGATTAACAGCTATACGCCTAACACTTTTATGTACACCTGCCCCCTCCTTTCATCGGTGAATATCGCTGCGCATGTGTTCATTCTTCACTGACTCACAGTTGCCACAACCCTTTACAGAATTGACGCAATTGTCAGATCTTTCAGAGACAGAAGATGGACTGTAATAAAATTGACGTCGCTTTCCGAGCCATATTCATCCAAAAATTCAATATTACTTAAATCAGTCGAGTGATTCAGAAGTTACACTTGGATAATTCCTATGCGATTAATTTGATAGCTGAAAATGTTCATTAGTGTGGAACTGCCGGGAATTTATTTAGAACAAACTGAGGAGTCGAGGCATGCTGAAACAAAAATTCTAATATGTTTCGCGACAAAGCGTGAGCAGCAGTTATATTGTAACAATCACTCTTGTTGAACAGTAGAATTTGTATATCAGAACAGCAGGGATGCTAAGAGAGCGACACGGCGTCACGCTGTCTACCGTCTTTACAACGTGGTAGTGCTGGTGGTCGTAATCTAGCGCTGACATCGTAAGTGTCGGTGGCGTCTACTCTTCTTATGAGCAGTAGACCATCAAGAACAAGCAGAGAATAGAACCAAGAACCATTAACATTTGAAAGAAAACACACGTTTGTCTGATCCAGTCAAATATACGATACACCTGTTTGAATAGGACTAAGAAGAGACAAAGTTAAATCGTATGGTAAATAATGATTTCTGCAAATAATTGCTTAGGAAAATTACCGTCTCCTACGCATTTGAAATGACGGCCATTACACAAGTTTGTAGGTTACAATTAAACAATCACTTTGCTGCAGTATTTCCGCTGTTACGAAATGTATAGCCCATTAGGGTTTTTAGTAAATACACTTCCCATTCCGAGGAACAAGTTTTGGCTTCTTTACAAACAATGCCTTATGAATGAATTGGTCTACAAAGATCTCATCTGAAGAGTAAATTACAATGTCTCTCGTAATTTACAGCATGGAAAACCAACTATTTTCGTAATTCGTTGTTTTGCCATGGATGCAGATGAAGTGTGGGATCCGGTAATCATGATTGACCAAGAGGCTAATCAAATGTGTATTACACGATGTCACACGAAAACGAAGGAAGTAACACTATCCGCTACCTATATAGGCCGTGATATCAGTCAGGACAGATGACGAGACATTGCTTTACGCTAGCGGAAGGCACCTCTGGGCATCGATTTCTGTTCACTCACTAGCACCGCTTTACGTCTGAGACTACAATAGCCACACTAGAGCGGAGAGTGAACAAAACCGATGCTAAGACAATTCCTTTAACTAACGGATCAGTAAGCATGAACGCCTGATGATGAGCAAAACGTGCTTCAAATGTGTTGTATCTCAGGGTGTGCTGAGCTGCCAGCGATGGCGGACGTGTGTGGATGAGTTATGTCTGAGTGATTGTGTTTTTCTATGTTTCTCTTTCTGAAGAACGCTGTGGCCGAAAATTTAAATTGTGTGAATGTGAGGGTCTTTTAATTGTGTCTGCCTGCGGCTCAGCGTTCGTCTTTACGGTGAGTTGTTTCCTATCCTCTATTATTATTATTGCAGTATGTTAAATTCGAACCGGCCGCGGTGGCCGAGGAGACTGAGGCGCTCCAGTCACGGTCTGCACGGCCACTACGGTCGGGGGTTCGAATCCCCCCTCGGGCATGGATATTTGTGCCCTCCTTAGTTGTAAGTAGTTCATAAGTAGTTTGTAAGTTTAGGGACTGATGACCCCGTAGTTAAGTCCCATAGACTCTACAAACATTTGAACATTTTTTTGTTAAATTCGAGATAAAATAAATAGTAATGCGGTCGAACAATCCCGCCTGGAATGTCCCGGACAATAATGCCATCTGATCACTTTATTTCAATAATTCTAACAGCCGCTTTCTAACATATCCTGTACTAATGAAATGAGAGAATCTTCACAGACTCGGCAATATATCACCACCTGTGTACTGCTACAACTGTAGCCATACAGTCCAATCACACGACAAAATTGTGTTTAAAACCGGAAGTTTTTACTATTCCTGTATTTTAAATGGGTACGACTGCAACATCGACAAGAATCCTACGAAACACCCGAATTTTTAATCGTTAGATGAGTTATAAAATTCGCCACACCAGCCAGTTACTACTATAATATTGTTTATCTGTTAGAAACGAATTTTTGTCAGTCATTGAATTGCATTTTGATCGGTGGAGCTGTAAGAATGGAGGCATTTATGTTTTCAGAATAATAACAGAATAACCTCAAAAAAAAAAAAAAAAAAAAAAAAAAAAAAAAAAAAAAAAAGAAGCTGACTACGAGAAGCAGATAGGATAGGTATGAAATTGCATCCAGTGTCATAATTTATTAAACATTTTCGTTGTCCGGGAAGGGAGTGGGTGTGAATTATGGTGTGGTGGACTGCAAAAATCGTTTTTCACTTCCAAAACGAGGTGACAGACTACAGCAAAGCAGAAAATAGAAAAACGGAAAAGATAGACGCTGCCAGAAAGACACGGTCATATTGCATTTCACTGCAATTAACTGGCATATTATTTGTCTGGTTATGTGTTTGGTACCAGAATGTGGATGATTATTCACCCACTGCTGAGAAATTCTTTCACGGGTAGAAAATAAGTCCTACAATCCGATGTCGTTGACCGTCAAGAGCCAGAAGCGTATGAATAGTCTTTACAAGTACACTTGACGCTAAAAAAGTTGGCCACTGCTGAATGCAACCCAACTAACGTACCTGTGTTGCGGATACTCTACACACGAAACCCCAGTGGGGAACAGTCGTTTCGTTATACAAAGTGGATACCACAAATACACTAGAGAATATTGATCTTTAAGGCACTCAATGCAGAGGTAAATGATAACGTCACACAGAAATATTAGAAAGCACATTATTAGAGATGAGACAGCCCTTAAAACTTTAAATTAAATTCGACACAATAATTGACTCGTAAGGCGGTCTTAGGTCATTAAATGGCATTGTGGGCTTCTGTTTGTGATCTCAGTTATAACCTATTGTTGAGCAAAAAAGCTTGCGTGCCTAATGGAGACTCGATTAGGCGAAGAGAGACATAAAATATCGAGTTTTCGCCTTTATCGGCTTACAAGGGCGAATATGTGAACCTGGGAATAAATAACGATAATTTTTAGCACTGCATGAGAACTCCCGTGAGGCTAATGTTGTCTGTGAGATATCCACAAAGTTTGTGTAACCTAATGAAATTAACAGACGTTAAACGCAATGAAGAAAAGTTGTAGAAATTGACGCTGCTTATAACCCAGTATGATAACTGTGCACAATCACTAATAACGTGATACTGGAACCTGAATGGCGATACAAATGACTTTTCCCTGGTAGAGATTCGAACCCAGTATCTTTCGGCATTGTATTAAAGCTACGAATATATTGTTTCGTCAGCAGTAGCGTGATGTGCACATGCTCGGCTAGAGGAAATGAATAATTCTGTGCTGCCTGGGACTTCAACCCAACGCATATCTTCGTTGTTGACCTTACACGAAGTGTCAACCACAACATCCTCCTTCATTAGTAGCTAGAATCACGCTGTTTGTAAAGACCTGGAGGGTTTGGTATCCTGAAGAAACAATGAAATGATTGATCAGTTTTATATCGAAGAATTAAAATACAGAGAAAAAATTGAATCAAAGCTCGACTTCATGTGCCAATATTAAAAAAAACTCAAGGCCACTAAAAATAAGAAATGAAGGTTCTGTGACCTTACATACCAATTAAGTGTTAACTATACACCATCATATGTCACATATTAAGTACGTTCACCAAAACGTGATACTGGAACCTGAATGACGTTGCAAATGATTTTTGACAGGCAGGGATTCGAACCCGTTACATTTCGCCAATGTATTATAGCTACATATTTATTGTTTCATCAGCAGTAGTGCGATGTGCATATCTTCAGCTAGAGATAACGTAAAGAATAATTTTGTGCTGCCTGGGATTCCAGCCCCAAGCACGTGCACGACGTGTCAACCACCACATTCTTCTTCACTAGTAACTAGGATCGTGCTCTTTGTGGAGACCTGGTGGGGCAATATCACATCGAAGAGTTATAATTCAGAAAAAAATTGGGATCAGAGCTCGACTCCTATTCCTGTACCAGCATTTAAAGAAATCTAAAGGCCATTAATAATATGAAATTACGGTCGTTTAAACATACATGACATTGTTTCATGAACGAAAATAACACAGTAGTGAATGGACCAGTTTAATTACAGCACAGTCATGCGTTCTATGCTTGTCGTTGCTGGAGGTGAAGAGAATATGCATCTGACCCTTAAAAACTGATATCCCAACTTTAATAAACCGATACGTTAGTCATTACAAGCTAGCCTCAGTGTAACCAAACACCAAATTTTGCTCGTAGAGGTAAGAGGTAATATATGCTGACTGCGACGCCTCTGCTGAATGAAATGCGAAACCTTATAAAAAAAACTACTGTGTGTGGCATTTTACCAAATTTAGCAAGAACTAGAGAAACTCCTTTTGTAAGCTGGACAACTGGTTGTGGTGACGGCATGATTGGTAACAAAGCTCAAAATCTACGTTATGTGTTGAGGCAAAAGTCATGATGAAAGAACAATCTTTAGAGTAACCCAAGGTCTATGTTAGATTGGGAACGCCCGTTTGTCAGTTGGTAAATCCAACAAATGTTTAGACTGAAATAGCAGAATAAGTTGAATGGTCTTTAGCGAAACTCAAGATCTATATTAAAAGTTCATAAAAGTGAAATCTGAAAAGCTGGTTGTGTTGACACATTGATCTTTAGGGTAACCCAAGGTCTATGTTGTAGTAGGAATGACCATTTGGTTGTGTGTTGGCAAATTCAACAAATTAGGAGATGAAATAGCTGGATGAGGTGAACGGATCGCCTGTAGTGATCTCTTTATCTGTATTAGAAGTCAGTCAACGTGTAATCTGAAAAGCTGGTTGTGGTTAGAGAATTATCTTTTGTGTAATCCAAGGTCTATGTTAAATTGGGAAGTACCGTTTGGATATGAGTAGGTAAATACAACAAAGTTTGAGACTAAAATAGCTGTATAGGCTGAATGGATGGTGTGTAGCGAAACCACAGATCTACAACAGGTTGTGAGGCAACAATTCGCTTGCGAGTTGGCAATGTCAATAAAAGTGAAAGTTGGAAAACTTGTGGTCACGGTATGATTGGTAACAAAGCTCAAGGTCTACGTTAAGTGTGCAAGCAATGGCTCAGATATGGGTTGAAAAGGCAATGACAGTGAACTCTGAAAAAACTGTTGTGACAATATGATCTTTTGCGTAACCTCAGGTCTATGTTCTGTTGGGAACGTCTGTATGGTATTGATTGTTGTTGTTATGGTCTTCAGTCCGGAGACTGGTATGATGCAGCTCTCCAACCTACTCTATCCTGAGCAAGCCTTTTCATCTCCTCATAAGAACGGCAACCAACATCCACTTGAATCTGCTTACTATGCGCGTCTCTTGGTCTCCCTCTGCGATTTTTACCCCACACACTTCCCTCCAATGCTAAATTTACGATTGCTCGATGTCTGAGAATGTGTCCTACCAAGCGATCCCTTCTTTTAGTCAGGGTATGCCAAAAATTCCTTTTCTCACCAATTCTGTTCAGTACCTCTTCATTAGTTATGTGATCTACCCACCTAATCTTCAGCATTCTTCTGTAGCACCACATTTCAAAAGACTCTATCCTCTTCCTGTCCACACTGCTTATCGTCCATGTTTCACCCCCGTACAAGGCAACACTCCACACAAATGCCTTCAGAAAAGACTTCCTTACACTTAAATTAATATTCGATGTTAGCAAATTTCTCTTTTTCAAAAATGCTTTTCTTCCCATTGCCATTCTGCATTTTATATCTTCTGTACTGCGACCATCGCATGTTATTTTACTACCCAAGTAGCAAAACTCATCTGCGACCTTCATTGTTTCGTTACCTAATCTAATTCCTTCAGCATCGCCTGATTTTCTAAGACCGCATCCCTATTCCAAATTTTTCCTTGCTTTCCTTCACCGCCTGCTCGATGTACAAATTGAATAACATCGGAGAAAGGCTACAACCCTGTCTTACTCCTTTCCCAACTGATGCTTCCCTTTCATACCTTTCGAGTCTAATAACTGCGGTCTGGCTTTTGTACAAGTTGTAAATAGCTCTTCCTTTCTGTATATTTTACCCCTGCTGACTTCAGAATTTGAAAGAGTGTATTCCAGTCAACATTATCAAATGCTTTCTCCAAATCTACAAAAGCTAAAAATGTAGGTTTGCCTTTCCTTAATCTATCTTCTAAGATAAGACGTAAAGTGAGTATTGCCTCCCGACTTCCTACGTTCCCGCTGAATCCAAACTGATCTTCCCCGAGGTCAGCTTCTACCAGCTTTTCCATTCTCCTGTAGATAATCTGTGTTAAAATTTTGCAACCAGGACTTATCAAACTGATGGTTCTGTAATTTTCACACCTATCTGCGCCTGATTTCTTGGGAATGGGGATTATTACATTTTTCTTAAGTCTGAGGGTATTTCGCCTGTCTCATACATCCTACACACCAGTTCAAATAGTCTTGTCATGGCTGGCTCTCCCAGAGACTTTAGTAGCTCTGAGGGTATGTCATCTACTCCTGGGGCCTTGTTCCGACCTAGGTCTTTCAAGGCTCTGTCAGATTCAGCTTTCAGTATAGCATCTCCTATTTCACCTTGATCTACTTACTCTTCCCTAGCTACAAAATCGTCTCTAAGTTCATTTCCTTTGTAGAGCTGTTCTATGTATTCTTTCCATCTTTCAGCTTTTCCTTCTTTGCTGAGAAATGGTTTCCCATCTGAGTTCTTGATATTCGTAGAGTTGCTTTTCTTGTCCCCAAATGTCTCTTTTATTTTCCTGTAGGCGGTATCTACTTTGCCGGCCGCGGTGGCCGAGGAGACTGAGGCGCTTCAGTCACGGTCTGCACGGCCACTACGGTCGGGGGTTCGAATCTCCCCTCGGGCATGGATATTTGTGCCGTCTTTAGTATAAGGTAGTTCATAAGTAGTTTGTAAGTTTAGGGACTGATGACCCTGTAGTTAAGTCCCATAAGCTTAACAAACATTTGAACATTTTTGTATCTACTTTTCCCCTACTTATACATTCTTCTACAGATTTGCATTTGGCTTCTAGCCACTCCTGCTTAGCCATTTTGCACTTCCTGCCAATCTCATTTCTTAGTCGTCTGTACTCCATTTTGCCTGTTTCATTTACTGCATTTTTATATTTTCTCCTTTCATCAATTAAATTTAGTATTTCCTGGGATAGCCAAGGTTTTTTTGTTGGTCTTGCCTTTCTACCTATTTTGTCCTCTGCTGCCTTCACTATTTCATCTCTCAATGCTACCCATTCCTTTTCTAATGTTTTATTTCCCCCTGTTTCTGTCAATTGTTGCCTAAATCTCCCTCTGAAATTCTCCATAACTTCACTTTCCTTCTATTTATCTAAGCCCCATCTCCTTATTTTCCTACCTTTCTGCAGTTTTTTCAGTTTCAGCCTACAGTTCAGGACTAACAAGTTATGGTCAGAGTCTATATCTACTCCTGGGTATGTCTTACAGTTTATAACTTGGTTCCTGAATCTATGTTTTACCATTATAATATCTATCTGATACCTTTCGGTGTCTCCTGGTCTCTTCCACATATACAACCTTCTTTTGTGATTCTGAAACCACGTATTTATTACGATTAAATCGTGTTCCGTGCAAAATTATACCAGGCGACTTCCTCTTTCATTCCTCCTGCCCAGTCCATATTCACCTACTATTTTTCCTTCTCTTCCTACTACCGCCACCGCCATGAACAACAGACATTGCCGAGGTGGGGTGGCTTGCATGCCTCAACGATGCAGATAGCCGTACCGTAGGTGCAACCACAGCGGAGGGGTGTCTGTGGAGAGGCCAGACAAACGTGTGGTTCCTGAAGAGGGGCAGCAGCCTTTTCAGTAGTTACAGGAGCAACAGTCTGGATGATTGACTGAGCTGGCCTTGTGACATCAGCTAATATGGCATTGGCACACAGTTACTGCGAACGGCTGAAAGCAAGGGGAAACTAAAGCCGTTACTTTTCCCGAGGACATGCAGCTCTACCGTATGAAAGTACAAAATCAGTTGGGGGTATCACAGGAGTAGGACTGATAATGAATAAGGAAATAGGGATGCGGGTAAACTACTATGAGCAGCACATTGATCGCATTATCATTGTCAAGATAGATACGAAGCCAACACCGACAACAGTAGTACATGTTTATATGTCAACTAGCTCTGCCAATGATGAGGAGGTAGAAGAAATATATCAGGAGCTAAAGGAAATTATTTAGACAGTTAAGGGAGAGGAAAACTTAATTGTGATGGGAGACTGGAATTCGGTAGTAGGAAAAGGAAGAGTAGGAAAAATAGTAGGTGAATATGGACTGGGGAAAAGGAATGAAAGAGGAAGCCGCCTGGTAGAATTTTGCACGGAACATGATTTAATCATAAGAAACATGTGGTTTAAGAATCACAAAAGGAGGTTTTATACTTGGAAGAGACCAGGAGACACCGGAAGGTATCAGATAGATTTCATAATGGTAAAACATAGATTCCGGAACCAGGTGATAAACTGTAAAACATACCCAGGGGCAGATATAGACTCTGACCATAACTTGTTAGTCATGAACTGTAGGCTGAAACTGAAAAAAACTGCAGAAAGGTGATGGGACCTAGATAAATTGAAGGAACGTGAAGTTCTGGAGAATTTCAGAGGGAGATTTAGGCAACAATTGACAGAATCAGGGGGGAATAAAACAGTAGAAGAGGAATGGGTAGCATTGAGAGATGAAATAGTGAAGGCAGCAGAGGACAAAATAGGTAGAAAGGCAAGACCTACAAAAAATCCTTGGAAATCACAGGAAATACTCAATTTAATTGATTGAAGGAGAAAATATAAAAATGCAGTAAATGAAACATGCAAAATAGAGTACAGACGACTAAGAAATGAGATTGACAGGAAGTGCAAAATGGCTAAGCAGGAGTGGCTAGAAGCCAAATGCAAATCTCTAGAAGAATGTATAAGAAGGGGAAAAGTAGATACCGCCTACAAGAAAATAGAAGAGACATTTGGGGGCAAGAAAAGCAACTCTACGAATATCAAGAACTCAGATGGGAAACCAGTTCTCAGCAAAGAAGGGAAAGCTGAAAGGTGGAAAGAGTACATAGAGCAGCTCTACAAAGGAAATGAACTTAGAGACGATGTTGTAGGAAGGGAAGAGGAAGTACATGAGGATGAAATAGGAGATACTATACTGAGAGATGAATTTGACAGAGCCCTGAAAGACCTAGGTCAGAACAAGGCCCCAGGCGTAGATGACATACCCTCAGAGCTACCAAAGTCTCTGGGAGAGCCAGCCATGACAAGACTATTTGAACTGGTGTGTAGGATGTATGAGACAGGTGAAATACCCTCAAACTTTAAGAAAAATGTAATAATCCCCATTCCCAAGAAATCAGGCGCAGACATGTGTAAACATTACAGAACCATCAGTTTGATAAGTCCTGGTTGCAAAATTTTAACACAGATTATCTACAGGAGAATGGAAAAGCTGGTAGAAGCTGACCTCGGGGGAGATCAGTTAGGATTCAGGGGGAACGTAGGAACTCGGGGGCAATACTCACTTTAAGTCTTATCTTAGAAGATAGATTAAGGAAAGGCAAACCTACATTTTTAGCTTTTGTAGATTTGGAGAAAGCGTTTGACAATGTTGACTGGAATACACTCTTTCAAATTCTGAAGTCAACAAGAGCAAAATATACAGAAAGGAAGAGTTATTTACAACTTGTACAAAAGCCAGACCGCAGTTATTAGACTCGAAGGGTATGAAAGGGAAGCATCAGTTGGGAAAGAAGTAAGACAGGGTTGTAGCCTTTCTCCGATGTTATTCAATTTGTACATCGAGCAGGCGGTGAAGGAAAGCAAGGAAAAATTTGGAATAGGGATTCAAGTTCAGGGGGAAGAAATAAAAACATTGCGTTTTGCTGATGACATTGTAATTCTGTCAGAGACAGCAAAGGACTTGGAAGAGCAGTTGAATGGAATGGACAGTGTGTTGAAGAGAGCGTATAAACTGAACATTAACAAGAGCAAAACAAAAATAATGGAATGCGGTCTTAGAAAATCAGGCGATGCTGAAGGAATTAGATTAGGTAACGAAACAATGAAGGTCGCAGATGAGTTTTGCTACTTGGGTAGTAAAATAACATGCGATGGTCGCAGTACAGAGGATATAAAATGCAGAATGGCAATGGGAAGAAAAGCATTTTTGAAAAAGAGAAATTTGCTAACATCGAATATTAATTTAAGTGTAAGGAAGTCTTTTCTGAAGGCATTTGTGTGGAGTCTTGCCTTGTACGGTACTGAAACATGGGCGATAAGCAGTGCGGACAGGAATAGAATAGAGGCTTTTGAAATGTGGTGCTACAGAAGAATGCTGAAGATTAGGTGGGTAGATTGCGTAACTAATGAAGAGGTACTGAACAGAATTGGGGAGAAAAGGAATATTTGGCATACCCTGACCAAAAGAAGGGATCGCTTGATAGGACACATTCTTAGACATCGAGGAATCGTAAATTTAGCATTGGAGGGAAGTGTGTGGGGTAAAAATCGCAGAGGGAGACCAAGAGACGCGTATAGTAAGCAGATTGAAGTGGATGTGGGTTGCCGTTCAGGATAGAGTAGGGTGGAGAGCTGCATCAAACCAGTTTCCGGACTGAAGACCATAACAACAACTACTACTACCGAATTCCAGTCTCCCATCAAAATTAAGTTTTCCTCTCCATTAACTGTTTGAATAATTTCCTTTAGCTCCTCATATATTTCTTTTATCTCCTCATCATTGGCAGAGCTAGTTGACAATGATAATGCGATCACTGTGCTACTCACGGTAGTTTACCCGCATTCCTATTTTCTTATTCATTATCAGTCCTACTCCTGTGATATCCCCAACTGATTTTGTATTTATAATCCTGTACTCACCTGACCAGAAATCCTGTTCATCCTGCCACCGAACTTCACTAATCCCCACTATATCTAACTTCAACCTATCCATTTCCCTTTTTAAATTTTCTAATTTTCCTACCCAATTAAGGGATCTAACATTCCACGCTCCGATCCGTTGAATGCCAGTATTGTCTTTCCTGATGACAACATCCTCCTGAATATTCCCCGCCCGGAGATCCGAATGGGGGACTATTTTACCTCCGGAATATTTTACCCGAGAGGATGCCAACATAATATTTCCATACAGTAGAGCTGCATGTCTTCAGGAAAAGTAACGGCTTTAGTTTCCCCTTGCTTTCAGCCGTTCGCAGTAACTGTGTGGCAAAGCCACATTAGCTGATGTTACAAGGCCAGCTCAGTCAATCATCCAGACTGTTGCCCCTGTAACTACTGAAAAGGCTGCTGCCCCTCTTCAGGAACCACATGTTTGTCTGGCCTCTCCACAGATACCCCTCCGCTGTGGTTGCACCTACGGTACGGCTATCTGCATCGTTGAGGCACGCAAGCCACCCCACCTCGGCAATGTCTGTGGTTCATGGGAGTGGTATTGATTAATCCAAGAAATTTAAAGATGTAGTAGGTAGAAGAGATGAACATATGGTCTGTAGCGAAACACAAGATCTATGTCAATTTGTGAGGGAACATGTTAGTCGCGAGTTGTTGATGACAAAGTGAAAGCTAGAAAACTTGTGGTCGCGGTATGATCGGTAACAAAGCTCAAGGTCTAGGTTATTTGTGGAAACAACGGTTCGGATATGGCTTGAAAAGGCAATAACACTGTAATCTGAAAAGCTGGTTGTGGTGACAATGTTCTTTGACGTTACCCTAAGTCTTTGTTAGACTGGAAACAACTGTTTAGTTGTGAGTTGGTATATCCAACAAATGTTTAGACAGAAATATCTGTATAAGGTGGATGGTCTATAGCGAAACTCAAGATCTGCATTTAAAGTCCATAAATGTGCAATTTGCAAAGCTGGTTGTGATGGCACGTGTGTGGGGGTTTAAAATAAATGAATTAAACAAGGGTAATGGAAACTCGCAGGGGACACTAAATATGTATGGTGGTGACGTCAATTAAATTGAAATGAGAGACAGGAGCGGCTTACCCTGAATTAATAACTATGATAATAAATCATAAACTTAAAAATTATTTGATTGATAGAATATGGCCCTGATTCAATACTAATTGACAATCTCTCTTCCACTTCCTGCAAACGGCATAAAATATAAATTAATAATTTCTTCTCTCCAAAAATCTAATAAGCTAGCTAGGATCCGATAACTATTAATGTTAGAAAAACATCCTTACCTTTTTAACTCTATGTTTATTATTACCGTTAAGCAAAAAAAAAAAAAAAAAAAATCAAGACTCACATTGAAAATCCAGTACAAAACACAATCTAGATTGAACATCCAAGTTTACAATTACCATCAAGTATGAAAGAATAATCTAGATGATAATGAAGTTACACTGATCATTATGAAACTTGAATTTAATACCGACTGACAAGTAAAAAAAAAAAAGAAAACCTGTCATGAATTGATATAATATTCGTAACGGAATAATTGAACCGGAGTATCAGTGTAGGGTTGATTTTCCTAACTATACAATCCCAGTATTATGCAGAACCTGATGCAACGAGTATTTGTTGCTGGCGAGCGCTTTGCCATACATTACCAAACTAACGACTTGCGTGTGACCACGAAATAAAAAACACGCTCCGTTACTCGGAAGCTGTACTCCCTCCTATCAGCCTTTGTGTGCTCCGCAGTACACAGTGCCTACGATCTCAAGCAGTTCTGCCAAGTCAGGCCACTTCAGTTAGCATAGACAAGTACGTACAAGTACTGAAGACCTAGATGACTCCAGAAGTTGAGTATATCGTAACTAGTACCTCGGTGCACTAGTATTGGCTGACTGACTTTTTACAAACCGAAAACAAGGACTTTCAGCTCAAGTACAAATCTCAGTGTGTACCCTGAAACCTATACAAGTTCACCCTCTAAGTATCGGCTCAATAAGCAAAATCTCCGAGTCCGTCCAGTAAGAGAACAGGGCGCGAGCAGACGCGTCCGTACTCCAGCGGAGCAAAGCACCAAGTCCCCCAATACCGCGACTGCCGCGTAAGACCCCGCGAGAACCCGTTTTTTCGGAAAAACCAATCAGCATCGAGTTCTCAAAATCCGGCCAGTAAAATTTCACTAAACTACAGCCGATTTCAAAAAGCTGGTGCTTTGAACATCAGCCAATCAAAGTCGGTTACCCCTTCCACACATACTTTTGGCGCGATTCTTCACGAACGGTCCATACCGTCACCGCAGAAGCGCAAACCAAGCTTCTAGAAAAAAAAAAACAGTCACTTTGAGTGTCATCTTCCTTTTTTAGCAGACAGGATTCCCCTACGGCGCGACCCCAGGGCACGCCGCTGGCCGCAGGCAGAGTGCTGTAGCGGCCGGAATCCCACTCTCCCCCGTCAAGACACAGTCAGCTCTGTTTCTCACATCAGCAAAAATCTTACCTGTACTGCATTCCTGACAGCAATAGAAAAATGCATGTACTGGTCACTTTACATCATTACACGGACGATATACACAATAAAGATGAGAGATGGACTGCCGTCTCTCAGAATAACATTGGGTTGTGTGTTGTTAAATCCTACAAATTTGGAGATGAAATAGCTGGATGAAGTGAACGGATGGCCTGTAGTGATCGCTTGATCTACATTGTCAAGCAACGTGTAATCTGAAAAGCTTGTTGTGGTTAGAGAATGATCATTTGTGTGGCCCAAGGTCTATGTTAAACTGGGAACTACCGTTTGGATGTGAGTTGGTAAATTCATCAAATGTGTGGACAAGGAGAATGGTCTATACCGAGACTCAGGATTTACATTACAAGTCAATAAAAGTGAAATATGAAAAGGTGGTTGTGGTGACAGATGACTTTCAGCGTAGTTCAGCGTCTATGTTAGATTTGGTATAACCGTTTGGTTGTGATACGTAAATCCAAGAAATCTGAAGACAAATAGCTGGATGAGGTGCAGATATGGTCTGCAGCGTAACACAAGATCTATGTCAGGTCCTGAGGCAACAGGTTGGTTGTGAGTTGGCGATGTCAATAAAAGTGAAAGATGGAAAAGTTGTTGTCATAGTATGACAGGTTACAAAGCTCATGGTCTAGGTTATTTGCGGAAGCCACTATTCGGATATGGGTTGAAAAGGCAATAAATCTGAAAAGCTGGTTGTAGTGACAGAATGTTCTTTGGCGCTACCCAACGTCTTTGTTAGACTGGAAACAACTGTTTGGTTATGAGTAGGTAAATCCAACAAATGTGAAGACTGAAATTGCTTGATGAGGTGAACAGATGGTCAGTAGTGACACTCAAGATCTACGTTAGGTTGTGAGGCAACAGTCTAGTTGCGAATTGGTGACATCAATAAAAGTGAAAGCTGGAAAACTTGTTGTGATGGTATGATCGGTAAAACAGAGCAAGGTCTAGGTTATGTGTGGAATCAACAGATCAGACTTGGGTAGAAATGGAATGAAAGTGAAATCTGAAAAGCTGGTTGTGGTGACAATGATCTATAGCAGTGTTTTTCCTTTGAGGTAGGATTGCTTTGGTATTGTTTGTGAGGAGGGGACAGGGTCGCTAGAATATTGTTATTTGGAGGTTTTCGCCAGAAAATTTGTACCTCAATGGGGGTCATATCAAAGGAAACAAATTTGATATTCTTTCTTTTCTTTCAGCGTTCTTTCAAATTGATGGCCAAAGTTTTTCTATGTTTTTCGCAATGGAACACATGTAAGGCATTTTCATAGAATTTCCAACAGAAAAATATATTTTTCTTAACCACTGTTTCACATTTCAGCCAAGACTCAGAAGCGAATAAGGCTTGTTAAGGTAGGTCCCACTGTATACACAATTTGTTAAGCAGTAGATCTTTTCTTCGAATTTTTCAGAAGAACTTATTGTATTAAGTTCTTGTTCCTATTGATTGGTTTCTGAAGAGAGTTTCATGCCCTGTGGTTATTCATCATTTACATGCTGTATTATAAAAGAGTTGATGATCAATTCATAATGAATGTTACACAAGGAACTGAATAATTTTAACATTAAATATATCTCACTTAGGCATACGGTGTTGTATTACTGAACCCGTAGTTATTTTAAGTACTTCCTGCTGGGCAGAGACCCCGAGCAAAGCTTTGTGATGCCTCTGGGGTCGTGGTTGTAAAACACTCATCTATAGCATGACTCATGGTATATCTCAGTTTTGGAACGTCCAGTTGGTTGTGAGTTGGCAAATCCAACAAAGTTTTAGACTGAAATAGCTGGATAATGTGGATGCTCTTTATCGATACTCAAGCTCTACATTAAAAGTCAACAAAAGTGAAATCTGAAAACCTGGTTCTCATGACAGAATGATCTCTAGCAGTAACCAAGGTCTATGTTAAATTGGGAACAACCGCTTTGAAGTGAGTTGGTAAATCCAACAAATTTGAAGACTGGAATAGCAGGATGAGGTGTAATGTTTTTATATACCAATTTCCAACATCTATGTTAGGTTGTGAGGCAAAAGTCTGTGTGCGATTTGTCAATAAAAATGAAGGAAGGAAGCTTAGGGTTTAACGTCCCGTCGACTACGTGGTCATTAGAGACAGAGCTTATGCTCGGAGTTTTGGATAAGGATGTGGCAGGAAATCAGCTGTGCCCTTTCATAGGAACTATCCCGGCATTTGCCTGAAGTGATTTAGGGAAATCCCGGAAAACCTAAATCGAGATGGCCAGAGGTGGATTTGAACCACCATCCCGAATGTGAGTCCAGTGTGTTTCCACTGTGCCACCTCACTCGATAATAAAAGTGAAATCTGGGAAACATGTTGTGGTGACAGAATGATTTGTAACAGTTCAGATATGGATTGAAGAAGTTAATAAAACTTAAATCTGAAAAGCTGATTGTGGTGACAAATGATCTTTAGCATAACCCAATGTCTATATCAGAGCAGGTATAACCGTTTGGTTGTGAGTTGGTAAATCCCACACATGTGAAGACCATGTGAACGTATGGTCTGTAGCGAAAAAACAAGATCTACTTTAGCTTGTGAGGCAACAGTTTGGTTGTGAGGTGTCGAGGTTAATAAAGGTGAAAGCTGGAAGACGTTGTGGTGACGAAATGATCGGTAATAACTTTCATTTTCTATGTTGTGTGTAGAAGCAATAGTTCGGATATATGATGAAAAAAATCTGGAAACCTGATTGTGGTGACACAATGATTCTGATCGTAGCCCAATATCTATATTACTTTGGGTTGTAACAGTTTGGCTGCGACATGATGACTCCATTAAGAGTAAGGATAAAAATAACTGGCCCATGTTGCAAAATTATCTGTAGTGTAGGCGAAGGTCTGTATAAGATTGGAGGGGAAAATTTTGGTTGTGAGGTGGCGAAGAAAACTAAAGTGAAAGATGACATAGCTGATTGAGGTGACAGAATTATCTGTAGTCAAGTTCTAGGTTTGGTTGGGAGGCGACAGTTTGGTTATGGGTTGGCAAAGTTAATGAAAGTGAAACGTGATAAGCTGGTTGTGGTGACAGAATTATCTGGAGTATAGCCATATGTCTATATTAGTTTTGGGGACAACAGTTTGGTTGTGAGTTGTTGAAGCCAACAATTAAGACTCCTGCAATAGCTATCTGAGGTGATTAAATGTAATGAAGAATAGGCCAAGGTCTATGTTATGTTGGAAATCAACAGTTCAGTTGTGAGTTGGCAAAACGAATGAATGTGAATGTGTAAGTAGGATTTCCTGGCGAAGGAATGGTCTATAGCGATACACAAGGTCTATGTGAGGTTGGGAAGACACAGATTGGTTGTGCACTGATGAAGCAATCGAAAGTGAAACTTGATACGACTGGTTGAGATGACGGAATGGTCTGGAGCTTACCCCAAGGTATATGTTACCTTTGGAGGCTACACTTTGGATATGAGTTGGTGAAGACAATGAATGTGACGGTGGAAATAGCTGGATGAGATGAATGGATGGTCTGTATCGGAGACCAAGATGTACGTTAGGTTCAGAGGCAAGAGCTTGGTTGCGAGTTGGCAAAGTCCATAAAAGTGAAAGCTGGAAAACTGGTTGTGGTGGTGGTATTACCAGGAGTGTAGCCCAAGGTCTATGTTAGATTGGGAGCCAACAGTCTGGTTGTGAGTTGAAGACTCCAATGAATATGAAGGCTCAAATAGCTGGCTGATATTAAGAACTTAGTGGGAAAGATGTAGTAGTAGAAACAGAGTAATCTCTGTTTGGCAGAAAGAACTGTGGCACTGGCAATAACCCACCGTAGCAATAGGTACGTGGCACTGTTGATTAAGGAACTGGTAAGTTCTTTTTACATTTTGTGAACCAAAAGTTCAAAGGAACTACTTTTGGAGATAATAAATGACAATAAATTACTTAGGACAACTATAGTGACTGATTATTGCAGTTCCTACAAGTGTCTGAAAAATGAAGGATTCAAGCATCTTTCTATACCACAGTCTTCATGTCAAGGATCCTGAAACAGATGCACATACAAATAGAATTGAATGAACGTGTTCTGCTGTTAAAAGATCCTCCCAAGGTACAAGATATTGCAAAGGGTTGCTTGATTCATACTTATTAAAATAAGTATGGTAAAGACAAAATAACGACGAGAAACACCTATTCAGGTATTCTGAGAATTATGCTGATCATCTGTATGATCCGAACTAGTAAAAGAAGCTTTATACATTTTCAAGAACTTTCTCGTCAACACGTTTTGCAGACATCTTTTAATAGCACACCTCGTTTCCTGAACTGAATTTTTATTTTCTCCAATTTCTATTTCCTTGAACTTTATTTGTGATTTATGGACAGGTCTCGATATAGATATACAAACTGAAACTATCATTCAGTGACATTATCGCTTGGAGTCCGCCTTTTTTCTGCTAATTTTATAATTACTGCTTTGCCTCAATATGATGGAACACAGAAATTATAGGTAGTATCTCTTAATCGTTTTCATTTTGGGAAATAAAGATTTCTGTTTCTGCTATTATCTACTCCCGAGCAACCATGTCATGCTCTTAGAATAAATTTGAATACACTCTTTCCTATTTTCATTCCAGTTAAGAAGACATTTATTTGCCATCTCTATCACGGGAAATAAGGTGGTTTCAATACAAATCTGTCTATATTTTGAAAACCACTTTTTTCGTGTGCAGACAACCTCTATATTATGAATACCATTCTTATGCCGATTTTGCACTAACTCCATTTGTGCCACAACTCTGTTCTCTGTAGATACCGAAATCATTGTAGAATGCCAACTCTTGCAGCTTCTCTATTTTGGGTATATTCAGTTATCTAATAGGTACCGGTATGTGACAAGACGACTGATGGCAATCAATAAGATGGGTAGCGAAATTTGCATTTGATGCTTCTTCTTTCAGTGTTTGCCTTTCCGCTGCTTGTAGTATCGTTATGGCAATATGCGTGGCCAGGCCTGAGCACAGGTGACTGTGTCATCAGCAGAACAGCGTATCTACACGCTGCGAGGCAGTGCGTCCTGCCAGCGATCGGCCGTATTCTGCTGATGACGCAGACACGGGCCATGTATCAACTGAGCTTTCCTATTGCTTAGACGATTTCTATGTGTCGGACATACCTGTCATTGCCAACATTTTCTCCATATTTAAGATACTTTCGATTACAAATTAATAAAAGTGTCAGATAGACAGTGAAATATTGTTCCATACGATATAAAAAATTTTAACTGTCATTTTGGTGCAAATTATATATTTAGAGCACATATTTCGATTTAAGCGATAGTGGGGTCCATTACGTAACTTTTGCCGAATATACTTACACGATATCATATCTGCCTTCAAGCTGAAAAAAAAATGAATTACTAATTTCTATAACAAGTTCTTTTCATGAATTCGTCCGTGTAACCTTTCGAGAGTGTGTGTATTGAGGTGCTCAAAGAGACTACTGTCATCTCCAATACTAGTGGCGTAACGGGTAGAGGAGTGTAAATTAAGGCAGACAGTGTTGAAATTAAACCTATCTCCCTTCCTTTCTTTTTTTACTGTGTGTACCAAGTTCCGAAAAAGAAAAAAGACGGTGAAAATTCGGATATTGTGCACGCAAATTATAAAATCTTGTATGAGAATAGTGGTATAGCTGGCCTGGCCCTGGCCTTACTTTATAGCGGCTTTGCTATACTGTAATTCAGGTATTTTTACTCAACTAGCCATAGTCAGGAAATCCGTGATATATCAGAGAAATTATGAAACTGAAAATGTAATTTCTAATCCAATTATAGTATTATTATTGCTTTATATCTAGTTTCTTTTCATTTTAGACGCGTTTCTTGATGCAGGTATTTCGACTGAAATTCTCATGCTGTAAATTTAATACGTTTTACTCTAGAAACCACCAGTATAGCAGAAACGTCTAGAAATAATTCCACAATTCCGAAAATAACAGACACCACATCATTACTTGTAAATAGCGCTGGCTGCGTCTACATAGAACTGTTTTACTGTCAAAGTCTCCGCGCCTTATAACAACGGCTTCCTCACATCAGACTCCCTCAAGAAAGGAGAGCCGGCCGCGGTGGCCGAGCGGTCTGCGGCGCGCCAGTCACGGTCAACACGGCCACTACGGTCGGGGGTCGAATCTCCCCTCGGGCATGGATGTTTGTGTTGTCTTTAATATAGGGTAGTTCATAAGTAGTTTGTAAGTATAGAGACAGATGACCCCGTAGTTAAGTCCCATAAGCTCTACAAACATTTGAACATTTTTTTAAAAAGGAAACTGCGATATGACAATATGAGTGTATTCCAGTTCCGTATTGAAGTTTGGTTACCAGTAATTAAAAGTTAATCTGACCGTTGTTTTAACATCATAAAATATTCACAGTAGAAAAGAAGTATAACTTTCACAACATATTGTTCACTTTGAATTGAATAGAGGGGTGAAGGCGTAGGAGGCTGCTCTAAACCTTTGTTTTGTGTGCTGAACGAATTTTTTGAAGCAAAACACGTCAGAAAATTATGTTCTTGATTCAAGAAAGATCGTTCTGGTGTCAGTGGTTTCCCATTTTCAGGAATTCTTTAATCTGACATAGGTGGTGAACTGTGGTTTTTAATCGTCGTGTAACATTTTCATTCACTAGGCTAGGTTCAGATGATGGGTTCCGCTAGAAAACGAAAGGGGTGACTATATTACACCTTGCTCCAATGTCCCAAATTTTCTGATCATTCCATCTTTCACTCGTCTTAGCCATTGAAAATGAAGAAATTAAAAATTAGGAACGTAAAGATTTCGTTATTACGATGTTTTGATTTCAACTTCGTCGACCTAGCAGTTGTGCCATCGTAGCCGCCTAGTATGTGTGTGTTACTGAAAATGAACCATTTAAACATCATCGTCCATGGATTGCGTTTTCACAAAACTTTTTTACTTTTGTGTGGCGTTTCTATCATAGCGCCTGATCGGGACGCAAAGCAGACGTTGTTACCACTGCAACATTCACTACTTCAACCCGCAGTCGGGTCCGGTGGTCGTAGGGTAAAGCGCTAGCCTGGAAACCGAAGACTCGCGGTTTCGAAACCTCGTTAGACCTCGGATTTTTTAGTCTGCGTTTTAAGCCATCCTTCACCTCTCAACGAAGTGGGGACTCGCCAGAAACGACACGTGGTTCGGATTCCACGTTAAGCTGTAGGTCCCCTTTCCCCGGTCGGATAACCGGGATTTTTTTTTTTTTTTTTTTTTTTTTTTTTTTTTTTGTTCTATGAGTAGTTCACTTTGTTGCGGACGCTGTTCGTTTTCGTTCGTTCTTGTTCGGTGTGTTGTTGGCTCAGCTTTTTTTATTACAGAGGGCGTTGAGCCCTCTGACCGGGCGCGCTGAGCCACGGCGCCCGGCGGGATAGGCCAGGGACACGGAAGTTGCCGAAGTGGCGTCCAAATTGAAAGACTTGCACCAGGCCAATGCGCCACACAAAGTTATTAGTATTATTCAATGAGTAATAGGAAATTCGACATCTGACCTACAGATATGAACAAATTTATTACCTTTTACCATTCTTAATCCTGTTTCCTTGTGCTCTATTTTATTTGAACACTGACGAAAAAACAAAGTAGCACAAACTTTTGGTAAATTGGGAAATATTATGAGGGAAAATTTCCTGATGGATATACTTAAAAACAGTATGTACAAACAATGCACACATGTGTGACTACGTATACAACTTCTCCTACTTACGTTTTTACGGAAATGACTAATGGAAAAACTCTTTCTAATTTTTGTTCGATGTTGCGCAGTGGAAACACACTGGGCTTGCATTCGGGAGAACGGTGGTTCAAATCTAGCACCGCCCATTCAGATTGACGTTTTACTAGATTTCGCTAAATCCCTCCAGACAAATTCCGGAATGGTTCTTTTGAAAAGGCATGGCCGAATTCCTTCAGCATCCTTAAACAAAAATACTGGCGTGAGCTCCATCTCTAATGAACACGCTATCGACGGAAGGTTAATCCCTTAGCTTCAAAAATGTTCAAATTTTGTAAAGTTATGGGACCTAACTACAGTGGTCATCGTCCATAAACTTGAAGACTACTAAACTAACTTATGCTAAGTACAACACACAGACACACACACACACACACACACGCACGCACGCCTGAGGGAGGACTCGAATCTTCGACGGCAAAAACCGCGCGCACCGCGGCAAAGCGCCTTAGAGCCCACAGCCATTTCGCTGCGACACCCTTAGTTTCCTTGGTTCTTCCGTAAGTTTTAGATAACTAGTATTTGAATGAGCTTAAAATTGTTTGCATATGATGTTAAGAACAATTTGTACAGAATATTTGGAAAATTTAGGTAACCATATTTTTTCAGTTGTTTTCTAAAAAATCAACTTAGAGTAATTTTTTTAAATATCAATATTTGGTTCAATATGTCTTCTAAACAATAAATAATTATGAATAATGTTATATAAATAAAATTTATTAGTTGATTTTTTAAAGAAAATAAAATCCGTCATTCAAGTCATATTGAATGAACATCGAAAATTTTTTGTATTAAAACACCCACAAGCAATCTATTGATATTTTAAGGCGTTTATTCTATTGTCAATCGTTGATGTATTTCCTCTTACTACAGTGAAAACAGAAGAGTTTATTTATAAATGAAGCTTTGGTGGGATATTATGCAACCCTCCTATTATGTAACAGTTTCATGTTGGTGGTGCCCCTAACGCAAGCAGCATTTCAAAATAGTCTGACTTGAGGCAAACTGTCTATCATTCCGTGACTGTTAGCTTCAGTAGGTTGCCGTGTAAGAAGTAAACTTTGTTTATCCGAAATCGCCGCACTGTCAAGCGTCCCTGTTTACTCCGGTGCAGAACCGACTCGACGACGAGACATTCACTACGATTGAGTACAGGAATGAATCGCGTTACCTCAAGTGCTCACTGATATGTGCGTAACTTTCTTTACCTTACAGGGACCGTTTTCTTTATGAGATATGGTTTTGTTGACACAGAACTTCTAATGTGATCTGCTCCTAGTTTATAATATTGTGCAGTGAATTACAAAAGATGTTCAAATGTTTGTAAAGCTTATGGGACTTAACTACGGGATCATCAGTCCCTAAACTTACAAACTACTTATGAACTACTTACGAACTAGGACGGCACAAATATCCATGCCCGAGGGGGGATTCGAACCCCCGACCGTAGTGGCCGTGCAGACCGTGACTGAAGCGCCTCAGTCCCCTCAGCCACCGCGGCCGGCACAGTGAATTAAGCCGGAGTTGTATGTTACTTTATTTTCGTATATTCCATCTGCGGGTTGCCTTTTTTGTGTCAGTTCTTTCGTTGCTAAACGACTAGTGTAGAATAACTGTATTAATTTGGTAACATAACAAGTCATGATGCTTTGCTAAAGGTGTGTGTGGCGCACTAAAATTTTATTGGTTTAATAAGTAACACATTAAACTCAATGGCTACGGCCAGAAGTAGCTTTTGAAATCGAAGTTACATCGTAATGATTACAAGGCAGTGATATATTAATTTGAACATTAATGTCGCTAGCTGTTTCTAAGATTTTTATTTCGAAGGTTTAGCTGCAGTTATCAGTTGACTGTAGGTGGAAGCTAATGGTGAAAGTAAGTGTGATGTCGTACAGCATAAAATTAGTCAGGTTCGAACATCTTGTCATTTAGTCTCTGTATCTGTCCGCGTCTTCAGAAATGGATTTTGCAGAATACTTGGAACAGAATTGGAATGTAGCCGCAGACAAATTCGGTGATCTAATTACCAAAATTCTTTGTGATTGTTGTATACCATAAAAGCACGGAAGTTTTTGGTTACGAGACCTCCGTGGCGTAAAGATTTCGTTTCCAGTTTTGGGATGATGTATATTGAATAATACAGAGAGTTCCACATGATACTACTTAAGTACTTCGATTGATAAGCACGAGGACAATCGCTGGCCTGTTTTTTAACTGATGATATTGAGCAGAATTTTAGAATTAATATTGACTCAAATTACCCTCGTAACAGAATAATTTAAAAATGCATTAAACAAAAATAATTGTAAAAAGTGCAGTAAGCTGTTACTAACGTTCCGTTGAAATTATGATTTTATGAGACGACCTGAATTCCAACCCTTCCATCCCCAATTTAAAAGCACATCGAGCAGGTACTGCGACCCAGCGCTGTGCTGGTATGTTCTTAGTAATGGTCAACTTAAGTGAAAGGGACACTAATATAAATGTTGACAAATATTTCAAAATCACGGAGATTCTTAAGCTGCCAGATTCTATGTTAGACCATGTTCGTTTCGTTAAATGTTGTTCTATGCCGTATCGTGCCCCTCTAAAAGTGCTGTAGATGATGCGCCAACATTTTGTAGAAGTTTGCTCACAAAACTGTTTCACACAGCGCAGATCATAATCTGAGCTTTACCTACGACCGGCACAAATACCACCTGTGTGGTGAAAAGTGTTTTCATTGGCTGTTGTCGTTTGTAGCTTGTTCTAGTCACTCATAACTAATTCGATGCTAATTTAACTAGGGAACAGCCAATGGTCTTCGGTGTCGTGTTGACGTCTGTTCTGGTTTTCATGTCACTTGTTGTTAACGTTAGGTCAAACCTAAACGGCATACTTCGTCTGCTAAACGCCACTGGAAATTTCCTAAAATGAATCGCGACAACGGTGGGATTTCTTCTTTGCAGCCGGCCGCGGTGGCCGAGGGGACTGAGGCGCTCCAGTCACGGTCTGCACGGCCACTACGGTCGGGGGTTCGAATCCCCCCTCGGGCATGGATATTTGTGCCGTCCTTAGTCTTAGCTAGTTCATAAGTAGTTTGTAAGCTTAGGGACTGATGACCCCGTAGTTAAGTCCCATAAGTTCTACAAACATTTGAACATTTTTTTCTTCTTTGCAGATGTACTCTGCTAATGTGGTCCGTTTTCTGTCGAAGTAACATATGTCAGATAGTGTAGCGCCTCCCGCCTCCGCCTCGTAAGATTGCAGGTTTTTCCAAAGGATAGCTTCCGGTCAAGAAACCGTAAAAAGAGTTAAACATTTAATTAAATGTATATCGAGTAGCCAACGGGACAACGGACTTGCCGCAGTGGATACCCCCTTGTCCCGTCAGAGCACTGAAGTTGCAAGTGTGACCGCCCGCGGGCTGCAGTCGGCTACTACATTCACAAGTAGCAGCTCTGGTCACCGAGGCGTTGTGTTAATCGCACGTCCCTCCGTACTGCATCCGGGGACCATGATGACAAGGCGGTCGGCCGCGAGGTGTGAGGAACAGAAGGGGAGCAACTTGCTATACATATTCCACGCAAAATCCAGTTGGTATCCCATCAGGACAAGTGCCTTTTTTCTGTTTAGCAAATACAATTGCTTTTCTATCCCTCTGACATTTATTTCAATATCTGCCATTCTGTCGTTTGTGCGATGGTCTAGAGGAGAAACGTCAGTGCAATATTCCTCTGTGGAACAGCTTTGGTTAAATACATTTAGTATTCCCGCCTTTTGTGTTACCCTCTGTTTCAATGCCATTATGGTCACAGTCTGGATATCTGGTTTCGACCCGTTTACTGATTGGACGTAGGACAAAACTTTCGTATGATTTTCTGCCAACTCGGTACATAAAACATTGCTCTCAAAGTCGTTGGACGCCTTTTGCATGGCAGTCCTTACGCTAAATTTGGCATCGATAAACATTTTGCTACGTTTATACTTTCAGTGAAGTTCTCTTTGCTTTCGTAACAGTTACCTAACTCGGTGGTTGAACTGCGATTGGTCCTTCCCATCTCTCGAGCCGCTGTTAACCCTGTACTTCGCCCAAATTGTTTCTCATTCCGGATCTGCAATAATTTCACTCGATACGATAATATTTTTGTCGCTGTAAACACGCCTCTCCCTTCATGGTTCAGCCTATCTCTGCGGTGTACGTTCGAATACGAGTTTATGATTTGATTATTGTTGACATCTGGTTGGAGCCAGCTTTAACCTCCCTAGAATTATGTCGGTATTGTGACTGTCTAAAACAGAGCAATTCTGGGATATTCCCATAGACCCTCCTGCAGTTAATTATTACGAAATGAAATCTTTCTCCGTTTGCGCCGAGTGCTGCCATGACCGGAATCTGTAAGCGTCTTAACGGCCTGTGGAAGGATTTCTTTATCGTAAGAACCCCACATGTGCACACCACACGTACTCTCTTACCCTATTTGCCGCTTCCTACGTGTATGGCATGCCTGACCTATTCACGGGGCTCCTACATTTCTGCATCCGATAGCGGAGGCCGAGAAATTTGCACTCATTATCCCCATGGAATAGAGACTTGTTCGGACAGAGTTTGTTTTAATATCTAGTATGTATCCGCATCTGGGTACTGTGTAACTACCAGCAAACTACAGTAGAAACGGACTGGTACATGACGAAATAGGACTCTTCTCTTATAAGCAAAACTGTAGATTGTAAGTTGCTCGTCTGTATAATGATGCGGATACAGGTTTGAGAGTCTTCATCCCTGTCACCCATTTCAGTTCTTAGCCGTCACCTCTATCCATGTTACACGTTTCGCCAATCAGCGTTATGTGTGCTATCTTGCAGTGGGGGCAAAGTGAGTGACCGCAATCTGTATAGTGCTAGCAGCGTATGTTATATGCAACCGAGGCTTCAATCAACATTAAACGTCTCATGTAGCTGCACCATCACTACATGAACATGGATTTGATTATATAGCAAGGACTATGAGCGTTCACAAGTCGACGCTTGCGAAGTGGATCAGACGAGAGGAGAAGGATGGTAACTTGAAACGGCCTCATTCTGATGCTCGCCGCAATACAACGCAGCTCGTGATCGGCCGATATGCCGTTCCAGCAGCGGAAACCCCCCATTCGTCAATGCGACAGATTCGACATGCTTTGGTCCCAGGTGTTATCAGTAGAACCGTAATTCGTCGTTAAAGGGAAGGTGGACTGAGAGCAAGAAACGCTGCTCTGAAAGAGACACTTAAAAGCCCGCCATGCTTTTGCTGCTGCAAATGTGGACAGCTCTCTCCGTTTTGGAGGCGAGCGGTTTTCACAGACGAAAAAGCTTTCTGTGCGGCATCGACAGGGAGAGTATTTGCTTATCGACCAAAGGTATGGCCCGAAATCGGTAACGGTCTGGGCATGGATATCTGTCCAAGAGTGCGACCTCCAGTGGGAAGTGCAAGGAAAACTGGATGTCCGCAACCGTGGGCCTAGTCAGAGGGGAGGTGTCTGGGGTTCAAACCCATCCAGAAATATTGACAAAGCTTATAAAAGTAATGGCTTCATTATGCATCATGGTAAAACCCACCTAAGTGGCGCGCTCGGCCACTCCACCGTAGTTCTGGAGAATGTGATGTTGCCTTCTGTGGCAGCAAGATTTCGCGACGATTAAAAATTGGCAAAAATGACCAAAAATAATGAAAGAGGGACATTCACTATCCACTCGTGCCAGCTTTCTGATGCCTTTCACGACGCTCGGGACGAGTTAATTGAATATCAACGTTACGTGGCTAGACTTTAGGGTTCAATGCCCAGTAGACATCGAGGCACTGTGTTGGCCGAAGACGACTACACGCGTTACTGTGCAGTATTATTAGAGGTTATTTGTTGTTGTTTTCTTTCTCTCTTAAGCAGTCAGCATCAGAAGGTGTCTGCAATTTGAGAAGCGTATTTTACTCATTTTAAGCAACAGCTGAAATTTTAAACTGAACGACCAAATTAATTTTCAACAGATCGTACAACATTTAATTTGCCAAGCTAAGTAGAACTCAATTTTTACATATACTTCCAGTGATTAAAAATGCACGGATATGCAGAAAAAAACTATGGAAAAATGTAAAATATAGTGGAGAGGCTCGCCGATGAAGGCATAATTGGATAGCGAAAGTCGGAATAGGAGGTAAGAAAGTCCGAGTCATTGTGGAAGCAGAAGGCAACTTGACGTGATTTTGAGCAGCATTTGTAGAAGAGGTTCATTTATTTATAATGGTTTTGTATGAAATGCTTAGCCAGGGATACTTGATAAGATTCGCCGTTTATCTACCACAGGCAAAAAAGCAAATGTGTCAAATATTTTGAAAAGCACGGTAACAGGTTTTGACCCTAAAGTTAACATGGTTTTATTCCGTTTAAAGCGCTTGCACAACTGCGGTCGTAATATCATGGAACGTATACTAGATTACATTCAAAGTGCTTGTAGACGCGTGTTATGGCACGGACTTGTCAGCCGTTCCCGCTGGATGTTTGAGTATTCCCTCGGACATGTGTGTTTTTGTTGTCCTTAGTGTAAGTTAAAGTAGTTTGCAAGTCTACGGACCGATATAGCAGTTTTGTCCAACAGATTTACAAACATTTGAAAATGTTGTAGTCCTGTGCAATTCCCACTTCTGAAAACACTAACAGATACAAAGACTCAATGGCATGAGGCTCCACATATTTTTTGCCGTACAACATCACAATTACTATAACCATCAGCTTTCACCCACGACAATTGATTGTCTGAAGCTAAACCTTCGAAATAAAAATCTTAGAAACAGCTAGCGACATTAATGTTCAAATTAATATATAACTGCCTTGTAATCATTATGATATAACTTCGATTTCAAAAGCTACTTCTGGCCGTAACCATTGAGTGTAATGTGTTACATATTCAACCAATAAAATTTTAGTGCGCCACACACACCTTTAGCAAAGCATCATGACTTGTTATGTTACCAAATTAATACAGTTATTCTACACTTGTCGTTTAGCAACGAAAGAACTGACACGAAAAAGGCAACCCGCAAATGGAATATACGAAAATAAAGAAACATGAAACTCCGGCTTAATTCACTGCACAATATTATAAACTAGGAGCAGATCACATTAGAAGTTCTGTATCAACAAAACTATATCTCATAAAGAAAACGGTCCCTGTAAGGTAAAGAAAGTTGCGCACATATCAGTGCTGATGACATTGTAATTCTGTCAGAGACAGCAAAGGACCTGGAAGAGCAGTTGAATGGGATGGACAGCGTGTTGAAGAGAGCGTATAAAATGAACATTAACAAGAGCAAAAGAAAAATAATGGAATGCGGTCTTAGAAAATCAGGCGATGCTGAAGGAATTAGATTAGGTAACGAAACAATGAAGGTGGTAGATGAGTTTGGTTACTTGGGCAGTAAAATAACATGCGATGGTCGCAGTACAGAGGATATAAGAGAAAATAAACAGACTGATGTTCTAAAATGAGTATTATACTTTTCAGTCTATAAAACCTTGTATTATTTATCTGAAGAGTTGTTACAGTTTACATCTAATCTTGCTCCAGCACCTTTACTGACCACTAAACCGGGACAAGTACTAAAATAAAAATATAAAAAAAGGAGACGAGGTCACAACAATAATGATGAGGGGGCTGGTATCACTACAATAAGAAAATTCCAACCAGCAAAAAGAAAAAAAGTGTACCAAAGTTGATGCTATGCAGAAATAATATACTGGTCAAAGTATTAATTCCCAGCAAGCTGAAAAATTGCATAAACGTTTGGGATACTACCAATCCCGTCCATGCAAAAATTTTTACACACGGTCAAGGTTCGCAAAACTTTTTACTTTTTGGTGAAACGGTTAGTTTTATGATAGAAATGGCGCAGACAAAAATTGTAGATTGCGTAATAAACTACAAAAACTGTTCTGATACTTCATTCCCTAATATGTACCATTTCTGAGAAAATCCATTTTAAACTTTCCTTCCAATTATATGCACATGTTTCCACGCCACTTATGAGGTAGTGTACTTGGCGCGTCCCCCACCCCTCTCTCTCTTTCTTCTTTTTAACGTGGTTTCGCCTACTTCATGATCTACTTTACTGGTTTCATGTAATCTGAGGACTTCTTCGGTCTTCTTCTACATACTCTTCAGTCGACGTAAATTGTTGCGACAGCGATACATCAGCGTTTATTAACTTTTTAAAAAAATTAAATTTTAAAGCCCGCATTGGCAAGCTGGATGCAACTTAGTACGCTGCTCTTATGCCGATAGAAATAACACATAACTGAAGATTTTCAACTCAAACAATAAGTCCTCCATCAGGTTTCTTCCCTTTATTTATATTTTAAAGCCTTTGACGGGGGAAGCTGACAGAGGTCTCAACGCCACTCTTCAGCCGAGTGACAATCTGTGGACAAGTATAATTAATTACTAAAATCAGAGAAGAAAAGAAGGATTAAAAATACAAAGGTGAATGATGAACAGTTAAAGTAACATAGAAAGCAGATTTAAGCACTAATAAACTGAATTAAAAAAGGTTTCTGATGAGACGTCGGATTTGCCGGTGGTGTAGGAGTGTGTCCTGGTCATGGATCCACAGGAAAGAGTCACAAATTCGACATGATTCGGAGAGAAAGAGAATGGCCTGTGGAGGGAGGGTGGGGCGGTGTAGGTGGATGGCTTTGGTAGGAATGTGGACATGGACGGCGTCATCAAGAGTCTGGTGAAGGAATGATGCGGCGTGGTCAATATCAGCAGGGCTGTGGAGAGGTAGGGGGTGTCTACGGAACCACGGTAGGCATCCCAACTGGCACAGGAGTAGTCACGGACAGGAGGTTGGGAGAGGCGAGGACAACATAGATGGTGGTGTTGCTATTGGGGTGTGTGAGTTTTGGGAGGGAAACAGAGTCGCCCCTAAGCAAGGTGGCAAACTAACGCCACCTCTGGAGTTCACCCACTGGGCGGGGAGAAAGGTTAAGGTCAGTGGCAACCACATAGGTTCTGCAGGTACAGGCGATGTGGGAGAAGAAGTCTTAGGGGAAGGGAGTGGGACTATTGATGTAAATAGTGGCCAGGGTATCAGTAAGGGATGGGAGGAAGAGGCTGAGTATAAGGTGTTTGGTGGGATCATTCAGGAGAGCTCGTAGTCGACATGGTGGTGGCGTCGGTAGCCAATTGCCACTCCACCTCGAGCAAGGGGCGGGGGGCTATCTGTGCGATGGAGATGGTAAGGAGTGGTGCTAATGGAATGGGTAGGGTTGGAAGGTTTCAGTTAGAAGAATGGCATCCACGTGGTGGTGGAAGACGGTGTGCATGGAAAGAGGTTTGTTGGCAAGGAGGGAGCGGATGTTATGGTACAGGAGGTAGTAGGGTGGACTTGCCAAAAGGGTCTCTGGGATGGGGGGGGGGTAGAGGGAGAGTGGGGTTATGCTCTAGATGAGCATAATGTTGTTGGAAATGGGAGTGGTTGCACGAGAAGGTGGCGGCTGAGGCATCGGTGTCTGTGGGGAGACAGGTGGCCGCTCGCAGACCTGAGCTACTGCTACTGCTACAGGGCAGCACCTGGCTGCAGGCGGCGAGCGTTGCCTGGCGGCAGTCCATTCAGGGGTCCAGCCCTAGCAAGCGGCTGTGGCGTCCGAAGTTGTTTTCAATTTGATGTATCTTCTTCCGTTGGAGATTCGATGAGAACACGACTGCTCTTGACAGGTGGTGCATGTTGTTAAACAAAATAAGCGCACTTGACTGGGCTATAAGCTTACAGCTTACTTATGAAGAACGTTTGTAACAAAAATCCATTCTTCTCTCTTTAAGAATAGAAAATCTGTCAGTGACACATTCATTGAAGACTACGATGCCGCTTACGTAGTCCTTCTCGACAGTGAGTGCTGCTAGTGGTATTATTCGCGCATGACTCGTAGTACTTAGCAGAAAAGTTTTTGTTATCTGCACGGAAGAGGAAGATTGCTCGCCTCACACATTCATTGGTGATAACTACTTTCAGGAGTTTCAGTGTCTCACTGAAATGCTCCTGCAATTTTTTATAAGGAATTGCAGAAGTGGAACAGCACCTGTGAGTTTTCTAAACTCATTCCCAGTGTAGAGTAACTGGAGTTCTGTCCTCAGCTTATTGCTTTGAAGGTTGTTGTTGTGGTCTTCAGTCTGCAGACTGGTTTGAGGCAGCTCTTCACGCTACCCTGTCATGTGCAAGTCTCTTCATCCGAGAATACGTTCGGCAACCTACATCCTTTTGAATCTGCTTACTGTATTCGTACCTCGGTCTCCCTCTACGATTTTTACCCCACACACTTCATTCTAACGATAAGTCGACAATTCCTTGATATCTCAGCATGTGTCCAACCAATCTATCCCTTCTCTTAGTCAGGATACGCCAGAAACTCCTTTTCTCCCCGATTCGGTTAAGCACCTCTTCATTAGTTACGTGATCTACCCATCTAGTTTTCATCATTCGTCTGTAGCACACCATTTCAAAAGCTTCTATCATCTTTTTATCTGAACTCCTTGTCGTCCACATTTCACTCCCATACAATGCTACACAAATGCTTTCAGAAAGGACTTCCTAACATTTAAATTAATATTGGATGTTAACAAGTTTCGCTTCTTTAGAAACGCTTTTCTTCCCAAAGCCATTCTGCATTTTATATCTTCTTTACTTCGGCCATCACAAGTTATCTTGCTACCCAAATAACAAAATAACAATAACACTGCTTTTATTGTCTCATTACCTAAGCTAATTCCTTCAGCATCGCCTGATTTTCTGACATTGCATTCCATTAACATTGTTTTACCCTTGTTAATGTTCATCTTATATCTTCCTTTCCATTCCATTCAATCGCTCTTCCAGATCTTTTGAGGTCTCTGACAGAATTACTATGTCATCGGCAAACCGCAATGTTTTTATTTCTTCTCCCTGCACTTTAATGCCCTCTCCAAATTTCTTCTTCCATTCCTTCACTGCCTGCTCAATGTACAGATTGAACAACATTGGGGAAAGGCTACAACCCTGTCTTACTCCCTTCCCAACCTCTGCGTCCCTTTCTTGCCATTCGACTCTAATAACTGCTGTCTGGTTTTTGTATAGGTTGAATATAACTCCTCGCTCCCTATATTTTACCCCTGCTGCCTTCATAATTTGGAAGAGTGTATTCCAGTCGACCTTGTCGAAAGCTTTCTCCAAATCGACAAACGCTAAAAACGTAGGTTTCCCTTTCCTTATCTTATCTTCTAAGATAAGTCATAATGTGAGTATTGCCTCCCGTGTTCCTACGTTTCTCCTAAATTCAAACTGATCTTCCCCAATGTCGAATTCCACAAGTTTTTCCATTCGTCTGTAAATAATTCGTGTTAGTATTTTGCAACCATGACTTATTTAACTGATAGTTCTACAATTTTCACATTTGTCTGCACTTGCTTTCTTTGGAATTGGAATTACAATATTCTTCTTGAAGTCGGAGGGTATTTCCCCTGTCTCATACATCTTGCATTGCAGGTGATACAATTTTTTCACGACTGGCTCTCCTAATGATATCAGCAGTTCAGATGGAATGTCATCTACTCCAGGGGCCTTGTTTCGACTCATGTCCTTCAGCGCTCTTTCAAATTCTTCTCGCAGTATCATATTTCCTATCTCATCTTCCTCCAATTCGTCTTTCATTTCTAGAATACTGCCTTCAAGTTTATTTCCTTTGTATAGGTCCTCTATATATTCCTTCCACAGTTCAGCTTTCCCCTCTTTGCTTAGTACTGGTTTTCCGTCAGAGTTCTTGATATCCATACAGCTGCTTTTCGTGTCTCCAAATATCTCTTTTATTTTCCTGTAGGCGGTATTTATCTTTCCCCTAGTTATGCATTCTTCTACGGTTCTGCATTTGTCCTCTAGCCTCTCCTGCTTAGCCAGTCTGCACTTCCCGTCAATCTCATTTTTCAGACGTTTGTACTCCCTTTTTCCTGTTTCACTTGCTGAATTTTTATATTTTCTCCTCTCATCAATTAAGTTCAGTATATCCTGTGTTATCCAGGGACTTCTATTAGGCCCTGTCCTTCTGTCTATATGGTCCTCTGCTGCCTTCACTACCCTATCTCTCAGAGCTACCCATTCTTCTTCTACTGTATTACTTTCCCCCGTTTCAGCCAATCCTTGCCTAATGCCCCCTCAGAAACTCTCAACCACCTCTGGTTCCTTCAATTTGTCCAGGTTCCATCTCCTAACCTTTCTGCAGTCTCTTAAGTTTTAATCTGCAGTTCGTGTTTGTGGAAATTGATGTGCATAAGAATTAAACTTTTCAGAATGAAATAAAGTTACAGCTGCAAGATGCCCTGTGAATTCAAAGTGTTCAGCAACTTGAGCCATAATTGTATCACACACTTATTTTGCAGCAACGGTTTTCGGAATTTCTTTTTCTAGTTTCTGTATCTTCGCAGGATACAATAGCCCTCTGCACATGGGAATCCAGTCAGTGATGTTACCTCGATTATCCTATATGACCCTTTCGAAATTTTGTACTCTTTTTTGCACAGTCAGTGGGTCAACTGCTCATTTTTGTAATTGGCTGTACAGTATTTCAGTGTAAGGCATAATATGACTGAATACACACAACCAAAATTGAAGTGCTGGGTGTTGAAATTTCATGTAGATCTCTCTTTACTGAGTAACCACAGTAGTTTGCCAAGACATAAGACCAATTTGTTCCAGGCATGTCAGTTACCATTGCTGTTCGCTGTGGAGAACCAAGAGAAAAGTTGGGACTCTCACTAAGGTCCGCGAAAAAAAAAAATAAAAAAAAAAAAAAAAAAAATTATAACGTTCATATTCTGACTCATTGTTTGAGCTAAGATCAGATTAATCTTATGGGCGAAAGTGAACAAAATAGGCATGTTTAAAATCTTATTTCAGAAGGGTCTGTACACCCGAACAACGAGCGCTTATAACAGTTGCACCATTGTAGCTCTGAAAAATAACTTTATCTGAATTGTCCATAATGTCTTTTAAAATTTCTTTAAGAGATTCTGTTAACGCTTTTGCATCATGTGCACGAGTAGTAAGGAAAGTCCAAAACCCCTTTACATTTATCTTCAGGCAAAACATACCTACCTGATAACCATGACAAACTGTGAAATTGTTGAAACATCAGTTGTTTCATCTGCAATAACTGACACAAAATTAGCTTGAGCGATTTCTTTTCTTACTCAATGATGATAAACTGACAGCATACAAGAAAGCACATTACAAACATTCAGGACATTAACTGATTTCAGAAAGCAGTCAGGGCGGATCTGCTGCACCACTGTTTTTATTCTGTTAATGAGTACATGGAGGTGACCTAAAATTTCCATTGTCCATATGCTTAATTGTGTACAATGTGCTTAAATCTAAGTGTATATTCCGTTATTTTAAAAAATGACATTGAAAAATCATTCCTTGTATTGCCATAAGATGAGATGTTCGAACCATATTGTATATACAGGGTGTCCCACTCAACTGCTTCACTCCAGATATCTCTGAAACTACAATAGATATTGAAAAACGACTTTTATGGTCATGAACGTACGACAGGGTCTTATAAAAATAGGTACTATGAGACACTCTAAAACGTGAAGAAGCTGAGTCTCGCTTGACCCTCGGACACGCGCTAGCAGCGCGCCTCATGTATTTCAAACGTCAACTTCACAGTTTCTCCGGATGTAACTGACGCATCGCGATGCAACCAACATCATTCTTTTTGTGATTTTTCATTCTATCGATTGCTTAAGAAATAATATGGTGTATCCATTTAAAGAAACATAAGTTTGTGTTGATAATAAAGTTTAGGACTGATGACCACACAGTTAAGTCTCAAAAGCGTAACAAACATCTGAACATATTGTTATACACTGTAACGTTTTCTCTGTGGGGGTTCATTGCTGCATTGCGCCGTAGGACGAATCGCCTCTGTTGGAATGGAATGACAGTGTTGGATTCCCACAAAAAAAAGGAAGATGTTTGATGTGAAAACTTTAAAACGATATGTGGTTGGGTATGGTGATTGCGGATATCATGTCTATTTTCCTGAGTAAAGATGTATTAGCTACCTCACAATGTAGAAAACTTATGAGCAGAGGTGAGGCAGGTATCTATGCGAAAATTCCAGCTGTCGAATACAATAGATGTACAGAAATATGGTGTGGAGAAGACTTTGAAGCATGTGTTACCAAAACAAGAGGAACTGACAAGAAATTGACAGTTGTAGAAGTGTTCAGGGCTCGATCTGGTAATTTTAAAGTGTTTATAAAACAGGATACAATTTATTTACTGATGTGTCAGGTATATTTGAAAGTGTCTTCTCCTGTAGAGTACAGGTCAGGCAATCATGCAAAATCCATGACTTATCAAGAGCACAAAAATATCATGCCAGAGAAAAAGAGAACTATATATAATATCCAGACAATGTAATAATCCTCTCCAGTTGAACTTGTATTGAGTTGAACCCCCAGGAATTAGCATAATTGGTTATGTGAAGATCCAACTACCACTACAATTTCGTATGCAATGAGGCTATAATTTTGTATAATTTTAATTATATGTACACACTGCTTATGTTTACACAACAATAATACTTTCGTATACAATGAGGCTATAATTTTGTATAATTTTAATTATATGTACACACTGCTTATGTTTACACAACAATAATACTTTACCATAACACATTGTTTTCTAAATCATTTTGTTAAATTATTTCTGTTTGTAAAAAACCTTGTAACAATATTGTGCAGCAATCCAATTTTGTTAACAGATGGTATGTTGTCTTTTGTCATCCACATAACCATATGTCATGGTCTGTTACCCCCAAAGTTATGTTATTGTCATAAATTGTGCAATATAAAGTTTGTAAACAAAACTGGCACTGCTTTAGTTGTAATATACTTATGAAACGAAATTCTGTTTGGATTTGTTACAAAACCATTTGTAATTAATTTGTAATAATTTTATATATTTCTAGTTTGTGATTGATTTATTTATATTTATCAGATAATAATGATAAGTATTTATAGTGTAACACATTTGTTCGAGATTGATAGAGTCTGTACCACGATGCATAGATGCACAGACGCCATTTAGTCTAGAACTTCTATTGTTTTAGTGTATACCTAGTCTCAGTGTTAGACTCATAGTCAATTTTGGTGATGGATCTGATGCATTAACTATGTAGAATATTCTTTGCAATAAACAGTTTATTCAACTTGAAATCACAAATAGTGGTTCTTTTAACCCATAAGAACCCTGGTCATATATATATATATATATATATATATATATATATATATATATATATATATATTGTTCTTCAGAAATGAATTTAGCAGGCGGGCTCATGACGTCGATGAGGAATAACAGGTGATATAATATGTAAAACCATAAAGCTTGTTTTGTGTCCCAGCCTCGTCGCCGCTTTGTGTCTCGTTTCCGTCGGTGGCCGAATGGAATGAGACCGACACAGGAATAAAGATAGCATGCTGGTGCGGGTACGGAGAGGAGCAGCCAGAAACTAGAAACACTAGAGTAAATTAGAACGAGATATATATTGAACAGAATTTATACAATACTTAACTTTTACATAGTACTGCAGAATGTTGATACATAGTTGAGCTAGAGTCCTGCCTAGTGCCTAACTGATAGCCAAGTCTTCACTGGTGCCTATCGGATTCCGAAGTCTTTACTGGTTCGTAACTCAGTCCCAAGTGAACGATGTCGTTCAGTGGGAGCCACGAGCGGAGTTGCAGCAGAGGGCGCTCGTGGCTGTCGTCGTGAGAACGCCGATCCGTGCGTGCATGGCGGCGCGCGGCGAAAGTAGGTGGCGCGCACTTTGTACTTGTGCGACACCACACCCCTGCCCCCCAAACCGCCGCGCCGTCGTGGCGTAGGGCTGAGGGCCACGGCGACGGCACTGGGAGGAGGGCCTGGGCGGGGGCGTTACTGGTGGGACGGGCGTCGTAGCTGAGGCTGGGATCGAGACGCCGTCCGCGCCCCGGCATCCGCCTTGCGATCCTCCAGGAAACCCGGCGAAACCTGAGGAAGGGCGCACACCCCCGCCCAGAGGGAGCAGGTCATCTTCTGAGGTGCGTGGCCCAAGCTGGGGGGGCCCGCACGGTCCCGGAGTCCCTCTCGGTGACGCTGTCATCTGCGGCGGCGACGGAGGCGGAGGGGCCGACTGCGTAGGAGGCGCGTCGACATCCATCGGGAGCTCGTAGCCCGGGGAAGCTGGGCCCGGCGGCGAGCGATGTGGCTGTGCTCCCTGGAGGTGAACTGGGTCTGGAACCAAGAAACCGGAGACAGGATCGCGCGGCCTGTGCAAGCGCAATTGGTTTGCGTGTCGCCGTAGCTCCGACCCTGTGGAAGAACGTACAACATACATATTGCGACCGAGCACGCGCTGAATGGTGCCTGGCAACCATGTCTTCTTCATACCAGCAAACACCCTAAACAGCACCGGCGTAGAAACCTGAAAACGCGTAGCGCCATACGAACCGACTTGGTGCGTGGGAGGCTGCAGCAGGTGAAGGAGAGTGCGGTGACGGCGGCCGTGTAGCAGCTCGGCAGGAGACGGGCCGTCACGTGGCATGCATCGATACGTAGACAGGAAAATTTGAAGAGCTTGCTGCCTAGAGTGCTGACCTTTCATCTTCTCCATGTGAGACTTGAATGTTCGAACGAAACGTTCTGCTTCACCATTGGACTGAGGGTGAAAAGGTGCAGTGGTAATATGCTGAATGCCATTCACACGACAAAACTGTTGAAATTCCGCACTAACAAACTGAGGTCCATTGTCACTGACGATAGTTTCAGGCAAGCCTTCGATGCAAAACACTGATGTTAAGGCACTGATTGTACTAGAAGCTGTCGTTGAGTTCATGGCAATCACAAAAGGAAACTTGCTGAAAGCGTCTACAACAATTAACCAACGCGTATTCCAGAAAGGTCCGGCAAAGTCAATGTGTAAACGTTGAGTTCATGGCAGTCACAAAAGGAAACTTGCTGAAAGCGTCTACAACAATTAACCAGCGCGTATTCCAGAAAGGTCCGGCAAAGTCAATGTGTAAACGTTGCCATGGTCCCTTAGGGCGTGGCCAGTCTGAGAAACGCTGTGGAGGAGCCGCCTGATGCTCCGCACAAACTGTACACTGTGATGTCATGCTCTCTATCTGAGCGTCCATACCAACCCAGGTACAATGACGTCTGGCCAGTTGCTTTGTCCTAACAATGCCCCAATGTCCTTGATGCAGGAGGCGTAACACTTCTCGTTGCAGGGAACGAGGAACAATCACTCTTGCTTGGTCGTTGTCGGTATGCAACAACAGTACACCCTAACTTAAAGATAATGCATGACGTTGTGCAAAATAACGTCGAACCAGAGGCCGATCAATGTCTTTGGCTCTGGCAGGCCACCCTGAGCGAACAAAACGTGCTACCACACTTAGGTCTGCATCCGCAGCTGTTTCCTGTGCAACCCGACGAGAGTTTAACGGAAAGTCTGCGACAGCGGAAGCATCTCTGGAGTCTATCTGACAACATGCCATTTCTGAAGAATCAAACGACACATCCTGGCCAACCGGAAGTCGGGAAAGTGTGTCCGCGTTGGCGTGTTTAGTGGTAGGTCGGTACAAAATCTCATACTGATAATTAGACAATATCAAGGACCATCTCTGAAGCTTTTGTGCCGTTCGTGGCGGAATTGGCTTTGTGGGTGAGAACAACGACGTGAGAGGCTTGTGGTCTGTCAACAAATAGAATTTCCTGCCATAGAGATAATGATGAAACTTTGTGACGCCGTAAATGATTGCTAAGGCCTCCTTTTCTATCTGACTGTAATTCTGTTGCGTTGGCGTCAGTAGCTTGGATGCAAAGGCAATAGGACGATCGTGAGATCCAAGACGATGTGAGATTACTGCACCTAGACCGTACGACGAGGCGTCAACTGCTAACACTACAGACTTCTGAGGGTCAAAGGGAATCAAACATGCATCACTGAGTAGTGCAGACTTTAATTTGTCAAAAGCAACCTGACAGTCTTTAGACCATACAAAAGGAACATTCTTCCTACGTAAGTGATGCAGTGGAGCTGCAATCTGAGAGGCATTGGGAATAAACCTGAAATAGTAGTTAAGCTTTCCCATTACTGCTTGCAATTCGTGCACATTCTTAGGAGGAGGCAAGTCTTTGATTGCTCTAAGATGTGACTGTAAGGGATGAATTCCTTGGGCATTAATCACATGGCCTAGGTACTCTATTTCAGTTTGAAAAAACGAACACTTTGCTTTATTGCAACGTAGACCTGCTGCAGTCAAAACTTTGAAAAGGCACTCCAGGTTTGCTAAATGTTCTTCAACTGTACGTCCGGATACCACAATATCATCTAAATAGTTCGAACAACACGGTACAGAAACTGTCAGCTGTTCCAAAAAGCGCTGAAAAATAGCGGGAGCGGAAGAACTGCCAAAGGGTAGGCGTTGAAATTGAAAAAGGCCCATGTGAGTATTAATGACGAAAATTTTTTTTGACTCGTCATCAAGCGGAATTTGTAAGTATGCCTCTGCTAAATCAATTAGAAAAGAAGCGAGACTGTCCTAATTTGTCCATTAGTTCGTCAGGTCTGGGCAGGGGGTAAGTGTCTACAATTGTTTGACTGTTGACAGTTGATTTGAAGTCCGCACAGAGACGAAGTTTTCCTGACGGCTTGGGTATAATTACTATAGGCGAGGCCCACTGACTCGCAGAAACAGGAGAAATCACCCCACTATCTTGCCAACGTTTAAGTTCTTCGGCAACTGTATCACGCAAGGCGATAGGCACTGGTCTAGCTTTACGAAATTTTGGAACTGCAGATTCTTTTAAAGTTACATGTGCCACGAAGTCTTTTGCACAACCTAGTTCCGGCGAAAACAAGTCACTATATTTGTCACACAATGCATTGATTTTATCCTGAGGCACTATTGACGAAATTTGAAGCACATCTCTTTGAATTGATAAAACAAACAAGTCAAAAGCATCTAGTCCAAAAATGTTCTTTGTCGATTTGGCCTGAAGAACTACAAAAGCAACTGTTATTGTTACACCTTGAAAAGAGGCGGGCAGGCTACACGTTCCTAGCACGGGAATATTTTGACCTGTGTACGCTGTTAGCACTTGCTGTGACGGCGACAATTTTGGCGAACCCAGAAGTTCATAAGTGTCTTTATTAATTAATGTAACAGCGGGACCAGTATCAAGCTGAAATTGCACAGTCTTATTTTCTATGGAGAGATTTACAAAAAGTTTGTGCTTCTGGCGCACGACAGGTGCGCGAATGTGGGCAACGTCTGCTACGGTTTGTTTGCTGCGTATGCGCGGGCCGCGTAGTGAAGAAAGCGGCGCAGACTCGGCACATAGATTAATATCACTAGATGGCACTACCGCCGGATCGGCGTCCGCGCAAGCATGCGAAGCTACTCCAGATTTACTAACTACTGCACTACACTTTTGAGTAGCTACTTGATGTCTACTGTCACTAGCTACACAGTACTGGGCACTATTACAAGGAGCAGTTGCAGAAGGCACTATTTTCACTACAGGAATGCACTGTTCATAGTCATTTTGCTTGTCCCGAACCCTTTTCCGTTGCACTGTTTTACGCGCTCGTTGGCGCTTGCTACGTGGTGCACTATATAATTTTGCCATAGGCGCAGAACTACTTTCTTGCAATTGAGATCCAAGGAAAGCACTGTTCAATTCCACAGCCCGTATAACATTTACAGAATGAACTGTTCTCGCGCTCTGCGAAGCACTGTTTCTAACGGTACCATTCTTTGAGTTTTTAATTTGCATACACACAGACTGTACATGTCCTGATTTGCCACATTGATAACAGGTTGCGTTGCGACTAGGGCAATGAGCACGCTTGTGGCGAGACACACACTGGGGGCAAGACTTACGAACGTTTTTCTGAAATGAGCGTTGGCGCCCGTTATTCAAATTACTGTTTCTAACACGACGTGGCGACCTTTGTGTCGCACTTTTACACTGGCTACTGTTCACTGTCTGTTCAGCACGGCCGGTAGAAAAATAAGAATCACTAGTGCTATACTGAGAACTACGGCTAGGAAAGCGTCCGTTGCGGCGCACTGAATTAACACTGTGGCTTTGCATTTCTACATCTGCTAAGTCAAAAGTATCATGCGCTTCTATAAGCTGCAGTACACTGTCTAATGAAGGGTCAGACTGTTTCAGAATTGCTGCTCTAATTCTGGGGTCCTGAATATTCTGCGTAATCGCATCTCTTAACATCACGTCACTATCAGAAAGTCCACAAGAGCAAGTAAATTTACATTGGCGGGTTAAGCCCTTCAATTCCGTAATCCATTCTTGGTGTGACTGCTGCGGTAATTTTTTAAGTCTGAAAAATCGGTATCGTGCAGCGGCTACAAGAACTTTTCTCTCATAATGAGCATTCAGTGCATCTACAATTTGTTCAAAGTCTACATCACGAGGAGATGCGAGAGGGAAAAGTTTTTGCAATAGTACGAAGGTCTGGGGGCCCACAATCGATAAGAAAAGGTTCTTCACTATCTGACCTGTAATTTGATGAGCCGCGACGAGTTCTTGAAACTGTGCGAAATAGTCGCTCCATTCTTCCTCACGTTCGTTGTACTGGCGAAATGTAGGAAGCGGTGCAGCGGCAGGTGTGGGCTGCTGATGTGACGGCTGTTGTTGTTGGTGAGCAGCCTGTGCCGTCAACTGCGACACGGCCTGCAGTAGTTGAGTGATTTGCGCCGTCTGTAACTGAATAATTTCCATTAAGTTTGGGTTCGGGGTAGTGGCCATGCTGACCGATTAGGCGCCGCGCACACAAGTAACTTATAACAAAACACAAATGCAATATGAAAGAGGACGCTCTGCAACAAAAAAGTCCACAAACACGTAACTGAAAATGTTCCCCCAAAAATCTTATAATAAGGGTTGGTGGGCGGGAGCAGTTTCTGCGTGCTCCGACTGCTGCTGTCTGGCTGCTGTAAGCGGGCTGCTCCAAGGTTCTATCACTCCTCGTCGCCACTTTTGTATCCCATCCTCGTCGCCACTTTTGTGTCCCAGCCTCGTCGCCGCTTTGTGTCTCGTTTCCGTCGGTGGCCGAATGGAATGAGACCGACACAGGAATAAAGATAGCATGCTGGTGCGGGTACGGAGAGGAGCAGCCAGAAACTAGAAACACTAGAGTAAATTAGAACGAGATATATATTGAACAGAATTTATACAATACTTAACTTTTACATAGTACTGCAGAATGTTGATACATAGTTGAGCTAGAGTCCTGCCTAGTGCCTAACTGATAGCCAAGTCTTCACTGGTGCCTATCGGATTCCGAAGTCTTTACTGGTTCGTAACTCAGTCCCAAGTGAACGATGTCGTTCAGTGGGAGCCACGAGCGGAGTTGCAGCAGAGGGCGCTCGTGGCTGTCATCGTGAGAACGCCGCTCCGTGCGTGCATGGCGGCGCGCGGCGAAAGTAGGTGGCGCGCACTTTAGACTTGTACGACACCACAGCTTGTTATAAACTATTATTGGGCATACTGTAAAATTTTAACTAAAGTACTAAAAAAATATAAGGCTATGTGCATAGAATCTGAAATTAATCGTCGAAATAATAAAATCTGAACAATCAGGAATGTGATAAAGAGGGAAACAGGAAATTCACCACCTAGTAATGTAAAAACCACTCTTCTAAAAATTAACGATTCAGAAATAGTTGATAGTAAACAGATAACAACCACTTTTTAACTGTCACTTTTCAAATAGGTTGCAGTGGTGACCTAAGTGAAGCTACAGATAATCTGAAAAGTAATTTTAATTATATAAATGTACCTCCCATAATTGGAAAAAAAAGAGAGAGAAATTCACTCATTGAAATGTAAAAGATCTTCAGGCATAGATAACAACTCTAGTAAACTGTTAAAAGCTTACATAATGAAGTGTAGTGTTTGCTCACATTTGAAAAACATCTCTTTATGAAGAAATTGTTCCTGATAGGATTAACTATGCCATTATGAGACCTCTTTACATGTCCAGAGATGCTAAAGATGTCACAAATTATGGTCATGTCTCTCTTTTAACAACATTTTTAAAATGTTATTGAAAAAGCTGTATATAATAGGATTATGGCACATCTTGATAACCTTAATATTATTAATAATAGACAGTTTGGTTTTCAAAAAGGGGTTTCGATAGTCTCCCATATACTCACTCACAAATGAAGGTCTATTAACAGGAAGAAGTCATCAATTTGTGTCTCTTGTGATCTTTCCAAGGCGTTTGATTGTGTATACCACAAGATCCTAAAGAAAGCTTATCATTATGGGATCAAAGGTCCTATAGGTGTTAATAATAATGACAGTTATAATATGGTTTTCTGTTCCACAGGACCTAATTGAGGAGTAAGACTCCATTGTCATGGAACACGTCACCAAAAAAAAAAAAAAAAAAAAAAAAAGTAAGCATAGTAGACTACTTTTCATGTTGAAAAATCACTTATTTCAGATATTGTTCTAATGGTAAATAAAGCTGAACTTAACTTTGGAACAAGATCCTGAATATGGGCTTTCCATAGATGTCAGATTTCGTGAAATTGTGTGTTATAACTTGTAAAAACTGATTTTTACTGTGATTTAACATCAATTTGTTTTCTACATGCCATGAACTTATCTCTTGAACTGCATTATTTGATACTGTGTCAATATTACGAACAACATCCTTCACTACCAAGCTCGTATCATCAGCAAACAAAAATATTTTACAATCAGCTGTTATACTCGAAGGCATATCATTTATAAAAATAAGAAACAGCAGTGGTCCCGAAACAGACCCCTGGAGCACCCTACACTTAACTGTGCCCCACTGTGATTGTACATCATTGCTATTTTCATCACTGTGGAGGTAAGTGGCTAATATCACATCTTAAAGACAGAAAACAAAAGGTAGTCTTACTCATCAGCAACACTGTATCTTCTAATACAGTGGCTTCTGAATGGGCAAAATACAGCATGGAGTTTCCCAACGATCTCTCCTTGGACCCTTGCTATTTTTAATATAAGTTAATGCTCTACCCCTGTCCATTAGTAAAAAATATGAATTCAAAATGTTTGGCTGATGATACAAGCATTGTGACAGATAGTAAGTCTGTTACTGATACACTCAGTGGCAGCTGGTGCTTCAGGTGACTGGGGGTTCACTTCTACTTCTTTGAGTGCCAGATCTTGGGAGTGGCACCAACCCTCACCCCCTCCTCATTCAGTGTCCAAAGAGACAATCTGGCACACCTCTGCAAGGGGAAGGAAAAGCCCCCCAGTTTGCCCCGCCTCGCCCTTTAGGTATTTTCTTCCAAGCTTAAAGCTGAGTAATTTGCTTCTAAAAGATGTTGAATGTCGTTCACATTTCTTTGATAATAAACACCGAGAACATATGAATATGCACATGAACACAGTAAGTAACTGATTACACTGTTAAGTGACTGTAACAATACGAATATTACGATGAAGAGACAAGCTACCGTCGGGTCACCTGACATTATAAGCAGCACCTCCTCCTAACCTTATGCATGCGCAAAGGCTGCTCCCTCTCACATCTTTTCAAACAATTAAATATTTGTTACAACAAAGAGTATAAATTCATTCACCCTCAAAATCACGAAACATATTTTACAACGTCCAAAGTATATGTAACAAGTAACAATACAAAATCCATTGTTGTTCCCGTATCTGTTAAAAAGAAGATTGGGTTTTAAAAAAATTGCTTGCAGGCAGTCTCGAACCCACTACATTCGACAGCGCAGGGTGATGCCACTAAGCACAAGGCTGTTCATACTAGGTGGAGAGAAGTGACTTCATTATTATTCATGATCGGATCTTTTGAAGGCTTTTACATTTGATGTGTCTTTAATTTATAGTTATAAGATATATTACCAAATATGATGTGTTTTTATGACTCTTCTATGTGCCAAAAACAAATATGAAAGGCGAATGTTGCTAAGGATTTGTACTGCCTAATTATATTAAATGTACATAAGAAAATGAAATGTTGTTCAAATGTATGTTAAGGAATTACCTTATAGCCATCCATTGTACTCCTTATATGAATTCTTTTCCAGAAATAATGCACTTCTTCAATAAAAGAAGTATATTGGTATTCAGTTATTAGAGGGATGAGACGACACTGTTAATGTTAAATGTTAGCAAATAAATAATACAAATTTGTAAATATTAATATCTATATTATTGTACTATATGATAATTCTGTAGCAGTTATTGTATTTGTACAATTATATTGACATATTCCACATCCAAGCAAATTACTCGCTTGTACAGATCCATGGAACACTCATCCCAAATAAATGAAAAAACTGCAGGCAATTACCAAAGCCACGTACTAAAGCAAATTACTCGCTTGTACAGATCCATGGAACACTCATCTCAAATAAATGAAAAAACTGCAGGCAATTACAAAACCCACGTACTAAAGAGGTTGATGATGTCTCAAATTTAGATGAAAATGAAGATGTAACAAAAATTGTTTGTGAAAATTTTGATTTTGAGGAGGATGAACAAGGGGATTGGGTGAATCAAGAGGCAACTATAAACGAAGAAAGGGTTAGCAACCAGTTGTATGACAGTGATGGACAATGTGCGAGCAATTTAGAAGCAAGAATGTAAGATAAGGAAATCCACAACTTGCGTGAACGACAGAATCGGAAGAAACCAACATGTTACTTGAAGATTCCACCCACCAACCAAGAATGATCCTCCTCTGTGAGACACCAAGAAATTATATACCTTCACTGATGAAATATTAAATGCTTTGAATAACCGGAAATCACCAGTAGGGATTTTTTGTGATATATCAAAAGCTTTTGATTGTGTAAATCATGGGATTCTTCTAGATAAGCATAAGGATTGTGGTATGAGTGGGACAGTGCACAAATGGTTTAAATCATACTTAACTGGAAGAGTGCAGAAAGTTGAAATAAGCAGTTCACATGATGTAGATGAGACAATTAATTCTCCTAACTGGGGAGTTCTCAAAAATGGGGTCCCACAAGGTTCGGTCTTGGGTCCTTTGCTGTTCTTAATATATATTAATGACTTGCCATTCTACATACACGAAGATGCTAAGGTAGTACTTTTTGCTGATGATACAAGTATAGCTATCACACCTGACAAACAGGAATTAACTGATGAAATTGTAAATGATATCTTCCATAAAGTCATTCAGTGGTTCTCTACAAATGGACTCTCATTAAACTTTGATAAAACCCAGTATATACAGTTTCATACAGTAAATGGCATGACACCATTAATAAATTTAGACTTTGAACATAAATCTGTAGCTAAGGTAGAATATTCAAAATTTTTAGGTGTTTGCATTGACGAGGGACTGAATTGGAAGAAACATATTGAAGATCTCCTGAAGCGTCTGAGTTCAGCTACTTATGCTATCAGAGTCATTGCAAAATTTGGTGATATAAATCTCAGTAAATTAGCTTACTACGCCTATTTCATTCACTGCTTTCATATGGGATCATATTCTGGGGCAATTCAACATTAAGTAAAAAAGTATTCATTGCACAAAAGCGTGTAATCAGAATAATTGCTGGAGCCCACTCAAGAGCATCCTGCAGACATTTATTTATATTCACTCATGAAATTTGTTATTAACAATCCGACCCAATTCAAAAGTAATAGCAGTGTGCATAGCTACAACACTAGGAGAAAGGATGATATTCACTATTCAAGGTTAAATCTAACTTTGGCTCAGAAAGGGGTGAATTAGTCTTTGGTCACTTACCAAGTAGCATCAAAAGTCCTGACAGATAGCTAACTAGTATTTAAAAAGAAAGTAAAGGAATTTCTGAATGGCAACTCCTTCTACAATGCAGATGAATTTTTAGATAAAACTTAAAAAATATATATATATATATATATATATATATAAAAACAAAAATCCTTAAAATATTGATTGTCAAGTATAGACAACAACTACTAAACAGACACATTCCACATCATTACGAAATGTCGTATATATGATCTATGGAACAAGTATTAATCTAATCTAATCTTATAAAGAAGCAGTAAAGTCAGGAAATTCTGAAGATTGGATGAAAGTAATGGAGTTGGAAATGCATTGTCTAAAGCAAAATTAAATGTGAGAACTAGTTTACAAAATTAAAACAAATAAGGTGATTGAAAACCAATGAGTCTTTGCTAGAAAATTAAATGCAAATGATGAGGTGGTTTGATATAAGGATCAGTTGGTAGCAAAAGGATATCCTCAGTGTTTTGGCATGGATTATATTGAGAAATTTAGTACTGTCACAAGATCTGAGACGATGAGAGCCATCTTGAATGTTGCAATTTGATATGAAGACAGCTTTTCTTAATGGAATTTTGAAAGAAGAAATTTATAGGAATCAACCGGAAGGCTTTGGCGATGGTACTGGATGGGTATGTAAATTAGTGAAAAGTTTGTATAGTTTAAAGCAAGCTTCAAAATACTGGTATGAGTGTGTTCTTAAATTTCTTACTGAACACAATTTACGGGAGTGTTGTTCAGATCCATGTATGTTCTGTGGTGAAGACATGTTCAAATGTTTGTAATTCTATGAGACCAAACTACATTCATCATAGATCTCTAGTCTTACAAACAACTTAAACTATGTTAAACTAACCTAAGGACAACACACTCATCCATGCCCGAGGGAGGATTCGAACCTCTGATGCGGGAGGCCACGTGACCTGTAACGTGGCACTCCAGACTGCCCGGCTACTCCCGCACGGCGGTGAAGACACGGTACTGCTCTTTTATGTTGATGATGGACTGGCTATGGGCTCTACTAATGCAACAACTTAATTTATTGGGCAGTTAGGTGAATGTTTTCATATCACTATAGAGAAGGTTGATTACTTCCTGTGCTTACAAATAAATAAATTTGACAATTGCATTTAAATCAGTCTGCTGAAGCTCGCATCTCACTTGTGTAGTTAGATTGACTTGAAATTTCAGCTGTTAATGCATCCTAAGTTCTTATTTTACAGATGGATAACCAAAGTGTTGTCACATTTATCAGTGGATCAGGATTTTATGAATGGTGAAAACACATAGAGACATCATTACATTTGTCATCTAGATAGTGAGAAGAAAATTAAAGTGAATTACACACCAACCCGCAGACAGGAAGCAGACATTCTGACCAAGGGATTAACATTTGCAAAGTTACAGTTGAATAAGGAATTTGTTGCTGGAAAGAGTGAAAGTAACAGTGTGATCCACTGTTGTATATAGTTGAAAGTGTCACATCTATTCACAGTGTTCGTCTTTGGTTACAATTTTGTGTTTTGTTGTTGTAGCTTTAATGTGTCATTGTTGTGCTTCTAATAAATAATAGCTTCAGAATGATATTAGGATTCCACTAACTTGCCAGTGCTACATTGTCAGAGTGTTGGATCCTGTCATTCTTTCATATGATCAGAGCTTGCTGACAGTCACAATGCAACAGGTTATCTGCGACCACTCGTGGAATGCACTGGTTGGATTGCATTGCTGGCTCAGCCTTCCTGTTCTCTAATCTTTCACTTATTAAATCAGTCACCTGAAGATTGCAGAGTGACTGTCTATGCAAACATCACCTGTTGCTAAACTAGATCAACTTTGGTAATATATGGAAGCAGCAAAGACTGTTGTACTCCAACAACCAATCCATGGTCTGATTAATTTAATGCCGAGGCGTATAGTGGTGGTTATAGCAATCAAGATGGCAACATTTTGTCAGCTTCCTCACTTCACACGGTGCTGTATTTCTGACATCGTGATCTTTGTACAAAGTGTCGCGTCCCGAATAAATTTGCCTGTCATATCTCTGGTGCTTCTTGGTGTTGCATTATTGTAGAAGAGATATTGAAAAAGAAATATGCTATTAACAGTGAAGAGGAGGCAAGATGAAGCAGTGAGTAAAAGAATTCAGTTAGTAAAGTGAATAAAATAAAATAATGTAAGGAGGAGGTATCAGTATTGAAAGACTTAGGGGTTGGAGACACTGTTGAACAGTGTTGCAGTTTATGATTGACTTAAAAAAGCAGTCAACAATCCGAAGATTGGTTTGAACACCACAGTGCTTTACTAGGCACGGACCTGTTTGGAGGTGGTACGCCGTTGCCTTCCTCCGACCTTGGAACTGACTTACCCAGCCTGTTATAGGGGGACCTACAGTTTAACGTGGGTTATGAACCACGGTGCTACTCGGTATTTTTCACATGAGCAATACTGCCAGAAGTGAAAGAAGTGGAAACTGAAAGATAAAAATCCTACGGCTTGCCGGGGATCGAACCCGCGACCTTTGGATTTGTAGTCTGGTACTCTACCACTGTGCAACCGAGGCGCACTGACATTTTATACACAGTGAAAGTTTACAGAATGTAAATGTAGATTGAAGAACGTGCTTGAGGATAATCTGTTATGCGAAGCCATAAACGGTTGTACCACATTATTAGAAATAAGATTGAATGGATACAAGGTACAACCAATAATGAGAAGGAAATCTTTTTGAATCAATGTGATGTTCTCTCTCGTGGTATTCTCAATTAATTCTGGCTCCAATGCTTATTTGTCTTCTAAATTATTGTTAGAAACTGTTAGCTCTATAAATCATCTCTCACCAAAAATGGAGCTTTGACTATATTAACTGGACTCTCATTTGTCTTCCTCTCTGGGTATAGTCAAGCTTCATAAGAAGTAAGCCTATTGACTTTGTTGTCTAGTACGGCTTGTTATGCTGATTATTTTTGCGTGGCTATGTGCATATATATAATATGATGTTTTTATTATCTTTGCTGCTCTGCTGATTTGTTCCAAGGAGGTTAGAATTTGTGTATTCTGTTTTATTACTTTGCGTGTGCTTCTGACTTCCGTTTTTCAAAGAGTACTGTCAACGCCAGCTAGATGGTCGCAGGAATATCGGATTGAGCAAGGTACAAATTATCACGTGACACATAGAAATCAGAATTTAGCTGCATATCGTTGAATGGAAGCGTCAGCGTTCATATGAAGAAGGGTACAGTATAGGGAGACAACCTGCAGACGTCTAAATTCAGCTGTATATGTTCAGCTCATTTCCGCGAAATAGATACTGATAGATCATAATAGTGTCTTGTATTTTCCCGTCATTTCCGGCATACATGCATTCTTACCTGGCGCGAGTTATTTTTCTGTTTGAGTGAGTTGGAAAATTGTTTGCCGTTTTGTAGAGAATTCTGTTTGCTAGGTAATGAGCGACCAAGGGTATATACAAGAACCTGTCAACCGTGGAGCAGTAACAGCATCAATTATTTACTTCATGGTCACCAGCAAAATGTTTTCCAGTAATTCTATAGGATTCAGCTAATATTATTTGAAAATCGAAAGACGGGAATACATTTTTGTGCTAAACAATTTGTGTTAACAACGTTAATTATTTACTTCAAGTTTAGCACTTTTTTTTTTTTTTTTTTTTTTTTTTTTTTTTTTTTTTTTTTTTTTTTTTGACAAGACGGGATTCGAAACCAAACCTTGGAGGAAGCGCCTTCAGTAACTGTGGCATGGCGCCAGCCGCCCCTGTTCAATAAGGAGGAGGATTAATTTCTCCCTCGCCAGTACGGCAGCACCGTCGTGTTTACGCCGGAGGAACAGAGAGGGGCAAGCAGTCTGGCGTACACCACTGCCACTACTCCTATGGATGCTGCCAGCCTGCTACGCGCCGTGCGTTTACTTACAACTAATTTTGCAGAAGACGAAATCTAATTTGGAAATTCGAATGCAACGTTGGATACTGCGGTTACATGTTAAGCCTGAAGCAATTTTGCTAAGCCCTTCAATGACAGTTACCGAATGTTTTATTCTTCCCGCATTATGGAAAAAAAATGGTTGAACATTACTACGGTCAAACATGTCCTACACCTGTAATGGCTAGAAGCATTCCCAGGGCCGGCGCAAGGCACGTGCGAAACGTGCGGCCGCACGGGGCGGCACTTTCCGAGGGGGAGGGGCGGCAAATCTGCAGCCCGCTTTTTTTCCCCTTTAGGACAAACTCAACATTCATCTCCAAGAGGGGATTCGAAACCAAACCTCGGGAACTGTCGCATGGCGCCTCGACTTCCTGCCGGCCGCCCCTGTTGAACAAGGGGAGGGAGGAGGACTAATTTCTTCCTCGCCGCTGTGGCAGCACAGTCGTGTTTATGCCGGAGGAACAGAGAGGGGGGGGGAGCAGTCTGGCGTACACGCCGACGACAGTATTCTTATGAGTGGAGCCACAGACAAATATATACAGACGGGAAACCTCCGTAAGGGCCCGGTCCTACACTCCGGGGTGCGGGGAGGGAGGCTTTTTAGCAGTTCCGTAGGATGTCCCATGATGGCGCTGAGGTCAGAAGCAGCCACTAGAGCAGGCGGCAGGTAGCGGCTGCCCCCACCACCACCTCCCCTCACAGCCGTGGCCTCGTGGCAGGCGGCACGAGCTCTCCCCTCAGCCTCCCCTCCACGCTACCCTCTGACGTGCGAGAGGCACCCTAAGCCAGCGATCTGCCTGACACCTGCTAGCACCTTACGGAACTACGAGGGGAGCGTAGGACAGTGGTTTAGAGGGGGCTGCGTCTCTGTATATCTTACTCTGTGGTGGTGCGCTGCCAGCATGATACGCGCCGTGCGTTTACTCATAACTAATTTTTCAGAAGACGAAATCTAATCGTGAAATTCGAATGCAATGTTCGATACTGCGGTTATATATTAAGCCTGAAGCAATTTTGCTAAGCCCTTCAGTGGCAGTTTTCTAGTGATTTACTCTTCCAGCATTATGGAAAAAAAATCGCACTGACGTGTTTTACGGCCCACTTTAGATTTGTAGTGTTATAAGTTTTTGTTAACATTTTGGACCAAAATAGTAATCTAAATAATAAAAAATTAATAAGAGTGTCTGAAACCCTTTTAGGAAAACAAAATTTTAGGTAGTGGCGGGTTCCGAACCACTGATCTTCAACCTCACAGACTAACGCATTGGCCACTATGCTATAGCTAACAGAAGTTGCGTTCCAAAATATCATATTACTGATGGCCTTTGTTAACTGATGCTAATATGGCATTTGTAGACACTAGATTATCATTTATCATACGAAGAACGACTTGGTTTTGTTAATTCTTCAGTGCACCATTGCTTTGAAATGACAACGTATAAGTTACAATAAGAAAATCATCAACTACGCAACGCAAAATGGCGTATGCCAGAGAGAGTTCTGGGCGAGGAATGTCACGTGACATCTGCGAACGGCTGCTTTTCGTTAATTCAATGGAGGGTGTCAAAACTTCGTTATTTTTGCAAATATCTCTCAAACGATACGAGATATGAAAAAAAAACCATAAGGGAACTAAGTTGTAGAGAATTATCTCCTCTACAAATTCGTTTATTCAATTTTCGCGTCAGATGAAAGGTTCATTTGCAGTTAAAATACATTACAAACGGCTTTTTTTTGTATTACTAACGTATTTCTTGTCCGAATATTTCAAAAAGCGAGGTTCTGATCTCTGGTGGCCAACAATTATGTCTGTAAAATTTGGTTCCGATCGGTTGAACGGTTCGACCTAAAAAGTGGGAACACGTTACCGACAGACAGACATCGTCAAATCGCCGTTATTTTTGCAAATATCTCTGCAACGTTGCAAGATATAAAAAAATAATAATAATAGTAGAGCGAAGTTGTAGAGAATTTTCCCCTCTACCAATTTGGTTATTCAATTTTCGTGTCAGATGAACGGTTCGTTTGCAATTACAATTATATTACAAACGGCTTTTTTTGGTATTACTACCGTATTTTTTGCCCGAAAAATTTGAAAAGGGGAGGTTCTGGTCTCTGGCGGCCTACAATTATGTCTGTAAAAATTGGTGCTAATCGGTTGAACGGTTCGTCTTAAAAACAGGGAACACGTTACCGACAGACAGACAGACGGACAGACAGACATCCCAAAATCGACGTTATTTTTGCAAATATCTCTGAAACGATATGAGATACGAAAGAAACATAACAGAGCAAAGTTGTAGATAATTTTCTCGTTTACACATTCTGTTATTCAATTTTTGAATCAGATGAACGGTTAAGCCGTTATTGTCATTTAAAATTCGAGCTGTCAGAAGACGATCGCAAAGGCCCACTTTTAGTGTTACTACTGTAACCTAAAGTGGACCAAAATGGTTGAACAGTAGTACAGTCAAACATGTCCAACACCTACAATGGCTAGAATTAATCCGAATGGGTAAATACGCTGAGATTAATTTCAAGGGATAAAGACGTTGGTAATAAGCCTGGCATAAGTTGGGTTTCGACGAATTTTTGAAAATTTTTGCTATCCGTTTGTGAGTGATAGTCGGACGTTTTGGTTTTTGAGCCATAAAACACCTGTCTCCGCCTGTATGAACAACAAGTAAACTCTGGCCGGCACTTTTGTTTGACAATACTACTCGCACACTATCACTTTGCCAACATTTATTTACTGTAAATGCAGGTGAATCCATTTTTCATCTAAGTAAACTACTGGTCGCTTTGATTCTTATGAAAACCTGAGAAAGTATGGTGTTTTAGCAACAATGCCCTCTCGTCCCCACAAAACAAAACGTTATTTTTGACACCTTCTAAAACTAATATCCATAGAAACAACATTGCTTCTAAGGGTTTCCTTGCTAGCTTTGTAGCTCATTTTTGTGAGATGACCTCGCTGTTGAGCACCCTAAAACGCCAATCATCATCATCATCTGTTTGACAAAAGTTGTGCTGTTTTCGGAATTCGTATTTCTATTGTTCGTAATGCCATAGAAATTGCTGCCCGATAATACATTTATCCATATCATCGGTCACATACTTATTGTGAGCTTCTTGCTTCTTCTTCTTGGGCGTTAGTTTAACCGTAGCCTCGCTGTACCTCGTCAGGTGACCTAGTACCTGGCACTACCGCGTCACCACTTCGCCTTTCCAGGCAATAGGTATTGTTGCGTTCTCTACAATGAAAACTACAAAATTAGTTTCGGTAGTTCGCCGAGGGAGTCAAGATTGGTCAGAAGCACTTTCATTGGGTTTCGTAAGAACAGAAGAATTGGTGCGTCCGAACAGCTTGCAACTTTGGTATGTAATAGGTAAGTGCTTTTATATAAAGTACAATTAGTATTGCGCATGCACGTTACTCATAAGTTACAATTTTTCTCCTTCAAGATATCATAATAGGAACATTTATTTTTCTTATGATCTGTTACTTCAAAAATTGGCAAGTCGGCAAATAAGCATGCGTAGTCCTATTAGCTAAAAAATGTTCAAATGTTTGTATAGCTTATGGGACTTAACTACGGGGTCATCAGTCCCTAAACTTACAAACTACTTATGAACTAGCTAACACTAAGGACGGCACAAATATCCATGCCCGAGGGGGGATTCGAACCCCCGACCGTAGTGGCCGTGCAGACCGTGACCGAAGCGCCGCAGTTCCCTCGGTCAACGCGACCGGCTCCTATTATCTAGAATGAAAATAAAAGGCAGAAAAGTGAAGTGATATAGCGATGACTAATTTGTTACACCTTATTCCACAATCAGACACGAAAGAACTGACACATAGTACTTACGACGGATGTCGAGTGTCAGTTCTTTGAAATGAACAGCCGTAGTTCAGTGAGTTAATATATTTCGACTAGCATTAGTACCCGTCAATGCCCGCGTGTACATTTATTGCATTATTATGTTACTCCATCTCCTTATTCTTCCTCGCTCCATTGTCTTCCGCCCCACTCTTTGAACATTTCACCTGCGTCTGTAGTGAAATTCTGGCTGAAATTTCATTTCACGCGGCTCAATTCTTATGACTTCATCTCCTGAACAGAGTGTCCTACAGTAATATAAGATTTCACACACATTTGAACATTTTTGTAAATTCACAAGGCTTATTAAAATTAGCTAGATTTTTTTTTTCAATCAGGTTTGACACCATTTTTGAGCTGGTGCCCAGCGACTGTTTTACTGTTTTCAAATGTTCAAATGTTTGTTAAGCTTAAGGGACTTAACTGCGGGGTCATCAGTCCCTAAACTTACAAACGACTTATGAACTACCTTATACTAAAGAAGACACAAACATACATGCCGAGGGGGGATTCGAACTCCCGACCGTAGCGGCCGTGCAGACTGTGACTGGCGCGCCGCAGACCACTCGGCCACCGCGGCCGGCTTTACTGCTTTGTACAAAGCTGTAGCAAATGTCACCAATCAGTCACAATATTTCTTTTTTATTAGTTTTATTTTTCAGATCTACATAGATTTCGGGCACAGTGTGGCTATTCTCAATGCTTTGAGTTACGTTTACATCTATACCCTCATGCCGAACGTAACTGTCAACATGACGGTTTAGATGAAAGCACATATTAAAAGCTACGAGACACTGGCCACTGAAAACTAAAAACAAAAATTGCGATTGATTGCTGACATTTCCTAAAACTTCCATAAACGTTTCGTAAAAAAAGAAGTAAAAAACTGGGGGGGGGGGGGGGGGCGGCAATTTAGCACCTCGCACGGGGCGGCACTTGGGCTTGCGCTGGCCCTGAGTATTCCCATCGAGTAAATACGCTGCGAGTAATTACAAGGGCTAAAGACATTGGTAGTAAGCCTGGCATAAGATGGATTTCGACGTATTTTTGAAAATTTTTGCTATCCGTTTCTGAGTGACAGTCGGACATTTTAGTTTTTTGAGCCATGAAACACCTGTCTCCGCCTGCATGAAAACAAACTCTGACCTGCACCTTTGTTTGACAATACTACTCGCCCACTATCACTTTGCCGACATTTATTTACTGTATAATGCGTGTGAATCGATGTTTAATCTAAGTAAACTACTGGTCGCTTTGATTCTGATGAAAACCTGACAAAGTATGTTCTTTTAGCAATGCCTTCTCGTCCGCACAAAACAAAACGTTTTTCTAAAACGAAAATCCATTTATAGAACATTGCTTCTAAGGATTTCCTTTCTAACTTGGAAGCTCATTTTTGTTTGACAAAAGTTGTGCAGATTTCGCAAAGTTCGTATTTCCTTTTATTGTTCGTAATGCCATATAAATTGCTGCCTGATAATTCATTTATTCATATCATCTGTCACATACTTATTGTGAGCTTCTTGCTTCTTCTTGGGCGATAGTTTAACCGTAGTCTCGCTGGACCTCGTCACGTGACCTACAATAGTTCCTGGCCCTGCCGCGTCACTACTTCGCCTTTCCAGACGATAGGTATTGTTGCGTCCTCTACAATGAAAACTACAGAATTCGTTTCGGTAGTTGGCCGAGGGAGTCAAGATTGGTCAGAAGCACTTGTATTGCGTTTCGTAAGAACAGAAGAATTGGTGCGTCCGATTTTCTTGCAACTTGGGATGTAATAGGTTAGTGCTTTTCGTATAACGTATAATTAGTATTGCGCATGCACGTTACTCATCAGTTAGAATTTGACTCCTTAAAGATTGCAGAGTAGGAAAATTTATTTTTCTTATGTTCTATTACTTCAAAAATTGGCAAGTCGCCAAATAAGCACGCGTCGTCCCAATAGCTAGAACGGAAATAAAGCGAAGAAAAGTGAAGTGATATGGCGACGGCTAATTTGTTGCCCCTTATTCCGTAGTCAGACACGAAAGAACTGAAACATGGAAATTACGACAGATGTCGAGTATCAGTTCTTTGAAATGAACAACCGCAGTGCAGTGAGTTAATATATTTGGACTGGCAGCAGTACCCGTCGATGCCCCGTTATGTATTTATAGAATTATTATGTTACTCCATGTCCTTCCTCTCTCTATTGTCTTCTGCCCCACTCTTTGACCGTTTCACCTGCATCTCTAGTGAAATTCGGCCTGAAATTCAATTTCACGCGGCTCAATTCTTATTACTTCATCTTCTGAACAGCGGATCCTACAGTAATAATTCACACACATTCGAACATTTTTGTAAATTGGCAACGATTATTAAAATTAGCTAGATTTCTTCAGTCAGGTTTGACTCCATTTTCTAATTGGTGCCAAGCGACGGTTTTGTACAAGTCTGTAGAAAAAGTCACCAATCAGTCGCAACTTTTGTTTTCATTTTCCAGATCTACATATATTTCGGGCACAGTGTGGCTATTCTCAATACTTTGAGTTATGTTTACATTTATATCGTCATGCTGAATGTAACTGTCAACATGTCGGTTCAGATGGAAGCACATATTAAAAGCTTTGAGACTGACCACTCAGTGTCCGAAACCTACGTAGATCCGAAAAGTAAAAACAAAAATTGAGATTGATTGCTGGCATTTCCTACAGATATGTTTAAATAAAATTTCATAATAGTTATGTAAAAAAAAGGGGGCGGCAATTTAGCAGCTCGCACGAGGCGGCACTTGGGCTTGCGCCGGCCCTGCTTCCAGGAACTCTTTGGGCAGAATCTGTTAACACAGCAGTATATTCATTAAATTGCCGTCCATGTAAGCCTCACTCTGATGAGGTGCCTTATTAAAAATGGTTCAAGAAGACGCCATCATTAAAGCATATGAGGGGGTTTGGTGCTGAATGCTTTATGCACACTCCTGAACAGTTTCGCTCCAAATTTCAAAGTAAGTCAAAGAAGATGGTGATGGTTGGTTACAGTGGATACAGCAACAATTATAGGTTTATGGCCCTAAAACAAAGAAGATAACCGTTTCACGAGATGTGATCTTGAATAAAAATGCTACAGGGTTTCCTGCAGAATGTGGGGCAAACACCATTACATATGAGTACAACTTCCTGACAGATGAAGAAGGAAATGATGTTCAACAGCCTGTTGAAGATGAAGAGGACTTTGTGGAGCACCAAGGATCCTGTCCGACAGAATGTTACTACACCCGGAATGAATCTTAGGAACCGAGATGAACTTCGTCCTCCAGTTCGTTTTCAAAACTATGTGGCTTATGCAGCAGTAGTGCAAGAACCACAAACTTACAGGGAGGCAGTGATGTCCAGAGACTCTGAGAAGTGGTATGAAGCAATGGAATAAGAAATGTCTTCATTGGACCTAAATAATACCTGGTATTTAGTGGATCAACCTCCTGATCGCCAAGCTATTGGGTGTAAGTGGGTTTACAAAATTAAGTGTAAACCAGATGGTAGCATAATGAGACACAAAGCTAGATTATGTGCAAAAACCTGGACTTGATTATGGAAAAACCTTGTCACCTGTTGTTAGTTATGAATCGATTCGTATCTTTTGGCTTTGGCTGGAGTTTATGATATGGACATGAAGCAATTTGATGTGAAAACTGCTTTTCTAAATGGTGATTTGCCTGAAGATATATCCATGAAACAGCCTGAAGGTTTCATTAGTGAAAATGCAAATTTAGTGTGCAAATTAAACAAAAGCCTTTATGGACTAAAGCAGTCTCCTTGATGTTGGAATGAAAAATTTGTCCAGTTCATTGAGTGTTTTGATTTCAAGTAGCTTCAGTCAGATAATTGTGTGTTTCGTGCTCAATGTGATGGCCAAGAAATGTTTTTAGCTATTTTTTATTGGTGATGGTTTAATAATGAGTAACTCAACAGAAACTATAAACAAAATAGCTTGCAGAATTCAAAACTCATTTTGAAATTGTGGTTGACAATCCAAATTACTTTGTACGATTGGAAATCAAACGAAACCGTTACAGTAATGAACTGTTCATCTGCTAAGAGTGTTACATTAGCCGCCTCTGAGAGAAAATGAACAACTGTAAGCCGAATGCAACACCCGCTGTTTGCAGCTCACAGTTGCATTTAGGACAGTGCCCAGGAGGTGAAGGTAAGAAATATATGGAGAACGTGAAACTGTAGGTAGATTGATGTTTGCTGCCACACAGACAAGACCTGACATTATGTTCTCTGTCAGTAAAGTAAGTCGATTTCTTAACAACCCTGGACCTGAGCACTGGACTGCTGTTAAACGCATCCTGAAGTGCATTCGAAGTACAAGAGGTAAAGATGTTGATACTCGTTGTTCAACAACTGGCTATATCAGTGTACTGACCAGTGGACCTATTACATGCACATCTCGAAGGCAAAAATGTGTTGCCAGATCTACAAAGGAAGCAGAATATGTTGCAGCATCTGATGCATGAAATCTCCTGGCTTTGCACATTCTTACAGGAGCTTGGAAAAACCGACACCATTTTTTGTGGGCAATCAAAGTGCATTGCAATTGATGAGAAACAATGAACATCACAAAAGGACTAAACATATTGATATAAAGTACCATTATATTCGTGAAAAAGTAAATGATGGTTCTATTGTTGTTTCTTATGTTACATCAGAGGATCAGTTGGCAGACATGTTCACAAAAGCACTATCAAAAGAAAAGTTTCTAGTAGTGACCTATTACATGCACATCTCGAAGGCAAAAATGTGTTGCCAGATCTACAAAGGAAGCAGAATATGTTGCAGCATCTGATGCATGAAATCTCCTGGCTTTGCACATTCTTACAGGAGCTTGGAAAAACCGACACCATTTTTTGTGGGCAATCAAAGTGCATTGCAATTGATGAGAAACAATGAACATCACAAAAGGACTAAACATATTGATATAAAGTACCATTATATTCGTGAAAAAGTAAATGATGGTTCTATTGTTGTTTCTTATGTTACATCAGAGGATCAGTTGGCAGACATGTTCACAAAAGCACTATCAAAAGAAAAGTTTCTAGTAGTGAAGCATTATCAGTTGTATATCCGGAATCAGCAAAGTGGGAGTGTTTTCTAGTATGGCTTTTTGTGCTGATTATTTTTGATGCCTATGTGCATAAATTCTCTGCAAGATATGGGTTATTCTGAACAATAATACATTTCGGGTTTCACACTCTGTACCACACCCTAGGATTGAAATGAAGCACACTTTGAACTATGTAGTATTGATGTAAGAACCTCCTTGAATGAGAGAATGACATCTGTTATTACTTCCCACATTCACAGCTCAGTTTCTAGCATTTTTATTCATATGTAATTGATACTTGTGTGTGATATTATATTTCTCTGACAAGCAACAAGATTCATCTTGTTGGTTGCTACTGATCAGTCAGTATGTATCATACACATAGTGTCATGACTGCTTTAGGTATCCAATGAAGATATGTGCAAACATTATTGTGCCTCATAAGGTATTTATATTGTTCCATGAGATGGAAACATTATATTCTGCAGTCTGTGGTCTCAAGGTACACATCCAATAGTTGACCTCTGTCATTATTACATGTAGTAGGCTAGTCTCGATCAGTGGCATGGCGAGTGTCGCGGTGCGTCTGTAGCAGCATTGGGTTGGTAATGTAGTACATTTTGAGTATCCAATGGCGTGTGACTTCGATTTTACGAATATGTCATGATTTTAAAAGTTGTGGTTGGGCAGGAACCTAAGAGTACAGCTGAAAATGTTGCGAGTGAATAAGAGACTTTTATGATTTTTGCGAATATGACATGATATTAATGGATGTGGTTAGGCAGGAACCTAAAAGTACAGCTTCAATTGTTGTAAGCGAATGTTATGATTTTTATGAACATGTCGTGATTGTAACAGATGCGCTTAGGCAGGAACCAAAGAGTACAGATTAAATTGTTGCAAGCGTTCTACCAGTTTATGAACATTGAAAAAATTATAGTAATTCATATCATTTGAGAGACACACACATATTTCAATTTACGTAACAACAAAGTATTACATCTGAAGAGAAAGACAGTGCATGTGGAAAAACGTAGTTTTGTAGTGTGCGATGTTCTACATTCGAATGCTTTGATTCATTTCGAAAATAAAATAATTGCAACAGGATGTTAACACATTCATTTCCACATCTTGTAAACAATGAGTGCCACCATTAATCCCAGCATCCACGCAGACCTAGTGCCAACACTGCCGCACCATGTCATGTAAGTACATTAGGCCATGCCGCTGATGGGAGAATTTTACCCGTGTAGTACAGTAGAACCCCGTTTTTACACTTTTTAAGGGACTTTAGTGAAATGGTGTAAAATGTGGGAAATAAAGATTTAAATGGTAAAATATGCTTACTGACTCACCCTTTCATTTTCATAGTTTATTTGTGATACATGTACATAATATGCATCAAAATACTCGCCAGGAAGTTTATTATATAGTAAAGGTTATCACAGTTTTTACCGTTTTAAGTGGCAAAAGGAAATGCAACCGGTAATTTTATGGGAAGTACAAATTTTTTACGTACTTTCATTCATCATAATCGATTAATTAGCAAGCCTTTAACCAGAATTTAATATTTATGAAGTGAAACTGCACAAGTTCCATTCTTTTTGTATCTTTTGATGTTTCGCATGAAGATATTCGAGAATTTATTCGCGTTCTCAAGTGCAAATATATACATAAGTATTTTTGAGACATATGCATAGGGTTGGCATTTTTGAGGTTATAATGTACCGTGCCCCCTTCAGTGTGCAGAAAATCATACACAAGCAAACCATCAGTCTCACCGTTTATAAAATGTCACAAAAATACTTGGATAAATATTTTCATTGCACAAAAAGAATAAATTCTCAAAACGCATCGTGCAAAGCATGAAAAACTACCAGTTCTGTAAACAAAGCTAAACTGACAATCAGCGCATTGTAATTCAACTGGGTGTGTATAGTAGTGCAAAAAATGAAACGCAATATATACCTTTGAATAAATGCAAAGTGTCAAGAAATGAAACTGCATAATGTTTATAAACACTATACTTTAAGGCAAAATCCATGCCAGCGTCAATTTCTGGCAATTACATCATTCTATCTTCACAAACATAGTTTCAAAAAGCGTAAAACGCAGTGCCAGCTGTCACCAGTGCCACATCGTAAACAGCGCTAAGTATCTTAATTTAATTTGACGGTCTAGTTCATTTTCGTTAGTACTTCTGTTTTAAGAGGATTATTCCCGCGTACTTGGCAGATTTCGTTTGTATTACTGTTTTAATAGTTTATTCTATCGTATTTGATAAATACCGTTGTGTTTAGCCTTCGTCTTTGACTGGTGTATTTCAAAACAAGTCAGAGACCGTTACTAGAGCTCGTTATCAGTCAGTCCAGCGCCAGCTGCCACCAGTGCCACATCGTAAACAGCGCTAAGCTTATTTTCTCGCGCGTTTGATAACGGAGTATTCCACAGATTTGTTTATTTCGAAAACTGCCGGACTCAGTTTTGTTTATTTGACAGTGTAGTTACCACTGACCACAGTTCAGTCAGCAGCCAGCCGCCTTTATTAGAGGACTAGGCTACTTAAAAGTTGATTATATAGTTTCTACTTTCTGCAGTTAATTGTATCGATAGGATGGATAGGATGTGTGCCTGCTGTGTGCGGACACAGGAGGAGTTGGCCGCAGTTCGCAAACAGCTGAGCGTGCTGTTGGCTACGGTCAGCCATCTTCTGGCTGCTGTCTCGGGGTACAGCGATGGCGGGGAGTCTGATGGATCGAGTGGGACACCTCAGGTGTCTCACGCTTTGCTCTCTGTCCCTGCTACCAAGGCACCTTCAGGTGTACCGGACGTCGTCGAGCCGCCTTCTCTGCCAGGGGAATGGCGGGTTGTACGGCGTTCACGTCGCTCGAGGCAGAAGGCCAATGTGGAGGCTGGACGTCCGTCCGCGCCTGTTCGTCCTTTGAGTAAACATGTGGACACTCCTTCAGCAGGGTCCGAGCAGTTGCGCGGGGGGACGGGATTATTAGTTATTGGGAACTCCAATGTCAGGCGCGTGATGGAGCCCCTTAGGCAGATAGCGTCGAGATCCGGAAAGAATTCCAACGTGCACTCGGTGTGTCTGCGGTTACAGTTGGCAGTCTAACAGCGCATCGAGGAAGCTTCTCGCTCAGTGACACCGGCGACGTTACAACTCGGCCGCATCACATTTAGAAGGCGCATTGCATTATGTACAGCGTGTGGTATCTGCCCCTGAAACTTTGACGGGTTGTAGCTCCCAAACTAACAGTGATAGGAATGTAGTTTAAATTGATTTGGACGCAGCTGGTTTCAACGATTCCAATGCACGATAGAAAAACCTATTGTTTCATTTAAAAAATTATATCTTTGTGCTGTAGCTCTTTGGATAATGATACAATAAACTATGTTCATAGCTCCCCAGAAAGTGTAACATTTCTTGTGTTGACCTACTGCATCAAAATTTCCCGTCACATATTATTTTATAAGTTACATAGGCAAACACACTTAGTGAAACACCCTGTACATATTTATTCGTATATATATATATATATATATATATATATATATATATATATATATATATATATATATATATGTCCTGTATGCTTTCATAAACCATTCATTCGATTGCAATGAAACTTTGGTGAACTGTTCACTGTATGCCCACGAAGGTTTCTGACACCAAAACAAAAGAATACAACACATAGCTCAGGAGATATGACATCATAAATAATGAGAGACCACCGCATGAGAATACCCAGATTCATTCCTCAATTACTGGAAAATGGGAGTACTTAGCGACCTGCAACAAAGTTTGTATGTCATTTCGGATGTTTATGAAGCGTTATGTAACTGACCTCCCCCCCCCCCCCACGCCCCACACAAAATGATGGAACGGAGATAAGTCTACCGCTTACTACAGTCACATTCAGGGCCGGCGTAAGGCACGTGCGAAACGTGCGGCCGCACGGGGCGGCACTTTCCGTGGGGCGGCAAATCTGCAGCCCGCTTTTTTTCCCCTTTAGGACAAACTCAACATTCATCTCCAAGAGGGGATTCGAAACCAAACCTCGGGAACTGTGGCATTGCGCCTCGATTTCCTGCCGGCCGCCCCTGTTGAACAAGGGGAGAGAGGAGGACTAATTTCTTCCTCGCCACTGTGGCAGCACAGTCGTGTTTATGCTGGAGGAACAGAGAGGGGGGGGGGAGCAGTCTGGCGTACACGCCGACGACAGTATTCTTATGAGTGGAGCCACAGACAAATATATACAGACGGGAAACCTCCGTAAGGGCCCGGTCCTACACTCCGGGGTGCGGGGAGGGAGGCTTTTTAGCAGTTCCGTAGGATGTCCCATGATGGCGCTGAGGTCAGAAGCAGCCACTAGAGCAGGCGGCAGGTAGCGGCTGCCCCCACCACCACCTCCCCTCAAACGCCGGCAAGCCAGACACAGCCGTGGCCTCGTGGCAGGCGGCACGAGCTCTCCCCTCAGCCTCCCCTCCACGCTACCCTCTGACGTGCGAGAGGCACCCTATGCCAGCGATCCGCCTGACACCTGCTAGCACCTTACGGAACTACGAGGGGAGCGTAGGACAGTGGTTTAGAGGGGGCTGCGTCTCTGTATATGTTACTCTGTGGTGGAGCGCTGCCAGCATGATACGCGCCGTGCGTTTACTCATAACTAATTTTTCAGAAGACGAAATCTAATCGTGAAATTCGAATGCAATGTTCGATACTGCGGTTATATATTAAGCCTGAAGCAATTTTGCTAAGCCCTTCAGTGGCAGTTTTCTAGTGATTTACTCTTCCAGCATTATGGAAAAAAAATCGCACTGACGTGTTTTACGGCCCACTTTAGATTTGTAGTGTTATAAGTTTTTGTTAACATTTTGGACCAAAATAGTAATCTAAATAATAAAAAATTAATAAGAGTGTCTGAAACCCTTTTAGGAAAACAAAATTTTAGGTAGTGGCGGGTTCCGAACCACTGATCTTCAACCTCACAGACTAACGCATTGGCCACTATGCTATAGCTAACAGAAGTTGCGTTCCAAAATCTCATATTACTGATGGCCGTTGTTAACTGATGCTAATATGGCATTTGTAGACACTAGATTATCATTTATCATACGAAGAACGACTTGGTTTTGTTAATTCTTCAGTGCACCATTGCTTTGAAATGACAACGTATAAGTTACAATAAGAAAATCATCAACTACGCAACGCAAAATGGCGTATGCCAGAGAGAGTTCTGGGCGAGGAATGTCACGTGACATCTGCGAACGGCTGCTTTTCGTTAATTCAATGGAGGGTGTCAAAACTTCGTTATTTTTGCAAATATCTCTCAAACGATACGAGATATGAAAAAAAAAAAAAAAAAAATCATAAGGGAACTGAGTTGTACAGAATTTTCTTCTCTACAAATTCGTTTATTCAATTTTCGCTTCAGATGAAAGGTTCATTTACAGTTAAAATTACATTACAAACGGCTTCTGTCCGAATATTTCAAAAAGCGAGGTTCTGATCTCTGGTGGCCAACAGTTCTGTCTGTAAAATTTGGTACCGATCGGTTGAACGGTTCGACCTAAAAAGTGGGAACACGTTACCGACAGACAGACATCGTCAAATCGCCGTTATTTTTGCAAATATCTCTGCAACGTTGCAAGATATAAAAAAATAATAATAATAGTAGAGCGAAGTTGTAGAGAATTTTCCCCTCTACCAATTTGGTTATTCAATTTTCGTGTCAGATGAACGGTTCGTTTGCAATTACAATTATATTACAAACGGCTTTTTTTGGTATTACTACCGTATTTTTTGCCCGAAAAATTTGAAAAGGGGAGGTTCTGGTCTCTGGCGGCCTACAATTATGTCTGTAAAAATTGGTGCTATCGGTTGAACGGTTCGTCTTAAAAACAGGGAACACGTTACCGACAGACAGACAGACGGACAGACAGACATCCCAAAATCGACGTTATTTTTGCAAATATCTCTGAAACGATATGAGATACGAAAGAAACATAAAAGAGCAAAGTTGTAGATAATTTTCTCGTTTACACATTCTGTTATTCAATTTTCGAATCAGATGAACGGTTAAGCCGTTATTGTCATTTAAAATTCGAGCTGTCAGAAGACGATCGCAAAGGCCCACTTTTAGTGTTACTACTGTAACCTAAAGTGGACCAAAATGGTTGAACATTAGTACAGTCAAACATGTCCAACACCTACAATGGCTAGAATTAATCCGAATGGGTAAATACGCTGAGATTAATTTCAAGGGATACAGACGTTGGTAATAAGCCTGGCATAAGTTGGGTTTCGACGAATTTTTGATAATTTTTGCTATCCGTTTGTGAGTGATAGTCGGACGTTTTGGTTTTTGAGCCATAAAACACCTGTCTCCGCCTGTATGAACAACAAGTAAACTCTGGCCGGCACTTTTGTTTGACAATACTACTCGCACACTATCACTTTGCCAACATTTATTTACTGTAAATGCAGGTGAATCCATTTTTCATCTAAGTAAACTACTGGTCGCTTTGATTCTTATGAAAACCTGAGAAAGTATGGTGTTTTAGCAACAATGCCCTCTCGTCCCCACAAAACAAAACGTTATTTTTGACACCTTCTAAAACTAATATCCATAGAAACAACATTGCTTCTAAGGGTTTCCTTGCTAGCTTTGTAGCTCATTTTTGTGAGATGACCTCGCTGTTGAGCACCCTAAAACGCCAATCATCATCATCATCTGTTTGACAAAAGTTGTGCTGTTTTCGGAATTCGTATTTCTATTGTTCGTAATGCCATAGAAATTGCTGCCCGATAATACATTTATCCATATCATCGGTCACATACTTATTGTGAGCTTCTTGCTTCTTCTTCTTGGGCGTTAGTTTAACCGTAGCCTCGCTGTACCTCGTCAGGTGACCTAGTACCTGGCACTACCGCGTCACCACTTCGCCTTTCCAGGCAATAGGTATTGTTGCGTTCTCTACAATGAAAACTACAAAATTAGTTTCGGTAGTTCGCCGAGGGAGTCAAGATTGGTCAGAAGCACTTTCATTGGGTTTCGTAAGAACAGAAGAATTGGTGCGTCCGAATTGCTTGCAACTTTGGTATGTAATAGGTAAGTGCTTTTATATAAAGCACAATTAGTATTGCGCATGCACGTTACTCATAAGTTACAATTTTTCTCCTTCAAGATATCATAATAGGAACATTTATTTTTCTTATGATCTGTTACTTCAAAAATTGGCAAGTCGGCAAATAAGCATGCGTAGTCCTATTAGCTAAAAAATGTTCAAATGTTTTGTATAGCTTATGGGACTTAACTACGGGGTCATCAGTCCCTAAACTTACACACTACTTATGAACTAGCAAACACTAAAGACGGCACAAATATCCATGCCCGAGGGGGGATTCGAACCCCCGACCGTAGTGGCCGTGCAGACCGTGACCGAAGCGCCGCAGTCCCCTCGGTCAACGCGACTGGCTCCTATTAGCTAGAATGAAAATAAAAGGCAGAAAAGTGAAGTGATATAGCGATGACTAATTTGTTACACCTTATTCCACAATCAGACACGAAAGAACTGACACATAGTACTTACGACGGATGTCGAGTGTCAGTTCTTTGAAATGAACAGCCGTAGTTCAGTGAGTTAATATATTTCGACTAGCATTAGTACCCGTCAATGGCCGCGTGTACATTTATTGCATTATTATGTTACTCCATCTCCTTATTCTTCCTCGCTCCATTGTCTTCCGCCCCACTCTTTGAACATTTCACCTGCGTCTGTACTGAAATTCTGCCTGAAATTTCATTTCACGCGGCTCAATTCTTATGACTTCATCTCCTGAACAGAGTGTCCTACAGTAATATAAGATTTCACACACATTTGAACATTTTTGTAAATTCACAAGGCTTATTAAAATTATCTAGATTTTTTTTTTTTTTTTTTTTCAATCAGGTTTGACTCCATTTTTGAGCTGGTGCCCAGCGACTGTTTTACTGTTTTCAAATGTTCAAATGTTTGTTAAGCTTAAGGGATAAACTGCGGGGTCATCAGTCCCTAAACTTACAAACGACTTATGAACTACCTTATACTAAAGAAGACACAAACATACATGCCGAGGGGGGATTCGAACTCCCGACCGTAGCGGCCGTGCAGACTGTGACTGGCGCGCCGCAGACCACTCGGCCACTGCGGCCGGCTTTACTGTTTTGTACAAAGCTGTAGCAAATGTCACCAATCAGTCAGATTTTTCAGATCTACATAGATTTCGGGCACAGTGTGGCTATTCTCAATGCTTTGAGTTACGTTGACATCTATACCCTCATGCCGAACGTAACTGTCAACATGACGGTTTAGATGAAAGCACATATTAAAAGCTACGAGACACTGGCCACTGAAAACTAAAAACAAAAATTGCGATTGATTGCTGACATTTCCTAAAACTTCCATAAACGTTTCGTAAAAAAAGAAGAAAAAAACGGGGGGGGGGGGGAGGGGGGCGGCAATTTAGCACCTCGCACGGGGCGGCACTTGGGCTTGCGCTGGCCCTGAGTATTCCCATCGGGTAAATACGCTGCGAGTAATTACAAGGGATAAAGACATTGGTAGTAAGCCTGGCATAAGATGGATTTCGACGTATTTTTGAAAATTTTTGCTATCCGTTTCTGAGTGACAGTCGGACATTTTAGTTTTTTGAGCCATGAAACACCTGTCTCCGCCTGCATGAAAACAAACTCTGACCTGCACCTTTGTTTGACAATACTACTCGCCCACTATCACTTTGCCGACATTTATTTACTGTATAATGCGTGTGAATCGATGTTTAATCTAAGTAAACTACTGGTCGCTTTGATTCTGATGAAAACCTGACAAAGTATGTTCTTTTAGCAATGCCTTCTCGTCCGCACAAAACAAAACGTTTTTCTAAAACGAAAATCCATTTATAGAACATTGCTTCTAAGGATTAACTTTCTAACTTGGAAGCTCATTTTTGTTTGACAAAAGTTGTGCAGATTTCGCAAAGTTCGTATTTCCTTTTATTGTTCGTAACGCCATATAAATTGCTGCCTGATAATTCATTTATTCATATCATCTGTCACATACTTATTGTGAGCTTCTTGCTTCTTCTTGGGCGATAGTTTAACCGTAGTCTCGCTGGTATGTAATAGGTAAGTGCTTTTATATAAAGTACAATTAGTATTGCGCATGCACGTTACTGATAAGTTACAATTTTTCTCCTTCAAGATATCATAATAGGAACATTTATTTTTCTTATGATCTGTTACTTCAAAAATTGGCAAGTCGGCAAATAAGCATGCGTAGTCCTATTAGCTAAAAAATGTTCAAATGTTTTGTATTGCTTATGGGACTTAACTACGGGGTCATCAGTCCCTAAACTTACAAACTACTTATGAACTAGCTAACACTAAGGACGGCACAAATATCCATGCCCGAGGGGGGATTCGAACCCCCGACCGTAGTGGCCGTGCAGACCGTGACCGAAGCGCCGCAGTCCCCTCGGTCAACGCGACCGGCTCCTATTAGCTAGAATGAAAATAAAAGGCAGAAAAGTGAAGTGATATAGCGATGACTAATTTGTTACACCTTATTCCACAATCAGACACGAAAGAACTGACACACAGTACTTACGACGGATGTCGAGTGTCAGTTCTTTGAAATGAACAGCCGTAGTTCAGTGAGTTAATATATTTCGACTAGCATTAGTACCCGTCAATGGCCGCGTGTACATTTATTGCATTATTATGTTACTCCATCTCCTTATTCTTCCTCGCTCCATTGTCTTCCGCCCCACTCTTTGAACATTTCACCTGCGTCTGTAGTGAAATTCTGGCTGAAATTTCATTTCACGCGGCTCAATTCTTATGACTTCATCTCCTGAACAGAGTGTCCTACAGTAATATAAGATTTCACTCACATTTGAACATTTTTGTAAATTCACAAGGCTTATTAAAATTAGCTAGATTTTTTTTTTTTTCAATCAGGTTTGACTCCATTTTTGAGCTGGTGCCCAGCGACTGTTTTACTGGTCACTGAAAACTAAAAACAAAAATTGCGATTGATTGCTGACATTTCCTAAAACTTCCATAAACGTTTCGTAAAAAAAGAAGAAGAAAACGGGGGGGAGGGGGGGGGGGGCAATTTAGCACCTCGCACGGGGCGGCACTTGGGCTTGCGCCGGCCCTGGTCACGTTGAAGATGCCGTAAAACTGTCACATTAGGCATGACCTTGAATCAAATAAAGTTATCATTACATATTTGCATGTTACTATTTATTTTTGTCTGCAAGTCTCCATTAATTCTTTTGCATCCAAAATTAAGCAATCTGTTTTCTTAATCTCTATCTATATAAAAGCGAAAGGACACTCATTCACTAACTGACTGAACACGAAATCTAGAAAACTATCTCACCTATGAAGCTGAAATTTGGCAGAAATGTAGTTTATAGGTAGTAAACGTAGCCTATGCTAAGAAAGTATTTCGTGATAGGTGCATGGCCGAGCATACTTCTACAGAAACACAAACTCTACAGTTCCATTCCGATCTGCACGAAATTTCGCACTCTTGACCTTAAAAAACAAGACGCAGGTCGCCGTCTACCTTAAGTGTCATATGATGCATGGGTGAGGGTACTTTACAACTTAAAAATGGATCCATAAATACCTTGGTCGCGCCATAACTTGAGAACGGCTCGAGCGATTTCACATATCTTTTTTTTTTTCTTCTTCTTTTTTCCGTTATTCTCAGAACAAGGATTGTATGAAATAAAACTGGTATATTTGAGAACAACGAAGTTCGTTTTTCAATGTGACCCGCATGTCAATTGTATAGAAATCTATGGTTTTGTTTCGATATTAATGAAATTTTGCACACACTACCTTAAAAACAAGAGGAATGTCACTGTCTGTATAAAATTTAGTTCAGTGCATGGTGGAAGGGTAATTAACTTACGGAATTTTAAAAAATGCATATTTTTGCTCCAATCTTTATAAATTTTTGCACACATGACCTTTAAACCAAGAGAAAGATCACTGGGTTCATAAATGTTTGTGTGGTACATGCATTGGGTACCTTGCAGAAAACTTTGCCGAGAGAGGGACAGGTGGAAACGAACAGAGAGAGGGGAGAAAGAGGTGGATGTAGAGAGAGGGGATGTGGACTACGAGAGTGTAGAAAAAATAAGCACTCTAGCAACACCGGGTTTACAGCTGGTATCTTATATATCACAAGTCTTGGCAGACCTACTATTTGGCCACGATAACTTGACGATTTTGTTGGTGCTGCCACAGGCGGACAAAATCGGCATCAGTTGAAAGATATTCATTTATTTACATACGCTGCCAACTTTACAATGCTCCTTGCCGCGAAGAATTACTGTGCACTTTGTTAGGGTAACGGTTCCAGCACTGCAGCAAGCAGCCGACGCTGCCGTCCGTTCGTGCAAGACAGGCCTCCTGCAGCTCCCAGCAGCCACCGCTCGAATCGTCAAGTTATCGTGGCCAAATAGTAGGATGCCATCACAAGATCATCCATCTTGTTTGTAGGTCATACCTCACATGTCATACATTGGCCTTGCATCACAATAACAGGATGCTGTGAATATCAGCATGTCAAGAGTAAAAGAAGAAGAAAAAAAATGTAAAACATTTTTGCTGTTTTGCTGACATCTCCAAATACTATTTAAATTCCGAAACTGATATTCCTGAGACTAATCAGTAATCAATCTCTGTCAGTAATGAGCTATTTGTGACCATCTAAAACAATGAACCTATGGTGACACCCAAGGCTCAGCAGGTAGTTTGGGACATTCTGATACTGCACCATAGTTCCAGGTTTATTAAGAAACCTGTGCGACTTAATGTTAAGTATTATCTGTCTTAGACGAGGAAGTTGTTGCATATGCTATTTAAGTTGACAGCTGCACCTTAGTTTTATGTTGGTACACTTCATGTTCTTTGGTTGGTTATCATTATTTTGTGCGTGTTTTATTATGTAATCTAGTACAAAATATAATAGGAGTAACCATAAAATATTCTCCATTTTATCTATATAATTTGTGACTGTAAATGTTGTCCACTTATAGAATGTAAACTGTTCTGGTATACCCTAGTGCAGGGGTCTCCAATTTAATAGGCCACAATGGCCACATTTCAAGTTCCGAATCGCAGTGTGGACCGGATAGCAAATTTGGCGATTACTGAAGAATGCGACACTAACACCTACTTTGACCTGTAACGTCACCGATATGGCGGAAACCCCAATTTAACCTGTTACAGTATTACCACAGTCATACCACTCTTTACACAAACAAACAAAGTGCAATAACATGTGAACTAGGTTAAAATGCAGTTGCTTCTGCTTAACGTGCATATGTTGTTGGTGGTAAAAGTTCAGCTGACCGACAGCAGTGTACTGCACTTACCTGACAACGTTGGCAGCAAATGCTGTGCAGCACACAGGGACAGTTGTGCTGGTCAGTTGTTTCTTTACGAGCGTCAAGTGAAAATAGTCGTGTTCCGACGAAATTTATGACGACATACTAAATTTTCACCACACTGTAATGTCAATTGTATGATCAATATTTCAAATTCTTAGTATTTTCTAATTAAAGCATGGGTGCTCGGTATATGTATGGGTGAACGTAAATGAGTTGCACTGTGAAATGGAATTATACATTTGCTAAGAATCTTCCTCACTTCACTCAGTTTCATTCATTTATTCGAATGCTGTGTTATAACGCCACAAAAGTATAACAGACACTCACAAAAATAAACCAGACAGTCGCTTCAGCTCCCGTGCTGTAAACACATTCACTCGTTTCACGCCTGTCATTGTTACTTGGAAGTGACACGCCAGTGGTTACCCATGTTGGCACCGGCCCGCTGAATGATGGGAAGTGAAGGCAGCCAACCAGGAGTGCCGTTCAAACAGACAATAAGTATGTCTTTCTTTTCTCTCCTATGGCATGAATTAATCACGAATTTATCTGTTGTTGCAAAGTGTGTAGAAATCTGTTGTCAATGCAGATCGTAATGTAAATATTACACACACACACACACACACACACACACACACAACAGACATTACAAGAATATAACAGATTTTCTAATTAATGGAAATTGAGCACATTTAACTTTCTTGGTAATTTAAAAAAACTTGTTTCAACTCTAACCCACAAAATTAACCCAGATGAACCAATTTTCTTTTTGGTTACTTCTGGTTTAAAATATAGTTTGTTACATCTGTAATATATCGTTCACAAGTTACAACGTTGATTTTACACGAATTGCACCCTTAGTCTCGGCACAATAGGCTGCCCTTCTGGAACAAAGTAAAAATGAAAACCGTAATATTTAATATTACCATACATATTAGATATGACATTTTAATTGTAAATCCATATGGATGTTTCTGAATAATAAAAATAAAATGGATGTGTAAGTACTTACACGCCCAAAATCATGAATTAACACAAATGTTGCTTCTGAATCCTTATCTTCAAAGGTGACTAACATAGAATAAAACAATAATTTTTAGTATATGCATGTCAATGATTGACATTCAAATGACAGTCCGATGTTGGAAAAAGTGTTTTGTGCCAAAAGGAAACAATTTACTTAAAATGTTAAAAAAACCAAACACCATTCTTCTGGAAAGACGTCAGGACCATCTGGGTTAAAGTCACGCCCATATAGTGACTGTTTCTCTAAGTATGTTTTTTCGATTTTTCCAGTGAACGTATTGACTTTTGGGTATGTTGTTAAGTAGGTACCTAATGGTAGAACTTAATTTCAATCTCTGAAACGACCAGCAATACCATTTACAAGTAAATCTACTAAAACAATGTGTAAGTCATGCTACATTACTCGTAAAAAATATGTCCGCCTCCAACCTCACTTGTTTTCAAAGTGTAAGGACATTCTTAAGTTAACAGACTGAACGCCTCTCCTGATTAGCTGCCTTCACTTCCCATCACTCCTCACACATCTACCAACACTGTATGAAATAGAATATATACTACTAAATTATTAACTGCGAGTTACTTAACACACTAGCCACAAACGTGACATACATAATAACTTTCTGTTGATCCCACACTTCTCAAAAGAAGAAAATAATGAAGTTTTTTTGGTTTTACAAAAAAACAAAGCTACAATTTTACCTCCGACAGTGGTGGCTTAGTACGCTGATGTTGCCAACGACAATTGAGTGTCCCTTGAAAACTCAGTCGCACAGAATGGGGAGCATGATCTTTGTGTTGAAATAAATAATTAATTTTCATTATGGTTAACAGGTTCGTTTATGTACCCTGTTCTGATCAGTAAATTGTCATTGCAAGCCAAACATTTCATTGCCTATATTAACATATATCAGTAGGCCTAACTGTTTCCATAAGTAAAATTTAACCAAAACGAAATTCAGTGAATACAGGTATATCAGGTATTCTTCCTCCCCCATGAACCACAGACATTGCCGAGTTGGGGTGGCTTGCGTGCCTCAACGATGCAGATAGCCGTACCGTAGGTGCAACCACAGCGGAGGGGTGTCTGTGGAGAGGCCAGACAAACGTGTGGTTCCTGAAGAGGGGCAGCAGCCTTTTCAGTAGTTACAGGGACAACAGTCTGGATGATTGACTGAGCTGGCCTTGTAACATCAGCTAATGTGGCTTTGCCACACAGCTACTGCGAGCGGCTGAAAGCAAGGGGAAACTACAGCCGTTACTTATCCCGAGGACATGCAGCTCTACTGTATGAACATATGATGATGGCATCCTCTCAGGTAAAATATTCCGGAGGTAAAATAGTCCCCCATTCGGATCTCCCGGCGGGGACTACTCAGGAGGATGTTGTCATCAGGAAAGACAATACTGGCATTCTACGGATCGGAGCGTGGAATGTTAGATCCCTTAATCGGGTAGGAAAATTAGAAAATTTAAAAAGGGAAATGGATAGGTTGAAGTTAGATGTAGTGGGAATTAGTGAAGTTCGGTGGCAGGATGAACAGGATTTCTGGTCAGGTGAGTACAGGATTATAAATACAAAATCAGTTGGGGGTATCACAGGAATAGGACTGATGATGAATAAGAAAATAGGAATACGGGTAAACTACTATGAGCAGCACAGTGATCGAATTATCATTGTAAAGATAGATACGAAGCCAACACCGACAACAGTAGTACAGGTTTATATGACAACTAGCTCTGCCGATGATGAGGAGATTGAAGAAATATATGAGGAGCTAAAGGAAATTATTCAGACAGTTAAGGGAGAGGAAAACTTAATTGTGATGGGAGACTGGAATTCGGTAGTAGGAAAAGGAAGAGAAGGAAAAATAGTAGGTGAATATGGACTGGGCAGGAGGAATGAAAGAGGAAGTCGCCTGGTATAATTTTGCACGGAACACGATTTAATCGTAACAAACACGTGGTTTCAGAATCACAAAAGAAGGTTGAATATGTGGAAGAGACCAGGAGACACCGGAAGGTATCAGATAGATTTTATAATGGTAAAACATAGATTCAGGAACCAAGTTATAAACTGTAAGACATACCCAGGAGCAGATATAGACTCTGACCATAACTTGTTAGTCCTGAACTGTAAGCTGAAACTGAAAAAACTGCAGAAAGGTAGGAAAATAAGGAGATGGGACTTAGATAAATTGAACGAAAGTGAAGTTCTGGAGAATTTCAGAGGGAGATTTGGGCAACAATTGACAGAAACAGGGGGAAATAAAACATTAGAAAAGGAATGGGTAGCATTGAGAGATGAAATAGTGAAGGCAGCAGAGGACAAAATAGGTAGAAAGGCAAGACCTACAAAAAATCCTTGGATATCACAGGAAATACTAAATTTAATTGATGAAAGGAGAAAATATAAAAATGCAGTAAATGAAACAGGCAAAATAGAGTACAGACGACTAAGAAATGAGATTGACAGGAAGTGTAAATGGCTAAGCAGGAGTGGCTAGAAGCCAAATGCAAATCTCTAGAAGAATGTATAAGAAGGGGAAAAGTAGATACCTCCTACAAGAAAATAGAAGAGACATTTGGGGACAAGAAAAGCAACTCTACGAATATCAAGAACTCAGATGGGAAACCAGTTCTCAGCAAAGAAGGGAAAGCTGAAAGGTGGAAAGAGTACATAGAGCAGCTCTACAAAGGAAATGAACTTAGAGACGATGTTGTAGGAAGGGAAGAGGAAGTACATGAGGATGAAATAGGAGATACTATACTGAGAGATGAATTTGACAGAGCCCTGAAAGACCTAGGTCAGAACAAGGCCCCAGGCGTAGATGACATACCCTCAGAGCTACCAAAGTCTCTGGGAGAGCCAGCCATGACAAGACTATTTGAACTGGTGTGTAGGATGTATGAGAGAGGTGAAATACCCTCAAACTTTAAGAAAAATGTAATAATCCCCATTCCAAAGAAGTCAGGCGCAGACAGGTGTGAAAATTACAGACCCATCAGTTTGATAAGTCATGGTTGCAAAATTTTAACACGAATTATCTACAGGAGAATGGAAAAGCTGGTAGAAGCTGACCTCGGGGAAGATCAGTTTGGATTCAGGAGAAACGTCGGAACCCGGGAGGCAATACTCACTTTACGTCTTATCTTAGAAGATAAATTAAGGAAAGGCAAACCTACATTTTTAGCTTTTGTAGATTTGGAGAAAGCATTTGACAATGTTGACTGGAATACACTTTTTCAAATTCTGAAGTCAGCAAGGGTAAAATATAGGGAAAGGAGAGTTATTTACAACTTGTACAAAAGCCAGACCGCAGTTATTAGACTCGAAGGGCATGAAAGGGAAGCATCAGTTGGGAAGAGAGTAAGACAGGGTTGTAGCCTTTCTCCGGTGTTATTCAATTGGTACATCGAGCAGGCGGTGAAGGAAAGCAAGGAAAAATTTGGAATAGGGATTCAAGTTCAGGGGGAAGAAATAAAAACATTGCGTTTTGCTGATGATATTGTAATTCTGTCAGAGACAGCAAAGGACCTGGAAGAGCAGTTGAATGGAATGGACAGTGTGTTGAAGAGAGTGTATAAAATGAACATTAACAAGAGCAAAACAAAAATAATGGAATGCGGTCTTAGAAAATCAGGCGATGCTGAAGGAATTAGATTAGGTAACGAAACGATGAAGGTGGTAGATGGGTTTTGTTACTTGGGTAGTAAAATAACGTGTGATGGTCGCAGTACAGAGGATATAACATGCAGAATGGCAATGGGAAGAAAAGCATTTTTGAAAAAGAGAAATTGGCTAACATCGAATATTAATTTAAGTGTAAGGAAGTCTTTTCTGAAGGCATTTGTGTGGAGTGTTGCCTTGTACGGGAGTGAAACATGTACAATAAGCAGTGCGGACAGGAAGAGAATAGAGGCTTTTGAAATGTGGTGTTACAGAAGAATGCTGAAGATTAGGTGGGTAGATCGCATAACCAATGAAGAAGTACTGAACAGAATTGGTGAGAAAAGGAATTTTTGGCATACTCTGGCTAAAAGAAGGGATCGCTTGGTAGGACACATTCTTAGACATCGGGGAATCGTAAATTTAGCATTGGAGGGAAGTGTGTGGGGTAAAAATCGCAGAGGGAGACCAAGAGACGCGTATAGTAAGCAGATTCAAGTGGATGTGGGTTGCCGTTCTTTTGAGGAGATGAAGAGGCTTGCTCAGGATAGAATAGGGTGGAGAGCTGCATCAAACCAGTCTCTGGACAGAAGACCATAACAAACAACAACAGGTATACTTTGTTCCTTTTCAGTACACTTAGTGTGGAGTGTGCAATTATTATTTTTAAATCTAAAATCTTTTCAAACTATGGCTCCAACTTTGTTGCATTAACAAAAGTCTCTTAAATGTTCGCAACTAGGGTTACTGCTGTATTTAGATTTGGCAAATTTGAGCAACAAAATTGTTTTTTCACATTTGTGTGTAGTGCCAAATACAGATAACCAACTTAGTGAAAAGTCTTTGATGAGGAGGTAGTTTTCTTTAGGAAGAAACTTGTAAAACGTACTATACTGCCTTTCTAAAATTTGTCCTTGATTGACTCATCTGCTAGTAGATCAGTTATTTCCATTTGCAACACTGCAGGAACATCTTCCACTTCACAAGAGAAGACGTTGTGTAAAATTCGTATTTCCTTCGAGTGTGCATCTAAATCATAAAACCTACAAGACAACTCTTTCTTCAGATGACCAAGAAATACCCATGAAAGGAGCACAAAAAATTTGAACCACGTTCAATGATACACAATCGGCGAAATGCGAAACTATTTTCTATATAATATTGCTTTTAGAAAGTGTTAGCTCCTGTCAGAAAACTTTAATGTGCATGTAAAGATCACAAATAATATTATCCTCCCCTTGAAGTTTTTTGTTCAATATGTTTAAATGGAGAGCAGCAGCAGCTAAGAAAGTCAATTTCTATAGCTAATCTTTGTCCGATAGAACTTCTAAGGGAGCTCACTGGTATTTTGCACAAAGTTCTCCCTGATGAAGAACACATTGCTTGCCAATGACTGCATTTATTCTGCCAACGAAACCTGCAAATTTGCCATACATATGTCTCCCTTCATCGGTTAAGATGCTTTTCAGCTGAGAAAGAGGAAAGTTGCACTTTGTGGTTGAAGTTAACTGTACCTCTTTAAATATAGCATCACCCATTTTTTTGCCATTAGGGAATTCAGTTCTGCTAGTTCTTCGCTTACTTCATAGTTTGAGCTAACACCTCTAAAGAACAACAGAACGTGGGCATTATTACTGATGTCAGTAGATTCAGGCAGGGCTATAGAATACCAAGCAAAGTGGGATAGAGAAACAACTTTATATTATTCCGTTTTGCGACATAACAATTCTTCAGCTGTAATTAGCAAAGTCTTGGACTCCGTCAATAAGAAACTAAAGGTGGCTGGCATATTTTGTGACCTAACAAAAGCTTTTGACTGTGTCAGTCACCAAATTCTGCTACAAAAAGCTGCACATCTCGGCATAAGTGGTTCAGCAGGGAAATGGCTTGACTCATACCTATCAAACAGGAAACAGAAGTTTGTGCTGGATAGTGAAGCTGGTGTCCCAATATCATCAGAATGGGGTACTATCACATGTGGAGTACCTCAAGGCTCCGTTCTAGGCCCCCTACTTTTTATTATCTTTATAAATGGCCTGCCTCTCTGTACAGAATACTGTAGATTCACCATTTTTGCTGACGACACCACTCTCCTCATTGATAATTCAGTTGATAAACTAGAGGCAACAGCAAATACGGTTTTGACTGAAATAACTAAATGGTTTTGTGTAAATGGTCTTTCTTTAAATCTCACTAAAACAAACTTCATTCAGTTCCATACAACATCTAGGCCTAACGATGAAAAAATTGTAGTAAAAATAGGTGACCAAGTTATTACCAGGGTGGATGCATCAAAGTACCTAGGCTTGCATATTGATAGCAGACTGAACTGGTCTAACCACATCCTAGATCTATGCAAAAGATTGAGTTCAGCAACATACGTGTTACGCATTGTTTCTTCTTACAGGAATATGGAAACAATGAAAGCCGCCTATTATGGCATATGGAATTATTTTTTGGGGAAACCAGCCATTAGCTAAAAAAGTACTGTGTATGCAGAAAAGGGCCATAAGAATTATGTGTAGAGTCCAGCCTACAGCCACATGCAGGAATCTTTTTAAAGAACTCGAAATACTCACATGCACTGCACAATACATTTACTCATTGATGTGCTTTATAAGAAAAGATAATACAATTTTTAAACCTAATAGTGCATATCATAGTTATGATACCAGAAGGAAACATGATATCCACTATGAACAGGCAAACTTAACAATGATACAGAAAGGAGTCCATTTCAGTGGCTGTAAAATTTTTAATGCACTCCCCTCAAGTATTAAATGTGTTGTAGAAGATGAGCCCATGTTTAAAAAAAACTTAAGGAAGTACCTATTGCAAGGAACATTTTACTCAATAGATGAGTTTCTTAAGTACAATACCTAGTATTTTCATGTAAGTCTAATGTGAACTGTAAATACATGAACAGATCAATAGTTGTAATCTTTATTATTTTTATTGTAAACCCATGTTCTATTATACTTACTTACTGTAACTATTGTTGGCTTGTAATTTTGTTTATCGGTGATTTTTTCTTGTAGTAGAATCTAGTAATTGTATAATGTAAGAAGAAAAGATTTTGTTTGATTTATGTGTTGTCATAAACTGTATCAAAACAAACTGTAAAATTGACACGTTCCATATCCTGTGATTTAGTCACAACATGGATCACCGGAACAAGAAATAAATAAATAAATGTATGTTGGATTAGTTGGTTTAGCGCAGTAAGTCCATTTATCAGGACAAATAGAACTTGAAACCAAAACAGAGTTACAAAAGCGAACAACTTTTATTTTCAACATCTAATAAAGACCAGACCATAACCATAACAAAAACAAAAAATGGCAAAGATAAAATTTACATACAGGTAACATATACAAACTCTTTGAGTCTTTGCATTATAGAACAAGTGTTCTATCACACACCGCCCAACTCATTAAAACAATTTATTCTGGACAACACTCCCACTCTTTTTTTAATGAGTCTTTTCCTGAAGTAATTGACAATGACTTTCTATTTGTTACAAACTTGTCCCTGGTCCAATGCTTTGTGAATATATCAGCTAATTGTTCCTCTGATCGAACATAACAAACTTTGATTTCACTGTTTTCAACATGTTCCTGTATATAATGATATTTGATGTCAATATGCTTAGTGCGTTTGTGATTTTCTGTATTTTTAATTAGGCGAATTGCACTTTGATTGTCGACACAGAGTGAAGTCGGTTTTTCTAACTTAAAACACAGTTCACTTAGAAAACCACGTAACCATATGATTTAAGTTGTTGCATCAGAAGCAGCTATGTACTCAGCCTCTGTTGATGATCTTGATACACACTTCTGCCGACGTGAACACCATGACACAGGCCCACCTGCCAACAGACTCACATAGCCCGTTGTTGACCGACGAGTGTCATAGTCACCCGCAAAATCTGCATCTGAATAGACCACAAGTTTTGTAGAATCGGCTCTATACTTTATAGTCAACTCCTTGGTTCCTTGCAGATACTTCATAATATTTTTGACAGCATGCCAATGCTCAAGTTCTGGATTATGTAGAAATCTGCTTACTACACTCACTGCAAACATAATATCTGGTCACGACACTATTGCTGCGAACATTAAGCTGCCAACTATATGCCGATACAGTTTGTTCTTCATCTCCTTTACCTCATATTCATTTATAGGACATTGCCCACTGTGCAACACAGTTCCAGAATCAAAAGGCGTGTACTTTGATTTCGACTTATCCAGGTTAAACTTTGTAAGTATATTCTTGATGTACCTTTGTTGGCCTATATGAATTTCTTTTGTGAATGGATCATATTCTATTTCCAATCCACAAAAGTATTTTCCGTTACCCTCTGTAATTTCAAATGTTTCTCCCAGGGCTGTCAAGATGTTCTGCAATATTTTTAAAGACTTGCAAAATAGCAATCCATCATCCACATACAGTGCTAAGTAAACATCTAGGTCATCTGCTAGAATATGAAATTCACACTTGTCTGCATTCAGTTGCTTAAATCCATACTTTGTCATAAATTGACCAAATTTCTGATTCCAACAGCTTGGAGACTGTTTTAGACCATACAGACTCTTTTTCAATTTACAGACTAAATTTGAGTTCTCTACATCAAACCCTTTTGGTTGCTTCATATAGACTTCTTCCTTTAGATCTCCATTAAGGGATGCAGTCTTGATGGCAAACTGTCTGATTTTCATGTCTTTTAAGACTGCAACTGCTAATAAAATCCAGATTGAATCATATCGGACCACAGCAGAAAAAGTCTCTTCATAATCTATACCTTCTCTTTGTGAGTAGCCTTTAGCACATAGTCTTGCTTTAAAACGATCATTTTTTCCTTCAGAATTCTGCTTTACTCGGTAGACCCTTTTGCAGTCAATTGTCTTACAATTATCTGGTAGAGGTACCAAGTCCCAAGTTTCATTTTTTTTCAAGGATGCTATTTCTTCTTCCATAGCTTTCTTCCACTTTGACGATTCTTCTGATTCCATCGCTTCTTCATAAGTCTGAGGCTCAATAATAATAGCAGAACAAGCTATGTTTTCATCCCGAAAACGAACAGGTGCTCGTAGTTTAGAACGATCTCTCAGATTGATCTTCTCCGTTTCATTTATTTGTTTGTCATTGTTATCTTTATCGGATTCTTCTTTTGTGTCTTCTCTGAAATGAAATACAACATACCGCTGTTCCATATTTAGGCCACGAGTTTCTTCTTTATTGAATGATACATTGCAGGAGATTGTAATCTTCTGAGACTCTGGATTGTATAGCCGGTAATTTGTACTGTATCCATCATAGCCAACCATAATCAATTTCTTTGACTTACTATCCCATTTGAATCTAAATTGTTTTGGAACATGCACATATGTTGCTGATCCAAATTTCCTTATATGCTTCAGAGATGGACATTTTCCAAACCATTTTTCATATGGTGTTATATCATTATTTGCTTTGCATGGACGTCGATTTAGAATATATGCAGCACAATTTATGGCTTCAGCCCACAATTCATGTGAAAAATCTGTACTTAATAGCATAGTGTGTGCACACTCAACAAGAGACCTGTTTTCTCGCTCTATTCGCCCATTTTGTTGAGGTGTGTAAGGACTTGTCTTCTCATGTATTATTCCATTCTATTAATATTGAAATTGTCTATTTGTGAATTCAGTCCCATTGTCACTTCTAAGAACTTTAATTTTGTTTCCAGTCTGTTTTTGATCAGTCTTTGACATTCCAGAAAAACAGAAAAAGTGTCCTGGATGCTTCTGAGAAAATACATAAATCTGTAAGAAGAGCAATCGTCCTTAAACACTGCATACAAATGTGCACCTCCAAGTGATGAGACTTTCATCCACCCACTAAGATCTAGAATCCAGCCTTGTAGCAAACGATCTTCTTTTCAGCTTTCCATACTGACATGGCTCACAAAATAACTTGCTTGAGACACTTCATTTTATTTTCGGAATCAAACCACAGTCAGACGTTTTCTCCAAGCTTTCGAAATTGACATGTCCCAACCTCTCGTGCCATAAAACTGCCAAATCTGATGATGCACAGTTTGCCTGTTCAATGTTATTCATCGAAAATAACATTTTATAACACTGCTTTTCTGCTTTCACACCACTAGCCACTAGCTTCTTATTGAACACTTCAATTTCATTATTTTTAAACGTAACATGTATCCCTTTTGTGGTTACTGCTCCCTCTGAAAATAAATTTTTCTTACATCAGGCACATACAAAGTGTCCTCTAATGTTCTGGGTTCCCATACACCATTCACTAATGCATGTAATTCAACTAACCCAACGCCTTCTGCATAGACAATGGAGTTATCACCTATTTGAACTGAACTTGAAACTTCCCCACTGGTTTGAGCACTGAGAACCATTCTTTGCAAAAAGTCATATGTTTTGACGCTGCACTGTCAGCCAGCAATTGGCAGCTAAAATATTTCTTACTTCAGCACTCAGAGCCTGATGCTCTTGTTCCTTACCTACTTTTGACTCTTTTGCTAGTCTTTTTCTACATTCTGCCTTATAATGTCCCTTTTTGTGACAATAAAAGCACTCAACATTCTTTTTATTTACAGAATTTTTCCTTACCTTGTCTTATCATGAGTGTTAGCAGCAAATGCAGTACCAGTTTCTTCCTCCATTTGAGATAACCGCAGCTCTTCTTTCAACAACCTTGCTGTAAGATTGTTAAAGGTTTGCTTACTTTCATCATACGAATCCCATGCTGTGATCAACGATCCATACTTTGGTGGAAGACCACCTAGGACTTTGGCAATCTTGTCTGTCTCTCCCACTGATTCACAAACATCTGTAAGAGACTGTGCTAGCGCTTCTACTTTACTTACCGGTACGTGCTGCGCAATTGTATCAGTAAGTGTCATTTGGTAGTTAAAGAAGTGTTGCTGCAGAGCTACTTTGTTTATTGCCGATCGCTGCTCGTGAATTATTTTAAGTCGCTTCCACATTTCACTCGCATTAGCACACGACATCACTGTTTGTAACTGATCAAATTCCATTCCTGAAGAGATGAAAAGCATTGCTTTTGCATTTGACTCATCCCAAGCATTCTGTGCGGCTCCAGCTTCAGTCGGTCTTGCCTTCTCTCCGTTAACAACGTCTAGTACCTTTTCAGCCCGAAAAATAATTTCCATCTGGTATTTCCATAGTTGAAAATTACTTCTGTCGAACTTTTGAATGCTGAAAGACTTCGTTCGGTCCATCTTTCTCCTTTCCAATGGAAACCTTGATGAAACTGAACGTGATTCGAAGACTAGACTTGACGAGAATAATGTTCCTTTTATCCTGGCAAAATAATAAGTTATTTTGCGATCTGGGCCCATAACCTGTTGGATTAGTTGGTTTAGCGCAGTAAGTCAATTTATAAGGACAAATAGAGGTTGAAACCAAAACGGAGTTACAAAAACGAACAACTTTTATTATTTTTAACATCTAATAAAGACCATACCGTAACCATAACAAAAAATGGCAAAGATATAATTTACATACAGGTAACATATAAAACTCTTTGAGCCTTTGCCTTACACGGAGCGTATTTGGTCGCTAGTCGCTGGCGTCTGTTGTCGCTCGGCGTATGGGCGAATAGCGAATGAATACGCTGACGTAATGACACGCAGCGACTTCAGACGCTAGCGTCTTCGTAAAAACAATTGAAACACGACGTAACATATGATACATTGTTTTGGAGGTTAGGTGATACCAAACAGTTCTGTTTCCCAAGGTGCGACGTGGTCGCGAATTTATATCAGTGATCCATTTTGTAATTACTTTTAATATCTTCATTTACGTCGTTCCGTCAGTGGTGACCATTTTCAAGTCTACAGCAAATCGGAAACGACAAATTTAGTAATAGACTACGGTATCTTATAAAATATAAACATGGCATTACAGTCATCAATATATAAAAAAAAACGTGTTAAAAATATTATACATCATACTTGTTGTTACATTCCTTAATGAAGATCCACTTATGCTGTGACGATGCCATATGGCTATATTACATGTATTGATGACTGTAATGCATTATTTGTTTTCTAAGGTAGTCTAATACTTGATGTGGCCTTCTGTTTCTTATTTGCTGTACACTTGAAAATGGTCATCCTGACCTAAACCGGTCGTCAAAACGACGAGAAATTTTGTGATCATGGGCGTAAATAAAGATATTAAAAGTTCTGTGTCCCACCAAACAAAATATGAAGTGGAATTGTAATCAAATTTCTGAAAATTTATCGAAATTTTCCAGTATTATGGGACATTAAAAATAACGATTATTTAAATTTTATTCTTGGTGAGATCGCCATCCTAATGATGGTATTCTGTTTCCTTATTTTATCCTCTACCATTTACAGTAATCTATCAAAATTTTCTTATGTGATCCTCATTATATTTCTGTAGGCAGAAGGACTTTCACACGATAATTCACCCAAAAGATTTGCAGAAGCACCATATTTATCCCTCCTCGCAATCCACTTTCTAATCCATTTTCTTTTATTCTTTTCTACTTTCCCTTTTGCTTTAGGTTAATTAATTGTTCTTTTAAAACTGTTGCGAGAAACACAACGCCAGCATTTACAATTTCTTCGACGTTTTGACTCGACTGGTGGCTACTGTAGACGCTCCCGTATATGACACGGGGCGACCAAAAACGCCAGCGACTAAAAACGCCAGCGACCAGCGTCTAAAGTAGCCCACCCTTCAACTTTAGACGCTCGCGTTTCGAAGCAGCGACTTTGTTCGCTGTCCCTGTTTACACGGAGCGAATTTAGCAGCTGCGTTCAAATACGCCAGCGACTAGCGACCAAATTCGCTCCGTGTAATATACCCTTTATAAAACAAGTGTTCTATCACACACCGCCCAACTCATTAAAACAAGCTCACTTATTCTGGACAACAATGTAGTCCTTTCTGTAATCACAATCCATGAATGGCTGTCCTCGTTTGGCGGTTTCGTGGGCAGTTGTTAAGCTTACTTTCGTAGCGGCTTCACTTTCATGAACGCGTTTCCTAGACATGTTTTGCTACAAACATATTCTACATTTCGAATTTGTGATCTCATACATTGTCTTTGAACACGTCAAACTGTGCACCATGGTTTGTTTCATAATGACGATGGGCATTAGACGCAGAGCTAGAAGTTCATTGCCGATTATACAGATGGCTTTGTTGCTTTTCTCTATGACGAAGTATTTCACGCCAAATGTTTTACTGAATAGTCGACACTAGGCATCGACTTTTCTTTTTTTTTTTGTATTAACCTACATACTGTACAGTATTCACATATTCGGGACATAAATCAGATAGATTATACAAACAAGGAAAACCTTATGTAACAAGGGACATGACAGAAAGAACCAACGAAACAAACAAGACGAAATCAGGAATGGAAAAAACAGCCGGATCCCTGCCCTAGTGTACTGGCGAAGAGCTTCCAGGTTTCCAGCTGGATTTCAGTTTTATGACAACGTTTTGATAAGGGTGACTTGTCATCTTATGAGAGTTTCATTCATGAAAATGTAATGCCATCACAATAGTTTTTGAGCAGTTTGTGTCCATTATTTTAGTAAAGTCTGTTGTCCCATTTTTCAATGCTACAGTACTCTGACAATGATGATGGGACTTTCTAGAGTTCAAGGCATTTATGTGGTACTCTATCATACTTAACCACTATTGCTACACTTAAATTTCATCTGTGTTCCTTGACTTGCTCAACGATTTTTTTTTATTTATTTTTTTTATTTATTTATTTTTTTTTTTTTTTTTTAGTAACATGTCAATGTTTCTTTGTAAAGAATCATTTGTATCATTACTGGACTTAGGTCATAGGCAGACTCTACTTCCTCTTGCTTCCTATTGCTCAAGTGTATGGCACCCATTCCAAACAGAAGTAACAGCTCAGCATACAGTATTAGTCATTGTCTAATACTAGAATGTGATCTGCTGCAATGATGGATTAAAGTAAACAATATAACAACAATAATAATAATGGTATTGTTATTACAACACCAATACTGTTATGTTTAACATTTTTCAAAAGTGATTACATTTACAAATTCCTCATGTCTCACCACTCATTGTCATCCATTCTCTATATCCAGCCTCTTCTCATCAGCACTCGCTTACTGACACGGTTTCAATATATTATAATTATAACCATCTATTACCTTCTCTAAATTTGAAGTCACATGGGTTGAGATATTTTATTCAATTAAAATGAAGAGAGTGTTATATCTGTAAGCTTTATTTCTTTGTCAAAACTCTCAGCCAATAAAAACATCAGCTGTAATCACATTCTGTTCATTCAGTACAATTTCATCATTAGTAGAAATAACATGCATCATTGGAAAACAAAGCACAGTCCATCATATATTTCTTAGCTAAGAAAATCTTCCTTTAAAAAATAACAACAGTTCTCTTCTTCTTAACTGCTATCTGATGAATTATGAAATAATTCACAATGCAGCCTTCATACAGACAACATGCTAGGATATGGGAAATAAAAAGGTTGAATTCTGAAATGTGTGGACATTCTTTACTTTAAACTGTTTTCTAAAAACTACCATTTTAAGGAAATGTATACAATGCTTATGGTAAAAATATTAATACCAGATGACACCATTAAAAATGATCCAGAATAAATGCTTTCCTTGTAACTTAAAGGTCAGATCAGAGAACAACGTTCTTCAGTGATAAGTCTCAAAGTCACTCTTTGTTGACTTGCTGTGTTTTCTATACCTAAAGAAACAAAGCTTGTTCCCCTGACCCCAATACAGTAACATAAATTAGCATAACAGAGATGATTAAATGAGTTAATATCACAATAGATTTTTTAGAATATTTTGTTATTTCCCATGCCATTGAGAGTTATGTCACATACTGTGAAGCTGACAAGTTGGATTGTATTACTTTCCAAGGTAATTAGAAGCAAATTTAAAACACATGAAAAATTTTGTTTCAGAGGTTACTCTAGAAAACACTTAAATTTTAATTTCACAGTCAACACATTCATTATTAAGTGTATTTAATGTTAACTTGTAATTGCAACATTTATAGAATTTCAACATATCCCAGGTATGCCTGATATATCACAACAAATACAAAAGCAAAATTGATGAATAATTTTTTAGTACAGTGTAAGTGGAATAATACAGTACGGTACTTTGGTAGTTTCCACCAGCCTACAAAGAGCTCTTAGTCAGTACCTGTATATGATTTACATTTTTTCTTTTCTTTTTTTCCATTCACATTAGACCATGAGCAAACATTTAAGCATTTTATTGCTTCAGATAATATAAAATTGTGTCCCGAAAATTGGTAATTTTATGTATAATTGCAGCATTAACATTATGTCTGCAGATTTAGTGTTGTTCAAACAGTTCTTGAGCAATCTGATAATATTTTTCAGCTAAAGAAACCATCATACTTATGAACATATTATGGTACTGTAATAGCTTGTACTGGAGGAAAGTTCCTCATTTTCAACTTTAACTTCAGTTAATTTTACAGTCAAATATTACACGTCATTTTGTATAGATTCACCCCTTCTGATGTGCTGCTAAAGTCTAACAACATTTTCACACTGGAAATAGACTTACAATGACAGAACTTCTCTCATCTTATTTGTAAAGGACTCATTTCAGTTACAAATCTTTTTTTTTTTTTCTCGTAACATTATATTCTGAATTGGCAGGATCTGCTAAAGCTTCACTTAATTCATTTAGAATTCCATAAATTAAGAAATTTGTCATAGTAAGACTTTAGTCATAATACTGTATGTAGAATTGTCAGCAAAAAATGTTTTGTGACATGAATAAATAGCCTTTTGATGTTTTCATTTTTAACACTGTAGTATTAATAGACTTGAGGTAGGCCAACACCATGAGAAGGTATTAACACTATATTGAGTTATGTATCTGAGAGCTGAGGGGATATATTGCAAATAACAGTGATAGAGGCAATTATATATATCTACCCTCTGTGCCAATATTTTCACAATGAAGTATTAATGATAAACAGAAACTTCCATGAAAAGTACAATTTGACCACAGATAGTATCCACCATTTATTGATTTACACGATATTTTCACTGGGCCTTCCAGTTTCAGTGACAATAACTGTCACCAGCTATTAAATCAAAAGTAGTAAAATAGACCCACAGAAAAAGATTACAAATTATTGTATGAACAGATTGGTGTAGTTTGATGTTGTCTGTATTGAAAATAGAATACACATTATAAATATGAGTTAGCACAGAAAAGCAGTTCCATAAGTTAATAATTTTATTGTGAAAGTGCATAAACTTTATTGTTTCATCTAAAATGTGAGATGAGTTATGTCTGAGAAATTATGTGCACTTTCATTTTATCTGACACACATTTCTCCACTTATGATCGAGATCAATATTGTTTGCACAGTGATCTTCTTCACTTTCACTGCGTTCTTTTGTCATCAGTAATATCTTTCTTGCCAACATTTGTTGCTGATGATGAGTTGGAAGGTGTTGATGTACTGCCACTGAGAAAGAAAAAGTTACAGTTTTAGGATTCATTAACATAAAAACTAATAATTAGTAATAAAAGTATCCTCCTTTGATTTATTTGAATATCTGAAGGAAAAAAGAAGCAAATTGTCATGAAGAAATAGTTTTATATTTACTATAAACTCTGAAATTACGAAAAATTAAGGCCTGTTTTAATTACACAACTTCATCAAAATTTAGTTCCATTACTCATATCTCATTTCTTGTGTTGAACTTTTTCAGTAGATATTATATTCCCAACCTCTCCACATAACTTAATACTCTTTCCTCTGTCTACACCTCTACCGTACTATAAAATATGTATAAAAAATGCTTGAGTTTCTCCCAGTGTATTTAATTTCATTACAGTTTTTATTACTAGGGAAAACTCCCCCAGTTTTTCTTGAAATGCAGGTTCAAAATGAGAACTGAGTTATTTAATGTTAACATGCATGTTACATTTCTTTTATGAGGTGCATCTTTTAAGTAAGTTCCGTTTGAACAGAAGAACACAACGAAAGGTTATTTCAAAGAAGTAAATTTATTTTCAGAAAGTACATACTTTACCCTATTTTTCGACAAACTTTACCAAGTTTGTTCAAACACTTATCATACCTCTCAACCAATTTTAAAATACCCGCTTCATACAATCTTGCTGCCTGTTCCGATAACCAAGAGTTCACTGTCTGTTTGTAAAGCATTGTTCTCGACATGTCAGGAAAGTCATTTGAGAGACGTCTCAAACGCTTGTGTTCTCATGAATCCTTGCTTTAGCTGAAACCTCTAAATTGTTTTTAATTGAAGATGGATGACCGGAGCGGTCTCATCATGGACATTGTCACAGTCATCTTTGAATTCTCGTACCCAATTACGCACTTTGCCTCTGTTGATGAATTTCTGTAGCAGACAGGTTCCTTGGTGACAAAAACCATATTACTGAACAAACCTCATATGCGGCGTGCGGGTTGATAGTCTTAAACATTTTGAAAGCATAGAACAGAAATGTACAGGTTAGTTACAGAGGTAAAACTGAGCACAGTTGTTCCCAAGGCATGCCGGTACACGATGCATGTGCTCTTTGTGGTATGTGCATGAACTACTAGTGTCTACAACAAAATGGAACTTACTTAAAAAGTGCGCCTCGTGGAAAAGGAGAACACTGAACAGTTACGAAATCTATCTAGTACAACAAAGAAATTTAATAAAAAACAGATGAACTGTCAACACATATAATGAAATGAATGCATGCATCTGATAATGGCAGCATCTCCTTTAACCACATGGTGCAATTTTTTCATAGAAATAAGAACAGCCTGAAGAAAAAAAGTGTGTGATATTTAAAAAAATATTGTAATAGTGATATTTCATAATAACATATTCCAATGTAGTCACAGGTAAAATTCACAAATGACTATTGAATATAGTTGGAAAATAGACCACTGGTGACGTGGGTGAAAAAAAATGGAAAAGGAAAGGAAGCTTATGGTTTAACATCCCGTTGACAGCATGGTCATTAGAGACGGAGCTTATGTCCGGATTTTCAGGGAAGGATGTGGGAGGAAATTGGCCATGCCATTTGAAAGGAACCATCCCAGCATTTGCCTGGAGTGATTTAGGGAAATCACAGAAAACCTAAATTTGGATGGCTGGAGGTAGATTTTGAACCACCATCCTCCCGAATGTGAGTCCAGTGTCTTACTACTGCGCCACCTTGCTTGGTAGTAAAAAATGGATTACTTCAACTATCAAAAAGATAGATTGCTGGACTGCAATTAGTTGAAGATTATGTACAAATACTGACATTTATTATATGTATTAAGAACAATAGTATCCAAGATTACAATGGCATAAATAATTTATAGTGACTCATAAACGAAGGAAAACAATTGCTTTAAACTAATCATAAGTGAATAAGATTGATGAGCATGGAATATGATCATCACAGTTTTTGGAACACAACTGGTGTCAGAAGTCTGGCAAAGCATTCAAAATAAGTGTTTCTGCAACCAGCCACTGATAACCAACAAACAGAACAGTGGCATTTAAATGACATTTTTCAAATCTCTGACCACCACAAAGAATTAGTTGGCAATTAGCAGATGTCACAACTGGTATTGAAAATGTAGCAATCACAATGGAAAAAAAGAGGTTTTTTTTCCACTAATCTATCATTCAGTTTGTTCTGAATAACTTAGATAAGCAGATGTTTGTAAAAGACTGTCTGTTACACATGTTACTTTCAGTTATTTGCTTAAGGTGCCTTTGACATTTTATGAGCCTCAGTTTCAAGCTATTTAATTAATCTTGCAGTCATTCTCTAGGAAGAACCACAGGTTATATTTAATGAGCAATTTAGGATATAAAATGCCTGCTGTATCCCATATGACATTGCCCAAACAGGCTTCTAACATTAAATATGACAATTTACTAATTTTTATTGCTATCTGTGTTCCAATATCGGTTAATGAGCATGAACGTAAACACTTACTCTGGCCTACTCATTTATTGACAGACAGTTTACTCTCTGTGGTAAGTTTCCCAGCACAGAATTCTTTATAAACATTGTCCCACATCCTCATAGATAGAAGAACAAAAATCTGCAGCACAACAAAATTACTGCTAGTGAATTTGTTTGGAAATACTTCATGGGTTGTATACATCCTCATTCCACCATAACTAAATTCACTTTCAGATTTTCCACAATTTTTAATCATTTAAGATAAATGGTTTTCTACAGAAGACATGTCAACTTCCTGCCATATCTTTCACCAATACCAATGTGTGCAACATCTCTAGTGACTCTGTCATCAATGAAATGCTAAAATCTGGTAATTCTTAAATTTTTTGAATTTCCTTTCTAGACATAACTGAGACTGTAAGAACCACAGCGTGACTTACTGGTAAGTGAGCAGGGTTGATGTGTCAACACAATTGTTGGCTAACAAGTGGGTTCTATTTAGGTCAAATTAATGCTTTAATGGCACTAGAGATATAAAAATTAAATGCATAGATCGGACCATATGCATTTGCATGTTGCATATGCATTTGCATATTTGGTTACTTTTCACTGGTTATTGCATATTTTGACTAGTGATCACACATATTTTCACTCTATGTTTACAGTATTTTAAAAATCTAGATAGGACAGCTCGAGTTGGATCTAATTTTGATGATTCACAGAGTGACTGTGACCTACTACTGCATGCGACTGTTAACCAAGAGGCTACTAGCTAGTGAACAGAGAACAGGAACGTGGAGGAGACGGATTCAATGAGCATGCCACCCGCGCCACCTCTTAATCCCCTCCCCTGTCGTACCATATGAGTTGGCAACAATTAAATTTAATGGTAGTCACACATCCATTGTTTCAATTTAGTTTCTATATGTACAAAGTTTGTGTTTACATGTGGTGTAATGTGTAGTGCACTATGCCGCCCAAAAGAAGAAATGTCATTTTTCGGATAGCTGACCATCCTAGAACATTTATGCAGGACAGAAATGTTTTATATTGTCGAGAAAAATGTTTCATTTGAAATAGACCAGCATGTCAAGACAAGTATTCATATCAAAGGGATGCAAAAGAAAGGCCCACGACAACAACTTTTGACAGTGGCAAGTAGCAGCAGCAGCAGCAGCAGGGTTCCAACCTCTGAAGGTAACCCAGAAAATCATTTTAACATGGCTCTATATGACACATTTATTGCAAGTAATATTCCTCTTCACAAATTTACAAACCCTACCCTCAAAGGTTTCCTGTGGAAATATTGCTTACATCAAAATATACCATATGAATCAACATTGTGTAAAAAAACACCTACATATTGTGGAAGAAATATGCAGTGAACTCAAGGACAACATTATATAGATTTCCATTGACAAAAACACTGGCACTTGTGGCTGTTCTATTGCAAATTTAATTGTTGGTGTATTAAAACAAGAGCCGTCTTCTTATTATTTAGTGGCCCACAAAGAACTTTAAAAGACAAATCATTCTATGATCGCCAGATTTGTAAATGGGGGATCAGAAAAATATTTCCAGAATCCTCTGCAGATGAAAGGGAGTTTGTGTTTCTCTCAGATTCTGCTCCCTATATGATCAAAGCCAGAAAATCCCTCGAAGTATTTTATCCCAATTTGATTCATATGATGTGCTTTGCTCACAGGGTTCATCGCCTTGCTGAAGAAGTACGATCCATGTTTGGAAATGTAAATAAACTGATTTCATCCACAAAGAAAGTGTTTCCCAAGGCACCTACTCATATCAGGACCTACAAAGCAAAATTACCAAATGTACCCTTACCTCCCGAACCAGTGGTAACTCGTTGTGGTATGAGGGTCAAAGCTGTGTTGTTCTACAATGAACATTTGGAGGCCATCAGAGGCGTAGTAAATGAATTTGGTAGTGTTGAGGCTTTGGCAGTTTACCAGTGCAAGGAAGCATTTAATGACTCCAGTACTAAAAAAGACATTGCTTTAATTAGCACTCATTTTTCTCATATACCTGCAAGTATGAGAAAGCTTGCAACTCAAGGTTTGGTGTTGAATGAATCTATTCATTAGTGAATAAAATTAGTGCACTGAACTTCTCATTGCCGGAGGTATTCCTGAGAAAACTTAAAGAAAACTTTGAAAAAATTTTGAACGATAACCCAGGGTTTGAATCACTGTCCCAAATTGATAGTTTTATCAATGGGATGGGTGAACTTTCGCCAGAAACAGTAAGTACCAACCTAGCACCCAAATTAAAATACTGCTCAGTTACCTCAGTCGAAGTAGAACAGTCTTTTTCTGCTTGTAAAAATGTTTTGAGTCATCAAAGACAGAATCTTACTATTGAACATCTGCAACAGTACCTGATCGTTTATGTTTACAATAGTAGGAAAACATAAAACATTTGGAAACTATATTTTACTCTGATAGTATTAATTAAAAGTTAATGTTGTTCAAAGAATTCCAGATTGTTTGTTGTTTGGAAATAAAATATTACGGAGATCTTGTGCCTGCCCCTCTGCATGCAATACATCTCGAAGTTGGTCCTGTGTATATTGATTGTTTTGCGGTGACTAGCTGGAATTGCATTTGCTTGTTACCAGCAATAGCAAGGAAAGAACAATATATGAAACACAATATGCATGTTCTTTATGCAATTTGTCCTGATTTATCATGTGGCCAGCACTCCTCTTTGCAGACGATATGCAAGGTTCATCATAGAGATACATAGCAAGAAGTTGTTTACTATTTTATCCTGCCTATTTCGCCACTTTTCATGCATATTTCAAGCATTTTTATTGCATATTTTGAGCTTTTTAAGTTGCATATAATCCAGTCTCTTGTTATATGTAATGGGACAATGAATACCTGACAGAATATGTAGAAGAGATGCATATAATTTCTGATGGTCAACAGAATTACTTCCTGAAAAATCTGTCTTGTGGTGACTGTGTTGTCCATTACAACTACTGGAGTAATGATGGTACAACATTTTTTTGAGAAAAACTGAAATGGTACAAGGTATGATAATTATTCCACCCTCATACCAAGCATGTTTGTTTCAGTAAAGATCTCAGTAAAGTCTTATCACAGTTACATCAACTATACTGAAATCTGCCTCTATGTGAGGAACTCCAGTAGGGATTTTGACATGATCATATCATCAGATTCCACAAACTGCCTCCAAACTGCTTTCTGTTTTGCACCTGGTCCCTCAGTTATCCTATATGGCATCTGGTGTTTGTTTCCCCTTGTGTACCTTCTTTGCATGCCTTCCTTCTGGCTAATGGGCTACATGGCCTATCCACTTAATAATTTGATATGGGTTTCTTCCATTTAAGAGGTTTTTGTAAGTAATTTACAATGTTGTACCTTTGTCATAGTGTTTACTGGATCACTTGTTTCTTTCACATGTCACCTACAATTGAAGCGATTACTCACCAGGTCTCTCTGACAACTTGTCTTTGTAGTGCTGAGAGAAAGAGTGTGTAAACAAGTTTTTTTAAAATGTGTTTTGAGTGCAAAAGTAGCTTTTTTGTTTAGATTTTTTTTCATGACCTATTGGGATAGCTGAAGAATACATCACCTATCCCACTTAATTCTGTATGAGCCATATGTTATTTGTAGATTTAAAGCAAACCTTGAAGTAATAGTTGAGCTTTTCATTGTGAAATGCATCATCCTGTACCTGAGATCAAAAACACATACAGTAATCTACAGCTGACAAAAGAAAATTGTTTGTATTTCCCGATAAGCTTGGGTATCTTCAGCTTTGTTCTGGCTCCCACGAGTGGGAATGCAAGAATGTCTGAAGTAGAATTTTTCCATTGTTGATGAGAAAACTTTTGTTTTGTTAACTGTTCATGGATTGGTGTTTCAAGGCACAAGATATTAATATTTTGTGGTCTTGTATTTTAGGCAATGCCAAGAAGTGTAACAGCTAAAAAAAATGTTCCATCAATCCAAAACCCTCGAATGATGCAGTGGTAGCTGTCAGAAACAAAAAGATTTCTATCAGAGCAGACTTTAGAATTCAAAATATCATATTCACTACACCTTTTGACATTAGCAATCATTTATGAACTCTAGTAGAGAAGCAGTAGAAAGGTGAGTAATGATGCTCAAGAATACATAAGAACAATTGGTGAAATGAAGTATGGACTTATAGAAAAGGTAGTCAGAGTCCTTGTACATAAATATGTATGATATCACACAAACAAGACTACAGAAAGAAACAACAGTAGATCTACAAAAGGAAGGTATCTCATAAGACACGAAATAGCCATAAATGTGCTTGAATAACAAGAAATACATTGAAGAAAAACAGAAAGTCAACAACTGAAATTGCAGAAAAAATAAAACACTCAAAACATCAAATACACTTACACCAAAATTCTATAGTACTTCATCTGAGTGTCCAAGTGAAATTAAGATACTTACAAATGATGACTTGGATGACAGCAGAGACTATTTTACAAATGGTTGATGATGAATCACCTGAGACTAGGAAAGAGTTAGCAGGGGAAACAGCTTAGAAAGTGATATTAATGTGCTTGTGGGTTTTCATAAAAAAGGAGTGTTATTAAGGAAAAAATATTTCAATAAAGTTGTGTGGATTTCTATTAAAGAATCAATTATTTAAATGAATTGGTTCAAGTAGTAAGGTTATCAGTGAATCACAAGTTTTCTTTGACATAAATGAAGAACCTAGTGAGTGCAGAGACTCTGCTAAGAGAAGTAAACTGTAATATGAAATAGTACACAGCCAATTGTGTGGGCATACCTTAAGCAATCACATAACTTTGTGATATTTCGGTTAGTTTTGCTCATGAGTTCAAAAATATTTAGATGCCATTTGAACATTTAAATTGTTTAACTGAGTATTAAACTGGATAATTAAAATAATGTTGCTATAATATATTTACTTTAAATATTCAGGAAAAAAGTGTAAAGTATGTGTATAAGTATATACGTTAACTTTTCACCTTTATTATTACTTTACTATCTACAATTTGTCTATAGTTTGCATGGTTCAAGGTACAAGAGTGTGTGATTTGTGCTAGAAGACCATTGGTATGGATTACTTAAACCATTATTATCAAACATCATTAAAATCACTGCACCACCCCACTCAGTAGCACATGTTTAAGGAAATGTAGGCTAAACATGGTGGGCTCTTTCTCAATACTACTATGACAGATACATAGTTTTTATCCAAATTTTATTAAAAGTCACCAAAGATAAAACATTCTCTCCTTTTGTTGCCTCTTCCTTATTTAATTGGCTTTCTGAGTGACATCTTCTGGCAATGATGGTAGCTATGAGTGGGTCAGATATAGAGATGGCACTCAGTCACTTACAGCCTGTGCAGTAGCATGTAAATTGCAATGTCCCATAATCAGATTTTTAATGACTTCATGCAATGTTTTCAAATAAACATTTCAACTTTTCTTCAAATATGTACAAGTGAGTGACCACTAATTGTAAATAATACTGATCAGATGATGACTCAGATTATCGAAACTGGTCACGAGTAAATAAATGACGGTAAAGTGTTCATCTTTGATATGTACTAATTCACCGTAAGATGTTATTTTATAATAGTTAATGTATATTCTCTATTCTTTCTAATTTCAATGGGATTAAACATTAATTATATAGAATTAAAATACTGATTTGAAGAAGTTTACATTTTCCACCATTTGTAAAGTGGAAACAAATAAAATAGATGATATGTTTAGAGGATATAGAAACTGAGTGTGTAATAGATGTACTATGCCTATCTGGGCTTCACATTGTTAATGATATGTAAAAAGTTAATGTCATTGCATGAAAACTCTCAGCACATCTAAGTAGAAATAATAAGGAGAGAGAAAGAGTTGCCATATATGTTAAAAATTAAAAACAAATTAAAAACAAAAAATTTAGCATAGAGCAGCATATAGAAGCATGTGCCTGTGAGCTTAAACTGAATGACTGGCTGAAGGCACTTTTATAATCAAAGCAGTGCATAGATCCCATCAGGTAATTTTCAGCTATTTCTGGAGAGATAGAGACAGAGAGGGAAAAAGACCATGGATGATTTGTTGTGTTATCTGTCTGGCAGGGGGAATAAAATTATAATTTGTGGGGACTTCAATGCTGAGTCTTTGAAAAATTACCATGAAGAATTACTTGGTTCTTTCAATTTGACATCAGTTATCAATTTTCCTCCTCGGGTAGTAAAGGACAGCGGCACACTGATATATAACTTTTTCTAGAGCAAGATAAATTTAAAAAACATAAATGCTTATCCAGTTAAGAATAGTCTTTCTGATCATGGTGCACAGCTAGTTACAGTATATGACATAGCCCAATACATATATGCAAAGTGCACTATAATTTCTAGGTTTGCTGTTCTAATTTAAAAAATGTAATATGAGCTTTCATTTCATAAATAAACAGACACTTTCGTATTAGCATTTCTGAGAAAAGTTTGCAATAAACGAGGTGCATCCATAAAATAATTTTATCTAGTTTTTTTAAAAACAAAGACAACATACATATTAATAAAAATGCAAAAGTATGTTTGTGCAATATCATTAATCTCCCAAAGGTCTTGACCTATTACTTTAAAACTTTGACTCTAATACTTGAAGATGTTTACATTCCTATTTCTATAATATATGATGTATAATCTATACATACCAGATGGTACAAAGCAACATGTGCAAAATTGAATGGAACATTGAGCCCGTGGTGGGGCCAGTGTAGGTGTGTTTACTTTCAAATAAGCCTCCCAGACATTGTAAATAGCATGCAGCACATAACATCAGAACACTGGTACAGATGATATATATTCAAAAATTAGGTCTTAATAAACATGTTCATATACCAGGGAAATTGTGTGTCAAAATTTCAAAGCATTCTGTCAAGAATGTGTGGAGATTTGTTCAAGTGATACTTCAAGTGTCATTTTGATATTTGACACTTGACCATTACCTATCATCTTAATATCTTGTAGTTTTATCGCAATTCTATTACAGTAACCTAAATGACAACACCAATATCTGTTAAAAAATGACAGGTGATGCCATACTGTCTGGCATGTGACTCAAATATCGACAGGAGTGTGTGCAAAAGTCACAACATGGATGGGGTGACTGCAGTCTCATTACCTCTCTGCCTGTTTTGCGTGCTGGCCAATAGGAAGAAAGGGGCTCATCTAGATATGCTGGCGCACCACAGCCAGTGCAGGAGTATGGAAGAGTACGACAGTTCCAGTCAGTACCAGGAAATTCAATGAGTCGACAGACGAGTGCCATCCACATAAGCCAGCAGTCTTAATACGAGCCGCAACATTTGCTATTGAAAGGCCTCTAAGTGAAGCATAGCAGAACTCTATATTAGACAGGACTCTGCGCCATCACAAGCAAATCCAAGTTAAGAATTATTTTTGAGTCTAATAAAAGTATATGTGGACTAATCACTTCTTTTAGTTGCAGACCTTGTCCACATTCTTGCAAGTCACAGGCCACCTCCCGAACCTACTGCTCGTAGTACTGCGTCCCAAGGCCATATCAAGTAGTCTGTGACGTTGATCTGTTTCTGAGAGAAATAGACTTATTTGCATAGCATTTCAAATTTTTCTCTCAGAAATAACACCATTATACTGAAAACCTCTCTGGTCAAAATAACCAAGAAGACTATGAATGCATTGCAGTGCAGTACAATGTAACTGTGACTTTCACATTCACTATCCTATCCTTTGTTTTGTTGTGAAGCAGCGGTAACAATTTTGACAACATTTATACATTGATCATCAGTCACTTGTTACAGTTATTTGTCAATATCTTCAAAACTCTTAAAAGTAGTTGCCAGAATCGTTATTTGTGCAATTGTTATTTCTTCATCAACCTCGAAAAACATTTTCTTCTATTTCTGGAGCAATTTTCCTACATGATCGAACTAATGTATGTGACTTGACTTCCTGCAGTCAGCAACATTTCATTTTCTATGTATGTACAAATGTAAATCTTTCTTTGAATTTGAACTCTCCAATAGTTCTTGACAAATTATATTAAAGCATGTTTAAACAGGCCACATAAATGATGCCACAGCTTATGCAGAAAAGGTGTTGTAAGCTGCCATTTCCACACACTCCTGTCAGTATTCGAGTCGCATGCCAGGCAATAAGGCATCACCTGTCCTTTTTTGAACAGATATTGGTGTTGTCATTTAGGTTACTGTAATAGAAATGAGATAAAACTACAAGATATTAAGATGACAGGTGATGGTCAGGTGTCAAATATCAAAATGACACTTGAAGTATCACTTGAACAAATCTCCAAACATTCTTGACAGAATGCTTTGAAATTTTGACACAACATTTCTCTGGAATATGAACATGTTTATGTAGACCTAAGTTTTGAATATATGTCATATGTTTCAGTGTTCTGATGTTATGTGCTGCATGCTATTTCCAGTGTCTGGGAGGCTTATTTGAAAGTAAATACCATACACTGGCCCACCGCTGGCACAATGTTCCATTCAATTTTGCACATGTTGCTTTGTACCATCTGGTATGTACAGATTATACATCACATACTATAGAAATAGGAATGTAAACATCTTCATGTATTAGAGTGCAATGTTGTGTCAAAGTTTCAAAGCAAAGAACCTTTGGAGATTAATGATATTGCACAAACATACATTTCCATTTTTATTAACATAGATGTTGTCTTTGTTTTTAAAAAAATAGAGAAATTTATTTTGTGGATGCACCTCGTTTACTGCAAGCTTTTCTCAGAAATGCTAATAAGAAAGTGTGTGTTTATCTATGAAATGAAAGCTCATTTTACATTTTTGAAATTAGAACAGCAAACCTAGAAAATATTGTGCACTTTGTGTAAAAGTACTCTTTTCACTACACATGGAGGTCAATCTGACATTGTGCAACACTTTAATGTGAATAAACACAAACTAGCTGTTTCAAGTAAAGCTTTGTCACAAAGTGAGATGTCTTTTGTTATAAAATGTGAGAAGAATGTTATTATGAATGATGAAGAAAAAGTCTTGCTGCTAAGGAAGGTTTGCTAGTTTTTCATGCAATGAAAGACTAACCACTCCTTCAGATCAAATGTAAATATTTCTTTGTTCAAAATTTGAACTCTCCAATAGTTCTTGACAAATTATATTAAAGCAAGTTTAAACTGACCACATAAATGATGCCACAGCTTATGCAGAAAAGGTGTTGCAATGACCAAGGAACTGTTTGAGAAGACGTGTACCTGTGAATGTGTTGGCTCCATACACATTGATTACATCTACATCTACATACATACTCCACAATTCACCGTAAGGTGCATGGCGGAGGGTATACTGTACCACTACTGGGCATTTCCTTTCCTATTCCACTCCCAAATTGAACGAGGAAAACAAGAATGCCTATATGCCTCCGTACGAGCCATAATTTCTCTTATCTTGTCTTTGTGACCTTTACGCGAAATGTAAGTAGGTGGCAGCAAGATCGTACTACACTCAGCTTCAAATTTCGGCCCTCTAAATTTACTTAACAGAAATTCACGAAAAGAACGTCGTCTTTCTTCCAGTGATCCCCAATTGAGTTGCCAGAGCATTTCCGTGACACTCGCGCATTGGTCGAACCTACCGGTAACAAATCTAGCTGCTTGCCTCTGAACCGCCTGTATGTCTTCCTTTAAACTGATCTGCTGCGGGTCCCAAACACTTGAGCAATATTCAAGACATGGTCGTACAAGCATTTTATAAAAAAATGAATACATTTTCTTTAAGCCAGACATTGTTGTTGCATGTTGGCTTTGTTTCCATGGTTTTGTTTATTCACCCTGCATTTACATAAGATTTTTCTTTCTTTCCTTTTTTTATCCCCCTCCCCCCACCCCCTTTTCATGTAGGAGGAGAGTGACTATTAAGTCAAGGATTTTTATGTTTGTTGTGTTGATACTAACACATAAACAAATCCTTTTAGTATTAAGAACACACTCAGTAGTGAAACATTACTCTACAGCACTTATTGTACTAGTGTTAAATGTCTACTGAACATTCTTTCCCCATCAGGAATTGAACTGGCTATTTGAAAGAGGGGTACAACCAAACAAGTTTGCTTTGGTGACCTCAACTGGAGAGTGTGATGTTGTATCTGACTTGTAGTCACAAGCATGGTGCCTATTTGTGCTTATTCTTATTGGACTGATGTGTACTCTGCATTACGTGTATTATAATCAGTGTGTGGAAGATTTGCACTTGATGTACTGACATGCAAATTGCTAACATATTTTGGGACTTTAATTTTCAACGGAACACTTAACGGGGTCATTGGAAAGTAAATTCATAATGGAATTTTAAAATATTTTGCTGAAAGTAGTTGCACTACACTTAATTTAGAAAATGTAACAACTTGGCCTACTTGATTTCCTAATCTCAATCCACTGGATCTTTATTTTCTGGGCATTTAAAGACTAGTGAATTTGAGACCCACTGCAAATGTGTTCAAGAAGATTTTTAGAAGTTTGTGTTAGGACTAATGGTAGACATTTTGTGCATTTCATTTAGCCATCAGAAGATAACATTTGAAAAGAAAAAATACATTGAACTGATTTCTTCTTTTTAAGTCTTTTATCACTGCATATCATCATGCATGTCAGACATTTAATTGTAATATTTTAATACAGTAAGCCTTACCCAGAATATTGAATTTCTGTGCTAGGATGTTCTCCATGGGATGTTCCTGATTGGGCAAGAGACTCATCTTCCTGCTCATCTGTAAACAAGTTAATATATGATTTTTTCATTATTTTCTTGCAGAATTTTCCAAGGCAAAAAATTCACAAAACATGATACTCCAAATGCTTTAAATTTAATGTAATATTAAAATTGCTTTATTGTAAGTTACACAAGTTGCACAGTAATTGTAAAACATGTGTAGTATAACGAACACAGTAACAGCACACTGAAATTTTGTTAAACAATCAGTAAGTATCAGCACAATATAAAGATTCAGACACAGTATGTAAATAAATAACTAGTTTTATTTTTTCCAAAACATCCCTGCAACTCTGAAGATCTGTCTAAATCAGATATATAACTTCTTGTATTAATTATTAATTCCAAAAATTTCTTTGTCAATTAGCTAAAGTTTAATTATTTTTATTTTAAACCTTAAGTACATACTTACAGAGAAAAATCTGTATAACTCCAATAAACACTGGATTTATTGTTCCTTTGTACCTTCTGTTTTATCCACTTAACTAAAAAGTTTTTTCAACAAACTTTTTTAGGTCAACTGCTTGAACATTAATTTCATTTTTATCCAGAAGCATTATTTTACACTGAGAATTAATACATAAAACTGGCATATCATTAAAAAATAAATGAAGCTACGTAGCTCAGGGAATCACACACTGAGGTTCAAACACTATCTGATTATATCCGCATTCTTAGGATAACTTCAAGTTCTCCTTTCAAAAGATAAGCTTCGAACCTTTTTGTATTTCGTTTCGAATTACTGATAGAACAGAAAATATAAAACATTTCACCTTCAAGAGAACCAAGTGAAAAATCAAAGTCCTCCGAATTACAATTTCACAACGCTGGGCATAGGCCCAGGAACAGCACTGTGTGCACGCATTATTTTCTCACATTGTCTTCTGTTTGAGTAAGAGCCTTTAACTGCAGTATTACTAGGTTACTCTATATTTCAAATCTGCAAATATGAAGAATATACAACGAAAATAAGAACTGAAAAATTTACAGAAACTGTGTAGTGTGGTCAAAATGATCGCGAGTAATTTTGAAACAGATGAAACTCACATTACAAGAGCTCTGGAATAACACTCTACACTTTGCCAGTGTGTTTACAATTAAACTGGAAGCTAACAGACTGACAGGTACAGCAGTGGGAAAGGAGATGATTAAATTACAATAGTTACTAAATAAAACAGTCAAAAAGATCGCACTACATTAATCGAAGCTTAATTGTCAGATGGACAGATGAGCAGCAATCTGTGACTTGGTGGCTCTAGGATGATACAAGATGGCCCAGACAAAATTTCTAATAAGTGTTATGAAAGTCAGCTAGATCTAAAAATAGGAAAATATAACTTAATGCAGGTGGGTATGTAAATAAACAAAATCAAATGTTTGTATAGCTTATGGGACTTAACTATGGGGGTCATCAGTCCCTAAACTTACAAACTACTTATGAACTAGCTAACACTAAGGATGGCACATATATCCATGCCCGGGGGGATTCGAACCCCGGACCGTAGTGGCCGTCCAGACCGTTATTGGAGCGCCTCAGTCCCCTCGGCTGGCTGTAAATAAAACCCGTAATGGTTTAAAAAAGCAATAGTAGTATGTAACTTAGCAATAATCTCAATTAAATAACTAGGTGTGAGATGAAACAAGCACCTAATGATGATAGTAGGGCAGGCAAAAGCTTCACTCTGGTTTATTGGAAGAATTTTAGAAATGTGTTTCATCTGCAAGGGAGACTGCTTATAGAACACCACTGTACCAATTCTTCACTACTTCTCAAATGTTTGGGATCTCTACCAGGTCAATTTAAAGCAACACATCGAAAAAATTCAGACGCTGGCTGCTAGATTTGTTACTGGTTTGATTAACATGGGACTATTATGAAGATGCTTCATGAATTTAAATGGGAATCCTTGGAAGGAAGATTATGTTCTTTTTGTGAATCACCACTGAGGAAATTTAGAGAACCAGTATTTGAAAATGATTGCAGAAAAAGTCCACTACCATCAACATACTGGGTGGTTATAATTAAACTAACCAATTTAACACATTATAACATTGAAACTAATTACCATACGAGTACCAAACATGGTTGCACTAACATCAAGGACATGGGGAAGACAAATAATGCAGAATTAATTCAAATGAATCACTTTCAATGTGCTGCTACGGTACATCATACCATCATGTACTGGTTCAATTACAACTACAAAAGGGGCTCAATATGGCACCAATCAACATCCAGGACTGTGAAAGTGCTGGAATGCATTCTGCACAGCAGAACAAAGTATGTCCTTAGATAAGCTGGCTACCTCTCTTGATACGATGTGATTCACATCAGCACACATGTGAATGTTCCTCTGGTAATCCCTGTCCTTCAGGTAGCCCCACAACGAAAAATCACAGGGACTGTGATCAGGTGAGCATGTCAACCAAGTATTTGGAAACAGGTACACTGTGTCTGGTCAGGTGTGTGAGAGACTGAATCATAATGACTGATCAAAGCACCTGGTGGCCATAGTTGGAACTGTACCCAATACTCTGGAGATTAATGCTATCAACTTTGATACTCATCAGTAATTAGTTTCTGAGTTATAACATGTTAAATAAGTAGATTTTAATTAGGCTATAACTCCAGTACATTTATTATAAGGACCATGAAGATAAGATTATGGAAATTAGGGCTTGTATGGAGGAATGTAGACAGTCTTTTCACCTTCATTCTATTTGGAATGGAAATGATTAGTAGTGGTACAAGGTAGCCCTGTCATTCATATGGTGGCTTGTGCACTAGGCATGTAGATGTACATGTATTGTCTTCAAAAAGATCACAGTCCATTCACCTCTTCCACAGATGACTTAAGAAGATCTCCTGTACTTTGAAAAGAACTGTCATATTAATTTCAATTTTGGGGGTAACTTAGTTCCACTTGTATTATGTTATTTCATTTTAAATGGGCAAAAATGTCGTGCACAGGTCTTGTATTAATCTCCTTAGTTTTAAAGATTGTGCTTTGAGATAATGGCGAAACAATTAAGTATACAATTAGTCCATGTCTTACGTAGATGTTGAAATGTTTGTTTGCAGTAATTTCTACTTTCTATTTCTGACTACTGAAACTGCATATTGTTTAAAGTAACTATTTAAATGATTTAGTGTTTGTTTTTTAAGTGTCCAATGATTTTTGGTGGTAATATATAATTCAGTATATTGTATGAGAATTTTAACATTATGTTTGACAGAAATCAAAAGATTGTTTTCTAAAACAGTGATAAACATTATGCTCACATGGAAACAGTTAATTTGTCAGTAAATGTTTCAGGTGATGTTCAAGTTAATATAAATTAAAGTCCGTGGGTCCTTAATTTCTTCTGGCATATGGCATATTAAAAAAAATTACAGGTAAGCAGCCAAGTATAAAACTCGACATTGGCCAATATATTTTGGCAGGAGCACACCCTGCCATTCTCGAGGCAATACTGCAGCGAGGAAGCAGTGTGCAATGATGTTTTAAACCTCAGTTGTCAATGACAACAAGAAGACAATACACACTGAGCAAGCAAGCACGCAGCACCATCACATGACCAAAGATGAAAACCAAGAGCAATATCAATAATAAACATCAGTTTAGGTGGCATTAATTTTGTTCATCTGTTTTTGGACAAGTCAGAGACCAGGATTCCAAGCAGAATTTAAGCAAAAACCTCAACAGGTTACCTGTTAGTTTTATTTCAATCGCTTCCTTCATTACACTATCCCAATATCTGGAAGTGCATGCCAAAATTTCTGTAACCTGCATCGAAGCAGTGTTTGGCAACAGCAGACTTTTTATGTTGTTACAAATTTATGCACAATACATTGGTCCTCAATAGTCTTAATTGTATGACCAATACATGACATGCCACAGCTGCATGAATACAATAGACACTGACAAACCCAATTCATCCTTAACAGACCCTAACAGAGCCTTCATTTTAGAAAGGGGTTGAAACACACACTTCACCTCATACTTATGTAAAATATGGCCAATATTGTTAGAAATGCTACCAATGTATGGCAGAAAAGCCATTACCTTGGGTGCCAACTCTGTGCTATCATCACTAGCCCATTGCACATTTGGTTGATAGCTCAACACTAATTTAATCTGTCCTTCACTATAACCATTCTGGCAAAAAGTGACTTCCACCTGGTACAACTTGGTGGACAAACTTTTTGGGCCAAACAATGAGGACTGTTGAGGACCTATGTATTGAGCATAAACATTACACATATTTGCAACAACATAACAAGTCTGCTTTTGCTGAACACTACTTGGCCACAGGTCACCTGATGGAATACAACAAAACAAAAATTTTGGCATGCTGTTCCTGTTGTTGGAATTGTGTTATCAAGGAAGTGATTGAAATAAAACTAGGGAGGGAGGTTTTTGCTTCAATTCTGCTTTTAATCCTGCTCTCTCAATTGTCCAAAAACAGAGGGACAAAATTAATGCCACCTAACTTGCTGAAAACTGATTTTTTTTATTGATATTGCTGTTGGTTTTCATCTTTGGTCATGTGATGGCACTGTGTGCTTCCTTGCTCAGTGTGCATTGTTCTTTTTATTGTCATTGAAAAACAAAGTTTAAAATATTGTTGCGCATTGCTTCCTTGCTGTAGTATTGCCTTGATAATGGCAGGGTGTGCTCCTGCCAAAATATCAGCCGATATTGATTTTTATACCTGGCGGCATACATGTAAATTTTTTGAATTACATTCTGTTTTTAACTTTTTGATAAATATTTCACTAAATTTATATTAAATATGAGAAGTAAGTCTTTGAACAATAGCTGTTAAATATAGCACACCCCAAGAATAACAAACACTATTTTGTTCCAGATATTGTAGATGTTCTTAATGGTAATGAGAGTATACTACATATGAAGAAAGAAAGGTGACAGTACTTTCATTGTACAAGTACTATTAGGATTTTTTACAATGGTTTTTAGGTGGAGCATAGGAAAAAGTGGCAGACTGCTTAAATGTGTTACCATTAATATCATTTTGTGGTAATATGTGAATTCAAAACCTCTATTGATTCTGTAGTATCTTCAGACTTAGTATTTAATTTGTTAAGAGTTGTGTCACAGTGAACAGTATGTGACAACAGAATTGAATTGAAACTGTATGCCTGGAAGAGTCACTGGAAGGTAAGTTTTAAGAAAAAAATTAACAGTGTACAGAAAAAATAAATAAAAATTAATCAGAGGAGTATTAAAGAATGATACAGTCAAAATGTTTAGGCATTCTATTTTTTCATATAAGAATAATTTATGATAGGTAATACATCCATGCTACCAGATACAAGGTTAGGCAGGGACATTACAAACATGTGACACATAGTTTAAATTGTTAGACATTAGTGAAAAATAATCCCTGCTTCTTGCCTCCAACTGCAGGAACACCTACAAAGGAATTGCAAGAAATTTCTGAAAGGAAGATTGCTGATATTTGTGGGTAAAAATAGTGCAAGAAGTCCATCACTACGGATACAGTATTAAGTACCTCACCTGCAGAAATGTGATTAGTTCTTTAAACAACTTTTGCTGATATTAGTAAACTACAGGATGTAGAGAGAAATAGATAATTACAATACAGGAGTGCAACAAATATGGGAAGAAGTGTTTTACATTTAGCACACAAATATGGAAACATATTAAAAACGCTTCTGAATTTGATTAAAGAAATTAGCCAGAACTACAACTTTTGTGCACTAAAAATTAAACATTCTCATCATATTGAAGTGTACTCCATCACAAAACATTATCTGTTTAGATTTACATTGAAGTAAAAGTTATTTGTGAAACATCAGAGAGCAGACACTGAAGACATCACTTACAAATAATATCTTTTGTTTTGATAAATTTGGTAACATTGGTTATGATCTTAATTTTTCTTGTATTCCATTTTGCAGAAGAATTGTCTGTAAAAATGCTTGCTTAAGTACATGCCACTGAATGAGCATTACATCTGCACAATAATACAGCATTAATTTTGATTATTAGTTTCTGTCATGCTTTTTGTGAAACGGAAATTATATGTTGCTACATTTGTGAAAAGCTGAAACTATGTGCTGGCTCCCATACATTGGCAAGCAGTTGGTATAAGTGAAAAATCCTTCTCAGGGTAGTTAGATCTTAACAAAATCTAACAAAGATTTTTGCTCAAAGTTCACATAGCACTATGAATAGGATACACTTTTAAGGTAATTGACAACTGAATTAATGAATGTATTTCATCTGTTTTATCACATATTTACAAAAGAATGCTATGTGCAATGACAGGAAATATTATTCATTTTTTACTTTCTTCCTTGAATAAAAAGACCATTTTCCCTGTATTTTTTTCAAACTTTATTATTTTTGTTGTAGTGTGTCAACTTATAGGATAATATGCTGTACACCTATATTGGTATATATCTTTATTGCCTCTGAGGCTTGTTGAAGCAATATTGCATCAAGCCATTGCTCCTGATTTGGGGCCCACACGTTTTAATTGTGCAATGAGAAGCTACATTTTAAACAGATTTCCTTGAATACCAATCTATGATACACCACTAGTAACTCACTGCACCTACAGTCAAAGGGGAAGGGCTGAACCAGAAGTTAGTATGTGATAGTAATGTTATTTTCTTTGAATTTAGTCACCAATTTAGATTATAGTTTCCTCATATAGGTAATTTCAGTTACTTGTTACAAGAACACCATAATAACAAGGACATGCAACATAGTTCCACTTAATATTTTTATGTTTCAATCTGTTCAGTCATGGCTTTTCTGTCTATACCTGTGGCTCAGTAAAAAGAAGACACTGGAGAAATACAGTTATTTGTGAATGATGGGGATGGGCATAAAAGAGCACATTTTAACTGGCAGTATTTATCAGAAGCAATGTGTTGAGAATGAATTCACCAACTGGAAAACAGAGATTTTATGACAACATAGTATTCCATTTTCTCTATTTTAATGCAAGATGTCCAGTTTAGCAACTTGAGAATGCCTAATAAAGAAAACAATTATCCAGATGAAGGTGCCAAAATCACCCAAAGAAATTTCATTCATGTATGTACTATCTTTAGGACTGAGACCTTGTTACTCTACTCTGCTCTCATCTGAGAACAGAGAAAGGTATTGTCATTATTATATACGTTAGGATTAAAAATAAAACTGACATTCTAAATTTACATACAACAGTATAATGTAAGCAACCAGTGTTCAGTCCACTACTTTACTTTATTAACTACTCCATAGTAATATAAATGTGAATCCTTTGGCTTGTACCTATCAAAATGGAAATATATTACCATTATTACTGTATTTCATTTGTGAACTAAATTAAATGTAATTAAGTTTGGAGAACTGGGGCAGAAGATTGTTAGGTAATGCTTAGCACATGTATTGTTTTGAGAAGCTGTACTTGCCCTTTGGGTTGTGCTGAATGGCAAATTGACAAACCCATCAAGGAATGTGAGCAGTCTCACTTAAATACAGGTTTTGTTAACAGAGATTCATGAGGGAGTGGCTGATAACCTCTACCTGTCCCACATTAAAACAAAATGTGGACATTTCAGTAATCACTCTGGGGTATTGAGGGAAAATGTAGTGTATTGCTGAGAAAGCATCCTAGTCTACACCCCTACCTATAAGGATGGTACATACTTCAACAAAAATAACATAACCCTCAACCACAAGGTGTGACTTGCGATCAGTGACATCAATGAAAAATGTCTTTATAACTTGGCACATTCTAATTGTATGAGACTTGACTAGGTATGTGGGCTTCTACTTGGGTGAACAATTTATTTCTGTAGCTTTTCAGTCCACATCTGATGCGTAACAGATAATTCTGTGCCCATTAAAATTATCCGGGTTGTTATGCCGTGGTCAGTTGAATTCATTTTCAAAACCTAACGTTTTGTCCCCATCTGCGGAGGACATCTTCACAGGGGCCTGTAGGATTGCAGGTCCAGCACACACACTGGCTCGCTACTGACTGCCGCTAAGTTCAGTGTCCACACGTTCCCGCGCCAACGCATGATGTCAGGTGTTTTGAAGACATCAGTGCAATTGGCCGTCGACCACTGCCACTGCTACATCATACTGTAGTGGAAGGGTGGTACATCTCTTCTTCAGCACCAGCATCCATATAGTGCTTAGTTTCATGCCCCCTATCTTATGATTGTTATTATTCAGATATTTGGCGATTTCAATTGCCTTCCTGTGACGTCATGTGTTGGCGCGTGAATGCGCGGACACCGAACTTAGCGGCAGTCAGTAGCGAGCCAGTGTGTGTGTTGGACCTGCAATCCTACAGGCCCCCGTGAAGATGTCTTCCACAGACAGGGACAAAACGATGAGTTTTGAAAACAAATTCAACTGACCAAAGCATAACAGCCCGGATAATTTTAATGCACACAGAATTATCTGTGACTGATGATACAGCAAAGACAAATGTGCCCCTGAATTCAAAATTTGCATGAAATATAGCCTCAGTTATATCTATTGCAGTCCCTCCAAAACAAAGAGGAATAAATGGACACAACGGTCATCTAAAATAGACTATGCAATACCTAATGTCAGAACCCTTAATGACTGAGGTACTCTGACTAACATACCATTGTACCATCCCTGGTGATCTTCATAAATTCTTAAGGAAAGAGAAAAGACTACAGAAACAAAATTCTTCATCTAGAATGATTACTATAAAAATGAACAGAAACAGTGCAAGGGCTCATGTAAATGAACTGAAGCCTTTAGTCCAGCTACATATACAGTAGCTCTAAGAGAGTCATTTTAAACTTTTCAATACATATGGCTAACTGGACTATAATTTTCATAGAAGAAAGGCCTAGTGGAGATATGGTGACAACTGGAGACACTAACTTTGTCATCACTTATCTGATTAGTTACTGCCAATATGTATGTGTCAATTTACATTTCAGCAAACTTATCATATTAAACCACCACAATAAGCATTCGTCAGTGAAGGTCAGAGAGCTTGTAATTAAACTCAGACATCTTCTCCCTTCAAGAGATTTCATCCACACAATTTCCTCCAGCATTAAGAGCCTCTTCTCTTCAAAACACACATTTTAATACACTATCACAGCCATTCTCTGCCACCGACCTCATTTTCCACCTATTAATTTACGTAGATACTGTTCCACAAAGAGTGGTCAGTGACTTCCTCTGTAGTCCATACAGTCTGATGACGGTATCCGAGGAGTGAAGAAGTGGCCAATACCAATCTGTACACAGAAATCTCACAGTCTTTCAAACTGTGAGAGATCGAACATTAAAGATACTAAGAGAGATCAAAAATTGAGAAAATGAATTCTGAAATGATGTTAATGTTTCACATCACACACTGAAATTTGGGACACTGTAAGGAGTATTCTAAACACATGTGTTGAGAAATGTGCTGCTCATAAAACACAGTGAGAAGCAGTCTATATCGTGGAGGTTGGAACACAATACTACAAGAACTCCTTACCAACCACCCTCACCCCATTTCACTGTGTTTAGGCAAATATTATCAGTTGCAATCATGTCAGTGTTAGTATTGCCTTTGAATAAAATTGTCATTCGAGTTTCGCACACCAGTGTGTGGTGAATCAAATATACTACTCTCAAATTGTCTTGGAAATAGTCTAGTGCCCGTAGTTAACAGTCATATATATGGGCCTTAAAAACAAGAAACTTTATCCAAAGTTTCCAATGTGTATTAAGTAAACACCAACCAGTCCAGACAATCTCACACAACTGAACTCAGTTATACAGCATTCATTTATGTACAAATGACACCTTAGAGGAATTCCTTTTTGTCATTTACTGGTTATATAAAAGTACTTAAAGATACAAAGTGTATCAGGTGATACACATCACTGGCTGAATAAATAGATACATACATACAGTACAACTTGACACTTAAGTCATACAAATGCGGCTTCCATGGTTTATAAATTATACAGCAATGATGCTAACTCAGTTTTATTAGTAGTGATTAACATTAAACATAGTGAAGTACTTCATTAAATACATTTAATTTTTAATCATCAGTAGTTAAACTGAGTGAGCCTCACTGATATATCATTTTTTGGCTGAATACTTTTTACATAAATTGTAATGTGAGACAATTTCTTTGTGTGATCATTCCATGATGTTGTATTGTTATTTGCATTATTATCTGTTTTTTGTGTATTTCATGTTATTATTTGATCATGTGGACATCCTTTTCATGTAACTTTTTAAGTAATAATTAATTGTAAGCCTCACGACCATTAAATGATGTGGTTATTTCTGTAATTATCTGAGGCATTGTACATTCTACATGAGTAACCATCTAGTTGATCATAACAATATAGAATATTTGCTAAAGGTAAAGCAGTCATCAATCTGATGATTCGTTTGAACACCAAAGTGCTTTACTGCTCACTGACCTGTTGGAGGTGGTACACTGTTACCTTCCTCTCATCTTTGAACTGGCTTACTCAACCACTTACAAGGGGACCTGCAGTTTAATGTGGATTCTGAACCACAGTGCAACTTGGCATTTCTTATACTATCCATGGTTCCAGAGGTGAAAGAAGAGATAAGTTACAGAAAAAATCCTGACACTATTCCCATAAAATATTTGTTTATTTTCAGAGAATTTGGAAGAGAATATTAATGAATCATCATCTGAAGGAAGAATCTAAAGAGCAACTGTTAACACTGCCACATTTATGAACGACTGAGGGACTGCATCTTGTTGCTACAGCTTCAGGACAGTAGGTAATTCATGATACTTGCTTTGCTTGCTCCCACTCTCAATGTCAACCTGAAATTCTACCAGATGCAGAAGGAAGGAAAATTGGGGCATAATGACCTGCTAACAATGTGCTCATTAGAGATTGAGCACAACATATTGGATTGTCTCTGGGAAGACAATTGGTGCTAATCACTGTGTCACATACATGGTGTCTACCGGGCAGCCACATCTTGTTGCCTGAGTCCTTATCTTTCAAAAAAGTTGCTATATGACATTTCCTCAGCTTCAAATTTCTGGACGTGGATCTGAGGGAATAAGTTGTTTTTATTTCACAAAATATACCAAGTTATGCTCAAACAAAACTTTTGCGTCTAAGGCTGACACAGCAATTACCAAGCATGGAATTAAGGACTGAAAAAGCAACTGCCCAGGCAGTCAGGTGCTAAAAATGTTAAAAAAATCAAAAGTTTCTTACAAAAGTAAAGTAAAAAATAATGTTAGCATTTTTCACCAGAAAATTGGGGGACTAAAGAATAAAATAGAAGAGCTTTTGGTTTGTTTATATGATAATGTAATAGATATACTATGCTTGTCTGAGCATCACATTGTCACTGGTATGGAAAACATGATTGCCACTGGGTATAAATTAGCTTCTAATATAAGTAGAGATAATAAGGTAAGAGGAGGAGTTGCCATATATGTCAAAACAGTGTAAAAAATTTAGAAACAAAAAAGTTTTGTGTAGAGCAACATATTGAAGCATGTGTCTGCCAGCTTAAACTCAATGATGATTATCTTATAACTGTAACAGTATATAGGTCCCCTTCAGGAAACTTCCAGTTATTTCTGGAAAACTTGGATGCCTTGTTATGCTATCTGTTAGACAGGGCGAAGCAAATTATTATTTGTGGTGATTTCAATGTAGATTCACTGAAAGAGTGTAATAGGAAGAAAGACCTGGATGTTTTACTTGGCTCGTTCAATCTGACATCTGTTATTGATTTCCCTACTCGGGTAGTAAAGAACAGCAGTACATTGATAGATAACTTTTTTATAGATCAAGATAAGTTTAACAATGTAAATGCTTGTCCTGTTGAGAAGGGTCTTTCCGATCATGGTGCACAGTTAGTAACAGTATATGACATAGCTCCGTACAGTAATTCAAAACAGTCCTCCAGAGTTGTGCACTCGATTAATGACTTAACGACTAGAAATTTCAAATAAAGTCTACAGCAGTTAGACTGGAATAAGGATTATAAGAAACATGATTATGTAACTTATTTCATGATACATTTGTAAGGGTATTTAAAAACTGTTTCCCCAAGAAATTAGTTAAATATAATTGTAAGAAACCATGCAAAAACCATGGCTTACTGAAGGAATAGGGGAACTACATCTACCCACAAAAAAGTATAATAACCCAGAAACAATAAAATATTATAAAAACTACTGTGCTACATTAAGAAAAGTTATAAAAAATCAAGAAGCATGCGCATCATGTCTCAGATTAGTTCCTCTGATAATAAAATTTGGAATATTATTAAAAGGGAGATGAGTCAATCAAGAGCAGAGGAAGAGGGTATTACCATCAAAACAAATGAAAACCTTATTAACAAAAAGTCAGAAGTTGAAAACATTTTTAATGATTACTTTTTAAATGTTGTAGCGAAAATAGGATCTAAATGTTCATTAGAAGGAGCAAGGCAGTTAATGGAAGAGGCCATACCCATACAATTTGATACAATTGAAATTCCACCCACCTCTCCTTCATAAATTAGGAAAATAATAAACTCTCTCAAGAGTAAAAGGTCACATGGAATTGGTGGAATTCCCAGCAGGGGATTAAAAGCTTGTTCCCAAGAGATAAGTAGGATTCTTAGTCATATTTGTAATAGCTCTTTAAAGCAGGGTATTTTCCCAGATAGACTGAAATATGCCATTGTTAAACCTTTGCATAAAAATGGAGATACATCTGATGTCAAAAACTACCGCCCCATCTCACTTCTGACAGCTTTATCCGAAATTTTTGAAAAAGTTATGTATTCTCAAGTTGCTTCATATATTAGTAAAAATAAAGTTCTAACAAAATGTCAGTTTCGTTGTCAAAAAAGCTTTTCAACTGAAAATGCTATATATACCTTCACTGATGAAGTATTAAATGCTTTGAATAACCGGACATAAACAGTTGGGATTTTTTCTTATCTCTCAAAGGCCTTTGATTGTGTAAATCATGGGATTCTTCTAGATAAGCTTAAGTATTGTCGTATGAGAGGGACAGTGCACAAATGGTTTAAATCATACTTAACTGGAAGAGTGCAGAAAGTTGAAATAAGCAGTTCACATGATATAGATGAAACAATTAATTCATCTAACTGGGAAGTTATCAAAAATGGGGTCCCACAAGGTTTGGTCTTGGATCCTTTGCTGTTCTTAATATATATTAATGACTTGCCAATCTACATTCACTAAGATGCTAAGCTAGTTCTTTTTGCTGATGATTCAAGTATAGCTATCACACCTGACAAACAGGAATTAACTGATGAAATTGTAAATGATATATTTCAGAAAGTTATTAAGTGGTTCTCTACAAATGGCATCTCATTAAACTTTGATAAAACCAAGTATATACAGTTTCATACAGTAAATGGCATGAAACCATTACTAAATTTAGACTTTGAGCATAAATCCGTAGCTTAGGTAGAAAATTCAAAATTTTAGGTGTTTGCATTGATGAGGGATTGAATTGGAAGAAACATATTGAAGATCTCTTGAAACGTTTGAGTTCAGCTACATATGCTATCAGGGTCATTGCAAAATTTGGTGATATACATGTCAGTAAATTAGCTCACTATGCCTATTTTCATTCACTGCTTACATATTGGATCATATTCTGGGGCAATTCAACATTGAGTAAAAAAGTATTCATTGCACAAAAGTGTGTAATCAGAATAATTGCTGGAGCCCACCCAAGATAATCCTGCAGGCATTTATTTAGGGATCTAGGGATCTTCACTGTTCACATTTACACATTTAAAAGAATGTACTGAAGTGAAACTATATAAACTGAAAGTTGAGCAAGAAAAATAGGTTTAGAATCATTGATGATCACTATTAGTAGCCTTAAATATCAGGGATTTGTCCATGGAAAGACACACAAATTTGTAAGAAACCTTATTGGGAGCATTGAAACTTTTCAGTGAAGACAAGCCATCTTTGTAATTATGGCTTCAAATAGAACAAATTTACACCCACCTAAAGATAAAAAAATCAATTAATTGAAATCCTCAGCGAAGAATTTGTTAACAGTATATTTAATTAAAATTAGGTTGGTGAATTCCCCCCTCCCCCACACCTCCTTCCCCCACCCACAATAATCAAAATACACTGTATATGTGGAAGTGAGCATTGTGAAGAGTACAGTCATTAATTTTGTGTGGCTGGCAATTAGCACAAATGTGTGTGCAACAAACTACCAGCATTATTGCACAATATTACCACTGCAGAAAGAAAACAGATGTGGTTTATGCACAACAGATCACCACCCCATTTACTACACATTGTATGACAGTATCATATAGGAGCACAGCCAACCCGTTAATTTTACCTCCACTCCTCATATGTATGGCTACAGAGACAGTTTAAGGCATGACTGCCAACCACGAAAAGAAGTTGTCCAGGGTGAATGCGGGTAGGTAGAGAATGCCAGAGCCCAGAATAATTTCATATCATTTTAGTTAGATTTATTTTTAAGAAACATCTCATTCCTTGTATTTTGAGGAAAGATCTAATAGAAGCCTTAGAAGTCAACAATGTAGAAGCGATTTATTTGCATTCTAAACAGACAAATAAAACCACCCAACACCCAAAATGTTGACATGTTTGTAAAGGTATGGGACATAACTGAAGTGGTCATCAGTCCCTAGCCTTAGAAACTACTTGAACTTGCTGATGATAACCCCCATGTGCAAAGAGGACTGAAATCTCCGACAGGGAATGTCTGTGCATGAAGGTGGGATGATCCAGTAGCAAAACCGTCACACTAGTTGCCGAAACTGCGCAAAATTCGAAGAGGTGTCTGATGTTTTGCAAAGTCACTGATTCACATCAAAAATGCCTGAGAGTTAACTGTTCCTACTTATTATGTAATTGGTTTTTTTGTTATTATTTATTGTGGTTTTCTTTTTTATATAATAATGGAAAGTCCAGGTTGGAATAAATAATATAGTGAGGACAGTTTACTACTCACCGCAAAGACGTGGCGACGAGCTGCGACAGGCACATACAAAAGACACACACATACAACACATTCAGCTATCGGCCATGGCCTTCTTCAGAAATAGAGCACTCACGCAATCACACAGGCACACAACACAGTCATACAACCATCACCTCCGACTGCCACACTTCGAATTCGAAGTGTGGCAGTCGGAGGTGATGGTTGTATGACTGTGTTGTGTGCCTGTGTGATTGCGTGAGTGCTCTATTTCTGAAGAAGGCCATGGCCGATAGCTGAATGTGTTGTATGTGGTTTTCTTTTTTAAGTACATTGGAGCTCTGTTATTACTGTTTTGGGTGCATTAGATGACTATTGTGTTTGGGTTGTAGGCCCACCATTCACGGTGGATCATTGTGTAAATCTGGCAGAAAGGCTAAGAGCATACTCTGGAAAAAAATAATTGCACTCTTTAACATGTTTTAGTAGCCCAAGAATGGCAAAATGCAAAGACTACGTTATCTGATTTTTTAAAACATCAAATCTTATAATGTATATTTCCATAATTTTTTAGTATTTCCTGTAACTCCATAATTAGGGTGATAAATCAGTAACAGTTACTGACAATCCTTAATTGTTGGCAGCTCTTTAAATGTATCAATATCTTCCATGCCCACTGGCAACATTCACACATACAGGGATTTGCGTCCTTTACATGTGACCAGATATGAGGGAAGAGGACTGAAGAATAGAATGAGTGGTAACCACATTGAGCACTTCTTATTGTATCACCAAACAGCTATCATAGAACTACCACATCTGAACAAATTTTTGTTCCTAGATATATTTTTATACAACTATTTTTAGTGCTTTTCAATTTTGAACAGTACTCTCTCTGAAAAACATTTGCCATACTTAATTTTAAATTTGTGTACAGTTCATTCTCTAAAATGTCCACTTCAGTGTACCATCAGAGCCGGGGCTTTCTGGGCCTCAGATTTTGTGTAGAGAGTCACCCTAGCATCCGACAATAGCTATACTTGATGTACAAATTTTAATCACATGCATTCTCTAATGCTAATTATGATCATGTGAGCCCATGTCAGCAGCTGCCTACAGGCTGTGTACCCTTTTTGAGTTTCACTGAAAATACATTGAATTGAACTGAGGCTGGCAGACATGAATGTCATCAACTAATACTGGAAAAAAATCCACCTTGATTATTATTGAGGTCCAAGTTGAATTTCCGTTTGATGAAATAAAGAATGTCCTGTAACCCAAAAAAATATGTAATATTTTTAAGTACTGGCAAGTGCTGCAAATTTTGTGCAGTGGACACTTAGGATTTGCTTGTCTTATTATACTATGTTTTATACAGAACTTTACACAATCCTGAGGGAAATGTATCAGGTGCGAAGTCATGAGAGACAAAAATTTCCTTTCTTATCTGAATCAGAAGCTATATCCAGCAGAAAAGTCAATCACTGTTTATTTATTTCTGAGATTTTAAGGTCCTGACTTTCAGCTGGGTATGATACCATATTGAAATTAGGGGAGATTAACTAACAAATTGCAGCTGAGGTGGCACATGATGTCAAATTGTGAAAGTGATGATATAACTACATATTATTATATTATTGTTTAGGAGATGTTCTCTGCATCTGTGGGAGTCTCGGGGGATTGAGATAACAAACAATGAATAGGACAAACAATGAGTGGGTTCCATCAAATTGATAACTTGGCTGTGACACTTTCCTTCAACTAGAGACAGGAATTATAATAGCTCCAATCAGACTTCATACATGGTATTCCCCATTGATGCCTAGCTTCCTATTCTAGAAAGATCACCCACCAGCATCTGGTGCTTATGAAGTAAAATTCTTGGTATGCCATATCTCAGTTTATTGCATTTTACTTGCATTTAAAATGGTTTTTCTACAGTTAGTTACAAACTTTCTCTGTATGCTAGGTGAAGACTAGAGCTGTATAGAGAATGATTTAAAAATTTGGCCGTTTCCCACTTTTTAAATCAGTGGTCAGCATACACAGAGTTGTTGGAACTTTTACATTACAATTCACTTTTAATTAAGAACATTTTATACTATGATCATTAGTTTTATGAAACTATGTGTCTGTCCATTTATGATATGACTTTTTCCTGTCAGTATCTGTATATTGTATATAAACAATAGTGAAATTCCATTTTTGACAAGAAGAAACATTTTTTAGAGATAAAGTTCTAACTAGAGCAAGAGTTATATAGTTCATTAGTGGCCAAAGGGCCATTTTATTAACTACTGAAATCACTGCTGTACCTGATATCACAGATATACAAACTGTGCTCTTCCTCATTTTTAGACTTGCTTAATAATAACTACATACCATAGATATTAATGAATTAATATTATTAATAAGTATATAATTAATATATAATAAAATTATATATCTTTACAAATTGTTAGGACATTCTGCCATTAAGAGAAACACAATTTTTCTGTTTGTTTCCATTAATCTGATGATTTGACCAATTTTCTATAACTAACAGTTGATGCCGCAAACAGAAGTAAGATTTTTCTCTTTTGACCCCTTATTGTCAGTTTTCATTATTTTAGTCAATTTTCAAATCACGCAAATTCAGTCCTACAATATTGTCGTTGACCACACAGTCGTGTTTTGTGGTTTGACAGGCATACACATAGTGTCAACAAGGCATACACTTTAACACATAGAGGCCTGTCAACTCACAAAAAAGAACCACGTGGACAATGGTGTTATTGTAGGACTTGACTTCCTTGTTTTGAAGATGGGCTAAAATGTCTGAAACCAGCCATAAAAAATTACTTACTTCTCTGCAATTTCATCTCTTCATTATAGACAATTGATGAAATATCAAGTTGCTGTCTGCATCACCCATCATGCTGGAAATACTAGAGATGAGGAATGTTCCTAGTTGCTAATATTTGTACTTATGATTTCTGAACTTTCAACGATGTGGTCTGTGGGAATAGGACCCACCCTGAACAAGGAATGAATATGAACTGAATTAAATGCAGTGTTTGGAAATGAACTGATTGATATAGAGGGAAAGGAAGATGCAATGACATGAACAGGTATCACGGTAAATAGTTTAGATATGCTTCACCTAAAATGTGATGAATGTGTTATAACAACTGAATATTTAAGCTATACGAGGACATACTGCTATGATGAGTAGTCACCCTCAATATTATGCTATCTAAGCATGCTGACAGGCCTGCCTTAAACATTCAGAGACACTGAGATTTCATTTCATTCAATACATAAATATACCTTATAACAGAGTAAGCCGTGGTCATCCACTGATTCTCTTCTTGCAGTGGTGCTATTCCCACAAACTCCTTGCAAGAATATTTGGCAATAGTGTTCGGTACTCATTGAAAGTATTATATTGGAAAACTACATGGCAATTACAGTGTTACACAAGATGAGACATGACCAGTTGAAGTAGTCCTATCTAGTGTGTCTTGTCATGTACTGTTATTTCCCAGAAACAAATGTACGTCTTTACACTCTGTTGTTATTAAGGAATGTTCTTTTAATACTACTGTTAACAAGGCACATTTAACTATCTTAACTCTATTTCATCTAGGTTAATAAATATGACAGTTATAAAAATTTAATATGATTTTCTTGGGTAAACTGGTGATGTTATACTTACATTGGCACAGGTGCAAAGCAACTCAGAAATAATCATGGCAAATTCAGAGATCATGCAATTGTCAATGCAGCATTCACAGAGTCTCAGTTCCACTGAAGGAACTACATACATTTATGGTATAGTATCTTACAAAGCCATTGCAATTGTGTCCCAAAAGCACTAATATTTGCAAATGGTAAAAAAAACTACTGTAAGCAATATAATAAATAAAAGAAATACAGTCACTTGATCTCTTTTTTGATAGCTGATCAATATAAATGTGATTAAAGGAACGCCAAGCAAAAATAACAACTCCATATAACAAAAGCTACCATACTCAAAATATAATGCTTTACATTTAATTGATGCTCTATATCTTCCACATATTTAAAGAAAGAAGTGTGTAAAGAACTGAATTACTAGAAAGGTCATATACAATAACTAACTGAAAATTCTATATCAAATTTGCAATGTGTTAGCCACATTTTCATCAATTGAATGAACATTATGGAGACAAATTCAAGGAGAATCTAAAGTTGTCACTGAAAATATTTTAGAGAAATGATTTAGCCAGTATTGTTAGAAAGGAATATGACACAACAGAGAAACAATGCACTACAGACAAAATACACAGAGATACAGTAAACAAGACAAATCTGTAAATAATTGCAAACATAATGATGTGTAAAAGCCTGCTATCAAATGCACACTCAAAATCAGAAAACACACCCATTCCACATACATAAAAAACATAAAGATCTTTGAAAATTTGTAACAACCTCGGGCAGTGGCTTCATGTGAAGAAAGAGGATCCTGCTGCTGTTCTCCAGAAGGCAAATCTTTTGATAAAGTAGAAAATGTTAAACACCAACATTACAATGTTTTATTATTATAAGAAATATATGAAGAAAAATTACTAATTTTAGTGACAGGTTTTGCAATATATTCATTACTTTTAAGTGATAATTTTAGTAATATTATATAAAAATGATGCACTTATTATACTGAAAACTATACAGAATGGTTCATGACATGCATATACTGATAGATAATCTATATAAACATAAAAATACCAAAAACTGAACTAAAACGACACAAATGCATAGAATGTGGCTACAATCCATTATCGTATATAAGAGGCAAACTGGTATTTATTAAATAAACTAAGAATTTATGTATTTATGGCAAGATTTTTTTTGTTTGATGCATGTGAAATAGACAAAGTAGCACCTCGCTACAGATTCCCAATTGAATTGTATGTGCTCCTATAGACAGCTGGCTAAATTGTTTCAAATGTCAGTCAAAGGGCAGATTCCAATAGGAGAACAATAATCAAACATTATGGTGTCCAAACTAATCTTTAGGCTGATGTTTGCTTTACTTTTATTAATCTATTACTAGGAAATCAGTTGATGGTAGGACTGAGAAATGTAAAGAATGTTGATTGTACAACTAACAATGTACACATCAATGTGCTTTTAGATAATCTACACTGAAAGTCACAGGACCATTTTGTAGAAAGATTTTGCAGTGTGTGTTTTAGAATACTCCTGATGGCAAAGTGTGTTAGCATTTCACTATTGCCATGAAGACTACAGAATGGCTAACAGGGCTACACAAAACATAAAATTGGAATACATTTTATATCTTAAGCTCTGAGTTGGTATAGGCAGATGTTTGTTTCATACACAGTGTCAGTTACCAGATCTGGTAGTGCACGGGTGGCAATTGTCATCGGAGCAAGCATTTCATTAATTCAGCAGTGTAATTCACATTTTAGTTTTGGCACAAAATTAAAACAATCCTAAATGATAAAACTGTTATTTATACAACAGTTTTGAACCATAAGGAGAAGTAAAAGCTCAATAACATTTGCATCTGAAGACACTGTTAACTTCACTCAAAAGAGATTCAGCCACCCACAAAATTGAATGCAGATATGAAGAGGAAGGTTGAAAAGTCACACATCTGATTGCAGTATTTTATCTGAGTACCTCTGCACATTAACAAATATCCCACAACCACTAAGATGATATGAAGCTCTATATGGCCATCCAACATGAAAGTATCAGACCACCAAAATAGTCTCTTAATGTGGTATTCTTGTGATTATACTGGTTGCACATTCCCACAGACAAACGTGGTACCATTGACAAGGCAATTGTAAACTCCACAAGCAAATTTCCTGTGGACATGATTGGATTTGATTGTTCAGTTAAGCCTAAAAGTCAGTCTTATGGAGAATTCACCTTGTACTAGATTTTAGAACCATTTTCAAAACCTTGAAATGATACTTCACAGTAACCTCACTGCTGATGACAGTTGGTAAATTTCTAACATGTATTAAGGCATTTGAGGATTCAATTTAAACATATCACATTTTATATCACATTTTGTAAACCCCACAAAAAGACCACACTGTCCTCTCAACAAAAGCACAAACATGACTGAGATTTTCGGAGGTATATTGCATAGATTTTGGATATCTATAAATCATGTACCTATTCAAAAACGGCGATCATAGTTTGTTGGAAAATCATGATTTGCATTATTAATTTTTTCTCTTTGAATTATGACCTTTCCCACACTATGCTTCAGTTTTGGATGAGCTGTTCAGACTGCCATTAGTAACTTTCATGGATACCTTTTGCAGAATATTTAATGTTCTTTTACACTAGTAATTTCATGTAGATTTTTTCTTCAGCAAGAATGAAAAACATCCAGAAGAGTCCACAATAAAAATTTGAAAATGCTGTTGAAATGCTAAGCATATCTGTAAGTATTTAGTTAGAGTAACAATGATGTAATTTATAGATCTCCTAATAATTTGCCCACACAATTTGGAAGTAATATTTCATCATTACTGGCACATTGGTATATCTTATTTTTTCATGAATTAATGAAAATGACTTTTAATTAATACACCTCAAGAAACTGGCAATACAGTAGAGTATCAATTACCTACACTAGATGGGGAGGATATATGAAAAACTGGTTTATTCAGATAATTAACCTGTATTCTGTTGTTTACCAATTTATCAATAAATACTAAATACATTTATAACACCACAAATCTCTTTTATTTTTACAAAGGCAAGTACAATAAAAATGTATGTAGTGCAGTTTAATAAAAAATATTCCTCATATATATGCATTTTACACAGTACATATTTAATGCTTAAAAAATCCTTAATTTTGGTCTGTTTAACCAAGCCTACCCACTTATCAGTAGGTAAACCACATACTTTTTTAAGGACTATTATCTCAGATTGACATTCAAACCAACACAAGTTAGTATCTAAACATGTAAACAATTCAGAAGCTGCCAGTGTATTTTAATCTTCATTTACTAGCTGTTGTCATGGTGTCAGAAGTCTCTGACCCTGCCCACTTCATACAGAGTGCCACTTCCATCCGCCGTACCAAATTCCTTACTCTACTGATGGCTTACTAGGGTGCTGTGAACACCACATGAGCACCGATACAATGAGAATCGAGGATCCCCCACTATGTGCCACAGCTTGGTGAGTTTAGAAGAAATAACATTTAACTTATCTGCTCATTTGTGTTCCTCAACTGAATGTATATAAATCTTGTTTAATATTTACATGACAGGGCTTGCAATTATATCTTTCACATTCGTAAAATTGTAGCAGCCACTGAAGAACTTTATCTATATAGTATTTGAGTCTCAGAAGTGCACAGAAATATTACTACAGTTGCATTAACACACCTCAGTTATGTAATTGTACTAATTGTATATTCTCAGTGTATAAAGCATTGTTATTAGTATTTTAGTGGCACTGTTAAAGATAATTGTTATTAATCTTTTAGTAGCACTGTTAAAGATAAACCTTTCCATCTCCTACTCCAGTGAAACATAGTGAGTTGGCCATCCATAAAGTGTCTTATGTCCACTGCACAAAATTACTACATATCAATGAGTCAGCGAAAGTGAACAGAGGCGCAAAATTGGCGAGAAGGAATAAAATGGGGGAAAAAAGACTATGTGTGCAATATTTAAGAATTTATAAATTTAACTTCTACTATATGGATCTTCCATAGGGTGAGCAACTTTTACCTGCTGAACAGCATCTAACAAATCTTGTTCAGTTACAGAACCAACAAATTGCATCACTCATTTGAAAATTTATGGCAAACCTTCAACCATTCCAGCAGCCACAACAGAAGCAACGAAATATTTGGCTGCCAACTCTGCCTCCATTCCAACAGTTTGACAAACAGAATGAAATGTGAAAGGAATATGCAAGTCAACTACAACAACATTTCGCAATCTACTACATATCAAGTGACTCTCGCTGTTCATTTTTCTTGGCTTGTGCAGACATAGATATTTATAAAATCAAATGTTCAAGTGTTTGTAAAGCTTATGGGACTTAACTGTGGGGTCATCAGTCCATAAACTTAGAAACTACTTATGAACTACCTTATATTAAAGACAACACAAACATCCATGCCTGAGGGGGGATTCGAACCCATGATGGGGATGGCCTCGCAAATCGCAGCATAGTGCTTCAATGCGCTCGGCCGCTCCGCCTTTATAGTCTTCTACTGAAATTGTTCCCCTAATCAGAGCACAATGCACAACCATGTAATGTCTTTCTTGTCAAATACATATGGCAGCTGCAAGTTTAAAATTTTTCTGTACACAGTGTCACTTTGAACACTCATAAAAAAGAGTGGATTGCCAAACTACACAGAAAGACTAGAAATTACAAATATAGTTGTGTCTGTTGTGCAGCATTTCAACACAAAATTCTCAACAATGCTATCATTCAGAATCTTCCAGATAACAGATCAAGTTCAAAAGTTCTTAAGCATTACAATCCTACAATCAGTGATGTGCTCAAAGTTATAGAAGCATGTGAGGTGCAAGATACAGCTGAGCATGTTCTTGTTTTCCTGTAATAGCTGCCCTAGACACACACAAGCTGGCCAAACCATACAGACAAAAGCTCGATTGATGCACATGGAAATTAACTTGTTTTTATGCTCCAATGACGTGCCTTTGTCTGCTCAACCTCCAAATAAGCAGCGACACAGGAGACGAACATACAGGCTATTGAACAACATACACACTTGCAAATACACACACACACACACACACACACACACACACACACACACACACACAGTGAAAGGAAACACAGAACAAGTAAAATTTTATCTCATACAAAAACAAATCTTGCAAGTGCTCTAGTGCACAAAAGCAAGAGGAGAAAAGTTTTTTAATCACTCACACTGAGAGACAAATTCAAATATCACAAATCAAGTTATAGCTCACCTTGCAAATTCATGACAACTTGACAGAGGAGCTTCAATCACATTCCTGAACCAGGAAATATACAAAAGTATTGGCGAACCAACTTTGTAACAATTAAGTGTGCTTCTGACTGCCTAGAATGGCAAAATTAATTCAGTGTTAGGAACATGACACTTGTCAACAATGTACCAAACTCGACAGAGGACATACTGTTCATAGCAGTTTGCTCTCAAATGAGCCCAAATATATTCAGCATGGACACTTTTCATTTATTTTAGACATACACAACAATGTACACGCAATTGACATTGAAGTCTTACTGCGTTTGTGACAAGTATGAGCATTTATTCAACAGTACACTAGAATGGGCAAAATATTTCACAGCCCACATGGCATGCAATGGCATGCGAAACCTAAATTTTGCTGCACATGCCACGCACTGTGCAACAATGTTGAAACAGAGCTACATTGTCTTGAATTAATTGGTGTTCTGAACTCCAAGCTAGTCAGAGAGCTTCACCTCTTGCCATTATTCAGAAACCAAACAGGAAGATTCGTCTTTGTAGATACATACCCACTTCCAAGAGTTGAGTAAATCATGGATTGAGTCACAAGACGGCAATTCTTTTCTAGCACAGACTTAGCTAATGCCTTTCTGCAGTTACCTTTGGACGAGGAAACAAAGAAAATTTTTGTAGTCAAGAGTCACATTGAATTGTTTGCATATCAATGCCTTTCTTTCAGCAGCAGTTCCACGCTGGAGTTATTTCAAAAATTCTTGTCACAACTCACATCCAAAGTACATTCTTGTTTCAATTTACTTGATGACATAAATGTCTCTCGACAAATACCAGAACAACATCTTGAGAATTTAGAATGTGTTTTCGAAGTTTTGACGGAGGCAGGCCTTAAATGTAACTTTCAAAACTGTTCCTTTTCCAAATAGAGATTGAAAATTTAGGATTCATCATGGACACCAACAGTACTCATCCTATTGCCAAGCATTTTCAAGCAATTTGGGGTATAACTTCACCCATGAATACTCAGGAACTGCAAGGTGTTCTGGGCAAATTAACTTACTACATAAAATTTATTCTAAATGTGGTGCAAATTGACATCCCTCTAAATTGCCTTAGATGCAAAAATGTGCTGTATCAATGGACTAAGAAATAGAAACCAGCATTTCACAGGCTAAAAATGTGTTGCTTTGTCAACCAATCCTTAAGTATTACAATCTGACCAAATCAATAGTGCTTGGCACTGATGTCTCATCACATAGTATCAGGGCCATTTTGTCCCATAAAATTGGAAATTCTAAATGCCCCAATTGCCAACTCTAAATGCCCCATGACTTTTGCTTTCAAAACTTCGAATTCAGTTCGAAGGAACTTCAGTCATCAGGAAAAAGAAGCAGAATGCCAAAGCTACTGACTAGGACAAAGCTATGAAATTATTGAAACATTACATTCTCAAAGATTGGCTGTGCTCTCAACAATGTATTTATGATCCTGTAGTGAGTCAATACTTCATACATAAGAACAGTTCATCTCTCCTTAAAAATGTGATTCTGTTACACACACCTAATAAACATATAAGATTGGTAATCCCCATATCATTACAACAGCAAGTGTTAAATCTTCTCCAAAATCTTTGTACTATTATGCAAAAGGGAATTCTACAGGTCACGGCAGCACCTTTCTCACTGCAATCAGATGGTGAATCCATACATTTCACTCCCACATATGAGCCGTAAATGTCAAAATTGAGAGGTTCACAATAATAAGAAAATGCACTGCTTACATTCCTGAGTTCATATCACATTTTACCTGCTCCTGACATATTGACAGCAGAACACCTTCACGAGAGGCACCATTCGACTTTATTGCATTTGCTTCATCCACAATGCTCTGCTACTACTTCTAATTTCACAGCAAAGTTTTGTCCGAACAACAAACCATATTTATGAGAATCCAGCATTGTACTCAGATCATCTGGCAGAGCACTTTATACTATTTGCAGCAGCACAGGTATGTGCCACCATAATCAAAATCAGCTACAGCACAGCAAATTCAATGTTTCTTCCTGTTACAGATTTCTGCACTGCACGACACCTGGCCTCGGTCACGCCTCAGAAAGCAACAGCTACGATGCCGCTTCTGCCACTGTTGCCGGCGCAGTCTGCATTGCGGGTGCCAACACTCGTAGACACTGTGCTGATGTCGACATTGGCCACTCTGTGATGCCTGTCCCTTTAGTGACGCAGGCTGCCACTCCCTGGACATCAAAGCAGTCTTCTGTGGCTTGCCGCTGCCACCTACTGTGGCACCCTCACTTGTTTGTCCTGTGCCCAGGAGGTGCCCCATATTCGGTTCGGACAGATTTCCCAACAATTGAAAATCACAATGTTGGGGCTCAGACTGGTCTGTGCCATTACAGTTATGAAATCAGCCTCCTCATTCTGCACAGCACTCTTTTGTAACGACAATTTAAAAGGGGGGGGGGGGGGGGAGCCTCTGACAATGCCCACTTCGAAGAGTGTACTGTTTCCACCCGTGTACTGAGTACCTTATGCCATGGATGACTTAGGAGGGTACTGTGAAGCCCACGTGAGCACCCGGCCAATGAGAATTGAGAGTCCCCCACTTTCTGCCACAGCTCTTAAGAGTTCAGAAGAAACGGCATTTGACTTATCTGCCTATTTGTATTCAATGATTGAATGTATATACATCCTGTCTATTATCTAAATGATTGTGCTTGCAATTGTATCTTTTGGACATGTAAAACTGTAGTGGTCACTGAAAAACTTTATCTATACAGTATTTGAGGTTCACAAATATACAGAAATATTACTACAATTGGAGTAACATACCTTAATTATGTAATTGTATATGTCAGTGTATAAAACATTGTTATTAATCTTTTAGTGATGTTGTTACAGATAAACCTACTTGTCTGGCCACCCATAAAGTGTCTTATGTTTGCTGCACCTAATTACTATGTATCAATGAGTCAACATAAGTGAACAGACACACAAAATTTATCTGCTTATTTATACTCATTCACTATGTTTGCGTGGTTTCATTTATATACTTTTTCAGACTTTTTGGTTATACATGACCCATTAACAACTTTTCAGAGAAAAATAAAGTATCTTATTTTAAGCAGACGTGAATAAAAATCATATAATTGCTTAATATATGCCAAAGAAAATCTACAAATACTTAAATTGAGAAATAATGTGCATATGCACAAAACAAGGTACAACATGATAGATCTTCCGCACTCAAGACTTTCACATACACAACGAGAACACAAAAACATGAGCGTGAAACTATTTAACAAGTTACCAAACACAGCCCATCATATTCTCTTACCTAAGTTAAAGGCAACGCTAGAGATTTGGATAAAAGAAAAAGAATTCTACTCAGTTGAAGAGTTTATGGAAAGTGATATACAAGAACTAAACTTTATATAATGACAATACTAAACTATTGCATTGTAATAATAATATCTAAAAATTCTTACAACCCCTATTTACGATTTATATATTAATAATTAATGTTTCACAGTGAAAAAGAGAAAATATGTTGAAGGAAACAATGTAAAAATTGAAATTAAGTGATCACAAATAAGTATGTTTAACTTGACATATTGTATTGACAAGACCAATTGTATGAAAAGAGTAAGAGATTGATAATAAACAATAAACCATCAGGGCTGCAAAAACAGCTGTGATGTCAGAAAACGCTGACAGAATCCATGATATTGTTTTGACAGACAGACAAGTGAAAATGTGGGAGTTAGCAGAGGCCACAGGTATCTCAAATGACCAAGTGCATCTTATTTTACATCATGAATTGAGCACAAAGGCGTTCTGTGCAAGAACATAAACACCTGTGGACATTTGATGAGTGTTTCTAGCTACTCAAGAAAAATTCAGCAGAATTTTTTATTTTTAACTGGGATAAAACTTGATTCAGCATTACATTCCGGACTGCAAGAAGATAAAGGCCCCAAAAAACATGAAATGTTATCCCTCAGCAGGAAAGGTGATGATGCCATTCTTTTGGTATGCTAAAGATATTCTTCTTCTATCTCACAAAAAGGGGAAAAAACATCATTGTAGAATACTATGCATCTCTTTGGGACAAACTTAAGCATTCTGGAATAATAAGACAGCACTGTCAAGCTGTTTCACTCAGCAAAAACTGGATGAACTTCATATTCATTCTCCCAGTTCAAATTAGGTAGCTTATTTTGTAGAGAAATTATTGAGCATGGTGGTAGCTGCATATATGTCCAAGAAAATATAGAGCACATAAATATAACCAAATTCGACAGTATAGACAAAAAAAAAAAAAAAAAAAAAAAAAAAAAAAAAAAAAAAAAAAAAAAAAAAAAATAGAACTCTCAATAGTTGAACTTCCAGATCAAAATACTGTAATTATTTGTATTGCCACCAGATGGAGGAAAAAAGTTTTTTATAATAATATGGAAGAGTTGTTAGAAAATTTAAACACCCTAAAAATTGTAGAACCCCAAAAAGCTAGAGCTTAGGTCAGGAAATATAGTGATGAAAATATAGATTATTTTTGTTGTCTTTTAAAAAGAGCACACTGGTCTGATATTCACACATCAAACAATACAGATGACAAGTTTGAGAAACTTATGGCAACATATAAACATTGTTTTGAAATAGCTTTTCCAAAACAAACAACAATAATAAAATCTGCATCCAATTCAAACAATTGGATCACAGCAGGAATAAAAATTTCATGCCCGAGAAAAATGATATTATATGAATACTCAAAACAAACTACAAATCCTAATTTCATCAACTATTTTAAATAATACAAAAGGATACTTAGACAAGTAATAGCAAAAGCAAAGAAATTAGAAAATGACAAACAAATTAAAAATTCCAGCAACAAGACCAAGGCAACTTGGAAAATTATAAAAACAAAAGAAACAGGCGCAAAATCATTAGATTATAATAATATAGAACTTAATGAAAAAGACAGGAAAATAATTGATCCCATACTTGTGGCTAGTAAATTTAATACCTATTTTTCCAGTATAGCAAAACACCTGATTACAAAACATTAAAAAGCACAACTGGATAGCAACAGCCTGCTGTCAGAGGCAAAACTTCAAACCATAACATTATTCATGTCCTCTACAACACCTGTCAAAGTAGCCATGATCATAAAAAACTACCCAATAAGTATTCAGCAGGTACAAATGATATACCAGATATTATTAGAAAAGCAAGTGTAGAATTCATTATAGGACCAGTAACAGATATATACAATTCAGCATTCACAACTGGTATATTCCCAAAAAGTCTAAAAACTGCAAAAATAAAACCACTGTACAAGAAATGAGACAAGCGTGATGCTACAAACTATAGACCAATATCATTATTGTCAGGCTTTGGAAAAATTCTTGAGAAACTGTTTCTCGAAAGACTAACTGCTTTTCTCAAAAATGAAAAGGTTGTAAGGGACTCTCAACATGGTTTCACAGCTGGCAGGTCGACCATGTCAGCCTTTTTGCATTCTTAAATGAAGTGTTAGCTGCAGTTGATGATAAGCAACATGTTTCTGGAATATTTCTTGACCTTAGTAAAGCATCGATGTTATTGATCATGATATTTTTCTGCAAAAACTAAATAATTATGGGATTCGAGGATTACCAAACATGTGGATTCATTCTTACCTCCACAATTGTCGATAGATCACCCAAATAAAATACAAAGATGCAAACACTCATGAATTTCTAATTTTTATAGTAATACACAAAACATCAGTGATGGAGTCCCTCAGGGGTCAGTCCTTGGGTGCATTCTTTTCATTCTTTATGTTAATGATCTAGCAGATAGAATAACCAATGGTACCACAATGCTTTTCGCATATGACACAAACATCGACTACCTAACTGTCATCAGTAGATGTCAACACAGTGGCAGAACATGCATACAGTTTGAAGAATCCCAATACCTGCTTTGTTGTGGCAACGAGAGAGAGAGAGAGAGAGAGAGAGAGAGAGAGAGAGAGAGAGAGAGAGAGAGAGAGAGAGAGAGAGAGAGAGAATCGATCATCTTCCGAGGGAACACTCAGTGACAATCAACAGCGTGATGGCCAAGAAGTATCTTCCAGACAACATTCACCCCTTCATGATCACATTTCCCAATGGCAGTGGCATTTTCTACAAGGTAATGTACATGTCACAAGGCCAGGAGTGTGATGGAGCGGTTCAAGGAACACAGTGGTGAGCTAAAATTAATGTGGTGGCCCCTCACACATGCTATATATGAAAAAGGTTGAACACATCTGGGATGTGATTGAATGTGGCATCCAAGCTTATCTTCCCCCTCCCTTGATTTTACTGGAATCAGGTAACATGTCATATACAGGGTGACAATTATTGAACTATATGAAACAAAATGTATTTAGTTACAAACTATGGTGTGCACATGCTATATTCAACATGTAAATGTCAGTACATATATTTGGATTTACGTTATGGCATATTTGATATGCCTCTCTTCCATGGTTCAGTCTTCAATATAGTCCCACAAAAAGGAATTGCACATGTTCAGAGTATATGGTGAGCGATTGAGCCCCTTGCCAGTGGCCTCTCAGTACCTCAAAGCCAGAATGTGGTCCACAAGGTGCTCCTCAAGGACGTCAAACACTTCTGTTTTGGTGGGATTGAGCTCCATCTTGCGTGAACTACATCTCACTTTGGATAAAGGGGCAAAAACGATCTTCTGATACCTTAGTGCTCTGTTTCATAGTCACTGGGCCATGGAGAAATATAGCATCAGTTATTCCACAACTGGACAATGCACACCCAACAGTCCCTCGATGAGGCTGAAGGGACTTCCAGATTGCAAATGTGCCAATGTGCAAATGTGCCAATTTTGATTATTGACAAACCCTACCAAATGAAAATTGGCTTTGTCGCTAAACCAAACTGTATTCAGATGTGCGTACTAATTCCCACTGTGCTCTGCAGTTACCAGAACAGTTTGCAAGTCCTAAAGCAAACTGTTCACAAGTTATGACAATTTTATTTCGTATGGTTCACTAATTGTTGCCTTGTATGTATTTCCATTATGAGTAACAACAAGATCGGGTGGTGAGGTATTAAACAACATAATTGTCCACATTCTGCATATTTCAATGAATTTGAAATTTAACTGTATATCAAACATAGCCTACACTCAGTCAATTTTTGTCTGTCTCTGACTGATAATTTAGGTTCTGATGATGTGGTATCTTAATCAGCTAACCCAGGTTGAATCCAAAACTTCCTACTACAGTCTCATAAAGAAAGAGAGTGTGTCATACTTTTTGGTAGTGATTCATTCATTCATTAGTGTGCTGGATAAACACTATGATCTTGTAAGAAGGGATATCCCATATCAGTATTTCCAACAGACACCCATGGAAATAAGTCATGTCAATTAGGCACAGAATGTATCAACTATGACAAAAACATCTACTTCCAAAATTGCTTAAGCTTATACCATTGGTATCGAAGATTCTGTTTTGTGTTGTAGAGCATTTTGGAACTGAGTTTTATCTAAACACAAGTCAACTGAAACTGCAAGTTTTGTTTAAATAATAGTATATAAGAATACTTGCTAGATGTACAACAGAAAGAACAGAATGCTTTGATACGAGATATTTTTTGGTGAAAATTCACCAGTAAGAAAAAACTGTGGCATAGCGTATAAGAGGATCATAGGGTCAATTGAAAATGTAACACCCAGAAGCTCTTGCAAGTGCCTTTTTAAAGCACTGAAAATATTATAATTGTCATGTCTCTACATTATTGAGGTGGTTACTTACATTAAAGTAATTTTGTGGCACAAAAGAAATTAGTATGTAGAAACCAATCAGTTCACACAAATGACACAAGGCAAAACGTGGACCTTCATAATGAGTAACAGAACCCTCCAACAAAATGAGCCATTATAAATGGGTTAAAACAATCAACTTCTTCATCAGATCGAGAAAATCAAAGAACAACAAAAACTCAAAGTGGCTGTAAAAATCATATGCAAAATAGGTGTTGTTATATTGTCAGTGAATATCTGTCCACATAAATTTAATAACCTATCTATTTTGAAGCTATAGTAGCTATTGTTAGCTGTTGTACAATATATTACATTGTATTGTTAAAAATACTAGTCTATAATGCTTAATCATGCTGTACTAAATGCTGAAATCTCTTACAACAATGGATAAGTTTTATTGTAATCAATACTCAAAAAATAATATATAGAAATACTTTTGCTTGGGCACAGATAGTTTTTAGTGCACTATAACAGTGTTATCAACACATTCGATGTCCACAAGGATCTCCTCCATATGGATCTAAGGAACACACAGCTAATCTAATCTAATCTGTTCGAGCCAACAATCAAAGTGACACCTAACTTAAGAAGCTCCCATGTGGGTTACACACAATATGCAATACTGAGCACTGTATATGATTCGTAATGTGCTTCAAAAACATTTAGTGGCAATCTACAACTTTCAGCAGAAAGTTCAAATGTTTGTAAATCTATAGGACTTAATTGACGAGGTTACCAGTCCCTAGACTTACAAACCAATTAAACTAATTTAAACTATTCTAAGGACAGTGCACACACTCACATCTGAAGGAGAACTCAATCCTCCGACGGGAAGCGACCACACTCTCCACAGTGAGGCACTGTAGAGCACTCAGCCATTCTAATGCGGCAATGTTCTGCCCTTTGGAAAATTGATAAAAAGCCATAACCTGTGTTTCCACAGAAATATCAAACACTGTCAGCCAGGCATTCCTTTTGGCTCAAAATCAGATGTTAATATCAGTTATATAGATACTGCTCCAGTTTGTGCATTTGGTTAAGACACAAAGGGCAGCATCAGTCACCTGGCATTTGCCAAAAAGAAGAAACTAGGTCCACCACCACAATTTGCAACTCAATGAATGCTATGCTACTGAGCCACAGGCTGGGTGTGTAATGTGGTTGTTCTCAACAATAAGCAGTGCATATGCTTCCAACTAGATAAACATGTTGTACTGGTTCAGTTTTTCTACCAGCTTCACACAGATTAGTAACTGGAATTACTATAATTCCCCACATTATCCCTTAGCAGTGCTTCCTCAGTTTAAAATACCTAGACCTTCCAATGAAGACCCTCACAGCCAACTAGGGAGATAACAGAAGAAGACATTAATTGTACTTTATATACCTCAGAAATATCTCAGGTACATTATTTGTGTCAGTTTGCTCAACTCACTGACATACGGCACCTTCTTGGCAGTGATGGTGCACGTCATTGAAGTAGTGTTGCACACCTCCCAATTTTTTTAAAACTGTGTATCCACCCTTTTCAAAATATATATCTATATATATTTCATTTCCGAAGCCTAATCTGTATTATGAAATCGACTACTCTTGGTCATACAATGTACCGTTGCCCTGTAACGTACCAAAAATCACTGCCGGCCTCTCGGAGTACGCATGCCTTCTGCGACTCCCTGGCGGACAGCTTGGTCCGTTATACCTGTGGCAGCTACGAGTCAAGGCCTCACCGTGCCCCTGCAGAACGTGCTAGCTGATGATGTCACAGGCTGTCTGGAAAGTCCCTGCCCAGAAACAGTTGTCAGTGCTCTGCTAGGTGGCACTGCTCTACAGAGGGCACTTCTTCCCGTGCTTCTCCCAGCATTCGTTCTTCTTGGGTATCTCATTCCGCCACCCGACACTGACATATCAACAGCAGTTGCAATATTTTTGTTTTGTTCACAAATTACCTATCACGAGAATTGTGGTTCTGTGCCTGAGGAACTTGATGGACAGAGGGGTCCTGAAATGGAAGGAAGAGGTCTCCACAACCTTACCGGAAAGTACATCTACATCTACATACATACTCCGCAATTCACCATAAGGTGTGTGGCGGAGGGTACACTGTACCACTACTAGGCATTTCCTTTCCTATTCCACTCCCAAATTGAACGAGGAAAAAAAGAATGCCAATATGCCTCCGTACGAGCTTTAATTTCTCTTATCTTGTCTTTGTGATTTTTACGCGAAATGTAAGTAGGCAGCAGCAAGATCGTACTACACTCAGCTTCAAATTCCGGCCCTCTAAATTTACTTAACAGAAATTCACGAAAAGAACGTCGTCTTTCTTCCAGCCAGAGCATTTCCGTGACACTCGCGCATTGGTCGAACCTACTAGTAACAAATCTAGCTGCTCGTCTCTGAACCGCCTCTATGTCTTCCTTTAAACTGATATGCTGCGGGTCCCAAACACTTGAGCAATACTCAAGACGTGGTCGTACAAGCGTTTTATACGCGGTCTCCTTTACAGGTGAAGTACATCTTCCCAAAATTCTCCCAATAAACTGAAGTCGGCTGTCCGCTTTACTCACAACTGTCCTTACATGTTCGTTCCATTTCATATCGCTCTGCAATGTTACACCTAGATATTTGAACGACGTGACAGCATCAAGAAGCTCACTACTAATGCTGTATTCCAACATTATGGGATTGTTTTTTCTATTCATGTGCATCACCTTACATTTTTCTACATTGACAGCTAGCTGCCAATCTTCACACCAACTAGAAATTTTATCTAAGTCATCCTGTATGCTATTACAGTCAGTTACAGACGACACCCTCCCACACACCACAACATCATCAGCAAACAGCCGCAAATTACAACTTACTCTGTCCATCAGATCATTTATATAGATAGAAAATAATAGTGGTCCTATCACACTCCCCTGGGGCACGCCTGACGATACACTCGTCTCTGATGAACACTCACCATTGAGAACAACGTACTGCGTTCTATTACTTAGGAAGTCTTCCAGCCAGTCACAAATCTGTGAACCTATTCCATAAGTGCGTATGTGAATGGCTTCAGATTTCTTCATTGTGGAAGACGTGCCGTCACTGTCACTTTTGCCATTAACCTTTGGGCTCAAAACAGTATCATTCCCTACAGCATTATGGGAGGGAACATGTTAACACTTGCCTCTGATGTATAAAAGGCTATGCATCAGTGATTTGCTTGGGAAACAATGCTAAATCCTGCATAGAGCATGGATTTTTCACTGAGTGATTTTCACATTTTTACCAAGCACAGACATGTGTTTCAATTGGATGAGAAAGTGCAAGAGTTGATGTGGTTGGGGATCCATCAGTGGCTGACCACAGGAATTGATTGTGTCATTTGCCACTGAAATACATGACACCATTCGGTGGTGGGTGGTGGATTGCTGCTTACACGTCACTTTGTTGCATTACAATACTGTAATACTTTTTCAAGAAAATTGTGTGGCAAAATTCATAGTGCATTGTAGCAAAGTTGGTCTCCTAAGCTCAATATTTCATCCATCATACAGGTCAATCTTTAAGTTTTTCAGGTGGTCTGATGGCAGGGCATGGAGATATTATGGAGAACAGTCACAATTTTACCACAGACATGCATGGACTCAGATTTCTAAATGAACAAGGATTAGTGGTAAGGATACAGCAGTAATCTCTTGGCTCTTGAGTCACTAGCAAGTGTGCTCGATGATTAGTAAAACTGTGTTTATATCAGAGAACGCTATAAAATAGGGGCAGACAGAGGAAAAGGTTGCTCTGTGTGGACATTCTGATTTTCCGTAGTGCCCCTAATTATTTCAGCTAAATGCTAGGATGGATCCTCCATGAAAGTCACAATTGACCACCTGTCCTTTCCACATAAAACGTACTTGTATTATATGTGTGAACTTGCATATTTTTTAGCAATATATTTTCATTGTATAATGATGACAAACACTACTGTAAGATAATCCCTGGAGGAATGAACGGTGACTTACAATACATTATTTACTTTTTGGAATGTTAGCATACACTAGCTGTTCAATTATTCACTTCTTTCCCAAAATTTGTGCATATTAAATTTCACAAGCTTTCTCTTCCATTGGCAAATGGATTATCATTGTGTTTTCAGTGTTGTTCTGTATGGTACATTCCTCAACTCTAAATTTAACGTTAAGAATAAATATAAAATGCCTTATGAATTATTCTCAAATAGATAATATTTTCATGACAGAGTCACAACTGATTACAGAAACTCTCGATTCATTAAATGTTGACTGCTAATGATATATAACATAATTATTAAGTATTTTATATAGCCTTACATTTATTTATATGTTTTTATAAAATTTTGTGCAGATTGCTTATTTGAATTATATCTGTTTTTAGTGAAAAGCTTGAGTATATACACATATAAAAGGACTATGCTACTGGCAAAAAGTATATTTTTGATGAGGATTCTTAACAAACTAGCTTCCAATAATTGCTTTAATTTCTTCTCTATCGGGCCCGCAGCATATACAAATTCAAAATATGACATTATCCTACTATAGAAATCCAAGTTTGAGCAGCAAGCACAGTATTTATTCAGTTTGTGCAAATTGACTCCACTACAAGCTTGTTTTGGCTTATGCCATTTTCAAGTGGACCTGGTGATGTTTAATAAAATAATTACCTATGTTTACAATATACAAGTTTGTATAAAAAAAATTTAAAATTTTTTTCATTACAAATTCACTTGCGTTTAAGTTGGCCTGACGTCCATAAATCATATTAGAGTTAGTGTCTATATCTGTCAAATAAAAAAGTTAAAAGATAAAACGTGACTATACCATCTTGTCACAAAAAGACACTAACTCTAATATGCTTTATGGACGTCAGACCAACTTAAACATAAGTAAATTTGTAAACAAACTTATATATTGTAAATGTAGGTAATTATTTTATTAAACATCACCAGGTCCACTTAAAAATGGCATAAGCCGAAACAAGATTGTAGTGGAGTCAATTTGCACAAACTGAATAAATATTGTTAGCAGCAAACTTGGATTTCTATAGTATGATAATAATTGCTTTGCTAGAAAATTGGGGGAAGAAGATTAATTTACAATAATTATTGTCCACTTATGGTATAAAATGTGCTATTGGCAAGGGGAATGACATATTTTGGACAAAATGTTCAAATGTTTGTAAAGGCTTATGGGATTTAACTGTGGGGTCATCAGTCCCTAAATTTACAAACTACCTTATACTAAAGACAGCACAAACATCCATTCCCAAGGGGGCATTCGAACTCCCGATGGGAAACGGCCTCGCGCATCACAGCATAGCGCCTCAACACACTTGGCCACTCCGCCGTGGCTTATTTTGAACAATTTTTATCACTTTAGTAGTACCACGTGATAGGTAATGTTAGGTAAATGCCTAGAAAGGGTTATCCAGGCTCTTAACATGATGTGATGTGACACTTCCCAAGGACAAGGATTAGACCAGCTGATTTGTGTAGAAAATATGAACCATGGTTTAGTTTGTTACATGAGGAAACGTATTATATTCTAGCATAACATTATCACAACCAGTTCTTCTACTTTCATGTCCAATGGCTTTGCCAGCTCACAACACAACTGTTGCCTCCCAGCCCAATCTAGAACTTGAGCTATGCTGCTCATAAACTTGTGACCACATCTGGTTTTTCCTGCTTTCACATTTTTTGTTTGCACAATGCCAGTAATTCATGTGTGTATGACACTGCAAAGAAACAAATCTTAATCTATATGAATTAAACAGTATTAACCCATCATTACTGCAAATATTCTGCAGTTGAGATGAATTCATAATATATATTTAACACTTTGGCAACTGAGCCCGAGCATAGGTCGGGCTACGGAACTGCTTCAAAACGACCACGCTTGAGTATAGGTTGGCGGTTTTTGCCCACCGCTCCCAGCATATTAGCCATCTGGAAGCAGGCTGGCTACTGTAGTAGTTTTGCATGGGACAGCTGCCTATATGTACCTTGACTGCTGCTGTCCTCTGTGTTCTGGTTTTAGAACTACGTCAAAAGAAACGGCAAAGAAACACGCATAATAGCTTCCGTGACATGCTGCGCCATTGTGCATTGATGTAGCCATGACACTAAACGTTCATATTACTGTTTGCTGTTTCTTGTTTATTGTTGTCAAATATTATGTCACTTTTCTGAGTGAGAAAGAAAGCTAATTACCTACGAATTTACACAAAACTAAGAAACACATTTTTTTGTAAAACCGAAATCGGAAATTATATGACTGTTGTTATTAATTTTGTATTCAAACGATATAATTAAATAAATGTTTAAAATAAACCTTAAAGACTGTTCTTTCATAATATGTTTTCTGTTTGAAGATATGTTCAATATGAACACATCACTGACATTTCGAAGAAAGGTAAAAATGGTTGGTCCACTGGACCCAGAATCTACCTCAGCTGCCGGTCTTCAGACTGTTAAATACAAAATGTTCATATTTTGCAGCTACCAATTAGCTGCTGTATACCTACAGGCAGAGGTAGTGCCAACGGTTGCACCACAAACAAGAGCTGTGGGTAGAAGGCCCATTATACACTTTAGGTAAATATTAGATTATTATGTGACCTACTGTCACTTATAGACAGTGTTATGTGCAAAATTGTGTCTTCACATTTTATCTGAAGTCATTTACACTCCAAGAGGACAAATAGCCGAATGACAGGTCACATGTTAACTAAGCACAAGTAGCCTCCAGTTATGAGGGAAAAAGAATCATAACAGTCTACTATTTGTAATTCGAAATAATAGTCAGTAGAAGTATGATTAAAATTTAGTTTGAAACAATTTTTTGACACCATATGTGATGTTCATGCTACAGTTATTCTAATTCCATCTTTTACACAACAAGTTTTGATATGCTACTTCTTTATTTTCATATTTATGACTGGAATATTGTATAAATACTGGCTAAACATAATCCTACATATCATGAATGACAGTTGACCAAGAAATGAAGCAAAGGTATATGAACAAATCTGCATGACCCTGCTAGATCTGCTGCTAGATCGAAAATTTATAATGTTAGACAATTTTTATTCATCAGTCAATTCCCACTTGTATTGATGTCATAAATCAGAACTTTTTTTTTTACTTTTTATTTATTTATTTATTTTTTAATAAATATCTACTTCTCTTAACATAAGCATCAAGAAAGTTATTTAGTGATTATTCCAATTATATCTTAATGCAGCAAAGTGTGTGGCCTAAAAATGAAAATACATAAAATATAAATGGCATCATGGTGAAAATTAGTGTTCCATATGACCAGATTGAGGAGCAAGTCTCCATGGTTATGGAACAGGTCAGTATATGAAATTGTAATAAAAGAACAGTAATTGATAAACTGAAACATGTGGCAATCCTACGCGCTCGACAGGCGGTGGGGGGGGGGGGGGGGGGGCGAGGGGGCAATTCCTTGACAGAATAAAAAGAGTGAAAATGGATGTGACAGAGTGCTGCACACCTTTCCGTACAAGGATCAAGAAGGTGTGATCCAAGTGCAGATTTGATTTCTGTCTAGTATTAACTGAGTAAAAGCTATCAGCTCTTGAGTATAACCAGATATTGTTAACAACAAAGAGAATATGTATTGAGAGGCCAATTTCAGAATTTGTAGGCTACTAAACAGCGGTTAACAAGAGGTTTGCAAGTTTATACCACATATTGCTCAATCCACCTGTTTCTACACAATAAATACACATTCTGAATCAGAGGAGTTATCCCAAAAAATAACACCATATGTCATAATCAAATGAAAATAAGCAAAGTAGACTACTTTTCAAGTTGAACTATCATTTATTTATTCTAATGGTAAAATTCACAACATTTAGTTTATGAAGAAGATGCTGAACATAGGCATTCCATGACAGCTTAATGAAGACCTAGAAATTTAAACTGCTCACTCTCACTTATTATGTGCCCAGTCTGTGTATTCAAAACATCAGTTTTTGTTGAATTATGTGCTAGAAACTGTAAAAACTGAGTCTTACTGTCATTTAGTATCAATTTCTTTTCTAAAAGTCATGAACTTATTTCTTTAACTGCCCCTCCTTCCATACTGATTTCCTCCAAGACATACCTCGAATCCACCTGACCCCCTTGACACTCTTTCCCCCTTCCATACTGTTTCCTCTCTTCACCAACCCCAAACCTGCCCCCCCTGCCCCCCCCCCCCTCATTGCCCCTACACTATCACCATCATGATCATCAAACCTAGCCCAAGGATCACAGAAACAGACTATGTTGGACCAACTTAATGCCCATACAACCATTAAAATCCAATTCTCAAAGCCGCACAGGAGTAGCCGAGCGGTCTGGAGTGCCACGTTACGGATCGCACAGCCTCCCATGTCGGAGGTTGGAATCCTTCCTTGGGCATGGATGTGTGTGTTGTCCTTAGGTTAGTTTCTCTTAATTTAAGTTGTTTGTAAGACTAAGGACTGATGACCAACATAGTTTGGTCCCATAGGATTACAAACATTTGAACATTTTGAACAATTCTCAAGAAGAATAAAGAATCCACCATTTCGTCAGTCCCACCTTCCTCGTGCAGATTTTTACCAAATCTACTCTCTCCATTGACCATGTCCTGACTGAGGGAACTCTTATCTAAATCCCATTACAAGGTGGACTGTTTCCACTCCCCTAATCCCATCCCCTTCCCCCACAATCCTATCATTGCCAGTGGCACCTAACATACAATGCTCTTCTCATCATTAACTGTCAAATCTCCTCTACCCATTCCTACTGCAAAGCTCTCCACTTTCTTAAGAACTGCCTAAGCCTTGCCTCCCCTCCCCACCCCCCACTAGTAACACAAAATCTTTTCCAGTAAGTGCACTGTCAGAACCCCCTCCCCATCCTAAAATCAACCCCGTCAATCCCATCAACCTCCCCACTCCCAAAATCAACCCCATCAATCCCATCAACCTCCCCCCCCCCTTTTGATGCACCCCAACAGTTCCATCTGCTAGCCTTCCACTGTCAAGAACAACACGCAGTTTGCCTTCAAAATATCCACCCCTTCCAGTGTTCCCACACCCTCTAACAAATCTCCCTCGCCATCCATACAACTTGCAACATTCACCATCTTCTCCCACAAACAATGTCACTTTATATTCTCCCATCATGTCACCATAGTTTAAACACGCCTTTTTTTCTTTTGCCATCTGTGACACTCGTCGTCCCACTTCTGTGGCATGCACATCCTAATAAACACTCCTTTACCAGAACATTCAATCTCTCCCTGCTAACAAACATGCGTTTATGCATACCCTATGCCAACACCATGTGGATTCCTTCGCCTTCAACGAGACCTTTCTCCAACCCTACCACAACATCAGCACAGAGGCACCTGCCTTAATGCCGTACTCTTCATTCACTCCAGAAATTATTGAGCCACCTTCTACCACCTTACTGGCAGCCATCCTGCACCCCACAACCCCCTCCTCCACGATAACCAACCTTTCCCCAATAACACCAGGAAGGCCAATCACTTTGCCTCCTGCCTTTCTGACAACTTTTCCATCGCAGACAACCCCCACTTTTAGTAATCCCTCTTCCCCACCATCCATGAATGTACCGCCACTCACTCACTGTACTTGGATCACGTCCCACCTTCTGACCTCAACATCCCCATCACTGCTCATTGGCTTCTTCTCTAACTTGTGGAAAACCTCCGCATCCTTATGTTCCCCAAGACCAAAAACCCCCATCTGCTGCCTCATTCTATTATCCTATTATCCTTACCTCAGTATTCAGCAAGGTTCTGGAATCCATCCTCTCCTGGCACATCCAGTGGCACCTCCATCAACGTTGACACCTTTCTATCTACCAATGTGATTACCGACCTTCCTTCTCGGATAATGACCACCTTCTTTGCCTCACAAACCTCCTCTCCCTCCCACAAAATTCCCATTGCTCTGCATCTTTGTTTCCCTGGACACTGAAAAAGCCTACAACCACCTATGGCACTCCAGTGTCCTATTCAGTCTCTAGACCTATATTATTCCTATCAAGTATGTCTGTCTCACTGCATCTTTCCACTCTCACCTCCCCTTCTACGTCACTGTGTACAACTCCAACGTTTTCAGTTGGAGCACATCAAGAATCTGTCTGATGTCCACTCTATCTCCTCCACTGCTGATATGCCCAAAACCCCACCTTCAGTCCATCTCTTCCAGCACACTGATGACACCATCTTCCTTGCCCTCACCCCCACTCTCCAATGATTCAAATATCTCCTACAAACCCACATCACCTGCTTTTCCTCCTGGTGTAAGCAGTGGCTCCTCACCCTCAATCCCAATAAATCCCTGGCACTCATCATAGGTTGTCTTCTGAACTTCCTTTCTAACCAGACTTATGGCCTCCAACCCTCCTCCTTATACCCTGCCCATCCTACCCTCTGTTGTTCCAGCATTGGTTGGATAGATGCCACACTCCAACCTTTTTAAATCCCTCCAAATCCTTGAACCACATGCGGATCCTGCATGACCTTGTTCCCTTTCCCCACCTCCTACAGTTCCTTAAACACAACCACATCCTTTACATTACCTGTATTACCTGCCTACACCACTATATACCTCCACTCTACACAATCCATCCTTTCCCAGGGCAACTTCTGCCACCTCCCCCTCCTTGATAATGCACATCATCAGGACATTTACCCTTCCTACCAATTGAGAGACTGTTCCTCCCCCATCTCCCAGCCCCCTCCCTCCCCCCTGGAGTCATTGCACTCCCCTGTTACCTCTATCCCCCCCTTCCCCCCCTCATCCACTTCTCCTATGTGCTGTTCCTATCCGCCTCATCTCCCCCACCACAGATGTACCCTGTGGCAGTTTATAGTGCTAGTGCTAGTGTTAAGTACTTCATCTGATTCAGTGTCTGTTTTAGAGTTGTGATTGTTGCCATAGGCAGGAAACAAGCATCACCAGTGTGATTGCAACTGTGTATTCCAGTGTTTGTATCAGTGCTTTTGATTTTGTCTGCCTTTTTAACACCTGGCTCTTTTTAATACAATCTACATGTGTATCTTTTTGGTTCTGCCAGCCTGTTTTAAATGCCTCCAAAACAGTAACTGCTTTTAAAACAGAAATCCTCTTTTATTCTATGTTTTAATTTTGTATGTCCTCCTAGTTTTTAATATTGTAAAACCACTCAGCTGAAGAGTAGCATATGAAGTCACTGCCTGTCTGCCTGCCTAACAGGGCATTGAAAATTACCATAAACGAATAAACCACAAATTTCAAACATGATTGCTTGTACATTCAAAATGGTCAAGTGACTAATGTAAGATGTCACATGAAATATATTATTTTTCATCCCTAGGCAGCACTATTTGTTGCATTAAGGCATAGGTGGTATAATCACTAAATATCACTCTTAATGCTTATGTAAGGAGGTGTAGATTTTTATAAAAATTCTGAATTATGTAATAATTACAGGTGTGAACTGACATTATAAATCTTGAATCTAGCAGTAAGTGGGGTCATGCAGATTGCTTAACATACCTTTTGCTTCAGTTCCTGATCAACTGTGATTAATAATATATCAAGATTATGTTTAGTCAGTCTCTCTTTCTCTTTGGCCATGTTCCTGCACATGCAGGGTCCCCTTTGTTAGATCTGGATTTAGCGTGTTAATTTTTAAAGGGTTATGTTGCCACGAACAATAATAAATTTACACTCTCTGCAGTGGAAACACTGACAAGAGATGGTATTAGGAATGTCACTTTTGAAGATTGGAAGAATGCAGTCAGGCACACACGGAAAATCATTGAAACTGCATGGCAGAATGAAGCTGTCCTGGAAGATTCAGTGGAGCCGTTCCTTATTTCATTAAATAACAACAGTGATAGTGATAGTGACATTTCAAGCACCCATCATAGCAACAAGAGTGATATTATGGGAGTTTTCCACTATCGCCCTAAAACTGGAGTACAGATGGATTGCATCTGCATGTTTGGAGTGCACAATTCACAAAATTGTAAGTACCTATATAAGAACATTATACCGCCATAAGTTTTGAAATTTTAAATATTACTGTTTACAATACACTTGTTGCAATGTAGAAACCTTGTTATTTTTATAGCTTTCCTTCCTTCTCACAATGGAGTTTGACCTACGTAAGATATATTTACCCACCGTGATAAATGCTCATACTCTTGCTTTTTGTTTTGTTCAGAATACACTGAAGGATCATAAAAATGAACATTACATTCATTACAAATGTATTACTAACAGGTTAATTATAAAGTCAGCAAATAGTTTCTCATAACATAACCATAGGGTGGGCAACTCGTACTTCATGCACCAACAGATCACGGTGTGTCATCTTTAACTGAAATTATCTGGTGTTAGAAAACTCTGACAGAGTTCGGCTTTAAAGCAGATGAAAATTTTATTTATTCTTAAGATTTCACTTCCATAATGTACCCACCTAACTTCAGCAACAAAAACGTTTCTCGCATGTTGAAAATTCAATAATATCATCAGAAAATGCATTTTCGTAAAGTTTCAGTATATCATCTTAATAATTAATTGCCACAAAATAAAACTTAAACAAAAACATAGTGCAGCTCTTCCAGAACACAGTGGTGTAAGTTCCATATTTTTACAATAAATAGCTTGTGTGTTTGAGCGAGTTGAATGAAATGTGAGATGACACACAAGTTCCGTGCGGGACATGGGATCTTTGCTCCTGGCCTCCATGTGGCCAAGAAGAACTGTCAATCCTAAAGTAATTTTAGACAGACTATAGTGTTATAATGTTACAAAATGTTTGCAAATCATGTAACTGAGGTGGGACTTGGGGACCTGTCCAATATTCTCCTATGGGATGTGGAAAACTGCCTAAAACCCACATCCAGGCTGCTCAGCACTCCAACCCCTTTCATTAATCTGCCAGGCGGATTTGAACCAGGGCCGGTATGCGTCCCCTTCTCAGAAAGCAGTGCGTTACACCACTTGGCTAACCAAGTGGGTATTATATTTATGTTTTGTCAGTATTTATACAATATTCTATTTATCCATTGAAAATGATGAGAGGCACAAAAATAGACAATCACATTCACCCAACTTTAAATTTTCATCTGTGGCCTTCATCATAAAAAGAAATACATATATTCACACGATGATGAAGGCCATGGCAAAAAATTTAAAGTTGTGTGAATGTGACTGACTATTTTTTCATGCCTGTCAGTGGCTCAACTAATGTCTTTACTGTGAATTGTTATATTTTCTCCATTATTGATATTCCAATCAGATTTTCCATTGTTGAAGTAAGTTAAACTATTAGTGACTGTGGCATGGCCACCATGTATAGCAAATTATTTTATTTATTTATTTATTCCTCCCCACCTCCCCCCCCTTTAATATTTACTACTAACGGCAAGTGTGAGGCTCAAAATATTCTGTATAAAGAGCTATGTTATTTTTAGGTATTAACTTAGTATCTTCTCTCAGTGATGAACTGGTTTCTCCACTATATTAATTAGTGTGATTTGGCCTTTGTCCACTTGCCATTTTTTATGGACTGCCTCAAATATTTTCTTTCATTTGGCTTCTTCCTTAGCGTACTTCATTTTAAGCTGTTAACATTACCATGGGTGTATTTATTTGGAGAAATATAATGAACTTCTTTAGAATGTCATCACCATGTCTATTGGTGTCGTGTCTAAACAAATACTTAGGCTGCACGTTTTTTGTGATTGAAGAGGCTGCACCTACTTTAGGTCTGTTGCATTTTTGTTATGGATACCATGGACTGTTATTTGCAGAGCTCTGTGTAGATCATGACACACTGTAAGAAAGTTATGTAATTTTTATGTAACAATTCTTGATAAATGCCCATGTGACAGAAATTAACTAATTGCACATTAAAGAAAATACAGTATTTATTTAAAACAAAAAATGGTCTCATGGAAAAGTTTCTTTCAAATGAGTGCAATTCTTTACTGGTAGCTCATTATCATTTTATTTTGACATCACATCAACTGCCGTATTTTTGTTGTAAGTCAATACCTACTGATGTTTATTTTTCATTCCCTTCTAAGACAGGGAGTATACATCAAATTTCCTCAAATGCCTTACTCAACCAGCTGATACCACCGAATATCTAACACCCTAATTACCAAAATATATGAATAAAAAAAAACAAGAAAGCAGTAGGTTTTGAAAGGCCTGCAGCAATAATGCACAAGTCTATATGTTTTACTGCAGCCAGTTTCTCCTATGGCTTTGTGTAAAACTTTCAGCCAATTATGGCATCTTAAATAGATTGGTTCCTTGGTTGGTTAGATTTTGAAAGGGTCTAAACTGCAACGGTCATCAGTCCCTCAAGGTAAACCACAATAAAATAACCAAGACTTTTTTACATTTACTAGGTCACACAGTGGCACTACATACATACAACCAACAAAAAATGAATTGACATCTATAAATTAGTGCTACATCAAGAATAAGCCTCAAGATGTATGAATAACATAGATTTTTACGGTTGTCACTACTTTTGTAGATGTCTCAATTTCAGGCTTCCTAGCTGTCGGTCAATTTGGTCTCTTTGACAACATTCATTAACAACTGGAAACTAGGTTTATCAGCAGTTTCTGCTTATTATAATCTATTTGGCTACTCTTCAGATTCTACATTCTCACTATTTATCTGCTTGGTTGTGTCGTTAACATGTAAATTTCAAGGTCTTAATCAACTTCATTTGCAGTGGAGAACTTGTAAAATAATGGATATAATCTAATTGTCAGAAACTAATACTATAGTATACAAAGTGTTATTTGATGTTTGCAACAGAAAAGTAACTTCTTGCAAAGACCAGACATATTACACTTAAACACGTATTTTTATACCTGAAACTTTGATGAATGAATATGTAGTTAGTTGGTAAAGAAAGTTCATGATGAAGGAGAACAATATAGGTTAGTCTGTACGTGTACAAAGTTAAGGAAATAATGAAACAAAGCTTTTCAATAAAATAATAGTAATTATTAGTCATACTTTTCTTTTAATCCATGATAGTCTTCAGAAATATCTGTTATAAAATGATGCACCAAGCTACAAATCTGCAATATGAGACATACATTGCGTCATTAGATTTTGGAAGCCATTCCAAAATTAACATTAATATCTGAATTATTCTGAGATTTCATAAAACTGGTTACTTTGCATAATAATACTGCCACTGAAAGTTAAAGGAATAACCAGCATCTACTGGAGCATAATGTGCCATTTACAACCTATATTTAGTGACAATTTTATTTATATGGAAGACTATTATGGAACTACTGCTGGATACACTAAACTCAGATTACCTTCACATTAAGATTACACCATTTACTCTGAAATAAATCTTCACACCAGCTTTTATATATCAATTTGGACATCAAAATGTGAAGTTAAAATGAGCTAGTATTGTTTATGGTAATGAGCAGTTAGTGGGACATCTACCTGTTAGGTGGGGAGTGCTTTTTCCTTGCTGGGTGACAACTACGGCCCCATGGGTGGAAGGAACAACATGATGAGTAAGAGAGGTATGCAGCTCTGAAGGTAAGGATTGGAACTGGAAAGATGCAAGTCCTGTGCCACTGACTGGATCTACCAGTTGGCCAGAGTCTGATTTCTTCTCATCTTTTATTTGCATATCTCTTTCTGAAATTGCTGAACCACTTAATGCTCTTTGGATACTTTTGTCTGACAAATCTGTTAACTGTCCAAAAGTAGGTTTAATATCACTACCACCTTCACTATCAGTACCTTGCAACTGTGATACAGCTGCTTCCAAGACATACTGTTCCACATACTCCTTTAGTGCACTTTGAACATCTGAAGCACTCACAGGCATCTGTGTTACTTCAGCAGGTAATGAAACAATTTGTTGCATAGTATGGGAAACTTTTCCTTCTGAGTCTGGATCAGACCCCTCTGTAATAAAAGACTTAGAACCACTACCATCTTCAAACCATAAACCGGAATGTGCTGCACCACTTACAATATCAATAGTGTTTATTCCACCAGTAATTGTTGCAGTTGGGTCAAGAGTGTCAGTACTTGAAACCATTGTGTTGGATCCTCCACTAGTAAAACTTGAAGACATAACTGAATCAGTTTCATACTGATATGTTGCATGAGTTGCTGTAGAGCTGGATGGTTCCAATGAATCTGTGCTTCCAAGCATTAAATCTGCACCTGCAGGAATTGTTCCACACTGATCACCACTGTTATCTTCTTTACCAGAAGAACTCAGATCTCCTTCACGGCCACTGGAGCTGCTTTGATCGTGAACTCCTGAGACTGAACCTTGCCCTCCTTGCCCTTGTACAGATGTTTCTTCTTCCTCAACTGAATCTGACATAGTACTTCCAGGAGGAATGGCTGTCGTTTCAAGTATATCTAAAGAGTCAGTAGAAGTAGCTGTGACCATAGTATCAGCTAGTAGCTCTATGGAATCAGTCATCATATCACCTTGTGTGCCATATCCTTGTTGCTCCTGCATCTCTATAGAATCAGTGCTAGCAGTCATCAGATTTCCTGACTTTTCGGCAACTGTTCTAAGATCCAGAGAATCCACACTGGCACGTGACGAGTCTCGATGTTCGACAGTACGCAGGTCCAGTGAATCGGTACTACTCTTCATTGAATCTGTTATGTCACATGTCGATGGCCTCGGTGATTCCAGCATACTGCTTTGGGTACTGGGAGGTTGGTCGAGGTCAAGCTCAGGAACGTGAGCAACTTCTTCCGAGGAATCGCCGTGATCGATAGACTCTGTTCTCTCCAACACACTGCTCTCTGTCTGGTCTTCACCACATGTTTTATCCCGTTTTTCAACAAATTTTTCTACATTGGATTGGGCTTGCCGAATAATTTCATCAATTTCAAACATTCTCTTCTCATAGTCGTCGGAGTCGACTGACTCACCTCCGATCTTTCCTTCGCCTACAGACATAGTTTCACAACTTTCCGATTCAGAGACTTGACTTTCATGACCTTCTTCAATCTCAGATAATAATGACTCTTCCTCCTCCTTTGCTCGTGATTCGATCTTTGCAGCCTCAATACATGCACTTTCTAACCCTTCAAATTCCTTCAATGAAGAAAGTGATATATCATCTCCCTGTCCACTTCGAGTTGACGAATACCTTTTGCTGAGACTACCATTAAGGGAATCTTGAGAACCGTGTGATTTCTTACGAGCAGCTTCGAGTGCTAACTGATGTTCCAGTTGTTCAAACTCTTGAAGAGAACTCATTGAAACGTCATCGTGCTCTCCAGATCTACTAAAAAATTTACGACCGGCCAAGACATCATATTCGGGAGTACTGCTGAGTGATTCTTTCATACTTCCAAAACTTCCAATTGTGGATGCTTGATAACTCCCAATACTACCAACTTTGCTGCTGCTTTGATCAAACTCACTTACTTCTTCTTCTTTAATGTCTTCAAGTGGTGCACGTTCAAATTCCATTTCATAACCATAGCTAGATGATGAGCTAGATGCTGTTTCTGTTTGAAATTGCATTTCCATCCACTTCTTATTTGCCTCAACTTCATTTTCATAACCACTTTCTTCACTTTCATAACTACCAGATTTTGCACCATTTTGTTCCTGACTAGTTACTGGCTTCTTTGTAGCACCATCAGTAGGAGGGCTGTCTTCAAAAGGAAATGGACCAACATCATCACCTGCACCAGCTTCTGGATAGTACTTCAGTTGTGTCATTTTGGTTGTCGGTGCTGGTGGTGAAACAACTGTATCATCATCACAAGATTTATGTGAATGAGCTTTTATTGTTTGTATTGCTTTTTGTATTCGTACACTTTTTCCTTCAGTGTCATGTTCCTCTGCCTCTTTTCCCACTTCTTCTACAACGACATACTCATCAGTTAAATCCGGTTTCTCTAACATTTCAAATGAATCACTTGCAGGTGATTCAGTTGCAGGTGAACCTACTTCACTTTTAGAGATTATCTTCCTTTCAGTTTCATAAACAGTTTTCTCGTCAGCTGCTGATCCCTCATCAGCTGAACGTGATTCTTGAACTCTATCCCCTGCATTTTCATCTTGTTCTGATTCTTCAGAAATATAATCTGGTGCTTTTTCTTCATCTATCACATATTCCCTTCCTTGGTCAGTCTCCGTTTCTGAAGATGCTTGGCTCGATATGGACACTGGTGTCTGTGGTAATGTTCTGGCTAATTCTTCACATTCTAGATCTGGATAGTGGAAGTCTCTGTCAACAAGTGGGGTCATGTGCTGTGTGATAGTTATATTTGGAATCGCACTAGGTGATGTATCACAAGTTTGATATGTGCTCTCTTTAAGAGGATGATCACCTGTTTCGACCTCATGTTTTTCAGTTGTTAAATCATCTACTCCAGTCCTTGGATGAACACCCAGTACTTTAGGTAAATACTGTGGTCCTGACTTAATTATTACATCACCATCTCCTGTCTCTTCCTCTGAAACAACACCATGTTGAATATGTTCTTCTGGAACTGGACTTACATGTGATGAATACTCTGCTGCACGGCTGAAGGTACATGAATATTCCATTTCTAGTTCAGTTACACTTGCTTGGGCCTCTGACAAAAATTCATGGGTATCTCCTTTCAGTTCACATTCTTCTGCTGGTTCGGGTGAAAGTGGCCTTTCCACAGGGTCTTCAAATTCTTTTCCATCTGAAGAACACTGTTTTAGTAGCTCTGCTAATTCAGAATCAGGTCGGTCATCTGAGAAACCTGATGACACGGGCCTATGGCCATCAGAATCTGACTTACTAACTTGAGACTGAGGCCTACTCGAATCCAACTCTCTGAACTCTATTTCAGTATCTTCATCAATACTAGAAACATCTTCTAGTATAATTCTGCCCTCTTTAAAATCACGGTGGAAACCTTGATCTGCTTCTGTTTGGTATGATTCTTCTTCTGACCTCTCAGATTCATCAATATCTTTCTTTTCATCACTACTAACTTCTTTCAGTGTCAATGGTGCTGAATCTTTATATTTATCACTTTCAACCATGTCATCAAATGTATAAATTCCAGTTTTTGAAGATGTAGTTTCTGTAGAGTGAGTCTTCTCATACTTATTATCACTTACAACAGAAGTTATCGCAAATCCACTGGCACTTTCTTTACGTCTATGCCCTACGCTCCTTTTACTGACATCATCAAAGTCGTCATACTCAGGAATGTAGTCAACTTGAGTAGGACCATTTCTTGCGTGAACACCAGTGCCTTGTATTGGTGAATGATCACATGGTTCATCAATGACAGGACTCTGTGACTGTGATGTCACCTGCGTACAGACACTCTGGATACCATATTCATCCACAGATGAAGTTGTTATGGTGACTGATGAAAGTTGCTGGTCTTGTTCAGATGACAATGGTGGATGTGTGCAAGTGCCTGAATCTGTTACATATGGTTGTACTGCATCTACTATGGTATCAGCATCTTCAAGACTTAATTCTGAAACTTGTGACACACTCATAATAGTTGGTTCTGAAGCCACAGAAGCTTCCACCTTATCTATATCTGCACTCAGGACTTCAATAACAGTTCTTAAAGCACCAGCATCTGAAGTACTTGATGTACTCAACAAACTGCTTTCTTCAACACTTGATCCAAGCCTATCATCTTGAATCTCAGTGGCAGTTTCTGATAAGGGGCTATCTGTAATAACTGGCCTTGGTTCAGGCTGAAATATCATTTCATGAGAACGTTTCATACAGTGATGTCTTTCTCCTTCATCAGACATGGAACCTAAAGCCTGCTCCCTTACTTCTTCTTCAGGCATAAATATTTGCCCAGTGTAGTCAAGAATGTCAGATTCACTAATTACCTCAAATGGACTAAGTCTTCCATAATCGTCTCCTTCTATTTGCCTAGAATCTGTATGAAATTTATCAATTCCAGTATCTTTCTCACTTGCAGCATATTTTGTGTCAGATGCTTCTGCTTCACCATCATGAGAAGCTGTTATATGGTGACATGATTGAGGTAGCTTAGTTTCATCCATTTCTGTTGTAAAATCCACATCATGATGATCATCTTCATCCATTACAACAGATCCAACCATACTATCCATATCCCTTTCAAGTTCTAGTGCTGATGGCACTAGGGTCTCAGATGCTTCACTTGATACTTCTATACTTGCCAAGTGACCTGAACTTTCAGAATCTAAGGACTTCATTGATTCCCTAGAACTAAGAGAACTAACTGCTGTATGATATTCATGTGATGTGGCTGCAGAACGAGCAGAATATTCTGCTGATGTAAGGGCCGATTCATATTCGGAGGATCCAGTTGTTCCACTGCCAACACCAGCAACTAAAACTTCAACATCCGAGGAACAAGGTCGACTGTAAGTACGACCACTTTCAGAAGTCTGTTCAAAAGACTGATAATGGCTCTCTCCTGAACTTGACCAAGCTTCAAAATCTGCTCCAGATCTCCTATCTGCACGCAAAGTGACTCCTGTTATACCCTCTGTAGGGTCAGTGGATTCATGCTGATGACGGCGCATTACCACTGGTGTGTCCATATCAAACTGTTCATTTGAATAATCTTGTTCTTTGGTGAAAGGTACTTCAGTTGGTGATTTTGAGTGTTCATCTTGTGTTGGTGATTGTTCCAGTCTTTCACTGTAGCTACATTCTAACTCTGGCTGTACCTCAGTAGAATGTTCTGCCTGTACTGCCTCTGTTGTTCCACATTCATAGACAGCTATGCCAGTGTTTAAGTCACTTTCAGTTGCCAGACTCTCTTCCGAATGTAAATTAAAGTCCACTGTTGGCTTTCGTGTTTCACCTGTGTCAACAAAAATAGCTTCTGGTTTTCTAGTTTTTCTTGATGTATCTTGATCTTCTGCTCTACTATCTATGTCTGTGTCACTTTTCATGTCAGTTTGGAATGACTGTGAGGTAGAGGCAGCTTCAAATACATATTCTTGAATAAAATTTGAGGTATACTGTTCTTCTGTAGTTACTGTTTTGCACTTAGCCTCACTTTGTGATTCAGTACATTCTTCAAGCTTATGATCCTTTTCCTTCTTTAAAACTGACATCATCTCAAACTTTTCTTCATCTCTACCTCTCATTAAAATGTCACCAATTTCTTCTTCTCTCTGGCTACTAACATGAACTCTATCCTTTGATATCTTATCTGTCTTTTCTGATTCTTTAACAGTTTTACTAGTAAGTAAATCTTTCTGTGATTTCAACTCAGTCTCCTTTGTCTCAGTTGTTAATTTATTAGCCTCCTCCTCCAAAAAGCTTGCAGACAGTTTTCTTCCAACTAGTAATTGAGAATCATCCTTTTTGTCAATGGAAATGTCTTTTATAGTGGATTCTACAGTTCTAATGTCTCTGACATCTGATGTTTCAGTTACAGTTTTTTCTTGTTTTTCTGTACCATCTTTTGCAATAGTTGTTTCTTGCTTCTGTATTTTCGCAGCATCAGATTTCAACTCATATGATTCAGCCAATGCTATGTCAGTTGCTTGCATTTTCATACTACCATCTTCTTTTGCTTCAATGTAGTCAAGTGAGGCACTGAGTTGTTCAGAGTATGACTCTTCAATTTGTTCATCAAATTTGTTTTCAAAGGTCAGCATTTTAAACTCAAATTCTGATGGTGATTTCTTCTTTTGCATTAAATCCTCCTTCTTCTTATGCTCTTCAATCAACTCTTCTTGTGCTGCCTCCAATGATTCACGCACTTCCGCCAACGTTTTTTCTACTGCTTCTGCAGCTTCCAGTTTGGCTAAATCAATTGGAGGCTCAAAGTTGTCATCTAGTGTCCTGCCACAACTAGAACTATCTAGCAGCATGTCTTCCTTTGAAACTGTTACATACTTCCCTAACTGACCTTCAACTGGTGATAAATCAGTATCTACTCCACTGCTTCGTAGATCTTCATCTGTGATTTCTATGCTTGATGTTGTGTCTGTCCTAGAGAATTTTTTTATTTGTTCTCTGTGTTTCCTGGCAAGAACAGATTCCACTAGTTGAACTTCCCTTGGTTCAAGCTGATCTTTACCAGACAGATGTCGTAAGTATTCAGTAACTTGGGTCTCAGCAATTTCAGGAGGAGGGACTGGAGGGGATGTACTGGTCTCACTTCCAAACCATAAATCATCACGTTTTGCAACTTCTGCTTCAATGCTAAAAATAACTTCTTCTGCCAACATTCTTGCCTGTTCTTTTGTGATTAGCTGAGTAGCACCATCTCCAGTGCTTGTAGGCTCTTCTGAATGTGTGGATGTTACTGGGATTTGTTTAATGACAGACATTTCTTGGAGCACTTCTTCTTGCATTATTTGGGGTTCTTCTTGCACTGGAACTTCCCACACTGTGTCATGTATGTGCTCTTCAGGCTGGTATAGTGGATGTTCTTCACCTCGGGCCTCTTCTGGTGTAACGTCAGATTCCGATGCTGTGTCTTCACTTTCCCCTGGACTATCACTATCTGTTCTTTGCTTGCCTGAGTAAGTCACTCTAATTAAAGGAATAGGTTCTTCTTCAATGATAGTGGAGCTCTTGTACTCATCCTGAGTTGGTATTTTCCCTTCCTGTACTTCCAGTTCTTTAATTTCCTCTTCAATGTCTTTTTCTGTTTCTTCTGTTTCACTTTTATCAACATGTACTTCTAATGAATCTGATGGTTTTGAAATAGATTCTGTTTTGTACTGCAGAACATCATCTATTCTGAAACCTTGGTCAATATCAGAATCAAGAATAAGTTCAGATTGTTCCTTCTGACCAGGTGTAAAATCTCCCATATCAACAGGAACTACGGGAGAGTAAATTTCCTGGAAGACTTCTGATGACACTGTAGTCTTTTGCAGCTGTGTTTCAGGAAATTCAGTCTCAAATTCCTGTGAACTGATATGTTCAGTCTTTTCTGAGTCTCTCTCTTTGCATGTACCTTTACTCTCAAAGACACTTCGTATGTCTTTTACACCCTTTTTATAACTGGTTGAATCAGTTTCTGCTAAAGCCCATGGAACATCTGTGTCTGATGTATCTTTCAGTACACTTGAGTCAACATAATTAACTGTTTTGGCACCATCCTCTTTTGTTACACTTTCCACCTGTGAAATTTCTGATTTTGTGTCAGGCATGAAGGACTTTTCAGCAAATGCTTCATGATCAGTATGCTTTTCACTTAACTCAGTTGAATGGTGTATCGATTTATGTTCAGGTGACGATTCCTCCTCAGGCTGTTTCATTAATTGCTCTACAACCATTTCTTTCTTTATATGAGCTTCAAAATACCTTTTCTTAGCTTGTACACTACTGCTGTGGTCAAACGGAGTAATATCTGTTGTCGGTAGTGATACTGACCTCTCGTATATCGTTTTTCGAACTGGCAATATTCTGACATCAGCTTCAGTCAAAGGTGCTATTTCAGCAGGGGTATGGGATACTTTATGGATAACTTTGTCTTCAGAGATGCTATGCCTCTGTTTTGAAATTTTACTTTTATCTGATTGTGGCTCAGGTTCAGCATCAGTAGCTTTGGAATCTTTTTCTGAAGCATCTGGCTTCCTTACATCTTTTCCCTCTATAATGTTGACTTCTGGAATGACAGTATCTAGAACTTCTTTTTCTGAATCTTCCCGGTCTACACTACCCGAAGATGTGACACGTAAGAGCTCATTTTCCAGCGTTGACTGATCCATTTGTACCACAGAGTCACTTAAAGTTGTTTCTGAGTCACATTTGGATTCTGGTTTGACATCCATCTCCAGCGAAGCTGCATTTGCAGCACTCTGTGACGGAAACATTATTGAGCGAGGCTTTGGAATAGGCACTGACCCACTGTCTTGTTTAACATCAGAGGATTTTGTATGGCCAGTTGTCATCTGTTCCCAAAACTTCTTCCTTTCTGAGTAACTCTGCACATCTTCAATGATTTGATCTGGCTGTTTTTCTGTGACTGGCTGTTCTGAGACAGGAAGACTGCTTGACGGTAAATTGGTAATGGGAATTGTGGGTACATCTTGGACAGAAGCAGGAGTAAGTCTTGGGCTTGGTTCTGGATGCATTATTAACAAGGTCTCCACTGCTTGCTGATGGTCCACTGTCTGTTTTAGCAGTCTGCTGCTTTCTAGAAGAGATTTCAACAAGGTTAGTAGAAAGAATATGTACCAACCACTTTCTAACTTACAAATGTTTAAGTATGGAATTTTATGACAGGAATTATACAAACACTACATATATAAAAGCCAAATTAATACATATATAATAATCCAACAGATAAAGGTGTTAAAATTAATTTTACTTAATATATTACTTAAATGTAGGCGCATAGAATATTAGAAAGAATATTCTTAAATTTTGTCCAAGTACATTTAACTGATGGAACTAGTGTAAAAGGAGGAATGTCACAAAAGTAATGAAATTACATAGCTATCAATTACAGTACAGATAAGTATTTCTCTGTCTATGTGATACGTGTATCTCTTTTCCTTGTACTAAAGGAGAATAACTAGAGCAACAAATGACATCTGCAGTGTACAAGATATCATGGGACATATAAAATAGTATCTGTAGTGATTATAATACCCTCATGCCTCACTAATTTTCAGAAAGGTAAATTAAATACTTGAAAAATAAGAGTTTGTTATAATAAAAACTGCTTACTTCTATTGTTTGAATTATGTTGGAATAAATAAAATTAAGGATGAAAACATTTCACTCACTACAAAAGTGAGGAATTGTGACAACTGTGTATCAGATTGGACATGCATTGTTCAAGAAAAGAATTGCAATGGTTATACAGAAATTACCATGCATTGCTGGCTTGTAGTGATGAGGAGACACCACAAAAGTATGTTTTGATTATCTGAAATCCACACATGAATCTCACAGGACAAAAAATAAACAAATTATGAAAGTAGGATTTCAAATAATCACCAAAGAGAAAGAGCTATTGAATGAAAATGACCATATTCACTTTACAATGGTTATGAAAGAAATTCACCATAGGGATCTGAAGGGGGAGATGTGGGGGGAGGGGGGAGTGGAAATGAGATTTCAGATAACAAATTTCCTCCATCAGCAGGAAGCAGGAAGGAGGAGAAATGGGACAGAAGGGAAAGTGGGTTTTGGTAATTCACAACCTAGGCCATGAGCTAAAGATGAACTGATGGGTGATGGTCAAAGATATTGCATGGTAAGTACTGAGCCATGGCAGTTGCAAACCAAAGAGAGCAGTTTAAGAATTAAAGAAAAACCAATAATACTGAGTGGGTAGGGCAGAAACTATATTTTTAAGGAGAGAGATATATAGAAAAAAAACACATAAATATATAATGAGGGGAAGCAAAAGTAGAAGTGAGATATGAATAAGTGAGTTGAAGATGGTGGAGCTGGAGAGGCTAATCTACATTGATGCCAGGGGGTGTTGTTTCATACTGTATATGTCTTGGCCTTGAATGATGAAATTTTTCCCTTTGGCGGGGCTGAAGTAAGTGGTTGTGGGAGGATGTAAGGGGTAGGTTTTGCAGCAGGATCAGTTACAGAGGTAGGAACCTTTAGATAGGAAGGGTAGTTTTGGGATGTTGTAAGTTTTGACTAGGGTGTTGCAGAGTTTTGGGATATGGCAAAAGGCTACTCTGGGAGTTGCGAGGAGGATATCTTAGAGCGATGATCTCATTTCAAGACTTGACGTGAGAAAGTAATAGCCCTGATGGACTAATTTGTTAATGCATTCCAGGCCACAATAGTACTAGGTGAGAACGGGATCTTTCTGGGTGGTAAAGGCTTACAAACAATGTTAGTGGGAAGGGGGATGGTCTGCTTGGGAGATATGTTTGCAGATGAGTTCTGTAGGGTAGTTGAGGGAGAGGAAATCATTGGACAGGTTGTTGGTGTAGGTGGTGAGCAAATTGTCATTGAAGCAGACACATCTGCCATCCTACACAACCACCTACTCCAGTCCCACCGTGACCTCGGCACATGTTACGCCACATGAGCAGTCTGTTTCCCCCCTCGTAATACCAATCACTCAGAGCTACAGAGATGGAAACTTGCCCTCCATCTTCAACTCACTTATTCATTTCTCACTCCTATTCTTCCTTCCCCCATTATATGTGTGTGTGTTTATCTTATTTATATGTCTCACTCTTCTTGCAGATGTATCTACTACCAACCACTCAGCATGATTGATTTCTCTTTAATTCTTGAACTGATCTCTTTGGTTTGCAACTGCCATGGCTCAGTACTTATTATGCAATATCTTTGACTTCCAACCATCACCCTTTACCACATGACCTAGGTTTTTTTTATCATTTCATTATTTTACTATGGTGCATAATGATTCACTGACACTATGGTCATTAGAGACTGAGTTCTTGTTCTGCTTGGCTGAGAGCAACAACTGGCCATGGACGCATATAAGGGGATTAATTTACATAAACTGTAGGAAAAACAAAACATTATATGACAATCACAATTAGGATCTAACTTTTTCCAAACAGAATGTTAGCATTTTCTAATGGCAATGTTTTGTGAAGTTAAAAAATCATTAGGTGCCTACATTCTTTCATGATTATGATACTTGTGGGTAACATTTAGAAATTCAAAATAATTCCATCATTGTTACCATGAACCAGGAAATAAGTGTTTTAAAAACCAACAAAGTGTCTTTCTCCCCATTCCTTATCACTTTTTCATGGATTATCTTATCATCTGCCCAATTTCAATTACAAAGATATTAAGCCATTGATCAGTTAATTCATCACCTTATCTCCCCCTATGCAGGTACACTAGTCAGAAATCTGCACCATGTTAGCAATCTATAACACAAATTCTTAATGCCAATAAATTAAAATTAAGATTTTTTTGATAATATCTTAAGGAGTTTCACAGAGCAATATCAGAATGTTTGAGTTCAAGATTACAACCCAGTCTTATCTTCAGTTATCTTTGTAGCAGATTACAATGGAAGGAAAAGAAATATGCCTTGCAGCCAACAGTGCTGCAACACAGTTAGTGGTTCATGAAAGTAGTATGATAACTGGATAACTGCTCAAGAGTTTAAAGAAACACTAAGTTCTGTGTTGGATGGGAAATTGTATTCTTATAGTGAGTGAAACATTCTGTTGAATATAAACACAGTTTATCACATATAAAAGTTAAAGTGAGCAAATGCATTTAAAGGGGCAAAGATATGTATGTGTTTATTACATCAGTTCTGGCTTGTCTAACAAAATGTTTCTACCATAACCTCCTTTCTAATGACATGGAATTTGAGTTAAGCTTGCTTCTCATGATTAAGTGCATAATAAAGAAAATTGCAACAAAAATATTTGAAAACACACCTGACTTTTGTTTTGCATGATACCTGTCTCAAAAGGAGTTGCACAAAGTGTTTTCCCCATAACAAACTGCTCTAAGAGATGATTCATAGGTAATAAATTTCGTGACACAGAAAGTAATCTCATATTTATTTAATATCTTCTCAACCAGCCTTTAACTTACATTCATCTTTTCAGCAGTACCCCTAAAACTCAAAACAGGGTTTAGTTCACACAAATTACATTGTAGCTGTTATTCCTAGCATAATATTTCCAACTTCATTGTGCATATGGTCTCTTTAACAGTTTTAATTTCATTTCCTATATTTAAAAATTTTATACACAATCTGAAAGTATTCATTCACATTGATGTTTTATGTGAATTAAAGACATGCCATTCCACAACTTTGTGTAGCTGATTATGGTATTTAGTAATACTTCAGGTTTCTACAGTACCAAGGCAAAGAAGAAAAGGCAGGAAACATAAAAACATTGACATTTTATAAGGTTGAATATAGGTATGACACAATGTTTTAAACTAATTTCAAGTGTATGTTGTTCCAATGATGCACTTTTATATAGATAAATGACCTTTAATTATGCTTTTTCCATATAGTTTATCAAAATGATTACATGTCTATGTCACCATCTAAAAAACTCACATACAGGTTTGTTATTGTATAGTATTCATAAACAATATAGCGACATTCCTTTGGCCACAGACATGCTTAGCATATTTATGGTAGTATGTAAAGAGATAGTGGAAGATAATTAAATGACATTTTCTTTGTTTATTAAATACTTTAACTGACATCTAGAATAAGGATGTTTGTTTAGGAAGAGTTTTAGATAAAATATAAAGGGTAATGTGGCATGTGATCACAGGAGAATGAGGGACAACACATAACACAAACTACTCCTTTTATTAGGTAATTAGTTTGCAGTTATTGAGTGCAACTCATTAGTTTTTGGGGATGAATGTTACTCCAGTTTTTAGAATAGCTTTGGGTGAGACATCAGAAATAAATCATCATAGCAAAATGGAAGCCTGTTCTTTTAAATATAACTATAATTAATAGCATTATATAAATACCCTGCTGTTTACATGTACATGTAGAACACACTTAATTGTAAATAGCAGCTGATGTCTGTCATAACCGGAAGAGAACCATCATTTTTATCAACAATGTTTCTACATCCTACTGTGTTCATTAATTTTATTCTAAAATTAGTCAATCCAAATGAAGTGGCAATAAAAATTAAGTTGGTTATTCACCATTTTTAAATATTTAGATTTTTGTATATGTGATTACTCTTGCACCATTACTGAATGGCTATTTTTAAGTGTGCAACCATTTTTCAGTTTGGAGACATTAGTGATAAGGTGAATATCTTTGATCTGGGTTAATTTACCTACAAAACTGTTTATTACACAAAATATCCTAAATTCAAATACCGGTATAACTAGTCAAAATGACCTCCAATGTTAGGTATCAAAAATTTCAAAAATCCACTTTTTAGGCCGAAAATAACAATGAAGGAGTGATTTATCAGAGTCTATTTTTTCTATAGCTAGATATCATAAACTACTAGCCTTATATATAGCAAGAACACTTTCAAATATTTCCTTAATGATCCTCAGTTTCTGCTGTTTCATATAATCAAAATACATTTTCTGCAATTTTCAGATCTGAATTGATATGAAGAATTATGTCTTCTTCCTTGACGTGGAACTAGGTGATGTCTTCAACAATATACTTGCAAAAGATATACATGTCCTGTAGTGTAAAAATTTGATCTGCATCTGCATCTACATGGGATACTCTGCAAATTACATTTAAGTGCCTGGCAGAGGGTTCATCAAACCACCTATGTACTATTCATCTACCATTCCATTCTCAAATAGCGCGCGGAAAGTCAAATTTTGAGAAAGAGTTTAATTGTGGAGAGTATTGTAAGCATCTCGCATTGAAGTCCTCACTAAATTTCGAGCTTCTGTGTAGTATTGCCAATCCTGTGGTTGTTCTTTGTAGGCCGGCTTTATTCACTTCATGTTTTGATGTAACCCACACTCTGTCACAACATTTTTACCATGGCAAGGGGCAAAAAAGTGCCATTCGCCATACAGTTATACTTTGTGGTGGCAAAGTTTGAAAACTTCTTTTTGTTCTGGTATTGACCATCATTTACATCTGAAGAGTAAATGAGCTTCTCAACCTTGGGCAACTTTTCTTTTATCTTATTTACTACATCCTTTTGAAACACATAGACAGCCAAAGTGTTGTGTTCCAAGTAGTCACTTAGAAAGCAACCTGAAGAACCAAATCTTAATCTTTCTCATTTTCAAAGTACAAAGGAAATAGATGCACTGTTGCCTGGTCAATGATCCACTGGCATCCTTGTTATTACACCCTGGACCTGCAAAATCAGCTAAGACTATACATTCAGTTTCATGTAGTTGTTCTTCATTGTCTTTCAGAAACTTGCTATGGATTTTACAAACATAATTGTGACTTTTGAGACTTTTTAAGTTATCAGTTAAAGATGCAAAGTTTTCTACCTGAGATTTAATCACTGCTATCATTTCTGCCCTGTCATTTGTGCCTATGATTGCAATGCTTACATACATTTCCTCCTCATATTTATTGAACAATTCAAGAAGGATATCCTTACTGTGGCATTTATAACACAAACCCATCACACAGTTATAATTGTTATTGTCACAGACAATTAAATCTAGTAAATCTTTGTAGTAAAGATAACTGAATTTTGTACCTGAAATCATCAGTTTGACAAGTTAATGATAAAAGCAAACACAGACAGATTGTGTTCCTGAGGAGCCAGCCAAAATACATCATTTAGGGCAAATGTCACAAAATATTGACCTTTCAGTTTTGGATTCAGGATGCGCAGTTTTGAAAACTAAATAAAGTTCAATTAATTTTGTCAGAACAAGTCATTTCTGCTTTGTTTTTTTATAACACTCATTTGCTATCATTGCAACCTGGGCTGATACTACTGTTTCTATCGTCTTCAAAAAAACTGCTGGATACCTACTCACAACACATCTCACAAGGACATTAACTGAAAATTGTAAATCTGTCAAATGATGTAAATATTTATTTTAACAATGGAAAATCTGATAGGAATGTCAATAATGGAGGACAGATAACAACCAACCATAAAGAGGCTTGGTGACCTTACTTCAATAATAATTTATTACATATGAATTGGGCAATAGCCATAAGGTCAGCTGTAGTGTAATGTGAATTATTTCCTCATTTTCAAAAAGTCTTTTCTATGTTCACAATAGAACATCAATGTTGAAATATTTACAGTACTTTGCTATCATATAGATATACAAATTGTGCAAAAATTAGATTTTTATATTCAGTCCCACCAGTTATAACTAATACCAAACTAATACCAAACTTTGCGAAAAAATGAAAATTTTCAAATTTCAAACATTCATAAAAAATTATGGAAACATAAGAAAGTGTTCTTGCTACGTATAAGGCTAGTAGTTTATGAGATCTAACCAGAGGAAAAAAATGGATTCTGACAAATCACTCCTTCATTGTTATTTTGGGCCTAAAATGTGGATTTTCGAAATTTTTGACACCAAAGTTTGGAGATAATTTTGACTGCTTATTTTTTAATTTAAGGTAGTATGTATACTAAATAATTTTGTAGTGAAGACTTTTCTAAAAACTATCATGTCAATTGCAGTGTTGTAACTTAACCTACATCAGAGATATTCACATTATCCCTAATTTCTCCAAACTTAAAAATGGTTATGCACTTAGAAATAAAAATGGTCACCAATCAGTAAAGGTGCAAGGTAAATTTTTTTTAAACTGCTTTAAACTTATGAATTTTTGGGTAATCACATAAAAAATATTTAAAAATGGCCAAGTAACCCTCATTGGACCACTTCATACAGACTGACCCAATTTTTTAAATACCATTGCTCATGAAAACACACTGGAATTTGTCATTCCTAGTAATGTATGGTTTTGTGAAAGATATTTGATATTATATATTATGTCAAAATTGAATAATTTCAGACAGAGATGCAAAACTGGTTGGCCTGTGGCACTATACCACTACTGAAGTAACTTTTTACTGGAGATAACTTTACTTGTGGAAGAAAGAGTATGCCAACACAAATTAGGATAAGAGCACACACATGTACCGTATGTATTGTAAAAAGTATTCATATTTTTCCACATTCATAGTTTTCTTAAATGGAAGATGGGGATTACACCCTAACCTTGAAAAATATCACATATTGTAACACCATCTTTCCTGTAATTCATAGCAAGTACATGTGGTGGCAAGTAACACGCTCCAGACATACAGCACACCCAAACACCTTCATAGGAATTTCAGAGGGTACAGTGTCATTCATGGTACCAAATTATTCATTTCCAGTCATCCAGAGTTTACTGGCATCTCTCTTTACAGAACTTCAAGCATCACTTAGCACTGACGAAGGAGCTGCTGAACCATGGTACCCCTATTTCTGAACATAGACCTTGTAATAGCTAGACTGCTGCTGGAACTTTGCAACTCCATCCAGAAATTTCACATGATTTCATATAACCATCCTCCACAATGAATGCCCATCACTACATTAGGGCTGGTCCCTTCATATGTCCACATCAGAAGCACATAGATTTGGGCAGCTTTAGATGGGTATGGATTTGTTACTACCAATTTTGTGTCCACTTTTGCAGTCTGGGAGCTACCCTAACTTACTCATTTACTTGGCTGCCTCTTTCCATTTATACTAGCAAGACTGCCTCTTGTGACATATAGTGGTTAGTTATGCATTACATATGGGTATGTGCACAGTGATTCACGAAAACCATACTAAGACTAAATTCAATTCAGCTTCTCTTTCATACTAGAAAAATTATTTTATTGATGTGTCAACGTTCTCACTCATGTAGGAGTAGCAATTATAAAAGAATTAATGAAAAAAGAGAACAGATTAAACACTATGAATCAAAAAGCAGACAAGCAATAAAATGAAGTGTGCATAAAGAAAAGTCAGCAGATGTAAAGTTCAGTAAACAGATGAGAACAAATTAAAATTTATGAATAATGGAGAAGAGTATAGTGGCCTAATATAAAATAAAAGTACATCTAATACATTGTAAGTACACCAAGCACCGACTAAATACCACGGTATCCTGGGAAGATGAATGAAATTTAAACATAAAAGCAAATGTTGACTAAACAAAAAATAAAAAGCTGATCAAATAGAATATATGAGACAGAGTTTCAACTGAGATAAGTGCAGAAAGCTAAAAGAGATGTAAAATCAGTACAATGTAAAATATTTCTACTCTGTTTTATAGCATGCATAAACTTCCCATTTGGAATGTTGGAATCTAATGCATCATAATCATGACTGATACAATAAAGATCAATGACATTTTGAAGTGCAGTGGACAGCTTCAGTTCCAGTATGAGGAAAATACAGACATTCAAAGAGAGCATACAAGTTAAATAAGTGTCATTTCTAACCTTTCAGACAAAGAGAAATTCATATTTTGGTCTGACTTGTTTTCTAACATTTTTTCATCTAGTTTCACATATAAACACCTTTGTATAGACAAGAAATAAAGCAAAATTTACCTCAAAGTCTGCAAACTCTGCAATTCTATTTGCATATTGGTACAATCTACACAACAGTCATTTAATGAACTATTAAATTTAATCCAATCAAATGTAATTTTCTTATGCTAATTTCATTGTACAGATAACAGAGATATCTCACCACTTGCAAAATATATGATTGTACTTTTTTTTCTAAATAAGGCAAAACTTCCTCATGATAATGTTACAATAATATTAACCAAACAGAGTGCAGCTTTCTGTCTAATATGAAGTATCATAGCTGATACCCATATCCAGTGCTGGAGATGAGAACCCTGGTCAGTGACATCAAACAAGCAAAGTGAACTCTCACTGCCATATTTGATCTTAAATTTTGACAACACAGTGTTCACATGATTGACGTGAATTTTGCTTCTCATTATAACTAAATCACTATGAAATGAGACATTTTTAAGCATTTCTTTGGAGCTATAAATTTAATTTACATTAACATATTATTCTTCTGTTGTATAAACAGAAATAAAGTGAAAAATGTACATTTTTTCATATAAAAACTAATAAATAGAAGCCAAATTTTAAATCTAAATCTAAATTTGAATTTCCCTGATTTGAAGTATTATAGGTTTATGAAAATGAGTTTTGTTGCTTGAGCAGTAAAATGACATACAATGGTTGCAGTACAAGATGATATAAAATGTAGAATGGTGATGGGACGAAAAACATTTCCGGAAATGGTAATGTTGTTAACATAAATCATTAATTCAAGTGATAGGAAGTTTTTTGGAGTGCATTTGTGTGTGGTATTTCCTTGGCTGGGAGTGAAACATAGACAATAAATATTGTAGTTAAGACAAGAACAAAATAGAAGCTTTTCAAATGTGGTGCTACAGACAAATGCTGAACATTACGTCAGTAGATTGTGTAACTAATGAGGATTTACTAAACAGAAATGTGTAGAAAATAAATTTGTGGCATATCTTGACTAAAAGAAGGAATCTATTGGTAGGAAACATTCTTAGACATCACTGAATTGTCAATTTAGCATTGGAGGGAAGAGTATAATTATTGTTGCATTGAAATAGAAGCAGGCTTGACTTCAAACGCAGGGTTGTCAACTGAACACAGCACTTATACTGAAAGCAGGTTTATTGCGAACTGAAACATTCACGCAGCAATGACTGCCTGTCGGGCAGACTGCTCTGCTATTTATACACAGACAAAATGTACCATAAATTAGAAGAATAGTTAACACAAGAAACATGTAGAAATTACAAGTGAACATAAGAAAGATGTAGAACATTCTGGAAATGATAATTACAAAGAAATAAATTTTTGCCGGTGCACGGGATTGAACTGGAGACCTTCAGGATCACAATCTGTGATGCTATCCATTGCTCCATGCCAGCAGTTGGTTAACTTTGGGTCTTGTGGTATTGTTCCCTCTCCTGAAAAAACAGCGTCCCGCTGTTAGGTTTCCTATGGAGCCAGCTGCAATGTCCTGGATCTTGATCTTGTCATGGGTCCTCTGTATGGCAGTTCTGGAGAATCCTTCGCTTCTGTACGATTACCGACAACAGACATTCTTGTCATGGCTTCATCACTATCATTACCATCTTTATAGCCTGTGAACAAGAAGCCATTTTCGCCTATCTGCTTTCCAGGATCGTAGTAAGGCTTCATGCAGAGGACGTGAACAATGTCTCTTTGTTTTTGTCATTTCGACGACAGCTCATAATCCTCAACTTTGTATGTGATACCTGACAGGCGGACATGATACGGACCAAAGTATAACTTCAATAACATTTATGATAGTCCAACTTTCCATACAGGGGTAAAAATCCATGCCAGATCTCCTGTGCTGTACACAACAGGTCGGTGCTTGTCATTATACTGCTGACGGTCCTTCTCCTGGGCATCCAGTGTCCATATTTGAGCCAGCTGTCTAGCTTCTTCGACCCTGGTGATGAGCTGTTGGAACGGGAAGAGCGTATCCATTGTTGTCTCAGCTTCACGAACATGGAGCAGGAAAAATGGTGTGAAACCTGTGGTGTCTTGACTTGCAGTATTATAAACAAATGTCATGACTAGCAGTAGTGTATCCCAATCCTTCTGCTCAAGATTGACATACATCGACAGCATATCTGCTACTGCCATGTTAAAACATTCAGTAAGACCATTTGTCTGAGGATAGTATGCAGTTTTCATTCTGTTGACAATGTCGCAATGTGACATTACCTCTGATACTAGTTTTGACTGGACTACTTTTTCACGATCTGATATCATCATACGTGGTGTTCCATGCTTCAAAATAATGTCTTCTACAAAGAATTTTGGGATCTCTGGAGCTTCGGCAGTCGGCACAGGTTTGGTGACAGTGTAGTGTGTGAGGTAATCAGTGCAGACTATTATCCATCGGTTACCGGTTGTTGACTTCGGGAACCTCCCTAAAAGTTTGATTACAACTCAGTGGAATGAAGCTGTTGCAGGTGGAATTGGTACAATATGCCCTGAAGGTAACTGCAACACATACTTCTATTGCTGGCACTCTTTACAGTGACTCACATAGTACTTGACAGATTGGTAGAGACCTTTCCAGTAATATCTGTGTCTGATTCTGTCTAGGGTATTCACGAATCCCATATGATCGGATATTGGAGCATAATAGAAATACTTGAGAATAGCTGGCTGGGGATGAGCTGGAACGACCAGTAGCCATTTGGGGCCCAGTGGATCATAGTTGCTCTTATACAATGTCCCGTTTATAAGTTGGAACTCTCCATTGGTTGGTTCTCCTTTCTCCAAGGCCTCTATGGTTTTTAATAGTGCTGGATCCTCCCTCTGTTCAGCTGTAACATCACCTAATTCAGTGAGGGCTGAAATTTCATTCATGCTGTTGCGTTCCACTAATGGATTTCTTGAAAGGCAGTTGGCATCCTTGTGTTTATGCCCGTTCTTGAATACCACTGTGACGTCATACTCTTGGAGGATTAGTGCCCCTCTTGCTAGCCGACCTGATGGATCCTTCAAGCTAGTCAACCAACACAAAGATTGGTGGTCTGTTATGACAGTGAATGGTTTGCCGAATAAATATGGCCGGAATTTGGTGATAGCCCAGATAACTGCGATACATTCTTTCTCAGTAGTAGAGTAGTTTATATTCGACTTTGATAGTACTCTTGATGCATAGGCTATCACCTTTTTAGCACCTTCCTGAACTTGTACAAGCACTGTACCAATCCCATAACCACTGGCGTCTATGGGAAGTTAAGTTTCCACATTCTCATCGTACAAGGCTACAACTGGTGCGGAAGTTAGAGCCTCCTTAACTGCCCAGAAAGCTCTTTCTTTTGTCTCATCCCAGTAAAACTTGGCCTCTCCCTGCAGAAGTTCTTGCAAGGGATGTGCCTTATTACAAAATCCTTTATGAAATGTCGGTAGTATGGGCACAGCCCGAGAAAACTTCTCACATAATGAATGTGCTGAGCAGTTGGAATTTCTGGGACTGCCCTTACTTCATCTGGATCAGGATGGACACCATCTCTGTTGCCTAGGTGCCCCAGGATTTTTATGTCTTTGGCGACAAAGAGGCACTTCTTTGGATAGAGGCAGAGTCCTTTAGTCTGAACATACTTCAACACAGTAGACAGGAGACTCAGATGTTCTTCAAATGTTTTGGAGAAAACAACAATGTCATCTAAATAGCAAAGACACGTCATCCACTTAAGGTGTCGAAGCAAGTTGTTCATCATGCGTTCAAATCTGGCCAGAGCATTACATAATCCAAATGCCATTACTTTGAATTAATAGAGGCCATCAGGTGTAATAAAAGCCATATTTTCCCTGTCAACTTTGTCAACCTCAATTTGCCAGTAACCAGTCTGCATGTCCATAGTCAAGAAGTATGTAGCTCCTTTCAAGCAGTATAAGGTGTCGTCAGTGCATGGCAATGGGTAGACATTTTGTTCAGCTGCCGATAGCCGACACAGAATCGCCACGTGCCAGCCTTCTTCTTTACGAGGACCACTGGAGATGACCAAGGACTCTCTGAAGGTTAAATAATGTCATACTGCAACATCTTCTCCACTTCCTCCCAAATTATCCGTCTGTCAGCTGGTGATACTCTATATGAACGCTGGCTAATTGGTGGATGATCCCCAGTATTGATATGGTGCCTTATCGTGGACCATTTTGTCTGAAAATTGGCGTAGTATAGCTAACACCCACTGGCGTTGTTCCTCGGTCAGTTGGCCCTATTGGCAATTCCACAGTTGTTTTCTCCACTGTGATGTCTGTACTAAAAGCAGAGCTTGGGTCTTTGTTGATGTCATTGAGCTCACCATCCTGGATTTGTTCAGCTGTCCTCATACACATTCCTTTGTGGATAAGTTGTGATTGCTCATGACAATCAGTGATCCAAATCTCACCTCGACCACCAGTAATGCTTATGACAACTGCTGGTATGTAAATTTCTTTTGCGAGCCTAATAAACATTTTACTATCGACAAGCACTTCACTGTTTAACCAGTCATCTGTGTTTGAGACTGCAACTCTTCTCATTGTCAATGCTGGGATCCTCACATTGTCAATGGCAAATAACTTCCCAGAAAATTCTGTATTACGTGTACCCGTCGGAACAACTTCCTCAATTTGCAGGTCAGAACTTCCACAGTCAATGATAGCTTGGGATGCCTGAAGGAAGTCACATCCAAGGATGATATTATGACTGCATTCTGTTAAAATGACAAATTCAAATGGCTGCGTCCTGTTGTTGATGGTTATTCTTGCGACACAAGTTCCTGCTGGCTGGAGGTACTTTCCGTTTGAGACCTTCAGCACAGTTGCTCCCATATCACAGAACATTGTCTTCTTTAGTGTGCAGCAGTAATTATCTGACAATACAAAGAAGCTCCTGAATCAACCAGTACCTGGACAGGTTGTCTGTCAATTATGAAGTCGATGAGATTTACAAACATCTTAGCGACTGTCGTCCATGGAGGATTTTCATCTGCAGAAACCTCACGTCCGTAGATGGTCACCTCGCTTAGTTTTCTTGGGCATGGGGGCTCAGTACAGCGATGGGCTTATTCCCATAGGTCGACTGAACTCTTCAGCAGGTGACTGCCTAAGATAGAACTGGTCTGATGGCTGATGTCTTGCAGCAAAATAATCGTTGAATACTTGCCTTCTCTGCAGTAGCGTACTACATGTCCAGGGCACCCACAGTGGAAACACACTGATGTGTTGTCTTTTGTCCTCCAGACGTCTGTTTTTATGCAGGGAATCATAGTTGGCAGGGGAGTTAGTTGTGGATGCATCGGCTGGTTCATAGGCTGCCTTTTGGCAGCTCCAGCGGAAGTCATAGCAGGTCGAAGCCATTTTTCATGTTGGGTGCGATTGGTGGGGAAGACAGGAACTAAAGTCTGAAATACCTCTTTCTCAGCAGCATCGGCTCTCTCGTGACTTACAGGGCGTACATCCATGTCCATGATCTGATGCTCGGTCTAATAGTCTTGGATGCCATAAACTGTTGTAATTCTTCTCTCACAATTTGTCAAATGAGAGAAGCATAGTCATGATGGTCTTCCACAACAGCCATAGGGACTACATTGGGGAGCCTCTCATACTTCTTTCATCCAACCCTCCTTTGTTGCATCTCTTCAATCCGCTGGCACTATGTGATGAACTCTTCCATCGTAGCAACGTCTTTTATTAGAAGAGCTCAGTACATGTCTTTTGCAATACCCTTCATCAGGTGCGTGATTTTGTCAGCCTCAGTCATATCCGCGTCAACTATGTTACATAGGGCCAAAACATTCTGTATGTACGACTGTGTTGACTCACCATGTTGATGGGCCCAGTTCTTCAGTTTTTCTTCTGCTGGGAGGATTTGTCGCTGGCGGTCTCGAAACGTCTTCTTAAGTTCCTCCTGGAATGTTTCCCAGTCATTCAGCTTCTCTTTGTTGTTTTCAAATCATTGCTGGGCGACTCAGTCGAACCATATTAGCCATTTGTTGGGGTCCTGTCCAGCATCTGCAGAGAACATAGACGGGTGTCTCATTTGCAGCTGGCTTACTGCTGGTTTCGTGTCAATCATTCTTCTGATGATATGGACTTTCGGAAGGATTTACTCAGTATATCCATCATATTCCAGTTCTAGTCCGTGTAAGCGACAGCTTTTCCGTTGCCTAATCGGAGCCATGGTGATGCAGCTGTTGCACAGGAGTCCCGGCACCTCCACAACGTTGCATTGAAATGGAAGCAGGCTTCACTTTGAAGGCAGGGTTGACAACTGAACACAACACTTATACTGAAAGCAGGTTTATTGTGAACTGAACATACACGCAGCATTGACTGCCTCTCGGACAGAGTGCTCTGCTATTTATACACAGACAGAATGTACCAGAAATTAGAAGAATAGTTAACATAAGAAACATATAGAAATTACAAGTGAACATAAGAAACATGTAGAACATTCAGGAAATGATAAATACAAAGACATAAGTTTTTGCCAGTGGATGGGATTGAACCGACAATTTTCAGCACCGCAATCGGTGATGCTATCCATTGCGCTATGCCGGCAGTCAGTTAACTTGGGGTCTAGCGGCAATCACAGAGGGAGACCTACAGTTGAATACTGTAAGCACCTTAAAACTGTTGTGGGTTGCCATTCTTATGAGGAGATGAAGAGGCTTCTCATTATAGAGGAGAGTGGAGACATGCATCAAACCAGTCTCTGGACTGAAAACCACAACGACAACAACAAATTTATGAAAGTGATCAACCAAGTGTCACAAAAGTGACACTACCATAGGTTAGTACTGAACTGCAATAGAAGATTTGGTTTCTTTGGGGATCAGTGTATCACATCAGAAGTGTGAACACTAGTTCAGTCAAGTAAGAAGGGAAAAGTTTAAGGACTTTACTACCAGAATCAGCTAATGTTTATAGGGAGAAGGGAAAATAACCTAAGCTATAATATAAAATGTTATGTGTGAGCCTGAGAAAATAGTAACACCTTCTGGGCATAAAAATGAGTTTTATGGAAAGTATTGTGGTGCCAAAATTAGCTGCTGTTTAACCTAACTGTAAAGTGACCAAACAAAGAATTGAAAGTCTGTTTCAGGTAGAGGTACAATCACTCTTCCACACCATACATACTTATTGTACGTACCTCTGCGGTTTTAGAAACGACTAAAATACATACAGAAAAGTGAATCGAATTAGAAGGGAGAGCTCACAAAGTTTAATATCATTATGTGTAACTATAGATTGTGCCCAATTTGAAAACTTAAATCCTTGCAGACAGTCTACTGAATGTATTGATATAAAAAATGTGCTGTTCTTGTCACAACTTCCTAGGCAGATGTAACAGCAAATGTATGCCTGTATTGAAGTTTCCCATGTCACACACCGAGCAACTGTAATATGAGTTATGAGTCTACAGAGATGTTCTATCACTGATACATGTCTATTTACTGTTTGTCCTGTAGCTTCTGCACTGTATTATTGTGATCAAACTGAGTAAAGGAGCAACAACAGAAAAATAAAATATAATTTAGATTTCTAACAAATTTATGAACCTTCTACTGTGTTAACAGAATTAATTTTTGAAGGGGGAAAGAACCTTCAATTATTGTTGTGTATAACACATATTTGAACATCAGTGCAGTCAAATATTTTATAATTATTTCTTCTTCTAAATATCACATGAGTTTCATACCATTAGATGCCTCTTTCATTATGTTATAATTTGATGAACAATAGTGTAATATGTGCAAATGACACACCAACAGAAAAATATACTGCTGTACCTTTTCTTGAGAAAGACAAAGGGCAAACAAAACTAAGTAAGCACCACTATGACAACACATAACAATGTCTAATAAAATGACAGCAATTGAAAAATTCTACAGCCAACTCAGAATTGGTATGGTTTTCAAGGGAATGTTATACAATTATTCCTAAAAAAAACTGTGCCCAGCTCAGTAATATTGAAACCTAGTAACAGTGATAGCAAGGGGAGATTGACAGTTAATCTTTGTGCTCATAAAAATTGGCTCTGGGTGATTCAAGCTTTGTGAGTAGGGGACCTGTCATCTTAGAACATTGCCTCACCATTGGGGCACAAGTATTGTACCACGGAATAACACAGTGAGACTGCCCAAATCATCACTGCCCCACCAACACCACATTTCATTCTGGGGACTCAAATTTGGTGACAAGTAGCAAACAGAGTGTGATTTTATGGCCAGCTTTCCTGTTATGGGCTTTATATCACTTTGAATTGCAATCCACTAGTAGTAGGATCCAGATCTGCAATTGTTGCTTTGGTGCTGACAGGGTTCGTGAGTGCTCTCATTGATTTCTGAAGCAAGTTGTCCTCTTATTTTTAATTAAAACCTTCCAAAGTGATTGTTGGCAGTGACAACAACTTAATAGTCAATTTATTCAAATTAAACTTTATGATACCAAGCCTTTTTGTATCAAACTCTATGATGTATTTATGCAGACTTAAGAAGTGACTGAAAATGTGTACTGTAACCAGCATTTGAAACAGGTGTCCTGCTCACTAGGTACTTGCATTAACCAATACACCACCTCACCAGAGTGGCTTAGCGAAAGTGCTGCAGATTTACCCTGGCAGGGCTACCTCTCATTTCTCAGTCTACATGAAATTTCCCCTTAAACTCCAACAACACTGCAAATATTCATTGGGTGGGTTCAATAGCACCTCTGTGAAGAAAGGAAAAGAGGATCCTGCATGAAACCCAGACTTAAGTATCTTCATTCAAATTAAACTACATGGTTACAAGACATTTTCCATCTCCAAACATCACAGATGTTATCTTAGTACAAGCCACTAGCCTTTTATTTTTATAGACAGGTAAATATATTATTTAAAGTATAAATTCCTCCAAGAAGGCTACATTTGAATTCATCTCTTAAAATAAGAGAGGAAATCAACCAGCAGCCTAAAGATTTCAATAATGGTTTTTATAGTGGAGAATAAGCTAAGGCTAAAAAAGATATTGTCAAATTACTGATAAAAATCATGGTGTTATATATTCACTGATGCAAAAAATATGGCTTCAGGACAGTAAAAGGTGTTAAGAAGTCTTAGCAATAGTCAACTAAATGAAAAATCCATGTGAGGTAATTGGGTAACGCACAAGAATTATGGAGAAGCTTTAACTGAAGGAGAATTTAGGACTACATGTAAGTTTGTAACAGTAATGAAAAGATCTATGTACATGTCTTGCACTAAAATGTCAGCATCGTATGTGCTCATATGATTGAAGAAATTTCTTTAAAATACTGTACTCAGCATCTTATCATTAATAATGAAATTAAAATTTAAGAAAATATATAAACTGGAGTGCGAATATATCTTCAATTCCTCGCTCTCAGAGTTTGAAATTGCCATCCTTCTCTAGGTAACAACCCTGGTATATCAGACTATAATTAATAATGTACTAAAAACCAGGCACTAAAGTGTGAATTGTAGAGTAGTTATGTAGATCAGTTTCTCTTTCCTATTTTCCATCTAATGTTTCAGTTCTTTTAATCCGCTGCAATAAAAGTACTTTGAATTCAAATTGTTTTGGTATTAGATAGTTCTATAATTTACTACGTAAGTGAATACTATCTGTCATGTGAAGTGGTAAAACACACAAAAAATTTATGTATTAAATCACTGTTCTGTGTGAATAAAACTTAAAAATAATTTATTGATGCACAAAAAATTGCTGAGGAAAACAAGTTAAAATTTTTTTAATACACAGTATGTAAGAGTAAATCTTGATATAGAGTGGAAGATTATTCTATAGGAATTGTAGACATTGCCAACACCTTCTACTAATATGATTTAAAATTCTAAGTAATAATTTATGAAACTCAAGAGGAAATGAAGAATATTTTCAAATTATAGGACAACATGCTGACCAGTACGCAGGCACAATGAAAAGAGTCTTCAAATACACTTTCAGCCAAAGCCTTTGACAGAAAAGGAAGGACAACACACACACAAACACACACACACACACACACACACACACCGAGAGAGAGAGAGAGAGAGAGAGAGAGAGAGAGAGAGAGAGAGAGAGAGAGAGAAATCTTAAATGGTTTAGTGTTACAAACAACCTAAAAGTTGCGAACAGCTTTAGTTTATAAAACAAGGTTGTTGATTTCATAAAACAGAAAATAAAGGATATCTAACTACTAAATTGATACAATAAATAAACTACAATGATTATAATTTAAAAGATTTTAAGGGCTGTACACTTAAGAAAAAAAGAAGAGGGAGCTAGAAAAATAAAAAAAAGTTTTGTGTTGAGCCAAGGTGAGATAAAATTCAATTTCGTGTTTAAAATTGAAGTGTATATATTACTGTCACTGGCACTTAATGCATCACCTTGTGAAGCAGTTATCTTTTATGTCTTTTGAAATTTGTGGAATGGTTAGGGCTTCTGTCTTGATTTCTTTCCCAAAATTTTTATTTCAATATGTAGGCTTAATGTATTAAATTGTTAAGCAAAATTCAGCATAGGCCTATATTTATCTTACTTGGCTTTACTTTTGGCCTATAGAATGAATCAATATCAGCCACTACAGATACATCTGCTGCTCATTGTTTCAAATTTTTCCTTCCCTGTTTTCCACAACCATAGCTGAGAACATTCCAAATTTGACATGGTCCTTGCTTTTTTGTGTATTTGTTACTATATTTATTTTATTTCTGATGAGATGTTTCATTATAATGGTTATTCTTTTATTACTCATTATATTTCTGTTATAGTAAATTGGTGTACTAATTACAACACACAAGTTATTGACTTGCTTTAGATTAGTAGCTTCTGTGTTTTTGTTTTCCCTTTCTGTATGTCTGTTCTCAATATCAAAATTATTTATGTATAAATCAAGGGTTTCAGTATCTTCAGCAGTTCAAATGCAAATTACTTGTTAACTATCAATTTTTATTGATTTCACACTATGTATAGCAGTTTCCAGTGCACTTTCTATGAAAAATAAACAGGAATACAGAAAGAAGAAACATGTGAGACATCTCTTGTGTCTGTTCAAATGCCAGTAACATTTATTTTTGTTTTCTATCTCTTGTATAAAGCAATTTTTCTATTCTATTCCTATTTCCATCAATGGTCCCAACTGTATGTTCCATTCCTCTCTTTCAAAGCTTTTTCCATCTTAATGAATCTTACATATATTACTGTTTCTTTTGACTCCGTCTTCCAAAATAATTTCTGTTATACTAGATCTTACCTGGTTTGTTTTTTATTCCTGAACTAAAATTGGTCTTTTAATAATTATATAAATATAGCATTTAACTTCTCTATTAGAGTTCTCAATAAAATTGTAGAAACATGGAATGATAATTGAAAAATATTTATGTATTTTATTTCTTAAGTATATTTATATGACTTTTATAATTTCTATCAGTAGCAGTCTGCAGATGATGCAAACATACATGACTTTCTAAAGTTGTTAAATCCCCTACCCCAAATATGTTTTGTAATTCACCCACGATGTTATCTGTTTCAATTGGTTAACTTCTTGAAGTGTTGATGGACTGTATTCTGATTATTGGTGGTACAAAAATTCATTCAGCACATCATTCTCGTATTTATATAACCTGAACTTATCTAACAACTTCTTTGGAAATCAGTTCTTCGATGTATTATTTATGTTTGTTGTCACTTTTCAGATTCAATTTAAGTTCTACTTTTTTGTCCTTATGTATTTTGTTGTAAATTATTTAATGTAAGTCACCTATGGTGCTTGACAGAAAATGACAATAATATCAGAAAGGAAACACTTTCCTTACACTCTACAACTATTAATTGTGGTATAATTAAATACATTCCAACATCATTTAACTTTTACAATGGAGCTAAAAAGCTGTTATTCTCAGGATATAATATAGATATTAAGATTTAAAAAAAAAAACCTATTTTAGTATTTACAGAAAGTAACAACTTTTGAAACTTAATACCTACAAGCTCCCAACACCCACAAAGTCAGCAACATGCAGCATGGAATCATAGTACATCACCTTACCTCACTTCTTTTATCTAAATCTGACTCTCTTATTCATATTGTGAAAATCAAATTTATTACTGTCTTACTTTGGTGATCAAGTTGGGAAAAAAAGGAAAATGGATGAAGTTCTACCAGTTCTTTATGCTGCTGCCCAACCAGATTTAGTCAATTGTTGGATAAAATGCTGCACTGTCCCATATGTTGGCTAAATATGTCATACACTTGGAAAAAGTTAAATGCTCACAGATACATACTAATGATTTACAATAACACAGCAAAATTATTATTCAATAATAAAGACAATAAAAAATCTGTAACTGAGTGGTGTGTTCACCTGGGAGCACCAGGTAAAAGTATGTTTTAGATAGATTCATTTTCTGTGGAACATCTTTTAACAGAAACATTCTTGTATAAAGTACATTGCATCATCTGCATATGATAAAGAAAAGTGTAAAGGTGATAATAATGAAATACTTGCAATCAATAGCAATGTTACATAAAACAACAGTTTAGTTTTAAGTAAGTGAACATAATTTTCATTCTCCTCTCTATTAAATAATTTTCAGTTATGTATATTTTTGATTGCAAACATTATAATAACTTTAATAATCAGCTTAAATATATGTAATGTGAAAAATGGGATAGCTTCCTTCATAAACTTGCTGTACCTCATCATGTTATATATCTTCCATAATAATGTCATGTATTACTTTTACCTGTGCCTGTGACATTCAGTTGTAACCAAAAGAAACAGCAAGTGGTTTGTGAGCAAATGTTAACAGTTGCAGAACATCAGGAAGGTGTTTCCTTCTTGATACTATAATGATTTTTCTTGTAGTCTGTTTTATTTTGCTAAGTCTTCTTTCTTGATACTTACTTGAGTCAGTCATGCTTTTTAGTCGTTGGTTTTAAGAGGACTAAACAGCTAGGTCATCAGTCCCTTTTTAGTTATGTGGCTCTTTATGTCAAGTAAAATACACCTTTTTTCAAATACAAGAGGAAGGAAGCTGTAAATGCAATAGTTAAAATGCTTCCAAAGCTAATCTTCTTTGAAGATATTGGAGCATGATATTTAAAATACATAAAACTGTCAAAAGTTTCAAGAAATGTAATCCGAATTGTGAATATGATTAAGCATCAGTTATATTTCAAAAGTAACAAGAAATGTATTCACACTTCCTAATGTGATCAAGCATAAGTTGAGTGTCCGATTTTAGTTTTTGCATCTTCAACATTTGAAAATTATATGCATCACGGAATTATACACCCAAAAATCTTAATCATTATAATATTATCAATATAAATAATGTAACCATTTAACCAAAATATAACAACATACAACTCATATTCCACGAGTCATAATTAATGGAGAGAGTTAGAATTTTTATATTAAAAAAATGTTGTGTCAGTATATGATTGGGTAGTGTACTACTAACACAAGAAAATACTCTATTTTACCTACAAATAGGCTGTCTTCTATTTTACCTACATATACCTTCTAGTATCAACTATAAGAACAATAACATTTACTGCAAACATGAGGTAATACTCTGAAATATACAACCAATTTTATTTTTAAGACTATCTTAGCTCTGTAAAATTGCAAGAGTAATTTGTTTACATTATTAAAAATATTTGTTTAGTTTTAGTTAGATTTATCAATACTAAAATAAAATCAGAAATGTTTTCTCATGGAAAAATAGATGGATTAATGTTTTACCAAATCTTGAAAATATGAGTGATTTGAATGAGAAGTTTATAGATTGTAACATATTGTAATGAGGTAACACCTTTAGTAGAAAGTACTTGAAAGAGAAAAGTTTCTGTAACAATTTACATTCCATAGACAGGCATTAAAATATTAAAAGTATTAACACAGACTTTACAAAGTAGGGTTGCCAGATCTCTGGGCACTTCCTGGAGTGCCCAGATTTTGCATGAATTCCAAAGGTATACAAGCAAATGACTTTAATCTTGTGGCTTGAATGTTACCTTTCACAAATAATTTTGTTACTATCTCAATTTTTTTAGAGCTTTACTTTCTATTCTTATTCTGACAACTTTTCATTTATTTGTCCGGCACCTAAAGACACTTTTAATTAAACATGAAACTGTGTTAACTGGAGTCTATTTTGTGTGTTTTTTCATAGTCAGTTATCAGTTTACTGGGAGTTGTTGCAATGGTTAGATCAAGTACAAATAGCGTAATAACAGTGAAATGAACATGTGATGTCTGTGTTCTTTGTGGAAAGAATTGCTGCAGGACAGAAATTATAAAGAGTGGTTACAAAAAGTTGATAGTGATGATCATATGTGCAAAAGTGCAGGTTATGTCATATCTCACTTTCCCATTAAATGACAATGTAAATGTTGTCAATAAATAATTAAAATTAGAAAAACACAAAGTGAAAAAATGACAGAATGGTTACCAGTACTGCAGAATGAACACTGATTTATCATGGTGTCTTATACTTCCCAAGATTGTGGCAATAAGTTGATCCACATATTTTCAGAGATTCCTCCGTTGTAACAAAAGTATGATAAAGCTGAACTAAAAGCAAGGCATTAGTGAAATATGCATTTCTACCTGATGCTAAAGAGAAACTTCCTGAATTAAAGCAAAATGTTCATTTATCATTAGGTTTAGTTGATTTAGATAAGGGCAATATAACCTCCCCCCCCCCCCCCCCCAGTTATAACATACTTCTCCAAAGTAAGGCGAAATGTAACAAAGTTCTTGATTTTTATGGCAAAAAGGACTGCACAAAAGCCATTTCAAATAAAATAAAGTTTATGTTATTGAAAACTGGTTCATCAGTAAACAATGTAGTTCCTTATTTGGACAACAAAGTTTCAGTTAATTTCACTAAAAATAATTATACAGCTGGCCTAAATGTAGATCAGATCTCTAAGATATGTTGTAGAAAGTCTAGTTTTTAAAATATATTCAGGAGTTTCTTCATCATCAAAAATTCTGCAGAACTAAAAATATTCAGTTTTTCTGTACTTTTTACATACCACTCTACCTGTATTAAAAAAAAAGTCTACTGAGAAGAAAAAATCATTTTCATCAAAACAATATTCTCCATGATTACAGTATAAGGTCCAACAATAACACATTAATCACTGCAACACCACATTGTGTCAGAAAGATGTAGATCATGCAGGCACAAAATTATACAACAGATTACCCAGACACATCAAATCTTCTCCTGGCCTACTAAACTTCTAGAAAACTGCTTTTACTCTGTCTCAGAGCATGAGCAAATGTAATTAATTTTGTAACTGTTGAAATAAGTTTGTAAAGATTCAGTGTACACCCTACCTCATTATTAATTATGTAAATCTAGTTACTATTGAAATTTAACTAACATGTGTATCTTCTGCAAATTGTAAATCCAAAAGATAAAATTGTATGTCCAATATCTTGTGTACAACATATGTACTGAAATAGATTACAAGGACATATAAATAAATAAAAAGAGGACACTCTGCCCTTAGATGTTCACAAGATTATGTTGGAAATGAAAGTAACACACAGAGTATTATAAGAATAATGAATACTAATTTATGCATTTGAAGTAAATATGTCTTTAAAACACTTTACAAATCAGGAATTTTTTTTCTAAAAAAAGAAAAAGCGTACTCTAGTTTTTGGCATATTATTAACAACCCTTAATAAATGGTACAATTTCAGCAGGAATGACATGTATGAAACCATGTCTGTGCAAGATTTATGTCATCCAAAACTATTTTCATTCTATGACTTGCCTGATGTGGGAAAGAAATAAAAATTTAGTTTTGATGGAAATACACTGTATCATGGGTTTACTGTTTTGACATCAGTAGCATCAAATCTTAATAAGAAGGATAATAACTCTTATAAAGTCTGGAGTGAGTTTTTGACAAAACATATGTACCAAATATGTTCAAAATAATGCAACATGTCCTCACAATTTCTCTCAATAACACACATGTGGAACGAGTGTTTAGCATTATGAGTGCATTATGGTTGGATGCTAGAAACATAATTTCATTGGAACTGGTGAAAGCTGAAATTTGTGTACAGATGAACAGGAAAATATGAGAAGACTTCTACAATGTGGTTTTTAAAAACACGACTCTTCTAAATGTGACAAAATCTTTTAAAAAAGTATGAATGGTAATTTATGCATTTACAACAGTAATTTTTTACTACTGTTTTGTACAAGTTGGGTTAGTGGTAATGGCAGAATTGATAGGTGATTGGTAGTTGTTGTAAGATAATTAGTAGTTGTTTTTATTGTGCTAGTAAAAATAGTGGGCACAATATAACACAAAAATTTGTTTAAAAAATATGTCCCCTAACTCACAAATATTCTCTGGGCCTTCTTCAAGTTATGTCTGGCAACCCTATTGCAAAGGGCTCTGAAAAAATTATTTATTGTTACTGAATATTTCTTTGAATGAATTTACAAAAGAACTAAACCATAAAGTTTATCTCACCTGCTGGTTTATCTTGCTCTTGCTTCTTTCCCTGAGATACATCCCTTTTGTCTGAAATAGAATGAAAGCTGCATAAAATATCATTTTCAATAGAAATATAAAATTAACATAGTAAATCTGTCTAGTAACAATTTTAATACTTAAAATAACATTAAACTTCCTTTTATTAACACTGAAACATTAATCCCACTACTAGCTTACAGTAGTAATGCTATAACATAAGGAAACAGTTAAGTATATGTGTTGTCTGTAGATAATCACATTTATAAAGAACAAGTGGTTGGGTTTTTACAACTGTGATAAAGTGTGTTTTCTTCAGTATCACAAGATTACAGGGCTCCCTCTCCCCCCCCCCCCCCACCCACACCCTCTGTGTGTGTGTGTGTGAGTGGGGCAGAAGGACGGGGGAGGGGGGCGGCACACATTGTTGAGTTTGTACAGACTTGCTCTAATAAAGGCAAGTTTGGAAGTTCAAGATTTTGTGGTTACTCACTTCTCAATACATTGTTTATGTGTTAATGTAATGTCAACACCAATAACACAGTGGTAGTCATGATTTACACCATCAGCTCAAAATCTTAGATTAACAATGTGAAACTAATTTCAGTTGTAGCAGAGAGCAGATTTTATTGTATGCTGTTCATAACAGTTAGGGGATCAGGTGAGATATCATGCAAAGTATACATATGGTAATGTATTTTATTTAGATATTGGTTACAATTGTCGTGTATGTGATGCAGTACGATATTTTGCTGTCACAACTCTTTCTCGAGGTTTATACGGTGTTTACGTGGAGCGAGGCACTGTGCGGCTACCGTAATAGTGAAAAAGTCATTCGTGTTGCCCTCTAATATGGTGTGTGACCACCTCTGATGGCCAGTACAATTGCACACCTGCATGCATGGACAGTATGAGGTTATCAATCAGCTCTTGAGGGATATTTGGCCATTCTTCTATGAGTGGAATATCCAACTCTGCAACCATTATGGGAGGTCTGGCTGCAATGTGTTTGCCAAGTGTATCCCAGACCGGCTCAATTGGGTTTAAGTCTGGTGACAAAGCTGGCCACTGCTTTCATTTAATTCCCTCAGCTTCAAGCATGTTGTCCACCAGTGCAGCCCTGTGGGGACGAACATTATCATCCACCAGCAGGAGCCAATCTGTTACGACACCAGCGTAGGGCACAACGAAACCTCAAAGGATCTCGCCTCTACACCTCTGAGCAGTCAAAGAGCCATTCTGAATGACATAGAGGTTCATACATCTGCCAATACTGACTCCAAGGCACACCATTCACCATTCTCTGCCCATAAACAGGATTGTACTGAGTTACATATTATCTCCAGATGAGGGAATGATGATTACAAGATCTTGACTCATCTGTGAACAGAATCTGGTGCCATCCATCATAACTCCAATCCGGATGTTCCTCAGCCCAGTTTCTGCAGGCTAGATGGTGTTGTGGTTTTAATAGGACACACACCACAGGCCTCCATGCATAGGAACCACAATGTTTGTGTTGATAATGTGCATCCTGTTGCTGCTGGGAGGGTTCATTGCAGCTGAGTTGCATTCAGCCTCTTCTCTCAACATGCTGTTAACAGGAGACTACAGTCGTATCTTACTAATGTTATTGTGTGCTATAAATGACTTGATATTTATATGACTGTCTTTACAGTTGTTTCCCTTAGAAGGTTTCAGTTTTCATTTGTATTTCCTAAGATTTGATCTATTATTACAAGACTCCTTGCAAACTTAAATTTACTGTTTCCTTTCAGTTCACCAAACTATATGTAGTTATTAACTTTTTTCATCAATTTTCCATTAACATGACTTTTTACAGCACATAATTAAATAACAATAGTATCAAATTATCTCCTTATCATGAAGAAAATTCTGGACCCAAACGGAAATTATCCTGGGCTACCTGAGTAGCAACCCACAATGCTGTCCTCTGGACTAAAGTGGTATATTTTCATATAGATATCTAATTATGTGTTACAGTTTATGAAACTGTTCTGAGCATTAAACTGCACCATCAGTATATGAAAATTCACTGACATTTTGGCCATGTTGCAAGCAGACTTGCTTATGAATGACATCCAGAAGAAGACCACTTGCAACAGTGGCCAAAAGTCAGTGGATTTTGATATATTGATAATGCATTCTAATGCCCAGAACACTGATAATGGTCAAGTATTTTGTTGTGTTGAGGCACAGTCGTACAGTACTGATTAAATGATTGGATCACCATTTGACTGTAAGATAATACAATCGTACAGTCAAATCATTTAATCAGTACTGATAGTGGTGGTGGAGACCTTAATAGACATTACGTGTTTAAGGTTTAGAATTTGCCGTAGACAGGATTCCTTATTTTTAAATCCAGCTTGATACTCTCCAAAAGATAAGTTCCACACATAAAGGTACACAAAAAAAGTCCATTACCAATTTTAATGTGTTGGGAATACTCAAACACTGTTAACCAAAATACTTTCAATCGATTTATGTATCCTATACTTTTCATTGCTAAACATGTGATGTATCCAGAATGAAACCTTAACTCTGCAGCGGAGTGTGTTGTGATATGAAACTTCCTGGCAGATTAAAATTGTGTGCTGGAACCGGAATTCGTACCTGGGACCCTTGCCATTCACGGACAAGCACTTTACTGACAGAGCTATCCCAGCACACTTCACAGTCTGTCCTCACAACTTTCCTTCTGCCAATACCTTGCCTCCTACTTTCCAAACTTCACAGAAGTTCTCCTATGAACCTTGCAGAACTAGCACTCCTGTAAGAAAGGACATGGTGGAGACATGGTTTAGCACAGCCTAAGGGATGTTTCCTGAATGAAACCATGTAAATCAGTCATGTGAAATTCTGTTTCTGTCAGTACTGTGTACAGTCAGTAGTATAAACTCAGCTAGCTCTGCTATCTTAAAAAAGCCTTAAGTTTTAACAAATACTGAATACCAAGTCAAAAGTAGTTTTGTCATTCATCCATCAGACACATCTGAAGTTACTTTGATGTCAGAAGATGACTTTCCTTTTAGGATAAGTTGCTAATTTATGATTTTGATGCATGAAGATGAATTTCCAGGTCCCTATATTCTGATTTTTGGAGCATCATATCACTCTTAAATGAGTCTATGACTATTGTATGAATGTATTTTTGATATGTGGGCAGAATCATCAACATTTTTATAGTCAAGAGACAAAATATATGTAGTTCACCCAACTTGTGTCATAGTTGAGGACATGTCGAATAACAACATAAAACAAATAAAAAAGGCACTGTATTTTTCACCTGTGATTTTATTTTATAGACTGCATCAAAGAAATTGTCAAATTAGAAAGTGTTTTGTTAATTAACCAGTTTTATTATAAGTTAGTACACTGGTTAGCAGTTATACACGATACAAAGGAAAAAAGAAATGATTTTGGATAATTATAAAATGAGAAAACTAGTTACAGTTAGGAGAAATCAATATATGTGACAGGACAGAATCAGGAATCAAGCAACATGTGTTGGAGGACATTAATGGTCATAACATCATGGGGAGTGAGGCGAGTCATATGGTGCATTAGTTCTTCACTTCATGGATTAGACTTAAGTCTGTTACATCTTAGCAAATTATATACCCATTTCATCTTATGAATTTTGAAATCACAGCAAACTGAAATTTTATACCCTAATGCTGATTTGGGAAGTACTGTGCCATACATCTTGTGCATATGATCTTATCAGGTATTGATACATTCACACAACTGAAATATTTGTCCATGGCTTTTGTCAGAAAAAGATATACATACATTCACACACTCCCTCAAACATAACTCAAGTACACATGAACACCATCTCTGGCTGCTCCAGTTGTGCTGGAGTGGCCAGAAATGATTCTCATATGTACTTAAGCCCGAATAATTGTGTGAATGTATGTATATCTATTCCAGATGACGGCCGTGACAGAATATTTAAGTTTTATGAATGAGAATGTCTATTTTATGTACCTGTCTGCAGCTCAGCAATCATGTTTATGCTGAGTTTCTATCTATCCTCTATGATTGACATTCCAACCTGGATTTTCCTTTGTCCAATTTTCTTAACAGTGATTTTGGTTGCAAAATCATGAAGTTAGATAATTCATCTACTGTATAGAACAGCTCACAAGTTTTCTTTAATTTAGCCAGTAATTGTAAACTACTTAATTGGGCAATGTAATTTATATTGTGAGCATCTTTGCAAAGATGCCAGTGAAAAATCAATACAATGTTGTACAAAAATAAACAGTGCTGAAATTTACTATTTCCTTGCCATAACTTTTCTCATGGCTCGAGGGAGGAAAATGAGATAAATACTTATTTGACCAATGACCTATTACTGTCTATTCCAATGTTTGCAAAAATAATGCCGACGGATAGGTACCTTGTGTTATTAAAAATGTGTTACACCTATTGAAACATATGTACACTGCTGTAAGTTTAATTCATCAAGTCTTTTACAGACAGTACATTCCATCCAAACACTATAGATTTGGCATAAAGTTCTTTATATTCTAAGATTGAAAACTTTATACATTTTCGAATGGTCGTGCGCACTGAGGCACCCTGCTATGGAGCATACGGCCGTTCCATGTCAGAGATTTAAGTCCTCTCTCAGGCATGAGTGTTTGTGTTGTTCTTAGGATAAGTTACTTTAAGGAGTTTTTAAGTTTAGGGATCAATAACCATTGCAGTTAGGTCCCATAACATTACAAACATTTAACGTGTGTCAATTATCGATTTTATAAATAAAGAAACTGATTTACATGCAAATGTTTGAATATCAGGAAACACTGTTCTTAGTTCACTAGATTATACCTTCGTAAATGTCATAGATTGTAGATAAAACTCTCAGGCTTCTAGCCGCGTCAAGTGGTTTGATATCCATGAGCTTTCGACTGAGATCTCCTTGGCCATTGTCAAGTGGTGACTGTCTTATCATTGCTGTCACTGTCCTTATATACCTGCTTGGCTTACTGTGACGTCACAGGTGCTCAGCCGCATTGCCATATGAGGCAATGTTATGGTCGTGTGCCTGCCGCGCTCGCTTCAACCGTCCGATGGCTGGGACCCAAGCTATTCTCAGCTGCAAGCCGCCATCTTTATTAAGAGATTTTTCAGATATTTTGACTTGGACAGCCTCTTTTATGATGCTATCCCAGAAAGTATTTGTTCTGGTAATGACTGATGTATCCTCGAACGCAATGTGATGTTTCCCATTACCGAGCCACAAAACGGCAAGACTGCAAGCTTCTTAGTCTCCTCCTTGATGGTCTCCTGCTTGCGTGTCTTTGGATGGAGGGCTTGTGTTACCTGCCAGTTGATGTAGCCATTTTTCTTAAACACTTGTGTAAGTGGCTCAGTTCCTTATGCAAATGTTCATTGTCTGAGACTACTTCTGCTCTGTGCAGCAGCGTCCTTAGAGCAGATCGCTTTTGCGATGGATGATGGTGACTCGTAGCATGCAGATACAGGTCTGTGTGGGTGGGTTTCCGGTAGACACTATGGCTAAGGCATCTATTTGTTTTGCACCTGACAAGTAGTTCAAGGAATGGCAGGGCACCATCTCTCTCTACGTCCATCCTGAAATTGGTTTTGTCATTGGTGCTGTTGATGTGGTCCAAGAATTCACCCACTTTTTCACGTCCATGCGGCCAGACAATGAACGTATAGTCCGCATAACAATAGAAACAGCTACGCTTTGCAGGAGCTGTGTCTATGGTGATGTTCTCAAAGTATTCCATAAAGAGATTGGCAATCACAGGAGCTAATAGGCTTCCCATTGCAACACTGTCAAGCTGTTTGAAATATTCTCCAACATATAAAAAATATGATGATGTCAGAGTATGTCTGAATAAATCCACAACAGTGTTGTTGAATAAATGGGTCAGCAGGTCTATGGAATCTTTGATGGGAACGTTTGTGAATAATGACACCACATCAAAGCTGACCATGATATCCTCCTCTCCAAGACGCAAGGATCTGATTCTTTTGATGAAGTCAGTCATATTCTTGACGTGATGTTCACAGTGACCGACGTGTAGAGTAAGAAGGTTGGCCAGATGTTTTGTGAGTCTGTAAGTCAGGAGATTTTTAATGCAACTTTCTTCCAGTGAAGACAGTTTGAGAAGCTTGGACGTCTTCCTCTGGATTTTCGATGTTGGGTCCTCTGGTAATTTTTGGTATGTCAATTCTTCCAGCATCTCCCAAATTTTTGCATCGTAGTTGCCTTGTTCCATAATGATGGCTACATTGCCCTTGTCGGCTGGCAAGACTACAATAAGAGGGTCATTCTGGAGTTCTTGAAGGCCAATATGTTCCTCTCTTGTGAAGTTCGGTCTTGGTTCCAATGGATTTTGAGAGAATGCGACTTGTTCCACGATGATTTTCTTCCGTAGTTTTGTTGGGCATCTTGAAACTGCTTGTTCCACACCACTTATTATGTCTGTGAAAGGGATAGTCCTAGGTGAAGGTGCAAAGTTGAGTCCTTTCTTGAGAGTCGATATGGCACCCACATTGATGTTACTGGACGTCATGTTGATAACGACGCATTCTGCTGTTACACCTCCAGCTCCACGCTGTTGCTGAAAAAGTCAGCTGAATTTCCCTTTCCACCTTTCAGTGGTTTTGTCTGAGCTGACATTTGTTTTACCATTGTGGCTGTGTCAATCCAATTCCAATCCAAAACCGAAAGAGACTCTGTCAACTGCAGGTGAATGGCCATTAGTTTGTGTCCGTTTGTATACAACTGCTTCCTAGTGTTATGTATCCTGTCTCATAGTAAGGTAAAACTCATACAGCAAAAAATTTTTCTTGATGCAGTGGTACTGACATGGTGGCTCACAATGACAAAACGTGGAATCGTCTTCTCTTCATGACAGCGCAGTAGGAAAGCTAAAGAGCTTAACAAATTAGCCTTCTTGACACACACCTTTCCAAGGCATTTAATGCTGCACCTCGTTTCCTCCCCATAGAGGAACGTATTGTATAAATGCATACTTTCGTGGCGAGTCATGCTGATAAAATTCTCTCGGGCTTCCAGCTGCATCAAGTGGTTTGATACCCATGAGCTTTTGGCCAAGATCTCCTCAGCCATTGTGAAATGGTAACTGTCTTATCATTGCTGCTGCTGCCCTTATGTACCTGCTCAGCTTACTATGACATCACTGGTGCTCAGCTGCATCACCATATAAGGTAATGTTTTGGCCGTATGCCTGCCGTGCCCATTTCAACTGTCCAATGGCCAGATCCCAAGCTGTGCTCAGCTGCAAGCCGCTGTCTGTATTAAGAGATTTTTCAGATATTTTGATTTCGATAGCCCCTTTTATTATGCTATCCCAGAAAGTATTTGTTCTGGTAATCACTGATGTGAATTCTGGACCACATCAACAGCATGCATGACAAAATCAATTTCACGGTGGAGGTAGAGAGAGATGGTGCCCTGCCGTTCCTTGACATACTTGTCAGGCGCAAAACAAATGGATGCCTTAGCCATAGTGTCTACCGGAAACCCACCCACACAGACCTGGATCTATATGCTACGAGCCACCACCACCCATTGCAAAAATGATCTGCTCTAAGGACGCTGGTGCAAAGAGCAGAAGTAGTCTTCAGCAATGAATATCCGCAGAAGGAACTGAGCCACTCACGGAAAGTGTTTAAGAAAAATAACTACAGAACTTCCAGATAACACAAGCCCTCCATCCAAAGACACGCAAGCAGGAGACCATCGAGTAGAAGAGTAAGAAGCTTGCATTTTTGCCATTTTGTGGTTCGGTAATGGGAAAGATTAGCCAGCTTCTTAAGAGACATGAGATCAACACGGTCTTCAGGCCTCCTACAAAATTCCGACAGATGATGAGACTTGTGAAATATGATCTACACTTTAGAACACCAGGTGTGTACAAGATACCATGTGGGTGTGGACAGTTCTACATTGGACAGACAGTGTGCAATATTGAACAGCGCTGTGTTGAACATGAAGGATGTTCCCGTCTACGTTATCCTGAAAATCAGCAATTGTGCAGCATGCTCTAGAAAACGAACATTGCACTGCGTTCGAGGATACATCAGTCATTACCAGAACAAATACTTTATGGGATAGCGTAATAAAAGGGGATTTCAAAATCAAAACATCTGAAAAATATCTTAATAAAGACAGCAGCTTGCAGCTGATCACATCTTGCGACCCGGCCATCGGTCGGATGAAGTGGGTGTGGCAGGCATGTGGCAAAAACATTGCCTTATATGGTGATGCTGATATATATATATATATATATATATGCCCCTTCGCCTGGTAAGTGTACTTCATCTATTTTTACCCTTCGCCTGGTAAGTGTACTATATATATATATATATATATATATATATATAGAGAGAGAGAGAGAGAGAGAGAGAGAGAGAGAGAGAGAGAGAGAGAGAGGGGGGGGGGGGGGAACAGTGCTGCTAGGAAAAATATGTATAAAAAATAGAGATCGTTTAACTTACCCAAAGCACAGGCTAGTAGACAGATACACAAATAAAAACACACACAAACACAATTCAAGCTTTCACAACCATTTGTTGCTTCATCAGGAAAAGAGAAAGGAAGAAGGGAAAAAGGGAAGGATGTGGGTTATAAGGGAGTGGATGAGGAGTCATTCCAATCCCGGGAGTGGAAGGACTTATCTTAGGGGAAAAGAGGAAATGTAAACAAACACACCCACACCCACACACATATACACGCAAACACCACAAGGCAGACATTTTTACAAATGTGTGTGTGTTTGTTTACCTTTACTTTTTTCCCCTAAAGGAAGTCCTTTCAGACTTGGGATTAATTTATGTAATTTTTTTTTCTGCTAATAAAGTATTTTAGAGCCATAAAGATTAAAACTGAATCAAATTTATACTGCATTTGTGCCTGAATTTAATTTCAATAAAATTTTTTACCACATTCATGGTTACTTTTCTTAAGCTCTGATATTACTTTTAGTTTCTATCACACCACATGTGTTTCAATTGTTTGTAACCATAGAATGATTACATGCAGATATCTTCTAAGATTCCTGATGCCTCCAAATTCTCCCTTAAAATTTTTATTTACAGCTTTTTGAAGTTCATTTAGTGTGATGGACACAACTTAATTAAGTTCATTATCTTTTCCTTCTGATAGGTCTTCATGTTCCTCATGCTAGCACTGTAACTGTTTTTGGTATGTCTCCCACTAATGTATCTGAACATCTGTAATTGCTATGCTCTTCTCGGTCTTATTAATTTGATTTACAATATTATAAATGACATACTGACTACCATGGGCACGAGAACACATACATTAACAGGAGATAAAGGCTGTGAAATATAGGAATAAGGATTTGATGAAATAAACAAGTGACAGGGAGCACGAAGTCAGAAGACAAGCATGGAGGCAGAAGACACAGACAAGGAAGGAGTGAGGGGAGAGAACAGTTGAAAGCAAAACAATCTGATTTCACATTAAGTACACAATGACTATTGAAAGAAGACAACAATACAAAATTACCACAAAAAGGGGAAGAGGCAAAGAGCAAGAAGATGTCTGTGAAACAGGCTTCACTGGGCTACCTAAAATGTAAAAATAATAATTGGGTCTAAGTCATTCTCGATGAATAACAATAGTTGCAGTTATGTAGGCTTTCCGAATGTAATATTTCTTCAAGGTTTCTTTGGGTCAGTTGCCAGATCTTGAAATCAAGCTCACTCAATATTTTGGCGATCCACCTGTTCGCCACCTTCATGAGAAACTGCTACTGCCGAATCCCGCTGACTACTCATGCCAAGGGCAGAAATTGCCATCCTATATAGGTCCGCGTGTGGTGTGTGGCGCACGCATTGTCAGCCACAGGTACTGCACACAAACAGGTCTCGCAGCATTTCTTTTGGCGGAGCAGCAGTGTTCATGATATACTGCACTCACAAGTTGTCTTCCAATACTTTTGTGCAACCCACTAGAGTGTCGGAAGACAACCTGCAAGCGCAATATATTGCGGGCACTGCTGCAAGACCTGTCTACATGCAGTACCTATGGTCGGGAAGGGAGGACTGTAGCTAAATGACCATCTTATATACATGGAGATCCACATCAGAGTGTTTATGAGAATGCAATGTCTCTGAGAAACAGAATTCTTCAGCACACGGTTCACCAGACAGTAAAACAGGTTCATGAAGCACATAGAGACCAGTCACTATTTGATGTGAAAAACAACGTACTACCGTACATTATATTGATTAAGATGCTGACAACATTACAGTGTAATGTTTACTAAGATGTCAAAATGCAGACTTCTATAATAGAGGTCTGAGGTCACTGTGTGTCATCCGCAATCAAGAAAAAATTATTGCATTAAAGGGTGAAGATGTAGAGTAGAGTAGAGTAGTAGTAGTAGTAGTAGTAACATCATAACCAAGTTTCTTGGTAACAACTTTATTTTTTCAAGGTGATAATCAAATCTTTGGACTACACCTCACACACAACAAAAAGTTTTGTGCAAGTATTACAGTATTTCATAATCAAGGCAATCAAAATACTGGTATTATTACTGGTTACACAAAGCTAGAGAAGGTGGGAGTTTCAAACAATACTTTGCAATGTACCATAGAATTTATCTAGATTTGTATCTAAAAAGAAACAATAAAATAAACACTGGTGCTAACATATTATGAACAGTGGGATACTTCATGACACTGTCATCCTAGTGGAGAATAATGAAGACCTAAATGGGTAAAAATTGCCAGTCACTTTCCACTTCAACTATGCTTATAATTAACACATAACTTACAATACAGTGTACTTGATTCATGTCTTAGTCCTGCTTGCATATACATAATGAACAAACTGTATAATCTTTGCAGTGTTTACAATATAATGGCACAAACAAAGTAACTAGTTGATCACAGTAGTACCTTTAGACTAATTTGCAGGAGTATTGTGCATCAGAGAGTGTTTTTTTAAGTGCTGTGGTTGTAATGCCAAAGCATGTGAAATATTTGTAGAAGGCTACAAAAAAAGCTTTTGTGGCTGTCTCTAGCAACTCATGTATTGCAGTGGAGTCTAAGGTTGTTTTATTGAATAGTCAGAAACACTGAGAGTTGACCATGAATGCATGGAAGAATGTGCTCTGCATTCTCTCATCTACAGTGGTAATAGATATCCAAGTAGGAAAAGGTAAAATACAGATCAATACCCAGAAGGGCACACTGTGACTATGAACTTGGTCTCTCTTATTCCTGTCTTCCTCAGTGTTGTTGAGAGTATCAAGTGTTAAACTAAGCTAAAATACAGCAGGGAACAGTGGCTGGCTGATCACAAACAAATACAAGATGAGCCAGTCACTCTGCACAGACTAAAAACTCTGAGGTAAAAACAGGGTAAAAGTAAGAAAAACATGAGAGTAAAATATGAGAGGTGGGAGCCTGAGACACCAGGCATAAGCCCACACTAAATAAAATGATAAAATCTGGCTGCACGTATAAAACCTAAAACTCGGTCAGCCATAGAGGGTCAAGGTTCCTCAAGGCGGATGGTGCTGCCGAGTCGTATACCAGGCACCCATAATCAAGCCTTGATTGTATCAAGGACTTGTACAGCTGCAGGAGGGTGGAACGAGCAGCGCCCCAAGCAGTATGGCTCAAAGAATGGAGAATATTTAGATGTCGTGAGCATTTTAGTCGTAGCTGACGCAGATGTGGCATCCAAGTAAGCCTGTTGTCGAATACCATCCCAAGAAACCGATGCGTCTCGTTGATGAGGAGCAATTCACCACTGAGATATAACTCAGGATCCATGTGAACTGCCCGATGGTGATAGAAGTGTATCACGCGGGTTTTCTGCGCTGAAAACTGAAAACCATGGATAGAGGCCCATGATTCAGCTTTTCGGATGGCTCCCTGTAGCCGCCGCTCAGCGACAATAATACTAGCCGAACTATAATACAGACAAAAGTCATCAGCAAACAAGCTAGAACAGACAGAGGATCCCACAGCCGTGGCAAGCCTGTTTATGGCGATTAAAAACAGAGGTACACTGAGGACGGAGCCCTGTGGGACACCGTTCTCTTGGATGTGTGAGGAACTAAGAGTGGTACCCACCCTAACCCTAAAGGAGCGGTGGGAGAGAAAATTCCTGATAAAGACCGGAAGTGGGCCCCGTAAGCCCCAGTCGTACAATGTAAGCAGTATGTGGTGGCGCCAGGTTGTGTCGTAAGCTTTCCGGAGATCAAAAAAACACAGCAACAAGGTGTTCACATCAGGTAAAGGCTGTATGAATGGCCGACTCCAAGGACACAAGATTGTCAATTGTGGAGCAGCCCTGACGGAAACCCCCTTGTTGTGCTACCAGGAGTCCCCGGTCTTCGAGGATCCACATAAGCCGCCAACTCACCATACGTTCAACGAGCTTATATAGAATGTTTGTGAGGCTGATTGGACGGTAACTGTCAGCCATCTGTGGGTCAGCGCCAGGTTTTATCACTGGGATGATGGTGCTTTCCCGCCATTGGGAGGGAAAAACACCTTCTGCCCAGAGACGGTTGAACAAGGCGAGCAGTTGGTTCTGAGCATCCACAGGAAGGTGCCAAAGAAACTGGCCAAGGACACGATCTAGTGCATGCAGCAAGGTCAATTTGAAACTCCCACTCGCTAAAGGGTGCATTGTACGGCTCCTGGCGATGTGTGTGAAACAACAGTGGCTTCCGCTCAATTCGGTCTTTAATGGCGTGGAAGGTTTCACTGTAGGCTTCAGTTGAACTGATGCCTGCATAAAACTGTGCCACGTGCTCAGCAACAGCAAGTGGGTCTGAGCAGACAGTACCCTGTAAGCGAAGACAGGGGATTCCTGCTGGTTGGCAGTACCCAAAAAGACGTCGAACCTGAGTCCACACCCGAGAAGGTGAGGCACGAGATCCAATAGAGGCGACATACCTCTCCCAGCAATCTTGCTTACTTTGGCGTATAAGCCGTCGAGCTCAGGCCCGGAGCCATTTGAAGGCAATCAGGTGATCGATGGTGGGATGTCGCCGGTAGCGCTGAAGTGCCCTACGCCGATCCCGAATGGCTTCAGCAATTTCTTGCGACCACCAAGGCACAGATTTGCGCCGAGGGGACACTGAGGTGGTTGGAACAGTGGCGTCAGCGGCGGAAACTATGGCAACAGTCACCTGTTGGACCGCCACATCCACATTGGCTGGCAGTTGGGCAGGATGACAACAGCAGAGATGTAACACTGCCAATCAGCGCTATGGAGGGACCATCGAGGCAGTTTTTCTGCCTGTTGAGACTGTGGGAGCAACAAAAAGATAGGAAAATGGTCGCTCCCGCAGAGGTCATCGTGGGCCCTCCAAGTGAGGTGTGGAAGAAGGATTGGGCTACAGACCGAGAGATCGATGGCTGAAAAAGTGCCATGCGCAACACTGAAGTGTGTCGGCGAACCAGTTTTGAGAAGGCAGATGTCTTGTTGTGCAAGAAGGGTTTCAACATCCCTACCATGTCGAGTCGTCTCTGTTCCACCCCATAAAGGGTGATGGGCGTTGAAGTCCCCCAAAAGAAGAAACGGTGGGGGCAGCTGCGCTACCAGAGTAATAAGATCAGTAGGCAAAACATCCATGTCTGGAGGAAGGTATATAGAACAGACAGTGAATTCTTGCGTAGCCCGAAGGCGAACAGCAACAGCCTCAATAGGTGTGTGGAGAGGCACAGCAATACTGGGGACAATGGCAAGGGTGTATATACAGACACCACCAGAAGCTCTGTCACAGGCGGCACAGTTGTTAAAGTAGTCCCGATAGCCACGAAGGGCTGGGGTTCGCTGAGCAGGAAACCAAGTTTCCTGCAGAGCCATACACAAAACTGGGAAATGGCACAACAACTCCTGCAGCTCAGCTAGATGGTTGAAAAACCCTCAGCAATTCCATTGGAGAATTAGATTCATGGTTTGCTGGAAGACCATGATGATGGACTGAATATTGTCAGCCCAAAGATTTGTGGTCTGTTGTCGTTGCACATCTACATCATCAAGGAGCATCGGCTCAAGTGTCTTAGTGAGGGCCAGATCCTCGAGAGATGCGAAGATCTGAACCTCATCTTCCAACATAGATGATGCAGGATTCCGTGACTTTGAAGTCTCTGAGGAGACTTTCTTCTTCGGTTTTTTCTTCTTTACCTCCCACTGCCCTTTCGGTCTTAAGGGCTGGGAGGACTTCTCACTAGTGGTTTCTGGGTCCGATGTCGATCGGGAATCCAGTCGACTGGGGGCAGGTGGATTCTGCAGCCTCTGGCTGGGACCCTCCAAACCACTCGTGGAAGCCTCAGGAGGGGGTGCCACAAGGGACCCCCTCCGGGCGAGAGGGGCCAGGGAAGACTGTTGCTTCCCCGGCTGGGGAGTGGGGATTGGAGTCCTCGATGATGGGGTAGATATTGCTCCCACAGGTGTTGTGGGAGCAAGGGATGTAGATAGTCCCCCACCCATCGAGGGTGCAGTAGAAGATTGTTGACCCATAGGGCCCACGGATGGAGATGACACTGGTACCATCGATCGGAATGGAATAGGTGCCGCTGTGACCATCTTTACAGGATGGAGTCGCTCGTACTTTTTGCGTGCCTCAGAGAAAGTGAGCCGATCCAGGGTCTTGATTTCCATTATTTTCCTTTCCCGATGAAGAACAGTACAAGTTGGCGAGCATGGCGGATGATGTTGCCCGCAATTTACGCAAACAGGAGGTGGGGAAAAAGGGGTGTCTGGGTGTGATGGCCGTCCACACTCCCTGCAATTTGGGCTGGAAGTACATCAGGACGACATGTGCCCAAACTTCCAGCACTGGAAACACCGCATAGGGGGAGGGACATACGGCTTGACATCACACCGGTATACCATTATCTTGACCTTCTCAGGCAGTATATCACCTTCGAAGGCCAAGATAAAAGCACCGGTGGCAGCCATGCTATCTTTGGGTCCCCTGTATACTCGCCGGACGAAGTGAACCCCTCAACGCTGCAAGTTTGCTCGCAACTCTTCATCGGTCTGGGACAACAGATCTCTCTGATAGATTAGACCCTGGACCATGTTTAAGAACTTGTGGGGTGTGGTAGCCATAGGGATGTCACCCAGCTTATCGCAGGCAAGCAATGCCCGCGATTGGGCTGGGGACGCCGTTTGTATCAATATGGCCCCACTCTTCATCATTGAGAATGACTCCACTTCGCCAAACTTGTCTTTGAGCTGTTCCACAAAGAACTGTGGCTTAGTAGACAGAAAGGACTCTCCATCGGAACGGGCACATACTAGATATTGTGGCGAGTATGGTTCAGATCGGCGAAGGCCTCTACGTTCCTCTCATGGGGTGCCAAGGGAAGGGAACGTCTTAGGATCGTAAGCAGTTGCATCGAATTCCATTTTTCCACGCTTAGAGACGCCAGGTTTGCGTGTGGCGACGCTATTAGTTGCTCGTTTCATTCTCATCCCACAAGCAGCTAGGGAACTAAAGGTCCACCCAGGCAGAGCCCCGCTTGCCTGGGTAAGCCTGATACAACTGAGGTGCGGCAGGCTCCTCAGAGGTTGCTCGCTAGCGGCTGTTCAACCTCAACAGCCATGCATCTCCTCAGCACGTAGCACACCTTGAGATTGAGGGGTTTTTATAGAGGTTTGTACCGTCCTCACGATCCGGGCGATTAAGCCAAGATCCTCGGGCTCTGAAAAGTACAACGTTTACCGTCGCGCCGAACGATGGTCGTTGAAGCACGCACAGAGCGTACGGTGTAGCGGACTGTTGGAGCGACGCAGCCCACGGCTCAGGACCCCGGGTTTGCCAAGCCTGTACTCAGCAAATTAATGCTGAGCCCCTGAGGGGACCAGTTATATGAGTCTACACTGTCCAACTTACAGTGTCTTTGTTGGTTGTGCAATTTGGGTTGCTCTCAATGTAATCACATCTTATGCCAGAATCTTTAATTTGAGGTCTGTCTAGCTTCCAACCAGGGCTACTCTTCTTAGACAGTCTTATCCACATCCAAGCAAGGCTTTTCACATAGCTCAGTCATTTGAAATTGTATCAGTGCCACATGTTGACTTGTAAGCTGCCCAATATATATCTGAAATCAACTTAAGACTGTGAGAAATGTCTCTTAGACAACATTGTTGCCTAATGTCATATGACAAAAGGCAATCTCAAGATTTCTAAATTCCATGGCATTGTCATTATAAGATGTACATAAAACAGTTGGGAACTTAATTGGGAATTCTCCCTTATTTATGATGTCATTTAAATAGTAGTAGCAGTACTATTAGAAGTAGTATCTATTATGGTCATAAAATATAAATTGTTCTGTACAGAAAAAAAATATTTCAAAGAGTGCACAGTCACAGATGATGATAACTGACTACTGCACAACAATATGTTTTCTTTTTATTACAAACAGTAGCATATGGCTGCCACATGTCAAAGTTGTCCATGGCTTCTGTCACTTATATGCCACTGCACTAATGCCAAGTAATCGATACCTATATGTAAACCAATATAACTATTTGTGCAATTTTAACTCTGGCTTTTAAACAGAATTTGACATGATGCAAGAAACACCAAAAACACAACATAATACCATGAATATAAGAAGAGGCATTGAATTAAAATTTGTGTTTTGGCAGGATTTCCACCCAGGTACTCCTGATTATTAGCCAGACACTTTAAACAACTCTGCTAACATACTGTCGTTGATAATGTGGCTACATGGACTGTTTTCAAGCACTTCTTCATCCACATTACATACATTAATTCTGCTGCAATGTTCCCTTTGCAATACATATAAAATTGCCAAGACTCTCCTATATTGGAATAGCACCCCATTAATGTTCTTTACCAGGGTGCTATTCCAATATAGGAGAGTCTTGGCAATTTGATCCACATTTCCCCGGAAACACTGAGGCAGAATTAAAGTATGTGGTGTAGAGGGAGAAGTGCTTGAAGACAGTCCGTGTAGCCACATTATACACAATGCTATGTTAGCTGAGTTGTTTATAGTGTCTGCAGCAGGACAAATCCTGGCCACAGCACAATTTTTAATTCAACGCCTCTCCTTTTATTCAGTACCTTCAGTATAATGACACAATGTTTGTCTCAAGGAACTGAATTATTGTTGATATTTTCATTACCACGACTAACAAAATCCAGGAAAATAGCTTCCAGTCATCTCACAATGGATAAATACAAGTTCTATATGGTTTTCAAGAGACTTTTATACCATTATTCCTGGCAAATGCAGGTAGTGATGGTGGGAGGTGATTAGCAATCACACAGCCTGTTTACCAAAACAGCCCAAGATGCTGAATCATATTAAGATCACGAAAGTTCATCTTCATGGTGTTAAAACCAGTCCTGGATGATGCAACCAGTGTGAACAGGGGCCCTGTTGTCTTGAAACGCCATCTCGATTGAGGAACAAACACTGTACAATGGGATGAACCTAATCAGCCAAAAATGGTAACACAAGCCTCAGCAGTAATGTGACATTACAGAGTACTCAGAGGTCCTGTGAAATACCACAATATGACTAGAAAAATCATCACCAAGACACTGTAGTGTTTCACTTTTAGGACTTAAACTCAGCCAGATTTTGGATACAGTGTGTAGCGAGGCTCATCTCACCAAATGACATTCTCCCATTTCTCCATATTCCAGGTTTTACAATTTTCTACCATGTGGACATGACTGTAACTGATGAATGGTTTTAGAATACCAGATCACCTGGTAATTACCTATTTGTGGAGCATCCTTCCGTTTGGTTTCGTGCTGACAGCATTTGAAACTGTAATATTCAATATTTCAGTGTTTTATCAAAAACCTATTCGATGGCCATCTGTTACAATCATTTAATCTGACGGAAATTCTCCAACAAGATTGAAAATACTACCACTACTACTACTACTAATAATAATAATATTTAAAAGAGATAGAGTGGCTAGCCAGTACTTGCTTCAGCTAAATACCACTGATAGTCAAACAAATGAGTTTAAAATAAATGGCATGAACTTTTTGTAATTAATTCATTTTTCGGGTACAATAGAGAAGGGATGGGAAAGGGGATAGTAGGCAAGTGTTACTTGCAACATAGGCTATGAGAGAAAGATGTTGCAAAGGGTGATAGGTGAAAGTCATGTATTTGTGAATATAGAAAAAAAATTGCTCTATGGCATTTTAATAATGTTGGATCATAATCCATAAATTCATATAAAGTTTGTCTTTTTTTTACTTTCAAAATGCCCTATGTAAATTGGGTATCTTTGTCTTACTTCTGCACTGACAGACCTATGTACATAAATGCGGTACTTCATTTAGCTTCACAACATATGAAGTCAATTAGTACACTTTATTGGCATTTTCCACAGTATGATGAATCTACTCAAAATACTGTTGAAAGTAACTAAGATTAGAGTGTAATGTTCAATTAATGATTTGGTAATTAGAAAAGGAGCACAAGTTATTATCACCCAGATTTTGGGAGGATGGGGAAGGTAATTAAATATGCCAGACCTATGTACATAAATACGGTACTTCATTTAGCTTCACAACATATGAAGTCAATTAGTACACATTATTGGCATTTTCCACAGTATGATGAATCTACTCAAAATACTGTTGAAAGTAACTAAGATTAGAGTGTAATGTTCAATTAATGATTTGGTAATTAGAAAAGGAGCACAAGTTCTTATCACCCAGATTTTGGGAGGACGGGGAAGATAATTAAATATGTCACTGCGTACGGCACCAAACATGGTTGGAAAACATTGAATCGTCTTGCTAGGTTATAGAAATTTTACAGACAGTGTGTTGTGGTGATGTTCATGTTGATGTCATTAATGACATTTTCTGCCACAGATAGTTATATATTGCAACCTTTCTATTGAGTGTGTTTAGGTTTATTGTATAACACTTTCTTTTATTTTAAATTTTACATTTTCTGTCTTTTATATGGGTATTTGTGTTAACATATGAGCAAGTATTTATCTTTCAATTTTTGATAGCCTACTTCATTTGAAATTGAGGTGTTTATTATAACCTATTTAAGGCAAAGGATTCAGACTGATAAGTAATGCAATTTATATTGTACTTCATGTACGCTTTATATGTAGTATCCATCCACAGATGGCAGTTTATTTTTAAATATGTACATGTGTGTGGTTGGCAGGTGAGGGGCACAGGGAAAGGAAAATGTTGAAATCATTTCTGAAAAATGCTAATACATGTGGAGAATTGTATGAGTATCTCTGTCACCTCAACTGCTGATATTTCATATAGCTGTTTATTTCTGTAACTTCACTTTCTTTTTCAAATCCTATACAAGACAATATTTTTTGTGGTTTACAATCTTCTGTTCTTTTTTTTTCCTTTTGGCTTGAAATTTTCTGTTTATTTGTGGTCTTTATAGACATATTCTCTGCAAGTGATTATTTGATCTTCTCCTGTTTTGCTTGTACACTTGCACCAAACTACAAGACAGAGTTTTGTTGTGGATACTATTATAAGCTTACTGCATTGATGTCTGTCCTAAATTTCAAGTTTCTATAAAAGATGGCCAGCATTGGGAATTTTGTGTCTGTTTAAATCTGGCATGCTTTTTCTTTGCTTTTGCAACAGTGATCTGACCTAGTTCATGTACCAAGGGGTGGGGGATGCCCCAGCTTTCTTAATTTATTCAGCTTTAGGCAGTTTTCATAACTTATAATGATTTTTGCTTCAGTACTTTCTACTAGTGCATGGAGCTCTGGTACTTTCTATACACAAATAAAACAATTTATAACTGTTAGACACACAGTTCTTTGATCTGCATTCATCCTATGTGTGACCCTTTGAGACTAAAACCCTTTATGTGTGTTCCTGAAATCCCCTAATCTGGGGGGGAAAAACCACTCAGTCCACACCACACAGCCCCCGCTACCTATCTAGTTACTTCCTTCATGTAGTAGATACCTCAATTATTTAACATAACCCAGAACCCCACCACCCTGTGGTAAGAGTCGAGGAATCTGCAGAAATGTCCGATTCGAGATTTCGATTAGGACCCTCTGCTCGGCTCTGTACCAAAGGTCCACAGACAGTCCTGTCAACCTGTCAATGCTACAGATGATAAGATCTGCCATCATCTTGCAAGCAAGAGCAGCAGTCTTTAGCACTCAGATAGCCATCAGAAACCAGAGAGACTCTCGTGAAATCTGAAGTGACACACATCACTGGTAACGACATGAGCAACCACTTGCAGTTTGCTGAACCCTGTGCTCTTCACGGCATTGAGAATGAGCTGTTCCATATTAGAATGACTCACTCAGTATGTATACAGAGTGCACATTGGCCTTCTTCCCCTCCCCAGCAGCCAAAGCACGGGCCCCATTACCCACCTAACGCTGATGCTCCCAACTACAAGTAATCCTACCTCTGTGATTGCCTGGATGGTGCAGGCTCAGAGGTGACTTCCAGACAAGTCACACAATCTGGCTCAGGAACAATGTCCAGAACAGATAGCATCTCAAAAATGAACTATGGAGGTCTCTCAATGAGTCCCCCAGGAGGTCTCTTGGTGCCTGAGGTGATCTGTCACTTGACCACAGATGAGCTGTCAACCTCAACGCAAGCAGTAAGAGAGCTGGCCACAGCTGTGGACTGGTAGATGGACATGTCGGACATGCAGAATGCCCAGTGGATACCTATGGCTGGCCAACAAAAGTGGTGCCCATTGACCACAGCCTCCAGTTGTGGAACCGAAGTTAACACTGCCTGAAGCTGCGAGCAAAGTGTCATAAACTCAGCTTGCATCCATACACATTAGTCAGACCTTCTCCATAACTACAGTACCCAGAAAATCATGACTATAAAGACAGGCTGTTGGGCTCTACAGTAGGTATGTAACATAAATGTGAGAACTGTGCTGAGAAGTTAGACTGTCGTGCACAAGTCAAAACCTGAACTATGAAATTACACGATTAATTGAAACAGCTGTTGTAGTAAAGGCATTGCGAATACACAGTGTTTAAACCACACAGTTTACAAAAATGTGAGAGTGGGTTTACTAAATGTAAAAACTGTAGAGCACATGATAAATTTAAGAAAATGAAGTAGAACCACCATAGAAAAATCACAATATGTTGCTTTCAGTCAGAAGCCAGATACACTTACAAATAGTGATTTGTTCTTACTGCTGGAATCTGTTCAAGATGGTGGTCACTTAGCAAATGACATGTACTATACCAACTGAAACACGGTTTGAAATGGAAACACAAACGTACGATAGTCGCAATTCCCATTGCATCTGTTAACACCGGGACTGTCAGAGCATCATTTGCAAACATTGGTTGACCCAGTGTGTTGGCTGTGCAAACATTTTGTTGTGGAAGTACAACTTACAGCCTCACCAGGGGAGAAGCAGTGTGGTAACCCATAAGGTTACCACCTAGACATTAGACACAGTTGGATACGGCCACAATCAAATGATATATAAAGCCCGTGCAGCCACAGCTATCAATGTGTCCCCAGTGATTCAGTGGTCTGCCTAGTAAGCAGGAGATCCATCTTCAAATCCCAGCTGGGATTTTAAACTTTCCCTATCAATTTATTTTGATGCCCACTTGCAGCATAAATTCCTTTGTGTGATCAAACACACACAAGTGATTGCTCTCTTGTTGTATTTCAAGCTGTGTACTACTATTTGAGAGTTGATTGATGTTACACTCCATCTGGGCATTCAAATTCCTGACTTATCTTACAACTATTAGTTTTTCTGTGAACTGTCAAATACATTTTTGTAACAAGTATTGTCCAGTGTTTTAGCTTGTGTGTTACAACAAAAAGTGATGGGACAAATAATAAACTAGAAGTGAGTGCAGAAAAACCATTGGCAAAAGTTCTCCTTCAATAGGTGACCTGCAGGCCCTGCACACGTTGACAACGGTAGAGTTATATGAGTTGCTTGTGAATCATCTGTCATGTTGAAAATGGAATATACCTTGCACAGATATGTGACTTATCCTCAACAGACCATATAATGTAGTTTTCCTGTTCAGGTGTACACAGTCTTCCTCATTCAATGGTCTGTGTCTACAGATCTAGTCTCCTTAATAATACACAGTGCAAGAAGTTGGGTGGCTTTCAAGGGCAAGTGCTCTACTGACTGAGCTATCCAAATATGTTTCATGATCTTTCCTCACAGCTTTACTTCTGCCAGTACCTTGCCACCTACATTCGAAAATTCCACCTGTAGTGTGTTTACAAACTGCTCATGTTCAAAACAAATGATGAATGTGAACAAGTCTCCCTAGCAACACTTGGTCATATAGGATACAATGAGTCAAATGGATCATAGATATGTGAAGTTGTTGGATTGTGCCTGGAATGCAGTTGAATGTCAGCTTCCTTAAATAACTCAAAAATGAAGAATTTTTGTATTTATGTTTATTTCAACATTGTTTTCTTTTTTAAATGCAAGAAAACCTATCCACGAAGTTTGTTAAAGTATTTACAAATCACATTATACAATTAGGCAGTAGGTTCCGGAATCATGTCCCAATACTGCACAGCTTTAATATTACCACAAAAGTATTGACAAACATTTGAAACACATAGATGATAGCAGCTCACAAACATGGCTCATTCATATCCCTGCCAAACCTACAGGGGCTGCACAACTTAAATCTACCAGGCATAACTGAAGTCTGGGATACCACAATGAGGCATATACTTGTAACCAATATGGAGATCAAAACAATCATGACAAACAAACTTATAAACACATGAAAATTAACATAAAACCAATAAAATGATACAGGACAAGTGCATGAATGTGGGGGCTTTGGTCGGGAACATTCTAAGCAGAAAAAAATAACAAAAAGTCAACTAAAAACACAAAATTAAATAAACAGACCAAAACACTATACATGGAACTGAATAGTACAGTTGACCTATAGGAGACACCAAATGAAGACAGCAATACCAATCAACACCCTTGTATGAAATCATCTGCATAAAAACAACAATATTGAATACGTCAATTGACATATACTATACCTAAAATCAAGGAAAAGATACCAATCAAACCACACCCAAATCACATGAACATTAAAGTGGTACTGAATATTTAAAATGAAAAAACACCCATGAAATTATATAAAGGCGAACTAAACCGGAAACATCATATTACTAAAATGCAGAGTAATGCACACATGACAGAATACAACTTTAAGAGAAGCAACTACACCACACAAATGTGAAGAATGTCACACATCATATAGTCATTACAACCAACAAAGTCTAAGAACCATTTAACTTTCACCACAATAACATGCCACCACATACGTAAACACACCACCTGTAAACAAAGACACCTAAAAATTATTGTGCCATGATGATATCATATCACAACAAGCCAACATCACGGATCAAAGTCGATGGGTGGTATCCTGGTCTTCAATTGAAGCACACACTGTCTCCACTATCGCTTTTCATGATTATGAAACATAATAGAAATTTTGTTCTTGACAATGAAGAGAATTCCATGTCATGAATTTTGTGTGGTAAAAAAGCATTAAGAAACAGATTTATGAATAACACACACACACACACACACACAGACACACACACACACAAAATCAACATTCTTTTGAGCTGTTTATACAATAGAAATTGACAAATTTTTTCTCACAGCAATTTCACAAAATGATATTCTAAAAATAATATTTCAGTTGTCTCTTCCCACCTTTTTCACTCATGACAGTAGTCAGATGTTTCTATTACTGCTTGTGATTGATGCATAGTAGACAGTAATACTGTTAAGATGGTCATATACTATGTATATTGTTGCAATACTAGTGATTGTTTCCAAATAAGGAAGCACACAATTCTGTTGCATTTTCCTCAGAATAGTTATGAATCATGTAGGTAAAAGTCATCAGCAGGTGTTTCATTCCAGGGGGGATACAGGCAGCAATTAGGGGGAAAGGTTTTGCATTTCACAATAAAAGATGGTTGTTAGGGTAGTGTTGCAATAGAGTTTGCTCATTTGGTGACTCACTTTGTGTGCTGATAGAATGCACTAAGCTTTAACTACTTTAAGCACACTGACAGGCTGAACACTAACCACAAGCCACTTTGTATCATTCACAAAGGGAGATACAGCATACTCTATTGAATGGAATTGGAACACAGGTTTATTTTAAACATCATTTCATAGACGGCAGCACTCTGTGTGTTCAAAAGAGTATTGGCAAAGAGGTTTGTGATTAAAAAAAATACAATCCATAAATATCATTAGGGTGGGGCAAAACCATTTTGGGTTGTTTGCATAACAGAAAGAGAAAACTATTGAGAAATATTTGCTTTGGTAATTTGACGTGGTGCTGCACTCCAGACTGCCAACAAAGATACGAACATATGGAATAGGTTCTCAGATTTCTGATTGGCTGGAAAACTTCTCAAGGGCAAATGTTCATCTGAGACAAGTGTATCGTCAGGTGTGGCCCAGGGGAGTGTGATAGGACTATCTATTATTTTCTATCTATATAAATGATCTGATGGACAGAGTAATTTGTAATTTGCAGCTGTTTGCTGATGATGCTGTGGTGTATGGTAGGGTGTCATCTTTAATTGACTGTAGTTGCATACAGGATGAGTTAGAAAAATTTTTCTAGTTGGTGTGAAGAATGGCAGCAAGCTCCAAATCTAGAAAAATGAAAGGAAAAACAGTCCCGTAATGTATGAATACAGCATTAGTAGTGAGCGTCTTGATGCAGTCGCGTTGTTGACATATCTAGGCGTAACACTGCAGAGCGATATGAAATAGAACGAACATGTAAGGACAGTTGTGAGTCGGGTGGACAGCTGACTTCGGCTTGTTGGGAGAATTCTGGGAAGATGTACTTCGTCTGTATAAAACACTTGTATGACCACATCTTGAATATTGCTCAAGTGTTTGGGACCTGCAGCGGATCAGTTTAAAGGAAGATATGGAAGCAATTTAGAGGTGAGCAGCTAGGTTTGTTACTGGTAGATTTGACCAATGTGCAAGTGTAACAGAAATGCTCCAGAAACTCAAATGGGAAATGCTGGAGAAAAGACGACTTTATTTTCAATAAATTCTGTTGAGAAAATTTAAAGGGTCAGAATTTGAAGCTGAATGTAGAACGATCTTCCTGCTGCCTACTTATCTTTCATGTAAAGATCACAGACACAAGATAAGAGAAATTAAGGCTCGTACAGAAGTGTAAACATTATTTTTTTCCCTCATTCTATTCGGGAGTGGAAGAGGAAAGAAAACGCCTAGTAGTGGTACAGTGTACCCTCTGCCATGCACTTTATGGTGAATTGTGGAGTATATATGTAGATGAACAAAATTCAAAATTCAAAATATATATGTAAAAAAAATGGATAACACAAGAGAGAAAGAGAGAGGCAGGTGGGAGAGAGAGGGGTGGAGGAGAGGGGGGGGGGGGGGAGAGAGAGACAGAGATTCTTTCCAGGACAGTGTAATGAATCAACCTCATTCTTGTTGAATACAAAATAATTTTCCCTAGTTCAAAGTCTGTGATACAAAATAATGAATGCTGTAGATATCTCTGCAATAAAACTCTTTCACTGTGAAAGATCATAACTGTTTTTCTAACTGCTAAATTAATCTTTCATTTGTGGTCTTGATAAGAAATGCAATTAAAGTTATGTATAAAAGGAGAGAAACATCTGTCGTTATTTATCTTTACTGTAATAAGATGGGAGTAATAATACAGGCTGATGTTACATTTGTGTTAACACTATGACAGTTTATTTTCAATAAATTCTGTTGAGAAAATTTAAAGGGCCAGAATTTGAAGCTGAATGTAGAACGATCTTCCTGCTGCCTACTTATCTTTCACGTAAAGATCACAGACACAAGATAAGAGAAATTAAGGCTCGTACAGAAGTGTAAACATTATTTTTTTCCCTCATTCTTATACTTTTCTAAGCTCTAACTAACTTTGATGAATATATTTTCAAGGTAATATAATATTGATTTGCCATTGCTTATGATTGAAAAGAAGAGGAAGAACTAGAATTGAAACGAACATGTAACCTAAAGCTGTTCACTGTCATAACTCACAGCAATAATTTGGAGAAAAAAAAGTTTGGGTATTCCAAAATGTGTTTATCAATGGTTAGGTATATGATTTCTGTTTTTAAGCCCTGAAATACTTCTAAATAAATCAATTATGTTTTCCTACAACAAGATTAATTTTAGTGTCATATGCATGAGAACATTTGTTACTTGATCAAATGATCTTTTTCACAAATCAAAATTTATGTTACTGAAAATATTATACTTTCTATAGAAGAAAATTAATATGGTATAAAGTACCATAACAGACTAGTGAATATTATTTAAAATAACAATTAACTTAACAATTCAAAACTACTCCCTAATTTATGATACTATTTACAAATTCAAGAAAAAAAACTATATTTTAAGACCTTTAGAGTATTTATAGCTATTCCATGCATAAGCATTGCATTTTTATTGTAGTCTACAACACCAAAAATATAAACATTACAAGTTGTACAACTAAGACACTAATGAAATAAAAGTAGAAAGCTGTAGCATGCAAAGTACTGTTGTGGTAGAAATTAAGCAGTAAACAACTATTACTACTAATTACTATTACCTCCAAATAGCCAATTATATGCAGGATACAATTACAACATAAGCAACATTAATGGATTAACTGCAAGATACACTGACAACACTACTACACATTTGATATTAAATCATAAAACCCACAGTAACAACAGAATATCTCACTTTTTCATACATGTTGGTCTGGATTACTGATCTGGTATCTGTAATTAGGTACTTCCCGTTACATTATATATCAATATACAGTTTCTGTACTATTTTGATATTGAAGTTATTTATGATTAGAAGATACTGACAGTATATTATTTAATGACCTATACAGGCATGCAATGTATAACATTGGGTATGTTACATTTTGATCTTTAATTTTAGAAGGTTTTAATCTATAGTATCATTGACACTTTACTAATCTCCCAACACCAAACAGAACTTTATTGCTTATAAATGTAAGCAGCTGAATATGTTAGATTTATAAAAGAATGTGCCACCATGACCTTATGCAGCATACACCTCCACCATTTAGAGATGAAAGAAACTTCTTATACCTGGACATAATTCTGCATATTTCAGTTCTGTTGCAAGTAAACATGTACTGTTGTCCTTCCTCTTCTCACTCGTACTGAGTGTTTGAGAATCATTTTTAACACACGCCAGTAATTTGGATGATTTTTCATGTGCTGCTGATCCTCCAATACATGAAGTTTCTGGAACATTTCTTATTGAAGGATCACAATGACTATCAGAAATAAGTAAATTTTTCTCGGAAATCATTTTATTACTACAGAGTATTGGATCTGATGTAACTGTGGAGATATCAATGTCTGGAAACTGTTTCTTCTTCTTCTCCATTCCTGAATGATCCAATGCAGGCTTAGGGTGCTTCAGCAGAAACAAATCATGGGTCTGACCATTTTTCTTACTATGGTAAGAGGAAATGTCAGACATAGTGGAAAATATTTTGAATGCTGGAGAATCTTGAATCCTTGAAGGATCAAGACGACAAGGGCTTATGCTTCGATCTTTAAGACAAACTATGCGGACAGCAGGTTTAAAACTACAGTTTTCTTTCGTATTTGAAGAACAATTTTTAATGGCATTTTCATTAGTTAAGAGTTCTCTCACATTATCTGTTTTTATTTCTCCTCTTTGTAAAGATGTATGTCCACATATCAAACCATCTTCAGATGTACTCCTTGCTGAGCTGTTAAAATGTATCATGTCTTTCAATGGTATAGTTGTTCCAGTAATCATATTTAAATTTACATTGGTGTCTCTCCTTGCACACAAAATATTTTCAAACTTTGAAATCAGCTTAGATACACTTCCAAATCTCCCACGAGCATATATTGGTGTAAAATGTGTATCTCTGTAATTCACTTCTCTTGTTGAGAGACACGTAAAATTCTCAGAGAGGGTCCTCTTTTCAACACACTTTTTAGGCTTCCTTTTCCTGTTTACAGTTTCAGAATCTGTGGATTTCAAAAACTGGGTCATATTTAAATTGTATGTTGTATTACTTACATCAGAATCTGCTATTGGTAATGCACATGTGTTCCTTTCCTCTAACATTATTTCTGCTGTAGCAAGGTAATCAACATAGTGCATTGTCCATGACTGGATGTATAAATTCAAGGCTGCCATAGTTAGCAAAGTTTGATAGCCTTTAAGAGTCTTCCTTAAGGAAATAGCAAAGCAAACATCATCCGACATACTACATACATTGATTTTAGCAGACATAGCATGTATAGTATGATTAGCAGCTTGAGAGGTATTAAAGGAACAAGAAATTGCAAAATTTTCGTTTCCACCATAATCAGTTTCCTTATGATAAAAACAACTGAAAGCAGCCATTTTCTCATGATCTACACATGTATTATACAAGCTTCTGTGGGACAAATATATACTACGCACCGAATGGGTAAATATTTTAAGGCGGTAATAAGGTGGTTCCAATTTCTTAATGTGAGATAGTGATACAGGGCATCTATCATTTAAGGCTAATTTATCCATTTCTACGGATGATGTATTGTTCAAATGTACGGTTGATGACAATTCTACATTTTGCATACCTTCAGCTTCTTCGCAGATATTCCAGTCTGTCTGGTTGGGTAGAGGCAGTGTAGAATTCTCATTTTGCCATACCACTGCAAGTTCACCATGTAGTTTCCCAACACATACACAAACAGAATCATTCTCTAAACAATCTGTTCTTCCCGATGACACACACACACACACATTTGCTTCTCCATCTAGTATGGTAACTTTATCTTCTGGATGTTCTGATTTGTGGTATTCCTCCTCAGAAAATCCAAAATCTTCAACATCCGTTTGGGATTCTCGTAAATCAAATGAACCCTTAACATGGACAGCTTCTTGGGGAGCTTCTAAATCAAATTTTCGTGTGTGTTTATCATGGACAACAGAAGATGTTTGATCTTCTAAATAACAATGCATTTCCATTGGAGTCATAGTTTCAGCCCTTGAATATGATACTTCTTCATCTGCAGAAGCTACAACATCTTCAGTATCTGTGTGAGCACTATGGAATATATCTGAAGTAGGGGACATCATGCGAATCGTAGGAATAAGCTTGTCAGTTGAAGTAGAAATTTGCTCTCTCACTTCATGTGAAAACGGTCCATCACCTTCCTTTAGTGTCACAGTTTGCAAACCATAGTCTCTCATTATCTCTGGAGTGACAGACAGTGGTCGATCATGAGTCATCACTTGGATAACTGTTCCATCTGTTTCTGCATCTGACACTTCAATATCTTCAATATCTGTTTTTGTATCCAGTGTACTCATATCTGAAAGAAAGGATTCTTGTACCATCTCTTGTGAGTTGTTGTCAGGCAACAAGTCATCTTGATCACTTAAAACAATTTCCTCAGTATCAGTTCCTGTGCAGAAGCCAGAAACTGTTGCCATATGTGAGGAGAGATGCGACCTAGACTTCACAGAAATTGTTTTTGCTCTTGCTTTTTTGCGTTTATTCAATCTGGTCTCATCTGTTATGAGGACTTCTTCAGTTTCTGTTAGTATTTCTATATCTGTTGCATCATTGTGTAGTGTATTTCTTCCTGTTTCTGTCTGAATTACATCAGAGGATCCCGTATAAATATGGTCTGTATATATCTTATCAGTGACTCCTTTATTCTCATTAACTGTAAACTTACATTCCGTTTCAGTTTCTGATTGCAGATCACATTTTAAATTATGCATAGGCATTGTCAGAGGTAAAATATGTTTTTGGTTTACTTCCCCAAGATCAGTTGATTCAGAAACACTGATATATTTCATTTCAGAATCTGTTTCTGAATCTGTTGCTGTGTGAGGCACAATATTAAAGCTATCTTCTGATGTAGGCAAAATTTTATCTTTCCTGCAGAGCTGAAGAGCTGTTTCACTGCTGCACCCTATGCAATCCATTTCCTCAGCTAAATGTATTGCTTTTTCAGAGACTATTGTTGCTTTCTCTTTGCTATCGTCATCACTTGCAACAATTACAGGCAAATGCTCACCTGCAATATCTAGGAACTTTACACCCAGTACTTCATCACAATTCTTCTCAACATGAGTATCTCCATCACTACCTTCACAATCATCTTCTTCTGTGCTACTTTCTTTATCAGGAGAGGATTTAAAATTTTTTAATCTTCTCATTTTACGGTTACTGCCAATATCAATGTCCTCACTAGAGCAGTAATCATCAAGTCTCCCTGCAAAATCTAAATATTGTTCTTTCTTAGGTATCTTTTCTATGACATGATGAGTTTCTGTAACAGATTCATAAGCGTTTTCGAGACTGGAGTGCTGCAAAAGAACACATTCTTTGTCATCATACAAGGTGCTGTCTTCTTCTGAAAATACTTCACATTCTTCAACATCAGTTTCAGTTTCTTGAGTGATTCTTTCATCTGGACATGGTCTTTTTTCCATAGTTTTAAGATTTACTTGCACTTTCCTGCTTTGTAAGCTATTTTCTGTTTCGGTGAAGAAACTTTCTTCAGGTAAGTGTGAATTTAGTATGTAATGAACTGGTGCATTATTTGGTGCAATTCTCTCCTCACTTCCTTCATAATCAGAAATTTCTATGTCTTCGATATCTGTCAAAAGTCCAGTTTGGTGTTTCACACCTGGAGATTTTGGTCTACGTCTTCGTAATTGATTGCTTTTTCCATCTTTTGCAGTCAAATCTGTGTCTGAATCAGATGACAAAACCTCTCCCTCACCAGCTATGTTCAATGTTAATGGGAGGAAACTGCTCCCTAAATGTGATTTAGAAGATGATTTTTGTTTTTGCTTTGAATGTTGGTGCAATTTGCTCAATGATTTTCCTTTCCGTAATTTGGTCGATGCTTTTATGGAATATTCTGACAAATTCTGTGGTTCAGGAGTTACTGCAGGTGATGTTGCAACATCTGAGAGATGTTTAACTGTATCTGAAATTTCTACAGATTCCCCTTCACTTATCAATTGTGTCAGTACACATGAACTTGCAAATTCTCCAGATTTGTCAGAAAGGCTTTCATCATCAGATAACTGAACTTCTTCCAAATCAGTCAAGCCATTTTTTACAAGTTCATCTGATGTAGAGGTATCAAATATTGGCACACTATCTGACAATTTTTCAGTTACTCTGATACATTTTGTACGAACATCTTGATTGTCTCCAGCATATTTAACTAATTCTTCAACTGTTCCTTCTATTTCTAAAAACCGATCTATATTGGAAGGGTAGCTTTGGTCTATGGACCCTTCAACATCCTCATCTGATACTTCGACTGATTCATCTTCTGTTACAGCAAGAATTTCATCATTATTTTTAATAGTCAGAGATCTGTATTCTGACATAACAGGAAATTTACAATCCTCTGTGTCACTTAATAAGTCTTCTACATCAGTCAGAGTCTCTGAAACTAAAGAAGATTTATTCTCTTCTGTATTCTGTAAACCACCACAGGAAGCCCTTAAATCACTGTCAGACGTTACTGAAATAATTGGAAGCTTTCTGAGATTAGATTCCATACTGGAGCTTGTTGATGAAATTACAGTGTCAGAGTAATGTAATGAATTACAAGAGCTAGATTCTTGTTCAGTCTGATAACCTTGCAGTGTGTAAATTGGAAGGCTTTCGGTATCATCAATTTCAGTTTTGAGAGGAATATTATCCACTGGTATCAATTCCTGGTCTTCGTCTGTTGCTGATTCCTCTTCAATCACAGCTAGTAAGTTTGAAGACTCTAAAATAGCATAGTCAACTTCAGAACCAGATGTGGAAAGAGTACGGATTTCATCATCATTTTCATCATGGAAGTCCTTTTCCTCTACTTCTTCATATTCTGCTTTCTCTTGTTCTCTTTCTTCTTCACATGCCACTTGGTTGTTATTATTCAAATAAATATATTTGACTTCTTCATTTGAGTCAGTAGCTGTTTCATGTGGAGGAGAGGTGTAGCCTTGTTTCACAGCTATATCTTGATGACCAGCTGAAGAAACTTTCCTTTCCAAACGTCCCGTGGAATCCTGAATCTGGGAATCAATATCACAGTTTAAATACCTTGAATAAACTTGGTTACTACTACATGTAGATGAATCTCCTTTAAATATTCTTTTTATGGGTATGTCTTCTGTATGAAAATCTAAGTTTGTGTGTTTCATAAAATCCTTAGAGTTCTCCCTTTCAAATGACTTACCTTCATTATTATATCCTTGTACTACAAGAATATTTTCTAAAGAATATTTAAGAAATTCAGTCTTATCCCATAAATCTGATACTTTAGGTAAAAGAGATTGTAAATTCAAGTCATAATCTGACACAGTATTAAGGCGAAGCTCCTTTAACATTTCTTCTATTTCAGAAGCCATGCTCTGAATGAATGCAGCAACTGATGGCATCAGAATATTAGTGCTGGAGTAGGCGTGGAATGTGGGTAGAAATATTTTACCTGGAGAGGAGAGGGATGCAGCTTCCGACGGTTCTTCCTCAGCAACATAGTGAAACTTGTGTTTCACTCTGGGAGGGGTTACAGCTCGAACGTCCAGGATTGGGGAGAGCTGCTCCTCTGATATCTGTGAACGAGACTGAGAGACTGAAGGCTCTGCACGTCTCTTCACAGGGGATATTGTAGCACTGGAAGTGGTTTCATGTGGAAACAGAGTCTCTGGTTTGTGGATGACACCAGAATCTTCATCTTTATGGACTGTACACAATTCAGGTTCAGGATCAGACGAACGTATTCTCTGTCCTGCACCATCATGAATCATATCGAGAGATCGCCGTGTCGGTTTAGGAGAAGCTGGTGAGCCGTGGAGATCGTGATCAGAAGAAGAAAGAGGAAGTGCAACAGAATCAGACAAGGAAGAGTCTGTAGTGTCTATCACTGACAGCTCTGCTTCAATGCTGCCAGTTTCATGAGGTGCACGTGCACTCGAAATAGCAGCAACACGACGCAGTGCTTCAGACACTGTGGGCTGTCGATATATAACTTCGATAGACCCTGTTGTATCAACGGTTCTAGTAAACACTTCAGATGTAAGAAGCTGTGTCACACGTGATGCACGACCAGGGCTCGAAGGTACTGAAGGTGGGCTCCGAGCAATTCTAGCTGGTGATGCAGATGGTGACTGGCCTGGTTTGTCTGCTGTAAAACGCTCCACTACTGACTGAACTGAGAGACAGGGTTCTGGACTGGTTGATGATAATGCAATTTTCTCATCTAATGTGGATATACTTTCCTCACATTCAGATGTTTGTTCAGAGCTATCACTTGGCTTCACAGAAAAAGTTTTCACATTACCATCTTTCTTTTCTTGTGATAAATTATCAGTACCTCTTTTGTGTGGAACATATCTGCCCTTTTTGTCAGTTTCTGTTTGTTCCTCATGTGATTTTTGAACTTGAGTAGGTAACTTCTTTGACTTAACACCAAAATGATCAAATTTTGATGTACTCTTTGGATAATCTGTATCTACTGACTTTTTTCCCTTTCCAAGTGTTATGTGCATGTCCATCTTTTTAGAAGCAGTTTGATGATGTGCAGATGAAGACACATCTTCGTCTACAACAGATGGTTTCTTTTTGTCTTTTCTTGGTGCAGTCTTTCCAACCTGATGCCCTTCAAGGTCTGATTTTGCTGCACTTGCTCTTTGTTTCATACTCACTGTTCTGCTATCAGATACATCTTCTTTAACAGAAATCTTAACTGGTGATGATTTTGGAATAGCTCCTTTAGCTTCTGCCACAATAGAAGTTTTTCTCTGTGAACTTTTTGGAGAGGATGCAGTAACTTCTTCTCTCTCTGAACTTCTCCTTCTAAATGAAGTTTCTCTGCTCAGACTGCTGAATCTGTCAGTGGACTGATGACCAACTTTCAAATCCCTTGACAGGGTAGATGCCATGTAGCCATACATTCGGTTATCATATTTTGAAGATGTTTTGCTGACTGCCTCATCACTATCCTTAGCCTTTCTGGGCACATGCTCACGAGGTTGTTTCTTTGCAGTAGATGTTCTTGTGTCTGTTCCAGCATCAGTTTCTTTAAAGGGTTTGGCCCCATCCCACCTATCATCAATTCTTTTCCTGCCAACAAATTTCTGTGTACTGGTATCTGGAAGAGAAAAGCTTTCTTTTGACAGTTTTGGGGTACTGGGTTTTCTTATGGTAGGTTTAGGTGTATCTGTGCCACGTTCTTTCAATGGCTTCATTCCATCATATAGTTCACTTTTCTCTTGAGCTTTCTGCTTGCCTTTGTGTTTCAAACTTATATGACCAGCATCATATTTTGAAGGCCTTCTACTGTGGGCATCTTCAGAATGTTTACCAGCAGCTTCCTCAGCAGCCTTCACTGAAGTTTTACTAGAAGACTGGGGAGCTTCAAGAACAAGTGATTCACTACCAACAATATCATCACATATGCAGATTGACTGTTTCCCATGTGACTCAATATTTACATATGACACACCAGAAGCAGTTTCAAGAAATACTCCTGTTTTAGCCATTTCAGCTTTAATTTCATCCTCACTGACAGTAACTTCCAAGAGATCATCCTTCATCACAATATCCTCTGAGCTAACATCAAATTTCAATTCTGGTGCCAGAGTAGTAGAATGCGCTGACTCAGTTACGTCTAGAAAAGGTTTGGTTTCCACCATTCCCAAGGTAGAAACAGTTGGGGATTCATCAACACACTGTTTTGACCCTTCTGATATTTCTTCAGAGTGGTCATGAAAATGTTCAGCTTCTGGTGATAAGAGAAATTGCTTGTCTTCCATAGTTTTATCCTGTACAGAAATCACTTCTGCATGATCCCTCTCATAGTCTTGCTCTGTAGCTACAGGTGTTATAATATCTGTGGAAAGATATATGCTGTCATGAGATCTTTTCACAGAATCCACAAAATCAGAGGGTAACACGACAGATTTTGACTGAATTCCATGTGACTTATCAAAGCTTGTAGAAATTTCTTTTTTAAATGAAATATCATATTCAAAGCTTTCTATATCTGTTCTTGGTAATTCTTCAGTTGTAGGTGTTATCAACCCAGGAAAAGCAGATGTTATGCTAGACATCCTTTCAGCTGGAAAGTGAGAACTAGTATCTCGGTCAGACACAGAGGGCCCTTCTGCTTCAGTTCCATTCACCTCTTCCAAATTGTACTCCACAACACTGTAGTCATCATGAAATCCTACAACATTTTCAACAGATTCAGCTGGTAAAAGTTCCTCTTGGATGGAAATCACTTCTGAAATTTCACTGGATTCTTTTGAATCTAGTAATGACAAAACAGTGTCTTTGCCTTCAGGTGTCGGTGTAAGATCAGGTTTCATCTCACGAACTTCTTCCTTTATTTTTCTTGTGACTTCTTTCACACTGTGAATTATTTCCTGTACACTTTCTTTGTCAATCACTTTATGGGAATGATCAGTGCTAGTTTCTCCTTCAATAGATGATGTTACAGCAGTGACACCAGTGAATGATGACAACATTAGATTTTGAACTACGGGTTTTTTAAGTGTAGAATGATATTCTAGCTCACCACTTTCAGGTAAATCTCTTTCACTCTCATCTGAGGTGGTTTCTATCCTACTTTCATAATCGTGACGTATCAACTCAATACTTTCCTTGGAAACTACTGCTACATGACGCATAAAGGTTCCCTCCTGTCTTTCTTCTATTTTTACAATGTTTTTCACTTGCCTTTCCTCATAAGCTTCAACTTCTGTGACTGAGGAAACCTCTTCTTTTTCAAAAATATCTTGCAAAGTAGTTACTGGTGTATCAATAGACACATCACGTGCACTTTCCACATCAGTTAGGGACTTTAGTTCTCGTTCAGCAATGGTTGGTACAGCTCTGACACCTACATCAATCAACATTCCAGTCTCTACACCCTGAAGTACAGCTTCCTCCTCTACTGATCCAACTTCGCTTTCTCCCTCATCTGATTTAACCGATACAACAAATTCTCTCATTGTCGGAACAACTTCACATTCAGTGATTTCATCCACTTTTTTTGCAGGTGAAACTTTGGTGACTTCCTGCTCTGCATCAATAACTGCTACTTTTGCCAGTACTGGTGTTTCTATTGCAATTTCCTTTGCAGCCAAATCCATAGCTGGCGTCGCAAAAGGTTTTTCCATTACTTCAGACACCCCCGTTATTTCTGCATCCACAAAAATACCAAGTTTATGTTCAAATACTGGTGGTACCTCATCTGATGGTTCTAAAATTGATTCTTCTACATCCAGTTTTTCAATTGTGGAAACAGCAATGGAATGAACAGAATCAAGCACTTTGGTAGCAGTCAATTCTACAGCAATTTCTGGCTCAGTTTTCTTTTCAGGTGACTCTCCCTCTGTTTTCAGGATTTCTTCTTTGACAATCTGTTTCTTCATATCTACAAAAGGTGGCACTTTGTCTTCTACATCTGACACAGGTGATGCAGTAGACACTTCTGGTTCAAGTCCCTCCTCTGGTGTGGGTGGCTTTTTCACATCACCTTCATCTGTCTTTGCACTATCTAAATCTGCCTCTAATCGTGATGCCACACTTTCCACACTTTCTTCTACAACTTCATCCATCTCTTTGACATGTATTACACGTGAAACCTGAGACTTGTCATCTAATGACAAAATCTGTTCTCTTGTCTCTAATAACACTTTCTTCCAGTCATCTTCCCCTACAGCTTCTACTTCTTTCATTGGAGAAACCTGATCTTTTTCACCAATATCTTGCACTAAAGTACTCGTGGTATCAATAGATACATCGTGTGCACTTACTAGGACTTGTATAGGTGAAACTATCACAACATCGTGCTCTGAATCAATAACTGGTAATTTTGCCAGTACTGGTCCTTCCTTTGCTACACCTTTTGCAGGAAAATCTCTAACTGGAGATACATCAGGTGATTCTACTATTTGAGATACTTCTCTTACAGCCACTTCAATAGAAACACCAAGCTTTTCTTCTAATACTGTTGGTACCTCATCTGACGATTCTAGAATTACTTTTTCTACTTCCTGAAGAACAGCTTCCTCCTTTAATAGCTCAACTATGCTACCACTATCATCAGCTTTGTCACCAACAACAAATTCTCTAATTGTAGAAACGACTTCTTGTTCAGAGATTTGCATCAGTTCTTTAACAGGTGAAACAATGGTGACATCCTTCCCTGGATCAATAAATGGTACTTTTGGCAGCAATGGAGCTTCTATGGCAAATTCCTTTTTAGGGAAACCACTAAGTACATAAACATCAGGTTTTTCTAATGTTTCAGACACCTCCGTTACTTCCACTTCTATGGAAACTTCACGTTTTTCGTCTAATACTGTTGTCGCCTCTAATTGCTCAAGTACAGTTTCCTCCATTTCCTGAGGTACTGGCTGCTTCTCTATTACCTCAGCTCTAGCCTCTCTGTCTTCTTCTTTGTAAATAAGAGGAAATTCTCTTATTGAAGAAACAACTTTATGTTCAGTGATTTCCTTCAACTCTATTACAGGTGATACTATAGTCACTTCCGTCTCTTCATCAATAACATGTACTTGTGTTTCTATCGCAATTTCCTCAGAAGTCATATCCCTAACTGGAGAAACAACAGGTTTTCCTACAGTTTCAGACACCTCAGTTACTTCCTCTTCTACAGACAGTTCACTTGTTTCATCTAATTCTGTTGTCACCTCTAATTGCTCTAGTATAGTTTCTTCGACTTCCTGAGGTACTGGCTGCTTCTCTAATATCTCAAATCTAGCCTCTGTATCTTCTGATTTTTCCATAAGAGGAAATTCTCTTACTGGAGAAACAACTTCATACTCAGTGATTTCCTTCAATTCTATTACAGGTGATACTCTAGTGACTACCTTCTCTTCATCAATAACACATACTTGTGTTTCTATCACAATTTCCTCAGAAGGCATATCCCTAACTGGAGACAAAACAGGTTTTTCTACTGTTTCAGACACCTCCATTACTTCCCCTTCTATAGACACTTCATGTTTTTTGTCTAATACTGTTGACACCTCTAATTGCTCTAGTATAGTTTCTTCTACTTCCTGAGGTACTGGCTGCTTCTCTATTAACTCAACTCTAGCCTCTGTGACTTCTGCTTTCTCCATAAGAGGAAGTTCTCTTATTGGGGAAACAACTTCATGTTCAGTGACTTCTTTCAATTCTATTACATGTGATACTTTAGTGACTTCCTTCTCCGCATCAATAACTGGTGCTTGTGCTTCTGTCTCAAATTCCTCAGAAGGCAAACCCCTAACTGGAGACACAACAGGTTTTTCTACAGTTTCAGACACCTCCGTTACTTCCTCTTCTATAGACACTTCGCGTTTTACGTCTAATGCAGGTGTCTCTCCCTCTAACGGCTCCAGTTTTGTTTCTTCAACTTCCTCAGGTACTGGCTGCTTCTCTATTACCTCAACTCTAGCCTCTGTGTCTTCTACTTTGTCCATAAGAGGAGATTCTCTTATTGGAGAAACAACTTCATGTTCAGTGACTTCTTTCAATTCTATTACCAGTGATACTTTAGTGACTTCCTTCTCCGCATCAATAACTTGTGTTTCTATCGGGATTTCCTCAGAAGGCAAATCCCTAACTGGAGACACAACAGGTTTTTCTATAGTTTCAGATACCTCCGTTACTTCCTCTTCTACATACACTTCACGTTTTACGTCTAATGCTGGTGTCACTTCTTCTAATGGCTCAAGTTTTGTTTCTTCTACTTCCTCAGGTACTGGCTGCTTCTGTATTACCTCAACTCTAGCCTCTGTGTCTTCTGCTTTCTCCATAAGAGGAAATTCTCTTATTGGGGAAACAACTTTATGCTCAGTGACTTCTTTCAAATCTATTACCTGTGATACTTTAGTGGCTTCCTTCTCCACATCAATAACTGGTACGTGTGTTTCTATCGGAATTTCCTCAGAAGGCAAATCCCTAACAGGAGACACAACAGGTTTTTCTATAGTTTCAGACACCTCCGTTACTTCCTCTTCTACAGACACTTCACGTTCTACGTCCAATACTGGTGTCACTTCCTCTAAAGGCTCAAGTTTTGTTTCTTCTAATTCCTCAGGTACTGGCTGCTTCTCTATTACCTCAACTCTAGCCTCTGTCTCTTCTACTTTGTCCATAAGAGGAATTTCTCTTATTGGAGAAACAACTTCATGTTCAGTGACTTCTTTCAATTCTATTACCGGTGATACTTTAGTGACTTCCTTCTCTTCATCAATAACTGGTACCTCTGTTTCTATCGCAATTTCCTCAGAAGGCAAATCCCTAAGTGGAGACACAAAAGGTTTTTCTACAGTTTCAGACACCTCCGTTACTTCCTCTTCTATAGACACTTCACGTTTTTCGTATATAACTGGTGTCACTTCCTCTAATGGCTCTAGTTTTGTTTCTTCCACTTCCCCAGGTACTGGCTGCTTCTCTATTACCTCAACTCTAGCCTCTGTCTCTTCTACTTTGTCCACAAGAGAAAATTCTCTTATTGGGGAAACAACTACATGCTCAGTGACTTCTTTCAATTCTATAACCGCTGATACTTTAGTGACTTCCTTCTCCGCATCAATAACTGGTACGTGTGTTTCTATCGGAATTTCCTCAGAAGGCAAATCCCTAACAGGAGACACAACAGGTTTTTCTATAGTTTCAGATACCTCCGTTACTTCCTCTTCTACATACACTTCACGTTTTACGTCTAATGCTGGTGTCACTTCTTCTAATGGCTCAAGTTTTGTTTCTTCTACTTCCTCAGGTACTGGCTGCTTCTCTATTACCTCAACTCTAGCCTCTGTGTCTTCTACTTTGTCCATAAGCGGAAATTCTCTTATTGCAGACACATCTTCAAAATCAGTGACTACTATCAATTCTATTACCGGTGATACTTTAGTGCCTTCCTTCTCCGCATCAATAACTGGTACGTGTGTTTCCATCGGAATTTCCTCAGAAGGCAAATCCCTAACTGGAGACAAAACAGGTTTCCCTACAGTTTCAGACACCTCCGTTACTTCCTCTTCTATAGACACTTCACGTTTTTCGTATATAACTGGCGTCACTTCCTCTAATGGGTTAAGTTTTGTTTCTTCTACTTCCTCAGGTACTGGCTGCTTCTCTATTACCTCATCTCTAGCCTCTGTCTCTTTTACTTTGTCCATAAGAGGAAATTCTCTTATTGGAGAAACAACTTCATGTTCAGTGACTTCTTTCAATTCTATTACCGGTGATACTTTAGTGAATTCCTTCTCTGCATCAACATGTGGTACTTGGGTTACTATCGCAATTTCCTCAGAAGGCAAATCCCTAACTGGAGACACATCAGGTTTTTCTACAGTTTCAGAAACCTCCGTTACTTCCTCTTCTATAGACACTTCAAGTTTTTCGTATATAAGTGGCGTCACTTCCTCTAATGGCTCAAGTTTTCTTGCTTCTACTTCCTCAGGTACTAGCTGCTTCTCTATTACCTCAACTCTAGCCTCTGTCTCTTCTACTTTGTCCATAAGAGGAAATTCTCTTATTGGAGAAACAACTTCATGTTCAGTGACTTCTTTCAATTCAATAACCGGTGATACTTTAGTGACTTCCTTCTCCGCATCAGTTACAGGTACTTGTGTTTCTATCGGAATTTCCTCAGAATGCAAATCCCTAACTGGAGACACATCAGGTTTTTCTACAGTTTCAGAAACCTCCGTTACTTCCTCTTCTATAGACACTTCACGTTTTTCGTCTAATAATGGTGTCACTTCCTCTAATGGCTCAAGTTTTGTTTCTTCTACTTCCTCAGATACTGGCTGCTTCTCTATTACCTCAACTCTAGCCTCTGTGTCTTCTACTTTGTCAATAAGAGGAAATTCTCTTATTGGGGAAACAACTTCTGGTTCAGTGACTTCTTTCAATTCTATTACCGGTGATTCTTTAGTGACTTCCTTCTCCGCATCAGTAACGGGTACTTGTGTTTCTATCGGAATTTCCTCAGAAGGCAAATCCCTAACTGGAGACATTACAGGTTTTTCAACAGTCTCAGACACCTCCGTTACTTCCTCTTCTATAAACACTTCACGTGTTTCGTCTAATACTGGTGTCACTTCCTCTAATGGCTCAAGTTTTGTTTCTTCTACTTCCTCAGGTACTGGCTGCTTCTCTATTACCTCAACTACAGCCTCTGTGTCTTCTGCTTTCTCCATAAGAGGAATTTCTCTTATTGGAGAAACAACTTCATGTTCAGTGACTTCTTTCAATTCAATAACCGGTGATACTTTGGTGACTTCCTTCTCCGCATCAGTAACGGGTACTTCTGTTTCTATCGGAATTTCCTCAGAAGGCAAATCCCTAACTGGAGACATTACAGGTTTTTCAACAGTCTCAGACACCTCTGTTACTTCCTCTTCTATAAACACTTCACGTTTTACGTCTAATACTGGTGTCACTTCCTCTAATGGCTCAAGTTTTGTTTCTTCAGCTTCCTCAGATACTGGCTGCTTCTCTATTACCTCAACTCTAGCCTCTGTGTCTTCTACTTTGTCAATAAGAGGAAATTCTCTTATTGGGGAAACAACTAAATGTTCAGTGACTTCTTTCAATTCTATTACCGGTGATACTTTAGTGACTTCCTTCTCCGCATCAATAATTGGTACTTGTGTTTCTATCGGAATTTCCTCAGAAGGCAAATCCCTAACTGGAGACATTACAGGTTTTTCAACTGTCTCAGACACCTCCGTTACTTCCTCTTCTATAAACACTTCACGTGTTTCGTCTAATACTGGTGTCACTTCCTCTAATGGCTCAAGTTTTGTTTCTTCTACTTCCTCAGATACTGGCTGATTCTCTATTACCTCAACTACAGCCTCTGTGTCTTCTGCTTTCTGCATAAGAGGAATTTCTCTTATTGGAGAAACAACTTCATGTTCAGTGACTACTTTCAATTCTATTACTGGTGATACTTTAGTGACTTCCTTCTCCGCATCAATAACTGATACTTTTGTTTCTATCAGAATTTCCTCAGAAGGCAAATCCCTAACTGGAGACACAATAGGTTTTTCTACAGTTTCAGACACCTCCGTTAGTTCCTCTTCTACAGTCATTTCAGGTTTTTCGTCTAAGTCTGGTGTCACTTCCTCTAATGCCTCAAGCTTTGTTTCTTTTACTTCCTCAGATACTGGCTGCTTCTCTATTACCTCAACTCTAGCCTCTGTCTCTTCTACTTTGTCAATAAGAGGAATTTCTCTTATTGGAGAAACAACTTCATGTTCAGTGACTTCTTTCAATTCTATTACCGGTGATACTTTAGTGACTTCCTTCTCTGCATCAATAACTGGTACTTGTGTTTTTATCGGAATTTCCTCAGAAGGCAAATCCCTACCTGGAGACACAACAGGTTTTTCTACAGTTTCAGACACCTCCGTTACTTCCTCTTCTATATACACTTCAGGTTTTTCGTCTAATACTGGTGTCACTTCCTCTAATGGCTCAAGTTTTGTTTCTTCTACTTCCTCAGATACTGGCTGCTTCTCTATTACCTCAACTGTAGCCTCTGTCTCTTCTACTTTACCCATAAGAGGAATTTCTCTTATTGGAGAAACAACTTCATGTTCAGTGACTACTTTCAATTCTATTACTGGTGATACTTTAGTGACTTCCTTCTCCGCATCAATAACTGATACTTTTGTTTCTATCGGAATTTCCTCAGAAGGCATATGCCTAACTGGAGACACATCAGGTTTTTCTACAGTTTCAGACACCTCCGTTACTTCCTCTTCTACAGACACTTCACGTTTTTCGTATATAACTGGCGTCACTTCCTCTAATGGCTCCAGTTTTGTATCTTCAGCTTCCTCAGATACGGGCTGCTTCTCTATTACCTCTACTCTAGCCTCTGTCTCTTCTACTTTGTCCATAAGAGGAAATTCTCTTATTGGGGAAACAACTACATGCTCAGTGACTTCTTTCATTTCTATTACCGGTGATACTTTAGTGACTTCCTTCTCCGCATCAACATGTGGTACTTGTGTTTCTATCGCAATTTCCTCAGATGCCAAATCCCTAACTGGAAACACAACAGGTTTTTCTACAGTTTCAGACACCTCCGTTACTTCCTCTTCTACAGTCACTTCACGTATTTCGTCTAATACTGGTGTCACTTCCTCTAATGCCTCAAGCTTCGTTTCTTTTACTTCCTCAGGTACTGGCTGCTTCACTATTACCTCAACTCTAGCCTCTGTCACTTCTACTTTGTCCATAAGAGGAATTTCTCTTATTGGAGAAACAACTTCATGTTCAGTGACTTCTTTCAATTCTGTTACCGGTGATACTTTTATGACTTCCTTCTCTGCATCAATAACTGGTACTTGTGTTTTTATCGGAATTTCCTCAGAAGGCAAATCCCTACCTGGAGACACATCAGGTTTTTCTACAGTTTCAGAAACCTCCGTTACTTCCTCTTCTATAGACACTTCAAGTTTTTCGTCTAATACTGGTGTCACTTCCTCTAATGGCTCATGTTTTGATTCTTCAGCTTCCTCAGATACTGGCTGCTTCTCTATTACCTCAACTCTAGCCTCTGTCTCTTCCACTTTGTCCATAAGAGGAAATTCTCTTATTGGGGAAACAACTTCATGTTCAGTGACTTCTTTCAATTCTATTACCGGTGATACTTTAGTGACATCCTTCTCCGCATCAACATGTGGTACTTGTGTTTCTATCACAATTTCCTCAAATGGAAAATCCCTAACAGGAGAAACAACGGGTTTTTCTACAGTTTCAGACACCTCCGTTACTTCCTCATCGACAGTCACTTCACGTTTTTCGTCTAATACTGGTGTCACTTCCTCTAATGCCTCAAACGTTGTTTCTTTTACTTCCTCGGGTACTGGCATCTTCTCCATTACCTCAACTCTAGCCTCTGTCTCTTCTACTTTGTCCATAAGAGGAAATTCTTTTATTGGGGAAACAACTACATGCTCAGTGACTTCTTTCAATTCTATTACGGGTGATACTTTAGTGACTTCCTTCTCCGCATCAAGAACTGGTACTTGTGTTTCTATCGAAATTTCCTCAGAAGGCATATCCCTAACTGGAGACGCAACAGGTTTTTCTAGAGTTTCAGACACCTTCGTTACTTCCTCTTCTATAGTCACTTCACGATTTTCGTCTAATACTGGTGTCACGTCCTCTAATGGCTCAAGTTTTGTTTCTTCTACTTCCTCAGGTACTGGCTGCTTCTCAATTACCTCAACTCTAGCCTCTGTGACTTCTGCTTTCTCCGTAAGAGGAAATTCTTTTATTGGGGAAACAATTTCTGGTTTGGTGACTTCTTTCAATTCTATTACCGGTGACTCTTTAGTGAATTCCTTCTCCGCATCAATAACTGGTACTTTTGTTTCTATCAGAATTTCCTCAGAAGGCAAATCCCTAACTGGAGACACAACAGGTTTTTCTACAGTTTCAGACACCTCCGTTACTTCCTCTTCTATAGACACTTCATGTTTTTCGTCTAATACTGCTGTCACATCCTCTAATGGCTCAAGTTTTGTTTCCTCTACTTCCTCAGGTACTGTGTGCTTCTCTATTACCTCAACTCTAGCCTCTGTGTCTTCTGCTTTCTCCGTAAGAGGAAATTCTTTTATTGGGGAAACAATTTCTGGTTTGGTGACTTCTTTCAATTCTATTACCGGTGACTCTTTAGTGAATTCCTTCTCCGCATCAATAACTGGTAATTTTGTTTCTATCAGAATTTCCTCAGAAGGCAAATCCCTAACTGGAGACGCAATAGGTTTATCTACAGTTTCAGACACTTCCGTTAGTTCCTCTTCTACAGTCACTTCAGGTTTTTCGTCTAAGACTGGTGTCACTTCCTCTAATGGCTCAAGTTTTGTTTCTTCTACTTCCTCAGGTAGTGGCTGCTTCTCTATTACCTCAACTCTAGCCTCTGTGTCTTCTGCTTTCTCCGTAAGAGGAAATTCTTTTATTGGGGAAACAACTTCTGGTTTGGTGACTTCTTTCAATTCTATTACCGGTGACTCTTTAGTGATTTCCTTCTCCGCATCAATAACTGGTACTTTTGTTTCTATCAGAATTTCCTCAGAAGGCAAATCCCTAACTGGAGACGCAATAGGTTTATCTACAGTTTCAGACACTTCCGTTAGTTCCTCTTCTACAGTCACTTCAGGTTTTTCGTCTAAGACTGGTGTCACTTCCTCTAATGGCTCAAGTTTTGTTTCTTCTACTTCCTCAGGTACTGGCTGCTTCTCTATTACCTCAAATCTAGCCTCTGTGTCTTCTGCTTTCTCCGTAAGAGGAAATTCTTTTATTGGGGAAACAATTTCTGGTTTGGTGACTTCTTTCAATTCTATTACCGGTGACTCTTTAGTGAATTCCTTCTCCGCATCAATAACTGGTACTTTTGTTTCTATCAGAATTTCCTCAGAAGGCAAATCCCTAACTGGAGACGCAATAGGTTTTTCTACAGTTTCAGACACCACCGTTAGTTCCTCTTCTACAGTCATTTCAGGTTTTTCGTCTAAGACTGGTGTCACTTCCTCTAATGCCTCAAGCTTTGTTTCTTTTACTTCCTCAGGTACTGGCTGCTTCTTAATTACCTCAACTCTAGCCTCTGTCTCTTCTACTTTGTCCATAAGAGGAAATTCTCTTATTGGGGAAACAACTAAATGTTCAGTGACTTCTTTCAATTCTATTACCGGTGATACTTTAGTGACTTCCTTCTCCGCATCAATAATTGGTACTTGTGTTTCTATCGGAATTTCCTCAGATGGCAAATCCCTAACTGGAGACACATCAGGTTTTTCTACAGTTTCAGACACCTCCGTTACTTCCTCTTCTATAGACACTTCACGTTTTTCGTCTAATATTCGTGTCACTTCCTCTAATGGCTCAAGCTTTGTTTCTTCTACTTCCTCAGGTACTGGCTGCTTCTCTATTACCTCAACTCTAGCCTCTGTCTCTTCTACTTTGTCCATAAGAAGAAATTCTCTTAATGGGGAAACAACTTCATGCTCAGTGACTCCTTTCAAATCTATTACCGGTGATACTTTAGTGACTTCCTTCTCCTCATCAATAACTGGTACCTTTTCTTCCATCGCAATTTCCTCAGATGGCAATGCCATAACTGGAGACATTACAGGTTTTACTACAGTTTCAGACACCTCCGTTACTTCCTCTTCTACAGTCACTTCACGTTTTTCGTCTAATACTGGTGTTACTTCCTCCAATGCCTCAAGCTTTGTTTCTTTTACTTCCTCAGGTACTGGCTGCTTCTCTATTACCTCAACTCTAGCCTCTGTCTCTTCTACTTTGTCCATAAGAGGAATTTCTCTTATTGGGGAAACAACTACATGCTCAGTGACTTCTTTCAATTCTATTATGGGTGATACTTTAGTGACTTCCTTCTCCGCATCAATAACTGGTACTTGTGTTTCTATCGGAATTTCCTCAGAAGGCAGATCCCTAACTGGAGACACAACAGGTTTTTCTACAGTTTCAGACACCTCTGTTACTTCCTCTTCTACAGTCACTTCACGTTTTTCGTCTAAGACTGGTGTCACTTCCTCTAATGCCTCAAGCTTTGTTTCTTTTACTTCCTCAGGTACTGGCTGCTTCTCTATTACCTCAACTCTAGTCTCTGTGTCTTCTGCTTTCTCCGTAAGAGGAAATTCTTTTACTGGGGAAACAATTTCTGGTTTGGTGACTTCTTTCAATTCTATTACCGGTGACTCTTTAGTGAATTCCTTCTCCGCATCAATAACTGGTACTTTTGTTTCTATCAGAATTTCCTCATAAGGCAAATCCCTAACTGGAGACGCAATAGGTTTATCTACAGTTTCAGACACTTCCGTTAGTTCCTCGTCTACAGTCACTTCAGGTTTTTCGTCTAAGACTGGTGTCACATCCTCTAATGGCTCAAGTTTTGTTTCTTCTACTTCCTCAGGTACTGGCTGCTTCTCTATTACCTCAACTCTAACCTCTGTGTCTTCTGTTTTCTCCGTAAGAGGAAATTCTTTTATTGGGGAAACAATTTCTGGTTTGGTGACTTCTTTCAATTCTATTACCGGTGACTCTTTAGTGAATTCCTTCTCCGCATCAATAACTGGTACTTTTGTTTCTATCAGAATTTCCTCAGAAGGCAAATCCCTAACTGGAGACGCAATAGGTTTTTCTACAGTTTCAGACACCTCCGTTAGTTCCTCTTCTACAGTCATTTCAGGTTTTTCGTCTAAGACTGGTGTCACTTCCTCTAATGCCTCAAGCTTTGTTTCTTTTACTTCATCAGGTACTGGCTGCTTCTTAATTACCTCAACTCTAGCCTCTGTCTCTTCTACTTTGTCCATAAGAGGAAATTCTCTTATTGGGGAAACAACTAAATGTTCAGTGACTTCTCTCAATTCAATTACCGGTGATACTTTAGTGACTTCCTTCTCCGCATCAATAATTGGTACTTGTGTTTCTATCGGAATTTCCTCAGAAGGCAAATCTCTAACTGGAGACACATCAGGTTTTTCTACAGTTTCAGACACCTCCGTTACTTCCTCTTCTATAGACACTTCACGTTTTTCGTCTAATACTCGTGTCACTTCCTCTAATGGCTCAAGCTTTGTTTCTTCTACTTCCTCAGGTACTGGCTGCTTCTCTATTACCTCAACTCTAGCCTCTGTCTCTTCTACTTTGTCCATAAGAGGAAATTCTCTTAATGGGGAAACAACTTCATGCTCAGTGACTCCTTTCAAATCTATTACCGGTGACACTTTAGTGACTTCCTTCTCCTCATCAATAACTGGTACCTTTTCTTCCATCGCAATTTCCTCAGATGGCAATGCAATAACTGGAGACATTACAGGTTTTTCTACAGTTTCAGACACCTCCGTTACTTCCTCTTCTACAGTCACTTCACGTTTTTCGTCTAATACTGGTGTTACTTCCTCCAATGCCTCAAGCTTTGTTTCTTTTACTTCCTCAGGTACTGGCTGCTTCTCTATTACCTCAACTCTAGCCTCTGTCTCTTCTACTTTGTCCATAAGAGGAATTTCTCTTATTGGGGAAACAACTACATGCTCAGTGACTTCTTTCAATTCTATTATGGGTGATACTTTAGTGACTTCCTTCTCCGCATCAATAACTGGTACTTGTGTTTCTATCGGAATTTCCTCAGAAGGCAGATCCCTAACTGGAGACACAACAGGTTTTTCTACAGTTTCAGACACCTCCGTTACTTCCTCTTCTATAGACACTTCACGTTTTTCGTCTAATACTGGTGTCACTTCCTCTAATGGCTCAAGTTTTGTTTCTTCTACTTCCTCAAGTACTGGCTGCTTCTCTATTACCTCAACTCTAGCCTCTGTCTCTTCTACTTTGCCCATAAGAGGAAATTCTTTTATTGGGGAAACAACTTCTGGTTCAGTGACGTCTTTCAATTCTATTACCGGTGATTCTTTAGTGAATTCCTTCTCCGCATCAATAACTGGTACTTTTGTTTCTATCAGAATTTCCGCAGAAGGCAAATCCCTAACTGGAGACGCAATAGGTTTTTCTACAGTTTCAGACACCTCCGTTACTTCCTCTTCTACAGTCACTTCACGTTTTTCGTCTAAGACTGGTGTCACTTCCTCTAATGCCTCAAGCTTTGTTTCTTTTACTTCCTCAGGTACTGGCTGCTTCTCTGTTACCTCAACTCTAGCCTCTGTCTCTTCTACTTTGTCCATAAGAGGAAATTCTCTTATTGGGGAAACAACTACATGCTCAGTGACTTCTTTCAATTGTATTACCGGTGATACTTTAGTGACTTCCTTCTCCGCATCAGTAACGGGTACTTGTGTTTCTATCGGAATTTCCTCAGAGGGCAAATCCCTAATTGGAGACACATCAGGTTTTTCTACAGTTTCAGACACCTCCGTTACTTCCTCTTCTATAGACACTTCACGTTTTTCGTCTAATACTGGTGTCACTTCCTCTAATGGCTCAAGTTTCGTTTCTTTTACTTCCTCAGGTACTGCGTGCTTCTCTATTACCTCAATTCTAGCCTCTGTGTCTTCTGCTTTCTCCGTAAGAGGAAATTCTTTTATTGGGGAAACAACTTCTGGTTTGGTGACTTCTTTCAATTCTATTACCGGTGACTCTTTAGTGATTTCCTTCTCCGCATCAATAACTGGTACTTTTGTTTCTATCAGAATTTCCTCAGAAGGCAAATCCCTAACTGGAGACGCAATAGGTTTATCTACAGTTTCAGACACTTCCGTTAGTTCCTCTTCTACAGTCACTTCAGGTTTTTCGTCTAAGACTGGTGTCACTTCCTCTAATGGCTCAAGTTTTGTTTCTTCTACTTCCTCAGGTACTGGCTGCTTCTCTATTACCTCAACTCTAGCCTCTGTGTCTTCTGCTTTCTCCGTAAGAGGAAATTCTTTTATTGGGGAAACAATTTCTGGTTTGGCGACTTCTTTCAATTCTATTACCGGTGACTCTTTAGTGAATTCCTTCTCCGCATCAATAACTGGTACTTTTGTTTCTATCAGAATTTCCTCAGAAGGCAAATCCCTAACTGGAGACGCAATAGGTTTTTCTACAGTTTCAGACACCTCCGTTAGTTCCTCTTCTACAGTCATTTCAGGTTTTTCGTCTAAGACTGGTGTCACTTCCTCTAATGCCTCAAGCTTTGTTTCTTTTACTTCATCAGGTACTGGCTGCTTGTCTATTACCTCAACTCTAGCCTCTGTCTCTTCTACTTTGTCCATAAGAGGAAATTCTCTTAATGGGGAAACAACTTCATGCTCAGTGACTCCTTTCAAATCTATTAATGGTGATACTTTAGTGACTTCCTTCTCCTCATCAATAACTGGTACCTTTTCTTCCATCGCAATTTCCTCAGATGGCAATGCCATAACTGGAGACATTACAGGTTTTTCTACAGTTTCAGACACGTCCGTTACTTCCTCTTCTACAGTCACTTCACGTTTTTCGTCTAATACTGGTGTTACTTCCTCCAATGCCTCAAGCTTTGTTTCTTTTACTTCCTCAGGTACTGGCTGCTTCTCTATTACCTCAACTCTAGCCTCTGTCTCTTCTACTTTGTCCATAAGAGGAAATTCTCTTATTGGGGAAACAACTACATGTTCAGTGACTTCTTTCAATTCTATTACTGGTGATACTTTAGTGACTTCCTTTTCCGCATCAGTAACGGGTACTTGTGTTTCTATCGGAATTTCCTCAGAAGGCAAATCCCTAACTGGAGACACATCAGGTTTTTCTACAGTTTCAGACACCTCCGTTACTTCCTCTTCTATAGACACTTCACGTTTTTCGTCTAATACTGGTGTCACTTCCTCTAATGGCTCAAGTTTTGTTTCTTCTACTTCCTCAGGTACTGGCTGCTTCTCTATTACCTCAACTCTAGCCTCTGTCTCTTCTACTTTGTCCATAAGAGGAATTTCTCTTATTGGGGAAACAACTACATGCTCAGTGACTTCTTTCAATTCTATTATGGGTGATACTTTAGTGACTTCCTTCTCCGCATCAATAACTGGTACTTGTGTTTCTATCGGAATTTCCTCAGAAGGCAGATCCCTAACTGGAGACACAACAGGTTTTTCTACAGTTTCAGACACCTCCGTTACTTCCTCTTCTATAGACACTTCACGTTTTTCGTCTAATACTGGTGTCACTTCCTCTAATGGCTCAAGTTTTGTTTCTTCTACTTCCTCAAGTACTGGCTGCTTCTCTATTACCTCAACTCTAGCCTCTGTCTCTTCTACTTTGCCCATAAGAGGAAATTCTTTTATTGGGGAAACAACTTCTGGTTCAGTGACGTCTTTCAATTCTATTACCGGTGATTCTTTAGTGAATTCCTTCTCCGCATCAATAACTGGTACTTTTGTTTCTATCAGAATTTCCGCAGAAGGCAAATCCCTAACTGGAGACGCAATAGGTTTTTCTACAGTTTCAGACACCTCCGTTACTTCCTCTTCTACAGTCACTTCACGTTTTTCGTCTAAGACTGGTGTCACTTCCTCTAATGCCTCAAGCTTTGTTTCTTTTACTTCCTCAGGTACTGGCTGCTTCTCTGTTACCTCAACTCTAGCCTCTGTCTCTTCTACTTTGTCCATAAGAGGAAATTCTCTTATTGGGGAAACAACTACATGCTCAGTGACTTCTTTCAATTGTATTACCGGTGATACTTTAGTGACTTCCTTCTCCGCATCAGTAACGGGTACTTGTGTTTCTATCGGAATTTCCTCAGAAGGCAAATCCCTAATTGGAGACACATCAGGTTTTTCTACAGTTTCAGACACCTCCGTTACTTCCTCTTCTATAGACACTTCACGTTTTTCGTCTAATACTGGTGTCACTTCCTCTAATGGCTCAAGTTTTGTTTCTTCTACTTCCTCAGGTACTGCGTGCTTCTCTATTACCTCAATTCTAGCCTCTGTGTCTTCTGCTTTCTCCGTAAGAGGAAATTCTTTTATTGGGGAAACAACATCTGGTTTGGTGACTTCTTTCAATTCTATTACCGGTGACTCTTTAGTGATTTCCTTCTCCGCATCAATAACTGGTACTTTTGTTTCTATCAGAATTTCCTCAGAAGGCAAATCCCTAACTGGAGACGCAATAGGTTTATCTACAGTTTCAGACACTTCCGTTAGTTCCTCTTCTACAGTCACTTCAGGTTTTTCGTCTAAGACTGGTGTCACTTCCTCTAATGGCTCAAGTTTTGTTTCTTCTACTTCCTCAGGTACTGGCTGCTTCTCTATTACCTCAACTCTAGCCTCTGTGTCTTCTGCTTTCTCCGTAAGAGGAAATTCTTTTATTGGGGAAACAATTTCTGGTTTGGCGACTTCTTTCAATTCTATTACCGGTGACTCTTTAGTGAATTCCTTCTCCGCATCAATAACTGGTACTTTTGTTTCTATCAGAATTTCCTCAGAAGGCAAATCCCTAACTGGAGACGCAATAGGTTTTTCTACAGTTTCAGACACCTCCGTTAGTTCCTCTTCTACAGTCATTTCAGGTTTTTCGTCTAAGACTGGTGTCACTTCCTCTAATGCCTCAAGCTTTGTTTCTTTTACTTCATCAGGTACTGGCTGCTTGTCTATTACCTCAACTCTAGCCTCTGTCTCTTCTACTTTGTCCATAAGAGGAAATTCTCTTAATGGGGAAACAACTTCATGCTCAGTGACTCCTTTCAAATCTATTAATGGTGATACTTTAGTGACTTCCTTCTCCTCATCAATAACTGGTACCTTTTCTTCCATCGCAATTTCCTCAGATGGCAATGCCATAACTGGAGACATTACAGGTTTTTCTACAGTTTCAGACACGTCCGTTACTTCCTCTTCTACAGTCACTTCACGTTTTTCGTCTAATACTGGTGTTACTTCCTCCAATGCCTCAAGCTTTGTTTCTTTTACTTCCTCAGGTACTGGCTGCTTCTCTATTACCTCAACTCTAGCCTCTGTCTCTTCTACTTTGTCCATAAGAGGAAATTCTCTTATTGGGGAAACAACTACATGTTCAGTGACTTCTTTCAATTCTATTACTGGTGATACTTTAGTGACTTCCTTTTCCGCATCAGTAACGGGTACTTGTGTTTCTATCGGAATTTCCTCAGAAGGCAAATCCCTAACTGGAGACACATCAGGTTTTTCTACAGTTTCAGACACCTCCGTTACTTCCTCTTCTATAGACACTTCACGTTTTTCGTCTAATACTGGTGTCACTTCCTCTAATGGCTCAAGTTTTGTTTCTTCTACTTCCTCAAGTACTGGCTGCTTCTCTATTATCTCAACTCTAGCCTCTGTGTCTTCTGCTTTCTCCGTAAGAGGAAATTCTATTATTGGGGAAACAACTTCTGGTTCAGTGACGTCTTTCAATTCTATTACCGGTGATTCTTTAGTGAATTCCTTCTCCGCATCAATAACTGGTACTTTTGTTTCTATCAGAATTTCCGCAGAAGGCAAATCCCTAACTGGAGACGCAATAGGTTTTTCTACAGTTTCAGACACCTCCGTTACTTCCTCTTCTACAGTCACTTCACGTTTTTCGTCTAAGACTGGTGTCACTTCCTCTAATGCCTCAAGCTTTGTTTCTTTTACTTCCTCAGGTACTGGCTGCTTCTCTGTTACCTCAACTCTAGCCTCTGTCTCTTCTACTTTGTCCATAAGAGGAAATTCTCTTATTGGGGAAACAACTACATGCTCAGTGACTTCTTTCAATTGTATTACCGGTGATACTTTAGTGACTTCCTTCTCCGCATCAGTAACGGGTACTTGTGTTTCTATCGGAATTTCCTCAGAAGGCAAATCCCTAATTGGAGACACATCAGGTTTTTCTACAGTTTCAGACACCTCCGTTACTTCCTCTTCTATAGACACTTCACGTTTTTCGTCTAATACTGGTGTCACTTCCTCTAATGGCTCAAGTTTTGTTTCTTCTACTTCCTCAGGTACTGCGTGCTTCTCTATTACCTCAATTCTAGCCTCTGTGTCTTCTGCTTTCTCCGTAAGAGGAAATTCTTTTATTGGGGAAACAACTTCTGGTTTGGTGACTTCTTTCAATTCTATTACCGGTGACTCTTTAGTGATTTCCTTCTCCGCATCAATAACTGGTACTTTTGTTTCTATCAGAATTTCCTCAGAAGGCAAATCCCTAACTGGAGACGCAATAGGTTTATCTACAGTTTCAGACACGTCCGTTAGTTCCTCTTCTACAGTCACTTCAGGTTTTTCGTCTAAGACTGGTGTCACTTCCTCTAATGGCTCAAGTTTTGTTTCTTCTACTTCCTCAGGTACTGGCTGCTTCTCTATTACCTCAACTCTAGCCTCTGTGTCTTCTGCTTTCTCCGTAAGAGGAAATTCTTTTATTGGGGAAACAATTTCTGGTTTGGCGACTTCTTTCAATTCTATTACCGGTGACTCTTTAGTGAATTCCTTCTCCGCATCAATAACTGGTACTTTTGTTTCTATCAGAATTTCCTCAGAAGGCAAATCCCTAACTGGAGACGCAATAGGTTTTTCTACAGTTTCAGACACCTCCGTTAGTTCCTCTTCTACAGTCATTTCAGGTTTTTCGTCTAAGACTGGTGTCACTTCCTCTAATGCCTCAAGCTTTGTTTCTTTTACTTCATCAGGTACTGGCTGCTTCTCTATTACCTCAACTCTAGCCTCTGTCTCTTCTACTTTGTCCATAAGAGGAAATTCTCTTAATGGGGAAACAACTTCATGCTCAGTGACTCCTTTCAAATCTATTAATGGTGATACTTTAGTGACTTCCTTCTCCTCATCAATAACTGGTACCTTTTCTTCCATCGCAATTTCCTCAGATGGCAATGCCATAACTGGAGACATTACAGGTTTTTCTACAGTTTCAGACACGTCCGTTACTTCCTCTTCTACAGTCACTTCACGTTTTTCGTCTAATACTGGTGTTACTTCCTCCAATGCCTCAAGCTTTGTTTCTTTTACTTCCTCAGGTACTGGCTGCTTCTCTATTACCTCAACTCTAGCCTCTGTCTCTTCTACTTTGTCCATAAGAGGAATTTCTCTTATTGGGGAAACAACTACATGCTCAGTGACTTCTTTCAATTCTATTATGGGTGATACTTTAGTGACTTCCTTCTCCGCATCAATAACTGGTACTTGTGTTTCTATCGGAATTTCCTCAGAAGGCAAATCCCTAACTGGAGACACATCAGGTTTTTCTACAGTTTCAGACACCTCCGTTACTTCCTCTTCTATAGACACTTCACGTTTTTCGTCTAATACTGGTGTCACTTCCTCTAATGGCTCAAGTTTTGTTTCTTCTACTTCCTCAGGTACTGGCTGCTTCTCTATTACCTCAACTCTAGCCTCTGTCTCTTCTACTTTGTCCATAAGAGGAATTTCTCTTATTGGGGAAACAACTACATGCTCAGTGACTTCTTTCAATTCTATTATGGGTGATACTTTAGTGACTTCCTTCTCCGCATCAATAACTGGTACTTGTGTTTCTATCAGAATTTCCTCAGAAGGCATATCCCTAACTGGAGACGCAATAGGTTTCTCTACAGTTTCAGACACCTCCGTTACTTCCTCTTCTACAGTCACTTCACGTTTTTCGTCTAAGACTGGTGTCACTTCCTCTAATGCCTCAAGCTTTGTTTCTTTTACTACCTCAGGTACTGGCTGCTTCTCTGTTACCTCAACTCTAGCCTCTGTCTCTTCTACTTTGTCCATAAGAGGAAATTCTCTTATTGGGGAAACAACTACATGCTCAGTGACTTCTTTCAATTGTATTACCGGTGATACTTTAGTGACTTCCTTCTCCGCATCAGTAACGGGTACTTGTGTTTCTATCGGAATTTCCTCAGAAGGCAAATCCCTAATTGGAGACACATCAGGTTTTTCTACAGTTTCAGACACCTCCGTTACTTCCTCTTCTATAGACACTTCACGTTTTTCGTCTAATACTGGTGTCACTTCCTCTAATGGCTCAAGTTTTGTTTCTTCTTCTTCCTCAGGTACTGCGTGCTTCTCTATTACCTCAATTCTAGCCTCTGTGTCTTCTGCTTTCTCCGTAAGAGGAAATTCTTTTATTGGGGAAACAACTTCTGGTTTGGTGACTTCTTTCAATTCTATTACCGGTGACTCTTTAGTGATTTCCTTCTCCGCATCAATAACTGGTACTTTTGTTTCTATCAGAATTTCCTCAGAAGGCAAATCCCTAACTGGAGACGCAATAGGTTTATCTACAGTTTCAGACACTTCCGTTAGTTCCTCTTCTACAGTCACTTCAGGTTTTTCGTCTAAGACTGGTGTCACTTCCTCTAATGGCTCAAGTTTTGTTTCTTCTACTTCCTCAGGTACTGGCTGCTTCTCTATTACCTCAACTCTAGCCTCTGTGTCTTCTGCTTTCTCCGTAAGAGGAAATTCTTTTATTGGGGAAACAATTTCTGGTTTGGTGACTTCTTTCAATTCTATTACCGGTGACTCTTTAGTGAATTCCTTCTCCACATCAATAACTGGTACTTTTGTTTCTATCAGAATTTCCTCAGAAGGCAAATCCCTAACTGGAGACGCAATAGGTTTTTCTACAGTTTCAGACACCTCCGTTAGTTCCTCTTCTACAGTCATTTCAGGTTTTTCGTCTAAGACTGGTGTCACTTCCTCTAATGCCTCAAGCTTTGTTTCTTTTACTTCATCAGGTACTGGCTGCTTCTCTATTACCTCAACTCTAGCCTCTGTCTCTTCTACTTTGTCCATAAGAGGAAATTCTCTTATTGGGGAAACAACTACATGTTCAGTGACTTCTTTCAATTCTATTACTGGTGATACTTTAGTGACTTCCTTTTCCGCATCAGTAACGGGTACTTGTGTTTCTATCGGAATTTCCTCAGAAGGCAAATCCCTAACTGGAGACACATCAGGTTTTTCTACAGTTTCAGACACCTCCGTTACTTCCTCTTCTATAGACACTTCACGTTTTTCGTCTAATACTGGTGTCACTTCCTCTAATGGCTCAAGTTTTGTTTCTTCTACTTCCTCAAGTACTGGCTGCTTCTCTATTATCTCAACTCTAGCCTCTGTGTCTTCTGCTTTCTCCGTAAGAGGAAATTCTATTATTGGGGAAACAACTTCTGGTTCAGTGACTTCTTTCAATTCTATTACCGGTGACTCTTTAGTGACTTCCTTCTCCGCATCAATAACTGGTACTTTTGTTTCTATCAGAATTTCCTCAGAAGGCATATCCCTAACTGGAAACGCAATAGGTTTTTCTACAGTTTCAGACACCTCCGTTACTTCCTCTTCTACAGTCACTTCACGTTTTTCGTCTAAGACTGGTGTCACTTCCTCTAATGCCTCAAGCTTTGTTTCTTTTACTTCCTCAGGTACTGGCTGCTTCTCTGTTACCTCAACTCTAGCCTCTGTCTCTTCTACTTTGTCCATAAGAGGAAATTCTCTTATTGGGGAAACAACTACATGCTCAGTGACTTCTTTCAATTCTATTACCGGTGATACTTTAGTGACTTCCTTCTCCGCATCAGTAACGGGTACTTGTGTTTCTATCGGAATTTCCTCAGAAGGCAAATCCCTAATTGGAGACACATCAGGTTTTTCTACAGTTTCAGACACCTCCGTTACTTCCTCTTCTATAGACACATCACGTTTTTCGTCTAATACTGGTGTCACTTCCTCTAATGGCTCAAGTTTTGTTTCTTCTACTTCCTCAGGTACTGGCTGCTTCTCTATTACCTCAACTCTAGCCTCTGTCTCTTCAACTTTGTCCATAAGAGGAAATTCTCTTATTGGGGAAACAACTTCAAGCTCAGTGACTCCTTTCAAATCTATTACCGGTGATACTTTAGTGACTTCCTTCTCCTCATCAATAACGTGTACCTTTTCTTCCATCGCAATTTCCTCAGATGGCAAATCCATAACTGGAGACACAACAGGTTTTTCTACAGTTTCAGACACCTCCGTTACTTCCTCTTCTACAGTCACTTCACGTCTTTCGTCTAATACTGGTGTTACTTCCTCTAATGCCTCAAGCTTTGTTTCTTCTACTTCCTCAGGTACTGGCTGCTTCTCTATTACCTCAACTCTATCCTCTGTGTCTTCTTCTTTCTCCGTAACAGAAAATTCTTTTATTGGGGAAACAACTACTGGTTCAGTGACTTCTTTCAATTCTATTACCGGTGACTCTTTAGTGAATTCCTTCTCCGCATCAATAACTGGTACTTTTGTTTCTATCAGAATTTCCTCAGAAGGCATATCCTTAACTGGAGACGCAATAGGTTTTTGTACAGTTTCAGACACCTCCGCTACTTCCTCTTCTACAGACACTTCTCGTTTTACGTCTAATACTGGTGTCACTTCCTCTAATGGCTCAAGTTTTGTTTCTTCTACTTCCTCAGGTACTGGCTGTTTCTCTATTACCTCAACTCTAGCCACTGTGTCTTCTGCTTTCTCCGTAAGTAGAAATTCTTTTAATGGGAAAACGACTTTTGGTTCAGTGACTTCTTTCAATTCTATTACCGGTGATACTTTAGTGACTTCCTTCTCCGCATCAATAATTGGTACTTGTGTTTCTATCGGAATTTCCTCAGAAGGCAAATCCCTAACTGGAGCCACATCAGGTTTTTCTACAGTTTCAGACACCTCCGTTACTTCCTCTTCTACAGTCACTTCACGTTTTTCGTCTAAGACTGGTGTCACTTCCTCCAATGCCTCAAGCTTTGTTTCTTTTACTTCCTCAGGTACTGGCTGCTTCTCTACTACCTCAACTCTAGCCTCTGTCTCTTCTACTTTGTCCATAAGAGGAATTTCTCTTATTGGAGAAACAACTTCATGTTCAGTGACTTCTTTCAATTCTATTACCGGTGATACTTTAGTGACTTCCTTCTCCGCATCAATAATTGGTACTTGTGTTTCTATCGGAATTTCCTCAGAAGGCAAATCCCTAATTGGAGACACATCAGGTTTTTCTACAGTTTCAGACATCTCCGTTACTTCCTCTTCTATAGACACTTCACGTTTTTCTTCTAATACTGGTGTCACTTCCTCTAATGGCTCAAGTTTTGTTTCTTCTACTTCCTCAGGTACTGGCTGCTTCTCTATTACCTCAACTCTAGCCTCTGTCTCTTCAACTTTGTCCATAAGAGGAAATTCTCTTATTGGGGAAACAACTTCAAGCTCAGTGACTCCTTTCAAATCTATTACCGGTGATACTTTAGTGACTTCTTTCTCCTCATCAATAACGTGTACCTTTTCTTCCATCGCAATTTCCTCAGATGGCAAATCAATAACTGGAGACACAACAGGTTTTTCTACAGTTTCAGACACCTCCGTTACTTCCTCTTCTACAGTCACTTCACGTTTTTCGTCTAATACTGGTGTTACTTCCTCTAATGCCTCAAGTTTTGTTTCTTTTACTTCCTCAGGTACTGGCTGCTTCTCTATTACCTCAACTCTAGCCTCTGTCTCTTCTACTTTGTCCATAAGAGGAAATTCTCTTATTGGGGAAACAACTACATGCTCAGTGACTTCTTTCAATTCTATTACCGATGATACTTTAGTGACTTCCTTCTCCGCATCAATAAATGGTACTTGTGTTTCTATCGGTATTTCCTCAGAAGGCAAATCCCTAACTGGAGACACATCAGGTTTTTCTACAGTTTCAGACACCTCCGTTACTTCCTCCTCTATAGACACTTCACGTTTTTCTTCTAATACTGGTGTCACTTCCTCTAATGGCTCAAGTTTTGTTTCTTCTACTTCCTCAGGTACTGGCTGTTTCTCTATTACCTCAACTCTAGCCACTGTGTCTTCTGCTTTCTCCGTAAGTAGAAATTCTTTTAATGGGAAAACGACTTCTGGTTCAGTGACTTCTTTCAATTCCATTACCGGTGATACTTTAGTGACTTCCTTCTCCGCATCGATAATTGGTACTTGTGTTTCTATCGGAATTTCCTCAGAAGGCAAATCCCTAACTGGAGCCACATCAGGTTTTTCTACAGTTTCAGACACCTCCGTTACTTCCTCTTCTACAGTCACTTCACGTTTTTCGTCTAAGACTGGTGTCACTTCCTCTAATGCCTCAAGCTTTGTTTCTTTTACTTCCTCAGGTACTGGCTGCTTCTCTACTACCTCAACTCTAGCCTCTGTCTCTTCTACTTTGTCCATAAGAGGAATTTCTCTTATTGGAGAAACAACTTCATGTTCAGTGACTTCTTTCAATTCTATTACCAGTGATACTTTAGTGACTTCCTTCTCCGCATCAGTAACGGGTACTTGTTTTTCTATCGGAATTTCCTCAGAAGGCAAATCCCTAATTGGAGACACATCAGGTTTTTCTACAGTTTCAGACATCTCCGTTACTTCCTCTTCTATAGACACTTCACGTTTTTCTTCTAATACTGGTGTCACTTCCTCTAATGGCTCAAGTTTTGTTTCTTCTACTTCCTCAGGTACTGGCTGCTTCTCTATTACCTCAACTCTATCCTCTGTGTCTTCTTCTTTCTCCGTAACAGGAATTTCTTTTATTGGGGAAACAACTTCTGGTTCAGTGACTTCTTTCAATTCTATTACCGGTGACTCTTTAGTGAATTCCTTCTCCGCATCAATAACTGGTACTTTTGTTTCTATCAGAATTTCCTCAGAAGGCATATCCCTAACTGGAGACGCAATAGGTTTTTGTACAGTTTCAGACACCTCCGCTACTTCCTCTTCTACAGACACTTCTCGTTTTACGTCTAATACTGGTGTCACTTCCTCTAATGGCTCAAGTTTTGTTTCTTCTACTACCTCAGGTACTGGCTGTTTCTCCATTACCTCAACTCTAGCCACTGTGTCTTCTGCTTTCTCCGTAAGAGGAAATTCTTTTAATGGGGAAACGACTTCTGGTTCAGTGACTTCTTTCAATTCTATTACCGGTGATTCTTTAGTGACTTCCTTCTCCGCATCAATAACTGGTACTTTTGTTTCTATCGGAATTTCCTCAGAAGGCAAATCCGTAACTGGAGCCACATCAGGTTTTTCTACAGTTTCAGACACCTCCGTTACTTCCTCTTCTACAGTCACTTCACGTTTTTCGTCTAAGACTGGTGTCACTTCCTCTAATGCCTCAAGCATTGTTTCTTTTACTTCCTCAGGTACTGGCTGCTTCTCTACTACCTCAACTCTAGCCTCTGTCTCTTCAACTTTGTCCATAAGAGGAAATTCTCTTATTGGGGAAACAACTTCAAACTCAGTGACTCCTTTCAAATCTATTACCGGTGATACTTTAGTGACTTCCTTCTCCTCATCAATAACGTGTACCTTTTCTTCCATCGCAATTTCCTCAGATGGCAAATCCATAACTGGAGACACAACAGGTTTTTCTACAGTTTCAGACACCTCCGTTACTTCCTCTTCTACAGTCACTTCACGTTTTTCGTCTAAGACTGGTGTCACTTCCTCTAATGCCTCAAGCTTTGTTTCTTTTACTTCCTCAGGTACTGGCTGCTTCTCTATTACCTCAACTCTAGCCTCTGTCTCTTCTACTTTGTCCATAAGAGGAATTTCTCTTATTGGAGAAACAACTTCATGTTCAGTGACTTCTTTCAATTCTATTACCGGTGATACTTTAGTGACTTCCTTCTCCGCATCAGTAACGGGTACTTGTGTTTCTATCGGAATTTCCTCAGAAGGCAAATCCCTAATTGGAGACACATCAGGTTTTTCTACAGTTTCAGACAACTCCGTTACTTCCTCTTCTATAGACACTTCACGTTTTTCTTCTAATACTGGTGTCACTTCCTCTAATGGCTCAAGTTTTGTTTCTTCTACTTCCTCAGGTACTGGCTGTTTCTCTATTACCTCAACTCTAGCCACTGTGTCTTCTGCTTTCTCCGTAAGAGGAAATTCTCTTATTGGGGAAACAACTTCATGCTCAGTGACTTCTTTCAAATCTATTACCGCGGATACTTTAGTGACTTCCTTCTGTTCATCAATAATTGGTACAGGTGTTTCCATTGCAATTTTCTCAGAAGGCAAATCCATAACTGGAGACAAAACAGGTTTCCCTACAGTTTCAGACACCTCCGTTACTTCCTCTTCTATAGACACTTCACGTTTTTCGTATATAACTGGCGTCACTTCCTCTAATGGCTTAAGTTTTGTTTCTTCTACTTCCTCAGGTACTGGCTGCTTCTCTATTACCTCATCTCCAGCCTCTGTCTCTTCTACTTTGTGCATAAGAGGAATTTCTCTTATTGGGGAAACAACTACATGCTCAGTGACTTCTTTCAATTCTATTACCGGTGATTCTTTAGTGACCTCCTTCTCATCATCAATAACTGGTACTTTTGATTCTATCATAATTTCCTCAGAAGGCAAATCCCTAATTGGAGAAACATCAGGTTTTTCTACAGTTTCAGACACCTCCGTTACTTCTTCTTCGAAAGACACTTCACGTTTTACGTCTACTACTGGTGTCACTTCCTCTAATGGCTCAAGTTTTGTTTCTTCTACTTCCTTAGGTACTGGCTGCTTCTCTATTACCTCAACTCTAGCCTCTGTCTCTTCTACTTTGTCCATAAGAGGAAATTCTCTTAATGGGGAAACAACTTCATGCTCAGTGACTCCTTTCAAATCTATTACCGGTGATACTTTAGTGACTTCTTTCTCCTCATCAATAACGTGTACCTTTTCTTCCATCGCAATTTCCTCAGATGGCAAATCAATAACTGGAGACACAACAGGTTTTTCTACAGTTTCAGACTCCTCCGTTACTTCCTCTTCTACAGTCACTTCACGTTTTTCGTCTAATACTGGTGTTACTTCCTCTAATGCCTCAAGTTTTGTTTCTTTTACTTCCTCAGGTACTGGCTGCTTCTCTATTACCTCAACTCTAGCCTCTGTCTCTTCTACTTTGTCCAAAAGAGGAAATTCTCTTATTGGGGAAACAACTACATGCTCAGTGACTTCTTTCAATTCTATTACCGATGATACTTTAGTGACTTCCTTCTCCGCATCAATAAATGGTACTTGTGTTTCTATCGGTATTTCCTCAGAAGGCAAATCCCTAACTGGAGACACATCAGGTTTTTCTACAGTTTCAGACACCTCCGTTATTTCCTCCTCTATAGACACTTCACGTTTTTCTTCTAATACTGGTGTCACTTCCTCTAATGGCTCAAGTTTTGTTTCTTCTACTTCCTCAGGTACTGGCTGCTTCTCTATTACCTCAACGCTATCCTCTGTGTCTTCTTCTTTCTCCGTAACAGAAAATTCTTTTATTGGGGAATAAACTTCTGGTTCAGTGACTTCTTTCAATTCTATTACCGGTGACTCTTTAGTGAATTCCTTCTCCGCATCAATAACTGGTACTTTTGTTTCTATCAGAATTTCCTCAGAAGGCATATCCTTAACTGGAGACGCAATAGGTTTTTGTACAGTTTCAGACACCTCCGCTACTTCCTCTTCTACAGACACCTCTCGTTTTACGTCTAATACTGGTGTCACTTCCTCTAATGGCTCAAGTTTTGTTTCTTCTACTTCCTCAGGTACTGGCTGTTTCTCTATTATCTCAACTCTAGCCACTGTGTCTTCTGCTTTCTCCGTAAGTAGAAATTCTTTTAATGGGAAAACGACTTCTGGTTCAGTGACTTCTTTCAATTCTATTACCGGTGATACTTTAGTGACTTCCTTCTCCGCATCGATAATTGGTACTTGTGTTTCTATCGGAATTTCCTCAGAAGGCAAATCCCTAACTGGAGCCACATCAGGTTTTTCTACAGTTTCAGACACCTCCGTTACTTCCTCTTCTACAGTCACTTCACGTTTTTCGTCTAAGACTGGTGTCACTTCCTCTAATGCCTCAAGCTTTGTTTCTTTTACTTCCTCAGGTACTGGCTGCTTCTCTACTACCTCAACTCTAGCCTCTGTCTCTTCTACTTTGTCCATAAGAGGAATTTCTCTTATTGGAGAAACAACTTCATGTTCAGTGACTTCTTTCAATTCTATTACCAGTGATACTTTAGTGACTTCCTTCTCCGCATCAGTAACGGGTACTTGTTTTTCTATCGGAATTTCCTCAGAAGGCAAATCCCTAATTGGAGACACATCAGGTTTTTCTACAGTTTCAGACATCTCCGTTACTTCCTCTTCTATAGACACTTCACGTTTTTCTTCTAATACTGGTGTCACTTCCTCTAATGGCTTAAGTTTTGTTTCTTCTACTTCCTCAGGTACTGGCTGCTTCACTATTACCTCAACTCTATCCTCTGTGTCTTCTTCTTTCTCCGTAACAGGAAATTCTTTTATTGGGGAAACAACTTCTGGTTCAGTGACTTCTTTCAATTCTATTACCGGTGACTCTTTAGTGAATTCCTTCTCCGCATCAATAACTGGTACTTTTGTTTCCATCAGAATTTCCTCAGAAGGCATATCCCTAACTGGAGACGCAATAGGTTTTTGTACAGTTTCAGACACCTCCGCTACTTCCTCTTCTACAGACACTTCTCGTTTTACGTCTAATACTGGTGTCACTTCCTCTAATGGCTCAAGTTTTGTTTCTTCTACTACCTCAGGTACTGGCTGTTTCTCCATTACCTCAACTCTAGCCACTGTGTCTTCTGCTTTCTCCGTAAGAGGAAATTCTTTTAATGGGGAAACGACTTCTGGTTCAGTGACTTCTTTCAATTCTATTACCGGTGATTCTTTAGTGACTTCCTTCTCCGCATCAATAACTGGTACTTTTGTTTCTATCGGAATTTCCTCAGAAGGCAAATCCGTAACTGGAGCCACATCAGGTTTTTCTACAGTTTCAGACACCTCCGTTACTTCCTCTTCTACAGTCACTTCACGTTTTTCGTCTAAGACTGGTGTCACTTCCTCTAATGCCTCAAGCATTGTTTCTTTTACTTCCTCAGGTACTGGCTGCTTCTCTACTACCTCAACTCTAGCCTCTGTCTCTTCAACTTTGTCCATAAGAGGAAATTCTCTTATTGGGGAAACAACTTCAAGCTCAGTGACTCCTTTCAAATCTATTACCGGTGATACTTTAGTGACTTCCTTCTCCTCATCAATAACGTGTACCTTTTCTTCCATCGCAATTTCCTCAGATGGCAAATCCATAACTGGAGACACAACAGGTTTTTCTACAGTTTCAGACACCTCCGTTACTTCCTCTTCTACAGTCACTTCACGTTTTTCGTCTAAGACTGGTGTCACTTCCTCTAATGCCTCAAGCTTTGTTTCTTTTACTTCCTCAGGTACTGGCTGCTTCTCTATTACCTCAACTCTAACCTCTGTCTCTTCTACTTTGTCCATAAGAGGAATTTCTCTTATTGGAGAAACAACTTCATGTTCAGTGACTTCTTTCAATTCTATTACCGGTGATACTTTAGTGACTTCCTTCTCCGCATCAGTAACGGGTACTTGTGTTTCTATCGGAATTTCCTCAGAAGGCAAATCCCTAATTGGAGACACATCAGGTTTTTCTACAGTTTCAGACACCTCCGTTACTTCCTCTTCTATAGACACTTCACGTTTTTCTTCTAATACTGGTGTCACTTCCTCTAATGGCTCAAGTTTTGTTTCTTCTACTTCCTCAGGTACTGGCTGTTTCTCTATTACCTCAACTCTAGCCACTGTGTCTTCTGCTTTCTCCGTAAGAGGAAATTCTCTTATTGGGGAAACAACTTCATGCTCAGTGACTTCTTTCAATTCTATTACCGCGGATACTTTAGTGACTTCCTTCTGTTCATCAATAATTGCTACAGGTGTTTCCATTGCAATTTTCTCAGAAGGCAAATCCATAACTGGAGACAAAACAGGTTTCCCTACAGTTTCAGACACCTCCGTTACTTCCTCTTCTATAGACACTTCACGTTTTTCGTATATAACTGGCGTCACTTCCTCTAATGGCTTAAGTTTTGTTTCTTCTACTTCCTCAGGTACTGGCTGCTTCTCTATTACCTCATCTCCAGCCTCTGTCTCTTCTACTTTGTGCATAAGAGGAATTTCTCTTATTGGGGAAACAACTACATGCTCAGTGACTTCTTTCAATTCTATTACCGGTGATTCTTTAGTGACCTCCTTCTCATCATCAATAACTGGTACTTTTGATTCTATCATAATTTCCTCAGAAGGCAAATCCCTAATTGGAGACACATCAGGTTTTTCTACAGTTTCAGACACCTCCGTTACTTCTTCTTCGAAAGACACTTCACGTTTTACGTCTACTACTGGTGTCACTTCCTCTAATGGCTCAAGTTTTGTTTCTTCTACTTCCTTAGGTACTGGCTGCTTCTCTATTACCTCAACTCTAGCCTCTGTCTCTTCTACTTTGTCCATAAGAGGAATTTCTCTTAATGGGGAAACAACTTCATGCTCAGTGACTCCTTTCAAATCTATTACCGGTGATACTTCAGTGACTTCCTTCTCCTCATCAATAACTGGTACCTTTTCTTCCATCGCAATTTCCTCAGATGGCAAATCCATAACTGGAGACATTACAGGTTTTTCTACAGATTCAGACACCTCCGTTACTTCCTCTTCTACAGTAACTTCACATTTTTCGTCTAAGACTGGTGTTACTTCCTCCAATGCCTCAAGCTTTGTTTCTTTTACTTCCTCAGGTACTGGCTGCTTCTCTATTACCTCAACTCTAGCCTCTGTCTCTTCTACTTTGTCCATAAAAGGAAATTCTCTTATTGGGGAAACAACTACATGCTCAGTGACTTCTTTCAATTCTATTACCGGTGACTCTTTAGTGAATTCCTTCTCCTCATCAATAACTGGTACTTTTGTTTCTATCAGAATTTCCTCAGAAGGCAAATCTCTAACTGGAGACACAACACGTTTTTCTACAGTTTCAGACACCTCCGTTACTTCCTCTTCTACAGACACTTCTAGTTTTACGTCTAATACTGGTGTCACTTCCTCTAATGACTCAAGTTTTGTTTCTTCTACTTCCTCAGGTACTGGCTGCTTCTCTATTACCTCAACTCTAGCCACTGTGTCTTCTGCTTTCTCCGTAAGAGGAAATTCTCTTAATGGGGAAACAACTTCATGCTCAGTGACTCCTTTCAAATCTATTACCGGTGATACTTCAGTGACTTCCTTCTCCTCATCAATAACTGGTACCTTTTCTTCCATCGCAATTTCCTCAGATGGCAAATCCATAACTGGAGACATTACAGGTTTTTCTACAGTTTCAGACACCTCCGTTACTTCCTCTTCTACAGTCACTTCACGTTTTTCGTCTAAGACTGGTGTTACTTCCTCCAATGCCTCAAGCTTTGTTTCTTTTACTTCCTCAGGTACTGGCTGCTTCTCTATTACCTCTACTCTAGCCTCTGTCTCTTCTACTTTGTCCATAATAGGAAATTCTCTTATTGGGGAAACAACTACATGCTCAGTGACTTCTTTCAATTCTATTACCGGTGACTCTTTAGTGAATTCCTTCTCCTCATCAATAACTGGTACTTTTGTTTCTATCAGAATTTCCTCAGAAGGCAAATCTCTAACTGGAGACACAACACGTTTTTCTACAGTTTCAGACACCTCCGTTACTTCCTCTTCTACAGTCACTTCACGTTTTTCGTCTAAGACTGGTGTTACTTCCTCCAATGCCTCAAGCTTTGTTTCTTTTACTTCCTCAGGTACTGGCTGCTTCTCTATTACCTCTACTCTAGCCTCTGTCTCTTCTACTTTGTCCATAATAGGAAATTCTCTTATTGGGGAAACAACTACATGCTCAGTGACTTCTTTCAATTCTATTACCGGTGACTCTTTAGTGACTTCCTTCTCCGCATCAGTAACGGGTACTTGTGTTTCTATCGGAATTTCCTCAGAAGGCAAATCCCTAATTGTAGACACATGAGGTTTTTCTACAGTTTCAGACACCTCCGTTACTTCCTCTTCTATAGACACTTCATGTTTTTCGTCCAATACTGGTGTCACTTCCTCTAATGGTTCAAGTTTTGTTTCTTCTACTTCCTCAGGTACTGGCTGCTTCTCTATTACCTCAACTCTAGCCTCTGTCTCTTCAACTTTGTCCATAAGAGGAAATTCTCTTATTGGGGAAACAACTTCATGCTCAGTGACTCCTTTCAAATCTATTACCGGTGATACTTTAGTGACTTCCTTCTCCTCATCAATAACGTGTACCTTTTCTTCCATCGCAATTTCCTCAGATGGCAAATCCATAACTGGAGACACAACAGGTTTTTCTACAGTTTCAGACACCTCCGTTACTTCCTCTTCTACAGTCACTTCACGTTTTTCGTCTAAGACTGGTGTCACTTCCTCTAATGCCTCAAGCTTTGTTTCTTCTACTTCCTCAGGTACTGGCTGCTTCTCTATTACCTCAACTCTAGCCTCTGTGTCTTCTGCTTTCTCCGTAAGAGGAAATTCTTTTATTGGGGAAACAACTTCTGGTTCAGTGACTTCTTTCAATTCTATTACCGGTGACTCTTTAGTGAATTCCTTCTCCGCATCCATAACTGGTACTTTTGTTTCTATCAGAATTTCCTCAGAAGGCATATCCCTAACTGGAGACGCAATAGGTTTTTGTACAGTTTCAGACACCTCCGCTACTTCCTCTTCTACAGACACTACACGTTTTACGTCTAATACTGGTGTCACTTCCTCTAATGGCTCAAGCTTTGTTTCTTCTACTTCCTCAGGTACGGGCTGCTTCTCTATTACCTCAACTCTAGCCTCTGTCTCTTCTACTTTGTCCATAAGAGGAAATTCTCTTAATGGGGAAACAACTTCATGCTCAGTGACTCCTTTCAAATCTATTACCGGTGATACTTTAGTGACTTCCTTCTCCTCATCAATAACTGGTACCTTTTCTTCCATCGCAATTTCCTCAGATGGCAAATCCATAACTGGAAACACAACAGGTTTTTCTACAGTTTCAGACACCTCCGTTACTTCCTCTTCTACAGTCACTTCACGTTTTTCGTCTAATACTGGTGTTACTTCCTCTAATGCCTCAAGCTTTGTTTCTTTTACTTCCTCAGGTACTGGCTGCTTCTCTATTACCTCAACTCTAGCCTCTGTGTCTTCCGCTTTCTCCATAAGAGAAAATTCTCTTATTGGGGAAACAAGTACATATTCAGTGACTTCTTTCAAGTCTCTTACCGGTGATACTTTAGTGACTTCCTTCTCCGCATCAACATGTGGTATTTGTGTTTCTGTCGCAATTTCATCAGAAGGCAAATCCCTAACTGGAGACACAACACGTTTTTCTACAGTTTCAGACACCTCCGTTACTTCCTCTACAACAGACACTTCTCGTTTTACTTCTAATACAGGTGTCACTTCCTCTAATGGCTCAAGTTTTGTTTCATCTACTTCCTCAGGTACTGGCTGTTTCTCTATTACCTCAACTCTAGCCACTGTGTCTTCTGCTTTCTCCGTAAGAGGAAATTCTTTTAATGGGGAAACGACTTCTGGTTCAGTGACTTCTTTCAATTCTATTACCGGTGATTCTTTAGTGACTTCCTTCTCCGCATCAATAACTGGTACTTGTGTTTCTATCGGAATTTCCTCAGAAGGCAAATCTCTAACTGGAGACACAACAGGTTTTTCTACAGTTACAGAAACCTCCATTACTTCCTTTTCTATAGACACTTCAGGTATTTCGTGTAATACTGGTGTCACTTCCTCTAATAGCTCAAGTTTTGTTTCTTCAACTTCCTCACGTACTGGCTGCTTTTCTATTATCTCAACTCTAGCCTCTGTGTCTTCTGCTTCCTCCATAAGAGGAAATTCTCTTATTGGGGAAACAACTACATGTTCAGTGACTTCTTTCAATTCTATTACCGGTGATACTTTAGTGACTTCCTTCTCCGCATCAGTAACGGGTACTTGTGTTTCTATCGGAATTTCCTCAGAAGGCAAATCCCTGACTGGAGACACAACAGGTATTTCTACAATTTCAGACACCTCCGTTACTTCCTCTTCTACTGTCACTTCACGTTTTTCGTCTAATACTGGTGTCACTTCCTCTAATGCCTCAAGCTTTGTTTCTTTTACTTCCTCAGGTACTGGCTGCTTCTCTATTACCACAACTCTAGCCTCTGTCTCTTCTACTTTGTCCATAAGAGGAAATTCTCTTATTAGGGAAACAACTACATGCTCAGTGACTTCTTTCAATTCTATTACCGGTGATACTTTAGTGACTTCCTTCTCTGCATCAATAACTGGTACTTTTGTTTCTATCATAATTTCCTCACAAGGCAAATCCCTAACTGGAGACGCAATAGGTTTTTCTACAGTTTCAGACACCTCCGTTACTTCTTCTTCCAAAGACACTTCACGTTTTACGTCTACTACTGGAGTCACTTCCTCTAATGGCTCAAGTTTTGTTTCTTCTACTTCCTTAGGTTCTGGCTGCTTCTCTATTACCTCAACTCTAGCCTCTGACTCTTCTACTTTGTCGATAAGAGGAAATTCTCTTATTTGGGAAACAACTTCATGTTCAGTGACTACTTTCAATTCTATTACCGGTGATACTTTAGTGACTTCCTTCTCCGCATCAACATGTGGTACTTGTGTTTCTATCGCAATTTCCTCAGATGCCAAATCCCTAACTGGAGACACAACAGGTTTTTCTACAGTTTCGGACACCTCCGTTATTTCCTCTTCTACAGACACTTCACGTTTTATGTCTAATACTGGTGTCACCTCATCTAATGGCTCAAGGATTGTTTCTTCAACTTCCTCAGGTATTGGCTGCTTCTCTATTACCTCAACTATAGCATCTGTGTCTTCTTCCTTCTCCATAAGAGGAAATTCTTTTATTGGGGAAACAACTTCATGTTCTAATTCTATTACCGGTGATACTTTAGTGACTTCCTTCTCCGCATCAATAATTGGTACTTGTGTTTCTATCGGAATTTCCTCAGATGCCAAATCCCTAACTGGAGACACATCAGGTTTTTCTACAATTTCAGACACCTCCGTTACTTCTTCTTCCAAAGACACTTCACGTTTTAGGTCTACTACTGGTGTCACTTCCGCTAATGGCTGAAGTTTTGTTTTTTCTAGTTTCTCAGGTACTGGCAGCTTCTCTATTACCTCAACTCTAGCGTCTGTCTCTTCTACTTTGTCCATAAGAGGAAATTCTCTTATTGGGGAAACTACTACATGCTCAGTGACTTGTTTCAATTCTATTACCGGTGATACTTTAGTGACTTCCTTCTCCGCATCAATAACTGGTACCTGTGTTTGTATCGCAATTTCTTCAAAAGGCAAATCCCTAACTGGAGATACAACAGGTTTTTCTACAGTTACAGAAACCTCCATTACTTCCTTTTCTACAGACACTTCAGGTTTTTCGTCTAATACTGGTGTCACTTCCTCTAATGGCTCAAGTTTTGTTTCTTCTAGTTTCTCAGGTACTGGCTGTTTCTCTATTACCTCAAATCTAGCCTCTGTGTCTTCTGCTTTCTCCATAAGAGGAAATTCTCTTATTGGGGAAACAACTACATGTTCAGTGACTTCTTTCAATTCTATTACCGGTGATACTTTAGTGACTTCCTTCTCCGCATCAGTAACGGGTACTTGTGTTTCTATCGGAATTTCCAAGGAAGGCAAATCCCTAACTGGAGACACAACAGGTATTTCCTCAATTTCAGACACCTCCGTTACTTCCTCTTCTACAGACACTTCACGTTTTCCGTCTATTACTGGTGTGACTTCCTGTAATGGCTCAAGTTTTGTTTCTTCTACTTCCTCAGGTACTGGCTGCTTCTCTATTACCTCAACTCTAGCCTCTGTGTCTCCTGCTTTCTCCTTAAGAGGAAATACTCTTATTGGGGAAACAACTTCATGCTCAGTGACTTCTTTCAATTCTATTACCGCGGATACTTTAGTGACTTCCTTCTGTTCATCAATAATTGGTACAGGTGTTTCTATTGCAATTTTCTCAGAAGGCAAATCCATAACTGGAGACAAAACAGGTTTCCCTACAGTTACAGACACCTCCGTTACTTCCTCTTCTATAGACACTTTACGTTTTTCGTATATAACTGGCGTCACTTCCTCTAATGGCTTAAGTTTTGTTTCTTCTACTTCCTCAGGTACTGGCTGCTTCTCTATTACCTCATCTCTAGCCTCTGTCTCTTTTACTTTGTCCATAAGAGGAAATTCTCTTAATGGAGAAACAACTTCATGTTCAGTGACTTCTTTCAATTCTATTACCGGTGATACTTTAGTGACTTCCTTCTCCGCATCAGTAACGGGTACTTGTGTTTCTATCGGAATTTCCTCAGAAGGCAAATCCCTGACTCGAGACACAACAGGTATTTCTACAATTTCAGACACCTCCGTTAGTTCCTCTTCTACAGTCACTTCAGGTTTTTCGTCTAAGACTGGTGTCACTTCCTCTAATGCCTCAAGCTTTGTTTCTTTTACTTCCTCAGGTACTGGCTGCTTCTCTATTACCTCAACTCTAGCCTCTGTCTCTTCTACTTTGTGCATAAGAGGAATTTCTCTTATTGGGGAAACAACTACATGCTCAGTGACTTCTTTCAATTCTATTACCGGTGATTCTTTAGTGACCTCCTTCTCATCATCAATAACTGGTACTTTTGATTCTATCATAATTTCCTCAGAAGGCAAATCCCTAATTGGAGACACATCAGGTTTTTCTACAGTTTCAGACACCTCCGTTACTTCTTCTTCGAAAGACACTTCACGTTTTACGTCTACTACTGGTGTCACTTCCTCTAATGGCTCAAGTTTTGTTTCTTCTACTTCCTTAGGTACTGGCTGCTTCTCTATTACCTCAACTCTAGCCTCTGTCTCTTCTACTTTGTCCATAAGAGGAAATTCTCTTAATGGGGAAACAACTTCATGCTCAGTGACTCCTTTCAAATCTATTACCGGTGATACTTCAGTGACTTCCTTCTCCTCATCAATAACTGGTACCTTTTCTTCCATCGCAATTTCCTCAGATGGCAAATCCATAACTGGAGACATTACAGGTTTTTCTACAGTTTCAGACACCTCCGTTACTTCCTCTTCTACAGTCACTTCACGTTTTTCGTCTAAGACTGGTGTTACTTCCTCCAATGCCTCAAGCTTTGTTTCTTTTACTTCCTCAGGTACTGGCTGCTTCTCTATTACCTCTACTCTAGCCTCTGTCTCTTCTACTTTGTCCATAATAGGAAATTCTCTTATTGGGGAAACAACTACATGCTCAGTGACTTCTTTCAATTCTATTACCGGTGACTCTTTAGTGAATTCCTTCTCCTCATCAATAACTGGTACTTTTGTTTCTATCAGAATTTCCTCAGAAGGCAAATCTCTAACTGGAGACACAACACGTTTTTCTACAGTTTCAGACACCTCCGTTACTTCCTCTTCTACAGTCACTTCACGTTTTTCGTCTAAGACTGGTGTTACTTCCTCCAATGCCTCAAGCTTTGTTTCTTTTACTTCCTCAGGTACTGGCTGCTTCTCTATTACCTCTACTCTAGCCTCTGTCTCTTCTACTTTGTCCATAATAGGAAATTCTCTTATTGGGGAAACAACTACATGCTCAGTGACTTCTTTCAATTCTATTACCGGTGACTCTTTAGTGACTTCCTTCTCCGCATCAGTAACGGGTACTTGTGTTTCTATCGGAATTTCCTCAGAAGGCAAATCCCTAATTGTAGACACATGAGGTTTTTCTACAGTTTCAGACACCTCCGTTACTTCCTCTTCTATAGACACTTCATGTTTTTCGTCCAATACTGGTGTCACTTCCTCTAATGGCTGAAGTTTTGTTTCTTCTACTTCCTCAGGTACTGGCTGCTTCTCTATTACCTCAACTCTAGCCTCTGTGTCTTCTGCTTTCTCCGTAAGAGGAAATTCTTTTATTGGGGAAACAACTTCTGGTTCAGTGACTTCTTTCAATTCTATTACCGGTGACTCTTTAGTGAATTCCTTCTCCGCATCCATAACTGGTACTTTTGTTTCTATCAGAATTTCCTCAGAAGGCATATCCCTAACTGGAGACGCAATAGGTTTTTGTACAGTTTCAGACACCTCCGCTACTTCCTCTTCTACAGACACTACACGTTTTACGTCTAATACTGGTGTCACTTCCTCTAATGGCTCAAGCTTTGTTTCTTCTACTTCCTCAGGTACGGGCTGCTTCTCTATTACCTCAACTCTAGCCTCTGTCTCTTCTAATTTGTCCATAAGAGGAAATTCTCTTAATGGGGAAACAACTTCATGCTCAGTGACTCCTTTCAAATCTATTACCGGTGATACTTTAGTGACTTCCTTCTCCTCATCAATAACTGGTACCTTTTCTTCCATCGCAATTTCCTCAGATGGCAAATCCATAACTGGAAACACAACAGGTTTTTCTACAGTTTCAGACACCTCCGTTACTTCCTCTTCTACAGTCACTTCACGTTTTTCGTCTAATACTGGTGTTACTTCCTCCAATGCCTCAAGCTTTGTTTCTTTTACTTCCTCAGGTACTGGCTGCTTCTCTATTACCTCAACTCTAGCCTCTGTGTCTTCCGCTTTCTCCATAAGTGAAAATTCTCTTATTGGGGAAACAAGTACATATTCAGTGACTTCTTTCAAGTCTCTTACCGGTGATACTTTAGTGACTTCCTTCTCCGCATCAACATGTGGTATTTGTGTTTCTGTCGCAATTTCATCAGAAGGCAAATCCCTAACTGGAGACACAACACGTTTTTCTACAGTTTCAGACACCTCCGTTACTTCCTCTACAACAGACACTTCTCGTTTTACTTCTAATACAGGTGTCACTTCCTCTAATGGCTCAAGTTTTGTTTCATCTACTTCCTCAGGTACTGGCTGTTTCTCTATTACCTCAACTCTAGCCACTGTGTCTTCTGCTTTCTCCGTAAGAGGAACTTCTTTTAATGGGGAAACGACTTCTGGTTCAGTGACTTCTTTCAATTCTATTACCGGTGATTCTTTAGTGACTTCCTTCTCCGCATCAATAACTGGTACTTGTGTTTCTATCGGAATTTCCTCAGAAGGCAAATCTCTAACTGGAGACACAACAGGTTTTTCTACAGTTACAGAAACCTCCATTACTTCCTTTTCTATAGACACTTCAGGTATTTCGTGTAATACTGGTGTCACTTCCTCTAATGGCTCAAGTTTTGTTTCTTCAACTTCCTCACGTACTGGCTGCTTTTCTATTATCTCAACTCTAGCCTCTGTGTCTTCTGCTTCCTCCATAAGAGGAAATTCTCTTATTGGGGAAACAACTACATGTTCAGTGACTTCTTTCAATTCTATTACCGGTGATACTTTAGTGACTTCCTTCTCCGCATCAGTAACGGGTACTTGTGTTTCTATCGGAATTTCCTCAGAAGGCAAATCCCTGACTGGAGACACAACAGGTATTTCTAGAATTTCAGACACCTCCGTTACTTCCTCTTCTACTGTCACTTCACGTTTTTCGTCTAATACTGGTGTCACTTCCTCTAATGCCTCCAGCTTTGTTTCTTTTACTTCCTCAGGTACTGGCTGCTTCTCTATTACCACAACTCTAGCCTCTGTCTCTTCTACTTTGTCCATAAGAGGAAATTCTCTTATTAGGGAAACAACTACATGCTCAGTGACTTCTTTCAATTCTATTACCGGTGATACTTTAGTGACTTCCTTCTCTGCATCAATAACTGGTACTTTTGTTTCTATCATAATTTCCTCACAAGGCAAATCCCTAACTGGAGACGCAATAGGTTTTTCTACAGTTTCAGACACCTCCGTTACTTCTTCTTCCAAAGACACTTCACGTTTTACGTCTACTACTAGAGTCACTTCCTCTAATGGCTCAAGTTTTGTTTCTTCTACTTCCTTAGGTTCTGGCTGCTTCTCTATTACCTCAACTCTAGCCTCTGACTCTTCTACTTTGTCGATAAGAGGAAATTCTCTTATTTGGGAAACAACTTCATGTTCAGTGACTACTTTCAATTCTATTACCGGTGATACTTTAGTGACTTCCTTCTCCGCATCAACATGTGGTACTTGTGTTTCTATCGCAATTTCCTCAGATGCCAAATCCCTAACTGGAGACACAACAGGTTTTTCTACAGTTTCGGACACCTCCGTTATTTCCTCTTCTACAGACACTTCACGTTTTATGTCTAATACTGGTGTCACCTCATCTAATGGCTCATGGATTGTTTCTTCAACTTCCTCAGGTATTGGCTGCTTCTCTATTACCTCAACTATAGCATCTGTGTCTTCTTCCTTCTCCATAAGAGGAAATTCTTTTATTGGGGAAACAACTTCATGTTCTAATTCTATTACCGGTGATACTTTAGTGACTTCCTTCTCCGCATCAATAATTGGTACTTGTGTTTCTATCATAATTTCCTCACAAGGCAAATCCCTAACTGGAGACGCAATAGGTTTTTCTACAATTTCAGACACCTCCGTTACTTCTTCTTCCAAAGACACTTCACGTTTTAGGTCTACTACTGGTGTGACTTCCGCTAATGGCTCAAGTTTTGTTTTTTCTAGTTTCTCAGGTACTGGCTGCTTCTCTATTACCTCAACTCTAGCGTCTGTCTCTTCTACTTTGTCCATAAGAGGAAATTCTCTTATTGGGGAAACAACTACATGTTCAGTGACTTCTTTCAATTCTATTACCGGTGATACTTTAGTGACTTCCTTCTCCGCATCAGTAACGGGTACTTGTGTTTCTATCGGAATTTCCAAGGAAGGCAAATCCCTAACTGGAGACACAACAGGTATTTCCTCAATTTCAGACACCTCCGTTACTTCCTCTTCTACAGACACTTCACGTTTTCCGTCTATTACTGGTGTGACTTCCTGTAATGGCTCAAGTTTTGTTTCTTCTACTTCCTCAGGTACTGGCTGCTTCTCTATTACCTCAACTCTAGCCTCTGTGTCTCCTGCTTTCTCCATAAGAGGAAATTCTCTTATTGGGGAAACAACTACATGTTCAGTGACTTCTTTCAATTCTATTACCGGTGATACTTTAGTGACTTCCTTCTTCGCGTCAGTAACTGGTACTTTTGTTTCTATCAGAATTTCCTCAGAAGGCATATCCCTAACTGGAGACGCAATAGGTTTTTGTACAGTTTCAGACACCTCCGCTACTTCCTCTTCTACAGACACTACACGTTTTACGTCTAATACTGGTGTCACTTCCTCTAATGGCTCAAGCTTTGTTTCTTCTACTTCCTCAGGTACGGGCTGCTTCTCTATTACCTCAACTCTAGCCTCTGTCTCTTCTAATTTGTCCATAAGAGGAAATTCTCTTAATGGGGAAACAACTTCATGCTCAGTGACTCCTTTCAAATCTATTACCGGTGATACTTTAGTGACTTCCTTCTCCTCATCAATAACTGGTACCTTTTCTTCCATCGCAATTTCCTCAGATGGCAAATCCATAACTGGAAACACAACAGGTTTTTCTACAGTTTCAGACACCTCCGTTACTTCCTCTTCTACAGTCACTTCACGTTTTTCGTCTAATACTGGTGTTACTTCCTCCAATGCCTCAAGCTTTGTTTCTTTTACTTCCTCAGGTACTGGCTGCTTCTCTATTACCTCAACTCTAGCCTCTGTGTCTTCCGCTTTCTCCATAAGTGAAAATTCTCTTATTGGGGAAACAAGTACATATTCAGTGACTTCTTTCAAGTCTCTTACCGGTGATACTTTAGTGACTTCCTTCTCCGCATCAACATGTGGTATTTGTGTTTCTGTCGCAATTTCATCAGAAGGCAAATCCCTAACTGGAGACACAACACGTTTTTCTACAGTTTCAGACACCTCCGTTACTTCCTCTACAACAGACACTTCTCGTTTTACTTCTAATACAGGTGTCACTTCCTCTAATGGCTCAAGTTTTGTTTCATCTACTTCCTCAGGTACTGGCTGTTTCTCTATTACCTCAACTCTAGCCACTGTGTCTTCTGCTTTCTCCGTAAGAGGAACTTCTTTTAATGGGGAAACGACTTCTGGTTCAGTGACTTCTTTCAATTCTATTACCGGTGATTCTTTAGTGACTTCCTTCTCCGCATCAATAACTGGTACTTGTGTTTCTATCGGAATTTCCTCAGAAGGCAAATCTCTAACTGGAGACACAACAGGTTTTTCTACAGTTACAGAAACCTCCATTACTTCCTTTTCTATAGACACTTCAGGTATTTCGTGTAATACTGGTGTCACTTCCTCTAATGGCTCAAGTTTTGTTTCTTCAACTTCCTCACGTACTGGCTGCTTTTCTATTATCTCAACTCTAGCCTCTGTGTCTTCTGCTTCCTCCATAAGAGGAAATTCTCTTATTGGGGAAACAACTACATGTTCAGTGACTTCTTTCAATTCTATTACCGGTGATACTTTAGTGACTTCCTTCTCCGCATCAGTAACGGGTACTTGTGTTTCTATCGGAATTTCCTCAGAAGGCAAATCCCTGACTGGAGACACAACAGGTATTTCTAGAATTTCAGACACCTCCGTTACTTCCTCTTCTACTGTCACTTCACGTTTTTCGTCTAATACTGGTGTCACTTCCTCTAATGCCTCCAGCTTTGTTTCTTTTACTTCCTCAGGTACTGGCTGCTTCTCTATTACCACAACTCTAGCCTCTGTCTCTTCTACTTTGTCCATAAGAGGAAATTCTCTTATTAGGGAAACAACTACATGCTCAGTGACTTCTTTCAATTCTATTACCGGTGATACTTTAGTGACTTCCTTCTCTGCATCAATAACTGGTACTTTTGTTTCTATCATAATTTCCTCACAAGGCAAATCCCTAACTGGAGACGCAATAGGTTTTTCTACAGTTTCAGACACCTCCGTTACTTCTTCTTCCAAAGACACTTCACGTTTTACGTCTACTACTAGAGTCACTTCCTCTAATGGCTCAAGTTTTGTTTCTTCTACTTCCTTAGGTTCTGGCTGCTTCTCTATTACCTCAACTCTAGCCTCTGACTCTTCTACTTTGTCGATAAGAGGAAATTCTCTTATTTGGGAAACAACTTCATGTTCAGTGACTACTTTCAATTCTATTACCGGTGATACTTTAGTGACTTCCTTCTCCGCATCAACATGTGGTACTTGTGTTTCTATCGCAATTTCCTCAGATGCCAAATCCCTAACTGGAGACACAACAGGTTTTTCTACAGTTTCGGACACCTCCGTTATTTCCTCTTCTACAGACACTTCACGTTTTATGTCTAATACTGGTGTCACCTCATCTAATGGCTCATGGATTGTTTCTTCAACTTCCTCAGGTATTGGCTGCTTCTCTATTACCTCAACTATAGCATCTGTGTCTTCTTCCTTCTCCATAAGAGGAAATTCTTTTATTGGGGAAACAACTTCATGTTCTAATTCTATTACCGGTGATACTTTAGTGACTTCCTTCTCCGCATCAATAATTGGTACTTGTGTTTCTATCATAATTTCCTCACAAGGCAAATCCCTAACTGGAGACGCAATAGGTTTTTCTACAATTTCAGACACCTCCGTTACTTCTTCTTCCAAAGACACTTCACGTTTTAGGTCTACTACTGGTGTGACTTCCGCTAATGGCTCAAGTTTTGTTTTTTCTAGTTTCTCAGGTACTGGCTGCTTCTCTATTACCTCAACTCTAGCGTCTGTCTCTTCTACTTTGTCCATAAGAGGAAATTCTCTTATTGGGGAAACAACTACATGTTCAGTGACTTCTTTCAATTCTATTACCGGTGATACTTTAGTGACTTCCTTCTCCGCATCAGTAACGGGTACTTGTGTTTCTATCGGAATTTCCAAGGAAGGCAAATCCCTAACTGGAGACACAACAGGTATTTCCTCAATTTCAGACACCTCCGTTACTTCCTCTTCTACAGACACTTCACGTTTTCCGTCTATTACTGGTGTGACTTCCTGTAATGGCTCAAGTTTTGTTTCTTCTACTTCCTCAGGTACTGGCTGCTTCTCTATTACCTCAACTCTAGCCTCTGTGTCTCCTGCTTTCTCCATAAGAGGAAATTCTCTTATTGGGGAAACAACTACATGTTCAGTGACTTCTTTCAATTCTATTACCGGTGATACTTTAGTGACTTCCTTCTTCGCGTCAGTAACGGGTACTCGTGTTTCTATCAGAATTTCCTCAGAAGGCAAATCCCTAACTGGAGATACAACAGGTTTTTCTACAGTTACAGAAACCTCCATTACTTCCTTTTCTACAGACACTTCACGTTTTATGTCTAATACTGGTGTCACTTCCTGTAATGGCTCAAGTTTTGTTTCTTCAACTTCCTCAGGTACTGGCTGCTTCTCTATTACGTCAACTCTAGCCTCTGTGTCTCCTGCTTTCTCCATACGAGGAAATTCTCTTATTGGGGAAACAACTACATGTTCAGTGACTTCTTTCAATTCTATTACCGGTGATACTTTAGTGACTTCCTTCTTCGCGTCAGTAACGGGTACTTGTGTTTCTATCGGAATTTCCTCAGAAGGCAAATCCCTAACTGGAGATACAACAGGTTTTTCTACAGTTACAGAAACCTCCATAACTTCCTTTTCTACAGACACTTCACGTTTTACGTCTAATACTGGTGTCACTTCCTGTAATGGCTCAAGTTTTGTTTCTTCTACTTCCTCAGGTACTGGCTGCTTCTCTATTACCTCAACTCTAGCCTCTGTCTCTTCTACTTTGTCCATAAGAGGAAATTCTCTTATTAGGGAAACAACTTCATGCTCAGTGACTTCTTTCAATTCTATTACATGTGATACTTTAGTGACTTCCTTCACCGCATCAGTAACGGGTACTTGTGTTTCTATCGCAATTTCCTCAGAAGGCAAATCCCTAACTGGAGACACAACAGGTTTTTCTACAATTTCAGACACCTTCGTTACTTCCTCTTCTACAGACACTTCACGTTTTACATCTAATACTGGTGTCACTTCCTGTAATGGCTCAAGTTTTGTTTCTTCTACTTCCTCACGTACTGGCTGCTTCTCTATTACCTCAACTCTAGCCTCTGTGTGTTCTGCTTTCTCCATAAGAGGAAATTCTCTTGTTGGGGAAACCACTACATGTTCAGTGACTTCTTTTAATTCTATTACCGGTGATACTTTAGTGACTTCCTTCTCCTCATCAATAACTGGTGCCTGTGTTTGTATCGCAATTTCCTCAAAAGGCAAATCCCTAACTGGAGATACAACAGGTTTTTCTACAGTTACAGAATCCTCCATTACTTCCTTTTCTATAGACACTTCACGTTTTTCGTCTAATACTGGCGTCACTTCATCTAATGGCTCAAGTTTTGTTTCTTCTATTTTCTGAGGTACGGGCTGCTTCTCTATTACCTCAAGTCTAGCCTTTGTGTCTTCTGCTTCCTCCATAAGAGGAATTTCTTTTATTGGGGAAACAACTTCATGTACAGTGATTTCCTTCAAGTCTCTAACAGGCGCCACTTTAATTATTTGTTTCTTTGCTGGTTCTGCTTCTGTAGAAACATCAATTTTTATGTCTAATACTGTTGCCACCTTGTCTAATGGCTCTAGTATTGTTTCTGCTACTTCCTGAAGTACAGCTTCCGCCTTTGTTGCCTCATCTTGGCTTTTTTCATCATCTGATTTTTCCACTAGTACAATTTCTCTCAATGGGGTAACATCTTTATCTTTAATGATTTCTTGCACTTCCTTAAGAGATGTTACATCGGCAACTTCCTGCTCTGCATCTATAACTTGTTCTTTTGCCTCTACCACAATCTTCTTGGCAGGCCATTCAGTAATTGGTGATGAATCAGGTTTTTCTTTTCTTTCTGAAACCTCCGTTACTTCTGTTTCTTTAGAAACGAAAAGTTTTTCTTGGAATACTGTTGGTACCTCAACTGAGGGCTCTGGTAATGCTCCCACTACCCCTTGAAGTACACCTTTCTCCTTTAATGGCTCAATTGTTTTTTCTTCCTCATCTGATTTCTCCACTACATCAAAATCTCTCATTGGGGAAACAATGTCATGCTTAGTGATTTCTTTCAGTTGTTTTACAGCTGTTAATTTAGTGACTTCCTTCTCTGCTTCTACTACTTCCTGAAGTACTACTTCCTCCTCTTCTGCTTCAAATCTTTTTTGCTCATCTGATTTCTCCCTTACAACAAATTCTCTAGTTGTGGGAACAACTTCATCTTCAGTTATTTCCTTCAATTGTTTTACAGTTGATACTTTGGTGACTCCTTGTGCCGCTTCAATAACTGTTAATGGTGCCTTTACCAGAACTTCCTTGGAAGGCAAATCTCTTGCTGGTGACACATCATGTTCTTCTACTATCTCAGACACTTCCATTACTTCTGCATCTATAGAAACACCAAGTTTTTCTTCACATACTATTGTTACCCCATCTGATGGCTCTTGTATTGTTCTTTTTACTTCCTGAAGTACAACTCCCTCCACCCCTGCAACTTTGCTTTCTCCCTCATCTAATTTCTCCCCTACAACAAAATCAGTCATTCTGGAAAGTACTTCATGTTCAGTTATTTCGTGCACTTCTTTTACTCGTGATACTTTGGTGATTTCCTGCACTTCATCAATAATTGTTACTTTTGTATTTACTGCTTCTTCCTTTGCAGACAAATCCCTAACCACAGAAACAGCAGGTTTGTCTGTTATTCCAGACACCTTTTCTAGTGTTTCTCCAGTGGCTACTAATTTTTCAAATGCTTTGATAGGATATTTTGACTCATTCTCTTGTACTTGAAAATGTGATTTTGTTTCAAGAATATCAATATCTTCAGATCTGTCTACGATAGTTTTATCCTGGATTGCATTAAGTTTTGATTTTTCTTCTACAATGTTAATTACTTCTTCAATTTTCTGGAGAACCTGTTTTTCTGCTTGGACAACTTGAGTCAACTTTTCTTCAACCATTGATGGTATCTCTTCATATGAAATAATTGCCTTCTTGCCCTCATCTTTTGCCAAATCAAGTCCTTTGTGGTCGCTTGGTTTCATATGTTCTGGCTTTGCTGCCTTAGCTATACGTTTTTCTATTTTTTCTATTACTTCAGAAATGTGGGGATAGCTTTCTGCGACTGTGACTTCTTTAGTCATAGAAGGTTCATGGCCTTGTATTTCATGGTATGTTATAGTTTCACTTTTTGTTATTTCTTTGTTAAGACCACTAATTTCACCACTGTAATCATTCAAAGATTTTTTCCTCTCTTTCTTGTCCAAATTATCATATATTATTTGAGATTTTTTCTCGGTAAGAGCCATTTTGTTATCCTCGTCATGAATGTAAGTTAACCTTTTATCTAATTCTTCCTCCACAGATGACTGACTGAATATTTTCTGCAGTTCCTTAATTTTTGGACCAATATGTTTAGTCGAAATAGACTTAGTTACTTTTTCTTCTACAAGAGATACTGTAGTTAATTGTTCAGATTTATCAGTATAAGGAAAAGGTTTCTGAATTAATTCATCATATTCAGATGATAATTTATCAAGCCTTTGTCGTGTCTTTTCTTCTTTTATTTTTGTAAATGCCTGAAAATCATCTCTAACTTTTATTTTATCTTTTTGCACTGTTACTTCAGCTCTCTCAATTGGTCTCTGTAAGTGAGCACCTTCCTCAAGAAACTTTATCATTGCTCTAACATCCCCAGAATCTCGACGGGTTCTTTCAATTTCACCATCTGAAGTTGTATGTTTTTCCATAAACTTTAAAGTATCACCAGGAAATGCTGCAACTTCCTTTACTGAAACTTTTTGCTCTGGCTGCAACACTTCCTCAGAGTAAACTGGGCTGACACTAGCATCTCTCATGTCCACTTTGTCAGTTAGTACGCTAGCTTCAGATGTGTCAATCTGAAATGGGGACAAAGCTACTGATGTTGACTCTCCTTTGAAATAAACAGGGCTACTTGCTGTGTCACAGTATTGTGAAAGAACAACTTCATCTTCCATAAACAATTCAGTGCTTGGAACTCCTATGCCTATTTCATCAGCCTGGATAGGACTTAAACCTGCATCTGTAAGCTCTGCTTCTTCTGCTCCTACATCTACAGCTGTGTCTGATAAAACTCCTCTCTCATCAGTATAAAGATCCCCACGAGGAGGATGTGCAGAACTTGTGATTGTATCTGTTGTTGTACCCCTAGTCAAACTTATACCAGTATCTGTAATATGGTGAGAGGCACTGTCTTCCGTTGTAGGACTCTCAAATGCAGGTGAACCTGTAGCTTCTACCGACTCATATCGGTACACACTTTTCTTACCACTGAATATAACAGTGTCTTCACGTTTTTTCTCTTTATTTATATCAGTAAAAGTTGGCACATTTGTGTCTGCTACTGATGGTGGAGGAATGATGTATACTTCATGAGGAGTTGCAACTGTTTCACTAGTGACACCTGCATCACGTTCAGCAACAAGTTCCACATTTCCACCAGTACCTGCTGTTGCTGTCATACCAACATCAACCCTTTCTGATGTCTCTTTCCCACTGGCTTCTCGTCTTGTAGTTGTTACACTGATATGAGACTGAGATCGTATAGAAATTTCGACATCACGTGCCCCGTACAAAGTAAGACGACTTTCTGCACTTGCACTTGCTTCCTTTGTTCTTACTTCTTTTCTCCCAATGACTAATTCAAGAGTAGGTGGGGGGAAAGTTGACTTGTTAGCTGAGGAATGACTCGGGGGAATTGGGCTTGGACTTATCATAATTTTGCCCTCGAGAGGACTAGTACCACGATCAATATGTTTACCATCTTCTGTTGTACTCTGGCCTTGACTTTCAGTTGGTTTTTCATACTGCTTCTTTATTCCTCTTACATTAATGCCTCTTTGGACGGCTTCCTCACGTCTTTTATCACTTCCGATGCTTTCTTGATTTGACAAGTCACTCTGCGTTTCTTCTCCAGCTGTCTGGGAATGTTTGACTTTTTCTTCTTCCCTGACTTTGGTAATAGTTTTATCAGATGACTTACTAACATTTTTATCACTTTGTTTACCAACTCCAACACCACCTGATAATCTCTCTACAGGTCTGAAGGTTATTCGTCTGCTTGTAGTCTCTAAAATCAGTTTTTCTTGTGGTTTAGCACTAAATTCATCTTGCCTTTTCAAGTTTTCTTGCTTCTTGGAGTCTTTTGAGCCTTTCTCTTCCTCTGGTGATTTTATACTTTTGATGTTTAAGTTTACTGGTCGTCCTCTATCAAACTCGTGAAGTCGTTGTTTTAAATCTTGATCAGCAACATGATACTCATATCTTTTTTCAAGTTTAGCATCTTGTCCTGGTTCAAATTCGTCTAACCCATCTGCTTCATCCCCAAGTTCTGAGTCTTCACCTGAAGCTAATCCTCCCACTACCATGTTTTCAGTTCTTGAGTGAGCTGCCTTCTCCAAGACTTGCCTAACTGCTTTATATTCTGATGAAACTTCTTTCTTTGTGGCTTTTCCCCTGCTATCATCAATAGGTGGAGGTGTCTCCAAAAGGAACTGCTCTTGAAAGCCCTCTGTATCAAGAGAGTCATCATCATCTTGAGGAGAAGTGGAAGCAACTGGGGTATGTCCGAGAAGGCATGAAATAAACACAAATGAATGTGTTAGGCAAGAATAAAGAGATGTTGGTCTTTGGTGAAAGTAATTTTAATGTTTTCAGAGTCTTATATATTAAGGATGCTAGAGGCCAGGATTATAGTGCCTAAACTGCTGTTCCTCAGAAACATGGACAAGTGAACGACAATCAAAGAATTACAACACATTGTTTCCTCTCCCACTAAGACAGTTATCATCCTATTAAATTTGTACAGCCCTCATAAACCACAAACTTCATCTAAGCATATTGTTTATGGTACAAAATACAAATAATCAAGTCAACACCATGAAAAGAGTAACAAATACTGTAAGATGCATGATAAATGAATGGAAGTAAATGCACAAGTTAAAACTAATAACTAGATTTGACTAATATAAATATTCATGGTGTTGACTTTAATGATATTCTTTCTTATATATAATTACTAACCTCACCAGTGGATGATCTTCATCAGTTGATTAGCTGATTCCTGAAATACAAACAGCCCAATCCACAGCATTCTAGTAAATATTGAACAGTTAACTGCAGTTGTATTATTGAGAATGTATACTGAAATGATACAAATAAAAGGTGCACAACTGCATAAGTACACTATTTGTACTACAAATGTCTGTGAAAACAGTAGAAAAGAGAGAGAGAGAGAGGGAATCTTAATTATCTATTAGAATGAGCAGTTCTTTAATTTGGCAATTAAATATCTTGAACTATTCCAGAGTTTAGATCTACCAACTATAAGTTTACTACTGATTTTCAATTGGAAATACTAATATCTTCAAAGACTTGTTTGCCATTATAAACCTTATGAATGATATTTCAGTCATAGATTAGTCTTAGCATTTTTCTTTCATTAATTTTTATTTTCATGTTTAGATATAATTTCTGCATCAGAAATGCTAAATTATTCAATACTTTGGCTGTAAACTCAGTTCAGATTATATCATCTCCAGTAGCATCAGCCCCAAGCAGTATAGTGTTGAAATAAAACTTCAAGTTTCTGACATATATAGAGACATCGGTATCTATAATTGTGATATATCCATCAATATTTTTTAGAAAACCGAGGAAGGAAGAAGGGGGGAGGGATGGAGGTAAGAGGGATAGAGGTGGGGGGAAGGATGGTTGGTAGCTGACAAAGATGGTGAACTAGTGGCCCTTTTCATTTTTATTCTTCTTTTAAGTGTATGAAAATTTGACATATGGTATTGTCAATGACAACAGTGAAGATATGAGATCTGATTATATAAGTGCAAAGGCATATTTACATAAACTTCAGGTTACAAAATAAAAGATTAAAAGGTGAAATAACGAAAACTTGTCGAACATGTCTTAAATGTACAAAAAGTTTTAGCAGTATATTAATTAAAATAGCCAAAATGTTCTGCTCATGCCCTCTCTACTCTTGAATTAAGTGTTTGTTATGGTGCTTCATCATCTGACTACATGAACAACAAATATTGCTGTGGCTTGGGCATATTTGTACCATATAGAAAATATCAAACATCATGCCCCTACACACAGTACACAAATATTACTGCTCATAACATGCCCAATAAAAGGAGGTGTGAGTGCCACATGATTTCAGTATTTATGTTCAGATCAGTGATTAAAAGAGGTCACACCAGGCACCTTATAAAAGTTATTTAATTTTTGGAAAAATATCTGACATAAAATTATTAATATTCAGCTATTAATGATATGTAAAAAATAAATGTGATTACCATTTGATTTTTTGTCTTCATATACATATATATATATAAAAACCAGATACATGAAAACAAGTGGCATTCACCCTTTCTCCCTGAGCACATTCAGTTGATACACAATTGCCATGCGGTGTATGTAACACAAATATTAGGTTGGGATAAAAAGAAACAGACAGAAGAATGGCACTCACAGTGACAAAATAAATACAAATAATCACTGCTTGTAACATATAACATGAAGTAGCAATAAAATACACTGTACATAAAATACTACGTGTATTGTTTTTATATCATTTACACCTCACTCATTCCATTACAATGTTCAGATAAGTGTGCAGCCCTAAAGCTGATAAAAATATATGTATGAACATATTCAAAATGTGTAAGAGGCAACCCTGATAGGAGACCATAAAATTAGTCTGGTAATTTTTAATTTATATTGACAAATAAATAATGTGAACATATATGACACTCAACCTTCTCATATAATAATGACTTCTTACTTTTTGCACAAAAACTAAATCTATGGCGCTAAACCAGGACGAAAATGGTGAGCCTAATGATGGTTAAGAGGAGAGCTGTGTTGCAATAATGCTCAGACATTTAAGTGAAGAACATCTTCAGTTCCAACAATGCCTGCTTTTATGATGCTAAGTTGTATCCAGGGCCCAACAAAAGACAACAATTAAAGTGGCACATTTGTTGAGATACTAAACTTACATTTTGAAGAAGAGGGCCTCAAATTTATATCCTGCCATGCTAATATAACTTTCTCCTGGAGTTCCTGAAGTGTGTCACAGGAATGCTAAAGTAGTTGCGTCAAAATATTATCAATTTCCTGCAACATCTCTATATAATCTAAGTTTGTTCTTGATCTACAATGACCCCTTAATTGATGTGATGTTAAAAATTATTCCCCTACTTTCTTCCTTGCCATAGATGTGAAGGTTCACACAGCCTTCAATAATGCAAGATGGACCTTTGTTTTCAGAATGTGTAATACTTTCATATTTAACCAATTTATAATATCTATAATTATAAATGGTTCAAATTAATCACAGAAGCAATACTAAATATTAGAACAGTTACATTCAGTCTTTCTATGTGCTGTCCGGTGAACAGGAAAATGAACAATATCATATGGAGCTATTTTCTTTATGGTACTGATACTTAAAATATTTTGTTATTACAGCTTTTCAGCATGACTAATCAAATTTATGTCTGCACCATCTACCGATAATGACATAATAAATGCACACTTTCATTCCTTTACCGATATGACATTTGAAATGTCAGTTTATGAAGTAATTTATGTAATGTATTATGTAAGCATTTGTTATGTAATGGATAGGTTCCCACTCATAATATAGAGGACTTGTTGATTCACAGGCGAGCACAATGAAAAGACTGCTCAACGTTTCCGCTTTTGCCAGTTTTTCACTAAAATATAAACTATACAAAGTCATATAAGTACAACTCACATACACCATTCCAGCTTCATTGGATGGAAACAGTGATCACATGCTTCTGTGAATTTGTGTAGTTTCTGTTTTGGGCAAAGACATTCTAGCTTAAAGTGTAAATGTTGAGCATTCTTTTAACTGTATTTGTCTATGACTCAATGTGTCTTCTATATGCTAAATAGCAATCTATCTTTTCATATTAGTGTTAGTGGTATTAGAAATGTACGCAATGGAACCTGATGATGTCCAAAAGTATTCCCTGCCTCTCTCTATAAAGAATTCATCTAACTGCTGTAATATTATTGAGACAGTTCTCTTTGCCACTTTATATTGTTATAAGACATATCCCAGTTACATTTAACTAGTATTTGATTCTGCCTGCATTCATTAGTTGATTGTTGTCTTTGTTTTTTACTTACAATTTACATTAGTTCTGTTAGCAGCACAGAACTTTATAATCTCTTCACTCCTTGCATCTCATATATGACACACAATACTAGTGACTTTTGTATACATATAGAGCCCATGTAATGCATATCAGTTTTGAAAAATGTATCGAATATTTTTTTTAAATCATTACATTTTCTTGGGGTTGTTGGTGAAATAATACAGGGATAAAAATTTTCTAGTATTGGGACTGAAGAGGATAATTTCATAAGGTTCTAATGCCAGAGACAGTTGACATAAAATTTTTGCAGCATAACAGAGGAAAGTAGCAAAATGCCATCCAGATTTAAGTTTTTATGTTTTCTGTGATTTCCCTAAATTGCTCAAAACTAATGCTGTGATGGTGCCTCTGAAAGGGCATGGCTGATTTCCTTTCCTAGCCTATTGAAGCTTGTGCTCCTTCTTTAATGACCATGCTGCTGCCGGAACAGTAAACTCCTATCTTCCTCATTAAAAATGTTACTAGCAAAACTAATGTTTCACCTGTGGTAATAGTAGCCTTCTTCTGGGTCTATTGGTACTACAATGAAAGTAAAAACAATGGTTTCACCACTAACAGTTTTGTTTTCTTTCTTTCTTTTTTTTCATTTTTCTTTAGAAAATGACACCATACCATATGCAGAAAACTTTATGTCAATAGAATGATTTGACATTATTATGTGGGTAAATTCTCAAGTTAAATGAATTCTTAGGGGTAGTCATCTGCCAAAGATGTTTATTCATAAGTAATGCTGAGCTGAAAATTATTTCTTATATCTTGTTTACATTTACAACAAACATAAAGTCCAAGTCTGAAAGCCTATATTTTCATTTGAGAATTTAAAAATTTAAGAAATTCATTTCAGTTTGAAAATAAATTGTTTTAATTGAACCTGTTATTCAAATCTCACCAAAGATAAATATTTGAAGAAAGAAACAACAATAGAGCAATTAAAACAAAACAAAAATGTAAATCAACATAAGATATAATCTTGAAATACCTAAAAATATATACAGGAATCAAAATTTTAAAAGCGTCTTACCCTTCACTCTGGCTTATATGAAAAATCAGGAAAATTACGGACAATACCACAAGTCTAATAATAGATCATAAAAAATCTGTAAGTATTGAAATTTCATTCCAGTAACCTAGGGAATAGTTTTGGTAGTAAACAAAACTTCAGATAAAGCCTATAGTTATTAAATACGGTATAAAATGTAAGAGGTATATGCCCATTGAAACAGAGATTGCAGTAAAAAACATACAACAGTCACAAGTAGTGTACTGAACACTAATGTGTATTGATACAGTTATCATCAGATGATCTGAGAGAAACAACAAAATCTGAAGTAATGCAGTGCATATCAAATGATAATTAAAAAGAAAAAAAAACACACCTGTAAAACATCATATGCTTTGAAAAACATATATCAAAACATGAGGAGAACCTTCATACAAGAGATACAGAGTCACGAAACTTGGGCACACGCCAAGACTGAACTGATTAGATGCAGTAAATGGCAACACCTACAATAACAAAACCACCCATTTATGGTGACAATACAAAATACATCCAGCTTAAACTGTAGGTGCCAGGAAGTGTAAATATTTCAGTCACACTATGAAAAATACATTTGATGTTTGTAACAGCAATGGTAACACGTTAAAGGCAAGAATTAGAAGAGGAAGGCGCAGGGTAAGGCAATTTGAACATCCCCGGGCAAGGGATGAGTGGGAAGCATCAAGGTGTTAACCATATTTATTTGTGCCTGAGATAAAACAGATAAGTGGCATTACATGAAATTTATAGCATGAATACCTAGATAGCATTAGCTGTATCACAAGCAAGTATAAAAAGGTATGGAAATCAATCATGAAATTAACTAAAGCAACATTCACAAAGAAAACATAAATTAGCACAACAATGAGAAATGATAAAGAATATGAACCTCAATCAAAAAAGTAAAGAAGCTTGATAACCATGAAAGTATAGGTTTACAACCTAAGAGATTATAGTATCAAAGTGAAGATGGCTATAACACAAATTAAACAAGTTTAAACAAATAGTCCAAATCTGTACCCTATCGGCAAATGGCAGAAAGGACTGACGTACAGCAAGGGGAGGAGTTTGATGGGGAAGGTAAATACCAGAACTAATCATATTATGAAATTTTCTGGCAGATTAAAACTGTGTGCCACAACAGGATTTGAGCCCAGGACCTTAGCCTTTTGCTAGAACCTACTGACTGTGTCAGTGAACTAAAGCTGTGAAGAACTAGTTGAAGGATGATTGTATCAAAACATGTTATTAAACAAGTTAGTCACTTCACTATCTGTTGTTCTTGTATGTTTATAACAACAGCTGTATCAGGACTGATCTAAGATTCAGAAATCCAAAGACACTTTATAGGCAAACCAAAGGCAACCCTTTTGTCAGCAAGTAATACAAATATAGTGTAGTGACACAGCTGCAAGAGCACCATTTGCATGTACCATAGAACATTTTTATATTTTACTTGCCAATGTTTATCCTTTGTTATTGCTAACATTTTCTTTCCTCAGTCCTTTTCTTCTTCTTGTTTCCTTTGCATTTCTGGTTACCTTTCAAATTGCACTCACTCCTGTATCTGTATCACAATTAACAGTCCTGCCCACTCACAACACTAGGTTACATTACATATATGGAGCAGTTAAGTATTCCTATCCCAGATACACATTTTCACCATCTTCCTTGCATGTTTTACCTGTGATATTTGTTTATTTATTTAGAAATTTTTACCTTCCCACACGTACTGGGCAAAAACCAGTATGTTATTAATACCCCCCTCTTCACTAAGTAAAACACACATAGACACCCATACATTTTCCATATCCCACCTACTCCGTAAAAACTATTTTACATGTCTATCAGCAGTTCATAAATCATCTTTACGGTGAGTTATCTATTCTTTATTAGCACCATTTGATAGGGAATGTTCACAGCCATAAGACTTACTGTGATATCAACACCAACAAACTGGCACCATGGTATGAAGTTGCATTCATGCTTTCTACAGCTAACTGAGCTAGTTTGAAATAACTGGTGGGATGGTATTTCCACACAAGTTCAACATGCTGCGTCGGTTATGCGATGACACTGCTTGCAATGGTCACACACAGCCCAGATGAATGACGAGATTGTCCTGTTGTAAGGACAGATTGTACAGCTACCACAGCATAGATAAGAGTGTTTGTGATCCCTGGAATGTCAAAACGAACAGTTGCAAACTGGTTACTAGAAGTGAGACTATGGGCACAGCTCTAGCCTGTCATCCACTCGTACCACAATCACTAAGGCACAACTCATGCATACGCAATCAACATCTCCAGCTCCTATGGCATGACTGGCATGGCTGTCAAATTATGGTCATGTATGCCTGGTTATTGTGAGAAAGTATGTAAGATAAGTATGTAAGATGCTTGCTGTAGCTGAAAATATAAATTATGTGAATACAGAAAAGTATGGGATTATGCCACAGAAGCAAGTAATGCCATGAATACAGAGAAAGCTGTAGGTACATGGACAGGTATTCTTTTACACATGGATAAATTTCAATATGACCATGTGGAAAACACAATAAAGACAAAGTAATCTTGGTATATGCTGGAAAACCTACTTGCCAGTAAAGATAAAATGGTGTGAATGAGTGTCTGGTATGCTATGTTGAGTATTATCTATTCAAATTGTAAGAAAGTGTTCAGAATTATGTTACACATATTCTGGATGTAGTCAATAAACTGCAGATTGGCAGTACACCAGTTCTCTTCCTTATTGGATGGGTGTAGAGTCTATGCAATGAACAAAAATTTCAACAAACATCAAACAAAGCTTCTAAATGGGTGGAAGAATACTTATAATTGGATAAAGACAGGTTTGATAGTGCCTAATTCACCAGGCAGTCTAAGAAATCACAGCAGGGTTGCTCCAGTAACAGCAAAAAAAAAAAAAAAAAAAAAAAAAAAAAAAAAAAAAAAAAAAAAAAAAAAATATAGTGTTTCAGTAAACAGTATGTAGGATTTCAGAGCAAGATCACACATGACTTCAAAAAAGAAATAGTTTCAAGATTTTGTACAACAAAATTGCAAACTAAAAACTTCTGAAGTGTGCTGATAATATTGAATATGTAAGTTAAGGGAAATGAGATGTTATTAAGAATTCACCATACATATATTCAATTAGGACTCTAATAATGGGAAGTCCAGGTTATCAGGTTATAATTAAACAATATAATAAGGGCATTTTCAACTCACTACAAAGATCTAACAAGGAGCTACAACAGGTACATAATAAAGACATACAGCACTTAAGCTGTTGGCCATGGCCTTCTTCAGAAAACAGAACATTTACACAATCACACAGGCATACAACATAGTCACACAACCATCAACTCCAGCTGTCACACTCTGAATCAGGCTCTGCAGTGTGGAAACAGGGGAGGGAGGGGATAGGAAGGTTGCATCACAGTGGTGGAGATGGATACAGCATGGCATTACAGAGCAGATGCGTATTAGATGGGTGGAACGTGATGCAGCTTAGGAATGGAGTGGGGAGGCGGGTGAGGGGAGGAAGGCAAACTATGGTCAAAAACAAAGTGGACCAGCTTATGCAGCACAGCATATGCTTGATTTTAATGGCTGCTTCACAACCCGCGCCATCTGGAGCCTCCCAGCCACCACCAGTTTTTCTGAACTGCGCAGTTGAGAGTTTTCCTTACAGTATATTCTCTGATCCTGAAATTATCCAGGCATCAACTTATGATAACTCCCCCTTATTCCCGCACCCAACAGTTCCTATGCCCTCTATCCTAAACCTCTCCAATTTTGTGTTGTGTGTGTGTGTGTGTGTGTGTGTGTGTGTGTGCATACTTGTTTGCTCACGCACATTTGTTTTGTTTTGCTTTCCTCCCCTCACCCGCCTCTTCACTCAATTCCTAAGCTGCATCTCATTTCACCCATCTAATACCTACACACTCTGTAAGGTTCATGCTGTATCTGTCCCCACCATTGTGACACAACGTTCCTGTCCCCCGACCTCTTCCCCATTTCCACACCGCAGAGCACAATTTGGAGTGCGTCAGCCAGAGATAACAGCCGTATGACTGTGCTGTGTGCCTGTGTGATTGTGCGAATGTTCTATTTTCTGAAGAAAGCCATGGCTGATAGCTTAAGTGTTGTACGTGTATGTCTTTTTCATGTGCCACTCATAGCTCGTTGTTCATCTTTAAGGTGAATTGTAAACTGTCATTATTATATTGTTCAATTAAGAATGTTATTCTTGGCCCTGGCTCAGCCACACTAATTAGACAGCAATTTCAGCTTTGGTTAAGAAAGATATAAATATAAAAAAGGAACAACTTCCTGATGTTCTGCAAAACTTATTTATTCATCACAAACCTGCTTTCGGCTTCTTAGGCCATCATCAGGTGACAACTGACTGTAGTATACATGTTTTCAAAGATGTTACAAACATGTATGCTACAGTCAGTTGTCACCTGATGATGACCTAAGAAGCCACAAGCTGGTTTGTGACGAATAAATAAGTTTTGGAGTCAAGCACCGACGGAAAATTCAATTACTTTTATAAAGTTATAAATGATGTTTCTACAAAGATGGATATAAGATGCACAAAAGTGGTATGTTATTTCCCTTTGAATCAGAGTCAAATTGCATTTTAATACTAAAAATATGTTGCAACTGTGTCAGACATCCATGTTATCCTTGTTAGAAAATGGTAATATGAAAACTTATGACACAATAAACTTGGGTCATGTTAGAGCTGACACTTCAGTTATGATTATGAAGTGGTGAAATAAATCTGAACCTTTTGACCAGTGTAAACCATGCCTGCTTAGTAAGACGTCTAAATTCCATTTTCTTAAAATAGGAGTACAACACACATTTGGGTTTTAATGAGTTTAAGAGTTGTAAAGAAAGTTGCGTTGGTGCAAAATCAAAGCAGTTACATTGGACAATGACAGTGATTTTTTAAACTCTACAGAGAGAATGGACTACAGCACGGGTGGCCTGTGGGCCAGGTCTGGCCCACGACTGGTTTCAGTTTTAACCGTAGGGTTAAATTCGTGGCAGAATGAGAGAGCTATTTCAAAACACCGTAAGTAAAACAATAATGTTCAAGATGTGTAATTGAATGTAAACATATGAAAGGGGTGAACATAAAATGAATGTACGCTTAAAAACATTTGTTTTGACACATAATGTATTGGCATGGCATCTCTGGGAAACAGCGCATTACTCCAAAGCCAAGGTTGTTTAATAACTTAGATAAGTATTTGAATCTGGACTACAGGTTGCGAAAGCTTGCCATGCCTGGTATAGAGTGTCATATTTGTGTGCCTTATAAGCAGAACTGATTGGGGTTCAGAAGAGAACTAATATATCAGTTTATAAGATGGCTAGAGTATGTTATTTGAATTTGGCCCGCCTAAGTAAATCTGGGTAGAGGCATCTAAAACAGCTGTTTACACAAATAAAAGTGTTTGTCACAGAGCTCTCCATGTGCAGGATCACAAAAGAAAAAGTTATGATGTCAAAGCTATGTGTTTTTTAGGTTATGATGAAATGACAAAGGTTAAATAGTAATTGAGCCACAGAACCAGAAAAAAACTTGTAAAATACATGAGTGATATTTTTCTGGAGAAGGGATGCATGACAGACAGTACCAGGACACCGGCTATAAATAATAGAGATTAATTGCAAATTCTTGCTGAATAAACAGTACAATAAACAAGGAGAATCAGAGAAAGTAGAGGAAGTCAGCACCAACACCAATCGAGACCCACACTACACCTAAAATTATCAATTAGTGGTAGACACAGAAATGACTGAAATGCAACCAATTAATCCTGATGTTTCAGAAGAGGACCAACTAGTCAGATGGTCAACTCATGTGTCCAAACCTAAGGAGTCTCTTGATTGCATCACCTACTTTATAAAAGAATTTTCCAGTTTGGAAGTAAATTCAAAGGATACCATAGTGAGGAGTGACAGAGATGACTGATTAAAGCCATGAAAGAGGAACCAAAGTCTTTGCAAAACAAACAGTTAAAGTTTGTAGGTAACAAGTGCATATATTTGCTGAACAGGAAGCACACTACCATGCTCAAAATATTGTTAGGGATCTACACCATATTTCATATGGATGACATGAGAACTGTAATAATAAGAATCAAAATGTTGTAATCATTTTGCATAACAACCAGAGATCCATTAGAATAGGTTGCAACCTACTGCAAAGAGAATTGCTGAACCAAACGCAAACACAGGGAAAAGACAATCACACTCAACAACTGAAGCTTTTGGCCACAACCTTTGCCAGAAAAGGGGCACCCCTACACATACAAATGATCCCAAGGGCACCTGCCTTTCCCTTGAGCTTGGCTGCATCTCAGTGGTAATCCATTTGGAGGGTTGCAGCATATCCTCACTATTTTATCAATATCCCAACCTGGGCTTTCCAGTGTTAAGAGTTCTATTAGACAGTCACAAAATCCTGCACTGTGTTCCAGATTGAAATATATTTATATTATAGAACATTTTAAAAGACAATATGTAAAAATAAATAAGAGTGTTGTTTAGTACCAGAAGTCAAAAAAACGTCCTGATGTAGTAACTAAACCACTTGCTAACAAAAATACTTCGTCCACAAGTCATAATTTTCACCAGATTAGGTGGTCAGTGTAAATTAGTGAAGCAATACTTTTGTAGGACAACAGTAATGCTTTTAGGAATATAAATATCACCAACAGTCTCTGATAAAATAGAGCAATTACTCAAAAGATATAATAAAAACAAAACAGAGGTGGGTGCTCAACCAAGTAATCCAGAAAAAAAGGTCTATTATTTTACATCATCCCATCAGAATGCTCAGTCCCTAAACAAAAAGTCAACAGAAATTGAAATAATACTATAATACTTCCAAATGAGTTAATTGATGTCTCTGAACTGTGCATAACTGAACAATGGTTAAGATAGGATGGTTTAGAAACAGTGAGCATAACAAAATATGAACTGGCAGCCTACATTTGCAGGATGACACTCCATTGTAGTAGAATCTGCATTGTTTTAAGAATAGATTAGCATACAACCACCTAAAACAGCCAAATACACTAAACAATGAATGGATTTTGAAATATCTGCCACAGAATTATCATCAATTAAAACAACTGTAGTATGCCTCTACAGATCTCCTACTGGAGACATCAAAACCTTTCTTCAATACACAGTAATCAAAACTGTAAAAATAAGAAAAACATCATCATCTTTGTTGGCTTCAATATAGATTTTAAGTGGACTGTTAAAGTAAGAGCATAATTAATGATAATCATAGTCTCTTATAACTTGAAAATCACTACACATTCCCCCACACGAGAAACCTGTTACACAATGTCCACAATTGATCAAACAATAATTAACTGTACTCAACAACAATATAAAGCAGAAATAATAAAGACATGACTAGGAGACTACTATGGACAAACTATAAGTTTTCATATAAAAAAGTGACAATGATAACAAATTGAAAATCACATGTGGGACCACAACTCACAATGACCAGGAAATTGTAATATTTAGAAATTGTTTAAAATATTATTCATGGGAGCAAATTAGTGGTACCAGTACTGGACACATATCTGAGGAATTTAATACATGTATTATAGATGAAAAATTCCTAGCAGGAAAAATATATATATAAAAATATGAAGATTACTCACCAGGCGAAGGAGCACAGGTGGTGATAGTAGCACAAATAAAACACACACACACACATAAATGCAAGCTTTCACAACCCAGTTGTGTCTTCAGGCAGAAGGGAAGGTGAGGGAAACGGAAATGAATGATTTTAAGGGAGTGGGTAAGGAGCCATTCCAATCCCGGGAGAGGAAAGACTTACCTTGGGGGGGGGGGGGGGGGGGGGGGAAGGGAAGGTAAACAAATACACACTCACCTGCTGCACATATACACAAACACACACACACACCTAGGCAGACATACTGTAGAAACCCTCATCATTTCCTTTTCCCTCTCCTTCCCTTCTGCCTGGAGACGCAACTGGGTTGCGAAAGCTTGCGTTTATGTGTGTGTCTGTGTGTTTTATTTGTGCTACTATCACCACTTGTACTCCTTCGCCTGCTGAGTAATCTTCATATATATATATATATATATATATATATAATTTAATGAATGCAATGACACAGTTAAATATCATTTTGTAATAGCATTTCCAGTTAAAACTAGAAGGTAAAAAAACCTAACCCAGGAAACTGGATAATCACAAGTAATAAGAAATAATGTGCAAATGAAAAAAATTCTGTACAGGCTTATCAAAATGTGTGAAACAACACTTGAATTTGATACATATTTTAAAAACTATAAAACAATACTCAAAAAGGTAAGAGAAGGTGTGAAATTGCTAGAAAATGGCAAATACACAAGTAAAATTATAGCTGTTTGGAATATCGTAAAAATAAATAAATAAATAAAAATAAAATTAAAAATAAAGAGAGAGAGGGATGCAGCTAATTTGTTTAATGATTTTTCTGTAAATGTAGTACAGAAACTTATTGAGCAAAATTTCACCCATAAACCACAACACAATTGTTACAGATGGTAGAAAAACGGCAAATGTTCTCAATCGCAATTATATATTTGGAAAGAGGCAGTCCAAATAAATAGAGTACAAAAGTAACAAAATATTCTTACAGAACTATGTTCTTGAGGCCTGTTGCAGAAGCTGAATGAAGAAAACCTATACACAAACTGCACAGCTGAGGATGAGATGAAATATCAAATCACATGCTACAGTTAGGCCACGGCAGAATAGTCATGCACACTAAGGCAGCCAGCTGTGGTGCACACGGCCATCACCGTCGAGGGTTCAAGTCCTCCCTTGGGCATGGGTGTTTGTGTTGTCCTTAGCATAATTTACTTTAAGTTAATGTAAGTAGTTTCTAAACTTAATGACCACCATAGTTAAGTCCCTTAGATTTACAAACATCTGAACATTTTTTGATAAAGTTAGTGAGTAAATACTCACACCATTATTAGACATAACACACAGCTCTTTTGGAGATGGAATTTTTCCCGGAGATGGAATTTTTCCTGAGAAACTGAAGACAAGCAGGGTTGTGCCAGTGTATAAGAAAGGATGCAAGGATGACTCCAACAACTACAGGCCAGTTTAACTGATATTGGGTTTCTCAAAAATACTGAAAATCACAGCATGGTTTCAGAATGGGTAAACCTACAGAATCAGCCATTGTTAGTCTGACAGAATATGTTATACAGACTTTAAATGAAAAGAAAGATGCATCTGCAATGTTTCTGGATCTCTCCAATTTGACACTATTGACCAAAAAATACTGATACAAAAACTGGAAAATTATTGCATTAGTGGGCATTAGTGGATTCAATTTTACCTATGCAACAGGAAACAATATGGAGGGGGCAGTCCGCCCCGGGCCTCCAAATACCTCAAAAACAAGGTTTTTATTTATTTATTTATTTATTTATTTATTTATTTTTTTTTTTTTTTTTTTTTTTTTTTTTTTTTTTTTTTTTTTTTTGGAGCACACTTGTCAGCTTGACATCTCATTCTGCTGAAAGCTATTTGTTTTAGACTGTCCTTTGCCTCTTGTCCTGGGGCCTCCAATTCTTGTTTATAGAAATACTCATATTTCCAAGTGGACGTGGGGCCTCATTTTGCATTTTGTTTCGCCACCACCCTGGGCCTCCAACAGCCTTAGTCCGCCACTGCTCATATAAATTGTAAACCAAATCCATCAAATATGGAGTGCCACAGGGTTTTTCAGTCACTATGTAAATGATATACATGTTGAAGAGAAAGAGAAAAAAATTGTTTGCTCATAACATTGCAGTATTTGAACTGTGGGTAAAATATGGAACAACTCAAGAGAACACATCTATTTCAGCGAACACTACAGCTTAATGGCTTACTGAAAATGAACTAATTATAAACCTAAAGAAGACTGTGTTTATAGTGTTCAGAAGCAAAAAGAAGTCCATACAAATGAATTTAGACGTCACTGATACAAATATGGAAGTAGTACAATCCACTAGATTTTTTTGTATTATTGTGTCTGAAAAAATTCAGCTTTGTTGTATACATAATGAAACAGTTGTCAGAGTATGCAGACAAACAGCTATTAGGTACAGTATGTCATGAACTGTTGAACTACACCTGCAGTATGGAGTGACAGTGTGGGGAAACTCAAACATTCAAGAAAGAGAAAAAAATGTTCATTTTACAAAAGAAAGCAATCAGGATCATCTTAAGAAGAAGGAACTATGAGACCTGGATAAACTGCTTCAAAAGTTTATGCACCTTAACTTTTCAATCTTTGTACATATACAAAACAAAGAGTGATACAAAAGCTACTCTGCATACCCACAACACACAGGGGAAGAATGAAATAAGAAGCATACCACTGACTGACAATCCTTGAAAAGAAAAAACCTTCGTACTCGGGCATCAAGTTGTTAAGAAACTTGACTAAAAACTGCATGATAACATACACAAAAACTTTTCAAAGAAAGTGAAAGACTATCTGATGAAAAAATAATTTTACAACATTGAGGAATACTCATTTAATTAATTTGTACATATTGTTATTACACTCTAGTGAACAAGTGGAAATGGGTTTAATGTTTTTTAACATGTCTTTTCAACATGGCATTAACTTTATAAAAAATACTCAAAGACTAACTGATGGAAAGAAATAATTTCAAGGTGTATGGTTGCTGTTTCACATTATGAGAGAGGTGATAATAGATATATTTTGTTTTTGATGTGACCTACATTACACATACATTTACTGTACACAATGTAATCCTACATTTTCAAATAAAATTCAGTTCAATCACAACTGACATAAAAAACTGAACTGATAGATGAGTCAGTATTTTTTATGCCAGGAAGCACAGCAGGAATTCAAACTTCAAAATCAAAACAGTCATCAGGAATAGACAACATGTTGGGGAAAAATGTAAAATAAAAAAAAAAATTGCACAGACTTAATGTCAGAACCACTGACTTATCTTAGTAACCTCTCCTACTCAACTGGCAGCTTTCTAACATGTTTAAAAATGCTAATGTAAGACCACTGAAATTCTACAGTAACAGCACCAAAAATGTGGTTCCTCACTGAGAGGACTAAGTTTGTCTCCAGTGTAAGTATGTTGAGAAATAAATATGTAAGAGAATGGTAATTAAGTTTCTTTTATTTACAAAGTGTTATGTGTTTTCAGATGTACTACTTTCCAACACATGGCCATATACCAGGTGATTCAGCATTCCTATTAAAGGGTTCTAGGAATTGTAAAGGAGACCTAGTTAGAAAAGTGTCACTAATGTCACTAAGTCCAGATATATACCATTTGGGTATAATAAGTTTGAAGCTTGGATTACTTCCACATTTCTTACTTCACAAATGAGAAGAGGGTGCTATGTCAGTAACTTTTATAATTATGACATCATAAATAAATTTTGTTTGAACCCCTGAGCAAGCAACTCACTGACACAAAGGAAGGAAGTGAAACTAGAGTTTCAAGTCCCATTGACAGCACAGTCATTAGAGGTGGAGCTCACACATGGATGTTTTTAGGTAACGATGGGGTAGGAAATCAGCCGTGCCCTTTTGAAGGAACCATCGCAGCATTTGTCAAGAGTGATTTAGGGAAATATATATCACCGCATGTAAACACCAATAGGGACACACATTTTCACTGATGGTGTGAAATATTGCAAACACTGATAAAGGAAGCCCGACGTTCCTCCACCTCAAACCACTGTGTCAGACTATTATATAAGATCTGAGCCTTTGCACATATGGCAGTTGGATAAATGGTAAGAGAAAAGCCACTTGCAACAGTGGTCAAAACATAAGAAAGTTTTAAAGATTGATAATGCGGGTTCATATCCATAAGAATTTTATTGACACTGATACATCTACTCTATTCCTCAGAAAATGGGTGTTAACAGTCAGAAAGGTGGACAACAAAGTGATCCTATAACGGTTATGTTTTTACAGATCTTCATTTTGACTTTTAAGCAGCTCTTTGCAGCTGCAAGTAAACAATAGATTCTGAGTCAAGGTAAAATCAGCACAACAGCCATGGAGGACAACTTTAGCTACAGCTATGAAGCTCATTCACTTGCTAGTTCTTGACCTCAAATACATTCCATTAGTGCAAACCTGTGTGATGACAATACCTCCATTTTGGCAGCTGCCACCCATTCCACACCAAAAAGTCCCTTCAATACAGCGAAGCCACCCGTGGTTATCGCACCTGCAGTGACAAGCAGTCACTCTCCAAATATGTCAAACGTCTCACTGAGGCCTTCACTGACCACAATTATCATGATATAGGGGATAGAGTGTCATGTGTTGGGATGAAAATCATTAAAAGAAAGGTGTTATTCATTGCGGTGAGATTTATTTGTAAAATTTCTTTCACCAACTTTCTCTTCCGTATGCAAACATATTTTGTTAGCACCCAACTATGTAGGGAGATATGATCATTGTAATGAAATAAGAGAACTCAGATAAAAAATGGAAAGATTTAGGAGTTCCCTTTCCCTGCGCACTATTACAGAATGGAACAGTAGAGAAATATCATAAAAGTTGTTCAATGAACCCTCTGCCATGCACTACAATGTGAGTAGCAGAGTATTTATGTAGATGAACATCAATTCTGTGACTTCTGCCTGATTACAAAATGGATAATGAATTCTGCAAGTGAAATGAAAAGCAATGGCGTTTCTGTTCTTACATCTCACAAATATTTGACCTTTGTTCCAAATATGTCATGATTTCAGAGAATATTGTTACAGAAAAACCTTCCAAACATGTTGCAATTTCTGAGGACATGATTAGTGAAAAGTTTAAATTTCTGCTAGTGAAATGATACTGATTAAATTTATATTGCTTCCTTCTTAGAAATATTTGGCTTTTAATTTCCGAATATCTCATCATTTCCAGAGGTGTCATTAGGTCAATATTCCTTGATGGTCTCCAATATTTGCCACTTCTTATCATATATGTCACAATTTCCAAGAGTGAAGTTACACCAATATTCCATGCTAGTCATCAATTTTGGAAGTTTTTTCATAATATTTCCTGATTGGCAAGGAAAGCCAAGATCCTAAGAGGACAATTTTAATTTCTGTTGCAAATGTATGCAGAATACCCAGATACTGGATGTAAAATCCTGAACTTCCTAGGGTTGCAATACTCACAGGTCATTAATGGTGAATCGCTAGTATGTAATGTTGCCACTAAATGTCAGGTGCAACGATTGTTCTTTTCATGGTATGAAAAAAACAGAAATTTTCTTCGAAAAACATATATATAAGCATTGACAACACTACATGAGCTTATGTGTGAATGTTACTTGACCTAAGAGCAGCTTATATTGGTGGTTGAATGATGAGAGTGACCGAATACCACTGAATCAGTCCCAGGCTCAAACTTCATTCTGGCAATTCTTTTTACTTATTTTTATTCTGCTTTCTGTCAATTGTAAATTTTAATAAACAATGTTGAATCATAATTTTCTAATGACAATGTCAATTTATTTCAAATTATGGATGGCATAAAACTATTTACCAGTGAATACAGATATGTGAAATTACTTCTGCACATCAATAACTACTAATCCAGATTTAATTTCCACTTTTCAGTGGAGTGCGTGTTGAAAAAAATCCTGATGAACTGGACCTTTGATAAAATTACTCAGATGATTCATATATTGGTAAATTTACAAATCTGTTTGTACCACCTACATTTCTTGAATGTAGTGGTTAAGTGTATCCATGAGGGTAGCCCAAGGTGCTGGAAAAAAAAAATGGCTGTTGACTACTCCACTTTCTGCTTGATCCTCACTGCACGTCCACTGCAGCATTTAGTCTCAGCATGACAGACAATTGTAATGGAACTCCCGTTAGCCACTAAGTGTGAAGTTTGTACAAGAAAAAGGAATTAAATCTATTGACATTTGTTGACAGTTGATGGAAGTGTATGGAGAATTATGTGTGGGTGTCAAAAAGTCTACAAGTGGTGTGTAGAGGTTTCAGATGATCATAGTGAAATTCATAAGAAGAAAAGAAGCAGGGACCACTAATTCCTGAAGAGATTAGTGCAAAGGTTGAAGAAATCATGCATTGAGATGATCAGATCACTCTCAATGAGCTCTGCAATGTTGCTTCTGATAGTTTTTGAAGCACAATTCACTGGACTTTGACTGAAATGTGAAACTTCGAAAGATGTGAACAAGATAGGTCATGAGAATACTGACAGAAGACCACAAATGGCAAAGCTTTGAAAGTTCTAATCTATTTTTTCAAGACTATGCAGATGAATAGTACAACCTTTTGGATTCAATAGTACAACATTTTGGAGTCAATAGTCATGGGTGTTTTGAAAGGAAGTATAAGATGAACATCAACAAGAGTAAAACAAAGGTAATAGAATGTACTTTCAGAAAATCAGGCAATGCTGAAGGAATTAGATTATGCAATGAGACAATAAAAGTAATAAATGAGAATTGTTATTTCGGTAGCAAGATAACTTCTGATGGCCAAAGTAAGGAAGATATAAAATGCAGAATGGCTATGGGAACGTGTTTCTGAAGAAGCAAAATTTGTTACCATCCAATATTAGTTTAAATGTAGGAAGTCATTTCTGAAAGCATTTTTCTGGGGTGTAGCATTGTATGGGAGTGAAATATTGATGATAAGGAGTTCAGACAAAAAGATTATAGAAGCTTTTGAAATGTGGTGCTACAGATGAATAATTAAGATTAGATGGGTAGACCATATAACTAATGAGGAGGTGCTCAACAGAATTGTGGAGGAAAGAAGTTTCTGGCATATCCTAAGAGAAGAGATAGGTTGGTGGTACACATTCTGAGACATCAAGGAATCATTAACTTAGCATTAGAAGGAAGTGTGTGGGGTAAAAATCATAGAGGGAGACTGAGGGAAAAATACAGTAAGTAGATTCAAAAGGATGTAGGTTGCTGTACATATCATCAGATGATGAGGCTTGAACAGGACAGGGTAGTGTGGAGAGGTGCATCAAACCAATCTGTGGACTGAAGACCACAACAAAGAACAACAGTCATGGGTGATAGGTGATGAAACTTTGGCTTTCCACTCCACAGCTGAGACCAAAGAAACATGTGAGGAGTGGCATACTGATTCACTCAAGTCTCAAAAATTCAAATAACATATGACACGTTCCACACCATTAAGAAATGTTGTATTATGATCTTTGGAAGAAGTATTAATGTAATTTATTTCAGCCAGTAAAGTCACAGCAACTGTCTTTTGGGATTGAAAGAGGACGTGTCAGTTGGCTTCTTGGCTCCTGGGACAATAATAAACGGTAACAGGTATTGTCAAATATTGGAAAACCTTCGACAGGTTATTCAGAAACAGAAAAAGAGGAATTCCAGGCAACAACATAATTGTTCCCTGTGACAATGCTCATCCCTACATCATCTGTTGAACTGTGGTTCTTCTGCAAGAGTCTAACTGGGACATCATCACCTGTCCCTCCATGGTATAAACTTAGCTTGTTTGGCAAGTTTGAAAGAACATTTGGCTGAAAGGCACTTCCATGATGATGATGACGATGATGATGATGAGGTGAAAGATGAGGTCCTATGCTTCTTCAATATTATGGCAGCAGGCTGGTACAACACAGGCATACAAAAACTGGCACAGCATATACAAAAATTCATTGATTGAAATCACAATTTTGTGTACAAACTGAAAAATGTTCAAGCTTCAAAACTAGGTACAATTTATTGTAAATAAACATTTATTTATATTTAAAAATATTTAGATCTTTCTTTTGGGATTACCCTTGTACATTTCATTATGTTCCTGAAATATGTGGTTATTACTGACTGCCTCCTGTTGAAGGCTTGATGGGGTATGTATAAGTTGTTCTTCATTTATAGCCACACAAATAATAATAAAATCAACAACAATGATAATAATAATTGCAATAATCTTTGTTGCTGTTCAGGTGATATGCAAAGGAGATTTACTTGACCTTAATATCAGGAGAGTATTACTGTCTAATTTGCCAGTCATGTAGGTGTAGAAGAACATATTTCTTAATTTTGCAACAAATTACACATTATAACAAATACAGGTGGTCTAATATCATCCAGAAATCAGATAAGATGAATCCACTTGTTGTCTTTAGTATGGAACATGGGAATTTCTTTCACATAATACACTTGACAGACTCATTTGTCTTCAGAAAGGAGACTGTTGATGGTTTGACTGTCAACCTAATGACTGTTTCCAGATGAAAGGTGACATCTCAATTATTATCAGAGAGACAACCTGAAGGAAGGAAGGAAAGTTAGGAGATAGAATTTAACACCCTGTTCACAGCATGGTCATTAGAGGAAGATATCCCGTCATGATATCTGGTGTAAAGTAACTTTCAAAAGATGTAGCAAGTAAAGTTGAGATCTTCCTTGATTAAAATATGCCATAGCCTAGGAAGAAGATAGTTTCTGACATCCTGTTCCTTTTAGCTTACATTCCTCCAGTTCTTGATGGATTTCTCATGTCACCAAACCCAACATGTTTGGAAAGGGATACATCAAGCAACAAGCTATACAATTAAGTCATCTGGAAAATGTCTTTAACTGTTCTCATATGATTATTTATCATTATCTTTTGTTATTAGCATATTTGAGTTGAGTGAAATTATGGTGCCCCTCCTATAATGATTTTTTATATTATTTTGGTATATTTCATGTGTTAGGTCTGTTCCTTGTTCTTTTTGTGGCTGTATGGAAGAATATCGATGTTAAAACCCATCCAGAAATAAATAAATAAATAAAAAGATTATAATAATATCATTCAGGTGGACCAATTGCAAATTTTAACCCTCCTTACCTCAATAGTCCTATTTTAATGATTACCCTCCCCCCTCCTGCCAAGCTCATGTAGATTGAAGGATTTTCAACTATTATCCTGACAGCCATATTAGGTTGATGTCAACCTTGCACTGAATATCTAAGAAACATGTTGTGTAGATATGTATCATTTAAAATATCATCTTTTGATCTAGTGGATATCTGTGTATGGAAGTGTGAGTGAACTGAGGAAAACTGACAGTGATTTTATAAAAATTGCAGATATTTTATATATTTAACCACATTTGTCTAACTATGTCCCATTATAAATGCTGACAACAAAAGTATCATCTGATGTAATAGAAAGCTAGTATATGAACCCATTAATCTGTACACCAACACTGTACGGTGAAAACAAAACAAAAAATACATTATATCTTTTATTGTTTGCAAATAGGTATTGTTGTCTCTATATGAACTGAATAGATCTGCTAATGCTTCAGTTAACACTTTCTTCAGTGCATGATACACATTTTATCGCAAATGTAAAAAAGCATTACAGTTTTTACTCAGGTTTACTTACAGCAGTACTCGACCTTTAAACTGAAAATGATGAAGGTCTGCAGCACAATACAAATACACCAGCTGTGCCTGCACTTTACAAGCCACATCACTCATGTAGTAACTGTAAGACACCACAAAGTAGTCTACACACACATCTCATCATCCCATTGTGTAAACAGAAAAAAGTCTTTCTTTTTCAATTCTTTGTTCCCCTTTTTCTCAAAAACCTAAAAAGTCAACCACGAAAGCTATTAAAATAAATATATATATAATATATATTTTTGATGATAATACTCTTTTCAGCTTTCCTAGTTTCGGTCAATAGAATTTTGATGCAAATACACAAACAAAATATTTGTATCACTGTGTTTCACTGAAACCTCCTGTGCTACTAGATACCAGGCTGAAAAATAGCATGCCTACTAATGAGGTTACTGGGATGCCACAGCAGAAGACTTTAAAATGCTTGGAGGGATAAACATATGTATGGCTTTACAAACAGTAGCAGGAAGGGGAAAAACAGTAAACCATCCAACTGTAATGTGGATATAGTAAAACATTTGTATGTTGTAATAATGTAATTCATAATTGCTACATGTATCTGTCACTAAATTTAATAATTCTTAATATCTCTAATCAAAATAATTTTATTGTTTAAAAAGATGAGGAATGTGATGGTTTCTTTCACTGAATTTATTTAAGATGTCTTCATGCAACAATATTCACATGTCATTTTAATTGTGTTTCAAAGTTACTAGAATGTTTTAAGTTACACTTAGGAATTATTATGCTAAGTGTTTTTCAGCACAATAAATGAAGGGTGTTGCAGTAGTAAATTACACTTTGTGAATTATTTCACAATGAAGTTTTCCAACAATGAAATTACCAATAGATATGTTGTCAGTGTAAGACCATTGTTTGAAAGTAGTAATACTAATGTTGAAAATACAGCATTACAAATTTACACATCACTGTTTTAGAAATCTGGGAGGAGGACGATGTGTAAATTATCATATTCTGAACAAATGAAACAACAATTAATGGCAAATTAATTTCTTACAAAAGTACCATTCTATGAAAAAATGAGAGTTTACAGCATGTTTTTACATTATTATAAAAAAATTTCTGTAAAAAGGATGCAAGGGACCTTCAGAAGTAACAGAAATTCCTGTGAGATTGCAATCAGTTAAAGTACTTTTACATCCCACCAATAAATTCTCTGGATCAGTGGTCAACTTGTAATAGTGATCATTTGATAAGCTAACACAAAAGTGTAAACTACGAAAAATTTATAACTTTATACAAAATACATGTTTCATATTCTAGATGCGGACTAAAACACCGTGTGAAAATTTGTACCAAGGCTAGGATTTGAACCTAGGTCTCCAGAATGAGGCAAATATGAGAATTTGGACAGATAAGAGAGGCATGACAGAGCAAATTTCCAAGCAGTTATGTGAAGATTACAGCATTGAACTTTAAAGAAAGCATCTCCAATGCCACATTGGAAATGAAAATTTCTGCAGATTAAATTAATTTGAATTAAATGAATTACCAAATCTGTGACAGCAAAGACTTATTTAACTGAGAAATAAATTAATGAATCTTTTAATAATGACCTCTAACAAACAATAGAAAACACTGCTGCACTTAATTCAAACTAGAAGGCATTGTGAAAAAGAAAGTTGTGGAATGAATATTCTGCCAGTCTAAGTTTACACAAACTCATTTTGCAGAAATGATTAATTCACTCAAAAGAGAAAAATTCATAACAGGTTATATAAAACTGAACATCATATTCAAATATAAAGAATAGAAAACAGATGACTTACCCAAAGGACCGGCTCGTCGATAGACACAAATAAAATCACACACAATTGTGTGTTTGTGTGTGATTTTTTTTTTTTTTGTCTATCGACGAGCTGGTCCTTTGGGTAAGTCATCTGTTTTCTATTTTTTCTATTTGTTTATTCCACCAGGAAAGTTTCCTTCTATAATTTTCTTTTGAACATCATATTCTTCTCTCATCACCATTTTATGCTATATGTAGATGTAAATACCTATAAAAATTCTATTGATTAATTTCCTAATGAAAATTTTAAAATGTGCTTTACAGATAATGTTAATTGAAAATGAATGAAAAAATAAAATAGATAATAAATCACACTTTGGATCCACTTAAGCATGTTTATTGTGTGAATCAAAACATATTCTTGGACAAACTAAAAATTTAGGGCATTACAGGCATCAAACTAATAATTAAGCAGCAAGAATAATCTACATTTACATACACACAGACAACATTAAGGGCTTTAGAATCTAAGTTACTTCTACTACTTCTTGTTTAGTAATTATTGCTTAAATGATAGGTTAGTGAAATTGAAAAGTTAAATAAATAATAAAATATAACAGAGTAGATATATGTTTTACTACAGAGGGATAGGGAAGCAGTTCTGCTGTAAGCCTTGTTCTATATATATATGATAAGACTGACAGCGGGAGACAGTGCTCATGTGTGTGTGAGTTTTGCATTTGTGAATGTGGGTGGGTTTCTGTGCAGAATTTTAGTTGCATCTTTATGCGACTTATCATCTCCTCTATATGGTAAGTAGGAATTCATGTTTTTCAAAATGTTTTTCTGTCTTGAAATTTTCAATGATACATATTATAATAGAAAAAAGAGGGCATTTGTTTGTAGAATTTACTGAAATAAGCCATTATTGGACTGCTAGTAATCACAGACTCATACGATACAGAGGATAATATATACTAGGATAAAAAGTTACAGGTTTTGGGAATGTAAATCATGGGAATTTATTTTAGAGCAGAGAATTACACCAGCTTATATTGAGCAACATGTACAGCTTGTTAGAAAATTAAGGTTATACAGACCCAGATGTAAAGTTAAATTATTTAATAATGGTACTTATAAAAGAAAAACTGAAAGGAAAAAAGAAATTAAGGATATAAAAAAGGAAAAGGGAATAAAATCTCAACCTGCACATGATGTGTATTAAATATACTGTATCAAGCAAACAATAACTGTAACATGATAGAATATGTTGAATTAAAAATTGAGAGGATATGGAAAGTACAATTAATTTATGACTAGATAAAACAACTGAAAATAACATGTATTAAGTCATAAAGTTCTGTTAGGTAGACACCACATTTGAACAGTTAATAGGTCAGGTGATACAATGAATAACGGCAAAGAAAAACTATGATAAGCATACCAAAACTTCTTAAAGTGCTTGTAAATTTGAAGAGGTGAATCTGAAGAGCACATAGTAATGAAAATAATGAGATTTCAGAAATAATGTGTGATGATGTGGTAAAGCAAATTCAAAGTACTAAGACAATAGAGGTAGCAGGGGAGCATGGTCTTTGAATTTATAGATATAGGTAGTGGCAAGCTTTGGTAGGATATTAGTTCAAATGTTTAAATGTTTCTAATTCTATGGGACTTAACTTCTCTGTTATCCATTCCTAGTTTACAAACTACTTAAACTAACCTAAGGACAACACACACATATCCACACCCGAGGGAGGATTCGAACCTCCGACACGGGAGGCCTCATGATCCGCAACGTGGTGCTCTACACAGCTCGGCTACTCCCACATGGCAGGATATTAGTAAACTGGAATCACTCTAAACAGCAGAATGCTTACAAAACACTTATTGAACTTATATTAAGATTGCTCAAGTGTATGGAACTTGTAATGGGTGCATATTAAATGTATACGCAAATGTTCGGTACAAATAGCCAGGGAAAAGCACCATAGAGCAAATAACCTGAAATGGAGGCACTTGAAGATAAGATGCAAACTATCCCACAAAAGCCTATTTATGAAGTTTTAAACACTGCCTATCAATTATTAATCAAGAGATATAAACAATCATCTGCTTATCTGTCTTCAAGGAATTGCATTACACAAACTTCAAACATAAATGGAACTGGAAGAATAACAAGTACAATGGGAAATTTCCTCCAATATGCAGTGCAGAGTATAGATGTAGATGTTGATGTAAGAGGCCATTACTGAAATGTCTTTGCTTTGTTGTTGACTTTTCATCATTTACACCTACAACACATAAATATGAACAGTGAATAAATGAACCTAATACACTATGTGGTCAAAAGTATCTGGACCCTTTCGCACCAAAAACATACGTTTTTCATATTATGTGCATTTGATGCCACCTACTGCCAGGTACTCCATATCAGTAATCTCAGTAGTCATTAGACATCGTGAGGCAGCACAATGGGATGTTCCACACAACTCACAGACTTTGATTGGTGATTGAGTGTCACTTATGTCAAAAGTTTGTACGCAAGATTTCCACACTCCTGACATCCCTAGGTCCACTGTTTTTGATGTGATAGAGAGGTGAAAACATGAAAGGAGATACTGCACAGAAGCATACAGATTTAACCTCATCTGTTGACTTACAGAGACTGCTAACAGTTGAAGAGGGTCGTACAGTGTAATAGGTAGGTATCTATCCAGACCATCACACAGGAATTCCAAACTGCATCACGATCTACTCCAAGTACTATGTCAGTTAGGTAGGAGGTGAGAAAACTTGGATTTCATAGTTGAGCAGTTACCCATAAGCCATACAAACATGAAGGCCACTGCCCAACAACACCTTGTTCGGTGTAAGGAGGATAAGCATTGGACGATTTAACACTATAAAACATTGTGTGGAGTGATGACTCATAGGATACAATGTGGCGATCCGATGGTAGGATATGGGTATGGTGAATGCCTGGTGAACTTCATCTGCGAGCGTTGTGACGATACTGCAAGCCCTCTGCGTCGGACCCGAAATCGTGTGGTGTAATAGTGATATATTTTGCGTGTGAAGTTACAAACGAAATAGCCAGTCTAGGAATCAGTGTAGGACAGTGTTTCGGTGATACTGTGATTAAAACAAGTGATAGATTTAATTAATTAAGAGATTCATATATTTTCTTTCCAGACAGTTCTACAAACAATAGTTTCATCATTGTATGTTATTTAAAGACTTAAACAGACGAATTGTAAAAACTTTTGTGAAAAACAAAAAGAAATGAAAATAAATAGCATTGTATATATGTCAGGCTCATAAACAAGTTGTGTAGACCAGCTAATTGTGTAATTAATGTAATAGTCAAAATTTGAATATTGTAATTCTTTGTATATATTGACTGACGTGAGATTTTGAACCTACTTTGAGAATGACCTAGATATTTGATAATCTAATTTATGTTAGGAACATGTATGATGTACTCATTAAAAAATTAATTGACATTTAAGATCGCACTTTGTTGTCAAACAGCAAGATCGGAGATTTCAATTCAAAAAGAAACGTGTCATCTAAAATTATTGTATGTATAGTTTTCATTTTTTGTTGTGATTATTTTTGTGTACATGAAATGTTTTACTGTTGTGTTCATTAATTGTAAATTAGTATATTCAATTGTTATGAACAATGCATGATGTAATGTCATTATTGTCTATGTTATATATTTGTCTCACTGCCTTGTGTGGGGGAGTTCGAGTTTCAGTCGTTTGTCAAGTGCTCTGGAAGCTATGAAAGTCTGTAGTTTTTTTTAAATGGAAGTTCTATCACCTAAGTTCTCTTGCATTGTTATGAACTTGTAATGTTTTGGTGGAGGAGAAGTTTGATTCGAATTAAAGAAGAAGTGAAAAATTGTATCTAATAGTATTTATTTCTACCGCGACACTCCAGGAGAATAATGTTGCAGCGAGCAGAACCCCCATACAACGTAATGTTGAAAAGATGAGTATTATGTTTGAGTGTCGGTAGAATAAACTGTAATTACTAAAAAATATAGTAAAACATTTTAAATGGTGGAGGAGCTGGGATTGTGTTGTATACAGTGTCTACAGAGTGTTTGTGTTGCAGGAGAAGTATTTTTGGATGAATATAATCTATGTTGGAAAAACCAAGGAGGACGTGAAACTTTGAATTATACGGCAAAGAAAAATGGAGCACTTAACCTGGAAATTGGATGCTTGGGCCCGGACCGTCGCATTGCTGGACACTGAATAACAAGATAAGTACAGCAGCGCTTATTAATTTGTATTTGTAGTCTGGGTTGTTTGGCACTGTAAAAGACTATGTCAATTGAGAATAGGAAATCTAGTGTAGACATGTCAGCTAAGAATGTGATGGACAGTACACCTCGTAGTGATGTATCAAATAGTGAAGAAATAATTCTTGCATCACCAGGTCTTATAGAGTTGTTAAATTGATTAACAGAACAATTAACTGAACATATTGACAAGGGAAATCATGAAATTAAAAAGGAAGTGACGGCAGTTAAGGACGATCTGAGCAGAAAGATAGATGACGGTTTAGCAAATTTAAAGTCTCAGTTGAACGAAACAAACAGGGCAGTTGACGAAATCAGGAAACAAACATGTGATCTTGTAAGGGCAATGAAGTTAGGACATGAACAGCTGGACACTCGTGTGACTGTAGTAGAAAGTAAAATCAGTAATGTTGAGTCTGACCTTGAAAACAAAATTAGTACTGTAGAAAAGTATTTTGATCAGGAAAATAAAATTAGAAAAACTGAAATTCAGGAAGTTAAAGTGTCATTAGAAAATAAAATTAGTGAAAGTATTTCAAATGCTGAAGGTGTTATTAAGAAGGATGTGTATAACCTCAGTCAAAGGGTCAGTTTATTGCAAGAAAGTGTAGTAAATAGCAAAATGTTGATCTGTGGTGGTTTTAATTGGGCAAATGTAATAATTAAGTCATATCCTAGGGAAGGGAAAATCCACCCTAAAGACTTTTTACATCATTGCTCTAACAACACTGTAGAAATGACTGATGCATTGAAAATTAAATCTGTAAAGAGATTTCTGGACAATGAAGCTTATACTTGGGTCAATCAGTTAAATACAGAGGACATGTCATATATTGAGTTTGAGAGGTGCTTTTTGAACAAATTCTGGTCCAAAATCAAGCAGGCTAGAGTAAAAAGTGATTTCTTGCACGGGGGAAAGTACTGGGAAAGTTATGGCACTATGAGGGACTTTAGTGAGGCTGAAATCAGAAAATTAGTGCATCTTGACTCACCTTTAGATGAAATCACATTGGTGGACACCCTACGTAGAAGATTACCAGGTAGAATACAGCAAGCATTAGATTGCGGACCTGACGATTCAGTTGAGGATTTCTTAAGATTTGTTGGAAGATTAGACAGAAGTTATGAGAGAGAAAGAGAGAGAAACCGTTACCAAGAAGACCATCATGGAAGAGACAGAAGAGAGAATCACCAAGAAGATAGTTGTGAGAACCTAAGTAGACAGCAAGGTGGGAGTATGGATTATAGGAACAGACAAGGAAGAAACGACAGGAACCAAGGTTACTACAAGTCTTATGGAAATGGACAGGAAAACTAAATGTCACCCCTAAGGAAGCCTGTCAGGTTGGGGTGAGAAATGGGACAAGAAATCAGGCTACCACAAACAGGATCAGATTTGGACACAACTGGGAAAATAAGCAATATCTACAGGGACAGAAGGTAACACACAGGGTAAATTGGCTCACGTTTAACAAAGAACTGTGGGAAGTCATTAAGAACCAGGCTTGGAAAGAAAAGGACAAGTGTATAGAACCAGAAGAGGTTGTACTAGATGATGATACTGTAGCCAATATGTATAATGCAAGTGAAGATCTGACTGTAGAAGAGCCCAAAATAAGTGAAGAACATGATGTGTTTGGATTGTGTAAATTGCTAAGTGATAAGGCTGAAGATGCTGAAGACAGACTGAATGTTACTGCTCATGAAACTGTGAAGACTGAGAATCATGAAGATTTTGATGTTTTGTCTAGTGTGAGTTCAGAGAAGTCAGAGGATGACAGTGGTGAAGATAGTGAAGAAGATGTGGACGTCATGGAGTTTGAAGATTTGCAGAAGGAACTTGATGGGATGATTTATGTTGAAGTCAAGGAAGGTTGCACCATGTCTGATGGCCAGTGTGTGACAGTGTGTGTGTTGTAGATGATGTCAAGTCTTTTGAGAATCATGTCGTACCAGTGAAATTGAGCAGTACTGAAAGTTGTCCAAGCAGAAACAGACAAGAAAAGGTAGGGAAAGAAATCTTGCAGTGTGTCATACAAAGCTACATTAATTAGGAAGAGAAAGTCATTGTTCTAGATAAGTTACTGTGTAAATGTCATGAGCTAGAAGATAATGTGCCCAGGTTAGAGCAGTGTGTTACCAGTGATAATTGTGTTGCTAATGGATGTATGGCTTGTCATCCTGTTGAAAGTAATGTGTCCCTGAATCATGTACAAGCTAATGAAGATTCCTGTGCTATGAAATATGAAGATATTATTGAAGATATTACTCAGGAAGAAGAGAAAGATATACAATATGATGTCACTGGATGCCCATATATAACTGTGTTTATTGATGGAAAAGGCAAGGAAGCGTTAGTTGATACAGGTAGTCCAATCAGTGGAATTTCTGAGCAATTCAGAGATTGTGTGAAACATGTACCAGACTACACGGAGATGCCTGTAGTAGGAATCAAGATCAAAAGTGCTACCGGCAGACACAGCAAGGTAGTTAACCGGCAAGCCTTGTTGAACTTTAGTGTGAATCAAGTCAATCTATGTCAAGGATGTTTTGTAATACCTAATCTATCTGAAGACATCTTGCTAGGAACGGACTGGATCATGAAAGTGAATGCTGTATTTGACTGGGGAGGAAGAAAAGTTATGTTTGGCGACCCGAAGACTGGTGTTTTACATTGTACGGGAATAGCCTGAGTAAGCAGAGTGTAGAATTAGATTTATTAGATGATAATAGAGCTGTAGAAGACTTGCATGAAGAGCCTGAAGAAGCCATGGAGGATATAAATTATCATGAACTTGTAAATACCAAGGTGCAGGAAGCCAACAAATTAGATGAAGAACAAAAAGAAGAGCTGAGAAGAGTCTTGTGGAACTATTATGATGTGTTTGATGACAGACCGGGGAGAGTGAAAAATTACCAGTGTACCTTGCGAGTCAAACCACATGAACCATTTTACATCAAACTGTACAGTGTCCCCATTGTAAAAAGGAAAGCTGTAGAGAAAGAACTTGAAAAGATGGAAAACTGAAACATAATTGAGAGGAGTACTAGTGAATACAACAACCCGATCATCGTGATATCCGAGAAGAATGGAGATGTGAGAATTGTACTTGACTCCAGACATCTGAACAAGTTTTTAGAAAGGGAAACTGACCATCCAGAGAGCATCGACAAACTATTGTATAAATTTGAAAATATAACATATATGACTAGTCCGGACTTGACTTCTGGTTTTAATCTGTTGCCACTTGACAGAGACTCAAGGAAGTACACTGCTTTCTTGTATAATGGAAGAAGCTACCAGTACTGCATGGTCCCATTCGGATTAAATGTCTCTGTAGCTGAATTTATCAGAGCTTTGGATTTGGTATTAGGCAAAGATCTTGTTGAAAAGTTAACTGTGTATGTGGACGATATCCTTGTCACTGGTCAAACCTGGAAAGAACATATAAGCTTACTGGAAGAAGTGTGCAGAAGATTAAGAGCAGGAGGGATGTCTCTTAAGCTAGAGAAATGTAAATTTGCTGTGGAATACATTAAGGGCAAGGACAATCTTGGTGCTGATTCACTCTCTCGTTTGCCAGTAGGGGGTGAATTTGAAGATAACAGTGGAGCTTGTGAAGAGGAATATAACGGAACTCAAGCCATACAGACAGTAGTTGGTAATAATAAGACTTTGTACAGCTGCTATTTTTGTAAAATTTATTGCAGCTATGAGTTTTGTACATATGTATTCTTTGATGAAATATCTTGGAACTTGTATTTTCAATATGATGGATAATAATGTTTGTAACTTCAGGAAAGTACACATTCTGTGTGTGCTAAGTGTGTTGGCATACTTCTGATTTCTGTTTCTGGTGCCACATCTCCTACTCATTCTGTAACCTGTTCAAATTATCTCATATATATCATTCTATCTTTCTTCTTTTGTGTTAAGGTATGAAATGTGTGTATGTATTTTTTTATATTAATAAGAATATTGATTTCAAGATAGTTTGTTCCGTTAGACTTTTTAATTTAAAAATGTCACAGTTGAAATCTGAATTCAAATTTTTGCCTGAGTATTAGAGTTAAAGTATTCGAGATATTGATAGAAGTCATGATAGAATCAGTTAATTAATGTTAGTGTCTAATGATTTTATAAGATACCAAGTGTCTTGTGGTCAAAGTTTTAAAAAATCCAGTTCAGAAAGTGAGAACAATAAATTTGACAGTATAGTTATGTGGATATTTTTTGTCATATGTTTTTTGTGTATTTTGTTTTGATGCATAAAAAGGTCAGACAAGTTCAGTGTGGCAGATTCTTGAGTGTCAGCTGTTTCCGATTCTGCCCTATGTTCTTTGGAGGCCATAGCCTTGTCACCTACTTACTGCACTTGGAAATTTCAGGATCTGGTGATGCTGTGCATGTGGACTGTGCTGTGCCAACCCCAGACAGGACTAAGTGAGGTACTGATGCAGCCAAGCCAGCCACCGGGTCCAAGCCATACAAAGTAGGTGCTCTACTCTTACATCACCTCAATTTATGAGGGCATTGTCGAGCTGATGGGGGAGGGGAGTATTGTGACGATACTGTACGCCCTCTCATCTCAATGTTATCATACGATACCGTCTGCCTGGTCCTCTCATCTCAATGTTACCGTACGATACTGTCTGCATCGGACCCTGAATCGTGTGGTGTAATAGTGATATATTTTGCGTGTGAAGTTATAAACGAAGTAGCCAGTCTAGGAATCAGTGTAGGACAGTGTCTCGGTGATACTGTGATTAAAACAAGTGATAGATTTAATTAATTAAGAGATTCATATATTTTCTTTCCAGACAGTTCTACAAACAATAGTTTCATCATTGTATGTTATTTAAAGACTTAAACAGATGAATTGTAAAAAAAACTTTTGTGAAAAACAAAAAGAAATGAAAATAAATAGCATTGTATATATGTCAGGCTCATAAACAAGTTGCGTAGACCAGCTAATTGTGTAATTAACGTAATAGTCAAAATTTGAATATTGTAATTCTTTGTATATATTGACTGACGTGAGATTTTGAACCTATTTTGAGAATGACCTAGATATTTGATAGTCTAATTTATGTTAGGAACATGTATGATGTACTCATTAACAAATTAATTGACATTTAACATCGCACTTTGTTGTCAAACAGCAAGATTGGAGATTTCAATTCAAAAAGAAACGTGTCATCTAAAATTATTGTATGTATAATTTTCATTTTTTGTTGTGATTATTTTTGTGTACATGAAATGTTTTACTGTTGTGTTCATTAATTGTAAATTAGTATATTCAATTGTTATGAACAATGCATGATGTAATGCCATTATTGTCGATGTTATATATTTGCCTCACCGCCCTATGTGGGGGAGTTCGAGTTTCAGTCGTTTGTCAAGTGCTCTGGAAGCTCTGTCAGTCTGTTTTTTTTTTTTTTTTTTTTTTTTTTTTTTTTTTTTAAATGGAAGTACTATCACCTAAGTTCTCTTGCATTGTTATGAACTTGTAATGTTTTGGTGGAGGAGAAGTTTGATTCGAATTAAAGAAGAAATGAAAAATTGTATCTACTAGTATTTATTTCTACCAAGACGCCCCAGGAGAATAATGTTGCAGCGAGCAGAACCCCCATACAACGTAATGTTGAAAAGATGAGTATTATGCTTGAGTATCGGTAGAATAAACTGTAATTACTCAAAACTATAGTAAAACATTTTAGCGTGTATAGAGCCAAACATAAATTCGGAGACATTGCTGTTATGTTGTGGTCATTTTTTTCACAGAGAGAAATTGCACCCATTGTTGTTTTGCATGACATTATCACAGCACAGGCCTACATTGCTGTTTTAAGCATATTACTGCTTCCCACTGTTGAAGAGCAATTTAGGGATGGCTACTGCATCTTTCAACTTGATTGAACACCTGTTCATAATGCTTGACAATAACAGCCCTGTAATGGATTGGCCTACACACAGCAATGTCTTGAATCCTATAGAACAGCTTTGAGATGTTTTGGAATGCTAACTTCATGCTAGACCTCAATGACCTACATCAGTACCTCTCCTCAGTGAAGCACTCCATGAAAAATGGGCTGCTATTCCCCAAGAAACCTTCCTGCACCTGATTGAACATGTATGTTTAAGAGTGGAAGCTGTCATCAAGACTAAGGGTGGGCTAACACCATATTGAATTCAAGCATTACCGATGGAGGTCACGAACAAACTGAAACCTAGCATCCACCTTTCTCTCAATTGTCCTTACATGTTCATTCCACCTCAAATTGCTCTGCAACATTATCAGCCAGTTGTCTGGATATTTTGATCACATAGTGTAGAGCAAGTTCAAAAGTGATTTCATAAACTGATTACTATGAGGCTAGACTAATGTACGTGTGAAAAATAAATAAAAACATTGTAAACATTAGTAATAAGTCACAGAAAAAGTTGACTTGAGATGTTTCTGCTAATTTAAATACTGATTACAGTATATAGCTCATGGTTTGCTTGATGAGGCACATTTACAAGCTAAGTGTACTACATCTAATCTACATACATTCACAGTCCACCATAAAGTGAATGGCAGAGGGTAATTCCTACCATTACCTGTCATTTCCCTTTCTGTTCCACTCCCATACACACAGAGAAAAATCACTGTATATATGTCTCCACAGAAATACTAATTTATCTTATGTTTATGCTCCTTATGCAAAATGAAAGTTGGTAGCAGTAGAATCATTCTGCAAACAGATTAAAATGCTGGCCATCTAAAAGTCCTTAATAATTTTTCTTGCAAATAATGTTGTATTCTCTCCTCAGATTCCCACTTGAGTTCCTGAAACATCTCTGTGACACTCACATGCTTATTGAATCTACCGGTAATGAATCTAGCAGTCCACATCTAAATTGCTTCTATGTCTTCCTTTAAACCAATCTAGTGGGGATCCCAAGCACATAAACAGTATTAAAGAATGGGTCTACTTTACATGTGAACAACATATTCCCAAATTTCTCCCAACAAACTGAAACCAAGCATCTACCTTTCCCACAATTGTCCTTACATGCTCATTCCACCTCATATTGCTCTGCATTATTACACATAGACATTTAATTGATGTGGCTGTGTCAGGCAGCTCATTACTAATACTGTATTCAAACATTATGGGATTGATTCCCTAGTCATCTGCCTCTCCTTACATTTTTCTACATTTAAACTTAGCTGTCATTCATCACATCAACTAGAAATTTTGTCAAAGTCAACTTATATCCTACTACACTATCTCAATGATGACATCTTCACATGACACCACAGCATCATTGCTACTCACACTGTCAGATCATTTATGTGGACAGAAAATAATAGCAGCCATATCACACTTTTCTGGAGCACTCCTGACCCTTGTCTCTGATGAACCTCCATCATCAAGGATGACATTCTAGCTTCTCTTACTTAAAATGTACGAGCCATTGACATAACTGGGAATATGTTCCATATACTCATACTTTACTTGGCACACTGCAGTGCAGAACCTGACAAACACTTTTCAGAAATTCTGGAATATGTTGCCTGCCTATTACCCTTCATCCATAATTCACAAGATCTCTTGCAAAGAAAGGGCAAGTTGAGTTTCACATGAGCAATAATTTCTAAATGGACAAAAACTGTTTTGTCTGAAAGTAATTTATTATATTTGAACTGAGAATATGTTCATGAATTCTGTTGTTAATGATATTGCTCTGTAATTATGCAGGCCCACTCTTTTACCTTTCTTATAAACAGGGGTCACCTTTACTTTTTTCCCATCATTTGCGACTTTGCACGGGATGAAAATTTTTTGATAAGGGGACAATGCTGCAGACTACACATTGCAATACAAAATTGGAACATTATCTGAGCCTTGCTACTTATTTGTTTACAGCTCTCTTAAATGGTTCTGTACACCTGGGATGCCTTACTATGTCCTCCATTTGGAAGCCTGTTCAATGTTCAAATGATAGTACGTTTGTATGATCCTCCTGCTTGAAATATTTTTTGAATTTGAAACTTAAAATTTCAGATTTTCTTTTGCTGTCTTCTATCACCATCTGAAACTGATCAATTTATGGTTGGATATAGACCTTTGATCCACTTATCAGTTTTATGGATGACCATAATTTTCTCGAGTTTTAAGCAAAAAATTTTGCTAAAGTCTGCCAGTACTAATTGTTGTATGCTTCACACATCAATTATTTTGCAGACACACGAACCCCTACTAATTTTTGTGTCTTCATTCTCTTGTTTTTTGAACTTGAACTGTGCACCTGTATTTGTGTCCTCAGCATTTAACTACATGGATATTTAATCAATTTGGTCAACAGACACATCTCCATTGCTTGATTTAGAATTCCTTTAAACTTCACCTATAATCCCTCTATATTCATAATACAGAAACTAAACTATGTCCATTAATTCTCCAAGTGAAATGTCAACAACTGTGTATCAGATGTTTCTATGGAAATGACTTTCTAGCCTTCTTGACTGATTTATTAACTTTGGTATCCATTATCGATATGACGACATCATAATTACTAACCTCTGTCCCCACACTGACATCGTTGATGAGATTAGGCCTGTTTGTAGCTGCACTGTCTAAAATATTTCCACTCCATGTGGACTGTCGATTTAGAGGCTCAAGATAGTTTTTGGAAAATGTTTTCAATAGTACTTAACAATATCACATGTCTGTACCTCTAGAAGTGATACCATAGGCTCCCCAGTCTATATCAGTAGCTTCAAGTTCCCCCAACTATTATTGTACAGTCCAAGTATTTTCATGCTACTGTGTGTATACTTTCTTTGAATGAGTCTAGAACTGTGATGGTGGAAGCAGGCAGCCAGGAAAAGCAACCAAACTTTCTGAATGCCATGAACACATCCCATCCAGTTGTGACTAATCTGTCTTTTCAATATACATTACAATCATCGTTAAATATTTCAGAGCTTACCACATTAGGATTCAGCCAACTCCCAGTCCCAAAGTTAATCTGAGTACATCAAATTCCCCACAATGTGGTAAACTGGGGAACATTGCTGTAGGTACTCTGAAAATTTACTGCTAGTTTTTTTTTACAGTTGAAAAGTCATTCATCTTAATGCAGCCTGATTTTTGCTATCTGTCTGTCATCTGGTTACTGTTCATCAGCACAGCTCAAACTATTGCCTATCCTAAAAACATAAAAAAATGTAAACCACCATGTGCATGCCACAAGTACTTTGTTAATGACGTAGTTGCTTCTTTTGTGTAGCGCATCCCTGACCTACCAAGAAGAGTCCTACAATTCTCCACTAAATAGTTCCGGTCCAGACATCTGCAACCAAGACCTTCACAGAGTAGAAAAAGCCTCTAGATGAGACTCTCCACTCAGCTCCAAACCATATGACTACAATCAACTCTGAGAACAATGGTTAAAATTGCAAGCTCTTTCTGCACCCTGTGTATGAGCTCAGCAGTCTTCACCAATTGTCAGCCACCTGTGTCAACTGAGGACGGCATAAGAACCCAAGCGATAGGTGTCATCGGCGCTACATGTCCCGCAACTTATCCCATACATTCGAAAGCCACAGGTGCACTTGCCTTCGCATAACAGATGATACCCCCAGAAGATGTACTAACCATGTATGCTATTTTCATAATTGGCTAGATAAGCTGCCTAAAACTGAGCTTCCGGTAACTAGCAAAACCCTCCAAAGTGCCTGCTCGAGCAAATCCTGCTGAAGTAGCGGTCACCTCTCCACTCAGGGTGAAAAGATGAGGCCAGACAGCCAGCCTCCACATCAGTACTCTGCCTCAAGTGCTGGGAGCGCTTTACAGCCCACCATTCACTGTGTGGAAAGAGTGGCCACACCAGAATGTGCGTTGGCAACAGAGCCTGTGGGCAAGACAAGCAACACCTGAGGTGTCCAATCCAATGGCTGACTGTAGCCAACAGCACATTGAGCTGTTTGTGATCACTACTAACAGTGGAAACAAGTGGAGAAGCTAAATGTGCAACTCACTGCAAGACTGCTTTTCATCACTGGTGGTTGCCAACTGACATAAACAGGTTGGTAGTAACTCTCACCATTCAAAACAAACCAACAAACAGAAGAGTATCTGCTATGCAAATTTACTGTCAAACAAAAGCATTCCTCTGAAATACTGAAATATGCAATGATTTCTAAAATTAAGGACACAAAAATGTGACAAATTTAGGAATCAACTATGATAACAAATATAAGTTAAATAAGTGTCTGCTGTCAACTACTATACTGCTTGTAGCTGTCAACTTCCATCTATGACTGAGACTGTTAATGCAAAAATTATTCGAAGCCTGAGGGTTCCTCAATAAGCAGTCGAGTGATAAAATTGCTAGGGGACATAAGAAAACAAATGAATCATTCCAGAGGCTTGCTAAATGTAGCTGAAATCTCATATGTAATATGTACCTCTCAGTATCAGTCATTATACCTGATACTTGCTATTATGTTCCCACTGAAGACATCCACTGATGCTTACCATGTAGCACCATCCTGACCTATGTTGAAGAAAATTAGAACTTTTTCCAAACATATTATATTCTGTTACTTCTAAGTTGTGCCAAATGTTCTAAAATGTAAATTGCATGGAAGTGACATTTACCATTGTATTCTCCCAAACCACTCATATTATAATAGAAGAAATAACAAATCTCTCTGTATAATAACACTCTTTAACAGTATGACAAAATGTGGACTGTAATTCTTTTTATATATAATCGCTGTCTGATAAAATAAGTGGTACACCAAGAAGCTGTGGTCCAATATCATCTCATTTCAGTATACGTGCATACCTTGCATATGATTAGATTTACACAGTTCTGATGAAATATGAAGAATGCATTCATGATGTCAGTTCCATGTTGTTGCAAAGTTGGTATCAGTCAATTGACATGAGTCAGACAGAGACACTATATGTTTACATACACCATGAAATCCATTACGCCTTGCAGACATGTTAGACAGCCTATCCACCAATAGAATGCATTTTACAGAGGCTGCTTCATTGGACTGCAGGATGGTGGGTGATCATATTGTGCAATTGCCAGATGTATGCATTTGGGTCATTCAGAAGTCACAGTTGACCAACATCAGAATCAGTTGATACATGAGACACCTAGTCATGCCGTGTATGTCGTACAATATTGGGTCAACTGAGAAACACCAAATAGAGGGAGGACCGAATAATATTGGATCTCATGACCTCTGTATCTGCCATCCGCGAACGTGTACTGGAGAACCTACTACGACATGCTGTGAGTTCCCACACAGTGACTCTTGTCTGCCTACCGTCACATAGTGTCAGTAGCTACTAACTCCAGAACACCAACACTGACATTCAGAATGGTACAGTACCCAGGAGTCATGGACAGAGAACAAATTCCACCATATTGTGTTCAGTTGTGAGTCCCACTCGACCGTCATGTTCAGGTTCGGAAGTGTCTCTGGCAGAGAGCACAAACTGATGATACTGAGGAAAGACACAATGATGTACACCCTTGCATGTCATTGTGGATAGCCATTGTGGATGTGTTTGGGCCACTCTAGTCATGCTTCGTCAAATGTCAATGGCACATCCATATGTGATGACATTCTGCATCTGCATAGCACGCTGGAACAGGAATCTGACAAGATAATGCATGCCTACACACAAAACATGTGTATATGGACTGCTTACAGTGTGATGAGGTTCTCTGGTGGCCAAGAGACCTCTACATCATTGAGCACATACGGGGTGACATTGTAGTAGAGACTCAGCGGATCTGAAGGGATCGCTACAACAAACTCGCTTTGAGGGAGGGTGCTGTTTGACAGCATTACCAACAGCATAAGAGCACACATTGCAGTCAGGAAGGTACAACATCTTACTGACCTGGTGCTAACCTCTTCATCATTGACAGGGTGGCAAAGGCATGTTCCAAAGAATAAACAATAAATTTGCAATATGTGAAATACATTGGATACAACAAATGTTATGATGGGACAGCACAATTCAGTTTGAGTCTTACTAAGAAACAAAATAACTCATGTTGTCATTATCTAAATCTACATCCATACTCCACAAGCCATTTGGCGGTGTGTAACAGAGGATACCGTGAGTACCACTATCGGCTCTCCCTTGTATTCCAGTCTCGTAGTGTTCATGGAAAGGAAGATTGTCAGTATGCCTTTGTGTGGGCTCTAATCTCTCTGATTTTATCCTCATGATCTACTCTTGAGTTATAAATAGGAGGGAGCAATATACTGCGTCTCCTTGGTAAAGGTATGTTCTTGAAACTTCGACAAAAGCCCATACCAAGCTACAGAGCGTCTCTCTTGCAGAGACTTTCACTGGAGTTTATTGATCATCTCCATAATGCTTTCATGATTACTAAATGATCCTGTAACAAAGCACGCTGCTCTCCATTGGATCTTCTCTAACTCCTCTATCAACCCCACCTGGTACGGATCCCACACCTGTGAGCAGTATTCAAGCAGTGGGTGAACAAGTGTAATGTAACCTACTCCTGGGATTGGGAATGACTCTTCTTCCACTCCCTTAAAACCCACATCCTTCCCTCCCCCCCCCCCACCCCCCTCCTTCCTTCCTCTTTTCCTGAAGAAGCGGCCATCAGATGCAAAAGCTTGTATCTTGTGTTTGTGTGTGATTTTATTTGTGTTTTTGTGTCTATCTATGAGCCTGTGCTTTGGGTCAGTTATTCGATATACATATATCTGTGTGTGTGTGTGTGTGTGTGTGACAAACTGTTTCAGGTGACTTCCAATAAATGATTATGCTTAAGAAATGTGATTTCATGCAAGACAAAAAGGAAAATGTATCTATCAGCTAAATATAAGGAATACTGTAAAATATTTTTAAAAAGTAATTTATACAGATAAATAAATGCACTGTGAGAAAAAGATAGCAAAATCAGACAACAAAATAAAAGCAATATGGGATATAGTGAAAGAGAAGACTGATAGAAACAGAAAGGAACAGGAGCAGATAGTATTAAAAGTAGATGATACATTAGTAACTGATGGCATAGTGTGGCAAAGCTATTTAACAAGTACTTTATATCTGTTACTGATAGTATGGGATTGTCAGGGTCAGTAAATAATGCCCTTGAATATTTGAAACTAACATTTACATATAACTTCAGGAACATGAATATGTCACTCACTTCACCACAAGAAATAACTTCCACAATAAAATCTTTAAAAAACAACACATTCTAAAGGTTACAATAAAATATCAACAAAGTTAATTAAAGCATGCTCTTGTGAATTTAGCACAATTTTAAGTTATTTGTGTAATCAGTCTATTATAACTGGAACATTTCCTGATTGGTTAAAATATGCAGATATTAAACCCCTATTCAAGAAAGGGGATAAAGGGATACCATCAAACTACAGACGGATTTCACTTTTACTGGCATTCTCAAAAATTCTAGAAAAGGTAATGTACAAGCAGCTTCTCAACCACCTAACCTCAGATGACATATTATCTAGAACAGCGTTTGGATTTCTGAAAGGTTCTGATATCTAGAAGGCTATTTACTCCTACAGTGAGAATGTACTTAATTCATTAGATAATAAATAACAAGCAGCAGGTATTTTCTGTGATTTATCAAAGGCATCTGCTTGTGTGAACCATAACATCCTTTTACGTAAATTAGAATTTTTTGGTGTCATCGGAATTGCTGCAAAATGGTTCAAGTTGTACCTTGCTAACAGGAAACAAAGGGTGTCAGTGCCAGGGACTAGTGAATTAAGCCAACAGTCATCATCAGATTGGGAAGAAATTACATGTGGTGCTCCACAAGGATCCATCTTAGGGCTATTGCTTTTCCTTATGTGCATTAATGACCTCTTATCAGTTACACTGCCAGAAGCAGAATTAATTTTGTTTGCTGATGATACAAATATTGCAATAAATAGCATGTCGAGCTTAGTTTTAGAAAGATCTGCTAATGATATTTTCGTTAACATTAGTAAATGGTTTAAAGCCAACTCATTGACATTAAACTCTGGAAAGACTCACTACATGCAGTTCAGAACATGTAAGAGATTCCCATCCAGTATATGCATAAAGTATGAAGAAGAGCAGATAGAAGAGATTGACAGTATAAAATTCCTGAGATTACAGCTTTATAATAAATTCAGTTGGGAGGAGCACTTCACAGAAATGCAGAAATGACGTAACAAATCTGTATTTGCACAAGAGGTATCAAACATAGAAGACATAAAAATAAAAAAGCTTGCATACTTTGCTTACTTTCAATGTCATATGGTATAATATTTTGGGGTAACTCTTCAAGTCAAGCAAAAGTTTTCAGAGTCCAAAAGTGTCTAATATGTATTATTTGCGGTGTAAATTCACGGACATCCTGCAGCAGCCTCTTCGAAGAACTGGGCATATTAACTACTGCCTCTCAGTATATTTACTCCTTACTGAAATTTGTCATTAATAATACATCCTTTTTCCCAACAAACAACTCAGTTCATACATACCATACTAGGAAAAAAATGATCAACACAAGGACTTAAAAGCACTTACTTTAGTTCAGAAAGGGGTCCACTACTAAGGAACATATATTTTCAATAATTTACCAACTACCATAAAAAAAATTAGCTACAAATAAAAATCAGTTTAAGAGGAGCCTAAAAGACTTTCTAGTGGCCAACTCCTTCTACTCCACTGACTAATTCTTAAATAGAACCAAATGATGCTTGTAGCTGTATACATACTATTATTACATTATCAGCTGCCTAGGTGTGCTTGCGTTTGTGTATATGCGTGGGTGGGTATGTATTTGTTTACCCTCCTTTTTTTCCCCCAAGGTAAGTATTTCCTGTCCCGGGATTGGAATGACTCCTTACCCACTCCCTTAAAACCCTCATCATTTCCTTTTCCCTCTCCTTCCATTCTGCCTGAAGAAGAAGCTAGGCTGCGAAAGCTAGCGTTTGTGTGTGTGTGTGAATTTATTAATTTATTTGTGCTACTATCACTTTCTGTGCTCCTTCGCCTGGTAAGTATTCTTCATATATATATTAGTTTACCAATAGGCCTACCAAACTGTTATGAATGTTACACGTTCCTTCACCCTGTCTGTGAATATTTTGTTGTAATTCTATTTGTTTTATAATAGTCTTATTATGGCACACATAACTTATCACCTTTTTAAAATGTTATCAAAGGCACTATAGGCCTAATTGTCCCATGTAACCTTTTACAATCAAACAACCATGTACCAATTGTCATGTTATTAATTTTTCCAAATTATTGCTTATTTTTGTAACAAATACCATGTCATTTATTTTTCAAACTGTCACTTATATTTCTTAGCAACTTGGTCAATAATGAATAATTTTGGACCACTTCTTCCTAACAATGTCTATCTTACACTTATCTATGTCATTCTTTGATGCACATGTCGTAAAATCTTTTCCTTGATGTTTGTTTATAGTAACCGTTGCACCTGATGATGGTGTAACAGTCGAAAATTAGTTTGAACCTAACAATAAATATTGTGGAATATTGCAACATTGTCGGGTTTTTATTAGTGATCATTTATCAAATATTCTACCAAGAACCAACAGAACATTCTATCAACGAGATCTTTCTTTCTATGTATTCATAGCACATTATACTTATCTATGATGAGATTCAATTGCCATTCCCTGCACCAATTTGTTGCAGACCTTCCGCATTTCAATACAATTTTCCATTGTTACAACTTCTCGATATACTAAAGCATCATCCGTAAAAAGTCTCAGTGAACTTCCGGTGTTATCTACAAGGTCATTTATATATATTGTGACAATCCACTGTGGCACACCTGACATCATTCTTACTTTGGAAGACTTCTATCTGTTCAGAATGACATGCTGCATTCTGTTATCAAGGAACTCTTCAATCACATAAATCTGATAGTCCATATGCTCTTACTTTGTTCATTATACGACTGTGGTGAACTGTATCAAATGCCTTGCAGAAGTCAAGAGATATAGGGAGCTTGTGGTTAGATCAGAGTCTGACATTGTACATCCCCATCCCAACCATACACTACCTAAAAATTTAAAATATTTGTACCATAATACAATTGCATAGTTTCTTATGAGATTGACATAAATAAAAACATTAGCTAAGTTTTGCAATTTTCTGGAGATTGATCAAAATAAATTATTTTCTGCAAATGGTATGTGATGGCTGTCACTTCAAACTTGTATTGAGATAATACTAGAGCAACATGGGATCCTGAAATTATTTCTCATGAAAGCAGGTATGAGAAGTTCTCCAGTACTAATGATTCTATCTCAAACAGTCTTCATAACCTGTTTTTTATAGTGCAAAATCACACCTCATGAGTTACAGTCATGAGTTTAATACTTTGAGACAAAATCAACACAACTGTACATACTGCCTGAGGGGGTTTGGAAGATGTTATAAACATTTATGATCACTTCATATAAAATTTATAAAAAGTAAATAGAATACAAACCATAAAGAATAAAACAATCCTGATGCATAGAGCTGATTTAAAGAAACTTTTGAAATTGGAACTTCAGCTAAATGATGACCATATTAACACAGTACTGTAAGACAAAGAAACTAGCCCAAGAGAAGAAATGAACAAACTGCCTGGTTTTCTTATATGTAAATTTGTCAACTTATTGAAACATGTAGATCTCCAAGTAGACAAAAATCTAGGAGAAACCCTCCAAAATATATGTTCATTAATAATCTTGAAAGGTCAACACGGCATTTTTAAAACCTTTAAATGATCATTTAATTTTTATTAACAGGTCCATCATTAATTACTGAGGTAGAAAGGCTATGCAGTGTTCTCAACAGTGTAAAAATATACCAAAGAAATTAACAAGAATGAATGACATAATGAGTTGCTTCATACAAAACTCTGAAAATAATTTTACATCGCAACAGTGTTCTGCGAAATGGTGTACGAGTAATGTTTTGGCTTTTGGTACTGTAAGTTTATGAATATTTTGTATAATGCACTATAGGCATTTTATGTTGCTAAGTACTGGTACATGAAATAATACATTGTAGACACTGTAAATCTAAAGATTTATATGGTATTTTAGGGAAAATTATGAAAGAAACTACGGTAAAACCAAATCACAAGTGGAAACACTGACCTTTAAGACAACTTTCCTTTTTAGAATTTGACTCTGAGGGTATTTTGTCCATCTTGTATCAAGCACGCCAGATGAAATAGTTATGTCATAACTGAATTTCTGAAGGATCTCAATAATTCAGAGGGAATGCTGCCAACTCCAGGCACCTTGAGATCTACCAATACTCTGTTAAATTTTTCAACAAGTATGATGCAATCTATCTCATTCGTATTTATATCTCATTCATTTTTTGTAATTTGTACTGACAAATACAATGTTGCAGGATATCCCGCAGGATGACATCTGACGTTTCAATCAGTTGATACAAAGCATAACAAATGCTTGCTTTATGGTCCAGATGTGGATTAACATGTTGATGAATTACTCTGTTTATGAAACTCTTTTTCTCAAATAAATCATCTATTTTCTCTGAAGTTGTAATCATTTGTTTAACATGCACATCACATCAACCAAATTCTGTCACATCTCGACAATTCTTTCATAGGGCATCATTTATTTTTATTTGTTTATTTTCTAATTTAAGTACACTGTTAAATTTGCAACTAAACAGCAGTGCAATAATTTATAAAATAAATATAATAAAACCATTTTTTCTACTATTCTCAGCTGTGCAAGGATTTAAAACCAAAGAGAACATGAAGTGGGGTCTTCATGACAGAAACAGACAGAAGGCCATCAGAAGTGAAACATTGCATCTACTTGTTAGCAAGAAGTGGAACAGCAATAGTAGCATGAAGTGGAATGCACTTGTTATTTAACATATACAATGAGTATTTCATTGTTACATGCATAATCAGTAATTTTACTACATAAAAATCGAAAAGTTATTGTAGTTAATATATTGATGACTGAAGACAAAACTTTCAGGCATTTCCACTACCAGACCCAAATAAAAAAAATCTTAAAAGAATATAATATTTAAAATATGAAGAATATCACTTCATATTTATAATACACAATTCATGAAACAATTAGTCACACAGATAGAGCCACATTGAATTTACTCTGAAATGGCAAATTTAAAAAATAGTAACATTCAGAATTATAAAATGAAAAGAAAAATCTGGTTGTAGTATGTATTCTAGCCTTATTTTGGCCTATTCTTGTAAAATGTATGGTACCATAAAGCTATATTACAGTACTGTGAGTGAATTAAAACTATTTTCCAGTAAGTGTAAATAATTTTATGTATAACAGAAATTCCAGGAATGATTCAACAATATTTTTGAGAAGGACAGGTTGCTTACTCACCGCAGAAACGTCCGATGAGCCACAGAAAGGCACAAATAACAGGATATAACATTAGAGCTTTCAGCAAATTAGGCCTTTGTCGGTTAGAGACACAAACATACACACACTCACACAGACATGACCAGCCGAAGACGGCAGCCGTGTCTGTGTGAGTGTGTGTATGCTTTTGTCCCTTATCAACGAAGGCCTAAACGGCCGAAAGCTCTAATGTTACATCCTGTTATCTGTGTCTTTTTGCAGCTCATCGGACGTTTCTGTGGTGAGTAAGCATCCTATCCTTCTCTAAAATATAATTTCATATAAAGTGAAATCATGTATTATTAAGAAAAGCACTCCTTCATCTAGGTCATTTTGCAAGATGCACATGAGAAGTAATGTTGTCTAACTGTTCTTAGAATAATGCTCTTGATATTTAGACAGTAAACCTCTCTGTGATGCACAATTTCTCTTTTTTAGAGTTTGTTGAGCTTCTACGTAGTGCAATCGCATTGAGTAAATGATACTGCGATTCAATGTATCACTTCTAGTTGAATCTTCCATTCCTTCTCTTAGTTGGTAAGTGCCTCAGACTGATTAAAAAATACTCTAAAACTGGTCAAACTAATGTTCTGTAAACTACTCCTTTTCTATATTAACTGGAGGACCCGTGCAAATACTTCTCACCGTTAGTGGAATGACAAAAAAGTCGGGAAAAAATGGACGTAAAGTTGAATGTTCACATATACCTTTCTTCAGAATGATACTTGATGACAAATCTGCAAATGAATACCCTTTTAAAGCAAAAATGAAGGAAAACAGTTGGATAGAACAGCATGACCGATGACTTTAGTTTACAGCAAAGACATCCAGAAGGAAATCATGTTTGAGTATAGGAAAAGGAAGGCGAGACTTATGTAAATTCTGATACTCAATGACAAATCTGTGGATGAATGCCTTTCATTTAAAACAGATATGAAGGAAATTGGCTGGGTAGTTTGGTCTGCTCGACTGACTTCAGTTTTTGCAGATTCTTGTAATATATAAGGTTACATTTTCTTTGGGTAATCCCAACAAATCTGGTATCCATTCTTCTTAGTATATATAAGTAAATTAAAGAGCACTAGACTGACATGAGTCTATATCACTAAGGAAGGAACCTTAGGGTGTAATGTCCCATCAACAGCGTGGTCATTAGAGACACAGCTTAAGCTCAGATTTCTTTGGAAGAATGTGAGAGTAGATTGACAGTGCCCTTTGAAAGGAACCATCCCGGCATTTTCCTGGAGGGATTTAGGGAAATCACAGAAAACCTAAATCTGGATGGACAGAGGTGGATTTGAACCACCATCCTCCCAAATGCGAGTCCAGTGTCTTACCACTATGCCACCTTGCTCGGTTATATACCACTGAGTTATCAGTCTTACACCTGAATTTGAAGTAAACTGAAAACACTTCTTACTCTCTCTTACACCCCCCTCCCACATACACACACACTTTCAAAGAACAAGAGTTGTACGTCTGTTCATGGCTTTTGAGTTTAATGCGAGTCAATGTCAACAATAAACAAACATCTTGACTGTTACAGGGCACTGAAATAAATTCATTGGTGAAGATGAAGATCTGTGCTAGGCTAGGATTCGAACTCGGATTTCCTAGTTCGGACCAGTGGTCATGTTCACTCGAAATAAGTGTAATTTGCCTTTTGCAGTCATAGATACAATTATAAATATGGTATTTGTTCTTTCAGAATACAGTTAAAGCTGAGAGCAAAAGGAAATAATCTACATTTTCAGAAACTTCTTCCTCAGGTTAAGGTCTGTGTTTGATACCAGTGGACTCCTTTTCAGCATGTAAGGCCTCTTTAGTCTACTTTTTATGTCCGCCTTGCTTCATCCACTGTTGGTTATTTTGCTTCGAAGGTAGCAAAATTTCTTAACTTGGTGTACTTCATGAACACCGATTTTTATGTTAACCTTCTCAATATTTTCATTTCTGCTGATCTTAATTATTTTTGCTTTTTATTATTTACTCTCAATCCATATTCCGTACTCCTTTGGCTATTCGCTCCACTTGACAGACCCTATAATTATTCTTCAGTTGCATTGAGACAAATAAACTATGAGTGATTAAACAGAGAAATAAGAAAACTCATGACAAATCTGCACTAGCTAACAATACATGTGAAAAAAGCTATTCTTTTTACAGAAGATGACTTAGAAACTCGGACACAGAAAAGAATAGAAGAAAAGTCAACTTGCTGTAAGTGTTAAGTAGCTCTTCATGGAAAGAAAAATAACAATGTTCTTATTGTACAAACAAAAGGCAATCAAATGAATTTTTTTAAACAAAGCTTTGAATTTATTTTAATGCAGATGTCTAGTTATGTTTGGTAATTCATTTAAGTAATAACTATAAGCAATTGTATGCTAGCAGCACCTGTGGAAATGTGAGCAAAGTATGTAAATAATGGGTTGGTATTTTGATCTAAGCATTAACTGTGCATACAATGGTGCTTCAAGCAATTCAACAAAACAGCTGGATACCAGCAGAAGAACAGTCTAGCTTGTGTTGCTGGAGTGGCCATACATGATAGTTATATGTGTATAATTGTCTGAGTGATTGTGTGAATGTATGTGTTTCTTTTTCTGCTGAAGACCGTGGCCAAAAACTTAAGTTGTGTGAATGTGAATCTATTTTCGTACCTGTCAGCAGCTTAGCAAGCCTCTTTACAGTGAGTTGTTACCTATCCTCCATTAATGATATGATTTTTAATTCACTGCAACTGTCATTTCATAAATAAAATAAAATTTGTGAAACACCAGATAATATATAACAGCATGTGATAACTAATAAATACCATGCTGTTGCATACATAAAAACTATAACAAGGTCTAATATTATATTCATATATTTTATATAGATTTATGTACTGATAATAGCTTGTTTGTAGGTACCATTTGAAAATGAGCAAAACTTGAAACCAGTAGTGCAATCAATAAAGAACATAATTAACTAAGCTATTGTGGTCCTTTAATTATAATGCATTCTATTTAAAAATTGTTACAATTTTTAAAACAAATTATAATAATGAAGCATCTGGCACATGTAGAATCAAACGCTGATAATCTGCATGCCACAGCTACTATATAAGATATGTGTGCTGTGCTTAAAATTTTGGAGCATTATTTATCAGAATTTTCTGGATAGTGCACTTTAAAACTTGTAGGAGTGGACACCCTTGATGTATACTAGTAACTGAGTCTCGTCCCAAAATGAATTTCTGAGACCTGATGGTCTCCTAGTAAGAAGTAGTCCAGAATGTCTGCCTGTAGGTTACATCCCACAATCTGATAGACACTAGCTGTGTAGCCAAATGTAAATAAAACTAAAATCCTGAGTCAAGGGCATATTTATCTGTCGCACATAATTATAGTTCCCCACAAAGGCTAGACTCATGGCACAGGAATTGAGTTTCATTTAGATCTGTTAATACGGCTCATCTCTATCAGAATCTGGGATGTAGCCTACATCCTGTGATTCTGGTCTACTTTGCAATAGTCATGTTGCGTTAAGTTCTGACAAACAACTCGGGTGCAGTTACTTTTATTTTATTATGATGACTTATCTGTTCGGTTTGACTTTTAAAGAGGTTAAATTCTGAAATGTTTGGGCTCCGTAAATCTCCATCTACAAGGTGAAATGATAACCATTATAAAAACCTAAAGATGCACCTATGTGGTACAGTCAACAAGTTGTGAGACTTGACACCTGGAGGACAGAAGCCCACACGACTCTGTATGTGGCACACACTGCCATGTGATTCTGTGCAATGTGGCAGAATCTGTCATGTGGGTGCAAATCCTCCAGGTGTCAAGTCACATATACCATGTATATTGATGTAAAACTCCTAGTGGCTAATAAAATCAATTCACACAGCTATGCGACCTGTTAAAACGACCTTAACATTCCTGAATTTTTAATTATTATACATTTTGTGGCACTTTAAATTATAGGGGTCGAGTGTTTTCTTATTGTTTTTACTGTACATTTTATCGACAGGGACAAGGGCTATCCTCAGAGCAAGTCATAGAACCTTGCAATGACCTGCATCACATCACAATATCCTCAATCTGCAGAAGATTTTGACATTTAGATGCAGTAACATTAGCTCAGTTTAGTTTGCCTTCACCACCAGCAGTAGTGCTACTATTTTTTATTCTGTGAAGGAATCACCAAAATCTCTTGGTATAACCATTGATTACTTTCTGATTGCCTGTACTAGGTAATCTGTCTGATGAGGCTCAGCAACATCAACATCCCCTCTGATGATGATATACAGGTGAACCGTACATACAAGAGGAGTTCAATAAGTAATGTGACACATTTTTTATTTTTCCTTGGCTAATTTTGCTTGAAAAAATCTGGCATTTCTTGTGGAACCCACTTCATCCCATATAGTTTCATTGATTTCTAATAGGTGGCAGCACTATACGGAGATGTTAAAATGGTATCTGCAAACAGAGGTGCGTTCCGAACGACTGGCAGTGATCGAGTTTCTGGAGCATCTCAGACCACTTGCAGAATGCCTACAGTGATCTGGCACGGTGAGTCATTGGGCGAAGCTTGTTTCGTCGTCACCACTAGGTAGAACAAACCTGTCTGATTTTCTGTGTGCTGGCCGGCTGTGCACAGGTGTAAGTTCTGCAAAGTTCGAGTGTGCAAACACTCTCATTTGAGATGATCGATGGATCACAAAAAAAGACCTTGTTGCTCGACTTCATGTCTCTATTGGTAGTACTGTTACAATTGTTCACCAGTTGGGATATGCAAAAGTTTGTTTCCATTGGGTTCTCAATGTCTAAACAAAGTCCATAAACAGCAAAGGAAACCCATCTTTGCAGTATTGCTTACTCATCATGAAGCTGATGGTGATAATTTTTTGCTATACAGGTGGTGAAACATGGATTCATCTCTTCGAACCCGAAACAAAATGGCTCCCCTACTGAGAAAAAGTTTTATGCCACACTCTTAGATGGTGAAGTCATTGGCTACAGCCTTCTGGGATGCTGAAGGGGTTATTCTCTTTAATCAAACAATCAACTCTGAATTGTATTGTACTACTCTCCAAAAACTGAAGAAACAACTTTAGCGTGCTCGTAGGCACGAAAATGTGAACAAACGTCTCCTTCTCCATGACAACAATATACGTCACACAAGTCTTCACAGCTGAAAGCAGCTCAAAAATCTTCAGTGGACTGTTCTTCCTCATCCACCCTACAGCTTCGATATCACACCATCGGGTTTCCATATGTTTAGCTCAATGAAGAGCGCAAATTGTGGTATGCACTACGAGGATGATGAAGAAGTTATTGATGCAGTTTGACATTGGCTTTGATATTGACCAGTGGAATGGTACCATACAGGCCCTCACTTCATAGTGGCATCGAGCCATAGCAGTGAATGGAGTTTGCGTTGAAAAATAGCATCTTGTAGTTTTTTTTTTATTTTTTAAATAAAACTGAATTAAAGAAATATATATATAAAATAAAATAAAACAACAACAACAACTGTGAAATAACATGGTGTATTTGACTGCTGAATGAAACAACCCCTGTTTTAGAAATAACTGTCTTGCATTACTTATTCAACTCATCCTCATCCTCATATACTGTGTCAGCTTGACCTCAAGATGAGTCTACAAACCTGAGCAGAGTATCACTATGACACAGACTGCAAATAAATAACAACATAGTAACTTTTTCATCCAAACTATACATATGTGTCTTTAGAAAGTTTCTACAGTCCTTATTTGAATTCAAATCTACAATGTTAGTCTTTAGATTGCTTTTATTTTGTTTATGACTGGTTTTGGGGCATATACACATCTTCAGATCAATTTTTACAGTTACGAAGTGACCTGTTATAATTCTGAACAAGATGATATTTTGATACAGCACCATTACCTCTTGTTCAGAAAGTGACTGTTACTCTGTAACTATAAACATTGGTCTGCAGATGGGCAGCTGGACTGAAACAAATCATATATAAAATAAAAGGGATCTAAAGACCGATATTGAAGATTTTAACATGGTAACTTAACCCATCGGATTTTATCTGAATTTTAAATGTCTCATTCACTTACTACTTTTTATGTAAGAATTCTGTCAGAAAAGACTTTGTAGCAATTAATCACGATCCTAAACTGACACACTAGAACTAAGTACAATAGTTTGCAGTTTATATAATTACAGTAACAGGACATGTAAAAGTGCTACTTCTGTACCAAGTAGATAATACTAATAGATGATTTAAATGCACATGGAAACTCCATATGGTCTCACATGAAGGCTAAAAAGGAGGAGACAGTGGTCATGTGTACCTAAATAAATGTGTGTGTTCTTTTTCTGATGAAGAACTTGAATATTGTAAAAGCATTAGTTATGTCAGTATGATTGTCTTTTCTTCTTGCCTCTTTGTGGCTTAGTGTATCATCCTTTATGGCATGTTGCAATCTACAATTTTCATAGCATTGTAGATATACAATTTTCAATATGGCTGAATAACAGCAACTGTATAACCAGATCCAAAAGTATGTAATTCAGCCAACCAGCAGTATGTTTAATGCTGCATAGCCATTTCCTTCATGTTCCTCACACCACACCAGTGTATTTAATTTTTCTTTGAAGGATGTTATGTAATATTTTATATTATTCCACTTGAGCAACCCTGTTCATAATGTATAATTCTGACACTGTGTTTATAATTTAAGTACTGGTTGTTTTACTCCCCATGTGTAAAACTTTTCTGTTGTTGTGGTCTTTAGTCCGTAGACCGGTTTGATGCAGCTATCCACACTACCCCCTCCTGTACAAGCCTCTTGTATCTCTGAATAATAACAGCATCCTTTTGAATATGCTTACAGTATTCATCCCTCAGTCTCTCTCTGCGATTTTGACCCAACATTCTTCCTTATAATGCTAAGCTGCTGATTTTTTGATGTCTGAATATGTGTCCCACCAACCTATCCCTTCTCTTAGTCAGGATATGCCAGAAACTCCTTTTATCCCAAATGCTTTTGAGCACCTCCTCATTAGTTACATAATCTACCCATTGAATCTTCAGCATTCCTCTGTAGCACGACATTTCAAATGCTTATATCATCTTTTTTTCTTAACTCTTTATTGTCTGCGTTTCACTCCAATACAACTCTAGATTCCAGAGAAATGCTTTCAAAAATGACTTCCTAACATTTAAATTAATATTCAATGTCAACAAATTTATCTTCTTCAGAAACGCTTTTCTTCCCATAGTCATTCTGCATTTTATATCTTCTTTACTTTGGCCATCAGAAGTTATTATGATAACAAATAACAAAATTCATCTACTACTTTTATTGTCTCATTAGCTAATATAATCCCTTCAGTATAGCCTGACGTTCTGACACTACATTCCATTACCCATGTTTTACTCTTGTTAATGTTAATCTTATACCTTCTTTCCAAGACACTGTCCATCTGTTCAATTGCTCTTCTAGGTCCTTTGCTTTGTCTAACAGATTTACTATGTCATCAGCAAACTGAATAGTTTCTATTTCTTGTCCCTGAACTTCAATTCCCTCTCCAAATTTCTCCTTGTATTCCTTCGCAGCTTGCTCAATGTACACGTTGAACAACATTGGGAAAAGGCTACAATTCTGTCTTGCTCTCTTCCCAACCACTGCATCCCTTCCATGCTCTTTGACTCTATCAACTGTTGTCTGGTTTTTGTACAAGTTGAATATAACTCTTCAGTCCCTATATTTTACCATTGCTTCTTTCAGAATTTGAAAGGATGTATTCCAATCAACATTTTCAATAGCTATCTCCAGATCTGCAAATACTAAAAAATGTATAGCTTTGCCTTTTCTTAACCTGTCATCTAATATAAGCTGTAATATGAGCATTGCCTCTTATGTTCCTTATATTTCTCTTAAATCCAAACTCATCTTACACAAGGTCGGATTCCACCAGTTTTTCCATTCGTCTGTAAATAATTTGTGTATTTTGCAACCATGACTTATTAAACTGATAGTTACATAATTTTCACATTTGTTTGCACTTTCTTTCTTTGGAATTGGAATTACTATATTCTTCTTGAAGTCGGAGAGTATTTCCCCTGTCTCATACATCTTGCATACCAGGTGGAAGAATTTCTTCACGATTGGCTCTACTAACAATATCAGCAGATCAGACAGAATGTCATCTACACTAGGGGTCTTGTTTTGACTCAAATCTATCAGTTCTCTGTCAAATTTGTCTCACAGTGTTGTATCTCATATCTCCTCTTCCTCTACTTTGTCTTCCATTTCTAGAATATTGTCTTCAATTTCATTTCCTTTGTATATGTCCTCTACATATTCCTTCCACCTTTCAGCTTTCCCTTCTTTGCTTAGTACTGGCTTTCCAAATGAGTTCATGATATTCATACAACTGCTTTTCTTGTCTCCAAATATCTCTCTTTTTTTGCTGTAAATGGTATCTATCTTTCCCCTAGTTGTACAATCTTCTACGGTTCTGCATTTGTCCTCTAGCCTCTCCTGCTTAGCCAGTCTGCACTTCCTGTCGACCTCATTTTTAAACTGTCTGTACTCCCTTTTCCCTGCTTCACTTGATGCATTTTTATTTTTCTCCTCTCATCAATTAAGTTCAGTATCTCCTATGTTATCCTGGGATTTCTATTAGGCCTTGTCCTTCTGGCTTTATGATCCTCTGCAGCCTCCACTATTGTATCTCTCAATCTCTCAGAGCTATCCATTCTTCTTCTACTGTATTACTTTCCCTATTTCAGTCAATCCCTGCCTAATGCTTCCTCTGAAACCCTCAACAACTTCTTATTCCTTCAATTTCCATCACCTCACTTTTCTACCTTTTTCCAATTTCTTAAGTTTTAATCTACAGTTCATAACCAATAAGTAAGGTCAGAGTCTATATCTGCCCCTGTATATATCTTACAGTATAAAACCGGGTTTCTAAACCTATGCCTTAGAACTATAAAATCAATCTGATACCTTCCAGTGTCTCCTGGACTCTTCCACATACAAAATTCTACCAGGCAATCTCCTCTTTCATTCCTTTTCCCCAATCCATATTCACCAACTTCAATACCTTCTCTTCCATTTCTTACTACCGAATTCTAGTACCCCATCACAATGAAGTTTTCCTCTCCTTTAACAATTTGAATAATTTCTTTTATCTCCTCAAACATTTCTTCAATCTCCTCATTATCAGCAGAGCTAGTTGGCAATGCAAACTTGTACTACTGTGGTTGGTATTGTCTTCATGTCTACCTTTGCTACAATAATGTTTTCACTACGCTGCTGATAGTAAAGTACCCGCATTCTTATTTTCTTATTCATTATCAGACCAATTCCTGTGTTACCACCAACTGAATTTGCATTTATAACCCTGTACTCTCATGACCAGAAATCCTGTTCATCCCACGAGTGAACTTCAATAATGCCTGCCATACCTAACTGTAACCTATCCATTTCTCTTTTCCAATTTTCTAACTTACCTGCCCAATTAAGTGTTAGAACATTCTGCACTCCCAGTCCTTAGAATACCTGTTTTGTTTTCCTTGATGATGACATCCTTCTGAGTAGTTCCCTCCCAAAGAACCAAATAGGGGACTATTTTAGCCCCAGAATATTTTACCCAAGAAGACACCATCATTTTATATGAGTACAGTAGAGTTGCATGTCCCCAGTAAAAGTAATGCCAGTAGTTTCTCCTTGCTTTCTGCCATTCACAGTAACTGTATAGCAAAGCCATGTTAGCTGATGTTACAAGGCCAGCTCAGTCAATCATCCAGTCTGTTGCCCCTGTAACTACTGAAAAGGTTGCTTCACCTCTTCAGGAACCACACATTTGCCGACCTCTCCACGGATACCCGTCATTTGCAGTTACACCTATGGTATGTCTATATCTATTATTGAGACATGCAAGCCACTCACCTCGGCAATGTCTGTGGTTCATGAGGGTGGAAAAACTTTTCTATGTCAGATATTTTTTCTGTCATTATTATTTTAGATAAACTGTTTCTTGCCTTCTGATGAAATTACCCTTAGAGGTAACGAAAACTGGTCAAAGGACGAAAAATTTACACAACTGGTTGACTGTACTACATATTTTTGAGTTTGGAATATTGTAGGTATAACACTCCCACATCCACACAACTTAAATTATTAGTCATGGACATCATCAGGCAAAGCTACACATACATTCACACAATCAGTGAGTTATGTCTGAGTGACTGTGTGAATGTGTGTGTATCTTTCCTGATGAAGACCATGGCCAAAAATTTCAGTTGTGGGAATGTGACTGTCCATTATAAGTGTCTGTCTGTGGCTCAGTAATCAGCTTTATGGTGAATTGCAATCATCCTCTTTTACTGGCATTACTACCTGGATTTTCCACTGTTAGATATAATACTCCTATACATGTAATGTGTATGGCTGTATGGATAGTGAAAGCATTCAATTATCACATGCTATGTGTTAGATGCAAAATACCTTACAATTCCTATAAAAATGGGCTACACATAAATTAACTAAGTTTGAGGGTAAGTTGTTAAAATATTGCATACATATATGGTGTTAATTTGAAAGACATAATCTCATAGCATACACTACTGGCCAATAAAACTGCTACACCAAGAAGAAATGCAGATGATAAATGGGTATTCATTGGACAAATATATTATACTAGAACTGACGTGTGATTACATTTTCACACTATTTGGGTGCATAGATCCTGAGAAATTAGTATCCAGAACAACCACCTCTGGCCATAATAAGGGCCTTGATATGCCTGGCCATTGTGTCAAACAGAGCTTGGATGGCGTGTACAGGTACAGATGCCCATGCAGCTTCAACATGATACCACAGTTCATCAAGAGTAGTGACTGGCGTATTGTGACGAGCCAGTTGCACGACCACCATTGACCAGACGTTTTCAATTGGTGAGAGATCGCCAAACATGGATGCAACCATCATGATGCAATAAACAGAACCTGGATTCATCTGAAAAAATAGCTTTTTGCCATTCGTGCACCCAGGTTCGTCTTTGCATACACAATTGCAGGCGCTCCTGTCTGTGATGCAGGGTGATCAAGGGTAACCGCAGCCATGCTCTCTGAGCTGATAGTCCATGCTGCTGCAAATGTCATCGAACTGTTCATGCAGATGGTTGTTGTTTTGCAAACATCCCCATCTGTTGACTCAGGGATCGAGACATGGCTGCATGTACCATTACAGCCATGCAGATAAGAAGCCTTTCATCTCAACTACTAGAGATACGAGGCCATTGGGATCCAACACAGTATTTTGTATTGCCCTCCTGAACCCACTGATTCCATATTCTGCTAACAGTCATTGGATCGCGACCAACAATGTCATGATATGATAAACCGCAATCAATGGTAGGCTATAATCCGACCTTTATCAAAGTTGGAAATGTGATGGTACGCATTTCTCCTCCTTACACAAGGCATCACAACAACGTTTCTCCAGGCAATGCCGGTCAACTGCTGTTTGTATATGAGAAATTGATTGGAAACTTTCCTCATGTCAGCACGTTGTAGGTTTCGCCACAGGTACCAACCTTGTGTGAATGCTCTGAAAATCTAATCATTTGCATATCACAGTGTCTTCTTCCTATTGGTTAAATTTCGCTTCTGTAGCACGTCATCTTCATGGTGTAGCAATTTTAATGGCATGGAGTGTATATGGATCAATATATGAAGGATGTTTTTTATACATATAAATAACAATATTATGAAAAGGAAAGATTGTTATTCACCATACACAGGACACACTGAGTCACAGGCAGATACAAGGGGAAGATCACTAATCATTAAGGTTTTGCTAGAAGGTCTTCATTTGAAATACAACACACACATACACATTCACACAAATACAGCTCGAATAAATGTGATCAATGGCTGGTGGTCATGAGACAGTGGGCCGTGCCCCAGGGATAGCCACTCGGCCAGTGAGTTACGCTATCGCAGCCTCCGCCTCCAGAACTTTGAAGGGTTGTAGCTCCCAAACTAACATTTGGACGCAGCTGGTTTAAACGAATCCAATACACGATAGAAAAAACTATTGTTCCATTTAAAAAAAATATATCTTTGTGGTGTAACTCTTTGAAAAATGATACAATAAACTATGTTCAGCTCCGCAGAAAGTGTAACATTTCTTGTGTTGACCTACTGCATTAAAATTTCCCGTCACCTATTATTTTATAAGTTACAGAGGCAAATACACTTAGTGAAACACCCTGTATATATAAGGGTGTTTTATATTACAGAGATAGGCCTTCTGGCCGAAAGCTTACATGCTCAGCAGTCTTGTGCCTTTGCTCAATTCAAAGTGTTCTCTAAATGGTGAGTAACGATCTCTCTTTTCATAATACAATTGATATTACATCTTTGACTTTTCATTGTTTTTGATATATTAAAAATATTAGAACAATTCTATTCTGAAGTAAAGTGATGTGATTGAAACATTTACAGTTATCAGATGGTAAGATTCATTACTGCCGAAGACACATACATATTATGGTGACAGAAGTGTTTGAAGAGATACTATAGAACAGAATCTAATTAAACTCATAGTTAATAACTGCCACAGTTAGGACCTGTTACGGGATGTGAACTTTTATGGCTTTTGTAAACAATTGAGCTTGTCAAATTTACAAATCTATCCACACATTTGTTAAACAATAAAGATAAAGCACTTCTAACAATGACTCCAGCACCTTGTTTAAAGAAAATGAAGAAAACAAGATGGTTGTTGTTGTTGTTTGTAGAGCTTATGGGACTTAACTATGGGGTCATCAGTCCTCAAACTTACAAACTACTTATGAAATAGCTTATACTAAAGACGGCACAAACATCCATGCTCGAGGGGGGATTCGAACTCCTGACTGCAGCAGCTGTGCAGAGCGTGACTGGCACGCCGCACACCGCTCAGCCACCACAGCTGGCTGACAAAACTAATTCAACCTGGTGTGTAAAATGTATGAGGCAGGCGAAATATTCTCATACTATAAGAAAAATGTAACAATCTACATTCCAAAGAAAGCAGGTGCAGACACGTGTGAAAATTACAGAACCATCAGTTTAATAAGTCATGGTTGAAAAATACTAACACAAATTATTTACAGAAGGATGGAAAAGCTGGTAGAAGCTGACATTGGGGAAGATCAGTTTGGATTCAGGAGAAATGTAGGAACATGGGAGGCAATACTCACTTTAGGGCTTATCTTAGAAGATAGATTAAGGAAAGCCAAACCTACACTTCTAGCTTTTGTAGATTTGGAGAGAGCTTTTGACAATGTTCATTGGAATACACTCTTCTAAATTCTGAAGAAAGCAGGAGTAAAATATAGGGAACGAAAGTTTATTTACAACTTGTACAAAAACCAGACAGCGGTTGTTAGAGTTGAAGGGCATGAAAGGGATGCAGTGATTGGGAAGGGAGTAAGACAGAGTTGTAGCCTTTCTCCAATGTTATTCCATTTGTACATTGAGCAAGCTATAAAAGAAAGCAAGGAGAAATTTAGAGAAGGAATCAAAGTTGAAGGTGAAGAAATAAAAACTTTGCATTTTGCCAATGACATTGTAAACTATTGTCAGCGACAGCAAAGGACCTGGAAGAGCAGTTGAACAGAATGGACAGTGTATTGAAAGGTGCATATAAGATGAACATTAACAAGAGTAAAACAAGGGTAATGGAACATAGAGTCAGAAAATCAGGCGATACTGAAGGAATCAGTTTAGGTAATGAAACAATAAAGGTGGTAGATGAGTGTTGTTTCTTGGGCAGTAAAATAACATATGACGGTCACAGTATAGAGGATAAAAAATGTTGAATGGCTATGGGGAGTAAAGTGTTTCTGTAAAAGAGAAATGTGTTAACATCGAATATTAATTTATGCATAAGGAAGTCCTTTCTGAAGGCATTTGTGTGGAGTGTTGGCTTGTATGGGGGTGAAACTTGGGCGATAAGCAGTGCGGACAGGAAGATAATAGAGGCTTTTTAAATGTGGTGCTACAGAAGAATGCTGGAGATTAGGTGGGTGGATTGTGTAACCACTGAGAAGGTATGAAACAGAATTGGGGAGAAAAGGAATTTCTTGCATACCTTGACTAAAAGAAGGGATTGATTGGTTGGGCACATTCTTAGACATCAAGAAATCATGAATTTAGCATTGGAGGGAAATGTTTCAAGTAAAAACTGCAGAGGGAGAGCAAGAGATGAATACAGTAAGCAGATTCAAACAGATATAGGTTGCTGTTCTTATGCTCAAGATAGAGTAGGTGGCATCAAACCAATCTCCAGACTGAAGACTACAACAGTATAACCTCTCAGAGTGCTCTTGTATTAACAAGGAAATAGAAGCCAAGTGCTCAAGAAATTATATAAAAATTCAGATTTGTACATATTTGAGCACACATACATGACTGTATATAAGAACTTCACATCAGTAAAATTACCACAAAGATGAGCATTTCATATCTGTTTCAATGGTTTCCAGAGGGGTATGGCCATAAAGGGAGGAAGATTAGGGTTTAACATCCCTAAATTGTCATAGTAAAATTATCAAAACTGCATGTATTTATTTTAATTGTCCTTGGAGTGAGAGATTCTTCAAGGTACAGAATTTATATGTTTATGAAAAAGTCCTCATCCATGACAATTCTCTCTCTCATGAACAACGAGCCAAATCCCATAGGCCATTCACAGTTTCCAGAGGAGGGATTGGGCAATTGTCCTACAGTCTTCTAAAGTTGAGCCAATATGTGCTCTATGGAATTTCGATTGAGGCAACAGAAGTTACTGAATGGTATTCTCCCTCCATTGAAACCAACTCTGAATCCTACTGCTACAGTGTAGTTGTAGCTGGCTTCTATAGTACTCAAAAATCCGATGTCAATCTCACATTATTCCTCCATATGATCCTGTCTTGTGCTTTGCCTTGCCAAATACTTATTCCCATTATTTTGAATATATTGTGATTTCATTTCACCAAGTGGTCTTGGGTCCCTCCCCCCCCCCCCCCCCTGGTCTTTTATCATATGAGAACTCCCTGAATATTCATAACACAAATTGATCCTCTTTCATTCTCATTAAATGACCAGCCCATTTAAGACTTCTAGCATTTATTTTGTTCATTGTTGATGCTTGTTGTGCTAAGAGGAGCTACAGTGTAATGTAAGATTATGCGAGATGTCCTTTGAGGTGCCAAGGGTGATCTACAGGGATAGTTACATTCTCAAGGACATGTTCATAGCATGCTGAATTGAACTTTTCTTGGATACATTCATAAGTTCCTGCACCAACATAAGACAGTAAGCCCTAACATGTCACACTTACATGTCTACCTTTACCTTGTGTGGCAATTAACATGCAAAACATCATTTCCCATGTGGTAAACAAGAGCAGAACCGCTGCTCAGGTCAAAGAAAATGAGTTTCCTCCAATATAGATCATCCTAGGAACTCACAATTGCTAGTTTATTTGTGGCTTGTTCATCAGGCAATGGTTGTTTGATTAGAGCACAATGAGACGTGATTCTATGGATCTCTATTTTATGAGAGCAGTTCTCAACAAGTCCTGAAAATGAGAAGCTGCACTTGGTTCCCTGATGATTGGCAAAAGAGCATTATAGGTCACCCTGACCAATTCTTCATTTTCTCTCTATGTAAAGACTCATGATATTCCAGGTTTTGGACATCTCCCTACCTCACCATCATCTCTTAATCATCTAATCTTTCTCCTGTGGAAGCATCAAAAGCATAATGATGTTTTGCCTCAAATGCACTAACAGTGTTTTCAGTGAGAGCAATTATTCGTTGAGCTGCAGACAGTCTAAGTGATTGTTGTATGTTTTCTCTCTTTAATGAAGGCTGTGACCGAAAACATAAGAGTGTATGAAGGTAACTGTCTTTTTTATGTGGCCATCTGCATCTCAGTGAAAATCTTTAGAGTGAATTACTACTATCGTCACATTATTGACATTACAACTTGGACTTTCCATTGTTAGTTTTTCTGAAGATTCAAACCTCACATTTAGCACCAACATTGTGCAAGAAAGAGACGTCTTAATTGCCTTTAACCATTCATTTTCCATGGAAATTATTGTTCTGATCAGTGCTATAGCCTACAACTATCAAAGGAACACAGAGTAAATTTCCAACAACGATGTCATTTAACTAGCTGCAATAAACACACAATAAAAATCCCTGTATTCCAAGTAGATTTAATCCACAGTTTTTTGTTAGTACCACAAAAGAGTTATATCACTGAACTTGTCTCATACAGATCCCGCCATTCTGGAGCAGAAATGTCGTAATTTTGTTTCGAGAAACATAGTTGATGCTTTTATATCAGTGATTAGTAAAGTCACAACAATTGTTTGCACTCTGTTTATCTCCTGGTCAGTATTTGTGAGTCAACAAATACCACTACTAAGTGAAAACTATTGGAAATAAAGAAAGTTAAGTGTTGCAAAGGCCTGCATGGCCTTTGTAAAATTTTGATAAATCATATCAGTATAAATGTCTACATTAAGAAATTCAAAAAATTTCTCCATTGTTAGGACAGTACAATACATGGACTACATCTCAACATAAGGGGAAACTTTGATGTATGCAGGAATTTTGCTTTCATGATCACAAAAATTTTGGGAAGAGAATAACGGTAAGTTAAATGTCGTGAAAGTGTTTCTCGAGTCCTACTGTATAAAGGATAAAGAGTAAAGGTGCTATTGCACCGTCCACCTCTAAAACACAAGGTTCTCAGTGAAGATGCCAATGTGCTAATGTTCTATTTAAAATATTATCATTTTTGTAATGTCAAATACTGGTCGAGAAGTATGCCTTTGTGTAGAAGTTACAGTTTTATCATGTGATGGGCTGATTTCAACCAGCAAGAGTGCAACTACTGAACTTGCTCCAGAATGTGTGTACTCTTGAGCTTGAAAAAGTAAAGAGAGGAGAGATGATTTAAAATATAGTATGGTTGCTGCTAGAGAAACATCTTCATCCCTGATATCCAGACTAGGTACAGTGAAGAAGTTGGCATATGTGTGAGTGAGGCAATACTGTGTATATTGAAGCTACACCTGGGTAATTTATAAATTGATTTACTACATCATAACAATTCACATCCACCTTGAAATTAATTATGTGACACTATTATTTATGAATCATATACCAGGTGATCAAAAAGTCAGTATAAATTTGAAAACTTAATAAATCATGGAATAATGTAGATAGAGAGGTAAAAATTGACACACATGTTTTGAATGACATGGGGTTTTATTAGAACAAAAAAAAAACAAAGTTGAAAAAAAGATCTCTTGCATGAGTCGTTTGGTGATGATCGTGTGCTCAGCCGCCACTTTTGTCATGCTTGGCCTCCCAGATCCCCAGACCTCAGTCTGTACGATTATTGTCTTTGGGGTTACCTGAAGTTGGAAGTGTATCGTGATCAACCGACATCTCTAGGGATGCTGAAAGACAGCATCCAATGCCAATGCCTCACCATAACTCTGGACATACTTTACAGTGCTGTTCACAACATTATTTCTCGATTACAGATATTGTTGAGGAATGATGGTGGGTGAACATATTGAGCATTTCCTGTAAAGAACATCATATTCGCTTTGTCTTAATTGGTTATGCTAATTATCTAATTATTGCTTTTCTGATCGGATGAAGCACCATCTGTTGGACTTTTTTTGGACTTAACAACTTGGCCACTAAGAAACAGACTTAATTATGTAAGTATACTGCTGCGAAAGAGCAAAGCTATTGTAGTGCATAGTAATGAACATTGACTATATGAAGAATCTGCTGGTACAGTATATTAGGGCCTCTTATTGTATACATGTTATAAACTGCAGAATACTATAGAAAAAGTGGAAAAGTGGTGCATTAAACACAAATGTGTAATTAACACCAAGAAGATGGAAATGATAGTCTTCAGATCAGTAGGGTAAATACCACAATGACAAGAATCACACTAAAAGGAAAAACAATATCTATCACCAAAGAATACAAATATCTAGGAATAACACTCCAGCCATCTGCAAAATGCTTCATTAAGCCCACAATAGAGAAAGCAACATAAGCCATGAGAGTGATAAACGAAATAAGCTTCATCAGAATACTAAATCTAGACACAGCAATGGGACTCTTCAAATCCAAAATAGTCCCAATACTCACATACTGGATTGAATTTATATGGACACACATAAATGAAAAGAGCTTAGCAACACTGGAAAGAGTAAATGCAACATATATCAAAAGAGCAATCAAAGTGGCATAAACCAGAAGATCCAGATTAGTCTACCCTCTTGCCCAGGAAGCTTTCCTCCTAGAGGATCTATGGACACTGTACCCCCTACCCAACACCACAGCATCGGAGCACCTACTAACATCACTAACTAGGAAAAGAGAAGAAGTACCCACAGAATTCTATAGAACTGGGGCCATGATCAATCATACTTGGACAGCAGCAAATTTTGGGACAAGACACATATTTACAAGACTTGCATGCCATCTGTAATACCACAAACTGTCAAACTCTACCACATAGAATTGTGCGACAATAGGACTACATCAATTAGAGACTATGCAACCAATGGTACAAGTGTTAAATTGTTATAACACTTTTCACTTCATCTCATGTATGGCTATTTAGCTGCAATAAATGTTTTATTGTATACACATTAAAACTGAGAATATTTTATAAATAGCTTACCGCGCTCTAAACCTTAGTGCAATACTTATATAGGCATTACAGAGAATAATTTTTACACTGTGAAAAATTTTACATATAATCTTACTTTCTGAAAGTGGCTGTCAATATTGAGCATAGCAGACCTCAAAGAATTTTCAAATGTCATCAGATGTTCTTCATCTTCACATAACAGTCACTATATTGTATGACAAGCAGCCATTGTTACCTATTGTATGGTAGGCCTACTGGTATTTTCGACTGTATTGTTATTTAAATACACTAGCTGTAATGTTTTATCATACTGCTTCACTTACTTAAACTACTTTTGGTACCGGTAATGAATAAACTTACTATAATGAGCCATGTATTTTTTTAAGCTGGATAATTATGTATAAAACAAGCAATGCCGGTATCCTGTATCAATAACTTATGGCGTGGATGTATAAATAACTAAATAAACCAAAAGGGACCTTATTTGTATCTACAGCTTGACCTGTCTGTTGTTTTAACATTTTGTTGTTTATTTATTTTATTTGTAATTCATGTTCCATGGATCCGTACATGCAAGTGATTTGCTTCGATGTGGAACGTGTCAATATAATTGTGCAAATAAATCTAGATAATTATAATATAGTACAATAATATAAATATTGATATGTACAATTTTGTCTTATTTACTGGCTAACACTCTGTTGTACCATCCATATAATAACTTAATAACAATATACTTCTTTTATTGAAGAAGTGCATTATTTCTGGAGAAAAATTCATCTAAGGAGTACAGTGGATGGTCAAGTCGGTATTTTTTAATGTACATTTGAACAATGTTTCATTTTCTCGTTTACTTTTAATATAATTAGGCAGTGCATTAAAAATCTTAATAGCAGCATACTTCACTCCCTTCTGGAGTTTTAGTTTGAAGTGGAGATCTTCTTTACCTCTAGTATTATAGTTGTGGATTGAACAATTGGTTTCATACTCAGCTTGGTTTCTAATGAGAAAATTCATCACAGATTATATGTACTGAATATTATAGAAGGAGACTTCCCTGGTGGGAAAAATATGTATAAAAATAAAGATTGTTTGACTTACCCAAAGCACAAGCTTGCTGAGAGACACAAAAAACACAAATACAAACAAATGAAAACACACTAACATTCAAGCTTTTGCAACCGTTTGTCGATTCGTCAGGAAAAGAGGAACGAAGGAGGGGAAAAAGGGAAGGATGTGGGTTTTAAGGGAGTGGATGAGGGGTCATTCCAATCCCAGGAGTGGAAGGATCTTCATCCTTCCCTTTTTCCCCTCCTTCCTTCCTCTTTCCCTGACAAAGCGACCAACGGTTGCAAAAGCTTGAATGTTTGTGTGTGTTTATTTATTTATATTTGTGTATTTTGTGTCTATCGGCGAGCCTGTGCTTTGGGTAAGTCAAACAATCTTTATTTTTATACATAGTATAGGTACTGACATATTGTTGGCAGAATTCCTAACTGTATGAAAAGTTTTCTACATAAGGTTCATGGAGGAACCCCACACATGATTCTGACTGCTCTCTTCTGAACTATTAAGATTTTTTTAGGCCGGTGAATTACCCCAGAAGATTATACCATATTCATTAATGAGTGAAAGTATCCAAAGTAAGGTAATTTTAAGTTGGTGATGTCTCCAAAATGAGTGATTATTCTTAGAGCTTAAGTTGCTGATGAAAGCCTTTATAGAGTCAGGGACACATGATGTTCCCATTTGAGCCAATTGTCAATGTGAACCCCTAGGAATTTAGTGGAGTGCACCTGTTCTAGTACCTGGTTGTCATGTACAATGACAATATTTTCTGGATTTTTATGTTTTGTGTGGAACTGAATAAAAATAGGTTTTTTTTTTTTTTTTTTTTTTCCCCAAATATTAACTGAAAGACAGTTGACTGAAAACCAAGCTGTGACTTCTTTCAGTATATCATTAAGATCAGTCTCTAAATCAGTGAAAGACTATCTACCACAATCATCAGCAAACATTGTGAATTGACAGTTCTTGCTAATGGACAGGGTAGATCATTAACATATATTAAAAACAGCAACAGGCCAAGGACACATCCCTGGGGAACTCCATGCTGTATTTCTCCCCACTCAGAAGCCACTGTATTGGTAGATCCATTCTTGCAGCCAGGTAAGATCACTTTTTGTTTCCTGTCATCAAGATATGATTTTAGCCAGTTACCTATAGGCCCTTTGATTCTGTAATGACAAGCTTTCTCTAAGAGTATCTTGTGGTTTACATTATCAAACTCCTTGGAAAGATCACACAAGACACCATCTGCGACTTCTTACTGTAAATAGACTCCAAGACATCATTTGTGAGTGAGTATACGGCACGCTCTGTCGAAACCCCTTTGTTCGAAATCACTCTGTCTATGGTTAATAATATTAAGGCTATCAAGATGTTCCACAATCCTATTATACACAGCTTTTTCAAGAACGTTTGAAAAAAGAGAAACAAGGCAATAATTTGTGATATCTGTAGCGTCACCAGACTTGTAAAGAGGTCTCACAATGGCATATTTCATCCTCTTAGGAGCAATTCCTTCATAAAGATACGTGTTAGCCTACAAATGTGAGCAAATACTACACTTACTTCGTTACTGCGAGCTTTTAACTGTTTACTAGAGATGTTATCTATGCCTGAAGATCTTTTACATTTCAACGAGTGAATGATTTTTTAATTTCATTGACAGTTATGAGTGGTACATTGATATCATTAAAATTTTTTGGGAGGTTATGTTTCAGATTATCTGCTGCTTCAGTTACATCACCACTGCAACCTATTTGAGAAGTGACAGTTAAAAAGTGGTGGTTAAATGTGTCTGCTATCTGTTTACTATCAACTATTTCTGAATTGTTAATTTTTAGGACGCCGATTTTTACAATGTCAGATGGTGAAGTTTCTGTTTCCCTTCTTACTACATTCCAAACAGTTATGATTTTATTACTTGAACTATTAATTTCAGATTATAAGCACATACACTTTGACTTTTTTATTACTTTAGTTAAAATTTTACAGTATGTTGTATAGTAATTCAACTGGAGAGGATTATTAGACTGTCTGGATATTATATACAGTTCTCTTTTTCTCTGGCATGATATTTTTATGCCTTTGGTGAGGCATGGCTTTTTGCCTGACTGCCTGTCCTGTATTCTACAGACCTTTTTGGCGAAGACAAATAACTTCACAGCATTTGCGAGATTTCTGAGCAAGTGACGCAAGGATATTAAGTTCTAATTCACATACTATCTGACGCTGTAACTGGATGATTAATTACGCTTCAGTATAATCTCCCCCCCCCCCCCTCCTCCTCGCCCCGCCCCCAACATCCAAAACCTTTCACACAGCGTTTACAAATGGTGATACTTCAGCAGCCCCAAACAGATTAACGCAAAAACGTGTATAAATATTTCGTTATGGAAACCGTTCCTATGTCGTATAAAAGCATTTAGCACAAAACGGAAGTATTATAGTATTTAATGCACTCCACTCCATGGCCAACTAAAATGTATATTGTTATGCAGCTTACGATCTGATTTATCATGGAGCAAAGTCATTTAGTTCAAAGGTTTTATCCAGGGGCAATAATGTAGAATCGTGACGCTTCTTTCCTCCAAAAACAATTAGGGTACTGTACCGGTACCGTACCTAACATTAACAAAATCAACAATTGCTACTTCATGCCATGGATGTACGTTGCAGTGTTTTAAACATGGAAGTAACTGAAATATCATTTCTCAGTTGATGGATTGAATATTATATCTGGATTCTTACCTGAAACGTGACAGCTCTTAAGCCTCGCACTGTCCAACTGACACGGCCAGCACGCTACTGTGCACTTGATATATGATCCTGTTAGCGAAACCTCACAAAACATTGTATACTGCCTTGACGGGTTTCCGCTTTATGCTTCCACGCGGTTACATTTCTTCAGGCCTGTAGAATGTCTTCTGCGGACTTCCCACAATTTGCTAATGCCTGACATGACCGCTTCGATAAATAAGAACCGTAATTTGCCTACGTCTCGAATTTCACGAAGCAGAGTAACATCAGGTAGGGCTTACGTCTATAATTCTTGGTCTACATTTATTTTTTATACGTACCGGTACTTGAAGGGGCGACATATAACGTCTTATTTTGTGCAAATAAAGGTTTCTCGGCTCGTTACATCTATAACAGATTCTGCAGTTCCAACCAAGACGTACAAGAAATAACATTGCAATAAAAGTCGAGCAAGTTATTTGTATTATTTATCGTTCTGTGTTACGTTCCACATGCACTCAACAGATTTATGATACCTCAAGCTTTCACAGTTTTGCCTATGCGTTAGGAGAGCGTATTATTCCACAACTAAAATGAAAACCTGTCCTATTCTCCCTGCAATGAGCAACGCTTTCGTACAGTTTACTGTACATTGACTGCATGGGCGTACCCAGCGAGAGGCAGGGCGGCACTTGAAATATTGCAATTGGTGGTGCAGGCCGCAGACAGGAGTTAGTTTCATTGTGTCGGTACACCGAGCCTTTATTTGTAGAACCGTTTTTGACTGGCACCTCGGCTCTCGCCTCAGGTGTATCGTGTAATGCGGCCTAATATCACAGAAAACGATAAAGTACTTTTGACAAGCTACACTGTAGATGTCTATTCTGATTGACAAAAGTGTTTTTTTTTTTTTTTTTTTTTTTTTTTTTTTTTTTTTTTTTTTTTTTTTTTTTTACGAATATGTTTTGATGTAAAGGATGTGGTTAGGCAGGAACCTAAGAGTACAGCTTAAATTATTGCTAGTGAACAATCAGCGATGACATCTACAGTCTAGCTGGTAAAAAAAGTTCACCCTTTTCTAGGCCTTATTGTACGGTACACCTGAGGCGAAAGCCGCGGTACCAGTCGAAAACGGTTCTACGAATAAAGGTATGTCTTGTGCATGATGTTTCTCCTAAGAAAAGAAATGAGGGTGTTCTGAGAAGTCAAGAATATAACAGAAATTTCATTAAAAAGATTTTTAAGTGGTTAAGTATTCATTTCCAATACGACAAAACGTGCTCTTAATAAGACAGGATTCACGCAGACTATGAACGTTGTGAGCTTATTGTTGCATTTTCAAAAACTAGTGCAATGACTCTGAAAATGGATTTTACTAAACGGTGGCCTCCGTTTTATAAGAAGATAACGGTGTGCCTACAGACATCACAAACTTTCAAAATGAGAAAACACCTCCATGTATCCCATTACAATTATTCGTCAAAAAAGAAAGGGTGTGTTATAACAAGCACTAGAAGTGGTGGATTGATCGAACATAGCTTTCATCAGGTCGAGCTGTTCTACACACATTTCCCAGTCAAGTATTATATCAAGATGATTAAGACCAGAATTTCTATATATCTGAGAGGGATAGAAGATATTCGGAAAGTCCTCCAATATAGCCCTGAAGACTTTATGAACTTTTATAAACATATTTTATCCCGGCCATACTTAAATATGTGGTAATATATTTATTAAAAACAAAAAATGTTCAAATATTTGTAAAGCTATGGGACCTAACTGAAGTAGTCTTCAGTCCATAAAATTACAAAATACTAAACTAACTTATGATAAGAATAACAACAAAACACACACACACACACACACACACACACTTGCCCGAGAGAGGACTCGAACCTCCGACGGGGATCGCCCACGCACTCCCCAGCAAGGCACCGTAGAACGCACGGCTATTTCTGCGCGTCACTAAAAGCCAAAAGTGCAGTGTTTCATTCGAGCAAACAATGTACAGCATTTGTCAACAGAAAAGAGCAAGGACACTACAGTCAGACAATTGACGTGAATATATGAGCTAAGAATCCGAAACATCAGCTAAAAGAAAGAACCAATCCTTGGCACACCTCAACGAAATAGTATAGCTGAACAGTTGAAGCAAACTCTTTGAAATGTATTAGGCAAGCTCTCTGGGTATGAGTCGCGCCGGCGTGCAATGCTGTGTCTACAAGATGAGTGTTCGCTGCTCGGGTATTTGCGTGTCTGCAACCGATAAAGTCTCCAACTGTCCACTACCCCAAAAAGTGACGCGTTCCGGGGAGATTATATAACAGTTGACAATTCTTAAAAGTAAGTCCACTACAGTTGTGTCATATCTATGACATTTACTTTCACGGAGAGGTGAAGAAGTACACTCGCCATTTTCTCACTGCATAACAAAGGAAATTGTTCGTAGAAGGAATACAAATAAAATATAAACCTCGATCCAGCGGCGCAACCACGCGGGGGGGGGGGGGGGGGCGAACCTCCCGCCGGCACCTTCCAAAGATTTTTTCGTGTAATTATTTCTTATTGTTTTAAACACGTCGGCTCAGGAAATTTGAAATAGTACGCATGTAATAAATATGTTCAAATGTTTTGTAGAGCATATGGGACTTAACGACGGGGTCATCAGTCCCTAAACTTACATACTACTTATGAACTAGCTTATGCTAAAGATGGCACAAACATCCATGCCCGAGGGGGGATTCGAACCCCCGACGGGAAACGACATCGCGCATCGTAGCAACGCGGCCGCATGTAATAAATCACAACGTAACTATAATTTGTCAAGCACATGTGAACGTGACAATGGTTCGCCAATGTGATGCCGCCACTGAGAACGTGTGCTGGTGTCACTGTGAGCGCTTTTAATACCGCCGCTATTGTTACTGCTATGTCGAAGTTACGAGCAGATTGTTCATATGCGGCGACCCGCTACTTAGCAGGTCGGCGCCACCGAGTGGAATCTTATGAACAACAAGTGTTATTTTCGTTCATTTTTTACACATAGAGAGTCTCATTTTAATTAAACTGTAAAAACCTTTCTCTTTGGCTAGAAACACAGAAGATGCTTAATTGTTTTACGAGCTGATTATATACACTCCATGTCCACCACGTCGCTCCTCTTACACTTTCTAATTAGTGTGAGCCTAGTCATTTTATTTATTGTGCAGTAAAATTGATTAAATCATAAAAAGTGTAAAAATAAGTCATAGATTAATAAATTCAATAGGGTTTATTTTTAAAAAGTTGGCCCTCCAGAACTGTGCCACTTACCGTACATCTGTCCCTAACACAAACACTGGATACAGAGTACCAATGGGTGATGCCCCCCAGCACCACAACACGTTTGTTGGAAGCCATGCAAGTTGAGATTGGAACTGAACCGACACCTGATGTTGTACAATCCAGCCATAAGTCAGATGACAGTCGACACGAAGCAGCATGTACGGAAGCAACAGTCACGAAAGCCGTAGCTCAAGATAGCACGTATATGCGTGGTATGTATCCATTCTACCTCGCAGAGACGTGTGGATACCGGCCAGACTGTCGACCGACCTCGAAATGGTATGCCAAAAATCACTTTAAAAAGTGATGACAAATATGTGATAGCCCCAAGCGAATTTGATTGCTTCACAACGGCGCCAATTTTAGCAGTACAACTCAACCTCAATAGGGAAAAGCTGGTGAGTGCAACTACTGTGAGAAGACGTCTTCAAGCTGTGAACTTAACGGACGTGTAGCTGCTAAGAAACCGTTACTGATATCTATTGGTAAGAAGAGGCTACACAGGGGAAGACAACATGAAAGTCGGGCAGTAAATCTGTGGAAAAATGTACTTTTCATTGACCAGTCGAAATTTGATATATTTGGCAGATAGCGATAAAAGTTTGTTCGCTGGTTGCAAGGTGAAAAAAGTTTACAGCAATGTTGATGACGTGTAAATAAACGGAAGAGAGAAAGGATTGCCATCACATTATACAGTATCATGCAAAGCCATGTGGACGACGTCTGATTGGCAAGAAATTCGTTCGACAGCAAGATAACGACCCTAAAACAATTAAAACTGTGTAAAGCGCATTTGGAAAATTTAAGGAAAACCGCCTGACAACCTAGAGTACAATTAGTATTGTGCATTTACTTTGCTCGTAAGTCAGACTATTTGTTCTTCAGCGTTGAAGAAAGGAAAATTTTTCTTCTATTGTTTGAAAACAATAGATTGGAAAATAAATGGCAGAAAAGTGAAGTGATGCGGCCATAGAGTCCAGTCTGTTAGCACTTACACACGAAAGAGCTAATTCATGAAAAAGATGGCATTTATGCAAGTGTCTGTTCTTTATAATGAGCGAGTACGATGCATCGCGTTAATATTTTTCTGTTTCCTGTCCATTTTTTCTTATTTCAGTTTTATAATGCAAAACGTTATTAAAATTGAAAAGAATGCCATCCCGTTTGCTGGCTGTTATATCTGCAGATGTTACGAGGAAGCGCATAGTTTCTGCTACGCGCTACACCAGAAGCAGCGAGTTCAGAAGAAAGTGAAGAAAATTGAGCCTCACTGACGCATGAATCCGGGTCATGGCGATACACTTTTCTGTACTGCTTTCTTCGCCGTTGTATGGGAGGATGTGTAAGGCTTAAAAATAAAAACTAGAAAGATGATTGTAGTTTATTTTAACATGCGATATCAGATATTTTAAATTGCAGAAATAAAAATTTGTTCATATATAACCAATCAAGAATACGTTTCGCTGAAGTGATAATGTCAAGCGACACCAGTATATCAGACATCTTACCAGACCCCCCCCCCCCCCCCCCCGTCGCTCGCCGTTCGCCTCCTCCTACCCCCTACATTTCTGAATGATTGTATTGAAAAATCATATAAAAATTCGAACTAAATCGATCGTACACTTTTCCACATTTGTGGTAAGTATTCTTCCCTTACATACAGCGTGTTAGAAAATTCCTGTTACAAACTTCGAGCTCTTTTAAATAATAATTTGATAAGGAACTCATGATCAGAAATGTCATCCATTCACGTTATGAGCATTTATTTACTTTTTGACGCTGTGAAACAAATCTATACCACTGCAAGCTATTTGCTTTTCATACTTCAGAACGACGTAATATGGACCAAGACAGGAGCAAAATATTTAGTAAACATGGGATTTAAAATGCTTTGAGCATGTCTTCATACTGGGATGTGTAGCTACCGTTTCCACGTCTCTTCTACTGGTCAAGTGATCATAGCTCTTGCGGCATTCATTGTCGAGACCGTTGTTAGAAAATTTTTTCCTTGTTTTGGACCATGCTATCTATTCTCAAAATATGAAAAACATAGACCTTTCAGTAGAAGAAATTTGTTTGACAAGGATAACGAAGTGATCATAGTAACAGTTGATGACATTTCCGGACGTGAGGTCCTTATCAAAATACCGGGGGGATCAGAAAGTCAGTATAAATATGAAACCTTAATAAATCACGGAATAATGTAGGTAGAGAGTAACAATTGAGACACATGCTTGGAATGACTTGGGGTTTCATTAGAACCATTAGCAAAAAAAAAATTGCTAGACGCGTCGTTTGGTGACGATCGTGTGCTCAGCCACCACTTTCGTCATGCTTGGCCTCCCAGGTCTCCAGACCTCAGTCCGTGCGATTATTGGCTTTCGGGTTACCTGAAGTATCGTGATCGACCGACATCTCTAGGGATGCTGAAAGACAACTTCCGACACCAATGCTTCACCATAACTCTGGAAATGCTTTGCAGTTCTGTTCCCAATATTATTCCTCTATTACATCTATTGTTGAGGAATGATGGTGAATATATTGAAAATTTCCCGTACAGAACATCAGCTTTGCTTTGTCTTAATTTGTTATGCTAATTATTGCTTTTCTGATCAGATGTCTGTCGGACATGTTTTGAACTTTTTTTTTTGTTCTAATAAAACCCCATGTCATAACAAGCATGTGTGTCAATTTTTACCTCTGTATCTACATTATTCCGTGATTTATTGAGTTTTAAAATTTATACTGACTTTTTGAACACCCGGTATTTACTTACTCTCCTGTACGAGGTCTCGAAATTTATACCGGGAATTTCCCAAAACAGTTTATATTTCAAAACTTTAAAGTTCAAGTCGTTCAGAATGTTCATCAGGCTTTGGTGTAAAAGTTTGTAATAGTCGGTCAAGAACTTTTCGAGGTTTTCCGTAAAAATATACATATATTTCGACTACATATTTAGTTCTTTGTCTTTTATATAACTTTGGGTGTATTTTTGTTGTTACGTGACAGCAGAAGTGTCATAAAATTATTGATTTTAACATTACACAAGGATTTTTTCTTCTACTTTCTTAAAAGGGGCGGCAATTTTGCAACTCACATGCGCCGGCCTTGGACTTTAATGTGAATGTGGTTGTATTTAAATGAAAGAGTATTAAACAATAGTATTTGAGTATAACCAATGAATTAGAAAGCTGAAAATTTGAATTGGTCTCCAATTTTATTCATGCGTTCTGTAACGATTTTTCTGTTACTTAATGGTTGGTTAGTTGGCGGGACCTGGAGAAGAGATAAAAAAAAAAGTGAAGCATTAGCGAACCAAGCAGGCTCATTCGGGAAGTATCACCGTCCAAAATGTTAACAACGGTAAGCAGGAGAAAGTAGAGATGATTGTGTGCTAGAAGAAGCAAGTAATTCTCTTTCTTGCTGTGCATTGCGCCGCTGCTCCCTCAGGCTCGTGTGTGTGTGTTGTCCTGAGCAGTTCGTCAGTCTTAGACTGAACACCACTGCAGTTCGGCCTCGTAACTTTACGAACATCTTAATATTTTTGAGAAACCTATACTTGTTTTAAATTTCATTGATCCAACAACCTGGGATAGTTCTTTGGCTCATCTGCGGCCACTTGTTAACATGGCCCAAATCAAGGAAAACGTACTCTGCATTAGACGACAACAGAAGAACGTTTTCTATAGTGTAGTGTAAAAGGAAACTAGCTAATAAAGTGTATCTAGGCCGTGGGTACAGTATTCATTTTCATGAGATGCAGTAAAATGATTTTCTTGTAAGCTACTTCTAAAAATAACTATGATTCTGACTGTAGGATAATGGCAAAGATTTATTACTACAGTCGATTACACAAACGTCATACATGTTGCACAGAACCAGATTCACACTTTGAGAAAACTGCGGGCTATAATACCAGTTAGTCCGCTGCATAAACCCTAAATGTCAGCACAGTATTCACACCAAAGTGCGCCAAATACAAACATGGAAATACTGAACTGTTACGAATACAAAAGAGATAACAAGACAAAAACATTTTAATTGATTATTACAATATTACCACTTCAATTAATAAATGTTTTACACTTTCACTCTCTTTTGTATCTAAGATCTGCAGTATCAACAATAGAAAGCAAATGTTTTAGTTTAATGAAGTTGCTCCTGGTGAGTGGCTTGGTGAGAATCAGTGTTATTTTATTGTGATTACCTCAACAGGTTATGGGCGCAGTAATCACTTACCTCAACAGGTTATGGGCCCAGTTATCACTAAGTGACGATTATTATTAGTGAAAGGTAAATAAAAAGGAATATCGGGTACGGTAATGGCTCGTAAGAAAACGCAATGGAATGCTGTGAAGACAATCTTAAAGTACCTAAAAGGCACAACCACTTATGGCTTATACAATCCAAGGAGTGAAGCCATTCATTTGTCTGCTTTTAGTGATGCAGACTTTGTAGGAGATGTCCTTGCTCGAAAAGCAACCACAGGTTTTGGTGTCAAACTTGGTGAAGCCACCATAGCTTGGAGCTCTCAGAGGCAGAAAGTTTCAAATGTTCAAATGTTTGTAAAGCTTATGGGACTTAACTACGGGGTCATCGGTCCCTAAACTTACAAACTACTTATGAACTAGCTAATACTAAGGACGGCACAAATATCCAAGCCCGAGGGGGGATTCGAGCCCCCCGACCGTAGTGACCGTGCAGACCGTGACTGGCGCGCCGCAGTCCCCTCGGCCACCGCGGCCGGCAGGCAGAAAGTGGTAGTCTTCTCAACAGAATGTCTAGCTTTCTGTCAGGTTTTCTTAAAAAAGTTTGAATGTGGTTCTATGTGACATGTTTGTGTACTCGATTGTAGTAATGAAACTGTGTCGTTATCCTGCCGTGAGAATCAGTGTCATTACCTCAACAAATTGCACACTCTCTGTACGGAGCAAAAGGATAAACGATCAGACCGCGGTAGAATGGCCGAGCGCTCTAAGACGCCTTGTTGCGGTACACGCGGTTACTCCCCGTCGAAGGTTCGAGTCCTCCCTTGGGCATGGGTGTGTGCGTGTGTGTTGTTCTTAGGTTTAAGTAGTTTGTAAGCCTAGGGAATGATAACCGCAGTAGTTAGGTCCCATAGATTTACAAACATTTCAACATTTTTTGAACGATTAGAAAAATTTAATACCATCAACACACAAGAAAAGCTGCAGTCACTTGAGTGCTTACAGAAATGGCAAGGGCTTCATCTTAGATTGACTAAAACCATAGATGAGGAAAATGCGCGTTTAATAATGGAAGAGGAAAAATACTGGTTCTTCTTATTCGTCTATGAAAGTGACTACATATAGAACTCATGTGCGACCCTATCTCTAATATTTCTCAAGTTTTTAGGAAGACATAAAAGAAATGCAGAGACGGGCGCTAGGTTTGTTACTGGTAGGATCATTAATGCATGGCTGTTACTAAGATGCTTCGGGAACTCAAATCAGAGTCACTGGAGGGACGGCGACGTTCTTTTTGAGAAACACTGTTGAAGAAATTTACAGACCATAATTTGAAGCGGATTGCAAAGCGATTCTAGTGCCGCCAACTAATTTTCGCGTAAAGACCACAAAGATAAGATCAGCGAGATTGGGGCTTGTACAGATGTATGCATGTTTTTGTTTTTCCCTAGTTCTGTATGGGAGTGGAACAGGAAAGTAAGTTCAAATGTTTGTAAATCTAAAGGATTACACCCTAGGGTTACAAACTACATACACTAACTTAAAGAAACTTATGCTAAGGACAACACAAACACCCATGCCCGAGGGAGGACTCGAACCCCCGACGAAGAAAAGCCGCGCGCACCACAGCTGGACGCCTTAGTGCGCACGCCTATTCTGCCGCGGGAAGGAAGTAACTAGTGGTGGCAATACGTACGCTTTGGGTGGATTGCGGAGTGTGTTTGTCCGATAGAACAAACGCCACCTACATATAGCTATAATACATTCTACAAATATGTATTCAAGGATTTAGTGTACATGTGGATACCATCCATTGGCTTTAGACAACTATATCTTATCGTAACTAATCAGGAGTGGCTTCCCAGAAGACAATAAAAATGCGTGTTGCTGCCGGTAATTAAAACTAGTTAATTGTTACTGATGGTAAGGTTACCAACAGTTGGACATGTACACATCCAGCCAGTTGAAGAAGCATTGGTCAAGGAGATTAAAATTCGCTTCTATTTTAGTTTCTACTAGTGCTACGACACACTATTTTATAACCTTAAACAGACTACAGCGTGAAAAAGACGGTTAAGTAAACTTAATATTTACGGTAAATATTCTATCTTGAGAGTGATTCGTTCTAAAACCGTGTCGTGCTAAGCATGAAAACATATTAATTCGTGTAGTGGTTCATGATTAAATCAATGGCAATTAAGTCAAAATGTTGCGATTTACTGGCCCTTAAATTTTTAAAACAATTGCCGGAATATCGCAATTGCTTTCTTCAACGAATAGGCAACGATATTGCATACAAGTCTCTGCATATGTAGCGGCTTATCTCTTTGGATCAATGTTCGTAAACTCTTTGGAGTCGGTAAGAAGAATTTCTTCTGTCTCGATTCAGACTAGTCGGAACTCTCCTTTGGCTAATTCGAACATTTGACAGCCAGTCAGATTCCATTGGAATTGTGCGAAGTGAAATTTGAACGCTTCGACAGTTATGATCGCAACTCATCTACATCTACATCGATACTCTGCAAATCACATTTAAGTGCCTGGCAGAGGGTTGATTAACCACTTTCATAACTTTTCTCTACCGTTCCATTCTCTAATAGCGCGCGGGAAGAAAGAACACCAAAATCGTTCTGTTTTCGATCTGATTTCTCTTATTTTATTGGGATGGTCATGTCTCCCTAAGTAGGTGGGTGCTAGCAAAATATTTTCACATTCAGAACTAAAAGTCGGTGATTGAAACTTCGCATACAGATCACGCCGCAATGAATAACGTCTTTCTTTTAATGATTTCCACCCCAATTCTTGCAACATTTCCGTGACTCTTTCCCCCCCCGTAACGTGATAAAACAAAACGAGCTGCCCTTCTCTGAACCTTCTCAATGTCTTCCGTCAGTCCCACATGGTGAGGGTCCCACAAGGGGCAACAGTACTCCAGGAGAGGACGCACAAGTGTGATGTAGGCAGTCTCTTTGGTGGAGATGGTGTATCTTCGAAGCGTTCTGCCGATGAAACGTAACCTTTGGTTCGCCTTCCCCACAATATTTTCTATGTGTTCTCTCCAGTCAAAGTTGTTCGTAATTGTAACTCCTAGGTATTTGGTAGAATCTACGACCTTAAGGTTTGACTGATTTATCGCGTAATTGAAGTTCAGTGGATTTCTTTTAGTGGTCATGTGTATTACTTCACACTTTTCTTTATTTAGTGTCAATTGCCAATTTTCGCACCATCCAGAAATTTTGTCTAAATCGCTTTGCAGTTGCTTTTGATCCTCAATTGATTTCACTAAACGATAAACGACAGCATCATCCGCGAACAGTCTAAGGGAGCTATACAGGTTGTCTCCTAAATCGTTTATAAACACGAGGAAGAGTAATGGACCTATAACGCTTCCCCGTGGAACGCCAGATATCACTTCTGTTTTACTCGATGACTTACCGTCAATTACAACGAACTGTGTTCTTTCTGATAGGAAATCGTGAATCCAATCGCACAATTGGGGAGATATTCCATAAGCACACAATTTCATTAGAAGCCGCTTGTGGGGTACAGTGTCAAAAGCCTTCCTGAAATCCAGAAATATGGAATCGATTTGAGATCCCTTGTCGATGGCACTTAACACTTCATGTGAATAAAGAGCAATCTGTGTTTCGCAAGAGTGATACTTTCTGAATCCGTGTTAATTACTGGTTAATAGGTCGTTCTCTTCGAGGTAGTTCATAATATTCGAACAAAGTATATGTTCCAAAATCCTACTGCAAATCGACGTCAATGAGATAGGCCTGTAATTTTGGGGATCACTCCTATTGCCTTTCTTGAATATTGGAGTAACTTGGGCAACTTTCCAGTCTTTGGGTACGGATCTTTCGCTGAGTGATCGGTTGTAAATTATAGCTAAGTACGGAGCTATTGCATCGGCATACTCTGAGAGGAATCTAGTTGGTATACAATCTGGCCCGGAAGATTTATTTTTGTTTAGCGACGTAAGTTTGTTTTACTACTCCAGGAACATCTACTTCTAAGTTTCCCATGCTGGCAGCTGGAAGGAATCTAAAAATTTCCTATTTTTCTTTCCGAAACCCATTCAACAATTTACAGTTGTGGTACGTCTTACAGAATTAAGAAAGTAATTTTAGCCGTTTCGCTAACAACGAGCTTCAATTTTAGGCGGTACGCCGTACTGCCTCAACTAAAGCACTGGTGTGGCTCGCGAATGGCTGCACCCAGTAGGAAGATTGCATCATCACACATTCATACGATTAGCAACGGATGTTGAATGAGACCGAATAATATTTTAGTTTCGCAAAACGGATGATTGTTAATTGCAATATTTTGGCAGTGGTGTTTATTTTATTTATTGGCGTATGCTCGTCCTAAAGCCGGCCCTGCTCTGCGGAGTGAGTTTCTTGGATTCGTTTTGTGAACAGAACAGTTCGCACCTTACGTAAATTACCCACATTATCGTTTCACGTCTTGTATTTTACACGACTATTCTATTACTGAATAGTAAAAGTGATCGAGGAAGAATGACCTTTAAGTTTTAGAAAATTGCGAAACTGTTGCAATAGTGTCTGTGTAATGTGACGGCATATTCTAATATTATATCTCACAGTTTGTTACGAAACTTTCAAAACTCGCTGCCCTTATTGACATAACTTCAACATTTCTAAGAGCATTTATGTTCATAGATATTTCGTTGTTATTTATGTAAACCTTTATTACAGAGAGGACACGATGGCCGCGCGGGAGTAACCGAGCGGTCTGGAGCGCCATGTTGCGGATCGCGTGCCTCCCACGTCGGAGGTTCGAATCCTCCCTCGGGCATGGATGTTTGTGTCGTCTTTTAGGTTCTGATGACCTCGCAGTTAAATCTCATAATCTTTACAAACATTTGAACATGATGAACATATTCACACCATCGGAAATTTTCGTTTTAAGAGAGTTAAAGTAGGAATTTCAGTCATTTCTTAAACAGTGTAGTTCCAAGACCTGATATCGCCGACTGCTGTCGCTGGAGCGCGCTGCGATCGCGTGCAGGCACGTTTCCCATATGCGCAAGTCGCACGTCTCCTAGCGTTCAGCCGCACACGTTCACTTACAGGACCCGTGGGCCGACGGCTTTTAATCTGCCATTGTGCTTCTGAAGGCTTCTGCCTCGATGACTCACATTTTATGATACTCACGGTTTGCACGGTCCTTAATTCCACGACTGCATTCTTATGCGTGTGAAAGCCTTCGTATCGAATGTACCTAGCGTATCGTTTCCTTTAACCGCTTCTCTCGGTCCGAACAACACACACAAACGACAATATACACCTTTGTCTTTGTCACTATACGAAAGCCAGGGAAAATCACTTAAGCATTTCATTTGAAATGTCCGTTTATGATTACCACACTGTGGTTTCACAGGAAAACTGTACTTGTCGGAAGGAGTTCGTGCGTTATTTAACACGCTCTATTTTTCTTCGTCAAAAGTGAAAAATTAGTTTTCACGTACAGCCCGATATCATTTTTATAATAATTCACTTGACCACATTGATGTTTTCTCTATTAACATTCTGATCTGGTGCGTATATGGTAGCTAAAACATTTGAACTACCGTCTTGGAAAACTTCACTTCCAGAAGTTTTAGTACCAAAAAAGAAGAAATGTTTGTCTTCTTTTCCGTCTTAATGCTTTTACAGCTCATTTTACTATACACACGTGTAGTAAAAGGAAAAATATACGCGCTGTGTAAGTTAGCATCTAGCAGGGTGGAGGTGGTAGGAGGCTGTGTAAGCACGCCAACGCCGTGCTGCAATGCGCCGGCTTGCCCCGGAGCGCGTCCGGCCGGGTTTGCCATTCTGCCCGGGCTGCGCGCTGTATACAAACAGCTTCTCTTTCATTAAGAAAGGTAAAGCAGTCAAAAATCCCAAGACTGGTTTGAACACCACAGTACTTTATTAGACACGGTCCTGTTTGGAGGTGGTATGCAGTTGCCTTCCTCCGACCTTCGAACTGACTTACCCAGCCAGTTAGAGAGGGACCTACAGTTTCACGTGCTACTCAGTGTTTATCATATCAGAACACTGCCGTAGGTGAAACAAGTGGAAAGCGACATTCTTTATTATATCCAATAACGCGTTTCGCATTGTTAGAGCATCGTCAGACTGGAAACAGACAAACGTTTTATTACAGTCCGTGTACCTGGTGGGCAACAAATCTAATATGGCTAAGGTGAGTAAATTTTGAAAAGTCTGAACTCCCTCGGGTGGAGATGGAGCCACAGAACTATTGAAGCCGGCCGCGGTGGCCGAGCGGTCTGCGACGCGGCTGTCACAGTCTGCACGGCCGCTACGGTCGGGGTTCGAATCCCCCCTCGGGCATGGATGTTTGTGCCGTCTTTAGTATAAGTTAGTTCACAAGTAGTTTGTAAGTTTATGGACTGATGACCCGCATTTATGTCCCTTAAGCTTAACAAACATTTGAACATTTCACCATAGCAGTAGAGGAGTCGCTGTCGCGGCAGGTTCACGTTTACAACTAGTAGTAGTGTTAATAACTGCGGCCGTTAAACAAAGCGGTATGGGCAGAGCTGCAGGCTGCGGCCGGCCGCGGTGGCCGAGGGGACTGAGGCGCTCCAGTCACGGTCTGCACGGCCACTACGGTCGGGGTTCAAATCACCCCTCGGGCATGGATATTTGTGCCGTCCTAGTTCGTAAGTAGTTTGTAAGTTTAGGGACTGATGACCCCGCTGTTAAGTCCCATAAGCTATACAAACATTTGAACATTTTGCAGCCTGCGAGAATGAGCGGCAAATATAGTAGTATCAGAGGTGTGTGTGACGTGCCGCTCATTTTCGCAGGCTGTAGCTCTGCCCATACCGCTTTGTTGTAAACGTGGACCTGCCGCGACAGCGACTCCTCTGCTGCTATGGTGAGTTTTATCATATAAAAAGCATTATATTAATTTCCGTACTGTACCCCTTTAGTCCCTAGTTATTCTACTGCAAATAGCCGTTATGTACTTTGTACATTTACCTCTTTGAAGGGGCCCAATGACAGAACACAAGCTACTTCCACTATCGATTTAAATAGTTCTGTGGCTCCGTCTCAAGGAAGTTCAGACTTTTCAAAATTTACTCACCTTAGCCATATTAGATTCGCCCGCCAGGTACATGGACTGTAATAAAACATTTATCTGTTTCCCGTCGTAACGCGTTATTGGATGTAATAAAGAGTATTGTAACAGAAATTGCGAATTATTTAATTACTCACCACTGTTGCTGCACCAGCCGCCACTGCCATCGTAGAATGGAATGAGCCGGTGGCACTGGCCGAGCGGTCTGCGGCGCGCCAGTCACAGTTTGCACGGCCGCTACAGTCGGGGGTTGGAATCCCCCCTCGGGCATGGATATTTGTGCCGTCCTTAGTATTAGCTAGTTCATAAGTAGTTTGTAAGTTTAGGGGCTAATGACCCCGTAGTTAAGTCCCATAAGCTCTACAAACATTTTTTTTTTTTTTTTTTTTTTTTTTTTTTTTGAACATTTGAATGGAATGAAATGGAAAGTGACAAATAAAATTCCACAAACGTTTTGTAAAAAACAAAAAACAAAAAAATGGGGGGCGGCAATTTAACAGCTCGCACGGGGCGGCACTTGGGCTTGCGCCGGGCCTGTCAGAATGGAATCCAAAGTTCGTAAATTGACACTCGAGTTCAGCTTTAGACACGATGTTTCACGACCGAAAGTGTACAATTTCAACATATGGGTACACAATCAGTTCGCTTTACAAGATGAAGACGTGTACGGAATGCAGTAAGATTACCTCGAAAACATATTTCGAGTCGATTTCACTCGACATGCTGAGTGCGAACCGTATCGTGACGGTGAAGCTACGTATAAGGCGCTGTCGGAAGAGATGGGAAGAGATGCAAGCTATTGTACAATATATAGGATCCGCGCTTTCTTCCGTCGTCAGGGTCATATGCCGGTCTAATGCTAATATATCCTGTACCTGTTTTAAATCCTCTTATTCCAACTGTTTACTTTACACAGCTGTACGAATTTATGGTGCTCCTGCTGTTTCAGTGATATCTGTGTTATATTTATTTAGGCCCGTCTGAAGAATGTCACCCGGGTGCACCAGCCAAAAGAATGAACTGCATGTTTTCGGAATGGCTGGACTGTGAAATGCGCGAGGCACAATCCACCAATGAGGTGGACCTTTATTTAGCACGAATTGATGGTGATGACGACGATCTGCTTGAATGGTAGAAACGCAACAGTACTCTCTTTCCTAAGCTAGATGTATTGGCAAACAGTATTTTGTGCTCCCGCCTCAAATGCACCAAGTGAACGCACTTTCAGTGCAGCAGGGAATCTGTTCTCTAAGAACTCGATTCTATCTCCAACTTGTCAATGATATTTTAACAATACATTGCAATTACAATGCCACTAACGAATAGTTTGGGGATAATGTTACTTTTCGATGTATACTTTGTTGTACGGTAATTTTCACTTTTGTACATTGCAATAAAAACGTTGTTCGTTCCGTTGTTTCTCTTTAGATCCTTTACATTACTTTCAAATGTTGTAGTTAGTGAAAACAACCTTTTTTTCTCGTCAGTGGTATAATGATATTGCGGTTACATGCTTCTATGCAGGAATACACGTCTACAGCATAACTGATTTTAGTTCCTTTAGCTAGTGGGGGTGCGTCAGACGGAACAGCAGCCCACACCTCAGAGCCACAGAGCCGCTGCCGTAGCGACTGACGAGGAAAGCTATCCAAGTGTCACTCTCCGATTTTTATGAAATTTGGATTTGTTATAATACATGAAAACTGTGGGACCCGTTCAAATAAAATGTTTGTAGAGCTTATGGGACTTAACTACGGGGTCATCAGTCCCTAAACTTACAAACTACTTATGAACTAGCTAATACTAAGGATGGCACAAACATTCATGCCCGAGGGGGGATTCAACCCCCGACCGTAGTGGCCGTGCAGACCGTGACTGGCGTGCTGCAGAGCGCTTGGCCACCGCGGCCGGCGTGGGACCCGTATTTTTATTTTTATTTATTTTTTAAGCGCGGGAATAATATATTTAAGGGATGAAACGGTCCGTCCAACATTGGGGCTAAAATAGAAAAATCTTGATAACTTAGAGATTAATGAAGCGATTTTAATGATTTTTTGGTATGAAAGTATCTTTTGATAAGAGATCGACCTAGGTACATTGCAGGGGTAGTGACAATTAGGGGGGCAACTACCCGTAAAGTGTCCAATTTTTTGTGCTTAAAAAAAAATTTTTTTTTATTTAATCGAAGTTGAATCTATGAAATTTGTCTTTTATCAAAAGATACTTTCATACCAAAAATCATTAAAATCGCTTCACTAATCTCTAAGTTATCGCCATTTTTCTAATTTAGCCCAATTTTGGAGGGGCCGTTTCACCCCTTAAATATATTTTCCGCCGCTAAAAAAATTACGTGTCCCATAGTTTTTCATGTATTATAACATATGCAAATTTCATAAAAATCGGAGAGTGACTTCGGCAGGTTTCTTTGTGAGTACAGCGGCAGCGCCACGCTGTGCGGCCTGTGCCCGCCCTGCCGCACGTAGCCTCGTTCGAGTGTCAACCCGCTCGCTCCGAGCGAACACGCTCGCCGCGCCACCGACGAGCGTTGCGCACTCGACCGAGTACGAGAGAGCGAAACCGGTGATTTGCAGACCTCTAGCCGACAACCCTCTGGTCGAGCGTGCTGAGCCAACGCACCTTAGCAAGTTTCGAACCACCATCTAACATGTTTGTACATAAAAAAAACTAATTCGTCGCCCATTATGGTACGGCGAACAGCTGCGAGAGTAATCCGTAATCCTAGTACCATTGTAGGCAGGTGTTAACTACTAACATGGCAATTTTAGACATTAGATTATAATTCATTGTCCTAAGAATGAAGTGTTTATGATAATTTTCAGTGTGCCATCGCTTTGAAATGACAACGGTTGAGTTATAATAAGAAAATCCTCAAATAAAGAAAGGAAGGTGGTGTATGTATGCTGTGTTCCATCCAGGCTATAGTCACTCGACCGAACCTCAAATGTATGCTACGTTCCTTCCAGGTTATAGTCATTCGTAATCATTACAGGCAAAGAAGATAAACTTTGAACAAACTACTAAGACAAGACAGGGGATAATATTTTATTGGAAAAATATAATGAAAATAAAGGGGAGATATTAAAATAATAATTTAAAGAGGTAAAAGTTCAAAAAAAGAGTATGTTTGTCAAAGCTAAACTCAAATATCAAATAATTTTTGCTGTTTGATAAAATACACTCAGAAAGAATATTTCGAGTTGGGTGCGTAGATATTATCACAATAGTAGAGCCATAATCATATCGCCCATAAATTTTTATTATTTACATTTTTATTATTTTTGTCCGAAATGTTTGCAAAAAATCATAAAACTACAAACAAACCTAAAGTGGGCCATAAAACATGTCAGTGTGATTTTTTAAAAGTGATATCGTGAATCTTTTATCGAATGTTCGGAGAAATATTATCATAGGAGGAGAGTACAATTGTGTGCTGTGCAAAGAGGACCAGGCACTCAACTTTAATGCATGTGGCAAACTCGCAGTCTTTGTTAACGCACTCAGTCTGGAAGATACTTGGGCCTATTTCCACCCGAAAGTTGTACTAGTCTTTCAGCAAGTCGTTTGGACTGAATCAGTGTCAATGGAGAGGCTCTTGCTATTGTAATAGATTGTGAGTACCGGTACTGCCAAGTGAACTTTTCGAACCATATCGCATATCACATTACCTTCTGGCACACGAAACAAAAAAACCTTTCATGGGCGTGGTACCAGGCAGTTAAACACTTCCTTGCTGCTAGAAGATGGACTGAAACAGGCAGTTAACAAGTCTTGAAGCAACTGTCTTAGATTGAAATCCCATAACACGGACCGTATCAGTTGGTGGGTTCAACATGCAAAGCCACAACTTAGAAAATGTGTCATCCAGTACTCCAGGGACTGATCCTATTGGAACAAGCGAACATCCGAATACTATTTTCATTGCTTACGTGACCTATATAGTAGACCTTCTTCTGTCTTCTGTACGTACTAATATTTTGGAAACAAAATGCATAAAGGCGAAAATAACTGACTTGGCACGGAGGTCCTTAAACGGTAGCAAGATACGGTTATGGACTATGGATTGCATTCCTCACGAAGAAACTTCCTATTTCATATAGTGAGGGAAATTAGGTGGGGAAAGCAGAAAATGATCAGTTGTTTGATGAATGAAGATGGTACAGTGTACAAGGATCAACGTACAATCAAATATCACGAGGAGACATACCATTCTACACCGAATTCTATAATGAAGAAAATGTCAACTTGGTTGCTTGAGAGAACCTCCTGTTGGCACGTTCCATCACGGTGACCTTGGACGACAATAGGGACATCTTGGACAGGATAACCCAAGAGAAAATCAAAGATAGTATTAAGGCTGCACCGCGAGGGAAAGCAGCTGGTTGAGATGGCCCCCCGGCGAAATTTATGTCTGCGTGTGGGACATCATTGGTGCGGAGATGATGTAGGTCTAATTCAGAAGGACACACTGCTCCTGCCTGCATTCACTGAAGAAATGGTCGTACTTATACCGAAACTGATGAGATGCGAAAGGTCAAAAGATTTTCGTCCTCTGATGCTACTAAATGTAGATTTTAAGAGTTTTACTCATATTCTAAATGCAAGACTAAAGCTGATCCTGTCCAAAATAATAGGACCTTATCAGTCAAGTGTCCCAATAGGTAGATAAATGACGACGTTCTATGCTGATATAGAGATCTCATTAACTTAAAACATGGATCTGTAAATGCCAGCTTGCTTTAGTGTTTTTAGATTTTAACAAAACATTTGACAGAATCAATCATGCATTTTTATTGACTACAATGAGAACAATAGGTTTTGACGACAGATTTATACAGATCATCTGGAAATGCATATGTGGCAGCCATTCCAGGATTAAGATTAATGGACAATTAACTAGGCCTATTCTGATTAAACAGTCAGTTTGACATAACGTTGTATGCCATAGCTGTGGAACCATTCCTCCAAATATTGTATGCTGATTTGACGGGAATAACACTATTTAATGTCAAAACAGTCTGTCATGCCTATGCAGATGATGTAAGTGTAGTCGTCAACACCTCATGCCCAACCCACACTCCCTTCCCTCCCATATCCTCTGTGGGATCTCAGTGCTTTACTTACAACAGTGAATCCCGTTTAAGTGTTGTGTCAGTGCCAAGTTCTTTGTATGGTTTTAAGATTTCAGCAACTGTCGAATAGGCAGAACAGTATGTTGCTGTGTTTTTTATTGTCTCCATTCTCGTCACTGTTAACTGTGAAAAATTAGTCATCATGGCAGTTTTTATACTAACTATGTGTGTTGTAAAGCCTGCATTTCATTATTTTTAATTCCCCAATTTTATTTCCTGCATTGTAAATGAAATTCAGCATTTATTTTCTCCTGTTTTTAACAAATTTGCTAATTTACAACCTCAAACATGCTCTGGGCTAAAGAGCAGTGTACAAGGCTGCCAGCCTGCCACTTGGGGCATTGAAATAAAATAAAGGAAAAATAGTAGGTCCACACTGTAACAATCCCATAGTTACACAATCAAAGCTAATGTTTCAACTCCAAAGACTTTGAAAATTACTAGTCTCTAATTATCATACATTCATTCACATGACACAAAGCTATGAATAATATATTAGACACTACACATGCTCATTATATTTTCCCCCCACACTTCGAGGTCCTCTGTCAAAAGAAAACAAGTCCTATCCAGTCGAGTAATAGTCAATATTTCTAAAACATGAAGCCTATTTTGTGATCACACACGGGGCAAAATAGCTTAAACTTAAGACAAAAATGCACTCACAATACTAGTTATTCATCTCCACCCTCATTGAAATGTAGTAGTCTCTCTAGCGACCAAAGCATTTATCAAAGATCAGACTAGCCTCCATCGATCACACACTCATTGACCCAACACAACTAGGAATAGCATTCAAAAATACTGGGCACTAAACACACACACAATTTTTTTTTTCTACCTACCACCATATATTTCGAAGTCCTCTGTCAAAAGGCCACAACTATCTTAGGCTTTGACAGAAAGACAGCCAATGAACCTTATTTTTCACAGCAGAGTGCTGAGTTTCTATCTATGAAGATAAAAACTTTGTGCTAATCAAACATACAATCATATTCTAAACCTAGATTCTTCCCACTCTTGGTGTAATAAAGTTCTTGCACTAATCACAGACAGAATAACCCCACACAAATGAACTATGTTTCACTCAGTACCCAATTAGCATGTTATTAGACACTGCAAACAATTCTTTTCAAGATGTTCCAAGTGTTTACAAAATTTAATCTGACATAGGTCTCTCCCCTATACCCCGAACAATGAGTACATTGTAGTCGAAGTATACCAAAAAATTCCTTTTGAAATATTCCACGTGTTCACAACATTTATTGACACAGGTGAATCTTGCAAATACCACTGATTGAGCACACCATAAGATGCATAACATCATTCTTTCTCTATGATTAAATAAAACAAAGCCATATTGTACAATGATATTTCCTTAGAGTGACGTATTGGTGTCTTCTATTTCCTCCTCCAACTGGTAATTCAGCAGGTACAGGAAAGGTAAGTTTTCCAACTCCAATATGCATTGTCTTGTCTTCCTATAATCTACCTCTTTTATGGCTTTAATAACCAGTTCCACAACTTCCGACAATTCTTCTAGATGAGAGCATTCAGGTGGTTTAGTTTTACCTCTTATTTCCTATGTAATACAACAGCAAACAGCCATTTCTTCATTTTAGTTGAATAATTGTAAACATTTCTGCATCCAAATGACCATACTTTTAAGCATAGTTCTGTAGAGCCCCAGTTGTAACAAAGCAATATCCACAACTAGACACAAATGGCTGAGGTATGTCACAGGAAATACTAACCAGTGATAATTTGTAATTAATGATTGTGAAATTTTGTGAGTGAACATATAAGTCGCTTTTTTTAGTACAGCAACTTATGTGAAATCCAAACTGTGGTTTATTGAGCATTTTATCGTTGCTCATGTGGGATATTATTCTAATATGTATGACGTTATATATAAAAAAAAAAAAAAAAAAAAAAAAAAAAAAAAAAAAAAAAAAAAAAAAAAAAAAAAAAAAGAGGAAAATGATGTAAGTAGTGAAACAAGTCAGAAATTATTCATAAATTATTGGCAACTTTCCTATACCTTTCTTATGGAGGAATTTAACAATGGGTTATTACAATCTCTCTGAAAAAATGAGTTAGTGATGCATTGTATATATCAAATTTATGATACGAATATTATAGAGGAAAAATTCCTAGCAGGAAAAATATATATAAAAAGTAGATGAAGATTACTTACCAGGTGAAGGAGCACAGGTAGTGATAGTAACACAAATAAATAAAACACACACACACACACACACACACACACACACACACACACAAACGCTAGCTTTCACAGCCTAGCTGCTTCTTCAGGCAGGAGGGAAGGAGAGGGAAAAGGAAATTATGAGGGTTTTAAGGGAGTGGGCAAGAAGCCATTCCAATCCCGGGAGAGGAAAGACTTACCTTGGGGGGATAAAAAAGGTAAGTCTTTCCTCTCCCAGGATTGGAATGGCTCCTTACCCACTCCCTTTAAAACCCTCATCATTTTCTTTTCCCTCTCCTTCCCTTCTGCCTGAAGAAGCAGCTAGGCTGCGAAAGCTATCACTTGTGTGTGTGTGTGTGTGTGTGTGTGTGTGTGTGTGTGTGTGTGTGTGTTTTATTTATTTGTGTTACTATCACTACTTGTGCTCCTTCGCCTGGTAAGTAATCTTCATCTACTTTTTATATATATCAGTAAGACATAACTTATTGTATGGAAACAAGTGGTTAGACGTCTCTTAGAAATATCAAATTCGGTTGACAGAACATACAATTTTCACAATTTCAAAAGGAGAATTTGATTATTCATTCACATGTCTGAATTTTATGAGAGTTGTGTTTTCAACATACTATTATGATATTTCAATACATTTTCTATTGCATTTTCTACCTGTGACTAATCATTGATGGCCCTTCATTTAATTCAGTAGTGATGTTATCGTGGTCTTTGGTCAATTGTGCAGTCTCTCATTTCACCATATTGCATTTTATAGCCTCAAATCTATTTTCAGAAGTACTGATTTCTGATGCTGTGCATTATTCTTGATTCTTTAAGACTTTTATGTTGTAATTTTGAGTAGTTCTAATAATGTGCAACTACTGCAGACTCTCTACTTGTTCTTACCACCAGATACATTTTTGCTTTCACAAGTTACTTTGATCTCTCCTGGGAGCCATTGCTTTTTGTACTGTTGTTTAATGGCCTTTCTGATTAGCTTATGTTGAAGGCAGTTTTCTGCATCATGATATGAGTCAAAGCATAGATGGTATGTAGATAATTTATTCTTATGTGATGGGGGTTTAAGTTATATATGGCTTGTGTGTGTGTGTGTGTGTGTGTGTGTGTGTGTGTGTGTGTGTGTGTGTGTGTTAGGGGGGGGGGGAGACTCTACACTATCATTTACCATACATTTTCCTATATTTTTAATGCCATCTGGTGAATAGAACAAGAAGAGTTATAAATGTGAGCAATGTCTATAACGAAAGGGTGTCCACAATTCTGGCATGAGTCTATGCAATTGCAGCATAAATAAGATGTGAATGAGAAGTAAATAATGCAACAAAGCTGATACTTCAATATGTACTGTTGTTTTTATATTTTACAAAGCCATTCAGTAATAAAGCCCAGCCAGCAATCAGAGATAGGCACAATGAGTCACTTAAACAAAAACTATGTTTGTGATAGTCACTGTTAAATTATTTGAAAGTAAATCTTGAAAGAGTTATAAAGGAACAGTAGGTGCTTTTGCAAACAATGACAATGGGGTACTTATTAAAGTGTGCAATAAACTCTGAGTGTGTGACTTCATAAAGAGCCATAATTCCGTTCACTATGTAAAATAAAGACATTGGCAATGGCAAAAAAAATGTATGACTATCTCATGCTCCATGTATCCATAGATACTTGAGATCTGTCTTTATGCTTTGAAATGGTGTAAAACTTACATTTTTGTTGTTTATTTATAAGGCAGTGCCATAATCATTGAACTACATCAGGCCTGATTTTGATAACTTGTTCATCCACTAGTCAGTCTCATAAATAGTGTAGTATTATGAATTTTATTTGTTATGGTTGTTTATATTCTCATAAAATAATAGTGATTATAGGCTAAAGCATTTAAATGAAATTTATACCAAGGCAGGTATTTGATCTCAAGTCTCCACCATGGCACCACTTCAGTACTGTGGAGAACACAGATTACCCAGTTTTAACTAATGTCAGTACAACATCTTGTCAATGATCGAGGTGGGGCTATGGTGCAGTGCCAGGTTGGTCCAGTGGGTGTTGCATCTGCTTACTGAGCAACAGACCCAGGTTTAAGTCCCAGTCTTGGTACAAATTGTAAAGATTTTAATTCAATGCTTTGGCCTATAATCATTATCATATACAAATTTGAGACTTAAAAAATCTCTGGAACATATGCTTTATCTGATTTATAAAATTAAAGGTAATATATTTTTAAAACTTACTTTTTTTAAAAATAGTGGCTTTTTTGCAGTAATTAAGTACTTGGTATATTTTATTAACAATGACTAGAAACTAGTCATGAAACCTAACAGCTAATTGCCTATTGCTAGTACCAGTTCTGTAAAGGTTCTTAGTGACGTGGGTAAACAATAACTTTATATCAAATCAAAGTATAGATGATTACTGAGCTATTTTAGTGTTCTAATGTTTGCAAACTCACTCAATCAACACACATAATCTCCTCAAGCATACCAAAAATTACACACATTTTTGCCGAACAGCGATATGCGGTGGTAATATTTATTTATGTTACAATGATGCTGACCCCTGGAGAGGCATTTTTTAGACACTCCTCAGCAGTACATTGTTAAACAAGTATACACTGTTTAAAGGGCTATGGAAACACTGAAAACTACAAAAAGCAAGAAAGCAGGAGCTACTTGTATATCATCCTACCTTGTGCAGAAGGCTGATGTTCAGCTGTTAAGAGTGGACTCTCCTGCCATATTGTTGTTCCTGGAAACACACATATTAATTATAAAATTTTAACACTGGAATCAATTAAAAAAGTTATGAAAGGTCAGAAGGTCATATTTAATGCACTCTTCAAGAATGTATTTAAGTTAACAGTGTGACTGAATTTATTGGTACAATCACATATATCTTCATCCACATCATTTGTTCTTATTTTTTGTTGCACATAATATAAAACGAAATCCTCTTCTTGGTATCAGACGTTTTCCTGTTGAATGTGTTCCACAACTAACAAAATTTCTAATGACTTACTCCAAGAAAATTCACATTTAAATGAGTATGTGATGAATAAGTGAAAGAGCTGTTTAGGAACTTCACTGACGTTACAACTATTAAAATTGCAAAAAGTCTACTAATGTCATTCGATGGTGCCTTTTGTGTTCTATCAGTTTAAAAAAAAATCTTTTAGTATATGTTTTGAATAGCTGCTTTTCTTCATAAATGTCACTGTAAAAGTGCCTCTTTTTTTACAAACATCTACTAATTTTGACATTTGGTAATGATTCTTGAGAGTTTTCAATATTAAAACCATGCCCATAAAGTGTACAATAACACTGATAGTTGAATATAGCTACATATCTTTTAGTAAACAGTCTTCAAAGATTAGTCTTTAACTGTAAAAATCTGTCTTTTATATAGGAATAAAAGAATACATTTTAGTTCTAATATTGTGCTAAAAAGTCAATGGCACAGGTAAATTCCTTTCCTCCATTTTGTTCTTCTGATTATGCCTTCCTTGTTCACTCATCTTGCTTCCATTTTTCTTGTAGAATAGAAATTGTATAACTTATTCTATTAATCACATATAGAACACAATCTAATGTACTCTCTCTCTCTCTCTCTGTATGTGTGTGTGTGTGTCTCTATCACACATGCACACACCAAAAATTCACAGTTTCTCTTGGCAGTTATTTTCCTCTTCCTCGTGCCTTTCACAGCATTTTCCCCAATTCTGACATTTAGTAATTTACCTTTCTTCGTTTATTTGTGATCCAAACTGTGTGTTAAATTATCTTTAATTTCAGTTAATTGATCAGCTAGGCATAACAATAGCGTTTGCAACAATGCGAAAATTAGATAATGTCCTTTGCATCATCATTATAGTGATCTTTTGTACATAATTACTATTATTGTTTGTCTTGGTACTAGACTCCCAATTATCTAAAGATTATCAACATTATATTGCATTCTTTAAAGATGAGGACAGAATACAAACATGTGGATTTCTCTTAAACAACTGTACTGTCAGTAAATGTTAATTGCAAACTACTATTCCAAAGTCCTGCACATAAGAAACATTTTTCCTATTATTTTTTACACTTTTCTGTCATAGATAGTGAACCATGTCTAACTGCTTTTGTGATGTCTGTTTCACACCTTGAAAATTTTCCTTGAATACTTTCAAGGATGTACATTCTCATTATGCTTTTACTTCACGCATTACTGCCAACAAAATGAATTGCCCATGACTCCTAAAATTGCCTGTTTACAGTATTTCTAATGGCATGGCATCAATTATTATTGTTTCATGTTGTTGCTGGCATTACTGTGACTTAAAAAGTTATTTTGTTATGCCAGTCATGACTTGATTGTGCTTCTTAGGATTATATTTTAGTGTTATAGTCACCAATAAGATATTTCAGTTTGGGAAATAGTTTGAGTCCTGAACACTTCACTATGAAGGAAATTAATATGGAATAAAAGTACACACACACACTGTTGACTTACAACTTCAGTTATCTCCTATTTTTCCTTAGATCACTGATCATCACACATTCTTTTGTAAGGCTATTTATTTGAGATGTCACAAACTCCATCTATGAAGATAATATTTGCCTATAGTTGGAAGAAGTGGGCACCAGTCACCATAAATCACAAGCAGTGTAGAAATATTGTTATACAATGTGGGATATATTAATGAAATACTTTATGAGAGGATCTACACATCTTTTTCAGATAACACTGAATTTGTATTTAGTGATAAGTATGCTTTCTCACTTGTTGCAAAACATAGCTGGTATGACTGCAGTCACGCATCCTCAGGAAAGTTGTTGCTTGTTCATCATCTTGTAATCTGGAGCCCTACTTTCTCACAAGTTCTTTATCATCTGTTGTTCTTTAACTCAGTTCATGTTAGAAAAGAATCTACTACCATTCTTGCCTCCAATAACAATCTTCATGACATCTTACAGTATATGCACTTCAACCCATGTTTTGTAATATAGACATCAATTTTATAATTAACTCTTTCCTCGGTTCTGTGAGATTTGAACAATTAGTCTTCAATCAAATTGAAACATACTGTTCCCTTTAGTTTGCATATTAAAGATACTATCTTATCAATGTTCTTCGTAACATTTTCAGTTCTTAGCTTGAAGTGTGTTGCATTAATTCGTAATAATTTCCTACGGAAATGGCAAAAATTATATCTGCATATAACTGCTAGCAACACATGTCATAGTGGCTACATAAAAGCACCATATATAGAACTACTATACTTTAAAAATGTTTTTCATGGCTTCCAAGTCTATCTGTAATATTAAACTGGTGCATTTATAGATAGAAACCACTGATTAAATTATAATAAATATCTTCTTAGTTGTTGTGTCACTTTACACCACACTTCAAGTTAGGTTTGTTTTCATATTTATTCAACTGACAGCATATGTTCCATTATCTTTCACATAACATTATATTCATTTCATGAACACCACAGAAAACAGTAATTTACCAAATTTTTCTTCTCTGTGAAGTGATTAAAACACATGGTTCACATGTAACAAGTCAAACATTTTCACCAGTCTTGAGTTTTATTCTTGGTTCAGTCATTTACATGTAACTGTGTGTTTAGGAAGTATAATGTTTCCATATTCTAGTAGCAACATGTATGAAAGTTTTCATCTTTGCAATTTCTTGGCCGTTGTTGTATCTCAGCTACAGATCTGAAGCATAGGAATACTTTTCTTTTTTTATGCAAGAAAATAATGCTTCGAACGAAACGTAAAACGATTATATTATCATGCAATGAAGGCTTTCACGATCGGATGTCATAGTTGCTGGTAGAACTTCCGGGTTATAAGGCCGTGGTCCATAAAACGTTTCAGTTTCTCCTTACGTTTCGTCCAGAGCTGCGCCGGACATCCTCAGAGGTCTTCTTCCTTGTGATGAGTCTTGCCGACTGATGAGTCGGGTGTCTGAGAGCGCCATATAAACTGTGAAAAGTGGGCGTGGTCAAGTTGTCACGTTATCAGCAGAGATAGTCCTTGTCAAGGATAAAACATCACTATCGATTGCAATCGGGCAGAGATAAAACCTGTCGATCTTTCAAAGCTACTGTCCATATGTCGCTAAGTTTCATAGCTTCTTCTTTCCTGTTAAAATTTTCTTTATGTTTATATATTTCAATTGCTTCCCTGTATTGTCGTGGATAATAATTCGTCATAGTAGATAAAACTGATGTTTCGGAAAACCTCACTATATGACTTCCAGATTGAAGAGCATGCTCTGCCACAGCTGATTTCTCTGTTTTTCCTAGTCGGCAAAGACTTTTGTGTTCCTTCAGCCTAATTTCTATACTTCTTTTTGTGGTTCCAATATAAACTTTACCACATGTACACGGAATTTTATAAACGCCACAAGCAGAAAGAGTAGGTCGTTTATCCTTCACAGAACGTAGTACCTGACATATTTTCTTAGTTGGTCTGAAAACCGGTCTGATGTTGTGTTTGCGTAATATTTTTCCTATTTGATCAGTTACTTTTCCGATAAATGGCAGGGAAACTGTGTTCTTCCATCGCTTTGTTTTATCACGTGTTTTTAGACTATTATTATTTGGTCGCAGAACCCTGTTTACTTCTTTATCTGAATATCCATTTTTCTTGAAAGCTTGCTTCAGGTGTTTTAATTCAGCATCTAGGTGTTCTGGAGTGCAGAGTCTTTTGGCTCTGTCAACGAGACTTTTGATGACGCCTCTCTTCTGCTGTGGGTGATGATTAGAGTTCTTATGTAAATATCTGTCTCTGTGTGTAGCTTTTCGAAAAACTTTATGTTTCAGTTTTCCATCTACCTCTCTCATGACTAGAACATCCAAGAAGGATATTGCGCTGTCTTTTTCCATTTACATTGTAAACTGGATTTTTTTATTTATGTTATTCAGATGAGAAAAGAATTCATCCAATGCTTCTTTACCGTGAGGCCATTCCACGAATGTATCGTCCACATACCGATACCATAGAACTGGCTTCTTTTTTGCCATTCCTAAAGCTCATTGTTCGAATTTCTCCATATAGAAATTAGCAATCGCCGGGCCCAATGGGTTACCCATGGCAACACCATCAACTTGTTCATAAAAGTCTCCGCCCCACTGGAACTGACTAGACGTCAAGCAATGTTTAAAAAGAATAGTTAGATCTTCTGGGAAAATATCCATTATAAAAGTCATAACTTCGTTAACTGGTATCATGGTGAATAATGACACCACGTCAAAACTTACAAGCATATCTTCAGGACGTAAAGTTAGTCCTTCAATTTTTCCGATAAAGTGACTTGAATCTTTTATATAAGAGTCAGTTTTACCAATGTATGGCTGTAGACAAGTTGCCAGGTATCTTGCAATTTCATATGTTGGGGAATTGATGGCACTAACGATCGGTCTAAGAGGAATATTCATTTTATGAACCTTGGGTAGGCCATAAAGTCTTGGACACATGGCTTCGCTCTTCAACAAAGCTTTCTGATCTTCTTTTGGGATTGAGGTAGATGACTTTATCAGACTATTTGTCTTTTTCAAAACGCTGGCTGTAGGGTCCTTCTTAAGCTTCCTGTACTGTCCTGAAGTTAAAAGGTCCAAAATTTTACTTTCGTAATCATCCTTGTTTAGAACGATGGTAGCGTTGCCTTTGTCTGCGGGAAGAACCACTATATCATTGTCTGCATTTAATTCTTTCAGAGCCTTTCTTTCTCCAATCGTCAAATTACTTTTCAGAGGTTTACTGCGACATAGTACTCTGGTCGTTTCAATCCGAATCGTATTTGCAGTTTCTTTCGGGAGAGTTCTTATCCCTGCTTCTACAAGGACTATCTCTGCTGATAACGTGACAACTTGACCACGCCCACTTTTCACAGTATATATGGCGCTCTCAGACACCCGACTCATCAGTCGGCAAGACTCATCACAAGGAAGAAGACCTCTGAGGATGTCCGGCGCAGCTCTGGACGAAACGTAAGGAGAAACTGAAATGTTTTATGGACCACGGCCTTATAACCCGGAAGTTCTACCAGCGATTATATTATCACACAGGGCAGATCTGTATAGATCTGTGGTATCTGAACAGTTGAAAATACCAATAGTCATATACTATTTTATACTTTTAGATGCTGAACAAGAACACCAGGATGGCTCAGTATGAGCTCTAACAAATTTTATGCAATATCCATAGTGACATGAACACTGAAACTTTTCTTTCTACTTGGGTAGACATCTAGTGCTGAAATGTCACTATCTGTCAAATAATCAACCTTATGTTTTGATACTGCATCTTGTTTGGAGCTATGGTAGTGGCTGCACATCCTCTGTTTTCATTTATGTGCAGTCACTTTGCCGATTGCCATGTAGAAGACCCACGTTTCATCTTCAGGGACTTTTCAATTACTAACACATCATAATATCTCCATTAGGTGCATGAAGACATCTGCAGAACTACACAAACAAACAGAAGTTCTGCCAGTTTATAAAAATGTCATAGTCCCTTCATATGGTACTGTTCTATGATGCTCTAGGCAGATGATGAAGCAGTAGTTGGTTGGAAAACCAGAATTCTGATGGATGATAGTGTTTGTCATGCCAATTTCAGTTATTAATTTAAGAAAAATCAGTTTCTTTCTCTTTTTGATGGCTACAGTCACATGTCTGTTATTGCTACTCTTACATTTCCTATTAATCACAGTGCTTCATAGTTGACAAAATATCTGAAACTGCATTTCATAGGGTCTTTTCCTTTGTTCTTGTAGCAGGTTAAGAGAATAACCATAGATTTCAGTAAGTAATGATAGAAATCACCAAAACTGCTTTCTGACTATAGACTCAGCATAAAATTAGTGGTAAAATAAGATATATTATGCAAATATCCACTTTTAATTAACATTGACATCAGATACACCTGGATATTCTGTAAGACACTGGATAATACATTTGGAGCATTAAATGAAATGGCACCACTGACTGAGTTTAAATGAAATACACTGCTTGCTTATAAAAGTACTGTCCACCTCCCATATTTCTCACAGCAGTGTCACTGTTTCAATTAAGAAAACCTTTTTGCACTACCTGTAATACTGGTGATACTATTGCTGATCAGTACAAAGAGATGGGTCACTTGGTCAAGCACTACCTAACTGTATGTCAATTGGAACAAGAAGACCAAAACTGAGACTGACACTATCATACAGGACCCAGTTATGGAACTACTTGGCTCAGCACCTTCAGTTGAGTAACTCACATCAGTTACACTACATACTCAATAACTTATGGTAGGCTCCAGATAAAAACAACATTCCTATTGAATATATATTTCTTTGCCTCTTGGGCAAATGTATACTTTGCAACAATATATAAGATGTGAAAATAGTTTCCCTTTACCAAGAAAAGGGGATCTCAGCGACTGGGGTTATATTTTCCTCTTTATTACTGGAAATCTTGCATGAGTCATTCTCATGTACTTGTGCTCACTTCCCTCCAGCATCTATCCAGTATTGCAATATGAGTTCACAGTGATCCAATCTTTTCAGGATATTACATTTGCCCTTTCAGTTTCATGAGAAGTGTCATGAACAACATAAACTATTTCTTCACGTCCATTGAGCTAGTACAAGCATCTGACTTATTCAGAAAAACTGGGCTTTCCATTTGGCTTCATAACATCTGTTGCCTTCCTACACATCTCATTCCTTGAGAGCAAGCAGACTGTTATATGCTTCAGTAGCAAGTAGCAAGCCATTCTTGTGAAAAGTGGTGTCAAACAAAGCTGTGTACTTTCTCATAAGTTATTTTTTATCTTGCTGATATTCTACTAGTTTCTTCTGGGTTATGCATTTTTAGACCCCATGTAAAAGATGATGGGAAACTTTTAATTGAATACTGATTGCATTAAACTAAGAAGCAAAGTAATTAAGCTTCTTCTTCATGAGCTCTGATATGATGATGGTGCTTCTTTGATACACACACAGAAACACATCCGTACCAATTTTCATACTTCCTCTAGGTTTTACTTACACCATTACTACTCACTCTTCCTTATTATACTGTCAAGTTCTTGCCCAGCTACAGTTGTCGTTGTCTGCTAAGAAATGACCACTGCATCCTATAATCTATGGATTACTGGTTCTGTAATTGCCAATTTTCTCCACTGTTTTGTGCTTAGTTTGTTCTGCCACTGCATTCTTACAATTTTTGTTGTCATCACATTTGATAGTTTCATGTTTCATGAGTAACTACAGCTGAATTATTTCAATGAGTTTGGCTACCAAACTGAAGTATATATGATCGTTGTAGTGATAATTTATCACAGTTTCCATTCATAAGTTTTTTTTTGTATTACTCATTATGATATTAATGACAAATTTAAGACTACATAATTATCATTTAACTTTTTGATTTCAATTGTGTCCACACTGTTTCCACATGAGCATGAGATGCTTGTATAAAAGCTCCCATCTTTCTAATACACAAACTGAAGTGTTTCAGTACCCTGCTGCATAATCAAAGTCTACACTTACTAACTTGATGATCTGACAAGATATTAAGGATTTTTATTATTAGAAGACTTATTTATAAGGGAACATACAAACTTAGTTTTGTGCACAAGGAAAGTAGAAAACAGTAAATCCATCTTTTTAAACATGATCAGTAGAATTTATTATATTGTGTATGAAATTGATGAATAAACAATTGAAAGCCATGTAAAAGTCACAGGGGCGACTGTTTAACTGACACTGGTCATTATGCTTAAATTTACTTGATGTTCTGCCTTTATATTATTGACAGACTTTATTACATTTTAGTGACCAGTTTTTTCAGCAGTGACATATAGAAGTTACTATATCTGTGTAACCATACGGTAACTGAAGTAAAATTGCAGGAAAACAGTTTTGGAAGTTGGTTCTCCCACTTACAAACAAATTAGAAAAGTACAACATTTTCCTTATTATTTTTGTAACACACACTGATGAGTGAACAGCTATTCTTCTTTTCCCTTTTCTTACATTCAGATTTCAAAAACCAGGAAAATAAGTTAGTACTGTATTTCACTGCATTTTTTAACATAGCCTTAGTGAAGTTATGAATCCATAGTACTGAATTTAAGTTGAATATAAAACTCTAGTAACATAACTAGCTATATAATTCATACAATATTATTCCATCTTTAAATTTTATATTGCTGTTTCATTATATTTATTTTTATAAATCACAAGCTGTTTCATTTTATTTATGTCATCCTATGCATGTGTCGCACCATCAAATGTCTTCTTGACAGTTGATTAAGTGTTCAAAAAAGGAATTTACATATCTGAAATATGTCCTGGCATTTATTTGGGGCAAGGCTATGAAATGCATTACAAAATTATAAATAGCTCATATCAATTTTATATGTTACGAGTAGTATTATTTCCATTCTTTCCTCAGAGAAAACATAAAGATGCTCTGCACTAAGGTGAATGTATAATATAAAAAGGATGGATTGCTATTCATCACACAGATCTGATGAGGCAGAATTAAAAGTTTTCTCCACAATATAGCTTTTGGCCCAAAGAGCCATTCACACAAATACCACTCAAATTCTCATGACGACCATTGGTCATTTATGTGTGAGTAGTGCTTGTGTGAATAAGTATATGTGTCTTGTTCTCAAGTAGGCTTTTTGGGCCAAAAGCTGAATTTTATTGTTGAGAGGCCTTTAAATAGTATATATCTGTGAATCATCATGACATCTGTATGGTAAGTAGCAGTCTATCATTTTCAAAACGTTGTTATTCCTTCCTGGACTATGCATTGTTTTATAAGTGAAATGAACAATCAGCGCTGTGTGCAGCACAATGCACATAATGTAGTTCCACGAGAACATTGTCCTATAAGTAGTTTTTAGAGTCAACAACATTTCTTATTTCTTCTTCCACATAATCATCAAATGACAGGATGCGTACTATAGCTCAGACTGTGAAACTCACCTGTTTGTTCCTTGAATTCAGCTGGGCTTGGGGGCGGGGTTTTCGAAACTTTTGGTGACAGGATTTCTGCAAAAATGTGTGGAAGTTATGAGACTCTGCAGCAACACCAGTAATTATTCCATGCACAATTATACTAAATTTCAAATGTTTGTAAAATATTATACATGTAACATTAGAGGAATGACTGAATTAAATTACAAGATTTCAGGCTCCCATTATAAGGAAATAAACAAACATCAAAGGTCGTTTTCATACTTAATGAGCTGTAACAACTCCTGAAGTATAAACTTTTGTCATAATTTTAGCATCTAATATTGTCAAAGGTAATTTCTGCCTTATTAAAAAGAACAACAACAAAGTACGAACATAGATAATTTTAAAAACTTTACTTCAAAATAATAATGTTGTTGCAATATTTGTAAGAAATCACAAACAACTGGAAATATTTCATTATAATCTAACTAAATAATGAAAAACAGGATAACGTTTGGCTCAAAAGGAAAAATCCACATTAAATAAATACATAAAAATACCCTCCAAATTAACATGAAGTGTAAACGATGGCTATAATCCCTTATTAACTGCTTTTATACACATAAAGAAGTTTGGTATATTGATACCAGGTATAGTACAATGGAGAAAAAGGAAATGATTGCTTGTAATAACTATGGGGCCAATTTATGTATTTGCTTGAATAAAGAATTTAGTTGTTCGTAATAGGAATTTTCATAGTCAGAACAGGATTTCTTATATGTTAGAACAGAGTAGTACGTACTAGAAACTGCATAAAATAACTAAAGTTTAAACTTGTACTTATTGAATAATTAATGATTTGTTTTAGAATGTGCATAATGCATCGGATGGTTCAACTAATTCACATATGAAACACTCACACACAAACGCGCAGGCAGATGTACTTTCAGTAGATGGACTACGGCCAAATGACTGTGGCCCAGTACTTGGCTGTCTCTTGGCTAGTCACCCACACCCAACCCCTCTTCCGCCTCCCTCCCCTCCCGTTCCCCCAACAAAAATCCATCTACTGAAATTAGTATGGTCTGGGGTCTCTGACCAGCTGTACATAGTGATAAAAGTACACACATGTGACTGTGTGTGTGTGTGTGTGTGTGTGTGTGTGTGTGTGTGTGGGTGGGTGTGGGTGGTTTTTTTCCCCTTCTTCTTCCATTTTATTTATTTATTTATTTTTTCATATATGGACTTTCCCTTGAAAAAGGCTACATCTGAATGCAAATGAGCCTTCGGTCATTTTTGTGTGCATATGTCAACACAATGGCAGCTATGCATTTTGGTGAGTAATCTCTTCATTCCTGAGTGTCTTCTGTTTTATCTTAACTTTCTGGCATAGATAAATTAATTCTATTACATTTTGTTATAGAAGCAGTAGCAGTTTTTGAATATTGTTGCTTCAAGTCTGCTGTACTTCATGTGGTCTAAAAATTCTACAGTGATGCTATAGGTATACCTTTTGGAATTTATAAAACAGTGGTAGTACTGTTATGTGGTACGGAATGCATATACAAAGTAGATCTTGGAATATCTGTGCCTATTTAATTTTAATGACTTAAGAATTGAAAATTTAACAATTAAGTGAACATTTGTGTTAAGTAACATTGGAAGGTCATGAGTAGTAAATTTATAATATCATACATAATGCTGAATGACATTTCGTTTACCTGCTGTGCTCCGTACATTAGATTAGACATAAATGAGATGTAGCACATATGTTACAAATGTTGTCAGGGCACAAAATGATATATTAGGTGGAATACATTGCTGGAATCACAGATATTGTTGTTGTATTTGACAATGAAAGTATCACTACATGTTCTAGTCTACACATGACATATTATGGATTACGGGAACTCAGTTTCCCAGTCAACCAATCCACTAGCCACAAATATTAAGGCAGGCTTCATGAGTTGTTTTTGTATAACATTCAACTAAGATGAAAACGTACATTACACCACTGCCCTAATGGATGAATTTGAGTGGAATTTAATAAGAATACTACTTTAATGTTTACAGAGCTAACAGGCCTTTGAAAAATTCCAAATAATTCCTTCCAGTTCGTAAGGAGAAAATTATAAACAGATAGTTGCAAGAAATAAGTTTATTACTCCTTTGACCTACTTCAGAAGGATATAGAACCTATTGAAAACATTACAAGATAACTAGAATGAAGAGCAGGTAAAAAACTATCATGCATAACCATTAGAATTACAAAACATTATGGAAAATATAATAATGGAAAGTCCAGGTTGGAATTAATAATACAGTATGGACAGTTTACAACTCACTGCAAAGATGTGACAACGAGCTGTGACAGGCACATACAAAAGACATACACATACAACACTTTCAGCTATCAGCCATGGCCTTCTTCAGAAAATAGAACACTAATGCAATCACACAGGCACACAACACAGTCATACAATCATCGAAGTGCGGCAGCCGGTGATGATGGTTGTATGACTGTGTTGTGTGCCTGTGTGATTGCATGAGTGTTCTATTTTCTGAAGAAGGCCGTGGCTGATAGCTGAAAGTGTTGTATGTGTGTGTCTTTTGTATGTGCCTGTCGCAGCTCATCGCCACGTCTTTGCCGTGAGTTGTAAACTGTCCTTACTCTATTATTAAAACATTATGGAAACAACATGCACACTCGTTGAATAACATTTAAACAACACCACAAAAAGGACCTAAAAACTTTGTCAGTTGTTACTACATCATACATTAATGTTATTATTTCAAGTGTACTATTTATAATAACAGCTCTAATACTTTATGGTTTAGCATAAAGCAAGATGAACAAAATTGACACATGTCAGGATCCAACAAATGCTTCATATGACCTACTTTGGGGAGGTGAGGGGCAAGGATCATTGATGAACAGCTAACAAATAATAAAGTATAGTAGGTGGCACCATAGTGCTAATGAGCATATGTATGGCTGAACTTTGTATGATTCTGTAAATAATAGCTAAAAACAGAACAACACAAAATAACCCAGGAAACGTGGAGAGGGGGGAATAAAGTAGAAAAGGGCATAATGTAATTTTAGCAACCATTTGGTCAACAATATGTGAATTACATGCTACAAAGACAAAAGTACACAAGTATAAGATCATCTGAAGAAATTGAAACAAAAGTGAATGCGCTAATCATGTAAAATTAATTGTGTGATATGATCAAATTAAAATTTAAAGACAGGCAAAAGAGGGGGGAGGAAAATGAGAAGAAATGTGAGACGAACAAAAAATGTGAACTATTAAAAGAACTGAAAAGGCGAATTAAAACTGAAATTTTATACTATTACAGAACAGACATACTGGAAAATTATATAGATTTTTGAGGGAAACACCTATCATGCAAGGGACAACAATGGGCACTATATTCGCCCACACAACTAAAAATATTTGCTTGAAGCCTTTGATGATAAATACATTAAAAAGTTGAAGCTAACTGTTTAGAATATTGCCATCGCTATCCACTAGGAGTTTAATAATCCATATTTTTTTCCCATTTCTCTAATTTCCGATCTTTAACTCCCTTGTGCAAAATTACAGTATCTTCCAGAACACTCAAGAATAATTGACAGTAAGTAAATTATCAGCAAAGGTAGAAGCAAGGAAGGAAGTTTGGGGTTTAACGTCTGTCGACAGCGTGGTCATTAGAGATGGAGCTTATGCTCGGAGTTTTGGGTAAGGATGAGGAAGGAAATGCTCTTTGAAAGGAACCATCCAGGCATTTGCCTGGAGTGATTTAGGTAAATCACGGTAAACCTAAATCTGGATGGTCGGAGGTGGATTTGAACCACTGTCCTCCCGAATGCGAGTCCAGTGATTTACCACTACGCCATCCCGCTCGGTATCAGCAAAGATGTAGCTATGTATCCAATCATCTTTCTTTCCTAACAGATGTTCTTTATACCTCATTTTGATGGACCTGCCTGTTTGGCCTGTATAAGAACAGAGTCAGTAACCGCAAACTCTTGTATAGCTACCAGAACTGGGGAACAGTAATCTGTTTCAGTCACTGTGTAACCATCTTCAATACAAATCTTAATGTCATGAAGATTCATGGAATATAAGCACATATTACAACCTCAGCATGGTGTGATTGCCAGATCAACATAGCAGTTATGACCTACTATAAAATCAGCTTGCAGGTTAGTCCATAAATTAACAACTTTGAACTCAAAGTTTTACATATCAATAATAGTAAAGGTCTTTAATTTTATGATGAAAACATAAGGTCCTTATACTGTTGATTAGGGGTCAAATTAGGTGATCTTGTCTGTGAAACTTAAACTGACTTCTAAGAACTGTAAGCTTTAGGTTGATATTCATTTCATTTGCAAGCCATGGATGAAGGGCAACAGGCAGATTGTGTTTTTCTTGACTTCAAAAAGGTGTTTGATGCAGTGCCACACTGCAGACTGATAATGAAGATACAAGCTTATGGAATAGGTTCACAGATTTGTGACTGGTTGAAGACTTCCTAAGTAATGGAATGCAGTATGTTGTTCTTGACAGTGAGTGTTCCTCAGAGACGAGTATATTGTCAGGCGTGCCCCAGGTAAGTGTGATAGGACTGCCATTATTTTCTATCTATATAAATGATCTGAATATTATAGGAGGAGACTTTCCTGGTGCGAAATATATATATATATATATATATGATCTGATGGACAGAGTAACTTGTAATTTGCGGCTGTTTGCTGATGATGCTGTGATGTATGGGAGGGTGTCTTCTTTAATTGACTGTAATAGCATCAGGATGACTTAGACAAAATTTCTAGTCGGTGCGAAGAATAGCAGATAGCTCTCAATGTAGAAAAATGTAAGGTGATGTGCATGAGTAGGAAAAACAATCCCATAATGTTCGAATACAGCATTAGTAGTGAGCTTCTTGATGCAGTCATGTCATTCAAATATCTAGGCATAACATTGCAGAGCGATATAAAATGGAACAAAGATATAAGGACAGTTGTGAGTAAGGCAGACAGCCGACTTCGGTTTATTGGGAGAATTTGGGGAAGATGTACTTTATCTGTAAAGGAGCAGCCATTTATTTTGTTAGACATCTGATTAGTAGTAATACACACACACACACACACACACATATATATATATATAAAAAACTGTTCAGTGATTGCAGCAGACTTTCCACCATCCCCAATTATTTACCTCCTGAAGCTTCACTCGTCACTGTCAATGGCACTTCACTATACACAGACATAGACATTCCTCATGCTTATGGTCCTGCCACTCTCCTAGGCACACATATGACACCCTGCAATGTCAAATGGTTTATGGAACGTCTGGAGGAAATCCTCCTAGCCTCCCAAAACCCTAAACCTGTCGTCTAGTTCAGATTGATTATTGATATTTTCATGATTCGGACCCAGGGTCAGGACACCATATCATTATTGTTTCACAACTTCAACTCCTTCTTTTCCATGTGCTTCACCTGGTGTTCTTCAATGCTGTGTGCCACCTTCCTGCGTGTTACACTCACCGATAGCTCCATCCACATCTCTGTCCACATTAAATCCGCCAACCAATTAGAAAAACTGCATTTTGACAGTTGCCATCCCTTCCACACCAAAATAAGAAAAAAGTAATAATACTAAAAAATCCCTCCCATACAGCCTGCTCATCTGTGGTTGGCATATCTGCAGCGATAGGTAGTCACTTGCTCAATACGTTGAAAATCTCGTGAAGGCTATCACAATCACTTTCCTCCACATCTAGTTACTTGGTACTGCGCCCCACCACTGCTCCACCCTATTCCTGATGGCACACAACAGGAACCATAAATGACGGTACCGTGGGCCCAGGCCTCCCTTAGCAGCCTTAGCTTGGCGCTCATCCCGTACCCCTTTCTCTGTGATGTACAAAGATTACAGCCCACACGGAGGCATATTGGCAATCATTTTTTCAAGGAACTGGAATAAGAGGAAGCAATGTTAGTGATACAGACAGTACCCTCTTCTAAACACCATGAGGTGGCTTGTAGAATATGAATGTAGATGCAGATACATTCTCAAGTTTGACTTAATCGACCGTTACCTACAAAATAAAATAGGTGACTGGTTTCTCTTTAACAATGACTAGCCATTATCAACATATTTCAAACTATTACAATACTTACATTGTGCTATCTGTATTATTTTGCTACTCTTAAATGTTAGGCACTTATTTTATGACTGTCTTAATTCTTTGCCACACATGAATAACAGTGGCATTTCATGTTGAAATCATAATTACTGTACTAGTAATATAGTTTCATATGTATGGTGCCTTGTCTATTAACAAACTACAAAATTTACTGTATTAAACTTAAACTTGGATTTCATACAAAAGCTTGACTTAGGGGTTGCTGAATGATACTACTTATAAAACTTAGTTAAAACTTAAATAAACCACTCAGGGGGCTCAGCATTAAGTTGCTGTGTACGGGCATGGCGAACCCAGGTCCCTGATCTGGGGACTGTATTTTGCCAACAGTCCTTCATGCCTTAGGCTCTGGGCATGCCTCAGCAACCACCGTATGGTGCGATGGTGGAACAGTTGTAAACTACACAGCCCGGGGATCTTGGCTTAAGTGCTTGGGATACGAGGACAGTCATAACTTTTATAAAGAAACACTAAAGAAAACCCTCAATCTTGAGGTGCTGAAGAGATTTGTGGCTATTGAGGTTGAGCAGATGCTAGTGGGCAACCTCTGGGGAACCTCCTGCACCTCAGTTGTATCAGGCTTAATGAGTCAACTAGTTTCGGTGAACTACTACTTCCCCAGATTCTCGTGGGAACAGAATGAGACAAGTTAAGAATAGTGTTGGCATATGCTTATCTGCCATCTCTACTAATTGTAGTAGAATCAACTTTAATGCAGTGACATATGATCTCCAATTGTTCCCATCCCTGGCTACACTGTGGGAGGAATGACGGGCTAAAGATTGGGATGAGCCTTATTCACCCAAATTTCTAGTGTCCAGCAGAACTGACAGGGAATCCTTCATGGCAACAAAACCTCTTTCCTTTGTGGAAAATATTGAAGATAAGTATGATGAAGTCACAGGAATGTCAATGATGCAAAATGGTTCTGTTCTGATAGAAACAGCATCCCTCATCAAATTGCGGACACTTCTCACCTGCGACAGTCTCGGAAATATTTCTTTTTCTTTCACTTCGCATATCAGCCTCAACACGGAACAGTGGATTATTTTTCATCACAATCTCCTCCTGCAGTCCGATGACAAGCTACGGGCCGATGTCGAACAATGGGGTGTACAGTTTGTCTGGCACATCTACAGGGAGCTGAAGGACAAAAAGGTTGCCACCAGTGCCTTCGTCTTGACCTTTGAGAGCGATTCTTTGCCAGAAAAGGTCAAGGTGATGAAATACCAGTGCGAAGCAAAACATTCCTCCTCCGATGCAGTGCTTCAAGTGCTGGAAATTGGGCCACATGTCTTCCCAGTATAATTCCAGTCCCACATGTAGAGACTGTGGGCGTCCATTCCATCCATAAACTCCTTGTACTCTGTCTCCTGTCTGTGTCAACTGTGGACAGCTCCACCCCTCTTGGTAACCGATGCTCCATAAACATTGGAAAATAATGGAATATAAGACAATGGAGAGACTTTCTTACACAGAGGCAAAAAAGAAGTACGAGCAGCTCTATCCTTTGGCATTCAAGTCATCATTTGCAGGCGTATCGTCGTTACCATTTTCTTCACAGATGATGTCAATGAATCGCTTGCCTACTACTGTGGGCCCCACCATTTGTCCCCATGATGGTTGGGGCAATCCTTCATCTGATGCTCTCCAACCACCACCTGTGGGAGCAACTTTCCCCAACCATCGGGGACACCAGTGCCCATTCCCCAGCCAGAGAAGCAACAACTTCCTCCAGCTCCTCTCACTAGAAAGGGATCCCTCGGGATGCTTCCTTCCGCAGCTTCTACAGGTAGAATGGAGTATCCCAGCCATTTGCTGAAGGATACACACACTGCCAGTCAAAGTGCTTCCCAATCTTCATCAGTTCCTGAAGTCGTGTCAGAAAAGTTCCCTCAGTACTCTAAAACAAAAGAACAGTGGGAGGAAAGAAAAAAGAAGAAAAATTGCTTCTGATGGTATCCCAGCTGTCTGCCTCTCAAACTTCTGATTCTGAGGATCCCCTGAGGACCTGGCACTGCCTGACCACCCACGATCAATGCAGATAGATACCACATTTACTCAAGTAACAGCAAAAGGTGGAACTGAGGCACAAATTAAATGCTCAGAACAATCTTGGAATCTCAGTACACCTATAGCACTATCCTTCAATGGAACTGCTGTTATTTCCACTGTCTAGTTGAGTTGCACCAATTATTGTGCCACTTAACTGTTACACAGACCCCTGCCCTTTGTGGCTATCACGGCTACTACAAAAATTGCGCATCCTACAACAGGGTTTTTGTAGGTGTTGTATTTAAGTTCTCGCCAAAGTCCCCAGTGAACCAGTGCCACTTCGCACAGCACTTGAGGCAGTGGTTGTGAGAATCCAGGCAGGACAGGATATTAGGAGATATTAGTACCTGCTTTATATACCTTCCTGCAGATGAGGCAGTGTCTTCTGTAAATGTTGTTGCATGGCTTGCTCAACTTACTCTGCCATACCTCATTTCGGGGGGATTTCAATGCTCACAACCCCTTGTGGGGTGGAACTGAGATCACAGGATGTGGTAGAGACATTGAGTACCTTTTGGCATTGTTAGACATTTGCTTTCTGAACTCTGGAGCCCCCACGCACATACTACCTATTCAGCCTCAGACCTGTCCCTTTGCAGCTCAAGCATACTCCGACATCTTAGTTGAATGTTTCACAGTGACCTTTGTGGAAGTGAGTATCCGTTTGTCGCTCCCAGAATTTCAACCCTTGGACTGCCTGCCCTGATGGTCTCTCAATAGGTTTGAATGGCAGGGTTACACCTCGGGTGCTGTGGTTGCTACTCCACTACCAGCCGCCATTGATATGGTGATTCAACAAATAACTGAGGACATTGTCTCAACCGCTGAGGCAACTGTTCTGACCACCACTGGGTCACTTCGGCACAAGTACATGCCTCAGTGGACACAGGAGATTGCTAATGCCATCTGGGAACATCAGTGGGTGCTCCAGTGCCACTGGTGCCACCCAACCATAGAGCACCTACTTGCCTTCAAATGGCTCCAGACCCAAGCTTGGGGACTGATCCAACAGAATAAGCATGACTGTTGGGAGAGATACTTAGCCACTGTCAGCTCTCGTGCCCCACCTTCTCGAGTGTGTATGCAGGTGTGCCACCTTTTTGTGTACCACCCACCAACGGGAATCCTGTCTCACTACATCCAAGACATACTCTGTACTGACCCAAAAGTCATTATGCATGTTGTTGTATGACTGCTACCTTCAGTGTGGACTTCTGCACTTCAAAGAGCGGGTTGAGCAGAGACAGTTATCATTCAACACACATCGGCAGGAACTGTATAATGTCCCATTTAGTGAATGGGCATTCAACACTGCCCTTGCTGCATCCTCTGATATCTCTTCAGGGCCAGATTGTATTTTCACAGTTCATCTGACACCTCTCAGTGGACTATCAACACCAGTTCCTTTTCAATTAACTGTGGGCACATAGTGTTGTCCTGTCCTATTGGAAGGAAAGTATCATCATCCCAGTGATGAAACCAGGCACTGATTCGCTGGAGGTTGATAGTTACCTCCCTATCAGCCTTACCAACGTTCTCTGCAAGCTCCTCAAACGTATAGTGAGTCGCTGTTTTATGTGGATACTTGGAGATCACCGTCTCCTAGCCCCATAACAGCGGGGCTTCCATCAGGGCTGTTCCACTATTGACAATATAGTGTTCCTGGTCCTGGAGTCAACTATCTGTACAGCTTTTACCCACTGTAACATCTTGTTGCAGTCTTTTTTTTTTTTACCTCCGGAAGGCATATGATACCACCTCTCAACACTTTACAACGTGGTCCCCTCCCAACCTTCATACGAAACCTCCCCTCACTCCACTCTTTTCAGGTTAAGGTTTGTGCCTCTGTTAGCTCACCTTATAATCAAGAGAATGGCGTCCCACAGGGCTCCATTCTTAGTGTACCTCTCTTTTTAGTTGCAATTAACAGTATTGCTGCAGCTGTGGGGTGTCTGATCTCTTCTTCCTTGTTTGCCAATGGCTTTTGTCTGTTTTTTAGCTCAAGTAGCAATGGTGTCGCTGAACGGTGGCTTCAGGGAGCTATCCGAAAGGCCCAGTCTTAAGCGTCTGCAAATGGTTTCCAATTTTCAGCACAGAAAACCCACGTCATGCACTTCTGTTGCTGTCAGGTAGTTCATCTGGACCCAGAGTTATACCTGGATGATGAACCCTTTGTGTTGAGGAGACACATCGCTTTTTAGGCACGCTCTTTGATGCTCACTTGGGTGCCACACCTTCGTCAGCTGAGACAAAAATGCTAGTGACATCTAAATATTCTCTGCTGCTTCAGCCACACTGTTTGGGGAGTTGTTCTTTCCTTTCTTCTGCAGCTGTATAAGGCCCTTATTCAATCAAGTCTGGATTACGACAGCCTGGTGTACAATTCTGCAGCTCCTTCTGCATTGTGGGTCTCAGACCCAGTTCTCCATTTAGCAATGGGGGCCTTGCCCACAAGTCCAGTGGCAAGCCTCCTTGCTGAAGCTGGGGTTCCTCCCCTGCGATACTGTTGGCTACAGCTACTACCTTTGTAAATTGCCCGTATTCATGCCTCACCTCAACACCAGCATCACAGGCTGCTCTTCCCAGCTGCTACACTCCCCAGGACATAGGCCAAGGTCAGGTCTCCTGATTGAGGTTCCCGTTTGTTCCCTCCTTTCATCACTTGAGTCCCTTCCCATCCATCCCACTTTCCATTACGCTTCCCATCCCCTCCTCGGTCCACTCCTCACCTGCAGCTTCAGTTAGACTTGTCCCATGAGCCGAAAGGCTTTGTTTCACCATTGAACCTCTGCCGCCAGTTCCAGCCACTGAATGATTCATTCCATGGTGCAGAAGTTGTATACATAGACAGTTGTACACTTATGTAGATGGCGAATACCATTCCTCGCCCTCTGCAGGTGGCTATTTCTCATGTTCATCAACATTTCCAAGCCTGCTCTCGGGAGTCAGTAGTTGTCTGTAGTGACTCCCTGATGGGCTTACAAGCGCTTGACAGGAGTTTTCGCAAATGCCATTTGGTGCTGTCCATTCAGGACTCTATTTTCAGCCTTGGCAAGTCTGGCCATTCTGTGGCCTTCGTTTGCACCCAGGCCACATTGGCATCCCAGGGAATGAGCATATTGATCAGCTGGCCAAGCAGGTCACCACCTCTCAGTCCCTGGATATTGGTATCCCAAAAAGGGATATCCAGTTGTGTTTGCACCACAAGATCTTTATGGCTTGAAATTCAGAATGGTCAATGTTGAGCATGCCAAATGAGCTCCGTGCAATCGAGCCTCCTGTGGTAGCATAGAAGCCTCCCCTCATGCCTTCTCGTAGGGACATGTTCATCCTCTGTCGCATATTGACCATAATTGTCCCCCATGTGTCAGTGTGGCACTCTCCTATTTGTAGTCCACACCCTGTTGGACTGCCCCCTTTTAACTGCAATGCAGCAGTTCTGTCTGTCCACTGTGCTCAATCTAATCCTTGGAGACAATGCCGCTATGGCTGTCCGTGTTTTATGTTTTATTTGTGAAGCTGGTTTTTATCATTTGATTTAATGTTGGATACCTCAGCCTGATTTCTCAGCCACACAGCACTCCAAAAATTTTAATCTGTTGTTACTATTGTGTTGTATATCCTGGCTTCAATGGAGGTTTTAGTATGTGCAGAGTGGCTGGCTCAGCCTTTATTATCCTCATAATCAGCCAGTCATGGTATTCTGCCATTAAATTATAGTTCGGTTACACACTTGGTTTACTCTTATGTTTTTCCTCCATTGTGTTGTCAATGAAATGTTCCTTGTTGATCTGTAACGCTTGTGAGTCTCCATTCTGTGTGTTCATCGCCAGATTTTCTTTTGTTTGCAGCACAATGTAATATCTTTGCTAGGAACAGGGGACTAATAACCTAGCAGTTTAGTCCCCTCTAAACACCACCATGATGACGACCACCACCACCACCAACAACAACAACTTAAACAAGGTAAGTAAACAAACTAACCATGGCTAAACAAATTTGTTTAAAATAAGTACATACAGCGTACTCCAAATAAATGCTAAGGAGCATGGGATGTATTCAAATTAGGAATTTCTCAAACCTATATAAAAGATGTAATTTTAGGCCCAGAATAAGTGAATCATAGCCTCAGTAAATAAGCTGAAAGACCTTACATTGCAAAAGATAATTCAGTAGTATGTATGCAAATGATATGATGTAATTTAATGCATAGCAACTTAGAAAAAAATTATAAATAACAATGCTATGGTTTTTTTTTAATTTACTCTACTGTAATTCTGATTAAACAAAAGAACAAATTATTTGATTTGCTAATCATGGAAAATTAATTAATAAAAAGAGGCTTTCACTTAGATTCCAAATTAAACTCCCAGGGCTGGGGGGTGGGGGGCGATCATTAGACATGCCTGAATGAGAATAGCTTGAGTGTGCTATATTGGTTGAAAACTGACAGATTATGAAGATACCACATTTTGGTCCTTAAGTAATAAGCCAAAGAGAACTCCAGCTTTATATTTTTAGTGGCCACCCAACCCCTCTGTTGGGAACTAGTTACAGAAACATTAAAAAGAAAGTCTACAATCAATAGCCCCATAATATCCTGATCTTAGTATCTACTGAGTATAGTCTTGGACATCAACAGATTCATTGCAGGGGTATGGTGAGATAGTCTTGTGATGTAGTGTGAACACATTTTCTTGAGCATTTAATTCGAAAATGAAACTAAAGTGGAAATATTATAGCTGAAAATAGGCTTGACATCATTGACAGTAGCAGTATAAGAATATGGATTGGTAACTCTTAATGTCACCGTAGTGATGGTGGTTACTACAGTTAATAAATGCAGCATGAAGGGGAACCATGAAATGTTTAAACTAATTGTAAATCATGCTATCAATAAATATATGTCATGTAAGTGGATTAAGATTGGAAATGACCCATCTTGGTTTAATAATAAAATTCAGAAAATGATTAGAAGGCAGAAGCTGTTTCACTCTTGGTTTAAAAAGATACTAAGAAATAGTGACAGGGTAAAGTTAATTGAAATTCATATGTCACATTAATGTGTGAAGCACTAAAAAACTTCAACTGGCATACATTAGTGAAAGATAGCACTAACAGCCTGAGAAAATTCTACTTATAAGTAAAATCAGTAAGTTCGTTGAAGCTTCTATCCAATCACTTGTCTACCATTCTGGTGTGGCAATAAAAGAAATTGAACTTTAAAATTTTGCAGTTAAAAATTATTCACACTAAACAATTGTACAAACAGACCACTGCTAGAACATTGCAGAGACACTCATGTGGAAGATATGAGCAAGGCACCCTCACCACTGAGAATCAACTAAATGCATTGAAAAAAAAAAAAAAACACCTGGCCTGGATTAGAGGTCTGCAATGGACAGGTGTGGCCAGGTACCGAGTGATTTCAGTCAGGTATGTGGCCGCCAGAGTTGGGTCTGTTCCCAAAACTTATACCCGCCAGATTTCGTACACGATACTCGACTCGGACAATATAATTTTTCAACTTGCTCATTTCATGCCAAATGAAAAGATAATTTAGAATGACAACAGGAACATTTCCCTTTTTTATTCTTCATGTATAGAGTATCTGTGTGTTTATGTGTGTATCGATACAAATCTACAGTTTTGTTCCAATCTCAATGAAATTATGCAGACATAACCTTCAAACCAAGAAAGTCACTGTGGGTGTGAGGATGACTTACAACACATAGTTCAAGAGATATGATGTCATTAACAATGAGATGTGCAAAAAACTGTGGGTTTGACGATGACTTACAACAAATAGTCACTGTGAGTGTGAGGATGACTTACAACACATAGTTCAAGAGATATGATGTCATTAACAATGAGATGTGCAAAAAACTGCTGCAACACACAACAATGTTGTACATCTCCTCCTAAACCTCTGGCCTGATTTCAACCACATGTGGTGAAAATGTTCCCTACCATGATATAATAATTGCTGTAGGCATAAGAACCGGCTACGATATATCGTTCAGGAGATATGACGCATAGGATGGTGTGTGATGGAGGGTACTTTAAATAAGGATTTCGACGAAATCTTCAGTTTTATTATGATCTTGATGAAATTTTGCACAGAAAAGCTTCAAAGCAAGATAAACATCACTGTCTATATAAAATTTCAAGTAGTTCATGGCAGCAGTAGGGGTGTGTACTTTACTTACCGACTTCAACAAAATCCACAGCTCTGATTTTGAATCAAATTTCCACATTTGACCTTCAAACCAAGAGGATGGTCACTTTGGGCATTATGATCGTGTACAACACATAGTTCAAGAGGTGTAATATCATAAATAATGGTAAGTGTGATAAACTGATGCATCACACAACAATGTTGCACATCACCTCCTAACCACCAGAACGATTTCAAAGAAATTTGGCACACATATCCTTACCTTGAGGTAACAATTACTGTAACAATAAGAACCACTTGTGAAACACAGTTGAGAAGATATGACAACATTAACAATGGAATACATGATAAACTTCTCACTGGCACAAAATGACTGTAGTACATACAAATCTTGATGAAATTTTGGACACTTGATCTTCAAAACAAAAACGAGGTCACATAAAATTTCGTATGGTGCCTGGCAGAAGGTACTTTACCTACGGACTTCAACAAAGCCTACACTTTTATTCTGATATTGATGTAATTTTGCACTGTATGGTTTCCAAATAAGAGGAAACATTGCTGTCTACACAAAATTTCTTAATGTGCATGGTGAGGACACCTTCCAATAATTTTGATACTGTATCACCATTTGCTGTGGAAATTTGTATATATGTGTAATTTTTCATAGGTAGAGGGCAGAGAGATGAACAAAGACAGGGTATTTGAGGTGATCGACACAGAGAGGAGGAAAGAGGAATTGGAGTAACAGAAGATTTGAATAAATAAATGCCTGGCAACACCATGTTTCAGATGGTAATATATTTAGAAGAGTGTCTGTGTGTTTGTTTGTCACCTTGTGTGTTTGTATTGCATACAACTCTACAGTTTTGTTCCAATTTTGATAAAATGTCCCACACCTGATCATCAACAGAAGAGGAAGTTAATGATGTACATAAACTTTCATATGGCACATGGCAGAGGGTACTTTGCAATGACTTTGACAATGACCAGTGACAATGGAAGTTGGCACCTGTATGCGTGTGTTTCAAGGAGAAGTGTTATACTCTGGAAGCCATGTACAGTACACGGCGAAGGGTACCTCAAAATAAACTGACCAGGGTAATGAGGCAAGTGGTGGGGTACGTGACCTGCCACCAGACCTGACTAGACGAAACACACACTAAACAGCCACTGCTGTTGTGAAGTTGTTTTTCTACCGAGAAGAATGAGAAATGATAGTAACTAAGTTCATTATTCATTTCTTTTAATCTAGTGGGAAAATATCCTTCAGTAAAGTACTCTCCCCTCTCCGGGGGACACCACCTTGACAAAGCACTGTCCGTGCGAGTGGAGAGGCTTGCGTATCTGTGTGAAGCTGAGGGCTATACCGAAGGTAGAGAACCTACTGACAGAAAGGCCTCAGCTGATGGATCTGACCAAGCGTGTCCCACAACGTCCCGTCTTCCTTATCCTCTCCCAGCCCTTTCCCAATTCCTTTCCCAACCCAAGGTGTGATGCGATCCGTGCCAAGGGGTGCGTGGCACATGGGTGGATGTGTCTGGAACGGAGCCTCAGGGATACCGGGCGACCTCCCTGAGTAAGTAGCCTTGCACCACGCGGGATTGTCGTGGTGTGGACCATATAAACCCCAAATCTCGTGGGATTAAGATGAACACAGAGAAAGAAAGTATTTTAAAAGAGTCTGAGGGGCAATCTGAGACCTCAGATACTCAGACATCGGGATCAGGACCGATGGAGTGCACTCCTACTTCTGAATCAGGGTCTAGACCTGAGCAAGAAGTGGGAACTGTAACAGAGAAGTTGGACCAGATTAGAATTAAGGCCTTGTCTGGGGCTCAGAGGAGGAAACTTCTCAAGAAACAGAAGCAAAAGGAAGGAAAAGAATGGCTTCCTAAGCATAAGTGGAGGGAATCAAAAGGGCTTGAGCCCAAGACCCCCAAAAAGAAACTGCCTCAGGTCGAAGGGGATACACAGACCCCCTCGACGTCAAAGACAGGTGGCAAGAGGGTTAGGGAGGAATCTAAGACTCCCTCCTCTCTGGACAAGCGTGATCCTAAAAGGCTGAGGCAGGAAATAGGAAAACAGACCTATTGTACTGCAGTCCTGGTCTTTAGAATGGCGGTTGTCCAAGAAGGATACCCACTGGTGAGCATCACCTCGCAGAAAGAGGAGCTCGTGCAGATGGCCCTCTTTGAAGAGATTGGGGGGGACGCTGGTCCAGGACCCAAATTCAGGAGGGTCTATCTAGATTGCGGTGCCCTCATTTTTGTCTGCGAGGGGGAGCGCTCAGCGTATGGCTTAAGGACAAGGTGCCCATGATGTCCCCATGGGAGGATGCGAAGCTGCTGGTCAAGACAGCAACCGAACTCCTGAAGACCGCAAAGGTATCAATATGGGTACCAAAGATCCTTAAGGATGTCCCTCCAAAGACTCTGTTCAAGAAAACAAGGGTCCAGAACCCAAAAGTCACGACAGAGGGTAATTAACCAAAAGGTCATTCCGGAAGGACGAATCCTGGTGGTGGAGGTCGGAGAAAAGTCCCTGAAGGCAATGCGAGAGCAAGGCCTGAAAGTATTTTTATGATTCTCGCAGGTCGCCATCAGGGTAATCAAAGACCTTAAAGGCAATAGTGGCAGCAAGATGAGGACTGGAAGTGCTGCAGATAAACCTGCAGCACAGTAAAGGGGCCACTGCTGCCCTGAGCCGTCGCCTGGGGAGACAGGAGGTAGACATGGCCCTGATACAAGAACCCTATTTATACAAAGGGGGTGTATCGGGTCTTGGTGGTACTGGAGGTAAACTGATTTATGCTAGAAATCTAAGAAATTCCAGAACATGCATTTGTGTTAGAAATGGAATACCTTTCATACCAATGATGGATTTTTGTTCCAGGGACCTGGTGACCATCAGGATGCAGCAACGTGAGGAAGGTATCATAGGGAAATTGTTTTGGCCTCAGCATACCTTCATTACGAAGACAGCTCTCCTCCTTCTTTGGAAGTGAGGAGACTGATGGAAGCCTGCCATCGGCAAGGTGATGAACTGTTGGTGGGATGTGATGCCAATGCCCACAATCTTTCGTGGGGCAGCAAGGACACCAACAGTAGAGGTGAGCACCTTCTTGAATGTCTCCTATCTAACAACTTGGAGATCCTGAATAGGGGTGATGAACCTACATTCAGGAATAGTAGAAGGGAAGAAGTAATTGACATAACTTTTGGTTCCATGACGATGGGAAGTTACGTTAAACAGCGGCATGTAGTCCTGGAGCCATCCTCATCAGATCACATGTATATTAAATTTAAGGTTGAAATGGGAACCAGACAGACCATGACCTGTAGGAATCACAGAAAAACGAACTGGGAGACATATAGGAGAGACCTTGACTTCAGCCTACAGGAAATTAAAACTTCAATAAGGAATCCAGCAGAGTTTGAGGAAGTAGCAGAGGCCGTAACCTCTGCTATAGTGACCTCATACCAGGACAACTGCTCAATCACGAAGAAGTGCACAAATAGGAGTGTGCCTTGGTGGAATAATAACCTGGAAATGCAAAGGAAACAGGTATGAAAACTGTTTAACCTTGCGAGACGCAAAGGACAATGGACAAAGTATTGTGAGGCCCTTGTCAATTACAACCTTGCCATCAGACGGGCAAAGGAGGCATCCTGGAAGGTATTCTATGAGGAAGTGGAGGGCACGGCTGCTCAAGTGAGACTTCATAAAATCCTCACTAGGGTACCAACGAATCCAGGAGGAACATTGAGGAAGGAGGATGGGGAGTATACAAAGACAGCACATGAAACGCTGGAACTGCTCCTCAAGACTCACTTTCCTCAATATACTCTGGGGGATAACTCAGACCAGAATGCGATTCCTGAGAGACAACGGTTCTCAGGTATTTGCAAAGATGACTGGGATTTGGCCAAGGAGTGTGTCGATTTCAGTAAGGTCCGATGGGCGGTGGGAACATTTTAACCGTTCAAGTCACCTGGCCCCGATGAAATCTTTCCAGCTCTCCTGCAACAAGCGGGAGAAAATCTTATTAGATTCCTATGCAGGTTATTCAGGGTTAGCCTAGCAGCAGGAATCATTCCCAATGCCTGGAGGGCAGTGAAGGTTGTCTTCATTCCAAAACCAGGGAGAATTGTTCATACCAAGGCCAAGGATATGAGAGCAATCAGCCTGTCCTCCTTCATTCTTAAGACATTGGAAAAGCTGATTAATGTGCATGTTGGAGAAAGGAGGTTAAGTAGGGCTCCTCTACATTCAAACCAACATACATATCAGCCAGGTAAATCATGTGAGACAGCTCTCCACCAACTCGTTGGGAAGGTGGAGAAAGCACTACACTTTCAGGAAATAGCCCTCTGTATCTTCCTGGGCATTGAGGGGGCTTTTAGCAATACGATCTTTGATTCCATGGTTAGGGCAGCAGAGGTGCCTGACCTAGGGACCACTATATGTAGGTGGACTAGGGCCATGCTCAGTGGAAGAAAGGTAGAGGCTACCATGATGGATGAAAAAATGGTAATCAACACCACTAGGAGTTGCCCGCAAGGAGGAGTTCTTTCCCCTTTATTGTGGAATCTAGTGGTGAATGATCTCATTGGAGAATTAAACTCTAGGCAGTACTTTTGCCAAGGATACGCAGATGATCTTGCCATAGTAATACTTGGCAAATTTGCTGACACAGTGAAGAATATGGCACAAGGTGCATTGGACATTGTGCAAGACTGGTGCAGAAAACAGGATCTGGGGGTTAGTCCTAAGAAGACTGTTGTTGTACCATTCACAAAGAAGCATATACAACATTCAAGTTGGAATCTAAAGCTTTTCAATGAAGCGCTACCTGTGAAGGGGACAGTGAAATATCTAGGGGTTACCCTAGATGAGAAACTGACATGGACCCCTCACATTAGGAATATTTGCTCCAAGGCAGAAGGTACTCTAGTAAGTACCAGGAGGGCTTTTGGCAAAAATTGGGGCCTGAGTCTGAAGGGTATGCACTGGATATACACCACGGTGATTAGACCCAGGATCACCTATGGGGCGGTCGTGTGGTGGAAGAAGGTAGAACAGCAGGTTGCTGCTAAGGAGCTTGGTAAGATGCAGAGATTAGACTGCTTAGCCATAACAGGCGGAATTAGCAGCACACCAACTGCTGGGATTGAAACCATGCTGGATATGCCCCCATTACACCTTTAGGTCAAGATGGAGGCAACGGCTGGTGCATACAGACTCCAAACTGGCAACAACTGGAACTCTTTGGGATATCCATAATCACACACTAAAGTAGTGAGTGAGGTAAATATAGGGAAGGTTGGGAAAATGCCAGCCAACTATATTATAACCCCATACTGCTTCAACAAGCCTTTCAATATAACAATTGGAAGTAGGGAGCAGTGGGAGAAAATAGACACCGTACGGGGGATATTGTCTGGTTCACTGATGGGTCAAAATCAGACCACGGCGTTGGGGCCGGGGTATACGAGGTGCAGCCAAGACTGGAGGGCGTCATCTCTCTAGGGAAACTAGCCTCAGTATTCCAGGCCGAAATCACTGCCATCAGGGCATGTGTGGGGGAGAATTTGCGTAGGTGCTACAAAGATCGTAGCATCTATATCTATTCAGACAGCCAGGCAGCCCTGAGATCACTGGCAGCTCCTGCAACAAGGTCTAAAATTGTTGCAGAATGTCACAGAGTTCTGGTGGAGCTAGGGGAAAGCAATAGAGTACACCTATTGTGGGTCCCTGGCCACTCGGGGATCAGTGGCAATGAACCTATCCTGACAATCACCAAGGCAATGATCAAATTGGAGCTATGTAACTGGCTCAGAAGACAGCATGTAGAATATTGGACCAAAGTCCATCAACAAAAACATGGCAAGGTAATGATGCCAAAGCTCTGCAATCCTCGGTCTGAAGAGGAGAGTGATTAGACTCATGGTTGGATTGCTGACAGGCCATGGGAATTTCAAAAAGCACCTACATACAATGGGAATAACAGAAGAGGACCCTAAATGTAGGATCTGTGATGACAGTGATGAAACTGCATCACATCTAATCTTCGAATGCATTGCAATGGAGAGTAAAAGGCACAGAACATTTAGGACAACCAGACCTGAAGAAATTGTATCTAATAAAGAACTGGTAAAGGGACTCCTTGCACTGTTCAAGGGCATCGGTTGGCTTTACTAGATATACAGGGAGTGATACCGCACAATAAACTTAGTTTCGGTGCGGGCAGTGGCGGGTTGGACCAAGACTGTTTTGGCTTCCCTGAAAAAATCAAATCAAATCAAATCAAAGTACCCTCCACTATGTATCAACATATGCTTCATATCTCCCAAAATATCACTCCAGTAAAGTATTTGGAATTTATTGAACTCATCTGTAGAAATAATGAAGACATACAGTAAAATAATGCTAGGTAACACTTCCTTGCTTCTGTGATAAGGAACACTAACCCTACTGTACTTTCTGCAAAAGAGACCAATGTTTAGGTTATATAAACCCCACTACAGATTGGCTATTTTTTATTTCTTTTACTTTTATTGAGTAAGTGTAAGAATTCAGGCAACAGATGTTTTCATATTATTTTTTACATGAAGCTACAAATTGACAATAAACTGAAAATGAAAAACATATACACAGTAGTATTTCAGTGTTTGCTCTGATTTTTAGTTTTATACTTCAAGAGGAACAGTATGTTCCTCACATTAATACTTATTAGAAAACACTCAAAGTTAAAAATGATTGCATCACTAACAAACTGCAAAGGAACATACAATACCGTCAATTTTGCATGTGAATAGCAATAAGAAAAAGAACCTTGTGAATATCACTAAACACCTTGTGATCTAATGATAATGTCATATGAAACCACTACGCGTTTTGAGAGCTGCAGGCTACAAATGATAACACATCGAGGCATGTATTTTATTTTCAATCCTTCTACTCATGATTTCACTTTGTTTTCTGATGAGAAAATGACACTGCCATTACCAGCGCATGTGAATGACTCTTGTTGAAAGTATATGTTATTGATATGACAGAGTGTTAGTGTAGTTGCTTTTAAGAATTGTCAATTGCTAAATCTCCTGTGAAATGTTTTATAAAATTACGTTCGTGGTGGTAATGGACATTATGGAGGCTTTACTGGTTGCAGACATACAAATATACTCAAATGGCCGAGCAGCAGATATGCTAGGTTTACACACAGCATGGCACATGGCAGACTCACACGATCGCACCTGCCATACCCAGCCATACTTGCATATATCTGAGACACCCAACTCAGCAGCTGCCAGTAGGACATGCAGCTGTGTCTCAGTACAAAGGCCAATGTGACAGGTTGCCTAACTAGCGGTGTAATCGACCGTTCCTTCCCGATGCAGACCTCTGGTCTGGATTGAATCCAAATTCAATTTTACAGAGAGTACTCTTCAGCATTAGCCCCTTACTTAGCTTGCAGGTGGAAAGTACATGAACTGGAAAACAATGCAGATGATGTCTGTATACTAGAAGGGCAAAAGAAAAGCCCACATAATTACATATCAATATTATTAACATTGGCTTGCTGCAGAATTCTTGAGTATATTGTAACTATGAATATAAACAATTTCCTAGACAGAAAAAAGTTACAGTCCAAAAATCAGCTTGTCATAGAAAGCATTTCCTGACCAAAACTCAGTTCACTCTTTTCTTGCACTGTATTCTGTAAATTACAGATGAAGACCAATATCCAGATTACACCTTCTTACATTTCTAGAAAATGGTTGACACAATTCTCAACAGCAGGCTGTTCACAAATGTGCAAGCATACACAATAGGTTCCCAGATATGTTTAGTGGCTTGAAAACTTCTTTAGTAATAAAATCCAGTATGTCCTGCATGATGAGTATTCATCAGAGACATGAGTATTGTCAGGAGTGCTCCAGAGAATTGTGATGAGATTTTTCCTGGCAGATATAGTGATGAGTCATTTGTGCAATTTTTCTGATGACATTTCAGTGTACAGGAAAGCAGTTTCACTGGAGCATTGAAACAGGATGACTTAGAATTTAAATATGATGTGGAGAAAGGCAGCATGCCCTAAATATATGAAAATGAGGTTGAGTAGGAAAGCAACCATGTAATGTTTGAGTACAGTACATCTACATCCATACTCCGCAAGCAACCCGACGGTGTGTGGCGGAGGGTACCTTGAGTACCACTATTGGTTCTCCTTCCTATTCCAGTCACGTATTGTTCGCGGAAAAAAAGATTGTCGGTATGCCTCTGTGTGGGCTCTAATCTCTCTGATTTTATCTGCATGATCTCTCCATGAGATATACATAGGAGGGAGCAATATACTGCTACACTCCTCGGTGAAGGTATGTTCTCGAAACTTCGACAAAAGCCCACACCGAGCAACAGAGCATCTCTCCTGCAGAGTCTTCCACTGGAGTTTATTGATCATCTCCATAACACTTTCATGATTACCAAATGATCCTGTAATGAAGCATACTGCTCTCCGTTGGATTTTCTCTACTTCTTCTATCAACCCCACCTGGTACTGATCCCACACAGGTGAGCAGTATTCAAACAGTGAGCGAACAAGTGTACTGTAACCTACTTCCTTTGTTCTCAGACTGTTCTTTAGGATTCTTCCAATGAATCTAAGTCTGACATCTGCTTTACCAACAATTGATTTTAAATGGTCATTCCATTTTCTATCACTCCTAATGCCTACTCCCAGATAATTTATGGAATTAACTACTTTCAATTGCTGCCTGCTATAGTGTAGCTAAATGATAAAGGATCTTTCTTTCTATGGATTCGCAGCACATTACACTTGTCTACATTGAGATTCAATTGCCATTCCCTGCACCATGCGTCAATTTGATACAGATCCTCCTGCATTTCAATACAGTTTTCCATTGTTACAACCTCTCTATATACTACAGCATCATCTGCTAAAAGCCTCAGTGAACTTCCGATGTTATCTGCAAGGTCATTTATATATATTGTGAACAGCAACGAACTCATGACACTCCCCTGTGGCATACCTGACATCACTCTTACTTCAGAAGACTTCTCTCCACTGAGAATGACATGCTGAATTCTGTTATCAAGGAACTCCTCAATCTAATCACGCAATTGGTCTGATATACCATATGCTCTTACTTTGTTCATTAAACGTCTGTAGGGAACTGTATCAAACGCCTTGCGGAAGTCAAGAAACACAGCATCTACTTGAGAACCTGTGTCTATGGTCCTCTGAGTCTCGTGGATGAATAGCGTGAGCTGGGTTTCACATGATCGCCTTTTTCTAAACCCATGCTGATTCTTACAGAGCAGATTTCTAGTCTCTAGAAATGTTATTATACTTGAACATAATACATGTTCCAACATTCTTTAATTGGCCGACGTAAGAGATGTAGGCCTATAGTTCTGCACATCCGTTCGATGTCCCTTCTTCAAAACAGGGATTAACTATGACATTTTCAAATCTTTCGAAATGCTACGCTCTTCTAGAGACCTATGTTACACCACTGCAAGAAAGTATGATTTAAAACATTTTTGCACTGTCCCACTCATACCACAATACTTAAGCTTATCCGAAAGAATCCCATGATTTACACAATCAAAAGCCTTTGAGAGATCACAAAAAATCCCAACTGGTGATGTCTGGTTATTCAGAGCATTTAATATTTCATCAGTGAAGGTATATATAGTATTTTCAGTTGAAAAGCTTTTTTGAAAACCAAACTTACATTTTGTAGAACTTTATTTTTACTAATATGTGAAGCAACTCAAGAATACATAACTTCTTCAAATATTTTTGATAAGGCTGTCAGAAGTGAGATGGGGTGGTAGTTGTTGACATCGGACGTATCCCCTTTTTTATGCAAAGCTGTAACGATAGCATATTTCAGTCTATCCAGGAAAATACCCTGCTTTAAAGAGCTATTACAAATATGACTGAGAATCCTACTTAACTACTGGGAACAAGTTTTTAATACTCTGATAGAAATGCCATCAATTCCATATGACTGTTTGCTCTTGAGAGAGTTTATTTTCCTAATTTCTGAAGGAGAGGTGGGTGAAATTTTTTTCATCCTCCACCTACCTCTTTGTCATAAGACCAAGATTTCTTAGGATTTTCAGCAAAGTGAGTACATAGAACTTTACTTTCGAGTTCGTTGAATGTCTCTCACATAACCCTCCTCATGCTACATTTCACTTTGTGTAATTTTTGCTTGTCTACAAGGCTTATGTTTATGTTTGCAGTGAAGTTCCCTTTGCTTACATAGCAGTTTTCTAATTCAGTTGTTGTACCATGGTGGCTCCTATCCATGTCTTATTATTTTGTTTGGTGCTTTCTCATCTAATGCATATTGTACGATGACTTTGAACTTTACCCACTATTCCTCAACACTATCTGTACTTGCGAGAAAACTTACATATCCAAACATGATGCTACAAACCAAAACACTATAGAGGATTAAATGATCAGTCCTCAATACATCACCACTTCTGAACCCACCCTAATCCTCAGAATTTCCAATACAACTCACCAGGCCTGTTCCATTTTATTCCTCCAATTCTTGTATCTTCTTATTTTATCTTACTGTGGTTTTGAGTCAGTATATGTTTGTAATAGGTTTCAGTACTTTGGTCTTACAATTACTTTACTGGTATGAAGTTGTAAATCTATTTTAAATTTGGTACAGCCACTGTTTATCTACTTTCTGTATTAATACCAGTCCAGCTTTCCATTGTATCTCACCTGTTTTGTAACTTTCTTTGATAGTACTGATATTCCAAATGATTCTGTACTTTGTTCTTACATTAATTCTTTATTTAATGGTGATCACTATAATTGAAAATGTTTATTTTCAGCAGTTTTCAATTCGAGTGTCTATATTTGATTTATTAAGCTTCACAATTTGCCAATCCACCCTATCTATACCCTCTCATCCCATCCCTCTATTTTTGTCTATTTGTTTATTTAGTTATAACAGTGTCCCAGGTTTCTAACATTTATTCTATACTTCTTAGGTTTCGTGTCACCTCACGTTTTCAACAACCCTTCAAACTTTAGGCTCTCATTTCATTTAACTTTATTTACTGCAGTCATTGTTGCCATGAAATTATTATGTTGGTACTGTTTCTTGACATACAGTACCAATGTTTCCTTTTTGCAGCACTGTTAATTTACAGATTTTATTTAAATATTTATTTACATTGAAACTGTTCCATCAAAGGTGATAATTCATTCCTCTGCATGTAACATCTGCTCTGGTTTGTTGACGACACACATTCTTTGACTAAACTTCAGTAAATGTCTGATGATGGCCTAAGAAGCCAAAAATTGATTCACATAATAAGCAAACCTATAGAACAGACACAAAATTGTGTATTTCAATTTTCACTATTGAGGAAATTTAGCATGTGTGGCTTACTGCAGAATGAGTCTAAAAATGCCAATGTACATTTTTCATAAGCACCACGAAGACAAAATTAAGTAAACTAGACTTCATACAGATGCATATATAAGTTGTGTTATTTCATTCCAATTGCATATTAAATAGGAAAGTAAATAACTAGTAGTAACTATAACCCATTTGTTGTTGACGTTACTTTGTACACACAGAACAACTTAAAATATGAGCACTGGTGGTTGTAATGTTAGGTTAAAATCTTGAGTAAAATATATTCCCACAGTTCCAAATTGTTAGAAAGCTGTTAGTACATAGAGTGATAATACATTCTTAGTATGGTGTGTGTGTGTGTGTGTGTGTGTGTGTGTGTAACAGACTAAGATAGATTTTGATGACATTAAGTGTAAGGTTTTGATTTTAGTGGTAGGTTCATGATTAATCACATCTAAGCCCACTAAATAAGTTTAATGCAATATGTCATGATCCTCCCTTTAAGAAGTTCATTGCAGTGCTTATATATTTAAAATTGTAATTGTTTGTAGTGAAATGATTGCAAGTATCTTGTTCAGTATGTATTCTGAACTTTTATTACAGCATATAGTTCAATGTAAAATGATCAGCTGTTATGCTGTATTATAATCAATACTTAACAAATGAAATTTAGCATAAACAAGTAGGTTCCTAGTAGTCTATTTATGAGTATTTCTCCATGAATATACATCATATATACATACATATTTCGAAGGGATTGTCATTGAATTTATGAAGAGAAGAAAAGTTTCACACAAGGTTTTAAGAGGGAAACCATTGTTTTGATCACAAAACACTAGGGTTGTGTCCTAGTGGTTCGGCCGAATCCATTATTTGCCGAATCTAGCACACTGGCTTCAGATTCGTGATTCGATGCATAATGGCCAAATACTATTGAATCCCGAATCCAAAGTGTTATATGGAAACCTTCAATGAATGTTGTAGTTTACTTTACATAATAGTGTGCTTTCATTTGCATTATTTACTTTATTTTCCATAGATCCACAGAAAGACATGACGTCATAAAACGATCTCACTTTGAATTTATTCAAGTGAAACCTCTATGAAACTTACGCAGTTGAGTGGTTTAGTACCAACAAAAATAAATTTCTTTACATAAATACCAACAATACATAAGGCTTTAGGAATCTTGCATGAGTTGCCTCATTTTGATTTCACACATTGTTTCATTGAATTCTGTGGAGTGATGAGGTATGTGAATTGTAATGAAGCACTAGGATTTCAAGAAGAAATTTATTATGTAGAAAAAAAAGTTCTAATCATGCGCCATCCAGGTGGGATGTTGTCAGTTCAGCAATCAATTGACATCTGTTTCAATAAATTGTTTAAGTTCAAGCTTACACCAACTGCCTTCCGAAAAGTGACACACAACTGACACCAACGGGCCATGAAAATTGCGCAAGCGGGCAAATGGAATGCTGATACATGGAAGTGGGGTCCAAATCAGATGGCGTAACAGGCATTTAACAATGCTTGATATCAAATGCACTAGCCTGTATGAGGGATGATGCTCTGTGGTATGAAGGAACTGAATAACAATCAACTGATAGTGATTCAGAATTACAGTACTGGTATCTAATTGCTGTTATAAACATTTAGTAACATTTGTATTATAAGTCTAATAAAATTGTTTTATGTTTCCACATTTTGATTCAAAGTTATTTCCATTCTTATTTAGTACCGATAAGTGTTTAGTGTTGCTTCAATAGTCATGCATTTGAAGTCTTATCTAAAAGCTACTACGTAAAGCCGACTGGGAAGTCTGTGTTGTGTCAATATGCCTGACACTACCACCACTGCCTTTGTGCTACAACTTAAGTGTTTTTCTATTAGGGACAAGGGGATAGTTCCTAGGAATCATGATTCATAAATTCCGCACTCTCTTCACCAATAGAATAATACAAATGTATACATTACACCATGTAATCTTCTGTGATAGCTGTTAACACATTAAAATCTGTCTGCCTAACAAATCCGAAAGACAACTGCGAATGTGGTAGAATATACATATCACATTAATGTTTACATTTGTATTATTCTTATGCTGAATGGAAATAGTTAGAAATGAAGCACAGTGACTGACTTCTAGTACTGATTTTTAAATCTTCTACGAATATAAATTTTGTGCAGACAAGTTATGTGATCTTAAATGTTTGAAAGAATAAATAAATCTACAAAATACCATTGTTTAACCCTCTGGAATGCGCATTCTGCTTTTCACAGTTCTGAAATGTCTTCGTGGCAATAACAAGTACACACACATTGAATAAATGCGGATTTCTCTGTGTCTGAATGTCCTGTCCGTCACTCATGGAATGCCTGATATGTCACTATAAAATTATTTAACATTTACACATCTTATTTTTTAATAATCTATTTTTCCAGCTTCCAAAATATCTAATCATCTTTTCAGATTTTATTTTTCACTCTTCCCCTTTGAAAAAAGAAAAAAGAAATATGTAATCCTTTCCTTTCTAGGACTTCGTTATGCAATTATTTTTTATTTCATCAAAATGAAAGAGTTTATAATAGAGTGAAGAAAGGCTCTTATTATCATTTAGAGCATCTAAACAACATAAATCTCAAAATGCTCATACCAATTTCTTTTAAGTGGGGGTGTTAAAAAATCCTTAAGAATTAATGTAAAAATCTAAATGAAATTTCAATTTTTTAAATTTTACTGTCATTTGGGATCCATCCCAGAAAGCTTTATCTTCATCACTGGCTGTGATAGAGCAGTATTTTTTTTAAATACTTGTACTTGATTTGACAGATTATTTGGGTTTGAGATTCAGAAGATTCGATTCGGATTTGGCACATGTTTTATTTACGATTCAGTATTTGGATTTGATTCAGTAAAATTGGGGTTTGACCCATCCCTACAAAACCTAGCAGATTGCCATGCTCCCTGGCTTCAGATAATTCTTGTTCTCAATACGAGTAGCCAACAAAATTGTTACAACAATTGTACATGGTAATCAGACATGCTATGGATATCTCAGGTGTTTGCAGGTCTGTAACTGTTGAGGGCTCCATGACGCCTGATACCTTGTGAAAGTACCTTCATGGCACATTTCATGTGGGGTTCAATAATGTACAAATCTCTAGCATTTGTTTTTGCTTGTGGTGTTCACTTGATAAATTTGCTATGAATTAGTATTCTAAATCTTTGATTAATGATGAAAATTCTCCTCAGAGATAATAAATATTGTTGAAATGAGATAGAATGGCTGGCCAGTACTTACCATTGTGCTGTACCGCCGATAGTAACACAAAATGAAAAAACAGAAAAAAAGGGACAAAGGGACAAGCTTTCGGAACAGAGTTCCTTCGTCAGGTGGGAGAGAAGGGAAGAATAAAGGATGGGAATAGAAGGGAAAGGTGGTTCACGACCTAGGTCATGAAGGTGGTGTTTCGGAAGTGTGGGCGTCAGAGATACTGCATGTATGTACTGAGCCAAGCCAGAGAGGATAAATATAACTAAAAAGGAAAGATCAAGTAGTAAAGAGAAGAGAAGAGAGTGAAATTAATGATGCTGAGGGGTGTAGGAGGGGCGGGGGGGGGGGTGTCTAAAACGTTTTTCATAAACAGGGAAATATGGATGGATACACACACACACACACACACACACACACACACACACACGGAGAGAGATAGAGAGAATGACAGAGAGAGCGAGAGGGCGGTAGAGAGAGAGAGAGGGGGGGGGGGGGGGTAAGGAACGGATAATGAATAGGTGAGCTGAGGATGGAGGAAGGGGAGGGGTTAGCGTAGATTTAGGCCAGGGGGGGTGGCGGGAGGAGAGGATATGTTGGAGGGCAAGTTCCCACCTCCGTAGCTCTGAGGGACTGGTGTTGGTTGGTACTATCCAAATGGCACGTGTGGTGTAACACGTGCCCAGGTCCCTGGAGTTATGCTGGAGGGCATGTTCTGCCACAGGATATTGGGTGTCCCCCAGGCGAACAGTTCGTCTATGCCCATTCATCCGCTCAGCCAATTTGTTGGTAGTCATACCAACATAAAAGGCTGAACAGTGGACACATGTCAGCTGGTATATGACATGCGTTGTCTCACATGTGGCCCTGCCTTGAATTGGGTAGGTTTTTCCTGTGGTGGGGCTGGAGTATGTGGTAGTGGGAGGATGCATTGGACAGGTTTTGCAGCGGGATCGGTTGCAGGGGTAGGAACCATTAGGTAGGGAGGGTGGTTTTGGGATGTTGTAAGGTTGGACAAGGATGTTGCGGAGGTTGGGAGGACGGCGGAAGGCTACTCTGGGTGGTGTGGGAAGAACAGTTTGGAGTGATGGTCTCATTTCAGCTGAATCCAAAGCCATCCGAGAGCTGAAAGCGGACCGCTCCATTGTAATTCTCCCAGCGGACAAGGGTTCCACAACTGTGGTACTTGATCGAGGGGAGTATGTGGCAGAAGGGCTGCGTCAACTCTCGGACACCTCTACCTACAAACCTATTCCTTATGACCCCATTCCCTCAGTCCAGGCTGAACTACAGAAAATTCTTAAAACCCTAGGTCCGTTACAAGGTCTCACCACTGCCTCCTTAGAACTTCTCTCTCCGCCTGAACCTCGCATGCCTACCTTTTACCTACTCCCTAAAATCCATAAAGAGAATCATCCTGGCCGTCCCATAGTAGCAGGTTTCAAAGCTCCAACAGAACGTGTCTCAGCTCTGGTAGACCAACACCTCCAACCTATAACCTGCAGGCTCCCATCCTATATCAAAGATACAAACCACTTTCTGGAACGCCTCAAATCCATCCCTATGCCCCTCCCACGTGATAGCTTCCTTGTCACCATTGATGCTACATCCCTGTACACCAACATCCCTCACACCCATGGTCTATCAGCTCTGGAACACTATCTTTCCCAACGCCCACCTGAAAGCCTCCCAAAAACCTCATTCCTTGTCACACTTGCTAATTTCATACTCAACAATAATTACTTCACCTTTGAGGGCCAGACCTACAAACAAATCAGGGGGACAGCTATGGGTACCAGGATGGCCCCTTCCTATGCCAACCTCTTCATGGGCCGCATGGAAGAGGCATTCCTTAAGACACAGAAGTTGCCTCCCCTGGTTTGGTATAGATTCATAGATGATATATTTATGGTCTGGACTCACGGTGAAGAAACCCTTCTGAACTTCCTCCACGACCTTAACTCCTTCTCCAGCCTTAAATTCACCTGGTCCTTCTCCAAAACTCAAACCACCTTCCTTGATGTTGACCTTCACCTTGCTGAGTCTCACATCCACACCTCAGTCCATATTAAACCCACTAACAAACAACAGTACCTCCACTTTGACAGCTGCCATCCCTTCCATATTAAACGATCCCTTCCCTACAGCCTGGGCATCCGTGGGAAACGTATCTGTTCCAGTTCCGAATCCCTCACCAGCTACAACAACAATCTATCCAATGCTTTCCTCTCCCGCAACTACCCTACAGACCTCGTCCACAAACAGATCTCACGAGCTGTCCATTCCTCTCCCTCCAAAAACAATGTTCCTAACCCCAGACCACCCAGAAGCACTCCCTTAGTCACCCAGTACCATCCTGGCCTGGAATGCCTCAACAAATTCCTCAAACAGGGCTATGACTTTCTCAAGTCATGCCCTGAAATGAGACCATCACTCCAAACTGTTCTTCCCACACCACCCAGAGTAGCCTTCCGCCGTCCTCCCAACCTCCGCAACATCCTTGTCCAACCTTACAACATCCCAAAACCACCCTCCCTACCTAATGGTTCCTACCCCTGCAACCGATCCCGCTGCAAAACCTGTCCAATGCATCCTCCCACTACCACATACTCCAGCCCCACCACAGGAAAAACCTACCCAATTCAAGGCAGGGCCACATGTGAGACAACGCATGTCATATACCAGCTGACATGTGTCCACTGTTCAGCCTTTTATGTTGGTATGACTACCAACAAATTGGCTGAGCGGATGAATGGGCATAGACGAACTGTTCGCCTGGGGGACACCCAATATCCTGTGGCAGAACATGCCCTCCAGCATAACTCCAGGGACCTGGGCACGTGTTACACCACACGTGCCATTTGGATAGTACCAACCAACACCAGTCCCTCAGAGCTACGGAGGTGGGAACTTGCCCTCCAACATATCCTCTCCTCCCGCCACCCCCCTGGCCTAAATCTACGCTAACCCCTCCCCTTCCTCCATCCTCAGCTCACCTATTCATTATCCGTTCCTTACCCCCCCCCCCCCTCTCTCTCTCTCTACCGCCCTCTCGCTCTCTCTGTCATTCTCTCTATCTCTCTCCGTGTGTGTGTGTGTGTGTGTGTGTGTGTGTGTGTGTGTGTATCCATCCATATTTCCCTGTTTATGAAAAACGTTTTAGACACCCCCCCCCCCGCCCCTCCTACACCCCTCAGCATCATTAATTTCACTCTCTTCTCTTCTCTTTACTACTTGATCTTTCCTTTTTAGTTATATTTATCCTCTCTGGCTTGGCTCAGTACATACATGCAGTATCTCTGACGCCCACACTTCCGAAACACCACCTTCATGACCTAGGTCGTGAACCACCTTTCCCTTCTATTCCCATCCTTTATTCTTCCCTTCTCTCCCACCTGACGAAGGAACTCTGTTCCGAAAGCTTGTCCCTTTGTCCCTTTTTTTCTGTTTTTTCATTTTGTGTTACTATCGGCGGTACAGCACAATGGTAAGTACTGGCCAGCCATTCTATCTTATTCTAAATCTTTGAATACTTGTACTATTGACTTTAGTAACAAAGAAAGGCGACATTATGCAGTTTGCAAGTGAAGGATATAATAAAGTAGATTAATACGTGGGAGTTAACCCAAGTTTGAAAGCAAAAAGTTTTTGGAGAAATTTGATGTATTGAACAATCAAGATAACACTATTTTTCAGTTTATTTATTTATTTATTTATTATTATTATTATTTCTGGTGCCTGTAATGCAAGCACTTTGTCATATATCATATTTTTCGAAAATAGAAATGTAATTAGGTATATTTGCTTGAAGCTCTGTGGTGTTAAATGTGTACCAATGGAAAATGAAAATGTTAAAACAAGTAAAACACGCATGACTAATTTATATGTAAATATCTTAGATTTCACCATTTTTTCCATGATCTCATTGTGTATAATTAGGTGACTTTCATTTGTCTATGAATAGTGCCACTAGTAACTCAAAAGCCTTGACTCATTGTGTAGTTTTGTATTTGTGCCACTGTATATGTATAATTGTTTCAGGAAAACCACAGTGGAATTCATTGTACTAGCAGTGCATTCATTAAAAGAACTGTGGGAGATGTATTTAAGCAGCAATCATAATGAAATGGAAAGAAAATGGAAAGTTGTGTAAACTCTATGTAAACTGAGTCCTGTTTATGATTGTAATAACAAATATCCAGCTCAATAAGGCACTGATTTATATGCTTAGAAACATACTATTACAGAAGGAATCAATTGGAACAAACTGGAACTCATATTACAAAAACCAGTACAGGCAATTAAAAGTGATGGATAAACCATTGACCTGTTGATTGCTGATACTATAAGGGAACCAGAGGACGTCTTGCTGTCTCTGATTATGCAGTTCCATGTAGTGAGCTGTTCAGGGTTTATACATTGACCTATAGCTGTTGGGTGCCCTGTATCTGCCTTGAACCATACCTCAACTGTCATTATATTTGATGTGAGTCATTAATTTACTGGCAGTACAACACAAACAGTACTGTATGTACATTTCCTTACATTCAATAGTGGTGGATAGAAAGGAGCAGAGAGAAGACAAAATATAGCTGCTAAATAAAATTATAAATATAATCACTTAAAGATACTTTTGTTCGGTACTGTGTCAGAGATTGGTTCACTTCAGCACTTCCAAATAATCTTGGGATTACACCATTGAACTTGGGATGTACTCTTTAGTATGATGGCTGATAACCATGTGAGTTCTGTTTTATATAGAGTTTTCTGTATGTACCAGATATTAACATGAGATGTGCCTAAACAACTATTGAAAGATATTAGAGTCTAATCTATTTTTATGCCAGTGCATACTGTATTATTCTTTAAAAGCTTTTAAAATAACTATAAATGAGACCAAGCATCTAGATTACCACTGTAGGAAAAGGATTTGATTTCCATTATTGGAATGTTTCCTCATAGTCACACTTTTTACAATCTTATTTAATTTGTGGTGAATGGTATCACCCATTATTGGCCACTTTAAAATGAGCCTTATTTTGTAAGTGCTAAAAGTACACAACACACTATTCAATTGCCACAAACAAAAGACTGATTTAGTTTTATATTTGAGCTCTGTTGGTAATGCTAAGGTTGAAGAAGGATAAGAGTATGGAATACAATGTAATGCCGGAATATGACTGTGTCTTGATAGAAAACAAATCTGGACAGAAGTCACTGGTCCTGCCACTGAAGGTAGGTGTCCATGAATATGTGTCAGGTGAATATGTGTGAACTGATGCTGCTTGCATATGCCTAGATGAAAAACAATTGGCATTTGGTTAAGGGATGTGTGAAGATGAAGTTTAAGTGTCTTGTATGAAATAATCCTATATTTTTACAACTTACAAATAAGGCTGGTATGAAAATTGCCAATAAAGTCTGAAAATAGTTCCCTAAAAATAAAATTATCTAAAATTGTGACTATGACAGAAAATTGCAATTAAGGATAACAAATCTGGAAAGAAGTCCTGCCATAGAAGGTGGATGTCCTGTAGAAAAACATTTTGGGCTCAAATGATTAAAAAGGTAAGTTTGCAATTAATTTATCTTGTCATAAAAACAATTTTTCTCATACAACAGAATGATATTCTTCAGAAGCAATTACAAGATATATGACATAAGAAAATGTGACAATGACAAATTAACCATGGATAAAGATAAACTGCTAGTGTCTACTTCTTAGTCTTTCCCTACCAATTGAAATAAAAATACAGTAGGAAAGATATGGTAATGTTCTTACAATATAAGCCTGGTAAAATATTGAGACAACTGATGCTTACCTTCTCCAGTTGGAATCACCTTGTAGGAATCATCCAGCCTAACCAAGCCTTCACTAACACCCTGAAAAAGTTCAGAATCTCGTCTTTGATCATCTTTTAGCATAACTTTAATAGGAACTGCTTCCTCTGGCAGTTGTTCAGGAGAGGAAACTTGCTTCTGTGACATTTCATCTTCCATTGTACTATCCTCAAAAGTGGAAGTTGAAAGACGTGACGTGTCATCATCAGTTTTTGAAGGAGGTATAGGTGAATCACTTTCAGTAATAACGGATGTGTGTCTCTTAATTGCTTCTTCATCTGATATAATAATTGGTTGTCTTTCATACTGACGATCTCGTTTATCTTGAGCAAATATTTCTTTCAGCTGAGCAACTGTCCGCCTTTCTTCCTCAACCACTTTTTCTTCACCAATGTACTTCCTTTCTTCTGATTCATCGACATCATCCTTCTCCTTCAAAGGCCAACCCTTAAGTATTACATCTGTCTTTTGTATCTGAAAATCTAAAAACAAGTAAAAAATGTCATTGTGATAATTGAATTTCTGTTAACGGTAAATAATATTTCTTCCATAATACACAATAAGTTACTCACTTCTGCAGATGCTAAAACGAAAGTCATTTTCCTTCTGATAGTAGTATTAATAAAACTACTGTAATATGTAGACTAAGATGTTCATTGATACCAAAAGACATAATGGGCAAAAGTTCTGTGTTCCAGTAAACAACCCTTATCAAATAAGAAATTAATGAATATCTCAGTCTGCTGTAATGTTAGTATGTAGTATCTACTTTCCTTATCACGGTATGCAGTATACATCCTAGTACACTTCATTACATTTGTTTATGTTTGTAATGTCATATAACAATACATCAGATGATTGGGGCTTCATACAACTAAATAGACCATACAGCGGTGCAAACTAAGCACCATTTGGTTGTTATGAACAAAAATTTCCATACACAGGTCAAATATCATGTGCCTTTCTATAAAGCACTATAACTGCTTAATAAAATACATCTTGACTGTTTGAAGATAACTGAAGGTAAGCAAAAGTCCAAACTGAGGTCTTTAACCATTCTGTCACACAATAAGTATGAAATGTCACAATAATGGAGAATTATTTTTAGGACTATTCAATTCATTCAACATGGTCCTTGCAACTTTTATACATCCTTTTATAACTTCATGATACATGCAATGCAAATAGTTCACACCAAAAAATGTGTGCATGACCAGCTGCCAGATGGTGACTTGAACAATAGCAGCTCCACAACAGTGCTACCACAATTTCGTGGCAATTCGGTCCATGTGGCTAGGCTCATGGCCCACTTGTGTGTTAGCAATGAGACTGTATAGGCTATTGTGTGTTCACTAGCATCTAACCATGTGTACCTAATTTGTGTCATAACTGTGATTACACTATTAAATGTGTTGCAAGTTACAATACATTTATTAGTGACAAATAGTGTCCGGACTTCCATATCTTTATTCGCAAACAGCTGTCGTTTCCTCAAATTTTCAACTCCTCCATGGGCCAGTTACTTCAGACTGGGTTTCAAACTATGGTTGATACAGTTCAGCAGCTGGTTGCGGTTACGTCGGCTCAGGTGGACCGTTTGAAGTCAGTTGCATCTGATGTTATGTCATTGACTTCAGGTGGTGTGGTGTTGGTTGGTTCTGCTGCCCGACATGTTTCTGGTCTATTTCCTCTGGCATTTTTATGGTTCGATGACTCCTTGAAAGACTGGGGCTCTTATGAGAAACAGCTGTGACAACACTGCCTCACTTTTGGTGTCTCTGATATGGACTTGTGTAAAGCTATTTTTATGTCTTGAATTTCTCCCCGCATCTATCAGTTACTGTGTCAGCTCACCCCTCTCCAAGAACTGGTGACCTTATCCTTTGATGAAATGTGGCATTTGCTGTTTGCTTATTACTGGCCCTGTACACACATCATTGCGGCCAAGGGCAGATTCAGGGGGTAGCACAGGGGCACGTGCCCCCTCCCCCCTCCCAAGACGCACCGACGAAAATTTAGAGAGAGAGAAGAGGAGAGAGAGAGAGAGAGAGAGATAGAGAGAGAGAGAGATGGTGAGGAAGGGAAGGAGGGAGGTAGGGAAAGAATCTTAGCATTAGAATAATTAACTTTTACTTACGGGCAGCATGTAATTGTGAGTTTAAAAATGCAAAAGTCCCTGTAATTAACATAATGTAATTTGACTTTTTGTTTTATGCTTTCATTTAATTGATTCTAGCTTTTTTTGTCAGTAATTTATGATAAAAATGTATAAAAATTGTTTATTCTTTTGTGATTGCTTGGGAGATAAATGTGCTATTGTGTATGTTTTAATCATATGTAAATAAAGTTAAAGAATTTAACTATGTAAAGAAACTGAATTTCAAGGGCTGGGTTCAGGCTGGCACTTTCAGATGTTTTCAGTAAATGGTTTATCTGATTCTTTTCCTAGACACTAAGAAATGGTACTCCCACCCATTATAAACAGTTCTATTTTAAGCTACACGTTTCAATTTCCATGGATTTTCATGGTAGTAGAAATTCTTCTTGAAACACAGTGAAGTGTAATTTTCGGAATCAAGTTTTTACACTGCAGCGGAGTGTGTGCTGATATGTAACTTCCTGGCAGATTAAAATTGTTTGCTGTACCCAGGATTCGAACCTGCAACCTTTGACTTTCGCGAACAAGCACTCTACCCTCTGAACTATCCCAAGACGCTTCACAGTCCATCGTCACAACTTTACTTCTGCCCGTTCCTCACCTCCTACTTTCTAAAATTCACAGAAGTCATCCTGTAAACCTTGCAGGACTAGCACTCCTGGAAGAAAGGATGTGGTGGACACTTGGTTTAGCCACAGCCTAAGGGCTGTTTGCATAATGATGAGTGCTACTCCTGAAAGGTTTACAGGAGAATTTCTGTAAAGTTTGGAAAGTACGAGGCAAAGTACTGGCAGAAGTAAACTTTGTGGACTGACCGTGAAGCGTGCCAGGATAGCTCAGATGGTACAGCGCTTACCAGCAAAAGACAAAGGTCCCAGGATTGAATCCCATTTCTGGTCCACAATTTTAATCTGCCAGGAAGTTTCAAGTGTAATTTTGTAGATTGCAAAAGCTTTCTCGAAAACATGTCTCGTTTTGCAAAGCAACTATACAAAGAATGAAGAAGAAATTGATTCAGTGCAATGCAAACACAGGAAATCTGATTTTAGGTTATTTAATATGTACAAAACATTTTTGACCATATTGTACAATTCTTTGAATTTTCAAGTGGTCAGTCTTATAGTCCAATTATTCCAAAGTTGTAAATATGTAGAGAAACCTATGCCAATTTCGCATGGCTTTCTCTGTATAGGAATTTGCATATACCCACCTGGAGAAGCTCAGAATCAGTTACATATTGAATTAAATTCAGAGCCTGAATGCCCAGTGTTCAGCTGTTGGCATGTGTTTCATCCTTTATGATGATGAAGGATGAAGCAAGTGTGCCCACAGCTGAACACAGTGCAGTCACACTCTAAATTCTGTTTTTTTATTATTATTATTTTGTTTTGTGGTAAATTAATAAAATTTACACTGTTTAATGTGATTGAATTATTGTAATATTTTTGTCATCATAAGCATTTGAAAATAGTGCCATAGGCCGCAGAAACTAATAGTGCATTGGTAGGTAGATGGAAGTAAACTAAATATTTTTTTTCTAAGAAGCAACTGTGGCTTTGCAACATATTTTGAGTGTTTTTTATATATATATATATATATATATATATATGTTTTAAAATTAGTCTCGCAAAGCCCATAAGGACATGTTCACCCTCCTCAAGCTCCTCCACGGCCTTAGTTGCCGCTGTATGTTTGTTACACCTACACATCAGGAATCCTATGCAAAAGACACAGTTCGCGATGCTATTCTGCACCTGGTGCTGGATCGCAAGGTTCATCAATGTGCTGTCCAATCTGGACACAAAACTAGTGTTGACAATTTAAATATTGCACTGTCAATCAAGGTTTTTTGTGCCACTGGGGATCAGATTGAAGCATGGAAAAATGTATCTACTGTTTCTCCCGATATTGATAAGCCGGCCATTTCCAATATTGTCGAGGTTGCCACAGTGCGGGAATGCTCCACTCTCCACACTCGCTGTCATCAACAGGCTCGTGATAAACAGCGTTGACAGCCTCGTATGCCGCATTCCATTTCATCCTGCCTGATTTGATTTCTGGATAATGACCAGGCAGCCTGCTCTAAGCGTTGGGCTGTTTGCAACAGATGTTATAAAAAAGTCCACATGTCCCGTGTGTGCTGTTCAAGGCCCATTTTCGCCAACTTGTATATGGATGTTAATTTTGTGGGTAGTTTTCAGGCTTGCTCTATTTAGTTGTTTGTCGAGGTTCAGTTGTTTGACATATTTGTAGTCTCCAATCAATTTCTTACTGGGCCCGTTGTCACCCATCATTGCCGGGTGTATCTCACGTGCGGCATGCAACTCTCGCCAACATCATTACCATCCTTATGTACCAGTGCTGGCCTGCAGCCTCTTGGCCAAACCAACACCTGTTTGGTGATGCCCATGGACATTGTATGGATTTGATCCTCCACAGTAGACATTTCTCCATAAAGGTGGAGGAGTGTTATAACTCCATGATGTCCGCAACCCAAATAGACCATGCTACAAAAATTAGTGTGAGAGCGGCTACCAGATGGCGGCCCGAACAATTGCAGCTCCGCCGCAGCGCAATCATAGTTCAGAAGCAATTAGAACCATGTAGCCGGGCTTATGGGCCACTTGAGTGTTAGTGATCAGAGTGTATAGGCTATCGTGTGTTCACTAGCATGTAACCGAAGGTACCTAATTTGTGTCATAACTGTGATTATACTATTAATTGAGTTGCAAGTTTCTACACATCCATTCCAAAACAATGAAGTTTGGACAGAAGACATGCTTGGATTATTTCAAGGATGGGGAAGGAAATCAGATATTCTCAGTCAAAGAAACTATTCCATCTTTCCTCTCAGGAAATCATGGAATACCTAAATGTGGATAGCTGGATGTGGATTTCAAATGTGGTCCTTCAAAATTTAAAGTCCAGTGTCATAATTTTGCTTTCATTCTGGTTTATCCTTCTAGTTTTTCTGATCTGGCAGTAATTACTCTGGTACCTCTAAGTTATCAGTTTCCCAAACGTGATGTGTTTTTACTATTTCACACTCCATTTCCTTCTTGTCAGAAACTGAGCAATATATTAAGATATTAATATTTGTGGATTGCTTACAAAATAACTAATAAATAAAACTACTAAATTAAACAAGTAATCTTAAAAAATATGAAAATGAGTGTATTTTAATGTTATTTATTCCCAATATCAAATATTGTTTACTTACTGAAAAATGTGTTTTAATGCAAAAACTCAATAGACACAAACAAATTGGTCATAGGGTGCAAGTTGTTATTTATTACACATTACTTGTAATTGACCATGAACTAAAGAAACCGAGTGTCCAGTTAGATTTCATTCTCTTCTGTGTGTGCCCAACAATGATTAATACTTCTGTTATTCAGTGAGTGATTTCCTTCATTCCTAAATTACTCACATTCTGCTATAACTTTCCTTAAAGAGAAATAAGATTTTCTTACCTTCATGAGATTTCTTCTTCTCTGCTTGCACAAGCTCTTCTACGGATTCTGACTCCTAAAATAAAGTACATATAGTTACAGCCAAAAATTGAAAAGCAGGATAGCAAAAATATAAATAAAATAAAATAAATTACTTCTTATAGTCAGTTACCCCTTTTTTACAGATAATAATTTCTTATACATTACTAAAGGGTTTTTTATGGTATGAATATGATATTTAAAAAATAATCACCTATAGTTTTCTTCTGAATATTGAAACATGGATTTAAAATTAAGATATTAATGGATCATAGTACCAATGATGGTTTAAGCTAGTATGAAAATATTTCTGGCATCAGTTAATATAAATATTGTTTATAAAATTATTGTAATTGGATACATGTTCAACCAGCAGGCAACAAAGGTATACAAAACATATGAAACATATCACAAGATGTATGCTACTTGACAGAGCTCTGTTTATTCTTAACTGGGATTAGATTGGTTACTAGTGATGTTCCTATGTCCAAAAATCACCTCAATTAAAGCTTTACAGCTCAGAAAACTTAATTCATTACTAGTAGGTAAGAGATTAACTACAGTACTAAGAGTAAGTCAAGAATGAAACAGGTATAATACATTAGGACCCCCTATCATATGTACAACACTACTATTGTGAATAAACCATAAGTGCCAACTGCAGTGATAAATGTAGTCTTCAGTAGACTGTGGAATAATCCATTTGTTCATAAAATGTGTTGCAATAATTACAAAATTTCTCTTCTCTCTCATTTTTCTCTACTTATAATCTTCTGTTCAGCCAAGAATATTATATGTTGAATATACTGTCAAATGTATATTCAATTAGTCAGTAACAATAACTCAAGCCTGCCTGACCCATTCAAACTATGACTAAAATTCAAATAATAGTTGATGACACAAAAGAAATTTCTGAAGTTCCTGAAGATGAACTTTGTGCATATCACCATAACAGATATTGTGATGAATACTGTTACATGCATGACTAATCTGTTGCTCAACAACCTTCTGCATGTGTAATAAATACTGATGGGTAAGTTTTCATAGATCATTCCATAAACATCTTCTTCAAACTTTGCCTTTGGTCTATTCATCTTGTAGAATCATAAAATGGTATGTATATCGTATATAGTCGAATAATCCGCGCATTTTTTTCCCCCCAAGTTGAGGACGAAAAACTGGGGTGCGCGGATTATTTGAAACATTGTTGATACTGCTCCGCCTCCAACAGTACATCCCATTATACTATTGCATTGTTGCGGTCTCAGTCTGTGACGCATCATTGCCACGTTAGGAGTGAAGTATTAACGTCTTCAAATTTGTTAATTATGGCTACAAGTTCTCGTTATCGCTCATACACTGCTAAGGAAAAACTGAAAATTATTGAAAAAGCAGTATGACGTGAGTGAGAGTTGTATTCGCGACTGGCGAAAAAATAAAACGCAGCTTCAGGAAACTAATAGTAATTGCCGAGCATTTCGTGGGCAAAAAGCGAAGCATCTGGACCTCGAAAAAACGCTCTGCGATTATGTAGATGAGAAGCAACAATACGGATACACGGTGACGAGTGAAATGTGCCAACTTAAAGCATTGTCTTTAGCTAAAGAACTAGGCATTACCAGTTTCAAAGCTAGCCGGGGTTGGCTATCGAGATTTTTCAACCGAAATGGTTTAGGATTCCGGAGGAAAACTACTATCGCTCAGCGGGATTCCAGGCGATTATGAGGAAAAAAATAGTGAATTTTCATCATTATGTGATAAATCTGTGCCGTAAACAGTCCTATAAATGAAACTTCCTGGCAGATTAAAATTGCGTGCCGGAACCGGTACTCGAACCTGGGACCTTTGCCTTTCGCGGGCAAGCGCACTACCGACTGTGTTATCCCGACACGACTCACGATGCCGCCTCACAACTTTACTTCTGCCAGTACCTCGCCTCCTACTTTCCAAACTTCACAGAAGCTCTCCTAAAGAGAGCTTCTGTGAAGTTTGGAAAGTAGGAGGCGAGGTACTGGCAGAAGTAAAGTTGTGAGGCGGCATCGTGAGTCGTGTCGGGATAGCACAGTCGGTAGTGCGCTTGCCCGCGAAAGGCAAAGGTCCCAGGTTCGAGTCCCGGTTCCGGCATGCAATTTTAATCTGCCAGGAAGTTTCATATCAGCGCACACTCCGCTGCAGAGTGAAGTTTCATTCCAGTCCTATAAATTATCGCAAATTGGTAATGCGGATCAAACGCCAGTCTATTTTGAGATGCCGCTCGACAACACAGTGAACAGGAAAGGAGAATCCAGCATAATGATACGAACTGGCGGCAGTGAGAAACAAAGATGTACAGTGATGATGTGTGTAACTGGCGATGGACGAAAGCTACCACCTTACGTGATATTTAAAAGGAAAACTATTCCAAAAATATCAGTAAAAGGCGTATTAGTGAGAGTGAATCCAAAAGGGTGGATGGACAATGAACTTATAATTGACTGGGTGACACATGTTTGGCAACGTCATCCTGGTGCGTTACTGATTTTACGCAACATGTTGGTCCTGGAAAGCTTCCACGGACATACAACTAAGGAAGTGCGGAACAAATTACAAAAAGGAAAAACTAACTTGGTCATTATCCCTGGAGGCCTAACATCCATCCTACAAGCACTAGATGTGTGTATAAATCGGCCATTCAAAGCTGCACTTAAACAGCGATATACACAATGGATGGCTGATGAAAACCATAAGTTCACACCTAGTGGAAAAATCAAATGGCCGGATTTGTCCCAGATTTGTGAACGGGTGAAAAGTGCATGGGACTCCATTCCGCAACCACTGGTGGAAAAATCCTTCAAACAATGTGGAATCACAAATTCACTGGATGGCCGCTCAATCGGTTGCACTTTAATGATGGATCAACCTGTAGAGCAGCGTTGCTTCAAACCAGTCGTTATTATGCATACTATGGAACACATTATAACGTTGCAACAATTTTTTAATATTTGTAAATAAAACAATTTTTTTTCCTCTTCGTCAAAATTGGTGTGCGCGGATTATTCAAGGGCGGGGATTATTCGAGTATATACGGTATTTATGATGAATGTTGATATCTTAAAATGTCTTCTAGGTCAGCAAGTGTCTTTTACACACATGTTAGCTTATGTTGACCTTTGAGGCCATAAATTCTACATAGTTAGTCCAAACACATTATGCAGGTGTGCCATGTGGAATAGTTGCGTGGTCAAAGCCATCATGCTATGGACTGGGCGGCTGTTCCCACTGGAGGTTCAAGTCCTCCCTCGGGTATGGTGTTTGTGTTTGTGTGTGTGTGTGTGTGTGTGTGTGTGTGTGTGTGTGTGTGTTGTACTTAGTGTAAATTAGTTTAAGTAGTTTGTAAGTTTGGGGCCTGATGACCATAGAAATTTGGTCCAACAAGTTTACAAACATCAACCCAGGACCTCCTAGGTACTAGGTAGGTGCTTTGGCTACAACGCGGTGTTAGCTGAGTGGTCCAAAGCACCTACCTAGTAAGTAGGAGGTCCCGGGTTCGAATCCTGGCCACCACATAAATTTTAATTCAATGCCTCTCCTTATGTTTAATAAGTTTACAAAAATTTGATGCAGGTATGAAGATAATCTTGAGAATAAACTCTCACAATTTGTTTCAGTTGTATCTCACATTAAATGGCAAGAATTCTGACTGAATCTCTTTGGAAGCAGTGGAAATTACAAATTACAGGATTATAATTTTCAATATTAAAGCAATTTATTAGCCAAACCAACAAATTGGGGCACTTTTGTGTATGCCATTGAACTGCAAATACACTTCTACTTACGTTGCAAAAAATATATTAGGTACTTTAACACACTGCATATGTATTTAAAAATTTACAACAAATAAGTTCTGTAATACCTTCATTAAATCTTGTTCATCATATGCTGTAATATCCATTGCAGTTTCTCGATGTAATGATGCATTCCTTGATGGGCCTAATTCTTCTTTCAACAGGTCAAATCCTGACTGGTCTTGCCGAACTTTCTCAACAGCTTCATCCATTTCATCAACATTGAAAATGCACTGCTGAATGATATCATCACGCCCAATTTTCCTCAGTGCTTTCTCTAGTGTGTTAGCTTTAATGAAAAAACAATTAAAATTTTTTAAATAATGTTACACACCAGATCCAACTTTCAAATGAAAATATCAACTGTACAGTTCATATATAGAAAAAACATAATTTCTCACTCTCATTGTAATCATTCACCTGTTGCTTTATTTCCAGACTGTTGTACCCAGAGCCTCAACATTGCCATTGCTTGTTGCGCAACACTGCTAGGGAATTCTGTTTTTATTATATTTACATCAGATGTGGAAACACCTAATTCACTGGCCAGAATTACCCAGTCTTCTGCCAGCAAGTTACTAATATCTGATAAACGTAAATTCATGTGTTGGAAAGCATTAATGCGACCTGTAGGAACCAGAAACAATAATCTGTAGTAAGTGGATTCTCACATAAGGTTTAATTACATTTTCAAGAAATATAAACTTATATTTTGAAAAGGAAGATAAATACCGAAACCTCCATCACGGAGAAAGCTGTATTTCTTTTGTAAGGAAACAAGATCAGGTTCTGACAGTCCTGATTCTGGTAAGATTGTTTCAGGGAGTACAATATTTAATATGCAGACTGGCTGCTGTGGTGGTTCACCTTTTGCAACCTAAAAAGATGACACACATTGATTATTAGATATTGTATTGTTCACACTCCCAATAGTCTCTGTACATGTCATATGTCTACCTTAGGCTCTCTCATAAACAGAATACGGCCAACTGTATCAGCATGTGGGTCCTTCACACGTACAGTAAATGGAAGACGATTTTCTCTAAATGCTCTGAATCCAAGTTGTAACTGGTCACCTGACTTTGTGACAGGAACAAAGTTTCCTGCAAATTCAATGTACTGTGGTTTTCCTTCAAGCACCTGCAGAAAATAAAATAAGAAAATAAACCGTATTAATGTTTGTGCTGTCAAAGTACTAAGAAAAATTAGATGAACAATGTTTTAAAAATCCTTAAACAAACTTACTTCAACATCTCTACTTTTTGCAACTTCAGTGAAATGCTCCTGATGCTCTAATGTTTTGTCTTCTTTATCATCTGTCATACAAAACACCCTAAGCCGGGCTTCGAGAACATCAACACGTTTTGCAAAAACTACAAACCTGTAAGCATTTAGAGAAATCTATTAGTGATATCAATGTTACTCATAACTCATTACATGTATAAGACAGTCACTTTATTCTGAAAAATTTAATAAAACCTTAAGTGATATAAGAAAATGTACCATATTGTTATACATTGTTTGTAACACAAATTATTTTTTAGAAAATTTCTGAAATTAATACTGAAATAAACTTTAGCTCTGGATACTTAATTCATACGTTCATAGTGATAACACAGGTAGGAGACAGCACTGCCAGAAAAAAAAGATAAATAGAACACCTGGAAAGGTGACGTTCATTTTGATCCAGTGGTAGGTGCCACTTGGGCGTAGTAGCTGTACTGATAATGGTGTCATTACTGTCTGCTAACAGACAGCATAGTGACATAGCTGCCAGAGTATCTCTGTGTGTACCCTTTAATAAGGAATGTTTACAGCCATAAGGTTCAGTGTGATAGCAACATGTGTATGAAACAGGTGCCATGCCACTAGTGCTTCCTACAGAAAGACTGAAAGGGGTCAAATTGTTGCCTTCCAAGTGGTGAGTTGTCCTTTCAGATAATTGCCATGCAAGTTTGACATTCTGCATCAGTTGTGCAATGATCATATGAACGTTCTCACATCCATAAGATGAGGTTTTGGACATCCACAAACCACAGACATCCACCAAGTCTGTTGTATTGTAAGAGCAGCAGTAGCAGATTGTATAGCTACCACAGAACAGATAAGAGGGTTTGTGAGGCCAGAACTGCTGACATATGATGTAACGGAGAGGTCAGCCTATACAATGCTGTGTACGGGCAAGATGTAAACAAACTTATTTATGGTGCTCATGAAAATAAATAACATAAATTACTTCAAAGAACTAAACTTGTAATATTAGCCACCATGAGTAGACTTTATATAAAATAATAATGTAAACCAATTTATGTTAAAGTATTGAATATAAGCAGTCAACAATCCGAAGATTGGTTTGCACACCACAGTGCTTTACTAGGCACGGTCCTGATTGGAGGTGGTACCCCACTGCCTTCCTCCGACCTTCGAACTGATTTACCCAGCCAGTTATAGGGGGACCTACAGTTTAACGTGGTTTCTGAACTCGATATTTTTTTCAGTGGCAACATTGCCAGAGGTGAAAGAAGTGGAATGGGTGACAGATAAAAATCCTAGGATCCGGCACCAATTGAACCCATGACTCTACCGATGTCGTACCGAGCCACACGTATGAAACATATGATAATTTATTATACGATTTTATACTGTAAAGGTTTGTCAGAACAATGATCAAAGAATACAGACATGTAACTAAGTTTATAATTTATTATGAGCAAACGAAAATTAAAATTAGGAAGCATGACATATAAATATCTGATTAAGATGTAAATTTAATATTGTGTTTGAAACTGTTGAGAAAGGTGATCAGGGATTATAACTAATTTTTACTAAAGTAGTGGGTCATGTGACCAAGCTCGGAAGAGGCTGCAGTTCATGCTCCATGATTTTTTGTTGCCAACATTTGAAGAATGAGGAGGGAGTGCTTACCTTGACCTCAGTGTCATTTGCGCTAAAGCAGAGAGAATGGTGACCAGCTCTATCTGGTGACGGTGAGCAGTCTTTGAGTTGCATGCAATGAACAGTTTATGGCTGTAAGAAACTAAGATTACTTGGACTTATGTAGACACTGCACACTGCTGAACATTGTCTGTTCATTTAAATGTTTGCTTATGTAGCTAGGATTGTATGACTGCCTTCTCAGTGAACTTAGTTTCTTTGTCTGAAATTATTCAGACTCAAATGCATAATGGTAGTCTATTGTCCTATAGGATACTCAATTTCTTTGCTATTTAGATTATTGTTTGTTTGAATATATATGCATTTAACTACCACATTGTGCCACAGGGGTGTAGATAAATTTTTACTCTGGGGGGTGGGTGGGGTTCAGAGCCAGAGCTACAATGAGGTGCCGTCGCACAGTTGATAGGTGACAAAGCTGTGATGCCCGTCCCCCCCCTCCTCTCTTTTCTGGTATAGTGGTTTAATGATGAGCGCTCAACTTCTGAAATACTGGTGTTGTCGAAGATGTTGCCCTACTTAATCACTATAGGGATTAGTAAATTAGATATACCTTCCGCACTACCACACCTGGCTCAAGTCATCAGTTGCCAGCAGTCACAAAAAATCGAAAGCCTTCGGACAAATGACATATAGGGGAGACCAGGGAAATGGCACCACCTTCAGGGAAACCAGTTTTTTTACCTTATTAAAGGTGTGTCTTTTTTTGGAAAGAATAATATTACAGCTTCATCAGATAATACTACTTTATTATAATTTGTTTCAGACATGTATTTTGTTAAGTTTTATGTTAAAAAATGTGTTGTTGTTGTGGTCTTCAGTCTGGAGACTGGTTTGATGTAGCTCTCCAACCTACTCTATCTTGAGCAAGCCTCTTCATCTTCTCATAAGAATGGCAACCTACATCCATTTGAATTTGCTTACTATAGTCATCTCTTGGTCTCCCCCCTGCGATTTTAACCCCATACACCTCTCTCCAACACTAAATTTGCAATTCCTTGATATCTAAGAATGTGTCCTACCAATTGATACCTTCTAAAATATATCATGAAAGTATACGCAGTGGCACCATTACTCTGGGTACTGGGGTAATAATGCCATACATTTCAAAAACAAGGATAAACCTACAGGATGAGTTATTAGTAATAAATAACTGTTACAACCATTGTAATTTATAGTTGTCACTCTTCTGTATTAGACATTTAGGAGGCTTCAAGTACTTTTTGATGTAAAATTGGAATAAAAATACATTTTGCAATTTAGGCTTGAGTAAGACATTGCAAAAGTCAGAAATACCAGCATAGTTTTTGGCACTTCAAACCTACCACATTCTCTAAGAACATCAATTTAAAGCCAAAGATTTTGTGGAACAATTAGGCTAGAGACACAAAATCGAAGCTAAATCTCTACAGATTACGTTAATATGACTATTAATAAGCACTGACAGCCTATAAAGGTAGCCTAGTTATTTCAATAAAATACAGGCTCGAAAATTATATCCGAAATGGCGAAATTAACAATTTCTTTCATACGAATAATATCTGTCAACAATCATGGATGGCGACCACAGGAATTTCTTCTGCAGTAGGTAACGGAGATAGAACACTGGCAAGTGTACTCGTATTGCCAACTGTTCTTCATAGAACTGCGCTGGTGCGATTACGCAGGGTGGTGCCGTTAACCTGATCTCCCCTATGTTTCAGCACCTGACATCAGCCTTTGGAAACCCAAATTACTGTAGTGAAGTTGCAGTGCTGATGAATATGAGCAATCTGACAGGCAACAGAGATTAACAAAGTCCACTGTTGTCTCCTAAGGTAGACATTCTTCGCTTCTTTGTAACACTACTTTGGTGAAATTACACTTTAGAGATTACAACTTGATATTAGTGTGCAGTTACAATAGTGGGAGGAAGGTAAGGTTGCTTCTTGTAAGCAGTGGATGGGAACGTGACTCATTAAAAAATATATTTGTCTGCATTACATACAAGTTCACCACCCTACTGTAGTAATAAATGTAATAGATCACTGAAGTTGGTAGCAGTAGTAAACATAAGACACGGTGGCCTTCATTACATGCTAGGAAGCCTTGTGTGGTACTTTAAACAGTATGTGGATCATGTTTCTGTCTGGAATTCAACAATACTTGTTCATTGTTACTGATGGTTAGGTGGTGGTTAGCTGAGCAATTATTATTTTTTTAATTGGCCAGATTTACTGTGGTGAAAATTGTGCACAATGCTTGACTAGGCCTCATGAAGGTCAACCATAAGACATTCAAGACAAAGTGTCCCGACAACAAGTAAGAAGTCAAAGCTCAACTAAGCATTGATTACAGCTTACAGGCGCCCTGGTACCTCTCTTTGTTTGCGAAGTTTTCAGTCCAACTCTCATATTCATTACACAAATTATTTTAATTTTTTGCACAAGTGAACAAAATAAAGTTCTGGGGGGTGGGAGTGGTTTGAACCCCCCCCCCCCCCCTTTATCTACACCCCTGTTGTGCCATGCAAATAGTAACACTATTGGCCTTCAGGCAGCAGTGTAGAGCTGAAACTTATACATGGAGGCTTTGTATTTGCCCAATCACTGAATGCTGTAAGGGGGGAGATGCTGTGAACAGGCAATAGTTTGCACAGCAAGAAAACTGTTGTAACTGATTATAAGCAGTAAGACTATGGGCACTCACATCTCTGGTCTGTCTTCCACTCACACTACAGCATAAATGTGCACAGCACAATTGGTGCCATCAGAGGGTCACTTGTAAGATGCAATAATAGGCCACAGTCTTCAGCGATTGAAGGACATTCTGCCAGTACAAAAGTGACGGTCATTTGTGTGTACCATATGATCAAAGGGTCACTTGTAAGATGCAATAATAGGCCACAGTCTTCAGCGATTGAAGGACATTCTGCCAGTACAAAAGTGACGGTCATTTGTGTGTACCATATGATCACTGTCCCGTAGAGTGGATTCACGGGCCCCACCCCAGACCTTATGTTCTGGACTGTGATAAGCTTAGTTCACCTTTGCTGTCTGTCGAGGGAACAGTAACAGGAAGGTAATGTGTTGCTCCAACTAGATAATGCTCATCCACACACTACATGTGAAACTCAACTTTGCCAGCAACTTCCCTGGCCATCACGATCTTCAAGGTTGTCTCGTCTCCAACTGAACACATGTGGAATACGATCGAATGACAAATGACTTGTGTAATTTGTCAACTCACAACTCCCACAGACGTGAGTAAAAGGGTTGAGCAGGTACAAAATAATGTATACTGAGACAGTATCTGCCATCTGTGTGATTGAATGGATGTCACAATAAGTGCCAACCATGAAGTGTACATCACATACTAACGTTGGTGTTTCAACATAGGTTGATATCTGCTACCTCAATACTGCTTGAGCTATTGATCTCAAAATTTAATAATTTCATGTGTGCCATATGCACTGTATAAACAATAAATCTTGAATGAATTGGAAAACTTAGGTGAGCAGTCTAAGCAGCCTCGCTGCGGAGCGCGCGGTTGTTCGCCGTCAGAGATTCGCGTTCTACCTGGGGCATGGGTGTGTGTTTGTCATTAGGTTAGTTTACCTTAGTTTAAGTAGTTTGTAAGCTATGCACTGATGACCACGCAGTTTGATCCGATATATTTATGAACATTTGAATTGGAAAACTCTAAGAGATTCTACTAATTTTTATTTCTGGCAGTATTCACTGTAACAACTATGGTACATAGTAACAATAATTTATCAAGATAATCAACAATGAAGAATGCCCTTTACTTAGATAATCTGAATAATTTCTTGGTTGTATTATTATAAAATTAGACAAACCATGAAACATGATATACATGAAATTTTAATGAAGTCACATCACTTTCACAGGATAAAGCTTTGTATTTTTTCAGAGCCATTATTGAAGTATGATATTACAGTACTAGCATCAAGAAATAGGAAGAAAAATGAAAATAAATAAATAAGGAAACAAATACCTAGTTTAACATAAGACACATGGGATATTTGTTGTTACTTGTATTTGAGACTGTACAAAATGTATTACTGAAAATCTATCTAAATATTTATGTAGTTGATATGGCAGGGTTCAAGAATTTACATGAAAGAAAGGATTAAGAGAATAATAATGGGAGAAGTAAGCGTGTTTACAGGAAAACCAGCATGATGAATGATTCCACAATTAGAGAAAATTTATATGAAGCGGTTCATTCATGTTAGTTTTGAAACTGGATGCGAGAATTCTATCAGTATGCATTCCCATGTACAATGTCTGCACAATCACCATTGTACAGTTTGCTGAGATATACACTTTTCTTTGTAATGGAAAGTCATGGATGGAATGATGAAGATAGGAGAGGATGAATTGCTCCTCACCAGATAAACGAGGTGTTGAGTTGCAAACAGCCACAATGAAAAAATACTCTTAAAATATTAAAGTTTTGGACAGGCCCCTCTTCTGAACCAAAAGCCTCACCCCACCCAAACAAACAGAACACACAATGCCTGCTTTATCCAGTGAGTAGTTATCTATCTTCTCTATATAGTTGTTACTTTTATTTATAAGATGACAAATGATGAATCAAGATTTAGTTCAAGATGAGAGCTCAAAGTGTTTTCATAAAATCAATCAAAAAATAAGTGTTAATAGAGGTACCCAAAATGATATTAAAAGTTTGATTTCAAATATTAAAACTCCATAAATATTTATTTCCTTTGACCAAATAACATCTTTTGAGCACATCAAATTAAGGATCCTTCTACTCATTCTGTTCTTCCATTATTATCAGTGACATCAGATCACAAGCAAACTCCTACGAAGAATTGAAAGACAACTACGGAAGTGTTACACAGTAATTCATTCACTAAATAACTGTTTAATAGTTCATTATATTTTTACTTAGCTTCTTGAATCCTGTAATATCTATCATGATTTCCAAGTAAATACATGCCTTCCATACTGAAACATACTATAGGACAACCTTGTATCTTCTCATAGTGAGCTGGAGAAGAAAGTAAAAGGTAAAGCAGTCAACAATCCAAAGATTGGTTTGAACACTACAGTGCTTTACTAGGCATGGTCCCGTTTGGAGGTGGTGTGCCATTGCCTTCCTCCGACCTTCGAACTGACTTACCCAGCCAGTTATAGGGGGACCTACAGTTTTCACAAGAACAATACTGCCAGAGGTGAAAGAAGTGGAAAGTGACAGATAAAAATCCTAGGACCTGGCAGGGATCGAACCCACAACCTTCGAATTCATAGTCTGGCACTCTACCACTGAGCAACTGAGGAGAAAATACAGCCTCTAAAACCTATTGGCTCAGTTATGTTGGACATATGATCAAAGTAATTAAAACTTTTTCTTATTCTATTTGTATCATACAGCTGTTACAAAATCTCAGATAACGATGACCCATACATGGTTTTATGCAATCTAACAAATTTGGCCTGGAGTTCATTTCCTTTCTCTTGCCCTCCTTCCCCTCCCCACCAGGGTACATGACCTTAGCAGTTTGGTCCCCCTGTCCAGAACCAACAACCAACTAACCAATCAAATTTGGTACTTTTATTTTGAAGAACAAGTATTGTGCTATATAGTATCTAAAACTGAAATCTGAATTACGCAAAATATAATACATGCCAAGCTGAAGCTTGGGGTTTACTTGAAGCAATATAGCAGTTAGGATAAAATATTTGTCAAGATTCATTTGCAATTTAACTTGTATCACGTCTTGAAAATCATTATTTAAGCACAAAGAAAATATTAAAATACAGGACCCTCATGGTGTTAGAAGTACTGCAATGATGAGTGATGCACCTCCATTTCAATAGCTGAGGGGTTAGGCTCAAGGTTTGCAAACATAAGCAATGAGCATTCAACTCTAACTGGAATTAGCTGTCTTCATTTAGACCAGTATAATTACAACAAATTTTACAGTTGCAGGCTTTTCTAGGTTCCATATGCTTTCAAAATATTTCACTTCTATTATTTTATAATAGTTTAATCTTAAAGCAAACAGACAAATGGTCACAGTAGAAATATGAAAAATGGATTATTTATTTGTAAATACTTTGACTGTCACCTGCCCTTTTGAGTGGTTTACATGAACTAGTTGATGTGCCTTCCATTTAATTATTCATGCTTCAACTATGGTAAGCCCATTTGTCTCAATAAAAAGAAGAGATTGGTAACTCCCTGGTAGTGTGTCATTGTACTGTACTGGCAGCTGCAGTATGTGTTGGAAAAAATCTCACCACAACCTTTTATTTAATTTTTAATAGCATTACAGATATTTCATACTGCATTTATTTTTTGTTAGTAAATTATACATTCTTGTTTTTACTTTTTTCAATGCTCTCTTCAGTATATAACTAATTATGGTTTGCAAATTTGATGTTTAAAACTAATCTACCTTAATAGGTAATTTTATCTGATCTCCCATTACAAGAAAAATAATTATTTTTGGAGGAAGATATTCATCTGACCTCCAATAAAAATAATTTAAATTGGATGGTGATATTTCTATTACCTCCAATAAAAATAATTTGTTAACAATTATACAATGTATGGAAGGTTTACCTGAAGAATTTATATTTTGAAATTAATTTTGTTGCCCTGATGACTACATAAGCCTTTTGTATGAAAAGGAAATAAAATAGAATGAAATGTGGTCTACATAAAGCTTCGTTATTTTATCCACATGCCACTGGTACCAAGAACAGCTTGAATCCTTCAAGGGATAGAATTTACAAGACTATGGAAAAGTCCTCAACCATGGCAAATTCTCCCATGGAGAATGAACCAAATCCCACAGGGCATTCACAGTTCACATAGAAGGGTCTGGTCAATTAACCTGCAAAGTCTTCTTACGTTGAGGCCATTACATGATCTATGGAACTGACTTTAGGTGACTTTGGACATCATAGAAGGTATTAAATATATTTCCCCACCTATGAAACCAGCTCTGAATCCTAACAGTGGTGTGTGATGGATGGCTAACATGTTGGTAAGTGAGATGAGATTCAAGGCACCAAACTCAAGCTCCAGAAATAATTACATTTTCAAGGAAATGTTAACAGCATGCTGAACTGAACTTGCCTTGGATGCATTCTGAAGTTCCTGCACCAATGTAAGACATTGAGCCCCAAAATTTCACAATTGTGCATCCATTTCCAGCATGTGTTGCTTATCTCTATGGTGAACAAGAGTACGACCTCTGCTTGTGGACTCCACTGTGCACTTTTCACTAATCAATCCCCAGCTTGTTTGTCAGACAACATTTCTTTGATAAGAGCACAGTGGTACCTAATTCCCAATTCCTTTAATTTTCTGAGAGCAATTCTCAAAAAACATGGGAAATTTGAAGCTTTCCTTAGTTCTGGGCCACCATGACCAATTCTTAATCATGTTTCCATGTAGAAACTCATAGCTTTCCAGGTGCTGAATGTCTCATTACCTCATCATTATCTCTAAATCATCTACTCAATCTCACTGTTGTGGGAACATCAAAACTTCTGCCTCAAGGCCCTAACACCATTTTCAAAGAGGGCAGTTATTTACTTGCAAATATTCACATAACAAATTTTGAAACAGAAGAATGACATATGCCAATCAGCTGATACATTTCTCTTAGCTGAAAACAATAGACACACCAGGTGGTGCTTGAAGTAGGCTACTTGAAAATAAACACAACCATATTCAATAGTTTTACTATGACCATTTGTTGGTATGTTTTATGATTAGACTATTATAAAATTGAATCTTTTATATGAATGGGAAACCTGGAAAAGCCTGAAACTGCACAAATTGTAAGTGAATTAAGGTGTAAAATATTACCTATCTACTCCCTTTACAGTCATAAACTATCAGCCTATCTACTCAGCCACTGAATCACTCATCATTGTAGTAATTCTAGGAGTTCTTATATTCAACTGGTTCTACTTGTTCAAATACTGGTTTTCAAAGGAAATGATGTTATGAGTTAAGCTGTAAAGAAAACTTTATGTATACTGTATCCTAACTATTATATTCTGTCTAATCTAATCAAATTTATTTGATGATGTAAACAGAGCACAATGCTCTGTTCTTGGACTCTGATAATATTCAGGACAGGCAATATTTTTGCTTCTCCTGTACATTTACCTATCAATGTCATCAATTTGGTTCTAAAGATAGTACCTAACTGGCCATTATGAAATGCACAGCAAATATCTCTCATTCACTGTTGGTCAAACACTTGTAATGAAAATATTCCAATAGCTAGGGAACAAATGGCTATATCTAAGTTCTATAACACAATCATGAATTAAAAATCTAGGTTACTAGGACTTTGTGTTATTATTAGAAGAGTACCAGTATAAGACATGAAATGTATTGTTTGAGGTGCAATGTTGTTTGAGAAATAGCAAATCTTACAGGCAAGATATGTTTAGTGTGCCTCTTCATTTCACTGGAGTAGAAATATGTTGACATATTAAGTGCTTCAAAAAACAATAGATATACAATGGTTGAGGCAAAAGGCATGGTAACATTTTTTTTTCTTCCAGATACTAGTCCAGTTGGAAAATGTGACATATACAGACAAAAGAAGAAGGTCTTAACTACACATGTGGACAATGAATAGCAGTTAAATATTATAACACACTAATTATAATGGTAGTATACAGGGCAATATGGCCTTCCACGTGCAAAATAATGCCCTGTATACTTCCATAATAATTAAGTGTGTTACAATATTACAGTGATATTCATTGTCCACACATGTAGTTAACACATTGTCCTTTTGTCTGCATATATCACATTTTCCAACTGGAATGGTATGTGTGTGGTGGGAGCAATAATTGCCATGACTTTTGACCCACCCCCTCATATTTTGTTCTGATACAATACATTCACATCAAATTGGTGTGTTAGCGAATTGGCAGAATGTTAGTTTATTAACAGCTCTATAATAACACAATAATTCATGCACTTACTTGGCCATAAAAGGAACATGAATTGCCTCCTTGTACAGTTCCGTTGCCATCTTTGTGGCTTCCCCAATATTTCTACAGTCCATCAACCAAAATCTTGCAGATACTGTAGTTGTGAAAGACACACAGTCATTGACAAATGTGAGTGGTGTTGAGCCGGTTACATCCTCCCACTGAGCTCGTGTTGTCCCTCCTGAGGAAAATTTAACACTCAGTCTATAAACTTGTTAATCTCCACATAACATCTAGTAATAATATGAATTCACAATAATAAAGTCTATTTTTGAACTAATGATCTTAAATCTTCAAACTATACAAAATATAAGAATCAAATATTTTTAGACCCTGAATTTTGCTTCAATCAGCTTTGATGTATATTGTATGAAGATAAATAGTCATATAAAGAATCTAGTTTAACCTTCGTCTTGCAAATGTTGTTAATTTTGAGTTATGAAGTACTTGCAATAGATACATGATTTCATCCTGGATAGGTCAACATTTTTAGGGACGACAAATTTGTCAATATTGTGAACAAAAATATTAAGATATTTCTGCATTAATGATAAAAACTGTTATGACATTAAAAGCTTTTTGTGGGCTCTGTTACGTTTAAGATTCGATTATATTTAAAAATCAAGTAGTTCTGTAAGGTTTATTGCATTACAAGTACTTCTAGTCTTTTTAGTTATTTATTTTTTATTTTTTAAGTATAAAATTTGTCAAATGATCATATTCTATCATAATGGGAGCAGAATTTTCAGCATAGTTTGAAAAAATTATGATTATGTGTTATTCAGAAAAGTGATCTACCATGCAGATTTTGAAGAGCCCATTAAATACTTTTCATTTTACCTATGACAACTATACAAAAATTATTATTTTGTCAAAATGAATGTAAAAATGTTTTTCTGCCAAAGAGCAGTCACATCCTTCATGACATGCTGAAGAACATAATGACATTAATGAGTGATTACCCATAGTATAGTAAAATATCCCTAAAATAAGGCAAGCAAATGAGGTATATGTATGAAAAATGTGGAGATGGGAAGGAGTACATGGAATATCCTAACATAGAAAAAGTCATGTGGCAAAAAGCAAAATTATTTACTGAACTGTTTCACAGTTCATAATGCAGGAGTCTAAGATAAGTATGTATTAATGACTACAAAAAAAGAAAAAAAAAAAAACACTGGGAAATTCTCACTATGCATTTCCAAGTGTTAGGTAACAGCCAAACAAAGGAAGCTCAATTCTGAATTGCTTAACACAATTGTGAAACAGATCACATTGTTCATGCTATGTTACCCATGTAAATAACAATGAAATTTATTATTTAAATATTTTCAACAAATGTAAAGTAGGGAAACTAAAAGCTGAATATTTAATTTTAAACTAATAATTTTATGATATAAGTAGATTCTGATATTGCTATGAAACCATTACTATGTTCCCAAATGAAAATAACTTGGCACAAAACAGATAATAATTAGCTACTAGGAAAGCATGTTGCATGTTAAAGAATCATACTTAATTATGATCACTATGAGGTAATTATTTTCCTCTAATCACTTAATCAAAATCAAAATGTGTAGTATGTGGATGCATTTGTGTCAGAACAAAATTTGAAGAAATGGTGTAAACTCTGTAGATGATCACTAGCTACTTGAACCTAGTTACAGCATCGTGAAATTCTCATGCAATTATGTTGTAAAAAGTAAAACATGTGAGACAACTTCAGTCACTACAGTTAAATGTGAGGCACCAGTAGGTGACTATAAAAATAAATAATACATAAGATTTATTGATCTATATGTAATCACTGTCTTTACAAAGTGTGTATATAATTCATGCAATTTCATGAATATCCAATTATAGATACATAATATTTAATGTACGATAAAGACAAGATGTGACGAATTACCAATGCAATTTTTATATGAACATACTATCTATCTCATAAGTTTGTTAGTGTCATCACATTATAATAAATAATAATTTTTGCAACACTTGATAGGTATTCCATTTATAAATGATGATTTTAGAGCCTTATTTTCCGTGATAACGTTTACTCATATGTCTGTGTATGACATTTCAATGAAAAACTTGTGAAAACTTATGGATATCAAGTATGTAAATTGTGGAATACAAATAGGTGCTGTTTAGTTGCTTCTTTGCTGCTATTGTGATTTTCTCTTTGTTTTGGATTTCTGACTACAGAAGCATATAAATGCTTAATTTCATCAAGATATTAAGTGGTTGTAGGTGAGTGCTAGATCAAATTTCAACTATATAAAAATGTGCCTCAAAGCTACAGAAAAAGTAACTAAAAACAAAAATATAAAAAAGTCACATCAGTAGAGATGGTAAACATCTGTCTGTTTGTGATTAATCATGATAAAGTGTATTGATACCCACATCACAATAGTCCATTGATAACTGGAGTAATTTTGCCAATACAGCTAAGATCTAATGTTTTAACGAATTGATAATATTAAATCAGATATGTCAACTGATTTTTAGTTACTTGTAATGAGGTTAGGTATTTAAGTTAATTCTAGTATTACACACATTTTCTGCGATATCAGAAGAGTAACTTTAATCAAACTACACTATCAGTTCATTTGCATAGAACCATAGATTTATATGGATAATTTCTCATCCTATTTTATATAAAATGAATAAAAATTATTTACATGAATTTCAAAGTTGATTTCAAAAATAATTTGACATTTCAGGCCCTCCTACATCTACATATATACTCTGCAATATACCATAAAGTGCATGGCGGAGGGTACACTGTACCACTACTAGTCATTTCCTTTCCTATTCCACTCCCAAATAGGAAGAGGGAAAAAAGAATTTCAATACGCCTCTGTATGAGCCCTAATATCTCTTATCTTGTCTTTGTGATCTTTACGTGAAAAGTAAGTAGGCGGCAGTCAGCTCCAAATTGCAGCCCTCTAAATTACTTCAACAGAATTTCTCAAAAAGAACATTGTATTTCCTCCAGCGATTCCCATTGGAGTTCCCAGAGCATATCTGTGACACTCATGCATTGGTCAAACCTACCAGTAACAAACCTAGCTGCCCGCCTCTGAACTACTTCCATGTCTTCTTTTAAACTGATCTGCTGCAGGTTCCAAACACTTCAGCAATACTCAAGACATGGTCATACAAGTGTTTTATATGCACTCTCCTTTACAGATGAAGTAAATCATCCCAAAATTCTCCCAATAAACTTAAGTTGGCTGTCCGCCTTACTCACAACTGGCCTTACATGTTCGTTCCAGTTCATATCGCTCTGCAATGTTATGCCTAGATATTTGAATGACGTGACTGCATCAAGATGCTCACTACAAATTATGTATTCAAAAATTATGGGACTGTTTTTACTACTCATGTGCATCACCTTACAATTTTCTACATTTAGAGCTAGCTGCCATTCTTCACATAACTAGAAATTTTGTGTAAGTCATCCTGTATGCTATTACAGTCAGTTAAAGATGACACACTCCCATACACCACAGCATCATCAGCAAACAGCAGCAAATTACAAGTTACTATGTCCATCAGATCATTTATATAGATAGAAAATAATAGCAGTTCTAACACACTCCCTTGGGGCACGCCTGACGATGCACTCGTTTCTGATGAACACTCACCATTGAGAACAACATACTGCGTTCTATTACTTAGGAAGTCTTCCAACCAGTCACAAATCTGTAAATCTATTCCATATGCTCGTAATTTTGTTAGCAGTCTGCAGTGTGACACTGTTTCAAATGCCTTTTTTTAAATCAAGAAAAACACAAGCTGCCTGTTGCCTTCATCCATGGCTCGCAATGTGTCATGTGAGAAAAGGGCAAGCTGAGTTTCACACAAACGATGTTTCCTAAACCCATGCTCATCCATAGAAAGAAGCTTTCCAATCTCAAGGAAATTTATTATATTTGAGCTCCAAAATTCTACAGTAAACTGATGTCAATGATATTGGCCTCTAATTATGTGGGTGAGTTCTTTTACCTTTCTTGTAAACGGAAGTAACCTGCACTTTTTTCCATTCACTAAGAACTTTGGACTGAATTAAAGATTCACAATAAATGCAAGCTAAGTAAGGGGCCAAGCCGCATAATACTCTTTGTAAAACCAAAGTGGTGTTCCATCAATACCAGGAGACTTTTTTGTATTCATCTCGCTCAGCTGCTTCTCTACACCAGAAACACCTATTACTATGTACTCCATTTCAGAGTGAGTCAATTGATCAAATGATGGTACATTTGTGCAGTCCTTCTGTGTGAAAGATTTATTAAAGATTAAATTTAGAACTTCAGCTATCCATTTGCTTTCTTCTATTACTGCCCCAGAATGATCAACGAGTGACTGGATAGTGGCCTTTGGCCCACTTATTGATTTTACATACGATCAGAATTTTTTCGGGTTCTCGGAAAGATCTTTTGCTAAGGTATGCCTGTGGTAATTATTGATCTTTTTATAGACATACGAATCTCTACTAACTTTTGTCTGTCATGATTTTTGTGTTCTTTTTTGAAAAAAATGTTCAAATGTTTGTAAATCTATCGGACCAAACTGCGTGGTCATCAGTCCGTAGCTTAAAAACTGCTTAAACCTAGGTAAACTAACCTACGGACAACACACACACACCCATGCCCCAGGGAGGACTCGAACCTCCACGGCGAGCAACTGCGCACTCTGCAGAGAGACGCTTTAGACTGCTCGGCCACTCCACCGCGGCGTTCTTTTTTTTTTTTTTTTTTTTTTTTTTTTTTTGGAACCAAGAGTGCAACAGCCTTTGCTTTCTCAGTAGCTTTCTAACATTATTATTATACCATGATGGATATTTTCCATCCTAATCAACTTTATAAGCACATATTTCTGTAACTTTAAATTTAGTCCACAATTCCTCTACATCCATTATACCGGAACTAAATGATGTCCATTCATTTCTAAGTGTGATGCTAACAATTGCTCTTTCTAGCAAAAACATGCTCATAGCCTTCTTGATTGGTTCATTAACCTTGGTCACCATTGATGCAATTACAATATCATGATCACTAACTCTTGTCTCTACACTGACATCGTTAATAAGGTCGGGTTTGTTTGTTGCTATAAGGTCTAAAATATTTCCATTTCATGTGGGCTGTCATTTTAACTGCTCAGGACAGTTTTCGGAAAACACGTCCAATAGTAGCTTGCAAGACAGCTTGTCTGTACCACCTGAAATGAAACTAGAGAGCTTCCAACCTATACTCTTAAGGTTGAAGTCTCCCCTGACTAATATTGCATGGACAAGATACCTATGCACTACCTGGCATAGACTTTTTTTTTGAATGACTCTAAAACTGCTTCAGCAGCACTGGGGAGCCAGTAAAAACACCCAACTTTACTTCTCTTATACCTATTATACGAGCCCAGGTAACTTTACAGTTTCTCTCAACCTTACCCTTGGTACAAACAATATCTTTGTCCACTGCCCCCTACAGTTGTGTCTAATCTGTCTTTCCTATATACATTCCATGCCTTGCTAAATATTTCTGAGTTACCAACATCATGATTTAGGCAGCTTTCGGTACCTAAAACTATCTGAGCACAATAATTTTCATGCAGCGATGTAGACATATAACAATATATCAACAATTATAACATAACTATTTGCTGCACAATGGATTTTGTATTTAATGCTGAAATACTTAGTGAACAATACACTATAGCTATTGCAAACATTTGAAAAATGTGATTTAATAAGTATATTATTGTGATGACTTTCTGAGGACCAAAAAGCTTTTAGTGCCATATGAGATCTGAAAAAACAAACACACACACACACAGAGAGAGAGAGAGAGAGTGAGAGAGAGAGAGAGAGAGAGAGAGAGAGAGATCTCACAAATTTATTATTTGTAGTTACCATTATTTTGCAAAAACATATAATGTGATGATTCTTTTCCCTTTTTGTTACTCAAAAATATCCTTCCATCTATATTGTCTTACAACATTTTTGTTACACTAAAAATAGCTTCAAAGGTGAAATAGATCTTACTAATCTATTGATATTAAGTGTAGCATGACAAGTAAGTATGATAAAAATGAAACTATAATTTAGTTGTCTTGTATTCAGAACTGTAAACAAAAATAATAATATTCTGTCTTCATTTAACTCCTTGTTTCAAAGTACCATTACCAGTTACTTAAATTCTGTCAAATTCTAGAACTGTGATTTCAATATTATACAGTTATCATCAAATGTTCAAATGTTTGTAATTCTATTGGACCAAACTGCGTGGTCATCAGTCCGTAGCTTACAAACTACCTAAACCTAGGTTACTAACCTAAGGACAACGCACACATACACCCATGCCCCAGGGAGGATTCGAACCCCCCCCCCCCCCCTACAAAATTATGAAACGAAAAGAAGTCTCCCATTCACAACAGTTTCGCTGTAGATGCTGTAAAACTGTTGCATCAGGCATGACCTTGTGATGTTTTATTTGATTGCTCCTGACTGTCTTCGCAACATGTTTTGCATATAGTATGGATATGTATCACTAAATGTGCCATCAAATTTATATCACTGTACGACACATACTTCAGGAAATATCTAATATATAAAATTTTTTTTTTCATATTTTAGGCATGGCCATGCTGTACATCCAATTGTAATAAAACTTTGTTAACCCATTGCTTGCAGTTGACCAAAGGTTATACGCATACTAAAATTGAATTCGTATGGTGCATGGCGGAGGGTGCTTTACAGTTAGCTAATTCATTTCTTATGCCTTCACGCTGAAATGGCTGGATGGATATGAATTAAATTTGGAACAGAGGTAGCTTATACCCTGATTGATATGTGGGCTGCCTTTCGTAAGCCACCGTATGGTGCATGCTGGAGGGTACCTTAGAATAGGTTAATACATTTGCTTCTCTTCATGCTGAAACAGCTGGATGGATTTGAATGAAATTTGAAATGCAGATAGTTTACACTGTGAATTAACTCATGAGCTACCTTTAGGATTCCACAGTATGGTACATGGGGGGAGGTACCTACAGTGGGTTAACACGTTTGTACTCTTTACCCTGAAACGGCTGGACAGAATTGAATGAAATGTGGAATGTAGATAGCTTATACCCTGAATTAATACTGGGCTACCTTTTGTAAGCCTATGTAGGTGCATGACAGAGGGTACAAGATACATCCATATTGTTTGACTGGCCCTGAAAGTCAGCACATAAATCTATGTTTTCATGAAGGAAATTTTTATAATCTGCAAGACAGTGAATTTAGCATGGCGGAGTGTACCTTGCAACTTTGACACCACTTGACCTATCACCATGAAACTTGGCGAATATGTATGTTTCCATATATAGGAGGGAGAGGAGCAGGTGGAGGAGGAGACAGACAGAAAGGGGAGGGAGGAGTCAGATAGAAGGCGACGGAGAGAGGAGAGAGGAGGAGAATGAAAGAGGGGAGATGGTGGCAGGCAAATGAAATGAGATGAACAGAGGGAGGGGCAGAGGAACTGGACAGAGAAAGGCACTGGAGGAGACGGGGGGAGGAGCAGGCGAACAGAGAGAATGTAAAGTAGGAGACGACTATATACATCATTCGTAATTAAACAAGCTAACACTTTCAAATTACAAATGTTATTTGCACAATTATATCTTCTGCAGCAGCAATTTGCCAGGTACCAGCTAGTATGTGATAAAACTGACATGAACACACATAAGGTGGTTTATACTCAAAGCAATCAATATTTATATCAGAGCCAGAAATGAAAGTAATTTTCTTCTAAATGTTGGTTTGTTATGATTCACCTTAGAAAGATTTGACTTTGGTGAAGAATAAAATTGCATTGTAACTGAATTAATTTAAAATTGATTTTTGTCAAGGTTGACACAAGCAATTATAGAAAATAAGGCAAGGTTTTCCCATGTAATACTAAAATACACTGATTTCACAACTGGCTGTAGCATAAAGGAAGACAATAGTGCAAAGAATGACAAAACTTAGAGAAAATGCCAAAATGTAACAATCTTGGTAACAAAATGTCTATGAAATGTTGAGAATACTGGAAGTTAAACTCTCTGGTTGCTGTTTTGCATGTGAAGATTCTGTGCTATTTTCCCCCCAGGATTGTGGTTACAGTAGCTGCTAAAACTGAATTTTAATTTTCTCTTACAGTAAAACAACTGAATTTACTCCAGAAAGACTTCCTGTTGGGTTAATTAAAAGCAAAAACAAAAAATTACACTTTTATTAACTGCCATGCTCCAATAAATGAAGAGAACTGAGAGAATCTGAAACGCGTGTGTGGGAGGAGGGGGGGGGGAGGAGGGGGGGAGGAGGGGGGAGGAGTAGGAAGAAAATTTCTTTATCTTCAAGAAACTGAGATATCCAATATACAAAGATGAAGACTGTAATACTTTTGGGTGATTTCAGAGCTCAAATTGGTAGAGGAAAGAAATGTAGAAACATAGTAAAGTGTTATGCATTGAACAAAGAAGCTAATACAAATGCTATGATTAGTCAATTTCAAAATTCTCTCATGAAATTATTGACAGTTATCTTCAGCATCCCCGTGGAGAACTTCAGTTGATTCATGTAAAAAAAAAAAAAAAAAAAAAAAAAAAAAAAAAAAAAAAAAAAAAAAAAAAAAAATAAATAAATAAATAAATAACTATAGAATACACTATGGCAATCATGAATGTGAAAGCAATTAGGTATGTATAATTTGACTCTAATCTCTATCTCTCCATAACTGTAATAATGGAACGTCCAGGTTGGAATTAACAATATAGTAATAAGGACGCTTTATAACTCACCACAAAGACACAATGATGAGCTACAACAGGCACATAAAAAAGACACACACAACACTTCAGCTATTGGCCTTGGAATTCTTCAGAAAATAGAACATTCACACAATTACACAGGCACAAAACTCAGTCACACAACTGTTAGCTCCGGCTGCCACACTTTGAATCATGCTCTGCAGTGTCGAAACAGAGGAGAAGAGGGGGGGGGGGGGGGATAGGAAAGCTGTGTCACAGTGGTGGGGTTGGATACCACACAGCCTTGCAGAAAATGTATGTATTACATGGGAGGAATGAGATGCAGCTTAGGAATGGAGTTGGGAGGCGGGTGATGGGAAGAAAATAAGTAAAATGAAACAAAACAAAACAAAAGTAAAATAAAATGCATGTGCACTGCACACACACGCATGCATGCACGCGTGCGTGCACGCGCGTGCGCACACACACGCACACACACACACACACACACACCACTCAAAATAGGAGAGGTTTAGAATACAGAGGTAGGAATCGTAGGTTGAGGCCTGGATAATTTCGTGATCGGAGAATGTACTGTACAGATAACTCCCATCTGTGCAGTTAAGAAAAGCTGATGGTGCATGGGAGGTTCCAGATGGCCTGGTTGTGAAGCAGCCATTAAAAATAGCATTCCATTCTCTGGATCCCACCCCTCCTTTGACCATAACTTGCACCTTTTCAGATTCTACCAATCCATATCCCACACAAACCTAGTTCTACAAAATCATCTCTCCATGGCTCATAAATTCCTCAGCTACCTCCTCTCCCTCCATAAGATATTATTATTGTGGAAACCAAAATACCTACATCCCATTTCCCAGAGTGAATCCTTTGCCCTCCAGCAATTGGAGGAGGACTCCAAGCATCACCTCCACAAGTTGTCCAGCCTTCTGACATCGTATTGCCACTTTGGAGCACATATATCCAATCCTTACCCGACCCAGTGTTCCTCTTCGTGAACCCCTAATAGCACTCAGACCTTGCTTAGCTGACCTCTTGAACCTACCTCACCCCTCCAAACTCCCTACCAACACTCCACAACATCCAATGTCAAAACAACCCCAGAACACTGTGGTTAACCTGTCCACAAAAAACCTCAACCCCACTGAACTTCCATTTTATCCAAACGTCTTACCTTCAGACCTACACCTCCTAGTCAATCATGTTGGTCTCGTCAAAGACCTACTCTCCTTTTCCCGATCCCTATGATGGAAACAATACTTTTCCACCAATCCCTCTGACTATAATCCACCTAATCCCAACATTGAACCCTGCCTTTCCCAGTTCATACCACCATCCAACAGAAAACCCCCTGCACTCCCACCTAACCACTCCCTGGTTACCCTCCAAGAATTTCGCACCTACAACTTTGCCACACCATATTTCCCCACGTCCCTTCCTAAGAACTCAAACCTTTCAGCAGAAGAAAGGAGAGCCATCCACAACATCAAAACAAATCCCAACATGATTATCCTCCCCACAGATAAAGTAGTTATGGACCACAGGGACTACCTGGCAGAAGGTTAGTTCCTACCTCTCTATCCTAAACCTCTCCTATTTTGAGTGGTATGTGTGTTTGTGTGTGTGTGGTGCATACACGTTTCATTGAGCGATTGATTTATTTTATTTTAGTTTTATTTTATTTATTTTCCTTCCCTCACCTGACTCCCCACTCCATTCCTAAGATGCATAGATGCATCTCTTCTTCCAGTCTAATACATACATGCTCTGCAATGCTGTGCTATATCCATTCCCAGCAAGAGTTGTGTGCCTGTGTGATTGCATGAATATTCTATGTTCTGAAGAAGGCCATGGCCGATAGCTAAAGTGTTGTGTGTGTGTGTGTATTTTTTTTTCCTGTGCCTATCGCAGCTCATTGTCATGTCTTTGTGGTGAGTTGTAAACTGTCCTATATTGTTAATTCTCTCCAAAATTAAAGTTACATGCCTACCTATGAAAATAAAATAAAAATCACAGGAACTAATAAATTATAGTACAGACATATAAAAGAATCATTTAAAAATTACTAATATGAAATTAAAATAGCTCATGATTTCAAACAGCCAAAATTATTTAAGAAATTAACAATTCCACACCGAAATGTCTGGATCAGTCAAAACTAAAAATAAAATTAAATGGACAAATACAGTTTGTGTATTCCATTTAAACAAGGGAAACAAAAAAGATAATTAGAAGAACCAAAAGATATTTTGAAAAGAGAAAACATGTACAAATTGAGAAAAAGATCTGTGATTTTTAACAGACATTTAAGAACAGACATAAAGGATACAAAACCCAACTATTTCTTTCACAGATGTAAATGTCAAACTTAGCTTAAGAAACAATAAAAACTTGAAAATATTTGCAGAATTTTCGATCCACTAGCTAACTGTCAAGAAACAGTTCACAAGCTGAAATTTACTCAAGAAAATCTAAGAGAAGATTTACTATGAAAGATAATGAAGTAATTAAAAGCTTAAGGAAACAATAATACTTGTGAGGAACACTATATTACATTGGGAGTTTTAGAATGGTTTCATACAGATATAAAGAATGAGTAGAATTAATCTCTGAGGAAATCTGGAAAATTGAAAAAATTGGAGAAGAGAGGAAGGTAGCCTTGATACGATTACTACATAAGAAAGGTACTAAACAACACATTAACAAGTACAGAGAAATTTATTTACTACAGTTTCATATCTAATATTTTTCAAGACATTACTGGAAAGAGACAATTAGGTGACTAACAATGTGGTTTGAGAAAGAGCACATCACATTCTCAACGAATATTCAAACTGAAGTCAATCATTCACGACAAATATTTTCATAAAGTATAGGTTGCTTAGTCACTACAGAGACATCCGATGAGTTGCAGAAAGTAACAAATAACAGAAAACACTTGATAGCGTTTGGCTGTTAAGGCTTTCGACAGTCACACACACACACACACACACACACAGACATGACTGCCATCTCTGGCCACTATGGCTACAGAGGCTGGAGACAACAGTCTTGTATGTGTCAGTGAGTGTGTCTCCCTGACCGATGAAAGCCTTAACAGCCGAAAGCTATCAAGTTGTTATCTGTTATTTGTGCCTTTCTGCATCTCATTGGACGTCTCTGTAGTCACTAAGCAACCTATCCTTCACGAAAATATTGTTGAATCCTTCCTGGAATTTCCATTGTTTGATTCATGACAAATAAATGTATTTGAAAGATATTTCAGTAATGGTTGTAGATTTCAAAAAGCCTTTGATTACATTGTTGGAAAAGTATAGATAAAATAAACTGAGGTTTTAGTGTAACGTATAAATTGTCAAATCTGCCCTTTAAAATAAACAATGGTGTAAGGCAAAGTGATGGTGTATCACAAGCTCTATCTAATTGTCTTCCTTATAAAATTTAGAGAATTTGGAATGAAAAACTGAATAAATATAAATTGCACCCATAAGGTTATGACACATTTCTGAAAATAGATACCGGCAAAAATTAAAAGGTCTTGGAAAAGTAAGAAAATAGTTTGGAAAAGTACACATAAAATGTTAGGGGCACAGGGTATAACTAAAGACATTTACATCAAAAAATGACAAAGTTACTATTATTAGAGGATTATTCAATACAAATATTAATTAATAACAACATTTTGCCGTTTTCCTGGTATCCTCTGCCAAGCCTCTTTATCCAGCGCATCTTCTTGTCGATGCTGCGATGTTCCATTACTCCTTTTATTTGGTCTGTTCAAGAACGTCATGGTGTTCTGCGCTTATGTCTGCCAGGTGGTTTCCATTCATAAACCTTCTTTGGCCACTGATGATCTGGCATTCTCAACATATGTCCGTACCAATTCAGTGATTTTCTTTCAATTCTGTCTATCACTGTATCATTTGCCTTCATTCTAGCTCTTACTTCATCGTTAGTTTTTCTTTTGATTCTTGATATTCTGACAATTCTATGTAAATAATCCATTTCCACAGCTATTAGTCTTCTTTTGACATCTGCATTTAATATCGATAGTTCTTGTCCATAGCATAACACTGATTCAACCATTATTTTACCTACTCTTTTCTTATTGTTGTTGGAAATATTCTTATTCTACCAAAAAGAATTCCTACACCCTAACACTTTTCTGCTTTGCTGCAGGGGAGTGATGACCACGCAGTTTAGTCCCCTTTAAACACCCAACACCAACCAATCTGCTTTGCTGTATTCTGTATTTTACTTCTGTATGGATCAATCCATTTTTATCAATATGTGCCCCAAGATATTTAAATTTCTCTACCTGTCTCATAACTGTTTTGTCACTGATGTGTACTTCAAATTTAGCAACACTGTTCACTAACAGATACTCTGCTTTTGTTAGACTCATTTGTAGTCCCCATCTGCTGTATTCGTGATATAATCGTCATATCATGAACTCAAGGTCATAATCATCTTGTAGCTGCACAATATATATATTCCATTATGAAATTTGTTATTAACACTATGACGCGATTCAAAAGTAATAGCAGTGTTCATAGCTACAACACTAGGAGAAAGGGTGATTTTCACTATTTAATGTTAAATGTAATTTTGGCACAGAAAGGGGTGAATTATGCTGTCACGAAAGTGTTTGGACACTTACTAAGTAGCATCAAAAGTCTGACAGATAGCCAATTAGTATTAAATAAGAAATTAAAAGAATTTCTGAATGGCAACTCCTTCTACACTTTAGATGAATTTTTAAATAAAACAGTCATTTTGCTAACACACACACGCACACACACACACACACACACACACACACACACACACACACACACACACACTCCTGGCCATTAAAACTGCTACTCCACGAAGATGATGTGCTACAGATGCAAAATTTAACCAACAGGAAGAAGATGCTGTGATATGCAAATAATTAGCTTTTCAGAGTATTCACACAAGGTTGGCACTGGTGGCGACACCTACAACACGCTAACATGAGGAATGTTTCCAACCGATTTTTCATACACAGACAGCAGTTGACCGGCGTTGCCTGGTGAAATGTTGTTATATGTAAGGAGGAGAAATGCAAACCATCATGTTTGCAACTTTGATAAAGGTCGCACTGTAGCACATTGTGATTGCAGTTTATCGTATCGCGACATTGCTGCTCACGATCCACTGACTGTTAGCAGAATATGGAATTGGTGGGTTCAGGAGGGCAATACAGAACGCTGTACTGGATCCCAATGGCCTCGTATCACTAGCAGTCTAGATGACAGGCATCTTATCCGCATGGCTATGACGGATGGTGCAGCCACGTCTCAATCCCTAAGTCAACAGTTGGGTAGTTTGCAAGACGACAACGATCTACACGAACAGTTCAATGATGTTCGCAGCAGCATGGACTATCAGCTTGGAGACCATGGCTGTGGATACCCTTGATGGTGCATCACAGACAGGAGCGCCTGTGATGGTGTACGCAATGATGAACCTGGGTGCACGAATGGCAAAAGTCATTTTTTCAGATGAATCCAGGTTCTGTTTACAGCATCATGATGGTTGCATCAATGTTTGGTCACATCACGGTGAATGCACATTGGAAGCGTGTATTCGTCATCACCATACTGGTGTATCACCTGGTGTGATGGTATGGGGTGCCACTAATTAATGTTTGAACAGTGGCTGTTAAATTTCAGATGTGTTATGACCCATGGCTCTACCCTTCATTCGATCCCTGTGAAACACTACCTTTCAGCAGGATAATGCACTATTGGGTGTTGCAGGTCCTGTAAGGGCCTTTCTGGATACAGAAAATGTTCGACTGCTGCCCTGGCCAGCACATTACCCAGATCTCTCACCAACTGAAAAGTCTGGTTAATGGTGGGCGAGCAACTGGCTCATCACAAAAAGCCAGTCACTCCTCTTGATAAACTGTGGTAATGTGTAGAAGCTGCATGGGCACCCGTACCTGTACACGCCATCCAAGCTCTGTATGACTCAATGCCCAGGCGTATCAAGGCCATTATTACGGCCAGAGGTGGTTGTTCTGGATACCGATTTTTCAGGATCTATGCACCCAAATTGTGTGAAAATGTAATCTCATGTCAGTTCTAGTATAATATATTTGTCCAATTAATACCCGTTTATCATATGCATTTCTTCTTGGTGTAGCAATTTTTTATGGCCAGTAAGAAAAGTTAACAATCTTTAAAATATTGAGTGTTATGTGTAGACACGATTTATTAAACTGAAATGTTCCACATCATTGTGAAAAAGTTGTATATATGACCTATGGAACAAATATTAATCTAATCTAATCTAATCCTGCATTTTTGCTAACAGTCTAAAGCATCATAAAAATGGTTGAAGATATTTATTATTTGATGCCACATATATTTATAACAAAAAACACCTTCCTGAAATAGGAAAGATGTTGGTATTTAAATGCAAGGTTGGTAAACATGTAACAAACCTATAGTGCCATATAACATACCTCGATGTTTTGATGTTGCTAAATCGCAGTGGTCTTTCTTTGATACTTAACTGTTGATTAAATTCTACTCATTTATAATGCATAATTTGTTTCTATTCTCATAACCCCTTTTAACATTCCTTCATATTGATACCGATATTTTGTATAACATTTTGCATTAATAATACTGAAACACATGAGATATTGCTTTGGTTATGTGTTTTCCAATACTGCTGTACATGGCACTTATAGTGGCCTTGGGAAGATGAACTTTTTACTATCAGAGTTTCTAAGTACAACATCAGTCAAAAGGTTGAGGGTTAGCACTTGATGTACTTTTGCTCTCAGAGGACTGAAAACTTGTTTCTGAGATAATTGTAGTATGTAAGAGATAGAGTTAAGAACCACATAAATAAATAAATAAAAATAACAATTTATCATCAAGATACATCTCAAAGTCACAGTACTAAGATGTAAGTTACAAGCCCCCCTACATACCGCTATACGCACCTTTAAGTCTACTAAAATGAGATAATTTCTGTTTCCTGTTACTGTCAAGAGATGTCACTGTATGGGACACGGTTATGTTGTTATGTTGGCAACACTGTTATACCAAAAATGATGAGGCTGTTTCAGTTGACATTTATGTGTTATGCAAGTAACTCATACACATCAGTTTTAGAAGTTGTAAAAAATAGTCTATGGCTTATTATATCTCAACCATATATACTAGACATTTTCAAGATTTAGGTAACAATCCATCATATTATGAATACAAAAGTATACTTCAAAAGCTGAGATCATTATTTATTATTTATTGATGACCATTTTCAGAAAAAACTATCTTGGCATCATTTGGTCTCATGACTATACATCTCAATAAAATTCCATTACGATTGCACACAAAGTCCATGACACATCAGGTGTTCAAAAACCATAATATTCATTGAAATGTCTCATGTTGTTCTTGGTGGACAAGTTGATATTCAAATGAATTAATCTAAATATGAGTTTATGCAACAGCTGTGACAGTTAATTTTACATGGTATCAGGTAAGTATAAATTTGCATAACACTGTAAAATATTGTAAAACTCCGTGTGGGCTTCTAAAACAAAAGCCAAGGTTTTTAGGCACTATGTCTAGGAAATTTCAGTCAAAACAAACATGATCATGACAAAGAAGATCTAGTAGAAAGGACACTGTTAATGTGTACCGTACACTCAAAAAATAATTTTCTGAATGATAGGTATTGATATATAATGGAAAACCTTTAATAGCTGTCAGCAATATCATGACACAAGGATCATGAAAGAAGGTTTTGTTCTTCCTGTGAGAGATGAAAATGAGATTAATAAAAGCTTATAGGAAGAGCTTGACTCTACCCTAATGATTCAACAAGTAAAACTATGAAGCTTCCTATCAGTGTGGATCTAGATAATGATTTTTACAAAAGCTTTACACAAAAAACATCATAAGGAGAAACTACATCTGGTTCTATTTATTTTGGAAAGGAATTTAATTTAATGAAAATCTAGGGACCATTTTAATGTTAAAGAAAGTATGGATGTATGGATTGCTTAAAATGCTTTAAGGCGAGGCACAGCAATTGTGATCTTCAAATACGAGGAGGATAACGACCTGCTAAGGCCTCAGGAATTGAGATTTTTAAAATCAGACAAATGGACCTATTGAGGTAATATGGTTATACACTGAAAATGTTTACAGTGCAGTTGAAACTGTGGAAAGTTTGCAAAGAAAAAAATTTGCTTGATATCATATATCAGCAGCAATTGACCCTAAAAAAAACAACAAGAATCACATTCCTGCTTTAACTTTTGCTAACCAGCAGCTGCCAATTGTGTACACCCATCATTGGTAAGAATCCACATTGATTGAAGCACATTAATATGTTTATGATGCCTACTATTTACAAATATCAAAATAGTGTCTAAACGGACAGTACAAATTTCACAAAATAAATTGTGTAAGGTTTTGTACCCTTTGTAAAAGCTCTTCAGGTAATGAATGACAACAGGAAAAAATCATTACCAGCTCTTTGATCATCTGATATCTTAAAAGGAAAGGTGATTCCATAAAAAGTTGTTTCTTCCTCCTAATATAAGTACCTTATTGCAGCTCACAGAACAGTGAGTAATAGATAACAAAGAACATTTGAAAAACTGGAAATAGCATGCTTCTATTGCATGCTCTATGTTCATTAATGACTGAAACATTCTTTTATCATAATATGAAATTGTTGCAGTAATTCTCCCTAGTATTGATAATACACTTTTATGACACTGTTTTCCTAAACAGCAGAATGATGTGATGATAAATTAAGCACTACTGTCAGTAAATTGATTCCCTTAACCTTGATAAATTAGAAAGAACTGGGTGATTATCATTTAAAAACATAAAATAATGTTGTTATGTGTGGCTCAACAGGAAAATATGAAGTGTAATTTATCACAATTGTGATAAAACACTATTTAAAGTAACAAGCCTACATTTTATACAGCAAAACCTCAGTGTGATCTGTTATAAAAAAAATATTATCATGGGGTAAAAGAAACAGTGCGTTGAATATTACTGTACATGTATCAGAATTACTAATGCCTTTTTGTTGCAAAAAATCTGTGTCTGGGCCTTTCATAATGTGAGAAACTATACCGTAACTTACAAACTTACACAATTATAGAAGTAATAACCAACCCTCGTTTAGTTGCATCAATAGTATGCGTAGTACTCTCAAACAAGAACAGTACCACTGATTAGGAAATAATATGCACACTTGGATGATTGCAACTGAATGGAGATATTTTACTGAAGTAGCATCTTTTAGAGGAAAAAAAAAGTAAAGAAAAAGTTTGTCACTGAGATTACACATTTTAATTTATGGAGATACATACTATAATAATCAGTTTTTGATATAGTTATAATTGAGTACCAGACTACAATCAAATATGATAACTCACATACTTTGTACACTGGTGAAAACAATTAGGTGATCAGCTGAGATATCTAGGTTCTGAAGTATTGTGATTGGCAGAATGAACTAAAATGGTTTGACTTCTTTCTATCAGCTTTATGGACTGAAGCCAACAACACTACGAGACCCAAGATAATTGTAATAACGGAAAGTTGCTACACAGGGAGTTGGTGTTGACTTGTGTTTACTCCACCAAATGATTTACACAAGCAGTTGGGTTTGGATAATGTAGTAAGCAGGTAGTACAATGCAACAACATGACTTACCCAAAACGATGGCGTGGAGAGCAATAGGAAGGTTGGAAGTAGGATAGACACAGAGCGAGGTGGCTGTAGCTATTGGAGTATTCCAAAATGTAATTTCCAGGACCTGGACATGATTTCAGACAACAGGAACTGTTAACGAAGGCAAGGCCAAGGCTGTCAAGGGTAACATCAGCAAATCATGACTGTTATCTATGGTTAATAGCCTGTCAATTCAGGAGGGAGAATGCAATTCAGCTACAATGCAACCTCCAGGCAGTAATAGGACACATAATATCAACACAAACAGTTTTTTAAGTGGCCATTGGGAATGTGGCCTTTACGCAAAGAGGCCTATGGTGTGTGCCACAGAAAAAATGACACCATTTAGCTTGCAGAAACTGGGTGGAGGAAAACCAAGATTTGAGTTGTAATGAATGGCACCAGATTCTGTACACAGATGAGTCAAGATGAGTTCAGCCAGACAATTGTTTCCTCATCTGGAGAGAATGTGGAACGTGGAACAATTCTTCTTATGTGTAGGAAACATTATCATATCATTGACTATCATACAGATTCCCGAATGGATGACTTAGTAATATGCATCCCTGGTGTATAGAAGCAGCTCAGATAGTTGAAAACAAATAATTCACCAAGTATGGAAGGAATCCCAATTCAGTTTTACAAAGAGTAGCCTCGTCTATGGCACTGGCTCTTTACTTAGCTTGTGATTAAAGCAAGCCTCTTGCCCAGGATAAATTCCCAAGCTTATATCCATATACATACTCTACAAATTATTGTGAGACAATCACTCCATTACTTCTGTTGTGGGCTGTAAGATTTCATGTCAGAGTGAGTCATTCATTTACATTTTTGAGAAGGATAGGTTGCTTACGCACCACAGAAATGTCTGTCGAGCCATAAAAATGCTATTGAAACATATTCTATATTTTTGCTGTTTCTGCAGCTCTGTCTCTGTGGTGAATAAGCAACCTATCCTTCTCAAAAATATTGCTTAATTCCTGGAATTTCAGTTGTTTCATGCATTCATTTGCATCACAATATGGCTTGTATTTGAACATCTAACTTAACACCCCAGACACAACAGAAATATTTTAGATTTTGTGGGTAAAAACAGGCCTGATATTGATGGTTGTTTTACCTGTTTATAAGAAGGATAAAAGAATTGATCCAAAAAATTACAGGCCAATATCCTAAACTTCAGTTTGCTACAGAGTTCTTGAACTCATTCTCAGTAACAATACAATAGATTTACTTTAGACAGAAAAGCTTCTTCCTGTGCTTTAACACAATTTTATAATGCACTACTCATGCAATTCTCAGCTTGATCTTTTCTCACAATATCTTATAAATCACTGATGAAGGCCAATATGCAGACTCCAGTTTCCTTGAGTTCCAAAAAGGTGGATTGGTGATGCACTACAAATTCCTAATGAAGATACAAATATGTGAGATACGTTCTCAGGTATGTGAATGGATTAAATAACAGATCCCAGTATGTGGTCCTTGATGGTGAGTGTTCTTAACAGACAAGGTTATTGGCAATAGTGGCTGAAGAAAGTGTGAGAAGATGCTAGTATCCTCTATCTACATGAATGACCTCATGGAGATATTGACTGTAAGTCTGCAGCTGTTTCAACATGATGCTTTGGTGTACAGATGATGTCACCAATCATTGTCTGTGGGAGGTTACAAGATGACTTACGCAAATTTTCTAGTTGGTGTGATAAATACAGCTAGATCCAAACACAAAAATGTAATCTAATGCATTTGATCAGCAAAAACAATCCCATAATGTTTGACTGAAGCATTAGTTGTGTGCTGCTTGATACAGTGACCTTTAGTAAATATCTAGGCTTAATATTGCAAAGTGATATGAAATGGAATGATTACATAAGGGTATTTGTGGAGAAGACAGATGTTTGAGTGGCGTTTATCAGTTTATTGGGAAGACGTGGTTCATCTGTGAAGGAGACTGTATAGAGAATACTAATGTGATCAATTTTTTGAGACTGCTCAAATATTGGGAATCTCTACTAGGCCAGATTAAAGGAAGGCATAGAAGCAATCCAGAGACAGGTTGCTATATGTGTTGCCGATAGAATCAGTCAACATGAGTGTGTTACAGAGATGACTTGAGAATTAAAATGGGAATCTCCTGAGGGAAAATGATGTTCTTTTTTCAGGAACAATACTAAAATTTAGCATTTGAAGCTGAATGCAGAACTATTCTACTAATGTCAACTTTTATCTTGCATAAGGATCAGAAAAGTTTGGAAATGTAAAGAATGTGTACAGTACGATCACAATTTCAATATAAAGTGTGTAGGAACATGTGAGTGTGAAAAACTCAGGAATGAACTTCAGTGTGTGATGAACTAAAGACCTTGGAATTAAAAATGAATGCATTGACAGATTAATATCAGCAAAGATATGAAAACATACACATTGTCAAGAAAAGTGAGATTACAAAAATATGCTATGTAAACAATCGCCTCAAGCAAACTGCAAATAACCTCAGAACATCGAGAAACATTAGAAACACGAATCTTGTCAAATGGCCAGGTACAGAAAAGAAATCTAATCCAGGCGAAGTGAACAAATATACAGAAGACACTCTAGAAATATCTGAAGTGAAAGACAGTAAGAAACATAAAGTTTCTTGGGATAAGTTAATCACTTGTTCTTCCCAGCACAACCAAAATGTAATTATAATCTCAGACAGCCATGGTAGAAATATTGATGCTGACCTAAAACAGTTAGGTGCAAAACAACACAAAATTACAGGAAAAGTCATGCCTGCAGCTCCAATGACTTACATAGTGGGAAAATGTTATGAATTTGAAAGTCTCTCAATGGAAGATTATGCAGTAATATGGGCAGGCTGAAATGATGTGGCAAAAAATGAAGCTACTTGTGCACAAAGAGCACTTAGAACCTTACTTCAAAAATGTCAAAGTATGAACATAATTGTTCTTGGAATACCTCATAGATATGATCTGCCTGACTGGTCATGCATAACTGGAGAAATAAGGAAAACAAACAATAAAATCAGCAAAATAGTAAGAGAGTTCACTAATACTGTCTATTTAGATATCCCAATCAACAGAGAATACTACATATTACATGGAGGACACCTAATTGGAAAAGGAAAGGAGATAGTGGCAAAAAAGCTACATGAAGTTATCACCTCAAGCAAGAAAAACAATGAGGATCCAATACATTTACAATGGAAACACAGTACAGCAACCATGGAAGCAAAAGATGAACTACAGATGCAACAGATCTGAAACTATCAGCACAAAGGGCAGCACAAACAACTGAAGCAGTGGCACTTACATCAGTATCTCAAATAGTAAAAGTACATAGGCCCACTGAAATGGAAGTCTCACCAACATCAGGTGAGGGAACAAAAGAGCCATAGCAGAGAGAAGAGAACCACAACTACAGTTGAAGAATCAATGTCAACTGCTGCAGGTAGATGGAAAACAGTGCCTCCTCTCCAACTCAATGATTTTTTAATCAAAGGCAGCAAGAAGAAGAAGCCCTTAAGGTAACCCTTCAACAGTGTCCAGTACCTTGAGACTCTTGCAACCAGCAGATTTACTTTCACAATGTACAAGGACTCAGAAACAAAGTGAGTGAAACAGAAATCTTAATAAATAGTAACAGTGAACTAGCAAATGTGCAAATACTATGTATTACTGAGCACTATATGGGTTGTTCTGAAATTGAATGTGTTATGCTACCACAGTTCAAATTGGTGAATCACTTCTCAAGGAAAAATTTCAGGAGTGGGGGAACTGCATATTTATAAAAGACTATATTACTGCTCTACCAGTGGACATATGCAAACTTTCACAGCAATGAAAAAGACATACAATTATCAGACATTAAACTCACTAAGTATAGTATTTATTTAAAATCAGTTTATAGATCATCCTTAGCCAACTTGAGCTGCTCCTATAACAAACTGGACTTAGTACTAGAGAAACTAACAATATGGAAAAACTTCAGAATTGTAATCTGTGATGATTTTAATATAGATTTCCTAGTAGATGATAGTGACCATGTAAACTTCAAAAACTTTATGAATATCTACAACCTGGAACTAAAGGTATCCTACCAAAATCACAAACCATAGTAAAACTTGTCTAGACCAAGTAGTTACTGACATAGATTGCACTGCATGTTCTGTAAAGATAGGTTTTTCTGACCACAATGCTCTATTCACACAGATAAAAGTGCCAGAAAGCAAGCCCTCTCTAAAAAAAAGTTTACAACACAAACTAGAAACTACTGTGAAAGCAATGTCCACACCTTTCTCTCCCACATACAGACACAAAACTGGCATGATGTATATCAGTTCCAAACTGTAGATAGCAAATTTGAGGCCTTTCTCAATACTTTTAATTATTACTTCAACTACCACTTTCCTTTAAGAACAAAAAATATTTCCACTAACAATAAACTCTCTAAGTGGATAACCACAGGTATTATTACCTCAGCAAAAAGAAAGAGAGAACTCTTCTCCCTCGGGAAGACCGAATTTGGCAAAACTGAAGAATTTAAGAATTACTTCACTACATATAAAAAAATCTTTAGAAATGTAGTTAATGCAGCCCAAAAACTGTAAAATGATACCCTTCTCAAATCATCAACAAACAAAAGGAAATGCATATGGAAAATTATTAATACACAGTGGTAGAAATCAGCAGCTGACAAGTAATATTATCTTATAAATAAATGGGAAATTAATCTAAAATAAAAAAGAAATAGCAGATGAATTTAACTCATATTTCATTAAAACTGTTGAACGTCTTACAGATCACCTAAAAAATAATCACCTCCCAAAACTGGACTCAAATAATTGCACCGACACATTGTTTTTATTACCAACAACAGAAGCAGAGATAGAAAACATTATTCAAACTAAAATTGCTTCCTTCTTCATAACTGCAGTAAGCTTATTAGTAAACCACTGCCCCACGTAATAAACTCTTCATTCCTCGATGGCATATTTCCAAACAAACTCAAAACTGCAAAAATCATAGCCAAACATATAAAAGGAAGTACAGATGATACTAGCAATTACTGACCTATTGCAGTACTCTCAGTATTCAGCAAGATAATTGAATACACCATGGCAGACAGACTCAAGTCATTTTTGAGAAAAAATAATATCATACCACCTGCTCAGTTTTGCTTCCAAGGAAAAAAAACTACAACTGGTGCTATACAGAAACTCCTAGATTACACTGTAACACTAGTGGACAAGAAGCTTCCTGCCATATCAATTTTTCTTGACTTAACAAAGGCCTTTGATATGGTTAATCACAATATACTGCTGCAAAAAATTTACTCCTATGGAATAAGGGGCACTGGTCATGACTGATTTAGAAGCTACCTCAAAGACCAAGAACAATATATCCATATAAATGAATCCAATCAATCAGGAATTGCTAATACAGTCATCTACCCAAACCATAAAACATGGAGTTACCCAAGGCTCAGTGTTAGGACCCTTGCTGTTCTTACTTTATGTAAAAGACCTCCCCTTCAGTTTACCCACTGATTGCTGATGACACCACAGTTATAATACCTGACTCTAAGGACCAACTCCAACAGAAGAACAATGCAACTAAACTCTTGGCTTGAATCAAACAGATTACTCCTCAATATAAAGAAGATGGTCAGATTACCTTTCACATGGTTCAGAATAAAAACCCACCAGTCCCCAGTGATGATTAAGTTAATTTTGTCAAGGAAACCAAATTCTTAAGGGTTACCATCTCAGACATGGAAAAGCCACATTGACATAACCTACACCAAATTGAGTAAAGTACGTTTTATGATTAGACAGATAAGAAATGTCGTAAATACCAGCACCCTCTGAACAACGTTCTATGCTCTTTTTCCATTCTGTACCAAGCTATGGAATTATCTTCTGGGGCAATAGCACATAGGCTAAAAAAATGAAAGCAGTTAGATTAATACTGTTCAAACAGCAGAAAGAATCCTGTAAACCATTGTTCCAGAAACTGAACATATTACCCCTCCCGTGCCAGTACACACTAGACATACTGTGCTACACGAAGCAAAACATTGGCAACCTAGACTCAAACTCTTATTGGCACCATCATGATACAAGATCAAAAAATTCAACAAAGCTATTCAGTAAAGGTGTTAAATGTATGGAAATAAAACTGTGCAATCGTCTCTCAACAGAAGTGAAGAATACTGTACAAGTGAAGGTTTTTAGAGTAAAACTGCAGTCACTCCTAATTAAACACTGATTTTACAGTATACATGAATTTATTGAAACCAACCTGTCATAAGAAGCTGCACATGCAAAGAACATCAGGCAATGTATGTCAGTTATTGACATTATTTGAAGGAATGTAAGATAAATGAATGTAAGGAAATGTAATATAAATGTAAGTTTATTAGTACAAATGTTAAATTCTGATATTTAATAAGTATGAGAGCTATGTAAAAATTACACTGCATCCTCATCTAATAATGTACTCTTCCAATCATATAATTATGTATTAATTTTATTGTATTAAGTTTATAGCATATGTTAAGTGTAATCATCACATTACCTCCATCATCTTCCACCACATCACTTATTCTGACTTGTTCTACATCATGACATGCATCTCTGTACAATGTATGATTCAGAGGGCCAAAAGTAAATAAATAAACATAAGATGATAGAAATTAGGATTTATATGGCACCATATAGACTGTGGGAGAGAAAGGAAGTGATTATTAGTGTCACAATGTAACCACTACCATGAACCATACAATGGTTTGCGGAATATAGATATAGATGTAGATGTAGTAGTTGGCCATTCCAGCAGTGCAAATGCACATGTAACCAGTGATATTTCCTCTTGTTCCTAACTGCTGTAGGAACACCCATAAGCTTACACACAGCAATTCAGGAGAGAAATTGAACAGTTGCAGTCTCTGGACATCACTTGTGTACATACACGTGATGTATGAATGACTTAACTGTTTTCATTTGATGAGAATATTTCAAAGATAAATGATCAGTGGTCTCTATTCTGTTGAGTGATTTCATTTGCTTTTATAAATCTCATTTTGTTCTGCATGCAATGATTTAGAGGAGAAACTACAGTGCACTCTCCCTCTGTGAAACAGCTTTGGGAAAACCTATGTAGTATTTGGCCTTTTTGGTATCATCCTCTGATTCAACACCATTACCATTACAGAGTGTCTGGGCATATGGATTCAATGTGTCCCTCAATTTAAAATAAGAACAAAATTTATTACACATACTTGTCTAAAACATAAGCAGATGTGCTTGAATTTTGTCCACTGATGCTCAATACTCTCAGTGCTGGAAACTAAACTTGTGAGCTGAACAATCGAGTACTCTGCAATCTGGCTCATGTAGCTGATGCTCCTCAGAAACTTTAACTGATTTTTCTAGTTATTCATATTTACAGATGTATTAAATAATGCTGTAATGGCCTTACATCTACACATTTACCCCACAAATCACATTTAAGTGCCTGTGAGTGCCTGGTAGAGGGTTTATTGAACTGATTTCATAATATTTCTCTGCTGTCCTATTCTCTGATAGCACATGGGAAGAAGGAACAGGTACATCTTTCTATTTTTGATCTTATTTCTCTTATTTTATGAGGATGTCTCACTATAGAGGTGGGTCCTAACAAAATATATTCACATTTTGAGGAGAAAGTTGGTGAAAGAAATTTCACAAATAGATCTTGCTGGAGCAAATAATGCTTTTCTTTTAATGATTTCAAGCCCAACTCTTGCATCATTTCCTTGCCGCTCTTTTCCCTTACCATGATAATACAAAATGAGATGCCCTTAATTGAACTTTCTTTATATCCTCCATCAGTCCCACTTGGTGGGGATCCCACAATGTAGAGGCAATAGGTTAACAAGTGTAGTGTAGGCATTTTGTTTAGTAGAACTGTTGCTTCTTCTAAGTATTCTGCCAATGAAATGTAGCCTTCGGTTCACCTCCCCTATGATATTTTATATGTGTTCTTTCAATTTAAGATTGTTTGTAATTGTAATTCTTAGGCATTCAGTTGAATTTATTGCTTTTAGATTTGAGTAATTTATTGTGTAAATGAAGTTTAATGGATTTCTTTTATTACCTATATAGATCCCATGTTCTCAGTCGAATGAATCAAAATGTTTGGTTCTGTTTGTCATCAGCAGGTTTAAGATGTCATCTCTACGATTCAATTCTCTATTTAAATGCGTAAATTAATATTCAAATAAAACACTTTCTTCTGTACTAACCTCCCATTTTAAATATTTGAATCTCTCAGTCTATATCCAGCAAGTTAAAATTTTCACCAAATACTATGACACAGGTAGGAAATGTATGTACAATATATTCCTAGTTTTCCCTCTCATGTTCTGCTACTACTACTGTTGAGCCATTTTAATGTTACTCTTAATAATTTGGACCCAAAATATTTCACATTATGGATATGTAAAAATCTCACTGAATATTATAGTATTTATTATTTACTGTAAACATGCCTCCACCTTCAGTGTTCAATTTGTTTTAGCCAGCTTTCTGTCTCAAGTACTATGTGGGTACTAAGATCATTTATAAGCTGGAGCAGTACTGCGACCTTTCATAGTCACTCCTGCAGTTAACCACCGCTATCTTAACATTTTAATAATATCGGGATAGGTAGCAAGTCACTGTAAAGACAATCACATTCACACAACATTATTTTTCAACAACATCCTTAATCAGAAGTATGTAAAGATAACATTAAAACACAAGAAAAGAGGAGAATACACAGAATTACATGCACTTGTGGCAAATTGTACACTAGTCACTGAGGGAGGGAAATATGCACTAGATTGAAGAAACACTATGTAAAGTGGAAACTTAGGAAAGAACATTCTATATTTACAGACCACCTGTTGAAAGAAAGGCTCAGTTACAATCAAAACCATAAAGTCCTGCATCATATTCAAAACGGGAGGAAGATTAACTAACTTCAAATAATTGAAATTAATAAACATATGTCTACTCCCCCAAACTTGGTACTGAATGGTCAGTCACAATTCCCATGCCCACGACTTCTGTCCACAGAATCTAGTCAAAGCTCCCCTTTCCCTAATTACTTGACTCATGTTCCTAGTTATGTTTCATAGCCTAGTTAAAGTCCACAACAGTTTCACAGCCTATGAAAATACTTTGCATGATGACAGCTGTTTGACAATATGCTTAATATCAATTGTAATTGTTTATTATGTTGGTCATTTAAGCCAGTACCTATAATTTAACCAGTAAAAAATGTATACAGTCACAGCTATTCAATCAGTTAATATTTAAATATTTTACCTGTTATAGATAAGATATTCGGGTATTTTCCATTAAACATGCTAACGAAGCTTATTATTGCAGCTATATTTCTTCTTAGGACAAGTGTTTTAATTTGTTATATATAATGTTTCACCAGTTCTCAGCAAAGAGGAGAAAGCTGTTAGGTGGAAATATTATATAGAAGGGCTCTACAAAGGAAATGAACTTAGAAACAATATTGTAGGAAAGAAAGAGAAACTAGATGAAAATGAAATAGGAGATACTATACTGAGAGATGAATTTGACAGAGCACTGAAAGTCCTAGGTTGAAATAAGGCCCCTGGAGTGGATGACATTCCTTCAGAACTACTGAAGTCTTTGGGAGAGAGTGCCAAGACAAAACTATTTCACCTGGTGCATAAGATGTATGAGACAGGAGAAATAGCCTTAGACTGTAAGAAAAACTTAATAATCCCCATACCAAAGAAAGCAGGTGCAGACAGGTGTGAGAATTACAGAACCATCAGTTTAAAAAGTCATGGTTGCAAAATATTAATATGAATTACTTATAGAAGGTTGGAAAAGCTGGTAGAAGCTGAACTTGGAGAAGACCAGTTTGGATTCAGGAGAAATGTATGAACACGGAAGGCAATACTCCCTTTACGGGTTATCTTAGAAGATAGTCAGGCCCACATTTCTAGCTTTTGTAGATTTTGATGAAATTTTTCACAATGGTGATTGGAATACACTGTTTCAAATTCTGAACCAAGAAGGACTGATATATAGGGAACAGAAGGTTATTTGCAACTGTATTTACAAAAAACAGACAGCAGTTATCTGAGTTGAAGGGCATGAAAGAGATGCAGTGGTCAGGAAAGGAGTAAGACAGGGTTGTAGCCTTTCTCCAATGTTATTCACTTTGTACACTGAGCAAGCTATAAAGGAAGGCAAGGAGAAATTTGGAGAAGGAATTACAGTTCAGGGTGAAGAAAAGAAAAATCACTGTGTTTTACAGATGACATTGTAGTTCTGTCAGAGACATCAAAGGACATGGAAGAGCAATTGAATGGAAAAATTAGGTAACAAAACAATAAATGTGGCAGATGAGTTTTGTTACTTGGGCAGTAACATAACATATGGTGGTAGCAATACACAGGATATGAAATGCAGAATGGCAATGGGAAGAAAAGTGTTTTTGAAAAAGAGAAATTTGTTAACATCAAATATTAATTTAAGCACAAGGCATTTGTATGGAGTGTTGCCTTGTATGGGAGTGAAACATGGACGAAAACAGTATGGACAGAAAGAGGATAGAGACTTTTGAAATGTGGTGCTACAGAAGAATGCTGAAGATTATATGGGCTGATAGTGTAACTAAAAGAGGAGGTACTGAACAGAATAGGGAAGAAAAGGAATGTCTGGCATACTGTGACTAAACGAAGGGATCAATTGGTAGGGCATATTCAAGAAATCATGAACTTAGCATTGGAGGGAACTGTGTGGGGTAAAAATCTCAGTCCAAGGGATGAATACAGTAAGCAGATTCAGATGAATGGATTAACTCCTCTGTGTTTAGTCTTTGAACATTAAAATTTCACAGCCATGTGTTTATATCTCTGTAGTCTGCACTTAATCATGGCATGACAGCTGAAAACTGGTTCGTCAAATATAGAATATTGCACAATTGTGTTGTGTTTCTTTCCAAATAAATCAGATATTCTAACAAGAACCAACAGAACAGTCAGTTTATGCAATCTACTGTATCTTTAAAAGACATGTAATTTGGTGGGCACATGCAGTGAGTCAGTGAGTCATTTTTATACTATGAGATAAGGCAGGTTTGAGCCAGTGGGATGTTTGCAAATATAGTATTTGATTTCTGCAAAGCTAATTGTCATAAAAGGATATTTCTGTACAGGGAAGTAGGTTACACAATGAAAAGCAGAAACTAGTGTGGACAGTGATACATATACTAATCTTCAATTGTAATTTCTTTGAATTGCCCTTTCATTAAATTCGTATTAGTTGTTTTCCCTATAATTTTCAATTTTCAGCTCTCAGTACAGAAATTACAGAAATGAAAGAGCAGCCATATGATAAAAATATGAAATATGCACAGAAATGTAAAGTAATAATGTGGATTTGATATGGGTATTGAATTGAAATTACTCAATACAAATGCTACAGTAAAAAATGTTCCTCTAATTTTATAAACTTACTGAACAACCCTACCACTTTTAGCTAGAGATCAGTAATTATAACAACAAAAAGTTTATTCTCAGCTGTTATATTCAAGATACAGTACATTAATGTAACGTTAGTCATTATTTTCTGCTAAGAATTACTATCCAATTACGTATACGCAAATTTCTGTGAGACTTTTGTGTTAGGATCCTGCGCTCTAGAACAGTGTTAATTACATTACAATACAGTCATGGATTTTTGAAGACAAACTATTAAGCAAGTGGCCTGTAGGATAGACACCATACATTTTCAAAATTGTATTCTTGGACATTTATTAAAAATACTTTTAGTGCAATTTGGTGCTTGTCTTTCTACAAGAGTGAATCCTATCCATTAATATGATATATATTCTTTATTGTATAACTAAGAAAATGTGCAACAATTGAACAGTAAACGCAAAACACATACCAAAAGGAAAGCTAGTAAGATGTATATATATGGCAGTGCAAACAAATTCTTTAGCAGCAGATTAATCTGGGAAGCAGCAATGGTTTCAGAAAAGACCCTTTCCGGGCAACAAGAGGATTCTCAACAATGTATTATTTCTAAACTTAAAAATATTATTTAAAAAACCCAGTCAAGTTGTTAACACTGGTGACAGTATGGCATCATTGTTTATAAATGTATTTCTGCAACTGTAAAGAAATTTTCTGGGAAAGGAAAACAGGCAACTTTCCTCAAACAAGAGAGTACCTCAGCACCATAAATGCATCTCATTGTTCAGAGTGATAATTGTAGTTAGAGCTGTTTCTTTTTTCTTAGCAAAACATTATAATTTGACATTTAGAGTCAAAGCTCTTCAAGGGAACAATGAAAAATTCATGAAAGCAGTAAATTAATTTTTTTATTTGTTGAAATGGTTGGTCCAAATAGGAATCTCACAGGATTCCATCACAAAATTCAAAGGTATAATAATTAACTGCTTACATTAAGACAGATTAAAATATCAGTAGTTGTTGTATATGCTGATTGTCACCAATGGAAACAAAGACAAAAATATGGGCCTCCCCTTCCTTCTTTAGATGTACTAATTTACATAAATTTGGTTTCCTATGAAATCACTGCAATTTTATACATAATTTTGAGCTTCCTTTGGGCCAAACACTACATGAAACGTACATTTTAGACCTCTAGGTGCACAAGATGGAGTTTAAAAAATAATTATTTAAATGTACATAACTATTTGAGATGGATCTAAGAATAAGATGAGGTGTCTGTTTTCCCTCTCTTTAACACAGATCAAAATTAATTATATATGTAAGTTACTTTCAACTGAAATCAAGTGCTGAAAATCTAAACCACTATGAAGTAGACAGTGCCAAAAATTATGTACTTCAGTCAACAACATATTTTGTCAGCAGTATTAACAACTCCAAGATCTATCAGACAAAAATAATATGTCTATAAAATGAATCAAGTGACTGAGATGTGTTGTTGATTTTTGAATAATTTGTGATTTTGTGAAAATAAAAAAAGACAGAAATGAAAATCAAAATTGTAAGAAACTAGAGAGAGTTGCCCATTACCTTTAAGTGATCTTTTCCGAAACACCCCTGCCATAGCGTGCAGCAATGCATCAAAGTGAGGGAGCGTATTAGTCACAACATAACTTCCAGGGGTCAGCAACCAAGGTTGATACAAACACTCAGCATACACTATAATATCAATTTTTTGAGTCCAGCTTGGAGGAAGAATATAAATTCAAATTCTGCACGTCTTACACTCTGACAATAGTAACAAGAAACCTGTTTTGTAAGACATACTTGGAAATATAGCTAAACTACTGATTTATTGTGTCTAAAATGGGAAAGAGCCAACACTTAGTGTATCCATAATGCAAACTTGTAGTAAGATAGTCTCTTTCATTCAATTTTATTTTTTCTACATACAACAGGGTATATTACAGTTTCTCATTTAGTGTTCCATTTTACCACTTGTAAATAAGTTAGAAGAGTAACCACGAAATGACATATTCTATGGACTTAGCTTTCTTGCCAGTTACATTATATTTCAGTTTCTTTTAATATACTATATGTGATGCCTTGTCAAGTAAAATTGATCCTGGAAGTAATGGAAAATACTAACACGCCACTTCACACATCCTGCTGATCTGTCTGGATATCCTATAACTTACAATATGAAATGAAGGTCATGACAGTGGAAAAGATCACTTCTTGTATTGATGTTGTAATGATCTTTCCTTAATGAAATTTGGGTAAAAGAATTCTTATATCATGAATGTTTAAAGGAAAATATCAACACTGGAAGACATATTTGCAACAAGGTTCTAAAGATGACACAATGGAAATGGAAAAGGAAAAGTTAATGGCCACTGAGGAACCTTATGCACAATATGACCATAGCAACCTGATTTATTGCTAATGAAAAAAAAAAAAAACCGTTAAAGAAGCAGGACAAATGTGGAAGCATTACATATTCAAAAAAGCCTTAAAACAAAATTTAGAGTTATTATCTGGGAAAGGAACTAAAGGAGACAAACATACCAACATCAGATGACAGAAATGATATACAAATTTTTTTATATGAATTCGAGAAAGTGACCTAAATTATATACAGTTTTGTGCAAAAAATAATTATCAAAATGTGTGTCAAACCAGTAATTATTCACTGCTGACATAAATACATAGCAAAGTTGACATAAATTGCCCTCTCAGATCCTACAGGGTACCTACCTTCAATAAGTTATCATATTAATCTATAATACCAGAGCTTTCACTTAGGTTATTGGTTTCGAGAAAATTATTTTCATGATTTTTCAGAGCACAGATTGAACTGTTTATTAAAATAAAGAACAGAAAGGACATAACAACAGATTTCTTTTCACCACATAGATGACATGATGAGTCAGACAGGCACAATGAAAAGACTGTTAAACATTAAAGCTTTTAAAAAGCAAGATCCTTATTCCAAAGTAGAACAAACATATACAAGCAACACTGTTGTTTCCCTCTTGGCTCTGGCTGTCACTGCAACTGTGTCCGACACTAACAGAATCTGCTCCTATCTGACACAGTCACAGTAAGCAGTGGCCAGAGAGTGTCACTGCTGGCTGTGTTTTTACTTCAGAAGAATGACTTTGTGTGAAAAAGGTCTATTGTTTAGCAATATTTCCAAAGTGCCTGAGCGCCTCTGTGCCTCTGTGTTATAATTAGCAACCTATCCATTTCACATTTTTTGGCTTAAGACAAGGTTTTAATGACATATTATGGTTCTTGTCCAGACATCACATCATTACAAAATGAGTACAATAAATTTTATCTACTGTATGAATTTTTAGTAATGGAATTTTTCCTTCCATGTTAAACCACAGACTTCTTTTAAATATAATGCTAAAACTTCATATGGTTTTGATTTAAAAGGGATTGTAGCTGGAAAAAATTTAAGACCTGTGCATCAACTATAGTTAAATTTAGTTTTCACTAAATAACATTAAAATAAAACAAAGAAACTTACTAATACTCAATAAACCACAATCATAAATAATTTCACCAAGTGACCCTTTTTCAAAATTGTGTGATACAGCAAATTACAAAGTATTAATCTAATTTATTTCCCTGTATACTGATTTCAAACATGTCACTGGTTGTACATAATTCTTTTAAGAAGATAGCTTAGAATTAGGAAAATTATGGAAAAATTTCCCCCCTTGGTATTATTACAAGAAATAGTTACAAAATAACATATCTCATTGTTGTGTATGATTTAAATAATAGTAATGTTTCATATCATATGGTCTAACATTTTACAATCAAACTATTTTTCTATTATAGGTGTTAAAATATCTTTGTGAATTGAGGTGGTAACTCTGATTTTCCCCCCAATAATTTTCACCACTGTGTATTTGTGTCAACTTAATAAGATATTGAAAACACTTAGCACAATAATACCAAATTCATTCTGGATTTATTTGACTTTAAACAAGTGTAAATGCCTACACAAATCTGATTGAAACACAAACTGCAGACAAATATTTTCTGGAACAAATTATCATGCACAACAAGACTTAGTGATATCAACGCAAGCCTACCACACGATGGCACAATGGAGAAATTAATAAGAAATATCACTGCAATGATGACAAAACCAACCATTCAGGTAATTGTCCCACCATTGTATCAGATTGGAAATACCCATTTAGTAAAACACCATTTCCTGCTGAGTGAAGAAGTTTCAAGTCCTTGCTAAAATTTTTCATCTGACAGGAATGGTTGACTCTTCAACACCTTTTTACTGGGACTGAATCTATGATAATCACATGGAGATAAATCAGGGTCACAGGGATGTGTGTAAGTTTCAGTTTGCGTAGCTTCCACATTATAACATTTGCAGTATGGGGATGTGTGTTATAATTAAGCAGCAGCACCATTCAAAAACAGTGGTTTTTGACAGGCATACTGCCTGTGCACAATTTTCACTCACTCATGGATGTCTGCTAGTGTTTGATGTTATGCACCCAACAAAATAACAACAGCATGCTGGTCTTGTTTGGACACATTTGATAATAATGTAATTAAAGTTTACATTAGTACATTTACCACATGCCACAAAGACACAAGTACAATAAGCCCCTTTTTAAGTGGCATTGCTGTTATACTTGTATTGGAAGAATGATACATAGAATTTATTCTGCAACAACACCCTCTAATGGAAACTTTTTGATTGACCCTTATAAACACATAAATGGGAGCTCCTACACAATATTCTGTGGATTTTTAGAAGTGAGGTCATATGGGATAGTGGACGGTGTAAAAAATGAGCTCATTTGATATCATTTAGAAGTTTTGTTAAGTTTAAACAATTATTCAACTGACCACTGTTGAAAATGTTAATCAGTCCATGGAAAGACGTGAAAATATGGACTGAAAACAATGGAAACTGGTGCACAAAGTAGTTCTGTTGTGGCTTTTTATCTGACATCCCCACAACACACTACTACAGTAGATATGTGAAGAAACAGTTCATTGTATATTGAGCATCTTAAAGATATAAATGATTGTATACTACTAATATCCTTTTTTATCACTTAGAAGAAATTAATTAATGAAGATGAAAAACCATTAATCAAAACATGTATGATTTATTTCACGGATATAGAATTTAAGTAGGTGAGTTGCAAAAAACATTGGCATATTAAATATTTTTCTTACAATGTCCCATGGCTTGATGTAAATTATCGTCAAGAAAATGCATTATGCTTCCTGTACCTCTTCAACAGTAGTAAGTTATTGAAAGAGTTGTGTATTCAAAGTTTGCAAATTCTACAGCTCATAAACATATCATTTGACTACAATATAGAGCAAATGAAAAATAAAGAAGGTGTGCAATATTGTGTCAGTTTAAAGACAGGCAAACTATAACTGACCAGTGAGGACATCAAAATTATAATGTGTGCCATGTTCAACCATTCACTTTACCATATGTTTAAAAAATCAAGAGCACAAATTTGAAATAATGAAGTTTATAAAGACATTATTGGATAGATGTTAGCTCATTATGCTGTTGTCAAATGAAGATTCAATGAAGCTGAACTGCTGAGATAATGAAGGAAGAACATCCAATTACTGAAAAGGTCATAAGAGATGAAACACAAGCTTGTACCGGGGAATGAACCTCCAGAATTTCTTTCAGTGATTTAGGTAAACCAAGTCAAACCCTTATGCAGATAGCTGTATGGGGATTTAAATTGCTGATTTACCAAATGTGAATCCAGTGTCTTACAAATGTGTCATCTGATATGGGTTAAGATATTACACTGTTTCCCCTATTCATAATATTCAGCTACAATTTGCCATGTTACAACTTTGTTCTGAATGTTATTAATGTAAGTCATTGCTTTTGTTTTAGTGACTGCTCTTCTAATGGTGTTCAGATTTTCCTCAGTTGGAAAGCCATAGGTGATAAAATAAATCAAATAAAAAAATGTTGGGAACATATTATTTATAGATTAGGCACTGAAATTCTTTTTTGTAAAATTCAACAATTGAACAATTTTAAAAATGAATCACAATTTACCATCATATGAAAGTAGCTGAGGCAGTATATTGTAGCAACGTTATATTCCCTATTGCGTTAAGTTTATAAAAGTTGAAATGTGAGAAATTTGAAAGAAAACACTGTTGATCTCAAATGAACTGAAACTGATTTAAGAACAGTCTTTTTTATACTTTTGGAAAGGGAGATGACAAGATAAAACATACATGAACATGAGCTTCTTTCAATTATATAATATCTAGTCAATTGAAGTTAATTGGCAGACTTGCCCAAAATGAAATAAGTAAGTTAGATGATTTGTAAAGGGATACTGGAATGAAGGATACTAACCATCATGCAACTGCTGGTAATTTAGTCATGAAATACATAAAATGAAATCAGGCACAAACTATGACTGAGAGTGAAAGATACATTTCCTATCTCATGCCGTGTATTAATTTATGACAGCCAAAAATTCTAGTGATAAACTAGTGCCAGTATATCAAAATAACATAACATGATACATATAATTCCAAGAGTAAATTCATTCATTGGCTTTACTAAAATTCTCAAATTTACTATTTCATTTTATAAGGCATCAAATTTTTCAAATATGTTTTCCCTTAAAATTTTCATTTTGTATTTAGAGTTTCTCTCAATTCAGAAACATTGAATTAATTTGGTTAATGCCTTGTTACTACCACCAATACACATCAAAACCCAGAAACTACACTGAATATGATCAGATATGTGTAATTTATGGTAAGAAGATCATTTAACTTCCAATATTGTGGATTGTTTGTACAGTGATTAGGTGAAAACTGATTAATCAAGCAATGGCATTAAAAAAACCTGATCATTTTGATGTAACTGGAGTCTACTACTTGACAGATCAGAGTGTCACCTCACTGCATGAGTAAGAGCACAGGCATATCCATAAACCTATGGAGTGACACTGCTCGAAGAGTATCATACAATAACAATTTTCATAAAACAAACATCAATTATTCTGTGACTATAGACTATCAGCCAATAATGTACAGCAAGGCCATCTGTAATTCTAGCTTATAACTGTACATCTGACCAAACATATTTGAAAAAAAAAAAAATAATAAATAAAAAAATAAAAATCTAGCAGTACAGAATTACAGATCACACATCTTCTAACTGCAAGTCCAATTAAAATTCATCAAAATCAACACATACATCAACATATCATTCTACCCTGCAAAATGTTTTGTAAATAAGTTCTGCAGGCCAACTGCATAAAATGAAGTAATAAACATCTCCTGTCCTAGGAGAGTTTATTTCTTCCACAGTCTCTCTGACTAGAACTTCAACTGGAACTAATGAATATTTCAGTCATTTCTCTAGATGTGCCAAGGTAGAAACATGATAGCTACACAGTCATCAGGAGCCTTATCTGACACAATTTGAAACATGAAACTACCTAAATCACTCATTTCCCCAGTTGCTTATTCTTTTCATAAATACAGACAGGTTCACCATATGACAGAAAGGTGCAACTATGTAATTTATTAATACATACTATGCAGGTCTCCTTATATCAAATTAAAATACTGAAATTTTGAATACTGATATTTGTAGTGGAAATACATGAAAATGTACTGAACTTCAATTATTTTTCAGTAAATGGCAGGCAATACTGTTAAACTGAAGACAATTATAACACAGTTCTGAGTTTTTTTTAAACAACTGAGATTCACTTCACAACTTTTTCAACTAACACTGAAATTTGGAACATGGTGATTGAAATAGAAAACTTATAAAAGTGACAGTATTAGATGAAACTCATCATGTACCTTGGTTCAGTAATTTAATGTAAAGATATTAAATTTTGTCATCTTGCATTTTAAGTCACAATTCCAAGAAGTAAGACAAGCAAAAAGAGGGTTCTTGTTGACACTGAAACCATAAATGAAGCTGTGAAAGCTGTCAGTTCTTCAGAAGAGAACAAGATCTCTACAAGAGAACCCTGTGAAATTTACAGTCATATTCACTTCATATTCACTACACTACATTTCAAGTGATTTAAGAAATTTGGTACAGAGGAGTATCCTTCCAACATAAAGACAGGATGATACGAAGCCAATGTTTAATGATGCTGAAGAATTTACTTTAGTAGTGTACATTGATACCATGTAAAAAAAATGAAATGTAGACTTATATAAAAGACATTCAGAGTCTATTCATATAAATTTGCTGTTGCTAACAAAAATTATGTATTTGTAGTGAGGGTGAAATTGCAGAAGAGTTGATGCAGTTATTTAATAAGAGATGTGCATAAGCTTTATCTAAAAGAAAACTAAAGAAAACAAGGTCTTCTAGAACAACCGCTTTATTGGAAGAAATGTTTATATGTTTCATAACAACATCAAAGATACACAGTTAAGATGAAACATTCCTGACAAGTGTACAGAAACCCATGAACATAGTATACCCTGCAGGAATAAAACAGGTTGGTAGTGTAAATTCAGGTAAAAGAGGATATATAGTATTCCCCAAAGCATGTAAAATTATCTTGGAAACAATATCTCATACATGGATTTTTAGGGCAATAATTTCAAAACATTTCAGCTTATCAGGGCTTCTCCTCAGACCACTGGTGCAGCAAATCCATCTGACTGGACAAATGAATCCCTCTATCTGCAATTTTTAGAAATGTTCAAATGTTTGTAAATCTATCGGACCAAACTGCGTGGTCATCAGTCCGTAGCTTACAAACTACTTAAACCTAGGTAAACTAACCTAAGGACAACACACACACCCATGCCCCAGGGAGGACTCGAACCTCCACGGCGAGCAACCGCGCGCTCCGCAGCGAGGCGCTTTAGACCGCTTGGCTACTCCACCGCGGCCAATTTTTAGACCATAAGAAGCCATCTACACAACAAGAGATTTTTTTAATAACTGGTAAACACAAGAAACAATTGTCTGTGAAAACTGTGGAAAATGCATCAGATACAAGTGTAGTTATGCTTCATTTCAGTTCCTTTTGTCCATTAGTTATAAGAATATTTAGATGTTGTTTAAACATTTAAATGTTTAAGATTATTAAAATCATTAGCTCTTTAAAAAATTCTTACTGTTCGATACTGAATTTAAATACTGGATGAACTAAGTATAAAATATTTATTGTCTACAGTGTTTTACTTTTATAGGTGAATTACAGTATTTTATCTGATCTATGCTACAAGGAGAAAAAATGAAAAAAAAAAGGAAAATTTCTCAGTGTTGGTTTCAGAGTATACAAGCAGCAAGTATTTGAGAAAAATATATGACAAAATGGTGGAATCTTTCTCATTATAACTATGATACAGGTTCATAGTCTTACCCAAATTTTGTTAAAAATGATCCAAGAGAGAACAGTCTCCTTTATCAAGCAACAGTGCAATCTGAAGCATAATATCAACAAAATTTTCACTAGTGTTGAGGTAAACTGATGTAATCCTCTAGAAAGTCATTCACCACATCTCTGGAGGAAGCAATTATGAACTTTATGAAGGAAGTTACAGTGGTGGTAGAGGTAAATGTAGTACTCATAGGAGGAAGTCATAGATTAATCCTAGTACTGGAAGCCTATAACATACACTGCCTATTGCAAAAAAATTTATAAGTGTTCCAAAAATTATTATGGAAAAGTAAGTGCTTAGTCATCTTGGTGCGGTAATTTTCTTCACCATGATGTCACTAGGAAATCCACTCAGTAGTACTGGACACTCATTTTGACAATAACATGGTCAATGTTTTGAGTTTACTTACATAACTGCACACCTTTAATATAGTGAAAGGTTTTATTAACAATGCACAGTTTTGACACAGTTTTTTCAATATGATTGTCTCTCTCACCTGTACTAGTAAACTTATACACACAGGACACATTGAAGGAACAACTTACAAAAGCATATGTGTGGATCCACATCCTCCATGTATGAAAACTGACATACACTGAAGAGAACATGAAGCAACTCTAATGACATTTCAATACAATTTGCAGAATTAACAAGATAAATACATAGATAAACTAAACTCAATGTCTGCTGTTTATGCGCAGTTACATAAAGAAGAATCTGTGAAAGTATGGTACTGCATTCCATCTACAAGAAGAAAATACAAATGGATTTGTACTTCAGTGCCATGAATTACATAATACAGTATGACATAATATACTGTTGACCACTATGGTCCACACAATGTCAGCTATATGTTACTAGAAGATCTTGCTTGTTGAACAACAACTTCTTTCAAAAGTCATCAGCAACAGCAGATACTCAATGTGCTCTTTAGATTAATATTATGAATGACATTCTGAAGGACTGAGAACATTTAAGAAGGCATCAAATGGGCTTGCCCCAACTCTCATCAAATACAACGTAAAAAGTATAATCCTCACAACACACCATATGAAGAGGACTGTGGGTTCAATTAAAAATAAACTAATTTTAATGACACATCTTAATAGGCAGATACTATGTCAACTAATTCTGGGTCTCTGTAATCAAAGGGACAGTATAAATATTGATAAAATGATGGTTTTGTCAACCAAAAGATCAGTTTACATTTATGATCCATGTAAATTGTTACATTATTATTAAGGACTCAGTGCCTTACAAGGGAGCAATCGCAGGACAGTATGGTGTGATACCATTTACTTTATTCAGCACTATGAGATCCCTTACCAACATCAGTGGAACTCACGTCTAACTGAGTACTCTGATAAGAGAGGAGAACTTCAGTGCTGATACTATAACAGATATTCAAACATGAGCTCTTACACTTAAGGTGAGAATGTTGAGTAGCAGATGTGTTGAAAGATTGCTTTAAGGTACCTGTAATGCTGTTACTTAGATGATTGCCTAATAGAATATCAATTTTACATATCTGCTGATAGTAAATTAACAACAGTATCAGCTACTAGTGAAATCAAATAAGGCAGAATACATAGATAATATCCCATCATAATTTCTAAAACCATCAGGGGAAGTTGCAAACAAACATCTGTTCAAGTTGGTGAGTAAAAACTTCCAGACCTGCAACATACTGTCAGGATATTCAAAAAATACTTGTATCATTCACACAGTTCCAAAAATAGCAAGGGCAGGTAAGTGTGAGAACTACTATACAATCAACTTAACAGCATATGTATCCAAGCTACTGACAAGAACAATATACAGGAGAAAATTTAGGTTCTATAAGATAAAGATCAATTTTGGTTTAGGAAAGGTAGTGGTATGAGAGAGGCAGCCCTGACATTGCACCTGATCATGGAAGCAAGCCTGGAAAAAAAACCCTCAACACATGCTTATATCATTTGTTGACCTAGAGAAAGCATCTGACAATATAAAATTATAGATAATGTTTGAAATTCAGAGAAAAATAGGATAATTAAGGAGAAGAGGGGTAATATGTAATATCTACAAGCAATAAGAGGGACTAATAAGAGTGCAACACCAAGAATGAATTTCTCAAATTAAAAAAGGTGTAGGGCAGCAATACAGTCTTTCACCTCTACTGTTCAATATATACAATGAAGAATCAAGAAGGTTCATGAGTGGTACACAAATTCAGAGTGAAAGAATATCAATTATAACATTAATGGATGACATTGCTACCTTCAGTGAAAGAGAAGAAAAAGTACAGGATGTGTTGAATATAAAGAATAATCTAATTAGTACAAAACATGAAGGGAGAGTAAATGGCAGAAAGACAAAAATAATGAAAAGTAGTAGAAATGAAAGTAATGAGCAGCTTCACATCAAAAGTAGTGATCATGGTGTAGATAAAATGAATGAATTCTGCTACCTCAGAAATGAAATAACCCATGACCGATAAAGCAAGGAGGACAAAAAGTAAACTGGCACAGAAGAAAAAGGTATTCGTGGCCAATACGAACCTACTGGTATCAAAAATTAGCCTTATTGTGAGGAATAAGGTTTTGAGAATATAAGTTTGGAGCACAGCTTTGTACAGTAGTTATAGATGGACAGTATGGAAACTGGAACAGAAGAGAATTACAGCATTTGCTTTGTGATGCTACAGATTAATGTTAATTACCAGGTGGACTGATAAGATAATGGCTGAGGTGGTTCTCCGTGGAAATGAACAGATGGAAAACATACAAAATGAGGGGGGTCAGGATAACATGACATGGTCCAACATCTGAGCTGAAGCAATAAAGGACAGAAACTATAAGGGAAAGAAAATAATTGGCCACATAGGTGGTACTCTTTAATGAAGTCCAGTTTCATAAAATGGTTTACAGAGAGTCAGTGTTTCACACATAATTAAGGACAGGGACAGAGGAAAGAAGGATAGTAGAGCAAAATGAAATGCTCATAGTCATTGTGTCGTGTTTTCTTGTGTTGTGTGTGTGTGTGATGTGGTCTTCAGTCTGATGACTAGTTTGATTATGCTCTCCACACTACTCTATACTTACATCTATAACTTGTGATTGTTATTTGGAGATGAATATGATTACACAGTAGATGTAGATGTACTGTGAATCATATTTATCTTGGAATAACAATGGCACGTTAGAGATTGAAGTTTGCCTTTCCTTAACCTATATTCTAATATAAATTACATGACCAGTATTGCCTCATGTTCTCCTACATTTCTCTTAAATCCAAACTGATCTTCCCCCAAGTTCACATTCTACCATTTTTTCCATTCTTCTGTGAATAATTCGTATTAGTATTTTGCAACCATGACTTACTAAACTGATAATTCTGTAATATTCACACATATCTGCACCTGCTTTCTTTATAATTGGAATTATTGCAGTGTTCTTAAAGTATGTATTTCACCTGTCTCATTAATTTTTCACACCAGGTGTAATACTTTGCCATGGAAAGCTCTCCCAAATGCTTTAGCAACTCTGAGAAAATATCACCTACTTTGGGAACCTTTGTTTGACCTAGGTATTTCAGTGCTCTGTCCATTTTTTTTCACAATATGATATCTTATCTCATTTTCCCCTGCTACAGCACTACATTGAACATCATGTTCATTGTATAATCTTCCTTGTGTAGGCTAATTCCTCTATATATTCCTTCAACCTTTCAGCTTTCCCTTCTTCGCTTAGTACTGGCCCTCCATCTGAACTCTTGATATTCATACAGATGCCATTCTTTCCTTCAAACATATATTTAATTTTCTTGTAGGTGTTATCTATCTTTCCCATTGTTATACATGCTTCTATGGTCTTATGTTTGTTCTCTTGCTACTATTATTCAGCCTTGTTGCACTCCCTGTCAACCTCTCTTTTTTTCATATTTTCTCCTTTCATCACTTACATTCAATATCTCCTGTCATACCCAACAATTCCCTCTATGCCTTGTCTTTGGCCTTCAGTACCTGTTAAAGCTTCCCATTCATATTTTGCCTAACGCTCCCTCCAAAACTCTACAGAACCTCAAAGTTTCTTAAATTCATTCTGACACCATCTCCTTTCTTCCTACCTTTTTACAGTTTCTTCTGTTTCAATCAACAGTTCATAACCAATAAGATATATCTAGAGCGTATATCTGCCCCAATATGATATATTGAGAGCCTATAGATGCCCTTAAATATGTCTTACAGTTTAAAACCTAATTCCAAAATATTTCTATTTTCATCATACAACCAATATGAAACCTAGTGTCTACAGGTCTCTTCCACATATACAACCTTCTTTCATAATTTGTAAGTGATGACAAATTATGCTCTGTACAAAATTCTACCAGATGGCTCACACTTTCATTCCTTTTCCCCAGTCCATGTTATCACACTAGTTTTCTGCTCCTTTTATCACTAACAAATTCCAGACCCCATTAAAATAAATTTTTCCCGTCCCTTAATTTTTTTTATCATATCAGACACTTTTCAGTCTCCTTATCTTATGTAGAGCTAGTTAGCTTTATGTCTACGTTGACTATAGTAATGCAATAAATAAGTGGTTTACAATAGCTTACCAACATTCCTATCTCCATATTTACTTTTACTCCAACTGATTTTGTATTTACACCCCTGCATTCATTGACCAGAAGTCCTGTTCCTCCTGCCATTGAACTTCACTAATCCCCTGTATATCTAAATTCAATCTCTCCAATTTTTCAATTTTTTTCATCTATGTAGCTGATTAACAGAGCTAACATTCCACATTCTGTTCCACAGAATGTGTTTTTTCCTTCCTTACTTCCCCTCCATTCCTGATGGCAACATCCCACAGAGTAGTCCAGCCCAAAGTTCTGAATGGTGGATTACTTTACCTCCAGAATTTTGTACCCAAGCAAGATGATGGCACCATAATGTATCCAAACAGTTGAGTGTCATGTACTCAGGAAAATAAATGACTACAATTTCCCCTTGATTTAAGCTGTTTAGAGTAATAGTGCAACAACAATACATTGGCTGAGTTTTTAATGCCAGATCAGTCAACCATCCAGACTGTTTCTACAGCAAATAATGCTGCCCACCTTCAGAAAACAAACATTTGTTTGACCTCTCCACATATACCCATCTGTTGTGGTTGCATCTACAGAATGGTTATCTAAATCATTGAGGAGAGTAAGCCAATCCACCTTGGCAATGCCTGTAATTCACAGAAATCAACAGTGGAAATGTTAATAGAGATTAAAATATATGAATAATACTGAGGGAAACATTCCTGGTAGGAAAAATATATATATATATATATATATATATATATATATATATATATATATATATATATATATATATATATATATATAGATAAAATAGAGATGTTTTACTTACCAAGCGAAGAAGTACAGGTATGTAGATAGACACACAAATAAAAAAGCACAAAAAACACATGTACATGTGCTGTTTCACCTGGAGCACTGGTAGTGACAGCAAACATAAATAAAGCAAACACAAACACACACAAAAGCAAGCTTTCACAACCTAGTTGCTTCTTCAGGCAGAGTAGGGAAGGAAAGGGAAAAGGAAAGGACGAGGGTTTTAAGGGAGTGGGTAAGGAGTCATTCCAATCCCGGGAGAGGAATGACTTATCTTGGGGGAAAAAAAGGAAGGTAAACAAATACACACACACCCACACATATACACACACAAACACACCTAGGCAGACAAGGTAAGTCTTCTCCGGGATTGGAATGACTCCTTACCCACTCCCTTAAAACCCTCATCCTTTCCTTTTCCCTCTCCTTCCCTACTCTGCCTGAAGAAGCAACTAGGTTGCAAAAGCTTGCTTTTGTGTGTGTTTGTGTTTGCTTTATTTATGTTTGCTGTCACTACCGGTGCTCCTTTGCCTAGTAAGTAAACTTCATCTATTTTTTTATATATATTTTTCCTGCTAGGAACTTTTCCTCTATAATCTTTATATATCCTCATAACCCTGTATAAATGAAAAATGACAATGTATAGTTAGTAACTCACTGTAAAGACAATTGCTGAAGCACAGACAGGAATGTAGAACAGACAATCAGATTCTCATAACTTCAATTTTTACCACAACCTTAATCATAAAGAGATACACATACATAACACTCAGACATAAGACACATACGCACACACAAGACCAACATCTCTGAACACTCCGGCATGGCCAAAAATGTATGTGAATGTAATTGTCTATTCTACATACCTGTCTGGGGTTCAGCAATCATATTTCCAGAGAGTTGTTACCTATCCTTTATTATCAACCTTCCAACCTGAACTTCCCATTGTTAAATCATAACCTATACTGAGATAGTAAGATATTTAAAAATAAATAAATAAAAAGGGAGAAAAATGCTCTCTCTTTATGTCTGCCCATCTCCTTTCTTTCTAAAACATATTTATGGGAGAATATATAAGTAATAAGGTTGTCTTGCCTAATGTACAAAATAATAAGTACAGTGTCCAAAAAAAAGAAAGTCATCAAGATACAAATGATGTGTAACATTCATATGTTCATTTAATTCAAAACTTGATTATAAAACTCAAGCCTTGAGTCAGTACTCTCCTATCCCTTTACTCTCTGTCCATCTCATTTTTTCTAAAAACATGTTACATTTATGGGAGCATATGTAAGAAATAAGGCTACCTTGACAATGTACAAAATTATAAGTGGATTATCCATAGAAAGAAAGTTAATACTTAAAAATACAAATGATATGTAAACAATAATTCTTGTTATTTGTCCAGGATGTAACATAAATAAATTCTTTGGTATGCCCACCCCTGAGCAAGCGATATAAAGTTGTTTGTGGAAGAAACATGGAGATGTCAAACCCACTCCACAATATTTAATAGTTTGCCCTGTGATTATTAATTAATGAAAAGTACAAGCCTCATTCCCTTCTTTTCCCTGTAGCTTTATAGAAGTATATTGCTTTCATCTACAGCCCTGTGCTCTTCACAGTTCAAAGTTGGCAACAGCACCATCAGCTTTCAGGAATTTACTTAAGCTGACTGGAATACAGGATTGTCTTAGCAATAAATAAGAAAAGTATTAAAATGTGGTGCATGACGTGAAAGGTTTTTACCCAACACACTATATATGAGCTCATATTTAATGAATTCAAGTATATTATGTGAAGGGTACTCATTGGTTTTGCACAAATGAGATACCTTTACGCATCAATAAAAATGATTCAACCTGTTTTGTATAGTCAAAAATATTCCACTTCCTGTTAACCTACTACACTAAAAATAAATAATAAACAGATTAGAAAATTCTTATCTTTGCATTGAAAACATAAAGTGGAAAAAGATATTGCAGTCTTCCTAAAACATTTAGTTTCAGGTTCTCTTGCCATAACATTAATGTATAACTTTGGATCTACAGAAGTCAGGAATTTAACGTATTTCGCATAATTTGATCTGCTGATATCTTAAGGAATAATATTCTGGTGTGTCTCATCATTTAAGCAAGAAGGTTTCACTGCACAAAATAAAGCAATTAGAATTATGTGTGGCATTCATACATGTACATCTTGCAGGTAACCATTAAAGAAACAGGAAATATTAACTATAGCCTCACAGTACCTTTATTCAGTTTCAAAATTTGGTATGAGCATTCCATTTGAGTCTCAGAAAAAGAGTTACATTCACAAAACATTATCATAAGGAAAAATTATCTGCATTAGCTTAAAATGAGTCTAGCTTTGGTACAAAAAAGGGGTAAATGTGCAAGTATCCATTCACCATAGGATCAAAAGCTTCACTTGTCTTTTCATCACTGCAATGTATAATTTAGCCATTATTTATTATGATTCAATAAAATGTAGAATATTCTATGACACTCAGACCTTAGTAACAATTTCACTGCAACCTTTAACTTCGGTCTCTTACAATCATACAGCATAGAACAGTGACAATGTTCAAGCAATGTTATCTATTTTATATTGAAATCTTCCTTGTTTTTCACTTTTGTCCCATGTGCAATTTGACACAGGCAAACCATTCTCCCAAGTATAATATTTCTTCATAATTAATGACCATGTTTTTTCTGTTTTTTTTCTGATGTTTCTGTAAGATATATTGAAATTCAGATACACTAGACTCTCTCTAATCCAGCCATTTCCGGCACTTACGGATACCATATTAGTAACTGCCAGATTATTTACAGCATAGATACAAATAGGTTTCTATATAAAGTATATGTTTGAAGGAACTTGCTCAGTCCTAGCAGCAGTGCACTGTAGTACATGGTAGATTAGAAATAAACATAGGTCATTTCCATTTTCAAAAAGGATTACAAAACAGGTGGGCCATATTTCCGATGGCACCATCTGCTGTACATTCATATTTTGATCATTACGGTAGTAGCACAGAACTCTGTCAAACACCTCCCAGTGCAGAAGACAGCATCCGCTGAGGCACCCCATATCTTTGGGTTTCTAGGTCTCATTTACTCTGAGATGACTTTGACACAATCCTAGTCTTCAGAATCAATGTTCATTCCTACATATTACATTTTCCATCTCCAGAAACGTCATTATATGTAAGCATTACAGTAAGGAATGTGTTTTATTTTAAAAGATACGTTACATAACTGCAAATGATGTCACGTATCCCCTCTTTTGCACAACACACAGTTCCCGTGCATACCATTTGACAGGATTTTCAGTAGAGTGGACTGATGGCAAGGCATCCACTGTTGTGTTTTGCTGAGTCAACACTGCAGGCATTTTTGTCTAACGAAGGATACGGACAATTAAATGGACTGAGATTTTCTTACTGACAAATCCCGATTCTGCCTGCACCACCGTGACAGTTGGCTTAGACACTGTTAGACTGTTGCCTTGTTCAGCACTATATTGCTCCTGCACATGGTTTTATTTTGTAGTAGTATTGTATTGCACTCTGGTACCTTCTTTAGTGTTCAGTGTCTAGCAAGCATTACATCTGGAGTGTTGTCCTACCATACCTCAATGTCCAGGAGAATGAGTGATCACATGTGTTCAAAGCCTGACTGTCACCCACTGGACAACTCTGGGCCTTCCTGTTCTTGTGCATTGTAAACATTTTTTTGATGATTGTGGAGTGATTGGCCTGGGAGACACTGTGTGCTGCTACACCTTAACAACTTTGGAAATATGTGGAAGCAGGATGGGCTGCTATACCCCAACCACATATTCAGACCCTCTTTGGTTCAATTCCGAGGTGTGTAGTAGCAGTTCTTGTCAGGAATTTAGGCAACAATCAACACTGATTTCATTACCTTCCTCACACCACATGTGCTGTATTTCAAATCATATGCTCTTAATACTTGTTCCCAAAATAAGTTTGCAGTGATGTCTCCTGTAATTGATGGTATTGCATATTAAATGGCAAGCTGTTACAAATAAGTGGTTGCAACACAAAAAACTTATTTGTTGGCTACGAAAGCCATTTGAGATAAAACGTCGTTGAGAAGACAGAGGTTTTCCACAAATACTTTGATCTTTTGTAGCAATTTTAATTGTGTTTTGTTGCAACATGAAAACTATATTTCTTGAGGTACATTTTTGAATAATTTGTATAATTATCATCTGAGGTTGTTACTGTAGTTCTGATGTGACACTTCATCCAGTGTCTATATGTGTGGGTGGGTGCATATGTAATAAATGTATCGTATATGACTTTGTTACATTGAAGAGATATTGATCAGGAATGTTATGTGGCATTATTTGCTTATTCGTGTACTGAGATGGTCTTAATACAAAAAATGAAGAAGGTTTTATGGAAACAGTTTCGTTAACAGTGCCTCAGTCAAAGTTGCCTTGGAAGGTGCCAGTCTGGATTTCGAGAAATCCTAGAATGATAATTAGGCTAAGATGTTGCGATATTAGAACAATGGAACAAAATATGGTGTTTTGACAATGAGTATGCATGTACATTGGAATTGTGGTATAAGGACAATGAACGTATACCCCTACATGGTTGTAGGTTATTTACTTAAGACTAAGAAATGGGGTGAGAATGATTGACAAGACAATCACAATAAAGGGTCAAGGCAATACAAAAGAGTACAGGGAAGCAGAAAACATCACAATTTTACCATATTTAGAAGGGGTTACTGAATGTGTGGGCAAAATTCTCCTTAGGGCAGACCTCAATCCATTCTTCTGGAACAGCAACAAGATGAAGAATGTTCTTGGCTCAATGAAGGATGTGGTAGACAAACTGAATGATGCAGGTTTCTATGAAATTAAGAGTGTGGACTGGTATATATAGGAGAGACTGGCAGATCCAATCAGTAGACAAATTTTCAAACATGAAAGGTATAGAATGAAACTTTCACTCTGCAGTGAATGGATTTTGGACTGTTTTCCACACTCATCCTGGCTTCTTGTGCTGTGCAAGCTGAATATATCTTTTATGAAACTTCCTGGCAGATTAGAATTGTGTGCCGGAACCGGGACTCAAACCTGGGACTTTTGCCTTTCACAAGTAAGTGTTCTAATGTTTGAGCTATCCTGGTACATTTCACAATCCAGCCTTACAACTTCACAGAAGTTTGGAAGGTAGGAGGCGAGGTACTGGCAAGGTACTGGCAGCTATCATTCCATGAAGTGCATGTGTTAGTGAAACAACATATTAAATTTGAAGGAAGATTAAAAAAGCCTTATAAATAGCCAAGTAATCCACCAGCATGAATCAAGAAGATGGATACAGAATATCAGTGTCCTGGCCACTGTGGTGTGGCAGAGCACACAAAGCAACTCCTGCAAGCACGTGGTAGACTATACTGGCCATAAAAACGTGGAGAGCCAGTTTGAACTGCTCACATCATGTGACAAGTAAGCAATGCCATGCCACAACCGCTATTCCAACAAATAGCAAACTACAATGCAATCACCAATTCAAGATGACTATTTTCACCCATGCAACTATATAATACAACCACCAATAGAAAGATAAACACTGCATGTGAATACCAACAGAAAATGCCCATTTTCACCAATTATGTGAAATATTGCTAACACCTGTAAATAATACCCAACATCCCACCTCCTCTTCCTCAACCCACTGTTTTGGACTATTATATAAGAAACAAGACATTGCTCTTTCAGCAGCCAGATATATACCCAGTGGAAGGCAACTTGTAACAGTGGCTGAAATGTCAGACAGTTTTAAAGATTAATAATGCAGTCTCACACTGAAGAATGTTTTGACTAATCTCTTCTGCCCCAGCCAATTTTTCTCTTCAACCAAAAGAAGGTGTCCTTCATTTTATAAACTACAAAGTTTATGTTTTTGCGAGTATTTCTATTTGCTGACACTCTAAGATACTTAGAGAGATATGCCGATTTTCCTTTTTTAATGCATTTCTTTCATTGATAGAAGAATTTGGGCTGTACTGACTGCTGAAATAGTGTGCGATACCTACAAAGAACAATGTTTCATAGTTTAATGTAAGTGCAGATAAATCCATAGATGTGAGATATCTGACAGTATGACACATTCCACTACTTCCAATCTTTCAGAAGTCTTCTTTCCAATGAAAGTTTGAATTTTCCTTGCTAAAGTGTCCTAAAACATCTTAATATGATGGAGTGATGTATAGTCTCCAAAGAGATCTACACATATTTCAGTCTCCAAAGAGATCTACACATATTTCAACAGTTTGGGTGTACTGTCTTAAAGAAACTCATTACAGGTACCATATATTTTTATTAACATTATTAACAAAAATTATCAATAGAATTCCTTGCAGCAATTATATAAATCCAGCACTTACTTAGCACTCATAATTCTTTTATTATACTATCTCTTGACACTAACTGCTCAACAGTGAGGGTAAAATACAAGTTCTGAGTAACTATGTATGTGTGAATAATTTGTAAAATGCATCTAAATTGTGCTAAAATATACTTCCATTCATAACCCATGATATCTGAAGCATAATGAAAACCTGAAGAACTATCTCAGTTATATTGCATAAAATGTAGATATGTGCCAAGCTCCAGAAAAATACCAAACGTTAATAATTTTCTTGTCTCAAAACTAATTACAATCTAAGAAACTTTTTCTAAATATGTTTGTGTTACCTATGACTTAGTTTTACATTGGTGACCAGTTTTCCTGAAACTGTTACAAGATGATGCAAAGTTTACATATTTTAAAGTAACAATAATGTTTAAGAGATTTTGGAAAGCTTATTTTTGCCACTTTATATTCCCTATGAAACATAACATAATGCCCTTGGAATGTTGTACACAAACCCCATAGCACACAGAAATGTTTTTATACACACCTACAATGACATATTGTACATGGAGACTCAGAATTCCTGTTACAGGTTTCTAGATGTTGTAAAAGAGGTTTTGTTGATGAGGTTTGAAAAGGAATTGTGTACAGAAATATAATGTTTGGATATAAAAGTAGTTTGAAGATTTCATCACTATGTCATCTCCCGCTTCACAGTAAAAACATGGAACTGACACATGAGCTGCATGTGAACCTATAGCTTGGAAATGTTTTGAGCACTTGTCATCAAATTCTCTTCTACACTACAAAGGATTTCCTCTTCAAAATTATGACTGTGATGAGTCCATAGAACTACAATCAACCCTCCTTGTTGTGAACAGTTTCTCACAGCTGTTGTTGGAGTCAGAAAAAACAGACCTGTGATGTCATAAGTTACAACATGGGCTGAGGACAAGTTTGAGTTTTGAACAAGGAAATTTAGAAATGATACGGTTTTCAAACATATTTTAGAACCAAAGAGTTCTATTATCAAAAATTAGGTACTAATTCTCAACTAATTCTACAACTCCTAGGAGCCTGTAACAGGAATTCTGAATCACCCTGTATATTACTGTCGGGATCCAGGATGAACACAAAAGTAAAAATGAACTGTTTGATAATAAAAAATTTACTGTTCACTTGACTATTCTCAGATTTCATTTTCAATGTTTCCAATAACAAAAGTCCATTTCAGTGAAATTATCTGGTTGACTAGTTTTAAATATTACTCTACTCGAAGGTAATCAATATGATTTCCAGTGTGTGTCATTATTGAAAAAAATAGGAAACTGAAAGTAAACAGAACAAGTGAAAATATCAAATCTACTTATGGAAAAAGAGACATAATTCTTTATTCCTTATAACATGGTAACTAATGGAAAGTTTTTCTAGAAAATCAGTGAGTTTTTCGATAAAAATATTTTCTCATCATTCAAAAGCATATGATTACAGATGTACAGCACTCCAAAATGGCCATTCTTGATTGGTCAAAAATAGCTTTTGAAGTATTATATTGAGTTAGTATGAAAATGAATTGGCATAATGAGTCCAGGTCCATTCAATGATAAGATGTGGTGAATATTACAGAAGAAGTGCTATTTCTTAACAACCAACAAAACATTTCATCACAATTCTGTTGAATAAGGTTCATTTTCAGTGTAGTGGAATTTATGGTTATTTGCTGCAGTGATGTGGTGAGTGCAAGCACTTGTTCAAATCATCTATGCCATATGTACACTTACGACTCCCACTGTTATAGGCCCGAGTAGGACGAGTGCAGGCAGCGCATCACATACTAATGTCAGGCACAGAGAGCAGGAGATGTCAGTTTCAATGTGTAGTTGCTATGTACATGAAGTTGATGGCTGATGAAAGAATTGTAAATTAGTGCTGAGTGTTTGAGTATACAACTCTCATTGGCAATGAATGTTTCCCATTCTGTGCGTTCGGTCTCTTCTGCTGTTATTTCCTTAGGCTTTCTTTTTGCGATGACAGAAACGACACTTGATAAAGTACTACATTAGCTTGTTGACTGAGAGGAGACTCTCAACACCACATTACAACACCAGAATTGCCTTTTCGCCGTGGTGTTGGAAACACAAACTTACACATTGCAGTCTTTAGCTTCAGCTATGTTTGTACCCCCTTGCTCCACAGGGTCGGACACGTCTTTCACAGTCTGTTACCAACCCTATACTGCATATGACAAGGCCACGGAAGATTTGAAGGGCTACGAAAAATGTTTGTGCCAACACATTCAGGTGTTTGGATTACAGTATTCCCCTCTTTGTCATGTCCGTTCCTCTATTTGGTTTCCCCCAGGATTTATCAATTGCTATGTCAAATGGCTCCCATGCAAGATCCTGAATCTCTTACATTTGATCAGCTGTGTCAGTAACTGTCCTAATCTTACTGCATATGTACTCATGTCACAGCTTCTCGAGTGGAATTTTACAGATGACACAAACAACCGTACCAATTGTATGAGTGGCCGAACTACACGGCCTCAGTTGGCATTGCTACTTCTTGTCCAAGGTTCATAAGTAATCATATGCCTAACAGATGGTCAGTGATGTGATTATTTGTCTTGCACCTGATAGAGAAGTGGGGGAGGGATCTTTGCAAAGTGAGAACATCTCATTGTCGAATGTTCTATATTGGTCAAGTTTTCAAAGTATTGAGGGTCACAGGAAACCAAATCGAGGCTCGGTGAGAGGAGTCAGCTATTCGGCCCTACCCCTCTCACCAGCCAATTGATGATGAGCTTTCCGATGCTGTCGTGGCCACAATTCGACAACCTTTGGCACGGTTGGTGGGGGAGGGGAGATGGCGTCATATTCAGCAACAGCCAAGAGCATGTGACTCGCAACAACAAATGAAATGGGCTTGCTTGTGTTTTCCTTTGCCTTCCTGCCCTTCTTGCTTTGTCAGTTACGATTGTGCTGTTTGTCCACAGCAATGGGCCACATGTCATTGGTGCAGAAAGAAGGGTCATGATATATCTGTTTGTAAATCAAAGCCCCCCGCCTCTGCCCCATAGATGACTAGGATGAGGACACTGACATCAACTGCGTTGTGATGCTCACAGCACCCATTTGTTAACTCTTCCTTGGCCTTAATGTATTTCGCAAGGTCCTCTGTATGCAGGTTGATACAGAGGTAGCAGTCACATTGTTAAATTCACAAACTCATGTTGACTTGGGGTCCTCGCCCCTCCTGCTGTTCACTCATAAGCTGCTGATCTATAATAAACAATGAATTCCTGTGTTTGGTAAGTTTACCTCTCCAGTGACCTACCACATAGGTAACATTTCTGGTGGTAGACAATGCGTCCACAGAGAACCTTTTTGGTATGGACTCTTTTTTGGCTATTTGGGTTTTCTATTTCCAGTGGGATCAATTTAGTCTGTGTAAAGGTACTGTACCTACAATTGCTTTGTGTGGAGCTTTATCACTTTTAAGCCACGGTTGGGTTGCACCACGTCATTCCAGGCTGACATCACTGTGAAATCTTCTGTAAGCCCTTTTTTTTCAGGCATACCAGATGCCAGTGGCATTCTATTACTCACTAAAGCAGAATCAGATTGCCTCACGGACCTGGGGGTCATTCACCCTTTATCTTTGAATGAGTGGTCCACTCCCCTGGTTGTCTTAACAAAGCCAACTAGAAAACTGTGGCTCTGTGGAGATTTTAAGGTCACAATAAATGCCCATTCAATACTTACCATTACCTAATCAAGCAGAGTTGCTAGCAAAATTGTCAGGAGGATTTTTTCTTCCTAGATAGATTTGGCAGAAGCCTACCTTCAGCTCCCCTCAGCTGAAGCTTGTCAATGTTTGTTGGTGGTTAAAACTCCTTTTGGCCTGTACGTGTATTTATGGTTCCCTTTTGGGATGCCCAGTGCCCCAGCTATTTTTCAGCAATTCCTAGAACAACTCATGGCTCTGATTACCTGGATGACATTGTGGCAGATGACCACTTATGTAACCTATGATCCCTTATTTTGGCCCTACAGTCTACCAGTCTTAAATGCAATCTGGATAAGTGCCAATTTTTCTAACCCTTTATTGACTACCTGGGTTTTCACATCTCCTGTGAAGGTATTTCCCCTTTAGATCAACACGTTACAGCCTCACCCTACGTCGGTGAAGGAATTGCAGGTCTTTCAAGGCAAGATTGTCTATTACCATAAATTCCTTCCCAATGCCGCATCAATTGCACAGCAGTTGCATGCCCTGTTCTCAATAATCAGTGACTGACACCGTAAACTGCTATGTCCTCTGAACACTCTTCAAATCAAGCACATAATTATCTGAAGGTATAAGTACAAATTAGATTAACTTGTAATACCTTGTAGACAGTTATGATAATTAATTTGCTGTGCTGTCAACTGTGAGTTTCCTTACTTACCTTTTAAGCACAAAGACATTAGAATACAACCATTTTAACCGTATTGGTGCAATGATTAGCACTATTTCCTAATCCATCAAATTTTCAAATAAGTTTTCAAATGTTACAGGTCCAATATTACTTGCATAAATGATTATTCTAGTCCTCTTCATAAATGAAGGTTAGAGACATTTCTTTCTATACTCATATTAAGCCTTCAATCCACTTAAAAGTTATGAAAACTGTGGGTTTGACATCAAACCCTGAATACTGTGAATACTAAGGAAATGAGTGAGCATTGTAATACTTCTGGACCACCCATGACATCTGATAATTATAATGACTTTGAGAGGCTGACCTGTAATTGTTGCCCAATTACAACTAAAAATAAGGGTAAGGTGAGTTACCCAGTAGCAGACATTCCAGCAGTTACTGTTAAAATATAAAGGAGGTGCACTGGTGCAAGAATAGTAACCACATATCCGCACTTTATGACTAAATATTGCTGGATTTTGTTCCTTGAAATGATGATATTTATTGGGCCTATTCATACAAATGAAGCATTATATTTGATACAGAAGTCATTTAGCTCATTATGTGTATGTTTGTGTTTGTGTTTGTGTGTGTGTGTGTGTGTGTGTGTGTGTGTGTGTGTCAACAATGAGCCAATGACTGTTTTTACAACCCATATCTATAGATATTCATTAAAAAAGTCATGTACTGCACAATCAGTCTGACCAGTATTTCCATTACAGGAATTAAGAAATGTATATATCAATTTACAGCCTGCAGAGTGGGGAGTTTTATTTAGGTGGCATTATTTTACATAGGCCATGTGGGGATGATCAACAGAATCTTTTTGATATGGCTTTTATCTTAAATATGTACCACATGGAAAAACTATTCAATTGAATATGAAAGATTTCACAATAACAGCAAAGGTTACAACTTCAGCTGTTGCTTAGGTAATAGTGACCTATGAAATAATTATAAACATTGATATTTTAATTAGCACCATCATTAATGGCTACTTAATAAGCATGGCAGTAATAATGTGTTAAGTACACAATGTGATATTTCTCACTGTCTTATTATCGAGTATCCATACATCACGTGGAACCTCTCCAAACATTGTTGTTACACTATATGGAGAAATTAATTTTTAAAATTCGATCATCTGCACAAAATTTTATGTTGCTGAAAATAATGATTCGTATGTCTTCACAATAAATGGGGTATGTTTGCAAAGTACTCCATATGATGTTTAGTTAAAACAGCAGAGTTTCTTTTTATATCTTCTAATATATGCTATTGTAGTAAGGTATATTACACATACATGTAAAGATACTAATTTGTTTGGTTATAACTAATATAACACAATGGCATAATAGGTAAGAAGTCATTCACAAAGTGTGCAGTAGAAAGAAATATCTATAAATTTATATGTAGAAATAACTTATTACTTCCAAAAATTGAAACAGACATAATTATAAAGTTCATATTGCTGTTAATTGATTTTAATAAATAATGAGAGAGAGAAAGAGAGGGGGTCAGTGGGAGGGGGTGGAGATGATCAGAACACCTGCTGAGACCACTTTTGGTGATGTGCCACAGGGATGGTATATTTAAGTTAGCTGAATAAAACAAAATTTTGTTTTTGAAAGTTGGCATACATATGCATGCACTTCCAATTATTAACCCAGATAGCGCGAAATTATTTTTGATTTAATTTTTTTCTCAGGAGATATTAATTACCTTCATATGACTGCACAAGATCGATATAAGTGATTTTTTCACAATCACATCATTACCTTTGCAATACTGCTCTTCTTTCTGGAATAATGTCACAATGAATGTTTTATCATTTTAATCTGATCAATCATTATTATTAAAACAACATTTAAGGTGATATATATACATATAAATGTCTCAAAAATTGAAGAAAGTTCAAGATATATAAACCTAACTACGAGGAAGTCTTCAGTATCTTCTGTATGAACCTCAACTTTGCAGCTGTACCCAACCCCTTTACAATCGACAAAACAAGCTTAAATTGATCAGAAATGGGAGCACGCAATTCAAAGAAATAAAACATGACAGTGTACATGAATTCTTACAGACAAGAATAAAAAAGTAAGCTGCCATTCTCATCCTTCTGGAATGATGTCAGCACTATCTGGGTTAAAGTACCTCCACAAAGAAAACCAACTCCAACAAACATAAACATACAGCTGCTATAAGTTGGGTAAACTTACAACTTCTGTCAGTTCAGCAAACTTAACAGCTGTTACCATCTCTTGTAAAATGTTGACAACTGTTTCAAACTCTTTTCAACGTACATTCACCATTTTAAAAGAAAAAAAAAAAGAAGAAGATCACAAATTAAAATAAACTCTTTACAAACAGTCTTATAATTGTGCTCCATTGACTGCCTGATTACAGATGGTTTCTACAAAAAGGCCCCAGTAAATTTAAGGCTGTCCACCTCTTATTTGGTAGTTGTTTGTTGGTAAAAGTAATTATATACTGTCAGGAGTACTTAATGATAATGACACAATCATGTATCATCATTCTTCATTATTGAAATATTGTTAAAAGTAAAACAGTGTGGTTCTAAGAGAGAAGCATTATGTATCATCAGTTAAGAAATACTTTGTTTTCAAAATAATTATGTATCGGAGGAGCTCTATAATGAAGATTGCCAGGTTTTTAAGAACTTTGTTAGAGTGATATCTGTGTAGTTCAAAGAATTCCTCATTTAATTTTCTTATGAAAACTGAATAGCTAGTTCTGTTCTGTTCTATTCTGTTCATTACTTGTGAGTAACCATTGTGAAAGGAACATGGGAAAACACACCAGACAGCTTGGAAATGCACATGTACAAGCCACCCAGTTGTGCTGTGTCTTTGCTCACTGACCATAAACTACAAACTCAAGACAAAACTTCCCTCAACTCATTTTTCAAACTGTTGATTTCCAAAACTATTTAGAACTGCTACCAACATTTGAAAACTAGGTCAAAATTTGAGTTGAAAACAGTTGTCAACCACATTTGTTGGTGATAGTTTCCAGTGCCATAGTAACTTTACAAAAAAGTAAACTACATTTTATAAACTTCGACATACAGAAGGAAAATAACAGATGTGTGCACTTAGAACTGTGGGATGGAGTTAGTAATTTGGAGTACATTATGCAAGACTTGAACTATTTACTAAAAAAATATTTTTGTATGTCTGAGTTGTAATGCATTATTTTGAAATAGATTTTACTTAATGTAAGTTGCATGAAAACTGAAATCCATTGAAAATTACAGAAATATCACCTGAGTATGTAGTATTTATTACTTACACACAGAGTAGAGGGTAACTGTTCCTAGTATTGATATTTTACAAAAGTAATGATACACCTTATCACTATTTAATAGTTCCCATCTTTCTTCCACAGCATTTAACACAAACTGTATCTGATGTCAATAGTCCAGCATTCTTCAATACTTTGTTACAGTAACTTACACATACTGTGTGTGGTTGCCCAAAATTCCAGTATGTTTCAGTACTTTGTCAAAAGAACAGCAGTTTGCTCAGATATATGAAGTGTCTCCAGCAAAGTAATTATAACCAAACACCACATAATTTTCAGTGATTAATTTTCAAGAGACTCAAAACTGTTTTAATTTTTAGCAAAGTTGCTCTGTATTTTTTTCTGCTTTTAGTGGTAATTATACAAATATTCAACAAATATTTTCCAGGAAACTTTTGTAGTTAAATGTAATAGTTTTTCTGGTGCATGCATAAAAATTATACCATTGTTTTAATTTTTGGCAAATACATTTCAGAATACTGAAACATCACTCAGATTGAGTCTCAGCAAAAATCGGGTCATGCAGTAGCTGTCAGTACCCGTGAAGTAAATTTCTGATTGCTTTATCTTCCGGTAATCAAGGTTTTTTTTTTTTTTTTTTTTTTTTTTTTTTTTAATTGGGATGGATTAATTTTCTTTTACTGCACTTCATATGCCTATTTTGATGCAGGTTATGAGTGCAGTTCATGTGACTGTAATACAAAGTTAACATTTTCCTTCTTTCTCTTTGTTTTTGCAGCAAGATTTGTGTTGTGATGTCATATAATATCCACCACAATCAAAAGAGAGAGATAGATATCAGTATACTATATGGGAAACAAAAGTGTAATTTCATTCTGGGTATACCTAACCAAAATACACAGATTATAGTATTCTAAAAATCATCTGTCACTATCTGTTATTAGCATTAACATGGGTAATTAAGCAATTAATAAATAATAATGTCAAAATCATCAGAGACTAATGAAGTATGAAGTTTGGAGAATTTTACCTGTAATGCTACAAAGAAGCCTCAGAGTTGGTGCATCTCCAGAATACTGATTGATCATGCCCTTATTTGCTGCTTGGGGAACAGGAATGGTCAGTGTAATAGGTTTATGAAACTTCCTCCTGCGAGGCTCCACTGTTACTATCGGTGACACAGCAACCCTATTCCCTAGAAGCTTTGCTGTGAGTTCAGCTGCAATTGGCTGTGCCTATAAAGACAAATAAATAACAAACTTACAATTCTTTATTCATCATCTGAAACATCTCAAATTGAATAGGTATACATCTGGAATAGAAAAAAAAGTTACTCCAGACTGTGGAAAACCAACAACACTGAATTGACAGTTCGAATGCTGAACTATCATCATAAATGCTATATTTTGTCATGTCATTCCCAATAGTTCTCAGTGCTAATTATACTAATCACAAGATGAAATACATAAAGATAAATAAATATTTTACTACCAAAATATTTACCTTTTTCACATAATCTGGTGACAGGAAGTTATTTATAATATATAATGTGACAGTTTTATGAATACAGCATAATGTCACAGTTTTATGGTATCAATATGTACTAAGCAAACCTTGAGCCTGTTCTCAAATATATTACCCATTTCAAATACCCATCTTTAATGATCTCTCTATCAATACTTATTAAAGACAAACAAGAGAAGTGAGTCACAAAATTCATCAGTGTCAACTATTTTATTGCTACAACAGTTTAAGTATCTTAAAGTAACACAATAGAAATTATATTTTCCAATTAAGTGACTTAGTATATGTGTCGGAATGAAATATAGAAGGGTGTTTTATTAGTTTATCTATCCTTGTGTATGGTTAAAGATGATAATTTGTGCTGTTAATTGCAATGAATATGTTGGAAATGTATCAAACTTTCAGTTATACAGAAACACACCTTATTCTTGAGCACCCGTGTACACCTGAGATAGTCATTAGATACAAAAAATACTATGTTGCAATGTTTGCTCACAATTGTAAAATTGCAGAAAGTGATTAGCAAGTAAAGTTGATGAAACAGAGAAGAAAAAATATAGAAGAGAAACTGTTTTTGATCCTGCAGCAATTACAAATTGGAGACATTATCTGCCAGTGGGAACTGAACTACATCACTGTGGAAGCTTATTCAGCAGTTATGCTATTCACTATGCTACCCAGCACACCATTCACAGCAGTTGTAGCTCCTGCCAGAGCCAAATTTTCAACTTATCCACACACATTAGACAAAGTGCCCCTGCCCATTATCCATATTACTCGTGACATTTTTTCCGAGTCCCTTAAGACTTTGAACATGGTGTACATCTAAATTGGATATATTTACCGTGATTATATATATGTGGTGTCTGTTCTGCCAGACATGTCTTGATTCATAAGGCTGCAGGATCAAATTTGGTGTCAGTTGTTTGGGAATGTCTGACACTACATTATGTATATAATTATGTGAAGACAGTGCAAATGCTCACTAGGACAAGTAATGAAGACAGAGGGCAGGGGCCCTCCATCAGTAGTGTGTGTAACTTGGCTCTGATGGGAGGTATACTGGGCAGATCTTGCTATAGAGGTGGCCTCTGTTTCTGGCACTACGACTGCCTGTTAAGCAGGAGGTTTGAATCCTGTTCTGTCACAAATCTTCAAATTCCCTGCAGCTAACATCTGACCTCTGTGTCTTGAGAGTATAAAACTGTGGTTCTTATTCAGATATATGTCACTAATGAACTCAATTTTGGTGAGATGTTGAACCTAATCTTCCTTTCTTACATCCTTTTTTGGGTGGCTGAGTAGTTATTACTACCAATGATAAGACAAATACTTATGTATAAGTCACCACTATGTATGTGGCTGTACTCTAATAAAAATTCACTTTATTTTTATAAAATCTGAAGTAACTAACAATGCATTCTAGAGGGCCATGTTATGTTTATAAAGTAGTTGTACTGTGCAATGCAGGCCTATTTATTTATCATCTATTCAATCATACAAAAGGAAAAGAGACTTTTTATTTAAAATTCCAATATTAGTAACGACTAATGTTACTAAACAAACTTTCAGTATTGCCAATGTATTGATATATGATGGAAATATATAGAAATCTGGATTAAATGAACAACTGTGTGATACTACAAAATGAAATCAATTTTTTAATTGTTGCAAAAATGTATTTACATGTTATATTCCAGTAATATATGATAAATATCAAAAACCCTTTGCAAGTTGTTTTCCAGTTTCTATACAAAATTCCAGTGTCTTAATATTGCTAAAAACTGGACAACTAAAAATTTTAATATGTCTATATGATACTGCAAGTGGGGACTAGTTAAGTTTCTCTTAATTGATTTTGATGAAGTAAGTTAACATGCATCGGAATTTTGGATAATATGTGCTACAACATCTAAAATGCCCATCTTTCTACTAAAGATTCAATTGAAGTTTATGCACCAGATAGCTGGCATACCACCAGCATGTTTCTTAATTATCTCCAGTTGAGAACTATACATTAAGGAACCCTAGGATACTAGAACTCTGGACACCAAGAAGTAATATATCTACCCTGAATGATATGATGTTCATTATACCAAAGTCAATGAGGTAACATTCATGAAGATTTGTTCCATTTGTGTAGACAATGTAGTCCCCCAAGTGAGGTAAGTCTTAAACAGATGGATGACTCATATAATAAATTGTTATAAGACCATGGTATTGCTATAATTGTAAACACACAATATTAAAAAGTATGAAAACTAGACGCCATTTGTTACTTCGCATCCCTTTGATAGACTTTGTCCATTTACATTCTATTCTTTTGCATACATTTCCAGTTTGGTTCTTCTAAGATATGTAAAATAAATAAATAAAAATAAAATAAAAATGTTCATTTCATTAAACATTTTAGAGAATTATACCTCTGTCATCACATGGGATTATTTCAATTGTAGAGGAATAATCATGCCTACACAGTGCCAAAAATGTTATATAGGCAAACCATGTATGAATTTTTAATTATAAGTAATATAACTCAAGAAGGAGGTACAATCCTGCAAAATATGTAGTACCAAGACCAATAAATATGACTACTTACATTAATTTATATTTTCAAATTCATATATTCATAATGGCCACTGTTAAATTTAAAGTGTTTCCATTTGAAAAGAATTAATTTCTAGGACATTTACTGGTGGGAAGACTAAAATATCAGCTATAAAAAGTGAGGAATGATACATCAATATGAACGAAATAGCTGGTAAATTTTTGGAGAAACGTGTAGAATAGTCTTAAATGGAATGACTTTGACACAAAAAATACATATAATCAAATTTGTATGACAGGTAATTTGTATGACAGGTAAGAAAGAGATGGATGAAAAAGAATAAAATACTTCTTGTTTCTTTTATGATAATTAATGTATCAGATCTTTACTTAATGTTATACTGGAATTTTCAAAAGTTAACTTTTTGTTTCTTCATCTGAAAGTATATAACTTGAAGATAATCATATTCACACAACTTAAATTCTTGGCCATGGCCTTCATCAGAAAAAGAAACACATACATTCATGCAATCACTCAACCAAACTATACACACACAACTATCATGTCCGGCCACTACAGCACTGTGTAGCTGGAGAGGTCAAACATGATAGTTGTGTGTGTATAGTTGTCTGAGTGATTGCGTGAATGTATGTGTTTCTTTTTCTGACGCAGGCCATGGCCAAAAATTAAGTTGTGTGAATGTCATTATCTATTTTCATGTCTGACAGCAGCTCAGTAAATCTCTTTATGGTAAGTTGTTACCTATCCTCCATTATTGATATTCCTATTGGATTTTCCATTGTTAAAATATATAACTTGAAGAACATTCTTGATTACAATTCTTTACCATAAGGTCTTAACTTATGCTTCGTAATTTTTGGTTATTTTGTTAATTTTTCTTCACAGTATGGTACATTTTATGGCAGTTTTTGTTAGCTATTTTTGTTTATAGACTTTAATTTCAGAAATTTTAGACAACTATCACTATAAACATACCTTAACATCAATTATAATGTCTATGCAATGAAAAGTTTTTACTGTTTTTAAGTGATAGACAATCTCTTTCTGTTTGCTTTATGGAGATCTTCTAATCACTATCCATCCAGTGGATTTTAGAGATGGTATTCCAGAATATATATAAATGGAATAATATGAAAAATAGTGTGTATAATTCATTCATTAATAAAATTTGTGATAACAATGAAGGATTTATTCTTATATTTCTTTCTATGAACGTGTGAACAAGACAGAAAAGAATTGTTATGCCTCTTTCAATGACAATTTTGTCCTTGCCTTTCTTTATTGATACTAGTAGGCTTACATTTTTTAAACCGGTCAATTATCTTTATGAAATTGATTTAACAATTTACAAAAAGGATAATAATAAGAATGCCTTGACTCTCATTGTGTCAATGAAGCAATCGGTTTGAGAAAAACACTTTCCTTCACATCTAAATAATTCTTCATTATTACTGAAAGGTCAAAAAATTTTCTGTGTTTCACACCTAATGAAATTTAATCTCTCTACATTTTCCCCATAAGAATAATGTATAAAAACTAGTTGTTAAGAAACAAGAAGTAGGGGAAGAACAAGGCTATGGACATAGATTTATAATTATAAAAATTCAGAATTCTGTGTACAAAAACATGAACGATGTGACTCTTATTCAGATATAAATTTTATTATATAAACCGTAAAATTATATAATGCAATTATTAATTGCAAACCAACTATTTACTTAATACTATATGAAGAAAGTTTCTTACATTTCTTGACTAACAATCAACTCTCAGCATTCCATTATCTGTTTTTAATAACATACATTTCAAAAGTGTCAAAAGCATGGCAGCTAAGTATTCCTCATGCTTACCACCACACCAGTGGAAAAGAAATTGAAAAATGTTTTATTTTAGCAAAAATAATCAAATGTTATAATAGAAACCATAACCTTACTTTCATCAACATAGCTATACTGATTGCTAACCTAGTCAGGAATGAAAAACACACACATTTCTTCCAGTGATCAGATAAAAATCTAAGTATCATCAGTGTCAACTGTGACCTTATTCAGACATCAGTGACATATTACATTGCGTTTTTATTAAATAGTTGTTTACATTTACTTTTGGCTTCAATAGAATATACAGACTGTAAGGTAATTACTAAATAAGTAAAAGACAGCATTACTGGTGAATTTTGTCTTATTTATTGGGGCACATGATACACACAAAAAAAAAATCTATAGAAATTTTATAATTAGTGCATTTAATTTGATCTGAAGACTGTACATCATGGGAAATATTAATCTGAAGACTGTACATCATGGGAAATATTAATCTGAAGACTGTACATCATGGGAAATATTAATCTGAAGACTGTACATCGTGGGAAATATTTGCAAGTGTATAAAAATGAAATTTATGTGGCCTACATCATGGATGTATTTCCTAGACTATGATGAACACCGTTCATGAATATCACGACTACATCAAAATCAAATGTATTGTGAAATAACATATTAGTCTTTTTAGTCCACATTTAAATAGTTTAATACAGAAATATTAAAATGAAACATGAATTATATAGAAAATGTTCTATTGACTTTCATCGATCTACTCCTCTTTATTGTGAATATTTAGTTTCTTTAATGCAAATAAACAATCCCTGAGATGGATTTTTGTCTCAAATATGTCAAAGACATTATTGATAAATATGAAGCATTGAATTAAAATTTGTGGTGCAGCCGGGAATTGAACCCGGACCTCCATGCTTACTAGGCAGACGTCTTAAACGTTAAACTACCACACCACTAACGATTAAGGCGACTTGGAATAGTCTAAGAACGATTTCCCTCCACATCACAAACTTTAATTCGGCAACTGTCTTTGGAACACAGAAGCTGAATTAAAGTTTGTGATGTGGAGGGAAATAGTACTTAGACTATTTCAATGTGCCTTAATCGTTAGTGGTGTGGTAGTCTAACATTTAAGACATCTGCCTAGTAAGCATGGAGGTCCGGGTTTGATTCCCGGCCGCACCATAAATTTTCTCTCAATGCCTCATATTTATCAATAATTTAGTTTCTTGTTTAGTAGCTGCATTAATGGTGGGTTCCATTCAGAATAGACACAGATGAATGTCAAAACTAAAACCCAAAACTTGTGATGAAAGTATTTATTTAATTTAGTGAGTATGTGAGAAGTTAGCATTAGCTGAGAAAGGGAGATGGTACTTTATCTGTATGACAATATCAGTAGCTATTAAGAAGATCAAATAAAATTCTATCAGTGCATATGTAAGGATACACTGATATCTCCAAATGAGTGACATGATGCGTTTATGTAATTATCAAAACACAGCTCACATGTTTGTTGTTATGACTCAGCATGAACAAAAGAAAATATAACTAAAACAGGTATTCGCACAGAGAAAAAAGTTGATGGGGATGGAAGAAGTTATAAATGATAGCAGACATAATGAAATAGCATTCTATATGGATACTAATAAAGGGAAAGACTGAACTGTAATGTAAAAGTGATTAATGCTGGTATAGTCTGAAACTCAATATTCTCCTACAGTACAAAAGAGCTGATAAAAAATGTATGAATTTGCTTCAGAACATGAATATTTTATATTGTCTAATTTTATTATTGTGAAAGTGTCAAAGAATAAATAATGAAATATTTGAAAAAGCAAGTAACATAAACATGCCAATTTAAACACCAGATAAGAGATGACCCAGACACTCCATAAAAAAGCACAATGATGTCTTCAAAGGAAGACGAAAAAGGTCTAATTGTGGTGACAGACAGATAAAATATTAAGAACACATATATGAAGAAATGTCTGTAAGAGCAGATACCATAGCTAAATTCACAACCTGCTAAAAATACCTTCTATGGGGAGCAGAAATCTGACACCATCATCACATATACATACATATATATTGGTGTGGTGTCTGTGTCAAACATCTCTAAAAGAGCAGATACCGACACCAATACATATGTATGCTTATGCGAAGAACTGTGTCAGGTTCATTTCTTCAGTGCAGATGTGGTAACATTATTCTATCTGATGCAGGAATTTGCTATGGCAATCATAAAAGGACTATGACTGATATGGGTATTAATTCCAAAGTGTGCAACATGTGGGAAGTTGGGGCAGATGGGCAGCACACTTGGACAACAGAGAGGTTAAGGTGACCTCTACCTGAAGCATGAAACCTGAGTTCAAATTGCAATCCAGCAGTAATTTCCAGTTGTTGCCACTGAATTATTTCAGTGGAGCCAAAGATAATTATTTCCATCCGTACATTCTTCCTTCCTCCAAAACAATGTAAATTTGATGTTTCAGTAATAGACAAATCTGAGTGGCTGTACACATTATAAAATGAATTGAGATGCAAATTACTCCACCCTTTTTTCTCTTTATTTCTTTCTTTCTTTTTATATTTCTCCCTTACTCATAAACTAAAGAGAATCTGTTAGCAAGAGAGATATCTGAGTAAACTGTTTTGCTGCAAACAAATAAAGCTAACAAGGTGTTTGAAACTATTATAAACTACTAATACAGCAGAATCCATTACTCTAAAGTAAAGATACATTAATAATCACCAGTTGAAAAATTGTGAAAAACTGAAAAATATGACTGGGGCGAGGAATATCATCAATATGAATCACCCAGAAGTAGTTCAAACATGTATCATTGGAATAAGGCACACAATAGAAGAGCACCTTCCAGAATACCAATTCGGGTTCAGGAAAGGCAGATCCACTGTCACAGAAGTGGAACTGCTACTAAACAACATATGGGAAGCCATTGATAGTTAGGAAAAATACTGTGCAATATTTATAGATTTCACAAAAGCCTTTGATCTCCTGGACCGAGCATTAGGACATGGGATGCTTAAAGAAACCATGGGAAGAGAGAGCACCTGGACGAGAATCATAAACTCCATAGATGATTGAAACAAGGTATGGATCTCAGACAGCCTAGACCTTTCAGAACCGATAACACAAACAAATGGTGTACTCCAAGCAGACCCACTAAGTTCGCTGCTGTTCCTTCTGGCACCAAAGGACATCATGCAAACAGCCCAAAGGAAGATGTAGCAGCATACGCCTATGCAGGTGACATTGTGATTGGATCAAACAGCTTAAAGAAACTGCAAGACACCATAGAAGAAGTGGGAAAGTGATGCACAAAACACAAATTCATAATTAACACTGAGAAGACAGAAATGATGGTGTTCAGATCAGGAGTGCAAATACCAAAAATGACAAGAATAACATTAGAAGGGAAAATAATAGCTATCACAAAAGAATAAAAATATCTAGGGATAACACTTCAGCCGTCTGCAAAATGCTTCACTAAGCACACAATAGAGAAAGCGACACAGGCCATTAGAGCAATAAATGAAATAAGTTTCATCAGAACGCTAAGTCTAGACACAGCAATGGCACTCTCGAAATCAAATAGTCCCAATTCTCACATATGGTATTGAAAGTATATGGGCAAATCTCAATGAAAATAACTTAGCTACACTGGAAAAACCAATGTACATCAAACGAGCAATATGAGTTGCAAAAACCACAAGATCCAGATTAGTCTACCTGTTCGCTGGGGGAACTTTACTCATAGATGATCTAAGGGCAATATACCTCCTACCCAGCATAATGGCATCAGAAAAGCTGCTAAGGTCACTAACCAGGAAAAGAGAAGACATACCCATGGAATTCTACGGAACAGGGATCATGATTGATCGCACATGGACAGCAGCAAACTTTGAGATGAGATGCATACTTACAAGACTTTCAGTACATGGATTCCACCATGAAATTTGTGAAAACACAACATACCATGAACTCTCAAACTCATGCAAGTGTACATTGTGTGGAAAATCATGTGAAAGATATCACATGCAACTGTGCAACAAGAGGACTAGATCAATCAGAGACTATGCAACCAATGGTACAAATAAATATTTGTTATAACATTTTCTTCACTCATTGTAATGTATTGTAATTTATGACTATTTTGCCGCAATAAATGTTTTTTTGGAAGACTGGGGATCATTGTCCCAGTTTCTTTAATAACTATTATGAGATCTATTATGATTATAGAGTTTGGTATTGATAATGTAGATGTAGATGCAGTAAGCAAAATATAGATTTAGTACTTGTAACTGCTAACTGCAGGGAAAATATTACTCTCTTACATATTGTCAACAAGCCTTATCATCTGTCTTGGGCATCACATGTAAGAAACATAGAAATCTACAGCACTCATTTGTGTACCAGACTGGAGTAATATGCAATTACAGAGCAGTTACTGGAATCAACAATATTTAAAAAATGACTTTTCATATAAATGGACATCTAAAGTGCATAAAATGTTCAAGGTATTTCAAGCTTAAGCATTAAGCTGCAAAAATGAAAGCTGAATAATAACACTAAATGTAATTTTTTCTTGTTGTAAGACTCTAATTTTGTGAACACTTATATGGTACACACTGGAAGCAAAACTACATATTTGAAACAAATTGCAGAGTAAAGATATAATATGCTGCACTTCTGCACAGAACTAATAGAATGTGATTTTATGTGGTTTATGAAGACTAAATTCTGCTAGATCAGGGGAATAAATTCATGTTCAAAACAATGAGAGAAAGGACATCTCATTCAAAACAAATATTAATTACAAAAATATTATTACCTTCATATATAGTGCCACCATTTCCTGCAAGTTTATATGTAGGTTGGGCCATGTTATGATATTTAAAATTTTTGATTTTGAGGAACATAAGTTAAGAAGGTGAACCTCTCCTCAACCTGAAGGCTGTTGCAGAAGAAAGCTTGTCATTTCCTTCCTCCTACCTTTAAGCTCAATTACTGAGTCAGTTACAATTGGCCTACTGGAAGGGAACCCGTGCTTATACACACACATGTGTGTGTGTGTGTGTGTGTGTGTGTGCGTGCGCGCGCACGCACGCGCATCCGCCCTCCCATCCACAATATTCATACCAACACACAGGCACAACTCACATGCACCTGACCACTATCCCTGGCTGCAGCAGCAGAAGACAGAAATTGACATGTGTGATTGGTGCCTGTATGTTTGTATAAATGTGTGTCTGTTCTTTTTGTGGGCAGACCTTTAACCCAAAGTTAAGTAAGGTGATTACCATTGGCTGTTGTACTTATTGTAGCTCATTGTGCCCTCTTTATGATGGGTAACAATATATTTTTTCATAGTATTGTTTATATTTATATGACCCTATTCTACTTAGTTTGAAAACTAGAACCAGTTTATATTTAATTATTTACATATGTAGGTCAGTATGACATATGTAGACATTAAGTATAGAGAACTGGAAACTTGGAAATTAAAAAAAACCATCTATATTTCAATCTTGCACTCAGTTCATAAAAAATCATTATTGACTCATAATTTATCACAAACATGTGGACAAAAAATACTCTTAGGCATGTTAATGGCTACTTTGGTGATCACACCAGGGTTATTGCATACAAATAAAGTTCCATCTCACATACACATACATTCATGCAATCACTCAACCAAACTATACACACACAACTATCATGTCCGGCCACTACAGCACTGTGTCACTGAATTCACCAAACCACATTCTTGGCACTTCACTCAGTTGTTTATAGAAATGCAGTGGGATATAACATAAGTGAATAAAAAATAAGGTAGTGTGCAATGTAAAATAAAAAATAATAATAATGTCAAAGACTTACCCAGCATTCATTACAGGATAGGTAGAGAAAAATAAGCACTGATACTGCAGTAGGCATGCATAATAATCAATCGATGAGTAAAAGAGATAAAATCATTTTAAGGAGAAAGCAATTATTTATACAGTCACTATGATATTTTGGCACTGTTTTAGAAAAGCATTTATAAGTTGAAATTTGCTATGAAATACTGTGTATTTGTGTTTGTACTGATGGATTAATGAGATAATGAACGGTTGTTATAAGCACTGTTGCAGTATTGGAGAGTATTATTGTGAATATGAGACCTGCTTGTTCATCATTTAGTCATGGCTATTGCTGCCAATGGACAAGTTCGATACTTCACACCACTTCCTTTAAAAATAATGATTAAGCAAGAACATACAGTGAACAGCCATGTTCATTATGTTGTATTGGATTAGAGTAATAAAGTGATTGACAGAAATGTGTATATAGGATAGCTATACAAAAGTAACAACCAATAGGGAATGAATTTGCTTCCTCTACCAGTTACCATAATTTATCAAGATGACATGTGGATAGACTCACTAACAGTTAAATTTTTGTTATTGTACTTTGCTTGTTTGAGCAATATGCTTAGTTTATGTAACATATGTGTACATTATGGGGCTAATATAGTCCTATAGACTCTGTGTGACACATTAATAGGAATCTTGAGAATGTCTACAGTACAGTAAGTAAAAGGAAGGAAAGATTAAGGTTTAACATCCTGTTAACAAAATGACCATTATAGATGCAGGAGAAACTCAGATTTTCCTCTAAGGCCTGGGAAGGAAATCAGCCTCATCCTTTAAGAGAAAACACCTTGGGACATGCTTGGACTGATTTAGAAGAGTCACCGAATGGCCAGAAGCTGGTTTGAAGTGCCACCCTTCTGAATGCTAGTCCAGTGTGTTAACCACTACACCAAATCACTTGGTACAAAGCTGTGGTCATTTCATATGCATGGATATCAACAAATTGTTATACAGATTTTGAAATGACTGAGTAGTTTATTCGCACAGTATATTGCATAAATAATTTTTCCTTGAAACCGACATATTTTATGAAAGGCATATAATTTTACATGCTTGAAGGTAGCTTATGAAAGCTTTAAAATATGTTTAGTTGGTTAAAGATTCACCACAATATCACTGACTAATTGTTCCTCAATCATAATTTGTCTAGAGAGTAGATGCTGAGCTGGTTGCTTCTGTTTGAAAGTCATTCCTAAGAAGAGCATAAGCAATGCATGGCCAAGCTCTGCTTATGGGATAAAATGTGGCTGGGCAAAAAATTAACTTCATTATTGGAAACAATGTCATTCATTAAAAGAGTTACATTAGATGCACATTAGGATAAATTTTCATCAAATGTTTCTCCTAAATTGATTTTGTTTGATAAACTGTAAGAATAAGGAAGGAACAGCCCAGGGGGACACTAAGACCAAAATTATTAAATTAGACATATAATTTAATGTTAAACATAAGATTGGCAGGGGTTCTAATATTGTTTGTGCACTTCTGTAGTATTCAAAAGTAAATCTTTCAGCATGTAATGAAATAATTGTTATTTGTAGTACCCAGAAAAGGAATATGCTGAAACTGAAGACAGCAACAATATGTACAAAAAAATAATTAAAAAAAACTGACTTTACTAAATTGCAAAATTCATGTTTAGAAAACAATATCTAGGTTTTTTTCTTGTTGTTGTTGCTGTTCTTTTTTAACACTTTGGTGGGTTATGTATGATAATTTAGTAACATTTTGTTTCAGATTCATGAAACTTTACAATGATTCATTTGACATCAATGTATCATAACAACATAAACACTTTACTAAAGGAAATTTAAATCCCAAACTCAAATTTTATATGTGCTTGAGTTCTTTTTGATTGTGCACATGTATGGTTATCATTTTCAGATGAGGGCCATGGCTGAAATTTTAAGTTATGTGAATGCGGTTGTCTAATTCTGTATGCCTGCCTGTGGCTCAGTGATCATCTTTACAGTGAGCTGTTATCTATCCTTTATTAATGGCATTCAACTTTGACATTTTTATTTAACAGTGAAAATCACAGAATTCAGAAGAAAGGGCCAATGAATTTAATTCTTATATGTTGAACACTATTGGGGTTGAGGTAAATGTGTAGCCTACTTTGTGTCACATAAGTGAGTAATGATTATCTTCAAGTACTTGCCATGTCCATAAGATAAATTATGAAAGAGAAAGGAACTGCAGGAAAAAACAGCACAAAAGCAGGGTTCGAAATAACACTGCAAATTCATAACAAAAATAGCCACCAAAATAAATTGCAAGCAAAACTGGAGGTATGAATACAGGTACTGTAATGCATTGTTTCCCAGAAAATATTATCATTAAAACGGTTCTAATTATAGAGCTCATATATAATGATCTGCCTGAAGCCAATAGAAAAGATGTTTTGGAAAGCACAACACCCCCAACTGATAATTGTTGAAGCCCAGTGATTTTCTTAATGCAGACTATGTGAAACATCCAACACCTAAATTAGCGCAAACTGATTGACACAATGAACATTTCAGTGATATATTGTTAGGTTGTGAATCATGACTATCAGGAAGCTGAAGTTATAGGATGATTTTTACATAATGCTCGTTACATACTTTACTGAATAATAGAAAGTTTTATCACTGTCTAACCTGTACGCAAAGCATCCAGTAACTATCCACTTCTCTCTCCGCCCAATAAAGTTAGTTAAACTGGAGAACTCTCAGAAGGATCCATAGAAAACACCAATGTGCCATATTTCGAACCATGCTTCAGTGCATACTAAGGGTCAAAATCTACTTTAAATCGAAACCCAACACAAATAGTTTAACTAATTTTATTGGGCATGTTTCTAATTTCAATACAATTTGAGTATTTTAATGTGTGAGCACTTCTGCATGTTAGTAATATATTGCTGAACAATACTATGGGTTATAAAACATATGTTCCTATTTGGTCTCAAATGTTTTACAGTTTCAACTAATTTCTAATTCCAAGTACACATTTGTTCAATAAAACAGTTCATAAGTGTGACATGAGCTCAACATTACAGCAAAGTATAATATGAAATCAGTTAATATATGAGTAACATTTGTTTGGAATTTGAATTTAATTTTAATGATTGTTTTAAAAAATTTCCATTGTGTTTGTCACCTTTACTCAATATTTGATTACATTCCTACATACATGGAAACTTAGCAGCAAAATCTATTTTTAATAAACAGACATATATATAAAAAGAAGGAATTGTACTATGAGTGGAAGAACAAGTTCATTACTTATTCATAATCACATATAACATACAATAGTACATATACAACCATTTTTGTCATTGGTTATTAGTGCTCTAAATAAAACTTGTTATCAATCTTATAATTTAAAGAGTATAAATTGTTGTTATGTGTAAAAATACAATAATTTTTACAGCTGTGGATCAGAGTTATTACACACTTTCTGGAAGTAACTGGAAACTATAACTGAATCTAGGTGATTACTGTTACCAAAGCCAGGTACAGCAGATGGACAGATCTTTAAGCACACAGTACAGAACTCAGTAGATAGATAGATAGAGAGAGAGAGAAAGAGAGAGAGAGAGAGAGTTCATAAGTGAAAATGTATGTCAGTTATAGAAATGCAATACTAATCTGTGCTGAACTGGACATCACCTGGCTTTCATTACATGCTTTGATTTGTTAAGAAGAAAAATCAGTGTGCATACTAACTGGCTGCATCCACATACTGAATAATACATCAACAGATCAATAAAATGCCAGTTTATGCTAAAATAAGTAAGGTAATGGCAAATGAAAATAACAACAGAGTTCATTAAAGCTAGAATCTTTTAAGTTAAAAGATCCAATATTTCATCTTTTCCTTCATAAAAGTGAATTTACATACCTTGCATTAACAGCAGGAATAATAACAACATTGCTCTTAAAAAAATTATAAGCAAATATTCTAGACAACATAGGTGATATGATTCTATTGTCAGGGTAAACTTCATTAGTCCTTACATAGAATATTTTAAAATATTTAAGGACAATCTTAAAAGTTTATCACTGAGATAGTGAAAGAAAATATTTATGATTTCAAAACTATATCTGAAATTAAGTACAACTATATATATTCTAGGAAATGCTCCAATGTTGTACAAAGTGATAATCAAAGCTAACCTGGACTTCCCATTATTACATAATTGTACTATCCAATTATTATTGTTGTTTCAGTGAAATACTTTATCTACCAGAAACACTTCCAACATCAATATGTATAATATCTTAGTTATTACATTCTGCAACATTTTTCAAACAGTATCCATATATAATTGAAATTACAGAAAGCCATAAGTAAAAAGTCTTGCCAAAAATGTCAGAAAATATGTCACTGGTGGTGTCTAATCATTTTTGAAACTATCTATAAAACTTTCCTTAAGGAATAAATCAACCTTTGGAGGTTAAGTCAAACTGGAATCATATAATTTCACATTTTATAGAACACACTGTGGCATGTAGCATAATATGCATTTTTTAAATTTATTCAGTTTTAATACTGGCTGGAATATCAAGCAATGATATTATTAATCCAGTTAGAACCTCAGATAACTTTTCCAGTCTGTATGAAATTTCTCTGTTATAAATGACAGGCTAAAACAATGATAGGGTTTGTAGGAAGTCATTATTTTCAATGTTTAACAAAATCTTTTGATAATTTTTGTAACATTTCTGACATGGTGAGACTTTACTTCTAGTCAATTTATCTCAGTGAATTTCAGATTTTGAAACTTTAACAGTTCTGTATTACAGTTTTGAAAATTGTGTTACAGTTGACATACTGATACTTTTTTCAAAGATCTGGAAGTACTGAAAACTGGGCCAGAGGTTACAGTGAGAGGTTTAATGTCAGGTACAGTTTTTATAGGAAAAGAAGTTCATAACAGTAAGATGTAATCAATAATAAATGACCTGCTGTGAAGTAAATGATTTTAAGTTTAGGTATCCTACTAAGAAACAATATTACACTGCATCACTGCAAATAAATAAATAATACATTTAAAAATTAAAAAAAAAAAGAAACACTGTACACTTGGCAAAGTTTGCCCTGCATATTATTTCACCTCAAAGAATTACTTCTTAATGTTTTCACAAATTTAGTGATTTCATATGTCAGAAATATTACAGCTTTCTCACATCTGGTTGATTAAAAATAAAAGACTTATACAATACTAATGAACTTACTTTTAATTGTACTCTCAGAGGAAGTTCACCACTACATACACAAGCTACCAGGTAGTAGCCATTAGATATAGCCATTGTTAACTGTAATTTAAAAAGTGCACTACTAGCATCTATTTGAAACAATCATCAAGAGAGAGAGAGAGAGAGAGAGAGAGGGAGAGAGAGAGAGAGAGAGAGAGAGAGAGAGAGAGAGAGAGAGAGAGAGAGAGAGAGAGAGATAATGATTCTGATACAGAAATAAATTAAAAACAATGGATTCTTGCTTTATAATTACACATTCCTGTCAAGGGACCAACAGCTGAAGTGATGAGTGATGTGATATACAGTGCTATGGTAAGAAATGAAGTACTCTTTGTAGTGGCACAGTAGAAGTTTGATGTAATGAAATTTAATGTACAAAAGGGGAAGTAATGTTAAAGAAACATTCAGAAATGATGTACATAAATAATAATATGGGAAAGGAAAGAATGGAAATGTTTGAAGCTCTTAAAACACAACACAGACACCAAAATAGGTTACTAATAATGAATAATAGCACAAAAACTATATATACAGGGTGAAGCGAAATTCACGCATTCGGACTTCACAGTGCACTTCCTCAAATGTCAGCAATAAAAAAATGTATCTTACAAAAGATTTGTCCTGTTTATATTTTGGACAGTAAATGAACATCAAAGACTTGGATGGGTGTGTATTCCATACATCACTGTGTTACAGAATTACACCAACAAACTTCTAGGGTATGTAGAAGGCATCTTAAAGAACAAAATGAGTTTAGAAACCCATGCCCAGAAATGACATTCAATGACACTATGGAGAGTCCAAGGTACAGGCACTGGCACCTGCTGCTGGACATTCCCTCTAACAACTTCGGCACTCTGTAGCATCATTGGATTAATTTTCCGGGCATGGGTTTTCATGGTCATTTTGTCTCTCAAGACTCCTAAATCCCCTAGGAGCTTGTTGGTGTAATTGTGTAATTCTGAAAGACACTAACACAGGGAACACAGACCCATCTCAGTCACAAACTTTTTTTTTAATTGCTGGCACATGAGGAACTGCGCTGTGCATGAATTTTGCTTCACATGTGTGTGTGTATGTGTGTAAAAAACAGTTAGATAGGTAGAGAGAGAGAGAGAGAGAGAGAGAGAGAGAGAGAGAGATTATAATATGGTAATCATGGGATCACCATATATTTTAAGGTTAAAGACTTTTCGAAAATCAATAAGTGATGGCAAAGCATCAGGTATTGTTTCACCTCTAATAATGTCTTATGAACAAAGTAACTAAATTTTGAGGGACATATACATACATGGACAAGAGCAAAAAATTCCCTAATTTTTCCCAGATTTTCTGGGTAAAAATTAAAATTTTCGCAAGTGTGAATGCACTTTTTGGGGTGAAATACCCTTTTTTGAGCGAATTACGGTTTTTCTCTTATAAGTGACTATTTACTTGGGTCAGGTAAGTAAAATTTATCAATTTTTTGGGTATAGAACTTTTCTGCGATAAAAAGCACTTATGATGTTGGCAAAGTTTTTTTTAGGGAGCTGTAGATGTTGGTAATAGTGTGCCAATTGATAGGAAGTAAGAGTGGCCAATCATAAATCGGGGGGAACAACCAGTGAGAATGATTCTTTTCTTTTCTTCCTCACTACTATTGTTTCATCAATGCAGCTAACATAGATTTCAGTTTTTTTTCCAGATGTTTATCATTTATTTAATTTGGAGAATAGTTTGCTGTTTTGTATGAATATGTAAAGAATCTCATGTATGTTGTTATGCTGAAAGTCAATGGAAGAGTTTTAACTGATTATCAGAAATATTTTGCTGTTTTCTTCGAATATATCATAATTTTAGAGTAACGTAGGCCTAAATTGTTATGCATAAAACTAATAAAACAACTAAAGTGCGACCAGAATGTCTAATTATTTACAAACTCCTGATTGGCTACCTTCACATCCCATAATTTCTTATGCTTAATTATACTTTTTGCCATCATTAGTGTATAATTTGCATTCTATGTATTAGAGAAGCTTGGAGTTTAATGTCCTATCGACAGTGCGGTCATTAGAGTACCTATTAGAGAACTTGAAATAAATAGGATAAACTAAATGTAAAGCTTTCTCTTTTTTAGTGTGTGCTATCCTTTAAGATATATAAAATACAAATATGCCATACAATTTTTTAATACTGGCATAAATGGCTGGTCTTGAGAGCCCTAAATTTGTTTTAAGTACTGATTACAAAAATGTTAAGTTATGAATGTGAGTCAAACAGTTTGTGATTTACCCTCAACTACTATGGACATTAACAGGAACACAACTACTATGGAGAGGTGTCTCAGACCTCCTTTTTAGTTCTTGTATATCAAACCAGTGGTTTGGGGAACATGTATTTTCATGACTTCCTGTTATTCATTACACTTCTTGGAAGTAGATTATATTGAAACTTGACTTTTTTAATAACACAATATTTATAAAATGACAATAAATAAAACACTGTGAAATTTACTGTGTATTTTTATTTTATGAGTTACGAAAATAGCATCACATAGTTAGCTCTTTACTCACCCACAGATTATCACCAGATTATACTACAGATTCAAAACATAATTAGATGGAAATATCCCATTTCACTGTATGCAAAGTCAGCTTTCAGTTTACAATACATTTTTTTCAATGTAGAGTGACTACTACACTCTTTTAAGTCAGTGAAAGGATGAACTTTGTCAAATTTTACTTCTGCAATATCAAGTAAAAACTAATTGTCCACAGGCTGCAGAATCATATTTTAGTCAGTTTGAACATGCATACACTTCATACTCTGAATTAGTGTCATGATCACCAAATATCTCAAAATCAGGGCCATTATTGCTTTCATCAAATTCTTCATCTGAGGATTCACCAAAGCATTTTTGGACATCCACATAAAACATGTCGCATTGAAGGTCCAGCTTTTGCAGCCAAGAAGAAAGTAATGTTTAGAAAAAGCATGAGACACAAACACTATGGTACATCCATGAGATCTCTCAGGGCTAATAAATACGTAACAAAGAGCTACAACATTCCAAGAATGCTGGAATGTGTAGCTAGACATCACACTTATCGAAAGCAGTTTGTTGTGAACTACAGTATTGCATACTGTTGATTCTAATGCCTTTGACACACTATGCAATCAGCAGACACTTGTATGCTATTCGCATGGTGCTTTGTTGTAGATCGCAAATTTCCTTTTCAAGAATTGTATTATTTTCATGTTATTTTCCCATTTATGTTTCATTACTGCAGTAATATTCTGCAGGAGTGGGCTGAAGTGAAGTTCTTACTACCCAAAATTACAAAAAAATTAACTGATTACTGAAATAAAGGAAATTTCCTGAAATTCTAAAAAAAATCATAGGTATTTCCCTTACTTCTCCCAGATGAAAAAGTTCCGGGTTTTTACCATATCTCCCAGTTGTGCCTGTGCATATACACCCTGTACAGTGGATTTATTGGTTATCTTCTGTGTCCGGCATCTCCATGTGAATCAGAATGTGTAGACAGTACGTGATACAATCATAGTGTTTTTATTACATTTATTAGCAGTGTATCCTAGAGATTGTCTTTTGCTGAAAGTAAAATTCAGACACTGCACTATTCTACCAGTATTAGACTCTTTAATTTACTGAACTGGAACATAACAAGTCAATGCCGTAATTATGTATTGGTTCTGTGTTGGGATATATAAAATATACCAGAAAACATTTTGTGATTTTTGTTATAATCAGCAATTCTATATAAAAATAGTAGCTATATGCCCAAATCTACAAACTTAAGATAAAACCCTCTACTGGCATGAAAAAGTAATAGTGGAAGAAAGAGTAATGATCAATTGAAGTTTTTTTAATACATATTTATGCTTATTAACTGTTTCATTCAACCATAATTATATTGCATTATATGACACATAAAATCAATGTTAAGTTACTACCATTACCTACAAACATTTGAAGAAGGAAGATATCAAAATGATAACGTTAACTTCAAATTTATGATACAAATATTATAGATGAAAAATTCCTAGCAGGAAAAATATATAAATAAAAAAATATATGAAGATTACTCACCAGGCGAAGGAGCACAGGTGGTGATAGTAGGGAAGAAAAGGAAGGTAAACAAATACACACCCATCCACACATTTACACAGATGAAAACACACCTAGCTAGGTGGAGCAACTGGGTTGCGTTTGTGTGTGTGTGTGTGTGTGTGTGTGTGTGTGTGTGTGTGTGTGTTTTATTTGTGCTACTATCACCACCTTTGCTCCTTCGCCTGATGAGTAATCTTCATCTATTTTTTATTTATATACGATAATGATAAATTTTATAGTCCATAACACTGTATACTGTTAAAAGAATACGGTAGCATAAATGTTTGAAAATATAAATAATTCTGAATATCCAAAAAAGTAGGTTGAATGTAACTACTGGTCAATCTCCAGTGAAGGTACAAGTGACAACTAGGGAACTTCTATGTTCATATGTTAATGTGCTCTGTAGAATTTTGGGCAGTATTATTAGCTTAGCTTGAGGTTAATTAATGTACAATTAATTCTTACTTTTATTCTTTACTTTGTTAAGATTTCAATATTTTAAATCAAGTTAAGGTATATGAAGTTGCCAGTTAAAATAAAACATTTGTGTATACACATAAAAAAGTAAATGCTGTGTAGAAAGATGACATCAAAGAAGGTAACATAGACACTTTGTCTACCACACTTAACACATTTGTAATGGCTACTACCTTGACTCTTTCTATACCGCATAATTTTAATTCGTTTATATACATAGAATAATAATGCTAATCATGTAACTATAAATCACAACACACTCTCACTTTTGTACTATATTTAGTTGGAAACCAGTCCTTGGCAGCATTCATAATAAATAACAAACAAAACACTCTTTATAGAGCTTTATCAGGTACCACTAACTTTAACTTACAATTACCTTATGAACACTAAAGTTGTTCACATGACATTTATCTCACAGTTGATAATGTTATCTGCATTACATATTAAAAAGCATAAAAATGAAAATAAAATAAGCATTTACAAATACTTGCTGACATCATGCCATTCAGGAAAAGAAAGTTTAGCACAGTGCAGATTCTTGTGGACTGAGATGGAGTACCACTAATACAAAAATACATACTTAATAAAATTCATTTGATAGGTATTTTGTAATAATAATTTATGCAACCTTAATATAATTAAACTTAAAATGATCACTTGTTGTATCTTCAAAAATCATACCAAACTTCTAATACATTAACAAAGAAAAAAATTGAATTAACAATTTGGGTAGCTCATTTAAGTATGAATATTTTCAAGAAGCCAGTTAAAAATTTAAAGATCTGACCAAGCATGGATACTTATCTGTTATCAATTACTATATTTTTCAATGTCCACAAGTGAATAAAATCATACTTAATTTGTATCTAAATTAACTGGTTCACAAAATAATCTGCCACCAACAACAAAACTATGGAAAATCATTATTTTAACTTTTATTTTAAGTGATTTATGATGGTAGTGAAAACTAAGAATAACATTTGAAACATAATGTTAGAACTGTGTTATTCTTGCAGTAGGGGAGACTGTTGTACCTTGGATCACTTTTTACAGAAATTGGATAAAAACTATATACCTGTATCTTAATTGTAATGAGAAAGACTTCACAATGTTTAGTACATATTTTGCTGCAACTTTTACTACTGGTATATTCCAAAACCATCTCTGAAAAATTTAAAAATATTTTTTTTACAATGTTTGCTTAAGTGATGCATGGTACAAGAGGTCTTGTACCATGGCTCTCATGCTCTTGTACCTTTGATCAGATAAAATCACACCTTCTTGTACCTTGAATCATACAAATTGTAGATTAAATATAGGCTGTAAAAGCTTTAAACAATATATTTATACAACATTTTAGACTCGGTGCAATATTTAAATTCCATGGTGAAGCTCTTTTTGGGATTTGGCAGTCACTAACATAACAACTTAAAAAGTCATCTGTGAAAACATTTCTATCCAACAGAAATATGTGCATTTTCTTGAAACCACTGAGAATGTTATTTGTGCTAAATATAAGAGAGTAAATCTGAGCAACAACTTCTGAAATACTATAGATGTCAAATGTCTTACCCTCATTGTTTAAGAGCCACTCATCAACAGCTTGGTTGTAACTATTTTTTAGAGAATAGTGGACAGAAACATCCAAAGGCTGGAGCTTATGAGACATGTTAGGGGAGAGTGTAAGCAAAACTATGCCAACCTCTGATGCCTTCCCCACAGCTTCCACAGACAAGTGTGTCTCGTGATTATCGATTACTAAAAGAACTTTTTGTTCCTTACATGGCTTCATATGATCTATGAAGTGGTCAACACCAGCCAGACAGATTTGCTGTGCTAATTGTTCCAGGAGGGGCCCCTTTAAGCATAGAGCTTTTGAAGTTCACCCTCGAAAATATAAGCACTGGAGGATTATGGTTCCCAAGAGCATTTATACATGCATTCAGCATTACTAAGTGCCCTCTTTCACCTGAAGTCACATGCCAATCTGTTTTACTCCTCTTGAGGAAACTATTTTAGTAGGGGCTGAACACCTGTCAGGCCTGTTTCAACTTGATTCCAAAAACAGTGTGGTGGAAAAGGGTCCAATCGTTGATGTACATCCTCGACGTTGTTGAAATACATTTCGACATTAGTTATTTCATAGCTGGTTGCTTGAGACAGGCTTGTTTTCTCTGGCTTCCTTATTGATAAAGCTGTTGCAAGTCTTTTCATAAATAGCCACATCCCCTCTTCCCCTGCAATTTCATCTTCATCCCACTTAGATGGCCTTTTCTTATTGTTAGCAACAGCATATTTATATGCAAGGATCCTGACTCCCTTGTTTGTAAGTCCATATTTCATTTTTGGTCCATACTTCAGTTTTGCAATGATCTGTATACACTCTTCTAAACTTAATTCTTCAGTATCATTATACAACTTTTTGGTATCATACTTAATCTCATAAGAATATTCCTCCCTGCCATACTGCTTAAATGATTGAAAATGTCAAACAAGTGTTGTGAATTTGACATTATAAATTTTATGGAAATCTTGCTCTCTCCTGGAAAACTGATAGCTTTTATTGCTTTGTTCATGGCTTCTGAATCGATAGGAACCCTCTTTTTGTCTGTTTTATTTCTTGGCATTGTGGCCTAAAATGCTAAACCACAAAATTTTAACATCTTGTACCTAGAATCACTGATCCAAGATACATGATGTGATTGTGATCCGAGGTACAATATGGTGCATCTTGCAATTAAAAGCTTTACTACTGCTTTGAGGTTAGGTTTAAATCTACAAACTATGTGTCAGTTTACTAACTAGATCACACAGAATGAGGTAGGGTAGATGATGTATGCGTCAACCTTAACAAGTGGTCACAAAAAAACAGAAACTAAACATGAAAACTGTTACTTTTTGCACTCTAAATCTGTTATGTAATTTCACTCACGCATTCAGTCTGACAGCACTATGATAGCAGGTTGGCAGAGTGCTCTTGTGAAGGAAGCATGAATCATTTCTACAGTAGCCCTCTAGCCAGCAGCACGTTCTGAGGAACAAGCAAGTGATCCAAGGCAGACTATGACCAACGTACAACAGTCTCTCCTATGGTATGTTCACCTGAGATGTTTTTGTGTCACTAGTCATTTAGGGTTTTAATGTACCAGACTAGAGATATTATAAGCATTCCAAAGTTCAAATAATGGCATGATATATGAATAAGAAAGTAATTGCTCAGTTAAACAGCAATATGGTTACATGATACTTCTGTGACATACTTGTATTTAAATATAACTAAACCATTATCAACATCTTACAATAATTTGTAATTTTTTCAGTTGATAAATCATCCAGAACAGAATGTAATTTTTAATATGATGATATTCAGCAAATAGACGAGGAACTCCATACCATATAGGCACAGATAATCAATGATAACTTCTTAAGCTTTCAGAAATATCCTTCTTCAGACCTAACTAACAATCTATCACATACAAACACACCTACTTCTCTGTGAAATTATGAGACAGTTATCCCACACACATTGGCATGGTCATCATCAGTAAAATTTTCCATAAGCTCCTTCCTTGTGTTGCTCCATCATTGCACTCACATGAATCAGTCATATCCTCATCATACATCCCAGCCAGAATCACTACAGTCTAGTCAGGCTATGCATTACATTTATCACTTGGTTTATGAAACCTTCCATTAACATTTCTAACATTTAGTTAGCACGAAAGCTTACAGATTCACCCAAGAAACTGCAGAGCCAGACAATGCAAGAGAGGCATTGTGCATCATAGAAACTTTCACCCTTTACATGAAAACAGTGTGTGGTATAAGAAAAACTCAGTGCCAAACACTGTAAGGCAGCTTGCAGAGGAATTCACAAACATCAGAAAAGCAGACAGGTTGCAGTACTGGGAAGACATAGAGGGAGTGTGTGTCTGAAGATAGGTAATAACTCACTGTGCCACAGCAGAGTGTTTGAGCGCACTGAGGCGCTATGCTCCGAAGCGCGAGGCCATTCCCTGTCAGGGTTTTGTGTTGTCTTTAGTATAAGTTAGTTTATAAGTAGTTTGTACGTTTAGGGACTGATGACCCAGCAGTTAAGTCCCATAAGCTTAACAAACACTTGAACTCACTTTAAAGACACTGAGCTACAGACAGACAAATAGAAAAGAAAAAAACGTTCACACAACTTTAAATATTTGGCCTGAGATGTGCCTGACTGATTGTGTAATTATAGTATGTTCTCTCCCTGATGAAGGCTGAAGACAAAAATATGCAGTTGTGTGAATGTGATTGCCTTTTTAGGCTCCTTTCTGCAGCTCAGCAATAGTCTGTACAGTGAGTTGCTACCTATCCTCATATTATTAACATTCAACTCATACTTTCCTGTGTGCATGTATGTGTTTGCTCTGAAGAAGGATTTCATCAGAATCCTGTAGAAACGTATCACCTTTTGCATGTCTCAGTCTCTTTTTGGTGAGTAATAAGTTACATTTTGTAAATACTGATCTGAATTATTTCTTCTTTTATCATTGGAAATAAAATCAATAACAGCTGAAAAAAGTGCTATTTCCTTTCCACTTTACCACCTTTTTGTCAGTTTATTATATCTTTTCATCATATCTTACTTGTAGTTCAAATGAATATGAAGAAAAGTTCCAGAACTGTTCAAAATTTACCAAGTAATACATCCCTTGATCTACAAGAAATTCATCGGACTACTCTGATGCCTTTAATTACCTTTTTCAAAATGTTTCCTGCAATATTGCTTGCTTTGAATATATTCAGTTTAAGCTATTTAGCTAAATAAACTATCAGTAATGAAATAATTCATTTGGTATTCAAACACAATGAAATTATTAATTATGGCATTATTAGAAGAAATATCTCATGCCAAACTTCATTCAGTTTAAGTACAGCACACAAGAAGTGTTACATGTTCAGATATAAAAATCTAGAATGACTTACCCAGTGAGGTGAAGTCTCACATATATTAAAAATATATTCAATCTCAAAATTCTATTTGATTCATAATGCCTTCTATTTCATGAAGAATATTATGAAAGAAATGTTTTCACTTAGACTCAAATTCAGATCAGTGTAACAAAAATATGTTAATGAAGATTAATTTAAAAGTCTAGCGCAGTAATGGTAAGCATGTAGCCAAATTTCAAACCAAAAAAGGGTATTACATCTGTAAAGTAATCAGCATATTAGGTACTATAGTGACAGATTGCATTTATGGTCCACAAAGCATGCAACTGTACTAATGTCCTAATATTTTCCCATTATTAAGGTGATCTTATGACATGTAGCTTTACATTCAGCTTAAAGCTTTCAGATTAAGTATGCAAAACCTATGTATTCATCACAATAATAAGTTTCTCCATCTTATTACTCATCAAATATTCTGGTAGGTCTCACTTATTACAAATTTCTTTATAAACATTTTATACTACAACTAGTCTCACAGACTGACAATTATTATTTGCGACTCAATTATAGATGAGTACACATAAACTGAATTATCTACAACATGAACCAGTAGTCTGTTCACAAAAGGATTAGCTATTGAGTTAAAGCTCTCATTTAATGCTGGTAACAAATGAGAGTACCTTTCAGGTCATATTTATAAATGGTATTACATGGCTTTAAGAGTTTATACCCATTGAATTTTGATTTTGAAGATAATTTCTATTCAGTATTTGTTTCATATTTTTAAATGGATAAAACACAATAAACTATGTATGAATTATTCAAATTACAGTCTTTTACATTTCAACACTGAAAAGCCCACCGTATCTGAGTAGAAAAAGGACTCTCATGTGAACAGTAAAATATCAGACAATAAAATGTTTGTGTGATGTTTTAATTACCTTATTCTTAGATACACACTTATTAAATGTACAGAAAGTTCTTGGTCACAGTAATTTTTATTACCTATTACATGTTTTGGTGTGCTATTGTTAGATATGAACTGTGGACAATTTTTAGCTACTGTAAGTACAGTACATAGAATTTCAATATAAGATATAAACAGCATTAGAAATGACAAGACATCTTGGTCGAACTTACACTCAAATCTGAAACAAAGCTCCACACAGACAGAGAAAAAGACAATTGGTTACAGTTAAGTGTCCAGGCAGATACTACTATTAAGGTTACAAGTGCCAAACTGGCTTCTGCGTGTCAAGTCGATAGCAAGTAAACAAGGGGGAAAGGTGGCACTAGCCAGTTTGCTACATGGAACTGTTGTAGGAGTATCTACCTGGATATATGAAACTGATAACTGTAATTAATTGTCTTTTGCTACGCCTGTGGAGCTTTTTATGGAATTTGAAAGTAAGTATGTTCAAGATGTCTTGTCATTCTAATGCTGTTTCTATCTTATAGTGTGCTTCTATGTACTTATGGTTGTTAAATTTTTTTCTGCAGTTCAAATCTGACAACGGGACACCGAAACACATAATTTGTAATAAAAATTACTGTGACCAAGACCTTCCTGTACATTGAATATATGTGCCAATTCTGAATAGACGCTTGCCTAAACCATGGAAGATATTCTGAATCAATTAAGTTATCTTAGATATGCCTTAGATGTATAAGAATGAACAACTTATCATAGCAAAATTCTCAGAGGATCTCATTAAACAGCCATTACTGCAACAGACTGGACTTAAAGAAAATTTGACATGTGATCTGTTTGAAGAGGTATGCTGTCAGTATGAAAAACAAATATTTAATATAATACTGTTGCTTATTCGAAAATCCATAATATAGAAATTATTCAGATAGACTGTGAGTCAAGTAGCATTAGCCAGAAGATACGCTTGGCATATTTAGAATTACAAAAATCGAGAATAATAATTCTTTGAAACTTCTACCTATGAAAGTAATGTGGTTCAACTTCTATGAGTTAACATCCTCCATAATTTCTCATGTAATAGTAGCACACTGAATTTCAAGATTCAAATCAAAGATACTGGGAATATAATAATTACTTATATGTCTATGTCATTATTGACAGTTTATAATTCGATGACATGAGGAGTGATGTCATTTGTAGACTGCAGTCTTATGACTTTACACTCAATTTTCAAGTCATAATTTCAACCACATTTCAACATGATGAGCCAAAGAAAGTGATATGAAAGGAAGCTGCTGATGTCATTTATTCTAGAAGCCACATTAACTATAGAGAAATTACTTTCTATGAAAGTCTCAAGACATGAAGTGACTCAAAGTTTGAGTACAGTGGAACACCAAAACAGTGTCTTACTTAATCTCATTCTGCAACACAGAGCCAAAATGAAGCCCAACCATAAACTTGCAAGATACATAGACAAAAAATAAGAAATCCTGTCCTTCATTTTAACCATTGAGACATAGAGAATTAATAAAAATTGGTTTAAACCTTAGAATCAAATAATTTCCTTCCCTAAATACTTTCCACCTCTGTGATCCACAGACATCACAGAGGCAGGGTGGCTTGTGTGCCTCAATGATACAGATAGCCATATCATAAGCGTAACACAGCAGAGACGTATCTGTGGAGAGGCCAGACAAATATGAGTTTCCTGAAGAGAAGCAGCAGCCTTTTCAGTAGTTACAAGACTAACAGTCTGGATGACTGACTGAGCTGTCTTTGTAACATCAGCTTATATGGCTTTAGGATACAGTTACTTTGAACAACTGAAAGCAAGGGGAAATTACAGTCTTTACTTTTTCCAAGAACATGCAGCTCTAGTTTATGAATATTTGATTATGAGGTCCACTTGGGTAAAATATTCCACAGGTAAAACAGTCCACCATTCAGTTCTTCGGGCATGTATGAAATGTTCTATCCTTTAATTGCATAGGATATTAAAAAAAATTAAAATGAGTACTGAATAGATTGAAGTCAGATATAGTGGGGATTACTGACATTTTGTGGGAGGGTGAACAGGATTTCTAGTCAGGTGAGTACCAGATTATAGATAGAAAAGCACTTGCATGTAACATAGAAGTACAGATAAAAATGAATAAGAACATAAGGTTATGGGTAAGCTAGTATGAACAGCATAGTGAACTAATTATCACAAGAAATATAGAAGCCAACACCAACCACAGTTGTACAAATTTATATGCAAACTAGCTCGTCCAATGATGAAGAGATGGAAGAACTGTATGATGAGATAATAGAAGTTATTCTGACAAGTAAGTGAGTGGAAAACTTGATTGTAATGGCGAAATGGAAATTGGTTGTGGAAAAAGGGAGAGAAGGAAAAATAGTAAGTGACTATGGGCTGGGCAAAAAGGAATGAAAGAGGAGGTTTCCTGGGAGAATTTTGCATGGAGCACTATTGAATCATCTCAAACAGTTTGGTTATGAACTACAGATTAAAACTTCAGAAACTTCAAAAAGGGAGAAAATTAAGGAGATGGAATTTGGATAAATTGAATGAACCAGAGGCTTTTCAGAGTTTCAGATGCAGCATTAGGCAAAGACTGAGGGAAACGGGGAAAATTATTTTAATAATAGCATAAATGGCTGGTCTTGAAAGCCTTAAATTTCTTTTAAGTGCTGTTTACAAAATGTAAGTCATTCATGTTTTAAGAAATTTATAGCACATTATCACTATTAACATAACTGATTTTGTGTAAAAGGGCAGTAGCGGCTCAAGTCAAGTTCTTTTCAGCAGGGAAAAAAAACTTAAACAATGGAATTTTTTTGGGTACCGATTTCCCAGATGAAAAAATTCCCTGGTATTTCCTGCATCCCCCAGTTGTCCTGGTGTGTATACTCCCTGATCATATAAGTAGAAGGAAATGGCATAATAGAAATCTTTGGATAACGAAGGATGTGCTGAAATTTATTGAAGAAAGAATTAAATAATAAAGTGCAACAAATGAAACAGGAAGTAAAAGACTTTGGACAATTAAAAATGAGGTTGATAGGAAGTGCAGATTGACAAAGCAGGAATAGCTAGAGGACAATTGCAAGTTTATAGAAGAATGTATAACTTGGGGAAATATAGGAAATGAAGAGGAAGGAGATAATGATGATAGAGGGGATACAATAGTGTAAAAAATGTCTGGCAAAACACTGAAAGATTTCAGCTGAAACAAGGTGCCAGGAGTAGGTGTCATTCCTGCTGAACAACTGATATCCTTAATAGAATAAGCCATGGTCCAAGGGTTCCACATGGTGTGCAAGATATACAAGAAAGCAGAAATACCCGCAGACTTCAAGAAGAATACAATAATTACATTTACAAACAAAGCAGGTGTAGAAAGGTATGAAAATTATAGAACTAGCAGTTTAATAACTCATGGTTGCAAAATGTTAACATGAATTATTTACAGACAACTGGAAAAATTGCTAGAATTTCACATTCTGGAAGATCAGTTTGGCTTTAAAAGAAATGTAGTAATAGGCAGTACTTACCTTAAGACATATCTTTGAAGACAGGGTAATGAAAGACAAACCTATGTTTGTAACTTTTGTAGATTTGGAGAAAGATTTTGACAATGTTGACTGGCATACACTCTTTCAAATTCTGAAGGTAGTAGGTAAAATATAGCGAACAAAAGCTTATATACAACTTGTACAGAAATGAGACAGTAGTTATGTGAGTTGAAGGGCATTAAAGGGATACAGTGGTTGGGAAGGGAAAAAGGCAGGGCTGTAGCATTTACCCAATGTTATCCAATCTGTTCATTGATCAAGCTGTGGAGGCAAACGTAGAAAAAATTGGAGAAGGAATAAAAGTTCAGTGAGAATAAATAAACACCTTGAAGTTTCCTAATGACATTTTAATTCTGTCACAGGCAGCAAAGAACCTGAAAGAACAACTGAATGGATGGACAGTGTCTTGAAAGCAGAGTGTAAGATGAACAATAATGTAATCTAAGAAAATCCAACAATGCAGAAAGATTTGAATCAGGTAATGGTACTATAACACTGTGGTGCACAATCTGAACTGAGAAGCATCAGTTTTTCACCTGACGGCAGTAGTGGGTCAAGATGGTGAGTGTGAAGTGAAGGGAGCATTCTTGAGCAGTATTCCATCAATTTCACAAAAAGAAAGACAAAGTGCATTTGCACCAAATGCAAAGGAGCCTCTGTGTGTAAATTGCTACGGAAGTTTGCACAAAAGGAGGAGAGGTAGATAAGATCTTAATTTCATTCACCATAATGATGTTATTGGGGTAATAAAATACCTTATGCTAGTCAGAGTAGAGAAATATAAAACAGATTGACTATCGGAAGAAAATATTTTCTGACAAAGAGAAATTTGTTGCCATCAAATATCAATCTCAATGTTAGGAAGTCTATTTTTAAGGCATTTGTCTGGACTATAGGCTTGTAAAGAGAGTGAAATGTGGATGTTGAGACAGATAAATGAGAGAAGCTTTTTAATTTTGCTGCTACAGGAGACTGCCGAAGATCAAATTGGTACACCGTATAACTTATGAGGAGCTTCTGAAGAGAATTGGGAAAAAAAGAAATTTCTGGCATATCTCAGAGAATTGACAATTTAGCATTGCAGGGAAATGTGTATGGGGAAGGGGGCAGGGCGGGGGGTAAAAATCACAGAGGGAAACCGAGAGAAGAAAACAGTAAGCAGATTGAAAGTGATGTAGGTTGCCATTGTTATTCAGAGTTGAAGAGGCTTGGACAGCATAGGTTAGCCTGGAGAGTTGCATCAAAACCAATCTGTGGACTGAAGACCACAACAACAACAAATATTTTTAATGAAAATTGTTTTCACTCTGAATTTTAAGTATCATTCTCCAACTTTGTGAATAATTACCTGTTTTTTGTCTCCTATATTCATCTTCATGACACCGCTTTATAGATATACAAGTTTATCAACTTTTACCTATGGATCCATGTACTTACTGTAAGTTAATTAACCAAGACTAGAAGATGTAATTCAAAAGGATCACCTTCGTTAATTTTATCTAATAAAGGAAACCCAAGCTTGAAATTCAACACTGTAATAATGACAGTCTACAACTCAACACAAAGACATGACGATGAACAGCAATAGGCACATAAAAAGCACAAACACACACACACACACACACACACACACACACACACACACACACAACACTTAAGATATTGGCCATGGCCTTCTTCAAAATAAATGGTATTCACACAGGCACACTTGACAGTCACACACATCATATCCAGCTGCCGCACTCCAAATCGTGCTCAGCGGTGAAGGAATAGGAGAGGGGAAGGGAGGGGGGACATGAAAATTGAATCATGATGGTGGGGATGAATACAGCATGGGCGTATGGAGCATGTAAATATTAGGTGGGCGAAATGAGTTCCAGCTTATGAATGGAGTGTGGCAGTAGGAGAGTGGAGGAAAGCAAAACAAAACAGAAATGCACAATTGGCGCGCACACGCATGTACGCACAAGCACGCGCGCATACATATACAAACACACACACACACAGCACAGCACAGCACACAAAATTGGAAAAGTTTAGGATAGAGGTGGTAGGAACTGTTGGATGTGGAGACAGTGGAGAAGATGGATACAGCATGGCCTTATGGAGCATGTATGTAATAGATGGGTAGAATGAGGTGCAGCTTAGGAATGTAGTGTCAAGCTATGGTAGGGGAGAAAAGCAAACCAAAATACACACACACACGCACACACACAAAAATGGCACACAAAGGGGGTCATCTTAGGTTGAGTCCTGGATAATTTCAGGATCAGAGAATGTTTTATAATGATAACTCACATCTGTGTAGTTCAGAAAAGCTGTTGATGGGTGGGAGTATCCAGATGGCACATGTTGTGAGGCAACCATTGAAATCAAGCTTATAGTCTGCTGCATGTTATGCCACAGGGTGGTCTACATTGTTTTTGGCCACAGTTTGTGGTGGCCATTCATCCTAATAGACAGCTGGTTTGTGGTCATACCAATACAGAAAGCTGTGCAATCACTGTAGTACAGTTGTTAAATTACATGGCTGTTTTCAAACATGGCCTGGCCTCTAATTGGGTAGCATGAGCCTGTGGCAGGACTGTCAAATCCACCCACCCAAAACTTTCTAGTCCAGTCCCATCCTACTCACTCAGAGACCTGGCAACCTGTGAAAGCAACCATATATTTACTACCTGTGCCACAATAACTGTGCAACTCACTACATTGGCATGACCATGAACCAGCTGTCTATTAGGATGAATGGCCACCACAAACTGTGGCCAAAAACAACTCACTCAGAGACCTGGCAACCTGTGAAAGCAACCATATATTTACTACCTGTGCCACAATAACTGTGCAACTCACTACATTGGCATGACCATGAACCAGCTGTCTATTAGGATGAATGGCCACCACAAACTGTGGCCAAAAACAACGTAGACCACCCTGTGGCATAACATGCAGCAGACTATAAGCTTGATTTCAATGGTTGCTCACAACATGTGCCATCTGGATACTCCCACCCATCAACAGCTTTTCTGAACTACACAGATGTGAGTTATCATTATAACACATTCTCTGATCCTGAAATTATCCAGGACTCAACCTAAGATGACCCCCTTTGTGTGCCATTTGTGTGTGTGCGTGTGTGTGTGTATTTTGGTTTGCTTTTCTCCCCTACCACAGCTTGACACTACATTCCTAAGCTGCATCTAATTCTACCCATCTAATACATACATGCTCCATAAGGCCATGCTGTATCTATCTTCTCCACTGTAAAGCAATCTTCCTATACCCCCTCCTGTCCCCTCTCCTATTCCCTCACAAAAGGATATGATATGGAGTGTAGCAACTGGAGATGACGGTTTTGTGACTGTGAAGTGTGCCTGAGTGATTGTGCGAATGCTCTTTATTCTGAAGAAGGCCATGGCTGGTTGTGTGTGTGGGTCTTTATTATGTGCCTCTCACAGCTAGTTGTTATGTCTTTGCAGTGACTACTAAACTGTTCTTATTATCCAGGTATTGCTTTACTTTCTTCTGCTTTTGCTTTTTGTTGAGTAATTTAATACAAATATTATTCAGATTTGGCATAGATATTTGCTATATTTAACATACAATACTTATGTGGCTAGTGACAAACATTTATAAAATTGTAAAAGAAGTTTGTCACTAACCTATAGCCCGTCAATATTGATAAACTAATGATAATCAGTACAGTCTGTCATAAAAAAGTAATGAGAAAAATCTGAAAGCAAATATTTATAATGACAAGATCTGTATACTGCTCACAAAATTGCATAATATTAATCACAAATATTATTTCTTTGTCTGATAAAAACTTCTTATAACCCTCATATATTGCAAGACAATAAAGTGAGTATAGGGGACTGATAACCTAGCTGTTTAGTCCCTTTAAAACAACCAACAACAATAAAGTGAGTATGAAAATGAAAAGGCAAATCTCCCTCAAAGTGTAGAGTATTATTATTATTATTATTATTATTATTTTATTACTGCAGCAACCTATTCTGCAAATTTTAATACCACTTGCAAATTTTAAGAGCTTTGAAATTAGTTTACATTGTACTTAAAATAATGCATAACTATTTGTATGCAGAGAAAAGAATTTGTTCACCTCAAAAACCATTTTGCACAACTGTACATTGAAAATGGCCACACTACACTTCCACACAGTACTGATCAATTCATGGTTAAATGAAATATTTCAACTGAACACAAATCACATACAAAAGCAGTGTAGTTTATACTAAACAAATATTGGGATGTTCCAGAACATGCAATTAATAATTTATTCCTGGACAAATGTGACAATGCAGAACAATTTTTAATATACAATTTGCATTTTATATATCTAAAGATGATTGAACTGTAGAAAATGTAGGACATGTGAATGAAGACGTACGTAGGAAGTTACTAAATATGGAAATGTATGTTAAAATAATCCTGCTCTTTTGGAGAAAATTATAGACTTCAAGTCATACTCTATAATTAATATTACTGACATTTAACATCCTAATGTTCTGAGATATTAATGTAATTAAAAATCAGGTGAGTACACTGGAAATAAAGAAAAAACAATCCCACAAAAGAGCACAAGGTATGAACAAAGAGATCCTGCACATTTTGCTGTACCTGAGTCGAAATAGACAATGTGGATCTAAGAATGCACACTTTTCCATTCAGAATGCACAAATCTGAGTTGATTATTAATTACTCTCTAGAAAAATACTTCTGAAATGTTGCAGTTAGTCGTGTTAAGCGTCTTCTGTCTCTAAATCTTTTAAAAATTGCTTTGCTGACAATGATACTGAAGATTTAAAAAACTATACTGTCTGTCATGAAACATTTAAACAGTTACTATGTGATAAAAATGTGTCTATACAACATTCACCGTTCATTTGGGGCAGTAGTTTGCAAAAAGAAAGTGTCTTCTGGGGTTACAGGTAAAATGTTTTTGTGACTTCATGAATTCTGCATAGCTTTTCATTTTTGTACTCTTTTGGCCAAGAAAACTATGATATGATCTGAAATCAAGTGATGATTGTGTTGTAGTACTTGAATTTCACAATGATATCAGTAAAAGAAAAAAGGTATCAAGAAGCAATTTATGGGTAAATTAGATGTAACCAAATACTATGATTTTTGTGACACTGGCAAGAATCTTCGTATAATTCAGAAAGTGTGGTAGGAAAGAAGATATTGCAACACAATGTCTGAATATTTTTACATCATTATAAGTTATTCATTCATGATGATCAACTTATGAAATGACTTAAACCACTGTTATGTACCACAGAAGTTAGAATTAAATACTGCACCTCATTACTATACAGAAAAACATCCCTGATTAAAAAAGTGGCCAGGGCCTGTAACTGTCATGAGTGATTACAGTAAAGCTTACTGACAAAAAATTTGAAAATACAGTTTCATTCATGTAATCTCAATTTCTATCAGATAAACAATGGTATTCTATATTCCTAATTAATCAGCTGATACCACAATGGATAAAAAGCGACAACAACAAAAAATGGAGGGGTACATATCACTAAATGTTTTCCTCCAAATAAGAAGTTAACTAAGTCATTAGCAACAATATGTCACAGAAGTATTACATGAACCCTCTAATGAAAAATTTACAACTACTATACAAAATCCAAGAGAATGAAAATGTAAACAAAACCAAGATGGATAATTAGAAATTGGTACATGAATATTAGTCAGCTTAGCCAAATATAAATGTAACATGACTACTAATGTTGACAAAAATAAAAATATGAAACATACTAATAGATGAGTCTGTATTAGATGTATTCCTGAGCAGCCATACTTAGAGTGAGACATTGTTTTAATCAGGATTATTCTGTTTCAAAGTGTCATGCAAAAGTAACTTGTGCACATAAAGAGAGTTTATATCAATAAAATCTATAACAACAACCTGTTATTATTTTGATTTAGATTACTCAGCTGTGGTAATCCAACCATAAATGTATTATAGTTTATTTCAGATTTTCTCTTATGAAATCTATGATGATGATGTTGTTATTGGCATGTTACACTTCAGTGTTTATTTATGCTGCTAATGTGGTATATGACACATTGTTCCTGAAAAATATTTTCATTTGGACATTTCAAGATGAAAATCTTTTTGTGAAGAGAAACTGTGGAAGCAGTTATTGTTACATCCACATAAGTAATACATTAATGCTTTACTCTTTATACAGATGCAAATTCAACCATCTAAATAACAAACATTAGTTCATGTTCATACTACTTTCTATATTACCTATGCCAAAACATAAATAAATAGCTTATTAACAATTAATAATTTGTTTTGTCAGTGTGATGACTTTCAAAATTAATTTTGAATGAACTGAAGGAATAGAAACATTTTATCTAGTCACAAACAATAGGCCTATGTCTTATTAAATGTTGGATGATAATAAAAAATTAAAAATAAGTATTTCTTGTTACAGAAAGGAGACACCTCATACTTTTCTTCATGCACCTAAAACTGTTTAATACCCTGAAATTACAAAAGTATAGTCCAAATATTTTTAAAGTTGAAATTATTTGCTAATTGGATTACATTTGAAAATAATTTATTGACTTTAGTGTCAGAATATGTAAAACAGTATGTTATGTTCTTCACCTTTCTGTTTCACACTGTTATATAATGCAGTATCAATAGCAAGATCATTAAAGATGGAGCCGAAGAACATGTCCAAGAAGGCTCCAGTACGGAATTTGGCACCTCAGGTAATGAAGACTACTTACTAATTTAAGTAATGGGACATACGTTTTTTGTTTTGTTTTTTTTTTTTTTTTTTTTTTTTTGTATATTTCTTAAAATAATTTTCTAAATAACCAGAAGTAACAAATTCCAAAAGGAAAAAAAAAGCCATGAAAATGACAAGAGCTCTAGTAACACTTACTACAGAGCTCAAGATCTCAGTAAACTTTGAATGCTACTGAATGATTTAGTGATCTAATGTATAATTTTGAAGAAGAATCGAATGGCTCTATAACAGTAATCTAAATATTCAGTGACAGTTTTAAATATTTCATCTGCTAACGTTCTCCACAGTCCGTGAATACCAGCAATTAATTCTCATGCCAATAATATGGTAAAATAAGTACAATATAAATAATACAATTTAATAATAAATTAATCAACTGGAACATATTCATAAAAAGAGAGATAATTAATATTTTCATTTTTATTCCAATATATTCAACAAGAACAACTTAGTGAATCAAATGTCTTTTCTACCATACCAGTGAGAAACGTTTTTTCTTTGGGATGTGATTAACAGTTATTTTTCTTAGCATTGCAGCACTGGTACCTTTTCGAGGTTTGAACAGGTTTACCTGAAGTCCTACTTTGATCTTCTTTGTAAGTGCTCCTTGTGGAAATACAGCTTGCACCTGTGGTACAACAGAAGAGGAAACCATTCCACCTTCAGGTCCAATTGCATGAACTTCTTGCCTTATTCGAGAGACCACAGCAAAGTATTGAGGAAAATCATTGGTCAGTATTCTTGTTGTTCGTCCAGAATTTGAATCTTCAAGTGCATTTAATTCTGTAACAATAATATTATCATCCTTGTAAAGAAAGTCAGTTTGTGACACTCACATGTAAATGATAGCAATTTTTTTTTTTATATTTATTTATTGTCTTGATGTATCATATGTGAAACAGAGGACCCTCCTGAATAGCAAATAATTTTGACTATCAGTTTCAAAAATTATAGAAGGAAACTTTCCTGGTGGGATAAACAAATATAATAAATAGAAATCGGATGACTTACCAAAAGGTCGATAGGCACAAATAATCACACACAAACACACATACAAGCTTTCGCCACCACTGGCAGCTTCTTCAGGAAATAGAGGAAAAAAGGGGAGGAATTCACAAATTAAAAACAAAGTGTTCTAACACGCAAATTTGAAAAGGTTTCGAGCACCCATAATGGAAAACCACTCCTGTCCTGATGTGTGCTGCTAGTGACTACACCTATTGTCTGTGACCAACAAAGTTTGCCACACGAGCTCTACTTAAAGAAATGCACAGCTGCACTCGTCGTCACCTGTGTAGTTTTTGCCTATATTTATATTTCAGTGAACTGTTTGTCTCTGATAACCACTTGTCAACAGGACATTAAGCCTATTTTTCTTTCCTTTGTAACTCATATCAAATGTCCCTGTATCACTGTTAGCTCTGAATCTAAAACTCCTAGAAAGTTATTTCATTGATAATGAGAGTGTTATTGTTGCTGGCATGTTACTATTTTGTAATATCAGACTCAGTTCCTACAATTGTTAACCTCAGCAATGTTGGAATGCCCCCTCTACCCTCAGTCAGCATTTGTGTTTGTCTGCCTTTTCCTGAATATGACAAATCTGCTGAAGAATGGGACGTGTATGAACAACATATGATACAGGATTTACAAGCCTTTGCAGTAAGGGATGCAACATTGTGTCACACATTATCTCTTTCATGGATTTCACCAATATTGTATCAGTTATTGTGTCATTTGACCTCCCTGCCAGCTCCATCAACTCTAACTTTTGATCAAATGTACACACTCCTGTAAACATACTCACATTATTGCTGCTACAGTTGAATTCTAGCACTGTTATACATAAGCTCATTGGTCTCATCGTACCTGGTAGCTCAGCTCCACAAACACAGTCCCTGTAGTCATTTTATCATAGACATTCACAAGGAGTCGTATGCAGACCAAATAGTAAGTGATACTATTCCCTTTCTCCTCCCCTTTTTTCCTCTTTTTCCTGAAGAAGCTGCCAGTGGTGGCGAAAGCTTGTATGTGTGTTTGTGTGTGATTATTTGTGCCTATCAACGAGCCGGTCCTTTTGGTACGTCATCTGATTTCTATTTTTTATATTTGACTATCAGTTTCAATAGACGTACTATTCAAAAGAGAGTGTAATGAAGAATCAGACTAAATAAACAATCTTCTGTATTGATAGCCCATTTAAAAAAATTGACAGAAAGAAATGTTATGTACTTGTGCAAAAACTAACCATATCAGGTTATCTCCAGCAATGGCAGCAACATTGAATACTGATTTCATGATCTTCCTCACATCTTAAGGGGCTGTATTTTGGTGACGTGATCCTTTTACAACATTTAATCTCCCAAATAAATATGACTGTGATATCTCCAGTCGTATTAGTGTTGCATTACCAACAATGTATCATAATAAAAAAGTATAGATATAAATGTACCAGTTTTATATCTTTTAGATCTGTTCAGTCTAGTGTTAACCATTGTCACTATCTGGACAGACTTTCTGTACAAAAACAAATTTTCCTACCACCAACATATTAACGTGGTGGCCCCTATCATTTTTCCTCTTGCTCAAAGCTGCAGTGTAGAGGTACAAAATGCGTTGAGATCTGTTGTAAGAATAAAGGTAGAGCTGCTAGCAAGTGGAAGAATTAACAGAACAGCCTACAGTAGTAATGTGCAGTAGGTTTTGAATTTGGGCAGGATGGGAAGCATTTCTGGATAGCCAAGGTGGTTGAGGTAACCATTGGTCCAAAGAGGGAAATCCAGGTTTGGGTCTCAACCTGGCACTAATTTTCAATGACTGCTGCTGAATGTGTTTCAATGAACTAAAACAGCTTTTACACTTTTTAAGTGACATCAAAAAAATGGTGTAACATGGGGAAAATGTAAAAAGCAGGAAATAATATCTTACGCAGTAAATTTTCTTATAGTATAACCCTTGCATTCTTATAGTTTATGTATCAGACATGAGAAATATAGTTTGAAGAAATGCAAAATCTGAAGACACGTGACTGAATAACATTTATGAACACTACTTAAAAGTGAAAACCATACCAGCATCAATTTATGTCCATTAGATCAGTTATTTCTCCATGAACATGATTTCATAAAGTGTAAATTGTAGAAAATGTTAATGCAAAAACAGGTGAGTATTAACATTGTGAACATAGGAAATTTGAATGTACAGACAAAAACTGTGTAAATGGCAGGAAAATGTAAATCCAGGATTATAAAAGGGGGGGTTATACTGTATATGGCTGTTATGTTTACCAGTGGTGTCTATTATTTCAGATAGCAGAATATAATCTAATTTTTTGTGATACCAAGAGCCAAAGGATCACTCCTTCAGACATCTAAAATCTCCACCAAGACTTCCACTACCTCTAGTCATGCCCTGGAACAAGGAATATCTTTCATATAATACATTCCATTTTTCTTGATGTTTAATTTTTCATCCTTTTAATAATAACAATCTGTTCTGTTAATCAAACAAGTTTTTATTGGTTATATGAGGCAGCCACAGGAATCAAAAATATGTAAACCATTTTCAATCTTTAAGTATGTCTGGTGATAGGGATATCAGGAACAGACCATTGAAAGGTTTACTGAAAGATGATTTTCTTCCAACATGCAACCATCTACATTATATGGTGCACACGAATAAAAGTATGAATTCAACCACCAGCAGCAAAAGCAATAGTGACAGCATTCACAATTTACATATTTAGAATGAAATAAGTTCTTCATAAACTGTTATTATGAGGCCAAAGATGAATACCTGATCTATTAATAATTTTAATGGCTTCAGACAGTCTCACAAATAAACATTTAAGTATCAGTAATTAATACTTACCAAATCTTCACAGTGTAAATATATTTCCTTGTCTTTGACATCTTATGTAGATGACTCACTCTCACAAACATTTGTATTAAAAGGTTCCATAGTCATATCTCTGCCAAATTCTCTGTTGTAATCTTTATCACACTGTGTTTTTCTTAGTATCGCGTGCAAGCAGTCCATGCAGCTGTTGAGATGCTATTTCTTCATGTTTATGTCTCTCAACATTTGTATTTTTAAATCAATTGCTCTTTTTTGCAGTATATGCTTTTACCTGGGTCTATACCACCTGAACTACGATGTAATGACAATGGTATTGGGGGTAATCTAATAACAAAGTCTCCAGTTTTGTCTACCTCATAGGCTCTGTGTGCATTGTGGGCATCAATAAGAAGCAGCAATTCTGTTGTATTTTGTGACGAAGCTTGAGAAATTCCATTAGAGGACAAACTATAGTAGCCTCTGCCTGTATATAATTCATAGTTGGAGATCTGTTCAGTTGTACTGAGTAAATGGTCTCATTACCCAGGACAACTGGCAAACACACAGGGATATAAGGCAATTGTTATTCCTTAAACCATCTTTTGAACACATTGTATGTCATCACAGAATGGCAGTCTTCTTAAATTTTAGTCCTCCATGCCTTAAAAATAAGATTACTCTGAGGAATAACGCCAGTTTCTGCTGATCCCACATGAATTACTATAATAATTCTACTACTTTGCCAGTTGTGACTGTACTCATCACATCTACATAATAAATCCAAGATGTGCCAGCTTGTCTGATGTCCTGCACTTTTCTTAGAAATACAGTCTTTGAGCTAGAATATCACTGCCCTTCATTAATAATTTCCTATTCTTATGTTTTCTGATACCTCATCCCATGTCTTTCACTATCCTCAACATCGTCCATTTGTTTCTGTTGAAATTTTCAGCTTCTTTTGTAAGCAAAACTAAATTTTCGGTTGTTATATATCTTCCTTTAGCACACATGGTGAAAACTATGATTCAGAAATCATTTTTTTTCCAAATATTTCAGGCCACCAACTTCTTGTTTTGGCTTGTGTTGCTCACCTTGTATCTTGAAAAAGATGACTCACAGAAAACACAGACAGTTTAGCTTGATATCCTATGTATTTTCTTGAAACCAATACAGCAAGCTTCAGCTGTCTCCTCTCGGCATTCATAAAGGATGCAGTGGAATACTCTCTTTTGATGTACTAATGCAGATGAACAGTGGTGCCTGGTGTATAAGAGCAAGTGAACACCCTGATTCCAGACTCCTTGTATAATTATTTATTATTGCTGTTTGAAGACTGTTAAACGTAATATAGACACGGTAATCTTAAATAAACGCTACTTAAATCTACCGTGCCATGCTATACTGCAGCTCATCCAGACTCCATGAAACTTGGCATCAGCATCAGGGCATACCCCTTTGTGTGCTTCTTTTAAGGTGCTTCTGCACATGTGTGACTTGCCTGATGTCATTGCCTTACAGGCCCAATACACAGGAATTTGGTAGGAAATGCGCACACTTCAAAAATGTTCAAATGTTCAAATGTTTGTTAAGCTTATGGGACTTAACTACGGGGTCATCAGTCCCTAAACTTACAAACTACTTATGAACTACTTACGAACTAGGACGGCACAAATATCCATGCCCGAGGGGGGATTCGAACCCCCGACCGTAGTGGCCGTGCTGACCGTGACTGGAGCGCCTCAGTCACCTCGGCCACCGCGGCCGGCGCGCACACTTCATTTTGTGCTCAGCTGCTAGGTGGGAGCTCCGCTTCAAGTGCAGAAATAGGTCTATACAGGAGATGTCTGGACATACTACCATAATCCTTTGTGATGGTGGCCATTTTGGTCCTATAAAGCGGCTGCAGCAGACTGTATTCATTTACTGTTTGTCACTAGAAAGTGTTGCTTGCTTGAAACAGTGAATGTAAAATTATGATACAATATGCAGGTTACAGAGAATGTAGCCATATCCATTTTCATTGCAATATATATACAATATGATTAAAGATACAGTACAATCACTATTGTGTGGAAAAAGTAGCAGCCTTTCCATTAACAAAATTCTGCCTTCCCCAAACAAATATGTGAGACAAAATGCTGTATATGTTTCCTTTTGAGTTACTTTTTTATGTTTCCATTCGATAACATATAGACAAAGGACGGAGGACTGTTTCTTCTGTTGAACTAACCAAAACCAGAATCTTACATGGAATGTTTGATTCCATTCATATGAAATTTTCCTGCTGTGTGCCTTTCAAATGATTCAGCATTAAATAAATGGAAGACATTTCTAGATACTGCATCTGTTCCAGACAAACCTAGGGCTACAACCTAGTGTTTTAACTGAAATTAGATTAGAAAAGTAGGAGAGATACTGGAAAGAAATCCAAGAATGTCATTGCACCAAGTGAGATAGCCATGTTCTAATGAAAAATATGTGAAATATTTAATTTTCATTCTGCAAATATTTCCATTGAAATGATCAATGTTTAACACTCTAAGTGCCAAAACCATAAAATTTATGGACCTGGGATTGGGCAAAAATCACAATTCCCATAAAATTTACATGCTGCTACATTCAACCCTTTGAGTGCTGCAGACATGATACAGTGAGGCGCTCCACCTTGTCATGGGCCTGCAGACAGCATTTCCTGCATGGCCTGGCCAGTACTTGAGGCCTATCGATGGTGTATGCTGCAGCCAGTTCCACTGGCTGTGGGCCTGCAGACACGAATAGCAGCTCAGGGCTACTGCTTACATGCTGACCTACAACCCATTCCGAGCCCTTAGAATATTTATCAACCGATTCTGAGAAAACTATTCTCTGAAAAAGTTTCATTTTTTACATCTTATACTGTGATATTTTCACTTCATAATGATCTCACTTTCTATTCATTATTCCTTGTAGTTACTGTGCTACATCAAATTAAGTAAACTAGTGCACAAAATTTTGAAGAGTTTGTAGACAAAAAATTGCATTGTGTAGACATTGCTTACAGTTGATTTTACCACACACAAAGCTGCAGATGAAATGTAAGTATGATATCTAAATTTTATTTAAGGTTGAGAGCAGAACGATAACTCATTTCATTCTCGAGATATAGAGTGTTATGTGCGACGGACAGACACATAAAGTATGCACTTTTCTATCCATGTGGACTTGGCGGCACTATGAAATACTCATCATCCAATTTTAAGAAAACTGTTTTGTTTGTGGCTTCAGCATATTATTGTTCAAAGCTCACTTATCTTTTAAACAGTTTATTCCTTCAAAATGAATCAAGACATTTGTGTTGTGCGACTGTAAAACTGGGTACATCTTGGATTTCAGTGTAGACACAGGCACAGCAACAGAAATTGAAATCCATAATTTACTAGAAACCGGTGTTTGTACAAGATGTGTCAAATATAGCCTACACTATTTTCACCTTCTCAAAAAAATCACCATGATTTTTTAGACTATTGGAAATCAGTAGTGTGTTGCCAACCTATGAAGTATTAAGGTTCATGTTCAGTATGCATTTACATTAGGAGATATAAGAATCAAAAGTTTACACTTTTCTCAAGGCGCGATTTACACCTTCAACTTTGATTCATATTATCTAGCATTGCTGGCCTGTGTTGGATGACCAAATACACTTTTTTGGAGTTAAAATAATGGTCTTTCTAATCATTCCAGTTTGGAAAGTTTTATAGATCATAGCTTTTTGCAAAATAAGGTTGAAAATACCGCATTTTTATCCTTTTCTAAAATCTTCAATTTTGCACTTAATTTATTCAGCACAGGAAAGCGGCACATAAACGAAACTTCACGTTACAGAACTTTGTATTGTTAGGTTACCACACGCCAAGTTTCACATTCGTCATGGCTTTAGTTCCTGATATATAACACGCCAAATGAAGTTATTTTGGATGACGATTCTTTTGAGCAACTTTGATTCAATGTTTCTGGCTATATGTAGCATGTAAAATTCTTTTCAATATTATACTTGTACAGAGTAGCTGAATTTCATATCTTTCAATGAAATATGGCTCACATTATAATAACTCAAAGTTGTTAGGAATTCACGCTCGCCATGCACAAAGTCGCACATGGTGTCAAACATATGACTATATCTCAGCCTGTATTGCCTCCACGAATCATAACATTTACCAATGTTCATTGGGGTCATGTTTGAATGTTCACATAAAATTGCCCTTGATGGTCGAGCTGGAAAATGTTCCAAAATTAAGCGATTTTGCATGGAATGACCCAGGAGTTGCATGTCAGCAGCGTAAATAGTTTCAGTGTACATTGTGTCTGTCAAGCATTCATTTTTCAGATTCAAAGCCATGAAATAAGTATCCAGATATACTGCATTTAGCCATGGCGGAATGGCCAAGTGCATTGCGGCACTATGCTCCGATACGCGAGGCCATACTCCGTCGGGCATTCGAATCCCCCCTCGGGGGTATTTTAATCTACCAGGAATTTTGATAAGGTTCTATTGTAAAAGTTAAAGTGGAATGCCACAGGTTGTGCAAAATGTAGTGCATTGCCAATCTAAGTGTGCTATGGAAGTGCCTCCGATGTTTCCTGACTATGATACCAATTTTGGCTGCCATTATTATCATTAGACTTGATGTAATAAATTGTTTCAGCCATTTGGTTCCAAGTGTGTGACAAGAAGCAGGTAGATGAATCTTTGAAATTGCTAAAGCATCTCCCCGGAAAGAGAAGCTTGTGACAGATTTCTGAGTGCAGTATACATGCAGTATAAGCAACTTCTGAGCACCATCCTTAAGTCAACATAGTACAGTAGAATAGGTATTGAACTGTTAATTTTGTGGCCAATTTTAGAATCCCACTACCTCCCTTTTTGAAAACATTATATAGTTCCTTGCAATGTTGAGATTTTAATTACAAAATTCAAAGTTACTTCATTCAATTATTTGAATATGCTAACTAATGTATTTAAACATTTTTTCATTATTTGGTGAGGTTTATAATGAAAAAGTATTCCCAAATATTCCAGCAATGATCTGTGAAAGGTCCTTTACATTTATTTTGGGTGATGATCATTAAGAAACAAAATGTTCACACCATTTACATTTTATGAAAGCATTTTTCAGCTAGAATATTTTTCTGAAAAGTGTTTGAGTGCAAGGCATACTTCATTCAAGATTTTAATGACTTTTTTTGTGCATAACAAATGTACCAAATCATTGGGGTGCAAACGAGCATTGAAAATTGAAGCAGTACAATTGTATATGTTTCAGTTGTGTCTTCTCTTGATGATAACTCTCTCTGTTGTAGGAATTCAAAAACATAAATGCTTAAGCAAATTCAAATTTCATAATTATAATGGAAAAATAAAAAATAAAAAATTAGGTAGTGGTACAATTGACAATTAAGAGTACAGTACAGTACATCACCCACTGTGCTACTCTGACATTATTTGACATCAGGTTACTTTCCATGGTTTGCGCTCCACGACTGTGATACGTTTCCAATACTCTGAGAATTTTCAGCTATCAGTCGATCTTTTTTTTAAAATTCTTTATTGGCAAATCATGATTTCAGCCAGTAACTGACCATTATCAATGTATGTGTTTAACTGTAGATGTTATTAATAGGGTTGTGTCCGAGTGGTTCGGCCGAATCCATTATTTGCCGAATCTAGCACACTGGCTTCGGATTTGAGATTCGGCGCATAATGGCCGAATACTACCGAATCCATAATCCAAAGTGTTATATGGAAACCTTCAGTTAAGAATGAACATTACGCCATGTAATCTTCTGTGTTAGCTGTTACCACATTTATATTCCGTCCGCCTAACAAACCAGAAAGACAACGGCGAACGCGGAAGAATATACCTATCACGTTAATGTTTACATTTGTATTATTCTTATGCTGAACAGGAATAGTTAGAAATGAAGCACAGCAAGTGACTTCTAGTAGTGATTTTTAAATCTTGTACGAATAAAAATTCTGTGCAGTCTAGTTACGTGATCTTAAATGTTTGAAAGAATAAATAAATCTGCAAAATACCCTTGCTTAACCCTCTGGAATGCACAATCTTTTCACAGTTCTCAAATGTCTTCGTGGCAATAACAAGTACACACATGTCGAATAAACGCGGTTTTCTATGTGTCTGAATGTTCTGTCTGTCACTCATGAAATGCCTGATATGTCACTATAAAATTATTTAACATTTACACATCCTTATTTTTAAGAATCTATTTTTTAACTTCCAAAATATCTATTCATCTTTTTTGGGTTTTATTTTTGAGTCTTCCCCTCTGAAAAAAGAAAAACAAAATGTAATCCTTTCCTTTCATTACTTTTGTTTCGTCAAAATGATACATTTTGTAATAGAGTGAAGATAGTTTCTTATTATCTTATAGATCATCTCAACAACATATATATCGAAATGTTTCATACAAATTTCTTTTAAGGGTAAGGGGTATTAAAAAAATTTTAAGATTTAAAATAAAAATCTAAATGAAATTTTAATTTCTTAAATTTTACTGTTAATATTGTCATTTGGGATTCACCCCAGAAGGCTTTATCTTCATCACTGTCTGTGATAGAAGAGTAATTCTTTTTAAATACATGTACTTGAGTTGACAGATTATTTGGGTTCGAGATTCAGAAGATTCGATTCGGGTTCGGTATTCGGCACATGTTTTATTTAAGATTCGGTATTTGGATTCGATTAGGTAAAATTGGGGTTCGACTCATCTCTAGTTATTAATATGGAAAAACTCACACCACGCCAAGTATGACAACTGGACAAATGTCTAGCTGAAATCATGATTTGCCAATAAAGAATTAAAGAAAATAGATCGTCTGATAGCTGAAAATTCTCAGAGTATTGGATTATTTGACATGTCATCCAAACATGCTTATGCCTACTTTTCGTACACTGTAATTAGAAATATTTCATGAGAGTTTCCTCTTTTTGTTAGGCCCATTCAGTCCAAATTTTTTAGGAATTAAAAGGTACACTGTGTGATCCTTGGTAGGACTTCTTACAATGAAATGTCAGTCCATGATACATTGACTGTAAAAGTTGTCACAAGTTCTAAACTCATAAAAACTGTTAGCTGCGAAGTTCATTATGGCCTAGTGGTTAAAAGCCCATGGCATTTCAAAGGTAATGATTGCTGGTTAGAGTTGTGGTATGTACTAATATTTTTGTCTCTTGGCTTTCCTTTTTGAAACAGATTCTAGGAACAGCAGTGACATTCACATTCTTACTTGTCACAAATATTTACCCAATTTTTTGAGAATATGTCACAATTTCAGAGGATGCAGTAAGGCAAGTACCTAAGACTACGACTTAAAATAATATTTATATGAACTTGTAGAAAATATTTACTCTTTATTTTCAAACATATAACTATTGCAAGTAACTATGGTGTGGTTAGGTGCCAAGTTAATAGTACAGCTTAGATTTCTGCAAGTGAAATGAGCAACAAATACATTTTTTTATTCTTCTTCATTGTCACAAATAGTTGACTGAGATGAGACATCAAAGATAAGACATATCTTTATTTTTCTACATAAATTCCAAGTAAATTGAGACATTTGTCAAATTGCTTTATAAGCTTCAAAAAGCTGTGCAGGAAAAAATCAGAGCATTCCGTATGGACTGTTCACTTCTGTTCATTTACATTTAAAAAGACAGTAATTTCATTTTAATTATTACTATTCTTTTCATGTCAAATGTTTCCTTTCATACAGCCTTGTAAAATGTCTTGGAGACCCTTTACAGCACTACATCACCATCTTCACCCTCAGCCCAGCAATTTGGATAGAAAGCAGATACCCCTTGCCATCACATTCAATTCTGTTACTGCTGATCCCTCCTAAAACAACTCAGGAATTCATCTCTTGCCCCTCTACACAATTCTCATTTTGAATGTATTGATTAACTAATTTCCAAAAATTATGCTCTAAAATGACATTCATTCTGTCAGATATTTTGCCCATCCCCTCAAGAATAGCCTTTTATCAGTCTTTAATCTCTACAATGTTGTTATCAGGTGCTACAATCCTTCTGCATTCATTTCCACATGCTGGCAAGACATATGCTATCGAAGGGAGATCCAACTGTTATGTAGACACATATGACCCCCACCAAATTATCAGATAAGATGACTGCGCACAGGCAACGTGTGTACAATGGAAATACATAAAATTTTGTTGTCCTCAGTGCTTGTTTCAATGTCATTTGGACTCTCACTCCTGATATCAGTTTCTTAGAGCTCCATAGACGGCTTTACAAAACTTTGTTCTTGCCACCCATCTGGCCTAAATTAAATTAACCTTTAGGGCCTCAGGAACTCTTTTCAATAAGCAATCTTTTCTTCACTCCATTACTACTGTTCTATTATTTTCCCCAACTTGTCTATTTTTCCCACCTCCCCTTATCTGCCTACCATCTACAATACACTTAGCTTAAACTCTGTCTGGCTTACTGCCCTACATTCTACCTTTAAGTTCTCTGAAATTCAAACTCACCAACAATTACTCCTCCTTTCTCATTCCATAGAGAAATTATCTCTTGAGTTGAGGTTTGGGTGACTTTTTTGTAACTCTTGCCATATTCTAAATTTAATAATTGTTTTTGCCTTATCCATGTTCTCTCCCTTCAACTGTTTTCCCAGAAGCAGTCATGGGCCAATGGTTCCAAAAGCTGGTACTGTTCTTCATCTGTTATGTGTTTTTACTGATACTGGTTAGTGAACAGAAATTTTTAGCTCTACTTGAAGTCTGACAGTTGATGACAGTGGTAATGTGTGTAAGAGTTGTGGCTGTGGGATTGTATGAATGTGTGTGTGTTCTCTTTTTCTGACGAAGACTCTGGCCAAAAGCTTTTGTTATGTGAATGTGACATTCTACTTTACATGCCTGTCTATAGCTTGGTGATTGTCTTTATGGAGAGTTGCAACCTGTCCTCATTATATTATTGATATTTGAAACTGGACTTTCCATTAATTAATAAATTGTATATCATCATGTACAATGAGAAGCAAAAAGACTGCATGGGCCAAATAATTTAGAAACCAAAAGCAGAACATTATGTATGCTCAAATACAGAAGTGCCAGTGTTCACAACTCTGGTAGTCTGTGGAGCTTCAGCTTGGTGTTTACATCAGCAAATGGAAGCAATGTAATAGTTAGGATAAAGCATATATAGAAATTCATTGCAATTTAACACACTGTATCATTTCTTTTTAAAATAAGTATTTGAGCAAGTAGGAATGGTTCAAATATAAGAACTCCACATCAGTAAAATTATTACAATGATGAGTGTTTCAATTTCAGAGTTGATAAGCTGATGGTTTATGTGTGGGTAATATTTTAAAACTTAATTCACTATAAATTGTGCAGTTGTAGGCTTTTCTAGGTTCCACAGTCTTTCAAAAGATTGCATTTTAGAATACTATAATCTTTAAACAAACAAGTGGGCATAGTAACATATTGAAAATGGATGTAATTCTTTGAAATTACTCCAATCACTACATAATTTCTATAGTTTTCATATAAGAGAAAAGTATCAGCGATTGGCACATGTCATAACTCTGTTTAAATATGGCTGATGTGAACATTCATAAGTGAATAATTGCTCTCTTTGAAAAAGGTGTTAGTGCATCTAAGGCAGGACATCTTTATGGTATTGATCCTTCCACAACAATTAGATGGAATACACAATTTAGAGATTGTGGTGAGGTAGTGAGACGTACATGACCATGAATCTACATGGAGAGAAGATGAAGAATTGGTCGGGAGAGCCCATAATGCAACATTGTTAACCATATAGTTTCTAAGGAGAGCTTCACATTTCCTAGGCTTGTCTATAATTGCTTTCAGAACATTAAAGGACCATAGAATCAGACCCAGGCATGCTCTTATCAAAGAACCATTGTCTGATGAGCAAGCCGTGGATAGACTAGCAACTATAATTACCAGGGAAGATTTCGATTGGAGGAAAGCAATTTTTTTCTGATAAGTGTGCAGATGAGTCCATGAGCAGCGGTCCTGCTCTTGTTTACCACTCATATGGGCAATGATGTGGTTCTTGATAGCCACACACTCCAGAAGCTGGCACATAAGTCTGAAATGTTTGTACTGGATGTCTTACATGGGTACAGAAACTTTAGAATGTATCCATGGCAAGTTCAATTGAGGATGCTACCAAAAAAAAAAAAAAAAAAAAAAAATCTTGGCTGCAGTATTCCATGGTCCAATGGCTCAATAAAATCTTTGCTACCTACTTTGCCAATGGAAGCTATGTGGAATACTGCGGACATGACAAAATAAACAAATTATCAATAAATAAATTACTTTACACTTTGATAACAAAATTTAATTACCTTTACTAATAAATATAAGCTTGTTCATTCATGATAAATAATCATGTACTCAGGTACCCTCACAATGAGTATCGGATTTTAGAATTTTTTTTATATTTATGGTACTTGAAGTTCAAAGCCCAAATAACAATCAGCCAAAGCCATTCAAAACAACTCTAAAAAATTATCAAGAAAGTCAATTTTGCAGTTTTGCAAGTAAGTGTGAGGACCAATAATTAAGTGAATAGTAGCGTTGTGAACTTAAAACTATTGGGTTGATAGTTCGAATCTTGTCGAGACAGATTTTTTTACATTTTTCATTGTGTTCGAACACTTATACAATTTTAATATTTAATGGTATTTTTTATGAAAATTGGAAGTATTTTTCTTTATTTTTATTTTTATTTTTCTATATTTTATAGAAGATTGTTAATAATCATGGTTTCAATAATAAGAATAATAATAAAAACAAACATTACATTTTTTACAACATTCGCATTACTATTAGTTGATGATGGTAGTCTTTGATTGTTCATTTTGTAAAGCCCAATGGCACTGATTTTGGAAAGTTATCTCCATAGCAACCATGCAGCTAACCTACGCAACCATTTTTTACATGATGGCAAAGTTTTCAGCTCATCTATATACACAACTGTCACAGTGGGACTCGAATCACTGACTCTATGGTTGTGAGTCCAGAACGCTACCACCTGAGCTACAACAACAGATGCTGCAACTGTTTTAGTTATTGGCACTTACGTGTACTTTGCAAAACTTCAAAAACGATTTTCTCGAAAATTTTTGGGAGTTGCGTCAAATGGCTTTGACTGATTGTTATTTATGTTTGTCTGACGACACATGTTATTTATGTTTTGAACTTCATGTACCATAAGTATAAAGAAATTCTAAAATCTGATACTCATGTGGTCTCCTTGTTAGACTTGTATATTCTATGCCTTGAAGGATCCAAGCTGTTCTTGATGCCAATGCCATGTGGACAAAATATTGAAGCTATAGACAGTCTACTAGTTGCAACTTTCACTTGTCACACTGAAGATTGAGCACATTATTCCTTGGTAGTTTACTTGTAACTGACTGCTGTGACAGAGTGCGGTACTATGGTAGCACTGAGATCACCGACACTGATACACTGGTGCAAACTATGTTTAGCAGCTTGTCAGAATTTTTTATGCAACCTGCTATAAAACTACTCTTAATTTTATCTTATTCCATTCTCCTGCAAAAGGCCTACATAGTTATTTGGCTAACAATATTAATTTCAACATACAAATCAACTTGCTACTACATTATTTGTTTTATTTGGGAGGTCAGATAAATATCACCCACCAAGGAAGATTGTTTTTACTTTTATGGGAGATAATATGAATGTCAATCTCCAAGGATGACTATTTTTATTTTCATAGAAGATCAGGTTTATATCACCCTCCAAAGTTGACTAATTTTATTGATATAGGAGAACAGATGAATATTATCTTCCATGAAATATTAGTCTTAGATATCTAATTCACAAATCATAATTAGTTTTTTACTGAAGAGAATGTTGAAAAGCTGCAAGTACAGAAAGCTGACTGACTACCAATGAAAAGCTGAAATCTTCACTTAACACATGAACAGTCATACTGTATTTGAAGAATAAATATTAGGCTAGAAAGAACAGATACTGGAACGCACATCCACATACTCATGTAGACCACATGTAAGGAGCTATAAACATATGCCAAGTGGCTGATACGTTTCTCTTAGCTGAAAGGTATAAAGACACCAGGTGGCAGTTGAGGTAATTACAAACAAATACATTCATATTCAATGCTTTTGCTACGACCAATTGTTGTTTTGTTTAAAGATTACACTATTATAAAATGAAATCATTTGGAAGAATCTGAAACACTTATCTTTGTAGTAATTAAACTAATTTGGAATTCTTATATTCCAACACAAATAATGACATTAAAAAGAAATTATATGATGAGTTCTACATCTACATCTACATGGGATACTCTGCAAATCACATTTAAGTGCCTGGCAGAGGTTTCATTGAACCACCATTACACTATTTTATCTCCCATTCCATTCTCGAATAGCGCGCGGGAAGAATGAACACCTGAATCTCTCCGTTCGGGCTCTGATTTCTCGTATTTTATTCTGATGATCATTTCTACCTATGCAACTGGGAGTCAACAATATATTTTCGCATTCGGAGGAGAATGTTGGCGATTGTAATTTCATAAGTAGCCCATGCCGCAGCGATAAGCGCCATTGTAATGATTACCATCCCAGATCCTGTATCATTTCCGTAACGCTGTCTCCCGTGTATCATGACAATACGAAACGAGCTGCCCTTCTTTGGACTCTTTCGATGTCCTCCGTCAAACCCACCTGATAAGGATCCCACACTGGGCAGCAATACTCCATACAAGGACGGACAAGCGTAGTGTATGCAGTTTCTTTTGTAGTTCTGTTGCATGTTTTATGGGTTCTGCCAATAAAACGAAGTCTCTGGTTCGCTTTTCCCACGATATTATCTACGTGTTCTTTCCAATTTAAGTCTGAAGTAATAGTAATTCCTAGGTATTTTGTGGAGTTTACGACTTTCACTTTTGATCGATTTATCTTGTAAACAAAGTTTAACGGATTTCTTTTCGTACTCATGTGGACAACTTCATACTTCTCATTATTTAGAGTCAATTGCCAATTTTTACACAATACTGATATCTTATTCAGATCGTTCTGCAGTTGGTTTTGATCTTCAGATGATTTTACTACATGGTAAATGATGGCGTCATCTGCAAACAACCTAAGAGAGCTACTTATATTTTCCCCTAAATCATTTATGTAAATAAGGAACAGCAGAGGACCAATAACACTACCCTGTGGAACGCCTGATATCACCCCTGTTTTAGTCGATGCCTTACCATCGATTACTACGAAATGTGTCCTCTCTGACAGAAAATCCCCTATCCAGTTGCAAACTTGGGGCTTAACCACACAATTTGATTAAAAGCCATTTGTGAGGTATGGTGTCAAAAGCCTTCTGGAAATCAAGGAATACGGAATCAATTTGCGAACCCTTATGGATAGCACACATCACTTCGTGTGAGTAAAGAGCTAGTTGTGTTTCGCATGAATGATATTTTCTAAATCCATGTTGACCTTGGGCCAATAGATCATTCTTTTCGAGATAATTCATAATATTTGAATACAGGATATGTTCCGAAACCCTGCTGCAAATTGAAGTCAATGAAATAGGCCTGTAGTTTAATGTGTTACTCCTACTGCCTTTCTTGAATATAGGTGTGACCTGTGCAACTTTCCAATCTTTTGACACAGATCCTTCTTTGAGAGAGCAGTTGTATATGGCTGTTAAGTAAGGAGCTATCGCTTCAGCATAATCGGATAGAAATCTAATGGGTATTCAACCAGACCAGAAGACGTGTTCTTGTTAAGTGATTTTAGCTGTTTCACTACTCCAATGATATCTACTTCTACATTACTCATTATGGCCTCTGTTCGTAATTCAAAATCTGGGATATTGATTTCGTCTTGTTTGGTGAATGAGTTTCTAAAAGCTATGTTTAGTAACTCTGCGATAGAAGAACTTTGGACCGGCCCACTTGCAGCAGCAAGACAGTAACAGTCGGAACACACAAAAATTGATTGCGCAGGCAGCTCAGCAACAACAGCCGTCGCATCAGCCACCCATATCTGCCGCCGCACTGCTTCCTATGTTTTGCCAATACAACGAACGTGAGGAAGAATGGAGCAATTACTTGGCGCAGTTTCAAGAACTCGTCGTGGCTCATCAACTTACAGGTCAGAGAGTCAAGCACCTTTTATTATCAGTGGTGAGCACCAAGACCTTTGTGTTACTGCCGAAACTTTTCCTCCACGCATCTCCTCGCGATATTGACTTTGATCAACTAGTAGATGCACTGAATGCTCATTATGAGAGAAACGTTCTCATAGCTGCGGCATGGTACCGATTTTTCAGACTGAAGAAATCACCAGATCAAACACATAATCAATGGATTATGGAGTTGAAGGGCTTAACCCGCAAATGTAAATTTACTTGCTCTTGTGGACTTTCTTATAGTGATGTGATGTTGAGAGATGCCATTACGCAGATCATTCAGAACCTCAAATTAGGGCAGCGGGCAGCAATTCTGTAACAGTCTGACCCCTCATTAGATACTGTACTGCAGGTTATAGAAGCATATGACACCTTTGACTTAGCAGATGTAGAAATGCAAAGCCACAGTGTTAATTCAGTGCGCCACAACGGACGCTTCCCTAGCCGCAGTTCTCATTCTAGCCATGGTGATTCTTACAATTCTACAGGCCCTGCTGAACAGATAGCAAACAGTAACCAGAGTAAAAGCATGACATAAAAGTTGCCCCATCGTGATAGACAACGTACTGTGAATAAAGGGCACCAACCTTCTTATCAGAAAAATGTTCGTAAATCTTGCTCCCAGTGTGTATCTCACCACAAGCATGCACAATGTCCTAGTTGCAATGCCATCTGTTATCAATGTGGCAAATCAGGACATGTACAGACAGTCTGTATGCAGAATAAAAATTCTAAGAATGGTGCTGTTAGGAACAGTGCTTCGCAGAGTGCGAGAACAGTTCATGCTGTCAATGTCATACATACTGTGGATTTGGACAGTGTTTCTCTTCAGTTTCAAATGCAAGAAAGTTCTTCTGCACCTACTGCAAAACAACCTAGTGAGCCACGTCGCAAGCGCCGTCGAGCGTGTACAACTGTGCAACGAAAAAGGGTTCGGGACAAGCAAAATGACTATGTACAGTGCATTCCTGTAGTGAACCTAGTGCCTTCTGCAACTTCTCCTTGTAAAAGTGCCCAGTACTGTGTAGCTAGTGACAGTAGACTTGATGTAGCTACTGAAAGTAATTTTAGTGCAGTAACTGGTGAACCTGCGGTAGCTTTGCACGCTTGTGCAGAAGCCGATCTGGTGGTAGTGCCATCTAGGGACAGTGTTATTAATCTGCTGTGTGCTGATTCTGTGCCTCTTCCTTCTGTACGCAGCCCACGCATGCACAAGTGCAGCAAACAAACTGTAGCAGACGTCACCCACATTCGCGCACCCGTTGTGCGCCACAAGCAAAAACTATTTGTAACTCTTTCCATAGAAAATAAGATTGTGCAATTTCAGCTCGACACTGGTTCTGCTGTCACATTAATGAATAAAGACACTTATGAACTTCTTGGTTCACCAAAATTGTCGCCATCTCAGCAAGTGTTAACAGCACATACAGGACAAAATATTCCCATGCTCGAAATATGTACGCTGCCCGCCTCTTTTCAAGGTGTTACCAAAACTGTCGCTTTTGTTGTTCTTCAGGCCAAATCTACACAGAACATTTTTCGACTAGATGCATTCGATTTGTTTGGCTTATCAATTCAAAGAGATGTGATTCAAATTTCGTCAGTAGTGCCTCAGGTTAAAATCAGTGCATTGTGTGAAAAATATAGTGAATTGTTTTCGCCAGAACTGGGTTGTGCAAAAGAATTCATGGCAGATGTCACTTTAAAAGAAACTGCAGTACCGATATTTTGTAAAGCTAGACTAGTGCCTATAGCCCTTCATGATAAAGTTGGTGAAGAACTTAAATGTTGGCAGCATAGTTTTTGCGAGTCAGTGGGCCTCGCCTTTAGTGATTCTAATCAAGCCGTCAGGAAAATTTCGTCTCTATGCGGACTTCAAATCAAGACTGAACAGTCAAACAATTGTACACACTTATCCCCTGCCCACACCGGAGGAACTTATGGACAAATTAGGGCAGTCTCGCTTCTTTTCCAAGATTGATTTATTACAGGTATACTTACAGATTCTGCTCGATGACAAGTCAAAAACGTTTTTCATCATTAATACTCACATGGGCCTTTTTCAATTTAATCGCCTACCCTTTGGCAGTTCTTCCGCCCCTGCTATTTTTAAGCGTGTTTTTGAACAGCTGACACTTTCTATATCGTGTTGCTCGAACTATTTAGATGATATTGTGGTCTCAGGGCGCACAGTTGAAGAAGATTTATCAAACCTGGAGTGCCTCTTCAAAGTGTTGACTGCAGCAGGTCTACGTTGTAATAAGGCAAAGTGTTCATTTTTTCAGTCTGAAATAGAGTACCTAGGCTATGTGATTAATGCCCAAGGAATCCATCCCTTACAATCACATATTCGAGCAATCAAACACTTGCCTCCTCCTAAGAATGTGCACGAATTGCAAGCAGTAATGGGAAAGCTAAACTATTATTTCAGATTTATTCTGAATGCCTCTCAGATTGCAGCTCCACTACATTGCTTACGTAGGAAGAATGTTCCTTTAATATGGTCTAAAGATTGCCAGGTGCCTTTGACAAATTAAAGTCTGTACTACTCAGTGATGCATGTTTGATTCCCTTTGACCCAGAGAAGCCTGTAGTGCTAGCAGTGGATGCCTCTTCTTACGGTCTGGGCGCAGTATTGTCACATTGTATTGGATCTCACAGTCATCCTACTGCCTTTGCATCCAAGCTCTTGATGCCAATGCAACAGAATTACAGTCAGATTGAAAAGCCTCTCACATCATTGTTCTCACCCACAAAGGCAATTCCGTCACGAACGGCACAAAAACTTCAGCGATGGTCCGTGATAATGTCTAACTATCAGTATGAGATTTTGTATCGACCTACCACTAAACATGACAAAGAGGACACACTTTCATGACTTCTGGTTGGCTTGGATGTGTCATTTGATTTTTCAGAAATGGAATGTTGTCAGATAGACTCCAGAGATGCTTACGCTGTCAAAGACTCCTTTGAACTCTCGTCAGGTTGCACAGGAAACAGCTGCAGATGCGGACCTAAGTGTGGTAGCGCGTTTTGTTCTCTCTGGGTGGCCTGCCAGAGCCAAATACATTGAGCAGCCTCTGGTTCGACGTTACTTTGGACACCATCATGCATTGTCTTTAAGTCAGGGTGTTCTGTTGTTACATACTGACAACGACCAAATGAGAGTGATTGTTCCTCGTTCCTGCAACAAGAAGTCTTACACCTCCTACATCAAGGACATCGTTGTACCTAGGTTGGTATGGACATCACGGTGTATGTTATGTGCGGAGCATCAGGCAGCTCCTGCACAAACTTTCTTAGACTGGCCACGCCCCAAGGGACCATGGCAACATTTACACATTGACTTCGCCAGACCTTTCTGGAATATGCGCTGGTTAATCGTTGTAGATGATTTCAGCAAGTTTCCTTTTTGTGATTGCCATGAACTCAACAACGGTGTCTAGTACAATCAGTGACTTAACATCAGTGTTTTACATCGAAGGTTTGCCTGAAACTATCATCAGTAACAATGGACCTCAGTTTGTTAGTGCGGAATTTCAACAGTCGTGTGAATGGCATTCAGCATATCACCGCCGCACCTTTTCACCCGCAGTCCAATGGTGAAGTAGAATGTTTCAATCGAACATTCAAGTCTCACATGGAAAAGATGAAAGGTCAGCACTCCAGGCAGCAAGCTCTTCCAAGTTTCCTGTCTACGTATCGGTGCATGCCACGTCACGGCCCGTCTCCTGCCGAGATGTTCCATGGCCGCACTCTCCTTCACCTGCTGCAGCCTTCCACGCACCGAGTCGGTTTGTATGGCACTTCGCGTTTTCAGGTTTCTACCCCGGTGCTGTACAGGGTGTTTGCTGGACAGAAGAGATGGATGCCGGGCACCATTCAGCAAGTGCTCGGTCACAATATGTATGTTGTACGTTATTCCACAGGGTCAGAGCTGTGGCGCCACGCAAACCAGTTGCGCCTGCACAGGCTGCACGGTCCCGTCTCTGGTTTCTTGATTCCAGATCCATTTCACAACCAGGGAGCACAGCCATATCACTCGCCTACGGGCCCAGCGTCCCCGGACTACGAGTTCATCCCGATGGAGGTCGAGGCGCCTCCTTTGCAGTTGTCCCCGCCACCGTCGCCATCGCAGCTGGCAACATCACCGAGAGGGAGTCCAGGACCGCGCATGCCCCCCCTGCCTGGGCCACGCACCTTAGAAGAAAATAACCTGCTTCCTCTGGGCGGAGGTGTGCACCCTTCCACTTGTTTTGGTGGGTTTTCTGGGGGATCGCAAGGTGTATACCGGGGCATGGATGGCGCCTTGCTCCCAGCCTCAGCTACGATGCCCGTCCCACCAGTAATGCCCCCACCCAGGACCTCCTCCCAGTGCCATCGCCGTGGCCCTCAGCCCTACGCTACGATGGCGCGGCAGTTTGGGGGGACTGGGTATGGTGTTGCACAAGTCTGAAGTGCGCGCCATGTACTTTCGCCGCGCACCACCATGCAAGCACAGTGCACCATTCTTACGACGTCAGCCATGAGCGCCATCTGCTGCAACCCCGCTTGTGGCCACCACTAAACTGTATCGGTCACTTGGCAATAGGACAGACACTAGAACAGACTGTCATCAGTAGGCAGGCCTCTACCTAGTCAAACTATGTATCAGCATTCCACTAGTCTGCTGCCCTCCAAGTTAAGTATTGTATTATTTCTACGAAATATATATATCTTGTTTTAGTCTAGCTTAGTGTTTCTAGTTTCTGCTGTCGCACTGGCTGGTCACCTCAGACTCTGTACCTGCACAAGCGTGCATCCTACTTTCCTGTATCGGTCTCTCTCTACTCGGCCACCGACACCTAGGACAACCGTTGGCAACGAGACACAAAAAAGTCTCTACATATATTGTATCCTAACCATTATATTTTTGCTTCAATTTGGTTAAGTAAACACCAATCTGAAACTGAACAGACCATTTGAATTGTGAACAATGGCACTTCTGAACTTGGGCAAGCACAATGATCTTTCCTTGGACTCTACATTATTCAGGCCAGGCAATATTTTTGTCTCTCATTGTACATAATCAGTGACATAAAGTTCATTTTCAGAGGTATGCAGCCTTCATTATAGTTTTCAAAAATATAAGTGTACGTTAATGATACAAATTCAGTTGCTCTATAAGCTATGAGAGAACATAATGACCAAAATATAAGTACTACCCACCTTCTCCTTCAAAACTGTCATTGATGGCATCATGAATAGCCTCGTCGCTCGCATCTGTAGTGTGTTCTCTCCATGTCTCGCCATTATCTGAGCGAAGTATGACTATTTCACGCTCCATTCCTCTCAGGGAACCAAAATGTGGCACTTCAATAATCACAGGCCTGGAATAAATTAGTTTTTGCACACATAAAGTGATAAAAGTTTAATGTTCTCAGTATAAAGGAAGATACTTAAAACTGTAATGGAAAAACAGTTGTAACAAGTATTCTAAATATTTGTAGAATTTACATCAGACATGTACATGAACTCATAGAAACTGAATAACAGATATTCTCTTCTGTATTTACTATGTGCAAGGCAAAATATTATAAAGGAGGTTACAAGTACTTACTTGTCTGCTCTGCAGTTTTAATTCTTATGTTTGTTGCTTGTTTTTATATTTAGTTGGCCCACCTTTTGTTTTTTTATTTCTATTTATTTATTGATTTTAAATTCATTTAGTTTGATAATTGTGTATTGAATCTCTCTCATTGTGGCAATTGTTTGTTTTGTTTTCATTGGAGTAGTACCAGCACTAGTTATTTTTGTTTACCTTAGTTACACAGTGTAGTGTCTACATTGTGCCTTTTTAGTTACTTGTTTTTCAGGGTGCTGTAGTCATGGATAGGGACTGTGACTGCCGTGTGTGGATGCAAACTGATTCGATGACACTTGGTTTCCAGCTTTCGGTGGTGTTAACCTCAGATGCTGGAGGCTGTGGTCAAGGGGCACTATTATTATTGACCACCATGGGTACCCAACGGTCATCTGTCATGTCCAGCACATCCACCGATCAGCCCGCGGCTGCAGTGAGTCCTGTTACTGCTCGGAATGTAGCAGACACCCCACCTGGGTAATGGAGCCCCTCAGGGAGTGACAGTAGACTGATGTGCATTCCATGTGCATACTGGGTGGAGTCATTACAGATGTGGAATGGGTTCTTCCGGATGTCATGAAGAGTATGGGGTGCAGCCAACTGCAGGTGGTGACTCACATTGGTTCCAATAATATATGTTGCTTTGGATCAGAAGAGATACTCACCAGTTTTGGGTGGCTATCTAAAATGGTAAAGACTATCAGTCTCGCTTGCAAGATAAAGGCAGAGCTCATAGTACCCAGCATAGTTGACAGGACCGGCTGCGGACCTCTGGTACTGGCCCAAGTGGAGGGTCTGAATCAGAGGCTCAGCCTCGTGGTCTGGGGTGTGATAAGCTACAACTCTTGTTCACCTGTAGTCTCTGTGGAGGCAACCCTAATCAATGCTTACTGAGCTCTGGCAGCTATGTCACCATCCATTGGCAGACAACATTGAAACCATTATGAGTACATCTACTATCCCCCAGGTGGCACATGCCATCACCACATCAAAATCAAAATTGTCTTTCTAGGTGTACTAATTTTTTCCTAGCAGTGTATTTGCACAGTTGACATAATTCTGACATTTGCTTATAGTTTCAATTAGCAGCTGTGAATATTGCAAGATTGTCCCCAGTTCTTTTATTACAGAGTTAAAAAGTCATGGAATAACTGTTGAAACATGAGAAAATTACTAATTGCATCTTAACAATCCGCTTACCCCTGCATATATTTCTGTATGTATCTCCTGTATGTTATTTTCTGGTTGAGCTGATGAACTGATGATGGATAAGTATGAACAATGATTACTTGTCAAAATGACTACAGAAATCTTTACTTTTGCAATAAAACACACACACACACACAGTGTGTGTGTGTGTGTGAGAGAGAGAGAGAGAGAGAGAGAGAGAGAGAGAGCAGATTATTTTCCAGTGAGTTCTTTACACTGAAAAGGGTGTGCTGATTGATAATATTTTTCAGAACACTGATTTAGTGGCAGCCAAAATTTACATTTTTATGACAGTTATGTATACATTAGGTTATTAAATTATTGTTTTGACTAAGTGATTGAAATAAATACAATGAAAATCTGTCTACTTACCCTAAAAATTTTGCACCAACTGGACCCAACTCAAGAATCCGGCTTGCCAATGCCTCTCCCTCCATTAAAGGTGGTGGATGTGTCAATTTATCCCTTTTCAAATAGCGACATGTCACACGTGTCGGCATTGCTGCCCTTCGTGGTGGAACGATCACCCTAACTCCACTGTGGCGGCAACCACGCATCGCTCCTCCCCTGGCATCCACAAGGAAACTTACCAGGAAACTGTAATATTGCAACAAATTACATTTTTCAGCTCTTGAGTTCTGCAGAATTTAATATTATTTACATGAAATTAATTGCATAAGAGTAGTGTCCTCAGATCTAACTACATGAACAGTTTAAAGGCAATGAAAAAGAGAGAAAGATTAGGTGTAACATTAGTTAATGAGAAGTCATTAAAGATAATGAGATATAAATGTATCTCAGTAGATATTTTATTTTAACTAATTTCAAAAAAAGTAATAATTCATGTTATGTCGTTTACAACAGTGGTTGTGAAGTAATTATTATTTTTCATAGTTATAAGACTGCTTAACTGTAAGATTTTTGTGTAATTATTGTTTTTCCCATATATAATTCCTAATTTAAACACAACAAAGACACCATATTGTGTCTTCCATTCAGTTTATCAGTTCAAACTATTCCTTTCTTCTGTTGCTGGTTCCTACCATCAATAGTAATGATAGGCTCAGAACAAGAGCAATAACAAGTTAAGATGAGAAAGGAAGTTAACTTCAAGGCAATACTGCAGAAAGAGAAGATGAAATAAGATATCCTATACTGGGAGAAGAATTTGATGGAGCACTGAAAGACCTTAGTCGAAACAAAGCCCCTGGAGTAGATGACATTCCCTCATTGGTACTGAATCCTCTGTGAGAGATAGTCATGAAAAACTAGTTAACCTCATGTGTAAGATGCATGAGACATATGAAATGCCCTCAGACTTTAAGAAAAATGTAATAATCCCCATTCCAAAAAAATCAGATATAGACAGGTGTGAAAATTACAAATCATCAGTTTATAAGTCATGGTTAAGCTATGTGTTGCACCGTCCTTTGTCTGCAATAAATTATACTGTTACAACAGTATAATTGGCGACGAGTTTCGTGCTTACACGTGTTTTCTATTTGTGGTGGTTATGGATCCAGGGTTGGTTCAGTTACTGCAAAAGCAGCAGCAGCAGTTAGATCAACAGCAGCATCAACATGTTTTGCTTATGGAGTTGATTACGTCTTCTTGTACCTCTGCAGCCCCCTCACCACTGCCGCCCCAGGCCTACCCCCCCCCCCCCCCTTGCTCCTCCAGCTTACAGCTTTTCCGGCTTTCCAAGAATCTACGGAAGACTGGGACTTGTACGTGCAGTGTCTACAGCAGCATTTTACGGCTTTTAAGGTAACGGAGCCTGACTTACAAAAGTCTTTCTTCTTGTCCTGGATCAAGCCCAATACTTTTTGTTTACTGCAAAAACTAGCTCGCTGAGTTGTCTTTTCCTGTATGTCGGAATTTCTTAGTTCTTATTATCGGCAACAAGTGCACGTGCCTGACTGGATTTTCATCAAAGCAAAAAGAAACCTGGTCAGTCGTATTGGTCCTGGGTGGCATACCTCCTCGGTTTGAGTCGTAAGTGTGGTATTTGGTGTGCAAATTGTCAGCAGTCGTATGCAGATTCCTTAACTCGCGACATTGTTGTCCGTTCGGCTCCTGATAGGGCTGTGCATCACAAGGCTTTCTGGTTACACGATCCCACCCTTGACGAGGTTCTGTCTATTGCACAGGCTTTTGAGACATCTAAGGCGGCAACGGATCAGTTTGAGGAAATGGTAGAGGTGCTGGTGGTAGAGTCCTCACACCCCCACATGTGTCGTTCTTTGCCCTCCTCTTCGTCTTCTTCATGTTCTTCATGATTACCTTCAGCCATTCCTTTCCAATGAGGCAACTTTCCCTCTTTTCTGGATTGTTTTCGTGTACATGATCACCCGCACTGCCCCTTCCACTGCACGCAGTGCATGTCCTGCCGTAAACAAGGCCACGTGGCGGCTGTTTCTCGGACTTCTGCACGCGGTCAGCCACCATATTCTGTTGAGTCCCAAATGGAAGTAAACTGTCTTTCCACTGCACCTGGACAGGAGCAGGTCATTTCTTCAAATATTTATGTCACAGTTCTTATTCAAAATCGGCCATTCTGTTTTCAAGATGAAACCAGTGCCTCTGTCTCTCTCGTAAATTTGGATAAGTATTTGGCACTTGTGAAGCTGCCTCTTGTTAAATCTTCTCGTCATTTTGTCGGCTTTGGTGAACAGCCAATTGCAGTGCTCGGTCAGTTTACAATTGAGGTGGAGTACCAGAATGTAGTGTGCACCGTCATGTTTTTGGCCATCACAATCGCGACTTTAGAGAAGATTTTTGGCCTGGATGCATTCACGGTGTTTGCTTTCAGCGTTCACAATACTGTTCATCTTGTGTCTGACTCCATACCATTTAATGAATTGGATTTGCTTTGCTGCGAGTTTGGAGCACTTTTCTCAGCAGGTTTGGGAATGGCCATTGGTTATAAGGTGCACATCACTCTCAAACCCACAGCGGTTCCAAAATTTTGTCGTGCCCGGCCTATTCCTTTAGCTTCGCGCCCAGCAGTTAAGAATGAGTTGGAAAGGAAGCATATCTCCAACTCCCTTAGATTGTGATTCCCAACAATTCTTGGTTCTCAACACCCCTTTTGGGCTGTACCGCTACAAAACATCTGCCATTTGCTGTCGAAAGTGCGCCCATGATATTTCAGCGGTTCTTGTAACAGTTATTGGGTAGCATTCTGTGCTGTGCAAACTATCTGGATGATATCATTGTCACCGGTTCCTCCCACACAGATCACATAAACAACCTGCAGCTCTTGTTCACGAAATTGCATGCGACAGGCCTCGAGTGCAATCTTCAAAAATAACAGTTCTTTCAACCTGAAATTGAGTATTTAGGACACCTCGTGTCACGAGATGGCATCCGGAATTAGTTACAGCAATTGATCATCTTCCTCACCCTATCAATTTGTAGGAACTCCAATCCTTTTATGCAAGGTCAGCTACTACTCCAAATTTCTTCCTAATGTGGTGGAGGTCACTATCCTTTGAACACACTGCAAAAGAAAGGTGTTCCATGTGTGTGGTCTGCTGCTTGTGAGCATTTGCCCACATCAAATCAATGTTAAAGTCTTCACCTTGCCTCAGCACATTTACACCAGGCTGACAGCTAGTCCTAGCTACGGATGCTTCTCAGCATGGGATTGGAGCAGTGTTGGCCCACAGACTGGATGATGGAGCAGCCCATTGCCTACACATCTAAGATGTTGTCAGATGCCCAACGTAATTATTCTCAGATTGAGAAAGAGGTTTCGGCGATTGTTTACGCTGTTTGGAAGTTTCATGTGTTCCTCTATGGCATTAAATTCCACCTTATCACAGATCACAAACCCCTGGTGGCACTGTTTGGTCCACATTCTCATCTTCCAGACTGGACTTCGAAACGTCTACAGTGTTGGGATCTGTTTTTGAGTGTCTATCACTACGAAATTCATTATCGGCCCTCGCCGCACCCTGTCAATGCCGACGCCGTGTCCCGTCTGGCCAAGGGCCCCGACCCTTTCTTCGACAAAGTCGAAGTGGCGATATTTCAGATTGACATATGTTTCCATGACACTGTTGAGAGACTTTGGACTATGGCCAATCGAGTCACGCAAGCCACCTGTTGGGACCCTGTGCTCTGTGCAGTGCTTCAGAATGTCACCGTCGGGTGCCCTGAGCGATTGTCCGCCAAAGAGGCTGGCCCTCTGCATACCTATTTCCAGCTTCATTACTAGCTGTCGGTCATCGACAGTATCCTCCCCCCAGTACCGATTCTGATGAGCCTTGACTTACGGGCTCGTATGTTAACTCTGTTACATCGGGGTCACTGGGGTATAACACGCATGAAGGTGCTTACACACCATTTTGTCTATTGGCCAGGAATCGATGCCGCCATTGACCAGTTGGTTCATATGTGCACTGAGTGTGCTAACCAGCAAGCTGCCCCTCCCGGCACACTTTTTCCCCGTGGCCTACTCCGGAACTTCCCTGGGACAGCATTCATGTGGACTTGGCCAGCCCTTTCTGTCAGTAATTGTGGTTTGTGGTGGTAGATGCACTATCTAATTATCCGTACGTCTTGGGTACGCATTTCACTATGGTGGAAGATGTGGTCAGAGCCCTGGTACAGATCTTTGCTATTGAAGGCCTTCCCCGGATGCTCGTCTCTGATAATGGCCCACAACTCATGTTGTTTTATTTTCAAAACTTCTGAACTAATAATGGTATTTCCCACCTCACCTCGGCTCCTTTCCACCCCCAATCCAATGGGGAGGAAGAGCGCATGGTGCATACTTTTAAATCACAACTTCGTAAGTGCCTGGAAAAGTCATCCAGCGAGGCGGCGCTCCCCTTATTTCTTAGTATTTATCGGACAACACCAATTAATGGTCGGAGCCCAGTGGAGGTCCTCCACGGCTGCCAGCCCCGGACACTGTTGCACCTGCATTATGCACCAGGTACCCCTGTCTGAAGACGCACCTTTGGCCACTGCCCAGGGGTAGTACAGCATTTACGTGGTTGACAGATGTGCACGGTAGACGCAGATGGGGTGATGATCTTCTGCCTCAACGAACTACGTCCTAGGTGGTGCCCCACTTCACTGCCTTCGGCTTTCAAGTCTGAGCCTCTCGGATACTCCTCTGTAGCTTTTTTAGGTCTAGTGGGGCATCCATCCGACATCACGGTGGCACCGGCCTCCTCACTCCAACGGCTCACACATGACGGCCTCAACTGCATTCTCGCCCACTTCCAAGCACCATGACGATGTCTTACCACCGAAGCTGACACTTGACGAGGCTCAGAGAAGGGCCTCTGCGGATGGGCGTCCACAATGCCAACAGTCAGCCGCCAATGATGACGTCGAGATGCGGCCTCTCTCCCCGCGGGTTGACTCAACGGCTGGTTCCTCTCCATCGCCCCCATCTCCTGCCTGCTCGTATCCTGCTACGGACACAGCTGTCTTGTCTCCCGCACTGGCGGTGGTGGGAGCGCCGGCAGGGGAGGCATCTTCCTCCAGTGGCAACATCTAGATGCGACCAGACTCTCCACCACTGTCACCCTTGTGAGCGGGGACTCTGCCCCGACCTGGTCATTGCCGGCCTGGACACTTACCCCCTACGTGCCCCTGGACTGGTTGGCCACATAGTGACGTGCTGACGACATCCCCTCAGACGCAGATGAGGCGATGGAGGCGCTCGCCATATCCGGCTAGCTCCCGCTCTGCCACAGTCGCCCCCGCCGCAGGGTCACATGGGTGACTCCCGTGGCTGCCACGATCCAGTGCCGCCGGCCATCGTTCGCCTCCACATGCGGTGTCGTCTTCCCGGAAGAGGGGAGAGATGTTGGAGCACATCACCAGAAGCCGCGTCCTGTCCGTCCATTGCATATGAAAGATGTGCCATGACGAGTTCGGCTCATGATGACGCCACCTCCCAGGGCTTTCAGCGCCGTCCTGACCGGGCGAGCATGTGGTGTGCAAGGCGTTGCCTCAGTTATGTTGTAGCTCTCGCCTGAGCCTCATATGTAAAAATTAGCTGTGTTCCGTGTTTGTCACCATAGTGACAATCTGTGTGTTGTACCGTCCTTTGTCTGCAATAAATTATACTGTTACAACAGAGGCAATATTGGAACCAGCATAGACTGCTAAACACCTACAATACATCCCAAGTCTAGGCATGTAGTAGTGGTTACAGACAGCACTCAGTACATATTCCATCATTTTGTCACTTCACAGAGGGCTGTACGATCTTTGAACAACATGCTGTCTGCCAAATAAACGTGGCTGTGATGTCTCTAGTCCTTTCTGGTGTAGCAGTTTGGTGACCAGAAGTGTATTTTAGTTAATTTATTCTCACAGCCATATCTGGTATCTACTGAGCTTCAATAAATGTTACTCTAATGAAATAACTGTTAGTGCAGCATAAATAAATATTTAAAGTGCATTAACACATTTTCATGTGCATACACCATAAATATTTACTGGTTGCCAGTATTTCATAAGGAATAGGTTTATGGGTTAATAGAAAAAGTATGTTACTAAAGGTAGCTACATTTTTGTGTATAACATAAAGAATTTATTTACAATGATTTTAAAGTGCAGGTATAAAAATACAAACTTTATTACAGTTTGTCCACAGTTAATTTAATGCATACAAAAAGATATACGTAGCTATCTACTTCTTTAATAAATTGTATGACCCAAAAGAGTTTTGTTAGTAACGTGATGATGAGCTAATTCTACTGAAAAGTAAAATACATATCTAATCATATGAAAATAAATGACTTCTATTACCAAAATAAAATGTAAATGTTTTTTCAGTATAATTAAAATGGTTTACATTTAAATTAAATTTAATTTAAATAAAAAAGTAATAATGATCCATCAACTACTTCAGTCATGTAATCAAGAAAATCATTGTGGGTACAGAAATGACAATGAAGAAAACATTGGCAAATGCAAAATTCTACTATGCCACAAGGATTTCCTTCTATCTTCATCCACACACCACACTTTATAGTAAGTAACACAACAAAAGCAAAATAAAAAAGAAGATAAAACTTACTTCTTCCAGTGTAGCTTCCTGTGTTAGACATAGAAGAAACAATTCATATTACAGTACATTAGTCAATTAGTACCTCAAGCAGACACATAACAAATTATTAAAGGAATATAGCATCAGTCTTTGTAACTACTAAAATATGTATTTTTTAGTAGTCACAAAGAGAGAATTTATACAACTTTGACAAAGTAATTGCAGTCACTATGGCTACGTAACAAGGAATTTACATGACAGACTGAGCTCCACATGAAGAAAATCAACATCAGTTCCTTTTTCCCTTCTTCTTCTTGTATATCACTCTGATCACAAATTCTTACTATTAGGTGTGATTATCAATGGTTACAGAAAGTCAGAATAGTCTACAATAAATTATCTTATGAATCTGGTTTTGGGCTTCAGGAAAATTACTATTTAGATGTAGATAATGATTAGGAACAGAATATAAAATGACATTCTACAATGAAAATATGAATGGCATTCCAAAAGACAAAAATACTAGCCATAAAGACTGATGATCTAGCAGTTTAGTCCCCACAAAATTCCCCCCCTAGTCATGAATAAATGTGAAATGGAGGGCGGGGGGATAGAAATTTGCACTAGGCAAATCAAATGACATTGTAGCTTCAACTCGTGGTAACATAAAATCAACCATACATTTGGAATACACTTAAAAGGATAATAACATATTCACCAAATTAATACTACCAACAAGCTGGCCATCAGAATGAATGTCCATCGTCACACTGTAGCGAAAAGCAGGGTGGAACACCCTCAATGACTCCTATACTACCTGGACCATCTGTATCCTGACTTCCACCACAAGCACTTCTGAACTACTTGGATGGGGTGTGTCCTTACAACCTACAGTAACATATCATACAAACACCTCACATCTACTATCCTCCTTCCCAATTCTGCACCAACTACTTGGATAGGGTGTGTCCTTACAACCTACAGTAACATATCATACAAACACCTCACATCTACTATCCGCCTTCCCAATTCTGCACCAACTCCCAATTCATGTCTCTCTCACAACTGTGTACCAACTCTTTCCTTCATTTCATTATTTTTATTTTATTTTATTTGTGTATTTATTTTTTTCTCCACTCTCCCCACACCCCTGCCTTGCAAGCTGCATCTTATATTCCCAACTATCAGCACCTTTATGCTCAGATAGGCATTACAGAACGTCTATCCAACTGTTGACCTATATCCCCCTCCCACCCCTCCCTACTTGTTCACTGTAGAGACTAGTTAGGCCCTGCCGCCAGTGTTGGTGGTCATGTGTGTGTGACTAATGCCTGAGTTACTGTGTGGATGTTAGCCATTTTTCTGATGAAGGCTGTGGCCAATAAATTGTTGTGTGAATGTGATTGTCTTTTCTATATGCATTTCTGTTACTCAGTGGTCATTTTTACAGTCAGTTGCTACCTATCCTCATGTTATTGACATTCCAACCTTGACTTAACATATATGGAATTGTTAGCTACATCAACGTAGTAATTAATTTTTTGAAGTGGAGTTTTTATACAATTAAAACAGTACCATAGGTTTTTTATTTTATTATTTTTTTTTTAATTTAATTCATACAGGTCAGCTGAAGATGCATCTGTATCAATACAGCTTGTAGTGACTTTTATAAATAAAAGTATTATCACACACATTATAATGAGTTATCAAAATGGTGTCTACATGAGACACTTATTACGAGTGACACATTATAAGTCAGTTCTTGCTGAGGAAATAGAAACTGCCGTGAACAACAATAAATGTGCAGTCCATGGTAATTATACAGTTGATAGGACTATTGTTGGGCAAAAGATTAAGAAAATTCATGTGTCAGAAAGCACAGAAACTGAGCTTCATAATTGTCCACATTGTGGATGTTATGAGTCAGATATTACTCCTGATATGGTGTATTAAATTGATGTTATTATTTGTACAGGCTGGTATATCACTCTATTACAAATGACTCTATGATTAACAGTGAGCATTAGCATGTGCAATAAATGTGGTTGTTTGGCATTCAAAGTTGTGCTCAAGATGGGTCCTGTGAGAACTCACAACAGGCCACATTATTCAATGAAAGGCCCTTTCACGTGAACTGTTAAAGCAGTTTGAGTTCAATATAGAGGCCTTTTTTCCACAGTGTGTTATAAATCACAAAACCTGAGTGCATCACTCTGAGTCAGAGGGAAACAGGCAATCACTGGAGTGGTACCACCTGCAATAAGCAAAAATGAAGGCATTCAGGGCACCTTCATTTGGGACAGTGACGGTGTCATTAGCTCGGATACCAAAAAGGGTCGACCATTAATTATGACGTACATGTGAAGACTCTGAACAAATTCAAGAAATGAAACATCTTGTCCAATAAAAACTGTGAACTAGACTGGGATTTGAACCTGGGACCTTTGCCCTTTCCGGGCAAGCACACTGCTGGCCGAGCTATCCCAGCGTGCTTCATGGCCTGTCCTCACAGCTTTACTCCAACTATTACATCACCTTCTACTTTCCAAACTTTAGAGAAGTTCTCCTGCAAACCTTACAGCACTAGCACTCCTGGAAGAAATGTTACTGTGGAGACACTGCTTTGCCAATTCCTAGGGGCTATTTCCAGAATCATATTTTCACTCTGCAGCAGAGTGTGCACTTTTATGAAACTTTCAGTCAGATTAAAACTGTGTGCTTGACTGGGATTCAAACACTGAACCTTTGCCTTTCTTGGGCAAGTGCTCTACCCTGGCATGCTTTACGGCCCAACTGTACAGCTTTACTTTCACCAGTACCTTGCCTCCCACTTTCAAAACTCTGTAAACTTTGGAATAGGAGGTAAGGTACATCTAAATCACCATCACAGTCCACCCAAAGGTGTGTGGCAGAGGGTCTCAGTGCCACTACTGGTTACTTGCTTTCCTGTGCCACTTCCATATAGGGAAAGGGAAAAACAAATGCTTGTATGCATATATACAAGCTCTAATCTCTCTGATCTTATTTTTGTGTTCTTTATGTGAAATGTACGTTAGTGGCAGTAGAATCATTCTGCAGTCTGCCTCAAATTTCTGCCATCTAACTTTCTTCAAGAGCATTTCTCAAAAAGAACGTCGCCTTCCCTCCAGCGACTCCCATCTGAGTTCCCGAGGCATTTCAGTAACACTCACACAATTAAATCTACCAGTTACAAACCTAGCTGCCTCCTGTGAACTGCTTCTATAACTTCCTTTAAACCAATCTCATGGGGCTCACAAACACTTGAGCAATACTCAAGATGGAGTTGTGCAAGTGTTTTATATGCAGTCTCTTTTACAAATGAATCACACCTTCCCAAAATTCTCCCAATAAACCAAAGTTGACCATTTTTCTTCTACATGACTGTCCTTATATGCTCTTCCATTTCATATCATTGTGCAGCATTATGCCGAGATATTTAATTGACATGACTTTGTCAAGCAGCACACTACTAATGCTGTAATTGAATATTATGGAATTGATTATCCTACTCACTTGCATCACCTTACATTTTTCTACATTTAGCACTAGTTGCCATTCCTCACACCACCTATAAATTTGGTTCAAGTCATTCTGCATCCTACTACAGTCATTCAATGTCAAAACCCTCCTGTACACCACAGCATCATCAGCAAATAGCTGCAGATTGCAACTTACTCTGTCTGTCAGATCATTTATATAGATAGCTAATAATAGCAGTGCTATCACACTTCCTTGGGGCACCCCTGATGATACCCTAGTCTCTGATAAACACTTGCCATTGAGGACAACCTACAGGGTTCTATTACTTAGGTAGTCTTCGATTCACTCACATATTAGGGTACCTATTCCATACGCTCGTACTGGTAAAAGTAAAGCTGTGAGAATGGGCAGTGATGTGAGCCAGGATATCTTAGTTGGTAGAGCAGTTGCCTGCAAAGTTCCCAGGTTCAAATCACAGTTCTGCACATACTTTTAATTTATTAGGAAGTTTTATATCAGCACACAACTCCACTGCAGAGTGAAAATATTATTCTGTAAATTCAAGAACTGTTTATGATTTGTTTGGGCTACAAGGAATCTCTTCCAAATGATAATGTGTGCCTACTCATGAGTCTCAGAATTTGGAACACATTGCCAACTTGAATTGACATAATAGCATTTTTCACCCTACAGCAGAGACCTAGCACCCTCAGATTTCCATCTAGTTGTACCAATTAAGAATTTTCTATATGGGTTAGACTCTGAAGGTAATGAGAGCATAACGTGTGCATTCAAAACATGATTACAAGTACCAGAGAAGAGGTTTTACAGTGTTGGTTAATATTGTCATCAAACTGTAACTGCTAAGAACATCATGATCTGAGAAAACATTATAAACAAAAAAATTTCATCAGTTTATTATAATTATTTGATGAAGTTGCACAGAAGTATTTTTTTTTTCATTTTTATTTATTTTTTATTATTGATTACCAGTTTTGGATACTGTAGTCCATTACCATGTCAACCATAAGTCCCACAATCTAATAATGGAAAGTCCAGGTTGGAATTAATAATATAGTAATAAGGACGGTTTACAACTCACCGCTTTGACCTGGCGTCGAGCTGCGAGAGGCACATACAAAAAGACACACACATACAACACTTTCAGCTATCGGCCATGGCCTTTTTCATCAGAAAATAGAACATTCATGCAATCACACAGGCAGACAACAGTCGTACAACCGTCACCTTCGGCTGCAGCACTTTGAAGTGCAGCAGGCAGAGGTGATGGTTGTATGACTGTTGTGTGCCTGTGTGATTGTGTGAATGTTCTATTTTCTGAAAAAGGCCATGGCCGATAGCTGAAAGTGTTGTATGTGTGTGTCTTTTGTATGTGCCTATCACAACTCGTCACCACGTCTTTGTGCTGAGTTGTAAACTGTCCTTATTACTATATTAATATGTCCCACAATATTACAGTACACACCATTGGTCACATGGTTTTAATGAGTTGGTTAACAGGCCTCTGTACAGTTAAACATTCTTTGTACAGAGACCCGTTAACCGACATATTAAAACCATGTGGCTAACGGCATGTACTGAATCAATAAATTATTTAGGGAAAACCTAGTTTCTAACATTGTTTCTTTTATGTACTTTCACATTTAGGCAGCACTGCGCCATACCATGCCTGAAGAACACCATTTACATTCAATTCACTGCTGTGTTTGAAAATATATGTCTCTTACTATTCTGAAAATACTGATACATACTAGAAAAAATGTATGCAGAATTTTTGCTTCTTAAAAGAATAAGAGAAAACAGTCACTCAAGAATAAAGAAAAAGTGATAGACTAAAAATTTAAAAATGGTATTTGGAAATGGTATTTCAGTAAAAAACAGTTGTGCCTTACCCGACATGAACTGGCTGCCTATTAATGTCCACATTGTCTGGGGTGTAATTTGTTACAAAAGATGTGTAGGTGTCTTTGGCATGTTGTGGGCTGATAGTATCATCAACTGCTGTTGGTGGAGCTGAAGACAGAAGTACAAGTTGTGTTAACTGATGTATGATATCAATTACATCAATAAAACCACTAAATATATAAAACATACCCATACATTCTCTATTTGAATCAATTCTTTCATCCCTTGTAACATCAATTGGCAGTGAATCATCTCCAAGACTTTTCATTTCATCTACCGTCAGGTACCTATAAGGCTGATCACTGAGCATTGTATCTTCACCTAAAAATAATATAAAAGGAAATTACTGTTGATTTGTCCATACAACAAAAATATAGAGCAAAAGTTATTGAGCAATAGTCTCGATGTTTTAAAAAGTGACATAAGAAAAGTGATGGGTATCAGAAGTAATTCCCAAAAATCGGTTACTACATCTAAAATTATCATATTATATTGTTGAATAACAACCATAACTCATACATATGATCACAGGGTCCACAACCAGAAAAAAGTAAGTCTGTCTTATAAGATGAAGGACAATGAAACTTCTCTCAACAGTTCTGCTCCTTTTGCAGGTGATTTTGCTCAGACTTTGCATGCACATAATGATGCATAAACTGTTATCCAGAGAAGACATTGGCAAGAGTGGGATAGTTACATGCAACTTCAACAACATTGCCTTGCTTTTGGCATCACACATACTAAAATGTGTTCTTTCTTGGATTTCCCTTTGGGTTTGTAAGCATTTGTACTAGTTAGTCCCACATTGAGAACCAGCATCATTTTCTATAAACAAAACATGTAGGTTACTGTCAAATTTTCACTGAAGATGGATACATGTCATTGTGGCATGTGTTAAATTCTGTTGTTATCAGAAAATAAAGAAGTATCAGTCCTATAAGCTTTTGTGTGGCCTCATTCACAAATATCAATTTGTTTCAGACACTTGCAATGGTTCCCATGATAATTCTATTATTTGCAACACCATCATTCGATTGGATAGGGGCAAGGAGGTGAATCAACATCTCACGCAAAACACAATCAAATTGAGGCTTAGTGTAGCATCACCACAGTATTTCCTCCAGTCAAAGAGTGTATGTTTAGTTCATGAGGGGAGGATGACATAGCAGTCATACAAATGCAGCCTTTGTGCCATGTCAAACAAGAAGCACTAAACAACAACAAGCACTAGCACATGCATCTCCATGTTGCTGGTACTGTTGTGTGCAACATAATAGGATTACATACCCTAAACAATGGGTAACATGGAACAAGTATCAAAGAAAGCGAAACATATCATCTGTGTATCACACTCAACCAACTCCTACAGACAAGGACATGGGTATCAATGATGTGTTATCAGCATTAACACATCAAAATAATCTATTTATCAAAGTGTGTGTGTTGGATAAAATTCTCAGGTTACAAGGGGCAGCAGTGATGTTACTGAACTCACAAACCTATGTGGCCTGGCATTGACTCCTGTTATACAACATTTGGTGGGTTACAGAAAACACCATTTTCCATTTTTAAGGCAGTTTATGGTCCACATTTTTAGTTCATGTTTTCATTCTTTGTAGTGGATTTTGGGAACACTGAAATCTTGTTCAGTTATGTCTTTACAACTCTGGATTTTCAATTTTGATGCAGTTCGCCTAATCTACAATTGTCCTTAACAACAGAAAATAATGTTTCCTGTGTTCTCATCTCTCTCTCTTGCTTCTATTTTTTCTTTGGGGAGGCAGGAGGGTTGGAGTAGTAGGTCATGTCACTAATTCTAATGTCCATGTTTAATTCATCTAGCAGAGGCTTATCACAGATTCCAACACATGAAGATTCGAAATGTCTTTTGGTGGTCCCATACATTTCAGGTTATACCAATATCAATACCTTTTCTTTGGCGAGGCTAGCACCATGCCAATATTTTAGGCAATATTTCATGTCAGTCCCAGGCTGCCCCAGTTATCTCAATATTGTCATAATGTGGAATTCCGTGGATTGTCATCTCCACAACGTATGTTGTTTGTCACTGTATTATGTACAGCTGATTAAAATGCACTTTTGACCAAGTCAGATTTTTCAGCAGTCGATTATGTATTTAGGGTGTCAAGTTTTCTGTGAGAGTGTTAAGCCCTTGCATAGTCATGTTGTCACAGCTATAACTCACCCTCACCTCATGTTAAAGAACTTCAGGGTTTCTTTTAGGAAAAATTGATCATCATCATCATCATCATCATCATCATCATTAGAGGCTGATTATGCCTTTCAGCATTCAGTCTGAAGCATAATACCTCTAATAAAATTTCTCCATGATCCCCTATTCAATGCTAACATTGATGCCTTGTCTGATGTTATGCCTTTTACTTCAAAATCATTCTTCACTGAATCTGAGTACTTTCTTCTTGGTCTACCTCAACTCCTCTTACCCTCCGCTGCCGAGCTCATGAGTCTCTTAGGTAACCTTGCTTCTCCCATGTGTGTAACTTGGCCCCACCATCTCAGTCTGTTCGCTCTAACTGCTTCATCTATGGTGTTCATTCCCAGTTTTTCTTTGATTTCCTCATTATGAACACCCTCCTGCCATTGTTCCCATCTATTAGTACCTGCAATCATTCTTGCTACTTTCATATCTGTAACCTCTACCTTGTGAATAAGGTACCCTGTATCCACCCAACTTTCACTCTCATACAACAAAGTTGGTCAAAAGATAGAGCGGTGCACTGCTAACTTAGTCTTGGTAATATTCATAGAATATATGACATCAACTGCGATTGGGCAAAGCTGAAAATGTGTACCCAGCCGGGATTCAAACCCGGGTCTCCTGCTTTCTAGGCAGTTGCGCTGACCCCTACACCACTGGGGACACAGTGATCACCGCACCTGCAAGGACTACCCTGCACGCCTCCCCTCAGATACAAATTCCCAGCTTCGCCCTGCCCATAGTACTCAAACTCGTAGTTTCACTAATTCCTATAAGAGTAAGGGCTTCAAACTTGCCCACTCCTCCCCACTAACGATAGGATCATTGCCCGTCACCGGCATATTATATATATACATGTGGCGTCTGTTCCGAAAGAAGAGACGTCACTTCTGATCCTGCAGCTGTTATTATTTAATATTCATAGAATATATGACATCAACTGCGATTGGGCAAAGCTGAAAATGTGTACCCAGCCGGGATTCGAACCCGGGTCTCCTGCTTTCTAGGCAGTTGCGCTGACCCCTACACCACTGGGGACAGAGTGATCACTGCACCTGCAAGGACTAGTCTTGGTACTTACTTCCTTCTTTCAGAAGAGAGTAGATCTTAGCTGAGCACTCACTGCATTAGCTTCCCTGTACCGTGATTCCAGTTCTTTCACTGTGTTGCCATCCTGTGAGAAAATACAACCCAGGTACTTGAAACTGTCCACCTGTTCTAACGTTGTTCCTCCTATTTGACACTCAATCTGTTTAAATCTCTTTCCCACAGACATTACTTTCGTTTTGCAGATGCTGATCTTCATATCATAATCCTTGCACCTCTGATCGAGCGCTGAAATATTAGTTTGCAACCTTTCAATTGAATCAGCCATTAAAACTAAGTCATCCGCATATGCAAGACTGCTTATTTTGTTTTCACCTATTTTAATCCTGCCCTGCCAGTCTACTGTTTTCAGCATATTATCCATAAATAGTATGAACAATAGTGGTGACAGGTTACAGCCTTGTCTTACCCCTGAAACTACCCTGAACCATGAACTTAATTTGCCATCTACTCTAACTGCTGCTTGACAGTCTATGTAAAGCCCTTTAATTGCCTGCAGAAGTTTGCCTCCTATACCATAATCTTGTAGAACTGACAGTAGCTTCCTCCTAGGAACACGGTCATAAGTCTTTTCTAGATCTATGACACATAGATACAATTCCCTGTTCCACTCATAGCACTTTTCCATTACCTGCCGTAAGCTAAAGATCTAGTCCTGACAGCCTCTAAGGGGCCTAAATCCACACTGATTTTCATCTAACTTGTCCTCAATTAATACTCACACTCTCCTTTCAACAAAATTCATTCTGGATGCAACCATGTTGGCCAACCTCAAGCATCAACTGCTACACCACAAGGTTTCTTTTCAGTGGATGCCAGCTTGTGAGGTTGCACTCACTGATTCAAAAGCTAATTTGACTTCAGCTCCGTTTGTTTACTTTCCATTCTGGTCAACAGTATGGACTCAGGACTGTTCTCAAACATTGCTACAAGGATGGTTCTGAACCTACACTTGCATAAGCATGAAAAGCACTTGACTCAATACAACACCGATACAATCAAATTGATAAGGAAATGATTCTAATAATTGTCTATCCTCTATCAAAATTTCACACTTTTGTGTATAGTCTGAAGTTCCATCGTATTACTGACCACAACCAATGGTCTCTTTGTTCAATCCTTCTGTTTAGTTGCTCAACAAAGCAGCATGTTGCCTGTAGTATTCATTTTTGTTTTTGTCACATTATGAAATCCATTTTCAGCCTACAACATGCAAATGCTGATGCCTTGTCCTAGCTTCTGACAGGGTGAAACACTAAGTATGATTAAGATGAAACTATCTTTTTTTCTCGGATACTGAGGGACAATGCACAGGGGAGGTTTTCCTGCCACAGGCTTCCAGATCATAATGATTATGTTGTCAATCCAGTCTTGCTTCAAGTTGTTTACCATGTTCAACTTGGTTGGTGGACAAAACTCTGGACAATGTTTCTGACTCTTTGCATAACTATTTTGCCCATTGACATTGCCTCTCAATTTTTGGTGGTGTTTTAGTCTTAGGAATGGTCAGTTTGTCCCTTAGTGTTATGATCCTAGCAGCCGGAATGGTCAGTTTGTCCCTTAGTGTTATGATCCTAGCAGCCATATAGCATTATGTGCTCCAGCTTATTCAATGGGAACACTGAGGGGGGGGGGGGATGGAGGAGGGGAGGGGGGCTGTGAACCTAGCTACTGCCCCACCCCAGCCTATGTTTTGGTTGAGAATAGATGTTGTGTAGCTTGTCAAAGCCTCAGTGGCAAAAGTAGCAGCAGAAGTATCACTGTCAGGAGGCAGTGCAGTGCCACCTGTGATGCTCTCTCAGTGGCCTGCACCACAGCAGTCATGAAAAAAAGTCTACATACATTTCACAGGTCTCTTCTTAAATTTTTAAAAAATCTATTGATAGTTTGCCCTATATGCTTGAATGAAAAATCAATACCGTTGAAGTTCTGATAAAAAGTACACCATGGACTCCTCCACAGATGATGCCTTGACCTGTTTCTTGAGTTCATATAGATTTACACTGATGGGAGATTGCAGCTTGGCTGATGTCACCCGAGGTAATCAGCTGCGCAACCTCCTGCTTGTGTGTGCTGCCCCACGAATATTCATTACAGTTCAGTCAGTCCTGGATCTACATTTTGGGTAAATGGATTTGACTGTCAACTGAAGTTAAATTGGGCCAAGGTCTACCACAATCAGCTGCATCCTCATGCCACAGAAAAGGCTGAGTGGGCACCACCACTGCTGCCTCTGCCTCGTCTACCGGCTCTGGTCCCAACTTTACAGGGGTGGACCCGCCTTCCTGGTAGATATCACTGCCTCCTCCTCCATCACCAGGTGCACGGCCCTTTCCTAAGTGATTGCTGCCACTGATGTCCCTGCCTAAAGGCATCCCAGCATGATATGCACAAATGACCCAGACCTAGTGACTGGTGTGCATGTCATTAATGTAGTTCTCTGACACAGAGGAACCAGCTGTAGAAATGTGACAGGTGTCCATATTTATGTTGATCTCCAATGGTCCATCACTGGGGAGTAGTGACCGTGCATGTGCCCATCTGTCCCACTTCTAGCAACACTCTCCTATGCTAACACAGTACCTCCTTCTGCTGACACCATTTGTGGTGCACTGCCAAAGACCGTGGGCATTTCGAATATTGCCCAATGCCCAAGGGGGGAAAGTGGTGCTACTAGCCTGGGTGTAAGATTAGATATGCAACCTTGGCAATAGGTAACCAGTGCAATACACTGCCAAATGGTACCACTGAGGGTCGGCCACCAAAAGGCACCTATGGAACTGAGCACATGGCACAGAATTCTACCAGAGATTTTCCTGTTATAAATGTTTTCTCTTACTCAATGCTTTCACCTGATGTATTGTTTTCTAAGTATAGATACTGTACAGTCTGAGTGGATTATCAGATCATTAATCTGAACTTTATTTATAACTTAATTAATTATTGTTTAGGGCTCTCAGAGTGGGAGGAGAAGGGAGGACCATGCTAGCCCAATATATAAGTGAACATGTGAAATAAACAACTGAAGAAACTCCTCATTTACCTAGGTTCCATTTTCACATTTTGAATCTGTGAACTTTTGCATTTGGTTAAAAAAGATCCATCAAGAATGCTCCATAAAATGCAGTAACATGCTTGAAATTGCATGATACAATGAATTACAATCTCAACAAAATAAATAATAAAAATAAATATATCCCAGAAATAGACATAATAAAGCTAATGAAAATAAATAAGTAAATAAATTAAATTAAAAAAAAATTATAAAGCAAGGTGAAAATCTATCAGCAATTGACTTCATGAGCAAGCCTTTTATGCATTGAGATTTTTTTAAAAATCAGGGCCAGCAACAGAGTGCAAAATGGCACGCAGGACAGCTGAGCAGGCCAAGGGTGGGTCAAGTGGGTCAAGTCATCCTCTTGGCTTTGCTCAGAACTTCTGCAAAGTACTGACTATGGCATGACATTTTGTGTTGCAATGCAATGTGGTTCTGCATCTTTGTGCCTATGGTGCAATAATTTTGCAACTTCTAGCACAATTTCTTTTTCTGGTGTTAAAGAAAACGCAAATTTTGAAAAATTCATTTGTTTTTGAAGAAATATAGGAAAAGGTTACAAATCATTGTCAAGATACTGCCAACCCAGTTCTCTTTAGAAGACATTTTCCAGACGATTTTCTGTATCAGGTGAAAGTGGCCCTGTCCGTTTGCAGAGTAATTTCTTATTCAAAGAAAAATTCTACTATGTTAAAACTGTTTAGGAGGTCTATGGAGGATTGTCTTGAGAAGAATTTCCATGTCTTCATAACGAGGCTGCAAAAATTATATCCATGTTTGGCTCAGCTTATGTGTGAAATATTTTTTAATAATGAAATTAAATAAGTAACAATTATATGGCAGCTTAAGTGGTGACAATCTGATAAAGTTCCTCTGCCTTCAGTGTACCGACAGTTTGTACCAGATAAAAATTTAATTACATTCTCAGTGAATGAAAAGCAATTAAATTATCTTTTTGTTTGAGATATATTTTGTTCAGAATTTCAGTCATGACAATTTCAGTAGAAAAATGATAGATAATTAATTTCTTTTTTGGAAATGTAGTTCTGATAATTTATTCCATTCTTAACATCATTCTGTTGTGGTCTTCAGTCCAGAGACTAGTTTGATGCAGCTCAGCACTCAACTCTATCCTGAACAAGTCACTTCATCTCCTCATAAGAACAGCAACCCACATCCATATGAATCTGCTTACTGTATTCATCTCTTGATCTCCCTCTGTGGTTTTTACCCCACACACTTCCCTCCAATGCTAAATTTATGATTCCTTGATGTCTAAGAATGTGTCCTACCAAACAATCCCTTATTTTAGTCAAGTTATGCCAGAAACTCCTTTTCTCCCCAATTCTGTTCAGTACCTCTTCATTAGTTATGCGATCTACCCACCTAATCTTCCGCATTCTTCAATAGCCCCACATCTACAAAGCTTATATCCTTTTCCTGTCTGAACTATTTATCATGCATGTTTCACTTCCATGCAAAGCAACACACCCCACACAAATGCCTTCAGGAAAGACTTCCTTATAAGTTAAATTAATATTTCATGTTAGCAATTTTTTCTTTTTCAAAAATGCTTTCCTTTCCATTACCATTCTGCATTTTATATCCTCTGTACTCAACCATCATGTTATTTTACTGCCCAACTCAACTACCACCTTCATTGTTTTGTTGTGTAATCTAATTCCTTTAGCATCACCTGATTTTCTAAGACTGCATTCCATTACCCTTGTTTTGCTCTTGTTAATGTTCTTCTTATACGTTTCTTGCAACACACTTTCCATTCCATTCAATTGCTCTTCACGGTCCTTTGCTGTCTCTGACAGAATTACAATGTCATCAGCAAAATGCAATGTTTTTATTTCTTGACCCTGAATTCTAATTCCTTCTCCAAATTTCTCTTTGCTTTCCTTCACAGCTAGCTCAATGTACAAATTGAATAACACTGGATACAGGCTACAAGCCTGTGTTACACAATTCCCAACCACTGCTTCCCTTTCATGCCCTTCAACTCCTAATAACTGCTGTTTGGTTGATGACAAGTTGTAAATAACCCCCTGTTCCCTATATTTTACACCTGCTGGCTTCAGAATTTGAAAGAGTGTATTCTAATAAACATAGTCAAAACCTTCCACCAAATATACAAAATCTAGAAATGTATGTTTGCCTTTCCTTAATTTATCTTCTAAGATATGTCAGAAGGTGAGTATTGCTTCCTGTGTTCCTACAATTCTCCTGAATCCTAACTGATCTTCCATGAGGTCAGCATCTATCAGCCTTTCCATCCTTCTGTAAGTAATTCATGTTAAGATTTTGCAAACCACGACTTATTAAACTGAAGGTTCTGTCATTTTCGCACCTGTCTATGAAGGCTATATTTTGTTTTTGTGTCTGTTTCTATAACTCAGTTAAAGTGTGAGAATTTTACGTGCAACAAATTGGCTTGCACAACATTACTAGCAAAATGCAGTTGCAAAACTACTTACTTGTATTTTATTTTGTGCCAACAACCAGTCAATAAGTGAATAATATTTCTCTTTATGATCTGTAGCTACAGTTTTTTGTATTTCCTAATATGTCATAGTATGAAACCCGACCTCGGATTCTGCGCACACCGGTTCTGTCATCTGGCAGTGTAGTGGGGCAAGTGTGCAGCCATCGAGAAGGAATGGCCCCCATGCCAATGAGCATCCTGTGGGCCCATTCTGTGGGGATCCTCAGTTTAAATCTTTAAATAGATGTGATACACACCAAGAATATTTATTTTTGATCCCCCAGTATAAAATCCAGGGGCTGTCACTAGTGATCTTAACAGAGGGTAGCTACAGTGGTACATTTGTACCACATGAGAAAAGTAGTTTTAAACACAGCAACACACAATCAGTCAATCACTGCCATGCTGGAATTGGAAGAGTGAAGGTGGCATGCACATTGAGAGCTTTCTATTTTTGTACTTGACAACTGACAATGAGAATGTTAAATTGCTGTTGGATGTATCTGTTTTATACCATCTCAGTGGTAGATCCCAATCCTTTTTATGTTCCCACTCCCCCTGGTTCCAGAGTGAGAGCATTCACAAAAGAGCAAAATTGTTGTAGATGCTACCTCTGATTTTCGTGATAACAGGAGTGAACACATTTCCTGGACTAGTCAGAAGTAGGATGGGCTTGTAATGTGATGATGAGGCAGGGCCCTGTCTGAAGGCAAACAGAGCACATATGTGTAGTCAAAGGAAAGGCTCATGATCAGGAGAAGCTTCTGTGACCAGAGAAACTTCCACAGACAGACAATCTTCGCAATCATCTCACAGACAACATTTGTTGCAGCTAGACAACAACATCCCACATTGTGCCACATCACTTCAGATAGTACTATTGAACACGCCAGTTACAAAACGTGCTCAAGAAACAGAATCGGTCATCAAAAATCGAGACCACAGAACCTTGGATCAAAGCACGATGGAACTTGCAGCCCAATGTGGGCTTCCTTGGTTTGTGGAAGAATTGTCTGAAGAGGTTACACACGACATTACAAACTGACCCAACAGCATGGAATTTGATGAACATGACACACATCAAGATTTCCAACAAGTGAAGTCCAGGATCAAGTGAAAACATGCACAGCTCCCCACTACAATACAAAAGAAACAGACTATAGTAACCACACAAATAAATTTTTTCACTGAGACGATCACACTGGTGCCAAATCATCTAGCAGAATGGCTTACCATGCAATTTCGACCTGTTGCCCCAGTTGGACCTGATTTAGTACCAGTTGTACAGGCTGCTCAAGATGACGTTTCATCCAGTCCCAAACATGCAAAATGGGGGACAGATCTTGGGAGAATGCTGGCCAGAGTAAATGATGTACACCTTGAAGAGTATGTTGGGTGGCATGGGATACATGTGGGCATGCATTGTCCTGTTGGAAAAGAATATCGCCTTGTTGGTGCATGAATAGCAGCAAGACAAGTTGAGTAATGGTTTCAGTTTACAGTATACTGTTCAATGTTTCTTCAACAATCACCAAAGGAGAACGGCCTGTGTAGGATATGGCTCCTCACACCAAGATCTGGGTGTCAGCCTTGTGTGCCTCTGTCATATACACTTCAGATTATGGTGCTGCCCTGCATGATTCCACACACATGTAAGACCATCATTGGCACTGAGGCAGAAGTAACTCTCATCACTGAAGGCGATAAGTCTCCTTTCATCCTTCCATAAGCACCTATTGTGACACCACTAGTGGCAGGCTGAATGATGTTGGGATGTGAGTGGAAGATGCCTTAATGGCATGCCTGATCTTCCATCATGGTGTGGGGACCCACATCCTACAATGGCCGTTGTCTTCTGGTAATCATCAAGGAAACATTGAGCAGCACAATGCACTGGCACCATTCAATCAACTCATCTTGCTACTGTTCATACGCCAACAAGGCAATATGCTCTTCCAACAGGACAATGCACATCCATACATATCTCGTACCACCCAACATGCTCTTCAATGTGTACATTAACTATCCTGGCCAGCATGATCTCCAGATCTTTTCCCCATTTAGCATGTTGGTGACTGGATAAAATGTCGAGCTGCACAGCCAGCATGAAATCTGATCTAACTGAGGTGTGAGGTAGAAACTGCATGGCAGGCCATTCTGCAAAACTAGATTCGGCAACTCTACAATCATTTCAGTGGGAGAATTGCAGCTTGCATTGCTGTAAAAGGGGGGTATACATGGTACTAACATCAACACTGCACACACACTGGTCACTGTACTCGCATATGAATGGCGCTGTCTCTGTGATTGTGCATTGTATACATCCTCAAGAAAATGTCAATAAAATTTACCTCTGTTGGGTGGACAAATTCATGGTGTTCTTTTTTTATTTTCCAGAAGTGTATGTTAACAATCTACTGACTATCAAACAAATAAAATTGCTCATTTTGCAGATGACACTGCATTCATGGCTAGTAGTAGACACATGAACACCACCATCGTCAGACTACAACTTTAGCTATAGTTACTGAAAATTGGCCACACCAAAATATGATAAAGATAAATGCCGATAAAAGCAAGGCGGTAATGTTCACTCGGCAATGACCTGATCTGCAAGATAATCTGCACATCAACAACACAAATATTCCTTAGTCTCAACAAGTTTGATTCCCTGGAGTGCAACTAGACAATAAATTAACATCTAAACTGCACATTTTTTAAGAAAGAAAAAAATGGTTAAATTAATAAATAAACTACTTTCATTATTGTACAGACCCAGATGCCCACTCACACTAAGGTATGTTGATACAAATCACCAGTACTGCCTGGCATGACACACAGATGGCCATCTTGGGAAACAGCATGATCCACCAATATATACACATTACAATCAGTGTAAAAGAAGTGCCTCAGACTCATTCTAAGAGCCCCAAGATGGGGAAGAATTAGAGAGTTATGAGAGAGTTATATGATGAATTACATATGGACACTATTCAAGACTGTATACTCAAGCATACAAGGAACTTAAAAAGAAAAGTAGACATTTAGATGCCAACCACCAGGCACCAAGAATTATGGGAACAGTAAACCCACAGAGATGTCACTGTGTGAGAGTTCCATGTGCAATTATTGAAAATCACCATAGCAGAAAGTGAAGAACCTCCAATAATAAAGATGCCCATCATCTGAGTAGGGAAAAAGAGTGACAGTGCAAAAGTCCTACAAATGCAGAACTATTGTTAGAATGATCAATTCACTTAACATGAAGGAAATCAAGGTTCACAAATACTACACAAGTCTTCGATAGTATTGTTAAAAAATAAGATAAATGTTTCTGAAAATTTTGTAACAGCAAACACTGTACTGGTGCAATCAAAATATTTTGAAAATACAAGTTTATTAGAATAAGAAATAAATCAAATATATAAGAAGTTTAACAACAGTAAATTGATTATTATATAAAGAAACTACCACCTTATATAAATAAATAAATAAAGTCAATGACATTATACCAGATAAGCAGCTAGTAATCAAAAAGCAAAATTAACTTTCTTCAAATGACTTCACTAAAATTACACATTTTTTGTATAAATATTATTGAATATTATGATTATGTGACAGAGTTACAAATATTGAGCTTCATATTATAAAAAGACCTAATATATCCAATTATTAATATCTATTAAAAACATTTAAAAAATTTATAAAAATAGTTTTACATTAATATACACTAAAACAATTTTTGCCTATGATCACACCCAACAGCTTTTTTGTCTTGTATATTTGGGAGAGGGTGAGGGGAGGATCAGTGGAATATTAGGGTGGGTGTTTGGGAAGGGTTGAAAAATCACTGTGGTTCATCATGTAAGAGCCATGTGCAAACAAGGCCATAACTCTAGTAAGAAGCAACAAAAGACTCATAACTATTACACATCTTTATAGGTTAATTCTAAATATCTTTCTATGTATTGTGTTTGCTTTAATGGAGGAACAACCAGAATCAGCAATTACAAAAACCTCCTAAGATTAAATATATCAGGAAGTACACATTAGGAGAATAACTAATTCTTCACTTCATATTCAGTTAAGTTAATGATCTTGTAGTTTTGAGAAACAAACACCTACAATGCATGGACAGTATATGAAATCTGAGTATTATTCTGTGTGAATCTACCATACGTGAGTAATTTTTGATTGTGACCATCTCTCAGCACTTTTACGAAGATGCTTATTTCTCTTGTGACAAAACTGAATACAGGTCACAGGTCTACTTGGGAAACAGGCATAATAATTATAATATAAAGAGCAACTTTTGACTGCAAAATTCTTGAGAAAATTGAAGAAACATAATGCAAAGAACTTCTGTTTTTTCAAAAGTTAGTTAAAATTGATAGAATTTAAAAATGATTAAGCTGAATGGAGTAATACTGAGAACATGCAATTATGAATTTTAGCATCCTGGTGGAAATGCTGTATTTTAATTTTTTCTACATTCTCAACACAATTCAATGCAATATTACAATGATTGTGCTTGATATCTAAAATACAATATGACTCATTATTTATTAAAAATCAATGGAATAATACCCTCTATATATGATGTAAAAGAATGGTAAGAACAATGAACCCCTTTTATGTCAGACATTCATTAAGTGTGTGATATTACACTCTATTGATTTTTTAAGCAGGACATCAGAATAGTATTATGAAATATTCTTGTCAAATTTTCCTTGCCCTTATCAACAAACTGTTGAAAATGAATAGTTTTGTGTGAAAATATTCTGCATTCATTTTAGAGTGTTTAAAGAAAAGTGGAAAAAAACCCTCTGTTAACCTGAAGATTACTTCTAAGATTTAATAGCTTTTACAAAGAAAAGCAGTGGAAATTACAATTAGAAAATAGAGCTGGCAAATGACCTTACTGATTACATTCCTGATCACCAGCAAAAATATCAAATTCGTATTAACAAGAAGCTCATAATAAAAAAAGTCAGTTTAAAATGTTTGAAAATACATATACTATACTCAGAGCACAGAGGTTTTCATTCAGAGATTTTTAATAATATACTCAGAGCACAGAGGTTTAAATTCAGAGATTTTTAATAATATGAGCATAATGAGAGTTAACTTTTGAAAATATATTATTGAAAGCCAGATGGGAAACTTGCAGAAATTATGGAAATAATGGTATGAGCCTCCAACAAACTAGTCAGTTGACTAAAAACAGAAAAATGAATGGGTGCCCTAAAATTTGACTCTTCTGGAAGCACACAATTGGCCACCCTGATTCAGAAGAGACTGTAGTGCAGTAGCAGTCTCCAGAAATTCTTAACTTCTTCCAAACATGATGAGAAGGGAATTCACTGAAACATACCTGTTACTTGGCAGACTGAATCAGTGGATTTAATTGAGAAAGCTTAAATTCACAGACCTCGTATAGTACACTTCTACAACACATACCATGAATCAAGATGTGAAGATTGTTCATCAGATTGGCTTTCTTACAATACTGGCAAGGTAACAGTTTGGAACATGAAATAATATAGTTTAGATACAGTATGGGAGTGTAAAATGGCTATGAGGAAAGAGTTTAACAGAAGTGCAAACTCTGCTCACTTACAACCTAAACCTTTCCTACAATCTTTCAGCCAGCTCACAGGAATAATTGAACCTAATAAGTGCTACAATATCAATGCTGCCCTGAAATACTCCAAAAAATGCAAATGACTATCTGATGCCAACAGACTACTAACACAATTTGAGAGAAATAATCAATTTGATGGAGATGAAATTGTATTCATGTTTTCCAGTACCTCAACTTTGTGAAAGTTCCAAGAATATTAACTGAATATGTGATTATCATCAGTGTTGAGTAAGCCATCCGTATTTTTTCCTCTAAATTTCTGTAAAAAAAATAAAAATAAAAAGTCTTCAACAAATCCAAAATGCAGTGGACTAACATCTCTGTGACAATTCATACTGCAATTCATTCCATTTGAGGAGGCAAATGCATACGTCTCCTAACAAAACACAAATGTAATGCAAATATACTGCTACAGTTGGATGATACTACTACAATAGTGAAACAGTGTTAAATGATCCAGCATTGAAGCAAATGAATAAGATTCAAAACTGGCAGTATTGTGGAAAACCATCACATTCTTCAACAGCTCAGGCTGAGACAAGGAGAATATCAGAATGCTTCACCCCAGATCATTAGACCCACAATGAATTTACGCACTTTCAAAAGTACATAGAATGGAGTGTCATGATCTTCAATAGCAAACACAATAAGTTATCTAATTTACAGTCTACACCCATATTTGCCAAAATAATCTATTTAACTTTGATGTAACTCAAATCCAATCGACATTGCCGACTTTCAGCAGGTATGGATTCTGGAAAAATGATTCAAATCAGCAGGTTGACCATATGACTGAAGTACACCACCATTTGGTGATTACTTTTTGTGATAACATGTCTCATAACAGTTGCTGAATGTTTACAATGTGTGTGTCCAAACCCTTGCACATAACACTCACACAAATGAGACTCTGATTTCACCCTTCTTCACATTTCACCAAGGTATCATTACTGAAGGTAAAACACCAGTGTAAAAGTCACAGATACAACTCTCAGATGAAATATAATTGTACTGAGTCTCTTCTCAAAACATCATTGCTATTTCCTTTACAACTGTAAGTGGATAACATCTCTTAATACTCTTCTTCTTGGTATAAGTTATCAATAATTAATTAATTAATTAATTAATTAATTAATTAATTAATTAATTAATTAATTAATTAATTAATGATTATGGTAGCAAGCAACCATCTCATTTAAATTAGATCTATCATTTTCTCATTAGAAGTGATCATTCATTTGGGAAAGTGAAACAATGTATCAATTATAAATGAGCGTGTCCCCTTCATGATTACATTCAGAAATTAACAGCTATTATGCCACAAAAAGAGCTCTTGACTACAGTAACAAACACTCAATGACAGGTAAATGACACACCGCATATAAGTTACACTAATTGATCATAAATTCATATTCATATAGGTATGGGTGTAAAATGTAAAATTTTACAATCTGGTGGCTCAATTCCATCATCCAGCTGGCAAGGATGATAAACAGGGGACATGTAATGACATGAGTGCTCAGCAAATCTGCATTCTGAACAAGGGCAAACAGTAAAGTGCAGGCTCAAAATACAACAAACAATGGTGAGTATTCACACTCATGTATCCATACCATTTTAACTTGAAGAAAGATACTACATTATGATTTAGAAAACATTGTTTGTTAATAATAACTGTGAAAATAATTCCAATCATGTAATGCCAAAATAAGTTGTGAATTTGACTAGCTTGTTTGTGCAAGGGAGAAAATGCATCTTTGTTGCAATAAATGAAATATATTGATTGAGGATGCATTTCACGATCATGGTAAGTCTTCAGATTGGATCATAACACGATGGGGCACTGTGCAAGGTAGGCAAACAATGGATGGTTTGTTTGTGACAAAGTGCAATCGGCTGCCTTCCTCCCACCGAGGCCCATTCTGCTATGATCTGATCATAAGATGCACCACAAGTATGAAACATGTCATTGATAAATAAATTTTATTAACTGCTACAAGACACATTTTTCCCCCTTGAACTGCAAATACTGTTTATGTACCAGGCCAAGGAGTGGAGAAACATGCATAATTTTTGCATGTTTTCCTTATAATAAGATGTTAAAAGAAGTGAATATTAAATTATTAGATATTACATTTAGATTTATGAAAATGTTTATTGAATTTATAATGTAGTAAAATAATGTAAACATATTTATGATAAGGTGGGCAGGGAATCCAACACTGGACTTCAGTGGTAGATCGCACAACAAAGTGAGTTAGCAATCCAGAATATGAGACTCGTGGTCTTTTGCTGAGGTCAGTGCTGCACTAAAGATGTTCCTCTGTAATTGTGGATGAGCACAAGCCGTTGACAAGCTGCATGTGGTGTTTAGAGTGTACAGATTTAGTGAACTGTGGGACCCAAAAGTATGTAACCAAACAGTGGGCCTGATTTATATTCTTAAATCTGCTGCATATTTGTTAGCTATGTATGACCACCTCATCATACATTTCTTTGTTTAAAAGTTAAATTTATAAACTCAGAAGTGTACTTGGGTAATTTATCATCCTTTGGGATATCAAATCACATCATTGCATGTTTAAGAGCAGTGTTTATAATAGAATTTACATCAATGACTATCAATTAAGCCACAGAAAGGCAAAAGCACACTGTGTACTGTTGTTGGTGCACTGCAGTGATCATGTATGAATTCACACCAAAGTAAAGCAGATGGTGAGCTTACAATGTCAATACCAGACATAAAGTCTTCAAGAATTTAATTGTATGTACTACAATGGAGACAATGTTTGACTTGAAGACAGGCGCGTAATGACAGTATCTGAGACAGACATTTAGTTGTGCTCAAAGAAGCCAGTTGGAGTAATAGGTGAATCATTCAACTTTTGAATAGGAGAGATGGCAATATTCAAAAATGGGTGAACTGTGACCAAACACAGCATTAAGAACACATTCAGCCTATAGAGACAACAGAATATGAGGAATGAGCAATAATCAGATTAGCACTATGAGTCCTAGATTCATCATTAACATCATCTGACATGCAACTGGCACCTCACTAACCACAACGACTATTTAATAGTCAGCTCACAGAAATAGGTGCGAGACTGCAGCATCAATCGCGTTAACTATCATCAAATTCTGTACACTGACAAGCCCATATGCAGTGATGTTGGGCATAATTGACTTGCAGTTTCATTGACTGGAGTAGAGTTACCTTCCTTGATGTGTCCTGCTGTAAATTGAGCTCAAATAACCAGTGACGGCAGGTCTGGAAATGCCCCAATCAAACTGTTGCTCACATTCTAGAGTGTTGGTCTGGTTAATATTCTATTTAATGGCAGAACCCCTTTGGTTGTCACCTGTGGCACCTTGCAGCACACTCGTATTTCAATAAACCCCATTGTTGTTGCCCTCAAATGCAAGCCATATCAGGTTTACATTTCGGCAAGGTAATGCCCATATATACTTGGAAAAAGTGTTTACTGCTCGCCTTAGAGCTTGCTAAACTGTACCTCAACCTGTGAGATTTCTGAATCTCTCCTCGATTCAGAACATTTCACGAATTATGGTCAAAGCCTCTGGACAGAATTTGCTTACCAGAACAACTGCGGGGGGACTGATGACCTCCGTAGTTTTGTCCCCCTAAAATACAACAAACCAACTAAACCAACCAGAACAACTGCTCACTTAACCAACAGTGATGGATTAGGACATTACTGACTTGCTCAATTTGTGAAGGTCTTTATCTTCAGTATTTCTGAAATGTAGTCATTTGATTATCTGTACACGTACATCACTTCTATCAATTTCTGTCCCATTCTGAAAATTCCTTCAAGGACATGTTTTTGTCTAACAGTATATATAATTTACGTTCCCAAAGATGATTTCATTATGCATTAACAGTATTGAAAAATACTGAAATATACTGATCATACTATGTTGGCTTTCACAGCTGGTGTTACCTTCACTTAAATATTTTGGGCTGATAGACTGTGGTCGATAGGTCATGCTTTCCCCTAACATTTCGTCTTCAGCTGGGGAAGGCATCATCAGAGACAAAGTTGCAACTGAAATGAGGGATCGAGGGAGCACCGCATATATGGACCCTGTAGGAGGCACTACAGTCCATCATGTAATGTCGGCTGAGAAACTGTCTCTGGTAATGCCAACCTTATTGATACAAGATAATTGATTGTCAGCGTGCTGATACAATGTTGAAGTCTAAATTTTATCTAATTTAACACCTTCCTCTTTTCTATTAAAATTATTGTGATGTTCATATATTTCAATGGCTTCTCTATATGTGCAAGCATAGTAACGAGAAGTTTTTGATAAAACATTAGTTTCATAAAATTTAATTTAATGATCACGCTCTTGGTAAATGTGTTCAGCTATGGCCGATTTCTGTGTATGTCACAGGCGGCAGTTTCACTAGTGTTCTCTTAGATGAGTGTTGACACTTCTTTTGTAGTCCCATTGTACACTTCGCCACAGCTGCAAGGAATTTTATACACACCCAGTGTATCCCAAGAGTGTTGTACATCTTTTGCAGATCTTAAATCTTCCTTAATTTTCCTGGTTGGTGTGAAAATAGTTTCTACTCCATATTTGTTCAGCACTTTTCAAATGCAATCTGTAATCTGACTAACAAATAGAAGAAACACTTTGGATAGTTGTGGTTCCTTACTGTTTTTAGTTTTCTCCGAAGGGTGAAGAACTTGGTTGAAGACTCTGGTGGAATAATCATTCTTCTTAAAGGTCTTTTGTAAATGTTCAACCTCATCATATAAATAAACATGTTCACAAATTCTGTGTGCGGTGCCAACAAAGATTTTAATCGCCACTCTATTTTGTCTGGGGTGGTGGTTGGCATCTTTATGGAGGTAACAATATGTATGCACAGCCTTCCTGTAAACCTTATGATACAACGTTCCATCTTCTTCCTTGATCACAGACACAACTAGAAAATTAGGCTGGTCATTAAGCTCTCTTTCCACTGTAAACTGGGTACTGGGGTTGATACTGTTAAGATGTATCAAGAAAGCATCTAATTCCTCTTCACCGTGTGTCCTCACTACATAGGTATCATTGATGTATGAATACCACTTGGCTGGTCTTTTCCTAGCAGTTTGCAATGTCTGTTGTTCAAAAGACTCCATGAATAAATTGGCCACCGTTGGACTTAAAGGACTGCCCATAGTCATCGCATCAATCTGTTCATAGCAGTAAGCTGTTACATCTCTATTTATTAGTAATACAATGTAGTGCTGCAACTGGAATAAGTTGGACCTGACATTCAGAACTATGGTGTGGAGTGCAGAGATTTCTGTCAATAGACAGAAGAAGAAATTTTGTGGTCTACAGAAGAAAATGTATGACGATGATTCCCAAACTGTTACAAATTTGTCAATTATTACAATAATATAATGGACCTACAATTATTGTTATTTTGGGAGTTGGTGTCAGCCAAGAAAACTTCCGATCTGACTTCAGTCTCAATATTCTCGTATTATTTTTGCTAGGTATATTGTAGTGTTTCCTTGGCTGACACCAATTCCAAGAATGACAATAATTGTAACTACATTATATTATCATAATAACTTGATTAATTTTTAAGTAGTCTAATATTATTCATTTCATTTTACTTAAGAGAACTCTAAAAAATATTTTTATCATTGTTTGTTATTCATAAGTATGTGTTGAGTTACATTTAAAGTGGATAGATACCTACCTATCTTCTCACATGGTAAAAACATAGATCGTACCTACGTATTGATGAGTAGAAAAGTAAGTTGATTATTAAGTTGTAGAAGAATAAACAATTTTTTTCTTCTGAAGTTTTCTTTTTGTTTAATTTTTTGTTTATTTATTAGCAGTCTGCAATGCTAGTCGTTCAAAAGACTTCATGAATGAATTGGCCACCACTGGATGTAAAGTACTGCCCATAGCCATCCCATCAAACTGCGTGGTGAACACATAGATCGTAGCTACATACTGATGAGTAGAAAAGTAAGTTGTTCATTATGATGAGTAGAAACGTAAGTTGATCATTAAGTTGTAGAAGAATATGCAATCATTTTTTCTTTACTTTTTAGTGCATATTAATTTGTTTTGGATTTTTTCTTTATTTGTTAAAACTGTTGTTTATTTTGTTTCTTTTTAGTGAAACTGAAACACACTAACTATTTTCTGAATATTTGTAGACTTACTAAACGTTTAATGAAACAAACAAAACACCTATCTCAACAGAGGAAATCTACCTTGAGGACAATTTCAAAATAGACTTGCAAAGAGTGAAAAAATAGACTTTCAAAAATGCGGCTTTACATAAAAAAAGGTTTTGAACAAGGAATTACTTGACCATAACAATGTTATGGTAGATGACTCAAATATCTTGATAGCCTACAAAAGATTTGGCCAAGTATCCATAATTTGCTCCTAAGAGATGAAGAGTTCCATTACTTTGTCATGGATCCCATAATCAGAACCTAACCAAACTCTCATCAAACTACCCTTGAAGTACATCCTTTCCAATAAAAAAGAATCATCGAAATTGGTTGGCATGCTATTGAGTTATGCATCCAGTTGTCACGCACATACTTAATGCAAATGTAAGACTAATATGGTTTTCTTATGGTGCGATTGTCAGAACTGGACCAAATTGAAATGGGATCACACGGGAAGCAACAGCTTTCAAATAAAAACAGAATTATCAAAATCAGTTCCCACAGTTGAAGGTACTGATGTAAAAAATAAATAAATAAAAAATACAGTCAAATTCAGAGCTGTCTCCTTTCTGAAGTTGGTTAAAAACCAGCCAAGTGATATTGTTATTGATGATACCTTCATAGTATGGACACACAGTGAAGAGGAATTCGATGCTTTCTTGATACATCTTAACAATATCAACCCCAGCATTCAGTTTACAATGGAAAGAGAGCTTAATGGCCAGCTTAATTTACTAGATTTGTCTGTGATCAAGCGAGAAGATGGAACGTTGGGGCACAAGGTTTACAGGATGGCTACACATACAGATCATTACCTTCATAAAGATTCCAACCACCACCATAGACAAAAAAGAGGGGTGATTAAAACCTTTCTCAACAGAGCACACAAAAGTTGTGAACTCGTTTATTTACAAGATGGGGTTGAACATCTACAAAAGACTTTCAGGAAAAATGGTTATTCCATCAGAGACATATGCCGAGTTCTTTACCCTAGGGAGAAAATTAAAAACAATAAGGAACCACAACTATCCAATGGGAAAGTGTTTCTTCTATTTGTATATCAGATTACATGACACATTGGAAAAGTGCTGAACAACTATGGCATCGAAACTATTTCAGACCAATCAGGAAAACTAAAAAACATTTAAGATCTGCAAAAGGTGCATGACACCCTTTGGATACACTGGGCAGCTGTGGCCAGGTGTACCTCAGCACACTGAAAAGAAGTATGCAGGAACATAAGAGAAACTGCCACCTGCGACAGACATAGAAATGGGCGATAGTTAACATGTTTACCAAGAGGGTGATCATCAAATTAATTTTAATGAAACCAGTATTTTATCAAAAAGTCTCACTACTATACTCACACATATAGAGAAGCTACTGAAATTTACAAACACCACAATAATTTTAATAGAATAGAGGAAAGTGTTAAATTAGACAAAATTTGGACTTCAATGTTGCAGCAGCAAGCTGGCAATCGATTATCTTCTATCAATAAGGTTGGCATTATCGGAGACAGTTTCTCAGGTGACGTCATGTGATGGACTGTAGCGCCCCCTACACCGTCTATATATGCAGTGCTCCCTCTAGCCCTCATTGCGGTTGCAACTTTGCCTCTGATGATGTCTTCCGCAGCTGAAGACGAAATGTTAGGGGAAAGCATGACCTATCGACCACAGCCTATCAGCCCCAAATATTTAAGTGAAGTTAACGTCAGTTGTGAAAGCCGATGATGAATTGTTAGGGGAAAGTTTTACCTATCGATGGGCTATCAATGTGGAAATTTTAAGTGAAACTGAAATATACTTCTTTTCCTCCCTATAACACATGTCTAATGACATATTAATACATTTTCCTACTACAGTTGTCTGATCTAAAAGTCATTTTTGAAACTATTTACGTCATCTGTTTAGCTAATCTATTGCATATTGTTCCAAATACTTATATTTTGAAGAATTCAATATAATAATTTCTTTAAACTGTGGTTCTCTCTTCCTAAGTGATTTGTACTTATTATTTTATAAATTCCATTCCAATATGAGCAGTCTACTCAGTGTATATATATGATCTTTAATTAACATTTCCTGCCCAAAGTAGAAAACTGTGAAATGATCATCAGAAGAACAATTGGTGCCACATATGATAATTAGTCATAAATGTAAATAAAAATTGAGATTTTCTGTGGTTAACATGAGCTGCAATCTGAGTGTCAACCTATCACAAAATCAATTCAGTGAGGTGTGAGATGGAATTCTGTACAACTACCTAGCTCTCTGCTTTGATTTTGTTAACAGATTTAGGTTAACAGAATCATTCACTGGTCATTACAGGGAAATACTAATGCATCAGCTGCTGAGTGATCATAAGTTTGTCTAGTAAGATGTACGCAAAAGTGTTGTGAATAATATTCATTTCCTGCTGCACTACAAAGAAGATACGGTCACAATGAGCATATTGTGGTTTTTCATTGTCTGTTGGAATGTAATAACAGAAATGCATTACAAAAAGTGTATACTCCCAAATTTTCTGAGGTAGTGGTTATTGTTGAGAGAGCTCAAAAGTATTTGATGCTATTGCAGTGTACTAACACTAGAATCTGGAAACAGGATGAACACTGAGAAAATCTATTGAGTGGCTTTATCATCTATGTTTCCCTTCAAACACCCGCTAATCCTTCTTGCTTCACTGATCAATATCATTGCCTCTTAAATGGAAAATAAACATTGTAAGTTGAAGAATTGCATATCAGTTCAAGTTTTTCAGTCGATTTTATTACTGAAAGGCTGGTGATCAAGAGCTTCTGGAAGGTATCAAGGTATATTTATACACATCCATTTTCTAAATAGTAAGGGTCACTACCTAATCATCAAGAACAATGAAATCCTATGAAATTGAGATACTATTAAAAAGCCTGGACTGACATACCTAAATATTATAGTTTGGAGAGAAAACTATATCTATCAATCTCTCACTAGTGAATTTCGAACACAGAAATAACTATCAAGCTACTGTTGCTATTTGTAGAAGTTACGTAAATTGAACCATTCTGCAACTCCTATTAGATGGCAGATGTTGGTGATCAGATTAGGCCATGCTATCTACGAAATAAATGTTAAAAAAAGTTGAATATGGCTTATTATAGTGCATCATAATACAAAAGTATTGAAAAATGACTAAAAATGTAGTAAATAATTGTATACATAAAAGTTTTAGTATCTCAGACAAATGATTTGCCTGTATTTGCACAGAACAAATTTGATAGTCACATTTAACTATATGGAGATGATAGTCAAAATAAATTAAACATTCATTTTGATGGCAAAAGCAAGTCTTCTCATTATGCCAAAATACTGCAAAGAAAGTTTAATAGCAGCAATGATTACTTACATACTAGCAAGGAAATTATTAGAAAATTAGTTTAATACTGCAAAAATTAGCCCATTTACTGGACTATAATAGTTATGAAGTACATATATCCTAGCATTATAAGCAGACATAGCAACATACATTGCAATAAAAACAAAAAGTGTGTACATGCATATGAAATATCATCCCATTTTATGAAGTTCATGGAAGCAATTAAAAGTCACACTGGATCTCCACAATGCATATCTTTCACTCATACACTTCTACTAACCCACTGACCAAGAAGAGCCCTTTGAATCTCTGATAAAAGAGTCCCAGTGAAGTGGAGAAAAAAAACTTACGCGTCAGCAGTGCTTGCCCCTCATAATATGGCAAGTAGACATGTTGAGCATGTGTGGGTTTCCCATACACACCAGCATCCAATACTTCATCACCTTTAATTAAATTAACCCGACATCACAATGTCTTACTCCTCAATGAATTCTACTAAAATGCTATGCTTATAGTTTTACATTCTTAAATTTCTTAGAGCTTAGATTTCTTCATAGCTGCAGGGCATGAATAAAAATTGCAAGCATATGTTTGGGGCCCCTCTCTCATTCAGAAAAATAAAGAAAGCTTAATAATGACGTGGTCAGAATAAAAGATAAAAATTTAAACTGGATTTAAGCATTCACATAATAATGTGTTACATCCAATAATTTACAACTGCATTAATAAACTAATTTCAGCAATAATGTATTATTTATAAGATATGGGAAGCTAGACATGATTTTAAAAATAAAAGTATCAATACTGGTGTACATATAAAAATACTGTAACTTGTAAAATTAGCTGTCCTGATATGCAATAAATCTTGAAACATAATCAATACAAATACAGGAATTATATGATATCAAATAAAGCAATACTGGTATGGAGCTTAATAACACCGTGTGCTTTTTTCCCATCGAAACAAAACTTGGGTAAATTAAAAAGCCCATATTTCTAGAAATTTTAGGTAGGGAATCTTGTGACAAGATGCTGGGAATTAATTCAACAACATTATTGAGTAAGAAATTTGTTAACTACTTATGTGGTGGGTACACCAAACGATCGAATTTATAGAACATTAAATTCACTAATTTTTCAATGTAAAACACTTTAATATGAAGTAAATAATGAACATATAGTTATTGTAAGTTGGGATGATGAATATTATTCAAACAAGATAGAGTGGGTTGCCAGTCACACTAAAGATGTGAAAATAAAGATGAAAATAAACAGAGACACAAGAGGTATTATGATTTCCACCTGTCACCTGTCATGTCATACTTACTCCATGGCCCAGATAGTGAGTAACCATTCCCTTATATCCACTTTCTCCACTCTCCTACCTGATAGAGGAATAAATTTCCAAAAGCTTGTGTCTATTTTTATTTCCATCTTTATTTTCATATTTTTTGTATGAGTCTTGGCAGTATTGAGCTAAGGTAAGTACTGGACAGCCATTCTGCCTCTTTTGAATAACATTGTTACAAATATTTGTTTTTAGACTCTCTCATTCATATTAAAACCTTGTGCAATTTAGCTGCTTTTATGTATGCTATGCATCTAATGTAAAATATTGAAGAATTCTATTGGATACTTTTTCCATAAACATCAATAAGAAATAAATATGTTATGGAAATGATAGGTTGCTACTCACCACAGAGACGTCCGACGAGCCACAGAAAGGCACACATAAAAGAATAAACAAAACTGAAGCTTTCAGCTGTTAAGCTTTCATCTGCCACAGAGAATGTGTATACACACATGTGTGTATACGTGTTCTCTGTTGCAGATGAAGGCTTAACAGCCGAATGCTTCAGTTTTGTTTATTCTTTTATGTGTGCCTTTTTGCGGCTCGTCGGACATCTCTGTGGTGTGTAGCAATCTATCATTTCCAAAATATTGATGAATCATTTAAGGTATTTTCATTGTTTAAAAAACTGTGTTAATTTTTGGCCAAAGCAACAATTAAATTGATAGATATTGATACTATGCTATGTAGTGGAAGCAAGGGACAGTGTCAAGGGAGCTTCAGTATTGATAAACTAGTGGTGTTATCCATTTTCTTAAACCTGGACTGTCAGATTGCTTTTATGATCGATATGCAATGTTGCATATGTTAAGAACCAAATTTCCCATTGTATTCATGTGAATTTTTTGCTCAATTCTGAGCTATAAGCTTCCCTCATAGCACCTGACTAATTTATCCAGAGAAACTTGGGGTCATGAACATGGTCCAGTTTTGAACCTGTTACCAAAATACCAACTTTTATTATCTTATCCTTTCCGGGGGGGGGGGGGGGGCACTAGAGTGGGGGAAGAGCTGTGCCACCCTTGCATACAAGTGTATTTCCTACATCTACATCTATACTCAACAAGCCTGCTAAGCAGGGTTCTTTGTGTAGCACTGTCACTTTCTCCTTATCCTGTTCGCCGTGCATCATTTGTGGGAGAACTGACTGCAGGTAAACCTCCATGTGGACTCCAATCTCTCTATATAACATGTGCATGTATTGTCCTGCATCTCTTGGGGGACTACTGTTATGTGGTATTTATCTGCTATATTTGATACACTGCATGAAACTGTTAATGAATATTGTGCAATTTTTAGCAGTGTTTGTGCAAAATATTGAAAGTCTTTTCCTGCAATTATGCTGAATGGCCACATATCTCTAACACACATTCTTACACCTTCTCCAGAACAAAGGAAGTTAATGATACTGTATGGTCAGAGTTACTATCAATTTTACTACTAGGAGAAGGTTTAGAGCTATTCAAATGTCACAGCAGGATACTAGTACTGCCAACATGGAAAGTTTGTAACTTACAACAGCCACTATACTCTGTAGACAGTACAGACATATTCGAATACCTAAAATTTTGACATACCAGATGAAGGAAGGTGACATTTTCAATTTCAAAGAAGCTTCTTGTTCTTTTTCCACACATTTTCTCATCCATGAACATTGGGAGATCCTTTGCTGTTCAATATATATTTCTGAAATAATAACCAAAAAGTGCTAACATGACAACTGAAACAAGTATGAGTTGCTTACACCTTGACTACTTCAGTATATTGTGCTGATCTGCCTGCATATGGAAGGCATTGAATATAAGGTGAGTCATTGAATTAAAATTTGTGCCACAACTGGTGTTCCAACCCCAGTTTCTTACTTACAAACCCGGGTACTTTCCTCCAGCGCCACTCACAGAGGTGCACTAAATTGTCTCTTTGGATTCCAAGAGATGGGGGAGCAGGATTGGGGGGGGGGTGCCACAAGATTCAGCACTGAAAGAAGTGAACCCCATAAAACATCTGAATCTCCAGCTGCCACTGATACTCAGTATCAAAGAAGTGTCTAAACTGAAAAAAGAAAAAAAAATTGTCTGCTAAACAATTTATGCCAACTGCTCGCCTAGGTACACAGAAGGTCAATAAAGTGTACAAGGTAACTGTAAAAGAAGCAGCAATTTCTGGTTTAAACAAAACAAAAATTCAAATGTTCAAATCTTTGTAAATCTAAGGGACTTAACTACATTGGCCATCAGTCCCTAGGCTTACAAACTACTTACACTAACTTAAAGTAACTTATGCTAAGGACAACACAAACACCAATGCCCAAGGCAGGACTTGAAGCCCCAGCGGCAAACAGCCATGTGCACCACAGCCTGGCGTCTTATTGTGCATGGCTATTCTGCCCCAGCTTTAAACAAAACAACGCACATCTGGGTATCACAGACAAAAAGGCAGAAGCAGACAGAGCAGAGAACTAACAAATTCAATTCTACTAGTAGTATGTACAAAGATGGCACCATCTACAAAGACATTAATGGCTGAAATTACAAATTCTAGGTCCTTTAGCACTAAATAGGGCAAAGAGCATAAAGTGTTTCATTTGCTATTTCCAACACATCCTGACATGACTACACAATCTTTGCAGTATTTGACTGATGTCAAAACTTCACCATTGTGTGGCTACTAATAAGTTCTACAGATTCAACAAACTAAACAAGTTTAAATTTGAAACTAAACTATATCTTTATAGTCAATGGAGGTTGTCTCACATAGTAGGGGATGAATGCAATCTGTATTGAAGCAATGAATGCACATGTTTTCACAATCCTTCTCTCAATTTGGTTATGTGGTACCTGTGTGTGACACCTGCTGCACTCATCTGCTGGAATGAGAACAGTTTTATTCACAGTACTAACTGATTTTGACACTGTACTATTAAACATGTTGTGGCATCAGTATAGTGCAGTTTACACATCAGGTAATGTTTTTACAGGCACAGAAAGTCTACTCATGTGTTTTGTGTACCAAATTATGACATTTATCACTGATAGTGACCTTTGATTTTTCACATATTTAAAAACGCAAGTTTTTGCCAACAGCGATCGATGCATTTAAGTGCAAAGGCAATGCCGTATGGCTCAGCTATCCCCCAAACATAGCTAACACAGCACAATCTCCACCAATTGATACAACACAGAGCCATAGCCCTTGAGGCATGAGCATCTTCATCACCACATTGCCTTCTCACTGTGACGGTGCCACCAATATACTCCTTTTCATCCCAGTGCTCTGCAGTAAAAAAGGGGAGGGGGGTCTCTGTGGGCACCAAATTGCAGATCTCCATACAGACTGTGTTTAAAGACCCTCTTTCAAAGGAATTATGATATGTCTGACATATTGTTTAACTGTAATCAATCATCTCTCACACAAAACCTGACTATGTTGGTATTAACACCCATAATCCCTAAAACCTCTTTCTGCAAACAACAAGAAACAACACTAAGGAAGAGGCTAGAGGCTACTTTGGTAGCAGAGTACTCGTGGAGTGCACATGGTGTTTTTTTTTTTTTTTTTTTTTTTTTTTTTAGCACTCACCTGTCAATATAAATTATTGTGCTCAGATAGTTTTAGGCGCCGAAAGCTGGCTAAATCGTGATGTGGAAAGTTCAGAAATATTTAGCGAGGCATGGAATGTACATCGGAAAGATAGATCGAACACAGGAGTGTTCATCGCTGTGGACACAGATATTGTTTCTACTAAGATCGAGGTTGAAAGTAACTGTGAAGTTATCTGGGCACGTATAACAGGTCTAAAAGAAGTAAAGTTAATAGTTGGGTGTTTTTACTGGCCCCCCAGAGCTGCTGTAGCAGTTTTAAAGTAATTCAAATGAAGTCTACACCAGGTAGTGTGTGGGGAAGACTTCAACCTTAAGAGTATAGAGTGGGATCTTTCTAGTTACATTTCAGGCAGTACAGACAAGCAGTCTTGCGAGCTACTTTTGGACACATTCTCTGAAAACTGTCTTGAGCAGTTAAACCGGCAACCCACCTGCAATGGAAATATTTTAGACCTTATAGCTACGAACAAGCCTGATCATATTAACAATGTCTGTGTAGAGACAGGAATTACTGATGATGATATTGTCATAGCGTCAATGGTGACCAAAGTTCATAAACCAACCAAGAAGGCTAGGAGCGTGTTTTTGTTGGGAAGAGCTGATAAACAATTGTTAGGATCACATTTAGAAAATGAATGGGCTTCATTTAGTTCTGGTACTATGGATGTAGAGGAATTGTGGACTAAATTTAAGTGCATTGTACATAAAGGGTTAGAGCAATACGTGACAGTAAAATTGATTAAGGATGGAAAAGATCCACCATGGTATAATAATAATGTTACAAAGCTACTGAGAAATCAAAGACTGTTGCACTCTCAGTTTAAATAATAATAATAAAATTTAAAAAAAAAACGCAAATGATGAACAGGCTAAAGTTATTAGAGATTTGTGCATCTATAAAAACATAGATGCGCGAAGCATACAATTATTACCTCAGCCATACCTTAGCAAAATTTCTTTCCAAGAACCGAAAAAACTTCTGGTCCTATGTAAAATCAATAAGTGGGTCAAAGCCCACTATCCAGTCACTCGTTGATCATACCAGGGCAGTAATAGAAAAAAACAAATAGAAAGCTGAAGCTCTAAATTTCACCTTTAAGAAATCTTTCACACAGGAGGACCACACAAAAAAGCATGGTTTCTTATATCAAACACTTTGGTTAAGTCCAAAAATATACTTTTGTTTATATTTTTTCATCAATTACTTTGAAAATAGTGAATATGTGCTCACACACAACTTTCTCAGTACCAATGTACCTTCTTGAACCCTGTTGGAAAATAGTTATTACTCCTTTTTTTTTTTTTTTTTTTTTTTTTTTTTTTTTTTTTTTTTTTTTTTTTTTTTTTGTAAACTTTATGAAGTTATAGTACACTCCTTTACAAATACTTTGTACAAACAGAAGAATAACATGATGAAATAAGAGTTCATCACTTTACCTTTCTTACAAGTTTTGTATGTATGTGTTTAGGTGGAAAGGGGAGTGAGAATTTTAAGATACTGCTTCATAAACCATTAAAAGCTGCTGCTTCTGTGTTGTTATTTTCAATAGTCTTCAATATTCCTCCACTTCTAAGATGAATTAACACTGATACTTTAAAATCAGTTGAATTAGGTATCCATTATCTGTTAATTTGCTGTGCAATTCAATTGCATTAACATTTAATTAATTAATATATTTAAACAATCGGACTGATTTTAATTCACTGTGCCAGTGTCAGCAAGATGCTTGCATTGCTCATTTCTCTACGAACATCCATCACATCACACTCCAGGATAACATTGTTGTGGATTGCTTGTTTCACAACTGTTGGGCTGTCACTGCTATTAATTGGGTGGCCATGGTGACAGAACAAGTCATTGATGCTTTCCTTCTATTTGCTGTGTCAATCCTGAGATGATGGGTTCAAACCTTGAGAACCTCCCACTGAAAAGTACAAATCACAAAGTGTGATGTGACTTTTCTGACAACAAGATATGTCCTTTCATTCTGGCAAGATGGCAACACCCTATCCTTTACAAATTTCACTACTTGCAGAAAGGCTGTCTACTGTGAGCAATGTGTTCCAGGCAATGTCACAGTTACTAGATTTCCAAACATTTTTTAGTCCCAAGAGACTTCTTTTGCTCTCCTTCTGGAAAGTTTTCACATGTACAATGAGAAGCAAAAAGATTGCCTGGCCTGAACAATTTAGAGTCCAAGAAAAGAGCATTGTACTTGCCCGAGTTCAGAAGTGCCAGTGTCCTCAACTCTTTAAGAGTATCCACCCACTCAACAAAATTATACAGTTATGGTGTCAAATATATGGGAGTGAAACTGTTTAATCGCCTTTCAACAAATATAAAAGAAATCCAGGAAATGAATAAATTTCAGTGCACTGTGAAATACATCTAATAAAATACTGTTTTCATTCAGTTCAAACTATATGGAGTCAAACCTGTCTTAAAAAGGCTACAATTGCAATTTCTTGAACTCATTCTGTGTACATATTGTAAGCATCTGTAAAACCACAGATTGTAGTACCATATTTGAATATGTAAAAGCATACTGATAACATGTTCCAACTGACTCATTTAATTAGGTTAATTAGATTAAGTAATATGATCTATCGTGTTCCACTCATGTAATTAACTTTAATTACCTCAAGAATTATGTTGTGTAATATTGACACTACTTATATGTGAACTGTATCATTGTACTGACTTATCCCATATCAACTGTACAAACCATTGGACTGATTTGATTTATGGAACAAATAATACATAAATAAATAAAAATAAATAGTGGTCTATGGAGCTTCACATTGGTGTTTACATCATAAGACAGAAGCAATATAACATGATATAGTATATGATGAGTTTCACTGCAATTTATCTCAAGATATCATTTCTTTTGATAATCGTTATTTGAGCACTCCACACTGGTAGAATTACTACAATGATGAGTATTTCATGTCTGCTTCAGTAGTGAAGTGATTAGGCTGACAGTTTATGAAAGTAAAGGATGTACATTCGAATCTGACTGGAGGTATTTGTATTTATTTATTTTTATTTAAACCTGTGCAGGTAATACTTTTAACCATAATTTGCTACAAATTTTCCACTTGCAGGCTTTTCAAATTCCACATTCTTTCAAAAACATCCATTTCATAGTATAATAATGATAGTTTGCAACTCATTACAGAGATAATCATTGAGCTACGACAGGCTATGACAGACACTCATACACACATAGCCACAGCCTTCTTCAGAGAGACACACACACTCTCTTCCATACATTCACTCAGGCACACTTCATCTCTTTAAACAAACCGACAATAGTCATAGTAAAAACATTAAAAATGGATGCACTTATTTGTAATGACTTTGACTGTCACCTTGTGTCTATAGTTTAGAAAATTAAAAATTGAATTTTTTGAAAGAATGTGGAACCTAGTAAAAACCAGCAAATGCAAAATTTGTAGTGAGCTATGGTCTAAAATATTAACTGCACAGGTAAAAGAAAAGAAAAGAGAATTTTTAAAAGAAGAATTAACGCCAGTAAAATTCATCCTTTACATGCTCACGAACTGTCAGCATATCCACTCAGCCATTTAAACGTGTTTGAAATGATGTGCAGGTCCTTGACCATTTCTATGTGCTTGAATAACGATTTTCAAAAGGAATGTTACAAGAAGTTACATTTCAATGAATCTCAACTTATATTGCATTGTACCTACTATATTGTTTCTATTTGATCATATAAACACCCATCTGAAGCTCCACAGATTGCTAGAGTTGGGAACACTAGCACTTGCGAAGTGCAGTGTTCTTAGACTCTAAATTATTTGGGCTGGGCAATCTTTTCACCTCTCTTTCTACACATGGAAATTGTGGGCCCCCATTCATCCATGCAATTGATATCAATTTTTAGTAACTATTTCACCTTGTGCGTAGAATGTATGAGACAGGTAAAATACTCACAGACTTCAAGAAAAATGTAATAATTTCCATTCCAAAGAAAATAGGTGCAGACAGGTGTGGAAATTAGAGAACCACCAGTTTAATAAGTCATGAATTATTTACAGAATGATTAAAAATCTGGTAGAAGCTGACCTCAGGGAAGATCAGTTTGGATTCAGGAGAAATTTAAGAACATGGGAGACAATATGCAGTTTATGACTTATCTTAGAAGATAGATTAAGGAAAGGCAAACCTACATATCCAATTTTCATAGAGTTTCAGAAAGGCAATACGGAATGCCATGCCGGATCCCAACGGCCTCATATCACTAGCAGTTGAGATGACAGGCATCTTATCCACATGGCTGTAACGGATTGTGCAGCCACGTCTCGATCCCTGAATCAACAGATGGGGACGTTTGCAAGACAACAACCATTTGCACGAACAGTTTGATGACGTTGGCAGCAGCATGGCCATTTTTTTTTTTTTTTTTTTTTTTTTTTTTTGTGGTTTTAGGGCGCACAACTTCTATGGTCATTAGCGCCCAACATGGCCTATCAGCTCGGAGACTATGGCTGTGGTTATCCTTGACGCTACATCACAGACAGGAGCCCCTGTGATGGTGTACCCAACGATGAACCTGGGTGCACGAATGGCAAAACCTCATTTTTTTCGGATGAATTCAGATTCTGTTTACAGCATCATGATGGTTGCATCCGTGTTTAGTGACATCGCAGTGAACATTCATTGGAAGCGTGTATTCATCATCGCCATACTAGCGTATCACCCAGCGTGATGGTATGGGGTGCCACTGATTACACGTCTCGGTCACCTCTTGTTTGCATCAACGGCACTTTCAACAGTGGCCATTACATTTCAGATGTGTTATGACCCATGGCTCTACCCTTCATTCGATTCCTACGAAACCCTACATTTCAGCAGGATAATGCATGACCGCCTGTTGCAGGTCCTGTACAGGCCTTTCTGGACACGGAAAATGCTTGACTGCTGCCCTGGCCAGCACATACTCCAGATCTCTTACCAATTGTAAACGTCTGGTCAATGGTGGCCGAGCAACTGGCTCGTCACAATATGCCAGTCATTACTCTTCATGAACTGTAGTATTGTGTTGAAGCTGCATGGGCATCTGTACTTGTACACACCATCCAAGCTCTGTTTGACTCAATGTCCAAGTGTAACAAGGCCATTATTACGGGCAGAGGTGGTTGTTATGGGTACTGATTTCTCAGGATCTATGCACCCAAATTGCGTGAAAATGTAATCACATGTCAGTTCTAGTATATTTATCCAATGAATACCAATTTATCATCTGCATTTCTTCTTGGTGTAGCAATTTTAATGGCCAGTATAACAATTACAGGATGTAAGGAGACTGCCTGTTAATGTGGGATAACCAACAAAACCTGTGATGAAATTTGGGATTTCAGTATAGTTGTGACAGTTCTGTACTATCTAATAGTCAGAAACCTTTATAAACATCACTATCTGTATGAAATGAAATGACCGTATGGCATTTTTGGCTAGGAGATCCCATATGGGAATGTTCAGCCACCTAGTATGAGTCTTATGACTTGATACCTCATGGACGACTTGTGTGTCGATGAGCATGAAATGATGATAAGGACAATAAACAATACCTAGTCTCCTGCTGGGAATCAAACCTGAGCCTCTGATGTGGCAGCCACCAACGCTATCGTCTGAGCTACTAAGGTGGACACTATGTCTATGAAAGTGAAAGAATGAGCTGTCATTCCTCGAGTGACATTCATACAGCTTTTTGCATGTGTCTCCAGCAGTGTTCCAGCTGCCATGGAGGCAATATCTGTACACACACATTCATGTACACTAATGCAAGTCCAAAGACATTCGCTTAGATAGTGTATTTTGGAAAGGCATCTACAGATGAGAATTGTCAGACTTTAGCGTCTTAGATCTTTTGTAAAAAATTTTAAAACTGTTGAGGATGGTAAAGATAAGACAGAAAAGTAATTTGGAAAATACCAGCAATGTGACCAGACTTTCCATTAATAATAAAATAGAAACAAATAGCTTATTACAAGAAAGGTGAGACTGTTGAAGAAGAAAACGAAAATTTAATTTTACCTTAGGGTATTTCTACTGAAGCTACTATAGCATAATTTAATAAAGTAGCAGAAAATATATTTTTAAAAACACAAATGTAAGTAAATTCAATATAACATAGTTCAAAGTACCTCCTTCATCCTCAGAGTCAGACATGAATGTTTCCTGCATTGTTTCTGGAGCCACAACTCGATATTTCTCTTCAGCCATCACAGTTGTAGCATTAGTAGGTATCACAGTCTCAGTCACAACTTTTAAGCTCTCCACAACACTAATATATCCAAGCTTCTGCGCAATGGAAAGTGCTGTCTGCCCTTGCTGTAAATAGTGACAAACATTGAATAATTCATATTATCAGAGCTACTTTAACTGTTTATGACTCACAAGGAGAGGGGCCTGACATGTGGGTCACTGATTCTCATGGAATTTTGCATGGACGTTCTACATTGACTATAAAGAGACATGTGTTTTGGCTTTCTGTTAGATAATCAACAGTTTTTAAAATAGTCAAGGTCAAAATTTATGATGTAAAATCACATTTTTAATGTTATACACGAAAAGACTATCTGAAGATGAGCAATTTTTACAGATATATAAGGGGTCAAAAGTTAATGACATTCGAGTAATACTTTTTTTTCCTCCATCCTGTAGCTTGGGTGCTCGTAAACATAAGCAACTTTCTGAGAATCATCACCGGACGAGTGATCCATGGTATGAACTGTCAAACTGTGGATCCAGCTTCATAGCTCCATCATGGCAATTTTCTGTTAGATTTTTTTGATGTATTTGTAATACCTGTTGTTGCCTGTAGGGCATTGGGAAGTATGGTTAATATTCAGTTACCTGTATTATCTGTTTACAGTGATACACAATGCAAAAACAATAAAAATAAGAAATAAAATAAAATAAAATAAACTTCTAAAGTTTATTATTATATAATTCCAATTACTGGCCATCTATTTGACAGTGTCCTCACAGCCAGTAGTGTGAAACTTATAAAAATAACCAAAACACAAATATTTCTCATGCCATGCACAACATACAAATGACATATTGCCACATTCACATGTTGTCCAAGATAACGTTGGTGAAAATCATACCAGATGTACATTACTGAAGACAGGTCTATAAGATATTAATTTTGATGCATACCAAGCTTATAAAAGCATATCTTGAAAGACAGGTGTGCACAACTTATTATGGACTAAAGCATTAATTTTAATAGAAATTGTTATATCATGAATTTCTCTGCTCTTGTGTAATGTGACATGATTTTGAAATTTTGTGATAAAATTCTTGACCTGTCAAAGAAGTAAACATCACAGAGTTGACAAAGAAAGGTGCATCTTGGTGGTATCACTTTAACAGTGCAGGTCGGTTGAGCATCATCATCAACAAAAGTCCTGTCACAGCATGTCATGTCAGTTTGGTCAACCCATGAATCAAGCAAAATTAATTTTTCTGCACTTAAGGTTTCTGGACACGATCAAAATATAATTGATACCGCTCGGAGTTCAGCTTTCCAGATTTTCATCATGAGACAAAAACATTTCCAAATTCTTTCTGTGTATCACAAATACAACAGCTGTAAACCTATAATACACTTTATTGAATATTAACCCCTAGATCATGTAATTTTTCTCAGCCGTCGGGCGTTGCATGCTTCACTTAGTAATCTGAGATGTTTTGGCACGCTCTTCTGTGATTTTATGTTGCTAATTGTTCTATGCTATTAGCAGCAAAAATGTGTATTGTGTTGTGAAAACAAGCAGAATTTTAAATTTTTTTAAAAATTTTGTAGTTAAGACTTTACAATAGGTGCAAATGCTTGCACATTACTTTTACAAAAATCATGTTTCCAACTGTTACAACCTATCATCAAAAATAATGTTGAAATGTGAAGAGGCCATTGCAGCCAATATGAAAGTCTCAATTCATTTGGTACGGTCTCCCAAATGTCAATGACTGCCGAGCCGACCTCAGCTCGTCAAGCATGGTCGAGAGGTTAATCACACTTCCAGATGCTCTACTTAAAAATAAGGCAAGGAAAGGTATTAAAATATGGGAATATTATCAAATACATAGAAAAAATAAAACAAAACATTGCCATGTTGGAGGTTCAAACATGGATCCATGGTTTGACAATCCAAGCCCTGGACCGCTCAAATGGCAACAGTGCTCAGAGAATCACTCATATTTATTAGTGTCCAAGCTACAGCATGGAAAGAAGAACACATTAATTATTAAAATGTCATTAACTTTTGACTCCATATATATTAGTAAAAAAATGATCATCTTCAACTTCAACCTTGAGTTTTTCATAAACTACAAAGTATCTAGCAAAAAGCCAAAACACATGCCACTTTATATTCAATATGAAACATCCTTGTCAGTTATAGTTACTGACTGTGAAATTACATCAGCAACTCCAAAGAATCAAAATGCAAAATATTGAGAACTGAATGTCCATTGCAAATGACATACAAAGTAAAAAAGTACATGAGGGAAAAAAAGAAAAAAAAAGTGAAGACCACAGGGGATCATATGGGTAGAAGGCTAATGCCTAATAGAAATCCCTGGTTAATGCAGGAAATACTGAACTTATTGATGACAGGGGAAAATATAAAAACACAACAACAACTGAAACAGGTAAAAGTGAATACAGACAGATAAAGAATCAGGTTGATAGGAAATGCAGAATAGCTAAACAGGAGTGGATAGAGGTCATGTGCCAATCCATAGAAAAATGTGTAACTAGAGAAAAGATAGATATTGCTGACAGAAAAATAAAAGAGATGTTTGGAGACAAGAAAGCAGCAGCATGAATATCAAGTGTGCAGATGGAAAATGAGTACTAAGCAAAGAAGGGAAAGGTGAAAGGAATATATAGCGGGCCTATACAAGGGAAATGAATTTCGAGGCATTATTGTAGAAATGGAAGAGAAAGGCGATGAAGCTGAGACGTGAGATGTGATACTTCAAGGAGAATTTAACAGAGCACTAAGATTTGAGCCAAAAGAAGGCTCCAGCAATCGATGACATTCCTTCTGAACTGCTGATGTTATGAGGAGAGGCAGTCATGAATAAATGGTGCAAGATGTGCTCTGACTTCTAGAGGAATATAATAATTCAAATACCAAGGAGAGAAAGTGCAGACAAGTGTGAAAATTACAGAACTATCAGTTTAATAAGTCATAGTTGCAAAATAATAACACAAATTATTTATAGACAAACGGAAAAACTGATGCAATCCCATGTCAGGGAAAATCAGTTTGGATTTAGGAGAAATTTAGGAACATGCGAAGCAATACTCACATTGCAACATATCTTAGAAGATAGTTTAAGGAAAGGTAAACATACATTTTTAGGTTTTGTAGATTTGGAGAAAGCTTTTGATAGTGTTGTCTGGGATACACTCTTTCATATTCTGAAAGGAGAAGGGGTAAAATATAGGAAACAAAAAGTTATATCCAACTTGCATAAATACCGGACATCAGTTATTAGTGTCGAAGGGCATGAAAGGGATGCGGTGGTGGGCAAGGGAGAAATACAAGGTTGTTGCCTTTCCCCAATTTTATTCAATCTGTACATTGAGCAAGCTGTGAAAGAATGCAAGAAGACATTTGGAGAATGGATTCAAGTTCAGGGAGAAGAAATTAGAATTTTGTGGTTTGCCAATGACATTGTAATTCTGTCAGAGACAGCAATGGACCTGGAAGAGCAACTAAACAGAATGTACAGTGTTTTGAAAGGAGGGTATAAGATGAACATTAACAAGAATAAAAGAAGGGGAGTCGAATGTAGTCAGGTCTAAGAACATCAGGCAATGCTGAAGGAATTGGGTTAGGTAATGAGACAATAAAAGTAGTGGATGAATTTTGTTATATGGGTAGCAAAATAGATGACTGTAGTAAAGAAGATATAAAATGCAGAATGGCTATGGGAAAGAAAGCATTTCTGAAGAAGTGAAATTTGTTGACATCCAGTATTATTTTAAATGGTAGGAAGTTCTTTTTGAATGCATTTATCTGGATTTTAGCATTGCACGGGAGTGAAAGATAGACTATAAGTAGTTCAGACAGAAAGATGCCGAAGATTAGATGGGAAGATGACATAAAATATGTGAAAGTGGTGAACAGCATTGGAGAGAAAAGAAATTTATAGCATATATTGACTAAGAGAATGTATTAATTGGTGGGACACATACTGAGACACGAAGAAATCATCAATTCAACATTGGAGGGAAGTGTGTGGGGTAAAAACCATCAAGGGAGACAGAGAGACAAATATAGTAGGCTGGTTTCAAACAATATAGGCTGCCGAATAGCTGCATCAGTCTTCGGACTGAAGACCACAAAAACAACTATACTGAACAATACAGAAATATTCATATATTTTGTAAATAAGAAATTTGTGTCTAAAAGTTATTCCGAATTATTCCTGTACTCAGTTATCAAAGCTAAGTGCATCATCATGTTTCCAACAAAAATAATCAGTAACAACAGTGAATATAAGATGTATGCTCGTCTACTTACACTAGTGAGCATGTTGGGAGGTGCTTTATGATCCAGTAATATATTTACAATTGGAGCATGACCTTGTTGTGCAGCCTGATGCAATGGTGTGTAGCCAATACTAGTCACAGCTGCCACATTTGCTTTGTGTTGTAGAAGGAATCGAACCATATTGCTCTGTCCAAAATGGCTCGCTACATGCAGTGGCGTGTATCCTGCCTGTAGAAATATATAGTGAAGTCAGTAATTAACTGATGTCAGACTGTGTAGCATAACAAATATGTGTATACATATAAGTATACTTGTTCTGGATATTTTTCAGGACATTTTGAGAATAGAATGAAAACAAGTGTAAACTATGTACTATGTTATAAAATGAAATGATGCATTTGAATTTAAGTGTCACTTCAGTAATATGGTATTATCACTACATCCACATTTTTCACAGGGTATTTATTTGCATCTGTGACATGCATGATTTCTTTTTTTGAACCATTTCTCATTAATCATGGAAATGACTAGATACAATTTTCTATAGGACACTTTTTACAGTACTTCCACTATTGTGAGGGCTCATTGCATTGAAAATTGTTTTAAAAATATTCAGTCAGTAATATATGAGTGATTGAAACAACAATAAGAACTATCATTTAGGATATCAGTATGCAGTAAACACACAAAAAATTAACTATTGGTATTCACGAGTTTATCATTTCAGGCTTCTTTTATCTTACACCTTGATTACCACATTTCATTTTAAACTATATAAACTAATCATCATCATTCTTATTTCTGACTGATGTGTTTCTGCTGCCTTTACAGTATGTTTGCTCCCTTGTTACTGTATATTTATGAATTGTAATGGTAAAGATAGGTCTGTGATGGGAAACTGTCATGATTTAATTATATTCCTTGTTACAGTTACCTGATGATACGGTGAAATTGCAAAATGTAACTTGAAATAATAACTTTTGCAATAGAGACTATATTTTTTTTTTTTTTTTGAAATACAGAAAAATATACAGTGCAGTGATATATAATCGATCTAAACTATTAATATTCGTTGAATATTGGAAAAGAAAACATACTAATTTATCAATAATGAACAGACTATTTCACACATTATGAATTTAATAACTAGGAAGTAGTGTATGAAAAGTGTTAATAACTTATTAAAAAAGTAATTAAATAACAGACAGATAACAAACCAAATTAATTTTGAACACAATCACTTTTAATATACAAAAAAATAGTCAACTAATCAGGAGACCAGTTGACAAATAAGATTTAAGTGTCTAAATAACAAATAAATTTTCAAAAATCTGTTTTACAATTAATAGTATTTCATGGTGATGTTTACATTATTAAATTACCCTGACAGAAAAGTCAATGTCAGTTAACTGTAAATCAGTTGCTGTTAATTGAAATGTAACATTAAATGATAATTATATTCCATTTGATAAGCTGTAAATTAGACACACTGATGACAAATGTTGGAAAAACAAAGGGAAATAGAGAAGGAGGAATGTTTCCACTGAATTTAAATGATAAACCTTCTATAAAAACAGAGGAAAATCACATAAATGACCAATTGCATTTAAGCAAAGAAAGTCAGTGTTTAATACCAAGATTAAAAAAGTACCGGTTACACTGATGGAGAATGCTAGGGACACTGGGGCGGCATATTCATGCAGTGTTGTCACCACTGCAATTTTAGCACTCATTTGTCGAAGGTAGCAAAGTACACACATGTTAATGGCCCGTGGAAACTATTTTCGACATATAGTATGAGTGAATACATGGTTAAGCATGGACACTGCGACTTTCAGGACACTGAGACTGTAATATCTTCTATTTAAATATCTCAACTCTTAGCATTATTGTTTTGTACATATATTTTTCTGAATACTTGTATACAGTTAGCATAAACTGAGGTTTATTTCTGGAAATATTATATAAAAGACAGAATTAACAAGTGTTAATCTTACCTTTGTTGTCGTGTCAATTTCTGCACCATTCTTTAACAGAATGGCTGCAACATTTACCCTGTCTTCCTGTGCACACAAGTGTAGTGGTGCCAAACCATTCTGGAAAACACATTTTTCAATAAGATAGAATTAGGCATCAATTTTTTAAAGTAAATACAAAATTAATTCATGATATTGATATTCTGGCCATTGCTTACCTACAAGAGGTGAACTAATTTGTATTGGTAATAATAGTAAATGACACTATCCTAACTTACACAACAATTAATTCCTTCCTCAGAGAGAAAAAAAAAAGGGGATGTTGAGGAATATGAAAGGAAGAGTGAGTCACTAAGTCCTCAGAATGAGAGGGACACAACCATCATGAGGGCAAGCAGAGAAGAACATGAAAGTGGAGACAATAAAGAAAGTAGGAGAACAAAGGCAGTATGTCACTATGCACTGTGCTACATTCAATCCAGAGAGAATGAGACAATAGAAGGTGAAGAAATATGAACTAGAGGAAGTGAAATAAATAGTGCAATGAGGAATAGGAGGAAAAGGGGATGCAGAAATAATAAGTAAGAGAGATAGAGGAAAGAGGAGAAAAAGTTGAAAACAAGAAGATGACAATAATAAAAATGAAGAGGGGAAATAACTGAACTAGTACTAGACAGGAAGATTCAAACAGCTATTGCAGTGTAGCATACACAGAGGTTCCTCAAACTGCAGTTGGCAACTGTGTGTTGTGTGACTCTGAGGCATTCTTCTAAGTCTATTCATACATTTGACTAGTTTAGTCATCATGATTCCTATTTTAACCCAGATAGCACGGAATTATTTTTGGTTTACTTTTTTTCTCAGTAGCTATTAATTACCTTCATATGACTGTACAAGATCATTGTAAGTGATTTTTTTTTTCACAATCACACCATTAGTTTTGCAATAGAGCCCTTATTTCTGGAATGACATCAAAGTGAATGTTTTATAATTTTAATCTGATGAATCATTACGATTAAAACAACATTTAAGATGAAATTTTTACATATAAATATTGCAAAAATTGAAGAAAGTCCAAAAAATATAAACCCAACTACGAGGAAGTCTTCAGTATCTTTCGTATGAAGCTCAACTTTTCAGCTGTATCCAACCACTTTGCAGTTGGCAATACAAGCTAAAAGTGATCTGCAATGGGAGCAGGCAATTCAAAGAAATAACATATGACACTGTACATGAATTCCTACAGACAAGAATAAAATAGTAAGCAGCCGTTCTAGTCCTTCTGGAAGGATATCAGCGCTATCTGGGTTAATCAGTGTGGAATGAACTTATTTCAGCAGACAGATAATTCACACACTTTCACATTTACCTATCTTTGATAACACAGAGTTTCTCAGAAGTAGGGTTGGAGTACACAATAGCAAGATGATGTGTGTGTCAATTATCACAGTGAGGATGATAACCTAAGGGTATGGATAATGACTCAGGAGTTTCAAAAGCACAAGTTTTAGTTAACAACAAACATGTTCACTGCAAGTCATCTTATATAGGAAGTCACGCCAAAAGTACACAAAGTACACAAATGGGCTCAGAACTGACAACATTGGGAATTCCAATTGTCCTTCAGATAATTGTGTATGTGACACTGTATGGACTATTTGGACACTCCTAACTGATACTCACACTTCCAAACACTGGAGAAGGAAGTTCATCTTCCAATAAACGTTCACATCCAAACAATCTCCTGGAGTTAATCTCTGTTAACACATACCACTCTTTTTTTTTTTTTTTTCATTATCATCATCTTTTTTATTTTCTTTACTTATTTTTTCTACTTCCTTACCTCTTCTTTCTTATTTACTTACTTTCTGGTCCGTTTTTTCTGCTAGTTCTTAATTGCACTATTCACTTCTATTCCTCTAATTCATATTTACTTCTCACTATATTATCACTACTGGACTGAAGCTGACACAGTATTTAACAATGTTCTACCTCTAACCTCTTTATTTGTGTCTCCCCTCAAACTCATAACAAATGGGTTTCTCCGAAACTGGTGTCTGAGTGACCTGAAATTTCGTTTTAGCCTTCCCCAACTGACCCCTCTCTCCTTCTTGAGAAAAGAATATATTTGAAAGAAAGGATTTTATCTTATGCCTATTAGCACTACTGAATATTTCACTTCTTGAACATAACTATTGGACACTGTAATTTTACAATTTTCTCAAATAAACATTCCTCACGAAACTATATTTGGTTTATTTAAAAACTGGTATTTTCCACAATATATTAAATGCATAATATAAGAGTAATACTTAACTGTCAACATCATCACTGTACCTTTGCTTTATGGTTGGTATCAGCCTGATGCTCTATTAACAGAGTGGACATGTCAGTATGACCCTCTTGTGAGCTCAGGTGCAGAGGTGTGAATCCAGCTTTTGATTCTGCATTTGCTTTTGCACCATATTCAAGTAATGTGGTAGCAATATCCATCTGAAATAAAAGACACAAAAATTAAACTATTCCTCCAGTTATCTGCTAAACTCATTAATTTTTTCATATTTTTAAATTGTTACTGCAACAGTTGTAATTTAAATATTAGTAGTTTTAATAACAGAAATGAATGACAAAGAAGAATGTCATTAACTTCTGAGACTCTGGTATTTTCTTTGCATTCAACTTCATCACTACTGAACAATGAGCATATTGATTGATTAGTATGTGAACATACAAATTAAAAAAAATTGATCCTGTAAGTCTCTTTAAACTGTCATATAATTCTGATGGAATGAGAAAATTTCCTCCTCTGTTTTGAAGATATATTGATCATACTGGTAAAAAATGGTAGAAACATAAATTAATATATAATACGGCTTGACTACACAAATTGTACTGAGCCTGGGCAGACAGCAGCTGACTGACAGTGAGTAAAACAATAATAGCGGCTAGAGTGGGCACGGCTGTAAGCAACGAATGTACACCGATTAGGTTTATTATTCTCATGTGAAAATTATAGTTTAAATTTCATAGTATAATTTTTATTTGAATTATTTAGTGTCAGAACAGCGATCAAAGAATACAAAAATGTAACTGATTAAGTTTATGAATTATTATGAACAAATGATAATTAAAATTAGAAAATATATAAATATCTGATTAAGATGTACATCGGGTGACAAAATGATTAGCTGACCCTAATGATTTAACCCTCTGACTGCTGTGGACACGTTAACTCATCCTGCCTCACCTTTCCCCTGGTGTTGCGGACCCATTTACGTTGGCCGTTGGGTTAAGGACATGTTGACGTTCCCGATGCTTCCGGGGCCCCTCACTGCTATGGATAAGTTTAGGCGCACTAAGTGACGGCTTTCTGAACGCTACTGATGTGTTAACACGGTGATGATACTGCTGGCCCTCTCATCTCAATGTTATCGTACGATACCGTCTGCGTCCGACCCGGAATCGTGTGGTCTAATAGTGATATATGTTGCGTGTGAAGTTAGTTGCAAACGAAATAGCCAGCCTAGGAATCAGTGTAGGACAGTGTCTTGGTGATACTATGATTAGTTAACAAGTGATAGATTTCATTAATTAAGAGATTCATATAAACAATAGTTTCATCATTGTACGTTATTTCAAGAACTAGACAGATGAATTGTAGACACTTCATGTAAATCAAAAAGACATGAAAATAAATAGCATTGTATATATGTTAGGCTCATAAACAAGTTGTGTTGACCAGCAAATTGTGTTACTTAATGTAATAGTCGAGATTTCAATATTGTAATATATTGTATATATTGGCTGAGCTGAGATTTTGAGTCTATTTTGAAAATTGCCAAGATATTTGATAGCTCAATATATGTTAGGAACATGTATGATGTACTCATTAACTAATTAAATGACATTTAACATTGTGCTTTATTATCAAACAAAACGGACCAAGATTAAGACTTAAAAAGAGATGCGCCGTCTAAAATTATTGCATGTATAGTTTTCATTTTATATTGTGATTATTTTTGTGTACATGAAATGTTTTACTAGTGGGTTCATTAATTGTAAATTAGTATATTCAATTGTTATGAACAATACATAATGTAATGTCATTATTGTCAATGTTATATATTTGCCTCACCGCCTTGCGTGGGGAGTTCGAGTTTTGGCGTTTGTAAAGTGCTCTGGAATCTATGTCAGTCTGTGGTAGTATTATCAGTTAAGTTCTGGTGAATTGGGTATGCAAGGTATGAAGTTGTAATGTTTTGCTGGAATAAGATGCAGTTTGATTAGAAATTAAATAATAAGTGAAAAATTGTACCTATGAGTATTTATTTCTACCACGACACCCCAGGTGAATAATTCTGCAGCGAGCAGAACCCCCATACATCATAATGTTGAAAAGCTGAGTATCGAATTTGATATGTTTGAAATTGGTAGAATGACTGAACTGTAATTACTCAATAACCTAGTAACGTTTTAACACGCAGGACTGTCTTTCCTCCCTTCCCTTCCAGTAGCTGTTCAGTGTTCTGGCTGCATAGTTCGAGAGTACATATACAATTGTTGCTGTGATCCGCCTTTGGATAATTTGACTTCAGTTCCCATATTTTTGTCATTTTTGTTGTTTTCTGCAGCAGAAATGTCATGTCGCCCTGGTTGCGTGGAAAAAGAGAGCCCAGATACGCTCACTAGAAGTGACAGTGAGTGTGAATTCTCTAGCAGTGACGAGTCTTTGACAGAATCTCAAAGCTGTACTCCTCGGCCCTCTATGTCAGAGGGGAGAGTGAGATGTACAGTCAGCAGTTCCTCAGAATCCGAGGAATCAGAAAGTCACAGTGAAATGGTTCGGAAAAGAGCTCACTTTAGTGACATATTTGGCTGGAAAGAAATCGATTTCCAACCATTAAACGGTGACTTTGATGACTTGAGTGCAGGACACGAATGTTAACTAGATACTTACTTAAGCATTCTTTCATTTTTTATGATATTTATGTCTGAAGAACTGTTGCAATTTATTGCAGACAAAACAAATCGATTTTACGTTTACACCGGAGACAATAATACAAAATCTGTAAATTCTCAAAGTGGAAAGACATGGCTCTCAGGAAATGTATTGTTTTGTTGCTATTTGCCAGCTAATGGCACAAGTTAAGAAGTTAAAATTAAGTGATTATTGGTCCAGAGATATACTTCTGAATACACAAGTTTTTAGCAAAATTATGTCCTGAGACCACTTTTTTCTACTTCTGAGTACGTTACACTTCAATGACAACTTTGTGAGTACCAAAGGTGACAGTCTGTTCAAAATTAGGACGATTGTTGAAAAAGTTTGTGTGAAGTTTCACAATTCATTTCATCTACATCACAAGCTTTGTATAGATGGAAGTATCTTGCTGTTCAAAGGATGATTACCTTTTAAACAATATATTCCTTCTAAGTGAAGTAGATTTGGGATAAAGACATTTGTACTGTGTGACTGTCAGAGGGGTTACATTTTGGATTTTGTTGTATATACAGGCTCAACAACAGAAATTGAAATCCACAATTTAGGGAAAAGTGGCATTTAGTGACAAAACTCTTATGGGACGATATTTGGAAAAGGGACATATTCTGTTTCTTGATAATTGGTACTCCAGCCCAGACCTGTTCCTCTGGCTTCACATCTACGGAACAGCAGCATGTAGCACTGTTCGTAAGAATAGGTGTAACATGCCAAATCTGTAGAAGAAATTAAAACAACGAGAAACTGAGTTTATGTTCGCAGGCAAGATCCTTGCTATCAAGTGCTGTGATAAGAGAGAGCTGTTGATATTGACCACGTCACACACCACAGATGGTTGAAACAGAGAAGACTGACAGAAATACTGGCAAAAAAATAAGGAAACTGCAATGTACTGTAGATTGCAATTCAAATACGGGTTCAGTTGACCACTGTCAGATCTTAGTGGGATCAGTCTGTAAGACTGTGAAAAGGTACGAGAAATATTTTTTTCACATTCTGGATTTGTGCATTTTAAATGCTCATGCTCTCCACGGGTTGGTAACAGGGTAAAAAATGCCACTCGCAGAGTTTCACCTTTCTCTAGTAAGGGAGACTGTAGAAAAATATGCGGGCCCACCACCTTTAACATCTTTGCCTCGGTTCTCTGGACAGAACCTCTGCCTCAAGTGGTATCTCTGTCCAACTTCTTTGCTTCCTACAATATGTCTGCCTAGGTGTGTATATGTGCGCACGCGCGCGGGTGTGTGTGTGTGTGTGTGTGTATTTGTTTACCTTCTTTTTTTCCCCCAAAGTAAATCTTTCTTCTCCCGGAATTGGAATGACTCCTTACCCACTCCCTTAAAACCCATATCCTTTCCTTCTCCCTCTCCTTCCCTACTTGGCCTGAAGAAGCAACTAGGTTGTGAAAGCTTGCTTTTGTGTGTGTTTGTGTTTGTTTTATTTATGTTTGCTGTAACATATCTGTGTTCCTTCGCCTGGTAAGTAAACTTCATCTACATTCTAATCTTCAAGCACACACACACACACACACACACACACACACACACACGAATGCTAGCTTTCGCAGCCTAGCGGCTTCGTCAGGCAGAAGGGAAGGAGAGGGAGAAGGAAATGATGAGGGTTTTAAGGGAGTGGGTAAGGAGTCATTCCAATCCCAGGACAGGAAAGACTTACCTTGGGGGGAAAAAAGGAGGGTAAACAAATACACACACACACACACACACACACACACACACACACATTTACACAGACGCAAGTACATTTAGGCAGACATACTGTAGAAAGCAAAGAAGTTAAGAAGTTCAACCCCCTCCCCCTAACATCCTACATTTTCCCCTTTCCCTACTGTGTGCTTTCTGTTTTTTTATTTTATTATTTTTTATATATATTTTTTCTATACACTTCCTTTTTCATACTGCATACTTTTGCCTGACATCACCTCTGCTTGTTGTATCCCAACCCTTACCTTCCCTCTCCACTTCTCCCCCTCCTCCACTCCTTCCCCCACCCCCCTCCCATCCCTTCCACTTGCCGTGAGTCAGACTGTGTTGGGCGGCCAGAGATGGCTGACGTGTGTGGATGAGTGTGCCTGAGTGATTGTGTGTTCTCTGTCTGAGGAATTTAGAATTGTGTGTATGTTTGTGTGTCTTTTATTTGTCTGTCGGTGGCTCAATGTTCGTCTTTATGCTAAGTTGTTCCCTATCTACATATTATTATTAACATTCTTTACTGGATCTTCCATTGTTGTTATTTTGCCAAGAAGCAATACAATAGTTAAGACACAGTATATGTCAAAATTCATTGCACTTTAACTCATGTATCATTTATTTTGGGAAACATTAATTGAGCACATAGAAGCGGTAAAGGTATAAGGATTCTACATGGGTACATTTACTATAATGAACCACTTCTCACATTTGTTTCATTGAATGAGTGGATAGGCTGACAGTTTATGAATGCAATGGGTATACGCTTGAATCTCACTGGAGTCAATTTTTATTTTTTAGACCCCTTGCAGGTAATATTTTGAATATTAATGCGCTAAAAATTGTGCACTTGCAGGCTTTTATAGGTTTTTAGAAGATTCTATTTTATAACAACCTGATCTTTAATCAGACAGACACATGTTCATAGTAGTAATATTGAAAGTGGATGTGTTTTGGGACGTCAAATGAAAAATATCCTCCAAGGATGTTTATTTCATTTTTTGTTATGAGTGATTAAATAAATATTACATTCCAAGGAAGATTATTTTTAGATATCAAACTGACAAACTGTAATTACATATTTACTAACGAGAATAGTGAAAAAAGTAAAAGCAAAATAATTTAATAACAAAAAGTAACTACAGAAAGAAAAATTTGCACTGCAATTAAAAAACAAAAAAAACAAAAAAAAAAAAAAAAAAAAAAAAAAAAAAAAAAAAAAAAAAAAAGAAGAAGAAGAAGAAGAAGAAAAGTAAAGACTTTGGTGGTATCCAATCCGTGCAAACCACTTAACCAGAAAGTTATCTATCAATGAGCTAGCTGTCCTTTCTTATTAGAGTAATGGTTGAATAGTCCTAGTGGAGTTGAAGAATGAATATTAAACTGGTAACAACAGATAAAGGAAAGCACAGCCACTCACTTGTGTAAACCATGCATAAGGACTTCCTATCTGCTAATACATTTACCTTGACTTAACACTATAGATGTGCCATGTGACAGTCTAAGTAATTACAAATATATGCATCCATTTTCTACATTTTTACTATGGCTATCATTTGTCTCATTGTTTAAAGATTAGGCTATTACGAAATGGAATATATTTATGATTGTGGATTCTAGAAAAAACTATAATTGCACAATTTGTAGCAAATTAATGTTGAAAAATGTCTCAAGGACATTTACGGATCATCTAAGCCACCTGTCACCTGTGTTTAAGTGTGTTGAGACTGCAAGACTCCCCCTCAACCCAAAGAAGTGCCAAAGAGATAAAAATCCTGGGGAACTTAGTCAACAGAGATGGTATCCATCATAATCCAGATAAAGTAAGGGCAGCTGAATTTCCAACTCCTCAGCGCATTTGTGATGTGAGAAGTTTTCTCAGACTGTGCTCATACTACTGGCGTTTCATAAGAGGCTTTTGTAACAAGGCATGTCCATTGCAAGAACTTCTGCAGGGAGTTGCCAAATTTTAATGGGATGAGATGAAAGAAAGAGCTTTCCAGGCACTTAAGGAGGCTCTAACTTCTGCATCAGTTCTAACCTTACATGATGAAAATGTGGAAACTGAACTTCACACTGGCGCTAGCAACTATGGGATTGGTGCAGTGCTCATACAAATTCAAGATGCTGAAAAGGTGATAGCCTATGCAACATGAGTACTCTCAAAGTCCCAGATAAATTACTCTACAACACAGAAAGAATGTCTCACAGTTATCTGGGCTATCAACAAGTTCCACCCATATTTATTCGGCAAACAGTTCACTTTATGTTGGGTAGCTAGCTTGAAAGATCCATCACGTCAACTAGCAAGATGGGCACTAAGACTCCAAGAGTAGGATGTCACAGTGGTATTGAGAAATGGGTGCAAACACAAGGACACCGACTGCCTTTCAAGGAATCAATTAGTAGAACACAACAGCATGGGTGAAATTTCCGCCATCACAGAATTAGGTGACATTACAGCTGAACAGAGGGAAGATCCAGCATTATTACAAACCATAGATGCCTTGAAGAAAGGAGAACCAACCAAAGGAGAATTTCAACTTATAAATGGGACACTGTATAAGAGCAACTATGTTCCACTGAGCCCCAAATGGCTACTGGTCATTCCAGCTCAACTCCGGACAGCTACTCTCAAGTATTTCCATGATGCTCCAATATCCTGTCATCTGGGATTCGTGAAGACCCTAGACAGAATCAGACACAGGTATTACAGGCAAGGTCTCTACCAATCTGTCAAGCACTACATGAGTCACCGTATGGAGTGTCAGAGGTGGACACGTGCCGCAATTACCTCCATGGCATCTAATATGAATCCCACCTGCAACAGCTCCATTCTACCAGACTGGAATGGACCTTTTAGGGAGATTCCTGATGTCAACAACTGGTAATCGATGGATAATAGTCTGCACTGACTACCTCACCCACTACGCTGTAACAAAACCTGTGCCGACTGCAGAAGCTCCAGAGATTGCAAAATTCCTTGTAGAAGACATTATTTTGAAGCATGCTGCACCATGTGTGATAATGTCTGATTGTGGAAAAGTATTCCAGTCAGAACTTGTATCAGAGGTAATGACACATTGTGACATTGTCCACAGAATAACAACTGCCTACCATCCTCAGACAAATGGTCTTACGGAATGTTTTAAAAAAATGTTAGCAGATATGTTATTGATGTATGTCGATGTTGAGCAGAAGGGTCAGGATAAAATACTGCCAGTCATGACATTTGCTTATAATACTGCAAGACAAGACATCAGAGGCTTTATGCCGTTTTTCCTGTTCTATGTTCATGAATGTGGGATGACAATGGATATACCGTCCCCGTTCTGACCATATGACACTCAGGATGACTATGTGAAGAAGCTCATCACCAGGGTCGAAAAAGCAAGACAGTTGGCATGTATACAGACACTGGATGCCCAGGCAAAGGACCATCAGTGGTATAACGACAAGTACCGACCTGTTGTGAACAGCCCAGGAGATCTGGTAGACATTTTTACCCCTGTACTGAAAGTTGGGCTATCAGAAAAGTTACTGAAGTGATACTTTGGTCTATATCATGTCAAAATGACAGAAACGAAGACACTTTGTTCACATCCTCTGTATGAAGTCTTACTATGATTCCAAAGAGGAGATAGACCGGAACGGCTTCTTGTTCAAGGACTCTGAAGACTGTTATGATAATGGTGAAACCAAAACAGGAGGGTTTATCGCCATCATTGTCACAGCAAGAATGGCGTGCAGACAGGATGGAAGGATTCCCCAGAAGTGCCATACAGAGGACCCACGACAAGATCAAGACCCAGGATACAGCAGCTAGCTCCTAATGGAATGTAACAGTGGGTTGCTGCTTTTTCAGAAAGGGGAGCAATGCTGCGAATCTGCTGACAAAATATGTGGTGCAGTGGTTAGAATCGCATATCTGTGCTGGTGGTCCCCGGTTCAAATTCCACCACTGTCAGAAAAAAAAATTATTTCTCTGTATTTACTATTTCTAGAATGTTCTGTGTGTATCTTGTGTTTTATGTACTTGTAAGTTCCAGAAAATTATTTCTTTGTATAAGTAGCAGAGTACTCCAATCAGGAGTCAGCCTGTCCAGAGGGTATGCTTGTGTTAGCAATAAAACTGTTCTAAGTGTAAAGTATTGTTCCCTATTAACGACCAGCCTTCGAAATCTGGACCACCTGCAGTTTTCAATGTGACAATATATAAGCATTTCACTAACACATGATGCCACACAAATTTTAGTACTATGGGCCTTAAGGCAGCTATAGCTGAAAGTGGCATGTAGAAGTTAAGAAGCAACAAAATCTATCAAAAAAACTTCCAAACTCCCAAATTCAGAGCTAAGAAGACTGATCAGTTTAATTGGAAATATGAAAAACTGGACAGGAAATTAACTAAATGAATTTTCCAAAATTTAACACTTTGAGGACTGGGAACAATGTGTGTCATTCCACTGGCTGGTACTGAGAATTTTCACAGTTATTCTAAATACTGTACAGTAGATTATATAGTATAGGGAATACATTGTTATTTTCATTTGAAAGATAGGTCTTTTTCTTGCAGAATACTGTAGACAAACAAACATTTACTCCAGACAGAAAGATTTTATATTATAATGGAAATGTTCTGTTTTATACTGTAAAAATTGAACTCTGTTGTCAGAATTAGAGCTTTCTTCATTAACTTCTAAACCACTATAAACCAAAATAAAATACATTAAGGTTTTTCAAAGGTAATAGGGGAAACATGGAAGACTCTATGTGGAGAAACAAAGTCAATAATCAGTGGTAAAGCAAGTACTGGGAAGACTGGAAGAGCAGTTGCCATTAAACACACAAACACACACACACACACACACACACACACACACACACACACCACAAAACTCTGAGTAATTGTTTCATGTCATCTACTATTGGTCAGATTCAGTAAGTGAGTAAGTTTGATTTTGAACACAGATTTTTCATAATAAATTTCTACAACAATGTATGCTAAATGTTAGAATCTCATAACATTCCTGTAATAATGATACATACAATGATGCAATACAGTTAAATTATTTATATCATTAAATACAAAAAAAATGCTAAATACCTCTGCAGGATTTCATGTTGATACAACTGGTTCTTTCATGAGTTAAAGCAAAATAAACAGGCATTAGATACCCACAATAGGACAGCACTATGAACACTAGAAATGGATGTCTAAGTACAAAATACACAGTGAAACATATTTTATAATCAATTATTGCATATGATGTAGGTGAAATGAAAGAAACTAGGGGTTAGTTGTTTAAAGATAGCTGAAACAGAACAAACAAGAAGCAATATGTAGCTAAAGCATTTAAGAGGTAACTTTGTAAAAATAGAGGTTAATGAAAGACAAATATATTACTCAATATGCATAAATACAAAGTGTATGCATTTACATTCTTTTTAACACCATCAGTCAAGTTTATACGCACACAATGTGATTTAGCAAAGCTGGTTTCTTTGAGTATTTCATGAACTGTTAAAGGCGTAATTTTCTTTTCACCCAAATAAATTGCTAAATATTTCTCAATAAATGTCATATAGTCTCTTTTAACAGCTATATTAATTCGAGATATCAGTGTCAACTTCGCTTTTTCAAATGGATCTGTAGTGGTTGCTACTAGCAGTGTTGTATTTCTAACAAAAACGAATTCAACAGATTTTTATTCTCCAAAATCAAATTACTAACTTTGCTGAAATTATAATATTTAGGCCATATGATTTGCCTGTTTTGAACAGGAAGTTGAATGCCGCCCATTGCAAGAGTTCCTGATTGTATACCCAAATGAGGAGGTGACAGAGTGTTGCAATATAAAGATACAAGTATAGAAAGGGTGCAGAGGAAATGTAGTTCTGTGTGTGTAGTTCAAGTGTGTTTCATGTGCTGATAAGTTTTTTATATATAAATAGATTGTCATTACTCCCTCATGTGCATCCAACAAAAGAGGAATACTTGAAATACAGTGCTAATGCAGCCATTTGTTATACCTGATTCTTCCTTGCAGCTATATGAAGAGGAGTGTGTCCATTCTTGGCTGTGGCATGAGGAGAGGCTCCCTTGTCAAGCAACAAGAGGGCAACATTTTGATGGTCATAGTGACTAGCCACATGCAAAGGTGTAACTCCATTCTACAAAAAATACAAACACATCTGATTAATGATACAATTAAACCTTTCAAATTCCCTTTTCTTAATAAAAATAACAAAATTTATTAATGCAACATAAATGTTTGTGTTACAAATTATTCTCATTATACTGTTGAATTATTCTAGATATAGCTTTACATATTAAGAATCTTGCCTGTTTATATGAAAAGAAAAAAGAAAAAGCTTGTACCTTCTATCAACATGAATTCCTTTTAACAAAAACTATGAAGCTATTATATGAATAGTAGCAAAAGAAAACAGTGATGGAAATGTTTTCTGAAAAACAAAGTTTTGAATATTTTTAATTGACTTCTCTGTTAGTGCTTGTCAAAACATGACAACAGTAACAGAAAGAAAGGGAACACTTTCTTGTTTGTCTGCTAATATTACTTATACTTATTAAATCACAAAGAAAATTTCTTCTTGTTAGAACTGCATCAGGTGATAACTGACTACATCTACATACATACTCCGCAATCCACCGTAAGGTGCATGGCGGAGGGTACACTGTACCACTACTAGGCATTTCCTTTCCTATTTCACTCACAAATAGAACAAGGAAAAAAAAAAAGAATGCCTATATGCCTCTGTACGAGCCCTAATTTCTCTTATCTTGTCTCTGTGATCACTACGCAAAATGTAAGTAGGCGGCAGCAAGATCGTACTACACTCAGCTTCAAATTACGGCCTTCTAAATTTCCTCAACAGAATTTCACGAAAATAACATCGTCTTTCCTCCAACAATCCCCAATTGAGTTGCCAGAGCATTTTTGTGACACTCGCGCATTGATCGAACCTACCAGTAACAAACCTAGGTGCTCGCCTCTGAACTGCTTCTATATCTTCCTTTAAACTGATCTGCTGCGGGTCCCAAACACTTGATCAATACTCAAGACATGGTCGTACAAGCATTTTATTTGTGGTCTCCTTTACAGGCGAAGTACATCTGACCAAAATTCTCCCAATAAACCAAAGTTGGCTGTCCGCCTGACTCACAACTATCCTTACATGTTTGTTTCATTTCATATCGCTCTGCAATGTTACGCCTAGATATTTGAACGATGCGACATTAAGAAGCTCACTAAAAATGCTGCATTCGATCATTATGGGATTGTTTTTCCTACTCATGCGCATCACCTTACATTTTTCTACATTGAGAGCTAGCTGCCATTCTTCGCACCAACTAGAAATTTTGTCTAAGTCATCTTGTATGCTATTACAGTCAGTTAAAGACGATACCCTTCCATACACCACAGCATCATCAGCAAACAGCCGCAAATTACAAGTTGCTCTGTCCATCAAATCATTTATATAGATAGAAAATAATAGCAGTCCTATCACACTCCCCTGGGGCACGCCTGACGATACACTTGTCTCTGATGAACACTCGCCGTCGAGAACAACATACTGTGTCCTATTACTTAGGAAGTCTTCCAGCCAGTCACAAATCTGTGAACCTATTCCATAAGCTCGTATCTTCGTTAGCCAGTGTGCAGTGTGGCACCACTTCAAACACCTTTTTGAAGTCGAGAAAAACACAATCCGCCTGTTGCCCTTCATCCATGGCTCACAAGATGTCATGTGAGAAAAGGGCAAGCTGAGTTTCACATGAACGATGTTTTCTAAACCCATGCTGATTCACAGAAAGAAGCTTTTCTGTTTCAAGGAAATTTACTATATTCTAACTGAGAATATGCTCCAAAATTCTACATGAAACTAATGTCAACAATATTGGCCTGTAATTGTGTGGGTCAGTTCTTTTTCCTTTCTTATAAATGGGAGTCACCTGCACTTTTTTCCAATCACAAGGAACTTTGTGCTGAATTAAATATTCACGATAAATGCAAGCTAAGTAGGGGGCCAATACCGCAGAATACTCTTTGTAAAACCGAACTGGTATTCCATCCAGACGAGCAAACTTTTTCGTATTTAGCTCTCTCAGCTGCTTCTCTACACTGGAAACACCTATTACTCTATGTCCTCCATTTCGGAATTAGTAAGTTGATCAAATGATGGTACATTTGTTTGGTCCTCCTGCGTGAAAGATTTCTTAAAGGTTATATTTAGAACTTCAACTTTCCATTTGCTTTCTTCTATTACTGGCCCGGAATGATCAACGAGAGACAGTGGGCTTTGACCCGCTTATCGATTTTACATAGGACCAGAATTTTTTCGGGTTCTCGGAAAGATCTTTTGCTAAGGTATGGCTGTGGTAATTATTGTATGCTTCGCACATCGCTTTTGTCGAAGTTTTGAGAACATACCTTTACTGAGGAGTCTATCAGTATATTGCTCCCTCCTACGTATATCTTTCGAAGAGACCATGAGGATAAAATCAGAGAGATTAGAGCCCAGACAGAGGCATACCAACAATCCTTCTTTCCGCAAACAATACATGACTGGAATAGGAGGGAAAATCGATAGTGGTACTCAAGGTACCCCCCGCCACACACCGTCGGGTGGCTTGCGGAGTATGGTTGTAGATGTAGATGCCCATTGATTTTCTAAATGCGATCCTAACATTTGGTTATCGGCTCTTCCCAACAAAAACACACTCCTAGACTTCTTGATTGGTTTATGAATTTGGTCACCATTGACGCTATGATGATATCATGATCATTAATTCCTGTCTCTACACAGACATCGTTAATAAGGTCAGGCCTGTTCGTGGCTATAAGGTCTAAAATATTTCCATTGCGCATGGGTTGCCAGTTTAACTGCAGAAGACAGTTTTTGTCGAATGTGTCCAAAAGTATCTCGCAAGACTGCTTGTCTGTACCACCTGAAATGTAACTAGAGAGGTCCCAGTCTATACTCTTAAGGTTGAAGTCTCCCCCGACTAATATTACATGGCACTACCTGGTGTAGACTTTCTTTGAATGACTCCAAAACTGCTACAGCAGCACTAGGGGGCCGGTAAAAACACCCAACTATTAACTTTACTTCTTTTAGACCTTTTATACGTACCCAGATAACTTCACAGTTACTTTCAACCTCAATCTCAGTAGAAACAATATATTTGTCCACTCCTCCTTCAGTTGTATACAATATATCTTTCCGATATACATTCCACGCCTCGATAAATATTTCTGAACTTGCCAATTCATGATTTAGCCAGCTTTCGGTGCTTAAAACTAGCTGAGCACAATAATTTCCATGCAGTGTGGCAAATTTGGGAACTTTGTTTCTAATACTTTGTAAGTTCGCGGTTAATATTTAGATATTCGAATTTTTTATCTGAACATGGCCTGAATTCGCTGTTTGAATGTTGAAAGGCGTGTGCTCATGAGAGTTAGCACCTAGCCTAAAAAAAAAAAAAAAAAATAAAAAAAAAAAACCATGTGCACTCCACAAGTACTCTACTACACCAATAACCGCTTCCTTAGTGTAGTGCACCCCTGATCTATCTAGGGGCACCCTACAATTCCCCACCCAATAATGCAGATCCAGAAATCTGCAGCCATGACTGTCACAGAGTCGGAGAAGCCTCTGGTTCAGACCCTCCACTCGGCTCCAAACCAAAAAACCCTGATCAACCCTGGGAACAATGCTACAAATTGACAGCTCTGCTTGCACCTCGCATGCAAGGGCATCAGCCTTTACCATTTCCGCCAGCCACCCATAGGACTCAGAACCCAAGCGACAAGCGTCATTGGTGCCGACGTGAGCCACAACTTGCAGTCGACTGCACCCTGCACCCTCGATATGCGCCGGCAAGGCCGCCTTCACATTTCGGATGAGGCCCCCCCGGTAGACACACTGAGTGCATGTTGTACTTCTTTCCAGATCTCAACACTATCTGACTAAGGGGCTCCATCACGCACCTAACATTGGAGCTCCCAATAACTAATAATCCCCTCCCCCCGTGCACCTGCTCGGACCCTGCTGAAGGAGTGGCCACATGTCCACCCACAGGATGAACGGGCATGGACGGACGTCCAGCCTCCACATTGGCCTTCCGCCTCAAGCAACGCGAACGGCGTACAACCTGCCACTCCCCTTGCTGAGAGGGCGGCTTGACCACGTTCGCTAAACCTAAAGGTGCCTCGGTAGCAGGGACAGAGAGCAAAGCATGAGGCACCTGAGGTGTCCCACTAAACGCACCAGACTCCCCACCATCGCTGCACCCCGAGACAGCAGCCTGAAGACGGCTGACCATAGCGAACAGTACGCTCAGCTGTTCGCGAACTGTGGCCAACTCCTCCTGCATCCACACATAGCAAGCACACATCCTATCCATCCTATCAATACAATTAACTGTAAAAAGTAGAAATCTAAATAATCAACTTTTAAGTAGCCTAGTACTTTAATAAAGGCAGCTGGCAGCTGACTGAACTGTGGTAGTGGTAAATACACTGTCAAAACAATGAAACTGAGTCTGGCAGTTTTCAAAATAAACAAGAATATCTATGGAATACATCATTATCAAACGCGCGGGAATATAAACTTTCTCAAAGCAGAACACGAAATAAGGAAGTGACAATATGACATGTAGCTTTAAGCAGACGAAAACTATACACAAGGTATTTATCAATGTAGGCGAGAATAAACTCTTCAAGCAGTAGCACAAACGAAGTCTGTCAAGTAGGTGAGAAGAAACCTCTAAAACCGAAGTACTAACGAAAATGAAGAACTAGACTGGCAAATTAAATTTGACACAAATTAAATTAAGATACTTAGCACTGTTTACGATGTGACACTGGCAGCAGCTGGCACTGCACTGACTGATAACGAGCTATAGTAATGGTCTCTGACTTGTTTTTAAATACACCAGTCACAGACGAAAACTACACACAATGGTATTTATCAAATATGATAGAATAACCTATTAAAACAGTAGTACAAACGAAATCTGCCAAATACGCTGGAATAAACCTCTAGGACAGAAGTACCAACTAAAATGAAGAACTAGACTGGCAAATTACATTTGACACAAATTAAGATACTTAGCGCTGTTTACGATGTGACACTGGCAGCAGCTGGCACTGGACTGACTGATAACGAGCTATAGTAACAGTCTCTGACTTGTTTTGAAATACACCAGTTACAAACAAAAACTATACATAACGGTATTTATCAAATACGATAGAATAAACTATTAAAACAGTAGTACAAACGAAATCTGCCGAACATGCGGGAATAAACCTCTAGCACAGAAGTACTAACTAAAATGAAGAACTAGACTGGCAAATTAAATTTCACACAAATTAAGATACTTAGCGCTCTTTACGATGTGACACTGGCAACAGTTGGCACTTTAAATATCGATATCATGAATACATACAGTATGGTTTGTGTTTATGCACAGATATTTTAATGATACATACTTTCGCAAGTAATGAGTTGCATTTGAAATTATAACTAAATAAATTGCATTGAAAATGAACAATTCTTTATATTTCACAATTCTGATCTGGTTCTTGTAGAAATGCTTATATTAAACTACGGTATTCATTTCAGCTGTCATGTGTACTGCATCACAAAATATCTACTCTTTGTCACTATGCCATCACAACTGGTGATCAATGAGATGCAATGGGCAGAGGCATGGGTTGGGATGATTGTGTGTGTATGTGGTATGTATGTTTTTGTATGCATGTGTGTGTGTGTGTGTGTGTGTGTGTGTGTGTGTGTGTGTGTGTGTGTCAATATCAGCAACCTATTAGCATGGTGCTATCTCATATGTGTCAATGAGAAATAAGAAACATAAAGGGTGTGTGAACAGGAATATCTGGATACTGGGTTGTTTCTTCTGTGCTGTATTTATGATGCAGCTGTTAATTAACTCTTTGAGAAGTTGGAACTACACATGTCCCCAATTGGTCAGGAATATCTTCAGCATCATTCATCATAGTGTCTACATCTACATACATACTCTGTAATCCACCACAAGGTGTATGGATAAGGGCGTAATTCACCACAAGGTGCATAGCAGAGGGTACCTCATACTGCTGCTAGTCATTTCCTTTCTGTTCCACTTAAAACATGAGTGAAAAATAAATGCCTGTATTCCTCTGACTGAGTCCTAGTTTTTATTATATTTTTGGTGCAGTTTTATGTGAAATGTAAGTTGCCATCAATAGAATCATTCTGCAGTCAGCTTAAAATTACAGCCTCCTAAATTTTCTTATCAGCATTTCTCAAAAAGTGATCTGGTGGGAATCCAAAACACTCGAGCAGTACTCAAGATGGGATCGCACAAGCATTTTATATGCAGTCTCCTTTACAGGTGAACTACATCTTTCCAAAATTCTCTCAATAAACCAAAGTCAGCCATCAATCTTCCCCATGACGTTCCTTAGATGCTTGTTCCATTTCATATTGCTCTGCAATGTTATGCCTAGATATTTAACCAACATGACTGTATCAAGGAGCACACAACTAATGCTGTATTTGAACATTATGGGACTGATTTTCCTACTCATTGTCATCACCTTAAATTTTTCACTTTTTAGAGCTAGCTGTCATTCCTTGCACAAATTAGAAATTTTCTCTAAGTCATCCTGCATCCTACTACACTCACTGAATGATGACACTTTCCATACACACCACAGCATCATCAGCAAATAGCTGCAGATTGCTACTCAGTCTGTCCGTCAGTTCATTTATGTAGATGGAAAATAATAACAGTCCTATCACACATCCCTTGAGCATTCCTGTGTCTTACAAACACTCACTGTTAAGGATAGATTTACAAAGTCTTCAAGCTACTCACATATGTGGGAACCTATTTCATATTCCCGTTCCTTCCTTAGCAGTCTGCATCATGGCACCATGTCAAACACTTATTGAATACTGAGAAATAGGCAGTTTCCCCACTGCCTTTCATCCATGGCTCACAAGATGTCATAACGAGAAAAGGGAGAGCTAAGTTCCACACAAGTGATGTTTCCTAAAGCTGTGCTGGTGCATGGACAGAAGCTTTTTTGCCTCAAGGAAATTTACTATACTCAAATTGAGAATATATTCGAGCAAAGTGAAGTTAATGAAATCGATTTTTAATTATTCTCATCCATTCTTTTATCTTTCTTATAAATGGAGTCTGTGCTTTTTACCAATCGCTTGGGACTTTGAGCTGGATCAAAGGTTTCCGATAAATGTAAGTGAATTAATGAGCCATTGCCATAGTTTATTTTTCATAAATCTGAATTGTGATTCCATTCAGACTTGGTGTCTTATTACTTTTCAATTCAAAGTAATTATTTGTCCACAAATTTATGTTGTTTATTTATGCAGCCTGTTTCGGTTTTGCATTAATACCATGTCATACCTTCCATCCAATCAAGTAAACAAGCATGTCACCTCACATATGTGACAGCAACTGTCGAACTTTGAATTAAAACTCTACCACCCTCAGTCCAGATCTCCATCACAACATGGAGCTACATCGATCTTAGGTTTCAGCTCTCTCAGCTGCTTCTCTCACTAGGGATACTTTCATATGGGATCATATTCTGGGGCAATTCAACAATGAGTAAAAAAAGTATTCATTGCACAAAAGTGTGTAATCAGAATAATTGCTGGAGCCCACCCAAGAGCATCCTGCAGACATTTATTTAGGGATCTAGGGATACTCACTGTAGCTTCACAATATATATATTCACTCATGAAATTTGTTATTAACAATCCCACCCAATTCAAAAGTAATAGCAGTGTGCATAGCTACAACACTAGGAAAAAGGATGATATTCACTATTCAAGGTTAAATCTAACTTCGGCTCAAAAAGGGGTGAATTATGCTGTCACAAAAGTCTTTGGCCACTTACCAAGTAGCATCAAAAGTCTGACAGATAGCCAACTAGTATTTAAAAAGAAATTAAAGGAATTTCTGAATGGCAACTCCTTCTACAATGTAGATGAATTTTTAGATAAAACTTTAAAAAAGATAAAAAATAAAATAAAAAATAAAAAAATAAAAATAAATAAAAAATAAAAAAAAAATAAAATAAATTTAAAAAATTCTTAAAATATAGATTGTCAAGTACAGACAAAATTTACTAAACTCACGTTCCACATCATTATGAAATGTCGTATACATGATCTAAGGAACAAGTATTAATCTAATCTAATTTACTATGTCCTCTATTTGGGAGTTCATGCAATTATCAAATGATAGTATGTTTGTATGATTCTCCTGTGTAAATGAGTTCTTAAATTTAAAAATTCATTTTTCCTTCTGCTGTCTTCCACAATCACCCCATATTGATCAATAAGTGAGTGAGCAGAGGCCTTTGACCCACTTACTGATTTTACATAGGACCAGAATTTTTTGGGTTCTCAGCAAGATCTTTTCCTAAGGTAGTTATTATTTGCTTTGTTCATTTAAATTTTCATAGAAGTGTTAATTTCTACAAATGTTTTCCTGTCTTGATTTGCTAGCCTCTATTTTGAAGCAAGGGTGCAACTGCCTTTGCTTCCTCAGCATTTTTCAAACATTAAAATTAAACCATGCTGGATATTTCCCATCCTTCATCCACTTTATAGGTGCATATTTCTCCTGCATGTTATTTACAAAGCATTTACATTCTGCCCATAAATCCTGTATGTACATTTTATGGAAGTAAATGATGTCTTTCATTCTCTAAGTGGGACAATAACAATTCCTTATCAGTTTTTTTCTAACATAAATACTCTCCTGGCCTTCTTTACTGTTTAATTAATTTTGGTAAGGAAGAAAGCATGATCACTACCCCTTATCTCAACACTGACATCATTGACAAGGTCAGGCCTCTTTGTAGCTATAATGTGTAAAATATTTCCATTGTGAAATGGAATTTAGCAGCTCAAGACAGTTTTTGGAAAAATAAGATTTGGATGTGGCAGGAGACGTGCAGGGAAGAGTCCTCTGCAGTCGGGCTGATTACTGTGTCCTCAGTGGCGGAGTGGTCAACACGTCTGCCTAGTAAGCAGGACATCCTGGGTTCGAATCCCGGCCAGGCACAAATTTTCATTCACCGCACTTTGGTATTCCATTTAAACCTAGTACAGTGAAGCCATAATCGATCGCAAATTGTGATTTATTTCATTAATTGAACATTGTAAAGTTGTCAAAAAATATGGAATTTTAGAGCCCTATGTCACACTGCTGCTAGAAGAGGAGCAAGTTCTCTTGCATACTCTATATAAAAACGAATTGGTATCCTATCGTGTCCAGTAGCCTTTCCTCTGTTGAGTGATCTCTATTGCTTTTCTATCCCACTGACACTTTCTTTCAATATCTGCAATTTGTCGTTCATATGATGGTTTAGAGGAGGAACTAACATGCACTCTACCTGTGTGAAATAGCTTTGGAAAAAGATATTTAATATTTTGGCCTTTTGTATGCCATCCTCTGATTCAACACTATTATTGTCACAGAGCATCTGGTTCGAGGCATTTACTGATTTGTTGTAGGACCAAAATTTCTTTGGGTTGTCTGCCAAGTCAGTACACAAAACTTTGCTCTCAGTCACTGAATGCCTCTCACATGGCAGCCCTTACATTAATTTTGGTATCATTTAATTTTTGCTTCTCTTCACCAGTTTGGCTACTAACTCGTGAACTTCAGCATCAACTGTAAGTAATGTAGATGCACTATCCATGGCAACATATTATTGTTTTTATGGTAATAAATTTTTTTGAATATCTGAATTACTGAACAGTTTTTTTCAGCTGAGATCTCCTAAGCCATTGTCAGGTGATGGCTGTCGAATCATTGCAGCTGCCATTATTATATACCTGTATGGCTTCCCGTGATATACGGTAATGTTTTTGTCGCATGCCTGCTGCGTTCAACGTCTGGGTACCGAGCTGAGCTTAGCTGTAAGCTGCGGTTTTCCTTTTCAGTTTTTTTTTTTTTTTTTTTTTTTTTTTCTATCACCTCTTTTATAATGCTACCCCAGAAAGTATTTGTTTTCGTAATGACTGATGTCTCATCAAACGCTAAGTGATATTTGTTTTCCAGTGATTGCTCCACAATTGCTGATTATTCAGGATAATGTAAGTGGTAACATCTTTCATGTGCAACACAGCTATTGAAAACCATTGTGTGGAACACGAAGGTGTCATAAAAATGAATTTCTTGCACAAGGATCAACTTTGGGTGAAATAGTTGTTTTATAGGCCGTTCAGAAATATATCTGCTAAAAAACCTGTGAATTAGTTGCCCATTGTAATGGTATCTCTTATTTAGACAGACTGCTGTCGAAAGAGAAGTAATTGTATGAGGTAATGAGGTGGAGAAGAGATATGAGCTTCATCTAGATTTCTGGACAGGTTATTAAAAATAATATCAATTGTTTCTTGAAACAGGAAATTGCTATTTATATAGTAGAGAAGCCATACAAAAGGAGGGTGGGACAGATTTTACTTGCAGTCACTGCACTGAAATTTCCCAGTTGAGGATATAGTAGGAATTTTCAAAGGTATAAAATACCTTGATGATTTTTTAATATGAATTTGGGGATGGATTCTGTAAGGCTCCCACTACAATTAACAATCTCCACCAATACCACTTGGCTTTGAGTGATGGTGCAGCACTAAACAGTTGTACAACAATCACCTGACACTTGTAAGTGTGGAGCTGGCTCTTCCTCTGCTATGGTAAGATTTACCATATGAAATTAATTTCGTAACATTTTAATATAGTACCTGCACAGGCCATTAGTTCTTTTATTTAAAGTATCAAAATTTAGCATTTCACAGGTGTTTGTTACAACTATTACTGACTGTTAAGCTGCTTTCCACTGCTACTTGATATGGTATCTAAAGCTCCACACTTTTATACCATCAGCTTTCAACCAAGTAAGTTTAAATGTTTCAAATTTATTAACCTGTAGAATTACTATATCGGCTGTCTGCTAAGTTCATGAACTTCAGATGTAATATTTTCATTATTTTTCCAATCTGATGATGTGCTAACTATATGATACACGCTATTGCTGTACCTGCATTATAAAATGAAATAAAACATACAACTGTAGAAGTCTCAAAATTTCTGAATTTGGCAAATGAGAAGACTTCAGCCAATTAATAGATGATGATTTGCTGAAATAAAAGATAATAACAATAGTAACTGTTATTGTGATATTTTACTCTTTCACAAAAGATGCTCTGCGAATTACTTCATATCAGTGTCCAAAGACCATTTGGAAACATGTAGAATATAACTTGAGAGCATATTTATGTCAAAGAAGGATTTTCAGTAATAAGTGCACCATGAAAGATAAGACAATTATAAGATTCAGCAGTGGTTTATTGGTGGCTAGTGCTTCAGATGACAGGGGGTTCACTTCTTTGAGTGCCGGATCTCAATAGTGGCGCCACCTACCCCCCCCCCCCCCTCTCCCCCCGCCCTCCGTTCCTGCTCAGCGCATAAATGTTTCGGTGGTGCCTCCCCCCCCCCCCCCCTTAGTGCCCAAAGAAACAATTTGGCACACCTCTGTGAGTGACACCAGAAGAAAGTACCCGGGTTTGCCCCCTCCCCTCTTTAGATATATTTTTGTTAAAAGATCTACAGAATGTCTTACCTCAGCTTGTTTGCACTTGCTTCAACTCCAGCTGTGGCGTTGGCCTACTAAGCTTCTTCTTTATTCCAAGCATAAAGCGTGGTAATTTGTTTCTTAAAGATACTGAAGGTTGTTCATTTTTCTTTGATAATACACAGCAAGATCATATGAATATCCACATGAATACTAAGAAACACAGTAAGTAACTGATTACACTCTTTTAAGTGACTGGAACACAATGAATCTGTTACAATGAAGAGACAAGCTACCTTTGGGTCACTGTAGGCAGCATCCCTCCTAACTTTAATGCATGTGCAAAGTCTGCAGATCTTATCAAACAGATAAATTTTTGTTACAACAAAGAATATGATATTGATTTACCACTTTTGCTAAAAGTCCAAACATATGTGACAAGTAACAATACAAAGGAAACTGTTGTTCCCGTATGTGTTAAAAAGATGATTGGAAGATTGGGTTAAAAAAAAAAAAATGCTTACAATCCGTCTAGAACCCATGGTGAAATGCAATGCCACTAACCATATGGCTATTCTTGATAGGCGGAGAGTAGTGACTTTATTATTCGTGATCGGATCTTTTGAAGAATTTTACAGTTGATTCGTCTTTAATTTATAGTTGTATTTTACCAAATATGATGTATTTTTGATGCATCTTCTAAGTGCCAAAAGCAAATATGAAGGGCAGATGTTGCCTTAATGGAGGATTTGCCGATGCACATGGTGAGGTGTGCAGTAGCCCCATCATCTTTGCTTTGTGACCATTCATGTGTAACCGGCAGAGCTCGAGTAGCCAGGAGTTGATTGATGTCTCTACCAGCTCCAATGCCAATGTTCAAAGTGGCATCTCCCCCCACTGCTCCCTGCTGCAGGAGCGCCCCTATGCTGCCTCCAGGTGGTTCAGAAAAGAATCTGAACCTCAGCCGCGCATGCGTATTGCAATGCTGTGACAACTGCCGTGAATATTAAGCAGCTTCACTACGACTCATAAACATGCTGTCTACACGTTGTAAAATGTTTCTCATGGGATAAAAATACTTTGAATGTGCATATAAAATGATCTGATAGAAGAACAAAACGAATAAAGATAGATTGAAAACACTTTTTATTTAATTTATGTATTTACTTTTTCATGCCGATTTCTTTTTTCCTGGGGGTATAGTGTATAACTAAGTTAAATGGAAACCACTGGTAAACTTCCTGAATGACTGGATAGTGGATGACAATTTCATTCAACTAATTGAACATACTGTCAGGAATTAAATGCTGTAGTTGAAAGCTAAAAAGCCATACTAAAATTCCATCAAACTCTTCTTTAACTACATCTTGGAAAATATATTAAAGGCTTGAAGACAATGTTGAAAATCAGAAGGAAAAAACTGAAGTTCAATATAAAATTGGACATTAGTGCAAATTAGTGGATGTTGATTTTCTAGAATTTGTAGATGTCTATGAGATGCATGGCAAACATATAGATTCTGAATTCATCAATATTAGCAAAAAACAGTGTTAGAGTGGTTTTGGAAATTAACTTCAAGCACAGCAAATAAATTACAGGTACATCTGAAGGGTCTGTTATCTTAAATATTTAGATGAAATGAATCTGGAACAGTGTTCTGTTAATAATAGTGTTTATAAATTAGACTGATGTATCATATACTGAAGAATGTCTGTAAAAGATGCTATTTTAACAATAAGGCTCCTATCCCAGAGCATATTTGTGAATGTAACAGAGTTATGTATTTTGATGTCTCTGTTTACAGGTAACAATACTGTAGCTATTCAGTTGAACAAAGGAATCATCTTACATTTGGCAAAATTGATGGAATACTTACCAGATACATTTGTGATAACATGAAGAAGTACACATTAGGACATAATATATATTAGGGGCAGTTAAAAAAGTTTTAGTTTGATAGTGATGCTACTGTATATATGCAATGTTGCATGACTCCAATTTGGTATGCGATCAACAACTTGTAGGCAAGGGATTAGTGTGACATTTGTGTCACTGCAAAGTACAGGTGGTAAATGTGGAAACATGCATTATTACCAAATTAAGTTTTGCAGACAAGCAAAAGTTAAATGTGCCAAGATTGGATTAACGGCTGTCATGGGAGAGGCATTCATTGACTTTGAGAGCAATGTTTTCTGTACCAATTAGACAGGAAACCCTAAGAAATTTTGGTCCTATGTCAAATTGGTAAATGGGTGGAAACCAGATGTCCAGACACTCCGTGACCATAATGACGTTGAAAGAAGGCGTGAAACATTAAAGGCCAAAATATTAAATGTTTTTTTCCAAAGCTATTTCACAGAGGAAGACTCACTGTAGTTCCTTCTCTAAACCATCACATGAACAACCAAATGGCAGATATTGAAATAAGTGTCAGAGAGATAGAAAAGCAATTGAAATCACTCAACAGAGGAAAGGCCACTGGACCTGATGGGAAACCAATTCGATTTTACACAGGATATGCGAAAGAAGATGCCTTCCTTCTAGCAGCTGTGTACAGTGTTTCTAAGGAATGGAAAAAAGCACAGGTCAATCTCATTCACAAGAAGGGTCATTGTCCAAACTATAAGCCTATATCTCTGACAACAGACAGTTGCAGAATTTTTGAATTAAAAATAATATTATGTCATTTCTGGAGACCATAAATCTCCTTAGTAGAAATGAATATGGTTTCTGAAAGCAACAATCATGTGAAACACATCTAACGCTATTCATTCACGAGATCCAGAGGGCAGTAGGTACAGGATCCCAGGTATATGCTGTGGTTCTTGACTTTCCCGAAGGCATTAAATACCATTCCGCACCATCACCTGATGAAAAAAGTGCGAGCATATGAAATATGAGACCAACTTTGTGATTGCATTGAGGCATTTCTAGCTAACAGAACACAGCACATCACACTCAATGGAGAAAAGTCTTCAACATTAATGTGATGTCAGGCATGCCTCGTGCAAGTGTTATAGGATCATTACTTTTCACTATATATATATATATATATATATATGATAAAATCAGAAGTTCAGTGAGACTTTTTGCGCATGATGCAGTAAGTCTCAACACTGGGAAAGGGCAACAAAATGCAGGATGATCAGCAGTCTATTGATTCTTGGTGCAGGGAATGGCAATTCGACCTCAACATAAACAACTGTAAAGTACTGTGTTTACATAGAAAGAAAGCTCCTGTATTCTATAACTACACAACAGTAGGGCAAACACTGCAAGCAGTTACTTCCATAAAATGTTTGGGAGTGGACATTAGGGGTGATTTGAAATGGAATGACCATATAACATGGGTAACGTAGATGCCAGACTGAGATTTATTGGAAGAATTCTCAGTTGGAAGAATTCTCAGGAAGTGTAGTCCTTCAACAAAGGAAGTAGGTTTCTAGACTCTCGTACAGCCCAGTGATTGAGTATTGCTCATCTGTGTGGGATCTGTGCCAGGTTAAGTTAATAGTTGACATAGACAGAAGCCAATGGAGAACAGCACACTTTGTTATGGGCTCACTGATATGCATGAAACCATTACAGAGATGACTAAGAAACTCCAGTGGCAAACACTGCAAGAGAGACATTCTGTATCACGGTGCGGGCTTCTGTCAAAGTTCCTAAAATGTACTATAATAATGGAAAGTCCAGGTTGGAATTAATAATATAGAAAGAACAGTTTACAACTCACCGCAAAGACGTGGCAAGGAGCTGCGACAGGTACATAAAAAAGACACACGCATACAACACTTTCAGCTATCGGCCATGGCCTTCTTCAGAAAATAGATCACTCATGCAATCACACAGACACACAACACAGTCATACAACCATCACCTCCGGGTGCCGCACTTCGAATGTACGTTCAGTAGCGAATACAGGAGGAGGAGGGGGTGGCTATTGGGCTGCAGCCCTCCACAGCATGAGGAAAACCTCCTAATATGTGAAATATGAACTTTCATTTTTCTTAATCTACAAATTAGGTCGATGATTTTATGTCTCTTCTGGAAACAGCATAGTCAAAAAGACATCTATTGGAGCTATGATGATACAAAGTTTCTATGAACTCAGCTCCCCCCCTCCCAAGCCAAAAACTCAGGAATTCATGAAAAGTTGATCAACATATTGCATCCTCCTAAGTATATCTTGCAAAATGGACACAACGATAAAATTAGAGAGATTAGAGCCCACATGGAAGCGTACAGGCAATCATTTTTCCCACACACTAGACACAACTGGAATGGGAGGAACTGACAAGTGGTATGCAAAGTAGCCTCTACCACACACCGTGAGGTGGCTTACAAAGTATGGGTGTAGGTGTAGATGAAAACAGGACCAGCTGGCTCCCATAGAAGAAACATATATATCAGCAAATGAAGAGCAATGGAGCAGCATGTCTGTCATATACAACTGCTAAAAACAAGCTGATGCTAAAACTGACAACTGGAGATGAAACTATCAATGATGCTGTGGTGTCCATTGTCCCTTTGTTTCCAAAAGTTTGAGAGCCAGCCATCTGCTGTAAAAGTGCTGCTCACTGAGTTCTTTGATTATTGGAGCACTGGTTATTGATTTCAAAGAACTCAGTGCCTCCATCACTGGGGAACAATAATGTCAGATGAGGACGTCAGGGAGAATATGGTATATGGTGTTTTACATAATCGGTATTTTCAACCTAATATGTTGGTGGGATGATTGCCTTCATGTCCATGGTTATTTTTGACTTTTTGGCATAACAATTATGGAATGTACAGCCTTTGAATGGAAACATCATTGCCCCTTACAAGTTAAGTATTTGAAAGAAAGAAGTAATGATAATTTCTCGATGCATGTTCACGTGGAATGATTTGCAGTAAAGTAAGAAATATATATGTGGCATCTGTTCTTTCAGACATGTACTCGAGTAAGCCATTGCAGGTGTGGTGATCGCTGTGTCCCCAGTGGTGTAGGGGTCAGCACAACTACCTAGAAAGCAGGAGACCCAGGTTCAAATCCTGGCTGGGTACACATTTTCAACTTTACCCATTTGCAGTTAAAGTCATACATTTCGTGAATATGAAAAGTACAAAAATTGGGATTTTCACATAAATAATTTGACAATAATACATTTATTTTAACAATATGAAACACAATGTGTGAAAGATTAATATATTTAAGAAAACTGATGAGACAAAGCCAAATTCACCAGATTGTTTAAAAAATGAATTATGAGATTTGGTTAATGTGAAATTATAAGAGAAAAAAATAAAAAAAATGTCTTTGGCAGACAAGAAAAATAAAAACTATTCATTGAGTATTACACTGTGAGAATTTCTGAAAAATGAAATAGGATGGCCTTCTTTTACTCAACTTAGGTAATACTTGTGAACCACACCAGATTAAAAAAACATATTTTAATTTTGTTCATATCAGTTATGCGACTATAAGGATGTATAAAACTACAGTACAGTAGGCATGTAGTAAAATGAATTTAAAGATCAGTATTTCAGTTCACCATCATCTCACTCAGTTACAACACTTCAAACATGCTCCACTATTATCATACAGGTATTTGAAATGTTGTTAAAATTGATAATAAAAATTTATATAAAACATACCTTCCCCTGTGCATCAACTGGGGCATCTCGCTGAAGCAAAAGTTTTGCAACTTTCATATTTCCATATTTTGCAGCAAGGTGAAGGGGTGTGAAGCCTTTCTTTGTGGTAGCTGTGAGAGATGCTCCATGTTCCAATAGAACAGAGGCAACCTGCATCAATGGAGAATAAGAATGAAATTCATAGAATGCTGTTGAAATGTGACACTGCTTTTTGAAATAAACTCTAAGAAGAGCATACTATAAAAATATTATAATCACTCTGTTGTAACATGGCCATATCATGAACTCTTTTTATTTATAATTTCAATTAATCTGCACTAAATTACAGAATTCATTCCATTAAACCTAGGAATACAATGGTAAAGAGAAGTTTGTGTTGTCCTTTGTTCAGTTGCTGCTTGGGTACAAATGTAAAATAAACATTAATTAACTAGGTACTGTAAGAATTGATGTTTATTTTTTTCAGTAAATACTATAATTGTTTGTTCTAATATGAATTTACAATCCCTGAGTTCTGAGAGTTAAATATTTTATGGTAGTGACTGATGAATATACTTTTGATTTAGAATTTCTAAATGTTGTTCATTATTAAATTACGAGAAAGAATTCCGTAGCTTCAGAAAGCAACCTTTCAGAACTACTAGTTCCTTCAACAGGAAGAAGAGAAGGATGTTTCTAGAAGGATAAAAAGGAAAGTCAGTTTGTTCAGAAGGAGTCAATGGTACTGAGAATAGACTTTGAGTTCTATAAGCTGGTTTTTCCAAAAATTATCCCCTTCTTCTCTCCAATTAAAGAATTAATAGTTCTGAAGGCCACAATTGTGCCATGCACTATGGGTGAATCAGTAGTACTGTTTATTTTGCCTCCTTGAGTTTTACATATTAAATATTACTTTTGGTACAATGAAAGAATATAAAAATCAGTATAATGGGTATACAGTTCTATTATGATCATTTCAGTATTCATGGTAACCATTAAATATTTGTATCTATTGTATTTTAATAATAGAGGATAGATAACAACTCACCATAAAGAAGATCACTGAGCTGCAGACAAGCATATAAATAGACAATCACATTCACACAACTGAAATTTGTATGAATATGATTATCTATTTTACGTGCATGTCTGCAGCTCAGTGATAATCTTTACAGTGAATTGTTATTTAACCTGTTGTTATCTAAACTGGATTTCCCATTGTTAGATTTATGTATTGTATTTCTAACACAGCATAAGTTTTTCTTGTTTAGAACATTTTTCTTAATTGTACATTTTGTTATTGAGTAATATTCATTCTAATCTCCATTTCATAAAAGTCTGACAGCTTGCATGACAGAAATAAACATCAAGCATTACTGAAAAATATATATTACTCTTGTTGTCTTCTTTTATTGTTGTGTGCTCTTCACTCTTCTCAGCACTTATATAATGTACTTGTATTGAGTAACAGTTTCCTGAACTCTTGTTTGAAATGAGTTAAAGTGACTGATAATCACAAGTCAAATTCAATGGTAATTTTGATAATCAGTGCATGAAAATGTGTTAAAGCGCTGCACTGAAATGATAGCCCTATTGATGAAAATTTAGAACAAATGGTTTTGAAGGTTCAGATGAGTGGCAGTATAGAGTTGCAGCAAACTGATTTAAACCAGACATGCAACTGTGTTTTTAACTAGATAAAGATAGATGGGGTAGTAGACATAAGATATTACAAGCTGCTTTTGTTTGATACAATCTTTACATGAGCTGGGGTACAATGGAGTGTTTATGCTACATCATACACTGCACAGGCAGCTACAAATGTTATTTTATGAACATTATTAGTTTGAGCTCCATATGAAAACAACATTTTCTTTGCAGCTGTCTGAACACAGTCTAAGGTTACTGGTATTGATAAAATTGTCTCGGGCTTCCAACCATGTCTGGTGGTTTCAAACCCATGAACTTTCAGCAGAGACCTCCACAGCCATTGTCAAGTGGTCATTGTTAAATCATTGTTGCTGTCATCTTTACATAGCTTCCTGTGATATCACTAGTGCTCCGACGTGGCCATACATGGCCTGCCAGGCCTGTTTCAACCTTCTGATAGCCAGGTCCTAAGCTGTGCTTAGCTACAAGCTGCTGTCTTTATTAAGAGTTTTGTCACATATCTTAAACTTAATTGGCTCACTAACTATGCTAACTCAAAAACTATTTCTTCTTGTCATGATTGAGATCTCATAGAACGAAATGTGGTGTGTATGTTTTCCAGAGCATGCTCCTAAATTGCATGATTTTTCATGATAACATAACAAAAAACACCTTTCGTGTACAATACAGAACTATTCAATAGCACACATTGTGTGTCCAATGTAAAACTCTCCACACCCACACAGTATTTTGTATACACCTGTCGTTCTAGGGCCTACATAATCTTTCGCAGGTCTCATCACCTGTCGTAATTTTATAGGAGGCCTGAAGACCAAGTCAATCTTGCATCACATAAGGACTGGTTAATTTTCCCAGTTACTGAGCCACATAATGGAAAAAATGCAAGCTTCTTTCTGTTCTCCTTGTGGGTACTCTGTTTGCAAGTCTTCGGAAGTATATCTCGTGAAATCTGACATTTGCTACACGCAAGTAGAAGACTCCCAAAGAGGACACAAAGAAGCTTGCATTTTTGCTATTTTGTGGCTCAGTAATGAGAAAGAGGACACAAATAAGCTTGCATTTTTACTATTTTGTGGCTCAGTAATGAGAAAAATTAGCTGGCTCCTTAAGAAACATAATATCGACTCAATATTCAGGCCTCCTACAAAATTGTGTTAGCTGATAATCTTCAAGCCTCCCAAAAAATTGCATCAGCTGATGAGGCTTGAGAAAGATGATGTAGACCTTAGAACACCAAGTGTATACCAAATACCAGGTGGTTATGGACAATTTTACAATGGTTTGGCAGTGAATAATATTGAATAGAGCTGTGATGAACACAAAAAATGTCTTCATTTACATTATCCTGAAAAATCAGCAATGAGGATCATGTTATGGAAACAAACATCACATTTTATTTTGTGAGACATCAATAGTCACAAGAACAAATAGTTTCTGGGATAGCATAATTAAAGAAGCAATTAAGATTAAGATATGTGACAAAACTCTTAATAAAGATGGCAGCTAACAGCTAAGCACAACTTGGGACCTGGCCATCAAAAGGTTGAAGCGGGCACATCAGGCACAGGACCAAAACATTAGCATATATGACCACATCATGAGCACCATTGACATCATATGGGTATATAAGGATGGCAGCAGCAGTGATTAGAAAGTTGCCATGTGAAAATGGCTGAGGAGATCTCAGCTGAAACCTCATGAGCTTCAAACCACCTCATGTGGCTAGAAGACTGAGAGAATTGCATCAATAAAACTTGCTGCAAATCTATGCAGTCAGACAGTACTGGTATTGTTAGTTTCAGGACCTGTTACACAAGAATTGCTTTTTAGCATTCTGTGGAATTAAGGGACAAAAATACAGTTATTTTATGGAAAGCATTATCATTTAGTACCATGTTTCGTTTACTTCAGCTTCGCCTGGCACACTTAATGACCAAATATTTCACAGATGAACATTTTGATTTCAGTGCCCAAAAGTAACAACATTTCAGCCCATGTCCAATTTACCATCATTAGGTGCATTCATGAACTGACTATGGGTTAATGTGGCATTTTTATTTCCCCATCCTCCAACATGCACGTCTGACCACCATCCATGCCCAAAATCTCTTCCTGCTGAGACGTTGCTCTGTCTTTGGTTCATGTGTAAGTATGCTTACTGGTAACACCTCTACTGTCCGTCTATCTGCTCCCAACATCAGTTGATACTCCTTTTAGATGTTCTTTTGGAATGCCCTCCTCAGATGGTTGGGACTTTCATTATCAGAGAGTGTTAGCTAAATCTAAAAATGTTTTCGTCATTCCATTCCTTGGCATAGAGTGGTTACAGTTTTCTGTAGGTAAATATAGATTGGTGTGCATCAGCTCTGCTTCTTATTAGGACATCCAGAAAGGAGACATTCCATCCATTTTGTCTTCCAAGATAGAACTGATGTTCTAGTGTACCGAGAAAATGGTTGTATGAGGCTATCATTCAGTGGCATTATGATGAAGTTGTCATTTACATACCATAAGAAACAGCTAGGTTTCCATCAGGCTGATTCACAACTCCATGAATTTTATTGCATGCCTTGGTACCTTTAAGCTTAAGGATATCTATGTGCCTTTGAGCTTTGATGTTGCCTCTCTCTTTATCAGAGTGCCTTTACAAGTATCCATGGAAATTATTGGTCAGAAATCTTGTATAGACACAACATTTACATACTTTCTTTTTGATGGTGACTCTTATGAGTGAACAAACTGAGTAGTCGTAGGGAGTCTATTTTACAACTTGACATAAATTTTTATACAGAAGTATTTTGAGGAAAAGGCCTGGATTCAGTGCAGTGAAAAGCTTTTTGTTTCTTTCAGTATGTATAGGACTCTTTCATCATTTGGCCACATGGAAGAGAGAAAGTGAATGACTCTCTCAATTCCAAACACCAGAACGACAGTTTTACCAGGAAGTTGAAGTGGATGCAGTGCATCCATTTTTGAGACAACCTGGAAGGCAAATTGGGCCAGAAGAAGAGTCACACTGATCTATAACTACAAGTAGACTGCTGCCACCAGTCAGTGCACAGGGATGGAGTGCTCAAAACATTGTTAAATAGGGTTCACACTCTTTCCGAACTGATGGAATCAACCAAGAATGTGAACATTCATGGAAGGTGTCCAGAAAGACTGATTACAAGGAGTGGTAAATTTGGAGAGCCCTATATCCTGCTTCCACTGTAGAACCATGAGAAACAGAAGAGGAACCTCCAATGGATGCAAACACTGAGTTTATTCCACTTTGTAGTGCGTATCTGGAAAGACAGGAGGGATTTTCTGAAAACACCGAGAGGAGACAGTCTTCAACCCACTGGTTAAATACAGGCTCTGCTTGGTTGTGTAAGGGACAAATTTGGAATACAGATATCCAAAGTCTATCGATAACTTGGCAAAGTTGCAAGACATTCATGACTTAAGTAAGCATACAACAAATTGGCATGATAGTGGTTACATCCTTAGTACAATGTGGTAACCTCCTTCCCAAAATATTGTGCACACTGGACACTGACATCTGGCTGTTTACATATGAACTATTAATCAATTTCTATTTATTTTATAGAATGTTTTATGTAATTTTGGATACATTGAACATGAAATTTTGGTCTGAATGGCAAATATACAGGGGTAGGTAGCAAATCACGGTAAATATGATTGCTGAGTTGCAGACAGACCTATAAAAAAGACAATCACATTTACACAACTTTCATTTTTGCCAACAGCATACATCAGAAAATAGCATACATACAGTTATAAGAATCACTGAGGCACAATCATGCTGTTATATCTATACTGTATATAACAGTGAGTGAAGTGGAGTGAAAGGGGAAGAGGGACGATGCGAGGCAAGAGTGAGGATATAATGTTCCACATTGTCTGGCAGATCATAAAGGTATGTGAGTTGCAGTTTGGAAATGGAGTAAAGGGAGGGCAGAAAAAGAGAGATGCAGGACACAGTTGTGTGAGAGAGAGATATATTAATTGGGAGGCGATGTAGAGTGGGGAGAGGGGAACTACTATACATGATGTGTAGGCATGAGAGGTAACCTAAGGTTGAGGCCAAAATGATTGTGGGGCTGTAGAGCATGTAGCAAGGACAACTACCTTCTGAGCAGTTCAGAAGAGGGGGTGTTGGAGTGGAGGAACCAGAAGGCTCATGCTGTACAGCATTTATTAAAATCTGGAATGCTATCCTCCATTGCATGGTGTGCCACAATCCACTTGCTTTTGACCACAGTTTGATGGTGGCCATTCACTCTGTCCATATTAAACTCAAGAATCACCAACACTACCTATCTTTTGACAGTTACCAACTATTCTGCACCAAAACATCTCTCTGTACAACATTACCACCCATGGATGGCATCTTATCTGTGATAAAAGCTCCTTACTCAATATGCTCAAGTTCTAACAAAAGCATTCATAAGAGGCATTACCCCCCCCCCCTTCCGCTCAGACCACAAACAAATTTCCCGTGTCATATCCCCACATACTGACACTCCTACCATCAGTAAGCACCCACAAAGGAAGAGTTCTCTTGTGACCCAGTTCCTCCTTGGAGTGTAACAGCTGAACCATACCATTTGTCAGGGCTTTGAAAATCTATTATTGTGGTATGAAATGAGGGACATCCTACCCAAAATCCTGCCATTTCCTCATAAAGTGGTGTTCCATCACCCACCCAAACTCCACTTCCTATTCCCTCTCTATGCAACTCAAAATCCCAACCAATTACCACAAGGATCATATTCCTAGGGAAAGCCCCAATGTAAGACCTGCCAAGTCCTCCCATCCAGCACTTCCTCTTCCATTCCTGCTACAAGCTTATCTCATTCCTTCAGAGGCCAGGCCACCAGTGATTTACCAATTCTACTGCAATCACTGCAGAGATTTTTACATTGGTATGAGTGCTTGAATGGCCACTGGTAAATTGTTACTAAGAGTAGGTTGATCACCATGTAACACCTGATGCATCTGAACATAACATGCTCAGTTTCAATGGCTGCTTTGCAATGTAGGTCATCTCAATCCTACCCTCCATTCACAAATCATCTGAATTGCACAGATGGGAGTTACAAAAAATTCTACTCTCTTGCAACCACCCTGTCTCAATCTAAGGTAATCAAGCATACCTACACACTACACTTAATAATCCCTCTCCGCCTCATCCTACTCCTCTGCCCAGTTCATGTCTTTTGCCCAACTGTGTGCTACAACTTTCCTTTTTTTCCAAATCCCCCCTGCATTTACTTCATTTCCAAGCTACATTCACATGTCCACTAATCACTCCAATCAGAACCTTTTGGCTCGACCAGAACATTCTATCCCCATGCCTCCCTTCCCATCCCATGATTAGTCTCACTAATAGACACTATGGCCATAGTGGCCACAGATGGTGGTCTTGTGTGCATTAGTTGTACCTGAGTGATTGTGTGAATGTATGTATGTTCTTTTTCTGATGAAGGCTGTTGCCAAAAATTTAACTAGTGTGAATAGCTGTGTTTTATACAAGCTTGGCAGCTTTACAGTGAGTTGCTACATAATCTCATATTATTGACATTCCAACGTGGACTTTCCACTATCAGATAGAAGTTGTGTCCACTATACTTTTCATTAATTGCGCTGACTGTGAAGAACTAGATATGAAATCATGTTTCAACGAGATATTTCTTCTATTGTAATTGTAGTTTTGAATCATATGGGATAAAAGGATCAAAAATATCAATGAACTTGAAGTATAGAGTATCTTTAAAATATAGTAATCAGAACTTATAAACTGCAGTATTTATTGTGTGTTGTTCAAAGAGCTTTGAATTTTCACTCATTTATCATTAAGGATAACAGATTTTTGCTGTTTTAACCCCAACTTAGCATAGCAGATGTTGTAAATGGCTACTTTGTACAAAATTTTGCTTCATAATATATAAAAACAAGTGAAAACTTCAGAATTAAAAAGAAAACAAACTTTAACATCAACAAGGTCTCACATATTAAAGATACATTCACTGAAAAAATCTACTAGTTAGAACTGAATATATCCACAAAATTACAAGTTATCTATACTCCAAAACACACCTTGTGGAAAATAGTTTGAATATCACAACCATTTCCCCTTTTCCTACTCCATTCACAATTGGTATTTGGGATGAACATCAATGATTATTTGACATCAGGATGAGTTAAGATTGCTCTGATTGTTTTTTCATGTCCATTTCAAAATATATACATGAAAGAAAATAATATGTTGCTTGAACCTTCTTTGAAATGAACAGACTCAGAATGTTTACAATTAACCACTCCATGAAACACACATTGTTCATTTACTGTATGTTAACTTTTAGATGCCAGAGCTCTCTCTAGTCCTGAATGGGTAGAAATTGGTGAACATCATGAGATTTCAGCCAGCAGTCATTTGTTTTCTGGCTGCACCCAACATTATTAGCTGATAATATTGTGTGAAGCAGCCGTTGTCATCTGAATTGTTACTGTCTTGCATACTACTGTTCTGAATGTTTTGTGCCTTCAGGTAGATCTACTATTTCAGTTTTTCATACAAACACTTTTAAAATGGTGTTTGTGACTTCTACTATCACAGCTTTGGAGCCAGTGGATCATTCTGGTGTACGACCATATCAGTTTGTTTGTTTCATTCCTCTTCCCTTCCCATCAGCCCTACCAGAATAAGGAGCTACTAGCTTGTCCATTTTCCTTTTTATTTTATTTTATTTTTCTTCATGTTGTTTGCTCCTACCACTGCTATTTGAGTACCATAGATTATTTACTTACTAAACTATATTACATCATTTTAAGTTACATTTCCTGTAACATATTTTTTTCCATTCATATAAGCCCTAACATTAATGCAACTACTCAAAACATTCTAGGACCATTTAAAAGAACTTAAAATTACTGCCACATATCTTCATCATAATCTCTTAAACACTCTCCTTTCTGTTTTTATCTCAGACATGGGGAAGAATGGAAACAGGCCTATGCCCACAGGGTAAATGGTAATGAATGATACAGTAATATTATTAAGTATTAACTTTCATACCAGGAAAGTCAATCTTATTACAAGTATCTGGGCATTTTTACATGCTCAAAGGGTGTTAATTAGAATAACAATTAATTTTTCAATCAAGTACACTGCAGAATGAGACCATCTTCCAGCTCATGTTTATCAAGAATCTCTCAAACGATGAAAAGTTCTGCGGGGACTAAAAATTGAGAAAAGATCATACTGTTTACAAAATGGTTAGTCTAGGCTGCATAAAATTACAGGTCAATACTACAGATGTCAGTCAGCTGCATGTGTGGAGGGAGACGTGCTTTAAGACAGTCCGTGATGTCAGTTTGTCCGTAATGCTGTGTTAGCTGAGCGGTCTAAAGCACCTGCCTAGTAAGCAGGAAGTCCGATGTTTGAATCCTGGCCATCACACAAATTTTAATTCGATACCCCCATTACATATAATAGCTTTGGTATAATGAGACAATGTTTGTCTCAAGGAATTGAATTACTGAGTTAACATTTGTTTTCAAGATGCAAGACACTTTACACCCCGATATTCCAAAGAAAGTTAAATCATAATTTGAAAATATAATTAGTTTGTCTTTTGATAGTGGACAGTTTGAATATGAAAATGATATTGGATTTAAGAATGTGGTGAGGTATGTACACTGTTTTGTTTCATTTTGTTTTAGCATAATCACTGAAAACCTGCATCTGTACTTTGAGGATGAATATAAGTCCTATCAGATGTGTAGTATATGTGTGTTTGGCACTACTAATTGAAAATATAATGATACTCTGACATAACTGAAGTACATTTAATTTCATGCCTATAGTTGCTTACTAAAGAGCATCAGAAGTCTTACAGATACCCAACTAGCATTTAAAAAGAAATTAAAAGAATTTTTGAATCACAATGTCTTATACCCAGCCAATGAATTTTTAGATATAATTTAGTAACTTAAAAATAATTAAAAACATAATTAAAAAATAAAAATGAATGTTTCTAATATTACATAAAGATACCTTTTATTAAGCTAACATGTTTCACATCACTACAAATGTTTTACCTTAGATCTATGGAACGAGTATTAACCTACTCTAATATAATCTTTACATCAGTTGTTGGTTCTTTTTGTCAGACAACTAATGTAACCAACAACAAATATAATACGAATTGCAAATCTGAATATCAACCTATTTGTTTGAAACCTGGAACAGCACTATTTGTGGAAATAAATTGCATTATTAGGAGTAATGAGACAATAAAAGTAGTAGATGAGTTTGTTATTTGGTTAGCAAAATAACTTCCGATGGCCAAAGTAGAGAAGATATAAAATGCAGAATGGCTATGGGAAGAAAAGAATTTCTAAAGAACTGAAACTTGTTAACATCCAATATTAATTTAAATGTTAGGAAGTCCTTTCTGAAAGCATTTGTCTGGAGTGTAGCATTGTATGGGAGTGAAACTTGGACGATAAGGAGTTCAGACAAAATGATGATACAAGCTTTTGAAATGTGGTGCTACAGATGAATGATGAAAATTAGATGGGTAGATCACGTAACTAATGAGGAGATGCTTAACTGAATTGGTGAGAAAAGGAATTTCTGGCATATCCTGACTAAGAGAAGGGACATCAAGGAACTGTCAACTTAGCATTAGAAGGAAGTGTATGGGGTAAAAATCGTAGAGGGAGACCAAGGGATGAATACTGTAAGCAGATTCAAAGGTGTAAGTTGCCGAACGTATTCTCAGATGAAGAGACTTGCACAGGACAGGGTAGTGTGGAGAGCTGCATCAAACCAGTCTGGAAACTGAACACCACAACAACTGTTGCTTATCTTTATAAATGATTTATGAGATAATGTGAGCAGGTCTCTGACTATTCACAGAGGATGCTGTAATTTATTGGTTACTAAAGCCACCAGAAGGTCAAAATCAACTGCAAAATGATTATGTAAGATATCTGCATGGTGCAAAATTTGGCGATTGACTTTTAATTATAGTAAGTGTGAAGTCATCCATATGAACACTAAAATTTGTCCATTAAACTTCATTTACATGATAAATCAGTCACATCTACAGGTCATACATCCAAATAAATACAGTATAACCCCATTTTTATATTCCTCAGTTTTATGTTTTCTTGCCATTTACACAATTTTTTGGCAGTACTGTCAAATTCCCAATGTTCACAATGTTAAATTCGCCCTCATTTTTGCAGTTACATATTTACATTCTTCCAGTGTTTTATGCTTTTGTAACCATTTTTGTGGAGAAAAAAATGATGTGATTGTCATAAAATGATGATGGCATGGCTTTCACCTTCTAGTATAGTGTCTATAAACATTACACAATCAAGTTTCTTGACACTCTGCATTTATTCAAACATATACCTCCCATTTTGTGGTTTACGGTACGTGCCAAGCTGACTAACGAGCATCCCATCAGGAACTGCACTGAGTGTCAACTTAAATCTAGTTTGTATGACTGGTAGTTTTTCATGCTTTACATGACGCATTGCAAGAATTTATTCTGACTGTGAAGTGCAAATATTTATGTAAATGTTTTTTTGTAACATTTCAGAAATGGTGAGAATGATTGTTTGTTTTGTGTATGTTTTTCTGTACACTGAAGGGGGCACAGTATGTTATAGCCTCAAAAAGGTGATTAGTGTGCCAGATGCCAATCTTGTTTAAATGACAAACAATAATTATGTATATATTGGAGTTTGAGAATGCGAATAAATTCTCAAATATTGTGTGAAACATCAAAAAATTCAAAGAGATACGAAACTTGTGCAACGGATGAAGATTTCTCAGCCTTCCAGCTGGGTGGCAGAAGACGTTTCGATGAGTGTCATACACATCATCTTCTTCCTCTAGATGATTATGAGTATGACACTCATCCAAACATTGCTGTTAGAAAACACTGCCTCCTGTCTGGAAGCTCGAGAACTCTTAATCAGTTTTATGCACTAGTAAAGCATACATTCACATTTAACTTGTGCAGAGTTTGACTACTTAAAATAATGAATGCCAGTTTACAGCTTGTTGATAACACTGATTGTCATGAATGAAATTACTTCAAAAAATTCTACCTCCTATGAAGTTACAAGTTACAATTTCATTTTGTGCTAAAAAAAGTAGTACAAAATTCATATAATCTTTATTACATAATAAATAAACTTCCTGGTGAGTACATTGAAGCCTATTATGCACCAATACCAAACATAAATTAGAAAACGTAAGCAAATTTTACTGTTTAAAACATTTCCCCCCACATTTTACACTATTTTGTTTGAAGTCCCTTGAGAAGTGTAAAAATGGGGTTACCTAGGAATAACAATTAGGAACAATTTCAATTGGAAAGAACACACAGAAAATATTGTAGGGAGGGTGAACCAAAGGCTACATTTCACTAACAGAACATATAGAAGATCCAACAGTGCTACTAAAGAAACTTCTTACACTACACTTGTATATCCTATTTTGGTGTTGCTGTGCATTGTGGATTCGCCATCAAGGGGGACTGAAAGAGAACATAGAGAAAATTCAGAGAAGGGCTGCTCGTATTGAATTATCAAAATATAGGCAGGAGGGTGACAGAGGAATGCTGCACCAGTTGTGATGACAATCATTACGAGAAAGGCATTATTCGTTGCAGCAAGATTTATTTGTGAAATTTTGTTCACCAAATTTCTCATCTAAATGTCAATATATTTTGTTATCACCCACCTACATAGGAAGTCATGTTCATCATAATAAAATAAGAGAAATCAGACCTAAAATGGAAAGATTTAGGTGTACTTTTTTTCAGCATGCTATTAGAGAATGGAACAGTATATAAATATCATAAAAGTGATTCGATGAACCCTCTGCCATGCACTTCATTGTGACTGCAGATTATTTCTGTATTCATCTACATCTACATAAATAAAGCACCACATTTTGAACTAGACGAACTGTAATAAAGAAAAATTATTGTACATATACTTTAATTTCTGGTAGACTGCAGTGCACCTGCAAAAGACAGTAGTCTGCCCAGTTCTAGAGCACAGCTAGGATCTTGAAACGTCAGTATAAAGTATGCAAAAGACAGATGTTTGCGGCATATAATTAAGAAAAATGTTCAAAACATTGATATTAAGCACCCTCACATGCAGTAAATGGTAGTTTTCAGAATGTATATGAAGAAGTTGTCATTTTCACCTGCCACAGAAATAGAACTGCTTACCCGTAATACCAGAGCATCTTTCCTTAGGGATTAAATTACAATTTGTAAGAAAAGTCAGTACAAATTAAAAATATTGTGCAGAATGACTGGAACATTTCGGTCATTACCCCAGTCAGTATGTAAGGCCATGAAATGTTTCACATCTGTCAAATGTATGGGCACTGTTTTCCTTCCAGATAGAAGTCACATACATGATCACATTGGGAAAATTTATTGTGCTTTTGTGATGTCTGAAAATCTACATGATCCACTTGAAACCGCCTACCGCCAATGCCTTTACACTTCATGTAAAGCCTACAACAGTTATTTTGCAATGTACATAAACAAATACACTATCTCACACTGCTTTTAAGGTGTAATCTCCCTAAGCAATCAAAAATATGCAGTAACTGATAACTTTGCAGTGCTCCTCACATAATTTTTCTCCTAATGGTGTCTGCTACAAACTTCAATTTATCTTAAGATCGCCAACATTTTCCTCTGAATATGAAAATATATTGTTGACTTCCACTTACATAGGTAGAAATGATCATCAGAATAAAATACGAGAAATCGGAGCCCAAATGGAGAGATTCAGGTGTTCTGTCTTCCCGCATGCTATTCGAGAATAGAATGGGAGATAAATAGTACAAAGGTGGTTCGATGAACCCTCTGCCAGGCACTTAAATGTGATTTACAAAGTATCCCGTGTAGATGTAGATCACCGTAACATATAGATCATTATGGAACTTCAGTTTTATAATGTATTGCTTTCCACGGAGAGTAATGGCAATAGGTAATGCTTCAAATGTTGAGAATTGAGCTGCATGAAAATGAAGCTAAAGGATAAAATTCACAACATACGTAGGTGATATGGACACAGAGTGGGACAGAAAGTGATGGACAGAGGGGTTATAAGGAGATGAACTAATGAAAAAATGTAATAAATACACCCCTGCACAAAGCTAAGTAGTCAATAAATTGAGTAGAGGGTTAACACTAATTCAGGTATGTTCAAATATAAAATTTCTGTGCCACAAATGCTGTTTGGAGTTACATATACAACCAGGGAACAAATATTTACCATTGTGTTACTATTTTGATAGAGTTTTGAGGGTAATCATCCAGTTTTTATTTTCACCAAATTTTTATTACTACACTCTGATTAGTCACTTTACCCCAGCCTTAAGTACTCTCAAATAGAAATCTCTGCTTTAAAATATCACTACCCTTGTCCCCCATACACTGAACATGCCTTCTGGGCCTTAAATGTTGAAACATGTGAAACAGATTTATCTATCAGTTTGTCTTCATTTGGATGCTTTAGCTTATGTACTCAATGAAAGTGGACTCTTTTATATTCTAATGTAATTTTTGTCCAGATTACATTTTTCACCTTATTGACACTTCCTGATAATTAAAACTGTTTACCAGATCGGGATTCAAACCTGGAACCTTATGGGCAGTGCTGTTACAGGCATGACTCACTGCCTGCAGCTCAGCCTCAATTTTTCCAGGAATTCTTCTATACACCTTCATAAACTAGAGCTTCTGGAAGGAAAATGGCTTAGCTACAGTCTAATACTACATAGTACCATCCTATGTACCAAAGCACAAATGTCACAGCTGATGTCAAATGACCTACAAAATGACATATATACATCTGAGGCATCTAAATTGCAGTGTACATTTTGCACATGGAATAAATTTTAAGGTGTCAGATACCAAGTTAAACTCAACTTCTACCTCACACCTTAAAATGTATCCCAAGTGCAAAAATGTACATTGAACTTGAGATGCCTCAGACTTGTATGTGTCTTTTTCTAAGTAATTTAACAGCAGCTGTGACATTTGTGCTTCAGATGAAGATGTGGTGGAAAGTATCCAGATAACCCGGACGGTGTAACATTGTGCCAACATGCCAGCACATCTTGGCACAATGTTACACCGTCCGGGTTATCTGGATACTTCCCACCGACACCAGTCATTCAGAACTCCGGAGATGGGATGTATATTCTTTTTTTTCTGCTCAGATGTTTCAGTGAGACCTTCTTACCTTTAGAACATACTTGAATACAAGTTTATGAAAGTGTTAAATATCTTATAATTTTTGTAGTTGATTCAAGTGTGTGCATAATTATCCAGTTCTGAAAAGTAGTATGATGTAGGCTATCAGTTTAATTACTGGTACTTTTGTTTTCCTTAAATGATGTCTCTCTGATATTTTGCAGCAGTGATATATTTATTATCCTATGCATGCTTGACATTGTTTAAGACCTACAGTACTTCACTGAGGCAATTCTTAGGTTGCAACCACCTGAAGATTTTGAATACAGTATTTCATTTGATGAAATATTGAGAGACTTATACAATGTTAGCTGATATTTATTCGATTACTGGTGGAAATTCTCCACGAAGATGATAAAGTGTCCTTCAAAAGACAAAGATTGGTTAGCCAGTAGTTACCTTATTTCTGTACTGCTAATAGTCACACAAAAAAGAGAAAGTATGAAAAGTAGTACTAGCAGAACAAGGTTCCTTCATCAGGTAAGAGAGAAGGGAAGAAAAAGGGAACAGGAAACAGAAGGGAAAGGTTATTCGCGTCCTAGGCCATGAGGTGGTGGTGGGTGTTCCATAATCTAGTACTGCTTCTCGTCCTTTTTCTTTTTATGTGTGTCTATTGGCATGTCAGTAATGACCATCCAATCTCTCTCTTTTGAAGAATACTTATACATTATTTATTACTAGAACAGCAGTGTTTACCATTCTTGGCTAGCGAGACTGCATCAATGTTACACACACAAACACACACAGGAAAAATGTTCAAAATAATGACATACATAACAGAATAAACAACTTTATTCCATCCATTCTCTTTGACCATTGCTGAAAACTTCTCTAATGGAATACATTGGACATTCTTTCATGCCTTGTGCAATTTTCCTTTTGAATTATCCTGGTGGCAAGGATTGCACTTCTCAAGGCAATGAGTTAAACATTTTTAGAGCAGCCATTGTAAAACTATCTTGTGCTACAGCCATTTAAGAACTAGATATTTGAATGTTCCTCTTGTAGTGGGTATCATCATATTGTGTATAACAGTTGTAAATTGTCGTAGCTGTTTCGGGAAAGTACCAGAACTCCAAGTGTTAATAGATAGAACCAAAAAACATATCATTATAGGGAGTGAAAGTTGGCTTAAGCCAGAAATAAGTTATGCAGAAGTTTTTGCAAAAGATCTAACTGTGTTCAGAAAGGATAGATTAAACAAAATAGGAGGAGACTTGTTTGTCGCCATCAAAAGTAGTCTCTTGTATACTGAAGATGAAGTTGATAGTTCCTGTGAGTTATTATGGGTAAAGATAGTACTCGAAAGTTGTAAAAAGTTAATAATAGGTTCCTTTTACCGGCCCCTGACTCTAAAGATACAATAGCAGAAAGGTTCAAAGAAAACTTCGAGAATGGAATGGGAGATGAATAATGTAAAGGTGGTTTGATGAACCCTCTGCCAGGCACTTAAATGTGATTTACAGAGTATCCTGTGTAGATGTAGGTGTGTCTTGCTTTTCCTTTACACTGATGAGGGACAAAAACATATATTATACTAGCTGCTCCCCGCGGTGTTACCAGGGGTTCAATAGTCAGACATTAAAGTGCCAAGAAAGGGCATAAATAACTACATGACTGTTTGCGACATTGTTAGCACGGAATATATAATTGTCATGGAACGGATGGAGACCCAAAAATCTATTGCAATACGTCCCTGTAAACGACGTTTCGAGACTTCGTAGAGATTTCTAGCTCTCGATACACGGGAGCAGCCTACGTAGAGCTGTCCGTGCGAGAAACATGGGGTGGCCACATGAATGCCTGCCACTTTTAATTTTTGTCCTTGACTCTTGTTTATAGTAATCGAGAAGGCCATTTTCAGTGGGAACTGTAACCGTTTAAACTGGAATGGCAAGTTTGTTGGGATGATGGGAATTCGTGATATTAATACAGTCTCTCCCTTGGCTCCACCGGTGATAATGATGGCCTGCACGATATGCCTTCTCAGGTCTGTGATGCGTAACCTGGTGCCATTGCATAACCGTGGTGCATCCAAGTTAAGCATTAATAAAACAGGCACACCCACCTTCAGCTCCAACTTGTGGGATGGCACCCCTGACAGCTCTAACTGAGAAAAGTAACGAAATAAAAAAGAATTCTAATGGAGAAACGAACTGTTGAGATCCTACAAATGCAAATCGAACCAACAAAAGAAACAACAAATGTAACGAATAAAGAAACTATCCTGATCCTATAAATACGAACTAAACGAATGAAAGAAGCAATAAATATAACAGGGAAACAAACCAACGAAGTCTTACAAACCAACGAAATCACCAGAGAAAGATTGAATCAGTGAAATCTAACCAGCAAAGTCACCAGCACTAAAAGCAAACGTTTGAATGCTATAAATAATCGAAATCACCAAAGAAACTATTATTCTTTGAAATCCAAAGAGAATACACTTTTAAAGAATTACGATAACAACACAATGTTCGAACATCTATAGTTGAAGGTGACAGCCTAATACACGTCATCGAAAACCAAGGAGAAAACAATATTTAAGAACCTGGATAATATCACAATTGAATACACATTATACGTCCTGAGAAATATTTTCATGGGTGTTATATTGCCTGCCATCTGTTGAGTGAATTTGCTACTAGTTTCGTTGCAGTTGGCCGGAATACACAACGTTTCATATGTTAACTACAGCGTACCGCCTGCCATCTGTTGAGTGCATTTGCTACTACTTTCGTGCAGTTTACGTACGCTATTTATTCGTGGCAGTTCGCGCTTTGTACACAAAATAGGGCTTATTATCTAGATCCCATTGTACACAAAAGTCAATGTTTTTTCTTGCCATGGTACTTAGAGCATATTTTATTTGAAGTCTTTAATTTATATACATATTTATATACATATATACATACTTCCTTCATTTGTTACAAAAAATGAAAATGAATGTGGCATAAACGCCAACATTCAGATTTCTTGTGTATGTAATTATATGTCAGTTAAGCCGTTTTGGCAGTATCCCAGAATCTTTTTGTATATTTGAAAGTAAAAAAGATAACAATAACAAAGAAAAAAATTTTCACTATAGCAGGACACGAACCATTGCCCAATATAACAAAAGTTTATGTCGTGACGCATTAACCCTCGCAGCTAAACATGACGCACGGTACATAGCACCTCTGGTGTTGTATTAGAAGCTTCTTACAACCGTTACGTATTTCTACGAATATATGTCAAATAAATAACTTTTAATAAACATTTTGAAAAGTAGCCTTTGTCCTAATCCTAGACATAAGAAATCTCTATGAAATTTCATCTAAATCAGTGCTGCAGTTTTAGCGTGATGCGGTAACAAACATGCATACTTTCGCATTTATAATATGTATAGGATGAAGATTGCCATAATTTCTAAATGTGTAAATATGTTTTCAGTGCCGCAGTATTTTGCTTCATGCAATGATCTTAGCACATTTTTTTCTATATTTTCCCCAAATTGTCAATGAGAAAAGCTTTCTGAAGCATGTTTTAAGCAAAATAAATCCTCACTCTTACTGGCACTTCTTTCAAAAGTTTTGTTGCCATAATAAGAATGTTTCAAGAGGATTGTGGTTTGTCTGTCTTTATTTAAACCCAAATATACTATATCTTTGTATTTTCTCTGTCTAAGGCTTACTGGAAAATATAGAACTTGACATTGTCCAATAAATGTGGACTTAGCTCAAATGTAATGAAAAACTGCATAAGCAGATGAGCAATGATTACTGTTTAAAAATGGTTTGAATCTTATTCAGACTGGTTTTGGCAAATATTTGTTACCTTCTTCAGATCTCATAATACTTTAAAATTACATGGTAATGTTTTATCATTTTACAATTACAATCTGGGTACTATAAAATTAAGTAATATTTAAGTAAAAGGCCACTCAAAAAATGTACCAGTTTTGCTACATCAAATTATGAACTATATTTTTTTGAAACACAAACAAAATTCATAAATTTGTTTATCACACCTGATCAGGTATGGTGAATGATGACTGGCATATAACCTCCTCTACTACACTGGCATGCAATAACTCAGTCCGTGAAATTTGATATGGATTCCACTTCGATTTCATCAATGACTTGTCAAATTTTATCATTTAAGTCACATATGTAACATTGTTTATTGATATACACCAATGATTTAAGAGTGCTCCAAAGAAAATGTCACAAGGAGCTAAGTCACATGACCTTGGGGGCCACTGCTGGTCAGCATAACATAATAAATCCGGTGATCCAGGAATTGCTGTTGGAGAAATTAGATTCTTTCACAGGCAGCTTGGTATGTGGCAGCATTCTGATAAAACCATAACTCATGATTGAGCATCCCATTGTCTTATCGCAGCATGGTATCTGTTTCCATTAACTGTCATAGCTTGCCTGCCCCAATTTCAGGAAAATAAGGGCTGAAGATGTACCCCTACAGCCACACCATACTATCATTTTCTGTGGATAATAACCTTTCTTGATTTATGCAAGGATATTCAGACCCCCAGATATGGAAATTCTGCTTAGTCACAAATACATTTAAGTAGAAATGCAACTTATCAATGAAGATTATTTTTCTTGCAAAGTCGTCATCCTCCTGCCACCCTCTCAGAAACCAGTCAGCAAAACTTCCCCTCTTAGCGTGATTGGCCTCTTTTAGCATATGCATTTACTGAATTTTGTTAGGATGAATTGTAATGGACATCATACTGGAGAATTCTCTGTGCTGCAGAACAATCTTATGAACAGTTCTTGGGAACAGCAAATGACTGATTTCTTTGGGGTAACATAGGGCGACTAGACGTCCCGTACTTTACGGGATTATCCCTTATTCAGCTGAAGTGTCCCGTTCTCCCGACAAGACAAATACTGGTCATATTTTGTCCCTTTTTTTATAACCACCTCATATTTCTTAAAATGTTTAAATGTATGTAAATCTAAGGGACTTAACTGCTGCAGTTATCGGTACCTAGTCTTACAAACTACTTTAACTTACGCTAAGGACATCAGACACACCCATTCCCGAGGGGAGTGGACAGTGAGCAACCATGTGCTTCGTAGCAAGGCCCCTTAGAGTGCTCAGCCATTCACAGTGGCATTTTATGAAGTTCATTGTTTTGCGCTATGTAATGCTTTCACAGGGCGAGCAGTTGTGCATTGGTCATTGCTTCAGGACATTTCATTTAAATTTGTCATTTTAAACCAATGAAGAGTCTCCATAAATATCAAAAGGAAGTAAGGCGAGTTTTCATTTCCGGAATTACAACAGCAAAGCAATAAATTATTTTCACGCTGAATGAAAGTACATTTTTTCATTGAAAGTGGAGGTCAGTTTGATGTCCAAAAAAGACGCCTTTCTCTTTAAAAAAAAAACCGAAAGTCCCAAACCTTCAACATAAAGTACCGGTATATCTTTTGTTGCATAATGTAAGAATGGCATCATCATACATGATCAAGTAAGCGCCTTGGTGCTGTGGATGTCTTGTTAGGTTTACATGCAACGAAACATAACTATCTCCACAAGTCAATGGAGTGCACTATGAGAACAATGTTAAAAACATATATGAAGTGGTAAATCATGAATTTAGAAATAGTCTTGGTTAAAAATATCTCTTTCAACTTATTTCATGTCCTGATAACTGCTGCAAAGTTTGCAGCTCATAATTACCTTTGCATAGTGACTATCTGATGCCATTGCTTTATGGACTGATGAAAATAACATTATGCAGCATCCTAAACATAAGTCTTAATTATATCCTTAACACTTTAAACACTAAACATCTTAATTTTCACAAATCTATATTTCAAATGAACGTACTTCTTAATGACACGCATTCTTCCGAAAAATATATCTAATTGAGTAAGAAATAAGTAAGCTATGTACATAATAATACCTTTCAGTCCTCATTAAAGATGTCGTACAAAATTGATGTATGGTACATGTATGTGAGAACAATAAAATATTTACGCCATTAGTAAAGCAAGATGTTTTGACCCTTTTTTCAGGTGAAAGTCTTAACAAAATGGCATCGTGGTGTATGCACTAAATATTTGAAGACATTATTCATACAGTATTCACAAAATGTGCCTTCATTTCAACTTGTAATCTGTGTCCCGTATTTTGATTTTGGTAATCTTGTCACCCTAGACTAACAGCCTCACTCTCATAAATCACTGCAATGTCTTGCTCAGATTAACCACTATGACAATTTCCAGAACTTTTAATGTTCACTGTTGTACCTGTTTCACTCAACTGTTTTTGAAGTCAGCAAACTGTTAATTCATTTCACCCTAGAACCATGCAAAGTCACCTGACAGCTGCTGCTTAACTTTCTCAATTCCCATAAAAGCTTTTCACAATTAGAACATGTTGCTCCAAGGCTGGACACGCCATAGGCTTCTGATCTAATTGACAACTGCAGTTACAATATTTTTCTGCCAGTCACAGCAACAGGAAATTTCCAGTTCATGACACTACGTGAACTTTCAATAGTGAGACTGTTCAACAGATGTTTACTTTGGTCAACATTTGACCCAAGGTAAAAGTAAAAAACATAGGAAATAAAAGTCTTGTATTTAAAATAATTGGTGTATGTACGGTATTTCAAAATCAGTGGTAATTTGTCACCATGCTGCAGGGAAGAGGAAATAAAACTTACTATCCTAAACCCTCCTCCCTTTCCCACATCCTCAGTGTCTGAAATCATCCTCTTTGATTATAAGTAATTTGTATCACTTCTGAGATGGAATGATATTCACAACAGTCATTTTCAGTCACAAAGATAACAGGTTAATAGTGATTATAGACCCAATGTAATATATGTTTGAAAATATTGGCTAGTGTAGTAATAAAAACTATGGTACATACCACTATATTAAAAACAGTATTTACTAAGTAGTTAAATTCTCACATAATACAATACACATCACAAGCTACGCAGAGAAGTTCAGTAGATATTTTTACATGGTAAAAATAAGACAATTATATAAATAAACAGATTTGGAAAGTGTCCATAGTAATTTCTCAGAATATAACATTTTAGAACCTCTTGATTCTATAAATAAAAACCCAGTTTCAAACCTCTCCACTTTTCTTCAGTGGTAATTCATTCTTATCCATTCAAAATCTGTGGAAAAGGAGCTTCACGTGTTTATATTTAAATCCATTTTGGATTTGTGTGCAGCAGTGACCATTGAGGACTATGAAAGATACCAGTAATCAGTGATGATACAATCTGATTTATTCCACATTGATTTCGGCTACATGACAGCCATCATCAGTGCTGGAGCTTATGTGCACACATTAGACTCTGGTGCACATGCAGTAGACATAGAAGTAAAAGTTTCTATGTGTACCAGTGCACATGTACCTAACTCTTATGTGTTATTTTACTTCTGAACACAAGCTCCAGCACTGATTATGGCTATCACATAGCCAAAATCAGTTTGCACCAAATCAGATTGTTTCACGGCTGATCACTGGTTTATTTCATTAGCTTCAAATGTGCTTTGTAAATGAATAAGGGTACAATGCAACAAATAGAAAGTGGAAAACATTGAGAGAGATAATTGTCTTCCACACCAACAGCAAATCTAGTTTTTTAATGGTCAGTTGCTAGATGCAAGATGATCTTTCCAGAATGCATCAGGAAGAATAAGCAAATAATTGAAAAATCACTAAAAATTAATCCTGAACTTTGACTGTGTGAATATTTTTCTAAATGTTCATTTTATTGGTCCATGTGAAAATATATTGGAAACATAGGCTATATTACTGCAATGTTATCGGTGAAATATCACTTAAATTGTTTCCTCAGCTGACTGAATAAAGTATCAGACTACTTAAGTGTATGGTCTTCATTACATGCTCTTGTAATATCAGTGCGGCATGCAAGAAAAACAGTAAAATTCTGCACTACTTGACTTACAGAAAGCAATGTAGTGTTATGAACGGCACTGTTAATGTAATAATCGAGGCACATGCTAAAAAAAAGTTATAGTAGCAAATGAAAATAATGCTTGAGAAGTAAAGGAAAGTGAGAAACTTTGAAATTTATAAAATAGTTTATTGTTGAAACATTAACAGTCCAACAAAATATAACAGTTTGGAAAAATATTGTATATAAAGCATAATTTTCTGTGTTGCAACAGTGAGATTTGTATTTAAAATATGAAAAATTGTTTATTCCTCATAATGAACCCATCACAATTTAAATTTAATGTAACATTTTTAATCATACTATTTACTCTACACTGGAAGCATGCATGATGTATCTATAGAGATAATGGAATAATGTTCAAAACATCTCTATCATTATATCACAGATGATGTGTAAATATCATATCTACTGCAAGACCACAAGACACTCTCTGCTAGACTTTCATGCCATTCATCTGAGAAGAATATTATCAAGAATTTTATATTTAAATTCTATACATAATAAAGTCAATAATGTTACAATACTTTGAATGAGCTTGATAATTACAAAAGATGCCTTATTTATTTCCTTGTGTCTTATTTAAAGTAGGTTTAGAAGAGTTTAAAGAGAAACCAAACATAGAAAGTGCATGCAACAAGATAAGCAACAGTTTTTCTTGGCAACTGTTTAAGTTGTAATCTGTGACACACTGCTCAAAATTTTGAAATGATCATTTCATACATATGGTTATCTACAATTTGAATTAATATTTATTGAGTTTTGATACTGACATATGATTTATGTATAGTTTATGTAAGATAATTCTTCACTAATAAAAGAAAAAAACAATAATACAGAATCATAATTTTTTTCTATATTTGGGCAATGGACAAATCTCAGTCTTAACATTTCAATTGAAACTCATTTTATTTTATAACAATTCAAAGTAGAAATCAAGTGTAAGATGGGGAGAAGAAATGTATAACTACTAGCAGTAATTCTCTGCTGTGGTTGACTCACAGGCACAAAATTGTGAATAATACATAACATAATAATATCTTAACTTAAAAAAAGGTTTACATGTATGAAAGGCAGTACAACCTGTAAATGCCATATTTACATTTTTCCATGGTGCTGATTTCAATCTTTCACTAAGTCTTGCCCTTTTTATTCATAAATTTCATTCAAATGTTGAATTTCAAATATCCAGCATCAGAGGAAGAAATTAACACAAGAAAAACTACTTGAATATCATTAGTTTAAAGATACAAATAGAATGAAGATGATTTACAGAGAAAGCTCAGAAACTTACATGCTGAATTTTGAGCGCAACATATGTTACTGAAAGACTGTGCTTTATTACTTTCTACAAGAAAGAAATAAACATAGCTTATCACAAAGTACTTGTAGATAATTAATGCTTCATAATTCGAACAATACCAGCTGGCTCTTTCAGAAACCCACATCCATGTATTGTTAACTACACCCAAGTTGTATTAACACGTCATACAACTACAACAAATCTCTAATAATTTTACTTTGCCCTGTGTCTTATGCATGAAGATAAGTACAGCCAAAACATTTTACAAATAAATGTCACACTCAAGAACTGTTTTCTTTTGTAACTTGCTACATGCAAAAGAAAAGCATGCAGGGGGAAAAACTACATTATAAGCAGAGCATACTTCTATTACAACCATTTATAATGCAATTTAAATGTATTTCTCCTACCGTGTTTTGAAATTGTTGAAGAAACCTTTTACTGATTCAATAGAATCATAAACACTAACAGGCTAACATAGATAATTGAAAGTATTCACATGCACTTTTTTCTGTTTCTACATTCCACAGATTACAAAAATAATATACATAATAAAAAAGAATTTGATTCAAATGAACATATTTCAAAATAAAAGTTGTGTCATTTAATAACTAGAGCAGTAAGTACAATAAATACAACAAAATTCCAACTTAAATGATTTAAATTCATATGAACCATACATGTGTATAAACTCAAGAAATGATGTCACTGGAAGTATATAAGGTCACTGGATGATGCACTAATTGTGTTATTCAAAATTTTCTATAGGCAACAGACATTAAAAGCATGTATCACCATAAAATAACTGAAAAACGCATACTATTTTCCCACGTGAGCAGGTATGTGAACAATAAAAGCAAAAATATATATGGCATCAACACCACTTAATCCTTCATATTATTTTGTAACTCTCAGTATAACTTCTGGGTGATATATATAAACACTAATTATGTCATAGATAATCATGATCATGGTAACAAACCATATTATTTCATTCATAAGATGCCTATAGGGGACGTTACTGTAAACAAAGTAAAGTCAGAATATCGTTCTACTTTTTTTTTTTTTGTAATTATAAGAAGAAAAAAAAATATATTGGAGGCATAAAGTTACCACCATCAAACTGTAACACAAACAATCACGTAAGATCTTAGTATTTTCTTTTTTATTACTAATTCACATCACACCTGTATCAATACAAGTGAGAAAACAGCTACTCAGTCACAATTTGGTTTATGCCAATCACCATACAGTAGTTATTATGTTATAACGTATCTACAATGACTTTGTTAAAACTGAACACAGAAATAAAAATGAATGTCAATGATACTGTAAACAGAATGATGGTCATCAGAACTGTACCAACGTGAGAAAAATTGACAAATATGAAAAAATAGTGTTTATATTTTGAAACTAGCAGTTTCCTTCTCAGAAGAAAGGAAGATAAGGGTTAAATGACCTGTCAGTTCTGATGCCATTAGAGAGGGAGCACAAGTTAATATAACACTATAAACGGGGAAGGAAATTGTAAAATTTTCAGAGGAACCACTGAAGTACCATACCAATGACTGAGAGGAACCATGAGAAACCTATATTTCGATGACTGGTGTGGATTAGAGTCTTGCTATATCAAAATGTGAGTACAATGTGATTAGTGCTTCACCTCTCTTGGTTCATCGGAAGAGAAAGTCAACAAGTGTGAAGCAAAATAGTTAATAGATGTGAAACAGTTATTCTGGGAATGGATGAACACACTTTAGTTGAAATGGAGACTAAGAAACAACATTTTAGTAATAGGAAATCTGATGCTCTACATCCATTTGTGACTAATTCTCCTTCATCTTAATGGCTATATTTACTGTACTTATTTCCAGTCTTCATCGTTTGATGTTTATGTCCACAAGTAGTAGTTTCTCTTCTGATATTAAAACTAGTACAACAGATTGTATTTTTTGTTACTCTCATAAGGCTGCTGTCAATGTTGTTGACAAAAAAAGTGTCATTACAAGGTTCTTTAAATTTAATCATATACCAGCAGTTTGATTTGTATTTACAGAAAACTGTTGACTTTCTGTTTCATGCATTCTCTTAATGGGTTCAAAATAATGCCAGTTTAATTTAGTGCATGTTGAATGATATGATATGAAACCTCAGCCATTACTAACACTCTTCAGATTCATGTTGCAGGACAAATGAAAAAAATTATTTTCATGGGTGGGGGGGGGGGGGGGGGGCAGGTGTATTAACATATGATTTAGAACTCCATATATGCACTTCTTTATAAAATTACTCCTTATGTTTCAACCTCACACCCCCTACCCTCTTCTGTCTTCTAGCTCTCTCTCTCTCTCTCTCTCTCTCTCTCTCTCTCTCTCTCTCTCTCTCTCTCTCACACACACACACACACACACACACACACAATGATAAAGAAATGGTAAGATGCTACATTTTGAAACATAAAGAACAGAAAATTATAAAATGGTGTGTAAATACTTATCATTATTACTGGACATAAACGAAATAAAAACACAGCTTCAATACACAGGACAAATTCCAGCAGACACCAGTAGGTAGACTAAACAAATATTGGCGAGCGTTGTCTTTACTACAAATTAACACGAACTGCAAAAATCATTGTCCATTACTGACTAAAGCACAGATATTTAGCACCACAGATTATTTAAGAAACAAGCAATATACTAATTTGGAAACATCTAAGGATATTATTTGGAAAACATTGTTAGAACAATAGTTGCAGTCTGCTGATGCTTGATGGAAGAATATTTTTTACAATTATCAATGTCTATTATATATACTGAGTATTTCTTCCAGATGCATTAAGGAAGGCATTGTTGGTGTGGAAGACAAACATTTTTTGTCCAAAAATTGAATTTCTATCATGTAACTTTAGGCTCATGCTTCACTGCTGCAAGTATAACATTTCACTGCTTTCTGTGAGTATGCTGACGTATAATAAAACACTAAAATGGAAGCTATATAAAGTACTCCTGCCTCTTATACCAAAAGCGTTCCATGAGATAAAGTGTGTCTATGCGGTCCATGATGCGACGGCCCACCAAGTACTTTACCTCTTCCTGGCCTTCCTTTCCAGCTATGTGTAAAGCTGTATACATGTCCTTTGTGGTGGAGTCAACCGCTGCTCCATGCTGCAGTAATAACATCACTATATCCACATTGCCAAGTCGAGATGCAATATGAAGAGGTGTTTGTTGTTCCTGTGTGACAAATATTTTCATAAACAAACAATGAGGAAATCAAAAGGTAAAACAAAAGCTAAATTCTTTTAACTGAAACAAAATATGACAATGAACTATTTACAAAAAGTTATACAATATTCAAGCAGCTCTCTATAGTGTTTCAAAACCGTAAAGATTGGTATCTTGTATTAAACATTATGAGATGTTAGAAACTGTACTTCTCAAATTCAAAAAATACAGTATGCTAAAACTATAATATCACTCAAACTCAGAAGAAGCCAAGTCTATAAACAAATATTATAGAAGGAAACTTTCCTGGTTTCCCTAAGGTAGGTCCTTCCACTCCCAGGATCCTTCCCTTTTCCCCCTCCCTTTCTTCCTCTTTTCCTGATGAAGCGGCAATTGTTGCTTGAATCTTTGTGTATGTGTGTGTTTTTATTTGTGTTTTTGTATCTGTCAACAAGCCTGTGCTTTGGGTAAGTAAATGATCTCTATACAAGTCTATAAACAAATATTATAGAGGAAAACTATACTAGTGGGAAAAATATGTATAAAAAATTGAGGTCGTTTAACTTACCCCAAGTACATAGTTCATAACTAGAGCTGAATGAGAGCACTGTTGAGACCCAACTAAGGAGAATATCATCCTTTTATGGCCTATAAGGGGTGGCTGCTAGACCTCATTGACGGGAGTGACTCATGGCTCCGACACAGTGTTGTGGCAGTGACAACAGTACTTGTGGGTTTAACAGAGTCCTCTAGTGGCTGTCATTTAATTCCATACCTTTTGAAGTGCTTTAAAATTTGTCCGGCTGTGATACAAGAACCCTCTCCCCTGAAATGACTGCTTAGGGTCAGAAGAACCCTGCATGATGCTTGGGAAGACACACTGGAAGCATAATTGGATTGTTGCGAAGAACCCAAAGCACCATAACAGAGATAATGTCTTAGACATCAAATAGACTGGAACTTTTCAAATCATTTAGCATATAATAGAGCATCAGTGAACATAAGGCTGTTACTGCATGAATGAATACAACTGTAAATAGGAATACCAAGAACGATAGGAACATCTTTCTGTGTAGTAAAAGCAAAAAGGGACAGTAGTTGACTACTCAATGCAGAATTCTCATGCTAGCACTACTAGTGTTGAGCATCAGTGAACAAAGTTCAAAAGCACCATACAGTTCACGTTACAGAAGTATAAGTAGAGTAAAATTATGGAAGATGGGAAAAATCCACCATAGTTTAACAAGCAAGTTAGAAAACTGTTGTGAAAGCAAAGAGAACTTCACTGCAAATATAAAAGTAGCCAAAGAATTACAGACAATAAAAAATCCAACAATGACAAAATAATATAAGGAGGCCATGTGAGAGGTGTTCATAGACTTAAAAAGCAAAGTTGTGTGTACCAACTTGGCAGCAATTCCTAAGAAATTTTGGTCCTATCTCAGATCATATGTCCAGACACACTGCAGCTGTAATGGTATCGAACAGGAAAGTATACTAAATGTGTTTATCCAAGACTGTTTCACAGAGGAATACTGCACTGTAGTTCCTTCTCTAAACTGCCGTATGGATGACAAAATGGCAGATATTGAAATAAATGTCAGAGGGACAGAAGTATAACTGAAGTCACTCAACACAGCAATGGCTGCTGGACCTAATGGGATACCAATTTAATTTACACAGAATATGCAAAGGAACTTGCTCCCCTTCTAACAGTAGTGTACCATAGAGCTCTAGATGAGCACAGCATTCCTAATTATTGGAAAAATACACATCATTCCCATTTTCAAGAAGGGTCATCTAATGGATGTGCAAAACTATAGGTCTATATCTACAGCATCAGTCAGTTGCAGAATTTTGGAACACAGTTTATGTTTGAGTATTATGACATTTCTGAAAACTGAAAATCTCTGTGGGAATCAGTATGAAAAGGAAGGAATCTTAGGATTTAACGTTCCATCAAGAACCAGTAAGAGTTCCAAAAGCAACCATCATTTGAAACCCAGCTCATGATATTCATCAAAGAGACCCAGAGGGCAGCAGATACTGGCTTCCAGGTAGATGCAATGTTTCTTGATTTCTGCAAGATATTCAGTATGTTTCTGCAACATTGCCTGATCAAAAAATTTATCAGACCACCTGTGTGTCTGTATTGAGTTTCAAGCTACTATTACATAGCCTGTCATTCTCAGCAGAGTGACAACCTGTCATTGTCAGCAGAGTGATTTCTGATGTACCCTAAGGGAGTGTTATATGACCTTTGCTTTTCACAATATTTATAAATGACCTCATAGATAACATCAATAGTTCAGTGAGGCTTTTTGTACCCTAAGGGAGTGTTACATGACCTTTACTTTTCACAATATATAAAATGACCTCGTAGATAACATTGATAGTTCAGTGAGGCTTTTGCGGACGATGCTGTATTATATTGAGAAGTCACAACACTGTAAAAGTGTAGTGAAAGCAGGAGGATCTTCAGCGTATCAGTGCACGGTTCAGGTAATGGAAAGTTACCCTTAACATAAAGAAATCTAAAGTTCTGTATTTCTGTAGAAAGAAAAATCCTGCATTAGACAATATCAGAGCAAACAATGGAAGTAGTTACTTCCATAAAATATCTGGGAGTAGACATAAGGAGCGATTTGAAATGGAACAACCATATAAAATTCACCATGGGCAAGTCATAGGTCAGAATGCAACTCATTAGAAGAATCCTCAGTAAGTGTAGCCCATCCACAAAGGAAGTATATTACAAAACATTCATTTGCCAAAATTTGAGTATTACTCACGGTGTGGGTCAGTGCCAGGTGATGCTCATAGAAGACACAGGGAGGATCCAATGGAGCACAGTACACTTCATTACAGGCTCAGATAGTAAGCATGCGAGTGTGACAGAGACGATTAGGAAACTCCAGTGGCAGACGCTGCAAGAGACGCGTTCTGTATTGTGGTACAGGCTCCTGTAAAAATTCTGAGAGCACGCAGTTCTTGAGGATTCGACCGATATATTTCTCGCTTATTCATATATCTCGTGAAAAGATTCAAACATAAAATTAGAGAGATTAGAGCCCACATCGAAGCATACTGCCAATAGGATTTTTCTGTGAACCATATGTCACTGGAACAGCAGGAGGAGGTGACAGTGGTACCATCTGCGACACACCATGAGGTGGCTTGCAGAGTACGGGCGTACACGTGGATGTAGATTTGTGAACACACTTCAGCACAATGGTGCGAGCAATAAAGATACAGGCATCGACAGCTGAGGCGATACTTCCACCTACGTGCCTGTATCTATTGGACTCTCCATCAGTGCCCAGGAACACGAGCTGTACCCACGCGGGTGAGGGATCAGCAGGGCAGGCATTCGAAGGCCAGCCAAGTAGGTTACGGGGTTGCCGACAGGAAGTGTCGACGTGGCAAATCAGTATAACGACACTCCAACCCTCTCGGAGCATTCATTGCTTCCCATTGTTGGCAACCACTGTAGCTGGCATCCGTGAGGGTATTGTCCCGTATAAACATACCCACACTGTGGAACCTGTCTAGGTTCAGGGTTCTTAGGATTGCATGGTCATAAATAGTGTAAAAGGCTGCTGCCCATGGAAGAGCTCTGCTGGACTACAGTCAGGGCAGAAGTGGTCCTGTAGGTACTCAAAATCATTGTGAACACAGCTGTGGTGATGGAAGTGCCCAAGTGCCCAACACTTTCAGCATCTGTTGTTTGAACTTTCACACCACCCTCTCTGCTTCACCATTGCAGGATGGGTGAAAAATCAGACTATACAACTGTTTCATGCCAGTGGATGTTTGATGGCTGTCACTGGGAATTGTAGACCATTGCCTAATAGTACAGTGCACCGAAACCCTCCAATAGCAAGAATCTGGACAAGTGAATTGAATGTAGCATCTATAGTGGTGGACACTATGCTAACCACATGATAATTTGAATAATTGTCCACAACAATGAGCCACATAGAGCCCAGAAATGGGCCAGCACATCCAGATGAAAGTATCCCAGGGGAGATGGAGAGTGGCCCAGGGAAGAGCAGCCTGGAGTAGTGCCCAGCAGGACAGCAGCACACCACTGTCTCCTTATCTTTGTTCAGTTCTGGTCCATAGGCACATCACCTGGCAAAGGCCTTCATCTTTGATGTGCCCATGAAGAAGAAGAGGGTTCAGGGTAGGTAAGATGATAACACAGTGTCTACATCGGGCAAAGGACACTGGAGACGTCTGTGAGATGTGAACTCAGGCCTAGAGCTTTGCATCAGCAGTCTATGAAACAGAAGTGGGTCACCAATGAAGCACAAAATGCATGACATGCCATAAGATAAGGTCACAGCATGTGACTGCAGGGATACATGTAGCTGTAATGAGAAAACCCTCCAAGTAATGTTATTCCACGTTGATTGGAGGTTAGTTCATATGTAAACATCACATGCAGGGAGATGGATGAACACACATCACCATAAAGATAAAGTGCAAGGAGAAAGATGAAAAAATTGTTGAGTTAAACATGTTTTACTGTAAATTACAACAGTACACTTTAGTACAGGGCAGGAACACGTAACTGTGACATCTTGGAGTGCACTGAAAACTGTCTCCGAAACAATCTGTCACACACTGCCAATGCTGAGGGAGACACTGATTACCTCATAAGAAACGAATCATTGGAGCTAGCATGTCACTGCTGGGGCAATGTCTTCATGTGTACAAAATAATGTTTCACACAATGATTCTTTCAGTTTTAATATGAGGTTATAATTGCTAGGTGACATGTCTAGCAAATATGGTGGATGCTCTACTATTTCCCATCTCCTTTGAACCAACACAACACACACACACACACACACACACACACACACACACACAAAACTGTGTGGGCTCTCGTGTTGTCCTGATTCGTCATGAAGGCATTCAGGACATTTCTCATGAGTAACCCATCATAGGGGTCACTGAGGGAAAGTGAGACAATAATTCTGTTCATGCCATGTGCTTAGTTTGTAATTTACTATTGTGCACTATTCTAATTGACAGTAAAACATGTTTGAGACACTAACATTTTTTCATCCTTTTTCTCATGCTATATCTTTATGGCAGTTAGTGTGTACATTTAGCTCCCTGTGTACAATGTTTATATATGAACTAACCTCCCAGTGCCATATTTCAGAATTTTTTAATTACAATTTTCAAGAAAAATTAGTTACCAAGGCTTTTACAATGATCCTCATAATAACCTTGCCCAAAAAGTCCACCAGTTCCCATACGTTTTGAGGATGGGGTGAAACATCAATAGCAGAAACATTTTAGTCAGTGAATGGACTCCATTTTTGATGAACAACTTTTGTACCTATTGTACTTGCTCCTTAAAAGACTAGCAATTATGTTGGCAGCATTTGAGCCCTGCAACCTATAACATATTAAAGAGAGAGCATAGGTTTTGTAGGTGGTCCTGACACATAGTGACTGTGCCAGTTATGTCATCAAGATAGATTGTACAAGCAGGGATGGACGTGTCACTGCTCAACTTATCTCTGGAAGATTGCTGGACAGAACAGATCCCAAAGGGCAAATACTTGTATTTGCATAAGTCAAAGAGGGTGTCTATAATATGAAATAGGGTTTGTTTCAACTTGTGACTGAGCACTGTCTGTCAATTTGAAATCTCCACACATCCAAAGGAAGACATTTGGTTTCCTAACCACCTCCAGGGTTGTGGCTAGGCACTGGTTTTCGCTGGTTCAATTACCCCACCTTCATAAAGGTAACTGACTTCTTGCTTAATGGCTCACTGAAACGAAACAAGAAGGGACCATTTGTAGCAGAAATCTGGGTACACGAAGATATGAGCTTAGAAAAATTGTGATGTATCCCACTGACAACAGGCGAAAAAAATAGGTCACATACTAGATGCATGTGACTCTGGAAAGGCTCAGCCCCAAAACATAACCTATCACACACGTGGTAAGTGTGTCGGTGTTCACTTTCAGTGTATTGCTCGAATTTCCAATCCGTGTCAACTTCTCGTATTCACTGTTCTGTGGCTGACAATGCTCGAAACTGCTATTGCTGGTATCTGTACATTGCTAAGTTGAAATCCAGTGTATCAGTTAATCAGGTCCTTAGTTATAAAAAAAATTCTGACAACTCCTTTAAATCATAGAGGCCCAGTATGAGAACTCAGAGAATAGGACCTTTTCTCTCTACAGTTCATGCTATGTCCAGTGTCCAGCTATTTTACAGTAAAAGCAGACTGACCTAGTATAGTTTGACGTCTGTGGTAATTGCATCTATCATTAACCCTTAACAGGAATCGTTATTTTGACGAACATAACTAGAATCGCGGGTCCGTATGGACCCTTGAAAAAAAAAAATCCATATAATTCCTATAAAAGGTTAATTAACATGTGAATACACAATGAATGTATTGAAACAAGTTTTATTTGAAATAAAAATCAATTTGTATTGAGCAAAAAACTTATATTGAGCTATTTTTTAACTTTTAAGTCGTAGGTCTCGCATTCAAAGAAAATTTGTAATACCTTACTCTGGAATGCTATATGATCAAAAAATAGCTTGGATTAAAAAATCTTACATATACTACGGGGTTTCTCATAACTTCCCCTTAACATAAATAGGGATTCTTTGTGCCACCAACCAGAAACAAAAATAATGACAACGATACATGAAAGTGTCCAAATGTTATCTGTATATCAGTACCTGAACCAAGAAAGGCACTTGTCATATAACACTTTTATTCTGCGTGTCATTTACAGATGTACTTAAAGCATCTGTCACATTTTTGTGATTGTTTGCTAAAAGTTTTAGGACCACATAAATAATACTTTCCTCTTTTCCGTGCCCCACTTTGATTAGAAGGTGATTTTCTTGTCATGGGTTGAAAATCGTTCAGAAATTCTGTGTCTAAGAGATTTTTGTCTAATAACAGTTCAAAGATTTCGTTTTTAGTAAGACCCCGCTTCATTGTGGCAATAAAGTGCCTGAAACATCACAAAATAAGCCAGCATACACTGACTTAAAAATCCCACATCTGGAATCGTGATCAGATTGGACCCAATGATGGCACTTACGTCAACTTCCAATAAACTTCAAGTGGCGAGCTCCTGGTCACTGATACACCTCACAATGTACTGAGATTAGACTGATCAGCAAAACTGAAACTCAGCACTTTTCAATTCTTAGACCATTTTGTTGTTGTCGGCGGGTCCAAATCGACCCACGATTCCGGTTAAGGGTTAACATTGCCCCACATCTGGTCAATGTTTGATTTCTCCGCACTGGCCTTGTAGCTTCTGGCCTAGGTTGTTTATAATAGAATCCAGGATCAATCAGAAATGTGTGCTATTGCTGACCACTGCCTCGACAGGAGATACAGCATGAACAACAGAGAAACAATGATTTTTTCATTCACCACCACATCCTGCAACTCTACGATTAAAGAAGGAGTTGAAATATGTGTGACTAATGACCCGATAAACTGAGATGTGAGATTTTAACTTATTAATCTATCAGAACCAGCAATGGCAGTACTACAGCATCATCGACCACAGACAAATGAATCCACCAAAATGGGAATCTAATGAAGAATGACACTTAAACTGGATACCAACACCTACAATTTGCAGTCACGCTTTTCCTGTGAAGATCTGCCTCTGGCAGGAGTTGTGGATGCCAACCAGGATGTTACAGTCCCATCTGTGCTTCACTAGTATGCGAGCATCTACAGTTACTCTCTCTCTTGTATTGTGATAATACAAAATGAGCCTGCCCTTATATGTACTCTTTCGATGTCCTCCATCAATTCTACCTGATAAGGATTCCACGCTGCACAGCAATATTCCAAAAGAGGATGGAAAAGTGAAGTGTAAGCAGTCTCTTTAGCAATTCTGTTGCACTTTGTAAGTGTTCTGCCAATAAAACTCAATATTCATTTGCTTTTCCCCCTAAGTTTTCTGGATGTTCTTTCCAATTTATGTCTGGCATCATAGTATTGATCAATTTATGACCTTCAGATTTGACTGATTTATCTTACGAATGAAGTTTAATGGATTCCTTTTTGGTACTCATGTGAATGACTTTGCCAATATTCACACCATACAGCTTATCCAAATCATTTTGCAGTCTGTTTCGATTGTCTGATGACTCAACTACATGATAAATTACAGCTCATCTGCAAACCACCTAAGAGGACTATTTAGATTTTCTCCCAAATTCTTTGCATAGATAAAGAACAGCAGTAGATCTATTAAAATACCCTGTGGAAGGTCAGATATCACTTCTAGTTTAGTCAATGCCTTTCCAGCAATTACGAAGAACTATGTCCTCCCTGAGAGGAAATCTCCAATCCAATTACTTATCTGAGATTATATTCCATAAGCCTGAAACTTTATTAAAAGCTATTTGTGTGGTGCTGTGTCAAAAGCCTTCTGGAAATCTAGAAATATGAAAACAATTTGAGATCCCCTGTCAATAGCACTCATCAATTTATGTGAAAGTTGTCTTTTACAAGGACAATATCTTCTAAATCTGTGTTGATCATGGGCTAATAGACAATTATGCTCAAGGTAATTCATATCTCCTCCCACAATTCACAAGTGTAATGTCAGATTGTATTGTCAAAGTTGCCCAATATTTCTACAAGATATCTTCGGGTACTTACTATACTGTCGTATTGCAGTTGTCTCATATACGTATGTTGGGGGTAACTATAAAAGTGCAGGCACCAAAAAGGTGGTTGGACAATGACGTCATTTTAGATTAATCACAGTCAATGACATCCAGAGCCCCCGTAATCGATGAATGGGTCGTGGTCTACCCACATGTAACACAAGAAGGAAGCAAAGCATCCAGTTATGAACTCAGCATGCACACAAAGGTAGTGTGGCACACAATTTAAATGTTATAAACCCTCTGCATCGACTCACTGGATATGATCAAATGTGGATAATGATGCCCGAGTACGACCATTGCTGGTTCTCAGGCCTTGCTTAGTTGCTGTTAATCCGGTCATTCGAATCCTTATTTGAACTGCTTCTTAATGATTAAGTCCCAGTACGTGGTAGCAGATGATACGATCCTTGTCTTTCCATAGTTCATCCTATGCCCTGTGTCCAGACATTGTTCAGCAAAAGACTTTTCTGACTGACCTAATATGGTGTGATGTTTGTGTTCATTTCACCCATCTTGGAAATATGACATGTCTGTCCAATGTTTGATTTCCCATATTGACATGCGATTTTGTATTTGCCTGACCTCCTTAGACCTCGATTGTCTTTGACAGCATGCAGTATCATTAACACTTGCACTGGAGGATGGAAGACATATTTAATATCATATTTCTTCAATAGTGTGCTGACCTTGAAGATCGTGCCACCAACATAGCACAGTGTATGGAAGAAAAACATGTGAAAGAGTACCTATTCTAGACAACCACAGTGTGAAAACGGTTAAACACTACTGGTAAGCTGTCTGGATCCTATGCACACGTATGAGTGCACAACTTGTAGCTGCCCCTTTTCCCGTGGCATGCACATTTAGAACACAGTCTGTTCTTCAGCTAGGGCCTTCTGGTTGTCGTTGGCTATGACTAATCTACAATTGACATCATTGCCCCACCTCCTTCTCGGCACCTGCACTTTTCTAACCAGCCACAACATATGTAGGTGAGACAACCGCAATAAACAGTATAGTAAGCGACTGAAGATGATGTGCAGCTGTCTCACAGAAATATTGTGCAGTAGTCACAATACCATCCTATACCATCCTAAGCAACACCCTTGATACATGGGAGGGAGTAATACATCAAGAAAGCCTCAAACAATATTTCAAATGTTTCTATAGCTTATGGGACTTAACTACGGGGTCATCAGTCCCTAAAACAGTATTTCATAAGTTCTGAACACAATGTATGTTCCAAAACACTGCTGCAAATCGACATTAATATGGGCCTGTAATATAGTGCATTACTCCCACTGCCTTTCTTGAATATCAGTGTGAGCTTTGCAAATTTCCAGTCTTTGGGTACAGATGTCTACTTCTTTGTTACTAATGTCAGCAGCTACTCTTAATTTTTCCATGATTCATCATGCCACTACCAAGTACCAAAAAAACTAAAAAGGATTTTCACCAAAATAACCTTGCTTAAACTCGACTTCTAAGCTTATGACTCAAACCCAACTACTGTAGCTCTATCTTCATATTTTCTACCTAACATGTAACTAAGTTAGAATGACTCAGCTTTGTTTCCATTACAAAATGCAGCCTACTACCTTTCCTCCCTTGAATTTTGAGTCTTAGTTTTCAGGTACAGTTTAGATTGCTGTAAATCTACATCTACATACATACTCCGCAATCCACCATAAGGTGTGTGGCGGAGGGTACACTGTACCACTACTAGGCATTGCCTTTCCTATTCCACTCCAAAATAGAACAAAAAAAGAATGCATATATGCCTCCATACGAGCCCTAATTTCTCTTATCTAGTCTTTGTGATCACTACGCGAAATGTTAAGTAGGTGGCAGCAAGATCATACTACACTCGACTTCAGATTCTGCCCCTCTAAATTTCCTCAACAGAAATTCATGAAATGAACACCATCCTTCCTCCAGTGATCCCCAATTGAGTTCCTGGATCATTTCCGTGACACTCACACATTGGTCAAATCTACCAGTAACAAACCTAGCTGCTCACCTCTGAACTGCTTCTATGTCTTCCCTTAAACTGATCTGCTGCGGGTCCCGAACACTTGAGCAATACTCAAGACGTAGTCGTACAAGCGTTGTATATGCATTCTCGTTTACAGATGAAGTACATCTTCCCAAAACTCTCCCAATAAACCGAAGTCAGCTGTCTGCCTTACTCACAACTGTCCTTACATGTTCGTTCCATTTCATATCGCTCTGTAATGTTACGCCTAGATATCTGAACAACGCGACTGCATCAAGAAGCTCACTACTAATGCTGTATTCAAACATTATGGGATTGTTTTTCCTACTCATGTGCATCACCTTACATTTTTCTACATTGAGAGCTAGCTGCCATTCTTTGCACCAACTAGAAATTTTATCTAAGTCATCCTATATGCTATTACAGTCAGTTAAAGATGACATCCTCTCATACACCTCAGCATCATCAGCAAACAGCCGCAAATTACAAATTACTGTAGAATGAAACTTTCACTCTGCAGCAGTGTGTGCGCTGAATGAAACTTCCTGGCAGATTAAAATTGTGTGCTGGAACCGGGACACAAACAAATTACTCTGTCCATCAGATCATTTAAATAGATAGAAAATAATAGTGGTCCTATCACACTTCCCTGGGGCACACCTGACAATACACACATCTCTGATGAACACTCGCCGTCGAGAACAACATACAGTGTTCTATTACTTAGGAAGTCTTCCAGTCAGTCACAAATCTGTGACCTATTCCATATGCTCATATCTTCATTAGCAGTCTGAGTGTGGCACCACTTCAAACACCTTTTTGAAGTCGAGAAAAACACAATCCGCCTGTTGCCCTTCATCCATGGCTCACAAGATGTCATGTGAAAAAAGGGCAAGCTGAGTTTCACATGAACGATGTTTTCTAAACCCATGCCGATTCACAGAAAGAAGCTTTAAATTTACTATATTCAAACTGAGAATATGCTCCAAAATTCTACATGAAACTGATGTCAACGAAATTGGCTTGTAATTGTGTGGGTCAGTTCTCTTTCCTTTCTTATAAATGGGAGTCACCTGCACTTTTTTCCAATCACTAGGAACTTTGCGCTGAATTAAAGAGTCGTGATAAATGCAAGCTAAGTAGGGGGCCAATGCCACAGAATACTCTTTGTAAAACTGAACTGGTATTCCATTCGGACCAGCAGACTTTTTCATATTTAGCTCTCTCAGCTGCTTCTCTACACTGGAAATACCTATTACTATGTCCTCCATTTTGGAATTAGTACGTTGATCAAATGATGGAACATTTGTGCAGTTCTCCTGAGTATAAGATTTCTTAAAGGTTAAATTTAGAACTTCAGCTTTCCATTTGCTTTCTTATATTACTGCCCCGGAATGATCAACGAGTGACTGGCTAGTGGGCTATGACCCACTTATCGATTTTACATAGGACCAGTATTTTTTCAGGTTCTCAGAAAGATTTTTTGCTAAGGTATGGCTGTGGTAATTATTGTATGCTTTGCGCATCGAACTTTTTATAGACGCACGAATCTCTACTAACTTTTGCCTGTCATCATTTGCATGTTCTCTTTTGAACCGAGAGTGCAACAGTCTTTGCTTTATCACTAGCTTTCTAACATTATTATTATACCACGGTGGATCTTTTTCATCCTTAATCGGCATTACAGGCACATATTTCTCTAACCCTTTATGTACAATACATTTCAATTTAGTCCACAATTCCTTTACATCTATAGTACTGGAACTAAATGATGCCCATTGATTTTCTAAGTGCGATCCTAACATTTGCTAATCGGCTGTTCCCAACAAAAACACGCTCCTAGCCTCCTTGATTGGTTTATGAACTTTGGTCACCATCGATGCTATGACGATATCGTGATCACTAATTCCTGTCTCTACACAGCCATTGTTAATAAGATCAGGCTTGTTCATAGCTATAAGGTCTAAAATATTTCCATTGCGGGTGGGTTGCCGGTTTAACTGCTCAAGACAGTTTTCGGAGAATGTGTCCAAAAACAAGTCGCAAGACTCTTGTCTGTACTGCCTGAAATGTAACTAGGAAGGTCCCAATCTATACTCTTAAGGTTGAAGTCTCCCCCGACTAATATTACATGGCCCTGATACCTACACAATACCTGGTGTAGACTTTCTTTAGATGACTCTAAAACTGCTACAGCAGCACTGGGGGGCCGGTAAAAACACCCAAGTATTAACATTACTTCTTTTAGGCCTGTTATATGTGCCCAGATAACTTCAAAGATACTTTCCACCTCGATCTTAGTAGAAACAATATCTTTGTCCACAGCGATGAACCCTCCCCATCCAGTTGTGTCCGATCTATCTTTCCGATATAGTGCTAGTGCCACATGGTTTCTGCAGTGCCTGTTCTCCAGGAACATGCTGAACCTTGTATAGCACAGAGAGGCGTATATAAGGGGGAAGGGGCCTTGACACCCCCCCCCCCGCCCCACAACCATAATAATAATAATAATGAATATAAATAAAAGATAAGAACGGTATCTGAATTATTTTAATGAATGATGTGTGAAGGCATTGCCATGGCAGACATACACTTTCCTGTACTGGTCAGTGGATTGGGGTATGAAGTTCGTGCTAGTTTTTTAATTGCTGTATTTTTTATAATTTAATGACAACAATAAAATAATGTTATCACCTTCTCACAAGCACACAGAATTTTAATCACACCACATGCTGACAGAGGAGCATGTCAATCCTTTACAGATCTGAGTGCTTGACATATTATCTTAGTTTGCCTGAAAAGCAGTCGGATGCCACACTTCTGTAAAATCTTCTCAACCTGATCAGTTAATTTTTTGATAAAGTGGATAAAAACATGCTGTTCCATCACTGTGTTTTATTGTTGTACTTTGGCTTACTATTACTTTTGATAAAACGGCTGCAAAGAAGTCAATAGGGTTCTGCGAACAAGAAGCAGCAGGCCAAAGGAGAAAAATAAAACACAGCAATGAAAGAAGATGGTTTTCTTTCCCTTTATAAGAGAAGTACCGTAAGTAATCCGATCAGGAAGATTTTAAATAAACATGACCCCAGACATTTTTAGGCAAACTAAGAAGATATGCCAAGCACTCTGATCTGTAAAGGATAAACACCCTCCTGTCAGCATGAGGGCCATAAAAAATTCCATGTACTCATGGAAAGGTCTATACTGTAACTACTTAGGAAGGTGTGAATACAAGACAGAGACAATAAAAGAATCTGCCAAGGAGGGAAACCTGAAAAATTAACTACAGCTGAGCATGTACTTCGGTAGGAAATAATGAATTGAAGTGTCCCAAAACTAAAAATTTATCTACAATAATGAAGTATTGTCAATGTATGTATAGAGAAGTCATCAAAATAAATAAGCACTTTAATAATTTTAAAAAACTGCAATAAGTCATGAAACTTGGTTGTATATGGACAGTGGCTCTTCAGAATAAATACATATGTTTTTATCATTCACTGGTGACAATAATTACAATTTTATCTTTGACAAGGATTATCTCTGATGATCCACAAAAACTATAATATACTCAATTTTCACAGTATTAACATTGCTCTATGATGGCTGACTCATCAGTCAGCAAGACTCAGTGCCACCAGGAGCATATTTAATGATATCTAGTGCAGCATTGGCATAACTTCTGAAATGATAAGTTTCACAGAATACAGCTATACAATCTGGAATGTTCACCAGCAATACTCACATACAATTTTTTTGGTTAATTTGATTTTGATTGTGAGCTTTCCATATTTCCAAAAAGCAGGAGAATACATAATAAGGTAATTATTATATTGAAGGGACTAAGTCTTTCTATTCTGAAATTTTTAAATCTACACCAGCTGTAATAAGTAAGACATATACACACATGTCAGACTGTGAGTGAAGATTAAACTAAAAATAATTTATACTTACTCTTGCCCGAGCATCCACTTGCGCTCCATTCCTTAGAAGAATACGGATGATATCTGTCTGGTTCGCTCTTGCTGCCAGATGCAAGGGTGTCTCCCCACGAACTGTTGGGACATCAGGATTTGCATCATGTTGCAAGAGGTAGATCACAATGTTCATGCAACCCATGAAACTTGCTACATGAAGCGGTGTTAGTCCTGACTGCAAAAAGAAAAAAAGAAAAAAAAATTAAAAATATATATAAAGATTTATTTTCTTGGATGTTTCCATCAATTAAGGAATAATTAACTAAGAAATGAATGCACAATATTAAAACAAAGCTACAAATATAAATAAAAAACATAACGTTTGTTCATTTCTGCATATTTATGCTACAAAACACCAGAGACACCATATTTCATTATAAGTCTTCATGTTGAGGATTGATGCATATTTCAGTTTGGATGAACACGAGGACCAGGCTCCTGGTGGGAATACTGGGCCAGTGAAATAGTCTAAGTAGGCCACATGGAGTTTTGGCTCATATGGGGGATGTGCTTGGGTAGTTCATGGAGGTACGTGTGCCTGGGTTGGTGCAAAGGTGCAGCACAACTGCCTAGTAAGTAGAAGGTCACAAGTTCAAATCCCTGACCCAACACACATTTTCAGATCTCCATGTTGTAAGATTACAATGCCTACCTGTAACTGAGACTAAAGAACCCCATTAAAACATACAGCTGCAGCATCTCATAGTGATGTCTGTTCTGTCAGGCAAGTCCAAAAGAACAGGTTCTTCAATTCTAAATTCTCTGTCCTCTACCTTCAAAGTTACGTACAAACAATAAAAAATATGCTAGTCTTAAAAATCCTTACAATCTACAACTACAAGCATCAGTGGTAAAATTTGTGTATGTCAGAATTCCTCTGTTACCTAGAATTAAAAATACTGGATGTAGAAATGTTTGGCAAATCATTTAATATTGAATATTACTGTTAATCAATACCGTCAAACGGGGTGATTATGGACAGTTTTGAGATTATTTTCACTATAACTTTTGTAGGTTTTGTCAGATTTCATTGTTTTTTTATGAAAGAGGTAGGGTATATGTATAAATAATAAAACGTCCATGTGCATCCACTTTTGCCTGAGACAGACAAATAAAGTGACTGAAATCACCCCATGGACTGGGGTGATTTCAGACACATGTGTATTTTCAATCTCTGTCTGGTGTTTCAAAGTGTATGGGGTGATTTCAGACACAAATTGACCCTTTGTTTTTTATTCTACTTTGTTTCTGTTTGATTTTAGTGACTTTTTAACATATTTTAAGGACCTCCATCATTAAACTAAGGGATAAGGACTGATATAAGGACTTATTTATTAAAGGCTTTTCTATATGTTAATTTGCCACACTGAATATCCCACATTGCTTTCATAATTATACCGATCTTGAACACCTTTGTTACTTTTATACATTCTCAGTATTGTACCCCACAAAGTACACAATTTTGAAGAAACCTCCATTACTTTGAAACTTTAAACAAAACTCGTGACAAAGTGGTACAAAACTTCTCTCAGTGCTGCAGCCTACTGATCTCGTTGGCAACTGGTGCTACAATACTTTTCCACCAGTCGCAACAACAGAAAGTTTCCGTACCATAACACAGTGAGAACTTTCAACAATGTGACTGTCCAACTGCTTATTGTGTTGGTAAACAATTGATACAAACACAGGAGGCAGGAATTACAGTCTTGTCCATAAAATAAGTAGAGCGTGGAGATGGAAATTAGCGGTAATTCGTTGCTATGCAGCGGGAAAGAGAAGATAAACCATAACATCCGAAATCACCCCGTTTGACAGTATATAATAAATATGATCGACATATTAAAAAATTGTCTTCCCAAACTTTATACCAATAAATAAGTGAAACGTGTTCATAGATGTAAATTCCAAACTGTTGCAAGATGCACTACTGAAAAATATAAAATTCCTATAAGATTAATATTTCATATGTTGTGCAACTGCCTTTACATTTAACTGTCTTGAATGCTAAGATTACTATGGTATACTTCAAAATGTATGTCAATAATGTCCATCAACCTCTGAATATCAAATCGACACATCATAAGGAAGAAAGAATCTTACAGAATAAAGTCCCATCGAGACCGTTGGCATTAAGCTGAGCTCACACTCTGAGTTTTGTGTAAGGAAATAGGCCCTGCCTATTTGAAAGGAACCGTCCTGGCATTTGTTTGGAGTGTTTTAGGAAAATCACAGAAAATCTAAATCTGGATGACTGGAGGTGTATTTGAAGCACAGTTCTCCTGAACGCGAGTCTAAGGATCGTAGTATCTTTCACAATATGACGATGGCGAGTATTGCCTATCTTCATATAATTTTGTCATAAATACTATAAAAAACCTGTATCATACAAAGAAGAAAGTAGGATTCTGAACACAAGATAAATTATGTGTACTTGTGTGTGACTGTAGACTTTCTCAATATGCAATATGGAACCAACTCCAATGTCTACAACTTTAGAAAGGGTGTTTTTGGCACAATTTTACATATAAAATTCAAATTTGAGATTACTTCTATGACATTAGAAACGAATTCTAATGCTCATATTAATACTAATGCTCACATTAATACTACAGGTCTCAAAATTTGATTGATATTCCATCACAGTTTGCAATAAAAAACTAGAGATATGAAGAATGGTAGTTGCTTCCAAATTGCATAACTATGTCGAACTAGCACACACACACACACACACACACACACACACACACACACACACACACACACACAAAAAAAAAAAAAAAAAAAAAGTTATCTTCTTTGTTGCTTGTCAGCTCATAATTTCTTTAAATAGTTAATAACCTATCCATAGTACTAAAATTACTTTGCTATTGATCAACAACCTCTGTAAATGAGTTAATAAAATTAACCAAAAGATTAAAAAAAACAATCATGGCATGACTACACCCAAAAACTTTCAGCAAAAGGAGAGGATCCCTACAGTCAAAAAACTACTTTTTCTCCAATGAAAAGCAATCTAATTCCAACGCTGAACCTTGCCTCTCCAAATTCATACCACCATCCAACCGTGACCCTCCCTTGCACCCTCCTAACTGCCCCCTGGTCACCTTCCAGGAATTCCAAACATCCAACTTGTCATCACCATCCTTTTCCCCTTTTCCAAGTCCCTTCCTAAGAATACCAACCTTTTGGCAGAAGAAACGACAGCCTTACACAACCTCAAAACAGATCCGAACGTAATCATCCTCCCTGCAGACAAAGGTTCCACCACTGTTGCGATTAATCGCAGTGATTGTGTGACAGAAAGCCTACGTCAATTGTCTCATTCCTCATTCCTACAAGTTGTGCCAAGAATACCCATTCCAAAAGTCAAAAATCACTTACAATCCCTGCTAAATTCTTATGGTCCTTCCTAGAACCTCTCCCCCAAATCCATCTCCCTCCTCACTCCAACAACACCCCACAAACCTACATTTTACATGCTCCCAAAAATCCATAAACTTAACAATCCTGAACGCCCAATTGTGGGTGGTTACTGTGCTCCCACAGAAACAATTTCAGGCCTTGTTAACCAGCAGCTCCAACCAATTGTTCAAAACCTAGGCTTTCATACCCAAGATACCAACCACTTCCTTCACAGACTCTCCACAATCCACACCCCTTTACCTCCTGGATCCGTACTTGTCACTGTTGATGCCACTTTGCTGTACACCAATATCCCACATGCCCATGGTCTTGCTGCTCTTGAACATTACCTTTCTCAGTGTCTTTCAGACTCCAAGCCCAATATCTCATCCCTTATAATCCTTCCCAATTACAGCCTAACAAACAAATACTTTTCCTTTGAGGGAAACCTATTTATGGGCCATCTTGATGAAACCTTCCTAGCCTCCAAAAACCCCAAACCCCTTGTCTGGTTCAGGTTCAATGATGTTATTTCCATGATTTGGACTCAGTGCCAGGACATCCTATCCTCACGACCTCAACTCCTTCAGCCCCATCAGTTTCATTTGGTCCTTTTCAACCCAACAAGTCACCTTTCTGCCTTCACAGACAGACATTACCCTCCTGACTTAGTCTAAAAACAGATTTCCCACGCCATATCCCCACACCCCACCAATCTTCCCTCCAATCCAATAACCAGTCACAAAGGAGTGTCCTCCTTGTCACCCAATACCATTCCAGACTGGAACAACTAAATCACATACAACATCAGGGCTTTGAATATCTGTCATCATGCCCTGAAATGAGAGACATCCTACCCAAGATCCTTCCGACCCCTCCTAAAGTAGTGTTCCATTGCCCACCCAACTTCCACAACATCCTAGTCCATCTCTATGCCGCTCTCAACCCCAACCCCTTACCACAGAGATATGATTCCTGTGGAAGACCCAGATGCAAAACCTGACCAATCCATTTACCCAGCACTTCCTACTCCAGTCCTGTCACTGGCTTATCCTATCCTATCAGAGGTCAGACCATCTGTGAAAGCAGCCATGTGATTTAGCAACTCTGCTGCAATCACTGCACAGCATTTTATATTGGTATGACAACAAACCACGTGGCCTTGAAAGTGTGTGAGAGAGACAGGCCGGTGATACTATTTTTAACATAGCGCCGGCCGCTGTAAAATCAAACAGAGCGGAAGTTGCTGTTAGATAAGTGCGCTATATTAGTTGTGTTTCCGGTAAGACAGCATCAGTCGTCGTGTGGCTGCTGCACAGGCAACAGCATCGAACGGCTTCAGAGATGCCTCGGTACAGTAGAAGATTTTGGTGTTCCCACCTGCCAGTGTATAAAACTATTAGTATGATTGATGAGGAGGAGTCTGATAAATGGAAAGTATTGTGTTCAACAGAACAGGAACCAACTTCATACAAAATTCATTTTATACCCTTTCCCCTTTCTATGTCATTGTATAAAGAAACAACTCTAAAACACCTAGTAACAAACCTCAGTTGTTGCTTCAATGGATGCACCATGTTTCAGGAGCAGCTCAACCACTTTTATACGATTCTTCTTGCAAGCAATGTGTAGAGGAGTGAATCCATTGAGTGCTCTGGCATTTGGGTCAGCTTTGCGATCCAACAGTAGCTTAGCTACACGCACGTGTCCACAGTGAGCCGCAACATGCAGGGCAGTAAGGTAGTCTACAGTCACTTCATCAACTGGTGCACGATGGTACAAAAGAATTCTGGCCGCATCGACGTGGTCTCCTTGTGACGCCATGTGTAGTGGTGCCAGTCCATTCTGAAAATTACAAATATGGTAACCTTTTATTGTTATAAAGGTATTTACTTTTGTCTCTGATATCATCTATTCATATACAGCATACCTTGGTCTTTGAACTGATTGGTGCACCTCTCTCTAGCATCATGTCCACTACCTGTTCATGGCCTGAACGGGCAGCACAGTGCAGTGGTGTTAGTCCATCTCGTGTTTTTGATTCAATATTAGCACCTTTTCCCAAAAGTAAAGATACCATATTGGTCTTGCCCCATTTAGCTGCTACATGAAGTGGTGTTATGTTGTGCTGAAAATGTTAATAACATTCATATAAATGAGCTAAACAGTTTGAAAGTACATACACAATATATAAGAGGGAGTCTGAGACATATATATAAGTGAAGGTAGAGCAATGACCCTTTCTTCACTGCACATTCACAACAGGTACCAACTCTTGTGGAAATCAACAAAATTCCATGAGTAATAAGTAGTAATGGGCAAGGACAAGGGCCTCAGTAATGTGTGGAAAAGCTGAGAATTTGTGTGTGATGGGAGGCAGGCTAGGGTAGTCTGCCCAGGTGTGATGATCGTGGTGTCCGAGTGATACAGTAGTCAGCTTGATTGCTTAGTAAGCAGAACAACCCAGGTTTGAATCCCAGCTAAACATATATGTTCAAGTTTCCCCATAGATTTAATTCAATATGCACTGGCAGATACTGTCTTAAATTTTTTCATATCATTGAACTATAACTACCTCTCTTCTGTCACAAGGAAAAAAAAACCCTAGTGATTTGTTACCTTTTGTTTGTTTGTATTTGGTTGCTTCATCATAGTATATACCAGTTCTTTTTCTTTTATTATTTGATTGTAGTTTTATTTTTAATGTCAAAAATAATAAAACTTTTAAATGCCTGACAAATATAAATGAGTTTTTCTCAATAATCGATCCATATATTGATTCAAAATTTGCAAACCAAGTTTCTTCTTTCAGTACTATAAATAACAGTTACAATCACACTACTAACAGTCTGATGATGTACATGTGGCCCCTTCACACATCAAACAATAAGTTAGTGTGTGAGGGCCACATGCACATCAAAGACATCTACAGAAACCAGGTATCACAACAGCTTTCAATAAAAAATGTAATGGCTCAGATGGTTGCATCGGTTCATGTGAATGGGCCTGAAGATGGTTTCACTGAGGTACATAAATTGATTGCAGAGGTAAATAAAAACTTGACATTGCTGTTTATGGAGTTTTCTTACAAATAACTGACCAGCCTCAGTCCCACTCTTCATCTAAAGATGTAGTTAATGAGCCTTAGGATTCTCCTTACTGGTCTGAGTCTTGTATCTGTCTTGGCCACAGTTAGGTTTACAAGGTCTTTGATACCTAAATTAATGTCTGAAGGTATTTGTAGATCTATGATTCCAGTGATTGATTACTACGTATGTAGTGAAGTGGTTATGTGGCATTTTGGGGGGCTTTTCATTGTTTTGTGGACTTTACATTAAAGTTGCACTTCTAATTTGCTAACAACAGCTGACCATTTAAACTATTTAAGCATTCAGGGGCAATTTGCTAATTACATGCCCTCCTTGTATACATCTGTCAGCTGATCATCATCAAACACAGAAAGATATTATCTGATTGATAAATTACATATATCATGAACAGAAACTGCTCTATATTGGAATATGTTTTCACTTTTTGTGATTCTACACATTTAATTAAGAATAATGTACTGGGTTCTATTTGATAGAGTGTATGCAATATTATTGTCATCTAGTCCAATATTATTTTCTTCATCATGAAATAGTGCACAGCTGCATCAAACTGTCCTAGTATCAAGAAAAATATTCTCAGATTTCTAGATCTTATGAATGGTAAGACCAATCTGAGTTTTTCACATTTATATTTCAGTATTGGAGATCAAATTTAATGGACATTCAATGAAGCTCTATTTACGTTCTTCAAATGTTTCTCAATTTCATTTTTATTTACTTCTATATTCACCATTGTGTTTGTGTTGAGATTCAAATTTTCCTGCCATTTAATATCTTTGATGTCTAAAAATGTTACAATGCGTGTTTTCAAGGCAAATGCTAGTAGTTCTGTGTTATTCTAAATACAATAAATAATGAATAAAGTAGTTTTGTAATAAAATTATTGTGACTGTATTATCAAACCATATCCTGTCATGTTACTGACTCAGGATATGGGGTAAATACAGGTAACATTTATTGCTTGGAAGAAAACTTAAATTTTTAAGCTGAAAGATGTGGAAATAAATAAATTTAGTAATACAGAAATATGGCACATATGATTCCTGCACACAGAGATTGATTAGATATGCTCTCATGTGATAATCATGACTTGCTGAAAATACAAGTAAAAGCATTATTCATTACTAAAAACACTTCAGGAGATTTTTCTGGAAATGTAACATAATGTGCTGTGAGTGGTGAAGGTGAAATCTCATTGCTGCAGAAGACGGAAAAGAAAAAGCAGATTTTATTTTATTCAACAGTCTCACCTAGAGCTGAAGCAAGTAAAAGATGCACTGAGTGAAGTATGGAGAAATCTTGAAGCAATCTAGTCATTCAAAGAGTGTGCTTGTGAAGTGATTCTGCCTCACTCATCACAAAATGGAACTTGGTGATGGCGTGTTAAAATATCTTAGTGAATGCTTCAATGCTGTGGACTAGTTAAAAGCACTGTCATTGAACAATGCATATCTTCAGTTTTTTAGATAGTTACAACAATGTTTAGATTATAAATGTAAAAATCTTGGAAGAACAAAACACAAACATTTAGAAACGCGATGAAATTTTATATGCCACAAATAGGACAAACATTACATGAATGTGCCAAAAAGTGTTGTGACAGTGACAAATTTGAACAAAAATCCAACCAAAAAAAGGGAAATACAAATTTAAATGTATTGTTAATGTATTTTAGACTATATTTTGTCTTTCTTATTTGCCCATGTGAACTTGAGTAATGGGTAAACAATATTGAAGAGTTGCCACAAGTTTCCCTAAGTTAAATTCTTTGATTTCTAGAAACAATTTTAACATTTTTCCTGTACAAATTTTGAGAAAGTAAGTAAACAGGTATGTAAGGACTTTGCATTAATAGTAGGTTTTTGTTACTTCTTCTATACAGGATTTATGAACTGCAGAGCAGTAACTGCATGATTTAATTTCTCTGCATTTTCTTAAATTTCATTGTTGTTGAAGTCTCCAGTCCAGAGACTGGTTTGATGCAGCTGTGCACCCTACTCTATCCCCCCCCCCCCCCCCCAAAAAAAAAGGCTTTTCATCTCCTCATCAGAACAGCAACTCACATCCATTTGAATCTGCTTCCTGTATTTTTTCTTGGTCTCCCACTGTGATTTTTACCCCACGCACTTCCCTCCAAACCTCCAATAGTAAATTCACAATTCCTTGATGTCTAAGAAAGTGTGCTGCCAATCGATCCTTTCTTTTAGTCAAGGTATTCCAGAAATTCCTTTGCTCTCCAATTCTGTTTAGTAACTCCTCATAAGTTACACAATTGCCCACCTAATCTTCCGCATTCTTCTGTAGCGCCACATTTCAAAAGCTTCTATCCTCTTCCTGTCAACTATTTATTGCCCATGTTTCACTCCTGTACAAGGTAACACTCCACACAAATGCCTTCAGAAAACACTTCCTTATGCTTAAATCAATATTCAATGTTAGCAAACTAATCTTTTTCAATAACACTTTTCTTGTCATTGCCATTATATCCTCTGCACTGTAATCATAATTTTATTTTACTGCCCAAGTAACAAAACTCATGTACCACTTTTATTGTTTCATTATGTACTCTTAATTCCTACAGCATTGCCTGATTTTCTTAGACTGTATTCCATTACCTTTGTTTTGCTCTTGTTAATGTTCATCTTATACACTCCTTTCAACACACTGTCCATTCCCTTCAATTGCTCTTCCAGATCCTTTGCTGTCTATGACAAAATTACAATGTCATCAGCAAAACACAATGTTTTTACTTCTTCACCCTAAACTCTAATTCCTTCTCCAAATTTCTCCTTGATTTCCTTTATATCTTGCTCAGTGTACAAAATGAATAACATTGGAGAAAGGTTACAACCCTGTCTTACTCCTTTCCTCACCACTGAGTCCCTTTCATGCCCTTCCACATTAATAACAACTGTTTGGTTAATATACAAGTTGTAAATAACCTTCTGTTCTCTATATTTTACCCCTGCTGACTTCAGAACTTGAAAGTGTGTATTCCAGTCAACATTTTCAAAGCTTTCTCCAAATCTAGTAAAGCTATAATTGTAGATTTGCCTTTCCTTAATCTATATAAGAAAAGTTGTAATGCGAATATTGCCTCCCGTGTTCCGACATTTCTCCTGAATCCAAACCGACCTTCCAAATAATTTGTGTTAAAATTTCCATCCATGACTTATTAAACTGCTGGTTCTGTAATTTTCACACCTGTTTGCACCTTCTTTCTGTGGAACAGGGATGGATTATTACATTTTTCTGAAAGTCTGAGAGCATTTTGCCTGTCTCATACATCTTACGCACCAGGTGAAATAGTTTTGTAATAGCTGGCTGTCCCAGAGACTTCAATAACTATGATGGAATGTCATCTACTCCACGGACCTTCTTCCACTGTAAGTCTTTCAGTAGTCTATCAAATTTTTCTCTCAGTATAGTATCTCCTATTTCATCTCCATCACTTCCACTTCCCTGCCCACAATATTGTCTCTAAGTTGATCTGCTTTGCAGAGACCCTCTATATCAGGCCCCTCCAACTCTAGCACTTAGTACTTGTGTGCCATAGTGCCGCGCAGAGCGGCCCTGGTGCTTTTCCCCACACCACTCTTCCCTCACCATGTGCTGGCACATGTGTGACAGAGACACCACTCGCTATAGCGTCTTCTTAATATTATCTAATTGGACACTGTTACTCTGTCTTACAGCGTTCACCATGAGCAGAAAAGGTTCAGATTTAAGTGTGCCATTTTTTAATGCTCAATGGGAAGATTTGTATTTTTTGTAAAGTCTGATGGGAAAGCACTGTGCTTAATATGCCACTCAACTGTACATATCAAAGCATCGACAGTGCGTTGTCACTACAAAAATAAACATTCCGTAACACACAAGGGGATTGTTGGGTCTGACAGAAACAAACTGATTTCTAAACTAAAATCAGAATTGCCACAATCTGAAGAGGTAAGACTTGTTTATACTGTTGACTCTAAAAGAAAACAAAAATATACATTTTTAATTGTACAAAAATCTATAGAAACTTGCTACATTTTGCTTTAGATACTTTTGTTAAACAAAATTATGTTTTCTGTGGTAAGTTTTAAAGTTAATTGTTGGTGTTGTTATCCCGCAGATATCTGAAGTGAACAGTACATCGGAAAGCACAGTTCGAACAAGCTACATTTTTGCACTTAAAATTGCAAGAAGTGGAAGACCTTTTACGGACGGCGAATTTGTAACAGTGTTTTGTAGAGTGTTCGGAGGTATTATGCCCGTCTGCAATGGCCCAATTTGAGGCGTTAAGCTTGTCTGAACAAACAATATCTTGATGACTGCAAGAAATTGGTGAGGAATTAAAGGAACAGTTGCGCACTAAATGTCGTAGCTTCGTATACTACTCAATTGCTGTCGATGAGTGCAATGACAATCGCAGAATGGCTCAACTTGCAATTTTTGTAAGGGGTGTCGAAAAAGATTTTAGTGTTACTGAGGAACTATTGGATGTTGTTTCTTTGAAAAGTATCACAACTGGAGAAGATATATTTCTGGCTGTAGAGGAGGTTTTGAATGATATGCAGTTGTCACTGGAGCACTTGCACAGCATTGCAACTGATTGTCAATCAGTTCACAAAGACATTCCGTTTTATTGTGCCGCACAATGATTAAGTTGTTCAAAATTACTCTCAGTGTTTTTCAATTTGAGACAAGAAATAGCTCTGTTTATTGATATGAAGGGTTGTCCACAATTCAGACTTTGATGATGAGCAATGGATTGCTGACCTTGCTTTCATGAAAGACATCACAGGTTATTTACGTGATTTAAAGAAATCCTTGCAAGGTAAAAATAAATTAATCGGTACTATGTGTGACCGAGTAGAAAGTTTCAAATTGCAACTTCTACTTATGAAAAGTCAGCTTCAAGAAGTAAATTTAGACAATTTTCCTTCTTTAAAATCGTTTAAGTATTTATGACCACAGCAGCGAGTACACAATAGCATTACAGTCATTGCATAAAAAATTTGATGATAGATTTGAAGAAATAAAGCAACTAAAACCTACACTCAAGAGTTTTTATTACACCATTTTCAGTGCTCTCAGAGGATGCCCCATCAGTCTCCAGATTGAGCTGATAAAACTACAATGTGATTCAATTTTGACACTGATTTGATTTCATTTTATAAAGGCAGTGATCAACTAGAATTCTAAAGGATTCATGCCCTTGCCCTGAAATGTGTTGCTATGTTTGGAACAACCTTTGTTTGTGAACAAACATTCTCAATTATGAATATTAACAAAACAAAAACAAGGTCATATTTGTCTGATGCTTCGTTGGAAGCTATACTTCGAACTGCAACTGCCAAAACGATTGTTCCAAATATAGGAAAATTAGTGGCTTCAAAGTACTGTCAAATATCAACAAAGAATGTCGAAAATTAGTGTAAAATAAGAGGCAAAATAAAACTATTTTTTCTGTCTGTAGACACAATTGGCATTATTATTATTATTAGTTTTAATACCAGTACACCGACTAACACATTGATCTGTTGAGCTCCATTCACAAACAACAACTGCCGCCTTGCTAAGCGCTGCCACAGCAGCACTGTGTCCGCTTCGCTCACATCATATGCCCCATATCACCGGCGCTGCAGCAGAGCACCTGTGTTTCCCTGGTACCAGCCGGTGCTCACAAATAACCTGATTTGGAGAGGCCTGCTCTATATACTCCTTCCACCTTTTACCTTTCCCTTCTTTGCTGAGAACTGGTTCTTGATATTCATACTGCTGTTACAACTTCCGTGTGTGGTTTTTTTTTTTTTTTTTTTTTTTTTTTTTTTCTCCCACTATTTGGGTATTTTAGTAGCAAGTGGTAAGATGGATAGGGTGTGTGCATGCTGTGTGTGGACACAGGAAGAGTTAGCCACTGTTCACAAACAGCTCAATGTGCTTTTGGCCATAGTCAGCTGTCTCCAGGCCTCTGCCTCAGGGTGCGGTGGCAGCAGAGAGTCTGGCATGTCACATGGAACACCTCAGGTGTTACATGAGTTGCCAAGGGTCTCTGCTGCTGCAGTATGTTCGTGTGTACCAGATGCGGTTGATCCATTCTAGCTGCAGGGTGAGGTGAGGGTAGTGTGTTCGTGTCACTCAATGCCAAGGGCGAATGTCATACATCCAGCGAGTGGACGTGTAGTCGGTCCTTCAGCGGGTCCAAGGAGGTACTTTTCACTTAAAAATCTTCTGCTACCATTTGAATTTTAAGAGCTTATTTTGGTCACCTTTGTCAAAAACGTTCTTCAAAACTACAAAAGCTATTAAGCTAGGTTAGTCTTTTTTCATCCTATAATTTATAAAGTGAGTACTATCTCCAAGTTCCTACATTTTTCCTAAATACAAGCTGATCTCCCCCAAGGTCAGATTCTACCACTCTTTCCATTCTTCTGTAAATACTTCATGTTAGTATTTTGCAACCATGAGTTGTTAAAACTGATAGTGCTGTAGTTTTTTGCACCTGCCTGGACTTTCTTTCTTTGAAATTGGTGCCGTTATATTTTTCTTGAAGGCTGACATTATTTCAACTATCTCATACAAATTGTACACAAGGTGAAATGGTTTCATCATGGATCCCCCAGGATATAAGTAGTTCAGAAGGAATATTATCTATTCCTGGGGCCTTGTTTTGACTCAAATTTTTCAGTGCTCAGTCAAATTCTTCTCACAGTATCATATCTCTTATCACATCGTCATCTACTTCCTCTTCCCTTTCTATAACACTACCTTCAAGTGAATTCAGTTGTATAGTCCCTCTATATATTTCTACCACCTTTCAACTTTTCCTTCTTTGCTTAGTACTGGTTTTCCATCCAAGCTCTTGATATTCATACAAATGATTTTCTTGTCTACAAACTTATCTCTTATTTTCTTGCAGGCAGTATCTATATTTCCTCTAGTTATACATTATTGTACAGACTTGCATGTGTCCTCTAGCCAAACTTGATTAGCTGATTTACCCTTTAAATCTCATTTTTGACTGCTTCATTTTTATATTTTCTCCTTTCATCAATGAAGTTCAATATCTCCTGTGTTCCATTAGGCCTTTTCTTCCATCATCTGCTGCCTTCACTATTTTATCTCTGAAAGCTAGTCACACATCTTCTACTGTTATACTTTCCCCCATTTCAGTCAACCATTGCCTAAGCTCCCCCTCAAACTCTCAATAACATCAGCTTCCCTCATTTTATCCAGGTTCTATTCTTACTTTTCAACCTTTTAGCAGTTTCTTCAAGTTTAATCTACAGTTAATAACCAACAATTTATGGTTGAACTCTATATCTGCCCCCAGATATGTCTCACAGTATAAACCTGCTTCCAAAATATATGTCTTACCATTATAAAATCTATCTGATTTCTTCCGTTGTCTTCTGATCACTTCCACATAGACAATCTTCTTTCATGATTCTTAAACCAAGTGTTTATGATCATTAAATTGTCCTCCATGAAAAATTCTGCCAGGCGAGACTTCCTCTGTCATTCCTTTTCTCCAGTGTATATTCGCCTACTGCTTTCCTTTTGCTTTCTTTTCCTACTAGAAAATTCCAGGCCCCATCATAGTCAAGTTTTCCTCTACTTTAACTGTCTGAATAACTTCTTCCTCTCTTCATACATTTTTATTTATTTATTTATTTTAAATTTCTCATCATTAGCAGATCTAGCTGGTAAATAAACTTGTACTGCTGTGGTGGGTGTTGGCTTCAGGTCCATCTTGGCTACTATGCTGTTTGTATTAGCTTACCCTATCCCTATTTTGTTACTACACCTACTTTTGCATTACCCCAACTGATTTGGAATCTATAACCCTGTATTCATCTGAGCAGAAATCATACTCACCCTGCCACTGAATGTCACTAATCCTTACCATATGTAGCTTCAGTCCACCAATTTCCCTTTTCAAATTCTCTAACTTACCTACCCTATTGCAAGACAACATTCAACACTCCAATCCGTAGAATGCATGTTTTGTTTTTTGCTGATTGTGACAACCTCTTGAGTAAGCCGCACCCAGAGATGATGGGGAGGGGGGGGGGGGGAGACTGTTTTACCTCTGGAATATTTCCCCCAAAAATATGCCTCATTAAGCATGCATATTGTAGTGCTGGGTGTCCTTGGGAAAAGTAATAACTGTCATTTCCCCTTGCTTACAGTCGTTCACAGTAACTATGGCAAAACCATAAAAGCTGATGTTACAATGCCATATCAGCCAATCATCCAGATTGTTGTCCCTGCAACTATGGAAAAGGTTGCTGCCCCTCTTCAGGAACCATACATTTGTCAGGCCTCTGTACAAATACCCCTCTACTGTGGTTGCACCTATGGTACAGTTATCTGTATCTTTGAGGCACACAAGCCATCCCACTTCGGCAATGTCTGTGGTTCATGGAGGTGGAAGAAGAAGAAAACTGGACAGCACTATGAAATAATCATAATAGGTGGTGTTCACTACACATCCTGTTGCATAGAGTTTGGGAAATTTGCAGATGTCTCGCAGTGCATTTACAACATTATGAAGTTTGTTGTCAATAGTTAACCCCAGTTTTAAAACAATAGTAGCATTCACAAATATAATAGCAAAAGGAAAATCAGCTTAATACTGTTCATCATTTACCCTTTGTGTAGAATTAAAATTAATGAAACAATGGAAATTTCAGGAAGGATTCAAGAATATTTTTGAAAGGATAGGTTGCTACTCCACCACAGAGACATCTTGATGATACGCAGAAAGACAAACATAAAAGATTACAAGTATACACAGCTTTTGTCCACTATGGCCACTTCAAAAATACGTATAAATTTCTCTGTGGTGAGTAGAAAACTATCTGTTGGAAAATACTATATAAATGAATGAGATAGGTAATAATCTTTGGTCACTTATCCATTTATCTGAAGACTCTAACAAATAATAAATTTAACTTCAAATACAAACTAAAATTAAATGTTTTCAACACTTTATATATGAGTATACTAATGCAAAAGTCAATTATCTGATTTGTTTGCACTTTAACATGTAAGACAAAAAATGTTCATATGTTTGTTAAGCTTAAGGGACTTAACAGCAGAGTCATCAGTCCCTAAACCTACAAACTACTTATGAACTAACTTATACTAAAGGCAGCACAAACATCCATGCCTGAGGGAGGATTTGAACCCCCGCCGGGGAATGGCCTCGCACATCATAGCATAGCACCTAAATGCGCTCGGCCACTCCGCCGCGGCCATGTAAGACACTAAATTAAAAAAAAAAAAAAAAAAAAAGCAGTCTTATTCCACATAACTGTTCCATACTATAAATTAGGCCAGTAGAACGAGCAAATAACTAGCTTACTAACTGATCAATAACAAACAACGACGAGAGCACATTAACTTTCACTGACTATCTATTTGTGATGTAAACACAACATTGAAAACCTTCTAGACAATAAAATATGAGCAAAACATGGTTATGATGACAATGTTAGAATGGTAAAATATAAAGCAGTCATTAATCCATTACCATTGTGCTGTATTAGACACGATACCACTGAAGGTGGTGTGCTGTTGCCATCCTATGACCTATGAACATTTTACCCACCCACTTACAGGGGGACCTGGTGCTACTTGACATTTTTTACATCTAAGACATTGCCAACGGCAAAGGAAGTGACACAAAATCATATTATGACTGGGGACTGAAGCCACCAACTTTTGATATAGGGCCGCAAGCCCTCTGACTGAATACACTGACCTATTGTCCCAGCTCAACATTGAGCGCCAAAACATGTTTGAGTGTGTCTTTCATTCTGAAAACACTGAAGTCTCATGGATAAACAAACTCTGTGTATAATTTTTATATGGTTATTTTTCAGGTAACATCACTGACTTTGCTGAACAAGCAGTTTTTCAAGGTATTAAGGTACTCCAAACACACTTACAGTCAAATGTTCTGTGATAGTAAATACCTGATATTCTCAATAGGTCAGAAGTAGCTTTTGTTTGTTCACACATATCTGCATCAGATATAACGATTTAGAAGCACAAAATACTGACAAGTCAACAAGGCATGTTTAAATTACTTACCATATGAAATGTTGCACTGTTGGCTTTATTATTTAATGTATGTAAGAAAAAATGTAATAACAATAATAATAATAATAATGAAACAGTAAATTACTTGTGCACATAGACATGTAGGCTACTCACTGATATGAAATGTGTGGTGTGTTATACAGTATCTCAAATTAATACTTTCATTAAATGCTAACCTTGGCAGAGTAATTAACATCAGCACCTCTGCTGAGAAGAAGATTTGCTATATTTTCGTTTCCATAGTGCGCTGCAATATGAAGAGGAGTGAATCCACTCTTTGAGGTCACATCTGGATTATGATCATTCTGTAAAATACGAAAGGTTTCATACAATGAGGATACAGTAAAGAGAAGGGAAAATTTATATTGTTGCTCCTCTGGAGCTACTTTAATACATAAAATAACTTAGATTCTTGTTCATAATGTGATCAGTTAAAACTATGGCAATTATGATTATGTACATAAGGACAACATTATACAAATTTGTCAGCGGGTTGTCATGACTTTCCCGCGTAACTGAAGACTGGGATACCACCCGTCTGCTTTGACCCAGACGTCATCAAGTCCGAAAACCCCTATACGGGATATCTTAATACTTCTGAATAGTAGATAAAAAATAATCTGTAATTATACTCGTAAATTATAGATAACACAATGTACCATCCATCACAGGTCTTAGCACAAAAATTCGCGCCTTCGGCGCTCACATGCGAAAAAAATTCTCTCGGTTAACCTACACCTAACCATCAGAGAGAAGCTACAGGCCACATTTAAAACACAAAATCATAATCTAAACTCTATGCTTGTAAACAAACTATCGTGTTAGCCACCACATAATTACTCACAACTTCTACAAACACCCACGCACCTCAAAACTACCGCGCTGCGATGATGTCACGGGTCAAAGCTGACGGGCGGTAACCCCGTCTTCAGGTGAGCTGACTTTACTCCAAAAACGTGATCTAGAAATTTTGAAATGATTTTTATGGTAGGCCTATATGTTCATCGTGTTATCCTACTGCATTTAACAGTGTACGTAGGCCTAATATTAGTACCCAATCACTTTTATAAACAAGGTAATAGCATAATTACAATAAAACAACCTCTTTCTTCAGTCCCAGGGTGTAAAGTATGTTTTCTCACCATTATTGTTATTTCCTGTTGGCCCCTTCATAAATTCTATTTTCTCCATTAATTTGCTGTCATTTAACATTTTGCATACCGGTACCGGTAGACAATCTTTCACACATTTTGCGATATTGAAACGGTGCCATAAACTTCTACACCAAGTTTAAATCTGATGACAGAGGAAAGTAGGCCTACATCATGTTTCTATTCGTGCATGATCTATTATTATAGGAGAAATATTCATTGCAATTTTTTGAGCACTTCAAAATGATTTTTCCCGTTTTGGAACCTGACTGCACTTTACACTGCAATAATTCATAAAAAATGTATCTGAATTTATTTTTACTCTCTATGATTAGAAAATGCCAAAAATATGCTAAAATACGCAGAAATACGGAAAATTCTGGGAAATACTTTGACGAAAATAATATGTAATAAATAAATAAATTAAAGATACAAAAATTCATGAACTTTGATAGTGAACTGCAAACACTAATACCAAATCACTGTCATTAATTAGTCTCTACCGAACGAAAAAAACATCAACAATGAAGGTGGCGGCAGCTGGAGGACTTCGAACCATAATGATCTGCAGGTGTTCATTGCCAACTGTACAATTTACTGTAAACCTATGTTGACTGCATTGTTGTGTGATTTGTCGCTGAGCTGTCCTATCAGACATGAGGTTAGCGGCGGAAAAATACCAACCGGAAGTGCCTGTAGTTTGGCAGTCAGAAGTATAGTATCCGTGTCTTCAAGATCTTTGCGTAGTCTACCCCACAGAACAACAATGTCTACCTAACGCAATGTGACAGCTTAGAATGTAAACAAAGCAGACGATCATGCTAATAGGTGTTGACACTCTGTTAGTGTTTACCTCTGTTGATTACTCGTGAAATAGCTTGGTCTTTCTGTACATATTGTTTTATTTTCTTTACAGCCTGAGTGAAAAATAACCGTTTGACAGACGGCACGACACGGATCTTTCAGTGACTATTCAACTACATTTGTTTAAAAATAAATAATCAATAATGACGTTATTTAAATTATGTACCCAGGTACAATCTATGTTGGACACAGAGCGTGTTGGCTTCTATCTCGGAGTTTTCAGCTTACGTTTGTTTCATGTTGCAAATTCCGTTTCGCTACCACAAATTCAGACTCAGACTTGCTAGCACTGTTCATATTTCATTGCTCATGAATGGTGAAACTTGGGTAATGTCAGCAGCTCATACTGGACAAAACGTCTGACAAACGTCATACTTCGACAGAATGGACAACACGTCAACAAATGGCCATAAAAGCTTTAAATGTAAAGTAGATAAGAATTTGGGACACATCTTTACGAATCATGACCATGGATTTGCATCTGTTGTTAATGTGCTGTAACAACTGGTTTCGTAGAGTTTAGTATTCATTTATCTTGCATTTTCTAAACCTATTAAGTACACAAAATCATTCCACGTCGAAATAACATATCATTGATAACTTTTCGTTGTTGCCATGCTAAAAGAAGTACATATTTGTTGTAAGGAACACAGATATATATAAGTGAAAAATTTCTGGCTGTCACTACTTACTGTTACCACACTTTGCACTGATGCATGTCAACAATGCTCGATCAAGTATTGTCAACAACAAATGAAAATACTTTTAAAGTATTGTTTCGTCAACCACAGGAGTGACAGAAGAAGAAATATCTCAAACCACACTAGGTAGAAAGCTGAGCATGTTTTTTACGGTGTGTACGTCAAGGGAATTGCAGGATAACTCATCTGAAGCTTCTCTTCAAGTGCCATCAGTCAGGAATTTTGTTTGAATATAGACATACTGAGATCAAGCAAGGCAAAACATTTGGTGTCCTTGAACGAAATAGACCTACCCAGTATCTTGAAGATCCGGTAGCCTCGGCAGTTATTTATCTTGTAATTGCCAATAGCAATAGATTGTTTGGATATTACCTATTTTGTACTCATGATAAGATATTTTAATGCACACTACGTCATTAGTTCATTTTATTTGTATTACCACATTACTCAGGCAAACCTGAGTTAGGGTAGCAACATTTTCTTTATTAATGATCCCACCAATGGATAATATCTACTGTCAAGTCTCAAATACAGAAATATTTATCTTTCTCATTGTACTTTGTACAGTGACGTGCCCAATCCGAAAAGATTATTACATTTACAATGGTTTATTATTAGGACAGTATTCCCCTAACACACGCTCGGAAATCGTCACATATTCGGAAATTACTATCCGAATAACTGTTCCGTCCTTCGTTTTCTAATCAGTTGTAAATAAAAGACAGGGACGTAGAAGTAACTTTTAATACATTCAGAGAAGTTCAATTAAAATGTAAAGACAAAAAAAAATCTGTAAGGCGACAGGGCCCGAACCCACAGCTACACATTTTAACAATTTACGAATCCCCGACGCTACCCATTACGGTACAATCACGTACATCCATCATGACATCGAGAATACTTATACATATACTTGAATAGGTACGATGTTGCTTTGTTACAAAACTATTATTCATTTGTAAGGTAAGCGGTATCGTGATTACTCTTAAAGGCATCATAATGGCCTACTGAAAGTTTAAAGTTCACCATCCTATACATATTATAAATGCGAAAGTTTGTTACCGCATCACGCTAAAACTGCAGCACTGATTTAGAAGAAACTTCATATAGAGATTTCTTATGTCTTTGATTAGGACATAGGCTACTTTTCAAAATGTTTATTACAGGTTATTTATTTGAAATATATCCATAAAAATACGTAACGGTTGTAAGAAGCTTCCAATACAACAGCAGAAGTGTGATATACAGTATGTCATGTTTAGCCGCTAGGGTTAACGCGCCATGTCTGCAATTCTCATTATTTTGGGCAATGGTTCGGGTCCTGGTACAGTGAAATTTTTTTCTTTGTTATTGCTGTCTTTTTTACTTTCGAATATACAAAACGATTCTGGGATACTGCCAAAACGGCTTAAATGACATATAATTACATACACAAGAAATCTGAATGTTGATGTTTATGCCACATTCATTTTCATTTGTTGTAACAAATTAAGGAAGTATGTATATAAATTGAAGACTTTAAATAAAATATGCTCTAAGTACCATGGCAAGAAAAAAACATGGACTTTTGTATAGAATGGGATCTAGATACCAAGCCCTATTTTGTGTACAAAGCGCGAACTCCCACGTATAAATAGCGTACGTAAACTGCAATAAAAGTAGTAGCAAATGCACTCAACAGATGGCAGGCGGTACGCTGCAGTTAACATATGAAACGTTGTGTGTTCCGGCCAACTGCAACGAAAGTAGTAGCAAATGCACTCAACAGATGGCAGGCAGTGTAACACTCATGAAAATACTTCTCAGGACGTATAATGTGTATTCAATTGTGATATTATCCAGATTCTTAAATTTTGCTTTCTCCTTGGTTTTCGATGACGTGTATTAGGCTGTCACCTTCAACTATAGATGTTCGAACATTGTCTTTGGATTTCAAAGAATAATAGTTTCTTTGGTGATTTCGATTATTTATAGCATTCGAACGTTTGCTTTTAGTGCTGGTGACTTTGCTGGTTAGATTTCACTGATTCAATCTTTCTCTGGCGATTTCGTTGGTTTGTAAAACTTCGTTGGTTTCTTTCCCTGTTATATTTATTGTTTCTTTCATTCGTTTAGTTCGTATTTATAGGATCAGGATAGTTTCTTTATTCGTTGCATTTGTTGTTTCTTTTGTTGGTTCGCTTTGCATTTGTAGGATCTCAACAGTTCGTTTCTCCGTTAGAATTCTTTTTTATTTCGTTACTTTTCTTCGTTAGAGCTGTCAGGAGTGCCATCCCACAAGTTGGAGCTGAAGGTGGGTGTGCCTGTTTGATTGATGCGTAAGTTGGATGCACCACGATTATGCAATGGCACCAGGTGACGCATCACGGACCTCAGAAGGCATATCGTGCAAGCCACCATCATCACCGGTGAAGCCAAGGGAGAGACTGCATTAATACCACGAATTCCCATCATCCCAACAAACTTTCCATTCCAGTTTAAACGGTTACAGTTCCTACTGAAAGTGGCTTTCTCGATTACTAAAACAAGAGTCAAGGTCAAACATTAAAAGTGGCAGGTATTCATCTGGCCACCCCAAGTTTCTCACACGGACAGCTCTACGTAGGCTGCTTCCGTGTATCGAGAGCTAGAAATCTCTACGTATACTCAGAGCAAGAAGTCTCGAAACGTCGTTTACAGGGACGTATTGCAATAGATTTTTGGGTCTCCATCCGTTCCAAGACAATTATGTATTCCGTGCTAACAATGTCGCAAACAGTCATGTAGTTATTTATGCCCTTCCTTGGAACTTTAATGTCTGACTATTGAACCGCGGGCAGCAGCTAGTTTCTTAATAAACTGAATTTAAAATGGCGCCTGTCACATCATGGCAAAGACTCTACCCGTGTGTATAGTGTCTGGTCCAAAACTTAGAGTAGAGGTTGATATTTGGTGAAGTTACAGTTAGTGTCGTACTGTATTTTCTTATTTTTTGAAATAAGTTTTCAATTTGAAAATCTGATTTTAGTGAGTTGTAGTGTTTATTTTTAATGTTTGGCTTCCTTCAGTGTTCAATGAAATAATGGACAGTGGTCAATACGGCGAAGGCGGACATTCAAATTTCCCGCCGAATTCCGTCGGCTTGACTACACAGGATCCATAGTATGCAGGTGCAATCCAATCGGTTTCCACAATTAACCAGATTGCAGACAATGAAAACTTAAACATGGACGTCGAGACCACAAACAGTAAGTTGAAAAGCAAACGTTTATCTGATGATACACTAACTAAAAAAGATAAGAGGCAGGCAAAAGCAAAGAAACTACTGAACAAAACTGACGAAGATACGTCACAGACATTGCAATGCAATAAGACAGAACACACTGTCGTACAAAATTCTGGAAATAATTCGTTAAGTAATGAAAAGCACCAAACACTTAACGACAACTTAAATGTAACACATTCCGTGGCAAATAGTGTTAATATAGATCAAAAGACAAACACACAATCGGTGTATGTGGAATCCAAGGATAATCGATACAAAGTCGATTCGTAAGGTCCTTTTTATATATACGTAGAGGGATCGATCGGTAATGTTGGCAACTTGTATCCAATAGCATTGGGAAAAATTATATTTCAAGCAAAACCAGAATGCCGGAGGCTCATAACAAATATCAAAACTGTCGTAAAAAATAGACTTAGAATTGATCTAACTTCCGGGCAAGTTGCAAATAACCTAGTTCAATCTTCACTGTTCCACAGTAATCAGTTACTAGCCTATATTCCAGCTCATAGATTAACTCGACGTGGTGTAATCCGTAATGTTGATCTAAACATCACGGATGACGAACTATTTCAAGCTTTAGAATCGCCAATGAAAGTTCTCAACATCAGAAGGGCGCGTCGTAAATGGGAATTCCTTGTCATCTTTCTCATACAAAACATGTGTTGTGACCTTCGATTCCCAGTACTTGCCAGAATACGTAAGCATAAACGGGATGAGGTGTCAAGTCCGACCATATGTATCAACGGTCAGACAATGCTACAACTGTCTGAGATTCGACCACATTAGCAGTCAATGTCGCTCTCAGAAGCGTTGTATATATTGCGGTGATAATCACTCAGCAGATGAATGCTCCAGTACTCATCCTACTTGTCTTAATTGCAAAGGAATTCATAATTCAATGGATAAGAGGTGTCCAGAGTATGAGAAGCAGAAACAAATAAAGAAAATATCTGCCGAGTTAAACATACCACACAAAGAAGCTAATGATTTAGTTACTAACAAGCCTTATGCGGAAGTTGCGTCGGCTCAGTGGACGCGAGATGACGAGAAATCTTTCCCAACTCTTTCTAAGACACAACATAGGTTCACAACATACAAACAGCCTCGGCAACAAACAAAATCCTCAGTAACTTCGACGGTACCACGATTCCCAGTCGTACACCGTGAAAGTGAACTACCATTAGGACCAATGGCAGCAAATCCATATAGCCCACAGTGTCACCATATTCCCAGCCAGAAGGAAGCAAATGTAGGCACTACCACTAAGTCTGATACGCTCAGCAACACAGTAACTATTGAAAAACTTGTTAAATTTGTTGACAGACTTATAAAACAAGTACAGGCAACAAACACCGACTTAGTGGATCCAATAACTATACAACAGGAAATCGTTAGTATTTTATCTTAATTAAAACAAAGAATAATGAAAATTTTCCAGGGGAATGTTCGTTCAGCAATCTCAAACAAGGATTCCTTAGAGCATGAACTATTTTTGAAAAATGTAGAGATCGCTTCAATTAGTGACACTTGGTTTAAACCTGACACACATATTAAGTTTAGAGGCTATCATCTACTTCGTGAAGACAGAAATGATGGAAAAGGTGGTGTGGCTCTGCTAATAAGATCGTCAGTGGCTTTTTCCGCTCACTATATTGATTTTACGAATATACATAATTTTCAAGCGGTAGTAGCAAAAGTGCGCATTTCATCACAAGTTCTAACTATAAGCTCATTATACTGTCCTCCAAAAACAAAAATAAAAATGAAGGAATGGTATGCTTTATTCGGTCAGTTAGATCCGCCGTTATTAATTTGTGGGGATTTCAACGCTCATAATTCTTCATGGGGTTGCGAAGTAAATGATATCTAGGGAGAAGCCATTCTAGAAGTAATGGACTAATTTAATTTATGCATATTAAACGATGGGTCTCCAACTTTCAAATGTTCAAATTACTACTTACAAACTACTTATGAACTACCTACAACTAAGGACGGCACAAATATCCATGCCCGAGGGGGGATTCGAACCCCCGACCGTAGTGGCCGTGCAGACCGTGACTGAAGCGCCTCAGTCCCCTCGGCCACCGCGGCCGGCTCTCCAACTTTGCTCACTAAGCCGCATCAGAGTAAATCAGCTGTTGATTTAACTATTTGTACAGCATCGTTAGCAGGTTTATTCGAATGGAAAGCATACACATATCTGATAGGTTCAGATCACTTCCCAATTGAAATATCAGTAAATAGTGCACCAACAAAAATTACATATGAACCAGAATTAAGGTGGAATACAAGGAAAGCAGATTGGACTACTTACCAGAGGGTTCTAGAGGAAGAATGTATTTCATTCGAACTGACATATGGATGCCACACTACATATAACAGATTCATAAACATGATTAACAGAGCTGCGAAAGCCTCAATTCCTCAGAAGAAAGTAACAAGAAATCCGAAATTTAGACCTGCTCCATGGTGGAATTCCGAGTGCTCACTTGCAGTTGCCAAACGTAAATTAGCATTCACACATTACAAGCGTAACAGCACGTGGGAAAAATTTTGCAACTTTAAGAAAGAGGATGCCAGAGCCAAACGATTTCTTAAAGCCCAAAAGAAATCTTCCTGGAAAAAATACTGCGAAAAGATTTCAAGAAATACACCTATCTTAGAAATATGGTCAATGATAAGACGGATAAACAATAAATCTTTTACACAAAAATCTATAAGCAACTGGGTTGAAAATTTTGCAGATATTATTGCACCTCCTTCAGCAGAAGGAGAAACATTACTGTTTAAAAGCAGCAATCACGGAGACTCACAGCCATCTTGTGAATTATTCGCAAAACCATTTACAATTCAAGAACTAGAACTGGTCCTCAATTGTTCTACTCATTCAGCTCCTGGCATTGATCAAATCAACTACCCCATGTTATCTTACTTACCTACAGCAGCAAAAAACATTTTGCTGCAGATATACAATGCAATATGGGCAGAAAGTGAAGTTCCTCACGAATGGTCAACACAAATTATTGTTCCTGTATTAAAGCCCAGTAAAGACCCTTCTATAGCGGAATCCTATCGTACAATTGCACTGTCATCGTGCTTAGCAAAGACTTTTGAACGCTTCCTCAAATTACGTCTTGAATGGTGGCTGGAACATAATAAAAATTTGCCCATGTCGCAGTATGGCTTTCGGAAAGGTAGAAGCACTATGGGCTATTTAAGCATTCTAACATTAGATATTGAAAAAGTTTTTGCTGAAAATGGTTATCTAACTGCTTTATTCTTGGATATATCAGGAGCATATGATTCTGTTGACATTACCTTACTTTTGCAAAAGTTAGAACGCTTAGGTATTCCACACATTTGCCTTCGATTTCTCCAAAATTACTTACGCCAAAGAACAATCTATTTTAAAAAGAAAGACAACAGTCTATATGGACCTTTCTCAGTTTGGAAAGGAATTCCACAAGGAGCTATTCTAAGTCCTATATTATACGCATTATATGTTGCAGCTCTGGAAAATATATTCGATCCCACTATTCGTGTGCTACAATACGCAAATGATGTGTGCCTATATACAGCTTCAACCAGCCTGGATCTTTGTTGCTTATGAATGAACAAGGCAGCTGATAAACTATCTGCTTAAACTTATCTCATTCGAAATCTTCTGTAGTTTTCTTTACGTGGAAACGCCAATCATACCAGATGAATACCATAAATCTAGGACCTTTTACATTTAACGTAAGAACAATAGCAAAGGTATTGGGGCTTCTTTTGGATAGAAAACTATCCTGGGCTGAACACATCAAGCACATTGTTACGAAGGCAGAAAAAGCCCTTAATGTTTTACGAGCAGTAAGCGGTGTATGGTGGGGTGCCCAACCGGCAATCCTCCTCATCTTATATTACGCTCTAATACGCTCTGAAATGGATTATGGATGTTTTCTATATGGAAATGCGCCACAGTATGCACTTCAAAAACTAAATGTATTGCAGTTTCGGGCCATCAGGCAGTGTCTAGGAGCAATGAAGTCGTCACCATCAAATGCCCTCCAAACTGAAGCGAAAGAAATGCCTCTGGATATCCGTAGAGAACTACTTGCCAAAAGGTTTCTGCTTCAAAGATTTGTAGTGATCAACCACCCGGCCATAGTTAAAGCTAAGCAAATGTCAGTAAGAGGATACTTATCAGAAGACAAGCGAACACCTTTGTTAGTAAAAGGCTTCCCATGTCTCAGTTTTACATTTCCTCTGATACAGAATGACCCAATTTTACGTGTTCAGCAAGGAATATGAGACAACAGTCTACCAACGTGAAGTTTTTTTTATCTCCCAAACAGAAAGAGTGAAGAGGTTAAAGACAATAAAGATGTAACAAACTATTTGGAAAGTAAATGGCCGGATTTTTTGCATGTATATACAGACGAATCCAAAACACCTGAGGGAGCTGGTTGTGCATTTTATTGTCCCAGATTACACAAATCAAAAAAGTTTATGCTACCACCATTGACTAGCATCTACACTGCTGAATTAATAGCAGTTAAGTTTGGAACAGAAAGGGGGAATAAAACACCAATTTTGACAGATTCTAGAAGCATTTTAGAGAAATTGCAGCATAGAAACAGGAAAGCCAACAACAGTTATATTTATGAGTTGGTGGAAACAATAATGAAAGCCAATAAAGAAAAGAAATGTGTTCATCTTATGTGGATAAAGGGTCATTCAGGCATTCGGCACAATGAAGCCGTTGATGCTCTAGCAAAAGAAAGCATCAAAGATGGGGACCCACTATTTATACATTTTCCATATTTCGACTTTATACAAGTCTCAAAAAAAGAGGCATATAATCAATGCGAACAGCAGTGGCAAGTTTCGCAGCAGAAAAAGGGCCTCTCATATGCTACACTTCAGCGTACCATTCCAGCAAAACCGTGGTTCTGGCAGAAGAATCTTCCAAGGAGATACGTAGCATCAATGATTAGAATAAGATTAGGACATGCATGCTTCCCTGCACATCTCTACAGGATTTGAGTGAAAGACTGCCCCAAGTGCGATGTTCATCCAGAAGAAGATGGAGATCTTGATCATATCATCCTCGGATGCATCAAATATGCCCCACAGCAAAATAAGTTATGGCAGAAGCTCGCAAAAATGAAAATTCCCTTTTCTACAAACATAAGACTGTTAATGAATGAGAACAAGCCAAACCTTTATGATGTTTTATTCAATTTTTTACAAGACGCGGATATACAGCTTTGACATGAAGTGTGGAATTTATAAGTTTGAAGTTTGTAATTTTTCTAACCATGTTTAAAACAGATGTATATACAAAAAGTAATTGTACACTAAATTAAAAATGTAATGGCTGTATTGTTTCATGCAAAAAGCCAATAAAAATAAAATCAATCAATCAAAACTTAGAGTATAGATATACTGAAAGGTCCAAAAGGGAAGTGGTATTTATCCGCCGCTAACGTATACTGTCCTATCAGTGCCTATCTTTTGATGCAAAATTTTCCTTTTTCGTAAATTGTCAATCATATGGTTGCTAGCCCATGTAAGGTTTACTTTCACTTCTGGAAATCACACGGATTATTAGAAGTTCGTGGACGCTGTAACAGCTGGTGTGTGTTAAGGCGGCCACATACGTAACAGCGTGCTTCACAAGCATGCGCATATTGCTCACGCACCTACACGGCTCAAGCAACGATTTGTTTACAACTGTCAAGATCAGACGGCGATGTGTTGACTATGGCATGTTTTATGCTCGTGTTGAAAAAACAAAAATAAATAAATAAATAAATTTAAAGAAAAAAGTAAAACTTAGTGTAAAGAGTGGTTAAAACAACGAAAATCGTATTCAAGGTTAAATTTTACTCTATGTAAATGTCACGTCTATGTACTTTACCTCAACAAACTTTGTCTTAAAATGCGTGTTTTGGGAATATCTATAATGCGATGTTTCATTTTCTCTCCAAACATTTGTATTAAGGAAGATTAAATACGAAATCCGTCAAATACGTGTCCTACATTGCCCGGAAGTGACATTTAATAGGGTAAAACGTTAACTATATACTCATGATTGGCATAAGTATCTCAGGTTGAATGAAGATACGTATTTGAATCTTCTGTCTCTCGTTACGCCTTTGATTTAAATGTTTATATTTCGCGAGAAGTATGTCATACGCAGCGTCTCCCTTTTTCTATCATTTACATCTAATGTTCCGCAAGCAGGGATGCGTTTCATAAAGTCTAATAAATTCCTATAAGAGGTCGTGGTTTATGTTTCTTAATTCAGACATTGCTATTACGGCACTAATTGAAACTTATCGAAAACAAAAAATACTCACGGTATGCAGCTTCACTCAGACTATCAAATGCTTTCACACGCTCAAGCATGCATACGCTTTAACGCTTGCACAAGCCTGCATAATCGAAATTCGATCCACCATCAAGCTGCTTGTACAAGCCTGATGTTTGATGAAATTTATCCTACACACGCTCAAGCATGCTTGCACAAGTGTGGTTGTCAAGCATGCTGTTACGTGTGTGGCCGCCTTTATTTGTACTCCACATGGAGGTGAAGCTCGCCCTCTACCCGCAAATGATACCGCGCACTGCCGCAGACAGTATCCGTTCTCCCAACTCCGCACATAATCCACTCGACAGATGCCAAGATACTAGTGTCTAATGTATATGGTCTGACAAGCATATACGGCTCCACGAGGCCGATCTCTCACGAAAGGAGCTGAACTGCCGAAGTTGCACTACGAAGCAGAAGGAAATTTAGCATGTTCAACGGGTAGCTGCCAGGAGGTCTATTGTTTGTATCGAGTGTATAGTTTTCGTTGTGAGAAAATTTTAAGGAGTGTTGTGAAAGCGTGAACATTTTTTCCTTCTTGAAATAGGACAGTATCATCAGATATATGATGAACGTAGGAAAAAAATACACATTATCAGAGTGTGGAAGGAGCTATGATTATGACGAGAATCTGAGGAAAATCGTGCCACAAGCACATCCATGAACGTTAGGAGATGTCGCTCCACAATTAAAAGCGAAAATGTCTTATTAAATATTTGTGCTGTTCACGTGACAAACAATTCTACTATGAGCGCAAGCTAATGTGCCATGAAAGAAATGAACATACATCGGAAAATAGTTGTGTTAAAAGCAAATGTTCATTGTGCGATATCTTGGTCATTTCGAAAAAGTGCTATTACGATCGCTTGTCAACGTAACGTGCTGTGTCGATCGCATCGGAAGAGACTGACTTTGCATCTTTCCAGGAATTCAGAGATTGGAAGAAGTAAAAAGAGAAATACGTTCTTATTTTAGGATATATCAAAAAGTGTGGGTCGTATCGTACTTAAGGCATCGTTCAGGGCAATATCTACGCTATCAAAGTAAGGGCGCACGCTACCTGAAATCCTAAGGAACTAACAAAATAGGTGGTGTTTGTCCTTCCAGCATTAAAGTAACTGAAATTGAAGATGGTAGCTGCAAAGTAAAATATGTGGTTACTTACTCATGTGGGACATAAAAATGATATTAGTCATTTACGTTTGACAGAAGAAGAAAAAAAAAACGCGTAAGCTGTTGACATCGCAAACAGAATTCCATTCCACGCTATACTTGATAAAATAACGCTTTATCTGGTTTCAAGTTTGAGCGTATTCATCTGCTGACAAGAAAAAAAATTATACAACATTGAGCAGTGTAATAATTTACGTGTCGATGAAATGAGACTTAAAGACGATGGCATCATTGTAGAAGCGTGGGTAAATGAAATCAGTGCTTGCAATAATCCTTCAGTGGTGTTCTACAAGCCAAAAGATACAAGCAACCAATGTCATCCATTCCATATTATTATGAACAAAATATTCAATAAGTACGTCAGTGACTATATTTGTTGGGACACAGGGAGCTAATATTTATAGTTTTGAGTTAATTACGTAGACTTCTCGTACTGCCGATCTCAGTCAGGCTAGGTTTTCCTTGTGCATTTCTGATTTTAAACCGATATGATCAAGACGTGCTATTAGTTTTTTAATGAAATAAAGACTAAAGTGAGGAAAATACGTCCTCCGATATTTATCGCTGATTTAGCTGATACCTTTTAAAATGTTTGGATTTCACAAATGGAAGAACATATGACAAGACTATAGCTCATGACACACTGACAGGACATAGAAGAAAAATATACGTGTGAAAATTAAATCGAAGGAAAAAAAAAAAAAAGCTGAAACTTATAAGCTTGTGAAGAGTCTGAGGCAAAAAAGAGACGTTGTAACTTTTCCCTTAGCATTAGAGGGACGGATTTCAGATCCTTGGGTAGTAAGTTAGGGTTGTATCTGCATGAACATTAATCTAAAAGCACAATGTGCTGGGCATATTGTTACAGAACCAACAGCGGATCAACAAAAGTATGTATATTAAAAGGATGCACCGAACATTAAAATACTTTTCTTGGATGGAAAAAATGTGAAACATCTCGACAAACCCATCCATGAATTAGTAAGATTCGTCAGGGAAACTTGTGTGATAGGCTCATTATTCAGACAAAGGGGAAACTGACAAGCAAACTCCAGGAATACTTGCAAAGAATGACTTAAGTGCAGAGTGGCTCATGGACGCATAATTGAACAAGCAGTAGTCTGGCTTGTACTGTCTATTTCTGAGGTGAATTTCACTTATTTTGTTCAGAAAAAACTGCAAGACTGCAGCTGCAAATTTACTTGTATTAAATGTCAGGTTTGCATACATCAATAACGACTGTATGCAATGAACTTTGAATAATCGGCATTCTACTTTTCAGTATCTGTGGATTGTTCGGGTCAAAGTAATTTTTTTATTAATTTAGAATTTTTTTTAAATTTTATGTACTGAGTAAGAATGAATAACAGCACCACACATTGTAATTTTCTGTTGCAAACAAGGAAGATGCAAATATAAGAGTATTGTACTATTGTATCAGAGATGGGAATAGTGTGGCAAATCTATTTGACAAATGCTTTGTATCTGTTACTGATCGTATGGGATTTTCAGGCTCAGTAAATAATGCCTTTGAATATCTGAAACTAACATTTACAAATAACTACAGGTACATTAGTACGTCACTCACTTCACCATAAGAAATAACTGCCTTAATAAAATCTTTAAAAACAAAGCAGTCTAGTGGTTACGATGAAATATCAACAAAGTTAATTAAAGCGCATTCTTATGAATTTAACACGATTTTAAGTTATTTATGTAACCAGTCTATTATAACTGGAACATTTCCTGATTGGCAAAAATATGCGGATATGAAACCTCTATTAAAGAAAGGGAATAAAGAAATACCATCAAACTACAGACCGAGTTCACTTTTGTCAGCATTATCGAAAATTCTAGAAAAGGTAATCTACAAGCACCTTCTCAACCACCTGACCACAAATGACATGTTGTCCAGAACACAGTATGGATTTCTGAAAGGTTCCGATATCGAGAAGGCTATTCACACCCATAGTGAGAATATACTTAATTCATGAAATTAGTAAATTACAAGCAGCAGATATATTCCGTGATTTGTCAAAGACATTTGATTGTGTGAATCACATCATTCTTTTAAGTAAATTAGAATTCTATGGTGTCGTGGTCATTGTTGTAAAATGGTTCAAGTTGTACCTTGCTAACAGGTAACAGAGGAGACTAGTGAATTACGCGATCAGTCATCATCGGATGGGGAAGAAATTACATGTGGTGTCCCACGAGGATCCATGTTAGGGGCACTGCTTCTTCTTGTGTACATTAATGACCTCTCATCAGTTACACAGCCAGAAGGAGAGTTCGTTTGTTTTCAGATGATACAAGTATTGCAATAAATAGTATGTCGAGCACAGTTCTAGAAAGATCTGTTAAAGATATTTTCATGAACACAAATAAATGGTTTAAAGACAACTCATAGACATTAATCTTTGAAAAGACTCACTATCTGCATTTCAGACCATGTAAGAAGTTTCCATCCAGCATATGTATAAAGTATGAAGGAGAGTAGATAGAAGAGGATGACAGTATGAAATTTCTGGGATTACAGCTTCATAATAAATTCAGTTGTTAGGAGCACACTACAGAACCGCAGAAACGACTTAACCAATTTGTATTTGCAGTATGAATGTTATCAGATGTAGGAGACATAAAAATAAAATAAAGCTTGCATACTTTGCTTACTTTCATTACATAATGTCACATGGCACAATATTTTGGGTTAACTCTTCAAGTCAATCAAAGTTTTCAGAGACCAAATGAGTGTAATACGTATTATTTGTGGAGTACATTCATAGACATCCTGTAGAAGCCTCTTCAAAGAACTAGGTATATAACTGCTGCCTCTCAGTATATTTATTCCTTAATGAAATTTGTCATAAATAATATATCCCTTCTCCCAACAAACAGCTCAGTTCATACGTACTAGGCACAAAAACAGTAGGCATTAAGGGCTGATGCATTCCTCCTGGAAAGGTGTATATTTCCGCTGAAGAGCTTTGGCACAGCAGTTCTTTTCGCCGTGATTGACGCTACCTCGATCACAACATATTCGTAAATAAACAGACGACGATTTGTGATGTGGATGAATAGTACTTGTTGAAACTAGTTTCACTCGCAGTTAGTCTATTAGGTACTTATTTAACAACCAACTCGGAAATCGCTACATATTTTAAAATAAACAGCCAACAATATTTATGAAGGGAATGTTAGGCGTTTGACTGTGGACAGTTATGTTTTAATTAACGGATTTCGGATTTTGTTACTGTAAATGTTAATGCTATTTGATGTGAATGAAATCAAAACATGGTCATACCAGTTTGTACAGTATTAAATAAATTTTACTTTTCCATTATGTGTGGTTTCTTTGCACTGACACAGTACATTTTCGATTTGTGCTCAGTTATGGAATTTGGCTACCGATTTTATTAAACTAATTGAATGTTGATTTGAGGTCACACAATTTTAAATTATTTTGGTGACACATGAAATACGAGATCCAAATCATAATTGTGAATTAAAAAATAATTGATGACTGTCTAATGTCCTTCAAAAAATTATAGGCTATGTGATTGTGGTCCCCTACAATTTATCAATTCATTAATAAAGACACATCGTTCGTCATTCATGACTGGACAGACTGTGTCAGTTTTACAGTGTTACATAGATAACTATTACTTACAAGAACGTAAATGTCGATGGTACTTATTTCAATCATATTAGTTAGAGCAGTTTGCTTAGGTTCCTGGCCAATTATGCACTTGCAAATCAGAACATATTCATGAACAAGCAGCCAAGTATTTGTGAAATCGTCACATATTCAAAATAGGCAAACAACTACGTCTATGTGAGAAGGAAGATTATAAATATCATCTGTACTCGCTGCAGGCACAGCAATTTAAACTCTCCTGTTAGCTTCCTGCACATTTCCACTCTCATATATCCTACCCAATACGGAAAAAAGTAACGAGGACTGTAAAATAGAATTGCAATAAATTAATATTCTCGTTCTCTATTCCGTTACATAGGGCCTATACAAAAAACGAAAAAAAATGCGTTAACAGGATTCGAGCCCAAAAAGTTTCTTATCCATATAATCACAGCCTAGCACCCTAACAGCAAGACCAGACTGGTAGCACTTTATAACAACCACTTTTCTAATTCATATACCTTTTGCTTAGAGCTTTTATGGTTCTTTCATAATTTATTGATATTCGCTGGCAATTGCGAGCGTTTGTGATAAACCTGTAATGTACCATTTCCGTTAAAACAGTATCTTGCCACGATTTGCATTTCAACAAAATGTTCAAATGTTTGTAGAGATAATGGGACTTAACTACGGGGTCATCAGTCCCTAAACTTAGAAACTACTTATGAACTAGCTACTACTAAGGACGGCACAAATATACATGCCCGAGGGGGGATTCGAACCCCCGATAGTAGTGGCCGTGCAGACTGTGACTGACGCGACGCAGAACGCTCGGTCACCGCGGCCGGCGTACTTCAACATGTCGTCTGCACAAGTTATCGAAGAACAAACGCCAACAGCGGAAATGCATCATCCCCTAACGTCTACTCATATAAACGATCTACACAGGGACTTAAAAGCACTTATTTTAGTTCAAAAAGGGGTCCACTACTCATGAACACACATTTTCAATAATTTACTAGCAACCATAAAAAAGTTAGCTACAAATAAATGTCGGTTGAAGAGGAGACTAAAAGACTTCCTAGTGGCTAACTCCTCCTACTCCACTGACTAATTTTTAAACAGAACCAAATGATGTATCAACACGGATCTATGGAACGAACAACTAATGTAATCTAATAATTCAAGTTGTGTACTGAAACTCTGTTCTACCGCTAGATGGCAGTCGCGCTAGACGAACACCGTTCACGGCCGATAGTCGTGCACCTCACAAAAGGCGGTGCCAACTATCCGTCTTTTGTGTCACTTACCACTCGTTCCGTCACATCAAATGTCAGTTGGAAAAAAATCGAAGTAAAGCGAGACGTCCAGTAAGAATGTAGATTAGAGGTTAACGTTACTAGAATTTTTAAACATAGATCTTACAGATTTTCCACAGAGGTTACGAATTTATGGCGTAAAATCAGGGATCGTAAAATCGAAGTTCCACTGACATATGCAAAATAATGCAAAGAAAGAAAACAAAGATTCAGCTTCAAGATAAATCTCTGAGGTTTAGAGGACAAGATAATGAGAGAAACTGCACTTTACATGTGGAACAGTTGGCAATGTACTATTCAGAATGAAGATGATAAGTGGTTAGAGGTAAAATACATTTCATGATGCCTACCTATTTCACTAATACTTTAAAAAGATATTAAACTCATAAAGGAATCTTCAGTTTAATATTAGGTGGAACTGTGGGACGGGGAGGGAGTTGTGATAATTTCAGAGGGAGATAAAGAGACCGTTAAGTAGATGTAAATGGATGCGGGTTGCATTAGTTAGAGGAAGGTGCCTGCGCAGGATAAAGGGTTGTATCAAAAATTCTTCAGACTAAAGAATACAATTATTATGTTGCGGACAAACACACTAGGCTCTTTTGTTTCATCAATAGAATATATAATATTTCACTAAGCATCTGCCGTTGACTCAAGTAAATTCCTACTTTGAAAATAATGTACATAATATAATTTCCTCATATTGGAGTGAGGGGCAATGTCTAACTTCAGTAGAAGAAAAACACTCTGTAGCAGAGATTGCAACACTGATCATTTAGACTAGCTGTAAACCCGGCGTTGCCCGGGTATGTATTTATTCTACACTCTCGTAGTCCACATTTCCTCTCTCTGCATCCACCTCTTTCTCTCCCATCTCTCTGTTCGCTTCCACCTTTCCCTCTCGGCAAAGTTTTCTGCAAGGTACCATCTGTCATGTACCGTACAAACATTTATGTACCCAGTGATCTTCCTCTTGATTTAAAGGTAATGTGTGCAAAAATTCATAAAGATTGGAGCAAAACTATGCATTTTGTAAAAAATACCTTAAGTTAAGTACCTTCCACCATGCACCAAACGAAATTTTATGCAGACAGTGCCATTCCTCTTGTTTTTAAGGTAGAGTGCGAAAAATTTCATCAATTCGGAACAAAACTATATTTCTATGCGATAGAAACGCAAGGTCAAATTGTAAAACGCACTTTGTTGTTTTCAAATATTCCAGTTTTATTTCATGCAGCCCTTGTTCTGAGGGGAAAAAAATGTCAAGTTATGGCACGACCAAGGTATTTAGAGTTCTATTTTTATGCTGCAAAGTACCCTCCCCATGCACCGTATTAAGCTTAAGGTAGACGGTGATCTTCCTCTTGTTTTGAAGGTGAAGCGTGCGAAATTCCGTGAAGATCGGAATGAAACTGTAGATTTAATGAGTCTGTAGGAGAAGTATGCTCCCCCATGCACCTATCACGAAATACTTTCCTAGCTCACGCTTTCTACTTATAAACTACATTTCTGCCAAATTTAAGCTTCATAGGTAAGGTAGTTTTCGTGTTTAGTCAGTGAGTGAGTGAGTGTCCTTTCGCTTTTGTATTGATAGCGATTAAGAAAACACATTGCTTAATTTTGGATGCAAGAGAATTAAGGGGGAATGCAGACAAAAATAAGTAGTAACATGAAAATCTATAATGGTAACTTTATTTGATAAAAGGTCACGCGTGATGCGACATTTTCACGGCATCTACAGCGAAACTGTTGTGAGCGGTAGACTTCTTTTCGTTTCATCATTTTGTGTGTGTGTGGGGGGGGGGGGAGATCAGTTACAAAACGCTTCATAAACGTCCGAAATTACATACAAACTTTGTTGCAGGTCCCTAACTACTCCCATTTTCCAATAATTGACGCATAAGTCTGGGTATTCTCACGTGGTGGCCTGTCATTATTTATGACGTCACATCTCCTGAGCTGTGTGTCGTGCTTTTTTGTTTTTGGGTCAGGAACCTTCGTGGGCGTACGGTGAACAGTTCACGAAAGTTTCATTGCAATCGAATGAATGGTTTATGAATACATAGAGGACCTACAGACAAACATTCATTTATATATATATAGAGATTATCAGTTTCGGTGAGCAATGTTACCATCATCCTATGTCTTTTACATTTTCTGAAAGCAGACAACTGCCTGTACAAGTTTTTCCATAAAAAGGGTGCATGGCCTAAGTTTATCACTCTGTTGTACATGCCAAGTCTACTTTTATAGAATGTAAAAACAGAGATCAGATGATGGTAACATTACACACCGAAACCGGTGATCTTAAATAAATGACAAGTATATCGATCTCGTCTACGGAGTGTTTATCTTCTACTGAACTCACTCCATTACGAGGACGTCACTTTGCAAGTATTCATTTCACTCGATTCGACTGTGGGCGCTTGGTGATTAATGAAACAAAAGACAAAATAACAAGTGACTGACCTGCAGCAACAAGGCTGCCGCTTTGCAGTCGTCCTTTTTGGCAGCGATGTGCAGCGCGGGCAGGCGCACCTTGCCTCGCGTGTCGTTTTCGAGTAAGACTGCGACAACTTTGTCGTGGCCCTGCTGCATTGCCACAGCCAGCGGCGTGAATCCATCCTGCAAAAAAACGGTAAAATACATACATACTTACGAATGGAATATTAGTGGCTTCACTGGTGCACCTTTATCGTCAATACAGTTCTTTTATACCTGGTAATTGTAAAAAGGACTACATTGCCAAATGATTTGGTGACGAATATTTGGCATACCACAGCAATTAAGACACAGTCGCTTAAAGTCGTTATAAAAACGGTAAGTCAAACAGGTAATATGTCGAAAGATTAGAAATACCTTGTGGCAACATGGAAAAAAGTCTTTGAAGAATCTGTAAACTAGGCAATATTGAAGACAAATTGAGTGAGGTTGTGTTGTTTTAAATGGAGCAGCCTTGTTTCCAGGAGAATTGAAGCTCCCACTAACCTGATTTATTTTCTCATATATGCTCCAACTGTGCCTTCTTCAAATAGATGATGACCTAGGTTAATACTCATAGGAGTGGATGCTGAGAGCTATCCTTACATCTCACAGGTATGCTTGTCATTGGATGCCAACACAACTAAACATACATCATCGCAATTTTTTCTGTTACAAACTGCCTGAAAATATTTAGACCAAAAATGGACCTCGGTTTACTTTTGCAGAATTTCGTCACTTTCCTGAAACGAGTGGTATGCAGCAATTGAGCCATTCCATCCGCCAACAAACGAGCAAGTGGAAAGTTTTGTCAAGACCTTCAAAACGCGAGTGAAAAATTTGCAACAGTATTATAGCATGTCAATGCTACATGACAGGATGGACATCTAAATATTTCCTCTGCAGAGGATGGCAGCACAGCATAAGGTGCGGGCAGACTTGTGCCTCGGCGACTCCAGCCCCGACACGCCAACAGTCAACATCATCAACTCTCAGATGGTTCACTAACATGGCGGGACGGTAATGAGAAGCCAAAGACAGCGGCATGGAGTGGCTCCAGTGGCGTGTGTGTACACCAGTCAAGGCCTGGAGGCTGCCGTCCGCTTCGGATCGTTCTCTTTCCCGTGAAGCTCTGGCGCCACCACTTTGCCATTCGACAGCTTTGTTTTTGTGTTCTTCCAGTTACCTCTCCGGATGCAGACTTTTTTTCTGTTTAAGTTCAGTGAATTTGCCAGCTACGACAAGCAGCTACAATAATTTTTACATTTCTCAAGTGTTCAAATAGAGACATTCAATTTAGCAAACACAAGTTGTTGCAGCAACCTTGTATCTAACTAATAGATATTTACGAAAGAATCGTGAAGTGTTATTTTATTGCCAATAAATGATTTGTTCCTTGTCTACCTGGCAGTGGGTTCTTGCCTATAGACTCCTAGACGGGTCACATCAACTCGAAATACCACATGGTTAACCTTTTTTTTTAAACACTGGAAAAAAAATTTATGCTACCAAAAATAACTGATATTGAAAGTTGAGTGCGAAATTTATTTAAACAACAAATAGAGCACAAAAAAATTTTCACTTTCGTGTATACCGTGAGTTTTGACTACAAGTTGTTCGATTAACAGTTTTCTTTGAGAATCACAGGTATGAATTTGTACAATATTGTGGACTTACACTAGCTCTAATCTGTCGTTACTACCCGCAGTTGCTGCTTCTGCCTGTTAATGTGTGACGTGACACTCTCCACAGACCCGAAGGCTTTGCTTCAGCATGGAATTTGTCGAATTCTATGTCAATGAATTAGTCAACCTGCAGATTTTAATTATAATACTTTCTAATTTAATATAAATAGCATTACAAATACAGCTATAATCTATTGATGATATCTTTCATGCATTACCTCTGTCGCCAAGCTTTGGTTGGCACCATTAGCGAGCAGGTAGCGCACGACATTGTCATGGTTTTCTTGAGCTGCCATGTAGAGAGGAGTAAATCCATTCTGCGACTGCACATTAACTGCGGCGCCGTTTGTTACAAGCAGTTTCACAACTTCCTCTTGACCAGCTGCAATTAGTAATTTTTTCAGCATTAACTTTGTGTAGATACAGGATTGTGTGTGGACAACAAAACTGTCACAATATTTCATTATATGGGGAAAATTACGAGTATTATCTAACATTCAGTTAGAAATAAAGTCACTGAGCCCACACCCTTAACAGTTCAAAATTACAATTCATATTTTCACATTGTTAACAATTAAGGAAATACTACCTGGAGAAGTGAAAAGTATATTCATTGATAAATAGGAACATAAGAACCAAACCACCCAGCACATTATTTGTCTGTGGGATACAGGTACCTAGTGTAATTTTTTAAAACGGTCTGATTACAATACAGTCAGCTTTCCCAACTGACGCATTGCAACACATACTACTAGCTACTAGCAATAATGTTTGATTAATGAGGGAAGGAAGGAAGGAAAACTAGGTTTCACGTCCCGTAGACATTGTGGCTATTAGAGGCGGAGCACACGCGCGGATAGTTCTCAGGGATGTGGAAGGACATCGGGCGTGACCTTTCAAAGGAAGCATCCTGGAGTGATTAAGGAAAAGTACGGACGGCTGCAAACGCCGTCCTCCCAAATACGAGTGCAGTGCATTATCACTGTGCCACCAAACACAACATTTTTGTTCATTCTTCATTACTAGGGCTAAGCAGGAGTGGCTAGAAGGCAAATGCAAGGATGTAGAAGAATGTATAAATAGGGAAAAATACATACAGCCTACAGGGAAATAAAAGAAACATTTGGAGATAAGAAAAAAAGCTGTAACTTCGTAGGCTTTCCCGGCGTAACAAATCTTCGAAGTCTCTGCGGATTTTCTGCCGGATAATAAAATCAAATTGATTCAATATTTCGACGGTACAGCTGTCCGCCATCATCAGGAAACTGCTGCTGCTGAGTCCCGCTGAAAACTGGTGCAAGAGCGAAGTACGGCGTCCTTTATAGGCGTCGGTCGCGTGCGCGGCGCATGCGCCGGCCGTCACAGTTACTACCTCCTAGACAGGGCTGGTGGCGCCGCCCCTAGTGGAACAGGGCACAACGATATATCGCACCTAACATTAATCAGTCCCAGGTGCTACAATCCGAGTCGAACATTGCAATTTGATTTTATTTAATAATGGATTCCAAGAGGAAACCCCATGTCTCTATTTATTAGATTGTCCGTCGCCCTGATTTCAATGGCTTCTCTGTAAACACTGTTCCAGAAACCGGAGATATTGGTTACTATGCGGGTTTTATCATATATCATCTTGTGTCCTTGCGTTAAACAGTGTTCTGCTACCGCCGATTTATCCGGCTGCAATAGTCTCGTGTGGCGGCAATGTTCCACGCATCTGTCATGTACAGTTCTAAGTGTACGGCCAATGTATGCCTTGCCACACTCACACGGTATTTTATAAACACCGGGTTTCTTGAGTCCGAGGTCATCTAAATAGAGACATGGGGTTTCCTCTTAGTAGAACATGGAATCCATTATTAAATAAAATCAAATTGCAATGTTCGACCCGGATTGCAGCACCTGGGACTGATTAATGTTAGGTGCGATATATCGTTGTGCCCTGTTCCACTAGGGGCGGCGCCACGCGCACGCGACCGACGCCTATATAGGACGCCGTACTTCGCTCTTGCACCAGTTTTCAGCGGGACTCAGCAGCAGCAGTTTCCTGATGATGGCGGACAGCTGTACCGTCGAAATATTGAATCAATTTGATTTTATTATCCGGCAGGAAACCCGCAGAGACTTCGAAGAAAAAAAGCTCTATGAATGTCTAGGACTCTGATGGAAAACCAGTTCTCAGCAAAGAAGGGGAAGCTGAAATGTGGAAAGAGTATATAGAGAGGCTCTATGAAGGAAATGAACTTAGCGGCAATATTGTAGAAAGGGGGGAAGAAGTAGATGAGGATGAAATAGGAGATACTATACTCAGAGATGAATTTGACAGAGCACTGAAAGACCTAAGTCGAAACAAGGCCCCTGGAGTAGATGATATTCCCTCAGAGCTACTGAAGTCTATGAGAGAACCAGCCATGACAAAATTGTTTCACCTGGTGTGTAAGATGTATGAGACAGGTGAAGTACCCTCAGACTTTAAGAAAAATGTTATAATCCCCATTCCAAAGAAATCAGGTGCAGTCAGGTGTGAAAACTACAGAACCATCAGTTTAATAAGTCATGGTTGCAAAATATTAACATGAATTATTTACAGAAGGATGGAAAAGGTAGTAGAAGCCGACCTCGGGGAAGATCAGTTTGAGTTCAGGAGAAATGTAGGAACTCTGGATACAATACTCACTTTACGGCTTATCCTAGAACATAGATTAAGAAAAGGAAAACATACATTTCTAGCTTTTGTAGATTTGGAGAAGGCTTTTGACAATGTTGATTGGAATAAACTCTTTCAAGTTCTGAAGCAAGCAGGAGTAAAATATAGGGAGCGTATTGTTATTTACAACTTGTACATAAACAAGACAGTGGTTGTTAGAGTTTAAGGGCATAAAAGGGATGCAGTGGTTGGAAAGGGAGTAAGACAAGGTTGTAGCCTTTCTCCAGTGTTACAACTTTTACAAAAACCAGACAGTGGTTGTCAGAGTTGAAGGGCATGAAATGGATACAGTGGCTGGGAAGGAAGTAAGACAGGGTTGTAGCTTTCTCCAATGTTATTCAATTTGTACATTGAGCAAGCTATAAAGGAAAGCGATGAGAAATTTGGTGAACGAATTAAAGTTCAGGGGGAAGAATTAAAAACACAGCGTTTTGCCACGACATAGTAATTCTGTCAGATACAGCAAAGGACCTGGAAGAGCAATTGAACGAAATGGACAGTGTGCTGAAAGGTGCATATAAGATGAACATTAACAAGAGCAAAACTAGGGTAATGGAGTGCTGTCTAAGAAAATCGGGTGATGCTGAAGGAATTAGATTAGGTAATGAAGCAATAAAGGAGGTAGATGAGTTTTGTTACTTGGGCAGTAAAATAAAAAAAGATGGTCGCAGTACAGAGGATATAAAATGCAGAATGGCAATGGGTAGAAAAGCGTTCTTGAAAAAGAGAAATTTGTTAACATCGAATATTGATTTAAGCCTAAGGAAGTCCTTTCTGAAGGCATTTGTATGGAGTGTTGCCTTGTATGGGAGTGAAACATGGACGATAAACAGTGTGGACAGGAAGAGGATTGAGGCTTTTGAAATGTGGTGCTACAGAAGAATGCTGAAGATTAGGTGGGTGGATCGCGTAACTAACGAGGAGGTACTGAACATAATTGGGGAGAAAAGAAATTTCTGGCATGCCTTGACTAAAAGAAGGGATAGATTGGTAGGGCACATTCTTAGACATCAAGGAATTGTGAATTTAGCGTTGGAAGGAAGTGTGTGGGGTAAAAACCGCAGAGGTGCTCTTTAAAAGTTTTCGATATCATTTTTGGTGATAACGGGGCTTAATGGTGAGGTCCTAACCGCTACCACCTTCCCTCTTTTCGTCAGACATAAAAGCAGTCTACCGTACGGTTCGTGTCAAGTATTGAAAAGTCGGCAATCAGTTTGGTAAAAATTGTTTGGCCTGTTTGTCATTAGGCGACATAATGGGTGGTCAGATTGTCGTCAGTGTAATGAGGTTCATCAGCTCCATCAAAATGTCAAAAGTTGCATTTCCGTGCTGGGTGGAAGTGCGGAAACAACTACGATGACAAATCGCCATGTGTATCGGCCGCCAGACTGAAGCCGACTTAATTATGTATAACTATTTTAGCTGTTGTTGCCCTTAATTCAAATGTAGTTGATAGTCATCCCAATAAAAGAGACACCATATTAAGAAGAGGATGGGTGTGCAACTCTCAAGATTTCGCTTCACGCTTTCCTCAGTGATAGTCTCCAGTCTTTCAAAATTAAAAATGCGAGTGTAGATCAGTTGTGGCTTACTTTCAAAGACATAATATCAGTAGCAATCGAGACATTTATACCAAATAAATAAATAAAAGAGGCGGCTGACCCCGTGGTAGACAAAACAGGTCAGATCACTGTTGCAGAAGCACAGAAAAACGCATGCAAAATTTAAAAAGATATTGAATCCACAAGACTGACAATCTTTTAGTGAAACTCGCAACCTAGCGCGGACTTCAATGCAAGAAGCCTATAGTAGTTACCACAACGAAATCCTGTCTCTTAATCTTGCAGAAAATCCAAAGAAATTACGGGGTGGGGGGGGGGGGGGGGAGGTGTGGAGCGTCACGGAAATGTTGCACGAATTGAGGTGGAAATCATTAAAAGGAAGACGTAATTCATTGCGGCGTGATCTGTTTGCGAAGTTTCAATCACCGACTTTTACTTCTGAACGTGGAAATATTTTGCTAGCACCCAGCTACTGGAAGATGGGAATTCATTAGGAGTGAGAAAAGCCTAAGAAAGATGACAACTGACACTGGTGACTAATTAGACATAACCTCATAAACTTAGATACTATGGGGCAGTATGGGCTACTTTGTTTTATTATTTGCCGTCCGCGGTGGCCGATGGGACTAAGGCGCTACAGTCACGGTCTACACGGCTACTACGGTCGGGGGTTCGAATCCCCTCTCGGGCATGGATATTTGTGCCTTCGTAGTTCGTAAGTAGTTCATAAGTAGTTTGTAAGTTTAGGGACTGATGACCCCGTAGTTAAGTCCCATAGACTATACAAACATTTGTTTTATTATTTGTCGACAGAAACTTCACCTAAACATGGCTTATGTTCAGCCAATAAAAAAAGGGTGTACATAGAAGAAGTGGTACTACATTAAATACTTCTACATGACTACATCTACATCTATATAGAGGATGTAAGTGCTATAAACCGCCAAAATTATACAGATGGTACATCTCGGTGTGCTTGACAAAAAAGTCTCGTAACGTGTTGCGTATTTCCTATGGTTGTCCCAGGAAAAAAAAAATCGTCTCAGGACGTTTTTGGAAAAGTAGACACTTGGCAGTGGCCTGCCGCGGTGGCCGAGGGGACTGCGGCGCTCCAGTCACGGTCTACACGGCCACTACGGTCGGGGGTTCGAATCCCCCCTCGGGCATGGATATTTGTGCCGTCCTAGTTCGTAAGTAGTTTTTAAGTTTAGGGACTGATGACCCCGTAGTTAAGTCCCATAAGCTGTACAAACATTTGAACATTTTGGCAGTGTATGTACGTAAGCAATCGGTTTCTCCACGAGACACACTTGCTGCTGTTCAACAAAGGTTTGTATCATTGTAATTCTCTACTTGTACGCAATTATTATGTATTCACTTCTTAATAAAGTACAGTAGTTATTTGCACTTTTTTTTTCGTTTGTATGGGAAACGTATCTTCTGATATGCTTTCCTTACTTATTTCATCATGACAGAATAAAACGAGTACGTATTTAATTTCCTTAGATTGAGAGATACTGGCTCTTTACAGCCCCGCGCAGAAGGCAGAGCGCCGCGCGGGAGTAGCCGAGCGGTCTGGAGCGTCACGTTACGGATCGCGCGGCCTCCCGCGCCGGAGGTTCCAATCCTCCCTCGGGCATGGATGTTGTGTTGAGTCTAGTATAAGATAGGTCATAAGTAGATTGTAGTTTAGGGACTGATGACCACGCAGTTGAAGTACCATAAGCTCAACAAACATTTGAACATTTAGAAGGCAGAGGCCCACAACGTTCCGATCGTACATTGGAAGCTGAAGAAAGCATTCTGGACCGCATGCAGAAAAACCTACTCGAAGTACTAGAAGCATCTCCCGCCAGTGGGTGTATCGCACACTGTCGTTCTTGAAAGAAGAGCGTCAGCGACCTTAGCATATTCAACGCGTACAAGCATTGAAATAACATTTCCCTCCACGACGTGAATTCTCAGACTGGTTTTTGTTACGCAGCGCGCAGCGTGATTTTGTCAACAAAATACTCGTCACAGATGGAAGAAACATTGCTAGCAACGTTGTTAGAAGACATTCCGTTAGGCATACGTCATAACATGTGGTTCCTCCACGATGGTGCTCCACCCCACATCGGTCACAGAGTACGCAGATTTTTGGACAGACTATTTTCAGGACGATGGATCGGGCGTTGAGGTCCACGTCGTTGGCCAGCACGCAGCCCTAATTTAAATTCATGAGATTTTTACGTCTGGCGTCAATGAAGGATATTGTTTATGCTTAACAAGCTAAGAAATTTTCAAATGTTTGTAAAGTCTATGGGACTTACCTAGGGGTCATCAGTTCATAAACTTACAAACTACTTACAAACTAGCTAATACTAAGGACGGCACAAATATCCATGCCCGAGGGGGGATTCGAACCCCCGACCGTAGTGGCCGTGCAGACCGTGACTGGAGCGCCTCAGTCCCCTCGGCCACCGCGGCCGGCAACAAGCTAAGAATGTGTGCGAACTTACGCAGAGGATTTTCGATTCTGCCAATACCATAAGGCAAATATGCATTTGTGTGAAGGTGTGGGGGGAAACTGTGTTCGCTGTCAAGCGGCACGGGTAGGATCGAATGGTACTGCGTAAGAGGAAACAAAGTAATTTGGGTTTCATTTTCGTTAGTGTCGTATAAAAAGAAAATAAACTGAATTATTTTTGATACGGTTGTTTTGTAAAAAGGAGAAATGGTTGATTGTATGTAATGCACAATTACTAGGTAACTGGTCGATTTTGTACTAAGGGAAACACATTTTCTTTGATATTAGCTTTTCTTTACTACGACGGCCTTCATAATGGTACTGTAAAAGAGAAGAGTCTGGTTGTACGTAAGTGATTGTTTATGACAAATAAATTACACATTCTTGATAACCCAATGGCTTGTTTCAGCAGCACCTAGCTGTCGTGCCGCGTCGTCCGATGTTTACATGCATTCGCCCGCACCCCCAGGAGCGTGCTGGCAGCGCGGATAGGCCACAAGGTTAGAGGGCTATCCCGGGTATCGTAAAAAAATGTTCAAATGTTTGTAGAGATTATGGGACTTAACTACGGGGTCATCAGTCCCTAAACTTACAAACTACTTATGAACTACCTAACACTAAGGACGGCACAAATATCCATGCCCGAGGGGGATTCAAACCCCCGACCGTAGTGGCCGTGCAGACCGTGACTGGAGCGCCTCAGTCCCCTCGGCCACCGCGGCCGGCCGTGTATCGTCAGTCGACAATGTACACAGAAATACGCCTATCATCAGTCCTACAGATACTGGTTTTTACGAATACAAAAATAAAGTACAAAATACTACGGTCTGCACGGCCACTACGGTCGGGGGTTCGTATCCCCCCTCGGGCATGGATATATGTGCCGTCTTAGTTCGTAAGTAGTTGATAAGTAGTTTGTAAGTTTAGGGACTGATGACCCAGTAGTTAAGTTCCATAACCTTTACAAACATTAGAACATTTGACACGCGAGTCTGTCGACCGTCAGCAGCATGCCGTGGCCAGGACCCTTCATCATTGTGGGCCTCCATCCCAGGGACAAACTTGCCTCAGCGGAGGATCAAAGGGCATCAGCTGCCGCCATAGCAGCGTCGTCTCTGTCATCATTTCAGTAGAGTTTCAGTCACTTCCAGCCACTCTTTCTGGGTGCAGAACTTCTTTTATCAGGTACTGTAATAAAAATTGCGAGGACCTGAAAAGCAAAGAATTCGGTCAAGCTTACAGTTATAAGAATAAGTCTTCTTATGAGGTTGGAGTGGTCATTAACCCAGCTTTTCGAGTACTGGCTTCACGAGAACTGCTGTAAAAGTGTCTACACGGTAAAACGCATGAAAACATCAGTAGGTCTACTTTTATTTGAAGAGATGTCCGAAGACTGTGTTCGTTTCCAAATTAATAGTGAAGATCACTGCTTTAGAAAGGTACTGAGGAGGATTATGAAGAGCCGCCGTGGAGTAGCCGAGCGGTCTACAGCGCCTCGCTGCGGAGCGCGCGGTTGCTCGCCGTGGAGGTTCGAGTCCTCCCTGTGGCATGGGTGTGTGTGTGTGTTGTCCTTAGGTTAGTTTACCTAGGTTTAAGTAGTTTGTAAGCTAGGGACTGATGACCATGCAGTCTGGTCTGATAGATTTACAGACATTTGAACATTTTGATTATGAAGAACCATCGGAATATGAATCTGGTCAGTTGTAACTACAGTATGATTAAAAAAACTTTCATCTAAAATTTAAATTTCATTTTTCTGCGACTTAAAATTTCCCCCTTTAAGAACACATATCAGAAACTACTGGAAGGATATCGATGAAATGTGGAACACTTATTCCTTTGAACAAAAGGAATATTTGAGTAGAACCGAGTATAAAGAAGGTATAAACAGTTTAACGGTTGAAAATATATAGAAAATTTGTCTCTTAAAACAGTATTCCAATCCAAGAAAATAATAAAAAATTATTTAAATAATTTACATTAAAGTTACTGCAAGTAAATGTGCATTTATTAGTGTAGATACTTCAGAAAACTTTGTCTGAAAAAGTAAAAAAGTGTATTAAAATCGCAATAGTGCAACAAAATTTCGAAACTTTCTCGCAGAATTAATAGTTATTAAAAATCCTTAAAAGTTCTTTAAAGTACGTTGCATTCTTATAAATAAAATGTGAGTGAGATTCAACAAAAATGTAAGAGGAATGGAGTAATTTGCCCCATAACAGACTGTTGGTCGATCTTTCATACTGCGGTTCTGTGCGACACGGATTCAATGGAACAGTGGTAGGCTAACAAGAAGCGTGTGTGGTGCGCCCTGCCTCCAAGTCGACAGGCAAGCTGCACGAATACTCCAGGGCACCGTGGCCGGTCTGGAAGTTAGTTTAAGTAGTTTGTAAGTCTACGGGACCACGACCTTATCTGTTTGGTCCCTTAGGTTCAAATGTTTGTTAAGCTTATGGGACTTAACTACGGGGTCATCAGTCCCTAACTTACAAAGTACTTATCAATTACCTTATACTAAGGACGGCACAAATATCCATGCCCGAGGGGGGATTCGAACCCCCGACCGTAGTGGCCGTGCAGACCGTGACTGGAGCGCCTCAGTCCTCCCTTAGGTTTGCAAATATTTGAACACTAGAAAATTTGAGTCCGAAGCAAGGTGAAGTTTTCTCACAAATAAGCCAGTGGTGGCTGAAGCTGGATGACTTACCAAGTGAAGCGATGTGTAGCGCAGTGTTGCCCTTCTTGGTCGCGGCGTCCACTGAAGCCCCTCGTTTGAGAAGTTCAGTGACGACAGCCACGTGGCCATCTTTGGAGGCCAAGTGCAAGGCATTGAGACCGTTCTGAAACAAACCGATACAGCAACGATTAGGTGAGATCGAGACGACAGCAACATATTAATGAAGCAAAATTTAAGGCATCTAAGACACTGTCCAGTTCGTATCACAAGAAATGAAATCCAGTTAATGCTCTTCTCCCCTTCACCACATAAGGAAGTGAGGTTCCTGATGTTTATTGTCTTAACAGACAGATACACATTCTCGTGATACGTGTGATCTGCACATGACTACTCTGCCATTCACACAAAAGTGCCTGACAGATGGTACATCGAGATGTACTACCACTTCTACCATTCACCTTCGAATTGCGCTCGGGAAAGAGGAACACCTCTATCATTTTGTTCGGGCTTTATTTCTCTTATTTTATTACGATGATCTTTTCTCCCTAAGAAGGTGAGCATCAGCAAAATATTTTCGCATTCGGTGGAGTGAGCTAGCAGGTGACTGAAATTTCGTAAATAGATCTCGCAACAACGAAAAACTCGTTTCTTTCAATGATTTTCACGTGTCACAACTGTGACGTTGGCGACGAGCCGTTAAACGCGCCGTCCTTTTCTGCACTTCCATCTGCCAGGACTCTCATAGCAGACACTGTCGAGCGCACTGAGTTTCTCCCATCTTCCGACAACAAAGCGCAGTCTTTGTTTCACTATCCCCATAATATTACCTATATGCTCTTTCCAGTTAAAGTTGTTAGTACTTGTAATTCATAGTATTTAGTTGAAATGACAGATTTTTAAATTTGTGCGACTCATCATATGTCCGAAATTTAATGGATTTTTTTCGCACTCCTATGGAAAACCTCACACTTTATTTAGGGCCAACTGCCATTTTTCGCACCATACAGATGTCTTCGCTAGATCATTTTGCAATCGGCATTGATATAATGATGAATTTACTAGACAGTAAATGACATCATCGTTGGAAAGCAATCTGCAACCGCTGCTCAGGTTATCCCCGGGATCATATAAGCTTAGGAAGAGCTGACACTTGTTGGGGAACTGTAGATACCACTTCTAGTTTACACGACCATTTTTCCGTCTACTGCTACCAACTATGAAAAAAAATTAAAATGTTTGTAGATCTATCGAACTTAACTTCTTTGGTTATTAGTCCCTAGGCTTACAAACTACACCCTTAGTACAACACACACAGCTATGCCGTAGGGAGGACTCGAACCTCCGACAGCGAGCATCCGCGCGTACCGTAGCAAGGCGCCTTAGAACGCTCGGCCACTCCACCGCGGCACGAAGTATGACCTTTCCACCTACGAACCATGACCTTTCCACTTTCGAACCGAGTGGCATAATTGAGAGACTACTCCAAAGCCATGTAATTTGATTAAAAAATAACTCGTGAGGAATCCTATTCCTTCATGAGAGCAAACAACTAGTTGTGTGGCACAAGAACATGACCAAATTTCAAGGAGGAAAAACACGACACTCGTGTTTGTACTGAACTACGTCACTACTAAACTTAATAATCGTTGGTATCTGCTGACAGGGGGGGGGAGGGGGGGAGACTGTTACAAGGAGCGGTGGGTTGCAGGGAGGATGGGAAAGGGAGAGAGGTGCATTCTTCTGTACCATGGTCAATAGAAACGCAGTGCAGGAAACAAAAACGTGTGTTTTCAAACCAGCATTGTGAGCGAGGGTGGAACTGCCAGTCAGATACATTGTGTAGTTGGAGTTTAGATTAATATTTGTATTTACATGTTAAATAACAAAAAGACCGCTACAAAACACAACGTCAGCTGGGCTCAGAGACAAAGCAGCACACACCGACTAGTTATTCCAGTCAACGGAGGAAAAGTAGGGGGGAAATCATGTAGTCGCTAAATTTTGTACAGGAATAGGGAAGACCGTCATACTAAAAGTCCCGATCTCTGGGCTGTGAACTCGAGCGTGGGTGGGCGTTTAAAGGTACACATTGTAATTTTTTTTTAAATAACTCCAAAACCATTATCTCTTGCGAAAAGGTACAACAGTATAAAATTAAACTGCTTAAAATTTACTACAAAAGAACTCTTCACTAGGTTCAATATTTTGCAAGATACGGGAGAAGAAAAAATATCGACTTCTTAAAAACCGATTTTTATGCTATATAATTAAAATGTAAGGCCGATTGATATAGTTTGCGATTGAATAAAAATATCTATACGACTGTATGAGTGTCGTCAATGCTAGGGGATAGATTGTGTACGTGTGAGATGGTAGTGTGGCCGGCGCCTCCCCGCCGTGTGGCGAGCCTGCGGGCATTCACACATCTTTACGCGGTTTGTTCATTTCAGTTTAGTGCGACAGTATTTGTTTCCAGTTACTGAGTGATTTTAAGGCATCTGTGAACAATGGCTGACAAGTATTTAGTTCGTGAATGCGATTTTGTCAGTGACATTTGTAAGAATGGGGAAAAATGAATTAGTGGATTGGTTCGTGCAAGTAATTTAAGAAAAGATTGGAAAGCTCAAGGTTTTCTGAACAGGAAACACGGTGTTGTTGATAATTCTTTCAGGAAAGAATCACAAGGGCACATTCAAAAGTCTTCACAGCAACAGCCTTCAACTTCCCGTGGTTCCCCACATTTGGATTTGGTTGACATAAAATTTGTTTTTAAATCTGTCTGTTTTATAACAAAAAAGATGAAAAACCACAGTGATTTACACCGCGAAGTTCGAAATGTTCGTATTTCACCTACAACAATTCGATTACGATCTGTGCACAAGATGAGCGCGGGGCGACACCGTCGTAAGACGTACCACTTCAGTGCACGCTGCACATACTGTATATCATTACGATATTCTTTATAACCTCTAAACTATCATGTCAGGGCAAGTTAATCAAATTGAAAATTCTTTCTACTTTAGCATTTATACCTGACAGACATAACGCAAAATTAACAAATTTCTCAAACACTTTCCAAAGGAACTTTAAGAATTTCACCTTTTTTAAAATGTTGCTGCCCATTTTCCTTTTAGAGGTACTTACTTCGTTACCCATTCTTTTATATGCTGTTCCGTTACATTCTTATCATGTTCGTACTCAGCGAATTATGAATCCCCATTAAAAGGAGACGGAGAAATATCATATTGGAACAGAACATGGGTCCACTGGGGTAGGTTGTAACAACGATGGACACTGACTGAATTCTGACCTGAAGTCCACTTCTTTGTGTAATTCACAGAGTCATCAAAAATGTGTCGAATAATTTCAAGAACTCTTTTTCTGTAACAACTCCTTCTTTTACAAGATCGTTCAGCGTATTTTTCAAAATGAATCTATTGAACTTCCTAGAAATTCCTTTTGTGCACGATTTTCAATCGAATTAGACATTTAAATGAGTAAGTTATTTTGACTCTTAATTTGTTTACTGGCAGCAAAAAAACTAATTGATCCATTAAAAATCTCAAACACAATGGGGAAGAGCTATTAGACAAGAAATTAAAAAAAAGAACAACCTTGAGGACAGTTGTCAAGCGACAAAAAGTATCAAGGGGCGATGGAGTGGCCGAGCGGGCTAAGGGTCCTTGCTGCGGGGCGCGTGTTTGCTCGCCGTCGGAGGTTCGAGTCCTCCCTAGGGCATCGGTGAGTGTGTTTGTGTGTGTTGCCCTTAGGTTAGTTTAAATTCCTTCGAAAATATCCAAGACTATGCAAAACAGGAAGAAGAGAAAGCCATCGTGGCCATCGTTTTCTGCTGTTACTTAACGGGGACTTGTATTCCTTTAAGGCATTCTAACAGTACATGTTTAAAAATATTTGTAAATCGGAATCACCACAATATCAATTGGCAGGCCATCTGCTACCATTTTAACACTATTGTGCAAAATGTTAGCAACACCCAACACCAATAAGAGATTTATTTTGCTTGAGGTGTTTCTTTTCGGCTGGCTCTCGTACTGGCTGCACAAAACGCTGTTCCCTTAATCAAAAACTTGTCACAATTTTCTCAATAAACTCAATTAGTGTATCGGCTGTTTCGTCGGTCGCAGAGTGGCCGTCGTCGCGACCACAAGGCAGCAGCGAGAGCACATCTCCACTTGGAAGTATAACCTCCTTCTCAGTAGAAGCGACAAAATTTTATTTTTATGTGCTGTTCTTCTTTCAGTTTCTTAAATTTATCGTGTGCTCGCGTATACATTAGATTCAGATTCGCGTTAAGTAACTGGTTAGTGTATTCTTCCGCCTTGTGAATCGCGAGAGTCGTCTGTCTTCGTTTCGAACCGAGTTGCAGTTGGTTCAGTACTATCAGACGTCAACCAGGCAACACCAATAGCCTACAAAAGTAGCAGCAAGCTATTTTCATTTGCTTGCCAGCTCGTGCGTTAGTTGCTTGCTTTTGTATTTAGTAGGCCCACTTCGTGTGTGTCCTTGTTTTTTTGATAGCTGTGTGCGGGATCTCCTTAGTGGTGGCAGTCATCCGTTTTCTTTTTAATTACTCACTGTAGAGTCTTCATCGCATCGTTTTAGTCGTTCGTTTTTCTGGGTACTGTATTCAGAGACTGTGGATGCTGCACATTTAGTTGGTGACACTCGGCTCCCAGCTGCAGGCGGTGTTGACCTCGGCTGCGCTTGTTGTGGGCCAGCCGACAGACACGTGTCGCGTCCGCCGTGTCAGGAGGCAGGCGTGGGCGGCTGCCACAGCGATCGTCAGGCTCGCCGGTTCGTTTTACCATCAGGTTTGAGGCGAACAATGTACCTGAGGCGCGGTATCGCTTGACCTAAGACACAGACAAATATATACAGACGGGAAACCTCCGTAAGGGCCCGGTCCTACGCTCAGGGGTGCTGGGAGGGAGGGTTTCCAGCAGTTCCATAAGATGTCCCATGATGGCGCTGCGGTCAGAAGCAGCTCTTTAAATTGGCCAGAGCAGGCGGTAGGTAGCAGCTGTCCCCACCACCACCTCCCCTCAAACGCCAGCAAGCCGGACACAGCCGTGGCCTTGTGGCAGGCGGCACAAGCTCTCCCCTCAGCCTCCCCTCCGCGCTACCCTCTGACGTGCGAGAGACACCCTAAGCCAGCGATCCGCCTGACACCTGCTAGCATCTTACGGAACTACGAGGGGAAGGTAGGACAGTGGTTTAGGGGGGGCTGCTCCTCTGTATATGTTACTCTGTGCCTAAGATCACCTCCCAGCCTGCGAGATACGGGCTGTCAAAGACGGTGGGTTTTCATGTAGTTAGAAGCTCCAAGTTATGCGGATATTGGAGCCTTAGGGATATGGCTACTAGGGAGCGGAAGAAGGCCAATGTGCACTCTGTGGTGTCATTCCAGTTGTGGAATGGGTCGTCGTTCCGGATGTCATGAAGAGTACAGGGTATAACCAATTGCAGGTGGTGGCTAATGTCAGTATCAATGATGTGTGTCAACTCTGGATCGGAAGAGATTCTCTCCAGTTCTGAGCGGTTATCTGAAGTGGTAAAGACAGCCAGTCCTGCTTGCAAGATGAATGCAGTGCTCACCATCTGTTTGCATAGGTGACAGTACCGACTGTGGACCTCGGGTACAGAGCCGAGTGTGGGGTCTTAATCAGAGGCTCAGGCGTTTCTGCGACCGTGTAGGCTGCAGATTTTTTGGGCCGTCGGATAGTGGGATTTAGGATTCCGTTGAGAAGGTCAGGCGTCCACTACATGCTGGAAGCGGCTTCAAGGGAGCGGAGGCTCTGTGGCACGGACTGGGCGGTATTTTTATTTTTTATTTATTTATTTATTTTTTAGGTTAGAGGGTCTCTGGAACACACCAAGAGCGTTTCAGTCTCAAAGGGTGCAGGTCATAGATAGGACGAAACGACGAAACTGTTCAAATGTTTGTAAAGCTTACGGGTCTTAACTGCGAGGTCATTAGTCCCTAAACTTACAAACTACTTATGAACTACCTTATACTATGGACAGCACGAACATCCGTGCCCAAGGAGGATTCGAACCCATGACGGGGAACGGCCTCGCGCATCGGAGCATAGCGGCTCATGCGCTCGGCCGCTTCGCCGCGGCACGAAACGATGAACACAGATCTAAAAACCATTGGTGTAACAGTTGTAAATGGTCGTAACTGCGTGGGGAAAATACCAGAGCTACAGTCACATATAGAAAGTACTGAAATCATTATACACTATTTGATCAAAAGTATCCCGACACCTGGCTGAAAATGACTTACAAAATCGTGGCGCAATGCCGAAATTCAGTATGGCGTTGCCCACTATTAGACTCGATGACAGCTTGCACTCTCTCAGGCATACGTTCAACTAGGTGCTGGAAGCGTTCTTGGGACATGGCAGCCCATTATTCACGGAGTGCTGCACTGACGAGAAGTACTGATGTAGGTCGGCGAGGCCTGGCACCAAGTCTGGGTTCCAAAGCATCCCTAAAGTATTCTGTACGATTCAAGTCAGGACTCTGCGCAGGCCAGTCCGTTACAGGGACGTTATTGTAGTGTAACCATTCCGCCACAGGCCGTGCATTGTGAACAGGTGCTCGATATTGTTGAAAGGTGCATTCGTCATCCCCGAATTGCTCTTCAACAGAGGGAAGCAAGAAGGTGCTTGAAACATCAATGTAGGCCTACGGCCGCCTCGGAGTGGCCGAGGGCATTGAGGCGCTATGCTGCGATGCGCGAGGCCGTTTCCCGTCGGGGGTTCGAATCCTCCCTCGGGCATGGATGTTTGTGCTGTCTTTAGTATAAGGTAGTTCATAAATAGTTTGTAAGTTTAGGGTCTGATGACCCCGCAGTTAAATCCCATAAGCTTAAAACCATTTAAACATTTTGTAGGCCTATGCTGTGGCAGTGCCATGCAAAACAACAATTAGTGCAACACTCCTCCTTGAAAAATACGGCCACACCACAACACCAGTTCAGCAGAAGTTTTAACAAATAGGTAAATAATGTTCAGAAAGTATAGATTTAATAAAGTAGGTGGTGGCGTATTTATTACCGTCACAAGCGATTTAGCTTGCGACGAAATTGAAGCAGATAGTTCCGATGAGTTGGTATGAGTAGAGGGTATACTTGAAACCAGAATAAATTAATAACTGGTTCTTTTTACCGACCCTTTGACTTAGACGATATGGTTGCAGAAATTTGAAAGAAAGCTTCGATCAAATTTAAAAAACGTACCCAGAGCATACAATTTTAATTGGTGGCGACTTTAACTTACCCTCGATATATTGACAAAAATACATGCTCAAAATCGGAGTCAAGCATAAGACAGCGTCCAAAATTGTACTGAATGCATTATCTGAAAATTATCTTGAGAAATTAGTTTCTGAACTCACTAGAATAGTAAATGATTGTGAAAATATACTTGACCTCCTAGCAACAAATAATTCGGAGCTAATAAAGAGCACCAAAACAGACACAGGGATTAGTGAACACAAGAGTTATCGCAGAGGAACTGAATATCGCATTTCTCAAATCCACCAAAATACACCAATAAGTGTATATATATAAAACAGATACAAATTAAATTAACGCTTTCTTTCGAAACTAACAATGTGCTTGTATGTCAGATGTGGCTCACATTCAAAGAAATAATATCGACAGCAATTAACAGATATATACCAAACAAATTAACAAAAGAGGGGTGACCTGCTGTGGTATACGAAACAGGTTAGATCACTCTTGTAAAAGCAAAGAAAAAAGCATGCCAAATTTAAACGGGCACAAAATCCCCAAAACTGGTATTCTTTTACAGAAACGCGAAATTTACCCGGAGCTTCAAAGCGAAAAGCTTATGATAGTCTCCACAACGAATCCCTGTCAGGTAATTTTGTAGAAAATCCTAAGAAATTCTGGTCGTATGTAAAATATACTAGAGGCAAAGCACATCAATATCTTCACTACGCGATAGCAATGGTGATGCTACTAATGACAGTTCTGCTAAAGCAGAATTTCTAAACATAGCTTTCCGAAATTCCTTCACCGAAGACAACAAAGAAAATAATCCAGAATTCGAGTCAAGAATAACTATCAGTATGCGTAATTTAGAAGTGCATATCCCTGGAGTATTAAAGCAGCTTAAACCACTTATCAAAATTAAGTCTATCGGCCACGATTGTAAACCAATTAGATTCGTATCACATACAACCGTTCGCTCAGTTAAAGATCTGCATATAAAGACTGGTAAGTTGCACAGGCAACATCAATATTCACGAAAGTCAGTAGGAGTGATCCGCAAAACTACAGCCCTCTATCATTGACGTCGGCTAGCAGCAGGATTTTAGAACATATGCTTTTCTCAAACATTATGAACTACCTCGAAGAGACGGACCTATTAATCCATAGTCAACACGTATTCAGAAAATATCGTTCTTGCGAAAGACAGCTGGCTCTAAACTCACTTGATATTGCAATAAGTGCGATCACTAGGGATCTCAAATCGATTCCATATCCTCGATTTCCGGAAGGCTTTTGACACTGAACCTCTAAAGTGTTTTGTAATCAAATTAGTATGGAATATCGCCACAGTTTTGCAATTGGACTCTTGATTTTTTTGTTAGCAAGAACACAGTACGTAGTAGCTGATGGAAAGACATCTAGTAGAACAGAAGTGATATCTGGCGTTCCGACCGAACGAGGTGGCGCAGTGGTAAGACACTGGACTCGCATTCGGAAGGATGGTGGTTCATATCCACCTCCGGCCATCCAGATTTAGGTTTTCCGTGATTTCCCTAAATCACTTCAGGCAAATGCCGGGAAGGTTCCTTTCAAAGGGCACGGCCGATTTCCCTCCCCATCCTTCCCCAAAACTCCGAGCGTAAGCTCCGTCTATAATGACCACTCTGTCGACGGGACGTAAAACCCTAAGCTTCCTTCCTCCTTCTGGCGTTCCCCAATGAAGTGTTATAGGACCCCTACTGTACCTTACCTTCACAAACGATTTACGAGATAATGTGGGCAGCTCTCTTAGACTGTTCGCGTATGATGCTATCATTTATCAGTTAGTAAAGTCACTTCAAGTCACAGAAGCAATTGCAAAACGATTTAGATAAGATATCTATCTGCACGATGCAAAAATTGCCAGTTGACCCTTAATATATGTGTGAAGTTATCCAAATGAGCACTAAAATATATATCCGTTAAACTTCCATTACACGATATATATATATATATATATGTCAAATCTACAGGCCGTCAATTCAACTAAATATTTAGGAACAATAATTACGACCAACTTAAATTAGAAAGAACGTAAAGAAAATATTGTAGTGAAGGCGAGCCAAAGGCAACGTTTGATTAGCAGAACACTTATCAGATGCAACAGTTCTACTAATTAAACTGCGTTCACTACACTTGTGTGTCCTGTTTTGGAGTATTCCTGCGCCTTGTGGGATCCCACCAAGTGGGAGTGACGGACGATTTAGAGAAAGTTCAGAGAAGGGCAGCTAGTTTTGTATTATCGATGTATTGGGGACAGTGTGTCTCGGAAATGGTATACGAGTTGGTGTGGAAATCATTAAAAGAAAGGCTTTATTCGTTGTAGGCCAGTAATGGTGTCACGAAAAATTGAGGTAGAAGATTTTATTTTTTATCGTGTGTATACTATTGCAAGTATTTAGAATCTTAGTTTTCGACCCTGAAAACCAAACTGCGAAGTTTTGGGTCATTTTATATATTTTCGCGTATTTCTCGGAAACGATACATCCTAATGAAAATTTTAGCCCGTACGAGAATGAACGAGCATTAAATTTTTGGCCGAAGTCAGACGCCAAAGTTCGGTTTTTAGAACCAACTTGACTAAAAAGTCAGCTCTAACGCCTGTAACCCAAAAACGGCTACTCCAAATGAAAAATGTCAAGTTAAGAGAATTCTAAACCATGAATGTTCACGTTATAAAAGTACCAAGTTATTAGTTTTAATCAATATTAAACTTTCATACACTTGAAAACCAAGCGAATTCCATATTCTTGCAGTTTTTCCCCTGTAAGTCAAAGTTATTTAATGAAATTAAATTTCCTCTAAGAACACGGCTCCATAATGAACAAGATTTTTTACCTATTTATATTTTTTTAATTTTTTCATTCACGTGCATTTTTATTCATTTTTATCCATGCCTTAATTAGTAAGACTGCAGTGCTAAACTGAAAACTACGAACATAGTAATGGGCAATATGTATTTACGATTGAGTGATGCAAAAATTTGTATTTGTACAAATGAAGACATAAAAGGCTATTATAATATTTAAAAGAACACAATTTAAATATCAGAGATTCATATTTTATCATATTTCAGTTCCATTGACATCTGTTAGGAGACTGTGGCAGGTCCCGCTAGAGCATCGATCTTCTAGATAGACTGCGGCATCTTCGCAAACTTCCTTCCATCTCTCCCTCATCAACATCAATTTCTGGGGCGTTCTCGCAAGATTAGCCACTACAATGCCGAGGAGCTGTTCAGCCCAGATCTGCGACCTCCACATGCCCGTTTTGTATGCGCAGGTAACGATTTTCATTGGCATGTGTGGTGCTGCATCTTTCGTCGACATCACGGGAAACAAGCTTATTAAGATTTTCTCCCATCCCCACGGACATGGGTCAATTTTTCTTTACAGGCAAGGTTGCATTTGTTGGTAGGATCGGAATGAGTCCCACCTTCCTGCATCCGATGTGGGCGGTTGCCTTTCAAGTTTGAAATCTTTTCTCGGAAAAGACTATAGAAAAGCTCGTTCCTGAGCAGCAGTTGGAACTCCCGTACAGTGCTGATGTCCTGCGTGTCCTTTTACGTCTTGAGAGAGTTTCACAAATTCAGCAGTTTGCACTTTGAAGTATGGCTGTTGCTCCATAAAGTTTAGTAATTTCCCTTTTCCTTGCCCAAAAAAGAGGATGTGGTATCACATCCTCTGAAGGCATGGTTGAAAAGGGTAAGTGAGGATCGAAATTGAAAGAATTACTGGAGTATCATCCTCCAGGATCAGCCGTAGTTTCCATGAAATTGAAATATGATAAAAGTCTATCTCAAATCGTGCTTTAAATATTATCATTCCCTTTTAGTTGTTCATTTGCACAAATTTTTATATTACTGAAATTTAAACCCATACTGCCCGTTACTATGCACTTGGTTTTCATTTTAGCACTCAAATCTTACGAATTAAGACATGGATCAATAAAAATACACACCAATGAAAAAGTCTAAAAAGTATACAAGGAAAAAAATATCGTCATTATTGGATTGTCTCCCCACTAGAAATTCAATTTAATTGAATGTGACTAAAATAAAAAAAAATAATAAGAAAATGGAATTACTTTGGTTTACAAGTGTATGAACGCTTAATATTAGCCGGTCGCGGTGGCCGAGGGGACTGAGGCGCTTCAGTCACGGTCTGCACGGCCACTACGGTCGGGGATTCGAATCCCCCCTCGGGCATGGATATTTGCGCCGTCCTTATTCTTAGCTAGTTCATAAGTAGTTGTAAGCTTAGGGACTGATGACCCCGTAGTTAAGTCCCATAAGTTCTACAAACATTTGATTTTTTGCTTAATATTGCCTAACACTAACAAATTAGGTACTGAAATTTCATGCTTTACAATTTGGCATATTTTATTTGGGGTAGACGTTTTTTAGTTACAGGTGTTGCAACCAACTCTTGGACAATTTGGTAAAAATAACGGCATCTTGAAAACTGATCGTGACCAAACGACTGCGCCGATTTTGACATTTGAGTAGATCATTCGGCGCAAAATTTTATACTCTTTCATTTTTGTTAAGATAACATTTTCAGTAGGATGCACATTTTCGGAGTAAATAACAAGCCATTACAGAATCAAATTTTGCTCTTCGTAAACATTTACGTATTACTGTAAGAGCATAAGGGTCAAACACATTAACAACAATTGCTTCACTTTTAGTTGAGGAGCAACAGTATTTAGATCTATCGACAAGCTTACGAATCAAAAAAGAAGTACAGTCATTTGATCAAAAGCTGTGATTGTGACAGACAGCATGATACGCAAACGTACCTTCTTCAGCAGTCAGTTTTAATTCGGACATGCCTGGAGTATTCAGTGTTCAAATGTTTGTAAATCTAAGGGACATAATTACGGTGATCATTAGTCCCTACGCTTAAAAACTAGTTACACTAACTTAAAGTAACTTGTGCTAAGGACAAAACAAACACCCATGCCCGAGGGAGGACTCGATCCCACGACGGCGAAAGGCCGCGCGCACCGCAGCCGGGTGCCATAGTGCGCACGGCTATTCTGCCGCGGCATGCGTGGAGTGTATCTCTTAAAACCTCAGTCATCTTCTTGTTGCTTGTGTATGGCAATGACGCTTCTTGTGCTTCTCCTTTTGGAGGTGATAATGTATGTCGCTTCTCCCGCCGTGACTTATTGAAAACACCTATGTGAGTACAGTAAACTCAACTTTATCGTTCACGTCACTCTTTAAGTAATGGAAATTATTTCTTCGACATTTTATTACACGAACACCTCAGCTTGGGCATTTTCAACAGGCACCACACTTACTGAGCTTAATATTCTCAAGAACTTACTACTAACAACAGTAGGTAGTAGAATGTGACCTACCGACTCTCACTTTTAAGTTAGAACTTTTCTCAGTTTGTCCCAAAGTCGGTGGTCTTGAAGTTTTGTTACTCTGTGAGTGAAATTTGCCAATAATGTGCCATTCTCTCGTTTAAGTGCATATTGTTGGGGCAAGCTTGCATTCGTGTCAAAAATATTCAAAAGCACTTTCAACTGATACCCCTTGGTTTTGCTTTAACTTGTCTCAAGGGCCATAGAGTGGAGTGTTGCCATGTTTGGGGGTGGGTGGTGGTGGTTTCCTTAAAACATCTCTCTCTAAGCATAAAATCCGATGTATTTTGTGGAAATATATATTGCTGAAACGTTCTACTTCTGAAATGAAAAATATTTATTGCTCACATTTTGTTTCTCGGTTAAAAACCTGGTCAGTTATGGGTCCCGAACGATCGTCTCGGGACACTGGAACGTTTATGTGAAAACCGGGACGTCTGGTCAGCCTCATTATGTATCAATAAATTATTTTTTTCAAGATGATTCATCATGTTTTATATGCTCCAAAGTCTTACTGCAGATCGACGTATGATATAGTTCTTTAATTAAGTGGGCTACTCCTATTACCTTTTCCGAGCATTGGTGTGAACTGTGCAACTTTCAGTCTTTGGGTACGGATATTTCGTCGAACTAGCAGTTGTGTATGTTGGTGTGGAAGTATTACATCAGCACACTCTAAACAGAACCTAATTGATATACAATTTGCATTTGAAGACCTGCCTTTATTAACTGATATGAGTTGCTTCGCAGCAGGATATCTGAGTGTTACTCATGCTGTTCTTATTTTGAATCAAGTCAACCAGTAAGTGGGCAATAGAGGCACTGTCATCTGTAGCATAACGCTCAGTGAAGATATGTATGTGTACTTTACGTAGGAGCAGAATCTCTTTGGACTTTCTAGCATACTTTCAGACAGTGTTTAGCTGTGGAACCTATTAAAAGCATTTCGCATTGAATTCAGGTCTAAATTTTGAACTTCAACAAACATAGCCGATGTTGAACAATTTTCGTTGTTATAAATTTAACATGCTTCTTTCTTTGCTTCTGCAACAGTGTTCTGGCCTGTTTTGTGTACCTTGGGCAATCAGTTGCTTCTCTTATTAATTTTTATGGTATACATCTCTCAATTGCTTTACGGTACTACTTCTCTGAATTTAAGCCATATCTGGTCAACACTTACACAGTTAATGTGGAATGAATGGAGACTGTCTCTTACGAAAGAGTCAAGGGAATTTTTATGTACTTTTTTGACCAGATATATTTAGCTTTTTTTTGTGATCGCTAATCCCTGAATCCGTCATGATGCGCTATATGTGATTTAGAGGTCTAATCTGTTTTCTCAAGCTTTTACATTGGCTTGGGCTAATGAACTAATTGTAGGAAACAAATTTCTAAGGAGGCATTTAGTACCAGTTCAAAAGACGTTTTTCCCCTACCATCTGCTTAGAACATGTAATTGTTTCTCTTTAACTAATTCCTCGTTACTGGAGAATTAACTGTAACGACATCAATATGCTCATTATTTATGTTCTTATAGGAAGAGCCCAACATCTCGGTTAAGACTGTACCATGGAATATGGCTACACTGGAAGAAGTGGGAAATAACGAACCAGCTATAGCGCTATCAGTTCCTGCACCACCGCTAACGCAGGGTGCGGCCAAGTGGTCGGGCTATTACAGTAGCGACTGGTAAACTGTACACTACTGACGCTCAAGATTTCAGCAGAACAAATCACAAAACTGCAATACAGTGATGTGAAACAAGCAAACAAAAACGCAATTTACAGTTAGAACTTAGTTAAACTTTGAAAATCTATATATATAAAAGCGAATATTTGTTTCTATGTCCTCTATGTGACCCAAAAACAAAAAAAAAAACCACGACACATAGCTCATGAGATAGACATCATAAATAATGAGACATCGAGAGAATACCCAGATTTATGCGACAATTAGGAAAATGGGAGTAGTTAGGGACCTGCAACAAAGTCTGCATGTAATTTCGGACGTTTATGAAGCGTTTTGTAACTGAACACCCCCCCCCCCCAACAAAATGATGTAACGAAAAGAAGGCTATCGCTCGCATCAGGCACGAACTTGTATCAAATAAAGTTTGCATTAGCGATTTGCATGTTAATATTTATTTTTGTCTGCAAGTCTCCCTTAATTCTCTTGCATCCAAAATTAAGCAATCTGTTTTCTTAATCTCTATCTATATAAAAGCGAAAGGACACTCACACACTCACTGACTAAACACGAAATCTCGAAAACTATTTCACCTATGAAGCTGAAATTTGGCAGGAATATAGTTTATATGTAGAAAACGCCAGCTAAGAAAGTATTTTGTGATAAGTGCATGGCGGAGCATAATTCTCCTACATACTCACGAAATCTAGTTTCATTCCGATTTTAAGGAAATTTCGCACGCTTCACCTCCAAAACAAGAGGAACCTCACCGTTTCATACGGCACATGGGGGAGGGTACTTTATCGACGAATTAGTAATCGGCTGTGTGATTGTATATACACGCAGTTACGTACGCAGGGAAAGTACCGATTAACCCAAAGAATATTTTGAATTTCCTCTGTACACAGATCAGCCACAATATGATGTGGAACGCATGATTACTTTCCAAGATATTACTGATAAAAGATACTATTGATAATGAAATATTTATGCAAGTCACACTACTATAAGGTTTATATTCGAAGTCCAGTGCTTAGCAATTTTTTCGGTTCCTCTAAGACATCTCTGAAATGCTTCAATGCATTATCACTGTGTGTGAATGAAATACGTCCGTTGATTTATTAATGTAATCATGTAATGTCTTGATGTTTATATTTAATGCAGCGCATTTAAGCACAGTTGTGGGATGGTAGACTTTGGTTTATTGGGAGAAGTTTGGCTCATCTGTGAAAGAGGGCGCGTACAGAACACTAATGCGACCCGTTCGCTAGTAGAGCTCAAGTGTTTGGGATCCGCACCAGATCGGTTTAAAGGAGACATGGAAGCAATTCAGAGGCGGTATTAGATTTATTACTGGTAGGTTCGATCAGCATTCCAGTGTTTCCGAGGTCGTTGGAAACTCAAATTGGAATCCATGGAAGGAAGATGGCGCTCTTTTGCAAAAACATTAAGAAGGCCGGAAATTGAAGCTGATTGTAGAGCAATTCTACTGCCCACAACTACCTATCGCGTAAGAACCAGGGAGATACGATAAGAGAAATTAAGGCTCGTATGGGGGCACACAAGCAGCCGCTGTAGCTGGTAGTGGTATCAAGTACCCTCCGCCACGCACCGTATGGGGTATGTATATTGGTGTAGATGTAGATCTTTCCCGTGCCAATTCACCATACGGTGCGAAACTAAAGCGACACAAAATCGACTGCTCATATGCCTGCACACGAGGCCTAATTTCTCTGGTCTTTTTTTTTTTGCGGTCTTTATGCGAAATGAAGTTGGTGGCAGTATAATCATTCTGCAGTCAGCTTCAAATGCTGGTCGTCTATAATTCTTCAGTACTGTTCCTCGTAAAGAACGTCGGCTCCATCCAGGTATTTCGATTTGACTTCCTGAAAGATCTCCGTACTACTTGTCTATTGTTGTTTATCCACATACTTTGAACCACTTACATAGTTTAACAATTATAAACAACAAATAACCCACATGGCGTAAAATCGTCGATTTGCTATTAGCAGAAATAATACGAGTTGAAGTGACCGTCCACTCAATTCGTACTTTCGGTAGCCAAAAATCATGCTTTTTGTGGGATTTTCTCAGGAACAGAGCTGAGGCCCACCCGAGACTGAACCTAATGCGAGCACGGATCCTGTGCTCTAGGATAGCCCACAGCTATCCAAAACACTTGAGCCCTTAGCTCTGTGCTCAAGGGAACTCGAGATACGACACTTTGAAGAATCGCATTTCCTCTTTTTGTAACATATCTTGGACAGCCCGCTGAAATGGTTAAAATGTCTTAATCTTACAATAATAATTAGATTAAAAAGACTTTGGCGTAACTTACAATTAAAACAAATTACACGAGATAGTGAGTACCCGCCATTATCAGTACTTCAAGTAGCACTAAAATTTTTACACAGGTCTGTACATGATCGCTATGTGCGCTTCTAAATGACAAGAATGCTACCTCTTTTATTCGTTTCCGCCTACGATCGGAAATTCAATCTTTCTGTTGTATTTTATCTTATTGTAGCGTACTAGAAAAACACAGCCCCGCTCCCCTAACCTGAAACTCTGGAAAGTAAATAAAGAATTGTTGAGAACACAGACGGAGAGGACACGTGCTGCCCCCTCCCCCTCCTCTCTCTGCCTATTTCCTCCTACTTCTTTAAGCCTTTCCCCCTCTCCCTCGTCGCAGCTATTCGAAATTAAGAAAATAAAAATTGTGACCGTCCTTCGATTTTTCCAGTAAATTATTGTAACAGATAAGTAAACGAAACAACGACACCAACAAGTAACGTTGCTATGATGTTTTGATATTCAACATAATCGTGCTAGCAGTTGTGCCACTGTAGGTGCCGGTATGAACCATGAACGTGCCTAGAACGCGTTGTCACATTCATGTCTCATTTTGACCTTAGCACCTGATACCTTGTACCAATCTTCATGGATACATACATACATGCTTTCTGTTTTGTGCAACTCTATGGAAACGTACCTTCTCAATTCTACATAGTGTCCCACTTTTCACCCCAGATATATCTGGAACAACAATAGATGTTGACTTACGGCAGAGGCTTATGAAAGTAAATAGTAAAATGTAAACAAATATTATTTTCAACACAAACGTATGTAATTGACGTATTGTGATGCAACCAACACCATTCTTTCTGAGATTTTCACGCTATTCATTGCATTGAAAAGCCGTAAGTTTGTGTTGAAAATAATACTTGTTTACGTTTCATAATGTCTCATGGTATTTACATTTATATGCCCCTGTCGTAAGTCCATGCCTATGGAAGTCGTATTTCAATATCTATTGTTGTACCAAAGATATCTGAGGTCAAAAGTTTGAATGGGACACCCTGTACAAATTCAATTGTACACCTTGTATAATTAATTCCGAATTACGTCAAAATATTAGTTGTTATGCGCGATATATTGACGATATTATCTTTGCTTTTGACGGTAATGATTTCGAGTTAGATCTTCTTTTCAACGCATTCATTTCTTTCCATGAGAAAATCTCCCTTACGACAGAACTTCGGAATAAGAAAGGGGAACTAAATTTTCTTGGTGTAACATTTTCTGTAGTAAACGATTCATTAACTTTTAACATATTCCGCAAGGTAGATTACTCAGACAATATTATCCACGCTGACTGTGTAGAGGCGTTTCTAGCTAACAAAACGCAGCATGTCATTCTCAACGGAGAGAAGTCTTCAGACGTGAAAGTAGATAACATCGCAAGTGAGGTCTTTTGTGAATAATGCTATAGTTTATCGAAAATTCGCAACACTGGAAAAGGGTAGCGAAATGGAGGTTGATTTGCAGCATATGAACTTATGGTGCAGTGAATGGCAATTGAGTCTCAAGATAAACAAGTGTAAAGTGCTGCGTTTACATAGAAAGAAACATCCCTTATTACATGACTACGCAACAACAGGACAAACGCTGAATGCACTTGCCTCCGTAAAATATCTGCGCGTAGACATACAGAACGATTTGAAATGGAACGACCATATAAAATTAATCATGGCTAAGGCAGACAGCAGACATATTCGTAGGAAGAATCCTCAGGATTTGCCCGTCGACAAAAAAAAAAAAAAAAAAAAAAAAAATAAAAAAAAAAAAATAAAAATAAAAAAAAAAATTAATTAATTATTTAAATAATTAATAAAAATTAGATTCCGTCGTAGAAACGATTGGGAAACTCGAATATCAGACGCTGCCAGAGAGACGTTCTGAATTACAGTACAGACTTCTGTCAACGTTCAGAGAGCATGTTTCTCTAACCCATATATTGCTTCTTCCTACGGTTATCTCACGGAACGTCTACAAAGATATAATTAGGGAGATTAGGGCCCACAGAGCTGTTCACGACAGCAGGACTGCATTTCATAAGATTGTGCACTGCCAATTGTCTTATCAATATCTTAGGAAGATTCAGAACCAATTTCTATAAAGGGCGCAAAGATGACGGCGTGGCCTGCCGAAACTGTTTGCAATAAATAAATAAAGAGACGAGCCTCAGGTGAGGCGCTCTTTTCTGGCCCCCTTCATCAGAGAGCCAACTGCACGAGGAGCACAGATAGCTGCCGCTCGTCTCTACGTCTTACATTCACATCCGACCATCTCTTCACTTTTTTGACATCTACTGTACAATGCCCTAAAAGTTCTGCATTTCCTACATATCTGCAAACATGTGGAAGAATAACAAGAATAAAGAGTCTGTGCAAAATGCACATCAAAAATATAGTGGTGGCTAAGATTTAATTACATCTTTCTATACCCCTTGTGTTGACCACAACGTAATTAATGTGAAGAAGACTAGAGAGTAATGTCTCCTCGACAACATAATCATTTGAGCCGTAAAAAGCTTGGTTTTGGCGAAGGAAATAGACCACGTACTTGCTTTTAGTAATTTAGGATGTGACCACGCACTTGCTTTCAGTAATTTAGGATGTGAGTGGCAGAATGTTCTCACCGCCAGAAGACGGTAACACGGTTCCTCCTTTCAGTAAAAGTACGAACGCAGAAAATTCAGATGCTGAGATGAGCAAAGGAGGAACAGAGAATCAAATAAAATCACTCAGCAGTGGAAAGACATGTGAAGTAATTATGAAATTGTGCAGTGATTATGTGGAAGGCATCGGTCCTTTTCTAGCAGCATGGAGAGAAGCGAGTGCTAAGTTGCCTCTCACACACACTTTTATTACGCTGCTGTGCCTGCCAACTGCCTAGGACGATCTTCCAGAGTTAGTGCAAAGGTATGGGTTAATTCTTTTTACGCTGGGTTAGGTTCGTACCTCGTTACGTGTAGTTCTTTGAAAAACGATGACTGCCTTTTTCGCCTGTAAAAACTTTGTCTGCCGTCTCATTTATTTAGCATGCTGTGCCTTATCTTTTTTATCCTTACACAGAATGTAAGTTGGCACCAATAAAATAGTTCTATAATGAGCATCAAATGGCTTCACTCTAAATTTCCTTAATACTGTTCCACGGGAGGAATGTAACTTTCCTTCTAGGGACTCCCTTTGGAAAATTTCAAGCATTTATGTTACACTCGATTCTTTATCGAACCAACCAGTAAGAAATCTAGCAGCCCACACCTGAACTGCTTGGACATCTTTAAAGCGACCTGGTTGGGCTTCCGAATACTCTAACACTCCACGTGAATAGGTCGAACTACTGTTCTACACGAGGTCTCCTCTACTGGTGAGCCGGCCGCGGTGGCCGAGGAGACTGAGGCGCTCCAGTCACGGTCTGCACGGCCACTACGGTCGAGGGTTCGAATCCCCCCTCGGGCATGGATATTTGTGCCGTCCTAGTTCGTAAGTAGTTCATAAGTAGTTTGTAAGTTTAGGGACTGATGACCCCGTAGTTAAGTCCCATAGACTTTACAAACATTTGAACATTCTCTACTGGTGAAACACATTTTCCCAAAGTTCTCCTGATAAGTCCTAGTCGGCCATTCACACAACCGTCCTTACATGGTCGTTCTTTTTCATATCGCTCAGGAAAGTAACGCCTAGATATTTAATTGACGCAACTGCGTCCAACAGAAGACTACATCAATACAAGAATAATACTGTATAGGAACATTGCGTTTGTTTTCCCTCTCATTTGCAATAACTTACATTTTGCCGCATTTAAAACTAACTCTCAATCATCACACGAACCCGCGGCCTAGCACCACCGCCGAAAGCATTCCCATTTGATGTGACACAAAGTAAGCTGCGATCGGATCTCAGCTGACTTGCTGGCTGCTAGGGCACAGCACACTAGGAATTAGCGGCATCCCGGAGAAGGCTGCAACACTACCATTTGACGTCACACAGAGTATGCTGTGATCGCATCACAGCTGAGTCACTGGCCGCTAGGGCACAACCCATTAGGAATTAGCAGCTACCCACAGAAGGCTGTGACACTCCCATTTGACGTCACACAGAGTAGGCTGAGATTGCATCTCAGCTGTGTCGCTGCCTCTAGGGCTCAGCTCACTAGGAATTAGCGGCTACCAGAGAAGCCTGCAACACTCCCATTTGACGTCACACAGAGTAGGCTGCGATCGTATCTCAGCTGAGCTACTGGCCGCTAGGGATTAGCGGCTACCCAGCTGGCTACGTGATGACAGCCTACTCTGCTTGCTGTCAAGTGGGAGCGCTGCAGCCTTCTCTTTCGGTGGTGTCGGTCCTACATGAGCCATCTGTCGCGAACGCGGCTCAATGTCTTGGTGTTGCTCCGTCATGACATTTTAAATTTTCGCGCTATAAAAAATACCATAAGTATATGGAAGAAAGCTACACCACCCCTGGTGTAATGGTTTCGATAGAGATTTTCTTCTCACTTTAGGAAAAAAAAATTAAAAATCACATCATTCTCTTTTGAGTGTTCCTGGCTATATAATACACTAGCTAAAAACCCGGCGTTGCTTGGGTATTTATTTATTTATTCATTTATTGAAGTTTTGTGTTAGTACTTCTCCTACTCCTTCTCTCTTTATCTCTGTCCATCTCCTTATTTTCTAAAAACATGTTATATTTATGGGAGAATATTTAATAAATAAGGCTATGTTGCAAAATATACAAAATAATCAGTGCCCTATCCAAACAAAGTAAAGTACTCAAGATACAAATTATATGTAACTTTAATTTAATTCAAAACTTGATTGTAAACAAATAGATAGTTGTCCAGGACCTAGTATGAATAAATTCTTTGGTGAGCCCACCCTTGAGCAAGCGACATATACTTGTCCGTGTGACAAACATGGAGACGTAAACTGCATTCTGCACTGTTAAATAAATTTCCCTGTGATTATTAATCGTAATAGAAACTGGAAGTCTCATTGGAAACTGCAGTGACTTGAAGCTAAAGGGTAGATCTGTCGGAAAGAATGGGTATTCGTTGGATGTACACTGTTTCATTCTCTTTCTTTCCCTGTAGCTCTATTGCTTACGCCTACAGCCACATGTGCTTCACAGTTCAAAGTTGTCAACAACACCGTCAGCTTTCAGGAATTTACTTAAGCTGACAGGAATACAGTAGTGTCTTAGCAGTAAATGAGAAATCTATTAAAACGTGGTGCATGATGTGAAAGGTTTTTACCCATCACAGTATATATGATATCATTTTAATTGAATTATATGTTGTAGAATTGTATGATTCATTTGTATAAGTCCTGTATATGGGTAAAATCTGTTACGAATTCAGTTAGTAGTAAAGAAGAAGAGATGGTAAAGAAGAAGAGATGGTCCCTCTACGCCCGGTTGCCAGCAACATAGGCGCTGCCACCTACCCTATTGCACAGCACCTCAAGAAGATGCTCTCGCCGAATGTGGGCAAATGTATACGTCACATTCGATACTCTAAAGATTTCATACATCTTCTGAAGCAGGTGCAAATCACAGATTCCGACGTTATTGTTAGCTTCGATGTGGTTTCCCTACTCACTAAGGTGCCACTGAATGAATCTCTGGAGCTGATTGGACAAATGTTTGACGGTGCTCTCCTAGACTTGTTCAGACACGTTTTAACGCCGACTTACTTTCTATATGCAGGTCAATTTTATGAGCGAACAGATGGGGTGGCAATGGCTAGTCCACTTTCACCGGTGGTGGCGAACCTTTTCATCGAGAAATTTGAGGATGATGCACTGGCTTCAGCTCCAATTCAATCAAAGTGTTTTTTTTCCAGATAAGTGGATGACACCTTTGTGATCTGGCCCCACGGTAGGGAGACGCTCCTGTTTTTTTTTAGAACATCTTAACTTTTGTCACCCTAACATAAAATTCACCATGGAAATGGAAAATAATTGAGAACTCGCATTCCTAGATGTTCTTGTTCACAGAAAGGCAGATGGCACTTTTGGTCACAGTGTATACTGAAAGCCAACTCACACCGATCTGTACCTGCAAGCCAGTAGCTGCCACCATCCGGCGCAAAAGTATGGTGTTCTCAGAACTCTAGTTCATCGGGCGCGAACTCTTTCGGATCCACACAGTCTGACAAAGGAATTGGAACACCTTCAGTCTGTGTTCTACGGAAAATGGATACTCTTCCACATATATTGTGAAGGCGCTTTGCCCTGTTTCTCCACAAGAGAAGTCATCAGAAGTACAAGAAGAAACGAAGACGGTCTTTTTTGCCGTATGCCGGACCTATATCAGCGAAAATCAGCAGAATACTTCTAAAGTATAATGTTAAGAGCGTATTCTGCCCACCATCCAAGATTAAGGCACTCTTACGTAGTGTAAAGGATGATCTGACACTACAGAAACCTGGAATTTACCACATACCATGTCAGTGTGGTGTGTCATATATTGGTCAGACCACCAGGACCGTCGGAATCAGGTGTAAGGAGCACCAACGGCATACAAGACTAAAACAAGTTTCCAAGTCGGCTATAGAGGAACATTGCTTGGCATTGAACCATTCAATGAATTACGATGCTGTCAAGATTGTGACACAGACACCCAGATATTGGGATGCTGTTATGAAAGAATCTATTGAAATAAAGGTAATACACGATCTAATCAACCGTGACGCTAGTTATCAACTTAGTTCCGCCTGGAATCCAGCACTAGAAAAAAATGTTCAAATTTTTGTTAAGCTTAAGGGACTTAACTACGGGGTCATCAGTCCCTAAACTTACAAACTACTTATGAACTACCTACAACTAAGGACGGCACAAATATCCATGCCCGAGGGGGGATTCGAACCCCCGACCGTAGTGGCCGTGCAGACCGTGACTGAAGCGCGTCAGTCCCCTCGGGCACCGCGGCCGGCCAGCACTAGATGTCCTAAGGACACAAAGGGGACAACATTCAAATTTCGAAAGGACTAACTCTGCAATGTGTGACAAATTGAACATCTCAGCGCAAATAACGCAGATTGCACAAAGGGTGTAGAATGAGACAATAAATCAAGCACCTGAGGACGGTAACATAGCAAAAGAACAGCAGTTTGATCACCGGGAGCCAGAGAGTAATACGGAAGCCGCCTGTAGCGGGCGCGGACGTCAAACGGAGGCCTTGACGCGGCTGCACAACTGTCCACGAGGAAGCTTCAGTGACGACTGAACGCCCAGTCAAGCTTCGAAGTGGAAAAGAACGTCACGGACAAGAGCCCAAACGCACCCGCACAGCAGTCTGAGCAGCCACATATACATAATACTAGGGTGGTTGCTATGGGCCGGCGCGGACGTCAACCGGAGCGCCTCCAACAGCATCGACCAATGAGAGAACGCCTAGCCGTCACACACAGGCATAAATACTGGACACGTTCCACGCTGGAATCAACCTCAGGAAGCACCTGATGAAGATCGCGAGTAACGCGATCGAAATATCGTGCAAGTACGACGCGGATTACCGGCAGGAAACTCTATTATGCAAGATGACAACACCCCGTTGGAAAAGTCTTAACACATACACCCTATATTATTTTCATAACGAGGAAAACTGTTAAAAATAATTGTACCCAGAAGAGATATTTTAAGAAGCTGAGAAAACAGTTGATCCCCTACGAAGGAGAAGCTTCTTCGTCTAACGATCCACTTCTGTTAATATGTTCGAAATAGCAAGAGGTATGTGGTCGACGCTTCGTTACTTGTATCTAGCTGAAGGATTAATAAATATTTTTTGGTAATCAACTAGTTCCTGCACTTTACTGTCGAGAACCTTTTGATATCGTCACAGTGGATATATTATTCGCTTTTGTTTGACTTTCAGACCATTGTTTGAGGAAATTACGCTCACGTTGTCGGCTAAACGAACGACTGCTCATGTATAATGACGATTCTTCCTTCATAAGTCGAGCCTGCGAAATTTATTTCCACGAGTCCAACCAACTTTTTGTTCTTACATGTTTACGTAAAAATTATAATAATATTTCACGGTCAATGAAGCTTCAAACAATGGCGAAGTAAAGCAGTACAAGGCAGAAATGTTCAAAGAAAGCTTGGATAAAATTTCAAAAAACGTACCCAAAACATACAATTTTAATTGGTGCCGACTTTAACTTACCCTCGATATGTTGCCAAAAATACATGTTCAAAACTGGAGACAAGCATGAAAAATCGTCCGAAATTGTACTGAACGCGTTCTCCAAAAATTATCTAGAGCAATTAGTTCATGAAACCACTAGAATATTAAATGGTAATGAGAACATACTTTACCTCTTAGCAATTAATAATCTCGAAATAACAAAGAGCCGGCCGCGGTGGCGGAGGGACTGTGGTCAGTCTGCTTTCCGCTGCGGACGCGCTGTTGTGTTCGCTGCCGCGGAGCCAGCGCTCGGGTTTGTTTACGCCGTACTCTGCCGTTTCCACGTGTGCCGGCATATTTACATAGATCAGCATGGCGAAACAGTACCGCAAATTGACGCTCAAATTCAAGTTCCAAAACGAATTTGCAAGACCGAAGGCACTCGAACTAGAACGATTTATTCGAGATGTAGTAAAAATTCCGACGACCAGTCAATAGTGAGCAGTGTAGCTTATGTAAAGATCATCAATGAAGCAACGTGCGAAAGGATTCTTCGGGAGACGAAACGGGAGCTTCGTTTCTGTCACTCTGATGGCAGTGTGGGTACTGTGACAGTCGACCACGCTGGATTGGGACTTCGTACCATCAGGATCTTCGAACTCCCCTTCCAATTTCCAGCAGAAGAGGCCGTGGCGGCGCCCCGCCCCTACGGCACGCTGCAGTCACGTTGCTGAGAAGTGGATGCAGTTCCAAACGTACCCTGTCTTGAACGGCGTGCGGCAGGTCCGTATCGAACTTCGACGCCATGTTCCCTCATATATATCTATCGGCGGCTGTCGCGCTGTAGTCATATATGATGGACAACCGAAGACCTGCTCGGGATGTGGAAAAGAGGGACGCCTCCGATCCGAATGCATGCAACGACGGATCACGCAACTGCCTTCGACGGACATAGTGCCTCCGTCGCAGCCCACGATACTTCCCGTGACTTACGCTGCCGCCCTCACAAATGATTCAAATTTTTCGACTCATCTGCCAGCTTCGAACACTGCAATGCACGACCCTCCGACGCAGAGCGATGTGGCAACGCATACTCCACGTACTGAGGAATCACTGCCGACGGCACATCCCTCCACGATGGAGGAACAACCAGTGACACCAGCATGGTGATAGAGTCACTGATTGTGCCGACTTCGGCCTTTGTGCAGAAGCGTCGCGACTCGCTGCTGTCGTCGGATGCGGAAGGGCACACCCGGAAGCAACGATCACCGAAGCGATGCAAACGGAGGCGTAAGTCTTCTGCAGAAAAGATGGAGGACGAGACGCAGGAGGAAGAGGACTCTGCTCACAATGACGACACTACCGCGGTGGCAACCGCCTCTGACAAGGTGATAAAAGACACCGATCAACTTGCTTCACAGATGCCCGCAGTAGAACGCAGTCAGCTCGGCCAACGCGGGCCGGCCTAGGAAACGATCCTGTAGAGGTGATGGGGTGGGTGGCACTGTCGATACCGCATGACGCTCAACAAATATTTTCCTTCTCATGAATAACTTAGAAACTGCAGCACACCAACAAGCGTATCGGATTTTAACGATTAACCTTAACACGATAAGAACAGTAATGAAGTATCAGTTGCTGCGAGAGATGCTCCGGGCGTCCGACGTCGACTTTGCTTTATTACAAGAAGTCTCCATAGCGACTCTCCCAGAAATTTATGGTTATAGGACGTACAAGACACCTGGTGATCCGAATGGCAGTGGGACAGCAATTCTTATTCGTGACGGCATCACTGTTGAAGAAATGACATACCTCCCTTCGGCTAGAGGGGTGGCGGTGACAGCGTTGGGAACACGTATAATCAACATCTATGCTCCCTCAGGAACCGATAAACGCCGCGAGAGGTCACAGTTCTACTTCGAGGATATCAGCCCCCTCTTTCTTCGCCGTTACGATCACTGTATCCTTGGGGGTGACTTCAATTGTGTTTTACACAAGAAGGATCAAATGCCACATTTCTCGACCTGTCCTGAACTTCGGATAATTGTAAGGGACTTGCTTCTCGTCAATACTTGGGAGCAGATACACGGGGACCGCCCAGGCCACACCTATTTCACTAGTCACTCGGCCAGTCGTCTTGACCGTATCTATGTCTCACGAGATCTTGGTCCATGAGTGAGAGACGACGAACGTTGGCCGCTTGCCTTCTCAGACCACAGCGCTTTCATATGTACGGTCACCCTTTCCAGACAGCAAGTATGGCAAAGCCGTGGGCTCTGGAAATTGAATGTGGCGCACCTCCAAGACCCGGAACTGCTAGCCGCGGCATGGGCGAACTGCGAGCGTCGGCTCCAAGATACCGGTCAACTCTGAAATGGTGGATGGAGTGTGCGAAACCTACGTGCCGTCGGGTGCTAACACAGTGTGGGAAAGACGCTGCAGCATGGACCCGTCACACTATGGACTTTTACTATACGATGCTTCGGGAAATTATGTCCCAACCCCCGTCCCTAGAAAGACAGATGGAAAGTCGCTAACACAGTGTGGGAAAGACGCTGCAGCATGGACCCGTCACACTATGGACTTTTACTATACGATGCTTAGGGAAATTATGTCCCAACCCCCGTCCCTAGAAAGACAGATGGAAAGTCGCCGCATTAAAGCGAAAATATTGTCGTTGACGCGGAGAAGATTAGAAGGAGTAGTTGTGCGATCACGGCATCGAGACAGAGCGACTGGAGAACCACCTACAATGCATCATATTGTGATTGAAAACCGTCAACGCAAACGGGAGCTCATCACGAAATTGTCCTTGCCAGACGGCCGAAACGAAATGACCTAAGCGGCCATTGTGGAAGCTTTTGCAGCTCACTGTCGACGATTTTACCAGGAAGACAACAGTGAAGAGGGAGAAGAAAACGACGTCTTGCAATACGTCTCACACACCCTCGACGCCACGTCTGCGGCTTCACTTTTAGAGGAGATTTCGCGGGATGACATCGATAAAGCTGCGCTGAACAAAGCACCTGGGCCAGATGGGCTGCCGATCGAGTTTTATCGAACTTCCCGGACCCTGATGATGCCCCGTTGGATAAATATGTACCGAGAGCTGATTTCTCCTGGCTGTCATATTCCATCGGCTTTCGTCGACGGACTTCTTATCCCCATACAAAAACGTTCAAGAGGACAGAGAATTGAAGACTACCGTCCAATAACGTTGTTAAATTCGGACTATAAAATTTTCGCCCCACTACCAGCGGCAAGTATCAAGAAAGTTCTACCACTAGTCCTTTCCATAGAACAGACTATACGAGGAGGAGAGACAAATGTTCAAATGTTTGTTAAGCTTATGGGACTTAACTACGGGGTCATTTTTGACTGAAGCGCCTCAGTCTCCTCGGCCACCGCGGCCGGCGGAGGAGAGACCACCATGTAAACAGCCACTAGTGATAGGAATCGCCGCATCCTGTAATCTCGCGGCAGCGTTGATCGCCATTGATTTCGATCACGCATTCGACAGGGTACACCACAAATTTCTCATGGCGGTGTTGGACCGAATGGGCTTTCCAAATGATTTTAAGAACATCATACTGCGCCTCTTACGCGACGCTACATCTCGTGTACTGGTGAATGGCCGTGTAACAGATCCTTTGCCAATTCGGCGTTCGTTTAGACAAGACATATGCGGATGATCTTCTTCTGTTGGTACAATCTGGTGATGGATCCAAAAATATGGTTTGGTGGCGAAAAGCGTCATGAACGTTAACAAATCGACAGCAATGTTCATTGGAAGAGGCTTAGCTGAAGATAGTGTGGCCCCGTTTCCACGGGCAGATGACCTCAGGTACTTAGGACTCAAGTTTACACGGGACATGCGCCACGCAGCAGCAATGAACTACAGACGATTACTGCAAGTCATACGCACAGAGGTACGCCAAAACCTACTCCGACAAACGGATCTACTACAACGTGTCGAATACCTTAACGTGTACGTGGCGACCAAGATCATACACATGGCTCAGGTGCTACCGCTATCGGCAGTGATGGCACGCAACCTACAATCGGCCTTTTGATATTACGTCACTGCTGGATACATTTTCAAAGTCCGCTATGACACTGTTACCCTTCCGCGGCGTGACGGCGGACTCCGACTTATCAATGTCAAAGCGAGGGCCTTGGCGCTCTTCCTGTCCACGATGGTGAAACTGAGGACACGTCGACATACCTCACTCACGAGCGTCCTGCTAGATGAGCTGATGCCTACGTCGATCCTGCCACCTGTTGCGATTGGACACGTCGCGCCCACTCTTGGCCACATTGCGACTTTGATACTCGAATATAGCTACTTGCATCCTCAGCTCCTCAGCACTCGAGCTCCAAAATCAAGGGATATTTATCAATTGTTGCTTAGGACAATCCCTAGAAATGTGATAGAAAGTAAAGCACCGGCCACACAATGGTCAAAGGTGTGGAAAGCAGTTCAACAGCCGTTCTTCCCTACAAGAATAAGAGCCACGTCGTAGCACGTCGTCCATCGGAAATTTACGACGAGACACCGGCTGCACGCTATCAGGATTATGGATTCGCCCCTTTGCCCGGAATGCTACCTTATGGACAATGATGAACATCGTTTAACATGTGAATCTGTTACCGATGTCTGGACGCTTGTACAGAAGATTCTTGCCTGCTACCTTCGCGCCCCGCCTAACGCGATTGACCCCAGGCTCCTCCTATGTCCGGAGGACACATTTTCCGGCCGCGAAAACACACGCTCTCACATGGATCAAAGGCATGTCCATTTACTACCTTTTCCAAGAAGGTGAGAAGTCGGTACTTGATTACTGCCAATTTCTCCAAGAGCGTCATTACAGACTCGAGACCACACCTCGATACCGACAGCTCTTCGCCAATTACCTACGTAGTGTCTTCACCGACCCCTCTCGAAGCTGGGCAGTGCCGGATAGCGGATGACCGCCGTAACGGACATTAACAAACGATCAAATGCATACGACCAGAATCAACGAAAATTGTCCGCAGATGGGACCTACACATGGGATGTAGTGCGGAATTTCTCCAGGTTTTTCTTTCTTTTAGAATGTGAGTTTTTTTGTTATATGTTTATAGTGTTCTGAAGAAATCAATACCGATGCACGATTATGGTAACTGACGGTGTCAGGGTTAGCAGAAGCCAGAAACACAACCTAACTGAGAGAACGCGGAACTTCCTGTGACAGCAGACATACGAGAAGACGAACCCTGAAACTGTCGGTGTCCTGATATTTCGTGAAGCAACGGCCATCTGGGCAGAATGGGGCGTCAGTGTCGCTCCTTCATTAAAAAAAAATAAAGCAATAAAAGAAGACAATATTTTTTTCCTATCCCTTAATCTTTCCCCTAGTTTAATCTTTCATTTAGTATAAGGTAAAAGTGGCCGTGGCACTATACCTTTTTTTTGGCAGGTGAGATGCTTAGTTTATGGGGGTTATGATAGGCGCCAACGAAAAAAATAACTTAAAAAAAGGCGCTCCAGTCACGGTCTGCACGGCTACTACGGTCGGGGGTTCGAATCCCCCCTCGGGCATGGATATTTGTGCCGTCCTTAGTATAAGGTAGTTCGTAAGTAGTTTGTAAGTTTAGGGACTGATGACCCCGTAGTTAAGTCCCATAAGCTATACAAACATTTTTTTTTCAAACTAACAAAGAGCATCAAAACAGACACACGGATAAGTGAACATAGTTGTCATAGTGAGACTGAATATCGGATTTCTCAAATCAACCAAACTTAAAAGAAAATAATATTTATTCAAAAAGCAGATAAAAAATTCGATTAACGCTTTCCTGGGTGATAATCTCCAGTCTTTCGAAACTAACAATGTTAGTGTAGATCAGATGTGGTTTACATTCAAAAAAATAATGTCAACAACCATTGACAGATTTAAACCAAACAAATTAACAAAAGTGGTGGCTGACCCGCCGTAGTACTCAAAACAGGTTAGATCACTCTTGCAAAAGCGAAGAAAAAAAACATGGTAAATTTAAACGGAAACAAAGTCCGCAAGACTGTCAATCTTTTACAGAAACTAGAAATTTAGCTCTAACTTCAATGCAAGACGCTTACAGTAATTACCACAGCAAAACCGCCGGCCGCGGTGGCCGAGGGGACTGAGTCGCTTCAGTCACGGTCTACACGGCCACTACGGTCGGGGGTTCGAATCCCCCCTCGGGCATGGATATTTGTGCCGTCCTAGTTCGTAAGTAGTTCATAAGTAGTTTGTAAGTTTAGGGATTGATGACCCCATAATATTTACAAACATTTGAACATTTGATTTGAACAGGAAGACCAGGTCACGTAATTTGGTAGAGAATCCTAAGAAATTCTGGTCGTATGTGAAGTATACTAGCAGCAAAACACAATCAATGCCTTCACTACATGATAGAAACACAGCATTCCGAAATTTCTTCACCAAAGAAGACGAAGAAAATACTGTAGAATTCGAATCATGAACAGCGAAGCGCATGCGTCATTTAGAAATAGTTAAGCAAGTTTAATCACTTAACAAAAGAAAGTTTATTTAGACTATCCATTACGGATATTTCAGAACCCGTGACAGTTAATTTCAATATGATATAAGAAAAATGCAACCAGTCACTTTCACTTGAAATGATGCTGTTTATTCCATGAACCGGTTTTCGAACCTTTTCAAGTTCATCTTCAAATGGAGCATGTTACAGGATCATTTTAAGCGTCATGTTGGGTGCTGGCTCTGTGGTGGCAAGACGGAAACATACTTTAATAACTCGAATTGAACGTTATTTAGGTAGTATTTTGTATTTGTAAGATTACCTGAAATTTGTTGATTTACTTACTGCGAAAGTATGGCCGGATTTTTATGGTTAATTTCCATTTCTTGAGTCTCATTGCTAAATTTCAAGAATCAGGTGTCTATAAACTAACTTGCAACTCATGCCCAAGCTGCTATATTGGTCAAACTGGAAGAAGCTTCACAACAAGATTTAAAGAACACATGGACGTACTCCGCCTTAATAATTTAAAGCCAGCTTTGCTACACACCTTGCCCAGCAGGGTCATTCTGCAGTTAACATACAAAAGAACCTCCAAACCCTCCATTTTGACCTTCTTGAAGAAACTGAAATCCTCATCAACACAAGTACAGCAGCCAACAACCTGCTTAATGATCAGACTGAACTAAAAAACAAATTGTTCCTGCAAAACTTCGAGAATTTGCTAATGTAAAGAAAGTTATTCACAAAAAGCCTCTCCCTCCCCCCTCTTCCCACCCACCCCATGCATCCTCTCCACTCATGACAACGCTTTCATTTGCTTCTGATAAGGTCAAAACACTACCAAAGAACAAATACATAGTTGCTTTACCCACATGATGCTGTTTATTCCACATGGAATAAACAGCATCATTTCAAGTAAAAGTGACTGGCTGCATTTTTCTTAAATCATATTGAAAAGAAAATTTGGCGGTCCAGATTGTATACCAATCAGGTTCCTTTCAGACTATGCTGATACAATAAACCCATATATAGCTACCACGTACAACCACTCGCTCAGCGAAAGTTCCGTAAACAAAGACTGGAAATTTGCACAGGTCACTAGAATATTCAAGAAAGGCAATAGGAGTGATTCACAAAATTACAGGTCTATATAATTGAACTCTGTTTGCAGCAGGATTTTAGAACATATACTTTACTCAAATATTATGAACTACCTCGAAGAGAACGACCTATTGACCCATTGTCAACGCGAATTCAGAAAGTATCGTTCTCTATACTCACATGATGCGATGAGTGCTATCGGCAAGAGATGTCCAATAAATTCCGTATTTCTAGATTTCCGGAAGGCTTTTGACGTTGTATCTCACAAGCGTCATTTAATGAAATTGCGTGGTTATGGAATATTGCCACAGTTGTGCGACTGTATTCGTGATTTCCTGTCAGAAAGGACACAGTAAGTTATAATTGACGATAGTCATCTAATAAGTTACTTTACTATCCAAATAACAAAACTCATCTACAACTTTTATTTCTTCGTTTACTAATCTAATACCTTTAGTATTGCCCGATTTTCTTACAAGGAAAGAGTCTCACATGTGGATCACCGATTTCTATCGAATTTTGCATGGATGTTCTCTAGTTAATATAAAGAGACACATGTTTCAGGTTTCTCCTAGACACTCAGTAGATCTTGAAATCAAGGTCGAATTTTATGACGGAAAATTGCGTTTTCAATGCTATACATCGAAAGATCGTCTGAAGATGAGCATGTTTTACTAATACATACGGGGTCAAAAGTTAATGACGTTAGAATAATTAATGTTTTTGGGTTTTCATGTAGTATCGACGGCGCGGTGCTCAGCGTGTTCGGTGAGAGGACAGTACCCTCTCTCTAATTAAGTGGGAGAAAAGACTGGGCCAACAACTCAACATTAACCACGAACGAATATGAACAAATATCCGCAACGGATCGAACAATCAGATGAAAAAGAAACAAGAAGTGGTCCAGTGCTTGGACTGTCAAACCGTGGACCCAGGCTCCAACCCCCATCATGGCAATTATTTCTTAGATTTTTCGATGTATTTAATAATATTCTCATATTTCCATATCTTCTCTTGCCTTATTTTGAAGCAGAAGATCGGAAAGCTATTTTATTTGTGATACAAAGTGTAAAAACAATAAAAATAAGAAATAAAATAAAAAACTTCTTAAGTATATTATTACGAAATTCCAATTACTTGGGTGGCCTAATCGACGCACTACGACAAGACTTTTGCAGATGACGATGATGCTCAACCGACATTTTTCATTTATCTGTAAATAATTTTGCAACTATTACTTACTAAATTGATAGTTCTGTAAGTTTTACACTTGTGAAACAGTTTCATCATGTCTGACTCTACCAAGGACGTAAGCAGTTCAGAGGGAATATAATGGACTCCAAGTGCCTTGTTTAGATGCAAATCTCTCAGTGCTCTGTCAAATTATTTTCGCGGTATCTCTTCTCCTATCTCGTCTTCGACTACTTCCTCTTTCCTTTCTGTAACACTGCCTTCAAATTTATTTCCGTTGTATAGCTTTTCATAGATTCTATAGCTGTCTATAATTGCGGAAGTGTTACCACAGAAGGAATTTATGCACGAACAGACCTCTCGATTAAGTGGAATAGGAAAAGAAATGCCTAGTAGTGGTACAGTGTAACCTGCGCCACGCACTTTACAGTGGATTGCGGAGTATGTATGTAGATGTAGATGTACGTCCCAAAAACATTGGACGAGATTCATATGGATGGCCAAAGCGAACAGCTGTGGCCCGGTGGCGTGCTTCACTGCCATCCGTGAAAATTCTATCGTTGTTTGTGAGCGTCAAGTTAATGAATGGCTGTAGCTGGTCGCCAAGGAGACAATCATTTGCAGTCACTGATCAGGTCACTTGGATCAGAGGGCCCAGTCCGTGCCACGTGCAAACAGCTCACACAATTATGAAGCTTGCAGAGTGAGTTGTTGAAAAACTGGGTGCATGACTTGGCGGGCTATATCCTACCATCAGCTCGTACCAACTGAAATCAGGACCCATGTGACCCCAGGAGAGGCGATTTGACAACGGCATCGGCAGTCGGCTGAGGCGTCTGGTGCCGCAGGCACTCCGCGCCGCGCAGGTTTCACGTATACGCCGCACACTCATTTATTTTATGGGTGATCAAAAACGTTCAAATGTTTGTAAATCTTATGGGACTTAACTACGGGGTCATCAGTCCCTAAACTTACAAACTACTTATGCACTACTTACGAACTAGGACGGCACAAATATCCATGCCCGAGGGGGGATTCGAACCCCCGACCGTAGTGGCCGTGCAGACCGTGACTGAAGCGCCTCAGTCCCCTCGGCCACCGCGGCCGGCTTATGGGTGATCGTCATCTGCGAGCCCTCACTGACAACTCGAGGCGAAAGCCGCTGCATTCGGGCATCAAGTGCAGGCTGTCGAGCACTGCATTGTGCCTGCATACAGATAACGGCTAAAATCAGCTATTTTCAGAACAATCTGCGTCTTTAATGACCACGCTGTCGGCGGGATGGTGTGCGCTAAATTCTTGTGCGTTATTCTAGACCGAGCTTTGACATTTAAACAGTATTTCCTTAACACCGAACTTAAGGCGTGTGGTCTAAACAACGTTCTGCGACGACTGACGGGTTCGACCTGCTGCGCAAGACCAAAGGATGTAACACCGTCAGCCCTATCTCTAGCCCACTTCGCTGGCGAATACGCTAGCTCACTTTTGGTATAGGTCAGTAAACAAGTTGATGTCGCCCTCAGTGAATCTGCCAGAATCGTTACAGGGTGTCTGCAGTCAACCCCTGTAAATAAAATCTATCATCTGGCTGGTATTGCACCTCCAGCAATTCGAAGAGAACAGGAAAACTACAGAGAGAGGCAAAAATCTATATTGTCTAGGTGACACCCACTCCATGGGATGTAGCCGGCAGAACAGAGACTTAAATCTAGAAACAGTTTTCTCACATCAACTGAGAACCAGAGTGACTACAGAACAACAGTAGAACGCTGGAAGGATGCGATAGGACACCCACGGATGGAACCCTCCGAAGCCTTAGGCACTAGACACAACGAAAGCTGGACAGTGTGGAAGTCTCTGAACTGACTATGCAGTGGCGCAGCAAGACCTAAAGTAAACCTAAACAAATTGGGCTATCAAAATAATTGCACACTCTGTGACTGTGGAACCCCCATATGTATAACTGCTCCCTCCGTCCCTCACTCTGTACTTTCGAGGACTTAAATGCCAGCACAACCAAACGCAACTGATATAGCCCGCTTTTGGGCGAAGAATGTGTCAAAACCTTTCATTACCTCTGTTTAATATTTTATATAAAAATGTAGATCTTTTATTATGTCTCTGACACGAATAAGAAGGTTGCGTAGCACAGTGATGAAGTGCTGGATTGCCACACGCAAGTTCGTGGATTCGAATGAAGTCATATGTAATAATTTTAATTTCGAAATTATCTGTTGATTGTTTGTTTTCTTAAATTCATTTCTTTCATTGAATCAATAAAGTTCGAATACCTTTTTACGTCTTGTAAAATCTTTTTTAATCGCTCTTTTTTAATCGCTCTTATTTGTTCTCTATTGAATCCATTTGTGTCCTTAATAACCTGTAACCAACTGCCAAGCATGACTGCTGCCTTGTTCGTTTCACGGCAGCTTATATAGCCACTAGATAGTGTGAGAATACTCTGAAGTGACCAATGATATCGAGAAATTACAGTTTGCTATTACCGCTGTATCTTAAATTTTTCTGTTTGAGTTTGCTCACAGCGGTAAGCTATAATTGCCGCGAAGGCAGCGATCGTGATTTCATTCTGCTGCAGACGGTTTACGATTGATCACCCGTGATTAAGTTATTACATGGCATTAAATGAAGGACTACAAAACGCGAATTCTGCTAGAGTTGAGTCACCGATCACTTAAAATAACTTGTCGACAGAGTCTTTTCGAAATGCCGCCATGAACTCTTGGCGGCTTCTTCCAACGCTGCCCCACGTTATAAAATGATAACATCTTTTTGAAGTGACCCACCGTGTTTTGTATGTCGGCTTTGGCGGGAAGTATCGGGCTGTATTTCTAGCGCCACGTCAGCTAGCAACTAATTTTAATCTGACTATAAGCTCCCTACCAGATGGGCACGGTAGGCGATACCCACAGAAGAACTTCTCGCTTCATTACACTTCCCCGTAATGGTCTCCAGTAGCCTGTGTACGGTAAGGCTAACAACCAAGAATTAACCAATATATTGCTTCCTTCTTCCTTGAAAAGGCCACGAGGATAAAATTAAAGAGATTAGAGTGCACACAGAGGTTTACCGGTAGTCGTTTTTCCCGCGAACTATGAGCGACTGGAAGAGAAGTAAATGACGATGGTATACAAAGTTCAAGTTGCACGGGTGCCTGTGAGGCATGGTGGGAATTTATATGGGCATGCACATGTGAGTATGGTTTGGTTTACAGACAAAACCCACTTTCTCTTCTGATGGGTTCGTCAGTAAGCAAAATTGGCACACTATGGGAACGGAAGATGCACATTTACGGGTGACTGACGGGTAGCTGCCGTGTGAAATGTCCAGCCACGGCGTCATCGGCGCAGTATTCCACGATGGCAGAGTGACGACCCAACGGTATGTGAAGATTTCTGCAGCTACATCTACACTACTAGTTACTTGCTTTCCTGCTCCAGTCCCATATAGAACGAGGGAAATGTAAGTTGACGGCAGTAAAATCGTTCTGCAGTACGCTTCAAATTCCGGCCCTCTTGCTTTCTTCAAAAGTATTTCTCGAAAAGAACGTCGCCTGCCCTCCATCGACTCCCATTTGAGTTCCCGAAGCATCTTAGTAATATTCGCGCATTGATCGAACCGACCAATAACAAAGCTAGCACATTTCTTCTATGCCTGCCTTTAAACGGATCTTGTGGAGATCCAAAATATTTGAGTACTATTTAGGACGACGTCGCACAAGCGTTGCATATACACTCTCCTTTACAGACGAATCATATCTTACCAAAATTTTACCAATAAACCCAAGTCGACCATCCGCCTTCCCAACGACTGTCATATGATCGTTCAATTTCATATCGCTATGAAGGTTACACCTAGATACTTGAGGCGACTGTATCAAGCAGCACACTACTGCACTCTAAGATTACGGCAGTGTTTCTTCTATTCATCTACATTACTTTACATTTTTCTACATTTAGAGCTAGCTGCCATTCCTCACACGACCAAGAAATTTGGTCCAAGTCGTCCTGCATCGTGTTACAGTCATTCGATGATGACAACTACTTGTACGCCGCTGGATCATCAGCAAAGAGTCGCACAATGCAACTCACTCTGCCGTCAGATAATTTATATATTTCCCTGGGACACTCTTGACGATATTGTAGTCTCTGATGCAACAGTCGCCATCGAGGACAACGTACTGGGTTCTATTACTTAACTAGTCTTCGTGCCAATCACATATTTCGGTACCTATTGGGTCATTACACGTCAAGTGTCCCAGTTTAGACAAATCTCCCATCTTCAATTTTTTGATGAAATTTGTGCAGTATGTACCAGAGGGCCCGACAGGAACGCGTGCAAACTTTCAGGCTCACCTGTAACTTGGTTCACGTACTAGAGCCATTTCTGTGAAGACCACTTTTACCGACACCGAAAAGTCGCGAAGAAGTCTTCAACTTTAGCACCCCATTGTTCCTAATCTAAAAGAGCAAGACACTTGGTTCTTGGTATAGTGGTACAACGTTGCATGCTCTACATATAGATGATGCAGGTGGAGTTCAGAAATCAATGTATTTGGTATAATCGCAGTTCAAATTCGGCGGTTCTGCTGCACAATACAAATATTTTAAGAGCTTCCTAAACCTTTGCCATCATAAAAATGATTTTGGCATTACTGCCGAATGGATTTTTTCGGAACAAGCCATGGGAAATCAACATGCAATAGAATTTGGGGCAGAGTTAAGCGTTTAGCAGCAAGAGCTAGCCTTCAGTGCCCAGTTGATAACCAAATCTCTAAACCAACTGATCTGTTTGAATATTGCAAAAAATGTTGTGGCACTGAATTTATTAATATTAAAAAAGAAATTATTGAATATGCAAATATTGATCAGGAAAAACGTTTTAGGGTGGATGTACAGTGTCTGGTACAAGAGATCATCACCATTTTGTGCTAATTGATGAAAAGCGACTTCAGATTCTTAGAGTATCAAATGATTCGCTGTCTTTTATAGCAAATGTTTAACCAATATGGTAAAGTTGCTACTAAACATGTTGCCATTACTGAACTACAACCTGGCCAGTATGTCGCTTGCGTTTATGATGGAAAATAGTGGATAGGAAATATTTGTGAAGTTTCATGTGAAGAAAAAGACGCCCTGTTTAATTTCATGAATCCTCATGGAGCTGCCCAATCATTTCATTGACCTGCTAGAAGAAATATATGCTGCATCCCAGAACAACAGATAATTGCAGTCATAACAGTTACAGCTGCTTCAATGATTGGGTGGCAATGCAGTTGGCCAGAAGCAATAGTTTTGGACATCAGCAACAAATTTAAAGCATTTACCAACTGAAGAATTCTGTGTTATGGCTTGGAAGCCACAATGAGATCCAAACAATGCTTGGGAATCTGTTGGATACCCACATTCGGGCTTGGAACCTGCTATAGACTCATATTCCGGCTTGGAAACCTGCTGGACCCCACATTCAGGCTTGGGAGCCTCCAGTAAAGAAACGCAACGTATCTGACCTTGCATGGCTATCGGGCATGGCCCCTAGGCGATGGGGCTACGAGTCACTGAGTCTGGTAGTGGAATAGCCATCTTGAACCAACGCAAGAATTTTTCTCGAATTACAAAAAAGTCAATAGTTTAAGCGAAATATTTGCACCTTAACCAAAGAAACACCAAAATGAAAATACGTTTTATAATAGAATAAAATGTACTCTGTTGAATGGTATCAATGAAAATAATGTGATAGGTGTCCATTTTGAGATACATGACTTTGAACACGGTCATATTTTGACACATTCATCGTTTTTAGCATATTCACAGGATCGTAGCGCAGTAATTAAACACACAAGCCAGATCCCAATTGGTGATATAGTAAACACCAAGACAGACAGTAGTTGGACAACAGACCAGGTCTGTAGTGCAGTTTCTCCACTACCTATGCCTCGTTAAAATATGGGGCAAAGTTCTCGCTACATTATTTGTTGCCCACTTTGAACTGACATTATGCCAAATGCATTGCTTTCTGAATACTATCTACTTCATTTGTGTGTACAGCACAAAAAGTTGTACCACTATACCAAGAACCAAGGGTCTTGCTCCTTTAGATTAGGAACAGTGGAATGTAAAACTTGAAGATTTCTTCGTCACTTGTCGGTGTCGGTAGAAGTGGTCTTCACAAAAATGGCTTTAGTACGTGAAGCAAGGTACAGGTGAGCCTGAAACTTTGCATACGTTCATGTCGGGCCCTCCGGTACATACTGTACAAATTTCGAGCTGGGAGCCCTTGGACACTTCACTATTCAATATGCTCGTACCTTTGTCAGCAGTCTGCAGTGCGGCACCGCGTGAAACGCCATTCGAAAATGCAGAAATATGCAGTCTGTCTGTTGCCCTTCATCATGTCATGAAAGAAAAGGACGAACTTAGTTTCGCACGATCGCTGCTTGATAAAGCTTTGATGACGCAAGGACAGAAGCTTTCCAATCTTAATGAAATTTACTACATTAAAAATGAAAAGATATTCACGAAGAATTCTACATCAAACTGATGTTAATGATATTGGTCTGTTATTCTGTGAGTCCATTCTTTTGCCTTTCTTATACACGGGAGTAGCTTAAGCATTTTCCCAGTCGCTTGGAACTTTGCGCTGGATCAAAGACTCGCGATAAATGCAAACTAATTAAGGGAGCAATGCCGCAGAGTACTGTTTGTAAAACCTAATTGGTAGCCCGTTTGGACCTGGCGACTTGTTTCTTTTCAACTCTCAGCTGTTTCTCTACACTGGATATGCTGCTATGTCCCCCATTTGGGACTCAGTGCGATCATCAAATGAGGTATATTTACACGGTCCTACTGCGTTAATGATTTCTCAAACGTTAAATTTAAAACTTCGACCTTCATTTTTCTGTCTTCTATCACCCAATAATAGACGCGCGAATGTCTACTAACTTTCTTCTGATTTGATTTGCTTGACCATTTTTGAACCGAGAGTGCAACTGCCTTTGTTTTCTCAGCATTTTACGAATATTATTATTAAACCACGGTGGGTCTTTCCCATCCTTCATCCACTTTTTCGGCACATATTTCCCCAGCGCTTTACTGACAATGGATTTAAATTTTCCCCATAATTCCTCTATGTCCACCGTACCGGAACTAAACGATTCCATAAATGTAACGTTAACAATTGCTTTTCTGCACTTCCGTTCACAAACATCCTCCTAGCCTTCTTGAGCAATTTATTTACTTTGGTGACCAATTTCGCTATGACGACATAATAATCACTAACCCTGTCTCCACAGTGATATCAGTCACAAGGTCTTGCCTGTTTGTACCTATAACGTCTACAATATTTCCATTGCATGTGGGCTGACGATTTAGCTGTTCAAAGTAGTGTTCGGAAAACGTGATCAACAGTAGTGAAAGCGTAATCTATACTCGGAATGTTAAAGTCGCCCCCAACTAATAATGCATGGTTCGGGCATTATGACTCTCGCATTGTGACGGTGGAACTGGGGAGGCCAGTAAAAACACCCGACCATTAGGTTTTATTTCGCCTATGTCTGTTATACGCGTCCAGATAACCTCACACACACTCTCGACTTTGATCTCAGTATAACCAATGGAATGAAATGACTGCATTCACTCCACTTGTACCTGATTTATCTTTGCGATATACATCCCAATCTACAATAAATATTTCGGAGCTTCCTACGTCGGGATCAGTCCCGAGGATTGTTTGAGCGCAAGAAATTTCCTGAAATGCAGTAAATTCGGGAATTTTGTTTGTAATACTCTGAACATTTACTGCTATACCCGATTTCATTCCCATTATCTAATGTGATCCTAATTTCGATAAGATGCGGTGCATACAAGCCGGAGCTGGACGCCATCGAAACAGGGAGTGTTTTATGCCCTGGAGGACTACATTCTGGCTCTGGGGTATCCCGAGGCCACTGGGGTGAGCCTCGATTGGCCGCCATTTGTCAGAAACGGAAAACTCTGCCATTCAGGAGGTCATCGATGTACCGACACTTCAGCAGGTTATGTAGAATTTCGCTATTCGTCTGCGCAACCACATCGCCGCGGGTTGAAGGCATAACAGACATGTCATAAAGTGAGTTTTACATTAAGTGCGTGGACGCCGTAGTTTGTAAGTGATGTACGTTTCGTTTGGTATACACTGAAGAGCCAAAGAAGCTGCCTAATATGGGATGGGGCCCCGCACTAGTGCCGTAACACGACGCGGCATGGATTCCAGTAATGTCTCGAGTAGTGCTGGGGAGGTGAAATGATTGACACCAGGGTATGATGGGATGGAGAGCTGTTCTGAACAGCACGTTGCAAGGTATCCCAGATGCGCTCAATAACGTTCGTGTCTGGGGAGTCTGGTGGCCAGTGGCGATGTTTAAACTCAGAAGAGTTTTCCTGGAGCCGCTCTCTAACAATTCTGCACTTGTGGGGTGCAGCATTGCCTGATGGAATTGCCCAAATCCGGCGAAATGCGCAATGGACACGAATGGATGCAGGTGATCGGCCACGATGCATACGTACATGTCACCTGTCAGAGTCATATCTCGACGTGTCAGGGGTCCCGCATCACTACGTTTACAGCACCTCCACTGACATGCAGGGTCCACGGATTCATTAAGTTGTCGCCATACCCGAACACGTCCATCTCCTCGATATAACTGGAAACGAGTCTCGCCAGACCAATCAAATGTCTCCGGTCCAATGTCAGTGATGACGGCCCCAATGTACGCCTAAAGCTTTGTGTCATGCAGTCAGTAAGAGTACACGAGTGAGCCTTCGGTTCCGAAAGCCCATCTCGGTGTTCCGGTACATGGTTCGCACGCTGACACTAGCTGATGGCCCATCACTGAAATCCACAGCAACTTGCCGAAGGCTTACATTTGTGTCACGTTGAACGCTTCTCTTCAGTGGTCGATGGGCCCGTTCTAGGCTCGCGGAATGGCTGCGTGGTCTAAGGCTTCGTGCTACGAACTGGAAAACCGTTCCCGCCGGAGGTTCGAGTCCTCCCTCGGGCATGGGTGACAGTGATGTGCATAGTTTAAGTTAGTTTAAGTAGTTGTAATTCTAGGGACTGATGACCACAGCATTTTGGTCCAATAGGTTTACAAACAGTTGAATATTTTTGGTCACGTTTTTGCAGGATCTTTTTCCGGCCACAGCGATGTCGGAGATTTGTTTTATAGGATCCTCCATATGCACGGTGCACCTGTGAAATTATCGTGCGTGAAAATCTCCACCTAATCGCTACCTCGGAGATGTTATGTTCCGTTTGTCGGGCGCCGAGTATAACACCACGTTCAAACTCGCTTAAAACGTGCTAACCTGGCATCTAAGTCCTGCGCCACCAACCTGTAGCCTAACACAAACGTTGCCGCCGTCATCTGATGTTTACAGATCTGTGTGTTAGCATACGCATGCTTATAGAAGTTTCTTTGGCTCTTCAGTGTCATCCCGTAACTGTTTCCCGGTATAAAGGATGCATACGAAAATGTGGACAACCCTATATGACCACAAGCACTATTTAATCTGAAGATACCACAAGCTAGTGCTCGCATTTACTAAACCATCTTACTACTAAGCACGACGGACGGACAACTGGTTTCAAGAACAGTTTACAAAGGTTTGTCACAAGAAGGTCCATCAAATCTGTTGCTTTTTAACATAGGGAGATTAGTAAGAGAGTACGTTACACGTCACTTTTCGACTGTATGAGGACGACTTCATGATTTACGCGAAGTTCAGGGACAAGAAATATGCCTTGCGCTACTTCAAACGAAGTGTAAGTAGGATGGTAATGGACGTGGCGGCACAGAATTGAGTTCAGCCTGTCTTCACTAGATATGTGGCAGACAAAGACACCATTTCTTTCATGTTAGTAACCGAGCTATTTTAGAAAATAATCATGTTCAGTTTCTGGATAAATGTCTAGGCATTCGACTAAGACGGAAAAAAACATACGACGATCTCCAGTATCATCTGTAAAAGAATAACAAAGCTATGTCTTGCGATCACTCTTACACGGCTACAAACAGATGGAATGTGGCTGCAGGTTGTATTACTCCGCTCCCATGTGATGACTGAAGATTCTAGACCACATACAACCAGTAACTCTGCGTGTTTATAGAGGTTATATTAAAACGACAGCTAATCTTTGATGCAAGCGGAACCCGTACGTCACGAGACAAAAGCTCTCACACTGCGGCGACAAATCGAGGCGTACCTCCTGATATTGTGGCGGACTTCCTTGACCCTGCGAACTGCAGCAACTCGATATCGAATGGACTTACCACTGAAGGCCACGCTGCCCCTATAGCTGTCTACAGCTGCGAAAGTAGTGCCGGCAAAGGATTTTGTGCTCCAACTGACCTCTCGATTAGTCCCCCCGAATTTTTGATAGGATGAAGGTGGTCAAATAATTCGCTGGTACGGTCGAGAATTTTCTTCAAACTGCGCTGTCGGAAGCCTCGGTCGGCGCCCACTTTAAACAGCTAATTTGTCTCATTTGAATATATACACGTCTTGTCTAATCACTAACTGCTTGTGCTACAACTTGCATCTTTCGTATTTGTAAATTTGAAGTGTACAAGTATATGTACTATCGAAGACGCTGCAAGAAACTGAGTACAGTTTTCAAGGCTCACAAATGTAAAAACTTGGATCAACATACTACAGTAAGGTAATTGTATATTCTCGGTATTTAAAGCATTGTTATTAATCTTTTAGTGACGTTGTTCTAGATAACCCAACCAGTTCCCTACTACAATGTAACGTAGCATGTGTCTCTTGGTTTCCAAAAGCGTGCCTGTACCTAATTGTCTCTAAATAGAACGTGGCGACGAAAACAGACACAAAACAAACCAATGGCGAACAGTTCTGTCGCAGTGACTGGCCCACTATCATCCATAAAATTCCATCGTTTTAGTTGGTCTCCGAGCAGCTGAACGAAGCCATTTCCAGTCAATGATGGGTACAGGGGGGAGCTTGCACAGTGCCTTGTTGACGACTTGGCTTTAAAGATTCGTGGGATCTACACTACACTCGAATCAGCTATTAGCGACTGAAACTGGGACTCGTCTGACCGAGGCACGCCGCTGTGGAGTAGCCGAGCGGTGCCGGGCGCCCGGTCAGGAGGCTAAACGCCCTCTGTAATAAAAAAGCTGAGCCAACCGCTGAACGAACAAACACGAACGAATTGAAAGAACGACCGCGAATCACAGATCTACAAGACGAAAAAAAAAAAAAAAAAAAAAGCGGTCTAAAGCGTCTCGCTGCGGAGCGCGCGGCTGCTCGCCGTGGAGGTTCGAGTCCTCCCTGGGGCATGGGTGTGTGTGTTTGTCCTTAGGTTAGTTTACCTAGGTTTAAGTAGTTTGTAAGCTACTGACTGATGACCAAGCAGTTTGGTCCGATAGATTTACAAACTTTTATTTTTTTTTTTTTTACCGAGGCACGATATTGTGACGAGCCCAGGTGAGGCCCTGCTGACAGGAAACACACTCGAGCCGGTCGTAGCCCGTTAACAAGAGTGTCACGGTCATCGTACGTCCCCACTGATTTGTGACATCATTCGTTTGCCTGTCAGCACTGACGTAGTGTCAGTCTCTGCACTCAGTCATTTACGCGCAGGCCGCCGGTCACGGGGGTGAGAAGTAAAGTCTGAAAACTGACTGTTATCTGCACACTGTCGATATAGGAATATTGAATTTCCTATCGATTTCGATGTCCCATGCGTGTCGCTGCAACTAACGAAGTCCGCCATAATCAGAGGAGTACAAGTGACAGCTGTTTCGTACCTTGTATGCGTGCCAATGGGCTCGTTACACATTGAGCATTGTGGTTCTCCGCCATTATGACTTAGTAATGTAGTAAACATTTGTACAGACTAAGTCATAATGGCGGAGAACCACAGAAATCTCCCACCAAAACCGAATAGTATTTCATAACCTGGAACAACCGATAGTGCAATATTGAAACCAGATTCGTAGGGGAGATGCGATGTTATGCAAATGACTTTCAGAAATTCACAGTGATGTAAGTCGTGATGATATAACAAAATAATAATTTAAAAAAACTGTGGCTCTAAGTGAACTGAGAGCTTTTACTCTGTCAAAATAGGTTTATAACTGGTATGACTGCTACAAACTGCCTACGGATGGTTCCAAACTGCATGTCTCTGCTGCAGTGGAAATTTTTTAGAAACAAACGACGTGGACAATATTTCACGCATTAGTACGCCGTTGATCAAGGTTCTCGTTACGTCTTGCCCTGCGGTTTTTAACGAGAGCAGCGAAATAAAAAATGTTAATGCTTTGGCACACGTTATATTGTGAATCCTCAATCAAGAGAGAGGAGAGGCGTCAAGGCATTCAACTTCAATGAACACGGGGACATGGAAACAGAAGCATAGAACTTCCGGAACAAAAAAATCAAAAGTTTGTAAATCTATCGGACGAAACTGGGTGGTCATCAGTCTGTAGCTTACAAACTACTTAAACTAAGGAAAACTAACCTAAGGACAACACACAAACACACACACACACACACACACACACACACACACATGCCCCAGGGAGGACTCGAACCTTCGACGGCGAGCAACCGCACGCTCTGCAGCGAGGCGCCTTAGACCGCTCGGCTACTCCACCGCGGCCTTCCGGAACATCTGGGTAAAATAGGAGCATTGAACTTCCTGAACATTTGCGTGAAATAGTGCAGCAACTACACTGTCGGAAATAAAAACTCGAACATCCTGCCGGCCGCGGTGGCCGAGGGGACTGAGGCGCTCCAGTCACGGTCTGCACGTCCACTACGGTCGGGGGTTCGAATCCCCCCTCGGGCATGGATATTTGTGCCGTCCTAGTTCGTAAGTAGTTCATAAGTAGTTTGTAAGTTTATGGACTGATAGCTCTGTAGTTAAGTACCATAAGCTATACAAACATTTGAAATTTTGAAACATTTCGTACATCCTCTGAGTGTTCTTCTATTCACTTAAGACTTGCCGTTGAAACATTGAATATCGAGTACATGAAATGACTACATTTACGGATCAATAGCCCAAGCGGTATAAAGGTAGCCATGCTGAAACATCCAAATTAATACGTGTGTACACCTACCTATATACTCCGTGGTGCGTGGAGGAGGGTACTCAGTACCACTACTAGTTACTTGCTTTCCTGTTTCATATAAACAGGGAAAAACGGATACTTGTATGCATCCGTTCGCGCCCTACTCTCCCTCTGATCCTATCCTTGTGATCTTTACGCGAAATGTAGGCTGGCGGCAGTAGAATCGTTCTGCAGGCCGATTCAAATTCCGGCGCTCTACATTTCTTCAACAGTGTTTCTCGAAAAGAACGTCGCCTTCCCTCCAGCACTCCCAGTTGAGTTCCTGAAGCATTTCGGTAACACTCGCACATTGATCGGATCTACAAACCTCGCCCCCCGCCTGTAAACTGCCTCTATGTCCTCCTTTAAACCGATCTGGTAGGGATCCCAAACACTTGAGCAATATTCAAGACAAACGTTTTATATACGGCCTCCTTTGCGGTGGAATGACACCTTTCAAAACTTCTCCCAATAAAGCGAAGTCGACCATTTGCCTTCCCCACGACGCTCGTTCCATTTCATATCGCTGTGCAGAGTTACGCCTAGGTATTTAATGGCCGCCACTCTGTCCAGGCAGCACACCACTAATGCTGTAGTCCAACATTAAGGGATTGTTTCTCCTACTCATCTGCATCACCTTACATTTGTCTACATTTAGCGCTAGTTGCCATTCCTCACACCACCTAGAAATTTCATCCAAGTCATCCTGCATCCTACTACAGTCATTCAATGACGACACCCTCCTGTACACCACAGCATCATCAGCAAACAGCCGCAGATTGTTACTTACTCTGTTAGTCAGATCATTTACTTAGAAAATAACAGCAGTCCTACAACACTTCCCTGGGGCACCCCTGACTATACGTTAGTCTCTGATGAACACTCGCCATCGAGGACAACGTACTGGGTTCTATTACTCAAGTATTCTTCTAGCCACTCACGAATTTGGGTACCTCTTGCACAAGCTGGTATCCTTGTTAGCCGTGTATAAGATTATTTTTCTCTTAGAGTGGCTCTCTATTCCATGAATATGCCCGTTGGTAAATGTATTTGGTATTTCATTCGTATTCGTAAAAAGGTAATTCACCTATAATCTCTAACGCTTCATTATGTATGTATATCATCAGATTTTACATTAAAATTCTTTAACTTTTAGTGTACTGGTGGAGACAGACTAATGTACTTTCTTGACACCGTATCTCATTTATTCTTTCACATTTCGCAATGAAAACAAATCTATGCCCTGCTTTGAGTCATTATGGGCAATAATTGTATCTGATGAAATGGGCCCCACGAAAACCAAATTAAAAGAAAAAATCTGTTTCCGTCGAGTGAAACTGGGTGGTATCATTTGGAAAGTAATCTGAAAGTTTTTTACAGCTATTAGTACCAATTTAGTACTATTTTCTCTGCGAGTAGCACGCTAGTTCCACGATTTTCACCGATTCAGTAGTTAGCTTCACTTGAGACTATAAATTAAGATAATTTCAATAGTAATTGTGAAGAGCTAGACAAGTGGGAAAGTGACAGAATAGCACGGCAACACACGGCACGGCACTGCGGGACCAGTTGGTGTCTGCAACAATTGCTATGCACGGAGCTCAGGGTGAAGTGGTCGACTAGTGGCACTAAAGACAATCACGTGACGACCACACCAGCACAGCCCAACACTGGAACTTGATTGGCGCAATCATTATCAAATACGGCCTGTGTGCCTAGGTCTAAGAGACGTTCTTCCAGTCAGGAGAGCGGGACAGTGCTGCGCTACGGCCTCGCCTCGATAAAGCGCTTCAACACTTGTTTATGTTGAGAATCAGAAAGCCAAGAGAACTTTCAAGTATTCCGGCAGATATCTAGACTTTATCAGTCTGTACTTCTGCTACACCCAGGTTGAGTACTCATTTATTTGTAATGTGTTAGCAAAGCTGTGGTATCTTTCTGTTAACGCGTGCCTTGACATGAACACCTCCACGATCGCATCGTTTCACAGCCGTGGAAAAGATTATAGTGTAGAGGTAAGATCCAGGGCAGCACTCGTTACGTGCTACAACTTATTGCTAGAGTGCTTAGCCTTCGCAAAGTGCCTAAGAAGTACAAAAGGTTTTCGGACACTTAGGGGCAGCTCAAGGTTAGTAAAAAATAAGGTTTGGCAATTAGCTCTCTGCTCTGTCATTGGCTGTCGTAGATGACGTCAGCGTGAAAGCAGGCGCTCGCGAGTAGCAAGCGCTTTTACGTCAAGTTTTCTTGTGAAAACGTTTGTTTATTCCGTAATGTAGTTGTCTAAACTGCTTTTCTGCTGCTAAAATGTTGCGGTTAAAACTGCTGAGGTATTTTCTGTCGTAGCTTATACCTTATGCTTCGGTAAAGTATCATTTCACAACCACATTGACATGACTTCGAAATAGACTCAAATAAATCAGAAACCATTAATTTAATCGCATTGAAATAAATTTACATAAGAGCATAATCGCTGAAAATTTCGATTATATTAATAAAAACAAAGTTTACTCACCATTCCTTCTCTTCAGTGAAGCTGGAAGCAGTGTTGTAAACACCGGTGTGCAATATCGTTCATAATATTAGTCTTATACGGCCATAACAAAATTCGGGAGACGTTTACAAACAAAATATCACACGCCACTACACTCTATATACAATGCCACTGTCAAAAATGTACGTAACTACATATACAGTTTTTATTAAAATAAAAATAACTGCGTGCTGAGCTGATCATTATTGTGATGACATAAGCCATTTTCTGGCTTTTTTTCGATGTGCTGCCTCAGATATTCTTGGTCTCTCTTTTGACGAAAGCCAGTGAAAACGAATAAATGTGCCAGTTCTCGCATAAATTCTAATAATCTCTTTATGCACATTGGGGAACCGCTTACCAAGTGTTGTACACAACTTAGTAATTATGCCCTTTTCTCTGGACCAATTGTCACTGCAATGAAGTTGAGCAAAAGTCAGCTCGAAATGGCTTATTGTCTCGAGCCATGATTTCGAAGGCACAAGTAAATTTCCTCTTGAAATCATGCGCAACCAGCTGATAGACTGGCCTTGACTGACGTGATCTCTTCAGTAGGTGTGGCTCATGTTCTGTCGTACTGTCGGTACCGATGAGCAATTTATCCGGTAAGATACTGAAATCTCTCCACACTACAGTCCGATGCTGAAGAACCCGCATAATTTTCTGCAGTCATTTCTATCCCCTCAATTTCTTTCTGCCCTTCAACCATTGATAGTGCTTCAGACATTTCGGGAAGAATGCCGCTGAACATTGCTGCAGTCACAAATGTCCCTTCTTTATCTGGTTCAACGAAGGAAACATTAGGTATAGAAATATCAAATGCAGCGGCACTTAACAATAATAGCCTTATCCTGTTTATCACATCACAAGGATGGTCATAAAAATGCCCCAGGCCCTTTACAAGAGGAAAAGTAATTTGGCAGGCAGTCCTGATTCAGTCGGTCAGAAAGAATATATTTAATATCGTATTGTCGTAAGTCTCTGAATAGACCTAAAAGTGAGTGAATAGATTTCATGAATCCTTTCTGAAAAGGTAACAAATGCCTTGTTGATCCAGCGCGCATGTTTTCACAGCATTTGGCAACCTTGCTCAGACATTGCTCTTGTGCTTCTCTCACATGATATCCATCGAATCGCGAATGAAGGGCCACTCCAGCATTCTGGTAACCGACGTACAAGCATTAGGTCTCAGATATGTGCGTGGCTGCAACACAATAAAACATAATAACATGCCATGGAAAGCGAGTGTTCAGCAGAGACATCAGTGCCATAGGGAGCTGCTCTTATTTGCTATTCACGGCATGATCAGCAGTTAGGTGTTTACAGGTGATGAACAGGAAGGTTGAAAGCTGTAGGAGGGATAAAAGATAGCTTAGACATAATGTTTAGTCGCATGGACGGAATACGACGTTCTTTTCGCCTAACTATTTGAGAAAATTTAGACAACCGGCGTTTGAAATTAACTCCAGGACACTTCTACTGTCGACAACACATTTCGCGAAAGGCTAGAGAAGACTAGATAAATTACAGCTCTTATTAAGGCACACATTTAGTTGTTTTCTCCTCACTCTGCGAATGGAACTGTTCAAATGTTTGTAAATCTTATGGGAGTTAACTACGGGGTCATCAGTCCCTAAACTTACAAACTACTTATGAACTACTTACGAACTAGGACGGCACAAATATCCATGCCCGAGGGGGGATTCGAACCCCCGACCGTAGTGGCCGTGCAGACTGTGACTGAAGCGCCTCAGTCTCCTCGGCCACCGCGGCCGGCGAATGGAACTGGAAAGTAATGACTCTTAGTGGTACAAGGCTCTCCGACACACAGTGTACGGTGGCTTACGGAAAATGGATGTTGATGTAGACGTAGGAAAACAGCTTCAAATCGGCCTACCTAGGATACGGCGAAACAACTCCGCCTCACATTTCAATTCCATCTCACGCTTTACGCCACCTGCTTAGTCTTGTACCTAAAAGCTGTTTATGTTTTACCTCAGAATTATGTGAATTTTTACATTGTAAATCCAAGGAGTAAACTGTTTAGTTTCTCTCGCCTTCTATACCACTTGACGACCGGGTATCTAAGGATTAAGTTAAAGTCGCGGTGGAATAGCCGCGCGCTCTAACGCGCCTTGATGCGGTGCGCGCGGTTGTTCCCTGTCGGAAGTGTGTGTGTGTGTGTGTGTGTGTGTGTGTGTGTGTGTGTTATCCTTAGGTTAATTTAAGTAGTTTGTAAGCCTAAGGACTGATAACCACAGTAGTTAAGTCCCACAGATTTACAAACCTGTGATTAAGTTATGATCGAAATGACAACGCAATTAGTTTAATGCGCTGTGCTTTAGGTGGCAAATTTGATTCTGTTTGTCGCCTTAATAGACAACCAGTCTCTCATATTAAATTGTTGATCTCGACTTGCCCTACATCATTGCGGGACGTGATCATTAAAGGTCGCCTTGACGTCAAACACGCCGTGTACTGCCGCCTTTCCCAAATCAGAGCAGCTACTCCTCCTTCGTACAGAGTTAAAATTTTTCTCTCAAACCTGCTTGTATCAGTTAGGAACCAAGAGTACAGAAGAGCAGGTGTTTTCATACTGATCCGTTGGCATTTACTGAGTGTGTTTCAGCAGAAATCGTTCCTCAGTGATGGCCGGAGGGGCGGTTACCGGCAGGTAATTGTTCTGTACTCCATCAATCAAACATTCATGTTTCGTTATGAGTCCAGCTACCAACCCATGAAGTCAAATGTGAAAGTAACTCGGCCACATTACACTGTCATTAATTTTCGTTGTAAAAGCGCTGTCTCTTTCTTCTCGGATCCGCATATCGACGACGGTGAGGCGCACAGGTTAATAGGTGTGGTATTAGTGAGGGAACTTTGGCCACACAAGGCTTTTGGGCATATCTCTGGAGGTATGGAAATGACAATAACTGCCATTCCAATCAGAATCAACATGCGCTCCTAAGGTGCGTACCTTAAGAGCTACAAGCACTTACTGGCAAACACATTCCTTCTAATGGAAAAGTGCTCGTAGCTTTTGGTATGCATTCAAGAGCCTATATTTACTAGACGGTTCTGCTTCGAATGTTCAGTCCAGTTATATTACTGAATATTGAGCATTCCTAATTGAACACCCTGTTTGTTTTTATTATAATCGTTTAAAGGAGGCAAAGTTGCTTCCACTTCAGACGTTAGTTTTTCAGTCAACTATTTACTTTTGCTACACACACTGGAAACAAAGTGTTCAAATGGACCAAACTGTTATGGCTATCAGTCCCTAGACTTACAAACAGTTAATTAGTTGTGGAAAAGATAAAATGACTGCTAAATATGACTTAATCATTAAATAAGTTGCTAGTTGCATCTGGAGTATCCTGTCGTAATGCCCATGTTCAGAATGTAACACGATTCTCGTAATCGTTCACATGCAGCTCTTGATGAAGACAGATGTGATACAGATGTCACTTCCTCGTGCGATTGTGCGAGAACTAACGCGCGGATCAAATGCAACATCAGCCAAAACATTCATTTCCCCCACTTGTGATATCACATTTTCCTTCTGCCACATTGTCTAGGTGTCGCACGACCACATTCATGTCATTTGGTTAAAAAAATGTTCAAATGTTTGTTAAGCTTATGGGACTTAACTACGGGGTCATCAGTCCCTAAGCTTAAAAACTACTTACGAACTAGGACGGCACAAATATCCATGCCCGAGGGGGAATTCGAACCCCCGACCGTAGTGGCCGTGCAGACCATGACTGAAGCGCCTCAGCCACCGCGGCCGGCTCATTTGGTTCAAGAGGTTAAGAAATAATGCGGATATGGGTGACGTCTATTGCGATATGTTTCCACATACGCCGTACAAGCACCAACTGCGTTCTTCCTGCACTCTCCATGCGCCATGAGCATGTCTTTTATGCGTTAGTGTCAATAGGCATCTTTCCATTTCAAATGTTCAAATGTTTGTAAAGCTTAAGGGACTTAACTGCGGGATCATCAGTCCCTAAACTTACAAATACTTATGAACTAGCTTATACTAAAGACGGCACAAACATCAATGCCCGAGGGGGGATTCGAAAACCCGACGGGGAACGGCCACGCGCATCGTAGCATACCGCCTCTATGCACTCGCCCGCTCCGCCGCAGCATTTTTCCATGTAAAAAAGTGTATGTTTGCACAAAAAGTACAGTTTCCGTCTGTTATTAAAATTTATTTATTGCCTAACAAAACAAGCCCATGACTACCAACTCATACTGTGAAAACCTTACATCAACATCACTTTGCATTTTCGTATTATTTGCAGTGCAAATTTTAGGTGATTCTACCTGTATATGCAAAGAAGCAAAGAAGGGAAAACTGAAAGGTGGAAAGAGTATATAGAGAGACTCTAAGAAGGAAATTAACTTAAAGGCAATATTGTAGGAAGGCTCAATTTACGGCTTATCCTAGAAGATACATTAAGAAAAGGCAAACCTACATATCTAGCTTTTGTAGATTTGGAGAAGGCTTTTGACAATGTTGATTGGAATAAACTCTTTCAAGTTATGAAGCAAGCAGGAGTAAAATGTAGGGAGCGTAAGGTTATTTACAACTTGTACAAGAAGCACACAGCGGTTGTCAGAGTTGAAGGGCATGAAAGGGATACAGTGGTTGGGAAGGGAGTAAGACAGGGTTGTAGCTTTCTCCAATGTTATTCAATTTGTAAACTGAGCAAGCTATAAAGGAAAGCAAGGAGAAATTTGGGGAAGGAATTAAAGTTCAGGGTGAAGAATTAAAAATACAGCGTTTTGCCGACGACATAGTAATTCTGTCAGAGACAGCAAAGGACCTGGAAGAGCAGTTGAACGGAATGGACAGTGTGCTGAAATGTGCATATAAGATGAACATTAACAAAAGCAAAACTAGGGTAAAGGAGTGCAGTTTAAGAAAATCAGGTGATGCTGAAGGAATTAGATTAGGTAACGAAGCAATAAAGGAGGTAGATGAGTTTTGTTACTTGGGCAGTATAGTAACAAGTGATGGTCGCAGTACAGAGGATATAAAATGCAGAATGGCAATGAGTAGAAAAGCGTTCTTGAAAAACAGAAATTTATTAACATCGAAAGCATTTGTGTGGAGTGTTGCCTTGTATGGGAGTGAAACATGGACGATAAACAGTGTGGACAGGAAGAGGATAGAGGCTTTTGAAATGTGGTGCTACAGAAGAATGATGAAGATTAGATGGGTGGATCGCGTAACTAATGAGGAGGTACTGAACATAATTAGGGAGAAAAGGAATTTCGGGCATACCTTGACTAAAAGAAGGGATAGATTGATAGGACACATTCTTAGACATCAAGGAATCGTGAATTTATCGTTGGAGGGAAGTGTTTGGGGTAAAAACCGCAGAGGAAGGCCAAGATATGAATAGAGTAAGCAGATTCAAACAGATGTAGGTTGCTGTTCTTGCTTGGAGTTTCAGAGACTCTCTCAGGATAGTGTATTGTGGAGAGCTGCATCAAACCAGTCTCCGGACTGAAGAGCACAACAACAACAACCTTTATATGAAGATCAACCTAGAACGTGCGCGGGTTGGGGTTCTGTGGTGCCCATTCGCACTTAAAGAAGAGTAGCACAACTCTCAACAGCGCAGAACACGATGGCACAGCTTACGTTGTCAACGTTGGAACGGGCACTTTAGGTATGACCTCAGACTGAGGAACCTAACAACGAGGGACAAGTATAGGACATCCGAATGGAAACGAGAAAAGTAAGAGCACTTGGCTCCAGAGCAGCCAGCAGAAAACGTTGAGCACAGCAGATCACACACAGACGTCACGAATACGCCACTCAGTGCTGAATGAAACAGATGCAACAGCGATAGACAGACAACTCAAGGAAAATGAAAATCGAATAATTTCCCACCAGGGAATTGGCAAAATAACATCTACCCTACGAGATAAGGCAGAACTGATTCGACAGCAGCTTACCAACTTCCAAGCAAAAACATGTGACAGCTGCCAAAACACTTAAATAATAATAATAATAATAATAATAATAATAATAAAACAGACGAAGGCTCTTCTGACTGCACCATCAACAAACGTGGAAAATCTGTGAATATCACACTGACGACATAAACTAAAAACGAAATTAATAAACAACCTCCAGAAGCGACAGAATTAAGAAAAAGAAAATCGCGACAGAAAGAAGTGCCTAAAGCAGAGGAACAGCGGGCATAGTAATGTTTGTGCGCCTTCAGGGATGATCTTGTAATATTTGCCGGCGACTTGTGTTAAAAACAATACGCAAACCCATGCACAAGCGAGGATTCGAAACTGCGACGAAGAGCGGCCGCGTAACCCGTGGCAAGACTCCTTAGAAGACGCGGATAGATCACATATACCCAACAGCTGATGTTAAGAAACAAATACTACTGTCGGAAATACGGCCAACCGTGCTTTTAAAGGGCGATATACAAAGCAAGAGGATAGCTACTTATCAAATCCAGGATGCCGCAAAGCGTTTCACGTTACGTGAGAAGAATGTGTTAAATGATTTCCAAAATACAGTTACTTGATAGTGCGTCAAATCAGCCATAACGAGAACTACCTCTCGCGAGAACGCATGGCAGAAGAAAACAGCGGAATTTTATTTTCAGTGTCTGTGAGAATTGTACAAATCTCTTGAAATAATAATTGAAAATTATGTGCAGATTAAAAGAATTCTAGCTAAAATAATAAATTTAAAAAGAAAACAACTTGGTGGAACGTGATATACGAAAATATTTTACACAGCTACTATCCACCAAAACAACAGACCAAAGCGACATCACGACAAGGGTACCTGAAAGACGCAAGCAGCTTAACCTCAGAAATAACAGAGGACGAAGTAGAAGATGTCACAAGCCCCAAAAATAAAGTCACTTGAACCTAATGGAATCATTGTAGAAATGTGTCAAATTTTCAGACAAAAACTTCTCAGGAAAAATTTGTGCATTATGAATATCACCAACATGCCAAAAGAATTCTGAGAAGGAACCGTGGTGCTAGTCCACAAATATCAAGGAGGTAAGACCATCAGCAGCCTCACGCCTACAACTTTAGCGACTGTAAATTATTCAGGGCTGGGAAAGTTACTTCCCTGAAAGATAACTCAGTTACAATTATAGTTACTATACAAGCTTTAATGTCAACTAATAATTCAATACATTAATACATGCTTAATTGATAATAATAAATTATTAATGAAGAATCTTCTTTATCAGTGCGTCTCAGTTGCATTGTTTATTCATTTTCAATAAAATTTGTTTTTCAAACGTTCCATCTCATGAAAGTTCCGTTTCATGTTGTTCGTTCTTCGCGTCTCCGTGAAAATTGCCGGCTTTGTTGTCTACTATTTGTTCGCAACATCTGTTACGCTGAAATGGCAGCAATGACAAACCTTTTAAACTAAGTATTCTTACATTGAGCTATGTTATGACAGGTGAAGAGGACGAATTAGTGATACAAGGCGCTGCATTCATAGTAAGCAACTCTACGAAAGAGACAGACGAAGAAGACAGTTGTCGGAGGAGGAGCAAATATATTTTATGGATGTGACGGGAATAGTACACGAACGCATCATGCTGCCCACTGGGTGGTCGATCCCGCCTGAGGTTCGAGTCCTCCCTCGGGCATGTTGTCCTTAGTGTAAGTTGTTAAGCTAGTTTGTGAGATAGGGACTGATGACCAACATTTGCATATAAATGACACTCTGTGCGAGCTGAATTTGGAAGGCGTTTCTGTCTTTCGTAACTGCGCCAAGATTTCGCCGTCAGATTTTGAAATTATAATGAATGTTACAGGACCAGTTGTTTCAAAGAGAGGAGCAAATTTCAGAAAAATAACTAATGTAAAGAGAAGACTTGCTGTTACTCTTCGTTTCTCGGCAACATGAAGTGCCTATGGAATTCTTTGATATTTATTCCACAGCCATCTGTCATTACTGTGCCCGCAGTTTGTTAGGTTTTGGATGAAGTCTTATGTAAATATAATTCAATATTAATAGATTTTGAAACATATATATAATTGATTGTCATTTTCAATAAAGGCCTCAAAGTCACTCAGACTACAAATGAATGTGACATGGAATCTACTGCTGACTATTCTCTTTTCATGTCCACGTTTAGTACACACTACTGCCTCCTTCATACATTCATTTCTGCATCATAAAAAGCGCTGAAAAAATAATGTTGTCATCGTTCTTTATAGGTCGTCATCTAACGTAACTTAATGACCAATCATTTTCCAAAATAAGATAACGAATCTTGTTGTTACTGTTGCAGTGTTGAGAAATGAGAGACAGAATTGTTTTATCTACTTCACTTACGGCAGGTGCGAAACAATATAGCAATTTTCTGTAGGGAGTCGTGGTTCTTTTCAATATTTTCATGGCGTCGAACATTCCACAGGCACTCCTAGCCTATAATTAGATGATGAATTTGTGAATTTTGCGTCTTGTCTATTTCATTGCCGCGGTGGAGTAGCCGAGCGGTCTAAAGCGCCTCGCTGCGGAGCGCGCGGTTGCTCGCCGTGGAGGTTCGAGTCATCCCTGGGGCATGGGTGTGTGTGTTTGTCCTTAGGTTAGTTTACGTAGGTTTAAGTAGTTTGTAAGCTACGGACTGATGACCACGCAGTTTGGTCCGATAGATTTACAAACATTTGAACATTTCTATTTCATTACGTAAAGGAACACTCGGAAAGGCAACAAGTAACTCTGTAGATACATAGAGCAAAACCGCTGCAAAGGAGCATTTAGTGCTCGCAAGCCACAAACATAGACAAAGAACGCAGCCGTAGTCCAGAACTAGCAGCAAACAACATTTTCAAACGCATTGTGAACGCACCTTAACGCCGACAACGAGGAAAAAACTAACCTCTACATGACTTAGGAAGGTGGCTGTGGATTTTCGACAGTTTTGAATTGTTTTCGCACCGTCACATAATTTGCAGCGAAAGGGGTCTTTTTTTCCATCCGACGCCAACAACTTCGAATACCTCAACATAAGCTGGCTAAGGCATGCGTGTGGCTTCTTCCTTCTCCACGTCAAAAGGTATGGAAAATAATCAGAGACTACACGCCGTTTACGTGTGACGCGTCCGGTGATTGTTATACACTCATTGTTTACTGCTAATTAAAAAAGAAAAATGTTATGAATGAGTGAGAACTATTATATAACGGTATTAAAATGTATAGTTCATACATTTACAACGTATGTTGTTGAAAAGATTTAATTTCCTTCACTAAACTCTAAGCCTAGTATTCTGCAGTCTTGAGATTCTTACAAAAGATAAATTACGCTACTTGCGACAAAAAAGTAACGATACTTCCGTTAAATCGTTAACCAATAAACGTAAGTTAGAGTTAAAGTTAATTCATGCAAATAATAACGCCGTTATCTTTCAAAAGTAACGCTTACTAGTAACGGCGTGAAAATATTGATGCGAATCATAACGCAATATCGGCACTCAGTAATGAACACTCTCGAAGGACCCTATCAAACAGATGTAGGGAAAGAGAGAAAAATTTTCACACCTTAACTGACGGGTGGGCAATCCCGTCTGCCAAAGACTTTCGGGGGAAAGAGAGATGTCGTACCGGGAAGTAAAGACACAATGGAAACTTATGAAGCAGCCTGAAATGAAATGAACTTTCTCTCAAATACGCGTGTTTTGAGCCATAATTTGTTGGCGTGGAAAAATGTATTTACATTGGTGCTTTCCTCAGTCAGAGGTGGGCCATGGAAGTTTGTCCATGCCTGACATAACACGTCCATAGATGAAACTTGCTAACTTAGTCTCACTGTTTGAGATAATTATAGAGCGTCTAACGCAAAATCATCACGAATTACAAATACATGGAAAAAACTATCTGCAAATCATATGCTGACAATGTAGGATTCCTGGTAAGAAGCGAACAATATATAAAAACTGCACCTGAGATTATTAAGAAGTATGAACTTGCATCCAGTGCCTAACTAAGTAAAATTAAGTCGAGAATTACGACCATTGACTGTGGGGATGAAATTAGACCTCCGGGATAGCTGAAGGGAATAGACAAATTTAAATGTCTTGGAATAGTCTACACGCGAAATATATGACGTACAGCTGGTATAAATTATATAAGAATACTGATGAGCGAAGCCAGAATAAACCTACACAACGCCGGGAATACAAAATGTATAGCTGGTTAATACTTTCATAACATCCAAAGTAAACTATGTAGTCAAATTGACAATATGCCAAGATCGGAAAACTTTATTTATTGATTTGAGTCGTAGAAGTGCTCCACGTTGTAGTTGATAGTGCAGATGTTTGAGTCAAGTATAAAATAAGCACAAATATACACCACCATCATATACACATTAAGATAATACCACTATATGTGCTGTTTCATACGACTCGGTCGACAGGTAACAAACAGCAGATATAGTGGTGTATTTTAATGTATGTATGTTATTATGTATATTTGTACTGATTTTATACTTGACTCAACAACTGCACTAACGACAACTGTGTCGAGCACATCTGTAAAGGTACAAATGTTTGAAAACACCAGACCAGACGAAGGTTCCTCAGTGTGACGAAACCGGGGTAGACAAATGATTTTTTTTTCAGTTTTCGCATATTAATAATTTGAATTCAAACGAAGATCGTCAATCCCAAATATGAGCAAATTAAGTAAACTGTTGAGCACAAGTATCGCAATTGCCCAAAGACGTCGGAAAGGGAATGCTTGCAGCTCTCGGCCATTTCCTTAGTAGAGGTCATATTTTCAAAGTAAAACATGCAACACTGATGATAATAAAGATGGTGGTCTTCATCTCATAGATATCTACAGGAAGGAACAGACACTCCACAGCTGCAAGGCGTGCCCACGGTGGAAAGGTTCGCCAAATAATCTACTAGCTCACATTCTGACATTCCTAGAAAGACATACTTAAAGTTAGAGAATTGAGTAAAAGCATGACCGATAGAAAACCCAAAAATACGATAGATCAAAAGTATAAGCAATATAACTGGAAGAAGACAAAAAATGTTCAAATGTCTGTAAATCTATCGGACCAAACTGCGTGGTCATCAGTCCGTAGCTTACAAACTACTTAAAACTAGGTAAACTAACCTATGGACAAACACACACACCCATGCCCCAGGGAGGACTCGAACCTCCACGGCGAGCAACCGCGCGCTCCGCAGCGACGTGCTTTAGACCGCTCGACTACTCCACCGCGGCTGGAAGAAGACATGGGAGAATATCCAGGACCGACTTTAACCTACAAATGTCAGATCTATGTGGTAAATACGAAAATCCTGGCAAATTTAAATCTACACTCTGTACATCTGGTGGAAACGCCAAATTGCACTAAGTGTTATCTGATAGATACAGATGATCACAGATTTACCAGTGACGAAACCAAAGATATTTCGTTTTGATATAGGCATCAGTTAACGCTGTAACAACGATGAAATTACTAAGTGCCTCAACCAGATGCTAATGGGATATACGGTATTCTTCATTTTGAGGAAAAAAAGGAAACATAACTTCACCAGTTAAAAGAGGTTAAAGATTATCGAATTCAATATGCTGACTTTTTAAAGAGAACATTGATGTACATGTGCATGTTTACAATACAATTTTTTATTGATTTCAACATTATCTGTTTTTCCTTATAAGGTAAATAAAAAAAAGAAAGCCGTCATTAGTTACTAAAAAAATTGTTCGCTGATTTTACGTAAATTTAAACGGAAGTAAACCACCGATGAAGCCCAACTATGTCAACATACCTTTATACACAAAGCTGTGCTCATTCGTTTCGTTTTTCTAAAAACAGTAAAACAAATGTTAAATTCCAGGAGAAAAAAAAAGATGTTAGACTTGTCAGCACTATTCTTTTCCTTTGAAATAACTATGCAGAAGCAATGCTATATTTAACATAATTTGTTTTAAGAATTACGGCGTCTGTTCTCTAGGACATGTCCTATACATGATGCTGGGGTTTTTATATCTCAACTGCTAGTAGGTGTTGTAAACATATGACAATATCTGCTGGGGCCGGAACTCCACTCAGGGACCTGTTGCTTACTAATCAGTTGCGCAAAACTCTAGTAATCTAACACTGTTCAGGTCAGAAGAGTTCAACTATAGTCATGTTGATGTCAGTATTTCTTGTCGCCAAAGACGGAAAAATAATTCATCCACAGGAGAAAAGAATTATCTTCAGCACACTTTTACCGTATTTATAGTGTGTTCAAAAGAATTTACGCAGTAAGTTATTATACCTTACAGCGTATAAATATTATCTGCGGTAAAAAAAACTATACCTATCTCAAGGAAAGTGAAGCCAAGCCGAAGACGGTAGAGAAAGGGGGCAGGTAAAAATGTTCAAATGTTTGTACAACTTATGGGACTTAACTACGGGGTCATCAGTCCCTAAGCTTACAAACTACTTATGAACTAACTAAGACTAAAGACGGCACAAATATCCATGCCCGAGGGGGGATTCGAACCCCCGACCGTAGTGGCCGTGCTGACCGTGACTGAAGCGCCTCAGTCACCTCGGCCACCGCGGCCGGCGTGGGCAGGTAAGGAGGCCATTTATACAGAGTGATCAGTTGCCAAACAACACATCCAAAGGTCGCGGCTTCCATCCTCGACCAACCCCAGGATTTTTATGTGTCAGTTATCCCTTGTTTTCCGTCTGGTAATGTTGTTAATAATTACTGCTCTATATTTGTTAGCAAAGAACTTCAACTCATCCTCAATATTGTACTCTTGAAAAATTCTTCGCAACTTCGTCATGCTTTTCAGCCGCACCCATTTTCCCATAATCGAATCTCAAACCGTCATTATGCGTATATTCCGTTCGCCATTTACACATACGTCCAAATATAGCCCTGCTTATAATTTTACCACGTCGAAACACAGGGCCATAGGGACAAAATAGATGGTACTATCGGGACTTGTTGCGGCTCTTGTGAAAAGGAAATGGCTAGACACTCGATAGCTCTTGCATCACGTTGATCCCTGTGACTGTTGCGCAATAAACGGAATCACTGTGCTGACTCGTCCTTGGTACCTTCCAGAACTGGTCCCTGACAACTTTTTTTGTTTCCGAAGTTGAAACCGCCTGTTGGAATGATAAGGATTTGCAACAATAGACGACATAAAAGAAAATTCGCAGACGGCGTGTTGCGTGAAACAGCAAGAGTCTTGCTTCCCGAAGTGGTAGCGGTGTATCAACAATGGAAGGGACTGTTTCCAAGGGTGAAATGCACACTAAGTAAAACGTAAGCGTAGACAAATTTGTGCTCTGTACAATTCGTCTGCATACATTTTCTTTAAAATAAAGAAAAACAAACGACAGCGTATTTGGTAATCATAAAGACAAGGGCAAATTGGAAGTGACATTTTGAGATTCTCATGGCAGAAATAGAAGTTGTTCGTACTTAACTGTATACAAAAAGTGATTTCCAATCCATGGGGTACAACAGCAATCAGTTAGAATAAATATTTCCCCAAACCGTCTTGACTGCAAATTTATTTATTGGTTAATGACGCGTTTCGCCCTTTAGCAGGGCATCTTCAGATTATCTGCGTGACAGAATTTATACAAAATTACAAGGCGGAGTTACAAACGGTTATAATGGTACATGGGCTTATTTTGTGTTAAGAAGACAGTTTACCATTTGTCCAGCAGTAATAAGTGCCTGCCGCAAGTAATTAGAGCACTTCTCCTTGTTAACTTCACTATCTTGAAGCGCGCCGGGTACGAACCGATTCTTCGTTATCCTGGTCAAACGACACATTTCACGTTGACAGTATTGGCGCCTCTGTGCACGAATTCATAATATCTTATTTGCCATTTCCGCGTCATTCGATGCAGTTGCAGGCCACGAGTCTACAAGGGTCGTCGTAGCAACCTACTCAGCCACTCGTGCCGCTAAGTGTATTCCACGGCTTCAAATGTTCAAATGTTTGTTAAGCTTATGGGACTTAACTACGGGGTCATCAGTCCCTAAACTTACAAACTACTTATGAACTACTTACGAACTAGGACGGCACAAATATCCATGCCCGAGGGGGGATTCGAACCCCCGACCGTAGTGGCCGTGCTGACCGTGACTGGAGCGCCTCAGTCACCTCGGCCACCGCGGCCGGCTCCACGGCTTCACAATTCAGCGATATACACAATAAATATTTCTTCCCCGTTTCATAAGACGAGAGTTTCTATTAACTGTACAATCCCAAAATCAAAACAAATTGAACATAATAAGCAAAATGGCATTGTAATACACCTACCGTGATGTGAGACTCGAGTGTGTGGGATAATGTGCTTTGCCTGTTACTGTTCAGTCAAACAGCTCGGTGTAATGTGGTACTGCATGATTCGGGATCGTAAGTAGCTTCAAAAAGTATTCTAGAAAACCTTCCTTGTTTGGTGCTCCCGCAGGTTTTAAGTATTTGTTAAAAGACATCTTACTGTACATCGTGAGGGGCTTGTAAAAATAATCGTACTGGCGTATTTTACTGCTTACTTCTGGTTTTTCATTAGTTTTATGATTTTTAGAAGGAAATAAGGAAGCTTGGGGTTAACGTCCAGTCGACAGCTTGGTAATTAGAGACGAAGCTAACGCTCGCAGTTTTGGGTAAGGATGGGGAAGGAAATCGGCCGTGCTCTTTGAAATGAACCATCCCGGCATTTGCCTTGAGTGATTTAGGGAAATTACTGAAAACCTAAATCTGGATGGCCGCGAGTGGATTTGAACTACCGACCTCCCGAATTTGAGTCGATTTTTGCAAATATCTCTAAAAAATAACAAAAATAATATAAAATTAAACATATAAAAATAATATTATTATATTTAATAAAATAATAGAAAAATAAGTATATCAAGATAATAATATATAAAAATTTTAGTTTTTTAATTATATATTATTTATGATTTACATATTTGTACAATATATTTGATAATTTGGGCAGACAGGTAGGCCAGTACGATTTTTACCTTTATAATTTCTTTTACTTTTCGGCCTTTTAGGGTGACCTTTTCAAACAAATTCATTAACGGCAAAAATTTACATATTTGAAAGCCGCGTTAGAGAATAAGGAAATTTTTATTTCTCTATAAAAAGGTATTTTTCTGCGACATATTTATCCCCAGATCAAATATCAACCTCAAGTAATCTTTTTTGTTGTTTTTTAATGCCCTGACTGGGCAGGCTGGCAGCAGCCGCTCTACAGCCTACAGAATGTTTGACAACGGTTAAGATGATATGTTAAAATACAATGGAGATTAAAAACGCCGAATTTAAAATAGACATGGTGAAACTGTGAAGATTAAAACACAGACATAGTGGATAAATACATTCAATCTTTAAAATGTTGACTGTGGTGGCTTGAAGCCACATTGATGTACACAAACACTGGTAACGGAGAACTAAACGGAGACAATGGCTAGAACACACTGGCAACACTTATCGCGGTGATCGCAACGAGTTAAAAGACACTGAATGGATGTACTGCACAACACTTTTAACGGAAAATGTTCAAATGTTTGTATAGCTTATGGGACTTAAGTACGGGGTCATCAGTCCCTAAACTTACAAACTACTTACGAACTAGCTAACACTAAGGACGGGACAAATATCCATGCCCGAGGGGGGATTCGAACCCCCGATCGTAGTGGCCGTGCAGACCGTGACTGGAGCGCCTCAGTCCCCTCGGCCACCGCGGCCGGCCACTTTTAACGGTGCACACGAAAGACCGGGGTGGGGGGGACAAAGGGGGGAAAGCGTGAGGGTGGGGAGGGGGAGATGAGAGAAGGGAAAGGAGCTGCATAAGGACTCTGGGGAAGAGGAAGGAGGGGGAGGCCAATGGGGGATGGGAAAAGGAGAGGGCGGGGAGAGGGGACGTTGGGATATCGGGAGGAGAGTGGGGATGATTAGGATTGTGTGAAGGGGTAGATGCTGGGATGGAGGGCGTCATCCGGAAGGGGAGGTGGCGAAAGTGAGGATATGTTGAGTGTGGAGGTGGAGGGAGGGAGGGATGCAGCGGTGTAGGTGTGGGAGAGGCTCAGGCTTGGTTAGTATGGGGTAGAGCAGGGGGTTGTTATTTTACAGGAGATTTTCAGGATGCGGATATGTTCAAGGAATTGCAGAAGGTGAGGGAAAGGAATTAGGTCGTAGAGGATCCGCATGTGGGAGGGGAGGAGGATATGGTAAGTGAGGTGGAGGGCTTGGCATTCAAGGATTTGAACGGTTTGTGGTAGCCGGGGGGGGGGGTTGCTGTATAAGACTGGCCACATGATGGAATCGTAGGTGTGTAGGATGTTGAAGGGGTTGGATCCCCACGTATGGCTGGACAGGAGCTTTAGAAGGTTGAAATGGGATAGGGATTTTTGGCGGACCCTGTGGAGCTGGTGAGTCGAGGAGAGGGATCGATTGAGGGTGAGGCCAAGGTATTTGAAGGTGAGGGTGTGACAGATACGACGATCATGGAGGGTAAGTAGAAGTCATGGAGGCGGAAGGAGGGGCTGGTGCGACTTACGATAATTGCCTTGGGGATTTATCGAGATTCAAGGAAATGACCCACCAGTTACACCTTTCAGCGAATTCGGTGAGGTGAAACTAGAAAAAGTGCTGGGAACGGGCGAGAGAGAGCGCGAGGGCTAGGAAGGCAGTGTCATCAGCGTATTGTAGGAAGTTGATGGGAGGCTAGAGTTGGGATATGTCTGCGGAATATATGAAGTAGAGGAGGGTGGAGAGGACAAAGCTTTGTGGTACCCTGGCGGAGGGGTAAAACAAACTGGAATTGGAGTTACAGACAGTGACATAGGAGGGGCGATTGGTGAGGAAGGAAGCAATGAAGCGGACATAATTAATAGGAAAGGCGTAGGTCTGGAGCTCGAAAAGGAGACTGGAACGCCATACACAGTCATAGACTTTCTCGATATCGAGTGAGACAAAGATGGCAGAGCGATGGGAGTTAAACTGGACAGAGAGAAGGTGGGTGAGGTGCAGGAGTTGGTCATCAGCAGAAAAGGAGGGTCGGAAGCCACATTGGGAAATGGAAAGCACTTGGTGTTGGCGGAGATGCTGATGGATTCGGCGAAAGAGAATGGTTTCCAGTACCTTGCTGAACAGGGAGGTGAGACTGATGGGATGGTAGGATGAGGTCTGGGTTGGGGGTTTTTCAGGCTTGGGGAACATGAGGATTTGGGAGGTCTTTCACAGCTCAGGGTGGAAGTCAGTGTAAAGGATTACATTGTGAAGGGAAGTGACGGCTGTGTGAACTAGAGGGCACAAACCCGAAGGAGCCTGTATGTTAAATGGTCGTGATCGGGAGCAGTTGTTGCGTTTGGTGCATAGAGTGTTTCGGTTGTCGAGGGTGGTGATAGGTGTGTCGAGTTCTGAGGGGAGGACGTTCTTCAGGTACTGGAAGCCAAGGGAGAATGGGTGTCGGAGGTGTCGGTACTCTCGTAGACATCAGGGAACAGGGAATAGCCAAACCGTGGATTATAAAGCCTGGAAGAGATAGGAGGCGAAGTGTTCGGCCTTGATAGCGCTCTCGGGAAAAGGACGGTCTGCGTGAAGGAGCGGTTAGTGTGGAGTGGAAGGCCTGGGGGCGTTGCATTAAGACGGGTGCATGCCTATCGCCAGTCCCGGCGTTTATTCGCGAACTACAAGTTTCTAATATGGTGTTGGAGTTGCCGGTGGCGGGTGTGTCCCGGTCACGTGCGCGCAGGAAGGAACGCTAGAGGCGGCGGGAATTGCGGAAGAGACGGACGCCGTGTGGATTCCTCCACACGGGGGGGGGGGGGGGGGATGGATAGCTTTGGTGGGGATGTGGGCCTGTGCCGGTCGAGTTTGTGACACTTGCGAGGAGTGACACTTGCGCGGAAAGGGAATGTGTAGACACTTGCGCGGAGACCCGGACGCTGCAGGTAGTGAACAGGGTGTTCCAGAAGTAGCGATACACCACCTCTACTCCACGCCCTCCAGCCGCTACCTGTGCCGTATTCAGGGAAAGGCCCACCGAGCGAGGTGGAGCAGTAGTAACGGGACGTTCGCTAAAAATAGGGTATATTACAAGATTCACGTCTCTCGCATTCCGGCCCAAAATTAGCATGGGCCTATATTTCGCATTCATTGAAAAATGCGAATTTTTCCGGTACCTAATGTTTACTTTCTACATATTTAAGGGCAGAAAATAAAGTTATCTCCCAATATTTCTGATTAAATAGTGTTTCACTACAAAATACCATTTATGACAATTTCGGATTTACTGCATTTTGAGTCAGAATTCGCATCTATATTCGAATTTATCGCAAATACGAATTTTTCCTGTCCCTAGAATTACCTCTAAAAATAAACAACTGATCAAGGCACTAAAAGCAAGGGCAGATCTTTAGGTGTATTTCTACAAATAATTAAAACACAATTTGATCGTGGAATTATATACAATCTAATTATAAAGGTTTTTTGTAGGTGGTTTTGAGCAGCTTTTAAATATGTTAGAAATTGCATTATGAAATATAGACAGCTACACCTTATGTTTATTATGAGATATCGATTTCGGCTAATTTGAGGTCATCTTTAAGTCTCAAACAACAGGTGTTACTTATGCATTTTTCCAGAGGCACTCATAACCTTTAACTGTTTACACACAAGGTCTAACGTTGTTTATCGCGTTAGCGATGAAAAGAGAACCCAGAATCTTTGCGTCTAAATGACACATATATTGGTGTGATGTCTTATTTCGAAAGAACAGACATCCCACCAATACATATATAGCTCTCGGTGAAATGGAACGGTGTGATGTCGTTACGTAGCACAGCACGGCCGACTAGAAACGCAGGAGAAGTGCAAACAACGTTCTCTCCTCAGAGGTATGATTATAATTGGGTTCGGCGTAGACTTCTACAACATACAGTCTACACGGCGAAGATTACACCAAAAAATTTAACTTTTCGTCTACTTTGGCGATAGCAACCAAATTTTAGAATCGTGTCTACTATGTAAAGATTTAGCAACACAAAACGCTTCAAGTCCATAACTTCACTGGTTTTCGAGTTCTGAATTTTTAATATGTTTTTAATGTTATAGAAAAAACAAATTTGGGACTCACACTAAAATTTTCATATGGCAGATTTTGTAGGTACATTCACAAGACATAATTCAACGGTTGTGTGCATTCATCTTATGAGAAATATCAATCATTTGTTTTCAGTGTTAATTTCAAATTTGTACATTTAAGTTTCTTTAATTATTAGTACTTAAATGTGGTTATGAAATAAATAAATTACGTGTATATGTGTAGTCTTATGCGGCCAAACTACTTAGGTCATTGGTCGCTAGAGTTACACACTACTTAATCTTACTTAAAATGACTTAGGCAAAGTACAAACAAACATACCCACGTCCGAGGAAGGACTCGAACCTCCGACCGGACCCGGCCGCGCAATTTGTGACACAGATTACATGTTTGATAATATTAATGCATATAAGTATGAAATCACGTCAAGACTACTTCCTGCAAAGATTTTGACAAAAAAAGTTGGCACTGAGTTTAGAAAAACAAAATTCTGGTATATTGGATTTCAACATTTTATCAAAAAATGAATGTTACTTTTTTTTTTTTTACTACAAGAGATACAGCCATTCAAATTTACGGCCACCAGAACGTTTTCCCTTCCTGAGTAAATGAGCTGCTTCTTGTAGTTTCAACACCTTTTTCTTGAATGTTCTGAATATAAATCTTCATACAGACTTCTTGAGGAGGAGAGTGATACGGATATCTGATTGTAAACCACTGCCTATTACCTTAGACCATTTTGACTGTACTGAACAGTAATTCCGCGTATTCCGTAATTTATATTTATACAGTTAACAGGCAATGTAATTTATAACCAACTATTGGCTGCCAATTTCGCTTCATTTTTCCTGGCAGTCTTGCAACTTGTTTCTCCCTGTTGGTTTATGCCGAGTTCGGAGTAAAAATGGTTCTATATGACGGTGATGGAAAATAGAATTTATCTTCAGCATTTTTGGGGTCTACGAATAAACGCTTCAAGTATGTAAAATACTCATTGACTTATTATTAACGTTTTTTAATTGAAGGTTTAAGGTTGCGTCTCCTATTAAAAAGCATAGTAGCTATTTTTAAAGAGATGGAAGTTGCGTGATAGTGGTGTTAACTACATAGCGGTCAATTACATCAACGTATCTGTGCAGGATGCCTAATATATTTATTGCTTGCGCAGGTTGATATGCTTAGTGTTCTGAATAATATGCTTTTAGGAGGTATGACTGTGAAAAGTCATCGTCTTGTAGTAGCAGAGACTGTCTTAATAACTCTCCAAACATTATCACTATTAAAATACCTTTTTGTTTACAGGAGGAACACTCAACGGATTAATATGTAGTTAGAACAAGTTACTATATCGCTCTTCAGCTTTGAAAGGGTTGTGCTATTTCACTGATTTTCGTGTTATGTTGACAGTGTGGAAACTTCACCACAGCAGTGCTAGACTTCTTGGTGTACCTGTACCCAGGAAAAGCCATAAGCCGCCCCAAGGGCCCCGGGTTCCGCGCAAGTGTCACTCCGCGCAAGTGTCACTCCGCGCAAGTGTTCCAACCCCGTGCCGGTCTGCTGAAGGAAGGTCAGTAGTGAGGGGGAGCGGGAGTAATCGTGTGGGAGCGGGGAGCGCGGCCAGGGCGACGATGCAAGTAGGACTGGGGCCTACTAAAGCATCCTTCCAACCGCCAGTAAATGAACAATATGACGGTACAGGTGTAACAAGAATTATATTTTTTAGACGTATGTATCAACTTTCACAATCAAAATAGCGAAAACAAAAATCCAAACAAATGTTATTTGATATTAATTTTTTGGACAAGTTCTTAATTTTTTTCATTCCGACGAATTACAGCCGAGATAGGAAATAATTCCCCCATGTAGTGGCGTCCGGTAAAGGCGCCTGAGGGAGGTTGTGCTCTGGTCACAAATACGCCTGTATGATTTGGTGCCGATCGCTTGCACACGTTGCAGACAGACAGTCTCAAGTAGCCGTTATTTTTTCAAATATATCTGAAACGGTGCGAAACATAAAAAAAAGATAGCAAAGTTTTAAAGAAATTTCCCCTCTACGAATCCGTTTATTCAATTTTCGTCTCAGATGAACAGTTACGGCGTTATTCGCAATTCATTTCGAACTGTAAAGAGCCATCTCAAACAGCCTACTTTTAGTGTCACTAACCTCAAGTGGGTCAATATTGAAGAAATACCTATGTATGGACACTCATAAATACAAAATGACAAATCAGTGGCGCCTCTATTGGATCATTCTTGGGTAGCCGTGGCCGAGCATTTTGAGGCGCTATGCTCCGATGCGCGAGGCCGTTCCCCTTCGGGTATGGATGTTTGTGCTGTCTTTAGTATAAGTTAGTTCATTACTAGTTTGTAAGTTTAGGGACTGATGACCTCGCAGTCAAGTCCCATAAGCTTTACAAACATTTGAACATTTTTGATTCTTGGGTATGCTACGTGGCCAGGCACAAAAAATAGTAATAGCTGAAGGTAGGTTTGTGGAAACGTAGTTACATTTTTAAGTAACCAATGTCTGCAGAAAAACTAATATAGTTCGCAGAAAATTTAAATTCTTGTCCAATTAACGAGTTTTTTCTTGCTTTGGGGCAGGCTATTAGCTTTTGTAAACACTGACTGTCACAACCTTTGTCAAGATGAACACTATGCCACAAAGACTGCTACCATCCAAGTATTAAGTCTTCGTAAACAAATATTTAGCTTTTTATCCGTATACTTCAAACAGTCGATGTAGTATGGAAGATGAAGATCGCCACATTTTACTATAAATTACTTACCTGTTCTGTACGTGTACATAAATTATATATTCAAAACTAGCTGCTGTGATTACAGAAACATTATAAGCAGAAAGAAAACTCTATGTTTCGAGCGCACGAAGAAGGGAGTAATTGCTAGTATCCAGGAGGTAATTCATAATGCAAGTTCTCATCTTTTAGGGAAAAACAAAACGATAAGGGAATGAACTGCCTTTGATATTACATTCTTATGACAGATCAGGTAAAAGAAATGAGCATTTAACTTTTAGATCTAGCAAATGATTCTAGCAATTACTTGAGGTGAAAATTAATTAGCTATTATCAGAGGACCTGCATCCATTTTTCTGTTTTCGTATTCTTTTTGGCTGTTCCAATCGTACATCATTACACATATAGTCTGCCACACCATTCACTTCTCTCATGTCTCTATTTCAGAGATTTTGAATAAATTAGGTATCGTTTATTGTTACGACTGTTACATTGTGCCACTACGTATGACCGGCAGCTAATGTTTGTCTTTTGAAAAAACAGGAGCCAAGTTTTTTTTGTACAAAAATGGTAACTGATCGGAAAAAGCATTCAAGACATAAGCGTGCACAAAGCAGCTCCAACAGCCCCTGTTATAATGAAAATTATCTTTTCAGAGCTTAAACTATGGGACGGATCCACTGTTTGAAGATTCTGCCCGCTTTGCTCGTGGCATACTAAACCAAATATTACGCCACAAGTAAGAAACAGAACCCATCGAGCTATTATATGTATTCGATGTGGTCTCAATAAATTCTGTATGTAATGTGACACAAATAAGGAAAAGAGAGAAACTACCGTAGAGCACTACTGGCAATATTTGACATTCTAGTGATTTTCTATACATTTTACCAACGATGACCAAAGTTTTTGATTATCTATGAAAAACGGGCAGAAATATCAAACGCTGATATTTGTGTAGCAAAATAAATTCAAATTTACACAACAGAAATAAAAGTAATTATTGTAAGCGTGCTATAGTTAGGTATTTAAATTTGCGTGTTATTTAATGTCGAGAAATGACATGCAATAAACCTGGTTGCTTTGTATAGAAGGAAGGATAGCTTCATCACAAACAGCGTGGCAGTGAGTTCCGAACGAGCTGTTTTACAAGGCGCATTCGTATATTTATTGTGATCCCATCGGCAGTTCTATAAAAAAGTTTTGTTAATATCTCAGAACAACAGCAAATGTCTGTTGCCAGCCACCCTCGTGTCAGCTGCAGCTTTGTCGCTGTTATGAGTGCATAGAATAAAGTGACAGACAACGATACCTAACCGGCGAAAGATAGTTTCAGCTAATGCTTTGGATTTTGTACAATAGGTTCGTGAGTATTTTTTCATTAAATGAGACACGAAAGATCTTTATCTTTACATCAAGAAGAAAAACCGCTGCAGCTGTGAATCCTTTAGTAAATGCATGACCGGTTTCGTAATTCTTAAACAGTATTTTTAGGTACCAATTTTGTGTAAAATTATTATGTAAAATTACTTTCAAGTTCGATTCCTAGTAATTCAGGGAAATTCGCAAAAAGCGATATACTGTAATGTGGCGTATTGTGATTGCACCGAAGGCAACTACATCAGGACACAGTGAATTGACAGTTCCTTTTCCTACTTTCCCATCAGAGGCGGCAGGACTCAGTTTATAAAATGTTAGAAAATACTGTTCTGAAAGTCAGGTTTTTAAACCATATCTTAAAATGAAAGACATAAAAGCACAAGGTTGAACAGCTGCTACCGCCTGCCGCCTGCCAGCCTCGCTATTTCATATTGGCACACGCCGGTAGTCTTTGTGTGCTGCCAGCCACAACTTTTCAACAGTTGTTTTGTAGCTTCTCTCTGAACGTATCTTAACTGTTAATCAACAAGGCATTTAAACGATAATGATATTCCCGCTCACTGTGGGTCTCGTACAATTGCTGTTTCCCACAATTTCACGAAACGTTCGTCCCCGCCGCGGCGGAGGGGCCGTGCGCATTGAGGCGCTATGCTACGATGCGCCGGCCGCGGTGGCCGAGGGGACTGAGGCGCTCCAGTCACGGTCTGCACGGCCACTATGGTCGGGGCTTAGAATCCCCCCTCGGGCATGCATATTTGCGCCGTCCTCAGTTGTAGCTAGTTCATAAGTAGTTTGTAAATTTAGGGACTGATGACCCCTTAAGTTTCACAAACATTTGAACATTTTTTTCGTTCATCCTGAGTGTCTTTTGTACCACAGCACATGATCTGTGCGTTTCGCCCGAGTTGATATCAATGCAAGACTTTCATGAAATATAGCTAAGAACCATCCTGATTAAACCAGAAAAACAACCGACTTTAAAATTGGAACTATATTGGGGTAGACAGGCAGACTTACTGGTCAAACATATAACACACCTCCGTCCAGCACTGGGAGTTAAAAATTGCCCCTTGTGGGAGCTACCCTCTACTCTATAGGTAATACAGGATAAGATGAGCTTCAACCATGTTCTAACAAGGGTGCGGGCCAAGTAAAGATTGAAAGGTCCAGAGTGCCATGGACTATCGGCTCCAAAGTCTGCCAAATTTTAGTCATGCGTGCTTCATATACACAGTTGATCAGCAACAATAACATAAATTACGACAGGAAATAAAAGTAATTCGTGAAGGCACATTATACAGACGCTCATATTCAAACACGCCTATACTTTATTTCTGCCACAAGATGAGCCGTCGCCCTGCTGAAATCTGTGGCAACCCACTAATGTGCAGCGGCAAATTATAGTTGCGCTGTGATTTATTACACGTGTATCTCTGATGCCAAGCTGTCTAAACAGAAAAATTGAGTGGGAGGCACGTTATGAAGCCAGCACGTGTGCCGAGCCTGGCAGTGGCCGGCCCACAACGTGCTCCTCGTCTGGTTGCACTTGTTTACATTCAGCATCAGAAATTATCGCGGCCCGTCATGCCGCTATTCGTGCAGATGCCTGGACTTCATCAGTCTGTTTGTATAGCTTATGGGACTTAACTACGGGGTCATCAGTCCCTAAACTTACAAACTACTTACGAACTAACTAATTCTAAGGACGGCACAAATATCCATGCCCGAGGGGGGATTCGAACCCCCGACCGTAGTGGCCGTGCAGACCGTGACTGGAGCGCCTCAGTCGCCTCGGCCACCGCGGCCGGCACAGCACTGCTCCAACTCCCAAAGTTTAGTATTCATTTCTTTATAATAAATACTAAAATTGTGGGATCTTTCCGTTAAAATACACTCAGGTCGCCCCACAACATAGACAATGTGCAAATGAAACTGCAACCTCATGTCAGCAGGGCCGGGACCACAGTCATGCACACACTCAAAAATTACTCGCTGTTTCCTAATTGCAGAAATATCAAACCCTATTGTGTGTGTCTGTTATCATCAGATTCCTGTCTTCATTGCAACACTGACTGCCGGTTTTTGCGAATTTTTCCTGTATTTTAAAGTAAGGGTTGGAAAAGTGGCTTGACCGTGGTGATTTTACACAATTCTGACACCTAATGATCTTATTTAAAAGTTTCGGAACCAGTCGTGGTTTTAATAAAGGATTCACAACTGCTGTAGAGTGTATTATTCAACGTGCAAACGTTTGGCTGTGCATACCCATCCTGTAAATTCTTATGGTCTTCTTCAGAAATTGGAATTATATTTTGAGGCCAGTATTTCACAAGAAAGTACGCACTCCATCAGTTGCCTTGAAATATAAAAGAAAGAAAAGAAAGAAAAAAAACTTAACTGGCACAATAAAAACACGGCGGCAAATGAAATGTTTTTCCACACCCATGAGAAATAACATAGTCAAGTCCCTGTGACCCCCCTGATGTATTTGGTTTGTCTTGGACTTCCAACTTTAACAGCTACATTGCACCAGTCGCAGGTACCTCATCGTTTCTCTTTGTTTTACGTATTGCACTTTAATACATTAAGTATCAAAAACACAGGAGAAACTCGTGGGAGTTAACTTATAAGATGCTGTGGGAATACAATATGTTCTTTCCCCTGAATTTCAGTACTTAATTTTTCTGGGAAAGTGCCGGAACATTGAGTGGGCATTTGTTTACAAAAAACGAATACTGACCGGGTATGTTTGGTTTTTACGCAAATCGATCTGCCATAAAATGGAATTTCTAGTTCATCCCAGATATGATCCACAGGATTTGAGACATGGCAGTGGCTGTGTCATTTCACTGCACAAGCTCAAGCCAATATTTCCAATATGGCATCCTCAAATAATGACAAAATTTATTCAGTAACATTGATTAAAGTGGTCTGAAGTAGGCTCAAACGTAGAATACTGTTTCGATTAGGTTGGTACAAAACGCATTCTGATGCTAAGCTTTGGTTCAGGAGTTTAACTGAGTTACTCGATTAGAAATGACAGCAGCGAACGATCGATAAAGGTGGTCGTTGTCGCGGGCTAGCGGTAGCAAACTCGTCGTCGCAGAGTGCTAATGCTGGCGTAGCAAGACTAAACCTAGAGATACGATATAGTAGCAAAACTCTCTTGCGAACTTTACAATGGGGTTGTCCAAGTCTTAGAGGACAGGCTGAGAAACCGATACCTTAGTAACTATGTCCAATGGAGATAAAGTAAGAAATACATATTACAATATATATATATATATATATATATATATATATATATATATATATATAAAGTGGTCTGAAGTAGGCTCAAACGTAGAACACTGTTTCGATTAGGTTGGTACAAAACGCATTCTGATGCTAAGCTTTGGTTCAGGAGTTTAACTGAGTTACTCGATTAGAAATGACAGCAGCGAACGATCGATAAAGGTGGTCGTTGTCGCGGGCTAGCGGTAGCAAACTCGTCGTCGCAGAGTGCTAATGCTGGCGTAGCAAGACTAAACCTAGAGATACGATATAGTAGCAAAACTCTCTTGCGAACTTTACAATGGGGTTGTCCAAGTCTTAGAGGACAGGCTGAGAAACCGATACCTTAGTAACTATGTCCAATGGAGATAAAGTAAGAAATACATATTACAATATATATATATATATATATATATATATATATATATATATATATAAAGTGGTCTGAAGTAGGCTCAAACGTAGAACACTGTTTCGATTAGGTTGGTACAAAACGCATTCTGATGCTAAGCTTTGGTTCAGGAGTTTAACTGAGTTACTCGATTAGAAATGACAGCAGCGAACGATCGATAAAGGTGGTCGTTGTCGCGGGCTAGCGGTAGCAAACTCGTCGTCGCAGAGTGCTAATGCTGGCGTAGCAAGACTAAACCTAGAGATACGATATAGTAGCAAAACTCTCTTGCGAACTTTACAATGGGGTTGTCCAAGTCTTAGAGGACAGGCTGAGAAACCGATACCTTAGTAACTATGTCCAATGGAGATAAAGTAAGAAATACATATTACAATATATATATATATATATATATATATATATATATATATATATATATAAAGTGGTCTGAAGTAGGCTCAAACGTAGAACACTGTTTCGATTAGGTTGGTACAAAACGCATTCTGATGCTAAGCTTTGGTTCAGGAGTTTAACTGAGTTACTCGATTAGAAATGACAGCAGCGAACGATCGATAAAGGTGGTCGTTGTCGCGGGCTAGCGGTAGCAAACTCGTCGTCGCAGAGTGCTAATGCTGGCGTAGCAAGACTAAACCTAGAGATACGATATAGTAGCAAAACTCTCTTTTATATATATATATATATATATATATATATATATATATATATAAGAAGACGTCACGACGTGGCAGATGGCAGCGGTGGCTACTGTTAGTTGACAGAGAACGGACCTGCATCTCAACGGCAAAATAAGCTGTGCTATTATTAGCACTGCGGGCCATTTTCCTCAGTTGATAAGTTCCATTCTGCGTTATTCAGAAGGTAAAAAACATCACCATTCGCAACTGAAGTTTTTTCTTTAGTACCTACTAGATAAGTTTCGCTTATTCGCAACCCCTGAGTCAGCTCCCATAATCCTCTGTGGAGTGGTCATAAGTCCATAGACTTACAAACTACTTCAACTTATGCTAGGGACAACATAAACACCCATGCCCGAGGGAGGATTCGAAACCCCGACGGGGAACAGACGCGCACTCCGCAAAAATGTGCCGTAGAGCGCAAGGATACTCCCGTGTGGCAAGCTTTATGCGTAAAACCTCTACTATATGCATTTATAACATTTAGGAAGCCTAATGCTTACATGAGCAGGACACATACAAGAATGTATGAAACAACGCCACCAATCACCAGATAATTGTAATTAGAAATAGCGAGGATTTCAGGAATACCTGCAACCAGTCACCTTTTGTAGTGTAATTATTTAAATCCCTGAGATTTCGCTGAGAATAGTGGTCTCATTAGTGACAGTACGCTGGAACGCAGTGACAGTCCCAGACAACCACAAGTAAACCAACGGAAAGGTCACTCTCCGATTTTTCTGAAATTTGTTATGTTACAATACACGAAAAACCAAGGGATACGAATTTTTTTGAGGCAATAAAATATATTTGACGGGTGAAACGGCCCCTCCAAAATTGGGACTAAACTGGAAAAATTGCGATAACGTAGAAATTGGTGAAGCGATTTTAATGATTTTTGGCATGACATTATCTTTTGATAAAAGAGGAAAATCGGCCTAGGTATATTAGAGGAGAGTGAAAATTACCCTGAAAGAGCCCAATTTTTTGCTGCAAAATTAGTTTTAATTTAACCGAAGTAAAATCTATTATAACTTCAACATGAAGACTAATTGAGAAACACGTATTTTTTTGTTTTTTATACATATATATTTGGGGAGTAAACAACTCTTATATCGTCGACCTCGTTTAAGACTGCCCATGATCCACCTAAAATATTTATATCTATACATCTTATAATATTGGCTGTATGTGTGTGTATGTTCCACATCTCTTCCTAAACTACTGGACCGATTTCAACCAAACGTAATACACCTATTCTTTATTATCAGGCAACAATCGCTGTCGGGGCAAGAGCCACCCGCGACACATACGTCAGGAGATATGACGTCATAAACAATGCGCATCATGCGATAATATTCTACATCTGCTCCTAACCTAATGGACCGATTTCAACCAAATTTGGTACAAAAATTCTTTATGGTCAAGAATCATTTGCTATGGCGGCAAAAACCACCTACGATACATAGTTCATACGATATCACATCATAAACAATGAAAATGCCCCATCTTGCGGTGCGTGATAGCGTGATTTTATTCGTTATCTATTTGAGAAGGAGAGAATTTAGCAACTTGCAATAACCTTTAAACATAATTTCAAATATTTAAGAAACTTTTCTCGCTAACAACTGCAACAAAATAATGAGAGGATGTTCATGATGTATATCTACGGCATTTGGCATGACGTTACATCTTATTACTTCTACACTATAAATAGAATTCGCTACACATTTCACAGACAGTACACATGCATACCACTGAATGTATGAAAACGAAACTTAAATGGATAGATAGTAAGGTAAAAAGCCGATGAACAGAAAGGACTAAACGAGATGTACTCTCTGGATTGCCGCCTCATAGACTTTTACTGAAAGTTGAGTCAGCAGTTACTTTACTACGAAACCTCGATCCGCGAAAACGTTTCAGTGATACAAGGAAAATGGTGGATACTGTGATTGAGGCAATTATCCTACATAGAAAAGGAGAGAATGAAACTGGGTGCATCTCACGAATACCCCTTATTTCCTTTTAACGTCTCAAGAGACTGCAGTTTCCAGCGAGACTTGCATTTTCTATTATGATTAAAAAAATCACAGGGACAGTCTATTAAATACTGCGCAGTGGATTTGACATCTCCATGTTTCTAACATGGTCAATTCTATGTCGCCTGCTCAGGGGTGGGCTCGCCAGAGAATGTATGCATAATAGGTCCTGGAAAAGTAACAAGCAATATCATTTATAGTCCAATTTTGAATTATATTAATGTTATACATAATTTCAATTTTATTACTATTTTTCTATCTTTGGATACTAAACTTATAATTTTGTACATTATGCATATTTTTTCTTTGTTTTTACTATTTCACAATTTCTAAGCTGTTTTGTGAATACATGAAGATGAAATCTTTTCCAAAATTTTATTTTCGTTCTTAATATAATACTGGAAAAATGCATATATACCCGGGCATACCGGATTTAGCAGCTAATATAGATATAAAAACAAAAATACCTGTTTCTTAATTAGCCTTCCTTTTGAAGCTGTAATAGATTCTACAACTTTTAAATTAATATTAATTTTTGTAGCAATGAATTTGTCTCTTTCGGTGTAATTGGCTTTCTAACTTTCACTCCCCTCCAATATACATAGGCCGATTTTCGTATTTTATCAAAAGATACTTAAATACCAAAAATAATTAAAATCGCTTCTCTAATCTCTAAGTTACCGCAACTTTTCCATTTTAGTCCCCATGGAGGGATCGTTTCACCCCTTAAATATGCTTTACCGCCGCTAAAAAATACAAGTCCTTTAGTTTCTCATGCATTATATCCAAATTTCAGGAAAATCGGAGGGTGACCATTTCGTAGGGTTACTTGTCAGTGGATTTCGGGTCAAACTCTTATAATATGGCAATATTTCTGTACTACATGTAAGCTTACAAAGGGGAAGACGCAGAACCTCCTAAATATACGCGGTTGTTATGATTCTTCGTAAGGTACTGGAATCAAATACTTGCGAGTACTGTTGCGGTAGAGTAATCCTTTATCAGAGTGTGAATAAACTATAAAAAGACGAAAACGCAGATAACCACTGAAACTACCATAAAATAGTAATAATTAAGCAATTAGGAATGATGAGGTGTTTTTTCAAAGGCTCATAGCTGTATGCAAAAGAGCTTTTATTAGCTACAAACGGTTTCACCGCACTGTAGACACATCTTCAAGTTTTTATCTGCCAACAATAGTAGTTTCCATATCTAATATATAAAAATGAATGTTTGTGTGTTTGTATTTTATGCGCGGCCGTACCGTGCAACCGATTGTGATGAAACTTTGTCAATATATTGCTTGCTCTTTCGCGATGGTCATAGGCACCATTAAATGACTGTACGACAATTAGTTCAGGAGATATGGCGTAATAAACAATGAAATGCGCGGAAAAGTGCTGCATCATGCGGCTCTGCTTCTAAACCACTGTACCGATTTCACCCAAATATGGTACACATATTCCTTCCATAAAGTAATAATTGACGTAGGGGTAAGAAGTGCTTACGTCATATATTTCAGGAGATATGACGTCATAAACAATTATATGGTTGAAAACCTGTGGCATCATGCGACAAGCGAATAAGGACACTTTATTCATCCTAAAATCTTCATGACATTTTGGACACTTGACCTTCAAAACAAGAGGAAGGTCACTGTCACATAACAAGAAAATATGTATCATTCTTTCTACAATTCGTTATTAAGCAAGATAACTATTTCAAACGACATCGCCAAAATCGTTACTTTTGCGGCAGCAACTCGCCGGGTGCCAGCCACCTCAAACATAAAAGTACGCTCCAGGAGCCTCCAGTAGTATGGCGTCGACGATATTAGTCTGCAGTTGCATCCATCCACTCTGTAGTTTCTTCCAATATACTGTATAAAGTTGATTGGTTGGTTTGGGGGGAGGAGGTGGTTGGGTTGGGAGAGATTTTAAGGGACAAAATTACAGCGGTCATCAGTCCCATTTGGGTAACGAGAGGGAAGAAAATCGGCCGTTCCCTTTCAAAGGAACCATCCCGACATTTGCCTGGAGTGATTTAGGGAAATCACGGAAAACCTAAATCAGGATAGCTGGAGGTGGATTTGAACTACCATCGTCCCGAATACAAGTCCGTACAATTAATTCTATTGCAATGAATCGTTGTCAACGTATTGCTTGGAATTCGTGAAGGCTTAGTTTGCAAAATTATTGGAGTGGTACTGAAGCCGCATAACCAATCCTCAAGAAATTTTACACACTTGACTGAAAATAAAAATAAGGTCACAGGCTACATAAAATGTCTTATGGTACGTCGCAGAGGATACTTAACCAATGGACTTCGGCAAAATCTACTTTGTATTCCGGTATTGCACGCTTGAGCTTCAAACTATGAGGTAGGTCACTGCGTGCATAATATTTTGTATGGTGTATGGCGGAGGGTATTTACGGAATTCTACAAAATCTACGGTTTTATTCCAGTCTTGATAAAATTTGGCACACTGCAACTTCAAAACAACACTTCATTGTCTACTTAAGCTTTCATATGGAGAGTAACTTTCAGTGAACTTAGACATCACTTCACTGATCTCCATTTAAAATTGACAGAGTTGTTTAATTTTTGAGTAATGGGATGAGGAGTTGGAGAAGGAGTTAGACACAGAGATGAGGCCTTTTCCGCCAGATAAAGGGAGGGTGGAGTTAGGCATACAAAAGACGGGGGAGGAGACGAACAGAGGGGGGGGGGGGGGAGATGATCAGAGAGAGCGGAGAGAAGGAGATGAAACAGGAGGTGGAGAGAGAGAGAGAGGCAGGCTGCAATAAATAAGTCCCGAGCAACGCCGGGTTTCCAGCTAGTCAAAATATAAAAGAAGCGGCGAAATGCAAGACGTAGGAATGATGCACACATTCTAATAAAAACAACGACAAATACTCAGAATGGCTATAGTTTGATTTTGCAGAAGAAAATTTACGGGGTTCCAGTATTCCGAAAGTTATCCTTGTAGAGAATGAAACCACAGAAGTGTGTTGTCGCGATAAAATAAAATTAACTGCACACACGGAATTTGACAAAAATGTCCATAGTAATAAGATTGTTTAGAAGTAGGCTTAAAAAGGAGGAAAATCAATATTCAATGAACCACTAAACAAACAGGACTAAAAAGGTTAACAGACTTGTAGGTAAATGGCATTATTTCGGCGATAAAATTTTCCTAGATATGTGTCTGGAGCGCTGAAGCACTGTACCACAGGCTATGAGCCGCTGTACTTACGGGCAGCACCAGATCGTGTAAAGGGTATAACCTCGTACGGTGTCGGTTTGTATGAAGAGCACCCTCAGATGTAGAGTCATCTGATCTTTTACTGGCAAACAGTTTACATAGTTAGCCCTTAACAGAAATAAGTGGCTGAAGCTGCCTGCAAAACAAAGCCGTCGGATAGATAACTGGCATACGAATAATCTTATGAATCAGAGCTCCGCAAAAGAAAGTATCGTATGAGCGGTATACTAACATCAGTTAAACAACGTTGCATCGATATGTTTGAGTCTCCCATGAGAACTCCGAAAGAAATCAAGAAGACGCATTATCTGAGAGGTGCACGAGGTATAAGTGGTGTATTTCTAACACACAATAAATAAGACATTAAAGATAAAGGTGAAGCAATGAATTAAAATTTGTGATGCGGCCGGAAATCATTCATGTATTGGACATATTCGAGACGAAAAACCGTCTCAGGGTTTCTGAATTTATATTTAAATTGATATATACACAATAAATATGTTTCAAATTAAGAAGTTGACAAAGATACCGATGGTTGAATCAGATTTGTAACACAGCCTGTATAGAAATTAGGGCTTAAGACACAAAACTGAGCAGTATTAACAGCGGATTTTAAAACTGGAACAGACGAGTGGTTATAGGCGCCTTGACAGGGAATGCGAGGTCACTGTTACCGGATGTTCAAGTCCTTCCTCGGTCATGGCTGTGTGTATCGTCCTTACGTTAGTTAAAATAGCTTTCAAGCCTAGGGACCGATAACGACAGTAGTTTGGTCCTATGGATTTGCAAACATATGAACTTTTTTAAAGTGGTACAGATCAAAAACTAATACTGTAGCATGGTAAGACACGGGGGACCATTCAGACACCATTGTCACACCATAAATGTCAACTGAGGAAAGAAAAATAAACTTTGAATAGGGTTCGAAATGGATGACGTCACTAATGACGAAGGAGGCACCAATGCTTCGATCTGGCGTTACTTCACATATTATTAGGGAAACCATGAAGTGGAGAACTGGAGATTCTCAAGACAGAAACATGGTAGCATTAATGTCCAGAGTGTGGAGTGCATGAGTTTCATGCCTCACAGCGCCACCGTCCAGTTCCAACTATGGCCACCAGGAGTCGTGATCAGTCATCGTGGTTCATAGACTCACACCTGACGAGTCAGTGCACATGTTGCCTTGTTATAGCTGAAACTCTACTACACTGTCAAAACAACCGTAATGCACTATCGACGGCTGAAAGGCTCTCTCCACTTGCTGTTCTGTGCATGAAGAACAAGTTCAAATCAACTGGATAACTGGGCGTCGCTCCAGGGCGACAGCCGGTTGTACCTTAGGTGCTCGGTGAAATCACTGTTGCTATGATAACATAGAGCGAAGTTCCCAATCGTCAAGCAGTGTGCTGTGTCACGGCAGTTCAACATCCCATGGTCCACTATACGGAAGGTGCTTCGAACTATTCTCAAACGATCCAAGCAGCTTGCAACAACGACGTGTTGACGTAGCTGTCCACTTTCTCTCAAGGGTTGAAGCTGGCCCAGGATCATCATATGGCGGGTGCGGTGAACACACATAACTTCCGAGTGTGCGAACCTTCACCCCAAGTCACTACGTACGAATCTCCTCTGCATGGTGAATGTGTCACCGTATGGCGTTGCCTCATTATTGGCCCATTCTTTTTTAAACAAGTTGGTACTCAAGGGCCGAAGGTAAGCTATGTTATTGGCCAGCGTAATGCTGCTACAGGAGAAAGACATATTGAACTCAGCAGTTTTCTAGCACATCGCTTGTGAAGTTCAACTGCTTCTCTTACAATTAAATACATTTGGAAGCAATCGCGTTATCAGCCGATCGTTTCCAAATGCTTGGATGGCACAATCATCTGATCTCACGTCTTGTGATTTCTGATTGTAGGGCCACCTGCAGGACAGGGATTTGCAGGGGAACTTTCACTCATGTGCTGTTCTGAAGCGCAGCAGATCGAGAGAGGTAGCCAGCACCAGCATACCTAAGGACATGCTTCGTTGTGCTGTGCAGAATGCAGTCCCGCGCCTTAACGTTCTTCTGGCCACTGATGACCGCCTTCTGCAGCAATAATGTAATGGTATTATGTACCGTAGCAACACATTAAAAGTGATTGCACATCATGTTTCTTCCCCATGTCCGTGACATTAACACTACCGAGTTTCGTACTCGTGCGGTAATTAGTTTTCGTGTTATAACGGGTTTACTCGGGAAACTTTAATTATATCCACCCGGTACATTCCTTTCTTCCAGGTGAAATAATCCGCGTTCAAGGGTGTAGTGCAATAACTCACTAAAACAACACATTCATTGAATACAAGAGCTACAAACATTTTGTTGAGTGTAAAACTAAGTTTACGTATTGAGCTAGGGTAAAAGAATAGATAAAAGAATTTTCAAATTTGGCTTTCGCAAGTGGACTGGAAATCACTTATATTAATTGGGCTGTGATTCAAAAGTATAAACTAATAAATTAATTTTTACGTATAAATCTGCGAAAAGAGGCAGTCACACTGTTGTTGAAAAGAACTTCGGGAAGATTGTAAACCAGTGAGGCAGGGTTAGGTGTGGCGTTGGCTGTGTCACAGCCGAGATGGCATTTCCAAATACTGATTAAATGTCAGTCGCAGAGTAAATGTAGAATATTATCTCAGTAGCCAAAAACCCGGTAATTATTTGTTCCAATCTCCTTCTCCTTCCTCTCTACGTCCCTTCCATCTGTCTCCTCCAATTAATCGTTAACGTCTGTCCATCTCCTCCCGATGTAAGCGACGTTGCGTGTAGTCGTCAGTACCATTTGCTGCATTGTGCCCCCCCCCCCCCTCTCTCTCTCGCTCTCACTCTCTCTCTCTCTCTCTCTCTGGCCACAGCCGCTGCACCACTCTTTTGTCACGTTTCCCTCTCTCTGTCGAACCATGTCCCCCTCCCCCTCCTGCTCCTACCCTCTCTGCCCATTTCCTCCTCCATATACCTCCTCTCCCTCCCGCCCATCCCCGTCCACGAAAAAGTAAATAAATCTGCCAACTTCAATTCTGTGGTGTCGAAGTCTCTGTACCATATGTAGGCTTGTAAATACAAGCTTGTGTCAACTATCATAGCGATCGATCAAACGGTGTCCAAGTCTATTATAACTTTCCCTCAGCCGTGCACCGATCAATTGCTTACGAAAAATAGCACTATGTTAATCCACGGTAAACGTTGTCTCCATCCCGAATTTCGTCGAAATCCGTTTAACGATTTGAGCGTGAAATGATTAAGAATGGTATAATTGGCATTATAATCATCGTATTGGCGTACGAGAAATCAGTGTTTTAATTCAGTCATTTTATCAGAGTTGAGAGCGGCGAACGGTAGGCAAGGGACGCCGTGGTTTGGTGTGCTGGCCTACGGATACGATTCTCAACAAAGCAGGCCGAGGTGACCGAGGAGACTGAGGCGCTCCAGTCACGGTCTGCACGGCCACTACGGTCGGGGGTTCGAATCCCTCATCGGGCATGGATATTTGTGCCGTCCTAGTTTGTAAGTAGTTCATAAGTAGTTTGTAAGTTTAGGGACTGATGACCCCGTAGTTAAGCCCATTAAAAAAAAAACTGAAGGTACGCCTAGTGAGCAAGTACAAGTGCCCCTTGCCAACATACAATGGAATAAACTAAGTCTGAGTGGAGAAAACAGTGTTACATTGTTTGAAGTATTGATTAAAGTGAAAAACAGTTATAAATGATGTCTACACTAATCAAGAAAGACCCGAAAATAATAGGCGAGCAAGTAAAATTGTCGCTGGGGTCGTGTGGTCGAGTTTGTGACAGTTGCCCGGAGTGACACGTGACCGGAGAGGGAGTTTGTTGCCCCCGACACTGCAGGCAGTGGACAGTGTGTTCCACAAGTAGGCTGCACCGGCCTGTCCAGCGCAGGCAGCTTTGGCTCGCTCGCCGTCTGTGCTGTGAGAGCTCGCGGTAAAATGGAACGGTCTGACGGCCGAGCGCAAGCGCAGGAGAAGTGCAAACAATGTGCCGTCCTCGGGCTTTGGTTATAATTAGGTTCGTCGTAGACTGATATTCAGTATATACAGCAAAGGGTTTAAAGGGGAACTCCACCCAAAAATTTAACTCTTCTTCTACTTTGCCAATAACAACGAAATTTTGAAATGGTGTCTATATGCAAATATATAGCAATAACCAAGGTTTTAAGAAGATAACTTCACTGTTTTTCGAACCATGAATTTTTGATATGCTCTTAATGGTATTCCAGTAAACTAACTTTTCGTTCTCACGCCACAGTTTGCACATGGAAGAGTTTGTAGGTATATTCACAAGACAGTTCAACAGTTCTGTGCTTTCATCTTATGAGAAATATTAATCACTTGCTTTCTATGTTTATTTCAAATTTCAACCTTAAATTTTCTTTAATTATTGGTACTTAAATGTGACAATAAAATAAACAAATTACATGTTCGATAGTCTTAATGCATCGAGGTATGCAAACACATCAAGACTACTTCCTGCAAAAATTTCATTCAGATTGGTTAATACTGACGATAAAAAATTGGATCTGAATTATTGCAAATACATACACCCATTAAAATTTACCTACGCAATAATATTTTCCCTACTTGCTTGTATTAGGCTTCTTGTAATTTCAATACCAGGGTAGCCTTACCTGAATAAAAATCCAATCACACACTCTAGAGGAGGAGCAGTGGTACAGATATCTGAGTGAGAGCCGATGCTTGTTTCTTTAGAGTTCTTTTATTGCACTGAACAATAGTTTAGTGTATTTCTTAATATGTATTTACACAGTAAACAGGCAAAGTAATTGATATGCTGGAAATCATTCTACTTGTCTTTCCCTGTTTGAGTTTATGCCAAGTTCGGAGTAAAAACGGTTGTGTTTGATGGTGATAGAAATCAGCAAATATCTTTGGCGTCTTTCGGTGTGTCACAGTACCTCACACAGTCAGTATTTCAAGTATTTCTTTGACATATTTGTAGCTAGCTGTAAACCCGGAGTTACCCAGTTTTAAATTATTTATTAAAGCCTTAAGTTAGTCTGATTTTTTAAAATCAAATGTATGTAAAGCTATGTGACAAAACTGTAGTAGTCATCAGTCCCTAGACTGACAAACTACTTAAACTAACTTATGCTAAGGGCAACACGTAGCCGCGGCGGAATGGCCGAGCGTATTGAGGCGCTATGCTCCAAGTTTCCACACTGTGAACATAACGCAAAAATCAGCGAAAAGGCACAACCTTATGAAAGCTGAAGAGCAATATACTAACTTCATCATACTACAGAATAGTTCGATGAGCTTTCCTCCTGGAAACAAAAATGTATTTTCACTGTGAAAATGTTTTGAATATTATTGAGACTTTACTTATAAACTAACCTATACTAAAGACAGCAAAAAAAATCTATGCCCGACGGAGGATTCGAGTCTCCGACGGGGAACGGCTGCGCGCATCAAAGCAAAGCGTCTCAATGCGCTCGGCCGCCCTTAGCATAAGTTGCATAAGTTAGTTTAAGTAGCTTGGCAGTCTAGGGACTGATGACTACTGCAGTTTGGTAGCTCTACAAATATTTGATTTTAAATAATCAATCAGACTAACTTAAGGCTTTACTAAATAACTAAAAATTCTGGTAATTCCAGTTTTTATGCTTGCTACAAATCTAAGAAATATTTGAAATGCTGACTGTGTAAGGTACTGTGGCACACCGAAAGACGCGAAAGATATTTGTTGATTTCTGTCAACATCAAACAGAACCGTTTTTACTCCGAACTTGGCGTAAGCTCAAGCAGGGAGAAACAAGTAGCATGATTTCCAGCAAAACTGACGTAACAATTGGCAGCCAATCGTTGGATATCAATTACTTTGCCTGTTTATATATCATGGAATACACTGGACTCTTGTTCAGTTCAGTGAAAGGACTCCAAAGAAATAAGCAGCGGCTCTCTCTCAGATATCTGTACCACTGCTCCTCCTCTAGAAGTTTGTGATTGGATTTTTATTCAGATAAGGCTACCCTGGCGTTGAAATGACAAGAAGTCTCATACAAGCAAGTAGGGAAAACCTTATTGCGTAGGTAAATTTTAATGAGTGTATGTATTTGCAATAATTCAGATCCAATTTTTTATCGTCAGTATTAACCAATCTGAATGAAATTTTTGCAGGAAGTAGTCTTGATGTGTTTGCATACCTCGATGCATTAAGACTATCGAACATGTAATTTGTTTCTTTTATCGACACATTTAAGTACCAATAATTAAAGATAATTTAAGGTTGAAATTTGAAATAAACACAGAAAGCAAGTGATTAATATTTCTCATAAGATGAAAGCACAGAACTGTTGAACTGTCTTGTGAATATACCTACAAACTCTTCCATGTGCAAACTGTGGCGTGAGAACGAAAAGTTAGTTTACTGGAATACCATTAAGAGCATATCAAAAATTCATGGTTCGAAAAACATAGAAGTTATCTTCTTAAAACCTTGGTTATTGCTATATATTTGCATATAGACACCATTTCAAAATTTCGTTGTTATTGGCAAAGTAGAAGAAGAGTTAAATTTTTGGGTGGAGTTCCCCTTTAAACCCTTTGCTGTATATACTGAATATCAGTCTACGACGAACCTAATTATAACCAAAGCCTGAGGACGGCACATTGTTTGCACTTCTCCTGCGCTTGCGCTCGGCCGTCAGACCGTTCCATTTTACCGCGAGCTCTCACAGCACAGACGGCGAGCGAGCCAAAGCTGCCTGCGCTGGACAGGCCGGTGCAGCCTACTTGTGGAACACACTGTCCACTGCCTGCAGTGTCGGGGGCAACAAACTCCCTCTCCGGTCACGTGTCACTCCGGGCAACTGTCACAAACACAGGACGCACACCTGGTTTACAGACGAGGATAAATGGCTTCCACGATTTTCAGGCTGAATTTTTATTTCTGTATAACGGTTTCCAAACTAATTTTTTTCATGAAAAGCTTTACTTTCCTTTCGAAAAAAAGAAAAAAATCATCTACCTTTCATCTTCTTTGATCATGTTTTACTTATGTAATATCTCTCCATCGATTTTGAAGAAAGTATTCAGTCTAAAAAACTGTTTTACTAGTGGTTGTGCGGGATCTTTGCATCTTAATTAACCGTTTACCTTTTCATAATTATTGATTGTGAAATGACACAACCTGACAAGCACGTTCAAATGTTCAAATGTTTGTTAAGCTTACGGGACTTAACTACGGGGTCATCAGTCCCTAAACTTACAAACTACTTATGAACTACTTACAAACTAGGACGGCACAAATATCCATGCCCGAGGGGGGATTCGAATCCCCGACCGTAGTGGCCGTGGTGACCGTGACTGGAGCGCCTCAGTCACCTCGGCCACCGCGGCCGGCTAGCACGTTCACTTGATTTACAAACCTAGTACCGATAATGTGTTACAGCGTGTAGCTTACCGTTTGCTACGTTTTAGACCGTAAATTACTTAAGAGTTAAATGTAGCTAACAGTTCGAAAAAGTTTTGCAAAAGGTTTTGACTATGATACCTATCTTGTGTAAATGTGAGTTACTGATTGGCGTAAATGCCGTGAATGCAAGCCGACGGGGTTCACACGAGTTTACAGCAATGTTAGGGACTGCTGGGCAGAAACACGAATTACTAGCGACCAGTGCAGGCCCAGCATCGGGCCACTGTGAGATTTTAAAGTTCAGCAAACGCGTTTATTTTCCTTGCTTGACGACTCATTACACCAGACAGCCAATGCTCCGGCCCTACATTAAAAAGACGTTACATTGTAAAAGTCAAGCAATTAACTCGTGTTCATATCTTACAGTTAAGTGAAATGGATAATGTGGGACAAAAAGATTACCCGGCCCAATAATTTAAAGTCCAAGAACAGAGCTTTGCCCATGCCAAAGTTAATAAGCGCGAGTGTTGCCAACTCCAGCGGTCTGTGCAGCTTCTGCTTGCTGTTTACATCGTCAAATAGAAGCAATACGATACAGTATACCTCGAGATTCATTGCACTTTAACTCACGTATCATTTATTTTGGAAAACATTATTTGAACAATAGAAGGAACAAAGTTAGAACAGGTAGACAGTTTCAAGTACCTGGGATGTATTTTCTCACAGGATGGCAACATAGTGAAAGAACTGGAAGCGAGGTGCAGAAAAACTAATGCTTTATTAAAGTAATACTTTTTTACGTATTGGGGTGTCTCTTTCCTATGTCCCTGACGTACTTACATGCCCGCAGAAGTGCTTTTTCATCATCTATCTTTGTTTCATAGATATTTGTTACGTGTAGCTAAGGTAATGCAGTGAGTGCTCAGCTAAGATCTACTCTCTTCTGCAAGAAGGAAGTAAGTACCAAGACTAAGTTAGCAGTGCACCGCTCGATCTTTCGACCAACTTTGTTGTATGGGAGTGAAAGTTGGGTGGATACAGGTTACCTTATTCATAAGGTAGAGGTTACTGATATGAAAGTAGCAAGAATGAGTGCAGGTACTAATAGATGGGAACAATGGCAGGAGGGTGTCCATAATGAGGAAATCAAAGAAAAAGTGGGAATGAACACCATAAAAAAAAGTTTGTTAAGCTTATGGGACTTAACTACGGGGTCATCAGTCCCTAAACTTACAAACTACTTATGAACTACCCTATACTAAAGACGGCACAAATATCCATGCCCGAGGGGGGATTCGAAGCCCTGACCGTTGTGGCCGTGCAGACCGTGACTGGAGCGCCTCAGTCCCCTCGGCCACCGCGGCCGGCTGAACACCATAGATGAAGCAGTTAGAGCGAACAGACTTAGATGGTGGGGACATGTTACACGTATGGGAGAAGCAAGGTTACCTAAGAGACTCATGAACTCGGCAGCGGAGGACTTAAAAATTATGCCTATATGCTGATAGATTTATCTTAACACTAGAGGTTCAACATGTGGCAGTCGAACTAATTACAAATACATGCACCCATTTTCAACATTTTTACAATGGCTATCATTTGCCTCATTGTTTAAAGATTGGCTATTACAAAGTGGAATATGTTTAAGAATATGGAATCTAGAACAGCCTATAATTGCACAATTCGTTGACTCCAGTGGTACACGAACTCGCGACCTTTGTGTCCGTAAACCGTAAACCTGAGTCAATAGAGTCAGCAAACGAAACGTATATAAAAACCGGTTCGTTGTATTAAATTTACCCACGTGCAGTTCTTATACGTCAACCGCTTCTACGTGCTCGAATAAGGTTTTCCGAAATAAGTGAGATAAGGCGCTATGAATCTCGCAGTATATTGTATCCTAACTATTATGTTGCTTGTATTTGATGATGTAAAAGCAAGCTGAAGCTCCAACGACAGCTGCAGTTGGCAACTCCCGCACTTCGGAAATAGCGCATGCGCAATGCGCTGTTCCTGGACTTAAAACTATTTCGGCCGAGTAATCTTTTGTCCCCTATTACGTCTCGTAAATGTAACTATAAGAAGAAAATATTATTCCCTCTGTTTCTGAAGTGTTTTTGTTTCGATTTTTTATTTTAGCAGGTTCTGTGAAGCATCAAACAGTGTAGGTTACGTTAAGGAATGCGGCTTTCCTCCTCATTGGCTGGCTGATCCGCACAGGCAAAAGAATTCCCACATTAAGGTCGCAGGCACTAACAGAAAAATGATGCAATTGTGACCTTGCCATTTTTTGGCAATATAATGAAACATCGATTTTCGATGCAGATAGAAATGGAAGGTTATGGTCTCAACCCATGGATACTTACTATAATTTCGGAAGTTTTTCCTTATATGAAGAACTAAAAAGCTTTCCTGAGAAAGGATGCTCATATTAGATAATGAACCGCAATACACTTTAGTGACTGATCCACAACATCAACAAAAATTTTGAACGAGAACAAATTTTTGTAAGGTTATAAGAGCAGACAAAGTTGTATATGACGATAAAGTGCGACGAATTAGTACACAGTTTAGGAGAAAAACTGTGCACAGAACCCAGGGTCCTATTGATTAAACAGATCCGCGGCAGAATAGCCATGCACACTAAGGCGCCGTGCTGCGGTGTGGGCGGCCGTTCGCCGTCGGATGTTCGCGTCCTCCCTCGGGCACGGGTGTTTGTGTTGTCCTTAGCGTAAGTTACTTTTAGTTAGTGTAAGTAGTTTGTAAGCGTAGGGACTGATGACCAACGTAGTGAAGTCCTCGGATTTGCAAACAGTTGAACATTTTGATTAAACAGAATGTCTTTTACAAATATTTGCCTTGGTAGACGGACGTTTATTGACCTCCTGAACTTATCCGGAAGTGACGAGTGTCATCATCTCGGTAAGCTTCATTAGTCATCATCGTCCGTCTGTCTCACCAGTCTGTACGGATCAAAGAGGCTCGCGGAAGAACCAGGGTGGCTGGTGCAGCCGATCTGCCTGACAATCTCTGTTCTTCTTCAACACGTATTAATCCAAGGTACGACTGGAGGCTTTTATTTTTCATGTTCGTCATTGTTGTTTTTGGAGAGGAATGTCATACAGTATAATATGCGGCGCGGCACAGAAAAGCGCACGCGTGCAAAACGACGAGCAGGGTTCGTTTCCATTCAGCCAAGGCGGCTGAATTCGCCTCAAGTCGGCTGTCATGGGTAAGCCGCGGCACAGTATGCTAAAAAAATAGGCGACTGTTTCTAAAAGGCAGACACCTCACACACGCCAATTGAAATGGAGTGTCAACTACCTAATTGTTATTATTTTGTTACGATAAAGCCAAATGTCTACGCTGCAGGGCATTAATTATGTATAAAATGTTTCCCAGTTTATGGCGTGGGTCGTACAGCGACCACAACCAGTGAAATTTTATTTTGAAATGAAAGCCATCTTGGTTGCAGAAATGTATAGTGAAATCATAGAGGACGTCAGAGAAAATGAATCGAGGAAGTTGCAAATTCTTTCAGAATATTGTTCAGGCCGCGGCGAAGTGGACGAGCGCATTGAGACGCTATACTCCGATGCGCTAGGCCGTTCGAATCCTCTCTCGGGCATGGATGTTTGTATTGTCTTTAGTATTAATTCATAAGTAGATTTTAAGTTTAGGGATTGATGACCCCGCAGTTAAGCACCATAAGCTAAACAAACATTTGAACATTCTTTTAGATTATTCAGTAATCAGAAATGAGGTTTTCACCGGTAGTTTCACGTTGTTATTTTGGATTACGGTCCTGCTGATTGAATGGGTATTTTTGCTTGTGTTATTCTCAGCGTATACATTGCAAAGCAGGTGAAGGATACTGCAGAAGGACTGTTAGAGCTAGTTATAAAGTTTAACAAGAGCTGGGAAGCCGTTTACGAAGAACCGTTAACGCGTATGTTTCCTCGATTACTGCAAGCTATTTTTCTAAGGAGGAATTTCCTAAACTGCACATACACGATGTGAAGATAATTTCTATGTTTGGCTTCACAAGTGTATGTAATTTTTTTTTTCAAATGTTTGTTATGTACGAAAACTAGTTTGCGTACAAGTATCTCTCAACCCCTTCTTCCAGATCTAGTTGCATAAGTGCCAATAAGAAAAGTAAAAATAATATAATTTCGGTTGAAATAATACTGTTAAGATATTATTATTATTTACAGTTCTTTTGCACCAGTAAACTTGTCCCACGGAACTAAGTTCTCTACACACGACACATAAACATATGGCAGCGACAATTAAAGCAATGGTAAAGTTTTGGAAAACCTCGAGACAGGGGCAGGGAGCGAGACAGGCGAAAGGAAAGAGAGAAAGAGAGAGAGAGAGAGAGAGAGAGAGAGAGAGAGAGAGAGAGAGAGAGAGAGAGAGAGAGAGAGAAGTCGAGGAAAAGGGGTTTGCACAGAGCGAAGCTGTCCTCTGCACTCTACAGTGCTCAGAGGCCCTGATCTACAGAATTCACCAGACAGAAGAAAGGGAATGCACGATAGGAAACAAATTCCATCTGTTGATCGATAGACAAAGAGGTAAGGGAAAGGCCAATTTTGATGTGTGAAGAGCAGTGAATGTTTTGACAGTGAGACGCAGCGCTGGCGCTTGGTGTAACTGTCACATGCAGGGTGAACATTAACAACTGGTAGAGCACGCTTTGAACAGGAATCTACGTCATTAAATGATGCTTCAGCAGTTATTCATCTCTGAAAGCCAGCCGCGGCGCTATGTCACGGATGGCTCGGCCGCTACCATCAGGTGGTCCTGGGTGTGTGTTTTGCCCTTAGCACGAGTTACAGTCTGAGGACTGATGAGCTCAGCAGTTTGATGGCTTAAGTTTACAAACATTTAATTTTGTGAAACACGTCGCTTTTAATAGAAGCCGTTTGCTTTCCATGTTTTGGGAGGAAGTCTGAACACCCAAACAACAATAAGGAAGTCCAGTAACATGCTATGAGCCTTTCTTTATGTTCGATCCTTTGAAACATCTCTTCTAATGGTCAACTACTCAAAGCTCTTAACGTAAGCATTTAACGATCAAGTTTATCAGACAATTTTTTTCTTGTTATGGTCCGTAGTACCTCTTCTCAATAGGGAAAGCGAAGAGGTTGCAGTAAAAGAGATTTGTTTTGCAGTATCGAGTTTCTTGATGACATTTCCCAAGGAGAACTGGATATACCTAGTCCCCTCTAAGTTCGTACAGGGATACCGGCAGTGATCAGTCTAGAGAAAACTTAGCAGATCCTCTAAAACGTGGTGAATATCATGCACAAAGTGTTCTGGAGACATTTATATTACACTTGTGGTTAAAATGCATCTACCCGTATTTAAAAATTCATCACTCTTTCGAAATAATGGTTCAAATGTTTGTAATTCTAAGGGACCAACTTATTCTGGTCATCAGTCCCTAGACTTACACTAAGGGCGACACACGCACCAGGACTCGAACCTCGGACGCAAGCGACCGCGCCCTAACGCGCCCTAACGCGCCACACCTAACGGCTTCCACGTAATCTGCCAGCATCCGGATTTGCTGACGAAGTAAAATTTAGAGACATTCATCCAGTTCTTACACTTTATGCGTTCCTTTACATTAAACACAGGCTTATTAAAAAGGAACCTTTGGATCTGTTCTCAATCAACTATTTCATCAAACAGCTCCAAAAGTGACAAATAATGTATTCAAGTGTGAAGAAGTGCAGGTACTCAAAATATCATACATTAAATTGCTAATAAAACACAGGAGCAAGGTATTTGTAGCCATTTGTCTGAAATATTTCTGTTTTTCCAATGGGGAAACACAAAGCAGCACTTATTCCAATTCATTAATGCAAAATGACATCTACGAAATTAGTTGTGAATTAATATGTACGCCTTGTTCTGCGATGCCATTAGCAATACTGGGACAACCGCTGAAATACAGTGAAAATGGATCGCATTTCTAAGGGGATCTTTCACTTGTAGGCCCTACTGACGTGAATGGTAAATATTAATAGAGGCGTATGGACAAGCGGTGGCAAACAGTTAAGAAGTGATGGACGTACCAGGAAAGCTGTAAATATTAACAATTTGAGTAGTGATAATTAGAGGAGTCGTACTTACCGAGTTTGAGGTGTTGATGTCGATATTGTTTTTAAGATGTTCCAAGACTTTTTCGAGGTTTCCAGCGCGAGCCGCCCTCAGGAAGGCAGTGTTGCCATCCGACTGCATAAAGAAAGAGAAATACACAGATTAGTAATTCATTCCCCTCCATCATAAAGACGACAAAGCTTTAGCAAATTATATCTTACTCTTCATCGGTCAGCACTATGCTGACCTTTAAGTCAGACATGCAGGCATATAGTACGACAGTAGTGCAAAAGAGGAGCAATATTCCACGATTTACTCATTTACACATCTCGATGAAAGTAAGGCGCATGATCACTATACACTACAAGTATTTCAGATCGGCGAAGATAAAAATAAATAAAAAAAGAAAACAAGTGACCTTTGATATCGGCGGTGCACTGACCAGGATATACTGAGTAGTATGACCTAATCAGAGATTGAAATGGTAGAGAGCGAGTAACTTCCCGGAATGTTGCACCTCGTACAAGGTTTTATTTACTTTTCCTCTTGGAGCCTTCAGCTATTAACGCGATAAATACGTAACAAGAAAACTTAAGTCGATGGCATTTATTTATAGTATTCCGAAAAGGAAACTCTCCCGGCTACTCCCCCTTAGGAAGCAGGTGTGCACACAATCTCGATTCCTAGTGAGTGGTTTGTGAGATGTGTGGATCAAAATATTTCTGATCAAGTTGCTAGAGAATCCAGTTCCATGAGGTTTGTACGAGTCTCGCAAAGTACCAACTTACGTCGCTGGGCAAGGTCGGTGCCGATCAAACATGCGTACCAGACGGCGAAGGACTTTTTAGAAGGCGGTTTGCTCACTCGCCAGGACTCGCGGTCAGCACGGCACGACAGCTCCGACGTTTCCTCCAATGAACAGCGGTCGAGGTTGAACGTGCTACGTTAGTCACGATTCTCGTACAGGCCCATTACGCCACACGAGAACGCAGGCTCTCGGCAAGATTGCGTACAAGTGTGCGTTCGCAAGCAGACTTCGTGCCAAAATAGAGCAATAAATAAAAATAAACTAACGGAAGTTTGGCCGACAGATGTAAGCGCCAGACTACGCACAGCAAGAGGCGCGCGCGTTGCTCAGTCTGCGCCAACGCCAGTGTCAATAACGCAGGGTGACGTCACAGGCCGGAGGTATCTCAAAAGGCAAAGGTCTCATCATTGGAGAAGAGGGAGCAGAGGGAGCAAAGCAGTGGCACGGCACGGCATTGCAGATGGTGTGCAAAGATGCAGTGCAGGGGTTTGGCCGAACGCTTGCGTCCGTCCGTTCCCATCTATAACCGAGTGCACGAGTTGCTTCCTGCTCAACTGCCAGCAAGACAAACGTTCGTCCTGGAAATTCTTGCTCCCGTGCAAGAGGACATTAATGACTGTGGAACATTCTGTGGGCCGACGACGCCCATTTACATCTCAAAGGACAAGAAAACGAGCAGAATTGCATGATACCACTTAATTCTGCAAATATGCTGGTGGTTGACGGTATAGGGCATTTTAGAGCGGTATTTTTTTCGAGGAACCGAGTCCTGCTGGTCCAGTTATTGGCAACCGCTTGGATGTGTGTGTGGTGCTGTGCGGCCGGTGCAGAGTCGTGCCACAGTTATCACATCCCCTTCTCAATCTAGCTCATTCCAGAGATGTGTCCAGTGCTTTCACGACATCTCATTTCGCTTTTTATGGTTTTTTTTTTGTCTTGAGGACAGTTAAAAACGTATGTAATTTCTTCCCAGGTTCTTGGCCTCAGGATGGTTGCAAAGCAGTATTTCGCAACAAATGAGGTACGACGTTGTTGTGATGGATGGACTTCGATAACTAACAGTGCCGCAACTTTTTACTGTTATGCACATTGAAGTGTACGGATGGTGTAATATGCGACTCAAACAAAAGCCGTCGTATTGCGATACATCAATTTTCAGCCGATTCCATCCATGTTAAGACGCGTACGGAGCTATTTATTGGAAAAATGTTCTTTAAATTTTGATTCCCGCTACATTCACAATCTTATGTTCACAACGGACGTCTTTCTTAGCAATGGTTCTCTTTCTACATCGTTTAAAAACTGAACCTTTTCTCTCAGACACTTGCATCAACGTTTACCGTGTGATCTACATGAACTGCGTATTTGCAAGTTTCATGTTTTGAATACTTACCTTTTTGTAACTGGGAAAAACAGCACACATTTTCTATAGTTTATTTCAAGATTTGTAAAAGGAAATGCAATGCGGTGCAAGAATTGTGCGTGGCTTCATATGGCACAGTTATTACAGCCGATAAACCCGCGGTTACATTCAGTGCAGCAACCCACAGGTAAGGAATTTGAAAATTTAACCTTTAGTCCCAAATTAATTATGTGTTATCTGTCACTCCGTTTTGTGGTGGAATAGCAGAGAATTTTCTGAAGTATGTGGTTAAACACAAAAATTATAAACACAGTTTGCGGAGATCGAGGCATTCCGTGTAGTAAATAGTAAGAATCAGAAGAGATTTAGGAGGTGAACAAGTAGTGGGCAGAATAGGTGCAGACACAAAGATTTACGAACATCACATCATTTTCTCGAGCGTGATTTTATTTGTTATTTGTGCACGAAGAGAAGATAGCTGGTAGTTAATTTTGCACGCAGCACGATGTGCTGGAGGCACGTATCTTATATACCGCCACACACGATGATCGCCGTACGTGTGCCCCTCACACCTCTAAACAGCTGATCAACATTCTGTGTCATTTCAGAATATTGAGCGGAACCTAGTCGCGGGCGCAATACGGTATTTCCATCGCATGCATACACTGCAGTCGTGCATGACCGAGAAGCGAGCACAACACTAGCATAGCCTGACTGTGTCTAGCCTAGAAGGCTTGGCCGGGTCAGGGCATGACTACAGACAGCAAGGCTCCTTATTCTTTGTGTGTGTCTTGAATGAAGCAGCGTTAGACAGTAACTTAAGTAACAAGTAAGACGGAAGCCAGTGTGTAGCCTACACATTGAAGAAACTTGACGCTATAAATATCTTACAATACATTTCTGTCGACTTTGCGCGGAAACCTCAAATGCGTTTGACACTTATCACATATGAATTTCTCTAATTTTTGTGTTTCTAGTTGAGAATTACTCATTTAAAGAAAAAAACAGTTGTAAGAAATATCACACATAAACGACTCTTTCACTGATACAGGTATTAATAAAAACAGTCGTGCAGTGTTCTCAGAATTAGTAATTAACTTTCGTAATTTATTTACATTAACAGTTATATATTTTTTACAGGCTTTTCTAGGGGTTAAATCTGATCCCGATTTTCCTATGTGAGAAAAATTATAGGTACTTCCACAGAAAACATTGCTGTCTTCCTCAGGCCGTCAATCCGTTATATTAATAGAACTGACATAAAAAACAAACGCAGGAAATTCATAGCAGTTTGTCAGAAATGTGTGCAAGTAATACAGTTACAACATGTGATCGTTAATTTTTGTACTGTGAATGCATAGTGTCTTACCGCCAATCAGAGGAGGTATAATTCGTACAACATTTCAGCAACGTAAAATACTTTTTTTCGTGTACACTTTCACTATATCTGCAACAGTTACGTATTAATCCTTCCTCTTTCGTTCGTTAATGTAGGGCTTTCAAGTGCGGTATTCTGTGAGAGCTGAGGGAAGGCTAGCGACCGGTCGTGCTCGGATGCAAACAGTGACTCTGAGCAGGCGAGCAGGAACTGGTCGAGGCCGCCTCACACACCCCAGGGAACAGGAACTATCGCGGCGACCGTTGGTATTCATATGCAGCCATCACTGCTACTGAACGAGTACGGTACCCCACGCACTCATATCGTATGCCCCACGAGACAATTGTGGCGCCAGTTTTCAACAGAAAAACGCTCGCCCACATATGGGACGTGCCTGTATCAGCAGTCTGCGTCATGTTGAGGTACTCCAGTGGCTACAAAGATTCCTGACAGAATACGGCTTTTCCAGGAATACCTCTGTCGGTACAGAGAATTTACATACACGCAGATTGCATTTAGACTATTAAGTCGCAATGACCTCCAATCGTGTCTTCTAGATCTGCACTTGTTTCTGCACAGTATGCGATCACTGACACTCTGTGGGAATTCCTCACAAATGTAAATCTTTAAGACATTGATACGGGTCTAGAACACTTTCGCGAAACAATTGAAGCCTGAATAAACGTAGCAGAAAGAGATCAGTATCTAACAAAATGCATGTTGAACCATCAGCTGTTTTATTAAATCCTCAAAATCGACTAACAAACATGTTTGTTTGACTGCTATGATAATCTAGTACGACGTTTGTAATTTTAGTGAAAGTCACTCCTGCTGTTTTCAGCCAGATGTATTTTATTTAATGCTGTTGACTAACCTGTTTTAATATCTTTTTATCTATGATGATGGTCTTGGACCGAAAGTAGTCGATTTAGAGGATTTAATAAAACAGCTGAAGTTTCAAGATGCATTTTATTAAATATATGACTGTTGATAGCACTCACCTTACGAAAACTTCGATCAGTATCTTTACAAATTGATACGCATCTTTATCAGAGTCCGAGTACGTCCAAAATCACTTAAGACCGTGCATAAAATTTTAACAACTGTGTTGACAGCTGATACAGTTATTATAGTGCGCGAAATGTTTTCTTTGTCTGAGATGGAGCACATGCAGTCACGCTCACATCACTGAGCGGCCAGCCATACAGAAAGCTACTGATCAGTTTGTTCGTGTACAGCAGGCCGTACCTTCAACAAGGTAAGATACGGTAGGTCACCGAATTTGCGAGACCGCTCGCCTTACCGTTAGCTGGACTGTACACATTTACTAGCTGTTAGCACAGTATAAACCGCAGTCCTACCAACATATTTCCTAACAGGAGAACTATGTCACCGCCGTCACACGCATTTACATTAGCGGCAATGGCCACGCGCTCGGAGGCACCGTCTCACAGATCGCGCGGCGACACCCGTCGGAGGTCCGAGTCCTCCGTCGGACGTATGTCTGTATTATCCTTAGCATAAGTCAGTTTAAATTGTTTGTAACTCTGTGTACCAATGACCTCAACGGTTTGGCCCCTTAGTTTTACAAACATTTGAACATTTTTTTCCAGTAGTTTATTTTGCTACCGAGTACATATATTTCTCTGCTGTACTCAATACAGAAAATGAAAATAAGCTATTTAGCATGGACTGTACTAATACAAATTAATTACAGCTTACGATAACGTTAAAGTCACCCGTCCTGAATCACAGACATTCAAGATGTTGGGTTGCTTGCGTGTCTCAAGACTCTGCAACGGGACTGATGACCCCGTAGTTAAGTCCCATAAGCTTAAAAAACATTTGAACAACATTTGACTCTGCAACATCAGCTAATGTGAACGGCTGTAAGCAAGGGAAACTACAGTCTTTACTTTTTCCGAGGACATGAAGCTCACATTAGCGATACTTGATGATGGCGTCCGCTTCCGTAACATATACCGGGGGTAAAACAGTCCCTCATTCCGATTTCAGACCGGGGACTGCTCAGCAGTAAAAACAAAACAGATATTTTACGGGTCGGAGCGTCGAATGTTCCATCCCTTAACTGGGTACGTATGTCAGAAAATTTCAAAAGGAAAATGGATAGGTTATAGTGCTTGGCGGGGGGGAGGGGGGGGGGGAAGTTTAGTGGTTGGATGAACAGGATTTCTGGCCAGCTGAGAAGAGGGTTATAAATACAAAATTGGTTTGGGGTAACGCAGCATTACATCTAATAATTAATAAAAATAATGAAATAATGCGGGTAAGCTACTAAGTCAACACCCACCACAGTAGAATAGTATCCCTACATCTTACATTTACATACACACTCCGCAATTCACTCAGAGGTGCGTGGCGGAGGTTACTCAGTAACACTACTAGTTACTTGCTTTCCTGTTCCACTCCCGTGACCTGTTATTCACTCCCGTATAGAACAAGGAAAAAACTAATGCTTGCATGCATCTGTACAAGCCATAATCTCTCTACATCTACGTCTGCATACATACTCCGCAATCCACCGTAAGGTGCGTGGCGGAGGGTACACTGTACCACCACTAGGTATTTCCTTTCCTATTAGACTGCCAAACACAATGAGGAAAAAAAGAATGCTTATATGCCTCCGTACGAGCCCTAATTTCTCTTGTCTTTGTGATCACTACACGAAATGTAAGTGGGCGGCAGCAAGATCGTACTACACTCAGCTTCAAATTCCGGCCCTCTAAATTTCCTCATCAGAAATTCACGAAGAGAACGTCGTCTTCCCTCCACCGATCCCCAACTGAGTTGCCGGAGCATTTCCGTGACACTTGCGCATTGGTCGTACCTACCAGTAACCCAGTAACAAAAAAATGTTTGTTAAGCTTATGGGACTTAACTACGGGGTTATCAGTCCCTAAACTTACAAACTACTTATGAACTACTTACGAACTAGGACGACACAAATATCCATGCCCGAGGGGGGATTCGAGCCCCCGACCGTAGTGGCCGCGCTGACCGTGTCTGGAGCGCCTCAGTCACCTCGGCCACCGCGGCCGGCAACCCAGTAACAAACCTAGTTGCTCGCCTCTGAACTGCTTCTATGTCTTCCTTTAAACTGATCTGCTGCGGGTCCCAAACACTTGAGCAATACTCAAGACGTGGTCGTACAAGCGTTTTATACGCGGTTTCCTTTACAGATGAAGTACATCTTCCAAAAATTCTCCCAATAAACCGAAGTCGGCTGTTCGCCATACTCACAACAGTCCTTACATGTTCGTTCCGTTTCATATCGCTCTGCACTGTTACGCCTAGATATTTGAACGACGCGGCAGCACCAAGAAGCTCACTACTAATACTGTATTCGAACATTATGGGATTGTGTTTCCTACTCATGTGCATCACCTTACATTTTTCTACATTGAGAGCTAGCTGCCATTCCTCGCACCAACTAGAAATTTTGTCTAAGTCATCCTGTATGCTATTACAGTCAGTTAAAGACGACACCCTCCCATACACCACAGCATCATCAGCAAACAGCCGCAAATTACAAGTTACTCTGTCCATCAGATCATTTGTATGAATAGAAAATAATAGCGGTTTTATCAGACTCCCCTGGGGCACGCCCGACGATACACTCGTCTCTGATGAACACTCGCCGTCGAGAACAACGTACTGCTTTCTGTTACTTAGGAAGTCTTACAGCCTGTCACAAATCTGTGAACCTATTCCATAAGCTCGTATCTTCGTTAGCAGTCTTCAGTGTGGCACCCCGTCGAACACCTTTCTGTAGCCGAGAAAAACACAATCCGCCTGTTGCGCTTCATCCATGGCTCACAAAATGTCATGTGAGAAAAGGGGAAGCTGAGTTTCACATGAACAATGTTTTCTAAACCCGTGCTGATTCATAGAAAGAAGCTTTTCCGTCTCAAGGAATTTTACTATATTCGAACTGAGAATATGCCCCAAAATTCTGTCATTTGCGTGTTCTTTTTTGAACCGAGAGTGCATCTTTGGGATATGTAAGTTGACGGCAGTAGAATCGTTCTGCAATCCGCTTCAAATTCCGGCGTTCTACATTTCTTCAACAGTGTTTCTCTAAAAGAACGTCGCCTTCCCTCCAGCGTCTGCCATTTAAGTTCCTGAAGCATTTCAGTAACACTCGCTCATTGATCGAACCTACCCGTAACGAAGTTAGCCCCGCCCCCCGCCCTCCCCCCAAAATTGGTTCCGTCTTCTTTTAAACTGATCTGTTCTACATCACAAACTTTTGAGCAATACTCAAGACTTGGTTGTACAAGCCCTACAGATGATGAGAAGATTGAAAAATATTATGAAATTAAAGACGTTATTCACACAGATGAGGAATTGGAAAACGTGATTGTGATGGTGGACTGGAATTCGACTGTAGGAAAAGGAAGAGAAGGAAAATTAGTAAGTGAATATGGAATAAAAGAGGAAATCACCTGGTAGAATTATGCATAGAGCACAATTTAATCATCACAAACACTTGGTTTAGGACTCATGAAAGAAGGTTGTGTACGCGGAATAGACCAGGAGAAACCTGAAGGTTTCACATTGATTTGGTAATGGCAACACATACTTCTGAACCTGTTTTAACTAGGGGCAGCTATAAACTCTGGATATTATCTAATGTCTATAAGCTGTTGATTGAAGAAACCGCAAAAAGGTAGAAAAGTAAGAAGATGGGACCTGGATAATCAGAAGAATTCTGAGGTTGCTGAATGTTTCAGTGCGAGCATAAGGTGACGATTGTCTGAAATGGGAGAAACTATGGTTATACATTACAAATAGAATGGGTAATTCTGAGAGATGGAATAATGAAGGCTGCAGAGGATCAAATGGAAAGACAAGGCCTAGTAGAAATCTTTGGATAACACAGGAGATACCGAACTCAGTTGATGAAAGGAAAAAATATAAAAATGCAAGTCCGTAGAATAATGTACGCGGGAAGGATAAAAACTTATGCACACTAATTTTTAATGACTTTACTCACGGAGGTACGTATTGTTACACACCTTCAATATAATCGTCCCCGAAATTTATCATCTTTTGCCAAATCTCCGGAAGGCGTCATATTACAACTTCGGGTCTATTTCTGTCCATTTCCTGTGCGGACCACCCTGTTACATAGATAATATCTCCTACGAACCAAACTTGATTCGGCCCAATGAACTGAGTCACCCATTCCTCATCACGACGCCACATTGCTGCTGATTTCCAGGACGCTATTCTCCATAGCAGAGGGATTCATCCGACATGAGAACCACAGCACAGGTGGTATACGACGCCTTTCGGATGTTTAGCAAAAGGTCATAAACAAGGGGTGTGATTCTACTGAGAGAGTGTACCTCTGTCAATAAAATCACTCCAGAGTAAAATAATGGTTTTCTTTACCTATTACCGAGACTTTGTATAAATAGGGAAAAGATAGATATCGCCTACAGGAAAGTAATAGGAATGTTTTGGAGAAAAGGAAAGCAGCCGTATGAACTTCACGAGTTCAGATGGAAAACTAGTACTAAGCAAAGAAGGAAAAGCTGAAAGGTGAAACGAGTATACAGGGTGTTACAAAAAGGTACGCCTAAACTTTCAGGAAACATTCCTCACACACAAAGAAAGAAAATATGTTATGTGGATACGTGTCCGGAAACGCTTAATTTCCATGTTAGAGCTCATTTTATTACTTCTGTTCAAATCACATTAATCATGGAATGGAAACACAGCAACAGAACGTACCAGCGTGACTTCAAACAGTTTGTTACAGGAAATGTTCAAAATGTCCTCCATTAGTGAGGATACATGCATCCACCCTCCGTCGCATGGAATCCCTGATGCGCTGATGCAGCCCTGGAGAATGGCGTATTGTATCACAGCCCTCCACAATACGAGCACGAAGAGTGTCTACATTTGATACCGAGGTTGCATAGACAAGAACTTTCAAATGCCCCCATAAATGAAAGTCAAGAGAGTTGAGGTCAGGAGAGCGTGGAGGCCATGGAATTGGTCCGCCTCTACCGCTACATCGGTCAGTCGATACAAACGTACCGCGCCACGGCTACTGCCCCGTGCTAATCCATACATCAAATGGGCATCTGCCAACTCCGCATTTGTAAACATTGCACTGACTGCAAAACCACGTTCGTGATGAACACTAACCAGTTGATGCTACGTACTGATGTGCTTGATGCTAGTACTGTAGAGCAATGGTCGCCGGCCGCGGTGGCCGAGGTGACTGAGGCGCTTCAGTCACGGTCAGCACGGCCACTACGGTCGGGGGTTCGAATCCCCCCTCGGGCATGGATATTTGTGCCGTCCTAGTTCGTAAGTAGTTTGTAGGTTTAGGGACTGATGACTCCGTAGTTAAGTCCCATAAGCTTAACAAACATTTGAACATTTGAGCAATGAGTCGCATGTCAACACAACCACTGAAGTCAACGTTACCTTCCTTCAATTGGACCAACTGGCGGTGAATCGAGGAAGAACAGTACATACTAACGAAACAATTGGGTATTTTGACAATTGTCTGGACGAATTATTTCAATTTACATTTAAAGAGAAATAGTAAAATGTGCCCTAACATGTAAATTAAGCGTTTCCGGACACATTTCCACATAACATATTTTCTTTCTTTGTGTGTGAGCAATGTTTCCTGAAAGTTTGGCCGTATCTTTTTGTAACACCCTGTATAGAGGGGTTATACAAAGAAAATAAACTTGAAAACAGTATTGTAGAAACGGAAGAGGAAGTAGATGAAGATGGATAGGAGATAAAATACTGCGAGGAGAATCTGACAGACCACCGAAAGATTTGAGACGAAACAAAACCGCTGGGGTAAGTGTAATTTTCTCTAAACTGCTGTTATCCTTGGAAGAGCCAGATACGACGAAACTGTTTCATATGGTATGCAACACGTATGAGACAGGTGAAATGCCCTTAGACTTAAGAAGAACGTAACAATTCCAAAAATTACAGAACTATAAGTTTAATGGTTGCATAATAATAATAAGAATTATTTATATTAGAATGGAAAAACTGTTAGAATTCAATGTCTGGGAAGATCAGTTTGGATTTGGTGAAAATGTAGGAACACGTGAGACAATACACGCCTTATGAATTATCTTTGAGATTACATTATGGAAAGGATAGCCTACGTTATAGCATTTGTAGGTTTGGAGAAAGCTTTTGACAATGTTGATGCAATCCAATTTTTAACATTCTGGAAGTAGCAGAGGTAAAATATAAGGATGTAAAACATATAAATAACTTTTACAGAAGCCAGACAGCGATTATAAAATCCGTAGGGTGTGATGGGACGCAGTGGCTGGGAACGAAGTAAGACAATGTTGAAGCCCTTCCCCACTGTTAGTTTGTAATGTAATGCCGTCTAAAAAGTAAAGCGATACTCATGAAATTAAATAAGTTAACGAGGCAATAATAGTAGGTAGAAAAAAGTGGGTAACTTACGATGGACAAACTAGAAAAGGTACAAAATGCAGAAGGACAATGAGAAGAAAATCATTTCGGGAGAAGAGAATTTTTTAAACATCGAGTATTAATTTAAAAAGGGGGAAATCTTTTCTTAGAGCCTGTGTATGGAGTGTAGTCTTGTACGGGAGTGATACATGGACGATAACTGTTGAGACAAGAAGAGAACAGAAGATTTTCATATTTGGTGTTACGGAGGAATTCTGGAGATTAAATGGCTAGATCGCGTAACTAATGAGAAGACATAGAACAGAATTGGGGAGAAAAGAAATTTCTGGCATATCTTGACTAAAAGAATGGATCGCTTGGTAGGACACATTCTGAGACATCAAGGAATCGTTGGAGTTAAGTCTGTAGGATGAAAATCGGAGATGGAGAGCAAGAGATGAATATAGTAAGCAGGGTCAAATGGATGAGCGTTGTCATTCTTATTCAGAGGGAAAGATGCCTGCATTAAACAATTTTTCGTACTGACGACCTCAACAACGACGACGACGATGAAAATATATTGTTTCTGGAAACATTGTGGTGTACACAGTGACCTTTACTAGTAAATGAAATGAATCGTGAAACAGTGTAGATGTCATAAGTAGGCCTATTACGGGTTACAGAATGGTCGCGAGAGCCACGGCTTAAGCATCGCTCAGTGGTGGTCAGCGGTGCCTGCTCCAGCCATCGCCCTGGTTGTTTTTTTTTTTTTTTTTTTTTTTTTTTTTTTAAGCAAACAACGAAGCCGCTCACCTATTAATAACAGCTACGCGATATATAGTGCTTCATTTTTAATTTTAACGAAAAAAAGAGTTTTAATTTCAAAAACCTCCAAATTATAAGGAATAAGCAGGATTATGCATTCAGTACTTTCAGCTTCAAACTAGTATTAGGATACCTTTAGTCCGCACTCATACTGAAGCAACGTTACACAAGTACCAAAAAACTATGCAAGTGGAGCATTAGGAGTAGATTCATAACGAAATAAAGCTAGAAAATCAGTCAGTCCATAAAACTGGCACAAGCTCAATAAGCGGGAATTAATAAGAATTAACAACTATCCAGTACTCCAAAATTTTTCACCTTAATATCTACACGATACAGAATCAAGGTAGCGACACACTTTAAGGGCAATATTTTCTTAACATTTCTTCACATATGGTCCAATTCCTCTACTATTATCTCCTTCACAGAATAGTAAACATGGAGTCTTAGGTGATTATTAGAAGCGAAAAATAGCAGTGTTGCGCGATAAGGGCTAACACTTTAACAGCAAGCTAGCACAAAGCAGTAGTAGACATCTCTCTGGTTGCCAAATGATTCGAGACAGGGTTAGCAACGAAAATGGCGTAATAAGATGCAAATTTTGTTGAAACATGATTCCATGTTTCATAACATAAATTTTTACCGTAAGTGATAATCATGCGGAATATTTAATCTAAATTACAAAAATATATGAGTAATTTAAGAGGATAAATCGGCACCTCTGCAGAAAGTAAATCCCCATCACACAATAGCCATATGTTTTAACACTACATTAATACCTACGATATCTGCTATTTTGGATATGCCCGAAAGAACTGCCCCATAGATCGGCAAGCAGCTTATAATTTCACAATTAAACGGAAAATTGTAAGACAGCTGCTTTGGGAGTAGAATGATACCAGAAACGTTTTGGAGATCCAGTAATTGTCCCCTAGTAGGACACGGGTGCAAAGCGTGCCGCCTTTAATACAGCAACGTTGTCAAGAAAAGGACACAGTACAGTTTAAGCTGGTGTCACATTGCTAGAAAATTTCACCACAATGGCTGCTCAATGACACATGCTTAGAAGGAGACCACATGGGTATCGGAGTTTAGAATTTATTTATATTTATGGTATCTGAAATTCAGAACGTAAATAAAAATCAGCCAAAGGCATTCGATGCAGCTCTCAAAAATTCTCGAGAAAATCTACTTTGAAATTTTGCAAAATATACGAAAGAGGTGCAGCATCTGTCGGTGTAGCCCAAGTGTTGGAGTTCTACATCTACATCTACATGGGATACTCTGCAAATCACATTTAAGTGCCTGGAAGAGGGTTCATCGAACCACCGTTATGCTATTTATCTCCCATTCAATTCTCGAATAGCGCGCGGGAAGAAAGAACACCTGAATCTCTCCGTTCGAGCTCTGATTTCTCGTATTTTATTATGATGATAATTGCTACCTATGTAAGTGGGAGTAAACAATATATTTTCGCATTCGGAGGAGAATGTTGGGGATTGGAGTTTCGTAAGTAGCCCACGCCGCAGTGATAAGCGCCGTTGTAGTAATGATTCCCATCTCAGATCCTATATCATTTCCGTAACGCTGTCTCCCCTGTATCGTGACAATACGAAACGAGCTGCCCTTCTTTGGGCTCTTTTCATGTCCTCCGTCAAACCCACCTGATAAGGATCCTACAGTGGGCAGCAATACTCCAAAAAAGGACGGAGAAGCGTAGTGTATGCAGTCTCTTCAGTAGTTCTGTTGCATCTTTTAAGGGTTCGCTGTCTCTGGTTCGCCTTTCCCACGACATTGTCTACGTGTTCTTTCCAGTTAAAGTCTGAAGTAATAGTAATTCCTAGCTATTTTGTAGAGTTAACGGCCTTCAATTTTGATTGATTTATCTTGTAAACGACGTTTAACGGATTTCTTTTCGTACTCATGTGGACGACTTCACACTTCTCATTATTTAAAGTCAATTACCAATTTTTACACCATACTGATATCTTATTCAGATCGTTCTGCAGTTGGTTTTGATCTTCAGATGATTTTACTAAACGGTAAATGACGGCGTCATTTGCAAACAACCTAAGAGAGCTACTTAGATTTCCCCCTAATTCGTTTATATAAATAAGGAACAGCAGAGGACCAATAACACTACCCTGTGGAGCGCTCGATATCACCTCTGTTTTAGTCGATGCTTTACCATCGATTACTACGAACTTTGTCCTCTCTGACAGAAAAACCCCTAGCCATTCGCGAATTTGGGGCGATATACCATAACTACGCAATTGGATTAAAAGCCATTTGTAAGGTACGGTGTCAAAAGCCTTCTGAAAATCAAGAAATACGGAATTTATTTGCGAACCCTTGTCGATAGCACCCATCACTTCGTGTGAGTAAAGAGCTAGTTGCGTTTCGCATGAACAATATTTTCTAAATCCGTGTTGACCTTGGGTCAATAGATCATTCTGTTCGAGATAATTCATAATATTTGAATACAGGATATGTTCCAAAATACTGCTCAAAATATTCAAATGTTTGTAATTCTATGGGACCAAACTACGTTGTACATTAGTCCCTAGTCTTACAAACTACTTTAAGTTAAACTAACCTAAGGACAACACACACATCCATGCCCGAGGGAGGATTCGAACCTCCGACGCGGGAGGCCGCGCGATCCGTAACGTGACGCTCCAGACCTCTCGGCTACTCCCGTGCGGCGGAGTTCTAGCCCCACAACCATAGAGTCCGTGGTTCGAATCCCACTGTGATATTTTTTTCGTTTTTGAATTCAGTTACATGAAACATTTTTGATCTCTAATTCAACGTGTTGGTACAGTTTTTGTTTATGTTTATGTAGACGAGCTGAAAACCTTGTCACGTAAAACGATGTTCCAAATGTTTGTCAAGCTCAAGGGACTTAATGCGGGGTCATCAGTTCCTAAACTTACAAACTACTTATCAACTACCTTATACTAAAGACGGCACAAATATTCATGCCCGAGGGGATATTCGAATCCCCGACCGTAGTGGCCGTGCAGACCGTGACTGGAGCGCCTCAGTCTCCTCGGCCACCGCGGCAGGCTAGTTATTTGAGTTCTGACCTTCAAGTACCATAAATATAAAAAATTCTAAAATTCGATACCCATGTGGTCTCCTTGTTAGTTCATATTTGTTGTAATTTAATTGTTAAATCCTTTACCTTTTTTTTTGCCTTCGACTGCTTAATTATTAAAATAGGTACTAGCGTATTTTAGTATTTGAGAAGAGTATCATAGTTTTTCAGTGACTTTAAATTGTAAATTCGTGTAGTCTTTCGTTCCTTGCTTTGAACAGCAAGCTGACAATGACCGAAGCTCAGTCAGCCGTAAGCTGCCGTTAGTGAAGCACCAGTGTACTAGCAACTTGCGCATTTAGCTGTTCAATTTGTTTTCACAGTTTAATTCTTACGTAAGTAGTGGTAAGATGTATAGAAAATGTTCATGCTGTGCAGGGACGTAGGAAGAGTTGGCTGAAGTCGCGAGCTGTTGACTGTGCCGTTTGCTGCCTCGGTGGCGAAGAATCACATGGAACAGCTGAGGTATGTCTCGTGTCCCCCACGGCTTCGCATGAACCCTAGGTGGTTGGCCAACAACACCTAGAGAGAGAAGGCTGACTTCACATAGCTGATTGGCTAGCCGCTGGGGTGCAGAGCACTACACGAACGCGGCCTCGTGTCTAGGAGGTGTCGGCTGGATCAATACCACCTAGCGACAAGGCCTCAGCGGCCAGCCAGTAAGCTAGCGGTGTGACGTGGCACGGGCCTTGTCTCTAGGTGGTGTTGGCTGGATTCGCCCTTCCCGCAAGGTGAGTGGAGGGCTGTAACGTGATCGCAGGGACCCAATATGGAGGTCGAGCGCCTTGTGTGTGAGGGGCAAGTGGCCACTACTTGGCCAGGGGGTGGCTAGTTAATGGGAGCCCCTTAGGAAGTTAGCCAACAGTACTGCAAAATATCCCAATGGGTGCCGGCCGTGGTGGCCGAGGAGACTGAGGCGCTTCAGTCACGGTCAGCACGGCCACTACGGTCGGGGGTTCGAATTCCCCCTCGGGCATGGATATTTGTGCCGTCTTTAGTATAAGGTAGTTCATAAGTAGTTTGTAAGTTTAGGGACTGATGACCCCGTAGTTAAGTCCCATAAGCTTAACAAACATTTGAACATTTGATTTATCCCAATGTGCACTTGTATGTCACCGTATATCTCATCCGAGGAGTGGAGGCAGTCTTGCCTGTTGCAAGTTGCTACACACTACGGCACCAGCGACATGTCGCTTGTGTTCTGATGGCATCCCGAGTTCATACAGGCTGTTGGAGGAAGTGGTTAGGAATTCAAATGTTTGTAAATCTATCGCACTCAACTGCTCGGTAATTAGTCCGTAGCTTACAAACTGTTTAAACTAAGGTAAACTAACCTAAGGACAACACACACATCCGTGCCGGAGGGAGAATTCGAATCTCCGACGAGGGAGGCCGCGCAATCCGCAACGTGGCGCTCCAGACCGCTCGGCTACTCCCGCGCGGCGCGAAAATTGCTACCAAAGTTAATAAATCAATCGAGAAGACTGGGAGAGTGTTTTAGCTGGAAGCAGCACTTAGCGTCACACTTATACAATGAACCGACATTGTTTAGTTCCGGTACGATGGACGTAGAGGAATTATGTGCCAAATTTGAATGCCCTGTAGATTGGTGGAGCAGTATGTGCCGCATAAGTGAATTCGGGATGGAAGAGACTCACCACGGTTCAACAATAACTAGCTGTATCCGGAAAATGCTTAGTAAGCAAAGAAAGTTGCACTTGCGGTTCAAAAAGCAACAAGTGAATGAAGACAGATAAAAGTCAGTAGAGATTCGCTCGTCTGTAAAAAGGTCAATGTGCGAAGCGTACCAAAGGATCTTGCCGAGATCATTATAGTCCACTATCAAATAGATAATCGGATTGAAGGCCTTATCCCAATCATGCGTTGATTAGCCTTGATGGCGACAGAAGACAGCAAACGAAATTTGAAGTTTAAGAAATCTTTACGCAGAAACATCATGCAGACTTCCGAGCGGAGAATACAGTGATGGGCATGCCTGGGGTAGAGAGTGAGCAGAGACAGCTGAATCCCTACTTCTACAAACATTACTCCCTTACTTAAATTGCGTTTATCGACGATCTTTGGTCTAGTGCAAAACCCCGAGAGACTGAAAAAAGCACAAACGACTACTCTGTATAAGAAAGGTAAAAAAAATGGATCTGCACAATTAAAGACCAATATAATTAACTTCAGTTTCCTGCAGAATTATTGAATGTATTCTCAGTTCGAATATAATAAATTTTCTTTAGACGAAAAAGTTTCTGTCCACGCATTTGCGTGGCTATAGAAAATATCGCTTTTGTGAAACTCAGCTTGCCCTTTTTTACATATCTTGCTAGCCATGTATGAAGGCATACAGGAATAATGCATATACGATGAGTTCCGATAGGCGTTTGACACGATGCAGGTATACGTTCCCGGCGGAGAGAGTGAGCAGCATTCTGCGGCTGGTGCTGTGGTGGACAGCAAGATGTCGTTGAGTGACTGTAGTAGGAAACGAGATGAAGTAGACAAAACTTCTAGAGGAGTGGCAGCGCGTTCTAAGTGTAGAACAATTTAAGGTGATGCAGGTGACTAGAAAAACAATTCCATAGTGTTCCGATACAATATTTGTATTGAGCTGTTTATCACAGTCTCGTGGATTATACCTCGTCGTAACGTTGCAGAGCGATATGAAATGGAACTAACGGTCGTGGGGAAAGCGGTTGGTCAACTTCGGTTTGTTGGGAGAATTTTGGAAAGACTTGGATCATCTGTAAAGGATGATAGCGTATAGAAAACTAGTGCGATCCATGCTTTACTGCTTATCAAGTCGTTGAGATCTCCACCAGATCGGTTTAAAGGAAGACTTGGGAGGCGGGCTGCTAGATTTGTTGCTGGAGGTCAATCAGCATTCCAGTGTTCGGGAACTCAAATGAGAATCCCTGGAGGGAATCCGACGTTTTAGAGAAACACTATTGAGGAAATTTTTAAAGGTAAGCAATTCACGCTGATTGCACAACGATTCTGCTCCCGCCTACTTTTATTCCCCGTAAGGACCGCAAAGATACGAGAATATAATTTAAGGATCGCATGGAGGTATATGGACAACGGTTTTTCCCTCGCTTTATTTGTGAGTGTAAAAGAGAGGCTTGCGGATTTATGTATGTAGATGTAGATAGACGATGAGAAGATCGTAGCAGACTCCCACACCAGTTCTTTTGACACCTCAGCGATGAAGGTGAGATCTGCGACAGCCAGCGTCAAAACCACACCAGCTCTTTATGGGTGGTCAAGAAATGGAAACTGAAAGGCGTCAAGGAGCCACCCGTTCCTTACTTTCGGCGTCGACAGCGACACATCGCGAGGTCGAAAAGAAATGCAGTGAAGTCAGAAACAGGACGCCTACCCTTCTCTAAGGACATCGTGCTGTTGTACCCACATTAAACGTGATCTGATCCCGCGGTTTTTACTGTGGTGTACAAGATGTAAATACTAGGGACCGTTCATAATCTTCGTACGGAATTTAAATATGATACGAAGCAGCAAAGAACACTTATCAAATTTAATTTCTCCTGCATCATGCCCAGACCTCACGGAGTTGCGACATTAACACATAAAACGAAATATCGTTCCCCTAAGGACCACGCGAATCTTTTCTCGGCACTCTAATAATTCTACTAGCCAGCCACTGATTCCTAGGCGCAGGTGAAGCTGGCACCTGCAAGCGAAATCCAAACTCGTCACAAGGACTGTTTCCCACACCGACGGTATGGCTGCAACAGAAAAGAACAATTAATAAAGGGCCAACAAAGATATCTCGTGTGGCACCTATGTGCTACCGAACTGACCAACCATACAGAAACATTTTATCCACGCAGGACCCTGTCTCCGTGCCACAGGAAGACCGAAAAAGCATAAACATGCTACGGTGTTTCCGATCGCATACAATTGCTTTGAACGGTCGTAGTGATTCCCACAAGAGCAAAAATTGCAAGCCCCCTACACTCATAATGGGTGCGACCACGTTCAGTACGAGTGAAAACACACAACGTCCTTAGAGAAGGCTCGATTCGTCCGGTGGGTATCTGCAGTTCAAGGGTTGTCAGGAATTCGTCCAGTAATGCCAACGCGAAATGTGTATCAAGCGCTGGCCAAAGGACAGGAGGCGCTCCGTCCATTCTGCCTGCTGCCTCTCATAAGGAGAACGTCTGCCTGCCGCCACAGGAAGGATACAAATAAAAAGAAAAATCGGAGATATCACAGCAATATGAATGTTGTAGATAACACGTTGTACAAAGACCACACGATTGTAAACTAAGCCCTATTTTCAGTGAAGAAGATGCTGAAATTAGTACTGAGTGTTGTTTGTAGTCTCTTCGGGTTTTCCGCCGGATACTAAAATCAAAATGATTCAATATTTCATGTTCAGGAACTGCCGCTGCTGCTGACTCCCGCTGAATACTGATGTGCGTCCTGTGCAGGCGTCAGCTGCTGCCTGCTAGACTGGGCTCGTGGCGCCGCCTCTCCTAAAACACGGTACATCGTTGTATCGGAAAAAAAAGCTTAAGGGACTTAACTGCAGGGTCATCAGTCCCTAAACTTACAAACTTCTTATGAACTACCTTATACTAAAGACGACACAAACATCCATGCCCGAGGGGGGATTCGAACCCCCGACGAGGGCGGCCTCGCGCATCGTAGCGTAGCGCCTCTATGCGCTCGGTCACTCTGCCGCGGCTCCATGTATTGCACCAACCGTTAATAATCACTGGTGCTGAGAACTTCGTAGAACATTGCAATTCCATGTCCTACTTAGAGGAAACCCCTTGTCTCTGTTTATTAAATTGTCCGTCAACCTGATTTTAATAGCTTCTCTGTAAACACTGTTCCACAACCCGGAGGTATTGGCTACTATGCGGGTCTCGTCATATAATTATCTTGAGTCCCTCCTTTAAACAATGTTCTGCTAGCGCCGATTTTTCCGGCTGCAGTAGACTCGTGTGGCGGCAATGTTCCACACGTGTATCTTGGATACTGAGAATCGGACGGCCGACGTATGCCTTGCCACACTAATACGGTATTTTGTAAACTACAGATTTCCTGAGTCCCAGGTCATCTCTGACGGAGCCAAGCAGTGCCCTAATCTCGAAAAGCAGACGGAACACGATCTTGATGTTAAAAGTCTTCCAATTTTAAAAGAAATGCCCCCAACATAAGGAAGGAAGGCTAAAGTGGTATACATATAATTTCTTTCCTATGGTATTGATATCTTGTTTCTTTGTTTGTCTCTGTTACAATGTTACTTGAAGTACAATGCAACGTTACCATTGCCCTGTTCATGACTGCCTGTTATACGAAGTACGGTTTCGTGCGGTTCCGACCGTTCGAGGTGACAGGTGTCGCTTGTTAAATCTTTTTACCAGTCAAAAGATTGCGATTTTAACTATCATATTCCACGTTTAACCGGGTATTTACGAAATGTCACTTCTACGCCATCCACAAATGTTATTAGAAATGATTTTTGCTATCGCTAATGTCAGATAACCTCATAATTATTATTAATAGTAACTGTAAATGAAAAACACATAGATTCTAGTATTTTACTTTTGATTTTTAGGTATATACTCCAGACGAATTAGTTATAAGAGGTCAAATCAAACAATCTAAACACTACCGTCACATATGCCACAGTAACATTTTCTGTTTTGAGAAACTCGTATACTACCAAAGTCAATCACCATGTCTTGCGTATCTCAGGGTTATTACCATCAAAGTAGGCTTTCTAAAGAAAAACAAAATATTGACTTGATACAGAGTTTCTTTGTGTCACCATAATAACACCAACAAAGCCCACAGCTATCACGTACACCCCAGCCATCAGCCTGTTCGCTGCTAAAGTAAAGGCCGCTAAACGCCACGTTGTCCGTGCCACATATCCACATCTGCTACAGTGGCGCAACTGTCACGCACAAAACTTATGCCAAATTTAATTTCTCAGTCCTTTCTAGTACATTTCGTCAGTATTTTGAAATCACGTTTAGAAAGAAGCAACGATGGAATTATATTGCTTAGCTAAAACGATGCGGGATATCTATACATTGTTTTACTCGATGTTTTGGACGTCAGTCCTACAAAACAAGTCGGGGGGGGGGGGGGGGATGCTGACAACCAATGCGGTTCTTTAATGTGAGTTAAAGAATTGTTTTTTGTACGTAAACCTGGTTTTGGCTTCCGGATTACCAGCCTGGCAGATTATATATATATTTCCCTCAACAATCTGGAGATTTATCTCGACATTTCAGTGTAACTAAGCTAGGCTTCGTCTAATAGCTCTGCTGTTGATAGTACGTGTAATGGGGGCTATTGGACAAATGAAAGCCGTGCAGGAACTCTTAGTTGTTAAAATTGCAACTTTTGTGGCAGGTTATCGAACACTGACCTGCATTATCACTGAAATATTACATATTAGGTAACCGACGATACAAAAGTAATAAGGCTTAAGAAACTACACAATTTCTGACCTGGCAAATACAGTGTGGTGTGTAAGTTTCAGGTGCTGTTATATGAGCTTCTAAATATACTTAGCTGGAAAGAAAGAGGGCCTCAATGTATTTACGGGGAATCACATTTTGAGTGTTTGTATGAGTCTCCATAATGCATAAATTTTGGTATTTGGGGATTAATGGAAAGTAATACTGACTATTGTTACCACAGACATGCAAATGTGAAGGTTGTGGAAGCAGCAGTACTTGTCGCTCTTCAGGTGCGACTTGCATATAGCACTTTGCACGTCGCCTGGCATTGTTTTAATGAAACGTTATGGGCTAAGAAACTGCCCTACCATAGAAGAACGCTTCCGATTTTCGCCAACAGATAGAAGTGGATATGATGTATCCAGTGTTGCGTTATACTACTGCAGTTCAACTTTGTGCAATATGTCACGTAACAGTGTACAATAGAAGGTAGCAGTCACGCCCCATGACGGTTGCAGCTTGTGACCTTTTGGCCAGTCCAGCACTACCCTTTTCACTGGTTTCACACATCACCATCGAAGCAATACCGAGTCACTACATGACAAACTCATTTCCCAGCAACCAATAGTTGCGCCCCAGTAGAACCCACTTGCTAATATTAACGACGTCCCAGGCCACACACGAGAAATCGCTGTTGGCCCTGTAAGCAATTCCTACTTTTACAATATTACGGCTTTCACTTATTGCTGGTACACACGTCTGCGTATGTCGCTAATCTAAGAGTTTCAAATGTTCTAACATGTACAATTAAACTTATGAACTAGTTAATCCTAAGGACGGCACAGATATCCATGCCCGAGGGGGGATCCGAACCCCCGACCGTAGTAGCCGTGCAGACCGTGAGTGGAGCGCCTCAGTCCCCTCGGCCACAGCGGCAGGCGAACCGGATCTACTTCAAGCCATTAAATACCAGTAGTTTATAAATGAACGAGATGCCTAGCGAGAAGGATTATCGGAAATGTAGACAAACAAGAGAGAGAAAGAGATGGGGTTGAAAACTGCTCTAAAATCGAGATGTTTTTCAAGAATAACCTAAATGTAACAGATTTATAAACGAAACTTAGTGTGATGTTTGTCAGTGACCTTTACATTTTTGTAGGTCTTAAAGAAAAATATTTGTTTACAACAAATATTTATTATACAGCTATCAACAGATGAACACTGATGGTTAACAGCACTTGTAAAATCAAACCCACATAAGAAAATTTATAATATTGAGTAGCTTTTGAATACTGGCACGATTAATTTTAAACTGACACCGACTACAGATGTTTCTACAAAAGAGATATCAGATATCATTTGCTCAGACTGAAGCTAAGTAAGAACTTGCCCACGTAAAAAATTGCATTCTATTTAATAGCGTCTGGCTTTACACTCACATGAGACTATAAATAAGCCGCAGAAGAGAAGACAATGAGAAAGCTGTTTGGCTGGAGAAGTGTCCTCACCTTGTAACAGCAGCGCCACATGCCGCCTCGTGGTAGGCCTAGTCTACGCACACTACTCTACCACAACACACTTCTTGCAATACTAAGACTATAGGAGGACTCTAAGGGTCGCCGTTTCAGGTATGCAAAGCTCGCATTTCAAGTACTGCCTACAAGAAATAATGGATCTCCAGGTTTACGTGCACTTTTACAACTCAGGTACTGTGAGAGACTAAGTGTGCTAGACAATTCTTTCTTTCAGTCTGAACATTGATAATTTCACTTACTTAAAAACCGCGCGTTACTTTTACGAACTAAACACCAGCAGTCAGTATTACATTATTTTGTAGAAACGCCTCAAATAGCTTTAGCAGTACAGCTGACGAGTACCGTTTTATACGAGAAACATTTGGTGTTACATTGCCCAATGGAGAGACTTCGCTCTCGGGTACTCACGTAATACACACGAAAAAACTTATCCCGGTAAACACGTCACTCGGACGACGTTCGTGGAAGCTGACCGAGAAAAATATAGGAAGTACACTTTTGACGGTATTTCTCATTTACGAGCAAATAAGCGTCTCGTACACACGGCCGTGCGAGGAGCGAGCAAGATTCACAAAGCACTGAGAAACTGTGCAGTACGAGAGGCGAGGTTTCCGGCCACATTGTCACACACACACACAGCGCCCACGACACTGGGTCCGCGGCAAGTGAGAGCCATGTTTACCTGCGCAACCTGCATCGCGCTAAGCGAACGGCACCCGTCCTCGACCTAAGGCATTCGTTAGGCAAACTGCGCCGCCCCCGCCCCCGCCGACGCCGACGCCGACGCCGACGCTCGTATTGATTGCGCGAAGGTCAGCGCGACGCCAGCGCCCTCTCGCTCGCTGCTCCTGCCCAGTACTGCGCTCTCACTACATTTCTAATTTTTCTCCTGTCTACGAGGGCACTCTATTACTCGCGAATACTGCAAAAAAAAAAAAAAAAAAAAAAAAAAAAAATGTTTGTAAATCTTATGGGACTTAACTACGGGGTTATCAGTCCCTAAACTTACAAACTACTTATGAACTACTTACGAACTAGGACGGCACAAATATCCATGCCCGAGGGGGAGATTCGAACCCCCGACCGTAGTGGCCGTGCAGACCGTGACTGAAGCGCCTCAGTCCTCTCGGCCACCGCGAATACTGCCTCGTCTACATAGGAACATGTGCTGTGCACGTGACAATGCTGACAGTAGTCCAGCCGAAATGTAGTGCCCACGTGCGTCCGGAGCATGTACGATGGAGCCGAAGAGAAGCGTACGACTTGTAGTCTACGCTTTCGTCGAGCCTCCGTCCACGAGTCAGCAAGAGAGAGGCCGACACTTGGTTATAAGGAGCGCTTATCGTCCTTATAACTTAATGTCGCGCTGCAGAAACGTACAGAAAAGTCTACTTTAACATTACTGCTGTTGCTGATTTCACTTTTATTATTATGTTTGTTAAGCTTATGGGACTTAACTACGGGGTCATCAGTCCCTAAACTTACGAACTACTTACGAACTAGGACGGCACAAATATCCATGCCCGAGGGGGGATTCGAACCCCCGACCGTAGTGGCCGTGCAGACCGTGACTGGAGCGCCCCTCGGCCACCGCGGCCGGCATTTGCAGCTAATAAAGTTAGTTGCAATGTATAAACCGTCATGCCTGGTGGTAAAGTTACACTTCACGGGCAGTGAAAGCGTAGAGAGTGAAACTTTTTCTCTTTTATTGTTTTATGGGACTGTCAGGGGTACAAGTTTCTAAGTAGTTTAAAACTGTGTGTCACATTCGTTGGAAGTGGGTATGCTCTATGATTCTCAAATACTGGACGAGTAAAGTGTGCAAAACTTTACGTCATTGACGATGCCTCAGAGTTTCAAGCTTCGATACTGACTTGTCGTGTTGAACCATAAAGTAAGATTATATTTCGTGCGGAGTAGCTTATTACAGCATCTTAAATTTCACTCTATAATTATGTGAGACACTGGAAATGAAATATTTGTAACCCCCGATGCCGTTAAATATGCAGAACAATGTCCTGACTAGTATCTCTTTTGCACCCCTTTCACATGCAGCTACGGCCGTCGCTTCTGCGCTGCAGTGACAGTAAGTCCTATACCGTGGGCAGCTGCAACTGTCTACTTCAAATACCGGTTCTCTAAACGTATGCAATAGGGTTTCACTCGAATAACGTCACTGTTCTTTCACAGGTTTCACTTTGTGTTCCATGACCGAATCTTAAATATTGTGTGGGATAACTGTACCGTTAAGATACTAGCAATATCTATAAATCTTTCGATTTTTTCCGTCACAACTAATTGATAAAGGGCTCAAAAATAGAATAGTGGACCAGAGTAATCAATATTTCATTACGATCACTTAGCACAGACTCCTTTCCCTAGACAACGGGGTCTTTGGCGAATAATGTGAGAGTGTTGCTGGAAAGAAATATAAACATGTACTAAAAATCTTACGTGTTTATTAAAGCTTTTTGTGACATCCTCGATGTTACTTTTATTTCTGTTGAATTTGAACAGTCTGAATAATGTATCAGGGTTTCTCAATCAAAAATCATTGTGGCGAATCACAAAGTTAAGAAGGTACATCTTGAGTCATCTTTTTACCCCGTCCAGCGCGTAGTTCACGCCTTCAGGATCGGACCATTTTCATTGTGCTATTCAGTTTTGTGGCCACAAGCTCTTCACAGGGAAGGTAACGGCAAGGAAGGCAGTGGTGCAGACTTTGTTGTGTATTGTCCGAGGCAAACTGGCAGCCACGTCATCACGTACGGGGGAAGCACCACTGACTGTCCGGATCACCTGCACTTCCTTTAAAACGCGTTTTTTCCGTTCACATACGTAATTTCCCTCGGTCCGTTTTTTTTTAAATAAATTTAAAACGATTCAAATATTTCACATGCCACCGAGTATAATAATACAAAACACAACGATGACAAAGTTCTCAACGCATCACTCTAAATCTGTTTCCAATATTACGGATTTCAGTATATGGCCATTTATCACTATTAGCCTAAAAATATAAATATTTACATTTACGAAAGAAGAAAATAAATCAGTCACCGTAGACGAAATTCTGGGCCGAATATTTGCTACAAAGTTAATTTACTTCACAGTTTTGAAAACGTCTGCAAGTTTCACACATGGTAATGGGAGACACAGTGTTTATCTGATTGTGAAGGAGACGTAAATAAATAGTAGCAGTGACCGCCTCCTTAGTAGAGTAGCCAGCGTAATAGGGTCGCAGATTTTCTCTGCTCGGGGACTGGCCGTTGTGTTGTTCTCATCATTGACACGCAAGTCGCCACAACGGCGTCAGCTAAAAAGACTTGTTCCAGGCAGACCGAAAGGCCATAAATGCTACACGATCATCATCATCCATCACCAACCACAGACGCAGGACCTGTTGTACGATAACCCCGCGAATGATTACAGCGCTGCTTTATGATTCATTGAGACGAGAGATGTCTGGTCGGAAATATGTAAGAGGTGTACTTGCACGGAAGCAATGACATCTCGTGGATACAGGGCAGAGAGGCCGCACTATGCGATCAGATGATACTTTTTATTGCACCGTATGTTGAGATTCCTTGCCGTTCCATTCACGGTTTTAGCGTCACAGGAATCGGTCTACGTAAAACTCTGTACCAGTTTCATTACCCTAATTCGATATCTTCGAGTTACACCTGTAAGGGCCAGACTTTTCGTGTATTCGTTCTTGAAATTTTAAACACGATTTTTGTTACAGTGTCTACCACGATAGTATATTAAATATTACTGTTGCAAACTCTCGCACAGATATTCATTGCTCTCCTAGTTAAATGTCCCATACAATCCGTCAGTATTTCTTGAAATATATGGGAGTGTCAAACTAACTGCAGAATACGCAGAGGTCATGCTGAGATACGTTCAAATGATTGTAAATCACTGGGACGTAACTGATGTGGTTACCAATCCCAAGGCTTACAAACTACTTACACTATCTAAGGACAACACACACACAGGGAGGACTTGAATCTCACTCGGGGAGCAACTCCAGTAACACTCAATCTTGAGCCTGGATTAATATGAGATATAGAGTTGATTGAACAAAGAGCTATGCGTTTTGTGGCAGCATCTTGCACTCGACGTGAGAGCGTGATGAACAAACGTAAGGCAGACACAACATAAGGTGCGGTGAAATGCCGAGAACTGACGTATCAGGCAGTGTTTCCCTCATGCACAAGGACCGAGGCGAGGTATTGGAGCTTCTACGCAGTCTTCTCGCTAGTGAAATCTGAGATTCATACTAACACTACCGGAACTATTAAGAATACCGATATTAACAATAATTATATTACGATTCTTCCCGATGAACATCAGATAATGAAGTACAAAATGTTCAAATGTTTGTAAATCTAAGGGACTTCACTACTCTGGCCATCAGTCCCTAGGCTTCAAAACTACTTAAACTAACATATAAAAAGTCTTCCCATTCCATTTTTGCGTGGTGTGTTACAGCAACCGCGTTAAATGGAATTCCTGAGTAAAATAATGTCTTGGTTGCAAAATTTTTTTATTTAAATCAAGCGTTTCGCCCGGTTAGGGCATCGTCAGATATCTGACAAAGAAGAAAAATGACCCAGAACTTTCAATATTTACATGACAATATTTCAAATTTTTTAAAAATATATTAGCTACAAAATAATGCTGAAATAGGTAATAAGGAATTGTAATAATGTACGGTACTAATGTTTTACTTTTCCATTTGAACGCTACCCCAGGCAGTACCAGTACCAATACCGACGCATGTCGTATAAATGAGTTGAAGACCTACTCTACGGTACAGGGACATCAGACAATGTAAATCTCGGAATGTAAATTATTTCAATAGCCATTCAGTTAAACGTTGTATCAATTTGTTTTTAACGGTCAATGTCACCGCAGATCAACGGATTACATTATTATTGTCTCTGTAAGATACCCTATGGCTGCATTTTTATCTAAACACCATCTATCACAGATTAAGTAAAACATTAGTACCGTACATTATTACAATTCCTTATTAGCGATTTCAGCATTATTTTGTAGATAAAAAATTTGAAATTTTTTTGAAATGTTGTAATGTAGATATTATAAGTTCTGATTCATTTTTCTTCTTTGTCAGATGCCCTAACCGGGCGAAAAGCGTCAGTTAAATAAAAATTTTTGCGACCAAGACAATCTTTTATTCAAGAATTAAACTAACACACCCATGTCCGAGTGAGGACTCGAACATCCGACGGCGAGGAGCGGCGCGCTCCGCAGCTAGGCGCCTTGGAATGCTCGACCACTCCACCGCGGCTAATGAATTACTAAGGAAGGAAGTGTGAGCGCAAAAATCGCAGAGGGAGACGAAGGAAGAATATAGTAAGAAGATTCAAATGGATGTGGGTTCCCATTATTATGAGCAGATGAAGAGGCTTGCTCAGGACAGAGTAGGGTTTCGATGGGGAAGTTATATCTCACGGACGTTGAGAGAAATAATCATTACTAAATAATGCCACTGATCTTTGCAGAGAAATGATTAGTGAGTGAGACAACTACTTATTTTCCTTTACGAATTCATTCTGTAAGTGGTTGCTGTTGGCATAGTAAGCGAGGAGGATGATCCCTTGAAACACGACTTTTGGCCTCGATAATGGCCTCAGGTCAAGAAGAAAATGACTCCACAAGTTTGTGAAGCCACTCACTGACGACTGGATACAAAACTGCGGTCGCGCAACTGCTACATTTCACCAGTTGTTTAAAGCAAATCTGAACATTTCCTGATAGGATCATTTAACAGATTAGTCAAGAGACCTAAGGAAGGAAGGAAAATTACGGTTTAAAGCCACATAGACACTGTTGTCATCGGGACTCAAATCGGTCGTGTCCTTTTGAAAGGAACCATCCCGGCATTTGCATGGAGTTATTTAGGAAAATCACGGAAAACCTAAATGAGGGTGGTCAGAGGCGTTATGAATGGCCGTCCTCCCGAATGCGATTGCAGTGTGTTAGCACTGCCTTTAAGAGTTTATCCGAACGCGTGCGTGCAGTTCTGTTAATAAGACTGTATCGTGCAGATGGGGAATACTGAAGTAACTTAGGTGTATTTTAATGGTCGCCTCAACAAGTGGGCCCATGTAACAACACAGAAATATCTTCAAAATGACAGAAACACCTCAACAATTAACTATGGCCTTCATTTAAACGCCTCCCTCGATTTGTGCTAAATCGCGACACGTCCGGTCGGCGGCTGTGTTTTCTGAACACTGAGCTCGTCAACCAGGCTTTTGGGAAGGACCCGACTTGAAATGTGAGTCCTACTAGCAGTGAAGAGATGGACACGAATAGCAACAGGACGTGGCAGCGCCTCTCATAATAAAATGGATGGGGGAACTTCTCGGACCGTACTTGAGCTAAATTTCAGTAGTACATCAATCCCAGTCAGCTGGATCACTGGGTGCCTTATACATCTCAGAGTGAGGGTACACTGTGCTGCTTTGCTACAGCCGGCTCTTCTGCAAACACGAATTACAGTGGAATTAAGTCCATATACATATGAAACATTATATCACTCTTACGTACAAAATACCTTTCTCGAGACTATATCATTCTCAATAAAGAACGCAAATCGTACCCTTATTTGTTATATGGCCTCATTAAAATGTCCCATTCACGGTCAAGCGCCACGGGGGAGGAGTTATATCGAGCGATGGGAAGGTAGCAATGAGACGATTGGGCAGTACAAGTTTCATATTTGAGCGCGTGTAAATGTAACGAAGCTGGATTTAGTTTTGACGCAGCGTGGACGGAGGCAGGTTTGCGAGGGGAAGCACGCGGTGAAGCGAGAACATGCGCGCCACTATCGATTGTGCCGGCGTTGCCCGGAGACATTTTACGACAACCGTAAAACACTCGCACGGCCAACTATTACTGCAATGCCGCACTGCAGCTAATCTCTACGATATTCGGGCTCCGGAGACACTGCTTCTCGTCTACTCGCTGACCGGAAAAATAAGTGGTCATATAATTATTCGAGCAGCTTTCATCCGGACCATTTTCAGCTATTTAACTCTCGTTATCGAGCGCAAATCACATTAGATTCAAAATCACATACTGGAATGTGTGTATTCTCGTGATGTTAAACCACTCCTTTGGTTATATAATTATATATTACTGTTTAAGTTTGTGTTATAAAACTTGTATGAAAATTTTGTCATTGCCAATTTTTGGTAATTTAACTTCAGTCACAACACTATATCCGTATTTATTATAGGCACCAACTGAATAAACCTAAGAAGGAGGCACAAACGAATATATGTCAACGAACCGCACGGTACACTCGCGCATAATTCCAGGAAAAACAAATTAACAATATTAAATGTCTCTTAGCATTCAGTTATCCCACTACACCAACGTACTAAGCTACAGGTCTACACATGGGATTTTAAATAGTAAAAATACATTTGCAGAAAACTCAGTAGAGACTTCGATTATGTTTTGCTTCATTACTGGTAGAAGTGTGAAGTGAGCAGGAATTATAAAACCGTAGCATTAGTCGGAAAGACTAGCTACTCGAGGAAGCGGAGGAAGGATGTCACTCGCATCTACGCCAGTCACAAGCGCGAGTCACGCAGGAGCGCTCAAATACACTTCATGCTTACTTTAAGTCTAAAATACTTTACATTTGGTGGCTTTATTCAAAGAAAGAGCGATAGCACTTTTCGGTGGCAGGATTCTTTAAACTTTCTGCGAGGTCCACGTCCGACTGAAGCAGTACAATGTCTGTCCACTTCAAGGATGCAGTCTGATGCACGGAATTTCGACAGTGATAGGCACATTATTTTGTGGCTACATGTTACTAACCTAGCCGAAATGAGAACTGTTCGTAAAGATCATAGAGAATATATCACTCGGTAAATTTCTTTCACATTTTCCTTCTGTTTGTATACATCCTTCCATTTTTCACTCAAGTAGCGAGCCCTGTGTTAGACACTGGACTCCCATTCGCAATGAGAGCAGCTGAAATCTTCTCCCGCTACGAGAATGATGCCAACGCTGGGGGTCAAGTCCCTGAGCTTGTGCTCCGTGTCACAAAACTCAAATCTTTTCTTCTTAAATACAGAATTATTTAGTTTTCCGCCACCTTTCTTTAAAAACTGCAAATTAAATTTGTGAATTTTGCTAACGAAAATACTCTGATTACTTACATTAACCTTTATCTGATTGCTACTGCATGCACAAGAAACGACAAAACTTCTTAACAGACAACTTCCGTCATATAATTTGACATTAGAAAGCATGCCATCCTAGCTAAATTAGGTTGTTGTTTAGCCCTCAACATAGAATACCTTTTATAGGTTCCTGCTCGTCCACTCCATTTTTTAAAAGCCAAACACGAAGTGATGTTTCTACGTTGCGATGATTTTCAAATGTTTGTAATTCTATGGGACCAAACTACGTTGGTCATCAGTCCCTAGCCTTACAAACTACTTAAAGCTCCAGACTGCTCGGCTACTCCCTAGCGGCTGCGATCATGTAGCTTTCCCGTTACTTAACGTCCAGTTGGCGAATTTGACGATAGTACCGTTATACTGAGGCTCATATTTCAAGGAATTCAAAGGGAAACTAATCGCTTTACAAATTCTATTAACTTCCCCGAATATTTCATTTACAAACCTATTGTTAAAAGACAAATCTCTACCGACCCACGTTTAACCCTCACACAGAAGTAAGTAATTTCCACCTCATTACGTGTTTTTAAATTACCATATCAATACATGGTCGCCATGTACTGGTCACACAATGTGTTAAGTCGAAGCACCACGCCGGCCGCAGTGGCCGAGCGGTGGTCTGCGGAGCGCAACACACGGTCTGCACGGCCGCTGCGGTCGGGGGTTCCAAACCCCTTTCGGCCATGGATGTTTGTTTCGTCTTTAGTATAAGATAGTTCATAAGTAGTTTGTAAGTTTAGGGACTGATGACCTCGTAGTTAAGTCCGTTAAGCTTAACAAACATTTGAACATTTTGAAGTCGAAGCAAAATTAAAAGTGTTGCACTAATTCCCCCCCCCCCCCCCAAATGTACCTTTACCGTGACGATTAAATGTTACTTACACTATATCTGTCACGAAGGTGTACGAGTAACATGAAATCTGTGGCCGTCGAGTTCATAGTATAAATTCAAGGAGATCCTTTTTTCCGGAAACATTCGTAGTAGGGCATACTTCATGCCGCACGGCTATACGGGTACTTATAACAGTTCAAGAAATGTATTCGCAACTGCGAATATGAATGAGCATAAGGTGTGAAATTTATTGGTGACACTTGATAATTCGTGCCGGACCGGGATTCGAACCCCGTCCGTGCACAACTCCTTGATCAACCCAAGCTTCCATTTGGCACACGTTGTCTACTTGAGACGAGTGCTCGTACATTCCATAATGTCATTCCCGCACCGGGAGATACGTTTGGTACAAATGCGCATGCACTGCTTTGGCTCATTACCAAGTGTAGTTTCCGCGTTTTGACGACGTGCCAAAGCAAATGTTTTTCAGAGATACGTGCACCAATACATCGCACTATGCTGATATATTCGCTACTGCAGGCGCGGTGTCAGTTTCTTCACACATGCAAAATTAATTGCATAGTCAAACAAGGATACTGCACATCGTACATGATGGTTGATTAAGAACTGACAAAATTCAGCCAAATTTTTCATTCAGATCTTCGATATCTACAACAGGATGTTAATATGGAAGTTAAGTCGTCTACAGCAGTATGTTTGATACAAAGAGAAATTAGGTAATAAGAGGGAATAGGTAGATGCACAACTAACTTGAAAAATATAGGTTGTGCAGTATTTCTCTATCGAGTCAACGAAGAAACGCGATGTGTCACTTCCTGTATAATATACCAGCTGAAAGCCGGTTCTTCATGTATTCCAGTGTCTCTCTCTGTTCGCCCCATCTCGTTGTTCATCTCCTCCTCCTACCCCGCAGTCCATTTTGCCTTCCACTAGCAAAGAGAAATAACGGGTATCTGGTGATCGCTAAACCGATATCGAAGTGTATTACGTGGTACCCTCTTCCAGGCACCATACGGATTGTGCAAACCTTCTCCATGAAAACGTACGTATTTCTGCCAAATTTCTGTCACACTGTTGACAGGTACCCTCCGCCATTCACTGATAGATGACTTATGGATGGGAACAGTATACAGACAGCGAAGTTCCTTTTGTTTTGACGGTTAAGTGTGGAAACTTTAATTAACATCGGAATAAAACTATAGATTTGTGTGAACTACAGGTTGAGTCAACTGAAGTTTGCATTTTTTTTAAATTTCGTGAACAGTCACAGATATCGAAACGAGATTTCGGCAGGTAATAGTGCACTAAGGATCACGTACGTTTATAATGATAAACCGTCCTATAATATTGCAGCAAGTTTTCTTATTGAAAACATATACTTTTCGTAAATGTGTTTAATACCCCTTGCAAAGACAATTGTGGTGATATAGCACTAGTTAATATGGACGTTGTAACTTTTGCAAATAAAGGAAAAATCGAGATATTGTACCAAATTAGAAAGTAATGCAGCCGGAGTGTAAGTGGAGTTCTTATTCCAGGTTAGCCGCAGTTACAAAAAATATAAAAAAATTTAAAAAAAAATAAAATTGTAGAGCTTATGGGACTGAACTACGGGGTCATCAGTCCCTAAACTTACAAACTACTTATGAACTAGCTTATACTAAAGACGGCACAAACATCCATGCCTGAGGGGGGATTCGAACCCCCGACCGCAGCGGCCGTGCAAACCGTGTCTGGCACGCCGCAGACCGCTTGGCCACTACGGTTCGCCCGCAGTTACAATTCAGCGAGACAGGCCTACGGAGTTAAGATAAAATCTCATTTCCTATATAACACAGATGCAGGATCAGCTATGATTTTTGTGCATTAAGCTATGGTACATGTTAGATTCTGGCGAATCAGATTGGGTTTAGGAAATCTATTCAAATGTGCGTACCTTTCAAGGCATTTGTGAAACAACTTCAGTTTCGCAAGGTATTTTTCCATTTAAATAATCAGCTCTCCTACTTACAGGAGACCTCTGAATTCTTCTTAAAGGTAAAACACCGGCTGTCATAGGGATATCGATGCAGTTTTTATATTTTACACGTCAATACCCGATTTCGGCCTTATTGCTTTCCAGTTTTAGTACATTTTCTATATCTTTCTGCGAAAAGTTTTATCGGCAACATTAACAAGCACTCTGCCGATGTGTTTGTCTTTTCAGACTTACTGAATGCATTTACGAAGAGTCTGCTGTTCTATAAAACAAACTTACTTGCTTCAGTATATTTGTTCAAATGTTACGACCGAAGTACTTGGCCCTTAGCGCTCTGTCATTTGCCGATACCTCGTTTCGATACCTGGAAATTTCCACGAAATAAAAGGGCTGCACGTTTTAGGTAACTTACCCTCTATAATAAGAAGATACTGCAAACAAAAAGGGGATCAGAGCGTCAACAGATTGAATGTGTCTGGGCGCTAGATTGTGATGTGTGTAACTCAGAACGTCTGATAAGCTGTTACTCAATATACGCCGGCCGCGGTGGCCGAGGGGACTGAGGCGCTCCAGTCACGGTCAACACGGCCAATACGGTCGGGGGTTCGAATCCCCCCTCGGGCATGGATATTTGTGCCGTCCTTAGTCTTAGTTAGTTCATAAGTAGTTTGTAAGTTTAGGGACTGAGTTAAGTCCCATAGACTTTACAAACATTTGAACTCAATATACACTGACTAGGCTCCTGCCAATAGCTGTAAACCGGGGCAGTCTGGATCCACAACGACGTACCCAGTGGTTTAGTTAAATGTACGGATCTGCATCGACATAATACTCCGCAATCTACCATAAGGTGCGTGGCGGCGGGTACCTCGTACCACTATTGATCACGTCATTTTCTGTTCTACTTGCATCAGAGCGAGGGCAAAACGAATGCTTGTATGCCTCTTCACGAGCCATAATTTCTATTTTCTGGCGGCAGTAGAAGCGTCCTGCAGTCAGCTTCAAATCCCGGCCGGTAAGCACTAATGCAAAGACTTTTATATCAAAACTTCTGGACACCGCACCAACTGAATACCTGCCTAATGATAGCACACATACAAGGAATTAGACTATTTATCTCGTTAATTGTAAAATATCTTAAAGAGGAGAAAGCAAATAATCCTCGAGAGAAGGTTTGCCACGGGGAGATGGCCGTGCGGTCTAAGGCGCCTTACCACGGATTGCACTGCCGTTCCCCTCCGGAGGTTCGAATCCTCCCTCTGTAATGAGCGTGTCTCGTTTTTAGCATAACTTAGTTTAAGTAGTTTGTAAGTCTAAGGACCGATGACCGCAGCAATTTCGTCCCTTAACTTTACAAAGTTTTGATTTGAGACAAGGTATAGGAATGGAATAAAAAGCCATTTTCGGGAACTTAGATAATGGAAGTGTATGATTATTGCAATAACAACTCTTGAAATTTTCTTATTTAGAAACGTCGCTCTTCAACTGCGTCTGCAATTCACGATTGTTCGAGACGACCGGTCATACAAATTACTTAGCTACACTAAAGAGTCGCAGCATCAGTCTGTATCGCTTAGTTGTGAATATGGTCTAGGAGAAACAGCAGTTCCCAACAGCAGAGAGATAACAGCTCGTCACAATTGTTCAAATTCTTGTCGGGTCTTCAGCCGGATCAAACTGTCATCTGCACACAACATCTGCAATTTTAATACACCGGAGAACTCTAGATAGCCAAGCGCAACAATTTATCGTTGCCTTGCGTAAAGTATAGAAACGATGGCGGTATATTTTTCTGGCCATTGCTAAGTGGGCGGGGGCACGTGGCAGCACCCTCGTCCCTCGTGCGAGGGAGGACGTTGCCATGGCTACCGACAACATCTATTGATCTCGCCGGAGACTCCCCACCGCACAATAACGCCGGTCCCAAACTGCATCCTCCCTAACCTAACGGTAGAGTCACGCAAATTCATCGCTGCGGGTGCATTCGGAACTTGTAAAGAAACAGTAAACATTATATACTATCAAGTACTTCTGTAACTTGTAACGATACGGCAAACTCAGCCGGGTGCTTTCCGAAACAATCACGTACAGTTCGAGCTGTGTGACACGTTATGCCATCGTGCTGAGAGAAAACGAACTGCATGGACACGCTTTCCAAATATACGTATGTTTGTTGATCCATTTTGCATTGTTGTCAAGAGTTGGAGGGTACTAAACAGCTCGGCCATCAGCCCCCACCACTGTGACGAAATCACTCGGGGCACGGTACGGAAACATTTCCCAGACCACAAGACTCCCTCTTACACCGTGTACGAGTCTTGGCAGGTGTTCGCTACACGCCAAAGGCCATCTGTTTGACGGAGCTTACAATGTGAAAGGCCAAGCATCGACTCAATAGCGTGATGAGCCACTTGCAGGAGCTGCTCTGCGATCAGGTGCTCGACACCTGCACGTCTGTTCTCCGCAGCCAGCGCACTCCCGGGAGGTGGATAAAATAATATGGACGCCCAACACAGACACAATATTTATGTATCAACAAAGATGTGGCCCACCGTGGGTTTTTTAAACAGATGCCACCTATCGAGAAACGTCTTTATGGTTTCCAACAGAATGCTATCCATTCAGGTACCAAAACATAGCCGGCCGCGGTGGCCGAGGGGACTGAGGCGCTCCAGTCACGGTCTGTACGGCCACTACGGTCGGGGGTTCGAATCCCCCCTCGGGCATGGATATTTGTGCCGTCCTTAGTCTTAGCTAGTTCATAAGTAACTGTTTGTTAAGCTTAAGGGAGTTAACTACGGGGTCATCAGTCCCTAAACTTACAAACTACTTATGAACTACCTACAACTAAGGACGGCACAAATATCCATGCCCGAGGGGGGATTCGAACCCCCGACCGTAGTGGTCGTGCAGACCGTGACTGAAGCGCCTCAGTCCCCTCGGCCACCGCGGCCGGCAGTTCATAAGTAGTTTGTAAGCTTAGGGACTGATGACCCCGTAGTTAAGTCCCATAACTTCTACAAACATTTGAACATTTTTGAACCAAAACATACGCCAATTACTTCAACAATTATGCAATGAAATTCCAATTGCTGCTTTAAACACAAGTATATTTATTACACACCCGCGCTCAGTAATATTACATCTCTGGTTATCGGTCAAGAAGCTGTCAAACATCAAGACGAAAATCGTAAAATATTTTCAGAACTAATATTGCTTTAATAAAATTTACGAAGCAATAAATAAATTGACAGCACAAAAATCATTGATGTATGTGGATGTCATGACCATCTGACAACACCTGAAGATGGCACTAAAGCCGAAATAGTCCTATAGTGTAATAAATATACTTGTATCTAAAGCAGCAATTGTAATTTGTTTGCATAATGTCTTTCAATGACATTTATAGTTCTGCAGGCCAAAGAGAGGCTTACGTCTACAACGTTGAAGCTGTGCATTTTGTCCGCACTCTCTGCTCTTAAATCTCCATTACTGTTCAGTCATGTTGAGACACGGGAGATGTGTGATAATTTTCTGGCGATATACAAAGCAGCGTGTCATTGTAGTAAGCAGGACGGTGAGCTGTTCATTCACAGTTACCCGACCAGTGAGGGTAATGACAGAAACAGTTGTGTATGCCTTCCCCATGCTTGACTACAGGAAGCAGACCTGTCATATGGTAAGCTAGTTTTCGAGGTTTCGCTACTTAGACACGGTTGCTTGGAGGTCCGACCCAATATTCGGTTTGGGTTTTGGCCAAAATATTGGTCTCGGCCGCAGTTTAGGTTTCGCCCAAAAATCAGCCGAACCTGGCTTTCGTGAACTTACAGATGAAGTTGGGTCACGTTCGGGATGGATTCATTGTGCGTAAAAATTGTATTTTGTTGTAAATCAGAATATAACGCAATCGTATCTTATACTGATATTCATATACTGTGTTTATAACAATTTAACTAGTTCCTGCTCCACCAAGCCGTGTCCGAATGCGGCATAGTCGATCAGGCACGTGCGAGCAAAATTCCCAAGATTCAGATCTCTACTTTGTGTTGGCTTCCCTTTTTATCGGAACAGTTTTACTCGAGTGAGTGTTTAGTTCGTAGTCGCTTTTGCCGTGGTAGTTTTATGTTGTCTCCCTTTCAGTTAACTTGGAGTTTCGCCTACTATTCCTCTTCGGCAAATGTCTTCCCTTGTTTACTGTACACCGTCGGATACTTTCACTAATCTACATATACATCTACATTCATACTCCGTAAGCCTCCCTCCTATTCAAGTACCTTATTGTTCGCGGAAAGAAAGATTGTCGGTATGCCTCTGTGTGGGCTCTAATCTCTCTGATTTTATCCTCACGGTCTCTTCGCGAGATATACGTAGGAGGGAGCAATATACTGCTAGACTCCTCGGTAAATGTATGTTCTCGAAACTTCGACAAAAGCCCGTACCGAGCGACAGAGCGTCTCTCCTGCAGAGTCTTCCACTGGAGTTTATAGATCATCTCCGTAACGCTTTCAAGATTACTAAATGATCCTGTAACGGAGCGCGCTGCTCTCCGTTGCATCTTTTCTACTTCCTCTATCAACCCCACCTGGTTCGGATCCCACACCGGTGAGCAATATTCAAGCTGTGGTGTCGCACAAGTCCAAAGTGCGCGCTACCTACTTTCGCCGCGCGCAGCCATGCACGCACGGCGCGGCGTTCTTACGTTGTCAGCCACGAGCGCCCTCTGCTAAAACTCCGCTCGTGGCCACTACTGAATGACATCGTTCACTTGGGACTGAGATAGGAACCAGCTAACACTTCGGAATCAGATAGGCACCAGTGAAGACTTGGCTATCAGTTAGGCACTAGGCAGGCCTCTAGCTCAACTATGTATCAGCAGTCTGCAGTACTGAGCTATGTAAAAGTTAAGTATTGTATAAATTCTGTGCAATATATATCTCGTTCTAATTTACTCTAGTGTTTCTAGTTTCTGCTGTCCCACTGGCTGCTCACCTCCGTACCTGCACAAGCGTGCTACCTTTATTCCTGTGTCGGTCTTCCTACTCGGCCACCGACACCTACGACGGAAACGAGACACAAAAGCGGCGACGAGGCTGGGACACAAAACAAACTGTGGGCGAACAAGTGTACTGTAACCTACTTCCTTTGTTTACGGACTGCATTTCCTTAGGATTCTTCCAATGAATCTAAGTCTGGCATCTGCTTTACCGACGATTGATTTTATATGGTCGTTCCATTTTAAATCACTCCTAATGCCTACTCCCAGATAATTTATGGAATTAACTTCTTCCAGTTGCTGACCCGCTATAGTGTAGCTAAATGATACAGGATCTTTCTTTCTGTGTATTCGCAGCACATTACACTTGTCTACATTGAGATTCAATTGTCATTCTCTGTACCATGCGTGAAATTCGATACAGATCCTCCTGCATTTAAATACAATTTTCCATTGTTACAACCTCTCTATATACTACAGCGTCATCTGCAAAAAGTCTCCGTGAGCTACCGATGTTATCCTCAAGGTCATTTATATATATCGTGAACAGCAACGGAACCACAACACTCCCCTGTGGCACACCTGACATCACTCTTACTTCGGAAGACTTCTGTACATTGAGAATGACATGCTGCTTTCTGTTATCTAGGAACTCCTCAATCCAATCACACAATTGGTCTGATAGACCATATGCTCTTACTTTGTTCATTAAATGTCTGTAGGGTACTGTTTCAAACGCCTTGCGGGAGTCAAGAAACACAGTATCTACCTGAGAACCAGTGTCTATGGCCCTCTGAGTCTCGTGGACGAATAGCGAGAGCTGGGTTTCACACGATCGCCTTTTTCGAAACCCATGCAGATTCCTACAGAGCAGACTTCTAGTCTCCAGAAATGTCATTATACTCGAACGTAATACATGTTCCAAAATTCTACAACTGACCGACGTTAGAGATATAGGCCTATAGTTCTGCACATCTGTTCGACGTCCCTTCTTAAAAACGGGATGACCTGCCAAATTTTCCAGTCTTTCGGAACGCTACACTCTTCTAGAGACCTACGGTACACCACTGCAAGAAGGGGGGCAAGTTCCTTCGCGTACTCTGTGTACAAACGAACTGGTATCAAAATTGTTCAAATGTTTGTAGAGCTTATGGGACTTAACTACAGGGTCATCAGTCCCTAAACCTACAAACTACTTATGAACTAGCTAATACTAAGGACGGCACAAATATCCATGCCCGAGGGGGGATTCGAACCCTCGACCTTAGTGGCCGTGCAGAGCGTGACTGGCGCGCCGCAGACCGCTCGGCCACCGCGGCCGGCGAACTGGTATGCCATCTGGTCTTGCAGCCTTTCCTCTTTTAAGCGTTTTTAATTGTTTTTCTATCCCTCTGCCAATTATTTCGATACCTTCCATTTTGTGATCTGTACGGCAATCTAGAGAGGGAACTACTGTGCAACCTTCCTCTGTGAAACAGTTTTGGAAAAAGTCATTTAGTAATTCAGCCTTTAGAGTGTCAACCTCTGTTTCAATGCCATTTTAGTCACTGAGTGTCTGGAGATTTTGTTTTGATCCACCTACCGCTTTGACATAAGACCAAAATTTCTTAGGATTTTCAGCCAAGTCAGTACATAGAACATTAGTTTAGAACTCGTTAAACGCCTCTCGCATAGCGCTCCTCACGCTACATTTTACTTCGCTTAATTTTTGTTTCTTAACAAGGCTGCCGGCCGCGGTGGCCGAGGGGACTGAGGCGCTTCAGTCACGGTCTGCACGGTCACTACAGTCGGGGGTTCGAATCCCCCCTCGGGCATGGATATTAGTGCCGTCCTTAGTTGTAGGTAGTTCATAAGTAGTTTGTAATTTTAGGGACTGATGACCCAGTAGTTAAGTCCCATAAGCTTAACAAACATTTGAACACATTTTGATATTCGGGTCTAAAAAAAAAGTTTGTAGAATCTATGGGACTGAACTACGGGGTCATCAATCCCTAAACTTACAAACTACTTATGAACTACTTACAACTAAGGATGGCACAAATATCCATGCCCGACGGGGGATTCGAACCCCCGACCGTAGTGGCCGTGCAGACCGTGACTGGAGCGCCTCAGTCTCCTCGGCCACCGCGGCCGGCGAAGTTCGGGTCTGTTTGTCACCAGAAGGTCTAATATGTTGTCGCCACGAGTCGGTTCTGTGTTTAACTGCTCAAGGTAATTTTCAGATAATGCACTCAAAACAATTTCACTGGACTCTTTGTCCCTGCCACCCGTCATGAATGTTTCGGTCTCCCAGTCTATATCCGGTAAATTAAAATCTCCTCCCAAAATTATAACATGATCGCGAAATTTACTGGAAATATTTTCCAAATTTTCCTTCAGGTGTTCTGCCACAACAGCTGCTGAGCCAGTGTCAGGCGTTTCCGTTACAGACGTCCCCACTAACTAAGCGCTATCGAGTTGGCTTCTTTCCAACTGTTGAGAGTTGACGCATTTCTCCTGTGTTAACAGTCGCGTGTTGTGCCGCGAGGTAACGTAACAGTGCTTCTATTACCCAAACGTATCAGCGTCGGGTTTGGATCGCGCCATGTTGCCATACTTGAACCAAGAGTTTACAAATTAAACAGTATTGGAAATACTTGCGCACTTGATCCGAAAGCGATTTATCGTGTCTTTGAAATAATTTGTTACGTTTCCGCATTACAAAAGCGACTGCACTGTTTTCCCACTCACATGGGCGGTAGTGAACATGAGGGGACAGTGTATAAAGGGTACAGACGTTTCAGCACGTCTAGAGAAAAATTCAGCAGCGAACGTCACAAATACCACAAAAAAAGAAAGCAGTCAACAGTCCGATGATTGGTTTGAACACCACAGTTCTTTACTAGGCATGGCCCTGCTTGGAGGTGGTATGCCGTTGCCTTCCTCCGACCTTCGAAATGACCAGCCAGCCGGCCGCGGTGGCCGAGGAGACTGAGGCGCCTCAGTCACGGTCTGCACGGCCACTGCGGTCGGGGGGTTCGAATCCCCCCTCGGGCATGGATATTTGTGCCGTACTTAGTCTTAGTTAGTTCATAAGTAGTTTGTAAGTTTAGGGACTGATAACCCCGTAGTTAAGTCCCATAGACTTTACAAACATTTGAACATTTTTTTTTTTTTGACCAGCCAGTTATAGAGGGACCTACAGTTTTAACGTGGATTACGAACCACGGTGCTTACCTTAGAGAAAAAGCTGATATTTGGTGCAGTTATTCATTTTATTTACTGAACCTTACAAAATCTATACTAAAAGACTGTCTAAATAAATTTTCAACGTTTGGTATATCTAACAAATTACGTAAACACTGATTTTGCTGTATTTCTGATATTTCATTATCTGTTAAATGCATGCAAACGAGATCAGTAATGCCAGTGAAAACTTGCTTCGAAATCATTTTACAACGAATAGTAAAGTTGCAGATTTTTATTGCACGCTTCGTCGTTCATGAAAGTTTTCCATTACCGGCACAGAGCATCTTTCTCTGTAATACATTTCAAAAAGTAATAATACTACGCAATGTATTAGTATTATTATCCTGAAACTCAACTTATTTACTTGTCCTACACGATAAATTGCCGGAGCTCCAAACTACATAACTAAACAAGTTCTGACAAAGACAAGAAAAGATGGTTAAATGTTATGGGAGAAGAAAATTTTGTGGTTATTAGAAAATACAGGATGTAAAATTTTCATTGCTGATTTTGTTTCGTTATTTTGTAATAACCTTCCCTACTCTTTTATCTGCATGACTGCCTCGAGTATTTTGGTTTACATTTTACACAGTATATATTAAAACATTTTTATTTTCGTCAATCAATTTCTCACTCCCATCTTTCCTTATGGATATGAAATCATCAAAGTGGTCTGCATACAAGAGTCCAAAATCTGCATTGGCATAGCGTTACTGTAATTGAATGGCGGCGCCCTGGTTAGTACATTAGAGTTGCAATTAGAAGGACGTCGGTTCAAAATACAGACAAGTCATGTAGATTCTGGTTTCCATTATTTTGCTCCCTTTGATTAGGGCACAGCCCTCCTCCGTCCTTTCGTAATCAGAGTTTGTACTCACGTTGAACTGTAGCTCTCCTTCCATGTCTCAAAAGAAGTGACGTTCCCTTTCAGGCACCTGTGGCTGGAAAAAAATGTTCAGGAGTAACAGATTTCTCACGGCAGAAGTTATTTAAAGATCTGGTTCACAACTGCTACACCCGTCAGGAGCTACGGCAATACTGAGTCGGCCTTGGGCCCCCTCCATCGCCCCACCTCCCCAATCTGCCAGTCCCTCCTCTCTGCTCAACCCTTCCGTGCTCTGTATATGAAAAGTTACAACACCTGCCAAGCTCATGACGATCGGTCGAACTGTGTCAAAGTCTGCAGTAAGGAACCTCCGCCATGAATCATACGAGATCTAAAGCGAAGTGTGCCATATTTGATCAGTACAGATATCAAACTGTAGATTGGTGTCCCAAGTCTGTTATAAAAAACCTTCTGCCATGCACGACGTCAATTATTACGGACAGAAGTGAGCAAAACTTTATCGCTGTCGGAAGAACGGTATTCCAGTGCATAAAATACGAATCTAATCCGAGGTGTCGATGCCCCGCTTATGAATTGGCAATTTCGTTTATTTCGATTTTTCTTCTGTTCCTATAGGTTTCTAGTTTCTTCCAAATCGTCCTTGTATTAAAGCGAACAAAACAAAATAAAAAAACAAAAATTATTCAGATCGGTGAATCATTTCTGAATTTTATATATATATATATAATCTCGGCAAAATTAGAATAAGATGAAATACACGAAATAATTAGAAAGTTCGGTTATCCCTATGTAAATTTGGAAAAAAAAGTGTAATGTGAATTAAAGTGTAGTATCAAGAATGCGTTCTGAATCGAATCTCGTGTGGCTCTGTAACGAGCTGCAAGTTTTTCGATTGGACTCCACTTCGGCGACTATCATGTCACTAAGCTATCCCAGTTATCGAACAGCGAAAAGGGGACCTACAGGTTAACGTGGAATCCGAATCACAAGTCCTCACATCGTTGAAAGATCAAGGGTAGGTTAAAATCAAAGTGAAAAAATCCGTAACCCCAACGAGTTCCGAAGCCGTGAGTTTCCAACATGAACGTTTACGCTAAGCCAACCTTCAAGTCAGGAACTCTGCCGATTAATGGATATTTACCCTACATACATAAAACATTTAATTTGCATTAAAAGTAAAATTGAAATGATTAATTGAGGTAAAAACTATTTTTTAAATTGGACCAAATTACACACACTGTGCAAAGCTTTATTGATATGTTTTGAGTAGTTGCGGAGTTCATCGCGGACGGACATCGTGACAGGGGAATTATATATATACAGGGTGTTTCACTAAGTGTGTTTGCCTCTGTAACTTATAATAATAGGTGACGGGAAATTTTAATTCGGTAGGTCAACACAAGAAATGTTACACTTTCTGCGGAGCAATGAACATAGTTTATTGTATCATTTTCCAAACAGTTACAGCACAAAGATATAATTTTTAAAATTGAACAATAGCTTTTTCTGTCGTGCATTGGATTCATCGAAACCAGCTGCGTTCAATCAATTTAAACTTCATTCATATCACTGTTAGTTTGGGAGCTACAACCCTTCAAAGTTTCAGGGGCAGATACCACAAACTCTGCGCATGATGCAATGCGCCTTCTAAATGTGGTGCGGCCGAGTTGTAACGTCGTCGGTGTCACGGAGCGAGAAGCTTCCTCGATGCGATGTTAGACTGCCGACTGTCGCCGCACACGGCCGTATACCCGACAGTTGGAGCCACACAAACAACCGGGGCTCAATATGCCACAGTTACTGACATCGGATGACGATAGCATACACGAACAACGAGTACGGTGATATGTTGCTGATGCTCGGCGAGTGCCGACACGATGCCACTGAAGCAGCCACGGAGTATGCCGTGAGATATCCTAGGCGAAGAGCCCCGGCAGCAATTACGTTCTTACGTGCCGAACAACGACTTCGGGAAACAGGCAGCTTGGTAATGCGCCGCAGCAACAGACGAAGACCTGCAAGAAGTGAGGAGACGGAGGTGTTTGTTTTAGCTGCACTACACCACGATCCTCATGTCAGCTTACGAGCCATTGCTGCAGTCGCTCGTGCAGGTCTCACATCTGTGTGGCGTATAGTAAACGGCCACAGGTTTCACCCGTACCGCCTGTCACTGACCCAGGAGCTGCATGGGAACGATTTCCGTGCAAGAGTGACATTCTGTGAGTGGGCCATGCGTAATTTCACGCTGGAGTCTTTACAAAGTGTTATGTTCTCTGCTGAGTCCACGTTCACAAATTATGGTGCAGTGAATCGCCATAACATGCACTACTGGGCCGCAGAAATCCTCGGTGGGTACGACCTGTCGACCGTCAACGTAGGTGGTCTATTAACGTGTGGTGTGGAATCCTTGGGGATGAAATCATCGGTCCACACTACTTCCCAGGTACACTGACAGGTGAGTTATATCGCGCTTTTATAGCCGACAGTTGGGGTGGTCTCCTTGAACATGTGTGTCTACACATAAGAGTCCATATGTGGATGCAGCACAATGGTCACCTAGTCCATTCTACGCGTGCTGTTGTGGAAGAACTAAACAACAGGTTTGCAGGAAGATGGTTGGGGCGCCATGGTCCTCATTCATGGCACACAAGGTCGCCCGATTTAACACCAGTAGATGTCTTTTTGTGGGATTATCTAAAGGATCGTGTTTATGCCACTGAGCCCACATCCCCAGATGATCTAAAACGGCGCATCGAGGACGCATGTCGCTCCGTCACACCGGCGATGTTACATGTCGTCCGCAGATCCTTTCGATGGCGCATTGCATTATGCATTGAGGAAAATGGACACACATTTGAACATCTCATGTAAATCAAATTCCCACCGCCATAACATCCATCACCCACCACACAGCCATGTACTATGTACAGCGTGTGGTATCTGCCCCTGAAACTTTGAAGGGTTGTAGCTCCCAAACTAACAGTGATAGGAATGTAGTTTAAATTGATTTGGACGCAGCTGGTTTCAACGATTCCAATGCACGATAGAAAAAACTATTGTTCCATTTAAAAAATTATATCTTTGTGCTGTAACTCTTTGGAAAATGATACAATAAACTATGTTCATAGCGCCGCAGAAAGTGTAACATTTCTTGTGTTGACCTACCGCATTGAAATTTCCCGTCACCTATTATTTTATAAGTTAAAGAGGCAAACACACTTAGTGAAACACCCTGTATATATATACCGGTTGATCAAAAAGTCAGTATAAACTTGAAAACTTGATAAATCATGGAATAATGTAGATAGAGAGGTAAAAATTAACACACATGCTTGGAATGACATGGGTTTTCATTAGAAAAAAAAGGAACAAAAAACTGTTGCTGGACGCGTGAAAGATCTCTTGCGCGCGTCGTTTGGTGATGATCGTGTGCTCAGCCGCCACTTTCGTCATGCTTGGCCTCCCAGGTCCCCAGACCTCAGTCCGTGCGATTATTTGCTTTGGGACTACCTGAAGTCGCAAGTGTATAGTGATCGACCGACATCTCTAGGGATGCCGAAAGACAACATTCGACGCCAATGCCTCACGATAACTCCGGACATGCTTTACAGTGCTGTTCACAACATTATTGCTCGACTACAGCTATTATTCAGGAATAATAGTGGACATATTGAGCATTTCCTGTAAAGAACATCATCTTTGCTTTGTCTTAGTTTGTTATGCTAATTATTGCTTTTCTGATCAGATGAAGCGCCATCTGTCGGACATTTTTTGAGTTTTGTTATTTTTTTGTTTCTAATAAAACCCCATGTCATCCCAAACATGTGTGTCAATTTTTACCTCTCTATCTACATTATTCGGTGATTTATTGAGTTTTGAAATTTATACTTACTTTTTGATCACTCAGTATATATAATGGTGGCCAAGAAAATTTAAAACCAGGAAACACAGCAGGTTACGAAATTTTACTTATTACGCGATACAGTATAGACCAGGGAACCCGGAAGTGCAGGAAGACCTGTCAATCCACAAGCCACGAGCCAGCACTGGCCGCCCAGTTATTGTACGGTTTCCTCACAAGAAATGTTTGTAAAGCGCTAGGAAGAAACGGCAGCGGTCATCAGTCCTGGACTTACTCTGACTTCTGCTAAGGAGAACACACACACTGATGCCCGCGCGGCACCCGAACCTCCGGCGGGAAGCAGCCGAGCAGTCAGCAGCAAGGCGCCTTAGAGCGCTCGACCGTTCCCGCGCGCCTCACACGTGCAGCTCAAATGTCTGCGCCCATTGTGTAGGAAATTGCTTGCGTAGTATAAGTAAGACAACAGCCGAGGAAGACGGAAAGAAGCTCGTCCTTAATCCGCCTCCCCGACCCGGAAAGCAGCGCTGGGCGCGCCTCGAAGCCACGTTTCAAACAGAGCGAACACCTCTGCAGTACTCGAGAAAGGGAACATTCCTCGGTTGGTTTGTTTGGTGTCAGCACCATGGTGCACACAAGGCATCGTGCATCATTTAAATTGTACTCAGACCAGTATCTGATACTAGTCTCCTTGCTCTATAGCAGAAGGTAGAGATATTAGGCAAAATAGAAAAGCGTAGATATTGATATTTTTGCTGTAGCCGACCAGTGATATTTATATTAAGGCTCTTCTCGTTACCTCATGAATTAATTACATTGTCTAATTTGGGGGTGTGGATGTTAATCTCACTTGAAGAAATTTGTGTGACAAACATAACGGCTGTTTGTAAGTAAGACCGTGGTTTGAAGCGCGCTCAAATAATTATTTTGTCCATTTCTCACGTGTCATATGTGTAACACCAAGGTAAACTAGTTCACCATGCATTAGCTACAGTATTTTAACTTACGTTCGGATAGTGTACGATTCTTATTTGTCTTCCTCCTCTTACTAAGTAATGATTTATTCTCTTAGTCTTACGATCATACAGACACCCTTCTGGAACACAGTACATACTTTTTGACGACTTGCGGTTCGTGTAGATTTTTCTATGGTGTTCAGAGGAAGATGGATGAAAAATTCCAAACTGCAAAATAATAATAATAATAATCGTGTCAAAATAAACATACACCCTTGCATTAATTCCGAGGAAGTTGAAATTTGCATAAACGTTTGGGATACTAGAACACCATTATAATGAAATTGTGAAAAGTCCCCATCAATCTTGTCTTTGAAAAAAAAAATATATACAGAAGATCAAGGTACGCAAAAATGTTAATTTTTAGTGAAAGGTTAGTTTTATTATGAAAATAGTTCAGACAAAAATTGTAGATTGTGTAGAAAAAACTGTTCTCATACTTTATTCCCTAATATTTAGCGTTTCTAAGAAAATAATTTTAAAATTGTTCTCTCAATTATATGCACATGTTTCCATGCCACCATTTCACGCAGGTTGAAAACTTGCGGATGTTGTGGTTTTCAGTTCGCAGACTGGCTTGATGCAGCTCTAAATGCTACCCTGTTCTGTGAAAGCCTCTTCATCCGCGAATAGGAACGGCTGTCTACATCCTTCTGAACCTGGTCACTGATTAGTCCCTCGGTCTCCCTCTACGATTTTTACCCCACACACTTCATTCTAATGCTAAGCTGACGATACCATGTGTCCCACCAACTTATCCATTCTCTTAATCAGGATATGCCAGAAACTTCTTTTCCTTCCAATTCTGCTGAGCACCTCATTAGTTTCGTGATCTACCCGATTAATAAAAACTTGATAAAACTCTTCTGGTATTGGACCACATCGTTAATATATCAAATATTTCACCGACGTTTCGCCCACTATTGCAAGCGGCCATGTTCTGGTTGCCACGATGCCGTCCAATACCCAGAAGAGTTTTATCAACAATGACAACGGCCGCGGAAGCCTTCGTTTACATTTAGCCGACCAATCATCATTCGTCTGTAGCACCACATTTCAAAAACTTCTATAGTCTTTTTGTCTGAATACATTATGGACCACGTTTCACACCCATACAAAGTTACACTGCAGACAAATGCTTTCAGAAATAACTTCCTGACATTTCATTTAATACTGGATGTCAAAAAATTTCTCTTCTTCAGAAACGCTTTTGTTCCCACAGCCATTCTGAATTTTATATCTTCTTTACTTCGGTCACTGAAGATTTTTGCTATCCAAATAGCAAAACTCATCTACTACATTCAGCATCGCCTGATATTCTGCCCTACATTCTATTACCCTTGTTTTACTCTTGTTAACATTAATCTTATACCCTCCTTTCTAGACACCGTCCATTCCGTTCAATTGCTCTTCCAGGTCCTTTGCTGTCTCTGACAGAATTACTACGTCATCGTCAAACCGCAAAGTTTTTATTTCTTCTTCCTGAACTTTAATTCCCTATACAAATCCCTTGTTGCATCCCTTGAGAGGTTGTTCAATGTACAGATTGAACAACATTGGGGAAAGGCTACAACCCTTACTCACTTCCCAGCAACTGCGTCCCTTTCATGCCCTTCGATACTAATAATTGCTGTCTGGTTTTTGTATAGGTTGAATGTAACTCTTCGCTCCCTATATTTTACCCCTGCTATCTTCAGAATTTGAATTTGTATTTCCCAGTCAACATTGTCCAAAGCGTTCTCCAGATCTACAAATTCTAGAAATGTAGGTTTGCATTCCCTTAGCCTATCTCCTAAGACATGTGAGTATTGCCTCCCGCGTTCCTACATTTCTCCTAAATCCAAACTGATCTTCCCCAAGTTCGGACTTCACCAGTTTTTCATTCCTCTGTAAATAATTACTGTTAGTATTTTGCATCCATGAGTTATCAGAGTGATAGTTCTTTAATTTTTTATATTTGTCTGTACCTGACTTCCTTGAAATTGGAATTACTATATTCTTCTTGACGTCTGAGGGTATTTCCCGTGTCCCATACATCTTGCATATCAGGTGAAATAATTTCCTCAAGAGTAGCTCTCCTAACGATATAAGCACTGGAGACGGAATATCATCTACTCCAAGGGCGTTGTTTCGACTCAGATCTTTCAGCGTTTTGTCAAAGTCTTCTCGCAGTATCGTATCTCCTATCTCCCTCTTCTTCGTCTTCCATTTCTACTGCCTTCACTTTTATTTCCTTTGTATTGGTTCTCTATATATTCCTTCCACCTTACAGCTTTCCCTTTTTCGCTTAGAACTGATTTTCCATCTGAGCTCTTGATATTCGTGCAACTGCTTTTCTTGCCTACAAATGTCTCTTTTAAGCAGTAGCTTTTTTTCCCTAGTTATACATACTTCTACTGTCTTGCATTTGTCCTTTAGAGGCTGTACCAATCCTGATTAACCATTTTGCACTTTCTGTCAACCTCATTTTTCAGACGTCTGTACACCCTTTTGCCTGCTTCACTTGCTGCATTTTTATATTTTCTCCCTTCATCTATTAAGTTGTTTCTATTAGGCCTCGTCCTTGTACCCATATGATCCTCTGCGGCCTTCACTACTCTGTTCTCAAAGCTACTCATTCTTCTTCTGCTGTATTACTGCCCCCGTTCCGGTCAATCCTTGCCTAATGCTACCTCTCAAACTCTGAACCACCTGTCGGGTAAAATATTCCGGAGGTAAAATAGTCCCCCATTCGGATCTCCGGAAGGGGACTACTCAGGAGGATGTAGTCACCAAGAAAAGCAAAACAGGCATTCTACGGGTCGGAACGTGGAAAGTTCTAACCCTTAATCGCGTAGGTAGGTTAGAAAATTTGAAAAGAGAAATGGATAGGTTAAAATTAGATATGGTAGGGATTACTGAAGTTCGGTGGCAGGATGAACAGGATTTCTAGTCAGGTGAGTACAGGGTTATAAGTACAAAATCAGTTGGTGGTAACGCAGGAGTAGCTCTGATAATGAATAAGAAAATAGGAACGCGGGTAAGTCATTATGAACAGCATAGTTAACGCATTATTGTAGCAAAGTTAGACACAAAACCAACACCGACCACAGTAATGCAAGTTTATATGACAACTAGCACAGCCGATGATGAGGACATCGAAGAAATGTATGAGGAGCTAGAAGAAATCATCCATAAAGTTAAAGGAGAGGAAAACTTGATTGTGATGGGAGACTGGAAATCTGTAGTAGAAAAGAGAAGAGAAGGATATGTAGTAGGTGAATATGGGCTGGGAAAAAGGAATGAAAGAGAAGATCGCTTGATAGAATTTTTCGCTGAGCACAATTTAATGATCACCAACACTTGATTTAATCATCATGAAAGAAGGCTGTATACGTGGAAAAGACCAGGAGACGCTGGAAGGTACCAAATTGTCTTTATAATGGTAAGGAATAGATTTAGAAACCAGGTTTTAACCTGTAAGACATATCCAGGGGCAGATATAGACTCTGAACATAATTTACTGGTTATAAATTGCAGATTAAAATGTTCAAATGTTTGTATAGTTATGGGACTTAACTACGGGGTCATCAGTCCCTAAACTTACAAACTACTTATGAACTACTTACGAACTAGGACGGCACAAATATCCATGCCCGAGGGGGGATTCGAACCCCCGACCGTAGTGGCCGTGCAGACCGTGACTGGAGCGCCTCAGTCCCCTCGGCCACCGCGGCCGGCTGCAGAAAGGTAGAATAGCTAGGAGATGGAACCTGGACAAATTGAAGTGCAGACTGGCTATGCAGGAGTTGCTAGAGGACAAATGCAGAACCGTAGAAGAATGTATAACTAGGGGAAAGATAGATACCACCTACAGGAAAATAAAAGATATTCGGTGACAAGAAAAGCAGTGGTATTAATATCAAGAACTCAGACGGAAAACCAGTACTAAGCAAGGAGGGGAAAGCTAAACTCTGGAAGGAATATATAGAGAGCCTATACAAAGGAAATAAATTTGAAGGCAGTATTCTAAAAATGGAAGACGAAGTGGAGGAAGATGTTATAGGAGATATAATAGTGCGAGAAGAATTTGACAGAGCGCTGAAGGATTTGAGTCGAAACAAGGCCCCTGGAGAAGATGATATTCCGTCTGAACTGCTGATATCATTAGGAGAGCCAGTCATGAAGAAATTGTTCCACCTGGTATGCAACATGTATGAGACAGGGGAAATACTCTCCGACTTCAAGAAGCATATAGTAATTCCAATTCCAAAGAAAGCAAGTGCAGACAAACGTGAAAATGACAGAACTATCAGTTTAATAAGTCATGGTTGCAAAATACCAACTTCCATTATTTAGAGACGAATGGAAAAACTTGAGGAATCCGACCTCGGGGAAGATCAGTTTGGGTTTAGGAAAAATGTAGGAACACGGGAGGCGATACTCACATTTCGACTTATCTTAAAAGATAGGCTAAGAAAAGGCAAACCTACGTTTTTAGCGTTTGTAGATTTGGAAAAAGCTTTTGACAATGTCGACTGGAATACACTCTGTCGAATTCTGAAGGTAGCAGGGGTAAAATATAGGGAGTGAAGAGTTATACTCAACCTATACAAAAACCAGACAGGGGTTATTAGAGTCGAAGGGCAAGAAAGGGACGAAGAGGTTGGGAAGGGAGTAAGACAGGGTTGTAGCCTTTCCCCAATGCTGTTCAATCTGTACATTGAACAAGCTGTGAAGGAATGCAAGGAGAAATTTGGAGAGAGAATTAAAGTTCGGAGAGGAAAAAAAAATTGCGGTTTGCCGATGACATAGTACTTTTGTCAGAGACTGCAAAGAATCTGGAAGAGCAAATGAATGGAATGGACAGTGTCTTGAAAGGAAGATATAAGATGAACATTAATAGGAGTAAAACGAGGGTAATGGAATGGAATATCAGAAAATCAGACGATGCTGAAGGAATTAGATTAGGTAATGAGACAATACAAGTAGTAGATGAGTTTTATTATTTGGGTAGCAAGATAACTTCGATAACTTCTGATGGTCGAAGTAAAGAAGATATAAAAGGCAGAATGGCTATGGGAAGAAAAGCGTTTCTAAAGAAGCGAAACTTGTTAACATCCAATATTAATTTAAATGTTAGGAAGTCATTTCTGAAAGCATTTGTCTGGAGTGTAGCATTGTACGGGAGTGAAACGTGGACGATAAGGAGTTCAGACAAAAAGATGATAAAAGCTTTTGAAATGTGGTGCTACAGACGAATGATGAAACCTAGATGTGTAGATCACATAACTAATGAGGAGGTGATTAACCGAATTGGGGTTTCTGGCATATCCTGACTAAGAGAAATGTTGGTGAGACACAATCTGAGGCGTCAAGGAAGGAAGTGTGTGGAGTAAAAATCGTAAAGGGAGACCTTGGGACGGATACAGTAGGCAGATTCACAAGGATGTAGGTTGCCGAACGTATTCTCAGATGAAGAGACTTTCACAGGGCAGGGTAGCGTGGAGAGCTGCATCAAACCAGTCTACGGACTGAAGACCGCAACAACAACAGCTTCACAACCTTACCGAATAAAAATTAGTCAAATTCCACATTGTAGTTAACACAAATTTCGCACGATTACAGATACTGTGGAACAATTGAATCTTAATGTATCTGTTCGGAAGATGCGAGTTAGTGTTCAAATTTTTTATGAGACTGAGACGAAGATAAGAGTGGAAAGATTAGAGCCTGCTTAGAGGCTTTCCAATAAACGTTGCTTGTGCACACTATCCATAGCCGGAACAGTTGTCGCGGCGAAGCGGCCGAGGGCATTGAGGCGCTATGCTACGATGCGTGAGGCCGTTCCCCGTCGGGGGTTCGAATCCCCCCTCGGGGATGGATGTTTGTGTCGTCTTTAGTATAAGGTAGTTCATAAGTAGTTTGTAAGTTTAGGGACTGATGACCCCGTAGTTAAGTCCCTTAAGCTTAACAAACATTTGAATCGGAACAGTGGAATGTTCGTGACATCTGAGTGTTCGTTATGAAATTACAATGTTGACTTGGTTATTTCCAGTACGTGGTATACAAAATATATGAAAAACTCAAACCTAAAAATCTCTAAATACTGTTACTAAGCACTGTTATTTTATGTATAAATTTCTTTTATCTTCATTTCATTTATGAATATTTATCAAGTAATGTATTTTGATTATAGGACACTATGGCAAGCAGAAAAATCAACTGCTGATGAGCAGTTCAGGAAGTAATGCAGCCATCTGTCCATGGGTGCCGCGAGAGGGGTGCAGTTGAACAGGGGGGAAAAACACAGAATAAGAAGGAGAAATAAAATTTAATCATTGTATAATATAAAATATAATTATGACAGCTTACGCTTTGGTGCAAATTACTGTCTAAACAGAAATCTGTCGTCTAAAAGTGTTAATTATTCAGTTTATGTGCAAAAAGCCCAACAATGTGTGGCGCCCAAAACAGCAATAGAGGCGTGTTTCAAAGATTTATACTCAACAGAGGCCTAGTTTTACACAAGTAACCTACTATAGATAATTATCGAATGCACTGCTCTAAGTTATATCATAGTGTAATTCTATTCGACCGAATTTCACGAGGAGAATACGACGGCGTGTTTTGGCTGACATACTTATCTTACAAGTTAATACCCTCTGTGCGCCACCTTGAAGCCATTGTTCAAATGGGTAAGCGTTTTGCTTCATTTTATTGGCTTCGGATACTTTGACCATATGACTTAGACAAGGGGACAGAGAAAGGAAGCGTCTGTTACCTTCTGCAGGGAATCATCCCAGAATTTGCCTGGAGTGATCTGAGGAAACCACGGAAAAATCACGATCAGGATGGCCTACCCCAAATGGGTAAGTGCCGACAGAAATCGGTAAACGTTTTGTTGACTTAAAACCTACCACTGCCAACCTTAGCACCGTAATAGTGTTAAAACAGTATTAAGTTTAGATTCGTTACTACAATCAGGATCAAGTTTGTCATTTGGACTTAAACGTTTCTGTACTACACTTTTACGTCATCTTATTACTTTTGTCTGTTATTTCTAACTTTAAAGACAACCGGAAACGGAAAATTTCAATTTTTTGTCAGCACTAAAAGGAATGGCAGTCATTTTTTTAACTTCTAATTCTCCTCTTGGTACACTCTTCAAGACAAGACTTTTAAATAGTTTTAATGTTATATAGTCGAGAAGAAAATATAATTCTTTTCTCTCTCATAATAGGTTTCAGGTTATTTGCGTTTGTCTGCAGCTTTAAGAATATAAAAAGGCTACTACATTATTGTAATTTGTACCCACAAGCTATACTGTATATTTGTAATCAACCTTATTTTATTTATTTATTTTACATAACTACTGTTCAACGTTGTCTATGCTTTTTAAATATTACGAGCAACAACTAGCTTGTCACCAGAGATCCAAAATATTATTCACTAAATTCTCGCCAAAATGAACCTGATTCGCCACCACTAAACAGTATTTTTCCTGCGAAACAAAATACGTCATCTCACGGTTTGTTAAAAGTCCTCTATATTTGCATGTACCGTACGTTTCCCCCTATATACCCGTGACACCGCCCTGGCGGCGCCCATGCATCTGTCAGTGAATGAATATTTGAAACCGGTAATGCCACGGGATAACAAACTGTCTATATTACTTATTGCTAGTTATTTTGATGATTTAAAACCATGAAATCTTCACAGTGTTAATTACTGAATAAACAGCCGACCATGGTTACTGAGAACAAAAGTATCTAATAAACAGATAAATAAGCAGGCTAGGAGATGCAATTATGATGTATTATTTACATCCTTACTAAACGACATTTTACTCCAGAGTGGCAGAATGGAGAACAGTGTATGCATAGACTTCCATGAAGAATGAGTATTTCTATTTAAACAGCGTTAACTAAGATGTTGCGATTGCTCAGTTCCAGTTGCCCGTTGAGTGTGTGCACTGGGAGACGCTTTTCACATCTTAATATTTCCATCTTCTCACGAATACTAAGATTACGTCCCGTTTAATGCTGATGACTAGGAACAAAATTTCCGTAGCGTTCGAATAACAGCATTAGTTGTATGCCGCTTGACATAGTCGCGTAGTGAAATATCTTGGTGTAATGTTGCACTGCGATATGGTATGCGACGAGCGCGTAAGTACAGGGATGGTGCACTTTGTTTTACAGGAGAGCGCGTATGATATACTAGTGCGACACACATTTGAGGAAGGTTTAAAGGAAGACATGGAACAATTCAGAGGCGGTCTTGTATGTTTTATTACTGGTAGGTTCGATCAGTGTGCCAGTGTTACAGAAATGCTTTGGGAACTCAAAAGGGACGTTCTTTTAAAGGAAATTCAGAGCGCCAGCATTTGAAGCTGACTGCAGAACGATACTTCTGCCACCAACCTACATTTCAAGTAAGGATAACAACGCTACAGAAACATATAAGAGTGTCGTTTTTCCGTCGCACTTTGTGGAACAGGAAAGGGAGCGATTAGTAGTGATATGCCGGCTTTCTGAGTATTTATGTAGAAGCACATAAACGGGGAGCACGAAGATCCAAAAGTTGTTTATCCACTTTGCTGCACGTTTTGGAATTAGCTACCCTGTTGCATGGGAGTAAGCAAACGACATGAGATGTATCTGTTTTCCCCATCGTTTTAAAATCGTATAGTTCCAAGAGAGAAATTTGCTGATGGTTGCTAAGTTTTGGCATTATAGATAACTTAATAAATGCAGTCAACACCATGGGTGGCTATAGTCTTTGATAAATTTATCAAGGAACTTTTCTGGTGGCCTTCACCTATGGTTTAGAAAAATCTAAGAGCGCAGTCAAGGAGAAACTTGTCCGTTGATTACGTAAAAATGCTGTTAAAATATAGACATAAATATGTTAAAACACAGAGAAATTTTTTGTTGAGTAAGATAACGTTATTATAAGAAAACGAAGTAGAATTGCATTACTAGTGAACATTCCAGACATTGATGGCAGAGCAAAGTACATCAACATTTTTCAATAAATTAATGTTGCGGAAATAATTCATTTGTCTTTGTTCTGTGTCTGCTGGAAACATAACATACAAGGTGGATCACTTCACCGATAGAATATATTTTTCAGTATGCAGTGTGACTGAAGTTAAGTCAAATCTTTGTCACCAATTGCTTAAGCAATAGAGAAGCAGCACAGCGTTTCACTGCACTTGCCATCAACTGTTTTCGCGGAACATGGAACATATTATTGCGCAGTACAAATGGCACAGCATGGAAATTGACCCATCAAAAACTTGTCTTTGTTATTGCAAAATATAAGATAAAAATGATTTCGTAAGGTAATTAAGAAGATCGTAACGCACTCAAAATATTTAAAAGAATCTTCTTCATCCTCTCTGTACTAGAGCACCATCCGTAGGTTACGAAGTAGTATCCCGTAGGTGACAATAATCTTACTTTGAGACACTCTTTTATTTAGGGAGGCGGTGCAAATTTAAACAAATGTACCGCCTAAACCAGTGCCAGAAAATGTCACTCTTAAAAAAAATCTTGTCGTTACGAATTCCAAAGATTATTTGCACCATCGAAATGAAACTAGTACGCCATGTTCTCTTTAATTGCTTCTTTGCCCCACATTAAAGACTCCGGTAATCGAGTAATGTTGGTAGCACTGCATACATTCTCTTCAATTGAAGTGCGCGAGAAAATGATACGCGGATGCCATTAACTGTGGCAGAGCACTGTAACCTTTTTTACCACCATCTATAATGTAGAAAATTTAAGAACGTAGCATAAGAAACACCGATACAATAATATACTTCCTGAATATCAGTACTGGATACAGTGTCAATGAGAAAATCATACTAACGCTTCTTGTCATGAACAATATCACAAATAACTTGGAAATTATTAGAATTAGAGAGACTACCAAACAATCTGAAGAAGGAATAGGATTTTTAGCGGTACTCACAACAAGAAAAGGCTAAAATGCACGATAACAGGACATATTTTCTTTTGAAATGATGCACTGCTGTCTACCGTTTACGAAAGAATTTTTATTGAAAGCATGTTCATTTACCATCTTGTCAAACTGCATATCGGTCAGGCGTTTCATACAGCTATAAACAGACATTGTCAAACTGCATATCGGTCAGGCGTTTCAAAGAGCTATAAACAGACATTGTCGATTGCAAGGCTAAAACATATCTAAAAAGCAGAATACGGTGTGAGTTTGTCACGAGTCAGGTAGAATACATGCGTTTGCAGGGTGCAGGCAGCACTTGCTACTGAGGCACGCGTTACCTGCGGAGCGGCGTCGGTGACCATGGCGAACTGTTTTGGCTGTGGTGTGCCAGTGCTACTGCGGGCCCTCAGTGGAGCCGCACTGCTGCCAACCTGCGCGCACCAGCGCCCTCTACCCCCACCCCAGCTGCAGTGCGCGTACACTTCCATTCACAAGTGACTGTTGTACATTGGTAGGCGTACATTAATAGTTATCTTCCTTTCAATGAGAAGAAAACCCTGCGTTGTAGTTTATGTTTCGCCACATTGTGCACGCAATGGTAAAATGTTTTTGCTTATGCTTGCCGATTTTCACACACAATCGTACCGACAAGTGTCTTACATCTTCATATTACAGTGGAACGGTCCGTGATGAAAGGATGACCACATTTTGTCGAAATTTTCAGGCCGTACCCATTACTTAATTTTAAAATGTTCAGGTCATTCTTAATGCGTTCCTTGTGTTTATACTGCCTGATGTGATAACATAAAATGACTTCACAAGGCCTCTAAGAAACTATCTTCTGTCCAGTTTTATCTATCTAGTTAGGGACTTAAATGGGGCTATAAGAGTAAAAGGAGAAAATCTGACGACTCTCATATTATACTAAATAGTTGCAGATCTGCTTTTTTCGTAAAACGCTCTCCTGATACTTTTAAATTTCGTTGGAACAGCTACAATTGCATTTATGTGTATTTTTAAACAAGTATTATGAAATATAATTTGCTATTTATTCTGCAATATAGTTTTTAAATATTTCAGTGTTTTTATATATATATATATATATATATATATATATATATATATATATATATATATATATATATATTTTTTTTTTTTTTTTTTTTTTTTTAAATGGAGATACGAAATACGCGAGTCTACATATAATTCTTCACGATCTTATTAGTCTTCTGCAAATGCATGTTATGGCCATAGATAAAAGGATACGGATGTAAGCTATACGAGAGTAAAACAATAATTTTGTTAGTGAAAAAAAATTAAGTAGAAAAGATAAGGACATAAGTTTATGGACAAGAATATAACATTATTGTAAAATAACTCTTATTGACTACAAATCAATTTTTATTTATGTTCTGTAAATAAATGAAATAGTGTAGACACGCTACGGACATGAATAGATTTTTTGAAATCAAATCTCGAGCCAGATATAAACGCTGGAAATTTCTCTCATACTTACAAACAATTTATCAACGCTACACACAATCTGTATTAGATGCTCGTATTAACTAATTACGTACGAGCCGTTCTACAAAAATTCCATTCTATTGAATACAGCCAAACTTGGACGTTTTAGGAAATTACTCAAATGAATACGTAGTGTTACTAAGAAATTAATATCCTTTACAAAATCAGGCAGTGTATATTTCACATTTAAGAATAGACTTCATTTCAGTAACTTTGTTACATCAAAGGAACAGTTTTCGTACCTCACAAGGTACAAACATATTCTTCTTGAAAATAAAAGGATTTAGAAAATTTTAAACCCATAATTAAAGAGAGGAGAATCGGATAGTGTGTTTGGCCAGCAGCAGCAAACTCTGCTTCTCCTGTTTGAATGCTGTATCATTATCTTCAACGGCTGCCCTTATTGTTTTAAAACCACAACATCGTCATTATATTCCACGGCATGTGTCGGGGGAACATTTGTTCCGTGCAACTGAAAATTCAGTTTTAACAAGAAATTTCACTTTATTTAAATGGAAAATTATCACTGTTTTGTTTAGATCATCAAACGTAGTAACTCTTATTCTTTGAGCTGCAAAGAAAAAGGATAATTAGAAATAAACTTGTGTTCACTTATTGGGGCAAGTGCTGGATGCAGCTACATGTAATAGCCTTAGTCCCGAATAAGTCTACGACACATACCTAAGGCTCCTAAATTTATCTGTGTGTAACAATGAGAAAACTCACATCCATATTTGTACATTGCTACTTTCTGAATAACTGACCACTGCAGAATGTTTTCTCTTGGAAATCGAATTGTCACAAAAAATTTCGGTTTCTCTTCCACAACAGCTCAAAATTCTGCCATTTGTGAAATAATTTTCGGTAGTAGTAGAATTCCTTATTACTTCGGAATACAAATCATATTTCCGAAATTTTCACGATATTATGTTTTCTTTTACGCTACTGATGGTTAAGTGAACACACAGCGAGTGCTTTTTCATGTTGACTTTCCGCCTAGTTACAGAGTGAAGCAAGCTCGAATATGAGTACATGCCTACAACCTTCTTGCTGCTCTAAGGTAATATTAATTGTTTGCATTTCTGATTTCTCTTTTGTTTAAACATCAGAACACAACGCAACGATTCCACAGAACAATAGATAGCTAAGGATGTCGATTGTTTTTCGGCAATGTGTGCGGCTGATATCGGTTAGAAAAAAAATTTGTTACGAGACCCTGTAGTACTGAAACGGCAAAAACATTTTAACTTATATACACAAATTTCTTCGAGACCCTAGTGTAGCCTAAAAAGGCGAAATATTTTACTTTCAGGAACATGAAAGTACTACTTATCTCCGACTCGGTCAGCGTTAAAACACTATGGAAATCGTACTGAAGACGATAGTTTTATAATAGGAAAGAAGCTATAAAAGTGTAACTAAATTATGTCAGTAAAGAAAACACAAAGAAAAGTATCTGTAAGTTAGTAGTGTATCTAAGAATCTACCTGTGACCAGCTTAGGCGTTTCATTTGATTGTTTATCTTAACCTCTGAGACCAGACTACAGAAGTAAATATCTTCCAGACAATTAAAAAAAAGGAATTAACCAAAGTTGGCTGGATAAGAAGCTAGCGTGTGATTTGTAATAGGCGGCGGCTGCAGCCATTGGTGGGCGCGCAGGTTGCCCAGCCTGGAGCGCTGCAGACGGCGCGTGGCGCAGTACAGCGCGATCAATAGGACCTGCAGCCTGCACCGCGCCAGTGACTCATAGCCGGCCCGCCACCTTGCACTAGCCACTGCTGACACCCATTATTATTCGCCACTAGCTGTTCCCGGCCACACCTTACTTCAGAATGCTAAAGGGGAAGCCCGCGTTACTAAAATGTGCTTCTCCTCCCCCCACCCTTTCCCTCCTCCTCCCTCTCCAATCTTCCCACTCTTCTTGTCTACCTCCCCCTCTCTTTGCCTACCCGCTTCTCCTTCCCACTCTAGAACCTTTTTCGGTGTTGTTTTCAAAATCCTACGTCAACGAATCTTCTTGCGAGAATGCTTCGAAATTTTGAGACAATGTTGCATTCGACTACGCGTTTACGTACAAAGTGTCCCACTTAAACTTTACATCCCAAATATTTCATCATCATCATCGTCATCATAAGAGACTTATGCCTTTCAGCGTTCAGTCTGGAGCATAATACCTCTAATAAAATTCCTCCATTATCCCCTATTCGATGCTAACATTGATACCTCGTCTGCCGGCCGCGGTGGCCGAGGGGACTGAGGCGCTACAGTCACGGTCTGCTCGGCCACTACGGTCGGGGGTTCGAATCCCCCTCGGGCATGGATATTTGTGCCATCCTTAGTCTTAGTTAGTTCATAAGTAGTTTGTAAGTTTAGGGACTGATGACCCCGTAGTTAAGTCCCATAGACTATACAAACATTTGAACATTTTTGATACCTCGTCTGATGTTAAACCTTTTACTTCAAAATCATTCTGCACCGAATCTAAGTACTTTCTTCTTGGTCTACCTCGACTCCTCTTGCCCTCTGCTGCCGAGCTCATGAGTCTCTTAGGTAACTTTGCTTCTCCCGTTCGTGTAACAAGACCCCATCATCTCAGCCTGTTCGCTCTAACTGCTTCATCTATGGTGTTCATTCCCAGTTTTTCTTTGTTGATTTCGTCATTATGGACACCCTCCTGCCACTCTTCCCATCTATTAGTACCTGCCATCATTCTTGCTACTTTCATATCTGTAACCTCTACCTTATGAATAAAGTAACCTGTATCCACCCAACTTTCACTTCCACACAACAAAGTTGGCCGAAAGATAGAGCGATGCACTGCTAACTTAGTCTTGGTACTTACTCCCTTCTTGCAGAAGAGAGTAGATCTTAGCTGAGCACTCACTGCATTAGCTTTGCTACACGTAACAAATATCTATGAAACAAAAATAGATGTTGAAAAAACACTTCTGCGGGCATGTAAGTACGTCAGGGACATAGGAAAGATACACCCCAATACGTAAAAAAGTATTACTTTAACGCAAACTTATTTTACTCTAAATTGACACCCCATATTCTTTCTGGTGGAATCAATAGCATGAGAAATCACAGAGAAATTGGGAATCGCAGTTGACGTTTGAAATAACCGCAACGAGCAGCTAGCAAACGTCCCGAACCGCAAACGTGAACCTCACGCTGCCCGTGAACGGAGCGCTATCTTGACGCTTCTTTTATTTCGAGCGCCAGATTCACTTCGCGACTTCTCGGGATGTAACTCACGTATAGCAATACAACCAGCGCCATTACTTTTATGATTCTCCAGCAACTGATTGCATAAAAAAATGGGTTGTACATTTAAAAAACATAAGTTAGCGTTGAAAATAATATTTGTTTATTTTTCAGAATCTCATAGTAGCTACTTTCATAAGCGCCTGCCATACGTTCAGTGGCCGTGCGCTCTAAGGCGCCTTGCTACAGAGCGCGCCGCTGCTCGCCGTCGGAGGTTCGGGTCCTCCCACGGAAGGAGTCTAAGTCGTTTGTAAGTCTTGGCACTGATAACCGCAGCAGTTAAGTCACTTAAATTTACAAACATTTCAACATTTAATTAGGTTCATGAAAGGAAAATTTGTGTTGTTTCTCTTTTTCAGGAATGAAATGTAGTTTAGTATTAGTGTTTACACAACTGAACTGGGATACTTTGACTAAAACCAGTTTCCAAAACACTTTCATACTGTGTTCCTGACAACGTTAGTTATAAAGGATTTTCATTTCAACTGAAGACATTGAAATATATCGAAAACTATAGATCGGGTATAAAAAGATGTAATTCAAATTTTTTTGTCACGGAGGAGGACATCTAATGATGCTACCGTCGACCCCACTCGTGTGTGATTCGAAGAGGCAACTATGAAAACTTCGAAAAAATGGCGTCTCGATCTACATCTACATGAATACACTGCGAGTCACATTCAAGTGCACAGCAGAGGGTTCATCGAACCACTTTCGTGATATTTCTCTGTAGTTCCATTCTCTACATCAATCAATCGTGTAAGTTTGCGCCAACCTTTTTGATACAAAGGGAAATTACAAAGAGACCCTATACTCATACTTGCAGGAGAGCGGATTGCTCGACAGAGTACCGCAAGATATCTGGGTGTCCACCTGGACCAGAGACTGCGCTAAGACTCGCACATCGAGCAGACCACAGCACTGGAGAACAAGATTATTTCTATCGGTCAGAGGAGATTTCATCTTCCTCCGACAGTGACTAAATTATACCACAACAGCCTGCTCGTCTCGATTCAAGAGAGTGCAAAGAAACATTATTATTAGAGCTGTAGGAACAACACTTACCGACGGCTTAACGGTTGTGATGAGGCGTCACCCCATTGATCTGCTAATAAGGAACAAAGTAGCTATTTATTGGCTTAAAAACATGATTTTATTCAGATCGAAAAAAATTATGGATCGTGTCTGCCAAAGCAAGAAAGAGATAAATGAATTAGTTAATGACATCTGGCAGCAAAGTTGGGATACATCTACCACAGCCAGACGAGTGTATTCCTTTTTACCATCAGCGAGAGAAAGACTCAAACTCAAATTTCAACTAACCAAAGGTTTAGTGCACTTCTTGACGGGCCTTGGCCCATATCCGGTATACTTACACCGGATAGGAAAACGGCCTAACCCAGTTTGTGACTGTGGTGAAGAGGTCGGCACTCCTAAACATATCATTTTCGATTGTCCTATATACGCACAAGTTGCCTCTGTGGAGAAACTAGGAATGTACATGACATATTAAGAGATCAGGTGTTAGTTGAACATCTTACCAAACTAACAGAAAAGATCTCATCTCATGCGCAGCGCAGTGACATGTCGCGAAACAACAGGTGAGAAAAGCCGTGTATGCCTTCCGGTAAGGTATACAAAATGACCAATACCTACTGAATAGGACAGCATCTCAAGTCAGGCCGACTACCATCAGGTGCCCTTACTGGAAGGATAGTTGAGGCAAACATTATGAGCTGGACGACTTCCCCGCAAGGTCTCAGGGAGAAGTCACAAGGAAATGGAAACGGTGATGGTTTGCCTCTCTACCTTCCATTAAATAGTCAAGATAGTATTCGTGGTGTAACAGAGATGGATACATACTAGTTAGAGCACCACAGTAGAAGTTGTTTAGTTCATTGTTAAAGTAGAAGAAAAAATTTTTGTTCATGTTTATTAGAGAATTTGCAGTGGTTTAGTTAGATAGTAGGCCCCGCCCACGACCACGTCGTAGGGATGGCTACTGGCCTCCCTTCAGGAGGCTTGCTAAGAGGCGGTAAACTTGTGATGTGTTTAAAAATAATTAGTTCTAACTAACCATGTTACATTGTAAAATAATAAATAAAATAAAGTTATAAAGGTCTGTTTTAGTCACCTAGGTAACAGAACTATCCGATATTTGTAATTGAAAAAAAAATTACCCTGTATATATATGAAATCAAATAAAAGAGTCATCTTTGAGCGTTGTAGAAAGTACAGTAATTGCAGACTGATAAAAGTTGCACACTGAGAGATACTTCAAAGTGACAGTCGGCGGTGATCCTAACTGTCGGCCCTTAAGCACGTTACGTCTATTCGGAGTCCCTAGTTATGAGTATTAGGGCACTACGGAACACTGTAGTACAATGAAGACAGTTCCGAGAATAATGAGAGTGACTGTTGCTAAGTGTTCTGCTTCAGATTTCACGCAGAGTGTAAGAATTACTTCGGTAAGATCATCTTACAAGAAACCTTTTTCTTTACGTCCTTTCCAACAGAAGGAATGCCGATAGTGTTGATGCAGGCAAGAGGTAGTGCAGTACGGTATAGTGGAAGGCGGCGGCGTGTGTCGTGTCAGCAGAGCGCTCGCCGCGGCCGCGACATTTCGTTAAAGGTTGTGCGTGCAACCCTCCAGTCGAAGGTCACGCGGATATTTTAGTAGCCGGACCGACATCACAATTCTCAACCCCCTGCACAATTACGTTGCATATTTAACCAGCTAGACTGTAGTTTCTGAATGAAGGGCATTTTTTAAAGGGAGGACCATTTTTCAACTTTCCACATCACCTATTTCAATGCCCACCGGCAGACAATGTAGTTAATTCCTTTGTATCTCGGTTAATAACAGCTGTATGATCAAAAACTAAACTTGTTATTTCCGACAGGTCCAGACACCACATACCTATGTGCTATCAGTCAGTCAGGGGGAAGCAAATTATTCTCTGTGGGGATTTAAATTTAGATTCTCTGATGGAGTGTAATAGGAAGAATGACGTTGAAGCATTACTCGGTTCTTTCAATTTGACATATGTTATTGATTTATCTACATGGGTAGTAAAGGACAGTAACTTCTTTATAGACCAAGAGAAGTAACAACAAACACGGTTATCCAGTTGTGAGTGTTGTTTCTGATAATAGGGCACACGTAGTCGCAGTATACAATACAGCTTTTTACAAACATTCAAAACACTCCTGCAAAGTAGTACGTCCAATTAGTGATTTTAGAATTACAAATATCAGGAAAAGCCTTACGCTAATTTAAAATACAGCTTATTGCATGATACATTTGTAAGTGTATTTGAAAACCGTTTCCCCGAGAAAATAATTAAATATAATTGTAAGAACCTATGTAAAAATCACATGGCTTACCAGGGGAATAAAAATATCTTGTTACCAGAAAATAGAAGTGTATCTAACCCGAATACTCAAATATTATAACAGAAGCTCTGCTACATTAAGAAAAGCTATTAAAAAGGCCAGAAATGTGTGTATCATCTCCGAGATTAGTGTACCTAATAATAAATCTAAAATAATTTCGATTATTATTGAAAGGGAAAGTGGCAACGAAGAGCACAGGAAAAATTGTAGTATCGTCAAACTAAATTATCATAAACTTTATGTACTTTCAAGTAATTTTTTCGTAACTGCGAATATGATTGTCATCTGTACAATTTGTTGGTGACATGAAAATGTATGCCAGAACCGGACCCGAAGCCGGACTCCCCCTTTTGGCGAGCTGTCACCTCAACTGTCACTCTGCAGGCCACATGTTCAAATGTTCAAATGTTTGTAGAAATAATGGGACTTAACTACTGGGTCATCAGTCCCTAAGCTTACAAACTACTTATGAACTAGCTAACACTAAGGACGGCACAAATATCCATGCCCGAGGGGGGATTCGAACCCCCGACCTTAGTGGCCGTGCAAACTATGACTGGCGCGTCGCAGAGCGCTCGGCCACCGCGGCCGGCAGGCCACATGTGCTCTGCTTTTATCCTGTACTGCTCCTACAGTATCTCACACACGGTGAGACATCTATTTATTGTCCAAGTCCTTGCTTTGATTAGAAATATAATGTGCAGAGTCCGCTTCCTTACGATGTAACCAATGCAATATTAATGTGCTCGGAGGTGATGGTCTTCGTTATCCTATATAAAAAGTATCATCTAAGTAGTTTCTTATTGTTTATAACTGGTGCTGTTTCTGGTGCTTGGACTGACCACATGTAGCTAATTTTGTCCGTTGAAATGTTGCACAGAGTTCTTTAACATGTGGTTGATACAGCCTTCGAAACAGGTACACGTTGCTGAGCTTTCAAGCTCTTAGCGATCCAAATTTCGTGGTGCAAGGCAAATATTGTTTCCACGGCAGTTGACAATCGGTTTTATTGTTAGCTTATAAGGTTTAGGAAACGACACCAAAACTGAATTTCACTTTCTTGCAGACCAACAATACGGACGGCCGTCTACATTTAAAGACCTAGATATCGAGCGCCCATCATCATCATCATCATCATCATTAAACACAAATTACTTACAAAGGAATGCTGTGGGTGATTTTTTGCTAAACGAGTCAATACATTGTTTACAACGAGGCCACGCTTATTATGGCTTAAAATTCCAAACTTTCATCCGAATGTTGTTTGCTCAAGTTCAGACCAAAATACGACACCCTCTGTATGATTTCCCAGTCGCTGCAGGCTTACAACGTTCTACCATCACCAAGAATGTTGCCTACAGTTACTAGAAAGAACAAGTTGTTTTTCATATCCCCCCAATACTTTTCTATAACTATTTATTAGTAAACAAGATGACTGCTAAAGGAATAGGTTCGTTGGTACGCTTAATGATAAAATAAAAAAAAAATACTAGGTCCCTCCTACCTTATAAACAAAAAATTCTCAACAGTGCTGATATCAAATAATTTTCAAAGGGTGAATCATTCTTCGGATGAGCAAGAGAAATCGGACTTCATTAAACATGATTCACTTACATAGTCGAATGTATCAACCTGAAGACAGTTTCATCACAATCAGTAAAACAGCAAAAAACTAAAAGACTAAAACAAAATATCAATTTTGTGAATTACTGTACTACAAAATCAAGGCGTTAGTATTTATGAGATTCCTCTTTAATTGTCTCTTACGGCAGGCAAGGAAAGCATGTTCATTCCAGTCCCGAACGTGCATAGGGAAAAGGAGGGGGGAGGTTTTACAGGGAACGGAACGCAGCTCACAACAGCTGTGCTGACAGAGGACTACACTTCAATATTTCATTTAGTAGTCTCGACTTCATCCCATGTATTATTTGAACTTATCGACACGTACTGACAGAGGCTACCTTTGGACAATTCTTTTCTTTTCTTTCATTTCAGCTGTTGACTATTTTCTGGACGTAATACTAAACGTGTATTCACGATACTTGTTTGACACTGGGTTGCTATAAGCCACGAAATACTTGACACTCTTCTTGACAGTGATAAAATTCGTGTGCAGTTCTTTGCGGTGATGTTTACTGAGAAGGTTCATTACTAAGGGTTAAACTTCTTAATTAAATTAACTCTAACGAAGATAATTGAAAGCATAAAATAATAGCAGACAGCTACAGGACTATTAGAAAAAGAATTGCGAGGAAAAATATATTGTAAGATAAAGAACATTTGAGATAATTGATGCCTCATGCAAGGAACAAGATGTGGCGTGCTGCCGTCAGGCGTGTCCCTGGAACACATCTCACGGCAGCTGTATAGTAACACTATGACGGCAGTTTCATATACTATCACGTTTCTTTTAGTGAAGAGTAACTAGACTCTTTTTCCTCTGCGCTACGTACGCCACCTGGTTGAACCTACAGTAAGTTAGTTTTTTTGCGTAAGGAGGTTTATTACTCGTTTGTGGCAATAGTTAAATTATTCACCTTAGCATATATGACGAACCTGTTAAACATATAGTACGCTGAATAAATAAATTTACTACAGTAGAGTTTGAAGATTTCTTCTACCAGCAGAAAAATGCTCCTTTCGAAGCACAGCAAATAATTTTTCAGCTGGTTCCTTATTGCCCTTGCTTATCTAAGTCAAATTCTATAGATATGTAAAGATATTACACTTTCGTTATATATTTGACACATTTATATACAGAAATGTTTGAAATGTTTGTTAAGCTTATGGGACTTTACTGCAGGGTCATCAGTCCCTAAGCTTACAAACTACTTATGAACTAACTATGAACTAAAGACAGCACAAACATCCATGCCCGATGGAGGATTCGAACCCCCGACGGGGAACGGCCTCGCTCATCGGAGAATAGCGCCTCAATGCGCTTGGCCACTCCGCCGCGGCATTTATACACAGAGTATGACGAATAAAAAGAGTAATTTCCATTTGTCGCAAGAGGGTATCAGACTGTACGATATCCAAAGATATTTAAAGAAAAGTTGTTTAGGAATATAATCTTAAGATCATATGGTAAATATTTCGACGATTTTTAATTGATAAAAAACGTGTGGTCTTCCCCACAATTCGAAATATTTGTACTGAAAAAATCATGGTTTTTGTCAGGAACCACTTAGGAAGAAATGATGCTTGCATAATCCGTAGAAAGCCCACTCTAGACCACTTGTAATGTACTAATACCGACTGATTTGCTCACAGTGTGTCCTGCACTGAAGGAAAGCTACCGTATGCTAGTTCTGATAGGTATACAGGGTTATCCAAAATACGTGACCCCTTACCTCTGTGATCAATACAGCCCGAGATATGGACCGCCAAGAATCGCAGTTCGGCATACCAAAGATGTTAACACCACGCATTGCCGTCTACGGTATCATTATTACTTCTTCCGGAGTTACTTGCTCCTGATTTTTCTCAGTCGAAATGGAGAAGATATTCTGGTTTTCATAAACGGTATCTATTGAGTGAGTCTGCGTGGTGATTAACACGTTAAGAAAGAAGAGAATTTTAATTCCCACTAAACTGTGGTGATTTATGATTCGCCGGCCGCGGTGGCCGAGGGGACTGAGGCGCGTCAGTCACGGTCTGCACAGCCACTACGGTCGGAGGTTCGAATCCCCCCTCGGGCATGGATATTTGTGCCGTCCTTAGGATTAGCTAGTTCATAAGTAGTTTGTAAGTATAGGGACTGATGACCCCGTAGTTAAGTCTCATAAGCTATACAAACATTTGAAACATTTGATTCCAACGATTTCCCCAAATCACTTGGTTCGAATTGTGCATAATTTCCATTTCCCACTGCGTCAATTTCCAGCTAGCCTTGATGTCGCTTGTCAAGCCACGTAGTCATCTCCCCATCCTACATCTACATATACAGGGTGAATCACCTAACACTTGCACCGAAAGTATTGCGGAAACGAAAAGTGCGATTGATGTGCGGTTTTCACCGAATGGATTGGTAGTCAAGGACTCGTATTATTAGCCAATAAACAGATTGTAAGAATACCTAGAATGTTTATTTTTATGCAAACATACAATTTTTCAAATGGAACAATGGTTGTTTCTATCATGTACTGGAATTTTTGTCACCAGCTGTGTACAAATAATTTTGAATGACATTTTTATCACGTTTAGTTTGGCAGCTACAACCATTCAAGGTTTTGGGGGCGGAGGCTACGACAGCGTAGCTGACTGGCTGGTGATCATGAGACAGTGGGCCGTGCCCCAGGGGCTAGCCACTCGACCAGTAAGCACGCTATCGCAGCCTCCGTCCCCGAAACTTTGAACTATTGTAGCTGCCAAACTAAACGTGATAAAAAGTCATTCTAAATTCTTTGTACACAGCTGGTGTCAAAAATTCCAGTGCATGATAGAAACAACCATTGTTCCATTTAAAAAAAACTGTACGTTTGCATAAAAAATACGCTTTCTAAGTAATATTACAATATGTTTGTTGGCTAAAAATACGAGCCCTGACTACCAATCCATTCTGTGAAAACCGCACATCAATCGCACTTTTCGTTTCCGCAATATTTGCGGTGCCAATGTTAGGTGATTCGCCCTGTATACTCCGCAAACCACCCATAAGTGCGTGGCGGAGGCTACACTGTACTTACTTTCCTGTTCCACCCCACATAGTACGAGGCACAAACGAATGCTCGTATGCATCCGTACGAGTTCTAATCTCTCTGATCTTATCCTTGTGGTCTTTACGCGAAATGTAGGTTGGTGGCAGTACAACAGTTCTGCAGTTCGCCTCAAATTTCGGCCCTCTAAATTTCTTCAGCAGCGTTTTTTGAAAAGAACGCCGCTGTTCCCCCATCGACTCTCAGTTGAGTTCCCTTAGCATCTCAGTTCGCGCATTGATCGAATCTACCAATTATGAACCTAGCCACTCGCCTCTGAACTGCCTCTATTTCCTCTTTTAAACCGATCTGGTTGTGATCCCAAACACTTGACCAATACTGAACTGAGAATGTTTTCAAGAATTCTACAGCAAACTGATGTTACTGATATAGGTCTGTTATTTTGGGGATCCAGTCTCTTACCTTTCTTATACCCGGGAGTTACCTGCACCTTTTTCCAGTCGCTTGCAACTTTGCACTGGATCAAAGTTTCGCGAAAAATGCAAGCTTCTCTACATCAGCTATGCCTATTACTATGCCTTCCATTCGGGAGTTAGTGCGAGCATCGAATGAAGGTATGTTTGCACGGTCCTTCTGCGTGAACGAATTGTTAAATGTTAAATATAAAATTTTGACTTTCATTTTGATGTCTTCCATCACCATCCCATAATGATCGACGAGTGACTGAATAGAGATCTTTGATCCGCTTACCGACTTTACATAGGACAAGAATTTTTTTCGAATTCTCGACAAGATCTTTTGCTAAGGTATGACGGTGGTAGTTATTGTATGCTTCGCGCATAGCTATTTTTATAGACGTGAGTTTCTTTACTAACTTTAGTCTGATTAGATTTGCTTGAACTTTTTTGAATCGAGAGTGAAACTGTCTTTGCTTTCTCAGCATTTTTTGAATATTATTATTAAATCGTGATGTTTCTTTCCCATCCTTAATCCAATTTGTCGGCACATGTTTCCCCAGCGCATTCTTTACAAAGCATTTAAAATTTGCTCACAATTCCTCCACGAGCACCGTAGCGGAACTAAACGATGTCCATTCGTTCCTTAAGTGGGGCGCTAACAATTGCTTACCTGCTATTTCTAGCACAAACATCTCCTAGGCTTCTTGACCGATTTTATCTTTAAATTTGGTGGCCACTGTCGCTATGACGACATTACGATCACTAACCCCCACCTCTACAGTGGCATCACTGACAAGGTCTGGCCTGTTTGTATCAATAATGTCTAAAATATTTCCATTGCGTGTGGGCTGACGATTTAGCTGCTGAAGGCAGTCTTAGGAAAACATGCTCAACAATTTACAAGACTGCTTGTCAGTACCCCCTGTAGTGAAACAGGCGTCTCAGGCTATACTCGGCAGGTTGAAGTCGCCCCCATCTAATAATGCGAGGTCCTGGTACCTTGGTGCTACTGTTCGTAATGACTCTTGCGCAGCGTCGGTGGGACCGAATGGCAGGTAAAACAGCCAAACATTAACTTTATACTTGTTACACGGGTCCAGATAACCTCACAGTCAGTCTCGACGTCGACCTCAGTAGAAGGGTCGACAGTGAGCGAGTGGTTTCTCGCTACTACACAGTGACCAGGTCACGGAGGAAATAAACCTCCTTGCATGGACAGATGTAGTGAAATGCTCACAGTGCGTTTCTGTTTCAGACTGTGAGACCTGAATTACAGATGAAATGCGTCCCGTGGAGCCGCAAGCAGCCGTTCGGCAGGTGATCTTTCCCAGCACGTTTTATCTCGACTGACACGGGGCTCGCTAGCCACTGAGGAAGTGGCGCTATTTTTGACCGTGCTCTGCACAATAAAACTCGCGATGACGCAATAGGGGATTCCGAGCGACGGAAATACACATCCTGAAGACTGGATCTTCAAGGGAAACTCTCCTTTCACTCACGAACGGCACCCAGTAATAACGATACTTGCTATGAATGCAAATATATAAATGCAAATATATCAAAGTGTTGAGGTAGTCGGTCAGCCTTGATTCCTGTCTAGGCTGTACAGAGGATGGGGCGTTTGTGTGTAAATACTTACTGCGAGTATGATACGTAATAGGCACTATGAAACGCCTAAGTTTTAAAAAAATGATGTACAATAAATATTAATCGGCTCGAAACTACTAAATGAGAGTATTCAGATTACTTTTTGCATATCCTGTATCACTACCAGTTTCATTACACTTTATGGAGGAAGTAAGCCGTTAACTATTGTTAAAGGAAAATTGTGAAAATGATGATAACGTAAGCACAAATTGCAACTCACTGTAAAGAGGGTTAACGTTCAAGTTTCACCGCCTCCTTTATTGCCAGGGACTGGTTGACGATATTGTGTGTGTGTGTGTGTGTGTGTGTGTGTGTGTGTGTGTGTGTGTGTGTGTGTGTCTGTGTGTGGGCGAGCCTTGTCGTACAACTGGAACTCCCACCATACTTGCCGAGACTTCTTCCTATTGCCTCCACTCAAACTCGCTTTGAAACGAAACAGATTTGACGATATTCCTGAACACCATCCCAAAGGAAGACTTGGTGCAAATTTTCCAGAAAACGTGTCGCAGTGCTCAGTGGTGCATCTTATGGGAGATGACTACTTCGAAGGACAGTACGGTAACTGTAGTTCGTAGTTCATCTACGTTAACATTACAGGACTGTTCACCGAAATTTATAGTCACAGGTTATATTATTATTACTTAAGATACTTCAAAACAAACGCGTCACACTACCAATAAAAATTAACAAACAGAGGCTGGGAAGGGTGATTTCGGATGAGGAGAGAAGAGCACGATCTGAAAGAATGAAAAGGTATTGGGCCAACAAAAAAATAAATAAAAATAAAAAATAACAGAAGAACCTAATTCATAATATTTATGTTGACCATAAAAGTAATAAATAAAAAAAGTAATAAATAAATGAACCACTGTATTATTAAATTGTCATGTTTATTATTGAACTAAATTGTGTTAATGCATAACAACAAATTGTAATAACCTTGTAATATTGACTAAAGTGGTCCAATTAAGGCCATAAAATAAATAAATAAATAAATAAATTATTACTATTACTGCTGTTATTAGCGCGAATTTTTTTAACGGTTGCACCCTCCATAATTAAACAAATAAGATTGAGAATGAGCCCCAATAAACCAGATTTCGCATCTGTCTTATTCAGAACCCTCTCTTCCGATTTGAGTAACACAGGCCATAAAACGCTATTTCCAGCCTTTAATGATTTTTCCCTTTATTGCCTCCTGCAATCATACATTGAATTATTACCACCAATAAACATTCGAAATTCATTGTAAATTCTCTAATTGCAGCACTAGTGAGGTAGCGAAACACAACTCAAATTCTCGCTCATACATCAATGTCCTTACAAAATGACAGGGTGAATCACCTGCAGCTATAGTGCGTGTATGCAATATCTCTGCAACTATCAGTGTTCTACAATAGGAGTACATTTGGGGTTGGGTCTATGGTAGCTGGAGAAAGTAATTTCTGCAATATCCATATACATCTGCTGTCCCAAGTCGTTGTAGCATCTCTGCGACGAAACTATTGTTATAAAGCATTTTGATAGAATGAGTACACAGTTGGATGATAGCTCAATTGTGATGTAGCAATTTCAGAAAATATACTGGGTGTGAGAAATAGGTCCGATTTAGATGCTATAGATTCTCAATACTGACTTAGGAACGTAAACACAGAAACCTCTTTTCAGGAAGCCGTCACTATGACTGCAGGTAAGAAAGGATTCGCCATCCAGCGTTGAGGCAGGTCACAGCTGGGGGAGGGATGTAACCACATGTCATGTTGCTTCTAAATAAAGCTCACTTTTAGCGAAACATGTGGTTTTATTTAGAAGCGCCTATCCTGGAATGTGGAACAAAGCGAGGGAGCGCACCATTACCTTCGCGTTTTCAGGCGCTCCATCCCCGATAGCAGACATTACCATGCTTGTACAAGAGTTATATGTATGCCTCAATTTATCTAATATATAAAAAGGAATGTTTGTTCGTATTTTATGCGCTGCCGTAGTGTTCATGCGACTGCGATGAAACTTTGCACACTCCATGTTCCAAACAAGAAGAAAGTAAGTGTCTAAGTAAAATTTTTTATGGTGCATCCCAAGGGGTACTTTATGTACCAAATGTTCTGTTTTATTCCGATATTGACGATATTGATGTATAGTATTTTTGCACGCTGAACCTTCTAGCTCAGATGTCATATGGTGAATGGGGGAGGGTATCTTGCAATAACTTCACTGACCACCATCAAAGTTAACGGAGTGATATAGTTTTACAAAGCAATCGACTGAGCAGGTGGAGGGACGAGGAAGTGACTGGCGGACAAAGGGAAGGTGGAGATGGGCGAAGAGAAGATAGGAGAGATGAGCAGAGAGGGGGAGGCCAACAACTGGAGAATCAAGTATCCGGGAGACTCCGGACTCCAGCTGGCATACGTATAAAATCTATGGAAAAGGTGTATTCTTAATATCACTTCTAGGAAGAGATAGTAGGACAAGCTAACTGAAAATATGTAACGAGTAGCAAATAGTACGACAACCAATCAGAAACGCAATCATTCAGAAAAGAAAATAAATTGTCGCCATCCCATTACAGAGCCTGATAGCAGAAGTTACCCAGCTTGGCAATATGATTTAAGATAACAGTATAATCACTAACACTTCTCCGCTGAAATAGAGAGAAAAGATGATATTGTCAGAGAGCTTTCGGCAGTGAACTCTCTCTCTCTTCGGAGTGGTAGGAAGTGTGATGACTCTTAGCGGATAGATTCCAGACGAGACTGTATTTGACTAAGTAGCTCTCTGTTCTCACGCTAATCACACAATTTCCTTGGCCAGACCTCTGTAGAACAATCAGCACACGCTCCTATACTCTGTACCTGCGATTGCTAATGTACTGTTATATCCAGAACGGGTTGCTGACAGTCACGAGGCCGAATGCGCCAATACCCTAGAACTGCGTTCTCTGTGCAAATTACGTTTCCCGCTGCTTTCGTGTGGAAGTCCATCAGGGACAAACTGTGTGAGTCTTTTTTAGGTATTTTACATCACCACAATATACTCAAATAAATTACAGCTGCTTTACTTTCGCAAGGAGCGCTGTCATTTACATAAGTAATAACAGCACAAATCGCGACTGCTGTTTTCAGAATTGCGAATAATCCACTGTCAGGAGCAGCTTTCAAATCCATTCGATACATACACGGTCGGAGTCCCTCAAGTTGTATGCACAATTGAACACATCAATATAATGGCAATAAATATATTTTTATGCCTTCAAATTCCAACAAACTTCTTGACCAGCAGTAGACTGGACTTTTTTTCTGTCTTTTTTTTTTCAAAATGGAGCGATGGAGGGCGGAGTTTCAGTGATTTCATGTTCAAATGTTTACGTCTCTTTAATAAGTGCAAAAATGTTCAAATGTTTGTTAAGCTTATGGGACTCAACTAGGGGTCATCAGTTCCTAAACTTACAAACTACTTATGAACTACTTACGAACTAGGACGGCACAAATATCCATGCCCGAGGGGGGATTCGAACCCCCGACCGTAGTGGCCGTGCAGACCGTGACTGGAGCGCCTCAGTCCCCTCGGCCACCGCGGCCGGCAGTGATTTCATGTGAGACAATTGCCTTTCCGCCATTATTCAAATTCCCGCCAATATAGGGTGGTGGTCAGATCCGGAATCGGTGGGTCCAGGGTTCGAATTTCGAATGCAGTATTCCTTGGTTGCTCGCGGGGAAGACTGCAGTACGTAATCTTGTGGGGCCGGCCGCGGGGACTGAGGCGCTCCAGTCACGGTCTGCACGGCCACTACGGTTGGGGGTTCGAATCCCCCCTCGAGCATGGATGTTTGTGCCGTCCTTAGTATAAGGTAGTTCGTAAGTTTAGGGACTGATGACCCTGTTTTTAAGTCCCATAAGCTTAACAAACATTTGAACATTTGAATCTTGTGGATTTGCGGTTCCTTGGATGCTGAAGGATGGAGTAATTAATTTGCACATTATTTTGATACCAATTTCATTTCAAAGAGGCGTACAAACCCCCTTATCCCCCTACTAGCAGTTCACCGTGAGATTACTGAAGTGAACAAGAACATTATAAGTAGCTGCATCGTTCGGTGTAGGTGTCGTGCATTTCGTGACGGACCTACTAATGTTTATGATGAAGAACAAAGTGGCTGACCATCTGGTGTGCATGGTGGACTTGTGGCTGACAGAATCGCCGTTTCAGCATTTCTGTGCTTCTCGGAGGTAGGAGAGAGTCAGTGGCTGGATACACATGCAAGCGACTCAGTTTTACGCGGCACAGGTCTGAAGCTTTAAAGAGGTATGATAAATGTGTATGGAAATTATACTGAACGAGTATATTGTTCACTGGAAAGCAATAGATGTCCTCAAGATAAAGTATTTTCTGATTAAAAAAACAAAAAGGAACTTACTTTCCAAATCACTCTTCTGTTAAAACTCATTCCAGGACATGTCAAGTGACAATACCGATATGAACAGTACGTCGTAACACAACCTAATGTACGTACTTTCAGTCGGTTGTATCAAACAAAATGTACATGTTTCACTGCAGGCATTCTAATAACGCCCATGGAACTGTGCTCAAGTGACCTACATACACACCAAAGTCACGTTCGCCCAAATACCAGACAGAATTATGAAATATTGTATTGCTACATCTACCAATTATATGGGGTTTCTAAATAACAGTTGCCTAAATATGATCGTACAATAGGTTTTTGTATTATCCGGCAGTGACAGTCAATATGAAATGTGTTCGAGGCGGTATTACAACTCGCGTAAACATCCCCCACAACCGCGCGATCTGGGGTGCCACGTTCCGGTTTTCGCGGCCGTTCGCGCTGGAGGTTCGAGTCCTCCATTCGGCATGGATGTGTGTGTTGTCCTTATTATAAGTTACATTAAGTAGTTTGTAAGTCTAGGAACCAATGACTTCAGCAGTTTCGTCCTTTAGAATTGCGAACACTTGAACATCCCTCACACAATACCACAATCACCCCGGCCTGATGGCGCTAGAAAGGCATTCAAATTACACGTTCTCAAAGGATTTTCATGATATTCGCAGTCAGAAATTATCGTACGTGATTCCTAAAACATCTGATTTCATTGTAAGAGCATTCGATGGCGATATTTTCTACGTCGCTGATAATTTCTGTAGCCAAATGTATGCGTGTTGGGTGAAGGTTTGCGGGCTCCATAAAGATGTTTATGGGTGGTACGTTCCACTAGAACTTTATTTTTTTGTACGGTGCGTCGTTTTCGCGATCTGTTTTATGTCCCATTTAACAATAAAAATATCCTACTGGGTGATCAAATAGTCAGTATAAATTTGAAGTCTTAATAATGTAGATTGAGAGGTAAAAATTGACACACATGCTTGGAATGACATGGCGTTTTATTAGAACAAAAAAAAAAAAAAAAAAAAAAAAAAAAAAAAAAAAAAAAAAAAAAAGAGTTCAAAAAGTGTCCGTCGCTTTATCTGATCAGAAAAGCAATAATTAGCATAACAGACTAAGGCAAAGCAAAGATGATGTTCTTTACAGGAAATGCTCAATATGTTCACTCTCATTCGTGAACAATAGCTTTAGTCGAGGAATAATGTTGTGAACAGCACTGTAAAGCATGTCCGGAGTTATGGTGAGGCATTGGCGTCGGATGTTTTCTTTCAGCATCCCTAGAGATATCGGTCGCTCACGATACACTTGCGACTTCAGGTAGCCCCAAAGCGAATAATCGCACGGACTGAGGTCTGGGGACCTGGGAGGCCAAGCATGACGAAAGTGGCGGCTGAGCACACCCCATGTCATTCCAAGCATGTGTGTCAATTTTTACCTCTCTATCTACATTATTCCGTGATTTTTCAAATTTATTCTGACTTTTTGATCAGCCGATTTATAGAAGGCTGTTAGCGATCACGCGGGACGAAGTGTATTCATAGCTGGCACGCTGTGTGTGTTTCACGACGCCGCGGCGGAATAGCCGTAAGTACTAAGGCGCCTTGCTGCGGTGCGCTCGGCCGTCCTTCGTTGGAGGTTCGAGTCAGCCCTCGGGCATGGGTGTTTGTGTTGATCTTAGGGTAAATTAGTTTAAGTTAGGGACGGATAACCACTGCAGTTACGTCCCATGCATAACTTTACACCATTTGAACATTTATTGTTTCACGAAAATCAGATCAAAGCACCATCTTCTAAGAATGTCTGAAGAAAGTAAGAGTGTTTAATGTAGAGAGTGCAGATAAGGCTTGTGTTTGCGAGGCACGGCCGTTCCCCCCGCCCTCCGTCCTCCGCCGGCCACTCGGCATCCCTTTGTTGTTGTCCCCCCGGCCCCCGCTCGTGACGCATGACCTTGTCTTGGAGACCACTTGGGTCCCCCCGTTTGCCACCCCGCCTCCGACACCCTCGATCCATGGTTACGTATATGCGTCTGCAAACTTAATCTAATATATATAAATGAATGTATAATTTTTCATCTTTCATGCGCAGCCGTACCGTTCATCCGATTACGATTAAACTTGTACACTCGATCGTCTTGTACACTGTCTACGTAAAGTTTTGTATGGTGCATGGCAGGAGGTACTTCACCTACGAACTTCGACAAAATGTACGGTTTTATTCCGATCTTGATGAAATTTTGCACACTTAAGCTCACTGTCTATGGATAAGTTGGGGGCAACACGGCGATATTCTTCTTGTTTTGAAAGTTAAGTGTGGAAAATTGTATCGAGAGATCTATTTGCGAAGTTCCCTTCACCAACTTTCTTTTCAGAATGCGAACATATTTTGTTAGCACCCACCTAAACAGGGAGACATGCCGTCATAATAAAATAAGAGAAATCAGATCGTAAATAAAAAGATTTAGGTGTTCCTTTTTTTCCGCGAGCAATTAGAGAGTGGAGAAATATAAAAATGGTTCGATGACCACTCTGCCATACACTTCAATGTGATTTGCAGAGTATCCATGTAGATGTAGTTCGGCATAAAATTCATACGGTGCATTCTCCTTTCATAAATAAGTTCACTATCTCCTGTGATATCTAGGACCGTTCTATGTATGCTGCCTTCTTCAGTGATTCTTAAACAAAGTGTTCGTGATGATCTGTGCAAAATTCTACCAGGCGGCTTCATCTCTCTTTCCTTTTCCCTAGTCCATTTTCACCTACTGCATTTGCTTCTCTTCCTTATTCTACTACTGAGTTCCAGCCTCCCCGTCACAATAATTTTTTTCTCTCCATTAACCATCTACGTAGTTTCCTCGTGCGTATTTTCAATCTCATCATCAGCAGAGCTAGTTGGCATATAAACGTTTGTTATTGTGATAGTATTAGCTCCGTCTCTATCTTCATTACGATAATGCGATGACCACGTTGTTCAGTGTAGCTTAGCCGCATTTTTATTTTCTTATTCATTGATGGGTCTACTCCTTTATTACGCCCAGCTCATTGGTATTTAGTTACCTGTTCACCTCTCCAGTTCTTCGCTCAACTTCGCTAACACGCTGGACTCGCATTCGGAATGAGAGCGGTTCAAATCTGCCTGCGACCATCCTGATGTAGGTTTTCCGTCATTTCCTTAAATGACTCCAGGCAAATGCCGGGGTGGTTCCTTTCAAGGGGAACGGCCGGTTACTGTTCCCATCCTTGACAAAAACTATCCAAGTGTATGCTCCGTCTCTAATACCCACGATGTCGACGTTACGTTAAACTCTAATTTTCTTTCCTTTCTTTGTCACTAATCGTCACTATATTGTGAAATATATGCTTAATTAGTTTTAACCATGATAGGTTTGAGCTACAAAACTAATGTTTGAGACTTAAACTAGGCATGCCATCACTAATGTATTTTTCTTGGATTCCAACGGTCAAGGCGAAAAGAGACTGGTCTGGCGTAGTGCACGCCGCATCGTTCTGCATGTCGAATGGAAACGGAGCGTCTAGTAATGGTTACAGGTACTCTCCTCCATTCACTACCATTCCAGAACCATATGTAGATATATGTTTTTCGTATGTTAAAGCTATAATAATAAAAAAATAAAGTACAAATGTTTGTAGAAGTAAGGGACCAAAATGCTGAGTTCATCGGTCCCTAGACTTACAAACTACTTAAACTAACTTACGCACAACAAACTCTCTCTCTCTCTCTCTCTCTCTCTCTCACACACACACACACACACACACACACACTCACTCTCTCTCTCTCACACACACACACATACCAATATATATATATATATATATATATATATATATATATGCGCGACGGAGGGGAGTGGCCGCGTAATCCATGGCAAGGCGCGTCAGACCGCGTGGCCCTTCCGGATCGACTATAAAGTTTCCACGACTAAACTCTGTCTCGTAATTCGATACAAAATCCAACGAAATTCTCATCGTATGTTAAGTATGCTATCGGTCAGACCCAGTCAATATCTTCACTACGCTATAGCAATAGTGATGTGACTATTGCTACTGCTGCTCAAAAAGAATAGCTGAACACAGCATTCCGAAATTCCTTCACGACAGAAGACGAAACAAATACTGCAGAAATCGAATCATGAACAGCAAATAGCATGCGTAATTTAGAAGTAGTAAAGCAACTTAAACCACTTAACAAAAGGAAGTCTTCCGGTCCAGAAAGTATATCAATTAGGTTCCTTTCAGAGGTTCCTTTCTGATTCAATAGCGCTCAGCGAAAAGTCCGTGCCCAAAGTCTGCAAAGTTGCACAGGTCACTCCAGTAATCAAAAAAGGCAATAAGAGACTCGCAAACTTACAGCCTATATTATTAACGTCGGTTTTCAGCAGGATTTTAGAACATATACTTCCCTAAAACATTATGAACTATTGTACCTCGAAGAGAACGATCTACTGACCCATAGTCAACACTGATTCAGAAAATATCGTTCTAGTGAAACACAACTAGCTCATTATTCACATGCAGTGATGAGTGATATCGACAAGGAATCCCAAATCGATTCATATTTCTAGATTTCTGGAAGGCTTTTGACAGTTTATCTCACCAACTAAAAATTGGGTTATACAATATCTTCACAGTTGTGCGATTGGATTCGTAACGTCCTGTTAGAGAGGACACAGTACGTAATAATTTATGGAAAGACATTGAGTAAAAGAGAAAAAAATATTTGGCGTTTCCCAGGGGAGTATCATAGCTCTCCTACTGTTCCTTGTCTTTATAAAAGACTAGCTTATATGCCCGTGATTTGCAACGGTTGTTAAAGAAGGGCAAGTGCGTATCATGGCTTTTTAGGGTTCCAGACCTCAGTCAGTAAAAGTCCTTGTTGGATTGCTCTGTCAATAAATTCAGTTGTCCTAGCAAAGATGTCAAATGTAAGTAAAAGCCATTGTCCGAAACGATGTATCTTCATAAAGTTTTTGATACAAAATGAAACACGCCAAAAGAAGAAAAGAAATGTCGTTATGTATTTAATACACAAAGCTAAATCAGTAACACTATGTTCAATGTTTATTAGTATTCGCAGAGATAAGATTGCTTAATTCTCGCATATGTTTCCTGTGAACCGCTTGAAAATTCGTGCAGTGATTGAAGCGAACAGCGACAGTCCTACATTTACAGATTTATTATTCATACAGATGTGTTGTACAATTGTATAATTTTGCAGGAATATATTGACTTGTAGAAGTGCTGTATGTCGGTAAAATCTGTTGCGAATACGGTTAGTAGTAAAGAAGTAATAAATTAAAACGTGATGCTTGATAGGGCGGTTTTCCATGAACGTTACTCTATACGTCCTCATATCTCATTAACTACGTGTCGTAGTGTGATACAGTTTCGAACTTACATTCAGCTTTAAGTGTGTATACCGTCTGTAAAATTTCGTGCGAGTACAGTTTGTATATAGCAATTATAAATTGTAACGTCATACAGAATGCCATAGTTTTGCTCCATGGACAGCGGAAAAGTAGTAAGCGAGTAACTTTCTTCCTTTCATCATTTTGCTATGGTTGTCAGCGAGAAATAGTTTATTCATAATGTCTCGTCGCATTATGTGACAGTTTCTTGCAACTTTAACTGTTTATGATGTTATATCTCCTGAACCATATGTCGTATGTGGTTCGTACTCCCCAAGCAATTGTTATCTCACATAAGGAATATGTGTACCAAATTTGGTTGAAATCGGTCCATTAGTTTAGGAGCAAATGTAGAATATTATCGCATGATTCGGCCGTTTTTCACGACTGTCATTGTTTATGACGTCGTATCTCCTTACGTATGTGTCGTAGGTGGTTGTTACCCCGACAGAGATTGTTGCCTGATAGTAAGGATCATGTGTACCAAGTTTGGTTGAAATCGGCTCAGTAGTTTAGGAGGAGATGTGGAACATACACACACACATACAGCCTATTTTATAAGAGACAATATGAGCAGCTCACTTAGAATGATGCTGTCGTTTATCGGTTACTAAAGTCACAGGAAGACTAAAATCAACTCCATGATGCGAAAATTGGCAAAATGATCCTCCTCCGGAGGTTCGAGTCTTCCTTCGTTCATAGATGTGTGTGTTGTTTAACTAGCTTGTAAATTTAGGGATCGATGCCCACTGTAGTTTGGTCCCATAGCTCTACAAACCTTTGAATTTTCTTTACCCTAAACAATCAAAAGACTGAAGTCATCTGTATGAGCACTAAAAGAAATATGTTGAACTTCATTTACACAATAAAATCAGTTACGTCTACAGGCCGTAAATTCAATTAAATATCTAGGATTTACAGTTGCGAAAAACGTAAATTGGAAAGAACGTATTGAAAATATCAAAGGGGAGGCGAACCAAAGGTTACGTTTCATTGGCAGAACATTTAGAAGATGCAAGAAAAAGTGGCTATACTAGACTTGTCCGTCCTATTTTGGAGTATTGCTGCGCTTGTGAGAGTCTCATAAAATGAGACTGACAGAGGATGCCCAGAGAAGGACAGCAATACAAGGGAGAAAGTGTAATGGATATGATGCACCAGTTGAGGTCCAAATCATTTTAAAATTTCTTTAACTAACTTTCTCCTCCAAATGCAAACATATTTTGTTAGCACCCACTTACATAAGGAGACGTGATCATCATAATAGAATAAATCTGAGAGATTTAGGTGTTTCTTTTTCTTGCGCGCTCTCAGAGAATGAAACGGTAGATAAATATAATGATAAACCCTCTGCCAGGCACTTGAATGTCATTTTCAGAGTATAGTGTAGATTTAGACCACGGTTAAAATTTATTATACTTATACTTGAAAAAAGTTAGAAATTGTCCTCCGTTAAGTTAAAAAATACACATTCACTAGAGTAAAATTAAAGTTGAACGATGTTGAGAATCCGTAACGCGCGAACCTAGCCGCATATTCTCATTTGAAGCTAGGATTTTGAAAATTAATGTTTTTCGCAAAGAGTTTTGTCGGAAACTTTGGAAAAGAATGAAACTGTATGTCCAAGTGGAACTGTAAGCATGCCGTTGCACTTGGCGCGATATCTTTTGACAGCAGCCTGATATTTTGGGCGCAGTATGAGTGTAACGTAGCAGAGGGATGGCGAAGAGTGCACGGCTGGCTGAGGTCACGCCTGGCCACCTGCCAGATGCTGCAACACCCCAATGTCGGCGTTGTGCTTTCCGAGAATGTCGGGAGAGAATAGACAATAAAAAAATATTAGCGGTAAGCTCGAGTACACCCTCAAGTTTATAACTCTATATAGTACGTGTCGTGGCCTGACATTTCGCCGCGGGGAAATAGCCGAGAGGTCTAAGGCATCTTTCTACTGACTGGGCGGCCGTTCCCGCCGTAGGTTCGAGTCCTCCCTCGGGCTTGTATGTGTGTGTGTGTTGCCCTTAGTGTAAGTTAGCTTAAGAGTAGCTTTACAAACATTTGGCATTTGACGGCGAGCTTCAGTAGAACTGGAGGCGCACAGTGCTCCCAGAGGCATCACAGTTCGCATCTAGGCTTGTAGCAAGGTCAATGTGTACATTTCTTTTTCTTTTAACTCGGGAACTTGATTATTTCCATAATTATATACTGCACAGTCACAGTGTGAATGTTTATTTCGAGAAATACCTTGTCGTTTGCACAGAATACAAGCAGACTGGCCTTTATAAGCGGCAGGGCTTGTGGCTCAGCTGGTGATGACCAGCTAACCACTTCATGGCAGTCACCACACCACCAATTCCAGTTACTGAACCAACGCCGACAATAGCTACAGTCAGCCCATTAAAATCATCTTGTGACAATTCGTCAGCGACTGTTATTGAAATATGTTTCATTTATATTCTTCTCCGTCACAGTTGCACATTTATTGGGTGTTGTGACTAGTTTCCTTACAATGCGTCCATTTTCAAAATTTTAGCCTGTGCTTCAACCATAATAAAACCGACTAATTTAAATTTTAAAATTATAGCTGATAAAAAGTTGGTTTTTGCATATCCATGCATACGTGTTGAGTATGCGTTTGCATTCGTGTTTAACTTTTTTATCAGCTATAATTTTAAAATTTAAATCAGTTTTCTTATGGTTGAAGCACAGCCAAAAGTTTGAAATGCTCTGAAACTAGTCACAAAACCAAAATAATTGTGCCTGTGCCGCAGAAGAATATAAATAAAACGGTATCATGTTGCGCAGTATCATTCTTAGAAATAGTAAAATTTCAAGCAACGCCAAGAAAGACGGCTAGACCATCGAGAACTGGCTGCGAACCAGTAGCGTTAGTCTTCATATTATTCGTTTTAACAGAATGACCTGTAGCAAAGGTAATGTTGTGAATTAATTTATACATAATAACTTGTGCCAGACTGTTTACCTCGGAATTTTTCGGTTACCTCGCATGCTCGGCAACCAAACAGATGATTAAAATTTTCAAATGTTTGTAAATTTAAGGGACTTAACTACCGTGGTCATTAGTTCCTACGTTACAAACGACTTACACTAACTTAAAGTAACTTACGCTGAGGACAACACAAACACCCATATCCGAGGGAGGACTCGAACCCCCGACGGCGAAAGGCTGGCGCCTTAGTGCAGATGAATGCCTTTCTTAGGCAGTTAGGAAGTTACAGGGCATCACACCTCATATTGCCTCTACGTTGGAATACTACCGAGGGTCGTCCATAGCTGTTTTTCGCCATAGTTTTTATTTGCATCTCTGGTACATAGTTTTACTAAAGCACTTTTATTCCTTTGCACCGTGATTCCCATTCTTTCGTGGATCTCACAGATCACTTAACGCATAGCTATAAGCAGTGGCGGATTTACCAGTAGGCTGGTGCCTAGGGCGGCACATTTTAGGAACGGCAAATTATGGCTAAAATTTTCAAACAGTAAGTAAGCGTAATAAAAGTTATTTAATTTCGTTTAGCGGATGTACGTTATTGTGTAAGACGTATTAATGTATACCTTATCCTCACATTATTAGTAGTATATCCCTGTGCTTCTATGAGCTGAGAAATATAGACAGAAACAATTTTTGTGCAATCTCATCAAATAGTGCAGTTGTAAAAATAATGTGGGAAGAGACACTTCTATCCCCTTGTTCACAGTCATACGAATTACGGAAAAAAGGTGGTGTAATTAGGACCACAGTGCAGAAAACATAAATGTGCAATTTCATTGACAAAAAATTATAATTAGTATGACTCTGAAATAGGGTATCGAATTGTAGAAGTCGGTAGGGGTGGCAAAATTTGAACAGCCTACTGGCGGCAAATATGAAAATAGGCCTCTTCCTATAAGTGTCTTCAGAGAGGTCTCACAAACAGAATTCCGTTGCAACATGAGATAATATTTAATGACTGGCTTCTATATGTAAGGTGAAGTCAAATGAAGGCCATTGAAAACGAGACAGACGGAAAACAGTAAGTAAACGGTTAATTCTTTCAAAAATAAATTACATAACTGTTATCGAAATTATCGTACTGTGCGACGAGACTGTCGGTCCGTTCAAGGGTAACCAGTTTTGCGCTTGCCAATGGAACCGTGACTCTCCGTCCCAAGGAAATCGACAACCACGAATATCTTTCTTCAGGGCTCCAAAAAGATGCAAATCGCATGAGAAGAATAGGGAACTATTTGGTCGATGTACAAGTAATGACAATCATTATTTTTCTCTGATACGACTTTAGTGACAGAGCTACTAATTGTATATACGTTTGATATAATTGTCACTGTTATTTACGACCTTTCACCAGATTCGTCGTATAACATATACGCGTCGATTTGTGTTACGTCGTATATTGACCGACCCGGCGGTATTCTAGCGTATCCTTGGCAGTGGTTGTTTCACAGAGATGGCAATAACAGGGCCACACTTGAGGTGAGAGTTCCTTCACAGCGGTTTGGTCACGAGAGCTGTGCCGGTGTCCCTGTGATTCCGCCTCTGTGGAAGAACCGCTGCCAGGGACATCCGTGCCATAGGGCGGGACATCAACACAAATACTTGGCCAGATGGTATATGACGCGCTCCGGACACACACGACCATATTGAAGATGTCTACACACAAGTGCCTCTATCAATAAAGTAATTTCAGACAAAAATATTTGTCCCAATTACTTCTTATCCAGTACTTCTATGAGCGCTTGCCGCGGTGGAGTAGCCGAGCGGTCTAAAGCGTCTCGCTGCGGAGCGCGCGGTTGCTCGCCGTGGAGGTTCGAGTCCTCCCTGGGGCATGGGTGTGTGTGTTTGTCCGTAGGTTAGTTTTCCTAGGTTTAAGTAGTTTGTAAGCTACGGAATGATGACCACGCGGTTTGGTCCGATAGATTTACAAACATTTGAACATTTATGAGCGCTTCCCAGCGAAACTTCCGCAACGTACTCGTAGAAACCTTGTTAAAATGTCGATCTGTATTATCCTGCAACAGAATGTTGCCATATCGGCTACGCAGAAAAGTTTTCCTTTGGAGTTCCCTACACACGATCCGCCTCTTTTGGGAATTTCTGTAAGCCACTGATTGCCGTTGATTGGCTTTGGCGCGAGAGGTGCACTGCTTGTGCAGTGGCGGTTCCTTACGCCACGTCTCACACTGTGACAGCAGTAGTGCCGATTACCGGCTATGGTAGTAACATTTTGCCTTCAATTTTTTACGCGGTAACCGACATAAATATTCGCACTTTTATCCGACTAACTCGCAATTTATACTTTTAAGAATATTTATGTAAACAATTTATGGCTTCGTAATTACTGTGATAAAATTAGCATTGCATTTTCTGTTACGCGCTGTTTGCGACTACCGACCCCGGGACTGGGATGGTAATTCGTATGACTGTGAACAAGGGGATAGAAGTGTCTCTTCCCACATTATTTTTACAACTCCTCTATTTGATTGAGATTGCACAAAAAATTGTTTCTGTGTATATTTCTGAGCCCATAAAAGCACAGGGATATACTACTAATAATGTGAGGATAAGATATACATTAATACGTCTTACACAATAACGTACATCCGCTAAACGAAATTAAATAACTTTTATTACGCTTACTTACAGTTCGAAAATGTTTGCCATAATTTGTCGTTCCTAAAATATGCCGCCCTAGTCACCAGCCTACTGGTAAATCCGGCACTGCTTATAGGTATGTGTTAAGTCATTTGTGAGATCCACGAAACAATGGGAATCGCAGTGCAAAGGAATAAAAGTGCTTTAGTAAAACTATGTCACAGCGATGCAAATAAAAGTTATGGCGAAAAGCAGCTATGGGCATTATAGCGTAAGTGGTGACCCTCTGTACTTTTCAACGTAGAGGCAATACGACGTGTGATGCCCTGCAACTTCCTAACTGCCTAAGAAAGGCCTTTCATCTGCCTGGCCGGGGCAGAACAGCTGTGCGCGCCCGTTCGCCGTCGGGGGTTCGAGTCCTCCCTTGGAGCCGGCCGCGGTGGCCGAGGTGACTGAGGCGCTCCAGTCACGGTCAGCACGGCCACTACGGTCGGGGGTTCGAATCCCCCCTCGGGCATGGATATTTGTGCCGTCCTAGTTCGTAAGTAGTTCATAAGTAGTTTGTAAGTTTAGGGACTGATGACCCCGTAGTTAAGTCCCATAAGCTTAACAAACATTTGAACATTTGAACCTCCCTTGGATATGGGCGTTTGTGTTGTCAGTCACAGGGATCGGGGTTGGTTTCCACGTGATAATACTACGTGAAAAGTACACGTATTTGACGAAACAAAATTCTTGTCGTATTCTTATAAATTGCTACAGCGCAAACGAGCATTCGAGATTACAATATGACGCTCCTATTTATCTCAAATAACAAACACAAACAAAATATTGAAGGTATACCTTTGATATAATGAGACAATTTTTGTCTCCAGGAATTAAATTATTGTTCGTATTTCCAAACAAAATAATTCAGATGATTCTAAATAAAAAGCACAGTAAATCAACATACAGTAGAAAAAAGATTAAAAGCTAATACCATAGGCCTTTAACAATAGCTAAAATAAAAAATTGTCAGGACTCTACAAAATAAGTCTGACAATTTTGACAAACAACAGAAGCACATCCATTCGTACATTTCTGATGTGCCCTTTCTTGCAGTCTGTACATTGTTCCCATATTTCCCTTGATCTGTTAATGGCAAATGAATCAAGACTAACAACAGAAAAGCAGTCATCATCTTCATTGTCAGTGCTTCGAGCTATCCGTCTTTGCTTCTCCTTTTAAGTCTTATGTTTTCAGCTGGAAGAAGCCGCTTATTGACATCCTTGGAACTTTGTTTATTTTTCCTTTCGATTTCCTCATTCACAGGACTGTCCTTAAGGACATGCGAGCATCTCTTTCGGTTGTTTTTCCTTCGTTGTTTTCTTTTTCAAACTGTAGGAAATATTTGATGTCTTACGGAGAAACAAAATTAGGCCTAGACTGCACATTCTCCAAATCACTTCAAGAAGGCTGGGACTCAGATAGTTGTTCTGTCTCACTAATTTGGTTTGTGGAGACGACCAATGTTTTAATTTTAGTGTCGCTTCCTTCTATTGTGTCGGTACTTAAGAGAAGTTGGCGTATTAGGATTAGGTCGATCTGTTACGGACCCAGGAGCAAATCCATGGTCGCTAAAAATTCTCTATTGAAGGGACAAATACCACAAGCCTCGGATCCTTATTTGATATGTGATGGCGTAATTGCAAGAGAATATGCAGAAGTCACTATTCCCGGAATGTCATGTATCGTCATTATGGAAACTAGTTGATAAGAAACGCAAATACTTTTGTGGGGATGGTTGTCCAGCCTGATAACCGTTCCAGTAAGTTGTGTGATAAGCAACTCAGAAATACCATTTTGGAAACTTTAGGTTGTATCCTGGATTGTGTGTTTCATAACAATTTAGAAAGAGCACACATAATACGTTGAATTATACCATACGTGACTGTAGAATCCGATTATCACTGCAGCAGAAAGCTATGTAGTGAATTCTAACGGTAATGACGCTTTAAGTCGTAGATGTTGGCACGACTTGGGTATATGGCGCCCCTTTGGACGGCTCTAGCCTCTCCTACCCTTGGAGAGTCACGGCCCACAGTTTGATGTAGTATGACACGCGTGCATAAGTAGTTTAGTCATCGCAGGAACTCGACAGCAGCGCCATCGCGTGTCGAAGTTGGGCACGCCACAGTGCACCCCGCCCCTGTCTCCAGTGTTGCCACCTTAACGGATTTTCCGTCAGATCTAGCAGATCAGGATCACGGAAAACGGTAACTTTTTTTAACGACTGGCGGATTTTTTAACGGATGCTGTTGTGTTCTTTCTTAATGAAAAATCCGTTTTCAGTTCCATATTAACTGTAAAATGCTATTAAATTTTTCATGGTTGTCCAGTGTTCAGTTAATTTGTTTATTTCGGTGCAACACAGAGTGCAAATAGTGTACACGCACTCTGTCGTCAAATTGTTGATCGAGCAGGCCAGTCCCCCCACGCTTCCTGCCGAGAGACAGTACGACTACATGGCTCTGGTTGTTGCGTCTCTCTGACACGCGGAGGTTACAGATAGCTTTCAGTTTTGTGTGTCTTCGTTGCGTTGTATGTTGAAATGCCTAAAGTACAATATAAGCAAAAGTTTCGCAGTGAATGGCTCTAAGACGAACTTCTTAAGGACTGAATTGCCAAAAAGAAGATAGTTGTGTTCAATCATTTCTAGACAGCAGATGTCTGTTATCGTGAGTAGCGACAATAAATATTCAAATTTGAAAGCTCACTTAGATTTAGTAAAGCACATTAAGAACTGGAAATTATTGATTTCTCAGAAACAAACCAAGTCAAAACGAAATTGTCTCAAGCATAGGCATCTCTTCTTCTTGCTGCGCATTGCAGCCTGTCAACTGATGATCACTTAGGAAAGCTCTTGAAAAAGAGTGGGTGTTGACTCTGAAGGGATTAAAGATTTGCAGCTACATCGCACACGATTATAAAAAAAAGTCCGCATTTTAAGGACAATTTTCAACTTGACATCGGAGACGGGAAATTCAGTCTACTTTTGGACGAAACTACTGACATTAGCGTATCAAAATATCTTGGTATTGTGGTAATATATCATAGAAAGTTGTTAAAGAAAATAAACACTTCATTTTTAAAGCTCGCGCCATTAATCGAATGTACTGCAGACGGGATTGTTTGTGCACTTAAAGACACTTTGGAGGAATTTGGTTTGTACTATAAAAATATAATTGGCATCGGAAAAGACAATGCTAGTGTTATGACGGGAGTGAACGATGGTGTGCTCGCAAAACTGAAGAAAGACATCCCAGAACTCGTCCTTGTTCGATGTTCCATTCAGCTTGCTGTCTTCCACGGCAGTGAAGGGACTTTGCTGAAAAAACTGAATTTCTGGTTTCTGAGACATATAATTCGTTCGTTCAGTCATTGCTTCGGCAGAATGAATATAATGAACTGTACAGAACGATTAACGAAGGACACGAGTTATTAAAAATCGTGAGAGCTTGTGGTTCTCGGTAGCTTTCGGTATATTTGGCTGTAGTCAGGATATTAAAATAATAGAATGAACTGAAGAAACATTTACTGACATCCCGCCGAAATTATACTGCCGAATTATTATATAATGTGTACAAAGCTGAAAGCAATTTGGCTTTATATTCATTTTTACGTCCTATATTACAAGAGCTGCAACGAGTCAACAAAATTTTGAAGCTAAAAATGCCGAGCCATGTAAATTGTTCATGGATTTATCAACACTGATCGGGATCTTGGTGGTCATACCACGTCCGAACATTGATCCCCTAACTATAAATGTTGAAAATTACTTGGATCCAAAACACTACCTTGGTATGGGTTTTGAACCAAAGATGCTGAACTGAAACGAAGAAATTCCATAACTGAGCAAGCTCAATATGAACTTCGTCAAAGATGCATTAAATTTATGATAAATATAGTACATCAACTCCATTTGAGGTAAAATAGTACATAATCTGCAATTAAGAATCTGCCGATTATTAACCTACTTTCAGCGTAGCGGTAATATTTCAATGTAATTTTTCTATTTGTTCCAGTTTACCTGATAATATTGAAGTGCTTCAGAAAACTAATGTGCTGGCTCATAAGAATGTGCTGAAGGTAAATTTTCAATATTGAAGTAGCGAAATATCGATTATAGAACAGCAATGTAATGCTATAAACTTTATACTGTAGAGAGGCGTAGAGAACACTTTAGAAATTTGGTCAGAGGTTAAACAGTATCACGAATCAAGTGGCCAAAATCTATTCAAGGAATTGTGCGATCTTGCTTTTCCATTTTATTAGGACCTTATTCAAATGATGAAATCGAAAGGTTTTCTTTCTGTTATGAATGTAGTAAAATCTAAACTAAGAAATGAAATGAAGCCAAATATGTTAAATGCACTTTTGAATGTGCGCTCGGGACTGAAACGAAATGGAAAAACTTGTTATTCATACGGTTTACCTCCTCATGTAATAAAAATGGTCGGAACAGTGGAAAGTTATAAGTCTTCGACTTCTGCAGCTATAATTGTAAACCAAGGTTCCAGCATTGACAGTGACGATGATTTAGATTCAGTCTTACAATAAATCCGGGTGTGTGGTATAACTGAAAATTAATAAAATCATTATAAATGGTTGTATGTTTTGTGTTTTTCTGCTGACTGGTTTCATTGACAGGAAAACAATATTCTCACGGATTTTTGACGGAATCTTCCTACACGTTTAATAGAATGTAAAAATTTTCGCTGGCAACATTGCGCAGTTCTAATAGCTCGCGAGTACAGTGCAGTCGCCACCAAGAACTCTTAGCTTAGCAGTATAGTTTGCGGCTATAGCCATCGCGTCCGCTGACAAGGATCCATAGATTTTTTCCTGTTCCTGCAGTAGTTATAGTTAGCAAGTGACAACTATAAAGCTCCGAATTATGTACTACCGGGCTTTGTCCTGTTAGGTAGATTCGACTACATGAATTGCCTCAAGATTCCACGAACTGCAACGAGAAGACATAACTTAAAAGTTATGTATCAAATTTTTCAATTGTTTTTCGTGGAAATAATAAAAGAAACTTTCACAGAAGGCGGTATCTTGCTGCCACCACGTGCTTTTTCCTAGCAGCCTCCTATTGTGTTTGGGTATGTGGAACACTTAGCTTCGGCCTACTCAGGAAACAGAATAATGTTATAAATCTTCCACGATTTTGAGGTGTCAGTATTACAATGGGTAAACTATTTTAAAGCAAATTATTCATCTAGCTTCCAGCTTTGTTATTAAAAACCAATAAACCGTTGACTTCCGAGCAATCGAAAGTCCGATGTACCACGTATTTATCAACATATTTTATAACAAATATTGTATTTCTGCAGACTGACGCAACACGAACAGGGTAACTCTTACTGTATTTTGTTTGGTCTTTTATGTCCGTACTAACGCAGATCTGGTACTGACTCGTTTGTTCAGAACAGCGTGGAGAAAACGTTTTCCAGTATGTTTATCGAGAGAAGAGTTTTGTGGATAAGGTGAGAAATTTTGTGGTCGTGGCGGAGAGCAGCAGCCCGCCACTTCTCGCGCCGATCAAGTTGTGAAGCACGCCCGCTACGATATTTCCGGATGTTGGCATAACCTCTATTTTCGTCCTGCCGGCGAGGACACATGCTTGCAATCTGGGTCATTGCTAGTTATCCGCCGTGGGTGGTGTTCGGACGCCTGAACTGCGGGGTATGAACAAGTTTCTGTGCGACAACCCAACATAAAGTGCGGAGCAATGCTCTGGCGCTTCGATTCGAGAAGGAGCAAGGAAGCATTTACACCGATGTAGAACACTGGCTTCTGCAGTCTGTCAACACTACCAAAGAGCCATTCCGGTACACTAGCTTCACGTCCTAGTCCAGCTCAAAATATGAAACACGTGTTTTTTTATCCGCGTCCATTCCGTGAAAACCCTGACAAGTAGAGGCATTTCTTATCTTTGTGACAACGTGTGGTCCAAACAGCAGGAGATATAACAAAACTAAACGTGATTTCCATGGTTCCTACTTTGCTTTACAATTGTGCAGTCACATCTTTAACCATTTTGATATATTTCAAAATTTTCCCCTCACCTCACAATTTTTGAAACGGTAAAAATTTAATGTGTAGTAAATCTATTAATATATTTAAATACAAATTCAACCATTTATCATAAAGTGAGATCCCGAAGTGACAATACTCATATACTAAGTTGGAAGTAGCCCTATACACCGCAATAGGCGCGGTTTGTCCACTATATGATGTTTGTCATACATGGCGAAAGTATTGTTTGCAATTTCGAAACCACGTTAGTTATTCCTGAACTCAAACTTGTTGTATCAGTTGAATCCTTCAAGAATCCGTCACTTATGGTTACACTGTTCAAATTGAAGACAACACTTTTATACATAGGACAGAGCGCTTTTTGCGGTATACAGGGCTACTTCCAACATATATATCACTACTGTAACTTCGGGATGTAACTGTATCATATATATTTGTTGTTAAATATACAGTCGAAACTGTTTATAGCAAATCGCTTTCAGCGGCAAATGGGCTACAACAAAGAAATCTAAAGATCCCTTCTAAATCATATGTAATCGATACATTTACAAAATCGCTTAGTAAGATGTCGCTTATTGTAACTTATCGTATATAACGTCTTTTTATTACATTTTCGGATAAATATATTGGCTATTATGTCCACCGTTCTTTTCCGTTACGTAATTGGGGATTAGAAACGGCGATGGAAGGTTTGTTTTCAAACTCTTGATTTCTGTACAGTGTTGTCTGCTTTAAATACAAACAGTTAACTAATCTAGATAAGTCGTTATGTGACAATTACATCGGTTGTGCACTTTGCTACATACGTGGAAGTTGAAAACACGAATTTCTGTAAAGCTATGGGATTTAACTTCTTTGGTTATTAGTCCCTAGGCGTACATACACTACTTTCCATTAAAATTGCTACACCAAGAAGAAATGCAGATGATAAACAAGTATTCCTTGGACAAATATATTATACTAGAACTGACATATGATTACATTTTCACGCAATTTGAGTGCATAGATCCTGAGAAATCAGTACTCAGAACAACCATCTCTGGCCGTAATCTGTGATGCAGCGTCAAGGGTAATCGCAGCTATGGTCTCCGAGATAATAGTCCATGCTGCTGCAAACGGTGTCGAACTGTTCGTGCAGACGGTTGTTGTCTTGCAAACGTCCCCATCTGTTGACGTGGCTGCACAATCCGTTATAGCCATGCGGATAGGATGCCTGTCGTCTCGACTGCTAGTGATACATGGCCGTTGGGATCCAGCACGGCGTACCGATAGGCTACAATCCGACCTTTATCAAAGTCGGAAACGTGATGGTACGCATTTCTCCTCCTTACACGAGTCATCACAACAACGTTTCACCAGGCAACGCCAGTTAACTCCTGTTTGTGTATGAGAAATCGGTCATCACGTTGTAGGTGTCGCTACCGGCGCCAACCTCGTGTGAATTCTCTGAAAAGCATATCACAGCATCTTCTTCCTGTCGGTTAAATTTCGCGTCTTTAGCACGTCATCTTCGTGGTGTAGTGTACTACTCAAACTAACATAAGAACAACACACACACACACACACACACACACACACACGTGCACTAGGGAGGACTCGAACCTCCGACGGCGAACAACAGCGTGTTCCGTAGGAAGGCGCCTTAGAGCGCGCGGCTATTCTAATGCACTGTCAACTTCCTGACACCTTGCATGTCAGGTTAGTTACGTGCGAGTTATAAAGTCAATGCCAGCGTTGCTTTAAAGATGACGCAAAGAAAGGAAAGTATTTAATAATGGAGAAAAGTCTCACATAATCTGATGATTAGAAAAAGGGGAATCAAACATCAGCATTACGAATGAACTGGGAGTCTCACGCTCAACAATATCTACAATATGGAAGAGCAGGGATAGAATAAAGTATCTTTTTCAACGAAATTGTTTAAAAATCAAGAGGGGTTATCATGTGAGCACAAAAATATTGAAGGAGCTTTACTTACATCATTTAAACAGCAACGATCAAACAATGTACTGTTCAAGGGATCTATTCTTGTAACGAAAGCCAATGAATGCGCGCTCGTGTTCACTTGTGATAGGTGTCTTAGTTTTTGTTGCACGTTTTGGTGCACGAAGCGACGCTCCAGGTGGCAGACTGGTAGTTGTGCGGCCATGTTCCAGGGAAACTGCAACGCCGTCAAGACAGACGAATCAAGCACTTCCCTTGTTGCAGCGACAATGTTGGCGACTTGACGGTTGTTGCGCGGAGTCACGTGCACAACAGGCAGGCTGCGTCGTGCCAAACCTGTTCTGTTAGTTTTGCGCGGCGCGCCGCTTCCGATGTGGACGCAACTAAATAATTATTCTTTAGTCCCTCTCCACAAATACCGCTTTGTAAATACTGTAGGGGTACTGTATTTCTGTTAGTTTATGATGTATGAATACTACAGCAACTTCAAATTCACAATTACGTAATTTTATCAAAGAAAAAGCAAAAACGCGGTTTTTGCGACTATCGGCTGTAACAACCGTAAAACATCTGTCCCTTTGCCGGCGTTATAACCGGTTTCCACTGTAGTATTAGATTTACTATAAATAAAATTTTTACAGTTTCCAGAAGTTGTGAGGTAGGGTTAGGATTTCTAAATACATAAAAAAAAAAATATATATATATATAAAGATGGTTTGCACAGTTGTAAAGTACAGTTGCATGTTTCAAAAAATTTTTTTTATCTCCTACTGTTTCGACGATATGTGCTCTGCGTTTCCTTTGGTGTGTCAATGGGAGAGGGGGGTGGGGGGTTCAGCACTTCAAAAAAAAATGTTCAAATGTTTGTAGAAATTATGGGACTTAACTACGGGGTCATCAGTCCCTAAGCTTACAAAGTACTTATGAACTAGCTAAGACTAAGGACGGCACAAATATCCATGCCCGAGGGGGGATTCGAACCCCCGACCGTAGTGGCCGTGCAGACCGTGACTGAAGCGCCTCAGTCCCCTCGGCCACCGGGGCCGGCTGCAGCACTTCAGTGGCCATTTAGCCACGTATAGACAAATACGTGCCTCATATTTTGACCGGGACCACAAAGTAATCCAAGTGTATCGGAATTGGCGAGTGTCACTTTGGTACTTCTTGTGCGGGAATGGATGCTCCAAAACATTGCATTTGTAACGTCGTTCTGATACCGTGCAAATATGCTCAAGTTGCGCACCCTGTACCGTAAACTCAAAACCATTCTACTGACAGGTCCCTGGCTGTTCCTCTGCACAGACCACGATAAATTAAGATACGAAAACAATGGTCAACTAAAATTTTATGGCTGATTGTGCCGGATAAACAAATCAGCTATAACCGTGGTCAAACAGTCAATTAGCACCCAGGAAAAAAAAGAGCGTACATTTAAAGAAAAAAGCTCAGAAGTGAAGCATTTCGCGGTAGTGACAGCTAGTAGTTTAGCAGCTATTAGACGCTAAGAGATTGTTTTATTTATTTTTTAAACGTGGACGGTAGAAATGAGTGACTTACCCCCAGGCTGGAGAGCGACGGGAACTTCTTCTTGAACATGGTGGTGGCGTTCGTTGGCACCTGGGCCCAGAAGCAGAAGCATAGGCAGAGGCAGGCATGAGAGGCGCAGCAGCAGCAGCAGGACACCTGCCGTCCCCTCCGCGCCACGCCTCTCACAAGCCAGCGCTCACTTTCAGTCTCAATCGATTATTCAGCTAGCGCGCTCTTCCCTCGCTAGAGCTTTTACTGTTCCATTCTCGGCACCACACTGCGATGACACGGTGTGCACCGTCGACTACAGTTTTGACTTTTAAGTTATTTCCTTACTGCTAAAGGTACGTTTCCACTGAGACGAGTCTCAAACGTATGTTGCCGAGCACATGTTGCGCGTGTCATTTTCTTCTACTGTTTAAAAGTACCCGCGACAGATTTTTTTATAGAAGTCTGTAGTGCAAGACTGCTCGTTCAGCGACTTCATCTTTTGTGACAATGTCTCGCGCGTGCCATGTTTACTGCTAAAGAAATGTCGAAATGATCCAGGTACTGGGTTACAAATTGTATAGTGATAAGAAATTCCGAACAAACCTTTCACTCAGAGGGGGTGCTAGAATTTTGTTAGAAATACAGAAAGTCACTTTAAGGTTTTACTAAACCTTATTGTACCGGATATTACAAAACGGCCTTTCCAGCCGGAGGTTCGATTCCTCCCTCGGGCGTGGGTGTTTGTGTGTTCTCCTTAGCGTAAGTTAGTGAAAGTAGTTTGTAAGCCCAGGGAGGATGACCGTAGTAGTTTGGTGAAATAGGTTCACAAACATTTGAACATTTTTTGAGAGTACGAAAATCTGGAAATGTCGAGAAGCTTTAGTGAATACTGAGAGTAAACGCAAGAATTGTGAATACTGCCAGTTAGGGTAGCATCTTAGCACCAGCACTGTGTGTCTAGCTCTTTTTTATTTTAGTTATTTCTCTCAGGTATTGCGATCACAGTGACTGAAGTATCTTCTCAGATTATTCAATAGTGCATTCCATAACATTAGAAATGCGTCTCTGTGCGTGTTTTCTGTCGTTAGAGTTCTCGTGGCTTGAATTTGTTAATTCCACAGTATATCTGCTGTGCATATGGTTCAGTAAGTTTCGCCACTTAACATTTAGACCACTTCATGATGACACTCACCTACACAAGACTCTAATACCACGAACACTAACAAGAGGGCACGTTTGAGGTTATGCTCACAGGGTCTGGATTGCGTCTACAAATTATACTGCGCATGCGCAAGTCCCGGGGAAATGTGACACTCTGTTTCCATTATTCGTGCCACAAGTTGGGACATTTCTGTCTCCGACACTCGTGCTGAAACATGTTGCAGTCTGTTTCCATTTCAGCAGATTTCGAGCACATGACGCGCAACATGTTACGGAACGGATTTGTGGTAATGGAAACGCACCCTAAACGCAGCCATTGTCAATCGTAGTGCTTATGTCGGCAGTCGAGAGTCAAGATAGAACGGTATGCGGCCACTACCTCAACTTATTGTGTGCGTTCGTAGCTATATCTCCAACTGCTGCTTTTTCAGCATTTTAACCCTTATAGTAATATAAAAGTGGAAACTGCAGTTGTGGGAACTGTAACGAACAGTACAGTCGACGTAAACGTGATGACATTAAAAACAGATACTATTACCGCGGAGAGAATATTGCAGAGATGTACTTCATCTGTAAAGGAGACCGCGTATATAACACTTGTACTACCACGTCTTGAATATTGCTCAAGTGTTTGGAACCCGCAGCAGATCAGTTTAAAGGAAGACATAGAAGAAGTTCAGCGGCTGGCGAGCAGCTAGATTCGTTACTGGTAGGTTCCACCAATGCGCGAATGTCACGGAAATGCTCCGGGACCTCGAATGGGGATCGCTGGAGGAAAGAAGACGTTCTTTTAGAGAAATTCTGTTGAGGAAATTTAGAGGGCCGAAATTGAAGGTGAGTGTAGAACAATCTTCCTGCCGCCTACTTACATTTTGCGTAATGACCACAACGAGAAAATAAGAGAAATTAGGGCTCGTACGGAGGCAAATAGGCATTTTTTTCCTCGTTCTATTTGGGATTGGAATAGGAAAGGAAATGCCTAGTACTGGTACAGTGTAGCCTCTGCCACGCACCTTACGGTGGATTACGGAGTATGCATGTGGATGTAGTTGTAGATGAACAAATTCATTTGTGTAAAACTGAGAATTTTGTGTGTTATGATAGTTGGCAGTGGAACGCTCAAAGTCAGTGACCGTTCTTCCTACAGAATTTCTAATTACAGTATTAGAATCTAATCAACAGTAATTGTAATAAAATTTATTTATGGGAAAAGCAAAATTCATAATGGATGTTCGTGACATTGGTCGTACATATTTTCCACCTGTCAAATGACATCGAAAAACTGTATTTTTCCTGTTCAATACGGCTGACTTGTTAATTGTTGTATCAGTTTTCATTAAAAATCTTTTTTATATATTTACAGTCTTATTTTTGCAGAATGTGGCGTTTTGTTTACTGCTTGTTTTGAGGTATTTGATGTCTCTTTAAAAGGTACACTATTCGGAATAAAATTAGAAGTCCTCAAATGTTGAAATGTTTGTAATTCTTTGGGACTTCACTGCTTTGGCTATTTGTCCCTAGGCTTACAAACAACTTAAACTTATTTAAACTAACCTAAGGACATTACACACACGCACACACATACACACACACACACACACACACACACACACACACACACACACACACACACACACATGCCCAAAGGAGGACTCGAGACTCCGACGGCGAACAACCGCACGCCCGCAGCAAGGCGCCTTAGAACGCTCGGCCACTCCACGGCAGCTTTAAAGTCCGCATGGAACCGTTGCAATATATCACGAAAGCAAAGCAAACTCCGACATTAAGATTAAGAATAAATAAAAAAAGAAGCACGAAATCATATTACTAAAAGATTATCAGTTATCCGATTCCAGGCGGAAAAATTAACTTTCAATATTTGGCGCAGTTATTAACCAAAATTAAAATTTGAAAGGCTGTCATTATGTGCTCATGAAAAGATATAATCCAATATTAGAAGTTCAATATTGATTTTCAATATTTGGCGGAATTATTTAAAATTTTAAAGACTGTCATACTGTACCCAGTAAAAGGTATAATCCAATGTTAGAAGTTGAAAATAATGACAGTTACAAATTGTGTGTTTATCTTGAGGCTGCATAACTGACGATGCGCTTGTTTTTACCCTGAGGCTCCCAATAAACTTTACAAATCATTGATGGTGTTTATGCAGTCGCCCTTCTTTTAATTCATTACTTCTTTACTATCTTCTTTCCCCGCAAGACATTTTCCCGCCAATATCCATACATGCCACTGAATGTACTTCAAAAATTATAAAATTTTAAGTCCCTAATACGAAGAAAACATGACGTTATAAACATTTATATGCGTCAAAACTGAAACTTTTGCTCTAAATTGAGCGCAAATTACAAGTACTGTGTCTATCCGTTGTATCATAATAAAAGCTCTCAGCGTCTTCCAACAGTGTGAAAGCTTTCATAAAGTTTATCTCATTTGTAAAGTAGTCAGACTTTTAACATGTTTTATGTATGAGAGTAATATTCCTCAAGAATTATGGTTTATACGCTTATTACTAAAGTACGAGGTAACACAGTGAGAATCTGATAGTTGGCAATGTTAATAGTGTTGACGATGATTAGGATTCTATTAGTAAACTACTGATGTTAATGCCGCGGTTCTGCCAGGTGCACCCACAACCATTAGTTATTTTCACCAGATAGCCGTTTATGTAAAACAGATTTTCTGCAGAAAATCCTGACGCTCGCAAACACTCCACGAGGATTATATAAAACTGGTGGTAGACATAAGTAATGGCGACTCATATAGTTTTTAAAATATTTATGACGTTAAAACTAAATTCTTAGGACTGGCACACAGCTTCATACCCTAACGCGTCGTTACCTAGTTGTGCTGAGGTAACTGTTCTCCTAACTGGTCGTATCAGGTCGCGAAGCCAACTCTCCTTCAAATAGCTACTCAGACCGAGTGAACCTCGACCTCGTGCTCATACACTGGCAACGGCAAGGCAACTCTAGTCATTCAGTCGGCTGCACAGTTACCCTCTAAAAATTGACTTGAAGGCTTTCCTTCAGGTGGCAGGCATGTAGGAAACATCGTCTAACAACCAAGATAATGAGATCATGCTTCTACACAGCCAGTTTTAAGTTTTGTAATCCGCAAGCAAATGTAGCAATACATGGTCGAATGTAGCCTCCATACTCGAACCTCTGTCGACAAACCGTCTGCTGACAATTGGCACGTCACAGCCTGTGTGGATCTCTGGTAGGCCGAGGCGTAGAAAAGCCGTGCTCGTGCGCGGAATGAGATCAGACCGTTACAGTGGACGAGCAACGACATGGTAGTACAGGATTACGACGCCTGCTGTAAACTGCGTCGTCTCCCACAGGCAACTAGAATCTCAAAACAACCTCCACACGTTGCTTTGACGCTCACGTTAGCTCAAAAGTCATAGTCATTTTTAGTTTGGTAAACGTATCGTTTGCAGACTTGCCAGAACGTAGTAGCAATGAACTGCGAACATGACTCAAACAAAGAGACGGTACGAAAACACACAAATAGCTCTTTGAATTCTGCTTTTTTTACGCTCTTACTATAAAAGGTCGCTGTTGGAGATATGTGACAAATTCATGCTTTTTTTTACATTGTTACAATTATTTCGCTAGTGGTGCAGTGATCAGTAGATCTCTCACACATTAATGAAATTGAAAGTTTCTAAACTTTCATTCATCAAAGGCCACATCCACGTCTCCAAATAACTTTCTGTCGCAAGACATATCACGGATTACTTACTTAAACTTTCCTTATTTCAATCAAGTATTTAAGAAAAGCGAATTGATAATAGCTAATAAGTGTGTACGAAACACAAAAATCATATCTAGCAACATTTAGTTCAAATCCATTACGGCGAAGGGTAATCTTCCAAACACCGCAATCAGCTTAGCTTCGATTACTGGGAATACTGTCAAGGAGGAATTTTATAAGGCGCAGTCTAGAAATAAAGTTTTCGCATTTTTTTAAAGACAACATTGTTACATAAAAAGTTTAATGTCTGTATTTTTAGCTAATTTTCGTCGTAATCACGAAAAGGATTGAGACTCTTGTCTGGATCAACTTTTGTTCTGCTCGTGAATGGAAGCACTCGTCCTCAGGTCTTCGTCGTTGTCAAAACGGTGGCCAGAGGAGACCAATTTCCTTAAGTGGAAGAAAAGATGCAAATCGGTGGCAGCAACACATTAGGACTGTATTCTGATTGAACAAACAGCTCTCAGCGATCTCGTGCAAAACTGTTTCTGTGTAGTAAGTATTGTTCAGAACGGCGCTCGAAGCTTCCACTTTGTTTCACAGTAAGAACTGAAGGCGACTGAGACGCAGCTTGCGACACAGGTGATGCCACGATATGACAAGTGTCTCAATTCTTTTGGCGACTAATAGCTCAACATTTTTATACATGTTTCCACTAAAGTTTGCATGTAACTATATCGTCATTTTACTTAATTTTTAAACAGAGGAACCTACTTTGTGGATGCGCCTCGTACTTAATCTCTTGTGGTGTAAACAAAGCAAACGACTATGCTTTACGAAGGGTAATTTTACATATAATGCGAAGAATCAATCGTTGGATGAACATTGTGTCAGACTCGAGGATGCTGGAGCAAACTGTCTTGTATCTAAATTTTGAAATATTAGTTTTGGTGTGACATGTGACCACGATGTGAGATCTTTCGTGGCGAGCTGCTCGAGTTATGGACGGCTGCCGACTCTTAGATACGTCGCTGGCGTGCTCCCTATGTATGTGCATTCTTTCACTCTATATGTACAACTACAGCCCGCAGCGGATTGTACAGTGCATGTATCAATATTAGCCATCCCTGTATTTTTCAAATCGCTTACACAAAACGGGAAATGTTTCGCTAAATGCACGCTATTCTAACTTAACTTAATCTTGTGATTCCACACGAAATATACCATGAAAGCAGTTCACGTTTTGTGCAGTGTAATTCGAATACCGTCTCCCTAACCTTATTCGATAGTATATAGTAAGAACGAAGACACTTTCTTCCAGTGACCACACGTGAAGCTAGACCAGCTTCTTAGACTCTATCTGAATTATTTCTTTGTCTGTTCTTTACTATAGTTGATAACGACACAAATTACCGGTAGAGAGTCTTTCATTGATTGAAGTAGTGTTCTTGTACCCTGTTTTCTGCTTCTCATATTTATAAGTCCTATCACTTCCTACACTACCGATTTAGTATTGAAAAGTAGGTCATTTAGGATGTTTATATAATGTACAACTGCCAGTAAACTTGAGTCTATAACCTATGAACCGTGGTCCAAAGTAGTTAAAGTAGAAGGGAATTTCCGATGCACGTGTGAGAAAACGACTGGAACTCGCAATAAGTGAGCCAAGCCTGGCAGTCGGAGCACCCTGACACGCTTTGCTTCATGTGTGTCCATGTCACAGTTATAAGGAACACTTATTAACTCCAGTGTTAGTCGATAATAATGTCCCTTGGCAATACTTGACATGGTAACGACTAATACTGTGAACTACCATGTTACTTTACCTGCAGTATTAAGTTACTATTTATTTTTTTCTATCTCAGGGATACCACATTTGAAATAGTCGCTCTTTAAATGTATACGAAATGGTTCACTTGCCAACGCATCAGTGCACTATTGAGACATAATTACTGTACATAAATTTTTCCGTTGGGTTAAAATTGATTACACTACATTTTTAACAAAGTTTTTTCGTCTTTATAAACTCAAATAACCTTCTTCAAAATGAATTTAATGAGCTTTTCTCGTAGCTACATAACATATGGTTAAACGAGGGAAAGTAATGAAATTACGGCAGTTTTATTTAAGAATTTGTTTTCCTTTCCTATGTTGCTCGAGGCCAAACATTAAGTGCATGACTCATTATAAACCAGTCAGGAACTGGACTCAGTTCGTCATAATGTTGAGGACAGTGTCCTATAGGTGTGCGACAAGGTTTGTCGCTTAATTATTGCCTTCACCACGTGATTCGTTACTGCTAAGATTTTTTCCTGATGGTCACAGAAAAAAAAATGCAGTGGCTTCCATCTTTTGCAAACTTTCATTACTTCAGCTTGTGGTTATGTACACATAGCTACGAAAGTGTCTTTAGTCAAGAAACTGAATATAATTTCTCGTTAAGTCACATACTAATGATTTTTTGAGATGTTCGAATCTTGTTAATATCAGCTTCGTAAACTTGAGAGATGGTCTGGTTATAACCCTGACGTATTTTATACCCAGAAGAATATACCTTTCCTGAAACTAATTAGTGAGAGGGCGTTTACTTAGATTTAAAGTAAAGATCTTACGATTAAAAAACGCAGTCCTGTGTAATTTCTATATCAGCCAGCTTTCTTTGCTGTTGTTTCAAGTTTACCTCAATCCTGATTTCACATAACATGAATGACGGCCACCAGAAGTTTCAATCCGGGCGCGTCACATAGGACATGGCTTTCCAATCAATTGAAATGCATTAACGATAGGAAGGTTCGACAGGAAAAAAATCGTGCTTGTTTTAATAAGAGAAATTGATAACTGATATTTAAAGTCACCATAAAATAATTTCGAAGGATTTTCTGTGGAATGTAAAAGAAGTAAAAAATGAAAAATTGGAATGTTGCTTTGCCTTTAGTAGTCTTTTGACATGAATATTGTGTCTAGGTATCATAACAGAAAGTTGTTATGATTAATTAATCGTAGGGTGGTTTACTGTTTCGAAAACAATGTTGAGCGAGAGGAACGTACTATAAAGACTTGGCTGTAAACCGTAAGAACTTGTTCTAGTGCAATATTCGTATTTTTATTCTTTTCCGCATCCTGCATTACACGCAAACCTGTGCAGCTTCTTGTAAACCTTCTTCAGAAGATAATACACCTTGACGATACAATTTAGAATAATGTTATACTGTACAGAACATCGTATCTACGTGTGCAACGGTCATACACAGGAATGACTGAACAGTTATAAAGTTCACATCACTCCAATTTAAAAATTATCTACATAACTCGATTTTCATAAACGTTTATACACAAGGCAATATGAAAATGTGTAGAAAATTGCGTGTATTTTCCAAAGCCAGTCGTCGCTTTTATGCAGATAGCATAAAATAAGATGAGAAAGTGTGACATCATAGTGAGGGACTCCCCAGGAAACAGTTAAGGCAGGGGCACGTGGTGGCATTATTCCTGTCTTCTTCCTACCTTCAACAAGTAATACCTAAGCATTCCTTCATCTCTCGGAAAAGCAAGTAATTTAGAGTTTTTTAGTGAAGAAACCGGTGGAAATTGGCCGGAGTGACGCCTAGAAGCGGGCAGAGTGTCAGTGACCAAAACACACACAGCAGCGCTATCTACAGCTCTGACATAACCTCTACGGGTCGCGAAATGGGACAGCATTTTCTCAAATATCACTTAAGAATTTTCTTCATACGCATATAGTTAGTATGCGGAATTATACTATTGCTAACTGCATCAATTATAACATACAGGAGCAATGGTGCGCTAACATACTGAGGAAATATCCTGTTACAGTGCCGATTAGAATTCGAGGTTAGCTTTCGTAGTTGTCGTCTGACGTTCCGCGTTGTAGAGCACGGAATAGCTAATAAATAGTATTAGAATCCAGTCACCAAACGTGTCGCATACTTTCACCTGGAACGATCGTGTCATCTACGGAACAATAAACGTGGAACCTACTCCATTACTGCAGCAACATCGTTACACCGAATGTACCACTGTGACGCAGAGATGCGAGATTACGCGTAATCGCATTTTCTGAAGAAAGTCACGTTATAAGATAAGCACGGAAAGATATTTCGCCTCAGTGCGTTAGCTTCTACACGCTGTCACAAAGTGATGACTTTCAGTCAAACAGATTCGACTGAATTCGATAAACGAATTGCTTTCAGATCGTACGATTCGTCTGAAACGAATCACAAATCACCGCCTAGAAAGAATGTTAGCCGTAAACAACACGTAGTTGGACTATCCGTCCGTGGCGACGTAACTGTCACACTATTGAACTGTACCACGGGAACAGAAAGGCCTAAGGAATCGTCACCCGCCTGTAGCACAAATACCTCTCATTCGTTAGTTTGTTTACTAAGTAAAGAGCAACGAATTAATCGTTAATTTATTCCTTAAAATTGAAATACACGTATGGTTTTTGTTGACAAGTTAGGATGCACGTATGTGCAGAATGTTTGTTAGTCGCGGAAGCGTGGCGCGTGGGAGGGGACGGCAGTGAGTGGTAGCGCGGCGGTAGCGGACTCACGGCGGTGGTGGCGGCAGCGGAGCGCGGCGCCGACTGGCGCTCGCAGGCGCACACGCTAAAATTACCCTCGCCCAGACGACTATTTTGGCCGCCACTCGCTCGTCACCGCCGGCCGCGCCGAACTTTTCGCAATTCATTCATTTGCCGCACTTGTCAAACAGCGCGCCGCCGCCGCCGCTAGTACGCGCCCTGTCCACTAATCGGCCCCGACTCTCGTATTCGCACGCCGTTTAAGAATTCCGAGTCCAAACCGGCAGATATTACGACGGACGCAGCGACACATTTCGTTAAGCAACTGGCCGAAAGAAACACGTATCATGCAAAGTAGAGTAAGGATGCCTAAATACGTGATATTTTTCAGATTTTGTTGCACAGTGTCCGTAAATGATGATAAGTCGTGTAAATAACGTGTCATATAGACAGTTTCGATGTTCTATAGAAATAAATTAAGTGACAGAGTTTCCTAAATGCGTTCCGAGATTCCTAAGTCTGTAATAGTGGTATCGTAATTCCGTGAGTCCGAGGAAAAAAATCAGAACTAATACTTGCTAACATTTCATCGTGATCTGTTGAATTGCATAATATTTCGACATATTAGCAGGATGAAAAAGGCCTAAATGTTTGCGTTGCAGACAAAATGTTCAGTAGCTTTCGTAGCATTATCTTTTAAAGTGGTCTAAGGGAACGAATAAAACTTCGATGCTTCGTAAACTGACCAGTCTTCCTGTAAAACTTCCTTACAGACATTTCGAGCATTCTTCCATCTTAATATAATTTGCTGAAATGCATTCCACGTTTTATCTCTTTGTTGAGTTTTCCCATTATACAGCGGAACAAACTTACAACTCACTCTATATTCTATATGAATGGCATATTATCCTCAGAAAATAAATATAAAAAAGCGTTTTACTTTTTATTACATAATAACGTTGACTTGAAAATACTTCTGTCATGCATTATAATACGTTTCCCATGGCATTATAATATTGAAAAATTTATATATTTATTTGTCTTCAGACATATATGTATGCATAGCATCCCCTTCATCAAATGTTCAAATGTTAGTAAATCTATCGGACCAAACTGCGTGGTCATCAGTCCGTAGCTTACAAACTACTTAAACCTAGGTAAACTAACCTAAGGGCAAATACACACACCCATGCCCCAGGGAGGACTCGAACCTCCACGGCGAGCAACCGCGGGCTCCGCAGCGAGACGCTTCAGACCGCTCGGCTACTCCACTGCGGCATCCCTTTCGTGGACTGTACTATATTATTCTATAATTCTGATAGTAGTCCTGTTTAAGTAAGAGGCCATGTTGAAGAAAATCTCATAATAAGACATGAAACGGGAAAATTGTTCCAGGACTGTGCAAGTACGAGATTATTATAATACTGACATGCAATGACTCCCTATAGGTTTATCTATGTTACGAAGCAGTTTCAACATTTTGTCATAGATAGTTACCTGTCAAATCAGTATTTCGTCAGTAGCTGTTACAGAGCACAGCAATTATCGAGCGTTTGCTCAATATTCACTGCACCAACAGTGTTGTAGTTATTTTCTTTCCCGCAGAGCACGGGGGGTGCATAGAAATGCAAAGCAGACTATCTGCTGGATGCTTCAGAAAGCAAGCCACGTGGATGCTAACGCCGTGAACCGAGTATCACGGTATTAGGGGTATCACGGAATAAGGCATCGTTACCCTATTAGTAGCAGACAAGTACGGAACGCAGCGAGTCAGGAACTACTCCTACCGGAGCAGCGGGCATACCGGTATCCTCCTCGTATCGAGTTGGGGTTTCCGCAACAGGCTAACCGAGGACCTCAGTTTTACACGAGATTTTCGACTGACGCAGGAACGTATGCACAACTGAAACGTCCGGGCAGTTCAAATCCACGTAAACAGTTAGGCGACGTCATCAGACAATATTTTCAATTACGCGTCGTCGACTACTTACTCGGGTATCCTAGACTCGGCTGATACCGGAGCGGCAAATATGTACATGTGGCATCAACATTAACGCCATCCGGGATCCTCTAGCCACGCTCCGTTACACTTACTACCTGCTGCTACATCAAAGAAGAAGTGCATCTGTCCTGTGCACTCGAGACGCCAAATTAGTTGCAAAATGTCAAAATTAATATTTGTCCTTAAAATAAACGTTTGGAAGTCCACTGGATGTTCAGAAATTATGTTATTCAAATAACCGTCAACCTACTCGGAACAAAACTGCCTTCAAATGATAATATCCATGGGATTTACAGACTGGGTTCAAGTAACCCAACCGTAAGGTTAACTTGAGCCAAAATAAAGTAGAAAAATAAAAATAATTACTACGAAACAAAACAATGCGTACTGCACGTTAAAGTATACATAATAAACTATAGTTTAATAATATAAGGTAAGTATGTCGTTGAAAAAATCTGTTGTGCTCATTTTAACTATAATGTTAAAAGTTTCGAAATCTGGGCGCAAGTAGCCCGCGTTTACGATACCCACATATTTTTCGAGGATCATTTTGCAAACGATATTGCAGCAGTTTAGTTATACGCCGTAACGTAATGTGAGGGACAGGGGACTTTGTCAAATGTGCAAAAACTATTTTGACAGGTGTAAGGAACGCCTTTATGCAAGATTTAGAAAAAAATTTAGTAGTTTTCCGTAAGGGACACAAATAAAATCATCCCACATACGGCTTGGTGTTACTACATTTTTAGAAACGCCCAATAAATTGTTAGATTCCTAGTTTTTACTATTCTATTTTGTTTTGTCAGATACCTATTTTTACGATTCTGTTTTGTGTTGGTTTTAGTTAAAGGGTCGTTCATTTTAAGTGCATTTCCTATATTTGTAGTGAATGTTTCCTTGTATTAGTACAGGCCTATATTTGCTGTACAGTACTTTTGTCTATATTTTATGCACACATTTAATGTGGTTAAAACAACTGGCAACACTGGTACTACCTTCGTTTTCAAATTACAAAAAATAAAAAAGGTAAAATAAAGGTATTGTGAGATCTAGGCTACCCAGTATTCTTACAACTCGACCTTAACACACTACACTGCATAAAAAAAAATAAACAGTATGAAAAGCGGTTGTAAAGGTTATATGACGTGATTATTTTGCTTTGGTGAGCTACGTTATGATTATTTCACTGCATTTCATGCCGTTCGCCATGTAAGACATACATCTGGCGCCAATAATGATGTTGCAAGTATGCTTCAGCCCCATATCTTTCCGCCACACGTCTTGGATGCAGCGCAAATAAAACTGATTAATTTCCGCTTCTATGAAATATGATTACTTGAGGACTGCTTCACAGAATTGGCTGGGTTTAGCAGGGTATGTCCGTAATTGTCATTTGGATCGTGTAAAATTTGAAAAAGTGGGATGTGTACATGTTCGGCTAGAAGTAACGCCACAATTTTGAGCTGCCTGGGACTCCAACCTCGCCCATATAGTCACTATTGACCCTACACGACGAGGTTTCAACTATCACATTCTCGTTCACTCGTAGTTAGGATAACGTCGTACGTAGAGACTGGGAGGTGTTTAGCATTCTGAGGAAACAACGAAAATTAATCCAACTCTTCTCTAGTTAGTAGCGAGTAGACATGTGTAATGTTGAGTTGAAACACGGCACAGTCCTGAGTTCCTTACTTGGCTCTGTGGGGGTGAAGAGGATATGTTTGTGGCTGTTAAACACTTTTACCCCCAGCCGTAATCGCACAATACCTTAGCAATTACAAGCTAGCCGCAGCCGGCCAGCCACCGACTGTCAGATGTTTTAGCATAATTGATTTTTGTCATAATGGAGTACTCATCGCACGGTACGAGAAGCCAAAGATGTCGTGGGTGTCTGTCTAGGTGCCGGCCGCGGTGGCCGTGGGGACTGAGGCGCTCCAGTCACGGTCTGCACGTCCACTATGGTCTGGGGTTCGAATCCCCCCTCGGGCATGGATATTTGTGCCTTTCTTAGTGTTAGGTAGTTCATAAGTAGTTTGTACGTTTAGGGACTGATGACCCCGTAGTTAAGTCCCATAAGCTATACAAACATTTTGTTGTGTGTTGTCCTTAGAATAAGTTAAAGTAGTGTGTAAGGTTAGGGACCGATGACTTTTTCAGTTTGCTCCCATAGGACTGCACACATATTTTTTACTTTCGTTGTGACAGTTACCGGGTAAATTAAAGAAGTGACGAAAGAATCTGTTAAGATACGAGGAATGTCCACAAAGGAAGTTCCATTTGGTTATGTAATACAAACGTGTACAGATACAGAAAAAAAATTTATTGTACAAAAATCTACAAGTGTTAAACTACTTTTCTACATAGCTTCCGAAATTATGAAGGCACTTGCCACGGCGTGGCACAAGTTTCTGTATACCTTCTTCGTAGAAGGTTGCCGTTTGTGTATTCAACCGTGTGGTAACATGTTCTTGACCACCAAGGACAGATTTTAGGTGTAAGAAGAGATGAAAGTCGCTAGGAAATTGTGTTTAATTTTCTCTTTAATTGTGTGAATCAGTTCATCAGTAACCACAGACGGGCGTCCACTTTGTTCTTGGTCGTGCACTTGATTACGTCCTTCATTGAACAGTCTGACCCATCCTCTAACCATTGAATCACTTATAGCAATCTGTCCGTAAACCTCGTAGATTTCCCGATGAATTTCCTTTCCTGTCACTATCTTTACATTTAGAAAACGAATCACAGATCTGATTTCACACGCGGTGCATTTTCTATGACGGCTGACATTATAAAGAAGCACTACAAAACACACGTCGTCAGCAGCGCCCTGAAAATGGCGTACATGTCTTCTCCTCGAGGCAGAGTAACTGCTCGGAACTGCGACCGTAGCGCATGAAATAGAAACGGAACTTACTTTGTGGACGACCCTCGTACAACTTCTTGAGAATAAATTGAATCTGATTTGAAAGAAGAGTTTCCGTCTCACAGCTATGTGATAAAGGCCTTACTTCATAAAACGCAATATTATTGCTATACCGATGAACGAGGGAAACTGCTTGCAACAGGAGAGAGTCTAGTAGTACCATGTGCACGAAAAACACGCCTTCACTTCAAATTTATTCAGGTTACTAACCTAATGTAATATTTTAAGCCGGCCGCTCCAGTCACGGTCTGCACGGCCACTGCGGTCGGGGGTTCGAATCCCCCATCGGGCATGGATATTTGTGCCGTCCTTAGTATTAGCTAGCTCATAAGAAAATTGTAAGTTTAGGGACTGATGACCCCGTAGTTAAGCACAAAAAAAAGAAAAAAGAAAAACCGAAATGAGAAAAGAAGACAAACGACTTTACAAGGATAAATCTGTCTGACCTCCTAAAACCACTGTATGCAAAATAGAGATTTAAGAATGCTGTTTCATTAGGTTGAATTCACAAACGTGTCGTTTTGAACCGTTTAAAACCAAATACGATTCAGGAGAGAGGTGTTCGTTTCATCCTAGTCGTCCGGCAACCCGCACTACCATACGGTAGTGTGAACTGCATACACATCAGGCGCTACCGTTCGGTAATGAACGGAATGAATCCGGAAGCAACTGGAAGAGAACTGGGTTATTGTCGACAGGTTTATGGAAAGCCAGACAGTGCGGCCACTCCTCAGCTGCTGTTACGCTGAGCTATCATACGCAATCAGACGGGATAGGAGAGTTAGTGCAATGCGGCCTAGATCAAAGGTGTGGGATCTCTTCGGTGGCCGGCCGCGGTGGCCGAGGTGACTGAGGCGCTCCAGTCACGGTCAGCACGGCCACTACGGTCGGGGGTTCGAATCCCCCCTCGGGCATGGATATTTGTGCCGTCCTAGTTCGTAAGTAGTTCATAAGTAGTTTGTAAGTTTAGGGACTGATAACCCCGTAGTTAAGTCCCATAAGCTTAACAAACATTTGAACATTTGATCTCTTCGGTGTACAGCAAGTTGGTGGTAAGAGACAAGCAACATGTAAATATTGTACACTACGTATCGTAACGCTTTGCCATCGCGATTAAAGGAACATCTTACTAGAAGCGATCTGTGTGCTCAGTCTGTTAAACGTATACCTTCAGACGATACATCGCAGGTGAAAAGGAGCAAAACGGATATGCCAACAAATACTGGGATGCATAATACTGACGTAGCAGGGACTGCTTGTTCATCTACACTATCGTCATTGGCTTCCGCTTTTGCTCTCGGTGAAAAGCTTACAACAGAATCAAAACAACAACCTTCTACATCTGGGCATAAAGATATCCATCCAGCAAGTAATGGTGATATTGATTAAGCCATTGCTAGGGAAATATATCCTTCAACTGCTCCACTCTGTATGCTGAATTCGTAATACGCGGCAAGCATTGCAGAAGCTACGGCCCACCTATGAGCCTCCTAGTCCCCACCTGCTTAACACCTCTTTGCTTTCTACCCAATATAAACACGTCAAGACGTTTGTCGCAAAGAAGTGGGAGCGCTCAACTGCTCATGCATTGATTTCGGATTGATGGACCGATTCATCAGGGAACAGTGTCGTTAACTTCGTCGTGAGAACAATTCAGCCAATATTATATAAAAGTATACGAACTGGCGACGAAACGGAAAGTGCACAGTAGTAACGGAAGTCGTTCGTGAAATAGGTGGTAGTTCTTTGAGACAGCGGATGACGATGTCAAAAGGCATCATGTAAGTTGTCTGAACGACTGTATGCCGCTGGTAGACGAACATCTAAACATCTAATCTTCATGACTATTTAAAAAGGTTTCATAAAGATTCCTACAGTAACAAGGACAAAACAACATGAAATTGGCAACATTGCTCAGTTCTAATAGCTCGCGACTACAGTGCAGTCGCCACCAAGGACTCTTAGCTTAGCAGTATAGTTTGCGGCTATAGCCATCGCGTCCGCTGACAAGGATCCATAGTCTTTTTCCTGTTCCTGCAGTAGTTATAGTTAGCAAGTGACAACTATAAAGCTCCGAATTAAGTACTACCGGGCTTTGTCCTGTTAGGTAGATTCGACTACATGTTGTGCCTCAAGACTCCACTGCTACGAGAAGACATAACTTAAAAGCTATGTATCAAATTTAACAATTGTTTTTCGTGGAAATAATAAAAGCAACTTTTACAGAAGGCGGTATCTTGCTGCCACCACGTCCTTCTTCCTAGCAGCCTTCTATTGTGTTAACTTCGTCGTGAGAACAATTCAGCCAAACATGTCGTACTGCGCAAAGTTTTATTATTGACAATGTACATACACAGCTATTAGTTGACGATGCTTCCTAGCAGCAGACAGGTTTTATGGTAGGTAGGTTAGTTTCATTGGAATATTTGTTGGTACAGTGGTTTGTTTGTATTTAGTGCCCTTACTATTCTACGTTTCCTTGTTTTACAGACTTGATAATGGGATAACGTCGTCCTGAAACATATCGTGTTGACATATATATTTTATTATTGACAACTGGTGCGTGAAGTACAGTAATAATATAAGTATGTATATCGAGGGAAGAGTTTTGTGGGTAAGGTGAGAAATTTTGGGGTCGTGACGGAGAGAGGCACTTCTCGCGCCGATCAAGTTGTGAAGCACGCCCGCTACGATATTTCCGGATGTTGGCATAACCTCTATTTTCGTCCTGCCGGCGAGGACACATGCTTGCAATCTGGGTCATTGCTAGTTATCCGCCGTGGGTGGTGTTCGGACGCCTGAACTGCGGGGTATGAACAAGTTTCTGTGCGACAACCCAACATAAAGTGCGGAGCAATGCTCTGGCGCTTCGATTCGAGAAGGAGCAAGGAAGCATTTACACCGATGTAGAGCACTGGCTTCTGCAGTCTGTCAACACTACCAAAGAGCCATTCCGGTACACTAGCTTCACGTCCTAGTCCAGCTCAAAATATGAAACACGTGTTTTTTTTATCCGCGTCCATTCCGTGAAAACCCTGACAAGTAGAGGCATTTCTTATCTTTGTGACAACGTGTGGTCCAAACAGCAGGAGATATAACAAAACTAAACGTGATTTCCGTGGTTCCTACTTTGCTTTACAATTGTGCAGTCACATCTTTAACCATTTTGATATATTTCAAAATTTTCCCCTCACCTCACAATTTTTGAAACGGTAAAAAAGTAGTAAATCTATTAATATATTTAAATACAAATTCAACCATTTATCATAAAGTGAGATCCCGAAATGACAATACTCATATAATAAGTTGGAAGTAGCCCTATACACCGCAATAGGCGCGGTTTGTCCACTATATGACGTTTGTCATACATGGCGAAAGTATTGTTTGCAATTTCGAAACCACGTTAGTTATTCCTGAACTCAAACTTGTTGTATCAGTTGAATCCTTCAAGAATCCGTCACTTATGGTTACACTGTTCAAATTGAAGACAACACTTTTATACATAGGACAGAGCGCTTTTTGCGGTATACAGGGCTACTTCCAACATATATATCACTACTGTAACTTCGGGATGTAACTGTATCATATATATTTGTTGTTAAATATACAGTCGAAACTGTTTATAGCAAATCGCTTTCAGCGGCAAATGGGCTACAACAAAGAAATCTAAAGATCCCGTCTAAATCATATGTAATCGCTACATTTAAAAACCGCTTAGTACAATATCGGTTATTGTAAATTATCGTATATATCGTCTTTTTATTGCATTTTCGGATAAATATATAGGCTACAATGTCCACCGTTCTTTTTCGTTATGTAATTGATGATTAGAAACGGCGATGAAAGCTTTGTTTTCAAATTCTTGATTTCTGTACAGTGTTGAATGCTTTAAATACAAACAGTTCACTCATCTAGAAAGGTCATTATGTGACAATTACATCGGTTGTGCACTTTGCTACATACGTGGAAGTTGAAAACACGAAAATTTCAAATTTCTGTAAATCTATGGGAGTCAACTTCTTTGGTTATCAGTCCCTAGGCTTACATACACGACTGGTCATTAAAATTGCTACACCAAGAAGAAATGCTGATGATAAATGTGTATTAAATGTTCAAATGTTTATAGAGCTTAAGGGATTTAACTACGGGGTCATCGGTCCCTAAACTTACAAACTACTTATGAACTAGCTTATACTAAAGACGGCACAAACATCCATGCCCGATGGGACATTCGAACCCCCGACGCGGAACGGCCACGCGCAACGTGACATAGCGCCTCAATTCGCTCGGCCGCTCCGCCGCGGCAAACGGGTATTCATTGAACAAATATATTATACTAGAACTGATATGTGATTGCATTTTCACGCAATTTGGGTGCATAGATCCTGATATCAGTACCCGGAAGAACCATCTCTGGCCATAATAACGGCCTTGATACGCCTGGGCAATGAGTCAGAGTTTGGATGGCGTGTGCAGGTACAGATGCCCATGCAGCTTCAACACGATACCACAGTTCATCAAGAGTAGTCACTGGCGTATTGTGACGAGCCAGTTGCTCGCCCACCATTGACCAGACGTTTTCAATTCGTTAGAGATCTGGAGAACGTGCTGGCCAGGGAGCAGTCGAACAGTTTCCGTGTCCTCGGCCCGTACAGGATGTGCGTTCACCGTGATGTCGGCAAACACGGATGCGACCATCATGATGCTGTAAGCAGAACCTGAATTCATCAGAAAAAATGACGTTTTGCCATTCGTGCACCCAGGTTCGTCGTTGAGCTCCTGTGATGCAGCGTCAAGGGTAACCGCAGCCATGGTCTCCGAGCTTATAGTCCATGCTTCTGCAAACGTCGTCGAACTGTTCCTGCAGATGGTTGTTGTCTTGCAAACGGTCCATCTGTTGACTCAGGGATCGAGACGTGACTCATGATCCGTTACAGCCATGCGGATAAGATTCCTGCCATCTCGACTGCTAGTGATACGAGGCCGTTGGGATCCAGCACGGCGTTGTAATGCAAAGTTTTAATTTACATTTGCAGTCACGTACAGTGGCATATATGAAGAAGACATTTGACAATGTTTCCTGCAGTGTGATTACGTTTAATAATATGCCAAGTGTGCTTTACACACAATTTAGAGTCACATATCGAATGAAAATGTACTATATTTTTATATTGTGGACTATGAAACGTATGTAAGAAATAAAATACCCATTGTAACATTGCGGATGTCTGATGTTTCGGTTTGCACATTGAATATATCAATCTCACCCATTATACTAATACTACCTGGTATTAAACGGTTTAAAACCAAGTTTTTCGTATTATACGAACTATACCGACATGGATTTAACATCGTCGGAACTCTATTGCAAAATCTTCACTATAGTGCTACACTGGTCGTAAGGTAATACATTTTTGTAGGTTGAATCTCTAGATGGGATCTGTAAGTCCATTCCAGTGCGAGGTACTCTGCTGTCTAAATTTCAGAACTTCCACGTGGTCAAGTGTCCCAAAATAGAAAAAATGAATACTTCGCTGAGTGTTATTCCCTTTTCAGTGTCTCAGATAATTCGCTAATAAATGGGGCCATTTTTTATGTTTACAGACAACGAACATTCAGTAACAACAGGAAAACCGGCAAATTCTGACAGAAAGGACTTTCTAAAATGCCAATTTGTCCACTTTCCTTCACAAAATCACCGAGGCAGGCAACCATGAGGAAACTTAGGAATTCATACAGTACTTCATTAATGAATAGGCTACACTTGAAATTTTTTTTATCCTCGAATAGAATTCTACCTATTGTAGTATGGTATTTTAACAATTACACGTCGCTTGTATAACTCCTATATGCATATCGTGACATGTTTCTAACAGCACATTTTGGTCTATGAGGAAGTAATCACTTCATGTCGTATGTTCATGGAAACCTTGAAGCAAATAGACCCTTACCGAGTAACATAAGCAACAAAACAAAATAAAAACCCTGAAAATATTTGGGCAACTGTTATGGAAACGGATTTGTAATTTCTTTATCAGCTTGATATCAAACAATACTGGAAGCCGAGAAACGTATATAGCTGCACAATTGCCTACAACCTATGTTTTGTTTCTGCTTCTAGAATCGTTTATTCGTTAGCTTCTTGTAAGTACAAGACGTAGCATGTGTAACATTTACATATCAGTATTCCGATAATCTGAATGCTGTGTGACACCAGACCTCAAGTGAATACATTCCGTTTCAGGACAATTTGGAGCAAGTCGTCGATCTTCACTTATTTTTCTCTTTGTCAAAAGGAAATTGATAATGATACTTTTGCAGTTGTTGTGCATTTTTCAGTGGTGTAACGTGCTTTTGTCTACCCTCTGGCTGAGGGTGAGTCGCAGCAGGCTTTGATGTGTGGGACCAAACTGGCAGGGTCACGTGTTACAATGCTCCTGTGGCGAGAGCGGCCGCCCGGTCCACATGGCGCCTTAGACCACGCGGCTGTGATAGGCGTGAGGATGCAGCAATGTCTTCCTGTTTCCAGTACAGTGGAGACTGCCGGTATCGCTCATGATGTTAGGCAACTGTATGACAGTTTACAACTTCATCAATCGTGCTGAGTTATTCTGCCAAATTTTCCGTAATATTCACCTTTCATAGCGGTAGTGTAATCTTTCTAGTGGTCGCGTTTACTTGACATTAATTTTTCATCCCAGGAAGGTCGTTCTACGCGTAAATTGTAAAAATTTTTGTATTTCATATAATTGTCTACACTCTACATTAACTCTGTGAAACGCGAAAATGAAACGGAGTGGCTATTTAATTTATTATTCTAATTGTTAACAATCTTCTTTAATGCATAAAACACCCTTGAAGACTAGTATGTTATTAGTTCAATTATTACTGATATTTATTCAGTCGCAAAATCTTTGTTGACTCGCATTTTTACCGTTGCTATTTACCAGTGAATCCGCAAGAATGGTTCATGGATAGTTTGACATGGAAAATACGTACGTTTGCCTCCCCGTCTTCTGTTCAGGTCAATAGGCGAAGAAGGAGAACAGACGATTATGAGAGGCCAGTGGGGCAAACAAAAATTATAATAATTCCTGTTGATAAAACATCATGCCTTCAGACAGATTCGTGTCGAAGTATGTTACTAAACAATCGCTTATGTAATTGGGATACTTTCCTAAATATAGCGACAAATTTGTAGCCAAGACAATGGCTTGCTCGTGGATCAATTGCTGGTTGTACTGACTTTATTCTAAGGGATCAATATACTGTTGTTCGAAAAGATATGTCAGTTGATGAATTTGGGCTTCCCCTTGATTTCGTTTATTTGTTAACTGATACGGACATTTCTGGCAATCATGTGTCTGTTTAACTTCTGACATTCGATTTCAAATACGATTCGGTAAGCCTCCTTAGTACATAGACCTAACAGCCCGTGGCAGCAGGCGTCATATCTGATTTTCAAATATTTACCAATCAACAACATATATAAATAGTGGATGTAAAGATTCAAACGATCCATCAGAGACACGGGTTTGAATCCTTTTCATCATTTCGTAACTTAACATAATTTTAACGTTGTGAAAGCAGTGAATAGGCTGGTCAGTAGCCTACGTATTACATGTACAATAACTGAAGATGAAGAAGCGCAGAATTGCACATTTCCCACTCTACAATTTAGTTTCTGTGTTAATGAATACAATTTTTAGTATTTTTTCTTCTGAATTCTCAGATGAACTGACTGCATTATGGGAGCGTATAATTATTTTATTATATGTTTCTTCTTGCTCCCATCCGCAGTAACGTATTGTTGTATCTTATGAAGTCGTAAAATTCAACTTGTATGGGTAACTTTTCGTCACACGAAAATAAGCTTCTGTTGTGATCTAACAAAGGAGGCGTTTCATTCTTCTGTATTTTGACGAAAACTGATAACGTAATGGCAGATTATATAGCTCAATCTTAGAAATTCTGTATGTTTCATGAAATATTCCATTATAACTCAATTTGTTATCACTACGCTAAAATTACACGATATCGTTCCAAAGTTTATTATGTTTGGAATGCTGGATTAAGCTTAATTTAACGACTTAAATATCGACAGCCTTAACAGGAGATGACGTTTCATTTTTACCAAACCCACGACTCCCGTCTCGGACCGCATGAGACGTGCATGGCTTTCGAATTGCTTATCGCTACAGAGCTCTTCCTAGCTCAGCGTAGAACTGGCAACATCGTGGCAAATATTTGGCAACACTGTAACAGTGTGGTTACTTCCACAAATGGTAATGAATTGGCTCACTAAATTCACTTGACATTCCTTTTCCACTTCGATGATTCTTACAGTATAATCTTCATATATGATGAGACACTGAGAACGAAAATTTAACGTTTAGACTCAAGGAATGCTATCGAGAATATTTGTTATATTCCGCGTTGCGTTGCGTTGCGTGGATTAGCACTGAATATCAATGAGGGCAAGAGCCGCTGTCGGCAGCGTCTGTGTGGCTTTGTGGTTCCGCTGATGCAAGGCGTCAGTTTGTTCGAATCGCGCTCGATGACTGTTTGCGTATGATATTTTTTCTATTTTATAGCTTTGGGAATTACTAGGAGGAATGCTTTAACGAAATCAAGAGATAACCTTTGGACATTAAGTCTTCTCGGAAACTCGACTCAGTAAATTAGGATAATAGTCATAGATATCTGCTTGGTTAATGCACGCTGATTTACCATACAAACGCCTCTGAAGAAATTCGAATCGACCGTCAGCGATACGAATTACATTTCTAATCATCTCGTAGCACCTACGTGCGTCGCATTGTTGTGGTTAGGTTTTCGTTTTCGGCATTTTACTACTATAAATCCAAAGATCGCGGGTTCGATCCCCGTCAGGTCCTGGGACATTTATCTGTCACTTTCCACTTCTTTCATCTCTGCCAATGTGGCAGATGTGAAAAAAGACCATGCTTAGTAAAGTACTGTGGTGTTCACACCAATCTTCGGATTGTTGAATGCTTTTTTTTAGAACACAGCACAATTAGAATAAAGTGAAATAATACGAAAAAGTACAGACAAGGGTGACGAATTTCACGCAGCAACTACGACTAATCTCGTTTTCTACTTTATGAATTATCTGCATCAAAATGGCTCTGAGACGGCGATGAATGCTGCAGCTGTTCGCTTGCTCCATGAAAATGTCGACGCACTTTAAAAAAAGTATCAGGCATTGAATTCTCCCGTACTGACTTCGTGGCTGCACGGGAGTTCCAGGCAGCCCCAGGAATACTGCAGTTCATCATAGAAGAGCCAGCCTTCTGTCTGTGCACAAGCCGGAACAGTTTTCTGTTGCGTAGCAGAACTATATAATAGTGCAAGAAGTTGTACGAACCCACGCACATAACAGTTATTGATTTCTTCTGTCAATACATCCTTTGCGGGCTAATCACTTGTTTTAGTTGCAGGCCTTGTCCACATCCTTGCCGTTCACAGGCCACCTCTCGAACCTACCGTTCACAGTACAGCATCCCGAGGTCACAACATACTCTACGTTTATCTTTTGCCTGTTTTGACGGACATTTTATAAAATCTTTGACGTAACATTTGTTTAAATTAATCTGTACACCTGATGATGGCGTGGTAGCCGAAAATCAAAGATACTGTCGAATATTACACCAGTGTCGTGTGCTTTTTGGTGATCACTATACTTTCTTTTTCAATTCCTTTCTTTACTGTCCGTTAGTATTCTCTATGAAACATTGTTCCTTCATATCTCCTTACCTTCGTTCTTTGAAACATTGCTTCGTTTTCTCTCAGTCCTCAGATAAAACTAACTGTGGCGTAAGTGTAAGTAAGGAATACTTTGCAAGCATTTCACTCTTTTATTTTGCACTTCGCACTCCTCTCCATTCCGCCGTCCCTCCTGCTACCCTTCCCTTGACATCTTTATCTGAATCTACCTGAATACGCTGCAATTCACTATTTTGTGTTTGGCAGGGAGTTCTCTGTTTTTCTTTCTCTACTGTTCCTCTCCATGTCGCATTTCCTACTCTGCGACTCCAAAGCATCTCTTGTATTGGCAAAAAAATGTCAATTGCGAAGGACACGTTCCTGTGAAGCACTTTATAACACATAATAAGAAAATTCTGCTTCGCATGTAACCGCGTTTTCAATGCGCCATTCTACTATAATACTTCCTTCTTTTTAACATCGATTGATGGAAACTAGACCACGAAGGAGAACTGGTCGACACACTTGCCAGTTATCGGATTCACTGTCATTGAACGTAGTAGTAAATCGCAGAAACTTCCTCCGTCAACGCCTGTTTGTCTTCCTGAACGTGGTAAATAATTTGTCTCGAAGCGATCTTACTTGAAACGCTACAACTGGATGTAGTACTCACTCCACACAGAGCACAGGTGTTTGCAATGGCCTCCACTGCTGTCTCTCTTTCAATAAACCCAAACAGAATACACTGTTATAAGTGTTAGACATTTACCCGTTTTTAATCCGTTTTCTAATGCATAAACGACCCTTCTTATAACTTAAAAATGTGTAATATTCGAGATATCATGGCAATACAACAAATTTGAATCCAAGAATACATACATAAGGGACCAAACAGGTGAGGCCATCGGTAGCTTAGCTGACATACTGATTTAATTAATTGACACTATGGAATACACATACACTCTAATGCACGAGAAAAGAGCTGAACGTTTGGCGGGAGCTACCGCACAATCCGCGACATGCCGCCTCAGAGCGCGCGGCCAAGGAATTTCTCCTACCTATACAGACACCCACGAACTCTCTGACTTCTCGTACCGTGCGATGGGTACTCCATTATCATAAAAACAATTATGCTAACACATCAGACGTTCAGTGGTTGGCTGGCTAATGCTAGCTTGTAATTGTTAAGGTATTGGTGCGATTACGGCTGGGGGCAGCGACGGACTAAGGCTATTGGAGGCCCGGGGCGGCGGCGAAACAAAATGAGCCCCCCCATTCCCCGGTCCACTTGGAAATACATGTATTCCGGTTCCGACACACAATTTTAATCTGCCAGGAAGCTTCATATCAGCGCACACTCCGCTGCAGAGTGAAAGTTTCATTCTGGAAACATCCCTTAGGCTGTGGCTAAGCCATGTCTCCACCATATCCTTTCTTCCAGGAGTGCTAGCCTTGCATGGTTCGCAGGAGAGGTTCTGTGAGGTTTGGAAAGTAGGAGACGAGGTACTGGCGGAAGTAAAGTTGTGAGGCGGCATCGCGAGTCGTGTCGGGATAGCTCAGCCGGTAGAGCGCTTGTCCGCGAAAGGCAAAGGTCCCAGGTTCGAGTCCCGGTTCCGGCACAAATGTTCAAATATCTGTAAATCTATCGGACCAAACTACGTGGTCATCAGTCCGTAGCTTACAAACTACTTTAACCTAGGTAAACTAACCTACGGACAAACACACACACCCATGCCCCAGGGAGGACTCGAACCTCCACGGCGAGCAATCTCGCGCTCCGCAGCGAGGTGCTTTAGACCACTCGGCTACTCCACCGCGGCGTTCCGGCACACAATTTTAATCTGCCGGGAAGTTTCATATCAGCGCACACCCCGCTGCAGAGTGAATGTTTCATTCTGAAATACATATATTACTATAAACAAGAATTGGAGCCCCCCCCCCCAGGACGATACAGTCTAAAAAATAAAAAAAAGTAATAAAATAGCTTTCGAGATTTGGAGGCCCCAGCAGAACGAAAAAAAAAAATTAATTAAAAAAAAAAGTTGCTTTCGCGGTATTTGGAGGCCTCCCAAGACCGGGACCCGTGGCGGTCCGCCCCCCCCCCCTTTCTTAGTCCGCCACTGGCTGGGGTAACAGTGTTTAACAGCCATAAACATAATAAACAAATTCTCTTTACCTCCAAAAGCCGAGTAAGGAACTCACGACTGCCGGCCGCGGTTGCCGAGGAGACTGAGGCGCTCCAGTCATGGTCTGCACGGCCGCTACGGTCGGGGGTTTGAATCCCCCCTCGGGCATGGATATTTGTGCCGTATTTAGTTGTAAGTAGTTCATAAGTAGTTTGTAAGTTTAGGGACTGATGACCCCGCAGTTAAGTCCCATAAACTCTACAAACATTTGAACATTTTTTTTTGAACTCAGGACTGTTATGTGTTTCAAATCAACATTACACACATATTTTCACTACTAACTAGAAAAGAGTTGGATTAGTATTTGTCGTTTCCTCAAAACACTAAATCCCTCCACGTCTCTACGAACGCCGCAATCCTAGCTACCAGTGAACGAGATGTGCTAATTGAAACCTCGTCGTGTGGGGTCAACAGTAACAATATGCGCGGGGTTGGAGTCGCAGGCAGCCCAAAATTATTTGTGGCGTTACTTCTAGTCGAGCATGTACACATCCCACTAATGGTAGAGAGACTATGAATATATTGTCTCTATTCCCAACAGCAGTAGTGGGATGTGTACTGAGCCGTCCACTCTCCTCCTCATAAAGCTCAATTTTGGAGTTATTTATTAGATAATTAATGAATATATTATTTTGAATGTTATTAAGATTTGAGAACCCCTACTTGTGTGACTCTTATTTGTCTTTGTTTCATGTATTACGACGATGCTGCAGCAATACGTGGTGACGAGTTGTCCGCCGACGTCAGCGAGAAAACGGCGGTCGCTATCGTTGATTAGCCCAAGGTCGCCGCGCTCAACATGAAGTCACTGCCTGCTGTTGCGGACCGCGATTTACAATTTTTTAAACAACAATTATTATTAAAGAAATGTAACAGAAAAATATTTAAAAATGGTTAGTCTGTTTTTGTAAGGAGTAGTGACAAGATGTCAGATTGCAATTGTGATTATTAATATTGAGTTTTTGTAACTGTAATTACGTCACAATTATATTAATAAAAAGTTTAGAAATGAATGTACTGGTGAGTATACATGATTACTAAATATCAAATCAAGATATACAAATAATTTTTATAAAGTGATGATTTATTTTGAAGTGAATTTTGAGTGTGATCAGCACGACTTATGAGGAAAGTGGGTGTCAATAAAGTTGCACGAAAGTTTACACTGTTTTATTGATTGAATATATACGAATGCTGTGAAACAAAAAGTTCTCGTAGAGCCCCCAACTGAAATTTTACTCAGGGTTTGCAAACTTATAGGATCTGACTGTAGAAAGCAATCCTGAAATATTTTAAATGTGAATAATTTGGAAGCCAATATTATCGTCAATGATAAATATTGTGCGTTGGTGCTAGTTAACTTTGGGTTCGAAGTCACGGTCAGTTAAAGAGCTGTTTGTTAATGAAATCATAGTTTATTAAAACTAGTACCACCACACAACGAATGGTGCCTGGTTTGAGTCCCTGCCAGGGAAAAAATCAATTGTGTCTCAGTTTAAGGTCTCAATATAACGCTATTTGTGAATATCTTAAGTGTGACATCTGACTGTGCTTAGTTAACAATTCATGTATGTACGTAATTCAATTTCACAGCTTTAAGGCGTTTGACACCTGAGAGGTGCACTATATGACATACCTTTAGTGGTTACCTTTCAGAAACAGTATGAGCTTCATGCAATCCCTGGAGAAGTGCTGAATTTATCATTTATTTGCGGGTTAGGAAGTCGGCCACTCATGAAAACGTCAGTGTTTTAGTTCTTTTTACACATAATCGAGTTTAGATGAAACACGTATGCTTGCAGATCACAAACAATAAATCACCATTTCATTAAATGAGTGTGAAAAGTGTTACTGTCTCATCTCTAATAATATGTATTATAATATTTGTTGAACGTCGGTTTTGGTTGACATGTGGACTGTCTGCCATAAGGAGCAATGTTCTCTAGTGTCTTTTGTGGTACCTGTCGTTGTAGTCAATGGCTGCACTGCGCAGGGTTGCGACGACCTGCGACTCGGCTATGTTATGTTGGTTGCATGCTGTCAGGTGCTTTGGAATTCAGAGATGACCCACTTGTTTTGCTGTCAACTAAACTGCCAGCAAGACTGCCGAGCGCCGATTCTCATCCGAAGGCGCTAGCGAGTCAAGAGGGCTAGCAGCAAGAGATGCAATAGAAGACAAAGCGTGTTTGCAAGGAGCTCTACGTCGTATTCCTCCATTCAAGTAGGAAATACTTACTAATAAGATTTCTGAGGTATTAAGTGAACTGTGTCTGACCGAGTGGACATCACTGCAGTTTTGTTGTTGTTGTAAATAGTGGGTTTCAATAAATTTCTGTGTTTTGTGTTAATATGCATTGTTCTTTATTATAGAGTCACGATTTGGGTGGCCGCTCCCCATCGAGGGTTTGAGTCCACTCTCAGACAAGAGCGTGTGTATTGTTGTTATCAGAAATTACTTTAGTTAGTTTCAGTAGTCTGTAAGGTTCCTGACTAACTTTTTCCGTTAGTGTCGCTCGTGCTTGTTAGAAACTACTGTACCAGTTTACTGTGCTAGGCATGCAGTACAACAGCCGCTTGATCCCGGAGCGTCGCTGGGAAATGGCAGCCAAACTTTTTTCTATAAGACAAGTCGCTAGATTTTCACCTCTAGACATTTGTGCACAGAATTACAGACAACCTGCACCTATTTCTTCTGGCGGATAACACCATAAGTTCTGTGAGATTGTGCGGGGATAATGCTGCTATATTTTGGAAAATCGCAACACCTAAGATGCAGAATATTCGAAATGCACCGAGCCGTACAAAGCACGGAATGACTGTTATCACTGTACGCAGTAAAACGTTCGTTGTTAAATGCATAGGAGTATGCATGTAGAGTTACGGAGGAAGAGCGATCACATAACACTAACTGCCAGATTGCTGTGAATGGAAATGTAATCTGTCCAGAAAAAGGTGGCTTACCAGACTCGCGTTCGACAGATCCATACCGCATATGTTATACAGGGCTTCCGTGAAATCCGAAGTGGAGCGGCTCGTGTGTACACGGGCAATGCGGAAACACTACAGCGTGATCGTCAAGCTGGTGATTCAGGCATTGTTTATTTATGTAACGCTCAGACAAGTCTGACAAATACTACTGCTTAGTAGCTTCGCACTACGTCGATGTCAGATCGAATGTGGTCGACGTTTTTTAAACAGAAGTGCCGACAGCTGTAGGCCGCCTCCGTTGTACGAATGCACCGCCCTGCGGATCTCTGGCGACGTGGCCGATACACGCCGCCACCCATGTCCGATACCAAACGGGGAGTTGCCAACCTGTTCTCGTTCAAGAAGATGTTGTATTCTCACGTGGGGGACTTGTATCTGATGTGAAACGAGGCATCACAAAAGAAAGACACAGGAAACATGTGTGCTCAAAAACATGTTCAAATGTTTGTAAAGCTATTGGACCAAACTGCTACAGTTATTAGTCCCTAGACTTACAAACTATTTAAACTTATTTATATTAAGGACAACACACACACACACACACACACACACACACACACACACACACACACACACCCAAACACACACACACACACACACACACACACACATATATATATATATATATATATATATATATATATATATATATATATATATCGCGGACATTCCGGTGACATGTCTACACATGTGCATCCATTTGTTGACCCACACCATATCTCAGACGACCTGTGCCTTCAGCTAGACACTGCACAATCTCATCGCTCACGAACTGTGGCAGCCTAGTTCCAGGACGCAAGGTAGGAGTATGGAGTACATCCGAAACGCTTAAAGTAGATATTCTCGCCACGGACGCAGATCCGATGAATTCCCGTGATTCACGTGTGACATTTGAATTGCGACTCATGAGACACGTTGGTTACTCTGAAGAACAGAACTCAAAATCAATGTTTGTAAATCTATCAGACTCAACTGCTTGGTTATTAGTCCATAGCTTACAAACTACTTAAACTAAGGTAAACTAACTTAAGGATAACACAAACACCCATGCCCGAGGGGGGACTCGAACCCCCGACGGCGAACGGTTGCGCGCACCGCAGCACGGCGCCCCAGTACGCACGGCTAATCTGCCGCGGCCGAACAGAACTCCTCCGTCGCAGCATCCTGACAAACACGAACAGTACTGCTGTAAATCCCTTATGTTAGTTCAAAATGTTCAAATGTTTGTTAAGCTTATGGGACTTAACAACGGGGTCATCAGTCCCTAAACTTACAAACTACTTATCAACTACCTTATACTAAAGACGGCACAAATATCCATGCCCGAGGGGGGATTCGAACCCAAGCTTATGGGACTTAACTACGGGGTCATCAGTCCCTAAACTTACAAACTACTTACGAACTACCTTATACTAAGGACGGCACAAATATCCATGCCCGAGGGGGGATGGGAACCCCCGACCGTAGTGACCGTGCAGACCGTGACTGGAGCGCCTCAGTCCCCGCGGCCACCGCGACCGGCCTATGTTAGTTCAAAAAATGTTCAAATGTTTGTAGAGCTTATGGGACTTAACTACGGGGTCATCAGTCCCTAAACTTACAAACTACTTATGAACTAGGGGGGATTCGAACCCCCGACCGTAGTGGCCGTGCAGAACGTGACTGGCGCGCCGCAGTCTGATCGGCCACCGCGGCCGGCCTTATGTTAGTGCACACGACACACGCTGGTGAATAAATGGCCTCTCTTCTGTACTCGGATTACCAGCGACGGAGACCAGTGAAGAGGGGACATTCTTCGATTGGTCTCATGTAGGAGCCATTGGACATGACTGGTAGTGAATGTCGACATAAAAGGTATTCTGCATCTTCTATATCTACTCGAGTATTCTGCAAGCTCTTATTTATCTTATTTTATTACGATAACCATTTCCCCCTATGTAGTTAGGGATGAGAAATTTGGTGATTGGAATTATGAAAATAGATCACGCGGCAATGAACGCCTTTTTGAAATGATTGCTACCCCAAATAACTTTTCATGTCTTCGACACACTCTCCGCTCTTGCGTGATAATACAAAACGAATTGACTTTTTTGGAATTTGACAATGTCGTCCATTATTGGTATCTGGTAAGGATCCCATACCACGCAGCAGTACTCTAGTAGAGGGCGCACAAGGCTAGTGTAGGCTGCCTCTTTAGTGGATTTGTTACATCTTCTAAGTGTGCTGCCAATAAAATCCAGTCATTGGTTCGGCTTTCCCACAATATTATCTTTGTGGTCTTTCCAATCAAAGTTTTTCGTAACTGTTATTTCAAGGTATTGAAAACCTCGAGGTTCATGCAGTTTATCGTGTAACCTAAAGTGACGGATTTTTTTAAATTTCATTTTTATTTATTTATTTATTTATTTATTTTGCTCATGTGGATGATCTCATACTTTTTTTGTTTGTTTAGGATCAATTGCCTGTTTTTGCATCGAACATCGTCTAGATCATTTTGCGATAGATATTGTTCTACTTGTGATTTTAGTATACAATAAATGACAGCATCATCTGCAAAAAGCCTAAAGACGCTGCTTAGTTTATGTACCAGGTCATTTCAATAGAATGAGAACAGCAGAACGCTTCCCTGTGACCTGCCCGACTGATATTCAAGAATCCGGTCGCGCAACTGAGACCACATTGTCAGGCACGCAACGCGATCAAAATAAACACGTGAGTAACGGTGTCGAAAGCCGTCTGGTAATGGAAGAGTGTAGAATCAATATCAGGTCCCTCGTCGATAGCACTCTTTACTTCGTTGCGCAAGAACGGTATTTTATGACCCCGTGTTAGTTTTGTATCAATAGAACGTTTTCTTCATTGCGATTAATAATACTCGAATACAGAATGTATAGGCTCCAAAATCCTACTGCAGATCGACCTTAATTATAAGTAATTCTGTAGATTACACGTACTTCCTTATTTGAGTACTAGCTGAAAACCCGGCGTTGCCCGGGTATTTATTTATTTATTCGAACCTTGAGTTAGTACTTTCCATATCAACTAAAAAATGTGCAAATGTTTTTAGAGTCTATGGGACTTAACTACGGGGTCATCAGTCCCTGAACTTACAAACTACTTACGAACTACGACGGCACAAATATCCATGCCCGAGGGGGGATTCGAAGCCCCGACCGTAGTGGCCGTGCAGACCGTGACTGGAGCGCCTCAGTCCCCTCGGTCACCGCGGCCGGCCCCTATCAACTCTCTCTCTCTCTGTCCATCTCCTTTTTTTAAAAAAAAAAAAAAAACATTTTACATTTATCAGAGAATATATAAGAAATCACAGGTAAAATGCACTAGTTTCCAAGAATCCAATCACGAAATTCAATAATAATGATTGTAATAATATCACAGACGGATCACTTGATGTAATGTGCGAAACGTCAAATCGATTTTTTTTAAAAGAGATGTATTAAAAGTAATTTCTTTTTTACTGCTTTATTTATTCATTCTTGTATTTCCTTATTCGTATGCTTATCCTTACAGAGACAGAGCTGAAGATGTTGTAGCACGCATAGACCAAAGATATGGTCTGTGGCATCACTTTTCGCTGTACGTAACCTCCTTGCTATAGAGTCGCAAACGTCATTGCTGGCCTTCAGTCCGAATTTCTTTATAATTTGACGACTTTCAACCACCATATGTTCCACCCCCTTATAGCTGTCGGCATGGAACTGCTATGGTGTACAACGGAAGACTTCGGACAACAATTATACACACACCATTCGTATGCGTTCTGTAGTTTTCGCTGCAGAGCGAAATATTAACACACACACACACACACACACACACACACGTAGAATTTTATATACACCGATAACTTTCCATCCCAATATACTCCCAATTTTATCATTATCAACCCTCAAGCAACAATGCAACCAATAAAACCATTTTCAAAGAATATATATAATTTTCAAAGAGTAATTATTGTTCCTCATTTCGCGTTATATTTTTCATATTACTAAATATCTATCAGATCGCTATAAAACCGTCCCTAAAACCTTCCTCAGGTATAAATTAGTAACTGTACAAACATTCAAGTCTCTGCGACTTGTCGTTCGGACGTTATAAGCGTACTCCGAACAGACGTTCACATTAATATATATAGATAAATAGCTATCCGTCGCCATAAAACCGTGCCTAAAGCCTTCCCAGGGTAGACATTAGTAACTGTACAAATTTTTAGCTCTTTATATCTTGTGGTTCAGACGTGATAAACGTACACCGAACAGACATTCACATTTATAGATATAGATTAGTTTCAGCTGTGCAACTTTCCAGTCCTTAATCACGGATTATTCGACGAGCGAGCTAATTATATCGGCAGACTCTGACAGGAACCTAGTTGTCACACGTCTGCACCGGAAGTCTGCCTTGGCGTAGGATATGTGGGGCCGCAGAAGGTGACCATTCTGGGAAGGCGCGCAGATATTGCAGCGTGGGAAGAGATCGCGTTTCTCTTGGCCACCTGATCCCCCGCCAGTGGAACGTGTCTCGTAGCGCCAGGACCTTCACTCTCCACCGAGTTTTCTCAAGAATGCCGCCGTGTCTTGCATGTACAGGCTGCTCCATTCATAGTGACCGGGCCAAATACCTCACGATATAACCATCAAACGAAAAAACTACAAAGAGCAAAACTTTTCTAGCTCGAAGGGGGAAGACAGATGGCACTACGGTTGTCCCGCTAGATGGTGCTGCAAGAGGTCAAACGGATATCGACTACAATTTCTTAAATAGCTATCCAATTTTTTAAAATTATATATTCGTCTAGTACGTAAATAAATATGAATGTTTTCTTTGCAACACTTTTGTCGCTTTGTGATGCATGGCGCTGTAATATTCACAAACATGATGTTCACAATTTTAGACGAACAGTGGGTAACAGGTATGTTTTTTAAATTGAAACATTGAACGTAGGTACGTGTGAACTTTATTTCGGTTGTTCCAATGTGATACATGTACTTTTGTGAAATTATCATACAATATGAGAACGCATGCTGTTACAGCATGATTACCGGTAATTACGTCGTGACTTCAATAAATGCTAGCCGCGGTGGAGTAGCCGAGCGGTCTAAAGCACCTCGCTGCGGAGCGCGCGGTTGCTCGCCGTGGAGGTTCGAGTCCTCCCTGGGGCATGGGTGTGTGTGTTTGTCCGTAGGTTAGTTTACCTAGGTTTAAGTAGTTTGTAAGCTACGGACTGATGACCACGCAGTTCTGTCCGATAGATTTAAAGACATTTGAGACATTTTCAATAAATGCTCAAAGTGGTGTCCTTCAACTTCAATGCATTTAGTAATAAGCGTAACGAAATTCCTCTCATCAGCGAGTAGTTCGCCCTCAATAATGTTTTCACTTGCATTGACAATGCGCTGACGCACGTTTTCAGTCGTTGTCGGTGAATCGCGATATCAAATATCCTTCAATTTTCCCCACAGAAAGAAATCCGGGAATGTAAGATCCAGTGAACGTGCGGGCCATGCTATGGTGCTTCTACGAACAATCCACCCGTCATTAAATATTCCATTTAAGACCGCTTCAACTGCACGCGAGCCATGTGCCGGATATCCATCATGTCGAAAGGACATCGCCATTCTGTCATGCAGTGAAACATCTTGTAGTAAAATCGGTAGAATATTACGTAAGAAATCAGCATACATTGCACCATTTAGATTGCAGCCGATAAAATAGGGACCAATTATCCTTCCTACCATAATGCCGCACCATACATTAACCTATCAAGATCACTGATGTTCCACTTTTCGCAGTCATCGAAGATTTTCCGTTGCCCAATAGTGCATATTATGTTGGTTTATATTACCTCTAAGAACGTGTGATAAAATCTGGTATCGTCCCGCAATTCATTTTGTGCCCAGTGGCAAAACTGTACACGACGTTCAAAGTCTTCGCCACGCAATTCCTGGTGCATAGAACTATGGTACGGGAGAAATTTATTTTGATGTAGAGTTCTCAGCACCGACGTTTTTGAGATTCCCGATTTTCGCTCAGTCTGTCTGCTACTGATGTCCGGATTAGCCGCAACTGCAGCTAAAATACTTACTTGGGCATCATCATTTGTTGCAGGTCGTGGTTGACGTTTCACTTGTGGCTGAACACTTCCTGTATCTTTAAATAACGTAACTATCCGACGAAAGGTCCGACCGAGCGGTCTAAGGCGTCTCGCTGCGGAGCGCGCTGTTGCTCGCCGTCGGAGGTTCGAGTCCTTCCTGGGGTATGGGTGTGTGTGATTGTCCTTTGGTTAGTTTACGTAGTTTAAGTAGTTTGTAAGCTACGGACTGATGACCACACAGTTTGGTCCGATAGATTTACAAACATTTGAACATTTTTGAAAGGTCCGAACACTTGGATGATGTCTTCCAGGATAACGATCAACATACATAGCACAGGCCCGTTGGGCATTTTGATCACAATAGGCATACATAAATACCATATCGACCTTTTCTGCAATTGGTAAACCGTCCATTTAACACGAGTGATGTATCACGAAGCAAATACCGTCCGCAATGGGGAAATGTTACGTGATACCACGTACTTATACGTTTATGACTATTGCGGCGCCATCTACCACAAAGCGAAAACACTGTTCCAAATAAAACATTCATATTTATTTACGTACTAGACGAATATGTAATAAAACTGGGGGTACCTATTTAAAAAAAAATGCAGTTGATATCCGTTTGACCTATGGCAGCGCCATCTAGCGGGCCAATCATAGCGCCATCTGTTTTCCCTCTTCAATCTAGAGAAGTTTTGTTGTTGTAGTTTTTTCGTTTGATGCTTATTTCGTGAGATATTAGGCCCGGTAACTGTCGATGGACCACCCTGTATAAGTTACACTTATACTGTAAAGTTATGGATGTTACGTTGTACCTCTACAAGTCATTTCTTTTCCTGTTTCAGTCGCAAACAGAGCGAGGGAAAGACGACTGCCCATCGGTCACAGTACGAGCCCTAATGTCTCTTATTGTCGTGGGCCTTACACGAGATATTTGCTGCTGTCAGTAGAAACGTTCCACAATCGTCCTCAAATTCCACTTTTCTAAATTTTCTCAATAACGTACCGCGAAAGAAACATGGTCGCTCAGGAGATTCCCATTTGAGCTCCTAAAACATGATTGTAACATGTGGTCGCTAATCGAATCTACAGGTAGCAAATCTAGGAGCTCAGCCATAAATCGCTACGGTTTCTGTCTTCAAGCCATCATCGTGGGCAGTGAGCAGTGGTGTTGTATGCCCGGTGCTGTCTCCTTTACACCCTCCTAAATGTTTCCAATATGGATCGGTCACGTCCACTTCTGAGCTACCGTCCTTAGGCGCTTTGCAACGTTACACCTATATATCATGAGTTGTCAAGCAGCACTCTGCCATTGTGTGTTCGACCATTACAGGTTTGTGTATCCTGCTCTAAGGATTAACTTACATTATTCTTCATTGATCAATGTGACATTCATCTGACCAACAAGATAATTTGTCAGTTATTCGACGACACACATACCTGTACAAGCAAACAGCCGCAGACTGCTGCGCACCCTGTTCAGATTCTTAACGTATAAAGGAAAATAATAGTCGTCCTATCATATAAAATCCTAGCGCACAACCCATGTCTCTGATGAACACTCGCCGTCGAGGACTACGCACTAGGTCCTATTACTTAACAAATCTTGGAGTCACTCACATATCTGGCGACTTGTTATGTAAACTGCTACCTTTCTTAAAAGCCTGCAATGGAGCGCTGCGTCAAAGGGTTGTCGGAAATGTAGGAAGATGTAATGTGCCAGAGACTGGATTGGGTAAAGCGTAGAGAACGTCGTGGCTACGTCGCAGTAGACTTGTGCAGTCCACGTGTACGTTGCACCAGACGAAACACGTATCTGGTGTCGGTCTGGGTTATTCTCGAGTGTGCCTCCTTCAATTGACTTGTGGTAAACGAGATCCTGTTCCTCAAAGATACACTGAAGAACCAAAGAACACACAGATATGTAAAACTAAGGGGACGACGCAATACCTATATAAGACAACAGCTGTCTGCTGCTACATTGGCAGGTTATCACGAACGTGATGTTAGAGTCGACGCTCGAGAGATGGGACGCAGCATCTTCGAGGTAGCAACGAGGTGCGGATTTTCTCGTACAACCATTTCACGACTGCATCGTGAATATCGGGAATCCGGTAAAACATCAAATCGCTGCTACCAGAAAAAGATCCTACAAGAACGGGACCGACGAAGACTGAAGAGAATCGTCGAGCGTGTGACAAGTGGCAACCCTTTCCTAAACTGCTTTGGATTTCAATGATGGGCCATCAACAAGTGTCATCGTGCGAACCAGTCAACGAATCATCACGGAGGCGAAGGCTCACTCGCGTACCCTTCCTACCATCACATCACATAGCTTTACGCCTCGCCTGGACCCATCAAAACTGACATTGGACCGTCGATTACTTGAAACGTGTCGCGTGCTCTGACGAGTCTCGTTTCGAACTGCATCGAGCAGACAGCTGGTGCAGAGTGGCACTCCCGCTGCCCACCAGACACGAAAACTATTGAGCATATCTGGGATGTTCGCAACAGCCCTGTCGGCACTGCTTCAGACGTGAGTCGAGTCCGCACCACGTCTCGTTGCGGCACTTCTGCGTGTTCGCGGGGACCCTGCAAGATATCAGCCGAGTATACCACATTTTGTGCTCTCCAGTGTACTTCCGAAAGAAGCAGAGACCAGTGCTAGTCTTAAATACTCGGCGCAAATTTGCTCTCGTACATATTTAGTCAGGCCGCGGTAGCCCGTACGTCACATTTTTCTTGTAAAGCAATGAAGAGCCGAGTCTTTATAGACACTGTTCAGCACGAGACTGAATGGCACCTGTGTAAAGTACTCGCCAGCAATGCTGTCGGAGCCTCACTGGAGGCAAACTTAAGTCCTGTCCGATACAACTCTTCGCTCAGTGCGCTACACACTCAACTCGGGCACTAGTCTTCTGTGAGGAAGGAAGCGTTCCACTTACCTACGATAATAAAGGAAAGAACGCTGACTTATTGCACTTCACAGAGAAGAAAGATCATTCTGATCTCGAGAACTCTTCAATGCTGTAATAAGCATTCGGCTTCTAATACAAATACCTACAGGACTGCGCCACCGACGGTTTAGTAGTTGCCAGTTTTGTCCTAAAAGTAACCACACTTCTACCGTAGTGTTAGGCGTTCGGTTGCTCGATAAGTGGAAAACTACCATATAATTCCGAATACCTAATGTTAGAAAGCTCAAACTCAACGAGGTATAAATTACACAATAAACGGGAGCTTATAAATATTGTTCCGAGTAGAATCGTTTTCGAGCTCTCCCTCAGCTCTGTCTGTGTGTATGTGTGTGTGTGTGTGTCTGTCTCTGTCTCTCGCGCATGTGTGGAGGTTGTGTTCAAGACATAGCGAACGATGGCTTCCCGATAAAATCTCATAGCTGCGCAGATTTTTCAGTTTAAAGTTTTGAATTCTAGTTCTATCATACGCAAAAATATTCGATGTACCTATATCTGGTGCCCAAAAACGCCCAAAATTTGTTTAAACATTCGTCAAACGGAAAGCGTGCGATGTTAAACTGGTGTACCAGAACGGAAACGTCTGTCAACATCACAGGATGGATTACATTGCATGGTCCAAACTATGCCGAACGAAATAGTCTAGTCACGTGCATTGTACGTCTTTTGATGTGTTGTAGTACGTCTAATTCGGAAAGGAAACGTGTGGAAAACTGCTGCTTCTGAAATGTAAGTACAACTAGTGGCGTTCGTAACTGTGACGAAAGAGCAGTAGTATCGTGTGCAACGATGAGTTTCTAATTGAGAGAAACGGAGTGTCCTCGACCTAAGACAATAGGAACTAACCGCGGCCCTTAGAATGGTACGGGTGAAACGGCGCCAAGCGGAGCTTCAAAATGTTTGTAGACCTAGAGGACCAAACTACTGTGGTGATCGCCTCTAAACCTAAAACTACTTAAACCTATCCTAAGGACAACACACGCATCCTTGTCCGAGGGAGGTCTCTAACGTCCAGCGGAAAAGCGGAGTTTTCCTGTTTATTTTTTTTTTTTAATTTATTGAACTTAAATTCTTTCGTTATTAGTCCGTAGGCTTACGAACTACTTAAACTAAGTTAAACTAACCTAAGGATAACAAAAACTCTCATGTCCGAGGGAGGGCTCGAACCTCCGACGGCGAGCAACTACACCGCAGCTCCTATTTAATACGCGAGTATTATTACTAGGTCAGCTCGTTCACTGCGTATATCATATTGCTCTACTCGAATTATATTTTGGTGGATACATATTACAGTTAATTACGAAGGAAATTCCATTCCAATTTTTTTTTTAATTATAATATCGCTTGAAACTTCTCCTATGAATACAAGGATTACATAATTCTAGCGCATTGACTCACACGAAACTGGTCTATTTAAATAACGGAATGAAATGTTCACTCTTGTGTGCTCTGATATGGCAGATTAAGACTGCCGGGATTCCAAACCAGGACCTGCCCCGAAAGTCAAAGGTCCTGGGTTCAAATCACGCAATTTTAATCTTCCAACAAGTCTCAGTGGAATAACTTGCTCCGAAATTAATAAACGTCAAAATGACAGCACACGCGTGTTGCTCTTCCATGTTCTATTTCAATAGGAAAACACAGGGATAGTCTTACTTCAAAATTCTATTTTTTTGGGAAGGCACAGGGATAGTCTTACTTCCATGTTCTCTTTTAATGCGAAGGTACAGGGATAGTCTTACTTCCATGTTGTATTTTAATGGGAAGGCACAGGAATAGACTTACTTCCACGTTCTACTTCAGTGGGAAGGCACAGGGATAGTCTTATTTCGTGCATGGCTGCAGCTTCTTTCCTATCCACTTTTAAAGTGCAATTTTTTTGTATGTTTTAATTTATACTTACACCTACTAGTCTATTAGTTCTTTGTTTAAACCCTACATATTTCTTACGTATTTTCTTCTAGTGATCATAAATTTCGACGTTTTTCAAATCTTTCCCATGTTCTGAACAATGTTCAAATCGACATCTAACTCCGTGTATCTGTTTACTTCCTTCTGTTTTCGAATAAAATAAAATAAAATAATAAAAAAAATAAAACATCTCCACGGTTGATTGGTAGATGCCGCTCATTGGGAGGGATAGGTTAGCGTCCGTGTCTTTCTCTTCGGCATCTCAAATTTCCATCGCTAGCAACATAGCCAATTTTGCTGGTTTCGTCACAGTTTTTTGTCTTTACACTTACACTTAATACACATTATGCCATCTTCTCAGAGTCCTTGAGACGGTTCAAGGAAACTTACTATATTAAAACTGATATACAGATTAAGGAAAGGCAAACCTACATTTCTAGCTTTTGTAGATTTGGAGAAAGCTTTTGACAATGTTGCTTGGAATACACTCTTTCAAATTCTGAAGCAAGCAGGAGTAAAATATAGGCAACGGAAGGTTATTTACAACTTGCACAAAAACTAGACGGCGGTAGTTACAGTTAAAGGGATGCAGTGGTTGGGAAGGGATTAAGACAGGGTTGTAGCCTTTCTCCAATGTTATTCAATTTGTACATTGAGCAAGCTGTGAAAGAAAGCAAAGAGAAATTTGGAGAAGCAATTAAAGCTGAGGGTGAAGAAATAAAAACTTTGTGTTTTGCTGATGACATTGTAATTCTGTCAGAGACAGCAAAGGACCTAAAGAGCAATTGAAAGGAATGGCTTGTGTATTGAAAGGAACGTATAAGATGAAAATTAACAAGAGAAAAACTACGATAATGGAATGCGGTCTATGAAAAATCAGGCGATGCCGAAGGAATTAGAAGAGGTAACGAAACAATAAAGGTGGCAGATGAGTGTTGTTACTTGAACAGTACACTAACATATGATGGTCGCAGCACATATAAAATGCAGAATGGCAATGATGGAAAAGCGTTTTTGAAGAAGAGATATTTGCTGATATCTAATATTAATTAAAAGTGTAAGGAAGTCTTTTCTGAAGGCATTTGTGTGCATGTTGCCTTGTACAGGAGAGAAACATGGACGATAAATAGTTCAAAAGGGAAGAGGATAGAGGCTTTTGAAATGTGGTGCTACGGAAGAATGCTGACGTTTAGGTGAGTAGATCGCTTAACTAATGAGGAGATACTGTACAGAATTGGGGAGAAAAGTAGTTTCTGGCATACCATGACAATAAGAAGGGATCAATTGATAGGACACATTCTTAGACACCAAGGAACCGTGAATTTTACCATTGGACGAAAGTATGTGGGGTAAAAATCGTGGAGGGAGACCAAGAGATGAATACAGTAAGCAGATTCAAGGGTTGCCGTTCTTATGAGGAGATTAGGCTTGTGCACGAGAGCTGCATCAAACCAGTCTCAGGACTAAATCCCACAACAAAAACTAAGTTTATTTATCTCTGTTTCTCCACTTCAACGAGTAATCTCTTTTGGTCAGTTTTGTTGCTATGCAACAGGATCTTCTCAATCCTCCGGAATTGTTTTTCTACTTCATATTTTTAAGACAATTTTTAATGTAACGTTATGGGAATATCAGTAAATATATTTTTGTAACTATTTCCTGCTCGTATATCGTAACTGAAATATCGTGGTATTTTTCATGTGAGCATTTCATGTAATATCGTAGAACCCAAATGGTAACACTTCATGGACTTTATAACATAAAAAGATGAATTTGGTATCTAGTGTAAAAGTACTGTTATGTTTTGATTAAAAATATTAGTAGTTTTTAAGTGTTCAGAATTTTTGCAAAATCACCGCTTATTTGTAGTGAATAGAAATATTAAATTATCTATAACAACTCAGTCAAGACGATAGAAGAGAGAACCATATTCATACGACATTCATTTTTAGCCGAGGCCTCCGTTACAAAGGGGATACACACATTCACTCAGTTCTGCTTGAGTGATTGTGTGAACGTTTGCATGCCCTTTTGGTGATGAAGACTGTGGCCAAAAATGTAAGCTGCGTGAATATGGCTGTCCCTTCTACGTGCCTGTCTGCCCTCTGCAAATTATGCCCGTGTTGTTCTCATTAAAACCTGGTCTTTCCGTTATTAAATTATCAATTCAATTATTTTGAATACTGGGAAATTTACCGCAGGTTTAGAAATAACTGTTTTGTTAGTGTTACAATTCACTTATCTAGCACGGATATGTTGCGACTCTTGTAAATGTATTTTGCTATCACTTGCTTGCTGTCTAGCGGGCCTTTGTTTATATCTTTTTAAAGGTTACAACACCCTGACTTTATACCCTTTGTTTTCTCTTCGCTTTTGTGGAGACGCGGTAAACAAAGGAAAAACATCTGCACATCGAAGGCAAAACTAATCTAGATGTCTTCTCTGTTTTACAGAGCACTGCCTCTAGTTTTCATGAACCGCTTTGTCCATTCAAATGTAAAGGAAATTATTGTTAAATGTGATAATGGAACTTTAGTTAAAGTGAAACGCACTCTTTTTATACAGTTAGTTACGAGTACTAAATGTTCACCGTTTTTCAGATACTTCCCAGATCTCCGACCCGGCTCATTTTTGGATATTTTTTATTGGCAACATGAAAAATGCAACATGTGTTCAGTACTGTTAAGGAATTATCTGTAAAAAGATTTCCTAAGAAAGGTCCGAGGAAATGAAAAATAAATTAAATAAATCACATGATCTGAATTACTTCACCTTTTGAAGATTAAAATATAGTAATCCATTTATTGTTTAGTATTAAAGTAGTTTACTTTAAAAATACTAAATGGGCATCAGTCGTTTGAGATTCAGCGAGTTTTGTCCAGTTTTCATAAAATTTAGTTCCTGGGGCTCGACTTACTAAATCAGTTATATCAATTCTCACTACTACGGAAAACACTGCTTTAGCGTCGTTTCAGTAACAAAATGAAAATGTCAACTGAACATTGAGTTGCGTTAACATTTACTCTGTGCCTTTCTTAATAAGTCTTTCGTGCCTACCGAAACTGACTATGGCTATTCTGAGAAAGAATAGGAACTGGTGTGCTTAGGTGTTTAAAAAAATTTCATTTTATAACGCGCTATAAGCAGATATAACATTTTGTTTAGCGTACAAATCTGGCCTACCCTGTTGCCTCTTACATAAACACGGGGATGTAATCGATGGAGGGTAGCGGCGAGGTTCCATGAGCTGCCATCTAGCTGTGTTACGCCGAACACCTCCCAGTTATCCACACAGTTGATAACTTCCCCACCAGAATGCGCTACGGTAACAAGCACGATTTTTTTGGCGCAAATATACAAATTGTGATGAGTAATAATTGTTGATTATTTGTTATAGAGGAAGTGTTAGCAAGCGCCGAATTTTTCTCAGCGGTACTATTACACACTAAATTGTTTTCAGAATGGTCAAGACGTTATTCTGTAAGCCAAAGTATAAGTGGACAACACACACATCTTACAGTACTCCTGAAGGAATATTGTAACAAGCACATTAATTTGAACATAACAATAATTAAAATATTTGGAAATACTGGCTTGTCGGTTGGATACCTATCTACGAGTTCAAAATATGACGTATTGTTAGCAACAAAAAGCTCGAAACAGCTAATTTTAAATGAAATCGCCGCTGTGGCGTGGCCGATCGATCTAAGGCGCCTTGCTGCGGAGCGCGAGTTTGCTCGCCGTCGGAGGTTCGAGTCCTCTCTGGGGCACGCGTGTGTGTGTTGTCCTTAGGTTAGTTTAAGTAGATTATAAGTCTAGGGTCTGATGACCAGAGCAGTTTACAAACATTTGAAAACTTTTAAACGAAATCAATAAACGAGCATGTATGTTGAGTGCAATGCACCAAAAACAACGTGATTTATGAAGGGAAGATACATTGTACTTGGTGCATATATTAACTCGGTTGACATTCTCAAGAATCTTACATGAAGTAAACTTATCATCATGGTTATACCTAATCTGGAGTATCTATTGTCTTTGACGAAGGAATAATAATTCTAGTTCTGTTGAGAAATACGTTGTTAAAAATTAGAATTCTGATTGAACATAGTACAATTATTTATATTTCACTGATAGCTATTGTTGGAAAAATAATACCGAAGTGAAACTAGTATCGTGAATAATGAGGTTTCACAGGTATTTAGCACTGTTTTCTACAAATTTCTCTTTTCGTTATAGCGGAACTATTGTTCAGGAATAAAGGCAGTTTGCAATATAAGCATCTTGACGACATTTAATATAACTATTCTTTTTGCACCCAGGAACCCTGAATGTTCACATAGCGAAGCACTCGGGTTTTAAGAAGCAATTCTAATGGTGGCTGTTCAAATTTGTAAGGATACATCAGAAAGCATACTATAGGTAATTGCTACGCACTAAAAATAAAGTAAGGAAATAAATTTGATAATCCTTCATTAGGGTGGGAGACACTTGCAAATGACACCCAGTATTACTATGATGAACTGGTACTTACGATGTTGGGGCTCAGCGTGTCGCTCATGTTGACGCTGTGTGGCGCGCAGCTCACAGCTTCCTGTAGGAACCTACAGAGTCTATATTCGTCATGGTTGTCACTGCTCCTGAGTAACGTGCATTACTCTAGACACTAAACACGGTATCTGGAAATGAAGCAAAGTAAACGAACCTCTTAAAAATACTTTACATAAAACTTCAAAATATGCTATGTGAAACATGTCTAACTAGCTGAAAATGCCGTAGAGTCACTCATGACTTCGCGGAAAGCAGAAATTTCGAATAATGGAGAGAGAGAAAAAAAAAGTTGGGGGTTATAAAATGTTTTCGCGGCTACCGTGAGTTTACAAGGTAGATAAGTTATTGTAAACGGAAGCAGCGGTAAGCGCTTAGCAGGAGAGAGGCGAACGTTACTGTACCGAATAGGACTCTGCAATGCGGGGCCCGGGCCGGCGGCGCCTTTATAAGGCTCGGCCACGCCCTCCCGCCCTCCCATTGGTCGCGCCGACCCCCCTCCCGGCGCCACTGCGGGATCAATTCACCTTGAAACAAGGTCACCGTTTCGAGGGGCAACCGTTCTTTTTATTGTTGTTGTTTTATTCGCTGCATCATTTCTGCGATCTGCAGCGTGTCAAATGTGCGCCCGTTTTAACCCGCCTTCCACCGCACCCTTACTACGCTCGCGACACGATTCATTACGAAAAAAATACTTATCTGCACTGGCACAAGTTTCAGACATATTTAAGAGATTTCGTAGTTCTTCTCGTCGCATTAATTGTTAGTGCAAGCGTAAATAGGTCGCACAAAAATTGGTCATTTTTAGAAAATGAAATAGGCTCTCTTCTCATTTAGTCTACGCCCTTTTGCAAGTTTTAGACATTGAACTTTAGACACGTTTGGCGTAAACAAGTTTAAGAGAATTCGATTTTTTTCGCATTGCATTAATTCTTAGTAAATATATCTCGAAAAAATTTCTAGTTTTTACGAATGAAATACGCTCTTCTCTGTTTTACTCTACGTCCTTATCCGTGTTTGAAAAATCAGAAATTGTGTTTCCGTTAAATAATGTAGGCTACACATTTCAGTAATGTGAATTTTCCAAGGCAAATCATGAAATATGATACTAATTTAGTTCTCTGCTAGTGCTGATTACTGTGCAACTGCAGAAACTAGAAAATCCATATTTTCCAACCGACTTACGAAACAGGACGTAGCTCGGAAAATGCACAATGTTTTCAATACGTACATCAGCAGGACTCGCGAATAATAATGACACTGATAATATAAATTACTGCCAACAATAAAACTAGGCGTCGTCGTAAGATTATTAGCACAGGTAGGTAGCAAATTCCTTCCAATTAGCCCGTCAGTTCCATAAATTAAACTTGTGCAATGGAATATTTACGAAATTAAGAAAAAATGTCTCTGCTTTCTGTAGTTAGGATAGTCAGTCGCAGACATCATATTGCATTCGCCGCAAATAAATTTTACTGAACGATGACTGCATTATAGACCGGTCAAAGAAATTGTGCACTAGTAAATACAGTGAACTCAATGTACAGCCGGTGGCAGAATTCGCAAGACTCGCCGCCTGTCAATTATGCCGAAGTGCAAAGCTTTACTGTCTGTTGTCGAGTATAACCGGCTAGGAGGCACAGGAGTACCACCAATATGATGCCCGTGCCATCAGTACGTAGTGTATGCAACTGAAAACAAAATCTGAGGTGCCAATTAGATTGAATTTACGAGTTAACAAAACACTAATTTTACGGAATAGCAATTGAACAAAAGGGTGAGTTTTCGTCTGTCATAATATGTGGAAGAAAAATAGGTGTCTACGAGCACCTAGGTCAGTATCAACTCGTCTCTTCTTCGGCGACATTAACTGCGACTCGGGAAAAAATTTTCGAACTACAGTGCTTTGAAATTTCACTTTTAATTTATCTGTCCCTATTATCGCCGTTTCAGTCAATGAAGGCAGCAATAGTAAATTAGATGGTGCAGATCAGACACATTATTCAAACATTTGTGAAAAATTTGTATGGGAAAGGTAATGACATCACATGGATTTCCGAAAATTAGCAAATTATCGACAGTGCCTAAAGGTTTCTGTAACGCTGATGGAAGAGACAGACGTGTGGTGGGCGCTACAGCGGCTCGCTCGTTGGCGGCTCATTCACGACCGTCTGTCGTCTTCCATATACTTTTTATAAAAATACTAATTTATTGGACGTCGCTAGATTAGCATTTTATTAAAACTAGAACCCCACTCTTTTCGAGGCATGAGGAATAGCATTTTTATTTCATGTTTTAAAATATTAGTTTCTGAAATGTTACTTACTATTGCTAGGATTTTGTTATTTTAATAATGTATTATTGTGTTGATGAATGTGGCAATAAGCACGGCTTCTCCGCTACGCGACTGTCCCTGTGAGAATGTGTACTTGTTTTACTTTTAAGTGGGTGTGTGAGAATCTAATAGCTGTCTGAATGCTCGCTTTGCATGGTTCTCTCTGGCTCAGAGTCGATAGTTAGTCGTTACCAACCTCTGCTGCTGGTGCTACCAAAGAGGTTTCTACACCCTTGGTTACAAGCCAGTTGTCGAGCCCTCTCCAGGGTGAGCCTCGCGATCTTCTCTAACCACCACTGCTGTTCGCTTGAGTTTTGCCAGTTTCCGGTATTTTTCGCGCCTCCTGGCCGCTCGGTCTTGTGCTGGGATTGTGGTAAGGTAAGTTTGGCTCTGCTCTTATGCCCTTGGAGATGGTAGCGATTCGTTGTCTAGCATGTTTAACTTAGACTCATTTTTCGGAATATTTTTTTTTCCGAACGTGCGCGGAAATTTGTTCTAGTTTTTCAATCCAGTGATTCCCAACAGATAAACGTGGTGTATGTGTTACTAGTTGCAGTTTGATAACGGCCTGGTATATTCAATCCTTTATTTATCATGTGGCGGTGTACGAACTCTGTGTAAATTCTTTCTAGATTTGTGGGGCCCGATTTCTAACAGACGATATGTTCATTTTTGTACAGTGCATGTAAAATCGTTCTTATCGTTTCCTTCTGTGAGTGATACGTGTTCCACGTGGTTCTTAGAACAAAGCCTTCAGCTTCCACTATTGTTTGTTCTATACCCATCAGGCAAGTAACAATGCGTGTATCCTTCTGATTTCCACTAACATTTCGCGATATTCTCTCCCCGCCTATTTTGATTTTGCTATTTCTTCTCCGAACTTGTAGTATGTACTCACTCTTTGTCAGTAAGTCTCTCCGAGCCTTGTACAACCTCCTTCAATAGCTTGCTTATGAAATGCTATGTATTTCTAAGGGTTGCATGCCATAGTTATTATTCTCACTTTTCCGTCCTTGTATTTATTTCAATTTTCTGGTTTTTTGAGACTGCACTTCTTCCGTCTCTGTGAACGCTCCCAATCGCATGTTGCTGCATTTCAGTAGCTTCCTTATGAAATTCTACGCCGAAGTTAATTTTTTTATTTTCGAAATTGAATTTATACATTTTTATCAGTTTTTGGAACCACGTGGGTTCGTACTCTGACTTCAGTGGTTTGCAGCTAGCCACCTGAATTCACGCCACTTCTAATAAAACCAGTGCCTAGATAGATTTTGTGTAATTAATCCGATTTTTAACCACTTCACCATCAGTGGAGTGCGATTATGTAACGTAGCCGTATGTCGCCGTTAGCGTGTTTTTGCTCGCGGTCTAGTCTAAAGGCAACTTATTTTTGCTATACTCACGCACCATCTCAAATCACGCACGACAGACCAGGGCCATCTTCGCAGTTTTATTGTATATTGTGTTGTGTGGTACCACCGGCTTTGCTGAATTTCGCCTACGATAGCGGCGCCTGCTTCTGCCTCGTTTCAGCACGCGGATTTTGGTGAGTTTCGCTGCTGCATTGCCGGCCGCGGTGGCCGAGGGGACTGAGACGCGCCAGTCACGGTTGCACGGCCACTACGGTCGGGGGTTCGAATCCCACCTCGGGCATGGTTATTTGTGCCATCCTTAGTATTAGCTAGTCCATAAAGCAAAAGAACACGACACATAGCTCAGGAGATATGACGTCATAAATAATGAGCGGCCACCGCGTGAGAATACCAAGATATATGCGTCAATTATTTGAAAATCGTAGTAGTTAGGGACCTGCAACAAAGTTTGCATGAAATTTGGGACGTTTATGAAACGTTTTGTAACTGACTCCTACCCCCTCCCCAAACACACAAAATGATGAAACGAAAAGAATTCTACCGCTCACAGCAGCTTCGCTGTTGATGCCGTAAAACAGTCACGTCAGGCATGACCTTGTCTCAAATAAAGTTAGCATTGCAGATTTACACGTTACTATTTACTTTTGTCTGCACGTCTCCCTTAATTCTCTTGCATGCAAAATTAAGCAACCTGTTTTCTTAATGTCAAGCTATATAAAAGCAAAAGGACACTCACTCACTGACTAAACACGAAATCTCGAAAAATACTTCATTTACGAAGCTGAAATCGGGCAGAAATGTAGTTTACAGGTAGAAAACGTCTGCTAAGAAAGTATTTTGTTATAGGTGCATGGCGGAGAATACTTCTCCTACATACTCACGAAATCTACAGTATCATTCCGATCTTCACGAAATTCCGCACGCTTGACCTTCAAAACAAGAGGAAGGTCACCGACTACCTTAAGTTTCATATGGTGCATAGTGGAGGGTACTTTGCAACATACAAATGGATCCCTAAATACCTTGGTCGCGCCATAACTTGAGAATGGCTCGAAAGATTTCACAGATCCTTTTTTTGTTGTTTTTGTTATTCTTAGAACAAGGGCTGTATGAAGTAAAACTGGAATATTTGAGAACAACAACGTGCGTTTTTGAATGTGACCCTGGGTTTCTATTGCATAGAACATTATAGTTTTGTTCAGATATTGATGAAATTTTGCACCCTCTACCTAAAAAAAAAAGAAAAATAAATAAATAAATAAAATAAAATAAAATAAAAAGATCAATGTACTGTCTGTATAAAATTTTGTTCGGTGCATGGTGAAGGTACTGAACTTACGGAATTTTACGAAATGCACAGTTTTGCTCCAATCTTTTTAAATTTTTGCACACATAACCTTTAAACCAAGAGGCAAGAGGAAGATCACAGGGTACATAAATGTTTGAATGGTACATGACAGAGGGTACCTTGCATAAAACTTTGCCGAGAAAGATGGAAACGAACAGCGATGGGAGAGAAAGAGGTGGATGCAGAGAGGGGGGGGGGGGGAAGGGGATGTGGACAATGAGAGTGTAGGAGAAGTAAATCCCCGGGCAACGCCGGGTTTACAGCTAGTTTACTATAAAATTACGGAGTTACTTTTTAACGTTCATTTTTCATATTCGAAAATGTTGGAAAACACTGCTCTGGGCAGTGTAAATGTTTTCTCCAACGCATCTGCAACTAATTCATTCAAAGTCGCTATCTTATAAAATGTTTATTTCGTATAACGGCGTATTCGGATCTGATACTAACACACACGAGTATTTGAAATACAAATTGTGAGTAGTGTTTTGCTGAGAGTATGGCTATTTATTATGAGCAACTTACATGCCATTGGTCAACAACCACAAACGACGACAGCTCTAGTATTGTCCCCTTCACATTTATGGTGCATTCCTATTTCTTCTCCTTACATTTCCTCATCACAAGAACAAAGGCAAATAACATTTTAATAATAAAGAGGATTGCAAGCATTAAGACGAAATTGTTGCTGTGAATCAGTCCTGTTCCCTAACATGGAAAAACTATTGCAGAAAACAACGTTTTAATTAACATTAACATTAATGATATATTTAGTTGAATCGATAGCCTTTAAATTTGTGTCATTTATGGCGTAGCTGAAATTTAATGGTGTCCTGGTGGCCGAAGTAGAGACGATATAAAATGTAGACTATCAATGGTAAGAAAAGATTTTCTGCAGAAGAGAAATTTGTTGACATAGAATATAAATTTAAATTTCAGGAAGTGTTTTCTGAAGGTATTTGTGTGGGAGTGAGACGTGGACAATAAAAAGTGCAGACAAGAAGAAAATTTGTTGCTACAGAAGAAAGCTGAAGATTAGATGGGTACACATGGTAACTATTAAGGAGTCGATGAATAAAATTGGGAAAAAAAGAAAATGGTGGCATTTCTTGACTAAAAGAAGGAATCGGTTGATAGGGCACATTCTGAGGCATCAGGGGATTACTAATTTAGTATTGGAAGGAAGTGTTGGAAGTAAAATCCATAGAGGGAGACCAAGAGATGCATATAGTAAGTAGATTGAAAAGAATGTAGGTTGCAGTAGTTATTCAGAAATGAAAAGTCTTGGTCAGGATAGAATAGGCTGGATAGCTGCATCAAATCAGTGTACGAACTGAAGAAATTTTGCAATTGTTTTTGATCTGTTGGGCTTAATAGACAGCAAATGACAGCATCATCTACCTGCAAATAATATGAGACGGCTGTTCAGATTGTCTCCTAGATCAGGAACAGCCTGCGGCTTATGGTACTTCCTTGGGAAACGCCACATATCAGTTCTGTGTCGCTCAGTGACTTACCGTCATTTACTACTAACTGGGACCTTTCTGACAGCAAATCACGAATGCAGTCGCACAACTGCAACCGTACTCCAAATTTCTTGACAATCGTGTTACAATAAAAACAGACATACTGAAAAATAGAAAACAGTTTTAATCGTAATGGTTTTAGTAAAATATGACCGGTTTAGATCAACCTATGAGATCATCTTTAGCTCAGTCGTGCATGACGTCCGTGGATCGTTGGGGGCAGGATCCGTCTCAGATGGCTGGAATCAGAGATGGACCTGCCCCAGCGTTTCACGGACGTCAGGGACGATTGATCTCAAAAGAAGATCTGAACCGCTCATATTATAATGAAAATTATTGCCGCTAAGAGTGTTTTTCATGTGTAAACATAATTGTAGCCGATCGCTACTTTTTCTTTTGGAACAATGTTCCAGAAAATAAGGAAAAAGTAGAAATATTTTTAAAGAAGCTGGTTTTCATTTAACAGTACGAACAGCGAGCGAAAGATTGCGAATAAGATGTAAGAAGTTAAAATCTGGCGCAAGAAATTCGAATTTTCGATTTTCTTTTTGGTAGCAGCATTCTTTTTTTTTTTTTTCTTTTTTTTTTTGTGAAAGTAAGGAACCAATAAAAAAAATGGTTATACGATTCATATACCGATATTTTCGATTTATAATCCAACAATTAGTGTGCTTCAGATGATGATGTAGGAAACATTACACACTGGTGATTGTCAGATAGTATGCAGAAATCAAAACGTAAGCAGTCAGTGATCTGTGGCGTAGGCATGAATGCACGGATTACTAAAATCATGTCTTAGCATCGAGCCTCTCTCCCAGTAACTCTATTTTTATGCGCACTTATTTGCACGAGGAAAAAACTGCAGATCATATATCTGATAATTAAACACATACGTGGTGTGTTCAGTAAATATTTTTGTAAGAGATAATAGTATGTGAAAATTTGAACTGCCCAGTCATACCGTTCATACGATGACTGACGTAATTATATGAAAATTTTTGCACGAATAACCAAATCATAGGAATAAAGAATAAAATATAGTGGAAACGCTCGCCACTGAAGGCGTAATTGGAGAGAGAGGGATGGGCCAGAAGCGGTGATAAGGAGACATGGAAAATAATCGTCTAACATACTTGGATCTGTATTCCTCCAGTTACTGCAGTCGCTACACGAGGGTGGTGTTCTCACTGCACTCCCCACAGCCAAAGGAAAATGTGGTGCCGGCCGCGGTGGCCAAGAGGTCTGCGGCGCGCCAGTTACGGTCTGCACGGCCACTACGGTCGGGGGTTCGAATCCCTCCTCGGGCATGGATATTTGTGCCGTCCTTAGTATTAGCTAGTTCATAAGTAGTTTGTAAGCTTAGGGACTGATGACCCCGTAGTTAAGTCCCATAAGTTCTACAAACATTTGAACATTTTTTGAAAATGTGGTTATATGATGGTATTTTGAAAATACCACCACTGCCACTGAGGAAATGGAACAGAGATTCCGTGAGCCATAGGATGAATATGTTCTACAGGCAGACCTTATTTCCACATAAATGATTTCCTTAAATTGACGTTTTTGTAAATATATAATATGTAAGTTGTTGACTTGACATACACTGACTGAAGACCCCCTCCAACATTAGTGACAATTCACCGAGTGAGAAGCTCCTTGAACTGCGTCCACTGCTGATACGTGGGGAAATGAATTCGCAGCCTTCATCAATAATTGAGAAATACAGTCAATGGAGGCATCTATCTCTTTGAATTCACATTCATTTAGCTATATCCATCAATGCCGACGTTATTTAACCATTACGAATCTGAGTATCTAGCAGGGACATGTTTCTCACGGTACTCCGTGCCGTAATATTTAATTTGTCTATAACTGGAAGGCATTCGCGTTGTTTTTAGTGAAACCTTAGGACAAAATGTGTATACCTATGTAGAAAAATCTGGTTGCGAATCATACACAAGCAACATGTAGGTATGTCAGTTCGAGAATTCCGCGGTGGATTAGCTGTGCGCATTGGGGCATTGTGTGTGTGTGGGGGGGGGGGGGGGAGAAGAACATTGAAATATTCAAAATGTTCAAATGTGTGTGAGTTCCTCAGGAATCAAACTGCAGAGTTTATCAATCCCTAGACTTACACATTCCTTGAACTAACATATGCCACGGACAACACAGACACCAACGCCCGAAGAAGGACTCGAACCTCCGGCGGAGCGTCCAGGCAATCCGTGACATAGCGTCTTGGACCGAGCGGCTACTCCGCGCCGACACATTGAAATTGAAATCATATTTCGGATCTTGTTGTGGCCCTTAAAACTGTAACAAGGTCCCCGTTTGTATCATGCAGTTCTTCTGTTACTACAGGCTGCCCGCTTTGACCACTAGCATCGCTTCAGGAATCAAAAGGTTGCACTTTTCGCCTTGTAGAGTGTCGCAACTGTGTTGTCACGGAATAATCTATAAATACAAAGAGTTGTCAACCACCGCGCAAGCTTCGTCTGGAACCCACTCAGGTACATCATATATAAAATGCCAATAATGCTTAAGAGGAAAATACAACTTTCAAATGTAATGTATCTTATTCTTCAGCTATCTCCATAGCAGATTTCAGCCGCGTCAGCGTAGCCGAGCGGGCTAAGGCGCCTTGTCATGATTCGCACGGCCGCTGGCGTCTGAGGTTCGAGTCCTACCTCGGGTAAGGGTGTGTGTGTTACCTTTAGGAGAAGTTACTTTAAGTAGTGTGTCAGCCGAGAGGGCCGATGACCTCAGCAGTTTGGTCCCATAGTACCCCCCCCCCCCCCCCCACACACACACACACATACACACACCATAGGAATTTGTTCAGCGGTAGGGTCGTGGAAACGTAACAGAGTTACTTTCTCATTTAATAGTAAATACAAATAATACCGAATTGCTGATTTACTTGGTAGATGTTATTTGTTGTTGTTGTTGTGGTCTTTAGTCTGGAGACTGGTTTCATGCAGCTAGCTCTCCATAATACCCTATCCTGAGCAAGCCTCTTCATCTCCACATAAGAACGGCAACCTACATCTGTCTGAATCTGCTTACTGTATCCATCTCTTGGTCTTCCTCTGCGGTTTTTACCCCACACACTTCCTTCCAACGCTAAATTCGCAATTCCTTGATGTCTAAGTATGTGTCCTACCAATCTATCCCTTCTGTTAGTCAAGGTATGCCAGAAATTTCTTTTCTCCCCAATTCTGTTCAGTGCCTCCTCATTAGTTATGCGATCCACCTACCTAATCTTCAGCTTTCTTCGGTAGCACCATATTTCAAAAGCCTCAATCCTCTTCCTGTCCGCATTGTTTATCGTCCACGTTTCACTCCCATACAAAGCAACACTCCATACAAATGCCTTCAGAAAGGACTTCCTTAGGCTTAAATCAATATTCTATGTTAACAAATTTCTCTTTTTCAAGAACGCTTTTCTACCCACTGCCATTCTGCATTTTATATCCTCTGTACTTCGACCATCATTTGTTATTTTACTGCCCAAGTAACAAAACTCATCTACCTCCTTTATTGCTTCGTTACCTAATCTAATTCCTTCAGCATCACCTGATTTTCTTAGACTGTACTCCATTACCCTAGTTTTGCTCTTGTTAATGTTCATCTTATAAGCATCTTTTAGCACACTGTCCATTCCGTTCCAGGTCCTTTGCTGTATCTGACAGAATTACTATGTCGTCGGCAAAAAGCAATGTTTTTAATTCTTCCCCCTGAACTTTAATTCCTTCTCCAAATTTCTCCTTGCTTTCCTTTATAGCTTGCTCAATGTACAAATTGAACAACATTGGAGAAAGGCTACAACCCTGTCTTACTCCCTTTCCGACCACTGCATCCCTTTCATGCCCTTCAACGCTGACAACCGCTGTCTGGTTTTTGTACAAGCTGTGATATCCAAGGATTTTTTGTAGGTCTTGCCTTCCTACCTATTTTGTCTTCTGCTGCCTTCACTATTTCATCTTTCAATGCTACCCATTCCTCCTCTACTGTTTTATTTCCCCCCGTTTCTGTCAATTGTTGCCTAAAGCTCCCTATGAAATTCTTAAGAAATTCAGGTTCCTTCAATTTATGCAGGTCCCATCTCCTTATTTTCCTACCTTTTTGTAGTTTCTTCAGTTTCAGCCTACAGTTCATAACCAACAAGTTATGGTCAGAGTCTGTATCTGCCCCTGGGTATGTCTTACAGTTTAAAACCTGGTTCCGAAATCTATGTCTGACCATTATAAAATCTATCTGGTATCTCCCGTTGTCTCCTGGTCTCTTCCACGTATACAACCTTCTTTTGTGATTCTTAAACCAGGTGTTTGTTATAACTAAATTATGTTCCGTGCAAAATTCTACCAGGCGGCTTCCTCTTTCATCCCTTTTGCCCATACCATATTCACCTACTATATTTCCTTCCCTTCCTTGTCCTACTACCGAATTCCAGTCTCCCATAACAATTAAGTTTTCCTCTCCCTTAATTGTCTGAATAATTTCCTTTAGCTCCTCATATATTTCTTCGATCTCCTCATCATCGGCAGAGCTGGTTGGCATATAAACCTGTACTACTGTGGTCAGTGTTGGCTTCGTATCTATCTTGACTACGATAATGCGATCACTGTGTTGCTCATAGTAGTTCACCCGCATTCCTATTTTCTTATTCATTATCAGACCTACTCCTGTAATACCCCCAACTGATTTTGTATTTATAATCCTGTACTCACCTGACCAGAAATCCTATTCTTCTTTCCATCGAACTTCACTAATCCCCACTATATCTAATTTCAACCTATCCATTTCTCTTTTAAAATTTTATACCTTCCCTACCCGATTAAGGGATCTAACATTCCACGCTCCGATCCGTAGAATGCCAGTATTGTCTTTCCTGATGATCACATCCTCCTGAGTAGTTCCCGCCCGGAGATCCGAATGGGGGTCTATTTTACCTCCGGAATATTTTACCCGAGAGGATGCCATCATCATATGTTCATACAGTAGAGCTGCATGTCCTCGGGAAAAGTAACGGCTGTAGTTTCCCCTTGCTTTCAGCCGTTCGCAGTAACTGTGTGGCAAAGCCACATTAGCTGATGTTACAAGGCCAGCCCAGTCAATCATCCAGACTGTTGCCCCTGTAACTACTGAAAAGGCTGCTGCCCCTCTTCAGGAACCACACGTTTGTCTGGCCTCGCCACAGATATCCCTCCGCTGTGGTTGCACCTACGGTACGGCTATCTGTATCGTTGAGGCAAGCAAGGCACCCCACCTCGGCAATGTCTCTGGTTAATGGGAGTGGAGATGTTATTTAATGCTTATAAATACAGTAATAGGCCTATTTCGACTCTGTGGCCATCATCAGGCTATGTCCATATTGCATCGTGGAGGTGTAATTTTATTTCAATTACTGCATATAAATGCAGTCTAAATGTTCTTTATTAATTTATTATTGCTTACCTGACATTTGTGTTTATATTACTTCATTCTTGGCAGGTTATTAATTTATGATTGCTACTCTGACATTTGTGTTTGACATTATCTCCCAGCGATACTCTTGCCTACAGTTTGTTTATTACTGTGTATCCTGGGATCTGTGGTATGGTAATGTGATCTTTCTTATGTTTTGGTACTACTCTGTTTTTATCTCAAACTAAAATTTCAATCAAGTTGTGTAGATAATGTTCGTGTTTTAGTTCTGTTTGTTCATTTAAAATTTCGTCAGGAGTTTTCTTCGAGTGCTTACAAGTTTCGTTCTATTCCAGATTGTTCATGTGATAATCTTTTGGTGTTATGCGTAATATTTTAATTGCGTTTGTGATATGATCGGCCTAATGATTTTCCGTTTTCAAGTGGTTAAATAATGCTGAAAGATTTGTGTGGTAATTTTTCGTATGTTCTCTGTACAGAATTTCGAAATTTTGATTCACGACAGTGGATGTCCCGTCAACGAAAGCACCCAGCAAACGTCTGTGCCGGCCGCAGTGGCCGAGCGGCCTGCGGCACGCCAGTCACAGTATGCACGACCGCTACGGTCGGTGGTTCGAATCCCCCCTCGGGGATGGATGTTTGTGTCGCCTTTAGTTCGTAAGTAGTTTGTAAGTATAAGGACTGATGACCCCAAAGTTAAGTCACTTAAGCTTAAAAAACATTTGAGCATTTGAACAAACGTCTGTCTCCTCCCTTTGGTGTGATCAAGGTTACAGGAACTATTAGTTACTGTCGTTAATTTGCTTCTCGTCATGTAACTTACGGAACTCCATGTGATGTCAAAATCCTTTTCATTTGAATATGTCACAGATGTCTGAATAATGAGCCTGAAGTGCAGCATCCAAATTATTATATTGTCTTCATTCACTGAAACGACGGTATTAGGGGTAGATGAAATGAAGATGAAATTTCAAAGTATTGTAGTTTGAAAATTCGTTCGCGATTCGCACTGACTGTCGCAGAAAAAAACGCACTTCTTAAAGAGACGTATTACTGTTGGCCTGTGCTCGTCGACAGCTTTTTTTCTTCCACATGTTATGATAGACGAAAACTGACCTTTTTGGTCAATTGTCATTCGGTCTATTTGGCACCTTACCTTTCGTTTTCAAAAATCAAATGTTTGTTAAGTTTATGGGACTTAACTACGGGATCATCAGTCCCTAAACTTACAAACTACTTACGAACTACCTTATACTGAGGACGGCACAAATATCCATGCCCGAGGGGGGATTCGAACCTCCGACCGTAGTGGCCGTGTAGACCGTGACTGGAGCGCCTCAGTCCCCTCGGCCACCGTGGCCGGCTTTTCGTTTTCAGGTGCAAACACTACGTACTCATGTGTTGGACCCCTGTGCATCGTAGCCGGTTGGGCTGTACAGCTCACAGTGAAGCTTTCCACTCCTGCATAACTGACAGGCGAGGGGTCTGTACCTTACAGGTAAGCATTCTCCCAAGTACTACAGACACATAGGTGAATTTACTGTCAGATACAGTGAAATATTATTTAGACACCATTAGTTGAGAGTAACGGCCGTAAATTTACGAAATCGAAATGTTGAAACATACAGACCGTTTCGGGGCGCTGAAATAAATTCAACGACAATATTGAAAATTTTTGCTGGACCGGAATTCTACCACGGATTTGCCGTTTTGGGCCAGCGGTTGCTTAACCAGTGAGGCTGACAGGCACGCTTCCCCTCCAACAGGACGGCGCAAGCCTACACATGTCAATTGCAAAACTGCTGCCACCTCATTAAAAAGAAGATAAGAGGCAAAAGCCTTGTGTAATGTTAAAATCTACAGTCAAATATATTGGAGTATACTGACTCAGTTCATGTGTGTTTGAGTAAGGATCCGAGAGCACATGTTTTTCGGCGCTGTGAACAGATGAAGCAACCGTCATTTATTCCTCCCAATACGATGTCTGATCTCTCAGAGCAGCACGCACGCGGCTGGCACGGAATAGTTGCTCAATTACTGAGAAGAACTTTGGCAGCCACAATAAAGAACTTCTCCAGCTTGCGAACAGTCTTTCCGATTGCTGGAATAGCCGTAGTCAGCCTTTGGAGATGAAAAAAAAAAAAAAAAAAAAAAAAAAAAAAAAAAAAAAAACATTCGCCTTGTGATTTAAGTTCTGCAGTCATGTTTGGTTGCTTGGCTGCACTGCACGGCCCACGAATGCGACAGCAAACACCATCTGTCTCCTCGTCTTGTTCAATTACAATTTGGGAAGCTTTACAAACATATACGTTCGCTGATATTTAATGGTGACGACTCTAATATTTATCTCACTTCTCTGTTAGGCAGTTTCGTGTTTTGATTTTTCGCGTTTATGCTGTCTAGACGTTGCAACTACGATGTTATCGTGGCCTCCGTACGGTTGGTGACACAATTCGCCAGCCTCCTCGCTTTATCGTAATGCTGAAATATCATTATTGTGGATAGAGATTATACTCAACAACAGAACTAAATTTGCTCGTTTTACCGACCTCTTCCCCCCCCCCCCCCCACTTTTAGTTGCTGAACAGCTTTAATCTGCCAGGAAGTTTCATAAAAAATGCAAATGTTTACGAAGCTTAAGGGACTTAACTGCGGGGTTATCAGTCCCCTTAACTTACAAACTACTTATGAACTACCTTATATTAAAGACGACACAAACATCTATGCCGTAGGGGGGATTCGAACCCCCGACCGTAGAGGCCGTGCAGACTGTGACTGGCGCGCCGCAGACCGCTCGGCCACCGCGACCGGCCGAAGTTTCATATCAGTGCACCCTCCGCTGCACAGTGAAAGTTTCATTCTGGAGCTTTAAGAACACTTGAGCCTCATTGCGACTAGGCTACTCACTCATACAATTATGGCAAGAACATTATGCAATCATTGTTACGTAGGCGAAAATAAATATTCAAACCCGGTGGTAGCAACAAAACAATTTTTGAAATTCTACTAAATACGTTCTCCGAAAATGAATTTAAATAATTAATTTATGAGCCCTAGCGAACTGTGAAAGTTTCCGAAAGTACACTCGAACTCATAGCCACACACAATACCGATGAAACAGGAACATCGCCGGCCGCGGTGGCCGAGGGTACTGAGGCGCTCCAGTCACGGTCTGCACGGCCACTACGGTCGGGGGTTCGAATCCCCCCTCGGGCATGGATATTTGTACCGTCCTTAGTTCATAAGTAGTTTGTAAGTTTAGGGACTGATGACCCCGTAGTTAAGTCCCATAAGCTTAACAAACATTTGAACAGGAACATCATCACGGATACAGGGATTGCGGAACTGAAAGTCTTAATTTCATATCATCTAAGATTTCAAACAAGAACTGCAAAATATTTGTACTTAGAAATGTTGTGGTGTCGCACAACGCCGGCGGTAGTCCCGTGATACTTGGCCGCCTCCACACTCTGCCTTTCCAGTCTCCACAGCGACGACACTGTAGGCTACCAGTCCGCGAGACAGTATAGCAGAGATCCGTCTACAGCGACAAGCCGGAACACCGCTATTGACGGTAGCTAGGAATAGATCATTGCACAACTGTGTACTATGTACTAGACAGCAGTGTTCCACCACAAGCACCTCACCTAAAGTTGAGTATTACCTTCAGTTGTAATTAAAGTATACGTGAACTAATCACTTGCATTAGTTGCAGACCTTGTCCACAATCCTTGCGAGCCTCACAGTAAGCACCCCGAGGACACGATAAGAAATGCGGTTAAAAATTGTTTTGCTGGCTTCATAAGAGTTAGTTTCCAATCCTTCCAGGTCAACTATTAAAGTGGAGACCAGATGTGAGTTAGGTTCGTATAAGTAGCATTCTGAGCCGGCCGCGGTGGCCGAGAAGACTGAGGCGCTTCAGTCACGGTCTGCACGGCTACTACGGTCGGGGGTTCGAATCCCCCCTCGGGCATTGATATTTGTGCCGTCCTAGTTCGTAAGTAGTTCATAAGTAGTTTGTAAGTTTAGGGACTGATGACCCCGTAGTTAAGTCCCATAAGCTTTACAAACAACAATAAGTAGCATCGATTACATTTAAGAGATTCATACCTCAAAAATAAATAAGAGCCGGAACTGATACCCCATATTACACAAATCGGGCCGCAACACTTGCAGAAGCATATACAATAAGTCAAATTTAGAAGAACGCAAACACAGTAAATACTTCATGCGCAATCGCGATGGAAATGTTACCGATGACGGTGTTGTTAAGGCGGAGTTACTCAATGCAGTTTTTAGAAATTTCTTCACCAAATAAGACTAAATAAATATTCCAGAATTCGAAAGAATACCAGATACACCAAATGTTGCAAAGCAATTAATATAACATAATAAAGGTACGTACTCTGGCCTAGACTGTATATCAGTCAAGTTCCTCTCCGAATATGCTGATTAACACACACATCAAGAAAGTGTTGCATCGCGGTGGTTCCAAGGTCTCCCACTAATAGCCCTAAAGATTGCTGGCCCTGTGCGACCCAGTCTGGGACTCGAACCTGCACCCCTAAAATAAAAATTATATTTTTACAATAGTTATTACTTATCGACGTACACCAACATTGAAAAAAAGGAAGCAATTATTCCGTACTTCAGACAGTACAAGTACCTGGAATAACATGGAGCATGTCTGCCGCCACAAGTGGACAATTGTGCGAGTGCTGCCTCCACCTCCAAAATGTTCAAATGTTTGTAGAGTCTATGGGACTTAACTACGGGGTCATCAGTCCCTAAACTTACAAACTACTTATGAACTACTTACGAACTAGGACGGCACAAATATCCATGCCCGAGGGGGGATTCGAACCCCCGACCGTAGTGGCCGTGCAGACCGTGACTGGAGCGCCTTAGTCTCCTCGGCCACCGCGGCGGGTCCTCCACCTCCGCCCCAGGACATCCACTGATAGAAAACGTGTCTGAAATACCGGCTGACATGGCCCCACATCGGACTGCGGGCCATGGACCCAGAATTAGCGACGCACCCCCCCCCCCCCCGTCTTTTTTTTTTTTTTTACTGTTGTGTGCAGTATTTTGTAATTGCAAGTTTATATCTTAATCATGCTCTTTTTAGAATGTACTTTATCTTGGTATAACAAGCTATAAATTTAATACGGTAATGTTCATTTATAAAATTATTTTACTTAAAATTGAGACTTTACTTACAATGACCCTTAGTCAGAATTTGGTTTTTGGGAAGGGAGGATATCAGCCAATTATGACGTATTTTCTAACTTGTGAAGCTTTACAACATAAGTTGAACTAAAAGGCGCAGATTTATTTCAATAGAGACAATATTAAATTTTATTCAATACAAATCTCGAAGGAGTAACTTTAGGATAATTTGAATTACTTTATCAGGAATTAGGTGAATAGTGAGGTTCTTCGGGGGGGGGGGGGAATTTATCTCCTTCATTCTCTCCCCCCCCCCCCCCACTCCCCACCCCTCGGCTACGGGCCTGGGCCTCAGTAAGCCCTAGTTTAGCTTAACACAACATTGTTCCTACTTGTGGCAGACGATGCGCCAGGTAAGGCGGAATTACTGTACACACATGAAAATCTCATCTTCGCAAGAAGTTGACGACAAGAAAAAAATCTATCACTGCATTACACCGAAAGCTGATCCATCAATTCCTTTTCAAGATACGCCAGAAGAAACGTCAAATTGCTGCGCCAACGACATCACTTGAGATTTGAGAACGAATGCCTCTGCTATCTAGTCTACTTGGCATTTAATACTAGAAGGATCGAATGCAAGGTACTACGATATAAGAACCTCTGGAGCCAAATTGGCTTATACGGTCAGATTGTGAAATACAATTCAGTGTAACCATCATATGTACATTTATTGATTTTTAACAATGGAAGTTCCAGAGAGGAATGATGATAATATGAGGATAGCTAGCAACTCACCATAAAGATGACATCTGAGCTACCAACAAACTGATATTCACATTCATACAACTTGTAAATTTTCGACCATACCTTCGTCAGAAAAGATCACACTCACTCACACGATCAATCACTCAGGCGTAACTCATCCTACATGACCGCCATCCCCAGCTGCCCTACCACAATCAGTGCTGGAATGTATGGCATTGTAGTCGCATATTGAAACAACAAAGAGACAACAGTTGGTTTTATTTCATACACAGTATTAAAAAAAATGTTTGTTAAGCTTATGGGACTTAACTACGGGGTCATTAGTCCCTAAACTTACAATCTACTTGTGAACTACTTACGAACTAGGACGGCACAAATATCCATGCCCGAGGGGGAATTCGAACCCCCGACCGTTGTGGCCGTGCTGACCGTGACTGGAGCGCCTCAGTCCCCTCGGCCACCGCGGCCGGCGAAAAAATCACAGAAGTCAACTCATTTCATTTAACGGTTTGATCAGGACACATGGGAAAAATGGCAAAGGGGCCAATTCAGTCTCTCGCTCATTCAAGTGTAAAATGATTCTTAAATGACGTATCACGTTTTAAGATGTACTTTTCAGAATACCTGGTAGATTAATTTCTTATCGCCTCCGTTTATTTTTCTTCTGTATTTAATCACGACAGTACTACCGCCCAGATAGTTCACCAATTGGCAATACCAAGTGAAATGCTTGTTCAAATATGCAGAAAATGAGGGGAATTTAAGCTAAAACAAGGAATATATTAAACAAAATCTACCAATATGAGCTTAAAAACAACGAATTTGTACCTAAAACGAACAAAGCATAAAACTGGAGAAATAGGAATTTGACAATGTATTAGGTGTTTTTAATATTACAGTGACACTTAAACTAGGCTACATTTATCTTATTTATGGCTTTATAGTAAACTGGTAAATATTTTTCCAAATTTTTAAGAAAGGCCTTCCTAACATCTCGTATAATATTTTTCGCATATTTCTGGAGTCCCCTCCGGTTCATGAAACAGAAATTCATTGTTTCAATATCCATTATCGTAATGTCTGATGTAGTGTTTCTATAAGTTGATAATAATTTCAAGGCAAATGTGAATATGCAGACTTTTTCATCTAATAACAAAAGTTTGCTTACAAATTATTCGTAGAAACGGAGGGAACTGCAGATTGCTGCAGATGTTGCACCGGCTGAGGGCAGCCTCTGCAGACACTACCCACTGTTGTGGGCCTAAAGCGCCGCGTTGTGCGCAAAAAAAGGCCAACTGCGTCCGTCGGCGACATCAAACATTTCTGGTGTTTCGACAAAAATGGGCGGCCGACTGGGCGACAAATCGAAATGTGTATTGCCGTTGGTTCCGGTGAAGTAAGACTGCCGTGGTATTCAACACTACTGTCCCGTTAAAGGAGAAATAGAGACAACAATAAAGGTGCTCTCGATGGCGGGATTAGTGTGAATCCATCATGTTAATTGTCTGGGTAACTGATATAGCTGGGAGATCACCGTGGTGACAGGACCAGCTACCAAAGATTTTTACTAGTTTACTCTGCAGCTGAATACTGTTCTCCTGTCTGGCTCAACAGTGCTCATGTGAGAGACATTGATGTACAATTAAATAGAGCAATGAGATTGATCAGTGGCAGTGACACACCACTTCAATGGCTCCCAATATTATGCAACATCGTTCCTCCTGATCTAAGACGGAAGGAAGCCTTAATGAGAGAGTATTATAAGATCTTGTCCACTCCTGAGCTTCCTATCCTGCAAGACCTTCCACCACAGGTAAGCCGGCTGAAATCACGTAAACCACCTCTTAAAACAGCTGTGCAACTACATGAGAGTGGCTTCTCGCCTAAATCAAACTGGGCAAGAACATGGGATTCGTTTAATGAAAAAGCAGCATCTGGATAGACGATCCCTCTAAGCAACTCCAAGGAATGGACCTTCCCAGGAGAGAATGGTCTTTGATCAACCGCTTCTAAACTGGTGCTGGTCGCTGTAACTATTGGAAATTCAAATGGAGACAGACAGACGACCAGTCATGTGACTGTGGAGCAGACATACAAACGATGACCCACATAATTACTAATTGCCCATTACGATCATTCTCAGGAGGGATGACCGAACTCCATATAGTCCATATAGTCAGTCAGGAAGCTGTCCAGTGGTTAAAGAAGTTGGACTTGACTGTGTGACAGAGATATGTTTTATCTTATTAATTAGACACTAGTATATCTTACTAAAGTATTATATGTAGCTGACATTATACCATACGATATATATATATATATATATATATATATATATATATATATATATATATATATATATATATATATAATGTTAATATTCTAAATTCGATGATCACGGCGGGGCCTCCTCTAGTTTGAGGCTCCCGGCGGTCACAGTACTTGCGATGGCCTTAATCCGGCCCTGAATCCTCAAAAATGTCTAATTGTTCTACTCAGTACCGAAAAAATTTCTTGAAGCTTTTCGCATAAACGTGCTGAGAACCTTCATTAGATCCTTTTATGGTTGACAGAATGCAGGCCTACTAAAGACGGTCTACATGGGTAGAATTTCAAAGAAGCCGCCAGTATCTGCTAAATCTGAAGGATACTTTGAGTTGGGATTGGTGATTTTAACTTTAAGTTCATTACTTTCTAGGTCCACGAAAGCCAAAAACTGGTGAAAATAGATGAAAAAATTGGTCATAGCTTTTTAAATATTTTTGTGAAATTTTGCATTACAAAATTAAATCAGGAAAGACAAAGAACGATCTGAATTAATTTGATGCTTACAGCTGTAGTTGTTGAGCTGTCCTTTCATTTGCATCAGGTTTCCTATTGATAACCTCTGATGAAATGCTAACTGCCTCAGCAACTGCTACTTCTTCATTCAAAGTGATGTCATAATGTCTTTAAGTTAATCACCGGCATCGCTACGTTAGGGAAATTCTGTATAACGACATTTTTTTTACCAATAGAGGTCAAGAAATCGCGCCAAAATGATAGCAAGAGACCTTTGAAAGCTGTGGACTATTCTTGAGATCCAAATCAATATTTTTTGCTGATGGAGTTAATAGAGCAGTAACACCTCTAAAACTTTGAAGATCGAAGGACGTTTCTTCAAAATTTGGCGGAGTATTTGTAGCTTTTGATTGCAACAAGACGTAGAGAAAGTTGTTTCAACAATTCCCCCCAATGACCAACCCTAATAGAGAAGGAAAAATAAAAACTCTCAACATTTCTAAAAAAAAAATCACATTATCACTCACTTCAGCAGCAGAAGCACCGTCTCTGTTCAGTTAGTGTACTCCACAAGGAGAAAACATTTCATACTATGTTAATACTGAGGTGGCCATATTTTCTAGATTCAAATTCGGGACATAACCACATTTTCTAGATCCAAATTTGGAATACATTACAAATTTTGTAATTCATATATTCATTATATTAGAAGAAATTTTTAGTGAAAGTAATAATTACAAAGTATTAGTTTAAGTTGTTACAAAAAGTACTTTAATTTACACTTTATTAGTACTTTATATGATGAAGGAATGCGATCAGAACAACTGTATATTTTAACAGTGCAGTAAATTTTCTTCAGCAATTATGTGTTTTTCAACAAAATGTAGCAAGTTCTACACAAGTTTTACAATAATTTACTGTAGTTACTAATGTTGATTTCACAGTTTCTATGGCAAGCTGTGTTTTGTCACTTGTCCATATATACCCTTTCAGTAACAGCATTTTATCCGGAAAGGCAGAAGAGAAACTGCACTAGCTTAAGCATATTTGAGAATGGCACATTATTCTGTCTGATGTGAGAAATAACGTCAACCCATCTTTGACCTGGAAAAGTGGTGTTAGCAGTCCATTCACTGATTTTCTCACTGGTATATTTTGTGCCCGTATGCTCAGTGGAAACAGGTGGAAACGGTTTCGACAGTTTGTCATAAGTAACATAAGTCTAACGAACGTTTGTCAAACAGTTTCGCATCATAATTAAAACTAATAATAAAATAGACCTATGAAGGCGCGATAAATTTCTAAATCCGATCATAATTGTTAAATCCGGGAGAAATAGGTGTACCGAATTACCTTTGAAAAAGACACACAAAAATGGTGACTATCCTGAAAAAATCGGTACGGTTGGTCAACTTAGTTAATACACACATACAATACCAACCAATGGCAGTAACTAAGAGCATCAGTCGAAGTAATAGTTTAAGGTAAGCGGTTTATCATAAATATCTACTACAATTGCCTGTTGAATCTTCTAAAATTTCGTTGGATGAAAAATATTCAAAATGTTTTTTCTAGTTTGTTTTTAATTCCAGTAATCATTTAGGGCTGGGCTCGGGCCCCCTTGAAGCACCGGGCCCTGGACCCATGGGTCCAGCCAGCCCCGCCCTATGCCGTCTGCTTGAGTATGCAGTGCAGAAAGTTGCATGATCAATCGGTTAGATGTTCAAGAGGGAACCACCAACGACGCACAGATACCGAGATTGTCGCCGCTTGCTAGTTAGTTTAGCTGAGATTGTTGCATCCTTTTGTTGTAGTTCTGTCGATGAGAAGGAGATGGTTGTCGTTACATAGAGTGTTGTAGGCTAGGTGGGGTAGAATTTAAGTAAAAAGTGTTTAAAATACGTGCTGTAGTATCTGTTTCCAGTTGTGGATGGTGTTGTGTTGCGTTAGAGCTCTAATGAAGTCGATTTAGGATTATGTTCTTAAAACTTTGCGCTGTGTACGTTACAAAATATTGCCAGTTTGATCGTGTGTTAGTGGTGTTTAATTTACGACTGGTGCCAGATGTTTGCGGTGGTAAATTATTTCTGATCTTTTAACTTATACTTGCGTAGTAAATTCGACAAGTTTGTCATGGAGACAATGCGAAGTTACCATTTCTCCTACCTCGCGGCGGCGTTGGGACATCACGTGGAATGCTGGAGCGAAACTCGGCAAGGAAGCACTGGAGAACATCTCGAGGGAATCATGTGGCTGTACCTTATAAAGTAGGGCTAGCCGATGTTAAAATAGGAGCTCTCACCTCCAGTTTCATGTTGCTGGGCATCCCACACGATTTCGCTGTGATTTTTTTTAACAAACTGGGCATGTGCGAGTACCTAATATCGACCCATTACCTTCGCCTGAAAGGAAGATGTATAGGGAACAGCAACGTGATAGGGCATTTGGAATAGATTGTTTAATGTAATTGACGATGAAAACATTTATTTGTCGAATCAAGAGTTCTGGTGTCGATAAAACTGCCGGTATTCACCTTATCGATTTTATAACAGGCGTTTCGGGCTGGAGGCTACAATATACACTTCCAGACTAGATCGGAAACGAGGATAACCAATATTTACAAAGTGCAGCCCTTAATAAGAACACCGAAAATTGAGTGGTGTGTCCATAAATCTAACGAACTCTGGGACGATTGCGGTCTTAAGGGTTAGTTTGACTTTGCATGGTAATCTGTAGAAATATGATGATCAATGTATGCATATCTGTCACGTTTTCTTGCATTTATATGACCTCGTTTGCGATCATTACGTTAAACGTAATGTAGACACATCGTGTTCGATGCCTGTTTATCTGACTCTCTTCTCGCACTGTGTGCTGTCGTTTTGGAGACCTAAGGTGTACTACTATCGTCTTTCAACGTTTTTGGTTGTGTAATACTATTCCAAGAAAGGATGATAGCTCAGACTATCTCGTTGTTGAATGTTTTTACCTCTAGAGGTTCTACTAAATTTCTTTGTGTGTAAGCAATGTCTACTATTATTATTAGGATGGATATTATGTCATCGTCTGTACTTTGACATAGGACTTCGAAATATGCGAGGTTTCTTGGCTACAAATTTTTCTGGTGTTGCGGTGTGTAGGTTAGCATTCTAGGCGTCTTAGTTTGCGATAGCCAGCTACTTGTAATTAAAAAAATAAATCCGAGTTCGGTTTAGTGGAATGGTTTGTGTTTGGGGTAAGAATTTTTGTCTATATTTTGGGTAAAGGGCGGGTCTAACTTGTTCTACCGAACTGAAAATCTGTTGTAATTGTGTTGCATCGGGCAGGTAAGTATTACTTTTATGTCCTCTCGGTTAGGGACGGAGATGGTTGCGGTTTAGTGGTTGTTGTTCTGGCGAGCGTCATTCGAAAAGGGATGTTGTTAGGTCAGTGCTTTCGACGAACAGTTTTAGTGTAGACGGTCGGAAATCGGTAAACAGCTGGTCTTCAATTATTTTACGCATTTTTATTGTTTATTGTAACTCTTCAAAGGTATACCGTTGTATAATAGGGTCTAGTTTTATTTAAACGTATATAAAGAGGAATTTTAAACATCTTCTGGAGTGCTCGATTATCTGTATTTGCAAATTCGACCTGGGTCAGTCAAATGTTGTAAAGACTTGGAGCATTGTAACAGAACATGGTCGATAGAGAGATATTCCCTTTGCTATGTTTTGATGGGTGTACGTAAGAAGATGTGTATTGCTTTAGGAAGGAAATAAGAGATAAAATTAAACTACCCGAATTCTCGGAAGGCGCAGAACTGTATATTAAGTGGATTACAGAAAGACAGAAAACTTACCTGTCGAAATACTGTTTTGGGAGACATCGATGCATCGATATAAGTAAACGTAACAGGGCATGGTCACTAAACACTAAAGAGAGAGAGAGTATTACATTTCAGAATGTGATAATTTTAAGAGCGGCCACAAAGTGCAGTTGGACATACAAGTTTATAGCGTTCGTTACCGTCACATTCCGTTTATTATCTAACGCAAGCTATTCTTAACACGTTCTTCGTCTGTTGCAGACATAGTCCAAACGAAGAGATACATTTATTTTGCTTATAGATCTAAGGTTGCGGTCGAGTTCCGAAACGGACCATTTCTTTTCTTTTGGGTAGTCCGAAATGTTTGACTTTGTTAGAATTGTTTTTAAATTATCTGGACATCGAAAGAGTATTTGTTAAAATGGATATTTAAGTTGGTGGCGTTCGTTACCGTTACACCCCGTTTATTATCTAACCAGTGCTATTATTAAACACGTCTATCAGCTATTGTATATTATATGTAGTCTATGCGAAGAGCTTGGAGAGAGAATGCTTAACATAATAAAACGTTATGACGTTTTATTTAAACATTTAGGATAGGAATAATTGGCCCTTTTTTCCAGTGTTGGTATACGTCTATAAGTAATAACTTCTGTAAAATAAAAATAAAAATAAATAAATAAATTATGGGGGCACGGAGTCCTGGACCGGGTAGCCTGGGGGCGGCAATCTTTAGGGATGTCGGTGGGGACGGCGGCGGCGGCGAGTGGTGGTGGCTGCCCTTAAGTTACTGTTAAATTGATATGCAAATTTAATAAAATTAATCGGGGCGGTGGTGGATGGCGTGGGGGCGGTTACCGCTCCCTTTCTCTGTTAGGTCAGCAACAGGAACCTTTTCGTACACTGCGGAAGTGCACTGTAATTCGTCGACGATGTCTTTAAATATACAGGAGAGCAGCTCTCCAAGCCCAATCCTTTGCAATATCGCGAAGACGGCGTCCTGCAGTTATCGTCATTCAGCAGCGCGTGCTTCCATTACCTTGGTAGCAGCCTGTCTTAGTCACATGCGAAGGACTTACGATGTATCGGGATTCCACGTAATCCACAATTGCTAAGGCTGTAATAATATTACCGATGAATTTGCACTGCCAGATTCGGATGCTGCAAAACTGTATGTAGCATGATAGTTATCATGGTCCGACCCCTGGTTCGCAAAACCCATTGCTAAATCTATTTCATTTATGAGCTCTCTATGAAGACTGCGAAAGACACAATGTAAGTCCCTTGAATAAATTAGGCCTAAAACATCTAACAAAATTGTCAAACGAAACAACTTGTCCAAACGATTGTATAACCAAAATATATAACATGTTGTTCTAGAAAATAAACACCAGAAACCCACGGAAGATGGCACAATAAGTGCGGAAACTAGTTTGGGCATTAAAACAGAAAAGTGTCTCGCATAAAGCGGAAACAACCACAAAATCTTGTGGTGTCGCACAAGTACAAAGTGCGCGCCACCTACTTTCGCCGCGCGCCGCCATGCACGTACGGCGCGGCCTTCTTACGACGTCAGCCACGAGCGCCCTCTGCGACAACTCCGCTCGTGGCCACCACTGAACGACCTCGTTCACTTGGAACTGAGATAGGAACCAGTTAACACTTCGGAATCAGATAGGCACCAGTGAAGACTTGGCTATCGGTTAGGCACTAGGCAGGCCTCTAGCTCAAATATGTATCAGCATTCTGCAGTACAGAACTATGTAAAAGTTAAGTATTGTATACATTCTGTGCAATATATATCTCGTTCTAATTTACTCTAGTGTTTCTAGTTTCTGCTGTCCCACTGGCGGCTCCCCTCCGTACCTGCACAAGCGTGCTACCTTTATTCCTGTGTCGGTCTTGCTACTCGGCCACCGACACCTACGACGGAAACGAGACACAAAAGTGGCGACGAGGATGGGATACAAAAAATCTAATACTACAAGCGTGGAAGATACAAGAGCTGCACCATGAGAAGTGCTAAGTAACTTTTCCTTTTCGCGCCTGTAGGCATTATATTGATAGAACTTCATCTCCATGCACGTTATGCAGTCTTAATAGACAGGAAAGCTGTGTACAACCATCAGGTAAGTGATTCCACCAATTCTGTTCTAAAATGTTAAAATTTTTAAACCCAAGGGACGAACCTCTTGCGGGGAGCGGCCATTCCCGCGCGGCATGACATCTGTCATCGTCTGTACCCCATTAGGGGCTCAGCGAAAGCAATTTCTATTGTCGGATCATAATTTGCGATTGTATCACCCACTGCGGCTGTGATGAACTATGCAATAGAGCTGTGAGCAAGGGAATCTGATACTTTCAGCGGTATGGGATGTGAAGGCAAGCCCTCCTTTCTCATTATCGAGGGCCAAGAGAGTCAAGCCTAAACTTGTCTGTGCCATATTTAGTGTCGAGAGGTTCCTCACTTTTCCGTAAAGTACGGTATTGTATCAGTTTACCCCGCTTATCGATACTAGACAATCTGCGCTGGCATATTTAACTGAGCGATTGTGTGCTGACGCACTCGGTAGGGCTTTCGCGCATGTCAGAGCAGCAGTCAGGGACGGAATCAGACGGTGTAGGAAGCGCTGTGTGAGTAAAGCCGGCAGTGTACCTGCTGTGGGTGTGGCCGGCCGCAATATCGATGGGGATCGTAAACCGTGAAATCGCCACGGCGCAGCCTCTAACAGGTGAGCGCCCGTGATGCAACAAAACTCGGCCAAGAGAGAGCAGGAGCAATTTTCAAAAATCTCAAAACGGTACAGCTGGCCTTTTGGTCTGGAGGAGGACTTACATGGCAGACTTGAAGGCGTACAGTCGTGCTCTGTTCAAAAAATGTTCAAATGTTTGTTAAGCTTATGGGACTTAACTACGGGGTTATCAGTCCCTAAACTTACAAACTCCTTAACAACTAGCTTATCCTAAGGACGGCACAAATATCCATCCCCGAGGGGGGATTCGAACCCCCGACCGTGGTGGCCGTGCAGACCGTGACTGAAGCGCCTGAGTCCCCTCGGCCACCGCGGCCGGCGTGCTCTGTTCGCTTCAGGACTTGTGCAGCAATACTCGAGCCGAGTAGACGTGTGCTGGCCTGTCCAGTTGTGTTTTAGCGGCGTTGGCTGAGCTCCAGTTTTGGTCTCGTTCTACAGAATGCAGCGTTACCTACGTCATCGAGTAATCTTTACATTGTGTGGACAGTCACGTCTCCAATTATCTTTGTGTCAAAGTCGTATTGAGGCAAGCGGTGCATTGTTCTCTCGTTTTCCGTCAGCCGCCACCTTTAAATTGTTGTCGTATCCTTCGTGGCTTGTAGACACAAGCTGTGTAACAGGCGTATGACGGCAGAAACACTCTCCAGTTAGAACTGAAACCTATAGAGGTGCGCAGAGCACCAATTTTCGTGACTTGAGCTAACAGCCTCTCACCACGTCACGCCATCAAATCAGACGCAACATTCCAGTCGACGGCCGTTTGGGTAATGTACGAGCAGCTCCAACCATAATTTTCTCTGTCTGCTGCAGCCTGAGGCGCTCTGCGTGCCGCGGCGGAGCTGCCGAGCGCATTGAGGCGCTATGCTACGATGCGCGAGGTCGTGGATGTTTGTCATTTCTTTAGTATAAGGTAGTTAATAAGTAGTTTGTAAGTTTAGGGACTGATGACCACGTAGTTAAGTCCCATAAGCTTTACAAACATTTGAACATTTTGCTCTCTGCGTAATAGTAGTAGTAGGAGTATGGGGTGGAATTATTAACAGACCATGCACAATCCGTTTACCAGTCGTGATTGGTTTACTGTCCTATAGCTTTACCAACTGAGATAGAGCCATTCAATCTGCTCTCATACTGACTTTTAAAACTCTTCTGTACGGCGACCATGAGTCAAGTGCTAATCTGATAGCACCTACTAGGCCGCGGTGGCCGAGGGGACTGAGGCGCTCCAGTCACGGTCTGCACGGCCACTACGGTCGGGGGTTCGAATCCCCCCTCGGGTATGGATATTTGTGGCGTCCTTAGTATAAGGTAGTTCGTAAGTAGTTTGTAAGTTTAGGGACTGATGACCCCATAGTTAAGTACCATAAGCTATACAAACATTTGAAGATTTTGATAGCACCTATATTGCATTTGTACAGAATCATTTCATGTTTACTTGTTTTACATCTTTTATTATAATAAATCCAAGGTGTTAACAAAACGTTGTTCGATTTCACCACTCTAAAAGTCACATTATTATTATTATTTATATTATTTTCATGCTGCATACAGATGCTGACTAATTTTTGTGTTAAGATTAGCAGTTCCATTAGATGTGTGGGCCAGGAGCCCCATACTTTAACTTTTAATGAATAATGCGTCAATCCATTTTATTTGAGACGTAAAGAGACAAGCGGATGTTTTTACTTTCTGCGTCGCCTGACAGAGTTAGCCTACTTCTTTCACACGTAGCGCACGACGCTTTGCAGTGTTTTCATATTCTCGTTAAGAACATTTGATTATAATAAGAAAGAACGATTAATATATGTACTTAGTGGAAGTCAGTCCTTCAACTGACCATCCTGAGTTGTATTTTCAGAATTCGGCTGCTGTCATTTCAGGGGGATATCAGTTTCTGAACTTGAGTCGTCGTGTGAACGTATCTAACTCCACAGTCCCTGAGATAGTTAGCTGGTAGGCACTGCTGAGACAACAGGGCGGCAGCTGCTCACACACTTAGCTTTCCCTGCTTTCCCTCATCGCTGTCTATCGAGCACTCAGGAGCATGGTGGTTCAGGTCCACCTACTGCCAGCCACATTTAGATTTTCCGCGGTTTTAATAAAACACTCCAGGAAAAGACGGATAGTTCCATTGAAAGGGCACACACAAAAAATCCGAGCGTAAGCTGTGTCTCTAGTGACCACGCTGTGGACGGGACGTAAAACGCTGAACTTTCTTCCTTCCTTCGTTCTCTGTCACTTCTTGCCCAGTCGCCGACGGTTGCTAAATCCTAGTATTCGCTTCTTCAATCCTCTTACAAAATGCCCCACCTTAAGGTGCTTACGTTACATGTTCCTCATTAGTTTATATCAGGGACTTTTGAAGTGATATGTGTTGGAAATACTCAAATAACGTCTATTTGGCTGACGGGTAAAGACAGTAACTGTGTTCTACCGTACCTGGGGTACGTTTTTGTTCACTTTAGTAGTGGGTTTGGTATGTTAGACACAATTATTTTTTATAACCAGCTGAAAAGCCGGCGTTGTCCTCGTTTTTATTTATTCTACTCCCCCCCCCCTTTGTCCATCTCTTCCTCTCCCCTCTCTCTGTCCGTCTCCTCCCTCCCCTTTCTGTCCGTCTCCTCCTCCACCTACTCCTCTCCCTCCTATATATGAAAACGTATATATATGCGCCATGTTTCATGGTGACTGGTCAAACGGCGTCAAAGTCGCAAGGGACCCTCCGCCTTGATAAATCCACTGGCTTGAAGATTATAAAAAAGAAAACATACATTTATGTGCTGACTTCAATGGTGACCGGTCAAACAATTTGGATGTTTGTTGTAATGTACCCCTCGCCATGCACCTACGAAGGCTTGCGGAAGGTGGCCCATGTATTAATTCTGCGTATAAGCTAGCTTCATTCCACATTTCATTCAATTTTGTCCAGCCGTTTCAGCGCGAAGAGAAACTAACGTATTGACTCATTGTAAAGTACCCTCCGCCACGCACCGTATGGGGCCTTACTAAACGTAGCCCATGTATTAATGCAGGGTATAAGCTATCGTCGCGGTGGAGTAGCCGAGCTGTCTTTAAGGCGCCTCGCTGCGGACCGCGCGGCTGCTCGCCGTCGGAGTTTCGAGTCCTCCCTAGGGCGTGTGTGTGTGTGTGTGTGTGTGTTGTCCTTAGGTTAGTTTACATTAGTTTAAGTAATTTGTAAGCTACGGACTGATGACCACGCAGTTTGGTCCGATAGATTTACAAACATTTTTATAATCTATCTCCATTCCATTTTTCATTCAAATCAGTCCATCCCTTTCAGCATGAAGAAGTAGTAAATATATTAACTCATTGTAAGGTACCTTCCACCACGCACCATACGTTGGCGTACTAAAGTTCGCCCGTGTATTAATCTGGGTCCAGCCATTTCAGCATAAAGGTGTAAGAAAGGAAGCAAGTAATTGTAAAGCACCCTCCGCCATGCACCATACAAATTTAATTTTACTATGCCTATAACCTTCGCGCGAGTGCAAGCTATGATGAGCTGACAAAGTTTTGTCGCAATCGGATGTACGGTATGGCCGCGCATAAAATACAAACAAAAAGACGAGCAAACATTAATTTTTATATATTAGATGTTAATTTTGTCTTTTGCTTCTGAGTCATAATACTGGAACATATGTTTTGAAATGTCTGGCGTCATTTTAGATGCATTTGTCAAAAAGTGCATTTACTAATCGCAATCCTTCTGCCAGTGGCGGATTTACCAGTAGGCTGGAGCATAGGGCGGCACATTTTTGGGGCGGAAAATTCGGGGCCATAATTTTTAACCTGTAAGTATGTGTAATAAATGAAAGTTAATTACGTTTATCGTATGTGCATTACTGTGTAAGAAGTATTAAAGTATATTTCCATTGTTAGTAGTATATGACTGTGCTTTTATTAGCTCAGAAATATTCACAAAAACTGTCGCTAGTGCTGTCTTAGCAAAATAGTTGGGATGTAAAAATAATCTAGGAAGTGACACCTCGATCCCCTAGTTTACACTAATTACAGAAAAAGGTGGTATAATTAGAACGATAGTGCACAATACATAAAGCTAAAATTTCACTGGCAAAAAATTATAATTAGTATGGGTTATCGAATTGTAGCCATCATTGTCAAAGTATTGGTGGTGCTAGAACCGACCTCTAAATTATGTCCCATAAATACTCGATAGGACTCATGTCAGGCGACGTGGGTGGCCAAATCACTTACTGGAATTGTCTAGAAAATTCTTCACTCCAATCGAGAACAAATGTAACCCAGTGACAAAACGCATTGACATCCAGATAAATTCCACATTTATTTTTGAACATGGGGTCCACGATTGGCTACAAATTGTGTCCAAGTAGACGCACAAAAACATTTTCTGTCAATTATTGGATCATTCCACGTAAGAACAGCCCATACCGTTATGATGCCACCGCCAGCTCGCGCAGTGCTCTGCCCTTGGGTCCACGGATTTGTGGGGTCTGTGTCAGACTCGTTACCTACCATCAACTCTTGTCAACTGACATAGGAAGTCATCTGACGAAGCTAGGGTTTTGCTGTCGTCTCGCGTGATATGGTTGCGACCCTAGTAGGGGCGTTCGGTTTGTCGTTTGCTGCCATATTCCATTTTCGCAAACTGTGCCAAATTGTCGCAAGGGTACGTTTGTCGTACGCTTAGCACTGATTTATGTGGCTATTTCATTCACAAGGTAAGTACTTGGGCTCGAACAAACACAAATACACAAAAATCGTACGAGAGACAATGCACTAATGATACTCCCGCATCTACGCAACTCTGCAGGCGTCCGTTGGAGGCCTATGCATGTGTCATGCCACAATGGATACTGACCTGCCGGTACGCCAGTTGGAAGCACTAGGGACGGTGCAGGTGCCCTCAAGTTGCGTTTTGTGTAGTTATTTGTCTACTGAAGAGTCATTGGGTCGGCGAGCGCTAGTCCTAAAAGGTTCGCAGGAGAACTTCTGTGAAGTTTGGAAAGTAGGAGGCGAAGTACTGGCAGAAGTAAAGTTGTGAGGCGGGATCGTGAGTCGTGTCGGGATAGCTCAGTAGGTAGAGCGCTTGCCCGCGAAAGGCAAAGGTCCCAGGTTCGAGTCCCGGTTCCTTCACACAATTTTAATCTGCCAGGAAGTTTCATATCAGCGCGCACTGCGCTGCAGAGTGAAAGTTTCATTGGAAACATCCCTTAGGCTGTGGCTAAGCCATGTCTCCACCATATCCATTATTCCAGGAGTGCTAGTCTTGCGAGGTACTGGTGAAAGTAAAGTTGTGGGTCGTGTCGGGATAGCTCAGTCAACCTGTTTACGTCTCGCCGCAGCGTGCGCTTCGCGGTGTTTACGTGCTTCAGTAGCTTTCGCGCGAGTAAGTGATTTGCGATTATCATGGCCAACTCATATAGGAAATCGACACTTAAATTCACCTTCTCGGCCGAATATGCACGACCGAAAGCGCTAGAAGTGGAACGAATTCTTCAAGAAGATGTAAAGATCCCTTGTACCGACCTTATTGGAATCCACCTCTTCATCGTGAGCAGCGTGGTTTACGTTAAACGAGTAAATGAAGCTGCGTGTAACGCGATATTAGAGCGAGCGAAAGACGGACTTAAATGTCGACATAGTGACGGTAACATTGGCCCAGTGAATGTGGATCATGCGGGTCTCGGCATCCGAAAGATTCGCATATTCGAACTCCCTTTCGATGCCGGCAGAAGAAGTGGAGATCGCTCTCAGGCCTTATGGAAAAGTCCTCAGCCGCGCTGCAGAGAAGTGGACGCAATTTACCACCTACCCGGTGCTAAATGGAGTGCGACAGGTACGAATTTAACTCATTAAATCTGCCATCGTACCTTAACATGGCAGGATGCAAAGCCATCGTCATTTATGACGGACAACCAAGGACCTGCTCGGGTTGTGGCAAGGAATGCCATATCAACTAAGAGTGTTTACAACGAAGGATTGCCCAGCTTCCATCTACGGATCTACTGCCTGCTACCACATCGACAATCCTGCCTCTTATATATGTAGCGGCAGTAGGAGCAGACATCGGACAGATCCATGAGCCTGAACTACCGCAGGATCTTTCACAAATGACGGTGTTAGGACGAGAAGAGGAGGAACGACTGACAACCAACACGGTCTCCCCTCCCGCTCCACCTGTGCAGGAAACAGTCGAAGAGAAGATATATGACAAAATGGAAGTGGATCAGTTGGTAGTGTCCACGGCCGCCTTTGTACCTGATCGACGAAACTCAATTCCGCCGTCTCACACGGAAACACATTCTCGGAAACAGCGGTCTCCAAAGAGGCATAAGAAGCGAAAGAAGTCTTCATCCGATGAGGCATCGACACAATCACAAGACAACGAGGCCTCTCCCTACCACATTGAACTGGTGACCAATGATTCAACGACGGATTTTTCCATGTCCTATACGACAGGTCCTGAAACAGCTCAGCACACACAAGGACGCCTGACTATCAACACGGCGAACGGCGCCTCGAGTACAGCAAAGGGCCACTGCAGACACAAGGAAAGGCCTCGGAAGACGCAAGCACTCATCCGATGGTATGGGCAGACGATCTTGACCCTGAGTCTTCTGCCGAGTATGCAGTGTCAACTGCCGCCTCGGCCACACACGACATCCAAAACGTTTAGCGCAGTGAGGGGGCGATTCGACGTGGTCGTTCTTCTGCTGCGACTATGCCGCTTCCCCGAGTAGTAATGAGTGTCACACTAATTGCAGACCAACCGCAAACTTACAGAATGGCTTCCATCAATCTTAACACGATCAGTTCACGTGTCGAAATTCAACTACTACATGATATGCTCAGGGCGGCTGACGTGAATGTTGCGTTAATGCAAGAAGTTCGTGTGGACGCTCTACCAGACTTTTACAGTTACACTGCGTATGTTATCCCTGCTGATGCGAGAGGCAGCGGAACGACTGCGTTCGTTCAAGATGGTATAGAGGTCACCAATGTAATGTACTTAACGTCGGCGCGAGGACTTGCCTTCGACATGCAGGGAACACGAGTTATTAACGTCTACGACCCTTCTGGGACAGATAAAAGAGGGGAACGGTGACAGTTTTATGCAGAAAAAATTACGCCGCTCTTTTTGGGACGTTACAATAACTTAATCCTAGGTGGAGACTTCAACAGCGTATTCTCTCCGAAAGATCAACAACCCAACTACACTCCTTGCCCCGAATTGCGCCTTTTGGTAAAACACCTACGTCTTGGCTCATACTTGGGAGGTGATACATGGTGACCGCCCTGGTTTCACTTGTGTGACCAGACACTCAGCCAGCAGACTCGACCGCATCTACGTCTCCTCCGACCTTGTGACAGCTACTGTACAAGCGGAGACCTGGCCCACGGCTTTCTCGGACCACAGTGCATACATTTGTGCGGTTCATTTACGGAGGCAAACCGTGTAGAGAAGTCGGGGAACATGGAAACTAAATGTGGCACTCATACAAGATCAAGAATGTCGACAATTAATAGAGAGTACCTGGACAGAGTGTGAGGTCGGTTACGGAGGTACCCGTCAACGATTCAATGGTGGCTTGACTGCGTCAAACCGGCCCTGAGACGTGCGCTAATGCTTTATGGTAGGGAAAGATCGCTCTGGCATCGACAAACAACGGACTCCTACTACACACTCCTTCGAGAACGTACTGCGCTCCCACCAACCCCAGATCGCCAAACAGAGATTTGTCGCAGATTCTCACCCTCGTCTGCCAAAAACTTGAAGGTGTCGTGGTGCGAACGAGATGCCAAGACAGGATTGTCGGAGAACCACCCTCTATGCATCACATCGTTTCTGAACGACGTCAAAAACGACATACACTGATACATGCACTAGACCTCCCAGATGGCTCTAGACTGACGACACAAGCGGCCATAGCACGTGCCTATGTCGACCACTATCATCAACTATATCGGGACGTGCAACATGATGAAGAGGCTTTAGCTGACGTCATCCACACCATCACCAATACACTTCATCCTGCGGCGTCAGAATCACTTTTAGAAGATATCACGAATGATTATGTTGCAGACGCCCTTGCCAAAGGGAGAATTAATGAATAACCAGGGCCTGATGGTTTTCCACTAGAATTCTACAGGACTATGAGGGATGTGATGGCTTCACGCTGGAAAGACATATGTACAACGAAATATTATCGTCAGCAGTTCCCATACCACCGACTTTCATGGAAGGCATCACCATTCCTGTACCCAAACCATCTGGACGTATCCGAACTGAACATTATAGCCCAATCACCCTCTTGAACAGTGACTTCAAGATCTTCACCAGAATCTTCACGCTACGGCTTAAGCGCATAATACGCCAGGTTATTTCACATGAACAAACGTCTTTGGGAGGTGATAGCATTATCCAGACGACCCTAAGTGACTATCGCGATGTGATTGCCATTGCTTCGGCCTGTCGGCTGCGTAGTGCACTGGTCTCCATAGACTTCAATTATGCATTTGAATATGTGAGACATTCTTTCTTGAAACCTGTAGTGGATCGAATGGCTTTTCCGGCTGCGTTAACCCAAGTGATCATGCTTCTTCTCCATGATGCCAATTATAAGTTGATTGTTAACGGACAAGTTGAAGGGCAGATTCCTATCTTACGTTCGGTACGACAAGGCTGCCCCCTCTCAACGATACTCTATACAATAGCGACGGAGCCACGTATCTGTGGGCCGAAACAACGACTCTCAGGGATCACGTTACGAGGAACTACCTTTCAGTGCAGAGCGTACACGGATGATTTCGTTTTATCGGTCGCTTAGAAGAAGAGATCCGGTAGACACTGAGATGGATCGCCCCGGAGCATTGGATATGGTCCAAAAGGTCTCTTTCATTAATACCTACATTGCATCACGAATACCTCACATGGCGCAAATCCTACCGATGGCTCCAGTGGGTGACACAGCGAATACAGGCGGCCTTTGGATATTTAGTGAGTCATGGACTTCTCTTCAAGGTACGGTATGCAACCCTCCCCCTACATCTACATGGGATACTCTGCAAATCACATTTAAGTGCCTGGCAGAGGGTTCATCGAACCACCATTATACTATTTATCTCCCATTCCATTCTCGAATAGCGCGCGGGAAGAAAGAACACCTGAATCTCCCCGTTCGAGCTCTGATTTCTCGTATTTTATTCTGATGATCATTTCTACCTATGTAAGTGGGAGTCAACAATATATTTTCGAATTCGGAGGAGAATGCTGGCGATTTGAGTTTCGTAAGTAGCCCACGCCACAGCGATAAGCGCCGTTGTTGTAATGATTCCCATCCCAGATCCTGTGTCATTTCCGTAACGCTGCCTCCCCTGTATGGTGACAATACTAAACGAGCTGCCCTGCTTTGGACACTTTCGATGTCATCTGTCAAACCCGCCTTATAGCGATCCCACACTGGGCAGCAATACTCAAAAAATGGACGGACAAGCGTAGTGTATGCAGTTTCTTTTGTAGTTCTGTTGCATGTTTTAAGGGTTCTGCCAATAAAACGCAGTCTCTGGTTCGCCTTTCCCACGACATTATCTACGTGTTCTTTCCAATTTAAGTCTGAAGTAATGGTAATTCCTAGGTATTTTGTGGAGTTTACGGCCTTCACTTTTGATTGATTTAACTTATAAACAAAGTTTAACGGATTTCTTGTCGTACTCATGTGGACTTCACACTTCTCATTATTTAGAGTTCATTGCCAATTTTTACACCAAACATATTTTATTCAGACCGTTCTGCAGTTGGTTTTGATATGTTCCAAAACCCTGCTGCAAATTGACGTCAATGAAATAGGCCTGTAGTTTAGTGGGTTACTCCTACTACCTTTCTTGGATATAGGTGTGACCTGTGCATCTTTCCAATCTTTTGGTACAGATCCTTCTATGAGAGAGCGGTTGTATATGGCTGTTAAGTAAGGAGCTATCTCTTCAGCATAATCAGATTTATTTCTAATGGGTATACAGTCCGGACCAGAAGACTTGTTCTTGTTAAGTGATTTTAGTTGCTGCACTACTCCGATGATATCTACTTCTACGCTACTCATTACGACCTCTGTTCGTAATTCAAGATCTGGAATATTGGTTTCTTCTTCTTTGGTGAATGAGTTTCTAAAACCTATGTTTAGTAACTCTGCTTTAGTAGCGCTGTCATCGGCAGGATCGCCATTACTATCACGTAGTGAGGGTATTGTTTGTGCGTTGCCCCTAGTATATTTAACATATGACCAAAATCTCTTAGGGTTTTCAGTCAAATTTCGAGAAAGAGTTTAGTTGTGATAAATATTGTAGGCATCTCGCATTGAAATCCTCGATAAATTTCGAGATTCTGTGTAGGATCGCCAATCCTGGGTATTTTGTGTTCCTTTAAATTTAGTATATCTTTTCCTTTGCTCTTGCATCAGTGTCCTGACCTGTTTTGTGTACCAAGGGGGATCGGCTCCTTCTTTTATTAATTTATTTGGTATAAAACTGTCCATAGCACTTCTTTGAATTTGTGCCACATCTGGTCTACACCTACGTTTAGTGTTAGAAACGAGTGGAATCTGTGTTTCAAGAAGCAATGTACTCTATTTCTATCTGCTTTCCTGAACAAATATACTTTTCGTTTATTTTTGGTAACTTTGGGACTTTCGATATTCAATCTCATTACGACATCTCTGTGTTCACTAATACCTGTATCCGTTTTGATGCTCGTTATGAGCTCAGGATTATTTGTTGCTAAGAGATCAAGAGTGTTTTCACATCCATTTACAATTATAGTTGGCTCATGAACTAATTGTTCGAAGTAATTCTCAGAGAATGCGTTGAGTACCTCCTGATTTGAAAAAATAATTTCGCCAACAGATAGAGGGTAAATTAAAGTCACCGCCTACTATTATCGTGTGAGTCAGGTACGTTTTTGTAATTAGACTCAGGTTTTCTTTGAACCTTTCTGCTATCGAATCGTTAGAGTCGAGAGGCCGGTAAAAGGAACCAATTATTAACTTCTTACGATTTTTCAGGTACACCCTCTACCCAAAATAGCTCAAAGGAACTATCAACTTCAACTTCGCTACACGACATACTACTTTTGCCGACGACAAACACGCCTCCACCTATTTTGTTTAATCTATCCTTTCTGAACACAGTTAGATCTTTTGCAAATACTTCTGCTGAACTTATTTCCGGCTTTAGCCAAATTTCACTGCCTACTATGATGTGTGTTTCGGTGCTTTCTGTTAACGCTTGAAGTTCTGGTACTTTCCCGACACAGCTACGACAATTTACAACTGTTATACCGATAGTTCCTAGATCTACATTTATTTGAGATTGCCCATTTTGTTTTTCCACGAAGCCGTTTATCCTAAAAAAACGCCCAGTCCACGCCACACAGCCCCCGCTACCCAAGTAGCCGCTTCCTGCGTTTAGTGGACTACTGACCTATTAAGCGGAGCCCGGAAGCCCACCACCCGATGGCGCAAGTCAAGGAATCTGCAGCCTACACGGTCGCAGAACCGCCTGAGCCTCTGATTCAGACCCTCCACTCGGCTCTGCACCAGAGGCCCACAGTCGGTCCTGTCAACTATGCTTCAGATGGTGAGCTCTGCTTTCATCTTGCAAGCAAGACTGGCAGTCTTTACCACTTCAGATAGCCGCTCAAAACCTGAGAGGATCTCTTCAGATCCGAAGCGACACACATCATTAGTACCGACGTGAACCACCACCTGCAGTTGGCTGCACCCCGTACCCTTCATGGCATCCGGAAGGACTCGTTCCACATCTGGAATGACTCCACCCGGTGTGCATACGGAGTGCACTTTGGCCTTCTTCCCCTCCTTGGCAGCCATTTCTCTAAGGGGCTCTATCACCCGCCTAACGTTGGAGCTCCCAACTACAAGCAAACCAACTCTCTGTGAAAGCCCGGATATTGCAGGCTGGGTGGTGACCTCAGGATGAAAGACACCATCCGACTCAGGAACGTTGTCCTGATCAGATAGCGCCTCAAACCTGTTCGCAAGACGAACCGGGGAGGCCTAACGATCGGTCTCCCGGAATGTCTTGCGCCTCCTGCCACGCACTGGAGCAACGTCCCACACAACCGCGGGTGGGGTGTCTGCCTCAGTGCTAGCAGTATCAGGGCATGTCGATGGCGCTGGCCGATCGGTGGAGACGACGGGAGTCCGTTCGGTCGCCACTACCGGCCAACAACAATGACGCCCTCGATCGCAGCTTCCAACTGTGTAACCGAGGTTAACACAGCTTGAAGTTGGGACCGAAGTGTCACCAGCTCAGACTGAATCGGCTCACAGAGTCACAGTCCCTACTCATGATTACAGCGCCGAAAAAACAAAAACTACAGTCGCGATGCGTTCAAAGGAAGACTACACTGTTTGTTAAAACGTGGATTTCAATCTTATATGCACGAGAGCACAGTATAAATTTATAAATTGAAACGAGAATGCGCAAACGAAAAACCAAAAGACTATATGCGCTTCTAATCAGAAAATAAAGACAGACGACTGTCATGACGCGATTCACACGGCGGAATAATACACTAACCAGATATTTGATGTGAATATGAATCAAATAAAAACGCGAGCACACAATAACTTTAATAAACTGAAGGGAAAGCGCACTGAAAAGTCAAAGTATGTAGTATGTAGAGAGAAGCCGGTTATACTTACAACTGAAAATGCGCTGACACTGGAGAGGTGCGTACTGGTCGACGTCCACTCCCCCGTTGTAGTGGAGGATTGGGTCTTATCGACGTTCACGCGCGAGCAACGGCCCTCTATGTCAAGCCCATGCTCAAGATATGGACCCATCGTCAACACAGTTTCACTGGCCTCCTCATTGACAAACTCGCCCCTACGTCCTGCATGCCACCGGCTGCACTCGGACACATCGCGCCTACGCTCTCCCACATCCAAACATTTTTTCTGGAATACAGCTATATACACACGGAACCTCCCAGCAACAGGACACCGACAGCAGGATATGTGTACAACCTGCTGATGAAGAATCATTATCAGAATAGCATAGAGAGACGACACCCAGAAGTGACGTGGCCAAAGGTGTGGCGAGCGATTCACCAAAAACACTTAACAACGGAGATAGGTGCCACCTGGTACATCGTCGTCAACGAAAAATATCCGACAAGGAGCAGATTGCACGATAATGCACTGACCACGTCTCCTATGTGCGTGCGATGTCGTGTGCCTGACACAGATAACCATCGCCTGGAATGCGGTTCTTCAGCGGACGTGTGGCTTCTAATTCGGAAGACACTTGCCTGAGTGCCACCACACGTGATCGAGCCTAAAATGCTTCTACAACCGGACCAAACGTACTTTACCCAATCAAAGACACACACAATAATCTGGATAAAAGGACTGTGTATTATCTCTTTCGTGAAGGTCTCAAAGACGTCCATGATTTTTGGATCTTCTTACAGGAAAGACACGATCAATTGCAGTACTTTTCCAGATATCGACAGAATTTTGCTAGCTATTTAGGTAGTATATTCAATGATCCCCCTTATAGCTGGGGGGGGGGGGGTCCCGGGTAAGAGAAGGTGAGGCAATGATCACTGATTCACAATTAGAAACAGAATACGGATCTGATGATAATACGAGAGCCGGCCGCAGTGGCCAAGCGATCTGCGGTGCGCCAGTCGCAGTCTGCACGGCCGCTACGGTCGGGGGTTCGAATCCCCCATCGGGCATGGATGTTTGTGTCGTCTTTAGTATAAGGTAGTTCATAAGTAGTTTGTAAGTTTAGGGACTGATGACCCCGTAATTAAGTCCCATAAGCTGTACAAACATTTGAACATTTTTTTGAGTTAAGTCCCTTAAGCTTAACAAACATTTGAACAGTTTGATAATACGAGGAGGCGTACTTGGGTCCTCGCTATGAAGAGTTGGGACAAGAAAAAGTTTGCTTTCAGATACTTTGAATAGTCATCATTTTAATACCAGAAGGGTACCTTCAGTTTCACTATTTTGTGTTTCCTTATTTACTATTTTATATTCTCTACATAACTGCCATGTTTCTGCCAAGTTTCATATCAGCGCACACTGCGCTGCAGAGGGAAAGTTTCATTCTGGAAACATCCCTTAGGCTGTGGCTAAGCCATGTCTCCACCATATCCATTCTTCCAGTAGAGCTAGTTCTACAAGGTTCGGAGGAAAACTTCTGTGAAGTTTGGAAAGTAGGAGGCGAGGTACTGCCGGAAGTAAAGTCGGGAGGCGGAATCATGAGTCGTGTCGGGATAGCTCAGTCGGTAGAGCGCTTGCCCGCGAGAGGTAAAGGTCCCAGGTTCGAGTCCCGGTTCCGGCACACAATTTTTATCTGCCAGGAAGTTTCATATCAGCGCCCACTCCGCTGCAGAGTGAAAGTTTCATTCTGAATTCAATGTAAAATCGATTCATTTGATACATAACATTAAAATACGCCTCCGTTAAGAGTGTACTAGAAACCAACGGACAGTCTCTTAAGTGGACATTGTGAACCCAAACTCTCGGTAAAGCTCCCATAAAAGTTCCTGGAAACAGTTCATAGGCCATTGTAAGATCGGGCCGAAGTGTGACAAGGGGATTTCCGTTTTTATACATCAAGGTCTGTCAGACCGTAACAAGTTCGAAAAAATGTTCGATATAAGTCATTTTTGTTTTTTATCTTACAAAAAAATTGTAAAATCTAACTATACATTGCTTATGCGTACTATTGTCAGCTTAGTATGGTAGGGAATGTCATTTGCCTTAAAGTACAGAGCTATAAAATGTTTATTATATTTGTAATGTTAGATTTTTGGTTGAAATAAATTAATTTTTGAGCAGATCATCTTTCCTTTAATACATCCTTTCTCACTATGTTGGAGGGATAAATACATTAGATAAATACAGTGTATACCAATTACTATTCAAATAGTTTATCTCATGGTACGGCTCATAACTTGCTCAGAGTAGGAATTGATATTTTATTTATCTGTTTTTAAAGATTATGATGACATCATAAGCATCAAGGCTGTATGTTGAAACATGGTGGCGGCCCAGATTTATTACTCTATATTTAATTAAATTGTTATAAAAAATAAAATAAAAATAATATATAAGTGGGGAATATTGACAGTTGCTACCTCAATTTGAAGGTACACAAAGAACAATCGATTAAAAATCACACACATAAAAGAAACACAACTTGAAAACTCTTATATTTAGTTGATAAAGGAAGATAACAAGCCAGACTTGGAGAAATTGGTTGGAAAGTGCCACATGTGACGGTATCAGATAAAAACTATTAAAATTGTTACGTGTATTACACTCTGTAATACAGTTACTATTAACTTTTCACTCATGGGGAATCTATGAATTTTGCCGTCGTCACGACTGTTGGGCTATAAAGACTTCAGGTAAGCTTGAGACGACAAGGTCCGGTATACTGGCTTTTCAGGCGCACAGGGGAGGGAATGCGTGGAACAATGGAAATGTTTTCGATGCTTGTAACTTACGCAACGGAAAATTATTTCTGAACTCTCAGTATCTTCCGTATAACGACCTCCAAATTCTTATAATGATAATGAAGTTGATGAAAATTGTGATATTTGTTGAACACTCAGAAATGCATAGATTTGACACCAATAGTGGTCATCCACTGCACGCACCAGAATGAACGTGTAAAATCAGGACCAATAGATATTTTTTGTGAAATTTCAAACAGGTGAATTATTCCTGGTTTCACAACGGCTTATGGCTTGTTTCTGCATGATTGTCTCCTAAACTATTCCCTGGTTACAAGGATTGGAGAACGTGAAATATGCATATTGTTAAATAAAATAATTTGTGCAAAGTATAACATAAAATGGTTGAAGATTTGATAGTTTTTACTTACAGGTTGGAAACGGATAAGTCCGTTACGCTTGGTATTTTTTTTTTCAAGGCGATTGTTGGAGATAATTCTGTGTTACCCCCAATTTTCAGGCATCACTTGCAGACTGCAGGTAAGTATTAAATTCGAACCGCCCAACTGTTCATTAAGAACTGGACCGACAAGTGTCGATAGTACAGAGATTAGGCTTTCGTATTGGACGCTATCGGCAGCGGCCTGTTGCCATATTAATCGGTCTGAGAGGATCAATTACAAGCTGGTTACTGATTTTCTCGTTCAATTAATATAAGCAGTACGTACGTAAGGATAGACCAATGTGGAACTAGGAAGGTTACCTTAAAAGTTGACCACTGTACGTAATAAAAGGTTAATTCTGGTAGGAGGTACCCAGATAAGAATTTACTGTTATTAAAAAGCTTAATTTTAGCAATAAAATTTGCAGTAGATCCGTGTGAGCTACCGGCTACTCCCTGCTGCGAAATCTTGTTCCCTGGCCCAAATTGAGAACTGACTTAGTTCAAATTATTCTAATAACAGCAAGTTAACGACACAGTGGCCAATATACGTAGCAGCTCACACGAAATTACACACAGACATTAGTAAACTAACCACCACAATTACAGTTATTTCATAAGGATGGCTAAGAAAAACATTTATGGCGCAACGGAACTTAAATATAAAAAAGAAAATGGCATCTCAGCTTGTTCCTTTTTTTTTTTTTTATTTTTTTTTTTTTTTTTTTATTTTTTTTTTTTTTTTTATCGGACCAAACTGCGTGGTCATCAGTCCGTAGCTTACAAACTACTTAAACCTAGGTAAACTAACCTACGGACAAACACACACACCCATGCCCCAGGGAGGACTCGAACCTCCACGGCGAGCAACCGCGCGCTCCGCAGCGAGACGCTTTAGACCGCTCGGCTACTCCACCGCGGCAGCTTGTTCTCAGTTCTGGTGAAAAACAATATTAAATAAAAAGGGGGAAGATGCTCGAAAACTACAATTTATTGGCAAGTCAAAATTATACTGAACTTGTTTATTCAAGTCGAACACAAGCAAAATGGGGAACCAATTTTCTTAATACAATAAAAGTGCTATGTCCGACTGGGCCCACAGGAATGCTGCCACTAGGCAATCTTCCAAGTTTGACCGACTTTGTTCCAAAGCTACGATATTGGATGACGAAACCCACCGACGGAATGTGATTAACCTCACAGATAAGGAATTGGATGACGCCACACTATCTGTGTTGGAAAAGGGCCTTAATTTTGCTCCCACACCGAGGAATGTTCCCATCACGGAAATCATTTGTGCGGCTGAGCAAGCGGTATCAAAGTTCCCTGAAGACCAGGCAGAAGTAATAAGACATGAGGTCTCACATTCGTTGCGTCGGGCGCCGCTTCCACGGAGTACCATCTCCTCACATGAAAAAGCTGCCATCCGGTCCTTAAGAGAAGATCAGGATTTAATAATTACCAGCAGACAATTCCACGGTGGTTCTGTCACGTGATGATTACCTGCGGAAAATGGATCTTTTACTTGAGGACACACCATACAGTAGGTTGCAGAATGACCCAACCGAGCGGATCAAAAGAAAGACGCTTTCACTGTTGAAGAAGAGTTCCTTACATGAGGACGAGCTCAAAAACTTCGTCCTGGTGCCGCCGTTCCACCTAGATTGTACGGTCTGCCTAAGGTACACAAGACTTTAATCCCACTGAGACCGATTGTGAGTAATTTGGGCGCTCCCACTTACAACCTGGCCAAGTATCTGACGTCGATTCTCAGCCCTCACGTCGGTAAATGTGAACATCATATTTCCAATTCTACAGTTTTTATTCAGTGGCTGAAGTCTTTGCGTCTGAGTCCCTCTGATTTGCTGGTTAGCTTCGATGTGGTGTCGCTTTTCACCCGGGTTCCTCTGGAAGAATCCTTGCAATTAATTAGTGAAATTCTGGACGGGGAGACAACGGAGCTTTGCCGCCATGAGCTGACGTCGACGTACTTTTTATTCAACGGTCAATATTTTGAACAATCTGACGGAGTGGCTATGGGGAGTCCATTATCCCCCATAGTCGCCAATTTATTTATGGAAGATTTTGAGGACACGGCGCTGAAAACGTCGTTTTTAAAACCTACATGTTTCTGGATGTACGTTGACGATACTTTCATGGTATGGCCACATGGGAGAGATGCTCTGAACCGTTTTCTGGACCATTTTAATTGCCTCCATCCTAGCATTAAGTTCACTATGGAGGTCGAGATAGATGGGAAGCTTCCATTTTTAGATGTCATGGTGTACAGAAAGGGTGACGGAACATTTGGACATAGTGTTTACAGAAAGCCCACTCACACGGACCGCTACTTGCATGCAACAAGTTGTCATCCACCTTACCAGCGCACTGGTGTCCTGCGTACGCTGACAAAAAGAGCTTTTGCCAATTCAGATGCTGAAAGTCTAACTAAAGAGATGGACCATCTGAGAACGGTTTTCAAGGAGAATGGTTACACGGACCAACAGATCTGCCGTGCTTTTCAATTTGGACCGTCGCGGGAACCACAAGAAGAAACTTGCAAGTCGCTGGCTTTCCTACCATTTTCTGGAAGCATTTCATCTAAAATAGGAAGGATTTTGAAACGATATGACATCCAATGCATTTTTCGTCCACCTGCCAAGGTTAGAGCACTCCTGGGCTCAGTAAAAGATGACTTAGGATACAAAATTCCTTGTCACTGTGGAAAAGTTTACATCGGCCAGACAATTCGCACAATTCAAGATCGATGTACTGAACACCATCGACACACAAGATTGCTTCAACCAGAGAAATCTACAGTAGCTGAGCACTGTCTTACTGAGGGACATAAAATGAAATATGATGAAACACAAATGGTTGCTTCTGCGTCTCGCTATTGGGACTGCATTTTAAAAGAATCGATTGCTATTCGTCTTACTGACAATATTATAAACAGAGATAAGGGTTTTCCTTCAAGTAAAATGTGGAACCCTTTCTTGTTTGACATCAGAAAACAACGGTCTCTGCTGAATAGCAATCTATCGTTTACGCCGGCTTCTACCACTGGCGGCGCTGAAACGTAGAGGGCAGAACTGTCAATTTTTGCGCACGCGCCCTCAGCCTTCCGCGGCGTATATAGGGGCTGCCGCTCGCGGCTTGTACTCAGTCTCGGCGAGTCGGTGTACCAGTACTGTCACCAGAGGATGGCGGCCAGGTGGACCGCCGAAATATTGTGTCAAGATGACGTTTTGATCCGGCAGGAAACTCGAGAAGAATATTAAAAACTGCATCTCCTTACATGCGCTAATACTGACGATAACCCAGCATTGAATTTAACATCAATCACACAGAACTTAACGCTACTGGGGGGAAGGATTTACAAACAACAATCAGTCGCTCACACGCATGCAATGCAACAGCGAAACTCACCAAAATCAGCGTGCTGAAACGAGGCAGAAGCAGGCGCCGCTATCGTAGGCGAAATTCAGCAAAGCCGGAGGTACCACACAACACAATATACAATAAAACTGCGAAGATGGCTGTGGTCTGTCGTGCGTGATATGAGAGGGTGCGTGAATATAGCAAAGTTGCATTTAGATTAGACCGCAAGTAAACACGGTAACGGCGACACACGGCTACGTTACATGATCGCATTCCACTGAAGGTGATTTTTTTTAAAAATCGGATACATTATACAAAATCACGGCGGACTCTTTAAGTTACAATCTGAGAGTAAACTATCTAGGCACTGGTTTTATGAGAAGTGGCATGAATTCAGGTGACTAGCTGCAAACACCTTAAGTCGGATTTCGCAGGCAAGTGGTTCCGAAAACCGGTAAAAAATGTATAAATTCAATTTCCGAAAAATAAAGAAAATTAACTACGGCGTGAAACCCCTAGAACTGCGTAGAATTTCATAAGGAAGCTACTGAAATGAAGCAACATGCGACTGGGAGCGTTCACAGAGACGGAAAAAGTCCAGTCTCATAACCCGGAAAAGTGGAATAATAACAAAGTCGGAAAAATAAAAATAAAAACTTCGGCATGCAACCCATAGAAATGTTTAGAATTTCATAAGGAAGCTAGTGAAGGAGGTTGTACAAGGCTTGGAGAGAATTACCGGTAAAGACTAAGTGCATACTACAAACAGCAAAATTAAAATAGGCGGGGAGAGAAGATCACGACATGTTAGTGGAAATAAGAAGGATACACGCATATTTGCTTGCCTGATCGGCATGGAACAAACAATAGTGGAAGCTGAAGGCCTTGTTCTAAGAACCAACCACGTGGAACACATATCACTCATGGAGGAAACGAAAAGAAAGTTTTACATGCACTGTACAAAAATGAACATATCGTCTGTTAGAAACCGGGCCCCACAAAGCTAGAAAGAATTTACACAGAGTTCGTACACCGCCACATAATCATGAAAGGTTTGAATATATCAGGCCGTTATCAAACTGCAACTAGTAAAACCTACACTGTACATATCTGTTGGAAATCACTGGATTAAAAAAAAAACTAGAACACATTTCCGTGCACGACCGGAAGGAATATTACAAAAAATAAACCTAAGTTCAAGAGTCTAAGTTAAACATGCTAGACAACGAATCTCTACGATCTCCGCAGGCACAAGAGAAGAACCAATCTTACCTCACCACGATCCGAGCACAAAGTGACGATCGAGCGGCCAGGAGCCGCGAGAAAGTTACCGGCAACTGGAAAATCCAAGAAAACAGCGCTGGTGGGGAGAGAAGATCTCGTGACTCGCACTGCAGAAGGCTCGTCGACTTGCTTGCAATCAAAGGGTGTAGAAACCGCTTTGGTCGCATCACCAGCAGGGGTTGGTAACGACTAACTATCGAATCTGAGCCAGAGAGTACCATGCAAAACGAGCTATTACCACCCACATTCAGACAGCCATTAGATCCTCACACATCCACTTAAAAGTAAAACAAGTACACATTCGTACAGGGACAATAATAAATTATTAAAATAACAAAATCCTAGCAATATTAACTAACATTTCAGAAACTAATGTTTTAAAACATGAAATAAAAAAAATGCTGTTCTCATGCCTTGAAAAGAGTGGGGTTCTAGTTTTAACAAAATGCTAATCTAGAGACATCAAATAAATTTTACATTCAGTATTTCAAGCATGCAATGTTTCTTAAAAGCAAACCTTGCCCAGAAACGTAACCTTTAAACCATTTAAAGATAACCAGGATAATTGAATGTCTAGAAAGGATTCCACTTGCCTGAATAGCACAAGTCAGAATGGGCAACAATCGTTTAAAATAGGCCTTTGCCTATAACAGATAAAATGTCAAACCAACGAAAACCCTTTAAAAGGCCAAAACGTTATAAATACACAAGTTTGCCAAACGTAAAATTTAAGAAAAGACTTCAACTTGCATGAAGGGCACAAAACAAAATTTACAGTTCCATTACGGCAGAGGAGAAGCAACATTAATGGTAAACACTATTCAATTCTCATTGCTGCAAACTCCAAGCAGCAATGTCTTTCCCAGCAAGAGAACGGCGAGAGGCCACAGAGAAAATGGAAAAGGTAAAGCATACGGTTTAAGGGTAAAGGGTAAATTTTAGCAGAAAAAAAAGCAGAGACACTTAAGAATGTTGCAACCAGCAAATAGCAGTTAAGAAAGCGTATAAGAACAAATTTCGTGGGCAATAGCTGCTCAGACAGACCTAGTTGCTATCGAGCACGACAACCACTATCACTCATCAGAGTACATGTTTTCACATAGAAATAGGCGTGCCGGCCGCGGTGGCCGAGGAGACTAAGGCGCTCCAGTCACGGTCTGCACGGCCACTACGTTCGGGGGTTCGAATCCCCCCTCTGGCATAGATATTTGTGCCGTCCTAGTTCGTAAGCAGTTCATAAGTAGTTTGTAAGTTTAGGGACTGATGACCTCGTAGTTAAGTCCCATAGACTTTACAAACATTTGAAAATTTTTTTGAAATAGGCGTGGAAAACCGCTGGGGTTCACCTAACCACCCTAAACTAACGCGAGGACACAAAGACAGACAAATACACGGCGAGCCCGGAGGGAAAGACTCCAACTCACGCAAATAATTAGACATGGCCGAGCGAAGCAACTACTTAACTCCAAAGTCCAATAATAGTTGTACATGACATGCCTGGATAGACTACTCGGAGATGGAAACGAGTCTGTTTTAATCCAATTTGAAGACTCCTGTGGAGCAAGTAGATCCCAGGCTCAAATGTAGGTGAGGCCGCCGTCGTCACACTAGGCGACACGCCACGTGGCACGACACTCGGTAAACATTGTCAGCGCGGCCCGGCCTTTGCCCTTTCTGAGCACCGCCGCTGAACACACACCACTTTGCGGCTGCAAACTTCCTCGCTCATAAGGCTCCCTCGTGGGCGGCGATGATAGCCGCCGGTAGAAAAGCGCGAAGCGCAATTGGGTGCGCCGGCGACGGTGAAAATAAAAAATAAGGCACTCCGCGATACGGCTCAACCTCACCCCCCCTTTTTTTCAAGCAAATCACGCTGGTAGGGGTAAGGTCGCATCTTTGGGAATTATTTTAATCTTTGTGTATCCATCTTGATTAGAAAGATGTTGGGACGGCACCGTCTTACCATTATAAAATCTATCTGGTACCTTCCGGCGTCTCCTCGTCTCTTCCATGCATACAACCTTATATCATGTTTTTTAAGCCAAGTGCTTGTTATGATTAAATTACGTTCCGTACAAAATTCTACCAGGCGGCTTACTCTTCATTCCTTTCTCCCAGTCCATATTGACCTACTATTTTTCCTTCCATTCCTTTTCCTACTACCAGAATTCCAGTATCCCATCACAGTTACGTTTTCCTCTCCCTTAATAGTCTGAATTATTTCCTTTACCTCCTCATAAATTTCTTCAATCTTCTCATCATCGGCAGAGCTAGTTGGCATATAAACCTGTACTCTTGTCTTATTAATTCCTAGACCTACTCCAGTAATACCCCAACAGATTTTGTGTTTATAACCCTGTAGTCACCTGACCAGAAATCCTGTTCCTCTTTCCACCGAACTTCACTAATCCCCACTATATCTAACTTGAGTCTATCCATTTCCCCTTTAAAATTTTCTAACGCCGCTACCCGATTAAGGGAAGTAACATTTCACGCTCCTATCCGAAGAATGCCGGTGTTGTCTTTCCTGATGACGACATCATCCTGAGTAGTCCCCAGCCGGAGATCCGAATGGGGGTCTATTTTACCTCCGGAATATTTTACTGGAGAGGATGCCATCATCATAAACTCATACATTAGAACTGCATGTCCTCGGGAAAATTAACGACTGAAGTATACCCTTGCTTTCAGCTGTTCGCAGTAACTGCATGACAAAGCCACGTTAGCTGATGTTACAAGGCAATCATCCAGACTGTTGCTCCTGTAACTAATGAAAAGGCTGCTGTCCCTCTTCAGGAATCACACGTTTGTCAGGCCTCTCTCTCCACAGATACCATTCCGTTGTGATTGCACCTACGGTACGGCTATCTGTATCGTTGAGGCATGCATACCACGCCACCGCGGCAATGTCTATGGTTCATACGGGTGGGGGTTTTTGCAAATGATTTAGGCAACGCTAGAAAATTTAGTTGAATAATGTTTATTCAAACATATATATTGTTATATTGGTAGTAGTCCTACATAAACGAAATTAATAAATTAGAAATAAACCTTTTAAAATTATCATAAGCGAGGCGTTAACTGCGTTGTGAGAATGATGTCAAAATCCATAACTAAGTAATAATTTACTGATCTCAAACACTAAGTCCATTTCGCGATCATTCAATACGAAATACCCATTCTAATCTTAGACCGAAAACGAACATGTCAACAATCGTAAAATCTCGTGTAGAATCATAAAAACTGTTCATTTACAAGTAGGAAATGGAATCGGAAAAAGTTTAACTCTGTCTCCCTTTGGTACTTGCCATGTTAAAGTTCCGGCTAAGTTGACGTATTGCACACAGATTCTGATACTGTCACAAACGAAGCACTTCAGTTAACCAGGCAGATCTTCCGTCTTCTAAGACGAGACATAAGCTGTTCCTATAGCCTAAGGATCTCTCACCAGGAACAGTGCGAGTATATACTTGAACACAGCAGTTTTCTGCCATAGACACTCTCTCACTGGCAGATCGCCAGCCCCTCCAAACGCAGTAGAGTTTTTAACATAAACGACTTGTTTTGTCTTAACTTTGTCCACTTCCACACTAACTTAACGTTTTTCTATATTAAATATAGATGATATAAACACTTAGTCATTTTGTGACTCATCAGCAACCAAATATTAAAAACTCATGAGATATGCACTAGAATTGATGCGAACATAACACTGAGATTTATTATTTATTTCTAAGGTGAGAGAGTGTCCATGTTTCTTTTTCTATTACTATTATTTTTGTTTCTTTTTTCCCCTCTCGTTTCAGCTCCCTCACATGAGTATTCCCCAGTTTGTGAAACGGCTGATGTAGACACCCTCGCCAAGTGCGAACTGGCGTTATATTGTTGAAATGTAAGGGGTGATGCGGATGAAGAGGAGAGGCACGCTCTAAGAAATGAAATGCCATCCCAGAGCTTTACTGCTGGTTGAATTCCGGGAGACATCAATATTGACGATCAAACAGCTTACGGGTACTGTGGCGGGTAACGTCGTCGACTACCGCCGATATTTTGACACAAACACGCCCTGCCATTCTTGAGGTACAACTGCACTCAACAAGCAGTGTGCAAAGGAAAACAACAAAGATAACACACACATTACAAGTAACCGCAGTCAACACAACCATAGAGGACCGTTGTTGTTGTGGTCTTCAGTCCGGAGACCGGTTTGATGCAGCTCTCCAAAATACCCTATCCTGAGCAAGCCTCTTCATCTCCACATAAGAACGGCAACCTACATCTGTCTGAATCTGCTTACTGTATACATCTCTTGGTCTTCCTCTGCGATTTTTACCCCACACACTTTCCTCCAACGCTAAATTCACAATTCCTTGATGTCTAAGAATGTGTCCTACCAATCTATCCCTTCTTTTAGTCAAGGTATGCCAGAAATTTCTTTTCTCCCCAATTCTGTCCAGTACCTCCTCATTAGTTGCGCGATCCACCCGCCTAATCTTCAGCATTCTTCTGTAGCACCATATTTCAAAAGCCTCAATCATCTTCCTGTGCGCACTGTTTGTCGTCCATGTCTCACTTCCATACAAGGCAACACTCCATACAAATGCCTTCAGAAAGGACTTCCTTAGGCTTAAATCAATATTCGATGTTAACAAATTTCTCTTTTTCAAGAATGCTTTTGTACCCATTGCCATCTGCATTTTATATCCTTTGTACTGCGACCATCATTTGTTATTTTATTGCCCAAGTAACAAAACTCATCTACCTCCTTTATTGCTTCGTTTCCCAATCTAATTCCTTCAGCATCACCTGATTTTCTTACACTGCCCTCCATTACCCTAGTTTTGCTCTTGTTAATGTTCATCTCATATGTACCTTTCAGCACACTGTCCATTCCGTTCAATTGCTCTTCCAGGTCCTTTGCTGTATCTGACACAATTACTATGTCATCGGCAAAACGCAATGTTTTTAATTCTTCACCATGAACTTTAATTCCTTCTCCAAATTTCTCGTTGCTTTCCTTTATAGCTTGCTCAATGTACAAATTGAATAACAATGGAGAAAGACTACAACCCCGTCTTACTCCCTTTCCAACCACTGCATCCCTTTCATGCCCTTCAACTCTGACAACCGCTGTCTGGTTTTTGTACAAGTTGTAAATAACCTTATGCGCGCTATATTTTACTCCTGCTTGCTTCAGAACTTGAAAGAGTTTATTCCAATCAACATTGTCAAAAGCCTTCTCTAAATCTACAAAAGCTCGAAATGTTGGTTTTCTTTTTGTTAATCTATCTTCTAGGATAAGCCGTAAAGTGAGTATTGCCTCCCGTGTTCCCACATTACTCCTGAACCCAAACTGATCTTCCGCGAGGTCGGATTCTACCAGGTTTTCCATTCTTCTGTATATAATTCGTGTTAATATTTTGCAACCATGACTTATTAAACTGATGGTTCTGTAGTTTTCACACCTGTCTGCACATTCTTTCTTTGGAATGGGGATTATAACATTTTTCTTAAAGTCTGAGGGTACTTCACCTGTCTCATACATCTTACACACCAGGTGAAACAATTTTGTCACGGCTGGTTCTCCCAGAGACTTCAGTAGCTCTGAGGGAATATCATTTACTCCAGGGGCCTTGTTTCGACTTAGGTCTTTCAGGGCTCTGTCAAATTTTTCTCTCAGTACAGTATCTCCTATTTCATCTTCATCTACATCCTCTTCCCTTCGTACAATATTGTCTCGTAGTTCATTTCCTTCATAGAGCCTCTCTATATACTCTTTCCACCTTTCAGCTTTCCCTTCTTTGCTGAGAACTGGTTTTCCGTCAGTGTCCTTGATATTCATAGAACTGTTTTTCTTATCTCCAAATGTTTCTTTTATTTTCCTGTAGGCTGTATCTATTTTTTCCCCCTATTTCTACATTCTTCTACATCCTTGCATTTGCCTTCTAACCACTCCTGCTTAGCCATTTTGCACTTCCTGTCAATCTCATTTCTTAGTCGTCTGTACTCCATTTTGCCTGTTTCATTTACTGCATATTTATATTTTCTCCTTTCATCGATTAAATTTAGTATCTCCTGTGTTATTTGTAGGTCTTGCCTTCCTACCTATTTTGTCCTCTGCTGCCTTCACTATTTCATCTCTCAATTTTACCCATTCCTCTTCTACTGTTACATTTTCCCCTGTTTCTGTCAATTGTTGCCTAAAACTCCCTCTGAAATTGTTAAGAACCTCAGGTTCCTTCAATTTATCCAGGTCCCATTTCCTTATTTTCCTACCTTTTTGTAGTTTTTTCAGTTTCAGCCTACATTTCATAACCAACAAGTTATGGTCAGAGTCTATATCTGCCCCTGGGTATGTCTTACACTGTAAAACCTGGTTCCGAAATCTATGTCTTACCATTATAAAATCTATCTGGTATCTCCCGGTGTCTCCTGGTCTCTCCAACGTATACAACTTTCTTTTGTGATTCTTGAACCAGGTGTTTGTTATAACTAAATTATGTTCTGTGCAAAATTCTACCAGGCGGCTTCCTCTTTCATTCCTTCTGCCCAGACCATATTCACCTACTATCTTCCCTTCCTTCCTTGTCCTACTACCGAATTCCAGTCTCCCATAACAATTAAGTTTTCCTCTCCCTTAATTGTCTGAATAATTTCCTTTAGCTCCTCATATATTTCTTCGATTTCCTCATCATCGGCAGAGCTGGTTGGCATATAAACCTGTACTACTGTAGTCGGTGTTGGCTTCGTATCTATCTTGACAATGATAATGCGATCACTGTGCTGGTCATAGTAGTTTACCCGCATTCCTATTTTCTTATTCATTATCAATCCTACTCCTGTGATACCCCCAATTGATTTTGTATTTATAATCCTGTACTCACCTGACCAGAAATCCTGTTCATCCCACCACCGAACTTCACTAATCCCCACTATATCTAATTTCAACCTATCCATTTCCCTTTTTAAATATTCTAATTTTCCTACTCGATTAAGGGATTTAACATTCCACGCTCCGACTCGTAGAATGCCAGTATTGTCTTTCCTGATGATCACATCCTCCTTAGTAGTCCCCGGCCGGAGATCCGAATGGGGGACTATTTTTCCTCCGGAATATTTTACCCGAGATGATGCCATCATCATATGTACATACAGTAGAGCTGCATGTCCTCGGGAAAAATAACGGCTGTAGTTTCCCCTTGCTTTCAGCCGTTCGCAGTAACTGTGTGGCAAAGCCACATTAGGTGATGTTACAAGGCCAGCTCAGTCAATCATCCAGACTGTTGCCCCTGTAACTACTGAAAAGGCTGCTGCCCCTCTTCAGGAACCACACGTTTGTGTGGCCTCTCCGCAGATACCCCTCCGCTGTGGTTGCACCTATGGTACGGCTATCTGTATCTTTGAGGCACGCAAGCCACCCCACCTCGGCAATGTCTGTGGTTCATGGGAGTGGCAAAGGGGACCAACATCACAAATATCGGTTTTTTGTGCCTTCTTCATAGAAGGTTGCCGCCTGTGTATTCAACCATGTGGCAAACATGTTATTTCAGCTCATCATCGTTGAAGTGTTGACCACCAAGGACAGATTTTAGGTGTAAGAAGAAAGGAGTCTTCTTCTGCCCTTCACGTTGCCGCCCGACCTCACAAGGCGAATGTGACCAAACAACTCTTACGGGAATTTCACTGAGACGTGTTTGATCATCCTCCGTACAGTCTCGCTCCTAGCGACTTTCTTCTTACTCCTAAAACCTGTCCACTGTGGTCAACATTTCAGCGATGATTACGAGATGAAAGAACATGTTACCACATGGTTGTATACACAGGCGGCAACCTTCTACGAAGAAGGCATACAAAGACTTCTGCCACGCCATGACAAATGCCTACAAAATTTCGTAAGCTATGTAGAAAAGTAGTGTAATAGTTGTATAGTTTTGTACAATAAATATTTTTTCTGTATCTGTACACGTTTGTTTTATATAACCAAACGGAACTTACTATGTGGACATACCTCGTATTAATGAACAGGTGCGTCAGCATTAAATCTGTCCCTCCGTTTTCTGACGAGAGACAGTGTCGGATTCAAAGAAGAATTTAAACCAAAACAACCATCTCTGATCATAAGGTCGCTTAATTTCTATAATTTCCTTAATAACACTATCCCAATAGGTAGAAGTGTAAGCCAGAATCTCTGTGTTGTATTCCATAGGATGACCGGTACCAAGACAATGTTCTACAACAGCGGATTTGCTCGGCTGTTGTAAGCGTATGTGACGCTGGTGTTTAAGTCACAGGTCTTCCACAGTCCTGTTTGACCAATATATGACATGCCACAACGCAAGGAATACGGTAGATACCAGCCTTGCGGAAACCGATATCATCCTTTACGGACCCCAACAGGGCTTTCATCTTAGAAGTTCACTTCACATTTCCGCAAAATACGAGCAATCCTGTTGGAAATGCTTCCTCTGTAAGGCCAAAAGGCCATATATTTAGGCGACGCTTCTTAACTATCGTCACTCACCCGTGAAAAAGCGATAATGCAGCCCTGATACCATCCACAGGATCATCACCATTCCTATGCTGTCTGACGTGTCCCCAGATACTTCTTCACTGTTCGCTACTCATCACTTCTATTACTTTCAATGAGATTCCAGCCAACACGGACTTGCTGATGTTGAGAGGTCCCGCCTGCCAATCGGCGTCGTGTTCCCTGGAGCACGCCAGATGGCTGTGACGATTGCTCCTTCTCCCCCCCCCCCCCCCCCTTGCTCCACGGCTTCCTTCCTGATGCTGTTTTCGCCCACGGTTCATCCATCCCTATCAACAATGTGATAGCTCCAGTTGAAATGTCGATAACTGCGGCCAGCTACACTTTCTTTCTCTACGTATTTGTTGTCGCCCTGTCTGCGAGGTACGTTGAATGTCTAGCTGAGTTCACGGAAGGAAAAGGCTAGCTGGCGGGCCTCTACACGTTCTCTGCTGCAGTGTCACATCGTCATCTACTAGCCGACAATGTTGACAGATTTGCATTTTCCGACGTTAAGAGTATAGATACTAATTGCTGACCCATTTGTAGAACTCCTGCGTGGTGCTTCTCTAAAATGATCAAATGTTTGTAAAGCTTAAGAGACTTAACTGCGGGGCATCAGTCCCTAAACTTACAAACTACTTATGAACTAGCTTATAATAAAGACGGCACAAATATCCATGCCAGAGGGGGGATTCGAAACCCCGACGGGGAACGGCCTCGCCTCAATGCGCTCGGCCGCTACGCCGCAGCGGTGCGTCTCTGTTTCCGCCTTTGAGTGTATTACATTTCCCGAAAACCAGAGACAAGTAATTTGCGGCCATTTAAATAAAACAGCCTCATGTCCACAGTTGAGACGCAGCTGGAGAAGGTAGACCAACAATAAACCGTGAGGTAACAGAGAAAGAAAAAAAAAAACAGGTGAATGTTGTACATTTTGATGCACATTGACAATCAAGTCGAACGTGGTGGCTACGTAGAGGCGTAAATATGGTCTCCCCAAATGTAGAGGAACAAAGTATCCTCTTCAAATTTACAATTTTTGTTGTTTCTGGCAGTTCAAAAAATGTTCAAATGTTTGTATGGCTTATGGGACTTAACTACGGGGTCATCAGTCCCTAAACGTACAAACTACTTATGAACAAACTAAGACTAACGACGGCACAAATATCCATGCCCGAGGGGGGATTCGAACCCCCGACAGTAGTGGCCGTGCAGACCGTGACTGGAGCGCCTCAGTCCTCTCGGCCATTCTGGCAGTTCATGGCCCATCATGTTGTGTATAACCATAACTGCAAAAATAAAATCATATCTGTGATACGGACCCGTAGATGATTACATGCTATATCAAAATGTAAAAAATAATTTATTGCCACCAAGAGACTTAGTGTAAAAATATACTGTAGGATTGATGTAATATATGATATCGAACAAAGAGAACGCGTGTGGAGGAGGATAACAAAACTCACCGGCTACAAGCGAGACAAGAAGGGAAGCTGCGAAAGGGACGGCAAGCCGTGAGGTGATGAGCCGCACACCGCGGCTGAGGCGTGCGACGACTGAGGACGGGGCGGTGCATCCAGCTAGCGGGAAATAACCTCCACCGCCGGCACCTAGTGTGCGGCTGACGTCGTGGCTTGTCGTCCCTTTCTTGTCTTGCTTGGAGCCCGTCCGTTTAGTCGGGCTCCTCCACATGCGTTCTCTTTGTTTCTTACACATTTGAGTAGCCTGACCGTATCAAATCTTTGTAGAGCTTATGGGACTTAACTACGGGGTCATCAGTCTCTAAACTTACAAACTACTTATGAACTAGTTAACACTAAGGACAGCACAAATATCCATTCCCGAGGGGGGATTCGAACCCCCGACCGTAGTGGCCGTGCAAACTATGACTGGCGCGTCGCAGAGCGCTCGGCCAACGCGGCCGGCTGACCGTATCTTTCTATACTGGTCTCGTGCTCTTCATAATTTGTTTTTCTATTTTTATGTTGGTTGGGGAAGGGGGACCAAACTGCTAAGGAAGGAGTGGGAACAGGAAAGGAGGAGAAAGGAAAGCAAATGCAGTCCGGGAAGGAAAGAGGGAAGAAAGACTGCATTAGCTCGGGTTCCCTTGCGTGCCACGCACGTACTCGCGAAAGAACCGTAAGCTCACTGGGGAGGGTCCATTTTTACACATGAATAGCATTTACGATTCTCTATCACAGATTTAGTTTCATTCTTGCAGTTAAGGTTACACATCAAATGATGGGCTTGTGATGGAACAGACGCAACTGAAAAGCGAGAACTTTGTGCCCGTACAAGCTCAGTTCTGCCAACTAAATCCTACCCTAAATACGTTTCTATGGAAGTCGGAAATTGAAGAAACGGAGAATAACATCAAACTATCGTCAAAAAGTGATGTAACTCATCTCACACTAAATTCATGATGATACAAAATGCGATTACACTTTTTTCCAAATGTAATATTAATATTACGGAAAAAGAACATTTTGTAATTTCGTTCATAATTGCAATTCTTTGTACGAGCTACACCACAATTACAATGAAATAAATAAAATTTTCTAAGGCTTTCGTTTTTTTAATTATTATTCTTCAAAAATGTACAGGAATCTTAAAGTTATGCGGAGTCCTCGACGTGGCGTTTCTTGGCAGTCGCGCAACCACTAAAACGGCGGTAGCGATAATTCTGGAGAACTTTCTGCCGCTCGAGATAGCGCGGCACGAACCGCCTGCAGCACGCACTGCTTTCTGCGCTCAATACCGCAGCACTGCTTCTGTACCTGAAGCAAACCAATTACACAGCCGAGACTTGTAACGCCAGTCCGTATGAAATTTCTGCGGCAGTACGTACTTACTTCTTTTAAGATCACATCAGATGATGCCGTCGGAACTAGGTTACAAAATTAGACACCTAAAAGTAAACCAGAAAAAACACGGTGTCTGGACAGCAAGAGAATTGATGATGGTCCCAGTAGAGAGGAGTAGAAAATACAGGCGACTATACTGCGGGACCGGATATAGCACAGTCAAACTTATTTGGGAGCTAAATCTTGTAGAAACGGCGTAGAACACACATCTCCGTGTGAGGTGGGGAACACAAAAGTCCACCAGTACATGCTGCTTCCAGACGTTGCCACGTTGATGTGCTGGAGCAGCGGCTGGTCTCTCCCCGGTCAGTCGTTCCACAGTCCTAGACCACACGTTTCCGAGAGATGGAGAGAGCAGAGAGACGGAAGCACAAATGCAGTCCGATGAGTCTGCGTGTGGTTGCGCGATGCCCCGCAGCAGTGTGGCTCTGACACAGAGGTGGGCACAAATCGGCGCAATGAGCAGCGCTCCGGCTCAGGCCGGTAGTTATCCTAGTTGCCGCTAGAGGTCTGCATGCTTGCTGGCACACATGACAAACGTTCGATACGGCGAGTTATAGTACGCCGCGACAGACTGAAACTTGCGAAAGAACGTGATAACTGAGGACATTCACAAATTCACCGTCACAAAATGGTCGGTAAGTACGGGCTATCAGCAAAGCTATTCTGTAACTAGCACGAACAGCTGCATCGGAGTATAAGGCATTACATTCCTGTTTAAGAAATTAACAGAGTTCTCATTTCAAAGGACAATTGGTTTTATTAAACAAAACACTGTGATTAAGTTACCTGGTAAGTAGATAGAGCATTATAATACATACCTCTATTTTACTTCCTTCCTCGCGTAGATTTTTAAGAAGATTAAGTCGCATTTCCCCTTCTACACTTCCATACTAGTTGAAGTTATGTGTTCTATAGTGGCGTTCTAAATGTTACTTTTTTATGCCTAGTATTTTAGCCCATACCAAACATTTTGCTCCTCCTTCGCTTTCAGTGAACAAGTAATCACACTCCCAACTAGAGTTGAACTGGAAAATAGAACTCCGCTTTACCGCGCCGATTTGACTAGCCATTTCAACTCCACAGCGTACAGTACCATAACGTAATATCATAGATTATAACGAAAACCCTGAAGTACAAAATTCGAACTAACAGATGGCACTGTTAGCGGTGTCTTCTGAAACAAAAAAAAAAAAAAAAATCGCTCTTATCTTTATAAGATATTTGCCGGCTCGACTGCTCGCACTGGACATTTTAGAGAAGAGTTTGCAGTATTATGTTTATAAGTTACTTACTTATAAACATAATAGCATTTTTAAGGAGATACCCCTAGCAGTGGAATCTGTTCATTCGAGTTGGATACTAAAGAGTTTGCACTATTATCTTTATAAGTTATTTTATAACGCACTCAGCCAGGTGCATTTCTGCGGCTACGATAGCGCGTTGGCTGCACATAACGCCATCTAGTCTTCTCAGCAGTAACTACGTGATGGACGCCAGCTGCTCGCGGCTCTGCTCCCGCTCAGGCAGGTGGCTCAGAGAGCGCGGCTCGCTCATTGCCCACCTCTGCTCTGGCAGGACAACAGGCACGTTTAGCGCTGGCTGGTTAGTCAATCATACAGGGCTGCAATATAATAACACAGTACCACGCCAGTGTGGCAGAATCGGGCTTCGATGACAGAAAGAACGCCGTTCCATCCCGTTGTCCACAACCGTCGTCGATCGCTCCATTGGTTCAGTGTTGTGGGCGTCCTGCCGACAGCCCACTCCGCTGCTTGTTACACAGCAGACACCACTCTTTGTGACGTGGCGCAGACAGCCACCACTGTGTGTCTTTCATCACGTCCGCTGATGCAAAGCGGTGGACCAGTCGGTCCCATCGGTGTGTCGTTCCCTCGTGCAGCTAGCAACGCACAGGTGCGCGTCACAGTTGCTTCTTTACATCCGACACGATCACCGATGACTCTGAAGAACTCCCCCGCGTCGGAGGTTCGAATACCCCCTCAGGCATGGATGTTTGTGTTGTCTCTAGTATCAGTTAATTTATAAGTAGTTTGTAAGTTTAGGGACTGATGACCCCGTAGTTAAGTCACATAAGCTATACAAACATTTGAACATTTTTGAAGGCAACTGTGGGGCTAAAATCGCATATTAGTACAGTAATCACATTCAGATGCCTATACGTTGGCGTAGTTACGTACTCGCGTGGAGGGCTTTAGCAAACCAGACCATAACAAAACGCATAAACAAATAAACCCGGTTGGTGCAGCCTGTATGAACCCTGTTGAGAAACCTTCTATCTGCACTCTTTGACGGAGAAGGAGCGGATACACAGTGCTGATACAGGTAGTTTCATATATAAACGATCTCCCAGATTTCTGTGGAAAGTGTAGTTCCTTAATCAAACAGAAGGGAAGTGTATACATTGCAATAAATTGCCTTGTTTATTTTTCTTCTAAGCTTTTATTCACTATTTGTGGAATATATTGATAGTCATTAATTAGAATCAATGCATCTACGCCAATTGTACGCTGTGTTCCATCCAGGCTATAGTTACTCGTCCGAACGCCAAATGTACGCTACGTTCGTTCCAGCCTATAGTCATTCGTAACCAGTACAGGCAAAGAAAATAAACTTAGAACTACCGAGGCAAGAGAGGTGATGATATTTTAACGGAAAAATATAATGAAAATGTGGTAGAGATATTAAAATGATAGTTCAAAGAGGTAAAAGTTAAAAAAAGAGTATGTTTGTCAAAGCTAAACTCAAACATCATATAATTTTGGCTGTTTGTTAAAATACGGTCAGAAAGAATTTTACGTGTTGAGTGCATAGATATTACCACAACAGTAGAGTCGTAATCTTAATGTACAAATGTTTGTTATGCTTATGGGACTTAACTACGGGGTCATCAGTCCCTAAACTTACAAACTATTTATGAACTAGCTAAGACTAAGGACGGCACAAATATCCATGCCCGAGGAGGGATTCGAACCCCCGACCGTAGTGACCGTGCAGACCGTGACTGGCGCGCCTCAGTCCCCTCGGTCACCGCGGCCGCCTCGTATTCTTATCACCATAATTTTTTATTATTTAGAATATTATTTTGGTCCAAAATGTTTGCAAAAAGTTATAAAACTACAATCTAAAGTGGACCGTAAAACACGACAGTGGGATTTTTTTTATTGAGAAGACGTTTTGATGTGTATTGGTTGGGAACAATAGCACATGGCTTTTAAAAATGATTGTATTATGCATTCACCAGAAAAAATAATAAGCATACATGCCCACAGAGATATATACCAAATCATTGGAAAGGATTAAAGCTGCAATATACGTCACATTCATTTGTATAAAAACAGCATTGAACGTCTACAGTGTCTTTAGGTCTCCAAAAGAATCATAGAACATTACATTTCTGTTTTTCGTCAGATACGTCACCCCAGCGCGTGCCACAACTACCCGACACATCTAGGCTAACTATTGCACATTCATTGAATTCCCACAACTTCTTTGGTAAGCCGTCTCGCATAAACACACCACGAAACTTTCAAATGTTCAAATGTTCGTAAAGGTTATGGGACTTAACTGCGGTGTCATCAATCCCTAAACTTACAAACTACTTATGAACTAACTTATACTAAAGACAACACAAACATCCATGCCCGAGAGAGGATTCTAACCTCCGCAACGTGGCGCTCCAGACCGCTCGGCTACTCCCGCGCGGCCCGGAAAACTTTAAGACTTTGATAATCTTGACAAGCTGAAGTATGTCTATATTCGTCAAAGCTGTGTCCGATAATATTGCTCCTTTTTTTCTTTTATTTATATTTTCTTTTATTTAATTTTTCTTTTGTTGTGAACAGTCCAAGGCCATTCCTATAATGCTTCAGATACAGTTCTTTACCAATCGCTATCGCTTTCATGGCCTCATTATGCCTTTTGTTCTCATTCACTTGTCTGACTGCATACTGAGCATTCTTCTCAGCCTGCGTAATCGTCATTGCTAGTGATGCATTCGCAGACAGCCCTGTGAATGCAGAGATTGTAAAAGGATTTATACAGTCAGATGCCTTGAGTATTCTAAGGATTCTTACTGCTTTAAGACGTGTATTCGCTACATTTCTTGTAGCTGCAACTGCTGTCTGGATGCGCTGGTTTCTAACTCGTTCACCCTTCAGTTTTTTTTTTTTTTTTTTTTTTTTTTTTTTTTTTTTTTTTTAAGGCTTCTTCGGGTTGTTTTCATGACGTTTTTGGATATTAAGCTGCAGCCATCTTAATTATTATGATTTTTCTAACATGTGTGTCCACGTCTCTGTCGATTGCAGACCTTGTTATATGGCAATGCCGGCCGCGGTGGCCGAGGGGACTGAGGCACTCCAGTCACGGTCTGCACGGCCACTACGGTCGGGGGTTCGAATCCCCCCTCGGGCATGGATATTTGTGCCGTCCTTAGTGTTAGCTAGTTCATAAGTAGTTTGTAAGTTTAGGGACTGATGACCCCGTAGTTAAGTCCCTTAGACTCTACAAACATTTGAACATTGATATGGCAAATTATCAGCTTTCACCGAAGTGTTATGTTTTGATGAAAATCCAAGCCATTTTACGTATACATTGTTATCTTCTTGTCTCATTTCGCGAGATACAAACATGGTTCGGTACTATTATGTAGTTCTTCTGTATAAAAAGTCTCTGCGATAACGTCACCTTTACTATCCTGTAAGACGTACGTTCTAGTATTTCTTTGACCAATTCGGTAGATAACATTTCTGGAAAATAAATAAAAGAAAAAAAAAACTTAGCAATATTATCGGACACACCTTTGACGAATATAGACATAGTTCAGTTTGTCAAGAAAGTCACACTCCCTAAGTTTCGCGGTTTGTTTATGCGAGATGGCTTACCTAAGAAGTTTTGGAATAGTTAACATAGGTGTGTCGGGTGCTTCTGGTATGCGCTGGGAGGCGTATGTAAGAAAAACAGAAATGTTATATTCTATGATTCGTTGGGACAGCTAAAGCCACCTGTAGACGTTCAACGTTATTTTTCTACATATGAATGTGACGTATATAACAACTTTACTCGTTTCCAAGGATTTGGTGTATATCTCTATGGGCCTGTATGCGTATTATTCTTTCTGATGAATGCATAATACAGACCGTCATTTTTTTAAAAGCCATGTGCTACTCGTAATTTGAAATGCGCACTGGGGCCCAACTTGAATTTCTTTGTATGATTGATCGTTTTTATACGTCTATAAACGGTATTTAGAAGCTTATTGTCTCGAACATCTATACGGCTCATTCTTATAGTACAATGTGTCATTCGATTAATATTTTCAGTAATTTATGGTAGCATATCCAGCCATTTTTACGATCCACGAAAGTTAATTGAATCCAAATCTTACCTATAATAGTTCTGTTCCAACCTGATACAGTACTAGCTGTCTTCTGGGTGAATGGCGAGTAGTGGTTTACTCTACAGTGTTGCATCACTGCCTTGTAATGGACTTTATAGAATTCACGAACGTCATTGGTTTGTAGGTTGTCTGGGGGGCGACTTGTCACAGTTTGCGAAAGCTATTTAAATATCCGTGCAGCCTACTCACGTGACTGTATTTCAAACCCTTATCGTCGCGTGAATGTTATCTCCCATCTGCAACGTCCGATTGCCATAAATTAGCTAGAACTTTTATAACACTTCTCTGTGGATACGATTTGCATGCTGCTTTATGGAACTCATTAAAAACTGACTTTGTACTTATTAACTCTTTGATTCCCAGTGTTGTTCCTGGAAAACAACGTATTAAAAGTTGAGTTATACCGTATTTTGTGCCTCAATCCTTAAAGTTGCATTTTTATTTATGAACAACATGCTTCTAGTTGGACATTTTGCCGCTTGGTACGGCGTATAACCACTTCTTGAGGCATTAATCTGTCCGTCTTGGAGGTTGTGTTCCGTTGCTGTACGTGGCTGAGAGTGTGAGCGTGAGTGTGCTTCCTTTTATCTTATTACAGCAGTGAATTGTCTGCTCTTTGGTGCTGTGGCGAAAATTATGCTAGCATTATTGCTCTGGCACTGTCAACTATCAACAAAAAACGTCCAAGTAATAAAATACCTCGATACAAGCGTTTGTGTTGTGCATGAAATACATGACATAAAAACATAATAGTTCGACCAAAAATTTTGAAACACATATTTTGATGTTTTCTGCATTGTACTAATACAGAAAACACTGAATTTTAATGTTTCCATCGCTGATTTTATAATGTGGGGCTGAAAGGGTTAAGATATGTCTTTGTCGTAGTTCTGAAACGATTGATATGATTTCATTTGTGTGGGCTGTATTACCCATCAAAGATTAAGCCATAAGCAGTCGGACACGTTATGTTATTTCGTTCGGCTCATCGAAGTATGTATATTGCAGGGGTAGATATTTCAGTTTCTTATTTTGACTATCAATACATTTACCATATTCGAGTTTACTGGCTAAAGCAGGCTTAATAATATTATTGTAGTTATTACTGCCTTCTGTTTTTATATGCTCCATTGTGGTATTGTCTTTCTATGTATCTTTGTTATATGCAATATTTTAGGCATATATTTGCAGTTCCTTCGAACTCAACTTCACTGGATTCGATGTCTTTAGCAATATTAACTGCAGTAATCCCGATGTTCGTGGGTATGTCATTGTCCTAATCTGTATCTTATCTTGCGTTAAACGTATAGGTAACCAGAGACCCGAATGGTGTGTGGTTGTAGCAATTGGTGCAAATGGCTATAAATTTATTGAATGCTATGTCAGAACCTACACAAACTACGTAAATAATTTTAAATGACTGATATGATGTCTAAAATCAATAATTGGGTTAGCATTGTGCGTTATTAGCTGTTTTGAAATTTATAAATACACTACTGGCCATTAAAATTACTACACAAAGAAGAAATGCGGATGATGAACGGCTATCCACTGGACAAATATGTTATACTGGAACTGACATGTTATTACATTTTCACGCAATTTGGGTGCATAGATCCTGAGAAATCAGTACCCAGAAGAACCACCTCTGGCCGTAATAACGGCGTTGATACATCTGGGCATTCAAACAGAGTTTGGATGGCGTGTACAGGTACAGATGCCCATGCAGCTTCAATACGATACCACAGTTCTTCAGGAGTACTGACTGGCGTATTGTGACGAGCCAGTTGCTCGGCCACCATTGACCAGACGTTTTCAATTGGTGAGATATCTGGAGAATGTGCTGGCAAGCACAGCAGACGATCATTTTCCGTATCTAGAAATGCCCGTACAGGACCTGCAACTTGTGGTCGTGCATTATCCTGCTGAAATGTAGGGTTTCACAGGGATCGAATGTAGGGTAGAGCCACGGGTCGTAACACATCTGAAATGTGACGGCCTCTGTTCAAAGTTCCGTCGATGCCAACAAGAGGTGACCGAGACGTGTAACCAATGACGCCCCATACCATCACGCCGGCTGATACGACAGTATGGGGATGATGATGACATGCTTCCAATGTGGTTCACCGCGATGTCGCCAAAAACGCATGCGCCCATCATGATGCTGTCAACTGAACCTGAATTCATACGAAAAAATGACGTTTTGCCATTCGTGCACGCAGGTTCGTCGTTGCGTACACCATCGCAGGCGCTCCTGTCTGTGATACAGCGTCAAGGGTAACCGCAGCCATGGTCTCCATGCTGCTGCAAACGTCGTCGAACTGTTCGTGCACATGGTTGTTGATCGAGACGTGGCTGCACCATCCGTTACAGCCATGCGGGCAGGATGCCTGTTATTGATACGAGGCCGTTCCGTATTGCCCTCCTGTACCCCACTGAACCCATCAATGCGAGATGCCTACAATACTTATCACTACGAAACTCTTTCTCAAAATTTGACTGAAAACCCTAAGAGATTTTGGTCATATGTTAAATATACTAGGGGCAAAACACAAACAATATCCTCACTACGTGATAGTAATGGCGATCCTGCCGATGACAGCGCCACTATAGAAGAGTTACTACAAATAGCTTTTAGAAACTCATTCACCAAAGAATACGAAATCAATATCCCAGATTTCGAATTACGAACAGAGGCCGTAATGAGTAACGTAGAAATAGGTATCATCGGAGTAGTGCAGCAACTAAAATCACTTAACAAGAACAAGTCTTCTGGTCCGGATTGTATACCCATCTGATTATGCTGAAGCGATAGCTCCTTACTTAAAAGTCATATACAACCGCTCTCTCAAAGAAGGATCTGTACCAAAAGATTGGAAAGTTGTACGGGTCACACCCATATGCAAGAAAGGCAGTAGGAGTAACCCATTAAACTACAGGCCAATTTCATTGACTTCAATTTGCAGCAGGGTTTTGGAACATATCCTGTATTCAAATATTATGAATTACCTCGAACAGAATGATCTATTGGCCCATGGTCAACATGGATTTAGAAAATATCGTTCATGGGAAACACAACTAGCTCTTTACTCACACGAAGTGATGCGTGCTACCGACAGGGGTCTGCAAATTGATTCCGTGTTTCTTGATTTCCAGAAGGCTTTTTACAGCGTACCTCACAAACGGTTTTTAATCAAATTGCGTGGTTATGGTATATCGCCCCAAATTTGCGACTGGATAGAGGAATCCCTGTTAGAGAGGACACAGTTCGTAGTAATAGATGGTAAGGCATCGACTAAAACAGAGGTGATATCGGGCATTCAACGGGGTAGTGTTATTGGTCCTCTGCTGTTCCTTATTTACATAAACGATTTAGGGGAAAATCTAAGTAGCTCTCTTAGGTTGTTTGCAGATGACGCCGTCATTTACCGTCTATTAAAATCATCTGAAGGTCAAAACCAACTGCAGAACGATTTGAATAAGATATCAGTATGGTGTAAAAATTGGCAGTTGACTCTAAATAATGAGAAGTGTGAAGTCGTCCACATGAGTAGGAAAAGAAATCCGTTAAACTTTGTTTACATGATAAATCAAACGAATGTGAAGGCCGTAAACTCCACAAAATATCTAGGAATTACAATTACTTCTGACTTAAATTGGAAAGAACACGTAGATAATGTCGTGGGAAAGGCGAACCAGAGACTGCGTTTTATTGGCAGATCCCTTAAAAGATGCAACAAAACTACAAAACAAACTGCGTACACTACGCTTGCCCGTCCTTTTTTGGAGTATTGCTGCCCAGTGTGGGATCCTTATCAGGTGGGTTTGACGGTGGACATCGAAAGAGTCCAAAGCAGGGCAGCTCGTATCGTATTGTCACGATACAGGGGAAACAGGGTTACGGAAATGATACGGGATCTGGGATGGGAATCATTACAACAACGGCGCTTATCGCTGCGGCGTGGGCTACTTACGAAAATCAAATCGCCAGCATTCTCCTCCGAATGCGAAAATATGTTGTTGACTCCCACTTACATAGGAGAAATGATCATCATAATAAAATACGAGAAATCAGAGCCCGAACGGAGAGATTCAGGTGTTCATTCTTCCCGCGCGCTATTCGAGAATGGAATGTGAGATAAAATAGTATAACGGTGGTTCGATGAACTCTCTGCCATGCACTTAAATGTGATTTGCAGAGTATCCCATGTAGATGTAGATTCCATATTCTGCTAACAGTCATTGGATGGCGACCAACGAAAGCAGCAATGTCCCGATACGATAAACCGCAATCGCGATAGGTTGCAGTCCGACCTTTATCAAAGTCGGAAACGTGATGGTACGCATTTCTCCTCCTCACACGAGCCATCACAACAACGTTTCACCCAGCAACGCCGGTCAGCTGCTGTTTGTGTATGAGAAATCGGCTGAAAACTTATGTGAATGATCTGGAAAGCTAATCATTTGCATATCACAGCATCTTCTTCCTGTCGGTTAAATTTCGCGTCTGTAGCACGTCATCTTCGTGGTGTAGCATTTTTAATGGCCAGGAGCGTGTGTATGGCTCAGGTAAAATACATCATCATTCATATGCTGACGAAAATAAAAATATTTTCGAATCTGACCATGATTTCCCACTGAAACATCATTAACTATAAGTACGCTGCTTTTGCTGTAAGTCTCCTAACACCATCAATGTTGTGTTGAATTTCCTGTAACAGCTGGTATATTGGTTCAAATGGCGTTTTTGAAAATACATACACGTGCTCTAAGTGAACTCTCTCGGGATCTGTTAACAGAAAATCAACTACGTTTGTTTTCCACAGTCAGATGGTCTAACGATTAATGCACAAAAAAGTTTGTAAATCTATCCGACTCAACTGCGTGGTCATTAGTCCCTAGCTTAAACTAAGGTAAACTAACCTAAGGACAACACAAACACCCATGCCCGAGGGGGACTCGAACCCCCGACGGCGAACGGCGATTAATGCACGTATGCCATCAGGAAGTAGTGTTCCATTTTTTTTTTCTAGACTGCTCACTAGCACCAGTACAAGGCCAGTCCTTTAGTACAAGTCCAGGTTGTTTATTCCACTCAACCATTCTGCTTACTAATCGTTTTACTTTAGTATACAGGTGATGTATAGCGGATAGAGAGAGAGATAGAGAGACTTTTCATGCATAAAACTTTTATTTTTTACAATTTCTATTAAATTTCTACATATATAAGAATACTGTGAGATTTGTATCTGTATCGCTCATTGGTGTCGGTGAGGCAATCGCGCAAGAGACATTTGTACCACCATTGTTCTAGCATCCTCACATATCTTTCTCCAATCATTGACTTGTTTCTACCAATACCCAGTTTCCCCCGCAGCGTAGAAATCAAGGGGGCAGCCTTTGTCCTCAATAAGCGTACATTTTACGTCCCATGCTCAGCTCATAGCTTAAACTAAATGGTACTGTACATGACGCAGCAAATATTTCGAAAGAGATCATCAATTTCTTCGACGTAATTCACGAAATTTACGTCTGCTTTTCATCAACAATTAGGTGGTCAATCATTTGCAAACATTTATCAGGACTAACGCTAAAAGCTTTAAGTGCTACGAGATGGTCTAGCAGAATCGAAGCAATCAAGCCATTACGTTTCTACATAGAAAACGGATTTGATGCTCTGTTGGAAATTTCAGAAGCTTCTTCTAGTTGGGATTGTACCACCACTCTCAAAGCGAAGTCACTTTGCTTTAAAAATTAGAAATTATAAAGTCATTTGTTCTGTTGTAATCTGGTACGATGTTTTGAGTGAAATTAATTCTTTAAGTAAAATGATGCAAAACCCGACAATTAATACTCAGATGTGCATCAATTTGTTAAAGAGCTTGATTGATAAATTCATACAATATCGCACAGATGAAAACTTTCACATAATTTTAAAGGAAGCTACCAATGTTGCAAACAAACGAAATGCTGAAGCAAGTTTCCCTCCAGTAAATATACTTCGCCCAAGAAAAAACCGACTCAGTTTCAATATGAACATTGTGATTAAGTTTTGTTAGACCCCAAAATGAATTTCAAAGTGGAGTTTTTTTCGAATTATAGATCAAACATTAATTTCCTTAACAAACAGATTTGAAGAGTAACAAAATTTAGACCACGTTTTTGAGTTTTTCAGTACTACATTATTTAGTTACCCTAAGGATCTACTGCTGAAACGTTGTAAAGATTTGCATATGAAAGTTAAAGACCATTCAAGGAATGAAACTGACATTGACGGTACTGATTTGTACTATAAAACTACCGCTAAAGGCTGCATTTCCTAGAAAATCAGTTTTGTGATGCATATACAATTCTTCAATATGTTTTCAAAAATGATTTAATATCAACTTTTCCAAACACAGCAATAGCGATAAGAATATTTCTTACTCTGCCAGTCTCAGTTGCATCAGGTGAAAGAACATTTTCTAAATTAAAAATTATAAAAAATTGTCTAAGATCAACAATGCATCAACAGATTTACAAATTTGGCTGTTATTTCGATAGAACACGAAATCTTGGACAGTTTAGATACTAGACAGATAATAGAAGATTTTGCAATTATGAAAGCAAGAAGAATTAACTTTGTGTGAATGCATGTAAGTGTCGAAGAAACTTTCACTCAAGTCAGCAAACTAACTAGAATTAAAGTATTCTTGGTTTTGCCAACAATGATTATCATTTATATGCAATAGCTAATGAATTAGTATGTTTATGAATTTTCTTTTTGTAAAAATCATTATTAAAGAAATTTTATATTACGAAAATTCCGATGATGAGTCTCTATACGAGTGTGGAAAAAAAGGGTTTTGTAGGGGGGGGGGGGCGACAAAATCTGGTTGGCACGCGGGCGCCATGGGGGCAAGCAACGGACCTCAGGGGAGCAATTAAATTAATTATTCCATCAACTGGATTTCAAAATTGTGATAGGAAGTACTTTGTTGCATTACACACACTGATTATTCCTTGACTTTTTTCTTATTTTGCACCACAGTGCGGTAGCAGAAGAAAGATTACATTATAAATTACGGTATAGCACACTGTAGTAATGAAGTGGGGTAATGTATTACATTTTATGAAACAACTGATGCCACTGTGTTACTAGCTACATTATTACAATAAGTGATATAGAAAACCAAGAGTCTTTTTCCTGTACGTATAGTTGATTTTCGGTTTAACAAATATTATAATGAAATTACCTGTTCATTGTTCGTGGAATTTCATTGTTGTAAATTCATTTTCTAATTGTGAGAGCAGCATAATTGGTCAATGTTTCAGTCAGAAAACATTAACTACGCAAAAGATTCTCAAACATTTTCCTGACGACCAATTTCCGCGTACAGACGCTCTTCTTCAGACACTGGTATGTGTGAGTAATCAATACAAGAATACAACTGCAATAACAAATCCCACGGTGTGTTATCGGGATGTAGAAATGAGAATATTTCGCGAAATATTCGGTGTGAACCCTTTTTCGTTACTACAGTAGTACAAATGTTCGAAATAAACTTTCGGTGAATACAAACAACTTTGTTTTCCGTCATAATTCTCCACTGGATTTGTGGCAACACATGGAGTTTCATTTACTAATGCTTTGGTAATTACACAACAAAAGGTGCCCTCCGAAAATTAATACATTTCGAATTAAACTATATATAAAGGTGATGTGCCTTGAATGCACGTTATAACTGCCAACAAATAAATTTTGACGCGTACTTAATGTGTCACAAGTAAAACACAACACTATTTTATTTCTAAAATAAACACAATGTCCAATAACTGCGTCATTATTATTTCATTTCTTTGGGATCCACAAAAAGAAACTGTTTATTGGATTTGAGATTCGCCACTGCAATGCGTTGACTAGCATTAAGTATGAACCTGATGAGTGAACTTGCGTCTGGCACAGTTGCACCAGGACACAGCGTTACGTAAGACTGCGGATAGGTGACGTCACTGCTGCACCCGAGAATCTACCCGTTGCTACGGCAACGGGCTATTCTTTTACTCTCTGCGGAGCAAGTATAGTACGGCGTATTATAGGATTTCACAAACTCTTTGTTTCACGATAAATGTGACACGCAAACTCATTCAGATGTAAGGAGATACATTACGAGCTCATTGCGGATAAAAAGATATGAAATTCTTTCCTCTACTTGCTATAGGCTATGAAATACAGCTCACTATCGTTATATTTTGTTTCCAAATTGTTTGAAATCCCCAGCTTCACATTTTATATAATATATCTGGTCGTAATTCTTTTGTTATATTTAGATTATTACTATTTATGATCTTGAAAAGTTTATAAACTCTGATATTTTCAGGTTCTTAAAATCATCAGAGTGAAATACGTTATTGTGGTTATAATTTATATTTATGTACATGCATTCATTAAAATAGGCTTATCAGTTTAATCATCCCCCATTAATCTCATTACATAATTATATAGCAGTGCTTCCCTGCGTAAGGAACTGTGAGATTGCTGTAAATAAATAAATAAATAATTTTTTTAGGCTAGGTGCTAGTTCTCATGAGCACTCGCCAGTCAACATTGAGACAGCGAATTCAGGCCGCATTTATCACAATAATTCAACCATCAAAATATTAGCCGTGAATTTTCAAAGCATTAAAAAAAAAAGTTCCCAGATTTACCGCGCTGCAGGGAAATTATTGTGCTAGGGATAGTTTTAGGTACCCAAAGCTGGTTAAATCATGACGTGGGAACCTCAGAAATATTCAGCGAGGTGTGTAATGTATATCGGAATATTAGTCGGAGGAGAATTCAACCTTCAGAGTTTAGACTGGGACCTCTCTACTTTTATTTCAGGCTGTACAGACAAGCAGTCTTGCGGACTACTATTGGACACGTATTTCGAAAATGGAAATATTTTACACCTTATAGCTAAAACAGGAGCGAACTTGTTAACGATGTCATTGTAGAAACAGGAGCTAGTGATCACGATATCGTCATAGCATCAGTGGCGAGGCCTTCGAGAAAGACATGCCGCGGCGCTCACGTCATATCACGTGATCAATTGAGGCCTGAGCCGGCGCGATCGCTAGCGGATTGGCTAGCCGGTATGAGACAGTGGGCTGTGCCCCAGCGGCCGGCCAATCTGCTAGCTGCACAGGCCTCACTTGATCACGTGATATAACGTGCGCGCCGCGGCACGTCTTTCTCCTAGGCCTCGATCAATGGTGACCAAAGATACTAAACCAACGAAGAAGGTTAGGAGCGAGTTTTTGTTAGAAAGAGCCAATAATCAATTTTTAGCATCACACTTAGAAAATGAATGGACATCGTTTAGTTCTGATACAATGGATGCAGAGGAATTGTGGACTAAATTTAAATGCATTGCAAATCATTTTATTGGAACAGACATGTTAATTGTTAGCTACGTTATCTTAGAAAGGATATTTGTATCGTGTGTTTGCATCTTAATTTTTAAGTCGTATTTTAGGTTCTTTCCTTGTTTCTTGTATGATTTGAGAATGGTATAATGTTGGTCCCGAAATGTTGGTCGTTCTAACAATTTTATATAACTGACAACTGGTGCTAGAATTGGCTAGATACATAGTATAGTTGTGTGATGGTATTAAAACAGAATAAAGCAAAGGCTGTTGCACTCTCGGTTCAAAAAAGAACACGTAGATCAAGAGAGGCAAAAGTTAGCAGAAATTCGTGCGTCTATACAAAGATCGATGCGCGAAGCATACAATACCTGAGCAAATGATCTTTACGAGATCCCGAAAAAATTCTGGTCCTTTGTAAAATCGATAAGTGGGTCAAAGACCACTATCCAGTCATTCGTTCATTCTCGGGGCAATAATAGAAGAAAGCGAACGGAAAGCTGACGTTCTAAGAAATCTTTCACGCAGGAGGACCGTACAGACGTACCATCATTTGATAAATGCACTAACTCCCAAATGGAGGACATAGTAGTAGGTGTTTTCGGTGTAGAGAAACAGCTGTGAGAGCTAATTAAAAAAAAAAAAAAAAAAAAAAAAAAAAATTTGGTCCGGATGGAAAACCAGGTCGGGTTTACCAAGAGTATTCTGAGACATTGGCCCCTTACTTAGATGACATTTATCACGAATCTTTACTTCAGCGCAGAGTTCCCAGTAAATGGAAAAGAGCGCAGGTTATTCCCGTTTATAAGAAAGGTAAAAGAACTGACCCTCATAATTACAGGCCAATATCGTTGACATAGGTTTCCTGTAGAGTTTTGGACAATATTCTCAGCTCAAATACAGTAATTTTCCTTCAGGCAGATAAGCTTCTTTCTATGAATCAGCACGGGTCTAAGAAACATCGTGCGTGTGAAATTCAGCTGGCTCTTTTCTCAAGTGACATGACATGACATGGGTGAAGGGCAAAAGGCAGACTGTGTTTTCCTTGCTTTCAAACAGGCATTTGACGTGGTGCCGTACTGCAGACTGCTAACGAAGATATTAACATATGGAATAGGTTCACACAGTGTGACTGGCTGGAAGACTTACTAAGTAATAGAACGCAATAAGTTGTTCTCGACGGCGAGTGATCCTCAGGGACGAGTGTATCGTCAGGTGTGCTCCAGGGGAGTGTGATAGGACCGCTATTATTTTCTATCTATATAAATGATCTGATGGACAGAGTAACTTGTAATTTGCGGCTGTTTGCTGATGATGCTGTGGTGTATGGGAGGGTGTCGTCATTAATTGACTGTAATAGCATACAGGATGACTTAAACAAAATTTCTAGTTGGTGTGGAGAATGGCAGCTACCTCTAACTGTAGAAAAATGTAAGGTGATGCACTTGAGTAGGAAGAACAATCCCATAATATTCGAATACAGCATTAGTAGTGAACTGCTTGATACAGTCGCGTCGTTCAAATATCTAGGCGTGACACTGCAGAGCTATATGAAATGGAAGGGACATGTAAGAACAGTTGTGAGTGACGCCGACATCGGTTTATTGGGAGAATTTTGGGGAGATGTACATCATCTGTATAGGAGACCGCGTATAAAACGCTTGTACGGTCGCGACTCGAATATTGGTCAAGTTTTTGCGACCCGCAACTGATCAGTTTAAATGCAAACATGGAAGCAGTTCAGAGGCGAGTATCTAGGTTCGTTATTATGGTAGGTTCGGCCAATGCGCGAATGTCACTGAAATGTTCCGGGAACTCAAATGTGAATCGATGGAGGAAAGACGTCGTTCTTTTCGAGAAACTGTGTTGAGGAAATTTAGAGGGCTGGAATTTGAAGCTGACAGCAGAACGATCTTGCTGCCGCCTAATTACATTTCGCGTAAGGATCACAAAGACGAGAAATTAGGACTCGTATAGAGGCCACCCCCATGAACCACAGACATTGCCGAGGTGGAGTGGCTTGCGTGCCTCAAGGATGCAGATAGCCGTGCCACAGGTGCAACCACAGTGGAGGGGTATCTGTGGAGAGGCCAGACAAAAGTGTGGTTCCTGAAGAGGGGCAGCAGCCTTTTCAGTAGTTACAGGGGCAACAGTCTGGATGATTGACTGATCTGGCCTTGTAACATCAGTTAACATGGCTGTGCCATGCAGTTACCGCGAACGGCTGAAAGCAAGGGGAAACTACAGTTGTTACTTCTCCCGAGGACATGCAGCTCTACTGTATGACTATACGATAATGGCGTCTTCTTTGGTAAAATATTCCGGAGGAAAAATAGTCCCCTATTTGGATTTCCGGACGGGGACTACTTAGGAGGATGTCGTCATCAAGAAAAACGAAACAGAGATTCTACGGGTCGGAGCGTGGAATGTTCTAACCCTTAATCGCGTAGGTAATCTAGAAAATTTGAAAAGAGAAATGAATAGGTTAAAGTTAGATATGGTAGGGATTAGTGAAGTTCGGTGCCAGGATGAACAGGATTTCTGGTCAGGTGAGTACAGGGTTATCAATACAAAATCAGTTGGTGGTAACGCAGGAGTAGGTCTGATAATGAATAATAAAATGGGAATGCGGGTAAGTTACTATGAACAGCATAGTGAACGCATTATCGTAGTAAAGATAGACACGAAGCCAACACCGACCACAGTAGTACAAGTTTATATGCCAACTAGCATAGCCGATGATGAGGATATCGAAAAAATGTATGAGGAGTTAAAGAAATCATTCAGAAAGTTAAGGGAGACGAAAACTTGATTGTGATGGGGGACTGGAACTCGGTAGTAGGAAAGGTAAGAGAAGGAAATGTAGTAGGTGAATATGGACTAGGAATAAGGAATGTAAGAGGAAATCGCTTGGTAGAATTTTGCGCAGAGCACAATTTAATGATCACCAACATTTGGTTTAATCATCACGAAAGAAGGCTGTATACGTGGAAGAGACCAGAAGACACTGGAAGGTACCAGATTGACTTTGTAATGGTAAGGAATAGATTTAGAAATCAGGTTCTAAACTGTAAGACATAACCAGGGGCAGATATAGACTGTGACCATAACTTATTGGTTATGAACGGCAGATTAAAACTTAAGAGATTGCAGAAAGGTAGAAAGGTTAGGAGATGGAACCTGGACAAATTGAAGGAACCAGAGGTGGTTGAGAGTTTCAGAGGGAGCATTAGGCAAGGATTGGCTGAAACATGGGAAGGTAATACAGTAGAAGAAAAATGGGTAGCTCTGAGAGATAGGGTAGTGAAGGCTGCAGAGGACCATATAGGCAAAAGGACATGACTTAATAGAAATCCCTGGATAACAGAGGATATACTGAGGAGAAAACATAAAAATTCAGCAAGTGAAACAGGAAAAAGGAAGTACAAACGTCTGAAAAATGAGATTGACAGGAAGTGCAGACTGGCTAAGCAGAAGTTGCTACAGGACAAATGCAGAACAGTAGAAGAATGCATAACTAGGGGAAAGATATATACCGCCTACAGGAAAATAAAAGAGATATTTGGAGACAAAAAAGTAGCTGTATGAATATCAAGAACTCAGACGGAAAACCAGTACTAAGCAAAGAGGGGAAGGCTGAAGTGTGGAAGGAATATATAGAGGGCCTATACAAAGGAAATAACTTGAAAGCAGTATTCTAGAAATGGAAGACGAAGTGGAGGAATATGAGATAGGAGATATGATACTGCAAGAAGAATTTGACAGATCTCTGAAGGACTTGAGTCGAAACAAGGCCCCTGGAGTAGATGATATTCCGTCTGAACTGCTGATGTCGTTAGGAGAGCCAGTCATGAAAAAATTGTATCACCTGGTATGCAAGATGTATGAGACGGGGGAAATACCCTCCGACTTCAAGAAGAATATTGTAATTCCAATTCCAAAGAAAGCAAATGCAGACAAGTGTGAAAATTACAGAACTATCAGTTTAATAAGTCAAAGGTGCAAAAAACTAACACGAATTATTTACAGACGAATAGAAAAACTTGTGGAATCCAACATCGGGGAAGATCAGTTTGGATTTAGGAGAAATGTAGGAACACGAGAGGCAATACTCACATTACGACTTATCTTAGAAGATAGGCTAAGGAAAGGGAAACCTACGTTTTTAGCGTTTTTTTGAAATGTGGTGCTACGGACGAATGATGAAGATTAGATGGATGGATCATGTAACTAATGAGGAGGTGCTTAACTGAATCGGAGAGAAAAGGAGTTACTGGCATATATTGACTAAGAGAAGGGATAGATTGCTTGGACACATTCTGAGACATCAAGGAATTGTCAACTTAGCATTAGAAGGAAGCGTGTGGGGTAAAAATCGTAGAGGGAGACCAAGGGACGAATATAGCAAGCAGATTCAAAAGGATGTTGGTTGCCGAACGTATTCTGAGATGAAGAGACTTGCACAGGACAGGGTAGCGTGAAGAGCTGCATCAGACCAGTCAGCGGACTGAAGACCACAACAACAACATAGAGGCATATAGACATTCTTTTTTCCCTCCTTCTATTTGGAAATGGAATAGGAAGGGAAATGCCTAGTAGTGGTCAGTGGCAGACTAAGGCTGTTGGAGGCCCAGGGCGCCGGCAAAACGAAAGGAGACCCCTCCCCCCCACCCAGCCACTTGGAAACACATGTTTGGAGGCCCCTTCCAGGACGAGAGCACAGACAAATATATACAGACAGGAAACCTCTGTAAGGGCCAGGTCACACGCTCAGGGGTGCATGGAGGGAGGGCTATCAGCAGTTCCGTAAGATGTCCAATGATGGCGCTGCGGTCAGAAGCAGCCCTTTAAAAGTGGCCCGAGCAGGCGGCAGGTAGCAGCTGTCCCCAGCACCACTTCCCCTCAAACGCCGGCACGCCAGACACAGCCGTGGCCTCGTGGAAGGCGGCACAAGCTCTCCCCTCAGCCTCCCCACCACGCTACCCTCTCATGTGCGAGAGGCACCCTCAGAAGCGCGGAGAGGCCCCAGCAGAGCTACATGCCAAGCGCGCTAAAAAAAGGTCATTTGTGGTATTTGGAGGCCTCTGGAGGTCCGGGGCGATCCGCCTCCTCCGCCCTCCCCCCTTAGTCCGCCACTGGTAGTGGTACAGTGTACCAAAAAAAATCAAATGTTTGTAAATCTGTTGGACCAAACTGCGTAGTCATCAGTCCATATCTTACAAACTACTTAAACTAAGTTAAATTAACCTAAGGACAAACACATACAGTGTACCCTCTGTCACGCACCTTGCAGTGGATCGCTTAATTTATGAACCTTTCGTGTTTCCCTGCCATCGTCAGGTGGGTTGGAGAGCGATCTCAGATTTTTATTACTATAGTTGTCTTACTGGTAAACTTGCCATGGTTGCAGGAAATACGATTACAATCATATCAATCTTTCATTTGCTCGCTTCTATCCGAACTAATCACGAACCCCGTCTACTCATTATGAGCATTTCGTCCAAATTGATGGTACAAAAAGACAGAAGCGAGTGCTTCGGATGGCGGGGCGGGTGATGCAGCAACTACTTCTGTGCTGACGAGTAGAGAACGCCGGTCCCTTCGCTGCCGAGTCTTTTCTCTTTTGAATATTAGCGTTTCTTAAACTGATTCTCTTGTGATGGTGCAAGTACACCGAAATAAAAATTACTATAGTGTATTTAGTGCGCTTCGGTTGCACAGTGGTAGAGTGCCAGACTGCAAATCCAAAGGTCGTGAGTTCGATCCCCACGAGGTCCTGGGATTTTTATCTGTCACTTTTTACTCCTTTTACCTCTGGCAGTAATGCTCATGTGAAAAATACCGAGTAGCACCGTGGTTCGGAACCCACGTTAAACTGTAGGTCCCCCTATAACTGGCTGGGTAAGTCAGTTCGAAGGTCGGAGGAAGGCAACGGCATACCACCTCCAAACAGGGCCATGCCTAGTAAAGCACTGTGGTGTTCAAACCAATCTTCGGATTGTTGACTGCTTTACTTTTATAGTGTATTTATTAATTAATATTTTAATAAAAGAAATGAAAACGACAGGAAAAGGAAATCTGGGAATCCGAAGCATTATTTTACAGTTGACTATATGGGTACAGCAATGCTGTGGCTATACGACTAGCAGAGAGAATTCGGTATTGGTAGTCACTTGTTAAATATCTTGCTATCGGTTCACTGCTGCGCCCAGCACATGATTGGTATAGTATAGGTCCGACACTCCAGTGTGAACATGGCTTTCTGTGTGCTACCTCACACATGGCGCTGGCCCGGCTGCTATGACAACTCCACATACTATGCTGTCTGTCATAATGTTTTTATTACGTGTCTCTCGAATTCCCTGAGAATATATCCAGTAATATTCAACATAATTGAGCAGTTTTCCTGTACGGGAAAACACCTTTTATCAACGTCATACTGTACACGGTATAATTTAGAGAGATTTTAGTGAAAAAGAGAACGAGCATAGGAATTTCAAATGTGTAAGGAAATCATTACATTATAATGCGATAATCTTCCATCATTTCCTTCTAAAGCTCATTCCGAATCTACAAAATTAGTGAGTACCTATGACTGGTGCATGATATCGTAGAGCCGTGGAATGGGCATTTCTTTTATTTATACTGTATGAAAAAGGCAGTAATCGTTTATGAGACGTCATTGTGCAAGACGTCACCGTAGCACTGCTAACACACTGCACGCGCATTCGGGACGACAGCGGTTCAAACCCGCCTGCGGGCATCCTGACGTCGGTTACCCGTCACTCCAGGCAAATTCCGGGGTGGTTCCCTTCAAAGGGTACGGCTTCCCCATCCCTTACAGAAACTACGTCAAGTTGAGCTGCGCCTGTAATGAGCACGCTGTTTTCGGTAGTACTCTACGACGAAATAAATAATGTTTTTATTACTTACTATAGGTTGTAATCTTCTGCTCTACATCTACATACATACTCCGCAATTCACCGTAAGGTGCGTGGCGGAGGGTACACTGTACCACTACTAGGCATTTACTTTCCTATTCCACTCCCAAATTGAACGAGGAAAAAAAGAATGCCTATATGCTTCCGTACGAGCCCTAATTTCTCTTATCTTGTCTTTGTGATCTTTACGCGAAATGTAAGTAGGCGGCAGCAAGATCGTACTACACTCAGCTTCAAATTCCGGCCCTCTAAATTTACTTAACAGAAATTCACGAACAGAACGTTGTCTTTCTTCCAGCCATCCCCAATTGAGTTGCCGGAGCGTTTCCGTGACGCTCGCGCATTGGTCGAACCTACCGGTAACATAGCTAGCTGCTCGTCTGTGAACCGCCTCTATGTCTTCCTTTAAAGTGATCTGCTGCGGGTCCCAAACACTTGAGCAATACTCAAGACGTGGTCGTACAAGCGTTTTATACGCGGTCTCCTTTACAGGTGAAGTACATCTTCCCAAAATTCTCCCAATGCTCAACTCGGAAAGTAATTATATTCAGAATATTGTTTGAAAATCATGTGGCTGTAATTTTGAAACACATCTGAATATAACTCTTCATCGGCTAAAGTATCGTGTAGAACACTTCCTATAGTTGACACACCAGTTTCTTCATCACTCCATTGGGCACGATATTTTTGTAAAACAACTTGACTTTTACTGCTCTTATCGCTTTGCTATACATCTCCACATCATAAAGTAAGTTATATGTAATCTTTCTGCACTTGTACTGTACACACGGCAATTCAGGTGCCCTTCTTCTCATTTTATACTTGCTTGTATTCCAAACAAATTAGAGTACATACTCTGCTAACTGGATGATTAACACATTATTTACTTCAGTGTTACCTAACTTTATGAAATAATTTAGATCTTTGCTACAGCAGTTGCAAGATTCCCCTCCTTGGACCAAACCTATTGTACTGTGTAGTTGGAATCCTGAGTCCGTAGAAGATGTAAAACTCGGGCGTACAGTTTTACCGGGTCACACTGTCCATCCGGGACCTGGATATGTAAGACAACCCGTTCTTGAGTTGACTTGGTGAGCACACTATTAGGCCCTGCTCCTACCTGTTTTTGTAGAACCGCTCTCGTTGCTGACGTCCCCTTTGCACATTGATAGCACACTGGAGTATCGGTGTAAGTGCTAGAGCTGAAAATTTCTAAGTCTTTACGGGTAGGTAGCTTCTTGAAATAAAAATGTAGGATGCCAATTATGGTGTTTTATTAACGACGTCACCATAATACAACGTCAAAAATGAATATCTTTTACCCTAACCAGTGCCAATTATTAACGACACCGAGAGCATGCTGCTACTTGTACAGTACAGAACAGGTCCTAACAGCGACTGCCTACCTTTTAGAGTCGGCTATTGAGTTGATGTTTCGACTCAGTGAATCGAGTCAGCGAACTGTTTGACTGAGTCGAAACTTGAATCGGCACTGTTTCGAAAAAACGAATCTTGTCAGTCATCTATCGGACGCTAGATATCGTTAACATCAGTGGCGTAACTAGGACTTGTCTTTGGGGGGGGGGGGGAGATAGATCTGCTTGACTAGCAAAATTTTAATCACTTTCCAGACAGACTACCATCTACCACTCCTGTTGAAGAAACAAATTCACTCCCATCCAATGAAAGATTATGGTAAAACACCCCCAAAGTTTTCAATCTTTACCTTTACCAGATTGTTGTTATACGATTTCTTTTCTTCATTTTTCTCTTTTTTCCATTTTTATTTCTTTTTTTTTTTCGTTCTGGGGGGGGTTCTATCCCCCTCATCCCCCCCCCCCCATAGTTACGCTACTGGTTAACATGCGTTTTGCTGTCCGTCTGCCAGGTTTAGTTCGACACAGCGCCCAGGTGTGCAACGGGTTTGAAGTTGTTTCGCTATCGCGCCACGCGAGATTTTGAATTATGCTACCCTTCAACTGAGGTTTGAAGACTGGGATACCACCGAGAAAAGTTGTGAAGTCCTTCGGTGTTTTGAGTGAACTAAGCATTATTATGCATTGTTGCTACATCTGTGCCATATGGACGCAACTTTTCGAAGCAAGAGAAAATAATTTCAATGAGACGAAACCGCGTTCTCAGTAAGAAGATGTCAAAAACAACGTTTTTGAATTTCAATTTAAAGAAACTGTATTTGAATCTCTCTAATTTGACTGACTGAAGATGAATCTGATTATCAGAATACCTATCTGGACATTGAAAAAATTTATTTCAGTTTAGCTCGTGGTTTTTGTCACGTAAATTGTGAAATGTGTTTCCTTGTCTTGATACTTGTAGTAATATTTGTTGATTGCATTAAATATGTCTTAGGAACAAAACTTAAATATTTTGTTTATATTGATTGCTTAGAAAAGTATTTCATTTCTGCATGGACGTAGACATTTGAACAGTGATCTTTCTTGTTTTATTTAAACTTAATTGTGGGATTTTGAAGGTTGAAAAAGTTTCAAAACATTGGCATTTGAACATTACTATTTTGTGCTTCCTCTGTTGCAATATTTGTTTGTATGAAAATACGATTAACTTAGTAAACATTTACGCTTTAACACGATTGTAAAATCGTAGTAGCAAACAAATCCTGTGCCGTTCAATTCAGTCTAGTGAATGACGTAGTAAAACCATGTTGATATTCCATAGGTATTTGGTATATGGCGCTACTGTGCCGTGCCCTGCAGCTTTCTCGGCAGCGGAGGCAGCAGGACGCAGGGCTGAAGCTGTGAGTCGACTCACTACGGCTGCCGCGGTTCACGTCAATCAGGGAGGTTAGCGCGACGCACGACTCTGCAGCACGCCAGATGTTTCGTGTGCCGAAACAGTGAGTCGACTCACTAAACTCGGATGATCCGTATGTTTGGAAACAGTAAAATGATCCGAACTGCCCATCACTACTACCGTTGGCGCGCAGTCGACGCCTCCTCACTATTTCGTAACTTGTCGGCATTTCTCGTAATAGCTCGTGTACCAAGTCGTAATTCAATCGATTCTCTGTTAATACTCAATTAAACAAAATAAAACGACTAATAACCAAAACTAATAATCCTTGGACCGCTACTAACGTCTGCATGCCACTAACAATTATTTATAAACAATTATTAATAAATACAAAACTGCCCAATTCGCGCCATATCATTGGGGCTCCCTCAGTTTATCTGCTGCCCAGCGTAACGGCTAGTCTCATGCAGGCGCCTTCCAGAATCTTGTAGCCACCCCACTCACGCCATATGGCACCTACTGCCACTCCTGCCGTGGGAACTACGAAGCCTCTGTCTGCCAGCTAGCTGTTAAACCGATCGCCACTGCAAAACTCTCTTATAGTATCATAATAAAAATATATAGCTGACAATAAAATAAATTTAACCCTTCGTACTAGAACCCTTACACGGTCAATAGCACGCCGTATTAATATAGTCACAGAGTCCACGGACGAAGGTAAATGATCTAAAGGATTCATGTTTTGCGAACGGATTATACCACCTCTCACGTGTGTTCAGAATCGATGCATTATGAGCTTACCGAAAATTTTCGGTGGAGTTTTCTACCTGTTACTTTTGATGCGTATTTCTCCGGTCTGCTCACAGATCGGACCTTCAAACACTTTCACGCCTAGTGAAAGAGTGAAACTAATGCTTGAAACCAAGTAATAGTGAAGTAAATAATGTGTTAAACATCGTACTGAGGGAGCATATGCTCTAATCTCTTCGTAATGCAAGCAGTGGAGCACGGTGCTCAAATGACTACTCTAAAGAACCGTTTATATTTTGTGGATCAAACATTGTCGGAAGAAAAAAAAATCCATCTGGAAAGACGTCTCGATTTTCATCCGTTGACGGAAGATACCCCATATGTAGGGATAGCAGATGGACACATTGACATTGTGCCTGGGTATACGCATTTACTATAGGCAATGTTTACACCCGTGACGTCAGCGTGTCTCGCAAGCATGCACCGTGTCACGTACTTCCTACAGCCGACTCAACGAGTTTGAAAGGAGTCAAACTGAGACCTTCTGAGTGGCAGAATGGACCTTTCGGAGAATTGCCAAACGATGAACGTGCTGCGAAAGTTGTGCAACGATGCTAGGTTGCAATGGACACACGAACATTCTCACACCCACAGACGAGGTTCTGGATGTCTACACGGAATAGACGTTCGCGAATATGGTCGTAGTGTAAGGGAGCAGTGTCAGGGTTTGTGAGTCCCGAGGCATCAATGGCAGCTCACTTCACAAGCAGAGAATTACTTGGAATGATCTGGAGTGATGAAAGTACACTCTGCCTGCTGCTTCGTACAATTCAAGATTCACCGGCCTTAGGGTGTGGGGTGCGATCAGCTGCAACTGTCGTTTCCCTTCGTCTTTGTGGCGTGACCGCTGGCCAGCGCTTGGTATGTGTAAAACGTTGTGATACTCGGCCACATATGGCAAGTAAAACTCAATATGTTCGGGGCTTTTCTCCAATGGAAGACGTGTTGGATATGATGAGACAAGTGACTCACAACTGCTGGAGGTCAAGCATAAATACTGTATTCCAAGGTAAGGCCATCATATTGCTGGAAGCCGAAGCCAGATTTTTTGGGTATGTGCGAGGGTGGGGGGAGCTAACTATGTAACAAATATAATATGTAAAACATGGACACATACAATTATTGTAGAATTACGATACACGCAAATATTAAAAGTTTGAAAAAATTTTGATTAGGAAACTATACACAGTTTTCAACACTCAGTTGCTTATGCCTCCGTAATTCTGTGATGAATGAATTTGATTCAGCAATTGATTACTTCCCTTTAAAATAATAGAAACCTGAGAAGCTGTATTTCAAATTAATTTTAACCATCATAATTTCTTCTAAGGTCCATTAGAGTCTTCTCAGATGTCCTTATCTTATTTAGCAAAGAGAAGACACGCTCGACTGTTGTATTTTTAGCAGGAAGACATAACACAAAATCCACAGGCTTTGAAATATTCTCATAAGATACTTGTTTGGATGTGAAGTGCTTGAACATTTGTACCCAACGCACACCAGTGACAGTTATTTTTCAAAATATGTTCAAATGTTTGTAAACCTGTTGGACCAAACTGCTATGGTCATCAGTCCCAAGACGTAAAAACTTCTTAAGCAACTACTTAAGACATCACACACACACACACACACACACACACACACACACACACACACACACACACACACACACACCCGTGCCCGAAGGAGGACTCGAACCTCCGGCGGAAGCGGCCTCCCAATTGACAGCATGATTTGTTAGAACACTCGGCTACAGTTTTTATAACGATTCATTACTCTATACGCTGTGACGTGACAAACTACTGCATATTGAGACACTCTTGGAATAAATCATGATCATCCATTTTGCAGTTTGGTAACACATTTTTGAGAGATCCTTAGCGTTTTTGTATCTCATCCCAAGTAGGTACATAGTTTAAAACTTTGAAAAAACACATTTGAAGTATGAAAAAGTAATAGAATGATCTGTCTATTGCTCAATGTATTGTTCACTGCTATCATAAAATTCACAGATGGTTTCAGTAAACTTAATAACGCTTATATACACTGAGATTCAAGTTTGCTCAAGACACTTCTTATAACGTCTGTCATATTCATTCTTAAACCACGAAGTGCTCCGCCAACCTCTGCGAATGTAGCATGCTGTCCTTCTACCTTCAGTACTACTGAATGAAAAGTTAAAAGTTAATGCTTGATTATGTAAGAACCTAAGGACTTCACAGCTTGGGTTTTCAAAGTTGTCTATAACATTATTGGGAACTTTTCTTCATAAAAATGTTAGTGGTCTGTAGAGCTGCACAACTCTTCACAATGGCTGGCATCAAGGCCAACCATCTGATATTGCTGTATCCAAGCAATTGTTTGTACTCTGCATTTAAAAATGTATAGAATACCATTCGGATTATTGCACGGACAAAGTATGTGTTGAAGTGGTTATAAATCTTGTGAATGACACGCACTATACCGACTGGTAAACAATATACAGCTGTCTTTATAGAATTATGTAAGTTGCCCGTCGTACACCAATGACACCACGACAAAGCCAGCCTCTTAATGTGTGGTAAGTGTTGTTTCTCCCTAGAATGAAACTTTCACTCTGCAGCGCAGTGTGCGCTGATATGAAACTTCCTGGCAGGTTAAAATTGTGTGCCGGAACCGGGACTCGAAACTGGGACCTTTGCCTATCGCGGGCAAGTTGTGGAGCGGCACCGTGAGTCGTGTCAGGATAGCTCAGTGGTAGAGCGCAAGCCCGCGAAAGGCAAAGGTCCTAGGTTCGAGTCCCGGTTCCGGCACACAATTTTAACCTGCCAGGAAGTTTCGTTGTTTGTCCCTCTTCGACACCGTCCACCAAAGGTAATGTCAGCATTGTCCTTGCAGAATGCTAAAACTTATCATTCAACTCATTTTTTGTGAGCGATTACATTGATAGTTTCCAATAATATCTGAAGTTTCATCACGCTGCTTTTCTAAACTGGAGAATTTTCACACAAATGCCTTCAGGATGCAAGAAATATCGAACGAGAACAGAGAAGAGTATTGTGTTGCCATGATTAGATTCATAAGAAAGGAAAGTAATGCAATTTACTTTGCGTATATCCCGCTGCTGTTCATCACTTCAATGTGGAGCAAGCACGTTCAAAACAATGGCTTCGCATTTTATACACCCACATATGTACTTAGATTCGAAGCATTTATGTATTAGTTTAGATGTAAACTCACTTGATTGAAAGCTATGGTTCTCGTGTACCAAATGGTAGGCCCATGTGCATTGCTCCGCAGATAGTTTAAGTCGGTGGTCATTTGGATCAACTTGCGGAAAGAAGTCCGTTAAATTTCTATAAGATGCTGCACTAGTATCTGATAACTTGTGTTCGGCCATTTTCAAATGATTCTCTACGTCGTACTTCGATCGATGGGAAACAGAAAACTTACGTCCACATTTCGTGCAACGGGCATGGTGGTCTGTTCGCCCTCTTTATATTAATTTGTTAATTATTTAATTAACCCTTAACTACTATGGACGTCGTCAGGAAAACAATTACTATAGACGATTCGCTCTGACCGCTTATATATAAACTGTAAAGTATTCTGTTTCCCCTCCAAAATAGTGACAAAACAATGTTCTTAAATGAAAGACGATAAGCTTAAAATCAATTTATTATAATTAAACATACAAAAAATAAATTAAATAACATTTCCTATCATGTAAAACAGATAATGGTATTCAAACAATTTTTTTTTTATAAATGTGAAAATATTGAGTCACAAAAGTGACTGGCTGAGTCAAAGGTCGGAGGTTTTGCAAAACAGAATGCTATTAGATTGGCTACACAGGGGGTTGAAATTATCGTTAGCCCTAAGCTCCCCAAAGTAAATAGGCAGATCTCAAAAGAATAAAATAAGGGACAGAATCCAACAAGTCTGATACATATAACCCTCCAGCAAGTGCGTCACCTTACCCACACAGATGATCATTGACGGCAGCGTCTCAGGCTCGCAAGCAGCGGGCGGTGGGAGCGGATGAGCTGAAATTTTTATCCGACCGTAATTGCTGCGACCTGTTAAGCAGGGTCGACATGTAACTTAACACAGCGTCACTGGCGTTGGCGTCGCTAGGCAGTTGCTGTGCGATTCTATCACGCTAGTAGACTAATCAATATTTTGCATAGGTGACACAAAGGCCACTTAGCACAAATCGATCAGTCACTTGCGTAATAAAATCAGTAAAAACAATGCCCGATTCGCAAGGGCGTGAATGCTCAAATAGAGACTTCTAGCAAAACGAAAACTAAACTGTGGCCGCTCACAGCGTAACCACAGCACAATGTAACGTCCGCGAAGTAAACACAAGTTCTACAAGGTCCGAATCTTTGGAATCACACACAAGTCTAACCAGAGGACCATTTAAGACGATGTCCTCCCCGCGAATCTAAACGGAGTATTCCGTGTCTCCCGAGGTCTGTACACTTTGGACGCTCACACAGGAGTCTCTCGAGCTGCGTACACTTCGGACGGTCAGACACGAGGGACTGTCCCTCCTCGCGCTCTGCCGCAGCTCATGGCAAGTGACAGCGGCCACACCCATGCGCGAAAAGACGCACCAATATCTGCTAACGGCTAATAGTCAAACCAATCGCACGGCGTAGCGCCATTGTCAAATTGTTTAGCTGTCATTCTAAAATAATGTGCCGAATCAGGACGCGTTCTCTGCGGCTGCCAAGAGGCCTCGCCCACGCCACCACAGCTTCCCGCGGATTTCACCGTTCCCAGGGTGAATGCTCTGCAAGTAATTTCAGCTTGCTCCTAGCTACGGTCACACGACCAAAAAAAAAAAAAAAAAAGAAAAAAAAAATGCTATCGTTGTGCTATATATACAGCCGCTGGAGCCAAACCCCTGGGGCGCCAGACGGGCAGAAAGCTTTCCTCTCAACCTAACCATGTGTCGCACTAACTGTGTTCAAACTCTAACGCCTAAGGGCAATACGTCTCCATCAACAGCCCGGGGCCAAGAGCACTCGGCTATTGTTTGTACCTGGCAAATTCCTCTCTTGCGCAACGGCCGAATGACTAAAAAGGCAGTCCCCGTATCGCCCACCGTAAACCGCGGGCCAACATTGTGTAAAGCGTTCCACACACTCTAAAAAAATTCTGCCAGGTATACTCTGCCGCCTGCAGCGTCGGCGCCAAACAGGTCAAGCCAGCCCATCTTGTCCTTCCCTGAAGGCGAGCAAAAGTTAGTGGGAGGGGTAGACCTCCAAGAGCGTCTCTGCTCTGCGTGGCCTGACGGTGCACAGTACGTAAAACCACTTTTTAGCAGCCAAGCTGCGCCAATAAACATTAAAATCCCGAAATTTTCATATAAACGTAGAATGTGCTACAATCCCAGGAGCCCATCACCCCTGATGTGTCCCCAAAGGCACAGAAATCAATATAAATAAAGATCTACAAAGAAACATGTTACATGTTTCAATAATTAGCGTAAAGACAAAGGTACAGTAACACAAGGTTAGTATGAAAAATAGACTAATTACAGCCCCCGTCTCACAACACCCCACACCTGTTGAAAATTTCGAGTGTGGAGTATCATAGCTAGAAAGTTGCTATGATAATGAAGCAGGAGAAAAACTATATGTATATCGGGATAGCCAGTCATTTGTATGTAAAAATTAAAAATTTACAAAGATAAATATGTAAGAAATAATAATACGATCAATGGCTTTCTTACTAATTTCATTCACACTAGGGCCCCAATCACTTTCTCTTTTTAGTTGGGTCATCTTTTCGTTGGGGCTGATCTCTATGATGATTCCAAAACCCCAACCCCAAACAGAAACAAACTATCCCTTGTCTGAACATTCATACTATTAAGATGTCTTGGCCCTACCACATTCATGATTAATGACACAAAAATAACATTCATTCATCAAAAAGAAATAAAGAAACGTAAAATTCTACATATTATTTAAAAAATTGATTTTAAGTAAACAAGAGACTCAGATTTAAATAAACAAAGTACATTATATTCAGTTCTAGGCAATGAGTCAAGTGTTTAGAAGCTTTGTAATTATTTTTCTATTAATAAACAATGTTGAAAAACAAACAAGTAAATAAGAAAGAAACATCCTAACTAATAAATGCAGCCGGCCGCGGTGGCCGAGGTGACTGAGGCGCCCCAGTCACGGTCAGCACGGCCACTACGGTCGGGGGTTCGAATCCCCCCTCGGGCATGGATATTTGTGCCGTCGTAGTTCATAAGTAGTTTGTAAGTTTAGGGACTGATGACCCCGTAGTTAAGTCCCATAAGCTTAACAAACATTAAAAACATTAATAAATACAAAAAAAATTAAATAATGAAATAAAGAGAATAATATGCAATAGAAATATTCAAATTGTGACTTAAAATTACTAACATATCATAGAGAAACACATAACATAAAATATCAAAATTGCGTCAAAAAGTGTTATCACATTAAACAAAGTGAAACATGGCACTTTTGTTCATTTTGGGCAATGTTTTTCAGAACAGTGGTGTGTGCATAAAAACTGTTTATGAGTCATAATGGTGGTGTAGTGGGTGTGGGAGGAGCAACACTGGTAGTTTATGGCCGCTCAGTGGACCACAGAGACATTGAGGGCTCACAGTCCGTCGCAGTGGCTGTCCCTTCAGAGGCAGCCGATTCTGCCACAAACACACCGAGACTGGGTCAGTGGGCCACGCGCCAAGGTGCGCGACCCTTCCGTCAGACACCCCCCACAGCGCAGGGATCGCCGGTGACGTAAGTGGCCGCAGGTGGCGGGACACACGGCGAGTATCTTCTGTGTCTCTCGGCAGCCCCCAGCTGGTAGAGAAACCAGTTTCCAGGCCAGCAGTAGGGGCGGGCCTGACCTCGTGGCGAGCGCTGCTTTCCAAGACGGCGGGCGCCTCCTTGTGCTGCCTAGGGCGGCCGGCGCGAGTCACATCATTGCCGGTTTGCGAGTCCAAGCTCAGCACTGCGGTTCCGGACACCGCGTGGGGCTACTGCCGCGGACAGCAAACAGCGTTGATGCGTCAGTGCGTCGCCCCGTTTACACCATCACCACCAGCATATACTTTTTTTTTTTTTAAGAATTATGTTTCTTCTTGCACATCAGCAGCTGCCTGAAATGTCTCTGGACATACAAACATTCACATATAACACAGGAATATAAAACAAATATAATACAAAATTATGTAGATCCTATTAATTTTTTTCAAAAGTTCCTTTAAATAAAAACATTAAATCTTCTTACGTTATCATGGTACCACTGTACCTTTATAAAAAAATTGACACACAAATTTTTTTGCTTAATTCTTTAGTAACAAGTAAAAAAAACTCAAAATATTAATATAATTGTTTCAATAACAGGGTTATGATATTATTATTATTAATAGTTCATTAGTACATGCTTTAGTGTCCATGCAAACAAACATAATTTTGTTAATTACTAAGTTTACTGAAGTGCATGCTCAAGGAAACTGTCTATCAAGCTCGTACTACAGACATACAAATGGAACATATAAGTATTTGTTTATACTCCCTGACCAGTTCCTTAAAAAAAATTCTGTTGTGTTATTTTACTGCAGTCTTCTTTAGATTCTTCAGTTTTATTTCCATCATGCTGTTATGGGCTTAAGAGTACAATGGAGTTCGGTCATTCTGAAACTGTAGATTAATGTTAGTGTACATGTTGTAGAAGTTTATCCTGAAAATAAACAATCATGATTAGAGCGAAGGAAAAATGTTGCCCTATCCAAGTGTGATGAAGTAATATACCTTAACGTAACTTCGCCTCAATATTGTGGGAGCCACTAACGAACACAGCGAAAATATCGTGCAGTATCGCATTTATGCGATTACACGATACAAAAAAATGTCAACACGCCATATGCGCGGACACCACGAAATCACAACGAAAAAGACGCGTAACCCCACACCCATACCAACGTTACGGATCCCAAAGACTGACTAGGCAAATCACTCGTGGATAGCCGTTCCATCAAGTCTTATTCACAACGACTTGCGCTCACAGACGCAACAAAATCACAGCGAAACAAACACCCACAAAACAATTTGAGGAAAAAAAAATTACGTCAACGACGAGAATTATCCATCCACTTTCGCAGAGTCGCTACAGAGACAGACTCAACCAACACAAGACGACATATACAATGGCATTCGCAGTCAGCAACGCTGACGCAGCCTAGATATTAATAAATTACCTGGCAATTACAATTCAGATAAACAGCGATAAACACAGAACAACATGACGAAGAAGTTGGACAGCTGACGCCTAAGAAAAAGACAGAAATTAAATAACAAAAAGCCGCCCTAAGGTCTTCAAGGACACACGTCGAGATAATTCAATCCCTATCACAAAACCAAATTAAATGCTGAAATACGACGATAAACAAACATAAGGAAAACCTGTAAATGTGTCAATTGATTACACACAACTTATTTCTAAAAACAAAAGGAATACATTAACAATCAACAAATTAAAGTACAAACACAAACTTATATTCACACGGGAAATATATATTTACAGTACATTACTGCAGATTCTGCAAGGTTGCGTTGTAGAAGGTGGGAAGACGCAACGATCGGTTAGCGCACAACTTCCGAATTTACTTGCGGATCTCGAGGGCGCGCTATCTGCATCTATCGCCCGTCATTGGCGGCTAGTTGTGTCCGAACGCTTTTGGGCCCTAGTAGGTTGCGGCGCTCCGATCTCAACTGTTTCTACTCCCCTATTATTTTGACTGGGGGCTGTTTGGTTACCCCAGGAATTACCGCTACCTTGGGCAGACGGCCACTTATGAACTTGTTGTGACTGCCTGTAACCATTATTCTGGTTCTGGAACCGGGGTGGACCGTTATTTTGCCATTGTGCATTGTTTTGGCCCTGTCCTGAACTATAATTATTGGAAAAGGATTGGTTCTGCTGGCCGTCATTATCATTATTGCGCCAGTTTTCGTTGTTATGAATCCTCTTTTTCCAATCGTTGTCGCTGTTCCACCAGCGTTTGCGATTCTTCTTTCGCCCACGGTCGCCGTTGTTTCCCCAAGAATTATTGCCTTCATTTTGCGGAGGATTTTCGGCCCTGTTATCTTGAGGACGCCTCCTGTGTCAGATTTCTACTTATTCTGCCTCTCTAAGCGCGGACATAAATTGATCAAGAGTTCCGTCGCATTTTCCTATCATGCTCCTCCGGTATCCTTCAGGGAGCTTGGTAAAGCAGTGCTTCATAATTTCCTTGTCCGAATATGGGTTATCAAGGACTCTGTTTTTCTTTATTAGTGAATCCAGAAACTTGACTGGGTTCTTAAAACAGGCGGAGAACATGTCGCATCCCATAACAATTTCATCTCGGATTCGCTCCTGCACTTGTCAAGGCCAATACGAAGCAAGAAACGTTTTCCTGAACTGCTCATATGACGTACAAGATTCCGCCACAGAGCGCATGTGTTCCGCCACGCTCCCTTGCAGATGGCCGCAAATGAATTCAAATTTATACTGCAGTGGCCACTCTGGCGGGAGTATTCTATCAAACTGTGCAATGAACGACTTCGGGTGCAGTGCATTGTTCGATTCACCGTAGATCTGAAAATTCTGTACAGACAGGAAGTGATTCAGATCGAATGGCTTATATGCTGTGGCTCCACCGTCGTATTGCGCGTGCTCTTCCGTTCTCATGCTCTGCTGATTATTGCCAGCTGAAGCATACCTCTCAGAAACAGCTGATCCGTGGAGGTGGGAGTCTGTCCTACATAGACGACAGCAATTATCATCTGCCTCGGATCGTGTGTGTACACTGTGTGAAATTTCCCCCCGAGTGTTTGATTCCTCTATGACTGGCGAATGGTGACGGAAGACATGTGTACTTTCGTCCTGTCGCGGTTCCGTGGGTCTATCTATTTCGCGTGGTACACGATCCGCACTTTCTCTCGCATTTCTCGTACTTGTGGTCGCTGTCGACAATGTCGCAATTCTCTCTACATCGCCGCGAGTTCTTTTTATATCGCGACTCAATTCCTTCTGTTGTGAAGAAATGTTAGTTTGTGCCTCTTTGATTTCCGCTATTTCTGTCTGCTGATTTGTAATCTCAGCGATCGCTTTTGAATTTTCTGTGATTTTTTTCTGTTGTCTGCTTCAGAATTTCCTTTCCTTGTTCGCGTAATGTGGCAACTACTTTCTTGACATTAGCGATGTCAACCCGTGACTTTACTGCAACTCTTTTGGCCAATTCGGCCGTCTTTCTTGCACCAGCTGCTTCGTAGCGAGCAATTCTGACGTCTTTCTTTGCCTCTATTGCAGTGTCCTTTGCTTCACTCGCTGTTTTACCGATAGAAACAAGTTCTTGCCTGACTACCGATAATTCCTCTTTGAGTTCACCCACACGGGCATCGATAACTCTCCCTAATTTGTCGGCATTTTCACTAACACGAGCATCTATAACTCTTTCTAGTTTTTGTATTTCTTTTTTTTTTCTTTGTTGTTTATCATGAATTAAATATCTCATCAAATCCCCCAGCTGAAAATCCTCATGATTTCCAGCTGGCGTGGACGACCTTGATACTGTTGGCTTGAGGCTTTGCGCTTTTGTATAAGAAGTTCCCTCATCACTATGAGCATACATTTTGCTCTTATTGTGACTGTGAGGAATTTCAATCTCACTTTCACTATAGTTGTTTACTGAACTCTGCCTATTTAATGTTTCTCTAGAAGCTTTTCTTGACACTTTACTCAATTCGCGTTTTCTACATGATTCACGACGACTAGAAAAGTCAGAATCATCTGAATGGCGCTCCGTGTCACTCATTGTGGCACTGTTTACTGACACACCATTAGTTTCTAGAAGCCTAGCCCTACTCCTAGTAATCATAAATTTTTAATATACAAATTTACATACTTTTATATGCAAGTGTCTATCCGGCATACAACGTATTGGCCTGAGTATTTGAGATTAAAACACATCAAAATGTCCGTCACAATAATAAATTTCGTACGCGAATAACTTTTAAAAACACGTACATAAATATTTGCCCACCAAATGACACAAGCAAAACCACGCCGTTAATGTCAACGCCGTAAAAACAACGCCGTTGCGTCGTGCAAAAACCACATTACATGAACGCTGCAAAAGAACACTTGATGACGGGTTGCGCACATAAAAATTTCTACAAACTAACTACAACTACGGCGTTTGGCCTGCCTGCAACTGGACAACATATGACCACATCACAGAATCTCCTAACATTCGATAATCCTATGGCAGGAGTCGCCATGTGTAACTTTTCTGTTTTCCCTCCAAAATAGTGACAAAAGAATGTTCTTAAATGAAAGACGATCTGCTTAAAATCAATTTATTATAATTAAACATACAAAAAATAAATTAGATGACATTTCCTATCATGTAAAACAGATAATGGTATTCAAACGATTTTTTTTATAAATGTTAAAATATTGAGTCACAAAAGTGACTGGCTGAGTCAAAGGTCGGAGGTTTTGCAAAACAGAATGCTATTAGATTGGCTACACAGGGGGTTGAAATTATCGTTAGCCCTAAGCTCCCCAAAGTAAATAGGCAGATCTCAGAAGAATAAAATAACGGACCGAATCCAACAAGTCTGATTCATATAACCCTCCAGAAAGTGCGTCACCTTACCCACACAGATGATCATTGACGGCAGCGTCTCAGGCTCGCAGGCAGCAGGCGGTGGGAGCGGATGAGCTGAAATTTTTATCCGACCGTAATTGCTGCAACCTGTTAAGCAGGGTCGACATGTAACTTAACACAGCGTCACTGGCGTCGGCGTCGCTAGGCAGTTGCTGTGCGATTCTATCACGCTAGTAGACTAATAAATATTTTGCATAGGTGACACAAAGGCCACTTGGCACAAATCGATCAGTCACTTGCGTAATAAAATCTGTAAAAACAATGCCCGATTCGCAAGGGCGTGAATGCTCAAATAGAGACTTCTAGCAAAACGAAAACTAAACTGTGGCCGCTCACAGCGTAACCACAGCACAATGTAACGTCCGCGAAGTAAACACAAGTTCTACAAGGTCCGAATCTTTGGAATCACACACAAGTCTAACCAGAGGACCATTTAAGACGATGTCCTCCCCGCGAATCTAAACGGAGTATTCCGTGTCTCCCGAGGTCTGTACACTTTGGACGCTCACACAGGAGTCTCTCGAGCTGCGTACACTTCGGACGGTCAGACACGAGGGACTGTCCCTCCTCGCGCTCTGCCGCAGCTCATGGCAAGTGACAGCGGCCACACCCACGCGCGAAAAGACGCACCAATATCTGCTGACGACTAATAGTCAAACAAATCGGATGGCGTAGCGCCGTTGACAAATTGCTTAGCTGTCATTCTGAAATAATTTACCGAATCAGGACGCGTTCTCTGCGGCTGCCAAGATGCTCCGCCCACGCCACCACAGCTTCCCGCGGATTTCACCGTTCCCAGGGTGAATGCTCTGCAAGGAATTTCACCTTGCTCCTAGCTACACTCACACGACAAAAAAAAAAAAAAAAAAAAAAAAGAAAAAAAAATGCTATCGTTGTGCTATATATACAGCCGCTGGAGCCAAACCCCTGGGGCGCCAGACGGGCAGAAAGCTTTCCTCTCAACCTAACCATGTGTCGCACTAACTGTGTTCAAAATCTGCTGCTTTGTAGGAAATTTTTTAGATAACGCCTAAGGGCAATACGTCTCCATAAACAGCCCGGGGCCCAGAGCACTCTGCTATTGTTTGTATCTGGCAAATTCCTCTCTTGCGAAACGGCCGAATGACTAAAAAAGCAGTCCCCGCTATTGCCCACCGTAAACCGCGGGCCAGCATTGTGTAAAGCGTCCCACACACTCTAAAAAAATTCTGCCAGGTATAATCCGCCGCCTGTAGCGTCGGCGCCAAACAGGTCTAGCCAGCCCCTCTCGTCCTTCCCCGAAGGCGAGCGAAAGTTAGTGGGAGAGGTAGACCTCCAAGAGCGTCTCTGCTTTGCGTGGCCTGACCATGCCCAATACGTAAAAGCACTTTTTAGCAGCCAAGCTGCGCCAATAATCATTAAAATCCCGAAGTCTTTATATAAACATAGAATGTACTACATCCCAGGAGCCCATCACCCCTGATGTGTCCCCAAAGGCACAGAAATCAAAATAAATAAAGATCTACAATGAAAAATATTACATATTTCAATAATTAGCGTAAAGAGAAAGGTGCAGTAACACAAGGTTAGTATGAAAAATAGACTAATTACAGCCTCCGTCTCACAAAACCAATTGAATATACTTTTCTAATACTACTTTTTTCTGCTTTGTGGGTGCACGAATAGGAAACTTCAAAAGACAAAAATCATCGTTGTTAGTCAACCGCAGAAGACATATGTTCTCGCAGAGTTTTTTTTTATAATTTTTTGAGCTCTGGTACTATATCACTTGATGTAGATATTATATATTACGTTTTTTTATGAAGGGAGCGTGCTGGTGGAAAACAATTTTGCTTAATTTAGCTGATGTAGTTTAATCTAGCGAACAATGGAACATAGTTAACAAACATTCTGATGAAACCAGTGGTCAAATTTTAAAACAGAAAAAACCTGCATAAAAATCAGAACTATCCTTTGGCAGCGGCGTATCTATATGTGACCTCTCCGGGAGACTCTGAGATAGGTCTTCAAACTGTCAAGAGGCCATCGCAGACGACACATTTTTTGGGACCCTAACCTAAAGTGGGCCAATACTTGGCGTATGGAGGCATCGTAATAATGGTAGCGCTAGGAAATGAATCACTATCTTTCAACTATTTTGTCCACTTATGGCAGCACCAGCAAAATTATCAGGCTATTGATGCCAGATTCGTTCTGACCGTAAGCATCTCTTTCTCAATCTTGAATTCATTGGTTAACGGTATAGAGGCTATGAGTAAATTTGCCTGTAAAGCAATTCTGCTGTCTACAGTTATTATGGAAAAATGAGAGAAGTGACAACGTAAAAAGTGGACAAACGAGTATCTTCTAAAAATGTGCCATTTTTCATGTGTTGATCTTTTCAAGGAGGTAAATACTTCACACCATACACTCAGGTGTATGATAGCGCTAAGAGAAAATCAATAAGTGCTTCCTAGAGACTTTTAACGACACAGATTCTTAGCTACTGGTGGAAGCTCTGCTGAACTGCATCTTTTTGCTAGTTTAGATTAGATTAATACTTGTTCCATAGATCTTGAATACGACACGTCGTAATGATGTGGAACGTGTCAAGTTAATAGAAGGTGTCTGTACAAGACGTTACATTACACAAAATATTACATTACACACACACAGACACACACTTCTTAGATCTACTAATTTATATCCAAAAATTATCCAGTGAGTAGAAGGAGTTGTCATTCAGGAATTCTTTTAATTTATTTTTCAGTGCTAGTTGGCAATCTGTCAGGCTTCTGATGCTGCTTGGTAGGTGACCAAAGACTTTTGTGGCAGCATAATTTACCCCTTTCTGTGCCAAAGACAGATTTAGCCCTACATAGTGAAGATCATCCTTTCTCCTGGTGTTATAGCTGTGCACACTGCTATTACTTTTGAAAATTCTACCTTAGTTACAGACTTTGAAAGGCGGCTGTCTGCCGTATTCCCTAGGTTTTTAACTTTGTAATTTATCTAAGTTCACTAGACGGGCTTTTCTGCTAAACGAGAACCCCTTTCGTTCGGAGGCATGAGAAATAGCATTTCATTTCATGTTTTTAAATGTTAGTCTCTGTAATACTGTGTTAATCTTGCTGGAATTTTATTATGCTAATAATTTATCATTCTGTCTATGAATGTGGCAATATGAACGGTTTCTCCGTGACGCCGTTGTCCCTGTGAGAATGTGTACTTGCTTTATTACGTATGTGCATGTACGAGTATCTTCTAGCATGGCAGTCTGAGAGTATGTATGAGAATTTTCGTCTTCGGCTGCTGGCTGTGCACTCTGCATCTCTGGCTTCATGTCAATAGGTAGTCGTTACCAACCTCTGCTTTGATGATACCAAAGAGGTTCCTCCACCCTTTGGTTACAAGTTGGGTTGGCAATGCCCAGTAGCGAGTCTCGGTAGGACGTGCGAGTCTAGGCTCTCCCCACCACCTCGTTCTTCTTGGGTTATTATGGATTTCCGGTGGGTGACGGGGATCTTGTGGGCCGATTATTCACTCTGTGGCTGCACTTCGGCCTGGTAAGATGTCCTGATTTTCTTTCCTCTCTTGAGATGGTAGCGATTCGTTGTCTGGTTTGTTAAAGTTAGAATTCAGAACTTAGGTTCATTTTTCGGAATAAGTTTCTCCGATCGTGTACAGAAGTGTATTCAATTTCATTTCGGTGATTTTGCATAGGTAAACACAGTGAATATGTAGCTAATTCGGTTTGATAGCAGCTGAGAATCGGTAACCTATGTGAGACTAGCTGGCGATGTACGAACTCGGTTTAATTTCATCTAGCTTTGTGGGATTCAACTACTTTGCGGGAATATTTTTATTCTGTATAGTGGTTGTGAAATATTCTTTTCCCTCTTCTCCTTCCCTGAGTGATATGTACTGCATGTGGTGTGTTCTTAGAAGCCTTCAGCTACCCCTGTGTCTGTTTCTATGCCCTTCGGGCAAGAAATGATGCATCTATCCTTCTGATTTCCTTTAGTACATCGCGATCTTCTCTCCGCCTATTTTAAATTGCTGTTTCGTTTCCAAACTTGTACTTTGTATTCAGACTTCGTCAGTAAATTCTCTTCTAGCCTTGTACTACCCCCTTCGTTAGCTAGTTTATGAAACACTACGTATTTCTAGAGGCTTCATGCCGTATTTCTTAGTTGATTTACTCCGACTTTGAATTTATTCCACTTTTCTGATTTCTGAAGACTGCAATTCGTCCATCCGTGTAAACCCTCCCAATCGCGTCTAACTGTATTTCTTTAGCTTCCTTATTATATTCTACGCATTTCTAAGGGTTGTATGCCATAGCTATTTTTCTTTATTTTTCGGAAATTGAATTTTGTATTTTTTACTGGTTTTCGGAACCACGTGGTTTCGAACTCCGACTTCAAGGGTTTATAGCTAGTCACTTGAGTTTTCGCCACTGCTCACATACCAGTGCCTTACTATTGTGTATTCTTGCTTTGTAATCTATAATTCCATTGATTTTTGTTGAAATGAATACGACCTTTACGCACTTCGCCTTCAGTGGGGTGCGAATATGTAATGTAGCAGACACGTGCCGTGTGTCTCAGTAAGTCTGTATGCTCACGGTTGGATTGAAAATGGAAATTAATCTCGCTATTATTGCGTACCATCTCAAGTTAAGAAAGACAGACCAGAGCCACCTACGAAGAATACTTTCCCTGTGTTGTGTGGTACATCCTGGTTCGCTGAATTTCGCCTACGATAGCGGCGCCCGCTTCTGCTTCGTATCAGCACGCTGAGTTGGGTGAGTTTCGCTTTGCTTCGTGCATGTGAGTAGCTGAATGCTTGTTGATTGTAAGTCCCTCCTCCGACGATGTTCAGTTCAGATTACTTTAACTTAATGTTTAATGGGATGCATTTTTATTGTTTAACAAAATTGGTTGCCCCATTTGGTCATGTTTGAAATGAATAAATAATTTATTGTCACTTAAATTTTGTCTTACTTATGAATATTAGTTTATGAATACCCTCCATTTTTATTTAATGTTGTTTTTCACCAGTGCTGAGAACAAATTCAGATGCATATTATCATATTTTTAATTCCGTTGCGCCATAAATGTTCTCACAGCCATATTCATGAAATGGTTTAGTTCGGGTTGCCTTGTATATTAATGATTGTGTGTAATTCTCGTGATCCACTGTCTCTTGGTCTTCCTGCTGCTAAAGTAAAGTTTGAGTCAGTTCTAAATTCTGGGCCAGGGAACAAGATTCTGTTGCAGGAAGTAGTCAGTAGTTCACGCGAATCCTTTAGCCGATTTTACGACCAGAGTTATATGTTTAAAGTAAGTTTTTAAACTGGCTCCTTTCAGCTAGAATTAATTTCACAAATAACGGTGGTCTTTCAATTTCTGTTCAAATTCTATATTTATTGTTGGAGTTGTGCCATTTACTGTACGGGACTGTGTATACTGTGTTTTATCGAAATTTAATGAGAGTCCGTTTGCAGAGAACCACATAATAATATTGTGAAAAAGAATTTTTACGATTACATCACTTATTTCTTGTTTTTTTGGATGTGATTACTATACTTGTATCGTGAGCAAAAAGAACTAACTTTGTATCTTCATCAATGTAGAATGGCAGGTCATCAATGTATAACAAGAACAGTAAACGACCTAAGATTGAACCGTGTGGCGCCTCATCCTTGATAGCCGCCCCAGTTTAAGGAATCGGCTGATGTTTTGACATTACATGGACCACTTATTTCAACTTTCTCCATTCTTCCAGTTAAGTATGAATTAAATCATTTGTGCACTGCCCCACTCAAACCACAATGATTAAGCTTATCTAGAATAATTCCATGATTTACACAATCAAAGGCCTTTGAGAGATCACAAAAAATACCAGTGAGTGATTTCCGGTTATTCAGAGCATTTAATATTTGATCAGTGAAGGCATATATAGCATTTTAGATTTTCTATAAAGCTGTCATAAGACACATTGGGCGGTAGTTGTTGACAACTGATGTATCTCCTTTTTATGCAATGGTTTAACAATGGCATATTTCAGTCTATCAGGGAAAACACCTTGCTTCAGAGAGCTATTACAAATGTATCTGAGAATCCTACTTATCTGTGGGGAACAAGCTTTAAGTACCCGGCTGGAAATGCCATCAATTCCGTAAGAGCTTTCACTTCTCAGTGAGTTTATTATTTTACTGATATCAAGAGGTTGGTGGAATTACAATTGTATCAAACTGTGTAGGTATTGCCCCTTCTATCAGTAGCCTGATCTCTTCTAAGGAACATCTAGAGCCTATTTTCTCCACAACATTTAGAAAATGATTATTGAAAATACTTTATATTTCTGACTTTCTTCAGTACACTTATCATTCAGTTTTATGGTAATACAGTCTTCCTGTGCTTTTGGTTGCCCTGTTTCCCTTTCAATAATATTTCAAAGAGTTTTAATTTTTTATCAGAGGTACTGATCTCAGACATGACTTTTTAATAACTTTTCTTAGTATTGCACAATAATTTTCATAAAACTGGGTAATTTATGGATCAGTACTCACTCTTGCCGTTAGATACAGTTACCTTTTACGGTTGCAAGATATTCTTATTCCTTTAGTTAGCCATGTTTGTTTTACATGTTTCCTTAGAATTTTGTTTAACTACTTTCTTGGGAAAATAATTGTTAATTGAACGCACTACTTTGAAAGTCTGATTTGATTTACTGCATGGAGCTATGTCATGAACTGTAACTAGCTGAGCACCATGGTCTGAAATGCCAGTCTCAACAGGACCAGCATTTATGTTCTTAAAGTTATGTCGGTCTATAAAAAGTTATCTATCAATGTGCTACTGTTATTTGTTATCCGAGTAGGAAAATCAATAATGGAACTTAAATCGAAAGATCTAAGTAATACTTCTTCTTATTCTTCCTATTACACTCTTTCAGTGAATCAACATTGAAATACCCACAAATGATAATTTGCTTCCCCCTGTCTGACATATAGCACAACAATGCATCCAAGTTTTCTAGAAAAATCTGAAAATTTCCTGAGGGGGGCCTATACACTGTTACAATTATGAAAGTTCCATCATTTAGTTTAAGTTCAGTGGCACACGTTTCTGTACTTTGTTCTACACAAAACTTTTTTGTTTCTAAATTTTTCACATTGTGAAAACTTTTAACATATATGGCAACTCCTCCTCTCACCATGTTATCTCTATTTACATGTGCAGCTAATTTGTACCCATTGATATTTACATTTCCCATTTCATTGACAATGTGATGCCCAGACTGGCATAGTACATTTATTACATTATTAGTTTCTAAATCTTCTAAACAAACCAAAAGCCCGTCAACTTTATTCTTCAATCCTCCAATATTTTGATGAAATATACAAACATTGTTTTACACGTTTGTAAATATCTGTCAATTTTTTACCATCTTTAGTACCAGCTTGCCTGAATTTCTCACTGGACACTGATCTTAACCTAAAAAAAGAGTTTCTACCGTGAGTTGTAGTTCCTCCCCCCTTTATATTTCCTGCTATTAGCCCAGCCACTTTACTCTTCCCTTGCCTGTTGAGGTGGAGGCTATGTATGATATAATCCCACCGAGACAGAGAATCAACACGAATCATACCAATGTGATACCTCACACCAGATCCAAGCACCCGTTCCAACTCCAGATTTACTCTCCTGTCAGAAGAGTTAAAGTGAGTGCGGTCATGGCGCTCCAGAACCGACATAAACCCAACACTGGTATGACACGATGCTGAGGCAATCTTGGCCAGGTCACACTATATACTGTACGCCGGATCTGTGTCAATATTATTGCCCGCCTCTTGCATGCGAACTACCTACCAACAAAACTTTCTTCTACTTTGCAGACTTCCCTACATTCTTATTCAATTTGCTAGCCGGCCGCGGTGGCCGAGGAGACTAAGGCGCTTCAGTCACGGTCTGCACGGCCACTACGGTCGGGGGTTCGAATCCCCCCTCGGGCATGGATATTTGTGCCGTCCTAGTTCGTAAGTAGTTCATAAGTAGTTTGTAAGTTTAGGGACTGATGACCCCGTAGTTAAGTCCCATAGACTGTACAAACATTTAAACATTTCAATTTGCTACTGAAAGTTTGTTGTGCCCTGTCTACATCTACTTATGTCTGAGGCTCATCAGTTTCTAACTGAGGCAACAAGTCAAACTTATTTTGAACATTAATAACAAATCTGTCTGAAGAAGTTCTTGGCCTGTTCATTATGCCTGTTGCCACTTCCCACCCTGTTCACCCTTCTACCCACTTAACCTATGCAGTTCACGCCTAACCTCATCTAACTCGGCCTGAAGGGCAGCAATTTTCCCTCCCTGTTCCACAATCTTCCTGTCTCTACTACACAATCTACAAAGCCACTGATGAGACTCGTTCACATGCCCGATTCCCGCGCCACTACATTCTCCCTAATGACAAAAAGTTACTGCATCCACCACACCAGATCCCGGAGCTAACAATTCTACGGCATCTCAGGCACTTTACACTCATGATATAAACTGATTTTAGTGTTACTAAGGCAATTAAGTGACCGAAAAACAATGAAAATACGTATACGAAAATTTAGGCCTACTAGCGACTATGTAAACGGTATGTGTCCAGAAATTTGTTAGTAGAATTACGATAATCTACATATATAAAGAGGCAGCAAATGTATTTACGACACTGATATTAGTGCAGAATAGCAGTAATTGCACTTAAAATTGCGGAATAAACTTTAATCTGTAAGCTGAAAAGTTCGGCCTAGCAGCGAGTATGTAAACAAAACGAACTTTTACGCTTGAAGAGCACACTAATACAAGAATTAAATTAGTTAAAAGGGCTTAAGACAGTTTATTACTTGCAGATTACTTATCAAATTCGAGAGCTGTGACTCCAGGCGTCCGGGCAAAAGGGTGCAAGGCTACCATTATTCTCCTTGCTTTTCATTTTCAGCACATATGGTAACGACCTCTAAAGTTCTATAAATTCTGTTTGAAACTCTCTGGAGTAAATTAGCCTACCTTGAGCATCTCCAGAAAATCACTCGTACTAAATTCCGTTTCTCACAACGCCGACCTAACAACTCGCGCCAAAGCAACAACGTACTGAGCGATCAGTGGCGTAGCGTGGATTTCTGCTAGCGGTGCAAACCGTAATTTTGCCCCTCCCCCGTATTTTCGGAATTAGGCCAAAGATATAAGTCAATATTGCTGCAGTGTTTATCGAAAGAAAATAGGGTCGCTCCAATTTATTTTCCCTGAATAATTTTTTTGGGTCTCCTCTATTATTTCTGTTATTCTGAAAAAATCATTTTCGAAGATTACTTATAGGACTCATTTGTCTAAGGTTTCTGTTACGGCTAAGAAACATTCCATAAATTTAACATAATTTCAACTAAAAATGCGTTTTGCGCTGGGAAGTAAATACTTTTTAACATAGAATTTATGAGCCTTCAGGGCTTTCATAGGAATAAATTATGGTATTCTGATTAAAGTCGGATGAATACTTTTACGTGTATGAAAAGTATAATAATTCCTTGTCAGTAGGATTTCAGTGTTCGTTACACGTGATGCATCAAGTCTGCGTATGGACAAACACACTCCGTTTTGTAGGCTTACGGAGTAGATGGAGATAAACCAGGCTTTTATCAATTCAAGAGAACTTCAACACTTACAAGAGCTCACCTTCGACATGTCAATGTTTCGTGAAGTATTATGAAAGAACAGTAACGGTCATGCCAGGAAACAACACCAATGAGTAAATTACAAATAGCAGAAGAGGGAAAGGAAACAGTGGGACTCTTCATACTGGAGCGGAAGTCAGTCCAGACTGCTACCACATCACTTGCTGGATGCAACATTCAAACTAGTCCGTTAATGGTGAAACGGGTTTGCTCTAATTTAGCTGATTGCAAAGCTAGTCTGTTGAATAATAATGTTACGTGAATGTTAATTAAGTAGCTGTTTTGTTAATATTGTAGTTTTCAAGTTCTGAAAAGACGTCAGAATTTATTATCTTATTGGAATGTAGGAGTATATGGTACAAGACACGAAATGCCAACCGTCCGTTAGCACAAGTAATTCATCTGCGAGGGAATAAAATATTTTCATGAATTTCAATTTTTCCTTTCTGACTGCGTATTAACATCTTTTGTTTGATAAAAACCTTGTTTGTTAATTGGACAACAATGTCTATATAGTCACTTGCAAATCCAAAAGCATGACAGAAAGAACGTAAAATTTTTTATCAGACTCATTAAATAAGTTACTCAAGACACTTTCAATTATGTAAAATCACAAAACAGATATTAACATTCGACTTAAACAAAAGCCTCTGAATAGTTCCGAGCTCTATAATAGACCTGAACTTCAAAACCAAATGATTGTAAATCTATCGGACCAAAGTGCGTGGTCATCAGTCTGTAGCTTACAAACGACTTAAACCTAGGTAAACTAACCTAAGCACAACACACACACACATGGCCCAGGGAGTACTCGAACCTCCGACGGCGAGCAACCGCGCGCTCCGCAGCGAGGCGCCTTACACCGCTCGGCTACTCCACCACGGCCCACAATAACAACAACATGTGTTGTGGGGGCGTCAGGTGGCGCTGCTCCTCCCTCTACAGAAGAGCTGCTTTGTTTCTTTCTTTTTTTACGCTTCCGGCGTTATTTTAAAAATAATTAAAGAAAAAAAATAATAAACAGGTCGTGTAGGGGTCAGCGTAAATGTCTCGAAAGCAGGAGACCCGGGTTCGAATCCCGGCTGGGTATACATTTTCAGCTTTGCCCAATCGCAGTTGATGTCATATATTTTGTGAATATAAAAGAATAACAACTGCAGGATCAGACGTGACGTCTATTCTTTCGGAACAGACGCACATGTATATACATTATTATTTACTGCAGAAAATGCAGAATCTATACCACCTCTTCTATGGCTGATATCCTTACACATTCCTCGTGTGTTGTTAGCAAACTTAAAGGGCCGTAATAGTCACACTGTTCCAGGTCCATCTTCCTTTACTCAATAAAATTCATGACTCCTGACCGGTCTTCTGTCTCTTTCTGTTCCATTCTTCTTCTCGTCTAGCCTCAAATCCACATTTCTTAGGGATGGTCTGAAACATTACACTGGCAAATTCCATTAGTGGGTGTACAACGAATAGTTATTTATTAGCGCCCAAGTTGCGGAGAATTCTGATTCATCGTGCCTCTTCCCTGACACGAATATTTTGTCTCGAGAGCCTGGAGAACCTCTGCCCAAAATTAACAACGCCTACTCCACTCTTTCATCGGAAAACGGCACTGGCACTACGGCGGTACTAAATAGACAAGGTGGCTGCGCCCGCGTGCATCTGCCGCGGCACTTCCCTCTACCTAACTTCAGTCAGCACTAATTTAATTTATCTGCCTGTGCACATGGAGACTCTCGTTTTATCATGCAACTAATTCCATCTACAATCTACCACTATTATGACGTTCATTAACACACCGTAAATTATTCTGTATTTCGTGGCCGCGGCGGAGCGGCCGAGTGCATTGAGGTGCTATGCTACGACACGCGAGGCCTTTCCCTCTCGGGCATAGATGTTTCTGCTGTCTTTAGTATAAGTTAGTTCATAAGTAGTTTGTAAGTTTAGGAACTGATGACCCCGCAGTTAAGTCCCATAAGCTTTACAAACATTTGAACATTTGATTTTGTATTATCGTGATTATCAAGTGCAATGTAACACGATTACACATATATCAAACAATGCAACATAAAAAATAATTCAATGAAATGGGGAATCAAATGCTACTAACTACTAAAAAAATACCACCTACGATTTGTAAACATATTATGAATATTATTGAGATCCTCTGTTATAGAAGACGGACAATGTCTATAATGTCTCCACAATTACAGAAACTGCCTCCACTGCTCGGTGACTCTCCGCACCAAGTAACCACTGTGAACTGCTGTGAGCTGTCACTTCTCTGACTTGTACTGTTGACTCATTATGTTACTAGCACTGATATTACAAAGAGTAGACACCTCCCAACATGTAATCTAAAAAGAAAGGCCTTCACGCAAGAAATTTAGAAGAGGTAATAACAAATCCTTGCAGGCATCAGGCAGGATATGGGAAAAATGTGGAAATTTTGGCAGCTCCGTTTTTCAACGGTGAGTGCTCACGTATAACTTAACCATGTTATTAGCACTATTTTCAGTATTATGGGTAATGCAGGCAGTAACTTGATTATATGGTCAATTTACTGTTATTGACTGTCATAGTTGCACATAAGTAAACTATTTTTAATTCTTGATAGCCGGATTAATTCATTTTAGTCCATTTCCAGATCAACACAACTAAGTTATAGAACACACCCTTTGGGCATTTTTTTTCTGCGTTGGAACTTCCCCATAGGGATCATTGTCATCTAAGTGGAAAGTAATTTGAAGTACCAGGTTCCTAAGCATTTACCTGTATTTGAATTGAAAATTAGTCTCTTTGTGCAAATTATAATATTTATTTCTTTTTAACGCGTTTCGCGCTTTTGGCGCATCATCAGAACACTGTAACAGGGAAAATATACAAATGTCAGTTTCATGCCGCGGACCTATCCACTACAATATCAGGAAACAATCAATTGGGGTTGTGAACATACCTCAGAAACAACTGGATGGCATTAGTTGGCGTAAAAGAACACGATGCTCAGCATTTCGGACTGAATAAAATCTGAGGATTTAATCAAAAGCATCATCAAGAGTTGTAGAGCTGGGACAAAAAGTTCCTAAAATGGAAGTTAGATAATTTTAAAAAACAATCGTGAATGGAGAGTAGTAAGCAGAGCGAGTGTGGAGGTGTATAACTTACCACATCAGCAGCGTTGTGTTGGATAGGTCCGCGTTCACAGAATGAATATCGATACATCACTTTATAAAACGAAACTGCGTGGTTTAGTCCCCTAAAAACCAACAACACCAACAACAAACTACGTGGACAGCTGATAGTCAAGTGACGTGAGGTACCGGATTATACCAAACGCCGCTAGGCGGTGCTGATAAACGCTGGTATGCGTAACTAAGATTTGGGCGGTTAAATTTGAAAAAAAAAAAAAAAAAAAAAAAAAAAAAAAAATGCTGAGCATCGTGTGATTTTACGCCAACTAATGCCATCCAGTTGTTTATGAGGTATATTCACGCCCCCAATTCATTGTTTCCTGATATTGTAGTGGATAGGTCCGCGGCATGAAACTGACATTTGTATATCTTCCCTGTTACAGTGTTCTGATGATACGCCAAAAGTGCGAAACGCGTTAAAAAATAAATATTATAATTTGCAACAGACTACTTTTCAATTAAAAAATATGGATTCACTGTTGCTGCACCAGGCCAACGAACTTGGGAGGAACGTATACAGAAGTCTGCCTTGTCGGGCATTGAACACGGCCGCTTTGTTTCAGAAGACCAAGTGCAAAATCATGAAAGTTTCCATGAGTATCAATTTCAACAGACAATGCCTCACAGATCAACTCATCCCTTTTTATCTGCATCAATATCTTAGAATCCGCAAAAATCAGCGCCCTTCACAATATCTCTGTAAATGTGCTAAAGTGTTAGTAAATAATGAGATAAGACGTCTTCATTCTCTCAAGGACGCTCTTAACTTGACTGCTTATAATGCATATTTCATACGTATTGGTATTATTGGCCCCACAGTACTGGACGAACTTATGAGAGTGTTAAATCTTCTTTTATGGTCTAACAGTCAGGTGACTGGAGAACGTCAACAACGAAAATTAACTGGCTTGTGGAACATATACTCTATTGATAACAACGACCAAGAACATATCTCAGGCGATCATTTCTCCTTTGCCAACCGGTTGGTTAATTTGACTAAAATAGAATTTACCCCACCAACAAAATTCCCTTCTTAATAAAGGCTTGAAGCATAACTTTCAAACCATAATGAGAAACCAAAGAATAACTGATTTAGTAGTAGATTTTAAGTTGGCCCTTGACCGAGCTATTGATACAAGATCAAAATAGCGTTTTAAGCTAGTACTGTGATAGAAAAGTTTGTAAAAACACCAAAGGTTAATACTGAACATTCAACGTTGAAATCAATCAATTCTAAACTTAAAGAACATGACGACTTGGTGGTGGGGGCGGACAAGGGCTGCCCGACTGTCGTTATTTACAGAGTAGATTATACAGCAAAAACGGAAAATTTTTGTCATGACAATGGGATTTTACCTATGGATGTAGACCCAACCACTGTATTTAATAGAGTTACGTGAGTGTATTTATGCCTTTTCCAACAGTCACCCTAACTAATCAGCAAAAGTTAAAAGTAATGAACCCTAGAGCCCCATCCCTCAGAGCTCAAATTAAGACCCATAAAACTGACTTTGTATACGCCCGATTGTGAACTGTATCAGATATCCTGCTGAACCATCAGCTAAATTTGTGCTGCGAATGCTGAAACAATTTTACGTTTATGATAACAACTTCTCAATCCCGAATAGGAAGGTTCTCATCGACAGGCTTTCAAACAGAACATTCCCACCTACTTCCCTAGATGTGAAAAATACGTACACTAATGTACCAGTACAGGAAACGCTTAACATCATTGACGATAATCTGACAAATAGTTCTCTTATTCAAGACGAGATCAATGAACTTTTAGCCATCCTTCGGATCATCACCTCTTACAACTATTTTTCATTCAACAATCGAATATATAAGCAACAAGATGGCCTGGCCATGGGAAATTGTTTAGCTGGTTGTCTGTCTGACATTTTTGTCAATAATTTAGAAAACAAATACTACGCGAATGAGTCGCCACTCAGTAAAAACATTCTATTCTACTGCAGATATGTGGACGACATCTTTATAATTTTTGATGGGTCAGCCGACAATATTCCTACATTCACTGAAGAATTCAGTGCTTTACATCCCAAAATAAATTTCGTATACGAGATGATGGCACCAGATGGGTCACTAAACTACCTTGATCTCAATCTTAAATTGATGAACGGGCGTATTGTTTACAATATCTTTAGCAAGCCTTCCACTAGTGATGCCATGATACACGCTTCTTCTTGTCACCCTGTCTCGCACAAGTATTCCAGCTTTACCTCCATGATTCATAGAGCGCAGGCCGCGGGGACTGAGGCGCTCCAGTCACGGTCTGCACGGCCACTACGGTCGGGGGTTCGAATCCCCCCTCGGGCATGGATATTTGTGCCGTCCTTAGTGTTAGCTAGTTCATAAGTAGTTTGTAAGATTAGGGACTGATGACCCCGTAGTTAAGTCCCATAAGCTATACAAACATTTGAACATTTGATTCATAGAGCACTAGACACGCCCCTTTCTACAGTCCACATGCACCAAGAGATAAACAATCTGAAAGACATGGGAAAGACTAATGGTTACGCCCACAGCCTAATAGACAAATTGTTTCATTCGGCATTAGCAAAATTATCCCGTCCAACTGACACCCAAACCTCTCAATCTGATCCACTATATGTTACGTTACCATTTTATGGTCCTGTCTCTTACAAACTAGCAAATCTACTCAAAGGCAGCGGCGTCAGAATCTCCTTATCCACTCACGACCGCCTTCAGCATCAAATCATCCACAATGAAAGACCAACAAATAGAGATTACTTTTCATATTCAGGGGTGTATAAACTCACTTGTGTACAGTGTAGGACAAACATGTCGAGCAGTTAGAACCAGGTTCCAGGAGCACCTATTAACAAAAAAAGGATTCTATAAAAAACAAATCATCATTTGCCGAACACCTCAAAGCATCAGGTCACAGTGAACCTACAATCAATGCACTCCAGATCTTGCACAGAGCCCCCAAGGGGAAAAAAAACTTAACCTTCTCGAAGAATTCGAAATTACGAAATTTCTTAATTCATCAGACCAATTACCAACTGACAAGTAAAAATCAGTACTATTATGACATAATGATGTCAGCCCTACAAAATGTTACCTGATCTTCTTATTGAAAAGTCGCAACCCCACCCCCTCTTAATAAGCCCTTCCCCCTCTCCTTCGCCACCAAATTGTCGACTTAGCTTGAGCTCGATTCTGGAGCTTACCTACCACCCGGCTCACATTATTTAATCTTTCTGCATTTAAACCATATTTGTTTTTAGTGATCTATGACTGCATACATTTATAATTAATTTCCATATAGAGGACTATATAATTTTATGGTTGTTTTACTAACATACATTATCAATATTACTGTCATCCAGTCTGATTTACAAGTACTTTTACACTTCATTACTACCATCCATTGTTATTTATTTCATACTTTAATAATTTGCAACCATGTTGATCTTCCATATAGAGGACTATATAATTTTATGGTTGTTTTACTAACATACATTATCAATATTACTGTCATCCAGTCTGATTTACATGTACTTTTACACTTCATTACTACCATCCATTGTTATTTATTTCATACTTTAATAATTTGCAACCATGTTGATCGATTTTATCATTCAAATTTAACCGCCCAAATCTTAGTTACGCATACCGACGTTTATCAGCGCCCCTAGCGGCGTTTGCTATAATCCGGTACCTCACGTCACTTGACTATCAGCTGTCCACGCAGTTACGTTTGATAAAGTGATGTATCGATATTCATTCTGTGAACGCGGACCTACCCAGCACAACGCTGCTGATGTGGTAAGTTATACGTCTCCACACTCGCTCTGCTTACCACTGTCCATTCACGATTGTTTTTAAATTCTCTAACTTGCATTTTAGGAACTTTTTGTCCCAGCTCATATAACTCTTGACGATGATTTTGGTTAAATCCTCAGATTTTATCCAGTCCAAAATGCTGAGCATCGTGTGCTTTTACGCCAACTAATGCAATCCAGCTGTTTCTGAGGTATCTTCACAACCCCAATTGATTGTTTCCTGATATTGTAGTGGATAGGTCCGCGGCATGAAACTGAGATTTGTATATTTTCCCTGTTACAGTGTTCTGATGATGCGCCAAAAGCGCGAAACGCGTTAAAAAGAGAAATGTATATTATAATTTGCAACAGAGACTACTTTTAAATTCAAATATGAATTCACTGTTGCTACACCAGGCCAACGAACTTTGGAGTAACGTATATTTACCTGTATTTTGCCACAACCTGAGTAGTTATGACGTTCACTTTTATGTTGAGCACTTTGATAAATTCGGCATGGATAAAGATCAGGTTAGTGTCCTGCCTGATAGCACAGGTAAATACATTTCATTCTTTAAACAAATGACGCCAAAAATTACGCTACTCTTTCTTGATTCGCTACGCTTGATGCTGTCGTCGCTTTCGAAACTTGTTGAGACTCTACCTCAGAAGGATGTGCATATCACACGATCTGAATATTCTGATGAGGAAAAGTTTCAACTAGTAACGCGAAAAGAGGTTTTCCCATACGAGTACCTGGGCTGTACGGAGAAACCCCACGAAACCAAGCTTCCCGACATATCTGCATTTACTAGTTCACTCATCGGCGATGCCATAATAGATGCGAAATATGAGCATGCCGTAAATGTCTGGCGGAAATTCAACATCCCCAGTTTTGGGTGAATATGCGAGGATATACATGAACACAGATGTGCACTTACTTGCTGATGGTTTTGAGAAGTTCAGGAGTGTATGCTTGACAACATACTCCTTGGACCCCGCCTTTTATTATACGGCACCTGGGTTGTCTTGGGACGCAGTGTTCAAGAAGACGAAGTGTAACATCGAACTTTTAACCGATCCAGATATGCTTCTCTTCTTTGCGCGCGGGATACGTGGGAGACTTTGCCAGTGTATTCATAGGCACACTAAGGCAAATCCACATATGGAGTGGGGTACAACGCGTCCCTCGACTCTTCCTATGTTCTATATTTGGACGTGAATAACTTGTACGGGCACGCAATGATGCAAACTCTGCCGGTTGGGAGTTTCCAGTGGATGTCCGAAAAAGAATTGGAGGGATTAGGTGGAAAATTAATGTGTCTCTCTTCAGAATCTGATGTTGGGTATGTAGTAGAGGCAGATATTGCATATCCAATTAGTGCATGGGGAGACAAGCGACTTGCCATTATGCCTAGAGGAACTAGTTACACCGGGAGCCATGGGTTCCATCCCCAAGTTGATGACAACTGTTGCAGACAAGCAGAGGTACATTCTCCATTACCATAATCTACAGCAGTGCATCAAAATGGGAGTGGAACTTATTAGAATCTCGCGAGCTATATCCTTCAACCAATCCCCATGGTTGAAGCAGTACATTGAACTACATACGGCAATGAGGACGGTTGCGACTAGTGTTTTTGAGAAAATGAATAATTCCATTTTCGCGATGACCATGCAGAATGTTAGACATGAACGCAATGTTAAACTTAGAACGAGCTGGGATGAGCGTTACAGTAACGAAAATTAATTGCGTCACTAAACTTTACGAGGCTCACCACACTTAACGAGAACTTTGTTGCTGTGGAGACTTTAGTAGAGTTCACAAAACCTATCTGTCTGGGGATGTGCACACTTGATCTGTCCAAACTCCACATGTAAAGGTAACAGTACGAGATTATTAAGCCTCATTTTGTGGAACCAAAATTACTGTATATGGATACAGATAATTTCATCTACTCGGTGAAAAACTGCGATCTATATGCAGAAATGAAACGTATCGGTGAAGAATTCGATACTTTCGGTTATAGGGCCGATAATCCTCACGGAATTGTTTGACAGAACAAGAAAGTTATCGGTCTTATGAAGGATGAATCGAATAGTTTGCCGATTGTGGAATTTGTAGGCCTCTGGGTGATAATGTATGCATTTCTCACAATAGATGGGGACACTCAGAGGCGGACAAAGGGTGTTAGACGATCGGCATCTCGTGTACTGACGATCGAAGTCTACCTGAGGTGTCTGTACGGAGGTGTTCGGGGCGCCTCGCCGCTGCCTACGCATAGAGTTCAGCAGGCCAGTATTCGATCGGTAGGACACGAGGTGTACACCCTGCTGCAGTCTAAAGTTGGTTTATCTGCTCGTGACGACGAAAGGGTCATAAATGATTGCGGAATCGATACACAACCATACTAACACTATTCGCTTAGGGAGAAAGAGGGTGTTGGGGGGACACTGAAAAAAAAAAAAAAAAAGGAGAATGAGGGATTTCGTGTGTTTGTGTATGTGCTTGTATATAATAGTATGGCCCTTTTGTCATATTGCGAGTAGTTGGGTAGTATGACTGTGTTGTTTGGGGCCGGCCGCGGTGGCCGCGGGGAATGAGGCGCTCCAGTCACGGTCTGCACGGTCACTACGGTCGGGGGTTCGAATCCCCCCTCGGGCATGGATATTTGTGCCGTCCTTAGTATAAGGTAGTTCGTAAGTAGTTTGTAAGTTTAGGGACTGATGACCCCGTAGTTAAGTCCCATAAGCTTAACAAACATTTGAACATTTGATTTTGTTGTTTGGGATGGGTTCCATGTATGCGTGCGTGTGTGTATGTGTGAGTGAAAGTGTGTATGCGATTCTGTGCGTGTATGTGTGTAAAAATAGGTATGACTGTGTAGATATAGTTTTTTTATTAAATGTCATGCCAAGAATGCAACGAAAACAACAGTTTACATAATGGACTGAAAAAAAACCATAAAACTCTATTAAAAAAACTAAAGGCATTGTAAATAGTTTACGATTTACTGTAAGCACCGTGTGTGCTATGTAGAAATACTGCTACAAAGAAAAAACACTTCACGTTAGCTTTATGTGCTCTAGATTCAATCCATATCGGATTCAGTAGTTTATTTTTATAAGTTTCTCCTACCGCTAGCAATCAAAATGTTCAAATGTCTGTAAATCTATCGGACCAAACTGCGTGGTCATCAGTACGTAGCTTACAAACTACTTAAACCTAGATAAACTAACCTATGGACAAACACACACACCCATGCCCCAGCGAGGACTCGAACCTCCACGGCGAGCAACCGCACGCTCCGCAGCGAGGTGCTTTAGACCGCTCGGCTACTCCACCGCGGCAGCTAGCAATCCAGTCAGCTTAGTTTTAAGTGTGTGATTTCCACTCAATTTTGTTCTAGTCGTTATAAAGGCCGCATCAGTTCATTGTATAACTTATAAAGTTGATGTCTAGAACATCAAATCGTTTGGAGAAAAAAAAAAAAAAAAAAAAAAAAAAAAAACTCAACACAAGTTCGTTTTCCAGTTTACTGAATTACGTGGATCAGATTGTTGTAACATCACTTGGAACGAGTATTACAGCTTGCTGTACTATTGTCGTCTGGAGCAGGCGCTTCAGCTTCTTGTGTGTAATCGTTGTGTGCTGTCCGAAAAAAAAGGAAAAAGAAAACTGAATCTCTATGCGACGTACCTCTGTTTTAGAAATATAAGTGTGCAAACCTGAGTAGCGTAAAAGCACAGAAATTTGCACAAAATGTTAAGAGCTTGTACTGCTGTGGCACAAGTGCATGTAGTTTTAAGAAATCCGCACAAAATTGTAAATGATGAGAGCTTGTAATGCTCTAACATAAGTGCGAGTAGTGTTAAGAACTTGAAAAATAAACTATGGCTGTTTAAATAACGTGTCCTGTTCAAAAAGAAGATTGTTGTTTTTATTCAATAAACCTGTAAAATTGTTAATGGGTTTATGATTTGATTCCCCCCATCCACTCTTCAATAAGAATATATATATATATATATATATATATATATATATATATATATATATATATATATATATATATATATATATGTGTGTTGTGTTGTTCTGGTCTTCAGTCCGGAGACTGGTTTGATGCAGCTCTCCACAATACCCTATCCTGAGCAAGCCTCTTCATCTCCACATAAGAACGGCAACCTACATATGTCTGAATCTGCTTACTGTATCCATCTCTTGGTCTTCCTCTGCGATTTTTACCCCACACACTTCCCTCTAATGCTAAATTCACAATTCCTTGATGTCTAAGAATGTGTCCTACCAATCTATCCCTTCTTTTAGTCCAGGTATGCCAGAAATTTCTTTTCTCCCCAATTCTGTTCAGTACCTCCCCATTAGTTGCGCGATCCACCCACCTAAACTTCAGCATTCTTCTGTAGCACCATATTTCAAAAGCCTCAATACTCTTCCTGTCCGCACTGTTTATCGTCCATGTCTCACTCCCATACAAGGCAACACTCCATACAAATGCCTTCAGAAAGGACTTCCTTAGGCTTAAATCAATATTCGACGTTAACAAATTTCTCTTTTTCAAAAACGCTTTTCTACCCATTGCCATTCTGCATTATATATCCTCTGTACTGCGACCATCATTTGTTATTTTACTGCCCAAGTAGCAAAACTCATCTACCTCCTTTATTGCTTCGTTCCCCAATCTAATTCCTTCAGCATCACCTGATTTTCTTACACTGCACTCCATTACCCTAGTTTTGCTGTTGTTAATGTTCATCTTATATGCACCTTTCAACACACTGTCCATTCCGTTCAATTGCTCTTCCAGGTCCTTTGCTGTATCTGACATAATTACTATGTCGTCGGCAAAACGCAATGTTTTTAATTCTTCACCCTGAACTTTAATTCCTTCTCCAAATTTCTCCTTGCTTTCCTTTATAGCTTGCTCAATGTACAAATTGAATAACAATGGAGAAAGACTACAACCCTGTCTTACTCCCTTTCCAACCACTGCATCCCTTTCATGCCCTTCAACTCTGACAACCGCTGTCTGGTTTTTGTACAAGTTGCAAATAACCTTACGCTCCCTACATTTTACTCCTGCTTGCTTCAGAACTTGAAAGAGTTTATTCCAATCAACATTGTCAAAAGCCGTCTCCAAATCTACAAAAGCTAGAAATGTAGGTTTGCCTTTTCTTACTCTATCTTCTAGGAAAAGTCGTAAGGTGAGTATTGCCTCCCAAGTTCCTGAACCCAAACTGATCTTCACCGAGGTCGGCTTCTACCAGTTTTTCCATCTTTCTGTATATAATTCGTGTTAATATTTTGCAACCATGACTTATTAAACTGATGGTTCTGTAGTTTTCACACCTGTCTGCACCTGATTTCTTTGGAATGGGGATTATAACATTTTTCTTAAAGTCTGAGGGTACTTCGCCTGTCTCATACATGTTACACACCAGGTGAAACAGGTTTGTCATGGCCGGTTCTCCCAGAGACTTCAGTAGCTCTGAGGAAATATTGTCGCGTTGCAATGGAAGCAGGCTTGACTTCGAAGGCAACTAAACACAGCACTTATACTGAAAACACGTTTATTACGAACTCAACATACACGCAGCACTGACTGCCTCTCAGGCAGAGTGCTCTGCTATTTATACACAGACAGAATTTACCAGAAATTAGAAGAACAGTTAACATAAGAAACAAGTAGAATTTACAAGTGAAAAAAAGAAAGATGTAGAACCTTCTGGAATTGTAAATTACAAAGAAATAAATTCTTGCCGGTGGGCGGGACTGAACGGGCGATCTTCCGCTGCGCAGTCCGTGACGCTATCCCCTGCGCCACGCCGGCAGTTGGTGTTCGTGGTCTCTCGCGTCATTGCTCCCTCTCCTGGAGAAACAGCGACCCGCTGGTATGATCCCTGTGGAGCCAGCTGCAATGTCCTGGATCTTGACCATGTCATGGGTCCTCTGTATGACAGTTCAAGAGAATCCTTCCCTTCTCCGCGATTATCGACGACAGACGTTCCTGTCGTGGCTTCATCAGGAACATTACCGTCCTTAAAGTCCTTGAACAAGAAGCCATTGTCGTCTACCTGCCCTTCAGGATCGTAGTAAGGCTTCATTCGCAGGACGTGAACAATGTCTCTTCGTTTTTGACGATTCGCCGACGGCTCATAATCCTCAACATCGTATGTGACGTCTGACAGGCGGCGTATGACACGATACGGACCAAAGTATCGCTTCAATAACTTTTCTGACAGTCCAACCTTCCGTACAGGGGTAAAAATCCATACCAGATCTCCTGGGCTGTACACAACAAGTCGGTGCTTATCGTTATACCGCTGACGGTCCTTCTCCTGGGCGTCCAGTGTCCGTATGCGAGCCAGCTGTCTTGCTTCTTCGACCCTGGTGATGAGCTGTTTAACATAGTCATCCTGAGTGTCGTCCGGTTGGAGCGGGAACAGTGTATCCATTGCCGTCTCAGCTTCACGGCCATGGAGCAGGAAAAACGGAGTGAAGCCTGTGGTGTCTTGTCTTGCGGTATTGTAAGCAAATGTCATGACTGGCAAAATTGTGTCCCAATCCTTCTGCTCAACATCGACGTACATCGACAGCATGTCGGCTAACGTTTTGTTAAAACGTTCCGTAATACCATTTGTCTGAGGATGGTATGCAGGTGTCATTCTGTGGACAATGTTGCACCGTGACATTACCTCTGATACTAGTTTTGACTGGAATACTTTTCCACGATCAGATATCGTGACACGTGGTGCTCCATGCTTCAAAATAATGTCTTCTACAAGGAATTTTACGATCTCTGGAGCTTCTGCAGTCGGCACAGGTTTGTTGACAGCGTAGCGTGTGAGGTAGTCAGTGCAGACTATTATCCAACGGTTACCGGTTGTCGACTTCGGGAACCTCCCTAAAAGATCGATCCCAACTCGGTGGAATGGAGCTGCTGCCGGCAGAATCGGTACGAGATGTCCTGGAGGTAATTGCGGCACATGCTTCCGTCGCTGGCACTCTTTACAGTGACTCACATAGTGCTTGACAGATCGGTAGAGACCTTTCCAGTAATACCTGCGTCTGATTCTGTCTAGGGTCTTCACGAATCCCAGATGACCGGATATTGGAGCATCAATGAAATATTTGAGAATAGCTGGCAGGAGATGAGCTGGAACAACAATTAGCCATTTGGGGGCCAGTGGATCGTGGTTGCTCTTGTACAATGTTCCGTTTATAAGTTGGAACTCTCCATTGGTCGGTTCTCCTTTCTCCAAGGCCTCTATCATTTTAATAGTGTTGGATCTTCTCTCTGTTCAGCTGTAACGTCATCTAATTCAGTGAGAGCCGAAATTTCATTAATGCTGTTGTGTTCCACGAATGGATTCCTCGAAAGGCAGTCGGCATCCTTGTGTTTGCGCCCGTTCTTGAATACCACTGTGACATCGTACTCTTGGAGTTTTAGTGCCCATGGATCCTTTAAGCTAGTCAGCCAACACAAAGAATGGTGGTCCTCACGACGGTGAATGGTCTGCCGAATAAATACGGCCGGAACTTGTTGATAGCCCAGATAACCGCGAGACATTCTTTTTCAGTTGTAGAGTAGTTTATCTCGGACTTTGAGAGTACTCTTGACACATAGGCTATCACTTTTTCAGCACCTTCCTGAACTTGTACAAGCACTGCACCAATCCCATAGCCACTGACGTCTGTGTGAAGTTCCGTTTCTGCATTCTCGTCGTACAAGGCTAGCACTGGTGCCTCCTTAAGTGCCCGGAAAGCTCGTTCTTTTGTCTCATCCCAGTAAAATTTGGCGTCTCCCTGCAGAAGTTCTTGTAATGGACGTGCCTTGTTACAAAATCCTTTTATGAAACGTCGGTAGTATGAACACAGCTCGAGAAAACGTCTCACATCACGAATGTGCTGAGGAGTTGGAAATTCTGTGACTGCCCTTACTTTATCTGGATCAGGACGAACACCATCTCCGTTGACTAGGTGCCCCAGGATTTTTATCTCTTTGGCGACGAAGAGGCACTTCTTTGGATTGAGGCGGAAACCTGCAGCCTGAACACACTCCAACACAGTTGACAGGCGACTCAGATGTTCTTCAAATGTTTTCGAGAAAACAACAATGTCATCTAAATAGCAGAGACACGTCGTCCACTTAAGGTGTCGAAGCAAGTTGTCCATCATGCGTTCGAATGTGGCTGGAGCATTACATAATCCAAATGGCATTACTTTAAATTCATAGAGGCCGTCAGGTGTAATAATAGCCGTCGTCTCCCTGTCAGCTTCGTCAACCTCGATTTGCCAGTAACCGGCTGCATGTCCATAGTTGAGAAGTATATAGCTCCTTTCAAGCAGTCTAAGGTGTCGTCAATACGCGGCAGTGGGTAGACATCTTTCGTTGTGATTCTGTTCAGCCGCCGATAGTCGACACAGAATCGCCACGTGCCATCCTTCTTCTTTACGACGACCACCGGAGACGACCAAGGACTCTCCGAAGGTTGAATAATGTCATCGCGCAACATCTTCTCCACTTCCTGCCGAATTATCCGTCTTTCAGCTGGCGACACTATACGAACGTTAGCTAATTGGCGGATGATCCCCAGTATTGATACGGTGCGTTATCGTGGGCCGTTTCGTCTGACTTTTCCTCTGCTGAGGTGTGAATGCGACCGAAAATTGGCGTAGTATACCTAACAGCCGCTGGCGTTGTTCCTTGGTCAGTCCAGGCCCTATTGGCAGTTCCACGTTTGTTTCCTCCAGCGTGTTGTCTGTACTAACAGCAGGGCATGGGTCTTCATTGATGACATTGAGCTCACCGTCCTGGATTGGTTTAGCTGCCCTGATACACATTCCCTTGGGGATAAGTTGTGACTGCTCGTGACAATTTGTGATCCAAATCTCTCCTTGACCACTGGTAATGCTTATGATAGCCGCTGGTATGTAAATTTCTTTTGTGAGCCTCATAAACTTTTTACTATCAACAAGAACTTCACAGTTTAACCAGTCATCTGTGTTTCTGACTGTAACTCTTCTCATTGTCAACGGCGGTATCGTCACATTGTCAACGACGAATAGCTTCCCAGAAAATTCTGTATTACGTGTATCCGGCGGAACAACTTCTTCAATTTGCAGCTCAGATCTTCCACAGTCAATGATAGCTTGGGATGCCTGAAGGAAGTCCCATCCGAGGATGACATTGTGACTACATTCTGTTAACACGACAAATTCAAACGGCTGCGTCCTGTTGTTGATGGTTATTCTTGCGACACAAGTACTTGCTGGATGGACGTACTTTCCATTCGCGACCTTCAGCACAGTTGCTCCCGTATCACAGAACATTGTCTTCTTTAGTGTGCGGCGGTAATTATCCGATAATACAGAAAAAGAGGCTCCTGAATCAACAAGTGCCCGGACAGGTTGGCCGTCGATTATGACGTCGATGAGATTTCCCGACATCTTGGCGACTGTCGTCCATGGAGGATTTTCATCTGCGGCGGCCTCACCTCCGTAGTAGGTCGCCTCGCTTAGTTTTCCTGGGCGCGGCGGCTAGGGGAACGGCTGGTACCTCTGTATGGCGACGGTGAACGGCTGCGGCGCGTCGGGGAGCGACCTCGTCTAGGGTACGGCGATGAGCTTCTTCCCATAGGTCGACTGAACTCATCAGCAGGTGACTGCCTTGGATAGAACTGCTCCGACGGCTGACGTCTTGCGGCAAAATAATCATCGAATACTCGCCTCCTCTCTCTGCAGTAGCGTACGACATGTCCAGGGCGTCCACAGTGGAAACACAGTGGTGTGTTGTCTTCTGTCCTCCAGACGTCTGTTCTTCTGCGGGGCGGCATAGTTACCGGGGGAGTTGGCTGTGGTCGCGTCGGCCGGTTCATGGGCTGCCGTTAGGCGGCTGCAGCGTAAGTCATATAGGCCAGTCGTCGTAGACAAAAAAATGGCCTTAGGTCCAAAAAAATTGCAGGAAGCTGAATTTTTGGTATGTTGTTAGGACGTATTAGAGTAGTATTAAACCAAGTTTGCAGCTTCGAAATCATTTAGCTTAACTTTTAAGAGCCAAAAAACCTCGAAATTTTCGGACTTTTTTCTGGTTTTGGCTTATAACTCGTCAAGGGTGGTTTTATGACAAAAAGTCACCCACATCTCTATTAATGTAGATAAAATATTCTACAATTTAAGCCTAACCGCAGCTCTTTAAGTACAATAGTTGCCGAGATATTGGACTTCAAAAATTGACTTATTTCTCCAAAAAGTTCAAATTTCCGATTTTCGTCATCTTTCGGCTAGAATATTGGCTCTAATAATCATCCCACGGGGAACGTCATAATAAACAAAGTTATAGAGCAGTTATTTAGCTTTAATCCAAGTACAGAACGAAGGCCATAGACCCAATAGATTTCTAGTTATCGTTAAAAACGAAAAGTTGTAAAAATCGGATTATTCAATAAACTGATCCAGATGAATTGCAGTCCTCTTATCCCATATATGTTAAAGAAAAAGGAGGAATTACTCATTGACGATGATTATTAACGCAATGTATATAAATAGGTGTAATTTATGTGTTAGTGCATACCAATATATTTTTGAAAGTGGGTATTGCTGTAAAGACAACGAAAGCCTCTCCGTTTGTGAGTATTGGTCAGCCATTGAGGGACTGGGACTTTCGTTCGTAGTGAGGCCCTCACTCCGAGTGACCCAGCGGGTGTTATATCCTCCTTCCTGTTTTGTCTCCGAGGTCTTCCTCACTACACCCAGTCTATCCTTGGCCGTATTCGGATCTGTGAAGAACGTTTCAAACAAAAATCGTCTAAATCTCGATCGTGGTGGTGTTTTAAGTACTTGCTTTTTTACAATATGTCGGAGCTACCCCCGTCGGATGTTTGTTTCGGGGTCGGTGGGAAGTGCTTGGAGAGGGAACAATGAAAGTGAAAAAGCGTGGATTTTAGAAGCTGATAAAAGTGTGTCAGAAACGTGGGCTTGAAAGGAACATGAGGTTTTTGTGCAATTTAAACGAATCGTCCGTACATGACGCATGCAGGAAGAGGTACACAGTGGAAAGTAATATGAAATAATCTGTCCAGCGAGGAGGAGATGTTTCATCTGCTCAACCATCGTCTTCGCGTGTGGAAAGGCTGAGAAGTATGTCGCGTTCTAGGCGTCACATCATTGGAGATTTTTGTTTCCCTTGTGGTGAAAAATTCTCCAAGGAATATTTCGAAAAACAGATAAAATTGCCTAAATATCTACAGGATGAACTCCATCAAGTGGAAACACTGGAAGTGAAAGAATCGATTGTGGAAAAAGCTAGACAAGCTGGTGAATGGGGACAACAGATTCTTCAGCGCCTTTCATGTATAACTGAACTTGTTGTTGCTGAGGGGAAGTACCACAAATATTGCTACCTATAATTGCACTCCTTGTCGCGATCTACTGATGCATGAGGTAAACGAGAGCGTCCTGAACATCCCCTCCTTATCGAGGGTATGGAGCGTACATATGTATACCTTGCAGAAACAAGCGAGGAAAACCAATTTTTCATAAGTGACTTGATTACAAAGAACTTCACAGGTAATTAGAAATCAACAGTTGCAAGTGTTCAAGCTCATCTAAAAAGGCGATATGGAGAAAAAATTATTTTTGCGCAGGTTGGTCCATATCACAGCCCAGTTTTGATGTTCACAGACATTGGACAAAACATTCTTTAAGACAAGTGGTACAATCATAGACTTAGCGATCCTGCTGAAGAGCGGCTTAGAGTTGTCAGACCTGCAGCCGAGATTATCCTGCAAGACATTCGTTCCCAAACATTTGACACTACTCTATATCTCCCGTAAGAGGCCTTTTTAAAAGACGCAAGGGCATCAGTTCCAGATTCTCTGCAAATGTTGCTTGAATGGATTATCCTGAAAAACAAAGGTTCTTCTCTCGAACAGTGGAAAAAGAAGTGCATAGGATTTGCTCATGGAATCATGGCTGCAGCGAGGCCCAAATCTTTCCTATCCTCAATTCAAATAAGCTTTGGAACCTATTTGTATAGAAAATTTGGATCAAAGCACCTTGTTGAACTTTACCATAGTATGGGAATTTCTTGTACTTATACTGAGGCTATGCGTTTTGAAAGTTCCGCTATCGTCCGTGGAGAAGTGACCCACCTATTTGACAAAGGAGCTTTTATCCAGTTCGTGTTCCACAATGCAGTGTAATTGTTAACACAATTGATGGAGAAAATACGTTCCATAAAATTGGTGGTACAATGATCATGACCCGTCACTCATCCGTTCACCCAGACAAAAACATACCACGTTTGAGGTCTGTTTCTGTAGAGTCTATCAGGTTCACACATTGACACACATATTAAACATTCTTCTATTAGAATGAAATCTGGTTTGTCAGCCATTTCCATTAACGAAGTGAAAATCGCTGAAGACATTTTTCCAAAATCCCCAGACCTGCTCTGGTTGTTAGCAAAAGCAACTAACATGCCAGGCATCCCATAACGGAATAGATTCATGGACCAAGTGACAGCAGATCTTCCTTAAAAACGTTCAAAGATTGTATATCTCCCTTTTATCCATGCTCCCCCAACCGACTACAACACTGTTTTAACATCACTTTTGGAAGCCAATTAAAGAACAAGCATGTACGGTCAGAAAACATGTTTTATGACCTACGACCAACCACTGTACTTGAAAGCCCGAGACATTGTGGAGAGCCACCAGTATCCTCAGCTCGTCAAAATAGCTTGGAGGTTTTCACCTCCTCATGTCATTAATGGGGGTCATCGGTGCCATAATGGCAGGAAGTGGACTCAAGGAATTTCTCTGTTCAATATTTGCTGAAAACAGCGTTGAAAAAATCGTATTTGTATACAATGCATTAATAATCATTGTCAATGAGTAATTCCTCCTTTTTCTTTAACATATACAGGATAAGAGGACTGCAGTTCATCTGGGTCAGTTTATTGAATAATCCGATTTTTTCAACTTTTCGTTTTTTAACGATAACTAGAAATCTATTGGACCTATGGACTTCGTTCTGTACTTAGATTAAAGCTAAATAATTGCTCTATAACTTTGTTTATTATGACTTTCCCCGTGGGATGATTATTAGAGCCATTATTCTAGCCGAAAGATGACGAAAATCGGAAATTTGAACTTTTTGGAGAAATAAGTCAATTTTTGAAGTCCAATATCTCGGCAACTATTTGACTTACAGAGCTGCGGTTGGGCTTAAATTGTAGAATATTTTATCTACATTAATAGAGATGTGGGTGACTTTTCGTCATAAAACCATCCTTGACGAGTTATAAGCCAAAACCAGAAAAAAGTCCGAAAATGTCGAGGTTTTTTGGCTCTTAAAAGTTAAGCTAAAGGATTTCGAAGCTGCAAACTTGGTTTAATACTACTCTAATATGTCCTAACAACATACCAAAAATTCAGCTTCCTGCAATTTTTTTGGACCTAAACATACCTGACGACTGGCCTAATAGCAGGGCGACGCCATTCTTCACGTCGGGTGCGATTGACGGGGCAGACAGGAGCTAATGTTTGAAATACCTCGTCCTCAGCGGCGTCGGCTACCTCGCGACTTACAGGGCTCACATCCATGGCCATAATCTGATGTTCGCTCGGTCTAATAGTCCCGGCTGCCATGCACTGTTTTAATTCTTCTCTCATGATTTGTCGTATGAGAGAAGCCAAGTCCTGCTGGTCTTCCACAACGGCCATGGGGACTACATTTGGGAGTCTGTCATACTTCTTGCGTCCAACCCTCCTTTGTTGCATCTCTTCAATACGCTGGAACCACTTGATGAACTCTTCTGTCGTAGCGACGTCTTTTATCAGAAGAGCTTGGTACATATCTTCTGCAATTCCCTTCATCAGGTGCGTGATTTTGTCCGCCTCAGTCATGTTCGGATTCACTATGTTACACAGGGCCAAAACATTCTGTATGTACGATTGTGTCGGCTCACCATGTCGTTGGGCCCGGTTCTTCAATTGTTCTTCCGCCGAGCGGATTTGACGCTGGCGGTCTCCAAACGTCTTCTTCAGTTCCTCCTGGAACGTCTCCCAGTCATTCAACTTGTCTTCGTTGTTCTCGAACCATTGCTGGGCTGTTCCATCCAGATAGAAGTAACCGTTGGCCAAGCACATCGTATGATCCCACCTGTTGTACTTGGCGACTCGGTCGAACCCTTTTAGCCATTTGTTTGGGTCCTGTCAAAAATGTTCAAATGTTTGTTAAGCTTAAGGGACTTAACTACGGGGTCATCAGTCCCTAAACTTACAAACTACTTATGAACTACCTACAACTAAGGACGGCACAAATATCCAAGCCCGACGGGGGATTCGAACACCCGACCGTAGTGGCCGTGCAGACCGTGACTGAAGCGCCTTTGGGTCCTGTCCAGCGTCTCCAGAGAACACCGACGGGTGCCTGATGTGTAGCTGGCTTACTGCTGGTTTCGTTTCCATAGTTCGTCTGATGATACGGACTCTTGGAAGGACGTACTCTTTTTTTTTTTTTTTTTTCAGTTTTTTTTTTTTTTTAGAAAGGTGTAGAACCTTCTGGAATTGTAAATTACAAACAAATAAATTTTTGCCGGTGGCCGGGATTGAACCGGCGACCTTCTACCCTTTTATTTTTTTTTTTTTTTTTTTAGAAATAAAAGTTGGCCAAGCGCATTTTTTTTTTAATTTTTGCCGGTAGGCGGGATTTTTTTTTTTTTTTTTTTTTTTTAACAGCAGTTTTCCCCCTTTCTTTTCCTGCTCCAATAAGGAATAATAATGTCAAACAGAAAACGAGGAATGACCAGCACAACAAAAGAAAACTACAAAATAACATTCTGCCGGTACGGCTCCTGGCGAAAACACACAATTTTAAAACAGTTGAAATGTTAACTAAAACGGCAGTCTGTGGCCAGCACGCCCTGCCGCGCTGCCCCTGCACCCCCCGCATCGCCGCTACTCGAGCGGCTCCTCTGACAACATTCACGAACTACATGCTTTTTCTTCCACCAAAAATTAGTAATAAAGTGAAAAAACGAGAAAAGGAGGAATGACCAGCAAAACAAATGAAAAACTAACAAAACAACATTCCGCTGGTGCGGCTCCTAACGAGACCACACACAGGTTAAAACAATGAAAAAGTGAAATAACTTCTTTCTCAAATGAAAAGGAAATACCAAGGCTGTTACCTAATTTTCTATGTTGCGAATTACCATAGTGTTTTTACGTTTTCCATTTCCTTGTTTGATGCTTAGATCAAAACTGTGTGTCCCATCTTAGAGTAAATTGTCAAATGCATACTGAATTGCGACATTCAAAAAGTTTGCGAATGTTGATCGATAGTCTTTGCGTGTTTTGACTCTCTGATGTTCAGATTTCAGATGAACTAAATAGAGATAAACCTGGTCGATTTGTAAATGGAGGATGGCGTATACGGTGTGTGCCACAATCCAGGTTGTGGCCGCCCTCTTGGCGGAGGGAAACGGCGTGAAGTCCGGGACGAGGGCTGTGCGGGCGTCGAACGCGCTGGCGACGCTCCTGTTGACGAGGGCGAGCATGCGCGCCGCGGCGCCCCAGACGGAGCGGTGGCGCGCGCACGCGAACCTGTGCTCCAGCGAGTCCTCCAGGCCGCAGTGGCTGCAGCGGCTGGTCGCGCGCAGCCCTATCCGCTCCATCCGGTCGTGCGTGGGCAGCATCCGGTTGACCGCGCGGTACCACAGGCTGCTGACGTCCGTCTGCAGGAAAGGCGCGTGCACGTTGGTCCACACGGCCCTCCACGCAGCCGTCGGGTGACGGGCTTCCATCTTGTTCGCGAGCGGGCGTCCCAGCAGAGCGCGGTACACGGTCTTGACTGTCCGCGAGCGGGGCTCCAGGTCTTCGGCGTCCAAGTAACTCTTTTGCACGAAGAACTCCCGGATGTAGCGCAGCCGGAACGGGATGGCGGAAGGGTCTACAGGTGCCGTTTCCGATGACGGCCGAAATCTGCCGAACACGACCGCCGTGGGACCCGACGGGTGTTCCTCGATCGTCCGACTCGTCCGATGAATCAGCAGAGCGGCCGCTTTTGTCGCAAAGTGCGTCAGTCCGAGTCCCCCCTTCTCGCGCGGTAGCGTGCAGGTCGCGTACGCAACTTTAAAGATGTGGCCCCGCCACAGCAACCAAAACGCAGCCTGCGTAATCGCTCGTCCGAGTTCTTTAGGTAAGTGGAAAACCTGAGCAATATACCAAGCTTTGCTCAGCAAGAACACATTGATGACGGTGACCCGTTGCTTTAAAGATAAGCTGCGTGTGGAATTTAAATGCGACATTGCCCTTATACCGTACAATACCGTGCGCCAGTTCGATACGGCCGATTTCATTAAATTGGCTTGCAGTCGAACGCCCAAAATCTTGTGTTCCAGTTTTACAGTAAACCAAGGCCGCCTATAGTTGCGATCGGCATTGTAGATCGGGAGAAAAACGGTTTTGCGGGTGTTGACCGCCGCTCCCGATGCCCGCTCGTACGTGGTGAGACTGTCGCGTATGATGTCCAGGTCGGCCGGCCGAGACACCAGAAGTCCCAGGTCGTCGGCGTATGCGCGACAAACCTGTTTTGTTTGTCCGATTTGTATTCCGACGCAAGACCTGTGCAGTTTACGTAAGAGCGGGTCAACGGAAATAGCAAATAACGACATCGCCAATGGGCAGCCTTGTTTCACGGAACACCGTATGGGAACACGCTCCGTTAAAGTGCCATTAATACAAACACGGGAGGTCGAACCAATGAACAGATTGTGGATCATTCTGACGAAGTTGATACCGAATCCAAATTTCTGTAACACACGCCGGAGATACAAATGGCTAACCCTATCGAATGCGGTGGCAAAATCTATAGATAAGATTCCGAAAGGTATTTTTTGCACGGTGGTAAATGCAATTACGTCCCTGTATGTTGACACCGCATCATGTATTGTTCTGCGTGGTACCGCGCAAAACTGAAAGTCACTAATAATTTTAGACATAACACATTTTAACCTCGTTGCGACACACTTTGTAAAAAGTTTGTAATCCCCGTTAAGAAGCGTAATAGGGCGCAGACTTGATAATTTACTACTGACTCTGGTCTTCGGGGCAAGGGTAATAACGCCTACTAAAAAGAATTTCGGAACCGGTACTCCCTGTAAAATGTCATTAAAAATTTCAGCTACAGTCTCACCAATTATACCCCAAAATTTAAGATAAAATTCCGGTGGCATTCCGTCTGTCCCTGGCGACCTGTGCTTGGCACATGTTTTTAGTACGTCCAGGATTTCTGCTGCGGTGAAGGGGGCATTTAAATGACGTCGGTCAGTGGGTGTTAAGATGTGCGGCACTTCTTGCAAGAGGGCTGCGACAGCGTCTGCGTCCGCGTCCTTCTCGGCGAACAGTTGGGCAAAGTGGCGCTGCGCCTCGGCCAGGATGTCGGCCTGCGCGCGCAGCCGGCCGCCGTCGGCTGCCTCCAGCTCCGCTATGTGCCTCCGCGCCGCGCGCCTGCGCTCTCGCAGCAAGTGGAACACGGAGGGCGCCTCGTCCGCCAACTGCCCCACGTCCTGCGCCTGACTCCGAACTACGGACCCGTACAAACGCGACTGCTTCATTTCCAGTAGGCGGCTCTTTATCTGTTTGATTCGCGCCAGTCTAAGCGCTGGGTCGTCTGTTGGCATTTCGATAACGTCTTGCAAACACTGTTCGTAAAAGGCCACTGTGTTCTTCCTCCAATGTTGGGCGTTAGCACTGAACTCTTTGAGCGTTTTCCGCAGAGCTGGCTTCCCTAACTCCACCCACCATGACAACGCCGAGTCGTACTGGGCGCGCTGGCTCAGAACCCGCCGCCACACGCCAGTGATCGCCGGTTCCAGAGTGCTGTCCTGCAGGTGACGGGTATTCAGTTTCCAGTGACACCGCGATCGGGCTCTCGTCTCTAGCAAGGAGTGAAATTTGCAAACGTACGCACAATGGTCAGAGAAAACGATTGGATGGACCTTTGCATCGACTATGCAATTCTTTTTGTCGGAAGAAATATATATCCTGTCTATACGACTACGGCCAGTGGGATAAAAGTATGTAAATCCTGGAGCACGCGGGTACAGGTGTCTCCAGGAATCCGTCACCTTCAACTCCGTCACCAAAGTTTGAAGTTCTAAGCATTTGTTAGGCTGCGGTTCCTGATCCTGAGCTTCCAATACGCAATTAAAATCGCCACCCAGCACAACTGGAAGGTGACGGTCGTACAACAGATGGCAGATATCGCTACTAAAAAATACTCTTCTCAACGGCTTACCTTCACCACCCGACGGGGCATACACGTTAACGTATCTGATGTTGTTAATTGTGCACGCTATACCTCGTCCGTTAGGGATTGTCGCAACATTTGAAATATCATAATCGAGTTTGACTAAAATGGCGGTCCCACGAGAACTTTCAGGGTCGTAATTTAAAATAACTTGATAACCTGGCACAGAACTGATCAAATTCGTCACAACTTCTTGCACAAAGACGATGTCTGCTTTAATACTGTTTACGAATTCGACCAAGGCTATAAATTTTGCATTTGACTCGAATCTATTGATATTTATGGTAGCGACTACTGATGGCAAATGCGCTACCATAATGTCAATTGGGAGTGTATACTCTAAACAGGGGTTTGAGTCCCGGCCACGTCTTCATGTTCCCCTGACCTGTCAGTCAACCAGTTCGGGTGTGTAGGCCCTACTTCCGTGTCCATGTGTAAATCCGTCGTCGACGAGGCACGCTCTGTGTGTCCCTCTTGTGACTGCGATTCCGACCGGGAGAACTGGTGCGGCGGGCGAGTGCGCTTCTCGTACGAGTCGTCGGACTTGCGCTTTATCGGCTGCGGCGCCGCCTCGTACCCCGAGGGCGCGTCCCGCGCCATGTCCGCCATCGCCTCGCTCAGCACCTCCTGCAGCTGGCGGCGGACGGCGTCGACCCCGCCCTCCCCCGCAACTCGCCCGGGGTCGCCCTGCCGGTGGCCGGGATCAGAACCCGCAGCCTTCTGCCTCTGCCTGGTCCCGTACTGGTGGCGGGGCGCCAGCGCCCTCTCCAGGGAGGGGCTGCGCTCCCGGCGGCGGCCGTCGCGACTGCCCGAGCTCCCGGAGCTCCTAGACCTGTGCACGTCACTCGTGCCCACGCAGCTGTCCCGCCGCGATTTCGGTTCTAACTCTTGGGGCGCAGCTACCTGTGTCGCCTGACGGTCGCTCCATCCGGAGGGTGACGCGACTGCAACTGGGGACACAGCGGACTGTACGACAGTTTCCGATACCGGTTGTGACTCCCTCGCAGTGTCTGAAACCTGCGCGGTCACATCAGACACTAATGGTTCCTCAGCTTGCTGTGTAACTACAGGCAGGGACTCTTCCATATGTACTGCTGGCCTGTCACAGACAGGTGGCGCGGGTTCTAATCCTGCGCTACCTTCTATCTCGGGTATAGTCTGTGTAACTTTCGCAGTTGCGGCAGGTTGCATGGCTACAGTTTCGTCTACGACTTCCTCGTACCAAGGGGTCGATATGGCGATAGTGTCAGATGCCACAGGGACTTCGACGTTCGAGGCAGACAGACGGTCAACTAAAGTCTCTGTTTCTGAATCACGAACGGTTTCAAGGACATTTCCTGATACAGGGTCTTCTGATACGTCTGCTTGGGATATGGCTGGAGTAGTATCCATAACGTCTACGGGCGCGGCCACCAAAGTGTCTGCTCCGCGACGCGCGGGAACCAAACGTGACGCCACCGTGGCGTACGACGACGCAGCGGCCTCGCCGCCCCCCTGCCTCTCTGCCGGCAGTTGCGCGGGGCGCCTGCGCCGCGGACACTGTTGTCTCAAGTGGTCGGTCGAATGACAAAGTGAACATGTCTGCGGCTGGCCGTCGTATGTAATAAAAGCACGGTGCCCAGCAATTATCATGAATGAAGGGATATGTTTATGTACTACCATTTTAACAGACCTGATACCATTATCTACTTGGTAACGGTACGCGGATGACCACTTCTCCTTTGTAATTTGTATCACTTTTCCGTATGGTTTCAAATACCGACTGATAGTTTCTAGCCGAGTTTCAAATGGCAAGTTAAATATCCTAACAGTACGGAGACCAAAGCCTGCGTGAGATAAATAAACGTCACTGATTTGACCATTTAAATGTCTAAATTTACGGGTACCGTCATTCATTTCTACCAAAGTATTACATAATTCCGGGGTTCTGATTTTCAAAAACAAGCAGTTCATGATCGTGTCCAGTTGAACGCCTAAAACTTCATTTTCCGGCAAATTCAAATCCTCCTCTAACCATCGATGGATCTCAAAAGCATATGGTCGTGGGAAATTCTTGTTAAAGTCGACCTGAACATTATTCTCCCTTTCTTCCCTATCGTTAAATTCAGCCATAACTTACAGTTTCCTAAACAGCGATTAATAAGGAAGCAGCCGCCGCTAGCGAAGCTCGCGAAGAAGCACTTGCTTGCACTGCCCGGAGAGCGACGTGCTCAGGCGGGCAGCCAGACAAGGACTCAACATACACGCAGCACTGACTGCCTCTCAGGCAGAGTGTCCTGCTATTTATACACAGACAGAATTTACCAGAAATTAGAAGAACAGTTAACATAAGAAACAAGTAGAATTTACAAGTGAACATAAGAAAGATGTAGAACCTTCTGGAATTGTAAATTACAAAGAAATAAATTCTTGCCGGTGGGCGGGACTGAACGGGCGACCTTCCGCACCGCAGTCCGTGACGCTATCCCCTGCGCCACGCCGGCAGTTAGTGTTCGTCGTCTCTCGCGGCAATATCATCTACTCCAGGGGCCTTGTTTCGACTCAGGGCTTTCAGGGCTCTGTCAAATTCTTCTCTCACTGCAGTATCTCCTATTTCATCTTCATCTACATCCTCTTTCCTTCCTACAATATTGTCTCGTAGTTCATTTCCTTTGTAGAGCCCCTCTATATACTCTTTCCCCCTTTCAGCTTTCCCTTCTTCGCTGAGAACTGGTTTTCCATCAGTGTCCTTAATATTCATTGAGCTGTTTTTCTTATCTCCACATGTTTCTTTTATTTTCCTGTAGGCTGTATCTATTTTTCCTCTATTTATACATTCTTCTACATCCTTGCATTTGCCTTCTAGCCACTCCTGCTTAGCCATTTTTCACTTCCTGTCAATCTCATTTCTTAGTCGTCTGTACTCCATTTTGCCTGTTTCATTTACTACATTTTTATATTTTCTCCTTACATCGATTAAACTTAGTATCTCCTGTGATATACAAGGATTTTTTGTAGGTCTTGCCTTCCTACCTATTTTGTCCTCTGCTACCTTCATATTTCGTCTCTCAATTTTACCCATTCCTCTTCTACTGTTTTATTTTCCCTTGTTTCTGTCAATTGTTGCCTAAAAGCTCCCTCTGAAATTCTTAAGAACCTCAGGATCCTTCAATTTATCCAATTCCCATCTCCTTATTTTCCTACCTTTTTGTAGTTTCTTCAGTTTCAGCCTACAGTTCATAACCAACAAGTTATGGTCAGAGTCTATATCTGCCCCTGGGTATGTCTTACACTGTAAAACCTGGTTCCGAAATCTATGTCTTACCATTATAAAATCTATCTGTTATCTCCCGGTGTCTCCTGGTCTCTTCCACGTATACAACCTTCTTTTGTGATTCTTGAACCAGGTGTTTGTTATAGCTAAACCATGTTCTGTGCAAAATTCTACCAGGCGGCTTCCTCTTTCATTCCTTTTGCTCAGACCATATTCACCTACTATCTTCCCTTCCCTTCCTTGTCCTACTACCGAATTCCAGTCTCCCATAACAATTAAGTTTTCCTCTCCCTTAATTGTCTGAATAATTTCCTTTAGCTCCTCATATATTTCTTCGATTTCCTCATCATCGGCAGAACTAGTTGGCATATAAATCTGTACTACTGTTGTCGGTGTTGTCTTCGTATCTATCTTGACAATGATAATGCGATCACTGTGCTGGTCATAGTAGTTTACCCGCATTCCTATTTTCTTATTCATTATCAATCCTACTCCTGTCATACCCCCAACTGATTTTGTATTTATAATCCTGTACTCACCTGACCAGAAATCCTGTTCATCCCACCACCGAACTTCACTAATCCCCACTATATCTAACTTCAACCTATCCATTTCCCTTTTTAAATTTTCTAATTTTCCTACTCGATTAAGGGATCTAACATTCCACGCTCCGACCCGTAGAATGCCAGTATTGTCTTTCCTGATGATCAGATCCTCCTGAGTAGTCCCCGCCCGGAGATTCGAATGGGGGACTATTTTACTTCCGGAATATTTTACCAGAGAGGATGCCATCATCATATGTTCATACAGTAGTGCTGCATGTCCTCGGGAAGGTAACGGCTGTAGTTTCCCCTTGCTTTCAGCCGTTCGCAGTAGCTGTGTGGCAAAGCCACATTAGCTGATGTTACAAGGCCAGCTCAGTCAATCATCCAGACTGTTGCCCCTGTAACTACTGAAAAGGCTGCTGCCCCTCTTCAGGAACCACACGTTTGTCTGGCCTCTCCACAGATACCCCTCCGCTGTGGTTGCACCTACGGTACGGCTATCTGCATCGCTGAGGCACGCAAGCAACCCCACCTCGGCAATGCCTGTGGTTCATGGGAGTGGATATATATATATATATATATATATATATATATATATATATATATATATATATATATATATAATGCAATAAGGAGATATATCTGCAATGCACGCACTCTTCTATAAGGAGACATACATTTATCGGCATCAGTGGTGGATGTGTGTGAACAAAAAATTTACAATATGCAGATACATCTGCATTTTACGCACTCGTCTATAAGTCGAGCAGCACTTACACATACGAGGTTTAGTTCGATAACTTAAAAAATTATGAGTGGGTAAATAAGAACACAAAGGGTTTCTTAGGTAGAGTTTATTTTCTTTTTTCTACCAAGATACAAGCATATTTACATTATCTTTTTCAAACACTATTTTTCATGTTCTTGAGTTTATAGAGAGCAGGACAGCCGATGGATCCCAGGTCGTGAACAGCAGCATATTTGAAGATCTGCAGCATCCAGGTAATCTTCTCTTCGCCTTTGACTTAGACTTTTGTGGTACTGAAGTCGAATGCTCGGGGAGTTGTTAGCAAACATTTATAGGGGATGCCAGGATCGTTCCAGTGTGGCGCATGGTAGTTTCGTGTCAACCACTTTGCGTTTCTCCTAGTTTTAACACACTTCACATCATTGAATAGTCTAGGTGATGAAATTCTGGCTATTTTTATCACTGTATCCCCTTTCACGAATGCAACATCTTTAAATATGAACCGCTTGCAATCATCTACATCTACATGGGATACTCTGCAAATCACATTTAACTATCTGGCAGAGGTTCTTCGAACCACCTTCATACTATTTATCTCCCATTCCAATCTCGAATAGCGCGCGGGAATAATGAACACCTGAATCTCCCCGTTCGAGCTCTGATTTCTCGTATTTTATTCTGATGATCTTTTCTACCTATGTAAGTGGGAGTCAACAATATATTTTAGCATTCGGAGGAGAATGTTGGCGATTTGAGTTTCGTAAGTAGCCTACGCCGCAGCGATAATCACTGTTGTTGTAATGATTCCCATCCCAGATCCTGTATCATTTCCGTAACGCTGTCTCTCCTGTATCGTGACAATACGATACGAGCTGCCCTTCTTTGGACTCTTTCGATGTCCTCCGTCCAACCCCCCTGATAAGGATCCCACACTGGGCAGCAATACTCCAAAAAATTACGGACAAGCGTTGTGTATGCAGTTTCTGTAGTAGTTCTGTTGCATCTTTTAAGGTTTCTGCCAATAAAACGCAGTCTCTAGTTCGCCTTTCCTACCACATTATCTACGTGTTCTTCCCAGTTTAAGTCTGAGGTAATAGTAATTCCTAGGTATTTTGTCGAGTTTACGGCCTTCGCTTTTGATTGATTTATCTTGTAAACATAGTTAAACGGATTTCTTTTCGTACTCATGTGGAAGACTTCACACTTCTCATTATTTAGAATCAGTTGCCAGTTTTTACACCATAGTGCATTTCTATTTTCTTTCCTAAACAAATATAATTTTCGTCTATTTTTGGTAACTTTGGGACTTCCGATATTCAATCTCGCTACGACAGCTCTGTGTTCACTATTACTTGTATCCGTTTTGACACTCGTTATGAGCTCAGGATTATTTGTTGCTAAGAAATCAAATGTTTTGACATCCATTTACAATTCTAGTTGGCTCATGAACTAATTGTTCGAAGTAATCATCAGAGAATGCGTTGAGTACAATTTAGCACGATATTTTATGCGTACCTCCAGATTTGAAAATATAATTTCGCCAACAGATCGAGGGTAAATTAAAATCACCGCCTACTATTATTGTGTGAGTCGAATACGTGTTTGCAATTAGACACAGGTTTTCTTTGAACCTTTCTGCTACTGAGTCGGGAGTCCGGTAAAAGGAACCAGTTATTACCTTCTTATGTTTTTGAGGAACAACTTCTACCCATAATAGCTCACAGAAACTATCACCTTCAACTTCGCTACACGGAAGACTACTTTTAACGGCTACAAACACACCTCAACCTATTTTGTTTAATCTATCCTTTCTGAAACAGTTTGATCTTTTGCAAATACTTCTGATGAACTTATTTCCGGCTTAAGCTAACTTTAGCTACGTATAATGATATGGGTTTCGAAGCTTTCTATTAACGCTTGGAGTTCTGGTACTTTCCCGACGCAGCTACGACAATTCACAACTGTTTTACCGATATTTCCTAGATCTATATTTCTCCTGTGGTCGCCCTACACCCTTTCAGAAAGCCCATTCAGTGTTTCCGCAAAGCCCTCTACACTAAAAACCCGCCCGGTCCACGCCACACAGCCTCCGCTACCCATGTAGCCGCTTCCTGCATGTTGTGGACTCCTATTCAGCGGAACCCGGAACCCCACCACCCGATGGCGCAAGTCGAAGAATCTGCAGCCTACACGGTCGCAGCCTCTGATTCAGACCCTCCACTCAGCTCTGTACCAGAGGTCCAGAGTCGGTTCTGTCAACTATGCTACAGATGGTGAGCTCTGCTTTCATCTAGCATCTTTACCATTTCAGATAGCCGCTCAAAACCAGAGAGAATCTCTTCAGATCCGAAGCGACACACATCATTGGTACCGACGTGAGCCACCACCTGCAGTTGGCTTCACCCCGTACCCTTCATGGCATCCGAATGGACGCTTTCCACATCTGTATGCACACGAAGTGCACGTTGGCCTTCTTCCCCTCCTTGGCAGCCATCTCTCTAAGGATCTCCATCACCCGCCTAATAATAGTCGTAGAAACCTTGGACGTCAGCAATGATGATGATGTTCACACTCTGAGAGTTCATGAGGGAATAATCCTTTATACGAAACGCTGCACAATACCAGTTAGTAGGCTGTAGTTTATTATTCGATCATGCAGAACTAGGGTATATGGAGCAGTCTGTCGTGGAAAATTTGTCCAAGATTCAAATTAAATCCTCACACTTATAGGTCCAGATTTAATTATTTAGTTCTGTTTGGATCAGTGTGTTACGATTATTGGTGCTAGCAGCTCCTTGAATTTTCGTGGACTACGTAGACACCCATCGGTTTCCATGACGTCGTCATAGTATGAAGTGCTCCCATGAACGGAAATTTAACGGTAGTAAAGCACCTGTGTTCATTACTTTTTAAAGCTTCAAACGTACCTCATCCGATACACTGATGTGCGGCATCTTCCCTATTATAGTGTTGATGATGATTTCATTCTCCCCTTGTACTTCAGCTCCTTGACTGTATGCGTTGTTGTCCATCGCACTTCGTATCAGAATAAGCTGTTTAACATTCATGATAATTGGATGCACATTCTCAAAGTATACCATAAGCATTTTTAGAGGCACACATGCTGTAAACCTTTCGTACTCGCCAACTGTTCTATCTGCAGGCTCATCGACGAACCAGCATGCGTTTTCTAGAGCATTTATATATATAAAAAATGTTCAAATGTTTGTACCGCTTATGGGACCCAACTACGGGGTCATCAGTCCCTAAACTTACAAACTACTTATGAACTAGCTAACACTAAGGACGGCACAAATATCCATGCCTGAGGGGGGATTCGAACCCCAGACCGTAGTGGCTGTGCAGACCATGACTGGCGCGCCTCAGTCTCCTCGGCCACCGCAGCCGGCAATTTATATCCAAGGGGGCTGCGGAGACGGAGGTTTTAAAAGTCTATGCTATGCCTATATTACGTGTGCGATCAGTCTCAACCCCATTAAGTTCATAGCGTATCTCTTGAAACATGAATGCTAGAGCATTATGTGTAGGCTTCGACCCTTCTGCAGCATCTTCATTCTTATTATTCTTCTTCCTAAACGATCCATCTAGTTATGGGAAACTCTTGCAGTGCACGGTTAAAGCATCCTGATGCTGAATGGAATGACGATCCTAATTTAATCGTTTGTGTTAAATGAAATTGAAGCATAAGGTGTGTGCGAGAAGTATTCCTGGCGATTAATACGATCATAATACTCTACTTCTTCAGTTATACCGAGCCATGATATGTTTTCAGGGCTTCAGGCCAAATGATTTAAGAAAATCTTAGTTCACACGTGTTACGTTCCGAGGTTCCGTGACGAAGTGACGCTCTGCGTTGAGCACGCAGCGGTTTTATACATTACACTAATTCCCTCTTAGATGTAGTCTCATGATGATTTCCTCCCCTCTAAAATCGACAAGTCGGTTATTCTGGTCTACGATACGTAGTTACAGGTAGTCCAATGTCTGTAGTGTCACGGGGAGGTATATTGCGTTGGTTGGATCCTCGATAATGTTATATCCGGAACCTACAGACGGATAGAATCCGTAAATTGTATGAACGAATCGGTCGTTTAAGTAGGAGTTGGATGTAATGTTACACTCAACTGGAATAGTGCTCACTAGTAGCATGTCCACTGTCTGTTCGGAACTGTAGAATTTATTGGAGTTCTTCAAGACTTGTCTCTTGCTGAAATCTAGTAGCTGTCCTATCGAGCCTTTTTGACTGAAGTCGATCGCTATATTCACCGTCATTATTTCGGTTTTAAGAGTGCTGATGTTTGAACGTAGTTCGATCCCTTTTCCAAATCGCTTTAAAACTTCATTTAGTTCGTCTATATCATATGCACCAGGCCTTAATACAACAGATTCTTTTACACCATTAACTTCCAATTGCAGTTTATTGTTAGCTTCTGTGATATTCGGAATAGAGTTATATGTTTCCAAGCCAGTCAGGGCTATGCTCCAATCTCCACTGCTTAAATCAATAGGAAGGAAATAATTTGCGCTTAATACTGATGAACGATCCTTTAACGTCAGAGTGTACAACGTGGCTGTTAAAACCTAACTGATGAGATGTGTTGAATATTCATCCTTGTATAGCCTTTTTCGTATTCGTTAGAAGGAACATGAGAAGCAAGTGTCCGCACAGGTAAGTATCGTAATCCTGGTATCGGTAGAAATTGTAGAAAACACGACTTCGACTATGGAATTTGAAGGTTACCAAATGAGTCGAAATATATCACAGTACTTTTTGTGCCCCAGCCTCGTCGCCGCTTTTGTGTCTCGTTTCCGTCGTAGGTGTCGGTGGCCGAGTAGAAAGACCGACACAGGAATAAAGGATGCACGCTTGTGCAGGTAGGTGACCAGCCAGGAACTAGAAACACTAGAGTAAATTAGAACGAGATATATATTTCTTAGAGACTTAGTAATACTTAACTTTTACATAGCTCAGTACTGCAGAATGCTGATCAGCACTTCACTTACTCGTGCCATCTGTCACTGCTTCGTTTACATGCCGCTGCGCGACCTTGACCATCTGTCGCGGCCTCGAACAGCGTTCCATTCTCTGTCTCTCTCTCCCATATCTACTAGGGTCAATGTTCTCTAATGTCTATAACAATGTTTCCTCCACTTACCCCGAACTTAAGATACAGATTGTCTTAACATAACTTATAATCTACACACTTGTCGAGTTAGACAATGCAAAAGTTACTCATCAAATTTTGTAAAAGTAGTAATGGACTCGATCCGGTCTGCGCGAAAAAACAATACATACTTTGCCTTCCTCTCTGCTTTCATTTCACAGTTGAGTGTATTCCTTGTCAAAATCAGTGTATAAGTCTTATTACTTGTATAGTTTACATGTCCATGCGCTTAAGTCTCTTGTATCCGTGTGAGCAAATGTATTCAGCTTCTCTTTTCTCTGCAATGTACCTCTGTCCAGCGAGTCTCTCTTAAACAACGTGTGTAATATACGTAAAGATCTTATCCCTCTATCATCAGTCACTATAGTACATGTGATCATTTTAACCAGAGATACGGGTTTCACCTGTAATGCAAGAACATGTCTTTCAGATGTTTCATTTCATTCCACATTGTGGAATGTGGTTGAGACTACATATGTATCCAAAATTTCTGAACCTTGCGTATGTGGAAACTGTTTCGTCTATAATCTCAAATAATTAATACATACGCAAATATACCATCCCCTTCTCATCTCGTAAGCTATATATATATAGTATGGTCAGTCCTGCCTACACTCACACTATCGACACGCTACCACAATTTCTGTCTGCAGAATTGCTCATCGCCTTGCACAAATCTTTATCACAAGAAAAAATCTGCGGAATACCCATCGCCTACAAAACTGTATCAATGCAATATGTATATCTTCTCACACTTCTCATAATCTCCCTACACACTTGCTATCTTTAACAGTCTCGACCTCCTCCTCTTTCTTACTTTAAAAATGATGAAACAGTGTACTTCTTCTCTCATCTGTTCGCCAACATATTTTTACAGTACAATGTGTGCACTTACCTCGCCTGGTTTCTCCTCTTCATCCACGTCTTATTTTACAATTTACACATCGATGTTTCTATTCCATAGTTGACTTCATTAATTGTACAACTCGCTTAGTATATATAATACTATAAATACTTTTTTAAATGAATGGGCCTCATCTCACATTGTTTATCAGACAAAATTAGTGTCAATATTTGGTTTATAATGTCCATAAAGGAAAACTGCCTTAGTCCAGTATGCTTCAGTCATAATCTGGTATAGGTTTCTCATAATCTGGTATAAGAATAATAAAGTAAATAGTGAAGAAAGAAATATGATATATTTTAGTTAGAGATATAAGATGAGGATTGACAGCATGAAAATAAAAGGAAGTAATACCACAGTCAAACATATACAGTCACGACACTCACTACTGTAAAAGTTGTTATCAACTGACAGTTGCTGCGACACTAGCGCTCATAGGGGTGTTTAAGCTGCCGAAGTAGTGTATTTTTTTATAATCGCTTTTGTACGTAATTAACGAAATATTTACTATAATTTTTGCGTTACAAGCATCATTAAAATATCGATAGACAAATATAATACGGAAATTAATATAAAAACAGCCTCATTTAAATGTTTCAATGGTATAAAGAACAACTCTGTCATGAACAAATACTTACGAATCTGTTTATATTTACAGTTTATTCCGCTGAAAATAAGTTGTATATAAACATAATAGCCTAATCAATTTCTATTATGGTCTGTTCTTACTATGACAGCCAGTTTTTGACGTGTATCAATTCGATACAGAGTCTTAATGATTCTCACATTTTTACAAGTCACTCGTCTTTCTTATACGTCCATATTCTTTTAAGTGTAATTACTTTAGCTTTAAAAAACCAATGTTTTGACGGTTATTGCCGTTTGAGGTTCAGATGTAGCAACAATTGTGCAATTGGGTTCTCCTTTGTTGGAAAACAGTTTGGTTGCTTTTATCGTTATATTGCCATGTCTGTGACGTTCTTCCTTCAGCTACAGCTGTGATGGTTGATTTTGTATGTTAAATGCCGCATTTATTACATTCTACATACGTTTCCTATGTTCCACCCTCACCGGTTTTACTGGAATTGTAATGAAGAATACTTAACGTTCCTGCGTAGATATTGACGTCTCTCTGCTAAAGGGCATGTGTCCTGGTGTTTCCTACGCATTTTTATTTTTAATAGAAAATGAAATTACTCATTTAAAGCCTGTATGTTAAAGGATGATTGTAAATGAACTGTCCTGTAATGTACCGATTCGTACCTTTCCAGGGATCTCATGAAACCTAAGAAAGACAAATGGGGAGCTATTTTTAAATTATTACCTATTTATAAGGCACTACATACGTTCCCTAATGTAAAAAGTATGCTGAAGACAATCTAAACGATAGTATTCGCACTCATCAACTATCGAATCCAGAAACGAAGCTTGCCGGCCGCTTGGAGCGCTGCTATCGCAGCGTATAACAAAAATCCGTGGGAGTGTCGTGACTGTATGTGGTAATACTGTCAATAACTAGAATGCCTGGTGGTCGTCAAGCACCAAGGGTTGCAAAGAGTGCAACACCCTCTGAGGCTACTGTTAATGAACTTGTGCATTTTCTCTGTTTTGTATTCCCTATTATTGTCACGATAGCCTCCTCTGTTCATTCCACGCTGACAAAAGCTCCGCCCCTTTAGGACTGCGGCTGCGGCGCTAAGGCTCATATTATCCTGCAAGCTGTTATTGCTTCTCCTGTCATACTCGCCTTCTACCATTATCGCTGAGACGGTGTGATCGCCATCTGTATCTCGTCCACCCTTCCTGCGCTTGCCTGCTACCAAACAACGCATCCAGCTGCTCCAGTATAAGTAATAAGTTGTTCACATCGCTTCGACTTACTGTAACGAACTCTATTTGTACAGATAGAGGAAGCTTCAAAATAATAATTTAAATTAAATCTAATTCTCTAATGGGTTTTGTAAGGTACTGATTTTGCTCCCAATAGTGTTGAAAATACTCCTCATAACTACTACAAACACTATTTACAAAATTGTTTGCTTCCAATATCTCTTTGCGTACACCGTTTTGTGTGCTTGTTCAAATGTTCAAATGTTTGTAGAGTCTATGGGACTTAACTACGGGGTCATCAGTTCCTAAACTTACAAAATACTTATGAACTAGCTAATACTAAGGACTGCACAAGTATCCATGCCCGAGGGGGGATTCGAATCCCAGACCGTAGTGGCCGTGCAGAACGTGACTGGCGCGCGCCAGGCCGTTTGGCCACCGCAGCCGGCTTTGTGTGCTTGTAGACCAGTACTGGTTCAAAAATGCCGTAACAAAATTGTCATATGTTTTGAATTTATTACTTACTGTTCAGCCCCATGAAATGACATCACCTGCGAACCGACTTGCAACCATGTATATTTTCTGTTGCTCAGTGTATGTGTAGGAATGTTGTTTTCAGACTGTCGAATGAAAGCAATGGGGTGCAAATCGCCTTTACATGAAAAACGGTGGTATTTGCGAGCATTAGAGACAGCTCCTACTGTGATCACCTGACAGTTCGCTTTGTTTACCTCTTTCAGATCCTGTATCAATTTTTCGACCTGAGACGTAACTGATTGAAACTCAGGGAGCAACGTACCATGAATGACATTTGCATTATCTTTACATTTGGATTCCACCTCCAATACTCTGTTATTAATTACATTTTGTTCGCCCACGAGCGTACGCAAGGTTCTCAGTTGCTCTTGGTGTCTATCTGCGCAGTCCACCCATCATTTTGCATGACAATCCGTGAGCGCATACGGCGTGTGCCTGCTCTGTTTTTGGTGGATGGGACTGGGAAGTTCTGTACCATCCACCATACTCTTCGGACTTAAGCCCTTGTACTTTGATTTGATTTCGAAGATATAGGAGCCACTTCGTGGCATTCGCTTCAGAACTGTTCCAGTGATTCGACAGTCAGTAGACCGCTCCATTCGCACCATAATCAGAACAGGCTCTGCTAACGGTATATACGCCTTCCACATCGCTGGCAACGAGTTCTATACAACGCTGGTGACTACTTTGAAGGACGGTAGCAGACTATGCAAACATGTAACGCTTTTGTATCGGATGTGAATAAATAGTTGTCACTATTTAAGTTCCAATCCTCGTATATCGTTACATCGACGGAAATGGAAGTTATTTTTCATTTGGCCATATAACAGGTTCTATTTGTCCCTGAGGTAAATGTTAAGTGATATAGCGAGCATTTAAATGCCTATCGGAGAAACGGCAACACTACAGCTAACTTGCAATACAGGGCCAAAATTTAAAAACTACACACTTCATACTGCACAGCTTATCCATTGGTTACCCTGCAGTAGCCATGATCTCGGTTGGGCTATATTCCGCTTATTAAGGTTGCACTAGGTCATTGATGGTTCGCTAGAAAACCAGGAAAATCATGATTTTTGGGTACCGGAACTACGAAGAGTTGGAATGTCCTTTCCTATAATTTCTATTCGTGACGAATCGTCGATATTTACCCATACGCTCTTAAGATAAACTGCATTCTACAGTCCAACATTTTTGTGCTGCAAGGGATTAGCGCAGAGACAGCGACGTTGGAAGAGGGAGGGAACGAACGAGGAGACGGTGGAGGTTAGAAAATGGCAGAGGAGGGGATGGAGAGGTGAATGATCACAGCGGCAGTCACAGGAAATACTGATGAGCCGTGATGGAAGGTGGTGGGGAGTAACAGAAACGGATGGAAGTAGTAGCAGTGGGAGGAAAAGAGACAGAAAACAGTGAAAATAAAAAAAAGAGAGAAATGAGTGAAACCAGACGTTCTGAAAAAAAAGTCTAATGAACGTATGTTAGTAGATGCATGCTAGACATCATTTACTCAGGCATACTTGGTTACAGATACTGCGATCTAATACCATGCAGCCACAGTTACAGTAAGTATTGAAAATGGCTAACATGTGCCCCAACGCGTGCTTATTCCTACTGCCTTTGACATACAGCGCTAAGATCTCAGAGGTGACAATACGCTGCTCTGGTGTTTCCATATCTAGGATGGGCTCTGCTTATACCATACTTTTGAGAATATCCTACGGGTTGAGATACGGCAAACGAGCAGGCCGTGCAAATGGACCTCCCCCTCACATCCATCGACTACGAAAGACACGATTCAGATGCGTCCAAACATGTGCCGGAGGACCAGCCACATTATTACTGCACAGTTGTGGAGCAGGCTTATCTGTCACTACGTGTACAGCGCATATTAGACCGCAGTCTCTGGAACAAAATATGACTGAAAAAAGAAATGGTCTCTAGTATAAGAGCCAGGCATTTCGGTACATGTCCATTAGACATATTTTATTCGATATACTTTCCCTCGATAAATCCGTAGTTTGTACACAGAAGAGCCAAAACGACTGGTGTAGGTGAATGCAAACACAGAGAGATGTAAGCACTCAGTGGATGGCGCTGCAATCAGCAGCAGACAAGAGGCGCCTGGTGCAGGCATTCGATCGCTTACTGGCGCTAGAATGGTTGGTCAACGCGATTAAACGTGGCGTTATAGTCGGCGCACAAAAGATGGGACACAGCATCTCCGAGGTAACAATGAGGTGGGGATTTTCACGAACGGCCACTTCACGAGTGCACCGTGAATATCGGGAATCCAGTGAACATCAAATGTCCGACATCGCTACGGCCGGGAACATCCTGCAAGACCGACGACGTCGGAGGAGAATCGATCAACGTGACACAGTGCGACCCCTCCGCAAACTGCTGCTGCTAGTGTTAGCGTGCGACGAAACGTCACCTTTACGCGCTTTCGGAGCAGAAGGCGCCCGCGCACTCGTGTAGCCCACTGAAGCCTGGGCCCGTCAGCAGCGGCAATGGCCGGTTCACGACTGCAAACGTGTTGCCTGGGCAGACGACTCTCGTTTCATATTGTATTCAAATGTTTGTAAATCTGTCGGACCAAACTGCGTGGTCATCAGTCCGTAGCTTACAAACTACTTAAACTAAGGTAAACTAACCTAAGGGCAACACACACACCCATGCCCCAGGGAAGGCTCGAAACCCGGACGGCGAGCAAGCGCGCGCTCCGCAGCGAGGCGCCTTAGACCGCTCAGCTAGTGCTCCGCGGCTCGAATTGTATTGAGCGGAAGGACGTGTAAGGGTATGGTGACAATCTCACGAATCCGTGGAACCTGCTCAAGCTGCCGGCCGCGGTAGCCGAGGGGACTGAGGCGCTTCAGTCACGGTCTGCACGGCCACTACGGTCGGGGGTTCGAATCCCCCCTCGGGCATGGATATTTGTGCCGTCCTTAGTATAAGGTAGTTGATAAGTAGTTTGTAAGTTTAGGGACTGATGACCACGTAGTTAAGTCCCATAAGCTTAACAAACATTTGAACATTTTGTTCAAGCTGGTGGAGGCCTTTTTCGTGTGGGAGATGTGCAGTTGGAGTGATATGGGAGCCTCGATACGTCTAGATACGACTGTGGCAGGTGACACGTTCGTACACATCCTGGCTGATCACTGCATTCATTCACGTTCACTGTGCAGTCCGACGGTATTGGGAATTTCCAGCAGGACAATGCCACATCACTCATGTCCAGAATGGCTACACCATACACAAAAACATAAAGTTTACAATAGAGGAAAAACAAAAGGACACACTCAATTTCCTAGACATAACAATAACAAAAGAAAACCATACACACACATTTGACATATTTAGAAAACCCACCACCTCAGACATCATTATACATGCCACTTCAAACAATCCACAAAGTCACAAACAAGCTGCAATTAGGTACATGCTCAACAGACTCAATAGGATCTCCCTAAACACTTCTAACTACCAAAAGGAGCTAACTATTATAAAACAAATAGCACTAAAAATGGCTACGAAGAAACCCTTGTAGACAAACTAAACAGGAAAATAAAGACACAGTTGAAGAAAAAACCAACACAAACCACATTGACACAGACAAACAGCACACACAATAACGAATGGCATACACTGACGTACCACAACAAATTCACATACAACATAGGTAATATATTCAAGAAACAAGGCATAAACATTGCCTACAAAACAACCAACCCAAATCAAAAACACTACGGTCGGGGGTTCGAATCTCCCCTCGGGCATGGATATTTGTGCCGTCCTTAGTCTTAGTTAGTTCATAAGTAGTTTGTAAGTTTAGGGACTGAAGTCCCCGTAGTTAAGTCCCATAAGCTATACAAACATTTGAAACAGTTCAAAAACACACCCCCAAACTAAAACCAAAAACAGACAAATACTAACAATCTGGTATTTATCACCTCAACTGCAGAGACTGTGGTATATATTAGGATGACTGGCAGAACATTTGATACTAGATACAAAGAGCACATCAGAGCTTGGAAGTATGGCACAAACCATTCAACATTTGCCGACCACCTGAAACAAGAACACCATAGGCCCAACACTATAGAAAAATATATGGAAATCATACAGACTAGTAGAGACAGACACCTACTCCCCTTCCAAGAAAACCTCCACATACACAAAGCACTATCACACAACAAACAATTACTAACTGACCAAATAAATATTGGAAACCAAACATTGTATAAAATAATAGAAAAAAATCACATAAAACATTCCCAGTCATGCCCGTAACTATCTCAGACTACTTCCACATCTCATTCCACATACCACTATCAACACTCCACAGCTAAGGTCAAATAAAATCACATACCCACCTCTCCGCTAAACATGAGACTCTCCGAACGTGTCACACATTTTGATATAAAATTCCCAAACTTTCTCGCTCCCTGCTAACAAACACTCAACCTCGTTCCCCTCACTGTTACCCTACATCACATACCAGATTCGACAAAAAACACAATCCGCCCCCACCCCAAACACACACACACACACATACACATGCATACTAATTGCATTATCACTACCCAGGAGTTTAATATTACTGTTAGTTATTCTCAATGAATATACAGTACCTTAATTATTTAATAAATGCCAACTGACAAATTTCTCCCCTCTACCAACCACCACCACACCTCATGTCCATCACTTTTGTCTTCCATCTCACTTCACATCAAACCTTACCACATCCAACCACCATTCAGACATCTTTCCCTACTACTCAACCCCCTCACCAATAATAATAACAATTATAATAATATAATAGTAATAAAAATTAAATAAAAATAATAATAATAACGTTCCCATTATATATTTCGCCACTATTCAAATCCGCTTACATCAAAACTAAATACACCGAAACATAATTTATTATATAAAACATAGAAAAAGAACTACATTTGTGAGGTTGGCAACACTCCAATAAAACACTGTGCAGAATCAGTAAAAACAAAAACAAACACTTCTGATCTGCGGAAAAAACAAAAAACTATGAACAGTGAAAAAGTGACATGAAAGTAGTGAGAAAACGACACAGTATGAAGAACCGGCGGTATTGCATTAAACAGACCGGCATTCCATGATGTGAAGCGAAAAGAACACAAAATTTCCGTAAGTAACAAAGTAAGTAACAAGTAAGTAACAAACATTAGGCCTACTTTTCATGGTCCGTTAAAGAACTGTTTTCGATCTAAATACAAAACAAACTGTAGATTTCTATTATTACAGACCACTGAAGATGTTTTACAGTCATTAAAACGAAACGCGCCTGGTGAGAAAAAATCGCATTTTTATTGTAGTTGCAAAGACGGACAAATACTGCTATTCATAAGCCTACACGATATTTGGCAGGAGTAACAGATTATTCGGCTCATCAGTCTATATGGGTATATAGTCCCGGGGAAAAGGATACCTGCAAAGACGACGTCGATTTTGATGAGATGAGGGCAGCTGGCACCTGGGAATGGCAGATGTTCTGATAAGGGCTGTAAGTCGTCCGCCAACAGAGAGCATAATCACACGGCCGTCTGTGTCTAACGTTTATAGAGAACGTTTACAGTCTGCAGGGCTGCTACGGTCGGGGGTTCTAATTCCCCCTCAGGCATGGATGTTTGTGTCGTCTCTAGCATAAGTAGTTTGTAAGTTTAGGGACTGATGACCCCGCAGTTAAGTCCCTTAAGCTTAATAAACATTTGAACATTCAGTGTCAAACAAACTGGCGCCATGCCACGGAGAGACGCACATTCTTCCTATACCCAACTCAGCGAGTCTGAAAGGGGTGGAATTGTTGCCTTACGAGTGGTGGGTTGGTCGTTTCGGAGAACAGCCACAAAGTTTAGAAATGCTGTGTCAGTTGTGCAAATATGCTGGTCGCATTTTTCTCGTGAAAAGTTTCACACTCGTAGACGAATTTCTGGACAGACGTCCGACAATATGTTGGTATTGTAAGGGCAGATTGGCAGCTAAATACGACGCTTTGTGAGCCACGGTTACTGGCGCGGACTACGGGACTACCTGTAGCCCCTCTTCCACTCTCGCCAAAGCATCGACGTTTATTCAGTGATGGAAGCAAACTCTGGCTGGTCTTTTGAGTAGACCTAGCGATCACTGTCTCGCCCGAGACAGCCTGGCCCCAGGCCTTCTGGGCTGGGCTGCGATAAGCTACAACTCTCATCTGTGGAGCAAACGGTGCCCAACGCAGAATGTTGTAAGAGCCGTTCATTTGGCGTTCTTGCAACAGGATGGCGATGAGATGTTCCAACGGGATAATGCTCGTCCACGTGCTCTGCAAAACGTGCACCGACTGCCCCTGGCCAGCACCAGCTCCGGGCTCGTCTGCAGTGGAAATGATGCGAGTTACTCGCAACCCACAACTGTATCGGGACAAGAGGCCCCGAATAATGTATCCCAAGTGAGTATTCGCTATCTGTAGGACTGCCGCAATCAGCACCTCAATTGCCGTCAATGGAGACTACACCAGGTATTAATATGGGTATACGTGTAGCGCCTATTCCGAAAGAACAGACGTCACTACTGATCCTGCAGTTGTTATTGTTTTCAATTCACAGAATATATGACTTCAACTGCGAATGGGCAAAGCTGAAAATGTGTGCTGTGGGCAAGGTAAGTCTGGAAATTTGTGTCTGATGGGAGGCGTGCTTAGGTAGTCCTTGCAGGTGCGGTGATCACTGTGTCCCCAGTGGTGTAGGCGTCAGCACAACTGTCTAGAAAGCAAGAGACCCGGGTTGGAATACCGGCTGTGTACACATTTTCAGCTTTGCCCATTCGCAGTTGAAGTCATATATTCTGTGAATATGAAATTAATATGGGTGTTTCAGCACGGATTGACACCTGGTACCAGTACCGTCTTTACCATAGGGGCACAAGGGGCACAGGCCCAGGGCCCCCAGCCTGATGGGGGCCCCGTTCTCCTAGGCAATGACTTTTTTTAAGTGAATTTTTGTCGCACTTATTCATTATGAAGACCCAGAAATTGTCTCGTAACGTGTTATATATGGTGTGGCAAGTGACATGATTTGCTGCCTGCATGCAAAATCATAGTTATTACTGCGGGCCTTAGCTACAGGACACACAGCGACAATGTTGTAGTAGACCTTATGGCAGTCTATTTCAGATATAACCTGGCGGAACATTGCAACCAATAGCGGCCTTCACACGACGCCACACGGGGCTGCTGTTGACCGGCCAAGCAGCGGCTAGGCGCTTACGTCACGAGACGTCAGCGATTTTACAAAAGTTAATTCCCTACATTGGATGGAGCACCGGTATAAATCGCTGTTCCTTCGATAACATTGAGCACGCTGCTTCACCGTGGTCTAAGAGAAAAATCGACATCTCGATACTGAATTGGAACTGCACCGTTCAACCGAAAAGGAAACGGCGGCGCGGTCACCCTGGAGCTGGAACGGGAACGGCCACGCGACCGGGACCGCCGAAGTGAACGTTCCTTATAACCAGTTCCTCGGTCCTTCCGTTCACTCTTGTGAACCGTTCCTTTGGACCCGTTCGTTCGCGAACGACCCATCTCTATAATGTACAGAGCAGTGGCAATGGATGGTAGAGCTAGTTATTTAAACTAAGAGTCATTTTGTAAAGGGTGAACCCAATATTTTAGAGTACAGTAGTTTTCAATTTCAAACACACGAAAATGAACAGTTCATAAAAAATGAAAGACCCAATGCTTTGAAAACAGGGCCAAACGGTGAGAAAGGAAGGATTTCAGAAGTGGAATAATGCCTACAGACTAACTTTCGAAAAAAGCATGCAACTAACAAACCTACTTGGAGCGGAGTACTGAAAGTTTCATTTTAGCGTTAATCTCACTTGTATGTTTGTTTTAGCATCCCCATACAAAAACGTATCAACAAGGTTTCACTGAATATCATTGTGATTTCCTAGTCACATCGAAAATTATGAGCATTTAGCCAATATGGAATATCATCTTATCCACTCTGTATTATTGTTGGTTTTTCACACCAAACGTCAAAACAACAACAACAACGGAGTCTCTCGGCAAGTTTTGTGTCAGTTTATGGTCTGGGCACCTGATATATATATATTTGTTACGTCGAAATGTAACAGTTATATGAGTGTACCACGGTCAGGTAGTCAAAGATAAAACAATTGAATTGAAGAATTAGCAGCATTCATCTCTTCATGGTAATCTGCCCTTTTAGCTCCGTATTTGAAAATTAAAAATTTGTTTAGATCAACAACTACTACACTTAATGAAATTCAATAATTTGGTACAGGAACATTTCCTACAACTTTTATTAACGCATTAATAAAATGTTTGTGGCCATTGAAAGTAAATTAGATTTTGTTACCTACGCGTGCTCTAATTAGACGTTGTACTACACTCACAGGGTGTAGTTTGTTTACTGCTCAAATATGTGTCATTGACATATACTATATACCTACCCTGTTCACAGAATATTTTTGTTTTACTTAATAAATCCATATATATATATATATATACTTTTCACAAGCACAGTGCCATTTTTTGTAGCTTTGAGCACATCTGGTAAATAACTGAAGAGTTAAGTAAGATTTCGAAGTGTAAACAATAGATCGACATTTAAAAAAAAATGTGGAAGTTGCGTGTCAGTGTCTCGACAAATGTAAGAACTCTTCTTTTTATTCCGCTTTTTCTTGGAATAAGGAAAAATCAGCTACCGGCACCTACTTTCCTCTCTTCATATAGTCCCAAGTGAAACCCCAGAAGTAGCTTGAACTTTATCAAGGGAACTCTTTTATACGATTTTATTCTGTCTTTTACGTCTTGCGACATAAACTTAATTATGGTATACACAATATCTCGTGTCTGGTTATTTTGTACTCTTAAAGAAAGACTGATTCGTGGAACTAATCATTGGTATTTGGTTTGTAATATTTTCACCAATTAAATCAGTAAATAAATGTAGACCATTCTATTATTTTTTAGGGGCCCCAAAACACTGAGTGCCCAGGGGCCCCCGCATGGCGTAAGACGGCCCTGCCTGGTACCTCAATACTGGCTGAGCTATTGCTTTGTAAATGCAATCATTTCATGTGCTCCATACGCAAGTTTCTGACAAAAAGTGAATCGGAAAACTCTGAGAGGCTGTACTAATTTCTGTTTCCGGCATTATGATAATTGGTGAGTGCAGATGCTTTGAGTTCGTAAGCTCTCCTCTCTGTTCCGATTACTGACTGTTTTCACGGAAGTCTTCAGAGAAGATAAACGTAGGGCTATTCTCGTCGCGCAAATGTCAGTGGAAAGCTCAGTGACTGTTTTACGGAATGTCGTAATCTCACCCAAAGAATGTAAGTGCAATAACACGTCAGTTACAAGTATTACATTGCTCTGAAACGTAACGAATGCTATGCTAGGCACACACTGGCAGGGCAAGTTTTCACGTAGAATTAAGCGCAGAAATCAGGCTCGACGCCTACGACGCTACGACCAGCTGACGGAAAAGGCACCGTTTCCACAGTGGCAGGGTCCTCACGTCATCGTAGCACAGCGAGTAGGCACCAAATACTGTATTTGCAAGTTTTCTCCGGCACAAATTTTCGCGTTTCGCTAATAGGTAATGCATCTATATAAAGTACAGCGTATGCCAAGGAATTCGCAGTCGGCGAATAACTTTCGAGAGGTTAAGTTAATGAGCATATTGCGAGGTACCCTGCTTTCTTTTTGGACGAGTGGCAACCTTGCGAGTGGCGACGTTCTGCGGCGGCGGCGCCGGCGGCGCATTGCGGCAGGGCAGCGGCAGCGCCGTCACGTGACGCGTGAGTCATCTGGCGCCGCGCCGCGCTGCACCAGCCGCGGCCCGATCCATTCCCACACCACACTCTCCTGTCCCTCACCAGGGCGCTTATGCACCGGCCCCACTTCCGACCGTCGTTGCACTTCGCCAGGCGAGGAGACCGAGTGCTTTTCTGTAATGTGGTTGGCAGAGGGTACTCGGCAGTCTACGACGTATCGCCGTCGTTTCCTGTTGCATAACAGCACGGCCATCCCTGATACTTATAGGTGCCCGATTAGCAAACGTGTCGGATAATTGAGGGATCGGAAACAATCGTATTCCATATAAAGTGTATGTCTGAAGGAACTTGCACCCCTTCTAGCAGCAGTGCACTGCAGTTCACGGTAGAGTGAAGAGTTACTAATTGTCAGAAAAAAACAACAGGTAGTTTCCGTTTTCGAGGAAGATCATCGAACAGATGGGCTGTATCTCTGAAATCGCGTTATGATGTACGTTCGTATCAGTGGCGTAACTAGGACTTGGCTTTGGGGGGGGGGATAGATCTGCTTGACGAGAAAAATTTTAGGCAGTTTCTAGACAGAATACCATCTACCACTCCCGTTGAAGAAACTAATTCACTCCCTTCCAATGAAAGCTTATGGTAAAAAAAACACAGGTTTCAAATCTTTACCTTTACCAGTTTGCTGTTATACGATTTCTTTTATTTTTTTCCTCTCTCTCTCTCTCTCCCTCTCTCTCTTTTTTTCGGTTTCTGAGGGGGGGGGGGGGGTTCTATCCTCCTCATCCCCCCCCCCCCCCCCATAGTTACGCCACTGGTTCGTATTGTGCTCGTTACAGCGGCAGTGCGGAACTCATTCGAAGGCCTGTCTGTACGACAAGAAAGACAGATCCACTTAGGCGCCCCCGTATCTACTGGCTTCTAGGTCTCGCTTACCGACAGATAGAGCTGGTTTTGACACGATCCTTGTCTTCAGATTCGAAGTTCATTCCTACAATATTACGATTACCAGCTCCAGAAATGTCAACAAGCGAGCAGTATGATACAAAACGCGTTTTCTTCGGAATACTGAGAGAACGGAATAGAGAGGGACAGATTAGCAAGGTTATAGCACAGTTTAACACAGACAGTCGCGAAATTCTATAGCGGGAAAAGGGCAGCTGAAACGATGCTGACGGTCCGAGCGGCCAGTGGAAAAACACAGGAAAGGCAGGATACAAGTTACCTTCATATTTCCTAGTCACCAAGCGTGGTTGTGAATTTTATAATGCAAATATGAAACTGTCACGCAGTTCCTGTCACTGCCTTTGTTAATGGCACTCTATAATAACAAAATGGCAGCGCATTGTAATCGATACGGCTCACAGTAGCAGAGTAGTAATTGTATCGCCCACAAATGTTTCAAGAGCAGAAATGAAAGGCAACCTCAACTGATCAAGTTCAAAAGGAAATGATTATAATTATATTCGCGTTTCCTGTGCAACTTTCACGTTGCACGCCTTTTGTTTTACAGGATTTCGGACATTGTAATACTTTCAAAACAAGACACGATTTTTAAATTCTTGAAGATTACGTTCTACATGTCCTTATAAACCTTGATTCTGTGACTTGATGACTCATGACTTTTTTAGCTTTTTGGTAAGTACTAAACAAGAATATGACCTGCTAATATTAACAGTTTATACACAGACATATTTTTTTTTGTAGCTCCACGTCCACTGTTTCAAACTAGTGGGTAGCTAACAACCAAAATATGTCGGTATATAGGCCTATAATTTTTTGAAACTGAGGAACGACAGCAAGCAGGCTCTACTGCAATAGTTGATGAACTGCAAGTGGAGGCGTTCATACGTGCCTTATTTAAAGCAATGGTGACGCATTTGCGATTCTCGTTCAGAGCCGAAATTTCCAAGTGGATGAATTGTTAAAGACTTTCTTCCATGCCTAAAAGTATCCTAAACGCCGTAAATGAACAGTTGTTAGGCGTAACATTTTTTTTTTTACTTCTCAGCATTATTTTGCAAATGAGAGACTCCATAATTATACTTTTGAGAGTTGCTGCAATTTATAGTACCATAAAAGCTCCTAAATACGATGGTATTTTGAATGTGCTGCTTTGATCCATACACTGTCTTTTGGAGGTGAGTTTATACGACCCAGCCGCTTGGCAGCGCTGCATTTGCCAAAATCGCTGGCAGTTCCCCGCCTCATATGTTACGTATTTGTATTGTAACAACAGTCTTTATCGCAGAGGAAAAAAATATTTTTACCGGTCATCATGAATAAATATCATTTTTATATAGATATACTGGAAAGTTGGAAGCGAATTTCTAACTGTCCGAAATAGAGATTTTCATGTTTCATGAGTTTCCGATGCAACTGAAAACAGTTCGTGGGGTGCACTCAATACATTTTCTTACTCTGAGGGGCCGAATTAAAAAAAATATTAAGGGGAAAAATGATTGTAAGTAGTGGGGCTGTGGGGATTGACGCGCAGTGAGATTCGTGCGTCTTTTGTTTTTTGGCGGGAAATTTGAATTACCCCCACCCCTCCTCCCTCGGCCAATTGCCGGACCGCAGATCAAAGGATGCCGCCACAGAATGATTGATAGGTCTTTACGGAAGGACAGGGTGATTACATTTAGGTCCTTTTGATTGTCATCAACGCTACTTGTCCGACCGCTAATCAAAGGACGCCGCCATAACGCACTTGAGGATTGACAGGTTGCAACACCTCCCTCGGCCACACACGTCGTCCCCCTCCACCCCTCGGCGCTGCCGCCAGACAGGCGGCACCTCCGACAGGTCCAGACCTGTAGACCCCTCGACATGTCTGTACTCGCACCCGGGACCCCTACTCGCTCGGCCGATTGCGCCGCCTCCGCCGCCGCCGCCGACAGATGCTACCCCCTCCTCCTCCTCCACGCTCGCTACCGCTTCTGAAAGGACGCCGCCACCCGCCCTACCCGCGAGAACAAACAATACCGTGACGATTGTCTTGACCGCATCGACACCGCCCCGCCGGCCGACCCCTGCTCTCTTTTCACGGCGACCGCGCCCCGCTAAGTCAGCAGCCAATTAAATTGCATATTTATTATATAGCGCGCCGCAGCGATCCGTACGCCAGATCTCGATTTATGTAACAACAATTTCCGCCGTTTATTATTATTATTCTCGGAAAAAATAAAGCTGCCATAGTGTTCGTCGTATGTATTTCGGTGTAATGCTAAAAAACAATTTAGAACAGAATGAAACTTTCACTCTGCAGCTGGGTGTGCGCTGATATGAAACTTCCTGGCAGATTAAAATTGTGTGCCGGAACCGGGACTCGAACCTGGGACCTTTGCCTTACGCGAGCAAGCGCACTACCGACTGTACTATCCCGACACGACTCACGATGCCGCCTCACAACTTTACTTCCGCCAGTACCTCGCCTCCTACTTTCCAAACTTCACAGAAGCTCTCCTGCAAACACGCAAGACTAGCACTCCTGGAAGAAAGGACATGGTGGAGACATGGCTTAGCCACAGCCTAAGGGATGTGGCTGTGGCTAAGCCATGTCTCCACCATATCCTTTCTTCCAGGAGTGCTAGTCTTGCGTGTTTGCAGGAGAGCTTCTGTGAAGTTTGGAAAGTAGGAGGCGAGGTACTGGCGGAAGTAAAGTTGTGAGGCGGCATCGTGAGTCGGGTCGGGATAGCACAGTCGGTAGTGCGCTTGCCCGCGTAAGGCAAAGGTCTCAGGTTCGAGTCCCGGTTCCGGCACACAATTTTAATCTGCCAGGAAGTTCCCAATTTAGAACAGAAATGCTTAGTTGGTCTCGTATACTACAGCATGTAGTAGTAAGATATTAAAACTCGTATGCAAAATTTGCAAGTAAGAATTTACACACCCATCTCTCTCCATGCTCTTCGCATAGTCTACAAAAAATTTTCAAATGTTTGTAGCACTTATGGGTCTTAACTACGGGGTCATCAGTCCCTAAGCTTACAAACTACTTATGAACTAGCTAAGACTAAGGATGGCACAAATATCCATGGCCGAGGGGGGATTCTAACCCCCGACCGTAGTGGCCGTGCAGACCGTGACTGAAGCGCCTCAGTCCCCTCGGCCACGGCGGCCGGCAAATGCTTTTCGAAAGAATTTCCTAACAATTAAACTAATATTGGATGTCAACAAATTTCGCTTCTTCTGAAACGCTTTTCTTCCCGTAGCCATTCTGCATTTTATAACTTCCTTACTACGGTCGTCAGAAGTTATCTTGCTACTCAAATAACAGAACTCATCTACCACTTTTACTGTCTCATTAGCTAATCTTATTCCTATTCTCGGAATGTATGACATTCAAATGTTTGTATAGTCCATGGGACTTAAAGTTACAAACTACTTATGAACTACTTACGAACTAGGACGGCACAAATATCCATGCCCGAGGGGGATTCGAACCCCCGACCGTAGTGGCCGTGCAGACCGTGACTGGAGCGCCTTAGTCTCCTCGGCCACCGCGGCCGGCTGTATGACATTGACTGCGCATGGACAAAGCTGAAAATGTGTACCCAGCCGGGATTCGAAACCGGGTCTCCTGCTTTCTGGGCAGTTGCATTGACCCCTATACCAGTGGGGACACAGAGGTCATCACACCTGCACGAAAGTACTGAAGCACGCCTCCTGTCAGATACAAATTTGCAACATTACCCTGCCCACTAGAACTCAAACTCGTAGTCACTTTGTACTAATTCCCGTAAGAGTAAGGGCGTAGCACTGCCTCTGCACTGACGAAAGGATCATTGCCCGTCATCGGCAAATTGTATATATATATATTAGCTTAAACCCGCGGCTCCGCTCACGTGTTGGTTGATTATGATAGATAAACTATCTTTCAGTAATGTGCTATGAGACTGGTTTTGAAGGATGAAATAAAATACAATACCTTCTTTAGAAACAAACATTTTTAATCAACATTATCAGGAAAGTAAGTAGTGTAGATCAAATCACACTTAAAATGCACTCGTTTCGAAGAATACAATCACGAAATACAACAATAATGTTTGTAATAATATCACAGATCGATCACTTGATGTTATGCGCGAAACGTCAAATCGATTTTTTTTGAAGAGATGTATTAAAAGAAATTTCCTTTTAACTGCTTTATTTATTTATTCTTATATTTCCTTATTCGTATGCTTATCCATACAGAGAAAGACCTGAAGACATTGTAGCACGCATAGATCAAAGATATGGCCTCTGGCATTACGTTTCGTAGTAGGCCTATGTAACCTCCTTGCTATAGAGTCGCAAACGACATCGCTGGCCTTCAGTCAAAATTTTTTTATAATCTGATGACTTTCAACCACCATATCTTCAACCACCTTCTAGCTATAGGCATGGAACTGCTATGGTGTACAACGGGAGACTTCGGACAACAATGGCAGACCAGTCGTTGGGTTCTTTAGTTTTCCTTTTATCATTATCAATCCACAAGCAACAATGCAACCAATAAAACCATTTTCAAAGAGTAAATATAATTTTCAAAGAGTAATTATTGTTCCGCATTTCGCGTTATGTTCTTCAAATTACAAAATATCTATCAGATCGCTATAAAACCGTGCCTAAAACCTTCCTCAGATATAAATTAGTAACTGTAAAAATATTTAAGTCTCTGCGTCTTGTCGTTCGGACGTGATAAGCGTACGCCGAACAGACATTCACACTATCCGATCGCTATAAAACCGTGCCTAATGCCTTCCCCGGGTAACCATTAGTAACTGTACAAATTTTTAGCTCTTTATGTCTTGTTGTTCAGACGTGATAAACGTACACCGAACAGACATTCACATTTATAGATATAGATATGGTGTCTGTTCTTTCCGAAAGAACAGACACCACATATAAATAACTTATATAATCTAATTCCTTCAGCGCCGCCTGATTTTCTGACACTACATTCCATTATCGTCGTTTTACTCTTGTTAATATTCATCTTATACCTTCCTTTCAAGACACAGTCCATTCCGTTTAATTGCTCTTCCTGGTCCTTTGCTATCTCTGACAGAATTACTATGTCATCAGCAAAGCGCAAGGTTTTTATTCCCTCTCCTTGGACTTTAATTCCCTCTCCAAATTTTTCCTTGCAGTCCTTCACAGCTTGCTCAATGTACAGATTTAACAACATTGGGAAAAAGATACAACCTTGTCCTATTCCCTTCCCAACCACTGCGACACTTTCATGCCCTTCGACATCAGTGCCGTCTGGTTTTTGTACAAGTTGAATGTGGCTCTTCGCTCCCTATGTTTTACCCCTGATACCTCCAGAATCTGAAGAAGTGTATTTGAGTCAACATTGTCACGTGGTTCGGATTCCACGTTAAACTGTAGGTCCCCTTTCCCCGGTTGGATAATTGGGGTAGGCTAGGGACATGCAAGTCGTCGAAGTGGCGTCCAATTGAAAGACTTGCACTAGACCAATGAGCCACACGAAATTATTATTATTATAACAATGTCAAAAGATTTCTACAGATCGCCAGCCGCGGCGGCCGAGGGGACTGAGGCGCGTCAGTCACGGTCTGCACGGCCACTACGGTCGGGGGTTCGAATCCCCCCTCGGGCATGGATATTTGTGCCGTCCTTAGTGTTAGCTAGTTCATAAGTAGTTTGTAAGCTTAGGGACTGATGACCCCATAGTTAAGTCCCATAAGTTCTGCACACATTTGAACATTTCTACAGATCCCCAAATGCAAAAACGTAGGTTTCCCTCTCCTTAATCTGTTTTCTAAGATAAGTCGTAATGCCTCGTGTGTTCCTACATTTCTCTTCAATCCAAATGGATCCTTCCCAGGTTCGGATTCCACTAGTTTTTCTATTGGTCTGTAAATAATTCGTGTTAGTAGTTTGTAACCATGACTCATTAAACTGATAGTTCTGTAATTTTCAGATTTGTATGCACCTGCTTTCTTAGGTATTGGAATCACTAAATTCTTCTCGAAGTATGAGGGTATTTCCCCCATCTCATACATCTTACATACCAGGTGGGACAATTTCTTCATGGCTGGCTCTCCTAACGATGATACCAGTTCAGACGGAACATCATCTACTCCAGCGGCCTTGTTTCTACTCAAATCTTTTATCGCTCTGTCAAATTCATCTCGCATTATAGTATCTCCTATATCATCTTCCTCCACATCGTGTTCAATTTCTGGAATACTGGCTTCAAGTTTATTTCCTTTGTACAGGACTTGTATATATTCCTTCCACCTTTCAGCTTTTCCTTCTTTGCTTAGTAGTGGTTTTCCATCTGAGCCCTTGATATTCATACTGCTGCTTTTCTTGTCTCGAAATGTGCGTGGCCCACCCGCCTAGTTCGCGACATTATAATGTAATGCGTTAAGTTGTCAGTAATAAGTGATTAATAGCACAATCGCCAGTCATTACAGTCTGATTGGATCCGAACCAGATCCTACAGTCCATGTAATCTTCCTGGTCCTCCGAAATTAATTTTACTTTGCATTTAGGTTGCGGACGCTAACAGCAGTCTTGTAAGTTTTAATCAATAAGATATGGTCAGAGTCTATCTCTGCCCCAGGATATGTCTTATAGTGTTAAACCTGGTTTCTGAACCTTTGCCTTACCATTATTAAGTCAATCTGGTGCCTCCCACTAATTATTAAAGTACTGTGCGATTAACAGGCTCCATGGCGAGGGCGGTGTTGAAGGCGTGCAGGCAGCTATGCTAGTCAAGACTGCACGTAGCAGCGTGTGGCGCTCCATACACACTTACTAGTGTTGCCGCGAGAGACGACGTACACAGACTGCCGCCGTGTCGCAGGGGATAGCGTCACGGTCTGCGGTGCAGAAGGTCGCCGGTTCATTCTCACCCCGGCAAAAATTTATTTCTTTGTAATTAACAATTACAGAATGTTCTACATCTTTCTTATGTCCACTTGTAAATTCTACTTGTTTCTTATGTTAACTGTTCTTCTAATTTCTGGTAAATTCTGTCTGTGTATAAATACGGCCGGAACTTGTTGATAGCCCAGATAACTGAGAGACATTCTTCTTAAGTTGTAGAGTAGTTTATCTCGGACTTTGAGAGTACTCTTGATGCATAGGCTATCACTTTTTCGGCACCTTCCTGATCTTGTACAAGCACTGCACCAATTCCATAACCACTGGCGTCTGTGTGAAGTTCCGTTTTCGCATTCTCGTCGTACAAGGCTAGCACTGGTGCGGAAGTTAGAGCCTGCTTAAGTGGCCGGAAAGCTCTTTCTTTTGTCTCGTCCCAGTAAAACTTGGCGTCTCCTTGCAGAAGTTCTTGTAATGGACGTGCCTTTTTACAAAATCCTTTTATGAAACGTCGGTAGTATGAGCACAGCCCGAGAAAACTTCTCACATCACGAATGTGCTGAGGAGTTGGAAATTCTGTGACTGCCCTTACTTTATCTGGATCAGGACGGACACCATCTCCATTGACTAGGTGCCCCAGGATTTTTATCTCTTTGGCGACGAAGAGGCGGAGTCCTGCAACCTGAACACACTTCAACACAGATGACAGGCGACTCAGATATTCTTCGAATGTTTTCGAGAAAACGACAATGTCGTCTAAATAGCAAAGACACGTCGTCCACTTAAGGTGTCGAAGCAAGTTGTCCATCATGCGTTCGAATGTGGCCGGAGCATTACATAATCCAAATGGCATTACTTTAAATTCATAGAGGCCGTCAGGTGTAATAAAAGCCGTCTTCTCCCTGTCAGCTTCGTCAACCTCGATTTGCCAGTAACCTGCCTGCATGTCCATATTTGAGAAGTATGTTGCTCCTTTCATGCAGTCTAAGGTGTCGTCAATGCGCGACAAAACGACCAAACATTTGTGGCAATTATTAGTACAAAAGCCATTGCTAGTTCTAGAAACAGACGCAAAATGAAAAAAAATTGCACTGATGTATTTTACGGCCTACTTTAGATTTACTTCTAGTTTTATTAGTTTTATGATTCTTTGCAAAAATATCGCACAAAAATAATAAAAATGTAAGTAATAAAAAATTATGGGCGATACGATCATGACTCTACTATTGTGATAATGTCTATGCACCCAACACGTAATATTCTTTCTGAGCATATTTGAAGAAACAGCCAAAATTATTTGATATTTGTCTTTAGCTTTGACAAACATACTATTTTTTTTTACTTAAACTATTTTTTTTAATATCTCTCCTAAATTTTCATTATATTTTTCCTGTCTTGCATTGGTAGTTTGTTCAAAGTTTATTTTCTTTTCCTGTACTGGTTACGAATGACTATAGCATGGAAGGAACGTAGCGTACATTTGGCGTTCGGACGAGTGACTATAGCCTGGATGGACGACAGCGTACATTTAGCGTACGGAAATCAGTTACGTGACACCCTTCGCCCGAAACTCTCTTTTGCATACGGCATCTTGCTTTCTGTATTTGATGATTTTGGTATTATAGATCAAGCGTTGTCATTTCAAAGCAATGGCGCACTGAAAATTACCAAAAACTGGTTGTTCTTAGGACAATGAATTATAATGTCTAAAAATGCCATGATCGCAGTTAACACCTGCCATCGATGGTACGAGAAATACGGATTACACTCGCAGCTGTTCGCCGTAGCGTAATGGGCAACGAATTAGTTTGTGATGTACGGACATGTGAGACGGTGGTTCGTAACTTACTACGGCGCGAAGGCTCAGCACGCTCGGTCAGAGGGTTGCAGGCATGGTAGCTCCCCCCAGGGGCTCAGCATTAATTTGCTGGGTACGGGCTTGGCGAACCCGGGGTCCTGAGCTGTGGGCTGTGTCGCGCCAACAGTCCGCTACACCGTAAGCTCTGTGCGTGCCTCAACGAGCATCGTTCGGCGAGACGGTGGAACGTTGTACGTTTCAGAGCCCGGGGATCTTGGCTTAATCGCCTGGGTCGCGAGGACGGTACAAACATCTATAAAAAAAACCTCAATCTCAAGGTGTGCTACGTGCCGAGGAGATGCATGGCTGTTGAGGTTGAACAGCCGCTAGCGAGCAACCTCTGAGGAACCTGCCGCACCTCAGTTGTATAAGGCTTACCAGGCAAGCGGGGCTCTGCCTGGGTGGACCTTTAGTTCCCTAGCTGCTCGTGAGACAGACATGAAACGAGCAATCAATAGCGTCGCCACACGCAAACCTAGCGTTTCTAAGCGTGAAAAAACAGAATTCGATGCAACTGCTTATGATCCTAAGACGTTCTCTTCCCTTGGCACCCCATGGGAGGAACGTAGAGACCTCCGCCGATCTGAACCATACTCGCCACAATATCTAGTATGTGCCCGTTCCGATGGAGAATCCTTTCTGTCTACTAAGCCACAGTTCTTCGTCGAACAGCTCGAAGACAAGTTTGGCGAAGTGGAGTCGTTCTCAAAGATGAAGAGTGGGGCTGTATTGATACAAACGGCGACCCCAGCCCAATCGCGGACATTGCTTGCCTGCGATAAGCTGGGTGACATCCCTGTGACAATCACGCCCCACAAGTCCTTAAACATGGTCCAGGGTCTAATCTATCAGAGAGATCTGTTGTCCCAGACCGATGAAGAATTGCGAGCAAACTTGCAGCATCGAGGGGTTCACTTCGTCCGGCGTGTATACAGAGGACCCAAAGATAGCAGGGTTGCCACCGGTGCTTTTATCTTGGCCTTCGAAGGCGATACACTGCCTGAGAAGGTCAAGATAATGGTATACCGTGTTGATGTCAAACCGTATGTCCCTCCCCCAATGCGGTGTTTCCGGTGCTGGAAGTTCGGGCACAGTCATCCCGATGTACTTCCAGCCTGAACTGCAGGGAGTGTGGACAGCCATCACACCCGGACACTCCTTGTACCCCACCTTCTGTTTGCGTAAATTGCGGGCAACATCATCCGCCCTTCTCGCCAACTTGTACTGTTCTTCATCGGGAAAGGAAAATAATGGAAACAAGACCCTGGAACGGCTTACTTTCTCTGAGGCACGCAAAAAGTACGAGCGACTCCATCCTGTAAGGATGACATCATCTTTTGCCGCAGTCACAGCGGCACCTCTTCCATTCAGATCCATAGTACCAGTGTCATCTCCATCTGTGGGCCCTATGGGCCAACAATCATCTACTGCCCCTTCGATGGGTGGGGGACCATCTACATCCCTTGCTCCCACAACACCTGTGGGAGCAATATCTACCCCATCACTGGGGACTCCAGTCCCCACTCCCCAGCCGGGGAAGCACCAGCCTTCCCTGGCCCCTCGCGCCCGGAGGGGGTCCCTTGTGGCACCCCCTCCTGAGGCTTCCACGAGTGGTTTGGAGGGTCCCAGCCAGAGGCTGCAGGATCCACCTGCCCCCGGTCGACGGGTTTCCCGATCGACATCAGGCCCGGAAACCACTTGTGAGAAGTCCTCCTTGCCCTTAAGACCGAAAGGGCAGCGGTAGGTAAAGAAGAAAAAACCGAAGAAGAAAGTCTCCTCGGAGACTTCAAAGTCACGGAATCCTGCATCATCTACATCGGAAGATGAGGTTCAGATCTTGGTGTCTCTCGAGGATCTGGCCCTCACTAAGACGCTTGAGCCGATGCTCCTTGATGATGCAGATGTGCAACGACAGGCAGACCGCAAATCTTTGGGCTGACAATATTCAGTCCTTCATCATGGTCTTCCAGCAAACCATGAATCACATTCTCCAGTGGAATTGCGAAGGGTTTTTCAACCACCTAGCTGAGCTGCAGCAGTTGTTGTGCCGTTTCCCAGTGCTGTGTATGGCTCTGCAGGAAACTTGGTTTCCTGCTCAGCAGACCCCGGCCCTTCGACGCTATTGGGGCTACTTCAACAACCGTGCCGACTGTGACAGAGCCTCTGGTGGTGTCTGTATATACACCCTTGCCACTGTCCCCAGTATTGCTGTGCCTCTCCGCACACCTATTGAGGCTGTTGCTGTTCGCCTTTGGGCTATGCAGGAATTGACTATCTGTTCGATATACCTTCCTCCAGACAGGGATGTTTCGCCCACTGATCTTGCTGCTCTGGTAGCACAGCTGCCCCCACCGTTTCTTCTCTTGGGGGACTTTAACGCCCATCACCCTTTATGGGGCGGAATAGAGACGACCCGACGTGGTAGGGATGTTGAAGCTCTTATTGCACAACAAGACATCTGCCTTCTCAATACTGGCTCCCCGACGCACTTCAGTGTTGTGCATGGCACTTTCTCAGCTATCGATCTCTCGGTCTGCAGCCCGATCCTTCTTTCACACCTCACATGGAGGGCCCACGATGACCTCTGCGCGAGCGAGCATTTTCCTATCCTTTTGTAGCTCCCACAGTCTCGACAGGCGGAACAACTGCCTCGATGGTCCCTCCATATGGCTGATTGGCAGCGTTACACTTCTGCTGTTGTCATTCCTTCTCAACTGCCAATCGATGTGGATGTGGCAGTCCAACAGGTGACTGTCGCCACAGTCTCCGCTGCTGAGGCCACTGTTCCAACCACCTCAGGGTCCCCTCGGCGCAAATCTGTGCCTTGGTGGTCACAAGAAATCGCTGAAGCCATTCGGGATCGGCGTAGGGCACTTCAGCGCTACCGGCGACATCTCACCATCGATCACCTGATTGCTTTTAAACGGCTACGGGCCGAGCACGACGGCTTATACGGCAAAGTAAGCAAGATTGTTGGGAAAGGTACGTCGCCTCTATTGGATCTCGTGCCTCACCTTCTCGGGTGTGGACTCAGGTTCGACGACTTTTCGGCTGCCGCCCACCAACAGGAATCCCCTGTCTTCGCTTACAGGGTACTGTCTGCTCAGACCCGCTTGCTGTCGCCGAGCACATGGCACAGTTTTATGCAGGCATCAGTTCAACTGCAGCTTGCAGTAAAGCCTTTCGCGCCATTAAAGAACGAGTTGAGCGGACGCCACTGTCGTTTCACACACGTCGCCGGGAGCCGTACAATGCACCCTTTAGCGAGTGGGAGTTTAAAAGTGCCCTTTCTGCTTGCCCCGATACTTGTCCAGGACCAGATCGTGTTCATAGCCAATTTCTTCGGCATCTTTCTGTGGACGCTCAGAACCAACTGCTCGCCTTGTTTAACCGTCTCTGGGCAGACGGTGTTTTTCCTTCCCAATGGCGGGAAAGCACCATCATCCCAGTGATAAAACCTGGCGCTGACCCACAGGTGGCTGACAGTTACCGTCCGATCAGCCTGACAAACGTTCTATGTAAGCTCGTTGAACGGATGGTGAATCGGCGGCTTATGTGGATCCTCGAAGACCGGGAACTCCTAGTTGCACAACAAGGGGGTTTCCGTCAGGGCCGCTCCACAATTGACACTCTTGTATCCTTGGAGTCGGCTATACGTACAGCTTTTACCCGCCGTGAACACTTTGTTACTGTATTTTTTGATCTTCGGAAAGCGTACGACACAACCTGGCGCCACCACAAAAATGTTCAAATGTTTGTTAAGCTTATGGGACTTAACTACGGGGTCATCAGTCCCTAAACTTACAAACTACTTATTAACAACTTACGAACTAGGACGGCACAAATATCCATGCCCGAGGGGGGATTCGAACCCCCGACCGTAGTGGCCGTGCTGACCGTGACTGGAGCGCCTCAGTCACCTCGGCCACCGCGGCCGGCGCGCCACCACATACTGGCTACATTGTATGACTGGGGCTTACGGGGCCCACTTCCGATCTTTATCAGGAATTTTCTCTCCCACCGCTCCTTTAGGGTTAGTGTGGGTACCACTCTTAGTTCCTCACACATCCAAGAGAACGGTGTCCCACAGGGCTCCGACCTCAGTGTGCCTTTGTTTTTAATCGCCATAAACGGGCTTGCCACGGCTGTGGGATCCTCTGTCTGTTCCAACTTGTTTGCAGATGACTTTTGTTTATATTATAGTTCGGCTAGTATTAGCATCGCTGAACGGCGGCTACAGGGAGCCATCCGGAAAACTGAATCATGGGCCTCTACCCATGGTTTTCAGTTTTCAGCGCAGAAGACCCGCGTGATACATTTCTGTCGCCGGCGAGCAGTTCACATGGATCCCGAGTTATATCTGGGTGGTGAATTGCTCGTTGTCGCAGAGACTCATCGGTTTCTTGGCATGGTATTCGACAACAGACTTACTTGGGTGCCACATCTGCGTCAGCTGCGACAAAAATGCTCACGGCATCTTAATATTCTCCGCTGCTTGAGCCATACTGCTTGGGGTGCTGCTCGTTCGACCCTCCTGCAGCTGTACAAGTCCTTGATACAATCAAGGCTTGATTACGGATGCCTCGTATACGACTCAGCAGCACCATCCGCCTTGAGGATCCTTGACCCCATCCACCATGGTGGTATCCGAATGGCGACTGGGGCCTTCCGCACCAGCCCTGTGCCAAGTCTTCTAGCCGAAGCAGGGATTCCTCCATTACACTTCCGCCGGCAGCAGCTTCTCGCTAGCTACGTTGCTCGAGTCCATGCCACGCCACACCATCCAAATCGCAGGCTTTTGTTTCCGACTGTTACCCCTCCTTTTCCACCACGTCGACCTAGATCAGGTCTTCCGATCGCGATCCGGGTTCGTACACTCCTCTCCTCACTTAATTCCCTACCTCTCCCAGAGGTTTTTTCCTGCCCATCCCGTCTTCCTCCTTGGTTCATCCCCCGTTTGAAGTTCCACCTGCAATTGTCCTGCGATACAAAGGCATTAATCTCACCACTTACACTCCATTGCAAGTTTCTGGCACTTCGTGCTGCTCATCGTGATGCAGAAGTCCTGTACACTGATGGCTCCCTGGTAAATGGCAGAGCCAGTTACGCTTTTATTCATGGCGACCACACAGAACAACGGTACAACGGTCCCTGCCGCCCGGCTGTAGTATTTTTACAGCTGAACTGATCGCCATTTCTCGTGCTCTTGACCACCTCAAAACGTGCCCCCGGAAGTCGTATGTCGTGTGCAGCGACTCCCTTAGTGGACTGCAAGCCCTTTCCAACTATTTTTCTTCCCATCCGTTGGTGCAAGCCATCCAAAACGCCATCGCTTCACTCGGCAAGTCTGGATGTGCGGTGGACTTTATCTGGACCCCTGGCCACATTGGCATCCCAGGGAACGAGCGTGTCGATCGGCTGGCTAAGCTCGCCACCACCGCTCCTCCCCTGGATATTGGTATCCCAGAACGGGATATCCGAATGGATTTGCGCCACAGGGTTTTTGAGGCTTGGGACACGCAATGGGCAACACTGAGCACTCCCAACAAGCTCAGAGCGATCAAGTCCTCTACGGCCGTCTGGAAGTCGTCTTTCAGGCCTTCCCGTAGGGACTCTGTTGTCCTGTGTCGCCTACGTATTGGCCATACGTGGTTGACACATGGCTACCTTTTACGTCAAGAGGACCCACCGAATTGCCGCTGTGGAAGATTGTTGACAGTGGTCCACATCCTGTCGGACTGTCCGTTTTTAGCCGCCTTGCGGCAGTCTTTTAATCTACCTACTGCGCCTGCCTTGATTTTTTCTGACACTGCCTCTATGGCTGACCGAGTTTTAGGTTTTATACGTGCAGCTGGATTTTATCATTCTATTTAGTGGTGGGCTTGTGCCTGATATCTCAGGCTACCACCACTCATATTTTACTATGATGTTTTTCTTACTTTTACCCTGTTTTTACCTCCGTTTTTAGTCTGGGCAGAGTGACTGGCTCATCTTGTATTTGTTTGTGATCAGCCAGCCACTGTTTCCTGCTCTTTTAGCTTAGTTTAACACTTGATACTCTCAACACTGAGGAAGACAGGACTAAGTTCATAGTCACAGTATGCTCTTCCGGGTATTACTCTGTATTTTACCTTTTCCTACTTTGATATCTTGTCTTCGCTAGGAACAGGGGACTGATAACCATGTAGTTTAGTCCCCTATAAACCACAAACAACAACAACAACAAGCATGGTAGCTCGACGGCCTCTGTAATGAAAAACATGAAAGAACGACGAAACGATCAAAATAGAAGAAAACAAACAACGCCCGCAAAGTACCGATCAAACCGAAGAACCAATGAAAAGAGAGAGGGTGCAACGCCATCTGTTATTAAAAACCGAGTAAAATTATCAAATTCAATTCAAATGTTTGTAAATCTATAGGACCAAACTTCGTGGTCATCAGTATAAATCTATAGGACCAAACTTCGTGGTCATCAGTCCGTAGCTTACAAACTACTTAAACTGAGGTAAACTAACCTACGGACAACACACACACACACACACACACACACCCATGCCCCAGGGAGGACTCGAACCTCCGACGGCGAGCAACCGCGCGCTCCGCAGCGAGGCGCCTTAGACCGCTCGGCTACTCCACCGCGGCAGTAAAATTATCAACGAACAACCCAGAACGAACATGAACAAACGATCTCCTTGAAGAAAAAAAATATAAAAAGAAATATAACCACCACTGACTATTTTTTTCCCTTTCTTGCTTCCTAAAGGTTTTCGAACGCTCTTGTTAACTATATTCTGCAAGATTCCGAGTTGTTCAAAGGTAACAGCGTTTTCTCTGAAAAGTTAATTTGTTGTCTTTCGATAGCATGCCATGAAATACATACCCACGAATTGTAAACATAGACTTCTTTATCACATGTGCATAAACTGGGGAGATACTCTTACAATGACTGTTGTAAATGACGTAATGATAGTAGTAACTTTGTATATAGATTAAAAACTAGATTTATATGGAATTCAGTACTACCACACTAATTTCGTTTGTTATTTTAGCTGCAAAAGAAAACGTAATCACGGTTTCAAACAGAATATTTGCTCTTTATTTTAGCGCACAACAAAGTAACATAAACAAAGTCATATCTGCATTACAGAAAAGGTAATACAATGTACGTTAAAAGCGTCCATAGTAACCATGTCGAAGACAAAAATTTTTGTAGATGCATTGATTCTAATTAATGACTTTGAACATATTTCATAAATAGTGAATAATTGCTTAGAAAAAATACACAATGTAATTTGTTGCAACGTATACGCTTCCCTTCCGTTTCATTAAGGAACGACAGTTGCCACAGAAATCTAAGACTCCCTTTATATATATGGAACTACCTGTTTTAGCAATATTCATTATTACGCTATCCTCCCAGGTTACGTGCATACGCTTCAGAAGACCATTGTTCAGTTGATTGTTACGTATTTCACAACATGTTCACGAAATAGAACAAATGCGCATTTTGGAGGGAGCATTCTTACATATGCACATATCTTTTTTTAGATCTATGATTGGTGGTCGTTTTCATCGTTCGTTGTGCATTTGGCTGAGCTTTCTTATTACAGAGAGCGTTCATCCCTCTGACCGGGCGCGCTGAGCCACAGCGCCTGGCGTCTTTCGAACCAACGACTGCATGCATTTCAATTACAATCTAACGTGCTGCCCACTACACTACGGCGAACAAATACAAAACTGTTCCTTATCTCTCTTACTACTGTTGGCAGTTGTTAACTGTTGCTAATATGCCATTTCTAGACACTAGATTATCATTTATCGTACGAAGAACGACTTGTTTTTGTTAATTCTTCAGTGCGCCATTGCATTGAAATTACAACACGTAAGCTATAATAAGAAAATCACAAAATACAGGAAGCAAGATTGTGTATGCCAGAAAGAGTTCTGGGTGAGGAACGTCATGTGGACGCGGTGGAGCGGCCGAGCGCTTTGATGCGCTATGCTACGCTTATACTAAAGACGGCACAAACATCCATGCCCGAGGGGGGATTCGAGCCCCAGACGGGGAACGGCCTCGCGCATCGTAGCATAGGGCCTCAATGCGCGAGGCCGTTCCCCGTCGGGGGTTCGAATCCCCCCTCGGGCATGGATATTTGTGCCGTCCTAGTTCGTAAGTAGTTCATAAGTAGTTTGTAAGTTTAGGGACTGATGACCTCGCAGTTAAGCCCCATAAGCTTTACAAACATTTGAACATTTTGAATGTCACGTGACATTTCCAAATGCATGGGTTACGTAAATTCAAATGACGGTGTTAAATTGCCGTTCTTTTTGCAAATATTTATGAACGGTGCGAGTAACGAAAAAAAAACAAGAGAGGAAAGTTGTAGAGAATTTTCTTCTCTACAACTTTAGTTATTCCGTTTTCGTGTCAGATGGACGTTTTGTTTTCCATTACAATTACATTGCAAACGGCTTTTTTTAGTGTTACTAAAAATGGGAGGTTCCGGTCTCTGGGGGACAAAAATTATGTCTGTAAAATTTGGTGCTGATCGGTTGAACGGTTCGACTTAAAAAGTGGGAACACGTTACGGACAGACAGACATCGTAAAATCGTCGATAATTTTACAAATACCTCTGAAAAGATGGGAGATATGAAAAGACATATGAGATAAAAGTTGTAGAGAATTTTCTTCTCTACAAACTGATGTATTCAATTTCCGTGTGAGATGAACGGTTAACCAGTATTTTCATTTAAATTTCGAGCTGTCGAAAGGCGATCACAAAGGCCCACTTTTAATGTAACTACCGTAGCCTTAAATGGGCCAAAAATAGTAACTTAAAACCGGATGCGAACCACCTTCTTACTCCACAATGTGATATTCTTTTTTCTTTTCTAGTCCACACTTCTAAGATATTTCTGATAGGATTTCAGGTTTACAATTTATGCATACAACCGGGCATTTTACCCAAAAGATGGGAAGGTTGCCGACATTGGCCCACTTTTTTATTTTGATATCCCAGGGCTACATTATCTATCTAATCGAAACAAAATATATTGTAAAAGATGTTACATGTTGTACATTTTCATCTGCTAGTGTTGTACTTTGAATAAACACAAAGCATAAATGGGTATTGTTGAAATTTTAAAAATGTGTAAACGGTCCAAATTATGAAACCACTTGTCTAATTTGGACCATCAGTTGCTTAAATTGAACCGTGTGGTAAAACAATGACTAAAGAGGAAATAAGACCAGTAACATTAAGAAAAAAAAAGCTTCATTTCAACATCTGGCCATTGATGTTCCTTCTAGCCGACGGAAGGAAAACTGCGGTTTTCGTGTCAGAAATCAATAAAACCACTTTTACCCGCCATTTTCTTTTCTCTGTTGAATTTCTGAGGTAGTTCCTATTTTTCAGCAGTGACGAATGCAAGTAAACGAACATATTTGATTGTGAATCCAAAAAACCTCTCTTCAAATAAAAGAAGTTGATCTGCGACAATTTTTTCCATCTCAGTCGTATAGGCTGACTGTCTTCTGAATAACTTCATTTGAGAACGTGTTTTTACCATCAGAATGTCAGGGATTAGATTAGGTAACAAAGCAATAAAGGAGGCAGATGAGTTTTGTTACTTGGGCAGTAAAATAACAAATGATGGTCGCAGTGCAGAGGATATAAAATGCAGAATGGCAATGGGTAGAAAAGCGTTCTTGAAAAAGAGAAATTTGTTAACATCGAATATTGATTTAAGCCTAAGGAAGTCTTTTCTGAAGGCATTTGTGTGGAGTGTTGCCTTGTATGGAAGTGAGACATGGACGATAAACAGTGCGGGCAGGAGGAGGATTGAGGCTTTTGAAATGTGGTGCTACAGAAGAATGCTGAAGATTAGGTGGGTGGATCGCGTAACTAATGAAGAGGTACTGAACAGAATTGGGGAGAAAGGAAATTTCTGGCATACCTTGACTAAAAGAAGGGATAGATTGGTAGGACACATTCTTAGACACCAAGGAATTGTGAATTTAGCGTTGGAGGGAAGTGTGTGGGGCAAAAACCGCAGAGTAAGACCAAGAGATCGATACAGTAAGCAGATTCAGACACATGTAGGTTGCCATTCTTATGTGGAGATGAAGAGGCTTGCCCAGGATAGGGTATTGTGGAGAGCTGCATCAAACCAGTCTCCGGACTGAAGACCACAACAACAACAACAACAACAACAACAACAACAACAACAACAACAACGTATAACTTTTATTTTTAAAGGTTTTACCACCTTGAAAAATAAACCTAAAAACGTAACATGTACCTGTTACATAAAATGACCTAAATATTATTTGTTATGAGTGACCCCTGAATTTGACCGGTCCAAATTAGGAAACAGCCATTGGCCCTACTTAGGCAACTCGACTCTATGTAAGATAACATTACAGGTACACACAACGCTAATATCTAATTTTGAGAGATATTGAATAATTAGCAAATGAATAGAACTTATTAACTATAGTGGTGATGATGTTTTTACTTACATTTACAGCAGAGGAAAACTTAATGATCTGTAGCAGAAAACTTGTAGCGACAACGAAGAAAACGCAAATGTTCAAATGTCTGTAAATCTATCTGACCAAACTGCGTGGTCATCAGTCCGTAGCTTACAAACTACTTAAACCTAAGTAAACTAACCTACGGACAAACACACACACCCATGCCCCAGGGAGGACTCGAACCTCCCCGGCGAGCAACCGCGCGCTCCGCAGTGACTTGCTTTAGACCGCTCGGCTACTCCACCGCGGCGACGAAAACGCAATGCCAGCCGCGGTGGCCGAGGAGACTGAGGCGCTCCAGTCACGGTCTGCACGGTCACTACGGTCGGGGGTTCGAATCCCCGCTCGGGCATGGATATTTGTGCCGTCCTAGTTCGTAAGTAGTTCATAGGTAGTTTGTAAGTTTAAGGACTGATGACCCCGTAGTTAAGTCCTATAGACTATACACACCTTTGAACATTTTTGAAAACGCAATAATGGAAACTGTTCTCACTCCAATGACTATTGTCGACTGCCGTCTGACCCACGTGACCTCGACAATATTTCTCTCCAGTTGAGCCAACTTAAAACTTTTATTTACCACCTCACAGTGAAACACGTAGACGGTCCAACATACGCAATGGTCCATCTTCGGCAACTCTCCCCTATATATGAACAAAGCTCGCAGTAAATAGAGGATATTTTAGGATTAGTGGTAGGTTAGAAAAGAAGCAAACAAATATTCGTTTACAAAAAGCTTTTAATAATTTCTTCAAAGTACATTCACACACAGGAAACAACTCTGTCTTTATGTTTGTTTGGCGTGATTTTAATAACCTTCATCATAGTTTTTAACTCGTAGTTAAAAACCACTTCCGAATCTTCTGTTTATTTCTCCAACCAGTAACTTTGGTAAGTATAAAGAAGGTACGTTTTAGAAATCCAATACGTATCTCTGCTTCTACTTCTATCACGGCTTTAACAACCAGTTCTACTCATTTCGGCAGACAAGAACATTTGGGTAGTTTAAATTTACCTCTTTATTTCCTGCATAACACAACCGTTATAACACTCTACATTCTCCAGTGTGCAGGCTTCCATCTTTTCTGAAACACAATCTTCTGGCATGTCTGTATACAACTGTAGGTTTACAAGTTTTGCAAACGAATGTTGGTTAAATATAGCTATTTCGTCGATTTTTAATTCCGCAAATTGTTCTCCTGTAGATACATAGACAACATCCAACCCACCACAATTAGATACAAGGTAACCATTCTTCTTCAGCAGATCCAAACGGCAGTGGAGCTTTAGAAACACATTTTTCGTGTATCCCTTAACTTAGTAAACGCCATCGTTTCCGTTGATTTCGGCCAGTACTCCTAAATGCAGATATTTTATATTCCCCAGTTCCTCATGCAGTGTGTTTAAAGCTATACATGAACAGTGCTCGCACGTCTGCGATAGCCTCCTCTTTCCACAAATGCAATTTATATTCTTCCTTTAATGTTGTTGCCCTCGTCATATAATCCAGGTTTCGTTTCTTGGCGTCGATCTCCTCTATTTCCAGTCTTGTTTTCCATGCACATAGCGCATTAACTGCACTTAGAGGAGTAATTTCTTCAATGGGGAAAGGCTTAAGTCTCTTTGAAGGATTTAGTTTTATTCTCTGGAATTGTGGAATGACGTTGCTTGTGGGTACCGGTTCTACTTTGGCGATATCTACATCTGACGGTATTGTGGAGAATAACGCAGTGGATTGTGAAATATATGTTCATCTTGCTTTAACGTAACTCTTCTGTGCAATACTTATGCCATCCTTGCTGGAGACAGTATTACGAATTTCCACGTAATTTACGGGCAGGTAATTAAAACTAAAAGCAGAGAGAACATAATATATCAGTTTTTCTATGTCCTTACAGTGAAGGAGATTTACCTGCACACCACGCAATTTTCGGGTATTCTTATTACCCCAGTAATCAAATTGAAAAACACGATTAAACACAACACAGTAGCTGTTCTCTTGGTCATTTGTTAACACACACTACATGGAAGGGGTCGACACGCTGTACAGAGCGCACAATGTAAATACTGCCTGTTCTCGTTTAAAACACTAAAACAGCCTTGTAGAGGTCAAACCACGATTCATTCTGTACTTGTGTACTGTAGCCTCTATTTTGATGATGCCAAAGTTGGATAAGTTGATATAAAGGTCTCTCACAGTCGCCTGTCTGGACAATTTATAAAATCGATAATATTGTGACCAATATCATTGTTGACAACAGGGTTCATCATTTGACATATACATTTATTACATATTTTTACTCGGCAATTCGATGTCAACGACATTGAACAATCTATCCCAGCTGTATTGTTGTTGTCCACAATCACGATACTGTTCTCTGTGCAATCTTCATCCATGCTTAAGTCGTGGTTGGAAACTAGGTACTTGCACATCTCCACTTTGTTAAAAATCCCGACAAAATCTTGCGTAATGTCCAAATACAGGCGATAGAAGTCTAAACGAAGATGGTGCTGTTGCGTTCCTCCGACCTTCTAACTGACTTACCCAACCAGTTATAGGGGAACCTACAGTTTAACGTGTATTCCGAACCACGGTGCTGTTCAAAAAATGTTCAAATGTTTGTATAGCTTATGGGACTTAACTACCGGGTCATCAGTCCCTAAACATACAAACTACTTACGAACTAGCTAATACTAAGGACGGCACAAATATCCATGCCCGAGGGGGGATTCGAACCCCCGACCGTAGTGGCCGTGCAGACCGTGACTGAAGCGCCTCAGTCCCCTCGGCCACCGCGGCCGGCACCACGGTGCTATTCGATATTTTTTCACATAGGAACATTGCGAGAGGTGAAAGAAGTGGAAAGTGACAGATAAAAATCCCAGTACCTGTTGGGGATTGAACCCCCGCCGACCTTTAGATTTATAGTCTGTCACTCTACCACTGTCTTTTCTTTTTTTCCTTTTTTCCCCATAGGTCGAGCTGTAATTACTGAAAAAATCTGCTTTTAAGTTAGTTGAAAAATAAAGTTAACTGAAATTTTTTCACTGGTTTTTGGTATTGTACTCTAGTTTTAGTAATGCTTTGGTAAATTATTTAAACACTCTTTTATTATGAAATAAGGACAAATAAGTTATCTTTGGTATAGTCAGATGAAACTAAAGTCGCCTTCCTTGGCGCGGCATATTTTGACACTAAAAGATACAGTATCTGCGTAGTGCATAAGGTCACAAAATTCACAGAAATCTATCTACTTTTACTATAGGTACACAACCGTCATCAAGTCTTCTCGTATTAAGTCACTTCTCGTTAATACCAGCTTATCTTGTCTTTTCCATTGATTTCAATACTCCCAGTCATATATCGGGAAGATAATGTCAGATCTTTGACATGGTTTCATCTGTCCTGGTGTATTCTTATTAAATGTTCGAAACTTTCCAGCTGTAAAACAGATCCGGTATTATTGTATGTTTTAGAAAACTTGCGAATTTCTTCCTATAGTTGTAGTGTTCTGAAGTCTTTGATGTTCTATCATTAGATACAGGAAAAGGTCTTCTTTGGTTTTATCTGTTACGTTGAAAATGTAATAAACTGTATGACCTTACGTTTCGTCTGCGGGTATGGTACAACATCTGGAGTTAGATAATCCCCTGGTGTGATGGTAGTCGACGAGTCCTGGTGATATTCGCCAACGGACGTCGAATGATCCTCTAAATCCCGCTGACTTTGTCAGAAAGAAACCGGTGCTCTTCCGTATCCTAGAGATTGCATGAGACGCACAAGGGAAACTCAGCTAAATGAATCGAAAAAAGCTAGGCAGTTGGCAAATCTCGTGTGTTGATGTCCCAAATGACGCGCCAGTTGTGATTTATATTGTTTCTTCGGTATTGTTCCTGAGCTTGGTTTAGAGTAACGTCTAACAAATTTTCTTTACATGCTATATTTCTTTAATTAGAAGCTATTTTAGGACATAACTAAATTCTAGAAAAAAGTGTCGTAGGTCATATAGGTCCCTTTTAATATGGTGAATATCAATCAGAAGATGAAGGTCCGGTGGCGCAATTGCGTTGATCAGGTGAGCGGTTATGCTGTGTGGAGAGGTTTTCCATAACTTTCAGGTGTTGCACAGAGAGAGAGAGAGAGCTTGGGCCTTCATGTATATATCTGTGAGACCTAACCCACCATTCCATGGTGGACGAGTTAGCGTATCATACTTCAAAAATTTTACCACTGCTCACAAAATGACCAAGGGCAGACAACATCCTCTGTGCGATAGCTTTTGGAACAGGCAGCACCTTTGCAACAAAATTTATTTTAGATATAAGACAATTATTAACAATTTCAACTTATTATAATGTATTTAAGTTCCGTAACCTATAAGACTGTGCACCAGCTCTGAGTTTATTGAGCAACGTTCTGTTATTGACAACAATGGCGCTCCGAATCTGGCTCCTAAATTCGATCCCCAAACACTTCAAATTGGCAAGAGCCTGTAATCTTGGGTGGTGCAGTGTCTCGAGTCCTCGTCCAATATTCATTACTCCGGATTTTGTCCAGTTCACTTTAGCACCAGAGGCTGCAGGCTGCCTAGTGTTTTCGTATTATTTCAAGAGCAGACTCCACTTCTTGTTTATTCACAACAACGTAACCAACATCGTTTTTGCTGTGGCGTAAAGTCAGCGCCACACACCAGACGCACGAAAACGATCGTAAAGAAGGCAGTGGACGACCGGCAGCCATCACGCGCCGCGCCTCCTGGAGGGAGCAACCGAGAAGCAGCTTTATCTAGGTCGACATGCGTCTGGAAGGGCACTCCGAACTCGACGCCGAACTGGGCAGCATCAAGATTCAGCTCAGCTAGCATAGTGCAAGAAGACGCCGCCGTGAGAACAGACAAACTCTAAGTTGAGTATTTGTAAACCTTAGTAAATAAAACTTGTATTACTAATCTGTATAGCTGTTTTAGCTCTCCACGCATGCCACGCGACCTAAGTAGATCCTTTCCCGAAATATAGGCCGAAGAGGACAAATTACATGGCGACGAGATGTTAAATTTCAGTGGACGTCGAAATCTCTGATATTATGCTGCGACATTTTTTTGCTTGTCAATTTTTTACAGGACTCGGAGATTGCAGTATATAATCTTTTCATTTCTCTTGCAGGGAATAGCGTCAATTTCTATATTTTTGCATTGTTTCTTCTTGTTGGTATTGCAAAATGTCAACCCCACCAACACAAGCATCCCTGCCACTGAGCCACAGTTTCCTGCGCTTGATGCACAGCAAGTGATGCAGATGTTTCAGTTTCAGAGTCGACAAATCGCCTCCTTGCTGTCTACTGTACAACTTCTGACCGCACCCATGTAACAAAATACATAAGTACCAATGAACCAGCTACCACCTCCAGTATCTCCGCCATTTTGCCAGTATGATGAAACACAAGAGGAATGGACAGAATGGCAGCAACAGTTTGATGCCTACACACAGTGTACAGGATACAAGGTACTGTCAAACTACAATTTTTCTTACCGTTTGTAGCCACTCCCCCCCCCCCCCCATCGTTCTGTCTTATAAAAAAAAAACTGATTCCCACCGTGGAGGCTTCTGAACTTTCTCATGATTCAGTAATAAGAGCCCTCACATCATATTATGAACAGCAAATCAATGTAGTAGCCGCTAGGTATCAGTTCTTCCGTGTAGGAAAGGTCAGAACCAAACATACCGGCAGTGGATAACAGATTTTCAAGGTCTAACTAGAAAGTGCAAATTTAAGTGTTCATGTGGAGCTTTGTATTCTGATGTGATGTTACGTGACGCTATTGTCTATAATATTTCTGATGTCAGACTTAGGGAACAGATTCTAAAAATGTCAGATCCGTCTTTCCATCAAGTAGAACAGGTTTTGGAACAGTACGATTCAGGTACCGTGGCAGCGGAAAACTTTTATTCAATTCCACTGGGTACTGTATTGACGTCACTCGCCCGTGAGCTAAGGTCGAACGACGTGCATTTCCTGCTGCCCGCGCTAAGCATAAACAAGTTGATAGACACAGAACCTTGTCCGCTAAGGAAGTGAAGTCTTGCCCAAAATGTTTCTCGCAGCACAAAAGGCAGAACTGTCCATCCCGGCCAGTCGAATGCTATGCATGCTTCAAGAAAGGTCATATACAAGCAGTCTGCTTACAGAAAAAGACACGGAATTTGCCTTCCCAGCCCAAACAGCGACAGGGCACTACTTATTCAATAAATGCCGTATTTTCAGAACCCGTGGCTGCCCCTCATAACATCATGGAAATAGCACAAGTTGTTCGCCAGGCCAGAAAAAATGTATATCAGTTTGCATGTGAATGACATTTCTGTAAAATTTCAGCTAGACTCAGGTGCATCAGTCACATTGTCATTCGCAAAACTTATGAACAGTTAGGATCGTCATACATTTCTCGCACTAGCACATGGTTAACAGCGTGCAATGGCAATGATATTCCTGTACTACGACAGTGTTCACTACCTGCAGAATACCGTTCGCAAATGCGCACAGTGGCATTTCAAGTGCTTCAGTCTTACGAAGGAGAGGATATTTTTGGTCTAGATTCTTTTGATCTTTTTGGTTTTCCTGTGCAAGACAATGTTTTAGATGTGAACACTTTTAATGCTAAAGACACTGTAGACAAGTTGCTGTAAGACTTTCCAGATTTATTTTCTGCAGGACTAGGAAAAGCTAAGGATTTTGCTGCGCACATTACTGTAACGGAAAATGCCACACCAAAATTTTGCAAAGCTCGTGTTGTACTGCTCGCTTTACGCGACAAAGTACACTTCGCACATTGCAAGAAAATGGTGAAAGTGAACGAGTCCCCTCGGCTAGGTGCGGTAGCCACGCACAGTAATACTGGGTGAATCATCTAACACTTGCACCGCAAATATTGCGGGAACGAAAAGTGCGATTGATGTGCCGTTTTCTCAGAATGGATTGGTAGTCAAGGACTCGTATTGTTAGCCAATAAACGGATCGTAAAATACCTAGACAGTGTATTTTTTATGAAAACATACAATTTTTGAAATGGAACAGTGGTTGTTTCTATAATGCACTGGAATTTTTGACACCAGCTGTGCACAAAGAATTTTGAATGACATTTTTATCACGTTTAGTTTGGAAGCTACAACCATTCAAAGTTTTGGGGGCGGTGGCTACGAAAGCGTAGCTGACTAGCTGGTGGTCATGAGACAGCGGGTTGTGCCCCAGAGGCTTGCCACTCGGCCAGTCAGCTACGCTATCGCAGCCGCCGCCCCCAAAGCTTTGAACGGTTGTAGCTGCCAAACTAAACGTGATAGAAATATCATTCAAAATTCTTTGTACACAGCTGGTGTCAGAAACAACAATTATTCCATTAAAAAACGGTATGTTTACATTAAAAATACCCTCCTAAGTAATATTGCAATATGTTTGTTGGCTAAAAATACGAGCCCCTGACTACCAATCCATTCTGTGAAAACCGCACATCAATCGCACTTTCCGTTTCCGCAATATTTGCCGTGCAAGTGTTAGGTGATTCACCCTGTATACGATAGGATATGTCGCCGAAGTTCTACTTTAAGTTGCCTAACGCCAGTCAGCTTACGAAATTTATGGGCAGCAGACCACCGCTCCGCAAAGTTACTCAGAACTGTCTCATACGGCGCAATCACGTCGTTAATATCCTCAGCAGGCACTTCAAATGGTAACTGAAATATTCCAATTGTTCTAATTCCAAATCCAGCATGTGAAACAGAAACTACACCCACATTACCATCGCGGTGTTTAGGACACCTCGAACAGAATCGACAACATGTTCACAAAATTCTGCATCTCTCATCTTCACATAAACGGCTAGCCAGATTCGACAAATGAACACCAATAATATCCTCAAGTCCTACTTTCAATTCGGTTTGAAGAAAGTCTTCGACTTCCAAAGATGTTGGTCGTGGACACTTATTATAGAACATTAGCTTCAATGTCTCTTTCCTCAGTAGCTGAGCCATTATCGAAATTTGTACATGTTCTAAACACGAGTAATAGCCGGTAAACAACGCAGAGAGCGCGCGACTTACCGCCCGGATATAAACACGCCGTTCACAGCACAGACACAAACACTAGGTGTGAACTCCACTGCCGTTGCTGGCAGAATGTACTACCGAGTCACAGACATTTATTTTTCATATATGCTAAAGATGTTTTTCAGCGCTTTCTAGCCGAGTTTTTCTAGTATTCCTCTTGCTGCCACGCTGCTGCCACTCTGTAGGAGAAATGGCAAACTTGGCCTTAATGCCATGTCTCGCAGTGACGAACTTATCGACTATATTGTGCAGGTAGCAGTTAAATGGCCCACCCATCTCCTTCTATAACATTACAGATCGCCACTCGCTCCAGTCATGGTCTGCACGGCCACTACGGTCGGGGGTTCGAATCCCCCCTCGGGCATGGATATTTGTGCCGTCCTTAGTGTTAGCTAGTTCGTAAGTAGTTTGTAAGTTTAGGGGCTGATGACCCCGTAGTTAAGTCCCATAAGCTTAACAAACATTAGAACATTAGATCGCCACTTTTCAATCTGCTCCTGACAGTCTACTTGATCGCAAAAAGGTTCTGTAATGGGGGTAGGAACATTTAAATTATTCTTGTTGAGGATCGCAGCAGTTTCGGTGTAAATTATGTTACCAATGTCAGTAACAAGATTATGCAGTGAAGGCTTTCACAACCGGCTGAAACAGTTGCTGTCGAATCTTCCGAGTTGTATGGTCGTAGTCGAAGAAACATTTCTGCTCGTGACGTTCGGTCCAGAGCTGCGCTGGACTTCTCCAGAGGTGCTTCTGGTAGCGGTGAGTCTTGCCGACGGTCTGAAGATGTCCAGCACAGCTCTGGACGAAATGGCAGGGGCAGAAATGTTTCTTTGACCACAGCCATACAACCCGAAAGATTCAGCAGCAACTGCCACAAGATAGCCCAGGTTTTCCAGTAAGAGCATAATGTAAAGCGTTAGTCTGTTGATTTTGTCTTCCTTCCCAGTATCTGAGGGATGTTTATCTCTTTCGAGTAGCTCATCACAGAAGACTGATAAGCGGAGGAGGTGGACTATCCTTTTATACCTTACAGCTCTGATCAAGAGACCAAATAAGGGAGCAAGGAACTTGTAAACGCAAATTTAAGTTAAAAGTTAAAACTAAATTGAATGTTCTAAAATCTACACCAAGCATAAACAAAACAAAAAGTTCAGGAAGATAGAACAAAAATAAATAAATCCTAAGAAGTCCTCTATTTCCACTATTCTGCCCGCTTAAATTTAGGATGTGGAAATTTGTGTTGGGTGATGTTGAAAGTAGCTGAATCTAGGTAGCTGAGAGCATAGCAAACCCCTTTTCTTACATTTATGAGAATAACTTTAAGACCACAACCAACGCTGGATAGTAGCAAAGTGCAGCACCACATTTTCACGAATTATTGGATACTAAGGAAACTGACTCTCCTCTGTTGCTGTTATTACAACCTTATCTCCATTAAATGTGTTATCAGCTTACGTAAGCAGTAAGCAATAACAATTTTAGTACAGTATAATAATCATTCTCATAGAATGATAACTGTAATAGGCACTATTATCTGAATTAAGTTTAGACTTAGAAATAGTTGCACATACAGAATTGAGATGAAAAAAATCGCACTGACTTCTTTTACGGCCCACTTTAGATTTGTAGTTTTTCCAAACATTTCGGACCAAAATAATAATCTAAATAATAAAAAAAATTATGGTGATATGATTACGACTATACTATTGTGGTAATACCTATGCACCCAACACGTAATATTCTTTCTGACCGTATTTTAACAAACAGCCAAAAAATTACTTGATATTAGAGTTTAGCTTTGACAAACATACTCTTTTTTGAACTTTTACCTCTTTGAACTATCATTTTAATATCTCTCCCACATTTTCATTATATTTTTTCGTCAAAATATTATCACCTGTCTTGCCTTGGTAGTTCAAAGTTTATTTTCTTTGCCTGTACTGGTTACGGCGTTCGGATGAGTATCTATACCCTGGATGGAACACAGCGAACATTTGGCGTTCGTAAATCAATCACGTTACATCCCTCGCTCCAAAATTTCTTTTGCGTACACCATCTTGTTTCCTCTACGTTGATGATTTTCTTATTATAACTCAAGTGTTGTCATTGCAAACCAATGGCGCACTGAAAATTATCAAAAACACGTCGTTCTTGTCATTATAATCGAATGTTGGGTAGTTAGTTAACACATACCATCGATGGTAAGAGAATCACGGATTACTCTCGCAGTTGTTCGCCATAGCGTAATAGGCGAGGAATTAGTTTGTGATGTACGGATATGTTAGACGGTGGTTCTGAAGTTGCTAGGGGGCGGTGGCTCAGCGCGCTCGGTCAGAGGGTTGCCGGCATGGTAGCTGACGCCCTCTGTAACGAGAAAACTGAGTTATTCGAAACGATCAAAATAGGACAAAACAAACCAACGCCCACAAAGTACCCTTTCAAACGAAAGAACCAATGAAAACAGATAAAACGAAAGACGGTTCAACTAACACCATCTGAAGAGGAGGCCTGTGCGTTCCCGTGCCACGTCACGCAGAGTAGGTCGCGGTCGCGTAGCTCACTGGCTGGCCGCTGTGAAGCGGTGGGCTGTGCCCAACTACCCAGTGAGCTACGCTATCGCGACCTACTCTGCGGGATATGACGTGGCACGGCTGTGCACACGCCTTCTCTTCAGACGTTGTTGCTTCATCGCCATCTGCAATAAAGAAATGAGTAAAATTGTCAACGAACCATCCAGAAGGAATAAGAACAAACGAACGCAAAGCATCGATCTCACTGAAGAAATATACCACCACTGTCAATTTTTTTTGGACCACTTTCTTTTTCCTGTTGCTTCCTAAAAGGTTTTGGCACACTCTTGTTAACTGAACACAACTATATTCTGGAAGAGTCCTAGTTGTTCAAAGGCAACAGCGCTTTCTCTGAAAAGTGCATTTGTTCTGTTTCGAAAACATGCCATGAAAACATAGCAAGGAATTGTAAATATAGACTTCTTTGTCACAAGTACATAAACTGGGGAGATACTGTTACAATCACTGTTGTAAATGACGTATTGAATGTACTATATATATATATATATATATATATATATATATATATATATATATATATATATATATATATATATATATATTACTACCTGTAAACCCGGCGTTGCCCGGTTGTTTATTTATCCTACACTCTCGTAGTCTACATCCCCTTCCCCACTCTCTCAGCATCCACCTCTTTCTCTCCCATCTCTCTGTTCGTTTTCACCTTTCCCCTCTCGGCAAAGTTTTCTACAAGGTACCCTCTATCATGTACCATACAAACATTTATGTGCCCAGTGATTTTCCAATTGGTTTAAAGGTTATGGCTGCAAAAAATCATAAAGATTGGAGCAAAAATATGCATTTTATAAAATTCTGTAACTTCAGTGCCCTCTACCACGCACCGAAGAAAATTTTACACAGATAGTGACATTCCTCTTGTTTTTAAGGTAGATTGTGCAAAATTTCATCGAAATCGAAACAAAACTATATATTTCTATGCAATAGAAACGCAGGGTCACATTGGAAAATGCACTTTGTTGTTCTCAAATATTCCAGTTTTATTTCATACAGCCCTTTTCCCGAGAATTAAGAAAACAACAGAAAAGGATCTGTGAAATGGGTCGAGCCGTTCTCAAGTTATGGCACGACCAAGGTATTTAGGGATCCATTTTTAAGTTGTAAAGTATCCTCTCCCGTGCACCGTTCGAAACTGAAGGTAGAGGGTGACGTTCCTCTTGTTTTGAAGGTCAGGCGTGCGAAATTTCACGAAAATAAGAATGAAACTGTAGATTTCGTGAGTCTGTTGGAGAAGTATGCTCCGCCAAGCACCTATAAAAAAAGTTCTTAGCTGACGTTTTCTATCTACAAACTATATTCCTGGCAAATACCAGCATCATAGGTGAGGTAGTTTTCGAGATTTCGTGTTTAGTCAGTGAGTGTGTGTCCTTTTGCTTTTATATAGATGGAGATTGAGAAAACATTGCTTAATTTTGAATCCAAGAGAATTAAGGGAGACTTGCAAACAAAAATAAATAGTAACATGCAAATCTGTAATGCTAACTTTATTTGATAGAAGTTGATGCCTGATGCGACAGCATCTACAGCGAAACTGTTCTAAGCGGTAGACTTCTTTCCGTTTCATCATTTTTTTTTTTTGGGTGGGGGGCGGTCAGTTACAAAACGCTTCATAAACGTCCGAAATTACATGCAAACTTCGTTGCAGGTCCTCAACTATTCCCATTTTTCAATAATTGACGCATAAATCTGGGAATTCTCACGAGGTGGCCTCTCATTATTTATGACGTCATATCTCCTGAGCTATGTGTCGTGCTCTTTTGTTTTGGAGTCAGGAACCTTCGTGGGCGTACGGTGAACAGTTCACCAAAGTTTCATTGCAATCGAATGAATGGTTTATGAACACGTAGAGGACATACAAACATTCATTTTTATGTTCAATGTTCAAATGTTTGTAAATCTATCGGACCAGACTGCGTGGTCATCAGTCCGGAGCTTACAAACTACTTCAACTATGGTAAACTAACCTAAGGACAAACACACACACACACACACACACATGCCCAAGGGAGGGCTCGAACCTCCGACGGCGAGCAACCGCGCGCTCCGCAGCGAGGCGCCTTAGACCGCTCGGCTACTCCACCGCGATTTCATTTTTATATATGTTACAGCCAAAGCCCGAAGAGTGGCCAAATCGCGAATTAGCCGGCCATTTCGCACTTTGGCCGAGTGGATTGGCCAAAGTCCGATTATTTGAAAGAACTGACGTATATCCGACTTTGGCCAGCCAGTTCCCGACTTGGCCGGAGGTTCCTGGACAGAACGTGATTTGACTGCACATATGTCGAGGAATCCTCGTCTATTACCACTGGGTGCTATCATGTGGCAACAATGTGTGATAGGCAGCATATGTCTCGCACTCTGTGCTGACTTTGCCGTGCACGTGATGGCTGCTGCTTTTCGCCCTAAGCCTTGTTTTCTCTTGTGACAAATTGGATTAAATACGAGTACCGTTAGTTTTTGTGACATTTTTCTTTCTGGTGTTAGTGCATCTTTCAGATGAGGCAAGGAAACATCGGTTAGTTACGTGAGCAGCTTCTTCGTATATCTGTTATTAATATTGTCCCCACTTTGCCTTAAATCAGTAAAGAAATGTTCAAATGTTTGTTAAGCTTATGGGACTTAACTACGGGGTCATCAGTCCCTAAACTTACAAACTACTTATGAACTAGCTAATCCTAAGGACGGCACAAATATCCGTGCCCGAGGGGGGGATTCGAACCCCCGACCGTAGTGGCCGTGCAGACCGTGACTGGAGCGCCTCAGTTCCCTCGGCCACCGCGGCCGGCTTAAATCAGTAATCCAACATACCGATACTAATTATTTGCTTGTACGACCTAGGCTGCTCCCATGAAATGACATTCGATTTCAATTGTTCGTATCATTCTTACGCAGGCAGACCTACGGCTACGCCACAGGGTGACAATATTCATGATGTAGGTGATATTCATGCAGACGCGGAAACAATTGATACGAAAAGCAGGTTCCTGGACACTTTGCGGACACTGCTGCAAGAAAAATCAAATAACAGCGGAATATCACCAGAGATAGGCTTAGATACTATTCTTTTACAGAGGACGTTAAACAAACCAAAGCAAAGCAGATAAAAGATAATGTTGACTATTGTCAACTAAGAAAGTACGACGTTATTGAAGTTGACGGAAAAGAAAAACTTATTTAACCAGCAACAGGAGGCAACTGCGCTATTTTGCACTGTGCCCATACGGAAGAATAGTTCAAATACTGCCCGATACTTACTTGAAAATAGGACATGGAGATCACTCGCAGATGGAGAAACAACTGCACTTTAAGTACAAAAATGTCACCATGAGTTCTTTGCTTTCTCAAACCTTGTCGGACTAAATGATCTAATCCAAAGCAAGGTTCATTTTCTAGACCTCTAATATTTAAAGAACTTAATTCAAGATGCCAGGTAGATCTGATTGGCATGCACACAAGCCCTCACAGGGAGTACAAGTTCATATTCAACTATCAAGATCACTTAACTAAATTTATACTATTGCGACCCCTCAAAATTAAAAGAACAAAAGTAGCTTATCATTTTCTTGACATATTTACCACTATAGGTCTTCCAAGTATGCTACTGTCAGGTAATGGGAGAGAGTTTTCGGACCCTGTTAGAAACGAGCTGAATAACATGTGGCCTGAACTGAAATTGGTGCATGAAAAACCCAGGCATAGCCAAAACCAAGGTTCTATCGAACGGGCCGATCAGGATGTACAGAATATGCAAATGAAATGGATGCAAACACATAATTCAGCACATTGCGCTCAGAGTCTTCGGTTAGTCTAATTAATGAAGAACTGTTTTTTTCATCGTGGAATTCAGCAGTCCCCACACGAGGAAATGTTTCGATGTAAAGGAAAAAGTGGGGCTAAGTACTTCACATCTGCCTAAATAAGTTCTTGATAACATAGTACAGGACCTTCAGAAAGTCGAAAGAGAAATGGATGACGCTATAAATGTAGGAACTACTCCCAACAATGAAACTGACGCCTTGGAGATCGAACCATAAGTCAAGACCACTTACCTGGCAATAACAAGCCGAAAATATAGTGTGTGGTTTGGGAAGAAGGGTGTAGTGCAGTTCATTGTTGTATATGCTGCGGCAAACATGTGCATGCAATATGCGGAAGACGTACTGAAACAGATGAAGGATATGGAGGAAAAGTTATAGGCAAACTTCGTTATAATAAATAAGAAATTAAGAAAAGGTGGGCTGGAGCTCACTACGATTTTCAAGCACAAGGTGGCAAGGTGCTTAAAAATTCAGATGCAAATTTCCCACCTGCAAAAGTTGGAGGCAATGTTCGTATCCGTATACAACATGTTGAAATAGGTCGCGGAGATCTGCCGATGTGATGAACGTCGAAGGCACTTTCTACAAGCTGCGAACAGAGCATGATGTTCTGAAAACAATTATATTACAGAAACCAGTTCTTTGTTGTACCTGAGAAACTGCTCAAGCTGGAATGCGTGGCCAAAGAAGAGAAATCATTACAAACCGTATCGTCCTTACAGTCACTGACCAGTGGCCAAGGATACAGTCGATGAAACTGCTCTACTAAACGTGCCGGAAATCGCTCAAAATGCAGAAATAAGAATTAGTGTGTTATTCGAAACGTCATGAAAGCACACTGGTTGTATTAGAAATGTTCAAATGTTTGTAAAGCTTCTGGGACGTAACTACAGGGTCATCAGTCTCTAAACTTACAAACTACTTATGAACTAACTTATAATAAAAACAACAGAAACATCCATGCCCGAGGGACGGTTCGAACCTCCGACGCGGGAGGCTGTGCGATCAGCAACGTGGCGCTCCAGACCGCTCGGCTACTCCCGCGCTGTCGGTTGTATTAGATTTGTTCAGAAAATGAACGGATTGTATAATTTTTATAAAATTGCATTTCTTATCCTATATTTATATGTCTTTCGATTCTAGCCGCTCTGTCTACGCCACTTCGCGAACTGGCCAGCCAAATCCCGAAATCATGAAAAGATCGGACATTGGCCGGCCAATTGAAGGCGATATTGGCCACTTGGCCACTTCGCGACTTGGCCGGCCAGTTCCCGCTCTGGCCGATTTCGGGCTTTGGGTGTAACATATATAATGATAGAGTTATGTGGAATTCAGTATTACCACACTTATTCCGTTTGTGATTTTAGCTGTAAAAGAAAACGCAATCACAGTTTGAAATAGAATATTTGCTCTTTATTTTAGCGCAGAACAGAGTACCATGAACGAAGTCATATGTGAAGTACAGGAAAGGTAATAGCATCTACGACTGATGACCACGCAGTTTGGTCCGATAGATTTACAACAATAGCACCTACGTTAAAAGCGTGCATTGCAACCACGTCAAAGACAAACATTTTTGTAGATGCATTAATTCTAATTAATGACTTTCAATGTATTCCATAAATAATGAATAAACGCTTAGAAAAACAATAAACAAGGTAATTTGTTGCAATGTATACACTTCCCTTCCGTTTTATTAAGGAACTACACTTGGCACAGTTTACGTGCATATGTTTCAGAAGACCATTGTTAAATTCTTTGTTACGTATTTAACGGCATGTTCACGAAATAGAACAAACACTCATTATAGAGGGAGCATTCTTACATATGCACAACTCTAAACATTGAAGAGCATAGCTCTATTTAATTATTAAGTGTACTGTTCGCTGTGGGAACGCCTGGGCAGCGAGCAGCACAGCACAGCACACGCGTCTGCCGGGACGCCTATCCGCAGCCGGCGTTTATAAACAGAATGTTCACGAATTAATATTTTTCCTGCAGATGCCACCGCGGCCGACTGAGGAACGGTACCACTCCGCCAGCATATTTAAGGACCAGCCAGACGGCCGCCCGGCAAGTCACGCCGAATTCCGAAAACGCAAGATCTCTGAGAAGAAGAATCACCGCAGAAGACGTCGCTCGAGAGGATCCGTGCCTACGGCCCCTTGAATACGGAATCTGTAGTTTGCATACGACATAGTAGAATTTTAAATAGTAGAAGTAGAATAAACTTAGAGTTGGAAACATCTCCGAGTACAAAACAGTGGCGACGAAGGAGGACACCAATTCCACACGATGGAGGAAGCTCAGCAGCCATCACAACAGCTGACAATATCGCAAGTACTGGAAGAACGTCTTCGTCAATTTGCTCAACTACAACAACAGTTCCTACTGGGACTTCAGGAGCTCCATCGACCACCACCGCCAACTCCCTTCCCGTCATACGACGAGGAGAAAGAAGACTGTGAGACGTACGAGAAGAGGATTGAGCAACATTTTCGGTTCCACCAAGTGAGCCAAGAAAATGACCAAAGAGCATATTTCCTTTCCTGGAATCATTCCCAAATGTACGACCTCCTCTCTAAGTTACAACCCGAGGACCCCGCCATCCTGCCCTTTTCCTGTATCTGCGACACGCTCAGTTCCTATTACCGTCAACAGTTCCATATTCTGGCAGCACGAGTAGAATTCTATCAATGCCGCAAAAGCCAGACCAGTCATACCGTCAGAGGGTGGCGGAACTGCAAGGAATAACCAAGAAGTGCAGTTTCTTCACTCGGACGGCTAAAGAATCTTACGCCGACGACATGGTCTGGGACCATATGATTCAGGCGGCTCCAGACGCCGCCTTATGACGCACTGAAGATGGAGGAACCCCCTCTCGAGCAGATCATAGGATTGGACTTCAAGTTTGAAGTATCCATGGCGGCAGACAGACGACTGGAATCTTGGGCAGATGTCGCAGCTATCCATAACACAGCATGCGTCGACCAAGAAGATGTACCCGCCGTCCAAGCCAAGTATATTCGTCCCGACCACCGAAAACCTCGCCCGGCACACCCATCCGAGGACCCGACACCAGATCGGCACCCACGAGGATCTCGCCAGTCGCCATCTCAGCTACCTTTCCCTCGCCGCAAGCAACCTCTTTGGCAACCGCCAAGCCCTGGGTGTAACACTCACCATGAATGAGACGACTGCCCCGACTGATGGGTGACCTGTCAACATTACGGCCGAGAAGGACATTTGGCGTCCGTGTGCCGCTCATCCACCCCCGCACAATAATTCCCAGATTACCACACCTATGGACATCCATCACGTGGACATGGATGCGGCCAACACGCTATGCATTGATGTAAACATAAACAGTACAACGATACAGATGCAAATCGACACTGGAGCAGCCGTTTCTCTGCTAAACTACTCCTCCTACGCGACCATCAGGGCTCATCGACTTCAACCGGCGCTCACCAGGCTGGTGACCTATAACAGACAGGAGATAGCGCTCCTTGGGCGCATGACGGCCGAGGGCACTTACAAATCTGTTACCTGTCTCATACAGTTCATGGTGTTCAACAGCCACCATACTGCAGATCTTTTTGGACTGGATGCCTTTAAGGCCTTTGGCTTTACAATTGATGACCATGTGAATTTGGTTTCACCGGTAGTTTCATTCCCGGAGGTGGACGCGCTTTGTAATGAATTTCAAGATCTCTTCACGCCTGGCATAGGATGTGCGAATGATTTTGTAGCTGCTTTACACCTCCGACCGTCGCCTCAACCTAAATATTGCAGGGCACGTCAAGTTCCGGTGTCGCTCCAGAAACCCCTGCAAGAAGAACTGGACCGCCTACAGAAAGAGGGAGTCCTCCGGCCGGTACGATTTAGTCCCTGGGCTACACCCCTTGTCTTGGTCCAGAAGCCTGGCCGCCGCATTCGTCTTTGTGGCGTTTTCAAAACAACCTTGCATCCTCAACTTTTGGTAGAGGACTTTCCCCTACTTCGTCCTGACGACTTTTTATTTCGAAAATTGGCTGGTGGTCAATTCTTTTCTAAGATTGATTTGGCTGAGGCCTACTTGGAAATTCCTCTGTCCCCTGAATCCCAGCAGTAAACACCCCAGCTGATCTGTTCCAACTCACCTGGTTGATGTTTGGACTGGCCAGCGCTCCTGCGATATTCCAACATTACCTACAACAGAGCCTGCATGACATTCCCGGATGTATTAACTATCTGGATGACATCGTCATCACAGGCTCCACATCCGCGGAAAACCTCCATAACCTTCGCCTTCTGTTTCTCCACCTGTGACAGGCAGGCTCAAAATGTAACAAAAAGAAATGTTCTGTCCTTCAATCCACAATTTCCTACCAGGGGCACGTGATATCCCACCAAGGCGTTAATCCATCCTTCTCCTACGTGGAATCCATTGCTCGCCTAACCCCTCCGAAGGACTTACATCAACTCCAGTCCTTCTTAGGGAAAATTTCCTATTACCCCAAATTTCTCCCATCAGTAGTGCAAGTAGCAGCACTTTTGTACCACATGTGTCGCTAAAACGTTCTTTTTCACTGGACCCCTGCCTGTGCTTCAGATTTTGACTCCATCGAACAACAGTTACAATCTGCGTCATGCCTAGTTCCCTACGAACCCTCACTTCCACTTATCTTGGCCACCGATGCCTCAGATTATGGCATCGGCGAAGTCATCTGCCACAAGCCTCAGGATGGCACTGAACGCCCTATAGCGTTCGTATCCAAAGCCCTATCAGATGCTCAACTCAAATATTCACAAATTGAAAAAGTAGCTATCGCTCTGGTTTTTGAATGTACTAAGTTCCTTCCGTATCTATATGGTAAATCGTTTCACCTCATCACTGACCACAAATCCCTCTTGTCCATATTTTCCCCATCCGCCCGCCTGCCATGAAAAACTTCCCAACGCATTCAGCGGTGGGGTCTTTTGCTTTCTCAGTTCCAATACACTTTACATTTTCGATCTACCTCCATCCACGCCAACGCCAATGCCTTCCACAGGGGCCTGATCGAGCGTTCGACTCATCTGAAATTTTAATCTTTCAGGTGGACCAAGATATTCAGGACGCCCTACAGCCGTTCCCCATCATCTCGTCCACAGTTGCCATCGCCTCCACTCGCGACCCGCTTCTTCATGAAGTCCAACGCCGTGTGCGACAAGGGTGGCTGGAAAAACTGCCACCCAAGCCTGATGTGCCCATGAGGTTCTTCTACTCTGTCCGCCACCAGCTGTCCCTCGCGGATGGTGTCCTCACGATGGTGAACCCCGACACGCAACCACCTGTGGTCGTTCTGAAGACTCTGCGTGCCACAGTCCTCCACCTTCTACACTGAGGGCACTGGGGCATCGTGCGGACCAAGGCATTGGTTCGACGGTATGTCTTCTGGATTGGCCTTACAGCAGACGTGACGGCCATGGTACAAAGCTGCGCTACTTCCGCCTAAGAGGTTCCCCAACCACCCAAATCCTTCCTGTCCTGGCCTTCCCCGTCAGGCCCACGGGAACGTCTCCATCTCGATTTTCCAGGTCCTTTCTTGGGCCACCAATGGCTCATTGTAACAGATGCATACTCACACTTTCCTTTTATTGCCCGTTGTTCCTCCATCTCTTCCGAAGTTACCATTTCTGCCTTAACAAAAATCTTTTCCCTGGAAGGCCTTCCGACCACAGTAGTCACCGACAACGGACCACAATTCAGAAGCAATGAGATTGCCGCATTCTGCTCCTCCAACAGGATCCAACACATCCTTACACCACACTTCCATCCACAATCTATGAGGCAGAATGTTTAGTCAGAACCTTTAAGACCCAAATGTCCAAATATGTTCAAGGCTGTACCACTGAAGAAGCACTAACACTGTTTCTCAGTACTTACAGGTCCACGCCGACGGGTGCTCGCAGCCCCGCAGAGATCTTGCACGCTCGGCAGCCCTTTGACCTGTAAACGAGCATCAGGGTCTGGCCAGCACATCCCCTTTTCTGCCTGGCTCCTCAGTGTGGGCCAGAGGATTCGGTTCCAAGGCTGGTTGGCTACCAGGGGTCATCCTTGGCTGCCTCGGTCGCCAAATGTTTGACGTCCGCATTGACGACCACAGCGTCCATCAACACCGCAACCAATTGCGTCACCGTTTCCCCACCTCCGTCGCTCCGCCGGTTCCCCCCTCCGGTGTCAGCCGCTCCCAATCCTCTACCTATGTGCCCGCCTCCCTTCTTCCATGTAATCGCTGGCGTAATGTTGCAGCTCAGCCGTCACAGCCGCTGCCTCCTGCACCACTGCACTCTTCAGATCCGCAACCCCAGCCACCGACGCACTTCGGCCCAACTCACGCCAGCGCACAGCCAGATCCACAATCTGGGCCGTCCTGCGAGGACACAGACGTACCGATGCCATTGGGTCCTCAGGAGCCGTTCTCGCAGCCGCTGCCTCGCCACCACTCCAAATGCCCGGAGCGCACAGCAGCACCCTATCCTCGGGCGTCTGCTCTTTTTCACGGGGCAGTCGCCGACATGGACACTGATGTCGTCGCTCCCCAATAGCAGCCCCCCCCCTCCCAGAGGGAGGATATGTACCGTTCGCTGTGGAAACGCCTTGGCAGCGAGCAGTACAGCGCAACACACGCGTCCGCTGGGAAGCCTATCCGCAGCCGGCGTTTATAAACAGAATGGTTACGAATTAATCTCGCACTTTTTCCTGCAGATGCCACCGCGGCCGACTGAGGAACGGTACCACTCCGCCAGCATATTTAAGGACCAGCCAGACGGCCGCCCGGCAAGTCACGCCGAATTCCGAAGATGGAAGATCTCTGAGAAGAACCTCCGCAGAAGACGTCGCCCAAGGGGATCCATCTCTCTGGCCCCTTGAAGACGGACTCTGTAGTTTGCATACGACATAGTAGAATTGTAAATAGTAGAAGTAGGATAAACTTAGAGTTGAAACCATCTCGGAGTACAATACAATTAGAGTGCCGGAAACCCTCTTAGGAAAAAAGGAGAAAAATGTTTTGGGTGGTGGTGTGTTCCAAACGACTGACCATGAGCATTACAGTCCAACGCGCTGCCCACTACACATGTTTTCTGTTTTTTCCGTGCCTCCTTTCCACCCCTTCAGCCCGACCTTACGCTCTCCATATATCGCCTTCTTGGGCGCAGGCTTCAATTGCCTTTATGTGAATTAAAATTTTCTTCTGTATTACACTACGGCTCAGAATTAGAACGAGCGACTTTCAATCTCGTACTATTGGTGGCAGTTGTTAACTGGTGCTAATACGGCATTTTAGACACTAGATTAACATTTATCGTACGAAGAACGACGTGTTTTTCTTAATTCTTCAGTGCGCCATTGCTTTGAAATGACAACGTGTAAGTTACAATAAGAAAATCATCAAATAGGCAACGCAAGATGGTGTATGCCAGAGAGAGTTCGGGGCGAGGAATGTCACGAGATATCTCCGAACGGCTGGTTTTCGTTAATTCAATATCTCCGTTATGTTTGCAGATATCTCTCAAACGATACGAGAGATGAAAAAACACAAGAAAGCAAAGTTGTAGAGAATTTTCTCATCTACAAATTCGGTTATTAAATTTTCGTGTCAGATTAATGGTTAAGCCTTTAGTTTCATTTAAATTTTGAACTGTCAATAGACGATCGCAAAGGCCCACTATTAGTGTTACTACCGTAACCTAAAGTGGGCCAAAATGTAGTCGTCAGTCAACTATTCAGCAGTGCACGAACTCGTCAATAATAACAGCTACACAAGGAAGGTTCATAATGAGCACTATGAAATGGATTGGCACCTACATTACCCATGATGTCTTAGAACACACTCTTAGTCACATTCGCCGTGCGCAGCATCATACACTTTCCTATACGACACACTTTCAATGAGAGTTTATTTCCGTCACAATGGCAGTATAAAAGAGCAGCTAAATCTGAAGATGGAGACTTATTGCTGAGGTATGAGCTGCGATCCAGTATGCCGAAAGTTAGGGGTATGAAGGTAAGTTGAGGTGAATTATCGCCACGAATGACAAGGATCATTTACAGTTCAATGACATACCAAGTCAGGAATTTAATACATTTCAACTTCAACTGTTTTAACGATCGTTTAGAATGAATAAGGAAATTTGAACGAAAATTGATAGAAAGGTCGTAAAGATTGAGGAAATGACCGAATCTCGTAGGACAAATTTACTATTGCTCACACCAAGTCTTTCGACCAACACGGGGATCTGCCCCTATTTCAGGCATCATTACACGAACTGGGGTCTTAACTACTCAAAAATGCATGTAAATTAAAGAGTTAAAGTAGGACACTCACTACTTCCCCCTAACATACAGGATCTACTGACTACTTGGTAGCTATGGATAACAGAGATGATCGTTTTATACTCCTGCAAACACGGACGAGGTGCCCAAAACTCTGTTAGTCAAGCTACTGACACGGCAAGATGAATTTTCACCCGCTTTGCTGGTAACCACCCAGTGATGTTCAAATGTTCAAATGTTTGTAGTGTCTATGGTACTTAACTACGGGGCCATCAGTCACTAAACTTACAAACTACTTACAACTAAGGACGGCACAAATATCCATGCCCGAGGGGGGATTCGAACCCCCGACCATAGTCCACCCAGTGATCATTGTGGTCGAATGCCGCTGTAGTTGATTGTTTGAGTCGTCCGCTTTTCATCTCTTACCCTTCTGCTGCGTTATTGGATCTCTCCTGTTGTTCCTCTTCTGTTGAGGATTGAGCAGCTCTGCAGTACCAGACTTTATAATACATCCCATCCACCATAAACGAGATATCGCTCCTCTCTGGCCACGATGTTCACACTTACCGCCTCACTGAATGTTTGCTATTGGCTAAGAACATAAACTCAGGCACCTAGATAAGGAAAGAGTCTTGGTTAGCTCATACAGCTAACCGACTGATAGCTGTCTCTATGGTACGTCCTTTGTTTGTGCTGAAAGTCATCGAAGCCACTGACTGGGAATTAGTAATCTGAAATGATCACCAGAAAGTCAGCCAAAACCGTCCCCCTGCGAATTCGGGGGCTAGAATTAGCTCGTCGTTTAGTCATTACCGGTCATAAAAGGCGACCAAAAGTATTTCTATCTCTCTCTTTCCGGAATCATCACAGTGCCTTGCGGTAATAGGACGCTTGGGCATGATACCCTACAAAACACTCGAGGTTTTTTATCGGTATGTCATGATCTAAGTTTTCTCACATTAATGTTAGTATTTGGTTCCTATTGTTCCCCCACGATTATTAAAGGAGAGAGAAGTAAAATCTATTGTTGTGTAGGGCGTATTGGCTTATGGGATCAGATATCTCGTTATAGGGTACGCTTCCAATGAAATATAAAATTGAGTCACCTGTGCTTCAAGAAGAACATAAGCATAATGTACAGAGAAGGCTGCAACAGTACCAGCCCACTAACAAAGTACAACTAGTATTATAACCGCAGTCTTGTGCTACACCCACCCTCCAAAATGTTCAAATGTTTGTTAAGCTTATGGGACTTAACTACGGGGTCATCAGTCCCTAAACTTACAAACTACTTATGAACTAACTTATACTAAAGACAGCACAAACATCCATGACCCCCCCCCCCCCGGCCTCGCGCATCGGAGCATAGCGCCTCAATCCGCCGTCCACTCCACAGCGGCCTCCATAATGTCCTTAAATACACGGTGATCAAAAAGTCAGTATAAATTTGAAAACTTAATAAATCACGGAATAATGTAGATAGAGAGGTAAAAATTGACACACATGCTTGGAATTACATGGGGTTTTATTAGAACAAAAAAGAAAATAGTTCAAAAAATGTTCGACAGATGGCACTGGACAGCAAAACGTCAGTGACTGCGCATGAAAATCTTGTATAAAAGGAGCTGTAGTGAGAGAGAGAATTAGATGAACCAGCAGTCGCAGCATGTTGACGTTACCTGAAAAGGTGCTTTTAGTGAAGCTGTATTATCAGAATGGTGAATGTGCTAGTTCAGCGTTACGATCCTATCGCCATAGGTAGGAGATTCGAACGGGTAAAGGTATGTTGACAAATGCAGCTTTGGCGAGAATGATTTCGAAGTTCGAAGCTACGGGTTATTTAGACGATAGACCCCGTAGTGGCCGACCGAGTACAAGGCGTAATACTGCTGAGACAGTCCAGGAGGAAATGGAGACTGCAGCGGGTTCTTCTATGCACGGGGAAGTCAGCGCTCGTGCAATCGCACGTCGCAACGGCATTCCATACACTACTGTTTGGTTGGCACTTAGGCTTACCCTCCGATGCTATCTTTACAAAATCCATCGGCATCATGAGCTGTTAACAGACGATTGAGTGAAGCGGAGGGCATTTGCGGTGTGGGCGTTTCAAAAGATGGCGGAAGATGACGATTGGTTGAATAACGTATTGTGGACCGACGAAGCTCATTTAACGCTCCGAGGGTCTGTCAACGCCCACAACTGCAGAATTTTGGGCTACCGTAAACCCTAGAACTGTCGTGGAAACTCCATTGCACGGCGAGAAAGTCACGGTATGGGTTGGATTTACCACATCTACCGTTATTGACATTTTTTTCTTCGAGGAACTGCATGATTCTGGTTTTGTAACTGCTACCGTGATGGGTGAGGGGTACGCCGATATGTTACAGAATTGCATCAGCACCAGCCTGGCTGATAAACACCTGCTGTAAAGTACGATTTTTATGCAGGATGGTGCTCCACCCCATATTGCTAGACGCGTGAAAGATCTCTTGCACGCGCCGTTTGGTGATGATCGTGTGCTCAGCCGCCACTTTCGTCATGCTTGGCCTCCCATGTCCCAAGACCTCAGTCCGTACGATTATTGGCTTTGGGTTACCTGACGTCACAAGTGTATCGTGATCGACCGACATCTCTAGGGATGCTGAAAGACAACATCCGACGCCAATGGCTCACCATAACTCCGGACATGCTTTACAGTGCTGTTCACAACATTATTTCTGGACTACAGATATTGTTGAGGAATGATGGTGAACATATTGAGCATTTCCATCTTTCCTTTTCTGATCAGATGAAGCGCCATCTGTCGGACATTTTTTGAACTTTTTTTGTTCTAATAAAACCCCATGTCATTCCAAGCATGTGTGTCAATTTTTACCCCTCTATCTACATTATTCCGCGATTTATTAAGTTTTCAAATTTATACTGACTTTTTGATCACCCGGTTGCTTGTAAGACAAACTCAACTGAATTTGTCCTTCTTTTAATACGTCTCAAATTTTCCTTTTGTGCAATTCTACAAGAAACTGTTCTGTATTGAAAATTATGCTGTATTCAGTAAAGGTATTCGCAATTATGCTAACAGTTAACTGGACAATTTGTCGATGACACATGAAAATTTTTTCCGAACCGGTACTTGAGTCCGATTTTCCTGCTTTCTGCTAAAGTTCTTATTAACCATTACACTGCCCTTGAAGGTCTCCAGGACACACGAGAACTTCCATCAACCACACGTAGCCCATTTCCTACTTCATAGTTCTCGCACAGGACCTATGATAACCACAAAGCGTGTGACATTTATTTAATGTCGCATGTTTTGCTTTAGCTTGAAATATAGTGTCCAGTGTCCGTGCTTAACGATTTAACCAGTTGAACGTCTTCCAGACATGCATCCCTTTACCGACCTGACTGTTGCCTGTCATACAGCCCAACAACGAGGAGTGAGGGACAGTCTGGGGATGCCATTTCATGTTATAGTAGGACGGATTCGGTTGTCATCCGTGAAAATGTTCCAGTCAATAGACTCCATACCTCGTGTGTTAAAGAGCATTCTCGCACAAACCACCATCATATTCCACTCCTAACAAATTATTACTCTCGATAAACATCTGTAACATAGTGTAAAAATGTTCGACGTTCACACGCACAGAACAGCTAACAAGAAAAGATCTAGATCAAAGCAAGTTCTTATAATCCTTACAACCAGGAACGCAAAATAGTCTACACCATTTCTAACTAATACAACACCAGATTTTTTTAATCGAGCTTCAAGAGCAATCCTTTAGAGACTAAACATACGATTATACGCACCTCCCAACGTAGGCAACTAATACTCTTCAAGTTATCTAACTCGATGCTTATCCACCAAACAACATTAATTTACCACTGGAATTATCTCCGATACGCTACCGAGAGACATACATTCGTAACACAGCTAAACGAAGATATAAATTTCCCATATCCATAGCACATAACCATGCTACTAAGTATCTATATGCATTTCCACAATTGTGGATCACATCTGCGTTGCATCGATTCGCACGACTAAACATTTCGAAATAGGTATTTCGCGCAAGTTAGCATACATACTCACATTTCATGCTATTTCCGGCTGCAGGCGAGTACGGACCTGTTGACTCATCGTAGACGCTGGTTTGGAGCGTGTACGTCCTATACATGTTGTTGTTGTTTAGAGGGAACCAGACTGCTTGGCCATCAGTCCCCTGTTGCGAACAAAGACAATACAGTGTAAAGTAAGCTGAAAAAATGAGCTCTGAATCACACAGAAGAGAAACGCACAATGGGTACGCAATTGTGAGGAACATTGAGCTCAGGACACTCAAAGAAAAAAACGCAAAGAGGAAATAAACATAACTGGACTAAAAAGTTACAGCAGAATATTGTGGATGGCTGATCACGAGGATAATAAAGGATGAGCCAGCCACTCTGCACATTCTAAAACATACGAGTAAAAGCAGTTCAGACAGAACAAAATAAGAAGAGTAAAATTTTGTGGCTGATGGGTGCCTGAGAGATTATGCTAAGGTACCCACCTTTAGATCAAATGATAAAACCCAGCTGCACGGATAAAACGTAAAACACGATCAGCTGTAGCAGCGTCGGCACCAATCATAAAAGGAAGTGCAGCTGGCAGATCAAAGGACTGTCGTAAGGCAGCTAAAAGGGGACAGTCTACCAGGATGTCGACCACTGTCATGAAAGTGCCACAGCGACACTGTGGAGGATCCTCCCGTCGCAGCATATGGCCATGTGTCATCCACGTGTGACCAATACGCAGGTGACAAAGGACAACTGACTCTTTCCGAGAGGCCCTCAGGGAGGACTTCCATGGAGCTGTAGAAAGCTTCACTGCACGGAACTTGTTGGGGCGGCTGAGTCGACCCACTCAGTGTTCCAAAGCCCAAGTACTTTCTGGTGTAATTCTAATCGGAAGTCCCTCTCTTGAAGACCAATTTCTAAGGGGCTTGAAGTAATTGCCTGTTTAGCCAGCTGATCCACGCGTTCGTTCCGTGAAATTCCAATGTGTCCCAGGGTCCAAACGAAGACCACAGTGTGGCCAGACTGAACTAGAAGGTTAACAGATTCCTGGATTGACCGCATCAGAGGGTGTTTTGGAAAGCACTGGTCAAGGGCTTGCAAGCCGCTCAGGGAGTCGCTACAGAGAACATTCGACTCCCCAGGACAGGCTATAAGGTTCTCAAGTGCCCAATGGATAGCGATCAGCTCCACAGTAAAGATACTACACGCACAGGGTAAGGAGTGTTGTTCAATGTGCTCATCATGGGTGTAGGCATACCCACAACGGCCATCAACTAGAGACCCGTCTGTGTATACAATTTCCGCGACGTGGAAAGAACCAAGTACCGTCTGAAACTGGCGGCGGAGAGTCAACGGCGCAACAGAGGCTTTAGAGTCACGGGACAAGTCTAACCGAAGCTGCGGACGTGGTACGGACCAAGGAGGAGTACGGGAAGGGTAGTAAAAAGTGGGGGGGGGGGGGATAGGAAGAGATTCAAGTGAAGAGAGAAGGGAACGAACACGGACTGCGATCGGCAGATCCAAACTTGGCCACCATCATGGGGAAGGAAGGACAACATCCGGAAAGAGAAGCCTGTAATTTGGATGTTGGGGTAAGGCATGAACATGGGCAGCATATGAAGCGAGTAAGCGCTGCCGACGGAAACGAAGGGCTGGAACCCCTGCTTCAGCTAGCAGACTTTTCACTGGACTCGTGCGAAAGGCCCCTGTCGCCAAACGGACACCACTATGGAGGACTGGGTCCAATACCTGTAGTGCTGATGGCGCTGCAGAGTCATACACGATACTCCCGTAGTCCAGGCGCGATTGTATGAGGGCCTTGTAGAGCTGCAGAAGTGTTGGGCGTGATGGTCCCCAAGCCATGTGCATTCCACCTCCTTTATAGCTTTTATAACCAGCTCTGCACCTTCTGACAATGCTTCTAGACGAGAACAATCGGCTATTTTAACTTTTCCAATTATTTCAGTATTAGCCATTTTAGCATTGTCACTTCAAATATGGGATAAAAGTGCAGGAAAATTAAAAATCCACCGCAGAGTGGCTAAAACAGGGCATTCCACCAAGATGTGTGCCACCGTCAGGTGGGCGCAACAGAGAAACACACACGGGTCCTCGCCACAAAGGAGATGGCCATGTGTCATCCAATTATGGCTAATACAGAGCCAGCACAGGGCTACGGAGTCCCTGCGGCAGGCCTGCATGGAGGAATGACACACAGCAGTTGTCTTCTTTATAGCCCTGAGTTTGTTGGTCACTGTCAGGCTATGTCCCTCCGTAGACCAAAGCTCATGCACTCAATGTCGCAGCACTGTCTGGAGATCAGAATCCGGGAGGCCCATCTCTAAAACAGGTATATCGACAGCCTGCTTGGCCAGCATATCATTGCCTGGAGTGACTCAGAGACCAGAAGACCCAGAGACCAGAGGAACACCACTGATCCACCGGACCTGGCAAGGGCAGATAGGGTCTGCTAGATTCCTAACACCAGATGAGACCGCGGATAGCAGTGGTCAAGGGCTCTAAGACTGCTCAGGGAGTCACTGCAGATAAGGAAGGACTCACCTGTGCAGGAGCGGATGTGGTCGAGAGTGCGGGAAACTGCCACCAGCTCTGCAGTGTAGATGCTGCAGCCATCTGGCAGAGAATGTTGTTCAACCTGGTTGTCATGAATGTATGCAAAAGCAACCCGGCTCTCAACCTTCGAACCATCCCTGTAAACCAGGTCGTGTTCAGGGAATCGAGCTACGATTTCTAAGAACTGGCGACTCTAGAGCTACTGGAGGAACTGAGTCTCTGGGTCCACAGACCAAGTCAAGACAAATACATGGCCTTGGCAGGCGCCACGGAGGCGTGCGTGCGTGGACCCTATATGGAGATGGTAGTGGGTAAGACTCAAGTTCCTGCAGCAGCGACTGGATTCTAAAAGCGATTGTATGACCCGACCTGGGTCGTCGTCGTTGGTCGTGGAGGACCAAACGAGAGAAAAGGAGACGGTGGTTTGGGTGGCCTGGGAAGCTAGGCACGAGTGCTGCATAGGCTGCAATCAGTTGTCGGCGGCGGAACTGCAAAGGTGGTACCTTGGCCTCCACAAGTAAGCTGGCCACAGGGGTGGCACGAAAGGCACCCGTCGCGATGCGAACTCCACAGTGGTGAATGGAGTCCAGCAAGCGCAATGCCGAGGGTGATGCAGAACCGTAAGTGACACTTCCAAAATCCAGACGGGACTGCACCAGAGCCTGATAGAGCTGCAACAGGTTGGAGCGGTCACCATCCCAGTGAGTATGGCCCACGTGGCGGAGATCATTGAGATGGCACCAGCACTCCCGTTTTAGCTGACGGATGTGGTGGAGCCACGTCACCCGGGAGTCAATAACGAGCCCTAAAAGCGCCTCTAATAGGTGGCTGTCGAGCTACACAAAAGTGCATGACACTTGTCTTCGCAGCAGAGAACTGGAAGCCGTCGGCAAGAGCCCAGGACTGTGCGTTCCTAATGGCTCCCTGCACCCTACATTCGGCGACTTGTGTGCTGGAGGAGCTAAAAGAGATACAAAAGTCGTCAGCATATAGTGAAGGGGATACTGATGACCCAACTGCTGTAGCTAAGCCGTTAATGGCTACTAAAAATAAGGGGACACTCAAAACAGAGCCCTGAGGAACCCCATTTTCCTGCACATGAGAGGTACTACGAGAGGTACCATCTTGAACACGAAAATTACAGACAGCTAAAAAGTTTTTAATAAAAATCGGGAATGAGTCCCGAAGACCCCAACGATGTAATGTGGTAAGTATATGGTGTCGCCAGGTCGTATCATAGGCTTTTTGCATATCGAAAAAGACGGGTATCAGATGTTGGCGCCTGGAAAAGGCTGTGCGGATTGCAGACTCGAGGTACACCAGGCTGTCGGTGTTGGAGCGACCCTAGCGGAACCCGCCCTGGCATGGAGCCAGTAACCCCCGAGTCTCAAGGATCCAGCACAACCGCCTACTGACCATGCGCTCCAACAGCTTAAAGAGGACATTGGTCAGGATGATAGGCCGACAGCTATGCAGTTGAAGAGGGCTTTTGCCTGGTTTAATCACCGGTATGATTATACCCTCCCGCCACTGCGAAGGTAATATCTCATCGCACCAGATGTGGTTGAAAAGCGCAAGGAGATTACGCTGGCTCTTCGCTGACAGGTGTTTCAGCATTTGGCTCTGGATGATATCAGGTCCCGGAGTCGTGTAGGGACACTAAGAGCACTGATGAATTCCCACTCTGTAAATGGCGTGTTACACGTCTCCAAGTGGCGGGCAGTAAAGGAGAGGGGCTGGCGTTCCACCTGCCCCTTTAATGTACGGAAGGCTGGTGGGTAATTTGCAGAGGCAAAGGCATGAACATAATGCTCGGAAAACATCTCTGCAAGCGTGGTTGGGTCTGTACATACAACGCCATTTATGGAGTTCCCAGGGATTCCTACTGGTGGTGAGTATCCCCTTAAACGACTGATGTTGCTCAGACCTGGGTGGTGGAGGTACCTGTTCCAATAGGGAAGACGTACCTTTCTCAGCACTCTTTCTTCCGTCTCTTGATGAGATGACGGGCACATGCATGGACCCGTTTGAAAGCGGCGAGGTGCTCCAGGGACTGGTGCCGCTTGTACCGCTGTAAGGCTCGTCTGCGATCCTTAATAGCCTCTGCGACCTCTGGTGACCACCATGGCACTGTCTTACGCCGTGGGCACCCTAATGAACGGTAAATGGAGGCTTCTGCAGCAGAAACAATGGAGTGCATGGCGCACTCGACCGCCACATCGTCGTTGTTGAGTGGGGGAGGGCCAACAGAGGTAAAGTCTTCCCAGTGAACCTTGTTTAGGGCCCTCCGGGGCAGGCGTCTTGGGGACTGACGTTGTGGGAGTGACAGGAAAATGGGAAAATGATCACTGCCTCACAAGTCATCGTGGGCTCTCCAGTGGACGGATGGTGGAGGGCTATGGCTGCAGATTCTGCAATTCGACGCCAACCACGTTAAGCAGTCCTTTCCAATTGTCTTGTCGTCGCCCACAACCACGTTGCTGTCGCTCCTTCCATCCGAAAGACATGCTGTCGCTTAAAAAAAAAAAAAAAAAAAAAAAAAAAAAAAAAAAAAAAAAAAAAAAAAAAACCTTCGAAATCTTGTGTGTTGTCCAAATCAAGGAGATAGAAGCCATATACACGAAGCTTCTGTAGTATATATTGGAGCCCCACCATTAAAACATCCATTAGTTGTACTTTATAAGATATATACCCACAGGACGTACCTACCTCCCCCTGTATTCCACAAAGTAGCCACAAATAGTAACTTCGTCTTATCTCCAGTGTTTTCAGTATTGAACTTGATGAATTTATTATGCAGGTAGATACACTATTGGGTGGCGAGAGAAACACTGGTCGATCGCTTCTAAGTCACTCAGGGAGTCAGTACAGATGACAAATGACCCCGTGGCGCACGCTTTGAGGTGTTGCAGAGCCCTGAGAATGGCGACTAGCTCGACAGAGAAAATGGTACTCTCACATGGCAGAAAATGCTGTTCCACATGGTTCTCATGAAGAAACGCATACCCAGCACGGCCATCTACGATGGAACCATCTGTGTAGATGGCTTCTGCGGCATGGAACGAGTCCAGGAGTTGCAGAAACTGGTGACGAAGATGTCTAGGGGAAACAGAGTCCTTCGACGTACGGGATAGATCCAGACAGAGCTGCAAACGAGGAATAGCCCAAGGAGGGGTTTGAAAGGAATATTGGAATGTGCTAGGGAGTGGAGAGGATGCGAGGGACGAAATAAGGGAACGAGCACGGACTGCAGCGTTTGGAAAAATGAGCCGGCGGTTCGGGTGGAAGAGCGAGGCCTGAACAAGGGCAACGTATGAAGCCAGCAGGTGTCGCCTGCGGAACCGCAGCGGCAGGACCCCAGCTTCGATGAGGAGGCTTGTCACTGGGCTTGTGCGAAAAGCCCCCGTCGCCAAACGAACACCACATTGTAAAATTGGGTCCAATGCCTGCAGTACTGAAGGCACAGCCGAATCTTAAACTATGCAGGTATAGTCTAGACGCGTCTGAATGAAAGCCTTTTAAAGCTGCAGGAGCGTTGGGCGTGAGGCTCCCCAAACAGTGTGGCTGCGACAGCGCAAGATGTTGAGGTGACGCTAGCACCTTTGTTTTAGCTGGCGAAGATGCGGCACCTATGGGTGAAGGTCATCAAATAACATTCCTAAATAAAGTTCGGGTTCCGGGTGCAGTGCTCGACGTCGACAGAAATGCATCACACGGGTTTTGGATGTAGAAAATTGGAAACCGTGGGCAAACGCCCATGACTGTGCGTTTAGAATTGCTATCTGCAACCGCCGTTCAGCAACGCCTATGCTGGAGGAGCTATAATACATGCAGAAGTCATCAGAATACAAGGTGGTAGACACCGATGACCCCACAGCCGCAGCTAGACCATTAATGGCGACTAAAAATAACGGAACACTAAGAACTGAACCCTGCGTTCTCTTGACAATGAGATGAGCTGAAACAAGAAGCAACACGAACACGAAAAGAGCGCAACGCTAGGAAGTTGTTAATGAATATAGGAAGAGAACCCCATAAGGCCCAGTAGTACAGCGTAGACAGAACATGATAGCGCCAGGTGGTGTCGTAGGCTTTCCGCGGATCAAAGAAGACGGCAACCAGGTGTTCGCGGCAAGTAAATGCTGTACGGATGGCCGACTCCAGTGAGACGAGATTATCGATAGCGGAGCGGCCTTGACGGAACCCACCCTGTTGCGGCGCCAAGAGTCATCGGCCCTCGAGGATCCACATGAGCCTCCGACTCACCAATCGTTCGAGGAGCTTGCGTGGAACGTTGGTGAGGCTGATCGGGCGGTAACTATCAGCCACCTGCGGATCTGCCCCAGGCTTAAGCACTGGAATAATAATGTTATCTCGCTAGAGCGAGAATTTGCGCTTGGAGTCCGCTGATAGGTGTCGTAGAAACTGACTGTGAATGCAATCGGGTCCAGGGGAGGTATCTGGGCATGCAGAAAGGGCACTTTCACTTCCCACTCAGTAAATGGGACGTTGTATGGTTCCCGACTTCGCGTTCGAAAGGAAATCTGATGGCTCTCTGTTCGCTCTTTAAGGGCGCGAATGTCTGCACCATAAACAGCATAGCTAGGCAAATTGCAGGGAAGCGGAAGAGTAATTGCTGCAGCTCAACCAGATGTCGGAAAAAACCACCGCAATTCCACTGTAGGATGTCTATTGCTTGGGGCCTAACAGCCATATTGTGAAGGATAAGCAGATTATTCCGCAGGGGCACCTGATGCCAAGTCCACCATTGCTTCTGGCGACCCTACAGAACTGAATATCAGTGTTTCATTGGGCAGGTAAAGCACTACCTCGATTCTGTGGTTGCTGTATTGTCGGGTGCCTTTTCAAAGAAGGGTATTGTTAGGTCAGTGCTTTCGAGAAAAAAGAAAAGTTTTAGTGTAGACGGTCGGAAATCGGTAAATTATTTCATATATTTATTTTATTTCGACTCTCCGTTGCACAATAGGGTTTAAATATCGGTGTTTAACCTGCGTCAGATAAATGTAGTTTGCATCGTAATAGGATATAGAGGTTCGTTAGATGGGTATACGGAAGAAGATGTGTACTGTTGTAGCAAGGAAATAAGAGGTAAAATTGAATTACCCGAATTCTCGTAAGGTGTTTTTGAGAGATTTAGTTTAAACATTTAGCATGTGTTTCTTTTATGCAGCCTACTGAGAGAGCGCTCTGCGTTCTGGACGATTGTTAACGGTGCTTGTAGATGCATTCCTAACAGTCTGGTGCTGACTGACAGAGCGGCTTTCGCTATGTTCGGTGAAATCCCTTGTGTGTTGGAAATCATTTTTTTCTATGCAGACGTTGTGCTAGATGTCACTGCCGATTTTCGTTATTTCCATCAGTAAAGTGGAATTTTTGTATAAACATTATGTCGTCTTCTGCTGCTGTTGCTGCTGCTGTTGTTGTTGTTTTATCGAAAGAGTGGTTGACAACAAGTTTGTAGCGTTTGTTACCATTACATTCCGTTCGATGGCTGTTGCTTGCATCGTCTGAACGAAGAGATACATTTATTTTGCTTGTAGATCTAAGGTTGCGGTCGAGTTCCGAAACGGACCATTTATTTTCTTTTGGGTAGTTCCAAATGTTTGGCTCTGGTTAGAATTGTTTTTAAATAATTTGGACATCGATGGATACATAAGTTAGTGGCGTTTGTTACCGATACAACCCGTTTATTATTCAATGTGCGCTATTATTAAACATGTCTGTCGGCTGTTGTATATGTAGTCTCTGCGAAGGGCTTGGAGAGAGAATGCTTAAAATAATAAAACGTAATGATGTTTCTGTTTAACCAATTAACATATGTGTGGTGTCGCCCAAGTATAAAGTGCGCGCCACGTACTTTCGCCGCGCGCCACCATGCACACACCGCGCGGCGTTCTTACCACATCGGCCACGAGCGCCCTCTGCTGCAACTCCGCTCGTGGCCACGACTGCTGCATCGGCCATTTGGGAATCAGATAGACCAGTTAAGACTTGGCTATCGGATAGGCACTAGGAATCATCAGTAGGCAGGCCTCTATCTAAACTATGTATCAGCATTCTGCAGTCTTGAACTTTGTAAAAGATAAGTATTACCTTATTTCTACGAAATATACAACTTGTTCTAATTTAGCCTAGTGTTTCTATTTTCTACTGTCCCACTGGCTGGTCACCTCCGTACCTGCACACATGTGCATCCTTTATTCCTGTGTTGGTTTCTTTCTACTCGGCCACCGACACCTACGACAACCGGCGGAAACAAGACACAAAAGTGGCGACGAGGATGGGATACAAAAGTGGAGACGAGGAGCAATAGACGAACCGTGGACCAACCCACTTGCAGCAGCCAGACAGCAGCAGTCGGAGCACACAGAAATTGCTCCCGCCCACCCACCATTATTATAATATTTTGTGGGAACATATTCGGTTATGTGTTTTGTGGACTTTTTTGTTGCAGAGTGTCCTCTTTCATATTGCATTTGTGGGTTGTAATTTACTTGTATGCGCGGCGCCTAATCGGTCAGCATGGCCACTACCCCGAACCCAAACTTAATGAAAATTATTCAATTACAGACGGCGAAAATCACGCAACTACTCCAAGCGGTGTCCCAGTTGTCGGCAACTCAACAACAGCTGTCGCATCACCCGCCCACACCTGCCAACGCAACGCTTCCTACGTTTCGCCTGTACGACGAACGGGACGAAGAATGGAGCGATTACTTGGCACAATTTCAAGAACTCGTTGCGGCTCATCAACTTACAGGTCAGAGAGTGAAGCACCATTTCTTATCGATTGTGGGCACTAAATCCTTCGTATTACTGCAGAAACTTTTCCCCCACGCATCTCCTCATGATCTAGAATTCGATCAAATTTTAGATGCCCTGAATGCTCATTACGGGAGAAAAGTCCTCGTAGCTGCGGCGCGGTACCGATTTTTCAGACTAAAAAAATCACCAGACCAGACCCACACGCAATGGATTACGGAGTTGAAGGGCTTAACCCGCAAATGTAATTTTACTTGCTCTTGTGGACTTTCTTATAGTGACGTGATGTTAAGAGATGTGATTACGCAGAACATTCAGAACCCCAGAATTAGGGCAGCAATTCTAAAACAGTCTGACCCTTCATTAGACAGTGTACAGCAGTTTATTGAAGTGCAGGATACCTTTGACTTAGCAGATGTAGAAATCCAAAGCCACAGTGTTAACTCAGTGCGCCGCAACGGACGCTTTCCTAGTCACAGTTCTCAGTCTAGCCCTAGTGATTCATATTTTTCTACCAGCCGTGCTGCACAGTCAGTGACCAGTAGCCAGTGTAAAAGTGTGACACAAAGGTCGCTCCATCGTGTTAGAAACAGTACTGTGAATAATGGGCGCCAACGCTCATTTCAGAAAAATGTTCGTAAGTCTTGCCCCCAGTGTGTATCTTGCCACAAGCGTGCGCAATGCCCTAGTCGCAATGTGATCTGTTATCAATGTGGCAAATCGGGACATGTACAGTCAGTGTGTATGCATAATGTAAATTCAAAGAACGGTGCCATTAGGATCAGTGCTTCACAGAGTGCGAGAACAATTCATTCTTTCAATGTCATGCACGCCGTGGATTTGGACAGTGTTTCTCTTCGGTCTCAAATGCAAGAACTTTCTTCTGAGCCTACGGCAAAACTATGTAATGAGCCACGTCGCAAGCGCCGACGAGCGCCTAAAACTGTGCAACGGAAAAGGGTTCGGGACAAGCAAAATGACTATGTCCAGTGCAATCCTGTAGTGAAGCTAGTGCCTCCTGCAACTTCTCATTGTAATAGTGCCCAATATTGTATAGCTAGTAACAGTAGACTTGATGTAGCTACTCAAAAGTTTAGTGCAGTAGTTAGTGAATCTGTAGTAGCCTCGCAATGCGCGGACGCCGATCCGGCGGTAGTGCCATCTAGTGATAGTGTTTTTAATCCGCAGTGTACCGATTCTGCGCCACTTCCTACCGTACGCAGCCGGCGCATGCGCAAGTGCAGCAAACAAACTGTGTCAGACGTTGCCCACATTCGCGCACCGGTCGAGCGCCACAAGCAAAATCTTTTTGTTACTCTTTCCATAGAAAATAATTTCAGCTGGATAATGGTTCCGCTGTCACATTAATGAATAAAGACACTTATGAACTTCTGGGTTCGCCAAAATTGCCGCCGTCACAGCAAGTGTTAACAGCATATACAGGTCAAAATATTCCTGTGCTATGAACGTGTAGCCTGCCCGCCTCTTTCCAAGGTGTAACAAAAACAGTTGCTTTTGTAGTTCTTCAGGGCAAATCTACACAGAACATTTTTGGACTAGATGCATTTGACTTGTTTGGTTTATCAATTCAAAGAGATGTGCTTCAAATTTCGTCAGTAGTGCCTCAGGACAAAATTAATGCATTGTGTGAAAAATACAGTGACTTGTTTTCGCCGGAACTAGGTTGTGCAAAAGACTTTGTGGCACATGTAACTTTAAAAGAATGTGCAGTTCCAAAATTTCGTAAAGCTAGACCAGTGCCTATCGCAATTCGTGATAAAGTTGCAGACGAACTTAAACGTTGGCAAGATAGTGGGGTGATTTCTCCTGTTTCTGCGAGACAGTGGGCCTCGCCTTTAGTAATTCTAACAATGCCGTCAGGAAAACTTCATCTCTGTGCGGACTTCAAATCAAAAGTGATTAGTCAAACAATTGTAGACACTTACCCCCTGCCCAGACCTGAGGACCTAATGGACAAATTAGGACAGTCTCGCTTCTTTTCTAAGACTGATTTGGCATAATTACAGATTCCGCTTGATGACGAGTCAAAAAAGTTTATTGTCATTATACTCACATGGGCCTTTTTCAATTTCAATGCCTACCCTTTGGCAGTTCTTCCGCCCCCGCTATTTTTCAGCGATTTTTGGAACAGCTGACAGTTTCTGTACCGTGCTGTTAGAACTACTTAGATGATATTGTGGTCTCAGGGCGCACAGTTGAAGAACATTTATCAAACGTGGGGTGCCTTTTCAAAGTGTTGACTGCAGCAGGTCTACGTTGTAATAAAACAAAGTGTTCGTTTTTTCAAACTGAAATAGAGTACCTAGGCCATGAGATTATTGCCCAAGTGATCCATCCCTTACAGTCACATCTTCGAGCAATCAAAGACTTGCCTCTTCCTAAGAATGTACACGAATTGCAAGCAGTAATGGGAAAGCTGAACTATTATTTCAGATTTATTCCCAATGCCTCTCAGATTGCAGCTCCACTGCATCACTTACGTAGGAAGAATGTTCCTTTTGTATGGTCTAAAGATTGCCAGGTTGCCTTTGACAAATTAAAGACTGCACTACTCAGTGATGCATGTATGATTCCCTTTGACCCACAGAAATCTATATTGCTAGCAGTAGATGCCTCGTCATACGGTCTGGGTGCAGTAATTTCACATCGTATTGGATCTCACGATCGATCTATTGCCTTTGCATCCAAACTACTGACGCCAACACAACAGAATTACAGTAAGATAGAAAAGGAGGCCTTAGCAATCATTTACGGCGTCAAAAAGTTTCATCATTATCTCTATGGTAGAAAATTCTATTTGTTGACAGACCACAAGCCTCTCACGTCGTTGTTCTCACCCACAAAGGCAATTCCGCCACGAATGGCACAAAAGCTTCAGAGATGGTCCTTGATACTGTCTAATTATCAGCATGAGATTTTGTACCGACCTACCACTCAACATCCCAACGCGGACACACATTCCCGACTTCCGGTTGGCCAGGATGTGCCATTTAATTCATCAGAAATGGCATGTTGTCAGATAGACTCCAGAGATGCTTCCGCTGTCACAGACGTCCCTTTGAACTCTCGTAGGGTTGCACAGGAAACAGCTGCGGATGCGGACCTAAGTGTGGTAGCACGTTTTGTTCGCTATGGGTGGCTTGCCAGAGCCAAAGACATTGAGCGACCCCTGGTTTGACATTATTTTGCACAACGTCATGCATTGTCTTTAAGTCAGGGTGTTCTGTTGTTGCATACCGACAACGACCAAGCAAGAGTCATTGTTCCTCATTCCCTGCAACGAGAAGTGTTACGCCTTCTGCACCAAGGACATTGGGGTATTGATAGGACAATTTGTAGTCAGTAGCGAATCTACATGATGTGAAATGCTGGTTGAAACACGCAACAGTCCTAAATTCTTTACTGGGAGCTACTGGAGGTGAAGAGGGGAATGTTTGCGACTATTAAAAACTGCAACCCAGCAGGAATCAAACCATATCTTAGTCATTACAAGTTAACATCATCCCGGCCAACTGCCAATTTTCATATTATGTGGTAGTATAATGTTTTTGTCAAAATGGAGTGCAGAACATTTCATACAAGAAGTAAAATAGTTTGTCGGTATCTGTCTACGTAACAGAAATTTCTTGGCCACGCGGTCTGAGGCGTCTTGTTGCAGAGTTGCCAGAGGTTCGACTCCTTCCTCGGGCATGTGTTGTTCTCTCTCTCTCTCTCTCTCTCTCTCTCTCTCTCTCTCTCTCTCTCTCTCTCTCTCTCTCTCTCTGTGTGTGTGTGTGTGTGTGTGTGTGTGTGTGTGTGTCGTCCTTCGCGAAAATTAATTAAAATAGCAAAGAAAGCTAGGTAGGGACTGATGACCACAGCTGCTTGGTCCATTAGAACCACAACAAAAAATTATATACGGTATAGCATTAGAAGCAAGTGTGTGGGGTAAATATGGTAGAGGGAGACCGAGGGACGAATACAGTAAGCAGATTCAAAAGGATGTAGGTTGCCGAACGTATTTGCAGATGATGAGACTTGCAGAGGACAGGGTAGCGTGGAGAGCTGCATCAAACCAGTCTGCGAACTGAAAACCACATGTAGAATGTAGAATTATATAACATTGCATATGATAGTATAATACCTTTCAGCATGCTCCGTGGTGATTTTGTATGGCATGTTCTATATGCTTTTTTAACTATGTTCTCATCTTGCTCAAGTTTGTACAAAAATGTGTGTGAAATCTTATAGGACTTAACTGCTAAGGTTATCAGTCCCTCAGCTTACACACTACTTAAACAACCTTAGTCTAAGGACAATGCACACACCCATGCCCGAGGGAGGACTCGAACCACCGATGTGGGCAGCTGCCCGATCCGCGGCATGATGCCTTAAACCGTGCAGCTGCACTGCGCGGCGCCCAAGTTTGTAGCTTATAACTGACCATAATAGATGAAATATTACGCATATAAAAAGTTGCGAGGAGCGTCGTTTACGCATTAGAAAACTTATTCTAATCCGGGGAAATGTATATCATTTGTAACAGTATATTCTGTTGGGATGAAAGCAGAGGAGGTCAATCGAAACACTAGTGGTCTGTATTTCACAGAACGAAGAGTGGATTATAGGTAAGGAGAGACCTGATAGAGAGGAGTGATAGTAACAAAAGCATAAATCAAAAGAGAAAGTATGTAGTCAATGGAACCAACAGATTTGATTACTTGAGGGAAGAGACCAGAAGGGCAACTGAGGTTATTATGTAAGAGAGACGACAGGGAGAGAGAGAGAGAGAGAGAGAGAGAGAGAGAGAGAGAGAGAGAGAGAGAGAGAGAGAGAGAGAGAACAGAAGAGAAATTAACAATGAATAAATACAAGACATATCGTTTACATATTTTGTGAAGGACAGAGGGTGTATTAATGGATGGAGGGGAGGAGTGAGACGTATTTGAAAAAGCAAAAAATTACTTTCACAGCGTCCTTCAAAACTGATTACTCTGTGTACATGGAGGCTGGGTATAAATGAAATAACAATAGGATATTGGGTGAAAGGAGAAGCTTTGGATTAAAATTTGCGCCACGTGAGGGAATCGAGCCATGCCTCCATACTTAATTTAATTCAATGCTTCCCCTTTCACTCAATGTCTTTGACATATTGAGACGGAAAACTGTCTCTAAGAATATGAATTTATAACAAAATATGATAATGAAGGAACTGTATATTAAAAAAAAAACCTTGAATTTAATGGAAGCTCAAACGAAAAACAAAACAAAATAGCTTCTCTTCACTAGAAGTGACGACTCTATCTCGAGTTGTTTGCTCGCAGTGAGACGGCCTGATTTGTATTTCTGCTTTCCGCTCTTACTATGATTCCAGGAAGTTAACAGTCTGTATTTGCGTCAGAGCCCCACTCTGCACAGTGCTGGGGGCTGTTGGCCACCACCGCGACCGCTAGCTCGCTGACTTCCGCCAAGCCTCACCTCGACACCAGATGTGTTTGACTGGCCAGCCCATAACTCGTTAGCAACGGCTAATACAAGCCCAGGCTGCAAAGCCAGGCACATACGTTTCTGACAACCTACCCTAATGTGTAGTATTAACTACCACAGCTAGAGCTATTTTGCTATAAAATGAGCAGCCACATTATCTTTTGGCATTTCATTCAAATACTTAACGAAGTTAAAGAATAGAATCATGATGAACGTAGCTACAACATGATGTTTCACCCAGCTACTAGCCATCATGCGACACAGAAAACTTGTTTCTTTTCAGCGCTCTGCATTAGATCTAGACGTAAGAAAGTATGTATTCAACCTAGAAAACGAAGCATGTTGTAAAATTAAACAGTTCTGGAATCGAAACACAAACGTATACACATAGTTTATCATTCACGTTTCGTGCAGTAATAAAGTGTTCTCAACGTCGTCTGAAACAATAAGTGCTACATGACAAATTACCTTCTGCTGATGCCCTTCATACACACAATGAAGTGTTTCATAATGGGTTTATAGAATCGCTTTAGTTTCTCGACTGCTCCACGCTTACACAAATCTCGAGAAAAACAAGTGCCAAAAAGTAAATATGTGAGTTCTAATATTATTATGATGTTATCTTTACAATTCAGATCAAATGTTCAAATGTATGTGAAATCTTAAGCGACTTCACTGGTATGGTCATCAGTCCCTAAGCTTACACACTACTTAAACTATCTTAATCTAAGGACAACGCACACACCCATGCCCGAGGGAGGACTCGAAGCACCAACGAGAGCAGTAGCCTGATGCATGAAATGAAGCCTTAGACCGCCTAGCTATGCTGCACGCCACTCATAAAAGTTGCGAGGAGCGTTGTTTATGCATTAGAAAACGGATGCTAAAACGGCGAGATGTATACCATTTGTAACAATTGGAATGAAAGCAAAGGAGGTCTATCGAAACACCAGTGCCCTGTATTTCACAGAAAAAAGAATGGATTATAGGCAAGGAGATATGAAAGAACACGGTCTCATATAGAGGACTGATAGACAGTAACGACACTACAAATTAAAAGAGAAGTTATGCTGTAAATAGATGCCAATAGATTTGATCATAGCCGGCTGCAGTGGGCGAGGGGACTGCGGTACGCCAGTCACGATCTGCACAGCCACTACGGTCCGAGGTTCGAATCCCCCTTGGGCAAGGATATTTGTGCTGTCCTTAGTGTTAGCTAGTTCATAAGTTGTTTGTAAGTTTAGGGATTGATGACCCCTTAGTTAAGTCCCATAAGCTATACAAACATTTGAACATTTGATCATTTGATCATTTGATCATAAGGGAACAGACCAAGAGGGAATATGAGGTTATTATATAAGAGAGGCGACAGGGAGTCAGAGACAGAACAGGAAAGAACAATGGATAAATAAAAGAGAAATCGTTTGCTTATTTTATGAAGGGTGGAGGGTGTATTAATGGATGGAGGGAAGGAGAGAGACTTAAATGAATTAACAAAAATTGTTTTAACAGCGTCCATCTAAACTGATTACTCTGTATGCACGGAAGCTGGGTGTAAATGAAAGAACAATAGGATATTGAGAGAAACGAGAAGCATTGAATTAAAATTTGTGCCATGGGAGGGAATAAAATCAAACGTTCAAATGTCTGTAAAGCTTATGGGATTTAACTGCAGGGTCACCATTCCCTAAACTTACACACTACTTGTAAACTAGCATATACTAAAGAAGGCACAAACATCCATGCCCCAAGGGGACTTTGAACCACCGACGGGGAATGGCCTCGCACATCGTAGCATAGGGCCTCAATGCGCTCGGCCACGCCGCCGGGGCGGGCGGAAATCGAACCCAGATTTCCATACTTCTTTTAATTCAATACTTTTGCTTTCACTCAATGCCATTCACATATTAACACGAAAAACTGTCTCTAGGTATATAAATTTATAATAAAAATAGGATAATAAAGGTACTGTATATTTAAAAATCTTCAGTTTAAAGGTAGCTGAAAGGAAAAAGAAACTCGTATTTTATTTCAGTTGCCAAGACATCTTCCGTAGTCTCTCATTTAGTAAATATGAAAATAGAGCTAAGATAAAAATGAATAAATAAATAAAATAAAAATTAAGAACTAATAATTTATTCAGAATCCCTAATTATTTGTTTCTTCCATAATGCATCTCAGCATATAGTCTATAACGCCATCGGACCAGCTTCTCTTCAGTAAAAGCGACGACTCTATCTCGAGTTGATTACTCGCAGTGAGACGGCCTGATTTGTATTTCTGCTTTCCGGTCTTACTATGAAGCCGGGAAGTAAACATTCTGTATTTACGTCAGAGCCCCGCTCTTCGCCGTGCTGGAACCGCGACGGCCAGCTATCTGGCTTCCGCCAAGCCTCGCCTCGGCACCAGCTGTGGTTGACCGGCCAGCCCGTAGCTTGCAAGCCACGGCTAATACAGGCCCCGGTCGCAGAGCCAGGCTCAACCCTGAAGTATGGTGTCAAAATTGGCAATTGACTCTAAATAATGAGAAGTGTGAAGTCGTTTACATGAGTACGAAAAGAAATCCGTTAAACTTTGAATACAAGATAAATCAATCAAAAGTGAAGGGCGTAAACTCCACAAAATACCTAGGAATTACTATTACTTCAGACTTAAACTGGAAAGAACACGTAGATAATGTCGTGGGAAAAGAGAACCAGACGCTGCGTTTTATTGGCAGAACCCTTAAAACATGCAACAGAACTACAAAAGAAACTGCATACACTACGCTTGTCTGTCCATTTTTGGAGTATTGCTGACCAGTGTGGGATCCTTATCAGGTGGGTTTGACGGAGGACATCGAAAGAGTCCAAAGAAGGGCAGCTCGTTTGGTATTGTCACGATATAGGGGAGACAGCTTTACGGAAATGATACAGGATCTGGGATGGGAATCATTACAACAACGGCGCTTATCACTGCGGCGTGGGGTACTTACAAAACTCCAATCGCCAACTTCTCTTCCGAATGCGAAAATATTTTGTTGACTCCCACTTACATAGGTAGAAATGATCATCAGAATAACATACGAGAAATCAGAGCTCGAACGGAGAGATTCAGGTGTTCTTTCTTCCCGCGCGATATTCGAGAATGGAATGGGAGATAAATAGTATAATGGTGGTTCGATGAACCCTCTGCCAGGCACTTAAATGTGATTTGCAGAGTATCCCATTTAGATGTAGATGTAGAAGTATCATAAGTTTCTGCAAACCTACCCAAATGTGTAGTATAAACTACCACAGATAGAGCTATTTTGGTATAAAATGAGTAGTCACATTATCTTTTGACATTTCATTCAAATATTTAACGAAGTTAAAGAATAGAATCATTATAAATGTAGCTACCACACAATGTTTCACCTAGATAGCAATCATACGACAGATGAAACTATTCTCTCTTTTCAGCGCTCTGCATTAGATATAGACGTAATGAAATATGTATTCGTCTTAGAAAAGTAAGCATGTTGTAAAATTAAACATTTCTGGTATCAACAACACAAATGTATACATGTAGTATGGCATTCACGTTTTTTGCACTTATACGCTTATACGAAGCTCGAAATAATAATAATAATAAATACACTTGCGAAATAGCGTATGTGCGCGTTTGATATACTCTTTCAGTTTTTTCGACGTCCTCCCTCTATTCCGTCAGGTAATTATGGCACACTGCTCAGCAATACTGCATAAGAGGTGAAACAATTGTAGGGTTGGCAGTCTCTTTAGGAGACGTTTAAACCTCCTAATGGTTGTGCCAATAACAGACCGTTTATTTCACCTTGAGCAAAACATGTGTTATTCACAGTTAACATTGTTTTTAATTGCACCCCCAGGAATTTCGTTATATGTATAAACTTCAAATTTGCCTTGCTTTTCGATATCTAGAATGCTGACGAAACTCTTCTAGTATCCATGTTCAGAGCCAAATGCATATTGATGTTTCAGGTCCATTGTCACCATTTGCGCCGTGAAGATACAAATTCAAAATCATTTCGCAATTCCCTTTGCTTTCCTAAGTTTAGAAGTCGGCAGCATTAACTGCCTCAAATCTAAGAGCAATATTCTGACTTCTCATTAAATATTTAGAATATATATTCGAAACAAGAGAAGTCTACTTCACTTTGCTGGAAGAATTGCAGTCGGCACGTCGTTTTCACTAGATGACTCCTCGTCAGTTACTGCAAACTATTACCTTGCAGACAGGACATCACGATCCCAGTCGCACAACTGTGACTACATTCCTTAGGGAAGGGATATGGTTCGAAGTTGATTATGGCTGGTAGATACCAAAAATCGTTTTCGCACTCTATTAATACGGAATTAGTTTGAGAGTACTCAGTAGTTCATGCAAATGTATTATCGCCAAAGTCTCACAAGAGTAAAGATTTAGAAATCCTTGCCGGTTTGGTGTTAATACGTGATATATTTCTAGACATTTCATAATGCTAGGAAAAGTATTTGTTCAAAAGTCCTGCTACATGTCGATATCAATACAATGGATCTGTAACTCAGTGGATTACGTTTTTTTATGTATCTGTGCAACATTCCACTCGTCTCCCTCACTATAAATACTTCAATGCACGACATCACGTCGCAGGAGAAGTAATTAAGCCATTGTATAGTGTGTGCACAAGATGTTGTCCTAAGGTGTTGGACCACTCGAGAAAGACATTGCCTGTAGAAAAATGATCTTTCTGGTACGAGTATGTTAGTGAAATGACAACATGGTGGATCATGTCTGGCGACAGTTGTACTGCTTCCTGAAATGACAGAAAAGAATCTATATTAAAAGAAAAAATCCGACACAAGCTGCTTGTGGTCATTGAGTGAACGTATTGAGGAAGTTGAATTCGTACCCGGTTCCTACTACTATCAAAGCAGTTACGGTAACCACTGCACGAGAGGGAACACAACGATCATCGCAGGTGCGCGGGCAACCCGCCCTCCCCCCCTCCTCACCCCTCGTCACCAACAAGACTCAAACTTCCTCACACTGCTTAAGTAGTTGCCGTTTGCAATTTGCACTCACTGCTCATGGCACTTTGCCGATTACCTCAAGAGTTCAGACGTAGTGTGCATTTGCACTGAAAGCTGGATCTGTTATACTTTTCTCCTTAATTATGTATATTTATGTGGTGTCTGTTCTTTCGAAAGAACGGTCACCACACTTATAGGTATATAGAAGAATCTTTGAAGATTCAATTATTGGTGGTATTCCAGTTAAAATGTCTGGAAATTGAACTTCGGTGTGTCATTTACTTATCACATATATTAATACAGACAAGAGTAATTAATTTCACGGAGCAACTACAATTATTTTCGGTCCCTACTTTCTGAATTATTTGCATCATCCTTCACAATGGCAATGGGGAGGTGATTTATGCTGCAGCTGTTCGCTTCCTACATGAAATTGTCGACGCCCTCTAAAGATTAAGAGGCAGCAGCTCTCAATTAGAAACTGAAGCGAGAGTAACATTTTACCCACTCTCTGACAGATGTACAATCTGCTATATCGAACTGAGAAATATTTGTGGCAGATTATGCTGCTGTCTAGTAAACATCTCAGAAAAGCAAAGCCAATTTTAAAATGATAATGAAGTTATATCTTCATGGCGCTAATTGCGACTTTTGACCTTAAAGATAGATATGTGTATAGTTCACCACATGATTACCAGAAAACTTTCTTAGGGTCTTGAGAAATCGACAAACAAACAAATTTAAGGATTATACATCTAACGAAATTTCTGGTGGGTACAATTGAAAACAATGTTAACTGGGAATAATACCTTTTTTGGCGAAGATAAAACAAGCGGTCTGTTATTGACGCTGTACTGCATTGACAGGAAACGCCTGAAAACCGGCAGTACGACAACCCGCAATACTGGATAGCTGGGCGTACAACATGACCTGCACCTCGCAGTAAGAAACTTCTACATCTAATTACGCACTATTTTCCCTAGATGCCGCTGTAGCATTCCGCCCAGGCACCGTATTGGCCGCTGTTCTCTTTAAAGGGGCAGCCCGCAGCCGTCATGTGTCAGATCTAACGCCGACTACCACCGCCGAACACAGCCAGAAGAAACACGTACGGGAAGAACCAGCAAGAAGACGTCTACCGGAAGACACCGCTGCTACCAAGCCGCAACCATCGTGGACGGACACTTGTACTTCCCTCAGTATGATGGTATACTTGTTTGTAAAGTAGAAGTTGGTAATAAACTCTTCTTAAAGAACAGAAAATACAACAGACGCAATCATTAGAAGATTAAAACGTCTCCCAAGGAGACTGCCAACCCTGCAATTGCTCCACCTCTTCCGCAGTATTGTTGAGCAATGTGCAATTATTACCTGACGGTATGGAGGGAGGGTTGAAAAAGCTGAAAAAAAGATATCCGATTGTGCGGTATAGTGAATTAGCGGTAAGAAGTTCTCGGTTGTTTCCCGTTTTCTTATTGAGGTTGGGGAGGGGGTGGTGAGGACAGGGGTTGAGGTGGGGGCGCGATATTAAAACAAAAGCGTTTTCAGTGTAGCACGCTCCTTCTATGAGAAGAGCTTTTGTACTCATTACCGTACAAAGCATGGTGTTACAATAATTGCAAGAAGGCCGCGCAGAGTAACCGCACGGTCTAAAGTGCCATGTTATGGATCGGGCTGCTGCTCGTGTAGGAGGTTCGAGTCCTCCATCGGGCATAAGTTAGTTATGTAGTGTGTAAGCTTAGGGACTTTTGACCTTAACATTTAAGTCCCATACGATTTCACACCATTGTAACATTAGATTTGAATTTTAAGAATAACATAATGGAAATTAGAACACGCACATTTCTTTTTTGGCACCTGTTTTTCTCGATCTTCGTATAAGCGTGGAACAGTCGAGAAACTGAAGCGATTATATTAACCCATGATGGAACACTTCACTGTGAATAACAGAACAATCAAGTAAATGAAGGGCTCCAGCAGAAGGTAAATTCCGTTATGTAGCACTTATTGTATCAGACACATTGAGAACAGTTTATAAGTGCACAAAACGTGATTGATATACTACATGTATACATTTGTGTTGTTGCCATCAGAACTGTTTAATTTTATAACATGCTTACATTTCTAAGAAATGTTCGAATGTTTGTAAGGCTTATGGGACTCAACAGCGGGGTTATCAGTCCCTGAACTTACAAACTACTTACCGTAAAGACGACACAAACATCCATGAGCCGTCCGCGGTGGCAGAGTGGTCTGCCGCGTGCCAGTCATGGTCTGCACGGCCGCTGCAGTCGGGGGTTCGAATACCCCCTCGGGCATTGATGTTTGTGCTGTCTTTAGTATAAGCTAGTTCACAAGCAGTTTGTAAGTTTAGGGATTGATGACCCCGTAGTTAAGCCCCATAAGCTCTACAATCATTTCAACATTTGAAACATCTATGCCCGAGGGGGAATTCAAACCCCCGACGGCAACATGGCACTCCAGTACGCGCAGCTTATTTGCCTTGGCTACATTTCTAAGATGAATACATATTTCATTACGTCTAGATCTAATGCAAAGCGCTGAAAAGAGGGAATAGTTTACTGTGTAGTTGATAGATATCAAGGTGAAACATTATGTGGTAACTACGTTTATCATGTTTCTATTCTTTAACTTCGTTAAATATTTGAATGAAATGTCAAAAGATAATGTGACTACTCATTTTATAGCAAAATAACTCTATCTGTGGTAGCTTATACTACAAATTTGGGTAGGTTTAAAGAAACTTATGATCCTTCGAGGGTTGAGCTTGCTTTGCGATCGGGGCCTGTATTAGCCATGGCTTGCGAGTTATGGGCTGGCCGGACAACCACAGCTTGTGCCGAGGCGAGGCTTGGCGGAAGCCAGCCACCTGCCGGTCGCGGAGGCGGACAACAGCCTCCAGCACGGCGCAAAGTGAGGCTCTGACGTAAATATAGAATGTTTACTTCCTGGTTTCATAGTAAGAACCGAAATCAGAAATACAAAACAAGCCGTCTCACTGCTAGTAATCAACTGGAGATAGAGTCGTCGCTTTAACTGTAGAGATGCTGGTCCGATGGCATTATAGATTATATGCTGAGATGCAGTATGGAAGAAACATATAATGAGGGATTCTGAATAAATTATTAGTCCTTAAATTTTTATTTATTGATTTATTTATTTTATATCGTCTCTGTTTTCATATTTCCTAAGTGAGATACTATTGACGATCTCTTGCCAACTGAAATTAAAAATGAGTTTCTTTTCCTTTGAGCTGCCTTTAAATTGAAGTTTTTTTTAAATATACATTTCCTTTATCATCCTGTTTTATTATTAATTTATATACCTAGAGACAGTTTTCCGTGTCAATATGTGAAAGACATTGAGTGGAAGGAAAAAAAAAATTGAAGTAAAGTAAGTATAGAAGTCTGGGTTCGAATCCTACCTGGGGCACAAATTTTAGTTCTTTTCTTCTCATTTCACTCAATATCCTAATTCTGTTTCATTTACACCTAGCCTCCATGCATACAAAGTATTCATTTTAGATGGATGCTGTTAAAGTAATTTTTGTTATTTTAAAAACGTCTCTCTCCTCCCCTCCATCCATTATTACACCCTCCGTCCTTCACAAAATATGCAAACGATGTGTTTTGCATTTATTCGTTGTTAATTTCTCCTCCATTCTCCCTCTCTCTCTCTCTCTCTCTCTCTCTCTCTCTCTCTCTCTCTCTCTCTCTCTCTCTCTCTCTCTCTGTCACCTCCCTTACATTATAACCTCAATTGCCCTTTTGGTCTATTCCCTCTAAACACTTTAAAAAATTGCGGTTTGCGTTAAAACGATACCGTCTCTCTTAATGTCTGCTTTCTTTACTGTCCATCGGTCCTCTCTATGAAGCAGTGTTCTTTTATATCTCCGATAATCCATCCTTCGTTCTGTAAAACATTCGTTCCTTTTCTCTCGGCCCTAAAACAACCTGTGATATATACGTAAGAAGTACTTTGCAAGCATTTCACTCTTTTATTTTCCAGTTCTGCACACCTATTCATTCTTAGATCCAACCCTCTCTCCTACTATCCCTCCCTTGTTATATTTATCTGCATCTACGTGCTTCTTTTCACAATTTTGTGCTTGGCAAGCTTCTGTTGATTCTCTCTTTTTGAAATCACTGTCGTTATTTCTCGTTATTTCTCAGGGACTGAAGTTCTTCACCATCTTTCCCAGTAGGATATTATGCTTCGCATCGCATTTTCGATGCGAAATTGTATCAGAATCCACAATGCTGTTTTTTAACCTCATTATGACTATTGAAGACAACCACACCGTGAAGAATAATTGCTCGACACACTTGCCAGTTATCGGATACCCTGTCATTGCCCATATTAGTAAATCACAGTAACCTCCTTGATCGAAGTCTGTTTGTGTTCCTGGACGTGGTGAATAATAGATGTCAAAACGTAGTTACTTCCCAGTTTCAGAATTCTTTTTCCAATGCATAATCCACGCTCTTCATAACTTTAAGACCACGTACACAGACTGCCGGCGTGGCGCAGGGGATAGCGTCACGAACTGCGGTGCTGAAGGTCGCCGGTTGCCATAAATTCTTGTAATTCTTCTCTTACAATTTGTCGTATGAGAGAAGCGAAGTCATGCTGGTCTTCCACAACGGCTATAGGGACTACATTGGGGAGTCTGTCATACTTCTTGCGTCCAACCCTCCTTTGTTGCATCTCTTCAATACGCTGGCACCACTTAATGAACTCTTCTGTCGTAGCAACGTCTGTTATCAGAAGAGCTTGGTACATATCTTCTGCATTGCTAGGCTGTTCCGTCCATGTAGAAGTAAACGTTGGCCAAGCACATCGTATGATCCCACCTGTTGTACTTTGCGACTCGGTCGAACCCTTTTAGCCATTTGTTGGGGTCCTGTCCAGCGTCCCCAGAGAACACCGACGGGTGTCTGATCTGTAGCTGGCTTACCGCTGGTTTCGTTTCCATGGTTCTTCTGATGATACGGACTTTTGGAAGGACGTACTCGGTGTATCCCTTGTATTCCGGTTCCAGTCCGTGTAAGCGACGGCTTTTACGTTGCCTAATCGGAGCCACGGCGATGCAGCTGTCGCACAGGATACCCGGCGCCTCCACCAAACAATGTCGCGTTGCAATGGAAGCAGGCTTGACTTCGAAGGCAACTGAACACAGCACTTATACTGAAAGCACGTTTATTACGAACTCAACATACACGCAGCACTGACTGCCTCTCGGGCAGAGTGCTCTGCTATTTATACACAGACAGAATTAACCAAATGTTCAAATATTTGTAAAGTCTATGGGACTTAACTACGGGGTCATCAGTCCCTAAACTTACAAACTACTTATGAACTACCCTATACTAAAGACGGCACAAATATCCATGCCCGAGGGGGGATTCGAACCCCCGACCGTAGTGGCCGTGCAGACCGTGACTGGAGCGCCTCAGTCTCCTCGGCCACCGCGGCCGGCACAGAATTAACCAGAAATTAGAAGAACAGTTAACAAAAGAAAGAAGTAGAATTTACAAGTGAACATAAGAAAGATGTAGAACCTTCTGGAATTGTTAATTATAAAGAAATAAATTTTTGCCGGAGGGGCGGGATTAAACCGGCGACCTTCAGCACCGCAGTCCGTGACGCTATCCCCTGCGCCACGCCGGCAGTCGGTGTACGTGATCTCTCGCGGCATCAACCCTCACTGAATTAGATGACGTTACAGCTGAACAGAGGGAAGATTAAAAACGATAGAGGCCTTGGAGAAAGGAGAACCGACAAATGGAGAGTTCCAACTTATATACGGAACATTGTATAAGAGCAACTACGATCCACTGGGCCCCAAATGGCTACTTGTCGTTCCAGCTCATCTCCAGCCACCTATACTCAAATATTTCCACGATGCTACAATATCCGGTCATCTGGGATTCGTGAAGACCCTAGACAGAATCAGACGCAGGTATTACTGGAAAGGTCTCTACCGATCTGTCAAGCACTATGTGAGTCACTGTAAAGAGTGCCAGCGACGGAAGCATGTGTCGCAATTACCTCCAGGGCATCTCGTACTGATTCCGCCGGCAGCAGCTCCATTCCACCGAATTGGGATCGATCTTTTAGGGAGGTCCTCGAAGTAGACAACCGGTAACCGATGGATAATAGTCTGCACTAACTACCTCACACGCTACGCTGTCACCAAACCTGTGCGACTGCAGAAGCTCCAGAGATCGCAAAATTCCTTGTAGAAGACATTATTTTGAAGCATGGAGCCCCACGTGCCATGATATCTGACCATGGAAAAGTATTCCAGTCAAAACTAGTATCAGAGGTAATGTCACGGTGCGACATTGTCCACAGAATGACAAATGCATACTATCCTCAGACAAATGGTCTTACAGAACGTTTTAACAAGACGTTAGGCGACATGCTTTCGATATACGTCGATGTTGAGCAGAAGGATTGGGATACAATTCTGCCAGTCAGTGACATTTGCTTACAATACCGCAAGACAAGACACCACAGACTTCAAGCCGTTTTTCCTATTCCATGGCCGTGAAGCTGAGATGACAATGGATACGCTGTTCCCGTTCCAACCGGACGACACACAGGATGACTATGTTAAACAGCTCATCACCAGGATCGAAGAAGCAAGACAGCTGGCTTGCATACGGACACTGGACGCCCAGGAGAAGGACGGTCAGTGGTATGACGACAAGCACCGACCTGTTGTGTATTGCCCAGGAGATCTGGTATGGGTTTTTACCCCTGTACGGAAGGTTGGACTGTCAGAAAAGTTATTGAAGCGATACTTTGGTCCGTATCGTGTCATACGCCGCCTGTCAGACGTCACATACGAAGTTGAGGATTATGAGCCGTCGTCGAAACGACAAAAGCGAAGAGACATTGTTCACTTCCTGCGCATGAAGCCTTACTACAATCCTGAAGAGCAGGTGGACGACAATGGCTTCTTGTTCAAGGACGCTAAGGACGGTAATGTTAGTGATGAAGCCACGACAGGGACGTCTATCGTCGATAATCGTGGAGAAGGGAAGGATTCCCTTGAACTACCATACAGAGGACCCATGACAAGGTCAAGATCCAGGATATTGCAGCTGGCTACACCGGGAACATAACAGCGGGTCGCTGTTTTTCCAGGAGAGGGAGCAATGCCGCGAGAGACCCTGAGCACCAACTGGCGGCGTGGCGCAGGGGATTGCGTCACGGACTGCGGAGCAGCAGGTCGCCGGTTCAATCCCGCCCACCGGCAAAAATTTATTTCTTTGTAATTAACAATTCCAGAAGGTTCTACATCTTTCTTATGTTCACTTGTAAATTCTACTTGTTTCTTATGTTAACTGTTCTTCTAATTTCTGGTTAATTCTGTCTGTGTATAAATAGCAGAGTACTCTGCCCGAGAGGCAGTCAGTGCTGCATGTATGTTAAGTTCGTAACAAACCTGCTTTCAGTATAAGTTCTGTGTTCAGTTCCCTTTAAGTCAAGCCTGCTTCCATTGCAATTCGACAATATTAAAGTTATCGTGGCAACAACTGTCCAACAACCTTGTTTAAAATGAGCCCACAGTTGAATAAGCTTATCGCAAAATGCCATACCAAATCGTAATGAAGCATACTAAAACGTAATATGATGTGCAGAATCCACGACAAGGCGGATCAGACAACGTGCCAATCCCATGCGGCCAAGAATGTCTTACATAGCCAGACACCTTTGAGCTCTTTGACTTGTAGTACTGTCTAATGAGTATTCCATTATAACAAAACATTGTGCTAACACATCTGTAATTCGCTGGATGCCGGGGTGAGGTTAACTTGTAATGGCTAAGGTATGGGTCCGATTCCAGCGGGGATAACAGTTTTTGACGGCCACAAAAATACCATCTGCACCTCCAATAACGACAAGTAAAGAACGCAGGACTCTGCCTTGTTTCAAATCAACGTTGCATATGTCCATGCGCTACCAAGTTAAACAAAGTTTCCACAAAATACCAAACCCTTGCACGTCTCTACGAACGGTATGATCCTAGCTACTAGTGAACGACAATGTGATTGTCGGCGCCTCATCGTGTCAGGTGAAGAGTGACGGTGTGTGCGGGGTTGGAGTCCCCGGAAGAAACAATATCAGCAGTATTTCTTCCTATTATACAATAGCAAATAGCACCGGGTTCGAGTTGCTGCCGGGAAAAAAGTAATTGTATCGTCGTTTCAGGTACTAGTGTAACGCTATTTGTGAACACATTTAATATCTGACATCTGATTGTGCTTGTTTAACAAATAATCAATATATTGCATTATATTCCACAACTTTAAGATGTATGACATCTGTCAACTACACTATATTACATAGTAGCTTCAAAGGTTATCTCTCAGCAACAATATGAGCTTCATGCAATTCCTGGTGCAGTGCTAAGATTATCATTTATATTTCTAGAAATCGGTCTTGGAAACCGAGACTAATGAAAATGTCAGTGTTTTACGTCTATTTATGCCTAGAGATCAAGCACTTAAAAGTGGCCCTTGAGTGGAGAATGTTTGGAGCTGAAGCATGCATTCAGCTCGTAGCGCATTGGCTGTTAGAACAAGCGCCGCCTCTTTCTCTCAGTGCCGCCAGCTTACGGCTTATATATTACAGGTTTTGAAAGAAACAACATGTTAGAGGTTCAGGCCACTCCCATGAACCACAGACATTGCCGAGGTGGGGTGGCTTGCGTGCCTCAACGATACAGAAAGCCGTACCGTAGGTGCAACCACAGCGGAGGGGTATCTGTGGAGAGGCCACACAAACGTGTGGTAGCTGAAGAGGGGCAGCAGCCTTTTCAGTAGTTACAGGGGCAACAGTCTGGATGATTGACTGAGCTGGCCTTGTAACATCAGCTAATGTGGCTTTGCCACACAGCTACTGCGAACGGCTGAAAGCAAGAGGAAACTACAACCGTTACCTTTCCCGAGGACATGCAGCTCTACTGTATGAACATATGATGATGGCATCATCTCGGGTAAAATATTCCGGAGGTAAAATGGTCCCCCATTCGGATCTCCGGGCGTGGACTACTCAGGAGGATGTTGTCATCAGGAAAGACAATGCTGGCATTCTACGGGTCGGAGCGTGGAATGTTAGATCCCTTAACCGGCTAGGAAAATTAGAAAATTTAAAAAGGGAAATGAATAGGTTGAAGTTAGATATAGTGGGGATTAGTGACGTTCGGTGGCAGGATGAACAGGATTTCTGGTCAGGTGAGTACAGGATTATAAATACAAAATCAATTGGGGGTATCACAGGAGTGGGATTGATAATGAATAAGAAAATAGGAATGCGGGTAAACTACTATGACCAGCACAGTGATCGCATTATCGTAGTCAAGATAGATACGAAGCCAACACCGACAACAGTAGTACAGGTTTATATGCCAACTAGCTCTGCCGATGATGAGGAAATTGAAGAAATATATGAGGAGCTAAAGGGAATTATTCAGACAATTAAGGGAGAGAAAAACGTAATTGTTATGGGAGACTGGAATTCGGTAGTAGGACAAGGAAGGGAAGGGAAGATAGTTGGTGAACATGGTCTGGGCAAAAGGAATGAAAGAGGAAGCCGCCTGGTAGAATTTTGCACAGAACATGGTTTAGCTGGTTCAAGAATCACAAAAGAAGGTTGTATACGTGGAAGAGACCAGGAGACACCGGGAGATAACAGATAGATTTTATAATGGTAAGACATAGATTTCGGAACCAGGTTTTACAGTGTAAGACATACCCAAGGGCAGATATAGACTCTGACCATAACTTGTTGGTTATGAACTGTAGGCTGAAACTGAAGAAACTACAAAAAGGTAGGAAAATAAGGAGATGGGACCTGGATAAATTGAAGGAACCTGAGGTTCTTAAGAATTTCAGAGGGAGCTTTAGGCAACAATTGACAGAAACAGGGAAAAAAACAGTACAGGAGGAATGGGTAAAATTGAGAGATGAAATAGTGTAGTTAGGAGAGGACAAAATAGGTAGGAAGGAAAGACCTACAAAAAATCCTTGGATATCACAGGAGATACTAAATTTAATCGATGAAAGGAGAAAATATAAAAATGCAGTAAATGAAACAGGCAAAATGGAGTACAGACGACTAAGAAATGTCATTGACAGGAAGTGAAAAGTGACTAAGCAGGAGTGGCTAGAAGGCAAATGCAAGGATGTAGAAGAATGTATAAATAGGGGAAAAATAGATACAGCCTACGGGAAAATAAAAGAAACATTTGGAGATAAGAAAAACAGCTCTATGAATATCAAGGACACTGATGGAAAACCAGTTCTCAGCAAAGAAGGGAAAGCTGAAAGGTGGAAAGAGTATATAGAAGGGCACTACAAAGGAAATGAACTTCGAGACAATATTGTAGGAAGGGAAGAGGATTTAGATGAAGATGAAATAGGACATACTGTACTGAGAGAAGAATTTGACAGAGCCCTGAAAGACCTAAGTCGAAACAAGGCCCCTGGAGTAGATGATATTCCCTCAGAGCTACTGATGTCTCTGGGAGAACCAGCCATGACAAACCTGTTTCACCTGGTGCGTAAGATGTATGAGACAGGCGAAGTACTCTCAGACTTTAAGAAAAATGTAATAATCCCCATTCCAAAGAAAGCAGGTGCAGACAGGTGTGAAAACTACAGAACCATCAGTTTAATAAGTCATGGTTGCAAAATATTAACACGAATTATGTACAGAAGGATGGAAAAGCTGGTAGAAACCGACCTCGGGGAAGATCAGTTTGGGTTCAGGAGAAATGTAACAACACGGGAGGCAGTACTCACTTTACAGCTTATCTTAGAAGATATATTAAGAAAAGGCAAACCTACATTTCAAGCTTTTGTAGATTTGGAGAAGGCTTTTCACAATGTTGATTGGAATAAACTCTTTCAAGTTCTGAAGCAAGCAGGAGTAAAATATAGGGAGCGTAAGGTTATTTACAACTTGTACAAAAACCAGACAGCGGTTGTCAGAGTTGAAGGGCATGAAAGGGACGCAGTGGTTGGAAAGGGAGTAAGACAGGGTTGCAGCCTTTCTCCAATGTTATCCAATTTGTACATTGAGCAAGCTATAAAGGAAAGCAAGGAGAAATTTGGTGAAGGAATTAAAGTTCAGGGGGAAGAATTAAAAACATTGCGTTTTGTCGACGACATAGTAATTCTGTCAAATACAGCAAAGGACCTGGAAGAGCAATTGAACGGAATGGACAGTGTGCTGAAAGGTGCATATAAGATGAACATTAACAAGAGCAAAACTAGGGTAATGGAGTGCAGTGTAAGAAAATCAGGTGATGCTGAAGGAATTAGATTGGGAAACGAAGCAATAAAGGAGGTAGATGAGTTTTGTTACTTGGGCAGTAAAATAACAAATTATGGTCGCAGTACAGAGGATATAAAATGCAGACTGGCAATGGGTAGAAAAGCGTTCTTGAAAAACAGAAATTTGTTAACATCAAATATTGATTTAAACCTAAGGAAGTCCTTTCTGAAGGCATTTGTATGGAGTGTTGCCTTGTATGGGAGTGAGTCATGGACGATAAACAGTGCAGACAGGAAGAGGATTGAGGCTTTTTAAATATGGTGCTACACAAGAATGCTGAAGATTAGTTGGGTGGATCGCGTAACTAATGAGGAGGTACTGAACAGAATTGGGGAGAAAAGAAATTTCTGGCATACCTTGACTAAAAGAAGGGATAGATTGGTAGGAAACATTCTTAGACATCAAGGAATTGTGAATTTAGCGTTGGAGGGAAGTGTGTGGGGGGAAAAATCGCAGGGGAAGACCAAGAGATGGATACAGTAAGCAGATTCAGACAGATGTAGGTTGCCGTTCTTATGTGGAGATGAAGAGGCTTGCTCAGGATAGGGTATTGTGGAGAGCTGCATCAAACCAGTCTACGGACTGAAGACCACAACAACAACAGAGGTTCAGGCGTCACAGATGTAACACGAAATTATCACTTTAATGTTTGTGTAATAGAAAACTGGAACGTATATCTAAGAAATATCAATATTTTAAAGAGACTTATTAATCAGGGGTAGCACCGCTTTCTGCCTCTTTTTACTGTTGTAAATGAATAACAATCAGAATTAACATTCTTCATACATTCTTCATTCTTCAAGGACAGCCTCCTTTTTTTCTTAAAGAAGTCGTCGGGTTATGTGGACTTATTTTAGAAAATATCAAATTGGAAGACAATAATCAATACCAAGCACAAATGAACAATACATTGACGAGGTCTATGATGTACAATGCTGTTACGAGGTAAGGTTGGTAGAGAGCATAAACATTCCGTAGACACACGAACTCAGCCGACTTCCGCCGATCAGAGAGAGGCCACGAAAAAGTGCCTGACCTGTAATGGCAAACAACTGTTGTTTGCTTAACAGTGCGTTAAGATTCCGATCACGAACAAAAACATATCATGTCATTAAACAAGAGTGATAACGTATCTGACTTTTCACTTATTGCAAAGAAATTTAATTTACAAGTGTTACTGTCTCATCCCTAATGATGTGTTTCCTAATATTTGTTGTACGAAAGTATTGGTTTGCACCTTGCCTGAATGCCATAAGGAGAAATACGAGACTTACTTAGTACCTATTGTGGGTAGGTAATAACTATACTGTGGAATGATTTGACGACCTGCGACGCAGCTATGCTATGGTGGTTGCATAGCATCTGGTGCGGCCTCCTCTTTGGAATTCAGGGATGATCCACTTTTTTTACTGTCAAGTGGACATGTAATAGCGTGCGCTTGAATAGATAGTTTTTTCGATATCGTGATTTCACTCTGATTATAAAGCTAAAGATGAAATTGTTGTGATTAAAAGTACCAGTATTGACAATTATTTTTATTTATGTACATATTTATTCTTCTCACAAATGATTCGACATATTTTCAAAATATGTCTCGATTTCAGAATGTGACATTATATTAATGAGAAACAGTTGAAACGTTTCCTTCACGTTGTATGTTTGTAAATTTGGTTGATACTATACTTACTGTGTTAATTGGTCTTTTTTACATTCTACCGTGTTTTGTATATTTCCGATGTAGTCCTATGTGTAGTTGAAACTGACTGCTTTTTTTAATCTGAATGCATAGATCAAGCTGTGGGTGGCAAGATGAAAAAAGGAATATGGAATCAAAACGATTCTCCAAGACTCTGTAGTTGAGTATTAGCAGTTTTGTACTCAATTTCTTTTCTCTTTAATTATATCTTTCATGAGGCTCCTTTCTTCTTTTCGTGTGTCAAGTGCAACAGCTGAAATATCCTTTTCGGCACTAATAATCATTAAGACTTATCGAAAAGCTGTTGTGGGTCAAACCACTTAACAAGTTTTACATTGATGTATGTCCATAGAGATATCATTATTAACCAAGAAAAAAATTGTGACTAAATAGATTGAAAATTGTGAAAAGAAAAGAGAAGCTATCTTTTGTTAAGTACAGTTAATAAAAAGCCACTTGTTCTGTGGTGTGAACACATCAAGTCATTAGCAATCAAACATTTAATAGATTACCATTTAAAATATAATATGAAAACTGGAAAATTGTCCAAATCGGGTGCTAATATGAGCGAATGACAAAGAACTAACATTAAAATTATAAAAATGACTTTTTTTATCAGTGTCATGTTTTAACCATCCAATGTATGAAGAAATACAAAACCTCTGTTTTATGCACTTTCAGTAAACTTTCAAGTTACTGTTACAGTGTAATATAAGTCTTCTTCTATCATTGCACCTTACTGGGGATCTCGAAATGCTTATTAATAAGGCACTTATATTCTTCCAAAGACGATTTAAAATCGTTCATAAGGTGAGCAACCGTTTTTTAATGTATAAAATTTTTTTCTTAACTCAATGCTGATTGGTTGCAAATAGGGTTAATTGATAATTTTGTTACCGGTTTCGGGTGTTGCCCATCATCAGATACACTGTGAATGAAACACACAATCATGAGCACAAAAGGATAGCTGCATAAAAAGGTAGATTATATAAAAGGTTAACAAACGGCACAGTACACAAGAATAATAACATGAACTGAACAAACCTTCGGCAAACAAGAAAGAAAAATAACGACAGTGAAAACAATTACGTGAATGTGCTCACGACAAAGTGAACATTGGCGCCACCAGATGGCGTGCTATACATTGTCTTTACTGCAATTTTATTAAAAAGAAATAAATTAAAAAATTAAAAAAGCCCAAATCACAAAGAGAACTTTATAAAACCAGACTAACATATACAATATAATAGAGGGCTTACCGTTGTCATGCCATAAATTAAAAACCAAATAAGTGACAATCAAAGTTATAAGTAGCCACCAGATGGCGTGCAGTACATAGCGTTTAATACAACATTATTAAAGAGTATTAAATTAAAAAATCCTCATCTGACACAGGGATTTTTAACAGAGTAATATATACAGCATAAAAGAGAGCTTCACCCATGTCATGCCGTAAAAAAGAAAAAAAAAAAGACTACAATACAATTGACAATCAAAAATACACGTAGCGTATATGTTATGCAACCAGCATCATTTCAAAGGTTTATTACATAGGACCAAAAAGTAAGTAAAATGGATATGACTGGAAATTACGACATGAAATCGTATAATGGTTTGCAAATAAGCTCAAATTGCCAGATTTTTCAGTCGCGCGTTTGTAATAAAAACAGAAACAAGGTGCAATATAAACAAATCTCTAAGGCAATACAAAGTACATCCATGATAGTTGTTTACAAATACATGTGATGATTGTTTTAATACAAATTAAAATTACAATAATATGTAGTGGGGAAAATTCAAGGGCGGGGAGCATAAGAGAAATGTAACGGGGCGTGGTGCAGGAAAAAGGATTACATCTTACAGCATAAAGTAAATCATTAATGTAACAAATTATGAAACGTTAAGATATAGGTAGACTACATGAATCTTCTTGGTACTAGGAAATACAAGAACGTAAGGGGAAGGGTATAAAGCATGGTAAAAGCCAAACTTTAACACGTATGACATGCGGAACACAATGCAGGTTCAAAAGTAAAAATGCGCGCTGCGTTCAGACCAACCGAACTAGGGCACACACTTTAGAAAATAATGTAATGTGGTCAAAAATAAAGGCGTAGCGTCACAAATAAAAAGAGAAGAAAGGACACAGGACTATATAAAAAATACAACAAGGATCAAGAGCTTGAGTGATATGAAATAAAGGAAACTGCGGTCAAAGGCTAAAATTAATCGAGCAACTAGTCAAAAATGTTTTTTTATACGTATATTCATAATATGTTTGTTAAAAAATGAATAGGCTACAATTTTTGCTGGAAATGAAAATCAGAAAAAAATTAAACATTTATTAACGACTTAATATTATCTAAAGGTATATGTATATATGTTTGTGAAGCAAAGTGACGAAAAACTGCCTATATATTTATAAACAACACTGGAGACAAAAGTAACTGACAAAATATTACAACTTATCCTCTTTAGATAAATGTTTACATCCTCAATCACGACAAATTACCTTCACAAAGCAAATCACCAGGCCACTTTTTCCTTTGTGTTTTACCGAATGTATTGTTTGGTTAGTATTGTAATGAAACTTAGTTAACATTCCACCCCTATGAACCACAGACATTGCCGAGGTGGGGTGGCTTGCGTGCCTCAACGATACAGATAGCCGTACCGTAGGTGCAACCACAGCGGAGGGGTATCTGTGGAGAGGCCAGACAAACGTGTGGTTCCTGAAGAGGGGCAGCAGCCTTTTCAGTAGTTACAGGGGCAACAGTCTGGATGATTGACTGAGCTGGCCTTGTAACATCAGTTAATATGGCGGTGCCACACAGCTACTGCGAACGGCTGAAAGCAAGGGGAAACTACAGCCGTTACTTTTCCCGAGGACATGCAGCTCTACTGTATGAAAATATGATGATGGCATCCTCTCGGGTAAAATATTCCGGAGGTAAAATAGTCCCCCATTTGTATCTCCGGGCGGGGACTACTCAGGATGTTGTCATCAGGAAAGACAATACTGGCATTCTACGGATCCCTTAACCGGGTAGGAAAATTAGAAAATTGAAAAAGGGAAATGGATAGGTTGAAGTTAGATATAGTGGGGATTAGTGAAGTTCGGTGGCAGGATGAACAGGATTTCTGGTCACGCGAGTACAGGATTATAAATACAAAATCAGTTGGGCGTATCACAGGAGTAGGACTGATAATGAATAAGAAAATAGGAATGCGAGTAAACTGCTATAAGCAGCACAGTGATCGCATTGTCATTGTCAAGATAGATACGAAGCCAACACCGCTCACGCTCACGCTTCTCTTGACGGACCTCGACCTTGGTCCGATGGGTTGCAGGCTAAGCATTATCTGCTGTTCCTGCGGTACCTGAAACATATGAAACACAAATTAGTGGCCTGACTGGAGGAAGGGTCTTAGGGTGTCAGTTATGACGATGTGGTTTCTTCCACAGTTGCTACGAGATTACAATATTAATCTCGTAGCAGGTCAGGCCAACGAGTCGTTGGCCTGAAGTGTTCTTGTGTCCCAAGTTCCCGGACGAGCCGGTTTTGGGACTGCTGCGACTTCTCGTAGAACTTTCTGGCGTTGGCGCGGAACCTCTCCCGGAAGGGCAAAATGCCGACTTCGTTATGAAGCTGGGCGGTGGAGTACCGCTTCGGAAGATGCAGGGCAGTCTTTAGGGCGCGGTTCTGGATTCTCTGCAGCGACTCGATGTGGAGGTCTGCGGCGTTGAAGCCAACACCGACAACAGTAGTACAGGTTTATATGCCAACTAGCTCTGCCGATGATGAGGAGATTGAAGAAACGTATGAGGAGTTAAAGGAAATTATTCAGACAATTAAGGGAGAGGAAAACTTAATTGGGATGGGAGACTGGAATTCGGTAGTAGGAAAAGGAAGAGAAGGAAAAATAGTAGGTGAATATGGACTGGGCAGAAGGAATGAAAGAAGAAGTCGCCTGGTAGAATTCTGCACGGAACATGATTTAATCATAACAAACACCTGGTTTAAGAATCACAAAAGAAGGTTGTATACATGGAAGAGACCAGGAGACACCGGAAGGTATCAGATAGATTTTATAATGGTAAAACATAGATTCCGGAACCAGGTTTTAAATTGTAAGGCATACCCAGGGGCAGATATAGACTCTGACCATAACTTATTGGTCATTAACTGTAGGCTGAAACTGAAAAAAACTGCAGAAAGGTAGGAAAATAAGGAGATGGGACTTGGATAAATTGAGGGACCCTGAAATTCTTAAGAATTTCAGAGGGAGCTTTAGGCAACAATTGACAGAAACGGGGGGAAATAGAACAGTAGAAGAGGAATGGGAAGCATTGAGAGATGAGATAGTGAAGGCAGCAGAGGACAAAATAGGTAGAAAGGCAAGACCTTCAAAAAATCCTTAGATATCACAGGAAATACTACAGTTAATTGATGAAAGGAGAAAATATAAAAATGCAGTAAATGAAACAGGCAAAATGGAGTACAGACGACTAAGAAATGAGATTGACAGAAAGTGCAAAATGGCTAAGCAGCAGTGGCTAGAAGCCAAATGCAAATCTCTAGAAGAATGTATAAGAAGGGGAAAAGTAGATACTGCCTACAGGAAAATAAAAGAAACATTTGGGGACAAGAAAAACAGTTCTACAAATATCAAGAACTCAGATGGAAAATCTGTTCTCAGCAAAGAAGGGAAAGCAGAAAGGTGGAAAGGGTACAAAGGAAATGAACTTAGAGGCAATGTTGTAGGAAGGGAAGAGGAAGTAGATCAAGATGACATAGGAGATACGATACTGAGAGATGAATATGACAGAGCCCTGAAAGAACTAGGTCGGAACAGAGCCCCAGGAGTAGATGACATTCCCTCAGAGCTACTGAAGTCTCTTGGAGAGCCAGCCATGGCCAAACTGTTTCACCTGGTGTGTAAGATGTATGAGACAGGCGAAATACCCTCAGACTTTAAGAAAAATGTAATAATCCCCATTCCAAAGAAATCAGGCGCAGATAGATGTGAAAATTACAGAACCATCGGTTTTATAAGTCATGGTTGAAAAATTTTAACACGAATTATCTACAGGAGAATGGAAAAGCTAGTAGAAGGTGACCTCGGGGACGATCAGTTTGGATTCAGGAGGAACGTAGGAACCCGGGAGGCAATACTGACTCTACGACTTATCTTAGAAGATAGATTAAGAAAGGCAAACCTACATTTTTAGCTTTTGTAGATTTAGAGAAAGCTTTTGACAATGTTGACTGGGAATACACTCTTTCCATTTCTGAAGTCAGCGGGGGTCAAATACAGGGAAAGGAGAATTATTTACAACTTGTACAAAAGCCAGACAGCAGTTATTAGACTTGAAGGACATGAAAGGGAAGCATTAGTTGGGAAGGGAGTAAGACAGGGCTGTAGCCTTTCTCCGATTTTATTCAATTTGTACATCGAGCAGGCGGTGAAGGAAAGCAAGGAAAAATATGGAATAGGGATTAAAGTTCAGGGGGAAGAAATAAAAACATTGTGTTTTGCTGATGACATTGTAATTCTGTCAGAGACAACAAAGGACCTGGAAGAGCAGTTGAATGGAATGGACAGTGTTGAAGAGAGCATATAAAATGAACATTAACAAGAGCATAACAAAGATAATGGAATGCAGGCGATGGTGAAGGAATTAGATTAGGTAATGAAACAATGAAGGTGGTAGATGAGTTTTGTTACTTGGGTAGCAAAATAACATATGACGGTCGCAGTACAGAAAATATAAAATTGCAGAATGGCAATGGGAAGAAAAGCATTTTTGAAAAAGTGAAATTTGCTAACATCGAATATTAATGAAGGAAGTCTTTTCTGAAGGCATTTGTGTGGAGTGTTACCTTGTACGGAAGTGAAACATGGACAATAAACAGTGCGGACAGGAAGAGAATAGAGGCTTTTGATATGTGGTGCTACAGAAGAATGCTGAAGATTAGGTGGGTAGATCGCATAACTAATGAAGAGGTACTGAATAGAATTGGTGAGAAAAGTAATTGCCGGCCGCCGTGGCCGAGGGGACTGAGGCGCTTCAGTCACGGTCTGCACGGCCACTAGGGTCGGGGGTTCGAATCCCCCCTCGGGCATGGATATTTGTGCCGTCCTTAGTATAAGGTAGTTGATAAGTAGTTTGTAAGTATATAAGTTTAGGGACTGATGACCACGTAGTTAAGTCCCATAAGCTTAACAAACATTTGAACATATGAGAAAAGGAATTTTTGGCATACCTTGACTAAATGAAGGGATCGCTTGGTAGGACACATTCTTAGTCATCGGGGAATCGTAAATTTAGCATTGGAGGGAAGTGTGTGGGGTAAAAATCGCAGAGGGAGACCACGAGACGCGTATAGTAAGCAGATTCAAATGGATGTGGGTTGCCGTTCTTATTAGGAGATGAAGAGGCTTGCTCAGGATAGAGTAGGGTGGAGATCTGCATCAAACCAGTCTTCGGACTGAAGACCATAACAACAACAGTTAACATTTGTAGATACATGATTTAATGATTTTGTATAAAAGATGAAATACAATTTTTAAATTTTAATTTTCAATTACGCTACAGTTACTATGAAATTTCGTTTTAATTATATTACATTCTAATCAGTTCACTCTATTCATTGTCTATCCTGTACCACAGTTACTCGTCCAGTATGGAAGGAAACACAACTGATAAACAATAAATCAGCTGATAATAAATCAAAACCTGTAAAGTGTATTTCAGATTTACGCCTTCATGTCTCATAGGAATATCTTGGCTGCTTATTCAATAGTAACAGTTTTGCATTGTCCCAACTGAAAGCTGTTTTCCACACTCCACTTGGGAGGCTGTTGAACTCCATTGTAAGTTGTTCCGAACGACTCTGCATTCTTTTCTTTCTTTCTCTTATGAGTCTCCCAATATTTAATGCCATATGTTTCGTCATGAAAACCAACTTCGCCGTTTGCTTCTTCATGAAGATTCGCGTAAACTGTTGTTTTGGTGACTGTAACAACGCAACTACATATAATACAAACTGGAATTCTTGTTTCCCTAAATGTTCTGTTGTTATTATTATGCATCAAGTTACTTTATTTCTGTTCGTTTTTGAGCGGGTTATCTGGCCTTCATTTTCATGTCAGAGTGCGCTTTTATCAGTGATGAGTTTCTTAGATGTCGTGATTTCAGTCTAATCAGATTGAAACAATAGACTGAACGAAAGATAAAAGCGAACCACTTCAGACCATCCTCTTGCTATTTCAGTCTCGCAATATAGGTTTCAGCCGCTTAATTCCTTGTGAAATAACCTAATTTCGGAACATTTTCCAACTCTACCATGGCGAATTTTGTTGATGTGAACATTCGCACATGTCCTCTCTAAGAGTTCTTTTAATAACAGTAATGAAAAGAATTTTACAAGCCATATTCAGCCGGAAAAATCTATCAAATTATCGCGAAGAAATCGGCGCCCGAAAAATATACAATTTAGCTTCTTGCATCTTACGGACTAAAGGTAAGAAGAACGTTAAACTTGGCAAATAACAACCTAACAATACGAGGTTATCAAATATAAAGTTTCACGCACTGAGTAGATTAAGTGCAATAGTTTTTGTAAAAAATTAACAATGCGGCATTTTCGACACGAAAAGTGTAAGAAAGAGAAAAATAACCGCATGTTGAACATGAAACGCAATACATAATAAGTATGTAGCACAATGGTGTGAATTACAAAATTTCATTCACGAATTTGTTGATGATATGAAGGCTTTCAATATTTTCATTATCAAAAATAGAATCACCAGTGAAAATGTCAACAAACTTCACGGATGTAAGGCCATTTAGTTTTTCTGCTGGTGTAATTGGTTTCGACAATCGGTTGCAGGAATCACTTTTCAGTTTCATGATGAAAAGCAGTCAGTCGCGAAAATTTCTTTATTGTAGTAAAACTTGATTTCGGTCACTGTGTGACTACTGTCAATGCTTAAAACGCATTTTGAAACACACAAAATTTTCAATCTTTATTTTGATGTGGTTATGGAAATAGAGAATGTTCAGTGATTTGGTACAGAAGTGCATGATTTGTGACATGAGTGGGACTATTAGTTTAGTTCGATAATGAAGCACATACAGAGAGAGAGAGAGAGAGAGAGAGAGAGAGAGAGAGAGAGAGAGAGAGAGAGATGACGAGTGAATACAATACCCTTATTAACATTAGTATATGAAAGGGAGCGAGAGCAATTATCCACATTTATGATGAGGCACTGTTTGGATTAATAATTGATGGTGCAGTTGTATATAAGAAACATTCAAGTACAGAGAAAATAAATAACTTGTATAATGCATTACTGAATGCAACAAACAGACCAAGCCGCAGGTGACCTTATATTAGGGCTGCATTCTATGATTTCGTCACCTTTCTTTGCCATCACAATGTGTCAGTAAATCAATTACAACAGTGTCTAAATGTTTGCATTCAGCCAACATCAAAATATGCAAAACCCTATAATCATGAACTCTGCGGAAGCTGATTTTACTGCAGAAATGCCTATGTTTGTAATAGCTCCTCCAGGTCTGAATGCGATTCAGACTGAATTTAAAAGATATAGAAAAGTTATTTGATCGATACTGCAAATATTTAAAAAAATCTGAATGATCTTATGTAATTGTGTAAATAAAAACATGATATACAACAAGGTTATTTTCTTTTAACCCTACCCATAAAAACAGTGAATAAAGGTTTTTCACTCTGTTTCTTTCCTCCAAACCTAGTGCAGACTGTATGCAGAAAAACTGATATTTACGTCATGGTGTCATGTCATATGCGAACAAATGAATATCGCTATATTGCAACCACTGCGTATCACAAACGTTTTATGTAAAGGAGGATAAATTTTGCTTAATGCGCACCAATGTACCACTCTCATAACATTTTTCGGTAAAATTTTATTTATGGGACGGCAAAGTAGTTTGCTGATGGTAGTGTCAACCACTGAATGTACTCTGAAAACCCAGTCACATATGATGAGGATTTTTGTATCCCATCCTCGTCGCCACTTTTGTGTCCCAGCCTCGTCGCCGCTTTTGTGTCTCGTTTCCGTCGTAGGTGTCGGTGGCCGAGTGGAATGAGACCGACACAGGAATAAAGATAGCACGCTGGTGCAGGTACGGAGAGGAGCAGCCAGAAACTAGAAACACTAGAGTAAATTAGAACGAGATATATATTGCACAGAATTTATACAATACTTAACTTTTACATAGTACTGCAGAATGTTGATACATAGTTGAGATAGAGTCCTGCCTAGTGCCTAACTGATAGCCAAGTCTTCACTGGTGCCTATCGGATTCCGAAGTCTTTACTGGTTCCTAACTCAGTCCCAAGTGAACGATGTCTTTCCGTGGTGGCCACGAGCGGGGTTGCAGCAGAGGGCGCTCGTGGCTGTCGTCGTAAGAACGCCGCGCCGTGCGTGCATGGCGGCGCGCGGCGAAAGTAGGTGGCGCGCACTTTGTACTTGTGCGACACCACAAGGATAATATTATTTCGAGTTGACGATGAAATAAATAATTAATGCTGTTCTTGCTCTATGGTTGACAGGTTCTTGTATGCCCCCTGTATAGTGAGGCAAATGAATTATCCTTGTAAGGCAAACATTTCATCGCCAACACTGGCACACCATGCCGCCACTGCAATAAGTAAAATTTAACTCCTATCTCTCTTACTTGCAATTAAGCTTTGATAGTAATATATAAGTACAACAGTTTCACCTTACAAGCAATATTATAGTTACGAAGTCACCATAGAAATATTTTAAGACAACACCAGTGATAAAGTCTCAGTTAAGCCTTTCTCTCTTTACACTTGGTTTAGTTCTGTAATGTTGTAAAATCTTATATCTGTGTTTTGTTTGCAATAAATCATTTAAGCTTTGAACATGTCATTTAAGTCACTGTTTTGGACTGTTATAAACACCAGTGGAATTAATTGGTTATAATAAAATGACACTTCCATATGCAAAGAATCATTGAATAATCATTTACTGATGTCTTTTCTGAAAGCTTTTGTCGTATCTTGGGGAGCAAAATATATTATCACATCCCATAAAAACTTGGGGTATTTGTAATTTATTTTAACGTACCAAAGATTTACTTATTATTTAATAGAGTGTGGTAAATTACAGTCGACTGTAGCACTTTGTGAGTGGATGCTCTAGAATGCGTAATGTGTGGCAAAGGCATGTGTAAAGTCTCGCTCAGTGTAACACGTGCACTGTAGCGGTTCACTTGTCAGTCTCGAGAATGCTAGCAGTGATCAGCAGCATAGGCGGAAGTGGCCTTTGCAAGAGCGGACGGGGCTAACACGTGCACCCAACGACAGTTGGCGGCGGCAGGCTGATAGCACGTGCATTAAACAGGCCACCACCAATTACGTTCGATTCGAACGCCGAGTCGCCGACTTATCGGAAATTCTCGATCCGGCTCAAAATTAACTGTAAATTATGTAGTAAATACTTACCTGGAACCTGAAATGCAAGTGAGGAGAAAAATAAGTAAATAAATGTGGAGGTAGTGAAATATTACAAATTGACATGTTTATTATGGCGTGTGCAGTCGATGGCTGAAGGTTCAACAAACATACCGTTTTCTTACGTTCTTCATCATTATAATAGGAAATGCGAAATCTTTCATACCTATCGAAGAGAAGACTTGTATCATCTTTCTTCCAGTCAATTTTAAGGTCGCAATGTGGAAAATATTGAGATTTCAGAAATACTTTTGCATTGTGTAAGTTGTAGGCGTCGAAAACACTACAATCGTAACGCACATTACCTCTCCTGTTAGTTTGAAAGACAGTATAAAGAATCTGGGTGTCTGAAGCTGAACTGATGTCTTTATAGCACAATAGTGTTATGAAGGAGGAGTAAAAGAGGAAATTCATAGAGTTCCCAATAACGAAAAATTAATGTTAGTTGTATTGAAGAGTTTAACACATGTAATAGTTTTAATCCTTCTTCATCCTGATACTGTTATATGTGGAACTATCCTTGAATACACGATTTCACGTCACTAGCACTTCGTATCAAAATCAACTCTTGTTTTCAATTCATTAAAATCCTCTTCTTCTATTCGAAGAACCCCATAGTCATTTTTAATGGGTTGGATACAAGTACTAAATGTGCTGTTTGTAGATCCACGTGTGAACCATCCTGCATTCTGAAAGAGATTGGCGTTTGCAGACGATTCTGAGACGTAAGTTTAAGGCACGATTGAATTCCGACATTTCTACATTTTTCAACGTCAACGCCCTTCAGTTTTAAATAAATCTCTTGAAACATAAACGCAAATGCATTTCGCGTAAGTCGTGATGCTGTTACCGGCGATCCATACTTTTAAAGGAATTTCCCAGCCAGGAGCAAGAAGGTCTGGCTCGGAAATGTTAAATCGTCCTGGTTCTGAATTACGGTACGTATCTCGTCACTTCTGTGAAATATTCTTGATGCAAATGGCTTATGGTAAAAGTATTCCTGTCGGGTTGTTTGCTCTTCGATTGGAACTGGTGACTGATGTTATCTCGTGGTCTAAGTCCTATGGTTTTTAGGAAATCATGATTCTCATATCTTGTCTCGAAGCTCTTCTGCTGTAAAGTGATGGATTGCTGATTGCTTGTGGACAATTAATGTATTATTAACATACATTTTGCAAGTGAAGTCGTCAAAATATTTCTTAGACTTGGAAATGCAAAGTTTTCGTTCTGTTACACATTACGACACTCTAGCTAATGTCTGCACAGTCTGGAGTATTTGGAATTTTAGTCATCTTATACCCTGGAGAAAAAGTGAAAAATCATGTATCTTAAGCTGTATTGAGATATGCATTGGTGGCGATATTGCATTCAACATGAATAGTTCTCACACGTCTAATGTCTGTTATATGCTTCGACTCGTAAACCTTATCAGCGCTCTTTTCCAGATATTACATTTTTCAGAATAGCAGCAACGGACCAACTGACTACTCTTGACTAAAGTCAATGGATTGTTCACTTGTTGTAATGTCAGTCTTCAATGTGTTAATGTTTGCACATAGCTCAACCCCGTGTACGGATCGTTTTATGGCTGCAATTACATCTACGACATCATAAGCACCAGGAGGAATTTCCACGATCTTACCACTGTCTAAATGTAGCAAATTGTTCGATTGCCGGCCGCGGTGGCCAAGCGGACTGCGGCGCTCCAGTCACGGTCTGCACGGCCACTACGGTCGGGGGTTCGAATCCCCCGTCGGGCATGGATATTTGTGACGTCCTTTGTATTTACGCTGAAAAATTTCTCGAAAGTAGACTTGTATTTGTGAATGCGAATGGGACCCCCCTCCTTTGATTTCTGTTTGCGTTGATCAATCGTTTTTATATGAGTGTACAAGGTAGTTTGAAACCTATTGTCTCAAACATCTATAGGCTTTATTTCTGTAGTATGATGCATCGCTCGATTATAATTTTCAATTATTTGTGGTATGATATCTAGCTATTTGTACGAGCCATAAAGGTTAAACTGAATCCACATTTTGCTTTAATAGTTCTATCCAAATATTTCACAATACTATTGTTGTGGCGTAAAGTCAGAGCCACACGCCAGACGCAAGAGAACGATCGTGGAGAAGGCAGCGGTCGACGGACAGCCTATCTCACGCCTGCTCCGCGCCCTCTACAAGCTGCTATCTCTAGGCCGACATACGTCTAGACGGCCCGTCACAACTTGGCAGTCACTAGGTCTCAGCGCAGCTAGCATCGAACAGGGGACGACGCCGCAAGAAGGGAGAAGAACAGATAGAAGTTGAGTGTTGCATTCTTCAGTCAATAAAACTTGTAATACTAGTCTCTATAGAGTTGTTCTGGCTGCGCATACTGCACCGACCCTTTCCTGACAACTAGACCGGGACGAGAACTCAACAAATGGCGATGAATATACAACTACCTATCTTCTGGGTGAATGTAGAGTAGTGGTTTATTCCATAGCGTTCCATTACTGACTGTAAATGAGTGTTGAAGAAATCACCCCCATGATCAGTTTCTAGATTATCTGGAGACTGCAATCTTTTCAGACACCCTTGCAACCTCCTTACCTGTCTCGCAATGCATATCTGTCACCATTAGAATGCATTTGAAGCCCTTTTTATGGTGCGAATAGTATTTCATATCTACAAGGTCCATTTACGTTGACTCGTTTAGAACTTTTATAATAACACCCCTGCGTGGATACGTTTTGCATGCTAGTTTATGGAGGTCAGTAACAACTGGCTCTATACTTATTCAGCAATATGTCATTCTCGTAATTCTGAAGCGATTGATACGGTTGCTTTCATGTGGGCTGTATTACCCGCCGCTGATGGAGCCGTAAGCAGCCATAAACGTTGTATTATATCGTTCTGGTCATTGAAGTATGTATATTGCAGCGGTAGATTGTGCATTTCTTATTTTAAATATCACTATCTTTACCATACACTAATTTACATGCTAAAGCATGTTTAATAATATTCTTGTACTTATCACTGCTTTCTGCTTTTATACGCACCCATCCACTCCCATGAACCACAGACATTGCCGAGGTGGGCTGGCTTGCGTGCCTCAACGATACAGATAGCCGTACCGTAGGTGCAACCACAGCGGAGGGGTATCTGTGGAGAGGCCAGACAAACGTGTGGTTCCTGAAGAGGGGCAGCAGCCTCTTCAGTAGTGACAGGGGCAACATTCTGGATGATTGACTGAGCTGGCCTTGTAACATCAGCTAATGTGGCTTTGCCACACAGTTGCTTCGAACGGCTGAAAGCAAGGGGAAACTACAGCCATTATTTTTCCCCAGGACATGCAGGTCTACTGTATGAACATATGATGATGGCATCCTCTCGGGTAAAATATGCCGGAGGTAAAATAGTCCCCCATTCGGATCTCCGGGCGGGGACTACTCAGGAGGATGTGATCATCAGGAAAGACAACACTGGTATTCTACGGGTCGGAGCGTGGAATGTTAGATCCCTTAATCGAGTAGGAAAATCAGAAAATTTAAAAAGGGAAATGGATAGGTTGAAGATAGATATAGTGGGGATTAGTGACGTTCGGTGGCAGGATGAACAGGATTTCTGGTCAGGTGAGTACAGGATTATAAATACAAAATCAATTGGGGGTATCACAGGAGTAGGATTGATAATGAACAAGAAAATAGGAATGCGGGTAAACTACTATGACCAGCACAGTGATCGCATTATCGTAGTCAAGATAGATACAAAGCCAACACCGACAACAGTAGTACAGGTTTATATGCCAACTATCTCTGCCGATGATGAGGAAATCGAAGAAATATATGAGGAGCTAAAGGAAATTATTCAGACAATTAAGGGAGAGGAAAACTTAATTGTTATGGGAGACTGGAATTCGGTAGTAGGACAAGGAAGGGAAGGGAAGATAGTAGGTGAATATGGTCTGGGCAAAAGGAATGAAAGAGGAAGCCGCCTGGTAGAATTTTGCACAGAACATAATTTATTTATAACAAACACCTGGTTTAAGAACACAAAAGAAGGTTGTATACGTGGAAGAGACCAGGAGACACCGGGAGATACCAGATAGATTTTATAATGGTAAGACATAGATTTCGGAACCAGCTTTTAAAGTGTAAGACATACCCAGGGGCAGATATAGACTCTGACCATAACTTGTTGGTTATGAACTGTAGGCTGATACTGAAGAAACTACAAAAAAGTAGGAAAGTAAGGAGATGGAACGTGGATAAATTGAAGGAACCTGAAGTTCTTAAGAATTTCAGAGGGAGCTTTAGGCAACAATTGACAGAAACAGGGAAATATAAAACAGTAGAGGAGGAATGGGTAAAAATGAGAGATGAAATAGTGAAGGTAGCAGAGGAAAAAATAGGTAGGAAGGAAAGACCTACAAAAAATCCTTGGATATCACAGGAGATACTAAATTTAATTGATGAAAGGAGAAAATATTAAAATGCAGTAAATGAAACAGGCAAAATGGAGTACAGGCGACTAAGAAATGAGATTGACAGGAAGTGCAAAATGGCTAAGCAGGAGTGGCTAGAAGGCAAATGCAAGGATGTAGAAGAATGTATAAATAGGGGAAAAATGGATACAGCCTACAGGAAAATAAAAGAAACATTTGGAGATAAGAAAAACAGCTCTATGAATATCAAGGACACTGATGGAAAACCAGTTCTCAGCAACGAAGGGAAAGCTGAAAGGTGGAAAGAGTATATAGAGGGGCTCTACAAAGAAAATGAACTTAGAGGCAATATTGTAGGAAGGGAAGAGGATGTAGATGAAGATGAAATTGGAGATACTGTACTGAGAGAAGAATTTGACAGAGCCAAATTGTTTCACTTGGTGTGTAAGATGTATGAGGTGAAGTACCCTCAGACTTTAAGAAAAAATTTATAATCCCCATTCCAAAGAAAGCAGGTGCAGACAGGTGTGAGAACTACAGAACCATCAGTTTAATAAGTCATAGTTGCAAAATATTAACACGAATTACATACAGAAGGATGGAAAAGCTAGTAGAAGCCTACCTCGGGGAAGATCAGTTTGGGTTCAGGAGAAATGTAGGAACACGGGAGGCAATACTCACTTTACGGCTTATCCTAGAAGATAGATTAAGAAAAGGCAAACCTACATTTCTAGCTTTTGTAGATTTGGAGAAGGCTTTTGACAATGTTGATTGGAATAAACTTTTTCAAGTTCTGAAGCAAGCAGAAGTAAAATATAGGAAGCGTAAGGTTATTTACAACTTGTACAAAAACCAGACAGCGGTTGTCAGAGTTGAAGGGCATGAAAGGGATGCAGTGGTTGGAAAGGGAGTAAGACAGGGTTGTACTCTTTCTCCATTGTTATTCAATTTGTACATTGAGCAAGCTATAAAGGAAAGCAAGGAGAAATTTGGAGAAGGAATTAAAGTTCAGGGTGAAGAATTAAAAACATTGCGTTTTGCCGATGACATAGTAATTCTGTCAGATACAGCAAAGGACCTGGAAGAGCAATTGAACGGAATGGACAGTGTGCTGAAAGGTGCATATAAGATGAACATTAACAAGAGAAAAACTAGAGTAATGGAGTGCAGTGTAAGAAAATCAGGTGATGCTGAAGGAATTAGATTGGGAAACGAAGCAATAAAGGAGGTAGATGAGTTTTGTTACTTGGGCAGTGAAATAACAAATGATGGTCGCAGTACAGAGGATATAAAATGCAGACTGGCAATGGGTAGAAAAGCGTTCTTGAAAAACAGAAATTTGTTAACATCAAATATTGATTTAAACCTAAGGAAGTCCTTTCTGAAGGCATTTGTATGGAGTGTTGCCTTGTATGGTAGTGAGTCATGGACGATAAACAGTGCAGACAGGAAGAGGATTGAGGCTTTTGAAATATGGTGCTACAGAAGAATGCTGAAGATTAGTTGGGTGGATCGCGTAACTAATGAGGAGGTACTGAACAGAATTGGGGAGAAAAGAAATTTCTGGCATACCTTGACTAAAAGAAGGGATATATTGGTATGACATATTCTTAGACATCAAGGAATTGTGAATTTAGCGTTGGAGGGAAGTGTGTGGGGTAAACACCGCAGAGGAAGACCAAGAGATGGATACAGTAAGCAGATTCAGACAGATGTAGGTTGCCGTTCTTATGTGGAGATGAAGAGGCTTGCTCAGGACAGGGTATTGTGGAGAGCTGCATCAAACCAGTCTCCGGACTGAAGACCACAACAACACAACAACAACATGCACCCATTGTGATTTTCCTGTGTGGAGTTGTTATACGCTATATTTCAGAATATCTTTAAAAATATGAAAGCCAATAAACGTGGTGTTCATGGGTAAGTCACTGTCAAGACCTGTATCGGATCTTGCATTAAACGTAGATCTTCATACGTTGTAAACGAACTGGACCAAACTGCTATGGACATACAAACTACATAAACTAACTTACACGAAGCACAACACACACATTCATGCCCGTGGGAGAACTCGAAATTCGGTGGGAACTGCTGCCTCGTCCATAGCATGATGTCTTAGACCACGCGGCAGTTCTGCGCGTCTTAAAAGTGTAGGTAACCTACCAAGCTTATATTGTTTATTTTTAATCACCTCATAAGTATTATCTATTTGTGCAACACAGTGAACATTAATTCTCTCATGATCATCATCATCAACATTATCCTGATTTTTTTTTCTTGTCCATCACTTCTGTCTGCATTGCTAACGTTCATGAGTCTCTGCAGAATATTGGTTATAGGCTTAAACGTTTGTTCCCTTTGCTGCTGGTCCACTTTTAACAAGCGTAGTTGCGTAGTTTCTGGCGAATAACTTTAATACTAAATGCTCACTCACTTCTCCGATTTGTTGACATTGTTTTGCAACATCACTGATAACTCTCGACATCTCGTTTGTTAGACGCTTGGTAACTGAGAGATAAAGATAAGACATCTTTATTTTTCTACATAATTTCCAAGTACATTGAAAAATTTGTCAAACCGCTTTATAAGCTTAAAGAGCCGTCCAGGAAAAAATCAGGGGTTGCATACGGAAGAAGCGTTGAACGGCTATGAATGCGAACGTGCAAGACACAGATACACCATTGGGTATAGGTCGACCATTAATATATCAATGACTTTCTGTTTCGGATTGTGGCGGGGGATGAAACGTGGGTCCACCATTTCAAGTCCGAATCGAAGGCCGCATCCATGGAGTGGAAACATGCCTCATCGCCTGTCCGAAAAAAGTTCAAAAGCACTCCGTCCGCAGGTAAAGTGCCACTCACGGTTTTCTGGGACGCCCAAGGAGTTTTGTTGCTGGACTTTTTGGAGGATGCAACCATAAATGCAGCGCGGTACTGTGCCACTCTGTCTAAATTGAAAGAGGAGATTCGGAAAAAGTGGCGTGGCCTTCTCGTTCTGCTGTTGGATGACAATGCGAGACCACACTCGGTGACGGCAACACAAAACCATATTCCAACTCTCGGTTGGGAACGCCTACACCATCCGCCATACACTACTGACGTCGCACCAAATGACCTCCATCTGTTTCCAGCTTTGAAGAAGACTCTGCGGAAGGCGCTTTTGAAGCAATGCCGACGTCAAATAAGCCGTTTTACGCTTTTCCGTATGCAATGCTTTGATTTATTTCCTGGGCGTTTTTTTTGAACTTATAAAGCGGTATATCAAACGTCTCAATGTACTTGCAATTTATGTAGAAAAATGAAGATATGTCTTAACTTTAATATCTCATTATATTTTTTTCCATTCATACGCAACTCTGACCACAGGCGAAAGGGCGAAATTTATTTTCCAACTTTCATTCGTCAATATATGTCCCAGGTACTGGAACTTCCTTGGTTTCACGGTAGTCTACACTTCTTTTTCTTTCCACGGTACTCTCAGTCTTCTTCTGTACAACGACTGTTCCAAAGCCTCCAATCGTTTACTGTATGATTCTGTAATAATACATGTTTCAACACCGTAGAAGAGTGTCTAGAACACACAACAGAGCAAAAGTGTTATCTTCGTGCTCATTGACAAACCGCGATTTTTGTTTCGGTTATCCTACAATATTTTTTTTTTTCGGGGACAAAGTTATCCTCAGTAACTTGTACTACTCTGGTACCATCAATATCAGGTATGTGGGACACACTTCACTGAATTCAGTTGCTTCTTTTTTTTGGACAAAGATTCAACAATACCCAAAGAGTTCACTGACACACCAGTAGCTATATCAGCCGAGATTATCTATACTGTACCTCTCGGTATTATATCCCGCTAGTTAACCTTAAGGAATTTAGCACGAAGTTTAGGTGGTTTACCCGTCGCCTTGGGCGAACCTTGCGACTGTAAAGGTATTCCGGCAGCATAGCGTAGACGAAACTGCCCTGCCTAGTTCCACCGTATGCTCATGGGTTTGTTTTTTCCTCAAATATGCCTCTACTAACCAGCGATGCCTGGTAACCAGTAACCAGTAAACATTTACACGATTTTTTACCATATAATCGGTCAGAAAAAATTCGATCGCTGATAGTTAGTGGCTGCGTTGCGCAGTGGACACCCCGCCCCCATACGGTTGATTGCTGAGAATGGGACCCACCCTAAGAACGACCTCTGCCAATCAGTACTCCTGCAGTTTCGCTGAACGAGCCCAAACCGTTTAACCGTCTACACTGCGGTTCCCTGCAGCCTCGTTGTAAGTGCATTTCTGCCCAAACTTGGCGTCTGTACTGAATATTACCGTTCTTTCGCGAGTCCTTGTCATGGAATTTACTTCTTGCAAAGCGAACGCCACTCCTACTGGTTCGTCTAAAATGTTTTAGGGAACCCCATTCGTACTTTCCTAGACGTGTCAGGTTGCAAGCCCCGCAAGAAAACATCGAATGCTCATTCTTAAATTTCCCCCACAATGGCTGCGTTTACACTGTCATCTGGTGTAATTTCGTAGGTGCCGATGTTAATTTTACGTTTTCTATCCACAAAATCCTCAGCTGATTCCCCATGCTTCTGAAAAACTGCATTGAGCTTCGAGAGGCTAAAGCTTCTCGTATTTTTCTGCCGAACCCTTTCTACCAACCTTTCCTCAAATGCTCAAATGATTTAGCTTCTACAAAATTCTCATTACCCATAGCAAAAGTCGTAGCATACCCCGTTAACTTAAATTTAGTTACCCTCAACAATTGTTCCTTAGACCAATTCTGTAACTGAGCAGCTGTAGCAAGGTTATTGAGAAACACATCTTCCATTGATTTCCCAGAAAATGGAGTCACCAAAGTTGCGGCCGTAGTGTCTACTGACGGGGCCCTAAGGGCATCCAGTGGTACCTGCAGTTTACTAATCACCATCAGCAGTAACAACCTTGAGACTGGACTTTTAAAAAGCATACAAGCAGGAAACAGACCTTCAAAATTTAAGTCAAAACAACTGTGGTATAGAACGAACAGCAGAATAAAGAAGACAATCACCAGACGTATGTCAGCGAAACAGGCAATGACATAGAAGACTTTGAGACAGTCAATCACACTTGCAAACATCGTGACGAGGAGAATATATGGACCAGTAACGTAATGGTCGGAGGGTAATACGAGGCACATGTACAATGATCCAGACATAGCAGCCACGATCAAAACTAGAGATGATATTGTCATATGCTGAGACAAGATGCCGGAGGAAGGGAAATTTGGAAACGGAATAAACTTCAGTTATGTCAGTCACCGCAAAGGACTTGGTAGAGTAACTGAACGGAATGGAAGTGTCTTTAAAAGAGGGTATAAGATGAACATTAACACGAGCAAAGCATGTGGAATGATATACAGGGTGTTACAAAAAGGTACAGCCAAACTTTCAGGAAACATTATTCACACACAAAGAAAGAAAATATGTTATGTGGACATGTGTCCGGAAACGCTTAATATCCATGTTAGAGCTCATTTTATTACTTCTCTTCAAATCACATTAATCATGGAATGGAAACACACAGCAACAGAACGTAACAGCGTCACTTCAAACACTTTGTTACAGGAAATGTTCAAAATGTCCTCCGTTAGCGAGGATACATGCATCCACCCTCCATCTAATGGAATCCCTGATGGGCTGATGCAGCCCTGGTGAATGGCGTATTGTATCACCGCCGTCCACAATACGAGCACGAGGAGTCTCTACATTTGGTACCGGGGTTGCGTAGACAAGAGCTTTCAAATGCCCCCATAAGTGAAAGTCATGAGGATTGAGGTCAGGAGAGCGTGGAGGCCATGGAATTGGTCCGCCTCTACCAATCCATCGGTCACCGAATCTGTTGTTGACAAGCGTACGAACACGTCGACTGAAATGTGCAGGAGCTCCATCGTGCATGAACCACATGTTGTGTCGTACTTGTAAAGGAACATGTTCTAGCAGCACAGCTAGAGTATCCCGTATGAAATCATGATAACGTGCTCCAGTGAGTGTAGGTGGAAGAACATGAGGCGCAATCAAGACGTCACCAACAATTCCTGCCCAAACGTTCACAGAAAATCTTTGTTGATGACGTGATTGCACAATTGCGTGCGGATTGTCGACATCACACATATGTTGATTGTGAAAATTTACAATTTGATCACGTTGGAATGACATTTACATTTAAAGAGAAATAGCAAAATGAGCTCTAACATGAAAATTAAGCGTTTCCGGACATATGTCCACATAACATATTTTCTTTCTTTGAGTGAGAGGAATGTTTCCTGAACGTTTGGCCGTACCTTTTTGTAACACCCTGTATAGTGCACTAAAATCAGGCGGTGCTAAACGAATTGGATTAGGAAACGAGACAATGAACAAAGTAAACGAGTTTTTTTCTGTCTGTAATAAAATAACACGACGGCAGAAGAAGAAAAGACGTAAACTACTGAATGGCTATTGGAAGGAAAGAAATTTGTTAATATCCATTATGATTTTAACTGTTACGGCTTGTTTTATGAAGCCAAATGTCTGCAGTGTAGCCTCGGAAGGGAGTGAAACGTGGACGATTAATAGTTCACACAAGAAAAGGATAAAAGATCTTCAAATTTGATGCTGCATTTTTTTTTCTTTTTGCTGCAGAAGAATGCTGCAGATTACGTGGGTAGATCACATAACTAATGAAGACATTCTAATAAAGTATCCATTATCAGTGCTCAATGTTTAAAATTTAATGCAACTGCTTGTTCAGCAGTTTGGCATTTTCAAACGCGTCTACGATGTTCTGACGTTCACAATTAACATCTGGCGTCACTGTTATAATAAAATTAATTAGTTATTCATGAATATTCCATTTATATACGAGTTTTCTGCTACGTTTTCCGCTGCTTGATGTGGTGTGGTGTAAAACTTTATTCTGGCGGATTTGTTAAAAATTACGTAAAATATAAATAATTATACACAAAGTTTAACATCACACCACATAAAACTACTGAAAACCTAGCATCAAACAAGTATATAATTGGAATATTCACGAATAATTAATGCATTTTATTATTACAGTAACGCCTTATTAACATCAGAACATCGGAAAAGCGTTTGAAAATGGTAAACTGTTGGAACAGTTGGAGAATCTTATGTATTAAAAGACTCTGCGAAAACTAGTCAGTCGGTCAGACCAAACTACCCGGTCGAATTCGTTAATTTTTGTTTTAAGCGAAAGGTTTCATTCACAGATATGTCATCAAGTATCTGAATTTACATAACTCTCGCCTTCCTTTTTCTATCTCAAACGCGATTCCCTTCTGTATATTTCTTATGTGGATGTCCTTGCTATGAACTAAAGTCAGTCGGTCAGGCCGTTCTATTCGACCGATTTTCTTCATTTTCGCTTTAAATTAAAGGTATTCATTCACAGATTAGTTATCAAGTAATCAAGTCTCTCCATCCTTTATTTTTATTCAAACGCGGTATCCTTCCATCCTTACACTGAATATTTTAATCGTGTTTGTTTCACGATATCTTCGTTTTAAAGGTACGCAGTTCTTTTTTATCTAACAACACTCAGCGGATCCTGCTCTTTCATTTGCGTTTTTAAACACTTGCATTGATTGATTGTGAAGGAAGCTACGCGTCAACAATCAACTTTATTTCCATTTATTCCCAACTTTTTTGTCATTCCACTAACGGTGCGAAGAATTCGCACGGGCCCTCTAGTTAAATATTAAACTTTGAGCAGTGATACTGGACCTTTTATTACAATGTCTTTTAGCAGCATTTACTTCACTGGGTGTGCAAACGCCAGGAAGAGACAGCGAACATACAAGGTGCATCTGAAAAGTTGTGTGAATGCGGCCATATTACTGGCGAGGATGTGGTGGCCGCGCATACACGTTGAAGGACATGTCAACCAGCGCCCCCTGTCGTGCAAAGCGGGCGTACACGCTGCGGCCCAACTAAGAGGCCCAGTCTGAGAACGTGGAGCGCCAACTGCAGCAACGCGTTAGCATCAAGTTTGGTTTCAAATGAGGGGAAACGGCAACGGAGACCCACGGGATGTTAGTGCAAGTGTATGGCGTTGAAGCATTGAAACAAAGTGTTTGTTTGAATGGTTTTTATTCGCTTTAGAGTGGGAAAGGAAGGTGTCGAGGATGCGCCACGTTCGGGTCGCCCGTCTACATTGCCAACACGGAACGAGTGCGACGAACGGCTGCCGATGACTGCCGGTTGTCTTCGAGAACGATAGCAAAAATGTTCAAATATTTGTAAATCTATCGGACCAAACTGTGTAGTCATCCGTCCGTAGCTTACAAACTACTTAAACTAAGGTAAACTAACCTAAGGACAACACACGCACCCATGCCCCAGGGAGACCGCCCGGCTAATCCACCGCGGCGAGGATAGCAGACTAGTTGATGAGCACGGCTGCAGAGATCCCACAACGCGTGCCTGACCTCAGTGCTTCAAGCGATTCCAGGAGAAGCGGTTGCTGACATTTTCCGACAGCTGTACGGCCGGTGTCACAAGTGTGCAGTAGCCAATGGCGATTACTTTGAAGGCCAGTAAATGTATTTTGTTTGTAACCCTTGTTTCCTGTATTCCCTGAGACCATTCAGCGAACTTCTCAGACACACCTTGTAACTGGGGAGAATAGGAATCTGTGCCATATCTTAACTAGAAGAAGGGATAGATTGATATGGTACATTATGAGACTTGAAAGAATTGTAAATTTAGTACTGAAGGGACGCGGGAGAGAGACCGAGAGACGAGTGCAGTAGGAAGGTTCAAATGTACTTAGGTTCACATTGTTATTCTGAGATGATAAGTCTTTCCGAGGTTAGAGTAGGGTGTTGTTTCAAACCAGTCTTCTGACAGAAGTTCACAATAACATCATGGGGAGATGAGGCTTAACACTTTAAATGTCGACTCAGGAAGTAATCTGTAAAGCGCCTAAGTAGTCATACATACCTACATAGAGGTGAAGTATTGTTGTTGCAAGACAGAGTGGTGAAAAACTGCTGTCCTAAACCGCTCGCGGCTTTGCTCAGCGAACACAAACGTGTGAGGCAGGAAAATGCCTGAAAATCAATAGATCCTACTCCTTATTTTGCTTGGTTATTTTCGATTTGGCGTGGCCGGATGGCCGTCATGTCGCCACAAATCTGTGACTCCCAACTGTCTGCGTATAGTGTTATACATGTGAAAGAGAACCAAAGTTTTCTTAAAGTTTGCGAATCGTGTAACTGAGGTGGAACTTGGGTATCAGCTCTAGTGGGATGTTAGAAATCGCCTAAATTCACTTACAGGCTAGGCAGCTCATTCAGCAACAGTGTCAACCTCCCTGACGTATTCGAACCGGGAGAAGAGTACCTCTCCGTACCGAAAAACTGCATTTCTCACCAGCCGTGTTTATAAGCAACAGATGACGGCCTGTTTTTGAGATCAACAGCTGACAAACTACGCGGTGAAAAGTAGCTGCAGGATATTAGAGGTAAGGAGAAATAATGGATTGACGAGAGTTGTGTACACATGTGGTGCTGTTGCGGCAGCTGCCGGGAGCGCGAGCCCGCGACTGCGGCAGACACATCGATTTTGCTATTTATAGATAATAATCCGGCCAGACACGGTCGATCTACCCCTATTTGAATGCACGCCACCTGGACTGCTTCCAAATGCCAGACGTACCGGTACCTAATTGAATGCCTCTGTATCATAAAAATACCGATAAAAGTCGTACAACAGAAAACTTCATTTGACAATTATTTAAATATCGTATAAATATTTACGTACACTTTTCGATCCAAGGTCCTCTTCCTTTAGACAAACATATACACATTTCAAACGTTGATGTCCTGAAAGGCAAATTCTTATAGACAGCATTATAAAATACTATCTCGGCATAGCAAACAAGACAATATGTAATTAATTAACTATCAAAAACATAATTTCAAATAGTGGCACTAACTTGCAAGTTATTTATCAACAATACTGACGTCATCAATCAAAGACTCACTGTGTAGAATTTCACCTTTTAAATTTTCGTCTTCAAAGAAAAATAGAACACTAGAAAAAGAATCGGACTTTTTTTGTTAAAGCCTAGGAGGGGGGAGCGGGGAGAGAAATTTTAGGGAATACTCAAGGACACCCGTGAAAACTTGCAATTTCGTCACTGAAGTGCAATTAATAATTTAAAAGTGTGAAGAGATACGTTGGAGAAACGAGGAACGTACAGAAACTATAGCCCATTACAGTTGTTTTGAATTCTGATAAGAATTAATTGTTTCCCTTTGCTACTTGTTGTAGAGATATTTGTGTTGTTTTGTATGTTGTAACATCATAGTTGGAGAGTCTAGTATCAGTATGTATTTCGTTGTTGCGTCCAGACTACACACTGGAATGTTATGTGTTACAAGTCGAAAATGGCTGTCTGTTACTTGTGATAAACACCGATTTATTATAACAACCTAAATTATTGGTTATTACGTGAATATAATTGCGAATATGAAAAACAAAATATTTTTCACGTGTATTGCATGTTAGATTCCGTTTCTGGTTCGTCGGCCAAAAATTTAAAATGTTTATTTTTCCAGTATTTTCAAAGATACATGATCCATTTTTGATGCTACATCCGAATCCAGATGTTCTCACGTGTTGTTTTCCCCTATAGTGCCATTAATTAAATAATTACGCTCATAAGACCTTGTTACGATACTCCCATGAGCAACTGGTACTCCAATTGCTGTAAGTGTGAAACGATTTTGACTGACATGTTCTTCTCTTAAGATGACAAAATGTTCAAATGTTTGTTAAGCTTATGGGACTTAACTACGGGGTCATCAGTACCTAAACTTACAAACTACTTATGAACTACTTACGAACTAGGACGGCACAAATATCCAAGCCCGAGGGGGGATTCGAACCCCCGACCGTAGTGGCTGTGCAGACCGTGTCTGGAGCGCCTCAGTCTCCTCGGCCACCGCGGCCGGCTCTTAAGATGACACTTCACTAATAACTGAAATAAGAGTGTTTAAGTCATGCCGTTTGCATTTTTAATCAGAGCAGAGGCTTAAGGATACATCACAACATAAATGATTAAAAAAGTTGCAATTTAGTACTTTTACTTACTTATATCTAGGAAAATAGAAAATACCACACCAAGGGGAGGGACAGATAGAAATGAAATTTATCAGACGCAGGTATTCACGTAATCCCAAATCCAAGATAAGTTGATGTTTTTGTTGGTTTTTGGAAGGGACTAAACTGCAACGGTTATCAGTCCCTTGTTCTATTATTTTTATTTTATTGGTTTTTTCTGTTCCATAGGACCCAATTGAGGAGTGAGACTCCATGGTCATGGAACAAGTCAATACATTAATTATTACACAAGAATGGTAATAGAAAATTTTTAAGTAGTCCTTTGCACACGACAATCTCAAGACAAAGTGAAAAGAATCAACAAAGAAAAAATAAATTAGCTTAATTGTTTAACTTTTCTAGGAGTTCCTCGACAGAATAAAAGGAGTGAGCCATGAGGTAACTCTTCAATTTAGATTTGAAAGCGTGTGGATTAGTGCTAACATTCTTTAGTTCTTGTGGCAGCTTATTGAAAATGGATGCCGCAGAATACTGTCCCCTTTTCTGCACAAGTGTTAAGGTGGTGTGATGCAAATGTAGATTAGACTTCTGTCTAGTATTCACCGAGTGAAAGCTACTAACTCGTAGGAATAAGCTGATATTATTAACAACAAACGACATCAAAGAAAAAACGTATTGTGACGCCAGAGTCAAAACTCCCAGACTACTGAAAAGGGGTCGACATGACGTTCGCGAACTTACACCAGATATTGCTCGAACCGCCCGTTTTTGAGCCAGAAATATCCTTTTTGCATCAGGCGAGTTACCCCAAAAAACAATGCCGTACGTCATAAGTGAGTGAAAGTATGCGTAATAGACTACTTTTCGTGTTGAAAAATCACTTATCTCAGATATTGTTCTAATGGTAAATATAGCAGAATTTAGTTTTGGAACAAGTTCCTGAACATGGGCTCTCCATGACAGAACACCTAGAAATTTGAACTGTTCAATCTCACTTATCACATGCCCATTATGTGTAATCAGAATGTCAGCTTTCGTCAAATTATGTGTTAGAAACTGTAAAAACTGAGTTTTACTGTGATTTAACATCAACTTGTTTTCTACTAGCCATGAACTTATCTCTTGAACTGCATTATTTGATACTGTGTCAATATTACGAGCAACATCCTTCACTACCAAGCTGGTATCATCAGCAAACATAAATATTTTACAATCACCTGTTATACTCGAAGGCATATCATTTATATAAATAAGAAACAGCAATGGTCCCAAAACAGACCCCTGGGGTACCCCATACTTAATTGTGCCCCATTGGGATTGCACGTCATAGCCATTTTCTACACTGCGGAGAATTACCTTCTGTTGTCTATTATTAAAGTAAGAGGTGAACCAGTTGTGGGCTACTCCCCGTATTCCATAATGTTCCAACTTCTGCAACAATATTTTGTGATCAACACAATCAAACGCTTTTGTTAAATCAAAGAAGACGCCTAATGTCCGTAGCCTCTTATTTAACCCATCAAGTGCCTCACAGAGAAACGAAAATATAGCGTTTTCAGTCGTTAAACCACTTCTAAAACCAAACTGTACGTTTGACAATAAATTATGTGAACTGAAATGATCAATTAATCTTGAATATACAGCCTTTTCAATAACTTTAGAAAAAACCGATGGCATAGAAATAGGTCTATAGTTGTCTACATTATCCCTTTCTCCTTTTGTATAAAGCGGTTTCACTACTGAGTACTTTAATCTGTTAGGAAACTGACCATTCTGAAAGGAAAAATTACAAATATGGCTTAGTACTGGGCTAACATATGGAAAACAGTACTTTAGAATTCTGCTAGATACCCCATCATATCCACAAGAGTCCTTAGTCTTTAGTGATTTAATTATTGACTCAATCTCACCTATGGAAGTATCATGAAGGACCATTTCAGATAACAGCCTCGGAAAGGCATTTTCTAAAAACGTTATATGATTACCTGTAGAAACTAGAGTTTTGTTTAGTTCCCCTACTATATTCAGAAAGTGATTATTGAATATTGCACATATATCTAACTTGTCAGTAACAGAAACATTCCTACTAAGCACTGACGTTATATCTTCTACCTGCTGCTGCTGACCAGACACTTCCTTCACGACTGACCAGATAGTTTTAATTTTATCCCGAGAGTTTGCTATTCTTTTTGCGTACCACATACTTTTTGCATTCTTAATGACATTTATCAGAACCTTGCAGTACTGTTTGTAATGAGCTACTGCATCTTCATTCTGACTGCTTCTAACATTTTGATACAACTCCCACTTGGTTCTACATGATACTCTTATCCCCTTTGTCAGCCACCCTGGCTGTCTGTTACTGGAAGTCTTAGAGGTAAAACATGCTGTTAAGGGTTCCCAAGTAAATGCGTAAACAAGTCAAAGTTTAAAAATGACAGGTAAGTATGAAGAAAGGATACAAGTAAAAACAAAGAAGGGATAAAAGGACAAACAGTACAAGAGTGTTTTTGCTGGGTGATCACAGAAACAAGGAACACATCCAGCCACTCTGGGACACATTATAAACAACTACCTAAAAGACTTAGGAAGGTGGAGGACAGAGCAATGACAGACACACACAAACTTTAAATGGATTTGTACAATCCACACTCATGGATAAAATTTAAAACAGAATCAACCATGGAGGTATTGTCGGTTAAAGCAAGCTGCAAAGAGTCAGGTATATTAAAATTCCGTCGCGTTGCGGCTAAATTGCGGCATTCAAGTATGACCATCAAAGGCGCACCACATCGACACTGAGGAGGGTCCTCGCGTCGCAGAAGGTGACCGTGCGTAAGCCAACTATGGTCTATACGGAGTCAGCAAAGGACAACCGACTCCCGGCGAGAAGCCCTCAGGGAGGTTTTCCATGCAGCGGTAGACGGCCGGACAACACGGGGCTTATTTGGTACAGTCGAGTCTGTCCATTCAGAATTCCAACCCCCAAGACCCTTGCGGATCAAATGGGGTCGGAGGTCTGAGTCTGGAAGGCCAATATCCAGGGACCGCAAAGTTGTGGGCTGCTTGGCCATCTGGTAGACGCGTTCATTGCCCGGTATACCTACGTGACCCAGCGTCCAGACAAAAGCAACAGAACGGCCTGACTCGCCAAGTGCGAAGACAGCATCTTGAATTGCTCGCACCACAGTGTGTTTGGGGAGAAAATGGTCGAGGGCTCAAGAGCTCTCAAAATACCGACCAGTTCCGCGGTGAAAATGCTGCTACCACAAGGCAATGATCACTGTTCGATGTGTTCACTACAGACAAAGGCATATCCAGCATGGCCATCGACTAAAGAACCGTCCGTGTCAATAGTGTTTGCACCGTGAATGTGTCAAGCAGTGCTTGGAACCGGCGACAGAGAATCAGTGGTGGAACGGAGGCTTTCGAATCCTGGGACAAACCCAACCGAAGCTCCAGGCGGGGGGGGGGGGGGGCATACGGGGAGAGTAGTGGAAAGGTGGAGGAAGGGGTAGGGAATCAAGTGAGGAAAGACGGGAACGGACACAGACTGCAATCGGAAGACCTGACTTGGGCCGATGTCATGGGGAAGGGAGTGCAGGAAGTGGGAAGAGAAGCCTGTAGTTTGGATGGCGGAGTGAAGCATGAACCCGGGCAATGTAAGACACCAATAACCGTTGCCGGCGATACCACAGAGAGGGAACCCTAGCTTCAGCTAGTTGGCTCGGTACTGGAGTGGTGCGAAAAGCCCCCATCGCAAGACGCACACCAGTGTGGAGAATGGAATCTAAGACTCGGAAGGCAGAAGGGCTGCTGAGTCATAAACCAAGCTCGCGTAATCAAGCCACGACTAAATAAGAGCCTTTTAAAGCTGAAGGAGGGTGGAACGGGCTGCTCCCCAACCAGTATGGCTGAGGCATCAGAGAATATTTAAATTCCGCCAACACTTCTGTCTCAGTTGACGTAGGTGTGGCACCCAAGTCAGCCGCGCATCAAAATCCATGCCCTTAAAGCGATGTGTTTCCTCGACCTGAGGTAGTTCATCACCCAGTAGAGCTCTAGGGCAGGGTGAGCTACCCGATTGCGACAGAAGTCCATCACGCGGGTTTTCTGCGCGGAGAACTGAAATCCGTGAGTACAGACCCATGAGTGGGCCTTTTGGATGGCACCCTGCAGCTGCCGTTCAGCTACACCGATACTAACGGAGCTGAAATACAAGCAGAAGTCATTGGCGAACAGGGAGCAACTGACCGATGACCCCACAGCTGCAGCAAGACCTTTTATTGCCACTAAAACAATGGGACACTGAGGACGGAGCATTGTGGGACACAAATATCTTGAATACTGGGGGAGCTAAGAGAGGCTCCAAGCTCCGAACCTCACCTGAAACGAGTGGTGGGAGAGTAAATTTCGAATAAAAGTAGGAATGGCGCCATGTAAGCCCCAATCATGCAAAGTAGTCAATATATGGTGGTGCAAGGTGGTATCGTACGCCTTGCAACGGTAAAAAATACAGAAACCAAAATCGAAGGCAGTGCGAATGGCCGACTCCAGTGACACGAGGTTGTCAATGGTAGAACGGCCCTGGCGCAAGCCCCCCTGTTGTGGAGCAAGGAGTCCACACTCTTCAAGGATCCATATAAGCCGCTGACTCACCATACGTTCGAAGAGCTTGCAGAGTACGTTGGTGAGGCTGGTCAGACGATAATTGTCAGCCACCTGTGGATCAGCATCAGGTTTCAGCATTGGGGTGGTAGTGCTTTGCGACCACTGCGACAGGAAAACCCCTCAGCCCATAGATGGTTAAACAGGGCGAGAAGTCGGCGTTGAAACTCTGTTGAAAGGTGTCGGAGAAACTGGCTGTGAATCCTATCTGGTCCTGGAGTGGTATCAGGGCATGCAGCAAGGGCAGTTCGGATCTCCCACTCACTAAACGGGTCGTTGTATAGTTTCTGACGACGAGGATGGAAGGATAACTGTTTCCGCTCGGCCCGTTCTTTGAGGGAGCGGAAGTCGTCACTGTATGTGGCAGTCACAGAGCATCGTGTGTAGTGCTCTGCCATATGCTCGGCGATAGCTGTCGGAAGTGTGCAGAGCACACCCTGGATGGTATCCAAAGATGCGTCGTACTTGCATCCATACCTGAGTCAGGGAGGTACTGGAGGCGATAGTTGCTACATACCGCTCCCAGGAGTCCTGCTTGCTCTGCTGTATGAGTGGTCGAGTACGCGCCAGAGCTATTTAAGGGCGACCAAGTTCTCCACGGAAGGCTGGCGTCTATGGCGCTGGAGCGCTCGCCGACATTCCCGGATAGCCTCAGCAATCTCTGGTGTCCACTAAGGCATGGACCTACGCCGAGTTGAACCGGTGGTTTGTGGAACTGCTGCCTCAACGGCTACGACAATACTGTCAGTCACCTGCTGGACTGCAGTATCGATGTCATCTGGCAGTGGTGCAGCGATTACAGCGGTTGAGGCATAAGCAGGCCAGTCAGCGCTTCGGAGGCACCAACGGGGCAAGCAGTCTGAAGCTTGGTACAGCAGGAGCGACACAAAAATTGGAAAGTGGTCGCTGCCACACAGGTGCTCATGCACCCGTCAACAGAGGTGTGGTCGAAGGCTGGGGCTGCAGAAAGAGAGGTCGATCGCCGAATATGTGTCCTGTGCCATGCTAAAATGCGTGGTGGCACCTAAATTCAGGAGGTAAAGGTCTTGTTGCGCCAATCCCTACCGCGGCCTGTGGTCTGTATTCAACCACACAATGGGTTGTGGGGGTCGAAGTCCCCCAAAAGGAGGAATGGCGGGGAAGTTGGGAGACCAGAGCAGTAAGGTTGTTAAGAGACACGGCCTCATCTGGAGGAAGGTATAAACTGCAGACTGTTAATTCCTGCGTTGTCCACATTCTGACTGCCCCTGCCTCAAGAGCGGTGCGGAGTGGCACCGGGGCACTGGCGACGGTGTCCAGGACGTACAGACAGACGCTACCAGACATCCTGTCATAGACGGACCGGTTGTGATAGTAACCCCGGTACCCACGAAGGCCAGGGGTCCGCTGTGCAGGAAACCATGTTTCCCATAGGGCGATACAAAATGCAGGGTAGCGGTACAGTAATTGTCGCAGCTCGGCCAGGTGATTAAAGAAGTTGCCGCAATTCCACTGGAGAAGGAGATCATGCCATAGGAACATCTGCTGTCTTGGTCAGGATCTACAGAATCTAAGACCATAGATTCAGGTGATTCCATAAGTGCAGAGATCCTATTGTCAGGCGAATCAAGAAGTGCGAGATCCTCAGGGGAAGCGACGATGTCGACTTTATCCTGTGAAGCAGAGGATGTGGGTGGCTTTGAAGCCACCGATGTTTCCTTCTTCTTCCTGTTCAGTTTTTCCCTCTCGCTGGCCCTTCGGTGGTAAGGGCCGTGGGTGCTTCTCAACAGGTTGCTGCAGGGGCTGCCGAAGAGCTGGAAGCCCTTCGATCAGCAGCTGGGGGATCCTCCAGCAATTTGCTGGGATCCACTTTCCCACGGAGAGAAACCACGGAAGGGAGTGTCGCATGGGACCTCTTCCAGGCGAGAGGAGCCGGAGAAGGCTGTTGTTTCTCTGGCAGTGGGGTGGGCACCGACGTCTCCTGAAACTGTTTGTCTGTTGCTCCCAACGTCAAGAGTGTGGGAGCAACCGAGGAGTAGCAATCTTTACTTTCTCAGGCAATGAATCGCCTTCGAAAGCCAAGATGAAGGCACTGGTGGCAACCCTTTTGTCCTTCGGACCCCTATAGGTGCGCCGGATGAAATGCACACCTCGTCACTCCAAGTTAGCTCGCAATGCGTCGTCCGAATGCAGCAAAAGATCCTTGGGGAAGATGATACCCTGGACCATATTTAAGCTCTTATGTGGCGTGATGGTAACGAAAACAGCAACCTGTTAGTCACAGGCTAGCAAAGCCCATGACTGCGCTGGGGATGACGTTGTTATTACGATAGAACCAGATATGACGTTGTTATTACGATAGAACCAGATATCATCTTTGATATACCCTCAACCTCTCCATATACGTCCTACAAATGTTCCACAAAGAACATTGGCTTTGTGGACATGAAAGATTCCCTATCTGTACGACTGCACACGAAATACTTAGGGGCATAAGCCTCACCTTGAAGTTTTGCCCTACATTCCTCCCACGATGTGGACAGGGAAGGAAACGTTTGGGGTCATATTGCGTAACGTTGTAATCGCCTCTACCACGGTTAGAGACGGCGATTATGCATCCGCCAACGTTCGTTGGTCTTTTCATGGTGTTCCCACGGGCAGCTAGGGAAATAAGGGTCCATCCAGACAGAGCCCCGCATGCCTGGTAAACCTTATACAACTGAGGTTCGGCAGGTTCCTCAGAGGTTGCTCGCTAGCGACTGTTCAACCTCAACAGCCATGCATCTCCTCGGCATGTAGCACACCTTGATGGTGAGGTCTTTTTTGTAGAGGTTTGTACTGTCCTCGAGAAGCGGGCGATTAAATCAAGATCCCCGGGCTCTGAAACGTACAACGTTCCACCGTCGCGCCGAACGATGCTCGTTGAAGCACAGCTTACCGTGTAGCGGTCTGTTGGCGTGACACAGCCCATGGCTCAGGACCCCGTACTCAGAAAATTAATGCTGAGCCTTTGAGGGTCACCTGTGTCTAGTTGAAACTTTACAGAATGTCATTCACACGCAATTGGACATACACTTTTCTGGCCTGACGTACAACTTGTGCTAGTTCTGTGTCCCTGATGGTACGAGGGGCAGCCACTGGTTTGGAAAAAACTGCATTTATGGAATAAGTACTGTCTTGTCGGTGTTTGCACCGGGAGGGCAAATTCTGTTTCCTTTGCTGCAAGCTAACTGTTTATGACCTTTCTTGCCGCATGCATGGAATTTTGCTGACTGGGACGGACAGTTCTGTCTTTTGGGCCGCAAAAAACATTGAGTGCAAGACTTCACTTCTTTATTTGGCAAGGTTCCATGTCTAGCAATGTGTTTATGCTTTGAGCAGGCAGGCGGAAATACACGGAATTCGACCTGGCGCTCGCCGGTGCATGACTTGACACTACACAGTGGAATAGAATCAAAGTTTTCGCTGCTGCAGCACCCGTATCGTACTGTTCCAAAATCTGTTCTCCTTGATGGAACGACGGATATGACATTTTTAGAAGCTGTTCACTAAGTCTACCGTCAGGAATATTATATACAAGAGCATCACGTAACATGACAGCTGAATACAAAGCTCCACACGGACATTTAAATTTACACTTCTTAGTGAGACGTTGATGATCGGTTATCCATTGCCTGTATGTTTGGTTCGAATTTTTCCTACATCTGATGAACTGATACCTTGCAACCACTACATTGATTTGCTGTTTATAATATCCCATGAGGGCTCCTATCATGGAAACGTAAGAAAGTTAAAAAAAATGTTTGTATAGCTGATGGGACTTAACTACGGGGTCATCTGTCCCTAAACTTACAAACTACTTACGAACTAGCTAATACTAAGGAAGTCACAAATATCCATGCCCAAGGGGGGATTCGAACCCCAGCCGTAGTGTCCGTGCAGACCGTGACTGGCGCGCCGCAGTCCCCTCGGCCACCGCGGCTGGCGTAAGAAAGTTCACACCGTGGGAAACCGTTTTTTCACAAGACGGAACACTGGGGGGGGGGGGGGGGGCGCCTACACATGATAACAGAAAATGACGTTTGACAGTACCTTGTATCCTGTGCACTGTGGCGTAGGCTTCAAACTGTTGTAGGCAGTCCGACCAGTCCTCTTATTGTTCGTCATATTGTTGGTATAGTGGAATGATCGGTGGCGGTGGCTGCTGCAGCGGTACTTGCGTTTTATGAGAAACAGGTGCGGCCAGAAGTTGTTGCACAGTTTGCAGGAGAGATGCAATTTGTTGGCTCTCAAACTGAAAAATTTGCATTAGCTGCTGTGCAGGAAGCAATGGCGCAGTGGCAGTGGTAGTGGCAGGGTTAGCAGCATTAAACATTGTACAAAACTAATATAAACATATAGTGCAAAAAAAGAAGTTTACTTGTAACCCAGCAATAGAATCAAAACATTATTTACTGGATGTGCCGAGACCTGGAAGAAAGCAAATTTAATAACGCAGAATTCTTTGGGACAATAATATTTCATCACAATCTGGTTCTTCGTTGTCCTCGTCGCCATTTGTTGTGATCTCATCGCCTTTTTGTTGTTTCCTCATTCCGGTCTGCTTGTCAGGAAAGGTACTGGTGCAGGAATCGATGTCAACTCTAGCAACTATTAAGATTAATAATACAAGTTTTATTGACTGAAATTTATAATACTCAACTTTAGAACATATGCCTCTTTCTTCTTTCTTCTTGCTTCTTGCGGTGTCTTCCGTATGATGTTAGTTGTGCTGAGACCTAGTGACTGCTAAGTTCGTAGCCGAGTTCTGACATAGTAACTGCCTGAGTTCTCACTAGAAACTGTCCTATTGCTGACTTTGTAGCTCACTAGTAACTGCCGCGCGTCCAGACGTATGTCGGCCTAGATACAGCCGCTTGTAGAGGGCGCGCATCTTCGGTTACTCCCTCCAGGATGCGCGACGCCTGTTTGCGATTGGCTTTCGGTGATCGCTGCCTTCTACACGATCGTTGTCTTATGGCTGGCTTGTGGCGCTGACTTTACGCCACAACACAAACGTTACTTGTTGTTTGCTGTGGAACATAAGACGAATGGCACTGGCTCTCTTGTGTACGAAGATTGGTGGAACACATGGTTCTTCATATAGAATGATCATGCGAAAAGCACACTTCAGGTAACATTTGTGTATCTTACTAAGTGTGTTTCGTTTTGTTCTAAAAAGTGTTAGATCTGGGTGTGCTGTCTTGTAAGCTTATGGTTTTGACGTGAAAATAATCGATCTGTGAGACGCTTTGTCCTAAAAAGGGTTATAGTTGGATCTGATGTGTTGTAAGGTGTCTTAGCACAGTATCATTTATGTGTTGTGGAAATCGAGTTAGATGCATTCTAGGTTTCTCTCCTCTGTGGAAAGAATTCAAATGTTTTTTAAGCTTAAGGGACTTAACTACGGGGTCATCAGTCCCTAAACTTACAGACTACTTATGAGCTAGCTACAACTAAGGACGGCACAAATATCCATGCCCGAGGGGGGATTCGAACCGCCGACCGTAGTGGCCGTGCAGACCGTGACTGAAGCGTCTCAGTCCCCTCGGCCACCGCGGCCGGCTGTGGAAAGAGCCCTAACCTTCTGCAGTATATATAGAGCAACGTTATGAGGTGTTTGCTAAGATCTGTAAGGGTATACAGTGTGTTGAGGAGCACTCCAACATCGATGTGATTACCTAAAATATGTAATAGTTTGCATCTGCAACAGCTACTTCTTGTTAAGACTCGCCGGCCGCGGTGGCCGAGGGGATTGAGGCGCTCCAGTCACGGTCTGCACGGCCACTACGCTCGGGGGTTCGAATCCCCCCCTCGGGCATAGATATTTGTACCGTCCTTAGGATTAGCTAGTTCATAAGTAGTTTGTAAGTTTAGGGACTGATGACCCCGTAGTTAAGTCCCATAGACTTTACAAACATTTGAACATTTTGTTAAGACTTATAGGTCTTCGTGTAGAACGTTTCGGTTTTACAGGTCGATGGATCTAGGAGAAAATGCCGGAAAACAGATTACGAGTCACAAGAGTAGTGCTTTGATTGGTAGAGTATCTGTTAGTTGGTCAGTTATCGGAGATGTCGGACATTTATTTGTCTAATCACGGGTTCTGGTATCAATAAAATTACCGGTAGGCACCTTATAAAATTTATAATAGGCGTTTCGGGCTGCATGCTATAATATACACTTACGGACTAGAACAGTATACTGTTTAAATAAGGATAGCCAATATTTACAAAGTGCAGCCCTGTACGATGTGCCAATCCCATTCAAGTCACCTTGGCTAACAAAATTCCCTAGAGAGCAGTTGTGTTCAATCGTGTTTTGCAAAGTGTTAATTGGGTTAATGAGAGCACCGAAAATTGACTGGTTTGTCCATTAATCTAGCGAACTCATCTGTCCAATTGGACATTTGCGGTCTTAAGGGTAATGTACTTAAGGGTTAGTTGATTGGTACACTGCATGGTAATCAGAAAACGTGTAGAAATATCTTGGTAGATGTTTGCGTATCTGTCGGAAGCCTGCCGGCCGCGGTGGTCGAGGAGACTAAGGCGCTCCAGTCACGGTCTGCACGGCCACTGCGGTCGGGGGTTCGAATCCCCCCTCGGGCATGGATAATTGTGCTGTCCTAGTTCGTAAGTAATTCATAAGTAGTTTGTAAGTTTAGGAACTGATGACCCCGTAGTTAAGTCCCATACACTATACAAACATTTGAACATTTTTTGTCGGAAGCCTGTCTCGTTTTCCTGCAATGTGATGGCAAGTCGATAGTCACCTTATAGGGTGGGATGGAAGCTTTCGCGATCAATACGTTGCACATGAGCAGTTGTATTGTAACAAAAAAAGAAAAGAAGTGAATACATAACATGTTCAATGTCTGTTTATCTGACGCTCTTCTCGTAGTGTGTGTTGTTGTTTTGCAGACCAAATGTTCAAATGTTTGTAGAGCTTATGGGACTTAACTACGGGGTCATCAGTCCCTAAACTTACAAACTACTTATGAACTAGCTAATACTAAGGACGGCACAAATATCCATGCCCGATGGGGGATTCGAACCCCCGACCGTAGTGACCGTGCAGACCGTGACTGGCGTGTCGCAGTACGCTCGGCACCGCGGCCGGCTTTGGAGACCTAATGTGCACTACTATCGTCTTTAAATTGTTAGATTAAACGCTATTGTTTGTCTAATACTGTTCCGAGATAGGATGATAGCACAGACGGCCTCAATGTTGAATGTTTTGGCCTCTAGATGGTCTACTAAATTTTGTCGTGTTTAAGCATTGCCTACATTTATTATCAGGACGGATCATCTATCATCATCCATAGTTTGGCATCGGTTAGAATTGATTTAAATAATCTGGACATCGAAAGAGTATTTGCTAAGATGGACACATCAGTTTGTGGTGTTCGTTACCGTTACATCCCGTTTATTATTAAACACGTGTGTCGGGTGTTGTATATGTAGTAAATGCAAAGAGCTTGGAGAGAGAATGCTTAAAATAATAAAACGTTATGGAATTTTTAAACATCTAGCATGTGGTTATAGAATTGTTTCATGTAGCTTGCCAAGAGAACACTGTGAGTTTGTTTTCACATTGGGGATTGAGCTGTCAGGATAAAAAGAGTGTCAAGATGGACGCACACAAGTTTCTGGTGATTGTTACCATTACATTCTAAAGTGCGCCATTTTTAACACATTTGTCTGCTATTGCAAGCATCACCTAAGCATTTATTTTGCCCAGGCACCTTAGGGAGCGAACGATTTACGAAAGACAGAACATTAGTCTTAAATGCCTGTTTGTAAATAAATGTACAACCTAAATCCATAGCGTTACACCGAATTTCTTAACGCTGTGACTATACTGCAAGTTGTACTTACAGTTCTATGTATTACACGGTTTGTACCGATCCCAAATGCTCTAAACAAAATATAGGATGTCGCAATAGGTATAAAAAATAATTCGTGGTCTCAGCTGGTGGGAGTGGTAGTTGTTGTTGGGTGTTTAAAGGGACTCAACTGCTGAGTTATCAGTCCCCTGGGGGTGGTAGTGATTAGTTTAGGAAACTCTCAGGTACATGTTCGATATTATTCCAGGTAATTGTACTGTCCGAAGTACGGAATAATGTTGGTGTAGGTCGATACTCAATAAATACATACCGACTATTATGCAAATGAATAAGAGGCAGACCTGTCAGCGGGACGAGGGCGGCGGTTGATAAAAATTAATTTGGGGTGGCACTCACACAAGTGAGTGGCCGTCAGAGCTGGGGGCGGTCGGTGGCGGATTGCGGTTAATTTGGTATGCAAATTTAATAAAATCAATTGGGGGCAACACTCGCAGAAGTGATCAATTGTGGGGTCGGTGGAGGTGGGGGAAAGTAACTGGACATCGGCGGTTGGGCAAGTGGACGAGTGTGGAGGGGGATACCTGGCGTCGATGACAATAACGTCGATGGGCGCGCTAGTAAAGAAATTGCCCTACTACTGATGCCTCATGTTCTCACGACTGCTGCAGCAACTAACAAACTGTTCAGAGTCACGGTGGCATCTACTGTCCTCCTCAGCAGGCATGCCTGCTATGGAAGTCTGAACATGACTTAGGAAGAGTCCTGTGAAGTTGACACCCCTTTTTTGGAAAATGTACATTTTTTTTTCAGAGTTCTAGACAGATATGCAATAGTTCTGGAGTTCTCTGTACAAAATTTAAATAGTTCTGCAAAATTTCGCCGAAAAATTACCGCAAAATTTAGTTTTTTCAAAATAATTTTTTGCCTAATTGTACAAACATAGTTCTGATCACAGTTCTAAATAGCTCTCAAAGAGTTCTACAGGAAATCCTAATAGCATTTTTCTGTGCAGATTATACTTTATGAGATAATTACAATAATGGAGTATCCATTTACATGCTACTGTGGAATTTGCACCAGTTTTTTAAAAAAAAAAATAGACTTTTTCCAGAGTTCTAGAGACATGTGCAATAGTTCTTGTTTACGATAAGCAGTAATCACTCAGACGTAAAAACAACAAATTGAATGTGCAGCGGATAGAATATATGTCAAGACCTAAGAAAAATGTATATTTCTCGAATAAGGGGCACAAATAAGACAGCTTATCAGATATTCAAAATTGTGTACATAATTTTTTTTTCGGGCAATTACATAGAAATATTTACATGAAATCTAGAACTATAGTATATGTACACAGAACCCCAAAAAACAACGTGTATTTATCGAAAAAAATTGTGCCAATTTACAGTAACGTGAAAATGAAATCCACATTACTGCATTTATCTGATAAAGTATAATCTGCACAGAAAAATGTTATTAGGATTTCCTGTAGAACTCTTTGAGAGCTATTTAGAACTGTGATCAGAACTATGTCTGTGCTAATAGGCAAATAATTATTTTAAAAAAACTAAAATTTGTTATAATTTTTTGTAATTTTTTCGCGAATTAGTGCGGAACTATTTAAATTTTGTACAGAGAACTCCAGAACTATTGCATATCTGTCTAGAACTCTGAAAAAAATGTACATTTTCCAAAAAAGGGGTGCCAACTTCACAGGACTCTTAGGAAGTGTTGAGCAACTCAAGATGTATGCAGACAAAAGAACATTCACATTTAGAGACCATTAGGCAGTGTAGCGTGGATCCACGCCCACCTCTAAATGTAATAATAATATGGTTTTCTGTTCCGTTGGACATATCTGAGGAGCAAGACTCCATGGTCATGGAACAAGTCAGTACATGAAGTTTAAGAATTTCTCTTCTTTCTACCTTCTTTTAAATTTTGCCCTTCTTTTTTACCTTCATCGTGGACTCTCCTCCCGTCAAACCGCCACAGTATTTTGCACCACCCTCTCCCAGGTCTCTGTGACCATGACATAGAGTGCCTGTTCTGTACCCCACTCCCCCATCCCTCTATCCATCCTTCTACCTCTCACCATATCTCCTACCACCATCGCCCACCACCTCTCGTCCTCCCAATCTCCCGGTCAGCTCCCCCTCACCCCCTACCACTCTCCCTTTCGGCTATTCCCAGGAATTCCCTCAAATCTCACCCGCAAAATTAAAACACCGCTGTGACACTCCACGGTAGAACAGCCGTGCACACTGAGACGCCCTTCACCGATGCGCGCAGCCGTCCGCAGTCAGGTGTTCGAATCCTCCCTCGGGCATGGGTGTTTATGTTGTCCTTAGCATAAGTTACTTAAGTTAGTGTAAGTAGTTTGTAAGCTTAGAGACTGATGACTAACGTAATTAAATCCCTTAGATTTACAAACATTTGAACATATTTTGCTGTGGCAGAATCGCCGCTCTTGCCCAGGCCCAAACACCAATAGTTACCACAGTCCGGTCCCACTCCTCACCACATCCCCCTCTGACCAATCCCTCTCCCCATCCTTCTAGCTCCTTCCACTTCATGTACCACCAAAAAATCCACTACTAAATGATACAGCACGGATGCCGCTCCTGTTTCCTCAAAAAGGGCTTCCCCCACAACCACTTCCGCTCCTCCTTCCCACCCTAACCTACCCATGGACACCACCCCTTTCCCATCCGCATCCACACCCCATATATCCACTTATGTCCTCTCCTGTGCCGACCCACAATTCCTGGACAACCACACCTTTTCCCTTCAAGTACAAAAGTCGTTTTAGACCCCACGCCCAAACACTCTTTACATCAACTCCTCCTCCCCTCCACAACCTTAACTCTACTGCAGCCCACCCACCCTCACTGCTGTGATCACCAATCTGAGCCTGGTGATCACAGAGGAAGAGATGTTGGCGCAGCTCACCTCACGCCCCAACATCGAGATTCGCTCAACCAACTGCATTCAGAATGCTGCTAGTCCTACCTTCCTGATGTGCATCTTTACAGAATCCGCATCCTCCATCAACAGCCTCCTCATTGAGTAGGCAATGGTCATTACAAGGTGGGTGCTTCCCACTCCCCCCAACCCCAATGCTATCATTGTGGACGATGTCTCGTCTACAATGGTCATCTGATCCAAAATTGCCACAACCCCCCCCTCCCAAACTGTCCCCACTGTAAGTGGCACATATCCTATAACAGTTTCCAAATTTCGCCTCCCCACCCACCTGCAACACCTGTGGGAGCCCCCACCCAACCTACTCCTGCAAGTATCAAGCTCTCTCCGCTCCTATAGATCCATAGTTCCATTCACTCCAACAGCTCCCTCTGTCCCCCATTACCGTGGAGGACATCATCTACTTCATTACCATGGTTTTACAGAATATCTATCATACCCTCCAACAGATTGCCCTTGCCAACTGATCTGTGTTTCAGATTGAAAGCATCCCATCTTTTCCCAAAACCACTCCCATTTCACTTTCTCCTGAAATGTTAACCTTGGATAAAGAACACATGTAACCCTTTTCACATCTACCTTGTCCCTAACTGCCCCTCCCCACAGTCCCCTATGGCACACCCATCCTACACCCCTCTCTAAAATAACAGTCACTCCATCGCCACCAACAAACCTCTTTGTATAACTACACTCTCCCACCTTCTCCTGGAAGCCTTTTTCCAAAACGAAACCTCCCTCCAACCCTACCATACTGTCAGCGGAGCTCCCTACCTCCTCCAAAATCCACAGGGGCACTGAAAGAAATCCACTAAATTTCATTTAAACGATAAATCAGTCAAACCTAAAGGCCGTAAATTCAATTAAATGCCTAGTAATTACAATTACGAAAAACTTTAATTGGAGAGAACAAACAGAAAATATCATAGGGAAGGCGAACCAAAGGCAACGTTTCATTGGCAGAACACTTAGAAAATGCTACAGTTCTACTAAAGCACTAGTCATGCGTCCTATTCTGAACAATTTACGCGCATTGTGGGATCCCCACCAAGCTGGACTGTTGGAGTTTATATCGAAAGTTCAAACAAGGACAGCTCGTTTCCTATTATCGCTTTATAGGGGAGAAAGTGTCACGGAAATGATGCTAGATTTAGAGTGGAAATATTCAAAACAAAGGCGTTAATCGTTACAACGAGATTAATTTGCAAAATTTATCCTCCAAAAGTGAACATATTTTCTTTGCACCCACCTATGTATGGAGACATGATTATAATAATAGAATAAGCGAAATCAGATAAAAAAACGGAAAGACTTAGCTGTTCCTTTTACGCGTGCGCTATTAGAGAATGGAACGGTAGAGAAATATCATAAAAGCAGTTCGATGAACCCTCTTCCATAGACTTCAAGGTGAATTACAGAATATTTATGTAGATGTAGAAACTGATAAACAGGATGTTCCACAACAGACCGTAGTGTGAATGTTGCCTAATACGTCCTGTCAATTCAGCCAAATCCGCTATGTTGCTACTGAACATAATTTTACAATAACTTCACAACCGGATGTCACATGGGTTGATGTGCGGTGACCTTTACGGTAGTGTATAGGAAATTGACGGCTAATAATTCAGTCGTTTGGGAAATGCCTCTTGAGGAATTGCTTCACTGGATTTGCAATGTGCGGAGGTGTGCCATCGTGCATTGAATGATACTATCCAGACATCAACGCTGTTGAAGGCTGGGAATAATGCGGTGGCATAGAAGGTTGAAAGACGGCTGTCTGCCGTCTTCCCTAGGTTTTTAACTTTATAATTTATCTAAGTTGTGCTTTTTTGCTAAACGAGAACCCCTTTCGTTCGGAGGCATGAGGAATAGTATTTCATTTCATGTTTTTAAATGTTAGTTTCTGTAATACTGTGTTAATATTGCTGGGATTTTATTATGCTAATAATTTATCATTGTGTCTATGAATGTGGCAATATGAACGGTTTCTCCGTGACGCCACTGTCCCTGTGAGAATGTGTACTTGCTTTTTTCTGTATGTGCATGTATGAGTATTTTCTAGCACGGCAGTCTGAGTGTATGTATAAGAATTTTCGTCGTCGGCTGCTGGCTGCGCGCTTTGCATCTCTGGCTTCATGTCGATAGGTAGTCGTTACCAACCTCTGCTTTTGGTGCTACCAAAGAGGTTCCCTTACCCTTTGGTTTCAAGTTGGGTTGGTAATGCCCAGCAGTGAGCCTCCGCAGGACGCTCGATTCTAATCTCCCCACCACCTCAGTTTCCCTGGGTTTCCACCAATTTCCGGCTGCTGGCAGGTGTGTCGCTGGCCATGTGAGCTGCGCTTCAACCTGGTATGACATTCTGATTTTCTTTCCTCCCTTGAGATGGTAGCGATTCGTTGTCTGCTTTGTTCAAGTTAGACTTCAGAACTTATGTTCATTTTTCGGAATACGTTTCTCCAATCATGTACGGAAGTGTATTAAATTTCATTTTGGTGATTTTGCGTATGTAAACGCAGTGAATATGTAACTAATTCGGTTTGATAATGGCTGAGAATCGGTAACCTGTGTGAGACTTCTTTCAAGGAATGATGCTGAGAAATCAGTTCCTTGATTACCCATATCCTCGACGTGAATTAATTAGAATTTGCGCCTCGAAACTACAACAGAATATGCGCAATGCCGTCCTTGTGGGAAGCTGCAAGGAGGACATTGAGTCCTTCCAGGCTTACGTGGAGGACTTGGAGTTTGATAACGATTATGGTCCAAGAAGAGACAGCAACGGCTCTTCTAGGAGAAGTAATCGGAGTGAAAATAATGCTGGGGACAATCGCCAGGCTGCCAGTACTAGTAGCGGGCAGCCCAATCCTTCCAATGCTTAGAATCAGCAGCAGAGAAGGAGCGAGCAAGGTTCTTGGCGTGATCAGCGAGCTGAAAAACAGAGACGATTAGGGAACGGGAATAAGGGCTACCGACCCTATCAGAAAAAACCACGCAATCTGCGAACAGAAGACGCGGAAATCAGGTCAGCTGATCCGCGCCACAATCGATCCCAAGACCCCGCACCTAGCACAAGCCAGGAACTATATCCTGCAGATGATTGTAACGCGATCAACTTTAGGTATTTTTGTGTGTTTCTAAGGTAAATTTAGTGATATTCTTAGCAACCAAGTTGTTAGTGTTGTGAATTTATGCTTTATTTTATATGCCTTTTGCAGTGTTTTCTTTATGTGGTTTGTTTTAATAGTGTATTTTGTTACGTGTGTCCCTTGTGTATGTGTTTGTTGTGCGATTTTCACTTCGCAACAATACGTTTTCAGGTTGTTTGCATGTCTTGTGTATCAAATGGTACACGCCTTTATTGGCGTAGTTAACAGCAACTTGCCAGTTCCACCTGGTCAGCTGTTTGAAGCGGGTTATCTTGACACTCCGTTTTGTTTAAGGATTTGTTAGCGTGACACATCCAAGTGTCTCTGTTGGCTAATAAGGCAGTCCACCTCAAGAATTCGCTTGTTGTACTTACTTTCTCGTCGTGAATTGATGGTGTGTAATTTAAGTTGTGTACGCCATGTTTAGGTATATTATTGTGTAATTTTGTTTCCATAATTTGTTCCCTGTTTAACGCTTAAATTGTGTATGCTCTTCTTCACTGTGCGCGGAGCAAGCCTCGTGAATAGAGTGCTACAATTGCCACCCTTACTGTAGATTTTGTGTCGGCAATCTCCACTTGAATAGCATATTAATAAGACGCCGTGGGAGGCGCCAACGCTGTTATTTATAGGATTTTAGTTGCACGATGATGCACTGTGGTGTTGATGCTTAGGGGCCTAGAAAATTTTGTCTAAGGATTGTCTGTTTGAGTAACGGATGGTGCGTAGTTCAATCGGTAGAAGGTCGCTGAAGAGCATGAACAAAGAGGATCACATAAACTTCATTTTACAATATATATATAGAACCAACTTGCATGTTTTCAGATAAGTTTTGCAGGACGATTTTGTAAATTAAGTGACAGAGCGTGATCTGTGGAAGAGGTCATTATCACATTCAGAAGAGGAAAAATATTAGACGGAGAACAATGAGAAAAAGGAGCTCAAGGAGGGGAAATTCCATGTCAAGTAACTGACGGTTTGAGATGAACAACCGAAGATATATGATGCCCAACATCACTAGGACAATTCGCCAACTACTAAATCGCCATTCTTAATTTTGCAGCATCATGGTGGTAAGATTGTATGAGTCCATTGTAAGTTATTAATACCTTATATCTCACTTGATTAGTTTAGGATTGTTTAACATGTATGGATTTGTATTGTTTAATTTATATGTTTCTCGTTGTGTTTTTTCTGTTGCCATTTGCAAGGTGATTTCCGTGAAAAATTCACCCCACATGGGTGTTATCTTTCTGTCACAAACTTCTTGACTGCAAACACTTTTGCGAAATTTAGATGACATGCTTGTGTATAATTATGGGATGTTACTTTACGTCATATGATATATGGTATCTTCTCATTTTATTCTGTTTAGAGTAACATGTGTAACTGTGTTTTCGAGCCTCCACGAGGGATTTGTGTAGGGTATGTTTATAAGAACCAGTCCGAAACTTGCACCGTGAGGAATCAGATCACCAGTTGCACACAAGTGGCTCGCGCCTCGCGCAGTAGTTAGAGCACATTGGCGCCCAGTCTGTAGATAGTGGTTTGGTAGTTAATCTCTGAATAGCGCTGCATGCTGCATGGTTACCCTGACTTTTGGCCAAATGCCCCTCTCTAAAACTAACAGACTATGACTTGACATGCCATGTTGGCTGAATTATGATAACTAAGACACAGTTATTTATACAGGACCTTGTTTTGTTTATTATAACTATTAATCTCGATGTTCCATTAAGTTATAGCTTTATGAGGTTACGATTTTATTACTGATATGTATCACTGTGTAATGTGACTTATAAGGACTTAGAACCTTGGAATTCTATTCGACATTTCGCTATGTATAATGTTAATTTTAAGATTGTGTGCATTAACCTAATGTGAGTTAGGGAGATTTGAAACTGCTGTTCAAGTCAGCTAGTTGAAAGGCTTATGTGTTTATGTATGATAGTGTATAAGTTTAATTTAAATATGATGAACGTGGAACGAAAATGTTCAATTTAATGACTGCTTTTGCTATGTCAGTTAAAATTAATATTTGGCTTTTAATTTTAAAATGTTTTGTGTGAACTTCTGTGATGTCAGTTGACCTCTGAGCGACCAAGCTCATTCGTGTGGACCCGAAATAATGGGGTCTTATTTCTGTTAATTTGACTGTATTTCTTTTGTATGAATTTGGGGAGACTTGTGTAAAGTCCAACTCCCATGTAGGTTATAAGTGGAATCTCCATAAATAGAAACATTGGAGTTCTTTATAAGTTTAGTGTTTCTTTTAGTAATATTGTGTACTGAAGTGTTAACAGATAGTGAGAGTGCCTGTGCCCACGATAGAGCAATGCATCAGCCAGACTCCACACTGCCCATGCACTGTAGCTGTCTATATAAGCACATCGCGGACTTCCCAGGGGGTCGGCTGCACTGCGAAAGGTGGATAGCGGGTCCCGTCTCCAGAAGACAGCGCGGCGCTTGCGAAATCGGTATCCTGGCGGGCGAAAGGGTCGCCGTGGGCTAATCGCCCCAATAGTAGCACACAGAGGCGACCGCGTAGCCCGGAGCCGACGTTCACAATAGCTGCTCTTGTAACTCCCATGGGTTTGTTTTCTCTACGGTAGCTGCACGCTAATCCCCCTGCGCCACCTGTCAAAGAAACTGTGGCTGGAAGGCTGAGAAACAGGTGTACTGACCACACCCTTCACCTCACTCTGGGAAACATTTTAATAGCTGGGGAAGAGAAGAAAACTTCTTCATATTTGCACACGCAGTGTGTGCACTAGAGCACTCACTCGTGCCGAGCCCAATGGCATGAATGAGGTAACAAAAGAATTTCTTTCTCTGACCGTGACGCCTCTGTCCGGCCAACTACTAACTGTTAAACTACTAACTGAGTAATTTCTCAAACTAGAGGTCCCCATCTCAACTAACGCTGTGATGTAATGTCTTTAATTTTGTGCTCAGCACGCAAATCAGCTCCACGCTGCATATGCAAGAAACGGTCATTGGTAGGGTAGTGTTAAGAACCTTCTTCTACAAATTATGTGGTCAACCTGGATGTGGGTACCAAGTCCAATGGTGCTCGCAGACGGTTGAATCCTAAGATGATGGGCGGTGTTGCAAAATGCTCCATACCACCTTGAAGAAGAAGACGAAGAAAGTAGCCTCATTACCAGGGGCCAACCATTCTCTGGAGGAGGAGACAAGGAGCAATAATGAGAGCCTTGGAACAAGAACTGCACCCCAGGAAGAAACAAAAAGCAAAGGTATCTTCTTGTATGTGCGGGTGTAGTGTCTTCCAAGTCGCCTATGGAAGATTGTCTCCCTCCCCCTTCAAAGGTCCTAGTCTACGATTCGATCCGAGAAAACAGTGTTTATTTTATAAAAACAGTGTTGAATGAACGACAATGACAAAAAAGTGTGTCAATGAGTGTTAAAGTGGTGTGAGTGGTCAAAACAGTGAACGCTCTATGAGTGCGAAATATAACTCACCGGCTAAGAGCCTCTTAATTAATGTATCAATTTTGGTCGCCCTCAGCAATTCCATGCAAACAAATTATTCATTAAATTTGATTTTTATGATTGTGCTATGCTATTACTGTACTTTTAACTATGTTTACTTGGTTCTACAAACATTTCATATATTTTGTTTGTTTGTTTAATTGTTATTCTATGAATTTCTTTTTTTGAGCATTTCTGCCTTGTTGAATTTTCACATTGCCTTCAGCAACTTATCAAGTGAATTTTTTTTTTCACTCTTGCTGTTAATGTTCCATACGGAATGTTATGTGTGTTTTCATTTTCAATGTGTCTTATTTTCAATGCCGTGTATGTTCTGTATTCATGATTTGTTTATCTATGTTTATTTGTAATTTTGGATTGTTTATGTATGTTGTCCCAACCCCGTGGTCTCAACAGCCATATTTGCATCTCCATTGACTTAGTATTTTAATGTGATATCATTCGTGTGTAATATGTAAATTTTGAGTGATATCCCCAAGCTTTTTTTGTCTTGCTCATTAAGAAACCAGATATTAGATTAGAAAAGTTTGCTTTCAATGAGTCAGTATAATTTCCTCATCCTCAATCAAAATTTTCAATCGATGAGGGGTGATGAGAGACGGCTGTCTGCCATCTTCCCTAGGTTTTTAACTTTGTAAATTATTTAAGTTCACTACATGGCCTTTATTGCAAAACGAGAACGCCCTCCTAATCGGAGGCATGAGGAATAGCATTTCATTTCATGTTTTTAAATGTTAGTTTTGTAATATTGCTGGGATTTTATTATGCTAATAATTTATCATTGTGTCAATGTTTTATATGTTAGTTTCTGTAATATTTCTGGGATTTTATTATGCAAATAATTTATCATTGTGTATATGAATGTGGCAATATGAATGGTTTCTCCGTGTCGCCACAGTCCCTGTGGGAATGTGTACTTGCTTTATTCTGTATGTGCATGTATGAGTATCTTCTAGCATGGGAGTCTGAGTGTATATATGAGAATTTTCGTTGTTGGCTGCTGGCTGCTCACTACTAGTGTTCTCTGGCTTCGTATCGATAGGTAGTCGTTACCAAACTCTGCTTTTGATGCTACCAAAGAGGTGCCTCCACTCCTTGGCTTAAAGTTGGGTTGGCAATGCCCAGTTACCGAGCCTCAGCAAAACGCATGAGTTTCATCTCTCCCACACCCCCTCGTTTTTCGTGGGTTTTGCCGATTTCCGGCCGCTGGCGAAGGCTCTCTCACAGGCCGATAGGACATTCTGTGACTGCGCTTCGACCTGGTAAGACTTTCTGATTTTCTTTTCTCCCTTGAGATGGTAGCGATTCGTTGTCTGTATTTTTAGACCTCAGAACTTAGGTTCATTTTTCGGGATAAGATTCTCCGATCATGTACAGAAATGTATTCTATTTCATTTCAGTGGATTTGCATAGGTAAATGCGGTGAATATGCAACTAATTCGGTTTGATAATGGCTTGGAATCGGTAACCCGTGTGAGACTAGCTGGTGGTGTATGAAATCTGTTTAACTTCTTTCTAGCTTTGTGGAAGGCGACTAATATGCGGGAATATTTTTATTCTGTGTAGTGCATGTAAAATATTCTTTTCCGTTTTTTCCATCCACGAGTGATATGTACGCCACATGGTGTGTTCTTAGAACAAGCCTTCAGCTACCCTGTGTCAGTTTCTATGCCCTTCAGGCAAGAAATTATGCATGCATCCTTCTGATTTCCTTTAGTACATCTCGATCTCCTCTCCGCCTATTTTAAATTGTTACAGACTTTTACACTGCCGTCAGTAAATTCTCTTCTAGTCTTGGACGATCCTCTTTATTAGCTTGCTTATGAAATACTACACATTTCTAGGGGCTGCATCCCGTATTTCTTAGATGATTTTTTCCAACATTGAATTTATTCCACTTTTCTGATTTATGAAGACTGGACTTCGTCTACCCATGTGAAACCTTCCCAATGGCGTCTAACTGTATTTCTTTAGCTTTCTCATGATATCCTATGCATTACTAAGGATTGCATGAGTTGTAACAGTATAATTTATGGAATACTCATGGATGGTACAACATATACACAAATGCACGGTACAGTGGTGGCAAGTCACGGACACAGTTAATGACCGGCGAGAGCTACACATGAACTGAGGCACGCCTTGCACACCGCGAGCTCACCCGGTCGTGGCGGCGCTGCAGGCCCTCAGAGGCGGCGCCATCGTGCGGCGGACTCGGCCGTGGCGCGTCTTCCAGGTGCCGTGGACGGACGGGACGCAGCTTGCAGTGGCGCGCTCCAACTTCCCTCCCCTCTTCCGGGAAGCCGACATCGCAGATGGAGGCGGAAGATGGCCGGCGTCGCTGGATCGTGGAGGCGACGGGAGTCGCCCACGTGACCCTGCGACCGCGGCGGGGCGGGAGCCGGCCGGAGACCGCGAACGCCTCGATCGCCTCATCTGCGTCCGAGGGGATGTCGTCAGCACGTCGCTGCGCGGCCAACCAGTCCGGGGGCACGTAGGGGCGGAAGTGCCCACGCCGGCGGCGACCAGGTCATGGCAGGGTCCCCGCTAGCAAAGGTGACAGTGGCGGAGAGGCCGGTCGCATCTCGACGTCGCTACTGAAGGATGACGCCTCCCCTGCCGGCGCTCCCCCCACCGCCGGTGCGGGAAACGACACGGCCGCGTACGTAGCAGGACCCGCGCAGGCAGGAGGCGGGCGCGACTAAGGGGCACCGGCCAGAGCGTCGACCCGCGGGGACAGAGGCCACATCTCGACGTCATCATCAGCGGCCGACTGTTGGCGTTGTGGACGCCCATCCGTAGCGCCACTTCCCTGTGCCTCGTCCAGCGTCGGCTCCGACGGTAAGGCGTCGTCGTGGCGGCGGTTTGTGGGCAAGAACGCAGTAGAGGCTGCCGTGCGACAGCCGTCAGCGGGAGGAGGCCGGTGCCACCGTGATGTCGGACGGATTCCTCTCTCGACCTCCGTATCTACAGAGGGGTATCCGACAGGCACAGTCGTGAGATCTGAAGGCGGTGGCGTGGGGCTCCACCGAGGACGTAGTTGATTGAGATGGCGGGAGATCATCACCCTGTCTGCATCTACCACGCACGCTGTGGAAAGGAGCCAAGGTGAGGTGGGAAATACCATTATTAGTGCAGAACTGTTGAAAATAAGATGACGTGAATTGTGGGCCATTATCAGAGACGAGCGTCCGAGGAAGGCCTTCAATAGCAAAGATCTGTACCAGGGCTCTGACCACATCTTCTGCCGTAGTGGAGCGCATACGCACGACGTACGGATAATTAGACAGTGCATCTACCACCACGCACCACATTGACTGATAGAAAGGGCCAGCAAAGTGCATATGAATGCGGTCCCAGGGTGCTCCGGAGTAGGCCACAGGGAAAAAATGCGCCGGGGTGCAGCTTGTTGGGTAGCACACTGAGGGCACGTACCAACCAACTGCTCAATGGCGGCATCATCGATTCCCCGCCAATAGACAAAACGGCGTGCAAGTACCTTCATGCGTGTGATACCCCAGTGACCCCGATGTAACAGAGTTAACATATGAGGCTGTAAGTCGGACGGAATAACGACACGAGGCTCGTCGGAATCGGTACTGAGGAGGAGGACACCATCGATAACTGACAGCCAGTGTCGAAGCTGGAAATAGGTGTGCAGAGGGCCAGCCTCTTTGGCGGACAATCGCTCAGGCCACCCGGCAGTGACATGCTTAAGCACCTCCCGGAGCACAGGGTCCCGACGGGTGGCTTGCGTGGCTCTATTGGCTGTAATCGGAAGTCGCTCAACTGCGTCGTGGAAACGTTCATCAATCTGAAAAATCGCCACCTCGTCTTTGTCGAAGGAAGGGTCAGGACCCATGGGCAGACGGGACAAGGCGTCGGCATTGGCATGGTGCGACGAGGGCCGATAATGAATTTCGTAGTGATAGGCACTCAAAAACAGAGCCAAACGTTGTAGACATTGCGAAGTCCGGTCTGGAAGATGAGTACGCGGACCAAACAGTGCCACCAGAGGTTTGTGATCCGTGATAAGGTGGAATTTAATGCTATAGACGAACACATGAAACTTCCGAACAGCGTAAACAATCGCCAAAGCCTCATTCTCAATTTGAGAATAATTACGTTGGACATCTGACAACGTCTTAGACGCGTAGGCAATGGGCTGCTCGGAACCATCATCCAGTCTATGGGCCACACCGCTCCAATCCCATGCTGAGAAGCATCCGTAGCTAGGACTAGCTGTCGGCCTGGTGTGAATGTGCCGAGGCAAGGTGAGGACTTTAACATTGATTTGATGCGTGCGAATGCCGCCTCACAAACAGCAGACCACACAAACGGAACACCTTTCTTTTGAACTGCATTCAAAGGATATGCGACTTCCACCACATTAGGAAGAAATTTGGAGTAGTAGCTGACCTTGCCCAAAAAGGACTGGAGTTCCTGCAAATTCGTAGGACGAGGAAGATGGTCAATCGCCGTAACCAACTCTGACCTAGGGCGGACGCCATCCCGTGACACCAGGTGTCCCAAATACTCATTTTCAGGTTGAAAGAACTGTGATTTTTGACGATTGCATTTGAGGCCTGTTGGGTGCAATTTCGTGAACAACAGCCGCAGATTGTTTAAGTGATCTTTGCGGGAGGAACCGGTGACGATGATATCGTCCAGATAGTTCGCACAGCACGCAATGTCGTCCAATAACTGTTGCAAGAACCATTGAAATGTCGCGGGCGCACTCGCGACCCCAAACGGCAGACGTTTGTAGCGGTACAGCCCGAAGGGAGTATTGAGAACCTAGAATTGTTGAGAATCAGAATCTAAGGGAAGCTGGAGGTACGCTTCCGCCAAATCAATCTTTGAAAAACAATCACCGCCTGCCAATTTGGGAATGGGAAAACAATCTATCACTGACTGCGAGTTAACCGTAGACTTGAAATCACCGAACAACCAAAGGGCTCCTGCGGGTTTCTTTGTTATCACCAGAGGAGTCGCCCACAAGCTAGAGGAAACTGGTTCGATGATACCCAAGCCGTGCAACCGATCCAACTCGTTCTTAACCGCTGGGCGCAAAGCAAAATAAATAGGCCGGGCGCGACAAAATTTCGGAACCGCTGTAGGTTTGAGAGTGATGTGCACCTCATAACCAATGGCCATTCCCAAACCCGCCGAGAAAAGTGCTCCAAACTCGCGGCAAAGGGAATCCAATTCATTAAACGGTATGGAGTCAGACACAAGATGAACAGCATCGTGAATGCTGAAACCAAACGCCGTGAACGCATCCAGGCCAAAAATGTTTTCTGAAGTCGCGCTTGTGACGGCCAAAAACGTGACGGCGCGCACTACGTGCCGGTACTCCACCTCAATCGTAAACTGACCGAGCACTGGAATCGGCTGTTCACTATAGCCGACCAAATGACGAGAAGTTTTAACAAGAGGCTGCTTCCCAAGTGCCAAATACGTATCCAAATTTACGAGAGAGACAGAGGCACTGGTATCAACTTGGAAACGGAACGGCCGATTTTGAATTAGAAGTGTGACATAAATCTTTGAAGAAGTGACCTGCTCCTGTCCAGGTGTGGTATAAAGACAGTTTACTTCCAGTTGGGACTTTTCGGAATACGGCGGCCGTCCGCGTGCAGAAGTCCGACAAACAGCCGCCACGTGGCCTTGTTTACGGCAGGACGCGCACCGAGCGCGGCGGAAGGGGCAGTGCGGGCGATCGTGCGCACGAAAACAGTCCAGATAAGAGGGAAAATCGCGTCGTCGTTATGGAACGGCGGAAGGTACTCGTGAAGACGAAGACGAAGAGGAGGGCGAAGAACGACGCCCGTGGGGGCGCGAGGACTGTACCGCCGCCACCTCTACCATTTCCTCAAACTGATCCGCTGCCGCCTGGGACACCGTAAAAGCTTGTGCAATAGAAAGAACCTCATCAGGGGTGGGATCCTGTAACCGCAAAGCCTCGCGACGCACAGCCCTATCAGGAGCCGAACGGAAAACAACGACGGGAATTAAGGAATCTGCATATGACTGCTGACAATTTGTACACACAAAACCACACTTACGACTCAAACCGCGGAGGTCTGCCACCCAGGACTGATACGACTGACCAGGTTTCTTTTTGCTTTGATGAAAATCCAGGCGGGAAAGCACCACGTGCGTTTGCTGCCGATTATAAGAACTAAGCAATTCCGACATACGGGAAAAAGACAACTCGGCGGGCTCTGACAGCGGAGCTAGGTTTCGCAGTAAACGAAAAGTATCGGGCTCGATCCACGATAAGAAGAAAGACTTTTGTAAGTCCGGACGCCGCACGTAGGAGTAGGAGTGGAAAGCCGGAAAAGCCGGATGAGCGGGGGGATAGGCCTGGGGCGGCGGGGAAGAGGCCGCAGCGGGACGAGAAGAAGTAAACTACTCCGTAAGCAAATCTAGCTGTTGCTGCTATTGATCTAACTGCTGCTGCTGCTTTTGCAGTAACTGAAGCAACGCCGGATCCATAACCAGCGCAAACAGAAAACACGCGTAAGAACGAAACTCGTCGCCAATTATCCTGTTGTAACAGTATAATTTATTGAATACTCATGGACGGCACAACATATGCACGGTACAGTGGTGGCAAGTCACGGACACAGTTAATGACCGGCGAGAGCTACACATGAACTGAGGCACGCCTCGCACACCACGAGCTCGCTCGGTCGTGGCGGCGCCATCGTGAGGCGTCTTTTAGATGCCGCGGACGGACGGGACGCGGCTTGCAGTGGCGCGCTCCAACAGCATGCTGTAGCTATTTTTCTTTATTTTTCCGAAGTTGAATTTTTGTAATTTTTCTGGTTTTCGGAACCACGTGGCTCCGAACTCCGACTTAAAGGATTTATAGCTAGTGACTTGTGTGTGGGCAGTGGCTTACGATAGCGGCGCCTGCTTCTGCCTCCTATCAGCGCGCTGAGTTGGGTGAGCTTCGCTTTGCTTCACGTGTGCGAGTGGCTGAATTCTTGTTGATTGTAAATCCCTCCCCCGATGATGTTCAGTTCAGATTACTTTAATTTAATGTGGTAGTTCAATGAGATGCATTTTTATTGTTTAACAAAATTGGTGCCCCCCTTTGCTCATGTTTGAACTGAATAAATGATTTATTGTCAGTGAAATTTTATAGTTCTTATAAATATTAGTTTATGAATACCCTTCCTTTTTATTCAATGTTTTTTTTTCACCAGTGCTGAGAGCAAATTCAGATGCATAGTATCATATTTTTAATCCCGTTGCGCCATAAATGTTTTCTCAGCCACCTTCATGAAATTGTTTAGTTCGCAGTGGCTTGTATATTAATAATTGTGTGTTATTCTCGTGATCTACGACATATGCTGGCCACAGTCTCTTTCTCATCCTGATGCTACAGTAAAGTTTGAGTCAGTTCTAAATTCTGGGCCAGAGAAAAAGATTCTGTTCCAGGAAGTAGTTAGTAGTTCACGCGAATCCTTTAGCTGGTTTTATGACCAGAGTTATATGTTTAAAGTTAGCTTCTATCTGGCTCCCTTCAGCTAGAATTAATTTTACAATTAACGGTGGTCTTTCAAGATTTGTCTTTTTTTTATAGTCCTGGCTCACAGCATTCTTCATCATACGGCCCATTTTAATTCGAGATGACTCCTTCAGGTCCCCGTTACCTCTACCGTCAGGAATGTAGTAAACGGTATGCTTATTGTGAAAGCTGTAAGAAGTTGATACAGCAGTTTGAAATAATAGTTACAAAAGCTGCTAACAGATGGCGCTGTACGCTGTACAGCTCATATCAGCATACATAAGTGAAATAATCGTATGAAAACACTCTTTGCAAACAATCATATCACAATGTTTTCAAAATGTTCACCATTGGCACTACTGAGGTGACGCAAATGAAGAATGAAATTCGCCATCACATTTCATAGTGTCTCAACCGAAATGGATTCACATGCCATAGAGATCGCCGATTCAAGCTTGTCCAGTATGGCGGGATGCTTCGGGTAGACCATGTCTTTCACTGTGCCCTACAAAAAAAAGTCACAGGGAGTCAAATCCGGCGAATATGGAGGCCAATCCATGCCTGCACTAGTAAATTTGGGATATTCCAAAGCAATTACTCGATTCCCGAAGTATTACTCAAGAAAGCGAAAAACTTGTTCGGTCCGATGTGGTCGGGCTCCATCTTGCATAAACCATTCAGTACCTGCTCGATCCTCTAACGCTTGCTGTGTGGCGACAAATTGTTCCAAAATTGCAACGTAACGTGCACCAGTGACGGTTTTTCTAATGAAGAAAGTGCCAATAATGCCTCTGCTGCATACTGCAGCCAACACAGTAACTTTAGGAGAACACAGGGGTTTCGCTTCACACCAATATGGCTTTTCGGAACCCCTCAGGTGGAAGTGTGCTTCATCTGTAAACCAGATGCAGCCAACATCAAATCCTTCACTATCAATCATTGTGAGCATCTGATTAGCAAAGGCAACCCTTTGTTGCATAGCTCGTACTGGTATGGCCTGGTGCGTTTGAATTTTGATTCTCAGTATTTTCAGCGTGCTGGAACGCTTCAAACCAGTCTCAGATGCAATTCTGCGGACGAATGACATTGGATTTCGTTGAATAATTCCAGAAACTGTGGCGATATTTTCAGGCGAAACTGTGGTTTGCTTGCGGCCAACATGCCCCACTAGATCATCAGTTACGCTGCCTGTCCGATGAAAGTTTGCGAAGAGAGTAGGAATGGTTTTCGCATCGGGTGCTTTTGGAACATTAAATCGTGCTTCAAAACTTCGCCTTGTTGCCGTAGGACTCTCTTCTAACCTGTGGTACTCTAGCACCAGAAAAACGCGTTGTTCAATGGAGTACATGGTTTTAATCTCTTCCTTCGGTACGATAACCTCCTTTCACGCTTCAATAGTGGAACTGATCGCTCTGGGCTTCGGATCACTATTTATACTAGGCATTACGTATGGCGATTACAGCGCCATCTGTTAGCAGCTTTTGTAACTATTATTTCAAACTGATTCATTAACTTCTTACAGCTTTCACAATAAACATACAGTTTACTGCATTCCTCTATCGATCTTTGTTTTCTAGATATTTAATTTTGAAATCAGATAGTCCTTTTCTGGACACGGTTATCAGTGACGGTAGAGGTAACGGGGACCTGAAGCTGAAGGAGTCATCTCGAATTAAAATGGGCCGTATGATGAAGAATGCTGTGAGCCAGGACTAGACGGTTGCCTTTGCAGAATGAAGTGGCACTCCTTCATTTGTGACTGTGTTTTGCGTTGCCCATATCCCACAATCTTGGACTGTGATCTGGCCTTTAAGGTTAAAACAGGTGTCATCTGTCCACAAAATGTTCAATGGCCAACCGTTATACCCTTCCATACGCACGAGAACTTGTAGAGCGAACTTGCGTCTCGCTGGCAGGCCAGCAGGAAGCAACTCCTGCAGATGAGTAATTTTATACGGATGGCAATGCAAAATATTGCGTAGAATTTTATGTACCGCCCTGGGAACCGTTTGTAAGGATCGGAAAAGTCCTCGTGCACTGCAGTCTCTATGCTATGCCGACACCTTCTAGAGAGGGCAAATGGATTTTCTCCCTCTGACACACTTCACTTTAAACGATCCTGTTTCTTCGAACTTGTTCACTATATTCTACAGAGCCATCCCAGTCATCGGACCAAAACCTTTTCTCGTGTTCTTTTATGACCGTAGCTTTCTTAAAGCTTCAACTGCAGTGACGTCATCCTTGTAAAAAGCGTTACAAGAAGAGCTCTATCCTGCATTGAGAGACCCATGACTATATGCAATAGGAGGCTAGCGACACGATATATCGTGTGTTTTGTATAGGCTGCGCTGGTCCCGGCGTGGCCTCTGCCTGTCGGCCGCCGTCGTCTCCTCGGCCGCCAGTCTCCTCCCTCGGCCACATCCTTCCCTTTTGTTGGCCGGCTCCTCTTCCCCTTTCACTCCACCTCCCCCTCATTTGCGATGAACAATTACTATTTCTGGAACATTCGTAGCGTTCGGTGAAACTGCGTCCAAGTCGATTGTAATGTACTCTCCGCTGAGCACCCTGCAGCGTCTTGCGGAATACGACACCATCCCCCACGGAATGATACATGTGTGTGGTAACTTTCACGGTGATCGCTCGAATGGTGTTGATATCTGTTCTAGGAAACTACACGAAACTCAACGAAACAAATCTGTTTATGGTACTCTTTGCCATTTATAGTACGAATTACTACGTTCACAGTGGCCATCCTTTTCGTTTGAAGTTAAAGTGTACAAGACGTATAAAACTATAGACTAGGTGTCGAATTCTGCGAGTGATGGAACATTACGGAAGGAAAACCCTGGCCGGCCGCGGTGGCCGAGGGGACTGAGGTGCTTCAGTCACGGTCTGCACGGCCAGTACGGTCGGGGGTTCGAATCCCCCCTCGGGCATGGATATTTGTGCCGTCCTAGTTCGTAAGTTGTTCATAAGTAGTTTGTAAGTTTAGGGACTGATGACCCCGTAGTTGAGTCCCATAAGCTTTACAAACATTTGAACATTTTTAGAAAACCCTGAACCAAGCGTTAGGAAGAGATTTACGAAAGAAAGGAGGGGAGAGAGAAGAGAGGAACGTAGGGAAGATTTGAAGTTTCTTTCAGGCAGGTTGTGTTATTTGTGCGGGTGTAAGGTGGGTGAAGGTACAAGTGCGAGCGTCAATCTTCACATGGTGGTTATAATAGCAGACAATTTGACGAATTACAGTTTCGAGAAGCGACATCGTGTGAGCTGTACTAAACAGCTATCCGATGGAGTAAAGAGGTTGCAGAAAGGCCGCGGTATGACGGACTGGCCGGCGTGAAAATAAACGCCAACGCTAGCGGAGAATCGATAGCCTGCCGCCTGCCGCCCGCAGCCACATCTTCATACGCCATACAAACGTATTGGACGGAAGAGCCAACTTTAACTCTACCACCAACAATAGTCCATCTCCTTTACTATGTTGATGATACGGCTTTCCCCGACTTCTATCCTGCCCTTTAGAAATACCGGCCCTCTCTGAAACACCACCTCGGTTAGTTTACGCCTGGTGTAACCAATAGCTCATAAAGGTCAATATTTCCAAATTACATGTGGTAATTGTGTGTCTATAGTAGATAGTTTGGCCAGTCCAAAATTAGAAATCTATCAAATCGGTCTTCACGGTTTGACAGCTCAAATGTTTCTATACCTATTGGACCAAACTGCCGTGGTCATCAGTCCCTAGACTTACAAACAACTTAAAGTAACTTATACTAAGGACAAAACATATACCAACGCCCGTGGAAGGATTCGAACCTCCAACAGCGACCAACCATGCGCTCCGCAGCGAGGTGCTTTTGACCGCTCAGCCACTCCACCGAGAGGTTTGACAGCTAATGAAAAATCCTATAATGGTGTCAATTCATTATTTTGGTACTTAATGTATTATCAAAATCACTATCTCATCAGTTTAAATTGTTTTTAAATTTACAATGAAGCTTAGTCACTGATATTCAGCAATGAAGTTGGTGTGCATCAAAATGGGTGTACTTAACCCAATCGTCATTCTGTTTTTGAGCTCCGTGTTAACTCTGGAAAATTATGTTCCGCTGGCTCTTAATAATGATTGAGCAACAAATAGAAATGTTCAAATGTTTGTATAGTCTATGGGACTTAACTACGGGGTCATCAGTCCCTAAACTTACTAACTACTTATGAACTACTTACGAATTAGGACGGCACAAATATCCATGCCCGAGGGGGGATTCGAACCCCCGACCGTAGTGGCCGTGCAGACCGTGACCAACAAATAGATGAAGCATGGTTATTCAGGGACATAATACACTATTTCATACAAATGTTAATAATACCCACATCGAACAAAAGTTGTAGCTATTGGAAAATAATGGAACACTGTAAAAATGAAAGGCAGTAGGGTCATTAAATCTTTTGGAATACTGCATGAGATATTTCAATGTTTCCTATTTTCCTCGCACACAGTTTCAAGTAGTCCTTCTTTCTCCAGCGATGTTTTATAAGGAAAAGCCCCTGAACTGCCTCCGTTGGAATAAATTATCTTCATTTTCTTCGGTGCGATATTATAACTGTGTTTTCAAGATGGCAGCATAGTTAAAAAGCCGAGTGGCCGAGCGTTCCAAGGCGTTTTGCTGCGGGGCGCGCGGTTTCTCAGCGTCGGAGGTTCGAGTCGTCCCTCGAGCATGTGTGTGTGTGTGTGTGTGTGTGTGTGTGTGTGTGTGTGTGTGTGTGTTGTCCTTAGCATAAGTTAATGGAAGTTAGATTAAGTAGTTTGTAAGCCTAGGGACTGATAAACGCAGCAGTTAAGTCCCTTAGATTTACAAACATTTGAACATTTGATGGTTAAGAAAATCGTTTTTCTGCATTGCGAAGGCAGTGAAATTTTTTTTGTTTCCTAGATTCTGTAATCAGTTTTGTTCACTCATCTTGGTTCTCCATGAGCCTGATAAAAGTTTTTCTCTTCAACCCTTTCTTACTGATAGTGCTCCTTTTTTGGAAGATGGTTGGTGGCAAATCATCCCTAATCTCGTTATCAGCTTTGCTGAACACAGGATGACATATTCGTCTTTTTTTTCGAAATTATTGGATTGCCACCATCAGAATCAAGGGGTTGAATAACCATTTGGTCTGCGATTCGTACATAGTTTGATGCGCTAGGACTCCAAAAAAAAAAACAATAATTACGAGCCGGCCGCGGTGGCCGAGGGGACTGCGTCGCGCCAGTCACGGTCTGTTTGTAAGTTTAGGGACTGATGACCCCGTAGTTAAGTCCCATAAGCTATACAAACATTGGATTTTTGAATAATTACGAGGAAACAAAAATTGTAAGTTAAGTTATAGAAAACAGGATTCCAAATACTGTTATTCATATTATTTGTTTTGAGTACAAATCAAGAATGGTCTCGACACGTGAAAAGTGATGAACGCTGCGATAGGTATACCACGGTATATCAGTAGATAAATAGTTACATTGTGAAATTATGTTAGGTGCCAAAGTAAGAATAAAAATGAAGAATATTTGCCTCGTTCTGCGTTGTCAGCGTGGTTATGAATGACCTCCACGTCTTGATATTCGTCACTGGTCACCTGTTTTCGCGATCTAAGGTTACGATAAGAATTGCATTTTGTAAAATTACCAATTCACAAAACTCAAGAATGAACAGACGGCCGCACAGCACGTAGTACCGACCCACTACACACATTCCCAACTCCGTTCTGATATTGATCCCTACTACCGAATCTAAATACACCGTACCCACCCTCCTTTATCAGGTCTCCCTTACCCTACCCTTTTCTTATTCCCCTTCCAATTGATAGCCGCACTTATATTCTCTTGCGTGCCAGCAGCAACTGCACCTCATGAATAGTACGCACTTCCCCTCCATTCGTAGGGCACCACCCTCCTTTCTTCCTTAACGCTTTCATTCTCACATTATGAATTCATCTTTTGAAAAATTAAAATTCGGTGTTTTCTGCATTAATACAGTGCACTAAATATCAAAATATGTGTTTTAAAATTATTGATCGAACTATTGTTTTTTTTTATGTAATGTATTTCATGCACATCAAAGATGTTTCTATCGAGGTATTTTATTACTTAGGACGTTATTTTCTTGATAGGTAACACTGCTATAACGCTATAACGCAATAACGCTAGCATATATTCGCCACGGCACCAGAGACAAAACAATTCGCTGCTGAAATAAAATAACATGAACCACACTCACGCACACACTCAGAGCCACGTAACACAACCTGCAAGACGGATAGATGAATGCCTCAGAAGTGGCTACACGCCAAACCAAGCGGCAAAATAGCGAACTAGAAGCACGTTGTTCATCAACAACAACGCGACTTTAAAGACTGATACACGAAATATGGTATAAATCAACTTTTAATACGTTGTTGTCGAGGAACAACACTGGGAATGAAAGGGTAAACGACCAATGTTCCATGTTCAATGACAGATTACCTATCTCAAGGCAGTTTAATGGCAGTGAAGTGTTTCGTATTATGATCAGTGTTTTTTAAACATTTTTAAACGTCTTAAATGTAGTGTTGTTTTTTTTACAGTTTTACCGTTTTCATAATAAGTTTTCAAATTAGAAATGGAAAAAAACTATACATCACTTCAAGGTTCAATAACTTCTTAATATTGTCACGTTGCTGGTTTTAACCTAGCGATTGTCACACACATACAGGAGAACTGATTGAACTGACTTTGGTTCTAAGATTACACAGTATGAATAGACTCACAGAAACCCATGGAACATTACTTCTGAATACATCTAGAAGGTACGAGGTCTACAATGAAGAGCCAAAGAAACTTTTTTACCTGCCTGATATCGTGCAGGGCCCACACAAACACGACGTGGCATGGCCTAGAATAATGTCTGACGTAGTGCTGTAGGGATCATCCCGCAGGGCTGTCCATAAATCCGTAAGAGTACGCTGGGTGAAGATTAGTTGCAGCGCAAAATAGTAACATACAAAATAGTAACATACAAAATAGTAACATACAAACGAGCAATCATCCGCCATCAGGCGGACACAAGTTTACCATAAGAAAATTAGTTTTATTTATAACAAGACTTGCACAACAATAAGTTTTCAGGGCCGATTTGACTGGGCATGGACACGACGCAGATATGAACAGGGAATGAGGAGGGAACTTCCTGTGTCGCCAACATGAACTTGATGCGGGCGTCAGGCGGTGGCTGCGCGCCTGTTCTGCGCTCCCCGACTCTGCAGCGCGAAGGCGTCACACAGTGCTGCGTTTGCAAAGGCGGGAGCTGCTAGCATCTCTTCTCGCTTCTCCTGCGACGGAGCGAGTGTCCTTTACGGCGGTTTCTCACCGAGCCCCTCCCCTCTCCAGCAACGGCTTCTCCTCGAATTTTGCGTCTCTTTGGCTCAGTGATTGGTGGGTTGGTCTTACAAAGTCATCCAATAGCTGATCGCCGTTTTCACGACCACGCCTCTCAGTCCCCGATGTAAATTTTCTGTGGGTGGAGATGAGACTTGCGAAATGGTGTCTTTCCCACGTTTGAAGTGTGTTGTCTTTATCGTCTACATTCCTTCTCGGTTCGAAAAAACAGTTCTTTGTGCCAGCTGTCTGTGTTAGGCCTGTCTGGTATGCCATTTACCAGGGTCTTTATCCCTGGCCAGAAACACTGTTTCAGTGGAACCACTTTATCTATACTGCAAGCTCTCTCCCACTCACGCACTTGTGCACCGTAGGGGTTTCGTTATCTTCTTCCTGTCTGCAGGGGTCCACGGCTTACCTGCGATTCGTCGCTTTTTTATAAACGACTCCTCTGGTATCTGCAGACAAGGGCTTTCTCTGCACACACACACACTATTGTGTCCATTTCGTTGTAAGGGCCTCTCTTCCCTGTCGCCTTTCATCTGCACGCTCCTAAATTCAGGCTGCGGGCTGGCGCGGCGTGCGCGAATGCTTCCATCGGCGAAGTCACTGAACAAAACGGTCCCTGGCCGAAATATTACAATATGGAGTGACTCTCGTGTGGACAGCAGTCGGTGCATCAGCGAGTTGAAATCCTTCAGTCAGCAGTCTGTTGACTGCGACAGCAGACACGAGAAGCGACAGGGTATATTCGTAGCTAGTAAACATTTCATAAGTACACCTAACTCATCTTTCACAAGAGTGAATGGCCAGGAGATAAGTCAGCAGTTAACAGGAGAATTGAGTGAACGCTGCACTCAAACGTGGGACACATTTGGTCCTTTCGAACCATCCCACATCTCGTAGTTTCAGGCGATTTTTATATATATATACTCGTGAAAAGAATTGTGCTCGCTTGGCCATTGGGATCGACGATACTAAGGAGAGCAGTCGTCGATCCAATTATCTAATCACTGTATTCAGCTTACGTAACAAATAAAGCAGTACAGCTGCAACTAGGAGGTGGAGTCCGGGAACTACTACACTTCGCACTGATCATAATCCAGGGAAGATAGTGAACTGAGATACTATCGTTTTGCCAACTCCGAGTATGTTTGCTGCCTGAGGCCATCTCAGACTTCATTGACTATTTCCACGAAAGCCAATGCTCCTGCCGACACTCTAGGACTCTGGTGCTAAACCTGCTGGGCGGTATCAATAGTTCATCTGTCGCCACAGCATCCAACTCCAGTGGTTCCAAGTATGGACCCACAAGCAGCTGTATAGACAGAAGGTGCGATCGAGAACACCTTCCTGGTAGCCTCTTCTTCGTCTCCCAGATACAGCGGCGCGGGTACCGCCCATCCGAACGGCAGCCGGCAGCCGGCGCATAGAATACGCACCCACACGGAGAGCTGACGCGACCATAGGTGACGCCACCTGCTGATCTAGCTCCTGACGAGCTAGCGCTTACACCACGAAATCTTGTAACAACTGAATAGACCTGTACACACTAATAGTGTTTATTAGAGTCCTCTGGCGCTCCACTCGGTATCTCCGCCTTATTCTGACACGAACCTCGTAACCTACTGCTAGGCCCCAAGCAAACTGGTGCCAGAAGTGGTTGGACCTTTGCCAATTGGAGGTCAAAAGTGGGCCAGGTACAAGCCAAGAGGATTTGTAGTAGGACTCCAGAGTAAATTCGTCTCCATATTCAGCTGTACAGTAAGTACAGTAAACACACTTTGTTGTTTCTTTTGTTGTGACTATGTCACAATGTAAATGAGTCGAGGGACCAGCTGCATCCAATGTATTTTTGACAAGCATGGGGGACGTAGGAACCCTAAGAAATCCAGAGCTTAGAGGTAATTGTAAAAAGATGTATTTATTACCAATGAAGTGGAACATATTATTTAAAAGTGGCATAGTCAGCCAGTCATTAATTTTATACCATTCAGGTGTTCTACCTGTAGACGCTAGGGTCATGCAGCGCACAACTATACTCAGTGTCGGTGGACAATGATTAGATTTAAGGTATTCCTCTTTTTCAAGCAAGTATATTGCTTAGAAGAGTGATATTAAGTTGTTCAAAAAATGTTTGTAAAGCGTATGGGACTTAACTGTGGGGTCATCAGTCGCTAAACTTACAAACTACTTATGAACTACCTTATACTAAAGACGGCGCAAACACCCATGCCCAAGGTGGGATTCGAACCCCCAACGGGGAACGGCCTCATGCATCGTAGCATAGCGCCTCAATGCGCTCGGCCGCTCCGCCACGGCGATATTAAGTTGCAAAAATATGACAGATCGGAGGTCATCTTCGACTACTGAGTGTATAACCCCACTGACGGAGCAAGTGTCGCGTTTCTTAGAGGAAAGTCCTCAGTTAAAGTTGTCAGGAGTTCCAGTCACAGCTTGAATCATTTCGGACTGCACAGAGTTTGCAGTTGGGTACAAGTAAATTTCAGTTGCCGCCAACTAAGTAGTCACCCGCACTAGACGCTTCCGTAGGAAACCTCATTATACCATTCTCCTGTAATACAACAGAGGACGTCACGATATTCATTCATGGTGTGTTGGTGACAACTGGAATGTGTAGTTGGTCAGATGAAACTACTCTGCAGATGTATTATGAAACACTGGGCATAGCGAGCACTTTTGAACAATTAGTAGAGGGTTTACATCAGAGATGCCGTAAACAGAACAGTGATAGATTTTTTAGGGAAAAATTGAGCGGGTTAACGCAGAAAACAGGCGAAATTGTGGAATCATTTTTGGATAGAATCTGTAAAATAAATGCTCAAACGTATGAGTTAACGCAGATTCTGGAGGCGGATCGTGATCTACTTCTGATGTCAGAGAATAGAGCTCTCGATCTATTTCTACGAGGGATTCTGGCAGAATTCTTGTGCAGAGTGCGTATGGAAAATGCAGACGATTGTGTTGCTACTCATTTGCAGGAAATAGATATAGCTACACGGTACATAATGATCAACATATTTTTACTTCAGAAAAGAATGATTACCGTTGCGAGTAGTAGGGCAATGGGTGTTTCGCCCCAATGAGATTCGCCGGTCTTTTGTTTGTCATGGGCGCCAAAGCACCGCTACTTTCCCCCCACCACTACCCCCACAAATGCTTACTTGGGCCACCATCGCCCCCCCTGCCCCCATTTATTTATATTAAATTTGCATATCAAATTAACCTCCCGCTGCTGCCACTGCCACCACACGTCCCCGATATGTTGATACCTGTCCAGCCCCAGCCGCCAGACTGGCGCCACCCCCACCACCCCCGGCGATCATGTACTTGTGATAGAGTGCATACGCAAGAGAATTGTCGCAGTGCACTTATGGTGACCCCGTCGCGAGAAAAGCGCGCCGCTCCCTGCCTCCCTGTCATTGCGCAGAATTATTTAAGCACCCCATGAGAAAAGTGTGTCACTGACCACGCGTCACACTTCGCGTGTCAGTCAAAGATGAGCGTTGATGGGGAGAAAAAGGTTAGTTTTAATACGGATGCTGGTGAGACGCACTTACTGATTAGTTGGAGATTTGCATACACATCAGCTCGTAAAGGTGACTGGCAGCAATATGCACTAGATAGGGCGCTTGTCTACTGATGAATATAGCTAATAGAGCGTATTTTAGAACCAGTGCTTCAGAAACACATACAGACACAGTAATAATTTTTTTTCCCTCTCCATTACGTTATGTCCGTCTTCACCTACCAGAGTGATATGTTAAAACTCGTTAAAGTCAAATTTTTGAATGTCTACATATGCAAAATGTTTATGTCGATGTTTTAGGTCATCAGCGCAATAGACTGCAACATGAACTTAATTGTATGTTGCTAACTGCACGGAAAACAGATGGTGAATTCCTAGCCTATACAAGTCTCTATTCCAAACCTTATGTAAAGGTGAGAAGATGACAAATAATGATGACAGATTCTTTTTAGGTGATCCACATGTACACCCCAACTGTGACTGTTGAATAATGTAAAAAAGTATATCACTGAATAAAAATTGTATTTATAAACGTAAACCTGTGTAAAGATTTTATTACCTAAGAAAATAATGAATAAGCAAATTATATCACCTACTTCTTCTTTGTCAGTCATATTGAAACTGAATGAATTGATATATAGCTAACTGTATGCCAATACTCAGTCGATAACATGTCATAGTGGGAGAAACAGCAAGATTTCGTAGTTGGTGACTGGTCTTGTTGGGAAAGGATTCCCAAAAGAAAAAGAACGGATCATTACTTCCTGATAATATAAGTGCAATAATTGTAGTACCATCCAACTGTGGGAAAATTCTTATGACATTGCTCACGCATATAAACGGAGTATACTTTGAAAACATTTGCGGTGTTTTTTTTTTTTTTATTATTATTTTTTTTTCAAAACACTGTCACAGCCTAAATACCTGCTACAAGAGGTACTACGAACTGTAAAAGACGTCACCTGTACAACGTACAGTGAAAGCGGTGATATACCTCCTCCTGAACAAGTAAATTCCAATACCGTATTCATATTTGACGACGTTGCAGTGGAAAATAAGGATCAGATTCGACGGTATTTCTGTTTCGGGAAGCATATGGGTGTTGATGTATTTTATGTAGCCAAACATACTCCCGCCTCCCCAAACAGTTGCAGCGGGGTAATGCAAACCTCATTATAGCATTCAAACGAGATAATTTGAATTTAAAACATATTTACAATACACAAGTGGGAACTGACATTTCCTTCACTGATTTTGTGAAGATCTGTGTTGACTGCTGGAATCATTCGCAGTATGGGTTTCTCATTGTAGATAAAACACTGAAACTGAATGATGGTAGGTACAGATGAAACTTTCAAGATTTTCTGCATGTATAACAGCGCACTGAGCTTAGTGTGGGAGTCTACGCAGCAACATGGACAAATTTGCACGTATTTGATCGAGGTGTACAAAGATACAACGTCAGCATGTACATGGTCTCAAAATTTCAAACTCTTGAGCGTCGAATTGAGAAAGCACATACAGGTCTAAAGCAATACGCAATGTGTCTCTTGGTACTTAACAACCAGGTAAATGCACATGTTGATATAGTTGAAAAAAATGTCAGTGCCTTAACTACAAAAATCGATGATATTGAGAGTGAGGCACAAAAATTTGACGTGGAAGCACTAGTCATCGAAAAGAAGAAGATTAAGAGAAATCCTATATAAGAGAGCATACAACCCTGACCTCTGCTTAGTACATGTTGAGATGTCAACCAAGCAAAAAGTCATCCAGGCGTGAAAGGCTGTTCGAGAGAAATTGCGGCTGCTGAAGTTGGGACAGCTGAACCGAGATCAGACATTAAGAGAAACCTCAGAGTTCACACTCAGAAGACATGGAAGAAGAAGACCTAATCGCTGATTTCGTCAGCAGTCACAGCGATTCTAGAAAAGACAAGATATATGGCTTTAGCAGAGTGAAACCATACACGCTAGGCACTCAGCCTATAAAATTAACTGAAAATACAATTCATATTGGTGACAGAGAGTTTCAAAGAACCCCCAGTTTATTGAATCTCATTTTCTTAAAACCTACTAAACCAGGAAAGAATTATACTCCGGTAGATCTGAAGCACTATGGGGAAATATTGCAATTGACTGCAGTACATAAGAAGAGAGGTTACCAGATCAGCACAAAATACAGGACCATTATAAAACCTAGACGAAAAGGATACTAATGGCGATGGCATCAACGTTCAAAATAAAAGTCTGGACATTGGGCAAGTCCCGGAGTATATATATTACAGTCATCCTGATGAAGTAATAGACAGACTACGTTTGCTCATGGCATCGACAGCAGCTGGCAATACAGCTGACTCGAATGAAATTGTTTCGATAATTTCGCAACTTAAACAGCGAGGTATCATCGAATAAGAAAAATCAGTATGGAGACTGTGGTTCATAGACCTGCACGCAAAATTTATCCTTGTAGACATATTATGATTAGAGGTTTGGATGACTTATGGCAGGCTGATCTTGTAGACATGAAACAGTATTCTAGAATGAATAACGGCTTCAACTATATTTTAATGATCATTGACACTTACTCCAAATTTGCATGGGCATTACCACTGAAAACAAAATCAGTGAAGAATGTCACACGAGTATTTGAGCAGCTCCTGCAAGTTGGAACGAATCGCTGTCCTAACAACCTTCAAACAGATCACGGGACACAGTTTTACAATGAGACTTTCAAGACTGTAATGGATTGGTATAATATAAACCACTACTCAACATTCACTCACCTGAAGGCGAGTACTGTGGAACGTCTTAATGGAACTATAAAAACTCAAATGTTGATGCGATTCAATCTCCGCAGATCTCATAAATGGATTGATATTCTCTCAGATATAATTGCAAAGTATAACTGTGCCAGACATAGCATGATAAAAATGAAACCTATTGATGTTGGAGATAATGAACTCATGAATACGGTGTACTTCAGACTTAAAACGCTTGATCCACGTAAGCAAAAGTTTAACGTTGGTGACTTAAGTTTAACGTTGGTGACTTGGTACGCATTTCAAAGTACAAGACTACTTTTGAGAAATCATACCTTCCAATCTGGTCAACTGAGATATTTACTGTGACCGAGGTTCTAAGAACAAATCCTAGAACATATATATTAAAGGGAGAATAAATTGTAGGAAGTTTCTACAACACTGAGGAACTACAAATAAGCTCTGAGCCTGATGTGTTTCTCGTGGAGAATGTTATGTCATGGGAATAGAGCACTAGTTAAATGGCTCGGTTTCCCCGCTTCGGAAAATAGTTAGATTGCAGTCAACGATTTGATATATAATGAGAGGCATGGACTACATGTGCCTCAGTAGCTTACCATGCATGGTAGGAAACGCATCGAAGGATCAGGAAGTATTCTGGACAAGCTACCAGTCGAGCTTCACATTTCTGGATATAACTACTGCGGGACGGGAGCAAAGTTTCAAAAACGTCTAGCACGAGGTGATAAAGGAGTTAATCTGCTTGACGAAGCGTGTAAGGAACACGACATCGCGTACGTATCGTATAGCGACCACCACAAAGCCAATCGAATGTTAGCTGATAAAGCTAAGGCAATAGGTTTGAGGAGAGATCTTGGACTTGGTCAGCGCCTAGCAGCGCTTGCAGTTGATAAAATCATTTGTGCTAAAATTAAGCTTGGTTTAGGGATCCGTGAAGTTATGAAGCTCAAGCGAGACTTCATAAAATCCTCACTAGGGTACCAACTAATCCAGAAGGAACATTGAGGAAGGAGGATGGGGAGTATACAAAGACAGCACATGAAACGCTTGAACTGCTCCTCGACACTCACTTTCCTCAATATACTCTGGGGGATAACTCAGACCAGAATGCAATTCCTGAGAGACAACGGTTCTCAGGTATTCGCAAAAAGGACTGGGATTTGGCCAAGGAGTGTGTCGATTTCAGTAAGGTCCGATGGGCGGTGGGAACATTTCAACCGTTCAAGTCACCTGGCCCTGATGGAATCTTTCCAGCTCTCCTGCAACAAGCGGGAGAAAATCTTATTAGATTCCTATGCAGGTTATTCAGGGTTATCCTAGCAGCAGGAATCATTACTAATGCCTGGAGGGCAGTGAAGGTTGTCTTCATTCCTAAGCCAGGGAGAATTGATCATACCAAGGACAAGGATATGAGACAAATCAGCCTGTTCTCCTTCATTCTTAAGACATTGGAAAAGCTGCATGTTGGAGAAAGGAGGTTAAGTAGAGCTCCTCTACATTCAAACCAACATGCATATCAGCCAGGTAAATCATGTGAGACAGCTCTCCAGCAACTCGTTGGGAAGGTGGAGAAAGCACTACAATTTCAGGAAATAGCCCTCTGTATCTCCCTGGACACAGAGGGGGCTTTTAGCAACACGACCTTCGATTCCATGGTTAGGGCAGCAGAGGTTTATGACCTAGTGACCACTATATGTAGGTGGACTAGGGCCATGCTCAGTGGAAGAAAGGTAGAGGCTACCATGATGAATGAAAAATGGTAATCAATATCACTAGGGGTTGCACGAAAGGAGGAGTTCTTTCCTCTTTATTGAGGAGTCTAGTGGTGAATGATCTCATTGGAGAATTAAATTCTAGGCAGTACTTTTGCCTAGGATATGCAGATGATCTTGTCATAGTAATACTTGGCAAATTTGCTGACACAGTGAAAAATATGGCACAAGGTGCGTTGGACATTGTGGAAGACTGGTGCAGAAAACAGGATCTGGGGGTTAGTGCTAAGAAGATTGTTGTTGTACCATTCACAAAGAAGCTTATCCAACATTCAAGTTGGAATCTAAAGCTTTTCAGTGAAGCGCTACCTGTGAAGGGGACAGTGAAATATCTAGGGGTTACCTTAGATGAGAAACTGACATGGACCCCTCACATTAGGAATATTTGCACCAAGGCAAAAGGTACTCTAGTAAGTACCAGGAGAGCTTGTGGCAAAAATTGGGGCCTGAGGCCCAAGGGTATGCACTGGATATACACCACAGTGATTAGACCCAGGATCACCTATGGGGAGGTCGTGTGGTGGAAGAAGGTAGAACAGCAGTTTGCTGCTATGGAGCTTGGTAAGGTGCAGAGATTAGCCTGCTTAGCCATAACAGGCGGAATTAGCAGCACACCAACTGCTGGGATGGAAACCATTCTGGATATGCTCCCATTACACCTTTGGGTCAAGAAGGAGGCAGCGGCTGGTGCATACAGACTCAAAACTGGCAAAAATTGGAACTCTTTGGGATATCCAGAATCACACACTAAAATAGTGAGTGAGGTAAATATAGAAAAGGTTGGGGAAATGCCAGCCGACTATATTATAACCCCATACTGCTTCAACAAGCCTTTCAATATAACAATTGGAAGTGGGGAGCAGTGGGAGAAAGTAGTTCGACACCGTACAGGTCAAAATCAGACCAAGGCGTTGGGGCCGGGGTATACGGGATGCAGCCAAGACTGGAGGGCGTCATCTCTCTAGGGAAACTGGCCTCAGTATTCCAGGCCGAAATCACTGCCATTAGGGTGTGTGTGGAGGAGAATTTGTGTAGGTGCTACAAAGATCGTAGCATCTATATCTATTCAGACAGCCAGGCAGCCCTGAGATCACTGGCAGCTCCTGTAACAAGGTCTAAAATTGTTGCCGAATGTCACAGGGTTCTGGTGGAGCTAGGGGAAAACAATAGAGTAAACCTATTGTGGGTCCCTGGCCACTCGGGGATCAGTGGCAACGAACATGCCGACAGATTAGCCGGGATGGGAGCAGAGACTCCATTTATTGGACCGGAACCTGTCCTGACAATCACCAAGGCAATGATCAAATTGGAACTACGTAACTGGCTCGGAAGACAGCACGTAGAATATTGGACCAAAGTCTATCAACAAAAACATGGCAAGGTAATGATGCCAAAGCTATGTTTTAGAAGAAGCTCTGCAATCCTGGGCCTGAACAGGAGAGAGAATAGACTCATGGTTGGATTGCTGACGGACCATGGGAATTTCAAAAAACACCTACATACAATGGGAATAACTGAAGAGGACCCTAAATGTAGGATCTGTGATGACGGTGATGAAACTGCATCACATCTAATCTTCGAAGGCATTGCATTGGAAAGTAAAAGGCACAGAACATTTGGGACAACCAGACCCGAAGAAATTGTGTCTAATAAAGAACTGGTAAAGGGACTCCTTGCACTGCTCAAGGGCATTGGTTGGCTTTACTAGATATACAGGGAGCGATTCCGCACAATAAACTTTGTTTCGGTGCGGGCAGTGGCGGGTTGGACCAAGACTGTTTTGGCTTCCCTGAAAAAAACAAACCAATAAAATCAAACGGTCCATTTTAACACAAGTAATCTATCACGAAGCAAATACCGTCCGCACTGGCGAAATGTTACGCGATACCACGTACTTATACGTTTGTGACTATTACAGCGCCATCTATCACAAAGCGAAAAAAGTGTTCCAAATATAACATTCATATTGATTTACGTACTAGACGAACATGTAATAAAATGGGGTACCTATTGAAAAAAATGCAGTACATATTCGTTTGACCTATGTCAGCGCCATCTAGCGGGCCAACCATAGCGCCATCTGTTTTCCCCTTTCAAGCTAGAAAAGTTTTGTTCCTTGTAGTTTTTTCGTTTGATGCTTATTTCGTGAGATCACTATCAGTGGACAACTGTGTCCTTGGCACGTGGAGACTGGTGACCTTGTCTGTGAGCTCTGATTGGATGTAGAGTACTTGCGAAATATCCTACCCCTCACCCCTCCCTGTGCTCTGATTCAACATACTGCACTTTTTTTTAATATATATTCTGTGTGGACACTGTTGACAGTCTTAGTGTGCACTGATTGGATATTCAAATGTTCAAATGTTTGTATAGCTTATGGGACTTAACTACGGGGTCATGAGTCCCTAAACTTACAAACTACTTATGAACTAGCTAACACTAAGGACGGTACAAATATCCATGCCCGAGGGGGGATTCGAACCCCCGACCGTAGGCCGTGCATACCGTGACTGGAGCGCCTCAGTCCCCTCGGCCACTGCGGTTGGCACAGATTGGATGTAGTCTACGTGTGTAATATGATACCTCTCTCCCTTCCCCATGCTCTGATTGGACGTTGTCTCTCCCCTCCCCTTGTCACGTGGGTAGTATACTTGTGAAATTGATAACTAGAAGGGAGGGGGAACTTCCCTCCCCTCGCCTCTGACGATTCAGCATTACGTCAGCTATAATATGACACCAGTGACCTTGAAGTGTGCCGGACAGTACCTTATATAACCACTGACAAGTTAGAGAAAGTTCAGAGAAGGGCAGCTCTTATCGTATTATCGTGACATACGGGAGAGAGTGTTAAGAATATGATTCACGAACTGAGGTGGAAATTATTAAGAGAAATGCGGTATTCGTTGCGACGAGAACTATTTTCGAATTCTTATTCACCAATTTTCACTTCCGAATGCGAACGTATTTTGTTGGCAGCCATCTACATAGGAAGAGATGATTATCAAAATAAAATAAGACAAGTCCGATTAAAAACGGAAAGATTTAAGTGTTTCAGTTTCCCGCTAGCTATTATAGAATGGAACAGCAGAGAAATATCATACAAGTGGTTCGATGACCCCTCTGCCATGCACTTCAATGTGACTTGCAGAGTATCCATGTTGATGTAGGAGTGCCTCGAGAGTGCTGATGAGACTCGACGACGCCACTGGATTGTTATAGACACTGACGATAACTAAGCAACGAACACACACAAAGAGCCCAGCAAAGTCGATGCGTAGGCATTGCCATGTCGTAACGTAATGTGGCTCGGCCGTGTGCACGCGCGGCAGTAATGCAATGCAGCTGCTTCCCGTGTCACGTTGCTGTACAAGACTGCAATCAGGCGGCCTTTACTAGAAGGGTTGCCACATAGTCGCGATTCGCATGGATTCTCCCTACGTTTCGTACTACGGCCAGACTCCATACGAAATACAGAATCTCCCGACAAACAGTTTCTCGTAAAGGTTTCTACAAAACAATAATTTGAATTGCCACACATTTTCATTCCCTTGATTCTCGAATGGAACAAACATTTCCATAACGCAAGGACATGTCAAATGACAAAATCTGAGCATTTTCCTTTAATGCACAGTATTCAGTTCAATAATGTGACAGTCATACGCTGTTTCATTCCACTCTTTGTTGGTGCATCACTTCTTTTGTCAGACAGTGTATGTCAAATGGAAGTTTTCTTTTATTTGGACTTAAAATTAAACTGACTATCATGCATCACGTTACTCAAATGCGCTTTTACCAAAGAAAAGAGGCTTACGTTTGAAATATTATTCCTCATACAAATTATACCAATGATCAATCACAATGTCCTAGAGCATAAAAACTTATCTTTCTAATGAAACTACTTACAAAAACATTTTAACCACAATTTTGAGTTGTTTGACCTCGAACGTTGGTCAAAATTGACGGTTAAGTTAAAAAGTAAGATTCTGATTCGGAATATATCAATACGTGAACAAGCTTGAAAGTTAACATTTCTCATATAATGTAACGTTAACCTATGTCATGAGGAGGTCAAATTTCAGGACATAAAAATGTTTTAGGTAGGACATAGTAATGGTTGAATCTGGGTTACCGCTCGTGTAATACATGTGCACTTCGGTATCAATTATGGGAAACATTCTACGATACTGTACCTGACCGTGTTACAATACGACTTAGCATCAAACGTTGAGGAGAGTCACGAATATTACTACAGCAGTATACTTGCAAATGGCTGCCACAGATAACGATGTACTCACGACCTCATGCAAATGGACTGAGTGACACCTAGCTAATGGTGCTAATGGTCCTTGTGGAGAAGCATAGTTCATATTACACATGTTGCAGAACGTCCTACCGTGTTGACACCTATGGCAAAGGTTTCAACCAAATTCGAGATAGTGAGGTGGAGACCATTTCTCAGATTGCTTCATTTGACGTGGAATGAGCCACATGTCAATCAACTTTATGCCATCTTTCAGGCCTCAGAGTATCGGTCCCTTGGGTGGGAGAGGGCCCAAGGGATCCATTGTGGCAACTGTCAATAAACTATAATTTCACCCATCTATCAAATGTGGCGTAGAAGGAACGTTTCCCCCCTCCACGTAGGTCTCCAGAGGGGAGACGCGTTGTTAATGGTTAGATAAATTGATGTTCAATTGATGCGCAAAACTACAGGCCTACATCTCTGACGTCAGTCGGTTCTAGAATATTGGAACGTGGTTTTTCGTCGAGGCCGTTTGACCGACCTCTCTCTCTCTCCTTTTTTTTTTTTTTTTTTTTTTTTTTTTTTTTTTTTTTTTTTTTACAGAATGTATATATTTGGTATAATTTAATAAAATTAACTGACACAAAATTATTAAAAGTAAAATGACTGCAAGAAATACCGAAATCATTTAATAAAACTAAAATTCCTGGTTGCTGACTTCAATGTTGCCCTGTCCCAGGTACTTCAGCTAATCAAGCTTTAAAAATCTACTAGATATTAGCCAGAATTACGGAGATGTTTGCGTTATTGCATAAGTAAATGCACAATGTTTGTTAATTTGCATAGATTTCGTTTGTCAGATAAATGAATATTCATATTTCATATCAAGTTGAATTTCAATAACGTTCTAGTCCTTAAAAAAATTAAGGATCTAGAGTCCTCTGTCGGTAGCGGTGGAACTGATAGACATCTACACAGGATACTCTGTAAATCACATTTAACTGCCTGACAGAGGGTTCGTCGGACCACTTATATACTAATTCAAAATGTTCAAATTTTTGTATAGCTTAAGGGATCATCAGTCCCTAAACTTACAAACTACTTACGAACTAGCTAACACTAAGGACGGCACAAATATCCATGCCCGAGGGAGGATTCGAACCCCCGACCGTAGTGGCCGTGCAGACCGTGACTGGAGCGCCTCAGTCCCCTCGGCCACCGCGGCCGGCATATACTAATTATTTCCCACTCCATTCTCGAATAGCGCGCGGGTATAAAGAACATCTGAATCACTCTTTTCGAGCTCTGATTTCACGTATTTATTCAGATGATCTTTTCTACTTATGTAAGTGGGAGGCAACAATATATTTTCGCATTCGGAGGAGAATGCTGACGATTGTAGTTTCGTAAGTAGCCCACGTCGCAGCGATAAACGCCTTTGTTCTAATGATTCCCATCCCAGATCCTGTATCATTTCCCTCCCCTGTATCACGACAATAGAAAACAAGCTGCCCTTCTTTCGACTCTTTGGATGTCCTCCGACAAACCCACCTGATAAGTATCCCACACTGGGCAGCAAGACAGATAAAACAGGAGGTATCTCACTGTATTATTGATGCTGTCCTTTCTCTAGCTAAGCAAGGAAGTCCTTTTAGAGGAACAAAAGAAGATGGTGATTTTGGTGATCCACATAGCGGCAAATTTCTAAATACAATTGATCTCATATCACACTATAGTGTCCCGCTTCGTCTGCGTATTGAACGCCACAAGAAAGGCCAGATTAGCCATTTTTACAAAAATATACAAGATGAGTTCCGTGACTTGATTGCTGACAAAATAAAACAAGATATAATTAAAGATATTTTAGCTGCTAAATACTTTTCACTGATTTTTTACTGCACTCCCGATATCAGCCACAATGCGTAGGTGACACAAGTAATTCGATATGTCAAGTCGAATGACTCAGAGGCTGGGGAAAGTTTTACTGATTTTTTACAGTTACAGACAAAACAGGAGGAGGTCTTAGTCAAGAGATACTGCAAAAATTGCAACAAGATGGATTGAACGTTAAGTACTGTAGGGGGCAGCCTCATGACAATGGGGAAAACAGGGCTGGAAAGTACAAAGAGGTCCAGTCAAGAATACTTCAGAAGAATGAACTGGCCTATTTCGTACCATGTGCTGCTCACTCTTTAAATTTAGTAGGAGCAAATTCAGCAGACATTCAGCAAGACTAGGTGATCTGCAAGAGTAGATGCGGTTGCAGCTGTTTACAAGCATTTTCATAAAGTTTTGAAAGCCCTGGAAGAAACTGAAGCTTATAAATTGTCAACACCAGAAACAAAATCAGAGACAAGATCTATTTTGAAAAGTATGAGAAAACTCAAATTCATTACTTTCACTTGTTTCTGGTATGCAATATTAAATTAAATGGCTCATGTTAATCAGTTTCTGCGAAGTTAATACTTTACAATTGATAAAGCTGTTCGGAACATTCAAGGACTTTTGGGCTTTCTAAAACTTCCCGGGATTCTTGTACCTCTGAAGCTATTTCTGAGGCCAAAGTGCTAGCAGAAGATAATGAGGTATCAACGGTATTCTCCGAAAAAAGGATTCGAAGAATTCGAGAAATAGAAGTGGAGGACTTGAAGGCCAAAGCAGCGGAACTGGCAGAAGATCTTAGCGAGGAAGAACTTGAAGTTGAAAGTTTCAGACAACATGCGCTGGCAGTAGACAGAGCCTTGCAAGATTCCACTGCATCATCAACATTAAGTTTAATTGATAAAAATAAATTGGTAGAGGGGTATCCCACCCTTACTACAGCGTTAAAATATATCTTACCATTCTAGTTTCTGTTTCGACTAGAGAAAGAAGTGTCAGCAAGCTGAAACTAATTAAATGCTCTTGAGGAGCACGACTGCTCAACAAATCTGAGTATAATATCCGCAGAGCACAAACGAGCTGCTTCTCTAAACTATGATGATATCAAAAACAGTTTTGCAGCAAAAAAGCTCGAAAAGCGAAATTTTGAATTGATTTTTGTACGATGAGTAATCTTGTAATATTTCTGTATGTATTAAAATTGTTCTGTTTTCCTTTGATCTTAATTCATTCAATAAAATAAGTTCAGGTTATGAGATTGTGACATTTATTTAGAAATATGTACTCCAAATAGCGTCAAAAAGTCGATTCTTACAGGGGGAGGGTGAAAGAAGGGGCGGCAAATTTAAGCTTGCCCCCCTTGGCAAATGTCCTAGATCCCTGGTCGAAGAGACCCATTAAAAGTAGCTACATTCTCCCAGGTGGATGCCGTGTTTGTTGAATTTAGCAGATCGTACGATAAGGCTCCGCACTGTAGCCTAATGAAGAAAATAGGGGCGTGGATTTACTGTGAGTTGCCGCACGGTACACCACTTGTGCAGTGGCCTGCGTCAGTTTTCTCCTAAATCCTCTGGCCGTCAGACGCGCCGACGTGCCACTGGAATTCCTGTATAGAAGAGGACTACAGAGTCATCTCCCAATATCATTTTTCCTATATGATTTAGTATTACCCATCGACCGTCATATAAATTTCCTTGACTTAGGAATGCCACAGTCGGTATACTACGCGAGGAAGACATTTCTGTCCTATATAAGCGCCAGCCTCTGAGAAGGGCTGACGTTCGTTGTTCACATTGAATGGTGGCGTATAAGCCGACCTGTTGAGGCACAGAACGTGTGCCTGTGAAGAGGCGATAACGGCTTCCTCGGCAGGGCGTGTGAGTTACAGCGCGGGATGAAAGGCCGCTAGATAGCGCCGCGCGTCCCAAAGCTGGCAGCGGCCTGAATATCGCAGTCGATGCCGTTTATTTGCGCCTCTGAAAAGCCTGCGCTGTCTCTCCAGTCCAGAGCTGCTCCATTCCAACACACACATCTTTCCCAACAACAGCTGGAATAAATGATTTTATTTCATCAGGATTCACAGTAGTGAACAATTTTCTAAATGGTATTGTTTTAACTTCTCGATTGTAGTTATATTTCCGCCTGCAGAATTTTAGGAAATTTCGGCTTTGAGGGCAGTCTATAGTGATGCTGAAACAGACATACAGAATTTTCACAAAATCGTTTGTAGAACATAACAATTTATGCCTTGAAATGTTATACAAAATATACTGTTCATAGGCAAAATATCCTTATCGTCTTGAAGTTAGTTTCACTGTATTTCATTTGTTTAATCTTTTAAGAGAATATACATCGTAAAACAATGCAATACAACGATAATTTCAGTTTGGTACCGTAAGCATAACCATATTCCTACAAACACGTGTGAAATAATTACACGCATTTCAGTTTCCACTTAGGATCCTCGCAACCTACATAGTTAGCTACCATTAGTCTTTCAGAAAACATTTTGTTGGACACAGTTTATATTAGGTACGATTAGCTGTTCGTTCCACAGACCCGTATTAAGGAGACCCCTTAGATGTAGAACATGTCAATATATTTGCTTTATAGGCTGAAATAATAATAGTAACAGTATGATTAGACGATCACATACATCCTTTGATTTATTCAAAAATTCAACAATGCAGTAGCAGATGAAAGACGACCGTCTGTCGTCTTCCATATATATTTTGTATATTTCTGTAAAGTTATAATTTATTTAATGTATCTATATTATCATTTTGTTAAAACTGGAACCCCACTCTCTTCAAGGCTTGAGGAATAGCATTTTTATTTCATGTGTTAAAATATTAGTTAATATTGCTAGGTGTTTCTTATTTTGTTATGTTAATAATTTATTATTATATTAATTAATGTGGCATAAGTACGGCTTCTCCGCTACGCCACTGTCCCTGTGAGAATGTGCAGTTGTTTTACTTTTAAGTGGGTGCGATAATCTATGGCTGTCTGAATGTGACGAGTGATAGCTCGCTTTGCATCGTTCTCTATTGCTCAGTGTCGATAGCTGCTGATACCACCAAACAGGTTTCCACACCCTTTGGTTGCGAGATAGTTAGCGAGTATCGCTGTCCGTTCCCATCACCGCTGTTTCTTGGATTTTCTGGCTTCTGGTCGCTTCCCGCGTCCGGTGGCCGCTCGGTCTGCTCATTCTGGGCTGGTCGTCTGGTGAGTTAAGGTTGGTTCTGCTCTTATTTCTGGAGATGGTAGCGTTTCATTGAGTAGCACGTTTATCTTAGATTAGTGAAGGTCGAATCATTGCCGCGGTGGAGTAGCCGAGCGGTTAGCCGGGCGCCGTGGCTCAGCGCGCCCGGTCAGGGGGCTCAACGTCCTCTGTAATAAAAAAGCTGAGCCAACAACACTTCGAACATCAACGAACAAATACGATCAGCGTCCGCAATGAACAGAACTACCCATAGAGAAAAAAAAAAAAAAAAAAAAAAAAAAAAAGGCGGTCTAAAGCGTCTCGTTGCGGAGCGCGCGGTTGCTCGCCGTGGAGGTTCGAGTCCTCCCTGGGGCATGGGTGTGTGTGTTTGTCCTTAGGTTAGTTTACCTAGGTTTAAGTAGTTTGTAAGCTACGGACTGATGACCACGCAGTTTGGTCCGACAGATTTACAAACATTTGAACATTTAGAATCATTTTTTTTTTTCATATTTTCTCCGATCGTGTGTGGAAATGTGTTCTCGTTTTACAATTCAGTGATTTCCAATAGATAAACGCGGTGTTTGTGATTCTAGTTGCAGTTTGATAACGGCCTGGTATGTTGAAACCTTTTGTCATCATGTGGTGGTGTATGAACTCTATGTAAATACTTTCTAGCTTTGTGGGGCCCAATTTCTAATAGGTGATATGTTCATTTTTGTATAGTGTATGTAAAAATCTTCTCATCGTTTCCTTCTGTGAGTGATATGTGCTCCACGTGGTTGGTTCATAGAACAAAGCCTTCAGCCTCCACTCTTGTGTGTTCCATGCCCATCAGGCAAGTAACTATGCGGGTATCCTTCTGATTTCCACTAATATTTCGCGATCTTCTCTCCTTGGCTATTTTAATCTTGCTGGGTCTTCTCTGACTTGTAGTATGCCCTCTGTCTTTGTCAGTAATTCTCTCTGAGCCTTGTACAACCTCATTCAATAGCTTCCTTATGTAATGCTAAGCATTTCTATGGGTTGCATGATGTAATTCTTAATTTTATTTTTCGACATTGTAATTCAAAAATGTTCAAATGTTTGTAAAGCTTATGGGACTTAACTACGGGGTCATCAGTCCCTAAACTTACAAACTACTTATGAACTACTTACGAACTAGGACGGCACAAATATCCATGCCCGAGGGGGGATTCGAACCCCCGACCGTAGTGGCCGTGCTGACCGTTACTGGAGCGCCTCAGTCACCTCGGCCAGACTTTGTAATTGTTTCACTTCTATGAGTTTTTTGACACTGGACTTCATCCGTCTCAGTAATCGCTCCCTATCGCGTGTAGCTGCATTTCTTTCGCTTCTTCGTGTATTTCTAAACATTTCTATGGGTTGCATGCCGTAATTCTTATTTTCATTTTTCCGACTTTGTAATTATTTCATTTTTGTGGTTTTCCTGAGACAGGTCCTCATCCGTCTCTGTAATCGCCCCTTATTGTGCGTAGCTGCATTTCATTCGCTTCCGTATATAATTCTAAGCATTTCTATTGGTTACATGCTGTAGTTAATTTTCTTCATTTTTCGGAATCTGAATTATTCAATTTTATCGGTTTTCAGAACCTTGTGGGTCCGAGTTCCGACTTCCGGGGTTTGCAGTTAGTCGCCTGTTCTCACGCCACTTCTCATATAAAACCAGTGCCTAGATCGATTTCTAACAGACTGCAACTTAAGAATCCACCGTGATTTTTTATAATGAATCCGATTTTCAACCACTTCACCTTCAGCAGAGAGCATTCAAGTAACGTAGCCGTGTGGCGCCGTGAGCGTGTTTGCTCGCGTTCCAATTCTGATGTAATTTAACTTGTTAAATTCAAGCACCATCTCAAAACAGACGAGAGACAGCTTCAAAGTGTTTTTGTATATTGTGTTTTGTGCTACCTCCGTTTTGATGAATTTCGCCTACGATGGCGGCGCCTGCTTCCGCCTCGTCTTAGCACGCTGATTTTGGTGAGTTTCGCTGTGGCATTGCGTGTGTGTGAGCATTAATCCATCTAAGAGATACATTTTATTGTATTAACAAAATTGGTTTCCCATTTTGCTTGTTTTCCAATTGAATAAACAAGTTTAAGTTCCGCATAATCCGTAAGTTCCCTATGAATTTTAGTTTTAGAGCACCTTCCCTCTTGTATTTAATATTGTTCTTCACGAGTGCTGAGAACAATTTCAGATACAATAATTTTTTTCATGTCTAAATTCCGTTGCGTCATAAATGTTTTCTTAGCCACCTTTCTAAGGTAATTTTAATTGTGGTGGTTTGCTTATAAACGTCTGTATGTAATGACGAGTGAACTACTATGTATATTGACCACGGCCGGCCGCGGAGGCCGAGCGGAGTCACAGTCTGTACGGCCACTACGGTCGGGGATTCAAGTCCCACCTCGGGCATGGATATTTGTGCCGTCCTTAGTATTAGCTAGTTTGTACGTTTAGGGGCTGATGACCCTGTAGTTAAGTCCCATAAGCTCTACAAATAATAATAATAGTAGTAGTAATATATTGACCACTGTAGTATTAACTTCCTGTTACTGAAGTGATTTGGAACGAGTCAGTTCTCAGTTTGGGCTAGGGAACAAGGCTTTATAGCAGGGAGTAACCAGTAGTTCACACTGACCTCATTTACTAATTTTAGTGATAAAACAAGGCTCTTGTTACGAACAGTGGTCGACTTTTAGAGTTTGTAGTTTAATTTTTTGTGGATGCTGGCAAATTATTGATAATGTATTCCAGACCAGTGGACCCTTTTTTAACTAAATTAAGTGCTTTCAAGTCCTTGTGTAGGCTGTTTTCGTTTTTTGTATTATGAACTTAGTTGTTCATTGGAGAAATGGATGTACGATTTACTACAAATTTCATTAAGTAATAAGTATACAGAGAGACAGTAGTTAGTATACACACTTCTTTGAAGAGACTTATACAGGATGTCCGTGTATTTACTCCACAAATAATAACGATTTTGGACCATTAATATCTTTAGAATGAAACTTCACTCTGCAGCGGAATGTGCACTGATATGAAACTTCCTGGCAGATTAAAATTGTGTACCGGAACCGGGACTCGAAACTGGGACCTTTGCCTTTCGCGGACAAGAGCTCTACCACTGAGCTATCCCGTCACAAGTTACGGTCCGTTCCTACAAAGTAGGAGGCGAGGTACTGAAGCTGTGATGTCAGGACGTGTCGGGATAGCTCAGCGGTAGAGCCCTTGTCCGCTAAAGGCAAAGGTCCAAGGTTCGAATCCCGGTTCCGGCACACAGTTTTATCTGCAGGAAGTATCATAAATAACTTTGTTTGACTTGAAGAGTTACTCGAAAACATTATACCATATGACATTATGGAATGAAAGTAAGGAAAGTAAGCCAGCTTTTTTATTTTTATGTCATCTACAGCTGCTAACAGTAGAATTACAAATACATATTTGTTAAGACATTTCTACAGGTCATGGGCGTGCTCCTCCCAACTGAATTTATTATCTAGTTGTAATCCGAGGAATTTAATACTGTCAACCACATCTATTTGCTCTTCTTCATACTTAATGCATAAATGTTCAAATGTTCAAATGTTTGTAAATCTATCGGACCAAACTGCGTGGCAATCAGTCCGTAGCTTACAAACTTCTTAAACCTAGGTAAACTAACCTAAGGACAAACACACACACCCATGCCCCAGGGAGGACTCGAACCTCCACGGCGAGCAACCGCGCGCTCCGCAGCGAGACGCTTTAGACCGCTCGGCTACTCCACCGCGGCTATCATTAGCAGACCTCTCTAAAACTATGCTTGACATATATTTTTTGCAATACTTGTAACATCTGCAAGCAAAACGAACTCTGTTTCTGATAGTGTAAGTGATGAGAGGTCATTAATGTACACACACACACACACACACACACACACACACACACACACGAAGCAAACGCCCTAATATGGACCCTTTTGGAACATCACATGTAATTTCTTCCCTATCTGATGGCGACTTATGGCTAAATTCACTAGTCCCTTGCACTGAAACCCTTCCTTTCCTGTTAGTGTGGTATGACTTCAACCATTTTGCAGCATTCCTCGTGACACCACTGAATGCTAATTTACTTAAAACGATGTTGTTGGTCTCATAATCAAATGCCTTTGACAAATCACAGAAAATAGCTGCTGCTTGTAATTTATTATCTAATGAATTAAGTACATTCTTACTGTAGGTGTAAAGAGCCTTGTCAATATAGGAACCCTTCAGTTATTTCTGGACACTATGTTATTTGTGGTTGAACTGCCTGTACATTACTTTTTTTTTAATAAAAACATTTAAGAATGCTGGTAAAAGTGAAATCGGTCTGTAGTTTAATGGTATCTCTTTATCCCCTTCACTGAATAGAGGTTTAACATCGGCATATTTTAGCCAATCAGTAAATGTCCCAGTGATAAAAGACTGGTTACACAAATAACTTAAAATTGTACTAAAGTCACAAGAACATACCTTAGTTAAGTTTGTTCCTATGTCATTGTAACTTTTACAATACTTTGTTTTAAAGATTTTATTGTGGAAGTTATTTGTTGTGGTGTAGTGAGTGAAATATTCGTGTTCCTGAAGTTACTTGTAAAGGCTAGTTTTAGATATTCTAGGCATTATTTCCTGTTCCAAACTATCGCATAATGTCAGTAACAGATGTAAAGTACTTGTTAAATAGATGTGCCAAACTACGCCCATCAGTTACTAACATATCATCTAGTCTTAATACTATCTGCTCCAGTTCTTTTCTTGTTCTACCAGTCTCCTCTTTCACTGTATTCCGTATTGTTTTTATTTTGTTCCCTGACATTCCTGTCTTTTTGTTTAGATTTCTGAATTACTTTTCTATATATATTATAGTATTTCTTGTATTTAGCTAATTAATCAGCATTGTGGCTATTCTTGCCTGAAAGATACATTTTTCTCTTTGTCTTGCGGAAAATCTTTATTCTTTGTGTAATACATGGTTCCATTATAGACTTCTCTTTAATGGGAGTTGCTTTTGGAGGATAACAATTGTAAAACATGGTACTGAAGTTATTAATGAATTATGTCAAATTTCCGTTCATGTCATGAGCACTTATAAACCTCTTCCTAGTTCATATCTTTGAGCAGCTTTCTAAAATACTCACGTTTTGGTGAATTGACTACTCTTCAGTGTTAAGATTTAGCAGTCTCCATAATCGGCTTAGAATTTACACCTAAAGCAAGGAGGTGCATGTCTGATCTGTTAAGCCATTGGTGATTGGTCTTATGATATGTTTTTGTTTGTCTATAAATGCGTTATCAATGGCTGTCCTAGAGGATTTAGTTATCCTACTTGGAAAGTTTACAGTATGAGTTAGAGTTAAAGACTATGTTACTAACTACAATAAATGTTTACTGGAAGACTGTATAAGAAAATTTGTATTAAAGTCACCAACAAATAATAGTTCTTCGTTTCATGTTGCGAAATAACTCTATAGAGGTTCAAGACGATTTATGAATAGATTATAACTTCCTGCAGGTGCTCGGTATATAGTTACTATTATATAGGATATGTTATGGAATTCTACTTCTGTTGTACACGCTTCTTATTCCTGCTCTAGACAGAATTTATTAATGTCAGTGTTCTTGATAGCAGTTTTTAATAAATGTGTCAACTCTTCCCCCTACATATCTACTCTACAGAAGTAGGTAGCTAAATCAAATCCTCAAATGTTTAACATATCGATACCAGTGGTCACATGATGTTTACAGAGGCAAATTATGTCAGTTGGGTTAGATTAATCTATTTCATCGATACAGATGACTAGCTCATCAAGTTTATTTTCGAGTCCTAGAATGTGGTACTGTAATAAAGGTAACTGATATTGCATGCTAGTGGTATTACAACTGGTTGGACAGAGATTTACTAACCGATAAACGACAAAGGCATCCGGTGCTTCCTTCCCCGTTTACAAAGACAGGACTGAGTAGGGGCGCTATAACACTTCCCCGAGAAACGCCAGACACCACTTCTGTTTCCTTTCTGATAGAAAACCAGGAATCCAATTGAACAACTGAGACGATATTCCATAAGCACGCAATTTGATTAGAAGGAGCTTGTTGGGTAATGTATTAAAAGCCTTTCGGAAATCTAGAAATATGGAACCAATATGAGAGCCTTCGTCGATAACACTCACCACTTCATGTGAGTAAAGAGCTAGCTGGGTTTCAGAAAATCGATGCTATCTGAATCCGTATTGATTATGTGTTAATAGGTCGTTCTCTTCGAGGTAGTTGAAAATCTTTGAAAAACGTATATGTTCTAAAATCCGGGAAACCGACGTTAGTGATATAAGCCTGTAATATTGCGGATCACTCGTATTGCCTCTCTTCAATGTTGGAGGAACCCGTGCAAGTTTACAGTCTTTGGGTACAGATCTTTCGTATAGCAAGCGGTTGTATGTGATAGCCAGGTATGGCACTATTTCATCAGCTTACTCTGAAAGAAACCAAATTGGTATACAATTTGGACCGGGAGACTTTCTTTTGTTGAATAATTTAAGTTGATTTAATACTCCAGGGATATCTACTTCAAAATTACGCATGCTGGCAGCTGTTTGAGATTCTAATTCTGGAGTATTTGCTTCGTTTTCTTTGATGAAGGAATTTCTGATAGTCGTGTTTAGCAATTTTGCTGTAGCAACACTGTCATCAGTGGCATCACCATTCCTATCGCGCAGAGGGTATATATTGTTTTTGCCGGTAGTGTACTTTACCAGCTGGCGGTCGCGGTGGCAGCTAACAGCCCCCAGCACGGCGCAAAGCGGGGCTCTGATGTAAATACAGAATGTTTACTTCCTGGCTTGATAGTAAGAGTGGAAAGCAGAAATACAAATCAGGCCGTCTCGCTGTGAGCAACCAACTCGATATAGAGTCGTCTCTTTTACTGAAGAGAAGCTGGTCTGATGGCGTTATAGATTATATGCTGAGATGCGTTATGGAAGAAACAAATAATGAGGGATTCCAAATAAATTATTTATTTATTTATTTTTCAATCTCCTGTCTATTTTCATATTGACTAAGTGAGAGACTATGGAAGATCTCTTGGCAACTGAAATAAAATATGAGTTTCTATTTCCTTTGAGCTACCTTTAAACTGAAGTTTTTTTTAAATATACAGTTCCTTTATTATCCTATTTTTCTTATAAAATTATGTACCTAGAGACAGCTTTTCGTGTCAATATGTGAAAGGAAACGTATTGAATTAAAAGATAGTATGGATGTCTGGGTTCGATTACCGCCCGCCACGGCGTCGTGGCCGAGCGCATTGAGGCGCTTTGCAACGATGTGCGAGGCCATTCCCCGTCGTGTGTTCGAATTCCCCCACGATGGACGTTTTTGCCGTCTTTGGTATAAGCTAGTTTATAAGTAGTTTGAAAGTTTAAGGACTGGTGACCCCGCAGTTAAGTCCCTTAAGCTTAACAATCATTTGAACATTTTAGACATGTGACATGTCACAGTTTGTTTTTGGGCCGAGAGAAAAGGAACGGATGTTTTACAAAACGAAGGATGGATTCAAATGTTCAAATCTATCGGACCAAACAGCGTGGTCATCAGTCCGTAGCTTACAAACTACTTAAACCTAGGTAAACTAACGTAACGACAACACACACACCCATGCCCCTGGGAGGACTCGAACCTCCACGGCGAGCAACCGCGCGCTCCGCAGCGAGACGCTTTAGACCGCTCGGCTACTCCACCGCGGCGATGGATTATCGGAGATATAGAAGAACACTGCTTCATGGAGAGAACCGATGGACAGCAAAGAAAGTAGACATTAAAAGAGACAGTATTGTTTTAACGTCTTGGAGGAATAGACCAGAAGGACGACTGAGGTTATAATGTAAGGGAGGTGATAGAGAGAAAGAGAGAGAGAGAGGGAGAATGGAAGAGAAATTAACAACGAATACATGCAAGACAGAATCGTTTGCATTTGCATACTTTGTGAAGGTCAGAGAGTGTATTAATTAATGAAGGGGAAGAAAGAGGCTCATTTGAAATAACAAGACATGCTTTGAGTGCGCTAATGTAAACCGATTACTCTGCATGTATGGATATAAATGATGTAAATTTAGATTAATAAATGGACTGTATATTAAAAAAGAACACTCAAATTAAAAAGGCAATTAAAAAGAATAACTAACATATTATTATTCCTTTTGCCAAATGATCTTCCACCGGCTTTCACTTAGGAAGAAAAGAAAATAAAGACGTAAGAAATCTTTATAGGGACTTAAAATTTTATCCAGAATCCGTCATTATTTTTTACTTCTATCATGCGTCTTGGCATAGACTCTGAAGGTCGTCGGACGTAACACCCTGAAGAAGCAACTTCCTCCCATGCCTCCAGAGCGCAGTCCCAAAGAGCGTCTGGCGTAGTTGGTTGGTTTTCTGGCCAGTTCTCTGTTAACGTCCTGGCGACCTCAGCCCACATATTTTCCATGGGGTTCATGTCAGCCGCTCGCGACGGCCAGTCCATGACATTGACGCCAGTCGTGGAGAGCCGCTGCTGGACGAATGCATCACGTTTTCCAGTGTGTGGGCGTACTGTACACTGTCGAGGATGCCTTCTATCCTATGAATGAATCCTGCTCCTCGTGCAGATATCCAGCCCCAGCAGGAAATGGATATGCGCCCACTTCTTCTCGTCGTTGTTACATATTCTCGTCGATGGCGAGTCCCTCGAGGCCTGTAAACGACCCTCGGACCATCGTTACTGGTGGAAAACACTTTTACGTCAGTGAAAATAATGTTTTCCCATGATGCCATGATGCCCATGATACAAATGCCAGCCGGTATGGAACAATTTCTTCGCTGAGTTATTTTCACAGCGGACAGTCGTGCGTGTAGTCCAGTGTCCCTCAGCCTTCGGCGAATCGTGTCACAGGAGCCGCAACTGCTTTCCATTCCAGAACGGATTTAGTCTGATTGTAGACAGTAGCTCGCGATCCTCCTACTGTGAGCGTACTCTCTTCCTGCCTGAGCCAGGAGCTCTCTTTGTGGTGTCTCTGTCAAGGTAGTTCCTCCACCATGATACTCCAGATCTTCTTCCAGCCTCTCTGATGGAGCAACCATAGCTGTCACATAATCCTTTGACTTAAATATTTAATGAAGTTTAATAATATAATCACATATTTTTGTAAACATTTTTGTCTCACCTCTTTTTTTTTTTCTTTTTTTTTTTTTTTTTCTTTTTTTGAGCAACAGCACTCTTATTTAAATTCATATATAGAGAGCGGTCTAGAGAGCAATAATTTATTTTATTCGACTAGATTCGGTCTTCTTTCAGGCCATCTTCAGGTATTTTAGTTCAATCGATGTTGTGGAGCTGGCAGGTAATTGGGAGCCTTCCAGTGCGTGACTGGAGCAGTGACGCACTGGAAGGCGAAGTGCGAATCCGAAAGCCCCAAAACGATCATACACGTTTTCTCCATACATTGTGCGTTAGGTACCGCCATTTATCGCGCAGGCGCTTTTGTAACTAATATCACCGAAAGTAATCACTACGAGAGCGGCAGGCATCGCGGCTCCAGCGCTGGAGCAGTGACGCACTGGAAGGCTCCCAGTTACCCGCTAGCTCCACAACATCGATGGAGCTAAAATTCCTGAAACTAGTCGAATAAAATAAATTATTGCACTCTAGACTGTTCTCTAAATATATAAAAATATGATGATGATGAAGCTACAACCTAATATTTCACATAGCTAACAATGATACGATGCAAGAAACTATTCTCTCCTGTAAGCACTCTTTGATCTAGAGTTAAGAAACTAAGTATTGAACCTAGATAACTAAGCGAGTTGTAAGACTAAACAGTTTTCGTGGCAGCAGCACAAACTGTATATACGTAGTATATCATTGTGCACTTATAAAGTGTCTCTGAAACAATAAGTGCTGCACGACTGATGCCCTTCATTTACATGATTGTTCTGTTATTCAGAGTTAAGTGATCCGTAATGTGTTTATAAAGTCGCTTCAATTTCTCGACTGTTTCACGCTTATACGAAGCTAGAAAAAAGTGCCAAAAAGCGTATGAGCGAGTTCTACTTACTCTCAGGTTATCCTTACGCTTGTAATAACATACTTTGTGCGGGAGTGGGAAATAAGCTCTTTGGATTCGAAGGAGAAGGTTAGTGATTAAAATGTCATGGAAAAATCGTTGGCGGCCGCGGTGGCCAAGCGGTCTGCGACGCGCCAATCACGGTCTGCACGGCCACTACGGTCGGGGGTTCGAATCCCCCCTCGGGCATGGATATTTCTGCCGTCCTTAGTATTAGCTAGTTCATAAGTAGTTTGTAAGTTTAGGGACCGATGACCCTGTAGTGAAGTCCCATAAGCTCTACAAACATTAGAACATTTGAAAAATCGGAGAGCAGTGAAAATGTTCTTGTTTTAATTTTGCGTCCGCACATCATCCCCCTTCCCCCCCCCCCCCCCCCAACCAACTTGAAGGGAAAAAAATCGGAAAACAACCGAGACCTTGATTCCTATAATTCACTACATTGCACAATCTGATATATTATTTCTACTTTTTCGACGTCCTCCCTCTATCCCGTCAGGTAATAATGGGACACTGCTCAGCAATAGTGCAGAAGAGGTGGAACAATTATAGGGTTGGCAGTCTCCCTAGGAGACGTTTAAATCTTCTAATGGTTGGGTCAATAACAGACCGTTTGTTTCACCTTTGTCAAAATACGTGTTATTCCCAGTTAACGTTGTTTTTAATTGCACCCCAGGAATTTCGTTATATGTATAACCTTCTAATTTATTTTGCTTGTCGATGTCTAGAATGCTGACGAAACTCAAATGGTAATCATGTTCAGAGCCAAATGCATATTGATGTTTAAGGTCAGTTGTCACCATTTGCGCCGTGAAGATACAAATTCAAAATCATTTCGCACTTGACTTTGCTTTTGTGAAAAGTTTAATAGTCGGCAGCATTAACTTCCTCAAATCTAAGAGCAATGTTCTGATTGCTCTTTAAATATTTAGAATATATATTCGAAACAGGAGAAGTCTACTTCACTTTGCTGGAAGAATTACACTTGTCACGTCCTTTTCACTAGTTGACACCTCTTCAGTTACTATTTCCTTGCAGACAGGACATCACGATCCCAATCGCACAAATGTGACTATACTCCTTAGGAAAGTGATATGGTTCGAGGTTGATTACGACTGAAGATACCAAAAATCATTTTGGCACTCTGAAAATACTGAATTAGTTTGAGAGTACTCAGTACTTCATGCAAATATAGTATCGCTAAAGTCTCACAAGAGTAAAGTTTTCTAAATCCATGCTGGTTTGGTGTTAGTTAATACGTGATCTATTTCTGCATATTTCGTAACGTTGGGAAAAGTATTTGTTCAAACGTCCTGCTACAGTCGATATCAATACGATGCATCTGTAAATCAGTGGATTACTTTTATTTTCTTTCTGATGTATCTGTGCAACATTCCATTCGTCTCCCTTACTGTAAATACTTCAATGCTCGACATCATGTCGTAGGAGAAGTAATTGAGTCATTGCATAATGTGTGCAAAAGATGTTCTCCTATGGTGTTGGACCACCCGAGAAAGACATGGCCTGTAGAAAAATTGTCTTCCTGGTACGAACATGGCAGTGAAATGACAACATGGTGGATCATGTCTGGTGATTCTAATAGTTGTGTTGCTTCCTGGAATGGCAGAGAATGTAAGAGTTGTTACCTTGTCGTCCGAGGTCAACGCTGACGATAGACGCGGGGTTAGAGTCCCAGGCAGCACAAAGTTATTTATTTCGCTACTTCAAAATGAAATGTTTGGAAATGTTTGTAAATATATCGGATTCAACTGCTTCGTCATTAGTCCGTACCATACTAACCACTTAAACTATGGTAAACCAAGCTAAGGACAACACAAACACCCATGCCCGAAGGGGGGACTCGAACCCCCGACGGCGAAGGGCGGCGCGCACCGCAGCACGGCGCCCCCAATGCGCACGACTAATCCGCCGCAGTTTGCGCTACTTGTAGCGGAACATGTGCACATTCCGCAAATGGTGAGAAAACAGCAACTATTTCATCTCTGAGCGTATATAATAAATAGCGAATATAGCCGGGTTTGAGTCCCTGCCGGGGAAGAAGTCAATTGTATCGTGCTTACAAGTTCAAATATAGCGATGTTTCTGAAGTTATTTAATATCTGACGTGTAATCGTGCTTAGTTCACGATTCATATAGTCACCTTTGAGTTGCACTGTGTTATATACCTTTAGTGGTTACCTCTCAGCAACAATTTGAACTTCATGCAGATCCTGATGCAATGCTAAAGTTAACCATACATTTCTGGGTTCGGACATCGGCCTTGTAAACCGATACCAATGAAAACGTCAATTTTTGACGTCTCTTCATGCCTAATCGAGTCTCGATCAGAAACGCAAGCTGTTTTTGGTCAAATTCAGAGCATGAACAAAAAATCATTGTGTCATTGAATGAGTTTGGTAAGGTATACGATTTGTCACTTATTGTAATGAAATTGAATTTACGTTGTTTCTCTTCTCTAATAACCTGTATTCTAATGTTTTTGTTCAAAATGTTTGTAAAGCTTATGGGACTTAACTACGGGGTCATCAGTCCCTAAACTTACAAACTACTTATTAACTACTTACGAACTAGGACGGCACAAATATCCATGCCCGAGGGGGGATTCGAACCCCCGACCGTAGTGGCCGTGCAGACCGTGACTGAAGCGCCTCAGTCTCCTCGGCCACCGCGGCCGGCTTAATGTTTTTGATGTGGACTGACTGCCATAAGGAGGAATATTCTCTACTGCTTCTTTGGTACCCATTGTGAATAGTCGAACGACTGTACTCTACAGGGGTTTTGAATGTGGAGTACCCGCAACACAGCTACGTTAGTTGAGTTGCATTCAGCAGTGATCCACTTTTTTTGCTGTCAAGTGTACCTTGCGCCGGCCCTGCCATACGGAATAGCGGGTATCATAAGAGTCGGTGGCGTACACGCAGAATGTTATACCCCGTAAATAATGGGTAAAGTTAAAATACCAGAGTGTTTAGAAGAATATTGTCGGAAGGCGTAGAATTGGTTGGGAGGAAATACCGATACATCGTTTATGAATAAACGGGTCAAATGCAGAGAAAAAAAATTCTCACTTTCGGTAAGTGTCCGAAATCCAGACGTTGTCACCAGGTATTGGTGATTTGAGCTCTAATGGAGGAGTGCTGTCAGAATTCTGTGTATGCAGTAGGCGAAAGGATTCTTTCACAATGGATCCCGGCCATGTAACACCTGCTATGGTCGGCTGCGGCAATCGGGCGCGTCTTCTCCAGACAGAGATTCTGCGCTCATCTGTCCCTTTCTGCGGAAGAAAATAAATGTAATATTGCCAAACGCATTTACCGTAACTGCAGTGTGCTGAACAGAGAACTTGTAACCTAGATGCAGTGCGTAACAATAAATAAGTTTGGTCACATGTGTATCACGAAGGATCGGATCCCCGTCAGTTTCGTAGTGGAGGAGGAGGGGTTGGGGGATCAGGTGCTCAGGTGTGTGGTGGAGAGATGACTACACGTCTGGGAGTTAAAACTGTACCTGTACCTTTCGATTTACTGGTTGGGGGTTAGGAGATAGAAGGCGCCTATACATCTACGTGTACTTCGTTGATCTGTGTGTCTATTTACCTTAAAAATTGTCGCTAAAGAGTGTGTTACATTTCGGAATATGATAATTTTAAGAGCGGGCACAAGGTGCACTTGGACATATAAGTTTGTAGCATTCGTTACCATTACAGTCTAACGCTCGCTATATTTAACACAATCGTCAGCCATAAACGAAGGGATACATTTATTTTGCTTATAGATCTAAGGTGGCGGTGAAGTTCCGAAACGGACTATTTCTTTTCTTTTGGTTACTCCCAAATGTTTGACTCTGGCTAGAATTGTTTTTGTATATATCGAAAGAGTATACGTTAAGTTTGTGGCGTTCGCTACAGTTTATTATGTAACCTGCGGTATTATTAAACACGTCTGTCGGCTGTTGTATTTGTAGTCTACGCAAAGAGCACGGAGAGAGATGGAAGTGTTTGTGTATCGATAAATTGTTACTTACAAATTTTGCATACGAGTTTTAATATTTTACTACAAATTGTAGTATACGGTTATTTTTTGTCCACAGACCAACTAAACATTTCTGTTCTAAATTGTTTTTTGCGTTACACCGAAATACATGTTAAAAATACATACGAAGAACAATATGGTATCTTTATTTTTCCGAGAATAATAAACGGCGGAAATTGTTACATAGGTTGTCAGAATTTAAAAAATTATATGCGAATAAAAAGAAATCGAGATCTGGCGTATGGATCGCTGCGGCGCGCTTAATAGATATGCCATTTAATTGGCTGCTGACCTGGTGGGTCGCGGTTGCCGTTAAGAGTGCGGTACGCCCGTGTCCTGGCTGTAGGGGTCGCTGGTGGGGGCGTGGGAGATGTCTATGCGGTCATCGCTAAGTGCGGTATTGTTTGTTCTGTCCTCGCGGGTAGGGCGGGTGGCGGCATGATTTGAGAAGAGTGTGGAGGGGGTGGCATCTGTCGGCAGCGGTGGCGGCTGGCGGAGGAGGAGGGGGCGTCGTGTTGGGCAGGTGTGTGGCAGTGGTTGGAGATAGCGCAAGTACAGACATGTCGAGGGGGCGGCTGTCAATCATATTTTGTTTGTTCCCGGAAGTGCGAGGCGGTACCCTTTGATTAGCGGTCCGACAAGTAGCGTCGATGACAATCGAAAGGACCTAAATGCAATTACATGTAAACTTACAATCATCCTTAAGTGCATTATGGCGGCATCCTTTGTTCTACGGTCAGGCAATTGGCTGATCGCGCGGACCTGTGGGTGTGACCATGAAGCGAAATGGTACCCTGCGCTTCAATCCCTACTACCCGACTACTAGCAGCGGTTGCATCGCCCAGCAGAAGACGAGAGGTACTGTTTTGTAAACAACAAAGGCACGTGGTAAGTAGCATAGTATGGAATGAAAAACTAGTGAACCATGACTGGCATTTTTACTTCACGTTTTCCACCGAAATAATACAAAGCATGTTGATTGTGGATTACTTTTTATTTTTTGTAGAAATGGATTGGACGAAAGAAAGTGTTAAGGCTCTTATTTCGGGTTATGGAGAGGAGAGAGCCCTCGTAAATACAGAACATCATTTATATAACAATAGGATAATTTTAACCACCTTTTTGTGTTTTACAGTGACTGTAGATATTGAAAACAACATACATTTTCTTGGATGCACGGAAAGAAATGCTCAAAGTGGTATCAAATAAAGTATCAGCAGTTTGCCCGAAAGTTACAGCTGAAGATTGTAAAAATAAATTTGGCACTCTGCGGTGACATTACGGCGCGGAATTAAAAAGAAAAACTTCGCTAGAGCGAAAAGAGTATGTGTTCTGCAGCGAATGTTTTCCATCCTAACATGTGGTGATTTGAACAACTTGTGGAAACACGACTTGTTCATTCTTCATCTGGGTCTTCAGGTCTCAAATAGTTCCGTATATCCCCCTTCCTTATTCTCGTCTCTGCAACCACTTCTCTTCCTATCTGTGCACCCTTTCTTTCTGCCTTCCTGCAAAGCGGCGGCCACTAGCTACTACCGTTGCTGCCACAAGAGTTTCATCCACTTCGCTGTGTTGGATAAAAGGTTGTGATTAAAACACAAATCGGCACATCAAGTAATACGACGACAACCACAGCGCAAAGACCGCCCAGCATACACCACACAGAAATTTCGAAGCTATCGTATAAACGCAAACGATCACGCAAAACAAATGAAACACGGAACCACCAGGGGCGATGCAGTCGACACTTTCGGTTCGGGTACTCAACCGAGACAAGAAAGTCGCTCCTGTAATAGGGGCTTAAGAGAGAGAGAGTGTTCACAAGTCTGTCTATACAGTGGACATCTCTGTGAGAGGATTGCCTGCACAGGTGTCTTTCACAATGGACCGCTTCCAGGTACAGCGCAGTTTGAATGACAGCGGTGGACTGCCTCCACAGCACCGGGTGGGGGCTCTATGCTCCCTCCGTCTCAGCCGTCTTCTTCGTGTGGAGGAAGGAAAAAAATGTATTCACCATTATTTCCAACCGTGTTCACCGTAACTGCAGTGCGATCGTTTAACAAATAATAGTGTCCCGCATATGTGCAGTGCACTACTTGCAGAATGTTTTTTCGCGCATGTAATCTAATTCTTGTTGTTAAATGGGAACGCATAATAATAAATAAAGCCAGTCATGTGTGTATCACTTCGAGAAACGTTATGATAGTTTGTTTAAACATTTATTATACGTTTCTCGATAGGGGTGTAAGATTGTTTATGTAGTAGAGCCGGTGAGGAGGAGCCGGAGGAGCCAGAAGCTCCCTCGTTACTCGTGAGTGCGCCCGCTGCTCGGGAGTGGCGCAGCGAGCAGCTCGTGGCTCGAGCACAGGCGGGAGAGACCGAGCCAGGAGACTCGTAGCGCAAGGGAGTTCAGCCAGGTGTGCTGTGCCGTCTCTTACAATGTGGGATACGAAAATAATAACAATAAATATTACGGACTGTTAACAGCTGCACTGTGTGATATGAAAAACCCCAAGAGAAAATATTCCTTCTGTGTAAAAATATGCCGCTAATAAATGTTACAAGAGACAGTGACTGAACGGTCATGAACGACGGTAGAGATAAAAGGAAGAACAATACCGGTAAACTAGATAACAGAAAATAACATTCTTTTGTCTGGTTGTCTACTATTATGCTAGTTTTACAAGGACATACACAGGGTATCCCAGCTATCTTGTCCACCCAAAATATCTCTGGAACAATAAGCTATTGGAAATCGACTTTCACCGGTATCAATGTACGAATGGGGCCCATGAATATACATATTTGGAAACAAATCACATAAACAATGGCGTTGATTGCATCGCAATATTCCAATTACATCCCGAGATATTGCGACGAGAAATTGACGCCTGAAAAACGTTGCTAGCGCACGTCCTGAGGCTCAAACGTGAACCCCATGCTGCCCGTAATCGCGATGTGATTGACATGCGTAATCGCACTTCCATACTTACCAAGAGGTCCGAAACGAATAATACGGTCTGCTGCTAGGGGTGATGCGGTTCTGTAACATATCTGTGTACCGCAACGTTAGTCACAAAGTTAACTTCGCTTATCGTTAATCAGTTACTAAAAAGGTAATGCCGTTCAACGTTAAAACTTTACTTTACTGTAGATCTAGCGCAAGTGACAGTGAATCATTCACGCATAATAGTAAAATTCATGTTGATGGTTTTAGTGAAACGAGCAATTGGACTAAAGGTTTTACCGTTGTTTAGGTAAAAATGTTTTGATTTGGGAAGTTAAGGTAAGGCATAGAAGATGAATATAAACATGTTTAACCAATTAGTTTTATTATCAAATAATTATCAATGTTATGTTTATCTAATGCATTACATGACAAATTGTTTCAAACAAATGTTTCTGAACTTCACTGGGTAAAATGGCCCTTTGTAGAAACTTGCACTGTGATACCAGCACTAAATACTAAAGATAGCGTTCACATATCATGCTCAAAGTGATAACCATTGTCTTGCATACATTGGGTCACTCTGTGAATGAAGGATGCCCTACTTCATGCTACTGTTTCCTCTTTGATGGCTGTACAAGCATCAGTAATGCATTGCTTCATGTCCTCTGGTGTTGTTGGTTCATGTTGGTAAACAGCATCCTTCACTGCTCCCCAAGGTCCGGGGATCGGGCAGGCCACCTAACTGGGTCACCACGTCCAATCCACCTACCAGGGAACTTACGGTTCAGAAGTCGTCGTCTTTATGTGCAGGGCATCCGTCATCCTGATAATACATGACCATTCTCCTGTTCAGAGGTACGATGTCCAAGAGAACATGAAGATTGTGTCGTATAAATCTGGAGTACTGCCTGCCATTTTGGACGCCATTTACAAAGAAAGGTCCGATAATGGTATCTCCAATAATCCAACACCAAACATTCACTTTCCACGGACGTTGATGCTCTACCTGACGGAGCCATTTGGATTGTCTGCGGATCAATAATGCATATTCCTCATATTGACAATTCCTTTGTTGGAGAATGATGCCTCGTCGGTAAAGAGAACATCTGCGAAAAATTTTGGATTAATCAGAAGTTTTTGCTGAGCCCATCGTCAAAATGTTACCCTGTTGCTGACGTCATTTCCATGAAGAGCCTGGTGTAAATGAACATGGTAAGGATGAAATTTATGACGTTGAAGAATACGCTGTGCACTTGATTTCGACACACCAACTTCACGTTCAATTTGACGTGTGCTGATGTGAGGATTCACAGCTACGGTAGCGAGCACAGCAACTTCAGCACGTTCATCTGTGCGTGTTCTAGGACGATGTCTAGGTCTTGGATTTAAGCTTTCCGTTTCATGTAGACGAGATGTGAGACGACCAAACATCCGGCGAGAAGGCGATGGCTTGTCAGGGAATCGTCTTCTGTACAGTCGTTCTGCTTGAACAGAATTTCGCCCGCCTACAACAGGGTACAGCACAGGGTAGAAAAAAGATATATTAACGTAATAATCATAATGTTCTCTAACAGCACTATAAACAAACAAGCAATCTAATAACGTATTTCCCGTCAACGTACATTCTTCATAGATCAGCAGCATTTCTACCATATATTCATGTGTGTACATAATACAGTATAAGTTCCACAACACAAAGTTTATTCACAATGTGTACTACCTCCGTGCCGTCACTAGATTACTCTGATGCACGACTACTCTGGCAAGCGGTGTACTGCACGCCAAAGCAACAACAAAAGGGATGCTTGGAGGGAGGTGGAGTACAGTAGTGTGCATGGGTCGCAAATCACAAACAAGGCGAAGTGGTAACTGTGGCTGTAGTGGGAACTACGTTGGACACGTGTCTAGGAAGAGCTAGGACCTGGATGAACTAGTGCGCGAAAGGCACAGTGGGTCATTTTACACATTCGATAAACCTTATTTTGGATAAATAAGGCAACCAGACTGGTGTATACCCATCGGTACTGGTTCATATTGTGTACGTAGACACATAAAACGTTCAAGAGGGAAACCATTATGTGCTTATGAGAGATGATGGCAGCAGACCGTATTATTCGTTTCGGACCTCTTGGAAAGTATGGAAGTGCGATTACGCATGTCAATCACATCGCGATTACGGGCAGCATGGGGTTCACGCCTGAGCCTCAGGACGTGCGCTAGCAGCGTATTTCGGGTTTTTCAAGCGTCAACTTCTCGTCGCAATATCTCGGGATGTAATTGGAATATTGCGATACAATCAACGCCATTGTTTATGTGATTTGTCAAGATATGGCTTGCTGAAGAAAAAATATAGGGTATCCATTTTAAAAAAAACATAAGTTTGTGTTAAAAACACATTTGCTTTCGTATTAGAATGTTTCCAAATATGTACATTCATGGGCCCCAGCCATATATTGATACCGGTGATAGTCGTTTTCCAATAGCTTTTATTGTTCCAGAGATATTTTGGGTGGACAAGATAGCTGGACACCCTGTATTTAGCTAATCTCGCCAACAAATAATGCAATCGGGCTGATGTGTGATGAAGGGTATACTATTATAATACATAATATGCGGTAAAGGGTTCTATTATAATATACAGGGTGTTACGAAAAGGTACGGCCATACTTTCAGGAAACATTCCTCACACACAAAGAAAGAAAATATGTTAGGTGGACATGTGTCCGGAAACGCTTAATTTCCATGTTAGAGCTCATTTTAGTATTTCTCTTTAAATGGAAATTGAAATAATTCGTGCAGACATTTGTCAAAATACCCAATTGTGTCGTTAGTATGTACTGTACTTCCTCGATTCACCGCTTTTGTAAATATTGAACTGACAGCAAAACCACGTTCGTGATGAACACTAACCAGTTGATGCTACGTACTGATGTGCTTGATGCTACTACTGTAGAGCAAGCAGTCGCATGTCAACACAAGCACTGAAGTCAACATTACCTTCCTTCAATTGGGCCAACTTTCGGTGCATCGAGGAAATACAGTTCAAATGTTTGTATAGCTTATGGGACTGAACTACGGGGTCATCAGTCCCTAAACTTATAAACTACTTATTTACTAGCTAACACTAAGGACAGCACAAATATTCATGCCCGAGGTGAACCCCCGACCGTAGTGACCTTACAGACCGTGACTGACGCGCCGCAGTCCCCTCGGCCACCGCGGCCGGCAAGTACAGTACATACTAGCGAAACAATTGGGTATTTTGACAATTGTCTACACGAATTATTTCAATTTACATTTAAAGAGAAATACTAAAACGAGCTCTAACATGGAAACTAAGCGTTTCCGGACACATGTCCACATAACATATTTTCTTTCTTTGTGTGTGAGGAATGTTTCCTGAAAGTTTGGCCGAAGCTTTTTGTAATACCCTTTACCGCATATTAGTCTGATTGCATTATTAGCCGGCGAGATAAGCGGCGTTAGTACATATTTTTAAACAATTGTCGCTGAATGCCACCAACACATTTTCACTTAAACAGAATCGCTAACATTGTTGGCCATTTATAAAATATAGACGTCGCCAGAAGGACTGCAAAATCATTTAGAACTACAATAGCAACATTTATGTATGATGTTCGGTGTGTGATGTTTGTGCGTGTGTGTGTGTGTGTGTGTGTGTGTGTGTGTGTGTGTGTGTGTGTGTGTTGGGCTCACAGAAAGGCACACGGTCATTCGCTTTTCCCTTGTTCTACTTGAGAGTGGGATATATAAGGCAGTGACTTGTAGTGGCACGAGGTGCTCTCAACCACGCAGCTTACGGTGGATTGCGGAATATGTACATACGTGGATGTAGATATAGATGAGCGCGTGGGAGAAATTTATTCCAAAGACTGCAAAATGTTTAACTCAATATTTCTGTTTAGAATCTCTTACTCGTAAAGAATATCCGTTGCGAACGAGCAACGTCGCATCTATAACAACATTCTGAAACAAACTGAATGCTTAAATATAATAATTACCGCAAGTTTAATGAGTAACAGTTTATAAGGTAACTAACATGAAAATAAATCTTCAGCACTCTTGATTAAAATGGCTATAAAAAATAAACTTAAAAAAAATCGGATATATTAACGTGGGCACCGCTTTTACCTAACATGAAATGACACAAATTTCCAATTGAATTAATTTTTCCAGCAGGAACTACCGCGGCTTGTTCCGGCAGAACGTGCTTCCCATCTGCTGACACCTGCAGAACGTACTTTTTCGTCGTCATTGTAAGAAACTACTTGTGATTTGCTCCATGAAGCCACTCCATCCTGGAATTCCAGGTACATCTTTCCACTTGCCATAAAGCCAAAGTAGATCTGATAAAGAGGGTAATATTGAATCAGGTGATACAAATAGCTGTTTGAGATCCTAAATGTTAATATTATTTAACCCAAGAGAACGTGTCTTCTTAAAATGTTTTAAGGAAACAGCTCCCATCTCACCAATTAGTGGAGCTGGTATTGGTTTCTTTACTCGTACAATACTTTGATCCGGAGCAATGGCAATTCTAGGAGTAATCAAATGTATTCCTCCCATTGCATGGAAGGTATTATATCCATCCAATGTACGTGTGTTACAATCAGCGTTGTCATGAACAAATTGATGGAAAGCTGTCGCATCTATTTGTAGTAGTAGCCTCATGATTGCTGACACTTCATGACGAACAGCTTCGAAATAAGAGGCGCAAAATCCCAAGGATGACACAACGTCAATTAGTTTTATTATAAAAGAAAGCTGATAGCCCAACACTAATAACACTGTGTGAAATGGCTAAAACTTTTTTTTCTACTTGTCAGTGCTTGTTCGCTTCTTCTTGAGTATCAGTCTTTCCAAGAAAACTTTGAGAACCTCCGGGGCAAGGTTTTCATTTTCGTCCATGAAAGAGTTTTAAAGAGGATAGTCGTCCATAGCATAGGGTATTGATCGTATCTCTTCAAGAATTACATCAGCTGCGCCGGCCGAGGGGACTGAGGCGCTCCAGTCACGGTCTGCACGGCCACTAGGGTCGGGGGTTCGAATCCCCCCTCCGGGATGGATATTTGTGCCGTCCTTAGGATAAGCTATTTGATAAGTAGTTTGTAAGTTTAGGGACTGATGACCCCGTAGTTAAGTCCCATAAGCTATACAAATATTTAAACTCAACTAATCGAAGACGTTCTTCCCGTTTGACGAACGTCTTTCCATGTACCACGCTTCGGTCAAAATCTTATGGCCTGCATTTTTGAAACGTACGACAGTATTCTGCTTGATCTTTGATACGATAATATCTTCCCCATATCTCTCCAATAAATGTTGTATTACAGTTCTTCTCTCACGAATTGATTTGCCCTCTATCTGAGTTATTAGCTCATCTAACGAAAACTGACATTCCTCGTCATTACTTTCCATAAAATTGAAAATGTCATACATAGCCCTCTGAATCTCTTCAGCATAAGGGCCAACGGTTTTCTTTTTATTAACCTTGGACCTACTAATGTAAAGATTTTTAAACATTTATCATGGTACTTACAGTCAGCAGCCACCATGTCTGTTATCGGCTGGATCCTGTTAATAACTGCTGCACCGAAATCATCTCCACTTAGTTGAGCCTGTTTCATAACTGTGTCTTTCGTCTCAATTTTCGTCACCAGATGCACCAAATTACGTTTATGAGGAGGCAGTCGTTGTTGTGACCTAGCGTAATCTTCAGGAATACCTTTTACACACACTAAACATGGTGTTTTCCAATGGAAATAGCGGAGGATGATCTTAATTTTCATGAAGATATGCTTGGTTCAGCCGCTTTCTTCAAGTAGGCAGGTATCATTCTTACATTTATGTAACTTTTCTGGCATGAAACATGTACGCTGACAGATGTTTTACCCACTAAAACAGCCACCTTCCTATCATTTCTTTTTTTACTAGCATCACGTAAAGTTTCTATTCCTTTTTCCTTGACCACTGTCACTGCACTGTCACCTAAATCTTTTTCACAAATAAGCCGGCCGCGGTGGCCGAGGGGACTGCGGCGCTCCAGTCATGATCTGCACGGCCACTACGGTCGGGGGTTCGAATCCCCCCTCGGGCATGGATATTTGTGCCGTTCTTAGTGTTAGCTTAGTGTAAGTAGTTTGTAAGTTTAGGGACTGATGACCCCGTAGTTAAGTCCCATAAGCTATACAAACATTTGAACATTTTTTTCACAAATAAAACACTTATCACTCGACACTGCACCCGAGTTGTTGCGCTATATCTCAACGAAAACATTCAAACATAGATTCTCTTCTTTGAGAGAAAGGGAAATAACACGATCACGGCAGCGAAAGTACACAAACTGGAGAATTGAGGACAGTTCGGTGTTTCGGCAGGAAGACCTCCCTTCGCCTATCATAAATATAAGGGCAGCGGCCGCAAAGGTGGAACGGTGGGGCGGGCCGCAGCCATAGGTAGACGGACAGCGTGGGCGCGCAGCTGAGTCACAGAGCTGAGTGCACTCTCACAAAGGACAAAAAGAAGAGCTGCTTCCATGGTTCGCAAGGTAAACACGTTGAAAGGCAAGGGACTGCTGATGAAATAATCCACCCGAAAAAACATGCAATTTTTTCTATTTTCCAAAATTTATTGATTTCACCGCTTTTTCAACGCTGTTTTATGTGCAAACCATACGACGTACAAAAAATGTTACAGACATAAATTGTGGATAATTTTCTCCTCTTCATTTTATTACTGGGCCACTTTTTGTGTTAATAGCTTGCTTTGCAAGTTATAAGCGGAAAACCACTGACAATTGTGATTTTTTGTTGTTTTTTGATGATTTCTCATATTTGCCGATGGAATTTTTGTTGGAAAACTTCAGATTCGTATTCAGCACCACAAAACACATAAAATAAGCCACTAAAAACAATTACACCAAATTTTTCGACTTTGAGCCCTTTTTGTGCACGATTTGACTGGACTATCTCGCGAGCGCAGTGGAAACTCCTTGCAGGCTGGCCTCGGCTGACTGCAGTGCCTCATCGCCCTCCCCCCCCCCCCCTTGGCTGCGAGTCTGGGGACGAGCTACGAGCTGAGATGACCGGCTCTAGCCGAGAGAAAACTGCGTGTTTGTGTCGGCCTTGGAGAGAGAGAGGATGGAGTGGAAGATGGGGGCTAGCAGATCATTTCAATGTGTGGATCGATAATTCCTAAATATTTATTAACACAAATAGTGTATATATTTCTGGGAATACTGATGATTTTGTTTACGTTCCCTCTGTATCTGACTGCAAATTTACATGCTATATGAGTTGTAATTAAGGTTCAATGTATTACATTATCTAAACTGAGCGTACAAACTTTGTAGTATATAAAGCACTGTCCTTAGGGAGTGGATGGCTTTGCGGTTTCCTTTTCATCTCCTTCCTATTAATTATGTCTCAATCATTTCTTCCTTTCTCTCCATATTGACTGTCAACAATTCCAACTCCTGGTCTTTGAACCCCTCCGCCAGGGAGCCCCAGGGCTCCATCCACTCCCCTCTCCTTTGCTCGGCAGACGTGGCACAACCGCAGTCTCCCGTCCCTCTCCTTCAGTACGCTGATGACAATGCCTTTCTAGCCCTCGCCTGCTCCCTCACTCGCTCCCAAAACCTGCCTCACTCACACCCATCCGATTTCTCCACTTGGTGCAACCAGTAGCTCCTTACTATCAACTCCACCAAATCCCAGGCAATCATCATAGGTCACACCACCCATTTTTTCTACCTTTACCTTGCGAATTAGTTTCCCTTCTGACATCTCATACTCACTGCGTCCCATACTGGGTGGAGGTGTCTTACATGGATCGTGAACAAATACTGAGTCCGCGATCATGAAAACAGTAAAAGGAGAAGTAATATAATTATCGCAACGGATAACGACTTTAGGAAATGGATCCACCGAGCATGCAGAGCGAGAAGAGGTGTTGTTATGGGCATTACAAGATCATAAATACATCGTTGCAGCAGGTGTATGTGCACGCAATTGGCAACTTATTTGATGACTAGGAGAGGGATTTGGCACTGCAATTTAGAGACAGTGATAGAGATAAATTTAGTTTTAACAGGAAAATTTAATAGGGCATTAAACTGTTAGTCTCTCGTCTTTCAAATACAATTTACGTTCGTTATACATTAAAATATGCAACCTCCCTAGCTAGATGACACAATCCGCCTCTTTAGGTGGGTTGGAGGAGAGTCAGAAGGTACTACCAACACAAACCATTAACACATATGGGGACCTAAATCAAGATGCAGAATACTAAATGGAATTAACATTGAGCAGGTCAGAAATGAACATTAGCCGGAAAGTAATACCATGATTTCAGTAAGATTCCCCACGATTTCTCGATATTGGCCTAAGGTCGTTCCGTGCGTGCATTAACGTGCCTAACTTTAAACTGTCAACAAAGAAGTCGCTTTGAGTAATCTTAAGATTGGAGCGCAGCGTGTCTACTAAGCAGACCACCGACGGCAGAGTGCCGGTTTCAAACAGCAATGGCCAGCGGCCGCCTAGGAAACCTAGAGGGGGGATCTGCCAACCCATAGTGTAGACGAATTTTGCGAAGGCGACCGCCAACGCTCGTCTCTGGCCTGCCCAACGACGATACTGTTAAGTTGGTAGGCGAACATGCGTAGCACGGAGCCTCTCTGACGACTACTGGAGGGAATTTGAATCACCTCTTGACTGACTCTCCCCTTAGGATAAGGTAGGGAGCGAAATGTATCACCCAGGTACACGTAAGCTTCAATCCATGAAGACGGTCGCCGTAAGTGTAAGAATCACATACGATATATAGTTCACAAGATATGACGTCATAAACCATGAGATGCGCGAAAAACTGCTGCATTCATCGACAATGATGCTCACTTTCTCCTAAACCACTGGACCGATTTTAAATTAAATGCTTAAATGTTTGTTAAGCTTATGGGACTTAACTACCGGGTCATCAGTCCCTAAACTTACAAACTACTTATCAACTACCTTATACTAAGGACGGCACAAATATCCATGCCCGAGGGGGGATTCGAACCCCCGACCGTATTGGCCGTGCAGACCGTGACTGGAGCGCTTCAGTCCCCTTGGTCACAGCGGCCGGCTGGACCGATTTCAACCAAATTTGGTACACACATTCCTTACCATGAGGTAACAATTGCTGCACGGTTAAGAATCACATACGACACATTGTTCAGAAGATATGACGTCATAAACAATAGAAATCGCAAAAAACTGCCACATATTACAGCGAGACTTTATACATACGTAATATGAGAGAGAGTGCTTAGCGATTTACAACAAACTTTAAACTTAATTTCAAACCTTTATTAAACTTTTTCGCGCTACCAACCATAGCAAAATTATGAAAAGAAAAATGTTTCGCGCTTACTACTTTTCCGCTGTTTATGGTGTAAAACTACGGCTTCCGGTATGACGTTACAGTCTGTAATTTCTACACTACAAATTTTAGCCACAGGAAATTTTACAGACAGTATACACGAATATAGTTCAGTGTACCTTCTAAATTGTATCCCAGTACCATATTTAGTTGATGAGATATGAGCATATAAACCGTAACGTTCATGGAAAACCACCCCATCATTAGCCAAGTTTTAATCTATTACGTCTTTACTACTAATTGTATTCCCAAGAGATTTTACAGACATACAGCCCTTATACATATGTATATATGACTAAAATAATTGGCGGGAATAAATAAATAAATACCCGGGCAACGCCGGGTTTTCAGTTAGTAAAAAAATCAAATGTTTGTTAAGCTTATGGGACTTAACTACCGGGTCATCAGTCCCTAAACTTACAAACTACTTATCAACTACCTTATACTAAGGACGGCACAAATATCCATGCCCGAGGGGGGATTCGAACCACCGACCGTAGTGGCCGTGCAGACCGTGACTGGAGCGCCTCAGTCTCCTCGGCCACCGCGGCCGGATTTTCAGTTAGTACAATATACGAGAGGCTCACGAGCGGGATGTGGATCTTCCCGTAATGCTCTGCGGCTCTTGTTTTAAAAAGTAAAAATTGTTTCACACATATATATAATACAAATGTAACTTGCTTACTAAGACCTACAGCTGTGAAACTGTCTTATCGATTTGGTAATGTGGTACCGCGCCAGCCTTGTAAAGGCACTGAGTGAGATGCTGCAGTGAGTAGTTTGGGAAACGTTCATAGGTTGATTTCTGAAGGTTGTAGCGGGGGAGCGGAGGAATCTAGCCGGCCGCGGTGGCCGAGGTGACTGAGGCGCTCCAGTCACAGTCAGCACGGCCACTACGGTCGGGGGTTCGAATCGCCCCTCGGGCATGGATATTTGTGCCGTCCGTAGTTGTAGCTAGTTCATAAGTAGTTTGTAAGTTTAGGGACTGATGACTCCGTAGTTAAGTCCCATAAGCTTAACAAACATTTGAACATTTCTTTTTGAGGAATCTAGCCCAGTCGGCCGGGTGTAAGAATCACATAGATGACGCGAGGAAAGGCTGCAGCTGAGCGCCGTTCACCGCTGCTGCCAAATCAAACGAAAGCAAACATTCTCGTAACTGAAAGCGTCTAACATTTGTAGTCAAGGGGCTGACTGCCGCAGTTGCGAGCACCTATCGTAAGAAAAGGAAACAGGATGAATTACAGGGAAATACAACAAAGACAGCAAACAACCACTACGTTTACATCTGACACCTCTTCTGGAAAAGCCTGTTGGTAGTGGTCGGTACTTAATATAGCCAGTCGTAGCTAACAGTCTGATTACTTTTCTCTGCGCTGTAACACTGTTTAAGTAAATTTGTGATTTTTGCTGCGGTCCTAACAGTTACCATATTATCTAAAAAGAGTAAATATGAAAGAGAGAACAGAGTGTTTAATAAAGAGTGGGAGGAAGAATTCGTTTTTGTAGACAGGAATGGTAAACCATTGAATCCTTTCTGTCAAATGACATTGTTACAGTACAAAGCCAGTAAACTCGAGCGCCATCAGCACATTAACCGTAATGGTTTCAGGAAAACTTTCCTGTTGTTCTCAATTGAGGGAAACTAAATTGTTATCATTAAAGGAAAACCTTCAAGCATAGAGTAGGGTTATGACCATGTTTACCAGGGATGCAGATTTTACGACAAAAGCTGGCTTTGTTTGGTTGGTTAGGGACAGGAGGACCAAACTGCTGAGATTATCGGCCCCCCAATGGGGAGGAGGAGAAGGAGTCAGAGTAGGAAAGTAGAGGAAGGAAAGGAAATGCAGTCCAGGGAGAAATAACGGAAGAAAGACTGCACTAGCTCGGGTTCCCGTGCTCGCCACGCACGTACTCACGAAAGAGCCGCGAGGCCCCAGTGGGGGGAGAGGGGGGGGGGGGTCCTGGCTTTCAATATGGGTCAATGGCCTGGTGCAAGAGTCTCAACTGGACGCCACTTTTTTTTCGTTTTTCTTTAGGTAGATCGACGCTTTGCGGTCGTTTGTTCATGTTCGTTCTCCATTGTTCGTTGAGTATAGGGCTCAGTTTTTTATTACAGTTATCCAACCAGAAAAAGGCGACCTACCATCATCCGACCGTGTTTAGAACCCGTGATCCTTCAGCTTCCAGTCAAGTGCTTTATCCCGATACCACCAGCCCTGACGCAAGATTTAGAAATAAATAAATAAAACCATACATAGAGGGGAAGTTTGTAAAGAACAATAGTGCACGAATTGTTTCTATTTTTGAGACCGAAAATAAACTACAAAATGGTCGCATCTAGACATACAATAGAGAGGAGAATATCAGCTTTAAGTGGTGTCTTTGTAGCAACTTGAAAATAACATATAAGTGACTGTTCAGGAATGAGTCTAGCTTTGGACGAGTCTCCTGATATCCAAGATAAACCGCAACTTGCCATATTTGTGAGGTAGAGGAAGGTGGTACTAAAGATTGTGAGCTTCATTCTCTCAGACGCCAAAACACACCCACCAAATCCTTCAAAGAAGAAATCAGCTATGACAACCTTCCTGGTATTACTTAGTGACATGGGTATCAGTAGGTAATGTCCTACACAGATTTTCCAGTTATTGAATACACTCAAGCAATTTCTGCAAGAAAAAGGAAAGTCTTTCCCTCAACCTTATGAGCCACAGTGGTTGTTAGATATGGCCTTCTTCACTGAATTGTCCAGCATTTACAAACACGGTACAACTCTTTACAAGGAAGAGATAAATTATTTCTTATCTGCGCAGTCTGTGTTCACCATTCCACTCCCAAGTGACTGAAACAAATCTCATGACACGATGACTATATAAAAAGCGAGGGCTGAATATTTCGGTGCGGTCCCTAAGCATTACTATTCTCCACAAGTTCGTGAACACGTCACAGTTCCTCTCTGACACAGGCAAATTCTGGCTGTACGTTACCAAGCATGGAGCAGAGGCGTGTTCTTGAAGTACATCTGAGGTGGCGCCTGATGGCTGGAACGTAGACTATCTGATGATGCCTTTATAAAGCTACTGGGTGTAAAATACATATGATTTAAATTCATATGGCTTATATTAAGAGGTAAGTGATATGAAGTTCACCGGGTCATCTAGTTTGTTATAAAATAGAACAAAGGGCAAATGCTCTAATCAAGCGCTGCTTTTATTCCATGGCACACTCGCCCTGTTTGTGTCATCACTTCACCGTTTTAACATTCTGATATGTCAGTTTCAACTGTTGACATGGAATAAATGCTCGAAGAGAGCATATGGCTCTGTGTTCTATTTTACAACAACATTTATGTGATTTACGTTCCGACGCCTTCTGAAAAAGGAAAAAGTTAATTTTGTCGAAAGCTGGTCAAAGTTTAATATAAACAAATTTAACCCAACTGGTTGTTATTTTTCTACAGTTTGTTTACAGTAGTTAATTCAAGCTGTCATTGTAGCTACCACGCTGACATCGGTTGTACACCTGCAATGAAGTCAGTTTTGAAACATTTTGGACGCACGATGTACAGTAATTTTCGATATCTACTCCGGGACAAGAATAAAACACCTTGAAGATTAATGACGGCAAAGTAGGAAGACTAACGTTTTCAAACATGCTGACTATGAAGATACGATAATGTATTTGCTACGACTGATGTCAAATATGATTTACCAAGTCATTGGTGGATTACGTAGATTAATCCAAGGGCTGAAATGTATCCGCGGTGGAGTGACCGAGCGTTCCAAGGCGCCTAGATGCGGAGCGCACCGCTGCTCGCCTTCGGAGGTTCGAGTCCTCCCTCTGGCATGGGTGTATTTGTTGTCCTTAGCATCAGTTAGTTTGAGTAGTTTGTAAGCCTAGGGACGGATGACCACAGTATTCCCATGGATTTACAAACATTTTGAGCTGAAATGTAAACAGTCTCATTAGTTCAAAAATGTTCAAATGTTTGTAAAGCTTATGGGACTTAACTACGGGGTCATCAGTCCCTAAACTTACAAACTACTTATGAACTACTTACGGACTAGGACGGCACAAATATCCATGCCCGAGGGGGGATTCGAACCCCCGACCGTAGTGGCCGTGCTGACCGTGACTGGAGCGCCTCAGTCACCTCGGCCACCGCGGCCGGCGTCTCATTAGTGCATCTGTGCTGCTTGACGATGCTAACACGAATGGCACTCATTGAGCTAGCCATCGTGAGTACAAGGAAAGGCCGCTGTTTGCTGGTGAAATAGTGAAAGCTCCCGCTGCGTACGCCTGCGTCAGAGCAGTGACCTTTAAACATTTCCCAGTCAGCTGTGAAACAGGTTTCGGTCGCGATCAATACGACAACCGTCTAGAAGGCAGACGCCTGCGCCCGTAGCTTCATTGACAGCTCGTAGTAGGAAATTGGATATTCTATAAAAGAGCCAAGTCAATACATCCAATCGCTTAGGACCAGTATACAGTAAGGAAATCGGGACAGTTCTCAGTACGCCTAGGTGAAACAGCAAATAATTCTGATAAGACACAAAAGTGTTTGGCTGCTTTTCCACTGTTTAGTGCAGACGGATTATTTTCATTCAGTCTTCGGGCGTTCCTGTGCAACGGTTTCTGCATTACCTTCGAGATACGGCTGTATATGCGGGAGCTGGACGGAGAATTTTGGCATGAATGCGCTGAAGAGACAAGTAAACTGGTAGATGCATGCGTATGCAAACACGGAGATATGTAAACGCACAGAGCACGTCGCTGCGGGGGGCAACGCCCATATAAGGAGCAGGTATCTGGCGCAAGCGTTAGATCCGTTACTGCTGCTACAGCGACAGCTTATCAGGATTTAAGTGAGTTTGTTATAGTCGGCTCACGGGAGATGGGCACAGCGTCTGAAAAGTAGCGATTACGTGGGAATTCCCCCGGACGACCAATTTATGAGTGCACCGTGAATATCGGAAATCCGGTAAAACATGAAATCTCAGACATCGCTGCGATCGGAAAAGATCCTGTAAGAACGGGACCATCGACGACTGGAGAGAACATTCAACGTGACAGAAGTGCAACGCTTCCGCAAACTGCTGCTGATTTCAGTGCTCTGCCATCAACAATTGTCAGCGTGCGAACCATTCAACGAAACATCATCGATATGTGCCGCTCGTGCACCCTTGCCGACTGCCCGGCACAAACGTGTACGCCTCGCCCGGGTCCGCTGCTGATGACGAAACGTGTCTGACGAGTCTCGTTCCCAGTTGTATCGAGGCGATGAACGAGTACGGGTCAGGAAGCAACCTCACGAATGCGCGGACACTGTTATGGCGCTGGGCGTTTGCGGGCGGAGTGATACGGAATCCCCAATAATTCTAAATACGACTCTGCCAGGTGACACATACATATGCATTATGGCTAATCACCTGTATCTATTTATGTCCAACGTCCATTCCAAAGGACGTGGGTAATTCCACCAGGACAATTCGACACCCCACAGTCCCCAAAATTGCCGCAGTTTAAGCAAACACATCAGCTGGCCACCAAACTCTCGATACCTGAACATCATTGCGCAAATCGGGAATGCCTTGTAATGTGCTGTTCAGAAGAGATCTCCACCCCCTCTGGACAGCCGTGCAGGAAGAATGGTGTCAGTTCCCCAGACACTGGCAGTGCTGCACGCACACGGGATCTAACACGACATTAGCAGTTGCTGCGGCTCTTCACTGTAGAGACCAAAATTTGTGTCCGGATATACAAGCAACAGAAAGTTTAGACTGCAAAGATACGAGTTGATGGTCGGGTTTTGGGTGGTTTCCTAGGTACAGAAATGTGGGAATTCGGGAGCACAGGGAAGGGGCTGGATTGGCAGACCCCTCCTGAATTACTGAAATGTACCCTACAAGACATCTGGCCTCTTGACAATCCAACACCCACAAAAAATAAGAAAAAACGGGGAAATCTTACTACTGACTAAGGTCCAGGTCAAAATGTACTTAATTTATTTCACAAAAGAATCAGATTCATTAACTAACAAAATAGGAAGAGTTCTCAAAACTTTAAAAATGGCAAACACTTTCAGTTTAGAATACGTGAACAAATAAAAAAATGACTCTAAAAATGACTGGCAAGTTCCTACTATTACTGGAATTTCGGACAGTGGCGAATAATTCACAACACGAAGGAGACAAAGGGAGCATGATATAATTGCGAGCGCTTTACACGTCAAATGATGTTTAAGAAAACCGTCAAAAGCAAGATTCCTATCGTCCCGGGCACGACGTTAAACTGCCCCCCATCCCAAGGTGTGGTGCGACCCGTGCTGAGGGGTGCGTGGCACATGGGTGGATGTGTCTCGAACGGAGCCTCAGGGATACCGGGCGACCTACCTGAGTAAGTTGCCTTGCACCGCACGGGGTTATTGTGGTGTGGACCATATAAATCCCCAAATCTCGTGGGACTAAGATGAACACGGAAAAAAATTATTTTAAAAGAATCCGAGGGGCAATCTGAGACCTCAGATACTCAGACATCGGGATCAGGACCGATGGAGTGCTCTCCTACTTCTCAGTCAGGGTCTAGACCTGAGCAAGAAGTGGGAACTGTATCAGAGAAGTTGGACCAGATTAGGATTAAGGTCTTGTCTGGGGCTCAGAGGAGGAAACTTCTCAAGGAATAGAAGCAAAAGGAAGGAAAAGAATGGCTTCCTAAACATAAGTGGAGGGAATCAAAAGGGCTTGAGCCCAAGACTCCCAAGGAAGGTCGAAGGGGATACACAGACCCTCTCGACGTCAAAGACGGGTGACAAGAGGGTTAGGGAGGAATCTAAGACTCCCTCCTCTCTGGACAAGCATGGTCCTAAAAGGCTGAGGCAGGAAATAGGGAAACAGACCTATAGTACTGCAGTCTCAGTCTTTAAAGTGGCAGTTGCCCAAGAAGGATACCCACTGGTAAGCATCAACTCGCAGCTGGAGGAGCTCGTGCAGATGGCCCTCTTTGAAGAGATTGGGGGGGGGACGCTGGTCCAGGACCCAAATTCAGGAGGGTCTATCTAGATAGCAGTGCCCTCTTTTTTGTCTTGCGAGGGGGAGCACTCAGCAGAATGGCTTAAGTACAAAGTGCCCATGATATCCCCGTGGGAGGATCGAAGCTGCTGGTCAAGATAGCAGCCGAACTCCTGAAGACCGCAAAGGTATCAACATGGGTACCAAAGATCCTTAAGGATGTCTCTCCAAAGACTCTGTTCGAGAAAATAAGGGTCCAGAACCCAAAAGTCTCGACAGAGGATTGGAGGGTAATTAACCAAAAGGTCGTTCCGGAAGGACGAACCCTGGTGGTGGAGGTCGGAGAGAAGTCCCTGAAGGCATTGCGAGAGCAAGGCCTGAAACTGTTTTTAGGGTTCTCGCATGTCTGCGTCAGGGTAATAAAAGACCTTAAAGGCAATAATGGCAGCAAGATGGGGACTGGAAGTGCTGCAGATAAACCTGCAGCACAGTAAAGGGGCCACTGCTGCCCTGAGCCGTCGCATGGGGAGACAGGAGGTGGACGTGGCCCTAATACAAGAACCCTATTTATACAAAGGGGGTGTATCGGGCCTCAGTGGTACTGGAGGTAAGCTGATTTATGCCAGAAATCTAAAAAACTCCAAACTTGCATTTATGTTAGAAATGGAATACCTTTCATACCAATGATGGATTTTTGTTCCAGGGACCTGGTGACCATCAGGATGCAGCAACGTGAGGAAGGTATCACGAGGGAAATTGTTTTGGCCTCAGCATACCTTCCTTACGAAGACAGCTCTCCTCCTCTGGAAGTGAGGAGACTGATGGAAGCCTGCCATCGGCAAGGTGACGAACTGTTGGTGGGATCTAACAACTTGGAGATCCTGAATAGGGGTGATGAACCTACATTCAGGAATAGTAGAAGGGAAGAAGTAATCGACATAACTTTTGGTTCCATGATGATGGGAAGTTACGTCAAACATGACATGTGGCCCTGGAGCCATCCTCATCAGATCACATGTATATTAAATTCAACCAAATGGGAACCAGGCAGACCATGGCCAATAGGAACCCCAGGAAAACGGACTGGGAGACATATAGGAAAGATGTTGACTTCAGCCTATCGGAAAGTAAAACTTCGATAAGGAATCCAGCAGAGTTTGAGGAAGTAGCAGAGGTCGTAACCTCTGCTATAGTGACCTCATACCAGGACAACTGCTCAATCACCAAGAAGTGCACAAATAGGAGTGTGCCTTGGTGGAATAATAACCTGGAAATGCAAAGGAAATAGGTACGAAGACTGTTTAACCTTGCGAGGCGCAAAGGACAATGGGCAAAGTATCGTGAGGCCCTTGTCAATTACAACCTTGCCATCAGACGGGCAAAGGAGGCATCGTGGAAGGTATTTTGTGAGGAAGTGGAGCGCACAGATGCTCAAGCGAGACTTCATAAAATCCTCACTAGGGTACTAACTAATCCAGGAGGAACATTGAGGAAGGAAGATGGGGAGTATACAAAGACAGCACATGAAACGCTGGTACTGCTCCTAGAGACTCACTTCCCTCAATATACTCTGGGGGATAACTCAGACCAGATTGCGATTCCTGAGAGACAACGGTTCTCAGGTGTTCGCAAAGAGGACTGGGATTTGGCCAAGGAGTGTGTCGATCTCAGTAAGGTCCGATGGGCGGTGGGAACATTTCAATCGTTCAAGCCACCTGGCCCCGATGGAATCTTTCCAGCTCTCCTGCAACAAGCAGGAGAAAATCTTATTAGATTCCTATGCAGGTTATTCAGGGTTAGCCTAGCAGCAGAAATCATTCCCAATGCCTGGAGGGCAGTGAAGGTTGTCTTCATTCCTAAACCAGAGAGAATTTATCATACCAAGGCCAAGGATATGAGACCAATCAGCCTGTCCTCCTTCATTCTTAAGCACAACACTTTCAAGAAATAGCCCTCTGTATGTTCCTGGACATCAAGGGGGCTTTTAGCAACACGACCTTCAATTCCATGGTTAGGGCAGCACAGATGCATGACCTAGGGACCACTATATGTAGGTGGACTAGGGCCATGCTCAGTGGAAGAAAGGTAGAAGCTACCATGATGAATGAAAAAATGGTAATCAACACCACTAGGGGTTGCCCGTAAGGAGGAGTTATTTCCCCTTCATTGTGGTATCTAGTGGTGAATGATCTCATCGGAGAATTAAACTCTAGGCAGTACTTTTGCCAAGGATACGCAGATGATCTTGTCATAGTAGTACTTGGCAAATTTGCTGACACAGTAAAGAATATGGCACAAGGTGCTTTGGGCATTGTGCAAGAGTGGTGCAGAAAACAGGATCTGGGGGTTAGTCCTAAGAAGAATGTTCTTGTACCATTCACAGAGAAGCATATACGACATTCAAGTTGGAATCTAAAGCTTTTCAATGAAGCGCTACCTGTGAAGGGAACAGTGAAATATCTATGGGTTACCCTAGATGAAAAACTGACATGGACCCCTCACATTAGGAATATTTGCACCAAGGCAAAAGGTACTTTAGTAAGTACCAGGAGAGCTTGTGGCAAAAATTGGGGCCTGAGCCCCAAGGGTATGCACTGGATATACACCACAGTGATTAGACCCAGGATCACCTATGGGGCGGTCGTGTGGTGGAAGAAGGTAGAACAGCAGGTTGCTGCTAAGGTGCTTGGTAAGGTGCAGAGATTAGCCTGCTTAGCCATAACAGGTGAAATTAGCAGCACACCAACTGCTGGGATGGAAACCATGCTGGATATGCCCCCATTGCACCTTTGGGTCAAGATGGAGGCAGCGGCTGGTGCATACAGACTCAAATCTGGCAACAACTGAAACTCTTTGGGATATCCAGAATCACACACTAAAATAGTGAATGAGGTAAATATAGGAAAGGTTGGGGAAATGCCAGCCGACTATATTATAACCCCATACTGCTTCAACAAGCCTTTCATTTTAACAATTGGAAGTAGGGAGCAGTGGGAGAAAATAGTTCGACACCGTACGGGGGATATTGTCTGGTTCACTGACGGGTCAAAATCGGACCAAGGTGTTGGGGCCGGGGTATATGGGGTGCAGCGACGACTGGAGGGCGTCATCTCTCTAGGAAAACTGGCCTCAGTATTCCAGGCCGAAATTACTGCCATCAAGGTGTGTGTTGATGGGAATTTGCGTAGGTGCTACAAAGATCGTAGCATCTATATCTATTCAGACAGCCAGGCAGCCCTGAGATCACTGGCAGCTCCTGCAACAAGGTCTAAAATTGTTGCAGAATGTCACAGGGTTCTGGTGGAGCTAGGGGAAAACAAAAGAGTAAACCTATTGTGGGCCCCTGGCCACTCGGGGATCAGTGGCAACGAACATGCCGACAGATTAGCCAGGATGGGAGCAGAGACTCCATTTATTGGACCGGAACCTGTCCTGACAATCACCAAGGCAATGATAAAATTGGAGCTACGTAACTGGCTCAGAAGACAGCACGTAGAATATTGGACCAAAGTCTATCAACAAAAACATGGCAAGGTAATGATGCCAAAGCCATGTTTTAAAAGAAGCTCTGCTATCCTGGGCCTGAACAGGAAAGAGATTAGACTCATGGTTGGATTGCTGACAGGCCATGGGAATTTCAAAAAAAACCTACGTACAATGGGAATAACAGAAGAGGACCCTAAATGTAGGATCTGTGATGACAGTGATGAAACTGCATCACATCTAATCTTCAAATGCATTGCATTGGAGAATAAAAGGCACAGAATATTTGGGACAACCAGATGCGAAGAAATTGTGTTTAATAAAGAATTGGTAAAGGAACTCCTTGCACTGTTCAAGGGCATTGGTTGGCTTTACTAGATATACAGGGAGCGATACCGCACAATAAACGTAGTTTCGGTGCGAGCAGTGGCGGGTTGGTCCAAGACTGTTTTGGCTTCCCTGGAAAAATAAATCAATCAATCAATCAATCAAGAATCCTAACTCTGCCCAGATAAGCAGTTGCAGGCAATATTTAACCAAATGCTGTTGAAGCCGGCGTCGCTGGAACTGGGACGGAGGCGGCAGTGCATTGGTTGGAGTGCTACAAACCGTGGTCCGATCCAAAGAAAAAACTTCTCAAGACAGAAGCGTGAATGCCCTACCCTCAGCCTCTGGGTCCACGGTAAGCACACAGTGTCTAACGAAATCACAGGCGTCGCCAACTCAGACTGTGTACTAGACACAAGATTGTCAAGTGCGCAATTGACACCAGAGTTAGGAATAACGTTATCAGCGTGTCGGTGCTGCCGATTCAAACTGGCTGAGCCTATTCGCAGGTCTATGATACTCAGGGCGATAGGCACAAGTTTCAGACGGTGGCTGAAAAGTGAATTTGAAACTCCAAGTCCACAAAGCGCAATAGGTGCAAAAATAACCGAAGTCTCGAAACATACACAAGTAAGCACCTACGCCGAGCCGACCGCACTCGCCAGCTGTGTAAGATGAAGTCCAAACTTACATAAGAGAGTACCTGCATCGAGCCAACCGTACTCGTGTTACCCAAAACGAAGTCCCTTCTGTAGCGCTGCTCCACACACTACCTGCAAAGTGTGAGGCTACCCCCTCAAATGAAAGCAAGAGCCAATCGCTCTCTAGGCGCCAATTTTCCTCCAATGCGCGGTCACGGCGCCAAGATAGCTTCGAAAAACGGTCCTCCCGCTCAGTGCAGCCCAATGACGGTCGTTCCCGCGCAACACGCCCCACTAGCCGTTTGCGCGGTACGTATTCCTCCGCGGGTCGGTCACTGACCTGAACTTAATGGTACGCCTCGGTGTGGCTCTGCCGTTCCACACCGGCGCCATACCCCCCGGCCTGGGCAGCAGCACAGATGTGGCAGCAGGTTCCAGCGCAACGGGGTCCGTTGACCGCCACTGCGCGGCCCTCACGCTGTGTGACGAATGGCTGTCTTCCCCAAGGCTCTTTCTCCATCTCACATGGACTCGTCACGTCTCTCTCTCTCTCGCTCTAGTGCCACCCAGAAGCGCTTTAGAAATAGACAGAATTCACTGGCTTGGCCTCTCCGTGGAACTCACACGAATGAAAATCTCAATAACCCGTAAAATTAAAAAGAAGTTTGGCGGGCAATTCTCAACGCCTCTGAAGCTATAAAAATTCTATCTTTCTGAAGGAATAAACGTAGCGCCTTAAGCTGATTTAAAATCTTCTTGATGGATATATGAGTGATTGTTTGAAGTTTGAGTCCTATTCAAAGAAAATTTTGGCAAGCAGACAGAATTATTTTAAACTGTTGTCAGCTGAAATAAGACCGGCTATACAGTAAATTTTGTGCAAGATAGACAGTGGACTCTGGTTACGGTGGAGAAACAGCGCTTTGTTGCTTTGTGAGTGGAAACCGATTTCGTTTAAATATTGCATGGACGGTCTATACCGATGTTGTTGTTGTTGTTGGGATGTTTTAGGAGGACAAAACTGCAAGGTCATCAGTCGCCCATTCCATCCTCTCCGGGGGACACCACCTCGACGAAGCACTGTCCATGCGGATGGAGAGGCTTGCGTATCCGCGTGATGCTGAGGGCTACACCGAAGGTAGAGACCCTACTGCCAGAAAGGCCTCAGCTGATGGATCTGACTAAGCGTGTCCCACAACGTCCCGTCTTCCTTATCCTCTCCCAGTCCTTTCCCAATTCCTTTCCCAACCCAAGGTGTGATACGATCCGTGCCGAGGGGTGCGTGGCACATGGGTGGATGTGTCTCGAACGGAGCCTCAGGGATACCAGGCGACCTCCCTGAGTAAGTAGCCTTGCACCGCGCAGGGTTATCGTGGTGTGGACCATATAAATCCACAAATTTCGTGGGAATAAATGAACACGGAGAAAAAAATTATTTTAAAAGAATCCGAGGGGCAATCTGAGGCCTCAGATACTCACATTGGGATCAGGACCGATGGAGTGCACACCTACTTCTCAGTCAGGGTCTAGACCTGAGCAAGAAGTGGGAACTGTAACTGAGAAGTTGGACCAGATTAGGATTAAGGCCTTGTCTGGAGCTCAGAGGAGGAAACTTCTCAAGGACCAGAAGCAAAAGGAAGGAAAAGAATGGCTTCCTAAACATAAGTGGAGGGAATCAAAAGGGCTTGAGCACAAGACCCCCAAAAAGAAACTGCCTCAGGTCGAAGGGGATACACAGACCCCCTCGACGTCAAAGACAGGTGGCAAGAGGGTTAGGGAGGAATCTAAGACTCCCTCCGCTCTGGACAAGCGTTATCCTAAAAGGCTGAGGCAGGAAATAGGGAAACAGACCTATAGTACTGCAGTCTCGGTCTTTAGAATGGTAGTCGTCCAAGAAGGATACCCACTGGTGAGCATCACCTCGCAGAAGGAGGAGCTCGTGCGGATGGCACTCTTTGAAGAGATTGGGGAGACGCTGATCTAGAACCCAAATTCAGGAGGGTCTATCTAGATCACGGTGCCCTCATTTTTGTCTGTGAGAGGGATCACTCAGCAGAATGGCTTAAGTACAAGGTGCCCATGATATCCCCGTGGGAGGATGCGAAGCTGCTGGTCAAGATAGCAGCCGAACTCCTGAAGACCGCAAAGGTATCAACATGGGTACCAAAGATCCTTAAGGATGTTTCTCCAAAGACTCTGTTCGAGAAAATAAGGGTCCAGAACCCAAAAGTCTCGACAGAGGATTGGAGGGTAATTAACCAAAAGGTCGTTCCGGAAGGACGAACCCTGGTGGTGGAGGTCGGAGAGAAGTCCCTGAAGGCATTGCGAGAGCAAGGCCTGAAACTGTTTTTAGGGTTCTCGCATGTCTGCGTCAGGGTAATAAAAGACCTTAAAGGCAATAATGGCAGCAAGATGGGGACTGGAAGTGCTGCAGATAAACCTGCAGCACAGTAAAGGGGCCACTGCTGCCCTGAGCCGACGCATGGGGAGACAGGAGGTGGACGTGGCCCTAATACAAGAACCCTATTTATACAAAGGGGGTGTATCGGGCCTCAGTGGTACTGGAGGTAAGCTGATTTATGCCAGAAATCTAAAAAACTCCAAACTTGCATTTATGTTAGAAATGGAATACCTTTCATACCAATGATGGATTTTTGTTCCAGGGACCTGGTGACCATCAGGATGCAGCAACGTGAGGACGGTATCACGAGGGAAATTGTTTTAGCCTCAGCATACCTTCCTTACAAAGACAGCTCTCTTCCTTCCTTGGAAGTGAAGAGACTGACGGAAGCCTGCCATCGGCAAGGTGACGAATTGGTGGTGGGATGTGATGCCAATGCCCACAATCTATCGTGGGGCAGCAAGGACACCAACAGTAGAGGTGAGCACCTTCTTGAATTTCTCCTATCTAACAACTTGGAGATCCTGAATAGGGGTGATGAACCTACATTCAGGAATAGTAGAAGGGAAGAAGTAATTGACATAACTTTTGGTTCCATGACGATGGGAAGTTACGTCAAACAGTGGCATCTGTTCCTGGAGCCATCCTCATCAGATCACATGTATATTAAATTCAAGGTTGAAATGGGACCCAGGCATACCATGGCCTACAGGAATCCCAGGAAAACGGACTGGGAGACATATAGGAAAGACCTTGACTTCAGCCTATCGGAAATTAAAACTTCGATAAGGAATCCAGCAGAGTTTGAGGAAGTAGCAGAGGTCGTAACCTCTGCTATAGTGATCTCATACCAGGACAACTGGTCAATCACCAAGAAGTGCACAAATAGGAGTGTGCCTTGGTGGAATAATAACCTGGAAATGCAAAGGAAACAGGTATGAAGACTGTTTAACCTTGCGAGGCGCAAAGGACAATGGGCAAAGTATCGTGAGGCCCTTGTCAATTACAACCTTGCCATCAGACGGGCAAAGGAGGCATCCTGGAAGGTATTCTGTGAGGACGTTGAGGGCACGGATGCTCAAGCAAGACTTCCTTAAATTCTCACTAGGGTACTAACTAATCCAGGAGGAACATTGAGGAAGGAGGATGGGGAGTATACAAAGACAGCACATGAAACGCTGGAACTGCTCCTCAAGACTCACTTTCCTCAATATACTCTGGGGGATAACTCAGACCAGAATGTGTTTCCTGAGAGACAACGGTTCTCAGGTATTCGCAAAGAGGACTGGGATTTGGCCAAGTAGGGTGTCGATCTCAGTAAGGTCCGATGGGCGGTGGGAACATTTCAATCGTTCAAGCCACCTGGCCCCGATGGAATCTTTCCAGCTCTCCTGCAACAAGCAGGAGAAAATCTTATTAGATTCCTATGCAGGTTATTCAGGGTTAGCCTAGCAGCAGAAATCATTCCCAATGCCTGGAGGGCAGTGAAGGTTGTCTTCATTCCTAAACCAGAGAGAATTTATCATACCAAGGCCAAGGATATGAGACCTATCAGCCTGTCCTCCTTCATTCTTAAGCACAACACTTTCAAGAAATAGCCCTCTGTATGTTCCTGGACATCAAGGGGGCTTTTAGCAACACGACCTTCGATTCCATGGTCAGGCCAGCAGAGGTGCATGACCTAGGGACCACTATATGTAGGTGGACTAGGGCCATGCTCAGTGGAAGAAAGGTAGAAGCTACCATGATGAATGAAAAAATGGTAATCAACACCACTAGGGGTTGCCCGCAAGGAGGAGTTCTTTCCCCTTTATTGTGGTAGCTAATGGTGAATGATCTCATCGGAGAATTAAACTCTAGGCAGTACTTTTGCCAAGGATACGCAGATGATCTTGTCATAGTAATACTTGGCAAATTTGCTGACGCAGTAAAGAATATGGCACAAGGTGCGTTGGACATTGTGGAAGAGTGGTGCAGAAAACAGGATCTGGGGGTTAGTCCTAAGAAGACTGTTGTTGTACCATTCACAAAGAAGCATATACAACATTCAAGTTGGAATCTAAAGCTTTTCAATGAAGCGCTACCAGTGAAGAGGACAGTGAAATATCTAGGGGTTACCCTAGATGAGAAACTGACATGGACCTCTCACATCAGGAATATTTGCTCCAAAGCAAAAGGTACTCTTGTGAGTACAAGGAGAGCTTGTGGCAAAAATTGGGGCCTGAGCCCCAAGGGTATGCACTGGATATACACCACAGTGATTAGACCCAGGATCACCTATAGGGTGGGCGTGTGGTGGAAGAAGGTAGAACAGCAGGTTGCTGCTAAGGAGCTTGGTAAGGTGCAGAGATTAGCCTGCTTAGCCATAACAGGTGAAATTAGCAGCACACCAACTGCTGGGATGGAAACCATGCTGGATATGCCCCCATTGCACCTTTGGGTCAAGATGGAGGCAGCAGCTGGTGCATACAGACTCAAATCTGGCAACAACTGAAACTCTTTGTGATATCCAGAATCACACTGTGGTGTCGCACAAGTACAAAGTGCGCGCCACTTACTTTCGCCGAGCGCCGCCATGCATGCACGGCGCGGCGTTCTTCCGACGACAGCCACGAGCGCCCTCTGGTACAACGCCGCTCGTGGCCACCACTGAAGGACATCGGCACTTCGCACTTCGGACTGAGATAGCAACGAGTTAGGACCTTCGTAATCAGATAGGCACCAGTGGAGACTTTGCTATTGTACAGGCACTAGGCAGGCCTCCAACAACTATGTATCAACATTCTGCAGTACTATGTAAAAGTTAAGTATTGTTACATTCTGTGCAATATATATCTTTCTAATTTACTCGAGTGTTTATAGTTTCTGGCTGCTCCCCTCCGTACCTGCACCAGCGTGTCGGTCTCGTTTCACTCGGCTACCGACACCTACGACGAGGCTGGGACACAAAAGCGGCGACGAAGTCGGGACACAAAACACACACTAGAATAATGAGTGAGGTAAATATAGGAAATGTTGGGTAAATGCCAGCCGACTATATTATAACCCCATATTGCTTCAACAATCCTTTCAATATAACAATTGGAAGTAGGGAGAAAAGGGAGAAAATAGTTCGAAACCGTACGGGGGATATTGTCTGGTTCACTGACGGGTCAAAATCAGACCAAGGTGTTGGGGCCGGGGTATATGGGTTGCAGCCAAGACTGGAAGGCGTCATCTCTCTAGGAAAACTGTCCTCACTAATCCAGGCCGAAATCACTGCCATCAGGGAGTGTGTGGAGGAGAATCTGCGTAGGTGCTACAAAGATCGTTGCATCTATATCTGTTCAGAGAGCCAGGCAGCCCTGAGATCACTGGCAGCTCCTGCATAGTGTACCTACTATAGTAGTAGTTGAAACTAGGTAGTTGAACTCGTATGTAGGTTGTTTCCGTACCTATATGAAAAGTATGATCTGATATTGATATTCTACATTTTAGGTCAGCAAGGTGACCACAATGTTGACCTACAGGCCTCTGCGAGGTAGGCAACCAGACGGTCAGGAGGTTCACATTCTCTTCTTGAACCCCCTTGGCTAGCTCAAAAGCCCCATAGCGTACCTACTGGAGTAAGAAAGGGTTGTAGCCTTTCTCCAATGTTATACAATTTGTACATGGGGCAAGATGTGAAGGGAAGCAAAGAGAAATTTGGAGAAGAAATTAGAGTTCATGGTGAAGAAATAAAAACTTCACGTTTTGCTGATTACATTATAATCCTGACGGAGACTGCAAAGGATCTGGAAGAGCAATTGAACGGAAAGGATAGTGTATTGAAAGGAGTGTATATGATGAATATTAACAAAAGCAAAACAACGGTAATGGAATGCAGTCTATTAAAAAGGAGGTGAGACTGAAGGAATAATGTAATGAAAGAATTTATGTGATAGATGTGGTTTGTTACTTGGGCAGGAAAATAATGTATGATGTTCACAGCATAGTGGATATACAATGCAGTATAGCAATGAAAAAACAGGTGTAGTAGTATAACAACACCGGTATGGGATCTACGAGAATCGCCCGTCGACGATAGTGTAATTGACGCCAGGTACCAAATTCAAAAATGTTCAAATGTTTGTTAAGCTAATGGGACTTAACTACGGGGTCATCAGTCCCTAAACTTACAAACTACTTATGAACTACCTTATACTAAAGACGGCACAAATATCCATGCCCGAGGGGGGGATTCGAACCCCCGACCGTAGTGGCCGTGCAGACCGTGACTGAAGCGCCTCAGTCTCCTCGGCCACCGCGGCCGGGTTCGCCAGGTACCCCTCTCCATGCTCGGCCAATTGCCAGACCGCAGATCAAAGAATGCTGCCACACTCGAACAATAGCGCACTTTAGGATGATTGACAGGTTACATGAAAGTGCACTTAACACTTGTAAGAAACAAAACCCCCTCCACCTTCCGGCGCCGCTGTCAGACAGGCAGCACCTCCGACAGTCCAAACGTGTTCTCCCCCAGCTGCCAGACTGACGCCACATCCCCCAACCCCAGCCATGTACCTGGCCCACACGCAGACCCAAGACACTGGGGACATGCGCCGCCTTTGAAGGTTGTAATCTGATATTAATTTGCATATCAATTTAATTGTAACTACCTATGTTTTTTTTAACAGTAACAAGGGCACTTGCATTAGCACAGACCCCACTCCATAGCTTATGGAACTTAACTATGGGGTCATCAGTCCCTAAACTTACAAACTACTTATGAACTAGCTAACACTAAGGACGGCACAAATATCGATGCCCGAGGGGGGATTCGAACCCCCAACCTTAGTGGCCGTGCAGACCGTGACTGGCGCGCTTCAGTCCCCTCGGCCACTGCGGCCGGCTGTCTTTGGATTACAGGCGCCCCTGGAAAAATGTTGGTATTTGTTTGGGTCAATTACCATTAAACTCGTTGTTACATAGTGAGGTGTCATAGTAAAATTAGACAACAGTTAGGTGACAACAATAGTATTGAATTGATATACATTGACAATTAATGGACAGTTTCTCAAAAACTTCCAATTTCTGCTTAGTTTAGTGAAAATTTAACAATATGAACACAACAGTAATTTGTAAGCTGCACTCCAGGGCAGACGGCCCTTTCAGTAATATTAGAGAACCAAAATGTAGAATAACAAGAATACAAATAATTCGTAGTTATTAATTATTACCTTTGTTAACTTTAAAAGTTGAGTGGTTGTACAGTAGCCGGCCGCGGTGGCCGCGGGGACTGAGGCGCTTCAGTCACGGTCTGCACGGCCACTACGGTCGGGGGTTCGAATCCCCCCTCGGGCATGGATATTTGTGCTGTCCTTAGTCTTAGTTAGTGCATAAGTAGTTTGTAAGTTCAGTGACTGATGACCCCGTAGTTAAGTCCCATAGACTATACAAACACTTGAAACACTTGTTGTACAGTACTTGACTTGAGGCCTCTCGCTTAACAATGAACGAAATGTTCAAATGTTTGTTAAGATCATGGGACTTAACTACGGGGTCATCAGTCCCTAAACCTACAAACTACTTATGAACTACTTACCAACTAGGACGGCACAAATATCCATGCCCTAGGGGGGATTCGAACCCCCGACCGTAGTGGCCGTGCAGACCGTGACTGGAGCGCCTCAGTCCCCTCGGCCACCGCGGCCGGCAACAATGAACGAGCAGAGAATGTGGCCGCAGGCAGGAGGAGAGGGGCTCTGACTGGCGCGCCCACTACTTTCCGTCCTTCACCGTCTCTAACATTCGCCGTCAAGTGTCGTTTAGCCATTACACTAACTCGGCGTTTGTAAAGAGCGATCTGACTTATGAGGATGACATTAAATAGTTGATATTCAACAAGTTTGTAACAATGAAACTAATACAATTGAATATTGACAGTGCAATTATTATTCCGTTAGGATATGAATATTTTAAACTGATATTCTGAGCAACATTTCAAAAGAAATAAAGTGTGTTATAAAAAGTTCTAAGAAATATTCTCAGATTGTTGAGCAGAGACCACTTCTGTGGGTAAAGTTTCATTTTTACATGACCTTAAAAGAGGACAGCACTTAACAGCTTTGTAAGAACTAAATGAAGGTATACGTAACAAAAGTGCCCATCCTTATCGTGATTTTCTGTGACATTCAGGAAAGCCTTCCAGTCCTGGTGGTACGGTAAACCGAATGGAAGTGGAGGAAGGTATTATGTAAATTGGAACGTGCACTCAATATGAGCTTTAGGTTTGTCTGGTAGTTGTAAATGGTTGCAAATTGAACTATTCTTCGAGTGGCGTCTGTGTGATTGTAACTCACGAAAATTAAGAGTAGAGGCAAGACGTATTGGGGAATTTCTGAATTTCAGAATTTCGTATGGTGCACATCACAGATTTTAAAAATCTCTTGCAAATGAACAAAACCATTGTCAATGTAACTGCTAATACACAGTAGCTGAATAGGGTACTCACTCAAAGGATATGGTGAAGAAACATTTCGGATATTTGGGCACTAGACTGCACAGGATGGAGATTTCTGGATGAAGGATGTTAGCTTTTATCGCGGTTTCTTTTTCAACTCATTGCGTCTAAAACTCTTTTTGTATTGCGCACTACATAAAGTGTTTGATTCGCGTGAACTGAAAAGAGTAACTCATGTAAAATCGGCGAGAAATTAGAATTGGCAAGGTACAGGAATGTGAAAGAGGAAGAGTTTGCTTGATAAAAATAGAATGCAGTTACTGCACCAGTTCGTACTACGTGTATGTGGTGAGCGTAACTGTCCGACGTTAACCAAGTCTGCAGTCAGCTGGCAGCTTGTAGCGGCAGCAGTGTGCTAGCGTGACTTAAATGCCACCGATTAACAGCGATTCTACCATCTGGTGTTTTGCTAGTTAGAAAGGGAAGAGTTTAACGAAGACGCAATAGCAGCAGGGTTGCTGCTCAAGGCAACATATAAATAAATGACACAAATCCCATTACCAAATTAAATTGCAAATAAAGTTATATTAAAAAATAAATAAATAAAATACTTAATGATAATTGTAGACAGTACCTCTTTTTGTACTGCAAGGCTATAAGCAGGGCACTTACGACACTTCCATTCAAAACTTCACTCACAACTAAACATGTTTGCTGTAACAGCTAAGTTAAAGAAACACCACAACTTAAAAATACTAGGAAAATACATTCAGGATATTGTAGGTACTGTATTTTGATTCTAGCAAATTGGACATAGGTAGTAAAACAGTACATAATTGCATAACTTCATAGGAACGCAATTTTTTTTATTACGTGAAGGGGCGTGGAGTAGTAACGAAAAAAGAGTGGTAAGGGGACGTGTCTGTGAAGCACTCACACATTTATCGGGTGTGCTGCATTCAAAATATTCTGTCAAGAACTGACGGAATAGTTGTGAATTTAATTAGTCTTAACAGGTAGTGTATGCGCCTCGGTTGCACAGTGGTAGAGTGCCAGACTACAAATCTCGAAGGTCGCGGGTTCGATCCCCGCCAGGTACTAAGATTTTTATCTGTCACTTTCCACTTCTTTCACATCTGTCAGTATTGCTCATGTGAAAAATACCGAGTAGCACCGTGGTTCGGAACCCACGTAAAACTGTAGGTCCCCCTATAACTGGCTGGGTAAGTCAGTTCGAAGGTCGGAGGAAGGCAACGGCCATACCACCTCCAAACAGGACCATGCCTAGTAAAGCACTGTGGTGTTCAAACCAATCTTCGGATTGTTGACTGCTTTACTTTTACTTTAACAGGTAGTGTAAGAAACAGTACGTGTTACCATGCTGGTTGCATGATAGACTCGGCCAGATCACCGAGAGGCAACAACAGAAGTAACTGTAAGTATCTTCACGGTCATAAATATTCGTTGAGTAACGATAAGAATGGTGAAAAATGGCTACAAGAATCTAAGGATTAATATTATCAATGATAAAACCCAAACTAAATTAGTCAATAATCCATGTCATGGAAAAAAGCCCTAAGACTCAATATAGGATATAATGAAATCAAATTGCAAAATAAAATGAAGGAAATTTCCTTGAATTGGGGTGAAAGTCATTCAACTTTACATAGCTTCACGGGGCGCGAATAATGAGTGCTGTACAAGGTGAAGGCGTAACTTTCGCCTTTGTCGATCGATAGATGATCGTAATTAGTATCACGGGTGTGATAGTGAGCATAATGCTGGATAAGTTAAGGATATAACACCATTATTAATGTAAGAAGCAATCAAAAATGAAAACATATAATGTGGTTGACAAAAATAATTATATAATATAATACAATTTAATTATAAAGTAATAAATGTGTTGTTACTTGTTAGGTATATTGCAAATAAAGGGAACGATGGTAATTTTAATACTTTGTTGTTGTTGTGTCAAACAATAAGGCAAAAGGGTGGGTGTCTAGGCAGTATAAATGAAAACTGTTATGCGTCTGTTGTAGAGCAATGTACAGAACGCGAGTGTAGGAAGTGGCAGCGTTGCATCAGCCAGCGTGCAGCAGAATGCCGGCGTGTCTTCTAGCACGCGGCGTGTGGCGAGCTTGCTTGTGCGAGGCTAGAAGGCTGTTCTAAACTTTACAACTTTGCCATAAGTATCGACGCATAATTAACGATAATGGTGTAGGGCAAATCTGTCAACAATATTTAAAGTTAGCAGTGGGTATGCCACGATAATCAATCTACAAGATAATTCTGCGCAACAGATAGGAAAGTAATCATATTTGGCTGCGTGACGTAGGTGCTTGCGAGAGGAGGGAGGGGAGAGTTGGGATAAGGCGGGGAGTAGAGCTGGGCTTGAACATGACTCCAACTGTTCGAACAATGTACGTCACAGTTAGGGAAATCTCGGGACGTGTTCGAACATTCGATCACGACGCTATCTAACAATGTCATGAGGTACTATCTATACGATTTAAAACGATGGTATGCATAAATATTTCCTGGGCTGTGCGGTATACGATTTATAACGAAGATATGAGGATTAATAAGTGTGAAATTCCGACTATAGTAGTTTCTAGGGTGCAGGTCGTATGTAAAAACAGTAACGAATATAGGTTATAGGTAAAAGATAGCAATCGCGATTTAAAATTCTAGTGCTGCGATTTAGCGACGCCTGTTGATACTACGTACACAGCAGCTCGTGCACCGTTTACTCCGTGGTTGCAATTACAGTTTATATTATTTTATTTCCGTTATTGGGTATAACAATTCTAATGTTTTCCCTGTTTTTTTCTCTTTTAATCTTATTTTGAAGGCGATTAAAAGGTGGTAAAATATTTCTCTGTTACTGTACCGTATGAACAGGAAATAGAATGGTCATTTGCAACCTATCTCTTCTAATCACATTACATGTAACTTCTACTTATGAAGGATTCACATTTTTTTCCTTTGATGTAATGTGATGCATTAGTTCTGTTATAGTAGTAGATATTTTGATTATCAATGGATCATATCTTGCAGTGATACCAGACAGGTCACGTATGCACTGTTGTTTATTTTTTTAATAAATGCCCTTTTTATTTTACATATACTTGTACTTCCTATGGAATTAGTTCTGAGCAAAGCGATAGCCCGGTAACTTCAAAATTTCCAGCGTATCGTTAGCAGATACGCAGAGCGAGTCATTTGTTATCTGATTGTTCGAACAGTTCGATACTGAATCGAGTTCTCTGCTGTATCGGGAAATCCCGCACATGTTGGAACGCGAGTATCATTTGCCCAGACCTAGCGGGGAGTGGCTTGACTTCTCGCTGAGCGCGGTGGCAGCGACGCCTTGACGCACGAAGGAAAGAGGAAAATTTAACAGAAGTAACAGGAAGACTCTACATTTTCTCGTTTGCAACTGTGCAAGGTATGGTTTTATTTCAAAGCATAGACGTGTATGATGTCTGCTATGGTTCGAGAATAAAACATTCCTACTACATACAAGAAATTTAGTCGCTGACGCGTTTCGGCAATCCTACTAGACGTTCCTGCATACGTCTGTGGTGTAGGTCAGCATAGAACCAATAAGCATTTTTATGTAACTGGTGTTTTACGTACAGTATTATCTGGCTGTCCTCTTGGGGGATTCAGCCAAAGTTAACTTTGTCACAGGGAAGGAAAGAAGTTGTGCTAAGATGTATGGAAGGGAGGAAAATGGAAACAGTATACTGAACAATCCTAAATGTTCAAATGTTTGTTAAGCTTATGGGACTTAACTACAGGGTCATCAGTCCCCGAACTTTCAAACTACTTACGGACTACCTCATACTAAGGACGGCACAAATATCCATGCCCGAGGGGGGATTCGAACCCCCGACCGTAGTGGCCGTGCAGACCGTGACTGAAGCGCCTCAGTCCCCGCGGCCACCGCGGCCGGCTGAACAATCCTACGATTGTTATGCAACTGCAGGGCCGTAGCCACCTAATCTCTCTAGTTAGTAACAGAATGACAGGAAAAGAAATAACGCCAATGTGGTGGTTTTGTCAGTTAGTTTGCTACCTGCAACATATACAATCCTCATCATGATTTCACGCTCACAGGTGCCATTTTGACTCGCCATGTGGTAACAGCGTATAGGCTAAAACATAAGCTGCCTTTCTTGGGTTAACAGCTTGAAGGGTTTTAACTGCACATCATTTTAGAAAAGAACAGAAGAGGTCACGATATGAAAACTAAACGGAAGTTAATATCGTGACCAGCTAGGAACCGGGTGTTTGCCAGACACCACGTGCAAGATGCATGTCCTTGCGGTTAAAATTAGCTAAACTGGAAGATGCCGGAACGTTTAGTTTACGAGACTGTACGACGTCAGGTGATCAGCGCGTGTCTTACGCAGTGAGCGGAGGCGTGGCAAGAGGGGAACAGAAGGCAGCGGAGAGCGAGCGCGTGCTGTCGGGAACATAGGGAGGCGTATCTTGCGTCAAAAATTCATAAGTATTTGCAAGCAATCGAGATGAACATAAAGGTCACAAAAATACATGAAGGTATGACTGGGAACTTCGTGTGAGCCGGGCACGTCTGGTTCTGCAGGAACCTCTGCAGTTAAATTACAAAGAAATAAATTACAATAACTGAGTGGCATAACATATATCTCGGCAGGTTACCAACTGGATTTTCTCTCTTTTTCCATTTTTTTTACTACGACCCTGGAGGTGGCTCATGGCCTGTTGGAAGGGTAGGATTGAGTACTGCCGGCCGCGGTGGCCGAGGGGACTAAGGCGCTCCAGTCACGGTCTGCACGGCCACTACGGTCGGGGGTTCGAATCCCCCCTCGGGCATGGATATTTGTGCTGTCTTTAGTCTTAGCTAGTTCATAAGTAGTTTGTAAGCTTAGGGACTAATGACCTCGTAGTTAAGTCCCATACGTTCTACAAATATTTGAACATTTGAATTTGATTGACTACTCGTCCATCGTTAGGTTGAGACGATCAAAATGTATTACGAGGGTGCGGTCGTTCAGTTGCATTTTCGCGCTGACACTAATGTCACGCGTGCAGGGCGATACGGACCTTCAAGGATAGGAGCGTGAACCTTTCATTCTAACCCCTTTTTGTTTACGATTGGGTGTCGTAATGCTAGATCACCAGGTAGGTAGGAGGCAGGGCAGTGTCTTTGCTGCATTTTCTGCCTGTTTAAATAAGGCTCGATCGCAATGAAAATGATAAAGGGAACGGTAGAAAAGGTAGAGGAAACATTACCGGCAATGGAAGGTTTTGTCTCCCATCCTCGTCGCCACTTTTGTATCCCATCCTCGTCACCACTTTTGTGTCTCGTTTCCGCCGGTTGTAGGTGTCGGTGGCCGAGTAGAAAGAGACCGACACAGGAATAAAGGATGCACGCGTGTGCAGGTACGGAGGTGACCAGCCAGTGGGACAGCAGAAACTAGAAACACTAGAGTAAATTAGAACGAGATATATATTTCATAGAGACTTAGTAATACTTAACTTTTACATAGTTCTTGACTGCAGAATGCTGATACATAGTTTAGATAGAGGCCTGTCTACTGATGATACATAGTGCGTATCCGATAGCCAAGTCTTTACTGGTGCCTATCTGATTCCCAAGTGAACGATGCAGCAGTCGTGGCCACGAGCGGAGTTGCAGCAGAGGGCGCTCGTGGCCGACGTTGTAAGAACGCCGCGCCGTGCGTGCATGGCGGCGCGTGGCGAAAGTACGTGGCGCGCACTTCATACTTGTGCGACACCACAGAAGGTGTAGAAGCTTCCACCTGCGCTCATGCAGTGGTGCTTGTAAATTAAGATTTTCAATTACTTTTACCTGCGAGCCAAGAGTGGCAAACGTGCCCATGAAGTTCGACTTTTTTTAGATAGAAACGGATTAATCTTGTTCTCGCTTGGGAAGAATAACTTTACAAATTTACAAAATGATTGATTTTTATGCGCGTGGCTAAGCGACACTCACGTTAGGCGAGATGTCGGGACGGCGGCTGCGGTGGTAGGCGGCGCGGCGTCGGAACGTCGGGCCGGCGTTGACGGTGGCGATGTCGTTGACGGGTGCGTCGGCGGGGGCGCAGGGGCGGCAGCCGACAGCTGGGCGGCGGTGGGCGGCGCACGGCCAGGGGCGTCGTGCAGCGGCGTCGCCAATAGCGCTGTGGGCGGCGTCGTTGACGCTCGGGCCCTCGTGGCGGCAGCGTGACACAAAGCACCGCAATATTCGCGCCTAACTCAGCTCAGCCGTACGGTGAGCCGGATCCCACTTCTGACACCAATTTGTGCCAGGAAAGATGAGCGGGGTAATTGGCATAGGGTCGAATGAGAAGGCGTGAAGTTAAGATAGCATCAAAAAAGGCATTTATTGCCTGAAGTTATTCCGTAGTGCTAAAGGGGACTCGGGGGGACGTCGACACCTGTCCCTAGAGGTAAATGTTGGACAAAGTAAGTCGGGGCGAGCTCGAGAGAGCACGTGTGATCAGGTCGGAGGCCGGGGCGTGAGAGAGCGTCCGTTCTCGGCGTGGCTGTTCAGGTCGCGCCAGAGCGTGCCTCACGTGACCACTTAGCTACTTCTGGTCGGTGGCTGGGTTTTGCGGAGCCTCCGAGGGTGGCGTACCCTCGTTAGCAGAGCCGAGCCACCGAGCAGTGCCGAATCCACAGGCACGTGTCGGGAACCTGCGTCGTGTCGAAACTTCCAGCAGCAGGCACGCGGCACGGCCAGACCACCAGGCTGAGTGAATTGCGATTGAAATTTTAAAGAAAATTATGTAGCCCGTCCTTATGTTGCCCAGGGGCAGGCATCGCCCTCCTACATAAACAACCTAGACGGAGCGCTGGCCTAAACTTTACCTTCCGTGAGTATAAATTACATGCACAAACATCACTTGTTGTTTGTTGTAGGATATAAGACGAATGGCACTGGGTCTGTTTTGTACGTGGTTCTTCGTATAGAATGTTTTGTGTCTCTGTTCCGTCGTAGGTGTCGGTGGCCGAGTAGAAAGACCGACACAGGAATAAAGGATGCACCCTTGTGCAGGTAGGAGGTGACCAGCCAGTGGGACAGCAGAAACTAGAAACACTAGAGTAAATTAGAACGAGATATATATTTCTTAGAGACTTAGTAATAATTAACTTTTACATAGCTCAGTACTGCAGAATGCTGATACATAGCTGAGCTAGAGGCCTGCCTAGTGCCTATTCGATAGCCAAGTCTTCACTGGTGCCTATCTGATTCCGAAGTGTTAACTGGTTCCTATCTCAGTCCCAAGTGAACGATGTCGTTCAGTGGTGGTCACGAGCGGAGTTGCAGCAGAGGGCGCTCGTGGCTGACAACGTAAGAACGCCGCGCCGTGCGTGCATGGCGGCGCGCGGCGTAAGTTCGTGGCGCGCACTTTAGACTGGTGCGACACCACAGAATGATCATGCGAAAAGCACATTTCGAATAAAAATTGTCGTTTGCTAGTTAGTTTAGAACTTTAGTACAAATGAGATGGGATGGATAGAACCTTTTGCCGTAGTTCGTTCGTTGGGTTGGAGATGGTAGTTGTTAGATAGTGTCGCACACTAGTCGGGATAGAATTTAATTAGAAAGTGTTTGAAATACTCTAAAATATGCGATCCAGTGTGTTTCCAGTTGTGGATGAAGTTGTGTTGCGATAGACGTCTAAGGAAGTCGATTTAGGATTATTGCTGATCTTTTAACTTATATATGCGTAGTAAATTCGACAAGTTCGTCATTGCTAGCCATGGAGACAAGGCAAAGTTACCATTTCTCCAACCTGGCGGCAGCGTTGTGAGAGCACTCGGAATACTGCCGAAACTCGACAAGGAAGCACTGGAAAACATCTCGAGGAAATACGCAAATTCTATAACTACACCTTAAATAGTGTAATTAGCCGATGTTCAAATGGATGTTTTACTGGAAGAGCTCCTATCTCCAGCTTCGTGCAGATGATATTCATCTCCTGGATTTGGACATCACACAAGATTTTGCAGGGAGTCTTAACAAAGTGGAGATGTGCGACTATCTCGTATCCAACCATGTCTTTCATGTGGAAGGAGACTGCACAGGAAACTGCAACGTGATTGTGGAGAACGATACGACAGCTGGGATAGATTTTTAACGTCAACATTGAAATGCCGAGTAAAAATATATAATAAATTTGTATGTCAAATCACGAGCCCTGGTGACAACAAAGTAATCGGTAATCACCTTATCGATTTTATAACAGGCATTTGCGTGATACTTTTACTTCTTCGTTTTGCATTAGTAGGCTGGAGGCTACAATATACAAATACCAAATGGACAGTATTTTTGACCCAGTGCAAGATTGTTTAAGTGTTTTAAACGAGAATAAACTGTATTTGCAAATTTCGCCCATGTATAGTGTGCCAATCTCCTACATGTGGATGCAGTTAACGAATTAATGGCGTTCTGCAATTTGTTTATTGAGAGCGCTTGCCCGCGAAGGCAAAGGTCCCAGGTTCGAGTCCCGGTTCCGGCACACAATTTTAATCTGCCAGGAAGTTTTATATCAGCGCACACTCCGCTGCAGAGTGAAAGTTTCATTCTGGACACTGAAAATTGATTGGCGTTTCCGTAAATCTAGCGAATTCCTCTATCCACAAGCACTGTGTGCGGTCGTTTTCGAGACCTAAGGTGTACTACAATCGTCTTTAATTTGTTGGTTTAAGCGTTATTTTTTGTGTAATACTGTTCCGAGAGAGGATGATAGCTCAGACGACGTCAATGACGAATGTTTTTATCTATAGAGTGTCTACTAAATGTCGTTGTGTTTAAGCATTGTCTAATATTATTATTAGGATGGAACATCTTTCATCGTCTGTACTTTGACTTAGGTCTTCGAAATACCTGAGGTTTGTTGGTGTTTTGCGGTGTTTGGCTATAAAGTTTCTTTAAACGATCTGGTCTTGTGGGGTGTAGGTTAGCATTCTAGGCATCTTCGTTGCGGCAGCCAGCTACTTGTAGTTATCGATTTAAAAAAGTAAATCCAAGTCAGGTTTAGTGGTATGAAGAAAGCAATCACATTAAATGAGCTTGATTTGTGTTTGGAGTAAGAAATTTTAGTCTATATCTTTGGTAAAGGGCGGGTCGATCTTGCTCTACAGAACTGAAAATCTGTTGTGTAATACATTTCCTTAAGACAACATAAGGAGAGGCATTGAATTAAAATTTGTGCTGTGTCCCGGAGTCGAACCCGGGACCTCCTACTTACTTGGTAGGCGCTTTAGACCACTTTTTTTAATTTTATCTCTACACCACTTTTTATTGTTTTTTTATTTTTATTTTTTTATCGTCGAAAGAAAGTTATGGCTCAACGACTTCATGGCAGGAACACCCCAACGTCTGGATGGATTACGAAAGACACTACAAAGAAAATTTGAGAAATATTGCCGGTATTTTGGATAGCGGACAACTGTGCAATGTCGTTCGTTCAGAAAGTTCCAAAATTCAGGTGCGTTTTTCTTCCATGTACAAACAACTAGGGAACTGCATGTCCACAAATCCATTGCACAGCGTTTGTCTTCGTCTGTGGGTAATGTGCCGAGTCTGGAAAGAGGAGCAGATGGGGAAATATGTGATGAGGATCAAAGCCAGCATCTGTCGCACCAACATCCAGACGCCCTCCACTGATCCACATACCAGTCGATGCTCGTCTGTGTCCATTACATCACAGGCGACACACATTGGTGTGTCTGTGAGGAAATTCTGTGAAGTTGTAACTGGCACACTTGTTTCCCATTGACCGTCAGGTACCATGTCGACTGGACGTCAGTGGCAAGGTAAAGAGCACCCACCGAGCTCCAAACGACACTCCAGTTGATACTGGGTGCTTTCCTTCAATCACATTTGGTGCTCTGTTCTTCTGAAGAAAGCCGCAGATCGCCTTTGTAGACATCAAGCGTGTCGGCAGTATCACAGTGTGGATATACCTCAGTTCGAGGAAAAAGCGACGGAAGTAAAATAATGACGCCAAAACATCTGAAAGCATGATAGGAGCCGAAAGAGAGCGTGGTGCAAAGGCCTCCAGCAACAGGCTGGTAAGGCATGTGGGATTACGGCGCCACAGCATCATGTGAGAGCTGAGGAAGAGGGCTGTCGCTCTGTCACGCATGGTACAGGCCTAGTCCGCCTCTGTTTCTTGGGAGAGTGAACAGCAAGCCATGGCAAACATATGAACCCAGTGCAGCTAACACGCGCAATGCCATGGATGGTCGAATGGGTAGGGTTTGTGCAACGTTGAGGGATACGTGACGCCAAATATATATTAACATACTGTGTCCGTTGTAGATGGTCGAGGGCCCTGAGGCGTTGATCGAGAAGACCAACGCGTAACTGGTTTAGTAGGCGTCGGCAGTTGAGGGCGATCGTATGCCGAATGTCCCCTGTGAAGTTGAGTCGTAAGCATCGGATAGCTGTAGTTACTCGTAAAGGAGCAGCGCTGTCTGCAGGAAGCCCCACACCTATAAGCATGGCACATTATTTTCGGACATTAAGACAGCTGCCAGATGCTTCACCATATGTGGTCACCCACGCCAGGGACTCAACTTACCTCTGAATCGCTGCGTAGAACGAGGACGAGATCATCAGCATAAGGATGCAGCAAAATGCATGGCCACCGAGTGACAACCGCTGATTCAGTCCACAAAGTAATGATTCCATTGCGTAAGCATAAAACAATGCAGAGAGCGGACAGACTTGACACACCGAACGATGTATCAATATTGGCTGAGTAAGACGACCATTGTATAGTACACGGGACGTCGCTCCTTGAAGAAGGCACATTATGACGTTGACGTAATGTCATGGTATTTCATATTATGGAGTACCTCTTCCATGTACTCGTGATCAACTCTATCGAAAGCTTGGCTGAAGTCAAGAGTGACAAAAACCCAGACAAACGTCGAGCATGAGCTATAGCGATGATGTTTCTATAGCGAGCAAGGGCGGTGCGGATGTTGTTAACACCACCCAAGGAAGTTTGATAAGGATAGACCACATATCTTGCCGTGCGTTTGAGCTGTGCAGCAAGAAGTCGGGTAACGATCTTTGTATCGCTACTGAGCAACGTCAATGGTCGATAATCGCTTATCCTGGATGTACCATGAGTTTTGTGTTTGGGAATGACGATACCGTTCAGGAAACCTTCAGGGATCTGCACCTGTGGTGACATAAGGTCCCGTGAAAGTCGAAATGTTCGATAAAATTCAAGTGGGATGCCGTCAGGGCCAGGTGATTCGTTGGTAGATCCTGCTTTGATAGCAGCAATCTACTTCTTCCTCTGTGACGTCAGCAAGCAAATCCAGTTTTGCATCCTCAGGAACCGATCAAAAAGGAAGTCAGGATACCTCCGCAATGTTTTCAGGGTGACGATGGTGTGCAAAGTACAGCGTGGTATAATGTGTGTGAAGGGCATACCCTATTTTCAGCTTGGTTATAGACGCGTGTTCCAACCTCAGTTGTCAGAACAGTAATCAAATTCCTCCGTTGGTGGTGCCTCTCAGCTATCATATGATACATAGTTGGACATTCCTGCATTAAATCTTCTTGTGTGCGTGCCCTGACCATAGTTCCTTCAAGGTGTCGTAGGGAGAGGGCAGTGAGCTGTGCCTTTATTTTATGGGACTTAACTACGGGGTCATCAGTCCCTAAACTTACAAACTACTTATGAACTAAATAATTCTAGGGATGGCACAAATATCCATGCCCGAGGGGGGATTCGAACCCCCGACCGTATTAGCCGTGCAGACCGTGACTGGAGCACCTCAGTCCCCTCGGCCACTGCGGCCGGCAGCTGTGCCTTTGCTCGATTCAGTATCACCTGACGTTCTGGTGAATAAGGCATTGTCATACATTCTCGGAGTATGGTGAAGTAGAACTTCTGGGTATTTTGTCGCCATTCCGCAATCTCCCTTCTGTATTTAATCAAGGCCTTGCATAGTGTTGGCTTTGCACAAAGGACCCACCATGATAGGACAGACTGATAGTTTGTTTCGGCGTTGAAGGCAAGCCGTCCATAATGTTTCAATCTGTTGCCGACAGTTCAGTGATGTAAGATGTTTTGTGTTCACTTTCCACAGTCCCTTGTTGCGCCACAGCTTTTGTTGGCAGATTTTGACGGCACAAATATATGCTTCATGGTTGGAGAAAGCAGCTGGACACATTTCATTAGCCTAAATGCCACCGACAATGTCTCAGGAGATGTAGACCTGAGCAATTCGACTGGACGAATGGCTAGTGAAATGTGTAAACCCCGGACGATTGCCATGAACATGCTCCCACGAGTCCACTAGATTGAGGTTCTGAATAATTGTTGCTAGTGCCACACACGGAGAGTGGTGTGGCGGTTGGTCTTTGGGCACCTGGGTGCAGTTACTCGCCTCCTATGAGCAAGAAATCTTGCTGACTCACGAAGAGAGGCGTTACTCCCCCAAAGAAGAAAGTAGGACGTTCACATCGCCGACCTGAACCAGATGGTGCATAGACGTTGATAATCCTGACGCCAACATACGTGAGAGCCATACCCCTGGCATTTGGGAGGTATACAATTTCATTAGCGTCAATGCCATCACGTAAGAGGATTGCCACCCCACTACCTGTAGGGGAGGCGTGGGAGACATGTGTCGTAAATCCATGGGGAGCATAGAAGGCAGCAACATTACCTCCTGAAGCAGGACAATGTCAACACCCGCAGCGTACATCATGTTGTGAAGTAATGTCAGTTTATGGCGCGCGTGAATGGTATTGATGTTGATTGTAGCTATGCGGTAAGTCTGAAACGCTGCCATTGTCAGGAGAATGGGCGATGTACTAGTGAGACGCACAGCACTCCAACTGGTATGGAGCCGACGTCGTTTAATGTGTAGCCGACCGCGGTGACCGAGGAGACTGAGGCGCTCCAGTCACGGTCTGCAAGGCCACTACGGTCGGGGGTTCGAATCCCCCCTCAGGCATGGATATTTGTGCCATCCTTAGTCTTAGTTAGTTCATAAGTAGTTTGTAAGTTTAGGGACTGATGACCCCGTAGTTAAGTCCCATAGGCTTTACAAACATTTGAACATTTTTTTAAATGTGTACCTCATCCCTCTACACCATCAGAACATCAATCTTCTTCGGGAACGGTGTCTCCCCAGTTGAAGGGTGCATCTCCAGGATTGGTAGTTAGAATACGTTCATTGGTGAGCACGGAAGTATCATCAGACCCTGGAAGGGATGCAACTGTATCAGATAGTAGCGGTGTAAAATCTTTAGTTTCCCATTGACTGGTGAAAGATACGGGTGACTCCTCGTCAGGTGTCATGGCATTGGTGGATTGCGCATTATCAGGCGTAGAGTCGCCATCTTGGACATTCAACTGCTTAAGGCTGTCATCTGATTAGGTACGGCGCAGTCTCTTCCGTTTCTTTCTTGATCGTTGCTTCCGCACATGGTGCTCCATGTTGGATGTTGTGCGACTGTCGTCTGTCATCTGGCTGGATAGCATAATATCAAATGGCGGTACATTACCAGTTTCAACTTCCAAGGGGTCGGAACAAACGTCATTGGTGCTGCTTGGGCATCACCTGTTAGTACTGCGACCAGTGCTGGTGTGTGGGAGACAGATGCAACTTCCATCTCATCTTCGAGTTGGTTCGATGCCAGTGCGGACTGGTTCAGCGTGGGTGTAACCGGCCGCCAAACTGCGTTGCGTAAGTCACACGAAGCGCAGTGGGCGCTGCTGGGCGAGCGTCGTCTCTGATCGGTGTCTGTGTCGGTGTCAGTCCGCGTCGGAGGCATTCCGAACGGACGTGGCCACCTTGTCCACAACCGGAGCAAGTGCGCGGCTGGCCATCGTACAATATGACAGCCCTACAGCCAGATATAACGAGTTATGAAGGCACATGCTTTCTAAGTTCAATTTTTACCTGTGACGCTATCGACGACACAGCAAATTTCTGCAATGTGACTAAGTTCGACGACACCTCAAACTGAAGTTCGAAAACTCGCAACGTTCTGAGGCCAAAACCTGCATGATCAAAGTCAACGGATCCAATATGGCCGTCAGAGTATCGGAACTTGATATCATTAGCATGGCGCCGTACTATGTCGGCGCACATGTCTTTGTTCGCCAACTTGATGTACATTTTGGTACTAAGGATCGAAAAATGAATTCCTATAACGTCTTGTGGTGAGAGACACATTTCTTCACGTATAAAATGTTCGACTTCATGCGCTCGTGGTCGTACATGATCAGTAGGGAACGTTAATTGCATCGTAGATTCGCGATATGAAAACGCCATGTCGGTCGTTGACTACGCACTCTAATACAAGCCGCTGTGCAGAAGTAAACAAATGGGCGCCCGCTCGCAGCACAACAGGCGGGACGCAGCCGAAAGCAGACTGACCTCTCAGCTAACACGGCGTTGCAGACAAAGTGACTACACGGACTGTCTTAAAGCACGTCTCCCTCCACACCACATACTTTAAATTTTCCTCAATGTTCCCTGTGAAATGCGTATCAAATTGCCGGGGCTCTCCTATACTGGAATAGCACCCAAACAATGAATGCGAATGGGAACAGTCCCACCTTGTTCGTCAGGCCGAGGGGCTATTCCAATATAGGAGAACCCTGGCAATTTGGTACGCATTACACAGGGAACATTGAGGCAAATTTAAAGTATGTGGTGTGAAGGGAGACATGCTTTAAGACAGTCAGTGTAGTCACTTTGTCTGAAACGCTGTGTTAGTTGAGTGGTATAAAGTGTCTACCTAGTAAGTAAGAGAACCCGGGTTCGAATCCTGGCCACAGCACAAATTTTAATTCAATGTGTCTCCTCATGTTTAATACCTTTGGCATAATGAGACAATGTTGTCTCAAGGAAATGTATTATTGTTGATATTTATATCACCTCGGCCTGAGAAACAAGGCAGGATTGTTCTTGTTCACGTTTTTTGCTAGGGCGCTATTCCAATATAGGAGAGCCCGGCAATTTCATAAGCATTTCACAGGGAACATTGAGACAAATTTAAAGTATGTGGTGTGAAGCGAGACATGCTTTAAGACAATCCTTGCTTTGTCTGCAACGCCGTGTTAGCTGAGAGGTCAGTCTGCTTTCGGCTGTGGTGGGGCGAGGACGTCTGCTGCGTCCCGCCTGTTGTGCTGCCCGGTCAGGAACCTAAACGACCTCTGTAATAAAAAAGTTGAGCCAACCATTCAACGAACAACCAAGAACGAACTGAACGAACGATCGCGAACGATAGATCTACCAGATGACGAAAAAAAAAAGCGCGTACCTAGTAAGTAGTAGCTCCTGGGTTCAAATCCCAGCCATAGCACAAATTTAAATTCAATGCCTCTCCCTATGTTTAATCTGTTGTGTGTTGCTTTCTAGCTTTTGGGTGGGCGGTTATAATGGTTGTTGTACTGGCGAGCATCATTTGAAAAAGGATGTTGTTAGTTTTGTGTCTCGTTTCCGCCGGTAGTCGTGGGTGTCGGTGGCCGTGTAGAAAGAGACCAACACAGGAATAAAGGATGCACGCTTGTGCAGGTACAGAGGTGAGCAGCCAGTGGGACAGCAGAAACTGGAAACACTAGAGTAAATTAGAGCGAGATATATAGTTCATAGAGACTTAGTAATACTTAACTTTTACATAGTTCTTGACTGCAGAATGCTGATACATAGTTTATATAGAGGCCTGCCTACTGATGATTTCTAGTGCCTATCCGATAGCCAAGTCTTCACTGGTGCCTATCTGATTCCGAAGTGTTAACTGGTTCATATCTCAGTCCCAAGTGAACGATGCAGCAGTCGTGGCCACGAGCGGAGTTGCAGCAGAGGACGCTCGTGGCTGACGTTGTAAGAACGCCGCGCCGTGCGTGCATGGCGGCCCGCGGCGTAAGTACGTGGCGCGCACTTCATACTTGTGCGACACCACACACCTCCCCCCCCAAACCGCCGCGCCGTCGTGGCGTAGGGCTCAGGGCCACGGCGACGGAACTGGGAGGAGGGCCTGGGCGGGGGCGTTACTGTTGGGACGGGCGTCGTAGCAGTGGCTGGGAACGAGACGCCATCTGCGCCCCGGTATCCATCTTGCGATCCTCCAGGAAACTCACCAAAACCTGGGGAAGGGCGCACGCCTCGCCCAGAGGGAGCAGGTCATCTTCTTCTGAGGTGCGTGGCCCAGGCGGCGGGGGCACGCACGGTCCCGGAGTCCCTCTCGTTGACGCTGGCAGTTGAGGCGGCGACGGAGGCGGAGGGGCCGACTGCGTAGGAGGCGCGTCGACATCCATCGGGATGATCTCGTAGCCCGGGGACGCTGGGCCCGGCGGCGAGCGATGTGGGTCTGCTCCCTGTCGGTGAACTGGGTCTGGAATCAAGAAACCAGAGACAGGATCGCGCGGCCTGTGCAGGCGCAACTGGTTTGCGTGGCACCGCAGCTCCGACCCTGTGGAAGAACGTACAACATACATATTGCGACCGAGCACGCTCTGAATGGAGCCTGGCATCCATCGTTTCTTCATTCCAGCAAACACCTTGTACAGCACCGGCGTAGAAACCTGAAAATGCGAAGCGCCATACGAACCGACTCGGTGCGTGGGAGGCTGCAGCAGGTGAAGGAGAGTGCGGTGACGGCGGCCGTGTACCAGCTTGACAGGAGACGGGCCGTCACGTGGCATGCACCGATACGTAGAGAGGAAAATTTGAAGAGCTTGCTGCCTGGAGTGCTTACCTTTCATCTTTTCCATGTGAGACTTGAATTTTCGAACGAAACGTTCTGCTTACCATTGGACTGAGGGTGAAAAGGTGTGGTGGTGATGTGCCGAATGCCATTCACACAACAAAACTGTTGAAATTCCGCACTAACAAACTGAGGTCCATTGTCACTGACGATATTTTCAGGCAAACTTTCGATGCAAAACACTGATGTTAAGGCACTGATTGTACTAGACGCTGTCGTTGAATTCATAACGATCACGAAAGGAAACTTGCTGAAAGCATCTACAACGATTAACCAGTGAGTTTTCCAGAAAGGTCCAGCAAAGTCAATATGTAAACGTTGCCATGCTCCCTTGGGGCGTGGCCAGACTGAGAAACGTTGCGGAGGAGCCGCCTGATGCTCCGCACAAACGGTACACTGTGACGTCATGCTCTCTATCTGAGCGTCCATACCAACCCAGGTACAATGACGTCTGGCTAATTACTTTGTCCTAACAATACCCCAATGTCCTTGATGCAGGAGGCGTAACACTTCTCGTTGCAGGGAACGAGGAACAATCACTCTTGTTTGGTCGTTGTCGGTATGTAACAACAGAACACCCTGACTTAAAGACAATGCATGAAGTCGTGCAAAATAACGTCGAACCAGAGGCCGTTCAATGTCTTTGGCTTTGGCAGGCCACCCTGAGCGAACAAAACGTGCTACAACACTTAGGTCTGCATCCGCAGCTGTTTCCTGTGCAACCCGACGAGAGTTCAAAGGGAAATCTGCGACAGCGGAAGCATCTGTGGAGTCGATCTGACAACATGCCATTTCCGAAGAATCAAACGACACATCCTGGCTAACCGGAAGTCGGGAAAGAGTGTCCGCGTTGGCATGTTTAGTGGTAGGTCGGTATAAAATCTCATACTGATAATTAGACAATATCAAGGACCATCTCTGAAGCTTTTGTGCCGTTCGTGGCGGAATTGATTTTGTGGGTGAGAACAACGACGTGAGAGGCTTGTGGTCTGTCAACAATAGAATTTTCTGCCATAGAGATAACGATGAAATTTGTGACGCCATAAATTATTGCTAAGGCCTCCTTTTCTATCTGACTGTAATTCTGTTGCGTTGGCGTCAGTAGCTTGGATGCAAAGGCAATAGGACTATCGTGAGAACCAATACGATGTGACAATATTGCACCCAGACCGTATGACGAGGCATCCACTGCTAGCACTACAGGCTTCTGAGGGTCAAAGGGAATCAAACATGCATCACTGATTAGTGCAAACTTTAATTTGTCGAAGGCAACCTGGCAATCCTTAGACCATACAAAAGGAACATTCTTCCTACGTAAGTGGAGCTGCAATTTGAGAGGCATTGGGAATAAACCTGAAATGATAGTAAAGCTTTCACATTACTGCTTGCAATTCGTGCACATTTTTATGGAGGAGGCAATTTTTTTGGTTGCGATGGATCCCTTGGGCATTAATCAAATAGCCTAGGTTCTCTATTTCAGTTTGAAAAAATGAACACTTTGCTTTATTGCAACGTAGACCTTTTGCAGTCAACACTTTGAAAAGGCACTCCAAGTTTGATAGATGTTCTTCAACTGTGCGCCCTGAGACCACAATATCATCTAAATAGTTCGAGCAACGCAGTACAGAAACTGTCAGCTGTTCCAAAAAGCGCTGAAAAATAGCGGGGGCGGAAGAACTGCCAAAGGGTAGGCGTTGAAATTGAAAAAGGCCCATGTGAGTATTAATGACGAAAAACTTTTTTGACTCATCATCAAGCGGAATCTGTAAGTATGCCTCTGCTAAACAATCTTAGAAAAGAAGCGAGACTGTCCTAATTTGTCCATAAGTTCCTCAGGTCTGGGCAGGGGGTAAAGTGTCTACAATTGTTTGACTGTTCACTGTTGATTTGAAGTCCGCACAGAGACGAAGTGTTCCTGACGGCTTGGTTATAATTACTAAAGGCGAGGCCCACTGACTCGCAGTAACAGGAGAAATCACCCCACTATGTTGCCAACGTTTAAGTTCTGCAGCAACTTTATCCTGAATTGCGATAGGCACTGGTCTAGCTTTACGACATTTTGGTACAGCAGATTCTTCAAAAGTTACATGTGTCACGAAGTCTTTTGCACAACCTAGTTCCGGCGGAAACAAGTCACTATATTTTTCACACAATGCATTTATTTTGTCCTGAGGCACTACTGACGAAATTTGAAGGACATGTCTTTGAATTGATAAGGCAAACAAGTCGAATGCATCTAGTCCAAAAATGTTCTGTGTAGATTTGGCCTTAAGAACAACAAAAACAACTGTTTTTGTTGGACCTTGAAAAGAGGCAGGCAGGCTACACGTTCCTAGCACGGGAATACTTTGATCTGTATACGCTGTTAGCACTTGTTGGGACGGCGACAATTTTGGCGAACCCAGAAGTTCATATGTGTCTTTATTCAGTAATGTGACTGCGGAACCAGTATCAAGCTGAAATTGCACAGTCGTATTTTCTATAGAAAGAGTCACAAACAGTTTGTGCTTTTGGCGCATGACCGGTGCGCGAATGTGGGCAACGTCTAATACAGTTTGTTTGCTGGCCTTGCGCATGCGTGGGCTGCGTGTGGTAGGAAGCGGAGCAGAATCGGCACACAGCGGCACTGTCACTAGATGGCACTACCGCCAGATCGGCGTCCGCGCAATGCGAGGCTACTACAGATTCAGTAACTACTGCACTAAACTTTTGAGTAGCTACATCAAGTCTACTGTCACTAGCTACACAGTACTGGGCACTATTACAATGAGCAGTTGCAGAAGGCACTAGGTTCACTACAGGATTGCACTGTACATAGTCATTTTGCTTGTCCCGTACCCTTTTCCGTTGCACAGAAATATGCGCTCGACGATGCTTGCTAGGTGGCTCACTACATAGTTTTGCAGTAGGCGCAGAAGAAATTTCTTGCATTTCAGAATCAAGAAAAGCACTACCCAAATTCACAGTGTGTATAACATTTACTGTATGAACTGTTCGTGCACTGTGCGAAGTGCTGTTTCTAACAGCACCGTTCTTAGGATATTTAAGCTGCATACACACTGTCTGTACGTGTCCTGATTTGCCACATTGATAACAGGTTGCGTTGCGGCTAGGGCATTGCGCACGCTTGTGGCGAGATACACACTGGGGGCAAGACTTACGATCATTTTTCAGATAAGAGCGTTGACGCCCGTTATGCACATTACTGTTTCTAACACGATGGAGCGACCTTTGTGTCGCGCTTTTACACTGGCTACTGTTCACTGTATGTTCAGCACGGCCGGTAGAATTTAAATCACTAGTGCTATACTGGGAACTGTGACTACGAAAGCATCCGTTGCGGCGCACTGAATTAACACTGTGGCTTTCCATTTCTACATCTGCTAAGTCAAAAGTATCATTCGCTTCAATAAGCTGCAGTACACTGTCTAATGAGGGGTCAGACTGTTTCAGAATTGCTGCCCTAATTATAGGGTCCTGAATGTTCTGCGTAATTGCATCCCTCAACATAACGTCACTATAAGAAAGTCCACAAGAGTAAGTAAATTTACATTTGTGGGTTAAGCCCTTCAACTCCTTGATCCATTCCTGGTGTGACTGATTAGGTAATTTTTTAAATCTGAAAAATTGGTACCGCGCCGCAGCTACGAGAACTTTTCTCTCATAATGAGCATTCAGTGCTTCTACAATTTGATCGAATTATACATCACGAGGAGATGCATGGGGGAAAAGTTTCTGCAGTAATACGAAGGTTTGAGTGCCCATGATGGACAGGAAGAAATGTTGCACGGTCTGATCTGTAAGTTGATGAGCCGCGACGAGTTCTTGAAACTGCACGAAGTAGTCACTCCATTCTTCCTCACATTCGTTGTACTGATGGAACGTAGGGAGCGGTGCAACGGCAGGTGTAGGCTGCTGATGCGATTGCTGGTGACTTGCCGTCAACTGCGCCACTGCTTGGAGTAGTTGCATGATTTGCACCGTCTGTAACTGAATAATTTCCATTAAGTTTGGGTTCGGGATAGTGGCCACTCTGACCGATTAGGCGCCGCGTATACAAGTAACTTATAACAAAACACAAATGCAAGGTAAATGAGGACGCACTGCAACAAAAAAAGTCCACGAAACATGTAACAAAATATAGTCCCCCAAAAATCTTATAATAAGGGTGGGTGGGCGGCAGCAATTTCTGTGTGCTCCGACTGCTGCTGTCTGGCTGCTGCAAGTGGGCTGGTCCACAGTTCGTCTATCACTCCCTGTCACCACTTTTGTATCCCATCCTCGTCACCAATTTGGTGTCTCGTTTCTGCCGGTAGTTGGGGGTGTCAGTGGCCGAGTAGAAAGAGACCAACACAGGTATAAAGGATGCACGCTTGTGTAGGTACAGAGGTGAGCAGCCAGTGGGACAGCAGAAACTAGAAACACTAGAGTAAATTAGAACGGCATATATATTTCAGAGAGACTTAGTAATACTTTTACATAGTTCTTGACTGCAGAATGCTGATACATAGTTTATATAGAGGCCTGCCTACTGATGATTTCTAATGTCTATCCGATAGCCAAGTCTTCACTGGTGCCTATCTGATTCCGAAGTGTTAACTGGTTCATATCTCAGTCCCAAGTGAACGATGCAGCAGTCGTGGCCACGAGCGGAGTTGCAGCAGAGGGCGCTCGTGGCTCACGTCGTAAGAACGCCGCGCCGTGTGTGCATGGCGACCCGCGGCGTAAGTACGTGGTGCGCACTTCATACTTGTGCGACTCCACAGTTAGGCCATTCATTTCGAAAAAAAGTTTTAGTGTAGACACTCGGAAATCAGTAAACTGCTGATCTTAAATTATTTAGTGCATTCTTTTTATTGTTTATTGTAACTCGATTATCGGTATTTGACATGTCTCAGAAAATTTTTAAAGAATCGTTTTCATTGTAAAAGGACATGGTCACTAGAAAGATTCCCTTTGCAATGTTTAGATGGGTATACCCAAGAAGATGTATACTGCTGTAGTAAGGAAATTAGACGTAAAATTAAACTACTCGAATTCTCAGAGTTCTCGGAAGGCACAGAACTGGATACAGGAAGACCAAAAACTTACCTATCGAACTACTGGATGGAAGACAGATATACCTCGATCTAAGGAAACGTAACAGATTATGACCGCCAAAGAGAGAGAGAGTATTAAATTTCTGAACTTTCAGCCTGGCTCAACACCCTCATAGTGTGTTTAAATAAATGTTTCCTAAATTCACTGTGTGCTACCTCCGTCAAAGTGGTGTCCTCAGAGGTCTTGCATAGAAGGTTTTGTTGCCTCTTAGATCATTTGCAGATGTAACTTAGATGTTTTGAAGAGAATGCTTTAACGTTATGATATTTTGTTTAAACATTTAGCACAGTTTATAGAATTGTTTCATATAGCCTGCCGACAGGGCACTGTGTGTGTTTGTGTGTGTGTGTGTGTGTGTGTGTGTGTGTGTGTGCGTGTGTGGGTGTGTGTGTGTGTTACTCCTCGGTCTACGTTCAGGACGATTGTCATCAGGGCTTGCAGATGTATATTTAGATGCATTCCTGACAGCTTGGTGCTGGTATAATGGTGACTGACTGACAGAGAGGCATTCGCTATGCTCGATAAAATGCCGTGTGTGTAAGCTGCAGTGTTGGAAATCGCTAGTTTCTATGCAGACATCGTGCTAGATGTCTGTGCCGATTTTCGTTATTTTCACCAGGAAATTCGAATTTTTTTTTATAAACATTGACTCTGGTTAGAATTGTTTTTAAATAATCTGGACATCGAAAGAATATTTGTTAAGATGGATACATAAGTTTGTGGCTTTCATTACCGTTACATCCCGTTTATTATCTAACTTGCTGTTGTATTTTTAATCTATGTGAGGAGCTTGGAGAGAGAATACTTAAAAAATAAAACGCTATGATATTTTGTTTAAACATTTAGCATATATTTATAGAATAGTTTTATGTAGCTTGCTGAGAGAACACTGTGTGTTTGTGGCTGTATTGGGGATCAAGCTATACTCGAGTTACTCTTAACACGTTTAGACGAAATCCTTAGTTACTATGTAGGTCTTGTGCTTGAATCATAAGATGTCTTTGTCGATTTACGTTATTTCCACCAGTAAATTCGAATTGTTAAATTGATAAGTAAATTTAATATGGAAATTAAAAAGACATGCGAAAAATAATAGGGAGCGGCGGTGGATGGCCTAGGGGCGGAGCTCCTTGCGTTGCCTTGCTCTTGCACAAGTGTCAACTTGTGGAGGCGGACATGTTCGATGTTATTCCAGGTAATTGCACTGTCCGACGTACACAATAATTGGCTCCTTTTTTTATTCCAGTGTTGGTGTACATCTATAAGTAACAACTTTTGTAAAAAAAAAAAATAAATAAATAAATAAATTAGGGGCACAGGTTAGCGACCCAGACCGGGTCGCGGGGGGTGGCAATCCTTAGGAATATCGGTAGGGGGCAGCATCGGGGGCGAGGACGAGGGGTACACTCATACAGGTGCTCACCTGTGGAGGTGGTTGTTCTCGTTACCATTAAAATGTAGGTTGTTACAATTAAATTGATATGCAGATTTAATAAAAGTAATTGGGGCAGTGGGGGCGGCATTCCCACAGTAACCAGTTGTGGAGGCAGGGGGGCGGAGGAGATAGGGGTGGACCTCATCTGAGTGGAGGCGGTCATTGCAATCATCGATAAGAGTGGTATTGCTTGTTCTGTCCTTCTGGGAAGGGCGGGTGGCGGCGTCCTTTGATTAGCGGTCAGGAAAGTAGCCAAAGGAGGAGGTGGTGTCAGTCTGGAGGTGGCGGCGTCATCGTCGGGGGTGGCATTCAGGTAAGTGTTTTCGTGTCCTTCAAGTGTGTCAGTGTTAAGTGCAATTACATGTAAGTTGTCAATCAACCTTAAATGCGCTATTGTTCGAGTGTGGCGGCATCCTTTGATCAGAGGTCGGGCAATTGGCCGAGCATGGAGGGGTGTACCTGGCGTTCATGACACTAACGTCGCTGGGCGATTTTCAGGGGGTATGTACCGCTATTGCCCTACTATTGAGATGTATAAAGCATGTACACTTGCAACCCTGTTTCTTTTTACCTCGGAAGACAGGGTACAATAAGGAATATATGTACCAAGTTTGGTTGCATTCGGTCCTGTAATTTATGACGATATTAAAAGTTGCCTGCTTCTTCTTGAAATGACGATTCCAAGCAGTGGGTCGTCTAGTAAAACTTATTTGCAGTCGCTGATTGAAGAATCCTTGGTAGGACCGTCTAGTGAACAGGCTCAGAATTTAAAGTAGCAACGGAAACGATTTCTTTATCTACTCCAGAAGGAAGTGAGTGAAAATGCATTTGGCAATATGAAATATAACTCCAAAATTAATTATAAAACATATGGTGAGGGTAGAATAATTTAGGACATGCTATTCTCGTTCAACAAAGGTAATTTACTGGTAAGAAAAAGTAAAATGGGGAAAAGACCAATTTAAATATAATAATAAGCACACAGCACAGTCAAAAATATGGAAATTATAGGCTAATTGGCCCTAATAATGCCCAACTGCAAATGGTTGTATGCGTATAATTAAACAGTGATTTTTGGAGAGGTCAAAGGAGACACAGTCACACATAGATTCACAGATTCACAGGCGGTTACTCTCCAAGCACGCAATAGCAGCAACGCTAGAAGCAGCCGGCCAATCGAGACAGCAAGATGAAATTTCACACTCGCGGAACATAAAACGATACTTGGTCCCGTAGGGTAAGGACTTGGCGGCTTTTTATTAGGGTGTCTATCAAAGGGATCAAACGCATGGTTGTGGACCTCTTGGCGGCCAGTACAGGTTCTCAGAAAATCCAAACAATCTTTAAAATACAATAACTAATGTTGAAAGACGACCGTCTGTCGTCTTCCATATATTTCTGTAAAGTTATAATTTATTTAATGTCGCTACATTATCATTTTGTTAAAACTTGAACCCCACTCTTTTCAAGGCTTGAGGAAAAGCATTTTTATTTCATGTGTTAAAATATTAGTTAATATTGCTAGGTTTTTCTTATTTTGTTATGTTAATAATTTATTATTATATTAATCAATGAGGCTTCTCCGCTACGCCACTGTCCCTGTGAGAATATGCAATTGTTTTACTAATAAGTGGGTGCAAGAATCTATGGCTGTCTGAATGTGGGGAGTGGTAGCTCGCTTTGCATCGTTCTCTCTGGCTCAGAGTCGATACCTGCTGAGACTACCAAAGAGGTTTCTACATCCTTTGGTTACAGTCCAGTCATCGAGCTTACTCTAGGGCGAGTCTCTCCGTCCCCACCATCGCTGATCTTGGTTTTTCCGGCCGGCTTCCAGTGGCTTCCCGCATCTTGTGGCTGCTCGGTCTGGCCATTCTGGGCTGGTCGTCTGGTGAGATAAGGTTGGTTCTGCTCTTGTTTCTGGAGATGGTAGCATTTCATTGACTAGCATGTTTAACTTAGATTCGTGAACTTTTTTTTGGACTTTTTTCTCTGATCGTGTGCAGAAATGTGTTCTCGTTTTTCAATTCAGTGATTTCCAATAGATAAACATGGTTTGTGTGATTCTAGTTGCAGTTTGATAATGTCCTGGTATGTAAAACCTTTTGTGATCATGTGGCGGTGTATGAACTGTGTGTAAATACTTTCTAGCTTTGTGGGGCCCGATTTCTAATAGGTGATATGTCCATTTTTGTACAGTGCATGTAAAAACCTCATCGTTTCCTTCCATGAGTGATCTGTGTTCCACGTGGTTGGTTCATAGAAAAAATCCTTCAGCCTCCACTCTTGTTTGTTCCATGCCCATCAGACAAGTACCTATACGAGTATTCTTCTGATTTCCACTAATATTTCGTGATCTTCCCTCCCCGCCTATTTCAGTTTTGCTGTTTCTTCTCCGACTTATACACCCTCTGTCTTAGTCAGTAATTCTCTCTGAGCCTTGTACAACTCCCTTCAATAGCTTCCTTATGTAATTCTAAAAATTTCTATGGGTTGCATGCTGTGATTCTTAATTTCATTTTTCCGACTTTGTAACTATTTCACTTTTACGAGTTTTTGAGGCTAGACTTCATCCGTCTCCGTAATCGCTCCCTATCGCGTGTAGCTGTATTTCATTCGCTCCCTTATATAATTCTAAGCATTTCTATGGGTTGCATGCTGTAGTTAATTTTCTTTATTTTTCGGAAACTGAATTTATTCATTTTTATCGGTTTTCGGAACCACGTGGGTCCGAGTTCCGACCTCCGGGGTTTGCAGCTAGTCGCCTGAATTCACGCCACTTCTCATATAAAACCAGTACCTAGAGCGATTTCTAACAGACTACAACTTAAGAATCCACCGTGATTTTGTATAATGAATCCGACTTTCAACCACTTCACTTTCAGTGGAGTGCATTCATGTAACGTAGCCGTGTGTCGTCGTTAGCGTGTTTGCTCGCGGTACAATTCAGATGTAATTTAACTGGGCAATACACTCGCACCATCTCAAAACAGACACGACGGACCAGAGCCAGCTTCAAAGTGTTTTTGTATATTGTGTTTTGTGCTACCTCCGACTTGCTGAATTTCGCCAACTATAGCGGCGCCTGCTTCCGCCTCGTCTCCGCAAGCTGATTTTGGTGAGTTTCGCTGTGGCATCGCGTGTGTGTGAGCGAATGAGTGTTTTTTGTGAATCCTCCCCCCCCCCCCCCAGGAGCGTTAAATCATGTATAATTTAGGCTGGGATCCGTCCGCATTAATCCATATGCATTTTTATTGTATTAACAAAATTGGTTCCCCATTTTGCTTGTTTTCTACCTGAATAAACAAGTTTAATTTCAGCATAATCCGTAAGTTGCCTATAAATTGTAGTTTTAGAGCACCTTCCCTCTTTCATTTAATATTGTTCTTTCAAGTGCTGAGAATAAGTTCAGATGCAAATTTTCTTATGTCTAAATTCCGTTGCGCTGTAAATGTTTTCATAGCCACCTTTCTAAGATAACTTTAATTGTGGTGGCTTGCTTATTAATGTCTGTGTGTAATAACGTGTGAGCTGTTATGTATATTGACCACTGTAGTATTATCTTGCTGTTATTGAAGTAATTTGAAACGAGTCAGTTCTCAGTTTGGCCCAGGGAACAAGATTTTATAGCAGGGAGTAACAGGTAGTTCACATGGACCTCATTTGCCAATTTTAGTGACAAAACAAGGCTCTTGTTTCGTACGGTGGTCGACGTTTAATGTGAATGAAATATCGTACTGGGGATCGTTTTGCACAGGGGGATTGGAAAAAGTTTTAAGTTAATCCAACACGCTACAGGGTCGGATCATAAATATTCGGAAAAGTGAAAAAAATCTATTTATCAAGACGAAGTAGCGAGATAGGTAACGCAACGGTTCTTTCTACGCAGGTGAAACATATCTACACAATGAATACCGTTTTACGATGATACTACCAATTGCAGGTGGGCATTATTATGGCCATTTCAGCCATAATTTTGTGTATTTTTGACGATGCTGTGAGGTGTGTTCTTTTGATTATATTTAAATTGATATTCCCCCGTTTCATTGTTTTTATCGATAAAATCGCCTTTTTTAAACGAGAATCCCTTGTCCTACATTATTGTACCCTTATCATATGTTTTATAATTAATTTTGGAATCATATTTCATATTGTCAGATTGCACTGCCACTCCCTCCGTTCTGTAGTGAAACAAAAGTCGATTCCGTTGCTACTTTAAATTCTGAGCCTGTTCACTAGACGGTCCTATGAAGTATTCTTCAATTAGCAATTGCAAAAAACTTTTAGTTGACGACCCACTGCTTGGAATCGTCATTTCAAGAAGCAGCAGACAAGTTTTACTTGGCTTACGACTGCCAGGATTCGTCCTTCTGACATGTTTTATTTTATTTTATTTTATTTTAGTATTATTCCACTATCCACCCGTCCCTGCACTTGTGTGATTATATGAGTGAAGCAGGGCACAAAGCGCTTATATTTGTGTGCGATTTCCTTCTCAGTAGTGTAAATTGTGAGTTTAGTTGAGTATTTTTGGGGGAGTGCTTTAAGGATGTATTTCGTATTTATTCGACGACGTCTGAATTGCATGTGAATTCTCCTTGAAGCGCCAGTGTTCTATCATGTAGGTTGCTAGGCAGTTGTTCTTTATTTTGACCTATCTATTCAGTGTATATACCAATATGGACGGTTCTGCGACTTCATCCACTGAAATGCGTAGGCACGTCGCAATTAAAGTACAGGAAAAGGAGAAAGATACTGTCGTGATAGATCACGAGGAATGGAAAGTAACTCGGTAGTTGACCCTCAGCAAGCTGCGTCTGTAGTTAATTTTGATCCACCAAATGTTTGTGCAACCACTTCCGCAGTTAATCAGAGGCGGAGTGCGGAAAACAGTTGCTCCACGCTTGCAGGAAGTGCAAACATGGCAGAGCCGAAAGCGGGCCGAGTTCGGGTGCGGACACATGCGCCAGCGGCCAGAAGTAAGTATATTGTCCGGTTGCTCGCCCATTTCACTACATTAAATTAGAACATACGCAGAAGAAGTTCGTGGTGTAATTGGGAGTCTCAGGGAAAAATCACAGGCAGGAAGGTAGTGCGGGAAAACATGATCAGGCTGCTAGAGATTATAGGGTACACAGACAACATGACGAATTAGATATTTGACCAGATAAACAAAAACTGCAAGGCTATAAAGGTGAGTAAGGCAACTCGCGGGTCGATGAGGTCGAAGCACGCTTCAACGGTGTGGTCCGAGACTGTCGGCGTGACGAATCGACACCGTACCAAGAGAAGGCCTGTACACTGCCTTGCCACGTCACATTACACAGATTAGGTCGCGATCGCGTAGCTCACTGGCTGGCCGCTGTGAGGCGGTGGACTGTGCCCCATCGGCCAGCCAGTGAGCTTCGCGATCGCGACCTACTCGGCACGGCAGCGCGCAGGCCTTCTCTTCAGACAGTATTGGACAAATACGTGTTTCGACGACGCGGAAACGCGTGACGGGAGCGTGTGTACCCAAGCCGACGCCATCGACGCACACGTCTGCGCGGTGGCCGGCCGAGTTGATGATTAAATCACTGCTCGGCTAGGTCAAGTACACTTAATGAACAGAGAGCGCGCAAGTGACGGATCTAGGATAGGTACCGTGCTCCGGTGACGAGTGTGGCAACCGGCGTAGCGGGCTCCGAAAGGGACGCCGTCTCTGCGGTCGATCCGGCACGTGCAGGTCATGCGAGCTATCCCAGTAGGGCGAGTGCTCGTAGTCGGGAGCCAACACCGACTTTTGACTGCAGCCATTTCTTCAGTGTTAGGAAATTTAAAGTGTTTCGAAACGCGCACATGACTCTATCACTTTGAATACTCTTTCCCTCCGAATATTACGAGGTAGAATTCGTGTGTGGGTACCTCGAAGAGGAACCTACCACGAGAATGCGGTAGTTGATGAGAAATGTTGACGATTACAGAGGTTTCTTCGACATTTCCTCGCGTCCTATTGGACTGAAAACCAGCAGTACCGAGTAAAACACAGAATACTGATGATGGTGATTTCATGTTGCATTTTCGGCCTTTAGACCCCAGCTGGGATCTTGATCGACCTGCCTGGTGCAAGTCTTTAGTTGAAGCCACATGGGCGACTTGTGTGTCGATGATGATGAAATGATAATGAGGACAACTTAACACCCAGCCCCCGGGTGGAGAGAATATCCAACCCGACCGGGAGTCGAAACCTGGCCCCATGCAACCAATCTAGCACGCCTTCCACTGGCTACAAGTGATGCCATAGTACAACCCCTCGCTCTTCTCGGCCCCCAGTAAGTTTGTGCAGGTTATGCTCACGAGAAATCAATTTCTCGACTACCCCTTTTCCGGAATTAATACGCGTATGTCTCACAAAACGTGTATTTCTCACAAAGTTGTCGTAGAGACTGCGCAATGCTATCATTGCAAGGAGATGCCATTCGATCACGAGCACCAACCGAGTAACCTAAACTCGAATGACACTGAAAAATATAATACCAACCTGGGCCAAAATTACTAGCATCAGCTACATAACGCAAGCGGTAATAGCAGTGGGCACAGTTCAACCTGGCAAGATAAACGCGCAGGCTTGTACAACGGCGCGTGGCAAGAGAAGAAGATCTTCTAGATAGAAAAGCAGGGTAAAAACAAGAAAAAGTGGGGAAACGGGAAACAGAATAAGTCCGGCCATGGAAAAATGGTTATCCACAAAACCATGTGCATTGTGAGACGCCTCCTACACCTCCCCAAGGCGTCGAGGTGCGGTCACCGGATCTACGGCACGATAAACCGGGAAGCCAGCCAGATCCTTCCATTTTTCAACAATGAAAACCTCCCTCCGTTGCTACCCAGTCGAACAATCAACTGGCCAGTTGAACCTATTAAAATTTGCTGACTTTAAGAGAGGTTCTTCTGGAGGAGGAGTTGGACACTAATGAGTCAATGGTGTAAACTGTTTTATACATGGACGTAATGGACTTAGAATGAAGGTGTATATTACACACAGATAGTGTCATTTAGGTAATAATTAAGGCTGCTTTTGACCGATACATGGCAGTAGGATCTCGGCCAGTGCTACCCCTCTAACGAACCAAGGTGAAAGGGGCTTTGGTTGGGAGGAGCGATGAAGTTAGAAAAAAGGCCGAGATCCAGTTTAGCTACCAAGGTCATAATTTCGTAGTCAATTTTATTGTTGTGTCATTGCTCGTCGTACACGTGTTACTTGGAGTTGAAGTCTTGTTACACACCAGACCACACTGACCTTTGGAGATGGTGAAGTGCGCCTGTTACATGATAGGCCAATAATCTAAGTAAAATTTGACGAGTTCAGCAAGATATACAGTTGAGATAGTCTCTGCTGTCATTTTATCACCGATTTTGTAGCTCATCACTGCGCAATATATGGGTTAGACCCGTAATTTCCGATCGCTTTGACCCGGTAATCTTGTTGTTGAATTCCGACAAACAGGGTGACATTATGAGCGAAACTCAGCGCAAGTTCGATGCTGTAGAGGACACCCCTCCCCTGGTTAAGGCTGGCTCGTCCCAAATTCTGCATAAACATTCCTCAGTTTCTTCCGATACCCCTGTTTGCCGTTCTAAGGCGGGAACATAAAATTTTTTTGTTAAGCCTTACGGAATACCGTGGGTGTACAAGGGGCAGTTGAGGAAAACTAATAAACAATTACAAATATATATAAAATCTCAATACTACTCATTGCGCGGATACAAAAGGCAGAACTATAGACGCGAAATAACATTTTAATGTACAAGCAATTCTGAACAAAGGCCTGAGCACATGTTCAGCGAGGAGCGACCACCAACTAGCTACTTAGCAGACGCTGCCGGCTGCGGGTTTGTCTTCTGCTCCTGCACTCCGCTAGAGGGGAGCTCCTAAGGCTACTCCAGGTAAGCCATCTTAACGGCTTATCCGCACGCAATGAATGGGGGACTTCTCTCAGCGAAAGATTTGCCACTGGCTAACAGCTGCAAGAATCTGCCGGCAGGAGAAGAGACTGCTTCCATTATGTTTGAAGAGGCAAATGACAGAAGCAGGTGAGGCATCAAAAATGGTTACTAGAAACGCTTCTACAGAAGTTTCATTCATACCGCGCAAGCAGGGATCAGTGAGAACATATGAGGGTACACACAATTACTCATGGGGCCTCATACATAAAAACAGATATTTTAAATCATAAAATACAAGAAAAAATGAGATTACATGTTAGTAAACAACGTTATTCTATCTTGGTAACTCGTATGGTGCGAATATAGTGACTTTGTACTCTCGTAAAAATGACTGAAGTTCAGTTATAAATACTGAAATAGATTAAAATAAATAGTACACGCCAGATGGACGTGTTTCAATATGTGGAAATACACACACACACACACACACACACACACACACCCACACACACACACATAAACCTATATATCAAAATCAAACCAAATGGTTGCAAAGCTTATGGGACTTAACTGCGGGGTCATCAGTCCCTAAACTTACAAACTACTATGTGCTAAAGACAACACAAATATCCATGCCCGAGGGAGGATTCGAACCTCGGACGTGGGAGGCCGCTCGTTACGCAACGTGGCGATGCAGACCGCTCGGCTACTCCCGCGAGGCACCTATAAATCCATTTTTGTAATTTGTGTGGATTCATCGACAGGTTTATGTAATTAACTTATAAAATGAAGAATCTAGAGTAAACTTGTTAGAAAGGCGAGATATGTCAGGGAATAAACAAAGAGACAGAGAGAAAACAAGAGGGAGACTGGCGCTGTGCTGGAAATCTGTGCACGCGGCCAGCGGGGAGAACATACTCTCAGCAGGTGCCACACCTGCTAGTAATGCTCCTTTAGATCCACGTTCGGAGTCATCCTTTCAATATGTAGGTGGAAGAATTATTATTATTATTATTAAGAGCTCTTAGCGGTCGTAGTGGGCGATGGCAATACAGTTTACATTGCAAGCGTAATTGATACCTGCGTGTAATTGAGTTGCACTATGTCTATTGAACGGCATAGAAAAAGAAGTATTAAGTACTCAACTAGTGCTGTGTGGTGGAGAGAAGTGTCTGATCCCATAAACGTTTTCCGACCATTTTGTTCCAGGAGGGATGTGGTTGGGGAGAGGGGTTAACTGACATATCACATCACTAATAGCACGGTTGGGAAAAGGTACAAATCTAGAGATTCAGGGTTCCAATTGCAGGAACAGAACTACCAAGAGGTTTGAGCAGCTTGGGGGGGGGGGAGGGAGGCAGGAGGTCAGACGGGACTGCTAAGACATAGAAAAAGGGAGAGAACCTTTATTTCTACAGTCATTAAATCTTCATTGCATCGTTATTGGGAAAATGACCTCAGAGTCGCAGTCCCTTATAGGGGTGGGAGTGGGTGCAAGGGTGGAGACGGTCTTTATTGCAACTGTCAGTTCACTTCTATTACATCTGCTAACCTCAATTACGCCACAAGATACACCATCCCACTACTAACGATATACAGAGTTAAAATGTGACCTCTGTGAATGATGCGTGTCACATAAAATAGACTATACATTCCATGTGCCTAAACGTGGTTCTGAAGTTCGTTTCCAGGTTTAACCAAGTGTTTCCAATCAACGAAATTTCAATTTTATAGGAAAAGTCGTGTTGTATGTTACCGAAGGTAGTTCGCAAAATCAGGAAAAACAGTTTCATGTATACAATACCCTTTTATGAAAACAATTTTTGTGGAGCTGTGGTAGGTTCCGAAATGTGGAAGTGGCACTGTTTTCATTTCTTCAGAAGATTGTAGATTTTATTAAAACATAATTAGCCTATACGTTCACAGGTTGAAAATGCACCACAAGCTGGCAAACAACTTCTTCCTAGCTTAGAAGTGGTGGTATTCATCTTATAACGAGCTTTTTCGTCTATAACGTTCAACGTTATTTTAATTTTGTGTTTTTATAAGTTACTGAATTAGTTTGCATATAATTCCCTCATTTTCGGAACAAACACATATCTCCGTTTACAACTTGAAAACTATACGGTTACATCAATGACGCAATGGGATGAGTAATGGGAAGATGTGGTTGATGAAGTGCATCCTGAGAAGGGCAGCGTAGGGGCGCCTAGTGGCGCAGTGCGGTAGCTGCTAGCCGCCAGGTTCAATACCAGTAGTGACGCCACCGCTTTTTACTGCCGCTAGTCTCCTGCAACTTAGAAATACGACTGCCACTGCCCGTTACTTTATACCCATACATCTTTGAACATGGGGAAGCAGTTCGTGATATTGTATGTACAACAACAAATTTATTAAAATTACCCAAAAGAATGATTCATTCACACATTAAGAAAAATCCAGAACCTATAAGAGTTTATATGTTGCTATCGTATTTCATATTAAATCTCTAATTTTTTCGGATACGCCAACGTCCGTGATGCAAATGCATCTGATGAAAGATTTACAGTCTTTGAGATAGAAAATTGTAGAAATATTTAATGCAAATACCTATCGTGCAATATGCACAAATAATAATAATAATATTAACTACCAATACCAAGAATATACCACGAATTTATTTGTTTGGTTATTATACGTACAAACGTGTATATCAATTGCGTCCATTGTTTTGAGATTACGGTCTACAATGATAATCGAAGTAAATTTGAGTTAAATTTTTTAGTGTGGAACTAGATTATAACTGTACATTACCTAATAAAACAATACACTTTATCACTGGACGAGTGAAAATATCTGAAGGTTATGTCATAAATTACTATATTAATGGAGCAAAATTTTAGTCCGTATACTACGACTTAGAGGAGAGAGATGTGTAGCAAGTACATGGTTAGCTGGCTGGGCAAGTAACGTGCTTCTGGTAAAAAGGCGCCATCTCTAGGAGCAGCGGCTGTGTGTGCATAACCTGGCCTGCCTCACTTGTACCTACAGAGTTTATTCTTGCTGATAACCATTCAACTTGAATAGCGGGGTCTTTTTTTCTTTCTTGTTAGTTCGGCCACGTCGAGGCCGCTAGTCGATTAAACCATAATTACCATTCTTCCTTCTAGAACAGTGGTTCCTAAACTGTGGGTCACGTTGTCTATTCTGCCATTGTTGGCCACATGCGCTATATTTGATTCATGTGTACAATGTAACTGGCCCACATGCAGAGATATGTTTAGAGGCCTGGCGTGTCTAATGGTGCTCACAGGTATCTTCTTTTGAACATGTAGTACTACGTTATTTGATAAACAATCAAGTTCTGACTGATATGGACTGATAACAGGCGTGAGCGAAATACGGTTCACGTGGCAAGACAACTCCATTTTAACACAATTATCATCTGTGCCCACATGAGCCACATGATTAAAAGTGGGGCTCCACTGATTACTCTGATGTTCGTAGCGAAGTAGTTACGGATTTTCTTGACCCTATATAATACAGTGGGAGGACACTGTATTGTGACAATTAATACAATACAGTATCAATGGCTACAAAACTAATGATTACTTCTATACATCTTGATGGGACTCTTAGGAGAAACAGAAACGGAACACACAAATTGTAATGTCTGCAAAAGTGAGAAAAAAGCAAACACAGAGCAACAGAAAAATCTCCGTGATGAAATGGAAACGTAAACGGGATGTTTTGATAATTTCTATCAAAACGATCTTCTGTACCTATTGTGGTTTTAAATCATGTGAGCCACATGTGGCTCATGTGGGCACAGATGATAATTGTGTTGAAATAGAGTTGTTTTGCCACGTGAACCGTATTTCGCTCACGCCTGTTATCAGTCGATATCAGTCAGAACTTGATTGTTTATCAAATAACTTAGTACTACATGTTCAAAAGAATACATATGGTACAAAATTTCAATTTGGCTTCCCAAGTAAAATTCTTGTTTTCCATGTGGCATACTGACAGTGGTCCAAGGTTCATCATGGCAGTCAACGTGTTAACATGTATTGTGGACGTAAAAATAGGGAAATGTGTTTTGTAAGATTTAGTACTTTCATGATATTGTTTTCCATCCCTTCACATTTAAGCTCTAACGCTTCCTTATTTCAAATGATACAGGTTTTGAGTTTCAAGTTTATCTGCATTAATATTTTCACATGACTCCAAGCGAAACTTGATTGTTTTTCTAGGAGTATTACTCAATACTGAATCTTATTTCAGTATCTATTTTCCAAGAATTGATAATTGTTATGGGTAAGAAATCAATTTCTAGAGTACCACCTTTAAAAGCTAAATCTATCAGCATCCGACTAAGAATTAGTGATTGAAGAATCATGTGTTTCTTCTTTCAACAGTTTTTTAACAATCTCACACACTGAGCTTACCATTTAATTTGTGTAAAACTCTAACTGGACAAAATTGTGGTCTTTTGGGGTCCTGAAAGGAAAATTCCAGAAATATTGTGGTTTCCACTACCAAGAAGCTTGGGAAACCCTGTTCTAGAGAGTTATCACGTGTGCCTGTCCTGTGGAAATGGACAATTGTTATGGAGCAGACAGCTCTTTCCCTCGACGCTTCGCATTGACAGCCTCCTCCTACCTCGTAAGTAGCTTATGGTCGTCTCCTGTCAGTTTTTCCCATTAACAGCATAACCTTTTGGCAGTTGCACAAAACACTCAGGATCCCCTTGAGCCGATTTGATACGGTTTTGAACCCAGTTGTGGAACGAAAACAGCGGCGACATTTCCATTTCATGTCATTTAAGATATGGAAAAGCGATACGTGAATAATTTCAGGCCGCGACGGAGTGGCCGAGCGCATTGAGGCGATATGCTCCGATGCGCGAGGCCGTGCCCCGTTGGAGTTCGAATCCTCCCTCGGGCATGGACGTTTGTGTTGTCTTTAGTATAAGATAGTTCATAAATAGTTTCTAAGTTTAGGGACTGATGACCCCGCATATAAGTCCCTTAAGCTTAACAAACATTTGAACATCTTTGAATAATTTCCACTTTTCCCATTACCATTTAGACTGTAATACGCCGAACGTCTACATCCATCTGAATGAAGGTGAGCTTCCTGCAGATAGCGGGCTCGGTGTTAGTGTAAATCGTCCAGTCGTCAACGTCATTACATACGCAATCGACTCAGACTTTTCAAAGGAATCGTTCCGGAATTTGCATGGAATGATTTAGGGAAATAACAGAAAACCTTAATCTGGGTGGCCAGACAGATATTTCGACCAGAGTCTAGTTCAATGTGCTAATCATGCGCTATATTTGTCCAACGCAGAATTGTGTAGCGTTGCTTCCATTCACGTGCAGCGTTTTGTAGAAAGAGTATTTCAGTGAATTCCTGGTATCTCTTGCTTTGAATTACTAGGATTCAATTCCCTGCAGCGAGCCAATACAGAAAACGTTCGAGAATTATCAGCAGCCGCGGGGAGTGGCCGAGCGCATTGAGGCGCTATGCTCCGATGCGCGAGGCCGTTCCCCGCCGGGGGTTCGAATCCCCCTTCGGGCATGGATGTTTGTGTCGTCTTTAGTATAAGGTACTTCCTAAGTAGTTTGTATGTTTTAAGTACTTTGAGATTAAGAAACATTTGAACATTTTGTTACCAGCGCTTGTGTTTTCTCGAGGGAAGTGACATTTAAATACAAGCCGTTGTCGTATAGTCTGCGTTCCGTGACATCCCAGACATATCCGATAGGGTACAAATGTGGGCTCCGAAGCGGCCATTTCGACCCCCCCACCTCCCGCATGCTTCAGGAACCAGTGCTGGGTAGCGTTGAAGCGATGTGGCAACGCACTTTAATCGCAGATCCATCTGATTTCTGTAGATAAACAACCGAAACGTATTACTTACCATGTCATCATAACTGAAAGATTAAAATTTGGAAACTTTCAATGTATATTTGTAAATATATTTTTATAATGTATTTTGACAGATACAGATTTTTACAGATGCATTTGTTAAAAGTATATTAAGAGATAAGTGTTGCTACGTTCTGGCCAGGGAAAAGACAGATAAAAGTTAATTGTTGTTGTTATCTTGGCAGGGGCAAGCCAGATAAGACATTTAAATTTACGCAATGGTTTTCTATATTATTAAATTGCATATGACAAAAATGAATCTAATGACAAACAGTGAAACAATATTAACAAATGGAGAAGGAGCTCTGTTAAATTATTTACCAGAGGCTGAATTTTAAAACAAAAGGCATTTATTCCAAAAATAACACAGAAATGGGGAAACCCATTTTGATATACAATCAAAAGGACATGCCACTGGTTGTTTTATATATATAATAAAATAGTAAAAATAGCCCACTTATTGCCCACGTGATAATTGCGTGACGTTGCATATAAGTTAAAAAAAAGTTCGCGGAGTGGTGTTGAGGGGGGGAAGTTGGATCACAGACACTCACACATCCAGACCCGACGTTTGGCAGTAAGCTACCACGCTGCGGAGAGAACAAGGCGGCCGCTGCGACTGCGGGGGCAGATGGTAAGCATACCAGTACCAGAAATCAAGCAAAGTGGCGTTTTGCGTACTTAGGCCTCTGTCGTTTATACGTTATTAACCGAGTAGAGTCATAAGCTTCTTTCCTTAAGCACATTTGGTTACGGTTTTAACCATCACAAAAGAAGCGCGTGGTTTCAGACGAATACACCGTGGCGGAGTGGCCGAGGGCATTGAGGCGCTATGCTCCTATGCGCGAGGCCGTTCCCCGTCGGGTGTTCGAATCCCCCCACGGGCATGGATGTTTCTGCTGTCTTTAGTATAATTTAGTTGATTAGTAGTTTGTAAGTTTAGGAATTGTGACCCCGAAAAGTCCCATAAGCTTAACAAACATTTGAACTTCTTTTCCGGACCATATCACCGACATAGAAAAAAATTTAGGAATCACACGGTTTTGAAATAAAATTAATTAATTTGGTTTCATCCAAGTATGGGGTATACTAAATGGTGGCGCGGTAGCTAGCAGAAACTTTTTAGGCTGAAGCATTCTAACTTTATGCTCATAAATATACCATAACAAATACGTAAAATATTAAATATTATTTCATGTCGGTAGGGGTGATATTTGATGTCAGGACTACCCTGACTGCAGAAACTTAGTATACAGTTTAATAAAATAAATTAAGTATGGCTACAAATTAATAAAACAAATTCCGTCTTTCAATGTTTTCACTGGTATTTTTCAGTGTAGATATGACATGATACGCCTATATATACGCCTATAAATACGTTGTCTATAACTATTAGCTATCTTTGGTTGCATAATACCGTGGATATTACAATTAATGTATAATTTAATCTAAGTCACCGTAATGGAAAGTTTATATCTACTTACGTAATATCAATGTAAATTTTATATCAACTTGTATTTCTATAGTGCAAATTTTGATGATGCTCTTTTTCTTTTAAAGAGTGGAACCAGTCAATAGAAATATTAAGTGTCATTCGTGCCAGTTTACAAAGACTTAGCTTTAACAATTTCTTTCCCCTGCAGAAAACGTCTGTTCATATTAATTTTTGTGCTGTGTTACTGAAAAGCGTCGAGAACTGTCCGCCAACTTTATTTTTAATTTTACGGGTTATTGATATTTTGATTCGTGTGAGTTCCATGGGGAGACCGAGCCCGTGAGAGAGGTGCCGCGCCCACGAGAGATGGAGAACGAGCCTTCGGGGAAGACAGCCATCGATTTGACAGCGTGAAGGCCGCGCTAGGACCCCGTAGCGCTGGTACCTGCTGCCACTCTGTGCTGCTGCGGGGGGTATGGCGCGCACCGAGGGGCGTCGTGCTCACCCTGCCACACCAAGGCGTACCGTTAAGTTCAGGTCTGTGACCGACCCGCGGAGGAATACGTACCGCGCAAACGGCTAGTGGGAGTGTTGATCGGGAACGACCGTCATTGGGCTGCACTGAGTGTGAGGACAGTTTTTCCAAGCTATCTTAGCGCCGTGACCGCGCATTGGAGGAAAATTGGCTCCTAGAGAGCTTGCTTTCTAGTGAGGGGGTAGCCTCGGACTTTGCGGGAAGAGTGCGGAGCAGCACTCCAGATGGACGTTCTAGGCTACCGACGAGTACGGTCGGCTCGACTTATGTGCTTACTTGTGTATGTTTAGAGATTTTCAAAAATGTTCAAATATTTGTAAATCTTATGGGACTAAACTACGGGGTCATCAGTCCCTAAATTTACAAACTACTTATGAACTACTTACGAACTAGGACGGCACAAATATCCATGCCCGAGGGGGGATTCGAACCCCCGACCGTAGTGGCTGTGCAGACCGTGACTGAAGCGCATCAGTCCCCTCGGCCACCGCGGCCGGCATTTTCAATCTATTGTGCTTTGTGGACTTGGAGTTTCAGATTCACTTTTCAGATACCGTTCAGAGGTAGGGGAAATGATTAATAGATACGATTCGGTATTCTCTGCGAAAGGGAACAGGCTAGAGTAATTATCCGACAGGATTATTTTTATTTTATATTTATTAACGTTGCTTTTACATTGGGAGCAGCACGAAGTTGAGTTCACGTGTTATGACCGCTCTCCCACACCCTCGGCGGACTGGCTAGGTGTCAAATGAGGAGGGCCATTGTAAAGTTTTCTGTTATGTATCCTGCTAATGTCTGGCAGCCTCGCGGCGCGTCGAACGAAGGTAGAGCCGAGGGAAGGCGATGCGACGGCTGGTGTAGAGCAGGAGGCCGCCAGCAGGTAGCAGCGGACACAGGGGACTGTGCGTCTGGCCGCAATGCCGATGGCTGTGGTGGCATCCCCATTTGTTAATACGGGACCCGTCCTCGTTCCAGCGGAAATGTATCTCTGGCACGACGGGCCATTGGCGCCAATGTAGGACAATGTCGGTTGCTGCACGTTTCTGCCAAATGTTTTTTTTTTTTTTTTTTTTTTTTTTTTTTTTTTTTAGAAATGGTCAGTGCGGTTTCCAACGATGTGTCGAATCGTCTTTTCGGCCTTCGAGGAATAGTAGCAGGTGGCGGCAATGGACGAAATAATTCACTGCAAACGTAATGGGAGGTCCATGCAGCGTCTGGAGCCACAGGAAGTCGGCGCCGAGTGTGTCGCGAATAGAGAAATTTGCTGCGTAATAGATTGAAATCTGTACTACCCAAGACCCTTGGCCCTTATAAAATGATTGGGACTCATGGCAGATTTATGATTAATGCATTAAGTGAATACAGGGATATTATAACTTCGTTATAATATAGCTCGACTACAATTTCTTGTTTTGTGGCCCAGCCTCGTCGCCGCTTTTGTGTCTCCTTTCCGTCGTAGGTGTCGGTGGCCGAGTAGGAAGACCGACACAGGAATAAAGGTAGCACGCTTGCGCAGGTACGGAGGAGGGCAGCCAGTGGGACAGCAGAAACTAGAAACACTAGAGTAAATTAGAACGAGATATATATTGCACAGAATTTATACAATACTTAACTTTTACATAGCTCAGTACTGCAGAATGCTGATACATAGTTGAGCTAGAGGCCTGCCTAGTGCCTGTCCGATAGCCAAGTCTTCACTGGTGCCTATCTGATTCCGAAGTGTTAACTGGTTCCTATCTCAGTCCCAAGTGAACTATGTCGTTCAGTGGTGGCCACAAGCGGAGTTGTAGCAGAGGGCGCTCGTGGCTGACGTCGTAAGAACGCCGCGCCGTGCGTGCATGGCGGCGCGCGGCGAAAGTAGGTGGCGCGCACTTTAAACTTGTGCGACACCACATGTTGTTTGTTCAAAACTGCAGATTCTTCAACAATTCCACATATTGCACATGAATTGTTTTGATACCTGCACCGGCACTAAAGATTTCATTATGTATTATCAAGCTCTAGCATGAGAACACCTATCTGCTGATGGATAATAATTCTGATTTTGAACAGATTTTCATTCGTTGTTAACACTGACGATATCTGCCGTTTTTTACTCCCATTGAGACAGAGAAATATTTGCCATATCAATCTAAGTGCAATGATGTTATTCCGAGCTGCCTGTGGAGAAAAATTCGGTAGCTGACGTCTCTTTGTCTGTAGTCAACAACGATATGTGAGAGGTTCCATTACCAGTCAGCAATCAGCTCTTCGTCATATTATTTCTAGTTCAAACGTGCTCACATGTCGCTGCTGGTGTAACAAACCCATATGTAACGTTCGTTTTCTCTAGAATGTAACAGCGATAAGTACTGGGTTGGAGTCCTGGGAAGGAAAAAATTTATGTTTCGTCTCGTCATTTCAGTTAAAAGATCTAGCTACTGCCGAGAAAATACGATATGTCACAGTTGATTGTGATTCGATAACAATCCGATTATGTTCTGGGTTCGAATCCGTGTCCAATACAAAACTTTACCTCATGGCATTTCAAGTAAGTTACTTGTGAAGAAGCAATATTTAACATCTCTCGAAGTTCGTTAACAGGCACAATAGATGCTGGGTAGGAATTCCCGTGTATTAAAAATGTTTACGTTATGTAATTTGCTAACTGATACTGCCTAAAATCGAAGTATATCACTTTCTGTATTCTTAGTCAGGAATGACTTAGTTTCCGTCAGTCGCGAAATCTTTGCTTAGTCTGCATGACCTGGGTTTGAATCCATGCAGAACGAGACAGTTCGTAGTGTCAGTTTAAGTTCATACATATTCTCAACTAGCTGCTCGTGAGTAACTTAAATTTGTAACGTCATTTTGTGTTCAATAATAAGTACGGTACTTTACTTTGAACAAGCGATCATGAATACGAAGAACTTACTACGTGCATTACCTATCCGGAATAATAATGACAGTGGTAACATTTCAGGTATGTCATTTTTTGTAATAAATGTGATCTCACAAGCCTTAAGGACAGTTTTATCTGTGATAAGGTGTTCCCTGATGTTTGTAGTATCGTGGCGGCCCCGTACAATGCAGCGGCCGGGTTCCACCGCCTCCTCAGGAAGACCTGGCCACATTGGCTGCCTCCGCCAGCGTCTAGCACCGCCTGCAAGCTGGCTGCACGCGACCAGCAAAACACCGCAGATGAGCGGAACGGCAGACTCACTGCGACAGGCGCCGAGACTGCCAGTCAGCCGTAAAGAAACATTGCCGGGCCACAACAACAATTGTCCGTTAATTCTAGATCTTTGTTTTCCAGAGGTCGCCAGTGACGAAGAAACTTTCCAGCACGTCTAAGCCGGCTATATAAGCTCGACCAGGTACAGCTCACACCTGGTGTAACCAGTGGCTCCTTACTGTAAACCCTACAAAATCCCAGGCAATCATCATAGGTCGCACCACCCCTTCCTTTCGCCACTGAGACCTGTACTTCACCCTCCATGGCCGCCCCATTCCGCAAACGAAGACCCTCCGCTACCTCGGATTAACCCTAGATAGAGACCTTTCCTGGATCCCTCACCTCAAAACCGTCCGACGAAAAGCCCTCTCCCGCCTTAACCTCTTAAAATGCCTCTCCGGCCGGACATGGGGACTATATCCTTCCACCATCCTGTATACCTACCGTTCCCTCGTGCGTCACGTCCTTTGCTGCTTCCATCCCGCCTGGATATCCGCTCCCCCCTCCTATTATGAATCCCTCAAAATCCTCGAACGCCACGCCCTTCGCCTCGCCTACCGCATCCGCCTCCCCTCCCCCACGCGGATCCTTTACGACCTCATTTCATTCCCACACCTGGTCCAATTCCTTCAACACATCCGCCTCAAGTACATCCACCGAAAGATAGAGTCCCATAACCCACTAGTATCTCCTCTCCTCCTAGATCCCGGGCCCCTGCCACGCCTTTACCGCCACATCCCTCCCTCCCTTCACCTCCACTCCCTCTACGTCCTCTCCGAGAGTGGCTTCCGCCACCTACCTCTCCCTGACGACGTTCTCCACAACCGTCCCGACATCTATCCCTCCTTTCAACTTTGACCTCTCTCTGTAGATTGCCACCACCTCCTCCCTCCCCCTCCCCTCCCACTCCCATCCCCCGCTTGGCTCACCCCCTCCTTTCTCCACCTCCCCAGGAGCTCCTTACGGTTTCCCCCATTCTCCCCTCACCCACCTTCTTCCCCTTCCCCCACGCCTTCTCCATCCTCCCCCCCCATCCCCCTGCAGGGCCAGTACAGTGCTAGTGTTTTTAAGTGTTCAGTTCTTCGTGTGTATAGTGTTTGGTCGCCCAGTGTTTTTTAACGTTGCGTACACCAGTGTTCGGTGTTTTTCTACCTCAATGTCGCCGTCATGTTATGTCTCGTTGTCTGCAGTGTTTTTTTTTTAGCCATCGTGGCAATGTATTATTTTAACAACCATGTATGTTCTGTCCGCTGTCATGTAGTCTTTTAACATTCTCCCATATTTTCATCTTGTAATTGTAAAAGCGCCATTTTATCACCTTTAATTTTATATTCTGTTTTGCCCATTGTTTCCATTCGCTCGGCTGTAGAGCAGCATCATCGGCTGCTGCCAGCCTGCCTGTATTAGGGCATTAAAATTCAATAAAGAAAAAAAAAACAGCTCACACCAGCAGTCGTAGCTGACTCGCCAGCGTGATGAGAGGAGCGTCGCGCCGCTGCTGCACTTAGCCGCGTAAACAGCGAGCAACTCTCGCCGGAGATGGCAAATCGAGCTGCGACAAAGAATCGACGGGGACAGCCACGAAGTGGCGCTCTAGCGGCGTTAGTCCACCTCGCTGCCGAGGTGATGGCCTCGGCAGGCGCGGGTAGAAGGCAGCGCCGACGGAGGGCACGGAAGTTTGTGCAGAGCTTCCGCTGCCAAAAGATCGGCCACGTGGCCGGTGACTGGACGGCGACGTTTGCGTGTTTGCGCTGCGCGGGCGCACACGACACGCGCCACTGCACGCACCCGCGGGGCGCCGACAAGCGGTGCGGCAACTGTGGCGGCCCCCACGCCGCCAACTCCCGCCGTTGCCCGTACATTGAAGAATGGCGCACGAAGCGGAAGTCGGGACGTGCGGAGAAGTCGAGGACGGGCGCTGCGACGCCGGCCGCGTCCGCGGTCGTCCCGTCCCCTGCGCATGGTGCCGAGGGTCGACAGGAGGCGAAGCCGTCACGTCGGGTGCACACGTTATTCTGCATCCCGCGGCGGATGATGCCCTGCTTCGTCTTCGGGCCGCAATGGCGGCAGAAAGGGAGCAGTATCGAGCCGCCCTCGACGCCGCGATGCGACGAACTGCGGACCTCGAGCGGGAGTTGAGGTTCGTCAAAGCGACGACTAGCCACATCCCGCCCCCGCATGCTGGGGTGAGCTGCAGTTCTACTGATACTGCGACTGAAATCGCTTCCCTCGACTCCGCCATGACGGGGGACGCGGGCGCGGCGAACATGGAGGTGGACGCGCCTCCGACACGAACTGACGACGAGGCTGCACATGAGGGGGCGGACGCCGCGCACGCGGAGGGAGAGGACGTGTCGGAAGACGACGCGACCTACTTGGAGATGCCGACGAAACATGACGTCAAACGAGTCCTGCTACGAGTATTGACGAAAATCCGCAACAAAGACAGCGACGACGAAGACCTCCATTACCCGTTCCTACCAGAATCGAAAATACCACCACCCCCTCACCACCCAGTTAAATTAGCTGAAGAAATTCAGCGTCCTGTTTGGCGGTTAGTGGGCCGTCAGGGTTTTAACGATTTAAATAATTATTGCGTTTTCACAGAAGAGCAGTTTAAACAGATAGCCTAAATAGCCCAGGAATACTTGGACCTTCGGCGCTCTCGCAAATATAGCGGCCCCCCACTCCATCTATCCGGGGTGCCTTAGAGGTCGAGGGCTTAAGCCCTGCAGGCCCTTAAAAGTCAGCCCCGAAAGTTTATGGCAAAATAAGGAAATAAAGTTGGGTTAAGACTCGCCCCCTGAAGACCGAAGAAGGAGATCCCTGCGCCGGAAGGGAAGATCCAGGTCGCCGCGACGGAAGGGTACTCGCCTCGTTCACTTTAGGCCTACCATTGGACTGTCCAGGACTGTAAGGACTTACTTACTAATGTCAGTGAAGTCTTCTGAAGGCCTAGAACAGAAGAGTGTTGTGTTGTTTTTGTGTGCAGAAGTAGCACGGATTGTAGTTCTTTATCGAGAAATAAAGTTTTGTGTTGTACAAGCAATCACAACAGTAATACTGGCGGCAAGCATTGCAGAAGCTACGGCCCACCTATGAGCCTCCTATTCCCCACCTGCTTAACACCTCTTTGCTTTCTACCCAATATAAACGCGTCAAGACGTTTGTCGCAAAGAAGTGGGAGTGCTCAACTGCTCTTGCATTGATTTCGGATGTATGGACCGATGCACGGTGTATTTTATTTTAAGTAAGTACCATTTTGAAATTTAAAAATAATAAAATAAACGTGCTATGATTTTATGCGCACTAGGTACCTACATCTGTTGTCTCCGCACTGACGCCGTTACAGTCTGATTCTTCCTTGTTTACGTTGTGTACTGAGTGTTTAAGATGTCTCCGATATTCGTGAGTCCCGCCGACTGTGAAGTACGGGCTGTTATAAGATTTATAAGTGCTAAAGGCCTAAAAGCGATCGATATTCATAATTAGATCTGTGTAGTTTACGGAGAAAACATTATGAGTGATGGAATGGTAAGGAAGTGGGTGAGAGCATTTAAAAATGGCCGCACAAATGTGCATGATGAACAACGGAGTGGGCGTTCTTTGGTCGTTAATGAAAGTTTGGTGCAGGAAGTGGACAATAAGGTTGAGAGAAAACAGACGCTTTACGATTTCCTCCTTGTGGGATGACTTTCCTAATGTTTCTCATAGGGTTTTATATGGCATTGTGTCCAAGCAAGACGATGGCGAAGTCAAAACAGTTGTGATGCAGTGGTTAACAAGTCAGGCGGCAGATTTCTATAAGGAGGGTATTCAAAAACTTGTGCAACGTTATGACAAGTGCCTCAATATTGACGGAAATTAAGTATAAATGTAGATTAAGGTACAGGCTTTCATGTAAAAATAAAATTATTGAGATTTCTTAGCACGTCTTTTTTAAATTTCAAAACGCTAATTACTTAAAAAACGCGCCTCGTATCAGGGAACAGTATCGTTAACTTCATCGTGAGAATACCTCACCCAATATTCTATAAAAGTATACGACCTGGCGACGAAAGGAAGGGAAAGTGCACATTATATTGCTTCACAAGTAACGGAAGTCGTTCGTGAAATAGGTGCGGAGATGGTCATAGCAGTGGTCACAGACAATGGGCGAAATATGCGTGCTGCGTGGAAAATAGCGGAGGAGCAATACACACGCATAACCTGCGTAGGTTGCGCGACACACACATTCAGCTTACTAATAAAGCAAACAATGCCATTGAGAACGCTGGAAGAGTGATTCAATCTACCGAATAAAACTAAAATTCTTTATGGAGCGTCATGTCCCCATGCTTTATTGACAACAAAGGGAAAAATCGGGTCACAGTTCTGTGACCTCCCATCACCAACCCGTTGGGCGGATAGAGTGTTTTTTTATTGACCGCTTACTTAAAAATAAAGAGACTGTGTTAGAAAAAATTGTTTGTCCAAATCTGCAGTGCGACAAACACTTAAATCTTCTGTGTTAGCAAACAAAACATGAAGCTCTTTGAGGAGGCATGGCGTATATTGCGACCAATGTCGGAAACCATACGCAAGATTGAAGCCGATAATGCTGTACTTTCGGATGTAAATGATGATTGTCTAGTTACAGTGTAACACACTTTCTCAAGCAGAGAAAGCATCGATCAAGGAAGCTGTGAGCTCAAGGCACAAGCTATGGATACTGCAGCAAATACGTTGGAACCATGTTTTAAGGGGGAAACCCTTAATCGGGGGAGGAAATGTAGGGTCTAGAATACAACGCAAACATTGAGTGAAGTCTTGGGATATGACAGTGACGTTATCATAGCAAATTTGGCGTCATTTCGTGCGGCGGAAGGCCTGTTCCAACAACACAGCTTACCGTCTGCAGCAAAACATATATCTCCGTCTGTATGGTGGAAAGGCTTATGTACGAAACAACCCATGTGTTCACTTGCTTCCAGAATTTTGAATGTACCGCCTTCCTCAGCGGCAAGTGAACGTAACTGGTCAGCTCACAGACAAATTCACAGAACATTACGGAACAGACTGTCTCCAGATAGAACCGAAAAACTGGTGTATATACAGTGGAACCTCAGATACATGGGTGACTCACAAGACATCGACAAGTTGCTGTCATCGTGGGAGGAGGAATCAGATTAATATTATGATAAGAGGCTAACGGACTGTATATTTGTGTTTGTCCCAGTGACAGGAAGTGTTTGTTTGTTTCACAGGGATTTTTTTTGTAATTATTATTATTACTATTCTTTGTAAGCAAAGTTTTGATTTATATTTTGCAGTCATGTACAGTGACATACATGAAGAAGAAGTCATATATCGAATGAAATGTACTACATTTCTATATTGTGGACTATGAAATGTATGTAAGATATAAAATACCCATTGCAATGTTTCGGTTTGTACATTAAATATATCAATCTAAACCATTATACCAATAGCACCGGGTATTAAACGGCTTAAAACCAAGATTGTCGTATTATACGAAATATACCGACATGATTTTAAACATCGTCGGAATTCTAGTCATATGACAAAGCGCTTTTAGTATGATACAATCGTATTGATGTAGCACCTTTAGAGCGAAAAAAAGTATAAAAAATGGTACTTAGCACATTTAGAATATTAGGTCTTCGATAGATGCCCAATCCAACTAAATAACATGTGACTCTGCGTAACAACTAAGACCGTTTCAGATCACACAATGCAAAATAATCGTTAGCTCAAATAAGTCAAATATCAGTCCATGGAGTATCAACACTCGTAAAATGTCTTGTAGAATCATATACGCAGCTCAGTTGCAACACAATAGTACATACATTCGCTAAGTACTCGATATTCCTGTTCAAGAGGGTGATTGTGGTAATCCATTTACTGAATGGACATTTAAGCAAGTTACAAAACCAACGAACATTCTGACTATTGGCGACATCGGGCGTTCTTCGCAAAACCATTCATAGCACATAATAAACAAATGTAACACCACCAATACATCGTAAAATGTACGACACGCACACACACAAACACACACACACACACACACACACACACACAGAACAGGTATTTAGGAAAGGTATGTATGTACACACAAACTCCAAGTTAAATCAAATCATTCACAGCCCATTGCGCTATGTATTCAAACTCAAATCGACCTAATCAGACATTATTCCATTCTTACCGTAAGCACTACTTACAGACGCGCTGTATTTTCAAAAGTAATTATTCACATCAACACTTCTAAAATGTTAGTTAGTGATCAAACGATTCTCAATGTGTACAACTGTTTAAATAAGCTTTTATCTTAGACAACCTCTAGTCCAATATCAGCAACCACCTAACCGTGCTTCTAAGCTGAATTCTTTAGTGTCCCAATGTAACAGAGCAACATCCACAAATGCAAACAGCAGTGCCTCGATGAATTAGAGTAATTCTACCAAGTCTTTCTAATGTTCTAACCCATTCTCTACAAGCGATCAAGTAACAACCAAGAGCAACCCACTCACATGGCTATCCTTGTAGTTATCATTTACGTACAGCAAACGATTCCACCAATTACCGAACTTAGAGTGATTATATCAAAGTAATTTAATGTAGTGTCGAACTCTCTCCACCCGTCAACTATAATTGTTTGATTCATCCTGACCACCAAACTAGTAACATCCACTTGTAAGATCCAGTACGTGACATTATTCAAAGTCCATCAGATCATATTTCTCAACCTCTTTTTGTCAAACCCCATATATTTAACAATCACCGTTGTAAAAACAACCAGTGCCATGGCCCTTCTGACGATTCACAAAAACACTTTTCCTCGGTCTCCGTTCCTCTCCATCACGCATGTAATACCACTCAGTACACTGTAAAAATGTTTGACACACATTGTGGTTTACCAGGAAAGATCTATATATACATCAACAGCAAGGGTTTTTATTTATTTATTTTTGTTCTTTTATCAAGTCATTTAGTGACTCAACAGTTCAATGTATTATATCCAAGGTTCATAGATATACGTCTGAAATTAAACATACATTACACCTTATCCATATAGCCCAAACAGTGAAAACTAGTCCACTTTCAGTCACCTAACTATTTGAGATTTATAGAAATCAATGCTTCTCGGTCGAAGAACAATTTATAAACTTTACAACCATTTCTACAAATTTTAAACTATTTGATCCACAGCCACACACTCATCACATGATTGTTTACAACAATTCCCGCCTGTTTAGGTGGTAAATTAGTAATAAAATATACTCCTAACACACTTTTATATAATTATCGCAAGCGACCGTGAATAATCGAGAACTATTTTAGAATGGTTTTAAAAAAGGCAAGGCAGTCAACAATCAGAAGATTGGTTTGAACACCACAGTGCTTTACTAAGCATGGTCCTGTTTGGAGGTGGTATGCCGTTGCCTTCCTCCGACCTTCGAACTGACTTACCCAGCCAGTTATAGGAGGTCCTACAGTTTAACGTGGGTTCCGAACCACGGTGCTACTCGGTATTTTTCACATGAGGAATACTGCCAGAGGTGAAAGAAGTGGAAAGTGACAGATAATAATCCCAGGACCTGGGGGGATTCGAACCCGCAACCTTTGTATTTCTAGTCTGGCACTCTACCACTGCGCAACCGAGGCTCAGGTCTCCGAAAACGATTCTAACACTTCGACAGAGTAACAAATGCAAAGTAGCACAGATATACACCTTTGAAGAGACTTCCAAATGAACATAAACACCGAAACCATATCTGAAAATTTTGAATTATTTTATGCACACGTGTGCACATTACATTCAGCACTGGATTGTATAATCTCCCAACAGTTACTGCTGAAGGCTAGTAATTAATAAGAACAGCCCTAATACGTCAGGATACATTTAATACAACAAGCCGTGAATCAACAAGAACAATCACATGTCGTAATCAGTACTCAGGCATCCATAGACGTCTATACTCCTCACCGATGGGCGACTTTCTCTACTAAAGTTTGCACAAGATACAAAACGGTCGTAGTCATAATGTACCTAAAACCCAACCATCTGCAACCCTAAGTAGATGTTTTATGTCTAACAACATTCGCGGACCTAGCACGACTGTAGGATCACAAGTTTGAAGCCTCGGATAGCGTTAATAGTAAGATGTACTGCAGTATGTCTATGTATCAATTACTTGCTTCCAAAAAGAGTGGTACCGTAAAAGATAAGTACAATACTCATTATTAACACTAAACTAACATGACGAGAATACAGTTAACACTAGAAGTACCATCTGAGTTATTTTTGACACATGTGGGTCTTTCGAGTGCCCTGACCTCCACCACATTCATCATAGGACCAAACCCTCACGTGACTTTTAAACACACGAAGAGTTGTACAACGCACCAAAATTTTATCCCTCTAGAGGTATGAAGAATTTATCAGCTGGGTCATTTCTGATCCACACACAGTTTAACACAATTTCGTGATAGCAGCGCCAGTTCTTAGGGCCAAACTTAGTTCTGGGCGTGCCTTGACGTTATTCACGACATATTGGAGTATATTCTGACACTTTAGGCCAAAAAGAACGTGAAATACGATAAATTTGGAGGTCAGACGAACCCTTATATCAGTGCGGCTTTCGTTTTTCTGTGCACTGGCGTCATGCAGACAAATGAAGTGACGCTGGGGTCACTCCCTCCGTCTGGTACTAACTCTTTGACACGACAACAGAAGTTTCTTGTCTGTGTCTCTCTATCCTTGGTCAAGCCGAGTGAGTTGAGGCATTGCTGGTGGCAGCGACGTGAGTTTGTGGTTTATCTTGGCGATTTTTCGTAACTGAAGCTACGATGGCAACACGATGTTGTCTCTAATATCGACGTTTTACCGACAAAAAAGAGTCACGATTCCGGTAGTAAGACGATTGCAGAGGATGGCAATGATTTTGTTCCAGTGGAAACGTCTGACTAAAGTGAATCAGACGTGTCAAATGAACGGCAAACACAATCTGGAAAATGTGACAATAATTTACCTCTTGCACAACGTAACCATCTGCGATTCTTCATACGTTTTTGAACCTGTAAGCGCGTTTGTTCTACTCTTTAGGTGTTGTATTTACGGGTGTCATTTTGAGTAACATACATGCTAGATGTCAGGTCAACGGCAATAATGGGAAAAACGTCCAGAAATTGTTTAGTTTTATAATGAAATCATGGGTAGGGTCGGTATAGTTGACAAAATGGCAAGGCGTTATAGTGTCCAATCTGGCACCCACCAGCTGCCTGTGCATGTCTTTTAGAACGTTTTTGACCTTCCAATGATCACTGCAAGTTATGAACATGTAAGGATATTGCACGACGAGAATTTATTCTCAGAGCAGCAGTTGAGCTTGCTGCTCCCTGCAAACCACAGAAAGGAGACAATCTACTTTTGCAAGTACTCGGCACCGTTGCTGAGCAATATGGAAATAGAAGGCGTTGTGCGAATCATATTCCCTATAAACAGCAATAGGGGAATGAATCGTCAAACATATGTTTCAAGTGCAATAAGTGTCACCAAAGCTAATGTCTGAACTGTCAGTCCACACCAGCTTAAGCAGTACTGTTATATATTTCTTCCCAAATATTTCAAAACACTTACAGTTATAGACTGAAATTGTTTGTTCTTATGTTTTTTCCCCTTCGCGGCAATAAATAAGAAAATTTGTTACAGTTTAGACTCTTTTACAAAATTTGGGCACTGACGTTTAATGTCAGAAAAAGTAAAAATACTATTGCCAGTCGCATAAATTGTATGTTATGACTTTGTATCAGTCATTATATGAAGGTAAACATTGTAAAATTGTTTTTCTTACTCATTTGGATGATGTATGATACAAAACTGTAGAATTTCTTTGCTTACATCTTAGAGTCATCCTCATTTCCCCCTCCCCCCCCCCCCTTTTTTTTTTTTTTTTTTTTTTTTTTTTTTTTTTTTTTTTTTTTTTTTTTGATACCAGCTATTACACCAGTAGGCTGGCAGCAGCTCCATAGGCTGCTCTTCAGCCGAGAGAATAAACATCTTGAATGTAATATGGACATGTAGAAATCCGAAACAACACCCTAATACTAATAAAATTGTAGTTTCCTCTGGTGGGTCAAAATTGTCCCACATGGTACTACTAGGTGTACGTAAAAGTCCGGTACTTCTAGTGTTAACGATATATTATACAGGGTGGTCCATTGATAGTGACGGGGCCAAATATCTCACGAAATAAGCATCAAACGAAAAAAATACAAAGAACAAAACTTTTCTAGCTTGAAGGGAGAAAACAGATGGCGCTATGGTTGGCCCGCTAGATGGCGCAGCCATAGGTCAAACGAATATTAACTGCATTTTTTTTTAAATTGGTACCCACATTTTTTATTACATATTCTTCTTGTACGTAAATGAATATGAATGTTTTATTTGGAACAATGTTTTTCGCTTTGTAATAGATGACACTGTAGTAGTCACAAACGTATAAGTACGTGGTATCGCGTAACATTTCGCCAGTGCGGACGGTATTTGCTTCGTGATACATTACTCGTGTTAAAATTGACCGTTTACCAATTTCTGAAAAGGTCGATATAGTATTTATGTATGGCTATTGTGATCAAAATGCCTAACGGGCGTGTGCTATGTATGTTGATCGTTATACTGGAAGACATCATCCAAGTGTCCAGACCTTTCGTCGGATAGTTACGTTATTTAAAGAGACAGTGAGTGTTCAGCTAAAAGTGAAACGTCAACCACGACCTGAAACAAATGGCCGGCCGCGGTGGCAGAGGAGACTGAGGCGCTTCAGTCACGGTCTGCACGGCCACTACGGTCGGGGGTTCGAATCCCCCCTCGGGCATGGATATTTGTGCCGTCTTTAGTATAAGGTAGTTCATAAGTAGTTTGTAAGTTTAGGGACTGATGACCCCGTAGTTAAGTCCCATAAGCTTAACAAACATTTGAATTTTGAAACAAATGAGGATGCCCAAGTAAGTGTTATAGCTGCAGTTGCGGCTAATCCGCACATCAGTAGCAGACAAATTGAGCGATAATCGGGAATCTCAAAAACGTCGGTGTTGAGAATTGTACATCAACATAACTTTCTCCCTTACCATATTTCTATGCACCAGGATTTGTATGGCGAAGACTTTGAACGTCGTGTACAGTTTTGCCACTGGGCACAAAATGAATTACGGAACGAGAATAGATTTTTTCCCGCGTTCTGTTTAGTGATGAAGAGCCATTCACAAACATAGGTAACGTAAACCGGCATAATATGCACTATTGGGCAACGGAAAATCCACGATGGCTGCGACAAGTATGTATGGTGCTGCATTATGGGAAGAAGGATAATTCGCCCCTATTTCAGTGATAGCAATCTAAATGGTGCAATGTATGCTGATTTCTTACATAATGTTCTACCGATTTTACTACAAGATGTTTTACTGCATGACAGAATGGCTGTGTACTTTCAACATGATGGATGTCCAGCACATGGCTTGCATGCAATTAAAGTGGTATAATATTTAATGATAGGTGGATTGGTCGTAGAAGCACCATACCATCGCCCTCACGTTCACCGGATCTTACATACCCGGATTTCTTTCTGTGGAGAAAATTGAAGAATATTTGCTATCGTGATTCACCGACAACGCCTGAAAACATGCGTCAGCGCATAGTCAATGCATGTGAGAACATTACTGAAGGCGAACTACTCGCTTTTGAGAGGAATTTCGTTACGCGTATTGCCAAATGTATTGAAGTTGAAGGACATCATTTTGAGCATTTATTGAAGTCATGACGTAATTACAGGTAATCACGCAGTAACAGCATGCGTTCTCATAATGTATGATAAATTTACAAATGTACATGAATGACATTGGCACAACCGAAATAAAGTTCAAACGTACCTACGTTCTGTGTTTTAATTTTTTTAAAACCTATATGTTACCCACAGTTCGTCTAAAATTGTGAGCAATATCTTTGTGAATATTACAGTGACATCTATCACAAAGAGACAATAGTGTTCTAAATAAGACATTCATATTTATTTACGTACTAGACGACTATGTAATAAAAATAAGGGTACCTATTTAAAAAGTGCAGTTGATATCCGTTTGACCTATGGCCATCTAGCGGTCCAACCATAGCGCCATCTGTTTTCCCCCTTCAATTCAGAAAAGTTTTGTTCTTTGTAGTTTTTTCATTTGATGATTATTTCGTGAGATATTTGGTCCGGTCACTATTAATGAACCACCCTGTATACACACACACACTATAGGATATGCGCTAATTCGCACTGTAGCTGTCACAGAAACTAAACATAGTTTTATAAAATCGATAACAGACGAAAGGAGTTTCTACAAGATGAGCCTCTGCACAATATGTCAAACTCCATTCCATACACTCCTGTATCGCACAACCTCGAGCATTGCTGAGCTGGGAAAGTACAGAATGACATCTTAGATAGCTGAGAAACTGGCAAATAGTAGTATTTTCTGATTAAATTTACATAAATTTCGATAGCATTTATTACTGTTCATGTCATACAACTTCCCTCCTGTGTAGAATAAGTCATACAAAGCAATATTTATTCATGATAGTCATCCAGATAAAAGGTAGGCCATATACCAGGACTTCAGAACCCAGAAAAATACAACAGAAATAGGTTTGTCATGGAAGAAAGGGATACTACTGACAACACTAGTCCTTGAGCTTACGATTACTGGTAAAACAGACACGAAATGCCTCACCAATATGCTCTGTTGAATCACTTGTCAATTAACATCTCGGCCGAAGGCCACAGCCATTTTAATAAAATGCACCAAGTTGCACCATTTCTCTCCATGTTGTTGATGAACAAGCGTTCCTTTGATAACAGGTTGATCAATATGGATAACCAGATCATTAAATATACAGACTGATACTTATTTGTTTGTATAGTACGTCGAAGCTATTCTTCTTCTTTTTCAACCATAGATGACGTCATTTTAGATGCACTCGCAAAATGTCTTTGGAAGTGAACATAGTCAAGAACCAACAGATCCCATTAATCAATACACCAACTAATATCGACAATTATTATAATGATACACCAACAACACAGCTTTATACTTGCTGTTATCATTTATAAATCACAATGAGCTCATTTCGGCCTTTATCCATCATCAGGTGCTCTGTAATACATTTGTAAAGGTCTGAATATACATATATGTATTGTAACTATAGATGGAAGTGGTTTACAATTTATTAGTTCTTACCTTACATGGAGTATCGTATGTGTCACGGCTGTCTTTATTTTTCACCTAGATGTCGATTGGTGCCTCGTTTATGTCTATGCTGTCTTTATTTTTTACACCTGGATGTCAATTGGTGCCTGTTAGCTTCTTACGTTATTTCGATCTTGACAGCTTGGTTGACAGTGTATTTGCGATATTCCATGTTTACATAGTTACTATTTGAAGTGTTTTGTGGAGAACTCTGTTGTAATTTGTTTGTATTATTGGGTTTGGCTTTAATTAAGTCTTTTACTAGAATTTTCGATAAATACAGACAAAATCCAGATATTTCACCCATCATATGATGTTACAGACTTCATCAAGTACCAACATACAAAGAAATTACGTACATAATTTCAACTAATATTTCTACACTAACTGAAATATCTACACTCTCATGTACCATACTATAGTTTCTACACTACCATGCCTACACTTTCAAATACCAAGGTACACATTAAACTATCATTTTTAAACTTTCAACTGCCACTTTGATACTTTCAACTACCATATCTACATTTCGATTATCATTTATACACTTTGAACTCTTCACACATATAGGTTTGGCCACCACACAAAAAGTTTCAGCAACCACACACACAGTTTCGGCTACCAACTAAAGTTGTGGCAACCACATAGTTTTGGCTGTCACACAGCTACAACACAAATAGTGTCAGACCTGTGAAAATGACAACACATTCACCAGAATTTCCCTTAGTGAGGCACCCAGATTCTCTTTGAATTATATTTATTACCTGTCATACTAAGTGAAGAACCTTAAACACTGAGACCATCGAGTCGTTTAATTTGTCTTCTGACATTTGCTCTGTCTTTCCTTATTTTCTCTCAGCCCTGTTGCCACGAAAAACCAAAACAAGGTTCATAGTGTTTACAGCAATTATGTGATGCAGTTTGAACTTGAAAATAATGACGGTTGCATACTTGCTCTAGGACATCTGCTATATGGCAGATTTCTTATGATTTCCAGCAAACAATTCAAAATGAATGTCTCACTGTAGGCTCAAAATGTAGAGATTCAATCCATGACTACAATGCATTAGAGGTAGAATCGTTAAATTGCAAAGTGCAATGCCATACTAATCAATCTAAATAGTATGTACAGTGCCATACTTCGCCATCCAACGAATCTGCAATGTAGTACAACTGGGTAAACATTCTGTGCATATAGTACTTGAACTACAAGGGAAACACCAACGATTGAAAGTTTGAGGTGTGTCATTTAAATGCTGTAAAGACGTTTTGAGTAGGATGTTATGGTTTTTGAGGCCTAAAGAGCTACTTGGGGAAACAGGAAGATGTTACTAGTTTCAAAACAGTCATACAATACACATTGTGTATGTGGCTTTAAATGATAGTTCACCATAGAATGATCACATAAAAGCATATTTTTGAGAACACCATTGTGTCTTAGTAAGGAATAATCTGGTGAATGTGATATCAATTCCCTGATCTGTGTCTCAGATTAGACAAAATATGTTACAGCGATGGAGTTGTTGTGTAAGATGAATATCGAAGTTTTGTGCTTTAATCAGGTTGTGGGAAGTGACATATAAGCATTCTAGGTGGGTCACGAATACAAACTTAACGTTTTGAGTATACATGTAGACATTTCTGACGTATTTTTGCTGGAGATCAGCCTTGTAAGAGATGTGCTAGATTGAGTACGCAACCACTTGCAAGTTCAAGCTACATCAGGTAATTGTAGTGAAGACTTGAAATCTTTTGAGTACGATGTTTTCTGAGTTTCGGTGCTATTAGCCAGGGAAAAATATAGTAAAGCAGGACACTGAAGACCAGTACAATGATTCAGAAGGATGATAGATGGTTCTTAAACTAGAAGGACTGGTGGTAAGCATAATTCAAAGAGAACCTGAGTGCCTTATTAGGGGAGGAAATACGTTCTCGTTTCCACTGATGTGTGGTACATGAAAATTTTCTGTGTGGTTGCCGAAACTTTGTGTTGTAGCTGAAACTTTATGTGTGGTAGTGGAAACTCATGTCTGGTAGTCAAAACCATAGGAGTGTGTAGTTGTAAGTGTAAAAATGGTAGTTGAAAGTGTATATATGACAGTTGAATGTGTACATATGGTTGTTGAAAGTGTCAAAATTGCAGTTGAAAGTTTAAAAATGGTAGTTGAAAGTGTGGATATGGTATTTGAAAGTGTTGATATGGCAGTTGAAAATCTAGATATGGTAGCTGTATGCTTAGAAATGGTAGCTGGAACTATGAACACAACTCTTATGTATGTCTGTACTTGACTCAGTGTGTAGCCTCACATAGTATGCAGAACATCTGGATTTTTAAATGTGATGACTTCAATAACAAGACAACGCCAAGATAGCATGTATATAGTACTAATTTACTGTGTGTCATTACTAGTTTTGCCAAGTTATGTTGTCACTATCAAATGACCAAACGTTACTCCATTCCTAATGCAATGCTTATTACAAAATTAAAGACATATCAATAAAAACTGATACAGCACTGTACATTTCACATGTTAAAACTTCCTGGCAGATTAAAATTGTGTGCCGGAACCGGGACTCGAACCTGGGACGTTTGCCTTTCGTGGGCAAGCGCTCTACCGACCTAGCTATCCCGACACGACTCACGATGCCACCTCACAACTTTACTTCCGCCAGTACCTCGCCTCCTACTTCCCAAACTTCACAGAAGCTCTCCTGCGAAACATGCAGTCCGCATGCATTTTTATTGTGTTAAGAAAATTGGTTCCCCATTCTGCTTGTTTTCTATCTGAATAGCCGGCCGCGGTGGCCGAGGAGACTGAGGTGCTCCAGTCACGGTCTGCACGGCCACTATGGTCGGGGGTTCGAATCCCCCCTCGGGCATGGATATTTGTTCCGTCCTTAGGATAAGCTGGTTGATAAGTAGTTTGTAAGTTTAGGGACTGATGACCCCGTAGTTAAGTCTCATAAGCTATACAAACATTCGAATAGCCGGCCGCGGTAGCCGAGGGGACTAAGGCGCTCCAGTCACGGTCTGCACGACCACTACGGTCAGGGGTTCGAATCCCCCCTCGGGCATGGATATTTGTGCCGTCCTAGTTCGTAAGTAGTTCATAAGTACTTTGTAAGTTTAGGGACTGATACCCCGTAGTTAAGTCCCATAGACTATACAAACATTTGAACATTTTTCTATCTGAATAAACAAGTTTAAGTTCAGCATAATCCGTAAGTTGCCTATAAATTGTAGTTTTAGAGCACCTTCCCTCTTTTATTTAATATTGTTCTTCACAAGTGCTGAGAACAAGCTCAGATGCAATTTTTCTTATGTCTAAATTCCGTTGTGCCACAAATGTTTTCTTAGCCACGTTTCTAAGATAACTTTAATTATGGTGGCTTGCTTCTTAATGTCTGTGTGTAATAACGTGTGAGCTGCTATGTATAATAACCACTGTAGTATTAACTTCCTGTTCTTGGAGTAATTTGAAACGAGTCAGTTCTAAGTTTGGGCCAGGGAACAAGGCTTTGTAGCCGGGAGTAACCGGTAGTTCCCACGGAGCTTATTTGCTAATTTTAGTGATAAAACAAGGCTCTTGCTTCGTACAGTGGTCGACTTTTAGGATTAATTCCCAGCTTTTTCAGTACACTACACATTCCAATATTACCACAATTGAATGTAATAACAGCATCATGAACTCCTAGTTTCCGTGTGTGCATGCCTACAAATACAGTTTTATGAAGGCAGTTCCAAATTATGCTGTTGACACATATATTTCGGTTATGTGTCTGCCCATGCAGACATTTCCTTAGAAGATCAGGATGAGCCAAGTCTCTGAAAATAGGTTTAATAACAGCGGCTGGGAGTGTATGCTGGTCGGAATAAGATTCTCCAGTTGCCTGAACCCTACTGTATTTGCACCACGAATTTTCTCCTGCTGGACACAATACATGACATGGCTTATCATCAGTAGAGGACGTATGGAAGGATATAGCCCCAACATCTCTTCTCATTATCTCCAGATTTTCTTTACTTCTCATAATTGCCTGCCCATAGTATGGCTGCAATTTTTCTACTAATTATTTTCCTCTCATATCAAAAGTCAGTTTTCTCATCCTTGTTCCCAAACGTTTTTGAGCATGGGCTACACATTACAATTTGTTAATAATGGCATCTCCATACGGCTTAGATTTCACCACATTGTTGTATGCCTTACTGTCACCATCGTCCAAATATTTGACGTACTGTACACTTCTTGTTTCTATGGAGTGATGAAATATGTGTTGTGGTTCATGAACTTAAATACCACCGCTTGTTCCTCTAAAATTAGACACACAGTTGTGTTCTTTACGTTTATTGACTTTACAACATTTGCATTATTTAGACATTATCTCCACATCTAACACTTTTCTGGTGTCTGCACTCGTGGCAGTCACTACTCCATACAGAAAAGTATGTCTTCTTTTCTGCCAAGTTCCATCAAGTGCAACTGCAATATACGAACATCCAACATTTTCTTCCACTGCTTCCCTAGCAGCCAGTTTCATGCTTTCCTCACTGACCTCACATACAGCTTTCTCTAATATTGCAGTCAGTTTTTCAAATTTATTTGGTGGTTGATGTAAGTTCATCACTCAGCATAATGTTCTACCTGCAGCCATTCCCTCGCCAATGGATCTTAAGGCATAAACTAATCTAGTATTGATCTCATAAGGATCACTTGTTGAAAATGTTTGTAAACATATCGTACCAAACTGCGTGGTTATCAGTCCGTAGCTTACAAACTACTTAAACCTAGGTAAACTAACCTAAGGACAACACACACACCCATGCCCCAGGGAGGACTCGAACCTCCAAGGCGAGCAACCGCGGGTTCCGCAGCGAGGCGCCTTAGGGTCACTTGCATCTGGTTTTGAAGAACTCATAAATGAAATCACAGCTGAGCATTTAGTGCAAATTAAATCCAAAGAAATTGCTAGGCCTTTTCTCCCACTTGCACTCTCACAAATTTTCAAACTTTGTGACTCACCACGCTGTCTACAAAAATCAAATGTTCAAATGTTTGTTAAGCTTATGGGACTTAACTACGGGGTCATCAGTCCCTTAGCTTACAAACTACTTATGAACTTGCTAAGACTAATGACGGCACAAATATCCATGCCCGAGGGTGGATTCGAACCCCCGACCGTAGTGGCCGTGCAGACCGTGACTGGAGCGCCTCAGTCCCCTCGGCCACCGCGGCCGGCGGCTGTCTACATAGTACAAATTTAAAAATTACAATTGATAATATTGCCAAATTTATAATAATGTTACTGCACCCCCTGCCACTTACAGTAAATTCGTTGTAACTCTCTTGAAATCGTGAGAGCTTATTTGATGCTGCACTTGTTGAAGAATTATAATTAAAAACATCGTTGCCAGGCGCCATAACCTCTTGTGCAAAAAGCTGTATAAACTTGTTGCCTCTAAATTGTCGTTTCTTGAAAACGCCTTTACGTTTCTTCATTTTCAATAAACACAACAAAACACACGTAAACAAGCACTGCAAACGTAAGTATAACAAATACTCGCAATCATACTTGAACAAAAATAAGCGCGTGTTTGAAAGCGTGCTGTTTACAAACAGGAGAAACAAAAGAATAACGGCAGTTGCATTCCAAGGATAGGCAACACACTTGGGAGTTAAAAAAATATCCCTAACGAGCAATGTATGGGATATAAAGATTTAAAATAAATGCAGAAAAGTGGGTGACAGAAAAGTGGGTGTGTCACATAAACACACGTGGTAGGAAAATGCTCTTTAAATGCCCGAAAAAAAATACAGCAAAATCCTTTTCAAAGTACTTAAATAAAACCTTAATCTATCGAAATATGATGAAAACCGCAAATCGTTTTTTTCGACATGAACCACGGTGTAGTCCCCTTAAAGATAAGTGCAAGGATAGCCCTGTCACTGCGTTGGACTTGGTTGTTGCTATGATTGGTTACAGAGCATGTTGCATACTAAATGGGTTGGAACTTTAGTAAGAAAGGGTAGAAAAACTCATTAATGGAGACTATTCATCTCTCCAGTTGTGAATTTTGCTCTGTTACATCAGGACTCTTCTAAGGCGTCTCGTTGCGGAGTACGCGGTTGCTCGCCGTGGAGGTTCGAGTCCTTCCTGGGGCATGGGTGTGTGTGTTTGTCCTTAGGTCAGTTTTCCTAGGTTTAAGTAGTTTGTAAGCTACGGACTGATGACCACGCAGTTTGGTCCGATAGATTTACAAACGTTTTAAAAAACCAAACATCAGGGCTCTAAAGAATTCAGCTTAAAAATACGGTCAGGTGGTTGCTGATATTGGATTTCTGGTTGTCTAAGTTGCAAGCTTGTTTAAACAATTGTACGCATTGAGAATTTTTTGATTGCTCGAGATTAACATTTTCCAAGAGTTGATTTGAATAATTACTTTCGAAGAGTACAGCCCGACTGTTAGTAGTGCTTACTGTAAGAACGGAATCATTTTGTTTCAGTGTTGTTCTAGGTCGATTTGGGTAAATAGTATAATGTTCAAACGCCATTGAACCTTTTGGACCAAACTGTTATGGTCATCAGTCCCTAGACTTACAAACTGCTAAAACGGACTGACACTAACGACAACATACACAGCCAGGCCCGAGAGAGGACTCAAATCTCCGATGGCAAGCAACCGCGCGCTCCACAGCAAGGCGCCTTTCAACACTTGCCCAAAGCCCATTTGATATACCTTGTAGTTGCTGATCACACAGAACTTTCTTAGCAACCTGGTCTGAATGCATGTGTCATTTATTTTACGAAGTTGTGTTGGTGTTTTGTTCATTTATCGGGTTTCAGTAATCGCTATCGCTTTGCAAATAACCATGATGTCGTGAGTTATCAGGTCTGATAATTTTGTACATTACTTAAACATCCATATACAAATGTCATATACTCTCAAAATCGTGAGACATTCGCAAGACGTCGAACGATATGTGGCAAGTAAGGAAAGTCCCTTCTCTAATGACCAAGTTGTCTACTGGACGTTAAACCCTAAGCTTCCTTCCAATATAAAAGTTATTGTCTTTTCAGTATCAGTTAAAAAGAAGATTAGGTTAAAAAAGAAAAAAAAGGAGGAAAACATCCTTACGCTCGCCAACGTTTGCCTTTTCGGCCCGGCTTCGTCGCCTTTAAACTAAAGATCTTCTGGAGGTAAATAAAACTTCTTCTTGTTTAATATGGTGTGTGCCAATTGCTGTTATTCTTTTTGGCCCACTTTAGGTTTCGGTAGTAACACTAAAAGTGGGCCTTTGCGATCGTCTTTTGACAGCTCCAAATTTAAATAAAAATAACGGCTTAACCATTCACCTGACACGAAAACTGAATAACCGAATTTGTGAAGGATAAAATTCTCCACAACTTTGCTCTGTTATGTTTTTTTCATATCTCGTATCGTTTCAGAGATATTTGCAAAAATAACGGCGATTTTGGGATGTCTGTCTGTACGTAACGTGTTCCCCGTTTTTAAGACGAACCGTTGAACCGATCAACACCAAATTGTACAGACATAATTGTAGACCATAACTTCCCGTTTTCAAAATTTTAGGACAAAAAATACGGTAGTAATACCAAAAAAAAAGCCTTTTGTAATGCAATTGTAATTGCAAACGAACCGTTCATCCGACTCGAAAATTGAATAACCTAATTGGTAGAGGGGAGAATTCTCTACAATTTCGCTCTATTATGGTTTTTTCATATCTTGCATCGTTGTAGAGATATTTGCAAAAATAACGGCGATTTGACAATGTATGTCTGGCTGTAACGTGTTCCCACTTTTTAGGTAGAACCGTTCAACCGATCGTCACCAAATTTTATAGAGATAATTGTTGGCTACCAGAGACAAGAAATACGTTAGTAATACCAAAAAAACCGTTTGTAATGTAATTTTAATTGCATATAAACCGTTCATCTGACGTAAAAATTGAATAACCAAATTTGTAGATGAGAAGATTCTCTACAACTTTGTTGCCTTATGTTTTTTCCATATCTCGTACCTTTTGAGAGATATTTGCAAAAATAACAGAGTTTCGACACCCTACACTGAATTAACGAAAACCAGCCGTTCGCAGATGTCACGTGACATTCTTCGCCCAGAAATCACTCTGGCATAAGCGATCTTGCGTTGCGTATTTGATGATTTTCTGATTTTAACTTACACATTGTCATTTCAAAGTAATGGCGCACTGAAGAATTAATAAAAATACATCGATCTTCGTACGATAAATGATAATCTAGTGTCTACAAATGCCATCTTAGCATCAGTTAACAACGGACATCAATAGTATGAGATTAAAGAATGTACGTTCTAAGTGTTGGCTGTCGCGTAGTGGGTAATGCGATGGACTGTGACGCTGAGGGTTAGCGATTCAAAACCCGCCACTGCCTTAAGTTTTTTTTTTCCTATACATTGGTATCAGACACTCTTATTAATTAATTTTTCATTATTTAGATTATTATTTTGGTCCAAAATGTTTGCAAAAACTTATAAAACTACAAATATAAAGTGGGCCGTAAGACACGTCAGTACGATTTTTTTTGTGGTCTTCGCAGCAGACTGTCCTCAGGCAGAGCTCGTCTTCACGTGGTTTATATTCATATTGTAATCCCCAGGCATTAATCTTTGTCTCGTGTCCTTCGTGTGTCTGTTTCGTTGCTTAGTTTGACTTCACGTAGCCCTGTGCGTCGCAGACGGCGGAACCACACGACGGCCTGCTATACATAGTCGTCATAAATCAATAAATGCAGCAATAGGAGAACGCCGTATAAAATAAATAAGGTGCTTCATCCATCATCCCTGATGTGAAGGTAGGAAAGGAAAGGTTCCATGTAACAATAAAAATACAGGATACTTAACGAACGAAATCATATTTGAGTGCCAGCGACCATACATTGCTACAGACGGTGCCAGGAAAAAGCATTCCTTCGTGTATGTCTTCCTCTCTGTTCCCAGTGTGTATGTCGCTTTGTTACCGTGTCTCAGTTTCAGTTTTTCTTCCGTTTGTCTTTTCCTTTTGTTCTTTAAAATTATTTCGAAATTTGCGATGTCGGCGTAAGCTAGGAGCGCTTCTCTCCTGTAGTAAAGAAACTCCCAAATCATTGCGGTAAAATATGGAACAAGAAATTTTGCACCAATCTTTTGTATTTTGGACATTTCCGGAAGTTATGGCGATCTTCCGTTATATATTGTACGTATTCGTTAAAACTCGCATTTTTAGACTTCAGTGTAAAGTAGGCGAACTGGCCGATAATCAATCCATAGCTACTGTTTTTTGTTCTTGGAAATAAATGCCAGTCCGGCCAGAGGACATCTCTATTCGTTATTGCACTCTCATCCATCCTGTTGATTGTAGCTAGTTTTTTCCTAATCCATTTACAGATTTGAATTTATTCCTGCACGTAGGTGTGTGTGCCAATGTGTGTACGATGTGGAAATATTCACAGTACGGACTCTGTTTGAGGTGAATCTTGTGGAGTTTTTCACCTGTGGGGACCTTATCGTTCACAATGTCATACCAGACGAATACTGTTCGTAATGGAAGTGTAGAATAACTATTGTTCCAAAATTGGTCCAATCAGTGGGCACTTCAACTCCACAGGGTTTGATCTGTGCCGTCTCGTAAGATGACTATAAATTTTCGCAGTGAAGTGCTGTCGAAGATCTGGAATGTTACTACTTTCGAGCTAAAAACACCGGACGTAGTCAAATTGTGCATTTATGCGTCCAATGCCGCGCCCAAGCATCCTTCTTTCCGAGAGAGCGCTATAGTTTGCAGATTTATCTTGAATGTATCTTGTGGGCAATGTCCCTTGGTGGAGGTAGTGTCGCGGCAGTGTGGTATATTTTACTAAGTGCGTAACTATTAACGAATAAGGCTCTCTGTAACCTGTTTAAATTTCTATTTTTGTTGTTATGGAGTGTGGCTCGGAATATATTGAGTTTATGAGTCCAGTTGGCAATGGCCATCTCCCGTGGAAATGTTCAAATGTTTGTAAAGTCTATGGGACTTAACTACGGCGTCATCAGTCCCTAAATTTACAAACTACTTATGAACTAATTACGAACTAGGACGACACAAATATCCATGCCCGAGGGGGGATTCGCACCCCCGACCGTAGTGGCCGTGCAGACCGTGACTGGAGCGCCTCAGTCTCCTCGGCCACCGCGGCCGGCCATCTCCCGTGGATTCGGAGTTAAAATCATACCCAAGTGGGTTATCTATCTGATTTATGTCTTATAACTATGTGAAACGCATGTTCTCCGTTCGCGGTCCTATGGGTAAAAGCTTCGATTTGAATTCACTGATTTGGCACCAGATACAGTGGCATACGGTTGGATTACTCATTGTGCAGTTTCGATTTCAGCTGTTGTGTTCAAGATAAGACTGACGTCATTCTTATACTCATGACATACAGTCTTGATAGCAAACATCTGTACGCCGTCTAGTGGTTGGTGCAGCTGTGGCAGTAGAGGCTCCACGCCGATGGCGAACAGCGTCATCGAGAGAGGGCCACCCTGCTTCACAGACTGCTTGATTGAGACTGGAATACTAATTTGGCCATTGATTTTGATTATGGAGTACATTCCTTAAAGGCACTTACTTATGAGCTGTATAAAACGAGCGCTAAACCCCATTAGTCGCATAATTTTCATTAGAAATAAGTGGTTTACACGATCAAAAGCCTTGTCAATATCTAAAAACACCAGCACTAAATTGCCTGCACAACCATGATAAAGTTCTAATAATCCTGTATTCACTTAATGCGTTAATCACAGATATGCCTGGAGCCACATTCATTTTATAAGGGCCAAGGATCTCGGGCAGTATAGATTTCAATCTATTATTTATAATTCTGGTTTGAAGCTTACAATCTGAATTCAGCCGGCCGCGGTGGCCGAGGGGACTGAGGCGCTCCAGTCACGGTCTGCACGGCCACTACGGTCGGGGGTTCGAATCCCCCCTCGGGCATGGATATTTGTGCCGTCCTTAGGATAAGCTAATTGATAAGTAGTTTGTAAGTTTAGGGACTGATAACCCCGTAGTTAAGTCCCATAAGCTTTACAAACATTTGAACATTTTTTTTTCTGAATTCAGAAGAGTTATCGGCCGGAAGTCTGTCAAAGATGTACTGTGTGGCTTTTTCGGAATTACGACGACCAGTAAACTGCGGTGGCGGCTGCACTTCCCCCAGCAGTTCGTCGTACATTGTGGTTAACTCTGTCCCTATGACGTTCCAAAACAAGCATAGAATTCAACAGGTAGACCGTCTAAACCAGCCGATTTCTTTTCAGGTGATTCTTTGGTTGCCAAGTGTAATTCTTTCTCCGTCATGTTGGCTACAATGTCGACATTGTCATCCCCAGTTGGATAGAGGACAATTGGGGTGCTACTGCCGTGGGGTCCGTTCCCGGGTGGGCGTAATAGTCCGTGAAATATTGCACCACATGTTTTTTATTACCGTCTGGTGTTCATATACGTGTCCCCCTTCATGTGTAAGTTTGTGAACTGACTTTTGTTTGCCTCTCTTGGCTGCCCTGAGGAGATGATACATCAATGTATGTTCTTGCAGGAGGTCGTGCGGTGAACGCAGCTCGAAGCCACTGCCTTGGACGGCGCAACGCTGGAGAGTGCCGACTTTAATGTTATTCATGGTCGGATCTTCTGAAGTATTTTACAATTGATTCATCTTTAATATATAGTTATAAGATACTTTACTAAATATGACGTGTTTTTGATGAATCTTCCATGCACCAAAAACAAATATGAAGGGTGAATGTTGCCTTAATGGAGGATTTGCTACCTCCAGGAGGCTCAGAAGAGAATTTGCACCTCAGCCGGGCATGCGCACTGCAACGCAGCGGCCACAGCCGCCTATATTAAGCGGTCGAGCTACGACTTGTCTACGTGCTGTCTCCGCGACGTAAAACGTTTCTAATGCATTAAAATGCTTTTAATGTGCATATAAAATGTTTTTATAGAAGACCGAAACGAAGAATGATGGTATAAAAACACTTTTTATTTTATTTATTTTCACGGCGAGCTTTTTGTGGGGGTTTACTGAACACATAGGACGCGCCGCCACTGGTCCTTGTGAGTTTAATTTGATTCCGAAGCTAAAGGAAGCACTTCGTGGCATTCGCTTCAGAACTGTCCCAGAGTTTCCACAGGCGCTACATTCGCACCATCAACAGAACAGTCTCTGCTAACGATATACTATGCCTTCCACATCGCTGCCAATAGGTTCTACACAACGCTGGTGACTGTTTTGAAGGACAGTAACAGGTGCAAATACGTAATACTTTTTTATCGGTTCTGACTAAATAGTTGCCACTATTTAAGTTCCAACCTTCGTAGCTGGATGGAGCATCTATAATCGTTTGTTCTTTTGGCATATGACTTTGAAGTATGAGAGGCTTGTTTGTGCTTGGTGGCGCGGCAGGAAAAATGTTTGGTGTCGCCAGTGGTGTAGGGGTCAACGCAACTGACTGGAAAAATGTTTAATTAGCGGTTGTAGTGTCGAGTACTATAGAATACTAGTTTAAAGAGTTTATAGAGTGCCGGCCGCGGTGGCCGAGGTGACTGAGGCGCTCCAGTCACGGTCAGCAGAGCCACTACGGTCGGGGGTTCGAATCCCCCCTCGGGCATGGATATTTGTGCCGTCTTAGTTCATAAGTAGTTTGTAAGTTTAGGGACTGATGACCCCGAAGTTAAGTCCCATAAGCTTAACAAACATTTGAACATTTTTTTTTAGTTTATAGAGTTGACATCCTTGTTTGCGATAGATAGGAACTGTAATTATTTATTAAACAAAAGTTCAGCCCATTGGAATAAAAATTATTGCTTAACAAAACAGGGCATTTAAATGTTGTTGAGTAAGAATGATTCTCTAAGTCTCAGTGTAAAGAACCAAATGGGCTGATAGTGTACAAATGTGCCTGCACTGAACTGCTGTGACTGGGCTAGGTACCGGATTGCCGTTATGTGGTGTCGCTTAAGGAAAGATGTTTGAGGGACGAGTCATGTCAATGTGTCTGCTTTAGCTGTGAGAATAGAATGGTCAAGTCGTAGAAAGAGATTACTTCAGATTGGCTAAGAAATTGCTTTTGAAAAACGTTTTAGCGCAGACAGACAGAAATCTAGAATGAAACCTTCACTCTGCAGCGGAGTGTGCGCTGATATGAAACTTCCTGGCAGAATAAAATTGCGTGCCGCAATCGAGATGCGAACCTGGGACCTCGGCCTTTCTCGGGCAAGCGCTCTACCACTAAGCTATCCCGACACGACTCACGGTCCGTCCTCACAACTTCAATTCTGCCAGTACCTCGCCTCCCACTTTGAGACATAAATCTGTTCCTGTGTGATCTAGCCGCACAGGAGTAGCCGTGTGGTCTAAGCCATCGTGTTATGGACTGGGTGGAGGGTCTAGTCACGCCTAGGGCATAGATGTGTGTGTGGTCCTTAGTATAAGTTAAAGTAGTTTGTAAGTTTGGGGACTGATGACTATAGTAGTTTGGACCAATAGATTTATAAACTTTGGACATTTTTCGTCCGATCTAATATTATTCTTATATCATTTTTATTGTTTATTGTGATTCACGAGCGACTTGTCGTTGCAACATTTGTACAAGAGGCATTCGTTTTGTTTGAGCATTGACAAGGAATCAGCTCATCCATCTTCTGGAGTGAGCGACCATAGCTATTTTCGCAAGTTCGTCATGCAATTGTTAAATGTTGGAAAGACTTAGAACGTTTCGAGTAAGGTGTTCTAGGTTTCATTAATAGTTTGAACACTTGGTGCACGAGTTTACATGGTTATTTGACTATTACAGTATAGGCGATGCACTCGTTACAAAAGAAGGTGTTTTGGTCACAAATATAAGCGTTTGCAATGTCTAATATTCTAACTGAGCGCAGTCGGCATTTGATTTCGTCTGTATGACCTTATTCCGAATATGATTAGTGCATGAACTTTATTACAGCGAGATGGAGAAGAACTGGGGGTTATAGTATATTCGCCTGTATGCTTAAGCAATTTTTCTTTTTAATTTTCAATTCGTAAATGAGACCCAACTCTCTACCGCGAGAAGTATGCTTTTATATCTGTGATAGTTTAATGACTCAAAGTGGTTTAGTTTCCACCAATGGGGAGCATGTGATGTAAATTATCATACACCATGATTCGTAATTGAACTTCAATCCCATAGCAGATGGGTGCTTACTATCAAGTGAGTGAGTATTTGTTAACCTGGATGGATGAATAACACGTCTGTGAGTGTTGTTCCCTAATATGCTTATTGAATGGATTTTATTTATTTTTACTTGAGCGGTTATTGTGAAAATGTTTACAGCTGTATATGAAACTAACCTCTCTGGAGACTTTTGCATGTGTGTGCATTCTCAATATGCATGTATTGAATGTAACATTTACTGTTAAGATACTGGGAGTAAGCAACCATGTTCAGAGCCCCCAGCTTCTACTTAAACATTATGCTTGAAGCAGGGGAAATAAAGACACAAGATTTACCTGTGGATTTTCGCAATTCCCTCCAGTATAGTCGAATATTTTTATAATCAAAGCGTGTTATGCTGTTGATGTAGTTGTGTCAGATGGACCTATACATCAGGACATTGACAAAGTGGTTATTAAGATGGAAACAAGTCTGCAGACTTGTAGATGCTGCTAATGCACATCTGTGCTCCAACGTGTATGTTTGCGGTGGTAAGATATTTTTTAAACGTGGCCTCCAGTTGTCTATACACCAAGCATGGCTGGTGGCGTGAACTTAACCGTACACAGTCATAGGTTTCTCACCAGAGGGGTTGGGTTATTTGGTTGGGATAGGGGGAGTAAACTGCTCCGGTTATCAGTCCCCATGTGGGGAGGGGAAGGAGTGAGGATATGGAAGGAGGGCAGGGGTAAAAGGAAATGCAGTCCGAGACCGAACTCACGAAACAACCGTGGGCCGCTTGGGGGGGGGGGGGGGGGTCACCAAAGGGCTTACAGATTGTTTAATTGCGTGTGAGAAATTCTAGTTAAGATTATAAGTAATACTGGAATTACAGTACATAGATATGACTTTACAAATGACTTTATTTCTAATCTATATGTACATGCAATTTTGTATAAAGTATGACCTGTAAATAAGGTTCATTTTATTACATTACGTTAACAGAGTGGACTGAGATGTAGTGTATAGTCGTGCCCTACGTTATTAACCATTTATGATAAACGAAATGTGTTAATGCAAACAATGTCCCTCCAAAAGATTAACATCCTGGGTAATTGTTTAAACAATGAACTCTGAATGTACACAGGATTTTTTATCAACATCTTCGTTTGCATATCAGAGTGGTGACATTTAATGGTAGAAATTTTTAGTTTCTTCCTGCCAAAAATATTTGGATTATGGCCAACAGCAAGTGAGTAAAATTCAAAATTTCAAATTTTAACTTAATTCTCCCACCAAGGTGTGGTGGTGGCGGTGGTCCTCAGGTGAGGGTTGGTGGAGTTTAGTGGCAAGTGTGTGCGGAGGCAGAGCAGTGGGCTGGAGGCTGTGCTCATCCAAATGAGAGGGTGGGGCTGATCTGTCGGCTTCACGTTTTATGTTACTTGTCAATCATCTTTGGTGATATCCTTCGTTCATGGAAGAGCGCAATAGTCTGGAGAGTGACCATCTTGTAATAGAACTGAAGTGAAAGCAGATGACGTCATAGGGGTCATTCAAGATCACTCTGCTCGGAGCGGCATTACCCCTTTACTAGTGGATCCTCATAAATACAAAACAATATAATTCACATCACTTTGCTGAAGAATATTTCAGCATATTATTAGTTACAATACAGAGTGTAAATTTTCAGTTGACAAACCTGAATAACTCGATAAATAAGCTTCACACGAGAAAATGTGTAGAATCCAAAATTGATTATTTTCGAGGGGGACATCTGCTGGTGTTAAAATTAGCCCGACACCCCAGCCCCATCAGGGTGGCGTGGGAAGCAACTTTAAAATTTCTCATGGGAACCCCCACTTTTTATTGCAGAATCAGATTATACATAAAAAACTAAGTACATTTTATCTTAAACCTTTTTTTTCGGTTCTTGCTAGTTGGCGCTGTAATTCAAGAAAATCCATGTTCTCATTTTCGCGTGGAAAATGGTTAAGGATAAATAAGAATTACTTATTTACTTCGTAAATTTTGATTCGCTAAAACTAAAATTTTCCCTCTCTTCCCATAAGGTAGGGGTTGAGAGGAATTACAGTTTTACAAATAATGACACAATTATTATTTTTTCCGCAGATTCGTATAAGTTTTGTTTGTTTCGTGGTTATGAGGCAACACAGCTTTTAATTATCAAACAGATCATATCACTAGCTAACAAACTAACCAAACATCCTACGTACTAACGAGTGAACTCATTAACTAACAGAGTAAATGAACTAAAGATGAACGTATTCCCGCTTAAGATTTGGTGGTCCTGAAAAGGAACGTATTACAAAATAGTTTTCTGACTCCAGATATATTATATGAAACACTTTATTTAACATTTATATTTATATTTGACAACGCGAATAACACCAACATAAAACTGTTACAACAGCCTCCCACCTTGAAATTGTGGGAGCAATTGCAAAATGTACTTTTGGTGGGGTTCACCAATCTATCCTAGTTCAGTCACAGTACTTCTATTAGTGCTATTAGGTATCACTACACGACCACTTTTGTTCACATATGAACTCTGTTTTGATGTTGTCCCTACATCTAGATCTTTTTTTTTTTTACTGATTACTCTCTATCTCTAGAGGGTAAAGTTTTTCAATTGGTCGAATCAGAACTCCATCTTTCGTTTTCACTTTAGCCACGCGTGCTGCACCATCACGACCTGGGAAGAGCGTTAAAATCCTCGCCAAAGGCCATTCCACTCTTTTCAGCTTCTCAGAACCGACTAATGCCAAGTCATCTTCCTTCAGAGCTGTTGCCTTCTTTCCTTTGGGACGTTGGACCAACAGTGAGAGGTATTCTGAAACGTTGCTTGAGCTCTTGAAGTAAGTGCTGTCTGAAACGTAGGCGACGTGGTAGAGTAGTCGAGCTGTATAAGGCGCTTCGCTGCGGAACGCGCGATTCCTTGCCGTCGGCGGTTCGAGTCCTTCCTAGGGCATAGGTGTGTGTGTGTGTGTGTGTGTGTTGTCCTTAGGTTAGTTTACCTTAGTGTAAGTAGTTTGTAAGCTACGGACTGATGACCACGCAGTTAGGTCCGATAGATTTACAAACATTTGAACATTTTTGAAACGTAGGTGAGAGCGAAACTTTTCTTCCTCGAATTTATCAAGATCAGATACATGGACAGCATTGATCTCATGTAAAAACATACTTGGAGTTAATGGAGCTAAGTCTTCTGGCTCCTCAGATATGTATGTAAGCGGTCGGCCATTAATCACCGATTGCACATCACACAGTGAAGTCGACAGTTCTTCATAATTCAGGACAGACTTTTCGAGCATCCTCTTCAGTAGTTCGTTGACGGAACGAACCAGGCGCTCCCACCAAACTCGCCACCAAGAAGCTGTGGGAGGTTTGAACTTACACTCAGTTTCTTGTAGTTGAGATTCATTTAGGATTTTCTGGACTGATGTTTACTTTAGCATATTTGTTGTTCCAACAAAATTAGTTACGTTGTCACAATATACAATAGAAGGACGTCCTCTTATCGCAATGAATCTCCTCAATGAAAGAAGAAATGATTCTGAGCTGAGCAAAGTTACAAGTTCTAAATGAACTCCTCTGTAAATTGCACGTGTATACAATGTAATCCACACCTTCGAACCATTCTTTAAAATCAGTGGTCCCGCTAGATCAATACCAGTAACTTCAAATATAGCTGCATCTTTGAAACGATCTTGTGGTAATGGAGTACTCTCTGATTCAGCGTGTTTAGTTTTGTATCGCTTGCACTGTATGCACTTGGAAATCACATTTATAATGGCTCTTCTACTGTGAATGATGCAAAACGTTTTTCTGAGCTGTACAAGGAGGCTGTATGCCAGCATGACAGTGGACTTTATGTCGTTCTTTGATCAAGGCGTCAACTAAATCATGATTTCTGGGCAATAACGAAAGGAATCGAAAATTGAAGGGATCATTCCTCATTGTAATCTTTGTCTTCATACGGACCAATCCTTTTCCGTCTCAAATTACTTTCAGTCCGCTGACTGTCACATTTTCGAGAAAATAACTCCTGTTGGACACTACAGCAAGTAATTCTGCTTCTCTTAATTCTGAAAATTTTAATGGGCCACTCTGCTTCTCTCTGTTACTTCGAGCATTGTTGTAGAATCTTAAGACCCATCCCATTATTCTCACTCTTTGAGAACAGGTGAAATCTCTTCTCATAACAATCCCCCACCATTCTTACCAGCTCATCGGTGATTTTCTTTTTTTCTGCAACAATGACATCATCATATTTGTCTTCATAGTTGTGATAAACAGGCCACTCCTCTTCAGGACCTCTCAGCCAGAGTGGTCCATCACACGAGTGGGAATTCTTCAATTCTGAAGAGTAACACCCTCTTGATAACAAGTCCGCAGGATTATAAATTCCATGTACATGTCTCCAGTGTTGTGGGTCTGTCAGTTGTCTTATTTCCTTGACTCTGTTTTCGACAAAAGTACGCCATGGTTCATTTCTTCTAATCCATGCAAGCTCAGTCGTTGAATCACTCCAAAAATACAAATACAAATGTTTGTTAAGCTTATGGGACTTAACTACGGGGTCATCAGTCCCTAAACTTACAAACTACTTATGAACTACTTACGAACTAGGACGGCACAAATATCCATGCCCGAGGGGGGATTCGAACCCCCGACCGTAGTGGCCGTGCTGACCGTGACTGGAGCGCCTCAGTCACCTCGGCCACCGCGGCCGGCGAATCACTCCAAAAGTAGCATTTCACTTTTTCTAATGAGAGAGAAGATTTAACTAATTAAAGCAGACGACTTCCTATAACGCATCCTAACAGTTCTAGCCGAGGAATCGTGACATTTTTGAGAGGTGCTATTCGGACTTCAGCTAGTACTAACTGAACTGATACACCCTTTACATCCTCGGTTCGAAGATACACCACTGCTCCGTAGGCTTGTTGATTGGCATCAACAAACGCATGCAGTGACCATGCTTGTCTATTTATTTTCCCACCGGTTATTAGCCTTCGAATCTTTATTTCTTCTAAGTAGCTAATTTCACTATAACGCTGGTTGAACTCCTTCGCAATTACATCAGGCAGAGAGGTGTCCCAACTTGACTTGAATCTTTTGTTATTTAATTTTTCTGATGCTTCTATTTTCCACGACTCCTGTAGCAATAATTTGAAAGGGAGCAGCGTGGGGGCAAGAAATCCAATGACGTCATAAATCTTCTGTATAACATAGAGTAGAATTCTCTTGGTTAGTCCGTCTTGGGAGAACGGAAAGTGGGCAACATAAACCCCCATTGTGTCCAACCTCTTGTTCCACTTCATGCCTAAAACCTTTGTAACACATCCATTATTTTCTGTATCTTCATTGTTGCCTTCGATCTTAGAAAATTCAAAATTCCTTATTGTCGATTCCGAGCCTTTCAGCTCCATCTTGGCTTCTTCCAGAATCCGTGTACTTTCAGAACGAAACATATTATATTCTTCTACTGAAAAAATGTTCAAATGTTTGTTACGATTATGGGACTTAACTACGCGGTCATCAGTCCCTAAACTTACAAACTACTTATGAACTACCTTATACTAAAGACGGCACAAATATCCATGCCCGAGGGGGGATTCGAACCCCCGACCGTAGTCGCCGTGCAGACCATGACTGAAGCGCCTCAGTCTCCTCGGCCACCGCGGCCGGCTCTTCTACTGAAGCAACTTACGTTACACAGTTTTCTACGTACACAGATTTCATCAGTTTCTGTGCTATCAATCTATCGTTACCATTCATAGTCGAAAGATGATAGTCCAATACAGCACCAAATATAAACGGAATACATGTGGCTCCAATAATAACACTTTAATGTATATAAATGTTTAGTTTCATAGTTCTGAAATTCTCCCACCATAAAAATCGAAGATAATCACGATCTTCAGCTCGTACCTCGATCATCTGGAATCCTTTTCTTATGTCTGCAATAACACCCAGCCGGCCGCGGTGGCCGAGGGGACTGAGGCGCTTCAGTCATGGTCTGCACGGCCACTACGGTCAGGGGTTCGAATCCCCCCTCGGGCATGGATATTTGTGTCGTCCTTAGAATAAGGTAGTTGATAAGTAGTTTGTAAGTTTAGGGACTGATGACCCCGTAGTTAAGTCCCATAAGCTTAACAAACGTTTGCACATTTTGAATAACTCCCAGCTCTTTCTCTCGAAACCTTAAAATAATTTCAGGGATTATTTGAACGTAATTAGGACCTTTCATTAAACAGTCGTTCAATGAAAGCCCTTCGTCTGTTTTACATGATGCATCGAAAACCGGCCGAACTGGAGTAGTCAGACTTTCAGGTTTGATTACAGGTCGGTGTGGAAGATAATGGCATGTTTTCTCAACTTCTTCTGGTGGTACTTCTTCAATAAAACCTCCAGCTTCCCAGTCTTCAAATATTTTGCCATAATGTGAGAAGAGGCCTATCTTTTCCAACTTCCGCGTAGTCGATTGAAGTCTTCTTTCTGCGATTTCCCTATTGGTCAGGATTTCCGGATGTGCCTCCTTCCAAGGAAGACCAATTACATACCGTCCATCTTCTTTCTGGGTTAAAGTGTCAAGTAGATATTGCTTCGCTTCTCGATCTTGTTCTTCAGCTGACTTGATTTCCATTGGATCGCGATTACCTATTGTTTCAAGATCCCACAAGTCCGCGATTCAGCCATCTTTGTAAGCCATTGTGATTGTTGTGCTTGCCATATTCACTTCAGGAGAGTAGTCATTTATTTCTCCACCTAACGTCCATCGTAGCTTCGTTTCAATAGTTGTCAGACCATTCTTAAGTCGAACATTACCAGTTAAAATGTTAGCATAAATATCCATTCCAATAAGGAGCTGGATTTCTGGACAGTTATCACCCACATCACTGATCCATATTTTCTTCATTCTAAGTTCAGTAAGCAAAGCAGAGCACGCTGAAACTCGTGGGATGGACTGGCAAATACGTGGCTGGTCCCTGACTTCCACCTCACAAGTAGTTACTGCCTGGTTCTTGGAGCGTCTGCCCTTCGATATTTTTCCCTCAGCTGCCATGTTCGTAGTTTTAAAACACTTCTCACTGTCATGCGCCTTTCCACAAAAGATGCATAAGTGTTCTGAAGTATTGCTAAGTGCAACCACTGTAGGAGTACTTATCTTTAATGGGCTTCTTATCTACTTTAGAAAAATATATCTTCCTTTCAGTACTTTCTTTCGCTTTCTGTGCTACAGAAACCTGACTGTGGTAACAGTATTTGCTGCTCATTTCGCTCTTCAGTCTTAACAAACTCCATTAAACAATCAAGTCGAGACATATTAGTTTCCATTTCACTTTGCTTAGAAAACTGACTCCTCTGCCATGCCCGTAACGTTTCTTCTGGCAGACTCGATTCAATCAACGGAAATAACCACGTACCTGAATCTGTTCCGGTCAAGTTTAAAGTACCGTAAATGCGATTCTAATTTAATTGATAAGGTGGAAAGGGGGAGCTTATCATTTTGTGTAGCATTTGAAATTACTAGTTTCAACAGTTCTCTCACGTAGACTTCCATCAGAAGATCATCACTACCGAATCGTTCTTTTAAAGCTTCAATGACCTTTGGATAATTTTCTGTGGTTTGGGGGTAACTAAGAACAATTGCTTGTGGTTCTGTGTCAGGTTTCATTGTCTGTAACAAATACTGAAACTTGTCACTTCGTGTATCTTTCGGAACTGAGGCCAAAAACCTAACCATTCCTTAATATGTCTTTAACTCAGTTTTGGGTAACTTAAAGGACCTTCGTTTACTGTAATGATTATCTCCTTCATTTCCAGACATCTCGCTACGCGACGTACTAACTTTTCCAGTGAACAAAAATACATTGTTAACTTGTAAATGTTCAAATGTTTGTTAAGCTTATGGGACTTAACTACGGGGTCATCAGTCCCTAAACTTACAAACTACTTATGAACTACTTACGAACTAGGACGGCACAAATATCCATGCCCGAGGGGGGATTCGAACCCCCGACCGTAGTGGCCGTGCAGACCGTGACTGAAGCGCTTCAGTCTCGTCGGCCACCGCGGCCGGCTGTTAACTTGTACTTTCATGACCTCAAATTCATCACGCTATTTTTCCATACCTACTCTTTCCGCTAAAATAACACTATCCTCCGCGTCATTGTCTAATAAGTGATCCATTATTTTCACGTCAATGTCATAGAGTTTCTTCATTAAATTTTCCAAACGGTTAAAATTATAATTCAATAAGTCACGATTCTGTGAATTAATTTCCACTGCAAGAAATTGCTTGATACAGTTTTCTGACTCCGGATATATTACATGAAACACTTTAACATTTATATTTATATTTGACAACCCGAATAACACCAACATTTTTTTTTTTCATTCGAGAAGACGTTTATTACAGACTCAAAGATCTCATAAAAAAACTCCATAGATATAACAACTCCACAAAAAACTCACGCTCAATCAAAAAGAAAGGGAAAAATTACTACAGAACGATTGGTTTTTTTTTATTGTTGATTATTTGTAAATACTTGTAAGTAGATGAATTCCGGGGTGCCTGTTTCCAGTGAGTGCCCTCGCCTCTCACTTTTGGCCTGCTGGTTGTCCGTATATCCCTTGAATCTCACCGTATATATAATGTTCAAAGTGATGACCTCCAACTTCGATACATTTATTGACTCGTGCTGCAAATCACAATTTACGAACTAAACAAGTATTTTTTATTTGTCCGTAACCATTTTCCACGCAGAAATGAGAACATGGAACAACTAACAACAATCAAAACAAATGTTTAAGAAAAAATGTACGTAGTTTTTTATGTATAATCTGATTCTGCAATAAAAAATAGGGGTTCCCATTTGAAATTTTAGAGTTGCCTCCCACGCCACACCCAGGGGGCTGGGGTGGTGGGCTAATTTTAACACCAGCAGATGTCCCCCTCGAAAATAATCAACTTTGGGTTCTACAAATTTTTTCATGTGAAGCTTATTTATCGAGTTATTAAGGATTGTCAACTTAACGTTTACACTCAGTATAACAAATTTCCTTGTGACGGGAAACCTTCTGAAACATCGCAAGAAAACCCATCTTGCACTTTACACGCATGAAATATTGTGAACCATGGATAAATTTCAACAGACAGAATTCATGTTATTCCTTGATTTCCGGAAAGCTTTTGATAGGATGTGGCAAAACAGACTGCTAACGGAGGTACGAGCTTATTCAACATGTTCCCATATACTTTAATGGCTCGAAAATTGCTCAAATAAGAGAAGCCAGTATGTTCTCTTCGACGGCGCGTGCTCGTCAGGAACAAGGGTATTGTCAAGAATGATCCATGGAACTGTGATAGGAGCGCTTTTATTTTATTTCTGCATAAATCATCTAATGGATAGGCTGAATAGCAATGTGCGCCTGTTTGCTTGTGATTCTGTGGTGCGCAGGAAAGTGTTGTCATTGAGCCACTGTAGTTCAAATGTTTGAAAAACTCGGGGGCGCTCGCTGAATGTAGCTGCATCCGTTTCAGGTGTGAGTTCGTTGTGTGCATTGTTATATAGCAGTGATATTAGAAGCTTAAGGTATTTAAAATGCGTATCTGTTAATAATTTCTAAACTGTAGTGCTCCCAAAATTCCCCAAATCTGCAGCAAAAACATTGTCAATTGCAGAGATTCATGTACTATTCTTAGTGTTGCATTTCTGTCAGAGTAATCAAGACTCTCTGAAAGCTCCTGTCGGTGTTTTTAATATATAGCAGGGTGTATGGTTTTTTATTCAATTACCACACGACACACTGAGGAATGATCGACTCCAGCAGATGCACTTACACAGAACCCCATGTTTCTCTGAAGAACTTAATAATTTCTGCTTTGACCGCTTCTTTTGTGGGTTTAAAATGTAGGATGACACACCAGTTTACTCTTACGTGATACTGATGAGACAATAAAAGAGACGCAGAGACAATGAATATCCAATGTGATTACACATAATAATATTACTCCAGTATTCATTAACCGGCCTTTTACGATGGAGTCTGTAGTCCGCTTGTAATATGAACGCTACATAACACACTCAACGCTTGCGGCAACACTGAGCGAGCGCCCTCCTTTCGTCCACCCCTGGTCGTGTGTTTACTGTCCGTCTCTCGATGAACGGAGTATAGGTGCCTAGGCTTAGGAACTACTTGCCCAAGGCAGGACTCCAACCTCTGTCTCGGAGCGGCCGCGCAATCCGTGGCAACACACCCTTAGACCGCACGGCCATTCCCTCGCGGCAGTTATTGTAGGGAATGGTCAGACTTGTCATGCCGAAACATGTATTCATTTTTTTAGCACTGCTGGTTAACATTGAAGGAAGGCTGTATGCAGAATGTTAGCTGCTGACGTGACATGTAAGTCACCTAAAAATCACGAAAATGGCTGTTTTTCCTGCTTGGCGCTTGCGGTGACGGCTGGCCACCCCTGGAAATGACGAGTCGCGAGCTGTTGTTATGGTGAGCGTTATGCGCACGGTCGGGAGGTGTGGATGTCTTATCGCAGCGTTCACTAAACAGGAATATCGTTGCACGGTTTTGGTGGAAAGGGAAAACGAATATTCGTTTTTGTGACATGCACTTCCTTTTCATTTCTGGTACGTATTTCGAAAAATACCGTCCTGAATCTGGTTAGAGATGTGAAAGATATTCTGTACATCTACATCTATACTCCGCAAGCCACATTACGGTGAACATTCAATCTCCCCTCACAGGTGTTGGCAAACCCTGTAAATATTTTGCTGCTTGCCATGGAGATATAACACAGACGTCAAATGACGCAATCAACACGCGTGAAGACTATGTGAGGTGCGACATGGTAGTTAAACTTCTAGACGAGCATGTAAATAGCGCAGACATGTGGCTATAAACGACTGAAACACTCGATATTGCAGACTGTGAATCTACAGACGGCGAAGAAACGAAAGAAAGAAGCACACATGAAGACTCTTCGAGTGATAGTGCCACGTACCACCACCAATTATCTCCGAAAGCAACACCAGCAACTAGAATTACATTGTCAGACAAAGAAAAAGCGGTGAAGTATTGGTTGAACGAAAGTGGTACGAAACGCCTACGTGCCAGTGCTGTTCAAAATAGGTATCGCTTTGTCCGTTCTGAACGTGAATTGTATAGATGGAAAAAGGAAGTCGCTGGATGTCGTAAAAGTCGACTAGAAATTGCGACGGAGATAAATGCGTGTCTTTTTGAGCAATTTACCGATGCCAGAAGACATTCACTGAGTGTCAGCGACACAACTTTGCGTGATTAGGCGTTTGAGATTGCCAACGCGATAGGCCCAATGGCCGCAAGAAGCCCAAAGCAACTCTCAGTGCGACCCTATAAATATCTATCACAAGACCGGTAAAAAGAAGAAAAGAAAAAAAAATTACAGTCAACTGGATATTATCAGTTCCAGCTTTCCGCCAGATATGCTGTTCTATTGTCTTATGGCAACTTCAGTTGCAACTGCAAAACGAGAGATTCAGAGAAGTATTATAAACTTAGTCATAGAAATATAAAGAAAGTTTGTGTTAGTTATGTACAGTTGCAATAAAGAATACATCTCTCCGTACCGCTGATGAGTACAAATTAGTAGAAAATAGAAATCATCAAATGGACTGTAATTATTTACAATGTTCGTTATGTAACAGTCTTGGAATTCGTTTATAAGAGAACGGTGTTACCATATTCATTGCTACAAATGAGAAGCATTTATGAATATGAATATCTTTTTAATGAGCTTTCATAAAACGTTGTTACTTTCTGCTTAAGCAAGTGATTGGTGTGGCGTGCAAAGTTGCCAGCACTGTCTCTGTGGCCCAGAAATGCTCGCCTTCTTCCACCCACGGTTTAAAGGAAGTCATATAAACAACTGAGAGACGATCTGCTACGCTTGTTGCTGGTAGCTTCGATCACCATGCCAGCGTCACGGAGATGCTACAGGAACTCGAGTGACAATCCCCGGAGGGAAGAAGATGTTTTTTACGAGAAAAACTATTGTGTAAGTTCAGATGGCTCGCATTTGTAGCTGATTGCCGCCGACTTACATTTTCCGTGAGGACGACGAAAGTATCGTTAGAGAAATTGAGGCTAGTAAGGAGAAAATACAGGCAGCCGTTTCTCCCTGGCTCTATCTGGCAGCGGAACAGGAAATGAAATGACGCGAGGGAAGTTCCGCCTCGGATCGTCCCGTGGCCAGCGGACTGTCTGTAGACGCAGTCTGTCTGCTCACACCATGCGCCACTTGTGTCGGCCACTCTTTTTTTTCTGCTCGTGCCAACGTCAGCATTCTATGCTTGGTGAATTGTTGTATTGTGTGGCATTGGTTAAATTAACGAAACTATTCACTAAGATGCCGTTGCTGGACATAGAGGTCACCTGCTACGATAATCAGTCGTACATCTTGTGACCATAAGCATCACAGGGCAATGTTCCAGTACTCAGGATTAGTAGGATGGAAGATTGGGTTGGTACAGAAGGCGTGCGCGGATAGCTTACTGGTTAACGCAACCGCTTACGAAATCCGAAGTGAAGTCTCGGCTCGGCACCAATTTTCATGTGCCTCCATTAAATTGTATAGGCGATACTGTTTCAGATTCGCAATGGTAAATACATTTCTTTTATTTCATTATTAAGGTGGTTGCAGACTGCTGCGAACTTAAAAAACTTGTTGGATCATTCTCCTTATGCAATTTGTTACAGATAAATGCTACATTTGAAATAAGCGTCTTGATAACATACATTCATGGAACGGTGTTACTTAACCTAATATTTACCACTTCATCTAGCCGGAACGACGCGCTGATGAGCACGAATCGGGTAAATACCTTATGGAAATCCTTATAAGAGGTTAATTAAGCTGTCTTATGCCCGACGGACGACTCAGACCTCCGGCGGGAACAGCTGTGCAATCTGTAATATGGAACCGCAGACAACACGGCCATCCCCGCGCGGCGAAATGAAATTAAAACCATTTCGAAAGCCTGCTAAAACGCTTTATTTGATCGTGATTCCTGTGACGTCACGGTTCAACGAACTGCTTCTACTGTCCTAAAGCTCATTCAGAGAGGTATCTTATTTTAGAATTTACGTTTCGGAAAATATTTTACATTGGTGTGTACTACCAAGCTGTAGATGTCTTTACATATAAAGCAGAGTGTCCGTGTGTTTGTTTGGGTGTACGTTTTGCATACAAATCAACAGTTTTGCTCCAGTCTTTGCGAAATTTTGCACACAAGCTCCAGTCCATGAGGACGGTCGCCGTAAGTGTAAGGATCACGTACAACATATTGTTCAAAGTTGGGGTCCTTATTCTTACGGGAATTAGTTTCAAAACTACGAGTTTCAGTACTGTGGGCAGGGTAGGGCGGGAATTTGTGTCTGGGAGGCGTGCTTAGGTAGCCCTTGCAGGTGGTGTGATCACCGTGTCCCCCCAGTGGTGCAGTGGGCAGCGCAACTGCCTAGAAAGCAGGAGACCCGGGTTCGAATCCCGGCTGGGTACACATTTTCAGCTTTGCCCAGTTGCAGTTGATGTCATATATTCTGTGAGTATGAAAAAATAACAACTGCAGAATGAGAAGTACTGACGTCTGTTCTTTCGGAACAGACGCCACATGTATATAAATATAACATGATTTTAGAAAAAAGGGAGATGAACAGAGATAAAGAGAGAAATTGGGCAGGAGAAGTACTAACGCAAGGCTTAAATAAATACCGGGCAATTCCGGGTTTTATGCTAGTACATGAATTAAAACTAATCAAATGCCTTTCTTTTTTTATTGAATGAGAAAATCTGGCTGCAATTCGATGGTAGATATCCAAATGGGATACCCCTTTTGTGTCTCGTTTCCGCCGGTTGTCCTAGGTGTCGGTGGCCGAGTGGAGAGAGACCGACACAGGGAAGTAGGATGCACGCGTGTGCGGGTACAGAGTCTGAGGTGACCAGCCAGTGGGACAGCAGAAACTAGAAACACTAAGCTAGATTAGAACATGATGTATATTTCGTAGAAATATGATACGATACTTAACTTGAAGGGCAGCAGACTAGTGGAATGCAGATACATAGTTAAACTAGATAGAGGCCTGTCTACTGATGAGTCCTAGTGCCTATCGTATAGCCAAGTGGCCGATGCAGTTCAGTGGTGACCGCGAGTGGAGTTGCAGCAGAGGGCGCTCGTGGCCGACGTCGTAAGAACGCCGCGCCGTGCTTGCATGACGGCGCGCGGCGAAAGTACGTGGCGCGCACTTCGGACTTGTGCGACCCCCCCCCCCCCCAACCCCACAGGTGTGATAGGACCTTTCTGGTGAAACAAACACTCCATATGAAACTTATTGTTCTGTTAGTTCACTGTTAAGTATTATTTCATGGAACTGCAAAGGTGCGAAGTGTAAGTCCGGGTAAGTGTGCTTCTAATTATATCTGCGAAACAATTGTTGACGATATGACACGCCAAACTGACACACTGAAAGTTGTTTTTCAAAGTAGTTTTTGAAAGTACAAATTTTATGTTTGTTGTCGGTTATTTCGTCAATCCACACCCATGGACCACAGACATTGCCGAGGTGGGGTGGCTTGCGTGACTCTACGATACAGATAGCCACACCGTAGTGCAACCACAGCGGAGGGGTATCTGTGGAGAGGCCAGACAAACGTGTGGTTCCTGAAGAGGGGCAGCAGCCTTTTCAGTAGTGACAGGGGCAACAGTCTGGATGATTGATTGAGCTGGCCTTGTAACAGCAGGTAACATGGCTTTGCCGTGCAGTTACTGCGAACGGCTGAAAGCAAGGGGAAACTACAGTCGTTACTTTTCTCGAGGACATGCAGCTCTACTGTATGAATATATGATGGTGGCGTCTTCTTGGGTAAAATATTCCGGAGGTAAAAAGTCCCGCATTAGGATCTCCGGGCGGGGACTACTCAGGAGGATACCCTCATCAAGAAAATCAAGACAGGCATTCTACGGATCGGAGCGTGGAATGTTCTAACCCTTAATCGAGAAAGGTAAATTACAAAATCTGAAAAGAGAAATGGATAGGTTAGAGTTAGATATGGTAGGGATTAGTGAAGTTCGGTGGCAGGGTGAACAGGATTTCTGGGCAGGTGAGTATAGGGTTACCAATACAAAATCAGTTGATGGTAACGCAGGAGTAAGTCTGATAATGAATAAGAAAATAGGAATGCGGGTAAGTTACTATGGACAGTATAGTGAACGCATTAACGTAATAAAGATAGATACGAAGCCAACACCGACCACAGTAGCGCAAGTTTATATGGCAACTAGCACGGCCGATGATGAGGATATCGAACAAATGTATGAGGAGATAAAAGAAATTATTCAGAAAATTAAGGGAGATGAAAACTTGATTGTGATGGGGGACTGGAACTCAGTCGTAGGAAAGGGAAGAGAAGGAAATGTAGTAGGTGAATACGGACTGGGAAAAAGAAATGAAAGAGGAAATCGCTTGGTAGAATTCTGCGCAGAGCACAATTTAATGCTCACCAACACTTGGTTTAAACATCATGAAAGAAGTCTGTATACGTGGAAGAGACCAGGTGACACTAGACGGTACCAGATTGACTTTATATTGGTAAGGAAACCAGGTTTTAAATTGTAAGGCATATCCAGGGGGCAGATATAGACTCTGACCATAACTTATTGGTTATGAACTGCAGATTAAAACTCCAGAGACTGCAGAAAGGTAGAAAATTTAGGAGATGGAACCTGGACAAATCGAAGGAGCCAGAGGTGCTGGAGGGTTTCAAAGGGAGCATTAGGGATTGGCTGAAACGGGGGAAAAGTAATACAGTAGAAGAAGAATGGGTAGCTCACTTAGGGTAGTGAAAGCTGCAGAGGATCATATAGGCAGAAGGACAAGGCCTAATCGAAATCCCTGGATAACACAGGATATACAGAACTTAATTGATGAGAGGAGAAAATATAAAAATTCAGCAAATGAAGAAGGCAAAAGGGAGCACTGACGACTAAAAAATGAGGTTGACAGGAAATGTAGACTGGCTAAGCAGGAGTGGCTTGAGGAGAAATGCAAGAACGTAGAAGAATGTATAAGTGAGGAAAGATAGATACCGCCTACAGGAAAATAAAAGAGACATTTGTAGTCAAGAAAAGAAGCTGTATGAATATCAAGAACTCGGGTGGAAAACCAGTACTAAGCAAAGATGGGAAAGCTGAAAGGTATATATAGAAGGTATGTACAAAGAAAATAAACTTGAAAGTAGTATTCTAGAAATGGAAGATGATGTAGAGGAGGATGAGAGAGGAGATACGATACTGCGAGAAGAATTTGACAGAGCACTAAAAGATTTGAGTAGGAACAAGGCCCCTGGAATAGATGACATCCAGTCTGAACTGCTTATATCTTTAGGAGAGCCAGTCATGAAGAAATTGTTCCACCTAGTGTGCAAGATATATGAGACAGCGTAAATACCCTCCGACTTCAAGAAGAATACAGTAATTCCAATTCCAAAGAAAGCAAGTACAGACAAATGTGAAAATTACAGAACTATCAGTTTAATAAGTCACGGTTGCAAAATACTGACACGAATATTTTACAGACGAATGGAAAAACTGGTGGACTCTGACCTTGGGGAATATGAGTTTGGATTTAGAAGAAATGTTGGAACACGGGAGGCAATACATTACTACTTATCTTAGAAGACAGGCTAAGGAATGGCAAACGTACGTTTTTAGCGTTTGTAGATTTGGAGAAAGCTTTTGACAATGTCGACTGGAATACACTGTTTCAAATTCTGAAGGTAGCAGGGGTAAAATATAGGGAGCGAAGAGTTATACTCAACTTATACAAAAACCAAACAGCGGTTATTAGAGCCGAAAGGCATGAAAGGGACGCAGAGGTTGGGAAGGGAGTAAGACAGAGTTGCAGCCTTTCGACATTGTTGTTCAATCTGTACATTGAGCAAGCAGTGAAGGAATGCAAGGAGAAATGTGGAGAGGGAATTAAAGTTCAGGGAGAAGAAATAACAACTTTGCGGTTTGCCGATGACACAGTAATCCTGTAAGAGACCGCAAAGGATCTGGAAGAGCAATTGAATGGAATGGACACTGTCTTGAAAAGAGGTTATAAGATGAACATCAACAACAGTAAAACAAGGATAATGTAATGTAGCGTCAGAAAATCAGGCGATACTGAATGAATTAAATTAGGTAAGGAGACAATAAAAGTAGTAGACGAGTTTTGTTACTTGGGTAGCAAGATAACTTCTGATGGCCGAAGTTAAGAAGATATAAAATGCAGAATGGCTATGGGAAGAAAAGCGTTTCTGAAGAAGCGAAACTTGTTGACATCCATTATTAATTTAAATGTTAGGAAGTCCTTTCTGAAGGCATTTTTCTGGAGTGTAGCATTGTATGGAAGTGAAGCGTGGACAATAAGGAGGTCAGACAAAAAGATGATAGAAGCTTTTGAAATGTGGTGCTACAGACGAATAATGAAAATTAGATGGGTAGATCACGTAACTAATTGGGGAGTAAACGAATTTCTGGCATATTCTGACTAAGAGAAGGGATGGATTAGTGGGACACATCCTGAGACATCAAGGAATCGTCAACTTAGCATTAGAAGGAAGTGTGTGGGATACAAATCGTAGAGGGAGACCGAGGGACGAATACAGTAAGCAGATTCAAAGGGATGTAGGTTTCCAAAAGTATTCTCAGATGAAGAGACTTGCACAGGAGAGGTTAGCGTGGAGAGCTGCATGAAACCAGTCTGCGGACTGAAGACCACAACAACATTTCGTCAATAATTGCGTTCTATTACACAGTATTACAATCCTCTGTGACCGTAAAGGACGCAAACATTTGAAAGGTAATGTGCTATCGCGGGATTTAGATTTAGATTAGTTTTTCGTTCCGTAGATCTATGTTGAGGAGATCCTCATGGATGTGGAACATGTCAAAAAACAAAATTTACAAGTTGAATAATAGATAATACTAATAATATAAATACAGATACATACATTTTAAGGGTTTTTTAGCTGATAATATAATATACTAATATAGTATCAGTAGATGCATCATTTGGTACAATTTAGAAATTTACTAATGGAGTAGAAAGAGTTGGCCACTAGAAAGTCTTTTAGGTTCCTCTTAAACTGATCTTTATTTGTAGCTAAATTTTTTTATACTTGATGGTAAATGATTGAAAATGTGTGTTCCTGAGTAGTGGACCCCTTTTTGAACTAAAGTAAGTGCTTTTAAGTCCTTGTGTAGATGATGTTTATTCCTAGTATTGCATGTATGAACTGGGCTATTTGTTGGGAAAAGGGATATATTTTTTGTGACAAATTTCATTAAGGAAGAAATATACTGAGAGGCAGTAGTTAAGATACCCAGTTCTTTGAAGAGGCTTCTACAGGACGTCTGTGAATTTACTCCACAAACAATACGTATTACACGTTTTTGGACTCTGACGACTTTTGACTGAGTTGAAGAGTTACCCCAAAATATTATACCATATGACATTATGGAATTAAAGTAAGCGAAGTATACAAGCTTTGTCATTTTTATGTATCCTATGTCTGATAACACTCGAATTGAAAATACAGATTTGTTGAGTCGTTTCTGCAGTTCTGTGCTGTGCTCCTCCCAACTAAATTTATTATCAAGCTGTAATCCCAAGAATTTAGTACTGTCAACCTCTTCTATCTGCTCTTCATACTTAATGCATATGCTGATGGGAAATCTCTTACATGTTCTGAACTGCATGTAGTGAGTCTTTTCAAAGTTTAATGACAATGAGTTGGCTTTAAACCATTTATTAATGTTCATTAAAAATCATTAGCAGACCTTTCTATAACTATGCTTGACGTACTTTTTATTGCAATACTTGTTTCATCTGCAAACAAAACGAACTCTGCTTCTGGTAGTGTAACTGATGAGAGGTCATTAATGTGCATAAGAAAAAGTAATGCCCCTAAGATGGATCCTTGTGGGACACCACATGTAATTTCTTCCCAATCCGATGATGACTGTTGGCTTAATTCACTAGTCCCTTGTACTGACACGCTTTGTTTCCTGTTAGTGAGGTACGACTTGAACCATTTTGCAGCATTTCCCGTGACCCTATAGAATTCTAATTTACTTAAAAGGATGTTATGGTTCACACAATCAAAAAAAAAAAAAAAAAGTTCAAATTTTTGGTAAGCTTATGGGACTTAACTACGGGGTCATCAGTCCCTAAACTTACAAACTACTTATGAACTACTTACGAACTAGGACGGCACAAATATCCATGCCCGAGGGGGGATTCGAACCCCCGACCGTAGTGGCCGTACTGACCGTGACTGCAGCGCCTCAGTCACCTCGGCCACCGCGGCCGGCTCACACAATCAAATGACTTTGAGAAATCACAGAAAATACCTACTGCTTGCAATTTATTATCTAATGAATTACGTACATTCTCACTGTAAGTGTAAATAGCCTTCTCGATATCGGAACCTTTCAGAAATTCAAACTGTGTTCTAGACAATATGCCATTTGCGGTTAAGTGGTTGAGAAGCTGCTTGTACATTACCTTTTCTAGAATTTTTGAGAATGCTGTCAAAAGTGAAATGGGTCTGTAGTTTGATAGTATCTCTTTATCCCCCTTCTTGAATAGAGGTTTAATATCCGCATATTTTAGCCAATCAGTAAATGTTCCCGTTATAATATACTGGTTACACAAATAACTTAAAATTATGCTAAATTCACAAGAACACGCTTTGATTAACTTTTTTGATATTTCATCGTAACCACTAGAATGCTTTGTTTTTAAAGGTTTTATCATGGAAGTTATTTCTTGTGGTGAAGTGAGTGACATATTCATGTATGTGAAGTTATTTGTAAATGCTAGTTTCAAATATTCAAGAGTATTATTAACTGACCCATACTATCAGTAACAGATATAAAGTACTTGTTAAATAGATTTGCGACACTATGCCCATCAGTTACTAATGTTTCAGCTACTCTTAATCGTACCTGCTCTTGTTCCTTTCTGGTTGTACCAGTCTCCTCTATCACTATATCACATATTGTATTTATTTGGTTTCCTGATGTTGCTATCTTCTTTTCATAGTGCATTTATTTAGATGCCTGAATAATTTTTTAAAATATTTTACAGTATTCCTTATATTTAGTTAAATCATCATCATTGCAACTACTCTTGGCTGATAGATACAGTTTCCTTTTTATCTTACATGAAATCTTTATTCCTTGTGTAATTCATGGTTTTATTATAGACTTCTGTTTAATTCGAAGCCGCGGTGGAGTAGCCGAGCGGTCTAAAGCGTCTCGCTGCGGAGCGCGCGGTTGCTCGCCGTGGAGGTACGAGTCCTCTCTGGGGCATGGGTGTGTGTGTTGTCCTTAGGTTAGTTTACCTAGGTTTAAGTAGTTGTAAGCTACGGGCTGATGACCACGCAGTTTGGTCCGATAGATTTACAAACATTTGAACATTTGAATTTTATCTGGTGCATTATCGCCTTATCGTGCATGCACAACGCAAAGGGTATTCGCCCGTGTTCCGTTTAGACTAAGCGCGATTGTTCCAAACCAGTAACAGAATGCGCCAACAATCAGCAACGCACCCATCTAAAACGCCATACGTCGATATGAAATGGTTAGTCTATACCTACGTTCACGGTTCTCAACGTCTAGTGAACTAATCTGAGTGCCGCACGCAGTCAAGCCAATGTACGTCCCTATATAGTATTATGTTATTTTGTAATTGTGAAAGAATGTTACCTGAGAGTGAGTGTGATATATCGTTTACAAACGGTATATAATAAAGAAATAGGTAGTTATTGTTTATTGGCGTCGAACATTGAACTGAAATAGTGAGGAACTTTTATGCTTAGAACTTCGAATCCCGGTTCAGGCACACAATTTGAACCTACCAGGAAGTTTCAAATGAGTTTTTGTCACTGGGAAAATGAAGCAATTCACGAACTTCATGTTTTGAGCCACAATATTCAAGAAAGGCAACAGGAGTGATCCGCAAAATTACAGGCCTATATCATTGACGTCGGTTATGGAGCAGGATTTTAGAAGATATATGTTCCTCAAATATTATGAACTACCTCTAAGAGAACGACTTATTAACCCATAGACAAGACGGATTCAGGAAGTACCGTTCTTGTGGAACACAGCTCTTTATTCACATGATGTGATGAGTGCTATCGACAAGGGATGGCAAATAGATTCCGTATTGCTAGATTTCCGAAAGGCTTTTAACACTGTACCTCGCAAGCGTCTTCTAATCGAAAATTGCTTCTGAAATATCGCCACAACTGTGCGATTGAATTCGTGATTTCTTATCAGAAAGGACACAGTACGTTGTAATTGATGGTAAGTCATCGAGCAGAACAGAAATGATATCTGTCGTTCCCCAGGGAAGTGTTATCAGGCCCCCCACTCTTCCTTATTTTTATTAACGATTTAGGAGACAATCTGAGTTGCTCTCTTAGATTGTTCGCAGAAGAACCTGTCATTTATCGCTTAGTATAGTCAACAGAAGATCAAAAGCAGCTCCAAAATTATTTAGATGAGATATAGGCATGACGCAAAAATTGGCAATTGACCCTTAATAATGACAAGTGTAAAGTCATCCATATGACCAGTGAAAGAAATCCGTTAAACTTCAGTTACACGATAAATCAGTTAAATCTACTGGCCGTCAATTCAACTAAATACCTAGGAATAACAATTACGAACAACTTAAATTGGAAAGAAGACATAGAAAATATTGTAGGGAAGGCGAACCAAAGGCTATGTTTCATTGTCAGAATACTAAAGAAACTTCCTACACCACACTTGTGTGTCCTATTTTGGAGTACTGCTGCGCATTGTGGGATTCACACCAGGTGGGACTGACGGACGATTTAGAGAAAGTTCAGAGAAATGTGGCTCGTTTTGTATTATCGCGATATAAGGGAGAGAGTGTCATGGAAATTATGCACGAGATGGGATGGAAATCATTAAATAAAAAGGCATTATTATTTGCGGCGCTATCTATTTCCGAAATTTCTTTCACCAACTTTCTCTTCCGAATGCGAACATATCTTGTTATCGCTCACCTACAGAGACAGACATGAGCATCATAATAACGTAAGAGAAATCAGATCGAAAACAGAAAGATTTGTGTGTTCCTTTGTCCCGCGAGCTAATAGAGAATGAAACTTTATAGAAACATCGAAAAAGCGGTTCGATGGACCTTCTGCTATGTACTTCAATGTGACTTGCAGAGTGTCTATGTAGATGTAGATAAATTTTGAACGTAGAACAGGACCCAATAAGAGTGGTATCCAAAACGTGACTTTTACTATAATTTTAATCCGACTGACATTCATTACTTGAGTCCATTTCTAATCTTAGATGCATAGTATGTTTCACAATGTGTTCTGTGTGTCAACCTTTGTTCCCAGTGTGTGCTCAAACTACAAGTTGGTGGGGGACTGATGACCTTCGCAGTTTTGTCCCCCTAAAACATCTAACCAACAACTAGTCGTGATTTTTGACGCCATTGTTTCCATTGTTAATAGAAGCTGCACAAAAAAGTTATGGTATTGTATAGAGATGTTTGCTGAGTGAGTGTATACCTTTATTATTATTATTATTATTATTATTTTAAAAAGCCAATCAGCGTTGAAGCTATCTCTGGGCCATCGGAGTAAATCCATTAATCTTTGCTACATGTATCGCATTTAAGCAGGGGCTTTCCTATAACACACTTTAACGATACGTTACTTTTGTGTGCTGTTTCTACCATAGGTAGACACTGCTGACAGGTGCCTGGAGTCTGAGTTGGTAGCAATACAGGATTGAAATGAACACTGCCCCCTCACCAATTTCACAATGCAGCAATAATCGTATTTATTTTTCACCCCAACCTTATTTTTCACGTTAATATACAATATCGTATCAGTAACATATCAGGTTCAGTCTGCAAGAGAGACAGAGATATCGGGAGAAAATGGGAATCGGGTTCTATATGTAGAAAAAGAGTCGTATCAGTTCAGGTTTTAAGTGCTGGTATGATGAATTTTCTGAAAACAATCGGCATCCGACATCATGAAATCATCTGAATCGATTGCTTCGACTTCCAAAAAAGAAACAGTCACGTGCGATACTCCCCGAAATTTGGGAATGATTCTAGACACACAGATTATCGTCCCAAAAAATTTGGAAACAGAAGCTAGCCAATCTGAAATCTAAACTAAACGAATGAATCTAATGTAACAAATGAAACTAATGAAGAACAGTTCTGTTCTCTACCAATTAGCATGGATATTAAAGATGAAATTAAAGCAGAATTTTGTAGTTCGGACCTGGGAAAGTGGGCGTTTATTCTCAGCGCCTTTATATTGTACAAAGCGGCCCTTCACAGCTATTAAATATCATGATGAAACTTATTCGGACGATAATGATTCATGTCTCAAGGAAAGTATATAGCGGTGAAACTCAACATCGTCGCTGGATGGTTTATTCACATTCTCGAGATAAAGTTTTCCTTTTTCCATGCAGACAACCTGGTAATTCACAAATTCAGATGGTACAAGGAGGGTGTTGTGAGTGGAAATACTTAAGTAGGATTTTCAAAAACATCAGACTACCAAAGAACATACTGCATTTATGTTTCAAGAGAACGAAAGGTTAATTCGTGAATTTCGAGAACTTTGGCACAATCAGTTTCAGGGGTAAACTGATATCACATTTTTCATAGTCTCTCAGAAACTGGTATTTAGAGGTCACAGAGAATGTTTCAGTATGGGCGACGACAATGGCAATTATGGTAAGTTCATAGATCTGTTTAAAAATATGATCATACATTACGGGAACACATGAAATGCATAATGACAAATAATTTACCATTATCTCGCCCATGATATTCAGAATGGACTATTCATACTGAGGTCGAAAACAGTTACCTATGAAATAATACGTAGGGTGAAAGGCGCAAAATATGATTCGATTTTGATTAAAAGTACTAGAGATTGTAATCAAATTAAACAAATATCAGTTACTTTAAGATATCATAATGCAGTACCGGGTGCAATAGGAGGAAGCTTACTGGATTAATAGTTGTTGCTGAGACGGATGGAGAATATCTTACTAATGCAATATTGGAGGAGCTAAAAATATGTATTATATATTCAAAACTGTTGTGGTCAGTAGTACACAATGGGGAAAATATGACGGATGTAAATAATTGAGTTAAAAATCGATTATTAAATATTGATCCTAGGACATTTTTTACACCCTGTGGGCGTCATGGTTGGACTCTGCTAATGGTAGATTGTTCAGCGGCAGCAAAAACATTTTTAGTTTTATTCAAAAAACTTATTTGCCTTTCTAAATACCTGCCAAACGCTGAGAATTAATCTCAGCCCAATTCCAGCTTACTATTGAACCCTTAGCAGACACAAGATGGGAAATCAAAATCGAGGCAATGAAGGATGTACTATTCCAATTTGATGATGTTGTTGAATACCTTGAAAGCTGAAAAAATCAATCAGACACACTCACATCAGTGTAGGTGGATTAGTTTTGAAAGAAATGCTCAGCTTTGAATTCATTACATCATTGCATTTACGGTATGAGTTGGTATCACATATTGATATTATAAGAAAATTATGGCGAACTGTACAAGTCCATTTGAGTATAGCCCTTGAGAATTCGAATACGTTTCGTGATTGACTCAAAACATATCGATAAGCTAGGTTTGATCAATGCCTGTATAATGCTCGTAATTTTATTGAAGAAAAGCGGCGATGATATGCAGGAATATTACAAAAATTAAGATTAGCCAAAAAACAAAAGAATATTATATTACGAAAGTAGTGATGAACTTACACCATCTCCCAAAGGAGATGCGAAACAGAGTTTTTTGGCACTGTAATTTATTGAATATTGAGAAATATGGATTTAAGATTTGTATCATTAAAATAATATTTTAAAAATTTTATTTCCTCTACGATGTAAGTAAGATAAAATTTCTTCCAAACGTTCAAATATTAAAAAGGCTGCCAAAATTTACACACAGTCCTACGCGTGAGAGAGAGCTGTGTCTTCCAACCTTAGGAACTGTATGAATAATTACAAACAATAATCACAAATTTGACCGATTTCGTTACAGATGTGAAACAACAACAGAAATACATAACTGAAAATAAATAAAATTATCCCAAATATTTTTATTGTCACTTGAATTTTGTTAACAACACCAGGAAATCCAGCCTCTGTAGAAAGAGGTTTTTCCAAATTAAAGCTATTTAAAAATTACTCTAAAACTACAATGAGTCGGCAAAGACTTTCAGCTTTGGCAATTTCATCTATAGAAGCAGATATAGCATCCAATCTGGATTATATACAGTTGTTACCAACTTCAGTAAGGGTGAAAGTAAGAAATTTTAGTTTCATCAGTATTTAATTGAAATCACTGAATAATATCACGTGAAATTAAAATGTAATTTTTGTAAATAAAAGTTTGTCAGCATAAAAACAAACAAAAATGTTTCTCTATATGAAATATATCGTCTCAAATTTCAGCTTGCCCACACTACATGTTGGTCTCGGTCCGCCACTGCGTGCATGACGTGTGGCCCAGTACGCTGGTCCTCAGCAGTGCTAATCGTTTTACGAATATGTGACATTCCACAGCTGCGTGGGATGTCTCATGCAAACCAAGATCATGCTTAACGGTCCCTAATTTCGGAGGGTGGTCGAAACATACACATATTTACGCAAAATAGGCCATTCTTGTTGGGAAATGCTGCCAATATATGGCAGAAAGGCCGTTGTTTTGGATACCACCTCTGTGCTATCATCACTTGCCCGTTGAACATTTGGTCAGTAGCGGAATGCTCTTTAAATCTGCCCTTCAGTATAACCATTCTGGCGAAAAGTGATCTCTAGTTGGGACAGCTCAGTTGTCAATCTTTCCGGGGCTGAAATGACATGAGCCCTGTGCACTAAGGTACGCAGAACCTCTTCAAGATGAGCTGGGTGGTGACAACTATCAGCCTGCTGATAAAATCGATTTGAGTTGGATTCCTATAAACAGCATGACCAACACATCAAGGAAGGGAAGGCAATCATCCTTTTCCATCTCCACGGTGAAACGGATATTGGAATGGATTGAATTTACATGTTCTCACTACCATGAGGCCAAACCACAGAATTATCGTCTACGTATCGGATAAAAGAAGGTTTCAACGTCGCTGGCTCTAATGCACGTTCTTCAAAGTCCTCCACGAATAAATTGGCAGGTGACAATGGGCTTCCAATCGCAACTCCATCTGTCTATTCATAGTACTAGTCATTGAATAAGAAGTAGGAGGAAATCAAAATATGTCGAATAAATTCGTTGCTTCAGTACCAAACCTAGCCTCATTTAGCTGCAACGAATCAGACATAGGAACGCCGGAGAAGATAGAAACCACATCAAAACTGAGAAAATATCGGAGTCATTCAAATATAATCCCACCAGTCTACGTATGAAGTCTACAAAGTACTCAATGTGATGTTCACAACGACATACTAGTCGGCTCAACAAACGAGCTATATATTTACCTACACTATATGTCGGAGCACCAATGTTTGACACAATAGGCATAAGAGAACATTCTTTCTTATGAACCTTAGGAAGGCCATATAACCTAGGAGGTAAAGCACAGTAACAATTAAGGCTCTTGATAGTCTCCTGTCACAAGGAAATTTTGTTCAGGATGTTTTTAGTCTTCCTCTCACCACTTTTTGTAGGGTCAACAGCAATCTTGCGATGTGTTGAATCAGAAAGTAGTTCTGTCGAACAGGCTGTTTTTAAACTACGGTACTTTCTGACACTAAAGAGGAGACTGGGAGGGAAGGAGTCGTGGGCACAGCTGAGGTAGTTGCTATAGGGTCACTTAGGGTGGAATCTGATATTGTTATTCTGCCTGCGGACAAGGGAAACGCTACTGTTGTTTCAGACAGGCAGGACCGTGTTCAAAAATGCAGTTTAATAGTTATAATGCCGAAAACGAAACCAAGGTTTGTAGAAGAGCATTGAAATTTGAAATAAATCTCCTTTTCTTAGTGTAGCAAAGAATGATAGTCCAGAAAATGTCTCAAACATCACTATGATTCGGAGAAACACAAGATTTTTCTATTGGCAGAATTCCTCACTAAAAATGATTAGATATCTTGTGGCTGCAGACACACAATAGCAGAAAAATGTAGCTGCAGCAGAAGGAATACGTGAAATATCACAAAAGCTACCATTTAAGTCACCTCGCTGTTGTAGTATAAAAAATTGCTATTTACACCTATTAGGCGAACCAGAATTGCTGAATGAAATTTCTTCTTCAAGGTATTAATGTTTACTGTATGGAATACACAAAAATATGAATTCTTTGCTTTCATTCAAAATTATTGTTATGTATGTTGCGGTATGTCCTTTTTACAGTGTGTGTTAGGAATATTATATTTTACGAACAATTACATTTCTGAAGGCTTGAAATGTTTTAATATTCCTTGATTATTACTACGCATATTAGTAAACTAAAGGCTATATTTTGAGAGGAGGAGGAAATGTCAGAATTAAAAGCGATTTTTAATTAAAGAGTAAACGCTGTCTCACTTCTTTTCACCAAGAAAAGATATGAAAATCTCACTTTCAATTACGGTTTACTCCAGCTGTGATGAAAGTGCACATTCACACGCTCCTCATTATTTGAGCGTGTATTTTGTGTATAACTAAGAAGTTGCACGGTTTTAACCTGTAGCTATACTTTTTGTAATTTATTATAATTTCCTGTAACATGAAGCGTTGGATCCGCCGGGAGCAAGGTAATGATTACGTGCTGCCATCTCTACAGAAGAGATGTATCGAAGATGGCAGCACTTGCTGGGAGCCGCGTTCTGTAGGTGGCAGCACAGCGCGGCAACCGTTAGTAGTGTACGCCTCTGCTAACAGATCCCGCACAACTGCTCTAACAGCGCTCACAATCGTGTCAGTTCCAAAATGGCCGCTCCCTTATACAAAAAAGAATAAAAATAAAAAACTTCTTTAATGTTAAAATCAGTACAGCTTTTTGCACGACAGTTCTGTTATCATAGGTTTTCATTAAAAAAAATTTAAATAAACTAGGTTTTACAAGCAGGCCCGTCGGTTGGAGTGGGTACCCCGGTAGCTGTACCCACTCAAAAAAAATCGCACTGACGTGTTTTACGGCCCACTTTAGATTTGTAGTTTTATAAGTTTTTGCCAACATTTTGGACCAAAATAATAATCTAAATAATAAAAAATTAATTAATAAGAGTGTCTGAAACCCTTTCAGGAAAAAAAAAATCAGGTAATGGCGGACTCCAAACAACTAACATTTAGCGTTATAGTCCAACACCTTGCCTACTACGCTACAGCTATCAATCAAAATATAAGTCCTTTAATCTCATACTATTGATGGCCGTTGTTAACTGATGCTAATATGGCATTTGTAGACACTACATTATCATTTATCGTACGAAGAACGATGTGTTTTTGTTAATTCTTCAGTGCGCCATTGCTTTGAAATGACAACGTGTAAGTTACAATAAGAAAATCATCAAATACGTATGCCAGAGAGAGTTCTAGGCGAGGAATGTCACGTGACATCTCCGAACGGCTGGTTTTCGTTAATTCAATGGAGGGTGTCAAATCTCCGTTATTTTTGCGAATATATCTCAAACTATAGGAGATATGAAAAAAAACATAAGGGAGCTAAGTTGTAGAGAATTTTCTCCTCCACCAATTAGGTTATTCAATTTTCGCGTCTGATGAACGGTTTGCAATTACAATTATATTACAAACGGCTTTTTTTTATTACTGCCGTATTTTTTGTCCGGAAAATTTGAAAAAGGGAGGTTCTGGTCTCTGGTGGCCTACAATCATGTCTGTAAAATTTGGTGCTGATCGGTTGAACGGTTCGTCTTAAAAACAGGGAACACGTTACGGACAGACAGACAGACATACATCCCAAAATCGCCGTTATTTTTTCAAATATCTTTGAAACGCTACGAGATATGAAAAAAACATAGCAAAGTTGTAGAGAATTTTCTCCTCTAGAAATTCGGTTATTCAATTTTCGTGTCAGATGAATAGTTAAGGCGTTATTTTCATTTAAATTTCGAGCTGTCAAAAGACGATCGCAAAGGCCCACTTTTAGTGTTACTACCGTAACCTTAAGTGGGCCAAAATGGGTAAAATACCCACTCTTGATTAGAAGGACCCTTTCTACAAGATGGCATCCTTAAACCGTAAATAATGATAGCTGTAGAATAAGGCAATAGTGTTTTATTAACCTTTTGAAGTAAGGCGTAAAAACGCTGTGCATTACATTTACATTCATGTTTGTAGAGCTTATGGGACTTAACTACTTGGGGTCACTGGTTCGCTTCCCGTTCCATCTTATATTTTAATTACTGCAATTACAACCATTTCACCTGTTAGTTTGTGCAAAGTTTTATGTTTTTTCGTGGTTCGGAACCCACGTTAAACTGTAGGTCCCCCTATAACTGGCTGGGTAAGTCAGTTCGAAGGTCGGAGGAAGGCAATGGCATACCACCTCCAAACAGGACCATGCCTAGTAAAGCACTGTGGTGTTCAAACCAATCTTCGGATTGTTGACTGCTTTACCTTTACCTTTACAAAGCACCACAAATTATTTTTTTTAAGTTTTTACCCCTAGTTCATCTTCATTGCAAACACACGTATTCAACTGTAGACCTACCAAACACATTAAATTCCTACTCAAACATTATATCCTAACATTTTACTCAGAAACGTAATTTACTCGCATCTTGTTTGACATCCCAGCGTTATCTCTCTCTCTCTCTCTCTCTCTCTCTCTCTCTCTCTCTCTCAGGAGTAACAAATGTTCAAATTCAAATGTTTGTAGAGCTTATGGGACTTAACTACGGGGTCATCAGTCCCTAAACTTACAAACTACTTACAAATTAGTTAATACTAAGGAGGGCACAAATGCCGCGGTGGAGTAGCCGAGCGGCGCAGTCTGCTGGCGGTAGGAAGTGTGCTGTCCGCTGCTCCTGCTCGCTTCCGCGTGGGTAAGTCTTCGCGCTTGCTGCAGCTACGTGTTGTAATTGTATAAGTTGTTGAGGAATTCTGAGTAGATGTCGGTGATGGCACAACCTACAAGAAAAGATACGTTGAAATTAACGTTTGACAACCGATACGCGCGACCGAGGTCTTTCGAAATCGAGAATTGGCTGGAACAAGATGTTAAGTTATCAGCAAACGATCTTATTGGTATACATATTTCGATTGTAACCTGCGTAGTTTTTGTGAAATTGAGTAGTGCCGAGCTATGTGACAAAGTTGTTGAGTCTTGTGGAGGCATGCTAAAATTTAAATATTCTGATGGGCGTGTTGGAGATGTTACCGTTTCCTATGCAGGGTTTGGCATTCGGACTATCCGAATATTTGAGCTTCCTTTCGAAATAACTGAAGAACAGATAAATGCAGTAATATCACCGTTCGGGACAGTGCTTTCTAACGTTGCAGAGAGGTGGTCGAGCGCCCACAAGTTTCCTGTACTCAATGGTGTACGCCAACTTAAAGTTGAGTTACGACAGCATATCCCGTCATACATTAATGTGTGTGGGTACAGAGGTATTGTCATCTATGACGACCAACCGCGTACTTGTTCTTTATGTAACAAGCCAGGACATGTCCGCATTAACTGTATACAGAGGCGCGTGGCGCAACTGCCGACAGGCGAGCCCGCCAGACCCCAGACTGTGACGTCACTGCCCGTCACTTACGCGGCCGCAGCTCGCGCGCAGCCGTCTGCCTGTCCGATCCCGGAAATGACTGCAGCTACCTCCGGTGCTGAGACTGACATATCTATGGATATAAGTGATATCGTACCGGAAGACGTACCTGAACCCCATCCACTTACGACAGCTGCTGCACCTCTGCCGACGCAGGTGACTGAAATTTCTAAGGATATACCTACTATCGTACTGGAAGACTTATCAGAGCCCCTACCACCTCCGACAGCTGCTGCAGCTCTGCCGACTCAGGTGACCCCAACCGGAAAGGTGGAAAAAACACCGGCAACTGAGGAAGCAACACCAGTAAAAGAACTAGAAATTGGCATGGTAAATGAAGAACGCCCGTCAAAGAGGAACTCCCCCAGAAGGACTAGTAAACGGAGGTTGGCACACCAAGGTGCAAGCGAGACCGCCCCCCCCCCCTTTGTGTCAGAAAGCGAAGGAAATAGGGAGCAGCCTCCGTCAGAAGGACGCCACCGAAATAAAAAAGGCTCCAGCTAAGGAGCAGAACCCCATTCCCGTGCCGGGAAAACATGAGATAGAAGGAACGACATTCAAGGCAACTGGAGAACGAATAGAAGGAAGTCTGCCTTCGGAAGCTCCACACGACCTTCCACAGGCACCCAAAACTAACTGGCCGGACGACGACGGCACCGACACGGGGGATGAGGAGATGAATGATGACTCAGAAAGCAAAGCGGCAAGCACACCACCCTCAGACCAGGATGACAAATTTAATGACGATGTCGCAATGAAAGATGAATCCTCTCTTCAGAGACGAATCCCCGACCCCTTTGACACCGACGAATATTATTAAGATGTTTTTAAAACGTGACTTTCATATGAAGAATTTGAAGTTTGTTTTAGAAGATAGATAAATTAGGAAGAAACATGCCTGAACGACAAGCATACAAGATCGCCACAATCAACCTGAATAAGATACAAAGCTCGTTCAAACTACAAAATTTAAAGGACTTTATATATGCCTCTGATAGTGACATCATTTTATTACAAGAAGTGACAGGAATTGATCTTGACCACATAACTGGATTCAACGCAATAGTAAACCCCGGCAATAGTACAGAAATGGGCACGGCTATACTTATAAAAGAGGGCATCATCTTAGAAGACATTGTAAAATTACCAAACAGTAAGGGACTAGCGGGTACCATAAATAAGACACGTCTGATAAATGTCTATGCTCCCTCAGGTTCAAGCAACAGGCAACACCGGGCGAAGTTTTTTAAAGAGGAAATTGTTCCCCTGTTTGGATCCCGGTACGACCATATTATCATGGGAGGGGATTTTAACTGCGTTCTCCATGTAAAAGATCAAACTCCGAATTTTAACAAGTCAACTGAACTAGAAGGCATAGTAACAGACTTACGACTAACGGACTCATGGGAGCATATGCACGGTGCAGCCCCTGGTTTTACACACGTGACTAACCACTCGGCGAGCAGGCTTGACAGGATATATGTCTCGCAAACTTTAAAAGACCACAAATTACAGTCCGAAGTCTGGCCAACGGCATTTTCGGATCATGCTGCGTTCATATGCACACTTAATATGGACAAACAGGGGACGTTTCGAGGGAGAGGTACCGGGAAACTAAATGTATCACACCTGAACGACCATGCTTGTCAGGAGGCGTTCCAAACCCTGTGGCGAGAATGCGAAAGCAAATTCACCTCTTACAACTCCGGTATAACCTGGTGGCTACATTACGCCAAAGCCAATTAATTATGCGAAAGAAAAAAGTTTTTGGTATAAATCAACAATGGAGTTTTACTTTCAGTGTCTAAAGGATCTGCACACGTCAGATGCAACAATTGTCGGGAATTACGAACGCATTAAAAAGATCAAAGCAAAAATTCTGACTCTTCGGCGCAAACAGTTAGAAGGATACCAAATAAGGTCGCGGGTCCAGAATGCAGCACCACAAGAGGACACTTCAATATATCACGTGATACGTGATTCCAAAAGAGCATCGCGCAAAATATTAACTGAATTAATAACTGCTGACAGAAGAAAGCTGACGAAGCACTCTGAAATCAAAGAGGCACTACTACAACATTTTACCTCCTTATTGTCCAGCCACCTGATTGATGAACAGCTTACTGACCAACCTGCAAGGCAGAGTAACCCACGCGGAAGCGCTCAGTCTTACTTCAGAAGTTACTGAAGACGACGTTCTAGAAGCCATCAATGACAGTAAGAAAAACAAGTCGCCGGGACAGGATGGAATCCCAGCCGAATTTTATCAGCAGTTCAGGGAACTTATAACACCTAAATTCACTGTAATATGCAATGGACTTTTAAACCCTGACGTTGTTGTTCCAACAGAATTCCGAGTAGGTATGGTAGTTTTAGTGCCCAAGACCTCGACTTCTAAAACCGTCGGCAACCTGCGGCCAATCACGCTATTAAATAGCGACTACAAAATCTTTGGTCGCATTATAGCGCGAAGATTGCGTAACACCATGACTTGCGTCATCGGCGCATACCAAACAAGTGTAGGCAAGGACAGAAAAATTCTGCAGGCACTCTGTGGTTACAGGGACCTCATTTCAACGGCTGATGTCTGCAAAATCAAGTGTGCCATAGTGTCGCTGGATTTTGACAAGGCATTTGATAGAGTTAATCACCAGTTTTTGCATCGAACTATGGATGCAATGGGATTCCCACCGCAGTTCATTGCCGTCATACGCAACACACTAATGAATAACTCAGCCAGGGTTGTCATCAATGGACAGGTCAGCTGTCCGATTCAAGTCACCAGTTCCATCAGGCAAGGGTGTCCGATGTCAATGGCACTTTTTGCGATCGCCATCGAACCCCTTCTCGCCTCTGTTACAGAGAATCTACGGGGTCTCTATATAAGAGGTGAAAAAATTGTGTGTCATGCGTACGCTGATGACGTTGGTTTCGTTGTTACGGATGATAATGAGGTACAAACCGCACTACAAATAGTAGCAAAATATGAACAGGCAAGTGGTGCGAAACTAAACAGAGTGAAGTCCGGGATATTCGACATTGGTCGTGGACTAGGATCGCAGATACAAGGACAGTTACCTGCTCTTTCAACCATGAAATGTCGAGGAATTGCTTTTAAAAGAAGTATACAAAACACTGTTGCTGTGAATTACAGGAAAATACTTCACAGTATCCGTGCCACTGTCCAAGAGCAGAGCATCAGGAAACTAGATGAACTCCACAAAGTATCTGTGGCTAATATAGACATCACCTCCAAAGTAAATTATGTTGCACAAGTGCTACCCTTGCCAGCAACGATGGCTAAATGCATTACATCGGCACTGGGACATTTCGTGAGCCGAGGCCGCATATTTAAGGTCACGTATGATACTCTGATGCTTCCAACGTATTATGGCGGGTTAACTCTCACAGACGTGAGAATAAAGTCGCGGGCTTTATACACATTAAACATGTATAAGCACTGGAAACAGCCAAATGGTAGCCTCGCTGGGCATTTGCTGAATGAAATTGCCCCAGAAGATCTCCATGCACCAATCAATGTTCGACATATACCCAACGGTCTGTACCACCTCAAATATTTTTTAGTGGAGTATAGCTACCTACATGACAAAATCCCCGACAAGGACATCGTTAAAGTAAAACATCTTTACAACAACCTGATCAAAACGAAGGCCAGGTACAATATAGAACAAAAATATCCGTTCAACAATTGGAATGCCATCTGGGAGAACATACACAGTAGACACCTGCCAACGTATACGAAGTCGAGCTGGTGTTTCACTGTCAACAGAAAACTGGCAACAAGCTCCCGACTTCATGCTATTCATTTGGCAGAGACACCGATGTGTGCATACTGCAATGTACAGGACGATGATGAACACAAGTTGTTGTGTGCTAAGGTAACAGAAATATGGCACTACACCAAACAGAAGATAGCGAGCATCTGTAGGACCTCGCCCAATGTGATCACGCCGGCTCGATTTTTAAACCCAGATGAAATACCTTACCCAAGAACGAGAAGGAACGCTATCAACTGGCTGAAAGGCCAAACAATACATTACATCCTAACCAGACAATCGACCTCCAGGGAGGACTTCACAGCATATCTCACAATTGAGCACCATATGTTAATGCGTACTAAAAAATATAAAGAGAACTTTGCAAACTTTTTAATTAAAACAATAATGTAAACTAACGAAAGAAAGGAGAATTATTTTCACAGGAAAGGCGGTATCAATACTTCTGAATAACACCCTTTAGACATGAAGTAAGAGCATATTTGATGAACTAAGAGAAAGTAGAGAAGAACGTAGTTTAAAGGACTACCTATACTAAAAATTACAAGTTCAGTTTTTGGTGTTTAGTTTTATTTTCAACATTGAAGAACCATTGAAGAAGCTGGATAATATCTGTATAACTATACACTTTTCCATTTAACAGAAGTAAAATTTTTGTTAGTTTTGAGACGAAAAATATAGTCTCACCTTCACACGAATGAAGGAAGAATTTTTTTAAATTTTTTTTTCTGTTTCCTATTATACTGAGCCAAACAAGCAGTATAATTCTATGGATGTGGAGAAAAATTTGGCTCATACAAGAAGTTTTCTTTTTCTTTGCCAAAGTGGAATGAAAGATTGAAGTACAGATACAGTTTCTACGCAACACATATAATTTCAAAGTGGCAGTCTAAAGCCGACGCCGAAGAAGGCGACCATGGCGAGCGCAAGGAAGGGCTGAAGGGGAGGAAGGAGGCCCTACAAAAAAAAAAAAAAAAAAAAAAAAAAAAAAAAAAAAAAAAAAAAAAAAAAAGCGGTCTAAAGCGTCTCGCTGCGGAGCGCGCGGTTGTTCGCCGGGCCTTGCTGGCCAGAACGAACTCTAACTGTACTCTGGGTCAGATTGGTAACACGTCACTAGTTTTGCCGGCAACTCGCATTAACAACACTGGCGTGAGCGGCGTGGCCGCTCTAAGTTCGGCAGTTGCTTCAGATGCTTGCAGTTCTTAGGATAGGTCCCCGATCGCCTATTGTGCAGAAGCCGCCATGCTCAGTCTTGGTGATATTCGGTCTACCGACAGGAACTTCACAGTTGCACCGAGCAGGTATTCGCGATTAAAGTCAAGTAATTGCATTCGGTCGCGAGATTAATAAATATGTAGCGGTCTGCATATCGGGCGATAGGCGCAATGATTACTAAGATGCTTTTTTTTAGTTTCTGTGCCGCTCCTGCTTCGGGCTCAGTCTACTGTTCTCATGACCAACGGAAATTTTCATAAAACTCAATACGCACTCTTTCTCTCTCGTTAAAGACTGGTCGAACTATTTGAATGTGCTTTATTTTCGATGTTTGCTCTCTATTGTATGTCTTGTCCTGCAGCAAGAATCAGTAACCGTTTAATAAGATGTAACGGGCCCTAACGGTAGTCTGCCGTCCTCCGCAGCTACAGTATTAGTTCATCATTCTCGATTACAACTTACACTGTGACCTGAAACGTAACAGTCTGTGAGTGTGCCCCTAGGGCTTCTGTAACATGACAATTCTGAATAGGTAAAGTCGGAACTCTTTTATTTTGACTGATCGATTTTATGAACGCATGGCTCATGACACTAGTCGTGGTCCCTGAATCTATGGTTCTATTTATATATATTTAGTGAGAAGTTGCCCGCATCATTCAGCCAGCCCACTATCCAGTCACTCGTTGATCATTCCGGGGCAGTAATAGAAGAAAGCAAACGGAAAGCTGAAGTTCTAAATTTAAACTTTAAGAAATCTTTCACGCAGGAGGACTGCACAAAATGTACCTTCATTTGATCAACGCACTAACTTCCAAATGGAGGACATAGTAATAGCTATTTCCGGCGTAGAGAAGCAGCTGAGAGAGCTAAATACAAAAACGTCTCCTGGTCCAGATGGAATACCAGTTCGGTTTCACACAGAGTATTCTGCGGCATTGGCCCCTTACGTAGCTTGTATTTATCGCGAATCTTTAATTCAGTTCTAAGTGAATGGAAAAAAGTGCAGTTGATTCCCGTTTATAAGAAAGGTAAAAGAACTGACCCACATGATTACAGGCCAATATCGTTGACATCAGTTTCCTGTAGAATTTTGGAGCATATTCTCAGTTCGAATATAGTAAATTTCCTTGAGACGGAAAGGCTTCTTTCTATGAATCAGCACGGGTTTAGAAAGCATCGGTCATGTGAATCTCAGCTTTCCCTTTACTCACATGATATCTTGCGAGCCATGGATGAATGGCAACAGGCAGATTGTGTTTTTCTCGATTTCAAACACGCATTTGACGCGGTGCCACACTGCAGACTGCTAACGAAGATACGAGCTTATGGAATAGGTTCACAGATTTGTGATTGGCTCGAAGACTTCCTAAGTAATAGAGCGCAGTACGTTGTTCTCATCAGAGACGAGTGTATCGTCAGGCGTGCCCCAGAGGAGTGTGATAGGACCGCTATTATTTTCTATCTATATAAATGATCTAATCGACAGAGTAACTTGTAAATTGGGGCTGTTTGCTGATGATGCTGTGGTTTATGGGAGGGTGTCATCTTTAATTGATTGTACAGTAATAGCATTACAAGATGGCTTAGACAAAATTTCTAGTTGGTGTGCAGAATTGCAGCTAGCTATAAATGTAGAAAAAGGTAAGGTGATACGCATGAGTAGGAAAAGCAATGCCATAATGTTCGAATACAGCATTAGTAGTTAGTTTCTTGATGCAGTCACATCGTTCAAATACCTAGGCGTAACATTGCAGAGCGATATGAAATGGAACGAAGATGTAAGGACAGTTGTGAGTAAGGCAGGCAGCCGACTTCGGTTTATTGGGATAATTTGGGGAAGATGTACTTCATCTGTGAAGCAGACCGCGTATAAAACGCTTCTACAACAACGTCTGAGTATTGATCAAGTGTTTTGGACCCGCAACAGATCAGTTTAAAAGAAGAAATAGAAGCAGTTCAGAGGCGAGCAGCTAGGTTCGTTACCGATAGGTTCGACCAATGCGCGAGTGTCACGGACATGCTCTGGGAAATGGGTATCGCTAGAGTAAAGACAACGTTCTTTTCGAGAAATTCTGTTGAAAAAATTTAGAGAATTTGAAGCTGAGTGTAGAACGATCTTCCTGGCGCCTATTTACATTACGCGTAGTGATCACAAACACAAGATAAGAAAAATTAGGGCTCGTGTGGAGGCATATAGGCATTCTTTCCTTCCTCGTTTTATTTGGGAGTGGAATAGGAAAGGAAATGCCTAGTAGTGGTACAGTGTACGCATGGTGCATTGTTTCACATGTTTGCAAAGCTTTATTTCTTCACTTAATTCATTCCGGATGTCCTTTCGATCATTATATAGCTGGACCCTCAATGTACTTTGTTGTTCCGTGCCTTCCTCGTGTCCTCCGGCCATTTTCGGAATTCTAAGTTTGACCGGATTCAGTTTGTTGACATGGATGTCTGATTGTGTTACAAGTGCAACTGTGACGGCGTGTTGTTGCGCGTCCCAGCTCCGGCGGCAGTCCGACTATGCCCTCTCATGTTCGTCCTTTGGTGTTGCATTACTCCCGGCACTGGGATCGGCCACTGGTTTGTAAGTGGTGCCCTACTATCTTGGATACTTTTATTGCAATTACCGATCAGTCTACGTTTACGGTTTCAATTTCAAACATTATTGTTGCCCGAAGCGTTGTTATTGTCGCCGTTTCGATCATTGGGAGTATAATTTTCGAGTTGGCCATGAACAAAAGGAAAACTCCTGTTGTCATTGCCATATATATGTGCCTACGTCCTGTCCTGCGCTAAATTGTTGATTATGTTAATTTGATTCTCGAAATATTTCCCTAAACTCCCTTTTATGGGGTTGTAAAATCCGGGATTATATACTTCTTTGCAAAGTTTTTCTTGTTTATTGTACGACCAATATTTAGAAATGAACATTCGCTCAAATTCTTCATAACTATCGTACATAGCAGAGATATCATTCGCCCACAGTGCAGCCTCTACTGTAATGTCTCACACTATGAACTGGATTTTGTTGTGTTTCGACCATGATTTCGGGAACATAATTACGGAGACACCTAATGAATATAACGGAATGTGGAACGTCATTTTCCACGGAATACGTTCGAAATTGTTTGTTTTCAATATAGTTTGTTCTAATTTAAACTAACTACGTGTACGCATGTCTCCCATGTCTCCCATTTGAGCATGCAGCACAACAAGGGGAAAATTCGTGGCTGTATCCTTTGACATATTCAGGCAAGGGGTTATCCCTACCAGGTTGCTTTACCATCCTCGGACTAATTGTAAGATATTTCTCAGAGTTGCTCTGTATGAGTACGTCATTCTCGAGTCCAGTCAGTCTACAATTGATTTCTTTCTGCCATTTGCCAATCTCAGCTATTAATTTGCTGAAACACCTCTTTAAATATTTCAACAGAACTGCCGTCATTTTTTGTTCACGTGTTGTACGGTGGAATAAATCTTCGCACTAACCCTCTGATTAATGTCCACGGATTTATTCTCCATCCATTCGTTATTTCTTCCTTCCATTTTAGACCAGTCTGCTATCTGTTCATTGATATGCTTTTTAGCACCAACCTCTAAGTTCTCAAACCAGGTACTCAGTTCATCTACCTCGTTTCAACAGACGACTGAGCCTTTTTAACCATTTGAAGTTCGGTTTTCAATGAATTGCCTAAGTCAGGTAAACCTTAGTATTTTTTCTTATCTACATTTAGTTCAGTCCGTATCTGATTCAGATCAGCTGTAATATTTTTATCTCTGTATTCTAGTTTCTTATCACGTTCTAGATTCCTTCCTCCTAACAGTATTAGAAATTCTGAGAGTGAGTTCTTGTCCCTTTAACATATAGTTGCTGTCCCTTCCCTCTTTGATTTGCCCTGTGTAGTTTCAAGCTGATTTAGCAAGATAGGAGAAGACTTCTCGTTACTCTGATCTAATAGTGTAGACTCCTCCACGTTAACTTTATTTTCCTGAATCATTTCGGTCTGATTTACCAACTGCAGTGTCTCACTACCTGATCCAAAAAGTTGATTTAAATTTTCGGGAGATCATACGTAAACATAACAAATTTTCTGATCCCATTCAAAAATATGTTCAAATGTTTGTAAATGTAAGGGACTTAACAACGGTGGTTATCAGTCCCGAGGCTCACAAACTACTTTAAAGTAACTTATGCTAAGGGCAACACGAACACCAATGCCCGAGGGAGGACTCGAACCCCCAACGGCGAACGACAGTGCGCACCGCAACAGGTCGCCTTGGTGCGCACGGCTATTCTGCTGCGACTCTGATCCTATTCTTTCCTAACGAATTTTCTTCACCGTTTTAAGCCCAGACTTGAGTGAAATCCAACTTTAAACAAACACAACAAGTATTTGAAATTCGTCTTCACTACCTATACTATTTTGAAAATAGTATTATGGAAGCTTCAAACGAAACATGAAAATCAAGACATTACACATTACTCACATATCAGTACTTCGGTCACAAATCGGTATCTCACATTATTTTCATTAATTAGTCGCCTTTACTTCGATGCGTTAGTCACAATTTTTACCCTGGGGGACAAGGAAGGAGCCTCCCCGAAAAATGTACTAAGACATCATTATCACATTCGAGCGTCCCCTGGGCAACAGTGATTCACTGGCTAATCCTTCCAACTGGCACTGCAACACAGCAAACATGGTTTCTACAACACTAAAATCGAACAGTATTTTTCAAGACCACAAAATTATGATAATGGATACAAACTTGAAGATCTGTAACCTGAATATCGAAGGGATCTCTAAAAGCAAATGTGAATACCTTTCACGTCTGTGCTGTGAAAACAATGTGGATATAATTCATCTACAAGAGACACACACAAAAGACGACTGTGATCTCCAAGGCAGAGGAATAATCCCGGGATATAGACTGGTAGATGCTCTTCACGACGAACAACATGTATACGGAATAGCAACGTATGTCAGGATGAAGGATTATAGAGTGGTTTCTAAGGACTGTACAAACAACATTTATATCTTAGCAGTGACGATATGTGGCACTACTACTACCAACATCTATAAACCCCCATTAGTTATCTGGCCTACGCCCCCATTCGAATTTTTTACTGACCCTGCCATCTACGTTGGAAACTTTAATAGCCATCAGCATGCTTAGGGATACAAGAATAATGATATAAATAGTAACATTGTACATGACTGGCTGTCCTTGAATAACATGTATCTGGTCTTTAGTGCAAAGGACAAAGCAACGTTTCGATCGGCAAGATGGCAGAAAGACACATCACCAGACCTATGTTTTATCACTACCAGTCAAGCTAATGGAAATGAAGTGGCAAGCAGGAAAGTTATAGATTCTTTTTCACATAGTCAAGATAGGCTCATTATCATTGACTATGGCATCCATATATCATTAGTAAATTCACCTGCCAAAGCTCGTTGGAATTTTAAAAAAGCGAACTGGCAACAGTATGCTGACAAACTTGATGTGATTGTTGACTCCATCCCTGTGCAAATTAATAACTATGACCCATTTGCTAAAGCTGTCATAGAGGTAGCAAAATGAACGATACCTAGAGGGCACAGGAAACAATATATTCCAGGATGATCCAATGAGTGTGATGATCTATATGAGGAATACCAACTTACACATTGAAATAAAACAGCAGACGAAGTTCTTCAAGCTTTGAATGGGCACAGAAGAAGGAAATGGCAAGAGGCTACAGAGAGCCTCGACTTCACCCATTCGATTCGTAAAGCGTCTCAGCTATTGAAGAAACTGGGTGCAGACTCTAGGCCTGAGAGATGGCACTATAACGTCACACCAAATGAAGTCGCGACACGCTTATTGCAGAACTCCAAAGCATCTGTGAACAAGAACCGCACTAGGCTGGTGAAGACAATCCAAACGCCCTCAGCTAGTCCCCCATCCAGAGCTCTCACAACTGAGGAGCTGAAGGAAGCCCTGGAAAGTTTGCGTACAAACAAAGCGGCTGGTTTTGATGGAATTTATCCAGAGTTCCTGAAAAACGCGGGTCCGAAAACTAAGCGATGGTTGCTACAGCTATATAATATACTTACTTCTGGAAAAATACCAACAACATTTAGGGCAGCAAAGGTAATAGCTGTCAGAAAACCTGGTAAAGAAGGCAGCGAAGAATCACATTATAGACCCATATCACTACTGAGTGTAGTCTATAAAATGTTAGAAAGAATGTTGTTAAACAGAATCCAACCATTAATAGATAAAGCAACACCATTGCATCAAGCAGGTTTCCGAAAGAATCGCAGTTGCTGTGACCAGGTATTGGCGTTAACATCCTTCATCGAAGCAGGGTAGCAACGTAAATTAAAGATTGCAGCAGCATTCGTTGCTCTTACTGCCGCATTTGACACTGTGCGACGCCATGTTCGCTGCTTAAATTTGGAGAGGTTATTCCCTGCCAAAAGCTGCTTAATTTAATGGAAAGCACGCTCAGGAACATACGATTTCAAGTATTCCTTGGAGACAAAGGGAGCAGATGGCGAAGGCTGAATGATGGGCTATCGCAGGGCTCTGTGCTATCACCAACCCTTTTAATCTTTATACCAGCGATATGCCCAACACTAGCGCTAAAACGATACAATTTGCCGACGATCTAGCACTACCTTATCAAGCAAGAAACCTGGAAGAGTGTGAGGGAACCTTGACTACAGATCTAAACTTCCTAGCAGATTAAAATTGTGTGCCGGAACCGGGACTCGAACCTGGGACCTTTGCCTTTCGCGGGTAAGCGAACTACCGACTGTGCTATCCCGACACGACTCACGATGCCGCCTCACAACTTTACTTCGTGAGTCGTGTCGGGATAGCACAATCGGTAGTGCGCTTGCCCGCCAAAGGCAAAGGTCCCAGGTTCGAGTCCCGGTTCCGGCACACAATTTTAATCTGCCAGGAAGTTTCATAACAGCGCACACTCCGCTGCAGAGTGAAAGTTTCATTCTGGCAACATCCCTTACGCTGTGGCTAAGCCATGTCTCCACCGTATCCTTTCTTCCAGGAGTGCTAGTCTTGCATGGTTCGCAGGAGAGCTTCTGTGAAGTTTGGAAAGTAGAAGGCGAGGTACTGGCGGAAGTAAAGTTGTGAGGCGGCATCGTGAGTCGTGTCGGGATAGCACAGTCGGCAGTCTTCGCCGGGCAGCCGTGCTGTGCGGACGCTTTGTTTACGTCCTCGCTGTTGGCGGCCGCGAGGAGTTTTCGGTGAGTGCGCTCTTTCTGCGTTCTTATTTACCTTTGAAGATGAACTTTAGACGACTATAATGGATCAATGACGACGAGAAGACACACTTAGACTGAACTTTGACCCGAATTACGCGAGACCGAAGTCATTTGAAGTAGAGATATTTATTCGAGATGTAACGAAGATCACTATAGATGAATTGGTAGGAATTCATTTATCGATTGTAAGTAGTACAGTATTCTTAAAGATGATAAGTGCTGAAAAATGCCAGAAAGTAATCTAATCATGCGGAGGAACTTTAAAATTTAAACATTCTGATGGAAATGTCGGGAACGTTACAATTGCACGAGCCGGAATGGGATTAAAAACGGTGAGAATATTTGAATTGCCATTCGAAATAACTGACGACGAAATTAATGACAAGCTCAAGGAATATGGCACTGTCGTAAGCAACTTCGCGGAAAAATGGTCAAATCTTCACATTTTCCCGGTGTTAAATGGTGTAAGACAAGTGAAGATTGACATGTTAAAACATATTCCGTCTTACATCACAGTCGGTGGTTATAGAGCAATCGTGATATATGACGGGCAACCGCGGACTTGCTCCGGGTGTGGTTCAACAGAACACGTTCGCGCGCAATGTGTACAACGGCGCGTGACGCAATTACCGACCGGCGAACGAGAGAGGCCCGGCCCCATGTGTACGTTACCCATAAGCTACTTAGCCGCTGCGCGAGGTAACATTGCCCCAGAACAAGACCTAGAGACTGCGCTGATGGCGTACACCGATCCTCCCGAACAGGTCGAAGTAATGGACACGTCAAACGTACAGGAGCCACTTCATATTAATGCACAAGGTGCTGAAGTAGTTAACCAAGTAGTTGAGACTACAAAAAACAAAGACGATAATAGTGTAGTGGGAACACCCACAGCAGAAACAACTGTAGCATGGGAATCTGACGAAGACCAGTCTAGCAAATCCCCTTCGAAAAAACTCAAAAAACGACGTATAGCGCGTGAAGGAGCGGAGAAGCAGGCGCGAATATTGCGTGAGAAAGCAGACCACGTACGCAAAGTTCTCTCTCAGGAGGCATCACAGTCACCTCCAGACAACCCCACATCATCACAAAACAGCCGAACACGGGAATCCGAAGCAGGCCATAGGAAAACAACTTTAGAGGAATACACAACGACTAATACAAGGGACCAGGAGTCCAACCCAGCACAACCAAAAGAACTGGTTGAGACACGGGGAAACAAGGCCCCACGAGAGTGGTCTGATGACATCGATGATAACCCGCGAGACGAGGAGATGGAAGAGGTGCAAGAATACAAGGCAGGGGGGTTGTCAAAGTTGCGGAATGACAAGTGCGATCCACAACAAAAATCGTCTTCCAGCTCGGGCGCACTAGAAAATGACCCAGACTTCATTTAAGTCCTGTATAGCTAGTAACATCAAGAGGGGGGTATGACAATACGTACGCCTGCGAATGTGACACACTTGCAAACATACCGCATTGCAACTGTTAACATTAATAAGATCAGCTGCCCCTTTAAATTGAGAAATTTGCAAGATTTCCTCTACGCAGCTGATATAGATATTGCCCTTTTACAGGAGGTCACAGACATTCGACTAGACCGAATCACAGGTTACAATGCGTTAATTAAACACGGTCAAGGTGATGAACTCGGGACTGCAATTATGACGAAAGAGGGAATCCCAGTCACAAACATCGAGAGGCTGGTAAACAGCAGAGGCATAGCGTGTACAATTTATAACACAAGGGTGATTAATATCTACGCCCCTTCCGGAACGGGGAAGAAACGACAGAGGGCAGAGTTTTTTAAAGACGAAATAGTGCCTCTTTTCACGAGGCGTCCGGAACAACTAATATTCACAGGCCATTTCAATTGTGCCATTAACCCCAAAGATCAAATACCCAATTTCAACAAATCCATTGAGCTTGAGAACATCATCGAACAACTAAATCTACTTGACACGTGGGAGCTTAAACATGGTGACAGGCCCGGTTTTACTCACGTTACTAGTCATTCCGCAAGCCGCATCGATAGAATTTATGCAACATCTAACTTACGGAACCACATTCTGCAATCAGAAATATGGCCGAACATCTTTTCAGACCACGCAGCCTGCATTTGCACTGTCAACCTGGAAAAACAGGGAACGTACAGAGCTAGAGGGTCGTGGAAACTAAATACAGCGCACCTACAAGATCCAGGATGCCACGCAGATTTCCAAAATACGTGGGCAGAATGTGAAAGAAAGTTCACGAGGTACGACTGAGCCATTAGATGGTGGATTAACTGCGCGAAACCCGCATTAGTTAAAACAATGAAACATTACTCCCGCGAGAAAAGTGCCTGGATGAAGACCACAACTGAGTTTTATTTTCAGTGTCTTAGAGAACTATATACGGAAAATGCAGCGGTAATAGAAAATCATGTACAAATCAAAAGGATACAGGCCACACTTTTAAGTTTAAAGCGGAAACAACTAGAAGGCTGCAAAGTCAGAACGCGCTTACAATCCACCGTGCAGGAGGAATCAACACCGATGTATCATATCATACAAGAAGAGAAAAGAACTAATAGGAAAATCTTGACAGAATTAAAAACTGACGACGGGAGAACCCTGACGAGACAACTTGACATACGAGATGAAATTTTTAACCATTTTACAACGCTATTAGCTGCCAAACCAGTAGATGAAGCGGCGCAACAAGCCATCATAGTAAGGATGTCGGTGAAATTAAACCAAGACGAAGCAGAAGACCTGTCTGCAAACATAACAGAAGAGGAAGTGGCAGAAGCCATACGGAGGAGCCCAAAGAACAAGTCCCCCGGCCCCGACGGATTACCAGCTGAGTTTTACAAAACTTTTGGACAACAGCTAATCAGCAAATTGACTCTCGTATGTAATGAACTACTCAATACCAAAAGTGACGTATTACAGGAATTCTCCGAAGGAATAATTGTGTTAGTTCCTAAAACTCCGGGAGGGAAGACTATCAACAACCTGCGTCCCATAACGTTACTTAACAGTGATTACAAAATTTTCACGCACATCATGATGCACAGATTAAAGTCGGTTATCACAACTATCACTGGACCTTACCAAACTAGCGTAAGAAAAAAACAGGGCGATATATCAGACTTTATGTCAATACAGAGACATCATAGCGACGGCAGAAGCTTACAATATTCAAAGTGCTATAGTAGCACTTGACTTTGGAAAGGCTTTCGATAGGGTCAATCATTTGTATCTTTTCGCACCATGGAAGCAATGAACTTTCCGCAAAAAATTATTACAGCAAACAAAAATCTACTGACAAGTTCCACCTCCAAAATCTGTGTCAATTGACAGTTAAGTAAACCGGTTAACGTCACAAGTTCAGTTCGCCAAGGTTGCCCCATGTCTCTGAGCTTGTTCGCAATAGCGCTCGAACCTCTGTTGTGCTGGCTGACGCAAGACCTCACAGGACTGCAAATACATGGCCACAAGATTATATGTCAAGCTTATGCGGACGACGTTAGCTTCGTGATCAGGAACAATGAGGAACTAAGAAAGGCGCTCAAACTATATCGACCTATGAAGCTGCGTCAGGAGATATATTAAATCGAAAAAAGTCAGGATTAATGCAGGTCGGTCGGAGTTTTGACCTAACGGCTGACGTGCATTTAAAACGAGTGGAAACTATTAAAACTCTCGGAATAGAATACACCCGTAACATCCGCCGCACGGCTGCCCTAAACTATAGAAACTTGTTGGCTAAAATAAGAGCCGCTATAAAACACCATACTTTACGAAATCTGAACGCTATACAAAAAGTTCATTTAGCCAACACGTATATAACAACTAAAGTAAACTACGTCGCCCAGGTACTACCAATACCTAAGGTCATAGCTAACCAGATGCAATCAGCACTCGGCTACTTTGTCACCAGGGGGCAAATCTTCAAAGTCCAGTACGACATTCTGACGCTACCTTTGGAGAAAGGAGGCCTTAAGTTAACAGACGTTTACAACAAATCACAGGCTCTGTTCGTCAGAAAGTTTTATAAACAGTGGCAACGATCACCCGATACGCTAACAGCTCACCTTTTAAACGAAATTGCACCGGCTAGTATGGACCCACCAATAGATGTGAATCATATTCCGAGCGCATTCTGTCATTTCAAACATTTTCTTGTAGAACTTAGCTACGTTCAAAGAAGTATTCCTGAGAAGGAGCGATACACAGTTAAAGAAGTTTATAACAACACTATGAAAAGAAAGAGGAGAAATAAAATAGAAGCTAATTACAACGAATATGCCTGGGAAAAAATCTGGGAAAATATTCAAGACTCTAACTTACCGTCCACAGTGCGGTCCGTTTGGTATATGGCGGTTAACGGGAAAATTCCTACCAATTCAAAATTACATGCCATTCATCTAGCAGAGACTCCAAACTGCATTAACTGTGACTTCATCGACACAGAGGAACATCGTTTCACATGCATCGCAGTGAAAGACATTTGGTTCCTCTGCAGAACAAAAGTAGCAGTTATACTGAGAACATCTCCGAGAACGATTACACCAGCTCGACTTCTGTATCCAGATGAAGTTCCCTACCCAATAACGAAGAGACGAGCAGTCAATTGGCTTAAAGGACAAACAGTGTATTATATTTTCTCAGAGAAAAACAAGAGTAAAGAAGACTATTGGGTGCATCTTCTGACAGAACACGAAAAATTAAAACGAATGAACAAATACAGAGAAAAATACGCAAATTTTCTACTCAGGATGTTAATATAGAAATAAAACTCGGGTATCTCCCATTGATTTTAAAATTTATTTATTTATTTATCTCTATTTTTACATACATGGCTTAATCTCCAGTAATTTTCGAAGGGTGATACAGAGACGTTGCTGACTGATGCTTCATGGTACAAGAGCTGTGAAATGGAAGGAAAAATATCTTAGAAGATGATGACACGAGACAAACGGAATCAACTGCAGTAGCAGCATATACGAGAAGACAACCTTGAAGTTCTCGGAACGGCAAATTAACTCATGTTCATTCACGGAAGTACAGGAGAAGCGAAGAGAATACTTTTCTTTTTAAATATTTTTTTATGTTTAATATAATTTTAGAATAAGATATTCACTTTAATTTATTGTGTCTTTGAAGAAGAAAATTCAGTCATTTCGAAGACGAAGATTTCAAATTAGTTTATAAAGAAATATTTCCTTCCTTTCGTGGAGACTCTAGAAGAAGGAGTCTTCAAGAAGATGTTAATTTTTTAATAAGAAGAAAACCCATTTACTTAGGAAGAAGAAGATATTAATTTCTTTTTTACGAATCCAGGTACAATGGTACAGCTAATGAAGCTAGCCGCGGAAGGCTATATTGGCGAGCGCAAGGACGGGTTGTAGGGGTGGATGGAGACCAAAAAAAAAAAAAAAAAAAAAAAAAAAAAGCCAAGTTCGAGTCCCGGTTCCGGCACACAATTTTAATCTGCCAGGAAGTTTCATATCAGCGCACACTCCGCTGCAGAGTGAAAGTTTCATTATGCAGCACCTGATTGAAGAGTGTCCATCGCGGAAATTTTCTAGAGGACTCAGTGAGCTTCACTTGGTGACAACAAGAGCTGTAGGGTGGTTAAGAGACCTAGATGTTCAATTATAGTTTTTTTATTTATTTTTTGTTTGGTTTGTTTGTTTGCTTTCTTTTATTATGCATATTTGTACATAGTTTTTGTATTTGTAATTCTTTATATATGAAAATTTTCAAATAAGACTGTAGCATGACCGTGTAAGCCATACAAATAAACAAATAACAATATTTATCCTACTTATTTCTCCAAGCCCCGCGGTCTTCGGGTGCCAGTTCAAGCGGGTTCTCCTTCTTGATGTGTGCAGTTTGCGGCATTTCGACGTATTTCTTGAATAATAATAATGAGAATTGCTGGAAGGGTATTTTTTGTGTCACTCTGGTATCGTGGTAACAATCGGAAAGATCACAGCAGGTTTATTTTCCACTATTTACTATTAAGCTACGTAAGGACAAAAAATGTAGCAGCGCATCTTCGCGCTACACAGGCGCTGTGTAATATCTCGTACACTTTATCTCACGTTAACTCAGTTAAATTCATATAATTAATTCATATTAAATAGTCCGTGAACTTATTTTTCCTTTATATTTTCTGGATAAACGTATTAAAAATACGTGAATAACTGCACCAAAATTCATTATCTTCCAGGCTAGCCAAGAGTAATTTAAAACCAGAGATTCTCGCTATCTGTGAGCTTAGCGCTCCTTTCTACTTAATGTCGATAGGTATTTTCTTTTCTACCACAGGTTTACAATATTTTCAGATAAACCCTATGAACAGAAAAGACCATTTATATTATTAAGGTAAGCTCCGAAATAAGGGTGCGGCTACAATTACTGACACTTTATCGTATCTTTCCTGATATGACTCAGCCACGGATCAGTATGCTGTATTTACATTGTGTAGTTGTTGGGAAAGAGCCAGTCATCAGCATAACACGGATGCTACCAGGCATCTACAAACTCAGAATACTTTAATGCAGCACGAAAGTTTAGCTGACTGCAGTACCAGCAGAAGAGAAATGGCAAAGTTTCAGTTATTTCAGAAAGCGCAGTTACCATGCAGCTAGCAGCGGAGGTCTACGCTGCAAAGTCAAAAGGCTATTTGTGTACAACTGGCGGCGGCTGTCATTCTTGCACAAGAGATAAGACGTGCACAACTCATGCAGTAAAACGCCATTCTCCCGCTGCGACAAGCACACATTGCACCAGACCATAGATATTCTCGAGACGGATTAATATGGCAACAGACTGCCACCCATTGTGTCCGATTCGAACGCCAAATCGCTGAATTATCTGAAATTCTTGATCAGTCTTAATGAATAGCATGGGCGCTGTATATTTCTTAGCTGCAGCCTGTATAACTGTATAACTGAGGAAAAAAATAAATGTGGGGATAGTAAACTGACACAAGGCTTTAATCCTAAGCCGCGGTGGAGCGACCGAGCCGTCTAAGGCGCCTCGCTGCGGAGGTTGCAGGCCTCACTGGGGCATGGCTGTGTGTGTTCGTCCTTAAGCAGTTTGTAAGCCTACGTAGCTACTGATAACCAGTATACATTCAATACCATTTGACGTTTTTATTATTAAATAATAAGGAAAATTTTATTTATAAGTAGAAAAATTACATTGGTAGTACGTATCATCGTGTCTTTGTTATATATATATATCATACGTTGTACAATCCCTGTGGGCGGTGAGTGGTTCACAAGACGATCGTGGGGTAATAAGGTATAGGTAGTCGTAAAATCGGGAATAAGTTCCTCTGATTAAAATTCAATCCGATTATCTATTGGCCCTACGGAGTTGAAGGCCACTATTGGTGCCAAGTCTATGTATTTATCAGTGTTAAGCAAACACCCTGTTTTTTCATCGTCATTATATGAAGAGCGCAATCTTGCATACATATGAAAGAAAAGACTTGTTTCATTATTCTTCCAGACAATTTCTGTTTCGTCATATGGAAAATACTGAGAGTTCTGAAATACTTCTGCAATGCGTAAGTTACAGGCATTGAAAACACTACAGTCTTTCAGAACATTCCCTCTCCTGTTCGTCTGAAAAGCCAAATATAACGAATCTAGGCGTCTCAAACTAAACTGATGTTTTAATTGCTGAACAATGTTGTGATGAAGGCCGTAAAAGAGGGAATTGATAGTTACCAAGAACAGAAGCTTAATGGTAGCTGTATTGAACCGTTTTACACACGTAATAGTTTAAGGTTCTTCATCTGACACTGTTAATTATGTAACTTTTCAATCTAGTCTGTCCAGTACTATCCGTTATCTTCTTCCTCTAGCTGAATATATCAGTTAACGTTACTACCACTTGGAATAAAAATCAACTGTTGTTTTGCACTCCTTAAAGTCGTCTTGTTATCTTTGAAGTATCACAGAACCATTTTAAATGGGATGCATGAAATGAAAGTGCTATTTATAGATCAATCTAACAACCATCCTGCATTTTGAAGGGAATATGCGGCTGCAGGCGATGCTGAGGTGTAACTCCGACGTTCCTACATTTGTCAACCTCAACGTCATTCATTTCATAGCAAATCTCTTGAAACATGACCGCAAATGCATTTCACATCAGTCGCGATGCTCTTGCTGGCGTTCCATCCTTTTTAAGGAATTTTCCAGCTGGGTGCAAGAAGCTCTTGCTTGGAAGTGTCAAATCGTCGTGGTTAAGATTACGTATCTCATCACTATTGTGGAATGTTGTCGACGCAAACGGCTTCTGGGAAATGTATTCCTGTCGGATTATACGCTCGTCGAATTGAACTGGTGATGTTATCTTGACGGGCAATGCCATCTCGTGATTTAAGTCTTTTTCCTTTGAGGAAATCGTAATTCTCACGTGTTATCTTGTAGGTCTTTTGCTGTGGAGTGACGCACAGATGAGCGCGAGTCGATAATTTATGACTTACCGCCTTACTTTTCGCAAGTAAAGTCGTAAAACTGTTTCTTCGCAAAGGAAATCCACAAGTTTGTCTTTCTGTTCCACGGTACGACACTCTAGGTTGTCTAATGTCTTAACAATCACTGGGAGGTATATCGGAGTAGATGCAATTTCGATGATCTTACAACCTGGCTCGACTTGGGGGAAAAACTAATAAAAATGTATGTTTTCAGCTTTACTGAGATATGCGTTTGTGGCGATATTGTATTCAACGCGAATAGCGCTCACAGGTTGACGTCTATTATATGCTTTGACTAATAAAGCTTATCTTTTCCAGATACTGTCTTTCTGAAAATTCAAGTAACGGGCCATTTGACTTCTCTTGAATAATGTCAATGGAATGATCGCTTTTAATGTCGTCCTGAATGTGTTAATGTTTGCACGTAGCTCAACGCCTTGTACGAATCGTTTTACAACAGCAATTTCGTCTACGACATCATAAGCACCTGAAGATATTTCCTCGATCTCACCACTCCATAAATGCAGCTTATTGTTCGATTCAGTAACGTTATAAATGCTATTATAGGCTTCCAAATTGATTAAAGAGATACGTCAATAACCATTGCATGCATCAATCGGTGGAAAATAATTTGCACGTAATATCGGAGATCGAGCCTTTAACGTACGTCATTACAGCACGTGCATTACTGAAATACTGACACGTTGGTACGAATGCACCATATTTTTATTGACAGACATCGTGGGGTGTACAGGTCGGGAGCAACAGCGCGTGGCTTAAAAATGACAGTCTGTATTATGCGTTCATCAGAAGGAACGTTAAACATAGATGTCCCCAGAGCTATGCACCAAAATATAGGAAACGATTAAAGTTGTAATATACGTCACATTCATCTGTAGAAAATTAGCATTGAAGTTCTATAGGTGGCTTTGGGTCTCCAAACGAATCATAGAATATTACATTTCTGTTTTTCTTCACATACGCCACTCAGCATGTACCAAAATCACCCGACATACCGAGATTAGCTATTCCACATTCCTTGGATTTCCACATTTTCTTTGGTAAACCATCACTCATAAACAAACTTTGGGTTTTTAGTTTCTAGACGAGGTTAAGTATGTCGGTAATTGTTAGAGCTCTGTTTGGCAATATGGCTACTGCTTTTTTCCCCTCCTGTCCGTTTTCACCCAACTGTTATGATTTGATGAAAAACCAAGCCGTTTTACGTATGCTTTGTTACCTTCTCGTCTCAAGATTCGTTCCACGAGATACACACTTAGTTCTGAACTTTTCTGTAATTCTTACGTATAAAAAATCCCTGCGATAACACCACTTTTACTATCCTGTAAGATGTACTCTCTAGATTTTGTCTGATGGACTTTTGATGTACTTAATATTTCCACTGACCAATTCAGTAGATGATATTTCTCGAAAGCCGACTTGTATTCTGAGACGCACATGGGATTCCTTTCCTTTTTCTTTGCGTGGATTGACAGTTTATATGCGACTGTAAAAGGTATTTAGGAGCCTACTGTCTCGAACATCTATAGGCCTTATTCTTGTAGTACAATGTACCGATCGATTATAATTTTTAATTATTTGTGGTAGGATAGCTAGTTATTTGTAAGAACCACGAAGGTTAAACTGAATCCACATTTTCCTTTCAAAGTTATGTTCCACAATACTAGCATTCATCTGGGTGGCCTGTCTTTTGTACAGCTGGCAAGACCGAGGCATACTTGGAATACGTATCACTCACCGTTAGAGTGTATTTGAAACCGTTATTGCCCCGTGAATAGTAACCCATACCTACAAGGTCCGCTTTCCATAAATGGTCTAGAGCTTATAACACTCCTGCGTGGATACGTTTTGCGTGCTGGTTTATGAAGCTCATTAACAACTGTATCTATACTTATTCAATGATGTGTCGTTCTCGTAATTCTTAAATGATTGATGCAATTTCATTCGTGTGGACTGTATTACCGTGGACTGTATTACTGATGAAACCATAAACAGTATTTAACGATCTATTATTTCGTTCGGATCATTGTACTCTTTAGGTTTTGCTCTTCTGTGTGCATTTGTTATACGCAATATTTCACCATACCTTTGCGGTTTCTTCGAGCTGAACATCTCTGGATTTGATGTCTTTAGAAAGATTACCGCCAATAAACCTGGTGTTCGTGGGTATGTCGTTGTGCCGACCTGTATGGTATCTTGCGTTAAACGAATAGGTAACCTACCCATCTTATATGGTTCATCTTCATGTATGTATAATCTATTTGCGAAACACCGTGCACGTTAATGTAATGTCTAATAGCTGTGTCGTCAATATCATCATCCTGTTTGCTTTTCTTCTCCACCACTTATGTCTGCATTACTAACGTACGCGAGCCTCTGCAGATTATTTGTTATCGGCTTAAACGTTTCTGAGGGCATTTGTTCCCGCTAATGTTGGTCGGATTTGAACTAGGGCAGTTTCTGGCGGATAGCTTTGCGGGCTTCGATAATTTTACGTGTGATCGACATAGTGGAATACGTTAACATCCCAAGTATTTGCAGCTTATATAGTATATAAGTTCTGAAGCAAGCAGGAGTAAAATATAGGGAGCGTAAGGTTATTTACAACTTGTACAAAAACCAGACAGCGGTTGTCAGAGTTGAAGGGCATGAAAGGGATGCAGTGGTTGGAAAGGGAGTAAGACAGGGTTGAAGCCTTTCCCCAATGTTGTTCAATTTGTACATTGAGCAAGCTATAAAGGAAAGCAAGGAGAAATTTGGAGAAGGAATTAAAGTACAGGGTGAAGAATTAAAAACACTGCGTTTTGCAAATGTTCAAATGTTCAAATGTTTGTTAAGCTTATGGGACTTAACTACGGGGTCATCAGTCCCTAAACTTACAAACTATTTATCAACTACCTTATCCTAAGGACGGCACAAATATCCATGCCCGAGGGGGGATTCGAACCCCCGACCGTACTGGCCGTGCAGACCGTGACTGGAGCGCCTCAGTCTCCTCAGCCACCGCGGCCGGCCTGCGTTTTGCCGACGACATAGTAATTCTGTCGGATACAGAAAAGGACCTGGAAGAGCAACTGAACGGAATGGACAGTGTGCTGAAAGGTGCATATAAGATGAACATTAACAAGAGTAAAACTAGGGCAATGGAGTGCAGTGTAAGAAAATCAGGTGATGCTGAAGGAATTAGATTAGGTAACGAAACAATAAAGGAGGTAGATGAGTATTGTTACTTGGGCAGTAAAATAACAAATGATGGTCGCAGTACAGAGGATATAAAATGCAGAATGGCAATGGGTAGAAAGGCGTTCTTGAAAAAGAGAAATTTGTTAACAGCGAAGGCATTTGTATGGAGTGTTGCCTTGTATGTGAGTGAAACATGGACGATAAACAGTGTGGACAGAAAGAGGATAGAGGGTTTTGAAATGTGGTGCTACAGAAGAATGCTGAAGATTAGGTGGGTGGATCGCGTAAATAATGACGAGGTACTGAACAGAATTTGGGAGAAAAGAAAATTCTGGCATACCTTGCCTAAAAGAAGGGATAGATTGGTAGGACACATTCTTAGACATCAAGGAATTGTGAATTTAGCGTTGGAGGGAAGTGTGTGGGTAAAAACCGCAGAGGAAGACCACGAGATGGATACAGTAAGCAGATTCAGACAGATGTAAGTTGCCGTTCTTATGTGGAGATTAAGAGGCTTGCGCAGGATAGGGTATTGTGGAGAGCTGCATCAAACCAGTCTCCGGACTGAAGACCACAACACCCATAGTATATACTAAATGCTGACTCACTGATCTGATTAGTCGACTTTCCCCAACAACATCACTAACAACCCTCGACGACTCTGTTGTTAGATGTTTGTTAACTGCCTCAACGTTTTCATCGCGTTTATCAAGCTGGGATTCAAGGTTCCTAATACAACTACTTAATTCTGATACTTCTAAAGTGCTGGCGCATTTCTCAAGTAGAGATTCAAGGTTTCGGATACGACTATTTAATTCTGCTACCTGTGTAATAACTCTCGCTTCTTTGAAATGGTGATAAGTCACAAATGTGAACCTGTTCATTACGTGCAGTATCTTTTAAGATATAGGATGTCCTGGAACTTCCGCCTATATCGTCCCTCGTTCAGTTTCCTTGTTTTGTCAATAACGAGAAACCCGAATGGCTGTTAACTCATTCGACGTCATATCTGATCGTGCAAGAGCTTGGTAAATATCTTTTAAATTAGTGTTATCTCGGCGGTGTAATGGCCAAACGCTCTAAGGGGTATTGCTGCGGATCAAGACGTTTGTAAGCTTAGGGACTGATGATAACAGCAGATTTGTGCTATAAGTTTACAAATACTTGAATATTAGTGTTATTCTGTCTAAAAGCAATAATTAGTTCCGCATTATACCTTATTAGCTGTTTTGGAATCCTTGAATGCCTGACTCAATTAAAATACATCGTCATTCATATGCCAACCAAAACAAAATTATTTGACAACCAAAAATAGTAAAATTATTTGTTAATCTGATCCTGATTTTCCACTGTAACATCATCAAATATAATTACACTGTTTGGTTTTATCTTCTCGGGGGTGGAATGTCACTGCTTTGCTGAACGTCTGGTCGCTAACATCTTCAATGTTCATGTAACAGCTAGTATTTTGAAACTTCCTGGCAGATTAAAATCGTGTGCCGGAAAAGGGACTCGAACCTGGGACATTTGCCTTTCGCGGGCAAACGCTCTACCGACTGAGCTATCCGGCACGACTCACGATGCCGCCTCACAATTTTACTTCCGCCAGTACCTCACCTCCTACTTTCTAAACTTCACAGAAGCTCTCCTGCAAACCTTGCAAGACTAACACTCCTGGAAGAAAGGATTTGGTGGAGACATGGCTTAGCCACAGACTAAAGGATGTTTCCAGAATGAAACTTTCGCTCTGCAGCGGAGTACGCGCGAAAGGCAAAGGTCCCAGGTTCGAGTCCCGTTTCCGGCACACAATTTTAATCTGCCAGGAAGTTTCATATCAGCGCACACTCCGCTGGAGAATGAAAGTTTCATTCCAGCTAGTATTTTGTTTGAAATAGAGTTTTTGACAGTCATGTGGTGCAAAGATTAATACACATATGTTGTCGCCGCGGCGGAGTGGCCAAGCGCATTGAGGCGCTATGCTCCAATGCGCGAGGCCGTTTCCCGTCGGGGGTTCGAATCCCCCCTCGGGCATGGATGTTTGTGCTGTCTTTAGTATAAGGTAGTTTATAAATAGTTTGTTAGTTTAGGGACTGATGACCCCGCAGTCATGTCCCATAAGCTTAACAAACATTTGAACATATGTTGTCAGGAAGTAGTGTACCATTTTTTTTTTCGTAGAGTGGTTACCAGCACCATTGGACGACAAGTCAGTTACTACAAATCCCTGTTGTTGTTTACTCCACTCAGCCATTTTGCTTATTTATCATCTTACTTTACTATATGGGAGTAGAGAGAGAGAGAGAGAGAGAGAGAGAGAGAGAGAGAGAGAGAGAGAGAGAGAGAGAGAGAGAGCACTCTTAATCCTACGCTTAAAGTGGGCGCGCTAGGTACTTCTCTCTGGCTGCACTTCTCCGCTGGCGACCACTGTAGCAACGCAGGCGCCACTATCAGCTACTGGCCATCCACAAGAACACCGCGGCTTGTACAAGCCAGTTCGTTGATCGCTGTTACGCTCGACTCAACCACAAGGAGGAGCTCCGCTGCAGCCTGCTGCATGCTTCCTGCTTTTTGCGCGTGCCCTGGACTTGGATTCTGCCCGATATACGGAACTTTCACACGGGTTAGAACTTATATCGACTGGTGACTTTCTGCCGCAATTTATTATCTTACTGCTACCGTTAGGACAATGGTATAACCTTCTGAATTTATTTTATGTTCGTGAGTGTTTCGCCAAAGCGTTGGTCCTTGGTAACAAAGTTATTTTGTTAACAAAATAGTTGAATGGTGATATATTATTTGTGTTATTCATGGCTATAACACAAAACGGCGACGACTGTGCTGCAGCGTCCATTGGAAGTTGTAATGACGCAGCTTGTGCATCAGCAGGGCGGCAACCAGAAGCTCCTGCTGGACACCCCCAGCCACTCATTCCAGGCTTAATACAGATTCAAACAACGAAGCAAGTGGCAGCTTTTCCGTCTTTTGATGACTTATCATAGGATTGGGAAACCTACGAATCGAGATTACTGGAGCATTTCCACGCATTCATCATAAATGATGCCAGTATAATGAAATCTTTGTTCTTGTCTTCGTCTAAACCGGAGATTTATCGACTTCTGTGCAAACTGACCTTCGGACTTGACCTTTTCAGACGTTCGCTCATTGCTCACCAAGTATCACCAGCGGAATACCCATGTTATTTCCTCTTAGAAGCTGTTTATCAGTACAAGAAGCAGCAGCATCAATTGTAGAGAATGGAGCTGAGGGCGAAAGTGTCACTTTGCTACACCTAATACTAAGGTGTCATATGCAGAAGACATGATCTGTGGTCCAGGCAGAGATTTCCAGCACAAAGCACTTAAGCTTGTAGGCCGTCATTAGACAAAGTTGTGCCGGCCGCGGTGGCCGAGGAGACTGAGGCGCTTCAGTCACGGTCTGCACGGCCACTACGGTCGGGGACTCGAATCCCCCCTCGGGCATGGATATTTGTGCCGTCCTTAGTCTTAGCTAGTTCATAAGTAGTTTGTAAGTTTAGGGACTGATGACCCCGTAGTTAAGTCCCATAAGCTTAACATACATTTGAACATTTTTTGAACAAAGTTGTAAACTTAGCACAAAGCATTCGAGTGAATCAGGCAGCAGGCAAGAAACTGGAATCGTGGGTAACATAGCAGCCGTTAATGTGAACGCACTCGACCAAGCGGCGAATGGCTACGCCAGTAGTGACTTGGACATGGCTACGGTATAGGCAGGACGCCGTGCCATTAACCAACCACGTCCTCCAACTCGTTCTAGCCGATCACATCGGTCATGCCAACAAAAAGGTTATCATAATGTTCGCATAATTTTAAAAAATATCAGTCCAACGACTCTCCTAACCGTCCCGTCCCGTAAGATAAAACGACCTCTAGCCCAGCGGATGGATGTTAATTTGATTGCCGCTATATACCATCATGAGACCTCTAATAGGCTTCTCATTGAAGTACAAATTGCCGACAAACCAGTCTAATTACAAGTTGACACCGGCGCAGCAGTGAGCATTCTGAATTATGCTAGCTGTGTGAAACGTGGAGCTCTCGCATTGGCAGAGATAAGGAGGCGTCTCGCGCATATAGTAAACATTCCATTCCAGTATGTGTTCAAGTTGAACTGCCAATGACATACCATGATGTAACTTCTCACATAACCTTCTTAGTTCTGATTCCGCAGAGAACTTTTTTGGTCTTGACTTTCTTTTCAGAAATTTGGATTTTCGATAGACGAATCTGTTAATTTTGTATCAGAAGAAGTGCCATATTCAGACCTCAAAAAACTTTAAAAGAGTATTCAGACCTGTACACACAGGAACTCGGCACCGCAAGAGATTTTGAGGTGCACATCACACTGAAAAGTATTGCACGGCCTCGAGCTCACGACGTTCCATTAGCTCTCAGAGACAAAATAAAGGATGAGTTGGATCGCCTACTGCAAGTGAAGTTGTTAGGCCTACTCCTTCCAGTTAATGGACTACCTCGTTAATCATCGTAGGTAAGCCGTCAGGAAAGATGCGACTGTGCGGCAGTTTTAAAGTGATTATCGATGATCAATCATAGATCAAGACATAGCCAATCCAGAAGCTGAAGCTTTACTGTCTGAACTGAAAGATGGAAAATTCTTTTGAAAACTGTTTGCTCTGATTGTATGGACTGTGGGCGAGTTAAGTCTACTGCGACAGCATTCAGTATGCAAATTCCCTCTTGATAAATTATTTTTAATTAATTCTTTATTTTGTGGACATCAAAGTGATATAATATTTTTGATAGTTAAATTTGGGCCGTCACCATGTTTGTAAAAACATGGAACAATTTTTTTTTATTGACCTCACTTGCTCGGTGGTGTATGATATGGTCAAACACATTTATTTTATAAATTACTAACCTATATCACAATGAGAGGTACCCCAAATTTAAACCTAATTTACTCGGTACACTCCCACGTTAACTAATATCTGTTAGCCCCACCAAAAGTATGAATGATAGGGAAGTTTTCAATTGAAAGTATATACATATAGCCCAGCAAATGGTGGTTTTTCCGTAACAAAATTCCAAAATTTTTTTCTCGACGGTTCTGTATGTTTTTGGGGGCGCTGAATTCGAATTTCAAGTTTGCTGCCTTGTTGGAGGTCGGCTTCACAACGAAAAACTCATAAAACCTAAAAAATTCGCACTTTTTTCAGTTTCTTGCTTATATCTGGAAAACTATGAGTTTCTCGAAGCTGTTCATTCTGAGAAAAATGAAAGTACACAAAATTTCAAACAAACTGCACTACTCATGTTTGATTTTCTGACGAGCAGTATAGGAGCTAGAACTCAATGAAAAAGAGCAAATTTCTGGCACTTCTGCGAAAACGTCAGAAACGCACTCTTGCACGCCCTACAACTCGAGAAATATACATGTTATCAACAAAATCCCTACACCACGTGAAAGTACATTACATTTTCTACAAGGGACGTATATCATATTCCATTTTTTCGTAATGGGGGGAAGCAACAAAAAGAAAATTACGAACAATGCTTTCTACACCTGCCTATCTCTCGCCGGCGCTATATTTTCGATGTGTTGCACTGAAAAGTGATGTTTTGAATGGATTAAAGAGAAATTATGTTTGAAAAAAAAAATTATCAAATTATATTTAAATCACATTAGGTACATACCATTGATCAGAAAGCTGAAGTTTTCATAGTCACATGAAGTACATGTGTGAATGACGAGTTCAGGATACGGCCATCTCCTCCTATAGGTTTTCCATTTGGAAAAAAGTGCCTTTAGTGTTACAATATGGTTACAAAATACAAATAAGTTGTGTAGCGATACTCGTATGAAGAAATACCTGTACTGATGTCACATACACAGTTATTTTATTTGTCTCAATTTGGGTGTTTTCGGCACAGGCAATGTTTCTGGGTCACGTGAAGATCCACGTAAAGGATCTGGAGCAACGTAAGGTCCAGGTAAACTATCAGGGGCTTTGCAAAGTCCAGGCTGAACAGTCAGTGGTTGATCTTCAACTGAATAAATGTAATCGAATGATAAATATTACGACAGAGAAAAATAGATGAATAAAGACGCATAACGCTGCAAAATATTACATGATTTCAAAAATGTTCAAATGTTTGTATAGCTTATGGGACTTAAGAACGGGGTCATCAGTCCCTAAACTTACAAACTACTTATGAACTAACTAAGACTAAGGACGGCACAAATATCCATGCGCAAGGGGGGATTGGAACCCCCGACCGTAGTGGCCGTGCAGACCGTGACTGGAGCGCCTCAGTCCCCTCGGCCACCGCGGCCGGCATTACATGATTTAATACCTTCTTTAACCTCACCTGCTTCAGACAGTGGTGCTGCAAGTGGCTCGTCCAAGTCCTCTAGAAACTTTTTTGAAGCGGAGTATTCAGTCACTTTGTATACTTGCGATCTCATGTCTTCCACAATTGTGGCAGCAGCTACTTCAATTATGGCACGCTTTTCTTCCTTCTCTCGTAGCCTCTGAATATCTCGATACCAGGATTCATCAATGATTTTGTGTCCAGTGGCTTTGAAACATAAAACGTAAGGTTTGTTCGTTGTAATTAATATATCGTCGCCAAACTTCTGAAGCATGTCTTCTGATAGTGCTCTGATGTGGACGGGAATCACATTCAGTCTGCTCCATCAATTCTTCCATGGTGAATTGACATTCCTCGTCGTTTGTTTTCTACAAAACAGTAAATTGCTTGTATAGCATCTTGCACCTCACCTCCAGGGGGTCTGCCAACTCCATGAAGAGTCGGTGGAGCCTGGTGTAGATTTCTCATGCACAGGAAATGGTACTGCGCATCAGCTTTTAGACACTGAAAAGTAAAAAAGTATTGCAGCTTTAAAGACTCGACCACAACACGTTGGCAACTCTGAGCTGACTAAACTACCGCAAGATAAGATCAGATGGGCTGCTAGACGCTCGGAAGTGTCTGGAGGGGGAAGCTATTAGCAGGGATATGGCCAACAAAGGAATGGAAGGACTGTCCCGTTATCGGGTGGGGACAGATTTCGACCACGTTGAATCGGCTGAAGGAGATTTAATGCATTTTCATGTGGTGTAGAAGGTTTTGTTACAACATTTGATAGCCCAATCCTGAGCTCGACACTCACTCATTTCATAACACATGCTGATTTCATTTTAGTTTTCGGCTCAGGGACATGTAACTAAAATGTTCTACATTTAATTTGAAAATGTTTCTTTCAAACATACTTTCTCTTCAAACCATTCAACACGTCACTTTTCAGTGCAACACATCGAAAATATAGCGCCCTCGAGAGATAAGCAGGTTGGAGGGGGGCGTTACACTATAATGCGCAGAAAGCATTGCTCGTAATTTTCTTTTTAGTGCTTCCCCCCATAATGAGAAAATGCAATATTATAGACGTCCCCTGTAGGAAATTTAATGTACTTTCACGTGCTGTAGGGATTTTGTTGATAACATGTATATTTCTCGAGTTGTAGGGCGTGCAAGTGTGCGTTTCTGATGTTTTCGCAGAAGGGCCAAAAATTTGCTCTTTTTCATTGCGATCTAGCGCCTATACTGCTCGTCAGAAAATCAAACATGAGTAGTGCATTGAAAGACGACCGTCTGTCGTCTTCCATATATTTTTCGTATATTTCTGTAAAGTTATAATTTATTTAATGTCGCTAGATTATCATTTTGTTAAAACTTGAACCCCACTCTTTTCAAGGCTTGAGGAATAGCATTTTTATTTCATTTGTTAAAATATTGGTTAATATTGCTAGATTTTCTTATTTTCTTATGTTAATAATTTATTATTATATTAATTACTGTGGCATAAGTACGGCTTCTCCGCTACACCACTGTCCCTGGGAGAATGCGCAGTTGTTTTACATTTAAGTGGGTGCGAGAATCTATGGCTGTCTGAATGTGGGGAGTGATAGCTCGCTTTGCATCGTTCTTTCTGGCTCGTGTCGATAGCTGCTGATACTACCAAAGAGGTTTCCACACCCTTTGGTTGCGAGCTAATTGGCGAGCCTTCCCTCAGCGTAAGTCTACTCGCTCTCTGTCCCCACCACCGCTGATCTTGGATTTTCCGGCGTCCGCTGGCTTCCCGGCCACTCGGACAGTCCATTGTGTGCTGGTCTCTGGTGAGGTAAGGTTGGTCCTGCTCTTGTTTTTGGAGATGGTAGCATTTCATTGACTAGCACGTTTAACTTAGATTCGTGAACTTGGAATCATTTTTTTGGAAAATTTTCACCGATCATGATTTCCAATGGATAAAAGCGGTGTGTGTGATTCTAGTTGCAGTTTGATAACGGCCTGGTATGTAAAAATCACTTTTGATCATGTGGCAGTGTATGAACTCTGTGTAAATACTTTCTAGCTCTGTGAGGCCCGATTTCTAATAGGTGATATGTTCATTTTTGTACAGTGCATGTAAAACTCTTCTCATCCTTTTCTTCCGTGAGTGATATGTGTTCCACGTGGTTGGTTCATAGAACAAAGCCTTCAGCTTCTACTCTTGTTTGTTCCATGCCCATCAGGCAAGTAACTAAGCGAGTATCCTTCAGATTTCCACTAATATTTCGCGATCTTCTCTCCTCACCTAGTTTAATTTTGCCGTTTCTTCTCCGACTCTGTCAGTAATTCCACCTGCGCCTTGTACCACCTCCTTCAATAGCTTCCTTATCTAATTCTAGGCATTTCTATGGGTTTAATGCCGTAATACTTATTCTTATCTTTCCGACTATGTAATTATTTCACTTTTACGAGTTTTGGAGACTGGACTTCATCCGTTTCTGTAATCGCTACGTATCGCGAATAGCTGCATTTCTTTTGCTTCATTATAAAATTATAAGCATTTCTATGGGTTCCATGCTGTACTTAATTTTCTTTATTTTTCGGAAACTGAATTTATTCAATTTTATCGGTCTTCGGAACCACGTGTTCAGACTTCCGGGCTTTGTAGGTAGTCGCCTGAATTCACGCCACTTCTCATAAAACCGGTACTTAGATCGATTTCTAACAGACTGCAACTTAAGAGTCCACCGTGATTTTGTATAATGAATCCGATTTTCAACAACTTCACCTTCAGTGGTGTACGTTCATGTAATGTAATCATGCGTCGCTGTTAGCGTGTTTGCTCGCAGTCCAACTCAGATGTAATTTAACTTGGCTATACACACGCACCATCTCGAAACAGGCCTGACAGACCAGAGCCAGCTTCAAAGTGTTTTGTATTGTGTTTTGTGCTACCTCTGACTTGCTGAATTTCGCCTACGATAGTGGCGCCAGGTTGCACCTCGTCTCAGCACGCTGATTTTGGTGAGTTTCGCTGTGGCATTGCGTGTGTGTGAGCGAATGAGTGTTGTTTGTGAATCCTTCCTCCCGGTAGCGTTAAATCATGTATAATTTATTCTGGGCACCGACCGAATTAATCCATGTAAGAGATGCATTTTTATTGTATTAACAAAATTGGTTCCCCATTTTGCTTGTTTTGTATCTGAATAAACATGTATAAGTTCAGCATAAGCCGTAAGTTGCCTATAAATTGTAGATTTAGAGCACCTTCCCTCTTGTATTTAATATTGTTCTTCACATGTGCTGAGAACAAGTTCAGATGCATGTTTCTTATGTCTAAATTCCGTTGCGCCATAAATGTTTTCTTAGCCACCTTTATAAGATAAATTTAATTGTGGTGGCTTGCTTATTAATGGCTGTGTGTAATAACGTGTGAGCTGCTATGTATATTGACCACTGTAGTATTAACTTCCTGTTATTGAAGTAATTTGAAACGAGCCAGTTCTCAGTTTGGGCCGGGAAGCAATGTTTTATAGCAGGGAGTAACCGGTAGTTCACACGGACCTTATGTACTAATTGTAGTTATGAAACAAGGCTCTTGTTACTTACAGTGGTCGACTTTTATCTGGCTCACCACTGCCAGGATTCGCTCTTCTAGCGGGTCATCTGTATACTGAAATAGTTTTTGTTTTAAATGCGTGCGGGAATGTTCTTAAAAGCTTTCCTTTCCCTTCCCAGTGGAAGAATGTGTGAGATTAGCAGGGCGCATTAATCTATTTCATATTATGTTCTCACCACTCGTGTTTTCAGTGAATTTTTTTGTCATTTTGGAAGGGTTATTTTATTTAATTGTTTTTGTACAAAGAGCACAGCCACAGTTCATTGAGTGTGAAGGATTTAATTCGTGATTTGTTATGCGGTTGTTGTTAGGCTAATCTTGTGTTTGTTACTTCTCAAAATTACTTGTGATGATAGAGAATAGTTCTGCATTGACCGTTTCCACTCGCTCTATGCGTTTAAACCAAAGTCAGGACCGTGAAAAATCGACTAGGTCAGATTTTTGGTCCGACAGGGAATAAGTAGCGAGTACAGACGGCCGCGTTCCCGTTGAAAACGCGACTTGTTTAAACGTGGATGCGACCGGAAGTGAGGGCAGCGGCGAACAAACCGAGCTGCATAGCCATATGCCGGTTTCTGCTACTGCAAAAACTAGTTCAACCATTGTTACTAGGCCCACGTGTGTTTCTGATACGACAGTAAGCGATCTCATGGCCTTCATGAGAGAAATAAAAGCAGGGATGGGGAAGCGCGACTTATCGAGGTTTCTGCGCAGTGGAGGGATAACACCATTCAGATTATTAACAACACTCTGGATGGGTTGCGCACCAATTTAGTGTGCCTAGTTCAGGAATGGCATGAGGTAGCAATGAATAGTATCGCAGAAAACGCGACAAAAATTGCAGGAAATGCAGAAGCTATATCTGCCCTCTCCGAAAGTGTAGACATGAATATCCACTCTCTGGAGGAGAGATTTAATGAGTCACGGTCTGCACGGCCACTACGGTCGGGGGATCGAATCCCCCCTAGGGCATGGATATTTGTGCCGTCCTTAGTATAAGCTAGTTGATAAGTAGTTTGTAAGTTTAGGGACTGATGACCCCGTAGTTAAGTCCCATAAGTTCTACAAACATTTGAACATTTTTGAGAGATTTAATGAGAGAGTCGATTTGGTAGACGGTGGGGTGAAAACGCGCACAGATGAACTAGGCGCGCGCTTTGAAGAACTGGCCACCGCGGTGGCTCAGCTTCTACAGACCGGGGAGACAGTGGCAGACAGGGCAGCTCTCGCTGCTGTAAATGAATCGTAGGAAGTTCGCGACTTAATCCGATTCCAGGAACAACAGTGGGAAATTAACTGTAGGCGTTGTGATGTAGCTGTCGAGTTAGAAGAACGCGTCATGCATTTGGAGCAAGTCTCCGTTCCACCCCGACATCCCCCACAAGTAGGAAACGCCTGCCGCAGTTTGTGTGGAGGTCGGCCCTGTCGTTCTGACCGCGGAGATGATTCGGCTTTCGAGGAGGCGGAAGTCGAACCTCTCTGTGCCCGTCCTACCATAAGAGAAAGACCGAGTTGAGTACCTGTGCAAGAAACAGTGCAGGCATTTGATTATAATCACTTTTTAACCGTAAAAAAGTACCAGGTCTTCCAAAACTCTGCAAGCAGAATACACCCTCGTGCGTGGCTAGAGCAATTCGATTACTCTCTTCCTCCGAACTAGCCGGAAGGACAGAAAATCGAGTATGTGTGCGGATATCTCTAGGGGGAGCCCGCCACACGCATGCGACCTCTCTTAAGATATTGCCACTACTGCGATGATTTTCAGGAACATTTCCTGTCTGCCTACTGGTCTGAAAGGCAACAGGAACGAGTAAAAAGCAGCATTCTAGTGATGCCCCACTTTGCTAACAGCAATTGCAGGAGTCTCGTAGATTTCATTCGAGGAATGATGCAGAGAAATCAATTCCTCGACTACTCATTCCCTCCACGTGAATCGATAAGAATTTGCGCGTCGAAGCTCCCACGAAATGTGTGAAATGCCGTCCTTGCGGAAAGTTGCAAGGAGGACATTGAGTCCTTACCTGGAGGACTTAGAATATGATGATGATTACGGACCTAGAAGAGACGGCAACGGCTCTTCAAGGAGAAGTAATCGTAGCGCTAACAGTGTTAGGCACAACCGTGCGGAAAGCAATAGCAGCGTGGAGTCCGGTCCTTCCAATGTTGAGAATCAGGAACAGTGGAGGAACGGGCACGGTTATTGGTGTGGTAAGAGAGAAGACAAGCGGCGAAAGTTAGGAGACGGTAATAAGGGCTACTGACCCAATAAAGGCCCATGAAAACCACGCGACCCGCCAACAGAAAACATTGAAATCAGGTCCGCTGATCCGTGCCATAACAAACAGAAATACACCGATCCTAGCACAAGCCAGTAATAATTTGCCATAGTTGATCATCACTCGATCAACCTAAGCTTTCCTTAATTTTGTGTTTCTAAGGTAAATTTCAGTGATATTCTCACCAACCATGTCATTTGTATATATACATGTGACAGACGTCACTTCTGATCCTGCAGCTGTTATTATTTAATATTCATAGAAAATATGACATCAACTGCGATTGGGCAAAGCTGAAAATGTGTACCCTGCCGGGATTCGAACCCGGGTCTCCTGCTTTCTAGGCAGTTGCGCTGACCCCTACACCACTGGGGACACAGTGAGCACCGCACCTGCAAGGCTTACCCATGCACGCCTCCCGTCAGATACATTTGTGTTAGTAGATTTATGTTGTATTTTGTATGTCTTTTGTAGTGTTTTCTTTAAATGGTTGTTTTTAACAGTGTATTTTGCTATATGTGTCCTTTGTATATGTGTGTGTTTGTTGAGAGATTTCATTTTGCCATAACGCATCTTCATGTTGTATGCGTGTTTTGGGTACTATAAGGTACACGCCCCTACTGTGGTGGATAACAGCAACTTGCCAGTTCCATCTGGTCGGCTGTTCGACGTACGTTACCTTGGCGCTACCTTTTGCACGTAAAAAATTATTAGTGTGACATGTGCAAGTGTCTCTGTTAGCTATAAGGCTGCCTGCCTCACATAGTCCTTTTTTTTGTCCATGCTTTTATCTTTTTGTTTCCATCGTGGGAATTTGTGGTGCATAATCAAGGTTCTTTAGGTCATGTTAAGTATTTTATTGTGTATATTTTGTGTATGTCTTGTTTATGGTAATTTGTGTCCCTGTATATCGTTTTAAGTGTGTGTGCTCTTCTTCACTGTGCGTGAAACTAGCCTTGTTTAGCAAGTGCTTTAGTTGCCATCTTCACTGCAAATTTTATATCGGCAATCTCCCCATTAGGTAGCATGTTTATAAGACGCCGTGGTAGGCGCCAACGCCGTAATTCATAGGATTTTTAGTTGCACCTAGATGCACTGTGGTGTTGATGCTCAAGGGTCTAGATAATTTTGTGTAGGGATTGTCCGTTTGAATAACAGGAGGTGTGTGTTTCGACCGGAAGACGGTCGCGGCAGAGCACTAACGAAGGGGTTCATCAAAGTTTCATTTACAGTATACACCCTGGCTCATAAATAGAACCAAATTATATCAGTTGACGACTGCAGTCGATTCACCACCTCTTGTAGTTGCATGCCCATCAACCAGGCAGCCAGGAGGCCCTGCAAGACCAACCCTTTCTACTGCCTCTCCAATGTCAATGAACGATGGTGGGCAGCCAACTCCTGCAACCTGGCCAATACCGATAGACGTTGACCACACACCTATGGCGAACCACACACTGCCAGGCTCATCTGATGCCATGGATGTCGAACCAGACTCGGACACTGGCCTCTGTGTGGCTCATCTCTATGCAGGGGAGAGATGTCATGTACCGGTGGTTCGCCTGAGGACCGGACAACCTGGAATGCAGGGTACAAGCGCATGGATGCATACCAGTGAGGCGCTCCACAGCGGCGGTTCCGGAGTCACCAGAGCACTACCAGGGAGTGCACTAAACCGGAACTATTTTCCTCCGCACAGTCACGTGAGACCAGCTCGAGACTACTATGTGTCACTGCGCGCCGACTATTTAGGTGGGGAGGTGGGGGCGCAGTGCAACACGACGGCAGTTCTCCTCCGACCGTTAACTCTCTAGGAGTTAAAGACGACGACAGTCCGATGCGAGCAAGTGCTCGTAAACATTCTGAATTCACAGTTGAGAACATCACTCTAGCAGACATTCCGCCTGCTGCTTGATAACCACAAATTACAAATGGCTTCTTCCCTTCACGTTGTTACTAGAGATGTTTGTATGGATAATTCTTGCAACACTTCAGCTGAATTAACAGATTCCTCCCATCAGAACACAGCATCAGATGCAAGTACAGACATTTCTGACCTTGATCCCCCCACTTCACCTGCACTTGAAACTGGTGTTGTGACACAACCTCGACTAATCCAACAGTCATGGGCCACTAAATGTGGCACCCGTGCTAGCCTAAGGACAAGAACTGGACCGAAACTCCCCAAAGACTTATCCAAACACGAAATCAATTGCGGAAGGTGATAACTATGTTTGAAATAGGTGTAGTTTATAGCAATAAAAGAAGTCTGATTACTATGAAACAAAAATTAACTTAGGTAATCTTGCAATACTATTGTCGGGCTAATTAAAATTATTAACACAGCGTGGGATGCAGTATTGCAGTGCAAGTGGCACTCAGAAACAAAGTTACTGAAAGGCTTATAATTAGTGGTAAAAAATTAATAAAAACCTACTGATGTTATGGTTAGTGCTGTTCCTAATGTTCTGTGTAAATAAGTGAGAAATTGGTTATGATTATCACCTATAATAAAAAATCTACTAAAAGAACATTGACTAGTATGTATCACTTTGTTGAAAATAATGAAATCTTTCTCCCTACCATGAAATTAATGATTCTGTTACAGTTAACTATTATTGAAGTAACACTTTGCTGAATAGGTTCATCAATTAAATCTGCTAGCCTGGAATCTAGAATGAGGTCACTCAAACTGTACTGACAATTTATAGGAACATGGAAGTTCGTGTCTGAACTATTTCAATTATATGAAATGATTTAAATTAGTTATGTGGCAAAACAGTAACTTATTCCTACCAATACTATTGTGAAAGAGCAATGAAATTTATAGTTTCAAGCACTGTATATTGTACTAGGAAGATTCTCCAAAAAATTTACATTATAAAAATTGATTGCTGCTTTTAGAAAAAAATAGAATGACACGGTTAATAATTCTTTACAGGAGAGGATCCCTATTAGGTTATGTGACATGGGATAAATTAGGGTTACGTACACACTACTTTAAACAGGAATGTAACCTCTATTAAAAAACATTCAAAACACAAGTTAATCTCTCAACGACCAGTTTATAAACAGTAACAATAAATATTGTGACCTGATATTAATGCGGAGTAGTGGCGATGTGGCGACGGAGCGTATAGAGCTCAAATTTCATCTTTATGCAGTTTGTGAGCCGACATTGTAACAGCGGTTTCCAGTAGCTTCCATTTAGCTCAATATGGAGACAGTAGAAGTTTTACCATTGCATCTGCACGTTCACCGAGGCCATTGTACGTAGATTGGTCTTCTGCCTCCAGTGAAACAAATATTTGGGCAGAATACAGTAGCACAAGTCTGCCACTACGTCTTGCTGTTGTGCCCTCAGGTTCACTACTGGTGTGAGGTCCCACCACAGACTGACTGCTGTGAATGCCAACCTTCGACTGACTACTCTGTCTCCGTTAGCTGCGCGCCAACACCACCTTTTCATTTACAATGGAATTCCGTTCACATTGGAATTACTACTTCTCTTACATATCATGCTGGTCGTGAGATATTACAAATTTACAAAATACTGACATACATAAAACGATACAAAAATAAAATTGACATTACCGAAACAATTAAAATTACAAAAATATTATGCAAAAATAAACATGATATAGATATTCATTAAACATACAAAGCACACGAAGTACAGACATCACATACCATACAATAGTGGAATCGGTTGTAACATGAATGAAATTTAGTATCTAACATGTCATAGCATAAAAATTGAAATATTATTATAAAAAAATGTTCAAAATTGGGCAATGGCGTTATAGTGTGTATCAAACAAAAGTTTCGCCAAACTTAAATGCAGTGAGGGGGAAAACCCCTAAACACATGGAAGACGACTCTGGTATTCTTGATGAAGGACAATCGTGTTCTGTATCGTCTGATGCAGAGAATATGGTTGTCAATGATCCTGACGACACTTTTGATAATTTATGTTGCAAGCGTATACCATAAGAACATAACAAGCATACAATCTGCTTTAAAACTAGCATCATTGCAGCAATTGATTTACGATAATGCTGCAGATATTGTTTTGTTACTGGAAGTATCACTCTCAAAACTGTTTATTCCGGGTTTTACAACGATTTTAAATTACGCACTTGCGTTTTCTGTGGGTATCGCTATTCGTTTTAGAAACGGCATACCAATTACCGACGTTGAACTCGTAGATTCTGGAAGGGTATTGGCTGTAAATTATATGATTCAACCTTAATACTTACGCTCCATCCGAAAATAATAAAAGACAAGAACAAGTTAGTTTTTGTAAAGAAGAGTTAATCTATCTCTTACGTAAAAACCCGACATCACTGTTATTACGTGGACATTTCAAATGCGTATTACATGAAAAAGATCAATCCCCTAATTTTAATTTTTGTTTGGAGCTACTAACAGTAGTACGCAATTTAAAATTACAAGATGTGTGGGAAATTAAATACCCCACTCTCGTTAAATTTACATTTTTTACCGCAACTTCGTGTAGCAGACTTGAACGTCTTTATGTTAGTGATAAGTGAAAACTTCAGTGCAGCCGTTTTAAATGTTGATGTCATTCCCGCCAGTTTTACAGATCACTGCGTTCTCGCAGGTACAATAAATTTCGAACGACAACCATTTAAATTTTACAGACCACCTTGTAGGAAGATGCTGATTCGGAAGCACTTATACAGAAAGTGGAACACCTGTGTACGCGTACAAAACTGCTATCCATCGGAACTTAACTGGTGAATTCAACGTGCGAAACCGAAGTTAAGTTGTCTTTTGACAGCATATAGTTATAACAGAGCGAGACACGAAGCTGACTTTCGAATATTACTACTCAATTCTCCGTGAAATTCATGACAAATGTTTGTAAATCTATCGGACCAAATTGCGTGGTAATCAGTCAGTAGCTTACAAACTACATAAACTAAGGTAAACTAACCTAAGGACAACACACACACACACACACACAAACACACACACACGCCCTAGGGAGGACTCGAACCTCCAACGGCGAGCAAAACTCGCGCCCCGCAGCGAGGCGCCTTAGACCGCTCTGCTACTCCACCGCGGCAATTCATGACACTTCAAAATTTCCTTCTGACCGTCTCCCCGAGATAAAACGAATTAAAGCAAATCTTGTTAGTATTATAAGGCGTCAGATGGAAAGACTAAAGGTAAAATCGAAGCCTAAATCTGTTGTAGCCGGTGAGAAGACATCCATCTACCATTTGTTTCGACATCACAAAAACAGTAGGCGTGTGTTAATTGATGGCTTTCTATCAGCTGACAGCCAACGGTTAACAACGCAAGAAGAAATACGTCGCGAGCTTACCTCATATATACTATGAAACTATGTGTGATGCAATTACCACTGATCCTGATGTTGATGAGCTTTCAACAGCTTTACCACCGGTTTTAACAGAAAACAGTAACAGAGAATTTTTAGATACCTTCAATGTGGATGAAATCCGAGATTTTATTGCATTTTCGCCATCACATAAGTCACCTGGCCCTGATGGCCTCAGAAAAGAATTTTATATGCGAGTTTGGAGTATTATCGGGATAGCTTTCACCGATGTTGTAAATGACATTTTTGACGGCTGCATGATTCCCCCCGAGTTCAAATCTGGCACCGCTGTACTGATTCCGAAAATTGTTGGCTCGAAGACAGCTGTTGATTTTCGTCCATTGACGCTTTTAAATTTTGATTATAAGACAGTTACTAGGGCTATTAACGTCCGATTAACTCTTCTGCTCAAGAATGTGATTACTCCTTGTCAAAGCTGCTTTCCTAATCGTTATATTATGACACATTTGCCAGAGTGTCGTGATGTAGTGTCGATTACTGCTGACACCAACATTCACTGTGATTTTTTTATTTGTATATTTTGGTAAAGCGTTTGATCGTGTGTCCCACTCCCTATTCAAAATACTGCTACGCAGACTTGGTTTTAATGAGGATGCACTGATAGTTAATAATAATATGATTACTGGCCTTACAGCAAAGATTAGTATAAATGGGCAACTATAAAAGAATATTGCTCTAAAACAAGGTTTACCACAAGGCAGCCCGCTTTCCATGACTTTATCTGCTTTGATTCTTCAAGCTTTACTTATGCGCCTTAATACAAGACTTAGAAGTCTTACTGTTGCTGGAGTCACCCAAACTGCAACAGCTTACGTAGATGATTTGGTTGTTTTACTCCGTTCTTTTACTAAATTACAGGTAGCGAAACGGAAATAGACAAATATTGTACAGCCTCAGGATGTCGACTTAATCCAGACAAAACCAAACTTTTAAATCTGCGAGGCTGTGTAAATGTGACAGTTTCAAGGGCACTGTAGTCTGGCGACACACATATTTGGGTGTCGTTCTCGATCGTTGCCGGCCGCAATGGCCGAGCGGTCTGCAGCGCGTCAGTCACAGTCTGCACGGCCGCTACGGTCGGGGTTTCGAATCCTCCCTCGGGCACGGATGTTTGTGTCGTCTTTAGTGTATGGTAGTTCACAAGTAGTTTGTAAGTTTACGGGCTGATGACGCCGCAGTTAAGTCCCTTAAGGTTAACAAACATTTGATCATTTGAACTTGATCGTTGCCCACTTCGTATGGCTGCAAAAAATTTGAAGACTGCTACCGCTAAGCTTCGAGGCGTTCTGATAGAACACTCGTGGCGTACCATAGTGTTAATACAGGAAAAAGCTGTTCTCGAAACTTACATATTGTGTCGAGTGTACCACATTGCTCAGTTGTTTCCACTTCAAAAAATGCAGGGTACAAAAATAGTGTAACTCGTTGGCAGACATGTTTGGCGTGGCGATATCCTTAAATTACAACTAAGCCCCAACAAGAGGGCGATCTGTCGTCAACCGATGTCCGCATGAAGGCTGGCGCCCTGTACGTAGGCGGACTCAGCATGCTGTCATCCGACAGCCGAGCAGGAGCAGCCGAGCGCCAAGTTACGCATCGCGCCGCTTCTCGCGTCGGAGGTCCGAATCCTCCCTCGGGTATGGATGTCTGTGTTGTTCTTATGTTAGTTTAATTTAGTTTAAGTAGTTTGTAAGATTATTGATTGATGACCAATGTAGATTCTGATCTCATAGAATTACAAGCATTATTTATTTATTTATTTTAACTCTGTCAGTCACCTCAGGATTATTTGATACCGTTCGTCCTGCGAGTGTGGTACCGCCTGTCAATGTAGGATCTCTCAGTGCAAAACTTTACCATATACGTGAGTTTTACATAGAGATCAGCTATCTGAATACCCCACTGAAACGTCGACCTGTTCCTGCTGCAAAATCATTGCTGGAAAAATGGTACAGATTTTACTTACCAAATCCTATCGACATAAAAAAAAACAAGTTTGGAGTGGAAAACAATATGGTTTAACATTAGTTTACCGATACTTGCAACAGCTGTCGCCTCCCATTGGTACAGGGTAGTTAATGATCTGATCCCTACCAACCAACGACTTCACCGTATAGAAATCTGTGCATCCGACCTCTGTTAAAAATGTCGTCTTGTTGACACGCTACGTCACAGATTTACGTGTAACGAACGTCTTAGGATGTGGCAGTTTGGTACACCGACAGCTAGACTTTCACACAAGAAGTCATGAATCGGCGTTTACGACTGGTATACTTTTTTTGGCCAGAAACCAAATTCTGCCCTCAAGCCAAGAATAACACCATCGAGTGGCTTCTTGGCTATTTAATTTCCAATTACCAGTGGTGTTGTCATTACGGATTTTAACACGTTCATAATGTACATGATTGATACGTATTTAAAAATGAAATCACTGCCAACGTTAAAGAGGGAATTTGCTAACAATTTGCTTACAATTGTCTTTGAAAGAGAGGGTGTTGGTTAAAACTTGAATGAAGACCGTCTGTCGTCTTCCATATATTTTTTGTATATTTCTGTAAAGTTATAATTTATTTAATGTCGCTAGAATATCATTTTGTTAAAACTTGAACCCCACTCTTTTCAAGGCTTGATGAATAGCATTTTTATTTCGTTTGTTAAAATATTAGTTAATATTGCTAGGTTTTTCTTATTTTCTTATGTTAATAATTTATTATTATATTAATTAATGTGGCATAAGTACGGCTTCTCCGCTACGTCACTGTCCCTGTGAGAATGTGCAGTTGTCTTACTTTTAAGTGGGTGCGAGAATCTATGGCTGTCTGAATGTGAGTACGAGCAGCCAGCTTTGCATCGTTCTCTCTGGCTCAGAGTCGATAGCTGCTCATGCTACCACAGAGGTTTCTACACCCTTCGGTAACAACATAATCGGCGAGCCGTCTCCAGCGCGAGTCTCGCTTTCCGTCCCCACCACCGCTGTTTCTTGGGCTTTCCACCTTCCGGAAGCTTCTCGTGCCCCCGTGGCCGCTCGGCTGTTCTTTCTGTGCTGGTCTTCTGGTGAGGTAAGATTGGTGTTTGGAGATGGTAGCGTTTCATTGTCTAGCATGTTTGACTTAGACTAGGAACTTCATTTTTTGGAATATTTTCTCCGATCGTGTACAGAAATGTGTTCTCGTTGTTTTTTTTTTTTTTTTTTTTTTTTTTTTTTTTTTTTTTTTTTTTTCAATTAAGTGATTTCCAATAGATAAACGCGGTGTGTGTCATCCTAGTTGCAGTTTGATAACGGTCTGGTATGTTAAATCCTTTTGTGATCATGTGGCGGTGTATGAACTCTGTGTAAATACTTTCTAGCTTTGTGGGGCCCGATTTCTAATAGGTGATACGTTCATTTTTGTACAGTGCATGTAAAAATCTTCTCATCGTTCCTTCCGTGAGTGATATGTGTTCCATGTGGTTGGTTCACAGAACAAAGCCTTCAGCTTCCACTCTTGTTTGATCCATGCCCATCAGGCAAGTAACTATGCGGGTATCCTGATTTCCACTAATATTTCGCGATCTTCTCTCTCCGCCTATTTTAATTTGCCGTTTCTTCTGCGACTTGCAGTACGCACTCTCTCTTTGTCAGTAATTCTCTCTGAGCCTTGTACAACCTCCTTAAATAGCTCCCTTGTGTAATTCTAAACATCTGGGTTACATGCTGTGATTATTTTTATTTTTCCGACTATGTAATTATTTTACTTTTACGAAGTTTTTGAGACTTGACTTCATCCCTCTCTGTAAGCGCTCCCTATCACGTGTAGCTGCATTTCTTACGCTTCTTTATGTAATTCTAAGAATTTGTATGGGTTGGATGCTGTAATTCTTAATTTTGTTTTTCCGACTTTGTAATTATTTCACTGTTACGAGTTTTGGAGACTGGACTTCATCCGTCTCTGTAATCGCTCTCTATCGCGTGTAGCTGAAATTCTTTCGCTTCCTTATATAATTCTAAGCATTTCTATGGGTTCCATGCTGTAGTTAATTTTCTTTATTTTTCGGAAACTGAATTTATTCAATTTTATCGCTTTTCGGAACCACGTAGGTCCGAGTTCCGACTTCCGGGCTTTGCAGCTAGTCGTCTGAATTCACGTCACTTCTCATAAAGCCAGTACTTAGATCGATTTGTAACAGACTGCAACTTAAGAATCCACCGTGATTTTGTATAATGAATCCGATTTTCAACCACTTCACCTTCAGTGGAGTGCGTTCATGTAACTTAGTCGTGTGTCGTCGTTAGCGTGTTTGCTCGCGGTCCAATTCAGATGTAATTTACCTTGGCTATACACACGCTCCATCTCAAAACAGGCACGACAAACCATACAGAGCTTCAAAGTGTTTTTGTATATTGTATTTGTGCTACCTCCGACTTGCTGAATTTCGCCTACGATAGCGGCGCCTGCTTCCACCTCGTCTCAGCACGCTGATTTTGGTGAGTTTCGCAGTGGCAATGCGTGTTTGTGAGCGAATGAGTGTTATTTGTGAATCGTTCCCTCCCAGTAGCGTTAAATCATGTATAATTTAGGCTGGGCACCGTCCGCTTTAATCCATGTAAGACATCCATTTTTATTGTATTAACAAAATTGGTTCTCCATTTTGTTTTTTCTATCTGAAGAAACAAGTTTAAGTTCAGCATAATCCGTAAGTTGCCTATAAATTGTTGTTTTAGAGCACCTTCCCTCTTATTTAATATTGTTATTCACAAGTGCTGAGAACAAGCACAGATGCAATGTTTCTTCAGTCTAAATTCCGTTGCGCCATAAATGTTTTCTTAGCCACCTTTCTAAGATAACTTTAATTGTGGTGGCTTGCTTATTAATGACTGTGTGTAATAAAGTGTGAGCTGCTATGTATATTGACCACTGTAGTATTAACTTCCTGTTACTGAAGTAATTTGAAACGACCCAGTTCTCAGTTTGGGCCAGGAAACAATGTTTTATAGCAGGGAGTAACCGGTAGTTCACACGGACCTTATTTGCTAATTTTATTGATAAAATAAAGCTCTTGTTTCGCACAGTGGTCGACTTTTATCTGTCTTACCGCTGCCAGGATTCGCTCTTCTAGCGGATCATCTGTTAAAAGAAATGGCTTTTTGCTTTAAATGCGTGCGGGAATATTCTTAAAAAAAAAAAATCCCTCCCAATGGGTGTATGTGTGATATTTCATTTTAAGTTTTCAGAACTTGTGTATCTCACTGATTTTTTTTTTTTTTTTTGTCATTTTGGAAGGGTTATTTTATTTAATTGTTTTTGTAAAAGGAGCACAGCCACAGTGCACTGCCTGTGAAAGTTTTAGTTCATTTTCCGTTACACTTTTATTTTGTTAGGATAATCTTGTGTTTGTTACTTTTGTTGTTCTAAATTACTTGTGATGGAGAATAGTTCTGCCTTGTCCGTTTCCTCTCGCCCTAGGCGATTAAACCAAAGTGAGGATCGTGAAAAGTCGTCTAGGTCAGATCTTTCGACCGAAAGGGAAAAAGTTGCGAGTACAGACGGCCGCGTTCCCGGTGAAAACGCGACTTGTTTAGCAATAACATTTGCGTGTCTTAATATTTTTATTGCTTCAATTCTTTGTTTACTGTAATAACACACTAAACAAATGACTAAGAATATGAAAAGCATGCTTCAGGAAGTGTATATTAATTTCATATCTGAACGAGGATCTATTCAGTTGACTCAGTTATGAGTAAAATTATGTGTTTCAGCATTTACCTGCAAATAAAATCAACGACGCATGAATAATTTAACGTCACGATATTATGCGGGAATTTCCTTCGCAAAATTTATTCACGTAGATTAGATTAGATTATTACTTGTTCCATAGGTCATGAATATGAAACTTCATAATGATGTGGAACGTGTCAGGTTAATGAAAGGTGTCCTTAGAATTTATTACTTTGTACTAAATATTACATGACACAATATCTTTTTAATTATCATTATTATTTTTTATTATTTTTATTTTTATTTTTTTTTTTATTTTTCAAGATTTACTCATTTATATCTAAAAATTCATCTACAGTGTAGAAAGAGTTGCCATTCTGAAATTCTTTTAATTTATTCTAAAATGCTAGTTGGTTATCTGTCAGGCGTTTGATGCTGTTTGGTAGGTGACGAAATACTTTTGTGGCAGCATAATTCACCCCTTTCTGTGTCAAAGCTAGATTTAACCTTGAATAGTGAAGATCATTCTTTCTCCTAATGTTGTAGTTATGTACACTGCTATTGCTTTTGCATTTGGTGGGATTGGTAATAACAAATTTCATAAGTGAATATCTATACTGTGAACCTACTGTGAACATCCCTAGCTGTTTAAATAAGTGTCTGCAGGATGATCTTGGATGGGCTCCAGCAATTATTCTAATTACACGCTTTTGTGCAATGAATACTTTTGTATTCAATGATGACTTACCCCAGAAAATGATGCCATACGAAAGCAGAGAATGAAAATAGGGATATTTAGCTAATTTACTGAGATGTATATCACCAAAATTTGCAATTACCCTAATAGCATAAGTAGCTGAACTCAAACGTTTCAACAGATCTTCAATGTGTTTTTCCAGTTCAACCCCTCATCAGTGCATACACCTAAAACTTTTGAATATTCTACCTTTGCTACAGATTTCTGCTCAAAGTCTATATTTATTAATGGTGTCATTCCATTTACTGTATGGAACTGTATGTACTGTGTTTTATGAAAATTTAATGACAGTCCATTTGCTGAGAACTATTTAATGACTTTCTGAAAGACTTCGTTTACAATTTCTTCAGTTAGTTCTTGTCTGTCAGGTGTGATAACTATACTTTTATCATCAGCAAAAAGAACCAGCTCCTCATCTTCATGAATACAGAATGGCAAGTCATTAATATATGTTAAGAATAACAAGGGGGCCCAAGACCGAACCTTGTGGCACACCATTTTTGATTGTTCCCAGTTTTAGGAATCAGCCGTTTTTTGCATATTATGTGAATTACTTATGTCAACTTTCTGCACTCTTCCTGTTAGGTATGATTTAAACCATTTGTACATTGTTCCATTCATACCACAATACTTTAGTTTATCTAGAAGAATTCCATGATTTACACAATCAAAAGCCTGGGAGAGATCACAAAAAATCCCAACGGGTGATGTCTGGTTATTCAGAACATTTAATATTTCATTGGTGAAACTATATATAGCATTTTCTGTTGAAAAGCCTTTCTGAAAACCAAACTGACATTTTGTTAGAACTTTATTTTTACCTATGTGTGAAACTACTCTAGAATACATTACTTCTTCAAGATTTTTGCTGTCAAGATTAGTTGCTGTCATCAGACGTATCCTCTGTTTTGTGTTGTGGTTTAACAATAGCATATTTCAGTCTATCAGGAAAAACACCCTGCTTCAGAGAACTATTACATATGTGGCTAAGAATCCTACTTAATTCTTGAGAACAAGCTTTTATTACCCTGCAGGAAATACCATCAATTCCACGTAAGTTTTTACTCTTGAGAGAGTTTATTTTTTTTTTTTTTTATTTCAGAAGGAGAGGTGGGTGGAATTTCTATTGTATCAAATTGTGTGGGCCGGCCGCCGTGGCCGAGGAGACTGAGGCGCTCCAGTCACGGTCTGCACGGCCACTATGGTCGGGGGTTCGAATCCCCCCTCGGGCATGGATATTTGCGCCGTCCTAGTTTGTAAGTAGTTCATAAGTAGTTTGTAAGTTTAGGGACTGATGACCCCGTAGTTAAGTCCCATAGACTATACAAACATTTGAACATTTGAAATTGTGTGGGTATGGTCTGTTCCATTAACTGCCTAGCTTCTTCTAATGAATATTTAGATCCTATTTTCTCCACAACATTTAAAAAGTAATTATTAAATACGTTTAATTATGAATTAAAAATTATCATAGGACAGATCCGAGGGTCGCTTCTGGGCTCTTAGGTTTCTCTTACAGTTTTCTTTAGTCAGACTCTTCTTCCTGTATTTGTGAATTCAGATGGAAGTACTATAATATTTACCTTCCTTCTTGGCTTATGAAGAACAATCAAAAGTGCAACACTGAGACGTTATTCAAACCCGAAAATACGAATATTCACAACACTTCTTATGGCAGGCAAGTAACGTATAGGACCAAGATGGTGGACTTAATCAGATGGCTGCATTTCAGCTAATCACGAGTTGCAGAAGGCGGAAGGCGGCCCGGGAAAGGATGGCCATATTTTCCCTATACAGAGGTTTGCCTGGGATCCTATATCTGCTGCCTATGAGTCTCGTGTATGAATAGCCTACTACTGAATACTCTACTACTTCCGCTACTGATCGCTTTTTAAACTATAGTCTCCATTGTGATGCGCCAATCATAGAGCAATTAACTCTGCACATGCCTTACGATTTCCGGTTCTACCACTCAGTTCTTCTTCATTTAGATTTCTTAGGCCTTCTAGAATGTTACCGTACATTTTCACCGACTCTGTGTTGTTACAGCGCCGTTCCTCTTCAAGTGCAGGAAAGGAACTCACGCGCGATACATTATTTCATTTGTGGCTGAGCCGTTTGTCTCGGCTCCATCGGCATCTTGCTGTAGCACTATGAAGACCGAGTATACCTGGACAGTGCATACGTACCTGCTAACGAGAAACCAAATATTACAATTTTATTTTATCAACGTGCAAATTTTTGGCTGCGCTTTATTTGCATAGAACGGCGGTTCCCGAAATATTTTCCGCGGAACCTAACGGTTCTGAAATCGCAGGGGTTTCGCTAAAAAGCCCAAACAGCGAATATGAAATGTACTGCACAATAAAACCAAACGACTGACTGGTGGCATAGTTGGCATCCAAACAACAAAGAAGAAAATTAATCCGTTATCTGTATTGTAGCTCAAACGCGGTTGGGGACAGACCAATTGTTTCTCCAAGCAAGCAGTCACCAAAGGAAATCGGTTTATCACAGTATGGCGTCTGGTCTCCAGGGTTAGCATATGCTCGTTCCACGTCTGCATGCTTAATCGTTCTTGGTTTTTCTAGCCACACCCAGAAAGTTCTCCGTCATTTAAACTGCTTGTACTATTTCTCGCGGACGGCAACATCTAATCGGTCAATGAGGGGTGCTCATTTTAGTTCATTCTGCCGATAGCAATACTTCGGAACAAATATATGTCAACTGATCACCGAATTGAAACTTCCTGGTACATTAAAATTGTGTGCCGGAACCGGGACTCGAACCTGGGACCTTTGCCTTTCGCGGCCAAGCGCTCTATCGACTGAGCTATCCCGACACGACTCACGATGCCGCCTCACAACTTTTCTTCCACCAGTACCTCGCCTCCTATTTTCCAAACTTCACAGAAGCTCTCCTGTGAACCTTGCAAAACTAGCACTCCTGGAAGAAAGGATATGGTGGAGACATGGGTTAACCACAGCCTAAGGGATGTTTCCAGAATGAAACTTTCACTCTGCAACGTAGTGAAATTTTCATTCTGATCACCGAATTGTTTTGAGCAGTGTATTATACTTGAGGCGAGGTGGAAGTATGCAGTGCTTGTTTGTATCTTAGGTGAAAGCAGTAATATGCAAGATAGATGCAGTTGTCAATTAAATACTTTGTGCAATCAAAATTAAGTTAATGTTTATTTTCACTCGTTAAATAATACAAATATTGAACGAAAAATGTTCAAATGTTTGTATTGCTTATGGGACGTAACTACGGGATTATCAATCCCTAAACTTACAAACTACTTATGAACTAACAAATACTAAGGACGACACAAATATCCATGCCCTAGGGGGGATTCGAACCCCCGACCGTAGTGGCCGTGCAGACCGTGACCGGAGCGCCTCAGTCCCCTCGGCCACCGTGGCCGTCTATTGAACGAAAACAATAAAAATGCAACAAAACAAACATAATGATTGCACTGTTACTTATTTAAATAATGTGTTTTCTTTATTTCCAAATCTACTACATCATTCAGAACACTCAGGCACCAGAAGTAGGAAAACGACGGAAGAACAATGGTTAGTAAAAATAAAGATTAGATTTCGGGTTTCCCAGGGAGAAAACGTCATCTTAAGGGTTCCATGACGATAAACGTTTGTCAGCTCCTGGACCAGAATGTCCAGTAAGAGTACTTTCTTGTTTCCCATTTTCCACCATTGAGAGGTGAGAGCCTATAAAATACATCGATGGCTGTAACAGTCGTTTGCGTGCGCTGAATTTCTTCTCCGGAACCTGCAGAATCCTGTTTATTCAGTATGGTATAGTTTTAAGTGGCTCATTCCTGCACAGTTGCTGCCTACCGTGACAAGCTGTGTGTGTTACTATAACCAATATTCCGAATTAGCACGTAATGTGACTTTGGCGGTGATAGCAGCTTGTGTCAACTTCCGGCCGCCTTACGCTGGACGAAGATAAGTGTGTGGAGGCGAGATGGGCGGCGCCGATAAGACTTATCTGCTATCGGCGAGCCGCGCCAGCTGTCCGCCGGCCGCCAGAGGACTCAGCGCGCGCACTGCTCCAAGGTATTTACACCATTGCTCTTCTCTTCTAAATTACTTTCATTCTACTCAAATACGCGTTTTACATTTGTTTACATCCCATCAATGGCTCTCCTCATTTTTTCTGAGAGGTATTTTCGCCCGTCACTCTTCAGTAATATCTGTGCAGTTCGTATTTCGCTTATGATATGCCATAAAGTGACGTTTACATTGATTGTCGCAATATAATTCAAGATCCTTATAAAATAATTTTTAATTTCGACATATCATGTACGGTATACATCGATGGTGTAAAGCTTGGATTATCAGTCCTAACTTCTGTTGTATGTCTGTAGTTGTGAATACGGAAGATACGGCAACTGATCTTCATCCGTGTCGTATTTAATCTTGGTGCTTCTGTTATTTCTGACATGGGTGAATCAAAAGACCTCTCCCGTATATATATAATAGTAAGGTGTAGGGAGAACCATTACGTTTAAGTAAATAGCAGGCCGCGGTGGCCGAGGGGACTGAGCCGCTCCAGTCACGGTCTGCACGGCCACTACGGTCGGGGGTTCGAATCCGCCCTCGGCATGGATATTTGTGCCGTCCTTATTCTTAGCTAGTTCATAAGTAGTTTGTAAGCTTAGGGACTGATGACCCCGTCGTTAAGTCCCATAAGTTCTACAGACATTTGAACATTTTTAAGTAAATGTGGATGAATGTCAATTGGCGAATCTTCCACTTTCACACGTAGAAACCAATAACGCAAGTTAGAACTAATAATACAAGCTTTACATTAACGACGTCTACCATGTGTTAAAATTTAAAATTATGTTACAACGATCTACGATGATATTATGTAAATACTACTTTGTGCCACAACATTACCGCAATAGGATCTGTACAGATATCACGGAAGAGTGACGCGCGAAAAATCTCCCAGAAAGATAAATAAAGGCGCAGATGGCCAGCAGCTTCCTTCAGTGGGAACGCACATTACTCGCATATTGGAACTAACGGAACAGCTAAATGGCGCGAGGCGTCCGGATCACGTACAGGGTACTAAGCACAAGTCCCGTCCCCACAAATCATCAAAATAGAATAAGACAAATCAGATCTAAAAAGGAAAGACTCAAGTGTTACTATTTTCCGCGTGCTGTTCGAGAACAGAACGATACGGAAATATTATGAAACCTCTGACAGGCATTAAATGTGATTTGCAAACTGTAGTGAAAGCGTATATTGATTTAATTCATTGTCCACTGACAACTAATGTAAATTCCTTTGTACTTTGCCAGTGGTAACCCTGCGTTACTAACGTCTTGTTTTAAACGCTCTTTACCAACACCCTTCTTTCAGGCGGTTCTGACCTTTTGTTAGTAACACCCGCCAGTTCGGCGGATGTGATTCCAAAACTCTACCTGTGTACACTTGTTTATCAAGTGTTCCTCATAAAGAAGTGTTCAGCAATTATCAGGTGGCAATAAGTACTGAAAAGGTGTTTTATTCATTTAAAAGTCTTGCATACAGAGGTGTATAACGATAAGTCACGAAAAACTTCTTTTACAAGTACAACATTACATCTTTCTTTTTCATCAAACAAATTAATATAATCCTCATGCTTATTATTCACTTTAACATAACATTACTCCTGTAACACAGAGTGCATTGTTAGGATGCTTGCAGCACCAATAACTACACTCCTGGCCATTAAAATTGCTACACCACGAAGATGACGTGCTACAGACGCGAAATTTAGCCGACAGGAAGAAGATGCTGTGATATGCAAATGATTAGCTTTTCAGAGCATTCACACAAGGTTGTCGCCGGTGGCGTCACCTACAACGTCCTGAGATGAGGAAAGTTTCCAACCGTTTTCTCATACACAAATAGTAGTTGACCGACGTTGCCTGGTGAACCGTTATTGTGAAGCCTCGTGGAAGGAGGAGAAGTGCGTACCATCACGTTTCCGACTTTGATTAAGGTTGGATTGTAGGCTATCGCGATTGCAGTTTATCGTAACGCGACACAGCTGCTCGCGTTGGTCGCGATCCAATGACTGTTAGCAGAATACGGAATCGGTGGGTTCAGGAGGGCAATACGGAATGCCGTGCTGGATCCCAACGGCCTCGTATCACTAGCAGTCGAGATGCATCTTATCCGCATGACTGTAACGGATCGCGCAGACATGTCTCGATCCCTGAGTCAACAGATGGGGACGTTTGAAAGACAACAACCATCTGCACGTACAGTTCAACGACGTTTGCAGCAGCATGGACTATCAGCTTGGAGACCAGGGCTGCACTTACCATTGACGCTGCATCACAGACAGGCGTGCCTGCGATGGTGTACGCAACGACGAACCTGGGTGCACGATTGGTAAAACGTCATCTTTTCCGGTGAATCCAGGTTCTGTTTACAGCATGATGATGGTCGCATCCGTGTTTGGCGACATCGCGCTGAACGCACATTGGAAGCGTGTATTCGTCATGGCCATACTGGCGTATCACCCAGCGTGATGGTATGGGGTGCCATTGGTTACACGTCTCGCTCACCTCTTGTTCACATCGACTGCACTTCGAACAGTGGCCGTTACATTTCAGACGTGTTACGAACCTTTATTCGATCCCTGCGGAACCCTATATTTCAGCAGGGTAATGCACGACCGCATGTTTCAAGTCCTGTACGGGCCTTTCTGGATTCGCAAAATGTTCGACTGTTTCCCTGGCCAACACATTCTCCAGATCTCTCACCAATTGAAAACGTCTGGTCAATGGTGGCCGAGCAACTGGCTCGTCACAATACGCCAGTCACAACTGTTGATGAACTGGGGTATCGTGTTGAAGTTGCATGGGCAACTGTACCTGTACACGCCATCCAAGCTTTTTGACTCGATGCCCAGGCATACCAAGGCCGTTATTACGGCCAGAGGTGGTTGTTCTGGTTAATGATTTCTCAGGATCTACGCACCCAAATTGCATGAAAATGTAATCCATGTGAGTTCTAGTATAATATATTTGTCCAATGAATACCCGTTTATCATCTGCATTTCTTCTTGGTGTAGCAATTTTAATGGCCAGTAGTGTATTTATTATACGCTACTTTCAGCCTTATTAGTTTCATGTACAGTCTCTTTAATTTTTTCAAATCAAAAGACAATAAAACATAAAATAAGAAACTGAAAATACATACAGTCAAACTGTACCCATTTATAATTCAAATAATACTCGAGATGGGCCAAAGTAACAAAGACATACGAAAGGAAGGTACAATAATAAAGATAATTTTTATAGCAGTTGGTGAAGACTTTTATAATGTGCTCATCGCAGATTGCAGTTGAGCATTTGCTGCAGCATTAGGCATTCATTCGTTTCTTTTTCTAGTGGCAAAAGCGGCGTTTTTTCCGACAAATCTTCTGAGTACTGTTGTCAGATAGAGGCTTAGACAGATTTTGGCTTACTTGAGCCCGTTCCTTTTCATTTTCAACGAGACCATCCTGTACAGCTAGCCTCAATTTCCTGGGATTATTGCTAATAGTGGGCCTGTGTTTCAACCAGTCTTGCAGAAGCAGAGAATGAAGACTGTGTCAAACACAAATCGAGACTTTTTTTTCTTTTTCTGCTAATACTTGATTTTGTTGACTTCTTATCAAATTGGACACATAGATTACGCAGGACTTCACAAGCGTGATAGTGATCATATTGTAAACATAATGGCCATCTATTCGTTGTTCTGCTGCAACTCATTACTCAGCACATCTGATCCTGGGTATCTACACGCCTTTGGTCATTATTATCTCTGGTTTGTTAGATGATTGGTTGATTGAACCAGCTAGGTTCATCGTAGAAACAAGTGCAACAAGCTTATGTGGTTTTAGGTTATAGGATACAGCTGTGATTTTATCATGATACAATAGTAACGAACTTCCCGTTTTGTGATTTTTGTAATTCACATTCACCAAGTTGTGGGACAACTCCCTCTTTAAAAAAAAGTCGTTCTCCCATTGTTAACTTTTCATCAAGCAGTTTGGTAGACACGAAACTAAGACATACACACAGGAAAATATAATACGTTTTCCGACCAGTAAAGCCCTGTTACTATGCTGATAATGTACAGGAAAAGACAGAAAATGGGTAGAATGTAGACAGTATTGACGATATCATGTAGGATGATGAAGAAACGATTACGTGTACTTGTTATTAACAGTCGACGAAATAACAGGTACAGAATTACATCAGATAGTAACATCTGCCTAGTTGATGTGTCGACTGACACTAAGGCTGCGTTTATGGACAGCGGTGCCTCTGCAGTGTAGCAACTGCTGTGATTCTGCGGAGGCTCCGCTGGTCACTCACACAGCAGGTGTTTCAGCCACAGTGACCTTGAGCACCCTGTTCCCACCTGGCAGCCAGTCATATGGCGCACCGAACAGCCCCATTATCCACCGTGTAAGTGGTTTGGAAGTGCAGCCGCTGGTATTTTGACACCGCAGCAAAAGAGCGGTGGGGCAGTCGCCGCAGTCACGCCTATAAACAGGGCCCACACTGCCTCATGAGGAACAGTCCACTGACAAACCGCCGCGATTCCTCCCCCACGGAGCAACTGCGGACTATAAACACAGCCTTGCTTCGTGGCAGGGGAATCACGGGGTTTGGTAGTGCAATGTTCCTCATAAGGCAGTGTGGGAGCTGTTAATAGGCATGGCTGGGGTAGCGGTCCCTCAGCTCTTCCGCTACGGTGTCAAAATACCAGCAGCTGCACTTCCAAACCACTTACATGGTGGCTAATGGGGCTCTTCGGTGCGCCATATGTCTGGCTGCCAGGTGGGAACAGGGTGCTCAAGGTCACTGTGGCTGAAACACCTGCTGTGTGAGTGCCCAGCGGAGCCACAGCAGTTGCCCCACCGTGGAGGTACTGCTGTCTATAAACGCAGCCTTAGTGTTCAGCCGCAACACTCGAGAAAGAGACAAGCTATGGGCACCACTGCCAGACACAGACGAAGTAGGAGAAGGATGGCACAGATGGTCAGCGCACAATAGCTTTCCAAAATGACACAGCTCACTGACAATGTGATTGCATCTGACATTTTGATGGATGTTACTAAGCTAGGGTTAATCGAGAAGCTCAGCAGCTTATGACTACATCAAAACACAAACTGCTGAGGTCGTAGGTCCCTAAGCGTAACAACATCATTTAGTTTAGTTAACTGCTGAAGTACAGTTATCTACACATCAACGCCAGTCAACAATGTTATACTGGACAGTTATACTATACTTTAAACACAGGGTTATATGGTATTTACCTATACCTAAGAAGCTTCAACAATCGGAGGATAATTTAGTACAACGCATTTGTACTCTGTAATAGGTTATATAAATAGTACACATTAAAAGAGTTCGTATTATTATACCCAGGATACTATGATTTAATTACAGGTGAATATCTATGTCAGAATTAATTAGTGAAGAAGCTGAATAACGGAAATATTATTGTGTACTTGATGTTTAAAATTACATCTTTATAATTCTCTTGTATTAGATTCTTCACCAATCAAAGTAAATTTAATGTTTGAAGGAAACATTGGATGAACTAACTTCAGTGAATATATTCTGGATTGCTCCTCAAGAGAAAATTCTTGCAATAGGAATAGCTATATTTAGATCTTGAAAATAAATGAAGTACTGTACCACTATTGTATGTGATGTTTCTCGAATTTCACTTAAAATAAAAAGAAGCATTGGGAATTGAAGTTTCCAAATATAATTGTTATATATCTACTCATGAAAAGTTAGTAGACTCGGTGTGTTTGCCTTCACAGTGGCACAGTGTGATACTGTACAAGAAATGGAGCCACCTAGTAGCCACAGAGATGAAGAAATTCTACTCACCGATTTGTTAGCCCACTTCATTTTCGTCTTTCTAACCTCTCATGTTTGTTGAAAATATGAAGGCACTTCAGAAATAAGTTTCACTTTATTAGGCAAACCATGTAAATTTTAGTGAATGCCACACTACTCTTTCAAATAGCACAGATGCGTGACAATGTATCTGAACATAGACAAAAACATTCTAGCAATTGTTTTTCGATTATATAAATCTGTACCTTGGTCGCGGGGCCATCACACAAACACTGGCGTGGACGTTTAAGTTTGTTAAAATGTTCAAGTACCTCTTGACTTTAGATGCTTCTTAAGCTTGTCAAATGGGTAAAACGCAGAGCTGGATAACGGATAATCGCGTATGCACCTTTGGTCAGCCGCAATGGAGTAGCCGAGCGTTCCAAGGCATCTTGCTGTGGAGCGCACGGTTGCTCGCTATCCGACGTTCGAGTTCTCCCTGGGGCATGGGTATTTGTGTTGTCCTTAGGTTAGTTTAATTTAGTTTAAGTAGATTGCAAGGCTGGGGACTAACAATCAAAGAAGTTAAGTCCCACAGATTTACAAATATTTGAACATTTGCACCTTTGATCACACTGTAGGCAGGATTTCATGGCGACACGATGCACCATTGCCCTTCACCCTTGCAATACCAAGGCGTGCAAGGTACTTTATGCCCATCTTTGGAAAATATTGAAATCTAGTCAGGTACTTTATTTTTGAAAGTTTTGTAAAAATATTCATAGTCTTTGATGAAGTTTTTTTCCAGATTCTATGATTGTTTTACACTTTCCGTTTAAGCTTAATCTGAAAATTTAAGGAAGGTGATCAAGAAGTACCCCCACCCCCTTGGTAATAGATGCGACTTCCCACAACGGTCGTCTTACTTCACAGATAATAGCATTACGTCATCTTAGAACACACGGACATTATATTCCTTAGGATTGGCAGCAACAATGGTGTCAGTAATGATTCATTTCCCTTTGGTTCTTTATTGTTTCCTGTTCAGTGGCACTTAGTCAAGTGTTAGATACAACTGTGATCGAAAATGTATCGACAGTCACTTTCTGACAGGGAAATATCACAGATTTTGGAAGAACCTACAGATTCTGAAATAGAATTTGATGAAGCTGACAATGTAGTGAGTGAACATAAAGAGGAATGTGTTGTGCGTGAGGATGTGGACAGTGAGAGTATCTACAGACCGAATTAGGTGAACGATAGGAAATGCGTTATTGAAAACAGTTTTACATGAAATAGTCAAGTTCTGGATCCCGATTATGCATTAATAAATCTTTCAAAAGTATGAAATTAATGTAATTCAAGAGCAATTAATGAATATTATTTATTCTTTAATTTTTTTGGTGGACATAAAGTGCCACCCCCACCCACCTCTTTTCGGTAATACACGATGCTGAAAATGGCTTGGTATTGAGAGAGTTAAACCATATACCATCGACATTTTATGGCGAATATGATTTACATGTAAGAATGATGCTGTTTTATGACCTGGAGTACGTTTCCATTTGCCTCAGCACCTCAGCTATATCAGCAGGTCTCTGCCTGCAGCACAGTCAAATTGTGTGGGAAAGAAGACATCAGTAACGTACTTCCCAAAATTCATACTTACATTTAGAAGTAAATAGTTGCGCCTCGGTTGCACAGAGGTAGAGCCCCAGACTACAAATCCAAAGATCGCGGTTTCGACCCCCGAAGGTCCTAGGATTTTTATCTGTCACTTTCCACTTCTTCCATCTCTGGCAGTATTGCTCATGTGAAAAATACCAAGTAGCACCGTGGTTCGGAATCCACGTTATACTGTAGGACCCCCTATAACTGGCTGGATAAGTCAGTTCGAAGGTCGGAGGAAGGCAACGGCATGCCACCTCCAAACAGGACCATGCCTAGTAAAGCACTGTGGTGTTCAAACCAATCTTCGGATTGGTGACTGCTTTACCATTTTCAGTTGTTGTATCAATATGCATTTAAAATAGGCCCAGTAAGTGAAGGTTGCTTGAGATAAAAGGTGTAAAACTATATCCAGATCGTCAACTTGCACAGGTTTCCAGTCCAGTGTTTGTAAATCTGTGGGACTCAACCACTGCTGTTATCAGTCTGTAGGATTACAAACTACTTAACTTGCACTAAGGACAACACACACACACACACACACACACACACACACACACACACATGCCAAAAGGAGGAACAATCCTCTGACGGTGAGCAACTTGAAAGAAGACCGTCTTACATATATTTTTCGTATATTTCTGTAAAGTTATAATTTATTTAATGTCGCTAGATTATCATTTTGTTAAAACTTGAACCCCACTCTTTTCGAGGCTTGAGGAATAGCATTTTTATTTCATGTGTTAAAATATTAGTTAATATTGCTAGATTTTCTTATTTTGTTATGTTAATAATTTATAATTATGTTAATTAATGTGGCATAAGTACGGCTTCTATGTTACGCCACTGTCCCTGTGAGAATGTGCAGTTGTTTTACTTATAAGTGGGTGCGAGAATCTATGGCTGTCTGAATGTGGGGAGTGATAGCTCGCTTTGCATCGTTCTCTCTGACTCAGAGTCGATAGCTGCTGATACGACCAAAGAGGTTTCTACACCCTTTGGTTGCGAGGTAGTCAGCGATCCTTTCCCTCCAACTCGACTGACGCTGTCCGTTCCCACCACCGCTGTTTTCAAGGATTTTCCGGCTTCCGCTGGCTTCCCGCGACCGGTAGCAGTTCCCCGCCTCAGGACCGCAGGATCTTCATTCTGTTCTGGTGAGGTAAGGTTGGTTCTGCCCCTGTTTCTGGATATGGTAGCGTTTCATTGACTAGCACGTTTAGCTTAGATTCGTGAATTTAGAATCATTTCTTTGGAATATTTTCTCTGATCGTGTGCGGAAATGTGTTCTTGTTTTCAATTCAGTGATTTCCAATAGATAAACGTGGTGTGTGTGATTTTATTTCCAATTTGATAACGGCTTGGTATGTTAAAACCTTTGTGATCATGTGGCGGCGTATGAACTCTGTGTAAATACTTTCTAGCTTTGTGGGACCCGATTTTTTAATAGGTGATATGTTAATTTTATACAGTCCATGTAAAAAGCTTCTCATCGTTTCCTTCCATGAGTGATATGTGTTCCACGTGGTTGGTTCATAGAACAAAGTTCAAATGTTTGTATAGCTTATGGGACTACAGGGTCATCAGTTCCTAAACTTACAAACTACTTATGAACTAACTAATACTAAGGACGGCACAAATATCCATGCCCGAGGGGGGGATTCGAACCCCCGACCATAGTGGCCGTGCAGACCGTGACTGACACGCCTCAGTCCCCTCGGCCACCGCGGCCGGCATAGAACAAAGCCTTCAACTTCCACTCTGGTTTGTTCCATGCCCATCAGGCAAGTAACTATGCGGGTATCCTTCTGATTTCCATTAATATTTCGCGATCTTCTCTCCCCGCCTATTTTAATTTTGCTGTCTCTTCTCCGACTGGTAGTACGTACTCTGTCTTTGTCAGTAATTCTCTCTGAGCCTTGTACAAAGTCCTTCAGTAGCTTCCTTATGTAATTCTAAACATTTCTATGGGTTGCATGCAGAAAGGGACTCCATTAGAGGATTTCACTGTGAGGGAGCTATCTGTCGAAGCAAATCTAAGTGATACTCCAGAGGAGGACACTATAGATTGCACGGTGCTCACTGTGTTGGCCACGATACTTAATGTCCAGTCTGAACACATACAGAGAGTAACTAGTAAATGCTTGAGAGCCATATGGAGTGGTATCGTGGTGGGTTGGTTATCTGACCAACGTACCATGCCAAGAGAGAGAGACAAACAGAGAGAGAGAGAGAGAGAGAGAGAGAGAGAGAGAGAGAGACATTGGACTGATAGGGCATTCTTGATATAATCAAGACGTACAGAGAGTTCGATTGACAGAAGTCGATCTACGCTGTGAAAGACAGTATTTTTATTCCAGCGGAGACAACACAGCAAGCAGCTAATGGTACAGTGTGCGAACGCTTAGGCAAATTCCAGCCTTCCTATGATCAGCATTTGCAGACCACATTTAAGACGCCACACTACATTTATTACGACTTGACAGCCTCAAGTAGGTGTTGTACTTCAGCCATTCTGCCGATGGCACATTTTGTTAATTGAAGTAAATTATTTAAATATTTGAATTGAATTTCTGTAAATTGTACAATATCTGTATTTCAACTAACGGTTACTATCCAAATGTTCGCTGGAAACGATAGTAATTAATTATATTATCGTGAGAAAATCAGTGTCATATGCAAAAACGTTCTTAGCATAACAAATACACAAGTTTCACTTTCTTTAAGTGTTTTCTTCCAGTAGCTAGCAACAACACTTTAGTACCCTAACTGATGCTCTCTAGTTACATTATTTATACGTTTCTCTTACAGGACATGTTGTCTTAGTTTACTTATGCATAAGTGATAAAGTTTCACTGAGTGTAGACAGACGAAGAACACCTTTCTGAACGCTATTGAACGTGCTGTTGTTGTCTTCCTTGCAAGAGCCGAAGGTACACTGTAAGATAATTGTGTTGCGCAACGAAAAATAGTTGAAAGAGTAAGCACGTTACAGTTACAACAGTACAGTTCACGTTAGAATTGTCACCATGGAACCAGCACACTTGAATGTTGAGTACTGTATACCATGCTCGTTATGAGATTATGAAGGTTTTCAATAAACAAAAGCCTGTACTATGCTACCCAAGAAAAATAGTCGTAGGAAGCGACAATACATAGCGAAACGCCTCGAGGATACGTTATGATAGCATTGCTGCATTTGATATATACTGTGTCATTGCTGAATTTAGAGTTTAAATACCGTGTGTAAAGGAAACACAATGACTTTATAATTGAACAGTATAGTATCGACAAATTAATTAGCGTTACGGAAACAAAAAAGGAAAAATAAAAATATTCCCTCAAGATGGCACTAGAAGCTTCGTAACATACAAATAACAGATTAATCACAACACGATGGCAATAGTGTGATCTGCACATTACACCGTACCGTGAAATTTATACTCAACAGCAAAAAAACTGGACCACTGTGACAAAACGCAATATAATCCGACCATTTTGCAGCAGCAGCTTAAAAACCGGACTAGCAAATGAGTCAGGTAGTGGAAGCATATCGCTGATTCAGAAAATGTGAGATATCCAATGCTCATTTTCATTCGTCTATTCACTGTCCGCTAAAGTTTGCTTACCATTATAGCACACATTATGGACAACTGGCTACCAATAGATAGGACGCACAGAAGCACGGAAGAATATATTTATAACGGCTCAGTATCTACCGTTCAGAGTAAAATAAAGTGAAATTCAAATTTTATCAACAACCTTTTTTTCTGAATTCGCTCATTATCGTCTTGGAAACTTAAAATAAAAACTTCGCACGTCTTGGAAAATAGATTAAAGGTGCAAAAATAAATTTTCCACATATGTGTTGAAGTGATCGTAGAGATTACTCCGACCTCCGTTACATATGATGCAATGGCAGGCAAGGATCCAGGTTTTCTGAGGGAGGGGCAATTTTTGGGTCCATTGTTTATCTTCCTCAAAATTAAGTCACAATAAATTTTAGTTAGTTCTACTTTTCAAATTTGCATATACGAAGCGCGTCCAGAAAGTAAGTTCCGTTTCAATTTATCTCCGCTGCAGCGCTGCGACTGCAGTTCCGCACATGCGCTGTAGACGATGTGTATCAAGGAGAAGAACGTGCGCCATTTGGAGATCGCTGTCAGTTACGTACGCTTTGTTGTGCTTGTTTGAAATGTCGGCGTTGATTGAAAATCCCGCCGCCTGTGAAATCAAATCGGTGACTCGGTTTCTGAATGCGAGGAAAGTGAAACCAAGTGAAATTTATCGGCAAATTTGCGATCTTTACGGACCAAATGCGATGAGTGATTCGATGGTGAGAAGATGGGTCCGACAGTTCAATGGCGGGCGTAGTGATGTGCACGATGGAGAACGAAGTGGGCGTCCACCTTTGGTTACAGAAGAACTGGTTCACGCGATTGATGACAAGATCCAGGACATCTCAAGTGTTTCACTTCACCAATGACGACGAGCTGAAAGAAACTGTTTCCAACTGGTTGAAGACAGAGGCGGCAGATTTCTATGAAGAAGGTATACAAAACCTGGTGCCACGCTATGACAAATGCCTGCAAAATTTCGGCAGTTATGTGGAAAAGTAGTTTAAGAGTTGTAGAATTTTGTGCAATAAAAATTTCTTCTGTATGTGTGTACAATTTCATTTTATTACCAAACGGAACTTACTTTCTGGACGCGCCTCGTAGATTAAGCTCTGTTTGATTTCTAAAATAATACGAAAAACTCAAAGATATGGAGAAATAAATTTAATGTGAAGAAAGTTGGAACGTAATATGGATCTTAATAAAATCCAGTCTTCTCCTACTGACAGATTTTTAGATCGTGTAAGTACTCGTACTTTATCGGCATCAATACGGATAGCAGATGGATGTAGAAAGAGCAAGACAGAGTAAGCCGTTTGCAGCCACGGTTATTCTTAAATATTACGAGACGGCGCAACGACCGAAATAATTTGTCACCGGAAGCATTGCAACGACAAGCACAAGGTCATGTAGGATCTGAATCTCACCTTGCCAATATACCTAGAGCAATTATAAGAAGCTGGTCACTTTTCATTCTCTTTGTCTCCATTTCTCTAGCCACCGAGCCTTTTCATTTTTCAGCAGATGCGAAAAACTTGCGAAGCAATCCGAAGCGATCGAGGAGGGATTAATTAACTTTGTGATTTCACAAAGACAGTACTTAGCACCTCCTTGGTTTATAACAATATTCTATGGACGAAAAACTAATAGCTGAAACAGACCAAGTTTTCAGCAGAGATTTTTCTCAGATGTGAGATTACGAAGTCTACTGAGACTGAATAGATTGAAACCGTGCTGAATTCGTTTGATGATCAGCACGATGACTATGACGTTCACTGCGGCGAGGGAAGTGACCACGAATCTAGATTGCTGCACACCGCCAGGCTGTGTTAAAACTAGCATCCTCATTTTCTAACGACTGGCAAAAATAGAAATCGTGCTACTGACGTGTGTAGAACTCTCATTAAGGTCGACTGCCGTCTTGTGCAGTAAGTTACTCAGAGTGTATTTCTGCCATTCACAATACTGCCACAGTGTATCGTGTGCTGTGTAATGTGATCATCAGAGAAGCAACTTTGCCAACAGTACTCCGACCACGCCCGCTTGAAATGATTACCTACAATCTTTATCATTAAGCTGTAAATTTGAGCACACCCTTATGCCGTTCTGCCCGTCTAGACTCGCAAAACGACTGTGAGCGTATATCTCTAGGTATTATTAGGGAACCTTTCAGTTTTGGATGTTAGCTATGGAAAGTAATAACTGCAACAGAGTCTTGGATAGCAAGCACCTTGGAACTACGCGAAAGACGTGCAATTATTCAGATTGTGGTTGTACCATATAAAAGGCCACTGTACGTAATAAAAACTTAATTCTGGTAGGAGATAGACAGATAAGAATTTACTGTTATAAAAAAGCTTAATTTTAGCAGTAAAATTAGCAAAAGGTCCGTGTCAGCTACCGGCTACTCCCTGCTGCAAAACCTTGTTCCCTGGCCCAAACTGAGAACTGACTTGGTTCAAATTACTCTAATAACAGGAAGTTAGCGATACAGTGGCCAATATGCGTAGAAGCTCACACGAAATTACACACAGGCTTTAAGAAACAAGCCACCACAAAGTTATTTTATAAAGGTGGCTAAGAAAAACATTTATGGCGCAATGGAACTTAAACGAAAAAAATTGCATCTGAGCTTGTTCTCAGCACTGGTGAAAAACAATATTAAATAAATGGGGGAAGGTGCTCGAAAACTAAAATTTATAGGCAAGTCAAAATTATACTGAACTTAACTTGTTTGTTCATGTCGAACGCAAGCAAAATGGGGGACCAATTTTGTTAATACAATAAAAGCATCCCATGTACACGTTCTAATACTGACGGTGCCCTGCATCGAATTTCATAAATTACCCAGAACGTAACGCTACTGGGAGGAGAATTTACAAACAACACACAGTCGCTCACACACACGCAATGCAGCAGGGAAACTTACTAAAATCAGCGTGCTGAAACGAGGCAAAAGCAGGCGACGCTATCGTAGGCGAAATTCAGCAAAGCCGGAGGTACCCTACAACACAATATACAATAAAACTGCGAAGACGGCGCTGGTCTGTCGTGCCTGATCTGAGATGGTGCGTGAGTATAGCAAAGTTAAGTTGTATTTACATTAGAGCGAGAGAAAACACGCTAACGGCGACACACGGCTACGTTACATGATCGCACTCCACTGAAGATGAAGTGGTTAAAAATCGGATTCATCACACAAAAGCACGACGGACTATTAAGTTGCAATTTGAGAGTAAACTATCTAGGCACTGGTTTTATGAGCAATAGCGTGAATTCGGGTGACTAGCTGCAAACCCCTGAAGTCGGAGTATGGACCCACGTGGTTCCGAAAACTGATAAAAATGTATAAATTTCATTTCCGAAAAATAAAGAAAATTAACTACGGCATGCAACCCCTACAAATACATAGAATTTCATAAAGAAGCGAATGAAATGCAGCTACACGCGATAGGGAGCGATTACAGAGACGGATGAAGTAGAGTCTAAAAAAAAAAAAAAAAGCATGCAACCCTTAGAAATACATAGAATTTCATAAGAAAGCTATTGAAGGGGGTTGTACAAGTTTCGGAGAGAATTACTGACGAAGACTAAGTGCATACTACAGGTTAGGAGAAGAAGCAGCAAAATTAAATCAGGCGGGGAGAGAAGATCGCGAAATGTTAGTGGAAATCAGAAGGATACGTGCATAGTTGATTGCCTGATGGGCATGGAACAAACAATAGTGGAAGCTGAATGCTTTGTTCTAAGAATCGACCACGTGGAACACATATCACTCACGGAAGAAAACGATAAGGAAAAAAAAATTACATGCACTGTACAAAAATGAACATATCGTCTGTTAGAAATTGGGCCCCATAAAGCTAGACAGAATTTACACCAAGTTCGTACACCACCACATGATCACAAAAGGTTTGAATATACCAGGCCATTATCAAACTGCAACTAGTAACACATACACAGCGTTTATCTGTTGGAAATCACTGGATTGAAAAACTAGAACACATTTCTGTACACGATCAGAAGAAATTTTCCAAAAAGTGAATCTAGGTTTAAGAGTCTAAGTTAAACATGCTAGACAAGGAATCACTACCATCTCCACAGACACAACAGAAGAACCAACCTTACGCCACCAAGATCCCAGCACAAGTGAAGATCGAGCGGCTAGGAGACGGGGAAGCTACCGGAAACTGGGCGAAACCCATAACAACAGCGGTGGTGGGGAGAGAAGATCGTGAGACTCGCTTTGGAGAAGGCTCGTCGACTAGTTTGTAACCAAAGGGTGTAGAAACCTCTTTGGTCGCATCAGCAGCAGGGGTTGGTAACGACTAACTATCGACTCTGAGCCGTAGAGAACCATACAAAGCGAGCTATTACCACCTACATTCAGACAACCATTAGATCCTCGCACATCCACTTAAAAGTAAAACAAGTACACATTCTCACAGGGACAGTGCCATAGCAGAGAAACCGTACTTATTGCCATATTCATAACCACAATAATAAATTATTATAATAAGAAAATCCTAGCAATATTAACTAACATTTCAGAAACTAATATTTTAAAATATGAAATAAAATGCTATTCCTCATGCCTTGAAAAGAGGGGTTCTAGTTTTAACGAAATGCTAATCTATGGTTGGGGTGCATAGGAGGGTCAATGGGACAGACAGGGACTGTCAGCTCGGGAGAGGTGGGTTGAGGGCGAGTCTGACATTTATAGGAGTAGGTGGGATGGGGGCCACCACAGTTGTTGCAAGTGGGTGGAGAGGACAGATTGGGGCATTGCTTTAGGAAGTGGAACTGCTTGCAGTAGGGACAGATGGGCGAGTTTCGACATTTCTCAGTGAGGTGGTCAGTATAGGTGAGGCATTTGCCACACCTATAAGACTGGGGAGGGGAGCGGGAAGGATCCACCTTGTAGCGGCAGTATGCCCACTCACTTTTTTTTTCCTTTATTGAATTTTTAATACCCTAAGGCAGGCTGTAGCAGCCAATGATATTGCTCTACAGCCGAGCGAATGGTAAACAATGGACAAAACAGAATATAAAATGAAATGTGATAAAAAGGCGCATTTACAATTTCAAGATGAAAATTTGGGATAAAGTTAAAAGACTATGACAGCGGACAGAACATACATGATTGTAAAAACAAGACATTGCCACGGTTTATCCTGCAGCAAAATCGAGGCAGATACTTCCTGTGAGTTGGTCTGGGTAGAGGTTATACCTGACAACCGGAATAAATTAATAACTGGATCTTTTATCGGCTCCCTGACTCAGACGATGCGGTTGCCGAAATGTTCAAAGAAAACTTGAATCACATTTCAAATAGGTATCCGAAGCATACTGTTATAATCGGTGGCGACTTTAATTTACCCTCGATATGTTGGCATAATTAAGTATTCAGAACAGGCGGCAAATATAAAACATCGTCCGAACTAGTTCTGAATGCTTTTTCTGAAAACTACTTCGAACAGTTAGTTCATGAACCCACTAGAATAGTAAGTGGTTGCGAAAATATCCTTGATCTCCTAGCAACAAATAATCCGGAGATAGTAAAGAGCATCAAAACAGAAACAGGGATTAGCGAACATCAAGTTGTAGTAGCGGGACTGAATGTCGAAATTCCCAAATGCACCAAAAATAAACGAAAAATATATCTATTCAATAAGGCAGATGAAAATTCGCTTCACGCTTTCCTGAGTGATAGTCTCCAGTCTTTCAAAACAAAAAATTCGAGTGTAGATCAATTGTGGCTTACTTTCAAAGACATAATACCAGTAGCAATCGAGAGATTCATACCAAATAAATTAATAAAATAGGGGGCTGAACCCCCGTGGTACACAAAAGAGGTCAGATCACTGTTGCAGAAACAAAGAAAAACTCAAGCAAAATTTAAAAAGACATAGAATCCGCAAGAATGGCAATCTTTTACTGAAACTCGCAACCTAGCGCGGACTTCAATGCGAGAAGCCTATAGTAGTTACCACAGCGAAATCCTGTCTCGTAATCTTGCAGAAAATCCAAAGAAATTCTACATCTACATCTTCTTAGATACTCTGCAAATCACATTTAAGTGCCTGGCAGAGGGTTCATCAACCACTTTCATAACTTTTCTCTACCGTTCCATTCTCTAATAGCGCGCGGGAAGAAAGAACACCTAAATCGTTCCGTTTTCGATCTGATTTCTCTTACTTTATTGGGATGGTCATGTCTCCCTAAGTAGGTGGGTGCTAGCAAAATATTTTCACATTCACAAGTAAAAGTCGGTGATTGAAACGTCGCAAACAGATCACGCCGCAATGAATAACGTCTTTCTTTTAATGATTTCCACCCCAATTCATGCAACATTTCCCTGACGCTTTCCTCCCGGTAACGTGATAAATCAAAACGAGCTGCCCTTCTCTGAACCTTCTCAATATCTTCCGTCAGTCCCACCTGGTGAGGGTCCCACAAGGGGCAACAGTACTCCAGGAGAGGACGCACAAGTGTGATGTAGGCAGTCTCTTTGGTGGAGCTGGTGCATCTTCGAAGCGTTCTGCCAATGACACGTAACCTTTGATTCGCCTTCCCCACAATATTTTCTATGTGTTCTCTCCAGTCAAAGTTGTTCGTAATTGTAAGTCCTAGGTATTTGGTAGAATTTACGACCTTAAGGTTTGACTGATTTATCGTGTATCGTGTAATTGAAGTTCAGCGGATTTCTTTTAGTGGTTATGTGTATTACTTCACACTTTTCTTTATTAAGTGTCAATTGCCAATTTTCGCACCAAGTAGAAATTTTGTCTAAATCGCTTTGCAGTTGATTTTCATCCTCTGTTGACTTCACTAATCGATAAACGACAGCATCATCCGCGAACAGTCTAAGGGAGCTATTCAGATTGTCTCCTAAATCGTTTATAAACACGAGGAAGAGTAGGGGACCTATAACGCTTCCCTGTGGAACGCCAGATATCACTTCTGTTTTACTCGATGACTTACCGTCAATTACAACGAACTGTGTCCTTTCTGATAGGAAATAATGAATCAAATCGCACAATTGGGAAGATATTCCATAAGCACGCAATTTCATTAGAAGCAAGAGGCAACAGTAGTCCAGGAGAGGATGCACAAGTGTGATGTAGGCAGTCTCTTTGGTGAAGCTGGTGCATCTTCGAAGAGTTCTGCCAATGAAACGTAACCTTTGGTTCGCCTTCCCCACAATATTTTCTATGCGTTCCTACAGTCAAAGCTGTTCGTAATTGTAACTCCTAGGCATTTGGTAGAATTTACGACCTTAAGGTCTGACTGATTTATCGCGTAATTAAAGTTCAGCGGATTTCTTTTAGTGGTCATGTGTGTTACTTCACACTTTTCTTTATTAAGTGTCAATTGCCAATTTTCGCACCAAGTAGAAATTTTGTCTAAATCGCTTTGCAGTTGATTTTGATCCTCTGTTGACTTCACTAATCGATAAACGACAGCATCATCCGCGAACAGTCTAAGGGAGCTATTCAGATTATCACCTAAATCGTTTATAAACACGAGGAAGAGTAGGGGACCTATAACGCTTCCCTGTGGAACGCCAGATATCACTTCTGTTTTACTCGATGACTTACCGTCAATTACAACGAACTGTGTTTTCTCTGATAGGAAATCGTGAATCCAATCGCACAATTGGGTAGATATTCCATAAGCACGCAATTTCATTAGAAGCTGCTTGTGGGGTACAGTGTCAAAAGCCTTCCGGAAATCCAGAAATACGGATTCGATTTGAGATACCTTGTCGATGGCACTTAACACTTCATGTGAATAAAGGGCAAGCTGTGTTTCGCAAGAGCGATACTTTCTGAATCCGTGTTGAGTATTGGTTAATAGGTCGTTCTATTCGAGGTAGTTCATAATATACGAACAAAGTATATGTTCCAAAATCCTACTGCAAATCGATGTCAATGAGATAGGCCTGTAATTTTGGGGATCATTCCTATTGCCTTTTTTTAAATATTGGAGTAACTTGGGCAACTATCCAGTCTTTGGGTACAGATCTTTCGCTGGGTGATCGGTTGTAAATTATAGCTAGGTACGGAGCTATTGCATCAGCATATTCTGAGAGGAATCTAGTTTGTATAGAATCTGACCCGGAAGATTTGTTTTTGTTTAGTGACTTAAGTTGTTTTACTACTCCAGGAACATGTACATCTAGAATGAAACTTTCACTCTGCACCGGAGTGTGCGCTGATATGAAACTACCTGGCAGATTAAAATTGTGTGCCATAACCATAATGTTTAAATGTTTGTATAGCTTATGGAACTTAACTACGGGGTCATCAGTCCCTAAGCTTACAAACTACTTATGAACTAACTAATACTAAGGACGGCACAAATGTCCATGCCCGAGGGGGGATTCGAACCCCCGACCGTAGTGGCCGTGCAGACCGTGACTGGAGCGCCTCAGTCCCCTCGGCCACCGCGGCCGGCGTGCCATAACCGGGACTAGAACCTGGGACCTTTGCCTTTCCCGGGCAAGCGCACTACCGACTGTGCTATCCCGACACGACTCACGATGCCGTCTCAAAACTTTACTTCCGCCAGATAGCACAGTCGGTAGTGCGCTTGCCCGCGAAAGGCAAAGGTCCCAGGTTCGAGTCCCGGTTCCGGTACACAATTTTAATCCGGCAGGAAGTTTCATCTGCATCTAAGTTTCGCATGCTGGCAGCTGTTCTTGGATTGAATACTGGAGTGTTCACTTCGTTTTCTTCGGTGAAGGAATTTCGGAAAGCTGTGTTTAGTAATTTTGCCTTAGCAGTGCTGTCATCGGTAGTATGACAGTACTGCTAAGGCAGAATTACTAAACACAGCTTTCCGAAATTCCTTCACCGAAGAAAACGAAGTGAACACTCCAGTATTCAATCCAAGAACAGCCGCCAGCATGCGAAACTTAGATGTAGATGAAACTTCCTGCTATCGCGTAGTGAAGGTATTGTTAGTGTTTTGCCGCTAGTGTACTTCACATATGACCAGAATGTTACAGTTACCGGCGGCCAGTGCACACGTGACCACCAGCAGCTCTAGATTGTACGGTAACAGGCTTCTTATTAGAAGCGACTTATTTTCATTTCGTGTGTGCTTTCTTTTGCAGCTCTTTATACTTTAGTGTGCTCGCGTGTTTATTTATTAAGAATCGCGTTTAGTTGTCAGTTCAGTTGTTGATTTTTTGATTTATTAGCTCGCGTATATATTTTTCAGATTCGCCGTTAATAAACAGTTCAGCGTTAGGTTTATATTTTTCAAAGCTCACTGTTTATCAAACTTCTGTGTCCTCAGACGTACTTACTTGGAAGAAACAAAGATTTTTAGAATGGCTAGGAACTGTGACTGCTGCGAACGGATGGAGGCAGAGTTGGTGACTCTTCGCTCGCAGCTTCAGGCGGCGATGGCTTCGCTGGCAACGCTTGAGACTGCGGTGGGTGGGCGCTGCTGTTGTGGGCCGCTCGCGGGGGTACAGCAGACGCCCTGTGCGTCTGTTGTGCCCTCCGATCGGCCTGCGGCTGTGGCCATCCCGCTCACTGCCCGCGAGGAGGTCGCCCCCCAATACGTGGTGGATTGGGAGGTCTCCTCAGCGCGTGTCAGGCGGCGTAAGACTTCCCGGGGGACCGAAGTGGTGGCCTCCCCGGTTAGTCTTGCCAACATATTCGAGGCACTGTCTGCGGCAGGGGATGTTCCTGACGCAGAGGGTGTCGCTTGTCCTGTACTCGCCCATTTGCCTTCAAGATCCGGGCACTCACAGAGGGTGGGTTTGTTGGTAGTTGGGAGCTCCAACGTTAGGCGGCTAATGGAGCCCCTTAGGAAAATGGCTACTAGGGAGGGGAAGAGTTCCAATGTGCATTCCGTGTGCATACCGGGGGGAGTCATTCCAGATGTGGAACGGGTCCTTCCGGATGCAATGAAGAGCACAGGGTGCAGCCAGCTGCAGGTGGTGGCTCATGTCGGGACCAATGATGTGTGTGACTTTGGGTCAGAAGAGAGCCTCTCTGGTTTCGAGCGGCTATCAGAACTGGTAAAGACTGCCAGTCTTGCTTGCAAGATGAAAGCGGAGCTCACCATCTGCAGCATTGTCGACAGGACTGCGGAGCCGAGTGGAGGGTCTGAATCAGAGGCTCAGACGGTTCTGCGACCGTGTGGGCTGCAGATTCGTCGACTTGCGCCAAACTGTGGTGGGTTTTCGGGTTCCGCTAAATAGGTCAGGAGTCCACTATACTCAGGAAGCGGCTACACGGGTAGCGGGGGCTGTGTGGCGTGGACTGGGCGTTTTTTTTAGGTTAGAGGGCCTCGGGAATACACAAAATGGGTTTCAGTCTCAAAGGGGGCAGGTCAGACACAGGAAGAAAGCAGATCTAGAAACCATTGGTATAACAGTTGTAAATTGTCATAGCTGTATTGGGAAAGCTCCTGAGCTCCAAGCGCTGATAGAAAGTACTGAAGCACAAATCGTTATAGGTTCTGAAAGCTGGCTCACAACTGAGATAAATTCGGCCGAAATTTTTTCAAAGGGCCAAATGGTCTTCAGAAAGGATAGAATAAATAAAAAAGGGGGTGGCGTGATTATTGCTGTTACAAACGGTTTATCCTGCAGCGAAATTGCGGCAGATACTTCCTGTGAGTTGGTCTGGGTTGAGGTTATACCTGACAACCGGAATAAATTAATAATTGGATCTTTTTACCGGCCCCCTGACTCAGACGATGCGGTTGCAGAAATGTTCAAAGAAAGCTTGAATCATATTTCAAATAGGTATCCGAAGCATACTGTTATAATCGGTGGCGACTTTAATTTACCCTCGATATGTTGGCATAATTACGTATTAAAAACCGGCGACAAATATAAAACATCGTCCGAACTAGTTCTGAATGCTTTTTCTGAAAACTACTTCGAACAGTTAGTTCATGAACCCACTAGAATAGTAAGTGGTTGCGAAAATACCCTTGATCTCCTAGCAACAAATAATCCGGAGATAGTAAAGAGCGTCAAAACAGATACAGGGATTAGCGAACATCGAGTTGTAGTAGCGAGACTAAATGTCGAAATTCCCAAATGCACAAAAAATAAACGAAAAATATATCTATTCAATAAAGCAGATGAAAATTCGATTCACGCATTCCTGAGTGGTAATCTCCAGTCTTTCAAAACTAAAAATGCGAGTGTAGATCAGTTGTGGCTTACTTTCAAAGACATAATATCAGTAGCAATCGAGAGATTTATACCAAATAAATTAATAAAAGAGGGGGCTGACCCCCCCGTGGTACACAAAACAGGTCAGATCACTGTTGCAGAAACAAAGAAAAACGCATGCAAAATTTAAAAAGACATAGAATCCACAAGACTGGCAATCTTTTACTGAAACTCGCAACCTAGCGCGGACATCAATGCGAGAAGCCTATAGTAGTTACCACAACGAAATCCTGTCTCGTAATCTTGCAGAAAATCCAAATAAATTCTGATTGTATGTGAAGTACACTAGCGGCAAAACACAAGCAATACCTCACTACGCGATAGCAACGGTAATACTACCAACGACAGTACTGCTAAGGCAGAATTACTAAACACAGCTTTCCGAAATTCGTTCACCAAAGAAGACGAAGTGAACACTCCAGTATTCAATCCAAGAACAGATGGCAGCATGCGAAACTTGGAAGTGGATGTTCCTGGAGTAGTAAAACAACTTAAGTTACTAAACAAAAACAAATCTTCCGGGCCAGATTGTATACCAACTAGATTCCTCTCAGAGTATGCTGATGCAATAGCTTCGTACTTAGCTATAATTTACAACCGATCACTCAGCGAAAGATCTGTACCCAAAGACTGGAAAGTTGTCCAAGTTACTCCAATATTCAAGAAAGGCAATAGGAATGATCCTCAAAATTACAGGTCTATCTCATTGACGTCGATTTGCAGTAGGATTTTGGAACATATACTTTGTTCGTATATTATGAACTACCTCGAAGAGAACGACCTATTAACCAATAGTCAACACGGATTCAGAAAGTATCGCTCTTGCGAAACACAGCTTGCCCTTTATTTACATGAAGTGTTAAGTGGCATCGACAAGGTATCTCAAATCGAATCCGTATTTCTGGATTTCCGGAAGGCTTTTGACACTGTACCCCACAAGCAGCTTCTAATGAAATTGCGTGCTTATGGAATATCTACCCAATTGTGCGATTGGATTCACGATTTCCTATCAGAAAGAACACAGTTCGTTGTAATTGACGGTAAGTCATCGAGTAAAACAGAAGTGATATCTGGCGTTCCACTGGGAAGCGTTATAGGTCCCCTACTCTTCCTCGTGTTTATAAACGATTTAGGAGACAATCTGAATAGCTCCCTTAGACTGTTCGCGGATGATGCTGTCGTTTATCGGTTAGTGAAGTCAACAGAGGATCAAAAGCAACTACAAAGCGATTTAGACAAAATTTCTACATGGTGCGAAAATTGGCAATTGACACTTAATAAAGAAAAGTTTGAAGTAACACACATGACCACTAAAAGAAATCCGCTGAACTTCAATTACACGATAAATCAGTCAGACCTTAAGGTCGTAAATTCTACCAAATGCCTAGGAGTTACAATTACGAACAGCTTTGACTGTAGGAACGCATAGAAAATATTGTGGGGAAGGCGAACCAAAGGTTACGTTTCATTGGCAGAACTCTTCGAAGATGCACCAGATTCACCAAAGAGATTGCCTACATCACACTTGTGCATCCTCTCCTGGACTACTGTTGCCTCTTGTGGGACCCTCACCAGGTGGGACTGACAGAAGACAGTGAGAAGGTTCAGAGAAGGACAGCTCGCTTTGTTTTATCACGTTATGGGGGGAAAGCGTCACGGAAATGTTGCACGAATTGGGGTGGAAATAATTAAAAGAAAGACGTTATTCATTGCGGCGTGATCTGTTTGGGACGTTTCAATCACCGACGTTTATTTCTGAATGTGAAAATATTTTGCTAGCCCCAACCTACTTAGGGAGACATGACCATCCCAATAAAATAAAAGAAATCAGATCGAAAACTGCACGATTTAGGTGTTCTTTCTTTCCTCGCGCTATTAGAGAATGGAACGGTAGAGAAAAGTTGTGAATGTGGTTAATGAACCCTCTGCCAGACACTTAAATGTGATTTGTAGAGTATCTATGTAGATGTAGATGAAGTACGGAGACGAAGAAATGAGCATAGGTGAAGGAGATGAGAGAAAGATAGGGGAAAGTAAGAGATAGAAAGAGATGAACACATGGGATGGCCTGGACGTGGGAGGTGGGCTGCAGTAGGTATGGGAAGACATGAGCATTAGGTTATAGACTGATTAGGCGAAGTAGAAGAAATAACAAGAGAGGCATGGAGGATGGACAGCTCAGGGAGGGGGCGGGCTGAACTAAGGAGAGAAAGAGTTGAGCACAGGAGTAGGAGATGATAGACTGTTGAGGGAAGTTTTAGATAGTAATAGAGAGGCACGGGGGATGTACAGGGATGAGAGATGTGCACAGGTGAAGATGATGATAGATTGAGGAGGCGAAGTTGGAGAGAGGAAGAGAAAGGGAAGGGGGTGTGACATCACAGGGAGAGGGTGGGCTAAAGTAGGGAGTGGAAGAGAAGTGTGCAGGTATGGGAGGTAATAGACTCAGGAGGCAAAGTAAAAGATGGAAACAGAGAATTTAGGGAGGGGCAGGCTAAAGTATGGAGAGGAGGAGATGAGGACAAGTTTGGGAGGTGAGTAACAAGGCGAAGTAAGAAATTGAGATAGGAATGAGTGATGGACATTGTAAGTAGGGGTGGACTGAAGTATGGTTGGAATAGATGAACACAGATGTAGGAAGTGAGAGACTGAGGAGGCGAAGTAAGAGATGGAAAGAGAGATGCAAGGGGGAAGGTCAGCGTTGGGAGGTGGCGGGCTGAAGTAGGGAGAGGAAGAAATGTGCACAGGTGTAGGAGGCAAGTTTAGGAGGCTAAGTAAGGGATAGGAAGTGAGAGGAACGGGTGAAGGACAGGGCAGGGTGGGGTGAGCTGTAGTAGGTGTGAGCAAGATATGAGCACGGATGTAAGAGGCGGTTGATTATAGAGACGATGTAGGAGAAAGAAAGATAGAGGCACAGGGGTCATGCCAAAGTAGGGGGAGGAAGAGATGTGCACAGGTGTAGGAGGTGCTAGATTGAGGAGGGGAAGTAGGAGATTAAAAGAAAGAGGTGTGGGGGATGGACAGCGTGGAGAGGAGGCGGGCTCAACTAGGGAGAGCAATATAGGAGCACATGTGTAGGAGTAGGAGAAGTACTCATTCAAGATGCTGTGCTTTTAGCAAGTATATATATATCAAAATGTATCGGTCTATAGGAAAACATTACATCGCATACAAGTGAAACACTCTGCTCAGAATGTGGAAATTTTTGTACTTGGTTTTGAATTTGATCATCGTGGTCTAACAGTCAATGAGAAATTATAGAAACTGCAGCTATCAAAATGCAACCACTCAGACTGTAATTAGATATTTTCAGAGTCAGGCTGTGGGACCAATGCAGTTAATAGGAAAGCTATGCGGCTTCTGGATCCAAATCGAGGGCCTCTGGATGCGGTGACGTCATCAATGATGTCATCAATCGTGTCATCAATGATGTTATGAGTGATGTCATCCATGATGTCATCAATGACATCATCAGTGGTTCATGACCGCTGCAAGTATGCTAACATAAACAACACGGCGGACATAAACAACACGGCGGACATAAACAACATGGCGGACATAAACAACAAGGTGGACATAAACAATACGGCGGACATAAACAATATAGTGAACATAAACAAGATGATGCACATAAACGATATTGCTGGATGTGTCTAAAATAGCGATACCCAAAGCTACTGGTTTATCAAACACTCCTTTCATGATTTGGCTGCACAATTAAAACTGCAGTGCCATAGTGTCGATCCAATTTCGTAATGAGTTTTACATCTACTACTTTGCGAACATTTTGAATAGATTTTCCAAAAACGCTGCGGGCATTCACCCCCCCCCACCCCCCCCCCACCACCCCCTCAAGGTCGCAGGGTTCGGCGAGGAGGGCGAGGAGGGCCTAACGTTTCCTATTTGTCTGCCCTATGAGACTTTGGGCAGATTAAATCACATTAAATGATGGCTATATAGCTATCCATAACTAGTACTGCAGTGAGAGCAAAACAAAATGTGTGTAAATAACTGAAAATCAAGTGTTGTTTGTAAACATCAGCTAATGTGGCTTTGCCACACAGTTACTGTGAGCAGCTGAAAGGGGAAACTAAAGACGTTACTTTTCCCAAGGACATGCAGCTCTACTGTATGAACATATGATGATGGCATCCTCTTGGGTAAAATATTCCAGAGGTAAAAATGTCCCCCATTTGGATCTCTGGCCGCGGACTACTCAATAGAATGTGATCATCAGGAAAGACAACACTGGCATTCTACGGATCGGAGCTTGGAATGTTAGATTCCTTACTTGGGTAGTGAAGAAAGAAAATTTAAAAAGAGAAATGCATAAGTTGAAGTTAGATATAATGGGGATTAGTGGAGTTCGGTGGAAAGAGGAAAAGGATTTCTGGTCAGGTGAGTACAGGATTATAAATCCAAAATCAGTTGGTTGTATTACAGGAGTAGGTCTGATAATGAATAAGAAAATAGAAATGCGGGTTAACTACTATGAGGAACACAGTGACCGAATTATCATAGTCAAGATAGGTACGAGGCCAACACCGACCACAGTAGTACAGGATTATATGCCAACTACCTCTGCCGATAATGAGGCGATCGAAGAAATATATGAGGAGCTAAAGGAAATTATTCAGACAATTAAGGAAAAGGAAACCTTAATTGTTATAGGACACTGGAATTCAGTAGTAGGACAAGGAAGGGAAAGGAAGATAGTAGGTGCATATGGTCTGGGGGAAAGGAATGAAAGAGGAACCCGCCTGGTAGTATTTTGCACGGAACATAATTTAGTTATAACAAAACATGGTTTAAGAATCACGAAAGAAGGTTGTATACGTTGAAGAGACCAGAAGACACCAGGAGACACAAGATAGATTTTATAATGGTAAGAGAGATTTGGGAACCAGGTTTTAAACTGTAAGACATACCCAGGGGCAGATATAAATTCTAGCCATAACTTATTGTTCATGAATTATAGGCTGAAACTGAAAAAACGTAGGAAAATAAGGAGATGGCACCTTGATAAACTGAAGGAACCTGAAGTTCTTGAGAGTTTCAGAGGGAGCTTTAGGCAACAATTGACAGAAACAGGGGAAAATAAAACAATAGAGGAGGAATGGCTAGCATTGAGAGATGAAATAGTGAATGCAGCAGAGGAAATATAGGCATTAAGGCAAGACCTACAAAAAAATCCTTGGATATCACAGGACATACTAAATTTAATCGATGAAAGGAGAAAATATTAAAATTCAGTAAATGAAACAGGCAAAATGGAGTACAGACGACTAAGAAATGAGATTGACAGGAAGTGCTAGAAGGCAAATGCAAGGATGTAGAAGAATGTATATAGGGGGAAAATAGATACAGCCTACACGAAAATGAAAGAGATATTTGGAGATAAGAAAAACGGCTTTATGAATATGAAGAACACAGATGGAAAACCAGTTGTCAGAAAAGTTGGGAATGCTGAAAGGTGGAAAGAGTATATAGAGAAGCTCTACGAAGGAAATGAACTTAGAGGCAATATTGTGGGAAGGGGAGAAGAAGTAGCTGGGGATGAAGTAGTAGATACTATACTGAGAGATGAATTTGACAGAGCAATGAAAGACCTAAGTCGAAACAAGGCCACTGGAGTAGATGACATTCCCTCAGAGCTACTGAATCTCTGGGAGAACCAGCCATGACAAAACAGTTTCACCTGGTGTCTATGACGTATTAGACAGGCGAATTATCCTCAGACTTTAAGAAATATATTATAGTCCACATTCCAAAGAAAGCAGGCGCAGACAAGTGTAAAAGCTACAGAACCACCAGTTAACATGTCATGGTTGCAAAATATTAACACGAATTATTTACAGAAGGAAGCTTCTACCAGCTGACCTCGGGGATGATGAGTTTGGGTTCAAAAGAAATGTAGGAACATGGGAGGCAACACTCGCTTTACGGCTTATCCTAGAAGACAGATTACGAAAATTCAAACCTACATATCTGGCTTTGGTAGATTTGGAGAAGGCTTTTGACAATGTTGATTGGAATAAACTCTTTCAAGTTCTGAAGCAAGAAGAAGTAAAATATAGGGAGTGTAAGGCTATATACAACTTGTACAAAAACCAGACAGTGGTTGTCAGAGTTGAAGGGCATGAAATGGTGGCAGTGGTTGGGTAGGGAGTAAGACAGGGTTGATGCCTTTCTCAAATGTTATTCAATTTGTACATTGAGCAAGCTACAAAGGAAAGCAAGGAGAAATTTGGAGAAGGACTAAAGTTCAGTGTGAAGAATTAAAAACATTGCGTTTTGCTGACGACATAGTAACTCTGTCAGAGATATCAAAGGACCTGGAAAAGCAGTTGAACGGAATGGACAGTGTGTTGACAGGTGCATATAAGATGAACATTAACAAGAGCAAAACTAGGGTATTGGAGTGCAGTCTAAGAAAATCAGATGATGCTGAAGGAATTAGATTAGGTTACGAAACAATAAAGGAGGTAGATGAGTTTTGTTAACATACGATGGTCGCAGTACAGAGGATATAAAATACAGAACGGCAATGGATAGAAAAGCATTCTTGAAAAAGAGAAATTTGTTAACATCGAATATTAATTTAAGTGTAAGGAAGTCTTTTCTGAAGGCATTTGTTTGGAGTGTTGCCTTGCATGAGAGTGAAACATGGACGATAAACAGTGCGGACAGGAAGAGGATAGAGGCTTTTGAAATGTGGTGCTACAGAAGAATGCTGAAGATTAGGTGGGTGGATTGCCTAACTAATGAGGAGGTACTGAACAGAATTGGGGAGAAAAACAATTTTTGGCATACCTTGACTGAAAGAAGGGATTGATTGATAGGACACATTCATAGACCTCAAGGAATTGTGAATTTAGCATTGGAGAGAAGTGTGTGGGGGTAAAACCCGCAGAGGAAGATCAAGTGATGGATAGAGTACGCAGATTCAGACAGATGTAGATTGCCGTTCTTATGTGGAGATGAAGAGGCTTGCTCAGGATAGGGTATTGTGGAGAGCTGCATCAAATCAGTCCCCGGACTGAAGACCACAACAACACAGTTATAGAACAAGACAGAAAAATAGTTCAGAAACATGACTTTGGTATTTAAATACACGCTAGAGATGGTAGTAAAGGAAAAACCTTATGAATATCTCTGACTCGGATTGATTAAGATTAAATGAAATAGTAAATTTACACAGACGTATGTCTGTGTAAATTTTTAACTCAATCAGAGATACATTGGATGTAAAATTCCGTTTATCAAAAAGTAACGAGCCAAAGTCTTTTATTCGTTATTAACATCCTCCAAGCCCAATATCCACATGACCATACTTCTGAGCTAATTTCCACAGCAAATAGATAATGCTAATTTCGTGTACTGAGTATTGCCTGTGTGGGGGACCACACACCTTCTAATGACACATCCACTCACCATGATGAGGTACATCTAATTTCCTGATGGGTAGGGGTCATGGGGCAATTTTACTGAGGATGGTTGAATAAAACTGTAGAATATCAGCAATCCAATTAGCACAGTGACTGTGCATGATTAGTTAAAAAGAGTGTGCAGGCGAGATGACCTACCAGCTCTCCATTGCCCATACCTTTCAAGAGTAACTGCTTGAGGTTACATAAAGAAGAATAAAACGGGTCAGTGGATGATTGCAAATGAGCATTTTGGATTGGGATATCACTTTGTACCCATAGGCAATACAAATGAGGGGTTTGGGTTTGGTGACATTGTCTTGACCACTATGAGCAATCAAACATACGTTGAACCTTATCTATACCCTCACATTGGTCACTAAGCAACAGGAGATTAAATTAACCCTGTGCTTCTTGACCAAAGAACATTTTATTCCACCACTATCATCTCCTGTACATAACCGGTATGTGGCATGTTACTCACTAAACAACACACAAAACAGCTTTCCAGGAAAGATGAACCTAAATGTCAACCAACTGCTATTTGGTTCAGGACTGTGGTCTTTAGCAAAAACGTTTAGAACATGCGTCTATAATTAGCTCATTCACCCTTGAAGAACAAGAGATTAGACATACTATACAAATAAAGAGGCAACAGTTCAAACACTGAAGCATCTCGTGATATACAGGGTGCCCTACTCAACTGTTTCACCCAAGATATCTCTGAAACTACAAGCAATACTGAAAAACCACTTTCACGGTCATCAACGTATGGCAGTGGCTTATGAAAGTAGGTAATATGAAACACTCTAAAACGTGAAGAAATAATATTTTCAACACAAACTATGTTTTTCTTAATGGATACACTGCCTTATTTCTTAAGCTAACGATAGGATGAAAAATCACAAAAAGAATGGCGTCAGTTGCATCGTGATGCATCAGTTACATCTGGAGAAACTGCAAAGCAAAGTTGACGTCTGAAATACATGAGATGAGCTGCTTGCACGTGTCTGAGACTCAAGCGAGACTCACGCTTGTTTATGCCCACCATATTGTTTATGCCCGCTATATTGTTTATGCCCGCTATATTGTTTATGCCCACCATATTCTTTATGTCCGTCATATTGTTTATGTCCGCCATATAATTTATGTCCGCCATATAATTTATGTCCACCATATGGTTTATGTCCACAATATGGTTTATGTCCGCCATATTGTTTATTTTCGCCATTTGCAGCGGTCGTGACGTTACTGATGACGTCACCACGTCCAGAAACCACAAATATGGATCCAGAAGCCCCATAGCGTACCTAATGCAGGTGGCTCCTAAGCTTATAATCTCGTGTTGACATGCAGATAAGAGGACATCAAGAAGAGAGAGTCAGTTGTATTAGGTGTGGTATGGGTCACGAGGGGCCATTTCTGAGGCGGACCATATAGCATGGCAGAAGTGGAGGAGGAGAAAGCTTTGGCGCCACACACTGTGTGGTGGTTGGGGAAACTCATTCCTTACTGGCATGAGTAGTGGCAACAGAGTCCCAACATAACCTCGTCTGGAGCTCAGAGTAACGAGCAGGTCACAGGATCATTGTCAAATTCCTGTTGTTATTGTTGTGGTCTTCAGTCCGGAGACTTGTTTGATGCAGCTCTCCACACTACTCTATCCTGATCACGCCTCTTCAGCTACACATAAGAACAGCAACCTAAATCTGTCTGCATCTTCTTACTGTATCCATCTGTTGGTCTTCCTCTGCGGATTTTACCCCACATACGCGATCCATCCACCTAATCTTCATCATTCTTCTGTAGCACAACATTTCAAAAGCCTCTATCCTCTTCCCGTCCGCACTGTTCATCGAGCATGTTTCACTCCCATACAAGGCAACACTCCATACAAATGCCTTCAGAAACGACTTCCTTAAGCTTAAATCAATATTCGATGTTAACAAATTTCTCTTTTTCAAGAATTCTTTTCTACCCATTGCCATTCTGCATTTTATATCCTCTGTACTGCGACCATCATTTGTTATTTTACTGCCCAAGGAATCAAAACTCTTCTACCTCCTTTACTGTTTAGTTACCTAATCTAATTCCTTCAGCATCACCTGATTTTTTTTGACTGTACTCCATTGCCCTAGTTTTGCTCTTGTTAATGTTCATCTTCTATGCACCTTTCAGCACACTGTCCATTCCATTCAACTGCTCTTCCAGATCCTTTGCTGTCTGTGACAGAATTACTATATTGTCGTCAAAATGCAATGTTTTTTAATTCTTTGCCCTGAACTTTCATTCCTTCTTCAAATTTCTCCTTGCATTCATTTACAGCTTGCTCAATGTACAAATTGAATAACATTGAAGAAAGGCATCAACCATGTCTTACTCCCTACCCAACCACTGCCACCATTTCATGCCCTTCAATTCTGACAACTACTGTCTGGTTTTTGTACAAGTTGTAAATAACCTTAAACTCCCTATATTTTACTCCTGCGTGCTTCAGAACTTGAAAGACTTTATTCCAATCAACATTGTCAAAAGCCTTCTCCAAATCTACCAAAGCTAGATATGTAGATTTGCCTTATCTTAATATATCTTCTAGGATAAGTCGTAAAGTAAATGTTGCCTCCCATGTTCCTACATATCTTTTGAACCCAAACGGATATTCCCTGAGGTCGGCTTCAAACAGCTTTTTCATCATCCTGTAAATAATTCGTGTTATTATTTTGCAACCATGATATATTAAACTGATGGTTCTGTAGTTTTCACACTTGTCTGCACCTTCTTTCTTTGGAATGGTGATTAAAATATATTTCTTAAAGTCTGAGGGTAATTCGCCTGTCTCATACATCTTACACACCAGGTGAAACAATTTTGTCACGGCTGGTTCTCCCAGAGACTTCAGTAGCTCTGAGGGAATATCATTTACTCCAGTGGCCTTGTTTCGACTTAGTTCTTTCAGTGCTCTGTCAAATTCATCTCTCAGTATAGTATCTCCTATTTCATCCTCATCTACTTCCCCCCTTCTTACAATATTGCCTCTAAGCTCATTCCCTTCGTAGAGCTTCTCTATATACTCTTTCCACCTTTCAGCACTCCCTTCTTTTCTGAGAACTGGTTTTCCACCTGTGTTCTTGATATTCATAGAGCCGTTTTTCTTATCTCCAAATATCTCTTTTATTTTCCTGTAGGCTGTATCTATTTTTCCTCTATTTATACTTTCTTCTACATCCTTGCATTTGCCTTCTAGCCACTCCTGCTTAGCCATTTTGCACTTCCTGCCAATCTCATTTCTTAGTCGTCTGTACTCCATTTTGCGTGATTCATTTACTGCATTTTTATATTTTCTCCTTTCGTCGATTAAATTTACTATGTCATGAGATGTCCTTGGACTTTTTGTAGTTCTTGCGTTCCTGCCTATTTTTCCTCTGCTGCCTTCAATATTTCATCTCTCAATGCTACCCATTCCTCCTCTACTGTTTTATTTTCCCCTGTTTCTATCAATTGTTGCCTAAAGCTCCCTATGAAACTCAAGAACTTCAGGTTCCTTCAGTTTATCCAGGTCCCATCTCCTTATTATCCTACCTTTCTACAGTTTTTTCAGTTTCAGCCTATAATTCATGACCAATAAGGTATGGTCAGAGTTTATATCTGCCCCTACGTATGTCTTACAGTTTAAAACCTGGTTCCGAAATTTATGTCTTACCATTATAAAATCTATCTGGTGTCTCCTGGTGTCTTCTGGTCTCTTCAGCGTATACAACCTTCTTTCGTGATTCTTAAAACAGGTGTTTGTTATAAATAAATTATGTTCCGTGCAAAATTCTACCAGGCTTCCTCTTTCATTGCTTTTTCCCAGACCATATGCACCTATCTTCCCTTCCCTTCCTTGTCTTACTACCGAATTCACAGTCTCCCATAGCAATTAAGTTTTCCTCCCTCCTAATTGTCTGAATAATTTCCTGTACTCCTCATATTTATTTCTTTGATCTCCTCATTATTGTCAGAGCTAGTTGGCATGTAAACCTGTACTACTATGGTTGGTGTTGGCTTCGTATCTATCTCAAGTACGTTAATGCGATCATTGTGTTGCTCATAGTAGCTTACCCACATTCCTATTTTCTTATTCATTATCAGACCTACTCATGTAATACCACCAACTGATTTTGGATTTATAATACTGTACTCACCTGACCAGAAATCCTGTTCCTCTTTTCACTGAACTTCACTAATCCCCACTATATCTAACTTCAATCTATCCGTTTCTCATTTTAAATTTTCTAGCTTCCCTGCCCAATTAAGGGATCCAAAATTCCACGCTGTCTTATGTCTTTCCTTATGATCACATTCTCCTGAATAGTCCTCATCTGGAGATCCAAATGGGGGACTATTTTACCTCCGGAATATTTTACCCTAGAGGATGCCATCATAAAATTTTCGTACAGTAGAGCTGCATGTCCTCGGCAAAAGTAACGGCTGTAGTTTCCCCTTGGTTTCAGCCGGTCTCAGTAACTGTGTGGCAAAGCCACATTAGCTGATGTTACAAGGCCAGCTCAGTCAATCATCCAGACTGTTGCCACTGTAACTACTGAAAAGGCTGCTGCCCCTCTTCAGGAACCACACGTTTGTCTGGCCTCTCCACAGATACACCTCTGCTGTGGTTGCACCTACGGTAAGGCAATCTGTTTAACTGAGACATGCAAGCCATCCCACCTCGACCATGTCTGTGGTTCATGGGAGCGGATTGTTAAATTAACACACGGGATAAATTTCCCTCAAGTATGATTCTTGAGTTTCTTCCGGTGTATTTGATACGCGGGTGTACTGCCGGTCTACAGTGTTCAACAGGCACAATATTTCTGCGCTCATACAAGTCGCCATCACCAGGTGAACTGACGGACTGAGCTCCTGGAAACGTACCGGCACAGAGATCCGCACGCTACGGCGGCTCGAAGGGAACTGGCTTCTAGGCCGGTGGAGGGCGATTTAAATACCTTTCGCCCGCGGTGCGCTCCCTCTGTGGTTGGCGCCCCGCGCCGCGGTCGCGCCGTGGAGCCGATTGCGACGGCTTCTGATATGACGTCGATGTGAAGGCTCTGTCCACCGTGGTCGTCACTACGTTAACATTTGCTAGATTTACTTTTAATTAACCCAATCGCTGGTTCCCAAGCTAGAGAGGCCATTGAAATTCGCACTAGTGACGACATCATAAACCGTGACTGTGGCGATAATCTTAGCAAAGCTTGGGAACCAGCGATTGGGTTAATTAAGAGTAAATCTAGCAAACGTAACATAGTGACGACCACGGCGGACAGAGCCCTCACATCGACATCTCAGACGCCGTCGGAATCGGTTCCACTGCGCGACCGCAGCACTGGGCGAGGACCATGGAGAGGACGCTCCACGGGTGAAGGGTATTTAAATCGCCTGCCAGCGGGCTAGAACCCAATTCCCTTCGAGCCACCGTAGCGTGCGGATCTCCGTGCCGGCACGTTTCCAGGAGCTCAGTCCGTCAGTTCACCTAATGATGGCAACATGTACGATGACCGAAATATTGTGCCCGTTGGACACTGTAGACCGGCAGTACACCCGTGGATATTTTGATTCCCTCAAGTAACTTGTAGTGACAGGGGGCCACAATGGCTCTTAAAGGAAGAGTCACCGCACAAAACAGAATATAAACAACTAAATGATAACATTGACACTGAGTACGAGGTTTTTCTAGCACACTAGCTACAGTTGTCTGTCCACATGTACAGCTCTTATGTGCCAGCAGTACATGGTTACAATTAGTGTAAGCTTAGCAGATTTTGTAAGAAGGGTACTGAGCGAAGTGGTGCCTTGGTAACACTATGGACTCGCATTCAGAAGGAGAGTGTTTCAAATCCACCTCTACCCATTCTGATTTAGGTTAGCCGTGATTTCCCTAAATCACTCCAAGCAAATGCTGGGATAGTTCCCTCCGTTTCTAGTGGCCACGCTGTCGGCTGGACGTTAAACCCTAAGCTTCCTTCATTCTTGAAACGACACTAGCTCACAGCTACATTAACTCGTAATTCTCTCCTTGCAATTATTCCATCATTTTAAGAAAATTAGACATTTGATTCGACCCACCAAGGTCCTGTTTTGGTAATACAAGATGTTGACAACTGAGGTATTCGCTCTGGTTACAGGTTCTCCAACTGTAGTAGGTTGTCACTTTGTAACTAATCTCACCGGCTCTCTAGCTGCAATGCAGTGGGTATCTAATCCACGTGAGCTGTTTATCAGCAGTATTTAGGTAGCCAGCTCCAACACTGCTATCCACACCTCTGCCTTCTGTTAACGCTGTAGAATCCATTGCAGTTTACGTTAAGTAGTTTGTTACATTGCTGTATGTTAAATGCGCCTCATTTTAGCATAGTAATTGCGGGCCATCTTCATTTAACATTAACAACTGGACAGTAACATGCATCGTATAGTCTGTGTGGCCTTTTTGCGAGAGGGAGTTGGAAAATAAGTTTCCCCTGTCGACTCTGGGCAAAGTTGTGTATGAAAGGAAAAAATGAGACATTAAAGATAAGACATATCTTTATTTTTCTACATAATTTCCAATTACAATGAGTCATTTGTCAAACCGCTTAATAAGCTTCAAAAGCCGTTCAGGAAAAGATCAGGGCGTTGCATACAGAAGAAGCGTTGAACGGCTATGGGCGAAAGACGTCACAGCAGGTGAACGCACACGTGAAAGACACCGATACAAGATTGGGTAGAGCTCGACCATGAATATGGCAGTGACTTTCTGTTTCGAATTGTGAAGTGGATGAAACTTGGATCCACCATTACACGCCCGAATCGAAGGCCGCATCCATGAAGTAGAAATATCCGTCATCACATGTCCGAAAGAAGTTCAAAAGCACTCCGTCTGCAGGTAAAGTGCTAATCACTGGTTTCTTGGACGTCCAAGAAGTTTTGTTGCTGGAATTTTTTGAAGATGCAATCATCAATTCTGCGTGGTACTGTGCCACTCTGTCTAAAATGAAAGAGGTTATTCGGAAAAAGCTGACTGGCCTTCTCAGAACTGGCGTTGTGCTGTTTGATGACAGTGCAAGACCTCACTCGGCGACGGCAATGCAAAAACATATTGCAAATCTTGGTTGGGATTGCCTACACCATCCACCATACAGTCCTGCTTTCGCACCAAGTTACTTCCATTTGTTTCCAGCTTTGAAGAAGACTCTCGGCGGAAGGCGCTTTGGAAGCAATGCTGAGGTCAAACAAGCCGTTCCGTATACAACCTCCCTGATTTTTTCCTGGGCGGCTTTTTGAAGCTTATAAAGCGGTATGGCAAATGTCTCAGTGTATTTGGAAATTATGTAGAAAAATAATGATATGTCTTATCTTTAACGTCTCATTCTTTTTTTTCCTTTTTTTCCTTTCACACACAACTTTGCTCACAGTCGACAGGGGAACTTATTTTCCAACTCCACCTCGTATATTAATGACGTTCTGCTTGTAATCAATTCATATTCAACAACGACACATACTGTGAAAACCTCTTTATGAGAAATACGGAATTTCCGTGTTGCTAAAACTGCATTCTGTGACTCAGTGCAAAAGACATGTAGTTCGCTTTATTGACAGTACTGGTGTAACTTACTTTTCGAAATAACCTTGGCGCTAAACACTCGACTGTGATTTGATCTCTGTATCTCAATCTGACCAGTCAGAGAGCTTCTGTGACAAAAAATAAATATTTCCCATTGTGCCACCAGCTGTTGTATTTCTGATAAAAAATTATGTAGTCCGTCAGCACATACCCGATAGTTGGCATTTCTATTCTCTGTTCCGTCACTTGGGGCCAAGGCCCGAATGTTGTTTGGTGTTTGTACCCACCTGCTACAAGGCACAATTGAACCTAAAATTAAGTTCCACAATGGCATTTCCAGATTTAAATTATCTTTATTACTCATAACCTTGTAGCTCCGAAATAAAGTAAAAATGTCAGACAAAATTCCAAATGAAGGAAATTGTGTACAGTTTGTGGTGATATTTATGCAGTATTCTTCAAACTGAAATTTAATGTAAATTTCATATTTTTCTGAAAAGCGCTATTTAAATGGAATAAAAATAATGTCATATTGCGTAGCAGTCGATTTAGAAACAATATTAGTAAACATTTTCGTGTTATTTTCAATGGAGAGCTGTAGAAAGAAGAAAAATTCAGTAGAATCGCCAGTAAGAAACATGAATCAGCGAGGCGATAGTCGATATCCTGCATATTATGTTTCTTGGCACCCCCATATAAATTTATTAATTATTGATCAAAAATTTTGGACAAGGTTTCCCATAAAATTTACAAATGAAATACGTGTATAGCCTAACAGAACACCAAAAAATGGATTTAAACATTGTATTAGTGATTGTAGTATTATCAACATCGAATATTCACCCTGAAAATGCGTCATAGTTCGCTGAAATACTATACACAGGACAAAAACTGTTGCGTTCAGAATAAATCATCAGCTTCACCGAATTTTAACACAAAAACTAGTAAATATACTATGTTATCAAAAGTATCTGGACACCCACAGAAACATAAGTTTTTCATGTTAGGCGCATTGTGCCAGGTACTTGAAATCAGTGACCTCGGCAGTCACAAGACATCGTGAGAGAGCAGGTTGGGGCGCTCCGCGGAACTCACGGACTTGGAATGTAGTCAGGTGATTGGGTGTCAGAAATCTGTGCGCGAGATTTGCACACTCCTAAATATCCCTAGGTGCACTGCTTCTGATGTGATAGTGATGTGCAGTCGTGAAGGGACACGTACAGCACGGAAGCGCACAGGCCGACCTCGTCTGTTGACTGGCCGAGGCCGTCGACAAAGAGTCGTACAGTCTAGTAGGCAGGCATCTATCCAGACCATAACACAGGAATTCCAAACTGCATCAGGATCCACTCCAAGAATTATGACAGTTAGGTGGGAGGTGAGGCGACTTGGATTTCATGCTCGAGAAGTTGCCCATAAGACACAAATCACGTGGGTCAATGCCAGACGACGCCTCGCTCGGTGTAAGGAGCGTAAACGTAGAACGATTGAACAGTGGAAAAACGGTGTGTAGAGTGACGAATCACGGTACCCAATATGGCGATCCGATGGCAGGGTGTGTGTATGGCGAATGCCCGGTTAACGTCATCTGCCAGCAGGTGTAGTGCCAACAGTAAAATTCTGAGGCGGTGATGTTATGGTGTGGTCGTGTTTTTCACGGAGGCGGCTTGTACCCCTAGTTGTTTGGCGTATCACTATCACAGCACAGGCCTACAGTGATGTTGTAAACACGTTCTTGCTTCCCACTGTTCAAGAGCAATTCGTAGATGGCGATTGCATCTTTCAACACGATCGACCAGCTGTTCATAATGCACGGCCTGTGTCGGAGTGGTTACACGGCAATAACATCGCAGTAACGGAGTGATCTGCACACAGTCCTGACCTGAATTTCATAGAACACCTTAAGGACGTTTTGGAATGCGGACTTCGTGCCGGCCGGCCGCGGTGGCCGAGGGGACTGAGGCGCTCCAGTGACGGTCTGCACGGCCACTACGGTCGGGGGTTCGAATCCCCCCTAGGGCATCGATATTTGTGTCGTACCTATTATTAGTTAGTTCATAAATAGTTTGTAAGTTTAGGGACTGATAACCCCGTAGTTACATCCCATAAGCAATACAAACATTTGAACATTTGATTTTGACTTCGTGCGAGGTCTACCGACCTACATCGATACCTTTCCTCAGTGCAGCACTATGTGAACAGGGGGCCGCCATTCCCCTAGAAACTTTCCAGCATCTGATTGAACGTTTGTCCGATGTTCGGGTAGTTCTCGGTACATTATACGTTTGCATACCACCACTCGATTCCTCCTGCATTTCTGTGGCCTTTTCTTCCACTGAAGTCGAATCAGTTCGTTTTCTCATTCTGCCAGGATGCACACCAAACGAACCCGTCTTTTCGAATTTTCGAATTATTTTCTCCAGACCAACGGCAGTCATCGGAAAAATTCCTTTTTTTTAAGCCTTTCAGTGTCCGTAACGTCTGCAAAGTCATCATTCTGGTGAAAGAGCCTTAAGCCTGTTTTCAAAAGTTCAGATGTTTGTTAAGCTTAAGGACTTAACTGCGGGTCATCAGTCCCTAAACTTTGAAACTACTTATGAACTATATTATACTAAAGACAGTACAAATATCTATGCCCGAGGGGGGTTCGAACCCACGACCGTAGCGGCCGTGCAGACTGTGACTGGCGTGCCGCAGACCGCTCGGCCACTGCGGCCGCCAAGCCTGTTTTGCACGAGCGACTTTCTGCTGAAAATCGACTACTCCAACTGTGTGTAAATCAGCCGCCAACCGCATCGCGAGTGCGCCTGTGACGTCAATAATTAACAGATTGTGCCAAGTTATAAATATCTGAGAGTGCTGCTGAATGTGCGTGCGCAGAAGCAAGGAACTGTACTGGCGACTGCTAACATTGGAAGTTAACCCGTTCTGGTCGAGCACATTCATTTTATAGAAATGCTTTCGCATCTTCTTCGACTATTTTCTATTGTTTTCTTTGTGTTCTCATCACCCCGGAATGGTTGCAACAGAGCCTAAAGTTATTTTTCCTACTAGCGTTCTGCTACAAAAGAGAAGTAATATCTGCAAACACAGATATATTAACGTTTTACATGAAAAAGCTGCACTGTGCGTAAATACAAATGTAAATATATAAACGTGTTTTAATGAGAATCATTTCAACACTGAAATACTCAGATTTATTAGAAGAGAAAATTATTTTCGACGTAACTTGGCCGTTAGCTAGGAAAAAAAGATCAGAAAACTAAAGAGGTGCTTTTTGCTTCATTTTCGGAATTATTTTAATGTGCTGCAAGTATAAATTTTCTTCGGCTAATAAATGTATAAATTTTGAAATTTTTCGATCACACTTTTGTATTTTTTAAGTCATAAATAGAGTACAGAATTTGACACGTTATATTCGGATATTCGACGAGAATGGCAATTACCGTATAACGCTTTAGTCAGCAGTAAACTCATCATTTCTTTCTCCCACGTAAAAATTGCCCTATAACCTCGCGTCGTCATTCAGACGCGAAACTACGCAACAGACAGCTCTACAGTTGTGGTGCTATTGTCTAAAAGAAAACGACCACTCGAAATAGATGACGCTCAGTTCGTGGATAACACGCCAGGGGCATTCCAGTAGACACTCTCGGCTCGACTAGTCAACTGAGTCAAGAACGTCGATCGTGTAAAAGGGGCTTTACAAGCAGAGCACGATGCTGCACTTAGAATAGAGGAACGTCTCACAAGGAGAGGCCGCCAATTGTGAAATTCAGATTCGATTCATACTGCGCATAATAAAAGCTCATGGCCGGAGGTGTAATTTGGCAAAGCATCAAGATGCACTTCTCAGCCGTTGTCGAGAAAATCGACAATTTAAAAAAGCCGTTGCGGTGAAATACTCTCTATGATCTCTACGGTTAGTAATATTATACAGATGCGTGGCGCAGCGGTAAGCGCTTGGGTTCGTGATCCGAAGGTCGCCGGATCGAATCTCGTGGCGTGCAACTTTTTTTTATTATTTGTTTTTTTTTCTAATTTATATATATAGCGCACGAACCAGAGTGATAGTTATCATAGAAATATGGAAAGCACATCTGATAAACAATGCTTTTTAGAAGAACAATTGCTTTTCAAAATATCTGTTGGGAAACACACCTGATTGACATTTTGAAAAATTGTTCTATCGTTCGTCAGGTTTGACGTATTCCGTATTCGTTTCGGAATATCGTTTATACTTCTTCCGTTAACTATACGTGGTAAATATTATGAAGACAATTAATAACATTTGTGAAATACAACTTTGTTTTCGGAAAACATAATGATGTTCGAAGTCGCCAGTTGCATATAATAAAATTCCATGCCGCGAGATTCTTTCCGGTGATATTCGGATTACGACCCCGAGCGCTTACCGCTGCGCCACGCCTCTGTATAACATTACTAATTGTAGAGATCGTAGAGAGTATTTCACCGGAACGGCTTTTTTTAATTGTCGATTTTCTCGAGAACGGCTGAGAAGTTCATCTTGGTGCTTTGCCAAATTACACCTCTGGCCATGAGCTTTCATTATGCGCAGTATGAATCGAATCTGAATTTCACAATTGGCGGCCTCCCCTTGTCAGACGCGAAATGAGGAATAGTTCAAAAATGTCTGTAAATCTATCGGACCAAACTGCGTGGTCATGAGACCGTAACTAACAAACTACTTAAACCTCGGTAAACTAACCTACGGACAAACACACACATCCATGCCCCAGGGAGGACTCGAACCTCCACGGCGAGCAACCGCGCGCTCCACAGCGAGGTGCTTTAGACCGCTCGGCTACTCCACCGCGGCGAGGAATAATTGTGTACACGGAGTGTTTACTTCAATTTCAATGGGTCGTGGGCATGACAGATGTTTTCGTTTACATATTCTGTCACATACAGCGGCATCTATTGATCAATTTCCACAATTTTAATTTTTCCTCTGCCATACGTTTTCCTCCTCCGGTAACATTCCGTTGACGTCATTCTGCCAGTGTTGTAATTATTACAGCGTTCTGAAAGTTTAATTATAATCATCCTGTATATTTAGCTATGATGTTTCTGGTAGTCATTACAGTTAGATTTCGTTAACATACTTAAATGACATGCTCAAAATTTTAACATTTCTTCCAATCGCATCTTTACGTAATTTTGATCGTGCTTGTGGATATTCATGATCATTTCCTAGTTTAGCTTTAAAGGAATAAAATTCTTCTTTGTAATACACAATAGATGTCTCGGTTGATGCCTAGTCTTTTCTCGGAAGTTTTTATCAGTCATACACTGTAATACCTTGGTGTAGCTGTTATCGGCACTGGAATGATAAATGTTGCCACCTGCAGGAACAGAGTTCTTATCTGGCGTTTCCTGTTGATAACATAATCTTCGTTATCACTTTACAACTAAAAAATGTTCAAATGTTTGCATAGCTTATGGGACTTAACTACGGGGTCATCAGTCCCTAAACTTACAAACTACTTATGAATTACCTAACACTAAGGACGGCACAAAGATCCATGCCCGAGGGGGGATTCGAACCCCCGACCGTAGTGGCCGTCAGATCGTGACTGGCGCGTCACAGTCCCCTCGACCACCGCGGCCGGCACTTTACAACTAAACAATCTTTGTTAGAGACAGAGTAGGATATTGAGAACACCGATTGTAGCCAGATCCATGAAGTGGCGAAGATCGTTCCCATTCTTTCGGGACAGAGGGGGATGGGAAAGGGTTGGAAGCACAGTTTCTGATTTCTAGTGATTTTGATTCGGATTGTGTGAGAAGTCGTCCATTTGTCCGACGATTATGTGACATTCTCCGGTCAGCTACAGATTTGTAGACATCACCTGACGGACGCCGAATTTAGAGTTCTTTCGATTCGATAGGGCGAATATTTTGAATAGGAAGCAGATACTCGGGCAGGAAAAACGATTACCGTGCATATGATGAAATTTTAGGTAGGCGAATATCCGAATGAACAGTTGCAGATTGTGTACCCTGAACCACCAGCGAGACACCTGCACTTATTATAGAGGAAAAAAAACCTAGAAGATAAATAAAGAATTACTTTAACTCAATGATGGTGAAAGCAGTTACCTACATATTCTGAACACGAAAACGGTTTCACTATTGAACTGCGAATGAAATTCGTATAGACAGCAAAGGATGATAAAAGAAGTGAGCTACAGCGGTAACTGAACATTGCAACTGGCTTTTCACACTGAATTTCATTGTGACTATTGCTTCTGAAAAGATATGAAAATAGTATCAATTACATACTATATCAAACCTTACATGTCTTGTCTTATATCAGGAGTGTGCTGGTGGCAATAGAACAATTCTGCTGTTTTCTGCAAGCGACAATCCTGTGAACAAACTGTTTTCCACCCTCCAGGGTGTGTCTTTGTAGTTTGTTTAATTTCAATAAATCCTACTGGTAACAAAGATACCACGAGATCTCAGGTTTAATATCTTCCTTCAATTCGTTTTGATAGGAAATTCGAGATTTCTGTCTATACACTTGAAGACGCACTCGTGAAGTACGGGTGGCAAAGGTAAATTTCATAAACTTTTTAAAAATAATTTCAAGCAGTTTAAGTGACGACCTAAGGATTACTTGTTAGATCCACCAGCAAGAAATTTGCAGAAATTCTACAATTCAGTGATACTAAATACAGAAACCAGCAACAATTGTCACTGTTATTGTGCTCAGTGTTAACAGAGGACTGAAGATATTTCTACTTTGCATGTGTAACAAGAAAATGAGCACAAAATGTTTGAGCATCTAATTCTCTCATACAGCGCTGTGACAAAGTATGTGGAGAAACGTCTGCACAACTTTCCTATAAGGGAAAGCCAAGATACTAGGCGACAATTATTGAACTATTTGAAATATTATCTAAGACATTGAAGATGAAGGTGAAGCAACGAACTGAAATATGTGATGCTGCCGGAATAGTCTAAGTACGACTTCCCTCCACGTCACAAACTTTAATTCAGCTTCCTTGTTCCATAGGTAATTTCCACTACTGCCAAGGCTCTCCATGCATCCTCAGATACTCTCACTTCATAAAACTGGACGTCATCGTCGTCGTTGAAATGGGAATGTGCTCAAGTTATAAAGTATGTTACCATACTGTGTCGTCACAATAATAAAGTAGCGGAAATAAAATTTTGAATGCGACAAGTTAAAATCACGAGCACAAATGGCTCCAGTCTTCTACATATTGCCTCATCCCGCCCTCATGAACCACAGACATTGCTCAGGAGGGGTGGCTAGCGTGCCTCAATTATACAGGTAGCCGTACCGTACGGACAACCACAGCGGAGGGGAATCTGCGGAGAGGACAGACAGACGTGTGGTTCCTGAAGAGGGGAGCAGACTTTTCAGTAGCTATAGGGGCGACAGGTTAGATGATTGACGAGCTGGCCTTGTAACATCAGTTAATGTGGCTTTGCCATATAGTTCCTACGAATGGCTAAAACCAAGGAGAAACTATAGTCGTTACTATTTCCGAGAACATGCAGCTCTACTGTATGAATATATGACGATGGCGTAGATTGTAGCGTGTCAGTTTAAATATGGCATCAATAGTGACGTATTAGAAACGTCTGTGGATCAATAGAGTGAACATCCATTACGTCACGAACGTCATTCTCGATCATTGATCAGATACGCATTATCACGCTACGCGTAGGCGTCTCATATGCATTGCCAGCCACCCCATCAACCCGTCCTATAACACGCCATATCGAAAGGTACAAAACAGAAATTTCTGGAAACTAAACTGCTCCTTTGCTGTAACGTAACAGAAATGAATTAGTTGCATATAAATATAGAAACTTTCTCTGCCACAAAGGGAAACCCAAATACTGCCGGTAGAACAACTATGAGAGCATTCGGAGCGAAGGGGGTGTGGACGTGTTTGTTTGTTTGTTTGTTTGTAATTCTATCGGACCAAACTGCGTGGTCATCAGCCCGTAGCTTACAAACTATTTAAACCTAAGTAAACTAACCTAAGGACAAACACACACACACACACACACATTCCCCAGGGAGGACTCGAACCTTAACCGCGAGCAACCGCGCGCTCCGCAGCGAGACGCTTTAGACCGCTCGGCTACTCCACCACGGCAGTGTGAACATGAAATCTATTAGAGTTGACTTGTAGTGTTCAAGACTTTCCACCGTACAGGTCTTCTGCCTCTGAAAGATACATTGGTTAATCGGTATCTACGACTGATAGGTCAATGAACAGTAGGTTGGGTACCCCAGTATTGAATTTGGCATTCGGAGGTGCTACAGGACGTGATATGTATAGGATGAACTGTTAGCAGACGACTGCTGGAATCCCGCGTCGGGGGTTAGAATCCTCCCTCGGGCATAGATGTTTGTGTAGTCTTTATTATAAGTTACTTCATAAGTAGTTTGAAAGTTTAGGGACTGATGACCCCGCAGTTAAGTCCCATAAGCCTTACAAACATTTGAACATATTTGACGACTGCTGAAAGCAAACAGCCTTTCCGGACGACCATGCTAACACTACCACGCCAAGGGGTGTAGCGCCAGCAACAGCCCTTTGTCATACTGCCAGACCGCAAGTTACCTAATTTAATTTATTTGTATTTTACTCGTCAGTAAATTCATACATTTCATTCGTGTTCTTGTTTTACAAGAGATTAATTCTGGATTATTTGTTAAATACTGCAGTGGCGATTGAAGAATATATTTTCTGGAGGGGCCAAGATTAATGTAAAGATACGTAATTTTAAGTAGACACCCCCATGATATTTTGTATCAGTTTTGCTGCTCATATTCAAAGGTTAATTTTCGTTGAACCCCTTTTATTTTGTTGAGAAAGTTTTTTGTTGACATTAAGTCATAGAATATATAGCTACAAAAAAAAAAAAAAAAAAAAAAAAAAAAAAAAAAAAAAAAAAAAAAAAAAACAGGCACCGCTAACACCCCACTACCATCACCAGTACTACGAAGTATGACTATCTACCACGGTGATGCCTTCATGCATCATTCATTACAATAATTCAGTTCGGAGGTGGTCCAGGCTCCTTGAGCGGATTCAGGGGAAATTTGGCCATTACTCGCAAACAACTGTAAGCTGGTTTGGCCGCGGTCGAGAGAATTCAGGCTTCTGTCCTGGGCTGCGGAGACAATGATGCAACTCAGGCGAACGCTTAGACACCTCTGCACCTACAGCACCGTCTGCGACCTCTGGCGCCTGCGTCTCCACCGGTCGACAGTTGACTGACGATGATTGCCAATTGTGACGGGGTCGCGAATATCTGGGCGGAAGGCGAAAAAACACGCCTGCCGTAAGGCTATCCTTAGCGCCTCCGTAACAGGTTTGAGATGTTGATAGTACTTCTTAGCCAGTACTGGCTGCCTCGCTTATTGCGGCAGTGGCCGATACTTGTAAGACGTCCGGCAGGCGCAGGGGGTGGTTTCTCTTGTCATTAGAAGCTCCAATGTTAGGCGAGTGATGCTGTCCCTTAGGGAAATTAGCGCACGGTTCGGGAAAGAAGGCCACTGTGCAGTCTCTTTGCTTGCTCAGACTGTAATGTATACTGCAGAGTAAGTCTGAACACTAAAGAGGCAAGCGAGTTTATAGCAATGGAAATTATGATAATATTAAGTCAGATTCTTACGAATCTGGAACGTGATATAATTTGTGTGAAGATCAGAGTTAAAAGAGGCTCTAACATGGTTACTGGACGCTTCTATAAACCTTTTGGCTCAGAAACATTAATGGCAGAACATCTGAGGGAAAACTTCGGCCGCGGTGGCCGAGGGGACTGAGGCGCTCCAGTCACGGTCTGCACGGCCACTACGGTCAGGGATTCGAATCCCCCCTCGGGCATGGATATTTGTGCCGTCCTTAGTCTTAGCTAGTTCATAAGTAGTTTGTAAGCTTAGGGACTGATGACCCCCTAGTTAAGTCCCATACGTTCTACAAACATTTGAACATTTTGGAAAACTTGTAATATATTTCCCGTAATATTTCATTTCATAGTATGAGTTGGAGACCGCATACATCGAATGAGACTCAAATGTTTAAAACCAGTGATAGGACAGAGAATCAAGAGAAATTGCTCTATGTGCTTTATCTGAAAATTACCTAGAGTAGTTAAAAAGAGAACTGACTCATGGAGATAATATCCTAGACCTAATGATAAACGGACCCGAATTTTTTGACTCATCAGTGTTGTTGTGGTCTTCAGCCCGTAGACTGGTTTGATGCAGCTCTCCACGCTACCCTGTCCTGTTCAGGTCTCTAATCTGAGAATACGTTCGGCAATCTACATCCTTTTGATTCTGCTTACTATATACGTCCCTCGGTTTCCCTCTACGATATTTACCCCACACGCTTCCTTCTAATGCTAAGTTGACAAGTGCTTGATGTCTCGGGATGTGTACAACCAATCTATCCCTTCTCTCAGTCAGGATATGCCAGAAACCTCTTTTCTCTCCGATTCGGTTAAGCACCTCCTCATTAGTTACGCTATCTACTAATCTAATTTTCATCATTCGTCTGTAAAACCACATTTCAAAAGCTTCTATCATCTTTTTATCTGAACTCCTTTCGTCAATGTTTCACTCCCATACAATGCTACACTCCAGACAAATGCTTTCAGAAAGGACATTCTAACATTTAAATTAATATTGGATGTTAACAAGTTTCGCTTCTTTAGAAACGCTTTTCTTCCCATAGCCAATCTGCATTTTATATCTTCTTTGCTTCGGCCATCAAAAGTTATCTTGCTATCCAAATAACAAAATTCATCTACTACTTTTATTGTCTCATTACCTAATCTAATTCCTTCAACATCGACAGATTTTCTGACATTGCATTCCATTGCCTTCATTTTACTATTGTTAATGTCCATCTTCTATCTTCCTTTCAAGAGACTGTCCATTCCATTCAATTGCTCTTCCAGATCTTTTGCGGTCTCTGACAGAATTACTGTGTCATCGGCAAACCGCAATGTTTTTATTTCTTCTCCCTGCACTTTAATTCCCTCTCCAAATTTCTCCTTCCATTCCTTCACTGCCTGCTCACTGTACAGATTGAACAACATTTAGCACAGGCTACAACCCTGTCTTACACCCTTCTCAACCTTTGCGTCCCTTTCTTGCCCTTCGACTCTAATAACCACTCTCTGGTTTTCGTATAGGTTGAATATAACTCTTCGCTCGCTATATTTTTCCCCTGCTACCTTCAGAATTTGGAATAGTGTATTCCAGTCGACATTGTCAAAAGCTTTCTCCAAATCGACAAACGTTAAAAACGTAGGTATCCCTTTCCTTAGCCTATCTTCTAAGATAAGACGTAATGTGAGTATTGCTCCCGTGTTCCTACATTTGTCCTAAATCAAAACTGATCTTCCCCGAGGTTGGATTCCACAAGTTTTTACATTCGTCTGTAAATAATTCGTGTTAGTATTTTGCAACCATGACTTATTAAACTGATAGTTCTGTAATTTTCACATTTGTCTGTACCTGATTTCTTTGGAACTGGAATTATGATATTCTTCTTGAAGTCGGAGGGTATTTCCCCCGTCTCATACATCTTGCATACGAGGTGGTACAATTTTTTCACGTCTGGCTCTTCTAACGACATCAGCAGTTGAGACGGAATATCATCTACTCCGACTCAAACCTTTCAGCGCTCTGTCAAATTCTTTTTGCAGTATCATATCTCCTATCTCATCTTCCTCCACTTCGTCTTCCATTTCTAGAATACTGCCTTCAAGTTTATTTCCTTTGTATAGACCCTCTATATATTCCTTCCACAGTGCAGCTTACCCCTCTTTGCTTATTACTGGTTTTCCGCCTGAGTTCTTGATATTCATACAGCTGCTTTTTTTGTCTCCAAATATCTCTTTTATTAAAAAGTTTGGAAAGTAGGAGACGAGGTACTGGCGGAAGTAAAGTTGTGGGGCGGCATCATGAGTCGTGTCGGGATAGCACAGTCGGTAGTGCGCTTGCCCGCGAAAGGCAAAGGTCCCAGGTTCGAGTCCCGGTTCCGGCACACAATTTTAATCTGCCAGGAAGTTTCATATCAGCGCACACTCCGCTGCAGAGTGAAGTTTCATTCTGGATCTCTTTTATTTTCCTGTAGGCAGTATCTATCTTTCCCCTAGTTATGCATTCTTCTACGGTTCTGCATTTGTCCTCTAGCCATTCCTGCTTAGCCAGTCTGCAATTCCTGTCAATCTCATTTTTCAGAAGTTTGTACTCCCTTTCTCCTGTTCCACTTGCAGAATTTTTATATTTTCTCCTCTCATCAATTAAGTTCATTATATCCTGTGTTATCCAGGGATTTCTATTAGGCTTTGTCCTGCTGCCTATATGGTCCTCTGCTGCCTTCACTACCCTATCTCTCAGAGCTACCCATTCTTCTTCTAGCGTATTACTTTCCCCCGTTTCAGCCAATCCTTTCCTAATGCTCCATCTGAAACTTTCAACCACCTCTGGTTCCTTCCATTTGTCCAGGTCCCATCTTCTAACCTTTCTACCTTTCTGCAGTCTCTTAAGTTTTAATCTACAGATCATAACCAATAAGTTATGGTCAGAGTCTATATCTGCCCCTGCATATGTCTTACAGTTTAGAATCTGGTTTCTAAATCTATTCGTTACCATTATAAAGTCAATCTGGTACCTTCCAGAGTCTCCTGGTCTCTTCAACGTATACAGCATTCTTTCATAATGATTAAACCAAGTGTTGGTGATCATTAAATTGTTCTCTGCGCAAAATTCTACCAAATTCTCCTCTTTCATTCCTTTTTACCAGTCCATATTCACCTATTACATTTCCTTCTGCCGCGGTGGAGTAGCCGAGCGGTCTAAAGCGTCTCGCTGCGGAGCGCGCGGTTGCTCGCCGTGGGGATTCGAGTCCTCCTTGGGGCATGGGTGTGTGTGTTTGTCCGTAGGTTAGTTTACCTAGGTTTAAGTAGTTTGTAAGCTACGGACTGATGACCACGCAGTTTGGTCCGATAGATTTACAAACATTTGAACATTTTTGAAACAAACAAACATTTCCTTATCTTCCCTTTCCTACTACCGAGTTGCAGTCCCCCATCACAATCAAGTTTTCGTCTCCCTTAAATTTCTGAATGATTTCTTGTATCTCCTCATACATTTTTTCGATATCCTCAACATCGGCCATGCTAGTTGCCATATAAACTTGCGCTACTGTGGTCGGTGTTGGCTTCGTGTCTATCTTTATTACGTTAATGCGTTCACTATACTGTCCTTAGTAACTTACCCGCATTCCTATTTTCTTATTCATTATCAGACCTACTCCTGCGTTACCATCAACTGATTTTGTATTGGTAACCCTTACTCACCTGACCAGAAATCCTGTTCATCCTGCCACCGAACTTCACTAATCCCTACCATATCTAACATTAACCTATCCATTTCTCTCCAAATGTTCAAATGTTTGTAGAGCTTATGGGACTTAAATACGGGGTCATCAGTCTCTAAACTTTCAAACTAATTATGAACTAGCTAATCCTAAGGACGGCACAAATATCCATGCCCGAGGGGGGGATTCGAACCCCCGACCGTAGTGGCCGTGCAGACCATGACTGGAGCGCCTCAGTCACCTCGGCCACCGCGGCCGGCTCCATTTCTCTCTTAAAATTTTCTAGCTTACCTACTCGATTAAGGGTTAGAACATTCCACGCTCCGACCAGTAGACTCATTTACCGCAGATAAAGGAACCTACGGCCGTAACTGCATAAATGAATACAGTTGAAAACAGAAATGTCAGGAAAGGCAGGAAGATATTTCTGCTTAGTAAAAGCGACAAAGTACTTCACGGCTCACTACGACAGAAGAGCTCCACCAGAGACTGCCTACATCACACTTGTGCGTCCTCTCCTGGAGTACTGTTGCCCCTTGTGGGACCCTCACCAGGTGGGACTGACGGAAGATATTGAGAAGGTTCAGAGAAGGGCAGTTCGTTTTGTTTTATCACGTTACAGGGGGGAAAGCGTCACGGAAATGTTGCACGAATTGGGGTGGAAATCATTAAAAGAAAGACGTTATTCATTGCGGCGTGATCTGTTTGCGAAGTTTCAATCGCCGACTTTTAGTTCTGAATGTGAAAATATTTTGCTAGCACCCACCTACTTAGGGAGACATGACCATCCCAATAAAATAAGAGAAATCAGATCGAAAACGGAACGATTTAGGTGTTCTTTCTTCCCGCGCGCTATTAGAGAATGGAACGGTAGAGAAAGTTATGAAAGTGGTTAATGAACCCTCTGCCAGGTACTTAAACGTGACTTGCAGAGTATCTTTGTAGATGTAGATGGTTAATTTTGTGTCGCAGCGTCGTCGCCGCTTTTGTGTCTCGTTTCCGTCGTAGGCGTCGGTGGCCGAGTAGAAAGACCGACACAGGAATAAAGGATGCACGCTTGTGCAGGTAGGAGGTTACCAGCCAGTGGGACAGCAGAAACTAGAAACACTAGAGTAAATTAGAACGAGATATATATTTCTTAGAGACTTAATAATACTTAACTTTTACATAGCTCAGTACTGCAGACTGCTGATACATAGTTGAGCTAGAGGCCTGCCTAGTGCCTATCCGATAGCCAAGTCTTCACTGATTCCGAAGTGTTAGCTGGTTCCTATCTCAGTCCCAAGTGAACGATGTCGTTCAGTGGTGGCCACGAACGGGATAGCAGCAGAGGGCGCTCGTGGCTGACGTCGTAAGAAAGCCGCGCCGTGCGTGCATGGCGGCGCGCGGCTGAAGTAAGTGGCGCGCACTTTAGACTTGTGCGACACCACAGTTAATGTCAGCTGCCCGTGAATGTTCTAAGGTGCATTGTGCAGCCGATCCCCTTCAGAAATTCGAGTCCTCCCTGAGGCATGCGTGTGTGTGTGCTGTCCTTAGCGTAAGTATTTTGTAACTATAGGGACCGTTGACCTAAGCAGTTTGGTCCCTTAGGATTACCAACATTTGAACGTTTTTGGCAGTGTTAACCATAAGTCTACAAAGTTCAGGAGCATCGTACAATACACTTTAGACAAGTATGTACCGAGTAAGATTATGAGAAATGGGAAAGATAGATCCCCCATGGTTCAACAACCAAGTTCGAAAACTGCTACGATACGAAAGAGAAATTCACTGCAATTATAAACGTAGACACAACCTTGAAGTTCAGCAAAAACTGTACGGCACCAAAAGTAACGCAAGGGTCAGAATACGCGATGCGTTCGAGGACTTAGAAGGTAAGATAGAGGGATAGAAAAGCAACTGAAGTCGCTCACAGCGGAAAGGCCGCTGGACCTGATGAGATATCATTTCAGTTTTACAGGAGTATGGAAACTTGCCCCCTCCCCTCCCCCTCCCCCTCCCCCTCCCCCTCCCCCTCCCCTAATGACTGGGATAAAGGTCAGGTTATTACCGTTTACAAAATGAGTCATCGAACGTATCTGTAAAACTATAGGCCTATACCTCTGACGTCGGTCTGTTGTAGAATTTTGGAGCACGTTTTGTGTTCGAGTATTGGGACGTCTGTGAAGAAAGCAGCAATAATGTGAAACAAAGATGACTTTAGATACAGGTTCCACGTAGGTTACGTGTTGCTTGTTTTCCGCAAGGCGTCCAATACGGTTGCGCATAATCACGTAATGAACAAACAACAGCCTACGGACCAGCAGACCTAATGCGATACTGGATTGAGAAATTTCTAGGATAGCAAAACAGTCACCGACATCAGTTATATCTGTGATTAGGCATAAGGAATGATTTGACATGGAACGACGACAATAAATTAATCGTAGGTAAGGAAGATGCCAGACTGAGATTCATTGGATGAATCCTAAGGTAGAGCAGTCTCTCATCAAAGGAAGTTGCTTACGAAACACTCGTTCGGCCAATGATTATTTCTCATCTGTGTGGAATCCGTATGAGAGGGTTTATAGAAGAGAGAGAGAATACCAAAGGAGAGCAGTACGCTTCGCTTTAGTTTCCTTTAGTAAGCGTGTAAGCATCACGGACATCATCGGCAATCTCCAGTAGCAGTCGCTCCAAGACAGACTTTTTTTTTTTTTTTTTTTTTTTTTTTGTAACTACAGGACTTAACTACGAGGTCATCAGTCCCTAAACTTACAAACTACTTATGAACTACTTACGAACTAGGACGGCACAAATATCCATGCCCGAGGGGGGATTCGAACCCCCGACCGTAGTGGCCGTGCAGACCGTGACTGAAGCGCCTCAGTCTCCTCGGCCACCGCGGTCGGCTGCAGCGTAGCTCCTCCTTGTGGTTGAGTCGAGCGTAACACAAGGAGGCATACCGGCAATCATTCATTCCGCGAACTACACGCGTTGGGAGTAGCTAGAGGAAGAATTGGCGTGGTGCAAAAAGTACTCGCCGTCATGTGGGTGTTCCATAGAGTAGATGCAGAGGGATTCTGTTACTAATAGGCAAGAAATCATGTTGAATGGATGTCTCAGGACTGGCGTAAGATACTGTTTATGGACAACAACGAAACGAGATGTCTAAATAATATGGCCCGTCTCCCACACTACCTCGCACAAGACTGTGGTGCATGATGTTGCGGCTTGACATTACTTTGCTGAAGGCACTCTCACTGCAGAGACAAAACTTAGCAACAAATCGTGGATGTTGCCAATATTTTGGTGACAATTTTAGTTTAATAGCTAGGAAATCTCTTGGCTCCATGAACACACACTTTTAGCACGCTAGAATGGTGTGGCACAACCTGCTTCCTCGAATTTTAACCCAGTCGAAAACTGTGGAGTTGATTCAAACGAGCTGTTTCTATAAAGTCGACAATGAACACGTATTACGCGCGCGGTTTACCCAGAATTGCCACTGAAGGGTCGGACAATTTGGACAGGGATTAACTGGCTGACCTCATCGATGGTATGTGAAGACGTGCTCAAATTTGCATATGAGGAAGGGGACGTTCCAACTCGAATCGTCACTGCTTTATTACCCGTCCCATGGGAAACACGATTTAGTGATGATTATTTTTTGCCGGCCGCGGTGGCCGAGGGGACTGAGGCGCTTCAGTCACGGTCTACATGGTCACTACGGTTGGGGGTTCGAATCCCCCCTCGGGCATGGATATTTGTGCCGTCTTTAGTCTTAGCTAGTTCATAAGTAGTTTGTAAGTTTAGGGACTGATGACCCCGTAGTTAAGTCCCATAAGCTTTACAAACATTTGAACATTTTTGATTATTTTTTTTTATTTGTTGATCTTGGCACATTACAAGTGAATGCATACACATGACTTAGTCTTACTGTTTTTGCTAATGGCATGTGATATTAAGCTTTTGTTGATCAGTATACAATTCACGGAAGATTATTTTTCTCGAGTACTTTGTATAAAGTTTCTGAAAATATTTCAGTTATTAATCATTTATTTATGCGATCCTTGGTGATTTATATGTGCTATATTCGTACTGAGAACCATTTTGGGGAATGAGCAAATACGCGTTGGAGTAACAGGTTGATTAACATTGAAAATTCGATAAACGAAACGGGCGGAATAATATGTCGATATGGTGACAAGAAGCTGAGCAGACAGGAAATGTTTTGCGTGATTTTTCTGACCAAACACTGCTTTGAGAACGTGGCCACGGTGAGTCCAGAAATAGTGCTGCCAAGTTCGACAAACAAATTTCCTTACTACATGGCAAAGCAAGTTTTCCTGGGCCCATTAACTATTTCACCATGATCATATTAGGGGAGACCGGGGCACGTTGACCATATTTTTTTATTTTATTTTATATTAATTTGATTTACGTGTTTCAAATTATGAAATTGTGCTTAAATTTTAGAAAGGTCCTACTGAATCAGGATAGGAATTATTAAGCTTGAAAATATGAGTTAAAATATTAGAAAAAAAATTACTTGACATACGTCAAGTGGGCCAATCTGCTCCTACTATGGGGAAAGTTGGTCCAGAGGCTGGGGCACATTGACCCATGTTCTCATTTAATAAGTTAAACTAGTATAATTAGAGGAAATAAAAATAACACTAGCAGTTATTAAGAATTTTTTTTAATGTGGATAATATCAAGTTGAGTAAAATGCTTAAAATTTTACTATGACGGTGGGAAAGCTTCAACTGGTTAGGATTTATAGTGTCTTAATACAAACCGGTCAACTTTAATCATTGTCCGGATCCAAAGGATCAGCACAGTTGTAACACTCATAAAATAGTCCATTTCATTTTTCACACACGTGTGATGAGCCCAACGTTTGCAGTTTGTTTGTGCACTGTATCCATTGTGCTCCAAGTCGACTGTTTGAAAAAGGCTCGAGGCATCTTAGGTGCAGTGAATGTTCCTCATCATTATTATCATCTTGCCTTGGTCTATTCTCACGATTTACGCACCTACAGCTGATTTAGTTAATTTAATTCTACCATTGCTCGTACTTTCTTTTCGAAAACGTGCTTTAGTTAAATTTAGATTTAATTTTTATTTCCAATGCTTCCGCTTTCTTTTTGCTTTTGTTCCTCATCATCTTGCCTTGGTCTATTCTCACGATTTACGCACCTGCAGCTGATTTAGTTAATTTATTGCTACCATTGCTTGTACTTTCTTTTCGAAAACGTGCTTTACTTAAATTTAGATTTAATTTTTGTTTCCAATGCTTCCGCTTTCTTTTTGCTCCAACGGCTTAGATTTGGAACAGTTTCAGTTTCTTGACTTTCAGTTCACTGTGTAGATGACATGTATTCCGTTTGTACTTAGTACAGTACCTCCCCAAAGTTTTTCATGGAATCCCAAATTCTTCATTAACAGCATTTACAGATCTTCCCTTTTGTTTTATTTCTGAAACTCCTTTTAGCATCATATCTTCATAAATCATTCCTCTTTCACAAACATTCCCACAAACCAAAGCCTTAACTCAGATGTTATAAAAACAAGGGAATGAACTAGGTTCTGTCTCCTCACGTCGATATTTAAGATTAAAACGAAGTTTACAGGTTGGTGTTTTCTTTTAAATACCTTTTATCTTGTGAATATGATGACCTTTTGACTTATGAAACGTATCAAAATATTAACTATAAGACGAAAAACCTCTTATGGTTAATTTTAACAGCTGCTACAGAAGATGACCACACAACCAAACATAGTATCAGAATTAACTTCAAAACTATGTTAATAATTTAATAAACTCGACGAATTCTAAATATTATGATCTTTAAAAGTAACAAACCTTTCATGGAGTGAAAAAATATATAGGCCCTGTAGGAGGGGACGCTCTATCGCGGCAAACTCGTATCACATCGAATGAGAAAATCTGTTTTTTATTGTCCAGAGGTCAGAATTGCACAAAAATGAAAATTACGTCGATTTTCAATTGTCCTGAAGCCAAAACCCGAATTAAAAACAAAATACTAACGATTTTTATTTGCGGCAGAACTGTCGCAATATATGTTGCTGTACCATCTCCTCTTGTTTAGTTGTAAGCATCGATTGTTTAATTTTTACTTGCTAATTGTTATAAGGCATGTGCTTATTTTATTTTGGGCAATATGAAGGACACTACAACAAAAGCTAAGCATTCGTTGATTAACTAAGACCAAGTTTGGATTTAAATTAATCTTCTTTACGCGGACAGCGTAAAAAAATAGTACAAAGATGGTACCAGTAGCTGAAAATGCAAGTTGGGTTAACAGTTACAAGAAACGTCTCTTTATCCTCACATAGTCTTACGAAAATTGTTCTTTCACATTTAGTTTTTAATTTCTCTCGATGCGAATTTATTCAAATATTAGTGCACCATTCAATAAATTCATGCTAATCAGAAAACAAATCGTATTATATATAGCCGCTTTCAAGAACTCATAGGTTACGTGAAGGAAAGCGAAAGTTCATTTTCATAGCAGAAAGGAAAAAGAAATCCCACCTAAATGAAACAGCTATTACGTAGCTCTCCGGACTGTGGGTAGACTATGTAGAATTGCATGCCACTAGACACAGTACCGAAGTAAATCACTATTTCATTTGGGTGTAATATACCGGTGTACCAGCTCTCGATACAGCAATAATTCAGTTACAGTAATAACAAATTGTGTACAAATGAGTTTCCCTTAAAATCATTTTAACACTGTTCAATTATAAATTAGAAACAATGTAATTAAATATCCACAAATTATTTTTGTGTGAGCTTAAACAAACACTATTAAGCAATTGAGCATTACTATATAAACAGATAGTGAAAGTACCTTTAGGTATTTAAGCATATATTAATTCAGCCTAACAAGTTTCCCGTACGTATTTCTTTGATATTAGTAGGGTTTGAAAGCGAACAATAATAGTTTCAAAGTATAACAAGGTAGCAAAACATTGATGCTCGTTTATTTCATGGCAACTGCAAGACTACAATAGAGTTTTGCATTTAATTATTTTTCTTTTCATACTTGGTAGGTTGTCGAACGTATTCTCAGATGAAGAGGCTTTCACAGGACAGGGTAGCGTGGAGACCTGCATCAAACCAGTCTGCGGACTGAAGACCACAACATCTTGGTGTTGAGGACAGAAATACTGAGGCTGACAGTTGAAAAACTAGGCCCTGGGGAGCCATTTCTCGAAGAATTAAGGGCAAGACGTTGCTCAGGTGAGATCGTAGTCAGCAACAAACAGTCTCCGGATTATGTACGTACGTACATGAAACACAAGCACAATAGATTTACTTAAGTGGTTAAATTAAACATCCGACGACCTAACCCAGAGTCTGTGAACTGACATTCTTTCTCCGCTGTTATAAACTCAAAATGTGTCTGTTGCTTTTAATAAATTCAGTGGGCGTAATTACTTAGTGTTCATTGTTCACACGGATGAATTTTCTGTTTCTCAATTCAGCTTTTGTTTGCAGTAAAAGGTCCGTTATTAAGGTGTCCTCCTGCATTGCAGTGATCGTTGCCATAACAGTCTGTTTCACAAGTCAATGCACTTAGCATGCAAATTACAATTCCGTTTCCTTTATGTGCTGCGCTACAGTCTACATCTATGAGTCCTTTCCTCGAGCATATTGTCTATGCTGTAGCTACAGTCTATGTACAAATAATGCCCCATATTATTGATTATGAAATGAGGGTACTGTCTCGCATTAATCAAAGTTGTGTGAGTTGCTGAAAACTTCGTATACAATAATAATTCGCTAATTACATATTACAGATGAATAATTACAGATCTCATTAATCCTTATCGATACTTATTGGACGTGGAAATTCCCGACGAACCATTGTATGCTCTTGATTAATTGACAAGCAATTTTTTTGATATAGTGACCTCGCGAATACTGGCGTTATCGTGAATCGTGTCTACTTCGTACTTCATTTTTCACTGCAACAAATCAATGACCACTTTTGGGGATAACGCCAGTCCTTGAGTACGAATAAACTTTTTAAGTAATTTACTCAAATCAGTCGTTGGTAGTAGTCTACGGTTAATATCGCTATAGTCTTGCATTGATCATTTTGAAAGAGGTTTTAGGCAAACATTTGAACGTACACTACAAGATTTTATACTAAGGAAGAAGTTATCTTGTTTCATAATGCTCTTCCTCACATTCCTGATACAAGAAAAAGTAAACTTTAGAGTAATCAATGACGTTTGAACTATTGTTGTTGTGGTCTTTAGTCCGGAGACTGGTTTGATGCAGCTCTCCACTCTATCCTGAACAAGCCTCTTCATCTCCTCATAAGAATGGCAACCAACATCCATTTGCATCTGTTTATTGTATTCATCTCTTGGTCTCCCTCTGCGATTCTTACCACACACACTTCCCTTCAATGTTAAATTAACGATTCCTAGATGTCTAAGAACTTATTCTTCCGATCAATCCCTTCTTCTAATCTGAGTATCCAAGAAATTGCTATGATTCTCAGTACCTAGACATTACGAATTTGTGTCCCAGGCTGCAGCTTACAGCATTACCGCTAACACCCGGTCACATGTCCTCTCGAACTGATGCTTGCCTGTATTTGTCGCGGCATACTATCCACTAAATCATCAAGACACTGTTGGTGCAGATTGTTCCACTACTGAACATCGATTTGCGTAGATCTTTCTAATAGGTTGGTGGGTCGTCACGTATAAAAACAGCCATTTTCAATGTATCCCAGACATGTATACGTTTCCTGTCTGGAGAACATGTTGGCCATTTTGATATTGCGAAGTCGTTATCATAAAGGAACTCATTCAGAAAATGTGGACGAGGATTTTTGTCCTTTAAAATGAATCTCTCACCGAAATGCTGCCCATATGTTTGCACAATGCATCGGAGATGTTATCCCTCGAGCTTATATGTCTTCTACTACCACCAGTAGCATACTGTGGCTCCACATAACGCCACTCCAAAACATGCGGGAATCACCACCTCTCTGCACGCTGAACTCGCTGTACGATGTGTCTGAGACGTTCAGGCTAATCAGGGTGCTTCCAGAAATGTCTCCGACGATTGTCTGTTTGAAGTGTCATCTGTGAGCAGCATTTGATGCCAATTATGACGACTCCATGCAGCACGCTGTTGGGCCACATATCGTGGTGTCTAGGGGTCACGTGGACGTGGGAGTCAAGTTGCATGGCATGCAGCCTATTGAGTCGAAAAACGACGTGCTGTGGCTGCATTATTCAGAGAGGTGGCGCTCCTCCCAGCTGAAGGCCGTAAGCAGCGGGCGACATCTGCCAGAGCGAGCCAAGGCATCGACAGTTCCTGTATCTGTTGCCTCCTCTGCGTCCGAACAACGTCGCTTTGACTTTTCAAGCTTTTACGGCGGATCTGTTGTAAATACACTTCGCGGGTTTGCCGCCGGATGACATTGTGAATCTCCCACAATATTTCGCCGACACAACTGTTCGACATCTTAAGGTGGTGGTTGCTGTCAGTACTTCAAGGCGCGACTGATGGTAATTGCGCAGCAGTGGCGGTATTTATCAGGGCGTGTGCAGAGATTACGCATGCGCGAGAGACCGTTCAGTGTTGGTCGGCGGCGGCGCTTCTGGTGCCCCCTGCTGGGAGCCGAGGAGGTGTCTTCCGCGCGTGCGCCGTGGGCAATGATGTGCTGCCGGACGCTCCTGTGGTGGAAATTGGAACTAAGTATCTGCGTTGCGCTGCGTTCCTCCGTGTTTCCGATTTTCTCTTTTCTCCTGTTTTGCTTTGATTGCAGCCAATAGTGGATTCCAGGCTGCGCTCATCTGGAAACCTGCATCCCTGTTGATAAGATTATCCGCCGTACGGATGTGTATGGCCTCCTTAAAAATACTGTCCCAGAATGATGATACTGACGATAGAACTTCCGTTTTCTCGTAACACATCTGATGACCTGTGTTCAGGCAGTGCTCTGCTACCGCTGACTTACTGGGTTGTCCTAGGCGCCACACACGCCACACACGCCTGGATCTCCTTTCTAGGCAGTTGCAGTGACCTCTACACCACTGGGGACACAGCGATCACCATACCTGCACGGAATTACTCAAGTACGCAGATTAAAATTGAGAATTTGTAGCCGCGGCGGAGCGGCCGAGCTCATTGAGGCGCTAAGCTGCGATGCGCGAGGCCGTTCCCCGTCGGGGGTTCGAATCCCCCCTAGAGCATGAATGTTTGTGCTGTCTTTAGTATAAGGTAGTTCATAAGTAGTTTGTAAGTTTAGGGACTGATGACCCCGCCGTTACGTCCCATAAGCTTCACAAACATTGGAACATTTTTAGTAATTCCGTGCAGGTGTGCTGATCGCTGTGTCCTCAGTGGTATAGACGTCAACGCAACTGCATAGAAAGCAGGAAACCCGGATTCGATTCCCGGCTGGGTACACGTTTTCAACTTTACACTTTCGTAGTTAAAATCATAAATTCCCTGAATATGACTTTCTTATGTGTTTATCTTCTCTACTTCGGCCATCAGAAATAATTTTAATATCCAAATAACGAAACGCATCTACTACTTTTATTGCCTATTTCGTAATCTAATTTTTTCAGCATCGTCTGATTTTCTCCGACGACATTCCATTACCTGATGTTCATCTTATACCCTCTTTTCAAGACACTGTCCAGTCCGTTTATTTGTTGTTTTAGATCTCTGACAGAATTTCAATGCCATTGCTAAACCGTGAAGTTTTCATTTCATTTCCCAGAACTTCAATTTGTTCTCCAAATTTCTGCTTGGGCTCCTTCACATCGTTCAGATTACATAATTCTGGGGAAATGTTACGACCCTGTCTAACTCCCTTTTCAGCCACTGCGTCCCTTCCATGATCTTCAGCTACCCTATATTTGACACCTGATACCTTCAGAATTTTAAAGAGTCCGTTACAGTCAACATTATCATAAGCTGTTCCACATCTAAAAAAGCTATAAATGTAGGTCTGACTTTCCTTAACCTATCTTCTAAGATAAGTCGTTAGGTGACAATTGCCTCACGCGTTCATTTATTTCTCCTAAGCCAAACTGATCATCCCCGAGGTCGAATTCTCCCACTTCTTCTATTCTTCTATAAATAATTCCTGTTAATATTTTGTAACCATGACTTATTAATCTGATAGATGTGTAATTTTCGTACCTGTCTGTACTTGATTTCTTTGGAATTGGATTATTAAATGCTTCTTGAAGTCTGAGATATTCCCCCTGTCTGATACAAACCACATGGAATTGTTTTGTCACAACTGGGTCTCCCAAGGACATTAGTACCTCTGAGAAAATAGCATCTACTTTTGGAGCCTTGTGCTCTGTCAAATTCTTCCCGAAGTATAGTATCTCCTATTTCAATTTCATATACTTCCTCTTCTTTTTCTAGAACACCGCCTTCAAATTCCCCTTGTATAGGCCTATTATATATTCTTTTCTCCTTTCTGCTTTACCGTCTTTGAATAGTTTCTGATTTCTTGATATAAATGCACCTGCTTGTCTTGTCTCCAATCGTTTGTTTTATTTTCCCCTAGTTATAATACTGCAAAGAAATTGCTTTTGTTCTCAAGCCATTCGTGATTAGCCAATCTGCACTTCCGGTCGAACTCATTTTTAGCCGCCTATTACCTTTTGTTACCTTCATTTGTATTTTTATACCAATAAAATGTTCTCGGTTTACAAGCTTCGTCAAGCTTTCGATGGCAAACTCCGCTATCCTCATCAAAAATGAAATCACTGACTGCCGCAATGTTGCCAGGTACGATTTTTTCCCAGAAGTCAAGCTTACAAATTTCGGAAGATGAAGTAAAAAATCGGAAGGTATAACATACTTAAAAAGAGAAAGAGAAGCCAGTCATTTATTTCAGAACTGGGGAAGTGAAAACAAGACACTCTTTTAACATCAAGCTTTATTCATACTGAGTTTGTCGGCAAGATTGTCTCCCACATGGCGTTACATGTTGCGTCTCCTTGACATTGAGCTTTTCTTGGCCTTGCCGGTCCTTTCACCCAAATAACACTGTAGCAGTACAGTAGTAGTCATTTTAAATGCATATTTTCGTTGTGATCGCAACGAGGTGGGTCTATGGGGCTGCAGCCCCTCCACCCTGTTCTAAACTTGCTTCTTCTTAACCTTTTCTAAGAATAGAGAGAGAGAGAGAGAGAGAGAGAGAGAGAAATCTTCTCAATCTACTGTCATTCGAAATTAATACTCAACACTCCCACCCCCTTTTTTTAGAAATCTGTTGCTATTAGGCGCGAAAGCACTAACCGCCCCCCCCTCCACACACACACACACACACACACACAAACACACCATCCCCACCCACCAAACCAAAATCCTCGTTTCGCTACTGGATCGAACTGATATGATAATGTTATTTAGAAGCGTATGTTTGGAAAATTTCGGAAGATGTACCGATTTTTGAGAGGACCTGGCGACACTGGAGCTGGCACGGTGCCCCGCTGCAACAACTTCCTCTGGAACCTTCTGGAGGCGGGCAGTTCCTGTGACATCACATTTGGAACTGTCGACTCCTCTCCCGCCAAACCTCTGCTTGCGCTCTGTGTACAAAGTCTCCTCCCCTCTCCCTGCCAGGGGTGTACCCCTCGCCTCTCTCGTTTGCCAAAAGCAAAGTATTTGGCTACACAACGCCGGGCCATGACGCGACATCTTGAATGGATTTTGATCTGATTCGTAGTTCAGTACTGAACCGATCAAAACAGTCCAACATATCCTTTTAATGTTCAAGTGTGATTCCTGCATCGGTAGTCAGTTCACCACCCACATGTTTCTTACGACGATTTCGTCTTTCTATTGGAATGCCGCAGACCTGCGACTGTTTCGTAGCAAGACCTATTGTCTCTTCTACAACACGACCTCGATTTTGTTCAGTATGAAGACTAATTGCCACTATATTTACAACTGACCGGTCAAGACTCAAACTTTTACTTTGCAGTGCAACCTTGAAACATGTCCATATAGCGTGTCCCATTTATTTTATCCCCAGTAAAGAAATGTTGATGGGCTTCAGACATTTTTTGAGTGTAGAGAGACGCTCCATTCGCACTATGCGTGATACCAGATGTACAAGATATATTTTTTGGCCAAAATATGGAATAATTTTGTTGTGTTTCATAATTTTAAATGTCTACTTCTTTGTGTATGAGGCCCCATATATGATGCTATAATATGCTATAATATGTTCCCACTTACCCCGCTTGCACAGAATGAATGTACAAAACAGTTTAAACAAGCGTTAGCCGCGCCTCGTTGCTCTTGTTGTCTGCTGGTTCCAACAGCATGGCAGCAGTTGCCTATGGTGCTGGTCAAGTTCTACCAACTCCCGGCCAAAGGCAAATCTTTAGCAAAGATGCTTAGTGAAGGTTACCATTCACTCCCCTTGTCCGGTGTGCACGTGAAGTTTGCCTACCTGAGTCGGCTAAACCTTTTGGTGAGTTCCCCCTCCACTGGAGAGTAGCGACCACGAGGGCGGCCAGGAGTCGTTGTCTGGTCTCTGCCGGGGTAAGTTTGCTTTTGTTGTTGGCTCTGTTCGGAGCACGTGGCTAAACATTGTTCGGATTCGATTGTAAGTTGAAAATGCTCATTCGCGTCTCTAATTCTCGCTATAACATCACCGCCATGCGTAGCGGTGAGATTTTATTTAATTTTGTTCTGTATTGCTAATTTCTTGATGATTTTGGCCGAATTTTGATTTCACGGTCTCAATGGTGTTCGTTAACAGAATCCTTGCACTCCCTTACTGTAGAGGCCTTCCTTCCTACGTTTAAATATGTTTCGATGTTCATTTGATGGGTAAATTTGATGTTTTTCGGGAACTTTTCGATACTTGCGGTGTCTGCCCTTTGTCCATAGAACACATGGTCGGTATGAAATAGAGCCATCAGCTTACTCCATCACATTATGTGCACGAGTTGTTAACTATAACCTTGTTTAGATGCTGTGATTTGTAGTACGGGTAAAGTGGTAATTTTTCCCATTTCTAAATTTGTAATTTCCGTACTCGCTGCCCCACGTGTATGGCAAATATCGTGTTCTGTAGTCATTCCTATTAGATAGCTCTTCTTTCCCTGAGTAGAATGAATCGTTACCGACATATCTCGCGTTTTCATTTTTTTATGTTTTCGAAATTGTAATTTTCCCTTTTCCAACTTTTTATGATCCAACCCCGTGAAGTACTGTAGGTTTCTGCAACCTTGCCTATTAGCTATATATCAACCCCCTGAGTAGATCGAATGGTTACACGACGTATCTCGCGATCTTATTTCTTACGAAATTGAAGTTTTCCAAATTGTTCAAATTTCGCGATCTGTCCCGGTAGCATATCCTATCTTTCTCAAAAATCAAATGTTTGTACAGCTTATGGGACTTAACTACGGGGTCAACAGTCCCTAAACTTACAAACTACTTATGGACGACTTACGAACTAAGACGGCACAGATATCCATGCCCGAGGGGGGATTCGAACCCCCGACCGTAGTGGCCGTGCAGACCGTGACTGGAGCGCCTCAGTCTCCTCGGCCACCGCGGCCGGCCCTATCTTTCTGCAACCTTGCTTATTAGCTAGATATCATTCCCTTGGGTAGAACGAATGATTGCACTACATATCTCGCGGTCTTACTTGTGATAAAAGTATTTATTATTATTATTATTATTATTTGGATTCGAAGATCCGACCCTGTAGAGTGTTGTTTTGACCTGAAACCTTTACCATTCTTCCCCCTGTGCAAAACGAACACCAGAACGCCCGTTTTTTAAGTATTATTTAGCGAATTCTCCTATTTAATCGATATCTTGAATTTCTCTGGAAACATACTTCGCGACTGTATCGTACGCCACGTGGTCTTCTAACACGTGCGTTTGTTCCCGCTGATAGCTTCCGTGATCTTAAGCCATAAGACCATACACTACGGTACAAATTTTTCCTTTTATAGGTGCGCGAGTGAACCTGCTGTTCCGTACAGCGTCCTGCTGCTGGCGTTGCTGTTTTTTGTGTTCGGTGCTGGTAAGTACCTGCATGGCTTGGCGCATGTACCTTTGTGAGAATGTGCATCAATTCCTCCCTTCTCCACTCTGAAAAATAATCATTATTAATTACGCTAGTTCTACTTTTGCAGGTGGGCAGTATTAGGGCCATATAATCTTATGAAAATGTGGATTCTTTTGTATGCTGTGTGTTTATTATATTTAAATCGGTCTCTCCCATTTTGTTGTTTATGCCTTTGACAATAAATCATTTTCTTAAACGTTAACCCTTTGTCCTAATTTAAAGTCTCCCACACTATATATTTTATAAATGTTGTGTAATTAGATCAAATATCTTGTCTCTTGCTCCCTTCTGGAGTAGAAAAAACTAACCCGCGTTTCCGTTGCCACCATTTAATTTGTTGTTTAAGATCCATATATGAGGATCGTCAATTAATTTAGTGCAGTTCCATTAACAAAAATAGTAAAGACACGTTTCTTTCACTTGGCTATCTGAGCCAGAATTTTCTTTAGAGAGCTGCACGCTTCATTCAACCTGAGTACAATTAACTTGTCTTAGTACATCTTTCCAAAAGTACAGGTAGCAAAGAAATGTGAAATTACATGCAGCAAGCATAAGAGTTTACTCAGAACCTGTGGTGTCTAAATTGTCTTGTTGGTCAGATAATCCCTTAATTGCAGCAACAACTCTATAAAAAATTTCCTGCGAGTACCTTCACTGCAGCATAATCAGCACTTCAGCACGTTGTAGAGATGCTGTTAACAGATCCATTGCTGTGTTTAATAGGAGTTTCCCAGCGGCTAGAAGAAGCTGAAAAAACTGTAAAAATGCTTCCTATTGTTCGAATACGTGGTATACAAGATACGTTTTGTGCAAATAAGTGTTGGTCACATAAATTAATTGAATGATCACTACATCCAACGAAAATTGCATTTTTTTTTTTTTTTTGCTTTAATAATGGTTTATATTGCTCTTATATATGCCTCCCATAACAGCTGCATTGTCATAACCTTCAGAACGACATATCATAACATCTAAACCGTCATTTTCAAATTTCTTGAGAAAACCAGAAAAATTTTATTGATTTGACAACGGCCGCGGAAGAGTACGCTTACATAATACCAAAATATTTAATTACGTTGACAACCTTAGACTTTACGTTGCTCGCCAAAACATATATAAGTTCATTCGGTACTTCTGGAGACAAATATGATACTTTTTGTGATGTGCCTTGTTCCAAGTTCAAGAAGTGTCATTTCAACACCACATCATAATTCGACAGTAGTTTGACTACACGTACGAAATTACATTTATTTGTAGAGTCTTGTTCTTCATTTCCACGAAATTCTAGGCTATGCTTAGCCAAAGTCAAGTGATATCAAACAGCCTTGACAAAATATTCTTCCACTTTATAAGTATCCATTAAATTCAATACACAGAGGAATGAGAACGAAAACTGGAAATGTGTTAGATGACGTTCAGTTTGGCCTTCAAAAGGTATGGATTCCATAGAGGCAGTGCAAATGTTGTACTTAATCATGGAAGGAAGGCTTAAGAAACAAGGCACAAACTAAAAATAACATACGACAGTGGAAAATGGTGAAATATGTTCAAAATTCTGAGAAAAAATAGGAGTATGCTATAAGGAAAGACGATTAATATACATTACAAAAACCAAGAAGGAATTATAAGAATGCAAGACCAAAAGATGCAGTCTTTCGATTCTACTGATCAATATACAAACATCGAAGAAGTAATGATGAAAACAAAAGTTGAAGAGTGGGATAAAAATTTAGGCTGAAAGGTTATCAGTAATGAAATTTTCCGATGACGTTACTGTCCTCATTGAAAATAATGAAGAATTCCTAGATTTGGTGAATCGAATGAACTATATGTATTGAGAGTCAGAGTACAGTGTACGAATTGTGAGTAAACCGCAAAAAGACAAAAGTAATCAAAGTATCAGAGATAAAACCAGTGAGAAATTGAACATTAAAATTGGTTATCAAAAAGTAGACGGTGTTAAGGAATTCTCCTATCTAGGGAGGAAAAAAAGAAATGATTGACGGAATATGAAGGACGTAAAAAGGAGACTTGCACAGGTAAAGAAGGCATTCACGGCCGAGAGGAGTCTAAAACACAGGCGTTATGTGGGTAAGACATTTTTCAGTGTACGTCTGGAGTGGGTCACAGATTTGTGAAACATGGACGGTGTGAAAGCCGGAACAGAAGACAATCGAAGCATTTGACATGTGATACTATAGACTGCTGACAATTAGGTGGACCGGTACGACAACGAACGAGACAATTCGTAGAATCGGCAACGAAAACAAGATAAACACCAAGAAGATGCGACAGTGTGTTAAGACATGTGAGAAGCAAACTGCGCAAAGAGGTCTAGAGAAACAGGTTGACAGTATACAAAGGGCGTGAGCGTGTGCCACATGGAGTGTGGCGACCCAAAGGCATTACAGCAAACAAACAACCAGCTGGTTTACATGATAAAAACTGGTGACCACTAAACTGCTGGCTACAATCTGCTCTTGAGCCGATCCTCCTGTGTACCGCTCAGCTGTAGTGTAGCCCGCGATACTAGTTGAGAGAGCTGCGGGTCTCAACCAGCGTGCCAACTCCCAACAACGGACGCAGACTAGTTGTAGCCCAACTCACAGCTAGCACGGCGGTATTCTTGAACGTAACGCCCAAGTAAACTTTTACATCTATATAATTACTTTGCAAATCTTTCCGTTTTCCGTCTCATTTCTTTTATTTTATTATGACGATCATGCCTTCTTATGTAAGTGGGTGCTAACAAAATATGTTCGAATTCGGAGAAAAAGTTGGTGAAAGGAATTTTAAAAATAGATCTCGCCGCAACAAATAACGCCTTTCTTTTAATGATTTACACCCCACCTCGTGCATCATTCCCGTGACACTCTCTCCCCATATCGCAATAACACAAAACGAGCTGCCCTTCTCTGATCTTTCTCTATATCCTCCGTCAGTCCCACTTGGTGGGGATCCCACAATGCGCAGCAGTACTCCAAAAGAGGACGCACAAGTGTAGTGGAAGTAATTTCTTTGGTAGAACTGTTGCATCTTCTAGGCGTTCTGTGAATGAAACGTAGCCTTTGGTTCGCCTTCCCTACGATATTTTCCTTTTGTTCACTCCAATTAAAGTTGTTATTAATTGTATTTACTAGTTATTTAATTGAATTTACGGCCTGTAGATTTGACTGGTTTTTCGTGTAAATGAAATTTAACAGATTTCTTTTGTGCTCATATGGATGAGATCACACTTTTCATTATTTAAGGTCAACTGCCAAGTTTTGGACCCTGCACATATCTTATCCAAATCGCTTTGCAGCTGCTTTTGATCTTCGGGTGAGTATACTAACGGATAAACGAATGCATCATTTGCGAATATTCTAAAATACCTGCTTAGATTGTCTCCTAAATCGTTTACAAGGATAAGGAACACTTCCTTTGGGAACGCCAGATATCATTTAAGTTTTACTCGATGGTTTTTCGTTAATTAGTACGTGCTGTGCCCTGTCTGACAGGAAATGGCGCATCCAATTGCACAACCGTAGCGATATTCCGTAAATACGTAATTTGATTAGAAACCGTTTGTGAGGTACAGTGTCAAAAGCCTTCCGGAAATCTAGAAATATGAAATCGATTTGAAATCCGTTGCCGATAGCACTTATAACTTTCACAAGAACGATACTTTCTGAAGCCGTGTTGAATATGGGTGGTTTCCTTCGAGGGAGCTCACAATGTTTGAAAATAGTATATGTTCTAGAACCCTGCTGCAAACGGACGTCAATGATACGGACCTGTAATTTTGCCTTTTATGAATATTGGAACTCTTTATATAACGAGTTATTGAACTGTTTGTATTGCAACGATTCTTAGAGTAACTGAGCATATTCACTGAGAAAATGGACAATCAGCATATTGGCATACTTATACTAATTTTATCTTTCTTTCTTCGCTACTAATTCTTGCCACTGAGGGTTAGGGTAAAAACCAATAACAGCAATAAATAAATAAATAAATAAGATACACAACACACACACACACAACTCAGCTTCACTTACAGTCAAGTATCACCGCTATTCGATTGTCTCCGACTGGCTCCCTCTCCTAAACTGCGCCACTGTGCTATAACGCCAGCTTATCACGATGTGTTATAGTCGGCGCACCAGTCATGGGATACAGCATGTCCACAGCAGCGATGAGATGGGGAGTTACTAGTACGACCATTTCACAAGTGGACCGTAAATATCTGGATCCAGTAAAACATCAAAACTCTGACATCACTGCGACCGGAAAAAGATCCTGCAAGAACGGGACAAGGAGAATCGTTCAACTTGAAAGAAATGCAACGCTTCCGCAAACTACTGCGGATTTCAAGGCTGGACTATCAACAACTGTCATTCAAGGAAACATCATCGATAAGGCCTCTCGGAGCCGAAGGTGGACTCGTGTAGCCTCTGCTGACTGCACGACACAAAGCTTTACGCCGTCAACTTGTCTGGTCTGACGAGTGTTGTTTCCAATTGCATCGATCCGATGGGCATCAATGGGTACGGAGAGAACCTAATGAATCCATGGACTCTGCATCTCAGCAGGGGACTGTTCAAGCTGGTAGAGTCTCTGTAATGGTGTGGTGTGTGTGCTGTTGGAGTGATATGGGACCTCTGACACGTATGTATACGACTCTGACAGGTGACACTAACGTAGGCACTCTGGCTGATCTCCGGTATCCGTTGTACATTCTGAGTGACTCGGGGAATTCCAGAAGGACAATACGACAGGCCACACGTCAGAGTGACTCCAGAAACACTTTTCTCACCTCCGTTGGCGCCAAACTCCCCGGACCTCGCACAGCAGTGCAGGACGCATGCTGTTATTTCCCTCCCGCAGTGCTTCAGACAGTCGTGTGGCGACACTTCTGTGTGCTCGCAAGGGACCTATACGATTTTACGCAGGTGTGCCAGTTTCTTTTCCTTGGCTTTCAGTGTATGTTACAAAAGAAACTGTTATGCTTTTAGCTGATTGGCATATAGAATGTAACAAAAACAGGTTTGATTTATGCCCATGTACTGTGACAGGTGCTTTATCTCGAAGATGTCTTATCGCTTTACGAAATTGTCAACAACAACGCCCCATCTGATCCTCGTCGACGCTTCTCAGCGGTTATATTAGTTAAAAGCGAGCCTCATGGCTCGATTCAGAAATATTTGGCCAGTGCAGCGATAAATTCTTAATTAAAAATACAACGACTATCATCGGAATAATGTGTTAATAATTCGGTGTCCCCCAGGGCACGTGTTTACCGGATATTGACTCGTGTGTAAACTGACCGTACAGTAAAGCCGTCCTCACACGGGACGTGTTGCCCCAACGTGGTGCAGGCCAGACGTGCTGTCTACCTAGTGTAGCCACAGCACCCGCTACATCCCACGGAACACGACGTGCTGCTAATCGTCATTTGTTTTGCGACCGCAGCGCTCTCCAGCACCCGTTGCGGGCTGGCGCATTGATAATAGTGTTTACAAAGATGGATGTGCGTAAAATTAAACGGTATCTCTCTTACCATCGGCGGAAAAACCGAAATGATTTCTTATGCTTGCATGTGACATGCAATACTCTTACGGAAACTGTATTTTTTTTTCTTCAAGAAGCACAAAGACGGTACATGTCTCTGAAACCGGTTGAGAATAATAACGAAATTTACGGCAAAATCACTTTTGGCAAAAATTCTTAAACTGTCAATGGTGAAATACATCATTTGCACCAACTCCAGTTGTCTTGCTCTTATATTCCCATTTTCCACGTTGTACATATTCTGTATATTCGGAGATAACAGGTTCTGACCATATATTCTACTTGTTACACACGCGGGACAACGCCTCAGCTCGACAATGCTCGTTGTGATAATTTTTGCTTTTGGTATTGTACGTAAACACTGTTCCTCCTACACTGCATCTGCTTCTATAACCACGCGCTAGCCATGTTCACTTTGCACTGTGAAACTGAACTGTTACAACAGTGTAGTCAACTGCAACTTAATCCAAACACCGTGGGGAAAACCGAGTGACGTAGGGTACTGCCTTGAATTTTATTTGTTCCTGTGGCCTAGAACGAAAAACTCAACAAATTCTCTCGTTTTTATTTCTAATAAATAACGTCGAATACCGAATATTATAATTGTAATAAATTAACAAATAAGTTGCAATAACCATAATTAAACGAAATGGTTAAAAATATCTGGGAGAGTGAAGATACAAACCTGTTATTTATTTTCCTCTGCAGCTCGTGACGCTAACCACTATGGTAATAAGTCGTCTTAAAAAAATAACAACGAATATCAGATATTATACTTGAATTATAAGAAAGGAACAGAAACGTTAAGGAAACAAAGAAGGAAAAAATAAGAATATTTCGCAGGTGCACAGAATCGAACCTCTTCCGCCGATCATATATGCACCACAATCCGCAACGCTTTCAACTACGCTATTCCTACTCGCGGCGGGTGGTTCTGAATTCAGATACACTACGCTTCTAAAACATGCACTGTGTTATTTATTTATGACAAAGCATCACAAAGACGCTTCTTTGATAGAGTGCGTTATATCGTAGCAAAGGAACGATATTCTTTCACATTGTACAAATTATAACACTGATATACGTTAAATACGAGAACCTTTAAAGCTATGAAAATGGTGTTTCCGGTAATTTATTGTAACAAATCATATCTAAAATGACGCCTTTTCAAGATTTCTTCAATGTTCTAACGCTTTCAAAAACATTATATTCATACATCGTACGCTACAACGAAAGGAGTTCCATTTACAATATGGCACGTGGCTTGTCATGTGAAAACCAGGTCGCTTTTCATTGGCCACGCTCCACTCCACGAAGCAAAAATCTAACATGCTGGACCCTTCATTCCACGCTTGGCAGGGCAGTGGAACGTGCAATTCCGCGCTGCAACGGCACCACGTTCTCCTCCACGTGCGTTTCTACGTCCCGTGAGAGGACGGCATAAGTAATAGTTTTAAATTGACTGTCAGGAAAACATTTTATAATAGTATCATATACCTCTTCAGATAAAACAGGATCCACCTATTCAAGCGTTTTCAATCCTATTTCATACATATGTTTTTATTTTCTGGATTCTACCACTGGATGTATTTTCGAACACAACATCCGGCTGTCCAGAAGAAAAAATTGTCTGTCTTTCACGCTTAAACCCACTCACCTTCTCATTCTTTTGATTACTAAGAACAAATTTAGAATTAACAAATTTTAGATTTATTTTAACTTAAGCTGTTATTAGAGGAAGCATATGAACAACCACTATTATTCATACTGAAACATTCTATTATGTCAATCGAATAGTCCTTATTTATGAAACGTCGGTCTCTAGGCGAAATCTGTACATAGAGAAAAAGGCAGTTGGAGGGAGGTCAGAAACTAGTCCAGCTTCCTTCTAGGAACTCTGTCCTAATAAAAAAACCCAGCCACTCCTACATTCTGAGGTTATGCAGCACATCCCCAGCATCCACCTTAGCTCCCACATTACTCTGACCCGTATTACACCTCTTCCTCTTCCAGCCAACCCCTCCCTCCCTGCCGCTCACCCACTCTCACCACCGTGATCACGAAGCTTAGCCTGTTTATCACGGAGGAGAAGGTGGTGGCACAACTGAACGCAAATCCCAACATCTCCATCTGGTCCGCCAAGCAGATCCATAACGCTACCGGCCCCACCGACCTCATGCGGACGTTCACTGAATCCGCATCATCCATCGACCACCTCTTCATCGAGGGTGCATTGATTTACGACCACCGCCACAAGGTAGAACCCTCCCACTCCCAACCCCAATCATACCGCCATGCCAGGTGTCTCATTTACAATGACCACCTGACACAGAACTGCCGTAATCCCCCCACCTGCCCCCACTGCAAATCCTCCCACCTCCATAAGCACTGCCCCAATCTCACCTCCCCTCCTACCTACAACACCTGTGGTGAGCTCCGCCACATATAGTGCTATAAATGCAAATTTGTCCCTGCCCCCCTACTCCCAAACTTACTGTCCTCATCCGTCCTGTTGATCCTCTCATGTACCTGAACAACTCCTTGTGCCCATCTCCCACTGTGGAGGACATCATCCGGTTTGTAACCACCATCCTTCAAACCATCCATCCCTTTCAAAAAATGTTCAAATGTTTGTATAGTCTATGGGACTTAACTACGGGGTGATCAGTCCCTAAACTTACAAACTACTTATGAACTACTTACGAACTAGGATGGCACAAATATCCATGCCCGAGGGGGGATTCGAACCCCCGAACGTAGTGGCCGTGCAGACCATGACTGGAGCGCCTCAGTCTCCTCGGCCACCGCGGCCGGCATCCCTTTCAATGTCCCCGTGCCTTGTAACAGATTATCCTCATTGCCCACTCTGTCTTCCAATTAGAAAGCGATGCTACATTCCCCTGTGCCCAATCCCACTTCACCTTCTCCAGGCTAGTTACCCTAGTATTCGTACACCCTAACCCTTTTGTGCATCTACACTCTCCCACCAATTCTTCTTCATCACAGACCCCTGTGGCAAGCCCCTCCTATACCTTCCTTAACCACAACATCTGTTCCGTCCCTGCCAACAAGCATCTTTTCATACATACCCTCTCCCACCATCAGGTGGACGCCTTCCTTCTAAACGAAACATTCCTTCAACCCCGTCATCCCATCAGCACCACTCCCTACCTCCTGTATCACATTCATGGCCCCCCTCCCTTGGCATGAGGCAGACTGGCGACTGGCCACCTCCGCCATCAACCTGTCCGGCTACAACCTCTCATTCATCATCCTACCCAGCACTTGATACTCAGCCTGTTTCTCCCATCCCTCACAGTCACCCTCTCCACCATGTACATCCGCAGTATCACTCCCCTCCCATATGACTTCCTTTCCCACATTGATCGCTCCTTCACAACCTATGGGGTTGCCACCAACCTCAACCTTTCTTCCCGTCAGCCTGCCGAACTCTGGCGGTGGCGTCAGTTCGTCACTACCTCGCTCTGGGGTGACATCTTTCCCCTCCCCCCCCCCACCTGCCGGGAAACCAACACCATCCATGATGTCGTTCTGGCATCTCCCAACTTCCTTGGGCGCCTCACAGCAGAAGTCCTTGACTTAATAGGCAGTGACCATGCTCCTGTCCTGTTAAACTAGTCCATGACTAGTACCATGCTGACTCGGATGCCTGCCATAGATCCATAGGTACCACGGTTGCCGGCTAGCCCCTCTCCCTCCACACATCCACCAACATAGACCATGCTTCCTCGTTCCTGCACCAGGCCATTGCCGATGCAGTCCAAGCCCATATCCCCCACTAAAGCCATCTACCCCCACTGTTCCTCCACAGGCCATCCACCTCCTGCATGAATTCCGTCGATTCTACCACTCCTACCTTCGGACCCATAACCAGGATACTCTTATGTGCCACTGGCAATTCCAACAACATATTCGAAACCTCTTGTCCATGAAGAAACGCCAGGACTGGCGCCAGACATGCACTCGCTTTAATTCTATGTTCCCCATCAACTCCTGAAAGTACTGGCATGCCTTCCATCACCTTGATGGCAGCCACACTATGCTCCACTACCCACTTCTCAGTGATGAGCGTTCCTTTCCTAATAATGCCAGTAAGGCGGAGCACTTTGTCTCTTACCTCTCCAAAGTCTTTTCCATTCCCGACAATCCTTGCTTTGACTACTGCCTCTTCCCCATTGTCCATGAGAGACTGACACCTGCTCATCCCCAGGTTCCAGTACTTGGAATACATCCCCCCCCCCAGAATTAAACACACCCATGACATTATTGACATTCTTTGCACTAAATGCAACACTGCCCCTGGTCATGACCGGCTGACCTACAGGCAGCTTCGGGCCTGCCCTCCATCTTTCCATGCCGCTCTGGGATCACTCTACAATGTTATCCCTTACACTGGCTTCTACCCCAACCTGTGCAAAACCTCCTACAGTGTTGTGTTCCCCAAACTTGACAAACCTCAATCCCAAGCCTCATCCTACCGTCCCATCAGTCTTATCTCCGTGTTCAGCAAGGTCTTGGAAACCATCCTCTCCCACCGTATACATTTTCATCTCCACCAACACGAGTTCCTTCTCCTCTCCCAATGTGGCTTCCGACCCTGCATCTCTGCCAATGATCAGCTCCTTCGCCTCACATATCTCCTCTCCATCCAGCTAAACTCCCATCACTCTGCTATCTTCATCTCCCTTGATATTGAGAAAGCCTACGACAGTGTATGGCATTCCAGTATCCTTTTCAAACTCCAGCTCTATGCCCTTCCTATTAATTATGTCCGCCTCATTGCTTTCTTCCTCACCCACCGCCTCTCCTATGTCACTGTCTGCAACTCCAACTCTCGTTTGTTCTACCCCTCTGTTGGGGTGCCTCAAGGCTCCGTCTTCTCTCCCCTTCTTTACCTTATCTACTAAGTTGATATGCCCCAGTCCCAGCCCTCGCCATCTCCTGCAATATGCTGACGACACCAACTTCCTGGTCCCTGCCTCCTCCCTCGCCCAATCCCAGTATTTGCTCCAGTCTCACCTCACCAAGTTCGAAGCATGGTGCAACCGGTGGCTCCTTTCCATCAATTCCGATAAATCAGTCAATCATAATTGGTTGTACCACCCCTTTGTTCTGCCTCCATGACTTCTACCTTACCTATCCGCCACACTCCCACCCTCAAGTACCCACTCCTCACCCTTGACAGATCCCTCTCCTGGACCCCTCTCACCTCCACACAGTTCGCCAGAACGCCATGTCCCGCTTCAATCTCCTAAAAACTCTTTGCCACCCAGACGTGGGGCCTCAACCCATCCACTCTCCTCCATACCTATAAATCCATTATGCCTCCCGTCCTATGCAGCTTCCATCCCACCTGGATATCCACTCCCCCTACCTACTATCGAACCCTTCAAATCCTCGAACGCCACGCTCTCTGCCTCGCTTACTAGATCATCCTCCTCTCCCCTACGCAGAGCCTATATGACCTCATCCCATTCCTCCACCTCCTCCAGGCTCTTGAACTTATCTGACGCCTTTGCATCACCCGCAAAATTGAATCCGGCAACCATTTGGTCTAGCACGCCTTCACTAATGCATTACTCCCTCCCTTCATCTCCACATCCTCTCCCAGGGTAACCTCCTCCCGGATGACGGCCTCCATCATAAAATTTATCCCTCGTATCGGCCCTTATCCTCTCCCCATGGACTCGACGCCCCCTGTCCTGCTCCTTTCCCGGTTCCTTGGCCATCCTCCTCCCTCCCCTGTCCCTCGGAGTCCCTGCACTCCCTCCCCAGTCTTACCCCGTTCCTCCCCCTCCTCCCGCGCTTCTGAACACTGCTCTTTCCCTGAGAACAGAGGCGAGAGTATGTGACCAGATTCGAGTGTTGCATGTTGCATCAGAACAGAAGGAAGCAGTGGGCCTGAACACGCGCGGCCGTAAAAACGGTAAACAGCAATACACGGCCGGCGTATTCTGTACGTGACGACATGCTAAACGTATGTGAGTTACAGAGGTTATCGTCCCAGAAGACTATCAGCAGAAGGGGGCAGCCGGCGGAATAAATACCGGCCAAGAAGCGAGGATTGGCGGAGCAGTAAAGTTGGAGTTCGTTGGTGATCAGTGAAGACTGTAGGGGACCGGCGACGCCGGGGTCGGCGGGCACTGAGGAGCTAGCAGCGGGGCACGCACCCCAAAACGTCACAAGAAGAGCTGGCCGGCCTGCGGCCACGCCCAACGACCGCCACCCAGCTGTCAGCCTCGTGGCGCGAGCAGCAAGGGGTATCATTGTTGTTGTTGTTGTTGTTGTTTTGGGGTTTTGAGGCGACTAAACTACTTGGTTATCAGTCCCCTGTTCCTACCTAAGACAAGACACCCAAGTAGGAAAAAGATAAAATAGAGCTCAATACCCAGAAGAGAGGCATAAGGGGCACACAGTGCCAAAGAACTTGATACTCTCAACGCCACTGAAAAAGACAGGAATAGGAGACACCAAGTGTTGAACTAAGCTAAAATAGAGCAGGGAACAGTGGCTGGCTGATCACAAACAAATACAAGATAAGCCAGTCACTCTACACAGACTAAAGAACTAGAGGTTAAAAACAGGGTAGAAGTAAGAAAAACATCAGATTAAAAGGTGAGTGGTGGGGACCTGAGACATCAGGCAAGAGCTCACCACTAAATAGAACGATAAAATCCAGCTGCATGTATAAAACCTAAAACTCGGTCAGCCATTGAGGCATTGTCAACTAAAATCAAGGCAGGCGCAGTAGGTAGATTAAAAGACTGCTGCAAGTCGGCTAAAAGCGGACAGTCCGACAGGACGTAGACCGCTGTCAACAAATTTCCACAACAGCATATCGGTGGGTCCTCTTGACTTAAAAGGTAATACTTGTCAAGGGCTTGCAGGTCACTAAGGGAGTTGCTGCACACGACATACGACTTCTGGGGGCATGTTTTTAGGTGATCAAGTGACGAGATATGGCGATCAGTTCAGCTGTAAAAATACTACAGCCAGGTAGCAATGACCGTTTTTCTGTGTGGTCGCCATGAACGAAAGTGTAACCGGCTCTGCCATTTACCAAGGAGGCATCAGTATACAGGACTTCTGCAGGACAGTGAATATCAAGGAGTGCCAGAAACTTGCGACGGAGTGTCAGTGGTGAAACTAACGCCTTTCGGTCGCAGGACAATTGCAGGTGGAGCTTCAAACGGGGGATGGATGGACCAAGGAGGGATATGGGATGGGCAGGAAAAAGCGTCAGGGAGAGGTAGGGACTGAAGTGAGGAAAGGAGTGTATGAACCTGGATCGCGATCGGAAGACCTGATATAGGTCGACGTGGTGAAGAAGGAGGGGTAACAGTCGGAAACAAAATCCTGCAATTCGCATGCTTTGGCATGGCATGGACAGTGTAATGGAGGGATTTCTGCCTTGGCAAGAAGACTTTGCACAGGGCTGGTGCAGAAAGCCCCAGTCGCCAGCTGGATACCACTATAGTGGATGGGATCAAGGATCCTCAACACGGACGGTGCTGTGGAGCCATATACCAGGTTTCTGTAATCAAGCCTTGATTGTATCAAGGACTTGTACAGCTGCAGGAGGGTGGAACGGGCAGCGCCCCAAGCAGTATGGCTCAAGCGGAGGAGAATATTAAGACGTCACTAGAATTTTTGTCGCAGCTGTCACAGATGTGGCACCTAAGTAAGCCTGTTGTTGAAGACCATCCCAAGAAACCGATGCGTCTCTTCAACGAGGAGCAATTCACCACCAGATATAACTCGGGATCCCTGTGAACTTCCCGGTGGCGACAGAAGTGCATCATGGGTGTTTTCTGTGCTGAAAACTGAAAACTCCTGTAGCCTCCGCTCAGCAATGCTAATACTAGCAGAACGAAAATAAAGACAAAAGTCATCAGCAAACACAAACAAACTGGAACAGACAGACGATCCCACAGCTGTGGCAAGTCCGTTTATGGCGACTGAAAATAGAGGCACACTGAGGACGGAGCCCTGTGGGACACCGTTCTCTTGAATGTGTGATGAACTAAGAGTGGCACCCACCCTAACCCTAAAAGAGCGGTGGGAGAGAAAATTCATGATAAAGACCGGAAGTGGGCCCCATAAGCCCCACTCGTACAGTGTAGCCAGTATGTGGTGGCGCCAGGTTGTGTCGTATGCTTTCCGGAGATCGAAAAATACAGCAACAAGGTGTTCACGTCGGGTAAAAGCTGTAGATATAGCCGACTCCAATGACACAAGATTGTGAAATGTGGATCGGCCCTGACGGAAACCCCCGTGTTGTGCAACCAAAAGTCCCCGGCATTCAAGGATCCACATAAGCTGCCGACTCGCCATACGTTCAACGAGCTAGCATAGAACGTTCGGGAGGCTGATTGGACGGTAACTATCAGCCACCTGTGTGTCAGCGCCAGGTTTTATCACTGGGATGATGGTGCTTTCCCGCCATTGTGAGGGAAAAACACCTTCTGCCCAGAGACGGTTAAACAAGGAGTTGGTTCTGAGCGTCCACAGGAAGATGTCAAAGAAACTGGCTATAGATACGATATGGTCCTGGAGTTGGTTCTAAGCGTCCACAGGAAGATGTCAAAGAAACTGGCTATAGATACGATATGGTCCTGGACCAGTATCGAGGCATGCAGCAAGGGCACATTGAAACTCCCACTCGCTAAAGGGTGCATTGTACTGCTCCTGGCGATGCGTGTGAAATGACAGTGGCTTCCGCTCAACTCGTTCTTTTACATTGCAGAAGGTTGCACTGTAAGATCCAGTCGAACTGATACCTGCATAAAACTGTGCCATGTGCTCGGCGACAGCAAGCGAGTCTGTGCAGACAGTACCCTGTAAGCGAAGACAGGAGATTCCTGCTGGTGTGCGGTACCCGAAAAGACGTCGAACCTGTGTCCACACGCTAGAAGGTGAGGCACGAGATCCAATAGAGGCGACGTTCCTCTCCAACAATCTTGCTTACTTTACCGGATAAGCCATCGAGCTCGGGCCCGAAGCCATTTGGAAGCAATCTATAGTCGGATGTCGCCAGTAGTGCTGCAGTGCCCTACGCCGATTCCGAATGGCTTCAGCGATCTCTTGTGACCACCAAGGCACAGATTTGCGCCGAGGGGAACCTGTGGTGGTTGGAACAGTGGCCTCAGCGGAGGAAACTATGATGACAGTCACCTGTTGCACCGCCACATCCACATCGGCTGGCAGTTGATCAGGAATGACAACAGCGGAAGTGTAACGCTGCCAATCAGCTCTAAAGAGGGACCGCCATTTCAGGTGTTCCGCCTGTTGAGACTATGGGAGCGACAAAAAGATAGGAAAATGGTCGCTCCTGCAGAGGTCATCGTGGGCCCTCCAAGTGAGGTGTGGAAGAAGGATTGGGCCACATACCGATAGATCTATGGCTGAAAACGTGACATGTGCAACACTGAAGAGTGTAGGGGTACCAGTATTGAGTAGGCAGATGTCCTGTGGTGCAATAAGAGTTTCAACATCTCAACTACGTCGAGTCGTCTCTGTTCCGCCCCATAAAGGGCGATGGGCATTAAAGGCCCCCAAAAGAAGTAACGGTGGGTGGAGCTGTGCGATCAGGGCAGCAAGATCAGCGGGCGAAACATCCCTGTCTGGAGGAAGGTATATGGAACAGATAGTGAAGTCTTGCATGGCCCGAAGGCGAACAGCAACAGCCTCAAGAGGTGTGTGGAGAGGCACAGCAATACTAGGGACAGTGGCAAGGGTGTATATACAGACACCGCCAGAGGCTCTGTCACAGTTGGCACGGTTGTTAAAGTAGCTCCGATAGCCATGAAGGGCTGGGGTCCACTGAGCAGGAAACCAAGTTTCCTGCAGGGCCATACACAGCACAGAGAATCGGCACAACTGCTGCAGGTCAGCTGGTCAGCTAAACGGTTGAAAAATCCTCTGCAATTCCATTGGAGAATTTGATTCACTCCTTGCTGGAAAGCTATGATGTAAGACTGAAGATCGTCAGCCCAAAGATTTGCGGTCTGCTAGTTGTTGCACATCTACATCATCTAGGAGCATTGGCTGCAGCTTCTTAGTGAGGGCCAGATCCTTGAAAGACGCGAAGATCTGCACCTCATCTTCTGACGTAGGTGATGTAGGAATCTGTGACTTGGAAGTCACCGAGGAGACTTTCTTCTTGGGTTTTTTCTTCCTTGCCTCTCGCTGCCCTTTCGGTCTTAACGGCAGGGAGGACTTCTCACATGTGGTTTCTGGGCCTGATGTCGATCGGGACACCTATCGATTGGGAGCAGGTAGACCCTGCAGCCTCTGGCTCGGATGCTCCAATCCACTCGTGGAAGCCTTAGGAGGGGGTGCCACAAGGGACTCCTGGGTGAGAGGGGCCAGAGTAGACTGGTGCTTCCCCAGCTGGGGAGTGGGGACTGGAGTCCCCAATGCTCCCACAGGTGTTAGTGGGAGCAATGGATGAAGATGGTCCACCTCCCATCGAGGGGGCAGTAGAAGGTTGTTGTTTCGTAGGGCCCACGGATCGAGACAACACTGATATCGACGATTTCAATTGAACTGGTGCCGCTGTGACTGCGGCAAAATATGTTGTCATCTTTACAGGATGGAGCCGCTCATACTTCTTGCGTGCCTCAGAGAAAGTGAGACGATCCAGGGTCTTTATTTCCATTATTTTCCTTTCCCGATGAAGAACAGTACAATATGGCGAGCATGGCGGATGATGTTATCCGCAATTTACGCAAACAGGAGGTGGGGTACAAGGGTTGTCCAGGTGTGATGGCCGCCTACATTCCCTGCAGTTTGGGCTGTAAGTACATCGGGACACCATGTGCCCGAACTTCCAGCACCGGAAACACCGCATAGGGGGAGGGACATATGGCTTTACATCACACCGGTATATCATTATCTTGACCTTTTCAGGCAGTGTATCACCTTCGGAGGCCAAAATAAGAGCACCGGTGGCAACCCTGTTATCTTTAGGTCCTCTGTACACTCGTCGGACGAAGTGAACCCGTCGACGCGGCAGGTTCTCTTGCAACTCTTCATCGGTCTGGGACAACAGATCTCTATGATAGATTAGACCCTGGACCATGTTTAAAGACTTGTGGGTCGTGATACTCACCGGGATGTCACCCATCTTATCGCAGGCAAGTAATGCCTACGATTGGGCTGGGGACGCCGTCTGTATCAGTACAGCCTCACTTTTCATCTTTGAGAACGACTCCACCTCCCCAAACTTGTCTTCTAGATGTTCGACAAAAAACTGTGACTTAGTAGACATGAAAGACTCTTCATCAGAACGGGCACACACCAGATATTGTGGCGAGTGTGGTTCTGATCGGCGAAGGCCTCTACGTTCCTCCCAAGGGGTGCCAAGGGAAGGGAACGTCTATGTATCATATGTCATTGCATCATATTCTGTTTTTCCATGCTTAGCGACACCGGTTTTGCGTCCGGCGACGCTATTATTTGCCCGTTTCAATCTCGTCCCACGAGCAGCTAGGGAACTAAAGGTCCTCCCAGGCAGTGACCCACTTTCCTGGGTAAGCCTTATACAACTGAGGTGCGGCAGGTTTCTCAGAGGTTGCTCGCTAGCGACTGTTCAACAGCCACGCATTTCCTCGGCACATAGCACACCTTGAGATTGAGGATTTGTTTTTTGTTTTTTTTTTTTTTCTTTATAGAGGTTTGTGCCGTCCTCGCGACCCGGGCGATTAAGCCAAGAATCGCCGGCTCTGAAAAGCACAATGTTCCACTGTCGCGCCGAACGACGGTCGTCAAAGCACGCACAGAGCTTACGGTGTAGCGGACTGTTGTCGCGACACAGCCCGAGACTCAGGGCCCCGGGTCCGCCAAGTCCGTATTCAGCAAACGATGCTGAGCCCCCGTGGGGAAGGAGTAGCAGCCCGCCGGGAGACTGCACTGGTGACCTCCGCGGGGAGAGCAGCGGAGGGCGCCCGTTCCAGTCCCGGCCAGCAAACCATATGGCGCGACACTGAGAGGGAGAGACAGGAGGCAGTCTAAATGTTCAAATATTTGTAAATCTATCGGACTCGACGGCGTGGTTATTAGTCCGTAGCTTACAAACTACTTAAACTTAGTTGAACTAACCTAAAGACGACACACACATCCGTGCCCGAGGGAGGATTCGAACCTCCGACGCGGGAGGCCTTGCGATCCGCAACGTGGCGCTCCAGACCGTTCGGCTACTCCCGCGCGGCACAGGAGGCAGCTTACACACGCTACGGGTCTCCGGGGCGCACACACGGCACCACCTACGCGAAAAACGGGGCAACACACTTGTGTCCAGCTGCGGCCTGGAAGCGCACTCACTCGCAGACGGCAAGGCAGCCTGCTGACGCCCACACTTCGCCCCGCCGCGGCAGCGCCAGTCAAGGCCGCGGAAGACAGGCAAAAAACTTGTACAGTGGATGTCAATAAATGTTGTCTTAAGTGAACGCTGTTTCACTAACGCTTCTACGAGGAGACGCGCGGCGTCCTGAAGGTGTTCCTGGAGAACGTGGTCCGCGACGCGGTGACGTACACGGAGCACCCCGAGCACGAGACGGTGACCGCCGTGGACGTGGTGTACGCCCTGAAGAGGCAGGGGCGGACCCTGTACGGTTAGGCAGAGTCCCGCCTGTCGGTTTGTGGCTTTCCTAGGCGTGGTGGAGAAAAAAGAACTCTTCCCGCCGCGCGTCTGTCTGTTGCAGGGCAGAAGGCGCGGGTGGGCGGGGAAAGGAGGAGGCGAGAGTGAAAAAAAAAGGGAAAAAAAAGTTATATTGTTTGTTAAGCTTATGAGACTCAACGGCGAGGTCATCAGTCTCTAAACTTACAAACTACTTATGAACTACCGTATACGAAAGACATCACAAACAGCCATGCCTGAGGGAGGATTAGAACCCCCGACGGGGAATGGGCTCGCGCATCGCAGCATAGCGCCTGAATGCTTTAATAATTTCGGATATTTTCTCCTCTATTAAGTTCCAATAACTTGAGTAGAATCCAGTGGACAGGCCGTCAGTTCCTAGGACTTTATTAACAGGAGAGTTACGTTTATATTTCCACGTTATTGACATGCGAAAGCATCTCCTCATTATCGACCCTCGTTATTTATGGAAGAAGTATACCAAAAATACTATAGTATTCTGCTGAGTTTGTTTGCCAGCTACTTACAAGTGTCCACGGTGGTGGCATGTATGTTGTATTATTTCTCTCTGGGTGGAGATTATTGCACCGTTACCTGGCTCAAGTTCGTTCATATAAGGTGTTTTTTGTTTATGGTTTTTTTTCCTTTGTTCTTGGCAAGATGATACAGTGCTGCTTTCTTGTCTTCAGCGACAGATCCCCCTCGGGCATGGATATTTGTGTCGTCCTTAGTTGTAGCTAGTTCATAAGTAGTTTGTAAGTTCAGGGACTGATGACCCCATAGTTAAGTCCCTTAAGCTTAACAAACATTTGAACATTTTCAGCGACAGATTTTACTTTTGACCACATTTGAAGTCCTTTCCACTTTCTGGCGATTCGAACTTATAAATTTTGCTTTTATTTGGTTTATGTCATTTAATGTTGTGATGACTGCATCCGCTTGGTCGTAAAGATTCCGTACCACACTGTAGTAACATTCTACGCTGTGTTTACTTTCCCTGGTCCATTGCATACTAAATATTTATTGAGTCTCGGTTTAGCTCAACTGGTCCACAAATCGGTCACACTTTGTAAATTGCTAAAGGGACCAGAGACACATCAACCACGCACTGGTTACTTCGACTTCTTCACTACTAGCCATTAAAATTGCCACACCTAGAAGAAATGCAGATGATAAACGGGTATTCATTAAACAGATATATTATACTAGAACTAATGTGTGATTACATTTTCACGCAATTTGGTTGCATAGATCCTGAGAAATCAGTACCCAGAACAACCGTCTCTGGCCGTAATAACGGCCTTGATACACCTGGGCATTGAGTCAAACAGAGCTTGGATGGCGTGTACATGTAAAGATGCCCATGCAGCTTCAACACGATACCACAGTTCATCAAGAGTAGTTACTGGCGCATTGTGATGAGCCAGTTGCTAGGCCACCATTGAACAGACGTTTTTAATTTGTGAGAGAACTGGAGAACGTGCTAGCCAGGCCAGCAGTCAAACATTTTCCGTAGCCAGAAAGGCCCGTACAGGAACTGCAACATGCGGTCGTGCATTATCCTGCTGAAATGTAGGGTTTCGCAGGGATCGATTGAAGGCTAGAGCCAAGGGTCGTAACACATCTGAAATGTAACGGCCACTGTTCAAAGTGCCGTCGATGCGAACAAGAGGTGACCGAGACATGTAACCAATGGCACGCCATACCATCACGCCGGGAGATACGCTAGTATGGTGATGACGAATACACGCTTTCAATGTGCGTTCACCGCAATGTCGCCAAACACGGATGCGACCATCATGATGCTGTAAACAGAACCAAGATTCATCCGAAAAATGACGTTTTGCCGTTTGTGCACCCAGGTTCGTCGTTGCGTACACCATCGCAGGTGCTCCTCTCTATGATGTAGCGTCAAGGGTAACCGTAGCCATGGTCTCCGAGCTGATAGTCCATAGTCCATGTTCGTGCAGCTGGCTATTGTCTTGCAAACGTCCCCATCTGTTGACTCAGAGATCGTGACGTGGCTGCACTGTCCTTTACAGCCACGGGGATAAGATGCCTGTCATCTCGACTGCTAGTGATACGAGGCCGTTGGGATCCAGCACGGCGTTCCGTATTGCCCTCCTGAACCCACCGATTCCATATTCTAGCAGTCATTGGATCGCGACCAACGCAAGCTCCAATGTGATACGATAAACCGCAGTCGCGATAGGCTACAATCCAACCTTTATCAAAGTCGGAAACGTGATGGTACGAATTTCTCCTCCTTACACGAGGCATCACAACAACGTTTCACCAGGCAACGCCGGTCAACTGCTTTTTGTGTGTGAGAAATGGGTTGGAAACTTTCCTCATGTCAGTAAGTTGTAGGTGTCGTCACCGGCGCGAACCTTGTGTGAATGCTCTAAAAAGCTAATAATTTGCATATCACAGCATCTTCTTCCTGTCGGTTAAATTTCGTGTCTGTAGCACGCCATTTTCTTGGTGTAGCAATTTTAATGGCCAGGAGTGTAATTAATTTTCTGATAGTAAGGATATACTTAGATGCATTGATATACGTCAAGAGAATATTGTGGTCAGAGAAACATTCAACATTAGTTTCCACGTTTAAAACTTGTTTTCTAAACTTTTTTATACAGAAATAGTGCCTAACCTACTAGAAAAGATCATAAAAGTGAATTTTACCAGTCTCTGGTATTATATCTCCCACGCATCTTTTAGTTTTAAATAACTAACAGGGTGTATTAATTCATATGAGAAACTTGAGAGTTTCGTCTTTCCTGATCGACAGAGAATTAACAACTCCTTCGAGTATGAGCTGGCCGGCCGCGGTGGACGAGGGGACTGAGGCGCTTCAGTCACGGTCTGCACGGCCACTACGGTTGGGGGTTCGAATCCCCCCTCGGGCATGGATATTTGTGTCGTCCTTAGTTGTAGCTAGTTCATAAGTAGTTTGTAAGTTTAGGGACTGATGACCCCGTAGTTAAGTCCCATAGACTCTACAAACATTTGAACATTTGAGTATGAGCTGTGAACGATTCTTCCTAAGTAAACAAATAATGCTTTCATTGAAGAAGTTGGCCTTGTGATTATTGCCACAGGCTGCATATATATTTACTGCAGTAACTTCTGCTACTTCTATTCCAGTCCGTCTTCCCGACTCTAATTTCTCTGTATTTTGTAATGGGATATCCTTTCTGTTAAAAATAGCCTTGACTACATTCGCTTCACTTGAAATGTTGTAAAATCAAACAAAAACCGGACTGACCATCGTAAATCACGTGTAGCCTTGTAGGACATGCAGTTCTACTATATGAATGGCGTCCTCTTGAGTAAAAATTGCTGAGACAAAGTAGTCCCTCATTCGGATCTCTGGGCGGGTACTACTCAGGAGGATATCGCCATCAGGAAACACAACACTGGCATTCTACGAATCTGAGCGTGAAATGTTAGATCCATTAATCTGGTATGGAAGTTTGCCGATGAAGTTTTAATTTTGGCAGGGACGGAAGAGGACGTGCAAGAGCAAGTGAGCGGTATTGACAGTATAATGTAAGGATGGTTCGAAAATGTTCAAATGTTTGTAAATCTATGGGACTCAACTGCTTGGTTATTAGTTCCTAGCTTACAATCTAAATAAACTAAGGTAAACTAACCTAAGGACAACAAATACACCCATGCTCGAGGGAGGACTCGAGCCCCCGACAGCGAACGGCCGCGAGTATCGCAGCACGGCGCCTCAGTACGCACGGCTAATCCGCCGCGGCTGTAAGGATGGTATAAGTTAAACATTAACAAGAGAGTAACAATGCTAATGGAATTAAGTCAAATTAAATCAGGCGATGGTGATGAAACTAGATTAGGAAACGAGACAATCATAGGTACTACAGGAGACTTGTTACTTAAGATGATCTTATAGATGATATAAAATGTAGAATGACGATGGGAAGAAAGGCGCTTCTGAATTAGAGAAATTTGTTAATATCCAATATTAATTTAAGAGTTAGGGAATCTTTTCTAAAGGTATATGTGTGGAGTGTAACCTTGTAAGGGACTGAAACATGTCCGACAAATAGTTCAGACAATAGGAAGATTGAAGCATTTGAAATGTGGTGCTACAGACGGATACTGAAGATTTGAAGGACAGATCGCGTAACTAACGAGGAGGAACTGAACAGAATTGTGGAGAAATTTCTGACATACGTTGACTGAAAGGAGGAATCGATTGGTAGGACACATTTGGAGATAACAAGGAATCGTCAATTTAGTATTGGAGGGAATTGTTTGTGTGTGTGTGTGGAGGGGGGGGGGGGATCTCAGCTGGAAAACAAGAAACACTACAGTAAGCCGGTTCAAATAGATGTTCGTATCCATTCTTTTTCGGAGATGAAGATGCTTACACAGGATGGAGTAGGGTGTGGAGGTGCATTATGCCAGTCTCTGGACTGAAGTCCACAACAACAAGTTATGTGAAATATTGACGTATACACATTTCCATTACGATTATGATTTATTTGAGGTACCATCGTATGAAACATTTTCATCCATAGTTTGTAACGGAATCTTATTTCAGTGGAATAAAAAGTAATTGAAAATCAACGTTATCCTACCGTTCACGAAACAGTAAAGTAATAAAATTTTCGCACTTGAAATCAACTGAGTCTTCATGTACTACCATGCGCAAAAATATCCGAACGACCTGAATTTCGTTTCGCCTGATGTGCATGCAACCCAACTAACGTACGTGTCTTGCGGGTACTCTGCTCACTCCGCGGTATAGTCGTTCGACTATTCAAAATGGATCCACTACAGACAACTGTTCTTTATGGCAATTATTCCAGATGTAAATTAACACCACGATTTTGCCAATAAAAGGAAACACGTTATTAAGTTCTTAACGTTTATTAAGTCCAATTTATTACAATGACATATCTTAAGTATTGTCACACTTATTACAGTCTGATATAACAAACTCCGTCACATAAAACATTAATTAATCTTTAAACAACATTTAATATTGTTACAAACAACAGATTTTACTATAGTATCGGAAATCCTAAAGTCCTGTAGAAATTCGAAGTACTTTTGTTCTCTAAATCGTTTTCTCACAATTGCGAAACGTCGTTCCACTGGCGAGCGGATTTTTATTAACCTATTGTTGAAGTAACCAGATAATAAAAATTCAATTAACAGCAGCAAACGCACTATGGAAACTTCAATATTAACTGCGTATTACCAACATTTTCTCCGTATTCATACCTGAACAAATATTTGTACACATCTTTGAACTTGAATTGATATGACAAACTAACTTGTTCTGGAATCAAACGAACCACCTGTAGCCGTAGCTAACCAAGCAATGCATTAATGTCTTATAGATACTTGATTATGCCTAAGATTGTCACAGCTGACGAAGCGTAAAGTTGTGTGAAATATTGGAGATTTCCTCGCAAATCAAATCATATAAAATGTCAAATCTTAAAATATTTGTATTTATTACTGAACCTGGAACTTAATAATCACCGTTATGTCCCTAATCACAAGTGCCCAGACTCAGTTCTGTGTGGGACTGCCCCCCACGAGGCTGCTCCTGTCGGAGGTTCGAGTCCTTCCTCGGTCAGGGGTGTTGTGGTGTCCTTAGATTAGTTTAAGTAGTTCTAAACCTAGAGACTGAAGACCTCAGTAGTTTGTTTCCATAGATTTACAAACAATTGATTTTGAGTTACATACCCGGTATCTAAATGGAAGATAAGTAAGTGAAGTCAGATGTTAGTAGTCGAATTATTTCACCAGAAGCGTTGAATCTGTAATCAGGATATAATTACGTTATGCGTCACCGGGAATCGAACCCCGAACCTACCGATGAACTTTCTAAGCACGAATGGACGGTAAATCTCAAATATTGACTCAACACGAATGACGATGCGTGCGTGTCTGACTAGTAACAACGGCACCTATCGTTGTTATGATAATAATAATAATTTCGTGTGGCTCAGAGTCCTGGTGCAAGTCATTCAACTGTGCGCCACTTCAGAGGCTTGCATGTCCCTAACCTGCCCCAATTATCCAACCGGGAAAGGCGACCTACAGTTTAACGTGGAATCCAAACCACGTGTAGCTTATGACGACTTCTCACATTGTTGAGACGTGAATGCTGGGTTAAAACACAGATTGAAAAAAGAATGGGTGATCTGACTTGGTTTTTTATTTTTATTTTTTTTTTTTTTTATTCTCCCGCTTTGTCACCGTTTTATTTTGTATGTTTACCTCTAGACGAATAGTGCAAACGCTCGGCTGAAGAGTGGCATACAGGCTGCTGCCAGTCTGCCCCATCTGGGGCTTGAAAATAACAATAAAGGAAAATAATCGCACTGGCGTGTTTTACTGCCCACTTTAGCTTTGAAGTTTTATAAGTTTTGCAATCGTTTTGGACTAACATAATAATCTAAACAAACAAAAAATTAATTAAACCGAGTGTCTGAAACCCTATTAGGGAAAAAAACTGTTAGGTAGTTGCGGGTTCCGAACCACTGACTTTCAGCATCACAGTTTTTTTTTTTGTTTTTTTTTGTTTTGCCTTCCTTCAGGTCATTGGATTCACATGGCCAACATATTGTATTTTCTTTGGAACATTTAAATAAATATAATTAAAAAAAATAATACGAAATATAATAAATCGAACTTAATATATGCTTCTGGAAGGATGACAGAAGAGTGATGTCCTCTTCAGATATCGGAAATAAACATTCTTCGGGCCCGACTCTCCGCAACGGGGACCCGGGTATGTCTTCGCGTAAATAATTCTTCCTCCATGTTCGATTTTGGTCCGAATTATTGTTCGTTTTAATCGTCTTCTCTTACCCGTATCGACCCAGTTGCGGGGGGCACCTTGATGTGTTGCGTAGTATTTGGCAAGGTGTGGTGATTGGTCCTGTTCTGCGTTCGTTTCATCGATTTGATCGTGTTGCTTTATACGTCGTGTCGAGAGTAATAGAAAAAACTACTTGGTTAGCAATAGGAATATGTTAAGTAACTTTTAGATCTATGTAGGAGACTGGGCTCCGCACCTTTCAGCTCCTATCTCCAGGAAGGTTCCAACTGTGGGGCGGATTGGTAAAAATGGTTCCTAAGTAGTTAGCAAAGACAGACCGGTACTTTGCGTGCCGTCTCATAATGTCGTGTCGTGTTAGTAAGAAAGTCCAGAAATCTATCACGTCCTTGGTTCCTTCTCGCAAAAGATAATGGGTGGCCATGCCCTTTATCCAAGTGACTGCATGCATCTTCGATGATGGGAAATAAGTCGCATCCGGATGGAGTATCATCTTCGTGGTAATCATGTTTGTTGGTACCCGGAGATAAAGGGCTAATATCTGTTGGACTAGGTGCCATACGGCCGCCGCCTCGCCGCAGAGCAGACGGTGTTCGTCGGTGTCGTCTTCGTTGCACCTCAGGCAGAGCGGGGAGTCCACCAGGGAGATGGTGTGGAGTCTGTGACGCGTCGGATATTTACCATTGACAAAGGTATACCAAATGCTGCTCGTTTCTGCGGTGAAGTATGGTTGGTGCACTGAGCGCCATACCGTCGTCCACGTAACCTCTGGTTGGCGGGCTTCGACGGCGTTCCGGGGATGTGTTCTCATTAACAGTTGGTAAATATCGCGCGTAGCGGGAGCTCTGGTACGAGGAAAGTCGTGATGAATATAACTATATTCAAGCAAAAATAATTTGATGTGTGAGAGCGCTGGTACTATGTGGGCAAGGGAGATCGGCGGGTGGCGTGAAGTAGGTGCAAGTTCATCGACCAACAGACCCGTAATACTATGGAGTCTGTGATTCCAGAGCTTAACGATTGTACGCATATAATGCGCCGTCGCGCGTGCCAGGACGTTGACCAAGGCTAGACCCCCTCTCCGCTTAGGGAGTGTGAGGGTGTCATACTTGACCTTGAAGATGTGACCGTTACTGACAAAGTAACCAAAGGCTGCTTGGATCTGTCGTGCCATCGCTCTAGGAATCGGTAAAATTTGTGCAATGTGTGTTATACGGGATGCCATATAGGTGTTTATGAATTTCACCTTCTGTATCATGTCCATCGCTCGCAACAACTGACTTCGAACTCCAGTCCTGATGTTCTGAAGTAGTCGCCGAAAGTTCATGGCTGTGGTACGACGGATGTCTGGAGTGAAAATTATTCCCAGGCAGCGGAGAGTCTCTGTAGTTCTGAATGGGGCTACGCTTCCATCTGGGAGTCCCTGTCCAATGTTCATCGCGCAGGATTTGGCTATATTCATATGGCTACCCGCTCCGCTGCCATATTTCTCGATCAATCGCGTCGCCTCCTGAACCTCCTCTTTGGTACGTACGATGAAGACGAGATCGTCTGCGTAGGCGCGGCAATTGAATGTATGTCCCCGCAGGTTGATCCCTGATAACAGACTTTGCAAGCCACAGAGAAGGGGTTCTAAGGCGATGGCATACAGGATCGTTGACAGAGGACAACCCTGTCGTACTGATCGTGCGATTGGTACTGGTTCTGACGTTCGTCCATTGACCATCACCGTCGATGAAGCTCCACGAAGGAGGCGCATAATTACGAGGACAAAGGCGGGAGGAAAAGCCATCCGTTCCATGACCTTTGCGAGGAAATTGTGGCTCACGCGATCGTAGGCGTGGTCGAAGTCGATAGAAATCATGGCTCCCTGCAGTCGACAGACTGTTGCCGTGGCGATGATGTCTCTGTAGTCAGATAGTGTTGTTTGTATGTTGGTGTCTCCACCCAAGGACGTCTGTGCGGGTGAAAGGACTTGATACAGGACTCGCCTGAATCGCATCGCGAGTATCCGTGAAAAAATTTTGAAATCGGAGTTGAGTAACGTTATCGGCCGATAGCTGTCAGGTCGTCTGCCTCCGGCGGGTTTTGGTATCGGAATAATTATGCCTTCCAGAAATTCTGGCGGTGGTGAGGTTGTATTGGACAGTATCTCCTGATACATCTTTCTCCATCGTGGGAGCATCAAGTTATGAAAGGTTCTATAGAATTCTAAAGGCAGTCCTTCTGGTCCTGGCGATCGGTTAAGAGCTCCCTTGGCGAGTGCATCAGTGACATCTTCAGCAGAAATGTTGTCTAAAAGAGATTCCGCCGCCTGAACATCAAGGCTACGATGGATCGTCCGTGGTACCTCTCTCAATGCCACCGCGTTAGGCTCTTCTTCACGATAGAAGTGGCGGTAATGAGCTGCGAAGGCCTTTGCAATGTCCGCCTGTGAGTTCAGTCGGCGACCGTCAGGTAAATCTAAAGAGGAAATCAGCGCTTGTCGACGGCGTCTGAGGTTTGAGACAACGTGATGCATGGAGGGTGTTTCGCCATTGATGTTGTCGTGACAGCGCGCTCGAACCACGACACCCTCCAATTGGCGCCGAGTGAGGGCCAAAATCTTTGCCTTGACACGTTGGGCTTCGACATGACGTTCTGGCGACGGCGGATGTTCCATAAGGTCCCGCAGGATCATGTAATAAAATTCTGTCGTCTGTCGGTGCCACTGCCTACGTTCCTAGCCATACCGGAGCAAAGTGCGGCGTAAGGCAGGCTTTACACAGTGTACCCACCACAGAAGAGTGGACGAGTATTGTGTGAGGCGTCTTTCGCAGGATTCCCACGTATCCTTCACCCTGTCTCGACATTCCGGTTCCTTTAAATAGGCGATGTTGAGTTTCCATTGGCCCCGACTGCGCCATATTGTTTGACGTCGAAGGTTTATCGTGCACACGAAAACACTATGGTCTGAGAAGGCTGCAGGCCATCTTTCGGCGTTTTTAAGACGTCCGAAGTGAGCGGAGAAGACACGTAGATGCGATCCAATCGACTGCCCGAGTGACTCGTGACATGCGTAAATCCCGGACGTTGTCCGTGCACCACTTCCCAGGTATCTGCGAGACTGAGTCTTTGCACCAAGTGTCGGAGTTCGGGACAGGTGGTACAATTAGGATATTGGTCCTTCTTGGACAGAACACAGTTGAAATCTCCGCCTACAATGATGTTCCCATAACGTCCCAGAAAAAGCGGTGTAATCGCTTCAGAGTAAAACTGGGATCGTTCACGTCGTTTTCCTGTATCGGAGGGCGCGTAGATATTGACCAGCCTGATTCCGTGTACTGTTAGTCCCAGCCCTCGTGATGACGCCAGGTAAGTGATGTCTTCGACTGCCATGCCATCTCGAACGACGATCGCAGCTCCCGCCTCTCCGTTGGTAGTTGGGGTTACATATGCGGTATAACCATATAAATCGGGCCAGGTGTCCGTCCGTAGCTCTTGGAACAGCGCAATGTCAATGTCCGCAGCTCGTAGTGTGTCGCGTAACAATTGAAGTTTTGGTTGGGAGCCAATGGTATTCAAATTAATTGTGGCGATCCTGTATGCTTGTACGTTGTCCCGCACGTTCATGTGCGTAGGAACGGAAGTCGTTGGGCGCTGCGTGTTTCCTGCTTATTACTCATGCCCGGTTTTCCGGGCCATCCTGTGGCATTTCTTCATCTGGTGGTACTTCGTCTCCCCAGGAAACGGGGGCAGATCCAGTCATAGTCGATGCGCGAGTAGCTGCTCTCATCCCGGTATCCTTTTTGGTTTCTCGAGAAGCATCGGCTTCCGGGTCTTCAGAACGCTGTTGTGTTCCAGAGGCACTCGGTAAATCGTCCTGCACGTGGTGGGCACTGCCAGCTGCGCTGGAGACATCGTCCTGGGAATCCTCTGGTGCGAGCGGGACAGATTCGTCCTGCAGTCGTGATTCCGGCTCTGTTGCCGATGTTTTCCTCCTCTTCTTGCGTCGTTGTGGCGACTTCTGTTTCCGAGGATGTAGTTCTGAATCAGATGACGGAATGGAATTGCGACGTTCAGGGACGAAAGCGGCTGTGGGGACGACCATGGCGTCAATTTCCATGCCAGTGTCTCGTTTGTCGACATCTTCGTCCCAGGAAGCGGCTACACGGGTAGCGGGGGCTGTGTGGCGTGGACTGGGCGGTTTTTTAGGATAAAGAGCTTCGGGGAAATAGAAAATGGGCAATCTCAAAGGGTTCAGGTGGATCACAGGAGAAATGTAGATCCGGAAACTATCGGTATAACAGTTGTAAATTGTCGTAGCTGTGTCGGGAAAGTTCCAGAACTGCAAGCGTTAATAGAAAGCACCGAAACACACATCATTATAGGCAGCGAAAGTTGGCTCAAGCCGGAAATAAGTTCAGAAGAAGTATTTTCAAAAGATCTAACGATATTCAGAAAGGATAGATTAAACAAAATAGGTGGTGGCGTGTTTGTCGCCGTCAAAAGTAGTATTTCATGTAGCGAAGTTGAAGTTGATAGTTCGTGCGAGCTATTATGGGTAGAGGTTGTACCCAAAAATCGTAAGAAGTTAATAATCGGTTCCTTTTACCGGCCTCCCGACTCTGACGATACAATAGCAGAAAGGTTCAAAGAAAACCTGAGTCTAATTACAAAAACGTACCCGACTCACACGATAATAGTAGGTGGTGATTTTAATTTACCCTCGATCTGTTGGCGAAATTATATTTTCAAATCAGGAGGTAGGCATAAAACATCGTCCGAAATTGTACTCAACGCATTCTCTGAGAATTACTTCGAACAAGTAGTTCATGAGCCAACTAGAATTGTAAATGGATGTGAAAACACACTTGATCTCTTAGCAACAAATAATCCTGAGCTCATAATGAGCATCAAAACGGATACAGGTATTAGTGAACACAGAGCTGTAGTAGCGAAATTGAATATCGAAAGTCCCAAAGTTACCAAAAATAAACGCAAAGTATATTTGTTCAGGAAAGCAGATAGAAACAAAATACATTGCTTCTTGAAAGACAGCTTCCACTCGTTTCTAACACTAAACGTAGGTGTAGACCAGATGTGGCTAAAATTCAAAGAAGTGGTATCGACAGCAATTGAAAGTTTCATACCTAATAAATTAATAAAAGAAGGAGGCGATCCCCCTTGGTACACAAAACAGGTCAGGACACTGTTGCAAAAGCAAAGGAAAAGGCATACTAAATTTAAACGAACACGAAATCCCCAGGATTTGCGATTGTACTCAGAAGCTCGAAATTTAGCGAGGATTTCAATGCGAGATGCCTACAACATTTATCACAACGAAACTCTTTCTCGTAATTTGACTGAAAACCCAAAGAGATTTTGGTCATATGTTAAATATACTCGGGGAAAGTCACAAACAATACCATCACTACGTGATAGTAATGGCGATCCTACCGATGACAGCGCTACTAAAGCAGAGTTACTAAACTTAGCTTTTAGAAACTCATTCACTAAAGAAGACGAAACCAATATTCCAGATTTCGAATTACGAACAGATGCCGTAATGAATAACATAGAAGTAGATATCATCGGAGTAGTGCAGCAACTAAAATCACTTAATAAGAACAAGTCTTCTGGTCCGGATTGTATACCCATTAGATTTCTATCTGATTATGCTGAAGCGATAGCTCCTTACTTAACAGTCATATACAACCGCTCTCTCATAGAAGGATCTGTACCAAAAGATTGGAAAGTTGCACAGGTCACACCTATATTCAAGAAAGGCAGTAGGAGTAACCCACTAAACTACAGGCCTATTTCATTGACGTCAATTTGCAGCAGGGTTTTGGAACATATCCTGTATTCAAATATTATGAATTATCTCGAACAGAACGATCTTTTGACCCAAGGTCAACACGGATTTAGAAAATATCGTTCATGCGAAACACAACTAGCTCTATATTCACACGAAATGATGGGTGCTATCGACAAAGGTTCGCAAATCGATTCCGTATTTCTTGATTTCCAGAAAGCTTTTGACACCGTACCTCACAAACGGCTTTTAATCAAATTGCGTGGTTATGGTATATCGCCCCAAATTTGCAATTGGATAGGGGATTTCTTGTCTGAGAGGACACAGTTCGTGGTAATCGATGGTAAGGCATCGACTAAAACAGAGGTGATATCGGGCGTTCCACAAGGTAGTGTTATTGGTCCTCTGTTATTCCTTATTTACATAAACGATTTAGGGGAAAATCTAAGTAGCTCTCTTAGGTTGTTTGCAGATGACGCCGTCATTTACCGTCTAGTAAAATCATCTGAAGATCAAAACCAACTGCAGAACGATCTGAATAAGATATCAGTATGGTGTAAAAATTGGCAATTGACTCTAAATAATGAGAAGTGTGAAGTCGTCCACATGAGTACGAAAAGAAATCAGTTAAATTTTGTTTACAACATAAATCAATCAAATGTGAAGGCCGTAAACTCCACAAAATACCTAGGAATTACTATTACTTCAGACTTAAACTGGAAAGAACACGTAGATAATATCGTGGGAAAGGCGAACCAGAGACTGCGTTTTATTGGCAGAATCCTTAAAAGATGCAACAGAACTACTAAAGAAACTGCATACACTGCGCTTGTCCGTCCATTTTTGGAGTATTGCAGCCCAGTGTGGGATCCTTATCAGGTGGGCATGACGGAGGACATCGAGAGAGTCCAAAGAAGGGCAGCTCGTTTTGTATTGTCACGATACAGGGGAGACAGCGTTACGGAAATGATACAGGATCTGGGATGGGAATCATTAGAACAACGGCGCTTATCGCTGAGGCGTGGGTTACTTGCGAAACTCCAATCGCCAACATTCTCCTCCGAATGCGAAAATATATTGTTGACTCCCACTTACATAGGTAGAAATGATCATCAGAATAAAATAAGAGAAATCAGAGCTCGAACAGAGAGATTCAGGTGTTCTTTCTTCCCGCGCGCTATTCGAGAATGGAATGGGAGATAAATAGTATAATTGTGGTTCGATGAACCCTCTGCCAGGCACTTAAATGTGATTTGCAGAGTATACCATGTAGATGTAGATGTAGATGTAGATGTAGATGTATCGGAACCTCCGAGCGAGGGATCGGTTGTCTTTGGTACTCGCCGGCCTCATCTCGTCCAGTCGTTGCAGGTTGTGAAAGGTCTTGTGGGAGTTCTTGAGCTAGATCTTGAACTGGCGTCTGAAGTTCTTCCGGTCTCATTGTCGCTGCATAGGTTAGTGGCAGGGTTGTTATGGGCTGCGGAAGAGTGACATCATCGCTCCGAAGTTGTGGAATCCTGCGTTGGGGACATTCGTTTCTCACGTGTCCCTCTTTACCGCATCCGGAACAGGTCTTCGGCTGCCCGTCATATATAACAATGGCCCGGCAGCCGCCGATGTAGAGGTAGGACGGGACGTGTTTCTTTAGCTCTATGCTCACTTGCCGCACGCCGTTCAGGACTGGATACGTACTGAAATGTATCCATTTCTCTGCTACGTGTCCGTGTACTGTTCCGTAAGGGCGGAGCGCCGCCATCACTTCTTCTGCTGGCATTTCGAACGGAAGTTCGAAAACTCGGACCGTACGTAAACCTAGGCCGACATGTTCAACTGCTACTGGGCCGATGTGTCCGTCCGAATGCCGGAATTTGAGGCCATCTTTTGTCCGTGCAAGTATTCTGTCGCAGGCTGCATCGGATTTCAATTTGACGTACACTACACTGCTAACGATCGAGAAGTGTATTCCAATCATGTCCTCACAGGGGATCTTCACTTCCTCACGTAGGAATTGTTCGATTTCCAGTGCTTTTGGTCGTACATATTCGTTCGAGAAGGTGAACTTCAGTGTGATTTTGCGGTACGAGTTGGCCATTCTAGTGTTGATCGTAATACAAGCGACAAGCGCTGCGAAGGTAAACAACCGCGGAACACGCGCTACGGCGAGGAGGTAAACAGTACCTTCCGCGCCGTTACACTGCCCGAGGCAGACTACATTCGAACCCGCGACCCTTCTGTTACCATTCAAGTGCCTTACCCCAAGGCCACCGCAACACCCTGCTCCGCAGTGCTAATGCACGAAGAGACATTGAAAACAATTTTTTACTAGTAGTCGAGTGTGCTCTATCTAGGGCGTCAAACGAAATTATGAATATTTTGTGCTGGATCTGGATTCGAATCCATATACGTGCCTTTCGTGGAGACCTAGAGGAGTCTGCAGTCTCGGAGAAAGCAACGAAATGATTCAACTATATGATTCCGAGACGGTCGAGTGCGGCAAAAGAGGAGATCCGAATTAGAATCCCGGTCCAGCACCATAATTTTTAATGTTTCAAGTTAAATTCAATACGACACACGTGACCTTAAAGGACCATTGGTTTATAAAATAAAATAAAGTTTTGTAATATAAGAAAAGCTTTCTAGCGACAGAGTTACTATTTGCCGTGTATTCTGCCTGTTACTGGCAACGGTAAATCGCCTCTGTCCCAGTTGATAGCGAAATAATTCGGTTTAATACGGATTGTTAACTACGGTGCAACTTGACGTTCTTCACTTGGTGTTTCAGAGGTGAAGTAGACATGATCGTGCTAGTTAAAAATATACACATGTCAGTCCCTCTCCTTGTCAGTCGCGTCAGCTGAAGCAGTATGATGTAGTGAAGACTGTTAACCTCTGCTCTTTCTTATAGGGAAATACGGCATTGGATTAATTGGCTCCATAACAACACTACAACATTTATTGCGCGTGTATACAATGCATATGGATTCGAGAATTTACTTGTACCGTGGTTTACATTTCTGTATATGCTTGATCTAAACTGCAACTTCATTGTTTGTTTGACTTGATTTTTGTACTCACTGAAATAAAATTGCCTGACCTTCGAGTACGAGACCTTTCTCTCGTCCTTACCTCCTGTTATATTTACTTTCTAACCAGAGAAATAAACCCGGTAAATGATTCACAAACGACTAGTCCACGCTGTTAAGAAATTTCGTGAAGGAATTTCATTTCCTCTTAAAACGTGCTAAAATTTCCTGTGGATCATTGGCCTGGTGCAAGTCTTTCGATTGGACGCTCCTTCCACGACTTGCGTGTCCCTAGCCTACCCCAGTTATCCAACCGGGGAAATGGCACATCCGAACCACGTGTCGTTTCTGGCGACTCCTCACATCGTTGATATGTGAAGGCCGGATTAAAACTCAGACTTAAAAAAATCCGAGGTATCGAAAATCGGGTATCGAACTCGCGACCCTTTGGTTTCCAGGCGAACGCTTTACCCCGAGACCACCGGGCTCGACATACCGTATATCGCATATTTCCTAAATAAGGAAAGCTCGTTGTCAGGGTAGGATGAGGTCTGGGCCAGATTAATCTTTTCATCTGATAACATAAGTATTTTTCCGTATCATAAGTTGTGTTTCTGTAGCTATGGAAATCATTAGCTAAAATAAAGAGCATAAAGTACGGCACAGATAAAAATGCAAAACGATTATCAACCGAAGGCAGAGCTAATGGTCAAAGTTAGGTCTATTTTTTTCCTTGCCTTCCTCCACCGAGTATCGGAAGGCGTACTCAAAATGTATAATGTGTTATGAATACTTCGAACGCTACATTAACGTTGACTCTTCAAAAAAGAATACTTTGGTAGGCATGACGGGATTTGAACCGATTTATGATAGATTACCAACTTACCGTCTTAATCACTACGCCATTTTCTTTTTCGGGCCTCCTTACCACCCCTTCAGCCCGGCCTTGCGCTCGCCATTAACGCCTTCCTCGGCGGTGGCTTCTCAAGCCTTTAGTGTCATCTTTCTTTCCTTTTTTGTGTAGGAAGTTTTGTATGTATTTATTCTTCCAGACATTCGATTCAGATGACAGGGCTTCCTCGTGAAAAAAAAAAGAAAAGGAAAATAAATAAATGAGGCTCCTTGCCAAAAAAAAAAAAAAAAAAAAAAAAAAAAAAAAAAAAAAAAAAAAATTGCTGATTCACCTCCTAGTCTCTTCAAGGAATGGCGAAAGTATGGCACTTCGTTTCCTCTTGCCTTGTCGATAAGTGCTTACTTGCGAAATGCCACTAACCAAGAGCTTTGATAAAGGTCGCATTCTTGCACTTTATGAAGAGGGATACAGTATCAGCGCCTTTTCCCGTGCTCTAGGATACAGCAAATCCACGATACACCTCTGGGTGAAGAAGGTGGCAGATGAAGGCCATGTCAGTAGTCGTCGTCGCCCCGGACGTCCACGCACTACGACAAAGGAGCAAGACAATGATATAAAAAAATGTTTTTATAGTCTATGGGACTTAACTACGTGGTTATCAGTCCCCAAACTTGCAAACTACTTATAAACTAATTAAGACTAAAGACGGCACAAATATCCATGCCCGAGAGGGGATTCAAATCCCCGACCGGCCGGCATAATGATATACTCCGCTGCAGTGATGAAGACCCATTCCGCACCAGCACCGAAATTAGGAACGTTTTACAACTACCTGTAAGTAGATAGACCATCCGCCGTCGTCTCAACGAGTAAGGAAGATATGGACGAAAATCGGCGATAAAGGAAATGTTGACAGAACAACATAAGACTGCCAGATTAAACTTCGTACTGGCATACGTAAGCAAACCAATTTCGTTCTGGGAGCAAGTAATATTTACTGACGAGAAGGTATTTCCCACAGCACCAAACGGTTCTGTCCATGTGTTTCGTTCAACTGGAGCGAGATTCGACAGAAAATATGTTCATCAGAGGCAAAGGTGTGGCCGAACAGCTGTCACAGTTTGGGGATGGATGTCGGCAAATGGTTGCGGCATTCTGTGGGAACTGGACCGTACGCTTACCAGTAGTTACTACTGTGAAATACTGGATAACATAATGCTTCCTTCTGTTCGTGAGACGTTTCCGGAAGGCAGAATAATATTCCAACACGACCGTTCCCCGGTCTACACAGCAATTTGTGTGAAACAGTGGTTTCGAGTGAACGGAGACGTTAATATGTTGGACTGGCCTCCCAAAGATGCTGACCTCAATCCCATAGATCACGTGTGGGCAGAGATGGAGCAGATTATTAGGAGCCGAAGACCTACGCCAGCAACGAAGGCAGCGCTATCTGAAACAGTTCAGGATGCATGGGAAGAGCTGTCCCATAATAATGGTTTTGTAAGAAAACTAGTTATCTCTGTTCCTCGGGGGCTAAGTGCAGTTGTAGAGGAGAATGGAAACTGGACACGATATAAAATTATGTTATCATCAGAGACAAAGCTTTGTTTATATTAAATGGAAGTGTCTTAGTTTCTTGCTTATTTTTCTTGAAGATTTACATTACTTCGAAGAAAAGAAAAATTATTTTGTCTTAATCGCAACACTTCTGTAATAAAGTATTTCATCTTAAATTATTACACGAACTTTAAGAAAAACCTATACCAGCATGAAAATGAAGAAGGCTTATGACGTCGATGCCAATGAAGGCATCAAAGAAAGACCTATTTACTTTTTTTATCAAGTGAAGAAGGCATTTTATTTATTAATGTTATGTTTATTTAGATGTAGGCAGGGTACCAGTACAGATAAAATCATAAGAGAGGTGTCATTTTTAAAAATGTTGAAAGGCCAGCTGGTAGACGCAAACTCGAGCGTTTGGGTCCACTACATACCCAGTTACACGAATAAGAATACTTTAATCGCTACAGTTGTCTTTGTCCTCCTGTATTAAAGCCCTTATCATCAATTAAAATTCAAGTTAGAGAAAGGATTACAACTCGTTTCCTGTAGATCAACTATGCACCGACTCACCTACTGCTCCTCACATGCACTTGCATAGCAGACACCTCGCCCGATGTGCGTCCCTTGTGCTGGTATGGGCTGCCAATATGCATGGAATTGATCAGTAGCACTGTGAGTGAAACAACCTACAGAATTTCATAACGTATTGCTACTACACGATACCGTTCTCTACTGATTTCACAAACAGAACCGTCCAAGACTCGGTTTTTAAAATACTTATCTGACTTATTCTTCTGATCACTTGCTCACAAATATTTACCTTTCCCGCTCCTAATCGAACAATCTTCAACAAAAATTCACTCCAGACGAAAATGCACATAAAACATCATTTTACGACTTCTTTAATTTGGAACAGTATGTTTCTGTGGGCTTGAACTGAGTAAACTACCTAAGCAATTTCAGACTCTTCCAGATATAAGAAAATATGGGACTGGAAATAGCTTAACGACTTCAGAATTAAAAATTTTATTGAGATTTTCCTTTTGATTTTCTATGTGGATACTTGTAGCACTATCACAGAACAGCTAAAAAATTTACTACGAACGAGAACCGTTGCATCGCATAGCATAATAGCCTACTATACATGGCACTTTCCAGATTTGGTAAGCCATTTCAATGTGTAAGTAGGAAAAGGGGAACAAAATATTCTGTACTGATTAGGCTGATGTATTTTCTTGGTTCGTCTATGTTAGCAAGAATACTTTTGCTTACTGTCCCATTCATTTCATACCAGACTGAGCTACAGTAAAGCGTAGCCAGGTTTACCTAGTTAACATGAAAATTTCGAATGTTGGCAAGGTAACAAAATTAGGAGAAGTAAGGATGGTGAAATTAATAAAATATTTCGAAATGAAACATAAATCATTTCTTCCGTAAGACCTCTGATTATAAAATCGCTTTAACTATAGTGAAATTCTACAGACGTTCATTGTAATCGGGCCTTGCAGAAGGTGGACTGCTGTAAAAGCTGGAGAAAAGAAGTCCCCTCTGATGAACTTCCGTCTCTAATGACCACTCTGTCGACGGGACGTTAAACGCTAATCTTCCTTCTTGTTTTCGCGTGATCTGGTGCAGTCCTCTGGAGGGAAAGTCTTTCCCAGGAGATTTCAAAAACAGTCCACCTCTTCAAGGCCGTTTTATTGTGGTATTTTAAGAAGTCATTAGTAGTTACAGAGCTAAACGTCGCTCTCTGCGTGACATTCAAGTAAAAGCCGATAAACAATTGCATCGAGTCACCATTTGATAAACACAGGACTTATATTAAGGCGTTAATATCACTTCTCATAGTCTCTAAAACAAAATGAAAATGATCGTTGTCCAGTTAGTTACCGAAAGTGCAATGTTTTTAACATATCAGAGTATTATAACAATTACATATCGATAATTATTGTCCGCGGTGGGTGTCAGACTAGAACTACGAACAAACTATACCAACTACGAGATACTATACAGTAATCCCATCTCACGCACTCTTAGGGTAACCTCTTCCTGTTTCTTTCGCACCTCTCTGTTTCTGGGTGACTGGAAACTGGAGAGGTCATTCATCAGATGCTTTTCAATTTTATTTAAACAGCATCACCAGCAGTTACATTGTAATATTTACGAATAGACCATACTTATCGTCCCTTTCGATTTTATAGAATGAATTACATATTCTAAACATTACTGCGACTTTTTTTCCTTGTTTCATATTCTTATCACAAATGCTTCTTCTGTCACTTATAAGCTTGAATCGAAATATCATTGAAATTGTTCAGATGCCTAATTTTTTCGCAGATGATGTCCTATTTTTCAATCATTGGGAAAGATTTATTTGCACGGTTCGCCTGATTGGAAACCATATGCTCGAAACTTATGAAATATGTTTGTGAAGTTTGCATTCTATCTTTACATTTGTGCATTTATGTGTTAGAGGTGGTGCCAACGAAAAAATTCACAGGGAAAATAGTATTCAGGTGTATAACATTAAATGTATTGTGCAGAAAATGTTAATAACGTCTGGCGACGCTATAGTTAAAGAAATGCGATTAAGACTTATTGGTCTACGCTAGATATTCCTCTTCTGAGTCAACAGAGTGGCAGGCTGCGCGCCGCGCCTTCGAAGCCGCTATCTACGTCAGCGCTAAGGCAGCCCGAGGAACACAGACGCCGAGCAAACGTATTTTGCCTGTCGCTAGTCTAATGGAGAATTGGCAACATTGCAGAGTACGTTTGGCAACTCTGTAAGCAGGAGATACTTCCTGGTAAGCACAGAATTAAGCTGATAAATTCACTTGATTTATCATGTCATTTCCATTCAATAATCTGAGTGATTTTCACTTAAAGGTGTGACATAAAGTTATTAATTCATTTTTCAGTCCAGGAAATTTGTTCCACACGAAAATTGCAACCAATCTTTTGTTTTAAGGTTACGCTTGATCTGGTCTCCTAACTAGTCGGCCAGTAAGGAAGAACCAAATACCGGAAGTCTTCGCTAGTCTTTGCGTAACGTAGTCGGCTGCGAAACGAACGTGCTTTCGACTTTCGATGCCAATCGTGGTGAAAGCAAAAATTTTTAGCTCTTGTCTGACAGAGCTATAGGTATCCAGATTGATAATCAATAGGGAATTCTTAACAAAACTACTCAGTCAAACGGTGTTTAGCTGTTTCCAGGACGGCATTCTCTCATATACTCTGAAAGTGACTTACAATGCTCAGGTGGTTTACCGATTCCGTGCGTGTAGAAACCAATTTCTTTCGAACCATGTTGAAGTCAATTTGTCCAGAAATAAATTTTCTTGGCGGATGGACAACTACTTCCAAAAATGAGTAAAAAGTCTTAACATTAGACTGGTATAATTTCTGTGTCAGATGCTTGCTTATAGTTGATCATTTCATTCAGCAACAAATTGTCTTAACTGCGTCTAGTCGATATGCTAAGCGCAGTTTCCGTTACATTGCCGTAGTGGTCTGGTGGATCGGTTGTAGTTTAGTTAGTATCTGTCATGTGTGTACTCGATTGCGCCCTACAGGTGTATATTTATAACTGGCACGATCATGTCTACTTCACCTCTGGCAACACCAAGTGAAGAACGTCAAGTTGCACCGTAGTTAACAATCCGAATTAAACCGAATTATTTCGCTATCAACTGGGACAGAGGCGATTTACCGTTGCCAGTAACAGGCAGAATACACGGCAAATAGTAACTCTGTCGCTAGAAAGCTTTTCTTATATTACAAAACTTTATTTTATTTTATAAACCAATGGTCCTTTAAGGTCACGTGTCTCGTATTGCATTTAACTTGAGACGTTAAAAACTATGGTGCTGGACTGGGATTCTAATCCGGATCTCCTCTTTTGCCGCACTCGACCGTCTCGGAATCATATAGTTGAATCATTTCGTTGCTTTCTCCGAGACTGCAGACTCCTCTGGGTCTCCACGAAAGGCACGTATATGGATTCGAATCCAGATCCAGCACAAAATATTCATAATTTCGTTTGACGCCCTAGATAGAGCACACTCGACTACTAGTAAAAAATTATTTTCAATGTCTCTTCGTGCATTAGCACTGCGGAGCAGGGTGTTGCGGTGGCCTTGGGGTAAGGCACTTGAATGGTAACAGAAGGGTCGCGGGTTCGAAACCAAGTCAGATCACCCAATCTTTTTTCAATCTGTGTTTCAACCCAGCATTCACGTCTCAACAATGTGAGGAGTGGTTTGGATTCCACGTTAAACTGTAGATCGCCTTTCCCGGTTGGATAATTGGGGCAGGTTAGGGACATGAAAGCCTCTGAAGTGGTGCACAGTTGAATGACTTGCACCAGGACTCTGAGCCACACGAAATTATTATTATTATTATCATCATAACAACGATAGGTGCCGTTGTTACTAGTCAGACACGCACGCATCGTCATTCGTGTTGAGTCAATATTTGAGATTTACCGTCCATTCGTGCTTAGAAAGTTCATCGGTAGGTTCGGGGTTCGATTCCTGGTGACGCATAACGTAATTATATCCTGATTACAGATTCAAACACCCCGCTGCTGGTGTACTAACATCTGACTTCACTTACTTATCTTCCATTTAGATACCGGGTATGTAACTCAAAATCAATTGTTTGTAAATCTATGGGAACAAACTACTGAGGTCTTCAGTCCCTAGGCTTAGAATTACTTAAACTAATCTAAGGACACCACAACACCCCTGACCGAGGAAGGACTCGAACCTCCGACAGGAGCAGCCTCGTGGGGGGCAGTCCCACACAGAACTGAGTCTGGGCACTTGTGATTAGGGACATAACGGTGATTATTAAGTTCCTGGTTCAGTAATAAATAAATAAATAAATAAAAATATTTTAATATTTGGCGTTTTATATGATTTGATTTGTGCGTTCTGATATTTGTGAGGAAATCTCCTATATTTCACACAACTTTATGCTTCGTCAGCTGTGACAATCTTAGGCATAATCAAGTATCTATAAGACATGAATGCATTGCCTGGTTAGCTACGGCTACAGGTGGTTCGTTTGATTCCAGAACAAGGTGTTTGTCATATCAATTCAAGTTCAAAGATGTGTACCAATTATTGTTTCAGGTATGAATACGGAGAAAATGTTGGTAATACGCAGTTAATATTCAAGTTTCCGTAGTGCGTTTGCTGCTGTTAATTGAGTTTTTATTATCTGGTTAGTTCAACAATCGGTTAATAAAAATCCGCTCGCCCGTAGAACGACTTTTCGCAATTGGGAGAAAACGATTTAGAGAACAAAAGTACTTCGAATTTCTACAGGACTTTCGGATTTTCGATACTATAGTAAAATCTGTTGTTTGTAACAATATTAAATGTTGTTTAAGGATTAATTAAAGTTTTATGTGACGGAGTTTGTTGTATCAGACTGTAATAAGTGTGATAATACTTAAGATATGTCATTGTAATAAATTGGAATTAATAAACGTTAAGAACTTAATAACGTGTTTCCTTTCATTGGCAAAAATCGTGGTGTTAATTCACATCTGGAATGATGGCCATAAAGAGCAATTGTCTGTAGTGGATCCATTTTGAATAGTCGAACGACTATACCGCGGAGCGAGCTGAGTACCCGCAAGACACGTACGTTAGTTGGGTTGCATGCACATCAGGCGAAACGCAATTCAGGTCGTTCGGATATTTTTGCGCATGTAGTACATTTCTGCACATACAAATAGAATTTTATTGGAGAAATAAGTCGGGATGGGTGGAACAGGGAATAAACGCATTAACAGTTTACACAAAGCAACGAAGTAGTCATTTCCCTTGGAATTCAGGAGAAGAAACAGAACATTTGGTTCACTATTACAGACAATAACTTTCAGACGGTGATACTGTGCAAGTCTGCGCCTTCGTGCGATTTTCACCTTAATTTTTCGATTGGCGTAACTCAGTAGAATAGCAGCTGGACAAAATTATAAAACAGAGCCTTCCATTTACAGTTGTAACACTATAGTCACTAGCAGGGCCACAAATTAGTAGCGGTCTGCCGCAGTGGCAGGGTTAATATTACATCTCGAATTATCGAGTAATATACTGCGACACCAATCTATTTTTCGTCACTGCATTACTCGACAAGACGTTTTGCCCATTACTATCTGTATCACCGGACAGCTGTTGTCGTCTTTCCTTATTCAGATTTTTCTATTGTCTTGAACACAAGACGCAGAGGTATATCTGTGTTTTCAGTGTTGCGGAATGTAGGAACATTCTATTTTTCGAAATTCACTGGTCTCGTGCGTTGAAACCAAAAATGGTTCTTTCGTGGAAAGGAATAACAATAGTAGTAGTAAGAAAATCTGGTCAACTGAACCACCCGTCGTTTTGGACTACTGATGTCGGCGAGTTGTCTTATATGACTGGAAACACTGATTATTTTTCTTTTGTTCCGAATGTGTCATTTCTTTCTACAATACAAAACGATCAATTTACGTTCACCCATCAACCTACTGGAACCCAATGTTTTCATTGCAAAACACTAAGAACTTAAAACGTTGATTATTCGTAATGTCGACTGCTTGGCTGAACACTACTGCAGCCGCGGCCGAGAGCTCTTAGAAGTCCTATTCTGTATCTTCCGCATCGTTCGGTTCGGTGTGTTTATCTCGGTCGTGACGGTAGAAAAAATGCGTATTCAGCACGTTTGGGTGGCCTGCTATCGCGAGAACCGTCCCCCGAATTTTCTGGAGCTGCACCGAAAGTCTCTGAGATTTGTTCATCTCGATGGGCTTTGGCTGCTTTGTTATTTTAGCAATGCCGTGTGGTTTTAACTTCTGATAACGAGAAATGTGTTAATTTTATGTAATTTTCAAGAGTGTTTACAACTATTTTATTGAATATGTTGTTGAAGTAGCACTTCTAGATTCTACATTTCAACATAATTTATCTTAAAATATGTACCGTTTAATTTTCCCTGCAAACTTTCATATTACGAAAGTGTAATTATGAAATCCATCTTCACTTCGTTTAAAGGTATGCAAAGCTGTCGCGTCGTATTTGGCAAATTTCGTATTTATACTTAAGAATTACACAAATATGCACTCCAGATAGTACTCCGCGTTAAAGGTCTCCATAAAATGAGCCAATTTCACCGCGATTTTACGTCCTGTAGTGCCCACAAGTACGTTAGCGACGTATGTAAACGGTACTTGCAAATTTTTCGTACAAATGGAGTATTTATTACTTACAGAAAACTTTTTTACAACTTTTAAGTTAAAATTAAAAGGAAGTTTGTGAAGCCGGATAGTGTAAATCATACAAATTAATAGCAGTACATATATGCTATCATCATTCCGCAAAGACGTCAATAAAAACAAAGGACAATGGCTTGTGAAGTTGATTCGGTCGTGTGGTAGCGTATCTAACGCCATCTGGTTGCAACGGCAGTGAGACGGTTATACTTCTCAGAGAAGTTATCGTTGTTGCAGACGTCGCTTACTTACCATCAAAAAAATGTTCAAATGTTTGTAAATCTATCGGACCAAACTGCGTGGTCATCAGTCCGTAGCTTACAAACTACTTTAACCTAGGTAAACTAACCTAAGGACAAACACACACACCCATGCCCCAGGGAGCACTCGAACCTCGACGGCGAGCAACCGCGCGCTCCGCAGCGAGACGCTTTAGACTGCTCGGATACTCCACCGCGGCTACTTACCATCAGCCAGGGACCTATCTGTGATGTGTCCGAATAATCAACGTCTATGCTGCCTCTAGCACGGGCAAATGAAGGGAACGCTCGCAATTCTACTCATAAGAGACAGACCCTTTGTTTGAAAGCCACTATGATCACATTATTCTTGGAAGAGACTTCAACTGTGTGCTCGCCATGAAGGCCAACTTCTTCATTTTACCATGTGCCAAGAATTTAAATTGCTAATTCAAGAACTGGAACGGATAGACAGATGGGAGCATACGCATGGTGATCGACCTGGATACACTTATTTTACCAGCCATTCAGCGAGTCTATGTCTCTCACGGACTCATAATAGCAACACTTGATTCAGGGCTGTGGACTACATCCTTCCTTTACCACATCGCCTACATTTGTACTGTTTCTCTTCAATGGCAGAGGGTGTGGCATAGTCAAGGTACTTGGAAGTTTTAATGTTGCACAGTAGCGGAATAAGGGGGAGCGGAAGGGGCGGACCACCCCACGCCTCTCATCTTGGGGGCCTTTTTTCTTTATTTTTAGCGCCATTGACCTCTCGTTCTGGGGCCTCCAAATCTCGGAAGCAACTTTTTTTTTAATTTACTAATTTTTAGATTGTCGCGTTCTTCTTATCCTGATAGGGGCTACCAAAACTCAAAAGTTACTTTTTTTATAATAATACATGTATTTGCAAGGGAACATGAGGCCTCGTTTTGTTCTGCGGCCGCCCCGGGCCTCCGACAGCCTTAGTCCGCTACTGATGTTGCCCATCTTAAGGATGCAGAGTGCAGACAGCACATAGAAGCGACGTGGAACAACGACAGAGACGTCTTACGGCATATCCTTCAACACTTCGATAGTGGACCGAATGCGCTAAGACCGTTTTGCGCTGCGTGTTGATACAGTACGGTCGTGACAAAATGAGTTGGCAAGAAAGTAATATAGAAATTTACTTTACGAAACTCCGTGACCTTGCTAGCCAAGCAACGTCTCCTGAACGACAGATTGAAATTTAGAGGTTTAAGGTGAAGAGGACTTCACTTACGCGCCGCTGTCTTGAGGGAACAGGGATAAGTGCGAGATGTCAGGATCGAGTTGTTGGAGAACCTCCTTCTATGCATCACATTATTCGAGAGAAACAACGGTGTAGGAGAGCGCTAGTGCACGCTATTGATACCCCATAAGGTCTCGACTGACATCTCAGAATGACATCGCCATTGCTTTTGTGAACCACTATCGACAGTTGTATAAAGAAGTGGATCAGAATGCCATATCAATGGAAGTAGTGCCCCGCTCTATGCCTGGACTCTTGATGGGGAGGCTGCGCAGACGCTTACATATAAGATTACGGCTGACGATCTTGCTGACGCTCTCCATAAGGGAGCAACAAATAAGTCCCGAGGTCCAGATGGCCTCCCTCTGGAGTTCTACCGCGCCTTTCAGGACATAATGGCTTCTCGCTGGATAGAAATGTATCAAGAACTGATGACACCTGTCATCTCACTCCCAAATGCATTTGTCGAAGGTACAATAATTCCGGTCCCAAAGAAGTCCAGGGGACAAAGAGTGGAACATTATCGGCCCTTAAGCATGCTAAACTGTGACTTCAACATTTTTACGAGGATCTTCGCTGCCTGACTCCGGCGGGTCTTGCCTTAAGTCGTCTCTACGGATAAAACGTGCCTTGGTGGCAGAAGTAACATGCAGACAGCACTAAGTGATTACGGTGACATCACAGCCTTGGCAGTGACTTGCCGCGTTCATGGTCTCTTTGTGTCAGTAGACCTAGACCATGCTTTTGACAGAGTTAGTTATGAATTTCTTGAAGAAGTGCTGCGAAAAATGGCATTTCGTCACGTCATCATACATACCATCCCTGCGGCTTCTCCGATGCGCCATCTCAGGCGTTCTGATCAATGGACGTATGGCAGGCATTGTTACCATCTCTCGTTTGGTACGACAAGGCTGTCCGCTATCGATGATTCTTTTTGCCATTGCTCTTGAGCCATTGCTACATGGACTGCTATGTTGACTGTCTGGGATAACGATGAAGGGCCGGTCTTTTATCTGTCATGCATATGCCAATGACCTGATATCCTTGACTCAATCAGGGGACGAAGTGCGAGTAGCACTGGAACGGATTACCAAGTACAGAAGTACTGCGGGCAGCCGTATAAATCTGACCAAGTCTGCCGCTATAACATTGGCAGAGTCTTCCAGAAGGGAGCGTGGCTCCCGTTGCAATCAGTGGACAAGCTCAAGTGTTCAGGGATAACCTTCACTTGCGGCATATGGCAAACCTCGGCAGCCAAAGACGACGGCACAGAGATTGTCGGATATTTCGTGAGCGCCGGTCTTCTCTTCAAAATTCGATATGAAACATTAACTCCCCCCCCCCCTCTCCCCTCGGGACGGAGCTCTTGGCCTTGTCAATGTACGTATCAGAGCGTTTGCCCTTTATGTAAATACAATGGTTAAGCTGTGTAAAACATCGGCAGACCGGATTATCTAGGATTCTGATCGACGAACTTGCTCCTCTCTCTCTAATGCCGCCCATTGCAGTAGCGCATATCTCTACCTCTCACATATTAAGACATTTTTCATCGAATATAGTGACGTCCATGAAGACTTACCCCATCCAAGGACTCCAACGACACGTGATATGTATCGCATAATGATGGGGGGCCACACCCGGAATTTGATGGGGAGACGAAACCCTACAATCAGATGGCCTGTGCCGCGTTCTGTGCATCATGCCCTCCTAGGCACAGATACTCGTCCTACCTGGTATATGGTTGTCAACGGAAAATACGTGACGCAACGTCGGCTACATCCACTTCAGGTGACGGACTCTCCACTTTGCCCTCAGTGTCACATCGGCTGATGTGTGGACCTGCTGCGGAGGTGTGGCTGTTCACAAAGAAAGTACTTGCTTTTCCTTGTCGTACAGCTCCACACGCTATTGAACCGCAGTCTCTTCTATTTCCGGATGAGAGCTTTTTCCCCCACGCACAAAAACAAATGCAGTGAACTGGGTTAAAGGATTTATTATTTGCTTCACGATCGAGATAAGAGTATATTTAATTTTTGGACGTTCCTCCAAGATCGCTTCACGTTTCTAATACACAATTCAAGACATCAATTGCCTGTCAGTTTGCAGCGGAGTCTGCACTTACACGAAACTTCCTTATAAATTAAAATTGTGTGTCGGACTGTTGTTCGAACCCAATACTTTACCTTTCACAGGCAATAAATCTATCGATTTATTTCTCTTTGCGTAAATTGGTTGTTTGCGAATGTGCGATGGTGTTAGGTTGATCATTGAAGTGGTTTTATCACAGACGACGCGGCCGAGTCAGCACGCCGACACTGACTGAGCTATCCGAGCACGATTCGTGACCAGTCGTCACAGCTTTATTTCCGCCAGTGCCTCATCTACCTTACTACCTACAAACATGTGCAGGACTATCAATATAGGAAGACTCTGCCTAGCCACAGTCTCAGAGATCGTTTCCATAACGAAAAAAGTAAAACTTCGAGGACGGATCGTGTGTGATGATGGGATATATCTTTCAGTAGAGTACTTGCCTACGTGTGGTGAAAGTCCAGGGTTTGTGTTCTGAACCGATGCACAGTTTCACATAATTGCACTTCAGCACTAAGTATTGTATAGAGTAAATGTATATGCAGTAAATAAATTCCAAATTACTGTATTATGTGGAACATCTTTGTTTCAGACAGAGTAACAATGAAAAGGACAGCTGATGCCATCGAAGATGCTCCCCGTACCATTAATGTACATACTCTGACGACGCTGCCGTCAACATTCAGTTCTACGCAGATGGGTAGTGAGGGAAACATCTCTCATGTTTCGTAAGTATCAACTGCCTATCGATAAGACGCAAATGCTAAATAAAGAGAAACAATTTCAGTGGCAGTATTCTTCGTAATGTTCACTGAATGAAAAATACATTTAGTAATAATATGGTGTAACATCGGTTACAAAGGTATTGGTAGTAGCAAATGCATGTTCTATAGGCGCGACATCAGCATGCTTTGTTTCGCGACGTGACTGTTCTCCAACAGCTGCCGTATTGTCCACATTTGGCGCCGGCAGTTTCTTGTTTCCCCGTCTTATAGCCCAGGCAAATTAGATTTTTGGTGGCTAAAAAGTAAGCACAAGCTAAAATAATTAATCGATGCTAGGCACTCCAAATCTGTGTAAAAAGAGCTTTTACATCTTAAAATTTGCTCCCTCCTCTGCATCATAATTGGCAATCAGTCACGAGCGAGTACGATAGTCTTCCTTGTCCTATTCGTGGGTCTACAGGTGGCTGATGTAAGGGTTCCTGTAAGTAGGTAAATTTTTTTATTTTATTTCATAAGCTAGTGGCAGACTTTTGTGCGCTAGACGGCGGAATCCTGTTTTTAGTTATGAACGGCTAGGCAGCTTGCCGACGGTGAGAGCCATTGTAGCTTCCCACAGCAGAAGCGCTTTGGTAGAGGAGCTAGGGTAGCCAGAGCGGCGATTCTGTGTGATCGTCGCTTATACTCTGGGGTAGTACGAAGAATATGGCGCGAACCTAACATCTTTAATTAATTAATGTTTTTTATTTAACAATGTATGGAGGCATGCAGATCTTTGTAGCAGGCTAGGGATCAACAGAAGTAGGTGCTGGTCATTTCATAATCTTTAATAATGTTCAAATAAATGAATTGTAACACCTTTAACGAACATTTCCGAAGATGTACGGAGTTTGTAGAAGGCCTCGTCTGTAGTCAGTTTGCGTTGATGTTTGTGTTGTCTTTAGTATAAGTTAGTTCGTAAGTAGTGTGTAGGTTTAGGGACTGATGACCCCGTAGTTAAGTCCCAGATGCTTGACAAACATTTGAACATTTTTAAAACCACTTCCAGCTATACTCCAATGTGCTTTCTAGCTGTGAAGAGACTACGTCATCGAGAGCACTTGGTATAAAACAAGTAGGAGGAACGCCTACACGTCGGCTCACAAGTCTGGCTCAAAGGTTGGTCAGCTTAACTTGCACAACCTTGATGGACAGTGTGGGACGGTAAATCCGCACGCCCGCTACATCATCTACGTCAATAGGAGGGAGTTCTAGCACTGATCAGTCCAATCCGCGCGTTGCATGCTGTCGCAATGATGACAGACGTATGTTGAGGCAGCGGCTGGTATTCACAGAACCTCTCCTCGTTTTCTTCTCATGCGTCTTTCTTGAGCATTACAACGTTTCTGGTCTTCGAAGTGTGCTACACCATTATGAATGGTGTTTCTCAGGTCGGACAATCCAAGGCCTGTGTTTCCCAGTTTACTGTACTGATGCTACATTTCATCATGGCGTCTTTAATGCAGTCCTGTTATCTTTTTCTCTGACTTCCATGATGACGATTACCTTCACTTAATTCAGAATCTAGCCTTTGTTTCTGAATACGATAATCTGGCATACGAATCACACGTACGATTCAGCGGAGCTGATGTTTAGCTAACATTGCCTCAGTGCTTGTAGTTCCGGCCTTCTGCAGAACGCTCATATTTGTGCATTTATCCCTCCAGGTGATTTTCAGGATATTTATGAGGCCTCTTTGACGGGATTTTTCAAGGATTTTGACATGTCGCCTGTAACTGTCCATGTCTCGCTCGCATGTAAGACTTGTATACCAGTAGTTTGCTGCGGCAGCTGTCGTGGTTGTTGGATATTCTTAGTCGCAGTGTTTCGAATGCAATCCCAGTACATTTCACACGATACGGTATTTGATTTCTGCATTGATATCGGCTTTTGCAGAGAGATGCTCCCAAGATATGAGAAACATTCGAGATTCTCGAGTGGTTAGCTATAAAATTTTGGTCTTATGAATGTTGACTTTGGGTCCTAATTTCTGAGATGCACCAGTAAAAGGATTTAAAATGAGTTGAAGGTCTTTTTACGATTGGGACAGTATAGCATTATTGTCTGCATATTGAAGCTCCATAACAGATGTTAACAATGTCTTGGTTCTTGCCTTGAGCCTGCTAAGGTTAAATAGCTTGAAATCAAAGCTGTATGTGATTTGTACTCCTTCAGGAAGTTGAACTTCAACTAGCTGCAATATTGTTGAAATGTATATTGCAAAAAGCGTTGGTTCTATAACACAGCCCTGTTTCATGAGAGTTTAAAATTCAAACCGTTCTCCAGTGGTTCCATTTGTGATCACTGAGACCGTCATGTCATCATGCAGCAGTCTTAAGACCTTTACGAACTTTTCAGGGCAGCCATGCAGGACAAGTAATTTCTAAAATGTCTCGCAGTCAACAGAGTCAAATATATCCACCAATTGTATGAATGCCATATAAAGAGGTTTATGCTACTCAAGACATTTTACTTGCATTTGCCGAGCTGTGAAGATCATGTCTGATGTTCCTCTGTGATGAGATACTTTTTGATAGTACCCGGGCTATGATCTTTCCAGCGATTGATAGAAGTGATATTCCACGATCCGCAGTCTGCTCTGTCAGCCTTTTTGAAGATTACAACTAACACCGTGTTTCGAAAGTCTGATGGGTCGTGCAGGTGTCTGATTAAAGTATCCCCACCTTCTTTAAAGATTTCTGCGGGTATGTTGTCTGGACCACTTGCTTTGTGTGAGCTTTTAGCTTCCGGATTGCCTCCTGGACCTGTGCGAGATTTGGAGGTAAGGCAAGTACATGTTCATCAATTTATCAGATCATGGAAAAGCTTTCAAGTGACTGCTAATGATTCATTATCTCAAAGGAACAGTGCTCCATCTTTGATCTCATAGGGATCATTTCACAAGTTGGTGATCCACATATAGTCCTAGTTGCGTGCGTATTATTGGAGTCATCAAGAAGTTGCATATCCCTTACTTTAAAGTTTATAACATGCGTGGTTTTCTTTGAACTTCCGCCCTGAGTTCTTTAAATATCTTCGCCTTTCTTAAACGATTTTTATCTGTTTTCCAAGAACCGAAACAATTTCTCTTCTTATCAATAACTAGTTGTTTCTCTGCATCATTTTCATCGAACCACTCCTGATGTTTCTTCATATTATTTCCAATTGTTTTTTCGCATGTCGTATGAACGGCATCCTTCATTTTTTCCCTGTCTTCGTTGGGGATTCTCTGGGTATTCACGTGGAAGATTCTCAAGCAAAGTCTTTATTTATTTCGGGGAATTTCAGCTTATCAACATTAAAGGATTTTATGCTGCCTTTTTGCTGGATTCTTTTCTTAACTCTGAATTGTATGTTCATTTTGGCTCGTATGAGGCGGTGCTCAGTACAACGATCATCGGCCCCAGTCATTGCCCTAGTTATGCATACATCTATCTGATCGCATTTCCTGACAATTATATAGTCAACCAAAGGCCAATATTTGAATCTGGGGTGCTGCCATGAAGTTTTATAGCGATCCTGTTGACGAAATAAGGTGTTGGTTATTACGAGGTCACGCTCAGCACATTTGGTTAGGAGCAGAGTTCCATTAGGATTTGACGAGCCTATGCCATGTCTCTCAATTGTGCCCTCGAGGGAGCTGATAGTCTCGTCCATAAAAGTCTCCTGGGAGTAATACTTTGTCTTGATCAGGGATAAGTGATATTATGGAATTCAGATCAGCGTAGAACTGCTCCTTGACATCGTCTTGTGCTTTTAGAGTGCGAGCATATGCACTGATAACTGATATGTGTTGTCAGTTGTTGATCTTAAGCCTCAAGGTGATGAGACGTTCATTAATGCCTAAGGCAAATAGAGAAAGTAAATTTAGTAAGCTGTTGTTGTTGGCAAAGTCCACACCATGTATACGATGTTTGTCTAAGGGCTTTCCTTTCCAGAAAAAGGTGATCCTCCCCCTATTACTGTTCTCTGGCCTACATCTGCATATCGGGTTTCAATAACGCTGCTAATCGATGTTATATCTCTTAAGTTCTCGAGCAATTAATGCTGTTCGACGCTCTGGTCTGTCGTTGTTGGGATTTTCTTGTAGTGTCTGTACATTCCAGTTGCAAAATACATTTTTCGAGCGCAAAGATGGTGATAGCCACTAGATTCGGTTTTCCAGTCAGCTTAATAGATGAGACTGGCTATGTTTAGGGTACATTTTCTGGCCCCTCCCCATTTGGCACGAGCAGAGTGGCTCCTGAATACGGCTGATCGTTCACGGATGCAGCAGCCGGGTTATTCTGTAGTCTGAGTTCCCAGAACAAAGCGACTGATCACATTCCCGCCGCTTTGTAACTAGGGGCTTCCAGACCTCACAATCCTGCCCCCGTCGCCACTTCCCGATCTCTGGAGGACTTGGAAGACGCCTGTGCGTATATTCGTTTAATGTGAATATGTTGCTGCACAAATAAAAACATCAACTGCACAATTCTTGACAGAGTAAAGATGTTCCCAATGGCACACCTAAGTGCGAAGATAAGTAGTCTTTAATTTGCTGCAGTCTTCATTCTCCTTTCCAGCCGCAGTGATGAGCATACTGCTCTTACGTCTGGTTCGCCGTTAAAGACTTTTTTACACATAACTGCCGAAATTTTGCAGGCATTTGTCATAGCGTGGCACCACTTTTTGCATACCTTCTTCGTAGAAATCTGCCGCCTGTGTCTTCAACCAGTTGGAAACAGTGAAATTTGGGGGAAGCCCATAGCAAGAGCACTAATTGTAAACCTACAGTTTTCCTGGATCTTGTAATCAATCGCGTGAACAAGTTCTTCTGTAACCAAAGGTGGACGCCCACTTCGTTCTTCATCGTGCACATCACCACGCCCGTCATTGAACTGTGGGACCCATCTTCTCATCATTGAATCTCTTATCGCATTTGATCCGTAAACATCGCAAATTTGCCGATAAATTTCACTTGGTTTCACTTTCCTCGCATTCGGAAACCGAATCACCGACCTGTTTTCACAGGCGGCGGGATTTTCAATGAACGCCAACATTTCAAACAAGCACAACAAAGCTTACGTAACTGACAGCGATCTCCAAATGGCGCACGTTCTTCTCCTTGATACACATCGTCTACAGCGCATGTGCGGAACTGCAATCGCAGCGTTGCAGCGGAGATAAATTAAAACGGAACTTACTTTCTGGACGCGCCTCGTAGAACGTACGTAGCTAGTCTTTTAACTCTATGTATAATATGAATTAACTACAATGTCAAGCGAAAATGATGATAAACCGATTAAAAAAGACAAGCAACAAACAATTAAATGTAAGGTTTTTATTAATTGAAATATACCTCAATTACAACATTAAACTGATGAGAGAATGTTTTTTACAAACGTTCTTTACATTAATTATTGTTCTGAATTTACATTTAATTATATCTTTTTTATGTATTTCTGCATTCCGGAAAAGATAGTTGCGTGGAGGAAATGCCGTCCAATTCTTTGTCCTCTTCAGGCATGGGATGTAAATCGATTTCTTTTCCCGATGTTGTCAAATCTATTCGTCAACCTGTGGTGAATCATAGTGGTTTTTTTCCGACAATTGCTGCATATAGCTGAGTACTTTATGAACGCTTTTGTGCAGGAATAAGTTTCTGGACATCGCTTTTTTAAGGCGCGGGATATTGTGTTGAGCACTTATTGGGGCGCTGGTGATTGGGTAGTTGCAGTGGAAATCAGAACTTTTTTGTGGTATTCCGTTCCCATCTCAGCGGATCCAGATTTTTACTGTTGCTGCAGATCTGAACCTGCAAGTACGCTCTGAGGGAGTGCTATCGAGTGGCGGCTGTGGTGGGAGGCAAACATGTTAAGTTGAAGACATGTTTCGTTATAGCTCTCTGGAAGAGTTGGAGACGAATTTTATTCAAAGCTTTGGAGCTGCCACCAATGTACAAACATACAGTGACCTTCTCTCCCGCATCAGCTACCTTATCAGGAGTGTCCTTGAGATGCATGAAGACTCAGGCGACATGAAGGACGCCCGCGTACTTTTGAATAGTGTTTATAAATTTCAGTTTGCCCTGTCGGAAAAATGTAGAGGTGGTGTCGCAGCCACTAAAGGCGTCAATAAATAATCCATATTTCTTGGCTTTGTCAGAGAGAGCTGTTGGGGGGGTGAAAATACATGTGCCTTGTTCGTCTTTTCCCGGTTTTATGAGAGAGATGTCGGTGACGGTTCCTTCCCGTTCACTACTACAACGTATGTAGTACGTCATCAGGACCCATAAGTCAGTATCTTCCCCAACGACGAAGACGTGGCCACCCTCAACCCTCTGTCGACTTTTTTATGCCTGTGACAACAATCAAGGAGGACCTGATACCCTTCACTACAGTTTTCCTGCATAAATTGAGATAAGACGTTTGTTATTAAGTTCATTTATTAACAAACGTTCTTTTCACGCAGTTGGGGACATTGTTTCATCTCATAAAACGGTAGCGGAATATACATCGCGTACTCTTCTAGAACATTCAACATATTTTGTTTTCCTCAGCTCCCTCCTCAGGGTAGCCATCAAACAACAGTGTGTTATGACCCAAAGAATTGTCTGATGTAAGTCATATACTTTTCAAGGATGAAGGGAAAAATTTCACCATTATTCTACAAAACTCGGTGTAAATGGAATCCACCATCAAGCAGCTAGACTGTGTTGCTTGTGATTAAAACATTGACCTTACTGAACAACTTTTAGAGGCCTGGTTATCTTGTGTTGCGCATTATTCCGTCATCATCAAAACCAGGTAATGGATATGGCGCTAACTCAAAGGCGAAATATGACTCGAGATGTTGTGGTGACTTAATACAGAAAGACGACAAAGAACAGGACGGGTTTCCTCCGTGGGACCAACAACTTCCCCGTAACCCAGAAAACATAAAAGAATAAATAAACTGTAAGTAAATGTAAATTCACTGGAATAATTACAATAGAGATCGCTCGTAAAAAAAAAAAAAAAAAAAAAAAATGAAAGAACTAAATCGTCAGATTAATATTGTAATTGAAGCATTTTTTTAATAATAAAGAACCTTCCATTTGGTTTTTTCTTGCTTTTGTTTTTAAATCGATTTATTATCATTTTGGACTACCATAGTAATTAGTTCGTATTATATGTAGAGTTAACATACAAGGTAGATACGTACCGAGCTAAATTAAATTTAAATTTGATATTTGGACGACTGTTTATTATTTGGAGTGTTCAAAGGTAATTTCACTTTACACCAAAGACCTTACAGGATTTTTTATTTTCATTTGTACGCCTACATACAAGAAATATACACGCTGCTCTTCAGCCGAGCGAATTAAAACAATAAACAATAAAAATGTTGACAACGGAGTTAAAAATCGGAAAATTAAAACTTTATGCGCAGAAAAACTGGAGACATACGATTGTCACAGATTATAAAAACGATAAGTTAAAATGGTGCCACGGTGGCGTTAAGAAAACACACTGAAGAAACAGTACACTAGAATGAGAACGAGATGAACGGAGACACTGATGAAGAGAACATGAGCGACCCTTGTCTTGCTGTCGCTGGACGCACTGTTACAAGACACTTGAACAACGCACTGTACACTTTTCACAACGAAACTCTTTCTCGAAATTTGACTGAAAACCCTAAGAGATTTTGATCATATGTTAAATATACTGAGGGTAAAACACTAACAATACCCTCACTACGTGATAGGAATGGCGATCCTGCCGATGTTAGCGCCACACAAAAAAATGTTCAAATGTTTGTAGAGTCTATGGGACTTAACGACGGGGTCATCAGTCCCTAAACTTACAAACTACTTATGAACTACTTACAACTAAGGACGGCACAAATATCCATGGCCGAGGGGGGATTCGAACCCCCGACCATAGTGGTCGCCGGCCGCGGTGGCCGAGGTGACTGAGGCGCTCCAGTCACGGTCACCACGGCCACTACGGTCGGGGGTTCGAATCCCCCCGCGGGCATAGATATTTGTGCCGTCCTAGTTCGTAAGTAGTTCATAAGTAGTTTGTAAGTTTAGGGACTGATAACCCCGTAGTTAAGTCCCATAAGCTTAACAAACATTTGAACATTTGAACCATAGTGGTCGTGCAGACCGTGACTGGAGCGCCTCAGTCTCCTCGGCCACCGCGGCCGGCATAGCGCCACAAAAGCAGAGTTACTAAACATAGTTTTTTGAAACTCATTCACCAAAGACGACTAAACCAATATTCCGGATTTCGAATTACAAACAGAGGCAAGAATGAGTAACGTTGAAGTACATATCCTCATAGTAGTGAAGCAACTTAAATCACTTAACAAGAACAAGTCTTCTGGTCCGGACTGTATACCCATTAGAAATAAATCTGATTATGCTGAAGAGATAGCTCCTTACTTAACAGCCATATACAACCGCTCTCTCAAAGAAGGAACTGTATCAAAAGATTGGAAAGTATCACAGGTCACATCTATATTCAAGAAAAGCAGTAGGAGTAACCCACTAAACTACATGCCTATTTCATTGACGTCAATTTGCAGCAGGATTTTGGAACATATCCTGTATTCAAATATTATGAATTATCTCGAACAGAATGATCTATTGACCCAAGGTGAAGATGGATTTAGAAAATATCGTTTATGCAAAACACAACTAGCTCTTTACTCGCACGAAGTGATGAGTGCTATCGACAAGGGTTTTCAAATTGATTCCGTATTTCTTGATTTCCAGAAGGCTTTTGATACCCTACCTCACAAACGGCTTTTAATCAAATTGCGTGGTTATGGTATAAAAAATGTTCAAATGTTTGTAGAGCTTATGGGACTTAACTACGGAGTCATCAGTCCCTAAACTTACAAACTACTTATGAACTAGCTACAACTAAGGACGGCACAAATATCCATGCCCGAGAGGGGATTCGAACCCCCGACCGTAGTGGCCGTGCAGACCGTGACTGAAGCGCCTCAGTCCCCTCGGCCACCGCGGTTATGGTATATCGCCCCAAATTTGCTACTGGATAGGGGATTTCCTGTCAGAGAGGACACAGTTTGCAGTAATCGATGGTAAGGCATCGACTAAATCAGAGGTGATATCGGGCGTTCCACAGGGTAGTGTCATTGGTCCTCTGTTGTTCCTTATTTACATAAACAATTTCGGAGAAAATCTAACTAGCTCTATTAGGTTGTTTGCAGATGACGCCCTCATTTACCGTCTAGTAAAATCATCTGAAGATCAAAACCAATTGCAGAACGATCTAAATAAGATATCACTATGGTGTAAAACTTGGCAATTGACTCTAAATAATGTGAAGTGTGAAGTCGTTCACATGAGTACGAAAAGAAATCAGTTAAACTTTGTTTACAACATAAATCAATCAAACGTGAAGGCCGTAAACTCCCAAAAATATCTAGGAATTACTATTACTTCAGACTTAAACTGGAAAGAACACGAAGATAATGTCCCGGGAAAGGCGAACCATAGACTGCGTTTTATTTGCAGAACCCTTAAAATATGCAACAGAACTACTAAAGAAACTGTGTACACTACGCTTGTCCGTCCTTTTATGGAATACTGCTGCCCTGTGTGGAATCCTTATCAGGTGGGTTTGACGGAGTACATCGAAAGAGTCCAAAGAAGGGCAGCTCGTTTCGTATTGTCACGATACAGGGGAGACAGCGTTACGGAAATGATACAGGACCTGGGATGGGAATCATTACAACAACGGCACTTATCGATGCGGCGTGGTCTACTTAGGAAACTCCAATCACCAACATTCTCCTCCGAATGCGAAAATATATTGTTGACTCCGACCTAAATAGGTAGAAATGATCATCAGAATAAAATACGAGAAATCAGAGCTCGAAGGAGAGATTCAGATGTTCTTTCTTCCCGCGCGCTATTCGTGAGTGGAATGGGAGATGAATAGTATAAAGGCAGTTCGATGAATCCTCTGCCAGGCACTTAAATGTGATTTGCAGAGTATCCCATGTAGATGTAGATGTAGACACTGAACACTGGACGAAGCACCGGTTAAAAGTGACGGTACAGTGAACCCCTCACAGGAAAGGAGTATGGGTGGGAAGCGCGGGAGAATTGGGAAGGAAAGGAAGGTAGGGAGGGGGAAAGGATCGTATGGACTCTAGGAGCGGGAGGGGAAGGTAGGGGAGAACCAAGAGGCGGGAGGGAAGAGGAGCGGAGGTGGAGAGGGGTATTTCATCTGTGGGGGACGACAGGATAAGGCCGGTAGGATGGGACGGAGGGATCATCCAGGATGGGGAGATGGCGGAGTGGAGACAACAACAGCCGAGATTGTGGTAATAAAAGAAAGTTGCTGCAGGGGGTTGGTACTGACTTGTGGTTACTCTACCAAACGGATTACATAAGCAGTTGGTTCAGATGGTGCAGTGAGCAGGTAGTGCAATACAACAACAACGTGTCATATGGCACGGAGAGCCATAGGAAGATTGGAAACGGGACAGACGCAGAGGGAGTTGGCTGCAGCGATTGAAGTATCCCAGAGTGTAATTTCCAGGATCTGGTCGCGATTTCAGTTAACAGGAACCGTTAAAAGAAGGCAGGCCAAGGTCGTCCACAGGTAACATCAGGAAGAGATGTGCATTATTTCCGGATAACAGCCAGTCAAGACATTAGAATGAATGGAACTCAACTGCAACGCACCTTTCAGGCAGCAACAGGACGCGAAATATCAACACAAACTGTCCAAAATCGCCTTCGGGAATGTGGCCTCTATGCATGGGAGCCTGTGGTGTGTGTCCCATTAAAACCACGACACTTTTTAACCCGCAGAAACTGAGCAGACGAACATCAGAATTCTAGTCACACCGAGTGACGCCGTGTTCTGTTCACAGATGAGACAGTATTTTGTGTTTAGCAGGACAATCGTCGTCCCCTCATGGGAGAGAATGAGGACCTCCATACAATCCTGCTTATATTCAGGAAACATCACCATGTCTCGGTAGTGGACGAATGGTGTGCGAAGCAGTCAGTATTGGCGGACGTACGGACCTCTGTGCCTTTCAGAATGGCGCTGTGACTGCTGAGAGGTATAGACACGAGATCCTTCCACCGCTTGTTTTGCCCTACTTTGGTGCCATAGGAATGGGTTCATTCTGGTAGACGATAACGCTCGTCCTCACAGAGCTGCACGGGAGGACAACATGCTTGAAGCTGAGGGAATTGAATGAATGGAGGAACCACCATTTTCACCGGTCTTAATCCCGACTGAGCATGTTTGTGATGCACTTGGCATATTCAGTGCAGCCAGACTAGCACCTCCCACAACGCTTGCAGGGCTGGATATTGTACTCACGGAAGAATGATGAAATATCCCTCAAGAGGTGATCTATAACCTCATACTGCCATACCACGCAGGAGTGCAACTGTACTGGGCATCCAAGGTGATTTCACAGCACAGGGCAACAAGAATTACTTTATCACTATTATGGTAGCCCCACGGTCCCTCGCTCTAAGTAAACGCAATTTGAACCTGAAGTAAATAGTTGAGATTGCATAATATCGTACTGTATCATACACAAATTACAGATGTAACCGGTAACTGAATAAAATACGTTACCATATGTATTTTGTGTATGATATCTCAGGTGGTCGCCTAATTGTTTTGAGCAGTGTACATCGGCCACTGTTTGTTGATGAATCACTGAAGTTACGCACTGTCGTCCAAGTAATGGATGGGTAGGCTGGAATATGGTGCTATGCGACATACGAAATCTTACGCACACAGTGATGTTTCCATTGTTTTGAAGGTCATTTGTGCAAAGTTCATCGAGATAGGAATTAAAATATAGTTTGGTGTCGAAGTGTGTTGTAAAGTTCCTCCGCCACCAACACGTGAATTCTTACGTCGACAGTGCCTTTGCTCTTGTTTTGAAGTTCAAGTATGGAAAATTTTATCGCAGTCATATGAACGGTATGGCAACTTAGAAAATACGAATCTAATTCGAAATGGCGATGGCCTCTTTACAAAATAACAATTTCGATTTTTAGATATTCTTTTCGGCTGCGCTTTTACTTTTTCTAAGCCACTTCTGTATTGAAGCACACAACACATAACAAAATATTATTCAAATGAGTAAAGCCATTACTGAATTTTAGTGAGACTAACGCATAGCAGTTGAAAGTTTGTGTAACAGAGGGACCTAACTGTTTAGGATATTTGTCCCTACACCTACACCCTACTTAAATTAACTTATGCTAAGGACAACACACACATATCCATACCCGAGGGAGGACTCGAACCACCGGCGAGAGTGTCCGTTGATTTCTGTGTGTATAGATAACGCCCAGAAAAACTATAATAACAGATAATGCCGAAAAATTTAAAAAGCACGGTGATACCTTGTGTAAATTTGAAAAAAAAAAATGTGTAATGAGAAATAAATTGTATCTTCAAGGAAACGTCCTCAATCGAATATAATAATAATTTAGTGTGGCTCTGTGACCTGGTGCAGGTCTTTTGATTGTTCGCTACTTCGCCGCCTGCTATGTCCCTCTTCTACCCCAGTTATCCAACCCGGAAAAGGGGATTTACTGCTTAGCGTGGAATCCGAACCACTTGACCGTTTCTGGCCCTTCCTCACATCGTTGAGACGTGAAGGCTACGTTCAGACTGAAAGTGACAAATCCATGATCCCAACGAGTTTCGAACTCGTGACCTTTCGCTATTCAACCCAGCACTTTGTCGTTAGCCCAGAGTTAAAGTTGAGAAAAAGGCGGCAAGGTGTAAAAATTATATTTCCAATAAAAATAATACTGAGGTTATTAATCGAGGGAAAAACTAGCGTATCTTTTTAAGTTGTACTAAATCAAACACAGTGTGCAAAATTTCATTAAGATCAGTTGAGTAGTTCATCGTAACAGGGGAGTTTTATATATTTAAAGATTGCCGGAAGTGTCATATGGTGTGCCAACTTCCAAATAACATCGGCAATATTAAAAAACACCTGCTGCAAGTGTAGTACAGACGGTATCTGAAAAAAAATTGCGCAATGAGGCGAACACAAATGATAATTTCATTCAGAGGCAATAACTACAGTGAGGTGACAACGATAGATGATACTCACCAGAAGGTGGTTCTGAAAAGGGCGAACGAGCGAGGTGAGTATAAGAAGTGGTAATACACTGCACTCGCATTCGGGACGACGCTGGTTCAATTCCGCCTCCAGCCATCCACATGTAGGTATTCCGGCATTTCCATAAATTAATCCAGGAAAATGCCAGTATGGTTCCTTTCAAATGGCACGGCTGATTTCCTTACCCACCCTTAGCCAAAAATCCGAGCGTGATGTCCATCTCTAATGATCACGTTGTCGGTGAGACGTTAAACACTTAACTTCCTCCCTGTGCTGCGTGCTGCCACAAGGACTTGATGTGCTAAGGCAGTGCTTCTGGATGATCCGTAAGAGAACGTCTCCCGTGCAAGTCCCAATCGCGTGATGCTCGATGGCATTCAAGTCGGGGGAACTGGCACTCATTCCATTGACAGCAAATATTTTCACGTTCCAAGAGGTACATCACCTTCGCTCTTCGGTGCAGTTCATCCTTAAAAATTACATAATGATCCCGTGCACGATTAAAGAGACCAGTATGGGACGGAGTACAGTTTCAGAATGACGTAGACCAGTGAGCGTACAGTGGTAAAGGATTTACTATCGTGCAAAGACTGCAAGGAATGGATGAACCAGGAGTGAGGTCACGTGGTCTTTACGGAGGAGAAACGATTCAATGATGACTGGTCTAGGCGTCATTGTTGGGGACACATAATGTTCATTGGATTGAATGATCTTTAGACCTTACAACACCAGCTATTCCACCCTTCTGTCGATAATTCGTGTTAAAATTTTGCAACCATGACTTATTAAACTGATGGTTCTATAATTTTCACAACTGTCTGCACCTGATTTCTTTGGAATGGGGATTATTACATTTTTTTTTAAAGTCTGAGGGAATTTTGCCTGTCTCATAAATCTAACACACAAGGTGAAATAGTTTTGTTATGGCTGGTTCTCCCAGAGACTTCAGTAGCTCTGAGGGAATGTCATCTACTCCAGGGGCCTTGTTCCAACCTAGGTCTGGGATCTGCCATATTCATCTCTCGGTATAGTATCTCCTATTTCATCTTCATCTACTTCCTCTTCCCTTCCCACAACATTCTCCCTAAGTTCATTTCCTTTGTAGAGTTCCTCTATGTATTCTTTCCACATTTCAGCTTTTCCTTCTTTGCTGAGAACTGGTTTTCCATCTGAGTTCTTGATATTTGTAGAGTTGTTTTTCTTGTCCCCAAATGTCTCTTTTATTTTCCTGTAGGCAATATCTACTTTTCCCCTTATTATACAATAGAAGTAGGGCAAAGAGAGAACGGGCGCGCGATTTTGACCAAGAACTCTGTGACGTCATCCAAAATGGCGGCTGGGGAAATCCCACCCCCACCCCCACCCCTGGGGAAAACGCACAACCACTTCCAACCCCACCCCCGGCAGGTCCAGATTTGCCTGCAACCCCCCCCCCCCCACACCCACCACTACCTGACAGTGAAACACCTGGCTCCCTGCAGGTTCAGACCTGTCCACCTGCCTTCAATAACAAAAAATTTTATTATTACTCTGTACTGTAATTGAATGTGTTCACTCTTCCACACCCAGAATGGAACTAGACTATCTACGTGACCCCCACACCACCAAGTGACTATCACTGACCGATGGGAGCACATCACGTGGCCCCCTGACCACTGATCAATCGGAGCACCACACGATCCCAACCGACAGTCTGCAGTCATTCAGACGCAGAGTGTTGTAGGGACAACATCAGGAGTAGCAGTGGCAGCAGCACAGAAATGATGCAATTACGGTAATTACATTTGACTTCTCTAGTTAGGAAATTCCTAGCACAACCACAATTTGGCGGGAAGACCAATTCCTGGTTGCTCTGGAAGACTTTCGCCCCTCCAATCCGGTGGACCTCCTTCACACCGCACCTGTTTATATATATAAAATTCAAATCGGAGCATTCTGTTCAGTAACGTGATAAAAAGAACCTCAATTGGAGCTCATATTGCATGTAGATGGATCATATAGATCAACTATAATGTCATATATATGTACTCCCATTACTCTAGTAATTATATAGAATTTTCAATCCATGGCCATTGAAATCAGTTGATAGGCTGTCTCAACTGAAAGCATCAGTTGTGACCGCTGACAACAGATGGCTGTGATCCCATCTCTCCCCCCATCCAGCCCCTACACAATGAAGCAGCATCCTCCTCTGGAGATGAGCGAGCACACAGCGTCATTGTGTGCAGAGCTAGCCGCCGGACCCCCTATTGAGTCTCACTCCGCCGCTCGAGTCGGCCGACCGCACAGACGCCACACACAGGCCGCCTGCCTCCAAGATATCGCGACGATATCCGCGCGACGTCCCCGTGATTAATTTGCATATGAAATGTATAATTTTTTTCCGTGGCTACAAATTAACGTCCTTTTTCTTTCCAAGATAACTGCGCGTTTTTGCAAAGCACGCGATGTAATATTAAATGGTTCTCAAACACTGTTTCCGTGGCAGATAAGTTCTGTTCACACAGTAGAACCCATCTTCTTCTTCTTGCGTATCAGAAAGGGAATCTCGCCCTTTACCCAAACCGATCTCGGATATTACAAGTAGATGGCTACCACAAAACTCGTACCTAAAATAAATAAATGCACGGCACAAGTAACACAATCCAGCTGAGAATAATGTCCTGGAATGCGAGAAATAAGTTTATAGTTGTTTTAATGCAGCTTATGTCGTCCTTTCTGGAACCAATATTATGAAGGAAAACGCGCCTGGCCTATGAAAGATATGCATACGTCATATTCCAATGCACACGTGATCACATGTATTTATTATTACACACTGCATCTAGGTAACAAGTTCTCTGCTCAGCACATTGCAGTTACGGTAAACGCGTTTGGCAATATTACATTTTTTTTCTTCTGCAGGAAGGGACAGATGAGCGCAGAATCTCTCCCTGGCGAAGACGCGCCTGAATGTCGCAGCCTACCATAACAGGTGTTACATGGCTGGAATCCATTGTGAAAGATTCTTTTCGCCTATACCATACACAGATTTCTGACAGCACTCCTCCATTAGAGTTCAAATCCCCCTTACTTTGCCACAACTTCTGAATTTCGGACACTGCATTACCTTACCGAAAATGAGAAACTTTTTTCTCTGCAGTTGACCCGTCCGTATACGCCGCATAAACAAGTTACCACAGACGGTGTTATAACCACGATCAGTAACAGACAAGATATCCCAGACACAGCGCATTTTAATAAAGTTTCGATCTCTCCCCACCCAATAACTGCATTGGTTGCTTGACCCGTCCCAAACATCCAACCACAATTTTTTTTTCCCAATGCATAGCCCGGCAGACAATATTTCTGGAACGCTTTCTATCAGTCAATAGTGTACATACCTCGTGCGTTTAACAAGCATTCGCGCACAATCCGGCATCGTATTCCACTCCTTCTAACAAATTATTACTCTCGATAAACATCTGTAACACAGTGTAAAAATGATCGACGTGCACACGCACAGCACAGCTAACAAGAAAAGATATAGATCAAAGCCAAATTCTTATAATCCTTACAAGCAGCAACGCAAAATAGTCTATACCATTTCGAACTAATACAACAGCAGGTTTTTTTTATCGATCTCAAAGAGCAATCCTTTGGAAATTAAACATACGATTAAACGCACCTCCCAACGTAGGTAACTAATCCTTTTTAAGTTATGTAACTCGAAGCTTATCGACCAAAGAACATTAATTTACCACTGCAATCATCTCCGATACGCTACCGATCGATGTCCATTCGTAAACACGGTTAAAAGAAGATATAAATATCCCATATCCATACCACATAACAATGCTACTAAGTATCTACATGCATTTCCGCAATTGTGGATCACATCTGCGTTGCATAGAATCGAACGACTAAACTGTTCGAAATAGGTATTTCGCGCAATCTTGCATGCATACTCACATTCCATGTTTTTTCCGGCTGCAGGCGAGTGCGGACCTGTTGACTCGTCGTAGACGCCGGTTTGGAGCATGTACGTCCTATACATATAAACATACCGGTCGACGCTAGCACCTGACCTGGAGAAGTTATTGGTTTAATTTTTCCTGGCCGCACCAGATTACGAATACACGAGAGCTTTTTTTTTTTTACAATGATATACTTACGTTGATTGTAACAACAGACATAACAATAAAAAATGTTCGGAACGCCACAGCTATACCATAGCTCTTAATACACCATCAGCCCAATAAAGACAGCCTTTATAACTCAGAAATAGACAACCGCACACATGCCTATTACCGACAAATACTGCAACATTTCCTCGCAGCTGACACAACCGACGTTTTTACCTTACGAGATGACTACAGCAGTCGTTATAACTTTTATACGCAGATACATACACAGACAGTAGGATGAGCGCTAATTTGCGATGTAGCTATTACAGAAACGAAACATAGTTTTATATAAAATCGATAAGAAGAAGAACGAAATTTATACAAGATGAACCAATGTGCAATAATCAAACCCCACTCCATACAGCAATGTACCGAGCAACATCCATTTAAACGAACGCGTTGCTTAGCTTTAGACTATAACAACACAGAATTATATCTCCCTAACAGATACTTTACCGAGGGAGTTACTGCTCTCTGACAACAAGCAACTTGTCTTCAGGTATCTTCTCCTAAACCATGTATGACCGAAACGTTATACTCGAAAGCTATTAGTCTTTATAGCAATTGACTGTTGCAGATGCAAACTATTTCAGATTTTAGGTAATCACATCGACAAAGCAAGGGATTACAAACAATTTTTAGGTCAAAAGTAGCCACAGATCGGAGAAAATAAAAAACGACTGGTTCCTTACTTATTAAAACACCTAGATATTATTCGAAAAATGCTCTTTGCGTGATCATTCTATACAAATAACCATTTAAAATAAATAAATAAAAAAAACAGCACGTTATTGTACAACTCTTTAACCCTAACCACTTCTTCTTGTACTCAGTAGATGTCCAAATGAGGCTCATACTAAACAAAAACTGGGAGATGCGTACATCCTATACTAATCTTCTCGCCAAAAAGAGCCAGTAAGATAGTAAATAAGAACACAAGTTTTACAGCACAAAACTTTTATTGCATTTAGCATACTAGTTAACATACAGGAGAGAGAGAGAGAATACAACTCGTTCTTTATTCTTGTTAGGTGTAACTTTAATTTTATCCAATTTAATTCTTAACGTGTAGTATAGATTCACATCGGCGTCTCCTATTTCCGTTCCAGCCAGAAGTTCGAAAGGTGCAGGGAAGGTATGTTCTCGAACTCCATTACGTATCTTCGTTTCCTCCTGCATTCCACCTCCTTTATAGCTTTTATAACCAGCACTGCATATTCTGACAATGCTTCTACACGAGAACAATCGGGTATTTTAACTTTTCCCATTATTTCCTGTATGGCATACTGGTTATAGCACTATGCGTCCCTATGTGTGTACGTTACCAACTCCTCTGATACACAACCTGTGGTAATTTCCGTATGGAACAGTAAGTTTACGACTATTGAAAACGATTGCTTGTTAGATATTGTTATTCCAACCGTTTTTAACTCTGCAAATGGCTGCTCCCAGTCCTCCACATTTGGATACAATGTAGCCCTTCTCAAAACGAGAATGCAATACGTTTTTCGTATAGAAGGCGTTCTTTGTTCCGCTATTTTCGGCCAGTACACCAACACGTGACCAATCTCCCTGGCTGTTTACTGTAAAAAGAAAATTTTTTATAAGTCCCAGTCGTAACCAGATTTCTCCACACCCTCTGTTTAAAGTCATCCGTAATCCTAGCTTGCACATCTGCCATAGCTTCGTCTTTCTCCATCATTAGTTTGTACTCGTCCTTTATGACGTTGCTTTAGCCATATATTCTAGCTTCCTTCTCTTGGTGTCGATATCCGCCATTTCCAGTTTAAAACACTTAAACAGTCTTGCACGAGATCAAAAACATTATCCATCCGTTGTTGTTGTTTTTGTGGTCTTCAGTCCGCAGAATGGTTTGATGCAGCTCTCCACGCTGTGCAAGTCTCTTCATCTGAGAATATGTTGGGCAACCTACATCCTTTTGAATCTGCTTACTGTATTCGTCCCTTGGTGTCCCTCTACGATTTTTACCCCAAACACCTCCTTCTAATGCTAAGTTGACAATTCCTTGATGTCTCAGAATGTGTCCTACCAATCTATCCCTTCTTAGTTAGGATATGCCAGAAACTCCCTTTCTCCCCAGTTCGGTTAAGCACCTCCTCATTAGTCACGTGATTACCCATCTAATATTCATCATTCGTCTGTAGCACCACATTTCAAAAGCTTCTATAATCTTTTTGTCTGAACTCCTTATCGTCCACGTTTCACTCCCATACAATGCAACACTCCAGACAAATGCTTTCAAAAAGGACTTCCTAACATTTAAATTAATATTGGATGTTAACAAGTTTCGCTCCTTTATAAACGCTTTTCTCCCCATAGCTATTATGCATTTTATGTCTTCTTTACTTCGGCCATCAGACGTTATCTTGCTACCAAAATAACAAAATTCATCTACTACTTTTATTGTCTCATTACGTAATCTAATTCCTGCACCATCGTCTGATTTTTTTGACATTACATTGCATTACCTTCGTTTTATTCTTGTTAATGTTCATCTTATATCTTCCTTTCAAGACACTGCTCATTCCATCCAATTGCTCTTCCAGATCCTTTGCAGTCTCTGACAAAATTACTATGTCATCGGCAAACCGCAAACTTTTTACTTCTTCTCCCTGAACTTTAATTCCCCCTCCAAATGTCTCCTTCCATTCCTTCACTGCTTGCTCAATCTACAGATTGAACAACATTGTGGAAAGGCTACAAACCTGTCTTACTGCCTTCCCAACCTCTGCGTCCCTTTGTTGCCCTTCGACTCTAATAACCGCTGTTTGGTTCTTATATAGGTTGAATATAACTCTTCGCCCCCTATATTTTACCCATGCTACCTTCTGAGTTTGGAAGAATGTATTCCAGTCGACATTGTCAAAAGGTTTCTCCAAATCTACAAACGCCAAAAACGTAGGTTTGCCCTTCCTTAGCCTATCTTGTAAGATAAGTCGTAATGTGTGTATCGCCTCCCGTGTTCCTACATTTTTCCTAAATCCAAACTGTTCTTCCCCGAGGTCATATTACACAAGTTTTTCCATTCGTCTGTAAATAATTCGTGTTAGTATTTTGCAACCATGACTTATTAAACTGATACTTCAGTACTTTTCACACTTGTCTGCACTTGCTTTCTTTGGAATTGGAATTACGATATTCTTCTTGAAGTCGGAGGCTTTTTCCCCTGTTTCATACATCTTGCATACAAGGTTGAACATTTTTTTCATGACTGGCTCTCCTAACGAAATCAGCAGTTCAGACGGAATATCATCTACTCCAAGGGCCTTGTTTCGACTCACGTCCTGCAGCGTTCTGTCAAATTCTTCTCGCAGTATCACATATCCTATCTCATCTTCCTCCACTTCGTCTTCCCTTTCTAGAATATAGCTTTCAAGTTTATTTCCTTTGTATAGGGCCTCTATATATTCCTTACACAGTGAAGCTTTCCCCTCATTGCTTAGTACTGGTTTTCCGTCTGAGTTCTTGATACTCATATAGCTGCTTTTTTTGTCTCCAAATATCTCTTTTATTTTCCTGTAGGCAGTATCTATCTTTCCCCTAGTTATGCATTGTTCTGCGGTTCTGCATTTTTCCTGTAGCCACTCCTGCTTAGCCAGTTTGCAGTTCCGGTCAATCTCATTTTTCAGACGTCTGTACTCCCTTTTTCCTGCTTCACTTGCTGAATTTTTACATTTTCTCCTCTCATCAATTAAGTTCAGTATATATCCTGTGTTATCCACGGATTTCTATTAGGCCTTGTCCTTCTGCCTATATGATCCTCTGCTGCCTCCACTACCCTATCTCTCAGAGCTACCCATTCTTCTTCTACTGTATTACTTTCCCCCGTTTCAGCTAATCCTTACCTAATGCTCCCTCTGAAACCCTCCACCACCTCTGGTTCCTTCAATTTGTCCATGTTCCATCTCCTAACGTTTCTACTTTTCTGCAGTCTCTTAAGTCCATAACCAACAAGCTATGTTCAGAGTCTATATCTGCCCCTGGATATGTCTTACAGTTTAAAACCTGGTTTCTAAATCTATTCCTTGCCATTATAAAGTCAATCTGGTACCTTCCAGTGTCTACTGGTCTCTTCCACGTATACAACCTTCTTTCACGATGTTTGAACCAAGTGTTGGTGATCATTAAATTTTGCTCTGCGCAAAATTCCACCAAGCGATCTCCTCTTTCATTCCTTTTTCCCAGCCCATATTCACCTACTACATTTCCTTCTCTTCCCTTTCCTACTACCGAGTTCCAGTCCCCTACCACAATCAGGTTTTCGCCTCCCTTAACTTTCTGAATGATTTCTTTTATCTCTTCATACATTTCTTCGATATCCTCATCATTGGCCATGCTAGTTGGCATATAAACTTGCACCACTGTGGTCGGTGTTGGCTTAGTGTCTATCTTTGCTACGATAATGCGTTCACTATGCTGTTCATAGTAACTTACCCGCATTCCTATTCCCTTATTCATTATGAGTTCTACTCCTGCGTTATCACCAACTGATTTTGTATTTATAACACTGTACTCACCTGACCAGAAATCCTGTTCATCCTGCCACCTAACTTCACTATATCTAACTTCAACATATCCATTGCCCTTTTTGAATTCTCTAACTTGCCTAAGCGATTAAGGGTTAGAACATTCCACGCTCCGAAACGAAGAATGCCTGTTTTGCTTTTCTTGATGACGACATCCTCCTGAGTAGTCCCCTCTCGGAGATCCGAATGGGGGACTATTTTACCTCCGGAATATTTTACCCAAGAAGACGCCATCATCATATAGTTATACAGTAGAGCTGCATGTCATCAGGAGAAGTAACGACTGTAGTTTCCCCTTGCTTTCAGCCGTTCGTAGTAACTGCATGGAAAAGCCATGTTAACTGATGTTACAAGGCCAGCTCAGTCAATCATCCAGACTGTTGCCCCTGTAACTACTGAAGAAGCTGCTGCCCCTCTTCAGGAACCACACGTTTGTCTGGCCTCTCCACAAATACCCCTGCGCTGCGTTTCTACACTACGGTTCGACTATCTGTATCGTTGAGGCACGCAAGCCACCCCACCTCGGCAATGTCCTTGGTTCACGGGGGTGGCCATCCATCCGGTAATTGTATACTTCGTCGTAGGGTCGAGAAAAAGGTATTTCAAAGCTGGAGGCTACAATATGCAATATATATCCATCAGGTAATTGTATATTGTATCCTCCAGCCTTGTAATACCCTGTTCTTGACCCAACGACGAAGTAAGTGCTCAAATGCAGCAAATAGACCTCTATTTCTCTTTTTAGGGAAAATCAAGAAACGGATCACAAAATTCACACCACAACCAGTGGATTCTCCCCTAGACTCCAGGACGTTCTCCAAATAATGGTTTGACTTATCCCGCCAGGCGAAGTACTAAATAACCTCCATATAGGCGAGAGGTACAATGCTTCATTAGATTCTACGTGCGTTCTTCGGGACCTGTGGTATAGGGGCAGATTGACCAGACGACAGAGTACGGCTATTTACATATAACTGTTAGTTAAATATTAAAATGCGCTGTGTCTGGGATATCACGTCTGTTACTGATCGCGGTTATAACACCGTCTGTGGTAACTTGTTTATGCGGCGTATATATGGAAGAACTTAGAGTTGGTACTGGGTTAATGACGGCTGTAAGGATAGCCCTGTCTGGGTTGCGTTTGGAGGTTGTTACGGACGTATACAGAGCTTGCAGCATGCTAGTTGGGTTAACTATTTTGTAAAAAAACGAGTTAGAATGGCTTGATCCGTTTGCTGAGGGTTAGTGTTGACTGCAGGTGTAGTTCTGTTACTGTGTTGGAAATGTTTGGCGCTTACAGAGAGTGTTGTAGGCTAGATGGGATGGAATTTAAGTAAAAAGTGTTGATATACCGTAAATACACGCCGCGGTAGAGCTCTAAAGAAGCCGACTTTGGTGGTTGTAAAAAAAACTTTGCAGTGTGTAAGTTATCTGATCTTTCGTCGAAGCATCACCTGTTTAATCGTATGCTAGTGTTTTCTACTTTACGGCTGGTGTGCATTATGTTATGTAGCCGATATGTCTGCAGTGGTAAACCATAATTCTCTCGACGAAAATCAACGTGTTTTATAAAACTCCTATAGTTTGGTAACTTAAATTCCGCTAGTTGTAGCCAGTGGAGTGCATATGTGGTGAGGTATTGTTATAGATGTGTGGATCTACCTGCGTAGTAAATTCAGCAAATTCGATACTGCACACGCTGGAGATAAGACGAAGTTACTATTTGTGGCTACTTTGTGGAATACAGGGGGAAATATGTACGTCCTGCGGGTATATATCTTATAAAGTGCAACTACGATGTTTTAATGGAGGCGCTCCCATCTGTATTACAGCAACTTTGTGCAGATGGCTTCTATGTCCTGGATTTGGACAACACACAAGGGACTTTTTTCACCGAGTGGCGTTCGTATCCGAGCATGACTTTCTGATGGAAGGAGCAACAGCAACGTGATTGCAGGCGACGATAAGACAATTGGAAACGATTGGTTAACGTAGTTGGCGTCGAATTTTAGAATCAAAATAAATAATAAATTTGTCAAATTACGAGCCATGGTGTAAGTAAAGTTATCGGTAGCTACAATATCGATTTTATAAAGCGTCCAGAAAGGCCATTGTGAGGACTGTTATGTTTTCGGTGGGTCGAGAAGATGGCATTACCAGGATGGAGGATTGTTGTTATGGATTTGTGCAAGAAGATTGTTTAAGTGTTCTAAAAGAGAAGATACGGTATTTACAAAGGGTGCCATTGTACTATGCATCGCTCCCATCCATATGGTCCCGGCTAACATACGCTTTTAGAGTTCAGTTTGAGAGATTACTTGGAGAGTCGAGCAAGGAGCTATATTAAAGCATATTTTAGCATTCCAGGACTTTTTTCTCCACAGACGTAGATATCGCTTACGTTATTCCACAAGTCTTAAGAAGAAGGGTAAACGAAAACAGAGTTATATGGCGAAGACAAAGGCTCTAAAAGAGGCTATTGCATATGTGGTGTTACCTCACATTGTTCCCTATTTTATTTTGGGATTTATTCAATTACATTTTCGTTTCTTTTCGTCTGGCCTGCCTTCTGCAGTCCAGACAGTTTTGTTTCGGATAGCTGGCCGCACACGGAAGCCAGCCGAGCTGGATCATACCGGCCGTGACATATGGTGCAGTACCATGGGAAGCATTCATTCGCTGCGGCAGTCAGGTCGGTTCTTCCCGGCCGCTATCGAGGCGGGAACCGCGTGCTTTTCATTTCATTATTTTGCCGATAATATTTTCTGAGACATAACTCCAACCTGCCGAAGGATTACGATCATGTAAAATTAGATTAATTACAATTTCAGATTCATTTAAAAGTGCAGCTTTACAATAAACTAAAAATTATAGAAAGTGATTCGTTATTGGCTGATACAAATCAGCCAATAGGGTGAAAGCTTCTAACATCTAGGCGCCAAGTCAGAGCGTGGGCTCTGTACCCAGTCTGCGACAGGTCACAGGACGGTCAACACGTATGTCAAAGGCTAGAGTCAAAGTGTATAATTAGGCGTAATTAACCGCCAGATAAAGTGTTATTAATGAGATTATCTGCTCTATAGTGACGAGCAGTGCGTGTGAAGTTTCGGTGCTGATATTGTGTAAATTAGATGAGCTACGGCTCCGAGGATAGTCTGCAAAGGAAAAGAAGTTAATATTGTCATTGCGACACAGTTGATAAATTTAATAAGTAACATATTCAATATTGAGGAGGTGCTCAACAGATTTAATTACCGGCATACTTCAGAAGTTTGTAAATCTGGTTCCAACGTAGTTAGCCACACTAAAGTTAATAAAAAAAAATTGTTCAGAAAGACCGCTTTCATTTCAAGAAGGCGGAAACATTTTCTCTTATGATATTGATTTCCAGCAACACACGACGAGATTTACATACCGTCAGAGTCAACGGCCGGCGGAGGAAACATCCAATGGGACTTTATCGAGTCTGTATAATCAGGTAAGCAAGCCTGAACGGTGTTTGAACGAAGTAGGAGGAGAGGGCGCACACCGCAGAGAGTTGAAAACTGTTCTTGATATTGACATTTATTCATAGAGAATGTGTGTGTGTCCGCGTGTAACCCCACTCGGCAAATTCATTCCGAGCTACGGCGGCGGCACTTTTCCGTAGCTGACATCCCGCAAAAGAACTGTACTGACATTTCATAATTGCCCAGTGAGGAACCGTTACACATATGTGCAAGCCCAGTTTAAACAGATAGTGTGGAGAAATCTAGCTACGATTACGGCTTAAAAAAATATTTGCTTTTACATTAAACAGCCGGGGGGATTGGTCACGTGTCGTTGTATTAACCGAAATTAGCGGAACACATGGCAAACGTGTTGCATTCTCGTTTGGAGAAGAGCTACATTGTATCCAAATGTCGAGGACTGGGTGTTGGAGCAGCCATTTGCAGAGTTAAAAACCGATTAAATAACCACAGTTAATAAGCGGTCGTTTTATGCATAACCTAGTGTTCCATACGGAATTGCGGGTATCATAAGAGTTGGTGGCGTAAACACAGAGTGTTATAACCAGGAAATAATGGGTAAAGTTAAAATACCAGAGTGTTTAGAAGAATATAGGTGGGAAGACGTAGAACTGGTTGGTAGATACTGATACATCGATCTAAGGAAATATCTAGGTTTAAGAACGGATGGGTCAACTGCAGAGAAAAAAGTTTCTCATTTTCGGTAAGATAATGCAGTGTCCGAAATTCAGAAGTTGTGGCAAAGTAAGGGGGATTTGAACTCTTAATGGAGGAGTGCTGTCAGAAATCTGTGTATGGAATAGGCGAAAGGAATCTTTCACAATGGATTCCAGCCATGTAACACCTGTTATGGTAGGCTGCGACATTCAGGCGCGTCTTCGCCAGGGAGAGATTCTGCGCTCATCTGTCCCTTCCTGCAGAAGAAAAAAATGTAATATTTCCAAACGCGTTTACCGTAACTGCAATGTGCTGAGCAGAGAACTTGTTACCTAGATGCAGTGTGTAATAATAAATACATGTGATCACGTGTGCATTGGAATATGACGTATGCATATCTTTCATAGGCCAGGCGCGTTTTCCTTCATAATATTGGTTCCAGAAAGGACGACATAAGCTGCATTAAAACAACTATAAACTTATTTCTCGCATTCCAGGACATTATTCTCAGCTGGATTGTGTTACTTGTGCCGTGCATTTATTTATTTTAGGTACGAGTTTTGTGGTAGCCATCTACTTGTAATATCCGAGATCGGTTTGGGTAAAGGGCGAGATTCCCTTTCTGATACGCAAGAAGAAGAAGATGGGTTCTACTGTGTGAACAGAACTTATCTGCCACGGAAACAGTGTTTGAGAACCATTTAATATTACATCACGTGCTTTGCAAAAACGCGCAGTTATCTTGGGAAGAAAAAGGACGTTAATTTGTAGCCACGGAAAAAAATTATACATTTCATATGCAAATTAATCACGGGGACGTCGCGCGGATATGGTCGCGATATCTTGGAGGCAGGCGGCCTGTGTGTGGCGTCTGTGCGGTCGGCCGACTCGAGCGGCGGAGTGAGACTCAATAGGGGGTCCGGCGGCTAGCTCTGCACACAATGACGCTGTGTGCTCGCTCATCTCCAGAGGAGGATGCTGCTTCATTGTGTAGGGGCTGGATGGGGGGAGAGATGGGATCACAGCCATCTGTTGTCAGCGGTCACAACTGATGCTTTCAGTTGAGACAGCCTATCGACCGATTTCAATGGCCATGGATTGAAAATTCTATATAATTACTAGATTAATGGGAGTACATACATATGGCATTATAGTTGATCTATATGATCCATCTATATGCAATATGAGCTCCAATTGAGGTTCTTTTTATCACGTTACTGAACAGAATGCTCCGATTTGAATTTTATATATATAAACAGGTGCGGTGTGAAGGAGGTCCACCGGATTGGAGGGGCGAAAGTCTTCCAGGGCAACCAGGAATTGGTCTTCCCGCCAATTTGTGGTTGTGGTAGGAATTTCTTAACTAGAGAAGTCAAATGTAATTACCGTAATTGCATCATTTCTGTGCTACTCCTGATGTTGTCCCTAAAACACTCTGCGTCTGAATGACTGCAGACTGTGGGTTGGGATTGTGCGGTGCTCCGATTGATCAGTGGTCAGGGGGCCACGTGATGTGCTCCCATCGGTCAGTGACAGTCACTTGCTGGTGTGGGGGTGACGTAGATAGTCTAGTTCCATTCTGGGTGTGGAAGAGTGAACACATTCAATTACAGTACAGAGTAATAATAAAATTTTTTGTAATTGAAGGCAGGTGGACAGGTCTGAACCTGCAGGGAGCCAGGGAGTAGGGGTTGAGGTGCGGGGGGGGGGGGGGCAGGCATGTCTGCACCAGCTGGTGCTGGAGGATTCCCACCATTGTAGGTGTTTACAGCCAGGTTTTTCCCCTGGAGGTTGGGGGTGGGCAAATTTGGGCCTACCGAGGGTGGGGGTGGAGGTGGTCCTGCGTTTTCCCCAGGGGTGGGGGTGGGTCTCTCCAGCCGCCATCTTTCATGACGTTACAGAATTCAAGGTCAAAAACGAGCGCTTGTTCTCTCGTTTCCCTACTACTTAAATTCTTCCACAGACTTGCATTTGGCTTCTATCCACACCTGCTTAGCCATTTTGTACTTTCTGTCAATCTCATTTCTTAGTCGTCTGTCCTCCATTTTGCCTGCTTCATTTATTGCATTTTTAGATTTCCTCCTCTTTCTCTCAGTGCTATCCACGCCTCTTCTAATGTTTCATTTTCCCCCATTTCTGTCAATTGTTGCCTAAAGTTCCCTCTAAAATTCTCAAGAACTTCAGGTTACTTCAATTTATCCAGGTCCCATCTCCTCATTTTCCTACCTTTCTGCAGTTTTTTTTTATTATTATTATTTTTTTTTTTTTTTTTCAATTTTAGTCTACAATTCATGACCAATGAGATACGGTCAGAGTCAATATCTATCCCAGGTTATCTCTTACAGTTTAACCTATGTCTTACCATTATAAAATCTATCTGGCTCCTTTTGGTGTCTCCTGGTCTCTTCCACATATACAACCTTCTTTCATGATTCTTAATCCAAGTGTTTATAATGATTAAATTATGTTCCGTGCAAAATTCTAGCAGGCCGCTTCCTGTTTCATTTCTTTTCCCCAGTCCATATTCACCTACTAATTTTGCTCCCCTTCCTTTTCCCCAGTTCCCCATCACAATTAAGTTTTGGTCTTTCTTAATGGTCTGGATAATTTCCTATAACTCACACATTTCTTCAATATCTTCATCAGTGGCAGAGCTAAATGTTCAAATGTTTGTTAAGCTTAAGGGAATTACCTGCGGGGTCATCAGTCCCTAAACTTACAAACTACTTATGAACTAGCTAGTACTAAGGATGGCACAAATATCCATGCCCGAGGGGGGATTCGAACTCCCGATCGTAGTGGCCGTGCAGACTGTGACTGGAGCGCCTCAGTCCCCTCAGCCATCACAGCCGGCCAGAGCTGATTCGAATATAAAACTCTAATATTTTGTTTGGTGTTTGCTTCGTATAGATCTTGACTACGATAATGCGATCACTGTGTTGCTCATAGTAGTTTACCCGCATTCCTATTTTTTTATTCATTATCAGACCTACTCCTGTAATACTCCCAACTGATTTTGTATTTACAGTCCTGTACTCACCTGACGAGAAATCCTGTTCCTCTTTCCACCGAACTTCACTAATCCCCATTATATCTAACAACAACCTATCCATTTTCCTTTTTAAATTTTCTTACCTTCTACCCAATTAAGGGATCTAACATCCCACGCTCTGATCCGTAGTGTGCCAGTATTGTCTTTACTGATGACGACATCCTCCTGAGAAATCCGCGACTGGAGATCCGAATGGCTGCGGTGGAGTAGCCAAGCGGTCACCTGGTTCCTTGGCTCAGCGTGTCCGGTCAGAGGGCTCAACACCGTCTGTAATAAAATCGTTGAGCCAAGAACACATAGAACGAACAAACAAGATCAGCGATCGCAAAGAACAGAACTACCTATAGAAGAAAAAAAAGCGGTTTAAGGCGCCTTGCTGTGGAAAGCGCTGATGCTTGCCGTCGGAGGTTCAAGACCTTCCTCGGGAGCGCGCGAGCGCGCGCGTGCATGTGTGTGTGTGTGTGTGTGTGTGTGTGTGTGTGTGTGAGTGTTGTCCTTAGGTTAGTTTACCTTAGTTTAAGTAGTTTGTAAGCTACGGACTGATGACCACGCAGTTTGGTCCTATAGATTTACAGACATTCCAACATTTAGATCCGGAATACTTTACCTGAGAGGATACCATCACCGTATTTTCATACAGTAAGGTTGCATGTCGTCGGGAATAGTAACGACTGTAGTTTTCCCTTGCTTTCAGCCGTCCGCAGTAACTGCATGGCAAAGCCACATTAGCAGATATTACAAGGCCAGTTCAGTCAATCATCCAGACTGTTGCCTCTGCTACTACTGAAAAGGCTGCTGCCCCTCTTCAGGAACCACACTTTTGTCTAACCTCTCCGTAGATATCCCTCCGCTGTGGTTGAACCTGCGGTAAGGCTATCTGTATCGTTGAGTCATGCAAGCCACCACACCTCGTCGATGTCTGTGATTCATGGGATTGGAGAAAAGAGTTGACCTAATTTTTAATTGCTTTTTTAAATATCTACATTTTTCGTTTATTTTTGGTGGATTTGGAAAATCCAATATTCATTTTTCCTACGAGAACTGTGTGTTCACTAATCCCTGTGTCTGTTTCGATGGTCTTTATTAGCTCCAGTGTATTTGTTGCTAACAGGTCAAGTTTATTTTCACAACCATTTATTATTCTAATGTGTTCATGAACTAACTGTTCGAGATATATATATCCGATGCTGGCGTAAAGTTGATCTGCTTCATCACAGTTGTGGTAATAACGTTCTACCTCATACGGGAATCCGCAATGGAGAGTATAAGAGGGCATGCATGATGGGGGCGATACGGCGGTAGTGGGTGCCTTCTAGGAATTTGACGGGCTCCGAGCACGGTTAGCCCAGTGGTTAAGGCGACCACTGGGTAAAAGTAGAAGACCGGGGTTCGGATCCTGGGCTAATTCACATTTTCACTTGTCGTCAATGAGTTATTTCAATGCACTAGTGCAGCTAAATTAATTTCTTTCCTTCCTCACCTTTTCTCTCGTTGGTAAAAAAATTGTAAGATTGTTTTTAATTAGTTACTATATACATTTAGTTGTATGGTCCTATTATGAAACATGGTATAAAAATCTGCTAAAAAAACAAATCCAAGCCTCGATATGCACACTGGATAATCATGCAGGTTGGCTCTTGAGCAAATTGAATCTTCAGTATTCCAAATAACACTGTTGGGAGCATCAACAGCATTACATGCGTCTAGAAACATAGCTTTTTTGCGGGCATTTTTGATCATATTGTTGAATATTGGGTGCACTAAACTGATCATGGATGAGTGCATGAAGGCTGATGATAACGTTGCCACACTTCAGTATCAATGTTGTCGAGTAATACTCGTTCACAAAAAAAAAAGTTTAGCGAATTTTTTTCCACTGGCGAAAGAAGTAAACGTTGAAAGGTTGGAACAGGCACGTTGCGGCACGTGAAATTGTTGTTAACTTTAAGTGCTTAATTGCAACTTCGAACAGATCCTGTTGGAGTGAAAATGAATCTAGAACCAGAGAGAATTTTGTCCCAACACTGGGAGAGAGACAGTTATTTCAACATTGTTCAAGAATACGCCTGTCCACTTTGCATGATGCATACATTTGGAGGACGGTTCATGTTCTTTTTCACAAGGGGACAAAATATAGCACTTAGTGCATGAAAGACAATGAGTAGTGAAGAAAGAAGTCTACCTCCCATGGAAATAATTGGCTAATTTGTGTATGAATATGATATTCCAGACAATGATTTCACCACCATAGGCGTATCTCATTCACCCATACTAGGTAGTGTGCGGTCTCTGTGAATGTAATAATTAAATGCAGACTGGTCACTATTAAGAACTGTAACTGCGTAATTCCCTATCCCTTCTAACGCTTGAACATATTTCTACGTTGCAAAGTGTAACTTTGCAGTTCAAAATCTTGTCAGATGCCTTTAATTTCCACGCACAGGTCGGTTCATCTTTGAAGTCAGTCATTAAAAGCGCTCTAGCTGTTGTGCATGCACAACGCCTTATATCAACATCATACACAGCCATGAAATTAACCCTTGCCTCTTGAGAAGAGGACCAAACATTCGCCGATATTACGTTTAGTTTCTCACGTTTCGTTCCTTGTTATTTATTGTACCTCTGATAATGAGATAGGTAGTTCCTGTCCTTGGCTCTTCTGAAGTGATGCATAATTGTTTTCAACTACTAGGCTTTCTGTTTTGTTTTAGTTACCATCTTGAAATACTCGAAAAGAACATAGTCAAAAGCTACATCAGCTTTGAAAGTCTCTTACATTGGTTAGACATCAGTAATGTCCTCGGAAAGCAGTTGCTCCAATCGTTCATCCTCCATGGTGTCAGTGACCTCTTCAAGTTTCTTGATCAAACCAAGGATTGCTTTTGCAACGTCTCTTTCATTTTCATGTACTTCAAGTGATGAAGACGGTAGTTCAATCTGGCGTAAATCCTCTAACAGCCAGTTTGAGTAAATTATCATTGTGCACGAAACAAACACCAACACAAAATGTCCCTTACAAAAATCAAATGTTGTACCTATCGGACCAAACTTCGTGGTCAACAGTCCGTAGCTTACAAACTACTTAAACTAAGTTGAACTAACCTAAGGACAAACACAAACACACCAATGCCCCAGGGAGGACTCGGACCTCCGACGGCGAGCAACCGCGCGCTCCGCAGCGAGGCGCCTTAGACCGCTCGGCTACTCCACCGCGGCTGTCCCCTTACAGTTCACTGAATCGCTCCACACAAATACAGTAGAGTCAGAACATATTCAATGCACTATTCTGGCGCTCACACGGATTACCTGAAATTGACGGTCTGTTACTCACCGGTCAGCATGCGCAGCAAAAACGTTACTGCCGTCTAGTGGAACGATTATGCCTCTGCACCAAACATGCCTGTGAGATATTTAAAGGTCCCACCACATAGTGATCTCGAAAGTGAGGGATCAGCGAGCATTGTGCATGTTTAATTCCAGGTAGTTTCTTTTAACTGTAATATGTAATAGTATATTATGTATACACTTTTTCGTGTCAAGTATTGCTACATCTAAACTTAGTAAATAGATGTGTTATTTACCGTAAAGGTATTCATACGTCTGTCATTTACAAAAGAGAAACAGTTTCTCCCAATATTACAGTATTTTGACAGTTTATCGCTATTTCCCTTAATTTTGACTAAACTTACTGTCTGTGTCTCTTAGTTTCTGTTTGTTTTCGTGTCATTACAAGGATCCTGTTTCCGTAGGCCTATTTGTGCGTTTGCACTGATTCGCATATTTCATTGTTCTTGTTGTACAGTGTGACACAATATCTATTAATTCATTAATTATGCACCAATAGCCTGACTGCCGTAGAATTCGCTCTGTGTAGTCACGCACAGTTCATCACAGTAGAATGTAACATGTAGTTCTCCACACTTGCACAGGTGACCAAACAGATAGAGGTGTTCTGGGTACGACCATGGCCCATGAGGAAATGAACCATGCACGTGCGCCATCTTTGTGCTGTGGCCTCCTTCGTTACTTGATGTTTGGAAAGAAATGTAGATACGACGTCCCTTTTCTGTCGAATCACATTCTCTCTGCCAGCGATCATTTCGCCAACGATTTAATGGGCGCCATTATATGATGTTTCCTCTTATGATTTAAAAAAACCTTGTTACTGCTATCTTTCTTTAGCCAGTATGCTATTGCTTTCTCATGGTTGGTGAAGTCAAAATCCACCACCACGATAGTACCTCTACTGACATTATGCTATAGGCACTCGACATTCTGAGACGAACACTTCTTTGCCCTCGTTTCACAGTGATATTTCTGTGTTTCAAAACGCAGTCCATGAGTTCAAACGCTCACTGCAAATCACGATATGAAATCTAAAAGTGCGATGTTGCATGCACCTATCGTCCACATTTTATTATATTACGTTATGTATTATTTTCATTGCTTTGTCAATCATTAGTCTGGTATGGTCAGCAACCATCAGTTTGTCGTCGATGTGTAAACTAAATATCCTGTCAGTCTTTTCCATTTCAAAGGTTTGTTATTTAGCTTGATCTTAGGGTTTCTTTGAAATTTCGCGCTTCAGTATTGGTACCCCATTTTATTAGAGATAGAGGGTTTTGAACGTTCGACATCTAGGTCGTCAGTAATTGTTAGTTTAGTGTGAAATCATTCAGTTGCATAGACTTATGTTCCAATTGTCTCCTTGAGTCTGCCAATACCAATTCGAGGAAATCATCAGAGTACGCTATTACTTCCTTTGGTCTATAATCTCTGTCTGTCTTCTCTGTTAGCGGTTCAGTGGCGATGTCCCAAAACGTGGGCCTAGTTAATGAACCCTGTGGGCACCCTTCGTTGAACTGTTATCAATTCTACAAATCTGTGGTAGTTGTAGTCGAGCCAGCCGCAATATGAAGCCGTTGACAATTGCATTTGTCTTAATTTTTGCGAACAGTGCCGGCCACAAAAGGTTGACAAAAGCGCTAGATTTTGGCTGCATGGTACAGCTCGTAACTTCTGTAACAAAGTATGAGCGAATATTTTGCCTCAAGCATGGAAACCATACATTTCCTAAGATAAGTTCATTGGATCGTTTTCGATTCGTATCCTTCGCTCTATTAATACCTACAGTTTATAAACGGTGGAGAACATCACCCTGTTTATCTATTAATATTGTATCCATGTATTTCTCCTGTGTACTCTGAGTTATTTACAAGGCCCCATTTACTGAGTCGTCCAGACACGTGCGGTCTGAACTCGTACTGATATAGACTAACACCCAGAACTTGTCTGTGGGATTATAATCTGTCACACAATATCCGCTACTTAAGTAGTATATTCAGTAAATAAATATGTCTACGTGATTTTTTCCAGTTGACTCCTTGTCCTCTGATTTTTTGTTAACGACTGCGTTGGACCTCTTCCAAACTGGCTGGTATACTCCGTATGGTGGGGAACAATCCATGGTGATGCAATTTAGATTATATCTGAGTAGACTCCTCTTGGGTGGGGACTTTCTGTCCTTGCCAGCGCGACGTCCTCACGAGCCAAACAATTAGTGATTCCAACATTTACCAAGTTAATTTACATTTGTCTGCATCGATCTCCATGGTGATACTGGTCTTGTGAAGGATCAACGTCAAATAATAGCTTATTTTGCAGATATCCCGCCGAGGTGGAGTAGCTTGGGTGCCTCAGTGATATAGATAGCCTTACCGTAGGTGCAACCTCAGCGAAGCGGTATCAGGGGAGAGGCCAGACAAACGTGTAGTTCCTGAAGATGGCAGCAGCCTTTTCAGTAGTTACAGGGTCAACAGTCTGGATGCTTGACTGAGATGGCCTTGTAACATCAGCTAATGTGGCTCTGTCACACAGCTACTCTAAATGGCTGATAGCAAGGGAAAAGTAACGGCTGTAGTTTTTCCGAGTTCTACAGTATGGATATATGACGATGGCATGCTCTCGGGTAAAATATTCCGGAGGTAAAATAGTCCCCAATTCGGATCTCCGGGTGGGGACTACTCAGGAAGATGTGATCATCACGAAAGACAACACTGGCATTCTACGGATCGGAGGGTGTTTAGGTCCCGTAATCGGGTACGGAGGTTAGAAAATTTAAAAAGGAAAATGGATAGGTTGAAGTTAGATATTGTGGGAATTATTGAAGTTCGGTGGAAAGAGGAACAGGATTTCTGGTCAGGTGAGTACAGGATTATAAATACAAAATTAGTTGGGGGTATTACAGGAGTAGGTCTGCTACTGAAAAAGAAAATGGAAATGCGTTTAAACTACTATGAGCAACACAGTGATAGCATTATTGTAGTCAAGATAGATACGAAGCCAACACCGACTACAACAGTACAGGTTTATATTCCAACTAGCTCTGCCGATAATGAAGAGGAGTTAAACGAAATTACCCAGACAGTTAACGGAGACGAAAATTTAATTGTGATGGGGGACTGGGGAAAAGGAAGGGAAGCAAAAATAGTAGGTGAATACGGACTGGAGAAAAGAAATGAAACAGGAAGCCGCCTGCTAGAATTTTTTCACGGAATATAATTTAATCACAACAAACAACTGGATTAAGAATCATGAAAGAAGGTTGTATACGAGGAAGAGACCAGCAGACACCAAAAGGTACCAGATAGATTTTATAATGGTAAGACATAGGTTTTAAACTGTAAGAGATATCCTGGGACAGATATTGACTCTGACCGTATCTCATTGGTCATGAATTGTAGACTAAAATTGAAAAAAAAAAGGGTAGGAAAATGAGGAGATGGGACCTGGATAAATTGAAGTAACCTGAAGTTCTTGAGAATTTCAGAGGGAACTTTAGGCAACAATTGAAAGAAATGGGAAAAAATAACAGTATAAGAGGCATGGATAGCACTGAGAGATGAAATGGTGAAGGCAGTAGACGACAAAAAAGGTAGAAAGGCAAGACCTACAATAAATCCTTGGATGTCACAGGAAATACTAAATTTAATTGATGAAAGGAGAAAATATAAAAATGCAATAAATGAAGCAGGCAAAATGGAGGACAGACCACTAAGAAATGAGATTGACAGAAAGTGCAAAAAAGCTAAGCAAAAGTGTCTAGAAGGCAAATGCAAGTCTGTAGAAAAATGTATAAATATGGAAAAATAGATCCCGCCGACAGGAAAATAAAAAAAAACATTTGGAGACAAATTCAAAAATGTTTGTAAAGTCTATGGGACTTAACTACGGGGTCATCAATCCTAAACTTACAAACTACTTATGAACTACTTACGAACTAGGACGGCACAAATATCCATGCCCGAGGGGGGGATTCGAACCACCGACCGTAGTGGCCATGCAGACCGTGACTGAAGCGCCTCAGTCCCCGCGCATTTGGAGACAAGAGAAGCAGCTGTATGAATATAGAGAACTTAGATGGGAACCAGTTCTCAGCAAAGAAGGGAAAGATGAAAGGTGGAAAGAGTATATAGAAGGGGTCTACAAAGGAAATGGACTGGTATATTGTAGTAAGGGAAGAGGAAATAGATGATAATAGATAAGAGGAGATACTATACTGAGACAATAATTTGACAGAGTCCTGAAAGACCTAAGTCGAAACAAGGCCCCAGGAGTAGATGACATTCGCTCAGAACTACTAAGTCTCTGGGAGAACCACCATGACCAAACTATTTCACCTGGTACGTAAGATGTACGAGACAGGCGACGTACCTTCGGACTTTAAGAAAAATGTATTAATCCCAATTCCAAAGAAATCAGGTGCAGACAGGTGTGATAATTAAAGAACCATCAGTTTAATATGTCATGGTTCCAAATTTTAACACGAATTATTTACAGAAGGATGGAAAAGCTGGTACAAGCTGAAAATTCTGGCATACTTTGACTAAAAGAAGGGATCGATTGATAGGATGCATTCTCAGACATCAAACAATCGTGAATTTTGCTTTGGAGGGAAGTGTGTGGGGTAAAAATTGCAAAGGGAGACCAAGAGATGAATACAGTAAGCAGATTCAAATGGATGTAGGTTGCAGGTCTTATGAGGAGATGAAGAGGCTTGCTCATGGTAAAGTAAGGTGGAGAGCTGCATCAAACTAGTCTCCGGACTGAAGACCACAACAACAAAAACCCCGCCAAGTATCTACAACCCTGTGTCATTGTTCCGCCTGTTTGCTTTAGTGTTAGTATCACTATCTATTGGAGTGGAGTTTTAACTCTGTCAGTTTTATTTTTGAAGAACTCTCTCCATAGGTTACTTCATATGTTGGTCCCGACAACATTGTCTCAAGGGTCCTTCCTCGTCTTTTCTAATTCGTCTTTGTATGGTCATTTGGCTTCAAGGTATTCTGCCAGTGTGACTGTTATAACTTGTAACGTCTCTGCTTGTTGACAGTGTCCTCTTTCATCTCGTAAGTCCTCCTTTAGTTATATTAGCCATGTCATGTACTGTACCCACAGTTTAAGTCTGTCTTTGATTTGTGGCATTGCAGAAATTGGAATTCTCTGTAATAGATCAGTTAATGTACAAAGGGTGAGGAAAAGAATATGAATACCTAACATAGACACAATATTAACATATTAGTGAGAAGTTGGCCCACAATTGGTTTTGAGAACAGTTGAAACTCTTCGAGAAACAATTTTAATTCATATGGTTTCCAACAGAATGTTATCCATTCTTGTACTAAAACTTCCGCCTATTATTTCAGCGTTGGAACTTCCTGGCAGATTAAAATTGTGTGCCGGAACCGGGATTCGTACCTGGAAGGACTTCTGTGAAATTTGAAAAGTAGGAGGCGAGGTACTGGCAGAAGTAAAGTTGTGAGGACGGGTCTTGAAGCTTGCCGGGATAGCTCAGACGGTAGGGCGCTTACCCGCGATGACAAACGTCCCAGGTTCGTATCCCGCAATTTGAATCTACCTGGGAGTTTCATGTCAGCGCACACTCCGCTGCAGAGTGAATGATTCATTCTACTTAATCATTGTTGAAGCCGTCAATTTGATCCTCACTCTCTGCTACAAAACTCCCACTAATGGTTCAGTTATGTTGACGTGGCTCAACATAATCACTACTCCTTGGGTTTGGTGTAAGAGCCTTTCTAGATTACGTTTCTGTATATGTCAATTTTCCCTGATCAGCAGCAATTAGGGTGTTGTTGAGTAATTGTTTTATGGTTTTAGGCGTGTGATGAATAACTAAATTTTTACTGTTGGTCACTGTGTGCTGCTCTGCTTGGTGTTTCGGGGTTTGCCCCGTCTTATTAAGCTCCTGGCCATTAAAATTGTTACACCACGAAGATGACGTGCGACTGACGAGAAATCTAAACAACAGGAAGAAGATACTGTGATATGCAACTGATTAGCTCTTCAGAGCATTGACACAAGGTTGGCGCCGGTGGCGTCTCCCTACAACGTTCTGACATGAGGAAAGTTTCCAACCCATTTTTCATAATTATACAAACAGCAGTTGACCGGCGTTGCCTGGTGAAACGTTGTTGTGATGCCTCGTGTAAGGAGGAGAAATGCGTACCATCACACTTCCGACTTTGATAAAGGTCCGATTGTAGCCTATCGCGACTGCGATTTATCATATCACAACAATGCTGCTCGCTTTGGTTGCGATCCAATGACTGTTTGCAGAATATGGAATCGGTTGGTTCAGGAGAGCAAGACGGAACACCGTTCTGGATCCCAACGGCCGTGTATCACTAGCAGTCGAGATGACAGGCATCTTACCCACATGGCTGTAACGGATAGTACAGCCACGTCACTATCCCTGAATCAACAGATTGGGTCGTTTGAAAAACAACAACCATCTGTACAAACGGTTCGACGACGTTTGTACCAGGACGGACTACCAGCAGCTCGAAGACCATGGCTGCGGTTACCCATGACGCTGCATGACAGACAGGAGCACCTGCTAAGGTGTACGCAACGACGAACCTGGGTGCACGAATGGCAAAACGTCAGTTTTTCGGATGAACCCAGGTTCCGTTTACAGCATCATGATGGTCGCATCCGTGTTTGGCTACATCGCAGTGAACGCACATCGGAAGCGTGTATTCGTCATCACCATATTGGCGTTGTTCGCATCGACGGCACTTTGAACAATGGCCGTTACATTTCAGATGTGTTAATACCCGTAGCTCTAGCCTTCATTCGATCCCTGCGAAACCCTACATTTCAGCAGGATAATGCGCAACCGCATGTTGCAGGTCCTGTACGGTCTTTCTGGATACGGAAAATGTTCGAATGCTGCTCTGGCCAGCACATTCTCCAGATCTCTCACCAATTGAAAACGTCTGGTCAATGATGTCCGAGCAACTGGCTCGTCACAATACGTCAGTCACTGTTCTTGATAACTGTATCGGATTGAAGCTGCATGGGCATCTGTACATATACATGCCATCCAAGCTCTGTTTGACTGAATGCCTAGGCGTATCGAGGCCGTTATTACGGCCATAGGTAGTTGTTCTGGGTTCTGATTTCTCAGGATCTATGCACCTAAATTGCGTGTAAATGTAATCACATGTCAGTTCTAGTGTCATATATTTGTCCGATGAATACTCGTTTATCATCAGCATTTCTGCTTGGTGTAGCAGTTTTAATGGCCAGTGGTGTATTTGTCCTTTGCCATCTGTCCTATCAGCCTGAGAATGTTGAGAGTGCGATGGGTACTGTGCGTGTAATGATGTATCTATCCATAATTCCCTTCCCAACCTTATTTCCGTGTTCATCGTCTGTTTAGTTCACTGTAATTTGCGCTTTAATTACCACGATAGTTGCTTTGGCCTTCTTTACCCTTGTAATTATATATTGTTTGGGATACCATATATTTTACTGTCAAGCATATAGGGTTCCTGTACAATAGTAACATCCGCCTGTTCTTCTTCCGTCAACTTGTTTAGTTCTGTACTAACAATTTTACTTCCCTTATAATTCCATTGTGCTATTTTTAAAGCAGATATTTTACTTTATCTGTTGGCAGGTTTCCTGCTCTTTATCTGTTGGCAGGTTTCCTGCTCTAAGGATCGTGCGATCAATCTCTTCAGTAGTTGGGAAACATTTTATTTCCGTTTGGGTAATTAAGACCTATGGCTAACCGCAGGGCAGTTTGAAATGTAGCTCTGTTTTACAGCCTGCTTGACCTTACGTCATACGTAAGGTTCTTGTAGTTTATTTTAGTGCTTTTCTTGTGATCCTGTTTATTGTTCTATTATTGCAATGCGTCAGTTTCCTCCCGTGCGTTTGTCATTGTTGATTTTGAAGTCACTGTGTTGGCTTTTGATATTCGATTTCAATTGGTCATCTCTTGAAATAGATCAGTTTTACAGTGTCTGTTCATATTCGGTGTAGTTGTATGTATTGTTTATTGCTTGTTGATGTGTATGCCGCACATGAATTTTTTGTTTGATACTTCTATGTTTTCGAGATGTTGTTCGTCTTCTATTAGTTTCTGCCTTTATGAATGCACATACCTGTTTGTGTGTTTTTCTTGTTTCTGACTTCTGTGTGTTTAACTCATGGGCACTACCGCAATGAATAAAGCATATTGTTCTTATATACAGTTTACAGTTTGTGGTATCGTTTGGTAGTTGATGGTTTTGTGTTTTTTGTATGCTTGCCCCTGTTGTGCCGCCAAGCGCTACTCGTTTACACGGTGATTTGTGTATACGCCTGAGACATTATGCTATTGCATTTCTATGTTGGCTTGTCCCATATTAATGAATGCTGTTGGCATCTTATTCTCTGCGCTGAATTTGTCGCTCATCAAGCTGTTCGTATGTTTGACATTCTCGTCTCCCCCGTTTATTGCAGACTCTGGTTCCGTATTTGGATGGAATGCAACTAACAGTTGTTTTATCTCTTTCTGTGACTTGGATGTGCGCATTTGACACACACACACATTGCTTGTTACATCGTTCAGGTATGTTTACAAGTTTGCAATTAATGAGACATTTTTCTACAGCTAAATATTCTTTAATCCTGAGAACTTAAAATTCTATGTAAATCCTGTATAATTCAAGTAGAATAGGCGAACCCTTGGGGAGACCTCAGTTTCGTTATTAACTATACACTTCACCTTTGGCCCTGTCCTGAATTTTTTTGTTACTTCTTCCATAAGTTCTTCCTGTGGGGTACGATCACTAAAGTTTATTCCGTAACGTTCATCTAGAATGTTCTTATCCGTCAGTGTTGTAGGCACCTGATAAAAAGCCACAAGTTTCTACTTTTTCTTGGTTCCTCGCATCTAATATTGATTGGCGGATTTGCTGCCGACCTGATAGCGTTAATTGTTATATAATCTTGTCTTCTGTTGCTAGTCTTTGCTGGGTCTCTCTGAGAGTCTTTCCATCCTCATGATAAGCTGATTTCAAGAAAGGAACACCTGTTTGTTTGGCTTTAGCTTGTCCAATCCTTTCTTCAACCTTACATTTAGGTTTAAATGTTGCACCACCTGCAATAACTGTCACGTACGATGGTAGAACGTATTTGTGTTTTGTTCTTAATTTTTGGTTCTCCTCTCCAAGGTCTCTTATTTCTGCCTTCACGTGCCAGATTCCGCCCTGCGACAGTCAATTATTTCCGCGATCTATGGTTTCCCTAACAAAGTTCATTTTACCTTCAATTTTACACTGTGTAATAGCGAGAGCCCATCTTTGTTTTGCATAGTGACGGAGATTACAGTAGATGCCCTGTTCTGTCTGGATTCATATACCTCAATGACTTTGTCTGTTGCGACTGGTGTTGCCTTATCGGCAGAATTGACCTCTGTGTCAATTTTACCCACTGAGGTTATTGTCACCGACACTGCCACTACTGGGAGTCGGCCTGGCTCCTGGCAGCTCGGACCAAGTGGCAACAGAGCACGCAAATGCCCACTTCCACAACTCAGCGATGTGCACGGCTCCTGCTGAAGTGCCAGGATCGGCTAGCAACTGGCGCCTGACGCAGCACTCAACTTGACGCACTGCTGCCTCTGCTCGGTTGACAAAGCACACCGTGTAAGGTGTGGAGGGTGTGTGGGGTTTTGAAAAAAGAAAAAAAAATAGAAAAGAAAAAAAGGGGGGATCGGAAACTGGTAGGGGACGCTAAATATATAAGGTGGGGATGTGAATTAAATTGGATGGAGAGACAGGAGCGGCTGACCCTGCAATAATAACTGTGATAATAAATCATGATATTAAAAATTACTTGACTGATAGAATATGGCCCTGATTCAATACTAATTGACAATCTCTTCCACTTCCTGCAAGCGGCATAAAATATAAATTAATAATTTCTCCCCACCAAAAATCTAATAAGCCAGCTAGAATGTGACAACTATTAATGTTAGAAAAACATCCTTCCCTTTTTAACAATACGTTTATTATTACCGTTAAGCAGAAAAAAGGCTCGCAATGAAAATCCAATAAAAAACACAAACTAGATTGAACATCCAAGTTTACAATTACCATCAAATAAGAAAGAATGATCTAAATGATTATTACGTTACACTAATCATTATGAAACTTGAATTTAACCCCGACTAACAAGTAAAAAAAAACCTATCATGAATTGATACAATATTCGTAACGGAATAATTAAACCGGAATATCAGTGCAGGGTTGATTTTCCTGACCACACAATCCCACTATTATGCAGAACCTAATGCAACGACTATTTGTTTCTGGCGAGCGCTTTTACATACATTACCAAACTGACGACTTGCATATGAAGGCGCTGTGGTGCAGTGATGTGAGCGCAGGGCGGCTGTAAGCTGAAAATTTCCGCGACCACGAAACTAAAAAACACGCTCCCTTACGCGGAAGCTGTACTCCCTCCTATCAGCCTCTGTGTGCTCTGCAGTACACAGTGCCTACGATCTCAAGCAGTTCTGCCAAATCAGGGTCACTTCAGTTAGCGTAGAGAAGTATGCACAAGTACTGCAGGCCTAGATAACTCCAGAAGTTGAGTATATCGTAACTAGTACCTCGGTGCACTAGTATTGGCTGGCTGACCTTATCCAAACCGAAAACAAGGACTTTCAGCTCAAGTTCAAATCTCAGTGTGTACCCTAAACTTATACTAATTCACCCATACAAGTATCGACTCAATAAGCAAAATCTCCGAGTCCGTCCAGTAAGAGACCAGGGCGCGAGCAGACGCGTCCGTACTCCAGCGGAGCAAAGCACCAAGTCCCCCAATACCGCGTCTGCCGCGCTAGATCCCGAGAGGAACGGTTTTTTACGGAAAACCAATCAGCATCGTGTTCTCAAACTCAGGCCAGTAAAATTTTACTAAACGACCGCAGATTTCGAAAAGCTGGCGCTTTGAACATCAGACAATCAGAGTCGGCTACCACTTCCACACATACACACACAATTTTGACGCGATTATTCACGAACGGTCCAAACCGACACCGTAGAAGCGTAAACCAAGCTTCTAGAAAAAAAACCCAGCCACTTTCAGTGTCGTATTCCTTTTTTATAGTAAAATGTAAACTTTCACGGCCGGAATGATCAAAATTATTAAAAATTTCTGGGCTTTTATGCCGTGGTCTTGTGGATTTATTATGAAAACCCAACGTTTCGTCCCCGACTGCGGAGCACATTTTCAAGGGGGATCGTGGAACTTTTGAATGTCCGATGCCCACCCTGGCACGCTACTGTAAGCTACTGATAAGACTCAGGTTTTAGCAGCCACAAATGGATACCACGAAAGACTGTACAGAGGCTATAGAAATTGTAAAACACCGCAATGATTTCAATAGGACGGAGGAGGGCGTGAAGCTAAATGAAATCTGGATTCCGGTTTTGAAGAATAAATGTAACAGTCTTCCACCACGGGTCGATATTAACGGACGGTGGCAATCGGCAACGACGAATTGCGCGCGCATATCAAAAATATCAGACGTCACACCTCTGCGCGCGAGCCCTCGTAAACGGAGTTTCGCTTCAGTCAGTTGTGAGTCAGGGTGTGCCTCAGACATTCAAAAGTGCCACGATCCCCCTTGAAAATGTCCTCCGCAGTCCGGTACAAAACGTTGGGTTCCCATATTAAATCCACAAGACCACGGCATAATAGCCCGGAAATTTTTAGTAACTTCCTTTTTTTAACAAGATTCTGGGCACTTGTCTGAGCGGAGGCGCGGCCCCCAGGGCACGCCGCTGGCCGCAGGCAGAGAGTGCTGTAACGGCCGCCTCCACCGGAATTCCAAGACAGAGTCAGCTCTGTTTCTCACCTCATCAAATATCTTCCCTGCACTACATTCCCGACAGCAATAGAAAAATGCATGTACTGGTCACTTTACATCATTACAGAAATGATAGCCGGCCGCGGTGGTCGAGGGGACTGAGGCACTCCAGTCACGGTCTGCACGGCCACTACGGTCGGGGGTTCGAATCCCCCCTCGGGCATGGATATTTGTGCCGTCCTTATTATCAGCTAGTTCATAAGTAGTTTGTAAGTTTAGGGATTTATAACCCCGTAGTTAAGTCCCATAAGCTCTACAAACATTTGAACATTTTTTGAACAGAAATGATAAACACAGTTAATAAAGATGAGAGATGGGCTGCCATCTCTCAACCGCAGTAACACGGGAGGCGTCGGCTCTTGTTCAGCACCCATGGGAGGATAGGGATTCCTCCACAATGGCAGCGATCAATTCCAGTTCAATATGTTAATCACACAAACTGTCTTATGTCTCATTACTACCTTTCAAATACGTGCATTATGACAATACTAGCACTTGGGAGAATAAGCATCACTAATTAAAAACTATCTTTACCACGTGAAAACGGCGTTTAAACTCGGAGCCGAAATTAACGTACAAGCGAGTTGGTTACAACCTTGACATGAAATGATATGAGGCCAACGACAACAGTATGGTAGGGATAGGCAGAGTGACAGGCAGTGGCGGACTAGGCGTGTTGAAGTTCCGGTGAGCAATAAAAAATATGTCTCCAACCCCCATCATTATGCCTAGTTGCCAACAGTAGCAATACCAAGTTACTGGCTATAGTGACAATTAGCTCTCCGTTACGATCACTTGCATCAAAGGTTTGTAAATGAGAACTGCTGGTTGCCATCCAGGAAAGTCGTATGGAGTTTCCACAGCTCAAAGCTCTCGGCATCTGGAGCCCCCCTAAGGCAAGAGGCCCAGGGTGCTACACCCTGTTCCCCCAGTCCACCACTGGGGATTGAGAGCAGCGGTAAGTGGGGTTAGGGATAGTGGTATTCAGGGCCAGGAAACAGTGCGGAAGTAGTATCAGTAAGCAGCAATGTATTAGAGTTAGAGACCATCGGTAAGTGGGGCAAGAGAAGTGGTATAGAAGGGCCAGGGAGGGTCGCAATAGTGGATCCAGGGATCCACAGTCAGTGAGCCCAGCGACCAGTGTTATAGGTGCGGAGTGGGATAGCAGTGTAGTGGGACCAAAGATAGGTTGTAAGTGGGCGTTAGAGAGAGTGGAGCCAGTGAAGAGTGTAGTAGTGGTGCCAGTGATCAGTGTAACTGTAGCCAGGCCAGCGATAAGTCGGAAAAACAGAACAGTGGTACAGTGGGGCCAAGGAGCAGCATTACACTGTGGTCCAGTAGCTGCTGTAGATCAGAGCAGGGCTCAAGCATATAGTACATCCAGGAAGTAGTTGTTGCAATGGGACTATGCAGATATAGTAAATCCAGGGACATTGGTATAGTGGTGCCACGATCAGTGGTATCTTGGGGCCAGGGTGCGTACTGAAGTTGGGCAAGAGTGCATACATACTGTGAGTGCGTTGGTGCAGACATCAGCTGCATGTTGGGGTAGCGAAGAGTAGGACGAGAGAATGGTGAGCAGCAGAATGTGGGATCAGGAAGCCACAGTATATTAGGTGCAAGAAGCATCACTATGGTAGGGCCATGGTGAAACAGTACCCGTATAGTGTGGCCAGGGAGCAATGGTAAATGGGACTAGGGAGAAGTGGTGTAGTGAAGGTCGGAGTAATAATTATAAAGGGGCAGAGTAGCTGCAGTAAGTGAGGCCAGGGTGCGTCAACACAACAGGGCCAGGAATGAGCGATGTAGCAGGGCTAGTCTAGTGGGGAAAGGAAGCTGTGATAGTGGACCAGTGGGCAGATGCACGGAGTGGTCACTGAGCAGCAGTATACTGGGCCAGCGAGCAGTGGTGTGGTGTGGCCTGAGAGCAGCGGTATGGTAGGGGCAGCGAGGAGCCGATACATGGGGAACAGTGCACAGGAGCAGAGTGCGCCAGTAACAGCCGTATTGTAGGTCCAGAGACAGCAGTATGCAAGGCCTTGGAGAAAGGGCGTCACGAAGCCAGAGAGCAGTGATTTAGTGTTGCCAGGGTCGGCAGTTTAGTGGACTGTGGAGCAAAAGTACAATAGCCCTAGGAACATTTGTTGCCAGCAATGTAGCAGCGATATATTAGGGGGAGGCAGCAATTTTGTATTGGAGCAAGGTAGCAGCTGTACAGGGGGGCATATTTGGAATGGCATAGTGAAGTCAATGTAGCAGCAATGTAGTAGAGCTAGTAGCAAGCGGTATAGTGGGGCCAGGCAGCAGCTATGTAATTCGAAGCGGTATAAGGGGCTAGGGAGCAGCAATGTACTGGTGTCAGTGAGCGGTTGTAAGGTAAGTCTGGACAGTATAACGAACGTTATAGTGGGTCCAGGGTCTATAAAACACTGAGAAGCGGTATAGTGGGGCAAGGAAGCAAAGTGTATTGGGCCCAGTGAGAAGCAACTGGGACAAAAGGGCATCGCTATAATGGGGGAAGTGGTATAGCGATAGCAGTTGAATAGTGAGGCCATTAAGAATCGCTAAAGTTGGGCCATTTAGAATTGGAATAGTGCGGCTGATAAGCAGCTGTGTTTTGGAACCAGTCACAAGTGGTAAAGTTGGGCCAGGGAGTAGGAATGTAGTTGGACTAGTGAAAAGTGGGATAGTCGGTGTATCGGGCCCAGTGATGGTTGGTTGAATTTTGAAAGGGACTAAACTACAGTGATCATCAGTCCCTTTTTTCCATTATGTCACTAAAAATTACGTTAAACAATGCGATAAACTACAGTCAAGCTTAGAAAGAAACACGTCAAAAATGCATCAGCTGAAATGGAAGAAAGGAAGGGATTTAAAACCGTCCACGTTTCTCAAGAGTGTAAGTGGACTTGTAGATGACTAGTAACAAGGCAATGCGAGGGCAGCATTGGTCAGCATTGGTCAGCATTTTGATGAGTATTCACAGCACACGTTTTCTGCGCTCCTTCGTCGAGTGCCAGCTGAAGGTAGCCACTGTGCAAATCTATTTTTGAGAAATATTTTCCTGCACCCAATCTGTCCATTAAATCTTCTGGTCTTGGAAAAGCATGACCGTCTACAATTGTTTGTGGGTTTACTGTGGCCTTGAAATCAACATAAATGTGATTGCTATCTGACGGCTTCGGCAAAATAACAAGCGGACTCGCCCACTGGCTAGCTTGTATTGGTTCAATTGCACCATTTTCGTGCAATGTTCTAATTTCTTGTGCTACTTTGTCACGTAAAGCGAGCGGTACATCACGAGCTTTGCAAAATTTTGGTGTGGCATTTGACGTCAGAGTAATGTGCGCAACTAAATCCTTAGCGTTTCCTAGTCCTGTAGAAAATAAATCCGGAAAGTCTTTCAGTAAACTGTTTACACTGACTTTAGCATCAAAAGTGTTGACAACTAAAACATTGTCTTGCACAGTAAAACCAAAAAGATCAAAAGAATCTAGACCAAAAATATTCTCTCCTTCGTAAGACTGAAGCGCTTGAAATGTCACTGTGCACATTTGCGAACGGTAGTCCGCAGGTAGTGAACACTATCCTAGTACCGGAATTTCATTGCCACTGTACGCTGTTAATCGTGTGCCAGCGCGAGAAAGATGCGGCAATCCTAAATGATTAGAAGTTTTGTGATTGAGCAATGTGAATGATGCACCTGTGTCTAGTTGAAATTTCACTGAAATGTCATTCACACGCAAACTGACACACATTTTTCTGGCCTGGGGAACAACTTGTACTACTTCTGTGTCCATGGTGTTACGAGGGGCAGCCACTGGTTTTGAAACTACTGCATTTATTGAATAAGTATTGTCTTGTTGCTGTTTGGGCTGGGAAGATAAATTCCGTGTCTTTTGCTGTAAGCAGACTACCTTGTATATGACCTTTCCTGCCGCATGTATAGCATTTCTGCCTTCCGTGCCATGAGAAACATTTTGGGCAAGACTTCACTTCCTTAGCGGGCAAGGCTCTCTGTGTCTATCAACTTGTTTACGCTTAGCGCAGGCAGAAAGAAATACACAATGTTTGATATTGCACTCGTGGGCGCGTGATGTCGCTACAGTACACAGTGGAATTGAATCAAAGTTTTCGCTGTCACGATACCTTCCGAAAACTGTTCTACTTGATGGAAAGACAGATCTGATATTTTTAGAACCTGTTCCCTAAGTCGGCAATAAGAAATATTATAGACAATAGCGTCATGTGGCATCACATCCGAATACAAAGCTCCACACGAACACTTAAATTTGCACTTTCTAGTAAAACCTTGAAGATCTGTTATCCACTGCCGGTATGTTTGGTTCTGCCCTTTTTCACACCAGAAGAACTGATACCTAGCGGCTACTACATTATGTGCTGTTCATAATATGACGTGAGGGCTCCAATAACAGAATCATAAAAACATTCAGAAGCCTATACAGTGAGAAACAGTTTTTTGGCAAGACGGAATGATGGTGGGCTTACACATACTGAGAAATGTAATTTGACAGTACCTTGTACCCTGTGCACTGTTCCATAGGCTTAAATTGTTGCAGCCATTCTGTCCACTCCTCTCGTGCTTAGGCATACTGGTAAAATGGTGGAATTACTGGAGATGGTAGCTGCTGCAGTGGTACTTGTGTATTTTGTGGCATCGGTGGAGCCAGAAGTTGTTGCACAGTAGACAGCAAGGAGGCGATTTTTTGACTGAAACATCTACATCAATTTCTGTGCATCGAGCACACGGAGCTGCAGCGCAGTGGCTAGGATGCTTGTGTTAGTGGAGGTTGACATTTTTCAAAAACAACAAGAAGAAACAAGGCAAAACTACAGAAATTGACGCTATTCCTGCAAGAGAAATGAAAAGATTATATACTGCAATCTCTGAGTCCTATAAGAAATTGACAAGCATAATAATGTTGCAGCATAGTGTCAGAGATTTCGGATCTACTGAAATTTAATATCTCGTCGCCATGTTTTTTGTCCTGTCGCCATGTTTTTAGGCTTTCTCGCCATGTGTTTTGTCCTCCCCAGCCTATCTTTCAGGAAAGGATCTGCACAGGATGTGTGGGATGCGTGGATAGCTAAAACAGCTATACAGATTAGTAATACAAGTTTTATTTACTGAAATATACACAATACTCAACTTTAAGAGAAAACGTCTTTTCTCGCTGTGGCGTCATCTTGCACAATGCTAGCTGCGCAGAGTCCTAGTGACTGCCTATTTAGGAGCCAAGTTCAGAGGTGCCATTCCAGATGCACATCGGCCTAGATATAGCTGCTTGTAGAGGCCGCGCATCCTGGTTGCACCACCCAGGAGTCGAGGCGCCTGCATGTGATTGCCTGCCAGTAGTCTGCTGCCTTCTTCACAGTCGTTTCCGTGCGTCTGGCGTGTGGCGCTGGCTTTACGCCACAACACTCGTCACATCACCATGAACAACTTGTGTTGTAGGTATGTGGTGCGCGACCAGTACAGACTCTGAGGGCCACACACTGCTCCAGTGAGCCTCCTGGTGCTGGTGTTGGGAACGCTCATCACGTCACCATGAACAACTTGTGTTGCAGGCAGGTGGTGCGCGAGCAGTACTGCCTGTGTCATCCGGGAAGTGCACTGGAGTGCTGCGTGGTGCTGGAAATGATCGTTACATCACCATACCATGAACAACTTGTGTTGCAGGCAGATGGTGCACGAGCAGTACTGCCTGCGTCATCCGGGAAGTGCACTGGAGCGCTGAGTGGTGCTGGTGTTGGGAATGCTCGTCACGTCACCATACCATGAACAACTTGTGTTGCAGGCAGGTGGTGCGCGAGCAGTACTGCCTGTGTCATCGGGGAAGTGCACTGGAGCGCTGAGTGGTGCTGGTGTTGGGAATGCTCGTCACGTCACCATACCATGAACAACTTGTGTTGCAGGCAGGTGGTGCACGAGCAGTACTGCCTGTGTCATCCAGGAAGTGCACTGGAGCGCTGTGTGGTGCTGGTGTTGGGAATGCTCGTCACGTCACCATACCATGAACAACTTGTGTTGCAGGCAGGTGGTGCGCGAGCAGTACTGCCTGTGCCGGCCGCGCACCGCGCTGGAGCGCCGCCTGGTGCTCGTGGTTGGTGCACTTGCGCTGCTCGTCGTCGGCCTGCTCGTAGGACTCATCCTTGCGCTCGCCAGGCACAACCCAGACGTCGTCGAGCTTAAAAACTTTCTCTCCATTGCTCGCCTCAAATGGTTCCGTGTCTGACGCTTTCAAAAACATTCATTTCACAATCTGCTGTGTTATTTACCTTTTAAGTTTTTTTACGCCCCAAACGAAATATTTATTTATGATTCGGGAGTTTTGTCGTCTTGTATTCTCAATGATCTGTTCCTCGACCTTATGTGACATTAGCTTAGTGTCTGGCAGTATTCGCGAGATGTGTGTTGTCTCCGTTCGCAGATATCCTTTGTAGCGAAGCTCAGATCCCTCTGTAATCACTTGTGGTTAGAGTAATTCGAACAGAATAGCTTCAATTCGAAAGTAAAGTGCATAAACAATTTGTCCCTTTTAATGCAAACACCAACTACAAACACAATTCTTGTCTGACTAGTTACAAATGTACATCATAACGTGGAAAGAAAGCAGTATTTGTAAGTGATTTAAAGGACAGTTTTAGAGAAAGCGTTGATCCGGTGGAGAAGGATGTTATAGTGACAGTGCAAAGTCGTATCACACCTTTGTAGGAGTATTACATGAAAAATAAAACTGTGTATGGATATAGATGAGGGTTGTGGAACTGAACAGGGGTAGCGACTTTTTCCTTTTGAACAAGATATATATGCATGCTACTCCTACACGGCCTGCCAAATTATATGTCTATTCTGTAGCAGTAGTTAATCGTCCTTGTAATTAGACTTCCCTGTTGACAAATCTACACTGCTCAGGTCTCATCACCGTGACCCTTAAATCCTACAGCAAGATAAAACTTCTTTTGAAGGAATTTAGTGTGATACAACCACTATCATAAGACTGCCTACGTTAATTAGGAACGATTGGTCAAGTGACAAAATTGACCATTTGTATGAATATAAAAATGTAATTTTGCTCTGTGGCAATGTATGAGTAAAATTTGTTTATAGTAACTACAATTTGTAAATAAAGAAACTGAAGCAATAAAATAGTATGACAGCTCTAAATGTGACATTTTATTATAATTGTATTACAGACATCAGCTGCTACTGTCATTTAACAAATTTATTGTATATGAAGATGCTGATGATGACTGAGGTATCACACTACAATTATATATACATTACAAATACAGACCTTTCCAAAAATCTGTTTAATTACGAGCTGATTACAGGACGACCTACATAACTCTCAAAGTGAACAGTCCTTTTCAAAGGGAAATATACATGTATGAGAATAACTCGTAGGTCAAGAATTTTCACCATGTGTACTGTTTGGAGAGACATGTGCCACTGATACTTGTGGCTCCTGTGATGAAAGGAAAGCCCTGGAGTGTGAAGTATTTACTGCCCCTAGTAGAGAGATAAAGTTCTTTTCACACCACATTGATACCAAATTGACTGACTTCTAACTAAATTGATTACTTAATCCCCCTTCCCGATCAAAATTTCTCTAAGGTAAACCCTGGTTGAAAGTACCCTCCCATCCGGCTGGGAATTTCCCTACATTCCCCATCCTATCCAACCGTCTTTCAAGCCCCGCCCATCATAAAAAAAAAATTATGGGAAAAATCGGTCACTGTTACACAGCACAAGACTTACATTCATTTCTCTGTTATACTGCATCATGGAGATTATAACAGCAATGGAATTTCCTTTTTTTATTTCCTTTTTATTTTTAACAAAAAAAAGGTCAATTTTTACTTGCTGTGCTTTAGGAAAATCGGCGGAAATTTCGAGTGTTAGTGGGAATTTCGAAAACTGGTACAAAATTATATGTTGGAGTGGAAACTATATGGGTTATTCTCTTTATTTCATGATCACCTTTGACATGTGTATGGAATATTTTTCAAAAATCTTGATAAAAGCAATGGATACAGTTTTGCATTAAATTATTCTTTCTATTTTCACCTAGATAGATTTTGAGCACTTGAACTTTTAGATAAATACCAGACTTTATTTAGATTAATAAAGCGTCTTAATCAAATACTTTAAAATTTAACTTTATAACTGTATATGAAGGTTTGATTTTCCAGGTTTTTTTTTTCATAAGTCGATAAATGCTTATATTTATTGCTGGTATCAGTTGTGATATTTTCTGTAATTCCACGTTTTTTCATCAATTAACTATTATCTGCTGCAGTAGTTATTATATGCCTACATTTTCCAAATATACATATTTTGCTTATATTATTAAATATACCATTTTTAATAATAGACTTTATTGATAATACAAACAATAGTAACGAAAACATAGTGGCATACTACAACAATAGCAATAATTACTATTTTACATAACTGTTGAACATATATCATTAATAACAATACTGCATTGAGAATGAAATGAAATGAAAAACACGAAAAGTATTGAATTTTACAATCATGTTGTTACTGTTAAGTTCTCCCTCTTACATCTAAATAATATTCGTCTTGCACATCGTTGTAACACACACCCTAGTACCACAAGGAATTTCAAAATACTTTAGCAAGGGAAACACCTCTTTCTTCTTCTCTTCACTTAACATATTTAGTGTTGGTAAAAAGGTGGATGGAATGGTGTCTTTAGTCTCAGGAGTCAACTTGTACTGGATCTCCAGAGTATTTATCACTTACTAACACAAAAGCAATTTTCTTTGCTTCCTCATTCGAGATGACACGCTGGCTCATCAATTTGAATGGCAGTTTAGATTTTAGTACTTTTTGTGCACTTTCTTTTAGATCTGTGCTTAGAACTTTAAGAGTACCATGCTCTTCTCAAATATCATAATATTCATTAGGAGACAACAGATTTTTTTCTATCAAACGTCTGTTTCAATATCCATTAAACCAATCTTACAAATGGAGCTGGTATTGTTATGAGGTGCCCTGTATGACAGATTGATACGTTTGTAAAATATATGCTTATATTTTGATAAGGAGCGTTATTTCAGTCCTCAATTATCTTTCTTCACAGAATCTCTTGAACATATGGTTAACTGTGAGATCTGTATGCACATAGCCTCTCGAGGCTTACCCCTTCCATGGTGGCTCACCCTATATTGTCACGTTGAAATGGAAGCAGGCTTGACTTAAAAGGCAGGGTTATCGACTGAACACAGCACTTATACTGAAAGCAAGTTTATTGAGAACTGAAATGTACACGCAGCACTGACTGCTTCTCAGGCAGAGTGCTCTCCAATTAACACATTGAATGTACCTGAAATTAGAAGAATAGTTAACATAATACTATACCACATCGACACACGGGTGGGGCCTCACAGCGAAGGAGATAGCCATGGGTTAACCACGTGTGCCCAATACGAAGGCGGCAGAGGACTACCAACTCTCAGCGGATTGGCCACAGTGAAGATTTCCACAGAGCTGTAGACAGCTTCACTGCCTGAAGCTTATTCGGTGCATTCGCCATAGCCCACTGGGTACTCCAAGCCTCACACACCTTCCGGTGCAACACCGATTTAAGATCTGGTTCCCTGACGCCAATATCGAGAAGAGGCCTGCTTGGCTAATCGATCAACATGTTAATTCCCTGGTATGCCGAGTGGCCTGGGGAGCACACAAAGACCAAAGAATGGCCTGATCGGCATAGAGAGTGAACAGTATCCTGGATCGACTGCACTAATGGCTGTCGAAAGAAACACTGGTCGATCGCTTGTAAGCCACTCTGAGAGTCAGTACAGATGACAAATGACCCCCTGCGGCACACTTTGCGGTGCTGCAGAGCCCTGAGAATGGCGACCAGCTCGGCGGAGAAAATGATACTATCACATGGCAGAGAATGCTGTTCCACATGGTCGTCACGGAGAAACGCATACCCAGCATGGCCATCTACTATGGAACCATCTGTGTAGCTACGTTTTGCGGCATGAAACGAGTCGAGGAGTTGCAGCAACTGGTGACGGAGATGTCTAGGGGAAACGGAGTCCTTTGGCGCACAGGACAGATCCAGACAGAGCTGCAAATGAGGAATAGACCAAGGAAGGGTTTGAAAGGAATAGTGGAATGTGGTAGGAAGTGTAGAGGATGCGAGGGACGAAATAAGGGAACGAGCACGGACTGAGATCGAGTAACCCAACCTGGGCCTTCGTGGAGGGATAGGGACTGCATCATCTGGAAAAATGAGCTGGGGTTCGGGTGGAACAGCGAGGCCTGAACAAGGGCAACATAGGAAGCTAGCAGGTGTTGCCTGCGGAACCGCAGCAAGAGGACTCCAGCTTCTATGACGAGGCTTGTCACAGGGCTTGTGAAAAGCCCCTGTCGCCAAACAAACATCACAGTGTAAAATTGGGTCCAATGCCTGCAGTGCTGAAGGCGCACCCGAATCGTAAACTATGCAGCCATAATCTAGACGCGACTGAATGAGGGCCTTATAAAGTTGTAGGAGCGTTGGACGTGATGCTCCCCAAACAGTGTGGCTGAGACAGCGCAGGATGTTGACGTGTCGCAAGCACTTTTGTTTTAGCTGGCAAAGGTGCGGCACCCAGGTGAGACAGTAATCAAACAACATGCCTAAGAATCTGTGTGTCACTTCGACTTGTAGCAGGTCTCCAGCTAAATAAATTTCGGGTTCAGGGTGTACTTCCCGACGTCAGCACAAATGCATCACACGGGTTTTGGATGCAGAAAATTGAAAACCGAGGGCAAACGCCCATGACTGTGCCTTGCAAATTGCTATCTGCAACGGCCGTTCAGCAACGCCGATGCTGGAGGAGTTATAATACATGCAAAAGTCATCGGCATACAAGGAGGTAGAAGCCTATGACCTCAGAGCAGCAGCAAGACCATTAATAGCGACTAAAAATAAAGGAACACTAAAAACGGAACTCTGTGGGAATCCGTTCTCTTGACAATGAGATAAGCTGAAACAAGAACCAGCACGAACACGAAAAGAACGCAACGCTAGGAAGTTCTTAATGAATATAGGAAGTGGACCCCGTAAGCCCCAGTCGTACAGCGTAGACAGAATGTGAGAGCACCAAGTGGTGTCATATGCTTTCCACAGGTCAAAGAAGACGGCAACGTGGTGTTCGCAGTGAGTAAATGCTGTACGGATGGCCGATTCCAGTGACACGAGATTATCGATAGCGGAGTGGCCTTGACGGAACCCACCTTGTTGTGGCGCCAAGAGTCCCCGGTCCTCAAGGATCCACATGAGCGTCCGACTCACCAACCATTCGAGGAGCTTATATGGAGCATTGGTGAGGCTGATCGGCCACCTACGGGTCTGCCCCAGGCTTAATCACCAGAATGATAATGCTACCCAGCCAGGAGGATGGAAAAACACCCTCAAGCCATATACGATTAAACACGGCGAGAAGTTGGCGCTTGGAGTCCACTGATAGGTGTCGGAGGAACTGACTGTGAATGCGATCGGGTCCAGGGAAGGTATCTGGGCATGCAGCAAGGGCACCTTCAAACTCCTACTCAGTAAATGGGACGTTGTATGGTTCCCGACATCGCATTCAAAAGGAAATCTGATGACTCTCTGTTCGCTCTTTAAGAGCACGAAAGTCTGCACCATAAGCATCAGTTTCTGAGGTGCTTGCAAAATGATCTGCGGGGTGCTCAGCGACGGCGACAGGGTCAGTACAGATTGTATCCTAAATGCTGAGGCATGTAATTCCCGCCGGTGGGTGGTGCCCGAAGAGGCATCGAACTTGCAACCACACTTTTGAAGGAGAAGCGCGGGAAACAATGGAGGCAATGTACTTCTCCCAGGAGGCTCTCTTACTTTGGTGGATCAGTCGCCGGACCCGTGCCCGCAGACGCTTGAAGGCAACAAGATGTTCGACACAAGGTGGTTGTTGTTGTTGTTGTTGTTGTTGGTGGTGGTGGTGGTTTTTAGGGGACTAAACAGCTAGGTCATCAGTCCCCTGTTCCTAGCGAAGAGTCTACTGTCAAGAACGTAAAGAATAAAACAAAGCTCCGAAAATAAAAACTTACAAAAGGGACAGACTGACAACACAAAACGAAGAGACACAATAGGTAAAACAAAGTCATTAACTCAACTGAAAGTGGACAGCAGAGTACCATGGCTGGTTGATCACAGAGATAAAACAGATGAGCCAGACATTCTGTACACACTAAAAACCCCTAGGTAGTGTACATAATGGTTTTAATAAGTCTTTAAAAGCGCTGGATATGTGAGGACCTGAGGTATTAGGCCATAGCACCCAGCACTAGATGGAGTTGTAAATACCAGCCACAAAAACTTAAAACAGAATTAGCCGTGGAGGCATCATCGCCTAAAACTAAGGGTAGCGCGTCTGATAGGTTAAAAGACTGCCGCAAGGTGACTAAAACTGTGCAGTCCATCAAAAGATGGACTACTGTCAGCACTGCTCGACACCTTCATGCAGGTGGGGCCTCACGGCGAAGGAGATGGCCATGTTTCAACCAGGTATGCCCAATAGAAAGGCGGCTGAGGATTATTGACTCTTGATGGATCAGCCGCAATGAAGATTTCCACAGAACTGTCGACAGCTTCACTGCCCAAAGCTTATTTGATTCATTCGCCGTAACCCACTCAGTGCTCCAAGCCTCACGCACCTTCCTGTGCAATGCTAACCTGACGACCGATTCCGTGATGCCAATGGTTAATCTGGTCGACACGTTCATTCCCCAGTATGCCAATGTGGCTAGGGGTCCACAGGAAGACCAAAGAGCCGCCAGATTTGCCAAGAGAGTAAACAGTGTCTTGGATGGACTGCGCTAATGGGTGATGAGACAAGAACTGGTCGATTGCCTGCACGCCAATCAGGGAGTCACTACAAATGAACCCCTGGGGCAGGCTTTAAGGTGTTGCAGAGCTCTGAGAATGGTGACCAGCTCGGCGGAGAAAATGCTACTCTCACATGGTAGAGAATGCTGTTCCACATGGTCGTCATGAAGAAATGCATACCCAGCACGGTCATCGACTATGGAACCATTTGTGTAAATGGCTTCTGCGGCATGGAACGAATCAAGGAGTTGCAGAAACTGGCGACGGAGATGTAGCGGATAAATGGAGTCCTTCGATGCACGGGACAGATCCAGACGGAGCTGCAAACGAGGAATGGACCAAGGAAGGGTTTGAAAGGAATAGTGGAGAGTGGTAGGGAGTGGATAGGATGTGAGGGACGAGAGAAGGGAACGAACACAGACTGAGATTGGGTAACCTGACCTGGGCCATCGTGGAGGGATAGGGGGTGCAGTGCCTGGAAAAAGAAGCCGGTGGTTCAGATGGTGTGGCAAGGCCTGAACAAGGGCAACGTATGAAGCCAACAGGTGTTGCCAGTGGAACCGCAGGGAAAGGACCCCAGCTTCAACTATGATGCTTGTCACAGGGCTCGTCCAAAGAGCCCTTGTCGCTAAATGAACTCCAGAATGTAAGATTGGGTCTAATGCCTAAAGTGCTGAAGGTGCAGCCGAATCATATACTATGCAGCCATAGTCTAGGCATGACTGAATGAGCACCGTATAAAGTTGCAGGAGCGTTGGGCTGAGACAGCGTAGTATGTTGAGGTGTCGGCAGCACTTTTGTTTGAGCTGCCAAAGTAGTGGCAACCAGGTGAGATGGTTGTTGAACAACATGCCTCGAAAACAGTGCGTCTCTTCGTCACGCAGCAGATCATCAGCCAGATATAGTTCGGGTTCCGGTTGTACCGCCGGACGCCGACAGAAATGCATCACCCGGGTTTTAGATGCAGAAAATTGGAATCCGTGAGTTCACGCCCATGACTGCACCTTTCGAATAGCTCCACTAGCATCAGCGTTGCTGAACGGCGGTTGCAGATAGCTAGTGAGGAGAGAAGGGAACGGACATGGACCACAATCGGAAATCCCGACCTGGGCCGACATCGTGGGGAAGGGAGTGCAGAATGTGGGAAGAGAAGCCTATGGTTCAGATGGCAGGGTGAAGCATAAACCCGGGCATAAACCCGGGCAATATAAGACACCAACAACCATTGCCGGAGATACCACAGAGGGGGAACCCCAGCTTCAGCTAGGAGGCTCGGTACTTGACTAGTGCGAAAAGCCCCCATCGCGAGACACTCACCAGTGTGGTGAACAGGGTCTAAGACCCGCAACGCAATAGGGGCTGCTGAGTCGTAAGCCAAGCTCCTGTAATCAAGCCGTGACTGGATAAGTGTCTGTGGCTGTGGCTGTAGAACCTGTCTGGTCACGGGGAGGTATCGGGGCATGCTGACAGTTTGGAATTCCCATTCACTGAACGGGGAGTTGTATGTTGCTTGCCGGCGCATATGGAAGAACAGCTGGCGCCGTTCAACCTGCTCTTTAAGTGCACAAAAGTCTGCACTGTATGCTGCAGTTGCAGAGTTGCGAACATAATACTCCGTCATATGCTCAGCAATAGCAGTGGCATCGGTGCATACTGTACCCTGGATCTGTAAGCTGGGGATTGCTGCTGATGGACTGTAACTAAAGAGGCGTCTAACCTGGGTCCACACCTTAGATGGCGAAGTGCAAGAGCCAATGCTGGCGACATACTCCCAGCTGTCCTCTCGAAATTTGACTGAAAACCCTAAGAGATTTTGGTCATATGTTAAATATACTAGGGGCAAAACACAAATAATACCCTCACTACATGATAGTAACGACGATCCTGCCGATGACAACGCCACTAAAGCAGAGTTACTAAACATAGCTTTTAGAAACTCAATCACCAAAGAAGACGAAACCATTATTCCGGATTTCAAATTATGAACAGAGGCCGTAATGAGTAACGTAGAAGTAGATATCATCGGAGTAGTGAAGCAACTAAAATCACTTAACAAGAACAAGTCCTCTGGTCCGGATTGTATACCCATTAGATTTCTATCTGATTATGCTGAAGCGATAGCTTCTTACTTAACATCCATATACAATCGCTCTGTCAAAGAAGGATCTGTACCAAAATATTGGAAAGTTGCCAAGGTCACACCGATATTCAAGAAAGGCAGTAGGAGTAACCCAATAAACTACAGGCATATTTCATTGACTTCAATTTGCAGCAGGGTTTTGGAACATATCCTGTATTCAAATATTATGAATTATCTTGAACAGAATGATCTATTGACCCAAGGTCAACATGTATTTAGAAAATATCGTTCATGCGAAACACAACTACCTCTTTACTCATACAAAGTGATGTGTGCTATCAACAAGGGTTTGCAAACTGATTCCGTATTCCTTGATTTCCAGAAGGCTTTTGACACTGTACCTCACAAACGGATTTTAATCAAATTGCGTGTTAACGGTATATCACCCCAAATTTGCGACTGAATAGGGGATTTCCTCTCAGAGAGGACACAGTTCGTAGAAATCGATGGTAAGGCATCAACTAAAACAGAGGTGGTTTCGGGCGTTCCACAGGGTAGTGTTATTGGTCCTCTGCTGTTCCTTATTTACATAAACGATTTAGGGGAAAATCTAAGTAGCTCTCTTAGGTTGTTTGCAGATGACGCCGTCTAGTAAAATCATCTGAAAATCAAAAACAACTGCAGAACTATTTGAATAAGATATCTGTATGGTGTAAGAATTGGCAGTTGACTCTAAATAATGACAAGTGTGAAGTCGTCCACATGAGTACGAACAGTAATCCGTTAAACTTTGTTTACATGATAAATCAATCAAATGTGAAGGCCGTAAACTCCACAAAATACCCAAGAATTACAATAATACCTTTGACTTAAATTGGAATGAACACGTAAAAGCTGTATGGGTGTTGTATGATGTTGAACCTCTCGTTAAATTAGACAAATTGTTCATTGTCACAGTAATTTGGTTTAATTATGGCCCTGATATTGATGTATATAGTGTTCAATAAGAAACAGTGCATTAAACTGATTATGTGCGCAACGGATCTTTTAACAAAACAACTGTGGCAAGTCACCACATGAAACAGACTCTGACCATACTCAAAAATTATGACTGGGAGAAAAATATTAAAAAAACCACAAACCACTTTCTTAATGTTTGACTGCTAGAATTTTATGCAGATCAGTATCTGATTATTGAAATTTAGTATCATAATCAATTAACTGCAGTGTTGCGTGACAATCATTTACTATAGTGCAAATAACGAAATCTGTTTAACAAGATTACCAAAATCAATGCTGCACTTTAAATCCACTAATAACTAATTATCAAATGAAGGAAGTAGGTTAATCTTCTAACTACGTAAATGAAACAGGAAAGAAAGGTCAACTTTGTTACTTATTATTAATAATCACCATTACATTACCCACAAAATACAACTTTTTTCTAATGACATCAAATGCAATTACCTTCATTCCAACGGTGATAGTAATAAAAAATACAATATATATTCCAAATACAGTCAAATCAACTTGCTGGCACAACAGCCTCTGCTCTACATCGGAGCCATACACACAACTCCACTGCTCTCTAAACGAGCTAAACCACAAGTGCCACACTCTCTCTCTGCGTGAGCTACAATGCTATGCAATACATGATCTTTCCCAAAGATGAAACTTCACAGAGTTAAGTACACATATCGATACACACAGTAGAAGCGATATGACACATTTTCTTGCAAGCAAGTTACTCGACACAAAACAGGAGGCACAATATTAGACACTTTCTTATAAAAAAAATTTTATGGACACGTTTCACACATAGATAATGTCGTGGGAAAGGCGAACCAGAGACTGCGTTTTATTGGTAGAACCCTTAAAAGATGCAACACAACTACTAAAGACACTGCATACATTACGCTTGTCCGTCCTTTTTTGGAGTATTGCTGCCCAGTGTGGGATCCTTATCAGGTGGGTTTGACGGAGGACATCGAAAGAGTCCAAAAAAGGGCAGCTCGTTTCATATTGTCACGATTCAGGGGAGACAGCATTACGGAAATGATACAGGATCTGGGATGGGAATCTATCGCTGCGGCGTGGGCTGCTTACGAAACTACAATCGCCTACTTTCTCCTCCGAATGTGAAAATATATTGTTGACTCCCACTTACATACGTAGAAATGATCATCAGAATAAAATACGAGAAATCAGAGCCCGAGCGGAGAGATTCAGATGTTCATTCTTCCCGCATGCTATTCGAGAGTGGAATGGGAGATAAAATAATATAAAGGTGGTTTGATGAACCCTCTGCCAGGCACTTAAATGTGATTTGCAGAGTATCCCATGTAGATGTAGATGTCCTGCTTGCTCTGCCATATGAGCTGTCGAGCTCAGGCCTGAAGCCGTTTAAAGGCTATGACTTTGTCTATGGTGGGGTGGTGCTGGAGCGCTCGCCGACGATCCCGAATGGCTGCAGCGATCTCTGGCGTCCACCAAGGCACGGACTTGCACCAAGGGGAGCCAGAGGTGGTGGGGATGGAAGCCTCAGCAGCGGAAATGATGGCAGCAGTGATTTGACGAACCGCCGTGTCCACGGTGGCAGGCACTGGTACAGGAAAAGTAGCAGTGGAGGTGTAAACTTGACAATTAGCTCGATGGAGAGACCATCGAGGGGGGCTGCGTGCAGGTTGGAAGTGCAGGTGTGACACAAGGATCGGAAAATGGTCGCTGCCGCAGAGGTCATCATGGGTCCTCCAGCGGAAATGTGAGAGCAGACTCGAACTACAGAGAGAGAGGTCAATTGCTGAGTAGGTGCCTCATGCCACGCAGAAATGTGTGGGAGTCCCAGTGTTTAAGAGACAGATGTCCTGCCATGACAGAAGTGTCTCTACATCCCTACCGTGAACTGTCGTCTGTGTCTCACCCCACAGTGGGTGGTGGGCATTAAAATCCCCCAATAGGAGAAATGGTGGGGGTAGTTGTGCAATCACTGCAGCGACATCAGTGATAGAGACAGCTGCATCCGGGGGAAGGTAAAGGGAACAGATGGTGAATTCCTGCCCCGCCCAAATGCGAACAGCGATTGCCTCTAGCATCATCTGGAGAGGCACGTCAGCACTGGGGACAGTTGTGAGAACGTAGATACAAAACCCTCCTGGACCTCTGTCGTATGCCTTCCGGTTTTTGTAGTATCCTTGATATCCGCGCAGGGCTGGGGTCCATTGGGCAGGAAACCACGTTTCCTGCAATGCCAAACAGAACACAGGGAAGCAGCACAACAAGTGCTGTAATTCAGCTAGGCGGTTGAAAAAACCACCACAATTCCACTGAAGAAGTGCTTGGTCGTCGAGCTGAAAATCCATATTAAAGTTGAGTATCAGGTTCCTCCATAGTGGCATCTGCTGCCATCTGTTCAGAATCTCCATTCTCAGTGGCACTAGATTCTGGGGAACCCAGTATTACGAGATCCTCAGGAGACGCGAGGATCTCAACCACATCCTCAAAAGTAGAGGATGAGGATGCCTGTGGCTTTGTAGCCACCAAAGTGTCCTTCTTCTTCTTTAGGCATCCCTCTTGCTGACCCTTTGGTATGGAGGCCTGGGAGGGCTTCTCTGTACTGGCATCAGGGTTGGAAGAAGAGCGAGAAGCCCTTCTACCAGCAGGTCGTGGACCTTTCAGCCATTGGCTGTGATCCCTACGTACACGGTGAGAAGCCTCGGAAGGAGTGTCCCGAGGGACCCCTTCTGAGCGAGAGGGGCTGGAGGAGGCTGCTGCTTCTCTGGCTGGGAGTCGGGGACTGATGCCCAAGATGTAGATGTGGTAATTGCTCCCACAGGTGGTGTTGAAGGAGCAACAGATGAAGAGGTGCACCCACCCAACGAGGGGGCAATGGGAGATGGTTGGCCCTTAGGGCCCACAGAGTTAGAGAGCACTTGGGGTGCCGCCATCCAAATGGAAGGTGGCGACGACACGACAGTAGCAAATGACGTTACCACCCGAACGGGGTGGAGTCGCTAGAAATTTCAACGTGCTTCAGAATATGTCAAACGGTCCAGGGTCTTTACCTCCATGATTTTTCTCTCACAATGTGAAATACCTCAGTTCGGTGAGCATGGTGGATGGTGTTGCCCACAGTTCTCGCAAATGGGAGGTGAAGTACATGGGGTGTCCGGGTGCGATGGTCGTCCACATTCCCTGCAGTTAGGGCTGGAAGTACATCAGGAGGACATGTGCCTGAACTTCCAGCACCTAAACCACTACATAGGGGGAGGGACGTAGGGTTTTACGTAACACTGGTATATCATTACCTTGTCTTTCTCAGGCAGTGTATTGCCTTCGAAGGCTACAGACCCTCTGATCTTTAGGTCCCCTGTACACACGCCGAACGAAGTGAACCCTGATGTTCCAAGTTTGCTCACAACTCTTCATCAGTTTGAGAGAGGAGATCTCTGTGGTAGATTAAACCCTGGACCATGTTTAGTGACTTATGGGGCGTGATACTGACCAGAACATCACCCACCTTATTGCAGGCCAGTAATGCCCTCGACTGGGCTACAGACACCGTCTGTATCAGCAAAGCCCCATTTCGCATTTTCGAAAATGATCTTACTTCACCAAACTTGTCCTCAAGCTGCTCAACAAAGAACTGAGGTTTTGTGGTCATGAATGATTAACCATCGGGAAGCGCACTTAAAAGATATTGTGGCAAGAAGGCTCTGATCTATTAAGCACCCTCCGTTCCTTCCATGGGGTGGCTAGGTTGACGCATTAAACTTAGTTTTGTCACGCTTAGAGATGGCGTTTTTGCGACCGCCCACACTATTAATTGCTCGTTTCATTTTCGTACCACGAGCAGCTAGGAAGAAGAGGTCCACCCAGGCAGAGCCCCACTTACCTGGGTAAGCCTTATACAACTGAGGTGCGGCAGGTTCCTCACAGATTGCTCACTAGCGACTGTTCAACCTCAACAGCCATGCATCTCCTCGGCACGTAGCGCACCTTGAGATTGAGGTTTTTTTTATAGAGGTTTGTACCATCCTCGCGCTCCGGGCGATTAAGCCAAAATCCTTGGGCTCTGAAACATACAACGTTTCACCGTTGCCGAACGATGGTCGTTGAAGCACGCACAGAGCTTACGGTGTAGCAGACAGTTGGCGCGACTCAGCCCATAGCTCGGGACCCCGGGTTCGCCAAGCCCATACTCAGCAAATTAATGCTAAGCACCTGAGAGGAGATATAGTATCCGACCATATGTTATTGTTTATGAACTGTAGATTGCAACTGCGAAAAGCTAGGAATATAAGGACCCAGCTAAATAATTGAAGGAACAAACGACAGATAGTGGGGAGTAACACAGTAGAAAATGAATGGGTAGCTTTGAGGGATCAAATAGTGAGGGCAGCAGAGGGCCAAATAGGTAGATAGACAAGATCTACAAAGTAATCCTGGGATATCACAGAAAATACAAAATATAATTGATGAAAGGAGAAGATATAAAAATTCTGTAAATAATGCAGATAAACTGGAGTACAGACGACTAACAAATAAGATTGATAGAAAGTCAAAATGGCTAAGCAGGAATGGGTAGAGGGCAAATGCCGTTCTGTAGCTGAATGTATAACGAGGGAAAAAATAGATACTGTCTACAGGAAAATAAAATAAATTTGGAGACAAAAAAAGCAGCTGCATGAATATCAAGAACTCGGTTGGAAAACCAGTTCTGATTGCAGAAGGGAAAGCTAAAAAGTGGAAAGAATATATTGGAGGGGCTCTACAAAGGAAATGAACTTCGAGACAACGTTGTAGGAAGGAAAGGGGTACTGGATGAAGATGAAATAGCAAATACTGTACTGAGAGATAAATTTGACAGAGCGCTGAAAGACCTAAGTGGGAACAAGGCTCCTGGAGTAGACGACGTTCTGTCAGCTACTGAAGTCTCTGGGAGAGCCAGCCATGACATAACTACTTCACCTGGTGTGTAAGATGTATGAGACACGTGAAATACTCTCAAACTTCAATAAAAATGTAATAATGCACATTCCAAAGCTAGCAGGCGCATATAGGTGTGAAAATTACAGAACCGTCAGTTTAATAAGACATGGTTGTAAATTCTAACATGAATTATTTAGAGGAAAATGGAAAAACTGGTAGAAGCCAACCTCTGAAAAGATCAGTATGGATTTAGGAGAAATCTAGGAACATGGGAGGCAATACTCACCTTACAACTTATCTTAGAAGATAGATTACGGAAAGGCAAACCTACATTTCTAGCTTTTGTAGAAAGTTTTTTACAGTGTTGAGTGGAATACTCTCTTTAAAATTACAAAGTCGGGATGGGTAAAATATAGGGAATGGGCAATTATTTCCAACTTGTACAAAAACCAGACAGCATTTATTAGAGTTGAAGGGCAGCATTGGTTGCAAAGGGAGTTATGACAGAATTATAGCCATTTTTAACAACGTTATTTAGTTTGTATTTGAGCAAGCTGTGGAAAAAGGAGACATGCGGAGACGGAATTTACGTCCAGAGTGAAGAAATAAAAACATTGCTTTTAGCTAATGGCATTGTAATTCTGTTAGAGACAGCACAGGGTCTGAACAATGTGTTGAAACGGGCGTATAAGGCGAATATTAATAAGAGTAAAACAAGTGTAATTGAATTCTATGCAAGAAAATCAGGCGATAGTGAAGGAATTAGATTAGGTACAGTAACGAAACAGTAAAGGTGGTAGATGGGTTTTGTTACTTGGACAGTAAAATAACATATGGTGATCACAGTACAATGGATATAATATGAAACTGTAATGCAAAGAAGTGTTTTGGAAAAAGAGAAATTAATTAACATCGAATATTAATTTAAGGAAGTCTTTTCTGAAGGAATTTGTGTGGAGTGTCGCTTTTTATGGAAGCGAAACATGGGCAGTGAGTAGTTCAGACAGGAAGTGAATAAAGGTTTTTGAAATGTGGTGCTATAGAAGAACGCTGAAGATTAGTGGATAGATCGTGTAAAAAGCTACACCATTGGTATACAGTGATATCAGTGCCAATATAAAACGTTCTAATTAGCTATTTTTCATTATAATAACTTTACTAAAACTCGAATGCAAACGATTTATTTTATTCAACTAAAAAAAAGTTTTAGTAACCATAAACAACATATTATATAAAATAGTATTCTGAAACCCATTTGCCTACTATACACATACATCACAAACATGTTTATTAATGTTGGTTTGAATGATTCAATCGTCATTGTCATGTGATGAAAATAAACAAACATCATAAATAAAAATAGGCCAACAAAACCTATTACCTCACTAGAATCATTATAATGCACTGACAACAAATATTGCTCTCACAGATACAATTAATGCTAATCACATGAGTAATTACCAAATAAATAAATATAATGATACGTTTCAAATCCAGGTAAATGTTGATCACAAAGAAACGAAATAGCTACACCAAAATACATTCAATAAAATAACACACCATTTGATAACACTCACAAACTCGACTAAACCTCACACAAAGGGTCAAAACATTATACTTCTGTTGATATACAAAACGACACCATTTTTCCAAGTCAAAATAAAACACATGTCAAGAACACATTTCAAAATGCATTTACGACCACACAACACACACCAATTTAAAATAAGAAAACAAAATATTTAAATTATAAACTTTATTTACATAATTATTTTTCTATGTTCAACAGTCTTAAAAATTGTTTATTTTAGTGACACTAATTTGTACTGAGAGGTGAAAGAGGAGTGGAAGACAAAGTTTGCCATTACGGACACTGTCTGCTTGGATGTGGAAGGAGACAGATGCTTTTGTAACAAGTTGTAGAAATCAATGTTTGTGAAAATCAAACTTGCTGTATAAAATAAAACTTTGATGAGCTTAACCTGAAGTACGTAATTTCAAGAATTAAGAAAATGTTTCAGTCTCTCAGGCAATGACATCAACACCTTGGTAAATATCATTTTCTCAGAAAGTGGTTCACCCGCTTGTTTCAATTTCGTGTTGATTTCTTCTAACTTCGACATAACTGTAGCCTCCGAGTCATCACCAAATTGGAGTGAATAAAACTTTTCCTGAAGTAGATAAATACTCACTGCGGACTCCTTCTCATACACAGTTGTCAGTTTATCCCACATACCAGCTGATGACGTACAGGATAATAGGTGAGTGAGGGGCGCTAGCTCCACAATAAGTTCCTGCGCCTTAGCGTCCTTTTCCAGCCACGCCTTTTCTTCAGCTACTTTCTCTGTTGGAGGCTTAATTGCAACGCCTGTACAACATCTAAAAAACCTTTTCCTCTTAATATCACTTCCATCCACAATTTCCACACAGCCCAATTGTCCTCTCCAGATAACTTCAAGCACGTATTTGTATACTGTTCTATCGCGTCACATGAAAACAAACGCTACTTGTGCCAAAATCGTTTTTACACACGAAAAGTCTGCCGCTGCTCACAAAAACAAACTTATGCATGTGGGCCCATAACCTGTTAGCAAATGCAGTAAAAGAAGCTCGAAATAAGTCTGAGTTTGCAGAGTTTATTACAAAAATAAATTACGATACACTCCGATAGATGACGACAACAGAAGAAAAAGCACAGATGCTACACAAGAACCAAAAAACACCTCAGAAGTTAACATAAGAAAAGATCATAATTAGTGTTTTTGCTTTGAAGAAAAATAACATTAACATTGCACTTTAACAATGAGTTTCGTTATATGGACAATAAAATAACATATGATGGTTTCAGTACAGAGGGTATAAAATGCAGAGTAGCAATAGGAAGAAACATTTTTGAAAATGAGAAATTTTTTGACATCCAATATTAATTTCAATGTGAGGAAGCCCTTTCTGAAACAATTTGTCTGGAGTGTAGCATTGAACGGGAGTGAAACATGGACAATAAGGCGTTCCGACAACAAGATGATAGAGGATTTTGAAATGTGGTGCTATAGAAGAATGCTGAGGATGAGGTGGGTAAATCATGTAACTAATGAGGAGGTACTGAACAGAACTGGGAAGAAAAGAAATTTCTGGAATACCTTGACTACAAGAAGGGATCGATTGGTATGACATTCTTAGACATCAAGGAATTGTAAATTAAGCATTGGAAGGAAGTGTGTGGGGTAAATCAAGATACAAATACAGTAAGCAGATTCAGATGGATATGATGGATGTCGGTTGCCTGCCGTTCTTATGAGGAGATGAGGCAGCTCGCTCAGGATAGTGTAGGCTGGGGAGCTGCATCAAGCCAGTCTCCTGACTGCAGAACACAACAACAACAGCAGCAACAACAACAACAAAACTAACTTATGTATGATAGAAACAAATTGACTATGTGTTATCTACACGAGCTAAAACTCGCTTTTTACATTTACTTTTACAGGACACAAAAAATTACTAGTGCAATCTCTGGTGTTAAGTTAAAATAATTCTATCATCATCATCAGAGACTGCTTATGCCTTTCAGCGTTCAGTCTAGAGCATAGTCCCCCTAATAAAATTTCTCAAAGATCCCCTATTTATTGCAGACATTTTTGCCTCGTCTGATGTTAGCCATTTATTTCAAGATCATTCTTGACCGAATCCAAGTACTTTCTTGTTGGTCTACCTCATCTCCTCTTACCCTCCGCTGCCGAGGCCATGAGTCTCTTAGGTAACCTTGCTTCTCCAACACCTCACCATCTCAGCCTGTTCACTCTAACTGCTTCATCTATGGTGTTCATTCCCAGTTTTTCTTTGATTTCCTCATTATGGACACCCTCCTGCCATTGTTATCATCTATTAGTACCTGCAATCATTCTTGCTACTTTCATATCTGTGTAACGATACACTTTTTTTTAATTTCTTGTTTCTCTTTGATCAGCAATGCTTATCGCCTCCGGTTCCCTCTGACTCGCAATGCAACGAATTTAATTTCGTTCGTCATTGTTTTTACTTCCTAACGAGCGAGAAGACGGAACCATGATAGTAGTTTTACTCTCTCTCTGGTCTGTATCTAATCGGTGTAGACGTCTTTCATACCTGTATCCACTCATGTAAGTAAGAATAATGCAAGCTGTTGCTGAAAACATATTATTTAAAATAAAGCATTCCCTCTCCTTGGTTTTCATTTAAATCAAACTCCTCCACGTCAAAAATTTAATTTCTTAACGTTTTCAGCTCCTTCGCCTCTGTAATAGTTTAATGTTCAGACGCCATTAAATCGCTTCGCATTGCCTGCAAAATTTCAATCAATGAATCATCCTTATACAATACTTTGCTTGATTTGAGAACCTGCAGTCATTTCTTTTGTATTTCACAAAGACTGATCATTTTTTTAAATTATTCTATTATTACCAGTAACTTCATGTTCCACCCACAGTCACACAACAATGAAAAGCGAAGTGAACAGTCTGAACTTTGATCTCCTATGGAAAGTTATCTCCAACGTTCACATATTAAATAAATAAAAGTTATCATTTCCAGCTTCTACTACACGAACCGCAGGATCCAGCTAGATGCTTTCCGTAAGTTTTATAATGTGCTGTTGGTTGTATGGTGCCCAACTTTAACATGCAACCCGCGGTTTATTTGCTTTAATGTTCATTTTGTGCTGTACTTTAACTAACCTATTTCAAATTCAAACATTCGGTACCATCAATTCAAATTCAAATGTTTGTTAAGCTTATGGGACTTAACTACGGGGTCATCAGTCCCTAAACTTACAAACTACTTATCTGCTACCTAATACTAAGGACGGCACAAATATCCATGTCCGAAGGGGGATTCGAACCCCCGACCGTAGTGGCCGCGCAGACCGTGACTGGAACGCCTCAGTCCCCTCGGCCACCGCGGCCGGCACCATCAATTCCTTGGCCAAAAAATATAATCGCAGAATGTACTTTAACAATTATGTCATCATACGAAGCAAGGGCAACGTTATAATTAGCTCCCTTTGCGACAGGACTGGATGTCGGTAAAAAAAAAAAAAAAAAAAAAAAAAAAAAAAAAAATTTTCCTTTTCATTAATATCCACTCTGTGAAATTTGTGAAATAGCTAGTAATTGAAATTAATTAAGATTTACGTAATATTGTTACCAGTGTTTCATACCACCATTGTATGTGTCTTATCCTATTTTACTTTATTTCATGTACTACAACTACAATATTGTACGAGCCGTTCCTGAACCAATGTTTTAAAGAGAACGAGATTGCAAGACCGACCCATAAAATTTTGTATTATCTGGAGCCGTCACGTCGCGTAACAAAACAACACATCACACAGGTAAGGACGGACCAATAATTTGGCTTATTTGGTGCTTCAATAGATTCTCCTATCTGTCGATTGTATGCGCATTTCTATTCAGCATTTCTTTTAGCAATATTGTCCATTTCCCAAATTTTTCCATAGTTAGCCAGTTCACTGTTAGGAAAATTCTAGAAGTGCACAAACATGGTTGCCGTGTGCAAATATTAGCTTCGCAACTCTCGCTTGTTGCGTGTGCTGTCCTCCGTTCTGTATCAAGTCCGCCATTACAGTGCGATATTTATTAATTTATTTAAAATTAATTGAGCGTGTGAAGATAGACAGAAATCAGTTTCTCTCATTTTATTCACAATTAGTATGGTCAAAACCCGCAGCCAAACCCTAGCAATGAATACAGAAGACATTAGTAGTAACATACAACAATTTGTTCCGTCCGGTGAGGTCAGTATGGCGGCCCGGCCGGCAGAATTAATAACAGAAAATTTCGGCACCGAGCAATCGGTCGCGACTATCAGCGAATTTAACACAACAGATTAATGAACAAAAGAACCAAGTTTCTGTTTTGTCTTCAAATCTTCCACAGCAAATAAATGATCAAGTTACTGCTGTGTCCTCAAACCTTATACAACAAATTAATGATCAGAATAATCAAATTACTGCTTTGTCTTCAAATCTTACACAGCTAACTAATGAACAAAACAATCAAGTTTCTGATTTGTCTTCAAATCTTACACAGCAGATAAATGATCAAAAGAATCAAGTTTCTGTTTCTGTGTTGTCCTCTACTCTTACACAACACCTTGAATGAGTAGAATTACAACAGCAGACAAAAGAGGAAATTGTAAAACTAGAAAAAGTGCAACAAAATTCACCTACTCTAATATCTGAAGAAGTTAACAGGCAAACCAGTGCTCAAATGCAAAATTTTAAACAAGCTATTGACAGTCAATTCGGTAAAGGTTCTAAATCTTTATTTTACGAGGCCAATAATTGATACTAACCGGACAACGGTACATACAAAAACCTGTCAACCATAGAGCAGGTATGGCATGTTTTATTTAGCCTGTGATCTGTACGAAACAGTCATCAACTAATTCTAAATCTTCATTTTACGAGCCCAGTAATTGTTACTGACCGGACAAGGGTACATACAAGAACCTGTGAACCATAGAGCAGGTATAGCATGTTTTATTTATTTTATAATCTGTCTGAAAGTGTAATGAAGTGATTTCGAAAATAAAATAATTGAAACTTTATGTTAACACGTTAATTTTCACATCTTGTGAACATTGCGCGGTTTCGTGTATAAAAACATTACCGCATATTTAATTTCCAACGTCAAAAATTCTTATTTGCATGTTGCGCGGAGGTGAGGTTTGGTTACCATTGGCTGACGACAATACTCTTCTTTGTGCTGTGATTCGCTAGCCACATAATCACGTGGTCCGCAACAAATGAACATCGCGTTGCGCAACCTCCAATTCAGGCGATCGGAAGCAAATGTGCCGTATTTGGTGGATTTTGTATTTATAGTTCAATATTACGAAAGCTGGCCACTTAAATGTAACGGCGCTTGAAAGACATTTGAAAAACACTCATTTTAAGGTAAGGTATGTCGTAATTAAGTACGGAGAAATTATGCCTACACATATGAAACCTTTACCGTAAATTCGACGATATACAAGGAAAGGCTAGTAATGAAATTTTACCACCAGTTGATGGCACAATTTCCTCTTTTGTCGGCGACGTTCCTACCCTAGGCCAGTCTGTGAAAACTATTCCACCGGTTATTGACTCACTTACACGCGACGTAACGCAACGTAAACAAAACAAGAAAGCTTTGAAATTCTTGTCACACAAATAACTAGTCAAGCTGAAGCTGTTGTTAAAGACAATCAGAATCAAGTACAAGAATTTTTACAAAAAACAGAAATCGAGCTTAATGAAAAGATAGACTCTGAGCTGAATATTGTTGTATGTAATGTTACTGAACTAGTTTATAAGAAGCATGGTACGATTGTAAAAGCAATGCAGGATGACTTGAAAGAACTGAAAACTTTAGTTAAAGCACATAAACCGATAACGCACATAAATCCCAGACAGGAAACTGAACCGACTTGTGACTTTAAAGACCGACAAACAGACATAAATAGCGGCCGGGCACGTCCGAGTCAGGCGGCACACACGTGTCCGCTGCGTGACATGCAAAACGCACGTGACAATTGTTAAATTTTATTACAAATAACACGGTTTCCACAATTAAAAAGAAACATTGATTTATTTTTAAGCATAGCATTAAGACACACAAGAATGCACAACACAGGCTGGAGCTTAGCAACGTAGTAGTTATTTGTTTACCGCAAAGATTATAGAACAACACATCTCTGGTGTCAGAGAGTTTTAAAGTCAAGTTATTAAATAGAATCGTATAGAAAACACAAAACTTTAACACTCCCCCTTATTTAATAAGGCCGGTAATACACTATCAAATTATTTGTCAGGGAATTGTACAAAGAAAAATTGGACGTAGTGTAATGGGAACGTCGTCCAATATTTCATCAAATCTAAGGCGGTTATTACACTGTAATCTTTGACAAAGATCTTTTATCAAAGCTCTTTGGTCAAATCTTTGACAGTGTAATGGGTCATCTTTTATAAAAGATTTCTTTTATAAAAGATATTTGATAAAAGTTAGCGAGAGAGCCTGGCTTTTATAAAAGTTCACCATTGTATACATGCGTCTTTCGTTGCTTTGACGCCGTTTAACCTACAAATTAACGTAAAAGTGTATTCGTTGTGTCGCTACTGCCACAGTGATCCTTTTAAAGTGAGAAGTGTGCGGAATATTTATTAATACAAAGCACATTTCCAAAATGTAGGGTTAGAATCGTATAAAGAAAAAGCTACTGCTGTCAGTTGTATTCAGTGGCTCACTGAGGTTGATGATAGGGATGAAATTATATGGATCAAAGGATATATGGAGATGCATAAGTGAAATAAGTGTTTTTATTTGTATTACTCTAACCTAACCTCGTAATTCCTCCTAAAGTGATTTACATCTTCGTTCACTCATGTCTGGAATAATAAGTGAAATCTTAGGCCTACACTGTAGGATTAGTAAATTTTACTGCCTGCTGGAATAGATTTTGTATGTGGATCTAAATGGGAGGGTCTTCAGTGGAAAGGGATTCATGATATGCGTAATGAGGTACTGCACTAGTTAGCTCCATATTTTTTCTTGCTTTGCACGTTGCTTTTCGATATTTAACCACAAGTCGAGGTATTTATACGGATATTTTATGCAAAACAAATATTAGACTGCAGCAAACATAAAAATGTTTTTCGCAGCGCATATTCCACAATGAAGCCTAACATGAAAGAACTACGAAAATATTCTCTTCTTAATTATCATAGTGTCTAACGAAGTTATGTTTAGCATGACACGTTAAATTATTTCAGTTTTTCATTATTTACCCATTGACACAGCTTTAGGGCTTCCTGAAACATCGATTATAATGAAGTATTTATAAATATATGGGTGAATTAAAATATTTGCTCACACGTTCTTAAACAATTTAGGTTATTATTTCCCAGCAGTGTAGCTTGTGGAGTACATTTGTGCGAGCAGTTTTCGTATTTTCGTCTTGCTATTCACGGTTTTATCTAAAATTGTTTGCATTTTTCGTTCTTTCCAATGAATGCATTCCCGAGCAACATTATATTACGTACTATAATACAGACGCTTTACTATTTTGGAGTCTTATTCCGAGCAACTATGACGAAATATTTTACGATAGTGTAATGTGCTCCTCTGAAGTAGTTTCGTCAAAGATCTTGGATAAAATCTTTGACAAAGATCTTTGTCAAAGATCTTGTACAGTGTAATACCGGACATAACGTTCGTATTCGCAAACATGGCTAGTAGTGGAATGTTTGTGTAGTGTTTTCTAGCAGCAAAAAAAAAAAAAAAAAAAAAAAAAAAAAAAAAAATTGGAGCGTTGTATAACAGGCGACAAGGCCAATTCACTCTGTCCGTCACGTCAATTCGCGTAGCCCAATACCGTGCAGTGAAAGTGAGGTTGAGATACAATCCGTGATGTAAAAAAGTCATTAGATACGATCGGAATTGAAGAAGTAATACCCCCAAATCTTATTTACGACCGAAACAGATTTTAGAATGTATGATTTTGGTAACTTGGAGTGCTAAGTGCTGGGAAGTGAAACAACTTTCAAAACATCGACATCTGTTTACAAGCGAGTCTATGTACATATAAATACGTCAGCCAATTTTTGTAAGGAAATAAATAGAGCTTATTTACTTTAACAGCATAGTTTCCCCCCTTACATTGTTAATAACGTCATAAACAATTTAGATTATCCTCTTTGTCAGTGCTCAGATTTCCCATTTAAAACCTTATTTAACGAAACTTGCTTTATCAAGTTAACAATCTTATACACTGTTTGAGTCAGCCTTTTTGTTACTCTATTGCTAACTGTGAAGGATGAAGAGCGACAAAATAATTAGCAGTGAACGGCGTGGCTGTTCTGCCGACGGCATAAGAAAAGAAAATCCTCCCGGTCGGTAACAAATTTTATTTATCTCGCTCTGACACCCACGGTTTCATCCAAGTGTGTTTCCTTTTCTTTTTTTCCCTCCTCCTAAATGCAGACACAACGCAACTGTAGTATAAACAACAGCTCAGCATTACACCGCCATTTTGAAGCAAATTTGACAAAATATTGGATGATAGTGTAATACCCCCTTTTGCGATTCATCCAATGTCTTTGTCAAAAAATATGACCAATATTTCATTCAATTTTTTCTTCCAATTCTTTGTCCAATAATTTGATAGTGTAATACCGGCCTAACTTACACAGTCTCATATCATTGCACAACTGTCGTAATCGGACAGCAAATAATGGCTTTGTTAATATATCTGTAAGCTGATCAGCTGTGTTTATCCTTGAAATTATTATTTCACCATCTGCAACTAGCACTCGAACAAAGAAGTGTCTGAGACGGATATGTTTTGTCCGTCGATGAAACTCAGGATTGAGTGCCAGTCGAACAGCTGCTTCATTGTCCACTCGTAGATAAGGTTCTGACTCCTTTAGCTGACCAAGTTCAATGGGAGCGGACACTGTGGCTTTCGCTACCCTAAGTTGGTTTTAGTCTTGTTGGTGAGATGATTTTAATTCCTAGTGGAATGGTCTTTTAGTTTTCCCCCATTTTTCGTTGGGTTCCGTAGCATATACAATTTGGAGTTAAAGGGACTGATGACCTCGTTGTTTGGTCCCTCATGTCCATCACTACCACCACCACCACCATCCCTTGACCCAAACAATTTCTCGTGCCGCTTCACTTGCTGCTCCAACTTCAGCTTCTGTAGTAGAAATCGCAACAGAAGTTTGTTGCTGACTCAACCAACTGACAGGTGCACCACTGTACAAACAAAGAACACCAGAGGTAGATCGCCCAGTCTTTAAATCACCTCCATGATCAGCATAACTGAAGCATTCGAGAATGCATTTGTCTTTGCCACTTTTGTAAATAAGTCCATAGTCGTATGTGCCTCTCAAATAGCGAAATATTCTTTTCAGTCATATTACATCCTGCTCTGTTGGACTTTCAAGACTTCTAGATGCTACTCCAACAGCATATGCTATGTCTGATCTTGTCCCACATATCAAGTACATCAAGGATCCAACTGCTTGCCTATAAGGATATTCATTGTTGACAGGACTCCCTTCCACATTGTCATCCTTGGTAATTGGAGTTGTAACAGCTCTGCAGTCACTCATGCCAAAACGTTCCAAAACCTTCTCGACATAGTGAGTCTGACTTGAATGGAACCATCTACTTCTCTGTCAATTTCCAGTCCTAAGAAATATGATGCAGGGCTGGATTTAATCTTGAATTCTCTTCCAAGATCTTCAATAAACTGCTTAAGTTCACTATCATTGTTTGCTGCAATTAAGCCATCATCAACATAGAGTACAAAGAAAATTTTGGAAGAACCTTTCTCTCTTGTAAAAAGGCAGGGATCAGCTTCACTTCTCTTAAATCCTAATTTCAAAATGTAATTAGTGAACCTCTCATTCCAGCAAGGGGGTGCCTGTTTTAGACCATACAGACTTTTCATTAACTGACATACTTTTCCAGATCCATCATTATAACCTTCAGGCTGTGTCATAAATATTGTTTCCTTCAGGTCTCCATAAAGAAAAGCAGTAGTCACATCTATTTGTGCAATTTTCATGTTCTCCTGGGCTGCAACACTGAGAAATGTTCGAATAGTAGACATCTTTGCCACAGGACTGAAAGTTTGTTCATAATCAATCCCTTCTTTAGAGAAAATCCCTTGATAACCAGTCTAGCTTTGAATCTCACAACTGATCCATCAGCATTTGTCTACAACTTGTAAACCCATTTACAAGGAATTGCTCTTTTTCCAGAAGGTAAATCTACCAAGGTCCAAGTTCCATTCTCTTGATGTGCTGCCATTTCTTGATCCATGGCTGCTTTCCATTCATCTTGTTGACTTGAATTCATAGCTTAACAATATGAATCTGGTTCCTCTGAGGTCATTAATTTTGTGTCCCAGCCTCGTCGCCGCTTTTGTGTCTCGTTTCCGTCGTAGGTGTTGGTGGCCGAGTGGAATGAGATCGACACAGGAATATAGATAGCACGCTGGTGCAGGTACGGAGGGGAGCAGCCAGAAACTAGAAACACTAAGGTAAATTAGAATGAGATATATATTGCACAAAATTTATACAATACTTAACTTTTACATTGCACAGTACTGCAGATACATAGTTGAGCTAGAGGCCTGCTTAGTACTGCTTCCTAGTGCCTATACGATAGCCAAGTCTTCACTGGTGCCTATCTGATTACGAAGGTCCTAACTGGTTGCTATCTCAGTCCCAAGTGCACGATGTCGTTCAGTGGTGCCCACGAGCGGAGTTGCAGCAGAGGGCGCTCGTGGCTGACGTCGTAAGAACGCCGCGCCGTGCGTGCGTAGCGGCGCACGGCGAAAGTAGGTGGCACGCACTTTGGACTTGTGCGACACCACACCCATCCCCCCCAAACCGCCGCGCCGTCGTGGCATAGGGCTGAGGGCCACGGCGACGGCACTGGGAGGAGGGCCTGGGCGGGGCCGTTACTGGTGGGACGGGCGTCGTAGCTGAGGCTGGGATCGAGACGGCGTCCACGCCCCGGCATCCACCTTGCGATCCTCCAGGAAACCCGCCGAAACCTGGGGAAGGGCGCACACCCCGCCCAGAGGGAGCAGGTCATCTTCTTCTGAGGTGCGTGGCCCAAGCTGGGGGGGCCCGCACGGTCCCGGAGTCCCTCTTTGTGACGCTGTTAGCTGCGGTGACGACGGAGGCAGAGAGGCGGACTGCGTAGGAGGCGCGTCCACCTCCATGGGGATCTCGTAGTCCGGGGACGAACGATGTGGCTGTGCTCCTGGCGGTAGACTGGGTCTGGAATCAAGAAACCGGAGACAGGATTGCGAGGCCTGTGCAAGCGCAATTGGTTTCCGTGGCGCCGCAGCTCCGACCCTGTGGAAGAACATACAACATACATATTGCGACCGAGCACGCGCTGAATGGTCCCCGGCAACCATGTCTTCTTGTTGCTAGCAAACACCCTGTACAGCACCGGCGTGGAAACCTGAAACCGCTTAGCGCCATACGAACCGACTCGGTGCATGGGAGGCTGCAGCAGGTGAAGGAGATTGAGGTGACGGCAGCCGTGTAGCAGCTCGGCAGGACAAGGGCCGTCACGTGGCATGCACCGATACGTAGACAGGAAAATTTGAAGAGCTTGCTGCCTGGAGTGCTGACCTTTCATCTTTTCCATGTGAGACTTGAATGTTCGAACGAAACGTTCTGCTTCACAATTGGACTGAGGGTGAAAAGGTGCGGTGGTGATATGCTGAATGCCATTCACACGACAAAACTGTTGAAATTCCGCACTAACAAACTGAGGTCCATTGTCACTGACGATAGTTTCAGGCAAGCCTTCGATACAAAACACTGATGTTAAGGTACTGATTGTACTAGACGCCGTCGTTGAGTTCATAGCAATCACAAAAGGAGACTTGCTGAAAGCGTCTACAACGATTAACCAGCGTGTATTCCAGAAAGGTCCGGCAAAGTCAATGTGTAAACGTTGCCATGGTCCCTTGGGGCGTGGCCAGTCTGAGAAACGTTGCGGAGGAGCCGCCTGATGCTCCGCACAAACCGTACACTGTGACGTCATGCTCTCTATTTGGGCGTCCATACCAACGCAGGTACAATGACGTTTGGCCAATTGCTTTGTCCTAACAATACCCCAATGTCCTTGATGCAGGAGGCGTAACACTTCACATTGCAGGGAACGAGGAACAATCACTCTTGTTTGGTCGTTGTCCGTATGTAGCAACAGAACACCCTGACTTAAAGATAATGCATGACGTTGTGCAAAATAACGTCGAACCAGAGGCCGATCAATGTCTTTGGCTCTGGCAGGCCACCCTGAGCGAACAAAACGTGCTACCACACTTAAGTCTGCATCCGTAGCTGTTTCCTGTGCAACCCGACGAGAGTTCAAAGGGAAATCTGCGACAGCGGAAGCATCTCTGGAGTCTATCTGACAACATGCCATTTCTGAAGAATAAAATGACACATCCAGGCCAACCGGAAGTCGGGAAAGTGTGTCCGCATTGGCGTGTTTAGTGGTATGTCGGTACAAAATCTCATACTGATAATTAGACAGTATTAAGGACCATCTCTGAAGCTTTTGTGCCGTTCGTGGCGGAATTGGCTTTGTGGGTAAGAACAACGACGTGAGAGGCAAATAGAATTTTCTGCCATAGAGATAATGATGAAACTTTGTGACGCCATAAATTATTGCTAAGGCCTCCTTTTCTATCTGACTGTAATTCTGTTGCGTCGGCGTCAGTAGCATGGACGCAAAGGCAATAGGACGATCGTGAGAACCAATACGATGCGACAAAACTGCACCCAGACCGTACGACGAGGCATCAACTGCTAACACTACAGGCTTCTGTGGGTCAAAGGGAATCAAACATGCATCACTGAGTAGTGCAGACTTTAACTTGTCAAAGGCAACCTGGCAATCTTTGGACCAAACAAAAGGAACATTTTTCCTATGTAAGCGATGCAGTGAAGCTGCAATCTGAGACGCATTGGGAATAAACCTGAAATAATAGTTAAGCTTTCCCATTACTGCTTGCAGTTCGTGCACATTCTTAGGAGGAGGCAAGTCTTTGATTGCTTGAAGATGTGACTGTAAGGGATGAATTCCTTGGGCATTAATCACATGGCCTAGGTACTCTATTTCAGTTTGAAAAAACGAACACTTTGCTTTATTACAGCGTAGACCTGCTGCAGTCAACACTTTGAAAAGGCACTCCAGGTTTGCTAAATGTTCTTCAACTGTACGCCCGGATACCACAATGTCATCTAAATAGTTCGAGCAACAAGGTACAGAAACTGTCAGCTGTTCCAAAAAACGCTGAAAAATAGCGGGAGCGGAAGAACTGCCAAAGGGTAGGCGTTGAAATTGAAAAAGGCCCATGTGAGTATTAATGACGAAAAACTTTTTTGACTCGTCGTCAAGCGGAATTTGTAAGTATGCCTCTGCTAAATCAATCTTAGAAAAGAAGCGAGACTGTCCTAATTTGTCCATAAGTTCCTCAGGTCTGGGCAGGGGGTATGTGTCTACAATTGTTTGACTGTTTACTGTTGATATGAAGTCCGCACAGAGACGAAGTTTTCCTGACGGCTTGGGTATAATTACTAAAGGCGAGGCCCACTGACTCGCAGAAACAGGAGAAATCACCCCACTATCTTGCCAACGTTTAAGTTCTTCGGCAACTGCATCACGCATTGCGATAGGCACTGGTCTAGCTTTACGAAATTTTGGTACAGCAGATTCTTTTAAAGCTACATGTGCCAAGAAGTCTTTTGCACAACCTAGTTCCGGCGAAAACAAGTCACTATATTTTTCACACAATGCATTGATTTTATCCTGAGGCACTATTGACGAAATTTGAAGCACATCTCTTTGAATTGATAAACCAAACAAGTCAAAAGCATCTAGTCCAAAAATGTTCTTTGTAGATTTGGCCTGAACAACAACAAAAGCAACTGTTTTCGTTACACCTTGAAAACAGGCAGACAGGCTACACGTTCCTAGCACTGGAATATTTTGTCCTGTGTACGCTGTTAGCACTTGTTGACACGGCGACAATTTTGGCGAACCCAGAAGTTCATAAGTGTCTTTATTCATTAATGTAACAGAGGAACCAGTATCAAGCTGAAATTGCACAGTCTTATGTTCTAGAGAAAGAGTCACAAAAAGTTTTTGCCTGTGGCGCTCAACAGGTGCGCGAACGTGGGCAACGTCTGCACGCCTTGTTTGATGCGCTTGCGCATGCGCGGGCTGCGTAGTGAAGGAAGCGGCGCAGACTCGGCACATAGATTAATATCACTGTCACTAGATGGCACTACAGCCGGATCGGCGTCCGCGCAAGCATGCGAAGCTACTCCAGATTTACTAACTACTGCACTACACTCTTGAGTAGCTACTTGATGTCTACTGTCACTAGCTACACAGTACTGGGCACTTTTACAATAAGAATTTGCAGAAGGCACTAGGTTCACTACAGTATTGCATTGTACATTGTCACTTTGCTTGTCCCGAACCCTTTTCCGTTGCACATTTTTACGCGCTCGTCGGCGCTTGCAGCGTGGCTCACTACATAGTTTTGCAATAGGCGCAGAAGAACGTTCTTGCAATTGAGAACCAAGTAAAGCACTGCTGAAGTCTACAGCGTGTATGACATTCACTGCATGCACTGCTCTCGCACTTCGCGAAGCGCTGTTTCTAACGTTACTGTTATTTGAATTTACACACTGACTGAACATGTCCCAATTTGCCACATTGAAAACAGGTTGAGTTGCGACTTGGGCAATGCGCACACTTGTGGCGAGATAAACACTGAGGGCAAGACTTACGAACATTTTTCTGAAATAAGCGTTGGCGCCCGTTATTCAAATTACTGTGTCTAACACTACGGAGCGATCTTTGCGTCGCACTTTTACACTGGCTACTATTCACTGTCTGTTCAGCACAGCCTGTACTATTGTAAGAATCGCTAGTGCTACACTGAGAACTACGGCTAGGAAAGCGTCCCTTACGGCGCACTGAATTTACACTGTGGCTTTGCATTTCTACATCTGCGAAGTCAAAAGTATCATGCGCTTCTATAAGCTGCAGTACACTGTCTAATGAAGGGTCTGACTGTTTTAGAATTGCTGCCCTAATTCTGGGGTCCTGAATGTTCTGCGTAATCGCATCCCTCAACATCACGTCACTATACAAAAGTCCACAAGAGCAAGTAAATTTACATTTGCGGGTTAAGCCCTTCAACTCAGTGATCCACTCTTGGTGTGACTGTTCAGGTAATTTTTTAAGTCTGAAAAATCGGTACCGTGCCGCAGCTACGAGAACTTTTCTCTCATAATGAGCATTCAGTGCATCTACTATTTGTTCAAAGTCTACATCACGAGCAGATGCGTCGAGGAAAAGTTTTTTCAGTAACACGAAGGTGTTGGTGCCCACCACAGATAATAACAGATGCTTCACTTTCTGAGCTGTAATTTGATGAGCCGCGACGAGTTCTTGAAACTGTGCGAAGTAGTCGCTCCATTCTTCCTCACGTTCATTGTACTGGCGAAACGTAGGAAGCGTTGCGGCGGCAGGTGTGGGCTGCTGAAGCGGCAGCTGTTGTTGGTTAGCTGCTTGCGCTGTCAGCTGGGCCACTGCTTGCAGGAGTTGTGTGATTTGCACCGTCTGTAACTGAATAATTTCCATTAAGTTTGGATTCGGGTTAGCGGCCATGCTGACCGATTAGGCGCCGCGCATACAAGTAACTTATAACAAAACACAAATGCAATATGAAAGAGGACGCTCTGCAACAAAAAAGTCCACAAAACACGTAACTGAAATGTTCCCCCAAAAATCTTATAATAAGGGTGGGTGGGCGGGAGCAATATCTGCGTGCTCCGACTACTGCTGTCTGGCTGCTGCAAGCGGGATGGTCCAAGGTTCTATCCCATCCTCGTCGCCACTTTTGTGTCCCAGCCTCGTCGCCGCTTTTGTGTCTCGTTTCCGTTGTAGGTGTCGGTGGCCGAGTGGAATGAGACCGACACAGGAATATAGATAGCATGCTGGTGCAGGTACGGAGGGGAGCAGCTAGAAACTAGAAACACTAGGGTAAATTAGAATGAGATATATATTGCACAAAATTTATACAATACTTAACTTTTACATTGCACAGTACTGCAGATACATAGTTGAGCTAGAGGCCTGCTTAGTACTGCTTCCTAGTGCCTATACGATAGCCAAGTCTTCACTGGTACCTATCTGATTACGAAGGTCCTAACTGGTTGCTATCTCAGTCCCAAGTGCACGATCTCGTTCAGTGGTGCCCACGAGCGGAGTTGCAGCAGAGGGCGCTCGTGGCTGACGTCGTAAGAACGCCGCGCCGTGCGTGCATAGCGGCGCACAGCGAAAGTAGGTGGCGCGCACTTTGGACTTGTGCGACACCACAATTAAGTGCATTCCATAGTCATGAAACCTTTTAGGACATTTTAATGTTGAACGGTCACGCAGCTGTGGTCTAATTGATTCCATGTCAGATTGTTCTAATACCTCTTCAATTTCACTGTGTAAATCTTCATAACTGCAGAAATAATTTTCTCTTGGAAAACTTGATTCCATTTTGTTCTCACTTTCTTGTGAAGATTCTTGAGACTTCTGCTGAGAAAAATCAAGGTCCACAGGAACTACTGGAGTTTCATTTTGCATAATTTTCTCTTCAAAAATAACATCACGTGATCTCATCAGCTGACGTTTTTCTTCACACCAGATTCGATACCCATTATCGTGGTCATAGCCAATCAGAATTCCTTTTACTGCTTTTCGATCCATTTTCACCCTCAAATGTTTTGGAACATGAACGTAACATTTAGATACTATTACAAGCAGATGCTTCAAACCAGGCTTCTTTCCATACCATAGTTTGTATGGAGACATCCCTTCAATACTAGAAGCCCCCGTTTGATTAAGAATGTATGCTGCAGAATTTATCACTTCAGCCCAAAACGACTGAGGAATGCTTTCATGAGCATGCATCATAGCCCTGGCAGTTTCAACAAGAGTACAATTTTCCCTTTCGCTGCAGTCATTTTGCTGTGGAGTGTATGGCATAGTAAAACGTTGAATTATGCCCTCCTTCTGTAGAATCTCCCTTGTCTGTTCGTTGATGGATTCTTGTCCGTTATCACTTAGGAGGTTTTTAATTGTATGCCCAGCAGTCTTTTTTTTCATTTATAAATTGTCTTAATTTATTAGGAACTTCTGATTTTTCCTTGACAAAGTAAACAGTACGAAATTTACTGAAGTCGTCTTTGAACAAAACAAAATACCAATACCCAGACATGGACTTCTGAAAGGGGCCGCAGACATCCGTATGAATCAGCTCTACTGTTTCAGAAACTCTCTTCCGAGTACCAAATGGAAGTCGATGTGCTTTACCATAAACACAATCTTCACAGAGTTCAGAATCCAGTCCCACATTTATGCCTAATATCTTAGAGATCAGCATCTTGACATGTCGCTTATTTTGGTGTCCAAATCTTTCATTATACAACTGCAGTAAGTTTTCTTGGCTGATTTCATTTACTTCAGCAGGAATAGGTGGTTTAAGACTTCTTATCATTAATTTAAATAGTCCTCCATAATGATCACGAATGCCAATTAGTTTAGTGACATCACCAATTTTAAAATAACACGTTTCTTTTTAATTTTTGGTACATACCACACATTACTCAAAGTGATTTTTTGCCACTTTCCATTTACTGCTGCTTCCATTTCTATGGTACCCTTGCCAACAGCCTCGACAGTATCACCATCTGCTGATGTAACTGTATGTGATGTAGAAAATGGTTCAAACGTCTTGAAAAAATTGTTTGTATTGGTAATATGACTTGTTGCACCATTGTCCACAAACCAGCTACAAGTATCACACTCAGATGACATAACAACAGATGTTTCAGCAAAGAGAATCATATTCTTTGAGTTACGTTTATGTGGAGTTTCAGCTTCAGGCACACAACCTATTTGTGGCTTTTGTGGTCGACCATCCGCGATCCATTTCCAACATTTCTTGATTACATGATTTGGCTTCTTACAGTAATGACAAACAATTTTCTTTTTCCCCTGTGGTTGCTTAGAAATTTGTTTAGATGAGTTACTTGTAAGTGCTTCTTGAGATGTAGAATCTCTTCCTTTACTTGACAAGGCTTTCTCATATGCACAGAGCTGAGTTGTCAAGTTGTCAACAGTCCTATCAGTTTTTGACATAAGCATCCAACTTGATTTAAATGAAAAATACTCATCTGGTAGAGTGCCTAAAATCTTGCAAATTAAAAATAAATCAGGTAATTCTGGATTATTTCCTACATCTTTAGCCATTTCTTGCTTCAAATCATTCCACAGATTTTTCAGCTTTGATATATGAGTTGCTACATCATCATTTGAATGTTTCACAAATCCAAAAAATCGTAAACAGAGATCATAAACTTTATCTTCAGAAACACCATCAAATAATTTATGCAGTTCTGCCCACACTTCACGAGAAGTATTAAGACACATTATTTTCTGCAATGTTTCTTCTGTCATATTAGTAGTCAACACAATCAAAGCATTGCTGTCTAACCAACCTACCTTCGATGACATCAAGTGCTCCAGGAATACCATGTAAACACACATTTGCTTTATACTTCCACGTATTCCAGTTTGATTGCCCTTCAAGTAAACCAATGCTAATCACTCTTGTCGAATCCATATTCGAAATTCACAAACTGAATCCACACGTAATCTAATATACGAAAGTCACAGTACATTACTTTCGAAGTTTTCACTTTATTCACATATGGAAAAATACGCAAACTATGTGTCTTCAAATGCCTTAAATTCCACAATAGTGTGCCTGGGCCCATAACCTGTTAAATTTTATCACAAATAACACGGTTTCCTCCATTAAAAAGAAACATTGATTTATTTTTAAGCATAACATTAAGATACACAAGATTGCACAACAACACAGGCTGGTGCTTAGCAACGCAATAGTGATTTGTTTACAGCAAAGATTATAGAACAACACATCTCTGGTGTCAGAGAGTTAAAGTCAAGTTATTAAATAGAATTGTATAGAAAACACAAAACTTTAACAACAATTTTCCTGATTGTACCATGTCCGGTAGTAGGAATCTGATGTCACCAGAGCACTCATCTTTCATGCCTAATAACGGAATCAATATCAGTAACGTCACGATGGACAAAAATATGATCAAACATCATCAGTTTCAGATTTTTGCAGGTGACAGTAAAAGTGTACATCCTGTTGTTTTTATTCAATCATTCCAAGACTTTTTGCCAGAATCTTGGTCAGGAAAACGAAAGATGTGGTTTATCACAGGATATATACAAGGTGTGAGCAAAGTATGGGCACATCAGGCTTCCAAAACTTGTGAAACTGTAGAAGAATTTGAACAAGAATTTCTTGCGAAATTTAGGTCCCCTGCTACGCAAGAGCGCCTGCGGAATGAAGTTTACAATCCGCAGCCATTTAATGAACGCAATGGTAGTCTCAGCAAGTATTTTCAAAAGTATATAAATAAATCAAAATTTTTTGATGAACCTCTGGGCTACAGAGAAGTGCTTCGGGTAGTAATGGCAAAATTGCCAACACACCTGCGACTGGAACTCGCACACGCTCCCGAGCACAATTTAGAAAGTTTTCTAAATTATGTGGACAAGCTGGATTTAATTTTTGAAGATAGACATGCACATTTTGGAAACGAGTGTGCAAACCAATATGGTTTCAGAAATTTCAAGAATAACAATCAGAACGGAAACTTCTGTAACAACCATAATACTGGTAATAGCCAGCTTGTGTTGTATTACTCGCCAGCCCAATGTTTACAAAACATGCCACACCCACCTCAGCCGCAGCAGCCAGCATTTGTTAATACCTCTGGTCAGCAACAGAGGGAGAGCTTAAGTTCACGACTTTGGGAGCCAGCGTGACGTCATTATGACGTGTACATGCTGTATCGAAGAGGCCACATAATCACATATCGACTTTTGTGAATTTCGAGATACTGCGTAGCGCCTCCTTCAATTCGTTGTTCTAGCGTTTTGCGTTTCCTTCAAACGTTGTTAGTTATCTTGTTTTCTTAGTATGTCGACTTACTATGAGAGCACAATGAGAGAAAAGCTGAAACATTTCAGCGTTAATAATGACGGAAAATTGTGTGGCTACTGTGAAATACAAGAATAAGTTGATATGCTTCTTACGCAGTTCAAGTGCATCGGCTACTCTTACTCCGTGAGAGATAGTACACAGCATCTAAAATAAGCAGGTGAAGTCAGAAGTAAGGTAATGTCTTGTTTTCGTTACTGTAGCATGTATATCGCTCAATTTTATTTTAATCTTTCTGTGTGATCACGAAAACGCATTTTGGAGTGTCTACCAGTTGTACATAGCTAAGCAAAAGTAATTGTAACATATGTAGCCGATAAAATAATGTGTGTTCAGTTGTTTAATAAGTTCCTCTGCTTCGTTGTCTGTGAGAAAATAATTTTTCACACTGTCATGTCCGATTCTTTGGCCGTTTCGTTAAACCATTTTATTTGTACATTTGCAGGTTGTCCAAAATTCTTCTTCACCCAAAGTGAAGGGAACGTTGAGATCCGATTTTACGGATTTCCATCTTCTATAGTAAGCACAAATCACCGTAAATGTATTCTTGGACCTAAGTATTATAAAGACAAGGAGGCGGCAGTTCCAGATCACCTGGTTGGTAATCTCATTACTTCATTTCTTATCCATCTGTAAATAATAATAAGTGTTCGTTTACAGCGTAAACTAAGAAAAGTAAGGCGTCATTGAAGACAGGGTATATGCTGTCCTGCAATTCACTATTAATTTGGTATTATAAAAACCGGGGAAAAAGGGAGGTGACAAACCATCTCCCTCAACAAGTGACTTCTTCAATTCAAACGTTTTTACAATCTCTCCCCCCTCCCCCACACTGTTCTTTGGAAGTTGTTTCTTAAAGTTGCTTTAATTGTTTTAGTTGTTTTACTAACAAATTAAAATTTGTTTGACATAAATCAGTGCATTTTTGTTAATCGACTCTTACGCTATTTTGAAGTCCATAAAAGTACATATAGGTCTATATTAAGTTGCTACTTTTATTTCTCTGTAATTTAACCTTGGATAAAAGCTTGTAGGTCACTGGTAGGAGGAAGAGTCTCCTATAGTTGTTAGCATCTGTTTGTTTCTTTTTTATATAGTGGATGTATTAGTGCAGATGTCCATACTAATGGTGAACTGTGTTTTCCAAATTTGATTGAATATTTCTGATATACTATCAGGTGTCACCATAGTACTTCTCCAGATGAGTTATTGTTTTTGGGTAATTGTATTATTTCTCTTATTGTTGGTGGTGGTTTTGACTTTAATGATGAAATCAAATCATAAGAAATTGTTGTTGCTCATAATCTGTGTAGCATGAAAATTTGTTTTAAGATCTATTTATTTACCAACAAATTTTTAAAGTGTTAGTTACAAAAATTAAACATAGCATAAATTTACCTGAATTATTTGCATACCGTATGCTATCTGAATATGTTTCCAGTACACCGAAAAAGTCCAACAAGATCTCCAATTCCTGCTGATATCATATGGCCCGTGCCAGAAGTTGTCTCCTGAATCCCTCTCACTCTCCACCCCACCAGCACACACCCACGTTGTACACACTCCCCAAAATCCACAAATCTTGGACACAAAAATTGAAGATTGTTACTGTGCTTCTACTGAATGAATTTCAGTTCTCATTGTCTAACAGCTTCAAGCAATTGTCCAACGTCTATCCTCCCATGTCAAGGATACCATCAAATGGGGTGATTTCAGACACGGGGGTGATTTCAGACAATGTGGTTTATCTTCTCTTTCCTGCTACATAGCAATGAATTAGTGCTAATTTCCACCTCCATGCACTGCTTATTTCATGCATGAGTCCTGCATCTGGCACTCCTGTGTTTGGATTGATTGATTACCGACATAGTAATCAGTCGGACAGTCTCATTGTCCAAAGTTCTCATTGTGTTAAGGAGCGGAAACTTTCTGTTGCTGTGACTGGCAAAAAAATATTGTAGCCTCAGTTGCCAATGGGATCAGTAGGCTGCAGTACTGTGATAAGTTTTGTACCATATTGTCACAAGTTTTGTGAGGTTATTTAAAAATTGTGGACTTTGTGGGGTGATTTAGGACAATGTCAAGAATGTATAAAAGTAAGAAAGGTGTTCAAGGACGATGTAATTAAGACCCAGAAATTTTAAAGAGAGCAGTTTGAGATATTCAGTGTGGCAAATTAACATATAGAAAAGCCTATAATCAATAAAATTCCTTATTTCAGTCCTTATCCATTATTTTATTGATGGAGTCCTTAAGATATGTTAAAAGACACTAAAATCAAACAGAAAGAAAGTAGAATAGAAGAAAATGTCAATTTGTGTCCGAAATCATCCCATACACTTCAAAACAGAAATTGAAGAGAGAGATTCAGTCTGACAAAACCTATGAATGTTATGATGGAAATAATCTCAAAACTGAAATCACCCCATTTGACAGTACCGAGCACTTCCTTCACTGACTCTCCATCATTCCCACCCCTATACGTCCTTGGCCCTTACTTGTCACAATAGATGCCACATCCCTTTACACCAACATCCCACATGTATATGGCCTTGCTGATCCGCCAACCTCCCTCAGAATCCAAACCTCCACAAACTTTATCCTAACAAATAACTATTTTTCCTTTGAGGCAAAGTATACAATCAAGTCCGTGGCATAGCCATGGACACCCACTTTGCTTACTCCCATGTCAATGTCTTTACAGACCACCTGAAGAAAACCTTCCTAGCATCCTAAAACCTCAAACCTCTGATCTATTACAGAATCATTGATGATATTTTCATGATCTGAACTCAGAGTCAGGAAACCTTAACCTCCTATCTTCACAACCTTAACTACTTCTGTCCCCTCCACATCACCTGATTTTTATCAACCCACTGTGCCACATTCCTGGATGTTCACCTTTTGACAGTTGCCATCCATTTCCACTTCAAAAAATTTCTACCTTACAGCCAAGATACCTATGCCTAGTGTATCTCATTTACATAAAGCACATAAAACTTGTTGCAGTACCTAAGGTTTTCATACTAAACACATGCTACATTTTCATAAGTGAATAACTGGAAATTTCTGGTGAGTATTTTCCTGAAAAAATTGTGAAAATTTGAGGACAAATTATAGTAAATTTGGTTTACAGTACATACCACTAAACCAGAGGCAAAATTACCAGAAAATATTTTACCGGATATGACAGTTTGTCCTCAAAAGCTTCTCCAAATCACAATGTAACTAAGAAATAATTTTTAATGAACCAATTATAGCCTGATCTTCAAGCATATAACAGGAATGAAAGTCAGCATGAGAATAATGAAATCATGCTTAAAATGACAAATGTAATCACAGTTTAAATATATATTGTCTCATTAAAATTGAAGCAGGCTTGACCTCGAAGGCAGGGTTGTCGAGAGAACACAGCACTTATACTGAAAGCAGGTTTATTGTGAACTGAAATGTACACGCAGGACTGACTGACTCTCGGTCAGAGTGCTCTGCTATTTTTACACAGACAGAATGTACCAGAAATTAGAAGAATAGTTAACATAATAAACAAATAGAAATTAAAAGTGAACATAAGAAGCATGTAGAACATTCTAGAAATCTTAATTACAATAAAATAAATTTCTGCCAGTGGATGGGATTGAACCGGCAACCTTCAGCACCGCCGTCGGTGACCTATCACTTGCACCACACTGGCAGTTGCTTAATGTGCGGTCTCGTGGCATTGCTTCCTCTCTTGAAAGAAACAGCGACCCGCTGTTAGGTTCCCCTTGGAGCCAGCTGCAATGTCCTGGATGTTGATCTTGTTATGGGCCCTCTGTATGGCAGTTCTGGAGAATCCTTCCCTTCTGCACGATTATCGACAACAGACGTTCTTGTCGTGGCTTCATCAGTATCAGTACCATCCTTATAGTACTTGACCAAGAAGCTATTTTCGACTATCTGCTCTTCAGGATCATGGTAAGGCTGTATGCAGAGGACATGAACAATGTTTCTTCGTTTTTGTCATTTCAACGACGGCTCATAATCCTTGATTTTGTATATAATGTCTGACAGGCGGAGTATCACACAATACCAACCAAAGTATCGCTTCAATAACTTTTCTGATAGTCCAACTTTCTGTACAGGGGTAAAAGTCCATATCAGATCCCCTGGGCTGTACACAAGTCGGTGCTTGTCATTATACTGCTGATGGTCTTTCTCCTAGTTGTCCAGCGCCCATATGCAAGCCAGCTGTCTTGTTTCTTCAACCCTGGTGATGATTTCACATAATCATTCTGAGTGTCAACCGGTTGGAACGGGAATAGCGTATCCATTGTCGTCTCAGCTTCATGGACATGCAGCAGGAAAATCGGCATGAAGCCAGTGGTGTCTTGTCTCGCTGTATTATAAGCAAATGTCATGACTAGCAGTATTGTATTCCAATCCTGCTCAACATTGACATACATCGACAGAATATCTGCTAACCTCTTGTTGAAATGTTCTGTAAGACCATTTGTCTGAGGATGGTATGCAGTTGTTATTCTGCGGACAATGTCACAACATGACATTACCTCTGATACTAGTTTTGACTGTAATACTTTTCCACAATCAGATATCATCTCACATGGTATTCCATGCTTCAAAATAATGTCTTCTACAAGGAATTTTGCGATCTCTGGAGCTTCTGCAGTCGGCACAGGTTAGGTGACAGCGTAGCGTGTGAGTTGGTCAGTGCAGACTATTATCCATCGGTTACAGTTGTCCACTTCGGGAACCTCCCTAAAAGATCGATCCCAACTCAGTGGAATGGAGCTGCTGTAGGAGGAATCAGTAAGAAATGCCCTGGAGGTAATCGCAGCACATGCTACCGACGCTGGCGCTCTTTACAGTGACTCACATAATGCTTGACAGATCGGTACAGACCTTTCCAGTAATACCTGTGTCTGATTCTGTCTAGGGTCTTCACGAACCCAAGAGGACTGGATATTGGAGCATCATGGAAATACTTGAGAATAGCTGGCTGGAGATGAGTTGGAATTACCAGTACCCATTTGGGGCCCAGTGGATCGTAGTTGCTCTTATACAATGTCCCATTTATAAGTTGGAATCCTCCATTGGTCGGTTCTCCTTTCTCCAAGGCCTCTATGGTTTTTAATAGTGCTGGATCTTCCCTCTGTTCAGCTGTAACATCACCTAATCAGTGAGGGCTGAAATTTCATTCATGCTGTTGTGTTCCACTAATGTATTCCTCGAAAGGCAGTCAGCATACTTGTGTTAGCGCTCGTTCTTGAATACCACTGTGACATCGTACTCTTGGTGCACATCTTGCTAGTCGGCCTGATGGATCCTTCAAATTGCACAGCCAACATAAAGAATGATGGTCTGTCGCGACAGTGAATTGTCCGTCGAATAAATACTGCCAGAACTTGTTGATAGCCCAGATAACAGTGAGACATTCCTTCTCAATTGTAGAGTAGTTTATCTCGGACTTTGAAAGTACTCTTGATGCATGGGCTATTACCTTTTCAGCACCTTCCTGAACTTGTACAAGTACTGCACCAATTCCATACCCACTGGTATCTGTGTGAAATTCAGTTTCCACATTTATGTCATACAAAGCTAGAACTGGTGCAGAAGTTAGTGCCTCCTTAAGTGCCTGGAAAGCTATTTCTTTTGTCTCATCCCAGTAAAACTTGGCATCTCCCTGCAGAAGTTCTTGCAATGGACATGCCTTGTTACAAAATCCTTTTATGAAATGTCGGTAGTATGAGCACAGCCCGAGGAAACTTCTCACATCACAAATGTGCTGAGGAGTTGGAAATTCTGTGACTGCCCTTACTTTATCTGGATCACAATGGACACCATCTCCGTTGACCAGGTCCCCAGGATTTTTATCTCTTTGGCAACAAAGAGGCACTTGTTTGGATTGAGGCAGAGTCCTGCAGTCTGAACAGACTTCAGCACAGTTGACAGGTGACTCAGATGTTCTTCAAATGTTTTTGAGAAAACGACAATGTCATCTAAATAGCAAAGACACATTGTCCATTTAAAGTGTCGAAGCAAGTTGTCCATCATTCATTTGAATATAGCTGGAGCATTATATAATCCAAATGGCATTATTTTGAATTCATAGATGCCATCAGGTGTAATAAAAGCCATCTTCTCCCTGTCAGCTTCATCAACCTGGATTTGCCAGTAACCTGTCTGCAAGTCCATAGTTGAAAAGTATGTAGCTTCTTTCAAGGAGTCTAAGGTGTCATCAGTGCATGGCAATGGGTAGACATCTTTCTTTGTAATCATGTTCAGCTGCCGATAGTTGACACAGAATCGCCATGTGCCAGCCTTCTTCTTTACGAGGACCACCGGAGATGACCAAGGACTCTCTGAAGGTTGAATAATGTCATTGTGCAACATCTTCTCCATTTCCTCCTGAATTATCCGTCTTTCAACTGGCAACACTCTATACAAACGCTGGCTAATTGGTGGATGATCCCCAGTATTGATACGGTGCCTTATCGTGGGTCATTTCGTATGAATTTTCCCCTGCTGAGGTGTGAATGCACCCAAAAAATGGTGTAATATAGCTAACACACGCTGCCATTGCTCCTTGGTCAGTTCGGGCTCTATTGGTAGTTCCATAGTTGTTTCCTCCAGCATGTTGTCTGTACTAACAGCAGAACATGGGTCTTCTTTGATGACTTTGAGCTAACCATCATGCATTGGTTCAGCTGTCCCGATACACATTCCCTTGGGGATAAGTTGCGACTGATCATGACAATTAGTGATCCAAATCTCTCCTTGACCACCAGTAATTCTTATGATAGGCACTGGTATGTAAATTTGTTTTGTGAGCCTGATAAACATTTTACTATCAACAAGAATTTCACAGTTCAACCAGTCATCTGTGTTTGTGACTACATCTCTTCTTATTGTCAACAGCGGTATCGTCACATTGTCAACAGGAAATAGCTTCCCAGAAAATTCTGTATTACGTGTATCCATTGGAACGACTTCCTCAATTTGCAGCTCCGATCGTCCACAGTCAATGATAGCTTGGGTTGCTTGAAGGAAGTCCCATCCAAGGATGACATTATGACTACATTCTGTTAAAACTACAAATTCAAACAGCTGAGTGCTTTTGTTGCTGGCTATTCTTGCAACACAATTTCCTGCTGGCTGGACATACTTTCCATTTGCGACCTTCGGCACAGTTGCCCCCGTATCACAGTACATTGTCTTCCTTAGTGTGCGGTGGTAATTATCCGACAACACAGAGAAAGAAGTTTCTGAATCAACCAGTGCCCGAACAGAATGGCCGTCGATTATGACGTCGATCAGATTTCTCGACATCTTAGCAACTGTCGTCCATGGAGGATTTTCATCTGCGGCAGCCTCACCTCTGTAGATGGTCGCCTTGTGTAGTTTTCCTGGGTGCGGTGGCTAGGGGAGCGGCTGGTACCTCTGTACGGCGACGGTGGACAGCAGCGGTGCGTTGGGGAGAGACCTTGTCCAGGATATGGTGATGGACTTCTTCCAATAGGTCGACTGAACTCATCAGCAGGTGACTGCCGGGGTAGAACTGCTCTGATGGCTGACATCTTGCGGCAAAATAATCGTCCAATACTCGACTCCTCTCTCTGCAGTAGCATACGACATGTCCAGGGCGCCCACAGTGGAAACACAGTGGTGTGTTGTCTTCTGTTCTCCAGACATCTGTTCTTCTGCAGGGCGTCATACTTATGGGGGTAGTTGGTTGTGGCCACGTTGGCCAGTTCATATGCTGCTGTTTGGCGGCTGCAGCATAAGTCATAGCAGAGCGATGCCATTATTCATGCCGGGTGCGATTGATGAGGCAGACAGGAGTTAATGTCTGAAATACCTCTTCCTCAGTGACGTCGGCTCCCTCGTGACTTGCAGGGCTTACATCCATGGCAACAATCTGATGCTCGCTCGTTCTAACAGTCCCGGTTACCATAAATCGTTGTAATTCTTCTCTCACAATTTGTCGTATGAGAGAAGCCAAGTCATGCTGGTCTTTCACAATGGCCATAGGGACTACATTCGGGAGTCTGTCATACGTCTTTCATCCAACCCTCCTTTGTTGCATCTCTTCAATACGTTGGCACCTCATGATGAACTCTTCTGTCGTAGCGACATCTTTTATCAGAAGAGCTTGGTACATGTCTTCCACAATACCTTTCATCAGGTGCATGATTTTGTTGGCCTCAGTCATATTCAGATTGACTATGTTACACAGGACCAAAACATTCTGTATGTACGACTGTGTTGGCTCACCATGTCGTTGGACCTGGTTCTTCAGTTGTTCTTCCACCTAGCGGATTTGTCCCTGGCGGTCCCCAAATGTTTTCTTAAGTTCCATCTGTCCATCAGTCATACACCTTGTCTTCTTTGTTCTCAAACCATTGCTGGGCTGTTCTGTCCAGGTAGAAATAAACATTGGCCAAGCACATTGTATGACCCCACCTGTTGTACTTGGTGACTTGGTCAACCCTTTAAGCCATTTGTTGGGATCGTGCCCAGCATCTCCAGAGAACACTGATGGGTGTCTGATGTGCAGCTGGCGTACCACTGGTTTAGTGTCCATGGCTCTTCTGATGATAGGGACTTTTGGAAGGATTTACTTGGTATATCCTTAGTATTCCGGTTCTATTCCATGTAAGCGACAGCTTTTATGTTGCCTAATCAGAGCCATGGTGATGTAGCTGTTGCACAGGATACCCAGCACCTCCACCAAACAATGTTGTATTGAAATGGAAGCAGGCTTGACTTCGAAGTCAAATGAACACAGTACTTATACTGAAAGTAGGTTTATTGAAACGTACACACAGCTTTGACTGACTCTCGGTCAGTGTGCTCTGCTATTTTTACACAGACAGAATGTACCACAAATTAGAAGAATGGTTAATATAAGAAACAAGTAGAAATTACAAGTGAACATAAGAAGCATGTAGAACATTCTGGAAATGTTAATTACAAATAAATACATTTTTGCTGGTGGACGGGATTGAACCGGCGACCTTCAGCACCGCAGTCGGTGAGCTATCCCTTGCAGCCCGCTGGCAGTTGCTTAACATGGGTCTTGCAGCAATATAAATATGAGTTGAAGAATTTTATGTAAACCAAACTGGAAACAAAATGAAATGTTTTTTGTTTTTATCTTCACAAAATTCTGTTTTTAATCTTTTGACTAACTCTACCAGAAGTATATTTATTTGAAGGGGGCTGTATTTATTTTTATTTTCCTATCAGATTTGGTGGTAAAAACCTGAATTCTCTATGGTTTTATTAACAGGGTTCAATTTTGTTTTCAAAATTTTTAGTAGTTTCCTATACTCTTTCATCCACATTTTCTCTCCTGCCTTTTGTGTTCATTCACTACTAAAGTCTTTTCTCTATAATGTTCAAGTCTATTTGATAGGCTGCCTGCACACAATCCTGCAACTTCACAGGATACAGGATAAAGGCTGTTAATCTTTCCTCGAACAGTTTCCTGGATGGTCTTTTTAGGCGCAGCCCATTTGTACCTGGATTTTTTCACAGACACATAATATGTGCACTTACATATTCAAAAAAAATTCTAAACATTTGGAAGTTGTGTCTATTATCATTACTGTAATGTATTTTATCATTCCAGAAATGCACAACTTTAAAAGTTTAGCAGTAATGAGACATAACAAAAATAAGAAACGAGTCAAATGTTTTTGATATGTTGCGTTTTGCAGCTCTTAAATATTGTAGAAAAGACATTTTTTAAAATATACACGAAAGCTGCTTTTATTTGAAATGCTGACGACTAGTTTCGGGCTTTGCCCATTTTCTATGTCACGTATAACAGAGAACAAAGTGTGTTTTACATGAAATTACATTAATATGGTAATGTTATATTGACTGTACAAGTTGTAATTACTTACATTACAATAGCAGCTGATAAGTGGTTTCCTGTATTCTTTTGAGATCAAATATGCAAAAACTACCACGGGAAGTTTGATGTAAATACTGTGCATGATTTTATTTGTCTCTCATTTCTGTAATGGGTTTTATAAATTAAATAATAGTGGCCATAATTGGATTCACTTATGTATCACATACTCTCATAACCTGTCTCCCATAAAAGTCACTTTGATTTAGCATGTGTGTGCATAGAAAATGAACATACTCGTTTCTTATTGTAGAAAAGACATTTTTTAAAATATGCACCAAAGCTGCTTTTATTTGAAATGTGGACGACTAGTTTCCGGCTTTGCCCATTTTCTAAGTCACCTATTACAGAGAACAAAGTATGTTTTACATGAACACACTTTGTTCTCTGTAATAGGTGACTTAGAAAATGGGCAAAGCCCAAAACTAGTCGTCAGCATTTCAAATAAAAGCAGCTTTGGTGCATATTTTAAAAAATGTCTTTTCTACAATAAGAAACGAGTATGTTCATTTTCTATGCACACACATGCTAAATCAAAGGGACTTGTATGGGAGACAGGTTATGAGAGTATGTGATACATAAGTGAATCCAATTATGGCCACTATTATTTAATTTATAAAACCCATTACAGAAATGAGAGACAAATAAAATCATGCACAATATTTACATCAAACTTCCCGTGGTAGTTTTTGTATATTTGATCTCAAAAGAATACAGGAAACCACTTATCAGCTGCTATTGTAAATAGTAATTCAATTCACAGTGGAATTTCTTTCAATATTGTCATAAAAAGTGTAGGGTTTGTTGGTGTTACAGTAAATGAGACGTAAAGTTGGTGACAACTATTAACATGCAACATTTTGCAGATTTGATTTCTATATTGATATATACAGTATTTGTATTTATTTTTCATGCTTTTAGTGCAAGAACACAATAAAAATGAAAAAGGTACACATCAATGTTTTATACTTTTGCAAATACTGAGTAATGCATTTTGTGACAGTTACAGAAATGATAATTTAACACTTAAGAAAGTAAAATATTGCTTCAGAAATATCAAGGTTTTTTTAAAATATCATAGAGGTTGGAACAAACCTATTTCATTTAACAGAAAGGGAAATATACGAAAAAATCTCACAATTTTATTGGGACATGTTTGGCCCGTTATATGAAAACCACCCATATATGTCCATCCAGAAATGAGACATCCTACCCAAGATCTTCCCCACCCTTCTAAGGTGATGTTCTGCCACCCATCCAACCCTCTTAACACCCTAATCCATCTACATGTCACCCCAAACCCCAGCCACCCATCACAGGGATTGTATCCCTGTGGAAGCTACCACTGCAAAACCTGCCCAGAGCACCCATGCCACACTCAGTCCTGTCACAGACTTATTCTACCCAACCAAAGGCCAGCTGTGAAAGTAGACATGCAATTTATCAACTGCGCTGCAATCACTGCACAGCATTTCATATTGGCATGACCACTAACCAGCTGTCCATTCGGACATACAACTGCTGCCAAACTGTGGTCAAAAACAGGAAAAGCACCCTGTAGCAAGGGCATGAAGTTGAGTATTGCACTATTTGCATGGATACACCATAACCCTGGCCATCTGTATCCTCCCTATCTGCCACCCCACATAACAGATTTTCTGAACTACACATAAGGGGGTTATCCTTTTAGCATATTCTCCAATTTAGCATATTCATGCCTCAAACTATGATAACTTCCTTCTTCCTCACGTCCAAAAGTTCCTGCCCCCTCTATCCTACACCTCCCCGTTTCTAGCCTCCAGGAATGTGAGTGTGAGCGTAAGTGTTCAAATTCAAATGTTTGTAAAGCTCATTGGACTTAACTGCAGGGTCATCAGTCCCTAAATTTACAAACTATTTATGAACTAACTTATGCTAAAGACAACACAAACACCCATGCCCGAGGGAGGATTCGCACCTATGATGCGGGACGCCGCACAATCCGCAACATGGCGCTGCAGACCACTCGGCTAGTCCCACGTGGCAGTGTAAGTGTGTGTGTGTTTTAATTGCATCTTTTTTTTATGAAGGCTACTGGCAAAAAGCAAAAGTTTTGTGTGTATGTGTATGTTTTATGTGCCTCTCACAGGTCCACAAACATCTTTGCCATGAGTTGAAAACTAACTTCAATTATATTGTTGAATTCCAACCTGGACATTACATTGTTATATATTACTTGAAGATGACATATGTAATATTTGAAATATGTTCTACAATCGGCAACATCGATCTCTCCTGACACTCTCGAGGATGATTCATCTCGCAACCAGAGAGTATCTGTGGTACCTTTTCACTGCAGCTGTTTTTCTTCTTCTTCTTCTTCTTCTTCTTCTTCTATTTTCATTTGGTCTAATGTGTATAGAGAAAAAGAGGAGTTAGATGTAAAAGTTACATTAGAATATGATGCAAGAACATTTAAATGAATAACACTTCACTCAAAATATATAGTTCCAAACCAATTGGATGACTTTCAAATTCCCACCCAAAGTATGTACACAGAGGGGACAATGAACTCTGACCTATGTGTTCTACAGGAGCCCATGGCATAGAAATTTCCAGTGATCATCAATGGTTTGTCTTCTGAGTGATGATGGATGTTATCTTCTGTGCAGTCCTATTTTACCAACTCCACACCGACCAGTGCAGCAATGTCAGAACGACATTTAGCAGGTGCCACAACACGTGCCAATTATGACAAGAAGTGCGGCTACACCCATGGCTGCCACGGATGAGAGCATGCTCTACATCACTGACTTAACTCGCTGTACACTGCTGGTCGGCCCGAACAGTCGCCCACGATACCAATGAGCAGCAACCAAAAGAATCAGCACTAAGAATCTAGCATCGTTTTATGTTAGTTGGTTAGCAGTCTTCCCATTGACTGCTTCATGTCTGAAGCATTTAAATATTTCTTTATCTTCTGTAAATAAGTTGTTTTATTGATCAGTCTGTCTGTTCTATTATCACTCTCACAACCACATTATCATTTGTGTGCTGGCTGCTGTCACATCTCCCTAGTAGTTGACACTTCTTCTTCATCAAAGTTGTGAGTGACGAGCATCCATAGAGTACAACTGTTGACCTCCCCTACTTGTAAATGTAGCTGTTTCCCAATGATAGTGTTTTTCTTGGACAAAAATGGTTGTGATAGTATAACTACAACAAGGATGAGAATGGCATGTTCTTCAGACGATGTAGTTGCTGAAATGTTCAAAGAAAGCTTGAATCACACTTCAAACAGTTACCCAAGGCATTGGTGGTGACTTTAATTTATCCTCAATATGTGGGCATAAATACGTATTCAAAACCAGCGGAAAACATAAAACCTAGTTCAAACTAGTTATGAATGCTTTATCTGAAAACTACTTTGAACAGTTAGTTCATGAACCCACTAGAATAGTAAATGTTTGTGAAAATACCCTTGATCTCCTAGCAACAAATAATCCTAGTAAAGAGCATCAAAAAAGATACAGGGATTAGGGAACATAGAGTTGTAGTAGTGAGACTAAATATCGAAATTCCCAAATGCACCAAAAATTAACAAAAAATGTATCTATTCAATAGATCAGATAAAAATTCACTTCACTCTTCCCTGAGTGATAGTCTCCAGTCTTTCAAAAGTAAACAGGTGAGTGTAGATCAGTTTTGGCTTACTTTCAGAGACAGAATATCAGTAGCAATCAAGAGATTTATACCAAATAAATTAATAAAAGAGGGGGGGCTGACCCCCTGTGGTACACAAAACAGGTCAGATCACTGTTGCAGAAGCTAAGAAAAATGCATGCAAAATTTAAAAAGACACAGAAGCCCCAAGACTGGTGATCTTCTACAGAAACTCGCAACCTAACACGGCAATGCGAGAAGCTTATAGTGGTTTCCACAACAAAATCCTGTCTTGTAATCTTGCAGAAAATCCAAAGAAATTCTGGTCACATGTGAAGTACACTGGTGGCAAAACACAAACAATACCTCACTACATGATAGCAATGGTAATACTACCGATGACAGTACTGCTGAAACAGAATTGCTAAACACAGCTTTCCAAAATTCGTTCACCAAAGAAGATGAAGTGAACACTCCAATATTCGAACCAAGATCAGCTATCAGCATGCAAAATTTATAAGTAGATGTTCCTGGAGTAGTAAGACAATGTAAGTCACTAAACAAAAACAAATCTTTCGGGCCAGATTGTATACCAACTAGATTCCTCTCAGAGTATGTTGATGCATTACCTCCATACTTAGCTATCATATACAAGTGATCACTCAGTGAAAGATCCATACCCAAAGACTGGAAAGTTGCCCAAGTCAATCCAATATTCAAGAAAGGTAATAGGAGTGATCCGAAAATTACAGGCCAATCTCATTGACGTTGATTTGCAGTAGAATTTTGGAACGTATACTTTGTTTGAACATTATGAACTACCTCAAAGAGAATGACCAATTAACCAATAGACAGCACAGATTCAGAAATTATCGCTCTTTTGAAACACAGCTTGCCCTTTATTCTCTGTGGGTTGATAAGTGCCTTTGACAAGGGATCTCAAATCGTTTCTATATTTCTGGATTTCCAAAAGGCTTTTGACACTTGAGCTGTGGGCTCGTTCAGTTTGAAATCTGCACCCCAATTTGTGTTTGTTTCTCCTCCTAACTGTGGTGGCACTACCTCCGTTGGTGTTTTCGTTGGCTGCTGGGACGCGACGGCCAGGCGAGTGGGTCTGTGACAGCCGATGCAGACTCTTGGGCCAGTTGCATGAATGTTCTCTGCTTTGGTGTGGACGTCATGCAAGATGTATCGTAGACTCAATGTGACTTGAGCTGTATGCTTGATCGTGATATATCTAATTAATTAAATATGCAAATGATATGAGACAGAATAAACTATATATTTATAGATCTGATAAATTTGGGTTGTCACTATGTTTTACAAAACATAGAAAATATTTTCCTGACCTAACTGAACAGTGGCGTACCAGAGCAAGGCCAAGAAATAATAATAATAAAAATAAAATTATATCATGAATCAATTTATGAAAAGATAATGAGATCATTCCCCATACTGCCAATAGAAACAAACTATTTTCCCTCCAAAATTGTGACTGGGGTTAGAGAAAAAAAGGTTATACAAAAGTGGTAAAAATGGCATATATTGGCAAAAATGTACAACCTAACCAAGTACAATTGTATGTGACTAAGTGTCACACTCTGATTGCAAAAATTTAATAAAAAGAGTTCTCCAAATACCTCTAAAACTGAATATACACTCTTACAAATAAAATTGAAAATTATTTCAAATGGCTGGCTATATAGAAATAGACCTTGTTATCTCATCCCACTCCAATTAAAAAGGAAGAAGATAACTACAGCAAATGATCCCTTTAGAAATGAAGAGCTGAATCCTAACCAGGACTGGAGCAGCGCAAGCAAATACTATACCAAATACTGGGTGATGGTTGTGCAGCAGCAGCATCGATGTCAGAAGAATGGTGCAGCAGCTGTGGAATCTATCCACAAAAATACTATAATAATAAAGCAACAACAAACTGCCAAAGTGTGGTTGCACCCAGCCAAACAACACTCTGAAAACACAGATACATGCAAACCGCAACTGCGGTGTCTAACTTGACAATGATACGATGCGCAAAAGAGCAGAGGCTACCGTTCTCAGTGGTGGAGCCTCACTGAGTCTCCTTCTTCACCCAACTCTCCTCATCGCCACAGGCCAGATCCACCTGAGCAGGCAGCCATGCCTTACTTGTCCAAGACCCAATCTCATCAACCCGCTAATGGCCTTCCCAATCAGAATGCATGGCCAGGTGTTGCATACAACAAAAATGAGAAAAAGTAGCAATGACAGCCAATCGCGGAGTTTGCCGTCAACGGCTCTTTAACCTCCTCCCAACACACACAGCTTTCTCACGTCAAGTCACATACGCCCATGCAGTAATAGGAAATTCTTTGCGAACTATCACTAGTCGGCATCTTGGGGCCTATTTTCACTACTGCTGGTGACACTGTCCTGCTGTGCCAGACAGATTTCACTTTGCAGAGATGCAAACTTGATGCATCCTGCCAGTTGTTAAATCATAAACTCCACTACCTGTTACTGACAGTTTAGGAACAGAAAGAAAGCAGGGCATCCGGCAACCATCAAACATTTTTTCCTCTCCTGCTCACACAGCCAAAGAGACACCACAGCACCAGACAGGCGCTGGTTGCTCTAAACAGCTAACGCATTGTGCGACCTCACAACGGAAACCACAGGTAACTGGCGGTCATTATGTCGCCATGCGAAACCAGCTGGCCCACCCCAAAGCAGTATAGGGACGCCTCGGGTGGCCAGATTTCTCCAAAACATGTGCAACCTTTGAGGAAGTTTGGTTTTAACTGTTTTTTGCCTCCTTCCCTATGCCAGCTGTTGTAGTCCTCTCTCTATAAAGGTGCTCATGTGTTATGATTATTGATTTAGAGATTGTTGTTGTATCACTGTTTAGCAAACTCGTAGCAGAAGCTTTACCTGATGTGCGCAATGTGCTCTGGACAGTACTGTTTAATTACACTGCTGACGTTGATGCTTGTATATTGTCTATTGTTTTTATCATCTTGTTTGGCCAATGTGCTGTGTAAAATGGTATCTTTATTGTGAAGTTCGAAACTTTATTCGAGCCATATGTCTACGAAAGAAAATTGCCTAAATAGCATCCAGAAAGGGCATTGTTAATAATATATTGCCTTTCCTTCTTTTGAGTACCAGCTGATGTTTAGTGTAACTCGTCGAGTTGAAACAGCCATTTAGGTACAGGTCTAAGCCTTCTCACTGTTGTGCAATGTGTTCTGGCCACTACTTAAAGGGCATTGTTCAATTACTCTGTTGATGGCTTTGGTATAATTTTATATTAACCCAAGGGGGGGGGGTATCTTAATGTCTAGTGTTACTGCCTTTCAATTGTCTAGTTTTGGCCAAGGTTTCTTTTTAAGGTGTTTTATTGTAAACATTTACAAACTTAACCTGCACCATAAGTGTTTTTTTTCTTTTTTTTAATGGGCCCATTATATTAATCTATCTAGGGTTACTGTGTGCATCTTTCAGGCCAGTACACTGTAATTGGAGTCGTGTTTATTGCAAATGGTCATTTATGTTATGTGGTGAGGTTTCATTCTAAATTGCACAGGGTCCTCTGGCCAGTGTTTAAGAAGCACAGTTCAATTGTGTTGTTGGCTTTGCTTGTATAATTACCTAAGGCAAAGTTGTTGGCACCACTGTTAATAGGATCTAAGCTTTCTCTCTTTGCATAATGTGCTCTGCCTAGTATTTTAAAAGGTGCTATTTAATTACTGTGCTCATTGTAAAATTTCCATAACTGACTTGTGTCTATATATAATTTATTTATTTATTTTTTATTAAAGGGAAAAATTTTATATTGTCTCAAGCCCATTATTTTAATGTGTTCAGAGTAACTGTTTGCATCTTTTGGGTCCGTAGATTGTAACTGTAGTCTTATTTATTGCAAATGGTCATTTATGTGATGTGGCGAGGTTTCATTCTAAATTGCACAGTGTGCTCCGGCCAATGTCTACACAGCTCAGTTACACTGCTGGTGTTTGTATACTTGCCTAAGCAAACCCTGTAGCGCCCACTGTTAATTATATCTAGTGTTACTCCCTTGGCTATTCCTTGCTCTATTTTTCTTTTGAAAATGGTATCCTTGTAGTAATTTTTTTAATCTCACTTGTTATTTTGTAAAGGCAAATGATTGCTCCCTTTTTCCTTGAAATTTAGAGGATCTCCTTATTGTATTGTGCTGAGCATCTGTATGTTTATCTATTCATGCCAGCTGTTATTTGATGTTAAGCATGATGTTTAACTTTGCCCTTACTAATAAATTACATTGTCTTGGTATTTTGATGAAAATGTCCATCAGTGATACCCTCCTGTGCCCAGTATCCATGTGGTTTTATTAAAGGAATTAAAATCCCGGTTTTTAACACTGTACCACACGAGCGGCTTCTAATGAAATTGTGTGCTTATGGAATATCACCCGAATTGTGCAATTGGATTCATGATTTCCTATCAGAAAGGACACAGTTTGTTGTAATTGACAGTATGTCAACGAATAAAACAGAAGTGATATCTGGTATTCCCCAGGGAAGCGTTTTAGTTCCCCTACTCTTCCTTGTGTTTATAAACGATTTAGGAGATAATCTGAATCGCTCCCATAGACTATTCGTGGATCATGCTGTCGTTTATCGGTTAGTGAAGTCAACAGAGGATCAAAAGCAACTGCAAAGCAATTTAGACAAAATTTCCACATGGTGTGAAAATTGGCAATTAATAATGAAAAGTGAGAAGTAATACACATGACCACTAAAAGAAATCTGCTGAACTTCAATTATGTGATAAAGCAGTCAAACCATACGGTCATAAATTCTACCAAAGATCTAGGAGTTACAATCATGAACAACTTAGACTGAAGAGAACACATTGAAAATATTGTGGGGAAGGTGAACCAAAGATTACATTTCATTGGCAGAACACTTTGAAGATACAACAGCTCCACCAAAGAGATTGTCTACATCACACTTGTACATCCTCTCCTGGAGCACTGTTGCCCAGTGTGGGACCCTAACCAGGTGGGACTGACAGAAGACATTGAGGTTCAGAGAAGGGCAGCTCATTTTGTTTTATCACATTACAGCGGGGAAAGAATCACGGAAATGTTGCACGAGTTGAGGTGGAAATCATTAAAACAAAGACATTATTCATTGCGGTGAGATCTATTTATGAAATTTCAACCACTGACTTTTACTTCTGAATGTGAAAATATTTTGCTAGCGCACACCTATGTAGGAAAACATGACCATCCCAATAAAATAAGAGAAATCAGATAAAAAACAGAACGATTTAGGTGTTCTTTCTTCCTGTGTGTTATTAGAGAATGGTACAGCAGAGCAAGGTTATGAAAGTGGTTAATGAACCCTCTATCAGGCACTTAAATATGATTTGCAGAGTATCTATGTAGATGTTCAAACTTACTGGTAGTATACCATGAAGTGTGATATTTTAAAGTTGTCTACATGCTCTAGTTATATTACATCTAAATGATAAATTTTCACACATCAGTGCTTCACTAAAATGTTGTAGATGAGTGCCCCCTACATGCATTAGAAGTGCATAATGGAAATTGTGAGTCACCTTATACCGGACTATCATGAAGGTGAAATAATAAATTTATGGTATGTATAACAAAATTGGCCACTACTGTAGTGGATCAAAGCATACCAAGCAGAACCCAATATTACATAATATTTTATTTATATTAATTGCAGTACTGTATATTGAAATTAATTAAAATGATGTATTCCTAAAATGTCATCCTAAAGATTTATTTACACAGCATGTATTATTCTCACTACCTACCTTCTGGCAATCAATGCAGTTTTCCTTTGATATTAGTGAGAGTATGAACTTAAAAAGGCATTATGACATTATGTAAAGTATGGTAAGATATAGACTTGTCTCCAAAGTAAACAGAGGTTCTACCCAATCCACTGATCCCTGTCAGTGAGCTTCATTATCTATATAAGAGGAAATTTTGAATTTTTCCCCACTATAAAGAAATTTTCCCTTTACTCTTTGTTTATTTTTGTTAAATATGATGCAAATTAATTACATGTAGTACCATTATTTGCATAAAACTTAAGCTTATGGCAATTTTTATTTTTGTACACCATCAGTTGCAAAGAGATTGGGGTACAATACTGGCCTTTATAACTGTCATATACCAATGTAACACAGCAAAGCAACACACCACAACCTTTGCACTATTCTTTCTACTCTGTAGTCATGAGAGAAAAGTTAACAAGTAATAATTGCAAAGTTACAGCTCTTATTAAACAAGAATTCAGGTGGTGCAGTGAGTCATGCCACTGGTTACTCTGCTTGTAAGTGGCAATGCATTATTATGGGGCCTACTGAATGAGGGCAGCCAGTTATGCCATCACATTTTGGCTGCCCTGTTCCACATCTTGGCTGGCAGCCACTGGTGGGGACAAGTCGTGGTGAGGTGTCACTCCCTCGGTTTGGCGAACATATTTTTGGTCTGCTGTCCACTAAACGTAACAAGCAGAATATACATAAACATGCTCCTCCTCGTATTTTTAATGGAATGAGGATGATGAAAGAGAAGTAACTCACCTACATCTTTCCATGTGAACTCTAATTTCTCGTATTTTATTACAATGTTAATTTTTCTTTATGTAAGTAGCTGTGGCTAAGCCATGTCTCTACCATATCCTTTCTTCCAGGAGTGCTAGTCTTTCAAGGTTCGCAGGAGAGCTTCTGTGAAGTTTGGAAAGTAGGAGCCGAGGTACTGACGGAAGTAAATTTGTGAGGCAACATCATGAGTCATGTCAGGATAGCACAGTCAGTAGAGCGCTTGCCCGGGAAAGGCAAAGGTCCCAGGTTCGAGTCCTGGTTCCGGCACACAATTTTAATCTGTGAGGAAGTTTCATATCAGTGCACACTTGGCTGCAGAGTGAAAGTTTCATTCTGGAAATTTAAAGTCATTTGCATTTGGTAACCATTGGATATGAAGGAGCAGAGCTCCCAAGTGCATCCTGAAAATAGGCATGACTGTCCTTGGCTTTCATACCTTTCTTTACCTAAGTACTTAAACACTGCTCAAATCTCTCTCAAATCTCTTTTTTTTTTTTTTTTTTTTTTTTTTTTTGGGGGGGGGGGGGGGGCACGCTTGGTCTCTCGTCCTGGAAGGGGCTTCCAATTCTTTTTTACAGTAATACATGTATTTCCAAGTGGATTTGGGGGGGGGGGGGGGCTCCTTTCGTTTTGCTGCCACCCTGGGCCTCCAACAGCCTTAGTCCACTACTGATAATAATAATAATAATAATAATAATAGTACAAAAATATCATAAGAATAGGTTGGGTCTTACTGCAAAGATGACTGTAAAGCCACACAAGTAAAGAAGATAGTCAACGTAACTTTGAAATAGATAGATTGCTTATATTCAATTCCAACCTGCAGTTCCAATGTACGACAATGAGGATTCTGAGATACAGTTTAATGTTGAGAGCTTCTCTCTCAAGATAACTTTAAACACACACTTCAATCATGAAGCTTCAATGAGAGGGCTAGCTTTGACACTCGTTGAAGTACAGAAGATGAGACAGGACAAGCTGGCACAAGGATCTTTTACTGTTGCCATACAGATGACCACTCACAATATCTAGTCCCAGAATGCTTTAGTCATGCCCAATGAGAACATTTGTAACAGTAAGCCAAGAGAAGGAAAATGCTGCAAGGTACACTGAATTCAGTATGTAAGAGTCGCTGGCTGTTTTGCTGGCCATCAGTTCAAATATTATCACCCTAATTTAAGTTTTTGGACTTTATTGTGGTTAATATATAGCCTTTTTTTATTTAAAGTGTTTTAAAATTCTGACCAAGGCAGCAAAGAAATGAGAACGCTAAGAGCTCATGATAGCATGACCAGAGATATAACACAATGGACACCATGACTTTGCCTTGTATTGTCATCTAAATAACATAATGTAAGGCTGGGTAATATACAGGGGTGGGCAAAAAATATGAACACCATCCAGTATACTACAGCTTATTGCAAGTTGGCACCACTATGTATGAGTTAACACGAAGACATGACCACAGTGCACAATTGACATGCAAAATCTTGGACATTACTTTGCAGTATATTATACATTTTGATCTATGACCGTCAACACAAATGATTGGTGAAATGCTGATCTCTCATATTTCCAAATATACCCACTTAGTGCAAGCACGCCTGAAAAACGACTGCACTGTTTAATGTTTCACTACCGACAGTTGCCTCAGTAATGACATTGTACACAAAGTAATGTGAAATATCATTACCAAAGAGGAATTGTGGGTGAATCCAGAAGTTAACTGACAGTGACTAACCAGCATCAAGAATGATTGTGACCAGACAACATAAAACTGCCAAGGCAAAAGTGACTCAAAATTTAACTCTCACTGAGGTTATACTGTTTCCATAAAACAGTAAATTTGGAGCTTAACATTCATGGAAGGCCTGCAGTTACTACACCCTTAGTAATGGAAACAATTGCAAAGCTACTAAGGAAGCGTTGCCACAATTATAAAACCTAGACACTTGATGACTGGAAGTACAGGGTGTTTCAAAATGAATATAATATATTCATACATATTATGTATTTCTAAAGCATCTACTTATTAAACATTAAGACATATGGATACGAAATTTTAGACATATATTTACAAACCTCTAAAGTTCAAATTACAGATGTTCAATATATCCTTGATCAGCAATACAAACAATATCAGACTGATTCCTTCCATACATGGGCAAGCATGTCCTCCATCACCGATCTGGTACTTCATCTCTTGTAGGATCTGTGGGAGAGGTGGTACACTAATGTTGTCTTTAATGAAACCCCACAGGAAGAAGCCACAGGGTGTCAAATCCGATGACCATGGAGCCCAGCTGAGACTTGCTAAGTTGCCAGCTCCTTGACGACCAATCGTATGTTTGTAAAGCTTAAGGGACTTAACTGTGGGGTCATCAGTCCGATGACCAATCCAATGGTTCGATAGAGTTTCATTCAGATAATCACCATCATGGTGACTCAAGTGAGGGGTGCCCTGTCTTGGTGAAAAATGAAGTTGTCTTTGTGCAGCCTAGTAAACAACCAGTTTTGTAACATAGCGAGATATGGCTGATCATTAACCATATTTCCATCAAAGAAGAATGGACCATAGACAGATGACTGGGATATTGCACAAAACACGTTAACTTTGGCCAAATTTTATACATGTCCAGTGACAGCATAAGGGGTTCTGTAGGACCCAAATTCAAACACTGTTTGTTTATCTGACCACTAACAAAGAAAGTGGCTTCATCATTGAACACAATGCATTGTGCGAAAGCTTTATCATTGTGAGTAACATCGAGAATCTCATTACCAAATGCCATGTGTTTGCGTTTGTTATGATACAGAGCTTGTACCAGCTGTAACTTGTACAGTGTCATAGCCAAATGACGTCTCAAAATATGCCAAATTGTTGTTGTAGGCAGTTTTAGCTCCTGAATGGCTCATGTGTTGATTTTGAAGCACTATGATGGAAAGCAGTTTGAATGAGTGCAACATTTTCTTCAAGAACACAAGGGCAGCCAGGACTCTTTCCTCACATACACATCCTGTATCTAAAAATACTCACAAACTTGATAACACAAAATGTTTTCTGCTGCTGAGTAGCCATTTTAAACATATGATGTTCACCAAGCAAAACAGAAGACAACTGACATCTAGGGGGCTATTAATATAAACTAAACTATGTATTCATTTCTCCAATAGCTGAACCAAGGCACAGAAATTGATAGTTTGGACAAAATAATACTATGTAATATGTTTATTCTGTTTGAAACACCCTGTATATGGTGCTGTCTGATGTATCATCATTGATGATGATTATGATGATGATGATGATGATGATGATTGGGGGTACCCAACAGTGAGGTTTTCAGTGCCTGGGTACAATAAATCCGATATGGGTGTCAGTATAGTACTTTAAAACATGAGTATAACAAGGAAGAAATGCGTAATGCAACAAATTGATGTGATACATACATACATACATACACCCTGAAACAACGGAAATGAGCCTGAGTCCCGATATTGTACCTATGAATAAAGGAAAGAATGTGGCTGAAAAAGTTAAAGTGATACAAGATAACTCTAGCTGACTGATTTTAGAAATGTAATGGACAAGCCACCTACTCTGCAGCACACTAAAACTTGCATTCTGTACATTTTACAAAAATTTTAAAATGTTTTGACACTTGCCTCCTCACCACCTAAAATGGAGGGCAAAAGACTCACCTGCACCCTCTGTGAATGGTATAAAATACATAAAGTTAAAATGTGGCATACTGTAATCTAAATGCCTCAGGCATCAGATAGCAGGGGTTCATCTTATTTCAGTAAGAATCCACAGATGTATGGAAAGTACCGAATTTGGTGGTGGGTAACAGCCAGTTCATCTCACTTGACAGCCCAGCAAGAGGAGCACCATGAATATATATTGGGCTTTGGTAACCACAGCTTGTTATGCATTACTGAGAGCCATTCATCCTCCACAACTGCGTATCATGGTTAAGTTTCCTACAAAGAACCAGGTACCAGGTTTATGTATCAAAACCCTCAAAAGAAGCTTATAATGTCTACAGTTAAACATGAGGGAGGTTATGTCATGACTTGGCATATATATATATCATATTCAACTCTTTATTTTGCCTCTAGTCTTCTGACAGAACATGTGGCACAATGGTTAGCATTGCAGATCACCGTATTGCAGTCCTCAGTTCAATTCCCACCATGGAAAGAATAAATTTATTTCTTTGTTTTTACTATTTCTAGAATGTTCTACATGTTTCTTATCTTGAAGTAATTGGCGGATGTTTTGGTACAAGAATGGATAAGATTCCGTAGGAAATTATAAAGACACTGCATCATCTGTTCCTTGAAGAGTTGCTGCTGTTCTGAAAGCCAATGGTCAGCGACCTCCTTACTAATAAACAAATCTTGTATATTTTAGGTGTTCATATTACACATATGACACAAAGGTAGTAAAAGGTAGTCTTTTGGCTCAGGTCAGTTATTATGGTTTCCTGGTGGAATGTTGTAGAGTTAGGTAACGTGTGTAGTGGTAAGTTATATTGTCAGCTAGGTAAAACAAATGTCTGCTCGTGGCATGTTTGCTAGCACAGCTAGGTTTCTACTGCTTACATTGGACTTGCACAAATGCCTCCTGATTGCTCTTAACATCACTCAATTAGACAAATAGGCACAGCGGTATAGGCAATTAGCATTGCAGTAAAGTCATGCAATTAACAATATGGCAGAAACTGAAAATAAACAGCAACAAAACATCTTACTCTTAAGGCTTATAACAATATAGTTAGCAGGTTGGCAGAGTACTGCCATTGCTAGGCTAGGCTTTACACAAAAAATGGTTGTGTATAGGTAATGCTAGTAGGAATGTGTAATGTGCCTCTGCAAATGGGCCAGTGGGACCATTAAAATAGTGGGCATGCATGTATAGGAAGTTTTTTAATCATGCGATCACAAGGCATATTTATGCCAGGATCTCAAACCATACTTGTGGGGCCAGATAGGAAGGATTGTAGGCTGTTTCCTCTGAACAAAAGTTCAAGAAGGCTGTGGTGCCTTTTCAGGCATGGGCGGAGATGGTACCGTCTGACCTTGATAGGGTTGCAGGTGGTGTAGATGTACTATGACAGTACAATCAGGAAGTTGTAATTCAGCATTGACAGGTGATGTCAATCACAGAATTTTATAGGGACCATCAAAGTTTGGGGTGAACTTCTTCATTCTCCCAGGTTTCTTCGTTCTCCCAGATTTGATGGCAGTATTTTGAAGTAGTGCCAAACCGCCAGGTTTGTAGGTAGGTGTACATGAATTTTTGTTGCACTTCCACACTTGTTTGGTAGTGTTTTGATATTGTTTGATTTGACTTGATCCCAAATAGCTTTGAGGCATTTTGGCAAACCTTTAATTTCATGAAAATCAACCCCTAGAGCTAACTTATCCACTTCAAATGGCGAGTTCATGGGGTGTCCATAGACAGTTCATAAGGAGTATATCCGATGGCTTCATGAATACATGTATTATAGGCAGACTGAATAAAGGAAATATATTTTGGCCAATCATGGTGTTTTTTCACATAGTTGTAAATCATTTTCATGATCTTGCAATGCACACGTTCTACACGACTGTTACATTGAGAATGAAAAGGCGATGTTCTCCACCTCTTTATGTTTAGCAGTTTTGATACCTGGGTAAACAAACTTGACATAAACTGGGTAGCCTGATCTGTGAGGATAGCTTCAGGGCTGCCGAAGGGCAAAATCAATTTTTCCACAACTTGGTGAGCCACTGTTTCAGCTGTCACATCTGCAACTGGTACCAATATCAAGTAACAAGAAAAATGGTTAATCATTGAAAGAATGGTCCTGAAGCAGTGGACCAATTAGATCCAAAGAAACATAATTAAAAGGGTGGGAGGCTTGAGGAAGGGTTTGTAAAGGTATGCAGGGACGAGTTAATTTAGCTTGTCCTGCACATGGTAAACAGGAATTGCTATACTGGTCTATGTCCTGCTTCCTATTATGGCACCAGTAATGTGCAGCAATTCGTGCAGTAGTGGCATATTTCCCATTGTGGCATGCTTGCAGTGAATCATGGTTTTGTCTAATGATATGCTCCCGTAGGGAAGTAGGAACAACAATTCTAAGATCAAGCTTAGTGCTTCAATAAAGGATTCTATTATGTGATTCAAATTGAGAGGAAGAATAATAATTTTGGCATTCAGGATCCTGACCTTGTGTAGTTTCCAGTTCCTTTATTAGGACCTCATCTGAGTGTACTAGTCGAATTTTCTGACTTAAGGCATCAGCATTTTAGTGGATGGGCCCAGGTTTGTGGCGCACCTCGAAATTGTATTTTGCTAGTCTCAGGGACCACCACATTAATTGGGTACTGGGATCTTTTATGTTTAGTAGCCACTGTAAGGCTGAATGACCAGTATAAACTGTGAATTTTCGTCCAAAAAGGTAGCAACACAAGCATGTAATTCCAGAAAGAAGGGCCAAGCATTCTCTCTCTGTTGTACTGTAATTCGTTTAAGTTTTAATTAATTGGCAAGAGGTGTAACCAGTGGGTCTTTCCTCCCCATCTATTTCTTGGCTCAACACATTACCCAGTGCATAATTAGATGCAGCACATGATAAAATGAATGCTTTGGATAAATCTGGGTACCGGTATGCTAAAATTTGTCAGAATTTGTTTAATTTTTGCAAGGCTTGTTTACAATTTTCTGTCCAAACAAAAGGGGTATCTTTCTTTAATAAATTTGTTAATGGTTTAGCAATCTCTGCATAATTGCTTATGAAATGACAGTAGTAATTACTGAGACTGAGGAAACTTTGTAATTATTTTACATTTGTGAGGGTAGGAAATGTTTTGACTGCTTCTGCGAGTTCTGGATCAGGTTTGACAACATTATTACTGATAATATGTCCTAGATTTTTACTTGGGACTAAGGAAAGTGGCATTTTTTTTTTACTTTAAGGCTTAAATTAGCATTTTTCAGATGCAAAAATACACTTTTTAAATGCTCTGCAATTGTTTTATAAACTACAATAGTATCATCCAGGTACATAAGACACATTGTAGGGTTTAAAGCTCTTAATAGTAAGTTGGCAAAGCTTTGAAAGGTAGTGGGAACGTTTCATAGGCCAAAAGGCATTCTTAATAATTCGTACAGTCCACTAGGGACTGCAAAGACAGTTTTTCGTCTATCTGCTGGAGCAGTAGGAATCTGATGGTATCCACTCTTCATGTCCAGAGTAGTGAAATATCTGCAGTCACCAAGGCAATCTAATGTTTCATCAATCCTAGGTAAAGGAGTGGCACGCATGTCTACACAGAGGTGATAACTGGTTTCTCCATTAATTGATATCTTCTTCACCATTTCAATAGGATTTAAACAAGGAGAGGTTGAGGGTTGGATTATCCTAGCAGCTAATTGCTGTTTAATAGTGTCATCCACAGCAGTTTGCAAGTGGTAAAGAATTCTATATGGTTTTTGTTTTATAGGTCGAGTATTCCCCGTCGGAATCTCATGTTCCAGTAACGCAGTGGCAGGCAGATAAGCGTGTTCTTTGAACAGCCATGCCAATTCTGATAATACCGACATTAATGTCATTCGGTTGTTCAGCGGCAGATGTCTCAATTTGTGTGTGAAAGTTTGTTTTAACGAAGAACTAATAGCAAAAACGGTCAACAAAGGTAATCATTGTGTATGTGTATGTGTATGTTCACTGTGTTGAGGAGGTACATCATCTGAATTTATGATAAAAACACTGACAATAAGGGTACCAAATGGTATAAGCAAGTTGTTAGTGCTGAAATTGTCAATAGCAACAGGAACATAATTTCTCTTTTTGACTCGAATGGGATGGCACAAATTTCTCTGAATATGTACTTGTAATTGATCTAGTACCTCGTTCTGTCTAAGTGGGTCTACTAAAAGAGTCGCTTCAGTGCTTTCTTTTGTTGATGTAGACATGAGAAGACTTTATCTGTTCCTGATAGTAGTTCCATAGTTCCATTGCACTACTTATTTTTAGCTGTGATTGAGCCACCTGTCGAATAGATGGGATGGGCCCTGTCTCCTTGTTCTCGTGTGATCGATCTCGGCTAATTTTCGAATCAGCCCACCCACCCGAATAAGTGCACATGTTAACCAAACCACACAGTTCTGTTCCAATAATCAATAATGGTCTGAATCTTCTGTAGGAAATCGTCTCCTAAAATAATATCAAAATCAACTGCCTCTTTTCGTAACACCTCCATCATCTGTGGTAAACTGCTATTGGCAGCTGCCTATTGGTTGTACAACCCCTGAACCAATGCCTAAATTTCTTCACCTTGGTGCTTGTTATTTCTGTTGCTGATTTGTTGGTAGGAAACTAAGACTGATATGTGCACCTGTGTCAATAAGAATGTGCAATATTCTGACCGCATCTTTTCTCTACCAGAATTGCATTTTCCACCGCTGGAACACCGTGGTAATGGATAGGCATAATTAATTTGAGCGGGGGTGGGACAGGGTGGCTACACTGACCCCCTTTGCATTTCCCCAACTTTGTCCCTGGGTTACCGCCCTTAAAATTTCCCTTTTTTGGAAATTGCCACGGTTTATCAATCCCAGTAGAATTAGTGTGGCAATTGCAATGGAAATGACCAATTGTGTTGCATTTAGAGCAAAATGGAGCTCTACATTTTTCAGCTGTGTGGCCCAATTTTCCACACTGACCACATATTATCTCACTTGTGAATATAGTTCTACTTCCTGAGGCTGTTACTGCGCATACCGTTTGAGCCTCCACCGCTTCCTACCAATTTTATTCCACAGCCAACCATAAGGTTGGCCATATCCAACTTCTGTCCCAGGAGTTGGGGAGTTAGCAGAATGTGGGGATGGTATGGGCTAGTTGAAATGATGTCAAAAGGCTTAGAGAAAAATAGGTTTAATTGAACAACATAGTACAGGGTGGTGAGAAGGCAGTTTACAAAGTTGAAAGATAATAGGAATATCAACTCCTGCAGAGCATGGCCATGGTTGGCAGGAAGGTAGCCAGAGCTAACAGTTAAGGCATGTTGCTAGGAAGGATGCTCAGGGCAGAAGAAGCAGATGGCTGCACCGATGGTGCGGCAGGGCATCTAGTGATCCGGCCACGTGACCCTGAGGAGTGTTATGATTGGGGGTCCGTCAGTCCTGACAGTGAGGGGTGATACACCCCAGTCAGCAACACTGATACGGCCGGCACATGGGTGGATGCGTGATGGTCAAAGTCCACACACCCAGCTGTTCACTACCAATGCTAGTAAACAAACAAGAAAATTTCCCATCATGGGGCAGCTTTAAAAGTTATTAAATTTGGGAGGACCCATGATAAGATCCAGGACACTGCAGCTGGTTGCAAAGGGAACCTAACAGCAGGTCACTGTTCTTTTAGGTAGGGAAGCAATGCCATGAAACTTCTGTCAGCAAGTGTGGTGCAGTGGTTAGCATCACAGAGCGCTGTGCTTGCAGTCCCCAGTTCAAATCGCGCCATGGGGAGAAGAAAATTTATTTATTTTTATTTACTATTTCCAGAATTTTCTAGATTTTTCTTATGTTTGATATACTTGTGAGTTCCAGAAATTTCTCTCTCTGTATACAAAGTGGAGCACTCCAAGCAGGAGTCAGTCTGTACTGAGTGTATGTTTGTGTTAGCAATAAACATGTTCTAAGAATAAAGCCTTGTGCTCTATTAATGACCAGCTTTCAAATCCTGGACCATCTTCAGTTTTCAACATGACAATATTACAAAGTATTATTTTGTCCAAACTATCAATTGCTGTCTCTTGGCTCAGCTATTGGAAATACGAATACATAATCTGCTTTATATTAATAGTCGCTAGATGTCAGTTGTCTTCTGTTTTGCTTGTAACCATCATATGTTGAAAATGGTTACTCAGCAGGAGAAATCATTTTGTATTCTCAAATTTAGAAAGTGTCATTCCATGATTACAATGCAAATATGTTTCAGCTTGAGTTACCAAAGTGATCCTCTGAATGGGATGAACACTCACAGATGATATCGGTATTTTATATATACAGAATGTGTATGTGAGGAAAGAGTCCTGGCTGCCCTTGTGTTCCTGAAGAAAATGTTGTATGAATTCAAACTGCTTTCAAACAGTCATTCAAAATCAACATGCACCATTTGGGAGCTACAACTGCCTACAACAACAATTTGGCATATTTTGAGATGTCAGTTGGTTATGACACTGTAAAAGGTACAGCTTGTAACCTTCCTATTGGTTCTCACAATAAGACTTGGGCAATACATAACTTGGATAGTAAAAGTTTATGGCTCGTTGTCTCTCTACATAGGGGTGAGTTATGTATGTCAGCTTCTATGCCCTAAACAGCTACCCAATCTGTTTAAACAAGATCAATACTTAATCTGTAGCTTAGCCAGTCTATCAATCTGCATATGATGACATGAAAATATATTTAACAAACATAAATTAAACCTCTGAATGACCAACAAAATGGATTCTGAGATAAAGAAGTGATTTACTCATAAAGTAATTCTTTATAAATGGAGTTTATTACTCTTATTAGACATGAAATGTGGAAGTGGTCTTACTTTATACATCGGTAAATAACTAAATATTTCCCCAACTATTGTTCATGAGAGGCACAATAAGTATCACATACACTCGAGAGTAAAAGTTCCAAATAATCACTTGTAACTTAGAGTAGTCCATCAAGCTTTGCAGTTCCAAGTTAATCTGTGATAAAGTGTTTGTTATAAAACACAGTTTGTCATCACAAGAGTACACTATTGCTGAATTATCACAGTTCCACAGTCCTACTACTGTGCATAGTTTATCACTTTTCAAGCAGAGACTAAGTTCTGCAGTCACAGTCCTGTAATCTTTCTAAGTCCACACGTGCTTATCTCTTCACATCACAAGTTCGTAACACGGCTTCAGACCACCCAGCATCACAACCTCTCACCACCATGCTCAAGTTATGAGTCCCTTCCCAAGCATTCAGAAGTGTGCACCCTCTGCTCCCAAAATTGTATCCTTCCGCACATCCTAATGCCTCACCTTTAACCCTCCGCTACACGCGCAATTTTTTTTTACCTCCCTTACACGCGTGCGGACTGAGAGTCCACATCGCGTTTGATACCATTTTCATGAACAATTCTGAGATTATAGTTGGGAAATATAATATATTCGAGTCTGAATAACATAAATAAAACAATGAATCCATAAACATAATGTATTTCAGCATCAGTAGTGTACATCAAATATTTTAACTTATAATTTACCCATAAACCAATAAAAACATTTATTGTACTCACAGAAATTTATGGTCATTCTGTTTTTTTCCACTGTTTTTCCAAATGAATATTAACCAACTATTATCTTAATTAAATTAGTTCAGAAAATTTTTCAGAAACTATAGTTTACAGCCTCTCTGTCAATTCGAATAAATCACTCGTGGTGTTTGCCTGTTTCACTGCACTCACTGCATAGATATGCACTGACATGTTCCAGGCATACAAATTTATTGCACACATTGCAGAAAAATCTCGTCGGTCTGTTTTCTTTTCCTATCACAGAAGTTGTATCTTCCTCGAGCTGCTGTTTGTTGAAGTCTAGGAAGAGTTTAAGCTGTTGGTAATTCCAAAATTTCCTTGATACGATTCTTGATGTTCAATGGAGTACTTAGATGATTGACTTTCATTGCCATATAATCATGCAACAATTCTTTGGCAAGAACTTTTAGATCGTCTTTTCTGGGAATTGTTGAATCTGAATTGCTCTTGTAAATTATGTATCCATTGATTCCAGCAATATTTAGAAGAGAAGAAAAAATTATAAATGGCCATCTTCTGGTAATTCTTGTCACAGAGTATGTACATTTCATCTCATCAATTTTATCCACACCAGATTTAGTCTCATTGTAAAATGTTGTTATTTCTGGTTTGCACTTTTCTGAATCACTGTCAATACTGTCATCATCATGTAAAGTAGATAGTACAAGAACAACCTTGTCTTTCTTAGGTTTATATGAAACCAGTGTCATATTCTTCCTAAATGCAAAAATGCTGGATTCCACAGGACAATCTTTTGCTACTGTCATAAATGGAGGAATTTCACGTTTATTTTTTCGAATGGTTCCAACCATTGTCAGCTTGTCATTTTCCAACAAGTCAGCCGCAAGTGGAATTGATGTGAACCAATTATCACATGTTACATTTCTGCCAGATTTGGATATGCATTTCACCAATCTTTTGACAATAGCACGAGGTATGTTATCACAGAGATAAGGTCCATCCACTTGCTTTCCACAGTACATTTCTAAATGGCTGGTATAGAACATCCTTGCATCTGTAAGTGAAAACATTTTTATACCATATTTTGCTGATTTTGATGGCATGTATTGTATAAACCCACATCTGCCTCTGAATGCATCCAGCATTTCATCTACTGTAACTAGTTCTGATAAACTATAATGTTTCTTGCAGTTTTCATTGAACTGATATATCAAGAATCGGACAGCAGCTAATTTGTCTGTTTCCTTCCAATGAGCTGTGTTTCTGATGTCATCAAATCTCAGACATGTCAGAAAGAAATGAAAATGATTTATGCCCATTGAAAGTCTGAAGTACTCCACTTCAGTACCATCTGCAGCCCAGAGATCTAGTAAATTTGTATGTGATGTTCGTAGCACACCCGCAAAGTAAAGGAGTCCTAAACAAGCTTTGATTTCTGTAATGTTAGTGTCTGCAGCATCTCTTTCTCTGGAATATTTAGAACAGATGGTAGCATTGTAAATATTAGTACAGCGAACAATTTCTTCTAAAATGTCATCCGTGAAGAAAGGTTGTAAACAATCAATTGGATGCTTGGCATTTTTTGCTTCACCTATGACTCCTGGTAAATGCTTGACAATATTATGTTGAGGTCTTCTTACTCTTCTGTTTTGCATTACAGGTCGATGGCTCCATTGCATACCGTCTTTCCCAACATACAAGTCAATTTTTCGATAGAATCACTTTCGTCCAGTGACTGTTCACTATCTGAATAGTGATCACTTTCGAGTATTGACTCCAGATCACTACATTCTTCATTACCAAGCTCTTCATCCAACTACTGCAAAACCTGATCGTCATCCACTGATCTTCTGAAAAAAAAAAAAGAAAAAAAAATAAATAAATAAATAAAAAAAAATAAATAAAAAAAAAAAATGGTTTATAACTTTATTTCACTAATCGATGTTGGTCAATGAAAAGGCTAATAATTGTATGTCAGTTAGGATAATAAATAAATAAAAGTTCTCAACATAACTCTCTATTTTTTGTAATATTATAAAGGAAGAAACCTCCTTACCTGCAATACATCGTAAAAGAACTGGCGATAGAACTGCGCCACACGAATGCATGCACGCGGACTGACACTCCGCACCTCACAAGACTGCTGCTTCTGCCAATAATGACTAACTTCAATTGTTGCCAATAATTTGTTACAGAAGGAGAGGAAGGTAGACAAAGCCACTAATGGAAATCTTGAATTTATAACTGATTGTTGATGGAAAGATAAAACTGCGGACTCACAGTCCGTGGTGCGTGTAACAGAGGGTTCAAATACAATTTCCCTTCTAAAATATTATACATTTGAATATCACAGAAATGCTTTGACCACCTCCCTACAAATATTGTTTACATTTAAAAAAAAATATATATATTTAACAATACTAAAAAAACAGTTAAGACTGAAGCTCTTTGCTCAGATAGCCATTAAGCATGCCATCTCACTGTTCAGATATACTTCCGCTGTCGAAATATAGTTACGCAATTAATATTTAATTTATCATGGTTTTTGATACAAATATATTCAATTACTGTCCACATGTGCACCTCGGTTGCACAGTGGTAGAGTACCAGACTACAAATCCAAGGGTTGCGGGTTCGATCCCCGTCAGGCCCTGGGATTTTTATCTGTCACTTTCCACTTCTTTCACCTCTGGCAGTATTGCTCATTTGAAAAATACCAAGTAGCACCGTGGTTCGGAGCCCACGTTAAACTGTAGGTCCCCCTATAACTGGCTGGGTAAGTCAGTTCGAAGGTCGGAGGAAGGCAACGGCATACCACCTCCAAACAGGACCATGCCTAGTGGTGTTCAAACCAATCTTCGGATTGGTGACTGCTTTACCTTTTTACTGTCCACATATACTTATAATTGTTTATATATAAATTATCTGCTGCATATATACTAGTTTTAGTCAGCCATGAAATATTTAAGTGGCAGTCTACGGATGACTTACCCAAAGGACAGGCTCGTCGACAGACACAAATAAAATCACACACATACAAGCTTTCGCAACCGCTGGTCGCTTCTTCAGGAAAAGACGAAGAAAGGAGAGGAGAAAGAGAAGGATATGGGTTTTAAGGAAGTGGAAAAGGAGTCATTCCAATTCCAGGAGTGGAAGGACTTACCTTAGGGGAAAAAAAGGAAGGTAAACAAATACACACACACACACACACACACACACACACACACATCCAAACGCAAACACACCTAGACAGACATTGTCTATTATATATATATAATGTGGTTTGCGGTGATCATGTTTTGTGTTTCTGTGGTGGAACCTATGTTCTGACATAAGAATATTACTACCTCAACAATAAGCAGAATAAGAGAGTAAAATGAAGTTTATTGAAAGAATACAGAAATAACATGGTATGTCTTTTAAGATAGGTAGCATGGTACAATGCTGCTCATTTGCTACTTAAACTGTTACTGATAAACACTACGTATCAATAATTGTAAATATAAGTCTTATAATATTATTATTATAGTACAAAATTTGTCGGCTTTATCTGTAAGGGCTATTGAAACTGTAATTATGGCATTTGATTCTCTCAAGTCTTTTGAATCCATTCATATAATTATATTTACCATTTGATCATTTCCTGATTTTATATGGATTTTTAGAATAATGTTTGTGGCTATATTGTATTTCAGTTGCATTCTGGGTTAGCCGCCCTCACTCATTCAAAAGTGTTGCTTCCGGTTTCCTACCACATTAGGAGAAACCTGACTATCTGCTATATCCCATTCACTAGGTCCAAACTGATAGTCAGCCAGCTGGGGAACCCAGCACCCTGGCAAAATCCACCTTTCACATGGAAACAATCAGCTTCCCCCTGTATCTGTAATATCACAAGCTGGTACAAGCTCTGTGTCATGATAACAAATGCAAACACATGACATTTTGTAATGAGATTCTTGATGTTATTGACAATGAAAATGTCTGCACAGAGTATCATGTTCAGTGATGAAGCCACCATCTATGTTAGTGGTCAGGTAAACAAACACTGTGTTCTAATTTGGGTCCTACAATACCATCATGTAGTCACTGAACATGTTTTATCTATCTATTTATATCATATTCCATAAGTCCATGTTGTGATAAAACACATGGATGTGGAATGTGTCATGTTTACAAATGATTACAAAATACAGAGATTCATTAAATATTTACACAACAACAAACATGTATCTTATTGATTATAAAATACAGAGATTCATTAAATATTTACACAACAACAAACATGTATCTTAAAGCGGTGAATAATGTTAGATGTAGAACTAGACATAAAATTAGAAACATATAGGTGAAATAACATAAAACAATGATGGAAAAAATACACTACTGTCCATTAAAATTGCTACACCAAGGAAAAAATGCAGATGATAAATGGGTATTCATTGCACAAATATATTATACTAGAAATGTCATGCGATTACATTTTCATGCAATTTGGATGCATAGATCTTGAGAAATCAGTACCCAGAACAACCACCTCTGGCTGTAATAACGGCCTTGATATGCCCGAGCATTGAGTCAAACAGAGCTTGGATGGCGTGTACAGGTACAGATGCCCATGCTGCTTCAACATGATACCACAGTTCCTCAAGAGTACTGATTGGCATATTGTGATGAGCCAGTTGCACAGCCACCGTTAACTAGACGTTTTCAATTGGTGGGAGATCTGGAGAATGTGTTGGCCAGGACAGCAGTCTAACATTTTCTGTATCCGGAAGGCATGTACAGGACCTGCAACATGTTGTCATGCATTACAAGAAAAAGAAAAAGAAAAAAAAAGTGTGTTATCGTGCTAAAATGTAGGGTTTTGCAGGGATCAAATGAAGGGTAGAGCCACAGGCTATAACACATCTGAAATGTAACGGCTACTATTCAAAGTGCCGTTGATGCAAACGGGAGGTGACACACGTGTAACCAATGGCATTCCATGCCATCATGCCAGGTGATATGCCAGTATGGTGATGACAAATACACACTTCCAATGTGCGTTCACCACGGCGTTGCCAAACACAGATGCGACCATCATGATGCTGTAAACAGAACCTGAATTCATCAAAAAAAAAAAAAAAAAAAAAAGAAGACTTTTTTGCCATTTGTGCACCCAGGTTCGTCGTTGCGAACACCATCACAGGTGCTCTTGTCTGTGATGCAGTGTCAAGGGTAACCACAGCCATGGTCTCTGAGCTGATAATCCATGCTGCTGCAAATGTTGTCGAACTGTTCATGCAGATGGTTGTTGTCTTGCAAATGTCCCCATCTGCTGACTCAGTGATCGAGATGTGGCTGCACGATCCATTACAGCCATGTGGATAAGATGCCTGTCATCTCGACTACTTGTGATACGATGCCATTGGAATCCAGCACGGTGTTCCGTATTGCCCTCCTGAACCCACTGATACCATATTCTGCTAACAGTCATTGGATTGCGACCAACATGAGCAGCAATGTTATGATACAATACCTGCAATCGCGATAGGCTACAATCCAACCTTTATCAAAGTCGGAAATGTGATGATACACATTTCTCCTCCTTACATGAAGCATCATGACAACATTTCACCACCACGGTGGTCAACTACTGTTTGTGTATGAGAAATCGGTTGGAAACTTTCCTCATGTCAGCACATTGTAGGTGCTGCCAACGGTGCCAACCTTGTGAGAATGCTCTGAAAAGCTAAGCATATCACAGCATCTTCTTCCTGTCAGTTAAATTTCATGTCTGTAGCAGGTCATCTTTGTGGTGTAGCAATTTTAATGGCCAGGAGTGTAGTACACTATCTTCTTTAAATGGGTAAGATGCATAGTGCATTAAACACATTAACATAAATGGGTAAGAAGCATAATACACTAATCATATTAACATAAATGGGTGAGATGAATAATAAATTAATATATTAATATTTTAGCTACAAAAGAATGCTGAAATTGGAAATAAGGATTGTAATAATGTATGGTACAGTACTGATGTTTCATCTATTCCATGATAAGATATCTTACAGAGACCATAATAATGTAATCCCTTGGATCATGGTCAATGTTACCACAGAACAAGAGATTACATTATTATGGTCTCTGTAAGATATCCGGTGGCTGCATTTTAATCTAAACATCCTCTATCACAGACTAGGTAAAACATCAGTACCGTACAGTATTACAAACCTAATGACTGATTTCAGCATTGTTTTGTAGCTACAAAATTTTTTATAAATTTTTGAAGTATTTTCATATAAGCAGGGCCATATTTAGGCAGGTGCAACATGTGCAGCTGCACGGGCTGGCAAAATTTTGGGGGCAGTAAAATTTTCCCAAGGAAAAACATTTTTAAATATTATTTTAATGTTAATTGACTCATTATTCAGAGTTTGGATTACAGCAATAAATTTTAAAATTCAGGTTGTTGTGTTGATAGCAATGGCATATCAAGAGGGGTCTTTTTTTTTTTTTTTTTTTTTTGAAGACATCAGTTTGAACGCCATATGTCAGGGCGTGGACATAAAATAAATTACTGTGCAGGGGTGTCGCATACCCTAAATATGGCCCTGCATGTAAATATTGTAAGATCTAGTTCAATTTTCTTCTTTGTCAGATGCCCTAAGTGGGTGAAACACATCACCCAATAAAAATTTTTGCAACCAAGATATTCTTTTATTCAAGAATTTGATGATACACACTTTCTGTACCACACAAAAATGGAATGGTAAGATTTTTTCAGTTTGTGCTTAAATGTAGGCAAGACATTAATATGTAGTTTGATGCCTACTGGAAGAGTATTGAAAATATTTGTGGCAGAATAATGGACACCTTTTTGTACAAGACTTAAACATATAAAATCCCTATGTAAATCATTTAGACCTATTATTGTCACCAGGATATTCACTATTAGATTGAAAAAGAGAAAGGTTATTTGAAATATAAATCATAAAAAATATGATAATGGAAAGTCCAGGTTGGAATTAATAATATAGTGAGGACAGTTTACAACTCACCGCAAAGACGTGGCGACGAGCTGTGAGAGGCACATACAAAAGACACACACATCAACACATTCAGCTATCGGCCATGGCCTTCATCAGAAAATAGAACACTCACGCAATTTCACAGGCACACTACACAGTCATACAACCATGATGGTTGTATGACTGTGTTGTGTGCCTGTGTCATTGCGTGAGTGTTCCATTTTCTGAAGAAGGCCATGGCCGATAGCTGAATGTGTTGATGTATGTGTCTTTTGTATGTGCCTGTCACAGCCTGTCGCCACATCTTTGCAGTGAGTTGTAAACTGTCCTCACTATATCATAAAAAATATGGATTGAGAGGTAGTGGTTAATATTTTTCACTTGCGGAACAGGTTTCTACAAGAAGATCTAGGGTGGTTACCACTCATTCTGATTGCTCTCTTTCATGTGGTAAATATCTTTTTCGCTAATGGTTGATTATCCCAAAAATTATTCCATTGGACATGATGGAATGAAAATGTCCAAAATATGCAGCTTTGGTACGTCTGTCACAAATAAGGGTGATTACACAGAGGGCATAAGTTGCTGCACCGAGTCTTCTATGGAGGTCTACTATATGCTCAGATCAGTTCAATTCGTCATCAATTACAAGGCCCAAGAACTTAGTAAAATCACACTGTGATATAAGGATATTTTGGTTACTACAGCTCAAGTGGAATACTCTGTTCCCTTGCTGAGCTGTATGAAATTGTATATATTGTTTTTTTTTTCAATATTTAGGGTCATTCAATTGGACTTAAAGCAGTGTAAAACATCCACAAGTACAGATTTTCATTTGTTTTCTATTTCGCTGTTTGTACATTCATCAAGAAAAATAGTTGCATCATTTGCATAAAGAAGAAATTTGCTGTTGGTGTTTGTGCACAGCGGGAGATCATTGTCGAAGATAAGGAACAACAGAGGTCCCAAAATGGACCCTTGCGTCACTTTGCACTTTAAGAAGCCCCAGTCAGATGAAATAGCTATTAGCATTGTTAACTATCACCTTCTTTTCCTATTTTGGAAATAAAACTCAATCCAGTTTCCAACCCTACCTCTCAAGCCATAAAAATTGGCCTTCTGTAAGAGAATATTGTGGTCTACACAATCAAAGGCCTGTGACAGAATATTCCAATAGGTGATATTTTGTTATTTATTAACTCAATTTCATAACTGAGACAAAAAAATAGCTTGCTCTGTTGGTCTACCTTTCTGAAATCCAAACTGGTTTCTATTGAGAATGTTGTGGATGTTGAGATGGTCTATAATTCTTTTATACATTGGTTTCTCTAATACTTTTGAGAAGCTACTGAGCAGAGGTATTGGGCAGTAGTTGGAAACATTGGTTTTGTCACCCTTCTTAGAAAGTGGTTTCACAATGGCAAGTTTTCATCTTTCTGGGACAACACCTTGCTGCATAGATAAATTAAAAATGTGACACAGGATTTGACATATATTGTCACTACAGTGCTTGAAAACTTTAGATGAAATGTTGTCAATACCTGTGGAATTTATTTTTCAAGGCCATAATTGTATTCTTAACTTCATTAATAGTGATGGAGCTATAAAAATTGGGCCGTACAGATTGGGATTAGCTCTTTGTAGTAAATACAAAATAAATCAGCATTCAAGGAACCTTTACAACCTACATGTCCTGATGCAGTTAAGAAGGGATTGTTAAATATATTAGATATTGTTACTGAATTATGGATAACCTTGTCATTATGATTGATTCCTATGGTATTAAGATTTTTTGGTCTTGCAACACTCTCTTTATAAGATTCTGAACAGTTTTTATTTTGTTGTTGGATTTTTCAATTTCAGATTTAATATATAAGCTTTTGGACTTATAACCCTCTTTAAAATCTTACAGTATAGTTCATACTGAGATCTTGCAAGAGGATCATTTAATACTGTGAGCGAGCCATGTATATCCCTCTTTGTCCTGCAAGAAGTTTCAATACCTTCTGTAATCCATGGTTTACTGGGTTAGACACCAATATTCTTGCTGGCGGTTTTTTAAGTCATTTCAGATACAGAAATAAATTCATTTATGAAAATGTTAAATTTATCATTAATATCTACTGCACTATACACTAAGTTGCAGACTACCTGTGATAAGTTGTAATTAAAAGTAAAAAGAGTTTTTGTATTTATACATCCAAAGGACTTATAGGTGTGGGAGGTTTTGTTTCATAAATTTATGTCACTGACTTTAAGTAGTTGCCCACCATGGTCTGACACACCGAGCATGACTTTCTTTACACTCACGCTGTTTACTATATTCTTACAAATGAAAGTATTTTCTAAAAGGCTATTAGAATTTTCTGTAACTCTAGTGGGCCAGTTAACTGCAGCAACAAAGTTGTACGAATTCATTAAATGTTCCAAGTCTGTTTTATAGCAATTTATCAGCTAAGAAATTAAAACTGAAGACCTCTGCAACTATTAACTTTCTGGTTATAGAGAACAATTTGGCCGAAAGACATTCTAACTTATTCCGAAAGATACAAAACTTTCTCAGTGGTGCTCTCTGAATGGTAAGTACTGTAACTATCATGTCCTTAGCAGCAATTCAACCACACAGACTTCAAAATGTTGATCTACACAATATTTATTTAAGTCCGAAGGTTTATATATGATTTTACTGTTAATATAGATTTGTCATGTTAATCCCACGATCTATAGCTGTGTTATATTGTCTTTGGTGGAGGTTCTTTGGGACTGACCAGGACTTCCAGCAGTTGGTCTCTTAGTGTTAACATCATCTGTACCGATACAGAGTAATAAATGTATTAAGAGTGGATACCACATTCATAACTGAACTGCAGCTATCCCAGCAGTTACAGACGGAACACAACACAAATTCAGTTTAACGGATGGCCTGCCGATTTTGTTCCGCCCTCATAGGTTGAAACCAGAGTCTATGCATATCGCGAAAGAACAATTAGCCGATGTCCAAAATAAGGGAATTATTGAACCTTCTTCCAGCTGTTGGGCGAGCCTTATTCATTTCGTTCTTAAGAAAGATGGTACTTACCATATGGTTGGTGACTATATAAAACTTAATGCTCGTACCATTATTGACAAATACCCTGTACCGCACATATCTGATTTCAATCATGTGTTAGCAGGTGCAAAATATTTTTTGGAGTTAGACTACAAACCAACAGTTCACCAGATCCCGATGGCCCCTGAAGACAGAGAAAACAGCCATCACTATGCCTTTGGGTTGAAAAATGCACCCCAGACGTGGCAAAGATGGATAAATAAGACTCTGTCGAACTTTGATTTTTGCTTCATCTACATGGGCGAAATCCTTGTGTTTTCTCCCACTAAAGAATCGAGTGTAGAGCATGTTAGATTGGTGACTGACACCTTACAGTCTGCCGGCATCGAACTTAATAACAAAAAGACTCAGCTTCATCAGCCGTCGGTTGTGTTCCTCAGTTATATGGTGTCAGCAGATGGCCTAACTCTACCTACAGGCAAAATTAAGTCAGTCCTCAATATGCCTAGGACTCAGACATTTAAAGAGCTATGTTGCCTTTTGGGCACCATTAATTATTACCGCAAGCATCTGCCTTCTGCTTCGGATGTTCAGGCTCCGCCCACTGACGCTCTTGGCGGCCCTAATACATCAGGTAATCATGCTATTCCTTGGATGCCTATTATGGAGAAGGCCTTCAATGAGTTGCAACAGCTACTTGCCTTGGCTGTTACCATCGCTCACCTATGTACTGCCGCCACACTGTTTATTACGACAGATGCAAGTGACAATGCTGTTGGTGGTGTGCTCAGTCAGAAAAGAACTGAAGTGGAGTGGCAATGTCATTATAGGTCTAAGAAACTTAACTCAGCCCAGAAAAAGTACTCAGCCTTTGATAGGGAGTTGCTGTCTACGAGGCCATCAAGCATTTCAGAACTGATTTGGAGGTTAGGGACATCTATGTTGACTTCTAGGTTCTGATGGACCATAAACCCTTGGTGTCAGCTGTTAAAATCCCTCCGTCTGACCTCCTGCCTCATCGTTTTCATCACATTGATTATATACTACAGTTTATGACCGACATTAGGTACATAAAAGGGGCAGATAATGTTGTGGCCGATTTCCTATCCCGCGTCATTGCAGTATCTAGCCTGATAGACTTGTCGGACTTAGCCAGGCTACAATTTGCTGACCCAGACACTTTACAGCTGTTATCGGGCCAATTTTCTTCTCTTCGACCCATGAAGACAACCTTTCTGTAAGTTTCTGGTGAAATCTGGTGTGACAGTTCTACAGGCACACTTCACCCCTTCATCCCTAAAGGGTTACAACGTTTGAGAAAGTTCATGGTTTGGCTCACCCGAGGGTTAAGGAATCGACACACCTTGTGTCTTAACATTTTGTGTGGAGAGACATGCACCGTAATTGCCAGTTATGGGCCCGCGCTTGTGTTCCTTTCCAGAAAAACACAGTCTCTTGCCATACTTCCCAACCTCTGGGTAAATTTATGCAACTGTCGGGCCGATCCAACATGTCCATGTAGATTTGGTTGGTCCCATCCCACAGTATGAAGGGTTCCGCTATCTGCTCACAGCTATCGACAGGACTACTCGCTGGGCAGAAGCTTTCCCCATACCGAAAAGTACTTCAGACACCATTTCATGTGCCTTTATGGACACTTGGGTCTCCTGCTTTGGCTCCCCTGTGTTCCTCACAACTGACCAGGGTCAGCAATTTGAATTTGCCATGTTTTCTGAATTACGCACCCTTTTCAGTATCACAAAAATGCACACTACCGCTTATCACCCGCAAAGGAATGGGCTAGTCGAGCGCTAGCATCGCACCTTAAAAAGAGCTCTTGGACGTCATGACCCCTTGTGGGCCAAGGCATTACCTTGGGTGCTTCTCAACCTCAGCTTATAAAGAAGATCTTAAGGGCTCGGTGGCGGAGTTTGTTTATGGACAACTCTTGTGCTCCCTGGGGAGCTAGTTTCTCCCTTCCCACCGACCATGCCCTCTGAGCTCCCTTCTCTGATAGATTAGTTACGCACACATTGCAAAAACATTAGGCCGCCCGCTCTGGCAGCACACACTCATCCGCATGTGTACGTGCCCTGTGAGCTAGACAAGTGTGAGCATGTTTTTCTCCATGATGACACCATTAAGGCCCTTCTCATGCCTCCTTATACCAGCCCTTACGTCATCGTCAGCCACTCCATGGACATTCGGGTGAATGACTGTCATTACTGTTTCTCTCAACCATGTCAAGCCAGCCTTCATTGAGCCTTCAGAGACTTCCTCCTCCGTCGAGTATCCAGTCCCCTTATTGCGCCACACAATCGGGCACAGACTGTTCTCAGCGTACTCACCATTCAAGTACTGCTTCTTCGGCCACTCCAACTTCGAGTAGCCAGGCACCCCCTCATGCCACATATTCAGGCACTGAGTCCTTTCGGCGTGCTCAACCCCTGAGCACTGCTTCTTCACCCTTCATACCGGGGTTCGCCTCCCGGTCACCATCGTGTCGGCCTGTGCCTGACGCCGCTGAAGAACTTAGTGTGGTGTTTTTGGGAAAATCTCACCTCCCGGCCCCCTCAGGGATGTACTCCATACTGCAGGGGGAGGGGGGGGGGGCGCTATGTGGCATCGATCCCACAATCAATAGCCATGTTATGTTATCTTTGGTGGAGGTTCTTTGGGACTGCCTGGGACTTCTGGCAGTCGGTCTCTTGTATCTGAAGTGTTAACATCATCTGTACCGATATAGAGTAATAAATGTATTAAGAGTGGATACCACATTCATAACTGAACTGCACCTATCCCCTCAGATTACAGCACCACCTTTCCCTTTAACCAATCTACAGTAATGACTAGCTAGAGCAAAGCAATCACACTGCAGCCCATCAATTCCAAGTGTCATGTGGTGCTCAGTAAGGCATAAAATATAAGGACAATCAACAATATCCATTTCCCATAGACTTACAGATAAAATGTCTAATTTACTTTTGAGACTTCTGACATTTTGGTGAGGAATAACAAGATTGCTAGAGATACCTTCAGTGTCCTGATGCAGACTTCTTTGACCATTTACATCATATTGAACTATTTTGCTTGAAACAAACTGGCTGCATGGTATCCTTATAGCTGGAGTTTATTTCACTTGTTACCAATCCTGAGGTCATGTAGGTACCAGCATAAAAAAAAAGAAAGAAAAAATGAAAAACACCATATCTCTGACACTCTTCTTGCTATTGAGGAAGAATGTGGAACAGTTTTTTCTCTTGAGCATGCTGTGGCAGAATTACTTTAAAATGTTGAGCATCCCCTGGATGGAGCTTCTTCCTGTGGTGTTCATATTTCTAGGGAATGTGCCCGAGATGAAATTATATCACTGCTGATGGCTACAGAGCAAAGTCCCATCACACATCCAGAAGAGAGACCTAAACTCTTTAATTTGGATTTGAAAGTGTTTGGCTGAGAAAGATATGAATATGTACAAGATTTGCACAAAGTCAATCCATGTTACCAAACTGGTTGTTTCTGGGATCGCATAAAGACAATTCATTTTTCACCAATATGTACAAGATTTGCACAAAGTCAATCCATGTTACCAAGTTACAATTCATTTTTCACCAAGACGGGGCACCCTCTCACTAGAGTCACCAAATTCAAATGGCTTATAGTCTGGAGACAACATTACTGTTGCATGAGACAGTAATAATAATAATAATAATAATAACATTATTATTAGGGTGGTTTGAAATGTTCTCAGATTCACCATGAGAGGTCAGTGCTACAGCAAGGAGTTGTTCACGTGATATCCATTGGATAGTTGCCTGTAAACACGTGCCACATCAGTGGTGTTGGAATAGAGTTGTGGAAGTAACATAGCTCAGCTCTGTTGTTGAGGATCTTCATATTTTGTTGTTGTTGTTTGTGTGAAATGATTTGCAAAAATGAAAAAAAAAAAAAAAAAAAATTGAGATTTGAGCAGTAAGTACTTTGTAAAGAAAGGTATGAAAGCCAAGGACATTGGTGCCTATTTTCAGGATGCACTGGGGGGCTCTGCTCCTTCTATTCAACAATTACCAAGTGCAAATGAATTTAAATTTGGTCAGGTGACCTTAGATGATGATCTGCGCAGTGGCCGGCCGAAATGTGTCACTACTCCAGAAATCATTTCTCTGTCAGAATTCCATCTCTTCCCAAAACTGAAAACTTTTCTTGGTGGTCAAAGATTCACTTCAAATGAAGAACTGAAAGTCTGAGTTGACAACTATTTTTCAGGCCTGGAGAAATCTCATTTTTGAGATGCAATCAAAGCACTGGAACATCGTTGGACTGAGTACAATAATCTACAAGGAGATCACATTGAAAAGTATAAGAAAGTGTCAGTAATGTATTTTTTCCTATTCTATTCCAAGAACTTTCCAAATCACACTCAAATTATTTTTAAATGACTGGATTTGAATCTCTCCCCTTTGTATGTGATGCCCTACAAGCAACAAATACTATGAATCAATCCAAAGAAGCATTTTGAAAACTTTGTATTTGTGATATCTGTACAGAGCACTGTTTTAGTTGTAAAGTCATGGTGACAAGATGTCTCACCAAGGTGATTTGAAGTACCATCCATTTCGATAGAGTAAGCATGTATACTAGTAGGCCCTTAACATGAGGCTGCCAGGCGGCACAAGCTGCTGCACCACTGGTGATGCTGGTCCTATTAGACTGGGATGCCAGCTATGCCACCGTTGGCAGAGCCATCAATTATTGTTCGAAGACTTTGTCAGTTGAGCAGTCTGTCTTTTGATTTCCTCACACTCTTATGTGCAGTGTTTTTGTGGTGTCGCAAAAGTATGAAGTGCGCGCCATGTACTTATGCCGCGCGCTGCCATGCACGCATGGCACGGCGTTCTTACAACGTCAGCCATGAGCGCCCTCTGCTGCAACTCCACTCATGGCTACAACTGCTGCATCATTCACTTGGGACTGAGATAGGAACCAGTTAAGACTTGGGAATCAGATAGGCACCAATTATGACTTGGCTATCGGATAGGCACTAGGAATCAATAGTAGGCAGGCCTCTATCTAATCTATGTATCAGCATTCTGCAGTAAAGAACTATGTAAAAGTTAAGTATTACTAAGTCGCTATGAAATATATATCTCGTTCTAATTTAATCTAGTGTTTCTAGTTTCTGCTGTCCCACTGGCTGGTCACCTCTGTACCTGCACACACGTGCATCCTTTATTCCTGTGTCGGTCTCTTTCTACTCGGCCACCGATACCTACGACAACCAGTGGTATCGAGACACAAAAGTGGCGACGAGGCTGGGACATACAAGTTTTATTTCGATAATATTGACCATTTGAAAGGAAATAATTTGGAGAAACATGATTTGGACATTCAGGAGTAATTAAATATATTCTCTGAACACAGTACATAAAAAACAGCACACTACAACTTAAACAATAACCGCATTTAAATAATGTCAAGTGTGAGGTCATTCACATGACTACATGGCCAATGAGAATGAGAGGCTGTGGCATGCACATAACGTTACATAATCAGTGAAGATTTGAGACAATGTGATTGCTAACTGTCTAGATGGCCGCTGTGAGAAAGTGGGCTGTGGCCCAGTGGCCAACCAGTCAGCTAGCTATTATGTTGTCTCGAGATTTCTCTATGATGTGACATGCATGTGTGATGGCCTGTCTTTCTTGCTAGCCTTGCATGTCTAATGGAACGAATCCATGACATTTCAATTATGAGATAAATCACACAAAACTCAAAGCTGTTAATTCAACTAAATATCCAGGGATTCAAAATATTGTAATGTTGAAAATGAAGCAGGCTTGACTTCGAAGGCAGGGTTGTAGACTGATCACAGCACTTACACTGAAAGCAGTTTTATTGCAAACTGAAACATACACGCAGCACTGACTGTTCTGCTATTTATACACAGACAGAATGTACCAGAAATTAGAAGAATAGTTAACATAAGAAACAAGTAGAAATTACAAGTGAACATAAGAAGCATGTAGAACATTCTGGAAATGTTAGTTACAAAGAAATAAATTTTCGGCGACCTTCAGCACAGCAGTCTGCGATGCTATCCCTTGACCACGCCAGCAGTTGCTTAACGTGGGGTCTCGCGGCAATATGAACAAGTTCAACTGGAATGAGCATATAGAAAAATATGTAGGGAATACAAGTAAAAAGACAAGATTTTATTGTCAGAACACTCATAACCTGCAACAGATGCACTAGAGATTGTCCTAACTACACTACCCTTGTCCACCTTTTCTGGAGTATCTCTATGCTGTATGAGAGCCTTACCTAAAGATCAAAAAAGTCCAAAGAAGGACAGTTCAGTTCGTTTTGTCTTAATGCAATATAGGCTTACGGAAAAGAGGTTCTTGAAAATGATACATGAATTGTGATGAAAATCATTAAAGCAGAGGTGTTTTTCATTGCGTCACTTACTTACATAGAGAAAAATAATCAGTGTAATAAAGTACAAGAAATCAGAGTTCACACGGAAAGATTCAGGTGTTCATTTTTCATCATGAGTGAATAGAAAGTAGAGTAATAGTGTTAAAGTGGTTTGGTGAACCGTGTGCCAGGCCCTTAGTTGTGTATTACAGAATAAATATTTATATGAAATTGTAGACAATCTTTTAGACTTCCTTAATGATAAGCACCACCATGAACCAGAAACATTGCCGAGGTGGGGTGGCTTGCTTGCCTCAACGATGCATTTAGCCGTACTGTAGGTGCAGCCACAGTGGAGGGGTATTTGTGGAGAGGCCAAGCAAACATGTGATTCCTGAAGAGGGGCAGCAGCCTTTTCAGTAGTTACAGGGGCAACAATCTGGATGATTAACTGAGCTGGCCTTGTAACATCAGCTAACATGGCTTTGCCATGCAGTTACTGTGAACGGCTGAAAGCAAGGGGAAACTACAGCTGTTACTTTTCCCAAGAACATGCAGCTCCACTGTGTGAATAAATGATGATGGTGTCTTCTTGGGTAAAATATTTCGGAGGTAAAATAGTCCCCCATTCGGACCTCTGGGCGGGGACTGCTCAGGAGGAGGAGGAGGAGGAGGAGGAGGAGGTGGTGGTGGTGGTGGTGGTGGTGGTGGTGGTGGTGGTGGTGGTGGTGGTGGTCGTCGTCATCATCATCACGAAAAACAAAACAGGCATTCTTCAGGTCAGGGTGTGGAATTTTCTAACCCTTAATTGTGTAGGTAAGTTAGAAAATTTGAAAAGAGAAATGGGTAGGTTAAAGTTAGATATGGTAGGGATTAATGAAGTTTGGTGGTAGGATGAACAAGATTCTGGTCAGGTGCGTACAGGGTTATAAGTACAAGATCAGTTGGTGGTAATGCAGAAGTAGGTCAGATAATGAATAAGAAAATATGATTGTGGGTAAGTTATTATGAACAGCATAGTAGCAAAGATAGACACAAAACCGACACCGACCACAGCAGTGCACGTTTATATGCCAACTAGCATGGCTGATGATGAGGATATCTAAGAAATGTATGAGGAGATAAGAGAAATCATTCAGAAAGTTAAGGGAGACAAAAACTTGATTGTGAAGGCGGATTGGAACTTGGTGGTTGGAAATGAAAGAGAAGGAAATGTAGTAGGTAAATATTGGCTGCGAAAAAGAATGAAAGAAGATATCACTTGATTAAATTGTGCTCTATGCAAAATTCTACCATCACAAACACTTGTTTAATCATCATGAAAGAAGGTTGTACATTTGTAAGAGACCAGGAGACACTGGAAGGTATCAGATTGTCTTTATAACAGCAAGGAATAGATTTAGAAACCGGGTTTTAAACTGTAAGACATATCTAGGGGCAGATATTAGACTCTGACCATAACTTATTGGTTATGAACTGCAGATTAAAACGTATGAGACTGCAGAAAGATAGGAAAGTTAGGGGATGGAACCTGGAAAAACTGAACAAACCAAAAGAGGGAGCTTTAGGCATGGATTGGATGAAACGGGGAAAGTAATACAGTAGAAGAAGAATGGATAGATCTGAGAGATAGGGTAGTTAAGGCCGCAGAGAATAATATAGGCAGAAGGACAAGGCCTAATAGAAATCTCAGGGTAATACAGGGTATACTGAACTTAACTGATAAGAGGAGAAAATATAGAACTTCAGCAACTGATGCAGGCAAAAGGGAGTACAAACGTCAGAAAAATGAGATTGCCAGGAAGTGCACTGGCTAAGGAGGAGTGGCTAGAGGACAAATGCAGGACCATAGAAGATCGTATAACTAGGGGAAAGGTAGATACTGCCTACAGGAAAATAAAAGAGATATTTGGAGACAAGAAAAGCAGCTGTATGAATATCAAGAACTCAAATGGAAAACCAGTACTAAGCAAGGAGAAGAAAGCTGAACTGTGGAAGGAATATATAGAGTGCCTATACAAAGGAAATAAACTTGAAGGCAGTATTCTAGAAATGGAAGATGAAGTGGAGGAAGATGAGATAGAAGATATTCTAATGTTTCTGCTATGTTGCACACTTCCTACAAAATCCTTTGCCAACATTACAAACACAAAATATTGGACAGCTAAAATAAAACTTAGCTACCGGACATGTAAAATATCAGATTTTTGCATTGAGTTTGAAATACTATAAACTCTATTAGTAAAATGCTTTTAAGAAATAGTATGTTGATTTAAACATAACTTAGGCTGCCCTTTTTCGCAATTTTGAATTTTTGATACTTTCGTAAATAATAGCTGCAAACACTAAAAATGCATTACACTTAGTTTTGGAAATTGATGAATCTATAAAGATACATATTTGTATAAAAACAACACTACTACATGTTATAACTATTGCACAACATTATTAAATATGTACCTTTTGTTTAAATAAATTAAGGCAGACCATGTTTTATATATCACTGGATCCTAAATTAAATACTGATCATTTTTCACATACTAAAATTAATAATCCATTTGGTACTAAGAAACTATCTTCAAAATTAATATAACTACTACGACTTTATACAAATTCACATTTATAAAAAATTAGACCGCAAATTGAAATATATTAAAATTACGTGCCTTAATAATAGTACACCTTCATAATATTGCCAAAACAGATAAGTGTGCACTTCAAAACCACAGATAATGTAAATAATTTGAGCAATGTAAACAACAGTCAAAACACGACTCTTAATTTTGCATATACTATTAAATACAAATTTCATAAAACACGTACATACATTGAGATAAAGAGTTAAAGTGTAAATGTAATATTTTAATTCATGTATTTTGACATATTTAAAGTAAAAGTATATTGTTTAATTGTGAATTACAAAACATTGTCATTAGCCTTATTACGCGGTTATGCTGCAAATGTTTGAGTGCGAGCCAACCCTGGCACTCTGTTCCTCATTACAGATCAAAACGTCATTGTTCTGTTGCTGCTTTGTTGCGCATTGTGCAACTATGTGTCAAGTTTAGACTTGTTTTAAATGGAAATAAATCATTTATTCATAAAAGTTTAAATAAGTGAGTTTGTCATTTTCATCATTTAATGTCGACAACCATTTCATTAATGTGAATGTAGCTCCGAAGTAAACCTGGATCAACGGACTTTAATCACTATGCAGAACAGCCATCGCATCGAACATCAGAATCCAAGCTAAGTGTTTTTTTTTTTTTTTTATTACATGTACCTCATCATCCCCCAGCATCCTGTTAATAGAACTGAGTCTTGTAATACAGACACATTTCGTCTGGATCATCTTGGGATCGGTAACATGGGGATTCATCACAATATGATACTGCGAGAAGAATTTGACACGGCATTGAAGGATTTGAGTTGAAAAAAGGCACCTGGAGTAGATGATATTCCGTCTGAACTGCTGATATCGTTAGGAGAGCTAGTCACGAAAAAATTGTTCCACCTGGTATGCAAGATGTATGAAACAGGAGAAATACCTCAGACTTCAAAAAGAATTAGTAATTCCAGTTCTTAAGAAAGAAAGTGCACACAAATGTGAAAATTACAGAACTATCAGTTTAATAAGCCATGGTTGCAAAATACTAACACAAATTGTTAACAGATGAATGGAGAAACTTGTGGAATCCAAACTCGGGGAAGATCAGTTTGGATTTAGGAGAAATGTAGGAAAACAGGAGGCAATACTCACATTAAGACTTATCTTAGAAGGTAAGATAAGGAAAGGCAAACCTACATTTTTAGCTTTTGTAGAAAGTTTTTCACAATGTTGAGTGAAATACACTCTTTCAAATTTTGAAGGTAGCAGGGGGAAAATATAGGGAGCAAAGAGTTATATCAACCTATTATAACCGCTGTCTGGTTTGTGTAGAGTCGAAGGGCAAGAAACAGATGCAGAGGTTGGAAAGAGAATAAGACAGGGTTGTAGCCTTTCCCCAATGTTGTTCAAGCAAGTTCACTGAGCAAGCAGTGAAGGAATGCAAGGAGAAATTTGGAGAGGGAATTAAAGTTTGAAATTATTGTTAATCATAAGCAGATTTGTAATGTATATACATTTTAGATTTATGCAATACTTGTAAGGATGTCTAATTATATTATATATAGTGAGAAATATTTTATGTATGACAAAAAGGAGTGCATGTAGTGCAGGACCCGATAACGGGTGCCTGCGGTCTTTTTCCGTTGCGCTGTTGGAGTGTAAACACACATTAAAAAGTATGTCTTGAAACTGGTTATTTTCTTTTCTTTGGACCCCACTACCTGTATATAACTGTATCAATGCTAATGCTGACCTGGTGTTACAGTTCCCCTAGCGAGTCTAAAGAAATATATAGTTTTGACGATCTTATAAATCAGTGACGGTTAGTGTTAGAAAATGGGGGCTCAAGTCCGGTATTTCTGAATCCTAGCAGAATGCCCAAAGGTAGTGTTGGTCGTGGCCGTATACAGTGAAAAGAATAAATTGTCACTTCATCAGAAGACAATGGCAGAACCAAGCAGTGGACGACCATGTATGCAGTGTCCAGTTTGAACACAGTAGCGGTGCAGCCAGCGCGTCTACATTAGTTTTCGGTGTGGCAGCAGCTTCCTGGTGCTACACATCATGCAGTGGAGGAAGAAAACATAAGTTAAGTAAATCTACAATTATGTGCTGCGTAAAGAATTTTGTAGTGTTACAAATTTCAGGTTTTCAATCTCTTTGTTACAATGGGGGAACCAACGCTTGAGATTCAAAGAGATGTAGAGTCAAGTGAAGAAAGTGTTATTCTTCCAATTGACATTATGGATGTAGATGCATTAAAAGCAATTTTAAATTCTTGTAATCAACTGCAGAAACATGTAAATGACGTTCAAAATAGTGTGCAAGCACATGATGTACAATTTAAAGCTCAACGGAACCTAATGAGTGACAAGTTAGAAGTAGTTAAAAGTATCATGGAAGAAATGAAAGCCAGTATTCAGAAATTAAATATAGGGCTATCAGAAATGGAATACAAGCTAACATTGAAAATAGGTAAGAATAAACACGAATGTGGTAAATTAAATGCTGAAGTAAGGGATGAAATTGTTAAGCTGGAGGAAAAATGCACAACCAAAAGTTCCAAACTAGAACAAAGATTGAAAGGGGAACTGGAAAAAGAGTCATTTAGGAATAATGAAGAATGTTAGCATAGTAGATAAAGTGACTAAATTAACTGTTAATGTTGATACCTTGATTTCAAAGAAAATTGAAAATTGTAGTCAAAGGTTGCTACTATGGAACAAGGACATTTAGACAATATCATGAACATGCTGCCCATAAATTTACACACTGTAAAATGTTTTAGTAATGATGGAAAATACCACCCAGCTGACTTTGTTCCTTGTTGCAGATATCTTTTTGTGGATGGAATGAGTGATTTGCAAAAGATTAAAATTATGAAGGGGGCATTGGAAGGAGAAGCTTTGTCTTGGGCGAACCAAAATCAAAATAGTTTTGATACCTATAAAGAGTTTGAGAAAGGGTTTTTAAACAAATACTGGGGAGAGGTAAAGCAGTCAAGAATACAAAATGATATTTTAAATGGGTATATGTCTAAACCAGGAAGGGGAAATGAGAGATTTTTTGTATAAGGGAGGTAGAAAAGTTGGCACATTTAGACAAGCCATTGGGGCCATTAGCTATGATTTCCACCTTACGGACAAGATACCAGAAAATGTACAATGGGATCTGATAAATGCTCATGGAGATAATGTAGATTCATTTATTGATTATGTAGGGACTATGGATAATGCTTTGCCATATAGAAACATAAAAAATTTCCAAAATGACAGGAATAATGATTGGGTGGATATGAGAAATTGTAGAAAAGACAACAGAAATGTTCACAGAGATGCCAGGCATGATGGTAGGAGAAATTGGGAATCACATGGTAGGCAGAATGACAATAGGCCACAGCATGATTAGGCTGAAGGTCCAGCTGGCAGGTCAGACTAACCTCACAACTGGGGAAACTAACAAGCACGTTGATACGATCCTGTATAGATTACAGTTGCACAGTATCACAATGCTGCTAACAAGCACCTATTATTGTTGGATAAATTGCAGTACAAAGGCCTGTCTTGGAGTTATGTCTTCTTCTCCCACTAATGCACTCCTCGTGGAAGCATCAGAAATGCCGCTACATATTCGACGAACAATGTTGTGTGATCATTATATTTTACAAAGAATTTCAAATACTAACCACCCACTGATAAAAAAGTTTGAAATGCTCTGTCGAACCAGGGATAACAGAAATATGGAGAAAAAGCAATTTTATATCTACACTCATTACAAAGTTTGGAAAAATATACAAAATAAAATACTTCGAACTACAGCCCTTCCAATGTTCTTATATGACTACCACAGTTCTTATCTCAATATTCCTGTAACATACATTGAATCTTCCAGCAAAGAAAAAGGATATGGGCAATTTTCACTCTCATTATACCTGGCAGAAAAGTGGACAGGATATACCCAAGTATATACTGATGGCTCAAAAATGGATATGATAAACCACACAGGATGTGATTTTTTCTCTCCAAACAATTCAAAAGAAAGAAAGTTTCAACTCCGAGGTGATGCTACAATATTTATAGCTGAAACAATCACTATTATAGAGGCCATCACGTTTAGTCCCTTTAAAAATCAAACCAACCAAACCAAATATATAAGATCCTTGAAAGTACCCAAGGTGGTGATAATCACTGACACTCAAAGTGTTCTGAAATCAATTAGTTGCAGGAATTGGGACAAAAGAACTAATAAATACACACTTGACTTAGTGGAGCATTATCATCAAGCAAAGAAGACAGGTCAAATCATTGAATTTGTGTGGATAAAGTCTCATTCTGATGTCCTATACAATGATAAAGCAGATAAACTAGCAAAAGAAGCAATTAGTAGTGGTATACCTTTGGACATTAAAATCCCATATACAGACTACTTCCAAAAAATCAGACAACAGACGATTCTTTTGTGGCTGGAAGAATGGAACGAAAGCCAAAAAACAAGAGGAAGAAACTATGCTAGTATACAAACATTAATACCTAGACAACCATGGCTCTTTCCCTGCCCATTTACACAGAATTGGCTTATTGGAGCAATGGTTGGTGATGTAAATCACATCTTGTTTCAGTGCAGACTGTACGAGGAAGGAAGAGAAATTTTTAAAGGATCTCTTGAGACTTGGTCACTACCAGCCATTTTGCACTACTTCAGTTTTAGGGGACACAACCAGGAGAGCATATGATGTCATAGCCAGATTTATTTCACAAGAAGACATCAAAATATAACAGGAAAATGGACATTTAATTTATGAACTGCAGTTAATATATATTACAAACAAGTGTCTAGTTCATAAGTCAATACAGACAAATGTATAAATGTATGCTCTAAAATGTATGTTTATCATTATTGTAATTTTTGATGGCTAAAACGTATTTTCCTATGCTAGAAGCCAATAATAAATAAATAAATAAGTATCCCATCTGAGGTCAGAACTGGGATAAAGACTGACAATGCTTCGAGAAGGACCAAGAGAGAGGCTGACTAGGTAACAAAGGGGTAGGCAGTTTAATTCATTCCATATGGAGAGAATTTTGGTTGAATGTGAATTTTGAGGAGAAATTTTCGAATCTGCTGGAAAGAAAAGAAAAAAGGGAAATAAATTCCAACACAGGTTTATAAATGATAATGTGAGTGACCTATTTCTGTGGGCTGAATCCAGTGTAGGAATGAATGATTCAGATGTGCTGGATAACAAAAATGAATCGGTCATTGTAGAAAGGTCATAAGTCAACTTTTTTACGAAAATGAGTTATCCATTGGAAATGGATGGGAAGGTGTAGCCGGATTCATATGTACAAGAAGGTCAGAAGTCAACTATCAAATGGTGTCACTATTGACCCTTGAAATAATCATTCATTGCAAAAAGGTCATGAGTCATTGACCCATGCCGTTTTTGCAATGACTGTGTGGAGGTGTATTTAATCGAACACAGAAGTTATTGGCGGTGTTGCGCTGCTTTCCCGCGTATTTTGTCATCTGAGGTTAGCATCATTGCAACAATCCATGCACACAACATTCACCATAACAACAGCTCGCGACTTGTCATTTCCAGGGGTGGCCAGCCATCACCGCAAGTGCCAAGCAGGAAAAACAGTCGTTTTTGGGATTTTTTTTAGCATAACAAGTCTAACCATTCCTTTGTAAGTGTCCAATCCCAAATAACAGGAAGTAGTTAAAACCATTCCTCAGAATGGTTGACTCATTGGAAATTTATCAAGAATCAAAGCCTGAACTCACCCAACCTAACAAAGTTATTGAAGAAACTTGCTACTTTGATGTGGGCAGATGATTGTACAAAGTATTTTCAGGAAATAAAGGACAGTGAGTGACAGTGGGTTGCTGTACCATTCAGATCCAACTTTACTTTACTGTTTGTAAACTGACAGCAGTGACTGTGGTCTGGGAGTGGCACTATCACAGAAGATGGTAAATGGAAATGAGGAACTGAGGAGTATAGCCTTTGCATCAAGGACACTTTCCAAACATTTGCGTTGCTATGGGGGTCACTGAAAAGGAATTGTTAGCAATTGTATGGGCATTCACAAAGTTTAGGAATTACTTAATGGGTCATGAAGTGGTAGTTTACACTGACCATAAAGCACTGAACTATTTGCAGGAATGTAGAGTGTTGAATGACAGGCTAAAGAGGTGGGCCATGTTCTTGCAGCAATTTAGCTATAGCATCGAGTATATAAAGGGAACTGATAATGTTGTGGTTGACTATTGAGGCTATCGGTGGGGAATGGGGATATTTTAGAAGAGGAGGGGGATAATAAAGAATTTAAAATTGAGGGTTTACCAAGTGAAAAAAGAATCAGGGGTGTATGTAGGGATATTAGAAAATCGCAAGTTTCAGTATCCCAAACTGCAACAAATAAAGAGATAGCTGGGAAACAGGGGAGAGGAAATTTTGGATAACTACTACAAAATACATAAGGGAATTTTGTTCAGAAGGAGAAACAAAGAGAGCGATGAATGAAAATTATGTTTTCCAGATGAGTACATCTGCGATTTAACTCAGCATGTGCACTTAAGTTATGAAGTTATGGACACTATGGACCCCAAAAGTGTATTGAAATAATCAGGGAAAAGGCTGTGTTCAATAATATGGTCAGATGAGTATGGAAACAACTTTTGAGCTGTGATGTCTGTCAGAGGATTAAGGTTAGCCAATCACATAGCCAGATATACATGCAATGTATGATACCAGAGTGTCAAAGAGTTGCTACCGATTTATCTTTTTCAACTGTTACCAACTGGAAGAGGTGGATGCATATACATTTTTGTAATTGTTGATTTATTTAGTAAATTCATTAAATTGTATCCAATCAAGTGAGCAACCAGTAAGAGTCTGATTTCCAAGTTCACACATGATTATTTTCCTTCAATTGGTGTACCAAAGGCAATTCTGAGTGATAATGGCTCCCACTTCACTAGCAATAATTGGAAAAGTTTTATGGATACTGTTGGGATAAAACATATACGAATATCAGTGTATCATCCATCAAGTAATCCTGCTGAGTGATACATGAGAGAACTGGGAAGGCTCTACAGGATGTATTGCAGCAACAAACATAGCTCTTGGGTGCAATATCTAAAAGACTTTGAAAAGGTAATGCACTGTGTCAGGCATAGCTCAACAGGGTTTTCACCACGGGAGGTGAAATTCAACACTAAGCCACCAAATATAATATCAGAACATGTTGATTTTCCCCCACAGAAAGAGATGATGAGAGATGAGTTGGAAACATTTTGCGACCTTCCTATCGGTACTCACCAATAAGAATTGGGCAATACATAACTCAGGGTAGTAAAAGATTTGTGGCTCGTTGTCACTGTTCATAGGGGTGAGTTATGTATGTCAGCTTCTATACCGTAAGCAGCTACCCAATCTGTTTACACAAGATCAATAATTAATCTGTAGTTTATCAAGTCTATCAATCTGCATATGATGACGTGAAAATATATTTAACAAACATAAGTTAAACCTCTGAATGACCAACAAAATGGATTCTCAGGTAAAGAAGTGATTCACTCACAAAGTAATTCTTTATAAATGGAGTTTATTACTCTTATTAGACATGACATGCAGAGATAGTCCTACTTTATACATTTGTAAATAACTAAATATTTCCCTGACGATATGCACAATAAGTATCACATGCACTCTAGAGTAAAAGTTCCAAATTGTCACTCGTAAGTTAGAGTAGTCTATCAAACTTTGCAGTTGCAAGTTAGTCCGTGATAAAGTATTCGTTATAAAACACAGTTTGTCATTACATGAGTACACGATTGCTGAATTATCACAGTTCCACAGCCCTACTACCTACTACACATGCTTATCTCTTCAAATCACAAGTTTGTAACGCGGCTTCAGACCGCCCAGCATCACAACCTCTCACTACCACGCTCAAGTTATGAGTCCCTTCCCAAGCGTTCGAAAGCGTGCTCCCTCTGCTCCCAAAATTGTATCCTTCCATGCATCCCATCCTAATGCCTCACCTTTAAAATACAATTTCCCTTCCAAAATATTATACATTTGAATATCACAGAATTAAATGCTTTGACCACCTCCCTACAAATATTGTTTACATTTAACAAATAAATATATATTTAACAATAATAAAAAATGGTTGAGACTGAAGCTCTTTACTCAGATAGCCATTAATTAATATTTAAATTATCATGGTTTTTATACAAATATATTCAGTTATTGTCCACAAATATTTATAATTTTACATTACTAAGAATAATATTAAATATAATAAAATATATAGATGTATATATAAATGTAATGCACTTTGCTGGGTTCATGTTTAGTGTTTCCATGGTGGAATCTATGTTCTGACAAAAGAACATTACTACCTCAACGAAAAGCAGAACAAGAGAGTAAAATAATGTTCATTGAAAGAATACGGAAATAACGTGACACATCTTTTAAGATGGGTAGCATGGTACAATGCTGCCCATTTGCTACTTAAACTTTGTTACTGATAAACACTATGTATCAATAATTGTCAACATAAGTCTTATAATATTATTATTATAGTAGCGTACTGAAATTTGTCAGGCTTTTATCTGTAAGGGCTATTGAAATTTTAATTATGGCGTTTGATTCTCCCAAGTCTCCTGAGTCCATTCATATAATTATATTTGCCATATGGTCATTCCCTGATTTTATATGGATTTTTAAATTGTTTGTGGCTATATTGTATTTCAGTTGCAATCTGTAATAGCCGCCCTCACTCAACCAAATGTTTCTGGTTTCCGAGCACATTAGGGAAACCCTGGTACCTGCTGTATCCCATTCACTAGGTCCAAAGTGGTATCTGGTTGGCTGGGGAATCCAATATCCTGGCAAAACCTGCCTTGGAAACAATCAGCTTCCCCCTGTATCTGTAATATCACAATTTGTAAGAGAGAACACAGAAAGAAAAGCAGTGCAAAGAAAGCAAAGACATGACAAAAAGTGAAGGTGACAGAAATAAATGTGTGGGACCTGGTATTAGTATGAACAAAGGAGAAGTTGAGTGAGCACAGCACAAAGAAATTTCTTTTGAATTGTATTATGGACCATTTGAGGTAATATCAATCCTGCATCCTAATGCATACCTTCTATCTTGCAGACAGACAAACAAAACACTTGGAATATGACATATAAATGAAATAAAGTTGTACAAAGGAATGTGAAAAACAATGGAGAAGGTTGAACTGTGTATGTGTATTCTAAGCAATATTTGGGGTATTTTGGAAGGGAACTGATATTTTAGTTGTGGTGGTATAAATATTGAACATTTTATGTGGAATTTATCTGTGTGTATGTTTAGAATAGGCCTACTTCTAGAGCGAATTTGTTTGGAATTGAGTAAAAATAATCATTTCATTTGTGTGGGGATATATATATTAATATTTTTATTCATTTGTGGATTATGGTTATTTGTTTGAGGTTTGGGGATAGAGTTTTGCTCTTTTCTTTGTTGAAAATATCAAATTTGGAAATTTTAGGCATTTTTCATGTTTGGTTAATAATAGAATCCCAACCCAAATCTCTCATTAGTGATTCTGCATTTAATCTGCTTGGCTGCGTAGCTAACATGATAAAATTCTTCATATTAAGCTTATATATATCTTAGCTTGTTTCACATCATGGGTCAAAGTAGTGTGTGTGCGCGTGTGTGTGTGTGTGTGTGTGTGTGAGAGAGAGAGAGAGAGAGAGAGAGAGAGAGAGAGAGAGAGAATGAGTGGATAATGGGCCACAAACTGAAACTGATGCTGAAGTCATTCTTCTAGGCAGACAATCTTGCTAATGGATGCAGAAGGAGTGCTTCGAGTGTCAGTGAAGTGGACATCCAATTGAACATGTCGCTTTGCCTGTTGGACGAGACAAAACTAAAGAAACCTCACGTATCAGTGAGTCTTCAAAGAGTGTTGTGAAAAGTGGAAAAGTAAAAGCAAAAACAGAGGTTTTTTTTTTCCTCTTGTCAGGAAACTGACAACCATGCTGTATTTTATTGTGTGCAAGGTTATTAGCCAACACACAAGTGAGCTGTAGCAGTATTTAATAGTGAAAATGTTGGACATTTTATATATGTTTACGTGGTTCATTTGTCAAATGGAAGTGATGACCAAAAATGATCTATTTACTTATTTATGATTACCTATTTGCTTGCTCAGTAGGTACTTATGATTCAGATTTTTGTATTACCGTGTTGATTAGAACATGTTTTCATTTTGAGGTTATTTTAAATGAGTTTAGCCATAAATATTGTTAAATACCATGGATTGATTAATTTGTTTCATACATTCATTATTGAGAGATTTTGATCTTCATGAAAATTTGACCAAAATATATGGGGCGTGGGGTGTAATATAATGTTACAGGATAGACAGTCAAATAAAATGTTACAAATTTTCAACTATTTGAATATCGTGACAAATTAATTGATAGGCAAAAAGTGGCAGCTCGTTTGTGTTGGTCCAGATGAAGGCCACAGATCGCCTGCACTTGCCAAGAGTGAAGACAGAGTCTTGGATGGACCGCACCAAGTGGTGTTTGGGGAATCACTGGTCAAGAGATTGTAAGCCACTCAAGGAGTCACTGCATATGACAAACGACTTCCTGGGGCATGTACGTACATGGTCGAGGGCTCGAAGTATTGCGATCAGCTCTGCTGTAAAGACTGTGCAGCCAAGGGGCAGGGAACGTTGTTCACTGTGGTCGCCATGAACGTAGGCGTAACCCACTCTTCCATCTACCTGGGAGCCATCAGTATATACAGAGTGTTACAAAAAGGTATGGCCAAACTTTCAGGAAACATTCCTCACACACAAAGAAAGAAAACATGTTATGTGAACATGTGTCTGGAAATGCTTAATTTCCATGTTAGAGCTCATTTTAGTATTTCTCATATTCTTCCACCTACGCTCACTGGAGCACGTTATCCTGATTTCATACGGGATACTCTACCTGTGCTTCTAGAACATGTGCCCTTTACAAGTATGACACAACATGTGGTTCATGCATGATGGAGCTCCTGCACATTTCAGTCGACGAGTTCGTACGTTTCTCAACAACAGATTTGGTGACCAATGGATTGGTAGAGGCGGACCAAGTCCATGGCCTTCACACTCTCCTGACCTCAACCCTCTTGACTTTCATTTATGGAGGCATTTGGAAGCTCTTGTCTACGCAACCCCGGTACCAAATGTAGAGACTCTTCGTGCTCGTATTGTGGATGGCTGTGATACAATACACCATTCTCCAGGGCTGCAACAGTGCATCAGGGATTCCATGCGACAGAGGGTGGATGCATGTATACTCACTAACGGAGGACATTTTGAACATTTCCTGTAACAAAGTGTTTGACCTCACGCTGGTACATTTTGTTGCTGTGTGTTTCCATTCCATGGTTAATGTGATTTGAAGAGAAGTAATAAAATGAGCTCTAACATGGAAATTAAGCGTTTCCGGATACATGTTCACATAACATATTTTCTTTCTTTGTGTGTGAGGTATGTTTCCTGAAAGTCTGACCGTACCTTTTTGTAACACCCTGTAATACTTCTGCATCACCGAACGCGCCACGTATGTCCTGAAACTGGTGATGAAGTATGTGCTGTGGAACCGACGCCTTTGGCTCGCAGGGCAATTGTAGGTGGAGCTGTAGGCGAGGGATGAACCAAGGAGGGATATGGGAGTAGCAGGAGAAAGCGATGGGGAGAGGTAGGGAGGAAAGGAGACCACGAACACTGACCGCGATCGGATGACCTGATTAGGGGGACGCTGTGGAGAGGGAAGGGCAGTATTCGGAAACAACAGCCTGTGATTGGGATGGTGCGGAGTAGTGTGGACGTGGGCAATGTAGGAAGCCAACAGCTGTTGCTGGTGGTACCTCAAATGAGGGATGCCAGCTTCGGCAAGGGGGCTTGGAACAGGGCTGGTGCAGAAAGCCCCTGTTGCTAAACGTACACCACCATGAAGAATCGGATCCAAGATCTGTAAGGTGGAAGGTGCTGCAGAGTAAGTCATCGGCAAATAAAGAACAGCTAACTGATGACCCAGCTGCCACTGCTAGACCGTTAATAGCAATTAAAAAGAGTGGTACACTAAGAACGGAGCCTTGTGGGTCGCCGTTCTCCTGGACTCGGGAGGAGCTGAGGGCGGTACCAACTCTAACCCTGAATGTGCGGAGTGAAAGAAAATACTGGATAAAAATGGGGAGTGGACCCCGTAGGTCCCAATCATATAATGTCACAAGAATGTGGTGGTGCCAGGTGGTGTCATACGCCTTTCGGAGGTCAAAAAAGACCTCAACTAGTTGCTCACGCTTAGAGAAGGCCGTTCGGATGGCAGACTCCAGTGACACTAAATTGCCAATACTGGAGCGACCTTGACGGAAACCCCCCTGTTGTGGGGCCACGGGACATCGATCTTCGAGTACCCACATAAGCAGGCGACTCACCATGCGCTCAAGCAGCTTACACAGTACATTAGTTAAGCTGATGGGGCGGTAACTGCTGGTTTCATCACAGGGACAATGATACTGTCCCTCCACTGGGATGGGAAAACACCCCCTGCCAATACACTATTAAACAAGGTGAGCAATTTGGTTTGAAATTCTGTTGACAGGTGATGAACGAACTGGCTGTGTATGCGGTCTGGATCTGCGGTGGTATCAGGGCATGCATTGAGAGCAGTTTGGAACTCCCACTCTGTAAACGGAGCATTGTATGGTTGCCAGCGTCGTGTAGAGAAAGATAACCGAGTCCGCTCTACCCGCTGTTTGAGGGAGCGGAAGGACGCACTATAGTTCGCCGTTGCGGAGAAACGTGCATTATGCTCTGCCATGCACTCGGCTATTACAGCCGGGTCAGTATAGAGGGTGCCCTCGATGTTCAGAGATGGGATTCCCGCCAGTGGGCGGAACCTGAAAAGGCGCCGTACTTGAGACCAGACGCAAGAAGGGGAAGTTCGAGAACCAATGGAGGTGACGTACTTCCCCCAATAGTCCTGCTTGCTTTGTCGAATAAGTCGTCGGGCTCGGGCCTGTAGCCTTTTAAAGGCAATTAAATTTTCCAATGTGGGATGACGCCGGTGGCGTTGCAGCACTCTCCGACGGTCTCGGATGGCCTCAGCAATCTCCAACGACCACCAGGGCACAGACTTGCACCGAGGGGAGCCAGTAGTGGTCGGAACATTGGCCTTGGCAGCGGAAACTGTGGCAGTAGTGATCTGTTGAACCGCCATATCCGTGTCTGCTGGTAATGGAGTAGGGACTACAGCAGTCGAGGTGTAGCCCCGCCAATCAGCTCGACGGTGACACCCACGGGGCAGGCGGGATGCAGGGTGAAAATCCAAAAGTGACAAAACGACAGGGAAGTGATCACTACCACAAAGGTCGTCGTGGACACTCCAACTAAGATGTGGCAGAAGGCTTGGGCTACATATGGACAGATCTATGGAAGAATATGTGACATATGTGACGCTGAAGTGCGTAGGAGCGCCAGTATTCAAAAGGCACACATCCTGCTGCGACAGCAAAGCTTCAACTTCCCTACGATGCGCCGAGGTCTGAGAACCACCCCACAAAGGGTGGTGGGCATTGAAGTCCCACCAACTGGAGAAATGGAGGGGGAAGCTGCACGGCCAAGGCAGTGAGGTCAGCAGGAGAAAATACCTCATCTTGGGGTAGGTAAGGAGAGCAGACAGTGATTTCTTGTTGCGCTCTGATCCTGACAGCCACTGCCTCTAGGCTAGTGTGGAGAGGCACGGGGGCACTGGGGACAGTAGCAAGGGTGTAGATGCACACACCTCCAGAGACCCTGTCATATTCCACACAGTTTTTAAAATAACCCCAATAGCCTCGGAAGGGAGCGTCCCAAGGGACCCTTTCCGAGCGAGCGGAGCTGGAAGAAGGTGTTGTTTCTCTGGCTGAGTAACAGGGACCATTGTCCCCGATGGGAGATGTGCTCCCCCAGGAGGTGTATTGGGGGGCAGCACGTGATGGAGAGCCTCCAACCATCGAGGGGGCTGATGGAGCTTTACGGCCCTAAGTGCCCACAGAAGACATGGGGACTGCCAACACTGAAGGAAAAGGTGACGACGTGACAGTCGCAAATGACGTCTTTAGTGCTACAGGGTGCAGTCGTTCGAACTTCTTTTTGGCCTCATTATACGACAGTTTGTCAATGGTTTTTCTTTCTTTATGGAGCATCGTGCAGTTTGGCGATCAAGGGGTGTGGTGCTGTCTGCAGTTCGTGCAAATAGGAGGAGGAGCACAAGGGGCGTCCAGATGGGATGGACGCCCGCATTCTCTACAGGTGGAGCTGGAATTGCACCTGGAGGACATGTGCCCAAATTTTCAGCATTTAAATCACCACATCGGAGGAGGAATATAAGGCTTTATGTCGCAGCGGTATATCATAACCTTGACCTTTTCAGGCAAAGAATCGTCCTCAAAGGCCATGATGAAGGCACCGGTGGCTACCTTGTTGTCCTATAGACGCTCCTGACGAATTGGACACTTCGTCGTTCAAGGTTGGCGTGTAGCTCATCTGACTGCAGGAGGAGATCACGGCGGAAAATAATCCCCTGAACCATGTTTAAACTCTTGTGGGGGGTGATAGTCACAGGAACATCTCCCGGCTTATCACAAGCCAGAAGTGCCCGTGACTGTGCTGGGGATGCTGCTTCAATGAGGACTGTACCGCTTCTCATCTTAGACATTCCTAAGACTTCGCTATACTTATCTTCTAAGTGCTCCACGAATAAGAGTGGCTTAGTATTGCTGAATGTTTCCCCATCAGTTCTGGCACAGACAAGAAATTTAGGGGAGTATGGCTCAACCCTGTCTTTCGCCTGTCGTTCCTCCCATGGGGTAAAGAGGGAAGAGAACGATTGGGGTCGTATTGTGCGGCATTGAATTCACTTCTACCACGCTTAGAGATACCGGTTGTACGTCCGGCAACGTTTCGTGATCGCTTCATGGTGGTCCCACGAGCAGCTAGGGATCTAAAGATCCACCCAGGCAGAGCCCTGCTTGCCTGGATAAGCCTTATGCAACTGAGGTGCGGCAGGATCCTCAGAGGTTCCTCGCTAGTGACTGTTCAACCTCAACAGCCATACATCTCCTCGGCACGTTGCACACCTTGAGATTGAGGTTATATATATTGTACCGTCCTCGCGACCTGGGCGATTGAGCCAAGATCCCCGGGCTCTGAAACGTACAACGTTCTACCATCGCGCTGAACGATGGTCGTTGAAGCACGCACAGAGCTTATGGTGTAGCGGACTGTTGGCGCGACACAGCCCACGGCTCAGGACCCCGGGATCGCCAAGCCCGTACTAAGCAAATTGATGCTGAGCCCCTGAGGGGAAACCCGATGATGCACCTCCGCACATCGCAAAGACAGTGAAGCAATTCCTCGAGAGACATTTCTCAAGTGACAGAACTATCAGCCATAATTTTCGTATAGCCTGACCGTCAAGGTTACCAGACAGCAATCCGCCTGACTTCTGGCTGTGGGGTGATTTGAAAAGTGTTGTGTTCAATGTCCATATAGTGAATTTGGCTGAACTGAAGGCACGTATTACGCAAGATATTCACATTGTGAACTCTGACATATTGGGTATTTTGTGAAACATACTGTACATTGGTTTCAACTTTTAGTGGAAAATGGTGGACAGCATATTGAACATGACTTGTGCAAGTCCTGTGATAATTAACAGGTTTTACAACATGTGCTTTTTCTGCTGCTTTTGGCCCAAGGATAATTAAATACAATTTTTCCCCTCCCATGTGGTACAACCTTGTCATGGTGGATGGGCTTTCCACCAACAGTACCATAAGCTGTGCAAGACGTGGACGTCATTTGTTGGCATCCATTTTCCTTATTCCGCTTACAGCACCATCTATTGATAAAGTTAGAAATTATTTTTTAGTTTTTGTCCATGACATTGAGATTTCCCTTTGTCAAGTACATGAGCGGCCAAAAAATTGGACGAAATTCAACATACCCCGGTTAAATGGAAACAATAATCCTGTGCTACAGAATAAAATACTTCATGCTTCAAACAGGATACTTAAATCACGTCTTCTTGCATCATAGGCCAATGTTTCTAGATGAACATAATGATCATGGAGAATACAGTGTTAAATAGTAGCAGGCGAGACCTCCGTGAACCTGGCACCCGACTTGGGACGAAATCGCTTTTTACTTTATAGTCTTAAAGAGCTTATTTGTAATGGATTGTAGTTCCAAAATTATTGTATGTAGTTTTTCACTAAAAAAAATGCCAGCACACCACTTTTACAAAATCAAATTCTAATGGATGATATTCGTAGGAAATCGTTTTTAGAGGTTTGTACTAAATGAATTTTCGTTTGCAGTAACTTGTACTACCCACAAAACGTGTTCGAAATGCAAGGTGCGAGAGCCATACTGCAGTGAAATCAACCAGCTACCATCCTTATGAACCACAGACATGGCTGAGGTGGGATGGCTTGCACGCCGAAACTATACAGATAGCTGTACGGTAGGTGCAGCCATAGCGGAGGGGACATCCGTGGTGCGGCCCGACAAACGTGTGGTTCCTGAAGAGGGGCAGCATCCTTTTCAGTAGTTGCAGATGCAAGAGTGAGGATGATTGAGCTGGCCTTGTAATGTCAGCTAATGTGACTATGCCATACAGTTTCTGCAGACGGCTGAAAGCAAGGGGAAACTATAGTCGTTACTTTTGCCGAGGAGCTGTAGCTCTAACTTTACTGTATGATTATATAATGATGGCATCCTCTCGGGTAAAGTATTCCGGAGGTAAAATAGTCCCTCATTCAATCGGATCTCCGGGTGGGAGTTACTCATGAGCATGTCGTCATCAAGAAAAATAAAACTGTTATTCTACAGATCGGAGGGTGGAATGTTCTATCCCTCAGTCGTGTACGTAAGTTAGAAAATTTGGAAAAAGAAATGGATCGGTTAGACATGGTGGAGGTTAGTTTGGTGGCAGGATAAACAGGATTTTTGGTCAAATACAATATACAAAATAAATAAAATACAATACAATACAAATATAAATACAATACATAAAATAAATACAATAAATACAATATCAGTTGGTGCTAACGCAAGAGTAGGTCTAATAATGAATGAGAAAATAGGAATGCGGGTAAGTTACTATGAACAGCATAGTGAACGCATCATCATAGCAAAGATTGACACAAAGCCAACAACGATCACAGTAGAACAAGTTTATATTCCAACTAGCTCTGCCGACGACGGGGAGATAGAAGAAATGTATGAGGAGATAAAAGAAATTATTCAGACCATTAAAGGAGAAGATAACTTAATTGTGATGGGGGACTGGAACTCGGTAGTAGGAAAGAGAAGAGAAGGAAATGTAGTAGGTGAATATCGACTGGAAAAAAGTAAATGGAAGAGGAGACGCCTGGTAGAATTTTGTGCAGGGTATAATTTAATCATCACAAACGGTTTAATCATCATGAAAGATGGTTGTGTATGTGGAAGAGACCAGGAGGCACTGGAAGGTACCAGACTGACTTTATAAAGGTAAGACATAGGTTCAGAAACCAGGTTTTAAACTGTAAAACATAACCAGGGAAAGATACAGACTATGACCACTACTTATTGGTTATGAACTGTAGATTAAAACTTAAGAGACTGCAAAAAGTCAGAAAATTTAGGTGATGGTATCTGGACAAACTGAAGGATTCAGAGGTGATTGAGAGTTTTGGAGGGAGCATTAGCAAGAGGGGTAACTCTGTGAGGTAGAGTAGTAAAGGCCGCAGGGATTATATCGGCAGAAGAACAAAACCTAATAGAATTCCTTGAATATCACAGGAGATACTAAACGTAACTGATGAAAGGAGAAAATATAAAATTCAGCAAATGAAGCAGGTAAAATGGAATATAGACGGTGGAGAAATGACATTGACAAGTATTGCAGATTGGCTAAGCAGGAGTGGCTAGATGACAAACACAAGTTCGTAAAAGAATGTATAACTAGGGGAAAGTTAGCTATAGCCTACAGGAAAATAAAAGAGACATTTCGAGACGAGAGAAACAGCTGCATGAATATCAAGAGCTCAGATGGGAAACCAGTATTAAAAGAAGGAAAGCTGAAAAGGTGGCAGGAATATATAGAGGGCCCATACAAAGGTAGTAAATTTGAAACTAGTATTCTAGAAACGGAAGTTGAAGTAGAGGAAGATGAGATAGGAGTTATGACACTGAGAGAAGAATTTGACAGAGCACTGAAAGATCTAAATCGGAAAAAAGGACCCTGGAGTAGATGCTATTCCGTCTGAACAGCTGATATCGTTAGGAGACCCAGTTACGAAGAAACTGTTCCACCTCGTATTCAAGATATATGAAACAGGGGAAATACCCTCGCCCTTTGAGAAGAATATATTAATTACAATTCCAAAGATAGCAAGTGCAGCCAATTACAGAACTGTCAGTTTAATAAGTCATAGATGCAAAATACTAACACGAATTATTTACAGACGAATGGAAAACGGTTGAATCCGACCTTGGGGAAGATCAATTTGGATTTAGGAGAAATGTAGAAACACGGGAGGCAATACTGACATTATGACCTACCTTAGAAGATAGGTTAAGGAAAGCCAAACCTACGTTTTTAGCATTTGTAAATCTGTAGAAAGCTTTTGACAATGTTAACTGGAATACACTCTTTCAAATTCTGAAGGTATGAGGGGCAAAATATAGGGAACGAATAGTTATATTTACCTTGTATTACAATCAGACAAGTCATTAACGTCGAAGTGCATGAAAGGACGGTAGTGGTTGGGAAGGGAGTAAGACAGGTTTGTAGCCCTTCCCGAATGTGCATTGAGCAAGCTGTGATGGAATGCAAGGTGAAATTTGGAGAATAAATTAAAGTTCAGGGAGAGGAAAGAAAAACTTTGCACTTGCCGCTGACATTGTAATTTTGTCAGAGACAGCAAAGAACGTGGAAGACCAACTGAACCGAATGGACAATGTTTTGAAAGGAGAGTATAAGATGAACATTAACAAGAGTAAAACAGTGATAATGGAATTGTAGTATTATAAAATTACATTAGGCAATGAGACAATAAGAGCAGCAGATGAGTTTTGTTATTTGGGTAGCAAAATAATGTCAAATGGTCAAAGTAAGGAACATATAACATTCAAAATGGCTGTGGGAAGAAAAGTATTTCTGAGGAAGACAAATTTGTTGACATCCAGTAGTAATATAAATGTTACGGAATTTCTAAAAGCATTTGTCTTGAGTTTAGCATTGTATGGGTGTGACACTAGGACGACAAGGAGCTCAGACAAAAAGATCATAGAAATTTTCGAAATGTGGTGCTACAGACGAACGATGAAGATTAGATGGGTTGATCACGGAACCAATGAGGTGGTGCACAAAAGAATTGGGAAGGAAAAGAGTTTTTTGCATATCCTAAGAGAAGGGATAGGTTGGTGGGACACATTCTGAGACATCTACGAATCTTCAACATTAGCATTAGAATGACGTATGGGGTATAAATCATAGACGGTGACCGAAGGACGAATACAGTAAGAAGATTGAAAATTATGTAGGTTGCCATTCGTATTGTCAGATGAAGGGGCTTTCACAGGCCAGGGTAAAGTGGAGAGCTGCATCAAACCAGTCTGCGGACTGAAGACCACAACAGCAACAACAATGAGCACTTGAGGGATATTTGGTCATTCTTCCAGGAACGAAATAACTAGCTCTGCATTCGTTGTGGGAGGTACTGGTCTGACTGCAACTCATCTGCCAAATGATCCCAGACATGTTTATTCGTGTTCAAGTCAGGTGGAAAGCCAGCCACTCCATTCGTTCAGTTCCCTCAGCTTCAAGCATGTTGCCCAGATGAGCATTAACGTCCACGAGGAGGAACCTATCTCCTATGGCACCAGTATAGGGCACAACATAGGTCTAAGGATCTCGTCTCTGTGCTTTTGAGTAGTCAAAGCGCCAATCTGAACGACATAACGGTCCGTACGTAATTCACTGCACTAGCTTCTCACTGCAGTATCTGAAACCCAAATATTTGTGTAATTCGTTTAGTAAAGACAAGTCAACACCAACCCCCTCTGAAGCAACTTTCTGTTATTACCAACATTTCGGTAGCCGCGATGTTGTTGCCTCCACTTCGTAGAACCGGCAGAAAGAAGTCGAACCATTTTAGTTCATTCTAGCGACGACAGTATTTGAGGATCTCGATGTACCAACTGACCCTTAACTGCTTTGACCAGGTTCTTGTACGGTGATCTTCCGTTTCTTATTTCGATTTTATTATTATTATTATCATCGCACCAGTCGATACTAGTCGCAGTAACGCGCATGAAGCGAGGTCGAGTCGGTGAGGCACTGAAGAGTGACAAATTCAATTTCGTTGTTGAGTAGTAATGAGTGATCATTGTTTGTATCCATTTATAAAGAAACGAAAGAATACCATTTTTCATATCAGTGTATTCAATGAATTATTTCAGTCCCGTATAATGTGCAATTGGGCGAATCTCACGCTATCGATACGCCCCACACACACCAATAACTCGAGACTGGGAACCGTTATTACTTTTTAGTAAGCTCTGAATAAAACATTCATATGTTTGCTACATTCAATACGCAGAGTTTTTGGAGTGGCCGCAGCTTGCTTGTCCATGAACAAGAGATCTACCTTCCGCTATTGCTGTCTTTAGCTGGCAAGTTGCCGAGCGGGTTAGAGCCGTGGTAGTGCACTAACTTCGTATTCGGGCCGGCTATCGTAATTTGGGTTTTTCGTGGTTTCCCCAGGTCACTCCAGGCAACTTCCAAGACGGTTTGTTAGATATGTGCCACGGCTGTTTCCTTCTTGTCCTTCTCCCACATCGCGAATGAATGTAGAAAATGGGCAGCCGCGGCGGCGTGGTCGAGTACATTGAGGACTATGCTACGATGCGCGAGGCCGTTCCCCGTCGGGGGATTCGAATCCCCCCTCGGGCATGGATGTTTGTACTGTCTTTGGTATAAGTTAGATCATAAGTAGTTTGTAAGTTTAGGGACTGATGACCCCGTAGTTAAGTCCCATAAGCTATACAAACATTTGAAACCAACTTGGCAGTTCAAGGAAGGAAACTCGAGTTTTTACCTCTCATTAACACATAGGGTCATTAGAGACGGTTAACTGCCCCTTTGCTCGCATTCCTACCAACATCACACGGAACTCCTGAATGGTCACTCATCAAAGTACGCACCACGGGCGAGAATGATCTGTGCAAACAAAAACGGGAACTGGTGTGACCACCTCGCCAAGGCCGTTGGCTAGGGAGTTTAAATATTGTCGCCAGTTTCAAAGTAATTATGAAATCCCCAGAAAGTCGCTAGATGTCCGCCAATCATTAAATTACAGGGGTTTTACTTAGGAGAGCCGGCCGCGGTGGCTGAGGGGACTGAGGCGCTTCAGTCACGGCCTGCACGGCCACTACGGTCGAGGGTTCGAATCCCCCTTCGGGCATGGATATTTGTGCCGTCCTTAGTGTTAGCTAGTTCATAAGTAGTTTGTAAGTTTAGGGACTTATGACCCCGTAGTTAAGTCCCATAAACAATACAACCATTTGAACATTTACTTAGGAGCAGGCCCGTATTGAGGGTATGCGACGCCCCTGTGCAGTAACTTATCCTACGCCCCCCACTCCTCTCGCATTCAAATTGATTTCTAAAACCACCTCTCTCTGGGTATGCCACTGCTATTAACACAACCATCTGAATTTTAAAATTTATTGCTGCAACCTAAACTCTGAATAATGATGTGATAATGATGTTTCAATTAACATTAACATATTAAAATTTTTTATTGCAAAATTTTGCCGCCCCCAAAACTTGCCGCCCTGAGCAGCTGCACATGTTGCGCCTGCCTAAATACGGTCCTGGTTAGGAGTAACATAATATCTAGTCGACTGATCAATTGTCATATCAAAAAGAAAGATAATACAGAGCGAACACGTGTTACCAGAATCGCATATTCACAAATAAAGTGTAACATATCAAACCTGTTCTCATGCCACTGCTTTATACTTACTGACGAAAACGTAAAATGTAATCCAGTACCGGTAATAAAATGTTCAAATGTTTGTAAACATATGGGACCCAACTACGTTGGTACTCAGTCCCTAGTCTTACAAACTACTTAAACTAAGTTAAACTAACCTAAGGACAACACACACATCCAGGCCCGAGGAAGGATTCGAACATCCGACGCGGGAGGCCGCCGATCCGTAACGTGGCGCTCCAGACCGCTCAGCTACTCCCGCGCGGCATCGGTAATGTGTATGAAATAACGAATAAATTCATAACAGAGAATACATCATTCAATTCTCGGAAAGACAATGAACAGGCACCAATAAATCGACTTGACATGTAATGCAATTTTTTGTTACTTTTTGCATTAGTGAAAGTAATAATTTGTATTCCGACTGGGATTATAAGCCAGGTCTGTGCTACTCCAGAGGAGTGTCCTTGCCCCTAGAGTAGAGCAGTACGCTAAGGTGACATCTATTCGAAGCACTTACCTTGGTTCGAAACCCGGTCGGAGTGCTAATTTTAGCTGTCACCAAAGTATACAATGATACACCTTTCATTGTTGTTTAACAATCACAAATTAAATAATGTAAAATGCACAATTACTGCGGTCTACATGCTTCTGCTATTGAATCTCAGCTGAATAACAACGCACATTGATTTTATTTATTCTAGTATGAGCTTTTGGCTCAAACCACCGTTAAGAATTCTGTTCGCTGCTCAATAAATTGACAGCCAACGATTGTCACTTGCATTTACAATTTTCAAATCCAGATGCTCTTCATGAATTGCATCATACGCCAACTTTTACGCGACTTGCTCCATTGGCGAATGGCAGAACCTGTTCTAGATTTATCCGAATACAAAATCTAAGCCGGCCGCGGTGGCCGAGGAGACTGAAGCGCTTCAGTCACGGTCTGCACGGCCACTACGGTCGGGGGTTCGAATCCCCCCTCGGGCATGGATATTTGTGCCGTCTTTAGTATAAGGTAGTTAATAAGTAGTTTGTAAGTTTAGGGACTGATGACCCCGTTGTTAAGTCCTATAAGCTTGACAAACATTTGAACAAAATCTAAGTTGCAAGCAATGAATTCTGCAGTAACACGTGAAATTGCTAGCTTTAGACTGTAACATGCATCTAATCAGATACAAGTAAGTAATTTAGGTATCAACTTGGATTACACGACATCGAAAATATCTCATCACCAACTCGCTTTTAATTTCAGAACATTTAAATCTTTCTCCCTGTATATAAATAAATAGCTTTTGTTGTTGTTTGTATAGTCTATGGGACATAACTACGGGGTCATCAGTCCCTAAACTTACTAACTACTTATGAACTACTTACGAACTAGGACGGCACAAATATTCATGCCCGAGGGGGGATTCGAACCCCCAACCGTAGTGGCCGTGCAGATCGTGACTGGAGCGCCCCAGTCTCCTCGGCCACCGCGGCCGGCAACTAGCTTTTATCCGCGGATTCTCTCTCGTTGATGTCCTTGAAATGTTCAAAAGTTAGAACCAAACTGCTATGGTCATCGATCTCTAGACTTACAAACTAGCCGGCCGCGGTGGCCGAGGGAACTGCGGCGCGCCAGTCACGGTCTGCACGCCCACTACGGTCGGGGGTTCGAATCCCCCCTCGGGCATGGATATTTGTGCCGCCACCTCCGGCGGGAGCGGCCACCCAGTCCGTAACATGACACCTTAGACCACGCGGCTATTGTCCCTGGATACGTGTCAAAGTCCATCAAAAGTACAAGGATTTCGCAACTTTGATCTTAATGACCGCGATCATCAGGATAAAAGACAACTCTCAAATTTTCCGGTTCAAATGTAAGCCGTGCGTAGAATGGCGGTAGATATTTTCTTTTATCAAGATGAAAATAACGATATTATTAAATACGAAAAGAAACTCCGTTTGTTATATGATGAGTAAATCGCTAACTCAAGAAGGTATACGTATCGCAACATGAAAGTTACGCAGGATTGACATGTCATCGAAACTGGTTCGGCGGCTTGAAGTCGTTGAACGTCTTGTGTAAGCATTGTATTCAGTATGTTGAATTGTATTACGTAGAACATATCAATCATTAATAGTATTTTAATAAATATTATAAATTCCAAAAGTCAAAAAATAAATAGCTGTCCCAAGAAGTCTTCAAACGTTTCAGGAGCTATAAGAGGAATGTTGATGCTCAGCTGTTCGAGATATATTCTCAAGCTGCCTCCAGTTGCTTATTTTTGTTCAGCATTCAAGATATCTGCATACCCATTTTCATCAAAATCGGTATAGTCGTGAAAATGTAAAAGACAGAGGTTCTTCCATATTTATAGTGAAAAATATAATATATCATTCCGATTTCTGTTTTTTTATGTCATCTGTTATTTACACTTTTTTATTGTCGTCATCTAAAGAAAATCTCGATATTAATCACTGAACCACATTTAAAATCTCCAGAAGTGTTTCATGTAACAAAACACTCGTCGCCAGATTTAAAAAAGATGTAGCGACAAAATTGCTAGTTTGTTCACCCTGGACGTATGCACGTAGCCGAGTCGAAACTGACTATGTTTGCGTCGCCAAATTCTTTTCGCCTGTTACCAGGACATAAAAAGAGACAATCGTTGGCACACATTCACTGTATATGTTTCTTAACGTTTCAGTTATTTTCTTTTTGAATACTTTGAAATTATTCATAAAAATAAATTTGTGAACTTCTTGAAGAGGGAAACAGACATGATCTTCGCACTTTAAAATGGAATAAGAAACGGGATCCAGAAATGCCTTGTGATTGTGCCTCGCCTACCGACGAGCCGCGACTAGCAGGCGACGTGCACCTGACCTGTGTTGCAAACAGGTCTAATCCCGCCAGATGGATTTCAAAATCCCGCGATTTTACAATAAAAAGCTCTAGATTTTTAATACAGTTTTTATAATAACAATAATATTGCCGCAAGACCCCAAATTAACCGACTGCCGGCGTGGCACAAGGGATAGCGTCACCGATTGCGGGGCTGAAGATCGTCGGTTCACTCTCGTCCACAGCCAAAAATTTACTTCATTGTAATTATTTCCAGAATGTTCTACATGTTTCTTATGTTAACTATTCTAATTTCTGGTAGGTTCTATCTGTGTATAAATAGCAGAAAACACTGCCGGAGAGCCAGTTAGTGTTGCGTGTATGTTTCAGGTCCCAATAAACCTGCTTTCAGTATAAGTGTTGTGTTCAGTTGACAACCCTGCCTTCGTAATCAAGCCTGCTTCCATTTCAACGCGACATTGTCTGGTGGAGGCGCCGGGTATCCTGTGCAAAAGCTGTATCACCATGGCTCCGATTAGGTAACGTAATAGCCGTCACTTACACGGACTAGAGCCGGAATACAAGGGATATACCCAATTGGTTTGAAAACAACGAAGACAAGTTGAACGACTGGGAAACGTTCCAGACGGAACTTAAGAAGACGTTTGGAGACCGTCAGTGACAAATCCGCTCGGCGGAACGACAACTGAAGAACCTGGCCCAACTACATGGTGAGCCGACACAATCGTACGTACAGAATGTTTTGGCCCTATGTAACGTAGTTAACCCGGATATGACTGAGGCCGACATAATCACGCACCTGATGAAGGGTATTGCAGAAGACATATGCCAAGCTCTTCTGATAAAAGACTTTGCTACGACGGAAGAGTGCAAGTGGTGCCAGCGTATTGAAGAGATGCAACAAAGGAGGGTTGGACGAGAAAAGTATGACAAACTTCCCAGCGTAGTCCCTATGATCGTTGTGGAAGACCAGCATGAGTTTGCTTCTCTCATAAGACAAATTGTGAGAGAAGAATTACAACAGTTTATGGCAGCCGGGACTATTAGATCGATCGAGCATCAGATTATGGCCATGGGTGTAAGCCCTGTATGTAACTAGGGAGCCGACGCCGCTGAGGAAGAGGTATTTCAGACATTAGCTCCTGTCTGCCCCGCCAGTCGCACACGACGTGAAGAATGGCGTCGCCTTATAATGAATTACGCTGCAGCCGCCAAACGGCAGTCTATGAACCGGCCGACGCGACCACAACCAACTCCCCAGGCAACACCTGTGTGTTTCCACTGTGGGCGCCCTGGACATGTCGTACGCTACTGCAGAGAGAGAAGGCGAGTATTCGACGATTATTTTGCTGCAAGACGTCAGCCATCAGAGCAGTTCTATCCCAGGCAGTCACCTGCTGATGAGTTCAGTCGACCTATGGGAAGAGGTACCAGCTGCTCCCCTAGCAGCCGCGCCCAGGAAAACTAAGCGAGACGACCAACTACGGAGGTGAGGCTGCCGCAGATGAAAATCCTCCATGGAAGACAGTCGCTAAGCTGTCGGGATATCCCATCGACGTCATAATCGACGGCCAACTTGTTGATTCAGGAGCGTCTTTCTCTGTATTGTCGGATAATTAGCATCGCACACTAAAGAAGACAATGTTCTGTGAAAAGAGCAACTGTGCTGAAGGTCGCAAATGGAAAGTATGTCGCCGGCCGCGGTGGCCGAGGGGACTAAGGCGCTCCAGTCACGGTCTACACGGCCACAACGGTCAGGGGTTCGAATCCCCCCTCGGGCATGGATATTTGTGCCGTCCTTAGTATTAGTTAGTTCATAAGTAGTTACTGACAAGTAACTACAAGTTACTGATAAGTAGTTTACTGACTGATGACCCCACAGTTAAGTCAATTAAGCTTCACAAACATTTGAACAAGCAGGAACTTGTGGCGCAAGAATAACCATCAACAACAGGATCCATCCGGTTGAATTTGTCGTTTTCACAGAATGTAGTTATAACGTCATCCTCGTGTGGGAATTCCTTCAGGCATCCCAAGCTATCATTGACTGTGGAAGATTTGAGCTGAAAATTGGGGACGTCGTACCGATGGGTACACGTAATACAGAATTTTCTGGGAAGTTATTTGCCGTTGACAATGTGACGATCCCGCCGTTGACAATGAAAAGAGTTTCAGTCACAAACACAAACGACTAGTTAAACTCTGAAGTGCTTGTCGAGAGAAAAAAGTTTATCAGGCTCACCAAAGAAATTTACAAAACAGCGGCTACCATAAGCATTACCGGTGGTCGAGGAGAGATTTGGATCACTAATTATCACGACCAGTCACAACTTATCCCCAAAGGAATGTGTATCGGGACAGCTGAATCAATCTGGGACGGTGAGCTCAACGTCATCAACGAAGACCCATGCTCTGCTGATAGTACACACAACACGCTAGACTAAACAACCGTGGAACTGCCAATTGGGCCTGGACTGACCAAGGAACAACGCTAGCGGGTGTTAGCTATATCGGATGCATTCACACCCCAGCAGTAGGAAAGTCAAACGCGACGGCCCACGGTAAGGCACCTTATTAATACTGGGGATCATCCACCAATTAGCCAGCGTGGGTATAGAGTGTCGCCGGCTGAAAGACGGATAATTCGGGAGGAAGTAGATAAGATGTTGCACGATGACATAATTCAACCTTCAGAGAGTACTTGGTCGTCTCCGGCGGTCCTCATAAAGAAGAAGGTTAGCACGTTGCGATTCTGTGTCGACTATCGGCGGCTGAACAAAATCACAAAGAAAGTTATCTACCCATTGCCGCGCATTGACGACACCTTAGACTGCTTGAAAGGAACTACATACTTCTCAACTATGGACATGCAGACAGGTTACTGGCAAATCGAGGTTGACGAAGCTGACAGGGAAAAGATGGCTTTTATTACACCTAACGGCCTCTTTGAATACAAAGTAATGCCATTTGGATTATGTAATGCTCCGGCCACATTCGAACGCATGACGGACAACTTGCCTCGACACGTTAAGTAGACGATGTGTCTTTGCTATTTAAATGACATTGTAGTTGTCCCGAAAAAATCTGAAGAACATCTTAGTCGCCTGTCAGCTGTGTTGAAATGTGTTCAGACTGCAGGACTCCGCCTCAATCCAAAGAAGTGCCTTTTCGTCGCCAAAGACATAAAAATCCTGGGGTACCTAGTCAACGGAGATGGTGTCCGTCCTGATCCAGGTAAAATAAAGGCAGTAACAGAATTTCCAACTCGTCATAGTTGTGATGTGAGAAGTTTTCTCGGGCTGTGCTCATACGACCGACGTTTCATAAAAGGATTTTGTAACTAGGCACGATCCGTTGCAAGAACTCCTGCAGGGAGACGCCAAATTTTACTGGGATGAGACAAAAGAAAGAGCTTCCCGAGCACTTAAGGAGGCTAACTTCCGCACCAGTTCTAACCTAATGACGAGAATATGGAAACTGAACTTCACACAGACGCCAGTGGTTATGGGATAGGTGCTGTACTTGTACAAGTTCAGGAAGGTGCTGAAAAGGTGATAGCCTGTGCATCAAGAGTACTATCTAACTATGATAGAAACTACTCTACAACTGAGAAGGAATGTCTCGCAGTTATCTGGGATTTCAACAAGTTCCGGCCGTATCTATTCGGCAAACAATTCACCATCGTGACAGAGCACCATTCTTTGTGTTGGCTGACTAGCTTGAAGGATCCATCAGGTCGACTAGCAAGATGGGCACTAAGACACCAAGAGTACGACGTCACAGTGGTATTCAAGAACGGGCACAAACAAGGACGACTGCCTTTCGAGGAATCCATTAGTGGAACACAACAGCATGAATGAAATTTCACGCTATTATAAATCATAGAGGCCTTGGAGAGAGGCGAATCGGCCAATGGAGAGTTCCAACTGGGCCGCTAATGGCTACTGTTCGTTCCAGCTCATCTCCAGCAAGCTATTCAAGTATTTCCACGATGCTCATCTGGAATTCGTCAGTATCGTAGACAGAATCAGACGCAGGTATTACTGGAAAGGTCTCTACCGATCTGTCAAGCACAATGTGAGTCACTAAAGAGTGCCAGCGGCGGAAGTATGTGTCGCAGTTACTTCCAGGGCATCCTGTACCAATTCCACCTGCAGCAGCTCCATTCCAACGAGTTGGGATCGATCTTTTAGGCAGGTTCCCGAAGTCGACAGCCGGTAACTGATGGATAATAGTCTGCACTGACTACATCACTCGCTACGCTGTCTCCAAACTTGTGCCAACTGTAGAAGCTCCAGAGATCGCAAAATTCGTGGTAGAAGACATTTTGAAGCATAGAGCACCACGTGTGACGATATCTGATCATGGAAAAGTATTCCAGTCAAAACTAGTATCAGAGGTAATGTCACGTTGCGACATTGTTCACAGAATGACAACTGCATACCATCCTCAGACAAATCTTCTTACAGAACGTTTTAACAAGACGTTAGCAGATATGCTGTCGATGTACATCGATGTTGAGCAGAATGATTGGGATACAATAGTGCCAGTCGTGACATTTGCTTATAATACCGCAAGAGAAGACATCACAGGCTTCACGCCATTTTTCCTGCACCATGGCCGTGAAGCTGACACGACAATGAATACGCTGTACCCGTTTCAATCGGACGACACTCAGAACGACTATGTCAAACAGCTCATAACCAGGGTCGAAGAATCAAGAGAGCTGCCTCGCATACGGACACTGGACGCCCAGGAGAAGGACCGTCAGCAGTTTAACGACAAGCACCGACCTATTGTGTACAGCTCAGTAGATCTCGTGTGGATTTTTACACCTGTATGGAAAGTTGGGCTATCAGAAAAGTTATTGAAGCGATACTTTGGTCCGTATCGTGTCATACGCCGCCTGTCAGACGTCACATACGAAGTAAAGGATTATGAGCTGTCGTCGAAACGACAAAAACGAAGAGACATTGTTCACGTCCTCCGCATGAAGCTTTGCTACGATCCTGAAGAGCAGATAAGCGAGAATGGCTACTTGTTCAAGGACTCTAAAGACGGTAATGATACTGATAAAGCCACGACAGGAACGCTTGTCGTAGGTAATCGTGCAGAAGGGAAGGATTCTCCAGAACTGCCATACAGAGGACCCATGACAAGATCGATAACATTGAAGCTGGCTCCAAAGGGAACTTAACAGCGGATTAACTTTTTTTTCCTCCAGGAGAGGTAGCAATGCCGCGAGACCCCAAATTAACCGACTGCCGTCCTGGCGCAAGGGATAGAGTCATCTTTTGCGTTACTGAAGGTCGCCGGTTCAATCCCGTCCACTGGCAAAAAATTATTGCTTTTTAATTATCATTTCCAGAATGTTCTAAATGTAATTTCTACATGTTTATTATGTTAACTATTCTTCTAATTCCTGGTACATTCTGTCGGTGTATAAAAAGCAGAGCACTCTGCCCGAGGGGCAGTGTATGCTGCATATATGTTTCAGTTCGCAATAAACCTGCTTTCAGTATGAGTGCTGTATTCAGTTGACATCCCTGCCTTCGAAGTCAAGCCTGCTTCCATTTCAACGAGACGACATTAAAAATAGTAATTTACTAGGCGATGCGGGTACAGCGCTGATCCTGCAGCTGCTCGTCTGACTTCGTCAGTAGTGACGTCACTAACAAATCTATCGCGTACAGTAATGCACAGGAATGAGTATTTTGATAGTGCAAGTTTTGGAAAAAGGCAAATTAAAAAAAAAAAAAAAAAAAAAAAAAATAACGATGTTCCTAACTGTGCCGTTTAACCGAAGTTACGTCCTGCGACTTGAAAGTCCTGGCGTAGCGATACAAATTTCCTAAAGCTTTCCATGGCGAAAATACTCGTGTTTATACTTTCCGGTCACCGGGTGCCCTACTGGTGTTCAAATGTCTGTAAATCTATCGGACCAAACTGCGTGGTCATCAGTCCGTAGCTTACAAACTACTTAAACCTCGGTAAACTAACCTAAGGACAAACACACACACCCATGCCCCAGGGAGGAGTCGAACCTCCACGGCGAGCAACCGCGCGCTCCGCAGCGAGGTGCTTTAGACCGCTCGGCCACTCCACCGCGGCACACTACTGGTGAACGAGGACACAAGAACAGTTTTTATTTAGAACTGTTTTTTCCCAATGCTCGCGCTTCCATTTCGCTTAGCTACTTATTCCGAAAATGTTGCTGATAATGAGGTCCCATATATTAAAATGTTATAAGTAAAGAGCACAACAATATTGTAAATACCGTATCGTACTACATATTGTAATATTTAACAATGCCGCGTAACATGTCTTTCTGAAAGACCCTGTAAAGAAGTAAAATAAATGTTAATCATTAATTTCTAATAAAACACAGTCTTGGTTGCAATGATTCATTTTTAACTCTTTTCGCCTTATTGTGACATCGTCAAAATCTGGAAATTCTGTTTGGCGGTACTTTACAGTCCTAGTCTTACCATGCGCAGCAATAGTAAGAAAATAGGTTATTACTGATAGGGTTGCCAGATTGAACTCGAGGCAGGCCCGGAGACCAGACGTGCCCCCCTCCCCTTTGGCCAATGACTCACCCCCCTCCCCCAACCAGGATTACACGTAAATTCTAAAAAAAATACACAACCTAATCATCTCCCTCCCAGCAAGTATACCCCCTCCCAGTGGAACATTGCTAGGGGTGGCCTTCACATGCCGCAGCTGACCGGCCAGTTGCTGTGGATCAACAATCGGCACACTGCAGTCGGCATGGTAGCAGTAGTGGCGGCAGCATCAAAGCTGCTCACATCAACAGCTGCGCCTTGGAAGAGTTGCCGCTTGCGGCTTCGCGCACTGTGAAGGATCGCGCGCCACCAAGAAGAGCTTCTCACTGGTTCGATGTGAAGGGGCACAGTTACCGTATGCTCCCTGTTACGACCACTTGCTGCCGTGTAAAGAAGTAAACTTGAGGGCATAAAATGATTAAACGTAATAGAGCTGTCCTTTCTATGAGAGATAAATACGAGATTATTACTGTACTAAAAAGAGATGCCTGCAGTTATAAATACATTTACTGTAAAGTACTTATTGGGCATGGATGTTGTTTTAATGTTTGTATAGCTTATGGGACTTAACTACGGGGTCATCAGTCCCTAAACTTACAAACTACTTAGAACTAGCTAACACTAAGGACAGCACAAATATCCAAGCCCGAGGTGGGATTCGAACCCCGGCCGTAGTGACCGTGCAAACCGTGACTGGCGCGCCTCAGTCCCCTCGGCCACCGCGGCCGGCCATGGATGTTGTGTTCGTCCTTAAGTTTAAGTTACATTAAGTTCGATGTAGATCGTCGGTACATGAGCATAGTGCTTAAAAAGCGCCGTTATAATAAAAAAAAAGTTAAGATGAAGGTTACATTCAAGCCCGGAGATAAGAGTCATTGGCCCGTAGACCCGGAGAATTCATTCCAAACCCGGGCACTCCGGGCGGCGCCCGGAGATCTGGCAACCCTAATTACTGACGTTGTAATAATGCTTTAAATCGCGCCAAAGCCTGGTAGCGACAGTATTTGTTGTTGGATTCAAATGTTTAACTACGTTGGTCACTAGTCCCTACGCTTACGAACTACTTATACTAACCTAAACTAACTTATGCTATGGACCACAACACCCATGCCCGAGGGAGGATTAGAACCTCCGACGATGGGCAGCCGTTAAAATCCGATGTAAACAGCAAAATACAAGATAGCTTAATCACGTGCACTATTAGTCCAGGACAGCTGCATGTGTTCAATTTTTACGGCCTGAATAAAAGCCTACCAAGAGTACATTTTATTGTTGTCCAACAGCTAGAATCGGCCGGTACTAAACTTACGAAAACACATTAAGGATGAAACATGACCGTCAATTAAGAAACATTAATTTAACTTGGAGAAACAAAGCATGTTTCAATTACTCTCATCAAGAATTGTATGTGTTCACAGATACTGATATTTAAGAGATGAACAAGATTTCGAATCGTAGAATGTTCACTCCAATAGATAAAACTAACTAAACATTTCCATGTAATTGTCTTTTTCACTTTATTCGCTTCATGTTAGAAAACGCGAGACAATTATCTAAAATCGGTACATTTAGCGGGATAACCGCGGAATTGGCAACATTGCAACTGAGGTGGCCGCTCCTCCAAAGTAAAGGAATAGACTCAACCAGCACAGAAGGCGAGAATGCGCTTCTGCGCGCGCGGCCACGTACTAGTAGACAAGGGATGACTCATCAACAACAAAGTTGGCCGACTACGGATAGCCATACTGGACGCTGCTCTTGCGTTCGTACTGTATTCTCTTTCTCAAAGTGACTTTGACTTATTTCTTAGCGATCGTTCCAAAAAAATGCCACGAGCGGCTGCGAATCTACCACATGTCATTCACGAAGCTCTAAAAAATTTGCGGTTTATCGATGATAAAGGCAATGTTTTGCCGTGGAACGATAATGTTTGGCGAACTGCGGTCGCTGAGTTGAATGGAAATATGTCGCATGATTATATCTACCTTTACTAGTCTAAAAATAGGAACAATGTTTCCAACAGAATCCATGGGATTGTAACGTTGGAATCTGTTCAAGTGATACCGATGACACGACTGACGATTCACAACAAGATCTCAGTTCAGATATTTGCGAAACAGAGTGAAATTCCTGTTTTACGCAAATCTATAAATCTATCGGGAACTGAATAGGCTGCGCTCAAGTCACTTATCTTAGAATATAAGCAACGAAAATACGAGGTTCTCATTGTTGGCTGGACGCGCTCCACAATATTTTATGGACTAATCTAAAATTGCCTTGTCCATTCTCGTTCAAAAATGCGCAAAAACCAATAGAAATCGAGAAGAGATTTTTATTAACCGTTAACGGCATTTGTTCCGAGTTGTCTGAGTGAACCGACGATCTGCACAGTCTGCACGGCCACTACGGTCGGGGTTCCAATCCCCCCTCGGGAATGGATATTTGTGCCGTCCTTAGTGTTAGCTAGTTCATAAGTAGTTTGTAAGTTTAGGGACTGATGACCCCGTAGTTAAGTCCCATAAGCTATACAAACATTTGAACATTTTTGATAAATTAAGCAGATCACTATAGTTGGAAAAGGTTTTAAACCGTAAAACTAGTTTAACGTAGCACTGGCAAGAGAAAATATAACACATTACAAATCAAATGCAGTTTAAAGTCACAGATGTGGCCCTCTTAGCTTCTTGAAAGAAGTCTTGAGAAAATGTTTTGTTATAACAGGGACCAAACTATTGATCTTCAGAAACCATAAGACTAAATTATTCATTCGGCATTGAACATTTGAACTGCGTTTTACTTTTCTTCACAAGTCTGAAAACACATCACATTCTGCATTGATATGGGTTGTGCTGAGTATATAGAGCGCTACTCTAGAAATTCGACTTTAATTAAGGAACCTTGTATATATTATGATGTTTGTTATAAACAATGACATGATAAGCCGCGGCGGATCAGCCGCGCGTACTGGAGCGCCGTGTTGCGGTGCGCGCGGCCGTCGCGGCGGTTCGAGTCCCCCCCCCCCCCCCTCGTGCATCGGTGTTTGTCCCTAGGTTAGTTTATCTTAGTTTAAGTAGTTTGTAAGCTAGGGACTAATAACCAAGCAGTTGAGTCCCATAGATTTACAAACATTTGAATTTGAACATTTAGACATGATAAAGTGATAAACAACGTACATTTATTGGTACAGTACCGTTTAAACTCAACACAAAGTTCACTTAGGTCCAAAGGCAAGCGTAGTCACCATAAACAGACCAATTCAAGTCCGTATAGAGTCCAAAGTTCGAGAGCAGGCAATTCCAGTATTCCAGAGACGTCGGCATATACACAAGCTGGATTCAGGGCGCGCACTTTCGGTCTTCCCACTGAGTAACGAACTTCATAGGCGAAGGCATTAGTACAACTGGGTACTAGGTCGCTGGGGTCAGCCTATATACAGTCCTGGTAGTTTGTTTACTTGGCGTGAGGGATGCCTAGCTGAGAATCGCTTCCATCTCGCGACGCTTAGCCCTCTAGTGGTCTGGTCGAACCGCCGGCCGGCGAGCTTACACTCCGTGCGCGACTATTTGCTGGTGTGGCTTGCTTTTGTAGGCCGCCAGCTGCGCATCGTGAACCTTCGGCTGTTGGCGGATATAGCACACCTTCCCCCTCGGGAAGCTGTGAAACAGCGGCTGGAGATGCAGTAAACAAACGTGGATTCTTCATCATCAGACTCGTAAGGGAGTGTTGTGCAGTAAGAGCGGAAATGACCGCGACGGTGCCGTAGACTGTGTGGCCGGCATATCTGCGGAGTGCGGGTTAGTGATGGCGGAGGTGGAGGTATCTCATCATCGGGCGCCCACGGTGTAATGGTACGGATCCTTAAACTAACTAACTTTGTCTTAGGGAATGACTTATTCCTACTACTTTTGGCTCGTTGATGTCCATACATGTATACATTTATTTGTAAAAGTAAACTTTCAATTTCAAAGTCATGGAATGTTTAACTAGGGCGGCATCTACTAAATAACTGACTACAACATGAGGTTTGTGTTTTTACTAAAATTGTTTATTGCCCATTGCGTGATTATATCTGGCGATAACCACTAAATTCGTTAGAGTCCTTCTAGTACGATTAGCTCGAGCCCCCAATATTGATAGCAATATAGCTATATGAATACCTAATCATTTGGATAATGTTCCTAAAATGATTGCTATTAACGTTCGTTGTTCTATACAAAGAAACCAAGCCAAAATGTGATAAAAATTTCCTGTGTTCAGACTACTGTTCAAATTCACTGTCCAGCACGGCGGATTTTTCAGCTATGTTTATCACTTATTGACTCTCTCGATTTCACTGCACTCGCAACACACGTCTGACATCAAGACTCAACTGCCGTCAACTGATACTAGGCAGCTCGCGACACGCCCCAGGGAGGCCTCGATCCTCCCAAGGCGAGCAACCTCGCGCTCCGCAGCGAGGCTCATTAAACCGTTCGGCTACTCCACCACGGCAATTTTTAAATAATGATTGAAATGTTGATATGACGGCATCATTAGATGCGCGCTACGATTATACTGCAAATACGTTCTTTAATTTGTGACATTAATAATACCCCCAAAATCTTGAATTCAAACAAATGAGTACCTTCAGAGTGACAAATAAGTCATTCAGTCATCACACAATGAATATTTAAGTAATCGCTTAGGTTAATGCACTGTTCTGAATTAATGTGATCATAAATTTAAACAAATTACGGTCGATAAACAAATTTATTTAGTTTACACAAAGACAACATATTAAAATAAACAAAAATGATATATTCTAAACAGTTGATAATTTGTTTTTATGACACCTGCAACTTAGCACTGCCTTGCTGTCTGTGTATCTGTCTTGTATTAATTGTTATTACCAAATCATTATTGTTCCTTCTTAAAAGTGCTTTATTATGCGCAATATAAATGTTGCGGATAATATGGTTTATACCAAACTTTGCATCTTGATGTGACCTTTCATTTGAGCCCTCACTTGTTACTCTAGTTCAATTAGTTTAGCCTCTTGATGTTTCCAGGGGAATAAATATTAGTTTCATGAATAACGTTTGACAAAAATTAATATAAATGATATCAATACATCATCTGAATCGTGCTGATCTCCTCTTTCAGTTGTCACTACGTGCTAGTCTGTAACTCTAATAGTGTCAGCATAGTATCTAAAAGTAAATACAATGCAGTTTTTCGGCGGAAAAAGTGGCAGTTGGACTTTACATTACGTCCACCGAGTGCTTTCCATTTGCACGTGGCCCGCCGAAGCGAAGCTGGGCACCGCCACCTCCTCGCATCGGCTGACCTCCCGCTCACTCGTAGCAACCCTCGACGCTCTCCACCGCCAAACCACCGCGCCCCGCACCCCAAACACTGTTGCATGTTGTCGCAACGTCACGACGATCAGGAAGGGTGCCGTGCTGGAGAGGCGTCAGTGGCGGCAGCTGAAGCTGGTGAGGGTTGTCTGGTGTCAGATGACTGCTGGATGTCTGGAACACTAGCTGGCGTCTGAGACAGCGACTCTTCAGCAGGTGGAGGCTGTAGGAAGAGCGAGAGGCCCCCTGGAGGTACCAGCATGTCGGAAGCAGTCGGTTGGGTTGAGGACAGCACCCGGACTTGGAACATCTCGCCGGCCGGCTGCTCTAGGCATTTCTACAACCACTGGAGGACTAAGTGCCGCGATATGGAAGCGAGTCTCAGCTAGGCATCCCCAGCGCCACCTCATGCCAAGTAAACAAACTACCAGGACTGTCATCTGGCAACCTCTTTGGTTGGTGGCCAATGGCCCAAACGGTAGATCCAGGTTGGAAGTGATGCAGAGATCGGGGCGGCGCTTATCAAGGAAATGGGAAGAGATTTAACATCATACATGGCTACCATCCATGCAAGAGCTTGGCCGGGTTCTTATCACCCAATGGTGTGGTCCTGTATGAACTGAGAAATAAGGTGAGCGCATTAGCTGAGGAATGAAGCTTGAGATACTTTTGCATTTGTCTCTTGAAAGTTCGGCTTCGCCATTTGACTGCAGGTGAAAGGGAGGTGTAGGAGCATGACGAATACCGTGGTGGAGGCGGAAATTTGAAATTCATGGCTACGGAACTGCGAACCGTTGTCAGTCACCATAATTTCAGGAAGGCCTTCAATGGCAAATACACATTCTAAAGTTGACACTGTGACTGACGTAGTTGTGGAGGAGCAGCGGATGCCGTAAGAGAACTGGGAATATGCATCGACCACAATGAGGTACACTCTTTGACAAAAAACGTGGTCGCCGGTCGGCCGCCGCTGAACCTAAGTCCGAGCCGATCGCGACATGGGACAATAAAAGTGGCCGCGCTGATTCGCTCTAAGTCCAGCTATCTGCACAATCTGACAACACTGCAGACTGCGGGAGTTCATACAGTACTTCTTGTGTGCAGTTAGAAGACAACTGGGTCAGCTACGTCCGTGGTCAGTCTCGTCGCGGCTACGGCGGTGTGCGGACCTCCGGCAGAGCGGCGCGCCGTGGCGAGTTTGTTTACGTCTGCGCGGTAAGTCGCGTGCATACAGCGTCGTCCTAACTGTAGAGAAAACCATGAAACCATGAATCAGACGAAGAGAATAGATACCCTGAAGTTCAGCTTTGACACGACTCACCCTAGACCGAGCTCTTTCGAAGTAGAAAATTGGTTAGAAGAAACCGCTAAGATATCTGCCGATGAAGTAATTAGAATTAACTTTTATATCGTCACTAGTGTTGTTTACCTTAAAGTTATCAACTCCGACGTATGTGATCGAGTTGTCGCAAGCAGTGGAGGGGCCTTGAAATTTAAATACAGGGACGGTGCTGTCGGTGAGGTGACTGTCACACATGCAGGACTTGGCATTCGGACGGTGCGCGTATTTGAGCTGCCCTTTGAAACAACAGCGGAACAAATTAATGCGGTCCTTGCGCCGTATGGGAGGTTGTTGAACAATTTTGCGGAGAAGTTCTCTCCGAGCCATAAATTCCCTGTGTTAAGTGGTGTGCGACAGGTTAAGATCGACCTAACAAAGCATATTCCCTCTTACATAACTGTAGGCGGACACCGTGGAATTGTTATATACGATGGACAGCCGAGGACTTGCGCTGGCTGCGGCGCAATAGGCCACGTCAGAGCGCAGTGTTTACAAGCCGCGTGGCGCAGATACCAGCCGGGGAGGCCGCGCGTCCCTCCGTGACCACGGCGCTGCCCCTGACTTACTCGTCGGCGCTAACTGCAGTGCAAGCCGCGACCCCACCTTCAGATGTCCCGCCATCAGACGGCAATGATAAACCTGCTGCTGCGCAGACAGTCACCGAACGCGTAGCTGCAAGTTCAAACGTTGATGTCCTTTCAAGTGCCGAGATTCACTCAGACACACACATGGAAATGAGTGATGATGCAGGACCGAGTGAACCAGACCGCGAACAAACAGGTTTGACTGAAGCCCTCCATATACCTGGGCCTAATGAAGTACGGGAGTCGATGAATCTTGGATCTATTGATGAGAACGAGTCGATGGAACAACGGACTTCTGATACTGATGGTTCGGAGTCATCAAAGGGGTCGTCCTCGACAAAGAAGACTAAGAAACGGAGACTAGCCCACCAGGGTGCCAATCAAGTCGCCCCATTACTGCGGGAAAAAGCAAAGAAGATTATAAGTAAGATCCGCCATGAAAATTCTGTGAGTGCTGATGTGAGTCAACCGGTCTCGGCAGGAATGGATGTCGAGATGTCTGCCTCTTCTGAATCGCTTTCACATCAAGGGTCGAGTGGTGGCACAGAGTCTATCCCGGTTTCACAACTAGCGCTGACCCCATCTGCAGAAATAAGACAAGCAGAGGCTTTGCTTCAATCAACATGTTCCAAATCCTGGGCAGAGGAAATGGAAGAAACAGAGGAGAACGCAGACACAGCCGCGGTCCAGAAATTGGGGACGGAACCCTCTACCATCTCAACGGAGCAGACTACAACAATAAAAGGTGGCACGATGGTCACCTCGACTGAAGCCCAACCGCCTTCTATTCCCAGCCACCCTAAGAGGACAACTTAACTGCTGAAAAACCTTAAACCCATGAATCAGTCGCAAGCTTATAAAATAGCCACTCTCAACATCAATAAGATCCGGTCAGGGTTGCGACTGTCCATGTTACAGGATCTCTTACGTGCTGCCGACATTGATATCATCTTGCTTCAAGAAGTGACTGCCATAGAACTTGAACGACTTGCCGGATATACGGCTATCACCAATCCGGGAAGTGGAGCGGATCTCGGAACAGCTGTTTTGGCAAAAGAAGGCATCATAATGACTGATGTGGAAAAATTACCGAATAGCAGGGGAATTGCAGTCACGGTTCACCGCACTCGCATAATTAATGTGTATGCGCCATCCGGCAGTAGCAATCGGCGGGGCAGGGCAGAATTCTTTACCAGTGAAATTGTACAGCTTTTTGGAAGGAATTATGATCACCTAATACTTGCAGGTGACTTTAACTGTGTGCTGCACCGTAAAGACCAGACGCCCAATTTTAACACATCGATGGAACTGAAACGTATTGTCAATGATCTGCGTTTAATTGACACCTGGGAACACCTGCACGGCAGTTTACAAGGATTCACGCACGTCACGAGCCATTCTGCAAGACGGCTTGACAGAATATATGTTACCGAACAACTTAGTTCCGCCGTCCTACATTCCGAAATTTGGCCGACAATTTTATCAGACCATGCCGCATATATATGTACAATTAACATGTGCAAACAAGGCACATACCGGGCCAGAGGCACGTGGAAATTAAATAACTCCATTCTCCATGATGTAGAATGCCAGCGTGCATTTAATGACACATGGAGGGCATGTAAAAGTAAAGCAGCACAGTACAACTCAGTGACGGAATGGTGGCTCAAACATGCCAAACCAAAGATACGGAGAATGTTTCAGACTTATTCACGAGAAAAGTATTACTGGCAACAAAAGACTACAGAATTTTACTTCTCTTGCTTAAGAGAGTTATATAAATCGGACACGACGACAATTGACAATTACGTACAAATAAAGCGTATAAAAGCAAAACTTGTGAAACTTAAACGACAGCAGTGTGATGGGTACAAAGTCCGGTCTCGGTCCGATAACCTCATAGAGCAGGAAGAACCTTCTCTGTTTCACGTAATACGCGAGAATAAGAGAGGCAAAAGAAAAATTATAACGCAACTCCGGTTACGTGACGGGACCACCCTCGTGCAGCAACACGACATAAAAAATGCAATTCATACTCACCTGGAATCGCTGCTGGCAACGGGAAGCAACGACGCAATAATGCAACAGGAGCTGTTACGCAATCTTCAAGGGTCATTAAGTGATGCACAAGCCGAGAACCTTGTTACAGACATTGATGAGGAGGAACTGGAATATGCCATCCAACGAAGCCCCAAAAACAAGTCACCGGGCCCTGACGGACTGACTGCGGAATTCTATCATACGTTTCGACAACAACTGCAGCCAAAATTATTAGCTATGTACAATGAATTGTTGCAGCCACATTTTAATCTTCCTCAAGAACTGGTAGAAGGAATTGCAGTTTTCATCCCTAAACACCCAGGAAGCAGACATATTGACGATTTTAGACCTCTGACGCTCCTAAACTGTGATTACAAAATCGTGGCACGAATCTTTGCCCGTAGACTGAAACTGCTGCTGAATACAGTAATAGGCAGATACCAGACGTGTGTGGGTCTTGACAGAAAAATCCAACAAAACTTATGTGAATACAGAGACGTGATTGCTACAGCACAGGCTTGCAAAATTCAGTGTGCCCTAGTATCACTTGATTTTGCAAAGGCATTTGATCAAGTGAACCACCAGTACCTCTTGAGCACCATGCTTGCTATGGGCTTTCCGCAGCGCTTCACGAACTTCATAAGTGAAATTCTCAGTAAAGGTGTAACAAGAGCATTAGTGAATGGACAGCTCACAAAAGAAATTAGAATAAAGAGCTCGGTGCGACAGGGCTGCCCCTTGTCAATGGCACTTTTTGCTATCGCCATTGAACCCCTGCTTGCGACACTAAATCAACGTCTACGAGGATTGACAATCAATGGAATCAAGATAGCCTGCAATGCTTACGCGGATGACGTGGGTTTTTTAGTCACGGACGACCAGGAGTTAGTAGAAGCTCTCCAAATCGTTAACAAATACGAACTTGTTTCAGGGGCGAAGTTAAATGAAAGAAAGTGTGTTTTATGAACATAGGATGTGGGGTTGCAGTACAGCACCATGGATACATAACTCCAGTCTCCAATACCGGAGTGACATAAGGCACACGATCGTTGTCAATTACAGGAATCTTCTTGCACGTCTGCGTGCATGCATACAGAGTCACTACATCAGAAAACTTGATGACGTACAAAAGGTTACCCTCGCCAACGTTTACATAACATCGAAGATCAATTACGTTGCACAAGTTTTACCGATGCCACACGAGACAATGAAACGAATTATGTCAGCTTTGGGTCACTTCGTCACTCGAGGGTACATCTTCAAAGTAAAATACGACACGCTCACTTTGGCCATTTGGGATGGTGGATTAAATCTTACGCATGTTGGAAATAAGGCACGGGCGCTATACGTGTGTAATACATACAAGATCTGGAAGAACTTACCAAACAGTTTAACAGCCCATCTGTTAAACGAGATCACGCCTACCAGTCTGCAGCCTCCAATCAACGTCCGACATATTCCGAGCGCCATGTCGCATTTTCAAACCTTTTTAGTCGACTTGAGCTACCTGCAGCTAAACATGCTAGATGATGAGCTCATGACGGCGCATAAGGTTTATAAGAAGTTAATGGAAAACAAGAACCGGAACGTCATTGAACAAAAATATCCCAACCACAGATGGCCAACAATCTGGAAGAACATCCACTGCCGTGATTTGCCAACTGCGGTCAGAGCCTCCTGGTATCGCTTAGTGAACAGGAAAGTCCACACCAACACCAAACTATATTCCATACATTTGGTGGACTCACCACTGTGTGCAACGTGCAGCTTAATGGACAGCGATGAACATCTTTTTGTGTGCTCCAAGGTGAAAGACGTCTGGAACTATATTTGTAAAAAGCTTGCAACCATCACAAGAACATCGATTCTTCGTATTACACCTGACGATTTCTTGTACCCAGATACTGTTCCGTACGCTAAAACAAAACGGAACTCAGTTAACTGGCTGAAAGGACACTTCGTCCACTATTTAATGTCAAGCACGACTAAAGGCGAAGAGGACTTCTCCATGTATATAGTTCAGCAACTTCGCCAGTTATCCCGTAAACAACATTATAAGCGAAACTATGAAAACTTTTTAGAAGCAGTTTTCAGAGAAGAATGTAGGAATTACTGAGAAGCCCAGACATTTAAAAACGTGGAACACGAAGATAAAATGTAATTTGATGTCCTTCTAATAAGAGCGTTTTTATACCTTTATTTTCTGTTAATGTTAACATTTTTTTCAATAAGTTTTACATTTAAATGGCGAGAGGACGCCTTTCCTTTAATGATGTACTAAACATCCCCCTTGTGGATTAATGTCTATTATCATAAAAAAACAAAACCTGGCTGCTCACGATTCACGAGTTAAGAGAAGATAAATAAAGAGAAAAGGCAAAGAAGTTGACTGAATTGCAAAGAAACGATAGAAACAAAACGGTAACATTCATGTTTCGAGAAGACGAACTCGGATGCTTTCGGAGAGCCAGGAAAAAAAAAAGTCTTTGACGGAGGCGCATCAGTTTTATTTTGTTATCTATGGAGGAAGATTTTGATTTCATCATGGAAGCGATCCACTACCTTCGCCTGAAGAAGCAGAAGAAATTACTTTACCCAAAGGCCGATGAAGCCGACGCCGATGAAGGCGAATTTGGTGAGCGGAAGGACGGGTTGTAGGGGAGGAAGGAGACCTGAAAAAACAAAAAAACAAAACAAACAAAAAAGTGGTCTTGCGGTAAAGTGCGCGACTTGCATGTTCAGTATTAGCGTCGAAAACGACTGTTGACAAAATTTTTAAATTCATGTCACTCGTGCATGCTGATGCCACATGTGTAAGGGGAGCATATGTGTAAAGTATTTCATTTTTTGGTACACTGGTAATAACATTCCGGCCCAATAACATCGCCGCCTCTGGCCGCAGCACTTGGCAGAGCTCTCCGCGACCCACTCGCCGGCAGCAGCGGTGGCGGCGCTACACAGCGCTGCCTCGCCCTCTGCCCACAGCGCCTGCTGCCGCTCATCGCCCTGGATACGTAAAATGCTGTAGTGTTGCTAAGTGGTGATGCACAGAAAAGGTTGCGATTCGTATTTCACACAGGATACAACGAAGCAGACCACCTATTTTTGAATGATGAGCATATAATACATTAGAGACGCAAAAAATTGTCATTGTCCAATCCAATGGCACTCTACGATGGCTAACACTTATTTGTGGCTTAAATCTCGATCCTTTTCCTTTCAGAAAAGCCTTTCATGTAATTTGTTATTGTCATCAGTTCATATGTTTTCATCAAGAGACAATATGTAACTCACTGAAATGTTTTAGTGTCGTTGTTTCATTCCTTACGGTAAATGTATGAGCTAAATTATGTGAATACGTTTCAGTGCACGTTCTAAAGCAATACGGGCATACTGCAAGGTTCGTGTCTTCATGTCTCATTTCTACAGGAGATATTTCACATCAATGGAGGTGAATTCGAATTTCTTCGAAGGCGTTTGTATGGTGAAGCAAAGAAGACATCTAATACCATTTCCATAATTTGAAGTCGACCTTTCTGAAAGACTTATTGTATAAAGCTTTTCTTATGATTCCGTTAAAGAGTTTCTTCTGGCAATCTGCAGCGAATAAAGTAAAATCAAACAAAATAAAATGAAATTCCATCCCCAAACGCAATTTCTCCAACCAGGATTAGAACAGCCGCCTCACACCATGCGTGCATCGTAAGACATAAGCAGAACCACACAGCCAACCACACACTGCCGAATATTGCCCTCAGTCTCTCACATATTCAATGCTGAGCCTATAACGCATCGTGAAAGATAACCTGAAAGTCACCTACACAAATAACTACATTCCATGAGTGCAAAAGTTAAATTTCTGTCTCTCATTTCACGTGGGCATTACACATCATGAGTCATGAAAGTAGAAGAGGAATGTTTTGTGTCCCAACTTCGTCGCCGCTTTTGTGTCCCAGCCTCGTCGTAGGTGTCGGGGGCCGAGTGGAATGAGCCCGACACAGGAACAAAAATAGCACGCTGGTGCAGGTACGGAAGGGAGCAGCCAGAAACTATAAACACTAGAGTAAATTAGAAAGAGATATATATTGCACAGAATGTAACAATACTTAACTTTTACATAGTACTGCAGAATGTTGATACATAGTTGTTAGAGGCCTGCCTAGTGCCTGTACGATAGCAAAGTCTTCAATGGTGCCTATCTGATTACGAAGGTCCTAAATGGTTGCTATCTCCGTCCGAAGTGACCGGTGTCTTTCCGTGGTGGTCACGAGCGGGGTTGCAGCAGAGGGCGCTCGTGGCTGTCGTCGTGAGAACGCCGCGACGTGCGTGCATGGCGGCGTGCGGTGAAAGTAGGTGGCGCGCACTTTGTACTTGTGCGACACTACAGAATGTCAAGTGAACGTAGTGAGACAATTCAGTACCACTTGCGGAAGTAACTGCACTGTCACAGTGTTGCCAAATATCAGCAACGATGTTGCCAGTTCTTAGCTGTACTAGGAAGACCTGTGTAGCGATAAGCGACGCGAAATCGCGTACGTCTCATGCAGGCTTCTAGAGGGGAGTCGCGCAGTTTGGTTAATATGCGGCGCTCTCTCCTGATAGATTTCGTCGTCACATTTAGGATGCAAATATTTAATTCGTCCAATGAGGCCGAAACTAGCGTTTAAATTTTTTGAGGCTTTACTGCATTATGATATATTTTCAGCAAATGACTAGAGAAGTTAAAAATACGAATATTGTGCTTGCAACATACAGCAGGTCAAAGACTGAGATATGTAAACTTCCATCACGATTTCAGTTTCACCCCCCCTCCCCCCCAAAAAAGGCTGAAACAATTACTTTTTTAGGTATCTACAAAAGCTATTTTTTATGTGTTTCTCAATCCTACTAGCATCTGGCCTCAACTGGCTTTTAGCCACGCATTGAGAAGAAATGCTGATGAATTGATTACTTTCCCTCATCAACTTTCAGTGAGAGCTTTTTGTAACAAAACGAAAAAGTAATGCGTACCATCATTTTCTCCAATGATACTAGGCACTGTTGTCCGAAGATGGACTGTATCTACGTTGAGTCTTGTCAAACGCATCTCACATTCAAGGAATATTACCTAAACGAATTTAGTCCTCATGAAGCTGTAACAAAACAGAGAATCTGGGCGGTTGTGCATATTCGTAAGTTTTCTTACTTTGCCGTAATACTTGATGCAAAGATGAGCAAAATACAAATCCATCATCTATCGGTTTCTTCGATTCTTTGGGCAGTCTTCTTTGGTTTGTACTCCTTCACTTCGTCGGCGATCTACTGGTTTTATTGAAAATACAGTAATCAAAATTACCCGACTATTTGTCCCACATTTTAATGTCCTTGGTTTTTATTCTGAATGACAGTCATGATTTCTGTTGGACTGGTTCCATATATCGGAGCCTATTTAATGAAATTTTATTCCCATGACAGATGAAAGCAATTAGAACCTTGTGTCTCTATAATGAATTTTCATATGAAAAAAATTAACACCTGAAGATGAGTCTTTAAAAACGAGAAAACTGTCGTGGACCTGTAAAGCAACGTTCTTAAAAAAAAAAAAAAAAAAAAAAAAAAAAAAAAAAAAAAAAAAAAAAAAAAAAAAAAAAACTACAGCTGACGCGGCTTCAGAATTTATTATTTATTTTGTGGGATGATTGAAGTGATTTCCAAATAAGTTGTTCTATCTATATTTAAAATTTTACCATCAATTTAGAACAATTGATAAATTCATTTAAGAAAATGTTCTTTCGTTTTGTTTGTGATGTCACTTGATATTCTTGAAGTAGGTGTCTACAGCATCTGCTATGAGGTTTCCAGGAGATAGTTGGCAGGGTGATTTTGTTTGACAGTAAGCGGATAAATTTAAGATGTAATGAAACGAAATGATGAGACCCAGCTTTGCAACAAAACGCACCCGATTTCTAAATTGGCTAGGTTTTCCGAAAGTGACTATTATACAGCTAGACATTACCGCTATAAACCCTACCTCATTGATTTACCCACAGCTGAGGCAGATTGCTCGCAACGTGAAAGAGAGTAGGAGTAGTTAATGTATGAAACGACCTTCTTGAACACAAATTCAGTTAACTACGACAATGAGCATTTTATGATGTTAATTTTTCAAAATATTTAATGTAGATGACAAGAAAAAGTCAACTGAGTGCAGAATTACATATCAGACTCACATCTACATGATGCCGAAGTTGCGAAACAATAGGCCCTACTACGACGTTGGAAAGTCTTGATTACATTGATGGCCTGATGAACGAGTTTTTGTAGCTGGCGTCCTGCATGTTAGGATCCGGATCCGTAATTTCACTCAGGCTCGAGATACTGTGCTCTCCAAATTGCACATATGTCACGTGGCCAGCTATTAAAAAAATCAATGAATACCTTATGGAGCGTATTGCCAGTTTTGTTTCTCGGTTTATGGTTGATTCATATGCAGGACTTATAGTTATGTTTACTGTACTCCATTAACTAACAATAAGACTCACAATTTGTCGCAGAAAAGTCTTCCTAATAACTCAAATTTTGTCCAATTTCCTTCGAGTTTGCTTCCTGATAAAATAAAATGCCCGCAGTTCAATATGGAAATTACAAGCGACCTGTTATTGACAGAACATCTTGCTACGTCAAATAGCGTTCCATTTGAATTTTTTGAGCACGTTCCTTGATGAGGTGCTCAATGGATTCCGGACCTGTCTTTGTTGCCTGCCTCGTTGATTTCATAAAATGTTACGTAGTCTCATGGCCGGATGCGATGCAGACATAGTTTTAATTGCAGTGTGTTCATTACAGCGCGGTGATAGGTTTCAAAGTACAAGCTTAATTGCGACTTTTAGGTGCCAGGTATCTCACGTCGATAGATCATCATTCGATCGGTGTCGTCGCAGATTGCGGACGACATTAATTTACTAACCATTGCAATGTTCAATGCATTTCGTGAATTTCATTTATTTCTTATGTTACAGTCAAAACGCGTAAGTTCGGGGAGGTCTACCGAACATCTGTTAGACTCTGTTTGATGGCTTCGTCTATTCAGAGCGACAACTATCCTTTCCCTCCAGCAGGCGCGCTCCGCCTTCTCCGTTTCCAGACGCGTGCGCCTTCGCTCGCTCGTTGTGCCGCATTTACCAAAACGACCGTGGCTGCTCCCACCGCGTCATAGCTCTTATAGATTTTTTTACACATATTCTGGTATTTTAATAGGTGTGTGTGTGTGGGGGGGGGCATCTTCAGAGTGATACACTGGGACATGTTTTTGGTAAGCATTTTTTAAAATTGGTTCACTTTTTGTCGTGTAGTTTCTGTTGGTGTTGGTAGTAGTTGACGATTTTATGCAAGTGAGCACCGAAGGCACGAATTATTTTGGTCTAAGACCTGTGATCGATAGTACAATCTGTAATTTGCGAAGATAACCACAGATTATTTATCATGTACAATACACAAGTATTGTTGTTGTTGTGGTCTTCAGTACGCAGACTGGTTTGATACAGCTCTCCATGCTACCCTGTCCTGTGCAAGTCTCTTCATCTGAGAATACGTTCGGCAACCTACATCTTTTTGAATCTGCTTACTATATTCGTCCCTCGGTCTCCCTCTACGATTTTTACCCCACACGCTTCCTTCTAATGCTAAGTTGACAATTCCTTGATGTCTCAGAATGTGTCCAAACAATCTATCCCTTCTCTTAGTCAGGATATGCCAGAAACTCCTTTTCTCCCCGATTCGGTTAAGCACCTCCTCATTAGTTACGTGATCTACCCATCTAATTTTTCGTCATTCGTCTATAGCACCACATTTCAAAAGCTTCTATCATCTGTTTGTCTGAACTCCTTATCGTCCACGTTTCACTCCCATATAATGCTACACTCCAGACAAATGCTTTCAGAAAGGACTTCCCAACATTTAAATTAATATTGGATGTCAACAAGTTTCGCTTCTTTAGAAACGCTTTTCTTCCCACAGCCATTCTGCATTTTATATCTTCTTTACTTCGGCCATCAGAAGTTATCTTGCTAACCAAATAACAAAATTCATCTACTACTTTTATTGTCTCATTACCTAATCTAATTCCTTCAGCATCGCCTGATTTTCTGACATTCCATTCCATTATCTTCGTTTTTCTCTTGTTAATGTTCATCTTATATCTTCCTTTCAAGACACTGCTTATCCCAGTCAATTGCTCTTCCAGATCTTTTGCGCTCTCTGACAGAATTACTGTCATCAGCAAACAGCAATGTTTTTATTTCTTCTCCCAGCACTTTAATTCCCTCTCCAAATTTCTCCTTCCATTCATTCACTGCCTGCTCAATGTACAGACTGAACAACATTGGGGAAAGGCTACAACCCTGTCTTACTCCCTTCCCAACCTCTGCGTCCCTTTCTTGCCCCTCGACTCTAATAACCGCCGTCTGGTTTTTGTATAGGTTGAATATAACTCTTCGCTCCCTATATTTTACCCCTATACCTTCAGAATTTGGAAGAGTGTATTCCAGTCGATATTGTCAAAAGCTTTCTCCAAATTTACAAACGCTAAAAACGTACCTTTGATTTTCCTTAGCCTATCTTCTAAGATAAGTCGTAATGTGAGTATTGCCTCCCGCGTTCCAACATTTCTCCTAAATCAAAACTGATCTTTCCCAAGGTCGGATTCCACCAGTTTTTCCATTCATCTGTAAATTATTCGTGTCAGTATTTTGCAACCATGAGTTATTAAACGGATAGTTCTGTAATTTTCACATTTGTCTGCACCTGATTTCTTTGGAATTGGAATTACGATATTCTTCTTGAAGTCGGAGGGTATTTCCCCCGTCTCATACATCTTGCATACCAGGTGGTACAATTTTTTCACGACTGGCTCTTCTAACGATATCAGCAGTTCAGACGGAATATCATCTACTCCAGGGGCCTTGTTTCGACTCAAGTCTTTCAGCGCTCTGTCAAATTCTTCTCGCAGTATCATATCTCCTATGTCATCTTCCTCCACTTCGTCTTCCATTTCTAGAATACTGCCTTCAAGTTTATTTCCTTTGTATAGGCCCTCTATATATTCCTTCCAGAGTTCAGCTTTCCCCTCTTTGCTTAGTACTGGTTTTCCGTCTGAGTTCTTGATATTCATGGAACTGCTTTTCTTGTTTCCAAATATCTCTTTTATTTTCCTGTAGGCGGTATCTATCTTTCCCCTAGTTCCGCAATCTTCTACGGTTCTGCATTTGTCCTCCAGCCACTCCTGCTTAGTCAGTCTGTACTTCCTGTCAATCTCATTTTTCAGACGTTTGTATTCCCTTTTTCCTGTTTCACTTGGCGAATTTTTATATTTTCTCCTCTCATCAATTAAGTTCAGTATATCCTGTGTTATCCAGGGATTTCTATTAGGCCTTGCCCCTCTGCCTATATGATCCTCTGCAGCCTTCACTACCCTATCTCTCAGAGTTACCCATTCTTCTTCTACTGTATTACTTTCCCCCGTTTCAGCCAAACATTGCCTTATGCTCCTTCTGAAACTCTCTAACACCTCCGGTTCTTTCAATTTGTCCAGATTCCACCTCCTAACCTCTCTACCTTTCTGCAGTCTCTTAAGTTTTAATCTGCAGTTCATAACCAATAAGTTATGGTCAGAGTCTATATCTGCCCCTGGATATGTCTTACAGTTTAGAACCTGGTTTCTAAATCTATTCCTTACCATTATAAAGTCAATCTGGTACCTTCCAGTGTCTCCTGGTCTCTTCCATGTATACAGCCTTCTTTTATGACGATTAAACCAAGTGTTGGTGATCATTAAATTGTGCTCTGGGCAAAATTCTACCAAGCGATCTCCTCTTTCATTCCTTTTTCCCAGTCCATATTCACCTAATACGTTTCCTTCTCTTCCCTTTCCTACTACTGACTTCCAGTCCCCCATCACAATCAAGTTTTCGTCTCCCTGAACTTTCTGAATGATTTCTTGTATCTCCTCATACATTTTTTCGGGATCCTCATCATCGTCCGTGCTAGCTGGCATATAAACTTGCACTACTGTGGTCGGTGTTGGCTTCGTGTCTATCTTTACTACAATAATGCGTTCACTATGCTTTTCATAGTAACTTACCCGCATTCCTATTTCCTTATTCATTATCAGATCTACTCCTGCGTTACCACCAACTGATTTTTTTTTAATAACCCTGTACTCACCTGACCAGAATTCCTGTTCAGCCTGCCGCCGAACGTCACTAATCCCTACCATATCTAACCTATACATTTATCTTTTCAAATTTTCTAGCTTACCTACGCGATTAATGGTTAGAACATTCCACGCTCCGAAACGTAGAATGCCTGTTTTGCTTTTTTTGATGACGACATCCTCCTGAGTATTCCACGCTCGGAGATCCGAATGGGGGACTATGTTACCTCCGGAATATTTTACCCAAGAAGACGCCATCATCATATAGTCATACAGTAGAGCTGCATGTCCTCGGGAGAAGTAACGACTGTAGTTTCCCCTTGCTTACAGCCGTTGGCAGTAACTGCAAGGCAAACCCATGCTAACTGATGTTACAGGCCAGCTCAGTCAATCATCCAGACTGTTGCCCCTGTAACTACTGAAGAGGCTGCTGCCCCTCTTCAGGAACCACACGTTTGTCTGGCCTTTCCACAGATACCCCTCCACTGTGGTTGCACCTATGGTACAACTATCTGCATCGTTGAGGCACGCAAGCCATCCCACTCAGCAATGTCTGTGGTTCATGGGGGTGGAATACACAAGTATTAATATATTATTCCATATACAGGTTTTCCGACTTGATGTCGTCGTAGGTCAAAGGGGTTAAAGTGTGATAATGGACAGACTTTGAAATTTTTGTTATAGTGACAGACTGATCTGTATCGCAGCCCGAGGTTTAGGTTAGGTTGGGAGGCAACAGTTTGGTTGCGTGCTGGCGAAGCAAGCGAAGGTGAAAGCCAAGGAACGGTTGAGGTGCAGAACCAAAATTGAAAAATTCAATGGGGCACCCAATACGTAACTTTTACCAGCGAAAGCAGGCGGGCTTGCGTAAGGTTTATATTATACATTGAGATTTTGTGTTTTAAAAGTGATCAGTATTTCACATTGATGGTAAGGTCTGGGTTAACACTAAAACAGAAAGGTTTTTTTCCCCCGAGGTGCGAATTTTTAGGCTGAGACCTGTGATCGATGGCAAATTCAGGAGTTGTAATCTGTAACTTATGAGGATAAATGCATATTATTTCTTATCTCCAATACTTACATATTAAGATGTTACCGCAACAATTTGATCTCATGGGCCAAGCAGACAGGTGGAATCGCAGCGTAAAATAATGCCACTGAAATGGTATTGCCATCTTCATTTTAGGTGTATTATAGGTCAATTTTAGTATTCGATAACATTCTAATCTTGACTGGTATCATTTTCTTGATTTTACGTGTAGTATAGGTTAATTGAAGCATTCGATAGCATTTTTACGCTATTTGGCAACTTTGTTGATTGGTATCACTTTCCTCACTTGATTTTTACATCAAGTGAACTATTCAATTCCTGCATAGTTTTTAAGTCGTTTTAGTTTTTAAGTCATTTTAGTTTTTTATTTCACGTGTTTCCGTGTGGTTTTTAAATTATGTTTTCCTATGTATTCGGTTGGTTTTTTGTAGTATTTTCCCGCATAGAATGTCCCCGCCCAAAAGGCCCACATTCTCGCACTTGTCCCATTAGTGCCATTTTACGTTAATTTTCGAGTGTACATGTGCGTGTTACGTGAGTGTTTTGGTCGCCATATTGGCTACTACATTATTCCCTCGGGCATGGATGTTTGTGCCGTCTTTAGTATAAGGTAGTTTATAAGTACGGTAGTTTGTAAGTTTAGGGACTGATGGCCCCCCAGTTCAGTCCCATAAGCTTTACAAATATTTAGAAAATTTTTTAAAGCAGATGGGTGGAATCATGTTGTGAAGCATTGTCAAGGAACTAATTAAAATATTTATCACAGAAAAGCCAAATAAATTCAATTTATAGGCCTATAGTGAACCTGTCACTAAAGTTAGGGTACAAATAATAGGCCTAATAACAACACATGAATAGAAATTGATGATATAGTTGCAGTCACCAAAGTAAAATTTGGGGTGAAAACCATTTAGTCACAAATATGTTTGTACAGTTGCAGAAAGGAGTGTCATGAACCACAAAAATTTCCACTGGTGTGGTGTAAGAGTGAGGATAGATAGTAAGATAGTTGATCACTTTTCAATAATTTCCTTAGATAACTCTAAAACTGCAACTTTTTGTGAAAATAGTTCCCAGTAAAAAATTACGGTAAAACTGCAGAGTCTGTTGCCCGTGTTATTAGCATGGCGGGTATGTTGGCAACTTTGCCGCGCGCGACTATGGGAAAGCAATATAGCTCCAAACAAGGAACAGCAATCGAACTGTCATTCAAATAAGAGCGTGGTTTCAGGCTACAGTCATTTCTTTCAGCGCTTATCATAAGCTACTTACATGAATAGCAAAGGCAGCATTAACATGTATGGTCGCCTTCTAAGGAAATTAAACGTAGACAAACTGAGGGCAGAAAAATAAAAGATCAAAATCCATAATAATAGTTACAAGTTCAGTTTTTATTTATTAATTGGCTATAGGCCTACGCGGCTATACCTCAAATGACAAAATAGATTATGTAAAAGTAATTGCCCTCATAAAAGATAGATCTAGAGTTACTTGATCACTGTTTCGTACAGATCATAAAATAAATAAAACCTGCTCTATGGTTGACTGCTGTGTTGTATACATACCGGCAACCGGGATGATTCTGACCGCCTGAGGGTAACATTGACCCCAGGGTCAATTTCATCATTTTCTTTCCATTTCAGGACAAACTTACATATCTCATCGAAAATAAAAATTATCATAAAATACAATGGAATATGTTGATCCCAATTCACACACTTTAAAATAAAATTTAAAAATATTATAGTTAAGAAAAAAATTAAGCAAGCCTTGCATATCAGCTTATAAATTCAGTTGTAAAAAACTTTCTTGGTCCAGCAGAAATGGTTAACCCAATGATGATCTGGTTCTTATATGTTCAAATTCACATATGTTAATGATGTTTTCTGACCTTGTTAACAATACACATAATTTTAACAATTAAAAATTCACATTTCTTCAAAAGAGGGTAACACTGAGCCCCTAACATTTTTCCCTCAAGGGTAACATTGATCCTCTAAATATTGTCACCGAATTTCCATTAATCTACATGTATTTGCTTAAATAAGGCATAAAACAAGAACATAACTTATCATTGCTTACAAATTAAGACTGGGAAAAAATGGATTTAAATTCATAGTCAGTCTTGAGTAGTCTCTGTTGTTCTGTTTATTGCAGAAGTTTTAGATTGAGATTCGTGCCTTGTTTTGACCATAAAGAATGGACACAACAGGCTATAACTTTATTAGACAGTGAAGTTAAAGAATAAAGAGCCAGTTTGAATAGATAAAATAAAGCCATAACCACATTAAACACTGAACTGCAATGCATGGAACATATCAGATGTCTCCAGGTGCAAGGCGGTACCTAGATGTGGATAACGAAACATTGGCAGAAGTGACCTTGTTAATTGTTTCCATTGCATATTACTGATATTAAAGTTGAAACAAAAACTTTCCTACACTTAGTTGGACGCAATGAAAGACGATACCAGAAAAACTATCTAGGTAATTATTGGGCCAATTCATTTATTAAGAGATATATAGTTATCCTCACATCACAGCTTGCAAATAATCTTAGTCGCAGCAAGGCAGAAGTGACTTATCAAATATTTTAACAATTTGGAAAAAACTGCCAAAGATATACCCTCCTGTAATGTCTTTAATTATGACGAATCTAATATCTCAGATGATCCAGGAAGAAAGAAACTGATATTTCGCTGTGGAGTTAAGTATCCTGACCATGTTCTCAACCGTACCAAATCATCCACAACTATTATGATGTGTGGGTCTGCATCTGGTGTTTTGTTTCCAGTTTATATGATACTTGGACTCACCGCGCTGCAATGAACGGTGCTGTAGAGGTGGAACACTGTACAACAGAACTCAACATGGTTTATAGATTGGTTTAAAAAAGTGCTACTTCCTCATGCTAAAAATCTACCTGGAACAAAGAGCATGATAGGAGACAACTTAAGTTCACATGTCACAAGTGAAGTTCTTCAGCTATGTGAAGAAAATGACAAAGTTTGTGTGTATGCCAGCCAACACAACTCATTTAACGCAACCTTTTGATGCGGGTTTTTTTTCATCCCTTTAAGACTCGTTGGAGGAAAATACTAACTGATTTCAAAATGAGCAATCCACGATTCTCAACTGTACCAAAGACAATGTTTGCAACCCTTCTTAATGAACTTGTAAATAGTCTAGAGTATAACATTAAGACGAATCTCCAAAATGTGTTCAAGGTATGTCGAACATTCACACTCAAAATAGAAGCAGTACTCTCCAAACTCCCAGGTGAACAGGAGATGGAAGAGAAAAAATCGCACTGACGTGTTTTGCGGCCCACTTTAGATTCGTGGTTTTATAAGTTCTTGTAAACATTTTGGACCAAAATAATAATGTAAACAATAAAAAATTCATTAATAAGACTGTCTGAAACCCTTTCAGACAAAAAAATTAGGTAGCGGCGGTTTTTGAACCACTGACTTTCAGCGTCACAGTCCAACGCATTGCCCACTACGCTATTTTTTTTTCCTATGGATAGTTCTGTTCATTGCGGTCGTTGATACTTTTTGTTCGTTGTCGTTCGATGAGTTCTTGGCTCAATTTTTTTGTTACAGAGACGCGTTCAGCCCTCTGACCGGGCGCGCTGAGCCACGGCGCCCGGCAGCTACGGCCACCACTTAAAAGTTACATTCTTTATTCTCATTCTATTGATGGACGTTGTTAACTGATGCTAATACGGCATTTGTAGACACTAGATTATTATTTATCGTACGAAGAACGACGTGTTTTTGTCAATTCTTCAGTGAGCCATTGCTTTGAAATGACAACGTGTAAGTTAAAATAAGAAAATCATCAAATACGCAACGCAAGATGGCTTATGCGAGAGAGAGTTCTGGGTGAGGAATGTCCCGTGACATCTGCGAACGGCTGATTTTCGTTAATTCAATGGAGGGTGTCAAAACTCTGTTAGTTTTTCAAATATCTCTCAAACGATATGAGATATGAAAAAAAAACATAAGGGAACAAAGCTGTAGAGAATCTTCTCCTCTACAAATTCGGTTATTCAATTTTAGTGTCAGATGAACGGTTTATATGCAATTAAAATTACATTGCACACGGCTTTCTTTGGTACTACTAATTTATTTCTTGTCCGAAATATTTGAAAATGCGAGGTTCTGTTCTCTGGTAGCCAACAATTATGTCTGTAAAATTTGGTGCCGATCGGTTGAACGGTTCGACCTAAAAAGTGGGAACATGTTACAGACATCGTCAAATCGCCGTTATTTTTGCAAATATCTCTGCAACGCTGCAAGATATAAAAAAACATAATAGAGCGAACTTGCAGAGAATTTTCCCCTCTACCAATGAGGTTATTCAATTTTCGTGTCAGATGAACGGTGCGTTTGCAATTACAATTATATTACAAGCGGTTTTTTTGGTATTACTACCGTATACCGTATTTTTTGTCCGAAAAATTTGAAAAAGGGAGGTTCTGGTCTCTGGCGGCCTACAATTATGTCTGTAAAATTTGGTGTTGATCGTTTGAACGGTTCTCTTAAAAAACGGGGAACACGTTACGGTCAGACAGACAGACAGACATCCCAAAATCGCCGTTATTTTTGCAAATATCTCTGAAACGATACGAGATATGAAAAAAACATAAGAGAACAAAGTTGTAGAGAATTTTCTCCTCTACGAATTTGGTTATTGAATTTTCGTGTCAGGTGAATGGTTAAGCCGTTATTTTTATTTAAATTTCGATCTATCAAAAGACGATCGCAAAGGCCCACTTTTAGTGTTACTACCGTAACCTAAAGTGGGCCAAAAGGAAGCTGTAGCTGAATATCTGGTTTCTTACTTTAAGTCTCTACGTGAAAAAAAAACCAATAGCCCTTTCAAATACAAAAAGAAAGAAAATTGATATAAGCCCTGGTAAAGCTGTTTTGGCTGTTCATGCATTGAAATGTGGTCCAAAATCATTCAGAACTTCATCAAATGAAAATGTCTCTGCACTGCATAAAAAGTTCAAATTGTCTGCAGGTACAGGTGATGCAAAATATCCTCAGCCTAGTTGTTCTAAGTCGTCCACAGCTAATAAAGAACTCTCAAAGTCCAAGAAAAATCTCTTCGGGTTCCGAAAATGTGATAATTCTTCTTCAGAAGATGAGCTTGATGTAATGAAATTGCCAGAGACTCTGGAAACTGTTGAAAGTGATTTTGATCCTTCATATGATTCTTTTGTTGAAGATTTGCTCACTAAGTCCGTGTGTCAAGATCTTGTTCCAAATGATTTTGTTATAGTAAAAGTAGCTTGGGGTAAAAGGGGGAAGCAAAATTTTCACTATGTTTGTATTATTCAGAAAGTTGCAACAAAGGAAAAGGTAGATGAAGTAATGGAGATTCACACCACTGACTCAATGAAAACTACATTTGTTCCAAAAGAACATGATCTATTCATTGCCCCATTCTGTGATGTGATTGGCAAGCTGCCTCCACCAGAGCTACAGGCTGATGGACGTAGAATTCTGTATAAATTTCAAGGGAGAGTTTCAGTAAAAGAAGTTTAATGTTTTTTTGTGTATAAATTTTTTCTTGTAGAGCCATTTAAATAAAGGATTGATAATTATATTCATAGGAATGTGTGTTTTGCTGATATCTAGCTTATCAACACTTTACAAAACTTTCAGTTTTCAATGGGGATCATTGAGATTCCTTTACAGGGGTCATACTCATACTGCACTACACTAACATTTAGCCCAGGGCCATTACGCAAGTGTTTATAATAAAACAAATTTGAGGGGTCAATGTATCCCCACGTCACGGGGTAACATTGACTCTTTTTCAATTTTTTTTAAATACTAGCCTATGAAAAATATAACATACACAGCACGCTATGGGTGTACAGAAATAATGTACAATAATAAAAATCACCATGAATAGAAATTGATATATGCAAGAGATATTCTAAAAAAAACATCAAAAAAGGAGTCAGTCTTACCCCGAATGACGGTAGATATTCTGTAGCGTTGCCAACATTTTCAGTGCGTGGGCAGCAGACTCTACAGTTTAGCTAAAAATTACATTTGTATCCTCCAGAAAATGTCGTTTTCCTTTCTTTTCCTAGGATTAGTAGTTTCCACATTCAAGGGGGAGAGAGATACTGCAGATCATCAAAATTGTGTTTCAATGGTATCAAGTTAATATTTACTGTTAAAAGTGGAATAAAAACAAATATTCCATGCATGTACCACAGCTAAGTGCAGTGAATCTGTATTATTATAGAATAAATTGTGTTCTAGGGGTGTATCAATATGTGTTGGAGATGGTGAAAGGTGTAACAGTGAAGGGATGTATATCACCAGAATGTGCTCACTGTTTTTCCCTGTATGGGCTCAAATTGTAAAGCCAGCATATGTTTCCCCACTTTCAAACCGACAATACAACATGTAGAAATTACAGCAAATACAGACCATACATGTTTGCACATTGTTACATAATGGTGATGCAGGGTGCAGTTACTCCTGGGTGGGTGTTATTAGGCACAGCATCAACTGTACGTACATGGAATACAATCAAGCTAATTACCTATAACATGAATGCAAGAATTGCATGTGGATACAACCTACATACACACCTCTGCACACCGTTCAACATGGCTGGAGGGAAATTTGAGTCAAGGTGATTCTGTATACCGGCTGTAGCATCCGTCCAGGAAAAGCAATTTCCTGATTATGTGCGCTGGGCACTTTTACTGCCCTGCATTTGTGTCCAGCTCTTCTAACGGTAAACTTTTTTTCGTACAGGCATAATTTTTCCATACTTAATTACGACATCCTCACCTTAAAATACGTGTTTTGCAAATGTCTTTCAAGCGCCGTTGCATTTAATCTGCCCACTTTCGTAATATTGAAGTATTCATACAAAATCCTCCAAATACGGCACATTTGCTTCCGATCGCCTGAATTGAAAGCTTCGCAACGCGAAGCTTTGTTACTCTCTGCCCAGACCACGAATCACACCACAAAGGAAGAGTTTCGTGGTCAGCCAATGGTAACCAAACCTTACCGCCGCGGCAACATGCAAATAAGAATTTTTGACGGTGGAAATTAAATATGCGGTAATATTTTTATACACGCAAGCACGCAATGTTTACAGGAGGTGAAAATTAACGTGTTAACATGACGTTTCAATTATTTTAGTTTCGAAATCACTTGATTACACTTTCATACAGATGATAAAATAAATAAAACTTGCTATACCTGCTCTACGGTTGACAGATTCTTGTATGTACCCTTGTCTGATCAGTAAAAGTAATTGGCCTCGTAAAGTGAAGATTTAGAATCACTTGATCCTGTCAACCATAGAGTAGGTATAGCATATTTTATTTATTTTATGGCGTATTTTGTATTTATACTTCAATATTACGACATTTTCAGAACACGTATTTCAAGGTAAGGTATGTCGTAATGAAGTACAGATACATTTTGCCTACACGAATAAAACCCTCACCCTTCTAACGTCACTTAACCAGTTTTTATTTAGTCAAGTTATTTGCAGTTTAACAAAAAATTTAACTTCATTATTTGCGGTTATTAAGTGAGCCATTATGTAAAATAAGACACCCATAAACATTTATTATGCCGATATCAGTAGACAGCATTATTTTTTCCAATATTTCGTCTCTAAAGTTTTTCGTACCGTACTTCAGTTTATAAACAGTTGTGTAGTATGATTAATGATATTTTGGTTTTATTAAAACTTACAGTTTTCGTAGAAGCTGTTCTACATGTGTTTGTTGTTGCATTAGGTCAACTGTTTCTCTCTTCTTTTATCTCATTGTGATGTTTCTTTCCAGCACTGGACACATCTCATTTGGTTTGTGTCATGGTTTGTTGTGGATAGCGTTACCAACTGTAGAGTGTCATCCGAAAATATGTTTTCCGAATACGAATCTTAAAAAAATTCGGAAGATGGAGTAAAATATAGGAAGGTATGCAAACGTGAAAATATTTATAAACGTAACTTACAATTAACTGTAACTATTTTCTAGTTACAAAAGTAAGTGAAATCAAATAGAGCTCTATACAAAGTTCACAGAGGTATTTTGCACAAATCAATAGATATTAGTATGGTGCAACTAACACTTTCTTTACACATATGTCGCTGCGGTGGAGTAGCCGTGCGGTCTAAGGCGCCTCGCTGCGGAGCGCGCGGTTGCTCGCCATCGGAGGTTCAAATGTTTGTATAGTCTATGGGACTTATCTACGGGGTCATCAGTTCCCAAACTTACAAACTACTTATGAACTAACTAATACTAAGGACGGCACAAATATCCATGCCCGAGGGGGGATTCGAACCACCGACCGTAGTGGCAGTGCAGACCGTGAGTGGAGCGCCTCAGTCCCCTCGGCCACCGCGGCCGACCATCGGAGGTTCGAGTCCTCCCTGAGGCATGGGTGTGTCTGTGTTGTCCTTAGGTTAGTGTACATTAGTTTAAGTAGTTTGTAAACTACGGACTGATTACCACGTGTCCGATAAATTTAGAATCAATTTTAACCCATTTGTCTTTATGTCGACAGACTGTCTCACAATTGCCGCTGCATTTGCGTTGTTCGTGTCGTTGCCGACTCTTATATGTCTGAACAATAATGTAGTAGATGTACTGAAGTAGCGCCATCAGTTAGCGCGACCCCAGTTTATGTTGACAAGGTTGTCTCGCAGATGGCGTGGCATGTTGCAAAAGGAAGTTTGTAAAATTTCGGAAGATTCACTCGAAATTTCAGGAAGATTCGGAAAACTTCGGAAATTTCACTTGATATTTCAAGAGAATTCGGAAAATTTCGGAAGTTTCACTCGAAATTTCATATTTTCTGGAATAATTTAAAAAATCCGAAGGTCTTCCGATGTGTGCTTCTGATCTTTGACGTTGGGGACAGCTCGGAGGATAGTGAGAGCCAATAGCATTGCATACTGCTGACATCTTTGTCTAGATGCGGCAGTTTGAACGTATTGTCGCTAAGGTAAGTTTAGGCGGGCAACACTTTACCGAAATAGAGTTACCGTCAACATTGCTGCAATATGATACAATTTTTTGTAAAGCTTATGGGACTTAACTGCGAAGTTATCAGTACCTAAACTATGAAAGGACCACCGTTAGTTGTGAAATTAACTTTATCTGAAGGGATCCAGTTAAAAGCTTACTTCAGAAGGAAGGAAGGAAGCTTGGAGTTTAACGTTCCGTCGACAGCGCGGTCATTAGAGACGGAGCTTACGCTCGGAGTATTTGGGTAAGGATGTGGAAGGAAAGCGGCCTTGCCCTTTCAAAGAAACCATCCCGGCATTTGCTTGGAGTGATTTAGGGAAATCACGGAAAACGTAAATCTGGATGGCCGGAGGTGGATTTGAACCACCGTCCTTCCGAATGCGAGTCCAGTGTGTTACCACTGCACCACCTCGCTCGGTAAGCTTACTTTAGACTTATAACTCTGTCCGTAAAACCAGCTAAAGGATTCGCGTGAACTACTGACTACTTCCTGCAACAGAATCTTGTTCCCTAGCCCAGAATTTAGAACTGACTCAAACTATACTTTAGCAGCAGGAACACCAAGAGACAGTAGATCACGAGAATTACACACAATCATTAACATACAAGCCATCCCGAAATAAACCATTTCATGAAGGCGGCTATGAGAACATTTATGGCGCAACGTAATTAAAAATATGATAATATGCATTTGTATTTGTTCTCAGTACTGGTGAAAAAGAAACATAAAAAGGGTAGGTATTCTTTAACTACAATTCATAAGTAGGATAAAGCTTTACTGACAATCAATTATTTATTCATTTCAAACATGAGCAAATGGGGCAACAAATTTTGTTAATCAATAGAAATGCATGAACTACTAACTTAAAGTAATCTGAACTAAACATCGTCTGGGGAGGGATTTACAATCAACAAGCATTCAGCCACACAGACGCGCGAAGCAAAGCGAAACTCACCCAACTTAGCGTGCTGATACAAAGCAGAAACAGGCGCCGCTATCTTAGGCAAAATTCAGCTAACCAGGATGTACCACAAAAAACAAGAAAAAATAAACTTCGTAGGTCGCTCTGGTCTGTCTTTCTTTACTTGAGATGGTACGCGATATTATCAAGATTAATTTCCATTCAAATCAAACCGTGAGTACGCAGAATTACTAAGACACGCGGCACGTGTCTGCTACATTACTTATTCGCACCCCACTGAAGGCGAACTGCTTAAAGATCGCATTCATTTCAACAAAACCAACGGAATCATAGATTACGAAGTAAGAATACACATTACAAAGGCACTGGTGTGTGAGCAATGGCGAGAACTCAAGTGACTAGCTATACACCCTTGAAGTCAGAGTTCGGAACAACATGCTTCCGAAAACCAGTAAAAAATACAAAATTCAATTTCCGAAAAATAAAGAAAAATAGCTACGGCATGCAACCCTTAGAAATGTGTAGGGTATCATAAGGAAGCTAAAGAAATACAGTTAGACACGAATGGGGAGGTTTTACACAGATGGACGAAGTTCAGTCATCAAAAGTCAGAAAAGTGGAATAAATTCAAAGTCGGAGTAAATCAACTAAGAAATACGGCATACAGCCCCTAGAAATATGTAGTATTTCGTGAGCAAGCTAATGAAGGGGGTCATACAAGACTAGAAGAGAATTTACTGAAATGCATGAAAGCAAAGTACAAGTTTGGAAACGAAACAGCAATTTAAAATATGCAGAGAGGAGATCATGATGTACTACAGGAAATCAGAAGGATACATGCAGAATTTCTTTCCTGAAGGGCATAGAAACTGATACAGGGGTAGCTGAAGGCTTTGTTCTAAAAACACAATACGTGGAGTACATATCACTCGTGGAAGGAGAAAACGGAAAAAGAATATTTCACATGCACTATAAGAATAAATATATATCTGCATATTAGTCGTGTTCCACAAAGCTAGAAAGAAATTAAACATAGTTCATACACCACCAGCTAGTCTCACACAGGTTACAGTTGCATATTCACCGCATTTACCTATGCAAAATCACCTAAATGAAATTGAATACATTTCCATGCCTGATTGGAGAAACTTACCCCAAAACATGAACCTAAGATCTGAAGTCTAGCAAACCAGACAACGAATCGCTACCATCCCAATGGAGGAAAGAAAATCAGAACGTCTTACCAGGTCGAAGCCCAGCCACAGAATGACCAGACGGCCCACGAGCCCGCCAACAGCAGCCGGAAATACACCGGAAATCGGCAAACCCCAGGAAAAACGAGGTAGTTTTGGAGAGCTTAAACTCGCACGTCCTACCGAGGCTCACTAGCGGGCATTACCAACCCAACTTGTAACCAAAGGGGGAAAGAACCGCTTTGGAAGCATCAAAAGCAGAGGTTGGTAACGACTACCTATCGACTCGAAGCCAGAGATGCAAAGCGCACAGCCAGCATCCGACGACGAAAATTACCATACATACACTCAGACTCCCATGCTAGAAGATTATCATACATGCACATACAGAATAAAGCAAGTACACATTCTCACAGGCACAATGGCGTCACTGAGAAACCGTTCATCTTGCCACATTCATAGACACAATTACTTTAGTACAGTAAGTTAGAAAGCGCTGTTTGAGTTATTGAAATGAAGTGATCATATGGTATTATTGTCCAGGACATCCCAGGCGTGATTCTTTGGCCGCATTACTATTTATTCTATCTCGAATTTAAAATAATGCAATAGTAATTTTTGTGTCCCAGCCTCGTCGCCGCTTTTGTGTCTCGTTTCCGTCGTAGGTGTCGGTGGCCGAGTAGGAAGACCGACACAGGATAAAGGTAGCACGCTTGTGCAGGTACGGAGGTGAGCAGCCAGTGGGACAGCAGAAACTAGAAACACTAGAGTAAATTAGAACGAGGTATATATTGCACAGAATTTATACAATACTTAACTTTTACATAGCTCAGTACTGCAGAATGCTGATACATAGTTGAGCTAGAGGCCTGCCTAGTGCCTATCCGATAGCCAAGTCTTCACTGGTGCCTATCTGGTTCCGAAGTCTTAACTGGTTCCTATCTCAGTTCCAAGTGAACGATGTCGTTCAGTGGTGGCCACGAGCGGGATAGCAGCAGAGGGCGCTCGTGGCTGACGTCGTAAGAACGCCGCGACGTGCGTGCATGGCGGCGCGCGGCGAAAGTAGGTGGCGCGCACTTTGGAATTGTGCGACACCACAGTAATAACAGAGGTTAGGAAACAAATCACCGTAAAGACAAACGCTGAGTCGCAGGCAGACACAAATAAAAGACACATTCACACAATTTAAATTTACGGCCGCAGCCTTCTTCAGAAAGAGAAACATTCAGACACACAGTCACTCAGGCATAACTCATCCACACAGGTCAGCCATCGCTGGCAGCTCAGCACACCCTGACATACTAAAACACATTTCAAGCACGTTTTGCTCATCATCAGGCGTTTATGCGTACTGATCCGTTTATACAAGGAATAGTCTTAGCGTCGGTTTTGTTCACTCTCCGCTCTAGTGTGTTTATTTTAGTCTCAAACGGAAAGCGGTGCTAGTGAGTGAACAGAAATCGATGCCCAGCGATGTCTTCCGCTAGCATAAAGCAATGTCTCGTCATTTGTCCTGGCTGAAATCACGCCCTATGTGGGTATCGGATAGTGTTACTTCCTTCGTTTTCCTGTGACATTGTGTAATACACATTTTATAACCCACTTGATCAATCATTATTACTGCATCAAACACTTATTCTTCATCCATGGCACAATAACGAATTACGAAAATAGGAGGTTTTCCATGCTGTAAATTGCGCGAGACATTGTAATTTACCCTTCAGATGAGCTCCTTGTAGACGAATACGTAAATTACCTATGATTATTGCTTATTACGCACGAATTATATTTAACTGTTTCTCAGACAATAAACGTAATGACAGTTCAACGGTATTCATTCATCAAGCATTGTTTGTGAAGAGACCAAAACATGTCAAATACCTGTGTCTCGGACAGGGAAGTGCATTAATTCAAGTAACTAATGCCGGCCGCGGTGGCCGAGGGGACTGAGGCGCTCCAGTCAAGGTCTGCACGGCCACTACGGTCGGGGGTTCGAATCCCCCCTCGGGCATGGATATTTGTGCCGTCTTTAGTATTAGGTAGTTCGTAAGTAGTTTGTAAGTTTAGGGACTGATGACCCAGTAGTTAAGTCCCTTAAGCTTAACAAACATTTGAACATTTGAAGTATCTAATGGGCCATACATTTCGTAACACTGGAAATACTGCAGCAAACTGATTGCTCAATTGTAACATATAAACTTGTGTAATGGCTGTCATTTCACTTGCGTAGCAGACGGTAATTTGCGTAAGCAATTGTTGGCAGAATTCATTATTTACCATACGATTTAACATTGTCTCCTCTTAGTCCTATTCAAATAGGGGTATCGTATATTGGACTGGAGCAAACAAACGAGTGTTTTCTTTCAAATGATAAGGGTTCTTCGTTCCATTCTCTGCTTGTTCTTGATGGTCTGCTGTCATAAGAAGAGAAAACCCCACCGACACTTACGCTGTCAGCGCTAGATTACGCCCACCAGGACTACCACGTTGTAAAGCCGGTAGACAGCATGATGCCTTGTTGCTCTCTAAGCATCCCTACTTTTCTGATATACAAATGTTGTTCTCCAACATTAACTATGGATACAATATAACTGCTGCTGATGCTTTGCCGCGAAACGTGAAAAGCGCTTTACAGATTAAAATTTCTGTTTCAGCATGCCTCGATTCTTGAGTTTGTTCTAAATAAATTCCGGGCAGTTCCAGACTAACGAACATTTTCAGCAATGAAATTAATCGCATAGGAATTATCCAAGTGTAACTGCTGGATCACTCGATTGATTTAAATAATAATCAATTTTTGGATGAATATGGCTCGGAAAGCAACGTCAATGTTATTACAGTCCAACTTCTGTCTCTGAAAGATCTGGCAATTGAATTAATTCTGTAAAGGGTTGTGGCAACTGTCAGTCAGTGATGAATGAACACAAGTGCAGCGATATTCACCAATGAAAGGAGTGGGCTGGTTTACTTCCCTCCTTATGTCCCAATGTCTATATCTAAAAATGTAAAGCGTATAGCCGTTAATCTCCGAAAGTTCTTGACCCATTGCTTTGAAATTCTGACACAACGTTTCATTCTAGCCCAGGAAGATTTTTAGGTACACATTTCTTGAATATATTAAATATAACATATAAATGCGTTACTTTTGCGATTTTTTGTATAAACCTTTTTCCAATTTTAAAGTTTATATAAATTCATATATGACACATATTGAAATATTTGGTATATGAAAACATGCACATATTTTATTAGAACGTTGTGTCAACATTTCAAAGCTTTAGGTCAAGAACTTTCAAAAATATTCGATTTTGAACATAACACTAAACATGGTTCTAGGTTAGAAAGAGTTCTAAGAGGGGATAGAAATGAGGAGGAGGCGAACAGGGAAAGCGTAATGATGAGATGTAGAGGGAGAGGGAGGAGGTGCAGAAGCACAGAAAGAGGGGGAGGAGGATCGGATAGACAAAGAGAGAGGGAAGAAGATGGAGAGGAGCAGATGGACAAGGAGTGAGGGAGGAGGATATGGACAGAGAGAGGCGCGAGGAGGTTATGGACAAAGAGAGGGGAACGAGGAGAGGTGAAGAGAGATGGGACAGAGATAAGGGGAGCAGAGAATGTAGGTCGTATATCCAATTCCCATCTACAAGGCAGTAGGAAATTACGTATATAATAAATGTATGGCTTCTCTTATCTTCCTTTTCCTTTTAATCTGTAACAAGTCACAGCAACGCGTGGACGGGGACAGCTAGTGCCATAGTAAGTAAAGTAACACATTGTTCAGTCACAAGAAAAATCCGATGTCCGCAATTCCATAAATAAAGGGTTGTGCGGGTTAGTTATGCAGGAAAGGAAGCTCTGGTATCCCGGAACGACATGTTTGAGAGCCTGCCAGACCACATGGACTATGACAGCAGCCGTTAGGCGGCGCGCACAACCTACTAGTGCTGCCATCGCCACTAGAGCGCTGCACGCCGTGGCGCGCCTACCGCGCCGCACTATATAGGGCCGGAGCCACAGCTCGCTCCTCAGTCTTGTGTTGACTGCGCTCCGTTTACTTTCGCTGTTCATTGGTTATCTGGCTTCGTACTCTGCTCTGGCACGGTTCCGATTTGGCTTTCGTTTGGATCTTTGTTTTTTCGATTAGTTGTTGTTATTGTCGTCTCTGTGGTTTCGTGGAGTGTTTCTCGTTAGCGGCGACGCTTGATCGGTCGGTCGTCGCTAGTCGCTCCCGACCAGTCAGGTCTTCGGTCACAATAGAAGCAAACTCATGGTGTTTATGATGTTCACGGTTCGGACTACTATTAAGAGACGCATTATATCAGACTTCACAACCGTAGCATGTTGATTTTATCACTTCACACTGACACAAGGGCTGTGAAACGAAATAAGTAAATTTATTATAAGCTTTTCACAACAGGTTATTACTTGTGTACTACTATCGAGTGCAGAAAAGCTACTTATTTATTTTCGCGTGTAGTACATGAATTTTGGTCTCATCTAGGTTGAATCCTGTGAGGGGTAAGAAGAGAGCCATCGGAATAGAGTCTGATTTTGATTACGAGAAACCTCTGCAGATAGCGTCGGCACACTGCGTTCAGAGCCAAGGTGACGTCTTCCTGTTTGTGTCTTGGCGTGTGCTAGAGTGGGGCGCTGTTTACAGATGCACTAGTTGCGAGTTTCTACACTGGGAATGCACTGCTTTTGCCAACTATTTTACAAACACATTCTCCATTATTTCAATTTATGGAATTTGCAGGAAATTGTTTGGGTAATCTTGAATATTGTAGCTTTATAAGTCATTAAAACATTCTACATTGATATGTTGACTTTTTGAGAAGGGACTATTCCTAATAACCTACCAATCCACCATCATTTCGTAATATTTCTCTAAGGCGTCTTGGAACTGACTCCACTAACTGCCTCGATAAGCTTTCATAGTTGTTTATTTGCCACCATGTATGTTATATATTTTCCCAACGGTCACTTGCGTTTCTTGATCCAAGTGGCATCGACCTAGTTACTTCTGCCCACAATTCTCAATAGGATTAAGGTCCGGTGACCGTTGAACGAATTCCATCAGCTTTATGCGATCTTGGCTGCGATACCATTCTCGAACGGCGCAGGTATTATGGATGGGGCTGTGGTCCTATAAATAAATAGGTATCAAGTTATTTCATCTATTTATATTTGAAGAATGTATTTGTAATTTACGCACTGTATTAATGTTTTGTTTACGGTTTCTAACAAGTCGGGATCAAATATCGCTAAGAGGCCTTTGTCAGTTAAATATTTCCGTGTCTGTCATGTGAGATTGAGCATGACTGGCTGAATTATACCATACGATGCAGTTTAGAGCTGATAAGAAGACCATTGGAGCAGTTACTCAACCAGGAGGAACCTTTACTGAATGCCAGGCTTCTAACGGAAGTATAATGCGTACTATCTATACCACTAACGTGATCCTTGCATGTAACAAAAGTGTAGCGGCTATAGTCCGAAATTATCATGCCGAAAGTACAGGTCAGAATCTGCATAAATATATGAGTGGCTTCTTATCTGTCGTTTGCAAATAATCCAGATAAACGCCATTTTTATTACGCAACGTGTATTTGCATGCTGCTTTGGTGATCATTGGCGACTAAGTGATTACCAAACTAACATGTATACAATTAACTTTACGTTTCGTAATAAAAATAGCGTTTATCTCAGTTATTTGCAAACGACAGATGCCCGCCTTTGATAACAAGCTATTCATATCATCGTAAAGCAGGAACGGAGGGTAGTATACAATTTGTGCAAACACCAGTCAGCTTTTGTGAGAGCCGAAGAGCATGCAAGGAACACAGTAGTTGGGAAGAGAGTGAGACAAGCCTGTAGCTTTTTCCTCAATGTTGTTCAATCTGTTCATTGAGCAGGCTGTGAAGGAGAGAAAGGAGAAATTTGGAGAAAGAATTGAATTTCATGGACAATAAGTCAAGACTTTTCGTTTGATGATGACGTAGTAATTCTGTCAGAGACTGCAATGGACCTAGAAGAAAATTTGTATGGAATGAACAGTGTCTTGAAAAGAGAGTATAAAATAAACAATAACAAGAGCAAAAAGAGAGTAATGGAATATAGTCTAACGAATTCTTTTGATGTGCTAAAGTAATAGATTATGAAACGTGACATTAAAAGTGGTAGATGAGTTTTGTTGGTTGAGTGTATAGGTAGGGGAGGGGGGTTGGAGGGGTTAGGTTGTTGTTTGGAGGCACTGGACTACTCAGGTCATCAATTCCTAATTAGGATAAGGACGGGGAAGTAAATCGGGCGTACCCTTTGAAATGAAGCATCCTGGCATTCGCCTGGAGTGATTCAGGGAAATCATTAAAAACCTAAATCAGGATGGCCGGAGGTGGAATTGAACCACCATCCTCCCGAATGCAGGTCCAGTGTGCTAACCAATGCGCTACCTCGCTCCGCTGAGTTTTGTTATTTGGGTTGTAAAATAACTTCTGACGCCCGGAGTAGTGAAGACATGAAATGTAGAATGCAATGGGAGGAAAAGTATTTCTGAAGGAGAGAAATTAGTAATTTAAGGAATATGGAACCTTTTCTGAAGGCATTTGTCAGAAGTGTGGCCTTGTACACCAGTGAAGCGTGAACGATAAAGAAGAGGATAGCTTTCAAAATTTCGTGCAACAGGCGAATACCGAAGAGTAGATGGGTAGACCATAGGAGTAATGAGGACATACTGAACAGAATTGTGGAGCAAAGAAATTTCTGGCATATCTTGTCTAAAAGACAAGATCGATTGGTAGAGCACAATCTGAGACATCAACGAATCGTCAAGATAGTATTGGACGGTAACGTGTGGGGTAAACATCGCAGGGGTAGACGACGAGATGGATACAGCAAGCATATTCAAAGGGATGTGGGCTGTCTTTCTTACTCAGAGGCGAAGAGTTTTGCGCAAGATAGGGGTAGCGTGGAGGTGGAGAACTGCATCAAGCCAGTCTACGGACTGAAGACTTAAGCCGTAACAACAACACACCAGATCATTACGTAGTGTATAACGTTTAAGATTATTCAAAAATAGTAAATTTAGACAAAGTAATTTCATTAATGAAGCATCATCATTGCAGCAGAATTTGTTCAAATGTGTAGTCCGATGGTTACCGAATGGATTACAGTATCTTCTTAGGCATTATCGTTTGCTGTACCAGAATAGAATTAGGAACAGTATTTGTTGCACAGGTAACTGAAACATCAATTCTTATAGTACTGTCCACGTTTCATGGAATATGCAGGTGATACCCGAAAACATAGTTTATTTAAATTCCAAAAATTATTATTACTGTGATCAATTTTGATGTTAACCATGCATGTCTGATCATTAGTGTGAAAGCAGGCACATTAAACAGATGTAGAACAGAATGTTGTATTTTTATAGAAACCTCTCTCGAAATATTTTCTCTATTAGTCTTACGAATGTTGCCTGCTTTATAAATTTTTAGTGAAACCTTTAATCTGTCTGCAAAAAGAAACATCACTTCAGTAAAGTGCAGTATATGTTGGCGGGATAATTTTTACACTGCAAGAGCCTACGTTTCTTTTCTCTACAAAGTTTCGATCGAAAAGTCTGGACTGAAGCAACCGTTATCCACACACGTGACATTGTAACTACCTACCAAAAATATAATTCATGTTTGAAGAAAGTTTGTTTATTAATGCAACTACTACGAAAAAAGCACTTTTCTGAATAATTATCCATGGCATATTATAACGATGTTCTGTACACGTCCGCATGATAACCGCGAACCATACCATAGCACCACTCCCTCTACCTCAGAACAATGCTCATGTTAATGCTATAGGAGATGCACAAAAACAATATCTATTTAGTCGAAAAAGCCGGTAGCCGCGTACTGATTTTCAGGTCTAATGGTTTCCTTAGGAAGTATTAAAAAACACTGGACAGTTTAATATTCTGTGTTGGCAACAATACTGCGCACATAACTCCCATCGATGTCGTTACAGGTAATGACCGCACAAGGGACGTTTGAAAATTATAAATAGTGCCAGCATTGTATAAATTGTTATACATTACGATTATGTGATGCTAATACTAGAATGAATATTAAATATTAGTTTTAGTGTTGCAAATATACACCTTACAAGATGTGCAGACGACACAATAAGAAAAATAGAGGGATTTATAAAAAAGAAAATGGGTCCAACAGAAAGTACAGACCTTTCGAAAATCCATATAATGAGACCTACAAAAACATGGGGAAAAATATCAGTCGAAGTGGTTAAGCGAGGGTTAATTTTTTTGGACATATGTATTAAGTGAATGATAAAAGGGTAAAGAAATAATTATTCGTATACTTCTGGAAGAATAAATCAATGACAGCATGAGTAAAGAAGTAAATAAATGATTAGAAAGGAAACAATGTCAAATAATCTGACGTGGCCACAATAAAGAATGTAATAAATTTAGGACCTATTGAAAGAAGACGAAATAAGAAACTGGGAACAACCTGAAAAAAAAAGAAGTATAATACACCATGGGAGACCTTGATAGAGAGATTAATCTATACATTATTGTCCCTAATTCTCCGTTCAGATAACAGAAGGTTTTATTATTTTGAACTCTATGTTACGAAGCCTTTCCAGATATGTTCAAATCTTGAAAACAATGCTGCATTGATTTATCTTCGTTTGTTTGTGCCTGGCTCGAGGCGCGTGTTAAGTGTCTGTTGAGCTTGCTTGGCAATCACCTCTGCTCTTATTGTTCCTGTTGATAGTATGACTGAAGCTTGACATCGCAGACTTACAGAGCCATCGGAATAGAGTCTGATTTTGATTACGAGAAACCTGTGCAGATAGCGTCGGCACACTGCGTTCAGAGCCAAGGTGACGTCTTCCTGTTTGTGTCTTGGCGTGTGCTAGAGTGGGGCGCTGTTTACAGATGCACTAGTTGCGAGTTTCTACACTGGGAATGCACTGCTTTTGCCAACTATTTTACAAACACATTCTACATTATTTCAATTTATGGAATTTGCAGGAAATTGTTTGGGTAAGTCTGTCAACGCTGGTACCGAGGTCTTACTTCCGGGATGGCACAGAACTATGCTCATAAATTCACTTGAAGTTTCCTGTAATTTCCATTGATTAATCACACTAGTTTCTCACTCGAGAGGCGATAGAAAGCTATTAGTTCATGCTTTCGGATCCAGGAAATAGTTTACACGGCGTAATTGCAACTAATCTCGTCTCTTACGTTGCGAGTTATCTGTTCTAGCGATGTATGTGGTAGTAGGAAAGAGCTGGCATGCACAGCTCCTCTCTAGCTATGAGGCAGTCTGCTTTAGGCAGCGGAGCGGTGCGGTGGACGTGTTTACGTCACGCCGCGGAGTCTCGGGCGCGCGCGCGCGGATGTTTACCGTTTGTGTTTTTCGCGAGTGACTACTTATTGACACGCAATATAACATTCACATAGGAAGGCAACTATCAAGATCACTTTCACGCCTGGATACGCACGACCCAAAGCATTTGAAATCGAACGTTTCATAGAAGAAGAGCTAAAAATCGATCCACAGTACATGATTGGCATTCATTTCTCTATCACGAGCACTGTGGTATATCTGAAATTGAGCAACGACACAGTATGTGACAAACTTGTACGTGGCCATGCAGATGGACCAAAATTTAAACATGCCGATGGCAATGGGCGTGTTCTCAGCCATGTTCCCGAAAAATGGACCACATTTACGAAATACCCAGTTCTGAATAGGTTGCGGCAAGTACGGATTGACCTTACAAAGCACGTCCCGTCTTACCTCACTATCATAGGTTGCAGAGCCATAATTATATACGACGATCAGCCCAAGACCTGTTCTGGCTGCGGCAAGGAGGGTCATCTACGTCCACAATGCATCCAAAGGAGGATCACACAAGTTCCGGCGGGCGAAACTGCACCAACACCCACGGCCGTTTCTTTACCTCTTACTTACTCTGCCGCTACTCGACAAGATCTTCCGTCGCACGATACTGAGTATCAAGTGGTGGATGATTCCACAGTAGAGGTGACACAAGCTGATGAGAACGCTACCAAGATGACAGTCGAGGAAACCGCCACGGACCAACCACAACAGACTAAAGTGGCTATAACGGAGACGTCTATGGACGTCGATCGGCTGGTGCCACCCACGGCCGCTTTTGTGCCCAACGCATCAGACGACCAAGCTCCACACAGGATGAGGAAACGGATGTAAGACAACCCAAGCACAGATCCCCAAAACGACGAAGGAAACGACGTCGCACACCATCAGATGATAGTTTTCTACGTACAGACCGGGCAGATGATGAGGACGCCAAGTTGGAGAGTAGTGGGACCTCTGACGACGAACATCATCACAACGCTGAACGTGAGGACCCAGGACACACCAGCGAGACCATCTCTGACGTCCCGCAAGAAGTTCCACAACTTCGCACTATAAAAGAAAATACGGTGCCAGCGGCTGTGATTGCAAAGTTCCGGATACAGGGCCCAACTCTGACAAGTGAACCCGACGACGTCGATGAAATCCAGGCTCCGCTAACCGCGAGCACCGCGGTTGCGATGACACCGCCCACAGAGTCCCGTCATAACTAAAGTTTGCCTCTTCACTGGCAGCACCGAAGGAGACCGCGACAGGAATAACAATGCACACTTACTATGCACGCCCAACAGTGGGTAGGACAGCAACAAGGCTACCGCAAAGCATCCATCAACACCAATAATATAAGGTCGCAAATCAAGACTACCCTCCTAAAGTATATTCTGCGCGCAGCAGACATAGATATCGCTCTATTACAAGAAGTCTACGTCGACGACTTCCCGTCTTTCTATGTCTGCAACATCTTCATGTCACCAGCTTCAGACACTGGTAGCGATGCTCCAAAGTAAGGTCTTGTAGCGGAGGATGTCACATACTTACCATCGGCACGAGAATGGCTATAACAGTACTTGGAGTGCGCTTTATCAACATCTATGCACCGTCCGGAACGGACAAACGAAGAGAACGATCCCACTTCTTTGCCGAAGACATAGCTCCGCTCTTTGTAGGGCGAGAAGCTGAATGCATCCTTGGCAGCGATTTCAACTGTGTGCTGTAGCCGAAGGACCAGTTCCCACACTATAATCCATGTCCAGAATTAAGAACATTGACACAGGAATTTCTGATGGTAGATACGTGGGAATATGTACATGGAGATCGAACCAGGTACACTTACGTAACCAGCCATTCCGGCAGACGCTTAGATCGCATCTACGTTACGCGCTGCCTCCAACATGACATTCATGACGTAGAACTATGGCCAACGGCCTTCACTGACCACTCGGTTTTTATCTGCACGATCGTCCTCCAAAGGCAACAAGTGTGGTGAGGCCATGGCATATGGAAGATGAACGTGGCCCATCTTCAAGCTCCGGAGTGTCATCAAGTTATTGAAGAAGTTTGGAATAATTGCGTAAGGCGACGACGGACTTACCCTACGACATTAAGATGGTGGTTAGAATGCAAAAAAAAAACGGCGATACGGCGTGCATTCATGGCGTTGGGGCGCGAACAATCACAGTGGAAATGGCAAACTTTAAACTTTTATTTCACGATACTAAGAGAATGCACATATCAGGCCCCTTCAGCGGAACGACAAATGATGGTTCAACGAGCTAAGGCTAAAAAGGTCGCTCTTATGCGCTCTCATCTGGAAGGTGGAGCGGTCCGTGCGAGGACAATGGACCGAGATGCGGGTGAACATCCATTGATGCACCATATTATTCAGGAACATAAGCGACGTCGCAGGGGCCTAATACATACAGTTGACACTGATGATGGCTTCCATCTCACGTCATAAAATGACATAGCGTGTGCTTTCGCTGATTATTATACCCGATTATACACTGCAGAAGACCTAGAGCGGGAGGCCCTCCATGAAGTCACTAACACGCTATTCGGGACGCTAGATCAAGAGGCGGAAGTGATACTGCTGGAGGGCATCACTGAGGACGAAGTGGTCGATGCCATAGGCAAGGGCACCCTCAATTCGTCGCCGGGGCCTGACGGAATACCTTTTGAATTTTAACATGTCTCCTGAAGAGCCACTTCCGCCAGCATTTGTAGAGGGCCTCATCATCCCAATACCTAAAACATCACGCAGCATAAGAATCAGAGAATATCGCCCCCAACACTACTTAACTGTGATTTTAAGATTTTCACTAGACTGATGGCGACACGAATTAAAAAAGTTCTGCATCGCGTGGTGTCATCAGACCAGACATCCCTTGGCAGTGACAACAACATCCAGACGGTGCTCAGTGAATACCGAGATTCGATCGCACTGGAGAAAGCATGTCCTCTACGTGGAGCTCTGATTTCTATAGACTTCGATCGTGCCTTCGACAGAGTCAGCCACACCTACATTAGGGAACTGATGACGCAAATGAATTTCCCGCCGCCCTTCATAACCATAGTGATGCGACTACTACATGGGGCCACTTCTAAAGTGCTTTTCAACGGCCGATTGGTTGGGCCCCTAACTATCCAGAGATCGATTCGACAAGGATGTCCTTTGTCCACGATCATATATGCCATGGCTATTGAACCACTTCTCAGCGGCCTCCGCCAACGCCTGACAGGAATTACGATGCGTGGTTACACATTTCGTTGTAAAGCATATGCCGACGACCTTATATTGGTGGTGAGAAACGGCAACGACGTTAACGCGTCTTTGGACTGGATCAATCGATACGGTGCCCCTACTGGTAGCCGTATGAATGTGGCCAAATCCGTCGCCGTCGCCTTGAATATAGGTATAGGACTACCTGCCGACTGCGTTGCCCCATTCCCGTTACGGGACAGGATCAAGTATCTCGGAATCGTCTTCACGAATGATGTACGACGCTCGGCGGCGCTCAACTTCAAGAGGTTGCTCATAGCCATACGAAATGGTGTCAAAGCGAACGCACTGCGAACATTAAATATGATTCAACGTGTCAATTATATAAATACATACTTGGCGTCACGCATTCCACATTATGCACAAATTCTACCAATGCCAAATATGATCGCCCAAAGCATACTGGCAGCATTCGGTTGCTTTGTCAGCACGGGAGCCCTATTCAAGATCCGGTATGAGGCTCTGACACTACCAACTCGTAGAGGTGGCTTCGGGCTTGTTCACGTTTACGATCGATCGGTGGCGCTATATATTAGCGCGACGTTGAAAACATGGAGAAGACAGCACAAGAGTCTGTCAGGAATCTTGATAGACGAACTGGCGCCAGCTTCTCGGCAAGCGCCGGTGATGGTGCAGAGCATTTCTTCACCGTATCAACATATAAGAGAGTTTTCCCTTGAATATAGCTATATTATGACAGAACTCCCAATAAATAGATCTCCGACAGCTCATGACATCTATCGGATACTTACGAGCAGGCGCCCCGCCAACCCTGTGGAAGCACGGCACCCCACGATCCACTGGCCGGTGGTATGGCGGACAGTTCATCATGCCACACTTGACACGGAAACAAGAACAACATGGTAAATGTTGGTTAACGGTAAACAAGTTACTGGATCCCGCCTGCACGCTATCAATATGGTGAACACTCCATTATGCCAAGTATGCCAGGTTCTAGACGACGACGCTCACCGTCTCATGTGCGGGCCCTCTGCGGAAGTATGGCGGCTGGTGACGCAGATGATTGGCTTTCTACTGCACGTCGGACAGCAAAATATCGCCCCCAAGATTGTCCTTTTTCCATACAGAACGTATTACCCACGAGCCAAAACGAACGCGGTGACATGGATTCGAGCCAAGGCGTTGTATTATTTGCATCGCGACGGCATTATTTGCATGTGCCGGACTTCTGGAACCATTTACAAGAACAACATATGGCGCTGATACGGAACCCGAAGTATCAACAATATTTTTCTAATTTTCTGGGGATTGCGTTACGAGATCCTCCACGGAGCTGGAATGTCCCGGGTATGAGAAGCTGATTTGATAACGATGAAGAGGCATGTGATGAACATGATGAAACGGTTACCTCTTACAATACAACGAGAAGACCTGCCTGGCGGCAGAAGCACTGAAGTCGACCTCCCGGAAACTCACTCCCCACAGAGAGATTTCTTTACTTTAATGTTTTTAGTTTTTCGTTATGCATGGACACGCTACATCCGTTAGTATAGAGCGCATATGCGTGAATCAAAGTGAAACACAATCATTATCATTTCAATGAAAAAATAAAATAAAATAAACGAGAGAGAGAATACCGTAAATGGGGCGACAGGCGAGTGGAAAATAATACAGAAGCTTGAGAGGAATCCAGCGGCGTACGTTTATTTTCTTTTTCAATATTTTCTATGTCTGCCAGGAAAGGCTTTTTTATTTTGATGAAGTTGAAATAATAAAATAAAATAACGAATGCATATATCCCAAAAACCACTCCCCACTCCCTCCTCAAAATTCAAAATAAATAAATAAATTTAAAAAAAGGTAAAGTAGTCGTCTGTTACTGAGAGGTGGGTTTGGTCCATGGTTCTGGTCTCGCGGGAGTAGAGTTTTTTTTTAGCTATTTTCGTGACAGGAGTTACACGAATCCACATCGAAAATCGAAAACGACAAGAAAGGTTTCGTGGTTACTTGCTATATTCTCGCAGATTATGGTATAGTCTGACAACGTTCTGGTAGTATACTAAATCTGTCCCTGTAGATACGAACTGATTCCAAGCTAATTATGACGCCAATGGATGTTCGACTTGTATTTTCGTTTGGAAATAATTTCTGTTTAAGGTTATTCGAGTAGGAGTAGGAAAGATAAATATTTGAGGACATATGATCGAAAGAGTAGGTGAAAAATGGGAGACTTCCACACCACACTATTGGATGTTTTGTTTGTGAAATCAGCAGGAACTATTATGGTGTAGTACTTACACATGATGTTATTTTGTATGTCGTTTCTCCTTATTGTGCGACTATATGGTGTCTCAGTTATTTACAAAAAATGGACGCACCCTGGCGTGGCGTTTTGGTTGCACTTTGCTCAGTATAAAAATCTATTTGTACTCAGTCAATAATTTCTTCTTAAGATATCAGCATGAGAGTATCATAACTCGTCAATAATCAAAATCGTGAGTAGGAATCCTGAATGAGCGACCTGATGACGTTCAAGGAAAATGTGGTTATAGCCACCCCTATAACCCTTTTTTCGCCGGCCGCGGTGGCCGAGGGGACTGAGGCGCTTCAGTCACGGTCTGCACGGCCACTACGGTCGGGGGTTTGAATCCCCCCTCGGGCATGGATATTTGTGCCGTCTTTAGTTGTAGGTAGTTCATAAGTAGTTTGTAAGTTTTGGGACTGATGACCCCGTAGTTAAGTCCCTTAAGCTTAACAAACATTTGAACATAACCCTTTTTTCCGATTCTACATTTTACATTTTAGGTTCTTCCACACTGATAACAAGGACAGCCGATATGCGGTTAAAAAAATTAAGGTTGTGGGATTCGATCTTGCCGCTGATTATAAATAGGCTTGCAAACGCGACTTTTACCACGAGACGACGCGCTCCTACAATACGGAACGCCCTCGAGAAGGAGATGACAGTTCCTACTAGGAGTGCCGCATTCTACAGTGTTGCCAGATCGTGCATATCGCCGGACTTGGCCACACTGCGCGACCAACTCTACTGTGTCTAATTAGTTACCGACTAATCACTAACCTCCACTGATAGTTATTGGGAACAGCCTCCTCACTACCGTCGTAATCCAAGCCTATACCATTACGACGATCAACGTTAACCGAATAAGTTCCCCGTTGAAGTTGGCAGCACTAAAAGAATTCCTGTATGAATCTGGGACGGATATCGCTTTACTACAGGAGGTTGCGATAACGGATTTTCGAATCCCAGGCTTAGTAGAAATTCTAAATGTTGCATCCGAAGCAAATGTAAGAACGGCCTTTCTAATCAGGGTGGGCATTCCAGTGAGTGACGTAGAACGATTAGAATCCGGAATGGCGATAGGCATCCAAATATTCGACTTCACAGTCATTAATCTCTATGCTCCGTTGGGAACGGGCAGAACGAGCCAAATTTTTCAGAGAGAAACTAATTTATTTATTGAGGAAAGATCCATGCTCCATCATTGTCGGTGGTGACTTTAACTGTGTTTTAAACCGTAAAGATCAGCAACCAAATTTTAACTATTCATCCGAGTTAAAGCAGCTGCTGACTGACCTGCACATTAAAGATGCGTGGGAACTACAGCACCCAACAGCAGTAGAATTCACTTATATTACATCACATTCACGCAGCAGACTAGATAGGATTTATATGTCACCAACTTTGCAAAATGTCTTACGTAAGGCTGAAACTGATCCTGTATTTTTTAGTGACGACAGTACCCTTTTGAACTGTTTTAATTTACGTATGCAACCTACACGCCGTTTTAGAAATCAATGGATCTTAAATGTTTCTATTTTGAATGACAAAGATTTAGAGCACACAATAACGGAAGCGTGGACTGTGTGCCTCCGTGTAGTAGATAAGCACCCAAAGGTCGCGGTGGCCGAGGAGACTGAGGCGCTCCAGTCACTGTCTGCACGGCCACTACGGTCGGGGGTTCGAATCCCCCCTCGGGCATGGATATTTGTGCCGTCCTTAGTATAAGGTAGTTGATAAGTAGTTTGTAAGTTTAGGGACTGATGACCCCGTAGTTAAGTCCCATAAGCTTGACAAACATTTGAACCCAAAGTTCACAGACTGGTGGACCAAAAGAGCAAAACCGAAGCTCAGGAAAGTTGTCATACAGTTTAGCGCAACAAGATCCAGAGAACTGAAAAATTGTGTTGAATATTACTATCAAGTTTTAAGGGGGCTACACGACCGAGCGAACGAGGACGAAATTCGCGTGCATGACATCAAGAGAATGAAAGTCAAATTGTTAAGCTTAAAGAGGACACAAATGGAAGGGATTATTAGAGGATGAAACAGCTTCGCTATTCCACCTACTATGTCACGCAAAGAACAGAAGACGAAATTTTATTGACTTTTATTGACGAAATCCGTACATCTGCTAGCACCAGACTTACTGCTCAAAAAGATATAATCGCAGAAATACACAGGTATTATGACAACCTATATAACTTCACACCGGTCGATGACGAAGCTATAGAAGATTTTATCAGTAATTTAGTTCCACGGTTGTCGGCAACGGTTAATGAAGAAATCCTCTCTGCAATCAGCGATGAAGATTTGCACGAGATAGTATGCTACTCAGCATTTAAAAAGTCCCTGGAACCAGATAGTCTCCCCGTGGAATTTTACGTACGATACTGGTCACTGATTGGGGACAAATTCACTTGCATTGCTAATGAAGTCATTCCTGGAAAATTGATCCCAGCTGAGTTTAAGGAAAGCAAAATAGTTCTCATTCCTAAGACAAGAGGTAAAACAGATGTGAATAATTATCGACCTATTTCACTCCTTAATTCGGACTACAAAATAATTTCCCGGGTTATAGCTAGAAGGCTTTCATTAGGAGCCACAAAAATTTTAAGTCACCATCAGTCTTGTGCTCCAAATAGTTCCATTTTCGAAAGCACATCGGTGTACAGAGACATTGTTGCCATTACTTCGGTGACCAATATCAAATGCGATTCGCCGGCCGCGGTGGCCGAGGGGACTGAGGCGCTCCAGTCACGGTCTGCACGGCCACTACGGTCGGGGGTTCGAATCCCCCCTCGGGCATGGATATTTGTGCCGTCCTAGTTCGTAAGTAGTTCATAAGTAGTTTGTAAGTTTAGGGACTGATGACCCCGTAGTTAAGTCCCATAAGCTCTACAAACATTTGAACATTTTTTGAAATGCGATTCAATCTGTATACATTTTTACAAAGCCTTTGATTTAGTTAGTCATAGACATCTGCTTGCTACAATGGAAAAAAATGACCTTCGACCCTCAGATTATTAACATGATCAAAAATATCGCGACAGGTATATGTGCGAAAATATCAATTAATGGTCAAACATCTAAGCCTATTCAGACAAGACGGGGGTTCTTCAGGGCAGTCCCTTATCTATGTTTTTATTTTCCGTCTCCTTGGAACCATTTTTACATAATGTTCACTCCCGACTTCCACGCATAACATTCTATGGCGAGGAAACGGTCGGAAAAGCTTATGCCGACGACGTGGGAGTGGTAATTAGAAACGAGGACGAAGCCTTAACATTAGAAAGGGTGATCAGGCAGTACTTTCTGGCTTCTGGGGCGAGAAAAAACGTAAATAAAAGTACAATATTAAATCTAAGGGATGTGCATCAATTACGACTGGAGTGGGCACAAACAGACACGAAACGTATAACCCTGGGAATAACTGTAATGCCATGTCTGATGAAAATGGTTGCTTTTAACTGGAAAGATGTCCGGTGGAAGATTCATGGGGCTGTCATGGAAAACATATACCGTAGTATGGACCAAGTGCAAAGAGTAAGGTTCATCAACTGCTGTATTCTGTCAAAAGCTTTTTTCACTACACAGATCTTTCCAATTCCAAAACTGGTAGCAAAGGGGATAATGTCTACTGTCACCAACTTTTTATGGGGAGGTGAAATGTTCAGAGATGCTGTGTCAACCGTCACACTTGATGCCAGAAATGGAGGCCTGGGATTAATAGCGTCTGCACTTTTCCCTGCACGGACTCATACTCAGGGAGTACCCAGAGAGACTTACAAGCTCTTTGAGGCGGTAAAACCACAGAGTCTTCAACCTCCGGTTGACGTAAGGAGTATTAATAGCCGACTACAATATTTACGGAAGTTTTACATTGAAGCAAGTTACCTTAGTGACGAACTCAGACATCATCGACGGATAACAGCAAGAGACATTATACGAGAATGGAATAAGAATGAGGGAAGAAATTAAATTGAAAAAATTTTAACGATTACAACCGGCAAGTTATATGGCAAAACGTCACTTTTGCTGCTCTCCCTACAGATACAATTTCTGCCTGGTATAAGACAGTTAATAACATCCTAAACACAAACGACAGGCTACATTCAATTGGACTTAGCCAAAGAACCTCTGTAGCAAATGCAAGTTAGTTGACACAGTCCTACATAGATTCACCTGTAGCGGCAATATGGATAACTCGATTTCGATTAGGCAACAAATAGCTTTCCTTACCAGATCTTCAACACAATACATAACGCCAATGTTACTCTACAGACCAGTCATGAAATATTTTCCGAAAACAAAAAATAACGCCATAAATTGGTTGATGGGGAAATATGTCTGATATGTCATAAATAATCTAGGATCAGACAATGTAATAGATTTTCGAATATATATGAAAAGCGAATATGCAAAAATAAGTACACATAAAGACAATAAGCAACAGTACAGCAATATGTTAAAAATTGTATTCGACAGAATGGGTGTATGATGAACAAGTGCCAAGCCCAGTTAAGCCACTGCAACAAGGGATAACAAGAAGATACGCGAAGAGTTTATTTTATTAATTATTCAAGTTTTACACGTTCTGTTCTGTTTTATTGTGCTTCACGGAAGTCATGTGACTTCTACGATTTCAGTTTTCAATTCTCATACGAGAATTTTATCTAATCGGAAAACAAGAGGGGGTGGGGTGGGGTAGCCTTTTCCAGATAATCCTGAGGACACCTGCATAAGGAAACGTACTTATTTCAAAAAGGAATATGTAGGAGGACATATGTTTCGTTTTTTGGTTATATTGTGTTACATATTCCGAAGACATTTCACATTCAACCCAAATATGGTAAAAGCAAACGTGATCTGACGTAGAAGAAGGCTGAATTTCTTAATTTATTGTTAAACCACCCTCCAGTGTTGCGAGTTCATAGCTGAAATAGAAGATCAACTTATATATTTGTATTTACTTAATTTTCAAATGTAAATCGGGAGAAACTCGGCATGTAAAATAAATTTCAGTTCTCTCTACCAAAAAAAAAAAAAAAAAAAAAAAAAAAAAAAAAAAAAAAAAAAAAAAAAAAAAGGTGCGTGTTAAAAAAATAAAGGAGGCATTTAGTGCTGAAAAAATTAAAAAAAAAAAAAGAAACTCGAACTTAGCCTCTGCGTTGGCCGCCCGGCGATCAATTTTTTTTGTCTAAGACTGTACACAAATCAGATTAGATAACTCTTGCAAAGAATAAACACGTCAAATTTAAACGGACACAAAATCCTTAGCACTGGCTGCTTTTTACGGAGACCCGAAATTTAGATAGAACTTTAATGCGAGAAGCTTATAACTGTTTCCACAACGAAACCTTGACACCACATTTGGTAGAAAATGCTAAGAAATTCTGATCGTGTGTAACGTATACTAGCGGTAAAACACAACTAATACCTTCACAACGCGATTGTAATGGTGATGCTGCTGATGACAGTTCTGCTCAAGTAGAATTTCTGAACACATTCCGAAATTCCTTCACGAAAAAAGACGAAGCAAATACCGCAGAATTTGTATCAAGAACAGCTGCTAGCAGGCGTAATTTAGAAGTAGATACCCCTGGTGTATTAAAGCAATTTAAATTACTGAACGTAAGGACCCGACCGTATACCAATCACGTTTTTTTCAAAGTATGCTGCTGCAATAGCCCCATACATAGTTATATACAACCACTCGCTCAGCGAACATTTTGTACCCAAAGACTGGAAAGTTGCACACTTCATTGTAGTATTCAAGAAAGGCAATAGGTGTGATCCGCAAAATTACAGGCCTATATCATTGAGATCGGTTTGCAGCAGGATTTTGGAACGTATACTTTCCTCAAATATTGTCGCGTTGAAATGGAAGCAGGCTTGACTTCGAAGGCAGGGTTGTAGACTGAACACAGCACTTACACTGAAAGCAGGTTTATTGCGAACTGAAACGTACACGCAGCACAGACTGCCTCTCGGGCAGAGTGATCTGCTATTTATACACAGACAGAATGTACTAGAAATTAGAAGAATAGTTAACATAAAAAACAAGTAGAATTACAAGTGAACAAAAGAAAGATGTAGAACATTCTGGAAATGTTAATTACAAAGAAATAATTTTTTTCCCGGTGGACGGGATTGAGTCGGCAACCTTCAGCACCAGAATCCGTGACGGTATCCCTTGTTTTTTTTTTTTTTTTTTTTTTTTTTTTTTTTTTTTTTTTTTTTTTTCGGGTCTCCTTCCTCCCCTTCAACCCGTCCTTCCGCTCGCCAAAATCGCCTTCATCGGCGTCGGCTTCTCTCGGCCTTTTGTGAAAATTAAACTATCTTCTTCTGTTACTTGTTGATGTTTTGAATAGCAGTTTGCTTTTCGATTTCCGCATGTAGAAAGAAAATAAAAAGTATTGTATTCGACGTTTTCTGTGTTCAAAATAAAAACTTTCTAAGAATGATGAATAAATAAAGCATCTTCCTGTTAGTTCCATTTCACTTCGGTTCAGCGGTTGCCCTGACGGAGATCGTCTTCTCAAAAGTGTATTGGTAAGCTTCCGTTTCTCTATCACCTTGAGCCATTCTGTTCTTTAGTTTTTGTTTGCCACTAGTCGTACAATCAAGTCATCTTCTCTTATCTCCGCAGAACTTCCCACGAGCCATAAGCTTCATGGCCATAATAAGTAAAAAAAAGAAACAAAAAATTAAAATAAAGAAATAAAAATAAATAAAAAAGAATAGTAGTCTTTCATGAGTTTTCCTTCATGAGCAATGAGTTATATATATGTATCTATATATACTGGTAGTTCTCTCGAGACGAAATCAATTCGTAAAATGTCTAAAACATCCATATTCCAATCAGAATCATTTATTATACCTTAGTACATTAATCGTTCGTTGACAGTGTTGTTTAAAAATTTTGCGTAGTTCTTGGTATAATTTGGGGTTGCTCGTAGTTTGTTGTGTTGTATCTGTAGATACATGGCGAAGTCTTCTTTACGTGGATTTTCACAGTTAAAGATATAATAAACTGTGTGTGCTTTTATCCAGTTTACAGAATTTCTTTTAGTCTGTGGGTAGGGCACAGTGTCGGGTGTAAGGAAATCTGCTGGTGTTATTGCCGTGGCAGATGTCCTCGTTATACTTGCCAACAGCTGCCTAACTATGTTCCAAACTTCTCTCACTTTTAAGCATACAAATCTGTGTTCTTCACTGTCTTCCACCGTGCAAGCGTTACAAAGAGAGGAGTCGACTAAATGAATTGAGTATAACTTCGAATTGGTCGCTATTTTCCTATTCACAGCGGTGTACCAAGTAGATCGCACGGCAGACGGCAAATTTCGTGAGTTGACATTTTCCCAAATCACGCGCCAATTATTGTTCTTGTACTTTTTTTCTACGTTATTTTGAGGTTTTGTGGCAATTAACGAATTGTAGATATGTCTTGCCACCATTATCTCTTTTTCTGGTATCCTTGTCCGGACGTAACTGAAATCCAATAAAAAGTTCTGTATATGGTGTAGTGCAGGTGGTATATGATGAACGTCAATCGGTGGATAAATCTGGCGGTGCTATTTCATTGAGTAGGTGGGAAATTAAACTGTGCGTTGACGTTTTCCACAGCTTATAAGTACTACTGGTATACAGTGCTTGTGCCTTTGTATGCACGTTCGTGAGATTCAGCCCACCGTTTTTTGTTGGAAGGGTTAAAGTTTCATATTTGACTTTGAAAATGCTGCCTCTGCTCACGAAATAACCAATTGCAGACAACATACTTTGTGCGATGCCGCAGGGAATGGGTAGCACTTTTGCGACATAATTTATTTTAGATAGGATGTAGGTGTTCACCAGTGCAACTTTTTGTACAATATTCAGTTGCCTCAGGCTGTGAAGGTGGATACATGCTCGAAGTTTATTGAGTAAGTCCCTGTAATTGACTGCAATAGTGTTCTGTATCTTTTTTCTAAATTGTATCCCTAAACATTTCATGTTGGTCACTTCCTTCAAACGCACGTGGTGTAGCATGTTTATTCCGGAACCAATATGCATGACACCGGATTTTTGCCAATTAAGTTTGGCTCCAGATGCAGCCTCATATTTCTGGATAATGTGGAGCGAGGACTCTACTTCTTGGTCGTTCACTACGAGGAATCCTACGTCATCGGCATATGCATGACACACGATCTTCTGCCCGTTCATAACCAATCCTTGCAGCTGGTGCGTGAGCTTGACGAGCAGTGGTTCCATTGCGATGGCAAATAAAGCTGCTGACATCGGACATCCCTGTCTTACTGAGCTCGAAACTTTAATAGCTTCAGTGAGTTGACCATTAATTAATATTCTAGAAGTGCTACTGTGGAACCAATTTTGTATTATATTCACGAATCGGCACGGAAAGCCCATTTCCTGCATTATATGGAAGAGGAAGTGTTGGCTCACTCTATCAAAGGCATTTTCAAAGTCCAGCGTTAAGATGGCACATTTTAATCTACAAGTCTCGGCTATTGCTATGATATCTCGATAGTCTGAGATAGTTTGGTAAATTGATCTGTCTCTCCCGACACTTGTTTGGTAGGGACCCGTTATCGTGTGCATGATCGATCGTAGCCGACGGCTGAGGACTCTGGCGAAAATTTTGTAGTCCCCATTAAGTAAAGTAATAGGTCTTAAGGCCGCAAGCGTATTGCTGCACGGTTTCTCCGGCAATAGTACAACAATTCCTTGGCAAAAGTCAGGTGGAACGACGGTATTGGGGTCCAAAAAATGTTCAAATGTTTGTTAAGCTTATGGGACTTAACTACGGGGTCATCAGTCCCTAAACTTACAAACTACTTATGAACTACTTACAAACTAGGACGGCACAAATATCCATTCCCGAGGGGGGATTCGAACCCCCGACCGTAGTGGCCGTGCTGACCGTGACTGGAGCGCCTCAGTCACCTCGGCCACCGCGGCCGGCTATTGGGGTCCATTAATTCGTTGTACATCGTAAGTAGTTTCGTTTTCAATTGGGGCCAAAAAGTTTTGTACACTTCTGCCGGTAGTCCGTCGCTTCCAGGCGATTTGTTGCTCGGGCTCTGCATAACAATGTCTTCTAACTCCTCTTCCGTCACCTCCGTTGTCATTTCAGTTGCGTCCGCTGCACTGAGGCGTCGTGGTAAATTTGTTGCAAAGTCTGCAAAACTGGTCGCATCAACTGGTTTGTCTGACAGTAACTCGGTGTAATGTTGTTGTATCACAGCCCGTATGCCACTTTGCGTAGTTACGGTTACACCGGTGTTGGTTTGAATCTGTGTCAAAATTTTCCCGTTGCCTCGTTTCGCTTCACGTATCATATGATACATTGCGGCCTCTTCATCTTTCAGGGAAACCGGGACTTTTGCCCGGACTTTTACACCTTCCATCTGCCTTCTCTTCAGTGATAGCAGTTTTGCCTGAATTTTTTTAATCTTCGCAAAATTATCTACAACTGTGGCGTCAAGTTTATACAGATCCCGGAGACACTGGAAATAAAATTCCGACGTCCGTCTGTACCATGCGTTCTTCTCACGGGAATAGGACATTAAGGCTTTCCTCAATGTTGGTTTGGCACATCTGAGCCACCAATCGAGGGTCGAGTTGAATTTATGATGTTTTAGCTCACACGCTCGCCATGATTCCAGAAATACCTGCCGACATTCATCATCTCGCAGATGGCCTGTGTTGAATTTCCATAGACCACGACTGCGGTATGTACCCTGTTTTTCCATGTTAATTGTACATATATAGGCTGCATGGTCGGAAAAACAAGTGGGCCATATCTCAGAATGCAATAGCTGGCCTGTTAAATTTCTGGACACATAGATTCTATCAAGTCGGCTGGCGGAATGGCTTGTAACGTGGGTAAAGCCGGTCGTTTCGCCGTGCAAGCAGGTCCAAGTGTCAGTTAACCCGAGATCCTGAACAATATGTAAGAGTTCCGCGCAAAAATTAAAATGTGGTGTTTGATCTATATGCTTGAGTACACAGTTAAAATCACCGGCGAAAATGATATCATTGCAATTTGATGTGAAGAGAGGCAATACTTCGTGTCTGAAAAATTCAGCACGGCGTTGTCTGTTACTAGATCCGGATGGGGCGTACACATTTATTAGCCTGGTATTATTAAAACTGACAGCGATCCCTCTGCTGGACACAAGTCTTTCGACATCTTGGACAATGATTCCCTCTTTAAGGAGTATCGCAGTCCCTAATTCATCTCCCCTGCCTGGGTTGGTAAAAACATTGTATCCGGCTATTTGCTCTAAATTAATGTCGGACACTTCCTGGAGCATCGCGACATCTATGTCCGCGGCGTACAGAAAATCTTGTAAATTTTTTAACTTCAAGGAACTGCGGATCTTATTAAGATTTAAAGTGACTAATTTGTACGCCTGCGGGGTGTTCATGTGTCACTCGCCATTGCGGGAGAGAAGGTTAGTGTTTCTTTTCTACTGGTACGATGGAACATTTTCAGTTTCCAGTTTGTGAGTACCTGTGGCCAGGTGCGAGGAGTATTTGTCGCCTTCAGTCGCGGAATGCGTGGAAACAAGTGGCCCTTCTGAGGTGTCCCTCATATCCACATCTGTGTCATCGGTATCGACATCTTCCGACCACTCTGTTGAAACCGTGCTTCCTACATTCTCAGGACACCGGAGGCCGGCATCTCTTAGCGCATTGGATTTCGTCCCACTGTGGCTAGACGTGTTGTCGACATCAGTGGGAGGGTCCGACAGTGTTGCCTTATTTGCGGCTTTATTGCGTCGGTTTTGAGCGGGAGCTGTATCCGCTTTAACCACTTCTTTTAATTCCCGACCTATTGCCTGTGCTTTTCCTCGCAAATTCGGCGCTGAATGTTCCGCCCCTTGATGTGCTAACCTCCGTTTCTCCGTTTTTTGGTTTTTTTGGAGATGTATTGGCATCTGTGGGGACGTTAACGGTTAACAGTGACTCATCGGTGTGGTCGGAATCAGTTGCAACAACCATTTGCGTGTCGACTGTCCCTACGGTATGTGCGCGCTGAGCGGGCACAACGTCACTGGTGTTACTTGTGACGGATTTTTCGGGAGCCGTCGGTGCCGAGACGTCCTGTGTTTCCGATTGTGGTTTCGCTACTGCTTGGTCAGATCGCGAAATTACATCTGCATTGGCATTAATAGTCTGCTCAACTGTTTCTTGTATCGGTTCCGTAGGTACGTCACGGCTGGGATGGAGTGGCTTCTCGCCGCGTGCTACCGCCGCAAATGACGTCGGCAGTGACGTCATCGCGAGAGGCGCTACGCGTTCACCTGCAGGTAGCTGCGCTACTCGTCTCTGTACACATTCAGCACGTACATGACCAGTAGAGTTACATCTCCACATGTCTTGGGTTGCCCGTCATAAATGACAATAGCACGATATCCGCAAATAGTTATGTACGAAGGAATATGCCGTTGTAAATCTACTTTCAATTGCCGAACGCCGTTTAACACGGGAAACTTGTGAGCCGATGACCACCGTTCAGCGAAGTTATTTAGGACTCTACCGTATGGCGCGATTGCGACATTTATGTCCTCAGCTGATACTTCGAAAGGTAATTCAAAGACCCTTATCGTCCGAATTCCAAAACCGGCATGTGAAACAGTTACTTGACCGACATTGCCGTCACTGTGCTTAAATTTTAGACTTCCTCCCACAGATTCAAATACTTTTTCACAAAATTCGGCGTCTCTTAACTTTACATATGCAACACTTGCAACGATCGACAAATGTATACCCACGATGTCGTTAATTCCAACCTTCATTTCCCGTTCTATGAATTCTTCTAATTCAAATGACGTAGGTCGTGCAAAAGCACTATCGAATGTCAATTTCAAGGTATCTTTTCGTCTGGTTTGCGCCATTAGGAGTTCTCAGAAACCATCGTGAAGACAACTACTAACAGGTAAACACCGCTGTGCGCGAGCGACTTACCCAGCACGTAAACAAGCCTCCCTGCAGCGCAGCGCAACACGTCCTCACTGCACGGCCGCTGCAGGCCAACATTTTGCGCTACGCCGGCAATCGCATGACATGGGGCCTCGCGGCAATATTATTAACTACGTCGAAGTACAATGGCCTATTGACCCATAGTCAACACGGATTCAGAAAGTATCATTCTTGTGAAACAAATCTAGCTCTTTACTCACGTGATGTGATGAGTGCTATCGACAAGGGATGTCAAACAGGGTCCGTATTTATAGATTTCCGGAAGACTTTGACACTGCACCTCACAAGCGTCTTCTAATCAAATTGAGTGCTTATGGAATATAGCCACAGTTGTGCGCCTAGATTCGTGATTTCCTGTCAGAAAGGACACAGTACGTTGTAATTGACGGAAAGTCATCGAGTAGAACTGAAGTGTTATATGGCGTTCCTCAAGGAAGCGTTGTAAGAGCCCCTACTATTCCTTATTTTTATAAACGATTTAGGGGACAATCTGATTAGCTCCCTTCATATACATCTTCATGGGACACTCTGCTCCGCGGTGGAGCGCAGCGTCTAGCTGCGGCGCGCGCGGTTGCTCGCCGTGGAGGTTAGAGTCCTCCCTGGGGCATGGGTGTGTGTGTGTGTTGTCCTTAGGTTAGTTTAGTATAAGTAGTTTGTAAGCTACGGACTGATGACCACGCAGTTTGGTCCGATAGAATTACAAACATTTGAACATTGGGATACTCTGCAAATCACATTCAAGTGCCTGGCAGATGGTTCATTTTACTATTGATCTCCCATCCCATTCTCGAATAGTGCGCGGGAAGAAAGAACACCAGAATGTCTCCGTTCGATCTCTGATTTCTCGTATTTCATTCTGATGATCGTATCTACATATGTAAGTGGGAGTCAACAATATATTTTCGTATTCAGAGAAGAATGTTGGCGATTGGAACTTCGTAAGTAGCCCACGCCGCAGCGATAAGCGCCGTTGTTGTAATGATTCCCATCCCAGATCCTGTATCATTTCCGTAACGCTGTCTCCCCTATATCGTGACAATTCAAAACCAGCTGCCCTTCTTTGGACTCTTTCGATATCCTCCGTCAAACCCACAAAGGATCCCACATTGGGCAGCAATATTTCGAAAAAGGAAGGACAAGCGTAGTGTATGCAGTTTCTTTAGTAGTTCTGTTGCATCTTTCAAGGGTTCTACCGATAAAACACAGTCTCTGGTTCGCCTTCCCCACGACATTATCTACGTGTACTTTCCAGTTAAGTCTGAAGTAAGAGTAATTCCCAGGTGTTTTGTGGAGTTTACGGCCTTCAATTTTGATTGGTTTATCTTGTAAACAATGTTTAACGGATTTCTTTTCGTACCCATGTGGACGACTTCACACTTCTCATTATTTAGAGTCAATTGCCAATTTTTACACCATAGTGATATCTTATTCAGATCATTCTGCAGTTGGTTTTATCCTCAGATGATTTTACTAGACGGGAATGAAGGCGTCATCTGCAAACAATCTAAGAGAGCTACTTAGATTTTCTCCCAAATCGTTTATATAAATAAAGAACAGCAGAGGACCAATAACACTACCCTGTGGAACGCGCGATATCACCTCTGTTTTAATCGATGCTTTACCATCAATTACTACTGTGTCCTCTCTGACTGGAAATCCCCCATCCAGTCGCAAATTTGGGGCGATATACCGTAACCATGCAATTTAATTATAAGCCGTTTGTGAGGTACGGTGTCAATAGCCTTCTGGAAATCAAGAAATACGGAATCGATTTGCGATCTCTTGTCGATAGCACTCATCACTTCGTGTGAGTAAAGGGCTAGGTGTGTTTCGCATGAGCGATATTTTCTAAATCCGTGTTGACTATGGGTCAATAGGTCATTCTGTTCGAGATAATTCGTAATATTTGAGTACAGGATATGTTCCAAAACCATGCTGGAAATTGACGTAATTGAAATAGGCCTGTAGTTTAGTGGGTTACTCCTACTGCCTTTCTTGAATATAAGTGTGACCTGTGCAACTTTTCATTCTTTTGGTACAGATCCTTCTTTGGGAGAGCGGTTGTATATGGCTGTTAAGTACGGAGCTATAGCTTCAGCATAATCAGACAAAAATCTAAGGTATACAGTCCGGACCAGAATACTTGTTCTTGTTAAGTGATTTTCGTTGCTTCAGTACTCCGATGGTATCTACTTCTACGTTACTCATTCTGGCCTCTGTTTTTAATTCGAAATCTGGAATATTGGTTTCGTCTTCTTTGGTGAATGAGTTTCTAAAATCTGTGTTTAGTAACTCTGATTTATTAGCGCTATCATCGGCAGCATTGCCATTACTATCACGTAGTGAGAGTATTGTTTGTGTTTTGCCCTTAGTATATTTAACATATAACCAAAATTTCTTTGGGTTTTCACTCTTCGAGGATAATGCTGTCATTTATCGCTAGTAAAATCATCAGAAGATGGAAAGCAACTGCAAAATGATTTAGATGTCAGCATGGTGCAAAACATGGCAGTTGACCCTCAATAATGAGTAGTGTGAAGCCATCCATATGGTCATTAAGAAATCCGTTAAACATTATTTACACGATATATCAGTCAAAACTATAGGACGTAAATTCAGCTAAATACCTAAGAGTAAAAATCACGAACAAATGCAACTGGAAAGAAAAAAAGAGAAAATATTGTAGGGAAAGCGAACTAAAGACTACGTTTCTTTGGCAGAATACTTTAAGGATGCAACAGTTTTACTAAAGAAACTGCCTTCATCACAGTGTTGCGTTCTATTTTGGAGTATTGATGCACATTTTGGTACCTCCAATAGGTGGGACTGACAGGAGATTTACAGAAAGTTCAGAGAAGGGCAGCTCGTTTTGTATTATCGCGATATAAGGAAGAGAATGTCATGGAAATGATGCAAGAGTTGGGGCGGAAATCATTAAACGAAAGGCGTTATTCGTTGCGACGAGATCTATTGTGTCCTTGTATCGTCTCAAAACAATTTATAGAAGGAAAACTCTTTCGTGTCGGGAGAAGTATTAAGACACCTCTTTTTCTGTTTACATGCTTCCATCTTTACAACATGAGATCTTCGATAACATATATGGTATATCGATTAATATCTGCGGTCGAGGCGAAATAATCATGCTTATCAGCAATTTCAGCGGTGTTGCCAAGCATCTTCCATGCTGACTCAGATCATTGTTCAAACAGCTTCGGCGGATCTGCGGTGAGGGTTATACAACAGAGCGGAGTCCGAAGAGAGTTGATCTCCAGTCAGTGATGTTTATACAATCGGTCCTTAAACTTTTATATATACGTTACAATGTGATACTACTGTATAAATATGAGTTAAACAAGCTGAGGATTGTATAAGCATAGTATGCATTGTACTTAATAATGTTACGCAGAACACAGTAACGAATAAAATACACAAACAGCAGCGTTATTTATAGATACAGAATATAAATTCCACGCGTGCGAAGCCAGGCGGGTTGCTAGTGCTATTATGAAAGACATTGATGTTTTCTATAGCACAATTGAGATGCAGAGTGGAAATACGATTATTATATCCAATGAAGTTTATCATTCTGTCAGCTGTTTCTGTCATACATGAGAACATTAAAAGATTTCGAGTTTCTGGAAATGAAAGTTTTACTGCTTTAAGAGAGCGTTCCAAATATTGCTCTGACAGCAGATGCCAAGAAGTGTGTGTCATTCCGAACGACCAACTTCGTGGAACAGACCTTTGAAAAATCATTCACTGAATTGTAAAAAACATTGCAAATTACATTAACTACGCCATTTTCAACATCAGAGGCACAGCGTAGTCTCATCACTTTGAAAGGAATTAAAACCTTCCTCAGTAATAGTGTGGGCCAGGGAAGGCTGAACTCACTGGTTGTTCGTTCCGATAAGAAGGAGAAAATTAGAGAAACTATAAACTTCAACAACAGAGTAATTGAGATGTTTAGCACTCAGATGAATAGGTGTGCACATTTACTGTATAAATAACATATAAAGACACAGACTTCATTAGTTAACGCGCTATTTAGGTAAAATACACATGAAACCACGCCTAGCCAGAGATTTTTCCCTGAGTTTTTACCTTGGCCGTAAGGCAAAAGCCAGGAGGGTCTCTATTGGTGCTCTGGTACATTTCCAATGAGGAAGACGTCATTTGTTTTCTCTCACAGATACACCATTTTCTTTTTACAGCTCCATCAAACCACAAAAACCCAGCTAGAATAAGAACAAACTTCAGGATGTGGAGGGCTGGTGAATTTTTGTTCGAAAACAAACAGCTCCAAACTCCTGAAGTTATTCAATAAACTGTGTCACCATAGCATAACTTGAGACATCCACAAAAGTACACGGAAAACCAGCGAAGCTGGTGGACCAGATCAACTACAATATTACACGCACGTAAGAATCCCCCAAAAAAGAAATATTAATAAAAATGCTGATTTCACATTTGTAATTATTTCTTTACTAGCTACAGTATTTCGTAGGTTATATTTACAACTTTATAGTTACCATATCTAATATCTTTCTTGTGTGTTTAAGTTTTATGATGTACATGAATGTTATATAGTAAATACTTCACAATAATTCCATTATACAGTGTATTTACTTTTTGTCTGGAGCCTACCAGTAGAAGTGGCTACGAGCTGCCACTGCTGTGAAGGAAAACCAGGAGATATTTGGAGAAGGTATAAAATGCAGGGAGATGAAATAAAAACTTAGGGCTTTTTCTGATGACACTGTAATTCTGTCAGACACGGCAAAGGACCTGGAGGAGCAATTAAACGACATGCACAGTGTCTTGGAAGGAGGGTACAAGATGAGCATTAATAAGAGATAAAAAGGTAGTGGAATGTAGTCCAAGAAAATCAGGCGATGGTGAAGGATTTAAATTAGATTACGAGACAATAAAAGTAGTAGCTGAGTTTTGTTATGTGTGTAGCAAAATAACATGTTATATCCAAAGAAAAGAAGGTATAAAATGCAGAATTCTATTGGAAGAAAAGCGCTTCTGTAGAAGAGAAATTTATTTACATACACCATTAATTTAAATGTTACGAAATCCATTCTGAAACTATTTCTCTGGGGTGTAGCATTGAACTGGAGATCAGACTAAAAGTTAATATAAGCTTTTGAAATGTGGTGCTACAGACGAATGTTGAAGAATAGACATCAAGGAATCGTCAGTCTCAGAGGTATACCGAGAGACGAATACTGTAAGCAGATCAGAACGATGTGGTTGCCCTTCTTATTAAGAGATGAAGAGGCTTGTACAGGATAAGATAGCGTCATGGTAGTACTGCTTATACCTGCATGGGTAGGGTGGAGAGCTACATCTAACCACTCTTTGAACTGAAGGCCACAAAAACAAACTTATTTTAAAAATTATGCGTGTACACAACTCCCTTTATGTTGTTGTATTAGTTATTTTGCTATTTTGTTCCTATAGCATTGGTGAAAACCGTTTTAGCTGTAAGACGAATGTAATGTTTTTAATTTTCCTCTGAGAAAGTACACAAACTTTGGACATGGTTATGATGTAAGATTTTAATCATATTCCAATGTTGCTGCTGTAACAATCGCTGGGTGTGTAGTCACTAATACAAAAAAGTCACAATAAAGAATTAAAAACAAACTTTGTACATAAACATGTCAGGTATGTGTGAATCTGAAAATTGTTCTCGTGAAAGTACGGAAGTCTTATCCGCTTTATTTCTGAAATTTACACGTCGGTGAATTTATTCCAGTATAGCACATCGTTCTGTGTCTGCCCCTAGAAAATAATGAACTGATTCGCGCAACACTATGACGCAAGAGAAATTTAACGACACGTCATCATGCACGTCCACAAATAATAAAAATTGAAAGTTGACACGGTGCTGAACAATTTTATCACACAACCCTATCCTTATGACTAAGAAATAGAAATTACACAAAAATTTGGAAACATAAAAAATTCTACGAGTACTATGAATTACCTTTTGTTTCAAATATCAATAGCTTATCAAGTAATGTTCATAGAAGAAATAACAACTGGATGTTCAGGAGGGTTCGTATGCAGCATCCTGATTTAGAGCACCTGCATTGATTTTCGAAGGCCAGCGCTTTGTCATTGACCCTCCTAACAATTTGTTAGAAATATGAGAAATAGCGTCTTTGTTGTAACATGAAACATACCGTAAACTCGATTTTAATGACATGTAACAAGTTTTAAAATTAAAGTCAGCGATCCTCAAAATTTCTAAATCACATGTGCGGGAAATGTTTTGCTTCTAATGAAATCAAAACCTTGAGGCACTTCTGTCCCCTGGTGTTATGTATTTCATGCAAAAACGTATTTACTATGGTGAAAGGAATATAAAAACGCAGATAAAAACGCACTATATAAAACGGAAGAGCTTTCTACATCTTAAGACAGATCGGGATTAAAAAGGAATACCACGATGCACAAATTTAATGAAGTATTTAGGCATTTCGGAAAGTTCAGTTTTTGCTGATAATCTCAGCTTTATGCAGTGATATTTACGTTCTAATAGAGTCCTGACTAGACGGTTTCAAGCACGGGCACTGTTTGTACGTAGAATTTTTCCAGTTGAACAGTGCAGAGCGACATGCTCTACGTCTACATAGGTACTCTGCAAATCACATTTAAGTGCCTGGCAGAGGGTTCATTAACCACTTTCATAACCTTTCTCTACCGGTCCATTATCTAATAGCGCGTGGGAAGAAAGAACACCCAAATCGTTCCGTTTTCGATCGGATTTCTCTTATTTTATTGGGATTGTCATGTCTCCCTATGTAGGTGGGTGGTAGCAAAGTATTTTAACATTCAGAACTAAAAGTCGGTGATTGAAATTTCGTAAATATATCTCGCCGCAACGAATAACCTCTTTCTTTTAATGATTTTCATCTCAAATGGTGCAACATTTCCGTGACGCTCCCCCCCCCCCCCCCCTGTAACGTGATAAAACAAAACGAGCTGCCCTTCTCTGAACCGTCTCAATGTCTTCCGTCAGTCCCATCTGGTGAGGGTCCCACACGTGGCAATAGTACTCCAGGAGAGAACGCACAAGTGTGATGTAGGCAGTCTCTTTGGTGGAGCTGTTGCATCTTCTAAGCGTTCTGTCAATGAAACGTAACCCACATTATTTTCGATGTGTTCTCTTCAGTCTAAATTGTTCGTAATTGTAACTCCTAGGTATTTGGTAGAATGTACGACCTTAAGGTTTGACTGATTTATCGCGTAATTGAAGTTCCGCTTTTAGTGGTCATGTGTATTACTTCACACTTTTCTTTATTAGTGTCAATTGCCGATTTTCGCACCATGTAGTAATTTTGTCTAAATCGCTTTGCAGTTGCTTTTGATCCTCTGTTGACTTCACTAACCGATAAACGACAGCATCATCCGCGAACAGTCTAAGGGAGCCATTCAGACTGTCTTCAAAATCGTTTATAAACTCAAGGAAGAGTAGGGGACCTACAACACTTCCCTGAGGGACGCCAGACATCACTTCTGTTTTACTCGATGACTTGCCGTCAGTTACTACGAACTGTGTCCTTTCTAATAGGAAATCGTGAATCCAATCGCACAATTGGGGCGTTATTCCATAAGCACCCAATTTCATTAGAGTAAATGTACGTCACTTGGGCAAACTGACAGCCTACAAGCTGATAAAAACTATGTACGATAATAGCGTGTGATGGTTGTGAAAGACATACAAATTTTGCGCACTTGAAATGACTTAAATACAAGCTTAGAGCTCGCAACCATAGTAACGGATTCCATGTCATCTGCATAAATACAGTTGAAGACTGAGAGAACAGGCGGAGGTGGCTTACAAATATTGCTGCTTCCCGAGTTGATAACAATAGCAGTAATAAGGTTAAGTGGGCTGTAGCGAGAACAACGAACTGCAAAGCCTTCTCGTGATTCCAAAACTCCCAATATCTCCATACAATAGGCGCAGCTTGTTAATGCTGTGCCACTTTATTAAGCTGGTATTTGTGTATCGTGCATAAATTAAGAGGAACCGTGAAAGAACTTACTCAGCATCTATAGACGAGAATTTATTTTTAAAATGTGTTACCTTGAGAGTGGTATTAGAATTTTAAGATCACTTTGTAACTTTCACTTTATACTCACATTTATTGAGGTCTTCATAATTTACACACGACGAAAATATCTTAAAAATATGGTTGCTTGCATAGAGACAGTTGATTACCACTTTATCGGGCGGTTATTTAACTAGAAGGCCCCTAAAGCAATAAAATGTTGAGGTACTCGTGGGCATATCCATTTCATTTAATTTTATTTATTGTACATTATCGACCTGCTATCTTGTTTCTTAAAAGAGGTCGTAGATTGGGTAGTGAGACAATAAAAGTAGAGACGAGTTTCGTTAGTTGGGTAGCGCCTCGGCGTTGGCCGAGCGCATTGAGGCACAGATGACAAAATGGCAGATATCGAAATAATTGAGAGAGGGATAGAAAAACAATTAAAATAGCTAAAAAGAGGGAAGGCCGCAGGACGTGATGGGTTACCAGTTCGATTTTACACAGAGTACGCGAAGGAACTTGCCCCCCTTCTTGCAGTGGTGTACCGTAGGTCTCTAGAAGAGCGTAGCGTTCCAAAAGATTGGAAAATGTCGCAGGTCATCCCCGTTTTCAAGAAGGAACGTCGAACAGATGTGCAGAACTATAGGCCTATAACTCTAACGTCGGTCAGTTGTAGAATTTTGGAACATGTATTATGTTCGAGTATAATGACTTTTCTGGAGACTAGAAATCTGCTCTGTAGGAATCAGCATGGGTTCCGAAAAAGCCGATCGTGTGAAATGCAGCTCGCGCTATTCGTCCACGAGACTCAGAGGGCCATAGACACGGGTTCTTAGGTAGATGCCGTGTTTCTTGACTTCCGCAAGGCGTTTGGTACAGTTCCCTACAATCGTTTAATGAGCAAATAAGAGCATATGGTCTATCAGACCAATTGCGTGATTGGATTGAGGAGTTTGTAGATAACAGAATGCAGCATGCCATTCTCAATGGAGAGAAGTCTTCCGATGTAAGAGTGGTGTCAGGTGTGCCACAGGAGACTGTCGTGGGCCAGTTGCTGTTCATGATATATATAAATGACCTTGTGGATAACATCGGAAGTTCACTGTGGCTTTTTGCGGATGGTGCTGTCGTATATAGAGAGGTTGTAACAATGGAAACTTGTTTTGAAATGCAAGAGGATCTGCATCGAATTGAAGCATGGTGCAGGGAATGGCAATTGAATCTCAATGTAGACAAGTGTAATGTGCTACGAATACACAGAAAGAAGGATTATTTGTCATTTAGTTACACTATAGCAGGTCAGCAACTGGAAGCAGTTAATTCCATAAAATATCTGGGAGTAGGCATTAGGAGTTATTTAAAATGGAACGACCATATAAAATCAGTTATCGGTAAAGCCAGACTTAGATTCATCGGAAAAATCCTAAGAAAATGCAGTCCGAAAACAAAGGAAGTAGTACACTTGTTCGCCCATTGCTAGAATACTGCTCACCGGTGTGGGATCCGTATCAGGTGGGGTTGATAGAGGAAGTAGAAAAGATCCAACGGAGAGCAGCGCGCTTCGGTACACGACCATTTAGTAATCGTGAAAGCGTTATGGAGATGATCGATAAACTCCAATGGAAGACTCTGCAGGAGAGACTCTGTCGCTCGGAACGGACTTTTGTCGAAGTTTCGAGAACATACCTTTACCGACGAGTCTAGCAGTATATTGCTCTCTCCTACGTGTATCTCGCGAAGAGATGATGAGGATATACTCAGAGAGATTAGAGTCCACACAGAGGCATACCGACTATCTTTGTTCAAAATGGTTGTATAGTCTATGGGACTTAATACGGGGTCATCAGTCCCTAAGCTTACAAACTACTTATGAACTAGCTAACACTAAGGACGGCACAAATATCCATGCCCGAGGGGGGATTCGAACCCCCCGACGGAGGCCGTGGCCTTGCAGACCGTGACTGAAGCGCCTCAGTCCCCGCGGCCACCGCGGCCGGCCGACAATCTTTCTTTCGGCGAAAAATACGTGACTGGAATACGAGAGAGAACCGATAGTGGTATTCAAGGTACCCACCCGCCACAGACCGTCGGGTGGTTTGTGGAGTATGGATGTAGATGTCGAGGCGCTATACTCCTATGCGCGAGGTCGTTCCACGTCGGGGGTTCGAATACCCACTCGGGCATGTATGTTTGTGCTGTCGTTAGTATAAGTTAGTTCATAAGTAGTTTGTAAGTTAAGGGACTAATGACCCCGCACTTAAGTCCCATAAACTTAACAAACATTTGAACATTTAGGTAGAAAAATAACTTCTTAAGGCCGAAGTAAAAAAAAGATATAAAATGCAGAATGGCTATGGGAAGAAAGTATGTTTAATGAAGCGAAATTTATTGACATCCAAAACTAATTTAAATTTTAGGAAGTGCTCTGTGAAAGCATTTGTGTGGAGTGTAACATTGTACGGGAGTGAAACATGGGCGATCAGGAGTTCAGAGAGAATGGTGATAGAAAAATTTGAAATGTGGTGCTACAGGCGAATGCTGTGTATTAGGTGGGAAGATCGCGTTTCTAATAAGGCGCTGAAGAGAATTGGAGAGAAAAGAAATTTCTGGCATATCTTGACTAAGAGAGGGATCGATTAGTTGGCCACATTCTGAGACATCAAGGAACCGCAAATTTAGCATTGGTGGGACGTGTGTGGTATAAAAAGCACAGAGGGAGACCGAGAGACGAATACAGTAAGCAGATTCAAAACGACGTAGGCTACCGTTCGTCTTCACAGATGAAGACGCTTGCACAGGACAGGGTAGCACCGAGAGCAGCATCAAACCAGTTTCAGGGCTAAAGACCACAAGAACAGAGATATATTGAGACAATATATCTCTGGAAATTGAATTATTATTTGGCCTACACTTAAGTTCAGCTCGTATAAGCAACCAAGGAAGCCATTGTTTAAGAGTCTATAAAGTAAGTGATAAACAGCAGAAAGAGGTTTGCGCTTGCAAGGTCATTCACACTTCATTGTAATTAGAACTGCGGTATTTTTGTCTTGGATGTGAAAAACTGCATTTCAAAGTTGAGTTTCGGGAACAAGCAGATGACTGCTTGGGGCTAATCGGGCGACTACGGCGAGATATCCAGGACTGTTTCCGTCTGGAACGTACACAGGATGCTTTCGGGGATGTGGCGTTGTCGTAGAGGAGCGACCAGAACCTTCGTCTCCACATTCCAATCAAATTAGACGAATTCTCGCCCACAAACGATGAAGGACTCCAGGATAACATTCACAATTAATGGTTTTCCCCTTCTGGTGCGAACTCCTTGTGCATGATTCCTTTTGAATCCCAGAAATTTTAGAACTCGCTTTTATGTCAAAAACTGACATTGTGAGAACCGTGACTGTAGTATTTTGTTTATAATTAAAAACACACGTATGGTATAAAATGATTGTGTATTTAGTGCATGACCGGTTTCGGATTTATTTTTAAAAATCCATCTTCAGATGTTTTACATGTTTTTCAGCTGGAGCCTCGTTTTGTATTTTTTACAGTTTCTCAGCACTAGGATAGACAAAACAGGATTTTTTCCCTATTTGCTGAAGTTTACGTTCGGTTTCCTAAAAAAAATCTTAAACCGGTCATGGTATAAGAAAATAAACATCTTATACCATACTTGTGGCTTAATTATAAACATTTAAATTTTAGAATTTTCTTAACAAAACTATTCTGCAAGCGCACTTTCTTTGGTTACGGCTTCTGTGGGCTCAGACACGCGTCACTCAGTCACTTTGTGAGGGGCTTATAACGCAACATTTCTAATCGCCAGTTACAATCGATTTAGTAAAATCAGTATCACTTTGGGCTGCCTTTAACAAGTCTCTGCCGTGTTGGACTGTGCGGCGTTTTCTATTGCCTGAAACGGCGCGCGGGACAGACGTTCCTTTTGCCAATATTCTCGTTCAAAAATCTGTGTTCAATAGTTTTACGTTGCGATAACACACGCGTCTACTACATTTTTGTACGTTTTCTTCCGTGCGATTGTTCGTGGCCGCGATACTCGTGGCACCCCGTGATGTCTTCCCGCAGTCACGAAACAGAGCATACCACCGGAAAACATTCGAACCACTTTCCAATGGTCATGACCATAAAGAGCTTTCATCACATCTAACTTTTCACCGGCAGATTTACCTCACGTAACACAAAACTTGATGTTGTCTCGTTGCTCCACTGGAATTTCTCCGAGTGACAGATACATACTATGGTATTCGTTCCGATGATGCCCACTGGTTTGAATTTGAACGCGGATGCTGTTCAAAGTTGAATGATCGTAATATCACAACTCTAGGAGATAGCATCACTGTTTGGAATTCCAAACGAGCAGTCTTAATAGACCTGAGCCACACTGCGTGAGATAATTTATGAGCGCCACGTACGTGATGGCTGTGGCTGTGCACGGTGTATGTAGGCTGTGTCTGTTCTTCAGAACGCTTCTGGGGTCATCTTCAGTGGTGTATCAGAACGCCTGTGGAAGGCTGACAGCACATTGCTGACACCTAGAGCATAGTCTGTGTGAGTTGAGGCTTTGAGAACGTCAGGCCAGTCATTTGTATCGCCGACAGGTGCTGCCTTATCACACCTGACAGCCTCCCAACTACTAAACGGAGTTCAAACTCACCTCTGGCCATCAAGATTTGAGTTTTCCGTCGAGACACTCCAGGCAAATACCGGGATGATTACTTTCAATGAGCACGGTCGATTTACTTACCAGTCAATAACTAAATCAATATGAGCTTGTGATTCGTCCCTAATCACCATATTGTTTCCTTCTTCCCTTCTTCCTACTGTACACAGTATACCATACTGAAAAATGTGTTCATATCCACCGTCATTAAGCGTTTTCTAAGTGCGAAAGGAGACCACGCTCTCGTTATGAAAAGTGCCACATCCCATGAGAAGTGCTTCTCAGTACTTGCGTATCAGCACTATACATGCGCTCTCCGGACGTTCGCTGAATTCGAACCTTCTCACAGGGTTAAACTGGATACATTACTGAAAATCACAGTGGCGACGCTCTTTGCACCTCTGAATCGTCGGTTAACGCTGTTTCAAGAAATGTGTGGCCTATGACGAACAAATCAACTACTGTACCATCTTCCTTGTAGTTCCCTATGTAAGTGGTTTTCTCAGCCGCAGTGCCGGTGGCACCTTGCAGCGCTCTCGCTGAGTAAGTGGGCTCTAAATGCTCAAATGTTCAAATGCTTGTAAAGTCTATGAGACTTAACTACGGGGTCATCAGTTCCTAAACTTACAAACTAATTATGAACTACTTACGAACTAGGACGGCACAAGTATCCATGCCCGAGGGGGATTCGAACCCCCGACCGTAGTGGCCGTGCAGACCGTGACTGGAGCGCCTCAGTCTCCTCGGCCACCGCGGCCGGCTAAGTGGGCTCTGACTCTGGTGTCTGGACACTTGCCACGCCGGACATTTGCCACACTTTTACCTGCTCCGAAGGCTCGGGTGCCCCTGTATCCTCCTCTTCCTCCACTCTCCTCCCTCCCGGCCCGAAATTCAGTGGACGGTGTCCAGACACCTGCAGTTCCTAGGGTAACCATCAGTATGGAACTTGTTAGAACAACCAAGGGCAGGCCTTTTGCCCATTACAGTGGTTATATAATAAATAGAGGGAATCAAAGGAAGGCGTACTTTTACATCGATGTGCTTACGGCGAAAGTAGGATCATTGCAAGTGAAAGCTGCTTTTGAAGGACGGAGAAGTAATAAGCGCATTAGAACATCTGTGAGCGCCACCTGACGATGCAACCATTATTAGTTGTATATATAAAAAGAGTGTACCAGGCCGCAGTATCCCTAAATAGCTTAATAATGAAACTACCTGTTGCCATTTAAGTTCACTAGCGTTTTATCAATAAGCAGTCAAACTTGATTTAAAAAAAAAGAGGTACTAGGCATGATCCTGTTTGGAGTTGGTATGCCGTTGCCTTCTTCCGACCTGCCTTACCCAGCCAGTTATAGGGGTTTTGTGTCTCGTTTTCGCCTGTTGTAGGTGTCGGTGGCTGAGTAGAAAGAGACCGACACAGGAATAAAGGATGCACGCTTGTGCAGGTACGGAGGTGACCAGCCAGCAGAAAGTAGAACACTAGGCTAAATTAGAACGAGATATATATTTCATAGAGACTTAATAATACTTAACTTTTACATAGTTCTTGACTGCAGAATGCTGATACATAGTTTAAATAGAGGCCTGCCTACTGAGGATTCCTAGTGCCTAACCGATAGCCAAGTCTTAACTGGTGCCTATCTGATTCCCAAGTGTTAACTGGTTCCTATCTCAGTCCCAAGTAGCCGATGGAGCAGTCGTGGCCACGAGCGGAGTTGTAGCAGAGGCCGCTCGTGGCTGATGTCTTAAGAACGCCGCGCCGTGCGTGCATGGCGGCGCGTGGCGTAAGTACGTGGCGCGCACTTCATACTTGCACGACACCACAAGGGGGATCTACAGTTTAACGTGGGTTCCGAACCACGGTGCTACTCGGTATTTTCCACATTAACAATACTGCCAGAGGTGAAAGAAATGGAAAGTGACATAAAAATCCTAGGACCTGGCTGGGACCGAACCCGCCAATGTCTCGTACGCTACCACTGTACAACCGAGGCATACCCAACGAAGCAAAAACATTAAACAACACTCAAGTGATCCTCCTGCAACCAGAATATACAGTTACATCTACCGCTTTTCAATTTGAAATTTATTATTTGGGTAAGAGCACCTACAGTTGACACGTTAACAGATTTTTTTAAATATCTTCTAACATTATGGTCATACTATTAAATAATAGTGAGTTCTAAAATTATTTCTTGACTTCAGAGCTGCAACTAGCACTTTAAAATGTCATGTTTTGTTAAATTGATGAGGTAAGCTTTAGGTTAGGAAAATATCTGAACCTTTGAATTTCATGTAAAATAGACACCCTAATACAGATCTGCTCCTAAGGTTCACAATTCCGGCACCTATAGTGTTGAAATAATTCCCATATCTCCAAAATAGAGAAGGATAGAAATAACTTTACAGTAGATGGAGATCTCATGTATGAAATTTAGATAGTCCTCAAAAATGAAAATTCTTACACTATTGTTAATCTTTAAACAGGCTAGTAAAAGCTATTGAAACTAGGGAAGGGGGCTTACTGATCAAAAGTAATTGTTACAGAAGAATATCATAAACAAATGTATTAGACGTACCTTTCTTATACATTAGAAAATTTTTGAAAACATATTTTATCATTTTGTCTGTCACTTACTGTTCAGACATCTCACTTATTTGATAGGGTGATTTGCTTTTCAGAACCAATTATATCTACTTCTATGTTATATTTGCAGCAGTTCACATTTCGAATTGCTGGCCGCGGTGTCCGAGGGGACTGAGGCGCTCCAGACACGGTCTGCACGGCCACTACGGTCGGGGGGTTCGAATCCCTCCTCGGGCATGGATATTTGTGCCGTCCTTAGTATTAGCTAGTTCATAAGTAGTTTGTAAGTTTAGGGACTGATAACCCCGTAGTTACGTCCCATAAGCAGTGCAAACATTTGAACATTTTTGAACACATTTCGAATTGTGGAATATTTACGTCGTCTTCTTTGGTGAAAGAATTTCGAAAAACTGCATATAGTAACTCTGCTTTAGTGGCACTGTCATCAGTAATATTACCATCGCTTATCGCTCAGTAAAGGCATTGACTGAGTCTTTCCACTGGTGTACATAGGACCAGAATCTCTTTGGATGTTCTGGCACATTTCTAGAAAGAGTTTCATTGTGATAACTGCTGTATCAGAGGTTTATTTATGAATCGGTTGTGCGATGATTGAGACTCGTCGCTCCCCGGCCCAGACTGACTTCCTGCTGTTGCTCGTCGCCCTGATCCGCCGACGCCCACTCCCATTGGTCGGCGTCTGCGCAGGTCTGGTACGGCGCCTCTAGCGCAGCGCCCGGAAAGACGACGCGCCACATCTTTGGTGTATCGACACAGCACTCCTCCCCCAAACCTCCTCACCGTCGTTGTATAGTGTCCCCAAGGAAGAGGACGACGGCGGGGGGGGGGGGGGTGCAGACGTGGAAGCCTCCGGTGGGACCGGGATTGATGCTTGGGCGGGTCTAGGGCCCCGGTCCGCCTCCCAACATTCGTTGTCCGATCGCCGTGGATAACCCCCAAGACCAGGCGAAAGAGGCAGCTCCGCGTCCACGAGAACCGCAGGCTGCGGTAGCGAGGCGGGACCGGCCGCTTCCTGGACAGGCCGTGGCCCCAGATCCGGCGGCCGCAGCGGAGGGTGGCGATGATGATGGCTGCGAACCGTGGCTCCCGGCAGGCGACTGCGACAGGAGCGCTCAGTGCTCCCGCAGGCGCCCACTCCGTCGGCTCTGGACAGGAGGACGCCGGGGTGATGCGGGTCGCCGCGCCAGCAGGCGGAGTGCCCCGAGTAGAGGCAGGAGCTGAAAACAGAGGACCAGCTGCAGAAACAGACACGTAACAAGGGCGAAGCTGGTTCGCCCGGACCCCGTATAAGGAACATAGAACTACCCAAACACTTTTCGACGGTCCCCCGTTCCCAACGTTTGGCCCCCGTAAAGACTCTGAAAAGAACAGGGGTATCGACGCCATACTTTGCCCGAGAGTGCCGAGAGGCCGGCGGGCGCAGCGGTGGATGCAACAGCTGCAGCAGGGTGCGGTGGCGCCGCCCGTGAAGTAACTCCGCCGGCGAAGGACCGTCGCGGGGCTGCGAACGGTACGACGAGAGGAACAGCAGCAGATCCTGATCCCGTGAGTGGTGGCTGCGCAGCTCGGACATCTGCTGCTTGAAGGTGCGGACGAAGCGCTCCGCCTCTCCGTTGGATTGTGGGTGGAAAGGAGCGCTAGTTAAATGACGAATCCCGTTGGATGCACAAAACTGTTCAAAGTCCGCCGACACAAACTGGGGTCCATTGTCACTGACAAGAAGTTCTGGAAGGCCCTCAATGCAAAATATAGACTGGAGAATTTTCACTGTAGCACTCGTCGTCGTAGAGTTCGTGGGGACCACAAACGGTAATTTACTAAAAGCATCGACAACAATTAACCACCTGGTCTTCCAAAACGGGCCGGCATAATCCACATGAATTCGTTACCATGGTCCAGTGGATTTCGCCAGTCAGTGAATGTTGAGGCGGAGCGGACTGATTGTCGGCACAGGCACGACAGCGTGACGTCATATGTTGAATTTCTTCGTCCAGTCCGACCCAGGTACAATGCTTGCGGGCCAACTGTTTAGTTCTGACGACTCCCCAATGTCCTTGATGTGACAAGTTCAGAAGACGCTCCCGAAGAGCCTGAGGTATTACCACTCTGGACATGTCGCCGTCAGTGCGAAGCAAGATGACGCCTCGGTGTGTTGATAAAGCAAAACGTCAAGCAAAAAACTGACGGACACCTTGGTTCGAAATCTGTTTCAAGGATCGTGGCCATCCGGAGCGAATATACTGTAAAATGATCTGTAAATCCGGGTCCGCGGCTGTAGAGTGAGCAACCTGTCTGTAATCTAGTGGAAATTCGTCCAAAGCGTTGGAATCCTGCGTATCTATATGGCAACAAGTAACCTCTGAGGCATCAAAATCAGAGTCAGGACCAACAGAAAGCCACGAGAGGGTGTCCGCGTTAGCATGGTGAGTTGTAGGCCGATAAACAATTTCATATTGATAGTTTGAGAGAATAAGAGCCCAACGTTGAAGTTTCTGCGCCGTACGTTGTGGAATGTGTTTAGCGGGATGAAACAAAGACTGTAATGGCTTGTGATCTGTGACCAGATAGAATTTTCTCCCATAGAGGTACTGATGAAATCTGGTAACACCAAAAATGATTGCAAGGGCCTCTTTTTCAATCTGCGAGTAGTTCTGTTGTGCTTTGGTCAAAAGCTTAGAGGTAAAGGAAATAGGTCTGTCCACGGAACCCATCTGATGGGAAAGCACCGCCCCAAGGCCATATAAGGATGCGTCCACGGCTAATATCACCGGTTTTGTAACATCAAAAGGAACCAGACAGTTGTCACTCAACAAGGCGTCTTTAAGTTTGCGAAAAGCAACATCACATTCTTTTGACCTCACGAATGGAACATTCTTACGTCGCAGACGATGTAAGGGTGCTGCAATTATGTCGGGTGGATACCTTTTGCATTGATGACATGACCTAAATACTCTAGTTCCGACTGAAAAACACACATTTGTCCCTGTTACACGTTAATCCTGCCTGCAACAACACCTCGAATAAACGTCGCTAATTGTTGACATGTTCCTCGGGAGTACGCCCGGACACGACAATATCGTCCAAATAATTAGAACACACAGGCACAGTAGCGGTCAACTGTTCAAGTACCGCTGGAAAATGGCGGGAGACGATGCACTACCGAAAGGAAGGCGCAAAAACTTGAAAAGTCCCAAGTGCGTGTTGATCACGAAAACGTGTTGCGATTGCACATCCAGAGGAAGCTGCAATTATGCGTCACGCAGATCAATTTTAGAAAAATACCGGCCTGCACCTAAGCGGTCCATCAGTTCTTCCGGTCGTGGTAAAGGGTAAGAGTCAATCACAGTCTGCGGATTCAAGGTAGATTTGAAATCTGCACAAAGACGCAATTTACCATTTCGCTTCTTCACGATCACTAAGGGCAATGCCCACTGACTCGCCGTGATCGGTTCAAGGACACCATTAGCCTGCCACTGTCTTAAGAGATACGCCACCTGATCCCGAAGGGCATACGGCACGGGACGAGCTTTACAGAAGCGGGGGCGTGCCGCGTCTTTCAACGTCACACTTGCTATAAAGTTATTTGCCATGCCTATACCATCACGAAACAAGTTACTGAATTCATCACACAGTTTAGCTACCGTGTCACGATGGTCATATGACAGCAAGAACCTTATCCACTATTCGGAGGCCGAATAAATCAAAAAGATCAAGTCCAAAAATGTTTGCACTATTTGAAGCACGAAGCACTTGAAATGTCACTGTTTTCGTAACTGACCGGTATGTAGCATCACAAGTATATGAACCCAGCACAGGTATGTCCTGACCATTATATGCCGTAAGCAACGTGCAAGAGTTCTGCAACGGCGGCTGACCAAACAAATTATATGTGTCCCGATTAAGCAAGGAAACCGAAGCACCAGTATCTAATAGAAACGTCACGGTCTGGCCAAGAAGGTCCACAAACAATTTATTCACATTATGGTACCGAGCCTGCGAAGACACAGGCTGTGACGACGCAAGTTCAACAGTCGTATCACTCGTAGGTGATGGAGAATGCACAACAATGTGATGTGAACGAGCCCCTGTGCGTGCCTGTTCTGTGGAACCTTTATTCTGTTGAAGACAGACAGAACGAACACGACCTAACATTCCACATGCAAAACAAGTTGCGCTACGAGAAGGACAATTGTAACGCGTATGTTTTGAGAAACAGCGAGGACAGGACTTAACTTTTCCACGAGCGGGGTAGGTAGATCGCTTATGTTTACGCCCAGCGGCCGACCGGCCGGCGGGCCGGGCGCCTTGTGTCGGCGCGGGGCCGTTCTGTTGACTCTTGCCCTGATGTGCTGTCGATACTGTACACACCCCTACCGGATCAAAGCTACACTTAGCAACCTCACACGCGTCCTGAAAGTCAATGATCTGCATAACCTGTTGCAAAGTAGGATCGGCGTGCCGCAAAATCTGTTCGCGAATACGAGTGTCAGGCACATTTTACGTAATCACATCCCGAATCATAGAATCATAATATTCACCACATGAACACCTGAATTTACAGTCACGAGTTAAACCTTGCAACTCGGCGAGCCACTGCGGATAAGTTTGACCTTCTTGCTTCCTACTCCTAAAAAATTTAAAACGGGCCGCTGCCACATGCACTTGTTCGTCGTAGTACTTAGACAAAGCCTCGATTAACGCCTCATAAGAAACTGACTCAGGGGACGTAGTGGGGAATAACTTGGAAGCCGTTCGGTAAACTACAACACCAGCACACGCGAGAAAAAAGGGAAGCTTCACAGTACCTTGAACATTGTATGCCGTCAGATGCGAAGTAAACTGCACCAACCATTCATGCCACGTTTCCTTTTCTTCTATAAAAGGTCGAAATGGTGGCACTGGAGCAGATTGTACATCCTGTTGTGGCCGCGAAGGCAACGACTGTTGTGTTTGAGCAGTCGCCTGTTGTGACTGCGCGAGTTGCTGTACAGCTTGGGTGAGCTGTGACATCTGTTGTGCCTGAAACTGACAAAACTGAGTTAAATCCATGCTCGGAGCGACAACCGGCGGGATTACATTCGGAGGAGTAGACATGGTAAACTGAAACAATAAAACAATATGCAACAAGACGACTATGACACGACACAACACACACCAACAAGAGTAAATATTGAAGACACACGGCAAAAGCAATCAGAAAAGCTTGTCGCCAGAGGTAGGCGAAAAACAAGGCAATGTGGGCAAGAAAAACAATGCAAAACAACAAAACAACCACGAAGTTAAGCAGACATCGTCGCCATTGCTGTATCAGAGGTTTATTTATGAATCGGTATTGCGATGATTGAGACTCGTCGCTCCCCGACCCAGACTGACTTCCTGCTGTTGCTCGTCGCCCTGGCCCGCCGACGTGCACTCCCATTGGTCGGCGTCTGCGCAGGTCTGGTACAGCGCCTCTAGCGCCGCGCCCCGAAAGACGACGCGCCACATCTTTGGTGCGCGGCGTCGATATGTGTATCGACACAACAAAAACTATTAAATGAATTTCGTCAATCTTGGAGATTTTGTGTTCGTGTAAATGTCCTATGCTGTTTCGTGTACCATGGGGGATCAGTTCACCCTCTTATTAATTGATTAGATGTGAATCCCTAGAGTGCTGTTGATGCGCTATTTCTTTGAACGTAAGCCACATATGGTCTTCACTTCCTCAATAAATTGAGACTGTCTCCTAGGAAAATGTCAACCGAATTATATAATACATACATTAAAGTTTAGTTTTAGTGAATATCTGTGTTATGGAATTGAGCCTCGCTGCAACTTTGTGTTGACTAATCACTGTATCCGTTGTGATGCTCAGAAGTATTTATGACTAAGAGGTCGAGTGTCTTTTGAAAAACCATTTAAAATTTGAATGGGATTCTGAACTGACTGTACAAAATAATTAAAAAAACAAACATTAAGAACAATTTGGGAAGATACGAATGGTAGATTTAAGTCACGGCCTATTAACATTGTATGAGTAGTGTACCTATTTGTGATTACACTCAAGTTTTCTTTGAACTGTTCAGCGGCTGTATCATCTGAGTCTGGGGGGTCGGTAAATGGAGTCATTTATTAATTTATTCCGACCGTCGAGTGGAGTTGCTAGTCTCCCGTCGGGCGCCTCCCCAGGTGGCGGATAGGGGAATGCTCATAATATATGGTGGGTACTGGGGAAATAAAATACCCAGTGTGGGCCAAAACTAGCACCTGCTGCCTTGTAGTTAGGTATTGGATTACCAAAGGCTAAAGGAAGAAAATCTTGATCAAAAATTACCTGGCCTTCCAGGTCGGGGGTTAATGCAATGGGCCAACTCCCCATTCATTGGAAAAACGCTGTAAGGTTACAGCAGGACGGATATAATAGAAGACTAAGAACGCTACGAAAACGGACAGTCTTAATTGGTGTATGGAATGTACAATGGTTACAAAATAAAGTAGAAGAAGTGATTAAAGAATTGGAAGCTAGAAATCAAGATATTGTTGTTACTGCCAGAAACAAAGAAAAAAGGACATGGCATTGAAAGTATAGGACCTTATACACATTTCTATAGTGGTGTACCAAAAAATCAAAGAGCAAGACATGGGATATCGATATTGATGAAAAACAAATTCAACAGAATGGTCACAAACTGGGAACCTATAGATGAAAATCTGATTAAAATTAACATTAATATCCAGAAACACAAAATTACTCTTATAGGAGTATATGGAATAAGTGAAGATGAACCAGTTCATAAAAAAGATGAATTTTATAATAGATTAAATGGGGTCATAGAGAATATTGGAAAAACAAGGGAGATTATCATTGCAGGGTATGTCAACAGTAGAACAGGAAGTAAAATTGGAAGTAAAATTATAGGACCATTTGGAGAAAATGTAGTGAATTATAATGGTAATAGAATTATTGATATTTGTCAACAAAATTCATTAAAAACACTAAATTGCTTTTATCAACATAAAGACATTCATAGATATACATGGCATAAAGATACACTGAATCAAAAATCAATAACAGATTATATTATAATTAAACAGCAAACAAGGATAAAAATACATGATATAAGAGCATTTAGAGGGGTCACTCTTAGTGATCATTATTTAATAAATTCCAAATTTTTATTCCCCTTCAGAGGAAAAAATACTGAAGAAAATCAAAATTGTACTACAGAAGATTTACAACAGAAATAAAAATTATTAATTATAATTTACATCGTTTTGAGAATAAGATCAAAGTATTTTTTATCACAAGACTAGACGAAAAGCTGATAGAAACAGAGTTTGATAATACAGAAGATCGGTATCAGTGCATCATATGTAAACTACATGAATATGCCAAAGAAGCATTAGGAGAAACAGATGAAAACATACCAACCATTCATTATACTACTGGGATGAATAAATAAAAAAAGAAGTGAAATTAAAGAAGGAAAGTATTTAAAATGGTTAAACACCAGAAATGTTCAAGATAAAATAGAACATAATACACAACAAGTCAAAATCCAGAAGAAGGTAGTGTTGTTGTTGTTGTGGTCTTCAGTCCGTAGACTGGTTGTTGTTTTTGTGGTCTTCAGTCCGGAGACTGGTTTGATGCAGCTCTCCACAAAATCCTATCCTGAGCAAGCCTCTTCATCTCCACATAAGAACGGCAATCTACATCTGTCTGAATCTCCTTACTGTATCCATCTCTTGGTCTTCCTCTGCGATTTTTACCCCACACACTTCCCTCCAATGCTAAATTCACAATTCCTTGATGTCTAAGAATGTGTCCTACCAATCTATCACTTCTTTTAGTCAAGGTATGCCAGAAATTTCTTTTCTCCCCAATTCTGTTCAGCACCTCCTCATAAGTTACGCGATCCACCCACCTAATCTTCAGCATTCTTCTGTAGCACCATATTTCAAAACCCTCAATCCTCTTCCTGTCCGCACTGCTTATCGTCCATGTCTCACTCCCATACAAGGCAACACTCCATACAAATGCCTTCAGAAAGGACTTCCTGAGGTTTAAATCAATATTCGATGTTAACAAAGTTCTCTTTTTCAAGAACGCTTTGATACCCATTGCCATTCTGCATTTTATATCCTCTGTACTGCGACCATCATTTGTTATTTTACTGCCCAAGTAACAAAACTCATGTACCTCCTTTATTGCTTCGTTTCCCAATCTAATTCCTTCAGCGTCACCTGATTTTCTTAGAATGCCCTCCATTACCCTAGTTTTGCTCTTGTTAATGTTCATCTTATATGCACCTTTCAGCACACTGTCCATTCCATTCAATTGCTCTTCCAGGTCCTTTGCTGTATCTGACAGAATTGCTATGTCGTCGGCAAAACGCAATGTTTTTAATTCTTCCCCCTGAACTTTAATTCCTTCACCAAGTTTCTCCTTGCTTTCCTTTATAGCTTGCTCAATGTACAAATTGAATAACTATGGAGAAAGACTACAACCCTGTCTTACTCCCTTTCCAACCACTGCATCCCTTTCATGCCCTTCAACTCTGACAACCGCTGTCTTGTTTTTGTACAAGTTGTAAATAACCTTACACTCCCTATATTTTACTCCTGCTTGCTTCAGAACTTGAAAGAGTTTATTCCAATCAACATTGTCAAAAGCCTTGTCCAAATCTACAAAAGCTAGAAATGTAGGTTTGCCTTTTCTTAATCTATCTTCTAGGATAAGCCGTAAAGTGAGTATTGCCTCCCGTGTTCCTACATTTCTCCCGAACCCAAACTGATCTTCCCCGAGGTCGGCTTCTACCAGCTTTTCCATACAACTGTATATAATTCGTGTTAATATTTTGCAACCATGACTTATTAAACTGATGGTTCTGTAGTTTTCACACCTGTCTGCACCTGCTTTCTTTGGTATGGGGATTATAACATTTTTCTTAAGGTCTGAGGGTACTTCGCTTGTCTCATACATCTTACACACCAGGTGAAACAGGTTTGTCATGGCTGGTTCTCCCAAAGACTTCAGTAGCTTTGAGGGAATATCATCTACTACAGGGGCTTTGTTTCGACTTAGGTCTTTCAGGGCTCTGTCAAATTCTTCTCTCAGTACAGTATCTCCTATTTCATCTTCATCTACATCCTCTTCCCTTCCTACAATATTGTCTCGAAGTTCATTTCCTTTGTAGAGCCCCTCTATATACTCTTTCCACCTTTCAGCTTTCCCTTCTTTGCTGAGAACTGGTTTTCCATCAGTGTCCTTGATATTCACAGAGCTGTTTATCTTATCTCCAAATGTTTCTTTTATTTTCCTGTAGGCTGTATCTATTTTTCCCTTATTTATACATCCTTCTCCATCTTTGCATTTGCCTTCTAGCCACTCCTGCTTAGTCATTTTGCACTTCCTGTCAATCCATTTCTTACTCGTCTGTACTCCATTTTGCCCGTTTCATTTACTGCATTTTTATGTTTTCTCCTTTCATCGATTAAATTTAGTATCTCCTGTGATATCCAAGGATTTTTTGTAGGTCTTGCCTTCCTACCTATTTTGTCCTCTGCCACCTTCACTATTTCATCTCTCAATTTTACCGATTCCTCCTCTACTGTTTTATTTTCCCCTGTTTCTGTCAATCGTTGCCTAAAGCTCCCTCTGAAATTCTTAAGAACTTCAGGTTCCTTCAATTTATACAGGGCCCATCTCCTTATTTTCCTACCTTTTTGTAGTTTCTTCAGTTTCTGCCTACAGTTCATAACCAACAAGTTATGGTCAGAGTCTATATCTGCCCCTGGGTATGTCTTACACTGTGAAACCTGGTTCCGAAATCTATGTCTTAACATTATAAAATCTATCTGGTATCTCCCGGTGTCTCCTGGTCTCTTCCACGTATACACCCTTCTTTTGTGATTCTTGAACCAGGTGTTTGTTATAAGTAAATTATGTTCCTTGCAAAATTCTACCAGGCGGCTTCCTCTTTCATTCCTTTTGCCCAGACCATATTCACCTACTATATTCCCTTCCCTTCCTTGTACTACTACCGAATTCCAGTCTCCCATAGCAATTAAGTTTTCCTCTCCCTTAATTGTCTGAATAATTTCCTTTAGCTCCTCATATATTTCTTCGATTTCCTCATCATCAGCAGAGCTAGTTGGCATATAAACCTGTACTACTGTTGTCGGTGTTGGCTTCGTATCTATCTTGACAATGATAATGCGGTCACTGTGCTGGTCTTAGTACTTTACCCGCATTCCTATTTTCTTATTCATTATCAATCCTACTCCTGTGATACCCCCAATTGATTTTGTATTTATAATCCTGTACTCACCTGACCAGAAATCCTGTTCATCCTGCCACCGAACTTCACTAATCTCCACTATATCTAACTTCAACCTATCCATTTCCCTTTTTAAATTTTCTAATTTTCCTACTGGATTAAGGGATCTAACATTCCACGCTCCGACCCGTAGAATGCCAGTATTGTCTTTCCTGATGATCACATCCTCCTGAGTAGTCCCCGCCCGGAGATCCGAATGGGGGACTATTTTACCTCCGGAATATTTTACCCGAGAGGATGCCATCATCATATGTTCATACAGTAGAGCTGCATGTCCTCGGGAAAAATAACGGCTGTAGTTTCCCCTTGCTTTCAGCCGTTCGCAGTAACTGTGTAGCAAAGCCACATTAGCTGATGTTACAAGGCCAGCTCAGTCAATCATCCAGACTGTTGCCCGTGTAACTAATGAAAAGGCTGCTGCCCCTCTTCAGGAACCACACGTTTGTCTGGCCTCTCCACAGATACCCCTCCGCTGTGGTTGCACCTATGGTACGGCTATCTGTATCGTTGAGGCAATGTCAATGTTCAATGTCAATGTTCATGGGAGAGGACGAAGGTAGTAGAAGCAAAAAACAAAGCTTGGGAACAGTCATGTCAAAAAATAGAATCCTATATCGGTGGCAAAAGGAACATAGAAGCAGGGTAACAATAAAAAAAATTTAAGAAGGAATTCTTAAGAAAAACATCACATATTAAATATATTACTCATAACTCTTGGGAAAAACATGATCAAACTCTATTATCAGAAAACAGAGAAGAATTCTTGGGAAACCCTGAATATAATGAAATTACAAATGAACTATCCGATAATTGCATTCATTTGGAAATAGAGACAGTTAAAAGTGCAATTAAATATCTAAAGAATAGAAGGGCTACAGAAATTGGTGGTATTCCCACAGAATTATTAAAATTTGGATCAGAAAAATTAATTAAATTGTTAAGAAATCTTTTTGAAAGATGTTTAAATGGGGAAGATGTACCAAATGATTTGAAAGTAAATATATTTCAGTGATGCATAAAAAGGGAAGGAAAGATGATTGTAAAAATTATAAGGTAATAACAGTGAGCAGGACCTTCAGTAGAGTATATGGAAGAATTCTTAAGTACTTCTTGGAGCAAGAATACAAAGAAAAGGAGGCTGAAGAACAAGCAGGTTTTAGAGCTGGAAGATCAACAATTTATCATATTTTTTTCCTACAACAAATAATTAGTAAAAAATTAAGTCGGGCACAACCATACATTTGGTATTCTTAGATATAGAAAAAGCCTATGATAATGTGCCTTTACCCAATCTTTGGATAGCTTTACTGTCAATAGGAATTAACCCTACAATAATAAAAGCAATTCAAAATTTATATAAAAATTCTATTTCAAAAATAAAAATTGGTAAATTTCTGTCATCTGGTTTCCAAGTCACAAAAGGATTATGTCAAGGATGTAGCATGTCACCTACATTGTATAAAATATATACAGAGGTAACCTTACAGAACTGGAAGAAAAAATGTCAAACTATGGGAATACCAATAAATGACAGAACAATATATTCATTGCAACTTGCAGATGACCAACTGATTATAGCCCAAGACTTTGAGCACATAGAGTATATGACCAGGAAGCTGATTCAGGAATATAAAAAAGCAGGTCTAAATGTCAACATGAATAAAACGAAATACATGGTAATTGGTGGACTAAATGAAGACTTAATATTAGAAGAAGGGATGGGAACAATAACAGATACAGAAGAATATAAATGTTTATGAGTGTAAATTACAAATGATGGGAAACAAGAAAAAGAAATTAGATCAAGTACAAATGCAGGAAAGACGAAAATTTCTTTGTTGACTGGAATTCTCTGGGACAAACACATAACTAAAGATAACAAAATAAAGATATATAAAACAATTGTTCAGAGCATTATTACATATGGTTCAGAAGTGTGGACAACAAAATGGCAACTGAAGTCAAAATTATTAGCTAAAGAAATGGATTTCTGGAGACGTTCAGCAAGAATATCAAGAAGAGAAAGCATAAGAAATGAAGTAAACAGAGGAAAAAATGAAATGTAAAAATTCAATTATTGAATTCATCGTGCACAAACATCTAAAATGGTATGGGCATGTCAGAAGAAGGGACAAGAAAGGCTTCCAAAATGCATACTCGAATGGACACCGAAGGGAAGAAGAAAAAAGGGATGACCGCCTACCACATGGATGCAGGAAGTGCAGTCAGCAATGAGGAAGAACAACGTTCCTGAGGACTTATGAGAGGACAGAGAAGAGTTGAGAAGAATAATTCGTAACTTAATGTAATCTAATATAGTTGCTGGAAAAATGTACTTATATTGTAAAACCAGAATAATAATAATATTAATGTCGAATATAACCTGTGATCATGCTAATTCCAAGGAACTATCTACTTCAGTTCCGCTTGTGAGCTAGTACACACATTACATTATTATTTCCTTAAGTTGTGCTTCTTGTTTCTGGTGTTGAGTAGATCATAGCAATTATTGCTTTTTCCTTAAATAACTGGGATGCTTTCAGTGCGACTCTGTAGATACCAAAGCTAAACAATGTAGAACAACAGTGTACGTTATAAGCATAGTATTCTTTATTACTTCAGTTCTTTATTTCAAACATTTTAAAATTGTATGTCGACTTTAGGTGATCTTTCAAACATAGACCGCTCTTACTTTCTTTTTTATGAATGGATTTTCTGTCACTGTTTTGAATATTGTTCCAGTACACTTTACTAATAAATGATTCGCTGCAAGGGACATCCGATTTTAGAGAGTTTTTTGAACATGCAGTTTTAGTAATTAAAATAGGCACAAATGCAGTGATCAAAATTAAATGATTAGCGAAGATTCGCATTCTCTTTACATCGTACCTTTCGTGTTCCTCCCATAGCGAAGGACAGTTACTATCGCAATCAGTAAGTGTGGAAGGAGGCTAGCGTACAGCCGGAGGGAGAATGGATCCATATTTTTCCTTGGAAGAGCTAATTACATACTGCCACAGGTAACGGTATTGCCTTTGTTTCTCATAAGTTATATTTCGAAGCTGTACATTTTGCCCAAATGCCGAAGGAAAAGGTCTTTTACGTAGTGGCTTATCGAGTAAGATGTGGAGACGGCAGTGTGGAAGCAGACAGCAGGAGTACGAGCCACATCTGACCCTTGTCTGCAAGTAGAGTTGGGTGGGGTCCCTATTCAACCTACCTGGTAAAGGGCCAGGCGTGGCAACTGTCCGGCGTGGCAATTGTCCGGCATTCCTGGCTGTTCTTGGTTTATGTACAGTTGTTGCTTCGCGCTTCCACTTCAGAATCACAGTACCAATACTCTACTTGAGCTTTTGTTAGTCAGGTGGCATCCAATAGTTAGAGCGCACAATCAGCTTCTCCATTCTCAGTAGAATACTTACCACCTCATTTTATAATAACCCGTACTGACATATCTACATTACATATGGTTGTACGGAGAATTCTAATCAGGTAATATACTTACCATCAACAAAAATCTGTACTCGAACTGGAGCACACAGGAAAATATTGTTTTTAATTAATGGGGGAATACTCTATACGGCATGCAGACATAGACACAGCAGTGAGAAGTTATTCAGAGGCGGTCCCAGAGTCATGTTATACACAGCTACTATTCCAATACGTTTGGAGAGCGTTGTTCAAGTTTAAGGGAAACACCCTATGGAATGAGGCAGAGATGAGGATTTGTAGGCGAACTAATGTAAATCCGTACTAGTGTGCCAGGCGGAATAGTGCCTAAAGCGATTGCAGGAGCCTCGGGTTCTAATCCCACCTTAGGTACTAATTTTCGTTCGCAGCTTTTCTGCGCAAATACATCGTAAATGTTTGACACTAAAAGTTTCTCGGAATCATAGGCCTATAATTTAATCTGTAGTCTTGAAGTTGTCACACTAAAGTGTGCCTTGAGAGTCGTACATTAGTCAGGTTGTACACAATAAATACTTTTATTGGTTTTATCCTAATAACTAGACCACGGATTTTTAGGTCGTAAAAAAGTGTGTTTTAGGCACCTAAAATAGTAGTTCATTTAGGCTGTATAAAACCTAAAATAGGCTCTAATAAAAATGATGCAGAGAAAATAAAAATAAATTAAAATACACAGTGTTGACAGTATTAACATCTTATTAGTCATTAAAACAAGGAGAATGAATATTTACACAGTTGCAGAGCATAGCAAACTACAACATTAATGTTGAACATAACTCTAAATATTTTTAAGTTCCTGCAAGATAAAGATCTCCGTAAAAAAGATGTGGCAATGGTTTAATTAACACATTCGTAGTTTCACATATTCTGACCATAGTTGGTTTCACAATAAATAACCAAAATCTTTTCTAGGTTTTCTAGTGAAAAACTGTGGCGCTTGTCAGTCAGAATCAATTTATACGCTGAAAAAGAACGTTCTACATCAACAGATGTGACAAGGGCGTACTTCATTTTCAGCACATGTTGGACAGGAATGCTATAGTCAGGAGTGCTGGATTTTCCACTAAGTATGTCGGAAGATGCAAACAACTCCTTCAGGCCAGTGTTCTTCTGCAAAACCGTTTGCATTTTCATCCGTACTTTTTCCCCTACTTCACCTGGCGCTTCATTAATTTTCATTTTGAATTCTTCAAGCAAAGAAATATTGTCCTAGATAGATCTACCTGAGGCTTCTAATTGTGAAATTATTCTTTCCATAACCGTGTAGTGGGCCTTAATGTAAGATAAGTCCCGTTTTAAAGAAGAATCTTTGAGTAACTACATTGCTGCAGTTACGGATGCAGCTTCCTCAGGTATATTTTCAACCACCTTCTGGACAGCTGAGAGATGCGTACTGCAGTACTCTGCTGCTATCAGCCACGTGCCCCAGCGGGTGACAACAGGCCCTGGCGGCAGTGGGACATCTGGAAGCTGTTCTTTGAACGCCCGTATTCTTGATGGTGCCTTCACCATAGATATTACTTTATTTCCTTTAGGAAATTGTAGCCGTACTTGCTCTGCTATGCGGTTGATCCCATGTACTACACAACTTACGTACAGCATCAATGGATAGAATACTTTTAATAGTTGAAACGCTGCTATCATATATGCAGCAGCATCAGTGACGGCCAGATGCACCTTATTCCCATCCACTACGTTTGGGTATAGTACCTTAAGCCCATTGTTCACATACTGTGTTATTCTTTGTTGGTTAGTTTTTGCAAGCTGTTTTGAGTAAATCAAATGAGCCCTGGATTGAGCATCTGGATCTAGCATGCCAATAATCAGGTTTGCAATGTAACGGCTAAGACTGTCAGTAGTTTCATCCACAGAAATCCATATACAAGATTCTCCAACATTTTCTCGAATTCTGTGCAATGCAGCATTGTAAGCTGAATCCACATAATTCTTAGGTAAAGTTGACTCTGCAGGAATAGACTGATGGCAGTACTTTTCAAGAAAACCTCTGAAAATAGGGTTTTCTAATTTCCGAAAGGGGAGGTTTACTGCCACAAATGCATGACACAAATCACAGCAGAACCCCTTTTTTTCCCGGCGAATTCACCAAATTTATTGGTTAAAAGAGTTTGCTTCAATTTTCACTTTCGTTCAACATTAGCTTTATGTGCGATTCCATCTGCATGCTGAGTTAAGTGAGTTTTCTTAACACTCGAAACCTAATACGAGAGAAAAGGTAAATGCAGTTCAGAATCGCCTATAAAGAGTATTTCGTAGTACTAAAGGATAGCGATAAAAAAGAATCCTAAGTGACAGGAAAATAAGAAGTCTAAGAAAAACAGCAACTAATCTCCTTGTTGCATGCTTGGCAGATAATAATTTTCCCATCTGTTGTATCAGGGCCGGCGCAAGGCACGTGCGAAACGTGCGGCCGCACGGGGCGGCAAATCTGCCAGCCCCCATTAAAAAAAAAAAAAAAAAAGACAAACTCAACATTCAGCCCAAGAGGGGATTCGATAGCAAACCTCGGAGGGAGCGCTTCGGGAACTGTGCCATGGGGCCTCGACTACCTGCCGACCGCCCCTGTTGTACCAGGGGAGGGAGGAGGACTGATTTCTTCCTCGCCACTGTGGCAGCGCCGTCGTGTTTACGCCAGAGGAACAGGGTGGGGGAAGCAGTCTGGCATACACGCCAGTCAAATTGTCTAACTACCTTACATGCCAGTATTCTTATGAGTGGAGCGCTGCCAGCCTGTTACGCGCCATGAGTTTACGCACAGCTAATTTTGACGAACTCGAAATCTAATTTGGAAATTCAAATGCAATGTTCGATACTGTGGTTACATGTTAAGCCTGAAGCAATTTTGCTAAGTGCTTCAATGGCACTTTAGGAGTGTTTTATTATTCCCGTATTATGGAAAAAATGGTTGAACATTACTACAGTCAATACGCTGCGAGTAATTACAAGTCAGTTGCAGTTATCAGTCAGTCCAGTGCCAGCTGTCACCAGTGCCACATCGTAAACAGCGCTAAGTATCTGAATTTAATTTGTGTCAAATTTAATTTGCCATTCTAGTTCATTTTCGTTAGTACTCTGTTTTAAGAGGTTTATTCCCGCGTACTTGCAGATTTCGTTTGTACTACTGTTTTAATAGTTTATTCTATCGTATTTGATAAATACCGTTGTGTTTAGTCTTCGTCTTTGACCGGTGTATTTCAAAACAAGTCAGAGACCGTTACTAAGCTCGTTATCAGTCAGTCCAGTGCCAGCTGCCACCAGTGCCGCGGCGTTAACAGCGCTAAGCTGCCGGACTCAGTTTTGTTGATTTGACAGTGTAGTTACCACTGACCACAGTTCAGTCAGCAGCCAGCCGCCTTCATTAGAGTACTAGGCTTCTTTAAAATTGTTAATTACTGTTAATTGTATCGATAGGATGGATAGGATGTGTGCCTGCTGTGTGCGGACGCAGGAGGAGTTGGCCGCGGTTCGCGAACAGCTGAGCGTGCTGTTGGCTACGGTCAGCCGTCTTCAGGCTGCTGTCTCGGGGTGCAGCGATGGTGGGGAGTCTGGTGAGTCGAGTGGGACACCTCAGGTGTCTCACGCTACGCTCTCTGTCCCTGCTACCGAGGCACCTTCAGGTATACCGGACGTCGTCGAGCCGCCTTCTCCGCAAGGGGAGTGGCGGGTTGTACGGCGTTCGCGTCGCTCGAGGCGGAAGGCCAATGTGGAGGCTGGACGTCGGTCCGCGCCCGTTCGTCCTGTGAGTGAAAGTGTGGCCACTCCTTCAGCAGGGTTCGAGCAGGTGCACGGGGGGAGGGGATTATTAGTTATTGGGAGCTCCAATGTTAGGCGCGTGATGGAGCCCCTTAGGCAGATAGCGTCCAGATCTGGAAGGAATTCCAACGTGCACTCGGTGTGTTTGCCGGGGGGCCTCATCCGAAATGTGGAGGCGGCCTTGCCGGCGGCTATCGAGGGTGCGGGGTGTAGTCGACTGCAAGTCGTGGCTCACGTCGGAACCAATGACGCTTGTAGCTTGGGTTCTGAGGACATCCTCAGGTCCTACGAGCGGCTGGCGGAATTGGTGAAGGCTGTTGCCTTCGCACGCGGGGTGCAAGCAGAGCTGTCGATTTGTAGCATTGTTCCCAGGGTTGATCGGGGTCCTTTGGTTTGGAGCCGAGTGGAGGGTCTGAACCAGAGGCTTCGCCGACTCTGTGACAGTCATGGCTGCAGATTTCTGGATCTGCGTTATCGGGTGGGGAATTGTAGGGTGCCCCTAGATAGATCAGGGGTGCACTACACTAAGGAAGCGGCTACTCGGGTAGCAGAGTACTTGTGGAGTGCACATGCGAGTTTTTTTTGGCTAGGCGCTAACTCTGATGAGCACTCGCCTGTCAGCATTCAAACAGCGAATTCAGGCCACGTTCGGAACAAAAATTCGAACATAAAAATATTAGCCGCGAACTTACAGAGTATTAGAAACAAAGTTCCCGAATTTGCAGCGCTGCATGGAAGTTATTGCGCTCAGATAGTTTTAGGCACCGAAAGCTGGCTAAATGATGATGTGGCAAGTTCAGAAATATTTAGCGAAGCGTGGAATGTATATCGGAAAGATAGATCTGATACAACTGGAGGAGTGTTCATCGCTGTGGACAAAGATATTGTTTCTACTGAGATCGAGGTTGAAAGTAACTGTGAAGTTATCTGGGCACGCATAACAGGTCTAAAAGAAGTAAAGTTAATAGTTGGGTGTTTTTACCGCCCCCCCCCCCCCCCCAGTGCTGCTGTAGCAGTTTTAGAATCATTCAAGGAAAGTCTACACCAGGTAGTGCATAGGTATCCGGACCATGTAATATTAGTCGGAGGTGACTTCAACCTTAAGAGTATAGATTGGGACCTCGCTAGTTACATTTCAGGCGGTACAGACAAGCAGTCTTGCGAGCTACTTTTGGACACATTCTCCGAAAACTGTCTTGAGCAGTTAAACCGGCAACCCACGCGCAATGGAAATATTCTAGACCTTATAGCCACAAACAGGCCTCACCTTATTAACGATGTCTGTGTAGAGACAGGAATTAGTGATCATGATATCGTCATAGCGTCGATGGTGACCAAAGTTCATAAACCAGTCAAGAAGGCTAGGAGCGTGTTTTTGTTGGGAAAAGCCGACAAGCAAATGTTACGATCGCACTTAGAAAATGAATGGGCATCGTTTAATTCTGGGACTATGGATGTAGAGGAATTGTGGACTAAATTTAAGTGCATTGTTAATGAAGGGTTAGAGAAATATGTGCCAGTAAAGACGATTAAGGATGGAAAAGATCCACCGTGGTATAATAATAATGTTAGAAAGCTGCTGAGAAAGCAAAGGCTGTTGCACTCTCGATTAAAAAAAGAACACGCAAATGATGACAGGCAAAAGTTAGTAGAGATTCGTGCGTCTATAAAAAGATCGATGCGTGAAGCATACAATAATTATCACAGCCATGCCTTAGCAAAAGATCTGTCCGAGAACCCGAAAAAATTCTGGTCCTATGTAAAATCGATAAGCGGGTCAAAGCCCACTGTCCAGTCACTAATTGATCATTCCGGGGCAGTAATAGAAGAAAGCAAACGGAAAGCTGAAGTTCTAAATTTAACCTTTAAGAAATCTTTCACGCAGGAGGACCACACAAATGTACCATCATTTGATCAACGTACTAATTCCGAAATGGGGGACATAGCAATAGGTATTTCTGGTGTACAGAAGCAGCTGAGAGAGCTAAATACGAAAAAGTCTGCTGGTCCGGATGGAATACCAGTTCGGTTTTACAAAGACTATTCTGCGGCATTGGCCCCCTACTTAGCTTGCATTTATCGCAAATCTTTAATTCAGCGCAAAGTTCCTAGTGATTGGAAAAAAGCGCAGGTGACTCCCGTGTATAAGAAAGGAAAGAGAACTGACCCACACAATTACAGGCCAATATCGTTGACATCGGTTTCATGTAGAATTTTGGAGCATATTCTCAGTTCGAATATAGTAAATTTCCTTGAAACGGAAAAGCTTCTTTCCATGAATCAGCACGGGTTTAAGGAAACATCGTTCATGTGAAACGCAACTTGCCCTTTTCTCACATGACATCTTGCGAGCCAAGGACGAAGGGCAACAGGCGGATTGTGTTTTTCTCGACTTCAAAAAGGCGTTCGACATGGTGCCACACTGCAGACTGCTAACGAAGATACGAGCTTATGGAATAGGTTCACAGATTTGTGACTGGCTGGAAGACTTCCTAAGTAATAGAACGCAGTACGTTGTTCTCGACGGCGAGTCTTCATCAGAGACGAGTGTATCGTCAGGCGTGCCCCAGGGGAGTGTGATGGGACCGCTATTATTTTCTATCTATATAAATGATCTGATGGACAGAGTAAGTTGTAATTTGCGGCTGTTTGCTGATGATGCTGTGGTGTATGGGAGGGTGTCGTCTGTAACTGACTGTAATAGCATACAGGTTGACTTAGACAAAATTTCTAGTTGGTGCGAAGAATGGCAGCTAGCTCTCAATGTAGAAAAATGTAAGGTGATGCGCATGAGTAGAAAAAACAATCCTATAATGTTCGAATACAGCATTAGTAGTGAGCTTCTTGATGCTGTCGCGTCGTTCAAATATCTAGGCGTAACATTGCAGAGCGATATGAAATGGAACGAGCATGTAAGAACAGTTGTAAGGCAGACAGCCGACTTCGGTTTATTGGGAGAATTTTGGGAAGATGTACTTCACCTGTAAAGGAGACCGCGTATAAAACGCTTGTACGACCACGTCTTGAGTATTGCTCAAGTATTTGGGACCCGCAGCAGATCGGTTTGAAGGAAGACATAGAGGCGGTTCAGAGGCGAGCAGCTAGATTTGTTACCGCTGGTTCGACCAATGCGCGAGTGTCACGGAAATGCTCCGGCAACTCAATTGGGGATCGCTGGAAGAAAGACGACGTTCTTTTCGTGAATTTCTGTTAAGTAAATTTAGAGGGCCGGAATTTGAAGCTGAGTGTAGTACGATCTTGCTGCCGCCTACTTACATTTCGCGTAAAGATCACAAAGACAAGATAAGAGAAATTAGGGCTCGTACGGAGGCATATAGGCATTCTTTTTTTCCTCGTTCAATTTGGGAGTGGAATAGGAAAGGAAATGCCTAGTAGTGGTACAGTGTACCCTCCGCCACGCACCTTACGGTGAATTGCGGAGTATGTATGTAGATGTAGATGTAGAAGGGATAAAGATATTGCTAGTAAGCTTGACATAAGTTGCGTTTCGACGTAATTTTGAAAATTTTTGCTATCCGTTTCTGAGTGACAGTCTGACGTTTTGGTTTCTGATCTGTGAAACATTTGTCTCCGCCTGCGTGAACAACAATCAAACTCTGACCGGCACTTTTGTTTGACAATACTATTCGCCCACTATCACTTTACCAACATTTATTTACTGTATAATGCAGGTGAATCCACGTTTCATCTAAGTAAACTACTGGTCGCTTTGATTCTGATGAACACACCCTCTCGTCCGCATAAAACAAAACGTTAATTTTGACACCTTCTAAAACGAAAATCCATTGACAGAACATCGCAGGGTGCACAAAAGCCGACCTAGAGAGAAGGATGTAAGGTTATTTTAATTTATTATTAGATAATTTGGTTTGCAGAAATTATTTTTTCAGGTACAGCCAATTAAGAATACTGCTTATTGAGGTGACAACTTCAAGCTCTCATTCTTCGTAAAGTATTTGATTCAGAAAAACGTAATTTTGCTACACAATCTATACATATTACAAAATGTGTGTGTGTTTGGGTTGAGGGGGGGCGATATCAGTCAAACTTGGTACACATCAGAAAACATAGTTCAGGAGTTAAGACGACATAAGGAATGAAATTCGCTAAAAACTGCCATCCACACCATGCGATAATGTTCCATAAATGATCGTAAACTAATGGACCGATTTTAACAGAATTATGTACACATTTTTGCCTTCAGAACACAATACATATGAGGGTAAAAACCACATACAATACAAATTTATTTTATTTATTTAACATGCTCCATTACATAGTAATATTACACGTAATACTACAATACATATGTCAGGAGACGTGAAATAATAAACAGTAAGCGTCACAAAAAAATGCCCATCATGCTGCGTGTGATAAGAATTTATTCATCCACTACTGCGAATGAAAACACTTAGCCAAACTTTATCTCATTGACAATCCCAACAAAATTATGAAAGGGAAAAGGTTTATAGCTACTACTTTTCCACTGTTCGTGCAGCCACGAAAGTAAAAATCGTAAGACTATAACTTGTTAGAAAGTTACTATATTTTTCCAGCATTCATCTGTGTGTGTATTTTTCTGCAACAAAAAACAGGTTGAAGTCAAACGGAACTAACTAGTAGTTAGAATAGAATTTTAAATTTAAGTTTTTGTACGGTATTAAAAAGCCTCCTTGCCACTTTCCTTTAGTTTTTTCTTTAAGAAATTGGCAAATCAGAGACGATGAAAGCCAAATAAACAATGACAGCAACAGTTAGTTTTACGTAATCGTTCTTTACAGGCTGGATCGAAACATGTCTGACGGTAGAAAAAGACTGTCTGGCAGTGAATATAGGAAAAGACGGGCGCTGAAGGAAGATGACGATAAGAAGCAAAAGGATGCACTACAACGATATTTCAAGCCAAAGAGAGAACGACCTAGCAGCGGCGAGGGTGGAAAAATAGATCCTGAAATTACAGAAACTTATGGAGCTACTGCAGCTACATCTTTATCTTCAGGACTTGACCAGAAAGTTGACGAACACAGTACTGCGACCACCGCATACAGTAGCAGTGCTGACGGTGGGCCATCCACAACATGTTCAACAGACCTCACCTGGACTCCTGCTTTTCGACGATAGCTCCGATATTGAAACATCAGGCAGAACTGAAATTAGGCGACTTGATTCTCTACCGGAGGAACATCAGCCGAGGTACTCACCACCGGAGAAGGGACTGAAGGCGAGCCTAAACTGGAAGAGACAGTTGGATCAGATCCCAGAAGATGGCCGGAAATAATTACCAACTGCATTCGAACGACGGTGGTCATCCGAGGTCCACCCGAGCGCATTAAGGAAGCTGCAGAATGTCCTAAAACGCGGAAAACCGGCGTTTCAGCCCTGTGCACTACAGCGATTCTTTGAAAAATGTAGAAAAAGCAGATAAGACATTGGTTGGTGTACTCAAAGAACAAGGATGCTATGTTCTGCTTTTGTTGCAAAAATTTTTCATCTACAGTAAAAGTTGCAAAGAACTGTATAACCGACTGGCGGCACCTTGCTTCGTATCTCGAAGTCACGGAAAGTCTACCGATTATTTGAATTTACATATAAAGTAGACCGTGTTTTCTGAGGGGATGAAAAAGTCACGAACTGTCGACGTACATGATCAAAGGCTTCTGAATAGTGAAAGAAAACATTGGAAAAATGTTATTGGGCGCTTAATAGCAATAATTCATTTCCTGGTTCGGCAATTTCTGCCTTTGAGAGGAAGTACAGATACACTCTTTCAGCCTGACAACGGAAACATCTTCAAACTCGTTGAATTTTGGTAAGTTCGACACTGTGTTGATGGAGCACCTGCACAGAACAAAGCAAGGTGAGAACAAGGGTCATCATTATCTTGGAAAGGAAACACAGAATGAAATAATTCATCTTACTGGATCATCTATAACCAACAACATTCTATTAATGATGAAATCTGCAAAGTATTACAGTATAATTCTGAACTGCACACCAGATATTTCAAAAGTTGATCAGATGACAGTTGTGGTACGTTTCGTCCAGGAGGCAAGACTAGACGGGGTATACGATGTCCGAATTCGGAAGCATTTCCTGTAATTTCTTCCAGTGCCCGATTCTCCAAGCTCCACTTTGACGCAGGTTGTACGCAAGTTTTTGGAAGAAAAAAAATCCTGTTGTGTAATATGAGAGGCCAAGGATGTGGAAATGGAGCAAAGGAAACAAGTCTGGTCTCCAGAAAAGAATTTCAGATATTAACAAGAGAGCATATTATATACCATGTAGCAGTCACTCATTGAATCTTATTGTCAACGATGCCACAATGTCTTCTAAATATGCTGTTTCCATGTTTTCGACAGAGAAGAGCTTGTATGATTTCTTCTCGTCCTCCGTTCGACGTTGGAATGTCTTGAAGAAGCACCTGCCTAACCTGACGCTGAAGTTACTGAGCGATACTAGGTTGGAAAGTCGTATCGATGCACTTACTCCCCTGAGGTTTCAAATTGGAGGCGTTTATGATGCACTGGTTCAAATATCAGAAGAATTCGATCGAATGACCGCTCACGAAGCAACGTCACTTGCGAATCAAATAAAAAAATTACACCTTTCTCACTTCTCTGGTAATCTGGTACAACGTTCTGCTTCACATCAGTGTAGTCAGTAAGACCCTCCAGACCATTGGCATAAATGTTTCTGAGGCCGTGGAAATGCTTGAAAAAACGAAAGCATATTTTGAGACCTGCAGAACAGAAGAAAAGTTTGTATCTTTCTTGACAGATTCCAAAGAATTGGCTACAGAATTAGAGTTAGAAGATCTAACGTTACCACGTATTAGTGTTTCCTGGCGACGAAGTAAGAAGCCAATATACTTTACTTATGAAGGAAGGGATGAGACAATAGATGACCCAACAAAACGTTACAAGATTGAATTCTACTATTATCTTTTAGATATAGTAACCACATCTTTGGATGAGAGATTCAATCAACTGAAATCGGCGAGCTGAAGAATGCACCTGCTGACAGCCTGGACACAAAGTGTAGAAACCTTGCAGCGATTTTGCAAGATCATGAGTCAAGCGACATTAATGCACTAGAATTGAGGGAAGAACTAAAAAGTGCTTTCAACATTGTTGAAACCTGGAATAGGTCCAAAAGAGACTCTGAAGTTTATAGGAAGACATAATTTTTGCCCTGATGTCAAGGTTGCTCTGAGAATTCTCCTAACACTCCCAGTGACAGTTGCGAGTGGTGAGAGGAGTTTCTCAAAACTGAAATTGATAAAGACATACCTCCGATCAACGATGAGCCAAACTCGTTTGAATGATCCTGCAACAATTTCGATTGAGCACGAGCTTGCACAGGAGTTAAATTACACAGATCGTGTGAAAGAGTTTGCACAATCAAAACACAGGAAGGTTCGATTTGTCTAGTATGTTTTTAAATTTTTATATTATCTTCAGCGTCTTGGATATTTACTGTGTTGATTCTTATTTTGTTCAACATTAAATAGTTATTGTAAATATTATTGTTCAAACCAAATTATCGATAAATTGTAAATATATTTTGTTTTCCGTTAAATACATTATCTGTTCAAAACCATTGAAAAATGTTTGTTTACCTTAACCGTAAGTTCATGCCGCGCGGGATTAGCTGAGCGGTCTAAGGCGCTGCAGTCATGGACTGTGTGTCTGGTCCCGGCGGAGGTTCGAGTCCTCCCTCGGGCATGGGTGTGTGTTTTTGTTCTTATGATAATTTTGGTTGAGTAGTGTGTAAGCCTAGGGACTGATGACCTTAGCAGTTAAGTCCCATAGGATTTCACACACATTTGAACATTTTTGTTAATTTACAAGGCTTATTAAAATTAGCTAAATTTCTTCAGCCAGGTTTGATTCCATTTTTGAGCTGGTGCCCAGCGACTGCCTTGTACAAATCTGTAGAGGATGTCACCAATCACTCGCAATTTTTGTTTTTATTTTCCACATATACATAGATTTCGGGCACAGTATGACTATTCTCAAGGTCCTATAGAATTAACGCTATTAAGTGTAAATAGTCATGAAAGGCATAAGTACAAATGTTTATGCAAATAGGAACTTATGAAGAAAATAGGTTTTTACCTAAAATCCTCAGTCTACTAATAACAATAGCAGATATCGGACAGTTTCGCAAACAAGTGTGGTAACCTCTTTTGATGACTCGGTGGTTATAAAACTGTGGTGCTTATGTAATACAGAGACCTAAAAATCGGTTTCAGGGTTCTCTGAATTCTCCATTTCATCGAATTTAACAGTTTTGGATGTCCCGAGAAGCCAAGATGGGGACTTTGTCCAACTTTGGCATATGTCAATAATACTCTCAGTGCTCTTTCTAACAGACAGTCGTTTCTACGATTCTCTAATGACGTCTTTGCTTGCTGTCGAATGTTGAAAAGTTGTCCCGTATGTGAAAGAGCAGCGATATGGCATGCAGGCGCCTGGGGACCGAACTAATTTTTAATGCTTTTCACACAAGGAGACTGAGGGAGCGTCAATTTCGTTATGGTAGGAAGTGTGTAAACAGGGTACAGGGGGGAGGGAGCAGGCCACTGAGACAGTGCACAGGACAGAGCAACGCCGACAGGTTCATCAAATCGGCAATCCAAATGTTGACAGTTCAACAGTGTCAATACATAGAAGTAGCCACAACACCCCTTATTAAAAGTATTCCCGTTTGTTCCTCTGTAACCTGGGGTGGATATAAGACTCATTTTTACACGCATAAACCATTTTCGTCGGTCAAAACGTGTACGAAATATCTTCAGGTTCTGTGTAACGTAAATCAGCGTCTTTCAGTTTTGATAGTGTGTGCAACAGAAGTAAGAAAGACGGAGGGGCGATTTGGTCGTCCGTCTCGCGCGGCCCTATCTCCAGCGGCGTCCTTCGCGACGCTTGTTCACTAGAGTTGTGAATTATGTTTCTCATTAAGCCATAAATAAAAACATGCTTCTCCACCCACTACAAATATTCCGTATGACATATGATACTTTCTATTGGCCGTTTTTTATGAAACTTGCAGGGCTTTCATTTTCGGCCATAAAAATCAAAATTGAGCGCGCGTTGCGGCGTCCTGGGAGCTCTAATAAAAGGCTTCCCGCTGCGCCGCCCACGCCCTTCATAACTGGCGCCACTCGTCCGTCGCAGACAGGGGCCCACAACAGAGACAGGTATCCGAAAAAAAACCTTTGTAAATCTACGGGACTTAACTACTTTGGATATTAGTCAACGAAAATGTTCAAATGTTTGTTAAGATTATGGGACTTCACTACAGGGTCATCAGTCCCTAAACTTACAAACTACTTATGAACTACATTATACTAAAGACGGCACAAATATCCATGCCCGAGGGGGATTCGAACCCCCGACCGTAGTGGCCGAGCAGACCGTGACTGAAGCGCCTCAGTCTCCTTGGCCACCGCGGTCGGCCTATTAGTCAACAGGCTTACAAACTACTTAAACTAAGCTAAACTAACCTATGGACAACACTCACACACTCATGCCCTAGGAAGGCGGCCAGCAACAGCACGCCCCTCAGGGAGACGCCTGCGGCCGCGGTGGCCGAGGTGACTGAGGCGCTCCAGTCACGGTCAGCACGGCCACTACGGTCGGGGGTTCGAATCCCCCCTCGGGCATGGATATTTGTGCCGTCCTAGTTCGTAAGTAGTTCATAAGTAGTTTGTAAGTTTAGGGACTGATGACCCCGTAGTTAAGTCCCATAAGCTTAACAAACATTTGAACATTTTTTGGAGACGCCTTAGACCGTTCGGCTACTCCACTGCGGCAGGTATCTGCAGTTTACAGTGGGAGACAGATGCTGCATCGGTCCGTAGTAGAAATGTCCGTAACATCCAATCCGTGTGATCAGTCCTTTTGAGTTCCAGCTGACGGATTTAAAGCTCTCGTTTCTGATTACTCTTAAGACTCGGTGTATTACAGGAGGTAAATTATACTTAACATGTATGTAATCTAAATATGTTTCAGAGAACGACCTTTTCGAATGATTCTGGTGACGTAACTTGCATATTGAAAAATACTCTCCTTTCGTTAAACGCTTTAAAAATTTGAATGAAGCAAATGCTAAAACAGAATTTAATCCATTCCATGATAACTTGCATCATCATTTCAAAATAACTTATTGCATAAATTAACCGAAAAGGTAATTAAAATGTCATTTAAAAATCATGGTTTCCTAGAGGCATTACTTTTGTGTGAAAGTAAAGAGAAATCTATATATTGGCAAGAATAAGTACAAATCTTAAAATAGGTGAACAGTAAAAAATACCAAAACTGACTAAGAAAAAGTATTAAAAATCAAGGAATATCCTCAGTATGTTATTAATAAATAATTTCGCTAGCAGATTTACGGCTACATGGAATGTAGTGATACGAGAGACGGGACAACCACCCACCAAACACAAAGTAAGATATCATCACTACTAAAAACTGAAGGGCTATAAATGATATCTTTAAGCTAGCACTGTTTTTAATATTTTTTAGAAATTATTTCCATAATATTGTATAAATTCGATAAAAAGAGTTCAAGAGAAAAATCACAGTGCTATGTAGAAAAAGTAACGCTGATATAATTGAGTTATATGATTGTACCACCAGATTCTCATTGTGAAATTAATAACATTTTAAATTTTACCAAAACGTTATATTCCCCATATTTAATGGTTTTTTGAACAGATAAATAACGATTTGTCCCCACATAATATGATCTGTTTTGCCTGAAATGTTTTAACAGTAACTAAGGACATTTTCCCAGACAGATTCGCACATACCATTGTTGGAAAAGAAAGTTGTTAGGAGAGATATTAATGACTACCGACGTATTTCCCTACTGACATCATTTCAATTATTCAGAAAGTTATGTATTCTAGACTAGTATCTCCTCTGACTAACTATAACATCCACTATAATTCACAGTTACGCTTTCAGAAGAATTGTTCTACTGAAAGTGCCATTTTATTTGAGTGTATTAATCACAATATCCCCCAAGAGAAACAGTGATTTTAATGTAGTTGATAAAGTAGCAAACAAATGGTTAACGCCATATCAAACTAAAATAATGCAGCCAGTTGTATTTGGTAATTCATGCAATGTAACAGGGAAAAATTCTTATGACTGAGATAAATCACATAAGGGTTCTCCAAGACTCAATCTTAGGTCCATCATTGTTCCTCATACATTCAAACGATATTTGGCGCAAAGTACAAGGGGAATTAGATCCTTCTGAGGATGGCTCTACTATTTTAATCAGATCAAGAATATATGCAACAACAAAATTAATGGTAAACAATATTCTTAAAAGTGTTGTAGTTTGGAAACTTCAAAACGTTTTGGTATTCATACTGATGAGAAGTTAAACTGGGAAGTGTACTCCTGAAACAATTTACTGCAGTCACATTTCCACTTAGAATTACTGCAAATGTTGTGCAGATACAAGATGTAAGTTGATGTATTTAGTATATTGTCATATTTTCTGGGGAAACTCAACTTTAAGGGAGAAATTGTTTATCAAACCATATTGTAAGAATAATATGTGGCTCTCACTCATGGTCATGTTGTAGACATCTGTTTAAACAGTTGGGCTATATGACTACTACATTCCATAATATTTATCCCTGCATGAAGTTTATTGTAATTAATCCACTGCAGTTCAAAGGATCATTTATGTATACATGGTGAGTCACATAAGATATAACACCAATTTTATTTCATGAACAGTTACACGCATCCAAACGCGGTTTTTGGAACATGTTAGAGGATCGAGGGGCACTTACTTTTTGTTTGGTGAACGGTTTTAGAACTGAGATATTGAAGCAAGTACTTAAAAAAAAAAAAAAAAAAAAAAAAAAAAAAAAAAAAAAAAAAAAAACTGCAATAGCTCATGAGAACACAATTTCAGTGACACAGCGTCTGTTAATGTTGACACTGAAACCTATCAAAAATTTTGAGAAATGAGCTAGAAATTGAGGATGCTGTGGCCGAAATCTGCGTTAGAGAGCTGTCTCGCTCTGAAGCATCAGACTGTCCACATATTTGAATATCGACTTGTCTGTACTGCAGGCCTCCCATTTCTGCTATAACATCCATTGCATGCAGATATGTACACGAATGAGGAGAAGCTGCATATACTTCTTTTATAAAGTGAATGTAAAATTAATGCCGTCCAAACAGTACTGAACACCAGTGTCCGACCCATCAGGCACGATCACCAATCATCAAGACGCTATTGCGGACAGACTGCTTGAAGATCAAAACAAGAAAGAAGACTGCAGCCGTCAGACAGAAGCTGTCCTAGCTACGATGCAAATGAATCCGCACAGTGGTACGAGACATACTGCCAAGGAATGTGGAATCAGCCAGACGAGTGTCGTTCGCTTCCTGCACCGACACAAACACCACCCCTATCACACGTCTCTACATCAGGCACTCGAGGGACCATGATTTCGAACATCGTAGATTACTTTGTCGGTTTGCCCTTCAGCATCAGAGACGACACTACTTTTTCCAACATGTGCTCTTTACCGATGAAGTAACGTTTATTAACGACGGTAATGTAAATTTGCATGCCAGACGACATGCATCGTCGAATTGCTGGTGTATGTTCTAACATATCATACAGTGTAATTACATGTGTTCATTATTCTTTCGAATGGCTATTTCAAATGTGCCTCTCCGTCCATGGTCAACATTTGGAACACATCTTGAAATAAAGAAGTAAGTTGTTTTCCTGTAAACCTAATGTTAAGTACTTTGCGTGGTTACCAAAGTACTGTTATTAAACTGTATATTACAGTTGCATGAGTACAAAATTTGCAATGCAATGTCAAATAACTCTACAGCGTGTATTGCATTGTCATTTCGCACTTACGTTCAGCATGAAAAGACGTTTCGTTAGTAACAATATTTATTTTACTTTTTATAAGTGGTCGCCAAATTATTTTTAATAAAATGTTTAGTTTAATGAACGTATCCCACATGATATAAATTAGAGCAGTCTACAGTAGGTTGAGACAGTTATTTGACAGCATGTATTGTACGTCTTAGAAGCACAGAGCCACCACAGGAAACGGTAGGTCAATTATTCCTTAAGTATTTTAGATATGTCATACATAAGTTACATTTTTTCGCTTGTAAGACCTATTTATTTTTGAAGCATAAACAAGTTGTTTCTCTGTTTCAGCTCACGTACATCCGAGAAGATAAACAAATGTGAACTAGTTTTCGTAAGCCCTTTGTGATACGGTAGATTCTAGCCTATGTGATATGTCAATATACAATATTCGGAGGTGAATCTGCATCCACTGTTGATCTTAAGTTGGTTCAAGGGGAAACAAAGCATTACCATAGTCGCACAGGACTACTTTAAGGTATACAATGACGTATCCTGGTCTGTGACGCCTGCTTGATATTGTTTGTACTGCTAATCCCGATTCCGGCCACTGTGACCTCAAATTTAGGACATTTCTCGATCTTTTTTACGGCAGGTATCAACGTTAACATTACCAAACGCTAGATCACTGTAATTGTCTTCTCAAGAGTTTTGAATGCAATTATAAAATTTAAGCGGTTCCCTTAAAAAAGGAGCATGCTTACCTCAGTTGATGCCGGTGCTAAGCACTTCACTACACAAAAATATATGTGATCACTTGACGTTCTAGAATGCGCCTAAAGCCAGGTACGATATGTGTAACTGTTCACGAAATAAAAGGGAAGGTACATTTTATGTGACTCACCCCGTATAACTATCATTCAATAAATAAATAAATAAATAAAATAAAGTAAATGAAAGAAAATCGTACAGTATTCCAAACAAAGGCTGTCTTCAGTACAAAAATGAGCGCACAAAAAGTGAAAATGAGTCGAAGACGTAAAATGTCTGTGAGATAGCAAAGTTAAATAATAAAGCGCATTTAAAAAGTTATTGTAGTGTGTAAAGGTTGACATGCAAGAGTCAGTAGCTCACATTTGTATGTTAACACTGCAGCATACAACGCATGAATGCTGCTGCAATGGTAGCATGTTTTTAATAATGAGCCGGGCTCAGTGGCGTAGCGGTCTGCGGCGCATCAGTCACAGTCTGCACGGCCGCTACGGTCGGGGATTCGAATGGAAGTTTGTGTCGTCTGTAGTATAAGGTAGTTTATAAGTAGTTTGTAACTTTAGACACTGATGGCCCCGCAGTTAAGTCTCTTAAGCTTAACAAACATTTGAACATTTAATAATGAAATATGCGTCTCTAAGTGTAATAAAAAATAAACTATGCTTCTTCATTGATTTTTATTTTGAATAGTTAAATATTTAGTGTTAATTTCTTCATACTGGCAAATGAATTTAATCAAATTTGTGTTTTGTATCAATTCAAGGAGTTTATAAAATTGAATGGGTTCTTCAACATAGACTTTTGAGATCTGTAGGAAAGAGACGTGGATTTAAGTAATAAGAACACCAAATATTACGACCGTAACACTGAATCTGAACTGGAAGTTGAGACGGTAATGATTTCATAGAGATAACATACATGCCGGAGTTCTTCACTGGAAAAGTCAAAACCACTTGTTGGTACTATAGTGAGGCTGCTGAAATCCTAAGAGGAAAATGAGAGAAAATGCAATGCAAAGATTTTTCCATGACTGAAGGGAAATTTGAGAGACATCACGGGCGAATTTTGCACTTTCCGGAATAAAACTGACTCTTATATTTTTTATGAAATTATATACAGTACAAATACAGATATAAAGGATAGTGAGACGTGCATCAGTTCTCATGCAATATGCATTATAAAGAAATATCCAGTAATGTTATAAAAGCTGCTTTGCTCATTATTATTTTTTGATTATGTTACGACATGGTGGCCTTGTGGGCCGGGAAGGCTTCTGGGAAGTGGATGGTAGAAGACAGATAGCGTGAGTTGCCTTGATTTAAGAATAAAACAAGAGATTTTGGTTGTTCTTGGCGTCATGTTGCGAGCACCACCGCGCAGGAATTGCGGGAAAGCAGCGGTGTTGCAGGACCCCCGGATTAAGCCCGCTGAGGGCACGCTCGACATCTGACTGTGGCGTCATTAGCACTTTGGCAATGATGAAGGAGGCCGTGTATCAACTAATCTCAGCGTAACTCAAATAAATGCTGTTCTACTGTGTAGGAGGCCCTTGTCTTCGATACAGTGGGCATGAGTCATACTGGTGCTATCGGGATGTATTGTGCTGATGATACATTCGCCTGCGCACAGACCTCTGTCTATCACTGGGCACATCCCTACATGGTACGATAACTTGTTACAAGTGACGTCAGTGCCGTGCTTTTTAGAAGCGCTGTTTTATTTAGCCGGGATAGTCTGTGCAGAAACAGCCACGAGGCCTTGTGGAGCCCAGAGTCAGAGATGGGTGATGGCCATTGCAAGCTAATGACGAGTGTCCATGGCATGTGGCGCTACTAGCGTCTGGCGTCCACTGCACTCCCAATGCCACGAGGCTGATTGGTGGTCCTTCCGTGTCTCTTCTTCCTCTGGCTCCTGCTATTGGACTGCTTGGTGGGAACCTTCCACCTTGTGTCAATGCATTCGAGGCTGTTGTAATGTCTGGCTGTCCTGGTCGTCTGCAATAAAGCTGGCATTAGCATAGGTGGGTGTCCTTAATAGTCAGTCTCTGACCGGATTACTCCAGACTACTGCAACACGTGAAGGACATCATCTCACTGGTTTCTGCAAATTATATTACATATTTCATTGACTCACATTTATCTACACTTCACATATTACTTACACTTACCACCTTTCAATATATGCACACCTTCTCTTATTATATGCTTTTACTTTTAGTCACTTAATTCTACATAAATGGCTCCATCCTCTATCCTATGGAAAAGAATTTATCTCTGAATTCTGCTAACAATAAAACATTATCCACTAATTTTTACTTAAATCATGAGATTGTTTAGTTAGTGTGAATTTCTCTTTTGTTCTGATCACTCTCCCATTTCCATCTGTCTCTTTTATAACTCCTGATCAGCGTTTCCTTGCTGTGCTCATTAGCGCCAGCCTACTTATTTGGATCTTCAGGTTAATGGTTGGCAGGGATGGGATTTTGGCAACTCTTCTCTTGAGTAGATAGTATACAAAACCTATACTACCACAAAATATAGCTAAATCTCTGCTAGACAATATAATGATTATTTACTGTTAGTCATGCTCATGGCAGTCTTGTAGTATATGCTCCATGAGCTGTCCCATGGTTATACGGTTATGTTGTGAGGCAATCATCCAGTCCAGGGAGGTTATTTCAGTGAAGTCCAGTGCATTGTTAAAAGAAGTTAGGTGTTCTGTGGATAGAATTTCAAACTGTTGATTAGGTACTTAGATTAATGTATGTAGCATTTGTAGAGCTATTATCCCGGTTATTATGGCGAGTAACTGAAATGCTGGAAGAACCAGAAACATCATGGTGCAAATATGGAACTCTGGGAAGAAAATGGAACACAATTGTTTTTTATGAAAGAAAACGAGTGATGTTGGAAGAAAAAAATTATCAGTTGGAAGCAATTTGCACGGTATTGGAAACTTTTGTTGCTTTCAGACAGAGTTCTTACACACTGGATTAATTCACCACAATAAATGAAATGCACCAACCATTTAGAAGTTAATGTGCATGGAATGAACAAATGTCTAGCAAATCAGCTAAATTTGGGATAAAAATTGTACAGAATTTATTCACTCTTTTACTGCAGTAATCTGGACGTTTATTGCGGCATCCAATAACAAGGGCAGCATTGAGTATCTAATATTCGTGAGGGCATAGTCAGGGTATGCAGAAATTATAACAATGAGTAGATGAGGAATGGGCATTCTAACACAGAGTCCAAAATCAATCATTTAAAGTCTATTTTATTGCTATCAAAATCAGTTTTTGTCCATATTTTTACCGTGATACAATCACAAAAATAGGAAAATGCATGAATGAGACACTTTGATGAATAATATATATTTACATATATACAACTACTAACGACTAAATAACTATATACAATATTTAAAATATACAAACATAATATTTATAATTAACTATAATGTCCATGTGGAAGTGTATTTATTCCATCATGCATAATATGTCTTTTATCATAATTTGCACTGAATGCTATATTGTTTAATTTCACTGTATATATATCATGTTTATAACTTAGAATTAAATTAATTGATCTATATAATTCACTATTGTTGAATAAACATTCTTTATAATCATTAATTGATATATTATTCTTTACTAAAGATTTTTTAACACCCTTAGATTTTTCTTTATTTCATCAGCCACTCTATAAGTATACATTTTAGCTTTTTGACCTACAAATTCAGTCATTATTTTACCATTACATTCATCTTCCATTTAGCCTAATACCTTCTTATTCATTCGTGGTATGTTATAAACATTGTCATGTGGATAACAAATTGTATCAAAGTCTTCAATCATATCTTTCATATCTTTATAAACATCATCTGTTTTTATATTGTATATGTAACTAACAGTCTCATTGTTAACGACGAATAACTTCCCAGATAATTCTGTATTATGTGTATCCAATGGAACAACTTCTTCAATTTGCAGCTCAGATCTTCCACAGTCAATGATAGCTTGGGATACCTGAAGGAAGTCCCATCCGAGGATGACATTGTGACTACATTCTGTTAACACGACAAATTCAAACGTCTGGGTCCTGTTCTTGATGGTTATTCTTGCGACACAAGTTCCTGCTGGATGGACGTACTTTCCATTCGCGACCTTCAGCACAGTTGCCACCGTATCACAGTACATTGTCTTCTTTAGTGTTCGACGGTAATTATCCGACAATACAGAAAAAGAGGCTCCTGAATCAACAAGTGCCCGGACAGGTTGGCCGTCGATTATGACGTCGATGAGATTTCCCGACATCTTAGCGACTGACGTCCATGGAGGATTTTCATCTGCGGCGGCCTCACCTCCGTAGATGGTCGCCTCGCTTAGTTTTCCTGGGCGCGGCGGCTAGGGGAGCGGCTGGTACCTCTGTACGGCGACGGCGAACGGTTGCGGCGCGTCGGGGAGCGACCTCGTCTTGGGTACGGCGATGGGCTTCATCCCATAGGTCGACTGAACTCATCAGCAGGTGATTGCTCGGATAGAACTGCTCTGATGGCTGACGTCTTGCGGCAAAATAATCGTCGAACACTCGCCTTCTGTCTCTGCAGTAACGTACGACATGTCCAGGGCGCCCACACTGGAAACACAGTGGTGTGTTGTCTTCCGTCCTCCAGACGTCTGTTCTTCTGCGGGGCGTCATTTTTGCAGGTGGAATTTGTTGTAGTCGCGTCGGTCGGTTCATAGTCTGCCGTTTGGTGGCTGCAGCGTAAGTCATAGCAGGGCGACGCCATTCTTTACGTCGTGTGCGACTGGCGGGGCAGACAGAAGCTAATGTCTGAAATACATCTTCCTCAGCGGCGTCGGCTCCCTCGTGACTTACGGGGCTTATGTCCATGGCCATAATCTGATGCTCGCTCGGTATAACAGTCCCGGCTGCCATAAATTGTTGCAATTCTTCCCTCACAATTTGTCGTATGAGATAAGCGAAGTCATGCTGGTCTTCCACGACGGCCATAGGGACTACATTCGGGAGTCTGTCATACTTCTTTCGTCCAGCCCTCCTTTGTTGCATCTCTTCAGTACGCTGGCACCATTTGATGAACTCTTCTGCAATACCCTACATCAGGTGCGTGATTTTGTCGGCCTCAGTCATAATCGGATTTACTATGTTACACAGGGCCAAAACATTCTGTATGTACGACTGTGTCGGCTCACCATGTCGTTGGGCCCGGTTCTTCAGTTGTTCTTCTGCCGAGCGGATTTGTCGCTGGCGGTCTCCAAACGTCTTCTTCAGTTCCTCCTGGGACGTCTCCCAGTCATTCAGCTTGTCTTCGTTTTTCTCAAACCATTGCTGGGCTGTTCCGTCCAGGTAGAAATAAACGTTGGCAAGCACATCGTATGATCCCACCTGTTGTACTTGGCGACTCGGTCTAACCCTTTTAGCCATTTGTTGGGGTCCTGTCCAGCGTCTCCAGAGAACACCGACCGGCGATATACCACGATCACCGACTGCCGGCGTGGTGCAGGGGATAGTGTCACGGACTACGGTGCTGAAGGTCACCGGTTCAATCCCCCCACCGGCAGAAATTTATTTTATTGCAATTAACAACTCCAGAGGTTCTACATCTTTCTTATGTACACCTGTAAATTCTGCTTGTTTCATATGTTAACTGTTCTTCTAATTTCTGGTAATTTCTGTCTGTGTATAAATAGCAGAGCACTCTGCCTGAGAGGCAGTCAGTGCTGCGTGTATGTTGAGTTCGTAATAAACGTGCTTTGAGTATAAGTGCTGTGTTTAGTTGCCTTCGAAGTCAAGTCTGCTCCCATTGCAACGCGACATTGTTTGGTGGAGGCGCCGGGTACACTGTGCAACAGCTGCATCACCGTGGCTCCGATTAGGCAACGTAAAAGTCGTCGCTTACACGAACTGGAACCGGAATACAAGGGATACACCGAGTACCTCCTTCCAAAAGTCCCTATCGTCAGAAGGACCATGGACACGAAACCAGCAGTAAGCAGGCTGCACATCAGACACCAGTCGGTGTTCGTGGTCTCTCGCGGCATTATTAATCTACGATATTTGAAACAATATCTATCCACTTGTAATTTCCTTAAATAGAAAATTCTTTCCACATTTTTTCTTTTAATGTTCTATTGGATATTTCAACAACAGATGCTTTAAATTCCATAGAAGTAGAGTAGTGATTAATGTTGTATTTTTCATTATTTCATTAAATTCTTTGTTGTATAATTCTTTTCCATTATCAGTTTGTAAATTTCGTGGTGTTCTGTGTCTAAATTGTTCTGTTGGATTCAACATTGGTTTCAGATTTCCTGAATCCATTTCAACTAAATCAGCTTGTCATAAATCATCCATTCCAATTGATAGTACTTTTCATCTATTAAAACTTTTTCTCTGTGGTTTATGTAATCCATCAATTATTTATTCACGAACATTAGGTTTTATACCATAATATACATTTTTTTTACGAATTTACTCTTTTTAGTCCTGCAAATTATGCAAAGACCTTCAATACTTTGCCTTCCATTTTTAGTTGTTACTCTGTGAAGTTTATCTGTTTCAGTAAATATGATCCATTTATATAGTATAAAATATTAAATTATTCCACCAAAGGCAATTACCTCCACATCAACAGGAATAGTTTTAACTGCATCTTTTAAACTCACAATTAGAAAGGCTGGTTTCCGTACTATTAATGATAGATTGCTGTTATATTACGTATGTTGATGACACCTTCATTATATGGCTGCACAGAAAGGAAAAATTAGCTGAATTCCTTGAACATCTCAACATCCAGCATGATAAAATAAAATTCACCATGGAAATAGAAAAAGATGGTTCCATCCCTTTTCTGGACATACTAGTGTACAAAACAGCAACAGGCACACTAGGCCATAGAATGCACAGAAAACCAACCCACACTAATCGGTACTTGCACGCGCATTCACATCACCATCCGGTGCAAAAGAACTCAGTTCTACGCACACTAGTCACAAGGGCACAACGGATCAGTGATGACAATAATTTGGACGAAGAGCTCACCAAGTTGTGATCGACATTCCACGCCAATGGATATAGCGATAGAAGCATCCAGAAATCCATAAAACCACAGTGAACTAAGGAAAACGACACGCAAATCGAATAATAGCCGGTAGCACGTTTGCCATACATGAAGGTAATTAGTGAGCACATTGGAAAAATATTACCACGAGCTGGTATAAAACCTGTTTTTCCAACAATAACAGAATAAAAGCTGAATACTGCTGGTGTATATAAACTAAACTGCGGATGTGGAACAGCATACATAGGAGAAACAGGAAGGCCTATCCATGTACGAATGGCAGAGCATGAAAGGAACGTACGTTTAAAACAGCACAGCGAGTCAGCTGTTGCAGAACACAAGGAAGAGTATAACCATAATATAAACTTCAAGCACACACAAGTTCTCTCTAAACAGCCATGTAAAACGTAGAGATAAATTCATGAAGCAGTCGAGATCAGTAAACACCCCTACAACATGAACAGAGAAGATGGGCACAAACTCTCACTGTCTTGGTTTCTGGTGTTGACAACACGGCGACGCTTCACGGCGAGCGGTACAATGGGCCCTCAGGCATTCCTGACAGTGTGGCAACTTCGTCACTACCCAGAAGAACCAAGCCGACCGTTCAGTTGCCGCTGTTGATGGCCAAGAGCGTGCATGCGTACAACTTTCTGTTTTCCAGCAATGGGAATCACCGATGCAAACACCAATAAAACGCATCTCCCTTTCCTGTTTCCACCTACTAGAAACACCAGTGCAAACACCAATCACAAAAAAAAAAAAAAATGTTCAAATGTTTGTAAAGCTTATGGGACTTAACTACGGGGTCATCAGTCCCTAAACTTACAAACTACTTATGAACTAGCTAATACTAAGGACGGCACAAATATCCATGCCCGAGGGGGGATTCGAACCCCCGACCGTAGTGGCCGTGCAGACCGTGACTGAAGCGCCTCAGTCTCCTCGGCCACCGCGGCCGGCACCAATCACAACCAAACTGTGAGGACAGTACATGCATTATAAGACCTGCAGTAGGAGCAACATGTCAGTATTCCCTGAGGAAGGCTCCTGCAATGGATCCGAAACGTTGGAAAGATTTTATTATCATGACATGGCAAATAGCTCAGAAGAATTTTAACGTATTACCTAATTCAATTAGATGCGCTATTATTGGATGTAGTGGATATGGTAAAACAACATTAATGATTGATTATTATATTCTAGCTCCAGGATAGTTAAACCAGAATAAAATTAATTGTTTTTATGTTTATTCTAAAAGTTTAGATCAGCCAAAGTATCAAGAATTTGTTGGAAAATGTAATAAAATAGAAGAATCAACAAGTAAGTCTTTGGCATCATGTATTAGTAGCGATGATGAAGATATACCGTTAGATGAATGTCAAGACAATTCACTTGTAGTATTTGATGATTTCCTTCTTGAAAATCAAGACGTAGTAAGAGAATATTTTACTAGAGGTAGACATTAAGGAATAGATTGTTTTTATTTAGTGCAGACTTACTCAAAAATACCAAAACAACTAGTCAGATATAATTTGAATTTTTTAAATATCTTCAGACAGGATGACACAAATCTACATCACAATTATCGTGAATTTGTTGATGGTGACTGAAGATATGATGAATTTAGAAATATGTGCAATTATTGTTGGAATGATGTTGGTTTTGGTTTTATAACTGTTATTGATGCTATAGAATAAGTAAAACAAGGACATGAAGGAATAGGTGATAATGTTCTGAAAGCTACTGAAGAAAACAGAGATGTCGAAAACCAAATGATTCCATTTCATCAACATATGGAAGACTTTCATACCTGCACAACTACAGGATCAGAAATGACGTCTGTTCTTTTGGAATAGATGCTACATGTATATATATATATAATATGCCGGTGACAGACAGTGATCCTTTCGTTAGTTGGAAGAGGTGGGCTAGTTTGGGGCCCATACTCTTACAGGATTTAGTTTCAAAACTATGAGTTTGAGTACTGTGGGCAGGGTAAAGCCGATGTTCGACTGGATGTTGTGATGGAGGCGCTCCCGTCTATACTACATCTTCGTGTAGATGACTTCTATCTCCTGGAGTTAGACATCGAACAAGATTTTGGCAGGGATTTTTAACAAAGTGGAAATGTGCGAGTACCTAGTATCCAACCATGACTTTCACAGGGAACAGCAATGTTATAGTGGACAGTGATAGGGCAATTAGAATTGATTGCTTAATGTGGTTAACGTTGAATTTTCGAGTAAAAAGATATAATAAATGTATTTGTCAAATCATGAGTCCTGTTATCAGCAAAGTTATCGGTAATCATATTATTAATTTTAGAAAGTGTCCAGACAGGCGACAATTAGGGACTTTTACTTCTTCGTTGGGTTTAGAACATCACATTACCAGGCTAGAGGCTACAATATGCAATTACGAAACAGAGCGTCGTTTTGAACCTCTAAAGATTGTTTAAGTGTTTAAACGAGAATAGCCAATATTTACCAAGTGCTCCCCTCTACAACGTGTCAATCCCATCCGTCCGACGGGAGCGGGGGAGACCGAATCAGCTGAGGCTGGCAGCCGGGCAAGTGGGCACCTCTCGACAAGTGTGCACCTATAGCAAGTTTTCCCCAGTCCTCTGAAGTTGTTATTGCTTACCAGATTTGAAACTCTTTTTAAGAGTAATATCATGTTCGATGCCAATCATCCTTGTCCTAGGGTGGAGGGGTGGTGGTGGAAGCCAGAAAAGTGGTCGCCAAACATCTACATCTCCATAGATGCTCTGCAAATCACATTTAAGTGCCTGGCAGAGGTTTCATTAATCACTTTCATAACCTTTCTCTACCGTTCCATTCTCTAATAGCGCGCGGGAAGAAAGAACACCTAAATCATTCCGTTTTCGATCTGATTTCACTTATTTTATTGAGATAGTCATGTATCCCTATGTAGGTGGGTGCTAGCAAAATATTTTAACATTCAGAACTACAAGTCGGTGATTAAAATTTTGCAAATAGATCTTGCAGCAACGAATAGCGTCTTTCTTTTAATGATTTCCACCTCAAATCGTGCAACATTTCCGTGACGCTTTCCCCCTGTAACGTGATAAAGCGAACTGCACTGCTCTGTACCTTCTCAATGTATTCCGTCGGTCCTACCTGGTGGGGGTCTCACACTGCGCAACAGTACTCCAGGAAAGGACGCACAAGTGTGATATAGGCAGTCTCTTTGGTGGAGCTGTTGCATCTTCGAAGCGTTCTGCCAATGATACGTAACCTTTGGTTCGCCTTCGCCTTCCCCACAATATTTTCTATGTGTTCTCTCGAGTCTATGTTGTTCGTAATTGTATTTCCTAGGTATTTGGTAGAATTTACGACCATAAGGTTTGACTGATTTATCGTGTAATTGAAGTTCAGCGGATTTCTTTTAGTGGTCATGTGTATTACTTCACACTATTCATTATTTAGTGTTAATTGCCAATTTTCGCACCATGCTGAAATTTTGTCTAAATCGCTTTGCAATTGTTCAAATGTTCAAATGTTTGTAAAGCTTATGGGACTTAACTACGGGGTCATCAGTCCGTAAACTTACAAACTACTTATGAACTACTTACGACCTAGGACGGCACAAATATCCATGCCCGAGGGGGGATTCGAACCCCCGACCGTAGTGGCCGTGCAGACCGTGACTGAAGCATCTCAGTCCCCTCGGCCACCGCGGCCGGCTTTGCAATTGTTTTTGATGCTCTGTTGACTTCACAAACCGATACGCGACAGCATCATCCGCGAACAGTGTAAGGGAGATATTCAGATTGTCTCCTAAATCGTTTGCCGGCCGCGGTGGCCGAGGGGACTGACGCGCTCCAGTCACGGTCTGCGCGGCCACTACGGTCGTGGGTTCGAATCCCCTCTCGGGCATGGATATTTGTGCCGTCCTTAGTGTTAGCTAGTACATAAGTAGTTTGTACGTTTAGGGACTGGTGACCCTGTAGTTCAGTCCCATAAGCTATACGAACAAACATTTCGAACATTTCCTAAATCGTTTATACACACAAGGAAGAGTAAGGGACCTATAACACTTTCCTGGAGAACGCCAGATATCATTTCTGATTTACTCGATGACTTACCGTCAATTACTACGAACTATGTCCTTTCTGATAGGAAATAGTTAATCCGATCGCACAAATGGCACGCAATTTCATTAGAAGCCGTTTGTGAGGTACAGTGTCAAAAGCCTTCGGGAAATCCAGAAATATGGAATCGATTTGAGATCCCTTGTCGATGGCACTTATCACTTCATGTGAATAAAGGGCAAGCTGTGTGTCGCAAGAACGATACTTTCTGCATCCGTGTTGACTATTGGTTAATAGGTCGTTCTATTCGGGATACTTCATAATGTTCGAACTAATTATATGTTCCAAAATCCTACTGCAAATCGACGTCAGTGAGATTGGCCTGTAATTTTGGGGATCACTTCTATTGCCTTTCTTGAATACTGTAGTGACTTGGGCAACTCTCCAGTTTTTAGGTACGGATCTTTCGCTGAGTGATCGGTTGTATACGATAGCTAAGTATGGAACTATTGCATCAGCATACTCTGAGAGGAATCTAGTTGGTATACAATCTGCCCCGGAATATTTGTTTTTGTTTAGTGACTTAAGTTGTTTTACTACTCCAGGAACATCTACTTCTAAATTTCGCAAGCTGGCAGCTGTTCTTCGTTCGAATTCTGGAGTGTTCACTTCGTCTTCTTTGGTGAACGAATTATTAATTTATCCCGGTTGTCAGGTACAACCTCTACCCATACCAGCTCACAGGAAGTACCTGCCCCAATTTCGCTGCAGGATAAACCGTTTGTAACAGCAATAAACACGGCACCCTTTTTTTTAATTTAATCTATCCTTTCTGAAGACCATTTGGCCCTTTGTAAAAATTTCGGCCGAACTTTCAGTACCTACTGTAACGATTTGTGCCTCAGTACTTTCTATCAGCGCTTAGAGCTCTGGAACTCTCCAGCTACGACGATTTAAAATGATTCTTCTTTATTAAGCTAAAAACAGCTTTAACTCTTGAATGTTATTTAACAACCTGGCCCACTGCAAACTCAAAAACCACGACGTAGGGTGCCATGATAGCTACCAAATTAGAAACCAATGATTCGTGCTCTCAGTTTGCATGGAAACAACAGTTGATAATTTATGTAATTACTTCTTAAAGGAACACAGCAGAAGAAATAAGATAAAATACGTAACAAACACAGAAATGAGATAAGGATTCACATTTAGACAACAAGTAAAATATAACAACCCAAGAAATACATGCAACAAACCGGAATGCTCGATGAAAACAACGGGCAGACGCTATTGGGATGCTGACGAGGTGCCGCAGCTGCAACGCCGAGACTCACCACACTCGCAAATGCGAAAAGGGCCGTCTGCAAATTTTTGTAAGATATATGAAATAATTGAATAAACATTCACATTAAACTCGAATGAAATCTTAGACAATAAACAAGGGTAATTTACAACGGGCTCTTAAAAGCAGAAATTATGCCAGATTACAAAATCACTTACAAGGGTTGCAACTTAAATAGTGGTAACAGTGCTTTGGAGGCGCTATGCAATGGAATCTACTATTGGATGGTAGCACACGTTACTGCATACCTACCTTACCTCCGAGCAAATGGACTCGCCCGTCCCACGTCACCGGCGTGCGCACAAACGCTGGAAACAGTTACCTGTGAGCGAGCGGTCTAACGTGACTATGTTTTCTAAACAGGAACAACGGAGTTGGATCAAGTTTGAATGTGCCAGAGGTCGTGCAGCCCGACAGTGTCGTTAAGGTCTACAAGAGGCATGCGGGGAATCGGCATTGCCTTACAGTACAGTGGCACGTTCGGTAAAATCCTTCTAAAAAGGTCGACAAACTGTGGTCGACATGCATCGGGCGGGTCGTCCTAGTGTCTCTGAAGAAGTGCATACTATAGCCGCGTTAGTGGACAGCGATAGACGCCAGACGATTCGTGAGCTCGCCCACGAAACCGGATTAGCGCATACCACTGTGCTTCGCATTCTGAAGGAACGCCTGGGCATGCGAAAAATTGCATCCGCGTGAATTGACGGCAATGCAGATACAAACATTTGAACATTTGAAGAGGCTTTCTTATGCCATATCGTAACACTGGATGACATATGGGCCACATCGTTGAAGCCAAAACTGAAACGCTGATCCAACGAATGGCGTCATTACGGGAAGTTATTGTGATTCTCGTGCACAACTGTGATGGTGTTATCCTTAAGCATTACGTTCCTCCACAGCAAATAGTCAATGCAAAGTATTACTGTTCATTTGGAGCATCACCTACGACCAGCCTAGCGAAAGAAGCGGCAACACTTTCTGCAGAACACACCCGTCATATTTCACGACAATGCGCGGGGGCATAAGGCGCAAGCTGTGGCTGCTCTGTTCGGTCGATGGGACTGGGAAGTAGTGTATCATTCATCATACTCGGCGTACGTAAGACCTTGTGATTTGACTCCTAAGATGAAGGAACCAGTTCGTGGCATTCGCTTCAGAACTGTTCCGGAGATTCGACAGGCAGTAGACCGCTCCATAAGCACCATCGACAGGCTCTGCTAACGGTATCCTACACCTTCCACACCGTAGGCAACGGGTTCTGCAGAACACTGGTTATTACTGTGAAGGACAGTATTGTATTGGTTGTGAATAAATAGTTCCCACTATTTAAGTGAAAACCCTCGTATAATCTGCTTTGCAACAGTCCTTAGCTCCGTAACTTAAGACAGACATAACGGCACAGCAAGCATCACACACACACACACACACACACACACACACACACACACGACTACGAATTTGAATTGTTCAGCGGACACCCCGAAATTCTCGCGCACATCAGGAAGCTTAGGTTAGAGGTACCAGTACAAAGAAGTACATATGACCCACAGCAGGGGAAAACACACGAAAGTTATGGAAGCAAAATCCTGCAAACATGACGTTACCCTCTTTGAACCAATCAGCATTCAAAATTTACAGATCGTTATAGTACCGCGTGATCAGAATTGAAATAATTGCTCGGAGGCTGAACGAAGTCATAGGAATGTCCCCGCAGCTACTCGCACCGGGCGAATTCGTACGGACGAAATGTTCCTCAATAACGCTCTTTCACAACCGAGGTAGTTGTTCAAAAAAGTTCAAATGTTTGTTAAACTTAAGGGACTTAACTGCGGAGTCATCAGTCCCTGAACTTACAAACTACTTATGAACTAGCTTATACTGAAGACGGCACAAATATCCATACCCGAGGGAGGATTCGAACCCCCGACCGTAGCTGCCGGGCAGACTGTGACTGGCGCGCCGCAGACCTCTCGGGCACTGCGGCCAGCACAGCCGACGTTGTTCAGAACAATTATACACAGTTCACGGTATTTGGATTGAAGAAACGAAGCCAGCACGGACTGGAAAAACAGCATTTACATGTTTCACCATTGCGTCCTCGGTCTGTAGATTGCCATAACCGCATAACTCAGGGCCGAACCAAGAGGTCACTGGTTATTTTGGGCAAACAACGGCATGTGCTGTTGACACAACTCCAAGTGCTGCAAAGTGCTAACAAACTCGTCATCCAAGCGACTCGGACCAGCTGACAGACTATCTGGCAGTGCACTCGCTCCCGAGACACTCTCGCATCGTCCACTGCGAGTCGACCACACGCACCCCACCAAAACACTAAAGATCGTACGACCAAAGATGAGCGTGGCACCAGCATATCGATACTGCAACGACCCAATGGGATTTCAATACTGACTAGAGAGTAGTCATTTGCGCGTGACGTACGTCCAATTGTGCATTTCTCATCTTGATAGTGGGAATTGGTAATAGAGAGTTTATGGTTTATATTGCCGCGAGTCTTCCAACAGCAAGCGTGGTGTAGTGGTTAGCATCGCAGATCGCTTTGCTTGCGGTCCCCAGTTCAAATCCCACCCTGCGCAGAAGAAAATTTATTTCTTTGTATTTACTATTTCTAGAACGTTCTACATGTTTCTTATGTTTGATGTACTAGTAAGTTCCAGAAAATTCTTTCTATGTGTAAATAGTGGAGCACTCCTAGCAGGAGTCAGTCTGTACTGAGTGTACGTTTCTGTTAGCAATAAACGTGTTCTAAGTGTAAAGTGATGTGCTCTATTAACGATCAGCCTTCGACTTCCGGACCACCTGCAGTTTTCAACGTGGCAATATGTAGTGAATGAACAAGATCACTCTGATTTTTAAGTAATCAGACTGCGAGGTGCAGCTCTGGGAAGGTAGAAAGGTTAGGGTATAATGTTCCGTCGCATTCGAGGTTATTACCACTTAGAAAGGGAGCACAACTCAAAATGTTTCAAGGATAAGAAAGGAGAGCGGTATTGCCCTTTCAAAGATAGCATGCCGGCATTTGCCTGGAGTGCTTTAAGGGAAGTCATGGAACGCGTAAATCTGTATAACGGGACGTGAAATTGAAACGTCGTCCTCCCGAATCCGAGTCCAGCGAGCGAACCACTTAGTCAAAATATAAAAGTCATTCAGCAACATCAATTAACGTGACTGCAATTACTTCAGGCAACTCACAGAGGACCACCAACGGCAGCAGGTTTTGAGCGCGTCCCTGAAGACGGCTGCTTCCCATTAATGCATTCGAAACAGCCCCGTGGTGACAGGTAGCCAGAGTGTACAACAGAAGTATTATATAGCAACAGGCAGGGCCCTGGGAAAAGAAACAAGAGACCACGAACCTCTGAGAGAACTAGGAAATACTATTGACGTTGAGGTGGTCTATGAGAAGCCAGGCTGTAAATACAAAGAGCTCTAATACTTTAACACTCATATGTTTGTTTATGTGTGTGGGTGGTGGGGTGTGGGGAAATTGACGTAGTAAATTAGGGGAATTTCAAATGAATGTAGGGGGCAAATAACTGGAGGTCCAGTTCTTGCGTAAACACTCGACTATTGTTGTTGTCGTTGTTGTTGTTGTGGTCTTCAGTCCGGAGACTGGTTTGATGCAGCTCTCCACAATACCCTATCCTGAGCAAGCCTCTTCATTTCCACATAAGAACGGCAACCTACATCTGTCTGAATCTGCTTACTGTATCCATCTCGTGGTCTTCCTCTGCGATTTTTACCCCACACACTTCCCTCCAACGCTAAATTCACAATTCCATGATGTCTAAGAATGTGTCCTATCAATCTATCCCTTCTTTTAGTCAAGGTATGCCAGAAATTTCTTTTCTAAGCAATTCTGTTCAGTACCTCCTCATTAGTTACGTGATCCACCCACCTAATCTTCAGCATTCTTCTGTAGCACCATATTTCAAAAGCCTCACTTATTAAATTGATGGTTCTGTAGTTTTCACACCTGTCTGCACCTGCTTTCTTTGGAATGGGGATTATAACATTTTTCTTAACGTCTGAGGGTACTTCGCCTGTCTCATACATCTTACACACCAGGTGAAACAGGTTTGTCATGGCTGGTTCTCCCAGAGACTTCAGTAGCTCTGAGGGAATATCATCTACTCCAGGGGCCTTGTTTCGACTTAGGTCTTTCAGGGCTCTGTCAAATTCTTCTCTCAGTACAGTATCTCCTATTTCATCTTCATCTACATCCTCTTCCCTTTCTACAATATTGCCTCGAAGTTCATTTCCTTCTACATCTACATACATACTCCGCAATTCACCGTAAGGTGCGTGGCGGAGGGTACACTGTACCACTACTAGGCATTTCCTTTCCTATTCCACTCCCAAATTGAACGAGGAAAAAAAGAATGCCTATATGCCTCCGTACGAGCCCTAATTTCTCTTATCTTGTCTTTGTGATCTTTACGCGAAATGTAAGTAGGCGGCAGCAAGATCGTACTTCATTCAGCTTCAAATTCCGGCCCTCTAAATTTACTTAACAGAAATTCACGAAAAGAACGTCGTCTTTCTTCCAGCGATCCCCAATTGAGTTGCCGGAGCATTTCCGTGACAATCGCGCATTGGTCGAACCTACCGGTAACAAATCTAGCTGCTCGCCTCTGAACCGCCTCTATGTCTTCCTTCAAACCGATCTGCTGCGGGTCCCAAATACTTGAGCAATACTCAAGACGTGGTCGTACAAGCGTTTTATACGCGGTCTCCTTTACAGGTGAAGTACATCTTCCCAAAATTCTCCCAATAAACCGAAGTCGGCTGTCTGCCTTACAACTGTTCTTACATGCTCGTTCCATTTCATATCGCTCTGCAATGTTACGCCTAGATATTTGAACGACGCGACAGCATCAAGAAGCTCACTACTAATGCTGTATTCGAACATTATAGGATTGTTTTTTCTACTCATGCGCATCACCTTACATTTTTCTACATTGAGAGCTAGCTGCCATTCTTCGCACCAACTAGAAATTTTGTCTAAGTCATCCTGTATGCTATTACAGTCAGTTAGAGACGACACCCTCCCATACACCACAGCATCATCAGGAAACAGCCGCAAATTACAACTTACTCTGTCCATCAGATCATTTATATAGATAGAAAATAATAGCGGTCCTATCACACTCCCCTGGGGCACGCCTGACGATACACTCGTCTCTGATGAACACTCGCCGTCGAGAACAACGTACTGCGTTCTATTACTTAGGAAGTCTTCCAGCCAGTCACAAATCTGTGAACCTATTCCATAAGCTCGTATCTTCGTTAGCAGTCTGCAGTGTGGCACCGCATCGAACGCCTTTTTGAAGTCGAGAAAAACACAATCCGCCTGTTGCCCTTCGTCCATGGCTCGCAAGATGTCATGTGAGAAAAGGGCAAGCTGAGTTTCACATGAACGATGTTTCCTAAACCCGTGCTGATTCATGGAAAGAAGCTTTTCCGTTTCAAGGAAATTTACTATATTCGAACTGAGAATATGCTCCAAAATTCTACATGGAACCGATGTCAACGATATTGGCCTGTAATTGTATGGGTCAGTTCTCTTTCCTTTCTTATACACGGGAGTCACCTGCGCTTTTTTCCAATCACTAGGAACTTTGCGCTGAATTAAAGATTTGCGATAAATGCAAGCTAAGTAGGGGGCCAATGCCGCAGAATAGTCTTTGTAAAACCGAACTGGTATTCCATCCGGACCAGCAGACTTTTTCGTATTTAGCTCTCTCAGCTGCTTCTCTACACCAGAAATACCTATTGCTATGCCCCCATTTCGGAATTAGTACGTTGATCAAATGATGGTATATTTGTGCGGTCCTCCTGCGTGAAAGATTTCTTAAAGGTTAAATTTAGATATTCAGCTTTCCGTTTGCTTTCTTCTATTACTGCCCCGGAATGATCAACTAGTGACTGGACAGTGGGCTTTGACCCGCTTATCGAATTTACATAGGACCAGAATTTTTTCGGGTACTCGGAAAGATCTTTTGCTAAGGTATGGCTGTGATAATTATTGTATGCTTCACGCATCGATCTTTTTATAGACGCACGAATCTCTGCTACCTTTTGCCTGTCATCATTTGCGTGTTATTTTTTGAATCGAGAGTGCAACAGCCTTTGTTTTCTCAGCAGCTCTCTAACATTATTATTATACCACGGTGGATCTTTTCCATCCTTAATCGTCTTTACTGGCACATATTTCTCTAACCCTTTATTAACAATGCACTTAAATTTAGTCCACAATTCCTCTACATCCATAGTCCCAGAATTAAACGATGCCCATTCATTTTCTAAGTGCGATCGTAACATTTGCTTGTCGGCTCTTCCCAACAAAAACACGCTCCTAGCCTTCTTGAGTGGTTTATGAACTTTGGTCACCATCGACGCTATGACGATATCATGATCACTAATTCCTGTCTCTACACAGACATCGTTAATAAGGTGGCTATAAGGTCTAGAATATTTCCATTGCGCGTGGGTTGCCGGTTTAACTGCTCAAGACAGTTTTCGGAGAATGTGTCCAAAAGTACCTCGCAAGACTGCTTGTCTGTACCGCCGGAAATGTAACTAGCGAGGTCCCAATCTATACTCTTAAGGTTGAAGTAACATCCGACTAATATTTCATGGCCCGGATACCTATGCACTACCTGGTGTAGACTTTCCTTGAATGATTCTAAAACTGCTACAGCAGCATTGGGGGGCCGGTAAAAACACCCAACTATTAACTTTACTTCTTTTAGACCTGTTGTACGTGCCCAGATAACTTCACAGTTACTTTCTACCTCGATCTCAGTAGAAACAATATCTTTGTCCACAGCGATCAACACTCCTCCTCCAGTTGTATCAGATCTATCTTTCCGATATACATTCCACGCTTCGCTAAATATTTCTGAACTTGCCACATCATCATTTAGCCAGTTTTCGGTGCCTAAAACTATCTGAGCGCAATAACTTCCATGCAGCGCTGCAAATTCGGGAACTTTGTTTCTAATACTCTGTAAGTTCGCGGCTAATATTTTGATGTTCGAATTTTTGTTCCGAACGTGGCCTGAATTCGCTGTTTGAATGCTGATAGGCGAGTGCTCATCAGAGTTAGCGCCTAGCCTAAAAAAACCCCACGTGCACTCCACAAGTACTCTGCTACCCGAGTAGCCGCTTCCTTAGTGTAGTGCACCCCTGATCTATCTAGGGGCACCCTACAATTCCCCACCCGATAACGCAGATCCAGAAATCTGCAGCCATGACTGTCACAGAGTCGGCGAAGCCTCTGGTTCAGACCCTCCACTCGGCTCCAAACTAAAAGACCCCGATCAACCCTGGGAACAATGCTGCAAATCGACAGCTCTGCTTGCACCCCGCGTGCGAAGGCAGCAGCCTTCACCAATTCCGCCAGCCGCTCGTAGGACCTGAGGATGTCCTCAGAACCCAAGCGACAAGCGTCATTGGTGTTTTGTAGAGCCCCTCCATATTCTCTTTCCACCTTTCAGCTTTCCCTTCTTTGCTGAGAACTGGTTTTCCATCAGTGTCCTTGATATTCATAGAGCTGTTTTTCTTATCTCCAAATGTTTCTTTTACTTTCCTGTAGGCTGTATCTATTTTCCCCCTATTTATACATTGTTCTACATCCTTGCATTTGCCTTCTAGCCACTCCTGCTTAGCCATTTTGCACTTTCTGTCAATCTCATTTCTTAGGCGTCTGTAATCCATTTTGCCTGTTTCATTTACTGTATTTTTATATTTTCTCCTTTCATCGATTAAATTTAGTATCTCCTGTGATATCCAAGGACGTTTTGTAGGTCTTGCCTTCATACCTATTTTGTCCTCTGCTACCTTAACTATTTCATCTCTCAGTTTTACCCATTCCTCCTCTACTATTTTATTTTTCCCCTGTTTCTGTCAATTGTTGCCTAAAGCTCCCTCTGAAATTCTTAAGAACCCCAGGTTCCTTCAATTTATCCAGGTCCCATCTCCTTATTTTCCTACCTTTTTGTAGTTTCTTCAGTTTCAGCCTACAGTTCATAACCAACAAGTTATGGTCAGAGTCTATATCTGCCCCTGGGCATGTCTTACACTGTAATACCTGGTTCCGAAATCTATGTCTTACCATTATAAAATCTATCTGGTATCTCCCGGTGTCTGCTGGTCTCTTCAACGTATACAACCTTCTTTTGTGATTCTTGAACCAGGTGTTTGTTATAACTACATTATGTTCTGTGCAAAATTCTACCAGGCGGCTTCCTCTTTCATTCCTTTTGCCCAGACCATATTCACCTACTATCTTCCCTTCCCTTCCTTGTCCTACTACCGAATTCCAGTCTCCCATAACAATTAAGTTTTCCTCTCCCTTAATTGTCTGAATAATTTCCTTTAGATCCTCATATATTTCTTCGATTTCCTCATCATCGGCAGAGCTAGTTGGCATATAAACCTGTACTACTGTTGTCGGTGTTGGCTTCGTATCTATCTTGACAATGATAATGCGATCACTGTGCTGAGCATAGTAGTTTACCGGCATTCCTATTTTCTTATTCATTATCAATCCTACTCCTGTGATACCCCCAATTGATTTTGTATTTATAATCCTGTACTCACCTGACCAGAAATTCTGTTCATCCTGCCACCGAACTTCACTAATCCCCACTATATCTAACTTCAACCTATCCATTTCCCTTTTTAAATTTTCTAATTTTCCTACTCGATTAAGGGATCTAACATTCCACGCTCCGATCCGTAGAATGCCAGTATTGTCTTTCCTGATTATCACATCCCTCTGAGTAGTCCCCGCCCGGAGATCCGAATGGGGGACTATTTTACCTCCGGAATATTTTACCCGAGAGGATGCCATCATCATACGTTCATACAGTAGAGCTGCATGTCCTCGGGAGAAACAACGGCTGTAGTTTCCCCTTGCTTTCAGCCGTTCGCAGTAACTGTGTGACAAAGCCACATAAGCTGATGTTACAAGGCCAGCTCAGTCAATCATCCAGACCGTTGCCCCTGTAACTACTGAAAAGGCTGCTGCCCCTCTTCAGGAACCTCACGTTTACCTGGCCTCTCCACAGATACCCCTCCGCTGTGATTGCCCCTACGGTACGGCTATCTGTATCGTTGAGGCACGCAAGCCACCCCACCTCGGCAATGTCTGTGGTTCATGGGAGTGGACTCGACTATTATAAATTTAAATAAGCTGTACAATGCCTTAGGGATGGCAGCAGATGGAGTTAAATGGAAGCTGTATTCTATAATTTTATCCAGTATTTGCTAGAGCACAGTCAGAGCAAATAGAAAACAATTGCCTCGGCGGAGCGGCCGAGCGAATTGAGGTGCCATGCAACGATGCGCGGGCCGCTCCCCGGCGGGGGTTCGAACTCCCCCTCGGGCATGGACATCAGCTGACATGGCTTTTTCATGCAGTTACTGCGAACGACAAAGCAAGGGGAAACTACAGTCGTTAATTTTCCCGAGCACACGATACTCTACTATTTGAATATATGATAAAAAATATTCTGGAGGTAAGATCTCCGGAGGTAAGATCTCCGGTCGGGGACTACTCAGGAGGAAGTCGTCATCAAGAAAAACAAAACAGACATTCCACGGATCGGAGCGTGGAATGTTCTAACCCTTAATCGGGTCGGTAAGTTAGAAAATCTGAAAAGAAAAATGGATAATTTAAAGTTAGGTATAGTGGGGATTACTGAAGTTCGGTGGCAGGATGAACAGGAATTTTTTGGACAGTTGAGTATAGGATTATAAATATTAAATCAGTTGGGGTAATGCTGGTGTAGGTCTGATAATGAAGAAGAAAATAGGAACGCTGGTAAGTTACTATGAACAGCATAGTGAACGCATTATTGTAGCAAAGATAGACACGAAGCCAACACCGACCACAATGGTGCAAGTTTATATGCCAACTAGCTCTGCCAATGATCAATGATGAGGAGATCGAAGACATGTGTGAAGAGGTAAAAAAAAAAAAAAAAAAAAAAAAAGTTCAAATGTTTTTATAGCTTATGGGACTTAACTACGGGGTCATCAGTCCCTAAACTTACAAACTACTTATGAACTAGCTAATACTAAGGGCGGCACAAATATCCATGCTCGAGGGGGGATTCGAACCCCCGACCGTAGTGGCCGTGCAGACCGTGACTGGAGCGAATCAGTCCCCTCGCCACCGCGGCCGGCTGAAAGATGTAAAAGAAATTAATCAGACCGTTAAGGAGAGGAAAACGTGATTGTGATGGGGGACTGGAAATCGGTAGTAGGAAAGGGAAGAGAAGGAAATGTAGTAGGTGAATATGGACTGGGGAAAAGGAACGAAAGAGGAGATCGCCTGGTAGAATTTTGTGCAGAGCACAATTTAATAATCACAAACACTTGGTTTAATCATCATGAAAGAAGGTTATATACGTGGAAGACACCAGGAGACACTGGGAGATACCAGGTTGACTTTATAATGGTAAGACCACAATGCCGACATAGTACTAGGGACAGAAAGGTGGCTGAAACCAGATGTAAACAGTAACGAGATTTTAAACTCAGGTTGGAATGTATACCGCAGAGACAGGCTGCACAGTGAAGGGGGTGGGCGTGTTTATAGCGATAAAAAGTGTACTAGTATCGAAGGAAACAGACGGAGATCCGAAATGTGAAATAATTTGGGTAATGGTCACGTTTAAAGCAGGCTCAAACATCGTAATTGGATGTTTCTACAGGCCTCCTGGCTCAGTAGCTGTTGTGGCAGAACACCTGAAGGAAACTTTGGAATATATTTCGAGTAGATTTCCCGATCATGTTATACTTTTGGGAGGTGATTTTAATTTACCGGATATAGCTTGGGAGACCCAAACATTTATGACGGGTGGCAGGGACAAAGAGTCCAGTGAAATTGTTTTGAGCGCATTGTCTGAGAATTGCCTTGAGCAGTTAAACAGAGAACCGACTTGTGGTGACAACATATTAGACCTTCTGGTGAAGGAAGATTTTTCTGTTCGGAAAAAGTGACAAAAAGCGGATTCCAGAGTACATGACGGCTCAACACAGACGTTTTATCGCAAGTACATATAGTGTTCAGGAATAGTGGTCAAAGTTCAAAGCCATCGTACAATATGCATTAGATGAGTATGTACCAAGCAAGATTGTAAGAGGTGGAAAGGAGCCACCATGGTACAACAACCGAATTAGAAAACTGCTACGGAAGCAAAGGGAACTTCACTGCAAACATAAACATAGCCAAAGCCTTGTAGACAGAACAAAAATTAAACGAAGCTAAATGTAACGTGAAGAGGGCTATGCGAGAGACGTTCAACGAGTTCCAAAGTTTAAGTTCAATATACTGACTTGGCTGAAAATCTTAAGAAATTTTGGTCTTATGTTAAAGCGTTAGGAGGATTAAAACAAAATCTCCAGACACTCTGTTACGAAAAGGCACTGAAACAGAGGATGACACTCTAAAGGCTGAATTACTAAATGACATTTTCAAAAGCTGTTCCACAGAGGAAGATTGCACTGTACTTCCTTCTCTAGATTGCCGCACAGATCACAGAATGGAAGATATCGAAATAATTGACAGAGCGATAGAAAAACTATTAAAATCGCTCAAAAGAGGAAAGGCCGCAGGACCAGATGTGATACCAGTTCGTTTTTACACAGAGTACGCGAAGGAACGTGCCCCCCTTCTTGCAGTGGTGTACCGTAGGTCTCTAGAAAAGCGTAGCGTTCCGAAAGATTGGAAAATGGCGCAGGTCATCCCCGTTTTTAAGAAGGGACGTCGAATAGATGTGCAGAACTATAGGCCTATATCTCTAACGTCATGTATTATGTTCGAGTATAATGACTTTTCGGGAGACTAGAAATCTGCTCTGTAGGAATCAGCATGGGTTTCGAAAAAGGCGTTCGTGTGAAACCCAGCTCGCGCTATTCGTCCACGAGACTCAGAGGGCCATAGACACGGGTTCTCAGGTAGATGCTGTGTTTCTTAACTTCCGTAAGATTACTGATACAGTACCCCACAGAAGTTTAATAAACAAAGTAAAAGCATATGGACTATTAGACCAATTGTGTGATTGGATTGAGGAATTCCTAGATAACAGAAAGCAGCAGGTCATTCTCAATGGAGAGAAGTCTTCTGAAGTAAGAGCGATGTCAGGTGCGCCACAGGGGAGTGTCGTGAGTCTGTTGCTGTTCACGATATATATAAATGACCTTGCGCATAAGAACGGAAGCTCACTGAGACTTTTTGCAGATGATGCTGTAGTATGTAGAGAGGTTGTAACAATGGACAATTGTATTGAAGTGCAGAGGATCTGTATAGAATTGACGCATGGTGCAAGGAATGGCAATTGAATCACAATGAAGATAAGAGTAATGTGCTGCGAATACATAGAAAGAATGAACATATATCATTTAGCTACACTATAGCGGGTCAGCAACTGGAAGAAGTTAATTCCATAAATTATCTGGGAGTAGGCATTTGGAGTGATATAAAATGGAACGACCATATAAAATCAATAGTTTGTACAGCAGATGCCACACTTAGATTCATTGGAAGGTTCAAATGTTCAAATGTCTGTAAATCTATCGGACCAAACTGCGTGGTCATCAATCCGTAGCTTACAAACTTCTTAAACCTATGTAAACTAACCTAAGGACAACACACACATCCATGCCCCAGGGAGGACTCGAACCTACACGGCGAGCAACCGCGCGCTCCGCACCGAGGTGCTTTAGACCGCTCGGCTACTCCACCGCGGCTCAATGGAAGGACCCTAAGGAAATGTAGTCCGAAAATAAAGGAAAAAGGTTACAGTACACCTGTTCGCCCACAGCTTGAATACTGCTCACCAGTGTGGGATCCGTACCAGGTGGGGCTGATATAGGAAGTAGAAGAGATCCAACGGAGAGCAGCGCGCTTCGTTACAGGATCATTTGATAATCGTGAAAGTGTTACGGAGGTGATCGATAAACTCCAGTGGAAGACTCTGCAGGAGAGACGCTCGGTACGGGCTTTTGTCGAAGTTTCGAGAACATACCTTTACCGAGGAGTCTAGCAGTATATTGCTCCCTCCTATGTATATCTCGCGAGGAGATCATGAAGATAAAATCGGAGAGATTAGAGCCCACACAGAGGAATACCGACAATCTTCCTTTCCGCGAACAATACGTGGCTGGAATAGGAGGGAGAACCGATAGTGGTACTCAAGGTACCCTCCGCCACACACCTATCAGGTGGCTTGCGGAGTATGCATGTAGATGTAGAAGGCAGAGGTTTAGAAACCAGGTTTTAAACTGTAAGACATATCCAGGGGCAGATATCGACTCTGGCCATAACTTATTAGTTATGAACTGTTGACTAAAACTTAAGGTAGAAAATTAAGGAGATGGAATCTGGACAAATTGGTTGAGAGTTTTAGAGGGAGCATTAGGCAACGATTGTCTGCAACGGCGAATGTAAATTAGTAGAAGCAAAATGGGTAGCTCTGAGAGATAGAGTGAAGGCCGCAGAGGATCACATAGACAGAGGGACAAGGTCTAATAGAGATCCTTAGATAACACAGGAGATACAGAACTTAAATGATGAAAGGAAAAATTATAAAAATGCATCTAGTGAAGCAGGCAAAAGGGAGAACAGATGGCTGGAAAATGAGGTTGACTGGAAGTGCAGACTGTCTAAGCAGGAGTGGCTTGAGGAGAAATGTAAGAGCGTAGAAGGCTGTATAACTACAGGAAAGATAGATACCGCCTACAGGAAAATAAAAGAGACATTTGGAGACAAGAAAAGCAGCGGCATGAGTATCAAGAACTCAGAAACCAGTACTAGGCAAGGAAGGGAAAGCTGAAAGATGGAAAGAATATATAGACGGCCTGTAGAAAGGAAATGAACTTGAAGGCAGTATTCTAGAAATGGAAGACGAAGTAGAGGAAGATGAGATAGGATATACAATACTGCGAGAAGATTTTGAGAGAGCACTAAAATATTTGAGTAGAAACAAGGTCTCTGGAGTAGACGAGCCAGTCATGAACAAATTGTTCCATCTAGTATGCAAGATTGATGAGACAGGGAAAATACCCTCAAACTTCAAGAAGAATATAGTGTTTCCAATTCCTAAGAAAGCAAGTGCAAAAAAATGTAAAATGACAGAACTATCAATTTACTAAGTCATGGTTACAAAATACTAACACGAATTATTTACAGACGAATGGAAAACTGGTGGGATTCGACCTTGGTTAAGATCAATTTGGATTTAGGAGAAATGTAGGAACGCGGGAGGCAATACATCACGACTTATCTTAACTGTTCAGCTGTTTGTAAATCTATCGGACCAAACTGCGTGGTCATCAGTCCGTAGCTTACAAACTACTTAAACTAAGGTAAATTAACCTAAGGAAAATACACACACTCATGCCCCAGGAAGGACTCGAACCTCCAATTTATCTTAGAAGACAGATTAAGGAAAGGGAAACCTACGTTTTTGGCATTTGTGGATCTGGAGAAAGCCTTTGACAAGGTTTACTGGAATATTTTTTTTCAGATTCTGAAGGTAGCCGGGGTAAAATATAGGGTGCGAAGAGTTATATTCAGCTTGTACAAAAACCAGACTGCAATTATTAGAGTCAAAGGTCATGAAAGGGTCGCAGCGGTTGGGGAGGGAGGAAGACAGGTTGTAGCCTTTCCCCAATTTGTTCAGTCTGTACATTGAGCAAACTGTGAACGAATTCAAGGAGAAATTTGGAGAGGGAGTTAAAGTCCAGGGAGAAGGAATAAAAAACCTTACGTTTTGCTGACGACATAGTAATTCTGTCAGAGACAGCAAAAGACCTGGAAGAGGAGTTAAACGGAATGGACAATGTCTTGAAAGGAAGGTATAAGATGAACATTATCAATAGTAAAACGAGGTTAATGGAATGTGGTGTCAGAAAATCAGGCGATGCTAAAGGAATTAGATTAGGTAATGAGACAATAAAAGTAATAGATGAGTTTTGTTATTTAGGTAGCAAGATAACTTTTTATGGTCGAAGGAATGAAGATATAAAATTCAGAATGGCTATGGGAAGGAAAGCGTTTCTCAAGAAGCGAAATCTGTTACGTCGAATATTAGGTAAATGTTACGAAGTCCTTTTTGAAAGCATTTGTCTGTTGCATTGTCTGGGAGTGAAACTTGGACAATAAGGAGTTGAAACAAAAAGGTGATAGAAACTTTCGAAATGTGGTCACAGACGAATAGTAAAGATCAGATAGGTAGATCACGTAACTAGTGAGGAGGTGCTCAACAGAATTGGGGAGAAAATTAGATTCGGGAGCATGTTGACTAAGGGGAGGGACAGGGTGATGGGACACATTCTGAGACATCAAGGAATTGTCAACTTAGCATTAGAAGGAAGTGTGTGCGATAAAAATCGCAGACGGAGATCGAGGGACGAATACAGTAAGCAGACTCAAAAGGATGTAGGTTGCCGTATGTATTCTCAGATGAAGAGGCTTGCACAGGACAGGGTAACGTGGAGAGCTGCATCAAACCAGTCTGCGGACTGAAGACCATAACAACAACAGTGCAGCAACGTCATAACTAAATAAAGGTTGGTCTCTTCGTCTTATATGGGTTTTAACCTAGGCCGGTCGCAGTGGCCGAGCGGTCTGCGGCGTGCCAATCACGGTCTGCACGGCCGCTGCGGTCGGGGGTTTGAATCCCCCTCGGGCACGGATGTTTCTGCCGTCTTTAGTGTAAGCTAGTTGTTTGTAAGTTTAGGGACAGATGACCCCGTAGTTAAGTCCCATAACCTCTACAAACATTTTAATTTGAATTTTCTTAAACTAATTACGATGAACGGAATTTCAGACATGCCTTTTATTCTTTAGTATAATTTCAAATGTAAGATGTCGCTCCCTGTATCCTAGAAAGAGGAAACAGTGGAAGCATAGTTTTTCGCATTAATGGGGAACTGGTTCAGTTAATCAAATTGAAGCATATTAGTCGGAATTACAGTCGTGGTTAATTGTGGAATGGTGTAATCAGCAGTCCACGAGTGACAACAACCTTAACCCGTCATAGAACTGAGTGTTAGTTGAGTACTTAACACTCAGAATATTGACGGAAATGTGGGTTCGATTTACTACAGTTTTCTGTGATATACATTTCTTCACTTCGTCAAATACACTGACGGAAAAAATAGTACAGCTGGAAAGACGACGTCAATTTGGTCCTTTGCTGACTGATGCCATTGGAGGGATAGAAGATGTACTGCTAATAAATTCAACTTCGTTAGCTAACATATAGCGTAGTGACGTAGCTACCAGAGGTCCAACCTTTAATAAGGAATGTTTACCGCCATATTACGCAGTGTGAAGCGAACAGGCGTCATGCCAGGGAGATGCACTCGTGCGTCCTAAAGACACCTGCATGAGGCTGAAAGGGGCTTTCTCAGTTGCAGGAGCATAGCCACTATGTGAGTGACAACATGGACTGCCGCCAATAGTGTTCTTGAAGCAGGACTGCAGTGAGGCACACCTCTAGCCCGGCTTGCACCCACGCCACAGCTCGACGTGGACGGCTCTACTGGAACCGTCAGACGATCATTTGGAAGATGGAATGGTTGACCATTGTCTTCAACGATGGAAGCAGATTCCGCAAATGATGGTTGTACGAAGTAAAGCTTGCGTCTGCTATCTCGTAGAGCTTATTCGTCCATGACACACTGGAGCCACCCAGGCCTTATGGTGTTGTGTGCGATAAGCTACAATTTTTGTTCACTTTTGGTGTTTGTTGTGAGAACGCTGAGCTGCGCGTCAAGCTCACCGTGGTCTGCAGGACGTGCAGCAACGTGTTTCTGAAATGTTATGAAATGTTCTTGAGCGACATTATGGGGTTCAAATCCTCCATATTACTTTCCTTTGTTTATACGTAATGTTTGCTCGTCAGAGACATGTCAGCGGTTCTCAAAACTGTACGATTCGTTATATTTTCAAAGTATGAGAGTCTTCCTTTTCGAGACAGGACCAACTCCAATTAAATAACAAAGTAAGTGAATATTTCAAAAATGAGAGTTGGTAGCCCACCGCTGCGAGGTCTGCTGTCTAACTAGATCAATATTATGGTATGTCTGCGTGCGGACGTGTGGGGCTAATGTGCAAAACGTGTCGGGGAGAGTGTAAGGAGAGCTCCGTATTTGACGACTCCCTGTAGAAACTGATAGTGAGGAAGCTGAGAGGAAGCCGAGAGCTTACAAGCAGATACGAGGACAGTGCTTTACCTCTGGCCGGTCGATATCGCCGCGCCGTTGCCACCTACAGCTGTCTAAGTGTTCTTTTGTGCTTCCCTATCAGTTTATTCGTTCTCTTCCCAACATAGATATCAACCCTCCACGCTGGGTTTTAGATGAAGAAGAAAGTCGTATTGTTGTACTTTTCCTCAACACGCCTGCAGGAATTGTTGTTACCGAATTTCCAGTTACACTGCTGGCCATTAAAATTGCTACACCAAGAAGAAATGAAGATGATAAACGGATATTCATTAGACAAATATATTATAATGGAACTGACATGTGATTACATTTTCACGCAATTTGGGTGCATAGATCGTGAGAAATCACTAGCCAGAACAACCACCTATGGCCGTAATAACGGCCTTGATACGCCTGGACATTGAGTTAAACACAGCTTCGATGGCGTATACAGGTACAGATGCCCATGCAGCTTCAACACGATACCACAGTTCATCAACAGTATTGGCGTATTGTGACAAGCCAGTTGCTCGGCCACCATTGACCAGACGTTTCCAATTAGTGAGAGACCTGGAGAATGTGCTTGCCAGGCCAGCAGTCGAACATTTTCCGTATCCAGAATGGCCCGTACAGCACCTGCAACATGCGGTCCTGCATTATCCTGCTGAATTGTAGGGTTTCACAGGGATCGAATGAAGGGTAGAGCCTCGGGTCGTAACACATCTGAAATGTAACGGCCACTGTTAAATGTGCCGTCGATGCGAAGAAGAGGTGACTGAGACGTGTAACCAATGTCACCCCATACCATAACGCCGGGTGATACGCCAGTATGGCGTTGACGAATTCGCGCTTCCAATGTGCGTTCACTGCGATGTCGCCAAACACGGTTGCGACCATTATGATGCTGTAAACAGAACCCGGATTCATAGGAAAAAATGACGTTTTGCCATTCGTGCACCCAGGTTCGTCGTTGCGAACAACGTAACAGGCGCTCCTGTCTGTGATGCAGCGTCAAGCGTAACAGCAGCCATGTTCTCCGAGCTGATAGTCCATGCTGCTGCAAACGTCGCCGAACTGTTCGTGCAGATTATTGTTGTCTTGCAAACGTGCACATCTGTTGACTCAGGGATCGAGACGTGGCTGCACGATACGTTACAGCCATGCGGATAAGATGCCTGCTAGTGATACGAGGCCGGTGGGATCCAGCACGGCGTTCCGTATTGCCCTCCAGATCCCACCGATTCCATATTCTGCTAACAGTCAGGTAACGCCAGTCAACTGCTATTTGTGTATGAGAAATCCGGTTGGAAACTTTCCTCATGTTAACACGTTGTAGGTGTCGCCACCGGCGCCAACCTTGTGGGAATGCTCTGAAAAGCTAATCATTTGCATATCACAGCATCTTCTACCTGTCGCGTCTTTAGCACGTCATCTTCGTCGTGTAGCAATTTTAATGACCAGAAGTGTATTTGATCATACTAATTATCATGTGAACATTTCATTTTAAACTTTTACGGAACAATAATGACTATTTGAGAACGTGCTCTTCATATAGAGTTCTACTGTCTGCACGTATCTGCATAACAGTTTCGCGAATGACATTCGAAATTTCTACCGCGTCTGACGACAGTGCTTGTTGAGCACGCAGAAGGAGGGATGAAGTCATACCGCTAGCCTCTTGCCCTCAACTTGTTCGCTCCAACCGTCCATCAAAAAATGCTGTCCCCAGTGTTACTAATTTCATGCTGTTGTTCGCAGACAATTTTAAAATTACTTCAATAAAAATTGAAACCTTAATTAGCAAATAATATCATCAACTGATCGTTGTCAAAGCTTGATTTTACACATAGTGTCAATGCGCCCATCTGGATGTGATGAACTGTACAAGTTTCGCAGTTTATTTTTTATGTAAATTTATACGCAGCTAGTTGTGACGATTCGTATGAGATTACCTTCATTTCAAAGGAAATATGAGCTTCACATTACGATGTAGATTATAGAACTACACGTGTAAGAGTTCTCATCAGGAAAGGACAGGTATATTACAGTTCTGAAATGCTTACATTTGAAAAGGTATTTAGTTTAATTAGTAAGTGCTTCAGAAAACATGTTTCAGAAAAAATGAGTGTAACGAAATAGAAATATACTTTTTCGGTACTATTATAAAACTTTTGCATCACCTTTGTATACCATAAAAATTTCCTCTTGGACCTAAGTTGACATGATTCGAATAACTTGGTCCTTTCAAACGTCATAAAAAGTAAACAAACTTGCCTATAGATCCTAGTAAGGCACATGTATTTTTTTGAATGTAGATGAAGCAATAACTGTTGTATCTTATTTCAAATACAATGTAGGAACAGTGTGTGGTTTTTGAAAACATTAAATGAAAATTCTCAGATGAGGAGCATACTATGATCAGCGTTTGATCACACATGGACTTTTGTTTAAAAAATGTTCAAATGATTGTAAATCTATGGGACCTAACTACTCTAGTCATCAGTCCCTAGGCTTACAAACTACTTAAACTAACTTATACAAAAGACAAGAAATAAATCCTTGCCCGAAGGAGGATCCGAACCTCCGACGGCGAGCATCGGCGTGCTTCGCAGCTAGGCGCCTTGGACACTCGGCCACTTCACCACGGCACAGATTTTTGCTTTAATCAAGATATGCTGCAAGGTGAACAGTCGTGACCCAGTGTGATTTGGTAGTGTTTATGACTTACCCCGTACTAGTCACCGAGCGCGGTGGCGCAGTGGTAACACACTGCATTCGCATTACCAAGGACGGTAGTTGAAATCTACCTCTGGCCATCCAGACTTAAATTTTCCTTGATTTGCCTAACATCACTCCAAGATAATTCTGGGATGGTTCCTTTAAAAGGGCACGACCGATTTCCTTCCGCCGGCCGCGGTGGCCGAGGTGACTGAGGCGCTCCAGTCACGGTCAGCACGGCCACTACGGTCGGGGGTTCGAATGCCCCCTCGGGCATGGCTATTTGTGCCGTTCTAGTTCGTAACATTTGAACATTTGATTTGATTTCCTTCCACATCCGTACCCAAACACTCCGAGAGTCAGCTCCGTCTCTAATGACCACACAGACGACGGGACGTTAAACACCAAGCTTCCTATCTTCCGTACTGGTCGCCCTAGGGAATCAACTGTGGCGGAATACCAGACTGGTACCATAACTAGCAATCACTTTGTAAGGCTCACCGGACCCTATCAGACAGACTCCACGAGAAGCTCCGTGTATTCCAGAGGCCCGATTTTAACCTAGACATCGGCTGCACGCCGGGCAGACCCACATTCGACTATGGAAAACTGGAACAAAGTTCTCTTCATGGATGAGTGCCGCATGTATGTCTGATAGATGACCGTCGACCAAGTGTGTGGAGGGCATTAGGAATGCTGTGCGCCAGAGGCACACCATCAATCGAAAAGGCAGGGACGCCCTAGGCAGGTCTCACGTGAAGGTTCCCAGCCTAATTGTTCCCATCAAAGAGAAGCTCAAGAGAGGCATAACATCTTACAAACTATCAGTGAACCGTTTCATCAGCATTTGGGGGAAAAGTTCACGTTTATTTGATATGAATCCAATCGAACATAAAAGTGATAAATTGAAAATAGCTATGCGAGCACTTCCTCACCAACCACTAAATTTACGGGAGTTAGCAGGATTGAAGTTGAAGAAACGGATGAATTATACCAGCAGTGATTAAATGTACTCTTTGGTAGCAGGCCAGGAAGGCTGCATTCTACGTCTACACCCAAACTCCGCAATCCATAGTAAGATGCGTGGCGGAGGGTACCTAGTACGACTACCAGCCATTTCCCTTTCTATTCCATTCCCAGTTAGAGCGCGGGAAAACCGAATGGTTGTATACCTCTGACCGAATTTATATTATCTTTGTGGTCTTTAAGCGAAATGTAAGAAGGGGGCAGTAGAATAGTTCTACAGTCAGCTTTAAATTGCGGCTCTCTACATTTCCGCAATCGCTACACTCCAGAACGTCGCGTTTCCTCCAGCGATTCCCATCTCTGTAAACTCGAGCATTGATCAAACCTATCAATAACAATGAATGCCATCCTTTAACCAATCTGGTGGTGATCCCAAACACTTGAGCAGTATTGAAGAAGACGTCGCACAAGATTTCTAAATGCGCTCTCATTTACAAATGATCAGTATCTCCCAACATAATCCGATGTCGACCATCCTCCTTCCCAATGACTGTCCTTACATGCTCGTTCCACTTCATATCGCTCACTGCGCTACACCTAGGTATTTTACTAACGCAACTGTGCCAAGCAGCACACTACTAATGCGCTATTCCAACATTATGGGATTGTTTTTACTAGTTAGGGTCATCACCTCAATATTTTCTACATTCAGAGGAAGCTGGCATTCCTCACACCGACTAGAAATTTGGTCAACACCATCTAACATCGTACTGAATGCTGGTCCTAGAATTGTTACGAATGCGAAAATGAGATAAAAGTAATACGCGTAGCTTACAGCAAGACACGAACAAGTTATTGCCTTCTTCTCTACATCTTGAGGTCTTTAACTGCACAGTCATGATGAAATTTGCTGCTTACAGTGAAGATCCAAAGAAACGGGTACACTGGCCTAATATTGTCTGAGGCCCCAGATGAGTATGCAGAAGTGCCGCAACCTGTCTTTCATTACTAATAACTGAAGTGGTGCTCCAGGGAGTTGGCATCATGCACCATGCAAGGCAATCCGTAAGAGTACGATGGGTTAGAGGTTTTTTCTGAACAGCACTTCGAGAGGCATCCAACATATGCTCAATAATGTTGATGTGTGGGGAGTTTCGTGTCCGGTGGAGGCGTTTAAACTCGAAAGAGTGTCCCTGGACCCAGTCTGTAGGTATTCGGGACGTGTGGGGTGCCGCATTATCCTAGTGAAACTGACCAAGTCTCTAAGAATGCGTAATGCACGTGAATAGATGCAGGAGGTCTGCCAAGATGCGTACGTACGTGTCACCTGTCACAGACGTATCAAGTGTCCCACACCGTTACAAAGCATCCATCAACTTGACACGCAGGGTCCACGGACTCATCAGAATGTCTCCATACTGGTCCACGTCCATCCGCTCCATGCAGCTGGAAACGACACTCGTCAAGCTAGGCAGCGGGTTTTACAGGGGCCCAGGCGAGACGTGAAGCTTTGTGTTGTGCGTACCAGTGACCAGTCTCCTCCCATAGCCCATGTTAAACTGAATGGTTCTCGCGCTGACACTCGTCAGCAGCAGTTTGCGGAAGGGTTGCACTTCTGAACGATTTCTTCACTCGTCGTTCTTCCCTTTCTTGCAGGATCTCTTTCCGGCCGCAGCGTTGTCGGAGATTTGATGTTTCAACGGATTCTGATAACCGCGGTGTAGAACTTTGTTACTGTTTTGCCAAGATCGCTTTTCGATCTACCACAGTGACCGATTTCGACTGATCTCACTGTCATCATCAGATCTATAAAAGGAGAAGATCAATCAACGTACCTGTCATTTACTACCCGTGATCGCTAAAAATCATAGCTTGTACATTTTATTTTTGATATCTACATACCTGTGGAACTGTGGTGTATATAATCATACCAGTAACATGTAGCGTTCCGCGGGGTTGTCAAATACACAAAATTGCATAGTTGCATAATAAAAACCAATCATGGCCCACAATATAAACGGCCGTCTCGCACCACATTAAAGCCAGCTGCGCGGGCTCACGTTACTTTTATGGAAAACAGCTACCACCACCGCCAGATGGCGTTCACGGTTAGTGATGTCACTAGCATATTATCTGGTAACGGTATCTAAGTGTGGTGGGGGTACTCATAACCTCACAACAACTTATCAAAAATATTGGAAAAGTTATTATCCACCATCTCCAGCTGATCGTTGAGAATATTTTCTTTATGATGTTTTAAATTTTTATAAATCTGAATATTCTCTAGAATGTTTAATTTCTTTCCATTGAGCGCTTTGTATAGGATCTTCATATTTCGTCGAATATCTTGAGTTTTTTGTTTGTCTTCTCGTAAGTGCTCACCAAATGTAGTTTTATTGTGGTTCCCTGTATGCTCTCAGAATCTAGTAAAAAACGCTCTACCCGTTTCCCCACATAAAAACCTTCGCAGTCGCCGCAATGGAGTTTGTACACCCCAGATTTTTTAAATATATCTTTGTTTGCTCCCACTTTGAGGCGCAATTTTGCTTGCAACTTATTTGTTTTATTAAAGACTATTTCGATATTAAATTTACGGTGGGTTCTCTAGATCTTATGGGAGATGGGGTCGTTATATATCACTGGGTCATATTTCACAGTGGTGTGAGATTTTACTTTACATTTATTCCTATTTTTATTTCTCACCTTGTTATGTAATTCATCAATTAATCCGGTACTGTAGCCATTCGTACTGACAATATATCTTGGTATCATGACTTCATTGCCAATGGCGGACTGCTCTAATGGCAGTTTAACGAGCCTATGCAGCTTAGAATAAAAATACGCACTCTTGTACCTAGTTGAATGTGACGAGTTTGCATTGATCACCATATCTTTAGACGTTAGTTTCCTATAAATTCGAATTGTATGTACTCTACCTTGAATCATATGTTTTTGTATATACCATTCATATTTCTTAAGAAGCACTCTATATCTTGTGGTTTTTTTTTTTTTTTTTTTTTTTTTTTTTTTTTTTTTTTTTTTTTTTAAGTAGGTCAATGTTGTCATCGACATGCCTTTTATAATACACACTGTTCTTCTTACATATTTGATAGCTGTCGAAAAAATTTTCCTTCTAAAAAAAATATCAGCCAAAATGCCGGAGGGGCAATTACCCAACGCCAAGCCTTTATCTCGGAAATAATTAAATGACAGCGACAATCCCAAAAGCTCCACCAATTCAATTGTCTCTGCCAAAGATATTTTTTATGCTTAATCAGATTAGCCTTAATTATTTCAATAGGTTCTCGATATCGAATGAAACAACCATGGATTCCTCAGGAGCTTCCACGTTCGTTAGTACATTAGCTGGCTATTGGCTGTTTTTAACATTTAAAGACTTGTTAAATATGTAAAGATCCTTATTTTTTCTATTAAGGAATCTATTCAGCTTGGCATTGGGAGCCTGCCAACCGTCCATAATCGGTCCTACTGATATATTTATTTGGTGTGTCTTAATTTGTGACCTCAGTTTCGGTATCTCAAACGACATTATTTTTAAGGATCGCTTGGACCTCTCATCCAGTAGGAAGCATGAACTGTCAATTTTCTTTCTTATTTCGGTATTAAACAGGTTGATAAGAGTTTTTACTAATTTGTATAATACCATTATCTTCGGAAAATCTTTCGGTTTTGGTTATGTAATCGTGTTCATTAATAACACATGTCGCATTGCTCTTATCGACTTCTCTCATCAATGGTTTATTGTTTACAAGCTTTTCGTTGATGGTTTCTGCAAATTTTAATTTCATCACCGTTATTTTTTTGGCACTAAAGAGCATTTTTAAGAATTTTTGCTGTTATATCTGCAGTAGGTACACTGTCTTCCTTCTGTAAGGTTAAGGCGTCCAAAGCGAATTTTCTTTCAGCAATTATTTCATTAGTATTACGTTCATGAAGCTTTGTAGGAATACTATATTGGAGCCCTTTTTCCAACGACCTTGGTTGCTTCACTTGTGAAGCGTATTATTGGTCACATTATCTATTCTGTCGGCAAATTCAAAGGGAAACACGGGTTCGGTCGCTGTTTGTGACCATTTTTCTCCCGTTAACCTACTCAGCTTGCAATTATGTATCGCTTGTATACGTCGAGACACGATGTCAAGCTTTCAAACATTGATGTATACAAGCGCTACATAATGGCAAGCTGAGTAGATTAACGGGAGCAAAATGGTCACATATTTCTTTGACAGAGATAATTGAACTGGTGGAGCTTTTCGAGTTGTCATTGTTATTTAATTATTTCCAGTTTAATGACACGTTTTGTTATCAAGAAAAAGCTTGGCGATGGGTAAGTGCCCCTCCGGCACTTTGGCTGATATTTTTGTTACTCAAGGTACCCCCGCCGCATTTAGATACGTAGCGCTCTGTATGGTAACTGCTTTGCATAAGTTTCACGTGAGCCCCCGCAGTTGGCTTTAATGTGTTGTGAGACGAATGTCGACTGCCGTTTATGTTGTGGTGCCATGGTTGGTTTTTATTATGTGACTATGCAATTTTGTGTATTTGACAACCCCACGGAATGCCGTATAGACGGAGCTACATGCTACTGGTATGATTAGATACACCACAGTTCCACCGGTACGTAGATATCAAAAATAAATATAGAAGCTATGATTTTTAGCGGTCACGGGTAGTAAGTGGCAGGTATGTTGATTAATCTTCCCCTTTTATAGATCTGATGATGACTGCGAGATCAGTCGAAACTGGTCATTGTGGTAGATAAAATAGCGATCTTGGTAAAACAGTAACAAGGGTCCACAGAAAAGGAGATTGCACCCAAGAACATGTGTAAATTGTTTAATTCGCGTTGTATTTGTAAAAATTGTCATACGGGAAAATCTCCACCTCATCTCTACCTCGGAGATGGTATGTACCAAGACTCGTGCGCCGACTGTAATAACATGTTTAATTACTCTAAACTCGTGATAAGGAACCATTGTAACAGCAGTAATAGACATAACACCTGCGCAGGAACTTGTCCCATGTTAATCTACTCCGGCCATTACCACTGGAGTGGCACAGTTCTTAAGAAAATGGTGTGAGGGATGAAGGGGTCATGCAATCGTGTGAGACGGGGGCTGTAATTAGTCTATTTTTCATACTAACCTTGTGTTACTGTATCTTTCTCTTTACGCTAATTATTGAAATATGTAAAATTTTTCTCTGTAGATCTTTCTTTATTTTGATTTCTGTGCCTTTGGGAACACATCAGGCGTGATGGGCTCCTGGGATTGTAGTACATTCTATGTTTATATGAAAATTTCGGGATTTTAATATTTATTGGCGCAGCTTGGCTGCTAAAAAGTGGTTTTACGTGTTGGCCACGGCCAGGCCGCGCAGAGCAAAGACGCTCTTGGGGGTCACCACCACCCACCAACTTTCGCTCGCCTTCGGGGAAGGACGAGAGGAGCTGGCTTGACCTGTTCGGCGCCACGCTACGTCCGGGGGGCGGAGTAGACCTGGCAGAATTTTTTAGAGTGTGTGAGACGCTTTTACACAATTTTTGACCGCGGTTCACGGTAGACGATAGCGGGGACTGCCGTTTTAGTCATTCGGCCGTTTCGCAAGAGAGAAATTTGCCGAATACAAACAATAGCCCCCAGGCCCGTAGGCGTTATCTAAAAAACTTCCTAGAAGGCAGCAGAGTTTGAACGTAGTTAGTGTGACAAATGGTTAGGTTGAGAGGAAAGCTTTCTGCCTGTCTGGCACCCCAGGGGTTTGGCTCCAGTGGCTTTATACATAGCACAACGTTAACATTTTTAGGTCGTGAGACCGTAGCTAGGAGCAAGCTGAAATTCCTTGCAGGGCACTCACACTGGGAACGGTGAAATCCGCGGGAAGCTTTGGTGGCGTGGGCGGAGCCTCTTGGCAGCCGCAGAGAACGCGTCCTGATTCGGCAATTTATTTTAGTATGACAGCTAAACAATTTGTCAACGGCGCTAGGCCATCCGATTGCTTTGACTATTAGCCGTTAGCAGAGATTGGTGGGTCTTTTTCGCGTGGGTGTGGCTGCCCTTCACTTGCCGTGAGCTGCGGCAGAGCGCGAGGAGGCACGAGAAGTCCTGTGTGAGCGTCCGAAGTGTACGGATCTCGGGAGACTCCTGCCTGAGCGTCCAAAGTGTACGGACCTCGGGAGACACGCAATTCTCCGTTTAGATTCGCGGGGAGGACATCGTCTTAAACGGTCCTCTGGTTAGACTTGTGTTTGATTCCGAAGATTCGGACCTTGTAGAACTTGTGTTGCAGGTCGCAGCAATTACGGTCGGATAAAAAATTTCAGCTCATCCGCTCCCACCGCCTGCTGCCTGCGAGCCTGAGACGCTGCCGTCAATGATCATCTGTGTGGGTAAGGTGACGCAATTGCTGGGGGGAGGGGGGTTATATGAATCAGACTTGTTGGATTCTGTCCCTTATTTTATTCTTTTGAGATCTGCCTATTTACTCTGGGGAGCTTAGGGCTGACGATAATTTCAAGCCCCTGTGTAGCCAATCTAATAGCATTCTGTTTTGCAAAACCTCCGACCTTTGACTCAGCCAGTCATTTTTGTGTCTCAATATTTTAACATTTGTAAAAGATTGTTTGAATACCATTATCTGTTTTACGTGATAGGAAATGTCATCTGCTTTATTTTTCACGTTTAATTATAATAAATTCATTTTGAGCAGATGGTCTTTCATATGAGAACATTCCTTTTTCACTATTTTGGACAGGAAACAGAATAGTTAAATTCCACAGTTTACCAATAATTTTTCAAGTACATTTTTTGTTTGGTACAACTGATACATTGCAATAGAGTAGGAATATTTGTTATATGTTTGAAAACAGCTATGATCACATCATAGCTGATCAGTAACATTTTAATTTCCCATATTTTGGAGAAATATGGTGGCGACCCAAGGTAATTAGTTGCTGTCCTATATATATAGTTCACACTTGGCGACTCCTGCCATAGGATTAACGGCATAGTTTACACATGGCGACTCCTGCCATAGGATTAACGACATAGTTCACAATCGTTACCTCGAAATGACCTGGTATCCTGTTTTCACGGTCAAACAAAGGTCAAGTTCATTTTTTCTATGGTAACCCATATTTCTTATTCCATATCCGTAGTCAACAAGAAAAAATACGCATTTTTGTAGGGACCTTTTTTTTTTCGAGAAACCAATCGTTTGTCGCCAAATGGCACTTCATTGTCACTTTCCTAGCTCACCAGTATTTCTAGAACGAAGCAATATCGGGAAATATTTTCAATGAAAAACTTATGTGGTTTCTGAACTCTGACCACTTTTGAATTTTTCGTATACTTGAAATGACTTTGAAATCCTACAGTTCGGATTAACCTGAAAGTAAATACCATCGGCATTAGCGTATCCCAATGCGCGCCACTTGGAGGGTGCCGAATCAGAGACCAGCATGGTGCTTGTGCCATCACAATCAGAGAAGAGAAGTGTGGAGTTTCGAGGCTAACTAATAACCGTAATTGTCGGAGAATTTGAAATCATGACTGGAGGTTCAGAGAAATTTTACCTATGGAGACTTTTAATATTTCTCGGCTTTGCTCATTTGCAATGATTCTTGAGTGGAATAATTGTGATAAATATTCCTCTTTTGCACTTAGTGTGTTTTAAGGGATTTTGAATAATTTCGCCTCGTCGAACTCTGATCAGTTTCGCCTCGTGGGACTACAAATCCATATAAGCAAGTTTTCTCAACAAAAATGTTTAGAGCACATAAGATAAAATACAGCTGAGTCACTTTGTCTCGCAATCGACTTTCTGGAGCACGTCCATCGTTTCTGCCTTGTCTCCATATTTAAAAAGGATTAATTACCGTGGGGTATTTCATTGTCTTGTGATTTACGACAATATCTAGATATGTCAAGGTACCCTCCTGAAAGACACACATCCGTTAGACCCCTAAGTAATTTTCTAAAATACTGCACTTGAATACTGCATGCTTTGGCTTCACGTTGTGGCAGAAACAACGACAAGCATGTGTAAACAAACGGATCGCGCACCCTGTAGTGTCAGTTTTCCAGCAACACGCTTGCCGGATGGTTCGTTGAAGGGGAAACCAAGAATAGTAAAAGTGATCAGTACCGAATTTTGGTAAGGTCAGTTCTAACTGCCGTCATGTATTTAATAAAATGCATCTTCAACCAGCAGCTGTTTTATAACATCCTTAAGGTCGATTAGTTTCGGGCCACGACCATAAGCATAGAAGAAAGGTATGAAAATAGTTTGTAATTTTAGTGAAAGTGACTCCTGCTGTTTTTAGCCAGATTTATTTTATTTAATGCTATTGACTAATACATTTTCATCTATGATGATGGTCCTGGACCGAAACTAGTCGATTTTGTTGTGCTGTTGTTGTGGTCTTCGGTCCGGAGACAGGTTTGATGCAGCTCTCCACAATACCCTATCCTGAGCAAGCCTCTTCAACTCCACATAAGAACGGCAACCTACATCTGTCTGAATCTGCTTACTGTATCTATCTATTGATCTTCCTCTGCGATTTTAACCCACACACTTCCCACCAATGCTAAATTCAAAATTCCTTGATGCCTAAGAATGTGTCCTTCCAATCGATCTCTTCTTTTAGTCAAGGTATGCCAGAAATTCCTTTTCTCGCCAAATTCTGTTCAGTACCTCCTCATTAGTTACGCCATCTACCCACCTAATCTTCAGCATTCTTCTCTAGCACCACGTTTCAAAAGCCTCTATCCTCTTCCTGTCCGCCCTGTTTATCGTCCATGTTTCACTCCCATACAAGGCAACACTCCACACAAATGCCGTCAGAAAGGACTTCCTTAGGTTTAAATCAATATTTCATGTTAACAAATTTCTCTTTTTCTAGAACGCTTTTCTACACATTGCCATTCTGCATTTTATATCCTCTGTATTGCCACCATCATTTGTTATTTTTGCTGACCAAGTAACAAAACTCATCTACGTCCTTTATTGTTTCGTTACCTAATCCAATTCCTTCAGCATCGCCTAATTTCCTAAGACTGTACTCCATTATCCTTGTTTTGCTCTTGTTAATGTCTATCTTATATGCACCTTTCAGCACACTGTCCATTCCGTTCAAATGCTCTTCCAGGTCCTTAGCTGCCTCTGACAGAATTACTATGTCGTCGGCAAAACGCAATGTTTTTAATTCTTCACCCTGAACTTTAATTCCTTCTCCAAATTTCTCCTTGCTTTCCTTTACAGCTTGCTCAATGTACAAATTGAATAACATTAGAGAAAGGCAACAACCCTGTCTTACTCCCATCCCAACCACTGCATCCCTTTCATGTCCTTCAACTCTGACAACCGCTGTCTGGTTTCTGTACAAGTTGTAAATAACCTTACGCTCCCTATATTTTATTCATGCTTGCTTCAGAACTTGAAAGAGTTTATTCCACTCAACATTGTCAAAAGCCTTCTCCAAATGTACAAAAGCTAGATATGTTGGTTTGCCTTTCCTTAATCTATCTTCTAGGATACGCCGTAAAGTGAGTATTGCCTCCCGTGTTCCTACATTTCTGTAAGACCCAAATTCATCTTCCCCGAGGTCGGCTTCTACCAGCTTTTCCATCCTTCTCTAAATAACTTGTGTTAATATTTTGCAACCATGACTTATTAAACTGATGGTTCTGTAATTTTCACACCTGTCTGCGCCTGATTTCTTTAGAATGGGGATTATTACTTTTTTCTTAAAGTCTGAGGTTACTTCGCCTGTCCCATACATCTTACACACCAGGTGAAACAGTTTTGTCGTGGCTGGTTTTGCCAGAGACTTCAGTAGCTCTGAGGGAATATTGCCTCTAAGTTCGTTTCCATCGTAGAGCCTATCTATATACTCATTCCACCTTTCAGCTTTCCCTTCTTTGCTGAGAACTGGTTTTCCATCTGTGTTCTTGATATTCATAGAACAATTCTTCTTATCTCCAAATATCGCTTTTATTTTCCTGTAGGCTGTATCTACTTTTCCCCTATTTATACATTCTTCTACATCCTTGCATTTGCCTTCTAGCCACTCCTGCCTAGCCATTTTGCAGTTCCTCTCAATCTCATTTCTTAGTCGCCTGTACTCCATTTTGCCTGTTTCCTTTACTACCCGTCTCTAATGACCAAGCTGTCAACGGGACGTTAAACCCTAAGCTTCCTTCCTTCCTTCCTTCATTTACTACATTTTTGTATTTTCTCCTTTCATCGATTAAATTTAGTATGTCCTGTGATATCCAAGGAATTTTTGTAGGTCTTGCCTTCCTACCTATTTCGTCCTCTGCTGCAATCCCTATTTCATATCTCAATGCTACCCATTCCTCCCATACTGTTTTATTTTCCATCGAATCTGTCAATTGTTGCCTAAAGCTCCCTCTGAAATAATCAAGAACATCAGGTTCCTTCAGTTCATCCAGGTCCCACCTCCTTATTTTCCTACATTTATGCAGTTTTTTTTTCAGTTTCAGGCTACAATTCACGACAAATAAGTTCTGGTTAGAATTTATATCAGCCCCTGCGTATGTCTTACAGTTTAAAACCTGGTTCCAAAATCTATGTCTTACCATTATAATATCTGTCTGGTATCTCCGGGTGTCTCCTGGTCTCTTTCGTGCTTCTTAAACCAGGTGTTTGTTATAACTAAATTATGTTCCGTGCAAAATTCTACCAGGCATCTTCCTCTTTCATTCCTTTTGCCCAGACCATATTCACCTACTCTCTACCCTTCCCTTTCTTGTCCTACGACCGAATTCCAGTCTCCCATAACAATTAAGTTTCCTCTCCCTTAATTGTCTGAATAATTTCCTTTAGCTCCTCATATATTTCTTCGATCTCCTCATCATCGGCAGAGCTAGTTGGCATATAAACCTGTACTACTGTGGTCGGTGTTGGCTTCGTATCTATCTTGACTACGATAATGCGATCACTGTGATGCTCATAGTAGTTTACCATCATTCCTATCTTCTTATTCATTGTCAGATCTACTCCTGTAATTTTAAGGATTTAATAAAACAACTTATGGTTAAATATGCGGTTTATTAAATAAAATGACCAGTACTATTTATTTATCTACTCTAATACGTGTGTCCGAAATTGCTGAGTGCATTTAGAAATAGTGGGAATGATAAAAATTGTTGGCGAGTGTCGCAATAATTATGCAGCTGCGCAAAGATTGTATGCCGAAAAGTATCCCGATGTCCGTCATCCCCCGAAGGAAACAATTAGGTCTGTGGTAAGACGAGCTGAAAGAGGTACCTTGAAAGGACAGAGACGAAAGACGGGCCCGAGAGAGGAAATTGCGCAGGTAGTTTGTGCTATCGTTGCTGAAGATACACACCTTTCTGGTCGTCAGGTTCGCATAGCGTACCTCGATCAAATTCCACCTATAACACTTATATATCACCCAAGAAATTGAGCCTGGGGATCGTGAGATGGATGGATGGATAGAGGGTTTTGGGCGCTCGACATCTAGATCTTCAGCGCCCGAACAAATTTAAGAAGTTGAAAGCAAGGAGTGTGAAGAAACAAAGTAAAATTAAGGAGAGAATCCAGCTGTTAACATGAGTACTGAAGCAAAATACAAAAAGTAAATGATAGAGGTGAAGATGAGAATAGTACCCTATGCGAAAGGTCGGAGAGATAGTTAAAGCATCTAAACAGATGACCATGCTGACTGACTACAACGCAAAAAAAGGGTGAGCCATCCACTATGCAACATATTGAAACCTATAGCCTAAAATCTTGGGCCAGAGATGAGACAAATCACAAAATTTTAGAACTTTGTTCACACTTGCTCATAACCTAAAATAGAAGGCAAATCTAAACCAAGATTCGCCGCTACCCTCTCTGCATGATATAAATCAGACGCAATTAAAATGTGGCGGACAGTAATCTGCACGCCACAGTTATCACAGACAGGGGGCTCCTCTCGTCGGAATAAGAAGCCGTTTGTAAATGGCCGGGTAAGGGCGACTTCATCCCTCCTGAGAGGCCGGGAGGAAGATCGCCATGGACGGACAGTGGGCTTCAACAACCGCAGTCTGACACTGAAAGCCATTCTACCTGCCACAGGGAACACTACCGTAACAAACAAGTAATATCCTGCAAGGGAATCTGACACATTGTCACTTCAGGTGCTCCACAAGCCTCTTTGGCAGCCCGATCGGGTTCTTCATTTCCCTGAATACCCACATGACCCGGCACCCAGCAAAACGATACCACCTTCCCACAACGTTGGAGGAAGAACTGTTAGTCGTGTATTTGTTGCAGCAAAGTCACAGATGGAAATATCTATTGCAATGACTGCAGAGCACAGAGTGAATCAGATCACAGCACAAATTGTTTCCCCTGTATGCGACATGTCAGCTGTTTTGCCTTGAAGATCGCGTATAGCTCTGCGAAAAAAAAAAAAAATAATTTTCGGAGAGGCGAACCTTAACAACAACGTTGGGGAAGAGAATTGAACAGCCGACGGAGTCCCCTTGCTTGGAGCCATCAGTATACACCACTCTAAAACCGTGATGCTTATCTAAAACATTAAAAAACACAGACTGAAAAGTAAAATGAGAAGTTTCATCATTCCTGAAACTCCTCATATCTAAAACAAGTCAGGGCCTCTGTAGAAGCCTAGGGGGAGCCCTGCTCCAACCACGTTGTAGAACATTAAAACCAGCCAACCCCATTGCAAGAAGGCAATCTCTCGCACAAATCACATACGGCCGCGTCGCTCGTTACCGACTGTGAAAGAGCCTTTCAAATCGAGGCCGAGCAACGATATGGTCTGTTAGTGTGAAAGGTGTGGACAGCGATTCATACGCCTGGCACACCGTGAGTAGCCGTCGCCTCATATACAGTGGCGGCTCTGCAGCCTCAGCACAGTAACTTGGTATGGGGCTCATCCTAAATGCCCCAGTTGCCAGCCGAATCCCCGCATGGTGTACCAAGCCCAACATCTTTAAAAAAGACGGACATACAGACCGGTACACCGTGCAACCGTAATCGAGACGGATTCACACGAAGGCTCTGTAAAAGCGAAGCAAACAGTTTCTGTCTGCTCCCCAAGAAGTGTGACTAAGACATTTTAAAATTGCCAGTGCTTTCAGGCACCGGGTATTCACGTCTTTAAGGTGTGGCAACCGTGTAAGTTTGGACTCGAATGGGAGGCGCAGAAACCTCAATGTGTCTTTAAAAGTGAGCACAGAACCCCTCATCCGTAGTTCAGGTAAATTAAAAATAGCACGTGCATGGTTAAAATGAACACACACAGCTTTCTCGGTGGAAAACTTAAAACTAGTCTTTTTCACCCATTCTTCCAGCCGTTTAAGAGTGAGCTGCAACTGACGTGTAGTCGTTGCAAGGTTGGAAGAAGAGCAAAACACAGAGACGTCATCTACAAATAGAGAACACTGGGCAGTCCTTTTCCCGCCGAAATAGTAATGTTAATTGTTATTGCAAACTTAAAACACTACCCTGAGGGACTCCGCTCTCCTGCTCAAAGCGACCAGAAAAGGCGTCACCGACTCGGTATCTAAAATAACGTGGAGAAAGGTGTGTTTTAATAAAACGGGAAAGACAACCACGAAAACCCCAGTCACAGAGCTGCCTGAGGATAAGAAGCCTCTAAAAAGTATCATAGGGCATATATATATATATATATATATATATATATATATATATATATAAACACTGAGAAGGTGATGCCGCCACAGGAAATCCTGTTGTGTGGCCGCCTCCAGGAAGGCCAGATTATCGATAGCGATATCACCTGAGCCCATACTGAAAGCGCCTGAGAAACTGCCTGGATTCCAGCATCCAGACAAGGCGACGGTTGACCATCCACTCTAAGGTCTTTCCTACGTAGCTGGTCAGGACGACACTACGGTAACTACTTGGACTAGTGCCCTCTATCCGGGGCTTTAAAAGAGAAATTAAATTGGTCTATCTCCTCGAATTAGGGAACTGGCCTGACGCTCAGGTGTAGTTAAAAGTGTCGAGGACGATTTCCTGATTTTTCCTCGCGAGGTGCCGTATCATAGTGTAGAAGCTTCCGTCGTGACCTAGGGATGTGTAACGAGCCACAGACAATGCGGAATCCAGCTCTCACATATCTACATCTACATCTACATAGATACTCTGCAAATCACATTTAAGTGCCTGGCAGAGAGTCCATTAACCACTTTCATAACTTTACCGTTCCATTCTCTAATAGCGCGTGGGAAGAAAGAACACCTAAATCGTTCCGTTTTCGATTTGATTTCTCTTATTTTATTGGGATGGTCTAGCAAAATATTTTCACATTCATAACTAAAAATCGGTGATTGAAACTTCGCAAACAGATCACGCCGCAATGAATAACGTCTTTCTTTTAATGATTTCCACCCCAATTCGTGCAAAATTTCCGTGACGCTTTCCCCCCCGTAACGTGATAAAACAAAACGAGCTGCCCTTCTCTGAACCTTCTCAATATCTTCCGTCAGTCCCACCTGGTGACGGTCCCACAAGGGGCAACAGTACTCTAGGAGAGGGCGCACAAGTGTGATGTAGGCAGTCTCTTTGGTGGAGCTGGTGCATCTTCTAAGCGTTCTGCCAATGAAACGTAACCTTTGGTTCGCCTTCCCCACAATATTTTCTATGTGTTCTCTCCAGTCAAAGTTGTTCGTAATTGTAACTCCTAGGTATTTGGTAGATATTGAGGGGGTAGTATTAATCTTCTTCAATGCTGGACCTGATGACACGGAAAAGCTAGATCGTAACGCGCGGTGGCGGTAACTGTTGAAAAATGGGCCGCCATAGTCTACACAATGTCGCATGGGCTGGTGTGCAGACTACCATGTAAGATGTTTTTCTAAGTGTGGATTTTTTTTATTTCCTGTTCTGTGTGTACCTTCAAAATGAGGTAGCACCTTTCAATTTTCCCCACTTATATATTTTATTGCTTCATTTTTATGTAATAACTTAATTGACCACCCCCATTAACATAGACATTGCCGAGGTGGGGTGGCTTGTGTGCCTCACCGATGCAGATAGCCGTACCGTAGGTGCAACCACATCGGAGGGGTATCTGTGGAGAGAGCAGGCAAACGTGTGGTTCCTGAAGAGGGGCAGCAGCCTTTTCAGTAGTTACAGGGGCAACAGTCTGGATGATTGACTGAGCTGGCCTTGTAACATCAGCTAATGTGGCTTTGCCACACAGTTACTACGAATAGCTGAAAGAAAGGGGAAACTATAGCCGTTACTATTCCCAAGGACATGCAGCTCTACTGTATGAACATATGACGATGGCATCCTCCCAGGTAAAATATTCCGGAGGTAAAATAGTCCCTCATTCGGATCTCAGGGCGGGGACTACTCAGGAGGATGTGATCATCAGCAAAGACAACAACAGCATTCTACGGAGCTGAGCGTGGGATGAAAGATCCCTTAATCGGGTAGGAAAGCTAGAAAATTTAAAAAGAGAGTTGTTTAGCTTGAAGTTACATAGAGTGGGGATTAGTGAAGTTCGGTGGAAAGAAAAAAGAGGATTTCTGGTCAGGTGAGTTCAGGGTTATAAATACAAAATCAGTTGCGAGTATTACAGGAGTAGGTCTGATAATGGATAAGAAAATAGGAATGCAGGTAAACTATTATGAGCAGCACAGTGATCGCATTATCGTAGTCAAGATAGATACGAAGCCAACACCGACCACAGTAGTACAGGTTTATATGCCAACTAGCTCTGCCGATGATGAGGAGATCGAAGAAATATATGAGGAGCTAAAGGAAATTATTCAGACAGTTAAGGGAGAGGAAACTTAATTGTCGTGGGAGACAGGAATTCGGTAGTAGGACAAGAAAGGGAAGGGAAGAGAGTAGGTGAATATGGTCTGGGCAAAAGGAATGAAAGAGGAAGATGCCTGGTAGAATTTTGCACGGAACATAATTTAGTTATAACAAACACCTGGGTTAAGAAGCACGAAAGAGACCAGAAGACACCCGGAGATACCAGATAGATTTTATAATGGTAAGACATAGATTTCGGAACCAGGTTTAAACTGTAAGACACACGCAAGGGCAGATATAAACTCTAACCAGAACTTATTTGTCGTGAATTGTAGCCTGAAACTGAAAAAAACTGCATAAATGTAGGAAAATAAGGAGGTGGGACCTGGATGAACTGAAGGAACCTGATGTTCTTGATTATTTCAGAGGGAGCTTTAGGCAACAATTGACAGAATCGACGGAAAATAAAACAGTAGAGGAGGAATGGGTAGCATTGAGATATGAAATAGTGAAGGCAGCAGAGGACAAAATAGGTGGGAAGGCAAGACGTACAAAAAATCCTTGGATATCACAGGACATACTAAATTTAATCGATGAAAGGAGAAAATACAAAAATGTAGAAAATGAAGGAAGGAAGGAAGGAAGCTCGGGGTTTAACGTCCCGTTGACAGCTTGGTCATTAGAGACGGGTAGTAAAGGAAACAGGCAAAATGGAGTACAGGCGACTAAGAAATGAGATTGAGAGGAACTGCAAAATGGCTAGGCAGGAGTGGCTAGAAGGCAAATGCAAGGATGTAGAAGAATGTAGAAATAGGGGAAAAATAGATACAGCCTACAGGAAAATAAAAGAGATATCTGGAGATAAGAAAAACAGCTCTATGAATATCAAGAACACTGATGGAAAACCAGTTCTCAGCAAAGAAGGGAAAGCTGAAAGGTGGAAGGAGTACATAGAGAGGATCTACGAAGGAAATGAACTTAGAGGCAATATTGAAGGAAGGGGAGAAGAAGTAGATGAGGATGAAGTAGGAGATACTACACTGGGAGATGAATTAGACAGAGCACTGAAAGAGCTAAGTCGAAACAAGGCCCCTGGAGTAGATGACATTCCCTCAGAGCTACTGAAGTCTCTGGCAGAACCAGGCATGACAAAACTGTTTCACCTGGTGTATAAGATGTATGGGACAGGCGACCTTGGGGAAGATTAATTTGGGTCTTGGAGAAATGTAGGAACACGGGAGTCAATACTCACTTTACGGCTTATCCTAGAAGATAGATTAAGAAAAGGCAAACCTACTTATCTAGCTTTTATACATTTGGAGAAGGCTTTTGACAATGTTGAGTGGAATAAACTCTTTCAAGTTGTGAAGCAAGCATGAGTAAAATATAATAAATAAATTTCTTAAGGTCTGGTTGTCCCAAATGTTCTGTGCCTTTTACTCTTCAATGCAATGCATTCGAAGATTAGATGTGATGCAGTTTCATCACTGTCATCACAGATCCTACACTTAGGGTGCTCTTCTGTTATTCCCATTGTATGTAGGTGTTTTTTCAAATTCCCATGGCCTGTCAGCAATCCAACCTTGAGTCTAATCTCTCTCATGTTCAGGCGCAGGATTGCAGAGCTTCTTTTAAAACATGGCTTTCGCATCATCACCTTGCCATGTTTTTGTTGATATACTTTGGTTCAATATTCTATGTGCTGTCTTCTGAGCCAGTTACGTAGCTCCAATTAGATCATGGCTTGGTGATTGTCAGGACAGGTTCCGGTCCAATAAATGGAGTCTCTGCCCCCATCCTGGCTAATCTATCGGCAGGTTCGTTGCCACTGATCCCCGAGTGGCCAGGGACCCACAATAGGTTTACTCTATTGCTTTCCCCTAGCTCCACCAGAACCCTGTGACATTCTGCAACAATTTTAGACCTTGTTGCAGGAGCTGCCAGTGATCTCAGGGCTGCCTGGCTATCTGAATAGATATAGATGCTACGATCTTTGTAGCACCTACGCAAATTCTCGTCCACACACGCCCTGATGGCAGTGATTTCGGCCTGGAAAACTGAGGCCAGTTTCCCTAGAGAGATGACGCCCTCCAGTCTTGGCTGCACCCCGTATACCCCGGCCTCAAAGCCTTGGTCTGATTATGACCCGTCAGTGAACCAGACAATATCCCCCGTACGGTGTTGAACTATTTCTCCCACTGCCCCCTACTTCCAATTGTTATATTGAAAGGCTTGTTGAAGCAGTATGGGGTTATAATATAGTCGGCTGGCATTTCCCCAACCTTTTCTATATTTACCTCACTCACTATTTTAGTGTCATTATGGATATCCCAAAGAGTTCCATGTTGTTGCCAGTTTTGAGTCTGTATGCACCAGCCGCTGACTCCATCTTGACCCAAAGGTGTAATGAGGGCATAGCCAGCATGGTTTCCATCCCAGCAGTTGGTGTGCTGCTAATTTCGCTTGTTATGGCTAAGCAGGCTAAGCTCTGCACCTTAGCAAGCTCCTTAGCAGCAACCTGCTGTTCTACCTTCTTCCACCACACAACCACCCCATAGGTGATCCTGGGTCTAATCACCGTGGTGTATATCCAGTGCATACCCTTGGGACTCAGGCCCCAATTTTTGCCACAAGCTCTCCTGGTACTTACAAGAGTACCTTTTGCCTTGGAGAAAATATTCCTAATGTGAGGGGTCCATGTCAGTTTCTCATCTAGGGTAACCCCTAGATATTTCATTGTCCCCTTCACAGGTAGCGCTTCATTGAAAAGCTTTAGATTCCAACTTGAATGTTAGATATGCTTCTTTGTGAATGGTACAACAACAGTCTTCTTAGGACTAACCCCCAGATTCTGTTTTCTTCACCAGTCTTGCACAATGTCCAATGCACCTTGTGCCACATTCTTCACTGTGTCAGCAAATTTGCCAAGTATTACTATGACACGGGCATCTGCGTATCCTTGGCAAAAGTACTGCCTAGAGTTTAATTCTCCAATGAGATCATTCACCACTAGACTCCACAATAAAGGGGAAAGAACTCCTCCTTGCGGGCAACCCCTGGTGGTGTTGATTACCATTTTTTCATTCATCATGGTAGCCTCTACCTTTCTTCCACTGAGCATGGCCCTAGTCCACCTACATATAGTGGTCCCTAGGTCATGCACCTCTGCTGCCCTAACCATGGAATCGACGTTCGTGTTGCTAAAAGCCCCCTTGATGTCCAGGAAGATACAGAGGGCTATTTCCTGAAAGTGTAGTGCTTTCTCCACTTTCCCAACGAGTTGCTGGAGAGCTGTCTCACATGATTTACCTGGCTGATATGCATGTTGGTTTGAATGTAGAGGAGCCCTACTTAACCTCCTTTCTCCAACATGCACATTAACCAGCTTTTCCAATGTCTTAAGAATGAAGGAGGACAGGCTGATTGGTCTCATATCCTTAGCCTTGGTATGATCAATTCTCCCTGGTTTTGGAATGAAGACAACCTTCACTGCCCTCCAGGCGTTGGGAATGATCCCTGCTGCTAGGCTAACCCTGAATAACATGCATTCGAATCTAATAAGATTTTCTCCCACTTGTCGCAGGAGAGCTGGAAAGATCCCATCGTGGCCAGGTGACTTTAACGGTTGAAATGTTCCCACTGCCCATCGGACCTTACTGAAATCGACACACTCCTTGGCCAAATCCCAGTCCTCTTTGCGAATACCTGAGAACCGTTGTCTCTCAGGAATCGCATTCTGGTCAGAGTTATCCCCCAGAGTATTTTGAGGAAAGTGAGTCTTGAGGAGCAGTTCCAGCGTTTCATGTGCTGTCTTTGTATACTCCCCATCCTCATTCCCCAATGTTCCTCCTGGATTAGTTTGTACCCTAGTGAGGATTTTATGAAGTCTCACTTGAGCAGCCATGCCCTCCACTTGCTCACAGAATACCTTCCAGGATGCCTCCTTTGCCCGTCTTATGGCAAGGTTGTAATTGACAAGGGCCTCACGATACTTTGCCCATTGTCCTTTGTGCCTCGCAAGGTTAAACAGTCTTTGTACCTGTTTCCTTTGCATTTACAGGTTATTATTCCACCAAGGCACATTCCTATTTGTGCACTTCTTGGTGATTGAGCATTTGTCCTGGTATGAGGCCCCTATAGCAGAGGTTATGGCCTCTGCTACTTCCTCAAACTCTGCTGGATTCCTTATCGAAGTCTTAATTTCCGATAGGCTGAAGCCAAGGTCTCCCCTATATGTCTCCCAGTCCGTTTTCCTGGGATTGCTATAGGCCATGTTCTGTCTGGTTCCCATTTCAACCTTGAATTTGATATACATGTGATCTGATGAGGATGGCTCCAGGACCACATGCCACTGTTTGACGTAACTTCCCATCATCATGGAACCAAAAGTTACGTCAATTACTTCTTCCCTTCTACTATTCCTGAATGTAGGTGCATCACTCCTATTCGGGATCTCCAAGTTGTTAGATAGGAGAAATTCAAGAAGGTGCTCACCTCTACTGTTGGTGTTCTTGCTGCCCCACGATAGATTGTAGGCATTGGCATCACATCCCACCAACAGTTCGTCACCTTGCCGATGGCAGGCTTCTGTCAGTCACCTCACCTCCAAAGAAGGAGGAGAGCTGTCTTCGTAAGGAAGATATGCTGAGGCCAAAACAATTTCCCTCGTGATACCTTCCTCACGATGCTGCATCCTGATGGTCACCAGGTCCCTGGAACAAAAGTCCGTCATTGGTATGAAAGGTATTCCATTTCTAACATAAATGCATGTTCTGGAGTTTTTAGATTTCTAGCATAAATTAGCTTACCTCCAGTACCACCGAGGCCCGATACACCCCCTTTGTATAAATAGGGTTCTTGTATCAGGGCCACGTCCACCTCCTGTCTCCCCAGGCGACGGCTCAGGGCAGCAGTGGCCCCTTTACTGTACTGCAGGTTTACCTGCAGCACTTCCAGTCCCCATCTTGCTGCCATTATTGCCTTTAAGGTCTTTGATTACCCTGACGGCGACCTGCGAGAACCCTAAAAACAGTTTCAGACCTTGCTCTCGCATTGCCTTCAGGGACTTCTCTCCGATCTCCACCACCAGTGTTCGTCCTTCCGGAATGACCTTTTGGTTAATTACCCTCCAATACTCTGTCAAGACTTTTGGGTTCTGGACCCTTATTTTCTCGAACAGAGTATTTGGAGGGACATCCTTAAGGATCTTTGGTACCCATATTGATACCTTTGCGGTCTTCAGGAGTTTGGTTGCTGTCTTGACCAGCAGCTTCGCATTCTCCCACGGGGATATCATGGGCACCTTGTCCTTAAGCCATTCTGCTGAGTGCTCCCCCTCACAGACAAAAATGAGGGCACCGCGATCTAGATAGACCCTCCTGAATTTGGGTCCTGGACCAGCGTCCCCCCAATCTCTTCAAAGCGGGCCATCTGAACGAGCTCCTCCTGCTGCAAGGTGATGCTCACCAGTTGGTATCCTTCTTGGACAACCGCCATTCTAAAGACCGAGACTGCAATACTATAGGTCTGTTTCCGTATCTCCTGCCTCAGCCTTTTAGGATCACGCTTGTTCATAGAGGAGGGAGTCTTAGATTCCTCCCTAACCCTCTTGCCACCTGCCTTTGACGTCGAGGGGGTCTGTGAATCCCCTTCAACCTGAGGCAGTTTCTTTTTGGGGTCTTGGGCTCAAGCCGTATTGATTCCCTCCACTTATGCTTAGGAAGCCATTCTTTTCCTTCCTTTTGCTTCTGTTCCTTGAGAAGTTTCCTCCTCTGAGCCCCAGACAAGGCCTTAATCCTAATCTGGTCCAACTTCTCTGTTAAAGTTCCCACTTCTTGCTCAGGTCTAGACCCTGATTCAGAAGTAGGAGTGCACTCCATCGGTCCTGATCCCGATGTCTGAGTATCTGAGTTCTCAGATTGCTCCTCGGATTCTTTTAAAATACTTTCTTTCTCTGTTTTCATGTTAGTCCCACGAGATTTGGGGATTTAGATGGATTATATAGAAGCTCAGCTGTAATGCCATACTTATTTATTCCCATTACTCTAGTAATTATATAGAATTTTCAATCCATGGTCATTGATATCGGCTGCCAGACTGTCTCACTGAAAGCAGCAGTTCCAACCGCTGACAACAGATGACTCTGATCCCATCTCTCCTCCCCCCACCCAGCGCCTATACAATGAAGCCACGTGTTCATTCTCCTCTGGAGCTGATCGCTGGACCCCTCTATTGTGTCTGACTTCGCCGACCACAGAGACGTGACCCAAAGGCCCCTTGCCCACTCACCCAGGTTCAGCCCCCAGACAGTCATGTACTTGCGTACATACGCGAAAAAACTACCGTAAAGCACTTACGGAGCCCGCCGCAGTGTGCACGCAATTTTTACGGCCGACCCCAGCACACCAGCCGGGAATTAAAACACCGCGCCTCACACCTACCGAAAGAATTGCCACGGATCCCGCGCCGAAAATTATTATTTAAGCGCGACAGTCCCCGTCCGCGGCGACGCGGACACATAACAATGTGCAACACTACATAAACCAGCGGGCTCCAGCAGCACTTAGCGTTATTATTATTAATTACCCTACACCTAACTGAAAGGAGCTCTGTTTTTCATAGGAACCACTCAAACGTATACTATTAAATAGCACCTCAACCCCGTGCACACAAAACCGCGCCAAAATGCTACATAATGATCACTACAATGTCTCTTGTATACTGAATAATATTCGATGCTATGTAAAAATAAGTGGGCACCCTCTGAGGAGTGAGTTTCTTGGATTCGTTTTATGAACAAGACAGTTTGCACCTCACTTGTAGTAAAATATGAACTTATTGTATCACGTATTGCATTTTACACGTTCGTAACATTCTTCTACTGAACAATAACATTGACCATAGAAGCATGATCTTTTAAGATTCACTAAAAAGCGCGACTTTTGCAATAATCTTTGTGTTGTGAAAGCCTATTCTAATTTTATATCGCTAAGTTTGTCATGAAACTTTTATTATTCGCTGCATGTATTCACATAAAATGCAACTTTTTAAGAGTCTTATGTTCATAGGTATTTTGTTGTTACTTATTTAGACATATCACACAACATGACGAACATAAGCACAAGAGCGGAAGTAAGTGATTCAATAGAGGTAAAGCAGGAATTCCACTCTTTTTATTTGGTAAACAGTGTGATTCCAGCAACTGCTACCGCTGGAGCGCGCTGCGGTCGCGTGTAGCTCGTTGAGGCACGTCTCATATGCTCAAGTTGCGGCGTCTCCGAGCGTTCAGCCGTACGGTGGTCTCGGCACGTTGACCAAACCCATTCAAACACACGCTCCGTGTGCCGACGGCTTAAGACGCCTTGCTACGAAGCGTGTGGTTGCTCACCCTCGGAAGTTGGAGTCCTCCCTCGGGCATGGGTGTGTGTATTGCCCTTAGCATAAGTTAGTTTAAGTAGCCTGCAAATCTAGTGACTGATAATCGCAGCAGTTAATGGGAGTTAGAACGGAATTTTGTTTCACAATTTCTGATTGTTGTCTCATTATAAAATTGGCAATTTTTCGATCAAAATGACCTGTATACCTGTTACAAACTCACACGGAAAGTATTTTTTCCATTGATGTTCTTTACGTACATTACTTCAAGATCTAATAAAATCGGTAATTTTTATATAGATTGCTGTGGATGGCTGTGTTATAAAGGTTAAATTACATGTTTGAACTGGTAGCACTGCAAAACCTTTCGGATGGTAAAACGATAAGAGGCAGGTTGCAGACAAAATGATTGATGACGTACAGCAGTATTATGGAATGGCTATTACAAATAGTACTGAGGACATATTGAAAATAAAGCAGGCAGTATGGGCTATCCTGTTTCACAGACTGTCAACTGATGAAAAACGAATACACAACCTTTGCCGTCCTGGGCCTAATTCGTGGTGCAATTACCTAAATTCCCAGTACTCAAACAGTCCATCCAGCCATCAACATTCCATTCCAGCAGCTGTCATGGGTATCATAATACCTATTTACAGAGACATGGCAAATTCTCAATTACTAAAAACGTGTCTGTGTGCTCAGACTCAAATACCCAATGAGTTGTTCGACAGTCTTATACGGATTCACATACCAAAAATGATATCGTTGAAATGAAGACACTAAAGTGGAGGTCAGTGATGTTGTTAATGACGGCAACATTGGTAGGGTGAAAGTGCTGCGGCATATGGAAATTAATCATGGAGCAAACTGTCTCAGAGAACTGGAATGGATGGACAAGGTTCGCATTGATAAAGCAGAGTATGCAGCAGGGTCAAGAAAGGAGAAAACAAGAAAAAACTTGCAAAAAGATCCATAGTATGATATACAGTCTGGTGCATGGTGTTTCTGAGGGACTAAAAATAAGCGTATATTAAGTGAGTTACAGTCTTTTGAAACTTTAGAGGCCGTTTCTGAAAATTTATATTTTTGTTGCATTATACCCTAAATCTCAGAAGTCACTTCGAGTGGAGTATTCAAATTTTCAGGTAGTAATAACATGCATATCCTGAGTCAAATGAACTAAAAGCAGAACATAATGTTACGTATAATTAAAATTATTTAAGATAACATACAAAAAACACACAAAAATTTAACCGTGTGATAGAAAATTGTATTTCAGAAAGCAGTGTCTGAAATGCAATTACTGTAGTTCAGTAGAATCAGAACATACAGTTTAATGTTCTGCACATGTTTCATGACAATAGCTATAGTGGTTTCTAAAATACAGGGACGCCAAGTCACTAAATTTAACATTGACGGGAAATAACGTTCCAACTCCCCTTAAGTCCCTTGGATTTACGAACATTTGAATTGTTAAATACATAAACATGCAAGGACTCATGCAACTCTTTATTCCGTCGTACGTGTCGGTGGCCGAGTAGAAAGACCAAAACAGCAATAAAGGATGCACGCTTGTGCAGGTAGGAGGTGACCAGACAGTGGGACAGCAGAAACTAGAAACACTAGGCTAAATCAGAACAAGATATATATTTCTTAGAGACTTAGTAATACTTAACTTTTACATAGCTCAGTACTGCAGAATGCTGATACATAGTTGAGCTAGAGGCCTGCCTAGTGTCTATCCGATAGCCAAGTCTTTCCTGGTGCCTATATGATTCCGAAGTGTTAACTGGTTCCTATCTCAGTCCCAAGTGAACGATGTCGTTCAGTGGTGGCCACGAGCGGAGTTGCAGCAGAGGGCGCTCGTGGCTGACGTCGCAAGAACGCCGCGCCGTGCGTGCATGGCGGCGCGCGGCGAAAGTAGGTGGCGCGCACTTTAGACTTGTGCGACACCACAATCTCTTTTAGTTCTTGAGATGTGTTAGTAGCCGAATAATAAAGCGAGGCGCTACATGTGATTGGGTACAGCATATAAGATCCAGTGGAAAGAGTCGTGAAGACTGGGGAAGAAATTAGACGGTGTTCTTAACAAAAGAACCAGTCCGTAAATTTCCTTAAGCGATTTCGCCAAACCCAGTATGACGGGAATTTGAACCGTCACCGCCGTCTTCCGCAATTAGTATTTGGATCGGTAAGCAATGTCAGCTGGTCTTACATTGCGGAACGGATCAGTTTATGTTATGGAGCCTAAGGACGAGGACAGTGTACGAAAAATATGTCGCACATTGTTTGTGAATGTAGACTCTGTTGACAGGCAGGTAGCTGGAGAGTATCGCGAACGTCACACTCGACGAAACGCTGTTGAGTGCGCTGCTTTTCGTGGAGCCGCGCCCCGTCGCGACGTGCTTATTGGCGCAGCTGTTCTGATTTACTGCTAACTGTTTGAGGAGCTATCTGGCCGTATACAGGGGGGCTGTCACTTATCGCAGCGATTAGCGGATAATTAGGGGGCTCGCGAGCCTTTTTAGCTGCTTATCTGTGAGGGCGCCATATTGCGTCGGATCTAACTATTCGCACAGGGGATCACGTCCATTATCTGGGCTACGATTAGTAAGTACCTGCCAGAGGCTACGAACTTCCAGCCTGCCAGCTGAGGGATCTGAGCTATCATTAAAAGAAAAATTTAAATGTTTGTAAACCAAACAACTATGGTCATCGGTGCCTACACTTACAAACTACTTAAACCTATCTAAAGGACAAAACGCAAACCCATTCCCGAGGGAGGACTCGAACCGTAGTTGGAGCGGCCGCACGGAAATTCCCGAGCGAGAGTTATCGTCAAGCTTAAAGCCGTTACACAACCACAAGTGAGCTACGCTTCAGGATAGCGAGACGAAACTTCCAAGAACAATTTTCCTGTTATATTTCTTAGCGCAGTATTCGCTCGTAGATCTTACACAGTTGTGTCGAATTGTTTATTTATTGGAGCTGGAAACCGCAGCATAGTTTGTCTATGTAATGTAAATGCCTGGTCATGAAAAATAGAAATATATGTGCAACAAGAAAGTCTTGGCAATTATGAAGACAATATGTTGCTGTTAAAAATATGGGGTTGTTTATAAGTATGTGCGGCGAACCAAAAAATGACTGCCCTAAAACAAGTCTTACACGAAAAACACACAAGGACAACTCTCAGTACAGGCGTTCAGTATGCAGTGGCGTAGGTAAGTAGGGCAGTGCCGCGGGGGCCCCTCGGTCTCTGTCAAAGTGAACGACGTTCCTAAAAGTTTTATTTTATGCCGCATATCGTACGTAGCTCTATAACTGCCAAAGTCGTGTAGCGACGATCTATATTTAACTTATACTTATTTAACCAAAGGACGAAAAATTTTCCTGCCAAAGGAGAGATTGAAACCCCTTGCGGGAGCGGCCTCGTGGCGTCACACACATCGTGGCCATTCTCGGCTGCTGGAGAAAGTTAGTCGAATCGACGATTTTCCACTTTTAACTGTTTCAACCTAACCAACAAACCTCGAACGGCACGAAGTAAAGTCACAAAAAATTCTCGTACTTTCAAAAATGTTCAAATGTTTGTAGAACTTATGGGACTTAACTACGGGGTCATCAGTCCCTAAGCATACAAACTAGTTATGAACTAGCTAAGACTAAGGACGGCACAAATATCCATGCCCGAGGGGGGATTCGAACCCCCGACCGTAATGGCCGTGCAGACCGTGACTGGAGCGCCTCAGTCCCCTCGGCCACGGCGGCCGGCTCGTACTTTCAGATAAGAAGCATAACAGAGTGTATTGCAGATGTAGACCTGCCGCCTTTCAGGTGCTGTCGTTTGAACTCGAAGTTGCCGTGGGTGACAAACTTTGAGAACCAATAGTGAATGGTGCTGAATTACTAGCAGTGTGTTTGACAATGCAGTATGTGATGATGACATTCCCCGTCCGTAGGTGAGGCGACGGAAACGGCGCTTCTCACGTATGGGCAAACGTGCTGTCCAGTGTAGTCGGAAGGCTGCAGCTCGTCTACTGCAGCACACACCACGCCAGTGGACGGGCTTTTCTACTTCCTATCTCGCCAGGCAATCATCCGAGCTGAGGCGAAGGGAGCTCTGCGCCAGTCCTATACTCGGTAAACCGAGCAGGCTTGGAGAATTTCATCATTTACATAAACAACTGAAGAGGGACACGCAAAAATATTTCAGCTACTACAGAATTAATGTGAACAACATTTCAGTATATCCTTAGAGCAATTCAACACACAATTACGAAATGGTCAGTGAAAAATGTGGTGTCAGTGCAGCGTACTCCTTAGCAATTAAATGCATTGTGTTCTTTAGCTTAGAGGAAGTTCGCAGGTTTTATGTTATTTACAGAAAACTAGTTACATAGGGTGAACATATACCTGAATGTGTTTTGTCAATTGTGTAATTAAAGCGAGTTGTAAGTTTGTAAGGTGCCTGCCTACTTGAAGTGAGCACTCACCCCTTCCCAACTGCTCCCAGTATATGCATCTCATGTAATTGATTGCAAATGGTCATTGCTGGACGGCAATTTCGCCGTAATATCAGTTAAGGGAATATTCGCTGGACTTGGCGGTGGGGGAGCGAGGGTGACCGCGGCCACAGGCAAATATATACAGACGGGAAACCTCCGTAAGGGCCCGGTCCTACGCTCAGGGGTGCGGGGAGGGAGGGTTTCCAGCAGTTTCGTAAGATGTCCCATGATGACGCTGCGGTCAGAAGCAGCTCTTTAAACTGGCCCGAGCAGGCAGCAGGTAGCGGCTGTCCCCACCACCACCTCCCCTCAAACGCCAGCAAGCTGGACACAGCCCTGGCCTCGTGGCAGGCGGCACTAGCTCTCCCCTCAGCCTCCCCTCCACGCTACCCTCCGACGTGCGAGAAGCACCCTAAGCCAGCGATCCGCCTGACACCTGCTAACATCTTACGGATCTACGAGGGGAGCGTAGGACAGTGGTTTAGGGGAGGCTTCTCCTCTGTATATGTTACTCTGTGCCGCAGGGAGCCCGCGTGCTGCTCTCGGCCACAGCCGCCCTTCGTAGAACTGGACGGAAGACCGGCCAGCATTCACACAATGGCCGTGGTATGCCAACCGTCGCCAGCGAGGTGGATTGCTTACACAAACACACGCAGCAGCCCAACCGTCAGCGAGACAGGTGTACGACCTGACACAGAGCATGACCCTGAGGAGATCTATTTGCAGGCGGTGATAGGCCAAATAGTGCCGTCTCCATGTACCACTCCGCGTAAGACGTGGAGGGAGCGATCTCGAACACCCATAGGTTAACTTTTGTAATGACTGTCGGTGATTGGTGCGGACAGTTTTGGGAGGGAATTTTTCATAGTTTTCGAGCCAGTTAGCGCCGCGAGAGCTGCTGGCGAAGGCAGTCGTCTGACGAATCTCTCCTTCTACATCTACATATACATACATACTCCGCAATCCACCGTAAGGTGCGTAGCGGAGGGTACACTGTACCACTACTAGGCATTTCCTTTCCTATTCCACTCCCAAATAGAACGAGGAAAAAAAAAGAATGCCTATATGCCTCCGTACGAGCCCTAATTTCTCTATCTTGTCTTTGTGATCACTACGCGAAATGTAAGTAGGCGGCAGCAAGATCGTACTACACTCAGCTTCAAATTCCGGCCCTCTAAATTTCCTCAACAGAAATTCACGAAAAGAACGTCGTCTTTCCTCCAGCGATCCCCAATTGAGTTGCCGGAGCATTTCCGTGACACTCGCGCATTGCTCGAACCTACCAGTAACAAACCTAGCTGCTCGCCTCTGAACTCCGTCTATGTCTTCCTTTAAACTGATCTGCTGCGGGTCCCAAACACTTGAGGTATACTCAAGACGTGGTCGTACAAGCGTTTTATACGCGGTCTCCTTTACAGATGAAGTACATCTTCAAAATGTTCAAATGTTTGTTAAGCGTATGGGACTTAACTACTTAACCACAGAGACTCTCCTCCAAATAAATAAACAAGGAAAACAAAATAAGGCATTTTTCACATCGCAACCACACAGTCATTCATACTTCCTGTACAGTTCGGAGTTAAATTTCCTGTTGAATTGACGACTTTTCGTTTTAACTGTCTGTGAAATTGTCAAACTGGGAATCGGTCTACTTAGCCTCTTGATGTCTAATTTGAAGGGTTCAGAAAGCAAGGAAATTACCTGATTCATTATTTCACCTGTTCACTTGAGCCTCAAAATTCCCTATAACACGGCAACGACGGACACAACGCAAGCTAATTCGCTCGCAGCTACACGTGAATTGGTAAGAATTTGCGAAAAGCCCGCTCTGTTTGAAGGGCCGACGACTCCGGTTGTTTTCGGGAGAGTTGGGACTCTGTTTCTGCGGCTGACAGGGTGACTCGGCCGCGATGTGTATACACTCAAGGCGCCTATACGGAAACACTGTCGCCAAGCGTTGCCCCCGCACCCCGCACACCCCCTGAGACACCCTAGTCGACGTTTGCAGGCCGGCTGGAAACCCAGCCGCCATCGGCGAAGTTCGGTCCACTCAGGAGCGGTCGGTGCGTCATAGCCCGGGCGTTTCAAAAGAAATAAATGGAGCGCTACTTCCCCCTTCTCATAGAATCTGTAACTTCAGTAAATAGAGTTTAACAATATTATTATTCCTGGGGGTAGCACAAACATGCAAACCTATGCATGAGCCGCCCCTGCCAAAATCTGTATAAAGCTATGCCCATCAGTCAGTTCATTTTGACTACCCTATTCAAATATACCTTATATTTTGAACTCACGCTATTGCTGCAGCACGCAACGCCTACAGCCAATGTCTTGCAAAACCCCAGTAGTGTCTCCAAGAGGACCTAGTACCCATTCCATTGCATACAAATTATGAAAGAAACTGACCACTATTCCCTGCACACATTCCGACCTACACACACCGAATATTAAAGTAATTCAAGGCTACTCAAACACCAGCAGTAATGGCAACTGACAATCTATTGACAGTCAAATCCGAAGCCATTAGTTACAAGTAAATACACGTATATGATATCGCTTGTGTTTTGCTATATCCCAACGCTCGCTTTCAATATCCCTTCCTCAAGCTTATCCATTCTTGCGCTAATCTCCTATATCGTTTGTCGTTAAAGTCTCATGACTTAATTACTATCACATTCCGCTATTAATTAGAATGACACATTAGAAACCTATTAAATTAAAAAACAACTCTGGGACTGGAGCCCGATATGTCCCAACGCAAACACCACGCTATATATAAACACAGAGAAGTAGCTTCGAAAAATGTTCAAATGTCTGTAAACCTAAGAGACCAAACTGCTGAGGTCATTGGTCCTAGTCTTATAAACTACCTAACACTTTCAGTCCCACATTATGAAATCAGCTTTGGACAAATTAAAATTCACTGTTTTTCTGTATTAATACAGTGCCGTAAATGTTTGGTCGAACTATTGATTTTTATTGTGTCGTGTATTTCATGCGCAACATAGACCTTTGCATCGAGGTATTTTATTACTTGGACGTTACTTTGTTGATAGTTAACACTGCCAGATCAATAATGCTAGCATAATCTTCGCCACAGCACGAAAGAGAAGACAATTCGCTGCTGGAATAAAATACAAGGAAGCACACTCACGCTCACACTCTCAGCCACGTACAGACGGCTTCGTAAGACAATCTCCAAGATCAACAGATTAATGCCTCAGAAGTGGCTACACGCCTTACCAAGCGGCAAATGTCTTACTAGCAGCATGTTGTTCATCAACAATAATGTAACTTTAAGGTTTGATGTGCAAAATACCATATAAATCAACTTTTAATACGTTACTGTCGAGGAACAACACTGGGAATGAAAGGGTTAAAGCAACTTATGCTTAGGTCAAAACACACACACACACACACAAACGCACGCACGCACGCTGGAAGGAGGATTCGAACCTCCGACGATCCAACGGAAGCGGCGACACAATCCGTGACATGGCGCCTCAAACCGCGTGGCCAAACAGCTCCGACTCATCGCTCCTGCAAAACCTATGCAATCTACGTGACCTCTAACCAGGGCCGGCGGAAGGGGAAAATATCACCAGGGCAAAGACTCCATACGGCACCCCTACAACCCATTGGTATTACTGACTTTAAATTTGCTACGCTACCTTACAGACAGCTGCTTTTAAAGGATAACTCCTTGAACTCTATAAGAATCAGTTATCAAACTGAGTACGATCTTAACTTTTGGCAGTTAAATACACAGAGTAAGTTTTGGTTAACGATATAGGCTACGAAACAATTATTTACACATGAGCATGCAGAATATTCTACATCACTGATTAGAAATTTAGAGAACGATTCAAGAAACAACGATTTATATAAAATTAATATTGATGATGCGATACAGCATTTATTTACACACATATACTTAAACAACCTTGTTAACTGCGAAAGAGAAAACATATATGAACAAAATAATATACAAATATATTTTGTAACAGCATTGTACAGATTTCGTAATACAAATAATACAACCCGTAATATAATTTTATATCTTTATACAGTTTTAATGCAAATTGTCCTTTGAATTGTTTACAAAGCTAAGTAATCTTTTCGTGCCTTTTTCTCTGCAAAGTCTTTAATTAAGTTGGTTAATACACATCTAACGAGTAAAAGACTTATCGCTTTGGTACATCTATCAATCATCAGTGTTGGTATAGAATGTAATTATTGCCACTTATATCAATGGGCAAAAGAACTTTCTTTGAGCGTGAAGTTCGCCGCCTATCTGAGAGGCCGCCACCATACCCACCCCAGCCTGCTAAGACGCTACGTGTGTAAGCATATCTGCTCTATTAAACGTAATAAAACGAAAATACGTCACGTAATGCAGGCCTACTTACATGTACTGTGTAGTTATCTTCTGGAATATTTGTTGATTTCTTGCTGGTTTCTCATTCTCTGGTTCTACGTTTCCATTTCCATTATTGTCTGTTTCACGAGTACGAAACAATTTCTTTAATGCTGCTGCTTATTTCTCATTTTCAGCCGCTAATTGTGCTCTCCTTTTTCTTTTGCTCTTATATTTCCAGAAGGATTCTTTTTTTTCCGACATGTTGATAAAGAACACATTAACGCAACGATTCTTCTACTAAGGGTCGAAATTCAGGAGACAAAAGAAGAACACGCACACAATGACGCCTGCACTACATATACATGAATTCTGATTTATAATTTTCTTTTTCATTTCACAGTACAAACAGGACCAATTTCTTTTTGGTTGCCGATAACTCAATATTGTTTGTGTGTATTGTTAGAGCTGACATAGCTTTGTCGCAAGGAGTGTGCAATTGTCGGCACCGCGACGATTGTAATTGTCAGAGCGTGTTATTGTTGCTCATAACTCCCAACTCTCAACAATAGCCTTTAGCTTTGTCAGCGGAGATTTTTCTAATAGACAAATAAGGTGAATGCATGAAGGGATTTTCTTTATAGGAGATTCAAGAAGAAACCGGGTTGTTATAAAGAGAGACCTACGGCATGAGGTAGTAACCAGTGTTGCTACACAATCTATGAAAAAGTTAATTTTTAGTTCACCGTTTACAATAATATAAATTTAGGAAGGATTTTGGCGCTCTCCAAACTCCCCTAAAATTTGGCGACCCGGGCGGTCGCCTGGCTCTTCCGCCGGTACTGCCTCTAACCGATTTCCTAAACTCACACGAAGGTTAGTCGTTATAGACTTCAGACAGAACAACAGAGCAACTACTAGGAAAAATAAAGAGAAAGAAAGGTACGTTAAGCAATTAATTCACTTTTTCGTGGTAGAAATTATTTTCGTTGCAGTATTCTATATATGGATCCGTTACTGACACAATATTTGATTTACAAATGTAATTTCAAAATGTTCAAATGTTTGTAAATCTATCGGACCAAACTGCGTGGTCATCAGTCCGCAGTTTACAAACTACTTAAACTAAGGTAAAATAACCTAAGGACAACACACACATCCATGCCCCAGGGAGGACTCGAACCTCCGACGGCGAGCGACCGGGCGCTCCGCAGCGTGGCGCCTTAGACCGCTCGACTACTCCACGCGGCCAAATGTAATTTCAGCTGCTCCAATTCCATTCTATTCACAGATATTTCGGTTTTTTGGACTATATTCGGGGTCACAACCCCATTCTCAAATGCTCGTTCTTGTAATCAGTAAAGCTGTCTAGATGAAATCTGGCGAGTTTCCGCCTCGGCTCAAGCAGAAACATGTCAGCTGAAGAAGACGTTGCAGGATGGTATGGCGATACTGTCTCTGGAGAAGAACGCAAGATTAGGCTTAACGTCCAGTCGACATGGTAGTCTCATGAGACATGACAGATGGCGATTCACTGAAGGTACCTGTCGTTCTCGGTGGATCTGAGGCAAGGTGTCTTTCCAGAACAGTGACACGAGATTTAGGTGTTCCTTAATCCTGCGAGCTATTGGAGAGTGGGACTGTTGAGCAATATCATAATCCGGCCGCGGTGGCCGAGGGGACTGAGGCGCTCCAGTCACGGTCTGTACGGCCACTATGGTCGGGTTTCGAATCCCCCCTCGGGCATTGATATTTGTGCCGTCCTTAGTCTTAGCTAGTTCATAAGTAGTTTGTAAGCTTAGGGACTGATGACCCCGTAGTTAAGTTCCATAAGTTCTACAAATATTTGAACAATTTTTTTGTGTAATATCATAAAAGTGGTTTGATGAACCATCTGCCATGCACTTCAATGTGGTTTTCAGAGTATCCATGCAGGCGTAGATGTAGAACTCATCAAGTCTCCGAATTTTGGTAGCGGAAAGGGTATATGCAACTTTCCAGAAAGGTAAAAGGAAAGTTAAGCTTTCTAAAATCCTAGTTACATATGTTTATTTTTTCAAAGGTGTGAGAGTATAATTTATTGGTCAGTGACTAGACTATGGGTGAAATGATCTAAAGGTTAGTAGATTTCCTCAAATTGTATCCCTCTCCCGGGAAGCAACTGCTGTTTTCGGTTTTCGAAACCAAGTGCGCAAAGATATCACTCGGAAAAACGCTGTCCATTAACGTAAATCAAGACCTGTCATTTCCGAACGTATTGCAAACAATAACTGAAAATGGCCATTTTTGGACTTATTCACTTTCCCCACTAATAATTTGACTTGGATCGTACAGGAAAGATAAAGCTATGGCGGTAGTCAACAGCAGGTCGATGCTGCACTCTTTATTAGCTGACCTGCGTAACTCAAACGTTGAAATGTTTGTAGAGCTTATGGGATTTACCTATGGGGTCATCAGTCCCTAAACTTACAAACTACTTATGAACTACCTTACACTTAAGGCGACAGAAACATCCATGCCCGAGGGGGGATTCGAACCCACGACCGCTGCGAACACTCGGCCGGCTCCTGCGTAACTGGTTGTGTCAGAGACTCAGTATCCAAGGACCCAACACAACTGGTTTCGGCAAGTCAAAAGCATCACTTGAAGCGTTAAAAAGAAATCAAAACGAAAAAATTACTCACTAAATGACAGGGTATTTACGTATTTTATTTATTTGTGCCTGAAATTTAAAAATGGTTATATGGAACCCTTGGTATTATGTGAAAACGTAATAAGCAATTACTATAGCTGTACCATTTCCCGTTATCTTTGTAAGTTTAGAATCGTAAATACGAGGATTGTGTTAATGCTCTACACATCGCAAGATTGTAACCACGCATCGAAAAATTACCTACTAGCAGAACTCTGATCATATGTACTTTCTTCTGTATCTACAAACGAACAAAACAAGAACATTTGCAAACGCCAGAATAAGCTGCATATAGGTTTAGGTATTATGCTCATGAGATTGGTGAACTATTTGACGACAAGGAAAACATATATTAGCAATTGTCTCCCTTTTCTGTTCAAATGCCCCCCCCCCCTTACAAACCTCTTTCACCGCCACCACCTGAAGGAAAAAAATCTACTGTCATTTATCTGAGCACCACTGTTATTTAATGACCATATTTGTATAAGAACTGTCTCTTTTATTTTCATGGGATAGCCTGCGCGTCAAAGATAACATGTACAGGTGTACATGTGATATTTTAGGGCTCCAGTAAATACAGTGAACACTCGCTGCCGAAGTGGACAAGGCCTCGGGCCCGGGGCTGCAGGTACCATCGGGCCCCATTTCCAAACATAATTCCGATTTTAATGTTATTTCTAAGACGATATGACATGTTTTAAACGTCACGTAATTCGGTGAACATTGGAAATCCACGAAAATCCACAATGCGTTGAGATATAGAGTAAAATACAATTTCTTAACTAACAGAAAGTTGACAAATGCAATTTATACTATGGTAATGTACAATGCACGATATATTTCCAACAGAAATCGGACAAACTAACGGTTTTTCACGGCGCAGTGATCGAATCTTTGATCTTCTAGTTTGCACGCGTGTATTGTCGATCCCTTTTAATGACACTAACTTCGCCTGTATGTCGCCGGCTGATGTGGCCAGGTGACTGAGGCGCTCCAGTCACGGTCTGCACGGCCACTACTGTCGGGGGTTCGAATCCCCCCTCGGGCATGGATATTTGTAACGTCCTTAGTATTAGCTAGTTCATAAGTAGTTTGCAAGCTATACAAACATTTTTTTCGCCTCTATGTCAGATGCAATGATATTATGTATTACAGAGCCAGTAAACAAACGTTCGAACAAATTATGCAGATGGTGACGGCATTGCATTACAGGTATTTAAGAAGCAGAAGCCGCCGAAGAAAATGCGCAGTACATCGACGCATAATACTAATTTTATATAGAGATGTATCAGAAAACTGTTGCTAATTTTCCACTGTCATGGAGACACGAATATAAACATAACTTATCAGTAATACTGTATCTACAATTGCTTGAGTTTCTATACAAATGCAGACTCAGACTAGTTTAAACTGTTCCCTTTTATCATAGCAACAATGAAGTACCAATGCTTTGTTATTATGATTCACAGAAAATCTTCTGTAAATTGTTTTCAGGTGTTAACATATATATTTTGTTTTTCTAAAAAAAGTGCGGAAAGATAGACTCACCAGTTTCAGAAATTACGCGGGGATTTAAATTTCCTGCTTGCAGAAAGAGTCCTATGTAATTTTTATGAAAATATTTTCACTATTCACATATCTGACTTCCACTCACATTTGAGGAGCTACTTTTCAAAACGCATCATGTCCCAAAAAGTAAATTTTTCAAGAGAAGCGAAAAACGTATACCGCAAAAAATATTTGATTAATTATTCCGAATTTTACACCACATACTCAGGTAGGGCTTTTGATCCAAATGTGTTTAAAACAAGGAAATTGCTTTTTATACTTTCAAGCTATGAGCACTTTAGTGATGGACAAAGTGCGTTTTGTTGCGTTCTGTTGCACAATCTGCCCTTTTTGATTTTCTCTTCATTCGTTTTCTCGTTCCACGTTTTATTTCCTCTCCAACAGTCACACATTCACTCGCTATAATACTCTCCATCTTAGCACATCAATGATTTTACGCCTGACTTCCTAACAGACAGAATGATAAACATTTATCCACAACAATGCTGTAATACTGAAAACGAATAGTAACTGATTATTGTTGGTCAGTTAAATGGTTTCGCTTTAGTCCAAGAGTCTTACATTGCAGCCAACATAGCTTAATAAAACAAAATAAAGGCAACTGTTAGACTTAATGCAGTTTGATTCAATCATACTAGAGGACGAAATGCTATTTGTTGCATCTGCTACTTTTCAGTGCTCTATTTGAAGGTGTTAAAATGCGTTTTGACACAATCTGATTGCAGGAGTGTGTGGAGCGGGTAATAAAATACCGGATTTCGTATCAAAATAAATTTTGTCCACCAGTGGACATAATGCGTTTTGAAAAGTTGGTCCTCATTTGCACTTAGAGTTACAATAGACAGCGTTAGCTACAAATTAAAATATCGTTTGTAGATATGTTTACTAATTTCAAAGTATTTAAGTGTAATTATATCATAGCAAGAAAACAGTTTGTAGGATATGATGGGTAGTCGGGTGTTCTGCCGGCTGTCAGTGTCTACTCTGCACAATGTTTCGGCTAACCGTCGTCAGGTGCCTCCTGAGACGGCTTTCCTTGTGCAGTATTCACGCCTGCGGCCTCCCCCTCCCCCTCCACTGGCGGTGGTAGGTGCCGCGACCGCGTCTTTTGCGGACTGGCGCTCCTTCTGCGGTCCGCGCCCGCAGAACACCCGACAACCCACCATGTCACTAGATAGCCGGGAAGGTGTCCTGACAAAAGCACCCAGTGACAAAAGCACCCAGTGACATTAGCACCCAGTTCTGGTCGAGGGGCGGGCCGCTAATCCCCCCGTCCGGTCTCTGCCCGGCAGGTAGAAGAGCCGAGGGCTGAGAGGTCGCATTGACACGGGCCGTGCTTTACGGCAATGCGTGGCCGCTATAGCATTGCTGCAATGTATAATGGAAGCGAGACTAACGAACAACCAAGACATATTAATAAGATTTGTGACCTGCAAAAAGTCTTCGATAATGTAAGGTGCTGGATGATGTTCGCAATCCTGAGAAAAATAGGAGTAAGCTTGTAGGGAAAGGCGGAAAATACATAGTTTGTATAAGAACGAAGTCGATACAATAAGCGTCGAAAGTCAAGAACGAAATGCTCAGATTAAAAAGGGGGTAAGAAAAGGTTGTGGACTGTCGCCATCACTGTTCAACTTGCACAATGAAGAGACTTAATGTAGAAAATAAAGAAGATGTTCAAGGCTCTGATAAAAGTTCTGGGTAAAAGGATATCAGTGATAAGATTTGCTGATGACATTGCTATCATCTATGAAAGTGTCGGAAAATTACAGGGTCTGTTGAATAGAATGAAAAGACTAATGAGCACAGACCATGGAATGAAGGTAAACCAAGGAAAGATGAAAGTCATAAGAAGTAACAGAAATAAAAGTAGCGAGAAAATAACATCCGAATTGGTGATCACAATGTAGTGCTGTAGCCGGCCGTAGTGGCTGAGTGGTCTGCGGCGTGCCAGTCACGGTCTTCACGGCCGCTGCGGTCGGGGGTTCGAATGCCCCCTCGGGCATGGATGTTTGTGTCGTCTTTAGTATAAGCTAGTTCATAAGTAGTTTGTAAGTTTAGGGACTGATGACCCCTTAGTTAAGTCCCATAAGCTCTACAAACATTTGAATTTGATCACAATGTACACCAAGACAAGGAATTCTGCTACCTTTGCAGTAAACTAACTCACGACGGAAGAAGCAAGAGGGACATAAAAAGTAGATTAGCACAAGCAAAGAGGGCATTCACGGGAAAGAGAAATCTACTGCTGTCAAACATCGCCCTGGACTTTAGGCAGAAATTTCGCAGAACATAAGTTTGCAGTGAGAACAGAAGAGAATTGAAGTATTTGATATGTAGTTTATAGAGTTGTACAAAATATCACGTAATTTTTTTGTAGGTACTGCTTTTAAGTTTATGTTTTAAAGCCATAAATGCCTGGGTATTTATGAATTTTGGGCATTTGCCCAAGCATTCATTCTAGGCATTTGCCCCAACTTGCAAATTCGAGGCATTTTACATCACTAGGGGAAAAACAGAATGGAAACATCAAGCAAATAATTGAGGATGTAGGTTGCAATGGTACTCTGAAATGAAACGATTGGCTAAGGATTTGGTGGTAGGTCACATCAAAGCAGTCAGAAGACTGATGACTAGGGATGCAAACGATAAATCTACGTTTCGAAAACATCGAGGTTTTACCGCAAAACATCGATGTCAACAGCGATGGTTTGAACATCGATATATGCCTATGTATCGGCGATAGAAGTCGAAAACTATCAACCCGTTAAATTCTGGTTTTAAGCCTTTTTACTGTATATGAAAAGGATGTTCTACAGTATTGTATGTTACGTTTAGAAAAGAAAGAAAGAAACAAATATTTGGGTTTTATTTCCGAAAAAGTGATAATTTTCGAATGTGTGGTTACGTTACAAAATAAATAAATAAATAAATAAAATAAAATAAAATAAAACATATTCACAGAGTATATGACAACTGCGAATGGACAAAGCCAGCTGGCACAAATACACAAATTACACGAACCGAACACTACGATCTTTATAATCGTACTGACAGCAGTCATCCGCTGAGGTGTACAAGGACCTCGGGACTGCAGGCAGACTGTGTCGAGAGAGCGTTTCCGGTGAGCGAGGACTGGGCGGCGTGGCATTACCGCGAAAACAGGGACGGCTTAGGGAGGGTACAGGCTGCAGGTAGGTCGTGACGTAGTAAACAGGTCAGACTGGGAGCAAATGTCGCAGATTTGGGGTTGGGTGCAAATGTCACTGGGTGCTTTTGTCACATATCCAGCCGGGAAAGCCTCAAGAGTTATAGTTTGTAGGATATTTGCGTGATATACCATGCTACGATCATGCTCTAAATTTCACACTTGTTTTACAATAAAGTTCTTTGAGCACTTTTTTTTCTGTTTTTACACTATAGAGCTTCTTTCATATCATTATAAGTTCAAAACGATACCATTATGGACGTTGATTTATTAAGAAAAATGTGTTCTCTCATACTCCCTATTACATCAGAAACCTAGTATTAGTTTTTGTTATACACCTTCCATATTATTCTATTACAATCGAAATAATCTAGAATGTAGTGAAATAGTCATAAAATCATGTCTCAAATGTCCCACTGCGGCCTCGCCAATCGTATCAATTAATGTAAAAAAAGTAAAAACCTAGAAAGAATACCACCACTATAACTCTTTTATGGATGGAAGACAGGACGTATAATATTAAAAATTGCTTTGGAAAGTAGTCATCAAGAACCTAGGATCGCCTCAGCGAGGAAACTGGATTATATATCGTACGTGACTTACACGTCAAGGGAGAAATACTGATACGACTTCTGAATTTACAAGTTTTACTTCAGATGTAGTCAATAATAAATTATTGTAACATATCGCACCCCGACAAGAAAAGTGACAACTCAAAATATAGCACGCCGGCCGCGGTGGCCGAGGGGACTGAGGCGCTCCAGTCATCGTCTGCACGGCCACTGCGGTCGGGGGTTCGAATCCCCCCTCGGGCATGGATATTTGTGCCGTCCTTATTCTTAGCTAGTTCATAAATAGTTTGTAAGCTTAGGGACTGATGACCCCGTATATAAGTCCCATAAAAAATAGCACTCATTTTGATTGATTTAATAACACCTTCCAGTAGGAACTCTGTATTGCCAATGTTTTTGCTTTCAATAAAAATGTTTCAAATTTCAAATGTTTGTAAATCTATCGGACCAAACTGCGTGGTCATCAGTCCGTAGCTTACAAACTACTTAAACCTAGGTAAACTAACCTAAGGACAACCCACACACACCCATGCTCCAGGGAGGACTCGAACCTCCACGGCGAGCAACCGCGCGCTCCGCAGCGAGACGCTTTAGACCGCTCCGCTACTCCACCGCGGCATAAAAATGTTTGTTAAGCTTAAGGGACTTAACTGCGGGGTCATCAGTCCCTAAACTTAGAAACTGCTAATGAACTACCTTATATTATGGACGACACTAACATCCATGCCTGAGGTGGGATTCGAACCCCCGACCGTAGCGGCCGTGCAGACTATGACTGGAGCGCCTCAGTCCCCTCGGCCGCCGCAGATCGCTCGGCCACTGCGGCCGTCTTGCCTGCAATAAAACTTGCACAACTGCCATCAGCTGGATATATGGCGAGATGGAGATTTGAAAATTTTCCAGCATATTCGGGCATTTCATAAAAAAGTTTCAAGGGGCCTCACAATTACCATTTTTAGTTGAGTCACTTTCTTGCCGGGTTGCTATATGTACAATCCTTTTAATTTTATTTTATGAACTGGTTTAATTTCCTTTCACATCACTTTAAATTTTTTGTACATTGTTGGATCTCAGTACGCTGCAATATGGAAAGCTCCATCCTTGCTCGTTCTCTGGCGTCATCACACTTTTTAGTAAAACGGCGCATTATTTTAGTACATATACTTTTTTATAGTATCGTTCCTGTGAAACACAGTTAACTTTTTACTCAAATAAATTAATACGTGGTATCCACAAGATATATAAATTCTATTCCATAGTTCTAGATTTCCGGAAGGCTTTTAAATGTTCAATGTCCAAATGTTTGTAAAGTTATGGAACCTTACTGCAGTGATCATCGGTGCCTAAAGTAACAAATTATTTAAACTAACGTATCCTAAGAACAGCACACACCCCCATGCCCGGGGGGGGGGGGGGCTCGAATCTCGGACAGTGAACCGCCGAGCGCACCACAGCCATGCGTCTTAGTGTGCACGGCTATTCCGTCACGGCTGAAAGCTATTGAAACAGTAATTCCTAAGGTGCTTCTTATCAAATTGCGTGCTTATAGAATTTGGACACAGCTATGCGACTGGATTCACAATTTCTTGACAGAAAACACACAATATGAAGCACTTGACGCGAAATCATCGAGTAAAATAGAAGTGATATCTGGCGTTCCCCGAGGGTGTGTTATAGAACTCCAACTGTTCCTTATAAACGTTTTAAGAGACAATCTGTGCAGCTCTCTTAGACTGTTCGCGAATAATGATGTCATTTATCGGTTAGTAAAGCCACCAGAAGGTCAAAAGGAACTGAAAAACGATTTAAATAAGCTATCTACATGGTGTAAAAATTACCAATTGACTCTAAGGAATAAAAAGTATGAAAGTCATCCTTGTGAGCCTTAAAAGAAATCCGTTAAACTTCGTTAAAATGATACATCATTCAAATCTATAGGCCGTAAATTCAACTAAATACCTAGGAATTATAATCACGAACAACGTTAATTGGGAAGAACACATGCCATAGGGATGGCAACAAAAGGCTGTGTATCATTGGAAGAATATTGAGAAGTTGCAGCAGTTCTACTAAAGAAATTGCATACACTACACTTGTGAGTCTTGCTTTACATCTACATCTACATGGGATACTCTGCAAATCACATTTAAGTGCCTGGCAGAGGGTTCATCGAACCACCTTTGTACTATTCATCTCCATTTATACTCTCGAATAGCGCGCGGGAAGAAGGAACATCTGAATCTCACCGTTCGAGCTCTGATTTCTCGTATTTTATTCTGATGATCATTTCTACCTATGTAGGTATGAGTCAACAATATATTTTCGCATTCGGAGGAGAATGTTGGTGATTGGAGTTTCGTAAGTAGACCACGTCGCAGCGATAAGTGCCGTTGTCCCAGATCCTGTATCATTTCCGTGTCGCTGTCACCTCTGTTTCGTGACAATACAAAACTAGCTGCCCTTCTTTGAACTCTTTCGACGTCCCCGTCAAACCCACCTGATAAGGATCCAACACTGGGCAGCAATACTCCAAAAAAGGACGGACAAGCGTAGTGTATGGAGTTTCTTTAGTAGTTCTGCTGCATTTTTAAGAGTTCTGCCAATAAAACGCAGTCCTTTCCCACGACGTTATCAACGTGTTCTTTCCAGTTTAAGTCTGAAGTAATAGTAATTCCTAGATATTTTGTGGAGTTAACGGGCTTCCAGTTTAATTGATTTATCTTGTAAACAAAGTTTAACGGATTTCTTTTCGTATTCATTTGGACGACTTCACACTTCGCATAATTTAGAGCCAATTGCCCATTTTTACACCATAGTGGTATCTTATTTAGATCGTTCTGCAGTTGGTTTTGATCTGCAGATGATTTTAATAGACGGTAAATGACGGCGTCATCTGCAAACAACCTAAGAGAGCTACTTAGATTTTCTCCCAAATCTTTTATGTAAATAAGGAACAGCAGAGGACCAATAACACTACCCTGTGGAACTCTCGATATCACCTCTGTTTTAGTCGATGCCTCACCATCGATTACTACTAACTGTGTCCCCTCTGACAGAAAATCCCCTATCCAGTCGCAAATTTGGGGCGATATACTATAACCACGCAATTTGATTAAAAGCCGTTTGTGAGATACGGTGTCAAAAGCCTTCTGGAAATTAAGGAATACGGAGTCAATTTGAGAACCCTTGTCGATAGCACTCATCACTTCGTGTGAGTAAATACCTAGTTGTGTTTCGCATGAACGATATTTTCTAAATCCGAATTGACCTTGGGTCAGTAGGTCATTCTGATCGAGATAATTCATAATATTTGAATACAGGATATGTTCCAAAATCCTGCTGCAAATTGACGTTAATGGAATAGGCCTATAGTTTAGCGGGTTACTCCTACTGGTTTTTTAGAATATAGATGTGACCTGTGAAACTTTCCAATCTTTTGGTATAGATCCTTCTTTGAGAGAGCGGTTGTATATGGCTGTTAAGAAAGAAGCTATCTCTTCAGCATAATCAGATTGAGATCTAATGGGTATACAGTCCGGACCAGAAGACTTGTTCTTGTTAAGTGATTTAAGTTGATTCACTACTGCGGGGATATCTACTTCAACGTTACTCATTCTGGCCACTGTTTGTAATTCGAAATCTGGAATATTTGGTTTCGTCTTCTTTGGTGAGTAATTTTCTAAAAGCTATGTTCAGGAACTCTGATTTTGTAGCGCTACCATCGGCAGGATCGCCATTACTATCACATAGTGAGGGTATGGTTTGTGTTTTGCCCCTAGTATATTTAACATATGACCAAAATCTCTTAGGGTTTTGGAGTATTGCTGCTCATGTAGGATCCATATCAGGTCGGATTGTTGGAGGATATAGAGAAAGTTCACAGGAAGGCAGTTTGGCTTGTGTTATCGCGATGTGGGTGAGAAAGTGTCACCGATATGATTCCAGAAAGGCGTTATTCGTACGGCGAGATCTACCTGTGAACGTCTTTCTCCAACTTTCTCCTTAATTGCGAACATACGTTATTGACACTCACCTACATACCGAGATATGATCGTCATAATAAAATGAGAGAAATCAGATCTAAAACGGAGACAGTTGGGTGTTATTACTTCTCGCGTGTTATAAGAAATGGAAAGGTAGAGAAACAGCACGAAAGCGAGTACATTGATCCTCTGCCATTGACTTAAATGTGATTCTCAGAGTAATTATATAGATGTAAATGTAGTCATGGGCGGGCCCACATGTAAACTGCAATACGTAATGCAAAGGGGAAGATACTACATCCCATCTGCATGCAGCACGTCAAACGCGCTTTCAGAGCTTTTAGTTCAACAAATGTTTGAATCAAATCATCAGAGTCCAGTTGTCTTGCCAAATCAGATTTAATTGCCGAAGTCCCGACATCTGTGAGACGTTCTAGATGCATAGTAGATCTCAGACAATATTTAACACGAGTATAAGTGCTGAATGATCATCCTATGTACATTTTGTCTGCTCATTGCTATAATCCAGGAGTCGCCGAGCTGCGGACTGCGTGGCGGGTGTGGTGCAAGACACGAGGGAGCGACGCTAGCGCCACTGGTCGATACAAGCTGCCCACACAGAGGACTTCACAAACACCGCCTTTCGTCTACATCTGCTGCTACATTTATTTTCAATAGCAGCCTGATTCTTTCTGATAATTTCCATCTGAGCACCCCGGAGGGCCCAAACCAACGAGCTATGTCAACTACATAGAGTGGCTATGTCTGGATTAACAGACCTCCTTGTGGCAGCAACCACCAACGGTGGCAGCCATTTTTTTTCAACGTCTAGTGTTCCCACAGACATACGCCGAATACGAAAGTTACACCGACGCAATTTACCTGTTTTGGTTTCACGTTTTACGTATCGTAGTAAGCTTGAAAGGTTATTTATTAAGCTGAAATCGTGCCGAGTGTATGCGCAGCATACGAGTGTACTAATCGCAGTAATATGACTGTTGATATATCGTATTTTCAATATTTGAATGTTTTCGTTTCTAATATTTCGTGTACTCGTCTTTTGTTTTACCACATTTCTGCATACAATAGTCCTACTGTAACTAAAGTAAGCTGTAATTATATTTTTCAGTTTTCCTTCGAAAAATGAAGAACTTACAAAACGATGGTTAGCCAATATGAGGCGAGATAAGTGGAAACCTACTGCGTACTGTTGAATTAGTTCATCGCGTTTTGAGGAGAAATCGTGTATACAACAAATACTTCCAAAGTGGCTTCTGGGTAATGCAGGATTAATCGGTTTATAAGGTATAAAAGTCTGTTCAATCCCTCTAAAGATCTTGTAGAAAAATTTGTCTTTTGCGAATTTATGTAGATGTATGGGGAACAGACCTACTTTATTTACCAACTTATTCGTATCCTCGGAATTTTGGAAGGAATCTCATTACTCCAGACTAATAAAGCTGTACTTAAAACGTTACTTCAGTTGTACAACACATCATTTACTTAAAGCCAAATCTGTGGAGGAAAGAGGTAAGCAGTTTAGGCAAATGTACACAAAATTAATATTGTTTAAAGGACAATTCAAAAATGTTCAAATGTTTGTAAATCTATCGGACCAAACTGCGTGGTCATCAGTCCGTAGCTTACAAACTACTTAAACTAAGGTAAACTAACCTAAGGACAACACAAACACAACCATGCCCTAGGGAGGACTCGAACCTCCACGGCGAGCAACCGCGCGCTCCGCAGCGAGGCGCTTTCGACCGCTCGGCTACTCCACAGCGGCTAAAGGACAGTGAAAAAGGCATGTTTTTTGTATGCATGAGACGATGTTTAGCCCATCCAGTGTGTCATTTGTAATCAAACTTTCCGATTTGCCTACCACACACTTCTTGTCTATCATTTATCTTTTATCCGTATTAGCTTGGTTATGAAAATAACAATAAGCAGGTAGAGAATGGTTTGTAAAGTCATTGCACAAAGTGAAAGTGACATGATTCAGTGCTATAGGAGACAACTGGGTACGCCTACGTGACGTTGTAAAACATGGCGGCCGAGCTTTCAATTTGCTTCAACTATGGCAGCACCTTAGCCAGTCTATGTTCTTTATATAGGTACGCCTACGTGACGTTGTAAAACATGGCGGCCGAGCTTTCAATTTGCTTCAACTGTGGCAGCACCTTAGCCAGTCTATGTTCTTTATATAGGTCGTTGGCCCAAACCTTTGACACTGACTTTGCCCCCCCTCCCCCCCCCCCCCCCTCGTCAGGGCTGGCAGTGTGTAGACGGGTAGCGATCAGCTCACACAAGTTAGGCACTATCCGACTTGGCTAGCACATGCGTGGATCACCATGTATGTCTGGTCATTGCTATTGGCATCTATATCTACATAAATACTCTGCAAACCACATTGAAGTGCATGGCAGAGGGTTCATCGAACCGCTTTTATGATGTTTCTCTACCGTTCCATTCTCCAATAGCTCGCGAGGAAAAGGAACACCTAAATCTTTCCGTTTTCGATCTGATTTCTCTTATTTTATTTTCATGATCATGTCTTCCTACGTAGGTGGGTGCTAACAAAATAGATTCTCATTCCAAAGACAAAGTTGGTGAAAGAGATTTCGCAAATAGTTCTCATCGCAACAAATAACGCCTTTTTTAAAATGATTTTCACACCAGCTCGTGAATCATTTGTCTGATACTCTCTCCCATATACGAGCTGCCCTTCTCTGAACTTCCTCTCAATCGTCTGTCAGTCTCACTTGGTGGGAGTCCCACAATGCGCAGTAATACTCCAAAATAGGCCGCACAAGTGTAGTGTAGGCATTTCCTTTAGTAGAACTGTTGCTTATTTTAACTGTTGTGCCAGTGAAACGTAGTCTTTGGTTCGCTTTCCCTACAATATTTTCTGTGTTCTTTCCAATTTACGTTGTTTGTAATTGTTACTCCTAGGTATTTAGTTGAATTTACGACTTGCAGTTCTGATTGATTTATCGTGTATGTGAAGTTTAACGGGCTTCTTTTAGTGGTCATATGGATGACTTCACACTTCTCAGTATTATATCTCGGTCGCCGGCGCGGTGGCCGAGATGACTGAGGCGCTCCAGTCACGGTCAGCACGGCCACTACGGTCAGGGGTTCGAATCCCCCCTCGGGCATGGATATTTGTGCCGCCCTAGTTCGTAAGTAGTTCATAAGTAGTTTGTAAGTTTAGGGACTGATGACCCCGTAGTTAAGTCCCATAAGCTTAACAAACATTTGAACATTTTGAACATATCTCGGTCTCAGCGCCTGCAGCTTCGGCCACCAGCAAAGCACAACTATCAGGCGGGTTCCAGACCGAGCAGGGGCAGAGCAAGTGTTCTGCTGATAAACACAGACCAACGACGCGTCCACCAGACGGCAGCCTTGTAGCCGCTAGGGGACGCAGCGCCCAGGGACCTAATTCCTTCCGCGAGTCACGTGAGGGAAAGTAGGTCCTAAAGGTATTCAGGCGCTGAGGTTATATAGGGCCACGTCGAAAGCACCGTGGGTGCTTCCCTCTATACCACCATCCTCTACACTGGCTGCTACCCCCGCCTGTGGAAAATCTTCCGAGTCCTCATGTCCCTCAAACCCAACAAAGTCCCCTCTGATGCCTCCTCCTACTGTCCCATTTGCCTCACCCAGTGTTCAGCAAGGTCTTCGAATCCATCCTGTCCCGTCGCATCCGTCACCACCTCCATCTCCACCACCTCCTTCCAGACACCCAATGTGGCTTTCGTCCTTCTTCTCCACTGACGACCAACTCCTTCGACTTACGCAACTCCTTTCCCTCCAGCTAAATTCCCGTCGTGCCGCCATCTTTGTGTCCTTAGACCTCGAACGGACTTACGATCGGGTCTGTCACTCTGGTCTGCTCTTCAAACTCCAGACCTATGCTCTTCCCATCAACGTCGTCCTTCCTCTCCAACCGCCCGATCTATTTCACCATCCACAACACCGACTCCCATATTTTCTATCCCTCTGCTGGTGTGCCCCAAGGCTCTGTCCTTTCTTCCTTCCTATATCTCCTATATACCTCTGATATGCCTAAGCCTGCCCCTCCCGTACACCTCTTCCAATATTCTGATGACACCACTTTCCTTGTCTTAGTTCCCACCCTCGCCCGTTCCAAACGCCCGCTCCAAGAACACCTCGACCTCTTCGCCAATGGTGAAACCAGTGGCTCCTGTGTATAAATCCTACCGAAACCCACGCGATCATCATAGGTCGTACTATCCCTTCCTTCCATTCCCGAGATTTCTATCTCACCCTCCTTAACCGTCCCATCCGCCTCACCCCTACCCTAAAGTATCTGGGTCTCACTATTGATCGCACCCTCTCCTGGACTCCCCATCTACGCACTATCCAAGAAAAAGCCCGCTCCCGCCTCCACCTCCTCAAACTCCTTGTTGGCCGAACATGGGGCCTCAACCCTTCTACCGTCGCCCATCCTGCCTGGGTCTCCGCTCTCCCATCCTTCTACAAATCTCTGGAGATACAGGAGCGCCGTGCCCTTCGCTTCGTCTTCCGTATCCCCCTTTATCCCCTCTCTCCCACGTGGATCCTCTATGATCTCATTCCTTTTCCCCGACTCGTTCTGTTTCTCGAACATCTCCGCCTCCGTTACATATACCGCAAATCAGATCCGCCTAATCCTCTAGTCCATCCCCTCCTCTCTGCACCAGGTATATTGCCGCACCTCCACCACTGTATTCCCCCTGCTCTCCACTTGTCCACCCTCCGGATCCTTTCCCGTGGCAACTTCCGTACCCTCCCCCTCCCGGATGATGCCCTTTGACCTGACATCTACCCTTCATACCAGCTGTGATCCTTCCCCTCGCTCCCACTCCCACTTCTCTCCCTGAGGGTCCCGACTATCCCTCCCTTCCCGCCCCTTCCCCCCCTCCTCATTCCACCCAGCTGTCCCTCCGGATCCTCCTCTTACCGCCCTCCCCTTTCCTTCTTCCCCGTGGCTTCCTGGGACATCATCCCCCTCATACCTTCCCCACCGGTCCTGTGGCGCCTCCCCACCCTCTCCCTCTCCTCTCATCCCCTTTTCCCCCACACCACATCTTCAATGCTGCGAGTGCTCCACCATCTGTGGAACCTTCGTTATGCTTCCATGTGAGTGCTTCGACAAGTGTGGTGCCTTTTAGTTACATTGTTTTATTTTTACAACAGTGAACGGCCAACCCGAAGCCAACACCATCAGTTTTAACTTGTGTGTTTCTCCGTGTGTGTGATGTGTCTTTCGTTTTAATTCCACAATAGCGGACGGCCTAACCGTAGCAGCCGACCTGCGCTCATTGTAATTGTGTGTGTGCCACTGACCTTCGAGCAGCTGTTTTTATTCTCCACCATCGCCGTATCAAATCTTTTATGACACCACTGTTTCACTACATTTTGTATACTTTGTTTCATCACCATTTTACATCTCCGTTTCATGTATGTTTTATCTCCAAAATTTTATCTCCTTTATGTTCCTATGTTTCTATTGTGTCACATTTTATTTCTGTAGGCAGAAGAGCGCCAGTGAGCGCTGCCAACCCACCCCTTTTTAGGGGAATTGAAATTACAATAAAGAAAAAAAAAAGCATCGTGGGCAGTTTGACAACGGAGCCAGTCGCCGAGAGTCCCCTTCAACACCGAGCCGCCGAGGAACGCTGAACGGGCGCCGCGACGACTGACTGAGGCCGACGGTCACCCAGAGGACCTATACTGGTGACACCTGTAAGTAGAACTTTGTGGAACTTAGGACAAAAACCAATTTTAAGGTTTTTTATTTTATTTTATTTTATTTATTCGCCCAAAGAAGGGTTGTGTTCTGTTCATGTGCGGTATTAATTAACTGGTTTTCTTTACATGTAATTCTGGTGCTCACTGACACAACACTCATTATTAAGGGTCATTTGCCATTTTTTTGCACCATGCAGATGTCTTATCTAAATCACTTTCCAGTTGCATTTGATCCTCTGGTGACTAGAATCCTCTGGTGATTAGTAGACGCTTGTAAGGAACAGTGTCAAAAGCCTTCCTGAAATCTAGAAATACGGAATCTATATGACATCCCTTGACTATGGGTCAATAGGTCATTTTCTTTGAGTTATTTCATATATTTGAGGAAAGTATATGTTCTAATTCTAAAATCCTGCTGCAAACCGACGACAGTGATATAGGCCTGTAATTTTGTGGATCACTCGTATTGCCCTTTTGAATATTGGCGTGACCTGTGCATCTTTCCAGTCTTTCAGTCTTTGGGTTCGGAACGTTCGCTGAGCGAGCGCTTGTATATGATAACTAGCGAACTCTCAAAAGAAACTAATTGGTATACAATCAGGACCGGGAGACTTGCGTTTAAGTGGTGAAAGTTGCTTTAATACTGCAGCGGTATCAACTTCTAAATTACGCATGCTGGCAGCTGTTCTTGATACAAATTCTGGAGTATTTGCTTCGTCTTCTTTCGTGAAGCAGCTTCGGAAGACCGGCCGCAGTGGCCGAGTGGTCTGTAGTCACGGACTGCACGGTCGCTGCGGTCCGGGATCGAATCATCCCTCGGGGATGGATGTTTGTGCCATATTTAGTATAAGCTAGTTTATAAGTAGTTTGTAAGTTTAGGGACTGATGACCCCGTAGTAAAGTCCCATAAGCTATACAAACATTTGAACATTTTTGAATTCTGCTATAGCAGAACTGTCATCAATAGAATCACCATTACTATCGCGTAGTGAATGTATTGTTTTGCCACAAGTATATATAAGACTAGAATTTCTGAGGATTCTCTACCAAATTACGTGCCAGGGAATTTGCGGAATTTGTTATAAGCTTCTCGCATTCAAGTTCGAGTTATATTTAGAGTTTCTGTAAAAGACCGTCAATCTTGAGGATTTTGTGTTCGTTTAAATTTGGCATGCTTTTTTCTTTGGTTTTGCATGAGTCATCTAATCTGTTTTGTGTACCACGGCGGGTCAGACCCTCTCTTGTTAATTTCTTTGGTATAAATCTGTCAATAGTTGTCGATATTATTTCTTTGAATGTAAGCCACAGCTCATTGACACTAACATTGTTACTTTCGAAAGATTGGAGATTCTCACCCAGGAATCGAATCTTTATCTACCTTTTTTAATAGACATATTTTTTGTTTGTTTTTGGTAGATTTGGGAGATCCGAAATTCATTTTTGCTACAACAATTGTGTTCACTAATCCCGGTATCTGTTTTGATAATCTTTATTAGCTCCGGATTATTTGTTGCTAAGAACTCAAGAATGTTTTCACAACCATTTACTATTCTAGTGGGTTGTTGAACTAAATGCCTTGGGTAATTTTCGGAGAATGCGTTCAGTACGATTTCGGACGATATTTTACGCTTGCCTCCGGTCTTAAACATGCATTTTTGCCAACACATAGAGGGTAAGTTACAGTCGCTACCAATTAAAGTTGGGGGGAACGTTTTTGAAATTTGGTCCAAGCTTTCTTTGAACATTTCTGCAACCGAATCTGAGTCTGTGGATCGGTAGAAGAGCTAATTCTTAGTTTATTCGCGTTGTCAGGTATAACTTCCACCCAAACTAATTCTCAGGGACTGTCTACTTCAATTACGCTACAAGATAAACCGCTTGTGACAGCAATAAATACGCTACCACCTGTTTCATTCACTCTATCCTTTGTAAACACCATTTTCCCCTTATTAAAAATTTCAGCAGAACGTATCTCCGGATTTAACCAGCTCTCGGTATCTGTAATGATTTGAGATTCTGTACTTTCTATTAGCGCTTGGAGCTCTGGTACTTTCCCCACACAGCTACGACAGTTTACAACTGTATACTAATGGTTTTTAGATCTGTGTTCGTACCACCTTTGACCTGTATTCTGAGATTTAGACTCTTTCTGTGCGTTCCCGAGGCCCTCTAACTTAGAAAACCGCCCAGTCCACGCCACGCAGCCCACCGCTACCCGTGTAGCCGCTTCCTGCGTGTAGTGGACTCCTGTCCTATTCAGCGGAACCCGGAACCCAACCATTCGATGGCGGAAGTCGAGGAATCTGTAGCCCTACGGGCGTAGAACCGTCTGAGCCTCTGATTCAGGCCCTCCACTCGGCTTTATACCCCACGTCCTGACAAATATGCTGCAGCTGGTTAGCCCTGTTTTCTTCTTGTAAGCAAGACTGGCAGTCTTTATCACCTACATCTACATCTACGTCTCAGCACCTCTGGTGAGTGCTATTGGCATCTACGTCTACATTTACACTCCGCAAGACAGCTGACGGTGTGTGCCGGAGGGTTCTTATCATTTCCTGCTGTCACAGTCGCGGAAAAATTGAACACCAGTATGCTTCTGTGGGCGCGCTCATCTTATCCTTGAGGTCGCTTTGTGTAGGAGTAAGCTATACATAGATTAACTGTTCGTGAAACTTATGGCCTTGGAACTTTGACCGAAGCGCGTACTGCGATACACGGCACCTCTCTGGCAGCGGGAGTTTCCTAATCGTCTCTGTGGCGCTTCAAAACTTAAACTAACTGAGGCCGTAACGAAGCTTGCTGCTCTCCGTTCGATCTCCTAGTAACTTTACCTGCCACACTGATCGGCAATACTTTAGCGACGACCAAACGAGAGTTTTGGAACTTACTGTGTTGACGGACTACAGTTCCTGAGGGTTCTTCCAATGAATCTGTCTGGTATCTGTCTTACACAAGACTGAATTATATGTTCGTTCCATTTCAAACCGCTTTTTATGTCTACTGCCAGATATTTTATGGAAGTTACTACTTCCAGTGTTTGTCATGCTATTGCATACTTTCTTTCTATGTAAGCACATCACCTTAAATTCGTTTATGTTGAGGCTCAACTGCAATTCCTACTCCATGCTGCAGATCATTCTTCATTTCATTACCTTTTCCCATGTTCGAATTCTCGATAAATTACTGCATCATCCGTGAGAAACCTAAGTGAATTTCCGCTGTTACCTACGCAGTTATATATATGTGAAAAGCAACGGTCGTATATCCCTCACCTTGGGCATGCCTTCTTAATGTCTGAAGACTTCTCTCCGTTGAGAATGATATGGAGGCGTTTGTAGCTAAAAGAACGCAGCATCAAATCACACAGTTGGTCTTATACTCTACTTATTCGCACTTTGTTCATCGGGCACCGGTGCGGAACGACATCGAATGCCTTGTGGAAGTCAAAAAACACGGCATGTACCTAGGACCCTGTATCAACTCCCTCTGGATCTCGTGGATAAATAGCGCGAATTGTGTTCCACATTATCGTTGCTTTCGGAATCCATGTTGGTTCCTAAGAAGGAGATTTCCAGAATCCAGTAATAACACGATATTCGAACATAAAATATGTTCCAAAATTATGCAACTGACCGATGTTAGATATACAGACCTATAGGTTTGCGCATCTGTTCGACGACCCTTCTTGTAAAGTAGAATGACCCGTGCTTTTGTCCTATTCTTAGAAAGGCTTCGCTCCTCTAGACACCTTCGGTACACCGTTGCTAGAAGGAGGCAAGTTCCTTCGCATACTCCGTGTAAAATGGAATTGGTATCCCATCAGGGTGAGTGAGGAGAAGTAACGGCGTAACGGAAACTGACCAAAGCCCGAAATCTTCGACGCCTTGATGAGAAGATACAGCGGCCGGTCGCTGCCGATCGGGCATCAGAGTCCTGTTCGGACGGAATTTAGAAGTACTGCATCGTATTTATTCGCACTCGAACAATAAATTCGAAGAGAAGATGCCAAATATTCCAACAATTAATATTGACGTCAAACTTAATGCTTCAAGAAATAGAACGTAATCAAACAACTGCTGAGCTGTAGCCGATCTCGTTCACTTGTGCCTTAGGTGGAGACGAAATGTTCCTATTCGTCCTATCACGCACAACGTGGAAAATATAATCCGTCAGAATTTAATATACGTACTTGGGTCTGAGATGAGGATATTGTTGATCTCATCAAGGACTTCTACTGCCACCTGCTTCACGAAATTCGTAATTAGGGACGCTTCATTGCTGGTGCAGAGCGCAGTGCCAAATTCCTTACTCACCGGTTTTTATGTAATTGGCACAGACGGTTGACGAGAGAACAAGCAACGCGTAATCCACATTTCCTCGCGTCCAACTGAAAACTGAAAAACAGTCGGAGGACGCAAATCAACTGTTGTTCGCCTCCATGAAACGTTTCTTACATTTCTACACTGTGCGACCTACACTGTAGCAAATTATTTTCACTCTTAATATGACACTAGTGGAACATTACGAAGACAGCAGGAGCCATACAGCTTCGTACAGCACAAAGTGTACGGGAAAATGGCACCGCGGTGGAGTGGCCGAGCGTTCTAAGGCGCATCGCTGCGGAGCGCACGGTTGCTCGCCGTCGGAGGTTCGAGTCGTCCCTGGGGCATGGGTGTGTGTGCTATCCTTAGGTTAGTTTAAGTAGTTTGTAAGTCTATGGACTTATGACCATAGCAGTGTGGTCCAATACGTTTATAAACATTTGAACCTTTATTTTGGAAAATGTGTCCACTTGATAGTGACTGTTAATGTAGTAAACTTTTCCGCTGTTTATATAGGAGTCATAGTGCACATTATTTTCACATTAAGTCATGACTGTCTATCTGAATAGAATACGACAAATGGATTGATTAACAAAGAACATGTCCATGCCCCTAATACAAAAAGAACATGTTTCATGTTGCACTCAAGAACAACGCACGCGAGACGTACTTATATAGACGCACAAAATCAACACAAATGAGAAACGCTCAGCTCATTGTTGTATTATGGAGACACTAATGTTCCTACAGTTTTGAAGGTGAAGTGTTCAAAATTCCATCAAGGTGAAATACAACTGTCGATTTTGTCGAAGTTCATAATTAAACTACCCTCCGCCATAACCCATACAATTTTTTTTTGGAAACAGTGGCCATTCCTAACATTAATAGTTGTCATATCCTAGCTAGCTTATTAGATTTTTGGTGGGGAGAAATTATTAATTTATATTTTATACCGTTTGCAGGAAGTGGGAGATTGTCAATTAGTATTGAATGAGGGCCATAATTTTTCATGTCGTGATTTATCACAGTTATTAATTCAGGGTCAGCCGCTCCTGCCTCTCATTCCAATTTAATTCACATCCCCACCAAATATAATTAGCGTCCCCTGCCAGTTTCCATCCCCCCCTTTCTTTTTTTCAAAAGCCCCACACACCCGCCACACTTTACATTTGGCAGACCCTGCCACACATGTCAGAACCGTGGAGCTTCTAGAGAAATAGCCACCAGGTGTGGAATAATTGTTCAAATGTTCAGTTTATACAGTTTATAATTTTATGTTGCGCTACGCATAGTTGTAAGATAATTATACAATTTCCTTTCAGCACTTCAAATGTTTCATGTTAGTGGTTTCTGTGCCGCTATACATGAATGTCTGTAGTGACTTCTGCGTCACAACAGCGTTGATAACAGCGTTGCAAATAGGGCGTTGAAAATTTTGGATCGGGAATATTTTGCGTTTGTGTGATTTTGAATTACGGCTATTTTCACGTTTGTTAAATTACGTTGGATTAGAATCCGTTCAGATCACTGGGTACGTTAGAAAGAAGTGTGCTGAGTTGAGTTAATGGTACAAGATAGGATTAGATGAGGCACGTACAGTTTATTTAATTTTAAGTAAATTAATGTTGACGAGAAATAGAGCTAGGATTTTATGTAATCAGGATTGTGTTCTTTCTGAGAATAATATGGAGAGTTCTCAGAATATCAATGTAGAGTCAAATGCGAATGAAACATCCGACATCGCTCGTCTACAAAACATGGACGTAGATACGGACGAAAGTGTAAGGTAGTACGAAACGTTGCGGGAGGAAAATAGTGAATATGAGGAGGAGGCCCGTCCAAGTCGACAGATTTAGTTAGAGAAATGTCTTACAATCTTAATGACGATGAAGAGGTTCTCCTAGTGGTGAAAGAAAAATTACTGGTTCGGCAGAACTGTGTGGGGTGCCCCAAAGTTTATAGCCTATTGACATTATGACAGTAATTCAGCAGTTACTGGAACAAAGCAGAAAACGAGCACAGGAAATCAAGAAACTGGCGGACAATACTAGTAAACAAGTAGAGATAGTGATTGCGCGAGAAAATAGAATACAAGCAGAATTAACCAGTAAACAAATAGAGGGGGTCAAACAAACACTAGCCGAGGGTTTGTTGTTGTTATGGTCTTCAGTCCGGAGACTGGTTTGATGCAGCTCTCCACCCTACTCTATCCTGAGCAAGCCTTTTCATCTCCTCATAAGAACGACAACCCACATCCACTTGAATCTGCTTACTATACGCGTCTCTTGGTCTCCCTCTGCGATTTTTACCCCACACACTTCCCTCCAATGCTAAATTTACGATTCCTCGATGTCTAAGAATGTGTCCTACCAAGCGATCCCTTCTTTTAGTCAGGGTGTGCCAAAAATTCCTTTTCTCACCAATTCTGTTAAGTACCTCTTCATTAGTTATGCGATCTACCCACCTAATCTTCAGCATTCTTCTGTAGCACCACATTTCAAAAGCCTCTATCCTCTTCCTGTCCGCACTGCTTATCGTCCATGTTTCACTCCCGTACAAGGCAACACTCCACACAAATGCCTTCAGAAAAGACTTCCTTACACTTAAATTAATATTCGATGTTAGCAAATTTCTCTTTTTCAAAAATGCTTTTCTTCCCATTGCCATTCTGCATTTTATATCCTCTGTACTGCGACCATCGCATGTTATTTTACTGCCCAAGTAACAAAACTCATCTACCACCTTCATTGTTTCGTTACCTAATCTAATACCTTCAGCATCACCTGATTTTCTAAGACCGCATTCCATTATTTTTGTTTTGCTCTTGTTAATGTTCATTTTATACGCTCTCTTCAACACACTGTCCATTCCATTCAACTGCTCTTCCAGGTCCTTTGCTGTCTCTGACAGAATTACAATGTCATCAGCAAAACGCAATGTTTTTATTTCTTCCCCCAGAACTTTAATCCCTATTCCAAATTTTTCCTTGCTTTCCTTCACCGCCTGCTCGATGTACAAATTAAATAGCATCGGAGAAAGGCTACAACCCTGTCTTACTCCCTTCCCAACTGATGCTTCCCTTTCATTCCCTTCAAGTCTAATAACTGCGGTCTGGCTTTTGTACAAGTTGTAAATAACTCTCCTTTCCCTGTATTTTACCCCTGCTGATTTCAGAATTTGGAAGAGAGTATTCCAGTCAACATTGTCAAAAGCTTTCTCCAAATCTACAAAAGCTAAAAATGTAGGTTTGCCTTTCCTTAATCTATCTTCTAAGATAAGACGTAAAGTGAGTATTGCCTCCCGGGTTCCTACGTTCCTCCTGAATCCAAACTGATCTTCCCCGAGGTCAGCTTCTACCAGCTTTTGCATTCTCCTGTAGATAATTCGTGTTAAAATTTTGCAACCATGACTTATCAAACTTATTGTTCTGTAGTTTTCACACCTGTCTGCGCCTGATCTCTTTGGAATGGGGATTATTACATTTTTCTTAAAGTCTGAGGGTATTTCACCTGTCTCATACATCCTACACACCAGTTCAAATAGTCTTGTCATGGCTGGCTCTCCCAGAGCCTTTAGTAGCTCTGAGGGTATGTCATCTACTCCTGGGGCCTTCTTCCGACCTAGGTCTTTCAGGGCTCTGTCAAATTCATCTCTCAGTATAGTATCTCCTATTTCATCTTGATCTACTTCCTCTTCCCTTCCTACAACATCATCTCCAAGTTCATTTCCTTTGTAGAGCTGCTCTATGTACTCTTTCCACCTTTCAGCTTTTCCTTCTTTGCTGAGAACTGGTTTACCATCAGAGTCCTTGATATTCATAGAGCTGTTTTTATTATCCCCAAATGTCTCTTTTATTTTCCTGTAGGCGGTATCTACTTTTCCCCTTCTTATACATTCTTCTACAGAGCTGCATTTGGCTTCTAGCCACTCCTGCTTAGCCATTTTGCACTTTCTGTCAATCTCATTTCTTAGTCGTCTGTACTCCATTTTGCCCGTTTCATTTACTGCATTTTTATATTTTCTCCTTTCATCAATTAAATTTAGTATTTCCTGTGATATCCAAGGATTTTTTGTAGGTCTTGCCTTTCTACCTATTTTGTCCTCTGCTGCCTTCACTATTTCATCTCTCAATGCTACCCATTCCTCTTCTACTGTTTTATTTCCCCCCGTTTCTGTCAATTGTTGCCTAAAGCTCCCTCTGAAATTCTCCACAACTTCACTTTCCTTCAATTTATCTAAGTCCCATCTCCTTATTTTCCTACCTTTCTTCAGTTTTTTCAGTTTCAGCCTACAGTTCATGACTAACAAGTTATGGTCAGAGTCTATATCTGCCCCTGGGTATGTTTTACAGTTTATCACCTGGTTCCGGAGTTTTACCATTATAAAATCTATCTGATACCTTCCGGTGTCTCCTGGTCTCTTCCATGTATACAACCTTCTTTTGTGATTCTTAAACCATGTGTTTGTTATGATTAAATCATGTTCCGTGCAAAATTCTACCAGGCGACTTCCTCTTTCATTCCTTCTGCCCAGTCCGTATTCACCTACTATTTTTCCTTCTCTTCCTTTTCCTACTACCGAATTCCAGTCTCCCATCACAATTAAGTTTTCCTCTCCCTTAACTGTCTGAATAATTTCCTTTAGCTCCTCATATATTTCTTCGATTTCCTCATCATCGGCAGAGCTAGTTGGCATATAAACCTGTACTACTGTTGTCGGTGTTGGCTTCGTATCTATCTTGACAATGATAATGCGATCACTGTGCTGCTCGTAGTAGTTTACCCGCATTCCTATCTTCTTATTCATTATCAGTCCTACTCCTGTGATACCCCCAACTGATTTTGTATTTATAATCCTGCACTCACCTGACCAGAAATCCTGTTCATCCTGCCACCGAACTTCACTAATCCCCACTATATCTAACTTCAACCTATCCATTTCCCTTTTTAAATTTTCTAGCTTCCCTACCCGATTAAGAGATCTAACATTCCACGCTCCGATCCGTAGAATGCCAGTATTATCTTTCCTGATGACAACATCCTCCTGAGTAGTCCCCGCCCGGAGATCCGAATGGGGGACTATTTTACCTCCGGAATATTTTACCCAAGAGGATGCCATCATCATATTTTCATACAGTAGAGCTGCATGTCCTCGGAAAATGTAACGGCTGTAGCTGAGGGTTTAGAATTGGTTAAAGCTGAGATCTCTGGCGTGAAAGTGGACTTAGATAATGTAAAGTCGTCTGTAGCTGTAGTGAAAGCCACGGCGGAAGATGCTAAGAAAGACGCGAGGTTTGCTAGGTTAGAGGCGATCGGAGCAAGAAAACTTGCATTAGTTGCGAACCGCGAGACTACGAAGATTCATAAAGAAGTGTAAGGAATTAAAATGTAGTAGAATCGTTGAAAGAGCAAGATAAACGTGTTGTCCGTAAAACGGACGAGAAGTTAAATAAAAATAGTAAAGAAATTGAAGAGCTCAAACAAAAGCAAGCCGAAATCAGTGAAATTAAAGAAGAGCAAACGCGGATTACGCTAGGGCACAATGCGTTGGCTCGAGACGTGCAAGAAACACAGCAGAAATTACTGCAGATTAGTGCAGGTACGTCGCGAGTCACTCGTTCCGAAATGCGTGCGTATTCTGAACAAAATAATATTCAGAGGCGAAACATGTTACCGCAATCTGCGAACAGTATCACTGACAGCGGTGGTATGCAAAGTGTGGCATTAGAACGGGAAAGTTCAAATGCATCGAGAGATCATGCGAGTACTCAGTATGCGGAAGCAGTAGCAGAAGATAGCTGTTACCGTCTCCGTAGGACTGAAACGTGTTTGCGGGAGTCTGAGGTGACCAATAGCAATACACAGAGTGATTCTGCGTTTGGCAGGCAAAGAGGGACAAACGTTGGGTTAACCCTTGACAGAGGGACGCGTTTGACTGGAAGCATTTTCTTTCGGTACAAAATTTCCATGTTTATAAAGACGCAAATAACGCGCTGCACCCTAATTCGTTCATAGCCCAATTTGACAGTGTACTCACCGCATCTTAGCCTTTACGTTTCCGCTTTGAATGTGTTTGCGGACACATGCAGGGGAATGTGGACTAGCACATGAGGTCAGTCGCTGAAACCTGTGCGTCTTACGAACAATTTCGCAAAACCTTCCTGTCCACATATTGGTCTGCGCTAGCTCGGGGAAAGCATAAAGGTGGACATTATCATTGAAAAGGATCTTGAAGCGTCAGGTTTCAAGAGTCCCGTAAAATTTCTTGACTCCATGATTAACAAAAATAGATTTTTAGACAGCCCATACACTGAAAAAGAAATTGAGACATTGTTTACTGTAATTACCAAATGTTCAAATGTTTGTACAACTTATGGGACTTAACTACGGGGTCATCAGTCCCTAAGCTTACAAACTACTTATGAACTAGCTAAGACTAAAGACGGCACAAATATCCATGCCCGAAGGGGGATTCGAACCCCCGACCGTAGTGGTCGTGCTGACCGTGACTGGAGCGCCTCAGTCACCTCGGCCACCGCGGCCGGCCTGTAATTACCGTTAGAACTACAAATATCCCTTATTGGGCAGTGCTGCGGCACGCTAGAAGAATTTACCACGGTTCTGCGTGAAGCGGAATACGTTACGGAGAGACAGGGACACTTGAAAAGGTGGCAACCGCCGTATCACTCTGACAGGAGTAACGATGGTGGATGGCGTGATGATACCCGAAACTAACATAAATAACCTTGAGCAGGCACAAAGCAGAAATTTCGCCCAGCAACCAAACCGACGCTGGGAACGGAATCAAGGTAATCCTGGATTTCGTAATCAAGGAAATCGAAACTGGGGTCAACCACGTAATGGACAGTGGGAGGACAGGCAAAGACAGCGTAGTCAGACCGGATGGCATGATCGCTGATCCAACAGCCCACAAAGGCATTGAGGAGGAGAAGTAATTGAATGGCGTCCTCCGAATCCCGGTTTTGGGGATGACGATGGACGAAATGAAGATATTCGTAGCATATTAACTGAGGAAAAGGACACCACGGAAAAAATAGTTCACCCGATAATTCAGGTGACGACTGGGAACGTAGAACTGACATGAATCTTGGATAGTGGCAGTCAGATTTCGTCCATCTCTCATGCTGTGTATTCTAAATGCCAAGAAAAACAACCATGGCCAACTCTGAAATTAAGAAAAATAAGGGTAAAGGTAGCATTACTTGGTAAGCAAGTAGATGCAAATTTACAGACACGGATGACGCTGAATTGTCAAGGGCAACAGTGGGAATCCAACCTTATTGTTGTGCCAATGTTAGCTTGCGATATGCTTCTGTGAATGGATTTCCTGGCACAGCACAGGGCAGTATTAGACATCGGTCGTGGGGGTTATTTAGAACAAAGATGGCAGAGCCACAATTAGGTTCAACGATCAGGTGATGAAAGGAGAAATGTCGGCGAAGTTGCGGAACAAGAGACTCCGCAGGTGGGTGGTCACGCTGCAGGAGTTTGATTTCTCCGTTGTTCGTGTTGCGGGTGTCGAAAACGTTATAGCGGACGTTCATCGATGGATCTTGAAGACGTTGATGATGTAACATTGGAGGAGGAACATTAAAGCCTGTATTATATGAGAGGGGTGGCTTTCGAAAACTATGTGACTTCAACTCTGAAAGAAATTGTAAAAGAGCAAAACAAAGATCCGGCTCTGGGTGCTGTCAGGGAAAAGATAAAAGACGGAAATGAGCCAAATATCCGCAAGTTTTTTTTTTTTTTTTGTTTTTTTTTTTTTTTTTTTTTTTTTTTGCTTAGGAATGGAGTTCTGTTCTGCAATATTCGGGGTGATGATGCACTATGGCGCTTTTGTATACCAGAAGAATTAGTGAATAAGATTATATCGCACTCTCACCTAAGCTATGGCAACTTTGGTCCAAGGAAGTGTTATTTAAAATTAAGATTTCTGTGCCATTTCAAAGACATGGAGAGACGGATACGTCGTGTACTTGCCATTTGCAAACATTGTCAGAAGGCGAAACACAGTACGGTAAATATACAAGTACCGCTACATCCCATAATTCCGGAAAAGGTAAAGCAATTGGCAGCCGCAGATTTAATGGGCCCTCTCCCTAGGACATCACCAGGTTTTTGCTATATTCTGGTCGTGATGGAGCTCACCTCTAAGTTCGTAACTTTTACTCCATTAAGGAAAGTAACTGCGAAAACCGTAAGCAGTGCTTTCTGCCGGGACTTCCTGTCGCAGGTGGGAAGAGTAGACAGGGTCATCTCGGGTAACGGTCCCCAATTCAAATCTGAGATTTGGAAGACGACTCTACGGAGACACAGAGTTGAACCAGTATATACTTCCTCCAGACATCCGCAAATCAATCCAGCGGAAACTGTGATGAAGAATATCGGGAATATGTGCAGGATCCATTGCAACAAAAAGCATGCTACATTGGACGTTTTTCTGAAAGATTTTCAGGAGGTCATTAACGAAATACCGCACAGCACACCTATGTTAGCTCCGCTAACTGCCCTGAAGAATATTCGGCCAAAAGAATTCATACGGGAGGTGGTTGATTTTCCGCCACAGCGTAGGCTCCGACATCAAATGATTGTCGAAAAGGCGCTACAGTGCATATCAGCAGCAGGGAGGAAGCGAAAATTAGCTGCAGACCGTAAAGCAAAACTGCGGTCATTCGAACCGAATTAGAAAGTTCTTGTTAAGAGTTTCAAACTATCAAACAAACAAAAACAATTGTGCCATAAGTTCTAATGGGTGTACAACGGTCCAGTACGTGTACGAAGAATGGTACATTCATGCGAGGCAGAATTAGACCAGCAGGACAGTAAAGAGTTTCGGAATACATCATGTGTTCCACATAAAGCCTTGATGTAGTAGATGTGTACATAGCTATTTTATGTTTAGATAAAGGTATAAATATAAGAACATATCATATAAGTAATTTCCTTCAAATGTAAGTTTATTCTTGTGTAACTCCTATCTGTATGTAATGTTTGTGTTTTAATTTCTCTTGCTTTTCGAGTTTTCTCATAAGTGCTGCTCAATATTCTAGAAATTCTTATGTCTGTGGTATCCTGCCAAGAGAAGTGAGTCGTGTTAGTTTTGGTATTTCATTCTGTGGACGTTGTGACGTTAGTATTGTTTTCTACGCTTTCTCGACAGCTGTAATATTTTGACACAGTGACTGTCATCCGAATAGATGTAATGTCAACACAGGCTTGGCTGCATAGTTTCTTTTGGAGGATGGTTTCCAGAAACGTAATTGCCACCTTTGGCGATTCAGTCCACGTGTGATGACTGTTTGTTTGGTTGTGAGAGGCACGAAGATGCCGTTTCGTTGTGTTAATTATCGGCCACGCGGGTGCGCGTGGTTGCTGATAATATTTTTCGGAGAGTTTTTGCACGTTTAGGCGTGTGTGACATTTGTCGTATGTGTTAGGACAAGCACCAGTGGTGTGACCTGGTCTTTGTTTCGCAGTGTTTGTTTCATCTCACCTGGGAGATGGATCAAACCTATTGCATTACAAATCTGGCAGCACCATAAGGGAAACAGCAGCATAAAAATATTGTCACTAATTTAAAATTTTGTTTTCAGTACACGTCGATAGGGGATATGTGGAGATCATAAGTGAATCTTACGTTTAGGAGGATGTGGGACGAGAAGCGTGTCTGGCATGTATTCCACTGCAGGGGTTTCCAGACGTTGAAAGTGTAATACGGTCCACAGCAGAGACAATTGGAGCAGGAATACAGATACATAGGGAACAGTCTTTACGTCATTTAATCCATGAATGTTAAAAGTCGACCACTGTACGAAACAAGACCCTCGTTTTGTCACTAAAATTAGCAAATAAGGTTCTTGTGAACTACTAGTTACTCCCTGCTACAAAGCCTAGTTCCCTGGCCCAAACTGAGAACTGATTCGCTTCAAATTACTTCAATAACAGGAAGTTAATACTACAGTGGTCAATATACATAGCAGCTCACACGTTATTACACACAGACATTAATAAGAAAGCCACCACAGTTAAAGTTATCTTAGAAAGGTGGCTAAGAAAACGGAATTTAGACGTAAGGAAAATTGCATCTGATCTTATGTTTAGCACTTGTGAAGAACAATATTAAATAAAAGAGGGAAGGTGCTCTAAAACTACAATCTATAGGCAACTTACGGATTATGCTGAACTTAGACTTGTTAATTCAGTTAGAAAACAAGCAAAAAACGGAACCAATTTTGTTAATACAATAAAAATGCATCTCTTACGTGGATTAATGAGGACGGTGCCCAGCCTACATTCCCGACTGTCCGAAAACCTGAAGTAACCGCTTAAGAACATAATTATGGTCTTCCCACGAGTTGTCGGCTATTAGTACGTCGTCCACGTACGTGGTTAACCGTTTCCGTAAGTCATCGGGTAAGATACTGTTAAACCCGCGGATAAACGCAGCAGAACTGACGTTGAGTCCGAAAGGCAACTTACGGAATTAGTAGCAGGTTCCTATTCAGCACAAATGATTCCATTCTTAACGTCTTTTCTGTGGCTTGCAATGGTGCACTGAAGCATAAATAACAAAGTAACGTATCCGTTCCATTTGAGTACGTATATTGGTTCCGATTAATTAGGTCAGATGCGTTTGTAATGTTATCCGTTGCGCAGGTCAATCTTATGACTCTTCAATTTCATTAAAGTTGTTGGGTGTGCTTATTTCGCACTTGGCGGGAACCCATATATGTACTCAAACTGGATAAAGCCTGCGTATGCAAGTCATTCCACATACAAACGTGTGGTAGCCATATTGCATCGCAATAGCTTGCAGTAGGCATCTTCAGTGTAAAAGTTATCGGGCACAGTGTCAGACAGAATGGTAAAATACACAGTCCAGATACGAGGATATATAAAAATAAAATTAAAAACGGCGACGGGTACGTTACAAAGCCCATCAGCATCTTGAGTCGAATGCATGCACTAAAGCGTTCAATGTTGTCCGTAACTTCATCCACAAACCATCCGGCGTACAGCAGTCCATTCAATGTACACGTTGATGCAGAAACCGTATGTATGTTTTAATGCTCGAAGTAATCCCAACTCCGTTGAGCTCATAACGGATGTTTTGAGAAAGGTACACGAAGGCTTTTCTCGTAGGATGCGATGAAGTTGCAGTTGTTCCATCAATATTCTGAAATTTCCCCTCCAGTTACAGGAAGCTCTCGCTCGGAATTGTTAAGGTATCCTGGTGGTGAATGAGTATTCGTATCTCATCGTTGTTACTGGAGTTGTGTCATTTACTGTACGGAACTGTATATGCTGTGTTTTATCAAAAGTTAATGAGAGTCCGTTTGCTTAGAACCAGTTAATAATTTTGTGAAAAACGTTGTTTACGATTACATCAGTTAGTTCTTGTTTCCTGGATGTGATTACTATACTTGTACCATCAGCAAAAAGAACTAACCTTCATCAATGTAGGATGGCAAGTCATTGATGTATATACGAGATGAGAGGCCACGCCTTCATATTAACCATTTACTTATTTCTTTTAAAAATGTCTTTAGTCGTTTACTATCAGTTCTATAACCCAAATGCTACAACTGTATATGTTACATTTGATGTTGGAGGTTGTTAGTTTAGGGAATGATGACCCCGCAAATAAGTCCCATTAGCTTTGCAAACATTTAAACATTTTTAAATATTTTGCAAAATACTGGAGTTTCGACCATTGAGGTGATCATGTCTTCCAGTAATTTAACGTTAAAAACTGTGATTTATGTATATAGTATTTTGTTCCGTTCGGTCACGTATACATTGTACTAATATTGAATGCAGGATCGAGAAGGAATTACTGAGTTAAAGGTAATACGAAATTTCGTTCTACAAACGTTAACTTATGAAAAAATTATGATCTGTCTATAACTTCACAAGTGAATCATGACTGTACAATTCGTTTCTCGTCATATCGAATATCGTCGATCTGACTTATGACGGAATTGAGCATTAATAGTATACGGTTCCACCGAGTTACAGCTTCTTGCTTCAAAGAGTGCCGCAGACGCACCGAGTGGCCCGATCTCTTCAAATAGCTTACGAAACCTCTTGCTGATAGTAGACACAACAGGATTTCAGGGGCTTCGGCTTCTAAAAACGTCTCTTGAAATGTATGACGAAGTGCAGTCATCAGGCAGTGATCAAATCAAGGCAAACGGTCATAAGATTCATGTGCCTTCTTCATATTAGCTCCTTGGTCTGTGACAAAGTAATATTTCGAAAGATTATTCTCGGTAATTTCTAATTCAAGTATCCGCTCTTCGATTTCGTGCCGTATGTTCTCTCCTGTCTTAGGTACGTCCGGAAATTCGGTTGTTATGAGAACAAGCGTTTCAAGGTGCCACTCATCATTCACATAGTGCGACGTCTCAGTCAAAAAATTTCTCTTCTTGTAGTTATCAGACCACAGATCAGCGTCTAAAGAGCACATTTTGTTCTTTAAGGCACGTATTAGCTTGGGCACCAATGTCACCCGTATTTTGTCGGCGTTTTCTTTAATATGCCGCGATACAGTGGTAGGGTGCGGAAGAACATCTTCCGTATTGATTTTGCCATACGTGGCGCCAATATTGATGAGCTCCTGCGAATAATTCTCGAAGCCAATCTTACTACAAGTATTTAACGGTAGCAAATCTATTCCGCTCATATCGACCAAACTATCAACAACAACTTTCTTTATGCTACTCGGTACTGCAAGTGGTCGGTGTAATTCTGCTCCGCATTTACTTTTGCAATGCCGAAACATACCTGTTGTGCTTGACTGGTACGAAAGTATAGTATCGCTCGTGGTACATTGCACGAAACCAGCAGAAGCCTGCGTGACAGGATCCACTACAAATGCAAAAGATTTCCGAGCTTCACTTTTCGAATCTTCTTCCGACATGTCTTTCTTCTTCAGAACTATCGAGCCGCTCCTAATTCTCTTCATAATACATCTCTTTGTCTCATGAACGGAGCCTTTACGACTTATAATTCGTTGATCCATAACGCTGTCTTCACTGTGCGAGGGTGAAGGTCGGGGTGAGAGTTTAAAATAGGGAAAGTTTAATTTTTAAAACTCACATCCACCAACTGCGAACCAAATTCCTAAACATGCAAAAACACTGGAACTGTGATTGCGACTGTTTGACTCGTTTTCTAGGGGATGATATCACACGTTTGAGGCTTACCTTTCCTGCATATGATTAACGAAACAAATTCATGAGAGAAAAGGGTGTACTAAGCCCGTGAGCCCCCAGACAAAATGAATATTTGTCGCAAATTGTTTTCACACCATGTGCCTGTCTCAAAAACCGTCTATGTTCATGCCTATGCGACGACACTTGTTACATTAACAAAAAACTGTCACTTTAATTCAATTCGATGCACACCTTCTTCTACCGGCTAAATATTCAAAACACACAGTAGCACTCAATTCAACTTGGTGCAGTCTACGACGAGCACCCACACTTGGCGATTGCCACACAAAATACTATCGTCTCCACCTGGAGATCCACATGCCGACTGCCAGAGCGACGCCGCCCGGCCAGCTACACCACTCGCTCCCGACTCGTCACTTCCTGCCCGCGCGCGCCAAAAGCCCAACTGCCGGGTTTCTTTCCTATGTCATCAACTTCCCGATGTGAGCTGTTCTAACCGACTTGCCGACGTACAGCGCTCAGCCTATACATTTCTAAAACTCTACTTAAAATCAAAATAATTACACTATACATTAAACAAATTTCTTATTGGTATATTTATATTGGTATAAACATAATTTGCACTATTTATTACAATCGTGCAACTTCTTATATCACAGATAAGTGATTTAACTGAATATTTCAAGATAAAATACACAAGATTAATTGAAAATAAAATGAGAAATAGTTAATATATTACTTTTATAAACAAAAATTGCCATGCTATTTGTGTAACTGTCTTGTATTCATTGGTAATTTATTACTTTTCATTGTCAATTAAACACATTACGCCAGATGTGACTATATCAGCTAATGTATTGTGATTCTTCAGTTTCTCCCGGCGTATTTGATAATCTAAATATCCACGGGTGTACTGCCGGTTTATAGTGTCCAACGGGCACAATATTTCGGCGATCATACATGTCGCCATCATCAGGTGAACTGACGGACTGAGCTCCTGGAAACGCGCCGGCACGGAGATCCGCACGCTACGGCTGCTTGAAGCGAACTGGGTTCTAGCCTTTTTTTAACACAAGGATGGGGCCCCTCCACGCCCACACCAACGTGGTGACCATCAAAAAAGTTCTACTGTCACCTCCGTAATTAAGTTAGTTTGCTAAGGTGGATCACGGGATGTGGGAACCGCGATGTTATCCGTACGTGTGGGCGAGATCACCCATTAATACGGTGCATCTGGAGATAGAATTGGTCGAAAGGTATACGAAGGGTAAAGGTATGTAAGGGCAGAGGAAAAAAAGTGCCAAGGCAAGAGCCAAGGGAAAAAAACCTCTGCGACAGTGGGGTAGGTATGAAGGGCAGTAGCGGTATGCTATCTGCGACAGATCATGCAAGGGTTGGTAATGTTAGTAATGGGTATTTTCTCAGTACCATTAACTTTGCTAGGTTTGTCATAAAGAATCAGTCCGTTTTGATGCGAGGTTCTGCTGCAGCTGAGCTCCAATGATGCCTCCTGGGTCGGCTGCGGCAGTTTACCCGTTAACATCGGCTGTGGCAGAATACCTGTAACATAGCCAAGTCTGTCAAGGTAGTTAGGCAGTTCGGTCATAGAACTGGCTAAGTGTGCGGGACTGTTTAGGTTTGTGTGTGTTTAGTGCGACGAATATGGTTTCCCTGCTTTGCCTGTAGGTCGGCTGTGGGCTCAGCTGGCATTGCCAGTCAGATTGCTGTTTTGCAGGGGTTTGCCATGTTCATCGTGTTTGTGAGTTGGTGTTCCCTACGGCCGTAGGTGGTTAGTCTCTGAGGAGAAGTGTTTTTGGGCGATTATGTTTCCACCTATGGTTGTGATCGTAGTTCCCCAAGCGTAGGATGAAGGGGTTGTTCGAGTGTCTCGAGTTTCTGTATAGTCGTGTGGCGAGTTTCTTGAATACCACCGAGAGGCGCTCTAGGCGGTATTCATTGTGAAGGTCCACGGTGCGTGTGTATCGTGGAGCGTTGCTAATGATGCGCAGTACCTTGTTCTGTATGAGCTGCAGGCGGCGCAGCCGTGTTGCTTTCCCTGTTGAGCATCGGGTAGAGTTGTTTGAGCCTCGCGTTTGCTCTGTTGGTCATGTGTTGTATGTGGTCCCGCCATATGAGTTTCCGGTCCAGCCAGACATCAAGGTATTTGACTTTCTCACGGAAGCGTATTGGGCGTGTATGTAGAGTAATTGGTCTACAGTGTTGGTGTTTGCGCAGGTGTTTCGGTCTGCGTGTGAACAGAACTGCCTCACACTTGTCGACGTTGACTTTAACACGCCATTTCTCCAACCAAGGTTCGGCAGTTCTGAGTGCTGTCTGTAGGCGTGAGTTAATGTTTGATGGCTTCCAATCTTGCGCCATGATGGCGGTGTCATCTGCGTAGATTGCAGTCATCGTGTTATGTGTGGATGGAAAATCATTAATGTACAGGTTAAACTAGAGGGGCCCCAGGATGCTGCCTTGGGGTACTCCGGCTTGAATACCATGTCGTGTAGACTGTTTGCCCTGCACGTCAGTGTTGAAGCTTCTGTTGGTGAGATATGAGTGTATTAGATGCACGAGTCCGTCGGGAAACGCGGCGTCGTTAAGTTTGCGTATAAGGCCGTTGTGCCAGAGACGATCGAAAGCTTTTTCGATGTCCAGGAACACCGCCCCAGTGGCTTTGTTTTTGTTGTAGCCGTCTGTTATGTGTTCAACTACGCGGAGGAGTTGTTGTGTTGTGGAGTGGTGATTCCTAAATCCGAATTGCTCCGGTCTTAGGGTGTCATTGGTGATGCAGTGCCGAGTGAGACGTTTAAGTATTACCTTCTCAACTATCTTACTGAGCGAGCTCAGCAGACTGATGGGTCGGTAATTTTGTGGGAGGGAGTTGTCTTTCCCTGGCTTCCTGAACATCAGGACCTTGGCCGCCTTCCAAAAGGCAGGGAAGTGTTGGTGTTGCAGGATGGCATTTGTGATGTGTGTCAGGTACTCTATTGCTCTATCCGTGAACTCCTGGAGAACCCGGTTTTGAATGCCATCATGGCCAGGCGCTTTTCTGGCTGTGGTGTGCTTGATGGCCCATGTGATTTCATGTGTGGTAGTACGTCTAATTTCGTTGCGCGGAGGCTGGGCCATGAAGCGTGTGATCGCCTGGTCCGTCTCTAGTGTGAACACTGGGTCGGAAGGAGCCAGGTTCGGTGTGAATGACGCTGCTAGTGTTTGGGCCATTAGCTCAGCTTTCTCTTCCGCTGAGTATGCTGGGCCGTTTGGTCCCTGTAAGGTAGGCGTGTAGAGTTTCTCCCTGGTGAAGTGTCTGGCCAGAGCCCACACTCCAGGACGTGTGGTAACAAGTCCAGCGAGTTTCTGGTCCCATTGTGTCGTTTTGAATGTTGTTATTTTACCCTGTATGATACCCTGTAGCCTGTTGACGTGATGTTTATACACCGGACGCCTGGTACGCTGCCAGTATCTCCTGAGTCGGTTTCTCATTGAGATAAGGCCCAGGATTTCCTGGGGCAGGGCCGCTGAGTGTTGTTGTGTGGCACGTAATGGTATGGACTCGGCTATTGCGTCTTGGACAGCAGTTGTGAGGACTTCAACAGCTTCATCAATTTGTCCTGTTTGTGTAATCTCGTGAGTATCAGGAATACGATTATCAAGCGTTTCCTTGAACAGAGCCCAATTTTCGCGCTTGTAATTTAGTATCCTGCGTGGTTCATTGTACTGCAGTGTTTCTTCCGTGTGAAGTATAACGGGGGTGTGGTTGGAAGGCAGATCGTTTACAACCTCAAGGTTGAGGGTAACTGTTATGCCCTTGATGAGAGCCATGTCTATCACGTCTGGCCTTTGATTCCTTTGGTAAGGAATATAAGTCGGTTCAACCGGTGCAAGTGTGATGTAGTTTCTGCCTAGTGAGTGTTCGTATAGTTTTTTGCCGTTGCGATTTTGTCTGATTGAGTTCCAGTCGCGGTGTTTTGCGTTCAGATCTCCAGCGGCGATGACTCGCGGTGCAATGTTGAGTACTGTGCTGATGTCGCGTGTTACAATGTTACCAGGAGCGTTGTAGAGCGACACCAGTGCAGTGTATGCTCCGTTGAACTTGACCCTGACGGCCGTGGCCTCTAATCTTTCAAGTGCAGGGAGCTGGATATTTGTGTGTTCAATGTCTTTGTGTATGATGATTGCTGTTCCGCCTCCTTCTCTGCCGTCCGCTCGGTCGGTACGATAGACGCAGTAGCCAGTAAAGTTTAGTCTGTTGTGAGGTTTGAGTTTAGTCTCGTTCACAAGGGCAATCAGTATCCCCTTTGCCTCAAGGAGCGCGGCAAATTATGCCCTTTTGTTGGTGATCCCATCTGCACTCCAGAACAGGATCTGTGATAGTGTTACGTTGTTTATGTGGGGGGGCGGGTGTGGCGTGTTATCCATGTATGGGAGTAAACAGGTTTGTGATCGCTGTTTGTATGACAGTCCAGTACTGGCCGGTTTCGGCAGTCATGAGCTGCGTGAATAGTGTGGTGACGGCTCCCCAGATCTTCGAAAAGATCTGCTGAGTCGTGTGTTGGGGGAATAGTGCCTGCATTACTGCCTGCAATATTCCTCCCGGTGTTGTTGGGATGTTGGGTATGTCGGCCTGTGTTGGCGGCCGCTTGTGCTTGTGTTAGCGTTGTGTTTTGGCTGGCTTGTGTTTCAGCTGTACGTATAGCTTCTGTTGGCGCCTGTGTTTCCGGTGTGGTGAGGGGTTGTGTAATGTGTGTTCTCGTTTCCTTTGCTACGTTTTGTGCCAGAGAGTTGGTGTTCCGTTGTTGTTGATTATTTTCTTGTGGTGTGGCAGTGTTCCCTCTCTGTTTTCTGGGTCCCCTTCTCCTACGCTGGGGTTTTGGTTTCCCTTGTGTAGGTGCATTTATCTTGTCGTGCGTGTAACAGCTCGACGTGGAGGGGGTAGGTTCCGTGTTGTTTGGGGCGAGTAGCGTTGTTTGCAGTGTTTGGATAGTTTGTTGTGTTGTCTGTGTTGGTTGTTTTTCTGTTGCTGGGGATGTGTTTTGTGCGTTTGTCGGGCCCTGCGCGTCCGCTGCCCTCCCCTGCCCGCTTGCCATTGCGGCGAATGAAATCCCATTCATCACGGGTCGCGGGGGGGGGGGGGGGTCTTGGAGCTGTTTTGGTTTGTACTACTATGTTTTGCTGCTGAGTCTTTCGCATCAGGGCCGCGATGTAGGCGGAGCACCTTCTGTAGGTAGACGCGTGCGCCTGCCCACAGTTAGCGCATTTCCGTGCGTCTGTCTGTCTCAGTGTACAGTGTTGGGCTGAGTGGCTGCCTCCGCATTTGTGGCACCGATATGCCAGGCTGCAGCGAGCAGCCGAATGACCAAAGCGTTGGCAGCGTTTGCATTGTTGGGGGGCGCGAGGTGGTTCGAAGAGTTCAACCTTGACTCCCATATGAAGGAAATATTTCACCTTCAAGATCTCGCGGGAGTGAGCTGTGTCGGCCAGCTCTACAAGGTAGTTTGGTAATGGTGCGTGTGTTCGTTGACCTGTCATCCGGCTTGCTCTGAGACAGTCAAAGCCCAGGTCACGAATGTCTTCTTTCAAGGTGTCGCCAGGTGTGTTTGGGTCCACCCCCTACACAACGTACAGCTGCGTGCGTTCGTCCGCGGTTCTGTACGTTTGGTGTTCTATCTCCTTAGCTTTGAGGAAGCTCTGGTTTGGAATCCACGTACAGTGCAGCGTGTTCCCTCGTGAGTTTTGTGTGGTATGTGGTAGGCTTATGTAAGTCTACGAACTCTTTGTTTAGGTGACTGAGGTCGCCATAGTTTTGAATGATGACTGGTGGGAATCCAGTCCGTGTTGTTGTGACCTGCGTGGCTGTTTGCTGAGTGTTTCCCAGCACAGGTGCGGTTCTGTTGTTCCCAGTGTTTTGTGTGCTAATTGGTAGGGTGGTGGGTGTTGGCAAGAGCGCGCGGCGCTTGCCTTTTGAGCCTGTGAGCTCACATGTCTGTGTGGCGAGTGGGAGACTATTGCTCCGTTTGCGTCCGACGACCTGCCACGGGCCGTCCCCATCGTCTGTGTGTTCGTGTTGTTGGTCCTCGTCGATCACAAGTTGACCGATTTCGGGGGAGTCAAGGTTAATTGTGGCAGTTGTGTGTGTGTTCGGTGTAGGTGTGCTGTGTTTTGTGCCCGCCATCTCGGCCCTCACCTCGGCAGCGGCTTCGGCCCTTGCTTGAGCAATAGCCTTTGCCATCTGCTCTTGGTGAGTTGCGAGCGGGATTGTGATGGCGAGGGGTGAACTCGGCATCACCGTCCCTTCTGGCGCTTGCGTCTGGCTTCTGGTGCGGTATGGGATTTTGCTGGGCAGACTAGCCATCTTTCCAGAAGAAGCATATTTATTAAGGAAGGGGAAACGACAACTTTTGCTTCTTTCTGATAGGCAAGATGTGTGTAAGAAGAGGGGGGTCCCTACTGTCTATCGGCGCAAGGGAGCGCGGAGAGAAGAGAAAGGCCTACTGTGCGCGGGGTGATCCGACGTGAACGGGCCCCTGGCACAGAAATACCCTATCAAAGAACGGGTGAGTCCCGCTAGGGAATTGTAACCTTGGTCACAAGGAGCTACGAGCCGGAGCTCTTTGTCTCGCTATGCGCACTAGGCGACAGCGAGATCGGCGCTCTCCGACGTCGTCCGCTCTTCAGCTTGTTCGCAACCACTCTTTCGAGCTATTGACTGCCAGCCACGGCGAGGTTGTCCGCGAGCGCTGCGTCCGCACAGGTCGGCCGCTCCGCTGCGAATTGGGTTCTAGCCCGGTAGCGGGCCATTTAAATACCCTCGGCCCGCGGAGCGACCCCTCCGCGGTCCGCGCCCCGCGCCGCGGCCGCGCAGTGGAACCGATTGCGCCGGCGTCTGAGAGACGTCGGTGTCAGGGCTCTGTCCGCCGTGGTCGTCACTTCGTTACGTTTGCTAGATTTACTCTTAATTAACCCAATCGCTGGTTCCCAAGCTTTGCTAAGATTATAGCCAGAGTCACGGTTTATGAGGTCGTCACTTGTGCGAATTTCAATGGCCTCTCTAACGACGCAGTCCCAGTATCTCGACGTCTGTACCAGAATCCTTGTGCCTTCATAGTCCATCGCGTGATTTTGCGACAAACAATGTTCAGCGACCGCCGACTTGCTCGGATACATCAATCGTGTGTGCCTCTGGTGTTCAACGCAACGATCCTCGACGGTACGCATCGTCTGTCCAATATATGACTTTCCACACTGACACGGAATCTGGTACACGCCGGCCTTCCTCAAACCGAGATCATCTTTGGCGCTCCCCACCAGTACACGAATTTTATTCGGCGGACAAAAAACAGTTCCAACCTGGTGTTTTTTCAAAATGCGGGCGATCTTCCCCGAGAGTGCGTCGGTATATGGAACGAACGCAGTGCCCACATCCTCCCTCGTGTTTTCATCCGTTTCCACAGGTTTTGATGTAGTGGTTGGGCGGAGAGCCCGCTGAATCTGCCACTCTGAGTACCCATTTTTTCGAAATACAGTTCTTAGGTGTTCCAATTCCTGAGGTAGACTCTCTGCGTCGGAGATAGTGCGCGCCCTATGTACTAGAGTTTTAAGTACCCCATTCCTCTGTGAAGGGTGGTGACAGCTGTCTGCGTGTAAATACAGATCAGTGTGCGTTCTCTTCCGATATACACTATGACCCAGGGTGCCATCACCTCTTCTCTTGACCAAGACGTCAAGGAACGGCAATTTACCCTCCATTTCAATCTCCATAGTGAATTTGATGTTGGTGTGTATGGAGTTCAGATGTGTAAGGAAGTCAAGGAGTTTATCCATACCATGTGGCCAGATGACGAAAGTGTCGTCCACGTAACGGAAAAGCAAGTAGGTTTCCATTCAGATGATGCCAGGGCTTCCTTCTCGAAATTCTCCATGTACAAATTTGCGACCACAGGGGAGAGTGGGCTACCCATGGCGACTCCCTCCGTTTGTTCGTAGTATTCGCCATTGAAAAGAAAATACGTCGAGGCAAGACGGCCGGCGCAATCGGTTCCACTGCGCGGCCACGGCGCGGGGCGCGGACCGCGGAGGGGTAGCTCCGCGGGCCGAGGGTATTTAAATGGCCCGCTACCGGGCTAGAACCCAGTTCCCTTCGAGCAGCCGTAGCGTGCGGATCTCCGTGCCGGCGCGTTTCCAGGAGCTCAGTCCGTCAGTTCACCTGATGATGGCGACATGTATGATCACCGAAATATTGTGCCCGTTGGACACTATAGACCGGCAGTACACCCGTGGATATTTTGATTAGCTAATGTATTGTTTATTTGTCAACAGGCTATTTTGTAATGAGGGCCTTAAAGGTTCCTAACTGCATTGTATTACTTCAAATGCAAGTAGTATTAGAATATTTTATTTCGCACTGTGCACTACATTGCACCTGGCACTCGCCATTGTCCCTCTCTCCCCTCACCGGAAACGAACCTGGAAAATCCTAAGCTGGAACAAGCCACCAACGTCGGCCTGCTCGCTGGCCACACAGCAAATCTCAACGTGGAGAATTTCTACCTATGGCCTAATTATAAATGTTGTCACCCAACTGCGTACATACATTGCTACCATAATTAATAAGATTAAAATTGTGTAACATTTAGTGCATTGGCATGGTCAATGTTTGTAGTGAACTTCATACTGTTTAATTATCAAATGCTATTAATTACCAATATTTCTATTGGGCGGTAATCTCACAACAGCTCAAATCCAGATGGCCAACTGAGTTTAGACACGGTTTCTAATGCGATCCGGCACTGTTAAGAGCGCGGCGGTTGGCTGTCACCGGCCGAGACTGTAAGCGTGCTCGAGCGGCCGGCAGTGCTCGACGTAACCGAGAGGCGGACGGCGACCGGCCACATGGGCACAGCGTGCGCCTACCCCAGCGGCAAGGCTCGACCGGTTGTTTTCATCGAATGCAGAGCTCTAGTTATAACTACTTTCGACCTTACATACGCGGGTGTTACTTACGTTTTCTTTTCGACTTACGTTTTCTTTTCGTTCTTTTTATCTTTTAGCTGTGTCTGTTCGCGTACTGAAAGATTACTTGACGTATTATTCATTACACTACAAGTAAAGTCGGTTTCTTTTTTTTTTTTCCTCAATCTTTTGGATTAAGTCTGACCTGAGTTTCACCAGCTGATCTTTCGTCTTTGTTTCAATTTTAATTATATGCTGGTCGTACCGTTTTAAAGCGACTTTCGTTACATTACTTTGGATAGCCTGTTATTCAGTGTCCCATTTTTTGTGAGACGTTCAACTTTCTTATCTACATTGACGATGACGAATCGGACCTTATCTACGTCAGTTCGTAGTTCCTGTTGACCTTTCAATATTGCCTATGTCTTGTCTCAGCCTCTTTTGCGTCTTTATTTAGTTGTGAGATCTGGTTATCAATCCGTGCTATGCCTTGCTCCATCTGAACTTTAACTTGGTGAATATCACTTTTTATTTCCTGATTTTGGGTTTTCATTTGTTTTAATTCGTGGTTTTGTCTTTCCGTATCCTCTTTTAATTCCTGTTTCAATTCCTGATTTTGTTTCGTTATTTCTTTCGTTAAATCATTACCTTGTGCAGTTATACTATCATTCATCTTTCTTAACATCTCTATAATGGCATCTTGCCCTGTCATACTCTCGCCTGCTGAACTAAGTGTTCTCGATCTCCTATTTTCTATTCCGTCATTCACGGCATATCGTGTCTCGTATTGTGACGTCGACAAATCGGCTAACTGTAACATTCTGCCTTGCCTTACACTGTGCGTGTTTTGCGGACCCGTTGCATCTGTCACTGAACTCTGTAGTGGCGCATGTGACTGCAGACTGGTTTCGCTGTTCTGTCGTAAGTGTTCAGGTACAGTTGCATTCGTTACGGAACCATTACGCGGCGCTCGTAACTGCGCATAATCATTCTGTCCCAGTTGCTGTGGCATGTTGATAATATGTACGATTGGTCCTACATATTCCAAATGCTCGTCTTCACTACCAAATCTTCCTACCTCGTCTCCAATCCGTCTATGCATTGACTGTAATGACGCGTATTCCGTCCCTGAATATGTTGATATCAATCGAGTTTCATTATCTCTATTTCCTTCTAATGTTTCTCATCTTTTACGTTGACTGTCTGCATCTGGTTCAGAAATTGCTTTTCGTGAAATTACAAATTCTAGAATATCCGGGATCGTATTTTCCTTACTGTGTTCCATCGGATCTACTTCTATTTTGTCTAAGTCGTCTAGAGATTGTAAACTCTGCTGCTCTTTCTCTCGATAAATTTCTACATTCTCTACTGTGTAGTCCGTCTGTTGATCATCTCCACCTGCTGCTGAGATTCACGAAGCTTTTGTGCCTGTGCCCTCGTCAACATGAAAATTTGTGAACGTAACTTTAAATAAACCAAAATAACTATCTACAAAACTGTGCGACCACTTACCCGTTGGTTGAACCGATTACAACAATGTCGTAAATTTTTGTCTCTCCAATCTGCTCTGCTAAAATCTCCAGTTCTGCACCTGTGCGCTTGCAAGGGAGAAAAACATTAATCTCTTAAACCTCCACAGGGTGGCTGCTGAAGCATCAGACTGTGCCTCTGCATCTGCGCCTACCACCTGAAATCCCTCAAACCTAATGCTTATTCAAAAATTATAAAGTCAAAAATTTACTTTTTAACATAATACTGTGCACGAAATAACAATGAGGAAAATTTGACTCCTTACAAGTACTAATTACCGTTTAATTATGTTCATTTTATATTTTAAAACAATACTTCCTAATTTGTTTTTCCGTCTATTTGTAAGCAATCCTCTTTTTTATTCTTCAGCAGAGGGTTAAAATACGCATTTGTACTGTTACCGCAGGTCCATAAATGCTTACCCCACAGCATGCGTAAGAGTATGAATCATTATTTTTTAGAAAAAGTTTTATTACTCCTCTAACAACAATTGGTAGGTATTGAAACTTTTATGCAATATTACCAAGATTATGCAAACATTCTGCGTACCTAAACATATGTGTTTCAACCCTCACCTACCATATAAGTGAAATAATACAAATTATGCGCGTTACAATTTCACATTTACCACATTCATAAAAGCACTTTGATAAGTGGTCATGTAAGCACAACTGTCCTAAAAAGTAGTTTTTTATGTTGCCAGTTTTCGGTGGGCTTGTGATGGACTTGGGGAATGTAAGGGGCAAACTATAAACTATCTAAGAAAATAGGCAACATTTTACGATACTCATTCCATGTACTACAGATATCTTTCATATGACGGCAATGCTTGTACTGCAATTATTTTCGTAAATATGTGAATGTGAGTAATGTAATCCCCAAACTGTTTGTGTTTCATCTATATGTATTTATTTTTTTCATACAGATGAAAATACAATATAAAATTATGGTCTGTTAGAAAATTCTTTACAATATCTTGACGTAATATTTCATTACAAAACCATGGAAAAGGCAGAGGTAAATAAAAATAAGCTAGCGTCTCTGTCCACAAGTTTTCAGAGCGACTTAGTAGTTTTCTAGCAACATGTGCTGCACTGTCCTTAATAAAAGTTTTCATTAGATCCACAAATCTCATTTAAAGGTAAAGATAAAAGTTGTAGAGCTGCTTAGCTGCTTCCTGCTGATGGAGGTAACACTGAAGGCATAGGGCTTTCCCAGGAATACAACTCTGCGAGTACTTCAATTCCGACATGTCTTAGATGAAGCATTTGGCGAAAGAATAAAATTCCTTGTAATGAGATTCTGAGAATGAATTACGCTCAATGTGTGTCACGGGAGAATCAAATACTTTAATTAATGATACAATGAGAATACGAGAAATGAAATTATATAGAATTCCTCGCGACGTTACACTTTATATAACATGGATAGAGCACACACAAATGTTTATGTGTACTAGAATGAAACTCCTCTGATTCAAATACGTTAAACCTTTTTAATGAGCTAAATAATGTAGCTCACCAAAGGCTTAAAGGAAATTTTTGCCAGTAATGACAATGATCTATTATTGCATTAGTTGTTACTGCAGAGATTCGTATTATTGAATGGATGGACGAAACACTTTAATGTCGGGCGAAACCGCGCAAATAATAAATAGATAAATCATCACGTAGTTTCCAAACACGAACTAAAAGAAAGATCAAAGCGCCGTCAGTCACATATTGTGATTCCTTTCAAAACAATATGTAGTGACCGACACCGATAAATGTTTTTTCAACTTTTATTCTGATATGTAATGCGAGATCTGGCAGCTTACTTCCAGGTGTTACACATAATTTATATCCAGTTCAGGTTAATCAGAATCCTGTTTATGTTACATTGCTATATTATAAATCGATACATTTCCAAGAGAGGTTTTACAAAATTAAGGACGAAATAAGAAACAAATAACTGACTCCAGAAGTCGTTACATGAGTAGGGGAGTAATGGGGGTATCATGCCAAACTGCATTCTATATGCCAGACTGTTGATGAGCGTATCACGCCAAATTGGATTCTATATGCCAGACTGCTGATGGTGGTACGACGCCAAACTGATTACACAGGCGTGGAGAGGGGGGCCAACAATCAGAGCATGAATCATTAAAAAAATCAATTAATAGCGGTACTGCATCAAACTGCTCAATTAATTGCTCAATGAAATGTTAATATTCCCCACCTCGCTGAAATTATTGTTTATAACAAATAAAATTCACCAGCTATCGTAAAAATGTTTATGATTCAAATTGCTAAATAAAATGTTAATATTTCCAAGCTCGTAGAAATTATTGTTTATGTTTTTTTTCTATGCTGCATAATGTTTTTTTTTATAACAGTGTTGAAAGTTTATGTGTGTGCTTACAATCAGCTCTCAGCAATCAGCTCTCTGTGACATCGCAACATGGCCGCACGTGTGCGTGGGACATCGGCAGCAAGGCTTCTGCGCTCGCTGTGACATCGCCATGACATTCAGCCACATTTCACATAGATAACAGCATCTTGAGAGTCAAATATTCGAAGAGTTGCAGCCATGTCTTTATACGGTATACTGGGAGCATCCCACTGAAGTCCATGATAGTTACGAGTCAACCACAAAGCACACTGTCTGGTTTTAGCACACGTGACAGCTTTGAATGGTTTCGGTGATGCAATACACGCCGAGAATGTTTCTAATATATCTCCATCTTCCGTGAACGCTATGAAGGCGCACTTCTTAATTATAAACTGTCTGTGATCGTGATCATAGAAGCCTTGAATATCCACTATGGCGTTGACACGTCGAGAGTACATCGTGGAATAAAGCAGGTATAGTATAAGAAACATTTGGAGATAAGAAAAACAGCTCTATGAATATCAAGGACACTGATGGAAAACCAGTTCTCAGCAAAGAAGGGAAAGCTGAAAGGTGGAAAGAGTATATAGAGGGGCTCTACAAAGGAAATGAACTTCGAGACAATATTGTAGGAAGGGAAGAGGATGTAGATGAAGATGAAATAGGAGATACTGTGCTGAGAGAAGAATTTGACAGAGCCCTGAAAGACCTAAGTCGAAACAAGGCCCCTGGAGTAGATGATATTCCCTCAGAGCTACTGAAGCCATGACAAACCTGTTTCACCTGGTGTGTAAGATGTATGAGACAGGCGAAGTACCCTCAGACTTTAAGAAAAATGTTATAATCCCCATTCCAAAGAAAGCAGGTGCAGACAGGTGTGAAAACTACAGAACCATCAGTTTAATAAGTCATGGTTGCAAAATATTAACGCGAATTATATACAGAAGATTGGAAAAGCTGGTAGAAACCGACCTCGGGGAAGATCAGTTTGGGTTCAGGAGAAATGTAGGAACACGGGAGGCAATACTCACTTTACGGCTTGTCCTAGATGATAGATTAAGAAAAGGCAAACCTACATTTCTAGCTTTTGTAGATTTGGAGAAGGCTTTTGACAATGTTGATTGGAATAAACTCTTTCAAGTTCTGAAGCAAGCAGGAGTAAAATATAGGGAGCGTAAGGATATTTACAACTTGTACAAAAACCAAATAGCGGCTGTCAGAGTTGAAGGGCATGAAAGGGATGCAGTGGTGGGAAAGGGAGTAAGACAGGGTTGTAGTCTTTCTCCAATGTTATTCAATTTGTACATTGAGCAAGCTATAAAGGAAAGCAAGGAGAAATTTGGAGAAGGAATTAAAGTTCAGGGTGAAGAATTAAAAACATTGCGTTTTGCCGATGACATAGTAATTCTGTCAGATACAGCAAAGGACCTGGAAGATCAATTGAACGGAATGGACAGTGTGCTGAAAGGTGCATATAAGATGAACATTAACAAGAGCAAAACTAGGGTAATGGAGTGCAGTGTAAGAAAATCAGGTGGTGCTGAAGGAATTACATTGGGAAACGAAGAAATAAAGGAGGTAGATGAGTTTTGTTACTTGGGCAGTAAAATAACAAATGATGGTAGCAGTACAGAGGATATAAAATGCAGAATGGCAATGGGTAGAAAAGCGTTCTTGAAAAAGAGAAATTTGTTAACATCGAACATTGATTTAAGCGTAAGGAAGTCCTTTCTGAAGGCATTTGTATGGAATGTTGCCTTGTATGGGAGTGAGACATGGACGATAAACAGTGCAGACAGGAAGAGGATTGAGGCTTTTGAAATATGGTGCTACAGAAGAATGCTGAAGATTAGGTGGGTGGATCGCGTAACTAATGAGGAGGTACTGAACAGAATTGGGGAGAAAAGAAATTTCTGGCATACCTTGACTAAAAGAAGGGATAGATTGGTAGGACATATTCTTAGACATCAATGAATTGTGAATTTAGCGTTGGAGGGAAGTGTATGGGGTAAAAATCTCAGAGGAAGACCAAGAGATGGATACAGTAAGCAGATTCAGACAGATGTAGGTTGCCGTTCTTATGTGGAGATGAAGAGGCTTGCTCAGGATAGGGTATTGTGGAGAGCTGCATCAAACCAGTCTCCGGACTGAAGACCACAACAACAACAACAACAACAGTATAAGCCTTATTCTTAAATGCCGGTAGGTGGTGAGTATTTGAAAATAGTGTCATGGTGTATTAGTGCATATGCAGCAGTGTTAGGTCGAAAATTCTCAGAGGCCTCAAACTCGAATCGGACATCGATGGGACCAGTTTTAATAGTCTCATTTTATTTTGAACAGTCAATCACAACAAGTGGGGCCAGGTCCTTAAAATTCTGTGTACTGAGCATGCAATCAGTTCCCTCTGTCCTGTAGTAAGACCAGCGGAATCTTGAATACATGTCATACAGCAGACTACATTTAGTATCGCCCCAGCTAAGGTGTAAATTATTGTCATATAGGAAATACTCGGAGTTCAAGAAAACTCTTGCACTGGTCAATTTGCAATTATCGAACACACTTGAGTCATTCTTCGGGTTGCCTCTTCTATCTGTTTGCAGAGCCAGAATTATGTAACGAGGTATCTCTACCTGCACAGATGTTTTTAGAGTCCAGATCTGTTTGCTAGTATCAGGTAGAAATGGATATTCAAACAAATCCCACGATCTACAACGTAATGGCAACATCGCATCGGAATTCAGCACCTACAGGAATTACAGTCTCTCTTCATCCGAGACCGAAACATGCGACATTCTCCACTCTATTTTATCGAACTCAAATCTACTCTGTTCGACCCTGGCACCATGCTTGTACGCATTTTTGTCTATTGCACAATGTACTAGAATGAGCTCTTGTTTCACGTGCATAATAACTTTCGTTGTGTCCTGAAAGAAGCCCATCAGCATCTTGATTGGAATGGATGCACTAAAGTGTTCAATGTTGTCAGTAACTTCATCCAGAAGCCATCCGGCGTTCAGGAGTCCATTCAATTCAGACGTTGATTCAGATATGTACGTTCTAATGGTCGCAGTAATCCCAAGATTCCTTTTGCGGCAGAGTTCAACACTGTTGAGCTCATAACGGATATCTTGAAAAACGTTCACGACGGCGTTTCTCGTAGGATGCGATGAAGTTGCAGTTGTTCCATCAATCTTCTTAAACTTCCCCTCCAGGTACAGGAAGCTCTCGCTCGGGATTGTATCCTGGTGCTGAATGAGCACTCGTATCTCATCATTATTACTAAACGTAGACGAGGTGTAAGGTTGATGAGCGAAGTATTCTTGACGGATAATTCTCTATCATAATCTACAGGTTGAGTTATGTCGAGTGACATAATGATGAGATTTCAGACAAATCAATTTAAGGAAGTCGTGGTTAGCAGGTATTAACACGTTGCGAAGAGGTAGGTGGTGGCCTGTGTGTATGCCTTTGTAATTCACTCCCATCCCACTTTAGATGCAGTCGTATGATAATCTCCTCCTCGCAAAAATCTTCTAGTTTAGTCAATCGTTGCATTCACTGTTTTTATTTCAGTTTTAAGTGTATTTTCATTCGTGCGTAACTCTATTCCTTTCCCAGACTACTTTAAAACTTAATTTAAGTCATCAGTGTCGTATGCTCCAGGTTCCATTTCCAGAAAGTAGTTTATTGTTAGCCTTTGTAATACTCAGGATGGAGTTATACGTTTCCAGTCCAATCAATGCAATAGACCACCTACCACAGCTTAAGTCAATAGGTGGAAAGTAATGTGCTTGTAATACTGACGATCGGCCGTTCAAAGTCAGACTGTACGACTTTGTATCTAATCAACAACTGAATACCTGATGCATACCGATTGTCCTCATATACACCTGTAAATGTGAGGAGGAACGTGAGGCAAAAATGTCCACATACATGCGGGTTGAAGTACTGATAACGTTGAAAGTGTAGAAGTACTGCTGTAGCTCCTCTGGTGGTTGCGATTCACCGAATGAATCGAAGTAGTAGACGTCGTTGCTGTGCTTCTTGACGTACGCCACCCAGTAAGTACCATGTCCACCTGCAGCATCCAGGTTCAATATCCCACATTCAGTAGATTTCCACATAGTCTTTGGTAGTGTATTCCATATGAAGACTCCACGGAATATTCGGATGCCAACATTTTGAACGATCTTTATCAGTGTATCAGCGGAGAGGATATCAGGCAGGCGGGTTTGATACGATGCATGGCATCAACAGGGTCGAGTTATTTTGATTAAGGGCCCGTTTAGGCCGGGCCCGGCTTGTGCATCGAAGTTGTTCTGGGTGGAACTCTCGTTGTCCGTGGGTAGCCATGCATCCCACGAGCTGTTCGGAGAGGCCTTTCATAACAGCAGCACGGCGCGGGCTGTTTACCTCGTCTCCCGGCTACGTAATCGCGTTCTTCTCGGCCGTGCGACACCGCGTCCGTCCCTCGCCAAGTGTCAGAGCCGTCTAGTACTGCTACTGCGCACTCAGCCCGGCTGCGCCTCGCGTCGTTCCAGCCTCTTTCCATCTGGGATCTACGAAATGTTTCCGAACGTTGGTTGACACCCTCCTCCTACACCATCGCCAGGGTGCCTGCAGTTGTCATGGCATAAGAAATAAATAAGTTAAGTGATACAGTCCTGCTCCGCAAATTTGTGTGTGTGAATTATTATTTCTTACTCCACGACAAGTGCAGGCACCCTGACGATGGTGTAGGAGGAGGGTGTCAAACGACGCCCGGAAATATATCGTAGATCCCGATCTGCTCTGCTAAACAACAATCAATGGTAGGCGATTGCTACAGACAATTAGGGCAAGTCTAGCAGATGACCAGATATGATCTCTTAACATCACAATATGTGGACATCAATTACACATTCCCGCATGCCCCATGTGGCTCAGGTGCTACTGGGCCCAACTCTCCTGCCTCGGCGTAAATAGAACCATCCTGGTAAAGCACTGTAGGGTTCAAAGCAATCTTCGGATTTTACCTTTTTTACATGGATTAATTACACCTTTTTCCTATATCATCTCCTCGTTCTGTAAAATATGTACACGATCGAAAATTTCACCTTGTATAGTACAATACTTTTATGACCTTACTCACATTTGACATAACATGAATCATCATGCCACAAATAGCATCTATGTATCAATGCATTAATAATGTATTATCTATGTATTGCATTGAATTGGCTTGCAAATGTGCTGTGTAAGAAAGTGGAAGTATGTACAAAACCATGTGTACTAATTCTCTACTGTATGTCGTAACGTGTAAGTATTAGGGGAGCAATGGAGGTATCACGCCAAACTGGATTCTTTATGCCAGACTGTAGATGGTGGTATGACGCCAAACTCATTACACAAGTGTGGAGGGGAGGGCAAGCAATCAGAGCATGAATCCTTAAAATATCAATTATAGCAGTACTGCATCAAACTGCTAAATTAATTGCCCAATAAAATGTTAATATTCCCCATCTCGCAGAAATTATGGTTTATGGGTATTTTTTCCCCGCAATGTAGTGTTTTTATAAGAATGTTGTAAGTATTTGTATGTGCTTACAATGAGACGGCGCATGCACTGGGGCTACTTGGCGCTCTCTGTGACGTCGCACCAAGGCCACACGTGTGCATGGCCGCGCTCGCTTAGACATCACCGTCACATTCAGCCAGTAAATTCTAAAAGAGAACCTGGATTTAATTAGCAGATAAAGCAAAGGCGATACATAAGAGAAAAGATATTGGTATAGGTCAGCGCATTGCTGCATATTTAGTTGACAAAGCCATGCGTGTTAAAGTTAAGCTGGGTTTGGGTCCCAAGCAAAATGCACTAAAGAAGACGAAGAAGATGACGAATAAAAAGAAGGTTAACAACCGGAAAGCTAATGGGAGGCGAGGAAGTGTGAATCGGATTCTACCGCTACCCCCAATATATCATCCCTTCCTCTTCCCGGCCCTCGCAGCATCGGGCTCACTGGCGGGTGGCGCCGCAGCTGTTACCAACGCAACGCAGTGAAGAACGCCCAGAAACAGTTGCATGAAGCAAGAAGACATAATCGCAGGAATCTGTAATTGCAAAAGGATTGTACTTTAAACCCTACAAGACAGGACTAGACAACTTCACACACACACACAAACAATTATAACAAATGCAGCCTGAACTATCCTTGCAAAGCTACGCTCTCAGTGGTAGCACAGCTCTCCCTTTCCTTATACGGCCTTTGTTACTCAGTTCAGTTTCCGTGTGTTTTCTTTTTCTTGTGTTGTTCTTCAGTGAACTGGTTTCTCGTTAAATATTGTGGCTTTCAGGTATGTATTCTCAATATACCATTGCCAGCCTGGTCCCGGATTGGAATATCTCTGAAATGAGATGCTTAATTATTAGCTCTTGATCCGGCAGGAACCTGCTGAGGGCACAGTGGCCGATTTAGTACTACGCTTCCGAGAAGCATTTAATAAGCCGGTAAACAACTTGCTGGAGACCGCAGGTGAGCTGACTCCTACTCTTAACCCCCTGTAGTCCGTAGTATATGTATTTCCAAATTCCTTTCCTATATTGAAACACCCACCCCCTCCATACTTCCAGACGGATTGACTTATGTCTTAGGAGCAGTTGTTTTAGGTGTGCTTATGTAGCTATTTCTAGCGTGTTGTTACTTATCGGCGTTGTAGTATCGTCATTGTTATCCTCCTGTTGAGTGCATAACGTTGTGGGCGCGGGTTGACACCATCGCTCTGCGTGGGCGGTTCGGATTACCTGTGCTTGTGGGTGGTATCAACTATCGGTGTGAGTGTGGGTGGTTTACCCATCGATCGGTAGCTGTAACGAGAAAAATGTAGTTGCAGCTACCGACGTGTGTGTATGAGTAGTCGCAATAAGGCAAAATGTAGTTGCGGCTATTGGAGTTTTTTCGGGGTAGTTGAGGCCATTGCTTGTTGGGTGGTTCGGACTGTCGGTGTGCATGTTGATTGTGGACTCCTTGCGACCGTGACAGTTGCTTTTAGTTTGAGGAGGGGTGCCAATTTCTTCTGTAGTTAAACTTCTGTCTTGAGTTTTAGTGTTCTCTTTTGGATCGCAGTGACTGACGCGCTTTTTGCCCTTCAGTTTTAACAAACTTTTTAAGGTGTTTCTACCTATTGCTTTGCTGGATTGTTTTAGCGTGAGGGGTGGATGTTGACCCGTGTCAATTTCTTTTTATGTAAACTGTTGCATCTTCTGATTGTGGCTTGTCATTTGTGTTTTGGCTCTTACTATTGACGATTCCGTTGGCTTTCTGTCTTGATTCATCTTACTTGGGGTGGTTTTAGCCATTGATTATCATGGTTTGTTGTCTGGTGTGCTATTGGGTAAGGGGTACAATTTCGATCATTTCGGACAAATGTAATTGCAACTGCAAATATATTGAGAAAAGAAATAATTTTAACTATGGCACTTGTTCTTGAACGTTTAATGAATATGTAACACAAATATTAGGCAATTACAAATGTTGGTATGAACACAAAAAAAGGTTACAGAATTGAGAAAAATCGATAGGAAATGTACCACACTAGGTACAATTATGATCACTTCCTCGTACAATGTTGATCACTGACTTTTTACACATAAAAAGCACTTTTTCCTTCGGGCACCAGGGCATACTTCGCGGTACCAAACGTTGCACAATAATGAATTTACAAGCGCGTGGAAACTAGAAACTTTATAAGAGTGCGTTCGACGAAGTAGCTCCACGTCCATCTTAACAGGAAGAAATTCATATCTCCGTAACACAAAGTGGTGTATTCCTGGAAAAGACAGGAGCAGCTGTAGAAACCTGTTACACTACAACGCCACACAAAGGCAAGTACTACGAGTGAAAAATGGCGCGAAAACTTATGTTGTTCGGAATTGTACCTATATCGAATTTGTACCACCTTACCCTATTGAAACTTTTTAATTCGGGAATTAGCCACCAACAAACCTTTTAAGGTCCATCTTAATCAAATTAGGCTTGTTACTTCTCATACCACTTCATCCCGCTAGCGTATGGGTCCTGGGATAAGGAGGGAAGCTCGGGCCGACCCAGGCTCCTGTTCCTGCCACAGAGCCTGTCCTCGATTTAATTACTGTCGCAAGTATCACCGATCTCTCTGTGCTTGCTTTACAATTTTTTAAGAAAGACTGCACTTCGCTGGCAGGCTCCTATCGCTGCGTTGCGTATGGAGTGTCCTCTTCGAGTAACATCCTTGCTGGCTGCAAGGTCACACACCAAACGCGTCTCTCGATTGTTCCGCGCAGCTAGCATTCTAGGAAGCTGACGAGAATAATAAGACACGAGATAACTCCAGAAACTTGCCGCAAACAGTCATCCAGGAGGCAGCAGAACCGAAATGCCTGCCTGGCCCGCCTTTTTACTTCAAATCTTGCTCCACGTAAGAGGGCCTGTAAGACCCTTTCACACGGAGCATGGTTCCACGGAAGTTCCTGGATGGCGCGCAGGTCATTCGGCTGCATAGTACGAATCCGGCTGAAAAACCCTGTGTCTCTCTCACACGGTGCAAGATTCGGTGCTGAAGCGTGCAGGCTGGCTTCGCTAGATGGTCGCCACAGCGCGTAACACGGCCGCGCTGCATTATTTATCAGATTGTGAAGAAACTATTCGCGTAAAAAAAGTTGATTCTCGCACATCTTATACCTGCGTTCTTCAGCTTCATGAAGATCGATCTACTATTTTGTTTGTGGTTATAAATCTTGTGATCTTAACGAATTCAGTTCAGTACTACAAGAAATCGGAAAATTTTGCACTGAAAAATAGAGGTTGCTATGAATTTTCGTTTGGTGCGAGTTAGGTGCTGGGGATGAAATGTAGCTAAAATATTAAATTATTCCTTGAAGTTGGAAGGATGTCGCTATCTATCACCAATCACGAGATAATGGGTTGTATGTAAGGCACTTGTTTTCTATCACGTGCATCAGTGAAGAAGATGGAACGAAATTTTCATAAAATCCCTTATATCTCTTAAATTATTGGAGGTATCGAAGCAAGATTTTATCAAACCATAGCATGCAAATGGGAGATTATATTGTCATATCATTAATTTACGAAACTTCCACATTAATCACGATATTTAACAAACTACATACTTCATTGAATGAAGTAGTGGGCTTTATAAGGACCATCACTATCTGGTGAAACGAAAATTGCTGTTTTTCTATGTAAGTGAAGAAGTTACTCGTTTAATTTTAGAATGGGTATTTTGATGAAGTACAAATGATCTTGCCCTCAGTATTATTAAATAGTTTCCATATTCTGGGGGATTGATCGCCCTGCCGTTTAGTCTCCTTACAAATCGGAAGACTTAACGTTGTGTTGTATTTTATCTGCATAAAAATGATAGTGGGAATAAAATTTGTTAGCTCTGGTATGTTTTGGCAAAAGAAGCGGATTTTAACAACAGAACAAGATAACTTATGTTGCGAATAATACGTTTGTCAGGAGAAGAAGAAGAAGAAAATTCTGGTAGGAAATATAACTGTATTGAAACTTTTGTCGAATCCAATACCCTCGTATATTTTAATGGTGAAAATTGTGTTTTAAAACAGGCAAAAAATTATTTTTGTATTACACTCGTAGAAATACAAAACGTTTAACTTACTGGAATCCTGTAAAGTAGCCACCATGGTCTAAACTGAGTTCTTTTGACGAGATGAAAGCTGTTTGTGATCAAAAAACACATCACTCTGTGTTGGGTCAGCAACTTAAATATATCATATGTACTCTAAAGGGTTTTCCTTATTTCTCTGACATTTGAAAGTATACATATAATATCATTTCATCCGTTTGTTCTGTATTATTCACTTAAAAACGTACTGGGATATCAAATTACACTGTAATTTCAAATCAAGAGGCTATTTGTTTTCAAAGCACTACTTTTTCCCTCTTCTTTCCAGAGTAACATTTCAGTGATGAGATTACGCTAATATACAGACACTTTCGTTGTAATCCTAAAAATCTACTTCTTTTGTCAAAACAACAGGGTTTACAAATATTATCTCACTAGCGTTTTTATGCATTTGAAGTTACAACATAATATTACATTGTATTTAGTAATACTGAGGGCGAGACAAGTTAGTAGTATATGAAAATAACCATAATTGATATAAAAACAAATAATTCGATCATTTACATTGCAACAAAAAAAAAAAAAAGAAAAAGCAAATTTAGTTTCATTAGGTATCTGTGATTCCTTAAAAGGCTATTACTTCATTGAATAAAATCTGTAGTTGCTCGAATAATGTGCTTCATATGCAACTTTCGTAAATTATTAGCATGGTAAAATAATCTCCTCTTTGCGTACTATCATTTGATAAAATATTTCTTCAATACCTCCAATCATATATGAGATACAAGGGTTTTTATGTACATTTTGTTCCTCTTACTTCGCTGACACGCGAGATTTGGAACAAGTGCTTTTCATACAACCCATTATCTCGAGATTGGTGATAGATAGCGACATCCTTCCAACTTTGAATAATAATTCAATATTTCAGCTACATTTCATCCGCAGCAAGATATGACCTAACATGTACCAAACGGAAATTCGTAACTACCTCTATTTTTCAATGAAAAATTTTCGGATTCCTTGTAGTACTGTACTGAATCCATAAATATCACAAGAACTATGACCACTACCAAACTACTATTCAGTTCATCATGAAGCAGAAGAATGCATCTATAAATTTTGATAGAATCATATTTTTCTGCTGAATAGTTTCTTTATTATCGTTTGAGAAAGACTGCACTTCGCTGGCGGGCGCGTGGCACTGTGTTCCATCTGGTGTGTTTCCTTCGAGTTCTCGCCTTGCTGGCTGCAGGGTCACACTCCAAATGCGACTCCTGATTGGCCAGCGCAGGTTGCATTCCGAAAGCTTACGAGAATAATTGGACACGCGCTATGTATAGAATCCTGCAGCAAACAGCCAACCAACAGGCAGCACAGTCGACATGCCACCTGACCTGCCTACTTCGTCGCATGCTTTGCGCAAATGTTGCTCCATGTGAGAGTGACTTTATGCTCCGTGGCCTGACAGCCAAGCATGTCTGCAGTGTCGGCAAGTGTCGGCATGCGTCTTTATAAGCACATGCATGATACTCTGTTAAAGTGAGGTCTTCAGATGTCCCGCGAAAGAAGGCGTTGATGTAAGATTGCTTGGAGATGCATCACTTAAATGCTGTAACATGCGTGGTATTTTTCCTTTTTCTAAGACAGAATGCTGAAACATATAGCAATGTTTATTAGTTCTGTAGCATGCTGATGGGACAATTTCTTGGTATCAGGAGACAAGAGTGGAGTCAAGTGCTGTTGCTAGGTACTTGGGTGAGTGGCTTCAGCTTTTACTCATGAATAACATATAGCAATTAGAGCACATCCTATAGCATTACATATCAATTTCTTTACATTCCGTCTATGTGTACATGCAGTATGACATGTAATTGAGGTTCAATGCGTTACATTACCTAAACACACTTGTAGTATATAAATGTTTTTTTTTTAATTGTTAACGTTTAAAGAATTATTACAAACAATACTTACTCCCAGTATGGTGCTGATGACTACGGACTCACTCGACTGGCACTCGAAGCACACTGTCTAGGTTTCCCGCCAAATTCGCAGTGGAGAGTTTGTGGTGCTGACATGTAGCTGTGAAAATCACAAGTTTTTCCCGCAAAAAAAAAAAAAAAAAAAAAAAAAGATAATTAAATTTCTCGGTAGACACCAGCTTGGATTATATCATAGGCGAAAGGAGGAAGTGTTTCCTCGCCAAAAATTTTGGGCTGTTCCCAATTTCAATTAACGTGAGTACATAGTGTTTTAAATATAAATGACCGAATTACTTACAGGCATACCAGCAGAGCAAATTTCAATTTCCCACCCTATTGTGGTTGTCATGTAGTGGAAAATAGATATCGAATCCAGAGTCCCAAGTTCAAGTCCCAGTGCGAATCTCCGGGTCCGGATAGAATACAAGTTCGGTTTTACAAAGCGTATTCTGCGGCATTGGCCCCTTACTTAGCTTGCATTTTTCGCTAATCTTTAATTCAGCGCAAAGTTCCTAGTGATTGGAAAGAAGTACAGGTGAATTGCGCTTATAAGAAAGGAAAGAGAACTGACCCACATAATTAAAGGTCAATATCGTTGACATCAGTTTCCTGTAGAATTTTGGAGCATATTCTCAGTTCGAATATAGTAAATTTTCTTGAGACGAAAAAACTTCTTCTTTTACATAAAATCGTACATGTGAAACTCAGCTTGCCCTTTTCTCACATGATACTTGCGAGCCATGGATGAAGGGTAACAGGCGGATTGTGTCTTTTTCGACTTCAAAAAGGCGTTTGACGTAATGCCACACCGCAGATTGCTAACGAAGATACGAGGTTATTGAATAGGTTCACAGATTTGTGACTAAGTAATAGAACGCAGTACGTTGTTCACGACGGCGAGTGTTCATCAGAGACAAGTGTATCGTCAGGCGTGCTCTTGGGGAGTGTGATAGGACCGCTAGGTGTCGTTTTTAATAGGCTGCAATAGCATACAGGAAGATTTAGACAAAATCTCTAGTGGGTGCGAAGAATGGCAGCTAGGTCTCAATCTAGAAAAATGTAAGGTTCTGCGCATGAGTAGGAGAACCAGTCCGTAGTGAGCTTCTTGATGCAGTCGCGTCGTTTAAATATCTAGGCGTAACATTGCAGAGCGATATGAAATGGAACGAACATATAAGGACAGCTGTGAGTAAGGTGGACAGCCGACTTCGGTTTATTGGGAGAATTTTGGGAAGATATCTGTAAAGGAGACCGCGTATAAAACGCTTGTACGACCACGCCTTGAGTATTGCTCAAGTGTTTGTGACCCGCAGCAGAACAGTTTAAAAGAAGACATAGAAGCAGTTCAGAGGCGAGCAGCTAGGTTTGTTACTGGTAGGAAATGCTCCGGGAACTCAATTAGGCATCGCTGGAGGAAATACAACGTTCTTTTCGTGAATTTCTGTTGAGGAAAATTAGAGGGCCGGAATTTGAAGCTCATAACTCTTCCAAAGAAAGCAAGTGCAGACAAGTGTGAAAATTACAGAACTATCAGTTTAATAAGTCATGGGTGCAAAATACTAACCGGAATTATTTACAGGCGAATGGAAAAACTAGTCGAATCCGACCTCGGGGAAGATCAGTTTGGATTTAGGAGAAATGTAGGTACTCGGGAGGCAATACTTACATTACGACTTATCTTAGACGATAGGCTAAGGAAAGGCAAACCTACGTTTTTAGCGTTTGTCGATTTGGAGAAAGCTTTTGACATTGTCGACTGGAATACACTCTTCCAAATTCTGAAGGTATCAGGGTCAAAATATAAGGAGCGAAGAATTATATTCAACTTATATAAGATCCAGAAGGCGGTTATTAGAGTCGAAGGGCAAGAAAGGGACACAGAGGTTGGGAAGGGAGTAAGACAGGGTGTGATATTCCTGGCCTATGGCCACTTCATATTTTTGGACGATGAACGTTTCAAATGGCAAGGCGCCAATAAATTTTGTAAACATAGACGGAAATGCGCCAATTTTAAATCACAACTATTGAGAGGCTCTATGCCTGTTGTATTCCCTGGAATTAGTCAAAGTAACAGTATTACTTATCTATTGTTCAATCGTCTATTTTCTGTACATTTTCATAGAATGTGTTTAATAATTTGTAACTTTGAGATTTTGTGTGTGTATTTTCAGAAGGATATTTAGGGTGTATATCAGCATTTATATGTAGTTTCATATATCGTAAAGTTAGCTAATTCATAGCTGTCCATGTTCAATTTAGGCAGGGTAATAATGTTAATGTTTCTATACCTTTTTTGTGTAATCATTTTTTGAATTAGATGGGAAGATTCAGAAGTAATGGTTTCAAGATTTATGTAAGTTCTTGAGACATAATGGGTACTATTTTTTTCAAAATTTGGAGGGTTTCTTATTTCCAAATTGTCTGTTGTCTTTGAGAACATTCCAAGTTTGGAAATCTCCGAAGGAAGGGGATGTGTGATATTCCTGGCCTATGACCACTTCATATTTCTGGCCGATGGCCATTTTTTTTGCTAACATTGTACGTGTATTAAATGCGGAAGAACGACAGAAGTGCAGCATATGTTGAAATGTGGGGTGAGGAGCAGTAGCATATGGCACAGTAGGTGTTGGTTCCCGTGGGAAAGCCCGCCTATGTTACTGGTACTCTCCTCGCATTGGCTGCTGCATTTCACGTTACGTGATATCTTTTGAAATTAGTTTTGTTTATTATATACTAAATATTAATTATTCAGAGCTGAGAATTTATGATAAATATCTCTCAAGGACAGGCTAGATTTTGACAGATTAAAAAGTTTAAGGTGCGTTCTCTTATTGTTACAAGAGAAGAGCGATTTTGCAGAAGGCACGCGACGGCCCTGTTTTGGCGCGAAATGTCAGGTAGGTGCCCTCTGGTCTCGCAACGCGCCGCAGTTTCAGTCTCGAGCTGACCACTATACGCACCGGACCGCGCCGGTCATGAGTAAAGATTTGTGTAATAGTGATAACAGTCGAGTTCTCAACATGAACTATGGGCAGCATAGGCCGTGTCGCATTAACAAAAGTTGTTCATATTTAATTATTTATTTAATAAATGGCATCCCTGACAATTAAAAATCTCGCGAGTCGCTTCTTATGCTTCCATCATACAGAACTTATTTTAGCCTCACTTGTATGCTGTACAAGAACCAACGACCTGTGTGCTGTCTTCTGCGCTGGGGACACAACTATAGAAGACAACAGGTTAGTCAGAACTCTTTGCTTTCCATAAAGACTTGGACAGCAACTACGGCGCCTCGTGCGTACTGTAGGGCGGTACAAACGCACACTGCTACGCAACAGCATCCGCAAGGATGCGGAGGTTTAAGGGGAGTTGTGGGAGGAAGCAGTACTAACTTCTCCGTCCGCAAAATAAAACCATAGAAAGCTTGTAAGGGTTGTAGCCTTTCCCCAATGTTGTTGAATCTGTACATTGAGCAGGCAGTGAATGAATGGACGTAGAAATTTGGAGAGGGCATTAAAGTGCAGGGAGAAGAAATGAAAACATCGCGGTTTGCTTATGTCATAGTAATTTTGTCAGACACCGCATAACATATGGAAGAGCCATTGAATGGGATGGACAGTGTCTTGAAAGAAAGATATAAGATGAACATTAACAAGAGTAAAACGAAGGTAATGGAATGCAATGTTATAAAATCAGGCGATGCTGAAGGAATTAGATTAGGTAATGAGACAATAAAAGTAGTAGATAAATTTTGTTATTTGGGTAGCAAGATAACTTCTGATGGCCGAAGTAAATAAGATATAAAATGCAGAATGGCCATGGAAAGAAAAGCGTTTCTAAGGTTGCGAAACTTGTTAACATCCAATATTAATTTAAATGTTCGTAAGTCCTTTCTGAAAGCATTTGCCTGAGGTGTAGCATTGTATGGGAGTGAAACGTGGACATAAGGAGTTCAGAGAAAAAGATGATAGAAGCTTTTGAAATGTGGTGCTACAGACGAATGATGAAAATTAGATGGGTAGATCACGTAACTAATGAGGAGGTGCTTAAACGAATCGAGGAGAAAAGGAGTTTCTGGCATATCCTGACTAAGAGAAGGGATAGATTGGTTGGGTGCATTCTGAGACATCAAGGAAATGTCAACTTAGCATTAGAAGGAAGTGTGTGGGGTAAAAATCGTAGAGGGAGACCGAGGGACGAATGTAGTAAGCAGATTCAAAAGGATGTAGGTTGCCGAACGTATTCTCAGATGAAGAGACTTGCACAGGACAGGGTAGCGTGGAGAGCTGCATCAAACCAGTCTGCGTTCTGAAGACCAGATCAACAACAAAAACTCTATGTCACGAAATCTTAGCAGATCTGAATCCAAATATTGTCAGTAATCTCAAAATATAGCAGAAATATTTTGAAAAGCTTGGGACGGTCTTTCATTGCAGGCTGTATTGACAAGTACTTTTTAAGGAAAAAACTCGCTACGATGCATCGTTTCCTATGTAATTAGCACTGAAATTAGCCAATATGGTCGCTGCGGGCTGACAGTGGCTACGATAATCCTTAAATCGAAAAAAAGATAGCGATACACAAACTGGATACTGCACAACTAAGCTCAGTAGTCCCAGGCTCCAATGTGCTATCGTAATATATTGCCACGTTGAAAACTGCAGGTTTTAGTTAACCCTTTCAGATCTGATTTTTTTTCTCTGTCAAAGAAATTATTTTTAATGCTGTAATACTCTTTAAGTTAAACTTTCAATGATTTTAGAGGCAAAATTTATGCAATTATATGCACCCATTTTCATTCTACAACACTGCGTATACTGAAAAACAAGGATTTTTTAAGGATTAAATTAACTAATTTTGGAGTACCAACTGTTGTACTAAATAAACTGAACGTTCAATAACTACATCACAAAATAACAAATACTACTTTCAGTTATACAGTGGAATACAAGTAACCCACAATTTCCGTGTTCTTTGAAGTTCGCAAACTGCTGTGCAGTGAAACACTCGCTTCTTAATATTTTTATAGTGGTCTTCCGCAGATGGCAGTAATTGTGCATGATGAAATGGTTGAACACTCAGGGGTCGTATACATGTTCTTTCCATTGAGAAGAAACGCTTCTGAACCATCTTAGACACCGTAGAAGTTATGTACACATTTGTAGCCAGAGGGTCCTAAAGGGTTAATAGAGCACAACACTTCACACTTCGAAGAGGTTTATTGCTAACACAAGCATACACTCAAAACAGATTACCTGCTGATTGGAGCATTCCGCTATTTATATATAGAAAGAATGTTCTGGAACGTACATCAGATATAAGAAACACGTATTTTTGAAATAGTAAATAAAAAGAAAGAAATTTTGTTTGTCAGTGGTAGGATTTGAGCCGCGGACCGCCAGCACAGAAAAATCTGACGCTTACCACTGTACCACGCCCTCTGTCTACAGACTCGCGGCAATGTGTATATAAGAAATATAAGAATGAAAGTTCTGTAAGTCAAATAAATTTCGACTATACATTTTTAACGTATTGATCGGTTTTGCCTCTATCGAGTCATCGTCAGACCAATTAAATACTATAATGGCTTCGCACATTATTAAAATCTTGAAATAACATTCATACAGAGTGCACTGATAAAATGATGAATTATCGTCCTTACAATATGGAACGAAAGGCAGCCATGGTAAGAATGGTGCAATTTTTTGTGTTGTAGTAAAAAATGACATCGTTAAACTGGTAGGACAATGTAAGAGTTGTTTCTTATCTTGAAAAAGTTATAATCTTAAAGATGTAAATCGTATATACGTGTCGTCAGCACATCATACATTATATATGCCCCATACATTTTAAGATTATTACTTTTTCAACATAATGAGCAACTGTTACATTATCACACCACATTGTATTAACGATAAAATTTTATACCACGAAGCACAAAGTCGCATCAATTTTACCATAGCTGAGTTTTGTTCAGTATGATAAGGTCCGATAAACAATAGTTTTATCCGTGATCTCTGTATGGAAGTTATATCAAATAAAATTTTAATAATGGCCGTAGAGCTTATGGCATTTATAGAGCTGATCAAGAATCAATGGAACCAAGACGGTTGTACAGATAGAAATCAAAACTGAAATTTTATTGCGATCTTGAGCTCTACGATTTTTATTCGTCTTAAAAAAAGGAATAGCGCTGTCTCCATGTAGACAATGTCAAGAACCATGTACAAGCAGCTTCACAACCACCTGACCACAAATAACATATTGACCAGAACACAGTTTGGATTTCTGAAAGGTTCCGATATCGAGAAGGGTATTTGCACATACAGTGAGAATGTACTGAATTCATTAGATAATAAATTACAAGCAGTAGGTATTTATTGTCATTTTTCAAAGGCATTTGATTGTGAGAACCACAACACCCTTTTAAGTAAATTAGAATTCTATGGTGTCAAGGATAATACTGCAAAATGATTCTATTCATACCTCGCTAATAGGAAACAAAGGGTGTAATTGCAAGGAGCTAGTGAATTATGTCATCAGTCATCAGCTGATCGGGAAGAAATTACATGTGGTTTCCTACAAGAATCCATCTTAGGGCCACTGGTTTTTTTTTTTTTTTTTTTTTTTTTTTTTTTTTTTTTTTTTTTTGTATATTAATGACCACTCATCAGTTACATTGCCAGAAGCAGAGTTCGATTTCTTTGGAGATGATGCAATTATTGGAATAAATAGCAGATCGAATATAGTTCTAAAATTGTCTGCTTATGATGTTTTCATGAACATTAATGAATGCCTTAAAGCCAACTCACTAACAAGACTCACTGCATGTAGTTCCGAAAATGTAAGAGGTTTCCATCCAGCATACACCTAAAGTATGAAGAAGAGCAGATAGAAGAGGTTGACAGTATTACATTCCTGGGATTACTACTTGATAATAAATTCAGTTTGGAGGAGCACACCACATAACAGCAGAAACGGCTTAAGAAATCTGTATTTACAATTTGAATGTTTTCAAAACGTAGGAGACTTTAAAAAACTTGCATACTTTGCTTACTTTCATTCAACGACCTCATATGATATAATATTTTGGGTTTACCCTTCGAGTCAACCAAAAGTCTTCAGAGTCCAAAAGTGTGAAGTGTTGTACATATTACTCGTATTTGTGGAGTAAATTCGTGGAAATCCTTTAGAAGCCTCTTCAAAGAACTGGGTTAAACGAAGTACTGCCTCTGAGTATATTTATTCCTCAATGAAATTTGTCATAAATCAAATATCCCTTTTCAACAAATAGCTCAGTTCATATATACAATACTAGGAACAAAGACGACGTACACGAGGACTTAAAAGCATTTAATTTAGTTCAAAAAGTAGTCCACTGCTCAGAAACACACATTTTCAATAATTTTCCAGCAAACATAAAAAATTTAGCTATAAACAAAGATCAGTTTAAGAGGAGCCTGAAAGGCTTACTAGTGGCCAACCCCTATTACTTCATTCACGAATTTTGGAATAGAACCATATGATGTACTTATCTGTATTCATACTATTAGTATTATTAAATCAGCTTCTAAAAGAAAAAAATATTTTGACATGTTCCAAAAGAATTTCATCAACATGGGTCTATGGAACGAACAACTAATATAATCTAATGTATTCATGCTACGATAGTTAGTTTAATCGCTTTCAACTAAGCATACTAAAGCCACAATTATATCATGCACTGCAGCTGCCTTACAAGCTGGTCAGATTGTTTCTCATTGCCCTGTATATACAAAAATAAAAGAAAATAAAACTGTCGCATCACCATGATTCTAGGGGTTCATAACTGTTTACAAAAATAGAATTCAGGTGTACAAAAACAACATTTCATTCCTCTTTATTGCTCATGAAATAGAAAATGACATCCTAGAAATTCTAAATTTGTGTTTCAGTTTGCAACATACACCACTATTTCTAATAGTCGGTAACACGACCACTAGCACTAATACATGCCTGTACTCGTCGTTTCAACTAGATCATCAAGGGACTGTTGGTCCTGATTTCCCCATTCGGCATAGATCTCTGATTGGTTGGTGGGTAGTCTCGTCCAGAAACATTCCCTGATATATTAAATACAGTTCACTTCTGGAAAACATGCTGTCCATTCTAATCTTGCTATGTCGTTATCATGAAAGAATACGTTCACAGGATGTGCACGATGAGCACGAGAATTTTCGACCATGAAGACGAATACCTCAACGAATTGATGCTGATCTAGCTGTACTATGCGTCAGATGATGTCATCCCTCTACGACCACCAGTGACGTACGGTGGCCCCATACATTGCCACCGCAAAACATCAGGAAACCAACAGCTTGTTGCACTTGCTGAGCGGAGTCTCTAGACTGTAGGACTGGACAGACTGCCTCCAAAAATGTCTCCGACCATTGATTGCAGGGAGATGCGAGTCTCATCTGTGAATATCACTTGATGCTGATTCTGATGAGGGCATTCAGCATACTTTTGGACCCATTAGTAAGGTGCTGTATGGTGTCTAGGTGTCAAAAACTGGACGTAACTATGAACTATCGGAAGTGAAGTTGCATTTCATGCATGCAGCCTATTAGTCTATTGAGTAGAGACACGTCTGTGGCTGCACGAAAATCACTCCTTAATATTAGAGTTCCTCCGTAAGTAATGGTCATCCGCTGGAGTGGTAGCCTTTGTGCGGTCAGCGGCCACAGCAAGACAGGTCATCGACACTTCCTACATCTCTGTACATCCTCCATGTCCGAACAACATTGCGTCGGTTTACTCCGAGGCATCTGGAAACTTAACTTGATGAGAGTCCCTCCTAACACAAAGTGACAATGCGGATACGATCAAATTTCGGACTTGCCCATCTAGGCTTGGCAGAACTACAGTAAACACAAGCAGTGTACTTACTTCCTGGTTCTATGATTGGAACTTCCGGCTGTCTTACCCACTCCGTCGCATTGGCGTGGTTGTTTACAGCTTTGTGCGGGTTGAGTAACATCAGTGGACAATCTAAGGAACTGTGTTCTTGATGGGATTTATACACATTCAGCGTCATTGTTTAGAGAGACTATGGAACGAGGGTGATCCTATATATGTATGTTTGCCTCATCTCAAATGCCTGTCGTATCTGAAATACACACCAATACATATGTGCTGGCAAATTACTATGAAAGCTGACAAGCATATGTGAGCCTGAAACGATACTGCAGACACGCACAGGATTGCATAGAATAATAAACTATAGCTTTATTTGTTGAATCAAAGTATTCGACACTGTCAAGATTTTAAGTAACCAATAATCCGCAGTTACATTCTGTTCTTTCTTTCCATACGAGTTATGTATGTGCAATTTTTCCGAACCTAGGCACAAAGCAAAAGGCATTTAAGAAACACAAGAGAATGTATTCAGATTTACGACAGGCCACTGTAGATTTGTGGTTCTGAAAACGAGGAAGTTAGCCGACAGCGTGGCGATGTTGTTTATGTAGTGTCCAGAGCTCACCGCTGGCTCTCCCATCCATTAGCCCACTTGATGGCGACATCACATGCGAAGCCTTGCACTTGACAAGCGGCTGTCTCGTACGCCTCAGGCCTGTTTGTCTTGCTTTCACTGCCAAACTATTTGATTTAGGTGTTCTAAAATCTTCTTTTTGGTGTTATAAAATCACCACACTGAGCTGACATGAAAGAAGCAAAATTTATAAAATAAAATTAACATTTGTTCTCCAAACGAAAATATTTCACATTCATGAATCATTTATTTTAGTAAAACACTTCATTCAACCAAGATCGCTAAAAACTTATTTTCGTCCCTTAACCGGTTTCGGTGAGCTCAGTCACCATCTTCAGAAAGTCCAAAAGCTGGCCTCTTTGTCGAGATATTAATTTTCTATATTCCTTCATTTCTGTTCTATCCTTTGTGTTGGGATCAGTTTTTTCACCTGTTTCCGTGTCATACACGCATGCTATCTTAGTGTAATTTTTAGTAAATGACTCTTCCTAACATTAAGGATTGTTTACACACATTACTTCTCTGATTGTTAATTCCATTTTAATGTCATTATTAGCCTCTCAATTTTTTACGGTATGTAATTCCCCCCCCCCTTTTTTTCAGTCATTATTTACATTTTGCTACCCTGCTGAAAAAATCATTATTGCTTCTTTTACATGTAACATGAGTGGTTCTTTACACTTTACATCTCATAGTCTTAATGTCATTTTGTAGTCATCAATGTTAAAGTTTTTGCTCACTTATTTTATGTATTGTTATCATCTACGTTAATGTTTTTACTCATTTGTTTTATATAAATATTTTTACTCTTCACAGGAATATATAATCTGTATATGGTTCACCCTTTACTGTTAATGTAGACTTTGTGTCACTTATTTAACAGAAGGGAAAAGTTTTAAAATCTTTAAATGACTTGGGACATAGAACCCTATACTTTAACTGCAGTTGTATATCATTTTTATTATTAATGATCTTGGTTTTTAATCTGTAGATATAACTTTTGTCCTTCTGCTCTATGTAGACATTAAGCTATTTATGCAACGACTGACTTCTTTTCTCATAATATGAGAATTATTATCTTAACTTTTTTATATTTTACATATTATATAAAAAAAGCTATTTCACAATTCCACTGTAGGATGCTTTTCTGTATTTTGAACTGTGTACATATTACTTTTCTATATATATAGTTATGTCTTTCTATTCTATGTAGACATTAGGCTACTTGCACAGTGACTTCGTTGTCTTGTCATAATATGAGTAACTGTATCTCTTCATATATAATAGCATTTCGTAACTTCACAGTACTATGTTTCTTTGAAGTTGAATTTGCATCCATATTGTTTTGTTTTGACACTACCTAGTAGCAACGTGTAGAAACTCTGTTGTGCAATGTTTTCCTGTTCAGTCTCCTGTTTGCTTGGACCAGGAGCACATTATATTCATTATGACGAACCACCCTGTGATGAAAACCTTTAACAAGATGTTTGCGTGTGTTAGAAGGTTATGTTTCTATTTTTACATATGACGCTAAGAATGTACATATTTTGGTAACTGTCATTTTATTTGTATACCACAATAACGTTGCAGTTTGTAGACATTGTATAACTTTTTGCAGTGACTGTAGTGGACTTTCTGAAGATGGTGACTGAGCTCACCGAAACCGGTTTTTTTAAGGGACGAAAATAAATTTTTAGAGATCTTGGCTGAATGAAGTGTTTTATATAAACTGCTGATCGCTCTCCAATGGCGTAAAATGCCTTTTAACTATTTATTTTAGTTGCACATACTAACTCATGCTCTTACAATTTCGAACAATCGATAGAATTAACTTTCTTTTCATTGTTCGAAATTGTAAGAGGATGAGTTAGTATGTGCAACTAAAAGAAATTGTGAAGGCTATGATGTTGCCACACTTGTCTTCTTACGTCTTTCAGCAACTAGATCAGTCAAAAAGAAAGTTATAAATGCAAATATACTTGGTATAACATTTAGCTGTATCGACTTTATAGCAAACTACCTGAAAACTCGGATTGTCCGGGTATTTATCTATTTATTCCTCGCATGTATCAGGTATATATTCATTTGTATAAGGGCTGTATAACTGTAAAATCTCTTGAGAATGAAATTAGTAGTAAAGAAGTAATAGATTAAAACTTGGTGCGTGATAGGGCAGTTTACCGTGAAAGTTACTGTTTATGTGCTCATATCTCATTAATTACGTGTCATGCTTTGATACAATTTAGAAGGTACACGCAACTATATGCGTGTATATTGTCTGTAAAATTTCCTGTAGCTACAAGTTTTAGTGTAAAAATTATAAACTGTAACGTCATACCGAGAGCCGTAGTTTTACTCCATAAACAGCGGAAAAGTAGTAAGCGAGAAACGTTTTTCCTTTCATCGTTTTACTATGGTTGCCAACGAGAAAAAGTTTAATAAAGGTTTGAAATTATGTTTAAAGTTTGTTGCAAGTCGATAAGTGTGGTGTCGCACAAGTATAAAGTGCGCGCCACCTACTTTCGCCGCGCGCCGCCATGCACGCACGGCGCGGCGATCTTACGACGACAGCCACGAGCGCCCTCTGCTGCAACCCCGCTCGTGGCCACCACGGAAAGACATCGGGCACTTCGGACTGAGATAGCAACCAGTTAGGACCTTCGTAATCAGATAGGCACCAGTGAAGACTTTGCTATCGTACAGGCACTAGGCAGGCCTCTAACAACTATGTATCAATATTCTGCAGTACTATGTAAAAGTTAAGTATTGTTACATTCTGTGCAATATATATCTCTTTCTAATTTACTCTAGTGTTTATAGTTTCTAGCTGCTCCCCTCCGTACCTGCACCGGCGTGCTATCTTTGTTACTGTGTCGGTCTCGTTCCACTCGGCCACCGACACCTACGACGAGGCTGGGACACAAAAGCGGCGACGAAGTTGGGACACAAAAATAAGTACTGTCATTCTCATGCAGTGTATTTTGAAAGTCTCACCGCATTATATGACTTTTTTGCGATTTCTATTGGTTATGACGTAATATCTTTTGAACCATGTGTCCTATATGATTCTTAACCCTGCAGAAATTGTACCTCACGGTAAGGAATGTGTGTACCAAATTTGGTTGAAATCAGTCCAGTGGTTTAGGAGGAAATGAGCAGTATTGTCGCTAAATGCAGCAGTTTTCCGCGCATCTCATTGTTTATGACGTCATATCTCGTGAACTATGTATCGTACGTGATTCTTACACTTACGGCGACCGTTTTCATGGATTGAAGCTTACGTGTGCAAAGCTTCATAAAGATTGGAATAAAATTGTAGATTTCTATGCAACACGTACAAATATACGGCCACTCTGCTTTATATATTAGATTAGCTGCAGGAAATTTAAATTTTGCAGACTTTTTAACTCGCAAACTACGATCGACAGCTACATATATACTTCGCAATCCACCACTCCCAAATAGAACGAAGGAAAAAAGAATGTCTATATGCCTCTGTATGTGCCCTAATTCATCTTATATTGTCTTAATGTAAGTAGGCGGCAACAAGATCTTTCTGCAGTCAGCTTCAAATTCCGGCCCTCTAAATTTCCTGAACAGAATTTCTCGAAAAGAACGTCCTCTTTCCTCCAACGATTCCCATTCGAATGCCAGGAGAATTTCTGTGACACTCGCTCATTGGTCGAAAGTACCAGTAACGAACCTAGCTGTTCGCCTGTTAACTGCTTCCATGTCTTCCTTTAAACCGCGACAGAAAAGCCGTGCGCACTAAGGCGCCCCCCCCAACTGCGGTACGCGTGGCCGTCCGCCGTCGTGGTTCGAATCCTCCCTCGGGCATGGGTGTTTGTGTTGTCCTTAGTATAAGTTAGTGTAAGTAGTTTGTAAGCTTATGGACTAATGACCACCGTAGGTAAGTCCCTTAGATTTACAAACAATTGAAAATTTCTTCTTTTAAACTGATCAGCTGATGGTCCGAAAAACTTGAGCAATACTCAAGACGTGGTCGATCTAGCGTATTATACGCGCTCCCCTTCATAGTTGAAGAACATCTTCCCAAATTCTCCCAGTAGAGCGAAGTCGGCTGTCCGCCTTACTCACAACTGTCCTTACATGTTCGTTCCATTTCATATCGCTCTACAATGTTATGTCTAGATATTTGAACGACGCGACTTTATCAAGAACCTCACTACCAATGGTATATTCGAACATTATGGGATTATTTTTCCTACTTATGTGCATCATTTTAAATTTTCCTACATTCTTCACACCAATTAGAAAGTTTCTCTAAGTCATTCTGTATCCCATTAAACTCAATTAATGATGACACCCTCCCATACATCACAGCATCATCAGCAAACAGCTGCAAATTACAAGTTACCCTGTCCATCAGATCATTCATACACATAGAAAATAATAGCGCTCCTATCACACTCCCCCGGGGCACGCCTGACGATACACTAATCTCTGATGAACACACGCCGTCGAGAACAAACTACTGCGTTCTATTAATTAGAAAGTGTTGCAGTCAGTCACAATTCTGAGAACCTATTCCATATGTTCGTATTTTCATTAGCAGTCTGTAGTGCGGCACCGCGTCAAATGTCTTTTTGAAATCGAGAAAAGTACAATCTACCTGTTGCCCTTTATGCATGGCTCGTAAGATATCATGTGAGAAAACTGCAAGCTGAGTTTAACAGAAACGATGTTTCCTAAATCCGTGCTTATTCATAGAAAGAAGCTTTCCGTGCCAAGGAAATTGACTATATTCGAGCTAAGAATAGGCTCCAAAATTCTAGAGGAAACTCATGTCAACGATATTGGTCTGTAATCATATGGGTCAGTTCCTTTACCTTTCTTATCGCCGGGACTCACGTGCGCGTTGTTCCATTCAATAGGAACTTTGCACTGCAATAATGATTCGCGATAAATACAAGCTAAGTTAGAGGCCAAGCCGCAGTATACTCTGAGTAAAATAGAATTGGTATTCCATCCGGACCAGTAGACTTTTATGTATCCAGCTCACCACAGCGCTACTTGTGTCGGTAATATTTATTTAGGGGCTACTATTCAAATGTTTGTAAATCTAAGAGACTTAACTATATTGGTCATCAGTCCCTAGGCTTACAAACTACGTAACCTAACTTAAAGTAACTTATGCTAAGGAGGACACAAAAATCTATCCCCGAGTGAATACTCGAACCTCCGACGGGGAGCGACCACGCACTCCGCAGAAAGGTGCCTTAGAGCACTCGGCTATTTCAACGTCGCTCTCCTTTACTTTTTATCTTTGTGTATTAATGCGTTAAAACGATCTTCATCAAACCCCGAAGTTTTCCTGGGCAGAGAGAGCCTCACATTATGAAATCAGCTTTGGAAAATTAAAATTCAGTGTTTTCTGTATTAATACAATGCAGAAAACATCAAAATATGTTATAGTTACCTGACATTATTATTCAGTTTTTGTTTTTGTTTTTTTGTTTTGTTTTTAGGGGCGCACTACTCCTGAGGTCATTAGCGCCCGAATCAAAACTGGGATATACCCAAGGATAATAAGACTATATAAAAACAGCTAAAAAACAGAATAAAAAACAAGAAAGGGAAGAGCTAAATGTTCCTTGACAAATTGGTCAAGTTGATAAAATCCAATACTCGAGCAACAGTCCGCGCGTCATCAGCTAAACTTTCCGGCAGATGTAGTGCAAGCCGAACAGGAGTAAAATTGGAACACGACAATAAAACATAGCGCACCGACAGCGGGTGGCCACAGGAACATAACGGTGTGGGGTCACTAGTAAGCAAGTGGCGGTGGCTGAACCGGCAATGTCCGATCCGCAACCGGGCTAAGATGATCTCTTCTCGTCGCGAGCGGCGTGATGAGGTCATCCAAGCCACTGGGAGCGGTTTAATGGTCCGGAGCTTATTATTAGTAAGTGAAGACCACACATTATGCCACGATGATATAAGGCGCTGCGAAAGAGCCCCTCGAATATCATGCGATGGGACACAGTACGTAGCTGTCCGACGTAAGAGAGTTGCAGCCTTGGCAGCGGCATCAGCAGCCTCGTTACCAGGCACGCCTGCGTGGCCAGGTACCCACAGAAGGTGAACGCGAGGGCCGTCAGAAGCTAATAACTGAAGGGAGCGGTTGATTCGGTGCACAACAGGATGGGCCGAAAAGGGATCGCTCAGACTCTGGATGGCACTGAGGGAGTCAGAACAGATGACATAGGAAGGAGAACGGTGTCGACGGATAAAGAGTACAGCCTGATAAAGGGCAAAAAGCTCAGCTGTGAAATTCGAGCAGTGGGCATTAAGCCTGTACTGATAACAGTCATCCCCGACGACAAACGCACATCCGACACCGTCATTGGTCTTTGAGCCATCCGTGTGTATGAAAACTGAATTTTCGAGCCGTGCACGAAGTTCAAGAAACCGCGAGCAGTATAAAGCATCCGAAGTGCTCTCCTTCGGGAGTGAGCTGAGTTCGAGGTGAACGCGAACTTGAGCCTGAAGCCAAGGTAGCACTGGGCTCTCACCTATTTGAAATGTGGAAGGGAGAGTAAAATCGAGCTGCCGAAGCAAGCGACGAAAACGGACTCCAGGAGGGAGCAGGGCAATTGCACACAGCCCGTATTGGCTATCGAGGGAGTCGTTAAAGAACGATGGATAGGAAGGATGGTGAGGCATCGAAAGCAAACGGCATGCATACCGGCACAGTAATATGTCGCGTCGATAGGGTACAGGTAATTCGGCAGCTTCGGCATAAAGGCTGTCAACAGGGCTTGTGTAAAAAGCTCCTATCGCCAGGTGTAACCCGCGATGGTGAATCGAGTTTAGGCGGCGTAAAATGGATGGCCGCGAGGAAGAGTAAATGAAGCTTCCGTAATCCAATTTTAGCGGACAGTGGACTGGTAGAGATGAAGTACGACGGTTCGATCCGCTTCCCATGACGTGCCGCTAAGAACACGGAGGACGTTAAGGGAACGAATACACCGGCCAGCCAGATAGGACACATGTGGGGACCAGCAGAGTTTCCTGTCCAATATTAGCCCTAGAAATTTCGTCGTCTCCACGAAAGGCACAGTAACGGGGCCAAGATGGAGAGACGGTGGAAGGAACTCTTTGTATCTCCAGAAATTTATACAGAATGTTTTCTCACTGGAGAACCGGAAGCCATTGGCGACACTCCAAGAATAGAGACGGTCGAGACAACGCTGAAGACAGCGTTCCAGAAGACAAGTTCTCTGGGCACTGCAGTAAATCGCGAAGTCGACCACAAAAAGGGAGCCAGAGACGTCGGCCGGAAGACAATCCATAATTGGGTTGATTGCTATGGCAAAAAGTGCCATGCTCAACACAGATCCTTGTGGCACCCCATTCTCCTGGTGAAAGGTGTCCGACAAAACAGAGCCCACTCGTACACGGAACCTTCGATCTAGTAAAAATGCTTGGATAAAATGGGGAGGCGGCCACGAAAGCCCCATGTATGGAGCGTGCGGAGAATACCCGCCCTCCAACAGGTGTCATAAGCCTTCTCCAAATCAAAAAACACAGCCACCGTCTGGCGCTTACGCAAAAAGTTATCCATAATATAGGTCGACAAGGTAACGAGGTGGTCGATAGCAGAACGATGTCTACGAAATCCGCATTGGACGTTGGTAAGGAGACGGCGAGATTCGAGTAGCGAAATCAGCCGAGCATTAACCATGCGTTCCATCACCTTGCAAACGTAGCTGGTGAGAGAAATGGGGCGATAACTCGAAGGAAGATGTTTGTCCTTCCCTGGTTTTGGTATGGGAACAACAATTGCTTCACGCCAGCGTGTGGGGACCTGACCTTCAATCCATATGAGATTATAAGTGCGGAGGAGAAAACATTTACCCGCAAGAGAAAGGTTTTTCAGCATCTGTATATGAATTGTATCAGGCCCTGGAGCAGAAGATCGGGACACAGAGAGAGCACGTTCAAGATCCTGCATGGTGAAGATGGCATTGTAACTTTCCCGATTGAGAGATTGGAAGGAAGGTGGCCGTGCCTCTTCTGCCTGTTTTCGAGGGAAAAAGGCGGGGTGATAGTGTGTTGAGCTCGAGACTGCTGCAAAAGATTGACCTAAAGCGTTGGATATATCGGCTGGGCCCACGAAGAGTTCATTTGCGACGGTCAAGCCAGGAATTGGGGAGTGGAACTTTTTGCCAGATAACCGGCGCAGCCCCCCCCCCCCAGACAACAGAAGAAGGAGTAAGTCTGTTAAATGAACTAGTAAAAGCAATCCAGCAGGCCCGTTTGCTTTCCTTGATGACTCGACGGCATTGCGCTCTTAGACGTTTGTAATTGATACAGTTCGCCAACGTTGGGTGGCGGCGGAAGGTGCGTAGAGCACGTCTCCGGCCTCTAATAGCATCGTGAAATGCCACAGTCCACCAGAGGACTGGGACTCGACGTTGAGAAGACGAAGTACATGGAATGGAAAATTCGGCAGCATTGAGAATGACTTCCGTGAGGTATTCGACCTGACTGTCACAGGTGGGGAAGTTCCCATTGAGGAGAACAGTCCCCAGTCAGCTTTCGAGATGTTCCAACTAGTGGAACCCGGAGGTAGGATATGATGAAGGAGATGAATTATGCAGGGGAAATGGTCGCTCGAGTATGTATCAGAGAGAGCATACCACTCGAACCGACGCGCAAGTTGAGCAGTACATATCGAGAGGTCCAAGTGAGAGTAGGTATGCGTCGTATCTGAAAGAAAGGTTGGTGCACCTATGTTCAGGCAGATAAGTTTAAGATGGTTGAGAATGTCCGCTAAAAGGGAGCCTGTCTGGCAAGAGGCCGGAGAACCCCATAGAGGGTGGTGGGCGTTGAAATCGCCTATCAACGAAAAGGGGGAAGGAAGTTGGGCAACAAGGTGCAGCACATCTGCCCTAGTAAGGGCAGAAGACGGTGGGGTATATATGTTACAAAGGGAGAAGGGAAAGGTGGGAAGAATGATACGGACGGCAGCTGCCTGTAGTTGAGTGTGCAGTGGAATATGATGGTAGTATATGTCATCTTTAATGGGCAACATAATCCCTCCATGGGCTGCAATACCCTCCACAGGGGGCAGGTCAAAGCGCACGGAGGTATATTGTGAAAGAATTATGTTGTCGCATGGGCGTAATTTCGTTTCCTGAAGTCCGACCACAAATGGACGGTGCAGTCTGAGTAGGAGTTTCAATTCATCTCTGTTGGAACGAATGCCGCGAATATTCCATTGAAGGAGATCCATAAGGTGAGAAGATAGAGAAGAACAGCTAGAGGAGATTACCTCGCTGGCCACTGAGGGTCTGACTTCGAGGGAACGATGCTACTGGAATCTACAGGTAAAGGATCATGTGTCATCGCTCGATCTGGATTTTCCGCCGCCTGCCTGGATTTATCGGTAGCGTCAGCTTCCTCCGCCAGTAAAGGGCCGGATGATTGGCTAGCAGTAGCGCGCCCCAGAGAGACAGAGGACGACCGGGTGGTGCCACTGCTAGATGGCGTGACAGGTGAGTCGCGCCGTGGCGGGGAAGGAGAGGAACTCTTTTTTTCTGTGTGGCTTCTTAGAGGAATGACGGTGAGATGTGTGCGCAGACGTAGGTTGTGCAGGCTCAGATCTTAAGACGTCTTCATGGACAGATGGACAGGCTCTTTCTTGGAAGTCCGGGCATCCGATTTAGACGCCCGTGATTCGGGAGGAGCTGCTGATGGCTGTGTTTTTCGGTGAGAGGAAGTGAGTGGAGAGGTTGATCGGGCAATCTTTGCCCTGGCTGATCTGACAACCGTGTGGCTAAAAGTAAGGTCACATGTTTGTGTGCCAACCTCCTTAGTAGGACGAGGAGAGGCAAGAACAGCGCTGTTCAAAAAATGTTCAAATGTTTGTATAGCGTATGGGACTTAACTACGGGGTCATCTGTCCCTAAACTTACAAACTACTTATGAACTAACTAATACTAAGGACGGCACAAATATCCATGCCCGAGGGGGGGATTCGAACCCCCGACCGTAGTGGCCGTGCAGACCGTGACTGGAAACAGCGCTGTATTTACCCGCTGGGAGCTCAGTGGGCTTTCGACCAGCTAGTATCTTCCGCGCAGCAGAGGTCGAAACTTTTTCGCGTACTCTTATTTCTTGGATTACCCGCTCCTCCTTGTAAACAGGGCAGTCTCTGGATGAAGCAGCATGATCGCCCATGCAGTTGATGCAGTGAGGGGATGGAGGCGGACAGTCCCCCCCCCCCCCCCCCCCCATGAGCGTCCCTGCTGCAGGTGACGCAACTGGCTGCATGAGGGCAAGACTCACGGGTATGATTTGATTATATCTGTGACACTGGTAACAACGTGTGGGATTCGGGATATAGGGGCGAACTGATATGATTTCGTAGCCAGCTTTGATTTTTGAAGGGAGATCCACCTTGTCAAATGTCAAAAATACGGTTTGGGTTTGTATCAAACCTGTATCAGCCTTTTTCATAACCCTATGGACAGCTATGACGCTCTAATCAGTCAAGTAGTCCTTTATTTCTTCGTCCGATAACCCGTCGAGGGATCGAGACCACCCCACGTGACGAGTTAAGCGTACGGTGGGCTTCGACTTTTACCGGGAAGGTGTGCAAAAGCGTGGCTCGGATCAGTTTTTGAGCCTGAAAGGCATTATCTGTTTCTAACAGCAAACTCCCATTACGTTGTCGAGAACATTTCTTCAACGGACCTGCAATGGCATATACACCCTTCTGAATTATGAAGGGATTGATCTTGGAGAAATCATGACCATCAGTACGGGTAACAATCAGAAACTTAGGAACGTTTGGTAGTATTTTCTTTGTTTGAGGGGCATCCAACTTTCGTTTTGGGGCGAAGTCAAAAGGGAAGAGAGAGAGGTCATTGCGGAAGTGTCCCCCATGATTACCGGCGTCTCCGATGGCGCGCTCCTTCCTCATGGGGACCCTCACTGAGGGCTACCCCGCCTTAGGTGATTGTTCGCACCTCAGGTCAGACCTCCTGAGAAACGGACGGAGGGACCAATCGGCATGTTCGGAAGGTACCAGCTCGGGTAATCACCCCTCCCTGGGCCTAGCCGCTACCAGGGGGTACCGTCGTGCCCTACTTGTCTACCCGGAGCGGGGAATTACGCGTTACCCCGTCACCTGCTACGCATGGGAATGCGTGGGTCGGCCTTCAGGCACGCACAGGGAGGAAGGAAGAAGAATAGAGGATGGAAAGAGGAAGATACGAAAGTGAGAAAGGGGAGAATCTCAAACGCCGAAGCGGAGATGGTATGGATGGCTCCAAGGTAGGAACAACAGAGTAAGAAGAATGAGCGGAAAAAGCGAGTGAAAGGAGGGAAGGACCAGTAGGAAAAGGAAGGCGTAGAAAAGGAGATGACCTGTATTTACTCAGACAGCCGTCTGAGAACCTGGGGGTAGTGTGAAGCAGCCTGGGGAAGAAGAAAGGCTACTTCGGCTCGGGGCCCCATGCGCGCCACACACGTACCCACAAAAGAGCTGTGGGGCCCCTGGGGGGATTTTTATTCAGGTTTAGGAGGCGACTTAAAATTGGTGATCATTCTCCTGTCAGATTTCTTTATTTGCCCAGATCACTTATTTACTTAACTGCTTGATGAATAGTTTCAACTCATGAGTTGAAACTAGTCATCAAGCAATTATGTAAGTAAGCGATCTGGGCAAATAAAGAAATCTCACTGGAGAATCATCATCAAAACATGTTTTTGAAAGTTTTTGGTCGAACTATTTATTTTTTATGTCATGTATTTGATGCACAACACAGAACGCTTGTATCGAGGTATTTTATTACTTGGACGTCTTTTGTTGATAGTTGACACTGGCAGAGCAACAATGCTAGCATAATTGTCGCAACAGCACCAAATAGAAAACAATTCACTGCTGAAATAAGATAAACGGAACCACACTCACGCGCACACTCTCAGAGTACAGACGGCAACGCAACAAAACCTCCAAGATGGACAGATTAATGCCTCAGAAGTGGCTACACGCCGTACAAAGCGGCAAAATGTCGTACTAGAATCACGTTGTTCATAAAAAAATGCAACTTTACGGACTGATGCAAAAAATACGGTATAAATCAACTTTTAGTACCTTGTTGCCCAGGAACAACAACTGGGAATGAAAGGGTTAAGAAGAGAAAACAATTTTCTCGCCGTGCTTTGCCAAATGACACACACACGGATGTGACGGCAAATGTTTCTGCTGCTGCCAACGCTCTATTGAATTCAAACAAAAGAATATGTTGGAAATATTCAGAGTTTTACAATGGACACTCCATTTTGTAGTGTACACTGCGCCAAAACGATAACATGGCAATGTATAAACTGGAATAGCAAAAGTGAAATTCAAATAAAAATTTGCAATGATACATAAATACCACCATACAAAAGATGTTAAGAACGTATGCACCAACCTAATTGTTGCCTTGCCCAGGAATGGCTGCGTTGTCTGAGACTGCGCGACCGCTCCCGCCGGAGATTCGAGTCCTCCCTTGGGCACAGTTGTGTGTGTTGTCCTTAGTACAGGATAGTTTAAATAGTTTTTAAGTCTATGGGCAGATGACCCTAGCAAAATATAATTATAATCAATCATTTTTTTTTCACTTAAATGGCTGAAAATATTCAGATTGAGAAAGACGTTGCGAATAATGAGATAAATGTATTTTGTGTAATACTTTAGTCTAAGTACATTAAGTAGTGACGATTGTTTATCATGTGTGTTTGACTGCTCATTCTGTGCACTTCGTTGTTGTTGATTCGGGGACAAATGATTTTTTTTCTTTTTTTTTATGTTTTCTATTGATGCCCAATGAATACTCAGATGTCAGGCTTTTGTTTCATTATAAGAAAATTCTGTTAAAATTCTGAACCTCACGTTCAATGGACAGGCTGTTGGTTAAAGGAGTCAGTAGCGGTTGACTTCATTGACAACAAAACGCCGAATCACCTACTGTATTCATTTAAGTAGTACAATGTATTTTGCTTTTTTGATACCATGTCGTTTCCATGAAATGTTAGTGAAATAAAAACAATTCAATAAAAATCTAACCTGACCCTCATGAGTGAGAATTAAGGAGGCAGGCATCGCAGCTGAGCCTTAGGATTCCACCCTTCTCCCACTCCCCGTACTCCTTCCATTACCGTACAGCAAGGGGGAGAGTTTAGGACAAACCGAATAAAAAATAAAATGTGGTCGCGTATATAGAGAAGATGGCTTATGTTAATAGTTCCGGTCCTGCAGCAAATAAAAATTTTTCATAAATGGTACTGATTTGCAGATGTCTTAAACCATGTTTGAAGTGCCTTATCGTCAGGAAAGATTTTTATTGGCAGTTGTTAGGTTATAAGTGAAAAAGATAAACACTGACGTGTTTTATGGCCTACTTCATTTATTTATTTATTTATTTACAAAACATTTCGAACAAAAATAATAAAAATATAAGGTAAAAGGTAAAGCAGTCAACAATCCGCAGATTGGTTTGAACACCACAGTGCTTTACTAGGCATGGTCCTGTTTGGGGGTGGTATGCCGTTGCCTTCCTCCGGCCTTCGAACTGACTTACCCAGCCAGTTATAGGGGGACCTACAGTTTAACGTGGGTTCCGAACCACGGTGCTACTCAGTATTTTTCACATGAGCAATACTGCCAGAGGTGAAAGAAGTGGAAAGTGACATAAAAATCGTAGGACCTGGCGGGGATCGAACCCGCGACCTTTGGATTTGTAGTCTGGCACTCCACCACTGTGCAACCGAGGCGCACTAATAAAAATATCAATAATAAAAATTATGGACGATACGATTACGACTCTACTATTGCGATGATATCTATGCGCTCAACCGTATTTTAACAAACATCCAAAATTATTTGACATTTGAGTTTAGCTTTGACAAGCCTAAACTTTTTAAACTTTTAACTCCTTAAACTATTATTTCAACATCTCTCCCATATTTCAGTTATTTTTTCCGTTAACCTGTCTTTCTGTGGTAGTTTGTCCTGTTTTTCGAGTTTATTTTCTTTGGCGTTATATTTCCAAATATCTATGAAACGGTACAAGTAGTAGAAATAACATAAGAGAGCAAAGTTGTAGAGAATGTGCTCCTCTACAAATTCGTTTATTCAATTTTCATATCAGACTGTTAACCGGTTAGTTTCACTTAAATTTCGAGCTGTCGAAAGGCGATCGCGAAAGTCCACTTTTATGTTAATACCGTAACATAAAGTGGCCCGAAATATTGTAGGCGTATAATCCAACAATAAATGAGAGAGGGGCGATTTCTATTAGATTGCTGTTTTATTTGTGAAATCACGCGTTAATGTAATTGTGTATTAGTTCACCTGAACGAGGTAACATTAATAACAACTATTTTTTATCGTACGGATGTAATTGCATGCTAGAGAGTACTAACAATTTACAATTTAGCCTAGTTTATACTCGTCCTGACATGGGGCACTTCTTAAATTTAAGGTGGGATTGTCGGTACCTTTGGAAAATTTGTGTCTGTTTATGAATAATAGTCCGATGTATGTCAAATGAATTCGGAATTAAACTCATGTCTCCGACAGAATGCAGGACAATTAAACTCAGACCGGTGGGCTTAATAAACAATATGTGACGAGCGCACCCAGCGACATTCGCAGCTAACCAGAAATCTGCCCCCTCCTCAGCCCTGGGAGTCCTTGTGCTCTGCCTGCAGTCTCAAACTCCTGCTACACCTCAGCGGCTGACCGCTGACTGTCAGTCCGACTTTGAATATCGTAGTATTACGTTGATGCAGCTTGTGTGTTTGTGTATTTACAGATTCGATATGGAGGTAACAACTACCAACCGGTGTAAACCATGTGCCCTCTGTGGTGCCGCACAAGTCTAAAGTGCGCGCCACGTACTTTCGCCGCGCGCCGCCATGCACGCACGGCGCGGCGTTCTTACGACGCCACGAGCGCCCTCTGCTGCAACTCCGCTCGTGGCCACGACTGCTGCATCGTTCACTTGGGACTGAGATAGGAACCAGTTAACACTTGGGAATCAGATAGGCACCAGTTAAGACTTGGCTATCGGATAGGCACTAGGAATCATCAGTAGGCAGGCCTCTATCTAAACTATGTACCAGCATTCTGCAGTCAAGAACTATGTAAAAGTTGAGTATTACCAAGACTCCACGAAATATATATCTTGTTCTAATTTATCCTAGTGTTCTAGTTTCTGCTGTCCGACTGGCTGGTCACCTCCGCACCTGCACACGCGTGCACCCTATTTTCCTGTGTCCTGTGTCGGTCTCTCTGTACTCGGCCACCGACACCCACGGCAACCGACGGAAACGAGACACAAAACCCTCTATGAACGTTAATCGTATATCAAAAGGAAACAAAACATAGAACAACGTACTGTCCAGGAATCCTTAAGTCCAAAGACTGTATGTGCTTGGTGCAAACGCGCATTTGTCTGCAGCACCGGTTTATGCTCACTTAAGAGTGCAAAAGTAAGGCGAAGAAAAGATCGCGAGAGGAAGAGAATTCGATTCCAAAAATATAAACCGAAGAGTGAGATGACCTGCAGAATCGCGGATATGATTTTGTGACTGATATGCCACAACAGAGTAGACAACAAATAGGACATCATACCGCAAACGGGCAAAAAATCACAGAAATCGGAGATAACCAGAAAAAAAGGAAGACATTGACCTTTCGGAGCCGGCCGCGGTGGCCGAGGGGACTGAGGCGCTTCAGTCACGGTCTGCACGGCCACGGGTTCGAATCCCCCCTCGGGCATGGATATTTGTGCCGTCCTTAGTCTTAGCTAGTTTGTAAGTAGTTTGTAAGCTTAGGGACTGATGACCCCGTAGTCCCATAAGTTCTACAAACATTTGTACATTTGATCTTTCGGAAGCGTTACTGACTATGAATGATGATTTCAGTTTTCTATTAACTGACAACAACTTTGGAAATAGAATCATAGTTTTCGATGGAAAAGCGGAAAGAGAGGCACTAAGGAGAAATAAGACTTTTCTATGGGTGAAACAAACAAAGTGTGTACCAAACAGTTTTATCAGATACACTCTTTTCACGCAAACTTCGGAAGTTCGAAATATGAAACAAACATCTATCCAGTGGTCTTTGTGTTCTTACTAGACAAAAGAAAAGAGACGCACATCCGTCTCTTACGCAATCCTGTCGATAAAGTGCCAGGGCGGAGCCCAACGACTGTCACTATTGATTTCGAATCGACTCCAATTTTTGCGCTAAGAGCTGTGCTCCCCTTGTTTGACGTACATGGTTGCCTTTTTCACATGAATAAAAGTCTCTGGAGGAAATAACCAGAGTTGAGACTGACTTCTGAATACAGAGAAATTGAAGAAGTAAGGCTGCATATACGTTCGTGTGCTGCTCTGGTGTACCTTCCACCTGAAAATGCCTGCGTTGGCTGGCTCGAAATTCAATCACACACACCAGATGTCGCCAAGCTTTCTCCGTTTTTCTACTGAGACAGATGATTAGAAAATGGCCAAGCTCCAAGTCTTTAGAGCTACACCGACGGCGCCATCGCACCACCAACGCAATAGAAGGCTGTTATACCGTAATTAATTCTAAGTAGTCAGAACAGAAAAAAGGACGTGATCGAGTGTATGAGAACTCTGCATGTACATTAACCCAACCGTAGTAACTTCCGTCAAAATGAGGGTTACGTTCAAATTGTCAGTGAGCTGTGACGTTTCGAGGAACAATTGATGAACAAGTGTACAAGGATAGAGTGTTGGTTTGGAATCACTCTCGCCGAATTGACAGGTGTTACTAACAAAAGTTCAAAACCCACTGCAAGACGGGTGTTAGCAGCGTGCGTTAAAACCAGATGTAAGTAACGCAGGGTTAATGAGCACGAACTTCATTAAGTATGGAAGGCAAACGAAAGAAAACAAACAACATGAAGGTAAGTGAAAGGCTGCGAAAAATTCTAAGGAAGTTCAAAATGTTTGTATAGTCTATGGGACTTAACTACGGGGTCATCAGTCCCTAAACTTACAAACTACTTACGAACTAGGACGGCACAAATATCCATGCCCGAGGGGGGGATTCGAACCCCCGACCGTAGTGGCCGTGTAGACCGTGACTGGAGCGCATTAGTCCCCTCGGCCACCGCGGCCGGCTTCTAAGGAAGTACAATAAATATGGTGACATCAGAGTTTGTTTAAAAATTAATCTCCTTCTTCCAAAACATGAATAACTTCATAGGCGTCTTCTTAGAGTGTGTATTTGAAAAAAAATGCAAATAAACTTAAAAAATAAAATAGAAAAGTTTAAACAAGAATAAAAATAAAATGAAGATGTATAAGAAGATGTATAAGAATAAAAAGTATTGCTTTTATAACCGCTTAAATGACAATTTACTTTTGCCATTTCGCCATTCCAAAGACTGGATAAAAATTTGATGTGAGTAGGTTTATTAAGAACAATCGGTAGACAGAACATAGTAACTTTTCGGGAAAACACCGTGATTGCCTGACAATCATTCTTTTGTCTTCTCTCTGGCGGAGTAAAATTTTTTATTAATGACCAGCTTCAGGTCACGTCAGTCATCTCAGGAAATATACAAAACATTTTCTGAGGTCATCAGTCTTCTGAATGGTTTGATACGATCCGCATACACTTTCCTCCTGTGGAAAAATCTTCATCTCAGATTATCACTCGCAACCTATGAGTTGGATGTATTCCAGTCTGTACAGTTTTTCTCCATACAGGTCTCTCTAAATAGTCCACATGTCCAATCATTTTATCACGTCTTCTTATAAGTGTTTTCCTTAAGGACCTCTCCTTGCCGATTCTGCGGAGAACCCCCTCATTCGTTACCTTACCAGTTCGCCTAATTCTCAACATTCTTCTGTAGTGCCACACGTAAAATGCTTCGATTCTTTTCTATTCTGGTTTCCCATCAGTTACGCCAACTTACAATGCTGTGCTCCATACGTATGTTCTTAGAAATTTCTGTCTTAAATAAAGGCGGATGTTTGACACTAGTAGACTTGTCATGGTTCTGAATGCTCTCTTTGCCAATCTTAGTCTACTTTTTATGTATCGCTTGCTTCGTGGGTTATTTTGCTGTAAAGGAAGCAAATTTCCTTGGCTTCGAGTACATTGTGATCACCTGATATTCAGTTTCTCGCTATTTTCAGTTCTGCTACTTCTCAGTGCTTTCGTCTTTCTTTTCTTTCACCTCCAATCCATATTCTGTGCTCATTAGTGTGTTCATTCCAATCGTCAGATCTTGTAATTTTTCTTCTGGTCCACAGACGATAGCAATGTCATCAGTAAATCTTATTGTTATCGTCTCACTCTGAATTTTTATCCCACCATCGAATCTTAACTTGGTTTTCCATATGACCTCTTCGATGTATAAATTGAACAACAGTAAGGGCGGCAGTCCACATCCCTTTCCTACGCCATTTTAAATCCGAGAACTTCGTTATTGACTTTCCACTCTTGATTCTTATCCAAACTATGTAATACCCACCTGTCCCTTTGGATTGCTCTTATTTCTCTCATTACTCCGAACACCTTGTACCACGTTACATTATCAAACAGTTTCTCCAGGTCGTAGGTGGCGCGCACTTTAGACTTGTGCGACACCACACCCCTCCCCCCCCCCCCCCCAAACCGCCGCGTCGTCGTGACGTAGGGCTGAGGGCCACGGCGACGGCACTGGTAGGAGGGCCTGGGCGGGGGCGTTACTGGTGGGACGGACGTCGTAGCTGAGACTGGGATCGAGACGCCGTCCGCGTCCCGGTATACACCTTGCGATACCCCGGGAAACCCACCAAAACCTGGGGAAGGGCGCACGCCTCCGCCCAGAGGGAGAAGGTAAACATCTTCTGAGGTGCGTGGCCCAAGCTGGGGGGGGGGGGGGGGGGGGCGCACGGTCCCGGAGTCCCTCTCGGTGACGCTGTCATCTGCGGCGGCGACAGCGGCGGCGACGACTGCGTCGGAGGCGCGTCGATGTCCATGGGGATCTCGTAGTCCGGGGACGCTGTGCCCGGCGGCGAACGATGTGGCTGTGCTCCCTGGCGGTGAACTGGGTCTGGAATCAAGAAACCCGAGACAGGATCTCGCGGCCTGTGCAGGCGCAATTGGTTTGCGTGGCGCCGCAGCTCCGACCCTGTGGAAGAACGTACAACATACATATTGCGCCCTCTGCTACAGCTTCGCTCGTGGCCACCACTGGACGACATCGTTCACGTGGGACTGAGATAGGAACCAGTTGACACTTCGGAATCAGATAGGCACCAGTGAAGACTTGGTTATCGGATAGGCACTAGGCAGGCCTCTAGCTCAACTATGTATCAGCATTCTGCAGTCAAGAACTATGTAAAAGTTAAGTACTACTGAGTCTCTATGAAATATACATCTCGTTCTAATTTACTCTAGTGTTTCTAGTTTCTGCTGTCCCACTGGCTGCTCACCTTCGTACCTGCACAAGCGTGCATCATTTATTCCTGTGTCGGTCTCTTTCTACTCGGCCACCGACACCTACGACGGAAACGAGACACAAAAGTGGCGACGAGGCTGGGACACAAAAGCAACAGCAGCAGCAGCAGCAGAAGACGACATATTGTTTATACAAAATTTCAAAGTTACTGGTGGAAATCACGAAAATCGGCAATTACATCTAGCACAACGTCTGCATAGAAACTAATGATTTCCAACACACAAGGCATTTTACCGAACATAGCGAAAGCCGCTCTGTCAGTCAGCATCAGACTGTTAGGAATGCGTCTAAATATACATCTGCAAGCACCGTTAACAATCGTCCAGAACGCAGAGTGCTCTCTCGGCAGGCTACATAAAAGAAACATATGCTAAATTTTTAGACAAAATCTCTCAAAAACACCTAAGTTACATCTCCAATTGATCAAAACCTTCTACGCAAGACCACTCTGTCAAGAAAAGCGCGCATTGCATTTATTTAATGGAGCTGAGTCAGACCGAAAGTTACGAAATTTAACACTCTCTTTAGCGATCTTGCCCTACTACTTTTCCTCAGATCGAGGTATAGATGCGCCTTCCGAGAATTCGGATAGTTTAATTTTACCTCTTATTTCCTTGCTACAGTAGTACACATCTTCTTGTGTATACCCATCTAAGGAATCTCTATGTCCTGTTACGATGCAAACGACATTTATCTGACGCAGGTTGTAGTGTAACAAAAAATTTAGACACTCTATGTTCTATATAGGATCAGGTGTTGCGGTGTGTAGGTTAGCGTCGTATGCATCTTCGTCTGCTGTAGACGTCTACTTGTAATTAAAAATAAATCCGAGTTAGGTTTAGTGGAATGATAAGAGATCACAAGAAAGGAACTTGGAGTAGGAATGTTTGTGGGTAAAGGACTGGTCGAACTTGTTCTACAGAACTGAAAGTCAGTGTTGCATTGGGCAGGTAAAGTACTACCTCGGTTCTGTGGTTGTATTATCGGGTATCTTTTCGAAGAAGGGTCTTGTTAGGTCAGTGCTTTCGAGAAAACAGAAAAGTTTTGGTGTAGACGGCCGAAAATCGGTAAATTATTTGACGCATTTTTTTTATTTTTATTTTTTTTATTTCGACTCTCCATTGCACAATAGGGTTTTAATGTCTTCTGAGACACAGGAATATCGGTGTTTGATCTGCGTCAGATAAATGTCGTTTGCATCGTAACAGGACATAGAGATTCCTTAGATGGGTATACACAAGAAGATGTGTACTGCTGTAGCAAGGAAATAAGAGGTAAAATTAAACTATCCGAATTCTCGGAAGGCGCACGCTTGTGCAGGTACGAAGGTGAGCAGCCAGTGGGACAGCAGAAACTAGAAACACTAGAGTAAATTAGAACGAGATGTATATTTCATAGAGACTCAGTAGTACTTAACTTTTACATAGTTCTTGACTGCAGAATGCTGATACATAGTTGAGCTAGAGGCCTGCCTAGTGCCTATCCGATAACCAAGTCTTCACTGGTGCCTATCTGATTCCGAAGTGTCAACTGGTTCCTATCTCAGTCCCACGTGAACGATGTCGTCCAGTGGTGGCCACGAGCGAAGCTGTAGCAGAGGGCGCAATATGTATGTTGTACGTTCTTCCACAGGGTCGGAGCTGCGGCGCCACGCAAACCAATTGCGCCTGCACAGGCCGCGAGATCCTGTCTCGGGTTTCTTGATTCCAGACCCAGTTCACCGCCAGGGAGCACAGCCACATCGTTCGCCGCCGGGCACAGCGTCCCCGGACTACGAGATCCCCATGGACATCGACGCGCCTCCGACGCAGTCGTCGCCGCCGCTGTCACCGCCGCAGATGACAGCGTCACCGAGAGGGACTCCGGGACCGTGCGGGCCCCCCCAGCATGTATAAGTTAAAAGATCAACAATAATGCTAAATCGACTTATTTAGAGGTCTATCGCAACACAACAACGTCGACAAATGGAAACACACTACATCGCATATTTCAAACACTTTTTGCGACTCTTATGATACCCACAATTCCGTATGGAAGTCTAGGTTATGCATAAAACGACCGCTTGCTAACTGTGGTTATTCCATCGGTTTTTAACTCCATAACCACAATCCTCCATCCTGGTAATGCCATCTTCTCGACACAGCGAAAAAATAAAAATCCTCACAATCGCCTATCTGAACGCTTTATAAAATCGATATTGTAGTTACAAATAACTTTGCTTACACGAGGTCTGGTGATTTGACAAATGCCGCGGTGGAGTAGCCGAGCGGTCTAAGGCGTCTCGCTGCGGAGCGCGCGGTTGCTCGCCGTGGAGGTTCGAGTCCTCCCTGGGTCATGGGTGTGTGTGTAGTCTTTAGGTAAGTTTACATATGTTTAAGTAGGTTATAAGCTACGGACTGATGACCACGCACTTTGCTCCGACAGATTTACAAACATTTGACAAATTTTTATTTATTTTGATTCTACAATTCGACGCCAACCACGTTAAGCAATCGTTTCCAATTGTCTTGTCGTCGCCCGCAACCACGTTGCTTTCGCTCCTTCCATCGGAAAGTCATGCTTGAATACGAAAGCCACTCTGTTAAAAAAAATCCCTTCGAATTCTTGTGTGTTGTCCAAATCCAGGAGATAGAAACCATCTACACGAAGATGCTGTAGTATATACGGAAGCTCCACCATTAAAACATCGATTAGTTACACTTTATAAGATATATACCCACAGGACGTACATATCTCCCCCTGTATTCCACAAAGTAGCCACATATAGTAACTTCGTCTTATCTCCAGCGTTTGCAGTTTCGAAATTACTGAATTTACTAGACAGGTAGATCCGCACATCTATAACAATACGTCACCACACACACACTTCAACTAGCGCTCTTTAAGTTACCAAAGTATAGGAGTTTTATAAAACACGTTGACTTTCGACGAAAGTATTACGTTTTACAACAGCAGGCATCTCCGCTACATAACATAATGGACACCAGCCGTAAAGTAGACAACACAACCACCAAAGTCGGCTTCTTTAGAGCTCTACTGCGACGTGTATTTAGAGTATATCAACACTTTTTACTTAAATTCCATCCCATCTAGCCAACAGCACTCTCTGTAAGCGCCAAACATTTCCATCACAGTAACAGAACTACACCTGCAGTCAACACTAACCTACAACAAACGGTTCTAGCAATTCCAACTCGTTTTTTACAAAAATTTTCACGCAACTAGCATGTTGCAAGCTCTGTATACGTCTGTAACAACCTACAAACGCAACCCAAGGAGGGCTATCCTCACAGTCGCCACTAACCCAGTACCAACACTAAGTTTCTCCACATACACTCTGTATAAACAAGTTACCACAGACGGTGTTATCAGTAACAGACAAGATCTCCAAGACACAGCGCATTTTAATAAAGTTTTGATATCTCCCACCCAATAACTGCATTGGTTGCTTGACCCGTTCCAAACATCCAAGCACATCTTAGTTTCCAATGCATAGCCCGGCAGACAATGTTTCTGGAACGCTTTCTATCAGTCAATAGACTACATACCTCGTGCGTTTAACGAGCATTCGCGCACAAACCACCATCGTATTCCAGTCCTAACAAATTATTACTTTCCATAAACATCTGTAACACAGTGTAAAAAATGATCGACGTGCACATGCACAGAACAGCTAACAAGAAAAGTTCTACATCAAAGCCAAGTTCTTATAATCCTTACAAGCAGCAACGCAACATAGTCTACACCATTTCGAACTAATACAACACCAGATTTTTTTATCTATCTCCACGAACAATCCTTTAGAGACTAAAAATACGATTAAACGCACCTCCCAACGAAGGTAACCAATCCTCTTTAAGTTATCTAACTCGATGCTTATCGACCAAAGAACATTAATTTACCACTGCAATCATCTCCGATACGCTACCGAGAGACGTCCAATCGTAAACACAGCTAAAAAAAGATATAAATACCCCACATCCAAAGCACATAACATGCTAATACGTATCTGTATGCATTTCCACAACTGTGTTCAAATATTCAATTGTTTGTAAAGCTTATGGGACTTAACTGCGGGGTCATCAGTCCCTAAACTTACAAACTACTTATGAACTAGCTTATACTAAATACGCCACAAACATCCATGCCCTGGGGTGACTCGAACCCCCGACGGGGAACGGCCTCGTGCATCGTAGTATAGCGCCTCAATGCGCTCGCCGCTCCGCCGCGGTCTCCAACTGTGGATCACATCTGCGTTGCATAGAATCGCTCGACTAAACAGTTGGAAATACGTATTTCGCGCAAGCTAGCATGCATACTCACATTCCATACTATTTCCGGCTGCAGGCGAGTACGGACCTGTTGACTCATCGTAGACGCTCGTTTGGAGCATGTACGTCCTGTACATGTAAACATACCAGTCAACGCTCGCACCTGACCTGGGGAAGTTATCGGTTTAAGAATAAAAAACGATCGAAATTCCACAGCTATACCAAAGCTCTTAATACATCATCAACCCAATAAAGACAGCCTTCACAGCCCATAAAGAGACAACCGCACACATGCGTATTACCGACAAATACTGCAACATTTGCTCGCAGCTGACGCAAACGATGTTTTTACTGTACGAGATGACTACAGCAGTCGTTATAACTTTTATACGCAGATACATACACAGACAGTAGGATGAGCGCTTATTTGCGATGTAGCTATAGTTCTTTTAGAAAATTGATAAGAAGAAGAACGAAATTTGTACAAGATGAACCATTGTGCAATAAGTCAAACCCCACTCAATACAGCAATGTACCGAGCAGTATCGATTTAAAAGAACGCTTTGCTTAGCTGTAGAATAGAACAACACAGAATTACATCTTCCTAACAGATACTTTACCTAGCGAGTCACTGCTCTCTGACAACAAGCAACTTGTCTTCCGGTAGCTTCTCCTAGACCTTGTAAGACCGGAACGTTCTACTCGAAAAGCTATAAGTCTTTACAACAATTACTGTTACAGATGCAAAATATTGCAGATTTTAGGTAATCACTTCCACAAAGCACGGGATTACAACCGTTTTTTAGGTCAAAGTAGCCACAGATCGGAGAAATTCAAATCAAAACCACTGGTTCCTTACATAGTAACACACCTAGATGTTATTCGAAAAATGCTTTTTGCGTGATCATGCTATAGAAAGAACCATTTAAAATAAAAACAGCACGTTGTTGTACAACTCTTTAACCCTGATCACTTCTTCCTGTACTCGGTGGATGTCCAAATGCGGCTCATACTAAGCAAAAACTGGGAGATGCGTACATCCTATACTAATCCTCTCGCACAACAGAGCCAGTACCTATAATCTTATGCTTTCGTAGAATTTTTATTAAGATAGTAAAGAAGAACTCAAGTTTTACAGCACAAAACGTATTACATTTAGCATACATGTTGTGGCTGGGCGGCGGCATGGTTTTGTTTGTGACTGGGGCGACAGTTGTGTTGACTTCGTTTTATATTAGGGTTTTAACTTGCGACTTTAAAGCTGTAGATTACGTCTTAATTTCCACCGTTGTATTGGATGTATAGGTTCAAAATTCTGTTTGTCACCTCAGTATGAAAATTCAGTTGGTAGCCCTGGTACTTCTTCGCAGTTAATAAAATTTATATCTTTGTTGAATTTTTCACTGTAAATATTGGTTCTGGATTTCATTATATGTAAAGACCTATTTTAATGTTTGAGCATGAAAATCTGTTTCTCAGGGGCTGATATTTAATAAACCAAAGAATAAAAAAGTGAATCATTGAGTCCCGGTAGTTCAGATAATTTGACGCCCATCACAAAGATAATGTTTTTGCTTGATCCTTTTCCTTTATAGAATTATTCTTTAGAAAATTTCACCATAAGTTTCTCCTGACCACTACTGTTGGATATATTTCTTCACTTTTAGAACATGCTGGGACAATATTAGGGAACTAAATACTTTAAGGTTCATAAATTCTCTATTCTGAAATCAATAGTTACATTCATTTCACCTTGACAGTATACACTTTATAAGTTCACAATTCGTGATTATTTTCGTCAAAGGTTGTTTGTATTAATATCTCTCAAGAATGTTCATCAGTTATTACGAGAGGCAGAAGTTTCTAATTCTTCCGTCCTAGCCTACCCCGATCAAAGTTCAAAGATAATGTTCGCTTTCGCTTATGATCACGATATAAGAGTTTATATTACATTTTAAATATTTTCTCGGGTTTTTTCCTATCTTGGAATGAAACCGCGTACAATATTTTAGCTAAGCACTGAGAGCTCGTTACATAGGGAGCTGAGCACATAGAGAAAGCTAAGCACATCGATAGCTAAACACATAGAGAGCTAAACACATAGGGAGAGAGTAACTCAACTGCGGGTACTATTTATAATAGCAATCTGACAAATGACCTCTGATATACGAGATGTTTTGACCTAAGAATTCCCTGGATACTATTACTCTGAATTACGCTGATGTAACTTGAATTTACTAAAAAATTTTGAATAATGAGAAATTTCTGCCTCTTAACAAAATATTAAAATTACGTAACGATGAAAAATGTCGGAATACCGTGATTCTAATGCTATGGTCACGGTGTGGTGTTTGTTCACTTGTTAACAAACTCCATCTAGACCATAACACAACATCGCGAGACATAACAATAGTATCCTTTTGGTTCCTATGATTTTACAAGCAATTTTGATCTGTTGTATACTTGACCTCATAAAATCTAACTTAATTCTATGTTACATATGTCACAATCCTTTAGCATTATTTCATGAAATCATTTAAAATAAAGGTATTTCATATCAAATTATTTCAATGTCATTTTAGTGGTGAAAAAGAACATCCTGCGTGTATGTAATGGGACTCTTGGTCCTTTATTATGATGTTGTGGTCTAATTTGAGCGACTTATGCTCCTAATGCTACGTATAAGAAGTGTAATTGTAGTCTCAGAAATATAATTTCGTCGATCGATGAAGATGCGACGTCTTGGTGTGATGACGATGGTCTAGTCTTCAACAGGAACACAGGCCTCCCAGGGTCCAACATGCTACCGAAAGACATCAAAGTTCACACGAACATGCAACAAACGTAGTACAAAATATTAGAATATCTCTAATGATAATTCTTCCTGCAAGCAAAGAAGTAACTGGGTTCGTTAATATTTTAACATTGAGTGCACAGTCTTTGTCCTTTTACATCTTGGTTCAATATCATCAGTCTTTTGTGACGCGAGTAACAGGTATTCGAGTGTCCTAATCGACTGATTACCGTTCGATATGGCACTGACACTTCTGCACTACACACACTATAAGCTGTTAATATTTCAGAGTTTCATTTCACGCATTAAGTTCTGAATAATTGCTTGGATATTTTACTATTTAGTGGTTAATTGGCCCATTTAAATAAATTTGTACTTGTTTAGTTTGTGCTGATCGCTGTATATTGACAGTTTTATCAACACGCAAGCACTATCGAACACTGTTGCTCACAGTTTATTCGATTTAAGTCATCACACGGGTTGCAGATTGCTGCTGTAGCACAGTCTTATCTGTCACCACATGTAAACGTAAAATAAACAGAACAGAACACTATTATTAATTATTTAAATCATTACAAAATATTAACATCTGGATGAGGTCAAGTATGTATTGGACATACATTTTTACTAAATTTTGCCTTGTGTTGCAAATGCATAAAAAAGATTTCACGAACTTTAATGTCTCGCGTTAATTTCCCTGTTAGTCTCGACAAAATAAGCCTCAAATTGCTTGTGAAAGTTCTAACTGTGCTTTCTAATTACATCTGATGTTGTTTGTGTACTCAACGTAATTCTAAGTAATGATTTATTAATTACAATAATAAAATCTTATATTGTTTTTCAAGAAAGTTATCTGCAGCTGAAGGCTGCTTAAATCTTAAAACTTTGTAATTTATATCGGAGTGAAACTCCATTCTAACAATGTTATTTATTAATTAATCAATCAGAAAGCTGCTTTAAATATCATTGTACTTAGAAACATTTTACATTACACAAGAATAAAAATCTTACACTAAGCTGAAATAGAATCATAACATTATAGAAAAGACACTCATATATCTAAGACTAAATCACATCACTACACATCGTAGTTTCGATAAAGTTTCAGTTCAGAAGTCGTGTAAGGGAATATCAGTCTCAGAATCTGAAATCCATTCATATTTATTCCGTCTGTGAGAGAATAACATTGTATTTTCTTAAAGCACACTTTTTCAACAGTCAATATATGTGTAATGTTAACTTTTCGGCAGGGCCGGCGCAAGGCAAGTGCGAAACGTGCGGCCGCACGAGGCGGCATTTTCCGAGGGGCGGTAAATCTGACACCCTCCCTCCCTCCCCCCTTTTTTTTTTATTTTTCCTTGAAAAACTCAACATTCATTCCCAAGAGGGGATTCGAAACCAAACCTCGGAGGGAGCGGCTTCGGGAACTGTGACGTGGCGCCTCGACTACATGTCGGCCGCCCCTGTTGATAAAGGGGAGGGCGGAAGGGCTAATTTCTTCCTTGCCGCTGTGGCAGTGCCGTCGTGTTTACGCCGGAAGGGAAGCAGTCTGGCGCACACGCCAGTATTCTTATGAGTGGAGCGCTGCCAGCCTGTTACGCGCCGTGTGTTTACTCACAATTAATTTGGCAGAAGACGAATGCAATGTTCGAAACTGTGGTGTCGAACAAGTCCAATGTGCGCGCCACCTACTTTCGCCGCGCGCCGCCATGCACGCACGGCGCGGCGTTCTTACGACGTCAGCCACGAGCGCCCTCTGCTGGAACTCCGCTCGCGGCCACCACTGAAAGACATCGTGCACTTGGGACTGAGGTAGCAACCAGTTAGGACCTTCGGAATCAGATAGCCACCAGTGAAGACTTGGCTATCATACAGGCACTAGGCAGGACTCTAGCTCAACTATGTATCAACATTCTGCAGTACTATGTAAAAGTTAAGTATTGTATAAATTCTGTGCAATATATATCTCGTTCTAATTTTCTCTAGTGTTTCTAGTTTCTGGCTGCTCCCTTCCGTACCTGCACCAGCGTGCTATCTTTATTCCTGTGTCGGTCTCATTCCACTCGGCCTCCGACACCTACGGCGGAAACGAGACACAAAAGCGGCGACGAGGTTGGGACACAAAAGAAACTGCTGTTACATGTTAAGCCTGAAGCAATTTTGCTAAGCACTTCAAAGGCAGTTTGCGAGTGCTTTATTCCTCCTGCATTATGGAAATAAATGGTTGAACATCACTACAGTCAAACATGTCCAACACCTACAATGGCTAGAAGTATTCCAAATGGGTGAATACGCTGCGACTAATTACAAGGGATAAAGACGTTGATAGTAAGCCTGGCATAAGTTGGGTTTCTACGTATTTTTGAAAATTCTTGCTATTCGTTTCTGAGTGATAGTCGGACATTTTGGTTTTTGAGCCATGAAACACCTGTCTCCGCCTGCATCAACAACAATTAAACGCAACCCGGCACTATTTTTTGACAATATTACTCCCACACTATAACTTTTCCAACATTTATGTACTGCATAATGCGTGTGAATGCATGTTTCATGGCCGGCCGCGGTGGCCGAGGTGACTGAGGCGCTCCAGTCACGGTCAGCACGGCCACTACGGTCGGGGGTTCGAATCCCCCTTCGGGCATGGATATTTGTGCCGTCCTAGTTCGTAAGTAGTTCATAAGTAGTTTGTAAGTTTAGGGACTGATGACCCCGTAGTTAAGTCCCATAAGCTTAACAAACATTTGAACATTTGATCCATGTTCATGTAAGTAAACTAGTAGTCGTTTTGATTCTGATGAAAACCTGAGAAAGTATGGACTTTTTAGCAACAACGCCCTCTCGTTCGCACAAAACAAAACTTTAATTTTGACACCTTCTAAAACGTAATCCATAGACAGAACATTTGGACATTGTTGTAAATTCTCAAGGCTTATTAAAATTAGCTAGATTTCTTCAATCAGGTTTGACTCCACTTTTAAGCTGGTGCCTTGCGACTGTTTTGTACAAATCTGTAGAGAATGTCACCAATCAGTCGCAATTTTGGTTTTTATTTTCCGGATCTACATAGATTTCGGACACTGTGTGGCTATTCTCAATGCTTTGAGTTATGATTACATCTATACCGTCCAGCTGAACGTACCAGTCAACATGACGGTTTAGATGCAAGCACATTTTAAAAGCTTTGAGATTGGCCACTCAGTGGCCGAAACCTAAGTAGAACTGAAAAGTAGAAACAAAAATTGCGATTGATTGCTGACAGTTCCTACAGATTTGTTTAAATAAAATTCCACAAACGTTTTGTGTTAAAACGGGCGAGGGAGGCGGCAATTTAGCAGCTCGCACGGGGCGGCACCTAGTTTTGCGCCGGCCCTGCTTTTCGGACACAGTCTTTGTGCGCCGCACCGTCTATCTCCCATGATGCAACAGTATTGGCAACTCTGACAACACTACCTTCAGGTACAGAAGTAAAAGTTTCACCATTGCTGTCTATCTTTGCCATGATGCAATGTCGCTACCAACAAGACTACTCCTTAGTAGCATACTCGTTTTGTCTTGCGGTTGTAATCTTTTATAAGTCATTGGAACGTATTGTAAATCATCACACACACATATATATATAAACATCACTTATACATATACATACATATAATCATTTAAAGGCTATAACACATTATATACAGGAGAAAGTCATATAGCATATAACACGTAGCCTATATACAGTACACATTAATGACAAGTTAATAACACTTTTTCAAGTCCTTATAAGAATATAGTCCTTTACCTATTCTGATTCTAGGGTTACTAGCCAGTAGCTGTTTTCATGCTGCATATTAACAATTTCATAAGGTCCTTCGTACAATAACGACCACTTCTTATTTTTCCTTTTTATGGCGCAAGAATAAGGATGCGTTCTCAGTAATATGAGATCACCTATTTGATATTCTATAGTCTTAGAGATATATATGTCAAATTTCTTTTTACGTTTTTCTGCACTCACTTCTACAGCACGCAAAACATTACTTATGATAGCTTGTCGGTCATATTCATTACTATTCACTTTAGGAATGCTATTATACCATAAATTATCCTCAGATTCATCAAACATAATTTCATCTGGCGTATGCTTTGTAGATGGATGCCGAAGATTATTGTGAATGTTTTCAAATAACTTAATGTACTCCACCCATTTGGTGTGGCGATTTGATGCATAAGTTCTAATAAAGCGATTAAAGTCACGAAAAATCCTTCCACAGGCGAAGCTTCAGGGTGGTATTTAGATATAACAACTTTTTGTATATTTTGTTCTTGCAAGAAATCACTCCATTTCTTACTAGTGAAGTAGCTAGCATTATCAGACACTATAATTGATGGTTTGCCCACTTGAGCCAAATAAGTTCTGAAATTTCTAATTACTGCCGAAGTAGTTGCTGATTTTAGTGGGTACAATTTTAGTTTCGAAAAAACATCATAAATTGCCAACATATGCTTCATTCCACTCCTTCCAGTAGGTAGAGATCCACATAAATCACAAGACACTAATTCTAATGGTTTGCTTGGAATAATTGGATGTAGATAAGTTTTTCCTACTGTAGGATACTGGTTTAGCTTTCTGACAAATGACACAAGAGCGTAGATGCTGTTCTTTTCACATTAGGATAATAACAGTGTCTAAGAATTTTTTTAGCACATTTATTTGGTCCAAAATGACCCCAGACAAAGTGTGTAAACCAAATATTGACCACTGTTTCCTTTTCTATTTCCATTGAGGTAATTCATACTATGTTCATTTCCGTTATTGTTATTGTTACCGTTATTATTATTATTGTTGTTATTGTAGACACTGAAGCCCAAATTTCGACGCAGATTCCTTTTGTCGTTTTCAATTTGGTTCAGGATTTGTCTACCTGTGCTAGAAACGTTTCTACGTCATGGTCAGGTACATTCATTAATTTTTCTCGAAGTTCGATTGGCAGTCTTCCTTTTAAAATCTTTAAAACTTCACGTGTAGGTATTGGGTTATCCTAATAGCGGGTTTTATTAATGTATTTTTCAAAATATTTTCGAAGTGTTCCTTTCTTCGGGTTATAAAATTCAGGGTAGTAAATTTCATTTCGCAAACGTTCCTGTTTGTTTCTTGAAAAATATCTTTTGGTAAACAATTGTTCAAATTCGTCGGTAGATTCACACGTTTCTATAATTTCATTCGCCCAAAGCGCGGCCTCTCCTACGATGTGTAACACAATAAAATGCAGTTTACTATATTCATCCCAGTTGTACGGGAATACATTTCGGAAGCTTCGAATATAAATAATAGGATGTGTATCGTCTTTTTCTCACGAGAAAGTCTGAAAATATTTTCGGATCTCTGCCGGAGTATGTAAAATTTGTGCATCCATGGTTACACGGCTCTCTATAATTACATGCAACCGGACTTCTAGGCAAATCACATCTTCTATAATTCGCGCAATGAAACTTCGTAGTTCTGATTCCAGTAGGTGGTTGAGAAATATTATTTTCTGCTTCGGGCTCCGGAATTCCATAATTATGAGGATCCGGTTCTGTGCGTATGTTAGGTTGGCAATGTTGTGTTTTCCGTGTCCAGACGTGAATACCTTTACTAAAATTTTGCCAGTTGCTGGAATGTTCTGCACGAACATGCTCCGAAGTATTTGCTTCATGTGAAGGGCTAGTTTGATTATAATTACAGTTATTACTATTATTTTCATTATTATTTGACATTTTGTTAAAATTTGATTGCAGTTCATTTTCTTTTTTTTTATGGCGGTAGCCTGATTATCGAGGCAGTCCTGTACATTACTGTTAATTCGTTTTGACGATTCGTGTAGGAAATTATTTATTGTCTCATTAGCATTTACTTGAAGGTTCTGGAATTTACTATTTATTTCCTCGATCTTAGGTTGAGCTGTGTTTTGAAAATCTTTAATTTTGTTTACATCAGTTTATAATTCTTCTACCTTTTGTGGAACTTATCTAAAGATGACTTAAATCCTTCTACGTCTGTTCGTAAGTTTTTAAATTCCGATATTAAGTGATTAGTTATTCTGTCGCGACGTGTATCTCGCTCTTCAATTTCGGCTTTTAGGTTAATGGTGGCATTGTGTAGTTCTTGTTTTAAATATTCATTCTGTCCATCCAAACCAAGTTTTAAAAAATTCATAGTTTTTACGAGTTTCTGCTCGGATTTCGTTAATGGTTTCTTCCTGGCGTTTGAATTGTTCATTTATTTGTCTGCAGTGTTTGTCTAATTTTATTGTGTGTTCTTCCCGAACAAGTTTCATTTGCTGATTCAGCTTTTGTGTTTGTTTAGCCTGTTGTTCTAATTTTTGCAGAATCAAAGCAAATAGATCTACCATATTAGCCGTATGGTTATTCGGATTCAAAATTTGCACTCGCGGAGATTCTGTTGTAAACTCGTCACCTCGCGATGTGCTTGGTTGTGGATTGAAATTTCCAATAGATTGAGGTTACGGCCCATCCTCGGCATGTTCACCTAATTCTGGTTCAGAATACCATTCCCAGTCTATTTCATTCCTCACGTTCAAATTGTCTTGTGATCGAGTCATCATTCGGTTTGTGGGTTCCACTTCTGACCTGCATGTACGCCTAACCATAATATTGTCGCGTTGCAATGGAAGCAGGCTTGACTTCGAAGGCAACTGACCACAGCACTTATACTCAAAACACGTTTATTACGAACTTAACATGCACGCACCACTGACTGCCTCTCGGGCAGAGTGCTCTGCTATTTATACACAGATAGAATTTACCAGAAATTAGAAGAACAGTTAACATAAGACACAAGTAGAATTTACAAGTGAACATAAGAAAGATGTAGAACATTCTGGAATTGTTCATTACAAAGAAATTGTAACGCTATCCCCTGCGCCACGCCGGCAGTCGGTGTACGTGCTGTCTCGTGGCATTGCTCCCTCTCCCGGAAAAACAGCGACCCGCTGTCATGTTCCCTGTGCAGCCAGCTGCAATGTCTTGGATCTTGACCTTGTCATGGGTCCTCTGTATGGTAGTTCGTCCTTAGAGTCCTTGAACAAGAAGCCATTGTCACCTACCTGCTCGCCAGGATCGTAGAAAGGCTTCATGCGCAGAACGTGAACAATGTCTCTTCGTTTTTGTTGTTTCGACGACGGCTCATAATCCTCAACTTCGTATGTGACGTCTGACAGGCGGCGTATGACACGATACGGACCAAAGTATCACTTCAATAATTTTCTGACAGTCCAGACATGTCCGTATGCGAGCCAGCTTCGACCCTGGTGATGAGCTGTTTAACATAGTCATCCTGAGTGTCGTCTGATTGGAAAGGGAACAGCGTATCCATTGTCGTCTCAGCTTCACGGTCATGGAGCAGGAAAAACGGCATGAAGCTTGTGGTGCCTTGTCTTGCGGTATTGTAAGCAAATGTCACGACTGGCAGAATTGTATCTCAATCCTTCTGCTCAACATCAACGTACATCGACAGCATATCGGCTAACTTCTTGTTGAAACGTTCCGTAAGACCATTTGTATGAGGATGGTATGCAGTTGCCATTCTGTGGACAATGTCGCACCGTGGCATTACCTCTGATGCTAGTTTTGACTGGAATACTTTTCCATGGTCAGATATCATGACACGTGGTGCTCCATGCTTCAAAATGATGTCTTCTACAAGGAATTTTGCGATCTCTGGAGCTTCTGCAGTCGGCACAGGTTTGGTGACAGGGTAGCGTGTGAGGTAGTCAGTGCAGACTATTATCCATCGGTTACCGGTTGTCGACTTCGGGAACATCCCTAAAAGATCGATCCCAACTCGGTGGAATGGAGCTGCTGTCGGCGGAAACGGTACGAGATGCCCTGGACGTAATAGCGGCACATGCTTCCGTCGCAGGCACTCTTTACAGTGACTCACATAGTGCTTGACAGATCGGTAGAGACCTTTCCAGTAATACCTGCGTCTGATTCTGTCTAGGGTCTTCAAGATGACGTTGAGCTCACCGTCCTGGATTGGTTCAGCTGTCCTGATACACATTCCCTTTGGGATAAGTTATGACTGCTCGTGACAATTTCTGATCCAAATCTCTCCTTGACCACCGGTAATGGTTATGATAGCCGCTGGTATGTAAATTTCTTTTGTGAGCCTGATAAACTTTTTACTATCAACAAGCACTTCACAGTTTAATCACCCATCTGTATTTGTGACAGCAACTCTTCTCATCGTCAACGGCGGGATCGTCACATTGTCAACGGCAAATAACTTCCCAGAAAATTCTGTATTACGCGCATCCCAGATGACTGGATATTGGAGCATCGTGGAAATATTTGAGAATAGCTGGCTGGAGATGAGCTGGAATGACCAGTAGCCATTTGGGGCCCAGTGGATCGTAGGTGCTCTTATACAATGTTCCGTTTATATGTTGGAACTCTCCATTGGTCGGATCTCCTTTCTCCAAGGCCTCTATCGTTTTCAATAGTGCTGGATCTTCCTTCTGTTCAGCTGTAACGTCATCTAATTCAGTGATGGCTGAAATTTCATTCATGCCTTTGTGTTACACTAATGGATTCCTCGAAAGGCAGTGGGCATCCTTGTGTTTGCGCCCGTTCTTGAATACCACTGTGACATCGTACTCTTGGAGTCTTAGTGTCCATCTTGCTAGTCGACCTGATAGATCCTTCAAGCTAGTGAGCCAACACAAAGAATGGTGGTCTGTCACGACGGTGAATCGTTTGCCGAATAAATACGGCTGGAACTTGTTGATGGCCCAGATAACTGCGAGGCATTCTTTTTCAGTTGTAGAGTAGTTTATCTCGGACTTTGAGAAACGAGGAACAGTCACTCTTGTTTGGTCGTTGTCGGTATGTAACAACAGAACACCCTGACTTAAAGATAATGCATGCCGTTGTGCAAAATAACCTCGAACCAGAGGCCGATCAATGTCTTTGGCTCTGGCAGGCCACCATGAGCGAACAAAACGTGCTACCACACTTAGGTCTGCATCCGCAGCTGTTTTTTTTTTTTTGTGCAACCTGACGAGAGTTCAAAGGGAAGTCCGCGACGGCGGAAGCATCTGGCAACATGCCATTTCTGAAGAATCAAATGACACATCCTGGTCAACCGGAAGTCGGGAAAGTGTGTCCGCGTTGGCATGTTGAGTGGTAGGTCGGTACAAAATCTCATACTGATTATTTACAATATCAAGGATCACCTCTGAAGCTTTTGTGCCGTTCGTGGCAGTATTGGCTTTGTGGGTGAGAACAACGACGTGAGAGGCTTATGGTCTGTCAACAAATAGAATTTTCTGCCATAGAGATAATGATGAAACTTTGTGACGCAGTTAATGATTTCTAAGGCCTCCTTTTCTATCTGACTGTAATTCTGTTGCGTTGGCGTCAGTAGCTTGGATGCAAAGGCAGTAGGACGAGCGTGAGATCCAATACGATGCGACAATACTGCGCCCAGACTGTAAGAAGAGGCATTCACTGCTAGCACTACAGGCTTCTTTGGGTAAAAGGGAATCAAACATGCATCACTGAGTAGTGCAGACTTTAATTTGTCAAAGGTAACCCGGCAAACTTTAGACCATTCAAAAGGAACATTCTTCCTACGTAAGTTATGCAGTGGAGCTGCAATCTGAGAGGTATTGGGAATAAATCTGAAATAATAGTTAAGCTTTCTCATTACTGCTTGCAATTCGTGCACATTCTTAAGAGGAGGCAAGTCTTTGATTGCTCGAAGATGTGAGTGTAAGGGATGGATCCCTTGGGCATTAATCACGTAGCCTAGGTACTCCCATGAACCACAGACATTGCCGAGGTGGGGTGGCTTGCGTGCCTCAATTATACAGATAGCCGTACCGTAGGTGCAACCACAGCGGAGGGGTATCTGTGGAGAGGCCAGACAAACGTGTAGTTCCTGAAGAGGGGGAGCAGCTTTTTCAGTAGTTACTGGGGCAACAGTCTGGATGATTGACTGAGCTGGCCTTGTAACATCAGCTATTGTGGCTTTGCCACACAGCTACTGCGAACGGCTGAAAGCAAGGGGAAACTACAGCCGTTACCTTTCCCGAGGACATGCAGCTCTACTGTATGAACATATGATGATGGCATCCTCTCGGGTAAAATATTCCGGAGGTAAAATAGTCCCCCATTCGGATTTCCGGGCGGGGACTACTCAGGAGGATGTGATCATCAGGAAAGACAATACTGGCTTTCTACGGGTCGGAGCGTGGAATGTTAGATCCCTTAATCGAGTAGGAAAATTAGAAAATTTAAAAAGGGAAATGGATAGGTTGAAGTTAGATATAGTAGGGATTAGTGAAGTTCGGTGGCAGGATGAACAGGATTTCTGGTCAGGTGAGTACAGGATTATAAATACAAAATCAATTGGGGGTATCACAGGAGTAGGACTGATAATGAATAAGAAAATAGGAATGCGGGTAAACTACTATGACCAGCACAGTGATCATCATTGTCAAGATAGACACGAAGCCAACACCGACAACAGTAGTACAGGTTTATATGCCAACTAGCTCTGCCGATGATGAGGAAATCGAAGAAATATATGAGGAGCTAAAGGAAATTATTCAGACAATTAAGGGAGAGGAAAACTTAATTGTTATGGGAGACTGGAATTCGGTAGTAGGACAAGGAAGGGAAGGGAGGATAGTAGGTGAATATGGTCTGGGCAAAAGGAATGAAAGAGGAAGCCGCCTGGTAGAATTTTGCACAGAACATAATTTAGTTATAACAAACACCTGGTTCAAGAATCACAAACGAAGGTTGTATACGTGGAAGAGACCAGGAGACACCGGAAGATACCAGATAGATTTTATAATGGTGAGACATAGATTTCGGAACCAGGTTCTACAGTGTTAGACATATCCAGGGGCAGATATAGACTCTGACCATAACTTGGTTATGAACTGTAGGCTGAAACTAAAGAAACTACAAAAAGGTAGGAAAATAAGGAGATGAGACCTGGATAAATTGAAGGAACCTGCGGTTCTTAAGAATTTCAGGGGGAGCTTTAGACAACAATTGACAGAAACAGGGGAAAATAAAACAGTAGAGGAGGAATGGGTAAAATTGAGAGGTGAAATAGTGAAGGTAGCAGAGGACAAAATAGGTAGGAAGGCAAGACCTACAAAAAATCCTTGGATATCACAGGAGATACTAAATTTAATCGATGAAAGGAGAAAATATAAAATGCAGTAAATGAAACAGGCAAAATGGAGTACAGACGACTAAGAAATGAGATTGACAGGAAGTGCAAAATGGCTAAGCAGGAGTGGCTAGAAGGCAAATGCAAGGATGTAGAAGAATGTATAAATAGGGGGAAAATAGATACAGCCTACAGGAAAATAAAAGAAACATTTGGAGATACGAAAAACAGCTCTATGAATATCATAGACACTGATGGAAAACCAGTTCTCAGCAAAGAAGGGAAAACTGAAAGGTGGAAAGAGTATATAGAGGGGCTCTACAAAGGAAATGAACTTCGAGACAATATTGTAGGAAGGGAAGAGGATGTAGATGAAAATGAAATAGGAGATACTGTACTGAGAGAAGAATTTGACAGAGCACTGAAAGACCTAAGTCGAAACAAGGCCCCTGGAGTAGATGATATTCCCTCAGAGCTACTGAAGTCTCTGGGAGAACCAGCCATGACAAAATTGTTTCACCTGGTGTGTAAGATGTATGAGACAGGTGAAATACCCTCAGACTTTAAGAAAAATGTTATAATCCCCATTCCAAAGAAAGCAGGTGCAGACAGGTGTGAAAACTACAGAACCATCAGTTTAATAAGTCATGGTTGCAAAATATTAATGCGAATTATATACTGAAGGGTGGAAAAGCTGGTAGAAGCCGACCTCGGGGAAGATCAGTTTGGGTTCAGGAGAAATGTAGGAACACGGGAGGCAATACTCACTTTACGGCTTATCCTAGAAGACAGATTAAGAAAAGGCAAACCTACATATCTAGCTTTTGTAGATTTGAAGAAGGCTTTTGACAATGTTGATTGGAATAAACTCTTTCAAGTTCTGATGCAAGCAGGAGTAAAATATAGGGAACGTAAGGTTATTTACAACTTGTACAAACACCAGACGGCGGTTGTCAGAGTTGAAGGGCATGAAAGGGATGCAGTGGTTGGAAAGGGAGTAAGACAGGGTTGTAGTCTTTCTCCATTGTTGTTCAATTTGTACATTGAGCAAGCTATAAAGGAAAGCAAGGAGAAATTTGGCGAAGGAATTAAAGTTCAGGGGGAAGAATTAAAAACATTGCGTTTTGCCGACGACATAGTAATTCTGTCAGATACAGCAAAGGACATGGAAGAGCAATTGAACGGAATGGACAGTGTGCTGAAAAGTGCATATAAGATGAACATTAACAAGAGGAAAACTAGGGTAATGGAGTGCAGTGTAAGAAAATCAGGTGATGCCGAAGGAATTAGATTGGGAAACGAAGCAATAAAAGAGGTAGATGAGTTTTGTTACTTGGGCAGTAAAATAACAAATGATGGTCGCAGTACAGAGGATATAAAATGCAGAATGGCAATGGGTAGAAAAGCGTTCTTGAAAAAGAGAAATTTGTTAACATCGAATATTGATTTAAACCTAAGGAAGTCCTTTCTGAAGGCATTTTTATGGATTGTTGCCTTGTATGGGAGTGAGACATGGACGATAAACAGTGCGGACAGGAGGAGGATTTAGGCTTTTGAAATATGGTGCTACAGAAGAATGCTGAAGATTAGTCGGAGGGATCGCGTAACTAATGAACAGAAATGGGGAGAAAAGGAATTTCTGGCATACCTTGACTAAAAGAAGGGATAGATTGGTAGGACACATTCTTAGACATCAAGGAATTGTGAATTTACCGTTGGAGGGAAGTGTATGGGGAAAAAATCGCAGGGAAAGACCAAGAGATGGATACAGTAAGCAGATTCAGACAGATGTAGGTTGTCGCTCTTATGTGGAGATGAAGAGGCTTGCTCAGGATAGGGTATTGTGGAGAGCTGCATCAAACCAGTCTCCGGACTGAAGACCACAACAACAACAACAACAACAGGTACTCTGTTTCAGTCTGAAAGAACGAACACTTTGCTTTATTGCAACGTAGACCTGCTGCAGTCAACACTTTGAAAAGGCACTCCAGGTTTGATAAATGTTCTTCAACTGTGCGCCCTGAAGCCACAATATCATCTAAATATTTCGAACAGCATGGTACAGAAACTGTTAGCTGTTCCAAAAAACGCTGAAAAATAGCGGGGACGGAAGAACTGCCAAAGGGTAGGCGTTGAAATTGAAAAAAGCCCATGTAAGTATTAATAACGAAAAACTTTTTTGACTCGTCAGCAAGTGGAATCTGTAAGTATGCCTCTGCTAAATCAATCTTAGAAAAGAAGCGAGACTGTCCTAATTTGTCCATAAGTTCGTCAGGTCTGGGCAGGGGATAAGTGTCTACAATTGTTTGACTGTTCACTATTGATTTGAAGTCCGCACAGAGACGAAGTTTTCCCGACGGCTTGGGTATAATTACTAAAGGCGAGGCCCACTGACTCGCAGAAACAGGAGAAATCACACCACTATCTTGCCAACATTTAAGTTCCTCAGCAACTTCATACCGAAGGGCGATAGGCACTGGTCTAGCTTTACGAAATTTTGGAACTGCAGATTCTTTCAAAGTTACATGTGCCACGAAGTCTTTTGCACAACCTAGTTCCGGCGAAAACTAGTCACTATATTTTTCACACAATGCATTGATTTTGTCCTGAGGCACTATTGACGAAATTTGAAGCACATCTCTTTGAATTGATAAGCCAAACAAGTCGAATGCATCTAGTCCAAAAATGTTCTGTGTAGATTTGGCCTGAAGAATGACAAAAGTAACTGTTTTTGTTACAACTTTAAAAGAGGCGGGCAGGCTACACGTTCCTTGCACGGGAATATTTTGACATGTATACGCTGTTAGCACTTGTTGAGACGGCGACAATTTTGGTGAACACTGAAGTTCATAAGCGTCTTTATTCATTAATGTGACAGCGGAACCAGTGTCGAGCTGAAATTGCACAGTCTTATTTTCTATAGAAAGAGTCACAAAAAGTTTTTGCTTTTGGCGCTCGACAGGAGCGCGAATGTGGGCAACGTCTGCTACAGTTTGTTTCCTGCACTTGCACATGCGCGGGCTGCATACGGAAGGAGGCGGCGCAGAATCGGCACACAGCAGATTAATATCACTGTCCCTAGATGGCACTACCGCCGGATCGGCGTCTGAGCAATGCGAGGCTACTACAGATTCACCAGCTACTGCACTAAAATTACTTTGAGCAGCTACATCAAGTCTACTGTCACTATCTACACAGTACTGGGCACTATTACCATAAGAAGTTGCAGAAGGCACTAGGTTCACTACTGGATTGCACTGTACATAGTCATTATGCTTGTCTCGAACCCTTTTCCGTTGCACAGATTTACGCGCTCGGCGACGCTTGCTACGTGGTGCACTACATAGTTTTGCAGTAGGCACAGAAGAAGTACCTTGCATTTTAGAATCTAGAGAATCACTGTCCAAATCCAAAGCGCATATGACATTTACAGTATGAACTGTTCTCGCACTCTGCGAAGTACTATTCCTAACGGCACCATTCTTTGAAATTTTGTTTTGCATACACACTGTTTGTACATGTCCCGACCTTCCATATTGATAACAAATGGCGTTGCGACTTGGGCAGTGCGCACGTTTGTGGCGAGTTGCACACTGGGGGCAAGACTTACGAACATTTTTCTGAAAAGAGCGTCGGCGCCCGTTTGTCAAATTACTTTGTTTAACACGACGGAGCGACCTTTGTGTCGCACTTTAACACTGGCCACTGTTCACTGTCTGTTCAGCACGGCCGGTAGTGCTATACTGATAACTGTGACTACGAAAGCGTCCGTTGCGGCGCACTGAGTTAACACTGTGGCTTTGCATTTCTACATCTGCTAAGTCAAAAGTATCATACGCTTCTACAAGCTGCAGTACACTGTCTAATGAAGGGTCAGACTGTTTTAGAATTGCTGCCCTAATTCTGGGGTCGTGAATGTTCTGCGTAATCGCATCTCTCAACATAACGTCACTATAAGAACGTCCACAAGAGCAAGTAAAATTACATTTGCGGGTTAAGCCCTTCAACTCCGTAATCCATTGCGTGTGGGTCTGGTCCGGTGATTTTTTTAGTCTGAAAAATCGGTACAGCGCTCAGCTACGAGAACTTTTCTCTCATAATGAGAATTCAGTGCCTCTACTATTTGTTCAAAGTCTACATCACGAGGAGATGCATGGAGGAAAAGTTTCTGCCGTAACACGAAGGTGTTGAGGCCCACAACGGAGAGGAACAGATGCTTTATAGTCTGACCTGTAATTTGATGAGCCGCGACGAGTTCCTGAAATTGCGCCAGGTAATCACTCCATTCTTCCTCACGTTCGTTGTACTGGCAAAACGTAGGAAGCAGTGCGGCTGCAGATGTGGGCGGCTGTTGTTGGTGGTGAGCTGCCTGTGCCATTAACTGTGACACCTCTTGGAGTAGTTGCGTGATTTGCGCTGTCTGTAACTGAATAATTTCCATTAAGTTTGGGTTCGGGATAGTGGCCATGCTGACCGATTAGGCGCCGCGCATACAAGTAAATTAGAACAACACACAAATGCCATGTGAAATGAGGACGCACTGCAACAAAAAAGTCCACAAAACACGTAACTGAATATGTTCCCCCAAAAATCTTATAATAAGGGTGGGTTGGCGGGAGCAATTTCTGTGTGCTCCGACTGTTGCTGTCAGGCTTCTGCAAGCGGGCTGGTCTACGGTTCTTCTATCGCTCTTTGTCGCCACTTTTGTATCCCATTCTCGTCGCCACTTTTGTGTCTCGTCCTCTGGTTGTCGTAGGTGTCGGTGGCCGAGTAGAAAGAGACCGACACAGGAATAAAGGATGCACGCTTGTGCGGTATGGAGGTGAGCAGCCAGTGAGACAGCAGAAACTAGAAACACTAGAGTAAATTAGAACGAGATATATATTTCATAGAGACTTAGTAATACTTAACTTTTACATAGTTCTTGACTGCAGAATGCTGATACATAGATTATCTAGAGGCCTGCCTACTGATGATTACTAGTGCCTATCCGATAGCCAAGTCTTAACTGGTGCCTATCTGATTCCCAAGTGTTAACTGGTTCCTATCTCAGTCCCAAGTGATCGATGCAGCAGTCGTGGCCAAGAGCGGAGTTGCAACAGAGTGCGCTCGTGGCTGACGTCGTGCGTGCATGGCGGCGCGCGGCGTAAGTATGTGGCGCGTACTTCATACTTGTGCGACACTACACGCCTCCCCCCCAAACCGCCGCGCCGTCATGGGGTAGGGCTGAGGGCCATGGCGACGACACTGGGAGGAGGGCCTGGGCGGGGGCGTTACTGGTGGGACAGGCGTCGTAGCAGAGGCTGGGATCGAGAAGCCGTCCGCACCCCAATATCCACCTTGCGATCCCCCGGGAAACACACCAAAACCAGGGGAAGGGCGCACGCCTCCGCCCAGAGGGAGCAGGTCATCTTCTTCTGAGGTGTGTGGCGCAAGCTGCGGGGGGGGGGGGGGGGGCACGCACGGTCCCAGAGTTCCTCTCGGTGACGCTGTCATCTGCGGCGGCGACAGCGTTGGAGGCTCCTCGATCTCCATAGGTATGATCTCGTAGTCCGGGAACGCTGGGCCCGGCGGCGAGCGATGTGGCTGTGCTCCCTGTCCGTGAACTGGGTCTGGAATCAAGAAACCAGAGACAGGATGCGTGCATGGCAGCGCGCGGTGTAAGTACGTGGCGCGCACTTCATACTTGTGTGACACCACACAAATGGCATTAATTTAAATTCATAGAGGCCGTCAGGTGTAATAAAAGCCGTCTTCTCCCTGTAAGCTTCGTCAACCTCGATTTGCCAGTAACCTGTCTGCATGTCCATAGTTGAGAAGTATGTAGCTCCTATCAAGCAGTCTAAGGTGACGTCAATGCGCGACAATGGGTAGACATCTTTCTTTGTGATTCTCTTCAGCCGCCGATAGTCGACACATAATCGCCACGTGCAATCCTTCTTCTTTACGAGGACCACCGAAGACGACCAAGGACTCTCCGAAGGTTGAATAATGTCATCTCGCAACATCTTCTCCGCTTCCTCCCGAATTATCCGTCTTTCAGCTGGCGACACTCTATAGGAACGCTGGCTAATTGGCGGATGATCCCCAGTATTGATATGGTGCTTTATCGTGGGCCGTTTCGTCTGGCTTTTCCCCTGCTGAGGTGTAAATGCACCCGAAAATTGGCGTAGTATACCTAACACCCGCTGGCATTGTTCCTTGGTCAGTCCAGGCCCTATTGGCAGTTCCACGTTTGTTTCCTACAGCTTATTGTCTGTACTAACAGCAGGGCGTGGGTCTTCATTGATGACTTTGAGCTCACCGTCCTGGATTGGTTCAGCTGTCCCGATACACATTCCCTTCTGGATAAGTTGTCACTGCTCGTGACTATTCGTGAGCCAAATCTCTTCTTGCTTATGATGGTCGCTGGTATGTAAATTTCTTTTGTGAGCCTGATAAACTTTTTACTATCAACAAGAACTTCACAGTTTAACCGCTCATCTGCGTTTGTGACTGCAACTCTTCTCATCGTCAACGGCGGGATCGTCACATTCTCAAAGGCAAATAACTTCCCAGAAAATTCTGCATTACGTGTACCCGTCAAAACAACTTCTTCAATTTGCAGCTCAGATCTTCCACAGTCATTGATAGCTTGGGATGCCTGAAGGAAGTCCCATCCGTGGATGACATTGTGACAAATTAACACGACAACACGACAAATTCAAACGGCTGGGTCCTGTTGTTGGTGGTTATTCTTGCGACACAAGTTCCTGCTGGCTGGACGTACTTTTCATTCGTGACCTTCAGCACAGTTGCCCCCGCATCACAGAACATTGTCTTCTTTAGTGTGCGGCGGTAGTTATCCGACAATACGGAGAAAGACACCCCTGAATCAACAAGAGCTCGGACAGGTTGGCCGTCGATTATTACGTCGATGAGATTCTTAGCGACTGTCGGCCATGGAGGATTTTCATCTGCGGTGGCCTCACCTTCGTAGATGGTCGCCTCGCTTAGTTTTCCTGGGCGCGGCGGCTAGGGGAGCGGCTGGTACCTCTGTACGGCGACGGTGAACGGCTGCGGCGCGTCGGGGAGCGACCTTGTCTAGGGTACGGCGATGGGCTTCTTCCCATAGGTCGACGGAACTCATCAGCAAGTGATTGCCTGGGATAGAACTGCTCTGATGGCTGACGTCTTGCGGCAAAATAATCGTCGAATACTCGCCTCCTCTCTCTGTAGTAGCGTACGACATGTCCAGGGCACCCATAGTGGAAACACAGTGGTGTGTTGTCTTCTGTCCTCCAGACGTCTGTTCTTCTGCGTGGCGTCATAGTAACCGGGGGAGTTGGTTGTGGTCGCGTCCGCCGGTTCATGGGCTGCCGTTTGGCGGCTGCAGCGTAAGTCATAGCAGAGCGACACCATTCTTCACGTCGGGTGCGATTGATGGGGCAGACAGGAGCTAATGTCTGAAATACCTCTTCCTCAACGGCGTCGGCTTCCTCGTGACTTACAGGGGTTACATCCATGTCCATAACCTGAGGCTCGCTCGATCTCATTGTCCTTGTCATAAAGTGTTGTAATTCTTCTCTCACAATTTAGCGTATAAGAGAAGAAAAGTCATGCTGGTCTTCCACAACGGCCATAGGGACTACATTGGGGAGTCGGTCATACTTCTTTCGTCCTACCCTCCTTTGTTGCATCTCTTCAATACGCTGGCACCACTTGATGAACTCTTCCGTCGTAGCGACGTCTTTTATCAGAAGGGCTTGGTACATGTCTTCTGCTATACCCTTCATCAGGTACGTGATTTTGTCGGCCTCAGTCATGTTCGGATTGACTATGTTACACAGGGCCAGCACATTCTGTATGTATGATTGTGTCAGCTCACCATGTCGTTGGGCCCGGTTCTTCAGTTGTTCTTTCGCCGAGCGGATTTGTCGCTGGCGGTCTCCAAACGTCTTCTTCAGTTCCTCCTGGAACGTCTCCCAGTCATTCAACTTACCTTCGTTGTTTTCAAACCATTGCTGGGCTGTTCCATCCAGGTAGAAATAAACGTTGGCCAAGCACATCGTATGATCCCACCTGTTGTACTTGGCGACTCGGTCGAACCCTTTTAGCCATTTGTTAGGGTCCTGTCCAGCGTCTCCAGAAAACACCGACTGGTGTCTGATGTGCAGCTGGCTTACCGCTGGTTTCGTGTCCGTCGTTCTTCTGATGATACGGACTTTTAGAAGGACGTACTCGGTATATCCCTTGTATTCCGGTTCCAGTCCGTGTAAGCGACGGCTCTTACGTTGCCTAATCGCAGCCACGGTGATGCAGCTGTTGCACGGGATACCCGGCTCCTCCACCAAACAATGTCGCGTTGCAATGGAAGCAGGCTTGACTTCGAAGGCAACTGAACACAGCACTTATACTCAAAGCACGTTTATTACGAACTCAACGTACACGCAGCACTGACTGCCTCTCGGGCAGAGTGCTCTGCTATTTATACACAGACAGAATTTACCAGAAATTAGAAGAACGGTTAACATAAAAACAAGTAGAATTTACAAGTGAACATAAGAAAGATGTTCTGGAATTGTTCATTACAAAGAAATTGTAACGCTATCGCCTGCGCCACGCCGGCAGTCGCCATACCTTCTGTCTCTCGGCATTGCTCCCTCTCCTGGAAAAACAGAGACCCGCTGTCATGTTCCCTGTTTTTGTGTCATGTTTCTATTCAGTATCTAACACTATATTTATCACACAATTTAAAAGTTTACAATTCCTACTCACTTAAATTCAAGATAGGACCACTTCCAGTAGATAAATCTCGTGTTTGAATAGACATTATTGAGCTGAGTTATGTGGCGTTGCCTAAATCATTTGCACTCGTAAAAATAAAACGTTTTTTATTAATTAATCATCTAATATATAATGCGAGTGTCCGTATATTTCTACGTGTTGCATACAAATCTACAGTTTTGTTCCAATCTTTATGAAATTTTGTACACGTAAGTTTCAATCCATGAGGAGGGTCGCCGTAAGTGTAAGAATCACATACGATATACAGTTCACGAGATATGACGTCATGAACAATGAGATGCGCGAAAAACTGCTGCATTTTGCGACAATGCTGCTCATTTTCTCCTAAACCATTCGACCGATTTCAACCAAATTTGGTACACACATTCCTTACCCTTACCGTGAGGTAACAATTTCAGCATGGTTAAGAATCACATACGGCACATGGTTCAAAAGATATTACGTCATAACCAATAGAAATCGCAAAAAATGCCACATAATGCGGAGAGACTTTAAAAATACGCTATTTGAGAATGAGAGTAGTTATCGACTTGCAACAAGCTTTAAACATAATTTAAAACGTTTATTAAACTTTTTTTCGCTGACATTCAAAGCAAAAGAAAAAAGTTTCTCGCTTACTACTTTTCCGCTGTTTATGGAGTAAAACTATGTCATTCGGTACGACGTTACAATTTAAAGCTTCTACACTACAAATTGTAGCCGCAGGAAATTTTGCAGACGGTATACAAACATATAGTTGAGTATACCTTCTAAATTGTACCACAGTACGACACGTAGTTCATGAGATGTGAGAACATAAACAGTAACGTTCCGCTGTTCATGGACTAAAACTACGGCTTTCGGTATGACGTTACAATTTATAATTTTTACACTAGAAATTGAAGCTGCAGGAAATTCATTAAAATGTTCAAATGTTTGTATAGTCTATGGGACTTAACTTCGGGGTCATCAGTCCCTAAACTTACAAACTACTTATGAACTGCTTACGAACTGCTTACGAACTAGGACGGTACAAATATCAATGCCCGACGGGGGATTCGAACCCCCGACCGTAGTGTACGTGCAGACCGTGACTGGAGCGCCTTAGTCTCCTCGGCCACCGCGGCCGGCTGCAGGAAGTTTTACAGACAGTATACACGCATAGAGTTGAGTGTACCTTCTAAATTGTATCGCTGTACGACACGTAGTTCATGAGATATGAGGACAAAAGCAGTAACGTTTATGGAAAATCGCCCCATCACGGACCAAGTTTTAATCTATTACTTCGTTACTACTAATTTCATTCGCAAGAAATTTAACAGACATACAGCTCTTATACAAATGAATACATACCTGAAAAATTGGCAGGCGTAAATAAATAAATACCCGGGCAGCGCCGGGTTTTCAGCTAGTTATCTATATTTTATATATCATTATTATTTCGGAAATATTAGCCTATGCATAGTGTTTGACTGCAGGATAACAGGTACAATGTGCTGTTTGCAGGTTTTGTACTTGCCGGGCATGATAGCTGACATGTATCGTTCGACCCTTAGACAACATCGAGACATAATTCAGTTACTGAGCCGTACATATCCCATTACGTGTACGTTTTGTTTGGCCAATTCAACTTGGTGTGGTCAATACGCGTCGGTTCGTAAAGTCGTAATTGGCTTTTCTCGTCCTAGATATGAATCTAATTCCTTTAGAATTTCAGCTGTAATACCAACACGTTACAGTTATTTGCGACCCAGGTCTCTAATCTATTACATAATAGACGGTTTGCGTGTGGGCTCTGAGCATATCAGGTTTGCAGCAGTTGCATGCGTGAGACATGGCAGCAATAATTAGGAAGGGGGACAACAAGACGGAAGAGTAGGCAGTGCAAACAGCGGTCCACGGAAAGGTAATCACACTGCGGCCACATGGATTGAAATTGCAAGGGGGTCACCAATTGTCACTGTGTCAGAACAGTAGTGGGCCTGTTAGCCCTGAATCTGGAAGGGATAGTGCATATAGGGAAACTGTAGGTGGGGCTACTAGTCAAAGATCAATGGGAGATAATTTTGAAATGAAGAATACAATGCCGCGGTGGAGTAGCCGAGCGGTCTAAAGCACCTCGCTGCGGAGCGCGCGGTTGCTCGCCGTGGAGGTTCGAGTCCTCCCTGGGGCATGGGTGTGTGTGTTTTTACGTAGGTTAGTTTACCTAAGTTTAAGTAGTTTGTAAGCTAAGGACTGATGACCACGCAGTTTGGTCCGATAGATTTACAGATATTTGAACATTTTTGAAGGATACAATGTGTCAGTTAATGCGAAAGATTGGGGAAACGAAAACAGATATGAAATCAGATAGAGGTAATATTAATACTAAATGGATTGTGTTAAATACGATATTATGCGTAATGAAAATATGAAGATAGACAATGTTTAGACAGATATGGATAATGGAAATCCAAAGACTTATATTGGTCAAACAGATATGGGTAGTATGAAGTTTGAATTAAACGCAATTTTTGGGAGGATGTAAATTCAGAGGCGGAAAATATTAGATCTGAAATAGAGGGAATAGTAGACATTAGGTCAGATGTGTCGAAAATTTCATGAAGGTTGGCATTGTGAATGACTTGCCGGGCGCCGTGGCTCAGCGCGCCCGGTCAGAGGGCTGAACGCCCTCTGTAATAAAAAGAAGCTGAGCCAAGAACACGTCGAACCAAAACGAACAAACATGATCAGCGCCCGCAAGGACCAGAACTAACCATAGAGCAATAAAAAAAAAAAAAAAAAAAAAAAAAAAAAAAAAAAAAAAAGCGGTCTAAAGCACCTCGCTGCGGAGCGCGCGGTTGCTCGCCGTGGAGGTTCGAGTCCTCCCTGGGGCATGGGTGTGTGTGTTTTTACGTAGGTTAGTTTACCTAAGTTTAAGTAGTTTGTAAGCTAAGGACTGATGACCACGCAGTTTGGTCCGATAGATTTACAGATATTTGAACATTTTTGAAGGATACAATGTGTCAGTTAATGCGAAAGATTGGGGAAACGAAAACAGATATGAAATCAGATAGAGGTAATATTAATACTAAATGGATTGTGTTAAATACGATATTATGCGTAATGAAAATATGAAGATAGACAATGTTTAGACAGATATGGATAATGGAAATCCAAAGACTTATATTGGTCAAACAGATATGGGTAGTATGAAGTTTGAATTAAACGCAATTTTTGGGAGGATGTAAATTCAGAGGCGGAAAATATTAGATCTGAAATAGAGGGAATAGTAGACATTAGGTCAGATGTGTCGAAAATTTCATGAAGGTTGGCATTGTGAATGACAAAAACAGCTCTGTAGATAAAGATTTTGGCGAACAAGAGGTAAAGGTACAGGACGAACTAGGCAGCAGATAAATCTGTACACAGGAAAAGCGCCCTTGAAACAGCAACAAGTAATTCTGTAAGCAACGTGACTACTAGGGTGGTGGATTGAGTAAGACGAATAGTACAAAATATCCAACAGATGAAGATGGGAATAGAAGACGAAAGTGTGCGACTACGGCAGCAGATCGAAGATGTACGTGCACAGATGAGTATTTTAGCTTCTAGGCAGATGAATAGTATGGTAAATGTACTATAGGTTCATGCTGGAATCACAAATTGTTTTGCGAACGATGGAAAGTATCACCCTATTGCTTTCTACATGTTAAGTCTGTGCAGGATAAAAAAAATTGTGAAACGACACTTAGAACGTGGAGCATAATCAAGGGCTAATTCAAACAGTGAAGTATTTACTACCTATGATATATTGTGTAAAAGTTGTCTCTTGAACAAATTCTGGAGTGAAGCAAAGCAAACGTGATTACAGAATGACGTTTTAAATGGTAGAAGCTACAATCAAAGTCTTGGTTTAATGTGGGAGTTTTTAGTGCATTAATTTCATATGAAACGTTCACTGGGATGTTTAAGTGAAGTCATTTTTTTAAAATGGAAACGGCAATTTTCAGATTGGGTATAATAATTATCAGAAAATAAATGGGAATGGGAATTTTCATAATTGGAATCGCGGTCAGGAAAATAAATTTGAGAGATGAGGCAAACACGGGAATCCGAATCGGGATAAGCGGTTGGGAAACTGAATTTCGCCGCGTCTGAACTTCAGGGATGGCAGAATAAATCGGTGTTGATTACGACACGAGGAAATACAAATTCTGGGCAGTCGAAAATGCAGGAAATGGAGCACATATGGTGGAAATGTGTTGTGAAAAGAGAATGTTGAGGGAACGAATGTGAGTGTGACAAATATTTCTAAGTCCAAAAGAGAGGCTGAAGTAAGTGTAGAAGTGGTAGGAGAAAAGTGTGTGGAAAATACTAAAGAGGTATTGTAGTACTGGCCATTAAAATTGCTACACCAAGAAGAAATTCTGATGATAAACGGGTATTCATTGGACAAACATACTATACTAGGACTGACATGTGATTACATTTTCACGCAATTTGGGTGCATAGATCCTGAAAAATCAGTACCCAGAACAACCACCTCTGGCCGTAATAACGGCACTGATAGGCCTGGGCGTTGAGTGAAACAGAGCTTGGAATGCGTGTACAAGTACAGATGCCCATGCAGCTTCAACACGATACCACAATTTATCGACTGGCGTATTGTGACGAGCCAGTTGCTCGGCCACCATTGACCAGACGTTTTCAGTTGGTGAGAGATCTGGATAATGTGCTGGCCAGGGCTGCAGTCGAACATTTTCCGTATCCAGAAAGACCCGTACAGGACCTGAAACATGCGGTCGTGCATTATCTTGCTGAAATGTAGGGATTCGAAGGGATCGAATGAAGGGTAGAGCCACGAGTCGTAACACATCGGAAATGTAACGGCCACTGTTCAAAGTACCGTCGATGCGAACAAGAGATGCGTTTTAAGAATAGTAGAAAAATCCCCAACTATTTAATCATTGACGATGCTCCGATACGAAGTCCATTTCGCGATCACACCACACAAAATAATCGTCAACTTAAAACAGTTCAAGTATTAGTCCGACAAATAAGACATCAATAGTGCTGATTCTCCTGTGTGTACAATACTCAGTTACAGTTCCGAAGTGAAATCGGAAAACTTTCAAATTTTTAAACGGCCACGCATTAGCGTTTGGCAAACTTAGTTCTGACAATAGCGGTCGTTTACAACACAAATTCTAAAACCCAAATAAATAACTTAAGCTGATCAAGCAGTTCCGCCTTCTCCCGAAACGAAACATAAAGTGTCCTCAAGCCCCAAAGGAGCCTCCATCTGCACAATTTAAGTATTTCACTCGACTAGAGCAGTCTTCCGCCGTAGCCCTCTCATTGGCAAATAGCCATCCCCATCAAAAGTAGCAGTGTTCATAACAGAAAAGATTTTTTTTACGTAACTTGAGCACTTCGACCTCAACATTTTACAAGAGTTATACACATTTAGCCATACATTAAAATAATGTATGAAATTCTTGAGCTTGATGCTCACAGTGCAAAATAATTACGTAAATTCTCTGGCAAAATAGACAGCTATTTACTACATAGATATATGAACATGAGACTAGGAGGTCCATATCATGATCGTAGTAATTGCTGAGTTACTGTGTAGGATACGATGATCTGACAGTATTTTATAATAAACTAGCTGAAAACCCGGCGTTGTCCGGGTATTTATTTATGTATTTATTCCTGCCTTGAGTTAGTACTTCTCCTATCCATTCTCTCTCTGTCTGTTTCCTTTTTTCTAAAATCATGTTATATTTATCGGATAATATATAAGAAATAACACTGTCTTGCATAATGTACAAAATTATAAGTGCAGTATCCAAACCAAGAGAGATAGCAGACAAAAAACAAATGACATGTAATATTCGTACGATCTCATATTTATTGAATTATATGATCTACAGTTTATAATTTTTCAGGTATATATTCAATTGTATAAATGCTGTATGTCAGTAAAATCTCTTGGGAATAAAGAAGTAATAGATTAAAACTAGGAGCATGATGGGGCGGTTTATCATGAACGTTACTCTTTAGCCCTTATATCTAATGAACTACGAGTAGTACTGTGATACAATTTAGAAGGTACATTCAAATGCTTATGTGTATACTTCTTATGGCTACAATTTGCAGTGTAGAAATTATAAATTGTAACGTAATACAGAATGTCGTAGTTTTTGTCCATGGACAGGGGAAAAGTAGTAAGCGAGGAACTTTTCTCTTTTTCCATACTTTTGCTATGGTTGTCAGCGAGAAATAGTTCAATAAAGGTTTGTAAGTAGCTAAGTAATCTCGTTCTCACATACTGTATTCATAAAGTCTCGTGGCAGTATGTTGCAGCCGGCCGCAGTAGCCGAGCGGTCTGCGGCGTTCTAGTCACAGCCGCTACGGTCGGGGGTTCGACTCCCCTCCCCCTCGGGCATTGATGTTTGTATCGTCTTTAGTATAAGGTAATTCATAAGTAGTTTGTAAGTTTAGGGACTGATGACCCCGCAATTGAGTCCCTTAAGCTTAACGAACATTTGAACATTATGTGGCAGTTTCTTGCAACTCCTGTTGTTTATGACATTATATCTCCTGAACCATGTGTCGCATGTCGTTCTTACCATTACAGAATTGGTACCTCATGGTAAGGAAGATGTATACCAAATTTGGTTGAAATCGGTGGAGTGGTTTAGGAGGAAAAGTGCATAAATGACTCATAAATCTGGGTATTCTCACGAGGTCCCCCCTTATTATTTATGACGTCATATCTCCTGAGCTATGTGTCGTGCTCTTTTGTTTTTGGACCAGAATCCTTCGTGGGCATACGGTAAAAAGTTCACCAAAGTTTCATTGCAATCGAATGAATGGTTTATGAACGCTTAGACGACATACAGACAAACACACACACATATATATATATATATATATATATATATATATATATATATATATATATATATATATATATATATATATATATATATACGAGAAGTGTAGGAAATCCTTAAGGGGACACGCCCCTGAACGGGCTGCATTTTTAGCATTATATTCTCCCCAACGTTGCTACTGATCTATAAATGAGAGATAGCTCAACCTTTTTACAAACAGTTAGGGTCATTAGGCGAAGCAGTTTCCAAAAAAATTATTGGAATATTTATTATAGTTTGGTACTGACAAAAATATTTACAATAGTAAAAAAAACGGAACACTATTTCACTTCGGTGCCATTTTCTCTAGAACTACTGACCTCACAGCTTGGAAAACAGAGTCACAGAACACACAACATTCACATAAATGTTTTATGCCTCCAATTTCCTTCCCTAATGCTGATCTGTGAAAAAGACAAGTAATTTATTTAACAACAACAAAAATATTTAAAAAATTAGCTTAAATATCACCGATATCATCATCATATAAGTTTTTCAAAGAAATAATAGGCAATGAAGGTAGATGAGGTCATTCTAAATATCTGTACAAATTTTTGTGCGTTTAACTTCAGTCATTTCGGAGAAAAGTGTACCTGAAAGATGAAAATTCAAGTTTTCGGTAATTCACAAACGAAGATTTGCAGATTTATTAACTTACCACTATGGTGGTTAAGAACATTCCTGCTGCATAATCCAGTTGTTGTCCTGTTTCCTTATCCTCCATACTCTTTCTCTTCATTCATCAATAGCAGAGCCAAAGCCATATTCCTTCCCGTCTTCATAACATTAATCCTTGAAATTGCACCATCATTGAATGTTATTATTGCATCCATTACACCAATCTTCAGCACTGTCAGCCCAACAAATACAGTTTTGGGTATTCACTCGCATATACAACTATTGAAGCTTTCATTTGCATTCTGCAAGAGACCATGCATACATTTCCTAAGCAGATTTTTATTTGCCAGATCCCTATATATAGGCTTAATTGCCTCCATTACAGCAAGTGGCAAGGAATGCTTGTGGGTGTATTGTATGCCTCACTTCAAACTGACAGATGGGCGTTGCCCCTGTGCACCATTACGTTCTACCTCAATTTTAGAACGATCGGAAAATGATAATGCCCATAAACTATACATTTTTGAAATCAGCATGAAAAGCTCTTTCCCACAGATAAAAAAATGCAAATTATTGGTTATTTTCACGAGCATGTCCCCTTAAATGAATGGATAAAATGTGTTACTTTCAAGATGATGACATAATAAACTATCATTATGACATACTCGTAGTTTGTGGAAATCGCAAGACCCATTCAAAAGTTGTTAATTTTAAGATTAGTTTTGCTCTATTCAGATACTGTAAAAATAATTTTTGTAGTTTCCAAGATATTTAAAATACTGATGGTTCATGGGATGCGCCTAATTTTTCAGTGTCACTAGTATATTTGGATTTTCTATATGTCAATAGCGTGAATTAATTTTTATAGAAATTTGTATTTGCAAATATGGCCATCTTTCCAACAATTCCATTCTCCATACAGACCCCCATATTTGCAGACGCCGAGACCGTCCCTGTCCGTTATCCATCATTGTCGCTGGGCTTACCAGCTCCAGCCAGATACATTGTGAAAACTGGGAACAATTCTGCACAATGCCGCCTGCTCGCTGGTAAGCAATGTTACGCATATTTATTAACCACAGAATAAAGATTCCCCAGTATTCCTGTTATGTTACATGTAATACGGGGAGGAGAGGCGTAGGAGAGGATACACAAAGGCAGGAGAGAGGTGCTGTCGGGTAGGCAGAGGAACTTTATAAACGAACATTTAAAATAAATAAATACCCGCTCGACTCCGATTTTTCAACTAAAAGTTTATAAAGATTGAGCTAATTGACGCCAAAACCTGCGGTCCGTAACTTCGGAAAGTGCGATTCGTCGGTCACAGGTGAATCACCCCGATATAAAACCGGTGGCCACTACACTTTGGGTCAGCAGTCTGGCCGAATGCTAGTCGGTGTCGATACAACTATGGCAAATCTTCATCTGCCAGCAAAGATTATTGTGATGGAACACATTTGAAAATGCCATTAATTGTGTGATATGAAGGATAACAAAATAAATACGCCAAAATAAAAATACCCGTAATGATTTTGTAGTATGTGGTAATCAATGAATCAGATACTTCATGATAGTGACTAAAGTAATTACAGTCTCGTCTTTTGCATACAATATAATGGCCATATTATACAGAACGAAGTATCTACATTTCACATTAAGGTTGTTTGAGGCCTGTGGTGTTTACTAATATTTCCCAACATTAGATTTTATTCACAGTTTTTTGCATTCAATACTTCACGTCGCACTGTTATTAAGATATATTGGAATTAATGAAATCACGGCGTAGACGTGGCTTTACGGAAAACTGCATGAAGTACGACGAGAGATTTCCGCCCGATAAGGAGATGAAGAAATCCAACACTTCTGGCCTGTGGAAGGCGGCTGTAGGTCGTTACACACAAGAGCGATGAAATTTACTTCACAAAGAAAAGCAATCTCGTAGGCAGTTTAGGTTTTCTTTCAGATCTTATTTCGCTGAGCGTATCGTACTAAGAAGAGCGAACATGAGAATATGACATTTGTGTCGAGTTTCAATGTAAAATATAACACGTTAAAGATAATCATTTGATACTACGAGAAATACGACGTTTATTCTGAAAGTGTCAAAGCGATAAAAAGAAATGCCCACGAATAATAATAGGAGTTGGAATTGTTACACACGCCATAGCATAAAGTCCTCTATTTTTGCAGCCAGTTCCCTCTAACTTGTGGGCATGTGTTTACTTTTGTTCTTCTGTCGTTCTATCAGTATTTTCCTTTTAGATTTTCACACCGCTGTCATAAACGATATCGATCGTCATACGTCTGGACCTTTTAAGCGTGTTAACTCATACCTTCAATTGTTCTGATTTTTTCTCATTATTTTTGCTTCAGTTTAAATCATTAGCAATCTCACCTCACGAAGTGAATATTTACGTTCAGTTATGAATCACGAAGTTACGCATCGTCTCTTCTCCTTAAAACGTGGCGATCTTATTACAACTGTCAGTCGTATTTTACACACTTGAAACAAGAATATCTTTCCAGTTTTGCGTGTAGTGATATTTTCGAATTATCTGATCCTAATAAACACCTTATAGTACACCCTTAACACAATATTGTTTTGTAATGCTTTTCGCGCGAGGGCGGTTTCGTGCTGCTGTTGATTTATCACGATTCATTCAAGGGATTGCGGAGTAGCCGAGCGCATTGGGGCGTCGTGCTCCGGTGCGCGCGGCCGTTCGCCGTCGGGTGTTCGAGTCGCCCATCGGGCATGGGTGTTTGTGTTTGTCCTTAGGTTAGTTTACGTTACTTTAAGTAGTTTGTAAGCTACGAACTAATAACCCAGCAGTTGAGTCTGATAGATTTAGAAACATTTGAACATTCGATTTAAGGGAAGGCTAGATGCACTTCCTCTCATCACCTCATCAACATCCTGGAGGAGATATATGCACTGCAAGTGTTTGCGTATGGTGGCATACATGAAATATTGTGCGAATTTTTTATTTCCTAGTTCTATTTTTTATTATTACTTTCGTTATGTTTGTGCCTCGGGTAACTGAGGCGGCACTTGGATAGCAGCCTGGTATTCCTCTAGTGTAATGTGGAAAACGTCTAAAAACCAAATACAGACTGGTCGGCTGAGTGAGCCACGCCATTAATCCACTGGCTGGAATCGAACCTTGACCACACACCTTCCCGTCCCGAGAAGCGGCGCCATAAACAGCGCGGCTAACTGGCCGAGTTTTAACCCAATATGAATGCTGTAAACTTCCAGTAATGTAAGTAAAAAAATCGCACTGACGTGTTTTATGGCCCACTTTAGATTTGTAGTTTTATAAGTTTTTGCAAACATTTTGGACCAAAATAATAATGTAAATAATAAAAAATTAATTAATAACAGTGTCTGAAACCGTCATAGGAAAAAAATTAGGTACTGGCTGGTTCCGAACCAATGACCTTCAGCGTGACACTCCAACACATTGCCCACTACGCTACAGCTGACACTAAGGAAATGCGTTGTTTATTCTGATACTACTGATGGCCGTTGTTAACTGATGCTAATATGCCATTTGTACAAACTAGATTATCATTTATCGAACGAAGAACGACGTCTTTTTGTTAATTCTTCAGTGCGCAATTGCTTTGAAATGACAACGTGTAAGTTACAATAAGAAAATCATCAAATACGTAACGCAAGATGGCGTATGCCAGAGACAGTTCTGGGCGAGGAATGTTACGTGAATCTGCGAACGGCTGGTTTTCGTTAATATAATGTAGGGTGTCAAAAAGATACGAGATTTAATAATACATAAGGGAACAAAGTTGTCGAGAATTTTCTCCTCTAAAAATTCGTTTATTCAATTTTTGCGTCAGATTAACGGTTTATTTGCAATTAAAATTACATTACAAACGGCTTTTTTGGTATTACTAACGTATTTCTTGTCCGAAATATTTCAAAAAGCGAGGTTCTGGTAGCTAACAATTACGTCTGTAAAATTTGGTGCCGATCGGTTGAACGGTTCGACCTAAAAAGTGGGAACACGTTACAGCCAGACAGACATCGTCAAATCGCCGTTATTTTTGCAAATATCTCTGAACGATGCAAGATATGGAAAAACAAAAAATGTTCAAATGTTTGTAGAACTTATGGGACTTAACTACGGGGTCATCAGTCCCTAAGATTACAAACTACTTATGAACTAGCTAAGACTAGATGGTGCCTCCAAGATGGTGCCTGTTGGTGGGGCCTGCGTCATCCCATTATATCGACATCATTAAAGTTAGCACCTCCGGGAAATTTGAATTTTACTTGAGTGCAAATGCCACTAGCGCAAAAGTTTTTCGTGGGAAACTTGAGGTCAAAATGACACTAGTATCACGCCCCCTGCTGCGCCCACAATCTATGACGTAATTCAAGATGGCGTCTACTGTGAAATTTTTATGTTTCCTCAAATGCCATTGAAAAAAGCACAGTTTTTCTTGTTGGTGGGAAACCCGATAATTTCCAGCTCTAAATGTCAGCAGCACACTGCCTCTGCAATGAATAGACATGGGAGATCCGCGAACAAGCAGCGCCTGCCTGCTCCGTGGTCCCACTGCCACTGGCTGCCAGTACGCCGCAGAAACTGCACACCGCGTGTTTTCAGAATGTGCTTAATTAGCCTCATATTCACACAGACATCTTCGCAGCCCCCGCTCAAATTCAAATGTTTGTATAGTTTATGGGACTTAACTACGGGGTCATCAGTCCCTAGACTTACAAACTACTTATGAACTACTTACGAACTATGACGGCACAAATATCCATGCCCGAGGGGGGATTCGAACCCCCGACCGTAGTGGCCGTGCAGACCGTGACTGGAGCGCCTCAGTCCCCTCGGCCACCACTGCCGGCGCAGCCCCCGCTAACAGAGCACTAGGGGAAGACCACGCCGTCTGCCGAAAATAATAATTCCAACTGCCAACGTCTGGCTGTATGGTTACTGTAACCAAAATTCATAATATAGAAGAATAAAACTCCCAACGTGCGCGAGCGGCAAGCGTCCAGTGCGGAGATGAAAATTTTTCTAAGTCCCCGCGAGTGAGTCAGTCTTAACGTTTTGTCGCTTCTCCCACGATCTGATCTTGTCTATGTTTTCACATACTATTAAATAGCTCTAAAATTATTTTATCTCAATTTAGTAACTATCAAGTGACGCGCTTATCGGAAACATCGGTAGTATAATTATTTAAACTTGCAACCGCCGCGAAGGGAGCTCAAATTACTCATACAGCGTTATAAAACAGTACTTACTGCACAATTCGAGCACGGTCCATCTGGTATTCAACACGTCTCCTCAGAAATACACATTTACCTGCTTTTGGAGATGAAATTACTGTTAAAGAGCAGCAGCAATGACAAATAAACGTTCACTCGCGAACTTAATAACATTGCAAAGACATGCGCACCACGTGTTTCCGCAATGTACTTACATGCAACCCTGGAAGGCATCTTATATTCGTACCGACATCCACCTCAGAGAAGATGCACCGGAAATTCTCAATTTTTTCTAAGCCGAGGCGGTACATGTAACAGAATTTGACCAACTCATTACTGGTCATGAAGTTAAGTCATTAAAGCAGTCGACATTCATTTACGGAATATCCTACCTGCAGCTGCTGGTCCTGTAACAAGATATTGAAACGCTCATCCATGAAATAAATTACAGTGCACTTGTGAACCTATTCCAACGACTTAAAAAACTGTAGAAGGACTTTCATACCATGCAAACGATTCATCCTGAGTATTAACGCCACTTTATTGTAACCGGTCAAATGCCAGCGAAAAGTCCATAGTACACACGGTGCACTTCACATTCAATTAACACCGGAAAATCACTCTAAATACAAGAGCGTATCATCCTGTTCATTCACAATCGCTTCCTCGCCACTACGAAAAAATATATCAACTCTTGTGACTGCAGTGCACAACAATTACTAGAGTGTGACGCCTCGGACGCCTGCTATGAGCCACCGTGCACCCTGAGCGCTCTGCTCTGAAATGATAGCCGCTTCCACCAGCCTGATTGCTGCAGCCCCGTCGCCCATGAAATGGAGTTAAAATTTTGAGACGCAGTAGAAAACTACACCACTCTTTTCTTCTCGCACCAGAGAGTTGAGCTACATTTACGAATGCAAAAGAAATTTTGTTTTTGCTGTAACCACCGGCAATCATTAGATCTTCAAAGTTGAATATATGAAGGAAATCGCACATCGATATAGGCAAGTCAACACTCGTTCACTTGCAATGGGATTACACGAATAATTTTCATGTCTTTTTGAGGCAGTCACTGGAGCCCAGTAATCTCAATTGTTAACATTTGATACACAACTGTAGTGGTTAGAATCTGTGAAAATCTTGATGGTATATTATACTTATGTTGGCAACTCCGTACGTATAGCTCGGGTTGTTGTTATGACACTTGTGTCCTCTGAAAATAAGTGATGAACGAATGATTATTTTAATAACTTCATAAAGGTGAACTTTGTGTCGCCTATGGTTGTAGAGAAGTCGAAGGAAAGGATGTAGTAAATCGAATGTTTGTAGAGCTTGACCTTCTGCAATACACACGAAGAGAAAGTACAGGCGTTAACAACTAAACAAAATAACAAACCCAACCTTACAAAAACTGACAAAAACACACATTTTATAACAGAATGGTGAACAACAACATGAAATTCGACAAAAGAGAAAGTAGTTTACTCCAGAAAGGACTAAAATGCAACATAAAACCCAACCTCAACAACCATACAATAAAACAAATCATAGTTGCAACCAAAAGTGCAACTGATGCTGCAAAACTTAATTCAAACACTAAGGCAGTAATAGGCCAAAAATTGAGCAAGCTTCTTGAAAAGGAATGAAGAAAGATAAATTTAAATCGAAATATACAATAAATGGCACCAAAACCTTAAAATCCATAAACAACAAACTGAAAATCAACCGATCCATAATCACAAAATCAGACAAAAGCAACACATTAGTTGTGATAAAAGAAAAGGAATATATATGCAAAACACATATAAATTTTGATGCCAATAACATTCAGCAAATAAATAAAGACACAACTAAACAATTTCAAAACAAAATAAAAGAACAGCTGAAGAACACTCACTTCCTGTTTAATAACTGAAAAGAGATACCTGACATGCATGAACCCAAATGCACCACGCTTAAGAGCACAACCAAAGATACACAAAATTAACAATCCTAGCCGTCCTGTAGTATGCTCTATAAATAGCTCAGCTTAGAAACTATCTCAGAAACTAAACACAATACTGATGAAAAATTATACATTTGAAGAAACATACTCCATAAAAAATAGCATGACACTAGCTGAAGAATAAAAAAAAAAAAAAAAACTCTCCCAAAATGTCCAGTTTGCATCTTTTGACATAACCAGCCTATATTCAAACATACGAGTAAATGAAGCCTTAACAATAATCCAAAGAAATCTAATGAAACTCAAGAAACTGGTATACACGGAGATTGTTGAATTTATGGAGATCCTCCAACTAATTCTGGGTTACAACTATTTCACATTCAATGGCAATATCTACAAGCAGCCAGATGGCCTAGCTATGGAATCATATATCTCTGGCACTATAGCAGACATCTACATAAACCATCTGGAACAAAAATTATTTACGAGGCAAGAACCCAGCCAACAGAAGACTGAACTATACAGGAGATATGTGGTTCACTCTGCTGTTAGTGACAGGAGATCCCAATGATTTGACAGACATGCTCAATTGTTTCAACAGTCTACACCAAAAAATCAGTTTCACAGTGGAACTTGAAAAAGAAAAAAACGTCAATTATATGGACCTAAATATTACAAGACACAACTACACATGCACATTTATAGGAAAGATACAATGACAAATTCCGCAATCCCTGCAACATCATGTCATCCAAACATCCACAACAGGCAGCATACAGATCAGTGCTACACAGGGCAACAAAAATCCTTTTAAACCAAGAAAAAATGAAACAAGAAATAGCCATAGTGAAAGAAATTGCAGTTGCCAATGATTATAACCCAGCCATGGTTGACACCATACTGAACAAAATAAAGAAAAATCTACACACCAGCCGCATCACCGATGAACAAGACAATAACAAATGCATATCCAGCATCCCATATATACTCAATGTTTCACAGAAGATTGCAAACATCTTCAAAAGTGACAAAATCAAAATTGGCTTTTCTACAAACAACAAATTAAAACAAAAGCTACTACATAGCATTAAGTGCAAGCATGACCCATATTCTGACTCCGGAATACATAAAATAACATGCCAAGAATGCTCCAAATTTTATGTAGGACAAACAGGCGAAAATAAACACCCGATACACAGAACACATCAAAGCCTACACACGAACAACAAACACACAACATCAGCAATATCAATACACATAAAAAACACAGGACACCCATTTCAAGAAATTGATCAGAATGTCAAAGTACTTCACCGACTAGATAAAGGACATAAAATGGACCTATAAGAAGACCTGGAAGTGTATTCACATTATAGAAAGCCGGCCGCGGTGGCCGAGGGGACTGAGGCGCTTCAGTCACGGTCTGCACGGCCACTACGGTCGGGGGTTTGAATCCCCCCTCGGGCATGGATATTTGTGCCGTCCTTAGGATAAGCTAGTTGATAAGTATTTTGTAAGTTTATGGACTGATAACCCCGTAGTTAAGTCCCATAAGCTTAACAAACATTTGAACATAAACATTATAGAAAATATGAAGACAAAATATTACATAAAAAGTGTAAAGTGAATCTGTAATTTTTTCCGATGTTTCGATAGTACACTCAAATAAAAATATTAATAAGTGTAAATGTAGCATCATTGTAAGTATGCATAAATTAGGACCATGAACATAATTAAAATATCCTATAAAAACGAAGCATACTATATGGAAATATTGTTTTTATTAAAATCCAGCTAAGGATTCCTCTGTGAAAATGTATCTTTGGTAAACTTAACCTTAGAACAAATCTGTATCTGTTTATTTATATGTATATTTGTGACAACTGAGGTACTTGTGTGCAAAAATATTATATGTGATGTTTGCCATGTGTGAGAGCTGCCACAGATGGGCCAGACGAAAACTGTAAGTAAAAAGCTTTAAAACAAAATCCGCCATTAACTCCATATAAAGATAACCAAAAAAGTAAAATCGGGAGTATTTATATATTACAGCAACGACAGCATAACGAAGCAGGCACTGACACACTTAAAACATGTATAATATGAAACAAAGCAAAAGAAGCACTTGAAGATAGGAATTATTACTCGAAACTCGTCGTGCTAAATAAATAAAAAAATCGTGATTGCTAGCAGTATTGTTATTTATAAAGAAATCCATGTATCACTTAAACATTAACACCCGCAAAAAATAAAATAAAATAAAAAACAACAACAAAAATGTGGCAAATGCAAACCTGAGCTGATTTGTTCAGATTACCAACCTATCAGAGCAAAAAAAGAAAAAAAAAAAAAAAAAAAAAAAAAAAGAAATGCGATGGCTGCGCCTTTACTCATATTGGGAGGACTATTGATCACTTTTTTCTTCTCCCGCCCCCCCCCCCCCCCCCCCGCCACCCCTCTCTCTCTCTCTAGGGAAGGCTGCAGCCCGACCCCCCCCCCCCCCCCCAGATACCGCACTGATTTGAGGTAATACATTTGCACATGTCCTATAGTGTCCTTCCTTCTTCATATAAATTTGTCTCTTGTTTTGTGGTATAATTTGAAGATAGTGAACACATATAAGGGGTGATGACCGCGTAACTGGAGACAACGTCTATACATAACAATATTAAATCGGAAAGTATCACATTGCAAACTAGTGTAGACCTGTTACGTTGTCGAATAGTCTGTCCATAACAATAATTCACAACCTGGACATAGTGGCAAAAAGCGGAGTGGTGTTAGTGTTCTGATGTATCATCGCTTTTTTTTCGCTTTGCTTGTGCTAGTTTTACCGTAAAAATTCGAAGGAAGGCTTTGCAGCTGCCTCTGCATGTCTTTCACAATTACGAATGGTTGCATTGGGGAAATAATGAAATTTGTCAAGGATGAAAATTAAAAGTCGACCACTGTACGAAACAAGAGCCTTGTTTTATCACTAAAATTAATAAATGAGGTCCGTGTGAACTACTGGTTACTCCCTGCTTTAAAACCTTGTTCCCTGGCCCAAACTGAGAACTGACTCGTTTCAAATTACTTCAATAACAGGAAATTAGTACTACAGCAGTCAATATACATAGCAGTTCACACGTTATTACGGACAGACATTAATAAGCAAGCCATAACAATTAAAGTTATCTTAGAAAGGTGGCTAAGAAAACATTATTGGCGCAACGGAATTTAGACATAAAAATGGCATCTGAGCAAGTTCTCAGCACTTGTAAAGAACAATATTAAATAAAAGAAGGAAGGTGCACTAAAACTACAATTTATAGGCAACTTACGGATTGTGCTCAACTTAATGTTGTTTATTCAGATAGAAGACAAGCAAATTGGGGAACCAATTTTGTTAATACAATAAAAATGCATCTCATACATTGATTAATGCGGACGGTGCCCAGCCTAAATTATACATGATTTAATGCTACTGGGGGGAAGGATTCACAAACAACATTCATTCGCTCATACACAAGCAATGCCACAGCGAAACTCACCAAAATCAGCGTGCTGAGACGAGGTGGAAGCAGGCGTCGCTATCGTAGGCGAAATTCAGCAAGTAGGAGGTAGCACAAAACACCATATACAAAACACTTTGAAGCTGGCTCTGGTCTTTCCTGCCTGTTTTGATATGGTGCGTGTGTATAGCCAAGTTAAATTACATCTGATTTGGACCGCGAGCAAACACGCTAACGGCGACACACGGCTACGTTACATGAACGCACTCCACTGAATGTGTAGTGCTTGAAAATCGGATTAATTATACCAAATCACGGTGGATTCCTAAGTTGCAGTCTGTTAGAAATCTGTCTAGGTACTGGATTTATATGAGAAGTCGCGTGAATTCAGGCGACTAGCTACAAACCCCGGAAGTCGGAACTCGGACCCACGTGGTTCCGAAAACCGATAAAATTGAATAAATTCAGTTTCCGAAAAATAAAGAAAATTAACTATCCATAGAAATATTTAGAATTATATAAGGAAGCGACTGACATACAGCTACACGCGATAGGGGGCGATGACAGAGACGGATGAGGTCCTGTCTCCGAAAAACCACAAAAATGAAATAATTACAAAGTCGAAAAAATAAACATTGCGGCATGCAACCCATAGAAATGTTCAGAATTACACGAATAAGCGAAAGAAATGCAGCTACACGTGATAGGGAGCGATTACAGAGACGGATGAAGTCCAGTCTCCAAAACTCGTAAAAGTGAAATAATTCAATGTCGGAAACATAAAATTAAGAATTAAAGCATGCAACCCATAGAATTACATAAGGAAGCTATTAAAGGAGGTTGTACAAGGCTCAGAGAGAATTACAGACACAGAGTTCGCACTACAAGTCGGAGAAGAAACAGCAACATTAAAATAGGCAGGGAGAGAAGATCGCGAAATATTAGTGGAAATCAGAAGGATACCCGCATAGTTACTTGCCTGATGGGCATGGAACAAACAAGAGTGGAAGCTGAAGGCTTTGTTCTATGAACCAACCACGAGGAACACATATCACTTACGAAAGGAAACGATGAGAAGGTTTTTACATTCCCTGTACAAAAATGAACATATCACCTATTAGAAATTTGGCCCCACAAAGCTAGAAAGTATTTACACAGAGTTCATGCACCGCCACATGATCACAAAAGGTTTTAACATACCAAGCCGTTATCAAACTGCAACTAGAATCACACACACCGCGTTTATCTATTGGAAATCACTGAATTGAAAAACGAGAACACTCCGCACACGATCGGAGAAAATATTAAAAAAAAAAGAAATGCATTCTAAGTTAACGTATCTAAGTTAAGCGTGCTAGTCAATGAAACGCTACCATCTCCAGAAACAAGAGCAGAACCAACCTTACCTCACCAGACGATCAGCCCAGAAAGATCAGACCGAGCAGCCCCGGACGCGGAAAACGACCGGAAGCCGAAAAATGCAAGAAACAGCAGTGGTGGGGACTGACAGCGAGACTCGCGCCAAAGAAGGCTCGCTGACTGGACTGTAACCAAAGGGTGTAGAAATCTCTTTGGTAGCCTCAGAAGGTATCGACTCTGAGCCAGAGAGAACGATGCAAAGCGAGCTATCACTCCCCACATTCAGACAGCCATATTATCTCGCACCCACTTAAAAGTAAACCAACTGCACATTCTCACAGGGACAGTGGCGTAGTGAAGAAGCCGTACTTATGCCACATTAATTAATATAATAAAAAATTATTAACATAACAAAATAAGAAGAACCTATCAATATTAACTAAGATGACGTGTGTTTTCTTTTTATCGACATTTTCTTTGCCATTCTTTACCACTTTGAAATTGGTTTTGCATTGTTACTGTAGGAATCTTTATGAAATGTTTTTAAACGGTATTGAAGATTATATGCTCCTCTACCTGCGACGTACAGTCTTCCACAAAACTTACATGTAGCTTTTGGCATCGGTCATCTGCTGTCTCAAAGAACTACCACATATCCGATCTACGTTTCGACATATCTAGAAATATTAATTTACGATTAAAAATGAAATTGCAGAATCTACCCGACGCCTCCACCAGAAAGTGTCACGTTGCAAACTGCAGGTGGTCCGGGATTCGAAGGCTGGTCGTTATTAGAGCACAACACCTTACACATAGAACGCGTTTATTACTAACACAAGCGTACCCTCATTTTTTTAATGTCTCTCCTCCCTTCTACCAATTACGTCTTCATCGGCAATCCTGAACGTGGTAGACAAAAGTAATTAATAATCATTATTTCTCCTGAATTATAATTGCCTCAAGGCAAGAAAAGTGAAAAAGTGAAAACAAAAGAAATGACACTACAGCTTCCTTCTTCACCGCATTCGCACCAAAATGACGCAACTGAAGCATAAGAAACCTAACCAAAGTTATAACAAAAGTTTCCGCAGAAAGACAAACACACACAGATAAAGTAAACGGACTTTGAAAATTCTCTATTTTCGTACCATTAACCAATCTTCAACAGTGCGTGAAAGACAAAACAAAGATTGGGTCAACACTCTAAATTCCTAACGCCATACGGTTGTCTAGTACCGTGTCCAGTAAACATTGCCGTAGTTCATTATGAAAAGAGAGTCAGGAGCAGGAATTTCCCATTATGAAAGTTTCGCAAAAGTGAAGTCGAGAGTCACAAGTAAAAACCGTGCGAAGCGTTCGGCATAGTCTTTCTGGCGTCGCGTCATGCTGTGTTGAGCGGACAGGTAACCTAGGAAGGAAACATCGGTCTTTATCAGTAGTTGCAGGATAGCGAACACTGTGTGGGTGACAACCCACATAGTGGCAGCCTCTTTCGTCACCGGGTACGGTCACAAGTCCAGAAGGAGTAAAGTATCTGTGGAGAAGGTGTCGGCGGTGGTCCGGTTAATAAACGCGAGGATCTTGCATGGCAAGTCCAATATCGACTTAGATCTCGGACACTCGAATCGATGTTGAAGCCCGTCTTCCTGTTGACAGTAGTAGCGCGAGCTAGACGCCCGTCACTCATTTGTGCGCAGCTTGTCGTTTGCGGGGAGGGTTCAGTTGACCACCTTGTACCAACCTACGGCGGCAGGAACGGGGCGTGCACGTGCGCCCACACAGCCCGCCAACTGGAAGTCGGGAAGCGCTGTTCCATTTTGTTACCAGCTGGCTGTCCACGTATCGCCTGGTAAACGCCCTCGACTGATCGGATATCAGGGTCTAGGTCTTCCATGTCGACGTAACTCTTCTGAACAAAGAATTCGGGGATGTATCGCAGTCGATGCGGGATGGCGGTCGGGTCGAGCAGCGCCGCCTCGGAATGGGGGCGGTGAAGACGGAACAAGACTGCCGTGGGGCCGGACGGGACCTTCTCGAGGGTGGCGAGGGTGCGGTGGACGAGCAGCGTGGCCGAGGTCGAGGCCGTGCCAGGCAACCTTGAAAATGTCGCCTCGCCAGAGCAGCCAGTAGGCCGCCTGCGTTATGGCGCGCCCCAGTTCCTTGGGGACCTGGTACAATTGCGCGACGTACCACGCCTTGCTGAAGAGACAGCAGTTTATGAGCTGCAACCGCTCGGAATGCACGACGGTTCGGGATGCGTTCAGGTGGTCCGTGGCGCATATGCCATACATAACGAGGCGCCAGTTGAGGGCTGCCACTTTGAGCAAGTTGGCTCGGAACCGGACGCCGAGGATCTTCAGTTCTTTCTTGACAGTGAACCGAGGGTGCTGAAATCCACGTTTGTCCGCATAGACGGGGAGAAAGACGGTCTTGCGGGTGTCGATTGCTGCACCCGAGGTACACTCGTATCCGTCGAAAACCACACGAATCCGGTCCAGATTGTTGGCCGAGGACACGATACGGCCTAGGTCGTTGGCGAAAGCACGACATACGTGCTTCTGCCCGTCAGTGGTAATGCCACTACAGATGTCGTCGAAACGATGCAACAGGGGATCCAGAGAAAGCGCGAATAAGGTCAAGCTCAAAGGACACCTTTGTTTCACAAAGCAGTCAATGGAAATTTTCTTTGGAAACGTTCTGTTGATGGTGACACGGGAGGAAGAGGATCCAAATAAGTTAAAAAGCATCTTAAGAAATGTGCCAAAACCAATCAGTCGTCGAAGGTAAAGATAGCGCAGCGAACGAACGCCTTAGTGAAATCGACAGATAAGATGCTGACCTGAATCTTGTTGGTCGTACTATAAGCGCTGACATCGCGGTAACTGGAGACGGCGTCGAAAATTGTCCGTCTTGGAACTGCACAGGATTGACTTTCACAAATGAGTTGAGACATGACGAGCTTCAACCTGGACGCGATACATTTTGCAAACAACTTGTAGTCCCCGTTGAGAAGCGTGATGGAGCGGAGATTACCGAGTGTGGTATTTATGGTGGTCTTAAGCGTCAGGGTTAGAACACCTTCCACAAAAGGAGCAGGAACGTCCACACCGTTTAAAAGTTCATTCAACATTTCCATTAAAACCGGCCAGAATGTGTCCCAAAAACGTTGATAAAATTCAGGGGGAAACCCGTCAGCACCGGGAGATTTATTCGGGGAACACTGTTTCAAAACGTCACGGACGTCCTCAGGTGTAAAAGGTTCCGTAAGGCGGCGGCGTTTCGCCGCAGTTATAATACGTGGGACATGGCGGAGGAGGTCGGCGATGGGGCGGGTTTGGCGCTGGACAGGTGCTGAAAGCGGCGGCGCGCCTCCACCACTATGTCGTCCTCCGTGTGTAGCCGCGTGACGTAGCGGCGGTCCGTGCACAGCTGGTGCAACAGCGACAGCGACAGCTCGCTGCGCACCACCGACCCTCGCAGTGACTCGCGTTTCAGGGCCAGCCAGAGGGTCTCCATCTGGCGGATCGTGGCTATCCGGAGAGCAGGGTCGTCACCGTGGAGACGGATAGCGTCATTCAGACACGCCTCGTAAAACTCCATAGTACTCCGTTCCCAGTAGCCACCACTTGACTAGAGGTCCTAAAGGTTCTTCGGAGCGCCGATTTCACATACTCCACCCACCGGGATATAGTGGAAAGGTAGAGGGCGCGGTATTTAGCGGCATCTCGCCACATGCGGAGAACGATTGACGGAAACCGGGAGTGTGAAAGGTGACACACGTTTAACATCCACAGAGAACGGAGACGCGGTAGGTGTTCCATCAGAGAGTGAAACCTGCAAACTTACGCACAGTGGTCGCTAAAAATCACTGGGTGGACGGTAGACTCGATGAGACAGTCTTTCCTTTGGGCGGAAACGTAAAATCGTCAAGCCAGCTTCTGCCTGTCGAGTAGTAGAAGCTAAATCCCGGGTCATGTGCAATTCTGTGACCAGTGTTTGCATTTCTAATAACTTATACTTGCGTGGTTCCTGGTTACAATCGCTGCCAGTCACTAGTGGACCTCGTAACAGGTGACAGATGTCGTTGCTATAAACGTCACGGCGCAACAGTTTCCCGTCAGTTCCAGAGGGGGCGTAGACGTTGACGTATCGCACGTTGTTGATCGTGCAGGCCACCCTTCGTCCGTTCGGTGCATTCGCACCATCAATAAAGACATGTCCCCTCTAATTAAAATAGCAGTTCCTCCATTAGTTTCCGGGTCAAAATTCATTGAAACCTGATAGCCGGGAATAGATAGCACTAACTCTGTAACCACTTCCTGGACAAAGACGACATCAGCATGGAGAGACGTTAAAAATAGGACCAAACAAGTAAACTTCGCATACGATACCATCCGATTTAAATTAATGGTAGCCACAAGAGATGATGGAGAGGCTACCATTACGAATGGGAAATTCTACGAATAATGCTTAAGTGTTGCCGTCGTGCTCCATTTCCTCCACCCACCTCCAGAGTCTCCCTCACCCAGCCGACCGATGTCCGACGCGCTGTCTGCCGACGACGGTTCCGGCCCGTGCTGACATGCTGGTGCTGGCAGCGGAGAGGTGTCTTCCGCCTTCCTCTTAACTGCAGAGGACATCTCTGGCGCGGTCTCGACATCCATAGGGGACCCCTTTTTCAAGTCATCTATCTGCGCCTTTAGTTTGATGATGTCTTCCATGCTTTCGGTCGATGTGTGGCGACCGGTCGGAAACGACTGCTACTGCTGCCGGTCCGAACCGTCGGAATCGGAAGGACGCGCGTCTGTGACCGCGGACGGTGGTAGGACCTACTGTGGGGGCTTCGTCGACTGTTTGCTCCCGGCCTGTGACGCCTTCGACTTCCCCAGAGACGAGCTCTGCTCTCGTCGCGAGAATTGTTGCTGTTCCTGGGAACTAGATTGACGGGAACTGCAGTATTCATCGCAGCGACTGCGCCACCCAGTAGAACCGTCACGTGAACCGTGATCCGAAGCAGCAGAAATAGACACAATCTCGACCTCGGCGGAGGTAGCGGGTTCTGATGACATTGCACCTCGCTGGCCGTCCTGGCAGCCGGATGTTGCGCGGTGCAGACACGTCGTGGGCAGTGCTGTATGAAGTTGAAAGTAGCCTGTTATTAAAATAAAGCAAGATCTCAGGCAGTTGAGATCCGCAAATGAAAGTTCAAATGCTCACTGCTGCTGTAAATTACTTTATGAGTGGCCACAGAACATGCGCAACAGAAATTTATCTAACTGTTCACTCTTTAAGAGAGTAGCAAACGTTTTTAACAAACACAGAATCAATGTTAAAAAATAAATGAATAGATAATTAAACATGGGATGGGGTGCATTAAATCATAAAGCAGAGGTTTGATATTTTAAAATCATAATCTATTCAGTAAAATAACAAGCAAATAAATGTGGGTGACCAAATTAAGCACACACCTTGTTCAAAAGTGAATTAAATCATATAATTACTGCCCTTTATGAATATGGAGGTAACGTGGGAGGAAATTTTCAAATACACAATGGGTAGCTGAAAGCACATTCATTCATTCACAGACACGCACATAAAGCTAGGAGGTACATTACAAACGTGGCACACATGAAACCAGCGGTGAAACGAAGCGTCGGCGGCGTCTTGACGAGGTGGCAGGGGTCTCCATCACAAATTTTTAAATATACTGTGCACTAAGCGACACTCATGTTTGGGGAGGCAGCGGCTCACTATTCTTAAGTAGCAAGTGGTGTGCGACCACGCCAAATTTCATAGCATTTTACAAACAAAAATTAATTTAGAATAAACGAGTAAAGCACATGCGAGAAATCGTATAGAAGAAAGCTAGTATTAATAAAGCATGGCCGAAGTCCAAAGTAGCGACCGTTACGAAAGTACGTGGTGCAATCGGTCATACACGATAGGAAAGATGGAATCAAATCAGAAAATCTGAGAAATATTTAGCATACTCGCGTATACAGATGTGATGTGAAAACGTTAGTTAAAAACACACTGTTTACACTAAGGCTGAAGGCCAGACACGTGTATTCTAACTTGAGCAAAACTGGACACACAATCATCACTGGAATGAAAATGCAAATAATAAATCTACACTGAATTTACTCGAGTTCTGTAAATTAAGAAACACTTCATCTCTCATAGCGAAAGAATTACTCTAGAGGACTATGACTGAAAATCCAAGACTGCCTGGTCACGAAGAAATGCCTTCCCCTCAGCATGATCTGACGATGTACTTACTTCCAAGGCTGCATCAAGAGTGAAGCTCCTGCCGCCTTACACCGGATGTAGAGCGCGCTAAAATCGATGCAGAGTGCGTACAGAGGCTAATGTTTACCAACCTAGCTACCTGGCCAAGACAATTCCCTCTTCAACCGCTCCCAGAGAGGTCTCCTGTCACCTCTTTCTTCCAAGATTAGATTGGTACGACACTAAGAACACGGACACCTCGCCACCTTGCCAAATAAGCTTGTCTCTGGCCAGCCAGCAGACGCCAGCGCAGACGACAAACGAAGCCTTGCGTTCTCGACTACAGCAAAACGAGGCCTAAAGCGGGAGGCGGCGACGTAAGCCATTGCGCGGCAGTCAGTCAATATTAAGAGCATACATTCACATTCACATGAACACACAAGTTCAATAGCTCAATCACACGGGTGGAAATATTTATAAATATCTGGCAAACATATATAAACATGGGGCATTGATCATTGATAAAAGTAATAAAATAATTAACACACCGACAGATAACATTAATGGGGCACAAACACTTTAGGTTAAAGAATAAATCAAAATGGAACACGACCACAAAATCAGTGGACGTGTTTCAAAGTGTCCCGTCCCGGCACAGAAAGAGCATGGGCCGCTGTAGGTGACGAAAGCTCTGTGGCCAATTACGTAAACAAAGGATGGAATGTGTTTCCGAATGACCCTCCGCACGCTTCTAATCCCATTTTCCACCTGTTAAATGTACACGGAAAACCACTTCTCTTTCGCGACTGATAGCTCGTCTCAGTATGGCGCAAGACTGCGTTCGATAGTGCTATTTCGTATTTCGAACGGCAGATTAAAGACGCGAACACTTCGAAGACTAAAACCTGCGTTCGTAATGTTAACATTGCCCACAGTGCCATCATAGTGTTGAAATTTTCGAACGCTATCATTGTCGATAAGAACAGAGTCACAAAGTTCCGGTGAAGACAACTGTACAAACAAAGAATGTAAGAAAACGTCTAATTGCAGGCCTATAACGTCAGTTTCGGATAACTTGTGATCAGCCGGCCGCGGTGGCCGAGGGGACAGTCCGCTTGCGACAGCGGTACCGTGAGGAAGTCCGCGGTGTGCTGCGGCCGCCTCGCTCGCGCGTGGTAAGTCGGAGTGTTGCTGCAGCTTTTCGCTGTTGTCGTTGTGTTTGAGTGACTATTAGAAGATGACACCATGAATCAGCCAAATAGAAAAGACACTTTGAAGTTCACTTTCGATCGGACGTTCGTTAGACCAAACTCTTACGAATTTGAACGTTTTCTTGAAGACGTTGTGAAGATTACCTCAGATGAGCTTGTCGGCATTCATTTCTCGATCGTGAGTAAAGTTATTTACGTCAAACTGAGGACAGCAGATCTTTGTGAGACAATACTACAGTCTAGTGGCGGTAGCTATAAATTCAAAAAAAAAAAAAAAATGTTCAAATGTTTGTAAAGTCTATGGGACTTAACTACGGGGCTATCAGTCCCTAAACTTACAAACTACTTATGAACTACTTACGAACTAGGACAGCACAAATATCCATGCCCGATGGGGGATTCGAACCCCCGACCGTAGTGGCCGTGCGGACCGTGACTGGAGCGCCTTAGTCCCCTCGACCACCGCGGCCGGCTATAAATTCAAGCACTCGGATGGCAATATAAGTGAAGTTACTGTTAACCACGCCGGCTTCGGTATAAGAACAATCAGAATATTCGAATTGCCTTTTGAGGTCTCAGGAGAACAAATTAATGCAGTAGTGTCATCCTACGGCACGGTACTCAGCAACATTGCAGAAAGGTGGTCAGTTGCGCATAGGTTTCCGGTACTAAATGGCATCAGAAAACTGAAGGTCGATTTACGGAAACATATTCCGTCCTATATTGACGTGTGTGGCTACCGAGCCATTGTCATGTATGATGGACAGCCCAGAACGTGCGCAGGGTTTGGGGCGACGGGCCACGTGCGTGCACAGTGTATGCGGAGGCGCGTAGCCCAGATACCGGCCGGTGAATGTCAGACCTCCTGCTATGTCCTCACTGCCGATTTCATACGTGGCGGCTGTCGCGGGATCCCCACGCATCGCCCCCGTTCTGCATACTTCTCAGGATAACAACTCTGCTGACCATGAAACCCCGATGGAAGTAGCTGATCCTCGGCGGCAGTCTCTGGAGACTGGGAACCTACCGAGCCCTCAAAGGCAGCTCCCGTCGACAAAGTCCAGAGCGTTACTCTGGTGGACGTCACTGACCACGCGGCTGCAGTTTCTGTCGCACCACACCCGCAAGAACTCTCTGCGGAAAACTTCAGCGCGAGAGTACAGGAAAGTTGTTCGAAATCAGATGTACCTTCTGCTGACGAAACTGCCACCGATCCCGAACAGGAAAGTGTTCCACAACACTCAGCAAGCTCGCCGAAGAGCCAGTCACACAGGAAAAAGAACAAACGCAGAATCGCGCATCAAGCTGCCGAAGAAATTGTCCCATTAATGCGGGAGAAGGTGCAAACAAGTAGTGCAGAAGTTAAATGAGGGTCCAGGGAAAGTTTCCGACTGTACTCAGCCCAACCTGTTTCCCAAGGCAGCCGGTGGCGCCTCCGTGGCCGCAAAACAATGCGCCAGTGTAGCGCCCGACAACCTTGACCCGCCAAATCCCTGTGGTATTGAAACAAACACGTTCTTTCCGTCATTCCAGAAAAACTGGGCGGACGAGGTGGACGGAGATGAGGAAATGAGGGAACCTACGTACTTTACTGCCGCCGTGCCAGTCACCTCAGATGACCGAACACCCCTCCAGAACCAGGAAGCGGAGGCTGGTTATGTGTCCGACACCTACTAACAGGTGCGAAATTCCGTAAGCCATCCTAGTAAAACGCACTACATCATGACCACCTATCAAGCCTATAGAATCGCGACTCTGAACATCACCAGCATACGCAGTACATTAAAATTACATTTTACTGCAGGAAGTAACCGACATTGCACTTGAAGAAATATATGGATACCACGCTGTCATAAATGCTGGAAGCGATGGTGACCTAGGGACTGCTATACTTTTTAAGGAAGGAATAATAGTAACGAATGTGGAAAAACTTGTCAACAACAGGGGGATCGCTTGTACTGTTGACAATACCCGGATCATAAATATGTATGCGCCATCTGGGAGCAGCAACCGCCGTCACCGAACCGAATTTTTTCAACACGAAATTGTTCCTCTCTTTGGAGAGCATCAAGCCGAGATCCTTTTTGCGGGTGACTTCAATTGTGTCCTCCATCGTGTCCTCTTCCCTAACTTCAATCCGTCTCCCGAACTGGAACACATCATCAACGATTTCAGTTTAACCGATGCGTGGGAGCACAGCCAAGGGGATGCACCCGGGTTTACGTTTGTCACTAAACATTCGGCCAGCCGCTTAGACAGGATGTATGTATCTAACAACTTGACGACTCGCATCTTACATGCAGAAGTGTGGCCCACCAGCTTCACCGACCATGCTGCCTTTATATGCACCATTAATATGGCGAGACAAGGCACCTACAGAGGAAGAAGCTACTGGAAGCTCAACGTATCACACTTAAAAGACGCCGAATGCCGCGAGCGTTTCCAACAAACATGGTAGGACTGTGAAAATAAATTCACTTCGTATGATTCTGCTTTGACCTGGTGGATCAAGTGCGCGAAGCCGCAACTGAGGAAAATGTTCATAGATTATTCGAAGGAAAAAAAGCTTTTGGTTCAAGACAACAACAGAATTTTATTTCCAATGCTTGCGGGACCTTTACAAATTGGACCAATCAGTCATCGAAAACTACGCCGCGATCAAGAGGATAAAATCCAAAATTCTGGGTCTGAAGCGCAAACAATTAGACGGTTTCCAAATTCGTGGCAGAACACAGGCTGCCGCCCCACGTGAAGAAACCTCGATGTTCCACGTTATGCGCGGAAGGAAAAGGGAACACAGAAAAACTATCACGGAACTAAAAGGAAGTGACGGTACCGTCCTCACAACACAGAGAGACATTAAAGAGGCAATCTACAGCCATCTTTCATCCATAATGTCAGGCTGCTCAGTGGATAACGAAGCTCAAGAGGACTTGTTACGGAATCTGCAGGGGCGACTCAGCAGAGAGGCATCGCCGCGACTTACCGCAGAGATTGACGATGACGACCTGACAACAGCTATCGCGCAGAGCCCCAAAAATAAATCGCGGGCCCTGACGGCCTTCCAGCAGAATTTTACCAGGCCTTCCAAGCACAGATGAAGTCTAAACTGCTACTCATATGCAATGAATTAATGGCCTCTGACAGAGAAATCGCGAAGGAGTTTCTGGAAGGTATTATCGTGCTAGTTCCGAAACGCCCCAGCAGCGTTTCAGTAAACCATCTTCGACCCATCAGTCTCCTGAACGCCGGCCGCGGTGGCCGAGGGGACTGAGGCGCTTCAGTCACGGTCTGCACGGCCCCTACGTTCGGGGGTTCGAATCCCCCCTCGGGCATGGATATTTGTGCCGTCCTAGTTCGTAAGTAGTTCATAAGTAGTTTGTAAGTTTAGGGACTCATGACCCCGTAGTTAAGTCCCATAAGCATTACAAACATTTGAACATTTTGAGTCTCCTGAACAGCGATTACAAAATTATGGCGCGCATACTCGCTCGAAGATTACAAATGATACTGCACGAGGTCACTAGCTCATATCAGACTAGTGTGGGTTAGGGGAAATCGATCATTCAAACGGTCTGCGAATATAGAGACATCATTGCGACAGCAGATGTTCTCCGACTACGGTGCGCTATCATGACACTTGACTTTGAGAAGGCTTTCGATAGGGTGGACCATAAGTACCTTCTCAAAACTATGCCCGCGATGGATATTCCCCATAATGTTGTCAACGTCGTTGGAAGAATTTTGAGGAATAGCACGTCCCGGATTATGATCAATGGACAAATGACGAAACCGTTGGACTTCACACGTTCAGTCAGACAAGGGTGTCCACTTTCCATGGCTTTGTTCGCCATTGCCATTGAGCCCCTCCTAGCCACTCTACAGCAACAACTGCAAGGATTGTGCATCCATGGTCAATCTATTGTTTGCAAGGCATACGCTGATGATGTGGGTCTTGTTATCACGATTGCAAATGACATCGAGAAGACACTTCAAGTGCTCACTAACTACGAACTTGCTTCCGGTGCGAAACTCAACAAAGCGAAATCCAGCATCATGAACATAGGCGCTGGAATGTCGTTGAAGGACATAGAACACTTCAATGTGGTCACCAACAAACGAATACTGGGCATCGACTACAGGTCCACCATACAGCACACCATAGCTGCCAACTCTAAGAAACTACTCGCGGCCGAGGGGAATGAGGAGCTTCAGTCACGGTCTGCACGGCCACTACGGTCGGGGGTTCGAATCCCCCCTCGGGCATGGATATTTGTGCCGTCCTAGTTCGTAAGTAGTTCATAAGTAGTTTGTACGTTTAGGGACTGATGACCCAGTAGTTAAGTCCCATAAGCTTTACAAACATTTGAACATTTTTTGAAACTACTCGCAAGTGTGCGAGCATGCGTCAGGGACAACGTGTGAGAAAGCTTGATAACATCCAAGAGGCAGCCTTTGCTAACATGTATATAGTTTCGAAACTACACTACGTGGCACAAGTTTTACCTTTACCTAGTGACACAACAGCCAGAATCATGTCTGCTCTGGGCCATTTCGTAAGTCAAGGAAGTATCTTTAAGGTCAAGTTTGACACTCTTACTCTCTCCGCGGAAAAGGGTGGACTTAAACTTATTGATGTTGCTCTGAAATCCCGAGCTCTATTCGTGTGCACCACATATAAACTGTGGCGGGAGACGCAACACAGTTTAACGTCCCATCTACTAGAGGAAATAGCCCCTGGAGCATTGGATCCACCAATTGATGTGCGCCACGTTCCCATTGGCTTTCACCATTTTAAGCAGTTTTTAATTGAACTTTGCTACATTCGGACCATAGTCTGTCCCACGAACGTGAGAACTACATGGTACAAAACTGTAAACCGAAAACTTGCCACCAAGTCCAAACTTCACGCCATCCATTTAGTGGACTCGCCGCTGTGTGGGGACTGTAGCATACCAGACACTGACGAACATAGGTACAATAACGTGACAGCAGTCTGGCTACTCGCTAGGCAAATTATAGCCAAAATCACCCGGACCGTACCAGACACTATCAAGCCTGCAGATTTTTTGACTCCCGACAGTGTGCCTTATCCATAAACAAAACGGAACGCCGTCAATTGGTTAAAAGGTCAAACAGTCCACTATATCCTTAATGAAGCAAATAAAAGCAAATAAGATTTTCTATTATACCTTCAGATGCAGCATCATATCCTAATGACATCGCGACACTATAAGAAAAATTTCGCCAACTTTTTGAAAATCCTATTGTTTGACACACAAAGAAGGACTTGAATCGTAATTGCTCCCATTACAGGACTCAGATTGTGACATTCTGAAAAATTAGAACACGCCGAGATTTTCATCTTTGCTTTAAACAAAACTTCTTTTTTGCTCCTTGTGGTGTTTTCCTTTCAGTGATGTTTTCAAAATTCTGACGTCTGAGAGATGTATCAGCAGTGCTTTCCGTTTCGTATGGGAAAACATGTCCCCCGACAGAATCTGTCGTCTTATTTCACATTAAAAATTTCTTTTCTTAGTTCCAACGCCAGAAGGACCGATTACACCCTTTCATGTGTCCCGTGGCGAAACCTTGCTACAACGACGCCCACGGCTCGAGACAAGCGCAGAGTTAAGAGACGAGGAAAAATAAACAAATAAAATTTAATCTAAAGATGTGAGAAATCAAAAATGTAAAGTGGAACAACACAATTAAATTCCAGAAAACAGAAGCATGGATCGATCAAGAACGGAGTGGGGGAACACCTTCTAAACAAATATTACGTGAAGCCGAACTCTGCAGCTGTCAAAGCGCTGGGATGTTGAAGTGAAGTTTGTCCCAGGAGCAGATCTGTAAGAGGAAGACATATATTTGTTTATTCTTTTTCATTTTTTATTATTATTTTATTGTTTTTTTTCGCTTATCTTTCTTTGTAACGAAATTCCATGTCAACAGGAACGAATGGCATTGAAGCCAGGCCGAGAAGGCAAATCATGGAGAGCGAAAAAAAAAAAAAATCCCGTCCACCGCCAAAAATTTATTTCTTTACAATTATCATTAAAAAAAAAGGACTGAGGCGCTCCAGTCACGGTCTGCACGGCCACTACGGTCGGGGGTTCGAATCCACCCTCGGACATGGATATTTGTGCCGTTCTTAGTTGTAAGTAGTTCATAAGTAATTTGTAAGTTTAGAGACTGATGACCCCGTAGTTAAGTCCCATAGACTCTACAAACATTTGAGCTTGTGATCATTTTGCAACCACGAATGTATTACAAAGGCGGACAGTCGAGGAACGGACTGATCAAATTCGCATTGGATATTATTCTCCCTCTCTTCGGAATCCATAGTGTTACTGACGATACAGAATGTAGGAAGCAAGCGCCTGGAAACTAGCCGCCGACCGCGAACCACTCGACGGAAACAACTGCCCGTCCGCTCAGAAGTATTCACAGCTCAGCACAGACTGACTGCTGCTTGGGGTGCTCCACTATTTATACATAGAAAGAATTTTCTGGAACTTACTAGTACATCAAACATAATAAACATGTAGAACATTCTACAAATAGTAAATACAAAGAAATATTTTTTTCTGCTCGTGGTAAGATTTGAACTGGAGACCGCAAGCACAGCAATCTGCGATGCTAACCACTTTTTTTCTTTCCTATATACAAACAAAACTATCCCCTGAAATTAACACAATAATTAATTAAAAGGAAACAGAAACGAATGTCTTCTTTCACCTACAGTGCTCTACTGTGTTTTTTCTTCTTAATTTATTAAAAAAAAATGTTCAAATGTTTGTATAGCTTATGGGACTTAACTACTGGGTCATCAGTCCCTAAACTTACAAACTATTTATGAACTAGCTAACACTAAGGACGGCACAAATATCCATGCCCGAGGGGGGGATTCGAACCCCCGACCGTAGTGGCCGTGCAGACCGTGACTGGCGTGCCTCAGTCCCCTCGGCCACCGCAGCCGGCCTTAATTTATTTAAATGAACTAATTTTAATCTTCTTGTTTCTTTGATAATACTTGGTTTCCATCTGTATGTATCTTTATCCAATACCTTGTTTCTCAAAAATAATATCGAGCATATTGCCAAATCTCTTTTTGACAGTTCTATGACGTTCCATTTTCCATTAAGTTATGCTCATGTATATTTCGAAGCTGGTAAGGTCGTGGTCACTGTTGTGATTTATAACATACTATCTGAAAACCCGCAGTTGCCCGGGTATTTATCACTTTATTCCTGCCATTTTTCAGGTATATATTAATTTGTATAAGGTCTTAATACCTAGAAAATCTCTTTGGAATACAATAAGTAGTAAAGAAGTAATAGATTAAAACTTAATGCGTGATGGAGCGGTTTTCCAAGAACTTTACTGTTTATGTGCTCATATAACTTACGTATCGTAGTGTGATACAATTTAGAAGGTACACTCAACTATATGCGTGTATACTGTCTGAAAAATTACTTTCGGCTACAATTTATAGTCTACAAATTATAAATTGTAACGTCATACCCAGTGCCGTACTTTTAGTCCATGCACAGCGGAACGTTACTGCTTATGTGTTCATATCTCATGAACTACGTGTCGTACTGTGATACCATTTAGAAGGTACATGTAACTATATATGTCTATACTGTCTGTAAAATTTCCTGTCGCTACAATTTGTAGTGTTCAAATTACAAATTGTAACGTCATACCGAGAGCCGTAGTTTTACTCCATAAACAGTGGAAAAGTAGTAAGCGAGAAACTTTTTTCCTTTCATCATTTTACTATGGTTGCCAGCGAGAAAACGTTTAATAAAGGTTTGAAATTATGTTTAAAGTTTGTTGCAAGTCGCTAAGTACTCTCATTCTCATACAGTGTATTTCGAAAGTCTCGCCGCATTATATGGCATTTTTTGCGATTTCTATTGGTTTTGAACCACGTGCCGTATGTGATTCTTAACCATGCAGCAATTGTTACGTGACGGTAAGGAATGTGTGTATCAAATTTGGTTGAAATCGGTCCAATGGGCAGCAGCATTATCGCAAAATGCAGCAGTTTTTCGCGCATATCATTGTTTATGACGTCATATCACGTGAACTATATATCGTATGTGATTCTTACACTTAAGGCGACCGTTCTCATGGATTGAAGCTTACGTGTACAAAATTTCATAAAGATTGGAACAAAACTGTAGATTTGTATGCAACACGTACAAATATACGGACACTGCTTTATACATTAGATGACCTATCATCCACATTATTGTGTTATTTTTAGTTTCGGGAAAAAATTTCCTGGCCGGCCAGAGCAGTATATCTGTTGAGTATCGTGTTCCTGTAGTACGCGTTAGTAGACCCAGCCTCTGTTGCACCCATATCCAGTTGGTGAAATGGCCGCCAAAAGTAAATCTGTGGCGTAGGGCCACATCGGACACACTTATCGCTGTTATTTCGAACGATTCGGTACAGTCGCTCATTTGTGGCAATAACATTATTTATGACTTTGTACCATGTTGAGGCTACTTCTGAATTACGGATTGTTAAACTTATGTTATTCCAGACAGTTTTCCATTCGATAGTCGGATGTTTGACTTCAATCGTGTTTCGATTTGGGGTCCGGTTCCATTGTGTTATTAGAAACTTCGAGGCTGGCATTGGTCCGTTCATAATGTTTTCGCCGATGAAGCTGATTTCAAGATAAAAAAAGCCTTACATGTTTCAGTTTAAAATTGATCCTTCCAACGTCAACGGGTGGACAAATGTTAGCGGGTCGCAAGACACTGAAGAGCCAACTTGTTACACTATGAGGGTTATTTTGTGACGTAATTACTCGTTTAATATATAACGCCATGCTCTTCCTATCTATATCTGGTAAGCTGAGTCCTCCATCCTGTCTTGGTGAGGACGATATTGTGTATTTCAGCCTGAAGAGGTTGCCTTTCCACATAAATCTGTTTGAAATTGTCATAACTTGCTTTGACTGTGGTTTTGGAACTGGAAATATTTGTGCCATGTAATAGGCCTTGCTAAAGATATAGGTGTCGAGGAAGCGAACGCGTTGCATGAGAACTAGAGATCGCCTGCTGTTTTCATATATTGCGCCTTGCATTGTGTGTGTAACCTGCTTCCAATTCTTGGCACTCATTTTTAGTGACCATTTATGTATTACCGTCCCCAAGGTCTTATGGATGGTTGCCAGTTTCGCCCATGGGATAGTGGGTGCCTCTAGTCCCCGGATGTTGACAATTGTTGTTTTGCCTTCGTTAACTTTAGCTCTAGATATTTGACAATAGCAGTCAGTTGTTGCTTTGAAGGTCACCAAATCTTCTTCATTGCGTATTAACACTCCTACGTCGTCGGCATAGGCTCTGATCAGAAGGGTATTCCGGCTATGGGCAGACCGATCAACTTGTGGCTAATTTGGGCTCCAAGGATAAGACAAACAACTGCATTGACAGACGACTTCCTTGTGATACTCCACGTTTTATCTCAATCGGTGGTGTGAGTTGTCCACTTACGTTGACTTTCGTTTGGATACCCGTTAATAACTTTTGCACCATATCGACAACCCTGTTTTCCAGTCCACAGTGTATCATTATCTGTCTGAGATATTCATGGCGGACTCTGTCAAAGCCTATACAGAAATCTATAAAGAGAATTGCCAACTTAACATTGGTTACTGAAGCTATGGATATTACATTCCGAAATATGCGCCATAAAAGAAGGTCCAGGTAGGCAGGACTGATGGTCAGCGATCAGCTTCCGCAACCTACTGCTCGGTGGTTTTATAATCAAAATGTAACAGCGTTCTCGGACGGTAATGGTCTAGGTTTGAACACTGGAACACGCCGGCTGTTGCAGGTATCGCAGCAATATGAAGGACAGAGTGTAGTTTAAAGTACTACGTTATTGTCCTTACATAATTTTGCCAATACATTCTTCATAACACATAAGTGCCATATTTGTGTTATAATTTTGATTAAATTTATGTGTTTCTACTGAGTATTTAAGTTACTGTATATTAATTCTGTTAATTTATGTATCTTCATCAACGGTATAATATTTCAAAAAATGTTCAAATGTTTGTATAGCTGATGGGACATAATTACGGGGTCATCAGTCCCTACAAACTACTTATGAACTATCTAAGACTAAGGACGGCACAAATATCCACGCTCGAGGGGGGATTCGAACCCCCGACCGTAGTGGCCGTGCAGACCGTGACTGGAGCGCCTCAATCCCCTAGGCCACCGCGGCCGGCTATATTATTTCATAGAGTGATACCTTCAGAGAACTGAACATCTATCTCCCTTCATTTTCTTCTGGTTCGTCACGACCCCTCGAAAATACTACCACGTTGCCTTTGTCTAACTTGAAATATCTCAGACTAGCATTATTTTTTCTCTCGAAGTGGTTCATTGTACAGTCGATGCAACAAATTTTCAAATGTTTGTATAGCTTATGGGACTTAACTACGGGGTCATCAGTCCCTAAACTTACAAACTACTTATGAACTAGCTAATCCTAAAGACGGCACAAATATCCATGCCCGAGGGGGGATTCGAACCCCCGACCATAGTGGCCGTGCAGACCATGACTGGAGCGCCTCAGTCCCCTCGGCCACCGCGGCCGGCGTCCATGCAACAAGTTAAGTTTTATATAATTACGGATCGCGTTCTTGTGGCCCGGCCATAACTAAAAGGGTGTCTAATGCTACCTCAGTATCATCACTTCCTGTACCACGCTCTCTTACATTACAGGTCGTGTCTATTTATATGATGAGTGCACGCGTGGGCTGTCTGCCGGCTGCTTTGGAATGCCGCATTGCGCGCCTTGGAAGGCCAGTGTGGCAGTAGTGATGACAGAATAATGGACACGTTTATTTTAATGACATGCTGAACAGTCAAACATATGCGCAAAATATTTTGCAAACTTTTATTGAAGTTAGTGAAAGAGATCGAAGCTTTGCGTTTTTTCATTAGGATTCGGCAATGGCTCACACAGCTACGCAATTTGCGAAGTGTTCCATGACAGTCTCATTAGTAACATTATCTATTTCCGCCATTTTTTTAACCCGCCGAATTGTACGTAGCGTGTTTCTGAACCAGGGATTCGGGCGCAGCCGGCTGCGGTGGCCGAGGGGACTAAGGCGCTCCAGTCATGGTCTGCACCGCCACTACGGTCGGGGATTCGATTCCCCCCTCGGGAATGGATATTTGTGCCGTCCTTAGTTGTAAGTAGTTCATAAGTAGTTTGTAAGTTTAGGGACTGATGACCCCATAGTTAAGTCCCCATAGACTATACAAACATTTGAACATTTGATTCGGGCGCTACGCGCCCTCACGTACTAAGGAAAGACTTCTTGTGTAACCTACGCTGTCCTGTAGTTGGTTTTGAAGTTATTGATAGTGTGTTAAAGAATAGTCTGAAAGAGTGGTGGAGACGTTCTAACTTTCACTTAAAAAGTGATCTGTAGCGTAGTCTTAAGAAGGCAATACGAGTATACCCTACTAAAAGCAAAATCTTGAAAGGTTACAAAATGTTCAAAGATTTGTTAAGCTTAAAGGACTTAACTGCGATGTGGTCAGTCCCTAAACTTGCAAATTACTTGCCGGCCGCGGTGGCCGAGAAGACTGCGGCGCGCCAGTCTGGGTCCGCACGGCCACTACGGTCGGGGGTTCGAATTCCACCTCGGGCATGGATATTTGTGCCGTCCTTAGTAGTAGCTAGTTCATAAGTAGTTTGTAAGTTTAGGGACTGATGACCCCGTAGTTAAGTCCCATAAGCTATACAAACATTTGAACAAATTACTTATGAACTACCTTATACCAAAGACGACACAAACATCTATGCCCGAGGGGGGATTCGAACCCCCGACGGGGAACGGCCTCGCACATCGCAGCGTAGCGCCTCGATGCCAAATATGAATGACACCCTTTTCCTGGCTATAACAAAACCATATTGTGCCTCAAAATACATGTTTCAAGAGCACATTCATTCATAATAACACAATAATTATAAATTATTTTTACACTGCTTTTGTTGTGACTGTGGCGAAATCATCATCCGCTCTTTGTTAGTAAATCGACTTCGTAACATTTCTTTCTGATGCAAGATTAGACAAATAACATCAGACAATGAATTCCGTAAATAACTTTGACATCAGTTGGTTATACAGTTTCAAGACTATCTTTATTCAGCAAATCACAAACATATTCCACAAGATGTTTTGGCAACTTCTTTAAATCCACTTTCGTATTTTCATTTTTGTGTCAAATATTTACGCACTATCGACCCACTCATAAAAATATAGTCCCGGCATTGTTATAAAAAAATCTGCAGCTGACTTGATGCCTCTACACGTTGCTACTATGACAAGATTTAACTGATGATTCATACACTGTGTGTAGGTGGATTGTGAGACATCTGCGCTCATAACTGCAGCTCCGTTATACGTCTGTGAAACAGAGTCATTTAGATTAACTCCACAGTTTGCTGGTTTCTTTTTAACGCAGACTAACAAAGAAGAACCATCCAATTTTTTTACAGGATCAAAAGCCTAGAAACCTTTCGTATATCGGTATGTCACCATCTAAATAGTTCCAAATGACAATTGACAGTTGCTTAGTTTTTGAACAAACTTTGAACTCGTCAACCATTAGAGCAAAATTATGGGCTTGTTTCACTTCATCTGAGATATTTTCTTGCACGATATTGCTCATGATGCAATGAATTTCATTTTGTATATCATGATGTGTGTATTTTTCCCTTTTAAAGTTTTTTCTTATCACTTGGATCTTTTTCCCTACAAGATCCATTAAATCTAAAAAAAAATATATTCCATATGGCCGTCCGCGGTGGCCGAGGGGACTGAGGCGCTTCAGTCACGGTCTGCACGGCCACTACGGTCGTGGGTTCGAATCCCCCCTCGGGCATGACTATTTGTGCCGTCCTTAGGACTAGGTAGTTCATAAGTACTTTGTAAGTTTAGGGACTGATGACCCCGTAGTTAAGTCCCATAAGCTATACAAACATTTGAAGATTTGATTCCATATGACCTCTTTGAGCTAATCATTGAAGAGCTGTGTACCTAAGTACATATATCGGCAATCATTTCTATGTAACCTATGTTTTCTTGAACTTCCAGATCATATGTTTCGTCTAACAGAATAGAAACTGATACAGTCTTTCCAAACTTACTTTTCAAATTTTTGAAAGACTTCCAAGCCACTACAGCGCCTCTGTGTGTGAAACTACTCTCATTATGCCAGAATGAGACTCTGTTGCTCTCTTCCAATTGGTGAAACTCTCACTTTTTGTGCCTTGAGTTTGGAGACGGAAAAATCGACAGACAAACAAAATGCAGCATAATTTAAGCTACTACATTCCAGTCAGTGATGAATTTTGTACCAAACTGGCTGGAAATTTCTTTTTCTGTCTTCATTTTTACCGAGGTTTTCATTTTCCATCTGTTTTCATCCTTTTTCTACTTCCATTTCATCATAGGCGAATACAATTTCTTCTACTTCACTTTCTAGATCGTGAGAACTAACATCTCTGCAATTCGTTCACTTATACACGGTGACGTGATTTCCTCATTTGATTTATTACTTTTTCTTTCCTTTTTTTCCAAAGCTGTTTTACCATGTTACTACGTTCACTTTAGATAAAAAAAGGAAACGTGCGCAATTCACACAAAAAACACACTGAACACTGATATCAGGTATGCTTTTATTTTTTACCCTTAAACACGCGCTAACCCTAAACAGAGACGGGGAAGAACCTTTATTCGATATATCGATCGACTAGTTCGTTTGCTTGTGCGGATCAATCGCTAATGTAGTGTTAACGTCGACCTCATAAGATCCGCTTCGAATGTATTTGTTTTATTTAACGGCTTCAGTATAGAACAAATTAGCAGGTCGCGGCGGACCGGTCGAGTGCATTGAGGCGCTATGCTCCGATGCACGAGGCCGTTACCCGTCGGATGTTCGAATCCCTCCTGGGGCATGGATGTTTGTGTCGTCTTTAGTATAAGGTAGTTCATAAGTTGTTATAAGGGACTGATGACCCCGCAGTAAGTCCCTTAAGCTTAACAAACATTTGAACATTTTATGTAAGTGGTTACTTAATTTTATAATTTCTAAATGTCGTTCTATATATATATTCACTGACTAAACACTAAGGTGCATGGCGGAGGATACTTTTCCTACAGGCTGATGCATGGGGGAGTGAGTATACATTGGAGTAGTCTTAGGTACCACATCACACAGTGACGCCGCGTTTTCCGGTTGTTTTTACATATGCAAGACATAAGGGATTACATGTTGCCAGATGTGTTTTCTCCCGCATGTACTGCCCCTGTATTGCCAAGCGGGCGGCAGCGGAGTCTCTTGTATGGCCGCACTGCCACGGCCAATTCTTGTCTGTCCAGCCTTTAGTCACGGACAGTTGTATGTAGCTTTGTTCCGGGACAAAACATTTATAAATGGAAAAGGAGGAACTAAACCTAAAGGTCGACAAGCAGCTAACATTGTCTGGAAGAAAGTATTGTAAAAATAGTATTGTGGATACTATTATAGCTAACCGTAAGCCAGGAAAGGACCAAAATGATCCTAAAAGCTATCGTCCTATATCCCTCCTACGCCAACTGTATAAACTTCTTGAAAGACTCATCCTACACAGACTAATGGAGAAGCTAGAGACAATATACATACCACAGCAGGCTGGCTTTAGACTGGAGAAGAGCTGCACATCTTAAGTGTTGAAACTTACACAGCACATCGAAGATGGGTTTGCCACTAAAGATTACCAACTTACCTGCTTCATAAGGAATCTCCTTGAAAACAGAAGATTTTTTGTCGAATTTCAGTCTCAAAGAAGCAGATGGAGATCGCAAAACAATGGATTACCCCAGGGAAGTGTGCTTGCTCCAGCCTTGTTCAACATCTATACAAATGATCAACTACTACCTGAAGGAAAATAGAGCTTCATATATGCAGATGATTGTTCTATCACCGCCCAAGCCCACTGCTTCGTAACTGTTGAAGAGAATCTGTCCAAAGCATTAAGAGAAATGTCAGCTTACTACAGGGATAATCAATTGAGACCAAACCCTGGGGAAACACAGACTTGTGCTTTCCAACTCAGAAACAGGCAGGTAATTACAACCTTCAAAATTATCTGAGAAAACACCACACTACAACACTGTACATATCTTAGATACCTTGGAGTCACCCTGGACCGTGCACTAAACTACAGGAGGCACTGCCTGAATACTAAGCAAAAAGTGGCAGCTAGAAACCATGGCATCAGAAAGCTAACAGTCACATCAGGGGTAGCACACCCCAACACTGTAAGAACCTCTTCCCTAGCACTAAGTTACTCTGCCGGAGACTTTACAATAACCAGTGTGGTTCAAATCCAGCCCTGCCAAAATAGTATATGTTGCTCTTAACGACACTTGCCGCATCATCACTGGATGCCTAAAGCCCACTCCTCTGAATAAACTGTACAGTCTTGCGGGCATTGCGCCCCCCGACATCCGCCGAGAGGTAGCAGCAAAAAGTGAGAGGGGAAAATCAGAAACTTCTGAAGCCCATCCCCTATATGGACATCTACCAGGAAACCAACGACTAAAATCCAGGAAGAGCTTCCTTAGATCTAGTTGGGACATCGCAGCAATGCCGAACAGCATTATGGCGCGCAAGGTATACCGGTACTGTAGGATGGTTTACACCGTGTGAAAACCTACCGCCCGGCTACACAGAGAAGTGGAGTACATGGAGACCACTCAACAGACTACGTTTAGGTGTCACAAAATGTAAGAGTAACCTGGTTAAATGGCGCTTCCTAGTGGAGTCGCCACTCTGTGAATGTGGAGCAACGCAGACGACCTCCCACCTGCTCCAGTGTACCTGGTATCCAGCAACATGCCTACTACATGCAACACCAAATGCTATACAGGTCGCTAACTTCTGGGCATCAAAAGTGTAAATAATTGTCTTGTAAATATGATGTATTCACATAACTTGTAAATTTCAAAAATGTTTCAAATGTGTGTATAGTCTATGGGACTTAACTATGGGGTCATCAGTCCCTAAACTTACAAACTACTTATGAACTACTTACGAACTAGGACGGCACAAATATCCATGCCCGTGGGGGGATTCGAACCCCCGACCGTAGTGGCCGTGCAGACCGTGACTGGAGCGCCTCAGTCTCCTCGGCCACCGCGGCCGGCTAACTTGTAAATATTGTACATTAGTTCATACATTGTAATTGCTTCTGACACGAATAAATAATAATTATGCATACTGCTAAAAGTTTATTCCACTTTACATCACCAACGGTGCGAAGTATTGGCACGGTCATCTAGTAAATCATAAACGTTTCTGTAACTTTCTTAGATCTGTATGTCTCCATAAATGCCTTATATACTTGATACAACAGATTTTGCTATAATATTTTTACAAATATATTTTTCTGCTAATATTAGCAACATAGATGGCAAGAAAGAAATGATAAACTTTTCGACAGCAGTTCATAGAAAGATTCAACAGCATCCTGAAAACATCAGGTGATGTTTCTTACACAAGTACTACGGCCATCGTATTTCGATCCTATTTTAGTAAAAGTACTAACTTTTTACCAAAATACTCATTACGGTTGCTGCGCCAGCGTCAATGTAATGGTGTGATTTAAGTTATTTCGATCCTATGTTGTTTCTAAGAGATAATTTTGAAACTAGAACAGCTGGTGGAATCTTGAATCCAGTGATAACACTAAATAAATCAACGAGTACAGTGTTGATTTTGGTGATATGCGTACTCACAACCAACCATCATCATCTGTATTTCCTCGGAGTTAGCAACACTCGCTCATCCACGGAAATAGCATCAACATTGTTGGTCCATTTTTTCATCCGTTTATCCATTACTGGTCCGATAATATTTAATATATCATAATTAGTCTGTTCGCAACTGGCCAAAGAGTCGCTCTTCGCTCTTGTTTTTTTTTTTTTTTTTTTTTTTTTTTTTTTTTTTTTTTTTTTTTTTTTTTTTAATTTTTCGGTAGACATATTAAAAGAATGTAATTCATAGAATGTACACCGTGTTCTTGTCCTTTACAATAACCGCATCTTTGCGGCGAACGAGTACTTTTACTGTTGTCAGGCGACGCAGGGACGATTTTTTATGCTTCTCACCACTTCAATCGATATAAACAGCTGCGGAGTTAAGTGCCGCTGGCTGCAAGCGAGTAGCGATGTGCCATCAGCGAAGCTACAGCGTGCTAAACACACACAAACTTGCAGTGAGCTGCGAGGATGCAGCATTCGCCTACCCTACCAGTGGCTCCTTCATTCTTTTTTATTTCTGCGATCAGCCAGCTACGATCGTCTTCTGTGTTGTTTTAATTCACGCCAGTTTCTCCTCTTCAGTCAAACCTTTAATTTTCACATTAAATACACTTTCGTTATTTCGTAATGTTTAGTGCAATTTACTGACACTCGTCTCTTACTATTCTCGTCCGGATACGCTCAAATTACCATATCCCATATCCAGCATACACACTGCTACATCACCAATTCATATTTACCCCATAATACGGATATATTGTATGGGACACACATTCAATAATTTTTTAATCGTCTTCATTTAATAATAAGCAGTACTTTTCTACCACTTAATCACCATCATAAATAATTATCTGCATCGCTACGCAATTTAAGTGAAAAAATTATTAACACCGTTATGCAGAAAACTTAATATACTTTGTGTACCGAGAAACACATTAGCTACTACCTGCGGTTTTCGAATTATGCAAGAAAAAATCGCAACCAATAGACCTTATATGCCTCTTCCGTTACCACCCTTACACCCCATACGTCGGATATGTTAATGTATTGTTCATGCTAGTGTACAAAATGCGGTGTCTACGCGAGTCCCACTCTATGTGTGTTAATGTTTAGTCTTCGTTGACGGGGATACAGTACAGATGTAGATGTATACGGAAAGAGGCAAAAAAAAAAAAAAAAATAACACAGTAATAAATATTGTCAAGTTTTCTCCATATACCAAGTAATTAATTCTTAAAGTTTCAAAAATTCTAACATAATTATCCAGTTATTCTGTATTTCCACAGATTAAGTAGTCACCATGCACATTATTTACAAATACTAGCATTTAAAGAAACATAAAATATTATTTAGAGATAAAAGTAATAGTTTCATTATGCAAACCTCGTAACATGAATGACATAATATGAAAGAACATCGTAATGCTCGATAGAGAACCGGTACAAAACGATACCAGCAAGTATAAGTCTGATAACTTCACTGTGAGAAGTAAATGATTTATAATGGATGAAAACTTGTTGACTTGTTAATCTTTACTTGATTGGCAGGCATAGAGGAACGACTGAAACGCCGCACTCCAAAGGATTATTTATGATGATAGAACTATAAATATGTCAGCTGATAAGGTGATACTTCACTAATAGCATGAAGCTTATTGTGGTTAATAAGGATTACTGTCACAGCCAAAGAGGTAAATATATATTATAGCTATAAAAAGCATAAAAACAAGAACGTCACCAGTCAACAAACAGCACTACTCAGCGTTCTGAAAAGAACCCATTAGTGGCAGTTTCATTAGTTTCATCCATAACGTACTGCAAAAAATAACAAAATCACACCATCATTTTTCGAGCATGCACCCTATATTTCAACTGACAATCTTTCAGCCATTCTCAAGATTACCAGTTCGATTTTACACGGGGTATGCCAAGGAATTGTTCCCCTGATAGCTACGGTGTACCATAGATCTCTAAAGGAGCGAATCGTTTCTAATGATGTTCAAATGTTTGTTAAGCTTATGGGACTTAACTACGGGGTCATCAGTCCCTAAACTTACAAACTACTTATGAACTACCTTATCCTAAAGACGGCACACATATCCATGCCCGAGGGGGGATTCGAACCCCCGACCGTAGTGGCCGTGCAGACCGTGACTGAAGCGCCTCAGTCTCTTCGGCCACCGCTGCCGGCCGTTTCTAATGACTAGAAGTCAAGTCCCATAAGTTCTACAAACATATGAACATATGAATTAAAACCTTCAGTTATACCCACAGTATCGTTTCGTATATTTTCATTTCAACACCCCTCATACTAACCTCAAAAACTTTATGGGAGTAACTTCTTCCAGTGACTGTTCCGCTATTGATTAATTATGTAAAAAGCATCCTTCTCGAAACTTACTGGCAGATCAAAACTGTGTGCCGGAACCGGAACTTGAACCTGCATATCATATCACAGCACACTTTGCTGCAGAGTGAAAGTTTCATTCTGGAAATATCCCTTAGGCTCTGGCTAAGCCATGTCTTCCAGGAGTGCTAGTTTTGCAAGTTTCGCAAAAGAACTTCTGTGAAGTCTGGAAAGTAGGAGGCGACGTACTGGCAGAATTGAAGTTGTGGGACGGCACCGTGAGTCGTGTCGGGATAGCTCAGTAGCTCAGTGGTAGAGCGCTTTCCCACGAAAGGCAAAGGTCCCAGGTTCGAGTCCCGGTTCCGGCACACAGGTTTAATCTGCCAGAAAGTTTCATATCAGCGCACACTCCGTTACAGAATGAAAGTTTCCTTCAGGATCCTTCAAAATGTTCAAATGTTTGTAGAACTTATGGGACTTAACTACGGGGTCATCAGTCCCTAAGCTTACAAACTACTTATGAACTACTTACGACTAAGGACGGCACAAATATCCATGCCCGAGGGGGGATTCGAACCCCCGACCGTAGTGGCCGTCAAGACCGTGACTGGAGCGCCTGAGTCTCCTCGGCCACCGCGGCCGGCTCAGGATCCTTCTTTCTATGCATTCACAGTACGCTACATTTATTTATGGTGACAGTCAGTTGCCACTCCATGTTACCATACGTGGATTCGCTGCAGATTCCCCTGCATTTCGTTATTTCGTTGCTATTTTCCAGCGTTGCTGCCTTTCCATATACTACAGCATCATCCGCGAAAAGCTATATTGAATTTCCATTGTCATCATCACTCAAACTCGTAGTCACTATGTACTAATTCCCGTAAGAGCAAGGGCTCCAAACTTGCTCACCCCTCCCCACTAGTGGGGCAATTGCGTAGAAAGCGGGAGACCCGGGTTCGAACCCCGGCTGGGTACACATTTTCAGTTTTGCCCATTCGCAGTTGAACTCGTATATTTTGTGAATATGAAAACAGTAACAACTGCAGGATCAGAAGTGACGTTTGTTCTTTTTGAATAGACGCCATATGTATATACACATGCTTCGCGTCCATACAAGTGATACTAGGTTATTCCAAAGCGGCGTAATAGAATTTCAACCGGTTTCGTTGTGAAGACGTTTCGTACCTTTTCATTTGAACATCCCTCGTATAAACAACTAGACTGGCCGCGGCAGAATAGCCGTGCGCACTAAGGCGCCCAGCTGCGGTCCGCGCGGCCGTTCGCCGTCGGGGGTTCGGGACCTCCATCAGGCATGGGTGTTTGTGTTGTCGTTAGCATAAGTTGCTTTAAGTTAGTGTAAGTAGTTTGCAAGCTTAGGGGCCAATAACTAGGTAGTTAAGTCCAAAAAGATGGTGAAAAACTACACTGGGGCTAGGAATGCCAAAAAATTTCTTCTTTTTTCTACTATCGTACCAGGAATATTTATTTTTATTTCGAAGGTCTGTATTCTCCTGACGTAAGGGAGTTTGTTAGTAAACAGTGGCTGATTAAAATATGGTTTACGTCCTCTGATAGACGATCCGGAAAATGTACCTGGGCATTAAGACTCAAGGGTGAGCTGGCTTAATATTGTGTTCAGTTTTGGATATATTCTATCAACGGTAACAAGCAGGCGGCGAACGAATCGATTAGTTTTCGTATTCGTTCTTAGCACGCGTGCTAAAGAAGGCTTCGTATCTGAAGGCTGCAGTTTCGATTTTCGAGTCTTCCCTCACGCAGGGGTGTGTGTGTTGTTCTTAGCAGTAGTTAGCTTAAGTAGTTTGTAGGTTTAGTGACCGATAACCACTGCAGTTAGGTCCCATAACTTCACATTTGAGCATTCCTATCACTTCCTTACTCCGATTCCTGCAGCAGGTTACAACAACGCGTGACGTCTAAGGCCTATGAGAGGATGCTGACCCCGTGGAAGAACGACTGAGACACACAACTTTAATTTTTGTCTAATTGATATTTTCTTTTCGTGATGCTGCACTACAGGTATTAAAATTACTTTTGTGTGCCTTGTCTTGTACTCATTGGTCCTCTGTTGTTCCTTATTTACATAAACGATTTAGGGGAAAATCTAAGTAGCTCTCTTAGGTTGTTTGCAGATGACGCCGTCATTTACCGTCTAGCAAAATCATCTGATCATCAAAACCAACTGCAGAACGAGCTGAATAAGATATCACTATGGTGTAAGACTTGGCAATTGAGTCTAAATAGTGAGAAGTGTGAAGTCGTCCACATGCGTACGAAAAGAAATCCGTTAAACTTTGTTTACAAGATAAATAAATCAAAAGTGAAGGCCGTAAACTCCTCAAAATACCTAGGAATTACTATTACTTCAGACTTAAACTGGAAATAACACGTAGATAATGTCGTGGGAAAGGCGAACGAAAGACTGCGTTTTATTGGCAGAACCCTTAAAAGATGCAACATAACTACTAAAGAGGCTGCATACACTACGCTTGTCCGTCCTTTTTTGGAGTATTGCTGCCCAGTGTGGGATCCTTATAAGGTGGGTTTGACGGAGGACATCGAAAGAGTCCAAAGAAGAGCAGCTCGTTTCGTATTGTCACGATACAGGGGAGACAGCGCTACGGAAATGATACAGGATCTGGGATGGGAATCATTGCAATAACGGCGCTTATCACTGCGGCGTGGGCTACTTACGAAACTCCAATCGCCAACATTCTCCTCCGAATGCGAAAATATATTGTTGACACCCACTTACATAGGTAGAAATGATCATCAGAATAAAATACGAGAAATCAGAGCACGAACGGAGAGATTCATGTGTTCTTTCTTCCCGCGCGCTATTCTAGAATGTAATGGGAGATAAATAGTATAACGGTGGTTCGATGAACCCTCTGCCAGGCACTTAAATGTGATTTGCAGAGTATCCCATGTAGATGTAGATGTAGATTTCAAAATGTCTGCAAGTCAGATTATTCAGTTGCAGGCACAACTAATAGAAAAACTGCTGCAAACCATCCACACCACTACTTTAGCAGTGACACGCATGCAGCAGCACAGCCAGAGGCAACATCCAAATTTGGAGCCTCGATGCTCGGTGCTGCAGCAGAAGACTGCGAAACTTACCTGTACCAGCTCCACTCTCACTTCGCAGCGTATAAAATACAAGGCAATGATCGCATTGCTTACTTCCTCTCCCCGTCGGTCCTTCAGTGTTTACTCTGAGCAGAAATCTTTTACCTGATGTCGAGCCCTTCGACGTCCCCCGTGAGGAACTAATCGACAAGCTGATCGCGCACTATGACAGATTCATATAGTTGCAGCTAGATTAAAATTGTTTAGACTCAAGAAGAACCCGAGACAAACACACAAGCAGTGGCTGGCGGAATTAAAGGGACTAACCATTGTAAATTTAAGTGCACGTGTGACAAGAGTTACGTGATCTAATGTTGAGGGATACTATCGCTCAGAGCGATACGAGCATATGGAATAGGTTCACAGATTTGTGACTGGCTGGAAGACTTCCTAAGTAATAGAACGCAGTACGTTGTTCTCCACGGCGAGTGTTCATCAGAGACGAGTGCATCGTCAAGGGTGCCCCAGGGGAGTGTGATAGGACCGCTATTATTTTCTATCTATATAAATGATCTGATGGACAGAGTAAGTTGTAATTTGCGGCTGTTTGCTGATGATGCTGTGGTGTATGGGAGGGTGTCATCTTTAACTGACTGTAATAGCATACAGGATGACTTAGACAAAAATTCTAGTTGGTGCGAAGAATAGCAGGTAGCTCTCATTGCAGAAAAATGTAAGGTGATGCGCATAAGTAGGAAAAACAATCCCATAATGTTCGAATACAGCATTAGTAGTGAGCTTCTTGATGCTGTCGCGTCGTTCAAATATCTAGGCGTAACATTGCAGAGCGATATGAAATGGAACGAACATGTACGGACAGTTGTGAGTAAGGCGGACAGCCGACTTCGGTTTATTGGGAGAATTTTGCGAAGATGTACTTCACCTGTAATGGAGACCGAGTATAAAACCCTTGTACGACCACGTCTTGAGTATTGCTCAAGTGTTTGGGACCCGCAGCAGATAATTTTAAAGGAAGACATAGAAAGAGTTAAGAGGCGAGCAGTTCGGTTTGTTACTGGTAGGTTCGACCAATGCGTGAGTGTCACGAAAATGCTCCGGCAACTCAATTGGGGATCGCTGGAGGAAATACAACGTTCTTTTCGTGAATTTCTATTGAGGAAATTCAGAGTGCCGGAATTTGAAGCTGAGTGTAGTACGATCTTGCTGCCGCCTACTTACATTTCGCGTGGTGATCACAAAGACAAGATAAGAGTAATTAGGGCTCGTACGGAGTCATACAGGCATTCTTTTTTTCCTCGTTCTATTTGGGAGCGGAATAGGAAAGTAAATGCCTAGTAGGGGTACAGTGTACCCTCCGCCACGCACCTTACGGTGAATTGCGGAGTATGTATGTAGATGTAGATGTAGGACGTTTCGGATGCTAAAATTCGTGCTGCCAGACTTAAATTGCCAGACCCAGACTTGAAAACTGTGATTTCCATAACTGAATCGTAAAGCTTAGTCGACACTAGTTGATTTTCCTGTGATTTATAGCCGCGGCGGAGCGGCAGAGCGCATTGACGCGCTATGTTCCGATGCGCGAAACCGTTCCCCGCCGGTTGTTCGAATCCCTCCTCGGACATTGATGTTTTGTGCAGTCTTTAGTATGAGGTAGTTCATGAGTATTTTGTAATTTTAGGGACTGATGAACCCGCAGTTAGGTACCATAAACGTTACAAACATATGCACATTTTTTGTGATTTATAATGGGGACAGGCTCCGTGCGCATAGCAAGTAGTGCGCTCTGGCGGCAGACCCGTGCATCTCCTTGTGGGAGCCACGCGTAGTGTTATGCAGTAGCAAAGGCCGAATGTGACAATCAAGATGGAAGAAAAGTGTGATCGTGATTCCACTAAGCGTAACAGTAATTGTCCTCCAGGAACGAAATTTTTCTTGTTTCCAAACGAAAAACTGCATAAAAATAGAAGAAAGGCTTTGATTATCGCTTTCTGGAGGGACACAGTTGATGGAAAACCATGGACTCCAACGCAACATTCACGTGTTTGTAGTCAATGGAACACCTACGAGAGATCCTGATAGCCCAGGTTATGTACGAAGATTACTCATGACCCGTGAATCTAAAGTGTTGCAGGATGCAGGAGACAGTATTACGAAGAGGCACAAGAGAAGGAAGATCAGGCATTCTTCTTTTAGTACACGAGATAAAGCACAATCAGTATCTTTTATTTTTTCTAAAAGCTCTTTCCTAGAAAAAATTTCCTTTTCATTTTCTGTCGAATATATTGCTAGTTTCAGTGTTTTACCTTCAAACATTTCTTGGACACTTTCACCTTTTGAATACAGACTGTAGCAGGAACTTCTTGGGTTTTCCCATTGTTGAATGGTTGTCCTTGAGCTATCTCTTTAGCTGTTCACGAAAGAACACAATACAGCAATATGTTTGCAACGTACTGATAGACCTGCTTTACACTGACATTTATGACGTTCCTGTCGGAATCATATATATATTACGCTGCATGTGTAAAGTAGATGTAAACGTTGTTAATCATACATGATGCAATAAACTATATATATTGTAGTATGACTGGAAAATAATTAATAAAAATCTTACTTTGAATTTTATAGAATAAGATTGCTAATTGACACTTATTTCCCGTAAACTCTTGCTAGTTATTTGATCTCCTAATGTTTCTTTCACGTCAAATACGTGTCTACTAATTTAAAGATTTATGCCTTTTTCCAGAGTGGAAAGTCTGAAATATGATGACTCCCATTTTATTTTTCGAAACCCAACACAAATTACACTTGATAGTGAATTAGTTTCAGCAGCCATGTCTCACTATTTTGGTCAGAAAGAACGAATACAGTCCACTGAAGTGCACGCCGCATTTCACACGGCAGTCACCCAGAAAAAGTTTTCCGGTCTGTCCGCTAGAGGCGCTTTCAGTCAAAATCGCTGCACTAGCACGCGCCCTATAGTGTTTCAAGGAATAGGTCACAATGCAAAGACAACACAGGGAATCAAAGCAAAATGCAGTCACGAAGCCATTTCAGTCTCATAAGAAACGTAGAGGCGCTCACCAGAAAATGGTGTGCGCGATGTTTCAGTGGGCAGCAGCCGGCAGGCGACTTGCTATAACTGCAGGCCAGCTACAGAGCGCGTGCCAGACTGCCCAACATTAACTCCATTACGGCCCGCCCAGTCGAGCAAATCAACTTACATACTGCCAGCACGTCCACTACGAGAAACCCTTCCCAGGCGCAATAAATTGTCATATTGCGTGTAGCTGACCACTGCGAGGAATAGCTGCAAATTGGTGCTTCAGTCTCCCTACTAATAAATAGCTAGGAAGCCCGCCGCAACGGAAACTACCTGTCTACCTCTGTTCTATCTGCCTACAACGGACACTCCATACCTGTACTTGGTGTGCGTAGTTTGTCCGCCTCTTTCAATACTGTAACAAAGTTTGTGTCCTTCCATGTACTAAGACACTGACACAGTAAAGTAGTTTTCGACTTCACTTTTTTTATCTCTTCAATCTTAATGTGCAAGACAATGCTCTTCAAATTACTCCTTTTGAGCCTCACAAACAAGTTTCAGAGTTGTGTGAGAAATACAAAAGAACTGGTCGAATCGGCTATAGGGCAGGCTAAGGACTTTGAAGTTCATCTAATATATAAAAATGAATGTTTCTGTGTTCGTATTTTATGCGCGGCCGTACCGTTCAACCGATTGTGATGAAACTTTGTCAAAATATTGATTGCACTTTGGCGATGGTCATAGGCACTATTAAATGACTGTACGACAAATAGTTCAGGAAATATGACGTAATAAACAATGAAATGCGCGGGAAAGTGCTGCTTCATGCGACGTCTGCTCCTAAACCACTGTACCGATTTCAACCAAATGTGGTAGACGTATTCCTTCCATGAGGTAACAATTGACGTAGGGGTAAGAACTGCTTATGATATGTAGTTCAGGAGATATGAATTCATAAACAATTATATGGTTGAAAACCAAGCCATATGCGAATAAGGATTTTTATTCATCCTAAAATCTTCACGAGATTTTAGACACTTGACCTTCAAAACTAGAGGAAGGTCACTGTCACATAAAATTTTGGATGGTGCATGACAGAGGATACTTTACATATGGACGTCGTCGGATTCTACAGTTGTATTTCGATCCTGATGAAACTTTTAAATATGATTGTATAGAACAAATGTTTGTTAAGCTTAAGGGACTTAACTGCGAGGTCATCAGTCCCTAAACTTACAAACTACTTATGAACTAACTAATACTAAGGACGGCACAAATATCCATGCCTGAGGGGGATTCTAATCCCCGACAGGGAACAGCCTCGCGTATCGTAGCGTTGCGCCTCAATGCGCTCGACCGCTCTGCCGCGGCGAATATGATTGAACAATTCAGTGCAGTATTAATATATTCAGATTACTTACAATCATTTCAATTAATTAACTTGACTGAACAGTTAATTTATCAGATTTCGGCGAAGTTTCGAATGAAATAAAATTTCTGAAAATTCTACCAGCTGTCTCTGGAAGTTACGTTACATTTTTCAGGGTGATAATCATGAAATAAACATTTAGAACATAAATATTGTTCACACCATATGAATTTTGTGGAAACATTTTTAATATGCTTCAGTGGAAAGCATACTTCATTCAGATTTTTAAATGACGGTTTTTTGGCTTTCAGCCTTGATGCATGCCAAGCGTACTGAATTATTGGGGTGAAAACCACCAGCAGAAGGAATTTGTTATTACCAACGTATAGTTTTAATACGAATTTGAAAATAGATACATAAATCTAATATATAAAATTAATGTTTGTCTTTTTATTCGTATTCTATTTACGGCCACCCCGTACATCGGATTATGATAACACTTTGTCAACTCATTACTTGCACTCGAGCGAAGGTTATAGGCATACTAAAATTAACTTCGTATGGTGCATGGCGGAGGGTGCTTTACAGTCAGTTAATCCGTATCTTATGCCTTCACGCTATAATGCCTGACGGATTTGAATGAAGCAATGAAGTTACGGCCTCCGTAGGTGCATGGCGGAGGTTACGTTACAAATAACAACGAAATTGTTTGACTGGTCACAATGAAAGTCAGGACACAAATGTATGTTTTCATGAAGGATATTTTTGTAATCTGCAAGCTATTGGATTTAGCATGGCGGAGGGTACGTTGGGACTTTGACACAGTTTGACCAGTCACCATGAAACTTGACGCATAGAGTTATGTTTTCATATATAGGAGGGAGAGGAGTAGGTGGAGGAGGCAGACAGAAAGGGGAGGGAGGAGACGGACACAGAGGACGAAAATGAGAGAGTGGAGATGGTGACAGGCAGGTGGAAGGAGATAACAGAGGGAGAGGGGGGAGGAAGTGGACAGAGAAATGGACAGAAGGAGAAGCGGGAGGAGCAGGTTAACAGAAAGAGATATACTAACGCAAGACAAACAATTAAATACCCGGGCAACGCCAGGTTTTCAGCTAGTATCACTGTTAGCGTCCGCAACGTAAATGCAAAGTAAAATTAATTTCGGAGGACCAGGGAGATTACATGGACTGTAGGATTTGGTTCGGATCCATTCAGACTGTAATGACTGACGACTTGTGCTATTAATCTGTTATTATTGACAACTTAATACACTCCATTATAATGTCGCGTACAAGGCGGGCGAGCCACGCACACAGCTGACCGACCGGCTCCATTCACAACGGGCAACTAGGCGAGGGGATCGTTAGCAGCTCAGTGTCTCACAGGGCACGAGAGGGCAGCACTCTCAGCAACTCGGTCGAATGCAGAGACCGAACATACCGGCCGCCAAAGAAATATTAATTTATTTCCAAAAAATGCAAGTTTTGTTGCACTTAAAGAGAAAGCAAGGGCCGGCCGCGGTGGCCGAGGGGACTGAGGCCCTCCAGTCACCGTCTGCACGGCCACTACGGTCGGGGGTTCGAATCCCCCTCGGGCATGGATACTTGTGCCGTCCTTAGGATTAGCTAGTTCATAAGCAGTTTGTAAGTTTAGGGACTGATGACCCCGTAGTTAAGTCCCATAACAATACAAACATTTTGAGAAAGCAAGGAAATACACATTACCAAAATGTCTTTGAATGACTTAGTCTGTCAACATAGTTTTAAATAGCAAAAAACAATTACACTATTCACTGCCGGCTGCAAGGCCGAGCGGTCTGCGGCGTGCCAGTCACGGTCTGCACGGCCGCTGCGGTCGGGGGTTCGAATCCCCCCTCAGGCATGGATGTTTGTGCTGTCTTTAGTATAAGCTAGTTCATAAGCTGTTTGTTGGTTTAGGGACTGATGACCCCGTAGTCAAGTCCCATAAGCTCTACAAACATTTGAACACTGTTCACTTTTCCATCACTTAATTCAGTAATTGGCCTCTTCAAGACCGCTTGTGGTGTGCGAATAGTGGCCACTCGCACCATTCCGTCGCAACCAGGGTGTACCTCCTCAATGATGGCCAGTTTCCTGCATAAGGGTGGGAGATGGTCTTCCTTTACCACGACCAGTGTGCCAGGTTTTACATTCCGACTGGGGGACATCCACTTGGCCTGCTGCTTCAGGTATTCAGATGACCAGCGCCACCAAAAGATTTGGTATCCTTGCTGCAGTCGTTCCCACCTTGTGAGCACATTCAGGTTGGCTGCACCTATGTCTGGCTGAGGGATACTTGTGATTGGACATATGGTTCCCATCGTTCGCCGCAAGTGGTACTTGAAGGACTGGAGGAATGAAATGCCAATCAATGCCTTCTTCGTGCATGAAGTTCTTTACCTTTGTCCGCTTGTAACTCGCAAAGTTGCCGATTAGCTCCATTAAAGTTCGTCCCATTGTCACTGTACAGTTTTTGGCACCTTTCCTGTCGTGATACAAATCTTCTTAGTGTCGACATGAATACTTCTGCACTCATGTTGCCACCTACCTCTAAATGTACTGCTTGTGTTGCCAGACACACAAATAGAGCCACATAGCACTTTTCCTTTCAAATCAAATGTTCAAATGTTTGTTAAGCTTATGGGACTTAACTACGGGGTCATCAGTCCCTAAACTTACAAACTACTTATGAACTACTTACGAACTAGGACGGCACAAATATCCATGCCCGAGGGGGGGATTCGAACTTTTCCTTTAATTTGGGTCGCCGTAAGCCAGTTCTCACATAGAACAGTCCTGTAGAATCAACTTCGCAGTTGAAGAAAGCCCTCACAGCTTCTACACGTGGTCTTGGCAAGTCTCCCATGAGCTGTTGTGCAGGTTTTGCCTTTAACAGCTGACAAGTCAAGCATTGGTGTAGAACACGCCAGATTGAATTTCGTCCATTGGATGTCCAGTATTGCGCCCTCAGAGGTGTAAGCAATAATTGACAGCCAGCGTGAGAAAGGTGACATGTTCCCTTTCCACTACTAGCCTTGTGAGATGATGGTCAGCTGGCAGTATTAGTTGATGCTTCTCCTCAAATGACAGATCAGCATGTCTTAGCCTATCTTCAACTCGTAGTAATCCTCTGTCATCAAGGGTAGGATTTAGCGATTTAGGTTTGTTACTCTTGTCTACTGCCTTTGTGGTCTTCAATTGGTGGATTTCCGTAGCATATGTCACTTTTTGAGCTATTCTGACGCATTGTAGCAGAGCGTCCTGTAGTTCATTCCGAGATAATTCGGCAATTACCCTTCCTTCTCTTGCTGTCTTTCAGTTATTACGGGACCTCAGACAGTATGCCATTATCCACTGCAATCGTGACAACTTCGAAAATCGACAGATAGACATAGAACCTTTTCCCTTTCTTTTGGCCTCTCTTGAGACGCAGAGTCACTGCACGTGTGTAACACACACCATGAAGTAGCGTCTTCTTTAAGCCAGGCTGGTCCTTCCCATCACAGACTGTTTTCTTGAAGTTCTGCAGGAGACACTCCTCGTGATGCCAGGTCAGCTGGGTTTTCCATTGTTGATATATGGTTCCATACTACAGCTGCTGTGGTTTCCTGTATCTCCAAAATACTATTCCCCACGAATGTCTTCCATCGTGTGCGCGGTATTGCAAGCCATGTCAGCACGATGAATGAGTCAGTCCACAGGTTGGTGCACTCGATGTCTGTATCGAGTGATCTAACAACGTGCTGCAGTAGTTGCGAAAGCAGGAGAGCTCCACAAAGTTCCAAACGAGGTAACGAGAGCCTTTTCAGTAGAGACACTCGTGTTTTGGAGCTCAGTAGTTTGACACATGTCACTCCATGCTGATTCTTTGATCGTACATATATAGAACATCCGTAGGTCTTCTCGAAATCATCGCAAAATACGTGCAATTGGATGCTGACAGGTGTTTCTGACGTAATGACTCTACGATCAATACGAATGCTGTCTATCATGTGAATCTCGCTGCATAGCGTCTGGCACATGTAGTTCAACTCTGGTGTGAAAGGCTCGTTCCATGTTACCTGATGTTGCCACAGACGTTGCAAAAAGATCTTGAATGTGATCACTGATTAATTCTAGAGGATCAAAACTGGATGTGACAAACATTGCAATGTGTTTTGTAATGCTGTAGACATTGCGTACCTGCTGAACGTTGTTTACAATTTGAAATTGATCAGCTGCTGGATGTCAGAGTAGACCTAAAGTTTTAATATCATCGTCGTTATCAAGCAGTATGGGTAGTTGTGTTTCTCGTATCTCTAAGGAAATATTTTCGAGTAGTTCTGCACTGTTGCTGCACCATTTCCGTAGTGAGAATCAACCTTTCTTCAATAACTTCGTTAGATCTTGCTGGACCTTGATTGCAGCTTCTGCTGTATCGCAGCCTGAGATACAGTCATCCACATAGAAGTCATTAGCAAGAATGTTTGCTGCCTTGCTGTGTTCGCTCTTTTCATGAACTAATTGTAACATACAACGTACCGCAAGAATATGTACACAACCAATTCCGTATGTGACAGTCTTTAATTGATATTCCTGGAGTGGTGCAGATCTATCACTCCTCCACAGTATTCGTTGGAATGCACGATCTTCGTCTGCTACCAAAACTTAACAATACATCTTTCCTATGTCAGCTGTGAAAGCAATGCCATGCATGCGGGACCGTAATATTATGGAACATAAATCTTGTTGATTGGTTGGGCCAATCATCAACAAATTGTTCGATGACAAATTAGTGCTCGTTCTGGACGAACAGTCAAACACTACTCTTGTTTTCGTAGTCGAGCTAGCTTCCTTCAGGACAGCATGATGTGGCATGTAATGGCAGCACACGATACTACTGGTTCCATATGCCCTAAGTCTTCATAATCCCTCATGAATTCTGTATAGCTTTGTTTAAGCTTCGGTTGCCTTGAAAGTTTCTGCTCAATCTGAGAGAAGCGTTTTGCTACAGTGTGCAAAGAATTGCCTAATAGACTTGGCTTTTCACGAAATGGAAGACGGACAACAAATTTGCCCGTTGAATCTCTCGTGGTGTGTTCCACAAAGTGTGCTTCGCATTGTTCTCTTCTGTCGTCATTACAACACGATTTAATTTTTCCATCTCCCAGAACGTCTTCTAGAGTGGCTGAACATCAGTGTCGGTTTTTGCAAGGCACGACACGAGCGGCCGCCGTGGCCAGCTCGTGCACCCTGCCGTTGTATACTGGCCTGACACCACCCAGCCTAATTCCGTGTCTTGCAGCACAGGATGGTCGCCTCCTCTGGACAAAACCCTTGACTTCAGAATGTACGGACACAATTCTGCTCCCAACAACCCATCGATCTTTATAGGTGACCAAAACTCTGGATCAACAAGTTGTACATCTTGCATGTTCCACAGGCTGGGATCAATTGTTTGTTCCAACAAGTTGTCGGTAATCTTTGGTAGAACTAAACGATCTACAGATAACATAAATTTGCTTATGCAAGAACAAACTTGTACAGAGACATGATGTTTCTTTTCTGTATGTGTTGCACCTATACCTTGAAGTACACTAGCGGCAAAACGCAAACAATACGTTCACTACGCGATAGCAATGGTAATACTACCGATGACAGTACTGCTAAGGCAGAATTACTAAACACAGCTTTCCGAAATTCTTTCACCAAAGAAGACGAAGTGAACACTCCAGTATTCAATCCAAGAACAGCTTCCAGCATGCGAAACTTAGAAGTAGATGTTCCTGGAGTAGTAAAACAACTTAAGTCACTAAACAAAATAAAATCTTCCGGGCCTGATTGTATACCAACTAGATTCCTCTCAGAGTATGCTGATGCAATTGCTCCGTACTTAGCTATAATTTACAACCGATCACTCAGCGAAAGATCTGTACCAAAAGACTGCAAAGTTGCCCAAGTCACTACAATATTCAAGAAAGGCAATAGGAGTGATCCCCAAAATTACAGACCTATCTCATTGACGTCGATTTGCAGTAGGATTTTGGAACATATACTTTGTTCGAATATTATGAACTCCCTCGAAGAGAACGACCTATTAACTAATAGTCAACACGGATTCAGAAAGTATCGCTCTTGCGAAACACAGCTTGCCCTTTATTCACATGAAGTGTTAAGTGCCATCGACAAGGGATCTCAAATCGATTCCATATTTCTGGATTTCCGGAAGGCTTTTGATACTGTACCCCACAAGCGGCTTCTAATGAAATTGCGTGCTTATGGAATATCTTCCCAATTGTGCGACTGGATTCACGATTTCCTATCAGAAAGGACACAGTTAGTTGTAATTGACGGTAAGTCATCGAGTAAAACAGAAGTGATATCTGGCGTTCCACAGGGAAGCGTTATAGGTCCCCTACTCTTCCTCGTGTTTATAAACGATTTAGGAGACAATCTGAATAGCTCCCTTAGACTGTTCGCGGATGATGCTGTCGTTTATCGGTTAGTGAAGTCAACAGAGGATCAAAAGCAACTACAAAGCGATTTAGAGAAAATTTCTACTTGGTGCGAAAATTGGCAATTGACACTAAATAAAGAAAAGTGTGAAGTAATACACATGGCCACTAAAAGAAATCCGCTGAACTTCAATTACGCGATAAATCAGTCAAACCTTAAGGTCGTAGATTCTACCAAATACCTAGGAGTTACAATTACGAACAACTTTGACTGGAGAGAACACACAGAAAATATTGTGGGGAAGGCGAACCAAAGGTTACGTTTCATCGGCAGAACGCTTCGAAGATGCACCAGCTCCACCAAAGAGACTGCCTACATCACACTTGTGCGTATTGAGAAGGTTCAGAGAAGGGCAGTTCGTTTTGTTTTATCACGTTACGGGGGGGGGGGGAGCGTCACGGAAATGTTGCAAGAATTGGGGTGGAAATCATTAAAAGAAAGACGTTATTCATTGCGGCGTGATCTGTTTGCGAAGTTTCAATCACCGACTTTTAGTTCTGAATGTGAAAATATTTTGCTAGCACCCACCTACTTATGGAGACATGACCATTCCAATACGAGAAATCAGATCGAAAACGGAACGATTTAGGTGTTCTTTCTTCCCGCGCGCTATTAGAGAATGGAACGGTAGAGAAAAGTTATGAAAGTCGTTAATGAACCCTCTGCCAGGCACTTGAATCTGATTTGCAGAGTATGTATGTAGATGTAGATGAAGAATCGGTACTCTGCTGTGCCACCTGTGACGTCTGAGGCGTTGCACACATGCTTCTGCACGAATCCTCGTGAGTCGTTCGGGAGAGCTCAGTGGGAGAGCGCTTGCCCGGAAAGGCAAAGGTCCCAGGTTCGAGTCACGGTTCCAGCACACAATTTTAATCTGACAGGATGTTTCATATCAGCGCGCACTCTGCTGTAGAGTGAAAGTTTCATTATGGAATTGTCACATAGCTCGTTCCATGTTACAACGGTTTTGCGTTCGTTACATGCAGCTTGTACGAATTTTCTGCACTTGTGCAGTGCATTATGCTGGTTGCACATGATACATGCAGCACTAGTAGTAACCTTAAATCTGTCTGGAACACTGTAATTGCTTTGAATTAGAGACCTTCTGATGTTTACTGTCCAGCATATTGTGACGCGGTTGTACTGTTGCGTTCACGATTTCTAGTGATTTCCATTTGTTTTCGAGGAAGTCACAAGTTTCTTTAAATGTTGAGAAGCTTTTAGAACTAAAATTGGTTTCATACTCTGCTCTTATAGACGAGTCAACCCTTTCTATAAGGAGCTGCGATATAATGATATCTTGCAAAGATAGATCCAGCTGTAATGCCATCAGTGCGCGCACATTGCTTGAGTTCTCGTTCAGTAGAGCGCGAAGTTCACTTGCTCATTGGCAGGAGCACTAAAAGTTTCTTTAGATGTGTCGATGCGATCAGACGAGGATCAGACGAGGATCTCGCACAGACCAAATCAAAAGATACCTTAAAGTTAGTGTTAGTCACAGGAAGATGAACAATTGAATCATGTGCTTCACCTGTTAGTGAGATAAACAAATGGTGCTATTTTCAATGTCCTCTAAGTCTCATTGTTTACAAAGAGAATCACGAAGGTGTCGTAAAAATGTCTGAACTGCGTTACATTGCCGTTGAATGATGCCAGTTTTATGGTGGGGAGCTTGAAGTTACGTTTTGACGCACTCATGGCAGAGCCCGCATATGACGGGACCTTGTCAGGTGCGCGGGCGTCATTCAGTTGAATTGATCTCAATTTCCTCGAAACCTCGAAGACCATATTTTCGAAGGTTTGTCTGTCCTCCGCGTGCATGTCGACGTCTTCAAATAATTCGAGCTGTGACTGTGCGTCCTCATATTTCTCCACGATCTATGGCAACTGTTCTAGTTCAAATGTTCAAATGTTTGTTAAGCTTAAGGGACTTAACTACGGGGTCATCAGTCCCTAAACTTACAAACTACTTATGAACTACCTACAACTAAGGACGGCACAAATATCCATGCCCGAGGGGGGATTCGAACCCCCGACCGTAGTGACCGCGCAGACCGTGACTGAAGCGCCTCAGTCCCCTCGGCCACCGCGGCCGGCAACTGTTCTAGCCTGACAGTAATGTCCAAAGGGTCCGTTATATTTGTCACGTCGAATTCGTTTGCAAACGTTAGCAACCGCGTGAGGCTTGCTTTGGCTACCGAGCTGGTAGTGATAAGTTTCTTTCTTAACGCTGCGTCCATTGTGGAAAACTAGCAGTGACAGACAACAGCAGAAGCAGCAGGACTATAGGAAAAAGGATAGCTAGACCAGGCACTTAGCTTTCAGATGCGCTGCGTCCCGTCGAGGCTGCTGGCTGCGTCACCGTGCTGCTTCGTCAACCTCGTAGCTGCCGCTCCACCGACGGATAGCCGCCGCTGCACGTTACGTTGTCGAGTCAATTACAATCCAGCCCGGAATGACCAAATGTTAGCGTCCGCAACGTGAATGCAAAGAAAAATTAATTTCGGAGGACCAGGAAGATTACACGGACTGTAGGTTTGGTTCGGATCCATTCAGACTGCAATGACTGACGACTTGTGCTATTAATCTCTTATTATTGACAACTTAACACACTCCATTATAATGTCGCGTACAAGGCGGGCGAGCCACGCACACAGCTGACCGACCGGCTCCATTCGCAACGGCCAACTGGCGACACCCTTGCAGGTCAGTCTCCCACAGGTCACGAGAGGGCAGCACTCTCCAGCACCAGAGACCAAACAATCACCATAAAAGACAATACACAGCCACGCTTCGTTAGAGGTCGCCCTGTTCCGCATGCAATTCGCGACCAGGTAGCGCAAGAGATTCAAAGAGGGGCTGATAATGGGGTCATATCAGCTAGTCAGTGGGCTTCTCCTGTTGTCATTTTGAAGCGAGCAGATGGGTGCCTTCGTCTGTGCGTCGATTTGAAACGAATCGTGAATCCACAGAATATAGTCGATACTTATTCCCTCCCTTGTCCAGAAGAACTAGAAAATGTTCAAATGTTTGTAAAGCTCCGAGGTGATCAGTACCTAAACTTGAAACTCGTCCACTGGATGTGTGGTCGTGTTCCATTTTGAATTATTCTTTAACCTAAAGTGTTTCTGCACCATTAACGTTATCTATATGTGTGTTAATTATTTTATTATTTTTGTTATTGATCAATGCCCCATGTTTATATATGTTTGCCCCACATTTATATATGTTTCCACCCGTGTGATTGAACTTGTGTGTTTATGAGAATGTGAATGTGTGCTCTCAATATTGACTGACTGGCGCGCAATGGCTTACAGTCGTCGCCTCCCGCTCTAGGCCTCGTTTTGCTGTAGTTAAGATCGCATGGTTTCGATTGTCGTCTGTGCTAGCGTCTACTGAGTGGCCAGACAAGCTTATTTGGCAAGGTGGCGAGGTGGCCGTGTTCTTTAGTGTTGTACCAACCTAATCTTGGACGAAAGTGGTGACAGGAGACCTCTCTGGGAGCGGTTGAAGAGAGAATTTTCTTGGCCAGGTAGTCTCTGAACGTACTGTGCGTCGCTTTTAGCGCTCTCTACATCCGGTGTATGGCGGGAGGTGGTCTTTCCGACGCCTTAGAGCTTCAGTCTTCACTCTTCATTCTGGCTCTGACGACTGTGGAAGTAAGAACTCAGCCGAATCATGCTGGGGGGAAGGCATGCTGTTAGGACTTTATTTGTGATCAGGCAGGCTTGGTTTTCAGTGATAGTTATTGAGTAATTCTTTCGCTATGCAAGATCTACTCTACTAGAGTAGATTCAGTGTAAATTTATTATTTGCTTTTTCATTTCCAGTGATGATTTTGCGTCCAGTTTTGCTCAAGTTGGAATACATGTTTGTGGCCTTCAGCCTTTGTGTAAACTTAATGTGTTTGAATTTCCTCCATGTTTTTAACTAACGTTTTCGCGTCGTTTCTGTATGCGCGAGTATGCTAAATATTTCTCAGATTTTCTGATTTGATTCCGTCTTTCCTGTCTTGTATGACCGATTGCACCACTTAACGGTCGTTGCTTCAGCCATCAGCCATGCTTTGATTAATACTAGCTTTCTTCTATACAAATTCTCACGTGTGCTTTACTCGCTTATTCTAAATTAAATTCTGTCTGTAAATGCCATATAATTCATCGTCTTTGCACACCATGTGTTACTTAAGAATAGTGAACTGCTACCTCCCCCCACATGAGTTAATTTAGTGCACAGTATAATTTAAAATTTGTGATCAAGACACCCAACATCTCATCAAGACACCACCAACGCTTCGTTTCACCGTTGCTTTCATGGGTTCAAGCCTGTAATGTACCGCCTAGCTTTATGCGCGTGTCTGTGAATGAATGGATGTGCTTTCAGCTACCCATTGTGTGTTTGAACATTTCCTCCCACATTACCTCCATATTCATAGAGGGCAGAAACAATTTTAATACGGGCAGTAGTTGTATAATTTAATTCACTTTTGTACAAGGTGTGTGCTTAATTTGATCTCCCACATTTATTTGCTTTTTATTTTACTGAATAGATTATGATTTTAAAGTATCAAACCTCTGCTTTATGATTTCATGCTCCCCAACCCATGTTTAATTATCTATTCATTTATTTTTTAACGTTGATTTTGTGTTTGTTAAACGATATTTCATTTATTTTTTATCGTTCATTTTGCGTTTGTTAAAACGTTGGCTGCTCCATTAAGGAGTGAGCAGTTAGATAAATTTCTGTTGCACATGTACTGTGGCCACTCATAAAGTAATTTAGAGCAGCAGTGAGCGTTTTAACTTTCATTTGAGGATCTCACCTGCCCGAGATTTTGCTTATTTTAATAACAGGCTACTTACAAACTACTTATGAACTACCTTGTACTAAAGATGGCACAAATAGCCATGCCCAGGGTGAATTCGAACCCTCACAAGGAATGGCCTCACGCATCGCAGCATAGTGCCTCAATGCGCTCGGCCATTCCGCCGCGGGCCTGGAAGAATTGATGGACAGATAGGGGAGTGGTTGATATTTCTCAAAAGTGGACTTACGGGAAGCATATATGCAACTATCGTTGCACGCAGAATCGGGAATTAATTTCTGATCAACACTCACAAAGAACTCTCAATTTTAATGACTGCCTTTTGGTAGTGCTATGGCGCCTGCTATTTTTCAAAGATTCTCGGAGCAGTTATGGGCAAACGTGCCATCGTGTTCGAATTATTTAGATGATATTGTGGTGTCAGGATGTACACCGAAGGAACATTTGCATAATTTAGAGTATTTATTTCAAGTGCTTAAGGACAATGAGTTAAAATGTAATTGCTACAAGTGTTCAGTTTTCAATGAGGGATTATACAACTTCGGACACGTGATCAGTGCACAAGGAATTCATCCTTAATAGTCTTATTTAGGAGCTATTAAAAACTAGCCTCCGCCGAAGAATGTCACAGAACTAGAGGCTGCAATGGGAAAACTTGCATATTGTTGAAAATTCATTCCTAACTCTGCGCAAATCGCTACACCGATTAACCGGTTCTGCCGCAAAAATGTACCTTTTGCGTGGTCTCCTACATGTGCAAAAGTTTTCCGGCAGTTGAAAAACAGCTCTGCTCAGTCTGATACCTTATGAACCTAACAAACCAGTTGTATTAGCTGTTGACGCGTCATCCTATGGTATCGGAGCTTTTCTTTCACACTGTTTTGATGCCTCAGACAGGTCCATTGTATTTGCCAATTAAGACGCGTACCAAGCCGCAATTAATTACAGTCAGTTTGAAAAGCAGGCATTAGCGATACTGTACGACGCCACAAAGTTTCATCAATGTTTCTATGGCAGAAAATTCTAATTGATCACAGATCATTGGCCTTTGACGGCGTTATTCGGTCCTACCATGCCTGTACTGACGCGTCAACGCCAAATTTGCAACGTTGGCCGCTCTTTCGTTCAAATTATTAGTACAAATTGCTCTACAGTTCTACTATTCCACATTCTATTGCAGACTTCTTGTCTCGGTCACCTTTTTTAACGATTATACTTTGATTCTTCAGTGGAATCATTTTCTAACTGAAAATCCGTAGGTCGAATGTTTTCGTTCCTTTCCTCTAGACTACTGTCATATTGCACATGCAGTTGCTGCAGAGTCTGCTCTTAGAGTTGTCTTGCAATACGTACTTGATACGTGGCGACGCCTCATACAGAACATTCCAAACCCAACGGTTCGACGCTATTTTTTACATCGTCATGCTCTCTCGCAAGGGTCAGGTGTTTCTATTTCACGTACCGATAATGATAATGCCCGGGTTGTAATCCCTGATCTCTTTCAGCGCTACGTTTTGTCGTTTTTGCACCAAGGTCTCTCGGGCGTTGTTCTTACGAAACAACGTGCTCGCACTTGGCACGGCATGGGCGCCCAAATTGAAGCTCTGGCTCCTCGTCGTCCTGTGTGCAACACGCTGGTCCCCACAGCACTTTTTTTCCGTCCAGCCCTTGTCTGCGGCTTCATAATCGTTTGGCGGGTCCTTATTGGAACACGTGGTGGCTGTAGTGATTGATGCGTACTACCAAAGAGTAACATATACAGAGAAGCAGCCCCCCCCCCTAAACCACTGTCCTACGCTCCCCTCGTAGTTCCGTAAGATACTAGCAGGCGTCAGGCAAATCACTGGCTTAGGGTGCCTCTCGTACGTCAGAGGGTAGCGTGGAGGGGAGGCTGAGGGGAGAGCTCATGCCGCCTGCCACGAGGCCACGGCTGGGTCCGGCTTGCTGGCGTTTGAGGGGAGGTGGTGGTGGGGACAGCCGCTACCTGCCGCCTGCTCTGGCCAGTTTAAAGAGCTGCTTCTGACCGCAGCGCCATCATGGGACATCTTACGGAACTGCTGGAAACCCTCCATCCCAAACCCCTGAGCGTAGGACCGGGCCCTTACGGAGGTTTCCCATCTGTATATATTTCTCTGTGGTACTACAAAGTTCCGTTTGTGCTTCCTTTTGTGTCCCAGCCTCGTCGCCGCTTTTGTGTCTCGTTTCCGTGGTAGGTGTCGGTGGCCGAGTGGAATGAGACCGACACAGGAATAAAGATAGCACGCTGGTGCAGGTACAGAGGGGAGCAGCCAGAAACTAGAAACACTAGAGTAAATTAGAACGAGATATATATTGCACAGAATTTATACAGTACTTAACTTTAACATAGATCAGTACTGCAGAAGGCTGATACATAGTTGTTAGAGGCCTGCCTAGTGCCTGTACGATAGCCAAGTCTTCACTGGTGCCTATCTGATTGCGAAGGTCCTAACTGGTTGCTACCTCAGTCCCAAGTGCACGATGTCTTTCAGTGGTGGCCGCGAGCGGAGTTCCAGCAGAGGGCGCTCGTGGCTGACGTCGTAAGAACGCCGCGCCGTGCGTGCATGGCGGCGCGCGGCGAAAGTAGGTGGCGCGCACTTTGTACTTGTGCGACACCACACCCCTCCCCCCCAAACCGCCGTGCCGTCGTGGCATAGGACTGAGGGCCACGGCGACGGCACTGGGAGGGGGGCCTGGGCGGGGGCGTTACTGGTGGGACGGGCGTCGTAGCTGAGGCTGGGATCGAGACGCCGTCCGCGCCCCGGCATCCGCCTTGCGATCCCCCGGAAAACCCGCCAAAACGAGGGGAAGGGCGCACGCTTCCGCCCAGATTGAGCAGGTCATCTTCTTCTGAGGTGCGTGGCCCAAGCTGGGGGGGCCCGCACGGTCCCGGAGTCCCTCTCGGTGACGCTGTCAGATGAGGCGGCGACGGAGGCGGAGGGGTCGACTGCGTAGGAGGCGCGTCGACATCCATCGGTATCTCGTAGCCCGGGGAAGCTGGGCCCAGCAGCGAGCGATGTGGCTGTGCTCCCTGGCGGTGAACTGGGTCTGGAATCAAGAAACCGGAGACAGGATCGTGCGGCCTGTGCAAGCGCAATTGGTTTGCGTGGCGCCGCAGCTCCGACCCTGTGGAAGAACGTACAACATACATATTGCGACCGAGCACGCGCTGAATGGTGCCCGGCGTCCATCTTGTCTTGTTGCCAGCAAACACCCTGTATAGCACCGGCGTGGAAACCTGAAAACGCGTAGCGCCATACGAACCGACTCGGTGCGTGGGAGGCTGCAGGAGGTGAAGGAGAGTGCGGTGACGGCGGCCGTGTAGCAGCTCGGCAGGAGACGGGCCGTCACGTGGCATGCACCGATACGTAGACAGGAAAATTTCGAGAGCTTGCTGCCTGGACTGCTGACCTTTCATCTTTTCCATGTGAGACTTGAATGTTCGAACGAAACGTTCTGCTTCACCATTCGACTGAGGGTGAAAAGGTGCGGTGGTGATATGCTGAATGGCATTCACACGACAAAACTGTTGAAATTCCGCATTAAGAAACTGAGGTCCATTGTCACTGACGATAGTTTCAGGCAAACCTTCGATGCAAAACACTGATGTTAAGGCACTCATTGTACATGACGGTGTCGTTGAGTTCATGGCAATCACAAAAGGAAACTTGCTGAAACCGTCTACAACAATTAACCAGCGCGTATTCCAGAAAGGTCCAGCAAAGTCAATGTGTAAACGTTGCCATGGTCCCTTGGGGCGTGGCCAGTCTGAGAAACGTTGCGGAGGAGCCGCCTGATGCTCCGCACAAACTGTACACTATGACGTCATGCTCTGTATCTGTGAGTCCATACCAACCCAGGTACAATGACGTCTGGCCAGTTGCTTTGTCCTAACAATACCCCAATGTCCTTGATGGAGGAGACGTAACACTTCTCGTTGCAGGGAACGAGGAACAATCACTCTTGTGTGGTCGTTGTCCGTATGTAACAACAGAACACCCTGACTTAAGGATAATGCATGACGTTGTGCAAAATAACGTCGAACCAGAGGCCGTTGAATGTCTTTGGCTCTGGCAGGCCACCAAGAGCGAACAAAACGTGCTACCACACTTAGGTCTGCATCCGCAGTTGTTTCCTGTGCAACCCGAGGAGAGTTCAAAGGGAAATCTGCGACAGCAGAAGCATCTCTGGAGTCTATCTGGCAACACGCCATTTCTGAAGAATCAAACGACACATCCTGGCCAACCGGAAGTCGAGAAAGTGTGTCCGCGTTGGCATGTTTAGTGGTAGGTCGGTACAAAATCTCATACTGATAATTTGATAGTATCAAGGACCATCTCTGAAGCTTTTGTGCCGTTCGTGGCGGAATTGGCTTTGTGGGTGAGTACAACGACGTGTGAGGCTTGTGGTCTGTCAACAAATAGAATTTCCTGCCATAGAGATAATGATGAAACTTTGTGACGCCGAAAATGATTGCTACGACCTCCTTTTCTACCTGACTGTAATTCTGTTGCGTTGGCGTCAGAAGCTTGGACGCAAAGGCAATAGGACGATCGTGAGATCCAATACGATGTGACAAAACTGCACCCAGACCGTACGACGAGGCATCAACTGCTAACACTACAGGCTTCTGTGCGTCATAGGGAATCAAACATGCATCACCGAGTAGTGCAGACTTTAGTTTGTCAAAGGCAACCTGACAATCTTTAGACCATACAAAAGGAACATTCTTCCTACGTAAGTGATGCAGTGGAGCTGCAATCTGAGAGGCATTGGGAATAAATCTGAAATAATAGTTAAGCTTTCCCATTACTGCTTGTAATTCCTGCACATTCTTAGGAGGAGGCATGTCTTTGATTGCTCGAAGATGTTACTGTAAGGGATGAATTCCTTGGGCATTAATCACATGGCCTAGGTACTCTATTTCAGTTTGAAAAAACGAACACTTTGCTTTATTGCAACGTAGACCTGCTGCAGTCAAAACTTTGAAAAGGCACTCCAGGTTTGCTAAATGTTCTTCAACTGTACGTCCGGATACCACAACATCATCTAAATAGTTCGAGCAACACGGTACAGAAACTGTCAGCTGTTCCAAAAAAACGCTGAAAAATAGCGGGGGCGGAAGAACTGCCAAAGGGTAGGCGTTGAAATTGAAAAAAGCCCATGTGAGTATTAATAACGAAAAACTTTTTTGACTCGTCAGCAAGTGGAATCTGTAAGTATGCCTCTGCTAAATCAATCTTAGAAAAGAAGCGAGACTGTCCTAATTTGTCCATTAGTTCGTCAGGTCTGGGCAGGGGATAAGTGTCTACAATTGTTTGACTGTTCACTGTTGATTTGAAGTCCGCACAGAGACGAAGTTTTCCCGACGGCTTGGGTATAATTACTAAAGGCGAGGCCCACTGACTCGCAGAAACAGGAGAAATCACACCACTATCTTGCCAACGTTTAAGTTCTTCGGCAACTGTATCACGCATTGCGATAGGCACTGGTCTAGCTTTACGAAATTTTGGAACTGCAGATTCTTTTAAAGTTACATGTGCCACAAAGTCTTTTGCACAACCTAGTTCCGGCGAAAACAAGTCACTATATTTGTTACACAATGCATTGATTTTATCCTGAGGCACTATTGAGGAAATTTGAAGCACATCTCTTTGAATTGATAAACCAAATAAATCGAATGCATCTAGTCCAAAAATATTCTGCGTAGATTTGGTCTGAAGAACTACAAAAGCAACTGTTTTTGTTACACCTTGAAAAGAGGCGGGCAGGCTACACGTTCCTAGCACGGGAATATTTTGACCTGTATATGCCGTTAGCACATGTTGAGACGGCGACAATTTTGGCGATCCCAGCAGTTCATAAGTGTCTTTATTCATCAAAGTAACAGCGGAACCAGTATCAAGCTGAAATTGCACAGTCTTATTTTCTATGCAAAGATTCACAAAAAGCTTTTGCTTGTGGCGCTCAACAGGTGTGCGAATGTGGGCAACGTCTGCTACGCCTTGTTTGATGCGCTTGCACATGCGCGGGCTGCGTAGTGAAGTAAGCGGCGCAGACTTGGCACGCAGCGAATTAACAACACAGTCACTAGATGGCACTACCGCCGGATCGGCGGCCGCGCAATGCGAGGCTACTACAGAGTCACTAACTACTGCACTAAACTTTTGAGTAGCTACATCAATTCTACTGTCACTAGCTACACAGTACTGGGCACTATTACAATTAGAAGTTGCGGAAGGCACTAAGTTCACTACAGGATTGCACTGTACAGAGTCATTTTGCTTGTCCCGAACCCTTTTCCGTTGCACAGTTTTACGCGCTCGACGACGTTTGCTACGGGGCTCACTATATAGTTTTGCAGTAGGCGCAGAACTGTCTTGCATTTTAGAACCAAGATTAGCACTGTTCAAATCCACAGCGCGTATAACATTTACTGTATGCACTGCTCTCGCACTTTGCGAAGCACTGTTTCTACTGTTCTTTCGGTTTTTAATTTGCATACACACAGACTGCACATGTCCCGATTTGCCACATTGATAACAGGTTGCGCTGCGACTAGGGCAATGAGCACGCTTGTGGCGAGATACACACTGGGGGCAAGATTTACGTACATTTTTCTGAAATGAGCGTTGGCGCCCGTTATTCAAATTACTGTTTCTAACACGATGGGGGGAACTTTTCGTCACACTCTTACACTGGCTACTGTTCACTGTCTGTGCAGCACGGCCGGTAGAAAAATAAGAATCACTAGGGCTAGACTGAGAACTACGGCTAGGAAAGCGTCCGTTGCGGCGCACTGAATTAACACTGTGGCTTTGCATTTCTATATCTGCTAAGTCAAAGGTATCATGCGCTTCAGTAAGCTGCAGTACACTATCTAACGAAGGGTCAGACTGTTTTAGAATTGCTGCCCTAATTCTGGGGTCCTGAATGTTCTGCGTAATCGCATCCCTCAACATAACGTCACTATACGAAAGTCCACAAGAGCAAGTAAATTTACATTTGCGGGTTAAGCCCTTCAATTCCGTAATCCACTCTTGGTGTGACTGCTCGGGTGATTTTTTAAGTCTGAAAAATCGGTACCTTGCCGCAGCTACGAGAACTTTTCTCTCATAATGAGCATTTAGTGCCTCTACTATTTGTTCAAAGTCGACATCACGAGGAGATGCGTTGGGGACAAGTTTCTGCAGTAATACAAAAGTTTTGGGGCCCACCACAGACAATTAAAGATACTTAACAGTCTGACCTGTAAGTTGATGAGCCGCGACGAGTTCTTGAAACTGTGCGAAATAGTCGCTCCATTCTTCCTCACGTTCGTTGTACTGGCGAAATGTAGGAAGCGGTGCAGCGGCAGGTGTGGGCTGCTGAAGCGGCGGCTGTTGTTGTTGGTTAGCTGCTTGCGCTGTTAGCTGGGACACCGCTCGCAGGAGTTGTGTGATTTGCGCCGTCTGTAACTGAATAATTTCCATTAACTTTGGGTTCGGGTTAGCGGCCATGCTGACCGATTAGGCGCCGCACATACAAGTAAATTATAACACAATACAAATGCAAGGTAAATGAGGACGCACTGCAACAAAAAAAGTCCACAAAACACGTAACAATATTGTCCCCAAAAATCTTATAATAAGGGTGGGTGGGTGGGAGCAATTTCTGCGTGCTCCGACTGCTGCTGTCTGGTTGCTGGTCCAAGGTTCGTCTATCACTCCTCGTTGCCACTTTTGTGTCCCAGCCTCGTCGCCGCTTTTGTGTCTCGTTTCCGTGGTAGGTGTCGGTGGCCGAGTGGAATGAGACCGACACAGGAATAAAGATAGCACGCTGGTGCAGGTACAGAGGGGAGCAGCCAGAAACTAGAAACACTAGAGTAAATTAGAACGAGATATATATTGCACAGAATTTATACAATACTTAACTTTAACATAGATCAGTACTGCAGAAGGCTGATACATAGTTGTTAGAGGCCTGCCTAGTGCCTATACGATAGCCAAGTCTTCACTGGTGGCTATCTGATTCCGAAGGTCCTAACTGGTTGCTACCTCAGTCCCAAGTGCACGATGTCTTTCAGTGGTGGCCGCGAGCGGAGTTCCAGCAGAGGGCGCTCGTGGCTGACGTCGTAAGAACGCCGCGCCGTGCGTGCATGGCGGCGCGCGGCGAAAGTAGGTGGCGCGCACTTTGGACTTGTGCGACACCACACTTCCTATGTCTTCGATCACCACAGCAAGTATGGTCGCAGCTTTGACTTCTATTTTTTGTATCGAAGATTTGAGGATGTCCTTGTCTCAGACAACGGACCAAATTTCACGACCGACGCTTTTCGTCAGTTTTGCTCTGACAATGGTATTTGTTACCTGACGACGACGACTCCTTTTCATCCACAATCGAAAGGGAAGTCGAACGTTTTGCCTTAATGCTTTGCCCAAACGTTCAAAAGTCAGACGGAGAAACTTCGTTCCTTTCACGCTTGTGAGCAATCCTTAAAGATTTTCCTGTCTTCTTGTCACTATTTGTCGAGGGATGGTTCCTCGCCTACAGAACTTTTGCACTGCCGTCGTCATCGAACGTTGTCGGATCTTCTGCGACCACTGCGGAAACAAAGGTTCAAATGTTTTTTAAGATTATTGGACTTAACTGCGGGGACATCAGTGCCTAAACTTACAAACTACTTTTGAACTACCTTGTACCAAAGATGGGACGAACATCCAAGCCCGAGGGGGAATTCGAACCCCCGACGGGGAACGGCCTCGCGGATCGCAGCATAGCGCCTCAATGCGCTAGGCCGCTCCGCCGCTGCCCCCTTTGAATTCGAATTTCGAGGTCGACTACAAATTTTTTTTAAGGTCCACGGACGCAAACGTCGTTGGGAACCAGGTATCATTGTTGAAGTCTTGAGGAGGAGAGTGATACGTATATCTGATTGTAAACCACTGCCTATTACCTTAGACCTTTTTGACTGTACTGAACAGGAGTTGCGCGTATTCCGTAATTTATATTAATACAGTTAACAGGCAATGTAATTTATAACCAACTATTGGCTACCAATTTCGCTTCATTTTTCCTGGAAGTCTTGAAACTTGTTTCTCCCTATTGGTTTATGCCAAGTTCGGAGTAAAAATGGTTCTATATGACGGTGATAGAAAATAGAATTTATCTTTAGCATTTTTCGGTGTGTGACATTCCCTTACACATTCAGTATTTCATACATTTCTTAGATGTATTTGTAATTCGAATACAGCCAAATCGTTTTGGTGTCTACGAATAGACGCTTCAAGTATGTAAAATAATCATTGACTTATTATTGACGTTTTATAATTGAAGGTTTAAGGTAGCGTCTCCTATTAAACAGCATAGTAGCTACTTTTAAAGAGATGGAAGTTGCGTGATAGTGGGGTTAACTACATAGCGGTCAATTACATCAACGTATCTGTGCAGGATGCCTAGTATATTTATTGCTTGCACAGGTGTCTTGATATGCTTAGTGTTCTGAATAATATGATTTTAGGAGGTATGACTGTGGAAAATCATCGTCTTGTAGTAGCAGAGAATGTCCTAATAACTCTCCAAACATTATCAACATTAAAATACCTTTTTGGTTTCAGGAGGAACACACAACGAATTAAGATGTAGTTAGAACAAGTTACTATATTGCTCTTTAGCTTGCAAAGGGTTGTGCAATTTCACTGAGTTTCGTGTTATGTTGACAGTGTGGAAACTTGACAACAGCGGTGCTAGACTTCTTGGTGTGCCTGTACCCAGGAAAAGCCATTAGCCGCTCCAAGGGCCCCGGGTTCCCCGCAAGTGTCACTCCCCGCAAGTGTTCCAACCCCGCTTCGGCCACGCCGTCGTCCCCTGTGGCCACCACAGTCCCCGACGTTCGGTTTTGCGGCCTGCTGCACCCCTTCCTCTACGTCGCGATGCTGGCCTCCTTCCCGTCATCGTAGGAAATTTTATTCCCCGACAGTGCGTCATTTGGTAGGGGGGGGGGGGAGGAGTGATATATACTGTGTTACACTTTGACATTGCAATAGTTGGCAACACTATAGATTACAACGCTGTGTGCCACGCCTCTGCATAGCTGTGTGTGCCAACACATTGCCATAAGGCAAAACACCGCAAGAATGTCTCATTACTGTGCTACTACGGGTTTAGACAGAAGCTAGGACAAGCAGATTAGGAAAACTCAGTACGTATCATTATAGCTTGGCTTTCAGTCATGACAGCTTGAGGCGTGGCAGAAAGACCTACAGGGTGGTCGGAAATTCCCGTTAGAAACTTCTAGAATTGTAAAGGGTAGTGAGCACATAACATTTTGAATCGGAACCCATGTCCGGAAACGTATCGTTTCAATTCGGATGTGTAACTCGTCAACGTCTGCTTTAGGACAGAGAAACGTCTCAAAGTTCCACAGGAACGGGGATGGAGAGTGTGTACCAGAACATGCTTCGGAGGTACAATATGTGTAACGACGTTGGTGGTTGCCACATCGAGCCGCTGTTGTAATGCATCAGTAAGTTGTCGCTGGTGCCGTAGATGTTGGGTTCTTGTTGTTGTCGACTAATGTAAACCATAAGGTGTAAATCGTAATGAAAATGCGTAAGTAATAACGGAACGATTCAGTATTATTCTTAAATTGATTGCAACAAATGTACTGCGTCACGCCTAATTACATTCCTCAAGTAGACGTAGAAGAAGGAAGGAAGGAAGGGAGCTTAGGGTTTTACGTCCCGACGACAACGTGGTCATTAGAGACGGAGCTCACGCTCGGGTTTTTGGGTAAGGATGGGGGAAGGAATTCGGCCGTGCCCTATTATAGGAACCATCCCGTCATTTGCCTGGAGTGATTTAGGGAAATCACGGAAAACCTAAATCTGGATGGCCGGAGGTGGATTTGAACCACCATCCTTCCGAATGCGAGTCCAGTGTGTTACCACTGCGCCACCTCGCTCGGTCGTAGAAGAAGTAATCATCTGAATTAAAACCGTCTTGGAACGGAAACGATACGTGTTCGGACATGAGTTCCTATTAAAAACTCACTACCCTCTACAAGTCCTAGAAGTTTGTAATGGGAATTTCCGACCACCCTGTATATAGGGCCTTTTCATGTATTCCGTTTAGATAATTGCTTCTTGTCGTCTATTCAACTATCTGAAGTTAACTACTCCGTTAATAAATTATTTATGGTTTGCTATTAATAAGCGTTGACCTGTAGATTATTTGGCCATCTCAGTCCTATCACTTCCTGACTCCGATTCATGCAGACGCAACTAAATATAAAACAAGAACAAATACAATAAGCTTTCAAAACAAATATGCATCTGTTGTTCGAATAGTCCTCTCTTTTTTTAACCATTTGCTTGACGATTGAAGGATTTGAAACATGCTATTGAAGTTTCATTTCTATCGTCCAAGTGATAACATTTCATCTACATCCTTACTGCATGTCTTGGACATGCCAGAAAACAAAAGAATATCATGACTGTTATGGTCAGATATTAGTAAAATAAGTTATGTTGCTCTAAGATAAACTCGTCAAAAATTGTCAAGTATGTGTGTCTGACCAAGGATGAATTAAAAGAGATCGGTAAAGAGCTTGTTTCAATACGTTCACAGTAATTTCTCTGTTATTATCCAATATCTAATAAGGTAAAAACTGGAAGAATATTTTTATTCCATTTCCAACTATGATAAAGGAAAAAAAATATATACGCACAGAATTCTAAGCTTTTACACTGGATTAGCAAGGCAAATCGTTACTTGTTAACACTGAAAAGAAATGAATATAAAATTATCAAGTAATTTGGTAAATATACAATACATGATTTTCTTTTTCTAACAAAATTATTGACGCACCGGACGTTTAAATTTCAACTCGGCACCGCTACCGACAATATGCGATCAACAATGTGTGACCGCGCAGTCACGATCAGCTGACTGGCCATTAATTGCTGCGATTCAACGCTTCAGACAACACGTTCGAGCATCGTCTGCGCTGACGACAGGTACAACCACGATAGCCAATTATGAGTCTTCGTGTAGCCCAGACACAGCATGGGAACTGACACTGCGTCGATTCCACCAAAGTGGCGAGTGTTGACAGAAGTTCATTTTACACTGACAACTTTGGCTCCTACCCAGGAACCATAGACATTGCTGAGGTGGCTTGCGTGCCTCAACGCTACAGATAGCCGTACCAAATATGCAACCACAGCAGAGGGATATCTGTAGAGACTGGAGATAAACGTGTGTTCCTGAAGAGGGCAAGGGCTCAAGTCTAGGTGATTGACTGGCTTTGTAACATCAGCTAACGTGGCTTTCCCAATGTAGCTACTGCGAACGGCTGAAACTAAGGGGAAATATAGTCATTATATTTCCTAAGGACATGCAGCTCTACTTCATGAATATGTGATGATGGCGTCAGCTCGTGTAAAATATTTCGGAATTTAAAATTGCCCCATTCGAAACTCCTGGCGGAGACTATTCAGGATGATATCAAGAAAAACAAACGGGCGTTCTACGTGTTAGAACATGGTATAATCGGGTAAGTAAGTTAGAGTATTAGAAAACAGCAATGGATAGGTTAAAGGTAGATATGATGGGGATTAACGAAGTGCGGTGGCACGATGCACAGGATTTCTAGTCAAGTGAGTACAGGGTTACAAATACAAAATCAGCTACTGGGAACGCAAGAGTAAGTCTAATAATGAATAAGAAAATGGGAAAGTGGGTAAGTTACTATGAAGAGCATTGTGAACACATTTTAGTAGCAAAGACAGACACGAATAACACCAATAAGAGTAGTACAAATGCTGATGATGAGGAAATTGAAAGAGAGTATGATGAGATAAAAGAAGTTATTGAGATAGCTACGGCAAAGGAAAACTTGATTATCGTGGGTGACCGGAACTCAAAATAGTAGGTGATTATGGACAGGGGAATAGGAATGAAAGAAGATGTCGCCTGGTAGACTTTTGCTCAAAGCATAATTTAATCATCACAAACACTTGGTTTAATCATCATGAAAGAAGGTTGTATACATGGAAGACACCAGGAGACACCAGGAGACACCAGAAGGTACCAAATTCACTTTATAATGGTAAGACAGGTTTCGAAATAAGTTTTCAAACTATAAGAAATTTCAAGGGGAAGATATAGACGCTGGCCATAATTTATTGGTAATGAACTGTAGATAAAAGTTAAGAACTGGAAAAAGGTATAAAATGAGATGGAACCTAGATAAACCGAAGGAACCTGAGGTTTTTGAGATTTTCAGAGAGATAATTACGAAAGTTTTCACAGGAATGGGGAAATGTAATACAGTAGAAGAGGAATGAATAGCATTGACAGATAAAGTACTGAAGGCTACACAGGATTATATAGGCAGGAGGACATGGCCTAATACTACTGATCAAAACAATTAGGCGATTAGTTAAGATATCTAGGTTCTAAGATATTGTGATCGACAGAATGAACTGTCGTTTCTATGGAGTGGAGACAACAACATTACGGCACCCGAAATAGTGGTAATAACAGAACGTTGCCACAAAAGGGGTTTGTGCTCACTTGTGTTTACCCTCCCAAACTAAATAAATAATCAGATGGGTTCCTGTAGTATAGTAAACACTTAGAGCAATGCAACAACGTGACTTACCTGAATCTATGGCATGAAGAGGCATAGAAAAGTTGGAAGTGGGACAGACACAGAGAGAGGTGGCTGCAGCTATTGGCATCAACAAAAGTGTAATTTCCAGAACCTGGACGTGATGCCCGACTACACGAACAATGCAAAGAAGGCAAGGCCAAGGTTGTCCACGGGTAACAGCAGCAAAAGATGACCGTTATCTCTCGTTAACAGCCCGTCGAGAAAGAAGGCTGAATGTAACTCAGCTGCAACGCACCCTCCAGGCAGCAACAGGATATTCAATATCAACACAAACAGTCCGATATCGCCTTCGGGAATGTGGCCTCTCAGCACGAAGGCCTATGGTGTGTGTCCCATTAAAGTCACTACAGAGCCTGGGCGGACGAACATCAGGATTGGAGTCATAACGAATGGCGCCAGGTTCTGTTCACGGATGAGTCAAGTTTTTGTGTTAAGTTGGATAATTGACGTTCCCTCATCTGGATAAAACGTGAAATTCAGAACAATCCTACTTTTGTGCAGGAAACATCACCATATCAAGGAGGTGGACGGATGGTGGTGGCAGGAGTCAGTACAGACGGTCTTACAGACCTCTCTAAGTCATTCAAAATGGTCAGCGGGTCGTGACCGACGGCGGTGTTGCATTGGGTGCATAGTGTAGCCTGAACGTCATGGGCGGTGATGGGCGTGTTTAATTCTGAGTGGGAGATGTGCTCCAAGTAGTGGAAGCCTGCGGGCGTGCGGGGGAGAGGAGTTGTCGGGACGCTCTTGGACATTGGGGAAGAGCATGTAGTCGAAGTGACGATTGTCAGGGATGATGAATACTTCGGATAGGGAAGAGCCAAAATGTTTGGCCTTACTGGCATTGTCAGGAAAAGGATGGTCATCATGGAGGAGCGGGCAGTGGCACGTGGAGTAACTACCAGTAAGGCAGTGGAGGCACGCCAGTACTTGGAGGAGTTGACAGGGAGTGTGCAATTTAGACAGGAGCATGTTGAACACCAATTCCGGAATTTTTTCGCGGACAAGAGTTTTCTAATATGGCGTTGGAGTTGCTGCTCAGTTTGAGTGCTTAGCAGTATAGAGACAAAATTCGTTGACCTTTTGTTGTGCTTTACGCTGGTGCCTTCTGGTGAAAGATAACGCTCGTCAACCACAGAGCTGCACTGGTAGACAACATGCTTGATGCTGGGGAAATTGAACGAATGGAGTGGCCAGCTTTTTCACCGGACTTAAACCCGATTGAGCATGTCTGGGATGCACTTGGCAGACGCATTGTAGCCAGACCAGCACCCTCCACAACTGTTAAAAACGTGAATATTGCACTCATAGAAGAATGGTCAAATATCCCTTAACGGCTGATTCATAACCTCATACTGTCCACGCCACACAGATGTGCTACTGCACTGGCCGTCCGAAGTGATCACACACCATATTAAAAGCCAACAAGATTGACTTTGTCGCTATTATGATAGCATCAAGGTGCCTAATGTTACCGTAGGCTTTGAAACCAAAGATAGCTTGAAAAATATGTAATGCCACAGAATAAATAAGAAAGACGAATATAATGACTCAGGAGTGTACAAAATAAAATGCAACCATTGTTCAGAAATCACATGTTTGTAAATCTATGGGACTTTACTGCTTGGTTATTAGTCCCTACGTTAGAAACTTCTTAAACTAAGTTTAAAAAACCGAAGGACAACACATACACCAATGCCAGAGGGTGGACTCGAACCTCCGACGGCGAACGACCGCGCCTCAGTGCGCACGGCTATTTCGCCTCTTCACAACGATTGTGAAAAATTTGATATCGGTCAGACAGGAAGAAAATTTAAGACGAGGTTTAAGGAACACTCATTACGGCGGAAGCAATAGTGCGTTAACAGCACACTTTACAAAAGATAAGCACAAATTAGGGAAAAAAACTGATAAAATGAAAATCTTACGTAAAGGTCCAAAAGGACATGCTTTAAACATTTTGTAGGACATTGAGATTTTTACACACAAAAACAGGGCTCCAGATGAATTGTTGAAAGAGCAAAATTGATCTATGCCTGTTTGGTTTTTGAAATCGTCCTAGAACTTCTACAGCAACGCCTACAGACTGCGCCCCTGTGCGGTCGACTGGGCCACACCAACAACGCACCACGACACGCCTCGTCTCACCATGCTTCTGGGCAGAAGCTGGATAGGCGGAGAGCGACCTGCCTCGGAAAGCAAGTTGTCAAGAATTCTACAAGATGGCGCCTCCTACCAAGATATTTAAAATTAAACACAGAGTGATTTTGTGTTATAGTTTATTTAATACAGCATATCACATTTTATTCCATTTTTACGAATACTGTATTATTTTACGTTGTGCTAGGTTTTGCTTTTTATTTGTGCGTAATTAGAACATCAAATACTCCTTTTTAAAACCGCTACTTTTTACCAAAGTGATAAATGTTTAATACCTAAGAAACTGTTTGTATCCACCCTCATTCCAGCTAGTTACCCTAGTCTAAACACACCTTAACTGAATGGCAAGCCCCTCCTATACCTTCTTTTACCACAACACCCTGTTCCTCACAGTCACCCTCGCCACCATCTATATCCGCAGCACCACTCCCCTCCCCCCCTTAGGACTTTCTTTCCCATATTGATAGCTCCTTCACAACCTATGTGGTTGCCACCGACCTCAACCTTTTTTTCCGTGAGCCTGCCGAACTCCAGCAGTGGCATCAGTTCATCATCACCTCGCTCCAGGGTGACATCCTTCCCCTCCCCCGCCCCACGCTCCCAGAGAGCAACGCCACCCCTGACGTCCTCCTGTCGCCTCACAGTGGAATTCCTTGACCTAACAGGCAGTGACGATAGTCCTGTCGTACTCACCCTTGACCACCACCCCTGCCTCACAAGCAATCCCCATCCTAGGCCCCCTCCCCAACCTGTCCACGATTACTCCCGTGCAGACTCGGATGCCTACCATCGTTCCATTGATACCTCAGTCGCAAGCCACCCACTTCCCCCCCATACATCAGCCGACATAGGTGATGCATCCTCCTCCCTTCACCAGATCGTTGCTGGCGCGGTCCAGGCCCACGGCTCATCACAACCATCTACCCCCACAGTCCCTCTCCCCACACAGGCCGTCCTACTGAGTGAATCCCGCCGCCCCTACCGTTCCATCCTCCGGACCCATAACTGGGATGCATTCACACACCATCAGCAACTCCAACGCCATATTAGGAAACTCTTGTCCGCGAAAAAAAATCCGGAAATGGCGTCCAACATGCACCCGTCTAAATTCCACACTCCCTGTCAACTCCTCCAAGTACTGGCATGCCTTCCACTGCCTTAGTGGCAGTTACTCCATGCGCCACTGCCCACTCCTCCATGATGACCATCCTTTTCCTGACAATGCCAGTAAGGCCAAACATTTTGGCTCTTCCCTATCCGAAGTATTCTTCATCCCTGACAATCGTCACTTTGACTACATCCTCTTCCCCAATGTCCAAGAGCGTCCCGACAACTCCTCTCCCCTGCACGCCCGCAGGCTTCCAGTACTTGGAGCACATCTCCCTCTCAGAATTAAACACGCCCATCACCGTCCATGACATTCAGGCTACACTATGCACCCAAAGTAACACCGCCCCCCGCTGACCTGCAGGCACTTTTGGCCATGTCCTCTCTCTTTCAATGCCGCACTTGCCTTCCTATAAAATGTTATCTTATACACCGGCTTCTACCCCAACCTGTGGAAGACCTCCCATATCCTCATGTTCCTTAGACCAGACAAACCCCCACCCCAGACCTCTTCCTACAGTCCCATCAGTCTTACTTCCGTGTTCAGCAAGGTCTTGGAAACCATTCTCGCCCACCAAATACATCAACACCTCCGCTAACATCAGTTGGCTTCTGAGCTTCCTCCTCTAGCGTGCTGCCTCAAATATTTGTCCTCTCTCCCCTCCTTTACCTCATCTACTCTGCTGATATGCACCAACCTCAGCCTCCTGTCCATCTCCTGCAATATGCTGATGACACCACTTTCCTAGCCCTCGCCCCCTCCCTTGCCCACTCCCACCATTTTCTCCAGTCTTACCTCACCGAGTCAGCTGCATGATGCAGCCAGTGGCTGCTCTCTGTCAATCCTGACAAATCCCAGGCAGTCATCATAGGTCCAACCATACCTTCCTTATGCCTCCACAATTTCTACCTCACCCTCCATGATCGTCCTATCTAGAACACCCCCACCCTAAAATATCTTGGCCTCACCCTCAAACGACCTCTCTCCTGGACCCCACTGTCCATCAAAAAGCCATGTCCTGCCTTGACCACCTGAAACTCCTCACCGTCCAGACGTGGGGACCCCTCCACGATCCTGTACACCTATCGATCCCTCATGCATCCTGTACTTTGTAACTTCCATCCTGCCTGGGCTTTGCGAAGGGAAAGCGCAATAAGATTAAAGACAGAAAGACAAACGAACCAAAACTGCAGCACAACTGCACAATAAAGTCTCGTCTTCGAAAACTGTACACGTTAAAACATGAACAAACTGCTGTACTGTCTGTAATTAAGCCTAGGGGTATGCTGTGCACAGTTCCTGCCTTTTCCCTGCATATACAACAAATAAATAAAATATTCAAAGTTCTGAAAGATGAGGGTGTGTAAATCAAAACATCAACACTATTTCAGTTCAAATGATGTCGTTCGGTTTATTTCTAATTCATTAATCCCTGATAGCTGATGCCTCTGGCACATTAAATGTAACACTGTTCATAGCTCGTGAGCCCCCATAAATAAAATGTTATTTGTCACTGACTGTTTTAGTGTCTTGAGGCTATCAAAACCAAAGTACTTCTATTATTCACTTCAATTACCACTGCTTCAAGACACAAATTCACACGGTAACTTTCCGCTGAACTAATAACTCAGCATGTACTTCACTTCAATATGCTCTTCAGCAAGCTACCTCCAAGTAAACACATGCACTCCTTCTGCTTATTGCAGCTACAAAAAGTCTTTCACCTCGATGAAGTTACACACGTTGAAATCGTTGCACTGACTGATGTTGTGGCCCGCCTCGGACACACATAAACACACACTGAATCAATATAAATACTGCCGTCGTAGCGGCGAGTAACAGAGCCTCCGGCCGAGTGCTCGGAACACTGCTTCGTCTGCACAAACACAGTGCCAACTCGAGGCACAGACCGACGCAGCCACCACGCAGGTAAGCTACCCTCCGACTGCCCCGTACAAAGGCCGCTTGCGCCCTTTTATGCGGGCTAACTGGTTTTACCCCTACGTCATCAAATTCCCAGCCTGAACTTCCCAAAGCCTAGCCAAGACGCACAGAGTTCAGCCACATACATTTCTAACATTTGTTTTATAATTGCAATAGTTATGAAATACATGAAATAATATTTGCTTATACACTTACATGAACATACACATACTTGCATAAGTTATTTAAATTGTATACCTGCACATACAATTGGTATTCTATTTAAATGAACATTTAACATAAAAATTACATACTATTTACAAGGATATCATATGAAATAATTATTGAAGTAACTTTATATGCAAAAATTGCCATGCTATCTGTGTAATTGTCTTGGATATAAATATGGTAGCGACTGGAATGTTATTTTTCTCATAATTAAAATGCGTTTTCTGCATCAGATCAACACCTCTCGTAAAATACATTCTTATTAGCAAATGCACATAGATAGAATGAATAATGTGAGCCCAAGCTCGTCTTTGTATCACAGTTGTATAAATATTAACATGCAAAATCGTTACATATTTATTTAATGTTTGCTGCATGCCTGAGTTCCAGTTCAAATTACCAATTTATCGTACATTAAATTATTTATTAAGCATCATGTTATCAGTGAGGCCCATAGAGATTCCTCAGTACGTAGTATTGCTACAAATTCAAGTAATGTTTGAATATTTTATACTGCGCTGGACGCTGCACCTCGGCCGGTAGCTCCCATTTTCCAGCACTCACCCTGGTAGGACTTAGCCTGGACTTCCCTTATCCGGGAAAAACCACTACCTACTGGCCTCTCCTCTGCCTCAAGCCCACAGCGCTCGCCAACATGAGAAAATTCTGTCCATGGCCTAACTATAAATGTTGCTTCCACAATAAATGTTATCTTACTTAATACATATACTGCTACCATTAAATGAAAGATAAAGTATAACATTTTGTGCATTGGCATGGACAATGTCTGCAGTGTATTTAACGCTATTTAGATCTTATATTTTATGACCAAGTGGACGGTAAATTCACAGCTTGCCCCCCCTCCCCCCGCCACCTATTACAAGACCAAATCCTTGAGCACTACACCCTCTGCCCTGCCTACTGTATCCAGCTACCCTCCTCCACGCAGATCCTCTACGACCTTATCACGTTCTCTCATCTCCTGCAGTACCTTGAACATCCGGATTCTCTAAATCAACCACAAAATAGATTCCTGTAACCCTCTGATCTACCCCATCCTCGCCAATCCTGGGCCTTTGCTTCGCCTCCACCATTGAATCCCTCCCTCCCTCCACCTGCACACACTCAACATCCTCTCCCAGGGTAACTTCCCCCTACCAGATGCCACCTTCTGTCCTGAAATCTATGCCTCCCACCAACCCTGATCGTCTCCTTGAGGATGCATCGCCTCCTCCCCCACTCCTCTCCTTTTCCTTTCCACCGCTTGGCTATTCCCCCTCCCAATCCTGGAGTCTCTACACTCCCTCACTGCCCTCTCCCACCCCTTATTCCTGCGATTCCTACCCTTTCCACTCACTTCCCCTGCGGGGTCCTCAGTGCCGTCATTTTAAACAGTGCTACGTCCAGTGTCAGTGTCTTTAGTGCTTCAGTGTGCTTTAATCAGTGCACCCACGAACGTTGCCGCAATATATTTTAACCAGTGTCTCTGAGTGTTCTTCGTGTGTCCATTGTCCATTTTCTCACATTGATTTTATCGCCACCGTGGAACAATGATTTTTCTATTGTGTATGTTCGCCAATTACTTATACATGTCAAGGATTTTCATACTCAATATTTTAACGGCATATTATTTTTATTTGAATCTCATCACGTGCATTGTTTTTTAAATTCTCTCAGCTGAAGAGCAGTGCCTAAGCAGCTGCCACCTCCTGGCTGAATGTTTGTATAGTTAACGTGAAATAACAATAAAGAAAAGAAAGTTTGTTTCCATTATCCAACCAGGCAACACCCTTACTTCTGCCAACAGAAGGTGTCTGCTTGTAGGTACATCGTCTTCGTTGAGGTCTGTCGTTGGGGGGCCTGGGGCCTGACCGCTGCTGCCACCCGCCTAGTCTAGTGTTCTGCCCTGCTACTCGAGCTACTGCTGTCCTGCCATCACAGGATCGATGCCTAGGTCACCGCTGGACGTGTCTGATGCCCACCGTCGTCGCTTCCACCCCGACGACGCCGCTACCGCCCCTACTGCTGCAGGTGATCTCTCGCCACCCCTCGCGGCCTAAGACTCGCCGCAGCTCCTGGCGACTGCCCGCTGAGGTCGACGCCTGCACGCTGTCATCTACATCGTCATCATATTTGCTCTTGTACTGTTCCTCTTTCTTTCTTCTTTAACTTTTACCTGACTCTTCAACCTACAATCCCATCATAACATACCAAACACCACCACCATCATCATCTTCACAACCCCCACTGTCACCCCCACTACCACTACCTGGAGTAACTCCTACGCCCACCCATACCAAGGCATCCCCCTCTCCATTATCCTAGCCATCACAGCAGCCTCTCAGTTCCCTCCTCCTCCCTCACCCACTACTTTCTACCTACCAGTCACCTCTCCCCACGAGTTTCCGCCCACAACCCCACATGCATTGTTAACTGGCGTGCCTCAGCGACAGACATCCTCAATCGCCCCCACAACTCCAGTAACTGCAACAGGGCCCCGCCCCTGCCTCATCTCCATGGATCCCATCTCCCTCCCCTCCTCTTCTCCTTCCACAGGCACAAAAAAGAAGTCCTAGAAATTCAGAAGCACAGAACACCCTCCTGCATCAACCAAGAAGGCTTGCCCTCTCCTCCTCCTCCAGTTCAGCAATCTCCTGATGCTACTGACACAGCCCCATCCTCCTACACAACCAACTCTCTACACCTTCGTCCTCTCCTGTCCTGATCCTCGCTTCCCAAACAATGAAACCTTCTCCCTCGAAATCTGAAAGTACTAGCCAGCCACCCCTATTGCCCAAATCATTCATCGTAGGGCCTCTATCCTCATAAAATCCCCCAGTCATTCTTTCCACTCGGAAGTTCTACAGTGCCTCCACAGCATTCAACTCGGCACCCATGCAACCCTGACCCTGTACTACACCTCTTCCTCTCCTCGCAGCTTCTCCCTCCCCACCACCTGCCCGCCCTTACCACTGTGATCACAAACATCCTGTTGATCATGGAGGAGGAGATGTTTGGACAGCTTAACGCCCACCGTGATATGTCCATCTGGTCTGCAAAGCAGATCCATAATGCCACCGGCCCCACCTACCTGATGCGGATTTTTACGGAATCCACATCATCTATCAACCGCCTCCTCCTTGAGGGGGTGTTAATCTACGATCGTCATCACAAGGTGGAACCCTCCCACTCCCAACTCCAGTCCTACCGCTGTGGCAGGTGTTTCATTTATAACAACCACCTGACACAGAATCATCGCAACACCCCCCCCCCCCACCTGTTCTCACTGAAAATCCTCCTACCTCCACAAACACTACCCAAACCTCGCCACCCCTCCTACCTGTAACAACTATGGCAGCCTGTTCTGTAACTTCCTTTATCAGAACATCTGTTCCCTCCCCACTAACAAGCACCTTTTCATGCATATCCTTTACCACCAACGCATGGACGCCTTCCTCCTAAACATTCCTTAAACTTCGTCCTCCCATCATCAGCACTCCCTACGTCCTCCATTGCACAGATGCCCCACCCACCCTCCTTTGGAGCAAGGCAGAGTGGCGATTGTCCACATCCACCATTACCCCATTGGGCTATAAACTCTCCTTAACGACGCTACTGAGCATCTGATCCTCAGCCTCTTTCTCCCAACCCTCACAATCACCCTCGCCACCCTCCCTCCACAGGATGTCCTCCTCCTGCGTGAATCCTGCCGTTTCTACCATTCCTTACTTCAGACCCATGACCAGGATCCACTCACATGCCACTGACAACTTCAACGGCATATTAGAAACTTCTTGTCCATGACAAACCGCCGGGACTGGCACCAGACATGCACCCATGTTAATTCTATGCTTTCTGTCAACTCCTCCACCTCCTTACTGGCAGTCACCCGATGCCTCACTACCCGCTCCTCCATAATAACCATACCTTTCCTGACAATGCCAGTACGACCAAACACTTTGCCTCCTACTTCTACAAAGTATTCTCCATGCCTGACAATCCTTATTTCGACTATTCCCTCTTCCCTGATGTCCATGAGCATACCGACACCTCCTCTCCTCCACTCGCTCCAAGTTTCCAGCAGTTGGACCACATTCTCTCCTCAGAATTAAACACGCCCATCACCCCTAAATGTTAAATGTTTGTATAGCTTATGGGACTTAACTACGGGGTCATCAGTCCCTAAACTTACAAACTACTTACGAACTAACTAATACTAAGGACGGCACAAATATCCATGCCCGAGGGGGGATTCGAACCCCCGACCGTAGTGACCGTGAAGACCGTGACTGGAGCGCCTTAGTCCCCTCGGCCACCGCGGCCGGCCCATCACCCCTCATGAAATTCAGGACACACTACACCAAACGCAACATTACTCCCGATCATTGCCGGCTGACCACCCAATTTACATGCCAATCTTGCCTCCCTATACAAATTTATCCTATACAATGGCTTCTACCCTGACCTGTGGAAGACCTCCTGCATCTTCAAGTTCCGTAAGCCCAACAAACCCCTATCCCAAATCTCATCCTACCATCCCATCAGTCTCACCTCCGTGTTCAGAAAGGTTCTGGAAACCACCCTCCCCTGCCACATCCATCAACACCTCCGCCAACACCAGTTCCTCCCCCTTTCCCAGTGTGGCTTCTGATTTTCCTTCTCTACCGACGATCAGCTCCTTCACCTCACTCACATCCTCTCTGTCCAGCTCAATTGCCATCCCTCTGCCGTCTTTGTCGCCCTCAATATCGAGAAAGCCTATGAGCATGTATGGCATTCTGGTCTCCTTTACAAGCTCCAGTTCTATGCCCTTCTCACCTACTGCCCCTCCTATGTCACTGTCTGCAACTCAAAATCTTGTTTGTTTTTCCCCTCTACTAGGATGCCTCAATGTTCTGTCCTTTCTCTCCTCCTTTACATCATCTACCCCACAGATATGTTCCAGCCACAACCTCTCGTCCATTTCCTGCAATTTGTTGTTTATACCGCCTTCCTATTCCCGGACCCCTCCCTTTCATGCTCCCAACATTTGCTCCAGCCCCACTTCACTGACATCGTGTATGGTGCAACAGGCGGCTCTTTCTGTCAATCCCAATAAATGCCAGACAATCATCATAGATCGAACCACCCCTTCTTCCGCCTCTTCGACTTTTACCTCACCCACCACAATCGTTCTATCCTCCATACCCACCATAAAATACCCCGGTCTCAGACTCGATCGATCCCTCCCCTGGACCCCTCACCTCCACACCGTACATCAGTAAGCTATGTTCCACCTCAACCTCATCAAACTCCTCACCAGCTGAACATGGGAACTCAAACCTTCCACCATCTCGTACACCTATTGATCCGTTATGTGTCCCATCCTCTGTAGCTTCCGTCCTGCCTGGGTTTCTGCTCCACGTACCTATTGTAAGACCCTTCAAATACTTGAGCGCCATGACCTCCACATTGCTTACCATATCTGGCTCTCTCCCCCAGGCAGATCCTTTATGACATTATCCCATTCCCTCCTCTCCTACAGTACCTCCTCTCCTTTACCATCACCCCTAAAATAGATACCTGTAACCCTCTGACACGCCTTCACGACTGCATCCCTCCCACCATCCACATGCACACATTCAACATCCTTTCCGAGGGTAACTTTCGACACCTCTCCCTACTGTATGCCGCCCTCCGTCCCGAAATGTATCCCTCCCACCAACCCTGATACTTTCCCTGTGGATGCAATGTGCCCTCTCCCCCTCCACTCCTTGAAAGTCGACCGTCTGTCGTCTTCCATACATTTTTCATAAAACTGTAATTTATTTGATGTCACTAGATTAGCATTTTGTTAAAACTAGAACCCCACTCCTTTCCAGGCATGATGAATAGCATTTTAATTCATGTTTTAAAATATAGATTCTGAAATGTTAGTTAATATTGCTAGGATTTTGTTATTTTAATAATTTATTATTGTCCCTGTGAGAATGTGTACTTGTTTTACTTTTAAGTGGATGTGTGAAAATGTAATGGCTGTCTGAATGTGGATAGTGATAGATCGCTTTGCATGGTTCTCCGTGGCTCAGAGTCGATAGTTAGTCGTTAGCAACCACTGCTGCTGAAGTGACCAAAGAGGTTTCTACACCCTTTGGTTACAAGCCAGTCGTCAAGCCTTTTCCAGGGCGAGTCTCGAGATCTTCTCTCCCCACCGACATTGTTTTTTTGGATTTCCCAGTTTCCGGTAGCTTTCCCGCGGCTCTTGGCCGCTCAGTGGTCACTTGGTGCTGGGATCGTGGTGAGGTAAGGTTGATTCTTCTTTTTTATCTGCAGAGATGGTAGCAATTCGTTGTCTAGACTCTTGAACTTATATTCATTGTTTGGAATATTCCTTCCGATCATGCCCGGAAATGTGTCCTAGTTTTACAATCCAGTGATTTCCAACAGATAAATGTGGTGTATGTGTTACTAGTTGCAGTTTGATAATGCCCTGGTAAAATTCAAACCTTTTGTGATTATGTGTCAGTGTAAGAACTCTGTGTAAATTCTTTCTAGCTTTGTGGGGCCTGATTTCTAACAGACGATATGTTCATTTTTCTACAGTGCTTATGAAATCTTTCTTATCGTTTCCTTCCGTGAGTGATATGTGTCCCACGTGGTCTGTTCTTAGAACTAAGCCTTCAGCTTCCACTATTGTTTGTTCCATACCCATCAGGCAAGCAACTATGTGTGTATCCTTCTGATTTCCACTAACATTTCGCGATCTTCTCTCCCCACCTATTTTAATTTTACTGTTTCTTCTCCGAACGTGTAGTATGTACTTACTCTTTCTCAGTAATTCTCTCCAAGTCTTGTACAACCTCCTTCAATAGCTTGTTTATTAAATTCTAAACATTTCTTTGGGTTGCATGCTGTAGTTTTTTTCTTTGTAATTATTTAACTTTTCCGGGTTTTGAGACTGGACTTTTTTCCGTCTCTGTTAACGTCCCCAATCGCATGTTGCTGCATTTCAAAAATGTTCAAATGTTTGTAAATCTGTCGGACGAAATTGCGTGTTTATCAGTCCGTAGCTTACAAACTACTTAAACTGAGGTAAACTAACCTAAGGACAAACACACACACCCATGCCCCAGGGAGGACTCGAACCTCCACGGCGAGCAACCGCGCGCTCCGCAGCGAGACGCTTTAGACCGCTCGGCTACTCCACCGCGGCTTTGCTGCATTTCAGTAGCTTCCTTATGAAATTCTACGCAGCTCTAGGGGTTGCATGCCGTAGTTAATTTTCTTTATTTTTCGGAAATTCAATTTATACATTTTTACCGGTTCTCGGAACCACGTGGGTCCGAACTCCCACTTCAGGGGTTTGTAGCTAGTCACCTGAATTCACGCCACTTCTCATAAAACCAGTGCCTACATAGTTTACCCTCAGATTGAAACTTAAGAGTCCGCCGTGATTTTGCCTAATGATTCCGATTTTTAACCACTTCACATTCAGTGGAGTGCGATCATTTAACGTAGCCGTGTGTCGCCGGTAGAGTGTTTGCTCGCGGTCTAATCTAAATGCAACATAACTTTGCTATACTCACGCGCCATCTCAAATCAGGCACGACAGACCAGAGCCATCTTCGCAGTTTCATTGTATATTGTGTTGTGTGGTACCTCCAAGTTTGCTGAATTTCGCCTACGATAGCTTCTGGCTCGCTTCAGCACGCTGATGTTGGTGTGTTCCGCGGTTGCATTGCGTCTGTGTGGGCGAGTGATTGTTGTTTGTAAATCCTCTCCCCAGTATCGTTAAGTTCTGTGTGATTTATGTTAAATTCAATGCTGGGCATCGTCAGTATTGGACTAGGTAATGAGATGCATTTTCCTTGCGTTCGACCTGAATAAACAAGTTAAGTTCAGCTTAATTCTGACTTGCCTAAAGATTTTCGAGTACCTCCCCCCTTTTATTTAACATTGTTTTTCACCAGTGCTGATAACAAGCTCAGATGCAATTTTCTATGTTTCAGTTCCGTTGCGCCATAAATGTTTTTCCTTAGCCACCTTTATGAAATAACTTTAATTGTGGTGGTTTGTTTATTAATGCCTATGTGTAATTTCGTGTGAGCTGCTACGTATATTGGCCACTGTGTCGTTAACTTCCTGTTATTAGAGTAATTTGAACCAAGTCAGTTCTCAATGTGGGGCCAGGGAACAAGGTTTTGCAGCAGGGAGAAGACGGTACTTCACGGACCTTTTCGCTAGTTTTACTGCTAAAATTAAGCTTTTCTATATCAGTAAATTCTTATCTGGGTACCTCCTACGAGAATGAGCTTTTACTGCGTACAGTGGTCAAAGTTTATCCTTTCCCCTCCCAGCGCTTGGCTATCCCCCTCCCTACACTCCCTATCCACCCCTTCCACCCCTTCCTCCCGCGCCTCCCGCCCTCCCCTTCCTCCACTGCTCTGCGGGGTCCTCAGTGCCGTCGTTTTAATAGTGCTTGGTCTAGTGTTAGTGTCTTCAGTGATTCAGTGTATTTTAATAACTGCGTCCACCACCCACAAACAAGTTTTCCCCACCGAATATTTAAACAGTGACTCCTAGTGTTTCTTCGTGCATCCGGTGTTGATCTTCTCACTGTGTGTTTTTAACGCCACCGTAGTACAAGAATTTTAATGGACTACATGGTTTTATTAGTGACCACCAAACACTTCTCCACGTCAATCATTTTAATGCTCCGAATTTTAACATTTATACATAACTGGTAACAATTTTTGTTAATACGAAATTTAAAGTTAATGAAAGTAAAAAATAATTTTAATTTATTTAACACAAGTTTTTAAAAAATCAAGCTATTTTAAAATTGAAATATATTAGTCTTTCTTCTTTTTATATGATGATAGCGGTAGAATATTAAACGTAATAATTCATGGCAATTTTACACACTAGCGACACCTGTCAGCTAAAAATTTTATACATGCTTGATTTTAATTCAAGACTTCAGTTGACGCGCCTACTAGGCAGATATTTTATTATTGGCGCTGAACATTATTTTGGAAGTTCAGAGGTTTGTAGGTGATTGAACCTTGTAAAAACTTTTTATATTTTTGTATTCAAAACTTTCTGTATAATTCGATTGTGCAGCGAACATTTGTTCCTTTCACCTTACAGAGCTCATGATGGCAATTTCCGAAACGTCGTAATCAGTAAATACAAGTTTAGCGATCTAGGCGGTTTTTATTTTTATTGATAAAATGAAGATCGCAGGCTCGTTCAGGAAATTCGTTTGCTTCATACCAAAGGAAACCTATGATATTAGCTTTTGTAGATCTGGAGAACGCTTTTGACAATGCTGACTGGAATACATTCTTTCAAATTCTGAAGGTAGCAGGGGTAAAGTATAGGGACCGAAGAATTATATTCAGCTTGTATAAAATCAATACAGCAGTTATTTGTTATGAAGGATTTGAAAGGATAGCAGTAGTTGGAAAGGGAGTAAGACAGGTTTGTAGGCTTTCCCCAACGTTGTCCAGTCTGTACATTGAGCAAGTAGTGAAGGAATGCAAGGAGAAATTAGTTCAGGGAGACGAAATTAAAAACGTTGATGACTGTAATTATACCAGAGACAAAAGTTCACATGTTTGTTAAGGTTAAGGGACTTAACTGCGGGATCATCAGTCCCTAAACTTACAAACTACTCATGAACCACCTTATACTAAAGACGACACAAACATCCATGCCCGAGGGGAGATTCGAACCCCCGACCGTAGCGGTCATGCAGACTGTGGTGCGCCGCAGACCGCTCGGCCACTGCGGCCGGCTCTGCCAGAGACAGCAAAGGACATGGAAGAGCAACTCAACGGATTGGACAGTGTTTTGAAAGGAGCTTATGAGATGAACATTGACAAGGATAAAAAAATGTTCAAATGTTTGTATAGCTTATGGGACTTAACTACGGGGTCATTAGTCCCTAAACTTACAAACTACTTATCAACTACCCTACACTAAGAACGGCACAAATATCCATGCCCGAGGGGGGATTAGAACCCCCGACCGTAGTGGCCGTGCAGACCGTGGCTGGCGCGCCTCAGTCCTCTCGGCCACCGCGGCCGGCCAAGAATAAAACAATGGTAATGGAATGTACCGTCAGAATATCAGGCGGTACTGCAGGAATTAGAGTAGGTAATGAGAGAATAAAAGTAGTAGATGAATTTTCTTTCTTGGGTAACAAAATAACTTCTGATGGCCGAAGTAAATAAGACATAAAATACAGAATGGCTATGGGAAGAACAGCGTTTCTGAAGGAGCGAAATTTGTTTACATCCAATATTAGTTTAAGCGTTAGGAAGTTATTTCAGGAAGGATTTGTTTGGAGTGTAGCATTGATTGTATGGTAGTGAAACGTGGACGATAAGGCGTTCAGACAAAAAGATGATAGAAGCTTTTGAAATGTGGTGCTGCAGACGAATGATGAAGATAAGATGGGTAGATCACGTAACTAATGAGGGGAGAATTGGGGACAAAACTAGTTTCTTGCATATCCTGACTAAGAGAAGGGATATGTTGGTGGACACATACTGAAACATAAAGGAATCGTTAACTTAGCATTACAGGGAAGTGTGTGGGGTAAATATAGGTGCAAATATCATAGAGGGAGATCGAGGGACGTTTACAGTAAGCAGATTCAAAAGGATGTAGGTTGCCTGTCGTATTCTCAGATGAAGAGGCTTGCACAGAATAGGGTAGCGTGGAGAGCTGCATCAAACCAACCTGCGGACTGAAGGCCACAACAACAAAAATATTGCAGCTCACTTGCGAATTACGATAAGCCGAAACTTTTGTGTCCCAGCCTCGTCGCCGCTTTTGTGTCTCGTTTCCGTCGTAGGTGTCGGTGGCCGAGTAGACAGACCGACACAGGAATAAAGGGTGCACGCTTGTGCAGGTACGAAGGTGAGCAGCGAGTGGGACAGCAGAAACTAGAAACACTAGAGTAAATTAGAACGAGATACATATTGCACAGAATTTATACAATACTTAACTTTTACATAGCTCAGTACTGCAGAATGCTGATACATAGTTGAGCTAGAGGCCTGCCTAGTGCCTATCCGATAGCCAAGTCTTCACTGGTGCCTATCTGATTCCGAAGTGTTAACTGGTTCCTATCTCAGTCCCAAGTGAACGATGTCGTTGGTGGCCACGAGCGGAGTTGTAGCAGAGGGCGCTCGTGGCTGACGTCGTAAGAACGCCGCGCCGTGCGTGCATGGCGGCGCGCGTCGAAAGTAGGTGGCGCGCACTTTGGACTTGTGCGACACCACAGAATCGGTCGTCGTCTTCAATTAACGCCTCGTAAATAAAATAAAGATTGTGCAGCATTAAATGAAATAAACATTTAAAAATGGCATCTATTCTAATTATGTTGTCATTGACAGAAGTTGGCACACTTCTAAATTTTACATCAACTGAACTTTACCTCACTCCCGTCTTGGAGAAGGGAGGTTTTGATTGGTGACAATAGGCGTTGTTTTCGCTGTGCTAAATATTCTGACTAGATTTTGCAGATTTACAAAGATTTTGTGCCAAGCTACATTTTAGTAAGTCATCGGTCTATTTAGCTTGCTCTCTGTTCGAGAGGTTTCTTGTCATTTCATTAATAAATAACTTCTATCTACTGTTCATATATGAACAACTTTGTGTTGGTATTTAAACTGCCTGATGGTTAAGATCATCTTTGTTTAACTTCTTAACTTGTCACATGTTAGTGTTCTTGTTACTTAATTGAATTTATTTAAAGCTTGTATCTTTTAAGTATCTTGGCGTTTCATATGCCGTTAGCCAAGGTTACTAAAGTAACTTTAAAATGTTCAAATGTTTGTATAGCTTATGGGACTTAACTACGGGGTCATCAGTCCCTAAACTTACAAACTACTTATCAACTAGCTTATCCTAAGGACGGCACAAATATCCATGCCCGAGGGGGGATTCGAACCCCCGACCACAGTGGCCGTGCAGACCGTGACTGGAGCGCCTCAGTCCCCTCGGCCACCGCGGCCGGCTAAAGTAACTTTGCATGTGTAGCTATTTGTTAAGGTGTTAATAAACTTATTTTTAAGTGTTGCAGCTCCCGTTCAATCGATCGCTTCATATCTGTAATACCAGGTGCCTGTTACACCTGACACAAGAAAATCTCAGTCATATGTGCATAACTTTGACGTGCCCTAATGCAAAAAAACCAAGCTCGCCGACTTTCAATCGGTGTTCATGTTTCTCCGGAAATCGAAAGCTTATGCGTTGCTTAAGAACCCAGATTTGCCACCTACCTGGAAATTGCCTTCGCGCCAGGAGGGTGGGATGAGCAACGAATCGCTATACACCGATACTCTTCACATGTTAGCTACTCTGCCACTTGTAACCTGAAAACTCATTAAGAAATCCGACTTAAGTTTCAGCAACTTAATATTCGCTGCAATACTATTAACAGTAATATTTCTCCTAAGGAAGGCATATATTATGTCGAGGACTTAACGTTAGTTCTCTGACAATCACTTCAAATGGATAAGTAAGTTAATAACAAGTAATCCTTAGAAGCATTGCTAATAATTTCTTTATCAACGCTTTACAACTTTTTATTCATATTGGTTCACATGAGGTGTGTGATCTTTTCAGTGCTCGAATGACAAACAGAAAACGCAACCTGGTAATTTACAAGATAAATAATTTCACTACAGTGAACTGATAAGAAAGCGTCCTTTCAGTAAGTTAATTCTTATGGATAGCGCGAGTCTGAAGTTTTCTATTGCATGGAAGGAAAATGTAAAGTAATATGTATCGTAAAATAAATTAATAATCTGAAAAGTTAATTTATGTAAGGTCTTTGGCTCAGTTGGAGAAACATATTTCTACTTGCCTCGTGCTTGGGACGTCGTTTGGAAGGAAAAGTGCATGGTGTGATTGGAATAGTTCATTGTAGGTAACTCTGATTAGTATGTTTACAATAATGAAAAACAAAAATGTATATGGAAAGACGTCGGTTCATATATCTGACTTGTATATATCCTAAGAGTCTTAAATTTTTATTACATCGCAGTATAACACGCTTCATAAAGGAACCAATGCTGCAGGTTGTATACGGCCGTGTATATAAGCAGTTCTTGTTTCTCTATGAAGAAAAAAGGGAACATTGCTGCCCTCATCGCTAATCGTTGTCCAAATTATAGGAAGTATTCCTGTTTGTCTTATTCTCACAGAAGGGATGACTGAATTAAATAACATTATTAACATGCCGTAGTCTAATTTCACCCTTCAGTTTACGAAATTTGCTCACAATGGGATGATCCATAAATGAAAGGAACGTGTGACACACGTGATTGCTGCTTGCTACGTCAGGGGTCTTCTGCAACCAGTAACACCGCACTATGGCGTACATTACAAACCACAGGGGCTACCTCGGAAGTGACAGCCAGTCTCCAGACGAAACGAATTTACAACAGTAGCTACCAGAGGGCATTCAGTTAAATCAATGGAGAAAGTTGAGAATTTGAGCCCAAATGGTATTCATACGACGGTCTCCTATTTATTAGGCATTTATCCTTATCACCAGGCCTCTGGCAATCAGTGATCAGCACTACTCGACGGACTCGTCCAGACGTACTTTCTCAACTTATCCACACACTTGTAAAGTAGTGTTCCTGCCCATTTCCACTCGTTTCTTGGGTATTTGACCGATTTCCGTGAGAGTTCGGAGCTGTAATCCATCCGTAGTGAAGAAAGGATTATTGGTCGTCTTCGCCTTAATTATACATGGTGGTCCATTGATAGTGACCGGGCAAAATATCTCACGAAGTAAGCATTAAACGAAAAAACTACAGAGAACATAACTTTTCTAGCTTGAAGGGGGAAAACAGATGGTGCTATGGTTGGCCCGCTAGATGGCGCTGCCATAGGTCAAACTGATATCAACTGTATTTTTTTCAAATAGGTCCCCCCATTTTTATTACATATTCGTCTAGTACGTAAATAAATATGAATGTATTATTTGGAACACTTTTGTCACTTTGTGATGGATGGCGCCGTAATATTCACAAACATATTGCTAAAATGTTTGTAGAGCTTATGTAGAGCTTATGGGACATAACTACGGGGTCATCAGTTCCTAAACCCCTATCCCAATGTGGCTTCCGACCCCCCGTCTCTGTCGATAACCCAAACTCAGCACAAAACAGATAATGAGCAAGTTAACAAATTTTCTGTGGAAAGGTGACTTGTTTAGAGTTGACGCAAAGACAGTGCCACTTGACCCCCTACATGGAGGAATGCGACTAACTGATATATGCACGAAATTAATTGATCTATGTATAAACAGGACGTATTTACGTATGGAAATTTATCCTAACAGCTTTACAGCAAAGTTATTTGAAGCTCTTAGACCTGAAAGCACTGCACCGCCGATTAATGTTCAAAAGCTTAATTACCAACGAAAACACATCAGAGAATATTATCTTGCAATAAGTTATCTGAGCCAGGTTCTTCAAAAACATCAGTTCATTATGACCAAGGACGTTTTGGATTACAGTAAAGACTCGAAGGAAGGAACAAAGAAGGGAACAGATACACTGGCGTAAAATGGAAGTATTGTAGGATCAAATTAGCAGCACATTACTCCCATCCAAAGGTAGGTCATACTGGTATAACACTGTAAACAATAGTATTAACATTAATGAAAGATTTCATTCAGAAGACAAAGTTACACATACCTTTGCTACAATGTAGCCGAGTGGACACTGTACCGCGTAGATTTACGTGTCAGGACCGCCTCCGTAACTGGTCATGGAAAAGTTGCTCTTATAACTAGGAATACTCCAGAAAATATCTCTTTGCCATTACTGTACAGACTGGATGAAACGTACTATCCGTAAACAAAAAATAATACAATCATGTGGCTACTGGGACGTAATACGAGTTATGGAATTAATCAGTTCAGTGAAGATAATTCCATTGAATTTCTGATGCACATGGAAAATGAATACAGAAAACATGTACCTACGCAGAGTATAACAAACAGTATCCAAATATGTTAAATATCGTTTTCAATAGAACAGGCATTGGATAGTTCAGCCGGCCGCGGTGGCCGAGGGGACTGAGGCGCTCCAGTCACGGTCTGCACGGCCACTACGGTCGGGGGTTTGAATCCCCCCTCGGGCATGGATATTTGTGCAGTCCTTAGTCTTAGGTAGTTCATAAGTAGTTTGTAAGCTTAGGGACTGATGACCCCGTAGTTAAGTCCCATAAGTTCTACAAACATTTGAACATTTTTGGATAGTTCACCTGAATAAACAGCTATGGAAATGTTTGTGAACGAATCTTAAGCGTCATCAGTCCCCAGACTTACAAACTTCTTAAACTAACTTATGCCAAGCCCCACACTCAACCGAGGAGGACTCGAACCTCCGACGGCGAGCAGGCGTGCACTCCGCAGCAACACGCCTTACTCCTTAGAGCCACCGGCCACTCTTGCTATGGACTAAGACCGATATTGAAATGAAGTTAACCTTCATTCTCTGGATATCTGAATTTTATTTTGAATAATTTCAATGGAAGCGGAAAAACTGCACAGATTGGACCATTCTAGGAAGATAGAACTGTTTCATAAATCTATTCAGACGGGAATTAATAATTGGAGAAACAGTATATTGAGTTAAAATGGCGGATTCACATAGTGTGAAAATTATTAGCGTTATGGGAAAATAATTAATTTTAAAACTAGTGTTTATTTCACCGAGTAATATTTAGTTACAGAATAAATATATCTTGTTTAACAAAAATGAATAAAAACTTTTGCGTAATTAGCTGAAGACAGCATGTTACATTACTTTTTTCCTTTGGCTCAATGGCAAAAAATAAATAAATAAATAAAAATAAGCTTTATTTCAGAAGAAGATTTTAACGTAGGTCTAATAAGATATGCATGTAGGATGATTTTAACATGAGGAGCATTATACAACAATTTTATCGTAACCATTTATCCTGCAAAAACGGAATTACCGAAAAAACTAGCCACAGAAGGCCCAAATGGAGCGCAAGGTGGGGCTGAAGTGGGCGATGAGAGGCCCAAATAACAGAATAAGTATATTTTGTTTAACAAAAATGAAACAAACTTTAGGTAAGTGTCTGAAGAGAGCGTATAACATTAAATTTTTCTTTTGGCTCAATGGCAGAAAAAAAAACACCTATCTTCATTTTTGAAGAAGATTTTAACCTAGATCTAATGAGATATGCAGGTAGGATGATTTTCACATGAGCAGCTATTTACAACAATCTTGAATAACAAAATCATGCACTTACGTAATTCTGTCCAAAATTTATATTGCTGTCTTAACCAGATACTTTGAATTAATTATTCACGCTTTTTCTCTGGCAGGGAATAAAAATTGCAAATGGATATTTTCTTCTTTAATTTCGGCCAACGGTGGCTGATGCAAATTCTGATCATCAGCTTGAATACTGCCCACTAAGCTTAATCATCTTACTTCAGGACGTCCTTGTTTCCTCTGTCAATTTCGTTTGACACAGGTTCTCGATCTATCGTAAATGCGTTCGAAGAATTTCCGTTAGAATGATTGTGGAGTTTGCTTCTGAATATGCTATTCTCAGTTCCCTTGCGCTCTATAGTTATACAGCTTCTGTTCGTTGAAAATTCAGTTTGTTTCTATTAATAATTTTATCGTCAACACTCCTAGTTCATATTCTAATCGTCTCTTCGTTGAATTCAGACATTAGACTAATTTCAGGATTTTAGAAATACTTAAGATATTGTAACCATATAAAATTGAATATTTGTTTGCCTGTTCGTGTTTTAAGCGTTGCCATACCATTCATCCGATTTCGATGAAACTGCACGTTAGATCTACACTGTCTACGTAATATATTGTATGGTGCATGGCAGAGGGTACTTTACCTACGAAGTTTAAGAAAATCTGTGTTTATATTCCAAACTTGGAGAAATGTATCTCACTTAACTTTCACAAGAAGAGGAACATGACTGTTTACCTAAGATTTCATACGAGTCCATAGTGGTGGGTACCTAGCAATAAACTTAGCCACCACTTCACTGATTACCATGAAAGTTAACAGAATTAAATAATTTTGCACAGATGGAGGACACAACTGACTGATCTCCAGAAGGCTTTTGACACCGTACCTCACAAACGGCTTTTAATCAAATTGGCTGGTTATGGTACATCGCCCAAAATTTGCGACTGGATAGGGGATTTCCTGTTAGAGAGGACACAGTTTGTAGTAATCGATGGTAAGGCATCTACTAAAACAGAGGTGATATCTGGCGTTCCACAGGGTAGTGTTATTTGTCCTCTGCTGTTCCTTATTTACATAAACGATTTAGGAGAAAATCTAAGCAGCTCTCTAAGGTTGTTTGCAGGTGACGACGTCATTTACCGTCTAGTAAAATCATCTGAAGATGAAAAACAACTGCAGAACGATCTAAATAAAATATCACTATGGTGTAAAAATTAGCAGCTGACTCTAAATAATGAGAAGTGTGAAGTCGTCCACACGAAAACGAAAAGAAATCCGTTAAACTTTGTTTACAAGATAAACCATCCAAATGTGATGGCCGCACGCCACACTAAATACCTAGGAATTACTATTACTTCAGACTTAAACTGGAAAGAATACATAGATAATTTCGTGGGAAAGGCGAACAAGAGACTGCGTTTTATTGGCAGAACCCTTAAGAGATGCAACAGAACTACTAAAGAACCTGCGCCGGCCGCGGTGGCCGAGGGGTCTGAGGCGCTTCAGTCACAGTCTGCACGGCCACTACGTTCGGGGGTTCGAATTCCCCCTCGGGCATGGATATTTGTGCCGTCCTAGTTCGTAAGTAGTTCATAAGTAGTTTGTAAGTTTAGGGACTGATGACCCCGTAGTTAAGTCCCATAAGCTTAAAAAACATTTGAACATTTTTTTGAAACTGCGTACACTACGCTTGTCCGTCCTTTTTTGGAGTAGGGCCTATTGCTGCCCAATGTGGAATCCTTATCAGGTGGGCTTGACGGAGGACATCGAAAGAGTCCAAAGAAGGGCAGCAAGTTTTGTATTGTCACTATTCAGGGGACACAGCGTTACAGAAATGATACAGGATCTGGGATATGAATCATTACAACAACGGCGCTTATCCCTGCGGCGTGGTCTACTTACGAAACTCCAATCGCCAACATTCTCCTCCGAATGCGAATATATATTTTTGACTCCTACTTACATAGGTAGAAATGATCATTAGAATAAAATACGAGAAATCAGAGCTCCAACGTAGAGATTCAGGTTTTCTTTCTTCCCACGCGCTATTCAAAAAATGTTGAAATGATTGTAATTATATCGGACCAAACTGCGTGGTCATCAGTCCGTAGCTTACAAACTACTTAAACCTAGGTAAACTAACCTAAGGACAACACACACACCCATGCCCCAGGGAGGACTCGAACCTCCGCGGCGAGCAACCGCGCGCTCCGCAGCGAGACGCTTTAGACCACGCGCTATTCGAGAATGGAATGGGACATAAATAGTATAACGGTGGTTCGATGAACCCTTTGCCAGGCACTTAAATGTGATTTGCAGAGTATCCCAAGTAGATGTAGGAGGACGAGTTGGACAGAGAGACGAGGAGGTAATTGGCAGAGGAAGGGGAGAGAGAGGGGGGTAGGGAGAGAGAGAGAGAGAGAGAGAGAGAGGGAGAGAGGGAGAGAGCAGGAGAGGAAGAGAGAGAGAGAGAGAGAGAGAGAGCAGAGGAGAGGAGAGGCGTAGACGCACTGAGAGAAAAGGAAAGGAGAGATGGTTTACCTTCAGACTGGAACAATTTATAACCCTACGTCCGGTTTTGATCTGGTTTAAAATAAAAACGTTAGACTCAATTCTTATATATTTTGACATAAGTGAGCCGTCAGTTTTAATGTAGGTCAGTTATCTCCGAAATTTTGTTCTAGTTCATATCGGAGATGTAGTGTTGTGAAATAGGATGAATCGGTTTGTAGGAGGTGTGCGTGCGCAGCAGAAGTTTGCTGGGCAGGCGCTGCGGCAGGTGCTGGCAACTTGCAAGTGTGCCTCGCGGGGGCTGCGGCCTGCAATCTTGATGAGCGCCGCGCAGCCCTCGCCCACAACAGCCTCCGCCAAGTCATCCTTTCCTCTGTGCTCGGCCAGCCACACAAAAACTGCTGCATCACACCACTCTACAGGATCGTCACATTTCACGTATAAATGAAATAAAGAGATGCAAAAACAAATATTACACTTCATTTTATTGCTCATGCAAACAGAAATGGACACGTTGTATGACAATAACGTAGACATTCTGGATCGGTGTTTCCGATTGCAACCTAAACCGGTACAATTAATAGCCATTAACACGATCTCTTGCACTGATGTATACCTGCTTTCTTCGTGTCACACTGTCCACTAGATCACCGAGGGACTGTTTCGTCCAAATTGCCCACTTCTCAACGGAGATTCGGCGTAGATCTCTTAGATTGGGCCGCGCCGGAGCGCATTGAGGTGCTGTGCTACGATGCGCGAGGCCGTTCCCCGTCGGGGTTTCGAATCTCACCTCGGGCACGGATGTTTCTGCCGTCTTTAGTATACGCTACTTCGTAAGTAGTTTAGGGAGATGACCCCGCAGTTAAGTCCCGTAAGCTTTACAAACAATTGAACATTTCTCGGATTGGTTGGTGGGTCGTCTCGTCCAAATACAGGCCTTTTCAATATATCCCAGGGGAGACGGATCCATAGCCGCAATACTGACAATATGTTTGCAGTCTACGTCATCCATTACGTATAACCGTGTACGACCACGATAGGCGTACGGTGGCTCAACATATGCCACCTCACAACATCAGGGCTGACCAGGCTGCCTACAAGGACGTCTCCGACGATTGTCTAACTGAAGCCAGATGCGAGTCTGACGAGCCCATTCAGCAAGCTGTTAGGCCCAACTACACCGTGCTGAATGGTCCCTATGTGTCAAAGCTGGATGGGGAGTGAAGCTGAATGTCATGCCGCCTGTTACGTACAGTTTGAGTCGAAACACGACGTCCTGTGATGTACGAAAATCATGATGGTGGCGTTCCTCTGATCTGAAACACGCAAGTAGCGCTTATCAGCTGCTGTGATAGTCACTGGGCGCATATCTCTGTACCTCTTCCACGTCCGAACAACATTGCTTTGATTCACTCCGAGATGTTTGGAAACTTCCCGTAGAGTCCCTCCTAACACAAAGTAATACTGCGGATACGGTCAGACTTCACAATTGATCTTCTAGGCATAGTAGGACTAGAGTCAAAAGAAGCAGTGTATCTCCTTGCTGGTGTCATAACTAACTGATCGGCCGCCTTACCCACTCAGGTTTTATTGGCACTGCTCGTACGTTGTTTGTTTACATTCTACAGCTACATCTACATACATACTCCGCAATCCACCGTAAGGTGCGTGGCGGTGGGTACACTGTACCACTACTAGGCATTTCCTTTCCTATTCCACTCCAAAATAGAACGAGGAAAAAAAGAACGCCTATATGCCTCCGTTGTTGTTATGGTCTTCAGTCCGGAGACTGGTTTGATGCAGCTCTCCACCCTACTCTATCCTGAGCAAGCCTTTTCATCTCCTCGTAAGAACAGCAACCCACATCCACTTGAATCTGCTTACTATACGCGTCTCTTGGTCTCCCTCTGCGATTTTTACCCCACACACTTCCCTCCAATGCTAAATTTACGATTCCCCGATGTCTAAGAATGTGTCCTACCAAGCGATCCCTTCTTTTAGTCAGGGTATGACAAAAATTCTTTCGCTCACCAATTCTGTTCAGTACCTCTTCATTAGTTATGTGATCTACCCACCTAATCTTCAGCATTCTTCTGTAGCACCACATTTCAAAAGCCTCTATTCTCTTCCTGTCAGCACTGCTTATCGTCCATGTTTCACTCCCATACAAGGCAACACACCACACAAATGCCTTCAGAAAAGACTTCCTTACCCTTAAATTAATATTCGATGTTAGCAAATTTCTCTTTTTCAAAAATGTTTTTCTTCCCATTGCCATTCTGCACTTTATATCCTCTGTACTGCGACCATCGCATGTTATTTTACTACCTAAGTAACAAAACTCACCTACCACCTTCATTGTTTCGTTACCTAATCTAATTCCTTCAGCATCGCCTGATTTTCTAAGACCGCATTCCATTATTTTTGTTTTGCTCTTGTTAATGTTCATTTTGTACGCTCTATTCAACACACTGTCCATTCCATTCAACTGCTCTTCCAGGTCGTTCGCTGTCTCTGACAGAATTACAATGTCATCAGTAAAACGCAACGTTTTTATTTCTTCCCCCTGAACTTTAATCCCTATTCCAAAATTTTCCTTGCTTTCCTTCACCGCCTGCTCAATGTACAAATTGAATAACATCGGAGAAAGGCTACAACCCTGTCTTACTCCCTTCCCAACAGATGCTTCCCTTTCATGCCCTTCGAGTCTAATAACTGCGGTCTGGCTTTTGCACAAGTTATAGATAACTCTCCTTTCCCTATATTTTACCCCTGCTGACTCCAGAATTTGATAGAGTGTAGTCCAGTCAACATTGTCAAACGCTTTCTCCAAATCTACAAAGGCTAAAAATGTAGGTTCCTTAATCTATCTTCTAAGATGAGACGTAAAGTGAGTATTGCCTCCCGGGTTCCTACGTTCCTCCTGAATCCAAACTGATCTTCCCCTAGGTCAGCTTTTACCCTCCGTACGAGCCCTAATTTCTCTTATCTTGTCTTTGTGATCACTACGCGAAATGTAAGTAGGCTGCAGCAAGATCGTACTACACTCAGCTTCAAATTCCGGCCCTCTAAATTTCCTCAACAGAAATTCACAGAAACTCAACAGAAACTCCAGCGATCCCCATTTAAGTTGCCGGAGCATTTCCGTGACACTCGCGCATTGGTCGAACCTACCAGTAACAAACCTAGCTGCTCGCCTCTGAACTGCTTCTATGCCTTCCTTTAAACTGATCTGCTGCGGGTCCCAAACCCTTGAGCAATACTCAAGACGTGGTCGTACAAGCGTTTTATACGCAGTCTCCTTTACAGGTGAAGTACATCTTCCCAAAATTCTCCCAATAAACCGAAGTCGGCTGTCCGCCTTACTCACAACTGTCCTTACATGTTCGTTCCATTTAATACCGCTCTGCAATGTTACGCCTAGATATTTGAACGACGCGACAGCATCAAGAAGCTCACTACTAATGATATATTAGAAAATTATGGGATTGTTTTTCCTACACATGCGCATCACATTACATTTTTCTACATTGAGAGCTAGCTGCCATTATTCGCACCAACTAGAAATTTTGTCTAAGTCATCCTGTATGCCAGTTAAAGACGACACCCTCCCATACACCACAGCATCATCAGCAAACAGCCGTAAATTGCAAGTTACTCTGTCCATCAGATCAGTTATATAGATAGAAAATAATAGCGGTCCTATCACACTCCCCTGGGGCACGCCTGACGATACACTCGTCTCTGATGAACAGTCACCGTTGAGAACAACGTTCTGCGTTCTATTACTTAAGAATTCTTCCAGCCAGTCACAAATCTGTTAACCTATTCCATAATCTCGTATCTTCGTTAGCAGTCTGCAGTGTGGCATCGCGTAGAACGCCTTTTTGAAGTCGAGAAAAACACAATCCGCCTGTTGCCCATCATCCATGGCTCGCAAGATGTCATGTGAGAAAAGGGCAAGCTGAGTTTCACATGAACGATGTTTCCTAAACCTGTGCTGATTCAAAGAAAGAAGCTTTTCCGTTTCAAGGAAATTTACTATATTCGAACTGAGAATATGCTCCAAAATTCTAAATGAAACTGATGTCAACGATATTGAGCTGTAATTGTGTGGGTTAGTTCTCTTTCCTTTCTTATAAACGGGAGTCACCTGCGCTTTTTTCCACTCACTAGGAACTTTGCGCTGAATTATAGATTCGCGATAAATGCAAGCTAAGTAGGGGGCCAATGCCGCAAAATACTCTTTGTAAAACCGAACTGGTATTCCATCCGGGCCATGATTGAGTGTCATCTAATTGAGTGTCATCTATGGACAATCTGAGGAACTGTGTTCTTGATGCAAAGCATAGATTCAGCGTCAATGTTGAAGAAACCTTGGAATCAAGGTGATGTAGCGCTTTCTTGTGTGTGTAGAAAATGACTTCCCTGGCACAATATGGGAGGTAAAGTCAATTATTATCTGCAAAGTAGTTATAGAATTTTATTGTAATCGAATAGGAAACTTACAAGAACATCATTTTGCGAAATAATCTCCTTGGGGTTCAGCGCACTTGGTCCATCGTTGTACAAGCTTCCTGATGCCCTCATAAAAGAAGGTTCTCGGTTGAGTTTGGAGTTAGGAATGCACCGCTTCTCTCACTTCTTCCTCCGAGGCAAATTGACGGCCCCTTAATTCCCCTTACTGCCTCGGCGCTTGCTTCTAACTGCAGGCTTACCTGGCAGTATTTCACTGTAACGTATTCTATTTATTGTTGTGCCCCTTTCCCAGTAATGTTCCACTACCTTGTACTTCCCAAAACACCGGAAGCATCAGTTTTCCTGCGGACGGTTGGGTATTGAACTTTTTCTTGCACGGCAAATTTGGATGGTTCCATTCCATACTCTGCCGTTTACTCTCCGGCTCATAAAGATGGATCCATGTTTCGTCACCAGTAATGATCCTGACTAATAACTTGCCCCCTCGTTACCATAGCGATCCAAATGTTTTTGCACATGTCCATGCACGTTTGTTTATGTAACTGTGTGAGTTGTTTCGGAACCTGCCGGCCACGGTGGCCGAGGGGACTGAGGCGCTCCAGTCACGGTCTGCACGGCCACTACGGTCGAGGGTTCGAATCCCCCCTCGAGCATGGATATTTGTGCCGTCCTTAGGATTAGCTAGTTCATAAGTAGTTTGTAAGTTTAGGTACTGATGACCCCGTAGTTAAGTCCCATAAGCTATACAAACATTTGAACATTTTGTTTCGGAACCCTTCTTGCACAATCTTCATGAAACCCAAGTCTATTGTGGATGATTTCGTAGGCAGAACCGCGACTAATTTGCAGACGATGTGCCACATCGCCAATAGTTAATCGTCTGTCAAAGAGAATCATTTCACGTGAACATTCAATGGTTTCTTCACTTTTTGGCGGTAAACGGTCGTCCATCTCCTTCATCGTGCATAACACTAGAGAGACCATTATGGAATTTTTCAATCCATTGGCAGAAACTCCGTTGTGGCAAAACACTGTTCCTTATTGTACCGAAAGTCTTCGATGAATTTCGGCCCCATATACGCCTGCCGACGGCATGAAACGGATCACTGAACGTTGCTCTTCTTTGGTGCAATTGGACCGCGGAGCATCTATGATTAAAAGCACGGCAGCGATATTGAAACTAACCTAGCAGCTTGAAAATTTCGACGATATAACAACAAATAAACAAAGCCTGCGTGATCAACGTAAAACGACAGTACTATCAAAATAAACAAAAAAATATAACTAAATTGCGGATAACAACTGACTTACCCTCGTATACATGCACATCAAAAGTGGTGAGGCCGGGTGCACGGTACTGAAAATGTTCAACAATAATTCAGTATTTGTTCATATTGGATTTAAGTTTGTGTGCAGCGACATTTAGGCCAGAGATCAGTACTTGAGGTTCCCCTCTACAATAATTTCGTTTTAGTAGTGGTTGGGTGACTGCAGTTATAGGAAAGAACGAGCTTATCAGTTGCCTGCATAATCGTCCTTCACAACAAACCTGTAGAATAAAATTGGCAAGAATTCTATGATTTGGATCAGTGGTTCACACTCTTCTTAGTAAATGGGCCCACAATCTTTTTGGGAAAATTTCTACGATCCAACATAACCACAACAAGGACTACATATCAATCAATAGTACTATTGTCACGCTGGAAACTCCAGGTAGCCCAGAATTCCAAGGCTGATCGTTAATAGAGCACAACAACAGGAAAAGGCGGCGTATGACACGACACGGACCAAAGTATCGCTTCAGTAACCTTTGGAGAGGACACCCGGGTCTGAACCGATAGTCATCGTACAACAATATTCAACATGAACATGAAGTTATTATTGTATAATATGCGAATGATTTGCTGAGTAAGGTCTTAAAAATGACGAAGCTAACAATATCAAAGAAAAGATCAACATTTTGTCCGATTTCAGTTTATTTTACACAAGTTAGACGGTAAAGTCAACAAGATTTGCGATATTGTTTAATCTTGGTTTTAATATATGTTCAAATATAGATTAGAGCATTAGGTGTAAGTCATTTCACACACAACGTTTGTTTTTATATTTTAAAAAATCCTGGCATAAGTAAGTAGTGGTGAATCCGATTAATTCAGTAAAAGCCGTACATGCAACCCTTTACACTGATCCATGCATGTTAAGATTTTAGTCTTTAAAGACAGTTGAAACTCGTCACGAAATTTGTGACTTTTTCGTGTTCGATTTTCAACACTCAGATTAAAGTTAGGCAGTAATTTATGAAAGCAAGAACCTTTTAATATGCATACTTGCAGGTGGCAGATTTAAATAATATTTTGACTGTGCATTTGGTATGACATATTTGGTATTACACATTTCAATACCCTTTGGTATTACGCATTGGTTTATATATTATCTATATGCAATTTTGTGTTAATTTTATGGACATGAGCCAATTTAGGTCTTTGATATGTGTATTGTTTCTTCTTTAGACTGTTCTTGAAGATGTAATCACAACAATTTTAACAGACACAGTCATGATGTAGCTTCTTGAATGGGGAAGTTTGTATTAATTGTATATGAAATACTAGGTTAAAATTAGTAGGAATTCTGTAGCACTCTGAGACGGCTGTGGACTCCACACGAGGCACGTTTCCGAGGCCATAAGCGTAGCGCAGGCTGGGAGAGTAACACAATTAGTCAGTCGCAGACACCGATTCGTGTTTGCAACTGGGCCCCTATAGTGGCCTCCATCACACTTAGGTTCGCGAATACTAAGAAGAGCGCTGCTACGAAAACTCCCCTCACACGCGTATTTACCGTTGGTGAGGGCGAGAGCCCGACCATGAGAAAGACCTCGCTTTTATAACACATGTGCTCTGATTGGCCTGCGGCATTTGATCGGGAAAACGCCCAAATCTTCCTAATTATTCTGTAACGTAAGACACCTTGGCTATATCGACAGATAGCTTAAAATTTCCATCTACGTGCGTGAGAACGAATGCTCGGATTGACAGATTGCTTTCCGTGCAGGCGCATGTAGGAAAAGAACGCCGGCGCGGTGGCCGAGGGGACTAAGGCGCTCCTGTCACGGTCTGCACGGCCACTGCGGTCGGGGGTTCGAATCCCCCCTCGGGCATGGATATTTGTACCGTCCTAGTTCGTAAGTAGTTCGTAAATAGTTCATAAGTAGTTTGTAACTTTAGGGTCTGATAACCCCCTAGTTATGTCCCATAGACTATACAAACATTTGAACATTTTTTGAAAAGAACGTACTCCCCGTTTTCGCGGCTGAAACACACATTCTTGGTCCATACTTGAGTGCAAGCGGTGCTTTCTGGAATACTGGTGAAGACAGCTCGATTTGAGCACACGTCTGCACATAGTTTTTGTTTCATGCCAAGGCTAGGCAGTGCCTATCACTTCACACGCTATAGGTACAGTCTAGGCGAAACTAATCTTTTCGGTCTCGCTGTATCGGGCATTTATCGGCTCTAAATGCAAATGCAGCGATACTCCAACAGCCTTTAGCAAATGTTCAAATGTCTGTAAATCTATCGGACCAAACTGCGTGGTCATCAGTATGTAGCTTACAAACTACTTAAACCTAAGTAAACTAACCTACGGACAAACACACACACCCATGCCCCAGGGAGGACTCGAACCTCCACGGCGAGCAGCCTTTAGCAACGTTAGACGAGTGATTAGGTTTCGGTATGACCGGCGCTCGAGTTAGAGCAAATTCTCTACAGCCATTTACGGTGTCAGATTAATTTCTTTCGGTGGCGATACATGTTTGCAAGACTTGTACTGATATTCAGTAATGATAAAGTTAGCTTGACATCCTAAGGAGAGCATCACACTCAGTGTGCGGATTTTTTCGTGCGTTTAACTCGGGATCACGCAAGATTATGGTAGTCGATCTGACAACTTTTCGTTAACCAATATATTCATAGTCACTTTTTGAACCAGTTTAATGATAGGTTTCTTTTTCAGTGGACACACATCGATGTCCCAGTAACTTAAATTAATTGTTGGTTAGGTTTTCCGGTCCCTTATTTCAGTTTAGTGCAGGCCGTAATTCCAACAATTTCGCCGTGTCTATAAAGACACGACATGCTGCCGACTCAACCTTGCAGCGGAGCAGCCCCACGACGACATGCAACAATACGTAATGTGACGCATTAGGCGTGTTTGGTTAGGACAGTACAGGTCATTGCATCATAATACAAATACACAGTCATAAATTAGCCAGGGTAAAAGAGTTTTAGTTCACAGAAAATATGTCCATACATTTCTTCCTCACACTCCATTTAATTTAAAAGTCAACGATTTAGTGTATCTGTGTTAATCTGTTTTCATTAACCAATTTTTTCAGTTCCATATTTTAAATATTATTAAGTACAATAAACTGCAATTGTTAAATGATTGCATGTTTCCTTTCAGTAGTTATATCTTTGTTATCAACATTTTAATGTTGTCTCATGTCTGGCAAAGTATTTAAAGAGAGAAGAGAATTAATTTCAAAGATATTAAATATTTACCCTATGTGAAATCCCCCATCTCAGGCAGAATGTACAGGGCTACGCTCTGGGTACTCGTGACATCCACTGTGTAGGTTTTTAATAAGCATTTTTTGCCGCGGTGGAGTAGCCGAGCGGTGTAAAGCACCTCGCTGCGGAGCGCGCGGTTGCTCTCCGTGGAGGTTCCAGTCCTCTCTGGGGCATGGGTGTGTGTGTTTGTCCGTAGGTTAGTTTACGTAGGTTTAAGTACTTTGTAAGCTACGGACTGATGACAACGCAGTTTGGTCTGATAGATTAGTAGAATTTTTTAATAAGCATTTTTCCTGAGGGAAACAGTGATGTATTTCACATACACGAGCGTCGTTTTTGCAGTTTGTGGAATCAATACGTAGGTGGGTCTTGCAAAGTTTTCAAAAACAGTAGGACAATAGTATCACTAGGGAGTCTTCCTCAGGTGCTTAAATTTTAGATTTTTAAGGATGTCCTTAACAAATCGATAATTATCCATAACAACTAATCAAGAATGTTGCTCCAGTGCATGGCAGGAGGCGCAAGACATTCCGGTGGATCGATTGTGAGGCCTCCCCGGTTCGTCTTGCGAACTGGTTTGAGGCGCTATCTGTTCAGGACAATGTTCCAGAGTCGGATGATGTCTCTCACCCTGAGGTCACCACCCAGTCTGCAAGATCCGGGCTTTCACAGAGATTGGGTTTGCTTGTAGTTGGGAGCTCCAACGTTAGGCGGGTGATGGAGCCCCATAGAGAGATGGCTGCCAAGGAGGGGAAGAAGGCCAACGTGCACTCTGTGTGCATACCGGGTGGAGTCATTCCAGATGTGGAACGGGTCCTCCCGAATGCCATAAAGGGTACGGGGTGCAGCCAACTACAGGTGGTGGCTCACGTCGGTACCAATGATGTGAATCGCTCCGGATCTGAAGAGATTCTCTCGGGTTTGGAGCGGCCATCTGAAGTGGTAAAGAATGTCAGTCTTGCTTGCAAGATGAAAGCAGAGCTCACTGTCTGCAGCATAGTTGACAGGACTGACTGCGGACCTCTGGTCCAGAGCCCAGTGGAGGGTCTGTATCAGAGGCTCAGGCGGTTCTGCGACCGTGTAGGCTGCAGATTCCTTTACTTGCGCCATCAGGTGATGGGTTTCCGGGTTACGCTAAATAGGTCAGGAGTCCACAATACGCAGGAAGCAGCTACACGGGTAGCGGGAGCTGTGTGGCGTAGACTGGGAGGTTTTTTTAGGATAGAGGGCTTCGGGGAAAAACAAACTGGGCAATCTCAAAGGGTGCAAGTGGATCATAGGAGAAATGTAGATCTAGAAACTATCGGTATAACAGTTGTAAATTGTCGTAGCTGTATCGGGAAAGTACCAGAACTCCAAGCGTTAATAGAAAGTACCGAAACACACATCAGTGTAGGCAGTGAAAGTTGGCTCATGCCGGAAATAACTTCAGCAGTAGTATTTGCAAAAGATCTAACAGTGTTCAGAAAGGATAGATTAAACAAAAAAGGTGGAGGCGTGTTTGTCGCCGTCAAAAGTAGTCTTTCGTGTGGCGAAGTTGAAGTTGATAGTTCCTGTGAGCTGTTATGGGTAGAGGGTGCACCTGAAAATCGTAAGAAGTTAATCATTGGTTCCTTTTACCGTCCTCCCGACTCTGGCGATACAATAGCAGAAAGGTTCAAAGAAAACCTGAGTCAAATTACAAAAACGTACCCGACTCACACGGTAATAGTAATCGGTTATTTTAATTTACCCTCAATCTACTGTCGAAATTATATTTTCAAATCAGGAGGTACGCATAAAACATCGTGTGAAATTGTACTAAACGCATTCTATGAGCATTACTTCGAACAATTAGTTCATGAGCCAACTAGAATTGTGAACTGATGTCAAAACACATTTGACCTCTTAGCAACAAATAATCCTGAGCTCATAACGATACAGGTATTAGTGAACACAGAGCTGTCCCAAAGTTACCAAAAATAAACGAAAAGTATATTTGTTCAGGAAAGCAGATAGAAATAAAATACATTGCTTCTTGAAAGACAGATTCCACTCGTTTCTAACACTAAACGTAGGTGTAGACCAGATGTGGCTCAAATTCAAAGAAGTGGTATCGACAGCAGTTGACAGTTTTATACCACTGGTGATCCCCACTGGTACACAGAACAGGTCAGGACACTGATGCAAGAGCAACGGAGAAGGCATGCTAAATTTAAACGAACACAAAATCCCCAGGATTGGCGATCCTACACAGAATCTCGAAATTTAGCGAGGACTTCAATGTGAGATGCCTACAATACTTTTCACAACGAAACTCTTTCTCGAAATTTGACTAAAGAACCGTAAGAGATTTCGGTCACGTGTTAAATATACTAGGGGCAAAACACAAACAATACCCTCACTACGTGATAGTCCTGCCGATGACAGCGCTACTAAAGCAGAGTTACTAAACTTAGCTTTTAGAAACTCATTCACAAAAAAGACGAAACCAATATTCCAGATTTCGAATTACGAACAGAGGCCGTAATGAGTAAAGTAGAAGAAGATATCATCGGAGTAGTGAGGCAACTAAAATCACTTAACAAGAACAAGTCTTCTGGTCCGGACTGTATACCCATTAGATTTCTATCTGATTACGCTGAAGCAATAGCTCCTTACTTAACAGCCATATACTACCGTTCTCTCAAACAAGGACCTGTACCAAAAGATTGGAAAGTTGCACAGGTCATACCTATATTCAAGAAAGGCAGCAGGAATAACTCATTAAACTACAAGCCTATGTCATTGACTTCAATTTGCAGTAGGGTTTTGAAACATATCCTGTACTCAAATATTATGAATTATCTCGAACAGAATGATCTATTGGCCCAAGTTCAACACGGATTTAGAAAATATCGTTCATGCGAAACACAACTAGCTCTTTACTCACACGAAGTGATGGATACTATCGACAAGGGTTCGCCAATCGATTCCGTATTTCTTGATTTCCAGAAGGCTTTTGACACCGTATCTCACAAACGGCTTTTAATCAAATTGCGTGGTTATGGTATATCGCCCCAAATTTGCGACTGGATAGGGGATTTCCTGTAAGAGAGGACACAGTTCATAGTAATCGATGGTAAGGTATTAACTAAAACAGAGGTGATATCGGGCGTTTCACAGGGTAATGTTATTGGTCCTCTGCTGTTCCTTATTTACATAAACGAGATAGGGGAAAATCTAAGCAGCTCTCTCAGGTTGTTTGCAGATGATACCGTTATTTACCGTCTAGTAAAATCAACTGAAGATCAAAACCAACTGCAGAACAATCTGAATAAGATATCACTATGGTGTAAGAATTGGCAATTGACTCTAAATTATGCGAAGTGTGAAGTTGTCCACATGAGTACGAAAACAAATCCGTTAAACTTTGTTTATAAGATAAATCAATCAAAAGTGAATGCCGTAAACTCCACAAAATACCTAGGAATTACTATTACTTCAGACTTAAATTGGAAAGAACACGTAGATAATATCGTGGGAAAGGCGAACCAGAGGTTGCGTTTTATTGGCAGAACCCTTAAAACATGCAACTACCAAAGAAACAGTTCGCTTGTCCGTCCATTTTTGGAGTATTGCAGCCCAGTGTGGGATCCTTATCACGTGGGTTTAACGGAGGACATCGAAAGAGTCCAAAGAAGGGCAGCTCGTTTCGTATTGTCAGCGTTACGGAAATGATACAGGATCTGGGATGGGAATCATTACAACAACGGCGCTTATCGCTGCGGCGTGGTCAACTTACGAAACTCTAATCGCCAACATTCTCCTCCGAATGCGAAAATATATTGTTGACTCCCACTTACATAGGTAGAAATGATCATCAGAATAAAATACGAGAAATCAGAGCTCGAACATTGAATGGAATGGGAGATAAAATAGTATAACGGTGGTCCGATGAACCGTCTGCCAGGAACTTAAATGTGATTTGCAGAGTATCCCATACAGATGTATATGTAGATGAAGAATCTTTCTAAAGTGACTCCTACAACAAGGATCAATTTTAACTAATAGTATCTCATAGACAAACAACTTTCAATGGCCCTAACCTTACAATATCAGTTCGTAAAAACATTAATTGTAAGCCATTAACACATAACCATTATCAACTTCAATAAAGAAGCGATACAAGTTGCTACTTTTTATTTATTGGGTGAAAAATAATATAATGAAAATAATAAGTCTCGCGAAAGTGGATAAGTATTTTAAATACACATTTTAAAAGTTGTAAGGCGGCAGGAAATTTCACCACTTTACATGCTATGTATACGTATTAATAATTGATAATGTGCATTTATTTATAATGTAATTACTGGTATCACTTTGATTCCAGATAACCTGAAAGCAAAAATAAGTTGGAAGAGTAGGAATATTAATATGGTCTAGGTCACTGACAAAACTAGTTGATGCTGGTAGGCAACATTTAATATTAACAATATTTGCATGTAGTACTTTTCTTGGTTGGAAACGAGAACACAGCCACATGAATGAGAGAGGCCAACAAGCGGCGAGTGCAGCTAAACGGAATCATGAGGGCGCGCCGTGGAGGTCAGCTGGTGCCAGCTCACAGGTCACTGAACGATGCCGCTTTGTGCCAAAACTCCCGGCCGACGATACCATTGGCAGATGATTTCAATTGCCAAACGGTCGAAATGTTCGAGAACTTTCTAGAAGCATCTAGAAGCTTTTTTTCTGTGGGAAAGATGTTTGGAAGGAAGGAATGGTGGGGGAGAGAGATTTGAAGCTACAGCTTTGAATGGCTCTTGAGAAAACGAACAAAGTTTTTACTTCAGTGCATTGTATTTGCATTTCGAAGCGCTCATTTAAAAGCTTACAATTGAGCTTCTCTTCTGCTTCTGGCCAGTGAGGCAAGCAGTTTGCGAGAACTCTTGTTCGAATGTGATACCTCAGTGACCTCAATTTAGGAGTTTTTAGAACGAAGTAGTTCGTTCACTGTGTAGCCATCGTCTCACAGCTTCAGCTTCACGTCGGGCCAACCCATCCACGGTGGCCAGCCTCCGTTCGTCTTATCAGAACAGTATTAGGAATTGGTGATATACGCACATTCCATTTCCTATACCACAATTGAAGATAAATGTACACTTCACAGCAAAAAAAGTGGATCACCCCTGAATTCCTAAGTGGAGACTGCACCTCACGCTATGCAACCATCATTACACCGATGCGTCGCAGGTTGTCAAATCTTTGCACAGTACAGTTATTACGTACCCACAATAGGTACGGCATCCAGACAAGGTACAAATATTAGAATAAACGTCATTAGAGATGAGACAGTAACACTTGTAAATTAAATTTAGTTGCAATAAGTGAAAAGTCAGATACGTTATCACACTTGTTTAGTGACGCGATATGTTTTTGTTCATGATCTGAATCTGAACGCACTGTTAAGCAAAAAACAGTTGTATGCCTAATCGAGATGCGATTACAGGTCACGCACTTTTTCGTGGCCCCTCTCTGATCGGTGGAAGTCGGCTAAGCTCGTGTGTCAACGGAATGTTTATGCTCTCTACGAGGCCTACCTCGTAACAGCATTGTACACCGTAGACCTCGTCAATGTATTGTTGATTTGTGCTTCGTATTGATTATTGTCTTCCATTTTATTATTTGCTAAAATAAGTCCACATACCCCGACGACTTCTTTTATAAGAAAGATGGCTGACCTTAAAAGTGGCGTGAAGAAAGTTAACTCTGATTTTTATTCTGTTACAATAAAAAGAGGCAGAGAGCGTTCTTACACCCGCTTAATAAGTCCCTTTCAAATATTAACATTTCGTAGATATGCGTTCCACTTTTCTATTACGCAAACAATAAGTGATTTTTAATTTCGTGTTCCATCTGTAAAGCCTTAACCCCTTACATAATGTTTCTTTTAAACCTGTAATCTATACGCCGTAAGCTGCCGGCACTGGGGGAAAGAGGCGGGGCTTGTTCTAACAGCCAATCCGCTATGAGCTGAATGCAAGCTTCAGCTCCCAACATTCTCCGCTCAGGGGCCACGTTTCAGGGCGCGTGATCTCTAGGCATAAATAGACGTGAAACACTGACGTTTTCATTAGTTTCTTAGACCGATGTCTGAACCCAGAAATAAATGATAATCTTAGCACTGCACCAGGAGTTGCATGAAGCTCCTATTGTTGCTGAGAGGTAACCGTTGAAGATACGTAATATAGTGCAATTCACAGATGTCATACATCATAAAGTTGTGGTATAGAATACAGTGTATTGATGATTTGTTAAATAAGCACAATCAGATGTCACATATCAAATATGTTCACAAATAGCGTTATACTGGTACCTGAAACGACGATACAATTAATTTTTCACCGGCAGGGACTCGAACCTAGCACCATTTGCTATTGTATAATAGGAAGGAATACTGCTGATATATTTATTGTTTCTTCCGGACACTCCAACCCTGCACATACCGTCACTCTTGACCTGACACCATGAGGCGTCAACTATCACATTGTCGTTCGCCAGTAGTTAAGATCACACCGTTCGCAGAGACGTGGAAGGAGTTTGGTATTTTGCGAAAACTTTGTTTAATTTAGTAGCGCATGGACATGTGCAATTTTGATTTGAAACAAGGCAGAGTCTTGCGTTCTTTATTGAGAGTTACTGGAGGTGTAGATGGTATTTTTGTGGCCGCTAAAAACTGTTACCCCCAGCGGGAATCGGACCCATACCTTAGCTAATACAAGTTAACCACATCCCGGCCTCCAGCGTTGGCATAATGCTTTGTCATAATGGAGTTCTCATTAGACAGTAAGACCAGTCAAAGAGCTCAGAGGTGTCTGGCTAGGTAAGACATTCGTGGCCGCACGGGATGGCCACGTAGTGTGAGACACCTTATCGCGGATTCTGCATGATATTATACTACGTTTTAGTATGCTACATTACGATATGGTATGGCATTCTGTAATAAGATTATTTAACTATGAGCCCATTATAATAAAGATTGTTGGGTAGCTGTTGCCACGATAACTTGAATATTAGGCATTTTTATAGTTATGAGGAACGTGGATTATGCGTTGAAAATTTGAAATTCGGAAAGTAACTTCGTTTTGACATTTATTCACCACGTTCAGGAACGCAGACTTCGATGAAGGAGGTTTCTGTGATTTACTAGTATGGTCAGTGACAAGGTATCCGATAACTGGCAAGTGTGTCGAGCAATTATTCTTCACGGTGTGGCTGCCTTCAATAGTCATACTGAGGTTAAAAAACAGCAATGTGGATTCTGATTCAACGTCGCATCGAAAATGCCATTTCAAAACTTGGATACTGGTATTTGTCGGAATAGATGTCCATTTTAATGGCGACAATAGTGCTTGCGCGGTAAGGTTCAGTTGTCCATTATATCCACGTGCTTTTCCAGAGTCAACGACAGAAATAATGAAAGTGATTAAAAAAATCTGTCAAGCACAAAATTGTGAAAAGAAGCACGGAGATGCAGATAAAAATTTCAAGGAAGGGGTAGCAGGAGGGAGGGCGGGATCTAGGAATGAACAGGAGTGTAGAACTGGAAAATAAAAGAGTGAAATGCTTGCAAAGTATTCCTTACTTATATTTCACAGTTTGTTTTAGGGACGAGAGAAAAGGAACGAATGTTTTACAGAACGAAGGATGGATTATCGGAAATATAAAAGAACACTGCTTCATAGAGAGGACCCATGGACAGTAAAGAAATCAGACATTAAAAGAGACAGTATTGTTTTAACGGAAACCACAATTTTTTACAGCTTTTTGGGGGAATAGACGAAAAGGGCAACTGAGGTTATAATGTAAGGGAGGTGGCAGAGAGAAAGGAGGAAAATTAACAACGAATAAAAACAAGACAAATCGTTTGCATATTTTGTAAAAGACGGAGGGTGTATTAATGGATGGAGGGGATGAGAGAGACGTATTTGAAATAACAAAAATTACTTTAACAGCGTCCATCTAAACTGATTACTCTATATGCATGGAGTCTAGGTATAAATGAATAAAAATAGGATATTGAGTGAAATGAGAAGCATTGAATTAATATTTGTGCCACGGGCGGGAATCGAACCCAGACCTCCATACTTTCTTTAATTCAATGCTTTTCCTTTCACTACATTTCTTTGACATATTGATGCAGAAAACTGTCTCTAGGTATATAAATTTATAATAAAATAGGATAATAAAGGAACTGTATATTTTAAAAAATCAATTTAAAGGCAGCTCAAAGGAAAAAGAAACCCATTTTATTTCTTCTATAGTCTCACTTAGAAGATTTAAAAACAAATAATAAAATTAAAAAAAAATTTACAGTACTAATAATTTTTTCAGAATCCCTCATTATTTGTTTCTTTCATAATACATCTCAGCGTAGAATCTATAACGCCGTCAGACCAGCTTCTCTTGAGTTAGAGCGACGACTCTACCTCGAGTTGGTTTCTCGCAGTGAGACGGCCTGATTTGTACTTCGGGGGGTCTGCTTTTACCATGATGCCAGGAAGTAAACATTCTTTATTTACGTCAGAGCCCCGCTCTACGCTGTGCTGTGGGCATCACCGCGACCGCCAGCTTGCTGGCTTCCACCAAGCCTCGCCTTGGCACGAGCTGTGGTTGACCGGCCAGCCCATAGCTCTCCAGCCACGGCTAATACAGGCACAGACCGCAAAACCAGGCTCAAACGTTTCTGCCAATCTACCCAACTGTGTAGTATGAACTACCACAGCTAGAGCTATTTTGCTATAAAATGAGCAGACACTTTATCTTTTGACATTTCATTCAAATATTTAACGAATTTAAAGAATAGAATCATGATAAACGCAGCTACCACATAATGTTTCATCTAGATAGCAATCATACAACACAGGAAACTATCTTTTCAGCGCTCTGCATTAGATTTAGATACGAGAAAATATGTATTCAACCTAGAAAACTACGTATGTTTTAAAATTAAACAATTCTGGTGGGAACAACACAAATATATATATGTAGTATATAATTCACGTTTTGTGCACTTATAAAGTGTTCTCATTGTCTCTGAAACAATAAGTGCTACGAAACAGAAATACCTTGTGCTGAAGCCTTTCATTTAGACGATTGTTCTGTTATTCATAGTGAAGTGTTCCGTAATGGGTTCATAGGATCGTTTTAGTTTCTCGACTGTTCCACGCTTATACGAAGATCGAGAAAAACAAGTGCCAAAAAGGATATATGCGAGTTATAATTACCATTATATTATTCTTAAAATTCAAATAAAATGTTTGAATGTGTGTGGTATGCTAAGTTCAACAGTCCCTAAACTTACACACTACTTAAACTAACTTATTCTAAGGACAAAACACACATACCCATGCCCGAGGGAGGACTCGAACCTCCTACGCGAGCAGCAGCCCGATCCATGACATAACCCTTTAGACCAGGCGGTTACTCTGCGCGGCCTTCTTACAATCGTAACATACTTTGTACGGTAATGAGTACAAAAGCTCTTTGCATCTGTAGGAGAAGGTTGGTGATTGAAATCTCATAGAAGAAGCGTGCTACACTGAAAACTCTTTTGTTTTAATATTTTGCTTCCCCACCTCATACCCCTGCCGTCTCCGCCCCCTCCCCACCCTAAGTAGTAAAAAAAACGGAAAACATCCGTGACCTTCTTTCCGCTAATTCACTATACCGCACAATCTGATATCTTTTTCCAACTTTTTCAGTGTCCTCCCTCTATACCGTCAGGTAATAATCGCACATTGCTCAGCAATACTGCGGAAGAGGTGGAGCAATTGTAGGGTTTATAGCCTCCTCGGGAGACGTTTAGGGAGACGTTTTAATCTTCTAATGGTTGTGTCAATAACAGGCGCTTTTTTTTATCTTCACCAAAACATGTATATTCCGTAGTTAACGTTGTTTTCAATTGTACCCACCAGAAATTTTGTTAGGTGTATAATCCTTAATTTTTTTTTATCGAATTCTCAAGGACTGACGAAAATTTCTGGTAATCATGTGGTGAACTATACGCATTTTTATGTTTAGGGTCAATTGTCGAATTTGCATCGTGAAGATATAACTTCAATATCATTTTAAAATTGGCTCTGCTTTTCTGAGGTGCTTACTAGACAGCAGCATAATCGTCCACAAATATTTCTCAATTCGATATAGCAGTTTGTAGCTCTGTCAGAGAGTGGGTAAAATGTTACTCGCGCTCCAGTTTGTAATTGAGAGCTGCTGCCTCTTAATCTTTAAAGAGCGTCGACATTCTCATGAAGGAAGCGAACAGTTGCAGTGTGAATCGCCTCCTCATTGCCCTTGTGAAGGCCGATGCAGATAATTCAGAATGTAGGGATCGAGAATAGTTGTAGTTGCTACGTGAAATTCATCACCCTTGTCTGTAATCATATATGTGATAAGTTAATGACGCACCGAAGTTCAATTTTCAGACATTTTAATTGGAATACCACCAATAAGTGAATCTTGAAAGGTTCTTCTATATACATATATGTGTCGTGACTGTTCTTTCGACATAAATATACATAATTAAGGAGAAGACGAGAACAACTCCAGCCTTCAGCGCAAATGCACACTACGCCTAAACTCTCGAGGTAATCGGCAAAGTGCCACGAACAGTGAGTGCAAATTGGAAACGGCAACTACGTGAGCAGTGTGAGGAAGTTTTGAGTGTTGTTGGTGACGTGGGGGGAGAAGAGTGGTAGCCCGCACACCTGCGATGATCGTTGTTTTCCCGCTCGTGCAGTGGTTACCGTAACTGCTCAGATAGCAGTAGGAACTGGACCCGAATTCCGGCTGGGCACAACTGTTCAACTTCTCCAATGCGTGCACTCAGTGACCTCAAGCAGCTTGTGTCGGATTATTTCTTTTAATCTAGATTCTTCTCTGTCATTCCAGGAAGCAGTACAACTATCACCAGACGTAATCCACCGTGTTGGCATTTCACTACCATAGTCGTACCAGGAAGATCATTTGTCTACAGGCAATGTCTTTTTCGAGTGGTCCAACACCTTAGGAGATCATCTTGTGCACACATTACGCATGGCTTAATTACTTCTCCTACAACGTGAGGTCGAGCATTGATGTATTTATAGTGAGGGAGACGAATGAAATGTTGCACAGATATATATAGAAAATAAAAGTAATCCACTGAGTTACAATATCGATTGTAAAGGTATTGACATCGACATGTAGCAGGACGTTTGAACAAATACTTTTTCCAGCGTTATGAAATATCTAGAAAAATTAACATCAAACTGGCAAAGGTTTCTAAATCTTTACGCTTGTGAGACTTTGGCGATACTATATTTTCATGATCTGCTGAGTACTCTCAAACTAATTTCATATTTATAGAGTGCCAAAACGATTTTGGTATCTTCAACGCCGCAGTGGAGTGGCCAAGCGCATTGAGGTGCTATGCTCCGATGCATGAGGCCGCTCCTCGTAGGGGGTTCTAATCCCCCCTCGGGCATGGATGTTTGTGTCGTCTTTAGTATAAGGTAGTTCATAAGTGGTTTGTAAGTTTACGGACTGATTTTCAGCCAAAATCAACTTCGAACCATATCGCTTTCCTAAGTTGTGCGACTGGACTCGTGATGTCCTATCTGCAAGGTAATAGTTTGCAGTAACAGACGAGGAGTCATCTAGTGAAAAGGACGTGGCGAGTGTAATTCTTTCAGCAAAGTGAAGTGGACTTCTCATGATTCGAATATATATTCGAAATATTTAACGAGCAATCAGAATATTGCTCTTAGATTTGAGGCAGTTAATGCTGCCCACTACTAAACTGAGAAAAGCAAACTCAATTGCGAAATGAATTTGAATTTATATCTTCACGGCGCAAATGGCGACAATTGACCTTAAACATCAACATGCATTTGGTTCTGAACATAAGTACTCAGTGTTTCGTCAGCATTCTAGATATCGGTAAGCAAAACAAATTTGAAGGTTATAACGAAATTCCTGGGGGTGCAATTAAAAACAATGTTAGCTGTGAATAACACATGTTTTGGCAAAGGTGAAACAAACGGTCTGTTATTGACACTACCATTAGGAGATTTACACGTCTCCTAAGGAGACTGCCAACTCTACAATTGTTCCCCCTATTATGGAGTACTGCTGAGTAGTGTGCGATTATTACCTGATTGAATAGAGGGAGGACGTCCAGAAAGTTGAAAGAATATATCAGATTATAACTCGCACATACGCTACTTGCCAGTTGTATTTATTATTATTATTATTATTATTATTATTATTAGTAGTAGTAGTAGTACTATTACTAGCTTAGTATAAGCGTGGAAAGTCGAGTAACTGAAGCGATTATATGAACCAATTACAAAGCACTTCACTGTGAATAACAGAACAATCGTGTAAATGAAAAGCCCCAGCAGAAGTTAATATCCGTTGTTTAGCACTTATTGTTTACAGACACATTGAAAACACTTTATAAGTACACAAAACGTGAATGATATACTACAGGTATACATTTGTGTTGTTGCCACCAGAACTGTTTAATTTTACAACATGCTTATATTTCTAAGATAACTACATATCTCATTACGTCTAGATCTAAAGCAGAACGCTGAAAAGAGAGAATAATGTTCTGTGTTATATGATTTCTATCTATGTGAAACATTATGTGGTACTACGTTCATCATGATTCTATTCTTTCACTTCGTTAAATATTTGAATGAAGTGTCAAAAGATAACATGGCTGCTCATTTTATAGCAAAATAACTCTAGGTGTGGTAAATTATAATACACGTTAGGGTAGGTTTGCAGAAACTTTCCATACTTCAAGGGTTGAGTCTCGCTGTAGTAGCCGTGGCTTGCGAGATACGGGCAGACCGGTCAACCACAGCTGGTGCCGAGGCGAGGCTTGGCGGAAACCAGCCAGCTGGCGGTCGCCGTGGCGGGCAACAGCCCTCAGCACGGTGCAAAGCGGGGCTCTGACGTAAATACAGAATGTTTACATCCTGGCGTCATAGTAAGAGCGGAAAGCAGAAATACAAATCATGCTGTGTCACTGCGAGCAATCAACTCGAGATAAAGTCGTCGCTTTTACTGAAGAGAAGCTGGTCCGATAGCGTTATAGATTATATGCTGAGATGCATAACGGAAGAAACAAATAATGAGTGATTCTGAATAAATTATTAGTTCTTCAAATGTTTTTTCAATCTCATCTCTATATTTCGTAAGTGAGAGATTGTGGATGATCGCTTGGCAACAGAAATATAAACTGTGTTTCTTTTTCCTTTGAGCTACCTTTAAATTGAGTTTTTTTTAATACATAGTTCCTTTATTATCCTATTTTTATTATAAATTTATATACCTAGTGACAGTGAGTGAAGGGAAAAGTATTGAATTAAAGTAGGTATGGAAGTCTGGGTTCGATTCCCACCCATGGCACAATTTTTATTTTAACAATTTTCCGTATCAATATGTCAAAGACATTGAGTGAAGGGAGAAGCATTGAATTAAAGTAAGTATGGAGTTCTGGGTTCGATTCCTCCCTGTGCTACAAATTTTAATTCAATGCTTCTCCTTTCACTCAATATCCTATTTTTATTACATTTATACTCAGCCTCCATGCAAACAGAGTAATCCGTTTAGATGGACGCTGTCAAAGTAATCTTTGTTATTTCAGATTCGTCTCTCTCTTCCCCTCCATCCATTAATACACCCTCTGTCTTTCACAAAATATGCAAACGGTCTTGCACTTATTAATAGTTAATTTCTCTTCTGTTCTCTCTCTCTCACTCGCTGTCGCCGCTCTTGCATCATAACCTCAGTTACCCTTGTGGTCGGTTCCCTCACAATACAGTGATAAAATCTATTGGTTTCCGTTGACAGCGTGCAATCTCTTCTAATTTATGCTTTCGTTACTGTATATCAGTCCTCTCTATGAGACCGTGTCCTTTCATACCCCCTTACCTATAATGAATTCTTCGTTCTGGCCGGCCGCGGTGGCGGAGGGGACTGAGGCGCTTCAGTCACGGTCTGCACGGCCACTACGGTCGGGGGTTTCTATCCCCCCTCGGGCATGGATATTTGTGCCGTCCTTAGTAGAAGGTAGTTGATAAGTAGTGTGTAAGTTTAGGGACTGATGACCCGTAGTTAAGTCCCATAGACTATACAAACATTTGAACATTTTTTATCTTCGTTCTGTGAAATACAGAGCTCTGGTGTTTCGATTGACCTCCTCTGCTTTCATCCCAACAGACTATATCGTTACACATGGTATATATTTCCCGTTTTAGAAACCGTTTTCTAATGCATCATGTCTTGAATTGGGCATCTGCTCGCGTCGGTGGTTCGAGTCCTTCCTCGGTCTTGGGTGTCTGTGATGTCCTTATGTTAAAATAGTTTAATTAGTGTGCAGACTGATGACGTTAGCAGTTAAGTCCAATAAGATTTCACATACATTTTTCATACAAACTAGAGCGAAACGAGACTATAGCTATATAAACATACAGAAACATGTCATACAAAATCACCACAGAGCATGCTAAAACGTAGTATATTATCATACGCAATGCTGCATAATTCTACATACTGTATATAACTTTTTGTTATAGTCCTAATGGACAAATCACCTGAGATCATTAGTCCCTACCTAGCCTTACATGCTACTTAAATTAATTTACGCTAAAGAATACACGCACACGCACACACACACACACACACACACACACACACACACACACACACACACAACTACACATGCACGAGGAATGAGTCGAACCTCTCGCTGGAGCGACCGCAACTCCGCGACAAGACGCCTCAGACCGCGAGGCCAAGAAATTACTGATACGTAGACAGATACCGCCGAACTATTTTACTACTCGTACCATGTGTTCTGCACTCCATTTTGATGAAAAACATTATAATGCCACATCTGAAAATCGGTAGTTGATTGGGCTGATGCCATCTTGTAATGGCTGAGATATGGTTTGATTCCTGGTGCGGAAGCAGTTTTTAACAATCGCAAATATCCCCCGCTCCACCTCCAATAGCGGCAAGTAAGGAATTTAGGACTGTGGCGTCTTTAAAATCACATTACACATGTCCATTCGCTACTGACTAGAACAAAGTTCGATTAGTTTTCGTTGTTTCTTCAAAATGCCAAACCCCTCCAGGTCTCTAAGAACGGCGCGATCCTAATTACTAGTAAACGAGATTCGGAGAGTTATTACCTAGTCATCTGAGGTCAACGCTGACAATAGGCGCGGGGTAGGAGTCCCAGGAAGCACAACGTTATTTATTGCGCTACTTCAAAATGTTTGTAAGTGTTTGTAAATCTATCGGACTCAACTGCTTGGTTATTAGTCCGCAGCTTACAAACTACTTAAACTAAGGTAAACTAACCTAAGGACAACACAAACACCCATGCCCGTAGGGGGGACTCGAACCCCCGACGGCGAACAGCCGCGCGCACCGCAACATGGCGCTCCAGTGCGCACGGCTAATCCGCCGCGGCTTGCGCTACTTCTTGCCGAACATATGCACATCCCGCTAATGGTGAGAACAGTAACTATTTCATCTCTTTCCGTATATATAATAAATAGCGAATAGAGCCTGGGTTGGCTACCTGCCGGGAAAGAAGTCAATTGTATCGTCATTTCAAGTTCAAATACGGCGATATCTATGAATTTATTTAGTATCTGACGTGTGATCATGCTTCGTTAATGATTCATATAGCTAATGCGTTCTATTCCACATTTTTATGACGTTTGACACCTGTGAGTTGCACTGAATTATATACCTTTAGTGGTAACCTCTCAGAAACAATTTGAACTTCATGCCATTCCTGGTGCAATGCTAAAGTTAACCGGGTTCGGACATTGGCCTTGTAAACGATACCAATGAAAACGTCAATGTCTTACGTCTCTTCATGCCTAATCTAGTCTCATGCCTAAACCAGTTTGCGGATTGAAGACCACAACAACAAGTATTTTTATATTGTTTGTGTGTGAGTTATGGTCTCACGACACAGGTTTCCGTCGTTGTTTGTTTCATTTAAAAAGTCATTGCTTCGAACATTTGAGTGTGTGAGTTTTGGTCTGACGTGATTTTTATGTTTGTCGTTGTTTCCTTGTTTTTGTGTTGTGTGTATCTTTTATTTGATAATAGGTTAGGTTACGTAATGAAATACGGTAGTTTTTCAGATTTTTCTGTGGGGTGTTAATGGTCACACGCAGTAAAGCTCGTCAGAAACTTGAACGTTACGGAATGGCTGAAGAAAGTAGAACTGTGGGCGAAGTGGAAGATAAGGAGCTGCATTTCCGTAAAAATACGGAAAATGCTCAAGCAGCGCCACTCTCTTCCGAAGGGGAAGCCACACACAGGGATCTTTATCCTGTTGTAACGCTACTGAACTATGAGGATAAAGACTGAGATATTCCGCATAAGCAAATGAAAGTTTCCAGCACCACGTGCATCCGACGTGCTAGTACCAGCGGTGCACATGGTCGGCGAACTTTTCATTCACAAAGGCCGCAGGGTAGTCTCTCACCCGTAAGTTTAAATGGGGAACGAACGCAGAGAAAACAAAGTAATGACACTTCTGCCCTTATCGAGTACTTGAAAGAAATGAGAAAGGAAGCGATAGAAATGCGAGAAGATATTAATAAAAAGAGGAAAGAAATGTGCGAAGAAATTTAACGGGTAGGTGAGAAAACGAACGAAAGAATTGAGAAGCTGGAATATCAACTGTTGAGTTTCCGAGATGAATTGAAACAAGATGTTTCAAAAGCTCAATCTGAGGCAAAAGCAGCGAGATTGCTTGCGAAGTGTGCAAAGCGCATCGCGTTTGCTGCAGCTCTCCACGCTACCCTGTCCTGTGCAAGCCTCTTCATCTGAGAATACGTACGGCAACCTACATACGTTTGAATCTGCTTACTGTATTCGTCCTTCGGTCTCTATCTACGATTTTTACCACACACACGTCCTTCTAATTCTAAGTTGACGATTCCTTGATATCTTAGATTGTGTCCCACCAACCTATCCCTTCTCTTAGTCAGGATATGCTCCTTTTCCCCCCAATTCTGTTGAGCACCTTCTCATTAGTTACGTTGTGGCATTACAGATATTGGGGGAAGCTTATTTTTTGCATGTGAAAGGCGGGGATTGGCAAGCTGTTGGTTTCCCCAGCCGGCCAGCTACCAGTTTGGACCTAGTGAATGGAATACAGGTCGTTAAGGAAACCCTAATCTGCTCGGAAACAGAAAACGACGCTCTTGGATGAGCGAGGGCGGCTATCCCAGATTGCGACTGTAATACAATATAGCCACACGCATTATTCTAAAAATCCATATAAAATCAAGAACTGATTCATACGGCAAATATAATTATATTAATGGATTCAGGAGACTTGGGAGAATCTAACGCCGTAATTACATTTTCAGTATCCCTTACAGATGAAAAGCTGATAAACCTCAGTGCTATTATAATAATATCATAAGACTTATATTTACACTTATTGATACGTAGTGTTTATCAGTAACAGTTTAAGAAGCAAATGGAAACCAGGTTATTTCCGTATTCTTTCAGTAAACCTGGTTTTACTCTCTTGTTCTGCTTTTCGTTGAGGTAGTAATATTCTTGTGTCAGGACATAGATTCTACCACAGAAACACAAAACATGAACCAAGCAAAGTGCATTACATTTATATATGTATTTTATTATATTTAATATTGTTCTTAGTAACGTTCGTTTTATGTTGTAGACTGCCTCTTAAATACCTCATGGCCGACTAAAAATAGTAAAAATGCAGCAGATAATTTATACATAAACAATTATATGTATTTGTGGACAAGAACTGAATATATTTGCATAAAAACCAATGATAAATTAAATACTAATTGTGTAACTATATTTCGACAGTGGCAGTATATTTGAACAGTGAGACGCCACGTTTAATAGCGACCTGAGCAAAGAGCTTCAGTCTCAACCGATTTTAGTATTATTAAATATGTATTTGTTTGTTAAATGTAAAGAACATTTGTAGGGAGGTGGTCAAAGCATTTAATTCTGTGATATTCAAATGTATAATATTTTGGAAGGGGAATTGTATTTTAAAGATGAGGCGTTGGAATGCGCGGTAGCATACAATTTGGGGAGCAGGTAGACCACGCTTTCGAATGCTTGGGAAGGGACTCGTAATTTGGACTTCGTGGTGAGAGGTTGTTACTGGGTGGTCTGAATCCGCTTTAGTAATTTGAAGAGATAGGCATGTGAGGACTGTGACTGCAGAACTTCGTCTATGGTTAAAAAGTGGTAGCCGCGGCGGAGCGGCCGAGCGCATTGAGGCGCTATGCTACGATGCGCAAGTCCGTTCCCCGTTGGCGGTTTGAATCCACCCTTGGGCATGGATGTTTGTGCTGTCTTTAGTATGAGGTAGTTCATAAGTAGTTTGTAAGTTTAGGGACTGATGACCCCGCAGTTATGGCGCATACATACATTTGAACGTTTTGAAAAAGTGGTAAACCCATGGACGGTAGTAGAGTTGTAGATTTGGGTTAATTCAGATATCATGTACTCGTGTGATCACACAGTGTTTTATATCGAATACTTTAATTAATCGCATTTTAATTTGGAACTGAAATGTTCGATGGACTTCATTAATTTACGAGTGATAATTTGGAACATTTACTTTCAAGTGCGTGTGATACTTATTGTGGCTTTCATGAACAATAGTTGCGGAAATATTCAGTATTTACCGATGTATAAAGTAGGACCACCTCCGCATTTTCATGATCAAAAAGAGTAATGAACTGTATTTATATAAAAATTACTTCGTGAGTAAATCTCTTCTAAACATTATCTTAGAATCCATATTGTTAGTTATTCAGAATTTTAAATTATGTTTATTTAAATATATTTTCTCGTCACTATCTGCAGATTGATAGACTGGCTAAACTACAGATTTATTATTGATATTATTTAAACAGTTTGGGTAGCTGTTTAAGGCATAGACGCTAACATACGTAACTGACCCCTATGAACAGAGACAACGAGCCATAAGCCTTTTACTACTACAGTTATGTTTTGCCCATTTATTATTGGTGACTACCGATAGGAAGGTCGCAACGTGATCTATCCATCTAATCTTCATCATTCGCCTTTAGCACCGCATTTTGAAAGCTTCTATCATCTTATTGTCTGAGCTCTTATAGTCCAAGTTTGAATCCCATACAGTGCTTCACTCTGTACAAGTTCTTTCAGAAAGGACTTCCTAATATTTAAACTAATATTGGATATCAACAAATTTCGCTTCTTCAGAAACGCTTTTCTTCCCATAGCCATTCTGCATTTTATGTCTTCTTTACTTCGGCCGTCAGAAGCTGTCTTGCTACGTAAATAACAAAACTCACCTACTGCTTTTATTGTCTCATTACCCAATCTAATTCCTTCATCATCGCCTGATTTGCTGACATTGCATTTCATTACCTTCGTTTTACTCTTGTTAATTTTCATCTTATATCTTCCTTTCAAGACACTGTCCATCCCATTCAATTGCTCTTTCACATCGTTTGTGGTCTCTGACAGAATTACTATGTCATCGGCAAACCGCAATGTTTTTATTTCTTCTGCCTGCACTTTAATGCCCTCTCCAAATTTCTCCTTCCATTCCTTCACTGCCTGCTCAATGTACAGATTGAACAACCCTTCCCAAACACTGTGACCCTTTCATGACCTTCGACTCTAATAATTGCTGTCTGGTTTTTGTACAAGTTGAATATAACTCTTCGCTCCCTATGTTTCACCCCTGATAATCTGAATAATGGTATTCCAGTCTGTATTGTAAAAAGCTTTCTCCAGATCCATAAATGCTATTCCTTAACTTATCTTCTAAGGTAAGTCATAATGTGATTTTTGCCTCATGTGTTCCTAAATTTCTCCTAAATACAAATGGATCTTCCCCTAGGTGTGATTCCACTGATTTTTCCATTCGTTTGTAAATAATTCGTGTTAGTATTTTGCAACCATGATTTATTAAACTGATAGTTCTGTAATTTTCACATTTGTCTGCACTTGATTTCTTAGGAATTGGAATTACTATATTCTTCTTGAAGTCTGATGGTATTTCCCCGGTCTCATACATCTTGCATACCAGCTGGAACAATTTGTTCATGACTGGCTGTCCTAACGCATTTCAGACGGGACATTCTCTACTCCAGCGGCCTTGTTTCAACTTTAATCTTTAGTGCTGTCAAATTCTTCTGGCAGTATAGTATCTCCTATCTCATCTTCCTCTACTTCGTCTTCCACTTCTAGAATACTGCCTTCAAGTTTATTTCCTTTGTATAGGCCCTCTATATATTCCTTCCGTCTTTCAGAGCACTATATAATTTTTAGGTCAGTTGTATAAGAAAAACCAGTACTTAGACGTGCTGCATAGTGACTGAGAAATTACATGACTATGTTTCACTAAGCCCCCGCTTTTGTATCAAAAAGTATTGATAGGAAAGTGTGGAGATGAAATTGACGCTTTAGTAGTATAAAGATAGTCATACGGAGCCACTGAGAATCGCCCGTCGGCGTTAGTGTCACCGTCACCACCCTCGGCCACTTGCCTGACCACCGATGTACAGTTACTTTGCCCCACTTCCACCGCTCCCACAAATGCTCACTTGTGCGCGTTCTGCCCCCTATTTAATTTGCATATCAAATTAACCGCAAGCCGCCACCACCAGGCCCCGCCTCTGGTGGCCACACACTTGTCCGAGTGCCACCCCCCTCCCCCAATTATTTTGTAACAACCACTGCCCTCTCCCCCGTCGACAGGTCTGCCTCCGATTATTTTGCATAATAGTCAGTACGAATTTATTAAGTATCGACGTACACCAACATTGCAAAAAATGAAACAATTTTTTGTTTGTGGAGCTTATGAGACTTAACTACGGAGTCATCAGACACTAAACTTAAAAATTACTTATGAACTAGCTTATACTAAAGACGGCACAAATATCCATGCCCGAGGGGGGATTCGAACCTCCGACCGCAGCGACCGAGCAGACCGTGACTGGCACGCCGCAGACAGCTCGGCCACTGCGGCCGGCCAACTTTTTATTAATTATGTCAACCCAGGTTTTTACGAATGTTATTACGTACAGTTTGGACTCCACCTAGAAACTTATTCTCCAATGAGAATTGAACCACGATTATAGTAATGAATACGTTTGAAATGATAAATGGTTAGAGGAGAGTAGAGCGTAATATTCGCTACAAGCTGACGCTGCAGACAGAAGGAGAAAGCGCGTGAATCAGCGCATAGCTGTCCACGTGTGATCGAAATAGATGAGGCGTGAGGTTAGCCCAGCGGACTCGCATGGGGCAGCGCCAGTAGCCGGGGGCTTTAAAAGACGCGCTCCTCTCTAATTGAAATCAGCGTAACAAGGTAAAATTGTATGACAGCTGTTACTGGTGTACGGTTAACACCGCAATGGGATAAATAAATACACTACACTGCACAATGACAATGTCAGTCGAAGATGAGCACGGGTGGGATATGTGCGATAAAGAGACACACTTAATGATTGCATGGAGATTCGTGTACAATACGGCTCGTAGAGGCGAGTGGCAGCAATATGCACTATATCGGGAGCGCTTCCACCGACGAATACAGCAATTGGAACGTGTCTTAGCACCTGTGCTGCAGAAACGCTGCATATAAGCAAATTATATCACCAACCCTTTCGTCAGTCATATTGAACCTGAATGATTTTATATATATAGCTATTTATATGCCTCTACTTGAGTTAGTCGAAAACATGTCATGGTGGGAGAAACAACAAAATTTCGTAGTTGGTGACTGGTATGGTGATGGGTTGGGAGAGGATTCCCAGAAGAAAAAGAACGGATCATTACTCCCTGATAATATAATGCAATAATTGTAGGACCATCCAACTGTGGGAAAACAAATTCTTATGACATTGCTCACTCGTATAGATGGAATCTACTTTGAACATGTTTGCGTATTTTCAAAAACACTGTCACAGCCTAAATGCCTGCTATTACAATAGATGCTCCGAGGCGTCACCTATACAACGTACAGCGAAAGTGGTGATACATCTCTCTCCTGAACAAGTAAAGCCCAACACAATATTCATATTTGATGATGTGGCAGTGGACAATCTGGACCAGATTCGACGGTATTTCTGTTTCGGAAGGCATATGGGTGTCGATGTATTTTATCTAAGTCAGACATTTTCCAGAATCCCCAAACAGTTGCTGCGGGATAATGCAAACCTCATTATAGCATTAAGATAAGACAATTTGAATTTAAAACATATTTACAACGTTCATGTAGGAACTGATATGTCCTTTACTGATTTTGTAAAGATCTGTGCAGACTGCTGGAATCATTCGCAGTACGGGTTTCTCGTTATAGATAAAACACGGAAACTTAACGATCCTCGGTACGGAAGAAACTTTCAATATTTTCTTCATATATAACCCTTTCATCGAGCTCACTGCACCAGTCAACACAGCAACATGCACAAATTCGTGCGTACGTCGAGTGATCTCATATTCAATTTCGATGTTACCGCCGTAAAACTGCGTTATATCTTGTAACTTGTTTGAAACTCTCGGAGAACTCCTAAGCGTAATGTGAGGGGGAGGGGGGGAGCGTCATGGGGAGCCTCAATTTGTTATGCTGGTCTGGGCCAGTAGAAAACCCCACGATAGGAAACCCCACGACACCGACAATTTGTATCTGACGGGAAGCGTGCTTGAGTAAGCCATTGCAGGTATGCTGATCACTGTGTTCCCGGTGGTGTAGTGGTTAGCGCAACTGCCTACCACGCAAGAGCCCCTGGTTCGGATCCCAGGTGGGTACACATTTCCAACTTCGCTCATTTGTAGTTAATGTCATACATTCCGTGAATATGAATATTCAACGTGTATCAAACATTTTTTTTTAATTTCTCTTGAAGTGTAATTGAGATATGAAAGCAACGGTAGCAGCATGAAACGTTTGTATTATGCGACTGTTTTTGGGGAGAAAAGAATTTTTTCTCATTTCAAGGAAGATCCCTCTGATATCAATAATCTTAATGCTTTTGTGATGTTTATGGCGTAGGTCATGAACAACGATGAGCTGACCGTCGTGTGACAGTTTCTTTCATGAGGCGAGATTGAAACGTCGGATTTAGGAATATTACACTTTCTATAGTTTCAAAGCGACAAAATTCAAATGGGTGACTTTTTGTATTTTTACTTGAACGTCATCAGTTGGCTCAATGAGTATATTTATAATACTGTTGGGAGAAGAATTGTGATGCCCTTATAATGCATGGGGTGTTAATTCTTTAATTTTATTGCGCAACGGAGTTATTATTAATTTTAAGTTGGGAAAGTTTAATTAATTAGCTGATGGTTAAATAATTAGGCCCTATTCAACTCACCATAGCAATTTGATGTGTGGAGCGAAATGTTTTGCATTGTCCTAACTGTGAAATCTGCATTTAAGCGATACCTTTCCACCAAGATTAGCCTGTACATTAAGCACCTTTATAAATTCTTTAATACATGCGATAAAAGGATAGCTACTTGGGGACTGAGGTGCTCCAGTCATGGTCTGCATGGCCACTACGGTCGGGGGTTCGAATCCCCCCTCGGGCATGGATATTTGTGCCGTCCTTAGTATAAGGTAGTTGACAAGTAGTTTGTAAGTTTAGGGGCTGATGACCCCGTAGTTAAGTCCCATAAGCTTAACAAACATTTGAACATTTGACACATTTGATAGCTATTTCTACCTCAAGAAAACGCAGCGTACTATTAATGTGTATATTACAAAATAAACAGGATGAAAATAAAAAAGCACGTGTCAATTTATCAATAACATTACAATAAACAATTGTGACTGGTTACAAAAGGAGAGGAATCCTATCGTGGAAACAGTACACGAAAAGGAGAACTTTACCAGAAAGCGAAATTGCGTGTTATGCCCTGAACGTGCATTCAATAAATAAATAAAAAAATGGAAAACTGGTAAAGTGGGAAAGAAAACAAATTCGACATGCATTATATGAGGCTGAAGAGTGTGTAGAACAGACAATTGCCAGCAAGAGCGTTACCATCGCATGCGATTGTCGTGGTGGTCTGACTGCAGATCGTTCATCGTATAAACTGTGCTCACAGATCGGCGTGTTCTCCATCGACGTTTCGAGTTATTCCTGCCCCGCGCTGCAAAATATCAACCGAAAAGCCCTAGACAACGTAATTAATTTACTAAAGGATGGCAGTCTGTGTCCACACCAAACAATACCTATTATAAAACTGTTCCTCAATTGCATGAAAGCCTAGATTTAATTTCAAACTGTTTAATAAAAACAAGTGTATGTTTCGCGACATTAGTGAACATCGGCATACTAAGTGCGTCTGAAGGCATCACACGCCAAAACAGGACCGTCTTCGAAGCTCGCAGTTGAAAGACTGCCTTATTTCCCGGCTAGCAGAGCAGTCCCCCCTCTCCGAATGCCTCGTGGGGGGTCGAATTTGCCAATGCTGCCCTGTTTCATACGATGCCAGTATTTTTTCACACGCGCAAAACATTACACCGTTATGTGAAGTAACGTTGAGCAGCGCACAGGACTGCGGGCTGCCGGCCGCGGTGGCCGAGGGGACTGAGGCGCTCCAGTCACGGTATTGCACGGCCACTGCGGTCGGGGGTTTGAATCCCAACTCGGGCATAGATATTTCTGCCGTCCTTAGTATTAGTTAGTTCATAAGTAGTTTGTAAGTTTAGGGACTGATGACCCCATAGTTAAGTCCCCATAGACTATACAAACATTTGAACATTTGACTGCGGGCCAGAAGACCGACTGGCGCCTAAAACGCGGGAGTCAATGTAGTGCACTCTGGTGCCTGCACCAGCCGCAGGAAGACGGAGGGGAGGAGTTGGCTGCTGGTCCTCGCCCATTGCCTGGCCGGATCAGGCCACCGGCCTTCACGCCAACTGTGTTTGGAGGTAAAATGCGCCGGCCGCGGTGGCCGCAGGGACTGAGGCGCTCCAGTCACGGTCTGCACAGCCACTACGGTCGGGGGTTCGAATCCCCCCTCGGGCATGGATATTTGTGCCGTCCTTAGTCTTAGCTAGTTCATAAGTAGTTTGTAAGCTTAGGGACTCATGACCCCGTAGTTAAGTCCTATAAGCTATACCAACATTTGAACATTTTGAAGGTAAAATGCTTCCACACTCATAGCTTGGGAAAACCACAATATCAAACAAACTAGTAAATTTGCATTAGTTCATAAATGACAAGAAAAACATTAATTTTATCGACTTCTTGGAAAGAGCTACATGTCAATGCACTTCTTATTAATAAATCATTACTGAATTAACTGAAGTGAACACACTATGCAGCACTGTCAGTCTGCCCTGCAGTGATAGGCTGTTGGGAAGGGTCGAGCAAGTGATTCACGTCTTTCAGTGTTACCTTCATAAAATCAAGTTGAAATGACCGAGTCCTAACGAAAGACAATGGCATTTGGAAGATAATACATTCCAACTGGTGAATCGAAACTGACGTGTAATATTTCCATCGCAGCTGGTATTTGTTACCAATAAATGAGACATCTTCCGCCTCAAAGTATGGAAAATTACTTGTTTTTACAGCAGTTAATAGTATCTTGGACTTTGATTGGGAAATCATCACTGGCTAAATTATTATTCTAGCCCTTGGCCCCATTGGTTTACCTATCCCATTCCTTAACGAACAATTGCCACAATAATGACAATTGTCTCTCAAACTAATATAAGTACAAAACTTGTGATGTTTTGACTCTAAAAGGGAAGAGTAACCTGGTTGAACAGATTTTAAACTTACATTATGCTTAATAAAGAGAGTTTGCTTTTTGAATTTTTTTACGCTGCTGGTCCATGATAATCAATTACTACTATGTCAGATTGTAACTGAGACATATTTTTTCCTGGTGAAGGAGTAGTGGGTGAACAGCATCCACACCCTGGCATGCCACACATGACACAGGCCACAATATTCCACCTCCTTTTCGAAGTGATAAACAATCTATCTTACCGTAGTTCACACTCACTCACTTCCCGTCAAGCGCAACAACTGCCTCAGATGTTTCATAAAATATGACACTGGATTTAGTTTCATGCCGATCCTGTCGGCTTTTTCTTGTCAGATTTTTTGAGTTGTTATTCGGCTATTAGTCTGAAGACGAAGACGTAAATACTAATATTTTAATTTGGTGAATATCTACCGTTTTCATTCTTTTAGCTTTCCAATTCAGTATGCAGTAAACATTAGATTTCAAGAGGTGTTAGCACGCTAGTTATTTATTACATTTAGTACCTTTCAACCATAGTCTTCTTGCTATTTTTATCGAAATTGCTGTAGGGAAACTTTCGGTTACGGTGTTTGATAACTCCTGCGCTCTCCCTGTATGTAATTAGTTTGTTAGTGAGACCTGAATTGGTTTTTCTTTATACAAGCAACTGTAAAGTTTTTGTGGTAGTGTTGTTTGCTATGTATTGGCACTAGTATTTACTTGATTTGTGTATTCGCAGCGGAGCGGCCGACCTGTGCGGACGCAGCGCTCGCGGACAACCTCGCCGTGGCTGGCAGTCAATAGCTCGAAAGAGTGGTTGCGAACAAGCTGAAGAGCGGACGACGTCGGAGAGCGCCGATCTCGCTGTCGCCTAGTGCGCATAGCGAGACAAAGAGCTCCGGCTCGTAGCTCCTTGTGACCAAGGTTACAACTCCCTAGCGGGACTCACCCGTTCTTTGGTAGGGTATTTCTGTGCCAGGGGCCCGTTCACGTCGGATCACCCCGCGCACAGTAGGCCTTTCTCTTCTCTCCGCGCTCCCTTGCGCCGATAGATAGTAGGGACTCCCCTCTTCTTACACACATCTTGCCGATCAAAAAGAAGCAAAAGTTGTCGTTTTCCCCTTCCTTAATAAATATCCTTCTGCTGGAAAGATGGCTAGTCTGCCCAGCAAAATCCCGTACCGTACCAGAAGCCAGACGCAAGCGCCAGAAGGGACGGTGATGCCGAGTTCACCCCTCGCCATCACAATCCCGCTCGCAACTCACCAAGAGCAGATGGCAAAGGCTATGGCGCAAGCAAGGGCCGAAGCCGCTGCCCAGGTGAGGGCCGAGATGGCGGGCACCAAAAACAGTACACCTACACCGAACACACACACCACTGCCACAATTAACCTTAACTCCCCCGAAATCGGTCCACTTGTGATCGACGAGGACCCACAACACGAACATGCAGACGATGGGGACGGACCGTGGCAGGTCGTCGGACGCAAACGGAGCAATAGTCTCCCACTCGCCACACAAACATGTGTGCTCACAGGCACAAAAGGCAAGCGCCGCGCGCTCTTGCCAACACCCACCACCCTACCAATTAGCACACCAAACACTGGGAACAACAGAACCGCACCTGTGCTGGGAAACACTCAGCAAACAGCCACGCAGGTCACAACAACACGGACTGGATTCCCACCAGTTATCATTCAAAACTATGGCGACCTCAGTCACCTAAACAAAGAGTTCGTAGACTTACATAAGCCTACCACCTACCACACAAAACTCACGAGGGAACACGCTGCACTGTACGTGGATTCCAAACAAGACTACACCGATCTCCTGAGCTTCCTCAAAGCTAAGGAGATAGAACACCAAACGTACAGAACCGCGGACGAACGCACACAGCTGTACGTTGTGAAGGGGGTGGACCCAAACACACCTGGCGACACCTTGAAAGAAGACATTAGTGACCTGGGCTTTGACTGTCTCAGAGCAAGCCGGATGACAGGTCAACGAACACACGCACCATTACCAAACTACCTTGTAGAGCTGGCCGACACGGCCCACTCCCGCGAGATCTTGAAGGTGAAATATTTCCTTCATATGGGAGTCAAGGTTGAACTCTTCGAACCACCTCGCGCCCCCCAACAATGCAAACGCTGCCAACGCTTTGGTCATTCGGCTGCTCGCTGCAGCCTGGCATATCGGTGCCGCAAATGCGGAGGCAGCCACTCAGCCCAACACTGTACACTGAGACAGTCAGACGCACGGAAATGCGCTAACTGTGGGCAGGCGCACGCGTCTACCTACAGAAGGTGCTCCGCCTACATCGCGGCCCTGATGCGAAAGACTCAGCAGCAAAACATAGTAGTCCAAACCAAAACAGCTCCAAGACCCCCCCCCCCCCGGCGACCCGTGATGAATGGGATTTCATTCGCCGCAATGGCAAGCGGGCAGGGAAGGGCAGCGGACGCGCAGGGCCCGACAAACACGCAAAACACATCCCCAGCAACAGAAACACAACCAACACAGACAACACAACAAACTATCCAAACACTGCAAACAACGCTACTCGCCCCAGACAACACGGAACCTACCCCCTCCACGTCGAGCTGTTACACGCACGACAAGATAAACGCACCTACACAAGGGAAACCAAAACCCCAGCGTAGGAGAAGGGGACCCAGAAAACAGAGAGGGAACACTACCACACCACAACAAAATAATCAACAACAACGGAACACCAACTCTCCGGCACAAAACGTAGCAAAGGAAACGAGAACACACATTACACAACCCCTCACCACACCGGAAACACAGGCGCCAACAGAAGCTATACGTACAGCTGAAACACAAGCCAGCCAAAACACAACGCCAACACAAGCACAAGCGGCCGCCAACTCGCCAACACAGGCCGACATACCCAACATCCAAACAACACCGGGAGGAATCTGGGGAGCCGTCACCACACTATTCACGCAGCTCATGACTGCCGAAACCGGCCAGTACTGGACTGTCATACAAACAGCGATCACAAACCTGTTTACTCCCATACATGGATAACACACCACCCCCCCCCCCCCCCCCACATAAACAACGTAACACTATCACAGATCCTGTTCTGGAATGCAGACGGGATCACCAACAAAAGGGCAGAATTTGCCGCGCTCCTTGAGGCAAAGGGGATACTGATTGCCCTTGTGAGCGAGACTAAACTCAAACCTCACAACAGACTAAACTTTACTGGCTACTGCGTCTATCGTACCGACCGAGCGGACGGCAGAGAAGGAGGCGGAACAGCAATCATCATACACAAAGACATTGAACACACAAATATCCAGCTCCCTGCACTTGAAAGATTAGAGGCCACGGCCGTCAGGGTCAAGTTCAACGGAGCATACACTGCACTGGTGTCGCTCTACAACGCTCCTGGTAACATTGTAACACGCGACATCAGCACAGTACTCAACATTGCACTGCGAGTCATCGCCGCTGGAGATCTGAACGCAAAACACCGCGACTGGAACTCAATCAGACAAAATCGCAACGGCAAAAAACTGTACGAACACTCACTAGGCAGAAACTACATCACACTTGCACCGGTTGAACCGACTTATATTCCTTACCAAAGGAATCAAAGGCCAGACGTGATAGACATGGCTCTCATCAAGGGCATAACAGTTACCCTCAACCTTGAGGTTGTAAACGATCTGCCTTCCAACCACACCCCCGTTATACTTCACACGGAAGAAACACTGCAGTACAATGAACCACGCAGGATACTAAATTACAAGCGCGCAAATTGGGCTCTGTTCAAGGAAACGCTTGATAATCGTATTCCTGATACTCACGAGATTGCACAAACAGGACAAATTGATGAAGCTGTTGAAGTCCTCACAACTGCTGTCCAAGACGCAATAGCCGAGTCCATACCATTACGTGCCTCACAACAACACTCAGCGGCCCTGCCCCAGGAAATCCTGGGCCTTATCTCAATGAGAAACCAACTCAGGAGATACTGGCAGCGTACCAGGCGTCCGGTGTATAAACATCACGTCAACAGGCTACAGGGTATCATACAGGGTAAAATAACAACATTCAAAACGACACAATGGGACCAGAAACTCGCTGGACTTGATACCACACGTCCTGGAGTGTGGGCTCTGGCCAGACACTTCACCAGGGAGAAACTCTACACGCCTACCTTACAGGGACCAAACGGCCCAGCATACTCAGCGGAAGAGAAAGCTGAGCTAATGGCCCAAACACTAGCAGCGTCATTCACACCGAACCTGGCTCCTTCCGACCCAGTGCTCACACTAGAGACGGACCAGGCGATCACACGCTTCATGGCCCAGCCTCCGCGCAACGAAATTAGACGTACTAGCACACATGAAATAACATGGGCCATCAAGCACACCACAGCCAGAAAAGCGCCTGGCCATGATGGCATTCAAAACCGGGTTCTCCAGGAGTTCACGGATAGAGCAATAGAATACCTGACACACATCACAAATGCCATCCTGCAACACCAACACTTCCCTGCCTTTTGGAAGGCGGCCAAGGTCCTGATGTTCAGGAAGCCAGGGAAAGACAACTCCCTCCCACAAAATTACCGACCCATCAGTCTGCTGAGCTCGCTCAGTAAGATAGTTGAGAAGGTAATACTTAAACGTCTCACTCGGCACTGCATCACCAATGACACCCTAAGACCGGAGCAATTCGGATTTAGGAATCACCACTCCACAACACAACTCCTCCGCGTAGTTGAACACATAATAGACGGCTACAACAAAAACAAATCCACTGGGGCGGTGTTCCTGGACATCGAAAAAGCTTTCGATCGTCTCTGGCACAACGGCCTTATACGCAAACTTAACGACGTCGCGTTTCCCGACGGACTCGTGCATCTCATACACTCATATCTCACCAACAGAAGCTTCAACACTGACGTGCAGGGCAAACAGTCTACACGACATGGTATTCAAGCCGGAGTACCCCAAGGCAGCATCCTGGGGCCCCTCTTGTTTAACCTATACATTAACGATTTTCCATCCACACATAACACGATGACTGCAATCTACGCAGATGACACCGCCATCATGGCGCAAGATTGGAAGCCATCAAACATTAACTCACGCCTACAGACAGCACTCAGAACTGCCGAACCTTGGTTGGAGAAATGGCGTGTTAAAGTCAACGTCGACAAGTGTGAGGCAGTTCTGTTCACACGCAGACCGAAACACCTGCGCAAACACCAATACTGTAGACCAATTACTCTACATACACGCCCAATACGTTTCCGTGAGAAAGTCAAATACCTTGGTGTCTGGCTGGACCGGAAACTCATATGGGGGGACCACATACAACACATGACCAACAGAGCAAACGCGAGGCTCAAACAACTCTACCCGATGCTCAACAGGGAAAGCAAACTGAATAGCCGGGTGTCGAGGAACCTCTACATGACACATATTAGACCTCTGATGACGTACGGTGCTCCGTGCTGGGCATACGCGGCGCCAACACGGCTGCGCCGCCTGCAGCTCATACAGAACAAGGTACTACGCATCATCAGCAACGCTCCACGATACACACGCACCGTGGACCTTCACAATGAATACCGCCTAGAGCGCCTCTCGGTGGTATTCAAGAAACTCGCCACACGACTATACAGAAACTCGAGACACTCGAACAACCCCTTCATCCTACGCTTGGGGAACTACGATCACAACCATAGGTGGAAACATAATCGCCCAAAAACACTTCCCCTCAGAGACTAACCACCTACGGCCGTAGGGAACACCAACTCATAAACACGATGAACATGGCAAACCCCTGCAAAACAGCAATCTGACTGGCAATGCCAGCTAAGCCCACAGCCGACCTACAGGCAAAGCAGGGAAACCATATTCATCGCACTAAACACAAACAAACCTAAACAGTCCCGCACACTTAGCCAGTTCTATGACCGAACTGCCTAACTACCTTGACAGACTTGGCTATGTTACAGGTATTCTGCCACAGCCGATGTTAACGGGTAAACTGCCGCAGCCGACCCAGGAGGCATCATTGGAGCTCAGCTGCAGCAGAACCTCGCATCAAAACGGACTGATTCTTTATGACGAACCTAGCAAAGTTAATGGTACTGAGAAAATACCCATTACTAACATTACCAAACCTTGCATGATCTGTCGCAGATAGCATACCGCTACTGCCCTTCATACCTACCCCACTGTCGCAGAGGTTTTTTTCCCTTGGCTCTTGCCTTGGCACTTTTTTTTCCTCTGCCCCTACATACCTTTACCCTTCGTATACCTTTCGACCAATCCTATCTCCAGATGCACCGTATTAATGGGTGATCGCGCCCACACGTACGGATAACATCGCGGTTCCCACATCCCGTGATCCACCTTAGCAAACTAACTTAATTACGGAGGTGACAGTAGAACTTTTGTGATGGTCACCACGTTGGTGTGGGCGTGGAGGGGCCCCATCCTTGCCTTTAAAACTTGATTTGTAGAGACTGAGATTTGTTGTTTGCTCTAGTTAAGATACTTCATAAACTCGTTCTTTTGTAGAAACGTAACTTGCATAACATAGACGTCTAGTGTTTCTTAAAAAAGTAACTGTCCAATTTTACCATGAGTGAAAAGTGTGGGCTCTGTCGTAGGTTCATGAGTAGTGGGCTGCAGTGTGGGATTTGTATTAAGTATTTTCATTGCGGTGAATACAATGGGGAAGCCAGTGGGCACTGTAGTGAGGTTCTCTAATGGAATTGCAGGATATGCAGCAGGAATAAGCTGACAGAGGAGCAGGAACGTTTGATCTGCGCCCTTCAGATGCAGCTGAAGAAGAACTAGGCAGGCTGAGGAGAGGAATAGGGCTGGGGAATGGGATCTGACAACAGGCAAGAAGGTAGCTGTTGGCCGCGGTGGAGTAGCCGAGCGGTCTAAATCGTCTCCCTGCGGAGCGCGCGGTTGCTCGCCGTGGAAGTTCGAGTCCTCGCTGGGGCATGGAGGTGTGTGTTTGTCCTTAGGTTAGTTTACCTAGGTTTAAGTAGTTTGTAAACTACGGACTGATGACCAAGCAGTTTGGTCCGATAGATTTACAAACATTTGAACATTTAGGTATCTGTTGTTGTTGTGGTCTTCAGTCCACAGACTGGTGTGATGCAGCTCTCCACGCTACCCTGGCCTGTGCAAGCCTCTTCATCTGAGAATACGTTCGGCAACCTACATCCTTTTGAATTTGCTTACTATATTCGTCCCTCGGTCTCCCTCTACGAGTTTTACCCCACACACTTCCTTCTAACGCTAAGTTGACAATTCCTTGATGTCTCAGAATGTGTCCAGCCAATCTCTCTCTTCTCTTAGTCAGGATATGCCATAAACTCGTTTTCTCCCAGATTCGGTTAAGCGCCTCCTCATTAGTTACGCTATCTACCCATCTAATTTTCATCATTCGTCTGTAGAACCACATTTCAAAAGCTTCTATCATCTTTTTATCTGAACTCCTTATCGTCCACGATTCACTCCCATACAATGCTACACTCCAGACAAATGCTTTCAGAAAGGACTTCCTAACATTTAAATTAATATTAGATGTTAACAAGTTTTGCTTCTTTAGAAACGCTTTTCTTCTCATAGCCATTCTGCATTTTAAATCTTCTTTACTTCGGCCATCAGAAGTTATCTTGCTACCCAAATAACAAAATTCATTTACTACTTTGATTGTCTCATTACCCAATCTAATTCCTTCAGCATCGCCTGATTTTTCTGACATTACATTTCATTACCTTCGTTTTACTCTTATTAATGTTCATCTGATATCTTCCTTTCAAGACAATGTCCATTCCATTCAATTGCTCTTCCAGATCCTCTGCGGTCTCTGACAGAATTACTATGTCATCGGCAAACCGCAATGTTTACATTTCTTCTCCCTGCACTTTAATGCCCTCTCCAAATTTCTCCTTCCATTCCTTCACTGCCTGCTCAATGTACGGATTGAACAACATTGGGGAAAGGCTACAACCCTGTCTTACTCCCTTCCCAATCTCTGCGTCCCTTTCTTGACATTCGACTCTAATAACCACTGTATGGTTTTTGTATAGGTTGAATATAACTCTTCGTTCCCTATATTTTACCCCTGATACCTTCAGAATTTGGAAAAGTGTATTCCAGTCGACATTGTCAAAAGCGTTCCCCAAATCTACAAACGCTAAAAACGTAGGTTTCCCTTTCCTTAGTCTATCTTCTAAGATAAGTCGTAATGTGAGTATTGCCTCCCGTGTTCCTACATTTCTCCTAAATCCAAACTGATCTTCCCCGAGGTCGGATTCCACAAGCTTTCCATTCATCTGCAAAATAATTCGTGTTAGTAGCTACGACGAGGTATTCAGATAGCTTCACGTTTTTCAAGTTGCAAATAGGTTAGACTAACTGTCAGAGTTAAGTGCAGATGTACTTCCTGCTGCTGTAGGAAGTATGTAGCAGATCTTAGCTATTAGGAAGCCGCAATCAGTAGAGAGTTTTTTTAGGAAGAAGAAGGTTCTGCTGTTAGGCCGTTCTCATGGCAGGGGTGTAGGCCAACAGCTGCAGAAAGTACGTGGGAGTGAGTACCAGGTCACCAGCATAATGAAGCCCAGTGCAGGGTTAGCTCATGTTACTTCTAACACAGGGGACTTACGTAGGGATTTCTCAAAGGAGGATCACGTAGTGATTGTGGGTGGGGCCGGGAATAGTCTTGATAGGGACGGGGAGTATGACATAGGAGGTGATCTGGAAAGGATATCAACTCAAACTGGTGGCACGAAAGTGTATTTCGTTCGGCTGTTTCTGTGCCACGATAGGTCTCGCCTTAATTGGTTGGTAGCCCTGCAGATTGGTTGGTAGCCCTGCACGAAGCCAGACGTGCGGTGTCAGTGCTATCGCAAAAGGTAAGTAATTTAGGTAGAAATAAAACGTAGCTTAACACTACAAGTAGCTAAAAACATTTATTAGTGTGCTCTTAAAGCTTACCATTAAAGGTATTTCTTTTATTCACGTATTGGTCCAGTAATCACTAAAAGTTCGATTTGTTTACATACGTCCTTGTTAGACCTAAATTCGGAGTGTGCATATTTAGCGTTTCTCCGTAATTTGAAGTGCATTTAACACAGTTAGCTAATTGAATACGTTCATTGGTGTGCCCTTCAGCTCACCATTAAAGGTTCTTTCTTTTTTCGCGCATTGTCTCAGTAATCACGAAAAGTTGTTTTGTGTATATTCATAGGCCAAATTCGTGAGTGTGCAGATTTAGCGTTATACCGCAATTTTAAGTGCATTTACTAACGGCATACACATATTTTAGTGTCCTAAACAAATCTAGTAACCCTTTGTATCTGTAGTTGATATATATTGTCGATATCGCGTAAGTAAAACTCGTAAGAATCATGAATGCAATGTGTTTGAGCTGTAGTAGGTTTGTTCGTTTTGGGTTTCAATGCAGCTGTTGTGACAAGTGGTTTCATTGGGGATGGGGGGGGAGGGGGATGTAGCGGTGTGGGAAAGAGGGATGCAAACGAGTCTCTTCCTTTGTTTTGCAAAGTGTGTTCAAGGGACAGAAAAATAGTTGAACAGGAAGGGAAGATTAGAGCCCTTCAGGCTGAACTGGATAGTGCTAGGGAGGAACTTACGAGGTTAAGGGGGGAGAAGGGTGAGCAGGGGTGGGAAGTGGTAGCAGAGAACAGGGGCCACAGAGAGAGTATAGCTCCTGACGGCTTCACAATTGGCACATCCAACAGATTTGCCTTGCTACCACAGTTAAATGAGGAAGAGGCTCCTTTAGAAGTAGGTGCAGTTAGGAAACAACAGACTTTCACGAGGAAACCAACGGTTTCAAAAAAAGTAGACAGTAGGAGAAAAGTTCTGTTGTTAGGAAGTAGCCATGGAAGAGGTGTGGGCCAGATTTTGCAGGAAAAACTAGGTGACAGGTACCAGGTCACAAACGTTTTCAAGCCCAGTGCAGGTCTTAGTCAGGTGGTAGAGGATATAGGTTCCTTGCGTAAAGGTTTCACAAAAGAGGATCATGTTGTGATAGTGGGTGGAGTGGGAAACAGCATTGATAGGGATCAGGGCTACAGTATTGAATGTGACCTGCTTAAAATAGCTTCTGCAACGACCCAGACCAATGTTGGACTGTTGCCTGCTTTCATGCGGTATGATCGGCTCCAATTGAACCGCTCTGTCAGAAGGGTCAATATGGAGATTGATCAACTGCTTAGGGCGGCTACACAGTCGGGCATAGGTTTGGTTCCTGTTGATGCTATTGATAGGTGGGATTTCACTGGGCATGGCCTGCATCTCAATAGGAAAGGGAAGGAAAATCCTTAAGGGAGGACACTGCAATTCATGGAAGTACTTCTTTTTTAGGCTAAGATCAGTGTCCATTGAGAAGCTCAGGCAGGCAGGTGCTAAAAATGTTGACTGGCATGGGCAAAATGAAAATTTGAATGAAAGGAAAGACGCTGCATTTGCTGAAACGGGCGTCCATAATTTAAATAACTCAGTAGAAGAATTAAGGAGAGTGAGTCATGGTACAGGATCGGCTGAGACATTACCGATTCAAGATAATTTTCACAACATAAGTCCTATGCAAGATCAGAGTCTAATGTGGCTAGCCATGATGTAATCATTAATAACAGATTTGGGAAGAAAAATTGAAGCAGGCCAGGAAAAGTAGAAGCAGGTCAACAATCTTTAAAGAATGAATTAAGCGCGGAAATAAAAGCAGTAAGTCAAGCAAAATCAGAAGCTTTAGAAAAGAAAATTAATGGGGTACAAAAGGAGTTGAAAAAGGCATTTGAAGAGGGGCAAACAAAGTTAGAAGCAAGTATAAATCAACTATACAAAAATATAATGATTTAGATCAAAGGGTTAATAGTTTGGAGGCTAGCACTAACCAGAGTCTTGATGAATTGAACAACAAAACAGTAGATTAGGGTAAGAAATTAGAAGCTTGTAAAATTGAGATAACACAGAATATTGACGCAAAAGTCAAAGTTGTAAATAAAGGTAGAAAATCAGGGTAAAGAAATCTGTCAAATAAAGCAGCAGGTTTATAACTTAGATGACATGCATACTAAAATGTCGAAAGCTTCAAAGATAGGTACCAACAACAAATGACAACATTACACACTGTAGTCAGTGAACAAAATGAAATGAACAATAAAATGGCAGCAATTGAATCACAATGTAAAGACAACGCAAATGTGATGTACAGTAGGATAATTCCTGAAATTGAAACAGTAGCATTTGACGTAGCAAAATTAAAAGAGAATATTGAAGAAGTCAGTAAAACTAGCTGTCAAATTATTACTGTAGGTGACACAATCAATTCAGGTAAATATCACACTTTCTCGAGTAAAGGAAACTTGCATCCGGTTGCTTTCATTCGACAGTTTGAGAATACCATGCCTCCACAATACACTGAACAACAAAAAATACACATGGTTGCAAGTAGATTTGAAGGAGAGGTAATCTCGTGGGGGACAAATGTAATAAACAAATGTAAAAAATGTTCAAATGTTTTGTAGAGTCTATGGGACTTAACTACGGGGTCATCAGTCCCTAAACTTATAAACTACTTATGAACTACTTACAACTGAGGACGGCACAAATATCCATGCCCGAGGGGGGATTCGAACCCCCGACCTTAGTGGCCGTGCGGTCCGTGACTGGAGCGCCTCAATCCCCTCGGCCACCGCGGCCGGCAAATGTAAAACTTATGGTGAATTTGTAAAAGCTTTTCTAAATCAATATTGGTCAAGTAGTACACGAAACAGTGTGCGTAATGAAATATTTGAAGCTAAAACTTTGAAAGCAGTGGGTACAGTAGCTATAAGGAATTCTTCCAGCATTATTGGGAGAAGAACCAATATTTATCAAACCCTTTGAGAGAAACAGATTTGACAGATATTATCATGTTGAACGTCTGTACAGGAAAAACTAGTAAACATAGGTTATGCAGACGTAAATAATTTGTTGCGAGCTTTAGAGCGATTAGACGCCTTAGCTGGCAAGAGGCAAGTACAGGAAGGGTGTAGGAGAAACAGGTGGCGAGCAGATCGCCGTAATAACGATGACCGTAACAGAAGTAGTGGGGCGAATAGAGAGGAGAGCAACAGCTGGGAAGAAAGACGGAGCCGTAGCCCATCGAGGAGGCGAAGGGGCTCGTCTCATCGCGGTAGGGGAAGAGGAAGTTATCGTGGATGTGGTAGGGAGAACCATAACAGAGAGCGTGCACCCGATAGGGACAGAGATCTGCCTCAGAGTGTATCACATACTAGGTGATTGACGACCACCAGGCACTCCAGTTATTGACAATATTACTTCCGTTTCCTTTCCATATTGTCAATCTTCCTCTTTTATCTATTACTAACAACTGTCGTCTTTCCATTCTTCACTATCGCATTCTATGCAGAGAATATGTAAACACGATTTAGACAAACACAGAACTAGACAAAAAACATACTTTAATAAGACAATAATATCCAGGATACAGCACACTTTATTTAAAAAGTGACTGATGAAGGACACTATATATTGGCTCATAGGAGACTAGCATAACAGAATTAACTATATTAGATGTCAAAAGTTTCATGCTGTGTAAAATCACAAGAGCTAGTTGAATTTCTGTCTCACACAAAGGAAACACGTGGATACACACAGAAAATACTTTTAGATATTTCAGCTGAGTCGCAGAAGAAGAGGAAAGCAAAATCAGGTAAGTGAATTATTATTTAAGTAAACAGCTAGGGGTGATTAAAGAGACAAGTGGTATGTCGTTTCACGATTAAACAAGGATTACGACTGGAATAATGCTCTGTGTAGAAAGAAGTAGTTTAGGCGACGTGTTATTCCGCTCCATTTATAAGATGTAGTGAAAATATTAGGCGAGGTGCAATTACGCCGTAGCGTATTGTGAAGTTTTGAAATGTTGTAGGCATGGAAAGGTCCGGCCACACCCATACAAAGATTTATGATGTTTGAGGATATGGTAAGTCGACTGGAAGTTGGCCTATAATTATAAGTAAGAAGAGAATTCTGGCGATGTGGTTTCCGCCCACCTGTTGTTGTAGTGGAATTACAGGAATGCACGGGCGATATGGTTTCCGCCTACCCCCTTATTAGGATTAAGCACACTGTCCAGTCCTTACAGGGTCCATACGTAGCTTGTACCTTGTGAAACAGTACCATCTTGAACAAATTATATTGTCACCCTGAGATAATAACACTTAGACTGTAGTTGAGCTCCTTCCAGAATGTTGCGGTGACGAGAAAATATTTTACATATTCATGCACGATTTGGAAAAGATATTTATTAAATGTAATCTTGCACATACAATCACAAAAGATTCAATATGTCAAATATATAAGGTAAGTACCTAACTAAGTTTGCTCACGAGAATTTCATACACTTAAAAAATGTACACGTAAAACACTGTATTTTCAAAGTATTTAACAGATTTCATAATTCAAAAGAGGAATAAGTGACTTCTTTCTGTCGAATGAAAGCAATGACGGATTCGGGTTCTGTCATCCAAGAAGATGACGTATATATTACGGGATGTGTATTTTTGTATTAAATGATTTGATATTACTGAATCACATTTGTTTTGTCTATTTAGAGGAAATATGTAAAATGGTAAAGACACTACTGATTACGACCTTTGTATTAAGCTCAGTATATGGAAAGTATGTTGACCTCCAATGAATGAGGTGCAGGATGTAAACAGAATTCCAGACAAGGACAGTGGCCAGATGGCTACACACACACACACACGCGGACAGGCGTTGCGTTGCTAGTCGGGCAGGGGATGAGTCAGATGCGGCCGTTGCCGTAGCGTCAGCTGGCACGGATTGATACAAAAAATGTTCAAATGTTTGTACAACTTATGGGACTTAACTACGGGGTCATCAGTCCCTAAGCTTACAAACTACTTATGAACTAGCTAAGACTAAAGTCGGCACAAATATCCATGCCCGAGGGGGGATTCGAAACCCCGACCGTAGTGGCCGTACTGACCGTGACTGGAGCGCCTCAGTCACCTCGGCCACCGCGGCCGGCGGATTGATACAGACTGCCACTAGTAGCGAACTTTAGAAACGAATAAAGCTTTGTACAACATAACACAACTAGAGGAATATTATGAGCACTAAGAAACAAAATGAATACCATATGTAAGCATAAAAGTTGTAATATGATCAATTCAGTTTGTAAATAATATTGTTGTAAATTATTTGTAAATTTTATTTCAGGTTTGTAATTAAGTAATAGGCTAACTCCCTGATACTCGTTGTTTGTATCTTTTCATGTAAATATACGAGAGATATGAGGACGTGGGAGACAAGAGGAAGCAGGCAGATGAGCTTATCCTCGCTGTGTCCTGGTAGCAGACATGGACAGAGGTAGCGTCACACCGACAGATGCTAAATCCGTACCACGCCGTGTAAGGCGTTAAGTGTCATTAAACAAGTGAAAAGTGATCAGTTCAATTCAAATCCATTAAAAACGGCAAAGGGCCGATAACTTAGCTATCTCAAAATAAAAGGACGGCAAAGTGCTGATAAGTTCTCATGTTTTAAAGTTAGTGTCGTTTTATTATGTAAACTAATTTTCCAATTCGAGAGAATTAAATAATTAATTTCTTAACTCATTTCTAAAGTAAACTTATTGAGGCTGAGCTTAGATTTTTCAAACTTGCAAAACAGGCACTATCTAATCAATTTTCAATTTAATTCATAGTTACCAGTCGCTATCATTATTTTACCTAAAATGTTTTCTGTAATTTTCAATAGGAACTGAAAATGTTCAAATGTTTGTAAAGTCTATGGGACTTAACTACGGGGCTATCAGTCCCTAAACTTACAAACTACTTATGAACTACTTACGAACTAGGACGGCACAAATATCCATGCCCGAGGGGGGATTCGAACCCCCGACCGTAGTGACCGTGCGGACCGTGGCTGGAGCGCCTTAGTCCCCTCGGCCACCGCGGCCGGCTAATAGGAACTGACACATAGATTTTATCAATTACGATATTGTACTCTATAATGTTATGTAAAATCTTACCTATGATGCTTTGATACGTTATGTACTGAAGATCAACAAAATTTAGGTATTTGGTTCAAATTTTAGTTATATTATGTAAAATATTTCTAAATTATGTAGTAAGTTTTCAAATTGCTAGTTATTACATGAACTATACAATGTTGAAAATTTAATTATATAGGGGATGTGTGAGGGGGCTGACATGGAGCCGTTTATTTCGCATCTCAATGTATTGGGTGTTAAAGAAGTTTTCTTGGTTGGAGGTGTGACGTAACAGAAAGGGTGAGAGAGAGAGAGAGAGAGAGAGAGAGAGATAGTAGATGAGCTTGTATCCCGTGGGAAAGCTCCACCCCTATTGTAAGTTGAGATCTGATTGGCTCCCGCCTATACTAGTTGTCCGCCAAAACTTTAAGCTTCTTTTATTAATATTTAACTTTCCTATGTTTATTAAAATTGTCTGTATACTTTCTGTAATGCCTTTGTGCTAAGCTATATTCCGGTTAATTCAAACATTTAATTATTTTGTAATAAGTTGAACAATGTTAGTCTAGAAGTTTCGCTTGGCGCCAAAACGGTGGCTTGTGGCGCGCAGCGAGAGGCGGCAGCAGTCAGTCGAGCGCCGACCGCGATACCTTGCACATTCATATTAGTTCAGTGCAGGCCAGGGACAGTTTATGCGTTATGCAACGTTTATATTTTTAACATTACTCAGTCTGTATATTTGTGCTTGGATATACACTCGCATTTCTTCAATAAAAACAAGCACCGGCATCCTACAAAAGCTAAATTATTCGTAGTGCAGTACTTCCTAGCCACATCTCAACACTTCTTTAAGCATCACTTCAGATACAACGGATGCGCGACCTGTGTGCTTCACCTGTGCAGTGGGATATCAACTACGACAGAAGACACAAGGTTAGTAAAAAGAGTGATTTTAGATATGCACTGAAGTTGCATATCGACACGGCACCTCGCGTGCAGTGCTGCCCTGTTTACAAACCAGGGCACTGGCACGAAGTGCGTTGGTAACATCGCCGAGGGAAGGCATGAAAGAGGGGAGGTGTTTTAGGAACTTTGTCAACTATGCACTGACCGACCCTCCCTGTCTTTTTAAAAAGAAGCCCCGCCGTAAGGAGAACATAAGACGAATGGCCCTGTTTCTGATGTGTAAGAAGACTGGTGTATCACGTACGCATCTGCCCGTGTTTTATTAGTATTGATCTGTATTTTAGCATCTGTCTGTAAATGGCTAAGCGTTTAGTTTGTGCTGGCTACTTGAACTGTGAGGGATTGACCTGTGATTGGGAGTTCCAACTTGTCGTTAAATTGGTGTCAAGATTTAGAACTTGTCGTGTAGCATGTGTCGGATTTTTCTGGGGTGTAGGGTTGTTAGGGTGTAAAAAATGATGTGATTAGGGTCAGAAGCGTCGAACCATAACGTTCCTGTTTTGATTTTAAATGGTTCTTCGTATAGAATGATCATGCGAAAAGCATATTTCGAGTAATATTTGTGTATCTTACTAGGTGTGGTTAGTTTTGTCACAAAATGGGTTAGATGTGGGTGTGCTGTGTTGTAATCCTATGGTTTTGATATTAAAATCATCTATCTGTGGGTCGCTTTACCATAAAAAGGGTTAGAGTTGGATCTAATGTGTTGTAAACTGTTGTAACGCAGTATCAATTTCGTGACATGTGATTCAAGTTAGACACATTCTGGTTTTCTTCTCTCTGTGGAAGGAGCCTTTTACTCTTCTTCGTGTATATAGGCCAGCCTTACGAGATGTTTTCTGTAGATCATAACATCTGTAAGGGGATCAAGTGTGCTGAGGAGGACTCCAACGTCGCAGTGATTATCTAAAATATGTAATAGTTTGAACCTGCAACAGCTACGTGTTGTTAAAACTTATAGCTTTTCGTGTAGAACGTTTCGGTTTTACAGGTCTATGGATCTAGGAGAAAATACCGGAAGACAGGTTACATGTCAGAAGAGCAGTGCTTCAATTGGTTGAGTATATGTTAGTTGGTCAGTTATCGGAGATGTACTGGGTGATCAAAAAGTCAGTATAAATTTGAAAACTTAATAAATCACGGAATAATGTAGATAGAGATGTAGAAATTGACACATATGCTTGGAATGACATTGGATTTTAAGGAAAAAAAAAAAAAACACTATTGCTTGACGCGTGAAAGATCTCTTGCCCGCGTCGTTTGGTGATGATTGTGTGCTCAGCCGCCACTTTCGTCATGCTTGGCCTCCCAGGTCTCCAGACCTCAGTCCCTGTGATTAGTGGCTTTGGGGTCACCTGAAGTCTAAAGTGTATCGTGATCGACCGACATCTCTAGGGATGTGAAAGACAACATCCGACGCCAATGCCTCACAATAACTCCGGACATGCTTTACAGTGCTGTTCACAACATTATTCCTCGACTACAGCTATTGTTGAGGAATGATGATGAACATATTGAGCATTTCCAGTAAAGAACATCATCTTTGCTTTGTCTTAATTTATTATGCTAATTAGTGCTTTTCTGATCACATAAAGCGCCATCTGTTGGACATTTTTTTCCTAATAAAACCTCACGTCTTTCCAAGCATGTGTGTCAATTTTTACCTCTCAATCTACATTATTCCGTGATTTATCAAGTTTTCAAATTTATACTGACTTTTTGATTACCTGGTACTTCTGTGCTGTTGTAGCCTACAGCTAAGCAAGCGTTCGTTTAAATAGACGTTGTCCGATACGTTAGTGTATGGACTGGAGTTTGACTTCACATCGCAATTTAGCGCTCAAACAACTGTTTGTTTGTATGGGTTTGTGTATAGAATAGGTAATCGCTAACTATATTTTCCTCATGCAAGCTATAACGGCTGTTGTTGTTAACTCCTATGGCAAATACCTCATTTTTGTCAACTGCGAGGAAATGATGCATAGAAGTGTTGCAGTATTTGTTGGTAATATGACTATGCGCGGATGTCTACGACCTGTAGAGCTGGTGATGGTACAGTAAGAGCAATGGTGTATCTGTGACAAATATTTTTTTTTTAATTCTTATTGCTGTTGATAGAAGCAATGTAATATTCTATATTCGTAAAATTAGCTCTCGTGTGCGATCTGAAGTTTTGCCGGCGTATTTCCATGTTAAACAGTTCTTGCCGAGAGGAGCAGCAAAGCATTCGTCAGGTACCACCTGAAGATGGCAACGTGTACGATTGCCGAAATATCGTGCAAGAATTACGATAAAACCCGGTTGGATACCTGAGAACTGCTTAAAACGGAAATACGCTGGGAAAACTTCAGATCGTATATCAAGAAATGCTTCAACAGGTGAAGATGCTGGATAACAAGAAGGAGCGGCTACTCTCCTCGCTCGCGTTTCTGCTTAGACGGTCCGGTTGTACCGCCTCTCGCCAAGATAACACACCACATAAGGACTGCAGTGGCCATGCGCATCACGAGACGAGTCGGCCTAGCGCTAGTTGAGAATTCACTATACCCGCCGCTGTCTGGATACCACCTCGAAGAAAATGTTGGAACTCCACCTCAAGGTAGCTTCGTCTCTGTCTCCCATATCCTGGGATTGGGATGATGTTGTCACATGGACACAAGCGTACATTGTATGGAGAAATGCCAAAAGTAAACAGACATCGAAGTTAGAACGTCTTGCAGCACGACAAAAAACCACGCAAGAACAAACTAAGCGGATTGTCATCAACCTTACATGAAGAACGATCAGTGACGTAGCAATGTCGGTGCTCGAGAAAGGACTCAGCTTTACCCCGACCCCAACATCACTACCGATTGTGGACATCATAAGCAGCGTCGAACAGCCCACCTACTGTCTATCAGCCATGAAGCAGAAGGGATTACGTGACACGTGCCGCGCACTCACCAAGGCAGCACCATTGAAACATAACGTCTCGAAGGCAGAAAGAGCGGTCATCCGCGATCTGCGTAACGATTCTGAGGTGGTGGTTCTTCCCGCAGACAAGGGGAACGCCACAGTACTGCTCCTGCACTTGGAATATAAGACGAAAGTGTGTGAACTGCTCGACGACGCAGCGTACCTGAGAATAGATGGAGACCCGACAAGTTGCCTCCAGAGAAGAACCATCCAACTTCTTCGCAATAGCTTCGGCACAAAAGCTGTCAAGAAACTTGGACCACGAGCGGCATCACCACCACGTTTGTATGGGCTGCCAGAGGTGCGTGAGGACAACATCCCTCTGCTTCTCCAACAGACCAACTGCAACATATGAAAGCGACAAACACCTGAACGGTCTTTTGAGTCCACTTGTGGGGAAGTGTGAGCTCCACATTCGCAATTCCGTCCACTTTGATCAACATCTACAAGAACTCCAGCAAGAAGAGAGCGACTTGTTAGTGATCTTAGATGTGGTGTCCCTCTTCACCTGGGTACCACTGAAAGACACCATGGAACTCATAAGCGAGAAATTTGGCATCCAACTAACAAGGCTCTTCGAGTTTGTGCTGACGTCTACATACTTCCTGTTCGATGGGAATTATTATGAACAGACAGGTGGAGTCGCCATGGATTGCCCACTTTCACCGGTTGTGGCGAACTTCTTTATATAGTACTAGCTTAAACCCGCGGCTCCGCTCGTATGTTGGTTGATTATGATACATAAGCTATCTTTCAGTAGTGTGCTATGAGACTGGTTGTGAAGGATGAAATGAAATACAATACCTACTTTAGAAACAAACTGAAAACTATTCCTATCAGATTGCAGAAGTCTATGCTCTTACCGTTTATCAGGAAAGTAAGTATGTAGATTAAATCACACGTAAAAATGCTCTCGTTTCGAAGAATCCAATCACGAAATTCAACAATAATGATTGTAATAATATCACCAATCGATCACTTGATGTAATGCGCGAAACGTCAAATCAATTTTCTTAAAGAGATCCATTAAAAGAAATTTCTTTTTTATTCTTTATTCATTTATTCTTATATTTCCTATTTATTCTTATATTTCTTATATTTCCTTACCCTTTCAGAGAAAGAGCTGAAGACATTGAAGCACGCATAGACCAATGCTATGGTCTGTGGCAACATGTTTCGCTGTATATATCCTCCTTGCTATAGAGTCGCAAACGTCATCGTTGGCCTTCAGTCAGAATTTTTTGAATAATTTGACGACTTTCAACCACCATATCTTCCACCCCCTTATAGCAATCGGTATGGAACTGCTATGGTGCACATGGGAGGCTTCGGACAACAATTACACACAGACCATTCGTTTTCGTTCTGTAGTTTTCGCTGCAGAGAGAAATATTAACACACAAACGTAGAATTTTATATACACCAATAACTTTCCATCTCAATATACTCCACCCTTTTATGATTATCAACCCTCAACCAACAATGCAAACAATAAAACCATTTTCAAAGAGTAAATATAATTTTCAGAGAGTAATTATTGTTCCGCATTTCGCGTTATATTCTTCAAATTACTAAATATGTATCAGATCGCTATAAAACCGTGCCTAAAAACTTTCTCAGGTATAAATTAGTAACTGTACAAATATTTAAGTCTCTGCGTCTTGTCATTCGGACGAGATAAGTGTACACCGAACAGACATTCACATCAATATATATACATAAATAGCTATCCGATCGCCATAAAACTGTGCCTAAAGCCTTCCCCAGGTAGACATTAGTAACTGAACAAATTTTTAGCTCTTTATGTCTTGTGGTTCAGACGTGATAAACGTACACCGAACAGACATTCACATTTATAGATATAGATTTCGAAGAAAAGGCCCTGGAAAAAGCACAACTAACACCAATTTGTTTCTTCCGTTACGCTGATGACATGTTTGTCGTTTGGCCACATGGTCGGGACAGTTTAAAGGAATTCCTCAAACATCTCAACTCGCTACATCCTAACATACAGTGCACGATTGAGGTGGAGCAGGATGGTGGCCTTTCGTTTCTTGACGTCCTCATGAAACATAAATCTGGTGGCAAACTGGGACACAGTGTGTACGCACGCCGATCTGTATCTGAATGCATCTAGTTGTCACCATAACTCCCAACGTGAAGGCGTTTTACACAGACTGGTACACAGGGCAGTTCTGTCTGCGACCAAGAAAGCCTTCCATCCGAGTTGCAACATCTGGAGACAACATTCAGAAGAAACAGATACAACCCCAAACAAATACGACGGGCGTTTAAATAGACCGCATCAAGGGAAGAACAAGAAGAGAAAGAAAAATTTACATCATTGGCATGCATCCTGTTTGTCGGAAACACTTCGAGGAAAATCGGCAGGATTCTGGAGAGAAATAAAGTAAAGAGTGTTTTTCGACCCCCAGCAAAAACTTTGACTCTCCTAGGCTCTGTGAAAGATGAGCTAGGCCTGCGAAAACTGGGCGTTTACCAAATTCCCTGCCAGTGCGACAAATCATACATTGGTGAAATAGTCGCACGGTCGAAGACGTGCCGTGAACACAAGCGCTATACACAACTACACCAAACTACCAAATCAGCCGTGGTCGACCATTGTATAAAGACTGGATACACAATAGAGTACGAAAACACCAAAGTACTTTTTTTCTTACTGCTGGGTTTGTTTGTTCTTTTTTTTCTTATTTTGTATTTTTTTATCTTTTTAAATTTTTTTTTTGTCTTTTTTATTTTTATTTTGTCCTTCCCACGGTCAGGAAAATTTTACTACAAAAAATAAATAAAGGGACCTACATGCCACCGCCACCTCTGCGCCCTAAGAACGAACATAAATAATTGTTTATAAAACTCTGCTGGGTGTTGGACCGCATCGTCAATATATCAAATACTTCACCGACGTTTCGGCCACTATTGCAAGTGGCCATCTTCTGGGTGTTACGTTTACTGCTGGGTGACGGAAAGCTGGTGTCTTAAATACTAAATGTTGCGGGTTGTTATTGGTGGTTTCAGCTCTCTTTCATTGGTGGCATTTCACACCAATGAAAGAGAGCTGAAACCACCAATAACTACCCGCAACATTTAGTATTTAAGACACCAGCTTTCCGTCACCCAGCAGTAAACGTAACACCCAGAAGATGGCCACTTGCAATAGTGGCCGAAACGTCGGTGAAGTATTTGATATATTGACGATGCGGTCCAACACCCAGAAGAGTTTTATAAACAATGACAACGGCCGCGGAAGCCTTCGTTTACATAAAAATAAATAAAAATAAATAACTGTACCTCTTCAGGCGCTGGCTCCTGTCTATACCTATCCCAAATCAAACTAACCTAGGTACAATAAGGGATAGCCGGCCGCGGTGGCCGAGGAGACTGAGGCGCTCCAGTCACGGTCTGCACGGCCACTACGGTCGAGGGGTCGAATCCCCTCTCGGGCATGGATATTTGTGCCGTCTTTAGTATAAAGTAGTTGATAAGTAGTTTGAAAGTTTAGGGACTGATGACCCCGTAGTTAAGTCCCATAAGCTTAACAAACATTTGAACACTAAGGGATAGGGGGAAAATATAGGTATTGGGAAGGAGGTATTTGCAATTATTTATTTATTTTAATGTTTTTAAAGTTTTATTTATAAGTACTCAGGCAATATTCCTCCTTATGGGATAGTGATACTAAGGAGGCCATCGAAATACGAGTGCAGGATGGTCAAATCAATAAAGATAGCAGCCTTCAACTCAGTCAGGCTTGGAACCCTCTACTGATCATAGAGAAGAAAAAATGTCCCAGCAGACTGAGGTCCACGCCCGACGACGGCAGCGCGCAGACTGCAGGCCAGAGTTGGGACCTGGGCGCCACTCCTCCCACCACTACCAAGAGCCGAGGGGAGCGGTGGAGGGGGAACGCAAGCATATGTGAGGGGAACAGCGCAGCATTCGTCAGGCACCACCTGAAGATGGCAACGTGTTCGATTGCCGAAATATCGTGCAAGAACTACGATAAAACGCAGTTGGATACCCGAGACCTGTTTAACATAGGTCTCGTGTATTTGTGATCTGGTACGTACGATGTATCTTGGCTTATGCAAAATACCAATTTCGATCTGTTTAGTCGTACGGTTCGTTGCAACCTACAGGTATTCTACATTTGTGGAGTGCATATTGATACTTAGTAGTATGGTTATGTGTTAGGATTTGTTGTTGTTGTTGGTTGTTTTAAGGGGACTAAACAGCTAGGTTATCAGTACCCTGTTCCTAGCTGAGAGTCAGCTGTCAATAACGTAAAGATAAAACAATGCTCTGAAAATGACAACGCACATAAGGGACAGGTTGCCAATGGACAAACCACTGACAATACAAAACAAAGACACACAGAATTGGTAAAATAAAGTCACGAATAAAACTGGATAGCAGAGTACCTTGGCTGGCTGATCACAAAGAAACAGGATGAGCCAGCCATACTGCACTAAGAACCCCTAAGGGTGTGAAAAGGTAAAAAGCTGGATTGGTGGTGGCGAAAGATATCAGTCCACAGCACCCGCCGTTAGATAGAGTCATAAAAACCAGCAGCGCGGATAAAACTTAAAACTGCGTTAGCCATAGAGGCGTCGTCTCCTAAAGCTAAAGATAGCGCGTCTGGAATATTAAAAGATCGCCGCCAAGTCGGCTAAAAAGGGACAGTCCATCAGAAGATGGGCCACTGTTAACACTGCACCACATCGACACACGGGTGGAGCCTCACGCCGAAGGAGATACCCGTGGGTTAACCATGTGTGCCCAATACGGAGGCGGAAGAGGATGACTGACTCTCGGCGGATCGGCCGCAATGAAAATTTCCACAAAGCTGTGGACAGCTTCACTGCCAGAAGTTTGTTCAGTGCATTCGCCGTAGCCCACTCGGTGCTCCAAGCCTCGCGCACCTTCCGGTGCAACACCAGTTTAACATCCCGTTCCGTGACACCAATATTGAGAAATGGTCCCATAGTCGCCTGCTTGGCCAGTCGATCAACATGTTCATTCCCTGGTATGCCAACATGGCCTGGGGTCCACACAAAGACCACAAAACAGCCTGATTGGCATAGGGAGTGAACAGTATCCTGGATCGACCGCACTACTGGGTGGCGAGAGAAACCCTGGTCGATCGCTTGTAAGCCACTCAGGGAGTCAGTACAGATGACGAATGACCCCTTGGGCAGGCTTTGAGGTGTTGTAGAGCTCTGAGAATGGCGACCAGCTCGGCGGAGAAAATGCTACTTTCACAGGGCAGAGAATGCTGTTCCACGTGGTTGTCATGTAGAAACGCATACCCAGCACGGCCATCTACTACAGAACCATCTGTGTAAATGGCGTCTGCGGCATGGAACGACTCAAGCACTTGCAGAAACTGGTGACGGAGATGTATGGGAGAAACAGAGGCTTTCGATGCATGCGACAGGTCCAGACGTAGTTGTAAACGAGGAATGGACCAAGGAGGGGTGTGAAAGGAATAGTGGAAAGTGGTAGGTGATGGATAGGATGCGAGAGACGAAAGAAGGATATGAACACGGACCGAGATCGGGTAACCCGACCTGGGCCGTCGTGGAGGGGTAGGTAGTGCAGCGTCTGGAAAAATGAGCCGGCGATTCGGATGGAAGGGCGAGGCCTGAACACGAGCAACGTAAGAAGTTAGCAGGTGTTGCCTACGGAACCGCAGCGGGAGGACCCCAGCTTCGACGAGGAGGCTTGTCACTGGGCTTGTGCGAAAAGCCCCTGTCGCCAAACGGACACCACAATGTAAAATCGGGTCTAACGCCTGCAGTGCTGAAGGCGAGGCCGAATCTTAGACTATGCAGCCATAGTCTAGGCGCGACTGAATGAGTGCCTTGTAAAGTTGCAGGAGCGTTGGGCGTGAGACTCCCCAAACAGTGTGGCTGAGACAACGTAGGATGCTGAGGTGTCGCCAGCACTTTCGTTTCAGCTGGCGAAGGTGTTCCACCCAGGTGAGACGGTTGTCGAACAACATGCCTAGAAATGTGTGTGTTTCTACGACATGTAGCAGGTCTCCAGCTAAATAATGTTCGGGTTCCAGGTGTACTGCCCGACGTCGGCAAAAATGCATTACTCGGGTTTTCAACGCAGAGAACTGAAAACCGTGGGCAAACGCCCACGACTGCGCCTTTCGAATGGCTAGTTGCAACCGACGTTCACCAACACTGATGCTGGTGGAGCTAAAATACATGCAGAAGTCATCGGCATACAAGGAAGTGGATACCGATGACCCCACGACCGCCGCAAGGCCGTTGATACGACTAAAAATAAAGGGACACTGAGAACGGAACCCTGTGGGACTCCGTTCTCTTGACAATGAGGTGAGCTAAAACAACAACCAACACGAACTCTAAAAGAACGCAACGCCAGGAAATTTTTAATGAATATAGGAAGTGGACCTCGTAAACCCCAGTCATACAGCGTAGACAGGATATGATAGCGCCAGGTAGTGTCGTATGCTTTCCGCAGGTCGAAGAATACAGCAACCAGGTGTCGCGGCGACTAAATGCTGTACGGATTGCCGACTCCAGTGACACAATATTGTCGAAAGCGGAGCGGCCTTGACGGAACCCACCCTGTTGTGGCACCAAAAGTCCCCGGTCCTCGAGGATCCACATGAGCCTCCGATTCACCAACCGTTCGAGGAGCTTGCATGGAACGTTGGTGATGCTGATCGGGCGGTAGCTATCTGCCACCTGCGGATCTGCCCCAGGCTTCATCACCGGAATGATAATGCTTTCCCGCCAGGAGGACGGAAAAACACCCTCCCGCCATATCCGATTATGCAGGGTGAGAAGTTGGCTCTTGCCGTCCGCTGATAGGTGTCGGAGGAACTGGCTGTGAATGCGATCGGGTCCAGGGGAGGTATCTGGGCATGCAGCAAGGGCACCTTCAAACTCCCACTCAGTGAATGGAACGTTGTACGGTTCCGACGTCGCGTTTGAAATGAAAGGAAAGTCTGCACCATAAGCAGCATCTCTGAGGTGCGTGCAAAATGATCTGCCAGGTGCTCAGCGACGGCGACAGGGTCAGTACAGAGCGTACCCTGAACTCTGAGACACGGAATTCCCGCCGGTGGGCGGTGCCCAAAGAGGCGCCGAACCTGCGACCACACCTTGGAAGGAGAAGCGCGGGAACCAATGGAGGTGACGTACTTCTCCCAGGAAGCCCTCTTACTTTCTTGTATCAGTCGCCAGGCTCGTGCCCGGAGACGCTTGAAGGCTACAAGATGTTCGACACAAGGGTGGCGTCGGTGGCGCTGTAGTGCTCGCCGACGTTCCCTGATGGCCTCAGCGATCTCCGGTGTCCACCAGGGCACCGATCTACGATGGAGCGAACCGGACGTGGTGGGGACAGAGTTTTCGGCTGCAGAAACGACGGCCTCTGTGAACTGCTGAACGGCGGCATCAACATCAGCCGGAAAGGGAGAGGATATCACAGCAGCTGAGGAATAAGCTGGCCAGTCAGCCCTACGGAGGGCCAGCGAGGCAGGCGGTCGGCAGGCGAACACTGTGGTAGCGACAGGAAGATAGTAAAATGGTCGCTACTACACAGGTTGTCATGGACCCTCCAGGTGAGATGTGGAAGGAGGCCAGGGCTGCAGACAGACAAGTCTATTGCAGAAGAAGTACCATGCACTGTACTAAAGTGGGTAGGAGCACCGGTGTTTAGGAGGCAGAGATTCTGCTCTGACAGGAGAGACTCAACATCCCTACCCCGGGCCGAGGTCTGTGCGCCACCCCACAGTGTGTGGTGGGCATTGAAACCCCCAAAATAAGAAAGGGTGGGGGGAAGGTGGGCGACCAAGGCAGCGAGGTCTACCTGAGAGACAGCATCATCTGGTGGAAGGTAGACAGAGCAGATGGTAAAATCTCGTAATAACCGGAGCCGTACAGCAACGGCCTCTAGAGGTGTTTGCAGAGGCACAGCAGCACTAGGGACAGAAGTGTGGACATAAATACAGACGCCGCCGGAAACTCTGTTGTAGGCGTTTCAGTTCATAAAATAGCCCCGATAGCCTCGAAGGGCTGGGGTCCTCTCAACGGGGAACCACGTTTCCTGCAAGGCAAGACATATAGCAGGGAAGTGGCAGAGTAATTGCCGCAGCTCAGCCAGATGGCGGAAAAAACGGCCGCAATTCCACTGCAAGGTCCCCTTTGCAGCGTGCTGAATAGCCATAGTTTAAAGGTTTAACGGTTATTCAGCAGGGGCACCTGCTGCCAACTCTGCAGACTCTTCAGGATCCAGAACCATCGGTTCTGGCGACCCAAGTATGGCAAGATCCTCAGGCGACGCGAGGATCTCCACCTCATCTTCAGAGGCCGAAGATGTGATGGAACGTTCCTTCCGAATCGCCGAGGCTCCTTTGTGTCCGTCTTCTTCTTCTTAATTTTCTTTTTGCCCTCTCACTGGCCCTTTGGTGTTAAGGGCTGGGAGGACTTCACAGGAGTGGCATCAGGCACCTTCGAAGAGCCAGAAGCCCTTCGACCAGCACGCTTCGGATCCTTCAGCCAAAGGCTGGGATCCCCTGGTGCACCCTGGGACTCCCCAGAAGGGAGCGGCCTGCCGCAGTGACTGAGGAGACTGAGGCGCGTCAGTCACAATCTGCACGGCCACTATGGTCGGGGGTTCGAATCCCCCCTCGGGCATGGATATTTGTGCTGTCCTAGTTCGTAAGTAGTTCATAAGTAGTTTGTAAGTTTAGGGACTGATGACCCCGTAGTTAAGTCCCATAAGCTTTACAAACATTTGAACATTTTAGAAGCGAGCGTCCCAAAGGACCCCTTCCAAGGGAGAGGTGCCGGAGGAAGCTGTTGCTTCTCCTGCTGGGGGTTGGGGACTGGTGTCCCCGATGGTTGTGGGGAAGTTGCCCCCACAACAGGTGCTGCAGCAGCAGATGGAGTATCGCCCCCACCTAACGAAGGGGCAGTGGTAGTTTTGTGGCCTCTAGGGCCCACAGAAAGAAGCGATACCTTGGTAGGTGTCGTACCCGTAGTGTGCGGGGACGACGGTACTACAGCGTAGGAGGTATTCATATTCACCGGATGGAGTCGCTCATATTTCTATCTCGCCTCATTGTACGAAAGGCGGTCCAAGGTCTTAATTTCCATAATTTTCCTTTCTTTGTGTAGGACTTTACAGTCTGGGGAGCACGGTGGATGCAGCTGGTTACAGTTCACACAGACGGGAGGTGGGGTGCAGGGAGCGTCCGGATGAGATGGACGTCCACATTCCCTGCACACAGGACTAGAAGTGCACCGGGAGGACATATGCCCAAATTTCCAGCACCTGAAGCACCTCATAGGGGGCGGGACATACGGTGTGACATCGCACCGGTAGATCATTACCTCGACCTTCTTGGGCAGTGTATCGCTCTCAAAGGCCAGGATGAATGCACTGGTGGCAACCCTGTTATCTTTTGGTCCCCTATAAACACGTATGACAAAGTGAACACCTCTGCGTTCCAGGTTGGTACATAGCTCTTCATCGGACTATGACAATAAGTCTTGATGGTAGATACGGCCTTGGACCATATTGAGAGTCTTGTGGGGCGTGACACTGACAGGAATATCACCCAGCTTGTCACAGGCCAATAATGCCCTGGACTGGGCTGGGGATGCCGTCTGTATCAGAACAGCCCCACTTCTCATTTTCGAGAAAGACTCCATCTCACCATACTTGTCCTCGAGATGGTCAACGAAGAACTGCGGTTTGGTGGACAAGAAAGAGTCTCCATCAGTCCGGGAAAAGAACAAGGTATCGCGGCGAGTATGGATCTGAACTGCGTAAAGCTTTGCGCTCTTCCCATGGCGTAGCCAGAGAAGGGAACGTCTTAGGGTCGTATGCTGTTGCATCAAAATCTGACTTTCCTCGCTTAGAAACGGCGTTTTTGCGACCACCCACGCTATTTATTGCTCATTTCATTTCCGTCCCACGAGCAGCTAGGGAAAAGAGGACCACCCAGGCAGAGCCCCGCTTGCCTGGGTAAGCCTTGTACAAATGAGGTGCGGCAGGTTCCTCAGAGGTTGCTCGCTAGCGGCTGTTCAACCTCAACAGCCATGCATCTCCTCGGCACGTAGCACACCTTGAAATTGAGGTTTTTTTTTATAGAGGTTTGTATCGTCCTCGGGACCCGGGCGATTAAGCCAAGATCCCCGGGCTCTGAAACGTACAACGTTCCACCGTCGCGCCGAACGATGGTCGTTGAGGCACGCACAGAGCTTACGGTGTAGCGGACTGTTGCGCGACACAGCCCACAGCTCAGGACCCCGGGTTCGCCAAGCCCGTACTCAGCAAGTTAATGCTGAGCCCCTGAGGGTGTGTGTTAGGACTGTGGTGTATTTATCTCGTCTTTTAGTGGTGTTTACTTTATGAATGGACGACTCTCGGTGGCGTATCAGAGACGCTTGCCATGATAAATTGTTGTTCTTCGGTCGAGAAGCATCTATTTCAATAAACCCTATGGTTAGGTAATTTAAAGCAGGGTAGTTACACTTTTTGGGGTCCGTCTCTAAAGGATTGCTCTTGGCATTCAGTAAAAATGTTTTGGTGGTATATTAGTTCAAAATGATGTATACTATTTTGCGTTGTTGGTTGTAAGGATTATATATATATAACAAAAGAGATTGGTGTTGATCTGGATCATTCCTTGTTAGCTGTTCTATGTGTGTCATTCATTTTTACGATATAATTGGGTGTGTTACAGATGTTTGCACAAAGCTACAACAAAAATAAATTAAAAAAATAAACAAACCCTTTTCTATACCTTTTTAAGGTAAATAGACCCACAGATCAAAGAAATACACATCAAAACCTTCAATTGCTTTTCTATTAAGACAGCGGAACGATCTTCGAATTATGCTTTAGTGTAATATTGCAGCTGGAGAACTATTTAAATCCAAATACATCACGAAGTAGTACGACTCCTACAACTAACCACGTCTCTATGTTTAAGAGAAAATCGCGTCGATAGCTCAGACATTTAGACACCACGCAGATAAGTATAACATGAAAAAGCTTGATTTATCTTACCACTCGATCATTTGAATGTTAGATCAGGGTTTAGAGGGTGAAGCAGAGCTGATAAAATAGACTATAAACGCCTCTAATTAGGGTCAGGACTATACTGACCACAGAATCGAACAATCATCGAATGTGTTTTCCAAATAGAGGGCGAAGCAGACATTAATGACCACAAAGCATACCTCTGAGAACCCGATAAAAACACTCAATGGAGAGACAGAACACTATCTTCGTTATTCAACTCTTATTACATATATCGTATACACCAACCGACCCTACAGAATATATCTATAGTAACAACAGTCTACAGTATTCTTAACCATCCAGAGCAATTTAGTTGAACCTTGTAGAATCAATAACACTGCACAATCAGTATAAGGTATCTTACGATGCCAGCCGACAACTCGTGAGAGTCATCTACACACACCACTAAAGGGCAAAAGGTCCGTTAACAGAAGAATATTCCTACATTGCTTATATTCGCAACCAAAAACACGAAACATTGTGCACAGGCACGAAAAACTTAAAATGCAACAGATCGATTCATCGCTTTTTTAGGGTAAATCAAGCTACTGACCACAAAAATTCACATCACAACTAACGGATCATGTCCTAGTATGACTCCAACTCGTTCTCGAAATTATGCTTTTGAGTGACATTTCTAGGCGAAGGACCCCTATAAGTGTGATAGGTACAACACATCCTTCGATTCCAGATATTTTCTTCGAGACGTGCATAGAGACAGATTGATCATGTGACAGAGTTTTTAGGCAAATCAAGCCACTTAACACAAAGTTCACGCCACAGCCAGCGGATCTTCTGCCATCAAGAGTCCAGGATGATCCCCAAATGATGCTTTTGAGTGGTACCTGCAGGTGGAGGACCAAATGACCTGCATATTGGCGTGTCACTTCTCCCACGCGCAGTGCCAAATTCCGACACATGCGCGGCGCGAGGTGCAAAACGCAGCGGAAAATTATTTACACGGAAGCGGGCCGTCACATTGCATGTACCACATACCCTCAAAACTTACACTCTGTTAGGGGAACTGTTATATACATTACACGAGCTGGGGATTTTTTTGCAATTTGTTATAAACAATAATTTCCACGGGCTCGGAAATATTAGCATTTTGTTATAAACATTTACAATATTTACGTGAGCTGGGGGAAAAATTTATTGTTAACATTTATTCGAGCTGGGGAATATTAACATTTTATTGAGCAATTAATTTAGCAATTTGAATCTCAACACCCATCAAATGATTTTTTTTAGACTCAACTGTTTGGTGTGTAATATGGGTTACGTAATCAGTCTGTGCCAGTACCCCTGTCAATTGATTTTTATGACTACTCAGCAGTCTGGTGGCCTATCACACTTACGTAATATGATACCCTCGTGACGTCATCAGTCTTGCCTCATACCACTGTCATTCCACTACTAGTTTTCAGTCTATACAAGTAATTCCTTGTAGTTCATTCTCTTACATTTACATCTCTTACGGCGACAATAATTGGTGTATTATTTAATGACATACTATCCCATCGTAGAAGATTCGATCAAGTTGACGAAGGTCAATTTCAAATTCAGTGTTACAAAGTTTGTAAACATATTGGACCAAACTGACCAAACTTCTATGGTCATCAGACCCTATACTTACAAAATAGATAAACTAACTAACATTAAGGATAACACACACATCTATGTCCGAGGGAGGACTCGAAGCTCCAGTGGGAACGGCCGCCCAGTGCAAAACATGTCGCCTTAGACCACGCGGCAAAGCACAATTTCAACTGAAACACTATCAATTAATGAAAAATGCAACTTATTTCAAATAAGCTCTCTAAAATGTTCAAATGTTTGTATAGCTTATGGGACTTAACTACGGGGTCATCAAATGTTCAAATGTTTGTATAGCTTATGGAACTTAACTATGGGGTCATCAAACTCGAAACTTACAAACTACTTATGAACTAGCTAATCCTAAGGACGGCACAAATATCCATGCCCGAGGGGGGATTCGAACCCCCGACCGTAGTGGCCGTGCAGACCGTGATTGGAGCGCCTCAGTCCCCTCGGCCACCGCGGCCGGCTAAGCTCTCTAAAACATAAATTAGCCACCCCTAGAGAAATTACTGTAAGCATCGTTTAATACCGTGTCATTCCGCCGATGCACTTGATAATATCGTGGATTTGATTAGCAAGTGAGTCCACAGGGTTGCGAAGTTGCTGAGTCATTCGATGAGGATACAACAGTGCACCAAACTACGCCGCTGTTGCAACATGCCCTACACAATTTGTATGGGGGCCAGTGGGGATGTAATAGAGTGGGCGAGTGGGCACAGAGCATGGCACATTTTCTTTCATCCTGTCTGAAAACAGCATGCTCACAATTGGCTCTGCCTTACAAATTGGGATGGACTTTGGTTCGATGGCAACAGCAACTGATTGATGTACAACCGTGAAAGACGGCTGTCTGCCGTCTTCCCCAGGTTTTTAACTTGCTAAACGAGAACCCCTTTCGTTCAGAGGCATGAGATATAGCATTCCATTTCACGTTTTTAAATGTTAGTTTCTGTAATATTGCTGGGATTTTGTTATGCTAATAATTATCATTGTGTCTATGAATGTGGCAAGATGAACGGTTTCTCCATGATGTTGCTGTCCCTGTGAGAATGTGTACTTTATTCTGTATGTCCATGTATGAGAATCTCCTAACATGGGAGCCTGAGAGTATGTATAAGAAATTTCGTCGTCAGCTGCTGGCTGCTCGGTACTAGTGTTTCTCTGGCTTTGTATCGATAGGTAGTGGTTACCAGCCTTTGCTTTTGATGCTACCAAAGACGTTCCCCCACCCTCTGGTACAAGTTGGGTTGGTAATGCCCGCTAGCGAGCTTCGACAGGACGTGTGAGTTTAAGCTCTCGCCACCACCGCGTTTTTTTTTTTGCCAATTTCCGGTGGATTTCCGGTGGTGACGGGCACTTGAGATCCGATCTGGTCATTCTGTGGCTGTGCTTCGACCTGGTAAGACGTTCTGATTTTCTTTCCTCTGTTGAGGTGGTTGCGATTCAATGTCTGCTTTGTTAGACTTCTGATCTTAGATCCATTTTTCGGGATACGTTTCTCTGATCATGTACGAAAATGTATTCAATTTCATTTAGGTGATTTTGCATAGGTAAACACGGTGAATATGCAACTAATGGTTTGATAACAGCTGTGAATCGGTGACCTGTGTGAGACTAGCTGGGGTCTATGAACTCTGTTTAATTTCTTTCTAGCTTTGTGTAACGGGACTAATATGGGGGAATATTTTTATTCTGTATAGTGCATGTGAAATATTCGTTTCCGTTTCCTCCTTCCACGAGTGATATGTACTCCCCATGGTGCGTTCTTAGAACAAAGCCTTCAGCTACTCCTGCGTCTGTTTCTAGACCCTTCAGGCAAGTAATCATGTTTGTATCTTTTTGATTTTCCTTATTACATCGCGATCTCCTCTCTGTCTATTTTAAATTGCTGTTTTGTTTACAAACTTGTACTTTGCATTCAGACCCCCCCCCCAGTAAATTCTCTTATAGCCTTGTACAACCCCCTTTATTAGCTTGCTTATGAAATACTACGTATTTCTAGGGGCTGCATGCCGTATTTCTTCGTTGATTTACTCCGATTTTGAATTTATTCCACTTTTCTGGTTTGTGAAGACCAGACTTCGTCTATCCGTGAAAAACCTTCCAAATCGTGTCTAATTGTATTTATTTAGCTTCCTTATGATATCTTACGCATTTCTAAGGGTTGCATGCCGTAGCTATGTTTCTTTATTTTTCAGAAATTGAATTTTTGTATTTTTACTAGTTTTCGGTACAACGTGGCTCCGAACTCCGACTTCAACGGTTTATAGCTAGCCACTTGAATTCTCGCCACTGCTCACACACCAGTGCCTTCCTATTGTGTATTCTTGCTTCGTAATCCGTGATTCCGTTGGTTTTTGTTGAAATGAATACGATCTTTAAGCACTTCGCCTTTAGTGGGGTGCGAATATGTAATGTAGCAGACACGTGCCGTGTGTCTCAATAATTCCACTTCCTCACGGTTTGATCTGAATGGAAATTAATCTCGCTATTATCGTGTATCATCTCAAGTAAAGAAAGACAGACCAGAGCGACCTACGAAGTTTATTTTTACTTGTGTTGTGTGGTACATCCTGGTTCGCTGAATTTCGCCTACGATAGCGCCGCGTGCTTCTGCTTCGTATCAGCACGCTGAGTTGGATGAGTTTCGCTTTGCTTCGCGCGTGTGAGTGGTTGAATGTTTGTTGATTGTAAATCCCCCCCCCCCCCCCGACGATGTTCAGTTCAGATTACTTTAAGTGAGTTTTCAATGTGATGCACTTTTATTGTTTAACAAAATTGGTTCCCCCACTTTCTCATGTTTGAACTGAATAAATAATTTATTGTCACTGAAATTTCATCCTACTTTTGTATATTTGTTAATGAATACCTTCCCCTTTTCTTTAATGCTGTTTTTCACCAGTGCTGAGAGCTAATTCAGATGTATGTTACCATATTTTAAATTCCGTTACGCCATAAATGTTCTCACAGCCATCTTCATGAAATAGTTTAGTTCGGGGTGGGTTGTATATAAATGATTGTGTGTAATTTTCGTGATCTACGAGTGTGTTGGCCACCGTCTCTTTATCTTCTTGCTGATAAAGTAAATTTTGAGTCAGTTCTAAATTCTGGGGCCAGGGAACAAGATTGTTGCAGGAAGTAGTTAGTAGTTCACGCGAATCCTTTAGCTGGATTTTTATGGTCAGAATTATTCGTTTGAAGTAACCTTTTAACTGGCTCCTTTCAGCTAGAGTTATTTTTACAATTACCGGTGGTCTTTCAACCGTAAAACGTGCCTCCGGTCCTTCACAGTCAGGATGTCCCCCAAACACAATTTTGATGTCTACACCACTACCTAAAGACACGCCGAGAAACGCAAACCACTCCAGGAGCTTCCCTAGCCGTATAGCTGGAGGCACAACCAAATACGAGCGCCAATTATCGTTAGGGAGCTGTATTTACTTGTGGTTACCCCCTCCTGAAACATAAATATCGCACTGCTCAAATAATATACCATGACTACTTGTGTGACTTGCAATTACACTAAGTGATTAGAGAGAAACCGCGACGTGTCACAGACAGACGGGGTACATAAGGTCTCTTTCTTTCCTGAGTTTTTATAGTCATTATTGGTGTTAATGGTAGGCTTAATTATTTACTTAACCCAAAGGATCTCTTTCAGTATAAAACGTGATGCAGTCATATCCTGTTCAATGATTTTTTTCCTCCTAAACTACAGAATTGTGGAAGATTACACAGTAATTAATCTTAGTTTATTTTATCTACAAGTGGAAAGACTATTCAGCGGATATGAGGATTGTTTAGTTAGAGGTACAAATAAAGAGAAATTTTCTGGCATCCGGTATAAGAAAATCAATACTGACTCACATTCTGTCGTTTACTTTCTGTAATGAAGAATGTGATTAATGGAACTTCTGCTTTAATGAAAAATTGCTCGAATTTGCGAGAGAATGTGATCGTTAGTTGGTCTTAAACAAGAAGAACAGAACACTGTATGCATTTTAAGATTTTTTTAAAAATTACTCTTAAGATAAAATACAAATGCAACATTCGCAATACAATTAGCACCCGCGGTTTGATTCTGAAGTCTGCCTATACGCTTGCACTTTCTAAAATTCAGTAGTAAGTAGTCGAAGTTGATTCAGATGTGAGAAACGTCGCATGATTCATCCAAAATTCGTTAATGCAAATGAAGGCTTAAAAATGTATCTCACACAGGGCAAGCGCTGGAGATGTTATCAACTTTTCTCGTGAGAAGCGGAACAGCGGCACCTGCGTGCATTCCCTGTGGCACAGTTTTCTAAAGTGGTTGTTCTTAAAAGATGTTTTGGAGTAGAATAGCTCAGATCGTATCGTAACCACTACGGTAATTGCTATCTCTTACTTTAATCGGTTTTAAATAAGAGTTTGTTGCAGTAGGATGAAGGAAAATTGAGATATCCCGTAATTACTGTAAGATGAAAAACGAATCACAGACAACCCGCCCTGTTAGCCGTGTGGTCTAACGCACCGCTTTCCTGTACGGGGAGGCGTACCGGCCCCAGTTCGAATCAGCCCGGCGGATTAAGGTAATGGGTCGGAGTGCCGGCCAGCCTGGATGTGGTTTTTAGGCAGTTTTCTACATCCCCCTAGGTGAATACCGGGATGGCCCCAAAGTCCCGCCTCAGTTACACGATTCGCAAACATTTCGTAACACTTTCATACACATCTCACACTATACGCAGACATTTAAGGTACACATTTCCTCCTGGGGAGGGAGGGTGGGGGCATGTGGTGGCGGCAGGAAGGGTATCCGGCCACCCCGTCAGTATTAACACATGCCAAATCTGCGTTTAACACAGTGCAGACCCTGCATGTGCGGGAGAAGGGCTAAAGACATAGATCGAAAAAACGAATCACAGACCACTACAGAGCGGTTTGAAAGTAACGGTTACTTCTATCCCTTCCTTCCAATCTTACAGTTGTTGCCTATATTCAGGTTTTATACTGTGACTGACGCAGCCTTTATTTGGGTATAGCTGTGGTGTATCTTATTTCTTGTATATATTTTTCAGTGTGATTTTGGAAATCGAAACCACTAGATAAGGAAAGTACGAATATATTAGAATAATAAGTAGGGGGTGGGGGACTGAGGCGCTTCAGTCACGGTCTGCACGGCCACTACGGTCGGGGGTTCGAATCCCCCCTCGGGCATGGATATTTGTGCCGTCCTTAGTTGTAGGTAGTTCATAAGTAGTTTGTAAGTTTAGGGACTGATGACCCCGTAGTTAAGTCCCTTAAGGTTAACAAACATTTGAACATTTAGAATAATAAGTAGAACTAATCATGTTCCATATGAAGGCGAAATGAAAATTTGTTTGCAGTCTCATAAATGGATATTCAGTAATAATACGAATTCCGTTGTACACAGGGAAAATTGTGAAGAAGTTGAAGACCATTTAAAGTGTCTGACAGATGATTTGAATTTTTTTTTTTTTTTTTTTTGGTAGATCTACGTATAATGTTCGGCTTTGTACCTAGTGATAACCAACCAATGATCATAATTCATTATTATATCAAGTTAATTGCATGTCCCTCTCGTTATGTTGTTGTTGTGGTCTTCAGTCCGCATACTGCTTTGATGCAGCTCTCCACGCTACCCTGTCCTGTGCAAGTCTCTTCATCTGAGAATACTTTCGGCAACCTACATCCTTTTGAATCTGCTTACTATATTCGTCCCTCGGTCTCTCTCTACGATTTTTACCCCACACGCTTCCTTCTAATGCTAAGTTGACAATTCCTTGATGTCTCAGGATGTGTCCAATCAATCTGTTCCTTCTCTTAGTCATTATATGCAAGAAACTCCTTTTCTCCCCAATTCGGTTAAGCACCTCCTCATTAGTTACGTGATCCACCCATCAAATTTTCATCATTCGTCTGTAGCACCACATTTCAAAAGCGTCTATCATCTTTTTGTCTGAACTCCTTATCGTCCACGTTTCACTCCCATACAATGCTACACTCCAGACAAATGCTTTAAGAAAGGACTTCCTAACATTTAAATTAATATTGGATATTAACAAATTTCGCTTCTTCAGAAACGCTTTTCTTCCCATAGATATTCTGCATTTTATATCTTCTTTACTTCGGCAATCAGAAGTTATCTTGCTACCCAAATAACAGAATTTATCTATTACTTTTATTGTCTCATTACCCAATCTAATTCCTTCAGCCTGATTTTCTGACATTACATTCCATTACCTTCGTTTTACTCTTGTTAATGTTCATCTGATATCTTCCTTTCAAGACACTGTCCATCCCATTCAAGAGCTCTTCCAGATCTTTTGCGGTCTCTGACAGAATCACTATGTCATCGGCAAACCGCAAACTTTTTATTCCTTCTCCCTGCACTTTAATGCCCTCTCCAAATTTCTCCTTCCATTCCTTCACTGCCTGCTCAATGTACAGATTGAACAACATTGGGGAATGGCTACAACCCTGTCTTACTCCCTTCCCAACCTATGCGTCCCTTTCTTGCCCTTCGACTCTAATAACCGCTGTCTGGTTTTTGTATAGGTTGAATATAACTCTTCGCTCCCTATATTTTACCCCTGATACCTTCAGAATTGGAAGAGTGTATTCCAGTCGACATTGTCAAAAGCTTTCTCCAAATCGACAAACGCTAAAAACGTAGATTTGCCTTTCCTTAGCCTATCTTCTAAGATAAGTCGTGATGTGAGTATTGCCTCTCGTGTTCCTACGTTTCTCCTAAATCCAAACTGATCTTCCCCGAGGTTGGATTCCACAAGCTTTTCCATTCGTCTGTAAATAGTTCGTGTTAGTATTTTCAAACCATGACTTATTAAACTGATAGTTCTGTAATTTTCACACTTGTCTGCACTTACTTTCTTTGGAATTGGAATTAAAATTTTCTTCTTGAAGTCGGAGGGCATTTCCCCTGTCCCATACATCTTGCATACCAGGTGATACAATTTTTTTATGACTGGCGCTCTGTCAAATTCTTCTCGCAGTATCATATCTCCTATCTCATCTTCTTCCACTTCGTCTTCCATTTCTAGAATACTGCTTTCAAGTTTATTTCCTTTGTATAGGCCCTCTATATATTCCTTCCACAGTTCAGCCTTCCCCTCTTTGCTTAGTACTGGTTTTCCGTGTGAGTTCTTGATATTCATACAGCTGCTTTTCTTGTCTCCAAATATCTCTTTTATTTTCCTGTAGACGGTACCTATCTTCCCCCTAGTTATGCAATCTTCTACGGTACTGCATTTGTCCTCTAGCCACTCCTGCTTAGCCATTCTGCATTTACTGTCAATCTCATTTTTCAGACATTTGTACTCCCTTTTTCCTGTTTCACTAGCTGAATTTTTATATTTTCTCCTATCATCAATTAAGTTCAGTATATCCTGTGTTACCCAGGGATTTCTATTAGGCCTTGTCCTTCTGCCTATATGGTCCTCCGCAGCCTTCACTACCCTATTTCTCAGAGCTACCCATTCTTCTTCTCTTGTATTACTTTCCCCCGTTTCAGCCAATCCTTGCCTAATGCTCCCTCTGAAACTCTCAACCACCTCTGGTTCCTTCAATTTGTCCAGGTTCTATCTCCTAACCTTTATACCTTTCTGCGGTCTCTTAAGTTCAAATGTTCAAATGTTTTTATAGTCTATGGGACTTAACTACGGGGTCATCAGTCCCTAAACTTACAAACTACTTATGAACTACGTACGAACTAGGACGGCACAAATATCCATGCCCGAGGGGGGATTCAAACCCCCGACCGTAGTGGCCGTGCAGAACGTGACTGGAGCGCCTCAGTCTCCTCGGCCACCGCGGCCGGCGTCTCTTAAGTTTTAATTTGTAGTTCATAACCAATAAGTTATGGTCAGAGTCTATATCTGCCCCTAAAAACGTAAACTTATATCACAACTCAGATTCTTGGACAAAGCAGAACACGAGCTATCTGAATTAAAAGCACACACGGTTACGAACATTAACCCTTGTGTCGTTTATAATTACAGTAAGAAATGTGCTGGGAAGAAGCGTGTGTATATTTGTGTGAGAGGGGGAGCACCCCCTGTGCGCTTTGTTCTTCTGTTCCTCGTTAACTTGTCGACTATTTGTTCACCACCCTTATCGCTTACGGCAATGTATGTTTATTTTCACTACTTTACCCTTCTATTCGTATGTGGAGATGTACTTTAACGTCAGCTTTAAAGTCTCCAAGAAAAATAACCGATATTGCCACTCTGGACAATAAATGTACAGGTTGCGGACCTCCCATGCTGTATTAGTAGCCACGGTCTCGTATTGTTAGCCAATAAACAGATTTTAATAATACATAAAAGTGTATTTTTGTGCAAACATACACTTTTTAAACGGAATAATGCCTATTGACAGCTCCTCAAGACTCACTTTCCTCAGTATACTCTGGTGGATAACTCAGACCAGAATGCGATTCTTGCAAGACAACGATTCTTAGGTATTCGCAAAGAGGACTGGGATTCGGCCAAGGAGTGTGTCGATTTCAGTAAGGTCCGATGGGCAGTGGGAATATTTCAACCGTTCAAGTCACCTGGCCCCGATGGAATCTTTCCAGCTCTCCTGCAACAAGCAGGAGAAAATCTTATTAGATTCCTATGCAGATTATTTAGGGTTAGCCTAGCAGCAGGAATCATTACCAATGCCTGGAGGGCAGTGAAGGTTGTCTTCATTCCAAAACTAGGGAGAATTGATCATACCAAGGCCAAGGATATGAGACCAATCAGCCTGTCCTCCTTCATTCTTAAGACATTGGAAAAGCTGGTTAATGTGCATGTTGGAGAAAGGAGGTTAAGTAGGGCTCTTCTACATTCAAACCAACATGCATATCAGCCAGGTAAATCATGTGAGACAGCTCTCCACCAACTCGTTGGGAAGGTGGAGAAAGCACTACACTTTCAGGAAATAGCCCTCTGTATCTTCCTGGACATCAAGGGGGCTTTTAGCAACACGACCTTCGATTCCATGGTTAGGGCAGCAGAGGTGCATGACCTAGGGACCAGTATATGTAGGTGGACTAGGGCCATGCTCAGTGGAAGAAAGATAGAGGCTACCATGATGAATGAAGAAATGGTAATCAACACCACTAGGGGTTGCCTGCAAGGAGGAATTCTTTCCCCTTTATTGTGGAATCTAGTGGTGAACGATCTCATTGGAGAATTAAACTCTAGGCAGTACTTTTGCCAAGGATATGCAGATGATCTTGTCATAGTAATACTTGGCAAATTTGCTGACACAGCCAAGAATGACACAAGGTGCGTTGGACATTGAGCAAGACTGGTGCAGAAAACAGGATCTGGGGGTTAGTCCTAAGAGGAGTGTTGTTGTACCATTCACAAAGAAGCATATCCAACATTCAAGTTGGAATCTAAAGCTTTTCAATGAAGCGCTACCTGTGAAGGGGACAGTAAAATATCTATGGGTTACCTTAGATGAGAAACTGACATGGACCCCTCAGATTAGGAATATTTGCTCCAAGGCAAAAGGTACTTTGGTAAGTACCAGGAGAGCTTGTGGCAAAAATTGGGGCCTGAGCCCCAAGGGTATGCACTGGATATACACCACACTGATTAGACCCAGGATCACCTGTGGGGCGGTCGTGTGGTGGAAGAAGGTAGAACAGCAGGTTGCTGCTAAGGAGCTTGGTAAGGTGCAGAGATTAGCCTGCTTAGCCATAACAGGCGGAATTAGCAGCACACCAACTGCTGGGATGGAAACCATGTTGGATATGCCCCCATTACACCTTTGTTTCAAGATGGAGGCAGCAGCTGGTGCATACAGACTCAAAACTGGCAAAAACTGGAACTCTTTGGGATATCCAGAATCACACACTAAAATAGTGAGTGAGGTAAATATAGGAAAGGCTGCTTCAACAAGCCTTTCAATACAACAATTGGAAGTAGGGAGCAGTGGGAGAAAATAGTTCGACACCGTACGGGGGATATTGTCTGATTCACTGACGGGTCAAAATCAGACCAAGGCGTCGGGGCCGGGGTATACGGGGTGCAGCCAAGACTGGAGGGCGTCATCTCTCTAAGGAAACTAGCCTCAGTATTCCAGGCCGAAATCACTGCCATCAGGGCGTGTGTGGAGGAGAATTTGCGTAGGTACTACAAAGACCGTAGCATCTATATCTATTCTGATAGCCAGGCAGCCCTGAGATCACTGGCAGCTCCTGCAACAAAGTCTAAAATTGTTGCAGAATGTCACAGGGTTCTGGTGGAGCTATGGGAAAGCAATAGAGTAAACCTATTGTGGGTCCCTGGCCACTCGGGGATCAGTGGCGACGAAAATGCCGACAGATTAGCCAGTATGGGGGCAGAGACTCCATTTATTGGACTGGAACCTGTCCTGACAATCACCAAGGCAATGATCAAATTGGAGCTACGTAACTGGCTCAGAAGACAGCACGTGGAATATTGGACCAAAGTCTATCAACAAAAACATGGCAAGGTAATGATGCCAAAGTCATGTTTTAAAAGAAGCTCTGCAATCCTGGGTCTGAACAGGAGAGAGATTAGACTCATGGTTGGATTGCTGAAAGGCCATGGGAATTTCAAAAAACACCTACATACAATGGGAATAACAGAAGAGAACCCTAAAAGTAGGATCTGTGATGAGGGTGATGAAACTGCATCTAATCTTCGAATGCATTGAATTGGAGAGTAAAAGGCACAGAACATTTGGGACAACCAGAACTGAAGAAATTGTGTCTAATAAAGAACTGTTAAAGGGACTCCTTGCACTGTTCAAGGGCATTGGTTGGCTTTACCAGATATACATGGAGCGATACCGCACAATAAAGTTAGTTTCGGTGCGGGCAGTGGCGGGTTGGACCAAGACTGTTTTGGTTTCCCTGAGAAAATCAAATCAAATCAATCTGAATTAATAGCACACACGGTTACGAACATTGACCTTTGTGTGGTTTATAATTGGGCGTCATTAGCTTACAATAAGAAATGTGCTGGGAAGAAGCGTGTGTATATTTGTGTGAGAGCGGGAGCACCCCCTGTGCGCTTTGTTCTTCTGTTCCTCGTTTACTTGTCGACTATTTGTTCATCACCCTTATCGCTTACGAAAATGTATGTTTGTTTTCACTACTTTGCCCTTCTATTCGTATGTGGAGATGTACTTTAACATCAACTTTAAAGTCTCCAAGAAAAATAACCGATATTGCCACTCTGGACAATAAATGTACAGGTTGCGGTCCTCCCATGCTGTATTAGTAGCCAGGGTCACGTATTGTTAGCCAATAAACAGATTTTAATAATACATAAAAGTGTATTTTTGTGCAAACATACACTTTTTAAACGGAATAATGCCTATTGACAGTAACACACAAAAAGTAGGGTGAACTAAAACGTTCCATAATTTTTTTTTCAGAACTCTAGTGCCATTAATTTACAAAATATCGTATTGTCCAAATTTTCCAATCTTCTTTGCCCCATGCAATCTGCGTGGTGGCTAGGTGCTGTGTTGTTATGTCTGCTTACATCAAGTGAATTGCGACTGGTTATTCAGTGTATATCAAACCAAGCCGTATGTTGTGATGTGATTTACCATTGCAAAAAAAAGGTCGATAGGCTCAAGGAAAACTGACATTCTAATCTACCCTACTTTTATTTTGACAATGTCAAAGATACCTTTCCAAGTGAAGAAGTGTATATTTGACAAAAATAAACTTTCTATGTGTTATTAAAATCTATTTATCGTCTAACAACACTAGACCCTGATTATCAGTCCATCCTGTAAAAACCGTACTTTCAATTTCCACAATATTTTCGGTGCTAGTTTTATGTGATTTACTTTGCATTTCTAGTCGCACACGAAGACTGTTGTCATTCATAAAATACAGCGACGTGGTAAACCCAATGCAAACGGTAAAGCAAGAAAGGATAACAGGCTTAGCGCCAAAGGTAGACAAAGTTGTACAGATCATCTAAGTGGAGCCCAGACTTCGGCTTCTGCAAAAGCGACGGATACAGCGCACGATAATATATTTACCATCTTCTTTTAACATCCGTGATTTAAAATGCTTAACTACCTTCAAACGTTGCGTAATGTAAGATTAATTTTAAGATGGATTATGTGAACAACATGACTAAAATTTTAATTCCCAGTTTTCTTCATCACTGATTCTCATATTACGTTGTATATATATATAAATAAACTCCTAACATTGAACCAGAAGATAATTTCAATTATTTACTTGTGTATATTATCTCTATGAAGCATATAATGAGTCTAGAACTCTTCCAGAAACGCAAACTAAAGGCTCGGAAGCTTTTATAGAGGCCTTTACTCACGAGACCGAAAATCGAGCCTGCGTTACGACGACCGTGGAGCATATTACCATATTTCTGCCTCCGAAGCCTGACGTTTCTTTTGCATATACCCAGTGAGACATTTATCGATTGGGAGCAGGTGAGTTCCAAGCAGATAAAACTGCCATCCAGCTTTTCTGGCAAATGAATACTTCGGGGCGAAAATGGAAACGTTCATTATCATCCATAATTTCCACCATAGCTGCAGACATATTCGTGCGTATAAAGGAAATGAGGTACTATTGATCTGCGTCAAACAGATTTCTTGACTTACTTGTGTTACGCTTTGCAGAATAGCAAATGTTTATCATAGAAATTACTGACAATCTATTTTTCATGCTACTTTATTACCACATACATTTATCAAAAAGGAAATAAAACACAAATTAAAACTGATTTCTCCGTCATTGTTCGTCATAAAACGCTAATAAGTAAAAAAAAGGTAATTATGTATATTACGCAATAATATGACAGTGTTTCGTGTTTGTACGTTTCCATACGAGTAAACACAACTTTAAACGCAACAACTATTGCAATTATTGCTTAAGGATTGTGATATGGTATTACAAAATGTGCACCTGGCAACTTTAACATACATGCTGCCTTTTAAATCTTTTAGAACTTCTCTCGAACTGCATTCTTTGTTTATATAAGTTTTTTCAATACTTTACGATTGTTCTTGAGAACTTATAATACTGTCTGGTAAATAGTTGTAAAATAAAGATAGCTACGAAACACTTTACTTGAACAATCAAGAGTTTATTTATTTTCTGATTAAACCATTAACATGCAGTAGCAAGTTGAATAACGTTTAGTATCCCGGAGCTTTGCACATTTCATTTCGTTGTATCCTTGATTGCAAAGAGCAGTGTTGAGATTAGCGCTTGACAGCATCCAGTAAAGCACGATGTTTCGAATAATACCTCATCAGTAGAAACGGAAACATATATAAATTTGTATACAATAATTATCAGCTAATCAAGTTTGTTCGCACTCCTCGGTTACGGATAACGAAGTGGACAAAAACGAAAAAAACGTTACTCTCGTAGCGTTGGCCGACCGAAACCTGTCAGCACTCCAGGTCTTTGATAGCACAGAGAAAGTCGTTGCATACTTCATTTTCATGTAAACTTTCACGGACCAGAGCGTAATTACTGTTCATTTTTAAAATACTTAGAAATATAATAAAATGTCACTCTTTATTCAATTTATTTACCATACTTAAAGTTCCATCTAACGTTGATTTTTCGTATATATACTGTTATCTAACTTTGATATTATGAACTTCGTATGCTGTAAAATCTCTTTGGCCGCGACGGAGTAGCCAAGCGTATTGAAGCGCTATGCTACGATGCGCGAGGCCGCTCCCCGTCGGGGGTTCGAATCGGGCATGGATGTTTGTGTCGTCTTTAGTACAAAGTAGTTCATAAGTTGTTTATAAGTTTAGGGACTGCTGACCCCGCAGTTAAGTCCCTTAAGCTTAATAAACATTTGAACATTTGAAAATCTGTTTGAATGAGTTACGTAGACACAATAAATTAACAATCGTGTAGCCCTACAACAGCATCACATAGGATCATTCATCAATATGGAGTAATAGAACAACAACGGTGTTTTAAATATTGTACGTTGATCATCACCTGCCCCCTCTTTGGAAGGATAGACTTAGCGTATTTTAAGGTGAAAGGTGGAATTACTATCAGCATGTTAAACAAAGATATCTACATCAAAATTTATAATCGCCATAGTTCGAACCGACTATAGCACGCTATGCTTAAATCACATGTGTATATTAGAGCAACTTGGATAATCATTGCGAGCCGCTGTGTGCACAGAAATAAGTTGCCTCATATGCATGTAAAAACAAACTGGAGGATTGGCAATGGGTAATGAAATCTCCCTGCTACCTAGATCTCCAGCAAGCAAGCATACAAGAAGAGGAACGTGATAAACTGTGCACCAGTTCAGAAATCCTTTCCAAGTTTTCCAGAAATAACTCTGGTCTCTCTCTGGTCTCAGTACCAACCACAGTCCAAACTCGCTCGATGCGTTAGTTCTTTCATGATCACAGTAACACCTTCGTAAAGGCAAAACATACATTTCCATATTGTTAATTCATAGGCAACTCTTATAGAAAGTCCACAACAAGATTTTGTGAGTACCTACGATCTTCATTTATTACTGCAGATGGAATTTGGACGTCTTGACTGTACCGGTGGAGAATTTACCATTATAGACGAGTTATGTTAGTTGATTAGCAACGTCAGAGGTAACGAGATCGGTGGTCGCTCTCTGTATCCATTCGCGAGTATTATAGAAGACAGCTTACAAGTTCGCCACGTTATCACTGACCACTTTCACACCGACACGGCTGACTTTTCCTCATTTCTCAGAAACATAGTCTTACACATTGTAAGTCAAAATTGTGCTACGGTGGTTTGATGATATTCTATACACACCCGCAACATATAGAGGTTTCAAATGAATTTTTGCAAATCCGTAGGAACTGTCTGACCTAAACGAGAGCAACTGGTGTCGTGTACTATGATACCACGATAACTTGACGATTCGCGCGGTGAATACTGGGAACGGCTTGATGGCTGCCGCAGGAAGAGGAGAGGGAGAGCATAGGTCCGTACCACTGCGTGACGTCATTATGATGTGTACATCCCCAGCTTCGACTTTCGATTATGTATATCGACTGAGCGAGGTTTATTTGGGTGCCGGCTCCCTCCTGCTGAGACGCCATTTTCCCTTTCGTATTTTCATTATATTCTCCTTATCACTCATGTGTTGCTATATCAAAATAATGGCACACAGAAGGGGTAGAAAGACACGTCGCTTCTAATACGTTTAAATGTAAACTAAAGTCAAGAACTCCTGAATTAGTTGTAAAGAGAAACACATTAACAAGATACCCGCTGTAGCGTTGCGGATATATTCCCACCGAAACATGGTTTGTGGCTGAAACCGAATATTCGATTCCTCTTCCAGTTTCGGCCTAAACCGTAACCGAAACTTGCGTAATTAAATTAAATTTCTGTTTTTTTACGTTACACCACGAATCACTAGTTTTTTCAGTTTTCATGATCCCTTTCCTGTACTAAGTCTTCTTCAGTGTGTGTAAGCCTAATCAGGAGTCCATTGAAGATGACATGGGAGGCCAACAGGTTTAAACAACTCGGAGGTACTTTTATTAAAGTACTTCCAAACTGGATTCTTATCTCCTCGTTGTGACATTCCTACCGAAAAAGGAAAAAAATAAAGGAAGTTAGACAGTAAGTCAACTGAACTCGATCCAGTGGAGTCTCGATTTTTCGAGTCTCGGAATTGCGAGTTTCCCATAAATACGAGCGTCATAAAACAAAACAACAACGGTGGGTACATCCTGTCTTCACTGCACCATTATAACGCCAAGTAAATAGTGAAAAGACTTTAAAACCTTTAGACTGCCAATGTAAATGACTATTTTAAAACTTTGTTTTAAAAAAGGTAATGTTTTTTTACAAGTGAATTCTTTTTAAGATCGATTTTCTTCTTTTTTACACGTAAATTTCGATATTTCGAGGTGCTACCAGTCCCATTCACCTCGAATTAATGATACCACTGCATAGCTACCACAAAACAATGTCAGTATCCAAACTATTGAAAAATCGCTCTCCACATCACAGACACGCCACACAAAGAAATGCAACACCATACAGCCACCACAACAAGAAAAATGGCGACGTAAACAGTGCTGTTTCACAGCAAAAATCGCACTGAAGACCATAAAACATAAGAACACGCCACAAACAAACAAACAAGCAGCAACACCACAGCTCAAATGTAAGTAAGCCACAACAGCCACATAGAAATAATTTCAATACAACTTCCAGGCTAATGTAGGCCTACAATAAATCAGTCAGTTTTCGTAAACAAAACGTCTTGTTGTTGCAGATGAGAGGTTGTCAAAATTCGTCATTCCACAATTAATGCACTTGCAAATGCTGCGAATGACACAATGTAAGTACCTTGAATAAATTAGGCCTAAAACATCTAACAAAATTGTCAAACCAAACAACTTGTGCAAACGATTGTATAACCAAAATATGTAACATGTTTTTATGGAAAATAAACAACAGAAACCCTCGGAATATGGTACAATAAGTGCCGAAACTAGTTTGGGTATTTAAACAAAACAAAAATTGTCTTGCATAAGGCGGAATCAACCACAAATCCAATACTGCAAGCACGGAAGAGACAAGAACTGCACCATCACAAGATGATAGTCCTGCATACCTTCCTGTAGGAAGATAGTCGTAAGTCTATAGGTACACAACAGACGTGACAAATAGATACTACGAAATGTCAGAGCCTCAACATGACTAGCACAATACAAAATACGCAAAAATTAATATGTTTGATTCCCTAGGTAGCATTTACGATTTTGTTCTTGAGAGAGCTAGCTTTATATTGCCATCTTCACTTCCGTTTTGTTGCAATTGACAAACAACATATATCCTTTTTGGCAGTCCTGAATACATTTCGATCAGTGCTGCAGAAAGTATTCCGAAAAAAAAAAGTCACAGTTCCGACTAACAGTATTACTGTTGTCAGTATAAATTTACGTATTCTGAACAGAAAAACCCATATTAGTTATTAAAAAAGCTCCTTGCTTTCGAGGAAACTAATTAATAAAACTTTACAGCATAACAATGTGATAACCCGTTCCATTACATACAGAACTGATTAAGTTAAATTGTTACTAACGTAGTATATCATTATAATGTACGATTGCTTGTATTGCGCTTAAAAACAAAATACAATTTTTACGTGGGAGGAGAGACTCCTAACAGTTAAACGGCGCTGCGTCAACTTAGGTAAAGCGTTACTGTTAACTGAATCTATCCAGAACGCGACCGGACTTCATCAGTAAGTTCAAGAAACCTAATTTCGGCCAAGCCGAAGATTCGGCTGATTTCTCGCCGGAACCGAAACCACTGCCAAAACCGAGATTTTGGCGGAAGGTAGCCGTTACCGAAGTCGAATATTCGGACGTAGTCATAACGATGTGGCGCACTTGTACGTGGGCGGTGGTTCCATTTCCACTGTGGCCTTTTTTATACCTTCATTAGGAGTTTTCTGACACTATTATTACTTAAACAGAATTTATGTTCTGCGATATTTCGAGCGTTTCCTCTTTAAATTGTGTCTGTTCTATTTAGTGAACGTGCCTTTTTTTTTTTTTCTTTTCTTATGGGACTTAACTACGGGGTCATGAGTCCCTAAACTTACAAACTACTTATGAACTACTTACGAACTAGGACGGCACAAATATCCGTGCCCGAGGGGGGATTCGAACCCCCGACCGTAGTGGCCGTGCTGACCGTGACTGGAGCGCCTCAGTCACCTCGGCCACTGCGGCCGGCTTCGGGGGTTCGAATGCCCCCTCGGGCATGGATATTTGTGCCGTCCTTAGTATTAGCTAGTTCATAAGTAGTTTGTAAGCTTAGGGACTGATGACCCCGTAGTTAAGTCCCATAAGCTATACAAACATTTGAACATTTTATTAAGTCGGCCGCGGTGGCCGAGGGGACTGAGGCGCTCCAGTCACGGTCTGCACGGCCACTACGGTCGGGGGTTCGAATCCCCCCTCGGGCATGGATATTTGTGCCGTCCTTAGTCTTAGCTAGTTGATAATTAGTTTGTTAGCTTAGGGACTGATGACACCGTAGTTAAGTCCCATAAGTTCTACAAACATTTTTGAAGCGATGCAGTCCCCTCGGCCACCGCGGCCGGCGAACGTGCCGTAATATATGGACCAACTAATTGTAAACAATGACTCTGAATCTACCTGCACGTAAATTGCGGACACACTGTAATAATGGATGTTGTAAATGTCATGCTGATGCAAATAATTTTATATAACTATAAATTACGTATTAGAATTTCGTGGCAACTGTCGTTGCTTAATGATACTGAAGTGCCTTGTTCCTTTTAATGCACACGTCCCTGCTTCCCGTATGCACTGATTATGGGATAAGTGTGTTAATAATGTATTTCACGGAACTCGAGAGCTTCATCTATATTTCTTAGTCAATGTATGAAACTATTTACATCATTTACAACATTCATTATTGATATGCGGCCGCAGTTTCTGTGCAGGTAGTTCAGGAGACAATTCGTTGGGCCACATTTCACGCCATGTTCACTAAATAGAACAACTGCACTTTTAAGGGCAATACGTTTAATAAGTCGAAGCGTCGCAGAATTTAATTAACAGTAATATTAGAAAACTTTTAGGAGTCAGGTACAAAAGTTATATTCCGTAGCAGCAGGCGAACCACCACCACGGACATGTACAGCACATCATCACGCCTTTATCCACAGCGCTACAGCTAACACCTCACTGTTTATGTTTACCACTAACATCAGGAGTTACCTGCCAATACTGCATTTTTTTTCTCTACTATGCAATTAATCGTACTAAGAACGATGTGTTTTTGGTACCTCTATAGTATGGCATTACAGCATCACGTGACTTATAAGGAAAAATTACGAAAATACGAAAGGGAGGGTGGCATTGTTCAGAAGAGATCTTGCACTCTAACAAAGCTCGGAATGTTTGACAGGAGCGGTCGGCTTAATTATTTTGGCGTCACTTACTTGGCTCGTTGCAGTAGCCTCAGGGCACTCTGTCGATATACACCATCGAAGGTCGAAACTGGGCACGTATAGGTCGTAATGACGTCACGCAGTAGGATTGGTGAGAAGAATCTATTCCCTCCCTAGAGCGGAAGTGAACGGCGGCTACTAGTAGCAGTGCTGCCACCTCAATCGACTAATACGAAATCGGAAGACTCACGCAAATACTGTTCACTTAAATGACACTATGAAACACCTAATGTGTTGACGTCTTACTGGCCGAGGGTTTTACTTACAGCTACGGTATTATATACATACGTATCGACAGTAATGAAAATGGAAACAGATTAATGTCTCTATGACTCTAAAATAAAACGTTGTTATTTTTGAATTTTTAACACTAAATTTAATCACCACAGCACTGCTTAATGATTAAAAATAACAAATGATTACCTGTATTGCGGAAAGATTTGCAAGACAATGCTCCTAAAAATCACTATCATCACTCTCCGATTGAAAATCATTATCACGTCGCTTGAGGGTGTGGTATTGATGACTGACTCATCACTGGCTCTTTCCATGATTCCGCCTCTGGTCTAATAATCGTTCTCCAGCTTCCGCACTGTTTTGCAGTAACCTTAGCAGTCCTGTGCAGTTACTGATCAGAATGCTGCATTTACACATTCAGCAGTCGTTCTTTCGGCATATTGCAAGTGACCTTATATTCCCGAAAATGACGTTTAAGTTTCGCCCATCTTTGGGATTCAAATCACAACAGTATGGTGGCAAACGGAATACTTTTTGCCCGTAGTTCTCTGCAATTTTGTCTACGACATGGACTTTCTTGGACGGTTTGTGATCTTTTATTTTGGCCTTTCTCATGTACCCTGTCGTCGTGCCTACTAAGGAATGGCGCATTGTCCATGACATAGAGGTTTGGAACCACCATACCCAAAAACTACTTGCATTCATTTGCCCGCGGTTATCCATCGCAATCGTGCTAGCCCAGAACATTAGATGTTCTTTATCAACGAATCCATTGTGGGATCCTGCACTGGCAATTATCAATCTCTCTAGGGCGCTGCCCCACGCCGTCACACCTTCTGCTTGCCAACATTTACCGAACGTTATGTTATTTCCTACCCAGGAACTGTCCAGGTAGAACACCTCACTGGGACTTACTTTTACGGTTTTCATATGAACCAGATAACTGGAACGCCAAGACACAATGTCAGGACGCTCCATGTATACCGTTCTTTTATTCTGAACCCGACGCAAAACAAGACCCATTGATTTCAATACTTTAGAGAGAGAAGTGCGTCCCTATCTCCATCCAGGCTTCTCTCGTAAAAGTTGCAGAAGCTTGTTTAAGCTGGGCACAGTCCTTTTTACGTTGTAAAATTCCTGCAGGATGTTCCGAATGACTTGGCTGTTGAATTTGTCCGTTTCCTGGAGGAGCTTTCCGTGTCTCATCCTATGTGAAAGAGAGTATATTTGTCAGGTGTTTGGACCGCACATGTCAAAAGTGAAGTTCAGCGTTACTATCCGTACACTGTAGTTTGAACTTGGAGCGAGGCATGCTGGGAGTGGAGGGATAGGGAGGCTCCTGTACTTTGGCTCCCCCACCATCGTGCGACGTACCAAAAATACACATGCCACTGAAAAAAGGGAATAAACATTTCGAAATGTGACAAGCGCTTATTATCAAAGACAGATATATGACAAACACTGGAAATTTGTCATTGTAACAATATATCGAGTTACCAAGTTTCCAGGGGTACCAGGTGATTTTGCTGGATAAAATCTGGAATATCTCCTCAGCCTGGAGACGCTGTTCCAGCGTGTATAGTAGCTCGTAACTGAGTGGATGGAGTAGTTCTTTCTTCTCCTTTTCTCCGTCGCGTCACTCTATTTTGCATCATTTTACGTTCCGCGCTGCGAATCACAGGCTTCCTTTTTCTCTTGGGGGTCGATGTGGTTCCAGGACAACTGCTTCTTGCCTCAAATGTTCAAATGTTTGTTAAGCTTATGGGACTTAACTACGGGGCCATCAGTTCCTAAACTTACAAACTACTTATGAACTACTTACGAACTAGGACGGCACAAATATCCATGCCCGAGGGGGGATTCGAACCCCCGACCGTAGTGGCCGTGCAGACCGTGACTGGAGCGCCTCAGTCCCCTCGGCCACCGCGGCCGGCCTTCTTGCCTCATTTTATCACATGACGACACGCTAACGCAGCACACTCAAGCAAACAATACGTTCTATTGTAAGGCAGCAGCTACCTCTCCAAGTGCTTTTATTGGAAACACCCGCACCATGTCGAACTTCACTGATTTTGCCAACTTCAAGCAATAAACGCCGGGAGTAATTGGAAAAACGTTTACTGCATGGATCTTCCTGTCGCATCAAACCCGTATTCCAGATTGGTTTCGTAGATTAGAGTCTCGGTCGGGCACACAGTGTTAACCAATACACTCTTCGCTGCAGAGCGAAAATTGGTTCTAGTATTCGCTACAGTGCCAGTTTGTGGGAGTTTAACTAAAATGTGCAGAGTTTGTGTGCGTTTACTACCGGTGAGAAATTCCAATGTTGGAAAGGAGACAAACAGGCTGAATCAAAAGTACCATTGTTACTGCTTAAACACATATTTTACAGCACTGGTTAAGAAGGAATGAAATGAATTTACCAATTAATTTGTTACACTACAAGGGAAAAAAATGACAGTATTTTTTGTCTTTAAATTTAATCTTAGTTTCTTAAGTAAAATATACGTATATTTAAACCAAACTCTTGCATCTTTGTGTCAAGACTGACTCTGGTATAAAAACTATTATACACCATAAACGTCTGTAAATATGGTTTGCGTCTTAGATTCAGTCTTCGTTTTTTCTACTAAATGCATTTCACTTTTAAATTAACTTTGTTATTAAAGGCCTTGCAAAAATTACAGGGTAAGCGTGCAACTATGTAGTTACAGTTTGGATTAACATTAATTTCTGTACAGATGTTATTTAATCTTGTGCACTTGTCACTTTCCACAAATCATTATGCATTTTATTACTTACAAAGAAATTTGTCAGGTTAAATTGGAAATTGTCTAACGTGAAACCTATGCTGTTGAAATTTCTATTCTACTCTTCCAACTATTTATAGTGCGCAATGGACTTATCTGACCTATCGTACCCGTGGCTCCTGCAAGGAAGACATCAACAGCATGTCATATAGAAGTCAGAAAGATACTCCTAGCCTACCTACAATCGGTGAAACTTTATCACTTATGTAAAGAAAGACATAAATGACATTTCCTGTAAGCAAATATCTTAAAATTAACAAAGTGTACTAGCGAGGATCAGTTCGGGTACTAAAGTGATGTCACTAGTTACTGAAATAAAAAACTGATTGTGAATCACTTCTTTTATTATTTAACCTTTTTAGAAAACTCACGTTTATAACAACAGTAAATTAGATATTTTAATTTCCAAGCTCCAGATAGGTTGACATGATACATGAAACGTATAAGCAATTTCAAAATAAAATAAAGTTAATAGAATGGCTGAAGAACCGCGCCTACTTTAATATTAATTCAATTTCGTCAGTTTACGTTCAAGGCTGTCACAAATTCCAAAATGTAACACAATGATAAAAAAATGTATTTGTTATTGCTATTTGGGGATGGGTGGAGTACACCTACAACATTCGCACACAATACCGTTAATTCTATGGACGGCTGCTAGCTGCGTCTTTGCTGAAACCGAAACTAAATATTGTCTGTCTTGATCGATTACTGCCGATTGCACTTTCCCTGCATCTCGATGAATTCAAAAACGACCTATAAATGCTAGTTTGGCTATAAATTGGCGTGGCACATCTGTCTCAGACTAACCAGACACGTTGCCGCTGAAAAATGCGCTCGAAGGCGTTAATTAATGGACTCTGTCTGTGTTCACACCGGATATGAAGAATCTCGGCCAACACTATGAACAACGTGCAATATATAGAACTCTCCACTGGAGATTCACTAAGATCCGCTACACAACAGAGGTGTTCCATAGAGTACAATACTGCGCCACAGTATTCATCGCCTCTTCACTCAAGAAATGGCTGCGAGAGCGCAACAGCAGACAGCCGGGGTCTGCATTCATTTCTTCTGTGTGTATGCTGTGGGGCTTCCCCACCTACCAATGAGATAGTGCGTTTTAGAACACCGTATGGCTTGCCGGCCAATTGTGAATCAGCTAACGTCTCATTTAGGTACTCCTCTCAAACTAAACAGCGCCGGCTGAAATTCACTTTCCTCTTGCGTCCTAACAATTGAAAGTAAACATGCTTTGAAGAGAAAAACGCTATTGTCTGGCTTTTTTTTAAACGGCTTCCAAAGGGTTTTCGAAAGCTTCCATGTTTTCCCAAAGTGGAAGGAAGATTTTGAAGTTCCTTTTGTATGTAAGACAGTGTGGGGTGGCTTCTGTCCACCTGCACTCCTCTCGCCAGCCGTCGGCACGTGGGCGCCTAGCCTCCACGTTACAAAACTCTGGCTGTTTGTTCACTAGTAAGCATCAGCCTTCATTATCTTGTTGCACTTGTGACATGGGGTTGTAATTTGCTTGTCGAACTGTAATTATTATCATTGAAAATGTCCGTACCCCATCTAGTTTATATTCTAAAGATTCCTCTTGACGAGTAGAATGTGATTGTGAGGTCGGAATATGCAGGAAATAACAGTGAGGAAAACATGACTCCTTACATTTGGTAAGCTAAAGAAGAATGAAATTAAGAAGACAACTATTTTGACTTATGTGAGAATATTACATGTATTCCAAGAAAAATGTCATTCGAAGTTTTGAATTCACATCATCTGCTCCACAAATGCTTGATACCATAACATTTCCAGAATCGCTCATAAATTTTGCGTTCCGTATTAAAAAAATCCAACCATCTCCTATTTTTTCTCTCTTTTCTTTATCGCAGAAGAATGTGATGCTGTGAAATGTAAACTAATACAATAATAATTTTCGTATGGACTATTTACTTACATTAAAGTGATCCTCACAAAATTAAACGTACCAAGTTTTCGCTATCTGATTTGGATCTCTATGAACAAGTTTAAACCAAATTTTGCACTTTTCTCATTGCTTGGAACATGCAAAATAAAATTTCCTAGAGTCTTTTATAGATGTATTCATACAGTGCGGTACTACGAAGTATTTGAAGACTATTTTCCGAAACACGAGTGCCCAAATAATTTATCACTGTTAGACAACGTTGCAAAAGCAGAAACACACCACGTGGATCGACATTACAGGCATCACATGTCTCAGAATAAGTGTTTTATCGGGCTTTTAAATGATATTGGCGTTCTATTTAGAGTCGCTTTTATAGAACACTGCAATTAAAGAGGAAAAGAGGCATGTTGTGAGCATAATATGACATGATCACCCACTTAAGACGATTTCGTGAGAACAGTCAAATACCCTATTGCCGTTAAGGAAAGCAACATTCTGTCCAACTTGTTCCCATTCACTCTCTCTCTCTCTCTCTCTCTCTCTCTCTCTCTCTCTCTCTGTCTCTGTCTGTCTGTCTCTGTTTCTACTTCCTTCCGCTCTGCCTCTTCCCTCTATCCATCCTGCAGTCCTGTCACTCCTACACCTACTTTCACTCTATCTTCCATTACCTCCTTCCCTCTGACCATTTCCTCTTCCTACCTCTCTCTGCCTTTCTTTCCCTCGTCATTGCTTCTGAGAATTAAGGAATTAAAACTTACATGGGATTTTGTGTTATAAGATATACAGATAAGTAAGAGAAATAACGAATCGAAGAAACAACGTTATTTACAGATTTTTACTACCATGTTTTGATTTCTACTGCTGTTTAGATCATAGAACTAACAGTTGTGACATAGTAATTTAGCGTTATAAGAGTGTTCCTCCAAATAAACCATTTAACCAAAACGTCCATAATAGATACCGTTGTTTCTACTCAGACACACACACATCCTCATTCCACAGGAACGACGTCGATAGATTCAGGGATCGATTCCCGGTTAGGTATAACATAATTACACGTCACTGCTGATTAAAAAATTCTATTCCTAGCATCTGACTATGATTTACAATTCAGTTCAAGTCCAGATCTGTGATCCGATCCTTGTGCTGAATTCTCTAATACTTCACGCATCTTTGTGCTTATTCAGCTGTGACAATCATTGCCATGATTGGTTATCAATAAGAAACGAATGCCTTGCTTGATTAGCAATGACTGCAGGTGATGGGTTTGATTCCAAAACCAGGATAAAATAGGAGGAACTATCATTCCATGTCAAAAAAGGTATTTGTTCAATCATGGTACAAATTATTCCATCATCTTTCGGGAGTGCACCCGGGACAGCGACAATTCTTCTTCCGATATTTCGGCTAAAAACCTTACAGCCATCTTCAAGGCGAGTCCAAGACTGAGTTCTTAGCGTCTGTGCGTGCCTATTTATACGGTAAATCACGTGATCCAAGCTACTGAGGATTAGACTGCGCATGCTCGAAGATATCACATTCGTAACTGCTGCGCTAGTCATAGATAAATATATACTTCAAAGATAATCTGTGAGCAGTGAGTGCAAACATAACATAACTTCCAAGAGACGTCTACGTTGAGAAGATGCACAACCTACTGGATGAATCAACATATCGTAGGATTGACAAGGACCCCACATCTCGTATTGAGAGGAAGACTGCATCACTTCTGAACGCTAGTTCTCTACCTAAAGATGTTGCAAACAAATTGAAGGGCCGCAGTTCGGTGCCCCCCAGATTATATGGCCTTCCAAAGGTACACAAAGTTTTGCAAACGTCCAGTTCAGAAGAAATTGAAAATCTCAAACCAAACTTGGAGCATATATTGAAAGTGTTGACTTTTCGACCAATCGTTAGTAACATAGGTGCACCAACGTATTCACTGGCAAAATATCTAGCCTCATTGTTGAGACCACATGTGGGGAAATGTGAACATCATATCCGTAACTCGTCGGATTTCATCAGTAGGTTAAAAAACCTGAAACTCAACAGCACTGATTTATTAGTTAGTTTTGACGTTGTCTCGTTGTTCACCAAAGTACCCTTGGCTGACTCTTTGTCTCTCCTTAGCAACATGTTTGAGGATGATATAACAGCTTTATTTAAGCATGCACTAACCTCCACTTACTTTTTATTTCATGAACAATACTTTGAACAGATTGACGGTGTCGCTATGGGGAGTCCTCTTTCTCCCCTAGTGGCTAATTTGTTTATGGAGGATTTTGAAGAAAAAGCCCTCAATTCAGCAACATTAAGACCTACGGTCTTCTGGAGATATGTGGACGACACATTCATAGTGTGGCCCCACGGAGAGGATAAACTGACAGAATTTTTAGACCATCTTAACTCGATTCATGAAAACATCAAGTTCACTATGGAGCGGGAGAAGAATGGCTGTTTACCGTTCCTGGATGTTCTGGTTCGACGCAAAGAGGATGGATTCCTAGGTCATTGCGTATATCGCAAGCCCACCCATACAGATCTTTATTTGCAGGCGTCCAGCTGCCACCATCCTTCGCAAACTATGAGTGTACTGAAAACCTTAGTTCACAGGGCTCAGGTAGTGTCTGATGCTGACAGCCTACAGGATGAACTCCTGCACCTGGAGGCGGTTTTCAAGAAAAATGGCTATTCGCAACATCAGATTAAAAATGCCTTACAAATAAAAACACCAGATAAATCACAGGAGAAAGATGAAGAGGAACGGGATGTGAAATCTACAGCCTTTCTCTCATACGTGGGTAATGTGTCTTCAAAAATAGCCAGAATCATGAAGAAACATAAAGTGGATGTGATCTTTCGCCCACCACCTAAGACCTCAGCTCTTCTGGGATCTGTCAAAGATGATTTGTTATTGCGAAAAGCGGGAGTTTATGAAATCCCTTGTGAGAGTGGAAAACGTTATATAGGTCAAACCACGCGCACTGTGCAGGAACGATGCGTTGAGCACCAACGGTATACACGCCTTCTTCAGTCCAATAACTCTGCAGTAGCCGAACATTGTATTTCTACTGGCCATTCCATGAATTACAAAGAAGTAAAGATTTTAACCACAGCTTCCACTTTCTGGGACTCTGTTGTAAAGGAAGCTATACATATACAACTGGCGGACCACCTGCTAAATCGTGACGACGGATTTCATCTTGACAATGCATGGAAGCCACTTATATCACGCCTTCGCTCTGAAAGAATGTCTGCGTCTTCTATTCCGATTGATGTTACCACTTTTAATGATTAATTATTCATTTGTAAGCACTGTGGATACGTAACAGCTCTGTTTATGTTTGCACTCACTGCTCACAGATTATCTTTGAAGTATATATTTATCTATGACTAGCGCAGCAGTTACGAATGTGATATCTTCGAGCATGCGCAGTCTAATCCTCAGTAGCTTGGATTACGTGATTTACCGTATAAATAGGCATGCACAGACGCTGAGAACTCAGTCTTGGACTCGCCTTGAAGATGGCTGTAAGGTTTTCAGCCGAAATATCGGAAGAAAAATTGTCGCTGTCCCGGGTGCACTCCCGAAAGATGATGGAATACTATGTCCGCCGGGAAAAATTCAAGAATCACATGGTACAAATTAATTGTTGGTGTCATGCAGTTAATACTGAAGTTTCCATAGAGCTTTTGCCGCTCTTAAACGCTTTTGTAATATCTGGATAGTTCAACAAGCCGTTAATACAAAACCGCTCGCCACACGAATGAAATTTCGCATTATTGAGAAAACAATTCAGAGCAAAAGTACTTTGTATTGCTATATAACTTTAGGAATTCGAATACTGTCATAAAATATGTTTTTCATAATAATTTTATGTAAAAGATTTTTTATATCTAAATCTAATAAGTGTGGTAATAAACTTTTTATGTCATAGATTTTTTAATATCTAAATCTAATGAATGTGGTAATACTTCAGATTTGTCAGTTATTGTAATGTAATGGAGTTTACAAACGTTAAGAAATTAATAAATTTTTTTCTGTTATTTGCAATATCGTGGTGTTAATGTGCATCTGGAATGATTGCCAGTGTATCCATTTTAAATAGTCGAATAACTATACTGAAAAGCGATTAAAGTAGCCGCAAGACACATACATTATTTGAAATTCATGCACAACAGACGGAGCGCAATTCAACTTGTTCGGATATTTTTGCCCATGATATCACTTACATACATAAATAATGAACTTGTACAACGAATAACACAATAAATTTTAGCTGTTTTTAATATCATAGATGGACTGGATCTTGAAAGGTGGCTGAACAAGTGTAAACTGCACTGACTCTCATGAATAAAGTGACGATAAGTCACTGATCACTTTTGTATTTTTGTTGTTTGAACCGAACGATAGGACCGGAATCACTCATAGATGTCGTTCATCATGCACCGCAGTTAAATTTGCACTTGTGAGGAATACGTTGAAGTGGAACACGTCTCAGGGTAATGATATGGACGGAGACAGACAGCTCTAGCATCGCGTACACTGATGCATCAGTAGAGCTATCACTTTATTCAGGTGAAAAACTTTATGATGTGATCATGCCCGCACGATTGGAAATCACAGATTTTGAACGTGAAATGAAAGTCAGAGCTGAACTAAATCTGAATGAGTGTGACATTACAGATACAAGGGGAAGCTCATTGTTTCCATGTGAAAGGCGGGTTTTGTCAGGCTGTTGGGCTTCCCAGCCAGCTAGCTAACAGTTTGGACCTAGTGAATGGAATACAGGTAGTTAGGGTTTTCCTAATCTGCTCGGAAACAGGAAACGGCGGTCTTGGCTGAGCGAGGGCGGCTCTCCCAAATTGCAACTGAAATACAATATAGCCACACACATTACTCTATAAATCCATATAAAATCAGGGAATGATCATACGGCAAATAAAATTATATGAATGGATACAGGAGACGTGGGAGAATCAAGCGCGGTAATGACAATTTCAATATCCCCTACAGATAGAAAGCCGATACATTTCAGTACTATAATAATGCTGTTATAAGACTTACATTTACAATTATTGATACGTAGTGTTTATCAGTAACAGTTTAAAAAGCAAATGAGTCCACCACAGAAACACAAAACATGAGCCCAGCAAAGTGCATTACATTTATATATGTATTTTATTATATTTAATATTATTCTTAGTAACGTTCGTTTTATGTTGTAGACTGCCTCTTAAATGTCTCACGGACGACTAAAAATAATAAAAATGCAGCAGATAATTTTTACATAAACAATTATATGTATTTGTGAACAAGAACTGAATATATTTGCATAAACAGCCTTGATAAATTGAATATTAATTGTGTAACAATACTTCGATGGCGGCAGTATATTTAAACAGTGAAACGCCACGCTTACTAGCTACTTGAGCAAAGAGCTTCACTCTCAACCGATTTTAGTATTGTTAAATATTTATTTGTTTGTTAAATATAAACAACATTTGTAGCAAGGTAGTCAAAGCATTTAATTCTGTGATATTCAAATGTATAATATTTAGGAAGAGAAATTGTATTTTAAAGATGAGGCGTTAGGATGCGCGGAAGGATTCAATGTTGGGAGCATGTAGAGCGTGCTTTCGAACGCTTGGGAAGGGACTCGTAACTTGGAAGCAGTGGTGAAAGGTTGTGACGTTGGGCGGTCTGAAGCCGCTTACGAATTTGTGACTTGAAGAGATAGGCATGTGAGGACTTAGAAAATTTACGGAACTGTGACTGCAGAACTTAGTCTCTGGTTGTAAAGTGGTAAACTATGGACGTTAGTAGTGCTCGGGAACTGTGATAATTCAGGAATCGTGTACTCGTGTGATGACAACTGTTTTATAACAAATACTGTAATTAATTGGGGATTAATTTGGAACTTTATTAATTTACTTGTGATAATTTGGAATTTTTACTCTAGAGTGCGTGTGATACTTATTGTGTCTCTCATCAACAATAGTTGGGGAAATATTCAGTTATTTACAGATGTATAAAGTAGGACCACCTCCGCATTTTCATGTTCAAAAAGAGTAATAAAATCCATTTATAAAGAATTACTTCGTGAGTGAAACACTATTTTATTTTCGAATCCCTTGTGTTGGTTATTCAGAGGTTTAACTTACGTTTGTTTAAATATATTTTCGCGTCATCATATGCAGATTGATAGACTGACTAAACTACAGATTAATTATTGGTCTTGTTTAAACAGATTGGGTAGCTGTTTAGCGCATAGAAGCTGACATACATAACTCACCCCTATGAACAGTGACAACGAGCCACAAATCTTTTACTACCCTGAGTTATTTATTGCCCAATTCTTATTGGTGAGTACCTATAGGAAGGTCGCAATCATTCACCGCAGTTAAATTTGCACTTGTGAAGGAAACGTTGAAGTGAAAAACGTCTCGGGGTAGCGGTATGGACAGAGGCAGACAGCTCTAGCATCGTGTACACTGATGCATCAGTAGAGCTTTCATTTTATTCAAGTGAAAAACTTTATGACGTGATCATGCCCGCACGATTGGAAATCATAGATTTTGAACGTGAAATGAATTGGACATTCCAGTTCGGAAGCCATTAGGAAATTTCAATATTCCGAGACAGACAGTGTCAAAAATGTTCCGAGAATAGTCTACACTGGTCACCAGTGACAATGCAGTGAGCAACGTCGTGTGCTTAATGACCCAGAGCAGTGGGAGTGGCCGGGCGCTCTAACGTGTCTTGCTGTCAAGTGGGCGGCTGCTCTCCGTCTGAGGTTCCAGTCCTCCCTGGGTGTGTGCGCCACGCAGCGGCATAGAGTGCCGCAGCCGCGGGTTTCGTGAAAGTACATGTAAATCACGAGTCCCGTAAATTGGTACAGAAATATAAGTTTTCCGAACAATTTAATGTCTCGATATTTGTCTAATATTATACGAGTAGCAATTATTTTCAAATACGTAGGGATAATAATATTACGGAAACGCGGCAGCCAGTTCCGCGTGCACTCTTAATTGAGACTGTACTGCCGCGGTATTTAGAGGATCACGGATTTAATAAGTTTAGGGACCGATGACGACTGTATTTATGTCCCATAGGTTTACAAAGGTTTGAACTCTTTTTGAACAGCGGCGTTTCCGTAGAGTTGTCAGTGCTATGAGACGAGCAACACTGCGTGAAATAACGGCAGAAATTAATCTGTCTGGCGTCGGTGGGCTATGGCAGCAGAAGATCGACTGGACTGTGCTCGACAGCAGCGCGTCACATGCCGACTGGCCTAAGGAGCTGGAGGCTGAATGCCACGGCAGAACATCCAGCCGCCATGTCAGGGGCCGGTACAACGCCACAGCAGCCATAGGCTGCTCAACACGGGACATCGACACAACTAGACAAGTAGAAGCTATAGACGCCTTAAGGACGTTTGGTAAAAGGCCACAGGGACGATTATATTAAAAGTGTCTACCTATAAATACCTCTTTTAATAAAGTCATTTTAGAGAAAAATCACAGATCTCATAGGTTTTTATCCAGACATTGTAAATAAGTAACATAGGATTACATGTACCACTTTTATGTCAGAATAAAGGAACGAGGAGACGGACAGAGACAGGGGAATGGACGGAAGGGGTGAAAAGTAGGAGGAGAAGCAGGGGGGGGGGGGGAGAGGGGGAGGAGGACGTGGCCAGAGAAGGGCAGGTGCGCTGACAGGAAACTAAACACCCGGCCGACACCAGCTAGCCACTGCGTGACAGTTCGTGGACACGATGAAGGATCATCTCGAGCAACCCATTCAGCTAATTGCTCAAGTTCGCCAAACGCGATATTGAAAGGATTTCAAATAAAACTCATGAAACGCAAGTGCAGCTTAAACTACTGTTCTTCATTCTTATTTTAGCCGGCCGCGGTGGCCGAGGGGACTGAGGCGCTTCAGTCACGGTCTGCACGGTCACTGCGGTCGGGGGTTCGAATCCCCCCTCGGGCATGGATATTTGTGCCGTCCTTAGTTGTAGGCAGTTCATAAGTAATTTGTAAGTTTAGGGACTGTTGACCCCGTAGTTAAGTCCCTTAAGCTTAACAAACATTTGAACAACAACATTTCTTATTTTAGACATTTACACTTTTATTGCGATCACTTATTTTCATTGCGATTAATGAATAACTCAATAGTCGTATTTTGGATTATGGTTACTCGTATCTATTCTTCAAACTAATTGAAACAAAAACTGAAAAAATATCCATACGAACGTACACAATGTCTTTCAACTTTCGTTTCCCAGTGCGTTTTAGTGGAGATAGCAGCTGAAGAAGGAAACGGCGGAGGCTGGCTGTAGTGGCGCCCTGCCACCTGTTGGAAGTGGGCCACTTGTTGACGCGCGAGCCTTCTGCCCAGCCAGGGACATGCTACTCAGACGAAACAGTTTTTATATAGTACACGATGAATGCCAAAATATTTATCTTCCTACTTCTTGTGCGAATCACTATAACCTACGTGTTTGTGTAACAAAAATAGTTACAGTTACGGAAGCGACGTTTTAAAGAACACGACAGTCTAGATTATTTGTTTCAGAATGGTTTGCTGCAGCACCTCGCACTGCGTCCTCTGGAGGTCAGTCTCGGATCGTGGTGACGTCCTTGGGGCTGCATCCCATCGGGTGACAGTTAATCGGTTTCAAGTTGTAACGTTTCTGCTATGTTGCACACTCCATACATAAATCAGTTGCCAACGTTATAAACACGAAATATCTGACACCTAAAGTAAAACTTCACTACCGGACATTTAAAATATCACATTTTCGCTTTCAGTTTGAAATTCTATTAACACTATTAGTAAAACACTTTTAAGAAATAGTACGTTGATTTAAACATAACTTTGGCTGTCCTTTTACATAATTTTCAATTTTTAATACTTTCGTAAATAATAGCTGCAAACACTAAAAATGCATTACACTTAGTTCCGGAAATTGCTGAACCTGTATAGATACTAATTTGTATAAAAACAACAATACTACATGTTATAACTATTGCACAACATGATTTCATATATACCTTTTGTTTAAATAAATTAGGGCAGACCATGTTTTATATATCACTGGATCCTAAATTAAATACTGATAATTTTTCATGCACTAAAATTAATAATCCGTTTGGTACTAAGAAACTATCTTCGAATTTAACAAAACTACGACAACCATATACAAATCCGTATTAATAAAAAATTTGACCACAAACTGAAATACATTAAAATTCCATGTCACAATAATAGTACGCCTACACAATATTGGCAAAACAAATATGTGTAAATAATTTGAGCACTGTAAACACTAGTCAAAGGAATGACTTTAAATTTGTGTACCACATTAAATACAAATTTCATGAAACATGTACATACATTGAGATAAATAGTCAAATTAAATGCAATGTTTTAATTTCTGTATTTTGGCATATTTAATGTAAAAGAATATTGTTTAATTGTGAATTATAAAACTTTGTCATCGATCTTATTACGCGGTTACGTAGAAAGGTGTTTGAGAGAAACCATGTTTAGTTAGTCTTCCTGCAGTCACAAACCTGTAAGCAGCTCTGTTGGCTTGCCGCTGCATTTTTTGATTGTGCAACAATGTGATTGATTTAAACTTTATTTAAATGGAAATAAAATCGTTTCCATATCAACTGACATGTTTATGATTTACGAAAAGATCATGTAACGTCAAATCTTTTAGTGAATGCCGAAGACAGCTCATAACGCAATGGACTTCAGCCAGCATATAAGTTCAACTTCACCTACAGTGGAATGACTTTGTTATAGAGACTGTAAACTAATAAAACTTTCCGTGATTTAGGAAAATATTAGGGCTCAGTTTGAGTCATTCCGAAAAGGGGTGACGGTCGTTAGAAAGTCCGACGAGAGCGCTAGTTTTTCTTGCGGTATGATTTTCTTCACATTCAAAATCCCCGTCCATCACGACTTTTCTGGGGTGTCAGATGAAACCCAAACCCAAAAGCCCAACGTGTAGTCGCACGATTTTATCCCTATGGATCTCAGGGCAAGGCTCGAAATATTAATACGTGCTAGATCTTTCTTATATTGGCGTTGAAGGTTTTGTCTATCGGGCAATCTCGTCCACTGCTGTAAAACTCTTTGGGTAATAATGAACATCAGTCACAGAAACGCTGACTTTGGCAGGCCTCTCATCTCTCAGTGGACAGGATAAATGTAAATTCATCAAGATTTGTCATCCTGCTTCCATAAGTGTCACATACTACGCACACATCAACTAGTTTCGTACTGATATACAACAGATCTCACCTTTTCCTGTTTAGGTCTTGGAAAATTTTGTCCGCATAGTTTTTCTGCACGAAGCGTTTTATCGAGGATATCGATGTGAAAATTTTTGCATGTAACAACTTCTCCAATTTACATACGAGTCTCTACGACTGAGAATCTCTTACACAGTGATAATGGTATCATATCACCTTCGTTTCCAGAGTGAGAAATTAAATTACATTAATAATTTAAGTCCCTACTCTATTAGTAGCTATAAAAGTCTATTAAAATGGTAAGCTACAGAAAATTAGAAGAATTACCTAAATCTTGAGAGCGGTCACGTAACGATTATGATATCCACACACGCGTCCGGAAGCGACACGAACTTCCATATGGCACACATTGTCCTCTGGCCATGAGAGCTCGTACATTCCACAATGCAAATGCTGCACAGGAGAGACGCTTATTGGGCCTATAATATTGTCACTAGCCTTTCTGTGGTTCATTTAAATACAATTCACATCATGCGACAATTTTGCTTATTTCCTCCTAAACCACTCGACCGATTTCAACCAAATTTGCTAGATATATTTCTTACCTTGAAGTAACAGTTGCTACAGGATTACGAATCAAATACCACACATGGTTCAGGAGATATGACGTCATAAACAATAGGAATCTCAAAAAACTTCCACATAATGCGACGAGAATTTATTCATACACTTTATGAGAAGAAGAGTACTTAGCGACTTGTAACAAATAAATTTCAAACCTTTTTATACTTTTTCTCATTGACAACCACAGTAAAATGATGAAACTACATAACAATTTGAATAGGAACCCATGTTTCAATTTATATGTGTAACTCGTCAAGGCTTGCTAATGGATACTGACTCGTTCCATTATTACTTACGCATTTTCATTACAGTTTACACCTTATGGTTTACGTTAGTCGACAACAACAAGAACCCAGCATGTACGGCACCAGCCACAACGTACTGATGCATTACAACAGCGGCTCGATGTGGCGATCACCAACGCCGTTACACACATTGTACCTCCGAAGCATGTTCTGGAAAACTCTCTCCATCACAGCTGGTGTCTCTTCAATGTCTTGTGCAACGGCCAGAACTCGAACATTGACGAGTTACAGATCTGTATTGAAACGATACGTGTTCGGACATGGGTTCCCATTAAAACAGTTTTGTACTCACCACCCTCTACAGGTCCTAGAAGTTTGTAACGGTAATTTCCGACCACCCTGTATAACTCAATAAACATGATATCTTACGAATTTTAAAGTCATTTGTATTTTGATTACTATCTTTCTTTGTTTGGATACTGCACTTATAATTTTGTACATTATTCAAGACAGCCTTATTTCTTATATATTCTCCGATAAATATAACAAGTTTTTAGAGAAAAGGAAATAGAGAGAGAGAGAGAGAGAGAGAGAGAAGGGATAAGAGAAGTACTAACTCAAGGCAGGCAGGAATAAATAAATAAATACGCGGGCAACGCCAGGTTTTCTGCTATATATATATATATATATATATAAAAATGTTCAAATGTTTGTATAACTTATGGGACTTAACTACGGGGTCATCAGTCCCTAAGCTTACAAACTACTTATGAACCAGCTAAGACTAAGGACGGCACAAATATCCATGCCCGAGGGGGGGATTCGAACCCCCGACCGTAGTGGCCGTGCAGACCGTGACTGGAGCGCCTCAGTCCCCTCGGCCACCGCGGCCGGCTATATATATATATATACAAATTCTCAACTTATTTTCTACATTACTGTTGTAATGTCCGTGGCCCATTAGTCCCATTTACGGGACTAAAGAGATAGAGTCGCGCATCCAGATCTAGAGGTGTATCTGGATTCATATTTAAGGATCATTTTGACTGTTGTCTCATTAATTATATGTATATTATCTGTTCTTTCTCATATATACATATATATCAGAAAGAACGCACACACACACACACACACACATATATATATATTATGGTCTGTGGTAATTGGGTATGTATGTAAGTAATGCAGTAATCAATTTGAATAGCAGAGTGCTTTAGCAGACATGGTCTTGTTGCCGTTGCCGTTGCCCTCCGTGAACCTTTTAAACTGAAGTACACTGCCAGATATATGGGGACTTACAGTAAGGTGCGACTCTGCATTCTTCACATCCAACATTATCAGACGTGAAAAACGTGATAAACGACACGTAAAAATTGTACGACAGCCCAACGGTGTCTGTATTTGTATTGTGGCACATTACCGCTCCCCGTATAAGATAGTTGCTCAGACTTTTTAATACTGAGAGCAACGGTACGCGACACGCACTTTGCTATGTAGTTGGTCGAATCATGACGCGTACATGGAACTACCAGGAATTACGTACCATTAGCAGCCATGCTTTTCCTTTCGATGGCAGAGACCTAAGCTCGTTTCTCTGTAGACTTTGGCCATCGTCATGTGGCGTCGATACACCGTGATACGGTCTGAATCACGGAGATAGTCAATAGTGGCTACAAGATTAACCTATTGCAATTCAACCTTTTTTTTTTTTATTTTATTTTTTTTTTTTTTTAAGCTACATCAAATAATTTACAGTGAAGGCATTCAATCCAATTCCAACAACCGAAGAAAACCAGAGCGATGATAAGTTCAGTAAAAAGTACCGTCGATTAATAACTTATAAAATCCTTGCAAATGTTGTAGAAGTTACATTCGTTAGTTAACGCCTAAGATTTCCGAACGCTAAACAAAGTACCAACACCACATCCAGTACAGTGATTTTGACAAATCTGCTCTTGACGAAAAATCTCTCATAAAGAAGCATACGAGTACGGTTGATGAATTGTGTGATCTTATTCTGTGTATTTGTTTTTTTGGGATTGGAAAGTAGTCGTTGAAATTAGAATTAACCGGGACAGCGGCTATTCTCTCAGTGGTGCACGTGAACGATTTTTCGATGCTGAACGGCACCAGAAAAATTATTTAAATTACGTAATATTAAAATAAATCATCATCGTTCACAACTTTCCTCCGTCTTAGATAGCGACACGGTATCGCATCAAAATTAGGTGATCTGGTAAGGATTCCACGAAATATTCTGGGCAATTACGTGCCAGGCACTTAAATGTGATTTGCAGAGTATCCCATGTAGATGTAGAAATTACCGTACGGCGTAATATACTACAATGGCTAATTTCTGATGAGAGTTCGAGTGAACAAATGCAACGCTGCAAGGTAACCGAGAAACGGTTACACGAGTATGTCAGAAGTCGAAACAGCGTTTCGTGTGAGGAATTCTTACGTTATTTATAACTAATTAATCTAGATCGCAAACTGTATTGGTCCATTAGTACATTCTGTGAAACAGTCGATCCGAGAATGCTACTACTAATACCGAGGCACCGATCCCCGCCCCCCTGCTACTTCTTCTAGGAGATCAAATTCCATCGCGAACCGACAGAACTCGGTTTAACGCTTGACCACCGACGGGAAGCGACGAAGTTGTCGGAGGCGGAGCAGCACTGCGGCGAAACAAATTTTGGGCCGGTTGGCGGCAGGATGAGTGATAATGAGCTTAGGAGGTGGCGGCGCGGCTGGAGGGGTGTGCGGCGGCAGCGCCGGCGCGGCCCGCCCCCGCCGCCGCCGCCGCCCCCGCCGCCCCCGCGCCGCCCCCACCGCCCCCGCCAGCAGCGTATATAAGCGCGGCGAGCGCTGCCCGTGCCGTTCCCGCCTCTCGCCGCTACCAGAGGTAAGTCGCAGCCTCCCGCCGGCTCTCTGCCAACTTCCCCACCGCGGAACCTCCACCATTTCTCACCAAAAGTTTAAGTAAAAAACGTAACCTCGCTCTAATACGACATTTTTTTCCCAACTTCCGTCGGCACAATGTAGACGTATATGCGATTTCCAAAATTTTCACTCGATTTTCATAGGATTTTCCTACGGTCTTTTAAGTTTCGTACTCGTTGCGCGTTGTATATTGACGAAATAGCAAATAAACGTTAACTTCGGAAGCTTATACAGCAAACGCCGTGTGATACGAAAATCTGAACCCTCTTAATTGACCGAGTCAGTTTGGTAATCGACGTAGAATACTGTAGTTCACTGAGGTCTGCACTTTAAATATCACGTGATAAGTGTGATGCTGCTTTTTGTACAAGTCAGTTTTACTCGCTTCCTAATCGTGATTAAAATTAAAAACAAATTTTAGACATGCTTAAAGATTTCTATCGTATGTGAAATACGAGTCCTTTCACGTACTTTTTCTTTCTTTCTTTTTTTTTTCTTTTCTTTTCTTTTCTTTTCTTAAAGAAGAAGAAGAAAGAAAGAAATCCTTTCTAGTACAGATTAAAGGTTCTATCACTACTTAGAAAGAACGAACAGAGACGTCCAGTAATCCATTTGTCTTTACGTGAAGGAAAGTGTCAGTCGTCCGTACGTCATTGTGTAATTTAAATTAGTTTCTATCTGACACTTAAGGTTCAAAGTTGCGTCACTGTCACGTGAAGTATTTTCTGCGAGCAGTTGCCACTATATAGACAATGTCGGTAAAGTCTCTTTCTCCTACAAAAGTTAAACGACCTTTTTTGTCAGAAGTACAGTTCTAGCAAATAACTCTGTTGATTCACTGATGACTTAAACGTAGACGTTAAGTGTACCTGCGTAGATTACACCTGTTTTGAAGGCAACTGTCTCCCCCGTTTTTGTTGTTGTTGTTCATAATCTGACTGAATAATAATTTTTGTGTTTGCTGTTGTGTTCTTCAGTCCGGAGACTGCTTTGATGCAACTCCCCACCCTACTCTGTCCTGCACACGCCTCTCATCTCCGCGTTAGAACGCACCCACATGCCTACTGTATTAGTCTCTTGGTCTCCCTCCGAGTTTTACTCCACACAGTACTCTCTAATGCTAAACTCTAATGCTAAACTTACGATTTATTGTTGTCTAAGGATGTGTCCTACCAATTATTCAGGAATTTTTATTGTTGGTTAATTTCGAATGTAAGCTTGAAAGCATAAGCATACTTTACAAAACTGAATGCATTCCAATTAACTAAGTAAAGAATGACCCGTAGTCCTGTTAAAAGAAAAAAAGTATGCGTGCCGCTTCACATCTTCACCACTGAATTCACAGTAGCTGCGAGGGTAATATAATATTTGTCATTAAACTGTGTGCTTCTATAACAAGTAATATCCAACTCAACATTGTCACTCTAGGAATTCACATTCATTTTTCTGTTGTCAGAAACTTATACTTCTAAAAGGAGTAATTTTAAGCTTCGCGGTCGTTCAGTCTCGTTTGAACTAAATAAACCTTAGGGAGTAATAAATGTGTAGAGACGACAGAGTTACCTTCAAGATAGTTGTACTCGTCTTCGTAGTATCAATTGGCGTCAAAGTTTAAATCGTCGGTGAATGAACGCAGATGTTTGACAGAAATATATCTTTTTTTTTTTTTCTAGGCGATAGAGACTTAAAAGAGGTTTTTTTCGCCGCAGAGAGCGGGATGCTGACAAAGTTGCCTGCAGACAACATTTCACGCTGCAACAATGCAAGTTTTAATCTTAACCGTCAGATGCTAAATGATTTAAATCACACAATAATGTAATTATGTCACATATTTTCTCTCACGGACAGAGTTTTCTTTACTGGGCGGCCCTGTTCGAAATGTTCAAATTTTTGTAGAGCTTATGGGACTTAACTACGGGGTCATCAGCCTCTAAACTTACAAACGACTTATGACCTAACTAATGCTAAGGACGCCACATATATCCATGCCCGAGGGGGGATTCGAACCGCCGACCGTAGTGGCCGTGCAGACCGTGACTGACGCGCCGCAGCCCCTCGGCCACCGTGGCGGCCCGGTGCTTTCCTACTAAGTAGCAGTCGAAAGGTGTATTATACAATGCGTCGTGCATTTTGAAAAGCACAACGGAAAGTAATGAAACCGCGATATATCTGATGAACACCATTCTCAATGTGTCTTTACCAGGAGTAGACAGGATACGTAATATGTTTCATTCTCTCTTCCGCAACGTAGCGCAACTGTGTCTTGCCTACGAACACAGTAAGATGTTACAATAAAGTTATGAGAAACGTAGATGCTACGGAAATGGGTACCAAGTCCGACATTTCTCTAGATGGGCGTTACAAATAAGTTGATATGATACCCATGCTGGCCGGTGCTTTGGTACCCTTATTCCTAACTTCCGCTTGTCACGAGTGAGGTTCTTCAATCGAGGAACTTGAACACTATTATGATAGTAATACCTACATTTCAGTATCATCAATATAACATCACATAAGCTAGAGTGGTAACCAAATGTATACTATGTTTTTTCATGCAGTGGCAGACTTTAATTCTTTCAAACATCTGAGTTGCTTTATATCTTACTTTACCTTTTTTATTTAAAGCAAGTCAATTTGAGGCAGGACTTTTTAACAGTAAACTACTAATTTTATAATGAAATTAGTAGAATCCATAAATTTTAAACCAAATGGTTGCGCCAGCAGAATGAAAACATTGGACAGGAGATTTTACTAGTTTACTTGGTTTTCACAGTCCGGTAACAGTCTGATACTACAGGCTTAGTGTGGGCTCTGCTTGTAGTTAAATCAATGTTTCTGTGTTTTCCAAATTCAATGTTAAATTACAAATCTCAGCAGCAAAGTTTCCAATATTTATAATTTATTTTAGTCTGCAATATTAATTCCTTAAATTTAGATAAGTGCTTTTTTCTTATTACAGTCAATAACTCTTTCTACACATCTCTGACGTAGATCGTGAAATTAAGAGCACTAGCTTTTAAAGTAGAGATACGAAACATCCGAAACTATGGCCGCTGAACACGATAAAAAACTGTTTGTTCGCATACCACTCTTTAGAATTGCTAAACGAAATGAAAAATTTCTTCAGGGGTAAGGGAAGAGCAAAATATGAGCTTGAAAACATACTTCAGAACGCATCACACATAGACCTCCTGACGCTAATTTTGGCATCGTTTGACTTTTGCTTCTTCACAAGGTTATGCCTACGTTTCAATTTGCAGTGAAGCATTATATTCTACGAAAGCAAATTTAAACCTAGTCACAGCCACACAGACGAGGAAAACTGAAGCAATGCTAGAATTATTGTAAGGAGAGCTAAACGTGATGCATTCAAAGAATTAGAAAGTAGAGTCCTACGGAGCGTCTTGACAGGAAATTCTAAGAAGTTTCAATCTTACGTTAAATCAGTAAATGGATCGAAACCAGACGATCATACACTCCGGGTGCTTAATGTCATTGAAACTGAGGCTCACAACTCAAAGGTTGCACTGTAATTCCTTCTCAAAATTGTGGTTGACGGAAAAGCATGTAACTGTTCTTGTCGTGGTCTTCAGTCGGCAGACTGGTTTGATGCAGCTCTCCACGCTACCCTGTCCTGCGCAAACCTCTTCATCTGAGAATACGTACGGCACCCTACATCCTTTTGAATCTGCTTATTGTATTCGTCCTTCGGTCTCCCTCTACGATTTTTACCCCACACACTTCCTTCTAATGCTAAGTTAACGATTTCTTGATGTCTTAGAATGTGTCCCACCAGCCTATCCCTTCTCCTAGTCAGGATATGCCACAAACTCCTTCTCTCCCCAATTCTGATGAGCACCTCCTCATTAGCTACGTGATCTACCCATCTAATCTTCATCATTCGTCTGTAGCACCACATTTCGAAAGCTTCTATCATCTTTATGTCTGAACTCCTTATCTTCCACGTTTCACTCCCATTAAATGCTACACTCGAGACAAATGCTTTCAGAAAGGACTTCCTGATATTTAAACTAACATTGTTTGTCAACAGATTTCGCTACTTCAGAAACGGTTTTCCCCCCACAGCCATTTTGAATTTTATGTCTTCTTTACTTCAGTCATCAGAAGTTATCTTGCTACTCAAATAACAAAACTCATCTACTACTTTTATCATCTCATTACCTAATCTAATTCCTTCAGATCCGCCTGATTTTCTGACACTCCATTTCACTACCCTCGTTTTACTCTTGTTAATGTTCATCTTATATCTGCCTTTCAAGACACTGTCCTTTCCATTTAATTGCTCTTTCAGTTCCTTTGCTGTCTCTGACAGAATTACTATGTCCTCAGCAAACCGCAAGGTTTTTATTCCCTCTCGGACTTTAATGCCCTCTCCGAACTTCTCCTTGCTTTCCTTCACAGCTTGCTCAAAGTACAGATTAAACAACATTCTGGAAAGGCTACAATCCTGGAAAAGCATATGAAATCGCAAAACTAGAGGAAAGGAACCTGGATCAGATGGGAAACCAATTAGAATGTACACAGAGTTTGCGAAGGACGCCCTGTTCTAGCAGCAGTGCGCCGTAGATCTCAGCGTTCGTAAAGACTGGAAAAAAAAATTTCGTCATTTCCTTTCTCAGGAATGATCGTTACACGGATGCGCAAAACACCAGGCCCATATGTCTCACGTCTGTTTGTTGTAGAATTTTGGAATCTGTTTTATGATGCTAGTGTATTATAACATTTCTGGGGGCAGAAAATCTCCTCTGTAGTAATCTACATGTGTTCCGAAAGCAATGATCGTGTGATACCCAGGTCACTCTGTTCTCTCACAAGGACTCAGAGGGTAGTAGAGAGATAGGTGTTGCCTGATTAACACAATATGACCGTACGGAGTATCAGACCAGCCGTGAGATTGGATTGAAGAGTTTCTAGCAAAGAGAACTCACCAAGTTATACTCAACGAAGGCAAGTCTTACGACATGTAGGTAATTTCTGTCGTGCTCAAAGTGATTGTTATGTCACTATTACTTTTCACAGTGTATATAAATAGTGTAGTAGATAACTTCGGAAAATCAGTGAGGATTTTCGCTGATGTTGCAATACTAGGTATCGACGTTTAGTCCAGGGAGTGGCGATTTACCCTTTACATAAACAAATATAATATTCTTAGAAAACATATAAAGAAGATTCCTTTATTGCAGGATTACACGATCGCAGAACAATCACTGGAAGCAGTTAGTACCATAAAATAGGCTGGGAGTATGTGTATGGTCAGATCACTATTGCAGAAGCAAAGAAAAACGCATGCAAAATTTAAACAGACACAGAATACCCAAGACCAGCAATCTTTTACAGAAACTCGCAATCTAGCGCGGACTTCAATGCGAGAAGCTTATAACAGTTTCCACAAAGAAATCATGTCTCGTAATCTGGTAGAAAATCCAAAGAAATTATGGTTATATGTGAAGTACACCAGCGGCATAACACAAACAATACCTTCACTACGCGATAGCAATGGTAATACTACCTATGACAGTACTGCTAAAGCAGAATTGCTGCCGGCCGCGGTGGCCGAGGTGACTGAGGCGCTCCGGTCACGGTCAGCACGGCCCCTACGGTCGGGGGTTCGAATCCCCCCTCGGGCATGGATATTTGTGCCGTCTTTAGTCTTAGCTAGCTCATAAGTAGTTTGTAAGCTTAGGGACTGATGACCCCGTAGTTAAGTCCCATAAGTTGTACAAACATTTGAACATTTGCAGAATTGCTAGACACAGCTTTCCGAAATTCATTCACCAAAGAAGACGAAGTGAACACTCCAGAATTCGAACCAAGATTAGCTGCCACCATGCGAAATTTATAAGTAGATGTTCCTGGAGTAGTTAAACAAGTTAAGTCACTAAACAAAAACAAATGTTCCGCGCCAGATTGTATACCAACTAGATTCCTCTCAGAGTATGCTGATGCAATAGCTCCATAATTAGTTATCATATACAACCGATCACTCGGCGAAAGATCCTTTGCCCAAGTTACTCCAATATTCAAGAAAGGCAATAGGAGTGATCCCCAAAATTACAGGCCCATCACATTGACATCGATTTGCAGTAGGATTTTGGAACATATTGTTCGTTCGAATATTTTGAATTACCTCGATGAGAACGACCTATTAACCAATAGTCAACACGGATTCAGAAAGTATCGCTCTTGCGAAACACAGCTTGCCCTTTATTCACATGAAGTGATAAGTGCCATCTACAAGCGCTCCAGACCGCTCGGTTACTCCCGCGCGGCTCGCATTAGTGTATAAACTAATTCTTCGCTTCGTTACGTAGATATCTGATTAGAAATTAATAGACTGACAACTGGTAAGTTTCCCATGGCTTTTAATGAGGAAGCAATAAAGGAATGAAGAGCAGACTGTCACAGCCTGTCGTTGCTGAGGTCGTTAGAGACAGAGAACAATCTCAACTTGATTCAGTGATAGGGATAGAAATCAGCTGTACTTTCTGAAATAAAACGTCCTGGGATTTACGTAAAGTGTTTTAAAGAAATCGCGGAAAACCTAAAGCTGGTTGGCCGGATAAGGATTTGAACGGTCGTCCTCCCAAATGAGAGTGCAACGTGCCGACCACTCGCTCGGTCAATGGCTGCGAAACACAACCGAAGAGTACTCTGTCGATTACATATTTCATACAATATTATCCTTGTAAAACGATTATACAACCATTTTATAAATTTCGAATGAGGAATGTATTAAGAATTGACAACGTTATCATAAAGCTTGTGCCTATAAAAATGTATCTATAGTTGTTTTTTTAGGATTCACTAATGATATGTAAAAAGCTAAAGCAGTCAACAATCCGAAGATTGGTTTGAACACAACAGTGCTTTACTAGGCACGGTCCTGTTTGGAGGTGGTATGCCGTTGCTTTCCTCCGACTTTCGAACTGACTTACCCAGCCAGTTATAGGGGGACTTACAGTTTAACGTGGGTTCCGAACCACGGTGCTACTCGATATTTTTCACATCAGCAACATTGCCAGAGATGAAAGAAAATAGAAACATGACGATACGAAACAAGTGTCATGCTCCTAGCACGGAACTTACAGGTGAAAATATGTGGTATTTTACTACAACGTAAAAGCCACTCAGGGATGAGGCCGCTACTGGATCTATGATGCGGCTTCATTATACAAGCAGCTCCTCATCTGGCCTGACAATACCCTGCACCAGACTTCCCTAAAAATCTGCGAATATAGTCTGCAGGAAAGGCAGTGGCGCTAAACACGTTTCTTAAAATTGCGTCGTGTATCGGTTCTTTGCGTACGTGGGATCTCCGAGATCTTCAGTCACTATTCTCACTACTGAGGGCGGCCAAACCTCTGGCCGAACTCCCTGAGTTACCACAGCGGCAACGATTTGCACACCTGAGCACCATTAAAGTAATATTCGCTCCATTGTGTGCGGCTGAATGATAATGTAGCTAATAGAAACACTGTGTTGAAATGATTCATTGCTGCTACAATGGAGTGACCGAGCGTCCTAAGGCGCCTTGCTGCGGAGCGCGCGATTGCTCGCCGTTGGAGGTCGACACCTCCCTCGGGCATGGGTGTGTATGTTGTCCTTAGGTTAGTTTAACTTAGGTTAAGTAATTTGTAAGCCTAGGGATTAATAACCAGATAAGTTAAGTCCCATAGATTTACAAATATTTGATTTTTGATTCATTGCTCTCTTCTTTGACAGGATGAAAACTCATTAACTTCAATTACCGTTTATTTTTTGACTTTCTTCTGTTCTGTAATTTGGGTTAATGTTGAGTTATTAACATTTCTTAGCTCTGTGCTAATTTGATTAAACGCAGAGAAAAACTTTTCAAAGTGTTTTACCTTTTTCAGTCTGATCTCTTTTACGTTGACTTCAAGATCTACATACATACTCCGCAGTCAACCCAAAGGTTCGTGGCGGGGGGAATCACGGAGTAGTATCACTACAAGTTACTTGCTTTCCTGCCCCACTCCCATATAGAACGAGGGAATGCTTGTCCGTACGAGCCCTAATCTCTCTGATCTTATCCTGGTGTTCTTTATGCGAAATGTAGATTGGCGGCAGTAGAATCTTTCTGCTGTCCGCCTCAAATTCCGGTCTACTACATTTCTTCAACAATGCTTCTCACAAAGAACGTCGGCTCCCTTCCAGGAATTCCCAGTTGAGATGCCGAAGCATTTCGGTAACACTCGCGCATTGATCGAATCTACCAGTTACAAACCTAGCCGTCTGCCTCTGAACTGCCTCTAATGGTGGGGATCCCAAACACTTGAGCAGTACTTAAGACGTGGTCGTACAAGCGTTTTATAAGCGGTCCCCTTTACAGACGAATCACATCTTCCCAAAATTCTCACAATAAAAGCCAAGTCGATCATTCTGCTTCCCTACGACTGTCCTTTTGTGCTCGTTCCATTTCATATCGCTGTGCAGCGTTACGCCGAGGTATTTAACTGACGCAACTCTGTCAAGCAGTACACAACTAGTGCTGTAATCCCATATTACGGGATTGTTTCTCCTACTCATCTGCGTCACCTTATAGTTTTCTACATTTAACTCTGTCATTCCTCACACCACCTAGAAATTTTGGCCTGGTCATCCTACATCCTACTACAGCCATTCAATGACGACACCCTCTTGTACACCACAGCATCATCAGAAAACAGTCGCAGATTGCAACTCACTCTGTCCATTAGATTATTTATATAGATAGAAAATAACAGCGGTGCTATCGCAATTCTCTGGGAGCACCCTTGACGATGCCCTAGTCTCTGATGAACATTCCCCATCGAGGACGTACTTCGTTCTATTAGTTAAGTAATCTTCGAGCCACTCACATATTTGGGTACCTATTCGATAAGCTAGTACCTTCGTTAGCATTCTGTAGTGTGGTACTGTGTCAAACGCCTTTCGAAAATCGAGAAATATGCAGTCTGTTGTCCTTCATCCATAGCACGCAAGATGTCATGCGAGAAAATATAAATATAATATATAATAATAATATATAATAAATATAATATTTCTGTTATTAACAACTATTAGCATGTTTTAGTGTTTTACTATTATGTATCATCTTTATTAAGATAAATTAAAGCATTTTTAAGTGTTGATCAGTCAGAGAGGAAACAGTTAGTAGTAATCGATGGAAAGGTATCGACTAAAACGGAGGTGATTTCGGGCGTTCCACAGAGTAGTGTTATTGGTCCTCTACTGTTCCTTATTTACATAAACGATTTAGGGGAAAATCCAAGTAGCTCTCTTAGGTTGTTTGCAGATGACGCCGTCATTTACCGTCTAGTAAAATCATCTGAAGATCAAAACCAACTGCAGAACGATTTAAATAAGATATCAGTATGGTGTAAGAATTGGCATTTGACTCTAAATAATGAGAAGTGTGAAGTCTCCACATGAGTACGAAAAGAAATCCGTTAAAATTTGTTTACATGATAAATCAATCAAGTGTGAAGGCTGTAAACTCCACAAAATACCTAGGAATTACAATTACTTCTGACTTAAATTGGAAAGAACACTTAGATAATGTCGTGGGAAAGGCGAACCAGAGACTGCGTTTTATTGGCAGAACCCTTAAAAGATGCAATAGAACTACTAAAGAAACTGCATACACTGCGCTTGTCTGTCCTTTTATGGAGTATTGCTGCCCAGTGTGGGGTCCTTATCAGGTGGGTTTGACGGAGGACATCGAAAGAGTCCAAAGAAGGGCAGCTGGTTTCGTATTGTCACGATACAGGGGAGACAGCGTTAAGGAAATGATACAGGATCTGGGATGGGAATCGTTAAAACAACGACGCCTATCGCTGCGGCGTGGGCTACTTACGAAACTACAATCGCCAACATTCTCCTCCGAATGCGAAAATATATTGTTGACTCCTACTTACATAGGTAGAAATGATCATCAGAATAAAATACGAGAAATCAGAGCCCGAACGGAGAGATTCAGGTGGTCATTCTTACCGCGCAGTATTCGAGAATGGAATAGGAGGTAAAATAGTATAACGGTGGTTCGATGAACCCTCTGCCAGGCACTTAAATGTGATTTGCAGAGTATCCCATGTAGATGTAGATGTAGAAAAGAGCAAGATGCGTTTCGCACGATCGGTGCTTCCTGAAACCGTGCTGTTGCCTGGCCAGAAGCCTTTCCATCTCAAGGAAATTAGAACTGAGAATTTGTTCAAGAATTCTACAGCAAACTGATGTTAATAATATAGGTATGCAATTTCGTGGGTCCTTTCTATTGCCTTTCTTATACCCGGGAGTTGCTTTGCCTTTTTCAAGTCTGTTGGTACTTTGCGATGGATCAAAGACTCGCGATAAATGTAATCCAAGTAAGGAGCCAGTGCCGCAGACTACTGCTTGGTACTCATCTGGACGTGGCGACTTGTTTGTTTTCAACTTTCTCAGCTACTTCTGTACACCAGCTATGCCTATTACTATGTCCTCCATTTGGGACTTAGTGTGGCCATCAACTGAAGGGTACGTTTGCAAATTATTTAATTTAAGCTAACCTAAGGACAACACACACATCCATGCCCGAGAGAGGATTCGAACCTCCGACGCGGGAGGCCTCGCGATCCGTAACGTGGCGCTCCAGACCGCTCGGCTAACCCCGTGCGGCCATTTTTCTAATATTACTATTATACCACGGAGGGTCTTTCCCCTCCTTAATCCTTTGTCGGCACATATTTTTCAGCGCTTGATTTACAATGGATTTAAATTTAGCCCGCAATTCCTCTGCGTCCACCGCACCGGAACTGAAAGATGTCCATTCATTCCTGAAGTGGGAAGCTAAAGGTTGCTTATCTGCTCTTTCTAGCAAAAACACTCTGCTAGGCGTCTTGACCGATTCATTAACTTTGGTGGCCATTGTCGCTATGACTACATCGTGATCATTAACCCCTGTCTCTACAGTGACATCATCGACAAAGTCTGGTCTGTTTATAGCTATAATGTCCAAAATATTTCCATTGTGATTTATCTGCTCAAAGAAGTGTTCGGAATACCTACTCAGTAATCTTGTTTTCCAAATATTTTTTAAAAATAATCTGTCATCAGCATAGAACTGTGTAGAACACCTTGCAGTTTTCAGCACTTCGGGTTTAAAAAAGCCTTGGACAAGTTAAGCAAGAGCAATGATCTAAAACCGTACGCGAGCCAGGTATTGATAGTATGGCCAGCCGCTAAGTTTAATATTTAAGCTCGAGCAAAATGAGCCAAGCCCATCTCGAGGAATCGGCAGACGGCTTTCCTGTTGCTTTCATGCTCGCTGTAAACGACGATGGTCCGCTGGCGCCATGCAGCTAATGTGGAATCCCTGTAACTTGCGTTATAAACTTTGTTGCTGCAGCGTCGGTAGCGCTTCCGTATCTGATTAACCCATTCCAGGAAGAAATTTAAAGTTTCAAGTCATAAAACTCGCTCAGATGTCGAGAGACACCCGTACTTTTCATCTCCTTAACTCGCACTTACTGTCAGACATTTATGAGAATATATCTCTTTTGTAGTACTGTCTTACGGCTGCTGCTGTTTCTGCAGCTGCTGCTTCTTACTAAGAAACGGCTGTGTTTCAAAAAGTATTTCAGTTCGAGTACAACATTGCGTCTCAGTATACACTGCGAGTTGTTCTTTCTCCGTGTCTGCGAGCTAATTCGTAAGCCGTTAAATTTGTTCAATTTAATTATCCAACATGCAAAGGTTATTTGGAAGTAAAGATGACGCAAAAGTCGCTTAGAAAATTATAAAATAAACTTTTCTTATGTCTCGCTTAACTAGAACACATACAAACAATAGTTGTGGTTTCCACTGTATTACTATACTGTCTATAATATTTTGACACCTGAGCAGGGCAGCTACGCATCCAAACTGTGTCATACTTCCATAGTTAACTCCAATATTTTGTACAACTTTTCGAGTTTTTCCAATACGCTTCTATATCTAAATTTATATTTGGCAAATAACCTCTTTCCTATAACTCATCGGTTAAAGTCATTATCGAGATACAATGGGACACGTATAATAATTTTGGAGGAGAGCTGTTCGAAGGAAAGCATCGCGAACTTTAAGATAATAGCTTCATCATTTGTCTTGTCGGTTTTTACATTGGCAATAGTATAATCGTTCTGCCGTCAGCATCAAATACCCGTTTTCTACATTTTCCTCAATAGTGTTGAGAATATCGCATTTTCTCCAAGGATTTGCATTTGAGTTCGTGGAGCATATCTGTATTAGTGTGTTGATCGCAGAAATTTTGAAGCACGCCTATCGATGTGTTCGTTTAATCTTAGCCGGTGGGATCTCAAACACTTGAGCAGAACTCAGGAATGGATAGCACTAGTGTTCTCTTCGCATCTCCTTTACAGTTCATCGATAATCTTCTAAATTTCTCCCAATATATCGTAGTCGACCATCGCCTTTCCTACAGCAATCGTTATGTACTATTTCGATTTAACATCACTTTAGCTGCTGGTAGACCTTTTGGGTTATAAGGCCGACTCAGCGGAAGTAGGAAGACCTCCGAAGATCTCCGGCGCAGCTCTGGACGAAACGTTAGGAAAAACTGAAAAGTTTTATGGACCACGGCCTTACAACCCGGAAATTATACCACCAGCTATGGCATCTAATCGTGAAAGCCTTCGTTGCATAACATCACTCTGCAAGTTATTCCTAGATTTTAATTGTCGTGCCTGTGTCAATAAGTAAACTACTAATGCTGTATTCAAACATTACTACACTGTTTTCCCTGTCGTTTGAAAAATCAGATTAGTTTTGGCTAGTCACCATGTATTCTTCTAAAGTCGTTCAATATATACCACAGCGTTATTACTCCAACCTTTAATTTACGAAGAGGGTGTCTCATACGTGCTGCGTCCAAATGAAATGAGTGGTACTGGGTCCACAACCCATGATATCGAGATAGGCTAGCACGGCCGAAAATTCATATTTATTGTGTTCTGGACGTACAAAGTGCAGAACAACAACATAGCTCATACCAGTTGTTCAAAGTTACTACAGCCAATTTCAGTGCATGCATGTCAATGGCTTTTCCGCACTCCCTCATAGCTCCCTGGTGTGTGTTGTACCACGAGACAGGGAGCTTGGCCCCTAGCAAGCAGGTCTTCATCCGTTTCCACAGGAGTTCTTACACCAACATGGCAGAGGTGTGGTCGCCCAGACAGGACCGCCCTCGTGTTCGTGGAAGGCAGCTGAGGCACTGGGCTACCAGTCAGGTGATCGTGGACAATGATGGTTGCTGCTGACCACCGAGTTACGGGGGTGGGGATTATCCTCAGTCCAGACACGCAATACATGCACTGAGATGGGAGTCGTCGTCTTGAGCTATGACTATGAGCTACGTTGTTTTTCTGCTGTGTATAATGCATTTCCGACTATTGGCTCCGTATCTTATATAATCAGTTGTGGGCCAACTATCACGTGATTCAGTTTGACCCACAAGGCTGAAGACACCCTGTATATAGAACAAGAGTGGTCCTGTTGCACTTCCCTGGAGCACTCCTGACAATATCATTATCAATATAATTCGCCGTCTGTGATGACCTGCGGGATTCAGTTACTCATTAAGTCTTGGAGCCACTCACATGCACAGTAATCTGTTCCGTACTCTTGGACTTTGGTTAAGAGCCTGCAGTGACGCAGCGTGTCAAACGCCTGATGGAATTTTTACGTTCAGCTTGTTATCATAGTTGTAGAAAACCGATAATATTCGTTAGAAATTATGACAGTACTTCAGGCAGGGGCTTATCCTTTTCCAGGCAGAGTGAAAATACCTGCCAGTTTCTCTGCGTACTTACCAAACTTGAATGGCACGTTAAGCTTAGATGATGGTCCACGAGGCATGTTAGGATAGTGTGCTTCTCACGAAAGGCTCGCTCCAGGTTCGAGTCCCGGTCTGCTAACAAGTGTTTTTTTGTCACGAAATTTCATCTCAACATTGCAAATTTTGATGCCAGTATACAGAAATAAAACCAAAACCAGCTAAGATACAAATCAGATATTAAATTGAAGTAAGTCATATGTCGTTTTCCCAAAGTACAAAATTGATAATATTATTTGGGGAGTTACACGCCGTTTCATGACTGGAGCATTCGAGAAATTGTATAAAGACTCACTTAAACAACGATTAAAACTTTTGAAATCAAGTTGGAATTGAAAGCATGATGATATTAATGAAACCCATTGGAAGGTATGGTAGTCAGCCAAAGTAATGGACGTATAGGCAACCTACACTTACGGGAGTTTTGAGAAACGTTAAGTATTGTCGATTTGATACCCGTTACGATACAACTGCTATATAAAAACTGACGTGTAATGAACAAGGGATATATGCGGGAGAAATATGAAAGTAAGATCCAGGAAGAAGAACAATGAACAAGTTATGAAGTACAAAACCACAGCACGTTCTGCAGTTCATTAAACGTTATCTGATAAGCAAGCGGTCTAAAAATGATTTCATCAAACAAAACTTTTTTTTCTCGTATACAATTAGTTTTTGCGACCAATACATAGACTTACATTGTACATGATACGTATCTATTTCTAAATTACTGATTGAGATTTCGAAAGCTTAGCATTAATATCTATCATCCCTAATTTTAGCGAAGCTCATAAATTTGAACTGCTACTTTCTTTTTACTGCTTACTGGACTTTAATCGCAAATCTTTCAGCAAAAAAAAAAAAAAAAAAAAAAAAAAAAAGTTTAAATCGAAGTTGTTTAAAATTATTGTGCAGAAATTCGTAACTATAGAAGTTGATTTTAGGGAAGTGGAGAGCCTACACATACAGGTACTAGGCTTTACACTACAGCCACGAAGAAAGCTCTGGACATTTTCTTCATGCAAGGATTATGCACTCTGTTCCACGAAGTGTGTAATACCGCAGCATGGTATGTAAGAAAACAAGTTAGAACCTTGGGAAATCAGAGTTCATACGGAATATTCACGTCTAACTCCAGAGAATGCCGTCTTGAGGACTCAAACTGTTTCTACCTCCCTCCAATTCTGTTTTTCTCTACATTCTATGACCAGCTCTCTGTTGTAATTTGTATCAGTTTTGCTACTCATATTCACAGGATAATTTGCTCTGAAGCCCTTTTTACTTTACCGAGATCAAGCTTTTTTATTGTTGACATTAAGGCACAAAAAATGTAACCTTCTATCCTTACATAATTATTTCGTGTTGGGCCCGAGCCCCCTTCTGCCCCTTATATACGTCCCTGACATGAAGTTAACACTTCTGTCAACGATAGGAAACTACGAAACACAGTAAACATAACAGAAACCTACACATCAATGAAATATCGGTAATAAAACATACCTCAAAAGAGGTGTTTACGAAAGAGGCTGTCGCACCTGATGCATGACAACGTTACGACATTGAAAATGCATATTCATTTTGATTGAAAGCGGAACATTTTCTACGCAAGCTATTACAAATGAAGCTCACTTTACTGTTTCAGTTACAGGCCTCGTTTCGAGACCTTATTTAAAAAATAGCAACTCAACGTACTTCACATAAACGTACCAACCTATGTGAGAACAGTTTGCAGAATAACGATTGAAGAAATAATATTGCATTATGAATGAATTCTATCCTTTAACGTGGTCTACGTCTACATGAATATCGTATTTCAAACTCAGAATGATGTTAATATTCGGAACATAGACATTGTAGTAAAATGTTCCCTTATATTGTTCATGATTGTAGTTATCCTATCGAATACTTTAACAAGTTTAACGTAAGTTTTTGGTGCACTTGGTTTTTAATGTATTCTTGGACCTATTTTGTATTGAATGTCAAGCTTTCAATAGATTTAACAAAATGTAATTTTAAATTTAATTATTATAATTTAAATTATTCTTCGAACTGATGTTAGACGATATAACAGCTTTTAACGTCTTAAATATTAGTGAGTCGCAGAATCTAAACACCAATAAAATTTGTAAGTAAATAAGTGTACAATTAATTTACAATTTTATTTTTTTAAATGGTGTAATTGTATGGAAAAAAGTAATTGTCTTGTTAACACCATTATAATCACTGCTCTGGAAGTTTTCATTTGAAAGAACAGTGATTTTGCCCCCGCAGAGCTCTGTTGTAGTGGCATGAAGTAGTATGACGCCCTTAGAATGACGTTTCACTAATGGGCGTAAGCGCCAAAAGCTAATTTTGGAGAACAATGTTATTAAAAGTGTGAACCGCAGTAAGCGCTTTACTAACAGAATAGATAAAGATATTAAAAATTGTTCAGAGACGAACATTATAAAGTGTGATTGTAAAATATTACTTGACAGATGTTTCTGAAGGCTAATTGCATCAACAATTTTACTGAAATTAGTGTATATTGATGAGTGTGATAGCGGAAACTGTTTTCCTGCATTACGCAAAGATGGTTCTAATATTAATCATTAATACCAATAATGAAGAGTATAAGAAAAAACATAATGAATAAGCTAATAAATGTAAAGAATTTCGTAACCATAAAATATAAAGTGTAGTGCACAGAAGATAAGTAATCGCTGACGCAGGTTGGGTCGTGCTGTTAGGAACTAGGAATATGTGAGCAATGTAACGTGGCATCATCCTCTTCTGCCTCTTCTCCCTGTGGTGTAAATATATTTGTCAAGTATGCATGATGATTTGCGGGAATCTATGGAAGATGTGAACGAAGATGTAAGAGTTTTTCTGGTGAAATAAATATAAGATTAGTGTATTCATTTCGCATACTAACTGTCGAAAGACTGAAATTTAGGGACTCATGTCGGATGAGTATGGTGCAATTTCCAGAAACGAACGTCTGGTGAGTCATGGGCACTACTGTGACACAATGAAATTTTTATTTCTGCTCTTATAATAAACAAATTCTACGAACTCTGCAGTAAAGACAATAAATTACTAACTGGAAACCTCTTACGAAATGGCTGCTTGCTCTGAAGTGCGCTCAGAGACCATCTTCGTTTTGCTATGACAGCCATTTCTAAAATTTAAACTCATACAATCATGGTAATTACGTTTGCAGCACTGCAAAATGTCACTTTTCATTGATAATTTAACAATATTTCCGAATTCGATGAATGCGCTGGTCTGCATAAGGCGGTAACTGTCGCTAATAACCATTGATGATGTTACCGCTCTCGTGGACTGGGTAATAGCGCTTTTATGATCACCGACAACTGAAGCGTTTCGGTTCGGTAATTATCGAGTTAGCACATTTATCGACTCCCCCTTCCCACGCTGTGAAGTACTTTTCAGTGTTAACTTTATTCGGTGTTTCATATCATTTAATATTTTTCGGCTTGCTATAGATTCTCATCTTTATAAGCAACAAGTAAAATACGAAATACATGTATCACCCACTGACAGTTTTTATGCGTGACGTAAAATATTTACGAGGGACTGGCCTTTTCTCTCATCTTACAAAGAGGTTAGTTTCTCTCATCCGTTGTGGACATTTAGACTTATTGTTTAACATATTTTTTTAGAAAATAAAGCGTGCAAATGTCAAACGTTGTAAGTGTCAAATCTCGCATTTATTAAAACAAACTAAAATCAATTGGTCTCTATTTGTCCATAACTTGTTTTCATCCAAAAATTGAAGACGTATATTCTGATACTACAGAATTATGCTCCTCGTCGCATCGCTACCACACAAAACATGTAGAAAGATACACGTGCTACACCAAAAAACCGACTGCTTATAACGACCAAAAACAAAATATTTGTTTCCAGTGTCATTAATACGGAGGCACTATGTCTTACTTATAATAATACAAGAACAAAAATATAGCAGTTGTCTTTTAATTAGTAGAACTGTCAACATAAACTGTTTCCTACATCTTTTAAATTTTATAGAAGAGGAATCAATATTAAATTCAAGGAAACAATATTTCAGTGTTGACCTATGTTTTTTACTGAGCTTTACTCTTGGGATCAGACATTGCGAAGTGCACTGCATAACTTTTTGTGCTGTCTTTTACGTGTTGTCTACCACATACTTCCGTACAAAGATTAGGAAAGATATATATTCGGTAGAAAATGTTTCTCTCCCAATGTCAGTACGCAAGAGACTAACCTTGGATTGTAACTGTTAATCAGTAGAAAATAAACCACCGTGACCAGACAATAAGAAGAACTTTTAGTTGTGTTTTTTTTTGTAGAGCTTTCACATGTACTCCGCTTTGCGGCAGAGATTGATTACACGAGCGGACAGTGATGAGTGTCCTGTCATTAGCGGAACAAAGAAACATGAAAGCTTCTCTCAGTATTTCAGTAAATGCGCACTGCAACGTTCGCATAATCATATTATGTGAACGCGAAGTAATACTTCAACCGAGTCTTCTTTTGTAGTATTCCATTACAGGGAAAGATAAAAAATTCTTGAGGATCGTGAGATTCAGGTAACGCTGACAACAGGTGTTGAAGTGAGGGACGTCTGTCAGTAGCCTAATGAGGTAACGCAATGTAACTTAAGATACATTACATACTCCTAAAACTTCCAATGCCTGATGCATATTAATAATGCTAGTTGACTACATGCCTATCACATTCTTACGCGGAGGGTACAGACAATGATATTTGCATGAACTTTAATCGCGCGCATCAACACTTCGTGCTCCTTACTCGAAATAGCAGAATAAGAAAGCACAATTGATACCCATTGTAATTAAAATTTCTCACCTTTTGTACTAATGATGGAAAAGATGTTATATTGACAATTAATGTATAAACAGAGTTACAATTTTCTTGAAATTATCAACTATCTGTAAAAAATTACCATTCATTTCGTTATTTGATATTGAATTTTATGAATATCTGTAAATTTTTATGTGGACTAAACCTGCAGGTACAAGCCTTCCCGGCATTCCTGGGAACGCTTTCGACAATTCCCTTCACCAGAAATTCCTGTAGATGTTTAATGCCAGCAAATATTGACGATTACTGAAGTGGCTGTCGTGAGTGATCGTTGAATGCGGCGGCATCTCCAGAAATTTTAGTCCCTCATATACTCCACCAACAAATCTAAGCCTTGCTGCCAATACTGTATTTTGACGCTACTTAGCGTTAGCGTCAAATATTTAATCACTGTACCGAGCGAGGTGACGCAGTGGTAACGCACTGGACTCGCATTCGAGAGGATGGTGGTTCAAATCCACCTCAGGATATCCAGATTTAGGTTTTCCGTGATTTCCCTAAATCACTTCAGGCAAATGCCGGGATGGTTCCTTTCAAAGGGCACTGTCGATTTCCTTCCCCATCCTTATCCAAATCTCCGAGCGTTAGCTCCGTCTCTAATGACCAAGCTGTCGACGGGACGTTAAACCCTAAGCTTCCTTCCTTCCTATTTAATCACTGTCATTGAGATAGTTAGGTGACGTCGAAAGTGTTAAAGGGGTGATTATTTCCTCGCGTTAATTGTTATAAACAGCATAGTAACAGCTTTTTCTTTTTTTAAATAAATAAATAATTTTAAAAAATACTGATACAGGGTGTCAATTATTGAACTAAATGAAACAAAACGTAAATTAGGTACGAACTACGACGTGCACACACTTTAGGTTATGACATGTTCGATATGGGTGGTTATTGACTATTGCGTACACCTAATTTTTAATATGGGCCCACAAAAAGGGGTCGCATGTGTTGAAGATCCGGACAATATGGCGGCCAATGGAGGTCCGGTCTGGACATTGCACGCCACGCCACACAGGTACTCGTTTAGCGTGAAGAGACCCCCAAACGTGCCAACTTTGTTTATTCACGAACCCATCCAAATTAAAGTAGCTTTAAACCTCCTGGCAGATTAAAATTGTGTGCTGGTACTGGGACTCGAACCTGGGACCTTTGCATTTCGCGGGCAAGTGCTCTACCACTTAGCTATCCCAACACGACTTACGGTGCCGCCCCACAACTTCAATTTTGCCAGTAGGAGGCGAGGTAGAGCGCTTGCCCGCGAAAGGCAAAGGTCTCAGGTTCCAGTCCCGGTTCCGGCACACAATTTGTAATCTGCCAGGAAGTTTGATTTTAGCGCACACTCCTCTGCAGAGTGAAATTTTCATTCTAAAGTGGGCTTCTTCTCTAAGCCAAACCATATTCGCATGTTCATGAGCATACTAATGCCCACCCTGAGTACGCGGGTTATTTTCTTGAGACAGTGAACTTTTTTGTAGGTGTCCTCCCTCTGCCATAAGGAACATTTCTTCCTCGGTGTCATTTCTTGTGGGATGAGATTCACTGTCAGACGGTTATCCGCCACAGCTTCGGGTGTAATACAGTAAAATTCCCATTCTTATTGAATGCACTTTCTGTCTTTTCATTTTGAGTTTCTAAAATGAGACAAATTGGCGTGCGAGCCGTAGGTGTGCGTTTTAGGTTATGAATTCAGTCATCTGGGCAAAGAGGGCTGGAAATAGCGACGTTGTGGCTGTATACGCATTGTTCGCCGCGGCCTAATGTTGATGAGGAGGCAGCCAGGCCTCTTTGTGGCGGCCGTCTTACTAATGCAGCCGCGTGGCTGCTCGCTATTTATAGACACTCCTGCAAAAATGAGAAACGCGCATTGATAACTAAAGCAACGAAACGTATATAGGCTACATCAGCCTAACAGATTACGGACCAGTAGAAGCATGACCGAAATTAGGTACTGTGCACCATCAAAGTCGTATCTTACTGTTCATATTCTCTGCATACAGGATGTTTCTGATGTCTTTCTTTGTAACTTCAGAAAGAATGAGTGAAAGGAATATTTGTTCAGATATATAAATGTAATAACCGTCAGCGTGTCTACGGAGTTACCAACATGGTTTATTTAGATATTTCCAGAGACTTGCGGCAAACCAAGTGTATTTTTTCAAATAGAATATGAATTTTGGGATGTGTAGATGTAGAAGTAAGCCGAGAATGTTTTTATCTAGGAATAACTATTTGAGATAAAACGAACTCATAAATGTAGCCCTTACGAATCAGGAGTCGACCTTAAATTTATCGAAACTAAATTTAATTCGTGCACAGTGGCAATTGCTCAGGGACTGGTTAGTCAGCGCCAATCGGAAAACAGGCACTAGAAGAACTTTATGTCAGAAAAATTCGTCGTTCATCAAAGAAGGAAGTCCTTTACGACTCATTCGATAAGTCACTGTTCGTAGATTGGGAAATCTCGCCCAGTTCGACTAACGGAGAGGCTACAGAATATTCTTAGAAGAGCTGCAGTACGATTTTGTTTAATCCGTGTGAGAGGCTTACAATAATTACTCAAGAAGCAGACGATACAAGAAAATCAGACGAATACACAAACGAGCTGGCGAGCTTTCAGCTTTCCTATTGGCTGCAAGTAAAATAGGAGGACTGGAAATTAACCCTCCAGTCCTTAGCACTTTAGTCTTAACGAAACCATATTAATATAGCTAATTAGGGGGTTTAGCCAACAATTTTAACTTCACTGAGAGATGGCCTAATGAATGGAGACAATTTGCTTCAACAGAATTCATAGATATGCCATGCATTGCACGAAAAGGTACCTGGCTTTGAACAACAACACTGTCATACCAAACACATCTAAGAAAGAGTGCTACCAAATTTCAGACACGTAACAGCACGATTCTAAAACTGTGTGGTTCTTCTTGGGGTGCACGTGTAACTACGATACTCAGCTCTAATTTTAGTTTACTCTACTGCTGAGTATTGTGCACCCGTCTGGATGAACAGTCTTCATGTGAAGAGAATACACGTTAAGTTAAATGACACAATGACAACGATTGAGGCGCTACGCTGCGATGCGCGAGGCCGTTCCCCGTCGGGGGTTCGAATACCCCCCTCGGGCACGGATATTTGTGCCGTCTTTAGTGTAAGTTAGTTTGTAAGTTTAAGGCCTGATGACCCCGCAGTTAAGTCCCATAAGCTTAAAAAAACATTTTAGGTGACGACGCCTCTATGGCTAACAAAGTTTTAAGTTTTATCCGCGCTGCTGGTTTTTATGACTCGATCTAACGGTAGGTGCTGTGGCCTGACATCTTAGGCCACCACCAATCCCGTTTTTTACCTTTTCACGCCCTTAGGGGTTCTTAGTGTATGCAGTATGGCTGGCTCATCCTGTTTTTTCTTTGTGATCAGCCAGCCAAGGTACTCCACTAGACAACATTATTCCTGACTTTCTTTTAACAATTCTGTGTGTCTTCATTTTACGTTAGAGCTTTTAGAGCTTTGTTTTACTTTTCGATATTGACAGGTACCTCTCAGTTAGTAACAGGGGACTGATGACCTAGCTGTTTAGTCCCCTCACAAACCAACAACAACAACAATAAACATTTTGAACTGTGCCATATTACTCCACCTTCGTAGACGTAAGCACTTTAAAAATTTAAATAACGGTACAATAGGAGAAGGATACACAGCTAGATTCGGTGACCTGCTGCTCGCAAGATGACCTCTGGAAAATGTGAGAGTGCAGCCTCCGCCCCCAAAATATTGCGAGGAGGGGAGGGGAGGGGAGGGGAGCGATAGGCAGCGAGACGTGCACCTGCAGTTAGCCGGAAGCGCCTCAGTAATGCAATATCCGACCTGAAAATTGTGTGCGTCGCGGGCCGCCTTTGTGCGCGCGTCGAGTTATGGCAGCCACCGCCGCTCAAATAAGGACCTCCGTCCAAAACGAACGCCTCTTCTCATCACAAGTGTGCTTGTCTCACCATTACAAATTAATCACAATCTGCAACTCCAATATTACATGTTTCAAACGTAACCACGCATTACATCAAGCTTTCAGTTCGAATACAGTCATCGGTTATTTCCCTATTTTTCTTGGAACTCCTCTGTATATTACAGGAAGTGTGGTGCACGTCAGAGATAGTCCTTACAGACGATTTTTATTGCATTTGGAGTAATTACAAGCGTTTAACACTTTGACTGCCAATCACGTCAATTGACGTAACTTCTGTAGAATGCCAATTACGTCATTTGGCATGATCTTTGTTTTCGTACTTTTAAACACAAAATTAAGTTTATTGACTGGCTAGATCCAGCTTAAATGCCTTACTTCATAAATCTAGAGTCTAAAGCAGCCTGTAGATCTTGTAAATTTAGCTTCTAAATCTGCCGACTGGTCGCATCCAAGTATGAAACGGGACAGGTAGTTAGTGGTGCCCGCTCTCTCAGTAGGTAAAAGAACGGACGTGGTTTCACGCTCTCTTACGCTGGACGAAATTTTACATGAATTTGAGAAACGTTTTATTGATAATGACAGTGAGGACGACGAAATCGACAATTCAGATGATGATCCAGTCTTTGTGCAACAAGAACTGCGTCAAATTATTTCGAGTTTGATGATTCTTCAACCGATTGTTTTATAAGGACAGGGAACCTTATTGCCCATTTTAAAGAGCAAACAATTTTTTTATGCCAGACAGAATATAAGGAAACCAAGTGCAGCTCGGCTTACTCCTGCAAGCAGAATGTCTGGCATTCTAAGGTATGGAATGGTTTACATAGCCGGCAGTCAAGGTGTTAAATGAGGGGGGTCCAACCTTTCAGTTTACCTGGGGTTACTGTGAAAGAAGTCTAGGATATTTGAATTTCTGAATCTTAATTATAAAAAAGCGAGATGGAAATAATTTGATACCATTAACAATTCTATATACAACTAATTACAAATCATTGAATTACTGTGATTCCTCAGTTTTAATTTTCAGGAACTAATGTATCAACATCAAAGTATACTCGAAATAGTTGCACTTCTCAAAATGCCCCTCTGAGATTTTGGTTCTATTTTTACTCTTTGTGTATTTTACTCTTGACACTCTTGACAATAGCTGTTGAAAAACGTATGTGCTACCAAACAAAGAAGTCATATATCTGGTGATCAAAAAGTCAGTATAAATTTGAAAACTTAATAAATCACGGAATAATGTAGACAGAGAGATAAAAATTGACACACATGCTTGGAATTACATGGGGTTTTATTATAACAAAAAAGTTCAAAAAATGTCCCACAGATGTCGCTGGACAGCAAAACGTTAGTGACTGCGCATGAAAACCGTGTATAAAAGGAGCTGTAATGAGAGAATTAGATGCACCAGCAGTCGCAGCATGTTGACGTTACCTGAAAAGGCGCTTTTAGTGAAGCTGTATTATCAGAATGGTGAATGTGCTAGTTGATCGTTACGATCCTATCGCCATAGGAAGGGGATTCGAACGGGTAAAGGTCCGTTGACAAATGCAGCTTTGGCGAGAATGATTTCGAAGTTCGAAGCCACGGGTTGTTTAGACGATAGACCCCGTACTGGCCGACCGAGCACAAGACGTAATGCTGCTCAGACAGTCCAGGAGGAAATGGAGACTGCAGCGGGTTCTTCTATGCACGGGGAAGTCAGCGCTCGTGCAATCGCACGTCGCAACGGCATTCCATACACTACTGTTTGGTTGGCACTTACGCGTACCCTCCGCTGCTATCCATACAAAATCCATCGGCATCATGAACTGTTACTTGGTGATTTAGTGAAGCGGAGGGCATTTGCGGTGTGGGCGTTTCAAAAGATGGCGGAAGATAAAGATTCGTTGAGTAACCTGTTGTGGACCGACGAAGCTCATTTCACGCTCCGAGGGTCTGTCAACGCCCATAACTGCAGAATTTGGGCTACCGAAAATCCTAGAACTGTCGTGGAAACTCCATTGCACGGCGAGAAAGTCACGGTATGGGTTGGATTTACCACATCTACCGTTATCGGGCCTTTTTTCTTCGAGGAACTGCGTGATTCTGGTTTTGTAACTGCTACCGTGACGGGTGAGAGTTACGCCGATATATTACAGAATCGCATAATCCCCAGCCTGGCTGATACCTGCTGGAACGTACGATTTTTATGCAGTATGACGCGTGAAAGATCTCTTGCGCGCGTTTTTTGGTGATCATCATGTGTTCCACCGCTATTTCGTCATGCTTGACCTCCCAGGTCTCCAGACCTCAGTCCGTGCGATTATTGGCTTTGGGGTTACCTGAAGTCGCAAGTGTATCGTGATCGACCGACATCTTTAGGGATGCTGAAAGACAACATCCGACGCCAATGCCTCACCATAACTCCGGACATGCTTTACAGTGCTGTTCACAACATTATTCCTCGACTACAGCTATTGTTGAGAAATGATGGTTAACACATTAAGCAGTTCCTGTAAAGAACATCATCTTTGCTTTGTCTTAATTTATTATGCTAATTATTGCTTTTTTGCTTTTCTGTTCAGATGAAGTGCCATCTGTCGGACACTTTTTGAACCTTTTTTTTCCTAATAAATCTCCATGTCATTCCAAGCATGTGTGTTAATTTTTACCTCTCTATCTGCATTAAATCGGTGATTTATTAAGTTTACAAATTTATAGTGACTTTTTGATCACCCGGTATAATGCATCACTGTGCAGCAAGGGTAGGCGTGTCTTGTTCAAGTACAACGTTGGCAATAACTGCAATCCATAAGAAGATTTCTGTCTTCTACCAACCTGAACTTATCAGAAGGAGATGAACTGGGTGCTTCATCGTAACTGAACATATGGAACAGAGACTTTCCTTCCATTTCGATGACCTAATTTCATTAGGGTCAGCTGAGCTATAAGAATAATTTTAACTTATTTCAATTTTTTCCGGAATATTATTAAATTTGTAAGCTGATGTATCAATTGTGGGTGAGTTTTTACTATGTGTGTGAGTTTTGTCGAGTGCGACAGTACTCATTATGCAAATTCCCCACTTGACAAAATGTTTTAAATTAATTCTTTAATTGCAAATATCAGCGTGATATCATATTTTTTGGATATTAATTTCTGGCCGCCACTATGCTTATAAAAACATGGAAAACTATTTTTCTTTTTGTTGACCTCACTTCCTCGGTGGCTCATGATATGGTCAAGCACATTTATTTTATATAGTTCTGACCAATATCACAATGATAGGTACCACCAATGAAGACCTAATTTACTCGATACACTCTCTAACACCTTTTGCCACTCCAAAAATATGAATGATTGGGAAACTTCAAATCGAAAGAAGATATTGTTCAGATACAAATTTATTACCATAAACAATTCATCCTGCTACATGACAAAGCTAACGGTACATTACACAGACTTTGAAATAAAATGAGATCCTTTACAGAAAATTAAAAATAACAATATGAAGTTATGTTGGCTATCTATTTACAACAAATGCCTGGCTGAGTCAAGGAATAAGGAAACCTATTCATGAAGAATAATTATCCAAACTACTACTGCAGATACACAAATTCAAGGGGCAGATGAATTTTTCCAATTTGAACAAATAACCCCGATCAAAAACGAAAAAAAAAAAATCCCCTCCCAACAGCAATATACTGGCCCTAGCAATGATGTAGGCGACACGTTACCAATTATTTTGAGCCGAAGATAGGCAAGCACTGGTGTCGGCAGCGGCAGGTGATGACTGCAGATCACTTCGTTCTGTGAAGCAGAAACGCTATTTAACAAACAGAATCAGTAGCTTCGGTGCCGCTAGACAGACAATGGCTGAACAGTTTTATATTGTGAGCAGACAAATCGATCGTAGTGTGCTTGTGAAACAGTGTACAGAAGTGCAAATCATCAAGTACAACTTGCGACACAAAATCTTAAAATATCCCCTATCCACAAAGTGCGAGAGCTCGAATTGAGACGTCCGAAAATAATCTAAGTCAACTGTGGCCGCCGGAAGCGAACCAACAGCATAAGAATCGAAGTTCAGACAACATTACAAGTTAACCGCGAAATCAAGAGGTCCCAACACTTCCGAGTCCTCGACCCGAGACCTAAGTCGATCCAGACATTGCGGAGGCCTACAAGCAAAAAAATCTCCACGCCAGCCCAATGATATCGTGATAAGCCACTGACACATTACAAACTGTCACAATCTTAAGCTTTGACGAATCACAGAGCGTTCTTCAGACAGTCCTACAAGCTCCTTCCACATGAGCAAATTTCCCACAGAGACGTTACCGTACACAGGTCCATGACCTCTCCGGAATTTTCGGACGCTTTCTATCAGTCCAGGTCCTCAAAATACATAAATGTCAATTGAATCTCAATGTAGATAAGTGTAATGTGCTGTGAATACATAGAAAGAAAGATCCTGTATCATTTAGCTACACTATAGCAGGTCAGCAACTGGAAGCAGTTAATTCCATAAATTATCTGGGAGTAGGCATTAGTAGTCATTTAAAATGGAACGACCATATAAAATCAGTCGTCGGTACAGCAGATGCCATTGGAAGAATCCTAAGGAAATGTCGTCCGAAAACGAAGTAGGTTACAGTACACTTGTTCGCGCACAGCTTGAATATTGCTCACCGGTGTGGGATCCGTACCAGGTGGGGTTGATAGAGGAAGTAGAAAAGATCAAACGGAGAGCAGCGCGCTTCGTTACAGGATCATTTGGTAATCGAGAAAGCGTTACGGAGATTATCGATAAACTCCAGTGGAAGACTGTGCAGGAGAGTCGCTCTGTCGCTCGGTACAGGCTTTTGTCGAAGTTTCGAGAACATACCTTTACCGCGGAGTCTAACAGTGTATTGCTCCCTCCTACGTATATCTCGCGAAGAGATCATGAAGATAAAATCGGAGAGATTAGAGCCCACACAGAGGCATACCGACAATTTTTCTTTCCGCGAACAATACGTGACTGAAATAGGAGGGAGAACCGATAGTGGTACTCGAGGTACCCTCCGCCGCACACCATCTGGTGGCTTGCGGAGTATGGATGTAGATGTAGATGTAGAATGTTATGCCCACTGACGCCAGGCCCAGACGACCGACAATGCGCCCAACAAGCGGCTCAATATTCGACACGCAGAAGAACGTTTCCTCAACTATCCATATCGGCAAATTCGGAGAAACCGTCTAGGCATTGGTTACCATAGAAACGACTCGCCGTCCTGGCGACGGTGCTATTGAGATATCTGCAGACTGTCAGTGTAGCTAACATCCCGCAGAGCATTGCCCTGTTCTGCCACAGGTAGCCGCGGCCGCTCTCTCCGCCAAACGGGACCTCAAGCACAACCGAGAACGACAGGGTGCCCCCCTTCCACAGCCGAGTCGGCCAACAGATAAATTCTACAAAGGCAAAAGCCCAAACACACAAATTTATGGACCCCAGCATACCGACTGCCGAGGCTATAAATAAGAAACTGCTGTATTTGAAGGACCTTTCCTTAGACGAAATGCCCCCATAGAAACAGAAGTCGTAACAAAATTTAATGAGTATATCAAAACGACCCTGAACTTGCTCATCTGTCCAAAGACAAAAATAAAATAATTAATTAAAAGAAATTGGACTACATACTACCATCACCTCAGAACTTAATTTTTGTCTAAAGCATTTACTATATCTTCCGTGGATATATTTATTCAGTTGATGAAATTTAGTTGTACACTATTGCCAAACATTTATGTTCTGCTGCTATTCCATTTACCCTTCCAATTATATAAAAGTGAATTTCAGTGAGGCTCTTCGGATAGTGGCCAGGGCTATTTGAATAAGGTAAGTTATGGGCAGATACCCAACTAAATTACATGGAACGATAGCTGGAAATGGACGAATAATTTATTGCAATAGTATTACAAAACAGAAAATCTTTTGTAAATGCACTTTACCCCATTTTCAATCAGTTTTACACCACTATTCATAAACCCCGTTTTTAGTTATTCAAATAGCTCCAAAGTACACATAAATGCTATTGCGAAGTAGTTTCCCAGTCCACTAACATATGGCAGCACAAGCGTAGGGAGGACACCGTATCATGCCTCAACTAATTTCATGGCTTTCATTTCCTAAAAAATGCAGGAAATCCTTAGCGAATACCATGTCAATTTTACAAACCGTGAAATGACCAGTTATGAACCACTTACCTTATAGGGTACAGTGGGGCTATAAGAATAATTTCAACTAACGTCAAAACTTTCCTGAAAATTATTAACTTAATTTTGTTTTCAGCATTTACTATGAATTGTATGAGTATACTTATCCTATTGATGAAAGGTGGTTACACGCCGGCCGCAGTGGCCGAGGAGACTGAGGCGCTCCAGTCACGGTCTGCACGGCCACTTCGGTCGGGGGTTCGAATCCCCCATCGGGCATAGATATTTGTGCCGTCCTTAGTGTTAGCCAGTTCATAAGTAGTTTGTAAGTTTAGGGACTGATGACCCCGTAGTTAAGTCCCATAAGCTTTACAGACATTTGAACATTTTTTTGTGGTTACACACAATTTTCAAACATTTATATTGTGCTGTTATTCGATTAACGCTCCCGATTGCAAGGAAGTGAATTTCAGTGGGGCTGTTCGGATAGTGGCCGGAGCTATTCCAATAAGATAAATTTTTGGCAGATACACAACTAAACTAGTTGGATGGCTAGCTGAAAAAACGCTAATTTCTATTTAGTACTTATTACCTCTAATAATATAATTATTACAATAATATTTACAATAGTAATTTCACATTAATGGAATGTAGCCGTTGTGAAATGTTTGTCTTCTCGTAAATAACTTGCAGCATCCACAGAAAAATAACTTACGACCTGTCGCACGGACACAGTATACATGATACATGTGTAGCATTGCATCCATTCGCGTTTACCTAAATAAGGACCTCCGTCCAAAACGAACGCCTCTTCTCATCACAAGTGTGCTTGTCTCACCATTACAAATTAATCACAATCTGCAACTCCAATATTACATGTTTCAAACGTAACCACGCATTACATCAAGCTTTCAGTTCGAATACAGTCATCGGTTATTTCCCTACTTTTCTTGGAACTCCTCTGTATATTACAGGAAGTGTGGTGCACGTCAGAGATAGTCCTTACAGACGATTTTTATTGCATTTGGAGTAATTACAAGCGTTTAACACTTTGACTGCCAATCACGTCAATTGACGTAACTTCTGTAGAATGCCAATTACGTCATTTGGCATGATCTTTGTTTTCGTACTTTTAAACACAAAATTAAGTTTATTGACTGGCTAGATCCAGCTTAAATGCCTTACTTCATAAATCTAGAGTCTAAAGCAGCCTGTAGATCTTGTAAATTTAGCTTCTAAATCTGCCGACTGGTCGCATCCAAGTATGAAACGGGACAGGTAGTTAGTGGTGCCCGCTCTCTCAGTAGGTAAAAGAACGGACGTGGTTTCACGCTCTCTTACGCTGGACGAAATTTTACATGAATTTGAGAAACGTTTTATTGATAATGACAGTGAGGACGACGAAATCGACAATTCAGATGATGATCCAGTCTTTGTGCAACAAGAACTGCGTCAAATTATTTCGAGTTTGATGATTCTTCAACCGATTGTTTTATAAGGACAGGGAACCTTATTGCCCATTTTAAAGAGCAAACAATTTTTTTATGCCAGACAGAATATAAGGAAACCAAGTGCAGCTCGGCTTACTCCTGCAAGCAGAATGTCTGGCATTCTAAGGTATGGAATGGTTTACATAGCCGGCAGTCAAGGTGTTAAATGAGGGGGGTCCAACCTTTCAGTTTACCTGGGGTTACTGTGAAAGAAGTCTAGGATATTTGAATTTCTGAATCTTAATTATAAAAAAGCGAGATGGAAATAATTTGATACCATTAACAATTCTATATACAACTAATTACAAATCATTGAATTACTGTGATTCCTCAGTTTTAATTTTCAGGAACTAATGTATCAACATCAAAGTATACTCGAAATAGTTGCACTTCTCAAAATGCCCCTCTGAGATTTTGGTTCTATTTTTACTCTTTGTGTATTTTACTCTTGACACTCTTGACAATAGCTGTTGAAAAACGTATGTGCTACCAAACAAAGAAGTCATATATCTGGTGATCAAAAAGTCAGTATAAATTTGAAAACTTAATAAATCACGGAATAATGTAGACAGAGAGATAAAAATTGACACACATGCTTGGAATTACATGGGGTTTTATTATAACAAAAAAGTTCAAAAAATGTCCCACAGATGTCGCTGGACAGCAAAACGTTAGTGACTGCGCATGAAAACCGTGTATAAAAGGAGCTGTAATGAGAGAATTAGATGCACCAGCAGTCGCAGCATGTTGACGTTACCTGAAAAGGCGCTTTTAGTGAAGCTGTATTATCAGAATGGTGAATGTGCTAGTTGATCGTTACGATCCTATCGCCATAGGAAGGGGATTCGAACGGGTAAAGGTCCGTTGACAAATGCAGCTTTGGCGAGAATGATTTCGAAGTTCGAAGCCACGGGTTGTTTAGACGATAGACCCCGTACTGGCCGACCGAGCACAAGACGTAATGCTGCTCAGACAGTCCAGGAGGAAATGGAGACTGCAGCGGGTTCTTCTATGCACGGGGAAGTCAGCGCTCGTGCAATCGCACGTCGCAACGGCATTCCATACACTACTGTTTGGTTGGCACTTACGCGTACCCTCCGCTGCTATCCATACAAAATCCATCGGCATCATGAACTGTTACTTGGTGATTTAGTGAAGCGGAGGGCATTTGCGGTGTGGGCGTTTCAAAAGATGGCGGAAGATAAAGATTCGTTGAGTAACCTGTTGTGGACCGACGAAGCTCATTTCACGCTCCGAGGGTCTGTCAACGCCCATAACTGCAGAATTTGGGCTACCGAAAATCCTAGAACTGTCGTGGAAACTCCATTGCACGGCGAGAAAGTCACGGTATGGGTTGGATTTACCACATCTACCGTTATCGGGCCTTTTTTCTTCGAGGAACTGCGTGATTCTGGTTTTGTAACTGCTACCGTGACGGGTGAGAGTTACGCCGATATATTACAGAATCGCATAATCCCCAGCCTGGCTGATACCTGCTGGAACGTACGATTTTTATGCAGTATGACGCGTGAAAGATCTCTTGCGCGCGTTTTTTGGTGATCATCATGTGTTCCACCGCTATTTCGTCATGCTTGACCTCCCAGGTCTCCAGACCTCAGTCCGTGCGATTATTGGCTTTGGGGTTACCTGAAGTCGCAAGTGTATCGTGATCGACCGACATCTTTAGGGATGCTGAAAGACAACATCCGACGCCAATGCCTCACCATAACTCCGGACATGCTTTACAGTGCTGTTCACAACATTATTCCTCGACTACAGCTATTGTTGAGAAATGATGGTTAACACATTAAGCAGTTCCTGTAAAGAACATCATCTTTGCTTTGTCTTAATTTATTATGCTAATTATTGCTTTTTTGCTTTTCTGTTCAGATGAAGTGCCATCTGTCGGACACTTTTTGAACCTTTTTTTTCCTAATAAATCTCCATGTCATTCCAAGCATGTGTGTTAATTTTTACCTCTCTATCTGCATTAAATCGGTGATTTATTAAGTTTACAAATTTATAGTGACTTTTTGATCACCCGGTATAATGCATCACTGTGCAGCAAGGGTAGGCGTGTCTTGTTCAAGTACAACGTTGGCAATAACTGCAATCCATAAGAAGATTTCTGTCTTCTACCAACCTGAACTTATCAGAAGGAGATGAACTGGGTGCTTCATCGTAACTGAACATATGGAACAGAGACTTTCCTTCCATTTCGATGACCTAATTTCATTAGGGTCAGCTGAGCTATAAGAATAATTTTAACTTATTTCAATTTTTTCCGGAATATTATTAAATTTGTAAGCTGATGTATCAATTGTGGGTGAGTTTTTACTATGTGTGTGAGTTTTGTCGAGTGCGACAGTACTCATTATGCAAATTCCCCACTTGACAAAATGTTTTAAATTAATTCTTTAATTGCAAATATCAGCGTGATATCATATTTTTTGGATATTAATTTCTGGCCGCCACTATGCTTATAAAAACATGGAAAACTATTTTTCTTTTTGTTGACCTCACTTCCTCGGTGGCTCATGATATGGTCAAGCACATTTATTTTATATAGTTCTGACCAATATCACAATGATAGGTACCACCAATGAAGACCTAATTTACTCGATACACTCTCTAACACCTTTTGCCACTCCAAAAATATGAATGATTGGGAAACTTCAAATCGAAAGAAGATATTGTTCAGATACAAATTTATTACCATAAACAATTCATCCTGCTACATGACAAAGCTAACGGTACATTACACAGACTTTGAAATAAAATGAGATCCTTTACAGAAAATTAAAAATAACAATATGAAGTTATGTTGGCTATCTATTTACAACAAATGCCTGGCTGAGTCAAGGAATAAGGAAACCTATTCATGAAGAATAATTATCCAAACTACTACTGCAGATACACAAATTCAAGGGGCAGATGAATTTTTCCAATTTGAACAAATAACCCCGATCAAAAACGAAAAAAAAAAAAAAATCCCCTCCCAACAGCAATATACTGGCCCTAGCAATGATGTAGGCGACACGTTACCAATTATTTTGAGCCGAAGATAGGCAAGCACTGGTGTCGGCAGCGGCAGGTGATGACTGCAGATCACTTCGTTCTGTGAAGCAGAAACGCTATTTAACAAACAGAATCAGTAGCTTCGGTGCCGCTAGACAGACAATGGCTGAACAGTTTTATATTGTGAGCAGACAAATCGATCGTAGTGTGCTTGTGAAACAGTGTACAGAAGTGCAAATCATCAAGTACAACTTGCGACACAAAATCTTAAAATATCCCCTATCCACAAAGTGCGAGAGCTCGAATTGAGACGTCCGAAAATAATCTAAGTCAACTGTGGCCGCCGGAAGCGAACCAACAGCATAAGAATCGAAGTTCAGACAACATTACAAGTTAACCGCGAAATCAAGAGGTCCCAACACTTCCGAGTCCTCGACCCGAGACCTAAGTCGATCCAGACATTGCGGAGGCCTACAAGCAAAAAAATCTCCACGCCAGCCCAATGATATCGTGATAAGCCACTGACACATTACAAACTGTCACAATCTTAAGCTTTGACGAATCACAGAGCGTTCTTCAGACAGTCCTACAAGCTCCTTCCACATGAGCAAATTTCCCACAGAGACGTTACCGTACACAGGTCCATGACCTCTCCGGAATTTTCGGACGCTTTCTATCAGTCCAGGTCCTCAAAATACATAAATGTCAATTGAATCTCAATGTAGATAAGTGTAATGTGCTGTGAATACATAGAAAGAAAGATCCTGTATCATTTAGCTACACTATAGCAGGTCAGCAACTGGAAGCAGTTAATTCCATAAATTATCTGGGAGTAGGCATTAGTAGTCATTTAAAATGGAACGACCATATAAAATCAGTCGTCGGTACAGCAGATGCCATTGGAAGAATCCTAAGGAAATGTCGTCCGAAAACGAAGTAGGTTACAGTACACTTGTTCGCGCACAGCTTGAATATTGCTCACCGGTGTGGGATCCGTACCAGGTGGGGTTGATAGAGGAAGTAGAAAAGATCAAACGGAGAGCAGCGCGCTTCGTTACAGGATCATTTGGTAATCGAGAAAGCGTTACGGAGATTATCGATAAACTCCAGTGGAAGACTGTGCAGGAGAGTCGCTCTGTCGCTCGGTACAGGCTTTTGTCGAAGTTTCGAGAACATACCTTTACCGCGGAGTCTAACAGTGTATTGCTCCCTCCTACGTATATCTCGCGAAGAGATCATGAAGATAAAATCGGAGAGATTAGAGCCCACACAGAGGCATACCGACAATTTTTCTTTCCGCGAACAATACGTGACTGAAATAGGAGGGAGAACCGATAGTGGTACTCGAGGTACCCTCCGCCGCACACCATCTGGTGGCTTGCGGAGTATGGATGTAGATGTAGATGTAGAATGTTATGCCCACTGACGCCAGGCCCAGACGACCGACAATGCGCCCAACAAGCGGCTCAATATTCGACACGCAGAAGAACGTTTCCTCAACTATCCATATCGGCAAATTCGGAGAAACCGTCTAGGCATTGGTTACCATAGAAACTACTCGCCGTCCTGGCGACGGTGCTATTGAGATATCTGCAGACTGTCAGTGTAGCTAACATCCCGCAGAGCATTGCCCTGTTCTGCCACAGGTAGCCGCGGCCGCTCTCTCCGCCAAACGGGACCTCAAGCACAACCGAGAACGACAGGGTGCCCCCCTTCCACAGCCGAGTCGGCCAACAGATAAATTCTACAAAGGCAAAAGCCCAAACACACAAATTTATGGACCCCAGCATACCGACTTCCGAGGCTATAAATAAGAAACTGCTGTATTTGAAGGACCTTTCCTTAGACGAAATGCCCCCATAGAAACAGAAGTCGTAACAAAATTTAATGAGTATATCAAAACGACCCTGAACTTGCTCATCTGTCCAAAGACAAAAATAAAATAATTAATTAAAAGAAATTGGACTACATACTACCATCACCTCAGAACTTAATTTTTGTCTAAAGCATTTACTATATCTTCCGTGGATATATTTATTCAGTTGATGAAATTTAGTTGTACACTATTGCCAAACATTTATGTTCTGCTGCTATTCCATTTACCCTTCCAATTATATAAAAGTGAATTTCAGTGAGGCTCTTCGGATAGTGGCCAGGGCTATTTGAATAAGGTAAGTTATGGGCAGATACCCAACTAAATTACATGGAACGATAGCTGGAAATGGACGAATAATTTATTGCAATAGTATTACAAAACAGAAAATCTTTTGTAAATGCACTTTACCCCATTTTCAATCAGTTTTACACCACTATTCATAAACCCCGTTTTTAGTTATTCAAATAGCTCCAAAGTACACATAAATGCTATTGCGAAGTAGTTTCCCAGTCCACTAACATATGGCAGCACAAGCGTAGGGAGGACACCGTATCATGCCTCAACTAATTTCATGGCTTTCATTTCCTAAAAAATGCAGGAAATCCTTAGCGAATACCATGTCAATTTTACAAACCGTGAAATGACCAGTTATGAACCACTTACCTTATAGGGTACAGTGGGGCTATAAGAATAATTTCAACTAACGTCAAAACTTTCCTGAAAATTATTAACTTAATTTTGTTTTCAGCATTTACTATGAATTGTATGAGTATACTTATCCTATTGATGAAAGGTGGTTACACGCCGGCCGCAGTGGCCGAGGAGACTGAGGCGCTCCAGTCACGGTCTGCACGGCCACTTCGGTCGGGGGTTCGAATCCCCCATCGGGCATAGATATTTGTGCCGTCCTTAGTGTTAGCCAGTTCATAAGTAGTTTGTAAGTTTAGGGACTGATGACCCCGTAGTTAAGTCCCATAAGCTTTACAGACATTTGAACATTTTTTTGTGGTTACACACAATTTTCAAACATTTATATTGTGCTGTTATTCGATTAACGCTCCCGATTGCAAGGAAGTGAATTTCAGTGGGGCTGTTCGGATAGTGGCCGGAGCTATTCCAATAAGATAAATTTTTGGCAGATACACAACTAAACTAGTTGGATGGCTAGCTGAAAAAACGCTAATTTCTATTTAGTACTTATTACCTCTAATAATATAATTATTACAATAATATTTACAATAGTAATTTCACATTAATGGAATGTAGCCGTTGTGAAATGTTTGTCTTCTCGTAAATAACTTGCAGCATCCACAGAAAAATAACTTACGACCTGTCGCACGGACACAGTATACATGATACATGTGTAGCATTGCATCCATTCGCGTTTACCTAAATAAGGACCTCCGTCCAAAACGAACGCCTCTTCTCATCACAAGTGTGCTTGTCTCACCATTACAAATTAATCACAATCTGCAACTCCAATATTACATGTTTCAAACGTAACCACGCATTACATCAAGCTTTCAGTTCGAATACAGTCATCGGTTATTTCCCTACTTTTCTTGGAACTCCTCTGTATATTACAGGAAGTGTGGTGCACGTCAGAGATAGTCCTTACAGACGATTTTTATTGCATTTGGAGTAATTACAAGCGTTTAACACTTTGACTGCCAATCACGTCAATTGACGTAACTTCTGTAGAATGCCAATTACGTCATTTGGCATGATCTTTGTTTTCGTACTTTTAAACACAAAATTAAGTTTATTGACTGGCTAGATCCAGCTTAAATGCCTTACTTCATAAATCTAGAGTCTAAAGCAGCCTGTAGATCTTGTAAATTTAGCTTCTAAATCTGCCGACTGGTCGCATCCAAGTATGAAACGGGACAGGTAGTTAGTGGTGCCCGCTCTCTCAGTAGGTAAAAGAACGGACGTGGTTTCACGCTCTCTTACGCTGGACGAAATTTTACATGAATTTGAGAAACGTTTTATTGATAATGACAGTGAGGACGACGAAATCGACAATTCAGATGATGATCCAGTCTTTGTGCAACAAGAACTGCGTCAAATTATTTCGAGTTTGATGATTCTTCAACCGATTGTTTTATAAGGACAGGGAACCTTATTGCCCATTTTAAAGAGCAAACAATTTTTTTATGCCAGACAGAATATAAGGAAACCAAGTGCAGCTCGGCTTACTCCTGCAAGCAGAATGTCTGGCATTCTAAGGTATGGAATGGTTTACATAGCCGGCAGTCAAGGTGTTAAATGAGGGGGGTCCAACCTTTCAGTTTACCTGGGGTTACTGTGAAAGAAGTCTAGGATATTTGAATTTCTGAATCTTAATTATAAAAAAGCGAGATGGAAATAATTTGATACCATTAACAATTCTATATACAACTAATTACAAATCATTGAATTACTGTGATTCCTCAGTTTTAATTTTCAGGAACTAATGTATCAACATCAAAGTATACTCGAAATAGTTGCACTTCTCAAAATGCCCCTCTGAGATTTTGGTTCTATTTTTACTCTTTGTGTATTTTACTCTTGACACTCTTGACAATAGCTGTTGAAAAACGTATGTGCTACCAAACAAAGAAGTCATATATCTGGTGATCAAAAAGTCAGTATAAATTTGAAAACTTAATAAATCACGGAATAATGTAGACAGAGAGATAAAAATTGACACACATGCTTGGAATTACATGGGGTTTTATTATAACAAAAAAGTTCAAAAAATGTCCCACAGATGTCGCTGGACAGCAAAACGTTAGTGACTGCGCATGAAAACCGTGTATAAAAGGAGCTGTAATGAGAGAATTAGATGCACCAGCAGTCGCAGCATGTTGACGTTACCTGAAAAGGCGCTTTTAGTGAAGCTGTATTATCAGAATGGTGAATGTGCTAGTTGATCGTTACGATCCTATCGCCATAGGAAGGGGATTCGAACGGGTAAAGGTCCGTTGACAAATGCAGCTTTGGCGAGAATGATTTCGAAGTTCGAAGCCACGGGTTGTTTAGACGATAGACCCCGTACTGGCCGACCGAGCACAAGACGTAATGCTGCTCAGACAGTCCAGGAGGAAATGGAGACTGCAGCGGGTTCTTCTATGCACGGGGAAGTCAGCGCTCGTGCAATCGCACGTCGCAACGGCATTCCATACACTACTGTTTGGTTGGCACTTACGCGTACCCTCCGCTGCTATCCATACAAAATCCATCGGCATCATGAACTGTTACTTGGTGATTTAGTGAAGCGGAGGGCATTTGCGGTGTGGGCGTTTCAAAAGATGGCGGAAGATAAAGATTCGTTGAGTAACCTGTTGTGGACCGACGAAGCTCATTTCACGCTCCGAGGGTCTGTCAACGCCCATAACTGCAGAATTTGGGCTACCGAAAATCCTAGAACTGTCGTGGAAACTCCATTGCACGGCGAGAAAGTCACGGTATGGGTTGGATTTACCACATCTACCGTTATCGGGCCTTTTTTCTTCGAGGAACTGCGTGATTCTGGTTTTGTAACTGCTACCGTGACGGGTGAGAGTTACGCCGATATATTACAGAATCGCATAATCCCCAGCCTGGCTGATACCTGCTGGAACGTACGATTTTTATGCAGTATGACGCGTGAAAGATCTCTTGCGCGCGTTTTTTGGTGATCATCATGTGTTCCACCGCTATTTCGTCATGCTTGACCTCCCAGGTCTCCAGACCTCAGTCCGTGCGATTATTGGCTTTGGGGTTACCTGAAGTCGCAAGTGTATCGTGATCGACCGACATCTTTAGGGATGCTGAAAGACAACATCCGACGCCAATGCCTCACCATAACTCCGGACATGCTTTACAGTGCTGTTCACAACATTATTCCTCGACTACAGCTATTGTTGAGAAATGATGGTTAACACATTAAGCAGTTCCTGTAAAGAACATCATCTTTGCTTTGTCTTAATTTATTATGCTAATTATTGCTTTTTTGCTTTTCTGTTCAGATGAAGTGCCATCTGTCGGACACTTTTTGAACCTTTTTTTTCCTAATAAATCTCCATGTCATTCCAAGCATGTGTGTTAATTTTTACCTCTCTATCTGCATTAAATCGGTGATTTATTAAGTTTACAAATTTATAGTGACTTTTTGATCACCCGGTATAATGCATCACTGTGCAGCAAGGGTAGGCGTGTCTTGTTCAAGTACAACGTTGGCAATAACTGCAATCCATAAGAAGATTTCTGTCTTCTACCAACCTGAACTTATCAGAAGGAGATGAACTGGGTGCTTCATCGTAACTGAACATATGGAACAGAGACTTTCCTTCCATTTCGATGACCTAATTTCATTAGGGTCAGCTGAGCTATAAGAATAATTTTAACTTATTTCAATTTTTTCCGGAATATTATTAAATTTGTAAGCTGATGTATCAATTGTGGGTGAGTTTTTACTATGTGTGTGAGTTTTGTCGAGTGCGACAGTACTCATTATGCAAATTCCCCACTTGACAAAATGTTTTAAATTAATTCTTTAATTGCAAATATCAGCGTGATATCATATTTTTTGGATATTAATTTCTGGCCGCCACTATGCTTATAAAAACATGGAAAACTATTTTTCTTTTTGTTGACCTCACTTCCTCGGTGGCTCATGATATGGTCAAGCACATTTATTTTATATAGTTCTGACCAATATCACAATGATAGGTACCACCAATGAAGACCTAATTTACTCGATACACTCTCTAACACCTTTTGCCACTCCAAAAATATGAATGATTGGGAAACTTCAAATCGAAAGAAGATATTGTTCAGATACAAATTTATTACCATAAACAATTCATCCTGCTACATGACAAAGCTAACGGTACATTACACAGACTTTGAAATAAAATGAGATCCTTTACAGAAAATTAAAAATAACAATATGAAGTTATGTTGGCTATCTATTTACAACAAATGCCTGGCTGAGTCAAGGAATAAGGAAACCTATTCATGAAGAATAATTATCCAAACTACTACTGCAGATACACAAATTCAAGGGGCAGATGAATTTTTCCAATTTGAACAAATAACCCCGATCAAAAACGAAAAAAAAAAAAAAATCCCCTCCCAACAGCAATATACTGGCCCTAGCAATGATGTAGGCGACACGTTACCAATTATTTTGAGCCGAAGATAGGCAAGCACTGGTGTCGGCAGCGGCAGGTGATGACTGCAGATCACTTCGTTCTGTGAAGCAGAAACGCTATTTAACAAACAGAATCAGTAGCTTCGGTGCCGCTAGACAGACAATGGCTGAACAGTTTTATATTGTGAGCAGACAAATCGATCGTAGTGTGCTTGTGAAACAGTGTACAGAAGTGCAAATCATCAAGTACAACTTGCGACACAAAATCTTAAAATATCCCCTATCCACAAAGTGCGAGAGCTCGAATTGAGACGTCCGAAAATAATCTAAGTCAACTGTGGCCGCCGGAAGCGAACCAACAGCATAAGAATCGAAGTTCAGACAACATTACAAGTTAACCGCGAAATCAAGAGGTCCCAACACTTCCGAGTCCTCGACCCGAGACCTAAGTCGATCCAGACATTGCGGAGGCCTACAAGCAAAAAAATCTCCACGCCAGCCCAATGATATCGTGATAAGCCACTGACACATTACAAACTGTCACAATCTTAAGCTTTGACGAATCACAGAGCGTTCTTCAGACAGTCCTACAAGCTCCTTCCACATGAGCAAATTTCCCACAGAGACGTTACCGTACACAGGTCCATGACCTCTCCGGAATTTTCGGACGCTTTCTATCAGTCCAGGTCCTCAAAATACATAAATGTCAATTGAATCTCAATGTAGATAAGTGTAATGTGCTGTGAATACATAGAAAGAAAGATCCTGTATCATTTAGCTACACTATAGCAGGTCAGCAACTGGAAGCAGTTAATTCCATAAATTATCTGGGAGTAGGCATTAGTAGTCATTTAAAATGGAACGACCATATAAAATCAGTCGTCGGTACAGCAGATGCCATTGGAAGAATCCTAAGGAAATGTCGTCCGAAAACGAAGTAGGTTACAGTACACTTGTTCGCGCACAGCTTGAATATTGCTCACCGGTGTGGGATCCGTACCAGGTGGGGTTGATAGAGGAAGTAGAAAAGATCAAACGGAGAGCAGCGCGCTTCGTTACAGGATCATTTGGTAATCGAGAAAGCGTTACGGAGATTATCGATAAACTCCAGTGGAAGACTGTGCAGGAGAGTCGCTCTGTCGCTCGGTACAGGCTTTTGTCGAAGTTTCGAGAACATACCTTTACCGCGGAGTCTAACAGTGTATTGCTCCCTCCTACGTATATCTCGCGAAGAGATCATGAAGATAAAATCGGAGAGATTAGAGCCCACACAGAGGCATACCGACAATTTTTCTTTCCGCGAACAATACGTGACTGAAATAGGAGGGAGAACCGATAGTGGTACTCGAGGTACCCTCCGCCGCACACCATCTGGTGGCTTGCGGAGTATGGATGTAGATGTAGATGTAGAATGTTATGCCCACTGACGCCAGGCCCAGACGACCGACAATGCGCCCAACAAGCGGCTCAATATTCGACACGCAGAAGAACGTTTCCTCAACTATCCATATCGGCAAATTCGGAGAAACCGTCTAGGCATTGGTTACCATAGAAACGACTCGCCGTCCTGGCGACGGTGCTATTGAGATATCTGCAGACTGTCAGTGTAGCTAACATCCCGCAGAGCATTGCCCTGTTCTGCCACAGGTAGCCGCGGCCGCTCTCTCCGCCAAACGGGACCTCAAGCACAACCGAGAACGACAGGGTGCCCCCCTTCCACAGCCGAGTCGGCCAACAGATAAATTCTACAAAGGCAAAAGCCCAAACACACAAATTTATGGACCCCAGCATACCGACTGCCGAGGCTATAAATAAGAAACTGCTGTATTTGAAGGACCTTTCCTTAGACGAAATGCCCCCATAGAAACAGAAGTCGTAACAAAATTTAATGAGTATATCAAAACGACCCTGAACTTGCTCATCTGTCCAAAGACAAAAATAAAATAATTAATTAAAAGAAATTGGACTACATACTACCATCACCTCAGAACTTAATTTTTGTCTAAAGCATTTACTATATCTTCCGTGGATATATTTATTCAGTTGATGAAATTTAGTTGTACACTATTGCCAAACATTTATGTTCTGCTGCTATTCCATTTACCCTTCCAATTATATAAAAGTGAATTTCAGTGAGGCTCTTCGGATAGTGGCCAGGGCTATTTGAATAAGGTAAGTTATGGGCAGATACCCAACTAAATTACATGGAACGATAGCTGGAAATGGACGAATAATTTATTGAAATAGTATTACAAAACAGAAAATCTTTTGTAAATGCACTTTACCCCATTTTCAATCAGTTTTACACCACTATTCATAAACCCCGTTTTTAGTTATTCAAATAGCTCCAAAGTACACATAAATGCTATTGCGAAGTAGTTTCCCAGTCCACTAACATATGGCAGCACAAGCGTAGGGAGGACACCGTATCATGCCTCAACTAATTTCATGGCTTTCATTTCCTAAAAAATGCAGGAAATCCTTAGCGAATACCATGTCAATTTTACAAACCGTGAAATGACCAGTTATGAACCACTTACCTTATAGGGTACAGTGGGGCTATAAGAATAATTTCAACTAACGTCAAAACTTTCCTGAAAATTATTAACTTAATTTTGTTTTCAGCATTTACTATGAATTGTATGAGTATACTTATCCTATTGATGAAAGGTGGTTACACGCCGGCCGCAGTGGCCGAGGAGACTGAGGCGCTCCAGTCACGGTCTGCACGGCCACTTCGGTCGGGGGTTCGAATCCCCCATCGGGCATAGATATTTGTGCCGTCCTTAGTGTTAGCCAGTTCATAAGTAGTTTGTAAGTTTAGGGACTGATGACCCCGTAGTTAAGTCCCATAAGCTTTACAGACATTTGAACATTTTTTTGTGGTTACACACAATTTTCAAACATTTATATTGTGCTGTTATTCGATTAACGCTCCCGATTGCAAGGAAGTGAATTTCAGTGGGGCTGTTCGGATAGTGGCCGGAGCTATTCCAATAAGATAAATTTTTGGCAGATACACAACTAAACTAGTTGGATGGCTAGCTGAAAAAACGCTAATTTCTATTTAGTACTTATTACCTCTAATAATATAATTATTACAATAATATTTACAATAGTAATTTCACATTAATGGAATGTAGCCGTTGTGAAATGTTTGTCTTCTCGTAAATAACTTGCAGCATCCACAGAAAAATAGCTTACGACCTGTCGCACGGACACAGTATACATGATACATGTGTAGCATTGCATCCATTCGCGTTTATCTTCATGTTCACCGCGTGACCATTTTCCCTGGCAGAATCCATTCCATCGCCTCATCTTGTTTCTGTTTCACAGTCTCTTTGCTTAGTGCGGCTGCTCCTGCTTTCGAGAGACCCTCTGGCTTTCTCAAGGAAAGATGGTTTCTTTTGCAAGTTGAACACACACCAGACCTTTCCAGTTATGTCTTTGAAAGGTGTTTTACGTTGTGCTAGATACTTTGAAGGCTGCAATACCCACATCTTTCTGTGGCAGCGCAAATCCTCCTTTTCCCAAAAATATTATTCTGTTGGCAAGAGAGGTTTCCAAATCTTGAGAAAATATATTTGGATTCAAATGTTCAAATGTTTGTAAATCTTATGGGACTTAACTACGGGGTCATCAGTCCCTAAACTTACAAACTACTTACGAACTAGAACGGCACAAATATCCATGCCCGAGGGGGGATTCGAACCCCCGACCGTAGTGGCCGTGCAGACCGTGACTGAAGCGCCTCAGTCCCCTCGGCCACCGCGGCCGGCATATATTTGGATGTTTAGGCGGGATATATATATATATATATATATATATATATATATATATATATATATATATATATAATTTTTTGTAAAAGATTACTGAGACCCATATATTAGTATTTTTCTTTTTCATAATGTCGTTACAAACACGTCCATAAGTTTTACTGGCTTCTAATAGTTATACGTCTTTCATCGCTGCTTCAACTGCCTCCTTCATCGACCTCTCGTCCCATTCCATTCAGCCTCCTTTCCGTTTATATGTCCTCACCATCTGAAGACAATGAAGGAATAATTTGTTACAACAGTATTACAAAACAGAAAATCTTTTGTAAATGCACTTTACCCCATATCTAATCAGTTTTCCACTACCATTCAAGAAGCCCGTTCTTAGTTATTCAAATAGCCACGAAGTGCACGCACGCTATAGCGAAGTAATTTCCCAGTGCACTAAAAAAAATGACAGCACAAGTCACCAATGTGGCGTAGGGAGGACCCAGTATCATGCCTCCAGTTTTTCCGTGGCTGACGTTTCTTACAAAGCAGGAAATCCTTAGCGAACACCATGTCAGTTTTACTAACCGTGGAATGACCATTTGTGAGCCAATTACCTTCTAAGCTTTAAATAAATCTTGCGTACATTTCTGAAGTCAGAAAACGAAACAGACGTGTTCACTGAATAGATAAAACTTCCGACAACAAGAAACGCATAATAGCGTCTCCACTTTATGTTGTTGCGCAAATGTTTACAATTATTCATATAGGCCCTCTATTCAGTTAGGCCCTCTCCATCTTTACGTCTCTAATTCTCTAGTTTCGCAATTGCAACTGAAGTAGCCGTACGATAACAGACCAGCGTGTCGGACAGAAAGTTTGAAACTGAAAATATCCAGTTTGTCGTAAGTGTAGTAGATATGTGCTGGGCCGCCCTGGTTTAAAAAAATTATGCATTTCACTGACTGAACAGATTTAATAAAGCGAAGTATTCTCACGTATCGGAGGGAAATAAAGTATGACAACACACATAATAATTTGATTAAACAAGAGAGTACAAATTCCTTGCACCGATGGTCCAATCCAAAGCATGATGGCTGCTGTGAATCGGTCGGGTGAATGCCGCTGCAGCCCCGAGATGAGAATAGTGGCAAATCCGTGCATGCGCGATATCAGCCTTAAAAGTGCCATAATAGATATGTCTGTTCTTTCAGACACGTCAGAAATTACAGACACCATATCTATAATTGTATATCAAACAGTGTTATTGTTGTGGTCTTCAGTCCGGAGACTGGTTTGATGCAGCTGTCCACAATATCCCAACCCTGAGCAAGCCTCTTCAACTCCACATAAGAACGATAACCTACATCTGTCTGAATCTGCTTACTGTATCCAACTCTTGGCCTTCCTCTGCGGTTTTTACCCACACACTTCCCTCCACCGCCAAATTCACAATTCCTTGATGTCTAAGAATGTGTCCTATCAATCGATCCCTTCTTTTAGTTGAGGTATGCCAGAAATTCCTTTTCTCCCCAATTCTGTTCAGTACCTCTTCATTAGTTACGCGATCCACGCACTTAATTTTCAGCATTCTTCTGTAGCACCACGTTTCAAAAGCCTCTATCCTCTTCCTGTCCGCACTGTTCATCGTCCATGTTTCACTCCCATACAAGGCAACACTCTACACAAATGCCTTAAGAAAGGACTTCCTTAGACTTAAATCAATATTCGATGTTAACAAATTTCTCTTTTTCAAGAACGCTCCTCTACCCATTGACATTCTGTATTTTATATCCTCTGTACTGCGACCATCATTTGTTATTTTACTGCCCAAGTAACAAAACTCACCTACCTCCTTTATTGTTTCGTTACCTAATCTAATTCCTTTAGTATCACCTGATTATGTTAGACTGCACCCCATTACCTTTGTTTTGCTGTAGTTAATGTTCATCTTATATGCACCTTTCAACACATTGTCCATTCCGTTCAACTGCCCTTCCAGGTCCTTTGCTGTCTCTGGCAGAATTACTATGTCGTCGGCAAAACGCAATGTTTCTAATTCTTCACCCTGAACATTAATTCCTTCTCCAAATTTCTTCTTGCTTTCCTTTATAGCTTGCTCAATGTACAAATTGAATAACATTGGAGAAAGGCTACAACCCTGTCTTATTCCCTTCCCAACCACTGCCTCCCTTTCATGCCCTTCAACTCTGACAACAGCTGTCTGGTTTTTGTACAAGTTGTAAATAACCTTACGTTCCCTATATTTTACTCCTGCTTGCTTCAGAACTTGAAAGAGTTTATTCCAATCAACATTGTCAAAAGCCTTCTTCAAATCTACAAAAGCTAGATATGTAGGTTTGCCTTTTCTTAATCTGTCTTCTAGGATAAGCCGTAAAGTGAGTATTGCCTCCCGTGTTCCTACATTTCTCCTGAACCCAAACTGATCTTCCCCGAGGTCGGCTTCTACCAGCTTTTCCACCCTTCTGTATATAATTCGCGTTAATATTTTGCAACCATGACTTATTAAACTGATGGTTCTGTAGTTTTCACACCTGTCTGCACCTGCTTTCTTTGGAATGGGGATTATAACATTTTTCTTAAAGTCTGAGGGTATTTCACCTGTCTCATACATCTTACACACCAGGTGAAACAATTTTGTCATGGCTGGTTCTCCCAGAGACTTCAGTAGCTCTGAGGGAATATCATCTACTCCAGGGGCCTTGTTTCGACTTATGTCTTTCAGTGCTCTGTCAAATTCATCTCTCAGTCTAGTATCTCGTATTTCATCCTCATCTACTTTTTCTCCCCTTCCTACAATATTGCCTCTAACTTCATTTCCTTCGTAGAGCCTCTCTATATACTCTTTCCACCTTTCAGCTTTCTCTTCTTTGCTGAGAACTGGTATTCCATCTGTGTTCTTGATATTCATAGAGCTGTTTTTCTTATCTCCAAATATCTCTCTTATTTTCCTGTAGGCTGTACCTATTTTCCCCCTATTTATACATTCTTCTAGATCCTTGCATTTGCCTTCTAGCTATTCCTGCTTAGCCATTTTGCACTTCCTGTCAATTTCATTTCTTAGTCGTCTGTACTCCATTTTGCCGGTTTCACTTACTGCATTTTTATATTTTCTCCTTTCATCGATCAAATTTAGTATGTCCTGTGATATCCAAGGATTTTTTGTATGTCTTGCCTTTCTACTTATTTTGTCCTCTGCTGCCTTCACTATTCCATCTCTCAATGCTACCCATTCCTCCTCTAGTGTTTTATTTCCCCCCGTTTCTGTCAATTGTTGCCTAAAGCTCCCTCTGAAATTCTCAAGAACTTCAGGTTTCTTCAGTTTATCCAGGTCGCATCTCTTTATTTTCCTACCTTCCTGCAGTTTTTGTCAATTTCAGCCTACAATTCATGACCAATAAGTTCTGGTCAGAGTTTATATCTGCCCCTGGGTACGTCTTTCAGTTTAAAACCTGGTTCCGAAATCTATGTCTTACCATTATAAAATCTATCTGATATTTCCCGGTGTCTCCTGGTCTCTTCCACTCATACAACCTCCTTTCGTGATTCTTAAACCAAGTGTTTGTTATAACTAAATTATGTTCCGTGCAAAATTCTACGAGGCGGCTTCCTCTTTCATTCCTTTTGCGGAGACCATATTCACCTACTATCTACCCTTCCCTTCCTTGTCCTACAACCGAATTCCAGTCTGCCATAACAATTAAGTTTCCTCTTCCTTAATTGTCTACATAATTTCCTTTAGCTCCTCATTTATTTCTTCTATCTCCTAATCATCGGCAGAGCTACTTGGCATATAAACCTGTACTACTGTGGTCGGTGCTGGCTTCGTATCTGTCTTGACTACGATAACGCGATCACTGTGTTGCTCATAGTAGTTTACCCGCATTACTATTTTCTTATTCATTATCAGACCTACTCCTGTAATACTCCCAACTGATTTTGTATGTCTAACAGACAAATGACAATTTAGGGGCGAATGTACAATTAAGCCCAATCCTTGGCGATGATACTGATTAATCTGAAGACAGCAAGTAAGAGGCACTATAGTGGAAGTATGCGCCAAGTTGTTAGCTCAGCTTTTTCATTGCAGCCCTCTGACCGAGCGCGCTGATCCACGGCGCCCGGCATCCACTCAGCCAACGAAACATATGTAAGTAAATTATACGTAATTTAAACTGCTATGAATCTCGACCTGTACTGTATCCTAACTGCTATATTGCTTCTATTTGACGATGTAAGCGAGAAGCTAAAGCTCCAAAGAACGCTAGAGTTGGCAACACTCGCACTTAGAAGCTATGACATGCGCAATGTTCTGTTCTTGAACTTTAAATTATTGGGACCGGGTTATCTTTTTTCCCCGTTGTACAACACGGCAGACGATCCCTAGCGCTCTCATCTAGACCCAACGGCATCGGCAGCTACGATTGAATTGTCACGGTATTCGTGAGTAAGGACGTGAATTAATCGAGAAATGTCACCTCGCCACATCAGTCACGTTTCTTGGTCGACGTTCACATAATGTGGGCTGGAAAGACGAGTCGTGCCACGGACGCAGGCCGTTGGGAGTAAAGCTGGGGATATTGTCGTCTGACGCAGTAATCCGGACCCCCACGACAGCTGTGGACATACCTGCACCTCTGAGTGCTTCCTGTCTCCCACTGCGATGGCATATCCAATTAGGATAGCTGGCCCTGTTACAAGCCCAAGTCGCACTGCAGAGCTTTGAGGAGTGCGATAGTGAATTGGCGCTGATGTTTTCGTCATCTGGAGCTCTATGATAGCCAGCTGAGTTTCCAGACAATTTAGTGCCAATGACTCGGCAAATCCATGCCAACCAGTAGCACTGCTGTATTGAGCTCTCATCGTGTCATACGTTACATACATAATTACAAACTAAAAATCTCCTGGCTGACTCAGCAGAGCGGCCCTAGGTGGGGCAGTCTTGCCCGCTGACCGCTGTATCGTCATCTCCCAATGGCATTTTTTGTTCTCCACAATTTTGTGAGTACGTCCTCATTAATTACGTAATCTACCCATCTAACTTCAGCATGCTTTTATAATACAACGTTTCAAAACCGTTTATCCTTATCTTACCTGAGCTGCTTATCGTCCACGTTTAACTCCGGAACACTCCAGGTAAATGCCTTCGGTAAAGACTTTCTAGCACTTAATATCTTACGTTAACAAATTTCTCTTCTTCTGAAACTATTTTCTTCCCCTTTCTATTTTCCATTGTATACCTTTCCTATCTTGGTCATCGTACGTTACTTTACTGCCCAGATAACAAAACTCATCTACTACTTTTGCTGTGTCGTTTTCCAAACTAATTTCCTCAGAATCGTCTAATTAAATTCGTCTACATTCCATTACTCTAGTTTTATTCTAACTTATATTCTCCTTTGAATTACTCTCCAGGTCCTTTGCTGTCTCTACAAAGCCATTGGCAAACTATTGACTAATAACCGCTACTACTAGGTCAAGTAGCTCACAATGCGCCTCACGGGACTGAATTCATCCCATCCCAGTCTTTCCACCGAGGTAAAATCCGGGTTACAACCGGCAATCACGTTCTGCACATGGTTGTTAGCCACACTGACACTCACCTACAGGAGCGAACGTAATTTAATAATCGATTATTCCATTATTGTGCCCTGCAAAAGTAAATGCAGTCGTAAGAAACCGGCTAGATAAACTGAGAAAATTAAAAAAACGGCAAATGAAAATTAAGAATAAGTGGTACATATGAAACTACAAATGAGTTTTCTAGTAAGTCACATATCACGAACACCTTTTAAAAATAATGCATACGCTTTAGGAAAGTATATCTGTTGTAGAATAGAACTAATACAACAATTTCACAGACCAATGTTTCCAGTAGACATTTTATTTTCAAAAATATCTTTTCTTTCTGGCAGCAATACGACAGTGTTTCGAAAATACAGCAAAATTGTTATGTACAATAATGTAATGTGTGTGTCTCTGGTTCATCCGTTATTATTAACATCAACTGCATCTTGTGATAATTTGTATTTACCGGTAGCGCTTAACAACATTATATAGCAGAAACAATGTAAGGGGATAAATAAAAGCAGGTATAATTTTTTCTGTGTTTCAGTGAGGTGTCAGTTACCATTACAGTGGGCAGATTAAGGGGCGTTAAGTACTTTCATGTAAGCCAGGTATTTAATTCATTCAGAATCACTTCTGGTGGTCTTTGCAACGGAACAATACTTACAGTAGATCACAATGCAATACTTTTCCTTTATTGCCTTTTTTGTTTTATTTTAGAAGATGCTTGTATTATGTCGTTAATATAAATGCATACACTTTTTGTACGGTGTGTTATCTGTCTCTATTGTCCGCAACATGTGGCACTGTGTGACAAACTCTCCATCTCTGCATGACAAATACACGCCATCGCGTTTTTTTGCGCGTGGGCAAACTGTCATCTTGCCGGAGATGGATGATATTTGAGAGGTAAAGGTTGTGTCGAGGTAGAGCGGGCCTTTATTCGGAAGAACGGACGAGTCTGGAATAGCTCCTTAACAAAAATATCTGCAGTGATATTCTAGGAAATGTCTCAGTAGTTGTTGCAATCCACACATGGAAGTTAAACAGCCTTTAATGCTCTTTCATATTGATATAAAATGTTATGCATTTATGTTGAGATAGTTCCTTTGGCTCTGACATTTGTCATCCAAAATGTTACGGCACAGAACATTAAAATGTTCCAGAATAACGATAGTATAACACAGTTACCTATACTTATAAAACAGAATAACATCTAACACTTATAATAAATCTGAAATATTCTCTCGTTAAGTATTTCTCCTTTTTAGAAGTAACCATTTCGCCTATTTATCTGTATACAAATGGAATTTGATTTGATTTAACTGAAGAACTGTGATGTTATATAGCGTCTATGATGCCACCATAGCGATATCTTTGTAGAATATACTCAAAGATAATTAAAGAAACACATAATTTGGTAAACGTTAAACATGATGTCTTCGGAATTCATTTGGAAATGATAATAAGCACAACATTTCCGACAAATTATTGTAACTGTAGAGTGTCAAAATGATGTAAACGCTCACGTATTGCATAAAATATGTTAATCACTTTTACAAATTTACAGAAATATGCTAGCAGTGTAAATATTTCTACTAGATACAATAACGCTTACTTTCCTTACAAATTATGAAGAATACGGGCCAGTTTTGATTTTCCTTATAAATACGTGCCAATAGTGCTTCATACTCTGACTTCGATAATTTTTCCTCTCATAAAACAACGTCAGTATTGGTTTCGTCAGAATCCTAATTTCAATACTGCTTTTATGATCGTCCTACATCGCATTTCTTCCGTTTTAACATAATATTGCTCATCTTTAATATTTTGTTGTTTCTTATTAACTTCTGTTATGTCTATTTCATGGACAATGAATGCTATTAACTTCAGGTGTTGTAATTAATCTACATACTTGCCCAAATAATACAAATCTACTGTTCACTACTGCTTTTAGTAACGTTTCATTGTTATGAAAAATTCATCGTAAGTGATTTATTTTCAGAAATCAATAGCTCTTTGTGGCCCAAATATTTTGCATGCATTTTTCACCCTCGTATTGCTACTTTTTAATTTATAATTTAATACTCAACGCTGTGTCGTATACAGGTGACACAGCCTCATTTCTCTATTATGCCTCATTTCTCTATTATGATGTTACTTCACAAAAGCTCCAGTAATTCTCACTTATGTTATTTTAAAATAACTGTTATTTCAATAACTGCTACAAAATTGTTGTTTTTGTATATAAGGCTGAAAATATAGATTTCATTTAATAGCAAAAACAAAATTCCATTCTTGAAATAATCCACATTCAGACAAAAATAAGAAAGCTGCACACGCAGATTGATTACGCATTCCTAAACCAGTAAACTGTAAGTATGGTTAATTTCGTGACAACATTCCATGCAGTTTAAACCTTTTTAAAACTTTTTTAAACTGGTGCACTGTTCTTTGAGCAATGTAAAAAAAAGAAAAAATAATCATATTTGTAGATCGCGACGATCACGTATTCAACAACACTTTCTTTGCAGTAGTACCTCTACATGATTACATTCAGATACATTGATTTTAAATTGTCGCATTTGGAAATAGAGTCAGCAGTCTTTTACCTTCATCTGGCTGAATTCCAGAAAGTACAAGGAAATTCTTTGAATTATGTTATTGAAAAGTTACTAGAAGACAAAACATTTATAAAATTTTAAGGATTTTAAACGCTAGTTTCAAATTAAACATTAATTCTAATCGAGGGAATGTCGTGGAAGTAACTCAACAGGCAATCCGTTCGTGGACGTACTTTGGAAACTTTCGTTTCACTAGTGATTAAAGTCTGAATCTATCGTGCAGTAATTAGTGGACATTCGAATAGCAATGAAATATCATTGAATTTAAAATCGGGTTTATACATAAAAGATTCACTGATATTATAGAGCATGATCCGTGGAAAAGAGAACAGTACAATACAAAACAAAAACTACTAAACGACTATCAATCAATTAAAAGAAAAGAGATGGATACTTAACTTCAACGAAGTATTGCTCTTTCTTAAGCAAAGTGATTGCCTCTTAAGACATAAATTGGCGGCAAAAATTTTCTGTACATCGCGATCGGTAAACAACATGGGTCAGCATGAAAAATTATACACTTAATTAATCAGTTAACGCAGAATGAAGATATAAAACATTTCCGATATGTCAATAGAATGTGGCGGACTACCTTAGCGGCAACGTGACAGCGGATGCAATCGTTCTTGCTACGGCTGCCAGCACTTGTCACAGTCCATCCAGCTGTGCTCGTCGGCTTACTTAATGAGTTAGCTTACCAGACACTGACTGCTAACGCCCAGAACAGCGCCTCTCTCATATATTAGGAACATTAAACAGTAGCATAGTGGCTCCCTTAAACGCAAAACGACATCTTGGAGAAGTTTACTGACTTCTGAAATGATTGTAATTACGACCATCAAAACCTATGTCGAATATCTGTATGCCGGGGCTTTTGGTGAGCCAGCTGGTTATTTGTCAGGAGGCCACACTCGTAACAGCCCTGCATGAAGAGGTAGGGATGGTCCAGGTGCCGCCGTTGGCGCATTGAAAGAATATTGTTCGGTAAAACATTTATTCTGCAGTGGTACACATTGCTGCGTACTCCAGGCAGCCTCCTGCCGTGCTGTGCGCTGACAGTGCGGCTGCGTCCGCACTAGCGGAGGTAGGCGACCCCTCTGCCGCGCCGTTTCTTGTGGAACCGTGCGGAAGTACGGCGGAACGTGTCAATGAGAGATTCACCTGTCTGGTTCTCGGTCCCCACCCTAATTGCTGTCTCGCATCATCTTCGTACTGGAGCGCGTTGACGGTTGTCGTGTGGTCGTGGTGTGCGCTGACCCCTCGCCTACCGGAAGGTAGGCGTCTACCCTAGGAACGCTAGAGTTCCGGTGTGCAGGACATGGAAGTCCTCCTAGGTACTTCCTCTGCGTCCGTAGTTGGCTGTAGCGCAGGAGTCGCACTCGGAGCTACTCAGGAGTCGACATCTCGCCGGTTGTCAGCTGATGTAGAAGAGTGCTGGACTTCTATAACAGACTTGTACCGATGTTAGAACGACTGACTATGAACTCGAGTGCTGGAGTATATATAGTGTGTGTGTGAAGCTGCTGATATTTCACCTACGCGCTGTCATGAACGCATCGGCCCTGTCAAACGAATGTGTCGGCGTTTTACATCTCGCCGTGTTCACTTAACAGGTTAGCTGGTGGTTCCAGAAGACTTCATATACGCGTTGTTACGTTAGACTTAAGCATTGTTTCCTCACGTAACGAAGTGACGTGATACTGCAAGCACGTAAGGTTCCATTTAACTTCCCCTGATGCGCGCTATTCAGTCCGGCGCGTGTGCGTCCATTCCTGTCAGCTTGACCCAGTAAGTATGACGCAAAGTAGCTGCTGTTCCCCTTCCCCGTTCTGTCGACACACCGTAATGTTTCTACAGCAACCGAGACTTGGAGAAATTTACCGCTATACTTCCGCTACACAGCTGATGTGCAACAGTACCTGTCCTTTACCCTCACAACACACAAAATCGCAGTCAAAATTAAGTAAGCTTATTGCTGGACTACCTAAGCTCTAGTTTATTTAGCCTATTCTGATGCTGTCGAGGCCGTATCGCTTAAAGAGGGAGAGAAGGAGGGTCGGAAGCCACATCGGGAAAGGGGGAGGAACTGGTGGCGGTAGAGGTGCCGGTGGATACGACGGGAAAGGTCGGTTTCCAGGACCTCCCCGAACACGGAGGTAAGACTGATGGGACGGTAGAATGAGGTCTGGGACGGGGGGCTTGTCGGGTTTGAGGAACATGAGAATACGGGAGGTCTTCCACAGGTCGGGGTAAAAGCCAGTGAAATGGTATAGGGTGCCAAGAACTTCGTGGAAGGAGAGGGGGCATGTGATTCTCTCCCTCATTACAGCTCCTTTTGTACACGATTTTCATGCGCAATCACTGACGATTTGCTGTCCAGCGCCATCTGTCGGACATTTTTTTATTATTATTATTATTATTATTATTATTATTATTATTATTATTATTATTATTATTATTATTATTATTTGTTCGCCGGCCGCGGTGGCCGAGGAGACTGAGGCGCTTCAGTCACGGTCTGCACGGTCACTACGGTCGGGGGTTCGAATCCCCCCTCGGGCATGGATATTTGTGCCGTCCTAGTTCGTAAGTAGTTCATAAGTAGTTTGTAAGTTTAGGGACTGATGACCCCGTAGTTAAGTCCCATAAGCTGTACAAACATTTGAACATTTTGATTATTTGTTCTGATAAAACACCATGTGATCCAATCATGTGTTCTCAGTTTTCAGCTCTCTATCTACATTATTCCGTGACTTTCTGCTGAGCCGGTACATTTTGGCAGTGTTGCAGTTGCCCTTGTCCGGGATGTGTGCGGTGCGCGCGCTCGTGTTGGCGGCGGTGGCGCTGGCGGCGGTGGCGGCGCTGTCTGCGCCGGACGTGGGGCAGGCGCGCCCAGAGCGGCCCCCCATGTTCACCTCGCCGGAGGAGCTGCGCAACTACCTCACCCAGCTCAGCGACTTCTACGCCTCCCTCGGCCGGCCCAGGTGCGTACTACACCCACACACAGCTCTCCACACTCTCCATTTCCTCGTAACCCGCTTACTTTATTCGTCTCTCGGTCTCCCTCTGTGATTTTTTTTTTTTTTTTTACCCCAAACACTTCCCTCTGATGCCAAATGCACGATTCCTCGATGTCTAATAATGTGCCCTACCGATCGAACCCCGACGTATGCCAGAAATTCCTTTCTTCACCAATTCTGCTCAGTACTTCCTCGTTAGGTACTCGATCTACCCACGTAATCTTCGGTATTCTTCTGTAGCACAACATTTCAAAAACTTCTATCCTCTACCTGTCTGAGGTACTGATCGTCCACGGCCGCGGTGGCCGAGCGCTCTGAGGCGCGCCAGTCGCGGTCCGCACGGCCGCCGCGGTCGGGGGTTCGAATCCCCCCTGGGCATTGATATTTGTGCCGTTCTTAGTATTAGCTAGTTCATAAGTAGTTTGTAAGTTTAGGGACTGACGACCCCGTAGTTAAGTTCAAAATGTTCAAATGTTTGCAGAACTTATGAGACTTAACTACGGGGTCATCAGTCCCTAAGCTTACAAACTATTTATGATCTAGTTAAGACTAAGGACGGCACAAATATCCATGCCCGAGAGGGTATTCGAACCCCCGACCGTAGTGGCCGTGCAGACCGTGACTGGAGCGCCTCAGTCCCCTCGGCCACTGCGGCCGGCCGTAGTTAAGTCCTATAAGCTCTACAAACATTTGAACATCGTTTCACTTCCGCACAAAACGACACTCCACATAAATGCCTTTAAAAAAAAAAAAAAAATAAAAAAAAAAAAAATAAAAAAAAAAAAAAAAAACTTTCTAACATTTACAAGGAGACCACATGGGTCTCGGATATTAGAATTTCTTCATATTTATCGACCGTGAAGTTCAGAACTCAAATGACACTCAGCCAAAGGCATTCGACGCAACTCTCAATAACTCTAGAGAAAATCGACGTAGAAGTTTTTCACGTAGACGCAAGTACGAGCGACTAAAACACTTGCAGCATATGTAGGTGTAGCACAGGTGTTAGCGTTCTGGCCTTTCAACGCTGGGTCGAATCCTACCGTTACAGATTATTTAATTTTTTTCGTTGTGCTCAAATACTTACACAATTTTAATATCTAATGGTAATTTTTACAAAAAATGCGAGTTTTTTTGTTAGCATTTTTCTAAATTTTATAAAAGGTCGTTAATAATGATGGTTTCAATGAAAAAAAAACATGTTACTTTTTTTTACAGTATTGGCTTTACTATTAGTTGACGACGGTAGTTATTGATTTGTGAAGCGCTACGTCTCTGCTTTTGAAAAGTCATCTCTATAGCTGCTAACAGCTTTCCAAGCAGCTAACCAACTTAACCATCGTTTTATGTGTCAACAATGTGTTCAGCTCATCTACATATACATAAACAAAAACTGACACAAACATGTGGAATTAGAGATCCCAAAATCTAATATATGTTTGTACGTGTTGCATACAAATCTACAGTTTTTTTCCAATCTTTATGAAATTTTGTACACGTAAGCTTCAATCCATGAGGACGGTCGTCGTAAGTGTAAGAATCACATACGATATATAGTTCACGAGATATGACGTCATAAACAATGAGATACGAGAAAAGCTGCTGCATTTTGCGACAATGCTGCTCATTTTCTCCTAAACCATTGGACCGATTTCAACCAAATTTGGTACACACATTCCTTACCGTGAGGTAACAACTGATGCATGGTTAAGAATCACACACGGCACATTGTTCAAAAGATATTACGTCATAACCAATAGAAATCGCAAAAGATGCCATATAATGTGGCGAGACTTTCGAAATACACTGTATGAGAATGACAGTACTTAGCGACTTGCAACAAACTTTAAACATAATTTCAAACCTTTATTAAACTTTTTTTCGCTGGCAACCATAGTAAAATGATGAAAGGAAAAAAATTTCTCGCTTACTACTTTTCCGCTGTTTATGGAGTAAAACTACGGCTCTCGGTATGACGTTACAATATATAATTTGAACACTACAAATTTTAGCGACAGGAAATTTTACAGACAGTATACACACATATCGTTGAATGTATCTTCTAAATTATATCACAGTGCGACACGTAGTTTATGAGATATGAGAGCATAAACAGTAACGTTCCGCTGTTCATGACATTTGGTATGACATTACAATTTATAATTTCTACACTACAAATTGTAGCCGCAGGAAATTTTACAAACAGGATACACGCATATAGTTGAGTGTAAATTGTATCGCAGTACGACACGTTGTTCATGAGATATGAGCACATAAACAGTAACGTTCATGGAAAACGAACCAGGTTTTAATCTATTATTTCTTTACTACTAATGGTATTCCCAAGACATTTTACAGCCCTTATAAAATGAATATATACCTGGAAGATGGTAGGAATAAAAAATTGAATACCCGGGCGACGCCGGGTTTTCAGCTAGTGTTTCATATAACTAAATTTGAGACAAACTAAATCTGAAAAGAAAAAGAAAATGTGTCACAGCGGGATTCGAACCACCTACCCTATGGTTGTGAAGCCAGATCGCTACCACAATTATTTTTGTTTTCCTTGTAGATCTATGCTTCGCGGTCGTCGGTCCAGTTCGTTCTCGATTGTTCGTTGAATTTGGGGCTCAGCTTTCTTATTACAGAGAGCGTGTTAGCCCCCTGACCGGGCGCGCTGAGCCACGACCTGAGCTACACCGACAGATGCTGCAGTTGCTTAAATTATTGGTACTTACATGTACTTGCAAAACTTCAAAGTCGATTTTCTCGAGACTTTTTGCGAGTTGCGTCGAATGGCTTTGGCTAATTGTTATGTGAGTTCTGAACTTCACGTACCATAAATATCAATAAAATCTAAAATCCGATACCCTTGTGGTCTCCTTGTTAGATTAATATTCGATAGTACAAAAGTTATCTTTTGCAGAAACGCCTTTCTTCTCATTGCCATTTCGCATTTTATATAATATGTACTGTGACCATCGTATTATTTTACTGCCCAAGTAACTAATCCACCTCCTTCTGTGTTTCATTGCCTAATCTAATTCCTCAGCATCGCCTGAATCGCCTGATTTTCTTAGACTGCATTCCATTACCCTTGTTAATGTCCATCTTATACGTTCCTTCCAAGACAGTGTCCATTCGATTCAACTGCTCTTCCTGGTTCATTGCTGTCTCTGACAGAAATACCATGTAATTAATACAACACGAAGTTCTTATTCTTCACCAGGAACTTAAGTTGCTTCTCTATATTTCTTCTTACATTCTTTCACCGCTTGTTCAATGTACAGACAGGTTAATATTGAAAGAAAAGTATTCCAGTCAATATTGTCAACAACAAAAAATTCTTCAAATCCACAAAAGCTATAAATGTAGGTTTGCCTTTCCTTAACCCTTGTTCTAAGATAAGTAGTAATGTAGGTATTCCTTCATGTGTTCCTACATGTCTCCTAAATCCAAACTGATCTTCTCTGACGCCGGATTCTACCAGCTTTTCGATTCTTCTGTAAATAACGCGTGTTAGAATTTTGCAACCACGACTTATTAAACCGATGGTTTGTAATTTTCACACTTAATTTGTGCAAATCAACATTCGGTATCTCACTAGTCTAACTTAAGCGACTTACACAACTTTTCGAGTGACAGGCTCTAGCCGCAGCGCGGCAGCTGCAACATGATCCGAGGGCTGTTTGGCCCCCGAGATCAAAGTCGTTGCACCTACTGCTTGTACGTGTTGCTTATCACTGCTTCGGCACTCATCTCTGCACTATATTTTTTACTCATTTCTTTATCTATCCTTCAGTTCACACACATGTTTTCGGTTGAGGATTCATAGAACCACTTTCAGACAGCTTATCTACCATTCCACTCTAAGACGCACCTGGCAAAAGTGAAGACATAAGTGTTATCAGGGACTCACGCCATCTCCGTTAACAATTTTGTATTCCTAAATTACGAGCACAATATTGTAATTATTAATTAATTTCCTTAATCGATTTCGGGTTTAAGAGGCTATCAGAATATAACCAGAAGGGGTACATCAATAAAAAAGAAAAGTATTGAACATCAAGAGTGAGGTACGGACAGAGAGAAAAAGTCATCTTTCACACTACTGAGTTAATGTAATTAAAATGTTCCAGTTAAAAAGAAAATAAATATAAAGAAACAACACAGCTACTCATTAACATTGAACTACAACCTCTGAGAATAAACTCCGGTGGAATAATCCTGTGACATTAACGTAGATGAACTATGAATTCAACTGCGAAATTGTTACCTCCCATAACCATGCATGGCTGAGCTCTGCGATACATGTCCTGTAACTCTGAACGAAGTCTTCCTTTGGGGTGGTGTTCAAACGCCTCGAAACGTTTCGTTGGATGTCACAAATATAGCCAAATCTCTTTCCTTTAAAAGCGAGTTTGAGTCGAAGGAAGAAGTATGGGGAATTGAGATACGGCGTGTATAGTGGATGTTCAAGATGCAGCATCTCCTTTTTTGCTAGGAACTGTTCGACGATATTGGCTTTGTGTGGCGAGCTTTTTCGTGCTACTTGAACAGTCGCAGGATTTCAATCCTCCCGACTTCTTCCTATTCAAATGTTTGTAAATCTGTTGGACCAAAACTGCTATGGTCATTAGTCCATAGACTTACAAACTAGTTAAACTACACACACCCGTGCCCGAGGGAGGACTCGAACCTCAGGCGAGAGTGGCCGCAGCATGATGCTTTAGACCACTCGGCCATCGCTGCGCCACTTTTCCTGTTCTCTCGACTCAAACTCGCTTTGAAAGGAAACAGATTTGACGATATTCTTGACATCCAACGAAACGGGACAAGGCTTTTGACCACCGTCCGAAAGGAAGACGTTGTGCAAAGTATCCAGGACACGTATCGCAGGGATAAGCGGTGCATAGTTATGGGAGGTGACTATTTTGAAGGACAGTAAGATAACTGTAATTCATAGTTCATCTACGTTAATGTTATAGGACTATTCACCGAACCTTATTTTTAAAAATTGAATTAAATTGACACATACGATAAAAGAATAGCTCGAAGAATTATAAAAGGTGTTACGTATGGAACGTGTTACAGAACCAGATACAGATGACCTGTAACAAGAGAACCTATATCGCAAGCTTTATTACCTTCGACAGCAATTCAGAACCGTACGATTTTCTAGACCACTCCAGTCTGTTCCCTGCAACCTACATGTTTAACAGCTATAAAACTGCTGCAACTTTTCCTTAAATTCATGAAATTGAAGTTTACAGTAGACCAACGTCCAGTAACAGAAAGTCAAAGTATGACAATACGTCATCCTCATATCAGTATTCAGAAAGCTTAGAGTTAAGCTATCAGTAATTCATTAAAGTATACTGGAGAGCACGAAAACACCAGCCGATATCATGTTACAGAGTGTGCGGAACGGTGCTTCGTGTCAGGGAGGGGGGCGGTCGGCCAGCACTTCCGATGCTGCTTCTCATACACCGTATTTGCACCACCTTATGGAACTATACGCATATAAGATTAGTTTTCCATGCACGGCACACAAATAAAAATAATACAAAAGTTTAAGCAGTTGAAAATTTCGAAGATCACTTTAGTTGTTAAATAAAACCTCAGTTCCAGTGGATTATTGCATGCGATTTTTGGCAAAATAAATTCAGTTTCAAACATCTGCAGGCATGCATTCACACGCATTCATGCAACATAACCTGCAGAATGAAAGGAAGAAATGGAACAAAACAAGTATGACAAGGGTGATTCCACCAGTCAGGTATAAAATTATGTAGTCTCGGAAGTAGAATAAACATTTAAAGTGTCATGATCGACCTTACAGGCATTTGGGAAGAAGTAAAGAAATGTCTCAGAAAATCGTAAGCAGATAAGTGGATTTTTTTCATAAATCATAAAAATTGGCTAACAAATAATTTTTTCTATGATTGAAGGTAGTGCTACGTCCAGCATATTATTCACCAAAGCCCTCAGTCGTCACAGATGGAAAAAATAAAATTTAGTTTTCTGAATCTGGACGGTTAAAAATCACACGGTGCCGTTTTCTTGCGAACGTGGTATTGACAGCATTGTATAACACGCATTTACCTACGAAAAACTACAGCTATCAGTGTCAGTACCACTTAAAAAACTCTTTTGTAGTTTTAGCTACATTTCACTTGTAATAATGAATAATTAAATCGTAGGGTTTAGTGAGCTACACACACTCGTATTTTAATGATATGATAATCAACCGCACGTATTAGGAAAATTGAGTCATTTCACACAGACTATTACGAATTATGGAAAGGCAAATGGTTTGTTGAAAAGCTAATATTTCATAATAAAACGTGAGAAATATGATGAGGCTTTTTTTACCGCTTACTTTCTATAAAATCGATTCAGAAACATTGATGAAAAAAAAAGTTATTTTTAATATAAAAATAAGCGAAATGGAAACTAGTAGTTCTCTTGTTGGTCTAGGCAAGTGAAACGTTTTGTTAAAAAAAAGTTCATAAAACGATGTGGCGTAGTTTTAAATACCTTCCAGTATTTTTAAAGCACAAAATCGGAAGAGTAAATTTATTCCCTTTCTCAGAGTAGGCGGCCGGGCATTTCGAGCACGGTACGTTCGAACGAGCGCGAGTAAACTCGAATACAGTTACTCGCAGCGTACCAATTGACTACACTGACATCTAGCGAACTGTCACGGAACCAGGGGCGCCGACTCCGTGGCTGCTCCGGGGCTCGTGCACCCCCTAGAATTTTTTGGGGGTGCTGAGCACCAACATAAAGTTGAGATGGAAAATAAAATTGTATAAATTTTTAAAAAATCCGGAAAAATCAAAACCTACCTTATGACTCAAGAGGGAATGCAAAACGTGACCATAACGAGAGACGATATTTCATACGTGAATGAAATGATGAGTTTTGTCCGTGTTTTACCCACTATGCTAGCTTTATTCATCCTGAAGCACATCGGTCCTTTTGACCTTTTAGGTGTACGTATTTATGAAGATTCAATTGTGTTCTTTTAGGAATTTAGCTTGAAGAATCGGATTCTGATGTTAAAGTTAATTGTTTTACATTTATCTTTGTCACTTCCCTTGTTATTAAAATTAAAGATTCAGATGAAATTTGTAATTCTTTCCTCTCAGGCTTAAAAAAATACCTTGGACTATATTAATACTGTCAGATATGTCACGAAGTTATCTCGAAATGATGAAAGTTTCGATGAAGTATACAGCTCTTGCTTGGAACTGACCAAAAAAAATTGATGTCGGACTTCAAAATCTCAAAATATTTCAAAGATTTCTTTAAACCTTAGTGACGGTGTTCTACCAAACGCTTTTGTGAGAAAGAATAGCTTCGCACAAAATTTTATTTCATTGGTCGTGTAGAAGTTTTGGGGTGTTACTTATATCGAAATATCCACTTCGGCCAATTAGATCGCTCTATTGTAGAGTCCTAATGTAGCCACGCTTTACTTTTTAGCCTCCTCCTTCTTCCTTTTATCTTTAAAAGGCCAGACAACTGCCTATTTAATTTTATCGAGTATCGCTCATTCAAACATGCACGAACATGATTTTCAGGAGGGTCGGTTTGGAGCATTTGTGATATAGCGCAACCATACTGATTTTCAAAAGTCGGCGCTTCTGCACGGAACTGCGGGTGTATGCAGACTTGTAGTTGTAATGAGTGTGATAATTGCAGCTGAATGCTGGGCGGTGGAGTGACTGAGCTTGTTGTGTCTGGCAGCAGGTTCGGCAAGCGCGGGCGCCTGGCGGCGCGCGCCCCCGCCCCCGCACCCGCCCCCGCAGCGGCGCCGGACGCCTACGACCAGCTGTTCCAGTACGACGAGTGACGCCGCCGGCCAGTCACCACTCCTGCACCTCTGCCTGATGTGTGTCAATCACTTTGTTCTTACATGTCTCAACAAAATGCACATTAAACTTCTCTTTTAAGTTCACGCCCGTGTACTTCTTATTCTTTTACCCAACTCCCAATGCAACCTGTGGTACTTTTGACGATCCAAATATATTTTACTTGTTCGTAGATGTAGCCAGTGGCGTAACTAGGACTTGGCTTTGGGAGGGGGGGGGGGGGGGTAGATCTGCTTGATGAGCAAAAGTTTAGTCAGTTTCCAGACAGACTATCATCTACCACTCCCGTTGAAGATTAATTCACTCCCATCCAATGAAAGTTTATGGTAAAACACCCCGCGTTTCCAATCTTTACCTTTACCAGATTGCTGTAATATATATATATATATATATATATATATATATATATATATATATATATATATATTTTTTTTTTTTAGGTTCGGGGGGGGGGGTTTCTATCCCCCTCATCCCCTCCCCCCCCCCCCATAGTTACGCCACTGGATGTAGCGATAACAGACAAAGGAGCGTTCGTTCACCTGTGGACGCACTCAAACCTACCACGATACAATTAAAAATGTGTCCACACAATGTTATGTGATATACTTTTGTACACTGCAAATATGACCAATATATAATGATTAATTAAGCTTACTTGACTGGAAGTGTACTAACAATTTGCATAAAGGTTGACAACTCTAACAAACTACAACAAATCTTATTACGATGAAAACTGTAGGACAATAGATGTTTCTCTTGCGCGACATTTAATGTACAATTATTCACATTTGTTCTCACATGGCCAGTCAAAATTTTTATTTTCAGTCTATAATTGGAAACTATGGATCGATTAATGCGTTTAGATGCTCGAAATTTTCAGTTCACATTAACAACAGGTATCTCCAAATGTATCTGTAATTTAAGTCGCAGGTTTCCTTTTATGAATATTCGCATTTGATTGTCAAACTTAGGGTTACTTTTTAGGATTGATTTCTTCCCTTTTGTTGTCTGTAGGTTACTTTCCTCCAAAAGGTATCCTGAAACATAAAAAAGTGTGTAAAATAAATATGTCAGAAAATTTAGTTCTCGGGAAATTGTATTCAAAGTTATATTTGATCTATGACTCACCGCTGCCATTACCAATTTATTCCATTTGCTCCATCCTCACAATTAGCATGTTCCTCATTTATTTATTTATGTTTCTTCTTTTCATTCCGATCTCTTTAGTTGCCCCAACGCTCTACCTTTCACCTTGGACAACTGTCATGGAATCAACTGCTACCAGTGATTGTCTCATATGGAACCCAGAGTATACAGTGTTTGTCAGAAATAATCTTCCTATTTGGTACGTCTGTATTTCTGAAATTAATAAACATATACAATGAATTTGGTTTTTTTTATGAACGGAAAAATCAAAAAGTTTTTTTCGCACCTTTTGATAGGAGTTGAATATGCGCAGCTTATGGCAATGTGGTATTCAAATTGTTCCTCTACTGCAGACAATATGTCTTGAGTTAAAGCTGATGTTCGGTGTAGTTGGTAACGTCGATACATAAACAGGGTCTTTTATAAACTCCCGCAAGAAATAATCAGTCAGGTCCGGTGACCTTGGAGGCCAGTAATGTATGTCTGAATCATCGGGTCGAGTACGACCGATCCATCGTTCCGTAATCCTATGATTTAAAAATTGCCAAACTTTGATATGCCAGCGGGAACCATGTAAAAGCCGCGTGCTCTAAGGCGTCATGATACCGATTGTGCGGCCGTTCTCGCTTGAGGCTCTAGTCCTCCTTCGGGCATGGGTATGTGTGTTGTCCTTAGTGTAAGTTAATTTAAGTTGTTTGTAAGTTTAGGGACTGATGATCATAGCAGTTTGGTCCAATAGGTTTACAAACAATTGAACATTTCAACCGTGTAAAACTCGAGAGTTTACTCTTTCTAACGGTACTTTGTTCATGCACATATCTCAAATGACATTATTGTTATGATTTTTTAAATATCGGATGATTCATTTTGACACGCCCTATTTTTCTAGCAACCTTAGAACCTAACATGTGCTAACTGGTCCACCATTAAAACAGACTGTAGCATTTAATTCTATCTAATTATCTAATCTCTTAATTATGTATCCAACAAACATTGTTTTCGACAGGCATTTCCATATCAAATAGTTGATACATTAATCCACATTTTGTGTCTTCCCTTGTAACCACCGTGACAATAGTTTATTGTTATATAAGTCCCTGTATAAAAGTTTAATTGCTTCTAACCCTGCAAATGGAAGGGGGTGATAGAGAACATAATCTCTGCCAGTTTCAAGCGATTTGTTGTATAGATACCACGAATCTACAACATGCTGTGGACTGTCCTGTAGAACATTTATGGAAGAAGGTATTTGCTCATAGTTTCTACATCAGCCTGTTCCTTCTTGGGGCGCCTCGCTGCAGAGCGCGCGGTTGCTCGCCGTCGGAGGTTCGAGTCCTCCCCGCAGTTTGGTCTGATAGATTTACAAACATTTGAACATTTTTTCTTCTTGCGGCAGAGCTTCAGCCTGGCAGTCTCTTCCTCACTGATAGGACTACGACCGTCAAAAGTTTTCCGTCACTCACCTTTTTCCCCTTTCATATTTTTATTAGTTTTCGTAAACATGTATCAAGCTTCTTTTGAACATTTCCAACACATTTCAGTATTTTACAGTATTTCGATAAGACATACTTACCGTCACATTTGCAAACCATTAATAGAGTCCATACCACCAATGTACTAAGCATAAGGTGCACTACGGTTTTCTATTGATCTTCTGAAGATACTGAGAACTCCTTCTATTCCGTTCCATCCCTGTACAAAGAAAAAAATTGGAACACAGATATGATCCTGATTCCTTCTTTGCAGCAACAGCAGTATTTTGTCAATCAGTCGATGTGTATCACGTTTCCATTCCGTAGCGATGTTGCTGTAACAACACCACCCAGTGATTTCAGTGTTCAAATGTTTAGTGGTCATCAGTCCCTAGGCTTATGGACTACTTAAACTCACCTAATGACAACACTTAAACACTCATGCCCGAGGAAGGATTCGAACTTCCAGCAAGAGAAGGCCCCGGCCGCGGTGGCCGAGGGGACTGAGGCGCTCCAGTCACGGTCTGCACGGCCGCTACGATCGGGGGTTCGAATCCCCCCTCGGGCATGGATATTTGTGCCGTCCTTAGGATTAGCTAGTTCATAAGTAGTTTGTAAGTTTAGGGACTGATGACCCCGTAGTTAAGTCCCATAAGCTATACAAACATTTGATTTTGAAGAGAAGGCTCGGAGTCGCTGACGTAGCGGCTAGGTGACCATGCTTCTGCCACGTTCCATCAAACGCTGCAGCAAATTAAACGTCACCTTCATCGCGCACCACTTTTTTCGTAGAGTACTTATTCGACGAAGGCTGTCAAGAAGTAACTGTGAGGACTTCTTAAATCTTGAACGTGGCGGAAAATCTATGTGAGCATAAAATATTTGAGCTACTCTTCTGCCCTTTTCAAGACAACTCATACCATATGCTAGTGTAATATTTGAATTATAAACGGTTCGTTTCCCAGTTTTAGTACTCCATAGCAATCACAAAACACTACTCCACGCGTTTCCTACCTGAAAGATCTTCTATAATTTTAACACAAGATTACGGTTTAACATCCCATGACAACGTGATCACACAAGGGGATTCCGCGACGTTGGCATCTCGGATTTACTTCAAATTTGGTCCCATCTTTAGTAGGGCATTAAAACTACGTGATGTACATGTAGTAAGATGCACTAGACTAGCAAGTCCGAGAATATCGCAGGAGGAATTTTACGCGTCATTTATGTATCTGTGCAGGGGTAGAATTGATGGTGGCCAATTAGCGTTAGAGCGTTGTTAGACCAACATGTCGATCATAGGGCTAGCCGTCGTCTGTAATACAGAACTTAGTAAAAATCTCTTGAAACGGCATAGAACTAACACTATCCCACATCCGCAAACGACAGAACTACCTCAAAAATCAATAAATAAAGAAGTATATCTGGCGACGGTTCTACTCCCGCTCAAATTTAATTTTTAACCTTTTTCTCTTTTCTTTACTGGTTATATTATTTAATTTATACGACATTTAAGAGTTAATATAATTTTAAAACACCACGTATATCTGATAAAGCTTTGGTGAATTTAATACGTAGTAGATGCCGTTTTAGTTTGTGTATTCCATGTGTGTATGACAAATACTATCCTGCAACGTGTGATGTCGAGAGCGCATAAGACAGGTAATTGTATATTACACTGTCTTTTTGAAATTATACCACCTTTCAACTGTGATAGAAATAAAATGACCAGTGACGAAAAAAATATAGATCAAAAATTAAGTTTGACCGGGAGACATCCACGTTCGTCTCATACGCTAACTGTTGGACCACCGTATGTATACTCTACCGTCCGGTACCTACACCTACACACAGCTGTCGCGATTTTCTCGGAATTGCCAGAGAAGTGCACCTTATTATTCGGACATTATGTTGTTTTAATGGCCTGCCAAGGCTGCACAACGTTTCGAATAAATCCGCGGATCCAACGTCGTGACCTTCCCATGCAATTATGGAACTATATTTAATTATATTGTCTCGATCAGTCACTGTAGGTCTCCAAATATTTGGCCTTCAGTCTTGAGTAACTTGTTGGAGTCACTCTGACGACCAAACTGTATGGAGATGTGCTGCTCCTTTTGTCCGGCAACGTACAGTCATTCCCCCTGGCATCGACTCAACAATTGTTAGGAAGCTCCCTGCAGCGACCTCTGCAGCCGTCCATCACTGGAGCGGTGTTGCTGGTGTAGGATTTTAGGCTCAAACGGACCTCTCCATTAAGTCCCATAAATATTCCAGATGAAATTCATACCGAGATATCTGGGCGACTAAATAATTCGTTGGAGCTGTCCAGATTTTCTTCAAACTGATCGCCACCATTGAGGAGTTTGATGGACTAAGAGCATAAGTCCGAAAATGCATTTACGGTAAAAGGGAGTTGCAGATTTGCATGTTTATATCTTATTGAAAAACAATGATATTTAAATGATGTAATAATTATGTCTTAGATCATACTTTTAACATACAGAATTATTCCATACAACAGAAGATATTACTTGTATTTGCGATATATTATCCAAAATATAAACAGCAATTTACGTCCGTTTTCCTCTACAAAATATCGGGAATCTCGGGTAGAAATTTTGCTTTCGTTATTTATTATCCTGTTAAACTGTACATAAACAGAAATATATGTTCATGACCATTACAGTTTATGCTCTTATTCAGGTTCATATTCAGTAGCTTTTACACTGTTTACTCTCTCTAGACGTTCTTCATACCAGCAATTTACTGTATCAGGAAGAAAGCACAACAGGTCTTGAATGTCCCTCAACTTTACTGCTACTATAGCTGGTTTCTGTATTCATGATGAAAATGAAATATCTTCAGGAAGTCTTGTTGATTTCTTAATGAACATAAAGGTTATAAAGACCTTAAAATATGATTCTGAAGCACCGATTATGATATAACTGCCAAAGCGCATCCGCACAAATGACTGCAAAAAGGAAATTTCCCCCTGTGGCTTTGTTGACAAGAAGTCCATTAAACTTTTCTTCCAATGTTTAAAAGGCTCCCGTCTCTAATGACCATGCTGTCGACGGGACGTAAAACTGCAAGCTCCTTTAATAGGCCCACTTTCGTTAATGATTTGAAATGTCTCTGGTTTCTCCCTGTATTGTCTAAGGACTAGGACCTAGGATGTACAGTTCCTTAGGATGTACAGTTTCCCTCTTCTTCAACGTTTTTCCAGAATGCCAAAACTCCGGTCACACTGACTATATGGGTAAGCCATGTATTGAGAAAAATGTGCAGTGTATTCCAAGTGTTTTTGCTAACCATGTGCATAAAGAGATCATAAAAAGTGTTTGGTCTCACCTGCAGCATTAGAAAAAAATATATTTCATTAATATTCTTGAAGTCTTCACGCTTCCCCAGTGTTTATTTTGTTTACTTTTCTCTGAAAAGTCATTTACCGATTCATTATCGTTCACTTGACTCATTATATCTCACAAAGTAATACAAAATGCAACTCTAGTCGACACCTAACCCGTACGCGGAAAAGTAGGTCACTGTACGAAATAACAGCTTAATTGTGGCAGGAGGTACCCAGATAAGAGTTTATTGTTATAAAAAAGCTTAATTTTAGCAGTAAAATTAGCAAAAGGTCCGTGTGAACTACCGGCTACTTCCTGCTGCGAAACCTTATTCCCTGGCCCAAATTAAGAACTGACTTGGTTAAAATTACTCTCATAACAGGAAGTTAACGATACAGTGGCCAATATACATAACAGCTCACACGAAATTACACACAGCCATTAATAAACAAACCACCACAATTAAAGTTATTTCATAAAGATGGCTGAGAAAAACATTTATGGCGCAACGGAACTTCAACATAGAAAATTGCATCTGAGCTTGCTCTCAGCATTAGTGAAAAACAATGTTAAATAAAAGGGGGAAGGTGCTCGAAAACTACAATTTATAGGCAAGTCAAAATTATACTGAACTTAACTTGTTTATTCGGATCGAACGCAAGCAAAATGGGGAACCAATTTTGTTAATACAATAAACATGCATCTCCTTTACAGTAACCAACACTGACGATACCCACCATTGAATTTAACATAAATTACACAGAAATTAACGCTACTGGGGGGAATATATACAAACAACAATCACTCGCTCACACACACGCAATGCAACAGCGAAACTCACCAAAATCAGCGTGCTTAAACGAGGCAGAAGCAGGCGCCGCTATCGTAGGTGAAATCCAGCAAAGCCGGAGGTACCATACAACACAATATACAATAAAACTGCGAAGATGGCTTTGGTCTGTCATGCCTGATTTGAGATGGTGCGTGAGTGTATCAAAGTAAAGTTGCATTTAGATTAGACGGCGAGCAAACACGCTAACGGCGACACGCGGCTACGTTGCATGATCGCACTCCACTCAAGATGAAGTGGTTAAAAATCGGATTCATTACACAAAATCACGGCGGAGTCTTAAGATGCAATCTGACAGTAATCTATCTAGGCGCTGATTTAATGAGAAGTGGAGTGAATTCAGGTGACTAGCTGCAAACCTCTGAAGTCGGAGTTCGGACGCACATGGTTCCAAAAACCGATAAAAATGTATAAATTCATTTTCTAAAAAAATAAAGGAAATTAACTACGGCATACAACCCTTAGAAATACATAGAATTTCATAAGCAAGCTATTGAATGAGGTTGTACAAGGCTCGGAGAGAATTACTGACAAAGACTGAGTGCATACTACAAGCTCGGAGAAGAAATAGCAAAATTAAAATAGGTGGGGAGAGAAGATCGCGAGATGTTAGTGGAAATCAGAAGGATACATGCATACTTACTTGCCTGATGGGCATGGAACAAACAATAGTGGAAGCTGAAGGCTTTGTTCTAAGAACCAACCACGTGGAAGACATATCACTCATGGAAGGAAAACGATAAGAAAAATTTTACATGCACTGTACAAAAATGAACATAGTGTCTCTTAGAAATCGGACCCCACAAAACTAGAAAGAATTTATACAGAGTTTGTATACCGCCACATAATCACAAAAGGTTTGAATGTACCAGGCCGTTATCAAACTGCAACTAGTAACACGTACACCACGTTTATCTGTTGGAAAACACTGGATTGAAAAACTAGAACACATTTCCACGCACGATCGGAAAAATTATTACGAAAAACGAATCTAAGTTCAAGAGTCTAAGTTAAACATGTTGGACAATGAATCACTACCATCTCTGCAGACACAAGAGCAGAACCAACCTTACCTCACCGCGGTCCGAGCACAAAGTGAAGACCGAGCGGCCAAGAGGCGGGAAAGCTACCGAAAACTGGACGAAACCCAGCGGTGGTGAGGAGAGCAGATCGTGAGACTCGCCCTGGAGAGGGCTCGTCGACTGGATTTGTAACCAAAGGGTGTAGAAACCTCTTTGGTCGCATCAGCAACAGGGGTTGGTAACGACTAACTATCGACTCTGAGCCATAGAGAAATATGTAAAGTGAGCTATTACCACCCACATTCAGACAGCCATTAGATCCTCGCACATCCACTTAAAAGTGAAACAAGTACACATTGTCACAGGGACAGTGGCGTAGCGGAGAAGCAGTACTTATTGCCACATTCATAACCACAATAATAAATTATTAAAATAACAACGTCCTAGCAATATTATCTAACATTTCAGAAACTAATATAAATGAAATAAAAATGCTATTCCTCATTCCTCGGAATCAGTGGGGTCTTAACAAAATGCTAATCTAGTGACATCCAATAAATTACAATTCTATAAAAAATACATGGAAGACGACAGACGGTCGTCTTTCACGCGGTAAACAAGGTGACAACTACTTGTCATCCACTGCCTTCTTCAGATGACTGCTACAGCTGAAATTGTCAGAGCAAGTAATTCATATGAGAAAGTATCGATTTAGCACTATTCAGAAAAAGGGCGTACAGCCAATTCTGTCCATAGTCTACCAAACTCCTCATTTGTTGCCTGGCGAGATAGCGAAGTGTCATCTGTGAAAATTCCTTCATTTTTACGAACATAATGTCCATGAATGGCTGCAGATGGTTTCCAAATATTGGAACATATGCATTTCCAGGATATTATCCTTCCAGGGGGAACAAAGAGGCTAGTCACTTTCATCTAAAGAAACTCGCCACCACTACAAGCCACCAGCAGCCTACACAGTCCTTTGTTGAAAACTCTCGTCGTGTTCGCCCAACCAATAGCTCATACTAATTTAAGCCAGTAATTACGTGATCAAGGGACTGTTTTCCTGTTAGCATGTTTCATAATGTCACTGCAAGACATCTACAGTGGTGCAGGCAGCTATGTTTCTTCAATACAAATTATTTACATGGTTCAGGAATTTATGTCAGCTGCAAAGTAAAAACTTATAAGAAACATAAACCTTTGTTTCCGATTATAAATCGAAGCTAGGTAGCACAAGGGTTAAGCACATGTGTCCAAATTCCGACATGGCTGCTTAGCTCTTATTACCACACAGCGCTGAATGATGTCTCATTCCAAGGATATGTTGCAGAGTCACATGTCTGCTTGATGCTTAATGTTGTAGAGCAGTGACAAGGAGACGGCACGACCGTGGGCTCGGGCATTTGTGTGGTGAAAGAGGACCCCTAACACCTCACGCGATTAAAATATTAGGACGCACTACTCGGAAAATTCCGAGAAAAATCGATCCGCAGTTTGTTAGGTGCCTTATGAGTATAAAATGTTAGGCCTTTGACGAGCCGCCGTTTGGCCTAGATGGTTAGGGCTTGGAATCTAAACACCAGAGGTCTCGGGTTCGATTCCTCCTCCGGCCCCTGATTGTTTTTGTTTCATTTTCTTTTGTTAGTCCACCAATTATTCAGAAAGTTTCCCAAACCTATATTATCTTTAACAAATTAGTTACATTAATGTACAAAAATTATTTTCTTTTTGTCCAACATCACAATTCACGGCGGTAGGTTTTCCATTTTTCATCGCCATACGTAATGCCTAGTATAAATAGTGATCCGAAGCCCAGAGCGATCAGTTCCACTATTGAAACGTGAAGGAGGTTAGCGTACCGAAGGAAGAGATTAAAACCATGTACTCTATTGCACAACGCGTTTTTCTGCTGCTAGAGTACCACAGGTAAGAATAGAGTCCTATGGCAACAAGGCGAAGTTTCCAAACACGATTTAATGTTCCAAAAGGACCCGATGCGAAAACCATTCGTACGCTCTTCGCAAAATTTCAACGAACAGGCAGCGTAACTGATGATCTAGTGGGGCATGTTTGCCGCAAGCAAACCGCAGTTACGCCTGAAAATATCGCCACAGTTTCTGGAATTATTCAGCGAAATCCAATGTCATCGGTCCGTAGAATTGCATCTGAGACTGGTTTGAAGCGTTCCAGCACGCAGAAAATACTGAGAAAGAGCCTACACATGTTTCCATTCAAAATTCAAACGCACCAGGCCATACCCGTACGAGCTGTGCAACAAAAGGTTACCTTTGCTAATCAGATGCTCACAATGATTGATAGTGAAGGATTTCATGTTGGCTGCATCTGATTTACAGATGAAGCACACTTCCACCTGAATGGATACGTGAATAAGCAGAACTGGCGATTCTGGGGTTCCGAAAAGACATATTGGTGTGAAGCGAAACCCCTGTATTATCCTAAAGTTATTGTGTGGACTGCAGTATGAGGAAGAGGCATTATTGGCCCTTTTTTCATTCGAGAAACGGTCACTGGTGCACGTTACGTTGCAAATTTGGAACAATTTGTCGCCACACAGCAAGCGTTAGAGGATCGACCAGGTACTGAATGGTTCATGCAAGATGGAGCCCGACCACATCGGACCGAACAAATGTTTCGCTTTCTTGAGGAATACTTCGGGAATCGAGACATTGCTTTGGAATATCCCAAATTTACAGGATTTGACTCCCTGTGAGGCTTTTTTTTCTGGGGCACAGTGAGAGACATGATCTACCCGAAACATCCCGCCACGCTGGACGAGCTTGAATGGCATGTCAATCCATTTCGGTTGAGGCACTACGAAATGTGATGGCGAATTTCATTCTTCGTTTGCGCCACCTCTGTAGTGCCAGTGGTGAACATTTTCAAAACATTATGATGTGATTGTTTGCAAAGAGAGTTTTCATACGATTATTTCACGTATGTATGCTGATATGAGCTGTACAGCGTACAGCGCCATCTGTTAGCAGCTTTTGTAACTATATTTTCAAACTGCTGTATAAACTTCTTACAGCTTTCACAATAAACATACCGTTCACTGCATTCCTCTATCGATCTTGGTTTTCGAGATATTTAATTTTGGAATCAGGGAGCTCTTTTCTGGACACCCTGTATTTCCACTTTTATTTCACAAAGTAGCCACAAATAGTAACTTCGTATTATCTCCAGCGTTTCCAGTATCGAACTTGCTGAATTTACATTGCAGGTAGATCCACACATCTATAACAATACCACACCACACGCGCACTCCACTGGCTACAACTACCACACTTTAAGTTACCAAACTATAGGAATTTTATAAAAGACGTTAATTTTCGATGAAAGAATTATGATTTTCCACAGCAGGCATATCCGCTACGTAACATAACGCACACCAGCCGTAAAGTAGACAACACTAGCATACGATTAAACAGGCGATGCTTCGACGAAAAATCAGATAATGTACACACTGCAAAGTTTTATTACAACCAATAAAGTCAGCTTCTTTAAAGCACACACTTGTATTTAGAGTATATCACCACTTTTTACTTAAATTCTATCCCATCTAGCCTACAGCACTCTCTGTAAGTGCCAAACATTTCCGACACAGTAACAAAACTACACCTGCAGTCAACACTAACCTACAACAAACGGATCTAGCCATTCCAACTCCTTTGTACAAAATTGTTGACCCAACTAGCATGCTGCAAGCTCTGTATACGTCCGTAACAACATCCGGACGCAACCCAGGTAGGGCTATCTTTTGTATCCCATCCTCGTCGCCACTTTTGTGTCTCGTTTCCGTCGTAGGTGTCGGTGGCCGAGTGGAAAGACCGACACAGGAATAAAGGATGCACGCTTGTGCAGGTAGGACGTGACCAGCCAGTGGGACAGCAGAAACTTTAAACACTAGAGTAAATTAGAACGAGATATATATTTCATAGAGACTTAGTAATACTTAACTTTTATATAGTTTTTGACTGCGGAATGCTGATACATAGATTAGATAGAGGCCTGCCTATTGATGATTCCTAGTGCCTATCCGTTAGCCAAGTCTAACTGGTGCCTATCTGATTCCGACGTGTTAACTAGTTCCTATCTCAATCCCAAGTGAACGATGTCGTACAGTGGTGGCCACGAGCGGAGTTGTAGCAGAGGGCGCTCGTAGCTGACGTCGTAAGAACGCCGCGCCGTGCGTGCATGGCGGCGCGCGGCGAAAGTAGGTGGCGCGCACTTTAGACTTGTGCGACACCACACTATCCATACAGTCGTCACTAACCCAGTATCAACTGTAAGTTCCTCCACATACACTCCGCATAAACAAGTTACCACAGACGGTGTTATCAGTAACAGACAAGATCTCCAAGACACAGCGCATTTTAATAAAGTTTCGATCTCTCCCCACCCAATAACTGCATTGGTTGCTTGACCCGTCCCAAACGTCCAACCACAACTTTGGTTCCAATGCATAGCCCGGCGGACAATATTTCTGGAACGCTTTCTATTAGTCAATAGACTGCATACCTCGTGCACTTAACGAACATTCGCGCACAAACCACCATCGTATTCCACTCCTTCTAACAAATTATTACTCTCGATAAACATCTGTAAGGCAGTGTAGAAAATGATCGACGTAAACACGCACAGAACAACTAATAAGAAAAAATCTAGATCAAATTCAAGTTCTTATAATCCTTACAAGCAGCAACGCAAAATAGTCTACAGAAGATATAAATACCCCACATCCATAGCGTAACCATGCTACTAAGTACCTATATGCATTTCCACAATTGTGGATCACATCTACGTTGCATCGAATCGCACGACTAAACAATTCGAAATAGGTATTTCGCACAAGCTAGCATGCATACTCACATTCAAATGTTCAAATGTTTGTATAGCTTATGGGACTTAACTACGGGGTCATCAGTCCCTAAACTTACAAACTACTTATGAACTAGCTAACACTAAGGACAGTACAAATATCCATGCCCGAGGGGGGATTCCATCCCCCGACCGTAGTGGCCGTGCAGACCGTGACAGGAGCGCCTCAGTCCCCTCAGCCACCGCGGCCGGCATACTCACATTCCATACTATTTCCGGCTGCAGGCGAGTGCGGACCTGTTGACTCATCGTAGATGCTGGTTTGGAGCGCGTATGTCCTATACATGTAAACATACCAGTCGACGCTCACATCTGACCTGACGAAGTTATTGGTTTAATTTTTCCTGGCCGCACCAGATTCCGAATACACGAGAGATATTTTTACGAAGATAGAATTACGTTGATTGTAAAAACAGATTAAAGAATAGAAAACGATAGAAATGCCACAGCTATACCATAGCTCTTAATACACCATCATCCCAATAAAGACAGCCTTTACAACCCATAAAGAGACAACCGCACACATGCGTATTACCGACAAATACTGCATCATTTCCTCGCAGCTGACACAAACGATGTTTGTACCATAGGAGATGACTACAGCAGTCGTTATAACTTTTATACACAGACAGTAGGATGAGCGCTAATTTGCGATGTAGCTATTACAGAAACGAAAAATAGATTTTTAGAAAATCTATAAGAAGAAGAACGAAATTTATACAAGATGAACCAATCAACAGTAAGTCAAACCCCACTCCATACAGCAATGTACCGAGCAACATCGACTTACTCGAATGTTTTGCTTAGCTGTAGAATAGAACAACACAGAATTACATCTCCCTAACAGATACTTTACCGAGCGAGTTACTGCTCTCTGACAACAGGCAACCTGTTTTCTGGTATCTTCTCATAAACCCTGTAAGAACAAAAAGTTCTACTCGAGAAGCTATAAGTCTTTACAACAATTAACTGTTGCAGATGCAAACTATTACAGATTTTAGGTAATCACAGCGATAAAGAATGGGATTACAACCCTTTTTTTAGGTCAAAAGTAGCCACAGATCGGAGAAATTCAATTCAAAACTGCTGGTCCCTAACCTAGTAAGACAGCTAGATGTTATTCGAAAAATGCTTTTTGCTTGATCATTCTACACAAAGAACCATTTAAAATAAAAAACAGCACGTTATTGTACAACTCTTTAACCCTAACCACTTCTTGTTCTCGGTGGAGATCCAAACGTGACTCATACTAAGCAAAAACTGTGAGATTCGGACATCCTATACCCTCTCGCACAACAGAGCTGGTACCTTTAATCTTATGCTTTCGTAGAATTTTTATTAAGATAGTAAATAAGAACACAAGTTTTACAGCACAAAACTTTTATTACATTTAGCATACATAGTTACATACAGGAAACAAGGTTATATATATATATATATAGACACAGAATACAACTCGTTCTTTATTCTTGTTAGGTGTAACTTTAATTTTGTCCAATTTTTTTTAACTTGTAGTTTAGATCCACACCAGTGTCTCCTACTTGCGTTCCAGCCAGAAGTTCGAAAGGTACAGGAAGGTATGTTCTCGAACTCCATTACATGTCTTCGTTTCCTCCTGCATTCCAGCTCCTTTATAGCTTTTATAACCATGTCTGCACCTTATGGCAATGCGTCTAGATGAGAACAATCGGGCATTTTCACTTTTCCCATTATTTCCTGTATGGCATACTGGTTATAGCACTATGCATTCCTATGTGTGTACGTTACCAACTCCTCTGATACACAACCTGTGGCACTTTCCCTATGGAACACTAGGTTTACGACTATTGCAAAAGATTGCTTGTTAGATATTGTTATTCCATCCGTATTTAACTCTGCAAACGGCTGCTCCAAAACCTAGTCCTCAACATTTGGATACAATATAGTCCTTCTCCAAACAATAATGCAACACGTTATTTGTGTAGAAGACGTTCTGTGTTCCGCTATTTTCGGCCAGTACACCGATCCGGGACCAATCTCCCTGACTGTTTACTGTAAAATCAAAATATTTTATAAGTCCCAATCGTAGCCAGATTTCTCCATACCCTCAGATTAAAGACATATGTAAACCTCGCTTGCACGTATGCCATAGCTTCGTCTTTCTTCAGAATTAGTTTGTTCTCGTCCTTTATGCCAGTTGCTTTAGCCATATATTCTAGCTTCCTTCTCTTGGCGTCGATATCCGTCATTTCCAGTTTTCTTTTTCTTTAATGGGGAATAGCTTAAGTCTGTGCGATACATTTACTCTTTTTCGCTGGACTTGTGAAATGACATTGTTTGTAGGTGCCAGACCTAATTCGGCGATTTATATATCTGGAGGCAGTGTGGATAACAAAGTTCTGGATTGTGAGAAGTATGTTACCCTGCTTTAAAAAATCAAAAATGTTTGTAATTCTATCGGACCAAACTGCGTGGTCATCAGTCCGTAGGTTACAAACTACTTAAACCTAGGTAAACTAAGCAAAGGACAACACACACACCCATGCCCCAGGGAGGACTCGAACCTCCACGGCGAGCAACAGCGCGCTCCGCAGCGAGACGCTTTAGACCGCTCGCCTACTCCACCGCGGCCCCCTGCTTTAATGTAGGTTTTAAGTGTACTACTTATATCGTCTTTGCTGGTGCCAGTATTACGAATCTCCACGTTATTTACAGGTAGACAATTGAAATTAAAAGCTGATAGAACATAATGTCTAAGCTTTTCTCGATCTTTAGTATCTGGAAGGTTTACACCTGTCAATTTTCGGGTATTTTTATTACCCCAGTACATAATTTGCAGGACACTATTTAACACTACACAGCAGCTGTTGTCTAAAGTGTTGAAACACTTTGCAGATACCGTTTATTCTCCTTTAAAACACTTAAACAGTCTTGCACACTATCCATCCGGTAATTGTATATTGTAGCCTCCAGCCTTGTAAAACCTTGTTCTTGACCCAACGACGAAGTAAGTGCTCAAATGCAGCTAATAGACCTCTATCTCTCTTTTTAGGGTAAATCAAGCAACGGATCACAAAATTCACACCACAACACGCGGATTCTCCCCTAGTAAGACTCCAGAACGTTCTCCAAATTATGATTTTGACTGATATTTCCAGGCGAAGTATTAACTAACCTCAATATGCGAGTGGTACGATGGTTCCGTAGATTTTAGGTGCATTCTTCGGGCCGGCAGCGGTGGCCAAGGAGACTGAGGCGCTCCAGTCACGGTCTGCACGTCCACTACGGTCGGGGGTTCGAATCCCCCCTCGGGCATGGATATTTGTGCCGTCCTAGTTCGTAAGTAGTTGATAAGTAGTTTGTAAGTTTAGGGACTGATGACCCCGTAGTTAAGTCTCATAAGCTTAACAAACATTTGAACATTTGATTTGCATTCTTCGGGACCGTACTATTCCATCTAATTAACTAACAGTAATATGTAAGGAGCCATACTCTGTCGTCTGGTCAATCTGTCTCTATACCACAAGTTCCAAAGAAAGGAATCGTTTGCAGTAGTCGTAAACCGGCTCGACAATGGACTAACATTTTATACTCATAAATCACCTAAGAAACTTCGGATCGATTTTTCTCGGGATTTTCCGAGTAGTGCATCCTAATATTTTAACCACGTGAAGTGTTAGTTGTCCTCTTTCACCACATAAAATTTCCGACAAATCCCTGACCCCCGGTCGTGCCGTCTCCTTGTGAGTAGTAACACATTATCAGAAAGTGGAACTGGTTCTTGTGATTGCTATTGTAGTGTACTGAATTGTGACTACGTGTAACAGTATGGTATGGCTGCTTGAAACTTGTGAAATATATTCCACAGCACGAAGTTATTACAGGGTTGTAAATGCGACATAAAGTCGCAGCATCAAATTAATCGCTAGCGCTGCAGAGAAGCTGAACTGGTCGTAGTAACTGAAGGGTACACTTCAGGCACAGCATAACATTAATATGACGCCTTTCGGAATTTTTTCCATTATCAGATATTCATCTACGAAAATAAAAATCATTTTTAATATGTCACATAACGGAAAAAGTTACACATATCCATATTACTGAAATTTTGGGTTTACGTTATGTTTATACCTGTTTTGTGAGCGACAGGTACACTTAAACATGTAACAGATGCAAGGACATACGTGTTCAATAACGAGTTCTCAATATAGACATAGGCAAACTACAAGTATGGTAAATTTAGGACTTGACCGAGAAGACATTTCTTGCCACCAGGTGGCACCACAGGGCATCGAATTTTGTGTATTTATTATTTTATATGTCTGAAGGATGGATATTAACTTGTTTTATAAATTATTAATACATAGACAGCAGGTCTTTATAATTATTAACATGCATGCAACGACCTGCATAGTCAACAGTTAAAAGAATTATCGTTATGAAAATAAGAAATGTAAGAAATCATTTACAAAAAATGTAAGGTCAAAGAACACTACAACGTCCTGCGGACGTATTGGAGCAATATTACTTCCTAACGTTCTATATCAAAATATGAACCAAACAGCTGACAACAGGCAGACCGATAGGAAGAAGCGGAGGTAAGGGATGGAGGAAGGAGGGAAGGAGGAGGAGAAGGCGACGGAAGTTCATCACACGTATCTGCAGGCACATCATACTTCTGTTATAAATGCCACTAGGCGACTGCTATAATCTTAATGTCGTTGTTGAGTACTAAATGGAATCTCATTACGAAGAGCGATACGAGATGATATAGCAGCATACCACTTGTTGTCTAGTACTGAATTATTCTCTGGAGTGAGGAGATAGTAGAAGTTGGTAAGATTCCTCAACATTTATGGTTCCCAAGGACTGACTTCTAATCCACGATGATGAGTTGATTCAGAATGCTATGGTTGCTACATCGTGCAGAGAATTCTAAAGTGTGTTATGGCTGCTTAACTGTTATTTTTATCCAGCACTGATACCCCATTTTGTAATTTTCAAAGGGTGGCATAGCTAATAACACTTGTTATTGTCGAATATTCAACTCCACTCAGTGGAGAGAGAGTATGACAGAATGATATAGATACTCTAAACTAGTTTTCGAGATCTGAATGGTACACCATAGCGTGTTCAGTTGAACAACAGTTAATTGTATCTATATAGAAGATGTGATTATGGCTGATTATCACTTGTTGTTCTCGAGTATTTAAATATAGCACACAGTGATGAATTGTTACATGTGGTAGCATCGTAACACTTGTAGAGCACTGAATGCTGGCCAACTAGGGGAGTCGATGCACGACAGTATGGCTGCTCAATACTTCCTGTCGATCACTGAATTAAACTACATTGTTAGGAGGTGGTAGAGGACGGCATGGCTTCTTTGGATTTGTTACAGGCCACTGACTGGTTTTCGTACAGGTTGGTATGGTTACTTGTTTTCGTAGAGCACTGAATGTCAGCCATTTATGTCGTGGTACCCTGACGATGTGGCTATGTAACACTTATTGTTTGAGATAACTAATTATTACCCTATTCAGACGATTTAGAACACCGTGGGATAGATGCTAACTCTTGTTGCTGTATAGCACTGAATAATTCCCCATTGCAAGAAGATGGTAACGACAGCACAGCTGGTGATACCTGTTGATTTAGATAACTGAATTATACTCCACCACGAGAACAAAAGGAATGAATATTACAGTTTAAAGACTAGTATACCTAGTGGTCTTTACAGAAAAAGCATGCGCTCGGAATTATGCTAGTGTTGTGCTGCAAAATAATATTTCAAACTTGTGTCAAAAATTGGTCTGTCCTCAGAGGGCCTATTGTCATTCTAGTGGCCACGCAAAATGGAGCAATAACACCTAATCCTATCCCAATAACGACTTTTACTGCTCACTGTCCGTACAGAAATAAACATGCTAAAGGTGGAAGAAAAAGGATATCGTCATCGGCGTATGCTAACACATACAAATACCCGGACTTTTACAGCCAGATTCTCATGTTACAGCAACCATTTACTGTGGCTACTGCCCTGACGCTACGCAATACGCCACTGACATACGGATATGACGGTCCCTGCTGCCAGGAGATGCTTTTCTCTCTTTCTATGACGAGAAAAGTTTTTTTTTCTTACGCTGAAAGGTTTCCCGGAGGGGATTGTGATGTCCCTTCCGTCAGTGTTTTACGGATCTGCTCGGCTTTCTCGCGCAGTGTTCTTGCTTTTATTTCCGCACCCTCGTGTGCAATACGGCGCTTTTTGTGTGTTTTGCGAGACTTCTTGGGGTGTTTCAGTTGGTGATGCCGGAAAGGTCCCGCCCGCATTTTCTAATTGCTCCACGCTTTTGTCATTATTGCTGCTTCCACACACGACTACCTGGTTACTTTCTTCCGTAGTCTGATCGTTAGAAGGAAGAACGTCTTGTTTGTTTGTCATATCCATCGGTATGTCGTTTTCGTTCAGGCCGTTTTACATCTCCATAACTGCGTCTAGATTGGGTTCTGATGCAATATTGCCTCACGCGGCGACTACGTAGCTGATAGGCAACGTAAACACGGTGCCAGGTCTCCTTCGCTCGCCGGTCGGTATTTCCGTCACGCACCTTTGTAAAAACCGCGTGTGAACGTGTTCTGTAGAACCACATCCCGAGCAAGTTTGTGGTTGCCCTTCGTATATTAAAATCGCCCTATAGCCACAAACTGTGATGTAGGACGGTATGTGCTTCAACATCTCTATTTTCACTTTTCTGACACCATTCAAGACCGGGAAAATATGAGAATCTGAACATTTTCCCGCGATGTTACTTATAACTGTGCCGTAGTCCCTGAGTTGTTCGTCGATTGCTTAGGCAGGTATTTCGAATGGCAATTCGAAGATTCATACAGTTTTCAAACCCATGCCAGCTTCTGATATTGTAACGTCCCCATTATTTCCGTCTGAATGTTTAAATTTTAATCGTCTGCCACATGAGTCAACAATTTTATTACATTATCATTTTTAAATATACCGTACTGCTATCTATCGATAAATGTATTCCTATCAATTAGTCTATAGTAACGTGCATAACGCGTCTTACAAACAACTGAACTTCAAATGACTTTGGTCTAGGTAATTTCGGATCGAAACTCAATCTAAGGATGTCTTTTCATGGTGGTCGATCCATTGTGTTCGTCTACAACACATTCTAATACGCAATTATGAACGCTGAAGCGTGCACTCACCATATACCTCCAATTACGAGGGCGTAAACAATGCGTCCGCACGGCACGGCTGCCCGACGAAGACTGCACCGAAGAGCCTAAGAAACATACTCCTACCTAATATCGTGTAAGGCCCTTACGAGCACGCAGAAGTAGCGCAACACGACGTGACAGGGACTGAAGCAGTGCTAGAGGGGAATGACAGCACGCATCCTGCAGGGCACTCCAAAAATCTGTAAGAGTATGAGGACGTGCAGCTCTCTTCTGTACAACACATTGCAAGGCATCCATATATGCTCAATAATGTTCATGATTGGGGAGTTTGGTGGTCAGCGACGGTGTTTAAACTCAGAAGAGTGTTCCTGGAGCCACTCTGTAGCAATTCTGGACCTACGGGGTGTCGCATTGTTCTGCCGGAATTGCCCAAGTCCGTCGGAATGCACAATGGCTGCAGGTGATCAGCCAGAGTGCTTACGTGCGTGTCACCTGTCAGAGGCGTATAGGGGTCCCATGTCACTCCAACTGCACACAGCCCACACCATTGCAGAGCCTCCACCAGCTTCAACAGTCCCCTGGTGACATGCAGGGTCCATCTATACGTGAGGCTGTCTGCATACCCGTACACGTCCAGCGACTCGATGCAAATTGGAAACGAGATTCCTCAGACCAGGCAACACGTTTCCAGTCATCAATAGTCAAATGCCGGTGTCGACGGACCCAGTCGAGGAGTAAAGTTTTCAGTCGCGCGGTCAGCGAGGGTAAACGAGTGGGTTTTCTGCTCCGAAAGCCTGCACGCTGACACTTGTTGATGGACCGGCACTGAAATTCGCAGCAATTTGTGGAAGGGTTGAAATTCTGTCACGTTGAACGATTCTCACCAGTCCTCTTGATTCCATTCTTGCAGGATATTTTTCCGCTACCTTGGAGATGGTGTGTCCCATTTCTTGTGCAACGACTATCACACCACATTCAAACTCACTTAAATCGTATTAACTTTAAGTTGTTGCAGCAGTAACCTAGTCGCGCGGGAGTAGCCGAGCGGTCTGGAGCGCCACGTTACGGATCACACGGCCTCCCGCGTCGGAGGTTCGAATCCTCCCTCGGGCATGGATGTGTGTGTTGCCCTTAAGTTAGTTGAAGTAGTTTGTAAGACTAGGGACTGATGATCAACGTAGTTTGGTCCCATAGGATTACAAACAGTTGAACAGTTGAGCAGTAACCTATCTAACGTCTGCGCGAGACATGTTGTTTTGTATAGGCATTACCAACCGTAGTGGCGTCCTCTGAGTGTTTACATATTTGTATACGCATCTCTGTAACAGGTTCTATCGCTCTTCAGTGTATAATATGTTACCTCATAGTAGCTTTTCCAGTCTTCTGACAAATCCTCACCAGCTATCCTGGCACAGAGGTCACTATCCCGTCCCTTCATATAAGTGTGGGTGATGAGATCAGTAGTACCCTTTTTAAGGAAACATCCCACAATGAGCTTCGAGAAATTTCGGAAAACCAGCAAAAAAACATGAATTAAGCTGATTGGAAAAGGAGTTAAGCCATGGCACTCTGAAATGGCCAAACATGAGAACGTGGAAGTGGATGTTATAGCTGTCTCAAACTTTTGCTGTCGAGCAGCGATTACTACCACATACTGAAGGGTATGTATAGATTGTGATGGTTGATTAACACATTTTAAAGTGTAGTGAATGGTAGTGCATTGTGACGAGAATGTACAATACTTGTGGAAGCTAACGCATATTATAGAGCACTTAAGTGTGACCCATAACGAGGAGTTTGTGCAATAAGGTAGCGCTGCTTAACGCTTATCACTGTCGACCACTGAGCTGTAACCGATGGTAACGAGGAGATGTGGCTGCATAACATACGTGAATTGTGCTCACCATAAAAAGGTGATGGAGGATGTTATGTATGCTCTAGAGCCCAGTAGTTGTTGGGCAGTGAAATGTATAGTGGTATAACACTTGCTGGTGATTATAACTGAACTGTGGTCCAATGTGAGACTGTGGCACAAGACGAAACAGTTGGTTTACCACTTCTTGTAAGCACTCACGTGGAGACGACGCCTACTCGTCATCGCCGAATGCGTCCAAATTTATTGTAAATGTTGGGCGTGGTGAGATTTAAAGTGCACCAAGTGGATACTCCAGGTGGCTAAGTGTTTAGGAAATAAAAGGAATTTTGATACGGATCTATCACCATATGCACCTTATCAACTGCCCCTGAGAGAGTCTGTTTAGAAAGCGGTGTTTGGCCCAGCGGTAAGAGATACAATTTTTTTTATTGAAAAGTTCGCGGGTTCGATTCCGCCCGGCGGCAAATATTTTTGTGCTCCTTGGCAATGCGTATAGTACTGACTGCACAATTAACCGCAACATCATATATGTTATTTTGTATTTCTTAGTGCACAACATCAGCATGGGACGTCATTATATAAAACAAGCATATTATCTTGCAAACTTGGGATTGTGAACGATCGATGGGTTGCAAACACGAATAAAATAACCTGTGTGATGTTGCGGTTAATTCTGACGTCAGTCTACATCTACAGCAATAATTTGCAAACTACTGTCAAGTGCATTGCAGAGGGTACGTTCCACTGTACCAGTTATTAGGGTATTTTTTCCCATTCCATTCACGTATTGAGCGTGGGAAGAATGATTGTTTAAATGCCTCCGTGCGTGCTATAACTAATCTAATCTTGTCCTCACGATCCCTACAGGAAGAATATGTAGGTGTACGTATTGCCAAGGAGCAGAAAAAGATTTGTCACCGGGTGGAGTTGAAGTCGCAACGTTCTCAATCCGAATCCGATCTTTTACCTCTGAGCCAAACACCGCTTCCTAAACACGCCCCCACACGGCCAGTTGATAAGATGCATATGATGATAGATTCGTATCAAACATCCTTTTATTTCCTAAATTCTTGGCCATCTGGAGTTCCCACTTGGGGCACTTTTGTGCCTCACCACGCTCTACCTGTACCATAAATTTGGACGAATTCGGCGATTACGAGAAGGCGTCCTCTCCTTGTCAGTGACAACGCATATTGAGGTGGTGGTATAGGCTGTACAGTTCCATAATACTAGTAGGCAAATACAACATATGGCATTGCATGATTGTATGGCTACTTTTCACTTGCTCTTGTCCTGCACTGACTTCTAATCCGTAGTAACAAAGTTGTACAACTGTGTGGCTGTTTAACACTTATTGTTTCCTAAAACTGTATCGTAGCCCATAGAGATCAGTCGTTATATAACACTTTTTGCAGAAAGCTGTATGATTTCCAATCACGAGGACGTTAGAATGCATGCAACGCTACCTTAACGTTAAAAGTAACTTGTTATTAAAATAAGCAAGATCTCGGGCAGGTGAGATCTGCAAATGTAAGTTAAAACGCTCGCTGCTGCTCTAAATTACTTTCTGAGTGGACACAGTACATGCACAACGGAAATTTATCTGACTGCTCACACCTTAAGGGAGCAACCAACGTTTCAACAAGCACAAAATCAATGTTAAAAAATAAATGAATAGACAATTAAACATGGGACAGGCTGCATGAAATTATAAATCAGAGGGTTGATACTTTAAAATCATAATCTATTCAGTAAAATAAACGAGCAAATAAATGTGGGGAGACCAAATTAAGCATACATTGTACAAAAGTGTATTAAATCATAAAATTACTGCCCATCATAAAGTTGTTTCTGCCTTTTATGAATATGGAGATAAGGTGGGAGGAAATTTGCAAACACACAATGGGTGGCTGAAAGCACATTCATTCATTCACAGACACACGCATAATGCTAGGCGGTACACTGCTCTCCAGGAACACTTGAAAGCAGCAGCAAAACGAGGCGTTGGCTGCGTCTTGATGAGATGATAGGTGTCTTCATCACTAATTTTAAGTGCACTATGCACTACACGAACTCATGTTTGGGCAGGCATTGGCTCACTATTCTTAAGTACCACGTAGTGTGTGACCACGCCGAATTTCAAAGAATTTACAGACAGAAATTAATTTTGAATAAACGAGTAAAGCACACTTGTGAATTCATATAGAAAAAGGCTAGTATTAACAAATGCATGGATGAAGGCCGAAGTAATGACGGTTACGAAAGCATGTGGTTCAATTGGTCATACAAGACATGAAAGACGGAAACAAATCAGAAAATCTAAGAAATATTTAGCATACTTGCGGATACAGAAACGACACGAAAAGTTAGTTAAAAACACGAAGGAAATTCAAACACACTAGGTTTACACAAAGGCTAAAGGCCACATACTTGTATTCTAACTTGAGCAAAACCGGACACACAATTGTCACTGGAATGAAAATGCAAATAATAAATCTACACTGAATTTACTCGAGTTCTGTAAATTAAGAAACACTTCACCACTCATAGCGAAAGAATTACTGAAGAGGACTATCACTGAAAAACCAAGACCGCCTGATCATGAAGAAATCATACTCCTAACAGCATGCCTTCCCCTCAGCACGGTTCACTGGAGTACTTACTTCCACAGCCGTCGGAGCCAGAATGGAGATTGAAGCCCTAAGGCCACGGAAAAAAACTCCCCCTGCCACACACCGGAAGTATAGTGCGCCAAAAGCGCGTTCAGAGACTAGTGTTTACCAACCCTTGCTACCTGGCCAATGCAATTTTTTGTGTCCCAGCCTCGTCGCCGCTTTTGTCTCTCGTTCCGTCGTAGGTGTCGGTGGTTGAGTGGAATGAGACCGACACAGGAATAAAGATAGCACGCTGGTGCAGGTACGGAAGGGAGCAGCCAGAAACTAGAAACACTAGAGTAAATTAGAACGAGATATATATTGCACAGAATTTATACAATACTTAACTTTTACACAGTACTGCAGAATGTTGATACATAGTTGAGCTAGAGTCCTGCCTAGTGCCTAACTGATAGCCAAGTCTTCACTGGTGCCTATCGGATTCCGAAGTCTTTACTGGTTCCTAACTCAGTCCCAAGTGAACGATGTCGTTCACTGGTGGCCACGAGCGGAGTTGCCGCAGAGGGCGCTCGTGGCTGTCGTCGTAAGAACGCCGCGCCGTGCGTGCATGGCGGCGCGCGGCGAAAGTAGGTGGCGCGCACTTTGGACTTGTGCGACACCACACAATTCCCTCTAGAACCGCTCCGAGAGAGGTCTTCTGTCACCTCTTTCATCCAAGATTATGTTGGTATGACACGAAGAACACGGCCACATCGCCATCTAGCCAAAGCTTGTCTCTGGCCACCCAGCAGATGCTAGCGCAGACAACAAACGCAGCCATGCGTTCTTAACTACAGCAAAACGATGCCTATAGCGCGAGGCGGTAACTTTAAGCCATTGCGCGACAGTCAGTCAACATTAAAGGCAACTTTCCACATTCACATGAACACACAAGTTCCATCACACGGGTGGAAACATCTATAAATATGGGGCAAACATACATAAACATGAGGCATTGATCATTTATAAAAATAATAAAATAATTAACACACAGATAGATAACATTAATGTTGCAGAAACACTTTAGGTTAATGAATCAATCAAAATGGAACACGACCGCACATTCAGTGGACGTGTTTCATCACCCCCCGCTTAGGGACGATAAATAGTCTGGAACCAATCCTGTCATACTGAATTGGATCCAGATTAAAATTAGTCACACAAACATAATGACAAAAGAAAAATTACAAAAAAATCTACCTACCTTGGGCATTGTGGGCACATCATGGGCATTTCAAAACAAATGATAAATTAAGACACATTAAACATAAGTAAAGATTTTTAATTATTTAAACAACATTTAAAAATGGTAAAGAAGGTGGTGCGCAAAAAAAATCATATGGGAGGGCAACAATACAATCATAAACAAAAATTTTACAAATTAATACTAAAGAAATGGCATAAAAATGATAATTTTTTCACTCATGGGAGTGTTCGAATCAAATCTTTGTATAGCTTATGGGACTTAACTACGGGGTCATCAGTCCCTAAACTTACAAACTACTTAATACTAAGGACGGCACTAATATCCGTGCCCAAGGGGAGATTCGAACCCCCGACCGTAGTGGCCGTGCTGACTGTGACTGGAGCGCCTCAGTCCCCTCGGCCACCGCGGCCGGCCCTGGAAGTGTCTTTAAAGAAAAAGTCAGGTTCGCTTCACTATGGTGAGTGTTCGCTTTCTTTCTTCTTTAAAAACAACTCTTATGATCGAAGTTTATCCACACATTGGTAACAACTGAGCGGCATCGACAGGGAGGATGTACTCTTCGGGATAACTGGGTGGAAACTACAAGCCGAACTTATTTAACACTTTACCACTGTCAAGTTGTTGTTCAATGTCCACGGTCATAGTTGATTGTCCCTCTTTCCAGCTCCAGGTGCTCTCGCCTCGCCATCATCTCTTCCCCTCTGTCTCAGCGCCAATGTTTGGATCAGTCTTTATCTTGCATTAGACACAGAGGAAGATGAACTTTGTGAATATTCTCGATGCCGAGCGATCACAAGAGGCAGTGCCATGCCTTCACGGCATAGTATTTGCGGGGTTCCCACATCCAGACAGGAACCGAGGATGTGGAACGCCTAAGTGCCGAAGCACAGAAGTGTGTAACCGAGGAAGTTCACAAGTCTGTTCGGGTATACGTAGCAACTGGTCTGGTCGTGACAGATGCCAGACGTCTGTACTCGTGCCCCTGCTGCTCTCGTCGAGTGGCGTACAGCAGGGAGTGTGTCGGCAGCCGGACCAGCGGCGACCTCGCCTCCAGAGGTTGCCGGCTGCAGGCGATGGCCGCATCAGGGGGCGTTGCCCACCGCCATCGGCACGCACGAGGCGAAAGCGCACAGCACGCTGGCTTCTGCAGTACCAGAGGGCAGCGTGGCCACTGACACTGGGGGCGTGGCGGTGGTGAGGCGATCCACAGCCTGTGGCGACCCCACAAGCTTGGCGGGGACAGCCCTCCGGCCCGTGTTACGTCAGCGGCCTAAAACCGAGGCCAACGAAAAAAAAAAAAAAAAAAAAAAAAAAAAATGGGGCACAGCCCACTGCATCATAGCGGCGGGCCACTCAGCTAGCGATCCCGCCGGCTCAGGCCTCACTTGATCACGTGACGTGAAGCGCGCGCCGCGGCCTGTCTTTTTCGTTGGCCTCGCCTGAAACTCGGAGCTGGGGCTGCTGGCTCAGCCACCGCGGCGTAGTATGCCGGCCTGCATTACTCGTTCCAGTGTGGTGTGGACGAACTGTTTCCTTTGGCACTTAGACAATACTTCACGACACACATTCGTTGCCAGCGGTGTTCATTACGCTGGTGCAACCTAACACTCAAATTCTTCACAACATACAAATACAAAAATTACACAGATAATTTATAATCAAACAGGTGGAAACATTAAAGTAAATTTCACAAACGTAAATAAACTACATTATTCGGGTCAGTCAGTCTTTACAAATCGTGACCCACACTTATCAAACAAAAATATGAGAAATGTTTAAGGAATTTCCTAATACTAGCACAGGGACTTAAACAAAGCTAGTTTAATGACGCAGACACTCTGCCCACAGTCGGACAGAGACACTTTCACAGTCACACGCACAAGGAGGCACCAGCAGGAAAAAATACATTGGCGAGGAACACATAGCAGAAACAGATTCGCACGGCGCGGCGCAGCGCTGCAATACTTATTCGTAATATCAAATTAAATTGACCTGCCACCAGCCTAAGCTCGCGCTACATAATCTACCATGCAAACTACATGTTGAGCCCAACTTAGTACTGTATCTACTGACTGCATTTTAGTTCCTGACCCCTTGCAGATCTCTGGATTTTTTTTTGTCCTGTCGGCAAGTACCTGTAGAACCTTTACATAACGACAGACAATTTAAATATAATTAGGCGCTCTTTTATTGTCCATTTGGGAGCAGGAGCGTCAGAATCCGAGTCCCTCGATTCCTAAAAACATTTTCTCTTCAAAATGTCAAAATGCATAAAAGTGCAAATTCCCGTTAGAAAATAAGCATTGTATAAAAATAAACAATTGGATAAATTAACATCCTAATCCTATAATCAAAAAAACACTAAAACAAAACTTGAAAATACATAAACACCTGCAACAATTAGGAAAATAAAACACAGTTGATAAATGGATAATTTGACAATCCAATCCTATAATCAGAGAAGCACTGAAACAACACATAAAATACATAAATACCTGTAACAATAAAGAAAATAAAACACAGTTGATTAAGTCACTGCCGGCCGCGGTAGCCGAGGGGACTGAGGTGGTTCAGTTACGGTCTGCACTGCCACTACGGTCGGGGGTTCGAATCCCCCCTCGGGCATGGATATTTGTGCCGTCCTTAGGATTAGCTAGTTCATAAGTAGTTTGTAAGTTTAGGGACTGATGATCCCGTAGTTAAGTCCCATAACCTATACAAACATTTTGATTAAGTCACTCATAAAAATCACGACTCCCTGTAAAAAAGCATAAATCAAAACACACACTAGTTATTAAATGCCCTAGTTCAAGGCTCATCATACAAAAGGAATGAGTATCATAAAATTAAACATGTTACCTCGGATCCAGCAAAATTTACAATAGAAGGTGATAATGGTACATATTCCGAATTTGTACTACTTTTAGTTTTCCAAATTCGGGCACTCGTCTCGCACTGTGGTCGCATTAATCATGGTCTCGACCTTATACAGTCAGCTGCGTACTTTTTCTCGGCAACAAAATTCAAATGGGCCTCGTAAGGCAGACTCTTCAGTACGTCCTTCTCACATATTATCTACGTCAAACATAGCTTCCTGTAAAAAGGCAACAGTTAAGTTCATCATGTTAAAGCTTGCGTTACGGTTTGTTGATTAATTGGTAAATTAGATACGTCACCCAGTTGGCATTACAAACCCTTGTCCCAAGTACTCACACAACATGTTACCTAACACCTTCTACGCTTCACCCAGCACTAACTCGATTCTGTCCGGGAGACGGCACAAAAAAAAAAAAAAAAAAAAATGTTCAAATGTTTGTAAAGCTTATGGGACTTAACTACGGGGTCATCAGTCCCTAAACTTACAAACTACTTATCAACTACTTACGAACTAGGACTAAGGACGGCACAAATATCCATGCCCGAGGGGGGATTCGAACCCCCGACCGTAGTGGCCGTGCAGACCGTGACTGACGCGCCTCAGTCCCCTCGGCCACCGCGGCCGGCCGAGGCGGCACCATTACGGCGACTTACAAAAGGCAACACATTGGCAATTTCAAGGACACAGGGCGCACACATACTGGCTGTGGCAGTACTAATTACTGTCCTCCTTGCTTTGGAGGAACATGCCGTTCCCATTCACTTACTGGCGGTACTGGACATCAGAACATCCTAAAAACGTTAAATTTCCGTAGCACAGCTGAAAGGAAAGGTACACCCTAAAATATAACACTTTGTTTTGCTACTAACTGTACTTAGATCACATATGTGGCGCACGGACGACTGAAAATTAAACAAAATTTACCCATTACACAGGCGCTCCACGGTAAGGTAGCAATCAAACTTCTGTTTAGCGGAGCCAACATTAATGATGGTGCCACAACATTTAAGAGTGCACACCAAATCAGCACGCCTCATGCGTCATCTGATTGTACAGAACACAACTCACCCAGCGCTGTATATACTCATATGCAGGATAACAAATATTACAAATGCGTCTTCTACGCGACACATTGTCGGCGCGTTCTTTAATGCCGTAAAACAGAGGGACACAGATATACAAAATACACAATAAAACATGGAACCGGTAACCTATAGAAAATACACAAGAAAAATAAGTATACACGCAATCCTTTGTGTCCCAGTCTCGTCGCCACTTTTGTGTCTCGTTTCCGTCGTAGGTGTCGGTGGCCGAGTGGAAAGACCGACACAGGAATAAAGGATGCACGCTTGTGCAGGTAGGAGGTTACCAGCCAGTTGGACAGCAGAAACTAGAAACACTAGAGTAAATTAGAACGAGATATATATTTCTTAGAGACTTAGTAATACTTAACTTTTACATAGCTCAGTACTGCAGAATGCTGATACATAGTTGAGCTAGAGGCCTGCCTAGTGCCTATCCGATAGCCAAGTCTTCACTGGTGCCTATCTGATTCCGAAGTGTTTACTGGTTCCTATCTCAGTCCCAAGTGAACGATGTCGTTCAGAGGTGGCCACGAGCGGAGTTGTAGCAGAGGGCGCTCGTGGCTGACGTCGTAAGAACGCCGCGCCGTGCGTGCATGGCGGCGCGCGGCGAAAGTAGGTGGCGCGCACTTTAGACTTGTGCGACACCACATCCTTCTTTAAGAGGACTTCCGTTACATCATCAAACTTTTCTGTCTGACGTGTTCCGTCTCATTTCATTGTCATACCGCTAGCAGGGAGAAACCTTGTAAGTACGTCATTGTTTTGACGTCGAGGGTCCGGGTTGCGCGTCGGGCTTTTTGTTATGCTTCGGGTAGGGCGAACACATTTAAACACCTTGTGGCTGCGAGTTCGGCTGTTCCCAGTGAACGCACTTGAAATTTTCCTTGCATGGTTGTTTATTATCGGCTTGCCAGTTATTGCCGTCCCTCCACTTGCGCTTTTTCTTTCCACGGAAGTCACTATTGTACCCGCTCTCATTTTCATTGCGCCATTGCCCATTTTCTGGGTTCGCTGGCCGTTTCCCAAGGACTCCCAATCAGAACTATTATTCTGTTTCTTCTCCAGAACCTGACTTTGATTATTATTCCCCTTTCCCTGTTTGACTGGAAAGTTATTCTGCGGGGGGTCATAATCAAAATCTAGATGTTGTAGGATGGCTTGAAACTGCTCCACGTCATCTTTGTATTGCCCTGCTAAGAGAGTAATGCGCAGACATTGCGGCAGCTTACCCAAACAAATTCTAATGAGTTCAGGCACCGGATAGGGGTTGGTTAAATAATAGTTCTTATTTAACATGTCCTGGAAAAACTCGGCCAGACTGGCAAAGTTCGACTGTCTGAAGGGCGGCATCATTTGTATGTTGTGGCGCACGCGGTCCTGCTGATGCTCTGACCAGTACAAAGCTAAAAAGTATTGGCGGAAGCTCTCATAGCTTTCGCCATACCGCGAATGGAATGGAATGGAATGAAAATGCAAGTAATAAATTTATGCTGATTTTACTCGAGTTCTGTAAAGACAATTCCTCTAGAACCGCTCCCAGAGAGGTCTTCTGTCACCTTTTTCGTCCAAGATTAGGTTGGTATGGCACTAAGAGCTTGTCTCTGGCCAACCAGCAGACACTAGCGCAGTCGACAAACGAAGCCATGCTTTCTTACCTACAGCAAAACGAGGCCTAAAGCGCAAGGAGGCGACTGTAAGCCATTGTGCAGCAGTCAGTCAATATTAAGGGCAACCTTCCACATTCACATGAATACACAAGTTCAATCACACAGGTGGAAACATATATAAATGTGAGCAAAACAAACATATAAACATGGTGCATTGATCATTAATAAAAATAATAAAATAAATAACACACAGATAGATAACATTAATGTTGCAGAAACACTTTAAATGTTCAAATGTTTGCAAAGCTTGTGGGACTTAACTGCGGGGTCAACAGTCCCTAAACTTTCAAACTACTTATGAACTAACTTATACAAAAGACGGCACAAACATCCATGTCCGAGGGGGGATTCGAAACCCCGACGGGGAACGGCCTCGCGCATAGTAGCATAGAGCCTCAATGCGCTCGGCTGCTCCGCCGCGGCAAACACTTTAGGTTAATGAATCAATCAAAATGAAACACGATCACACATTCAGTGGACGTATTTCAACATGTTGTTGTAGAATGTAGAACATTTAATTTTACTGATTTGCAATAAATTGTTACCTGATGTAGTGGCTGTAAAACGTTTGTTGTTGCTGAGATCTCAATAGTATCCCATCGAGAAGATTTGTTATTTCATGGTATAAATGATTAACGCTTGTTTCTGTCGAACATGGAATTGAAACTCGTAGCGCTACATGATGGCTTGGCTGGTCAACACGTATTGTTATAGAGCCCGTCTCTAATGATCACGCTGTCGACGGACGTTAAATCCTAAGCTTGCTTGTTATAGAGCACTGAACGAAAACGCAATACAAGGAGTTACTACAGAATGGGATAGATGATTATTGCTTGATGTTACAGAGCACATTATAAGAAGGTGTTGCAAACTCTTATGGATGCTTTACGCTTGCTTTAGAGCACTGAATCATAATCCACTTTAACGAATGCTACAGGATTGTGCTTTCACTGATCACATACGGTAAAGCACTGAATTGTAAACCACAGTAATTTCAGTATTTCTGAGTTTATGGATGAATAACATTTACTTGTCCAAAAGAGTCAATGATTCAGAATCATACGGCTGCTAACACTTGCAATTGTCGATAACACGAGACGTGGCAGTAATACGTCGGTCCATTGCGCACAGTCATCGCACTTCTCTTCAATAAATAAGTACTTTAAAGTAATGAAGCAGAGAAATTATCCGGTGTAATAGTATATAGATGTACAGAAAATTTTATTAGAATAAGATGCGTAAACTAGCATCGTAAACCAGGTAGGGAATCACAAGATATTTGAATTTTTAATTCAAACTATTGATCTGAATTGAGGCGAGGCGAAGACGATCGCGACCCATAGCAGGGCACCTGAAACACAGATCTGTGTCCAGAACAAAAGCACTGCACCAGCCATTAGCCCTACATTGTGGAAGGGTGCAGGAGCGTAGAGCAAAAATAGTTTCACGATAAGCTTACACATTGGTATCTTGGAGCAATGGACAGAAGTTATTAAAATGTTGAAAGCATTACGGTAACCCAAAGATTTGTTTGAACACCACTAGGCATGGTCGTCCTCATATCTTTCAATTTTTAGATAGTTCATCAGGCGAACACAGTAAGGAAGGTAAATTATCGTAAGTGAAAAAATGACGCTTTTGAAGTTTTTATCGCATGTAGCTTGTTTAAGGCATATGTTCTTAGTGGTAAAGTGCTATATATCTTAGATAAGAGAAATTCAGCAATATGTTATTTTTTATGACCCATCAGAATTCGTCGGTCATCAATGGTAAATCATCATACGACGACTGAGCTGAATGTTGTCCAACATGCTCTTTATCGTATTGTCGACAGTAACAGTATGTATTTCAATTACTTGATAGGTCTCAAAGTCCGGCCACAGCAACTCGTTTGTGTTAGCGAAATGTCACGGCCGGAGGTGGCGCGCCCAAAGCTGCGCCATGCTAAGCTTTGTTGTCGCTGACATTAAGCCAGTAACGACTAATCAAATAAGTCGCGTAGCAAGTTCATTTTTTTCGTACTGACAATGCGTATTTTGATTGGTGACAACTTCTGCAGACTTACTTGAAGTCAGACAATGTGCAAAGCTTATGCTAGGAGAGCCACCATCATTCTGATACGTTTCGTAAAGTTAGACATTCTGGCAATTTCATTGTTCACTGCATCATTTAATAGTTAGTGATGACCACGTGGTTGCAGAAACGAGCTTTCTCCGTATACTTCGACGTTGTGTTCACAAGACCGAGGTGTCGGATAGCAAAACACGAATGCTGCAAATCACAGTACAGCTCTTGTAGCGTATTAGTGGACATTCGTACATGCATAACTTCATAACTTGTCCCTGGTTCCGGTATTGTCCCTCAAGATTAAGAAGTTACGATTACATGAACTCAATAAATTCCGATCAAAATATTTGTTACTTTGAGTAATTGCTGTACTAAAGTTCACCCAAAAAAATTGGAGGATACTGTACATCATGATATTGAGATTTTACGGAAATCGCCTCTTATTCGTGTCCTAACTTCTCTCAGAGTGCTGTTGTCATAGCACAAAACATAATCAGATTTCAGAAGGTGGCCACAACAGTTACATTGCAGGCGACATCAGGTGAGTTTAACACGACGAGAATGTGTGTATGGACATCGAAATTACACAACCAAAAAGGTAGGTCTGCTATTCGCTACAGACACCTAACCTCATGCGTGGTGCCTTGTTATGGATTGGGCAACAGTTTGCAAGACCCCTGTTGTGATTAACATTTACATGGCCTAATTTTATTGGAGCACGGCTTGTTACACTTGCGTGTGCGTTTGTGAAAAGCAACAACTCAACCCTTAAGTTAAATGTGACTCTTCAGTTCCTCCCGGCGTATTTGATAATCAAAATATCCACGGGTGTACTGCCGGTCTATAGTGTCCAACGGGCACAATATTTCGGTGATCATACATGTCGCCATCATCAGGTGAACTGACGGACTAAGCTCCTGGAAACGCGCCGGCACGGAGATCCGCACGCTACGGCTGCTCGAAGGGAACTGGGTTCTAGCCCGGTAGCGGGCCATTTAAATACCCCCGGCCCGCGGAGCGACCCCACCGCGGTCCGCGCCCCGCGCCACGGCCGCGCAGTGGAACCGATTGTGGCGGCGTCTGAGATGACGTCGGTGTGAGGGCTCTGTCCGCCGTGGTCGTCATTTCGTTACGTTTGCTAGATTTACTCTTAAGTTAAATGTTTGAAAGCGACAATACGCAACGGAATTTTTTAACAACGCAAGTAATAAGTTAAAATTATTCTGAGCTATTTGCCACGTCATGATAATAAAATCTTTCCAACGTTTCGGATCCGTTACAGGGCCTTCCTCAGGGAATAACGTTAACAATAATGACCGCGAATGCCTACGTTCGTACACAACGCAAGTAAAAATTTAACCCCGTAACATCGAAACTAAGGTGAGCCATCTTAGCATTAGTGTGACGTTTATCTGTTTAATTTGATCTTACCCAAACTGATATTTAACGTAACTGACATAAAATTCATCTTGCAAACAAATACTACCACTATTTCTCATAGTGGCACATTATTCTACTAAAAGCAATGAAAGGAAAGATTTTTGTTTAAATGATTTAGATATATTTTTCAAATGTTCAAATGTTTGTTAAGCTTATGGGACTTAACTACGGGGTTATCAGTCCCTAAACTTACAAAGTACTTATGAACTAACTAAGACTAAGGACGGCACAAATATCCATGCCCGAGGGGGGATTCGAACCCCCGACCGTAGTGGCCGTGCAGACCGTGACTGGAGCGCCTCAATCCCCTCGGCCACCGCGGCCGGCATATATATATATATATACGTTCACAAAGACAAATATCCAACAGTTTACACCAGAACATATCACAGTTTTAAGACACTCGTTTTATAAGAAACTACAAGTTTCGAAATTTGGTTGACATAATGTTAAGTTAGAAGGAAGAGAAATGATTGTGGTATCAGGCCGAGTATCGTTCAGCTACGAAAGAATATCTGTTTACATTTCAAGAATGAGGGTTCCATTCAAAAGGAAATAAATAAATAATGTCTGGCATTAACTTCACTAATGAATGGACTCCTGGTGAGAGCTGAGCAATGCATTGAGAATAAATTTGCATGGGTATCGGAGCAGCTGTGCATGGGTCCGGTCGAGACATGTCTGGCTGCCGCCACAAATAACCTATGATTCTGCCCTGAAAAGCTCCAAGAAAATAATTTACATCAACAACAACAACGGTATGCGTCCACATAAAGGAAACAATAGCTTTGGACTTCAATTCCAGACAAGACAAGAAATTATTTCTAATGACATTCAAAGTTATGGACGATCCTAATTACAGTTCCTTTCTAAACCCTCACTTAGAGTGAGGTTCTCTACTAACAATAAAAGCATCTTATTTCTTCACCTGCTAGATCGTAACGACAAACCTGTGGTGGCCGTGAACTGCTTCCAATTTGTCAGCTTCTGCCCATCAACCAACAGAATAGGATTTGCTAATGCGTAAGGTTGAACATAGATCTGTTGGCAGGTAATTGGATGAGAAAGCAGCAGCTCTTCCCACAATCACACAACCGTACGGCAAAGTCATTCATGAAAGTACGCTAGCGCAGAAGTAGCATCAGCACACGGTTAATGAAGACTGTTCGACCTGATTAGACTAAGTCTCCCACCTGAGAGTGTGGCAGACAAGAACAGTGCACGCTACATCTTGGAGGAAAACGAAACGTCCCTTTGGCGAGAGGGCCGCCACCAATCATTATTAATGTTAACAAACAAACATCAAGCCCACCAATGGCATGACTCGTAATCAATTTAGACAGTTAAGGCAAGTTAGTTTACCGCCTCTCTGACGTCATAGCCACAGTACTAATCACAGAACCTTTTTGAAAAATCGTTGCCTTCCCACACAGAGCGCCCATAAGCCACGGCTTACTGTTTTATCAGAGTGGGGTTGAAGAAATAATGAATGCACACTAAAGTTACGCTACTCCCAAACGTACTGCAAATATGTCGAATTCATAGCTTTTACGTTATCTCAGGCTAACGTGGCATGAAAAGAATAACTGAATAAATATGAAAACGTCACGAGTATGCGTGGCGGCTTTAGTACTCACCTCTCACAAGAAAATTTTATGCAGGTATATGTCTCACTTCATGATTTAGTGACTGATGTCCCAAACAAAATTTTAGATGATTCGCGGATCACGACTGCTACTAGTCACTCACCTGACAGCTGTCAGTTGAAAAATGTGGCGTGGCGACGGAATATAAAAGGAATGTCAACAATAGATAACAAAATGGTATCCTAGCACAAACATTCCGATCACACACAGTCGATCAATAAAACTCCGTAACACTGGCCAGTGTGGAGATGGTCCCAAAGCAGATGTGATACTGATAAGTTATACTTTTACAATTATTTCAGAGTCCATCTCCATGATATCTACGATAATTATTAATTCTCGCAAAAAATGGTAATCAGTCCGATGGAGTTTGATTCTATATTTAATCTTCACTAGCATGCTGAGCGAAGTTTACAATAAATTGGTATCACTCAATCTTACCTTTTTTCTGATTCATACTTCCACAAACATACATGCCATATTTTCCTTTCAGTTCTATTTCATCACTAGTATTTACATCAAAGCCCCTTGTATGATTCAATTACTTATATACCACTACCTCACGATTAATTGAAGAATAAAATATTCCTGATGCTTGTGACCAATTAAGAGAACCTTAAATATGACACAAATAATATATAAAAAAGTTTCCTTAATTGTGAACATGTTATAGCAAAATTAATGTAATGTAAATAATTTTCTGTTATTACCGTCATGTGTATTAATGAAGCTTATATACACTGGGAAAGTACTCTTGTGCTAATGCATGTTCAAAAACTAATTCAAAACAACATTTTCAACATAATACCATTAGTAAAGAGGTAATATGTCATTGAATGTCTGCCGAAAACCAAATGATACGAGGCGCGTCCAGAAAGTAATTTCCGTTTGGTAATAAAATGAAATTGTACACAGATACAGAAGTAATTTTTATTGCACAAAATTCTACAACTCTTAAACTACTTTTCCACATAACTGCCGAAATTTTGTAGGCACTTGTCATAGCGTGCCACAAGTTTTTGCATGTATCCTTCACAGAAGGTTGCCGCCTGTGTATTCAACCATGTGGTAACAGCTCTTTATCATCGTTGAAGTGTTGACCACCAAGAGCAGATTTTAGGTTCTAAATTTAACCTTTAAGAAATCTTTCACGCAGGAGGACCGAACAAATATACCATCATTTGTTCAACGTAGTAATTCCGAAATGGGGGACATAGCAATAGGTATTTCAAGTGTAGAGAAGCAGCTGAGAGAGCTAAATACGAAAAAGTCTGCTGGTCCGGATGGAATACCAGTTCGGTTTTACAAAGACTATTCTGCGGCGTTGGCCCCCTACTTAGCTTGCATTTATAGCGAATCTTTAATTCAGCGCAAAGTTCCTAGTGATTGGAAAAAAGCGCAGGTGACTCCCGTGTATAAGAAACGAAAGAGAACTGACCCATACAATTACAGGCCAATATCGTTGACATCAGTTTCATGTAGAATTTTGGAGCATATTCTCAGTTCGAATATAGTAAATTTCCTTGAAACGGAAAAGCTTCTTTCCATGAATCAGCACGGGTTTAGGAAATATCGTTCATGTGAAACTCAGCTTGCCCTTTTCTCACATGACATTTTGCGAGCCATGGACGAAGGGCAACAGGCGGATTATGTTTTTCTCGACTTCAAAAAGGCGTTCGACGCGGTGCCACACTGCATACTGCTAACGAAGATACGAGCTTATGGAATAGGTTCACAGATTTGTGACTGGCTGGAAGACTTCCTAAGTAATAGAACGCAGTACGTTGTCCTCGACGGCGAGTGTTCATCAGAGACGAGTGTATCGTCAGGCGTGCCCCAGGGGAGTGTGATAGGACCGCTATTATTTTCTATCTACATAAATGATCTGATGGACAGAGTAAGTTGTAATTTGCGGCTGTTTGCTGATGATGCTGTGGTGTATGGGAGGGTGTCGTCTGTAACTGTCTGTAATAGCATACAGGTTGACTTAGACAAAATTTCTAGTTGGTGCGAAGAATGGCAGCTAGCTCTCAATGTAGAAAAATGTAAGGTGATGCGCATGAGTAGAAAAAACAATCCTATAATGTTCGAATACAGCATTAGTAGTGAGCTTCTTGATGCTGTCGCGTCGTTCAAATATCTAGGCGTAACATTGCAGAGCGATATGAAATGGAACGAGCATGTAAGGACAGTTGTGAGTAAGGCAGACAGCCGACTTCGGTTTATTGGGAGAATTTTGGGAAGATGTACTTCACCTGTAAAGGAGACCGCGTATAAAACGCTTGTACGACCACGTCTTGAATACTGCTCAAGTATTTGGGATCCGCAGCAGATCGGTTTGAAGGAAGACATAGAGGCGATTCAGAGGCGAGCAGCTAGATTTGTTACCGGTAGGTTCGACCACTGCGCGAGTGTCACGGAAATGCTCCGACAACTCAATTGGGGATCGCTGGAAGAAAGACGACGTTCTTTTCGTGAATGTTTGTTAAGTAAATTTAGAGGGCCGGAATTTGAAGCTGAGTGTAGTACGATCTTGTTGCCGCCTACTTACATTTCGCGTAAAGATCACAAAGACAAGATAAGAGAAATTAGGGCTCGTACGGAGGCATATAGGCATTCTTTTTTTCCTCGTTCAATTTGGGAGTGGAATAGGAAAGGAAATGCCTAGTAGTGGTACAGTGTACTCTCCGCCACGCACCTTACGGTGAATTGCGGAGTATGTATGTAGATGTAGATGTAGATGTAGATGTAGGTGTAGGAAGAGATCAAAATCGCTAGGACAGAGGTCCAAGCTGTATGGAGGATGATCAAACAGGCCCCATTGAAATTTCCGTAAGAATTGTTTGGTCACATTAGGCGTGTGAGGTCAGGCATTATCGTGAAAAAAAAAAAAAAAAAGACAGTAATCCTCTTCTTATACCTAAAATCTGTCCTTGGTGGACAACAATTCAACGATGATGACGAGCTGAAAGAACATGTTACCACATGGTTGAATACACAGTCGGTAACATTCTATGGCCGGCCGCGGTGGCCGAGGGGACTGCGGCGCGTCAGTCACCGTCTGCACGGCCACTACAGTCCGGGGTTCGAATCCCCCCGCGGGCATGAATATTTGTGGTCCTTAGTTGTAGCTAGTTCATAAGTAGTTTGAAAGTTTAGGGACTGATGACCCCGTAGTTAAGTCCCATAAGCTCTACAAACATTTGAACATTCTATGAAAAAGGAACACAAAACCTTGTGCCATGCTATGATAATTGCCTACAAAATTTCGGAAGCTATGTATAAAAGTAGTTTAACTGTTGTAGAATTTTCTAGAATCAATGTTTTTTTGTATCTTTAACCGTTCGTTTTATATAACCAAACGGAACTTACTTTCTGGACGCGCCTCGTATATAACACATTTTTATAATCTTATATTTTAGGTTCTATCACACTCATCTGCACACCAAATCGTTTGAAATTGAGCACTATTTTCTTTTTGGCACACTCACACATGAGATGACACAAGTTTATGATGGGGAGAAATTGTGGTTTGGAGGAAGACGTTCTAACAAAAGTGAAGGTTTCAACTCGTTCTTTCTTCTGTCAATGCCTTTTCGATTTCTCTTCCTTTATTGCTGGAAACGAGTTTGGAGGTCCATAGACAGTACTGCTTGCATGACAGTTAAGGTCTCGTTTGTAAAAGACTAGTTGTAATTTCGTCTTTTACCAGAACAATGCCAACATTACACTAGTTGTAGTTACCAAAGTTATTCATGCATATTGCCGCGAGAGACTACAAACACCAGCTACCGGCGTGGCGCAGCGGTTAGCGTCACGGACTGCGAAGTAGAAGGTCGCCGGTTCGATACCGCCCAACGGCAAAAATTTATTTCTTTGTAATTTAAAATTTCAGAAGGTTCTACATCTTTCTTATGTTCACTTGTAAATTCTACTTGTTTCTTATGTTAACTGTTCTTCTAATTTCTGGTAAATTCTGTCTGTGTATAAATAGCAGAGCACTCTGCCTGAGAGGCAGTCAGTGCTGCGTGTATGTTGAGTTCGTAATAAACGTGCTTTGAGTGTAAGTGCTGTGTTCAGTTGCCTTCGAAGTCAAACCTACTTACATTGCAACGTGACATTGTGTGGTGCAACAGCTGCATCAACGTGGCTCCGATTAGGCAACGTAAAAGCCGTCGCTTACACGGACTGGAACCGCAATACAAGGGATACACCGAGTACATCCTTCCAAAAGTCCGTATTATCAGAAGAACGCTGGAGACGAAACCAGCAACAAGCCAGCTACACATCAGACACCCGTCGGTGTTCTCTGGAGATGCTGGACAGGATCCCAACAAATGGCTAAAAGGATTCGACCGAGTCGCCAAGTACAACAGGTGGGATCATACGATGTGCTTGGCCAACGTTTATTTCTATCTGGATGGATCAGCCCAGCAATGGTTTGAAAACAACGAAGACAAGTTGTATGACTGGGAGACGTTCCAGGAGGAACTTAAGAAGACGTTTGGAGACCGCCAGCGACAAATCCGCTCGGCGGAAGAACAACTGAAGAACCGGGCCCAACGACATGGTGAGCCGACACAATCGTACATACAGAGTGTTTTGGCCCTGTGTAACGTAGTCAATCCGAACATGACTGAAGCGGACAAAATCACGCACCTGATGAAGGGAATTGCAGAAGATATGTACCAAGCTCTTCTGATAAAAGACGTCGCTACGACAGAAGAGTTCATCAAGTGGTGCCAGCGTATTGAAGAGATGCAACAAAGGAGGGTTGGACGCGAGAAGTATGACAGACTCCCAAATGTAGTCCCCATGGCCGTTGTGGAAGACCAGCAGGACTTGGCTTCTCTCATACGACAAATCGTGAGAGAAGAATTACAACAGTGCATGGCAGCCGGGACTATTAGACCGAGCGAGCATCAGATTATGGCCATGGATGCGAGCCCTGTAAGTCACGAGGTAGCCGACGCCGCTGAGGACGAGGTATTTCAAACACTAGCTCCTGTCTGCCCCGTCAATCGCACCCGACGTGAAGAATAGCGTCGCCCTGCTATGACTTACGCTGCAGCCGCCAAACGGCAGCCCATGAACCGACCGACGCGACCACAGCCAACTCCCCCGGTAACTATGACGCCCCACAGAAGAACAGACGTCTGGAGGACAGAAGACAACACACCGCTGTGTTTCCACTGTGGACGCCCTGGACATGTCGTACGCTACTGCAGAGAGAGGAGGCGAGTATTCGATGATTATTTTGCCGCAAGACGTCAGCCGTCGGAGCAGTTCTATCCAATGCAGTCACCTGCTGATGAGTTCAGTCGACCTATGGGAAGAAGCCCATCGCCGTACCCTAGACGAGGTCGCTCCCCGACGCGTCGCAGCCGTTCACCGTCGCCGTACAGAGGTACCAGCCGCTCCCCTAGCCGCCGCGCCCAGGAAAACTAAGCGAGGCGACCATCTACGGAGGTGAGGCCGCCGCAGATGAAAATCCTCCATGGACGACAGTCGCCAAGATGTCGGGAAATCTCATCGACGTCATAATCGACGCCCAACCTGTCCGGGCACTTGTTGATTCAGGAGCCTCTTTTTCTGTATTATCGGATAATTACCGCCGCACACTAAAGAAGACAATGTTCTGTGATACGGGAGCAACTGTGCTGAAGGTCGCGAATGGAAAGTACGTCCATCCAGCAGGAAGTTGTGTCGCAAGAATAACCATCAACAACAGGACGCAGTCGTTTGAATTTGTCGTGTTAACAGAATGTAGTCACAATGTCATCCTCGGATGGGACTTCCTTCAGGCATCCCAAGCTATCATTGACTGTGGAAGATCTGAGCTGCAAATTGAAGAAGTTGCTCCGCCGGATGCACCTAATACAGAATTTTCTGGGAAGTTATTCGTCGTTGACAATGTGACGATACCGCCGTTGACAATGAGAAGAGTTGCAGTCACAAACACAGATGACTGGTTAAACTGTGAAGTTCTTGTTGATAGTAAAAAGTTTATCAGGCTCACAAAAGAAGTTTACATACTAGCGGCTGTAATAAGCATTACCGGTGGTCAAGGAGAGATTTGGATCACAAATTGTCACGAGCAGTCACAACTTATCCCCAAGGGAATGTGTATTGGGACAGCTGAACCAATCCAGGACGGTGAGCTCAACGTCATCAATGAAGACCCATGCCCTGCTGTTAGTACAGACAACACGCTGGAGGAAACAAACGTGGAACTGCCACTAGGGCCTGGACTGACCAAGGAACAACGCCAGCAGGTGTTAGGTATACTACGCCAATTTTCGGGAGCATTCACACCTCAGCAGGGGAAAAGTCAGACGAAAGGGCCCACGATAAAGCACCGTATCAATACTGGGGATCATCCGCCAATTAGCCAGCGTTCATATAGAGTGTCGCCAGCCGAAAGACGAATAATTCGGGAGGAAATGGAGAAGATATTGCGAGATGACATTATTCAACCTTCGGAGAGTCCTTGGTCGTCTCCGTTGGTCCTCGTAAAGAAGAAGGATGGCACGTGGCGATTCTGTGTCGACTATCGGCGGCTGAACAGAATCACAAAGAAAGATGTTTACCCATTGCCGCGTATTGACGACACCTTAGACTGCTTGAAAGGAGCTACATACTTCTCAACTATGGACATGCAGACAGGTTACTGGCAAATCGAGGTTGACGAAGCTGACAGGGAGAAGACGGCTTTTATTACACCTGACGGTCTCTATGAATTTAAAGTAATGCCATTTGGATTATGTAATGCTCCAGCCACATTCGAACGCATGATGGACAACTTGCTTCGACACCTTAAGTGGACGACGTGTCTCTGCTATTTAGATGACATTGTCGTTTTCTCGGAAACATTTGAAAAACATCTGAGTCGCCTGTCAACTGTGTTGAAGTGTGTTCAGGCTACAGGTCTCCGCCTCAATCCAAAGAAGTGCCTCTTCGTCGCCAAAGAGATAAAAATCCTGGGGCACCTAGTCAACGGAGATGGTGTCAGTCCTGATCCAGATAAAGTAAGGGCAGTCACAGAATTTCCAACTCCTCAGCACATTCGTGATGTGAGAAGTTTTCTCGGGCTGTGCTCATACTACCGACGTTTCATAAAAGGATTTTGTAACAAGGCACGTCCATTACAAGAACTTCTGCAGGGAAACGCCAAATTTTACTGGGATGAGACAAAAGAAAGAGCTTTCCGAGCACTTAAGGAGGCTCTAACTTCCGCACCAGTGCTAGCCTTGTACGACGAGAATGCAGAAACGGAACTTCACACAGACGCCAGTGGCTATGGGATTGGTGCAGTGCTTGTACAAGTTCAGGAAGGTGCCGAAAAAGTGATAGCCTATGCGTCAAGAGTACTCTCAAAGTCCGAGATAAACTACTCTACAACTGAAAAAGAATGTCTCGCGGTTATCTGGGCTATCAACAAGTTCCGGCCGTATTTATTCGGCAAACCTTTCACCGTCGTGACAGAGCACCATTCTTTGTGTTGGCTGACTAGCTTGAAGGATCCATCAGGTCGACTAGCAAGATGGGCACTAAGACTCCAAGAGTATGATGTCACAGTGGTATTCAAGAACGGGCGCAAACACAAGGATGCCGACTGCCTTTCGAGGAATCCATTAGTGGAACACAACAGCATTAATGAAATTTCAGCTCTCACTGAATTAGATGACGTCACAGCTGAACAGAGGGAAGATCCAGCACTATTAAAAATGATAGAGGCCTTGGAGAAAGGAGAACCGACCAATGGAGAGTTCCAACTTATAAACGGAACATTGTACAAGAGCAACTACGATCCACTGGGCCCCAAATGGCTACTTGTTGTTCCAGCTCATCTCCAGCCAGCTATTCTCAAATATTTCCACGATGCTCCAATATCCGGTCATCTGGGATTCGTGAAAACCCTAGACAGAATCAGACGCAGGTATTACTGGAAAGGTCTCTACCGATCTGTCAAGCACTATGTGAGTCACTGTAAAGAGTGCCAGCGACGGAAGCATGTGTCGCAATTACCTCCAGGACATCTCGTACCGATTCCGCCGGCAGCAGCTCCATTCCACCGAGTTGGGATCGATCTTTTAGGGAGGTTCCCAAAGTCGACAACCGGTAACCGTTGGATAATAGTCTGCACTGACTACCTCACACGCTACGCTGTCACCAAACCTGTGCCGACTGCAGAAGCTCCAGAGATCGCAAAATTCCTTGTAGAAGACATTATTTTGAAGCATGGAGCACCACGAGTCATGATATCTGATCGTGGAAAAGTATTCCAGTCAAAACTAGTATCAGAGGTAATGTCACGGTGCAACATTGTCCACAGAATGACAACTGCATACCATCCACAGACAAATGGTCTTACGGAACGTTTTAACAAAACGTTAGCCGACATGCTGTCGATGTACGTCAATGTTGAGCAGAAGGATTGGGATACAATTCTGCCAGTCGTGACATTTGCTTACAATACCGCAAGACAAGACACCACAGGCTTCACTCCGTTTTTCCTGCTCCATGGCCGTGAAGCTGAGACGACAATGGATACACTGTTCCCGTTCCAACCGGACGACACTCAGGATGACTATGTTAAACAGCTCATCACCAGGGTCGAAGAAGCAAGACAGCTGGCTCGCATACGGATACTGGACGCCCAGGAGAAGGACCGTCAGCGGTACAACGACAAGCACCGACTTGTTGTGTACAGCCCAGGAGATCTGGTATGGATTTTTAGCCCTGTACGGAAGGTTGGACTGTCAGAAAAGTTATTGAAGCGATACTTTGGTCCGTATCGTGTCATACGCCGCCTGTCAGACGTCACATACGAAGTTGAGGATTATGAGCCGTCGTCGAAACGTCAAAAACGAAGAGACATTGTTCACGTCCTGCGCATGAAGCCTTACTACGATCCTGAAGAGCAGGTAGACGACAATGGCTTCTTGTTCAAGGACTTTAAGGACGGTAATGTTCCTGATGAAGCTACGACAGGAACGTCTGTCGTCGATAATCGCGGAGAAGGGAAGGATTCTCTCGAACTGTCATACAGAGGACCCATGACACGGTCAAGATCCAGGACATTGCAGCTGGCTCCACAGGGATCATAACACCGGATTGCTGTTTCTCCAGGAGAGGGAACAATGCCACGAGAGATCACGAACACCAACTGCCGGCGTGGCGCAGGGGGTAGCATCACAGACTGCGGAGCAGAAGGTCGGCGGTTCGATACCGCCCAACGGCAAAAAATTATTTCTTTGTAATTTACAATTCCAGAAGGTTCTACATATTTCTTATGTTCACTTGTAAATTCTACTTGTTTCTTATGTTAACTGTTCTTCTAATTTGTGGTAAATTCTGTCTGTGTATAAATAGCAGAGCACTCTGCCTGAGAGGCAGTCAGTGCTGCGTGTATGTTGAGTTCGTAATAAACGTGCTTTCAGTATAAGTGCTGTGTTTAGTTGCCTTCGAAGTCAAGCCTACTTCCATTGCAACGTGACAATATAAGTACATGACGGAGAAATAGGTGATACCCTCAGACTTTAAGAAAAATGTTATAATCCCCATCCCAAAGAAAGCAGGTGCAGACAGGTGTGAAAACTACAGAACAATCGATTGATAGGGCACAATCTTAGACATCAATGAATTATGAATTTAGCGTTGGAGGGCAGTGTGTGGGTTGAAAACAGCAGAGGAAGACCAAGAGATGGATACAGTAAGCAGATTCAGACAGATGCAGGTTACCATTCTTATGTGGAGTTGAAGAGGCTTGCTAGGGATAGGGTATTGTAGAGAGTTGAATCAAACTAGTCTCCGGAGTGAAGACCACAACAACAACAACAACGTACGTTCTGGCAATGTTCCACATTATACTAATGGTGTTCTAATTAACTGGTGTGTCATACAATTTCTGAGTTTTTGTTGTTTACATTTAATTTTTGTGCATGAGTGACTGTTGGTTTAATCTTCTTTGGAGGTCGAATATTAGAGTACCTTTTGGTTCTATTTTGGAGGTATGACAATCGTCATACCTCGTCTTGATCGTCTTGGTCGATAGCAACTGATTGTCTATACTGGTGCTGTGGTGGCCATACACTGTTTCCAATTTGTCAGCTTCTGACTGCTCGGCAACGACTGCACTGGTGGCGTCACCACTCCCGAAGTATAGTAGAGACTGTTCGGAATGACTCTGCAACTTCTCTCTATCGAGCGCTCACTTCCATCCACCGCTACAGCTGTAACCGCCATCGTGATTAAAGTTATCCTTGCACATCCTTATTTCCATAGTCTCTTTAATTACATAATTTATAGGCAAGTCAAAATTATACTGAACTTAACTTGTTTATTCAGGTCGAATGCAAGCAAAATGGGGAACCAATTTTGTTAATACAATAAAAGGCATCCCATGTACATATTCTAATACTGACGGTGCCCAGCATCGACTTTCATAAATTATACAGAAAGTAACGCTACCAGGGGGAGGATTTACGAACAACACTCACACACACGCACTGCAACAGCGAAACTCACCAAAATCAGCGTGCTGAAGCGAGGCAGAAGCAGGTGTCGCTATCATAGGCGAAATTCAGCAAAGCCGGAGGTACCATACAGCACAATACACAATAAAATTGCGAAGATGGCTCTGGTCTGTTGTGCCTGATTTGAGATGGTGCGTGAGTACAGAAAAGTTAAGTTGCATTTAGATTAGGCCGCGAGCAAACACGCAAACGGCGACATGCGGTTATGTTACATGATCACACATTACTGAAGGTGAAGTGGTTAGAATCGGATTCATTACAGAAAATCACGGCAGAGTCTTAAGTTGCAGTCTGAGAGTAAGCTATCTAGGCACTGGTTTTATGAGAAGTGGCGTGAATTCAGGTGAAGTCGGAGTTCAGACTCACGAGGTTCCGAAAATCAATAAAAATGTATAAATTTAATTTTCTAAAAATAAAGGAATTTAACGATGGCATGCAACTCCTAGAAATGTTTAGAATTACAAAAGGAAGCGAATGAAATACAGCTACACACTTGAACACATTTCCGCACATGATCGGAAGGAATATTAAAAAAAAAAAAAAAAAAAAAAAAAAAAAAATCTAAGTTCAAGAGTCTAAGTTAAACATGATAGACAACGAATCACTACCATCTCTGCAGGCACAAGAGCAGAACCAACCTTACCTTACCTCACTGTGGTCCAAGCGCAAAGAGACCCCCGAGCGGCCGGAGCTGTGGGAAACCTACCAGAAACTGGGAAATCCAAGAAAACTGTGGTGGTGGGGAGAGAAGATCTCGAGACTCGCCCTGGAGAAGGCTCGTCGACTGGCTTGTAACTAAAGGATGTAGAAACCTCTTTGGTCGCATCAGCAACAGGGGTTGGTAACGACTAACTATCGACTCTGAGCCAGAGAGAACCATGCAAAGCGATCTATCACTATCCACATTCAGACAGCCGTTAGATTCTCGCACATCCACTTAAAAGTAAAACGAGTACACATTCCCACAGGGACAATAATAAACTATTAAAATAACTAAATCCCAGAAATATTAACTAACATTTCAGAAACTAATATTTTAAAACATGAAATATAAATGCTATTCCTCATGCCTTGAAAAGAGTGGGGTTCTAATTTAACAAAATGCCAATCTAGCGACATGAAATAAATTACAATTTTATAAAAAAATACGACAGGGGGTCGTCTTTCAAGGTGTGGGACAAAAATTTCTGTTTCTTGAAACAGCAATTTGCATGTGTGAGGCTTTCCCCAGTTCCCAATTTTTAATATGTTTTGTGTCCCAACTTCGTCGCCGCTTTTGTGTCCCAGCCTCGTCGTAGGTGTCGGTGGCCGAGTGGAACGATACCGACACAGGAACAATGATAGCCCGCTGGTGCAGGTCCGGAGGGGAGCAGCCAGAAACTATAAACACTAGAGTAAATTAGAAAGATATATATTGCACAGAATGTAACAATACTTAACTTTTACATAGTACTGCAGAATGTTGATACATAGTTATTAGAGGCCTGCCTAGTGCCTGTACGATAGCAAAGTCTTCAATGGTGCCTATCTGATTACAAGGTCCTAACTCGTTGCTATCTCAGTCCGAAGTGCCAAGTGCCGACTCCTTCAGTGGTGGCCACGAGCGGCGTTGTACCAGAGGGCGCTCGTGGCTGTCGTCCGAAGAACGCCGCGCCGTGCATGCGTGGCGGCGCGCGGCGAAAGTAGGTGGCGCGCACTTTGTACTTGTGCGACACCACACCCCTCCCCCCCAAACCGCCGCGCCGTCGTGGCGTAGGGCTGAGGGCCACGGCGACGGCACTGGGAGGAGGGCCTGAGCGGGGGCGTTACTGGTGGGACGGGCGTCGTAGCTGAGGCCGGGATCGAGACGCCGTCCGCGCCCCGGCATCCGCCTTGCGATCCTCCAGGGAACCCGCCGAAACCTGGGGAAGGGCGCCCGCCCCCGCCCAGAGGGAGCAGGTCATCTTCTTCTGAGGTGCGTGGCCCAAGCTGGGGGGGCCCGCACGGTCCCGGAGTCCCTCTCGGTGACGCTGTCATCTGCGGCGGCGACAGCAGCGGCGACGACTGCGTCGGATGTACGTCGACGTCCATAGGGATCTCGTAGTCCGGGGACGAACGATGTGGTTGTGCTCCCTGGCGCAGAACTGGGTCTGGAATCAAGAAACCGGAGACAGGATCGCGCGGTCTGTGCAGGCGCAATTGGTTTGCGTGGCGCCGCAGCTCCGACCCTGTGGAAGAACGTACAATATACATATTGCTACCAAGCACGCGCTGAATGGTGCCCGGCAACCATGTCTTCTTGTTTCCAGCAAACACCCTGTACAGCACCGGCGTGGAAACCTGAAAACGCGTAGCGCCATACGAACCGACTCGGTGCGTGGGAGGCTGCAGCAGGTGAAGGAGAGTGCGGTGACGGCGGCCGTGTAGCAGCTCGGCAGGAGACGGGCCGTCACGTGGCATGCACCGATACGTAGACAGGAAAATTTGAAGAGCTTGCTGCCTGGAGTGCTGACCTTTCATCTTCTCCATGTGTGACTTGAATGTTCGAACGAAACGTTCTGCTTCACCACTGGACTGAGGGTGAAAAGGTGCGGTGGTGATATGCTGAATGCCATTCGCACGACAAAACTGTTGAAATTCCGCACTAACAAACTGAGGTCCATTGTCACTGACGATAGTTTCAGGCAAACCTTCGATGCAAAACACTGATGTTAAGGCACTGATCGTACTAGACGCCGTCGTTGAGTTCATGGCAATCACAAAAGGAAACTTGCTGAAAGCGTCTACCACGAATAACCAGCGCGTATTCCAGAAAGGTCCGGCAAAGTCAATATGTAAACGTTGCCATGGTCCCTTGGGGCGTGGCCAGTCTGAGAAACGTTGCGGAGGAGCCGCCTGATGCTCCGCACAAACAGTACACTGTGACGTCATGTTCTCTATCTGAGCGTCCATACCAACCCAGGTACAATGACGTCTGGCCAATTGCTTTGTCCTAACAACACCCCAATGTCCTTGATGCAGGAGGCGTAACACTTCTCGTTGCAGGGAACGAGGAACAATCACTCTTGCTTGGTCGTTGTCGGTATGCAACAACAGTACACCCTTACTTAAAGATAATGCATGACGTTGTGCAAAATAACGTCGAACCAGAGGCCGATCAATGTCTTTGGCTCTGGCAGGCCACCCTGAGCGAACAAAACGTGCTACCACACTTAGGTCTGCATCCGCAGCTGTTTCCTGTGCAACCCGACGAGAGTTCAAAGGAAAGTCTGCGACAGCGGAAGCATCTCTGGAGTCTATCTGACAACATGCCATTTCTGAAGAATCAAATGATACATCCTGGCCAACCGGAAGTCGGGAAAGTGTGTCCGCGTTGGCGTGTTTAGTGGTAGGTCGGTACAAAATCTCATACTGATAATTAGACAATATCAAGGACCATCTCTGAAGCTTTTGTGCCGTACGTGGCGGAATCGGCTTTGTGGGTGAGAACAACGACGTGAGAGGCTTGTGGTCTGTCAACAAATAGAATTTTCTGCCATAGAGATAATGATGAAACTTTGCGACGCCGTAAATGATTGCTAAGGCCTCCTTTTCTATCTGACTGTAATTCTGTTGCGTCGGCGTTAGTAGCTTGGATGCAAAGGCAATAGGACGATCGTGACACCCAATACGATGTGAGATTACAGCGCCTAGGCCGTACGATGAGGCGTCAACTGCTAACACTACAGGCTTCTGGGGGTCAAAGGGAATCAAACATGCATCACTGAGTAGTGCAGACTTTAATTTGTCAAAGGCAACCTGACAATCTTTGGACCATACAAAAGGAACATTCTTCCTACGTAAGTGATGCAGTGGAGCTGCAATCTGAGAGGCATTGGGAATAAACCTGAAATAGTAGTTAAGCTTTCCCATTACTGCTTGCAATTCGTGCACATTCTTAGGAGGAGGCAAGTCTTTGATTGCTCTAAGATGTGACTGTAACGGATGGATTCCTTGGGCATTAATCACATGGCCTAGGTACTCTATTTCAGTTTGAAAAAACGAACACTTTGATTTATTGCAACGTAGACCTGCTGCAGTCAAAACTTTGAAAAGGCACTCCAGGTTTGCTAAATGTTCTTCAACTGTACGTCCGGATACCACAATGTCATCTAAATAGTTCGAACAACATGGTACAGAAACTGTCAGCTGTTCCAAAAAACGCTGAAAAATAGCGGGAGCGGAAGAACTGCCAAAGGGTAGGCGTTGAAATTGAAAAAGGCCCATGTGAGTATTAATGACGAAAAACTTTTTTGACTCGTCATCAAGTGGAATCTGTAAGTATGCCTCTGCTAAATCAATCTTGGAAAAGAAGCGAGACTGTCCTAATTTGTCCATCAGTTCCTCAGGTCTGGGCAGGGGATAAGTGTCTACAATTGTTTGACTGTTCACTGTTGATTTGAAGTCCGCACAGAGACGAAGTTTTCCTGACGGCTTGGGTATAATTACTATAGGCGAGGCCCACTGACTCGCAGAAACAGGAGAAATCACCCCACTATCTTGCCAACGTTTAAGTTCTTCGGCAACTGTATCACGCAAGGCGATAGGCACTGGTCTAGCTTTACGAAATTTTGGAACTGCAGATTCTTTTAAAGTTACATGTGCCACGAAGTCTTTAGCACAACCTAGTTCCGGCGAAAACAAGTCACTGTATTTGTCACACAATGCATTGATTTTATCCTGAGGCACTATTGACGAAATTTGAAGCACATCTCTTTGAATTGATAAACCAAACAAGTCAAAAGCATCTAGTCCAAAAATGTTCTGCGTAGATTTGGCCTGAAGAACTACAAAAGAAACTGTTTTCGTTACACCTTGAAAAGAGGCAGGCAGGCTACACGTTCCTAGCACGGGAATATTTTGACCTGTGTACGCTGTTAACACTTGCTGTGACGGCGACAATTTTGGCGAACCCAGCAGTTCATAAGTGTCTTTATTAATTAATGTCACAGCGGAACCAGTATCAAGCTGAAATTGCACCGTCTTATTTTCTATGAAGAGAGTCACAAACAGTTTTTGCTTGCGGCGCTCGACAGGCGCGCGAATGTGGGCAACGTCTGCTACGGTTTGTTTGCTGCACTTGCGCGGGCCGCGTAGTGAAGGAAGCGGCGCAGACTCGGCACGCAGGGGATTAACAACACTGTCACTAGATGGCACTACCGCCGGATCGGCGTCCGCGCAATGCGAGGCTGCTGCACTAAAATTACTTTCAGTATTTACAACAAGTCTACTGGCACTATCTACACAGTACTGGGCACTATTACAAGGAGCAGTTGCAGAAGGCACTATTTTCACTACAGGAATGCACTGTTCATAGTCACTTTGCTTGTCCCGAACCCTTTTCCGTTGCACTGTTTTACGCGCTCGTCGGCGCTTGCTACGTGGTGCACTATATAGTTTTGCCATAGGCGCAGAACTACTTTCTTGCAATTGAGATCCAAGGAAAGCACTGTTCAATTCCACAGCCCGTATAACATTTACAGAATGAACTGTTCTCGCACTCTGCGAAGCACTGTTTCTAACGGTACCGTTCTTTGAGTTTTTAATTTGCATACACACAGCCCGTACATGTCCTGATTTGCCACATTGATAACAGGTTGCGTTGCGACTAGGGCAATGAGCACGCTTGTGGCGAGACACACACTGGGGGCAAGATTTACGTACATTTTTCTGAAATGAGCGTTGGCGCCCGTTAGTCAAATCACTGTTTCTAACACTACGGGGCGACCTTTGCGTCGCACTTTTACACTGGCTACTGTTCACTGTCTGTGCAGCACGGCCGGTAGAAAAATAAGAATCACTAGTGCTATACTGAGAACTACGGCTAGGAAAGCGTCCGTTGCGGCGCACTGAATTTACACTGTGGCTTTGCATTTCTACATCTGCTAAGTCAAAAGTATCATGCGCTTCTATTAGCTGCAGTACACTGTCTAATGAAGGGTCTGACTGTTTCAGAATTGCTGCCCTAATTCTGGGGTCCTGAATGTTCTGCGTAATCGCATCTCTTAACATAACGTCACTATACGAAAGTCCACAAGAGCAAGTAAATTTACAGTGGCGGGTTAAGCCCTTCAATTCCGTAATCCACTCTTGGTGTGACTGCTGCGGTAATTTTTTAAGTCTGAAAAATCGGTACCGTGCAGCGGCTACAAGAACTTTTCTCTCATAATGAGCATTCAGTGCATCTACAATTTGTTCAAAGTCTACATCACGAGGAGATGCTTGCGGGAACAGTTTCTGCAGTAACACAAAAGTTTTGGGGCCCACCACGGACAATAAAAGATGCTTAACAGTCTGACCTGTAATTTGATGAGCCGCGACGAGTTCTTGAAACTGCGCGAAATAGTCACTCCATTCTTCTTCACGTTCGTTGTACTGGCGGAACGTCGGAAGCGGTGCGGCGGCAGGTGTGGGCTGCTGATGCGACGGCTGTTGTTGAGTTGACGTCAAGTGCGCCACCGCCTGGAGAAGCTGGGTAATTTGCGCCGTCTGTAACTGAATAATTTCCATTAAGTTCGGGTTCGGGGTAGTGGCCATACTGACCGATTAGGCGCCGCGTATACAAGTAACTTATAACAAAACACAAATGCAATATGAAAGAGGACTCGCTCTGCAACAAAAAAGTCCACAAAACACGTAACAAAATATCTTTCCCCAAAATTGTTATAATAAGGGTGGGTGGGCGGGAGCAATTTTTGCGTGCTCCGACTGCTGCTGTCTGGCTGCTGCAAGCGGGCTGGTCCAAGGTTCTATCACTCCTCGTCGCCACTTTTGTGTCCCAACTTCGTCGCCGCTTTTGTGTCCCAGCCTCGTCGTAGGTGTCGGTGGCCGAGTGGAACGATACCGACACAGGAACAATGATAGCCCGCTGGTGCAGGTCCGGAGGGGAGCAGCCAGAAACTATAAACACTAGAGTAAATTAGAAAGATATATATTGCACAGAATGTAACAATACTTAACTTTTACATAGTACTGCAGAATGTTGATACATAGTTATTAGAGGCCTGCCTAGTGCCTGTACGATAGCAAAGTCTTCAATGGTGCCTATCTGATTACAAGGTCCTAACTCGTTGCTATCTCAGTCCGAAGTGCCAAGTGCCGACTCCTTCAGTGGTGGCCACGAGCGGCGTTGTACCAGAGGGCGCTCGTGGCTGTCGTCCGAAGAACGCCGCGCCGTGCATGCGTGGCGGCGCGCGGCGAAAGTAGGTGGCGCGCACTTTGTACTTGTGCGACACCACAATATGCTGTTAGTGTTATGTACAGTGGTCGAAAACAGTATGGATGGACAGACCAATATACTTACTTTCCCACTCACATGGTATTGTATAAATACTAGGGATGTCCTTGACAGTGTGCAGCACCTCTTTATTTTCGTAGGTCGTAAAATCGGTCGTATAACTAGTCTCCCCACGACTCTGCTTCTTTTGCTAGATGTAGCGCAGAAGAAAGGAAGAAATGCAAACGGTTGCCCATCTCATAAATCTACATTATCACGTTTCCAGTTCCTGATTAACGCTTTTTTTATATCACATGCTCAGTTTCGTACTTGCAGAACACATATTTCAGATGGTTAATTTATTAATCCAAGTGGTCATCGTCAGAAACTGTTCTTGCTCTGTATATCAATGTGTTCAGAACGCCTCTCTTCACGCAGTACAGATATTCTGCTGCTTCTGATGAGTACGATGGAAGAAGTCGTGGAAGGTTCAAAAAATGTTCAAATGTTTGTATAGCTTATGGGACTTAACTACGGGTCATCAGTCCCTAAACTTACAAACTACTTATGAACTAGCTAAGACTAAGGACGGCACAAATTTCCATGCCCGAGGAGGGATTCGAACCCCCGACCATAGTGACCGTGCAGACCGTGACTGGAGCGCCTCAGTCCACTCGGCCACCGCGGCCGGCGTCGTGGAAGGCATGAGGTTTCATCCAAAATAAGTCAGAGAATATTTTATTCATTCTAACAAAAATTTTATAAACTACTTTTGTCTACTGACAACTCTTGCAAGTCTGTACAATAGGCAAGAGACAAGTAAACATTACATTTCACCTACATTATCGAGTGTAAATCAGTTTCTCTGATAAATATATAAACTCTAAAGGTCATAGAATGTGGCAAATTAAATTAAACAATGACCTGATTAAGGAAGGATGGGCCGTGCCATCAACATTCAGTTCAGGTTCAATAAACTGACAACTTATTCTTTAAAAAGTAACAAGAACAGCACAGAATTAATTTCTTCCGTTAAATAACAGGGTAGGTTAAGAAATTATTAAATAATCTGAAATTTTACTCTTTTAAACAACCTTGCTCAGAACCAATTAATCATGAAAAGTTTGGAAGAGAAGGCTTACATTCATTTAAGTTACAAATGCTTAACCTTTGGATAATAATAAAATAGACGTAAAGAGTTACAAAATTAAACAGTACAATACAAGTGAGGTCAATTAAATGACCTAATAAGGTTATCTGAAGCATATTTCGGAAATGATTTAAGCCTCTGTATTCATATACCAGATACAGACAGGGAGAGTATCACATTAAAATTACGATTTGGAGCCTCACACAGACAACTGAATAAGATTTAAACTAAGGTTAATCAATGGGGCTCCTAGAAACCTTTGGAAAACAGTAACGATGCTAAGCACCTTAAGTAAAATAACAAAACAGAATACATATTATACTGAAAGCTCTCAAAAAGTAACTGAGACAATTAAGACACAAACTAATTGCCATTAATAAAATGTTAATGTATGACACATAACAGAAAAGTGCCACACTAGACTTAAGCTTTAAATAAGCAATTAAATATAATATAGCTCAGGATTCACAACCTCACTTCCGATGATGCATAACAAGAGCCTGAATAAAATTACCCAGTGGGAGTCCTGCACAACCTTAAACAACATGGTTGAACAAAATTCTTCAAATTAGAAGGAGAACCAACCGCTAGTAAGCACGTTGGGCTGTCTAGTGATAATGATATTACCAGAAGCTTGGGATTCTGCTCACAAAGCCTCACAACACTAGTTTAAAGTTCTGAGTAGCAGTTAAGGAGTCCACTTAAATAATATTCAAAATGATTGCTCACTCTTACTACCATATAGTGTGCAAAATAACAAGCAAACCACATAAATATGTATATACATCAATCAGTCCATACGTGTCATGCCAATAACAGGAAGTAAAGATACTGAGGGATATACAGAGCTGTGACAAAATCAAACAAATTTAGCAGCAGATGGGTGACTCCACTCTAAGGTGTACGGATGGAAGGGAAAGGTAAACAAGGATGGATGCCCAAACTGATCGAGCAAACTGCAGCCTTGATAAGACGGGACTTTATAATTTTGCTAGATCACAAATCACAACTACGGGTGGGCAATTAACACCGTAGAGGGGAAAATACTGTACCCACAGTATACGACTACTGCCAAGCAGGTGATGGAGAAGCATAAGGGCATGAACCAGAACACACAAATGTTCAAATGTTTGTAAAGCTTATGGGACTTAACTACGGGGTCATCAGTCCCTAAACTTACAAACTACTTATGAACTACTTACGAACTAGGACGGCACAAATATCCATGCCCGAGGGGGGATTCGAACCCCCGACCGTAGTGGCCGTGCTGACCGTGACTGGAGCGCCTCAGTCACCTCGGCCACCACGACCGGCTCAGAACACACACCACAGTCGCATGAACTAATTTTCAAGGACTATGAATATAGTAAATAACTTCCTTGAATGGGGCAGAGGACAAATTCAGATTTCTTCAAAGAAGAAGACGATTGAAAGCCCAACAGCTATCGTTCAAAACACAGAAAAACAAAACACCGACAAAGACATAGAATAAGACAACCCCTGGGAGACGGCTGCCAACCCTAAAAGAAGACGAAGACTGACACAAACAGTTCAAAATTGAAAGCACATAGCAATGTCCACTATGACACCAACACTGCGTACTTAACTACCCCAGTAGGTGTCGCGAGAGGACTCAAACCATCACCTCGTAGCTACGACGGCCTCTTCATTAACCGACCACACTATAGCCAGTGTACATTGTAAAAACAGGTCGATATGGAACACTGGGCAGAAGGAACAGCCGAGATTAGGGTTTTTCACAATTCCAGACCAGAAGAGTTTTCGAAGACGACGTTTAGACGGAATTCTCTGCGGACATCAACATAACAGTTCCAGTGACAAGCACACCTCACTGCGTACAGCCGGCTGCGCTGTCACGTAAATACTGACAAAATAAAAATGGCGCCGCTCACCATCACTGTCACTCCAGTCACTCCAGTCCCGGGCCCTCTTCTGCCGGCGCGAGCATCGGTTATAAGACCGTGCCGCTCCCAAAGGCAAGGAAACAAACTCGACAAAGGAATTACGATACGTCGAAGGCGCCATCAGCGGAGGAGCCAACACAAAGGTCGATAGGTGCACGTGTCACAACAGTTACACTGACTTGCAAGTAGAAACGCAAACGACCGTGCTCGGCATAAATTAACTTGCCAGAACGAACGGACAAGAGACGTAACAGGGAAGGAAATCGAACTGACGAACCGGAACGGCTCAGGAACCCTGTCTCCACGGGTTCTTTTTAAATTCCACTTCTTTATAGGATTATCGGGATGTATACAAGGTGCACTGTTTCCCACATAATTTTGTAGACTTTCCTGGCATAGTAATTGCTGATTCTCTTCACGGGTTAGCAGCCGGTTTTCATGTAGTCCACCTGGCACCCATCTACAGGCGAGATTGGTCCACAATATTACCTAAAGATGGCAGTCAGTCTGGACCGCTGAAAAATCGTGTCAGCAGAAGAAGTCTGGCTGCAGAACCATGAGGAGAATTAGTACTATTTCTCGTAGTTGGCGAAAGATTTATAGAAAATAATGAATCAAGGGGGCAATAGTTACTGAAAGGAAAGATTTTTGTTTAAATGATATGGATTTTTTTCACAGAGACGAATATCCATCACTTTATAGCAGACCAAATGAGAGTTTAAAGTTCACTCGTTTCAGTTTAGAAATTTGGTTCACATTATAGTTACTTAAAAGTATGTGAAATGACCATGGCAACAGAGTGAATGCCGGCCACGGTGGCCGAGGGGACTGAGGCGCTCCGGTCACGGTCAGCACGGCCACTACTGTCGGGGGTTCGAATCCCCCCTCGGGCATGGATATTTGTGCCGTCCTAGTTCGTAAGTAGTTCATAAGTAGTTTGTAAGTTTAGGAACTGATGTCCCCGTAGTTAAGACCCATAGACTATACAAACAAACAAACAAACAATCAAAATCAGAGTGAATATCTACCTAAGTTGAACCGCTCTGCCAGGAAGGTCAATATGGAGATAGATCAGCCGCCACTCTGTCAGATATGGATATGGTTCCTGTGGTGTCACACAAGTCCAAAGTGCGCGCCACCTACTTTCGCCATGCGCCACGAAGCACGCACGGCGCGGTGTTCTTACGACATCAGCCACGAGTGCCCTCTGCTACAACTCCGCTCGTGGCCACCACTGAACGACATCGTTCACTTGGGACTGAGATAGGAACCAGCTAACACTTCGGAATCAGTTAGGCACCAGTGAAGACTTGGCTATCGGATAGGCACTAGGCAGGCCTCTAACTCAACTATGTATCAGCATTCTGCAGTACAGAACTATGTGAAAGTTAAGTATTGTATAAATTCTGTGCAATATATATCTCGTTCTAATTTACTCTAGTGTTTCTAGTTTCTGCTGTCCCACTGGCTGCTCACCTTCATACCTGCACAAGCGTGCTTCCTTTATTCCTGTGTCGGTCTTCCTACTCGGCCACCGACACCTACGACAGAAACGAGGCACAAAAGCGGCGACGAGGCTGGGACACAAAAGTGCCGACGAGGATGGGATGCAAAAGTGGCGACGAGGAGTGATAGAAGAACAGTGGACCAGTCCGCTTGCAGCAGCCAGACAGCAGCAGTCGGAGCACACAGAAATTGCTCCCGCCCACCCACCCTTATTATAAGAATTTTGGGGGAAGATATTTTGTTTCGTGTTTTGTGGACTTTTTTGTTGCAGAGCGTCCTCTTTCATATTGCATTTGTGTTTTGTTATAAGTTACTTGTATGCGCGGCACCTAATCCGTCAGCATGGCCGCTAACCCAAATCCAAACTTAATGGAAATTATTCAGTTACAGACGGCGCAAATCACGCAACTACTCCAAGCAGTGTCCCAGCTAACAGCGCAAGCAGCTAACCAACAACAATAGCCGCCGCTTCAGCAGCCCACACCTGCCACCGCAACGCTTCCTACGTTTCGCCAGTACAACGAACGTGAGGAAGAATGGAGCGACTATTTCACGCAGTTTCAAGAACTCGTCGCGGCTCTTCAACTAACAGGTCTGACATTCAAACATTTCTTTCTCGCCGTAGTTGTAACCAAGACTTTCGTGTTACTGCAGAAACTTTTCCCTCACGCATCTCCTCGTGATGTAGACTTTGAACAAATAGCAGAAGGCACTAAATGCTCATTATGAGAGAAAAGTTCTCGTAGCTGCGGCACCGTACCGATTTTTCAGACTTAAAAAATTACCTGAGCAATCACACCAAGACTGGATCACTGAGTTGAAGGGCTTAACCCGCAAATGTAAATTTACTTGCTCTTGTGGACTTTCTTACAGTGACATTATGTTGAGAGATGCAATTACGCAGAACATTCAGGACCCCAGAAATAGGGCAGCAATTCTGAAACAGTCTGACCCCTCATTAGACTGTGTATTGCAGATTATTGAAGCTCATGATACTTTTGACTTACAGATGTGGAAATGCAAAGCCACAGTGTAAATTCAGTGCGCCGCAACGGACGCTTTCCTAGCCGTAGTTCTCAGTCTACCCCTAGTTATTCTTATTTTTCTACCGGCTGTGCTGAATAGACAGTGAACAGTAGCCAGTGTAAAAGTGCAACACAGAGGTCGCCCCATCGTGTTAGGAACAGTAATTTGAATAATGGGCGCCAACGTTCATTTCAGAAAAATGTTCGTAAGTCTTGCCCTCAGTGCGTATCTCGCCACAAACGTGCACAGAGCCCTAGTCGCTACGCAACCTGTTATCAATGTGGCAAATCGGGACATGTTCAGTCAGTGTATATGCAAAACAAACATTCAAAGAACGGTACAGTTAGAAACAGTGCTTCGCAGAGTGCACGAACAGTTCATACAGTAAATGTTATACACGCTGTGAACGTGACTCCCACAAGCAAGACAATTTTTCTGCGCCTACTGCACAACTATGTAGTGAGCCACGTAGCAAGCGTCGTCGAGCGTGCAATTCTGTGCAACGGAAAAGGTTTCGGGACAGGCAAAATTACTATGTCCAGTGCAATCCTGTAGTGAATCTAGTGCCTTCTGCAACTGCTCATTGTAATAGTGCCCAGTACTGTGTAGATAGTGACAGTAGATTTGATGTATCTACTCAAAGTAATTTTAGTGCAGCAGCTTCGCATTGCGCGGACGCCGATCCGGCGGTAGTGCCATCTAGTGACAGTGTTGTTAATCCGCTGTGTGCCGAGTCTGCGCCGCTTCCTTCACTACGCGGCCCGCGCAAGTGTAGCAAACAAGCTGTAGTAGACGTTGCCCACATTCGCGCACTTGTCGTGCGCCAGAAGCACAAACTGTTTGTGACTCTCCTCATAGAAAATAAGACTGTGCAATTTCAGCTTGACATTGGTTCCGCTGTGGCATTAATTAATAAAGACACTTATGAACTTCTGGGTGCGCCAAAATTGTCGCCGTCACAACAAGTGCTAATGGCTTATACAGGAGAAAATATTCCCGTGCTAGGAACGTGTAGCCTGCCTGCCTCTTTTCAAGGTGTAACAAAAACAGTTGCTTTTGTAGTTCTTCAGGCCAAATGTACACAGAACATTTTTGGACTAGATGCATTTGACTTGTTTGGTTTATCAATTCAAAGAGATGTGCTTCAAATTTCGTCAGTAGTGCCTCAGGACAAAATAAATGCATTGTGTGAAAAATATAGTGACTTGTTTTTGCCGAAACTAGGTTGTGCAACAGACTTCGTGGCACATGTAACTTTAAAAGAATCTGCAGTACCAAAATTTCGTAAAGCTCGACCAGTGCCTATCGCAATTCGTGATAATGTTGCTGCAGAACTTAAACGTTGGCAAGATAGTGGGGTGATTTCTCCTGTTTCTGCGAGTCAGTGGGCCTCGCCTTTAGTAATTGTACCCAAGCCGTCGGGAAAACTTCGTCTCTGTGCGGACTTCAAATCAACAGTGAACAGTCAAACAATTGTAGACACTTATCCCCTGCCCAGACCAGAGGAACTGATGGACAAGTTAGGACAGTCTCGCTTCTTTTCTAAGATTGATTTAGCAGAGGCATACCTACAAATGACGCTTGATGAAGAGTCAAAAAAATTTTTCGTCATTAATACTCACATGGGCCTTTTTCAATTTCAACGCCTACCCTTTGGCAGTTCTTCCGACCCCGCTATTTTTCAGCGATTTTTGGAACAGCTGACAGTTTCTGTACCGTGTTGTTCGAACTATTTAGATGATATTGTGGTATTCGGACGTACAGTTGAAGAACATTTAGCAAACCTGGAGTGCCTTTTCAAAGTGTTGACTGCAGCAGGTCTACGTTGAAATAAAGCAAAGTGTTAGTTTTTCCAGACTGAAATAAAGTACCTAGGCCATGTGATTAATGCCCAAGGAAGCCATCCCTTACAGTCACATCTTCGAGCAATCAAAGACTTGCCTCCTCCTAACAATGTGCATGAATTGCAAGCAGTAATGGGAAAGCTGAACTATTATTTCAGATTTATTCCCAATGCCTCTCAGATTGCAGCTCCACTGCATCGCTTACATAGGAAAAATGATCCTTTTGTGTGGTCTAAAAATTGCCAAGTTGCATTTGACAAATTAAAGTCTGCACTACTCAGTGATGCATGTTTGATTCCCTTTGACCCCCAGAAGCCTGTAGTGTTAGCAGTTGATGCCTCGTCGTACGGTCTGGGTGCAATATTGTCACATTGTATTGGTTCTCACGATCGTCCTATTGCCTTTGCATCCAAGCTACTGACGCCAACGCAACAAAATTACTGTCAGATAGAAAAGGAGGCCTTAGCAATCATTTACGGCGTCACAAAGTTTCATCATTATCTCTATGGCAGAAAATTCTATTTGTTGACTGACCACAAGCCTCTCACGTCGTTGTTCTCACCCACAAAGCCAATTCCGCCACGAACGGCACAAAAGCTTCAGAGATGGTCCTTAATATTGTCAAATTATCAGTATGAGATTTTGTACCGACCTACCTCTAAACATGCCAACGCGGACACACTTTCCCGACTTCCCGTTGGTCAGGATGTGTCATTGGATTCTTCGGAAACAGCTGCGGATGCAGACCTAAGTGTGGTAGCACGTTTTGTTCGCTCAGGTTGGCCCGCCAGAGCCAAAGACATTGATCGGCCTCTGGTTGGACGTTATTTTGCACAACGTCATGCATTATCTTTAAGTCAGGGAGTTCTTTTGTTACATACCGACAACGACCAAGCAAGAGTGATTGTTCCTCATTCCCTGCAACGAGAAGTGTTACGCCTCCTGCATCAAGGACATTGGGGTATTGTTAGGACAAAGCAACTGGCCAGACGTCATTGTACCTTGGTTGGTATGGTCGCTCAGATAGAGCGCATGACGTCACAGTGTACGGTTTGTGCGGAGCATCAGGCGACTCCTCCGCAACTTTTCTCAGACTGGCCACGCCCTAAGGGACCATGGCAACGTTTACATATTGACTTTACCGGACCTTTCTGGAATACGCGCTGGTTAATTGTTGTAGACGCTTTCAGCAAGTTTCCTTTCGTGATTACCATGAACTCAACGACAGCGTCTAGTACAATCAGTGCCTTAACATCAGTGTTTTGCGTCGAAGGTTTGCCTGAAACTATAGTCAGTGACAATGGACCTCAGTTTGTTAGTGCGGAATTTCAACAGTTTTGTCGTGTGAATGGCATTCAACAAATCACCACCGCACCTTTTCACCCTCAGTCCAATGGTGAAGCAGAACGTTTCGTTCGGACATTCAAGTCTCACATGGAAAAAAATGTTCAAATGTTTGTAGAGTCTATGGGACTTAACTACGGGGTCATCAGTCCCTAAACTTACAAACTACTTACGAACTAGCTAATACTAAGGACAGCACAAATATCCATGCCCGAGGGGGGATTCGAACCCCCGACCGTAGTGGCCGTGCAGACCGTGACTGGAGTACCTCAGTCCCCTCGGCCACCGCGGCCGGCTCACATGGAAAAGATGAAAGGTCAGCACTCCAGGCAGCAAGCTCTTCAAATTTTCCTGTCTACGTATCGGTGCATGTCACGTGACGGCCCGTCTCCTGCCGAGCTGCTACACGGCCGCCGTCACCGCACTCTCCTTCACCTGCTGCAGCCTCCCACGCACCGAGTCGGTTCGTATGGCGCTTCGCGTTTTCAGGTTTCTACGCCGGTGCTGTAGAGGGTGTTTGCTGGCAACAAGACAAGATGGACGCCGGGCACCAATCAGCGCGTGCTCGGTCGCAATATGTATCTTGTATGTTCTTCCACAGGGTCGGAGCTACGGCGCCACGCAAACCAATTGCGCTTGCACAGGCCGCGCGATCCTCTCTCCGGTTTCTTGATTCCAGATCCAGTTCACCGCCAGGGAGCACCGCCACATCGTTCGTCGACGGGTCCAGCGTCCCCGGACTACGAGATCGTCCCGATGGACGTCGACGCGACCCCGCCGCTGTCGCCGCCGCAGATGACAGCGTCACCGAGAAGAACTCCGGGACCGTGCGTGCCCCCGCCGTCTGGGCCACGCACCTCAGAAGAAGATGACCGGTTCCCTCTGGGCGGAGGGGTGCGCCCTTCCCCTCGTTTTGGCGGGTTTCCCGGGGGATCGCAAGGTGGATACCGGAGCGCGGATGGCGTCTCGATCCCAGCCTCTGCTCGACGCCCGTCCCACCAGTAACGCCCCCGCCCAGGCCCTCCTCCCAGTGCCGTCGCCGTGGCCCTCAGCCCTACGCCACGACGGCACGGCGTTTTGGGGGGGAGGGGTGTGGTGTCGCACAAGTCCAAAGTGCGCGCCACCTACTTTCGCCGCGCGCCGCCATGCACGCACGGCGCGGCGTTCTTACGACGTCAGCCACGAGCGCCCTCTGCTACAACTCCGCTCGTGGCCACCACTGAACGACATCGTTCACTTGGGACTGAGATAGGAACCAGCTAACACTTCGGAATCAGTTAGGCACCACTGAAGACTTGGCTATCGGATAGGCACTAGGCAGGCCTCAAACTCAACTATGTATCAGCATTCTGCAGTACAGAACTATGTGAAAGTTAAGTATTGTATAAATTCTGTGCAATGTATATCTCGTTCTAATTTACTCTAGTGTTTCTAGTTTCTGCTGTCCCACTGGCTGCTCACCTTCGTACCTGCACAAGCGTGCTTCCTTTATTCCTGTGTCGGTCTTCCTACTCGGCCACCGACACCTACGACGGAAACGAGACACAAAAGCGGCGACGAGGCTGGGACACAAAAGTTCCTGTTGATGCTATTGGTAGGTGGTATTTCACTAGGCATGGCCTGCATCTCAATAGGAAAGGGAAGGGAAAACTAGCTGGGTTGATAGCAAAATCCTTAAGGGGGGGACACTGCATTCATGGAAGTACTTCTTTTTTAGGCTAAGATCAGTGTCCAGTGAGAAGCTCAGGCAGGCAGGTGCTAAAAATGTTGACAAATCAAATGTTTCTCGAAAAAGTAAAGTAAAAAATAATGTTACTATCTTTCACCAGAATATTTGGGGACTAAAGAATAAAATAGATGAGCTTTTGGTTTGTTTAGATGATACAGAAACTGATAATATAATAGACATACTATGACTGTCTGAGCATCACATTGTCACTGGTATGGAAAATGTGAATGTCAATGGATATAAACTAGCTGCACATGTCAGAAGAGATAATAAGGTAAGAGGAGGAGTTACCATATATGCCAAAAGCTATCACTGTGTGATCACTGTTTAGAAGCAAAAATGTTTTGTGTAGAGCAACATAGTGAAGTATGTGCCTGCCAGCGTTTAACTCAATGATGACTCTCTCATAATTGTAACAGTGTATAGGTCCCCTTCGGGAAACTTCCACTTATTTCTGGAAAACTTGGATGCCTTATTGTGTTGTCTGTTAGGTATAGAGAAGAACATTTTTATCTGTGGTGATTTCGATGTTGATTATTAGCAAGTGTTTAATAGGAATAATGAATGACCTGGAAGCCTTACTTGGCTCCTTCATTTTGACTTCCATTATTGATTTTCCTACTTGGATAGTAAAGGAGAACAGCACATTGATAGATAACTTTTTCATACATCAAGATAAGTTTGACAAATGCTTGTCCTGTTGAGAATGGTCTTTCTGATCATGGTGAACAGCTAGTTACAGTACATGACATAGCTCTGTTCAGTAATTCGAAACAGTACTGTAGAGTTGTGCGCTCAATTAACGATTTAACAACTAGAAATTTCAGTGAAAGTGTACAGCAGTTAGACTGAGATGAGGTTTATAAGGAACCTCGTTCTAATTTAAATTATAACTTATTTCATGATACATTTATAAGGATATTTGAAAACTGTTTCCCCAAGATATTAGTTAAATATAATTGTAAGAAACCAGGCTTACAAAAGGAATAAAAGTATCTCCTAACTGGAAAAGGTAACTGTATCTATTAGCAAGAAAGAGTAATGACCCAGGAACTATCAAATATTATAAAGACTACTATGCTACATTAAGAAAAGTTATTTAAAAAACCAGACGCATGTGCATAATTCCTGACATTAGTTCCTCTGTTAATAAAATTAAAACAAGAGGTCAGAAGTTGAAAACATTTTAATGATCTTTTTTTAATGTTGTGGAGGAAATAGGATCTAAATGTTCATTTGAAATACCAAGGTAGTTAATAGAAGATGATGTACCTACACAATTTGATACAATTGATATTCCACCCACTTCTCCCTCAGAAATTAGGAAGATAACAAACTCAAGAGTAAAAGCTCAGATGGAATTGATATCATTTCCAGCAGGCTATTAAAATCTTGTTGCCAAGAGATAAGCAGGATTCTTAACCACATAAGATCTACAAACATTTGAATTTTGTTAGGAATGCGTCTAAATATACATCTGCAAATACCGTTAACAATCGTCCAGAACGCAGAGCACTCTCTCGGCAGGCTACATAAAAGAAACATGTGCTAAATGTTTAAACAAAATCTCCCAAAAACACCTAAGTTACATCTCCAAATGATCAATACCTTCTACGCAAGGCGTCTGCAGACGCACCACTCTGACAAGGATAGCGCGCATTGCATTTATTTAATGGAGCTGAGCCAGGCCGAAAGTTCCGAAATTTAACACTCTCTCTCTTTAGCGATCTTGCCCTGTTACGTTTCCTTAGATCGAGGTACAGATGCGCCTTCCGAGAATTCGGGTAGTTTAATTTTACCTCTTATTTTCTTGTTACAGCAGTACACATCTTCTTGTGTATACCCATCTAAGGAATCTCTTTGTCGTGTTACAATGCAAACTACATTTATCTGACGCAGGTCAAACACCGATATTCCTGCGCCCCAAAAGACATTTAAACCTTGTTGTGCAACGGAGAGACGAAGGAAAAAAAAACCACGTGAAATAATTTACGGATTTCATACTGTCTGCACTAAAACTTTTCTTTTTTGTCGAAAGCAATGACCTACAAAGACCCTTCTTCGAAAAGACACCCGACAATACAGGAACCACAGAACCGAAGTAGTACTTTACCTGCCCAATGCAACACTGATTTTCAGTTCTGTAGAACAAATTCGACCCGCCCTTTACCCACAAAATTCCTACTCCAAGTTCCTTTCTTGTGATCTCTTATCATTCCACTAAATTACAAGTAGATGTCTACCGCAAACGAAGATGCCTAGAACGCTAACCTACACACCGCAAGTCCTGATCTTATATAGAACATGGAGTGTCTACACTTTTTTGTTACAGTACAACTGAGTACATTCAACGTAATGTTCGCAAACACTTGTATCGCACCCAACGTCCGCATACATCGATCATAACCTGCTCTCTAAGGAATGGATGGGACTGACTCACAGTACAGGGCCACACTTTGTAAATATTGGCTATCCCTGTTTTCGATCTAGGCTGTAAGTGTATATTGCAACCCCCAGTCTGGTAATGCAAAACGAAGAGATAAAAGTATCCCGCAAACGCCTGTTATTAAACAGATAACGTGATTCGACAAATAAATGTATTCGTCAGCAATCGATTCCAACTGCCCTATACAGCCCTTTGCATTGTCTCCATGACGAACTTGTCGAATTTACTACGCGTGTATAAGTTAAAAGATGAGCAACAATGCTAAATCGACTTCTTTCGACTCTTATGATACCCACAATTCTGTATTAGGCATAAAACGATCGCTTGTTAACTGTGGTTATTCCATCGGTTTTTAACTCTGCAAATGGCTACTCCAACAGCCAGTCCTCAACATTTGGATACGATGTAGCCCTTCTCCAAACGAGAATGCAACACGTTCCGCTAATTTAGGCCAATACAACGACGCAAGACCAATCCCCCGGGCTGTTTAGTATAAAAGCAAATATTTTTTAAGACATAATCGTAGCTAGATTTCTTCACACTATCTGTTTAAACCGGGCATGCACATATACAATAGCCTCCTTTAAAGACTTTGTCTTCGCCATATAACCCGGTCTTCGTTTACCCTTCTTCTTAGGACTTGTGGAATAACATAGGCGATATCTACGTCTGTGGAGAATAAAGCCCTGGAATGCTAAAATATGCCTTAATGTAATTCCTTGCTTGACGCTTCAAGTAATTTACAGGTAGACAGTTGAAACGAAAACATACTGTATAAGCTTTTCTCGGCCTGAGAGAGCAGTCAATTTTCGCGTACTCTTAATACCCAAGTAATCAAATTGCTGAATAACTTATCTCTAAAAGCGTATGTTAACCGGGACCATATGTATAGGAGCGATGCATAGTACAATGGCACACTTTGTATATACCGTATATTCTCTATTAGAACACTTAAACCACCTTCTTGCACAGATCCATAACCACAAGCTTGTCGCTTGGGTTCTGAGGACATCCTCAGGTCCTACGGGTGGCTGGCGGAATTGGTGACGCTGCTGCTCTCGCACGTGGGGTGCAAGCAGAGCTGTCGATTTGTAGCATTGTTCCCAGAGTTGATTGGGGTCCTTTGGTTTGGAGCCGAGTGGAGGGTCTGAACCAGAGGCTTGGCCGACTCTGTGACAATCATGGCTGCAGATTTCTGGATCTGCGTTATCGGGTGGGGAATAGTAGGGTGCCCCTAGATAGATCAGGGGTGGTGCACTACATTAACGAAGTGGCTGCTCGGGTAGCAGAGTACTTGTGGAGTGCACATCGGGGTTTTTTACGCTAGGCCCTAACTCTGATGAGTACTCGCCTGTCAACATTCAAACAGCGAATTCAGGCCACGTTCGGCTAAAAAATTCGAACATCAAAATATTTGCCGCGAACTTACAAAGTATTAGAAACAAAGTTCCCGAATTTGCTGCACTGCGTGGAAATTATTGTGCTCAGATAGTTTTAGGCACCGAAAGCTGGCAAAATCATTATGTGGTAAGTTCAGAAATATTTAGCGAGGCTTGGAATGTAAATCGGAAAGATAGATCGGATACAACTGGAAGAGGAGTGTTCATAGCTGTGGACAAAGATATTGTTTCTACTGAAATCGAGGTTGAAAGTAACTGTGAAGTTATCTGGGCACGTATAACAGGTCTAAAAGAAGTAAAGTTAATAGTTGGGTGTTTTTACCAGCTCCACAGTGCTGCTGTAACAGTTTTAGAAGCATTCAAAGAAAGTCTACACCAGTAGTGCATAGGTATCCGGGCCATGTAATATTAGTCGGAGGAGACTTCAACCTTAAGAGTATAGATTGGGACCTCGCTAGTTACATTTCAGGCGGTAGACACAAGTAGTCTTGCGAGCTACTTTTGGACACATTCTGCGAAAACTGTCTTGAGCAGTTAAACCGGCAACCCACGCGTAATAAAAATATTTTAGACCTTATTGCTACGAAGAGGCCTGACCTTATTACGATGTCTGTGTAGACACAGGAATTAGTGATCATGACATCGTCATAGCGTCGATGGTGACCAGAGTTCATAAACCAATCAAGAAGGCTATGAGCGTGTTTTTGTTGGGAAGAGCCGATAAACAAATGTTAAAATGGCACTTAGAAAATGAATGGGTCTCGTTTAACTCTGGGACTATGGATGTAGAGGAATTGTGGACTAAATTTAAGTGCATTGTAAATAAAGGGTTAGAGAAATATGTACCGGTAAAGACGATTAAGGATGGAAAAGATCCACCGTGGTATAATAATAATGTTAGAAAGCTGCTGAGAAAGCAAAGACTGTTGCACTCTCGATTCAAAAAAGAACACTCAAATGATGACAGGCAAAAGTTAGTAGAAATTTGTGCGTCTATAAAAAGATCGATGCGCGAAGCATACAATAATTACCACAGTCATACCATACGGTCGGGGGTTCGAATCCCCCCTCGGGCATGGATATTTGTGCCGTACTAGTTCGTAAGTAGTTCATAAGTAGTTTGTAAGATGGACAGAGTAACTTGTAATTTGCGGCTATTTGCTGATGATGTGGTGTATGGGAAGGTGTCGTCTTTAACGGACTGTAATAGGGTATGGTATTACTTAGACAAAATTTCTAGTTTGTGCGAAGAATGGCAGCTAGCTCTCACTGTAGAAAAATGTAAGGGGATGCGCATGAGTAGGAAAAACAATCCCATAATGTTCGAATACAGCATTAGTAGTGAGCTTCTTGATGCTGTTGCGTCGTTCAAATATCTAGGTGTAACATTTAAAAGTCGACCACTGTACGAAACAAGAGCTTTGGTTTATCACTAAAATTAGTAAATGAGGTAAGTGTGAACAACTACTGGTTACTCCCTGTAACAAATCCTTGTTCCCTGGCCCAAACTGAGAACTGACTCCTTTCAAATTACCTCAATAACAGAAATTTAATACTACAGTGGTCAATATACATAGCAGCTCACACGTTATTACACACAGACATTAATAAGCAAGACACCACAATTAAAGTTATCTTAGAAAGGTGGCTAAGAAAACATTTATGGCGCAACGGAATAAAGGCATAACAAAAATTGTATCTGAGCTTGTTCTCAGCACTTGTGAAGAATAATATTAAATAAAAAAGGAAGGTGCTCTAAAACTACGATTTATAGGCAACTTACGGATTATGCTGAACTTAGACTTGTTTATTCAAATAGAAAACAAGCAAAATGGGGAACCAATTTTCTTAATACAATAAAAATGCATCTCTTACATGGATTAATGCGGACGGTGCCCAGCCTAAATTATACATGATTTAACGTTACTGGGGGGAAGGATTCACAAACAACACTCATTCGCTCACACACACGCAATGCCACAGCGAAACTCGCTAAAATCAGCGTGCTGAGACGAGGCGGAAGCATGCGCCGCTATCGTAGACGACATTCAGCAAGTCGGAGGTAGCACAAAACACAATATACAAAAACACTTTGAAGCTGGCTCTGGTATGTCGTGCCTGTTTTGAGATGGTGCGTGTGTATAGCCAGGTTAAATTACATCTGAATTGGACCGCGAGCAAACACGCTAACGGCGACACACGGCTATGTTACATGAACGCACTCCACTGAAGGTGAAGGGGTTGAAAATCGTATTCATTATACAAAATCACGGTGGATTCTTAAGTTGCAGTCTGTTAGATATCGATCTAGGTACTGGTTTTATATGAGAAGTGGCGTGAATTCAGGCGACTAGCTGCAAACCCCGGAAGTCGGAGCTCGCAACCACGTGGATCCGAAAACCAATAAAATTGAATAAATTCAGTTTCTGAAGAATAAAGAAAATTAACTACAGCATGCAACCCATAGAAATGCTTAGAATTATATAAGGAAGCGAATGAAATACAGCTACACGCGATAGGGGGCGATTACAGAGACGGATGAGGTCATGTCTCAGAAAAACCACAAAAATGAAGTAATTACTAATTCGGAAAAATAAAAATTATTATTACGTCATGCAACCCATAGAAATCTTCAAAATTACATGAAGAAGCGAAAGAAATGCAGCTACACGAGATATGGAGCGCTTACAGAGACGGATGAAGTCCAGTCTCCAAAACCCGTAAAAGTGAAATAATTACAAAGTCGAAAAAATAAAATTAAGAATTACAGCATGTAACCCATAGAAATATTTAGAATTACATAAAGAATCTATTGAAGGGGGTTGTACAAGGTTCAGAGAGAATTACTGACAAAGCCAGTACTACAAGTCGGAGAAGAAACGGTAAAATTAAAATAGGCGGGGAGAGAAGATCGCGTAATATTAGTGAAAATCAGTAGGATACCAGCATAGTTACTTGCCTGAGGGGCATGGAACAAACAAGAGTCGAAGCTGAAGGCTTTGTTCTATGAACCAACCACGTGGAACACATATCACTCACTCAAAACATAAAGTGAAATAGGTTAATGCGTGCTGATAATATCACACATTCACCCACTGAGAGTGAAACAATTTTTTTAAGAATATTACCGCACGCATTTAAAGCAAAGAACTATTTCATTTAACAGATGATCCGCTAGAAGAGCGAATTCTGGCAGCGGTATGCCAGATAAAAGTCGACCACTCTCTGAAACAAGAGCTTTGTGTTATCACTAAAATTAGTAAATGAGGTCCGTGTGAGCTACTGATTACTCCCTGCTACAAAGCCTTGTTCCCTGGCCCAAACTGAGAACTGACTCGTTTCAAATTACTTCCATAACAGGAAGATGAAAGACGACCATCTGTCGTCTCCCATATATTTTTTGTATATTTCTGTAAAGTTATAATTTATTTAATATCGCTAGATTATCATTTTGTTAAAACTTGAACCCCACTCTTTTCAAGGTTTGATATATAGTATTTTTATTTCAAGACGCGTATAGGAAGCAGATTCAAATGTATGTGGGTTGCTGTTCTTATGAGGAGATGAAAAGGCTTGCTCAGGATAGAGTAGGGTGGAGAGCTGCATCAAACCAGTCTCCGAACTGAAGACCATAACAACAACGTGTTAAAATGTTAGTTAATATTGCTAGGTTTTTCTTATTTTGTTATATTAGTAATTTATGATTATAGTAATTAATGTGGCATAAGTACGGCTTTTCCGCTACGCCACTGTCCCTGTGAGAATGAGCAGTTGTTGTACTTTAAGTGTGTGCGAGAATATATGGCTGTTTGAATGTGGGGAGTGACAGCTCGCTTTGCATCGTTCTCTCTGGCTCAGAGTCGATAGCCGCTGAGGTTATCAAAGAGGTTTCTACACCCTTTGGTTACAGTCTAGTTAGAGAGCCTTCTCTCCAGCGTGAGTCTTGCTGTCCGTACCCACCACCGCTGTTTCTTGGATTTTCCGGCTTCCGGTGGCCGCTCGGTCTGATCATTCTGAGCTGGTCGTCTGGTGAGGTAAGATTGCTTCTGCTCTTGTTTCTAGAGATGGTAGCGTTTCATTGACTAGCACGTTTAACTTAGATTCGTGAAATTATAATCATTTTTTTGAATATTTTCTCTGATTGTGTGCGGATATGTGTTCTCATTTTTCAATTCAGTGATTTCCAATAGATAAATACGGTGTATGTGATTGTAGTTGCAGTTTGATAACAGCCTGATATGTTAAAACCTTTTGTGATAATGTGGCGGTGCATGAACTCTGTGTAAAAACTTTCTAGCTTTGTGGGGCCCGATTTCTAATAGGTGATATGTTCATTTTTGTACAGTGCATGTAAAAATCTTCGCATCACTTTCTTTCGTGAGTGATATGTGTTCCACGTGGTTGGTTCATAGAACAAAGCCTTCAGCTTCCACTATTGTTTGTTCTGTGCCCATCAGGCAAGTAAGTATCCTTATGGTTTCCACTAATATTTCGCGACCTTCTCTCCCCGCCTATTTTAATGTTGCTGTTTCCTCTCTGACTTGTAGTATGAACTCTGCCTGTGTCAGTAATTCTCTCTGAGCCTTGTACAACCTCCTTCAATAGCTTTCTTATGTAATTCTAAACATTTGTACGGGTCGCATGCCATAATTCTTATTTTCAGTTTTCCGACTTTGTAATTATTTCACTTTTACGAGTTTTGGAGACTGGACTTCATCCGTCTCTGTAATCGGTCCCTATCGCGTGTACATGTATTTCATTCTCTTCCTTGTATAATTCTAAACATTTCTATGGGTTACATGCAGTAGTTAATTTTCTTTATTTTTCGAAACTGAATTTATTCAATTTTACCGGTTTTCGGAACCACGTGGGTCCGAGTTCCGACTTCCGGGGGTTGCAGCTAGTCGCCTGAATTCACGCCACTTCACATATAAAACCAGTACCTAGATCGATTTCTAACAGACTGCAACTTAAGAATCCACCGTGATTATGTATAATGAATCCGATTTTCAACTACTTCATCTACATTGGAGTGCGTTCACGTAACATAGCCGTGTGTCATCGATAGCGTATTTGCACGCGGTCCTATTCAGATGTAATTTAACTTGGCTATACACACGCACCATCTCAAAATAGGCATGACAGACCAGAGCCAGCTTCTAACTGTTTTTGTATATTGTTTTTTGTGCTACCTCCGACTTGCTGAATTTCGCCTACAATAGCGGCGCCTGCTTCCGCCTCGTCTCAGCTCGCTGATTTTGATGAGTTTCGCTGTGGCATTGCGTGTGTGTGAGAGAATGAGTATTGTTTGTGTATCCCCCCCCCCCAGTAGCGTTAAGTCATGTATAATTTAGGCTGGGCACCGTCCGCATTAATCCATGTAAGAGAAGCATTTTTATTGTGTTAACGTAATTGGTTCCCCATTTTGCTTGCTGTCATAAAGGACGAGTACAAACTAATGCTGGAGAAAGACAAAGCTATGGCATATGTGTAAGCCAGGTTTACATACGGCTTAAAACAGAGGGTGTGGAGAAATCTGGTTACGACTGGGACGTATAAAATATTTGCTTTTACAGTAAACAGTCAGGGAGATTGGTCACGCGTTGGTGTACTGGCTGAAAATAGCGGAGCACAGAACGTCTTCTACGAGAAAAACGTGTTGCATTCTCGTTTGGAGAAGGGCTACATTGTATCCAAATGTGGAGGACTGGGTGTTGGAGCAGCCATTTGCAGAGTTACAAACGGATGGAATAATAATATCCAACAAGCAATCGTTTGCAATAGTCGTAAACCTAGTGTTCCGTAGGGAAATTACCTTAGGATTGTGTATCACAGGAGTTGGTATCGTACACGCATAGGAACGTAATGGAGTTCGAGAACATACCTTCCCCGTACCTTTCGAACTTCAGGCTGAAACGGAAATAGGAGACACCGATGTAAGTTAAAAATTAAATTGGACAAAATTAAAGTTACACCTAACAAGAGTAAAGAACGAGTTGTATTCAGTGTCTAGATGTATAACCTTGTTTCCTGTATGTAAACATGTACGCTAAATGAAATAAAAGTTTTGTGCTGTAAAACTTGTGTTCTTATTTACTATCTTAATAAAAATTCTACGAAAGCATAAGATTAAAGGTACTAGCTCTGTTATGCGAGAGGATTAGTATAGGACGTACGAATCTCCCAGTTTTTGCTTAGTATAAGCCGCATTTGGACATCAACCGAATACAAGAAGAAGTGGTTAGGGTTAAAGAGTTGTACAATAATGTGCTATTTTTTATTTTAAATGGTTCTTTGTATAGAATGATTACGCAAAAAGCATTTTTCGAATAACCTCTAGGTGTCTTACTAAATTAGGAACCAGTGGTTTGGAATTTCTCCGATCTGCGACTACTTTTGACCTAAAAAAGGGTTGTAATCCCGTTCTTTGTCGATGTGGTTACCTAAAATCTGTAATAGTTAGCATCTGCAACAGTTAATTGTTGTAAAGACTTATGGTTTATCGAGTAGAATGTTTCGGTCTTACAGGGTTTAGGAGAAGATACCAGAAGACAGGTTGCTTGTTGTCAGAGAGCAGTAACTCCCTCGGTAAAGTATCTGTTAGGGAGATGTAATTCTGTGTTGTTATATTCTACAGCTAAGCAAAGCGCTCGTTTAAATCGATGTTGCTCGGTACATTGCTGTATGGAGTGGGGTTTGACTTACTGTTGATTGGTTCATCTTGTATAAATTTCGTTCTTCTTCTTATAGATTTTCTAAAAATCTATGTTTCGTTTCTGTAATAGCTACATCGCAAATTAGCGCTCATCCTACTGTCTGTGTATAAAAGTTATAACGACTGCTGTAGTCATCTCCTATGGTACAAACATCGCTTGTGTCAGCTGCGAGGAAATGTTGCAGTATTTGTCGGTAATACGCATGTGTGCGGTTGTCTCTTTATGGGTTGTAAAGGCTGTCTTTATTCTGATGATGGTGTATTAAGAGCTATGGTATAGCTGTGGCATTTCGATCGTTTTTTATTCTTAAGTCTGTTGTTGTTACAATTAACGTAATTCTATCTTCGTAAAAATAGCTCTCGTGTATTCGGAATTTGGTGCTGTCAGGAAAAATTATACCGATAACCTCTCCAGGTCAGGTGCGAGCGTCGACTGGTATGTTTACATGTATAAGACGCACACGCTCCAAACCAGCGTCTAAGATGAGTCAACAGGTCCAGTCTCGCCTTCAGCCGAAAATAGCATGGAATGTGAGTATGCATGCTAGCTTGTGCGAAATATGTATTTCGAACTGTTTTGTCGTGTTATTCGATGCAATGCAGATGTGATCCACAATTGTGGAAATGTATATAGATACTTAGTAGCATGGTTATGTGCTATGGATGTGGGGTATTTATATCTTCTTTTATCTGTGTTTACGAATGGACGTCTCTCGGTAGCGTATCGGAGATGATTGCAGTGGTAAATTAATGTTCTTTGGTCGATAAGCACCGAGTTAGATAACTTAAAGAGGATTAGTTACCTACGTTGGGAGGCGCGTTTAATCGTATGTTTAGTCTCTAAAGGATTGCTCTTGGAGAACGATAAAAAAATCTGGAGTTTTATTAGTTCGAAATGGTGTAGCCTATTTTGCGTAGCTGCTTGTAATTATTATAAGAACTTGGCTTTGATGTAGATCTTTTCTTGTTAGCTGTTCTGTGCGTGTGCACGTCGATCATTTTCTTACACTGTGTTACAGATGTTTATCGAGAGTAATAATTTGTTAGAAGGAGTGGAATACGATGGTGGTTTGTGCGCGAATGCTCGTTAAATGCACGAGATATGTAGTCTATTGACTGATAGAAAGCGTTCCAGAAATATTGTCTGCCAGGCTATGCATTGAAACAAAGTTGTGGTTGGATGTTTGGGGCGGGTCAAGCAATCAATGCAGTTATTTGGTGGGAGAGATCGAAACTTTACGAAAATGCGCTGCGTCTGGGAGATCTTGTAACTTGTTTATGCGGAGTGTATGTGGAGGAACTTAGAGTTAGTACTGGGTTAGTGACGACTGTAAGGATAACCCTGCCTGGGTTGCGTTTGGAGGTTGTTACGGACGTATGTAGAGCTTGCAGCATGCTATTTGGGTCAAAAATTTTGTAATAAACGAGTTGGAATGGCTAGATCTGTTTGTTGTAGGTTAGTGTTGACTGCAGGTGTAGTTCTGTTACTTTGTTGGAAATGTTTGGCGCTTACAGAGAGTGCTGTAGGCTAGATGGGATGGAATTTAAGTAACAAAGTGTTGATATACTCCAAATACACGTCGCAGTAGAGCTCTAAAGAAGCCGACGTTGGTGGTTGTAATAAAACTTTGCAGTTTGTACGTTATCTGATCTTTCGTCGAAACATCGCCCTTTTAATCGTATGCTAGTGTTGTCTACTTTACGGCTGTTGTGCATTATGTTACTTAGAGGATATGCTTGCTGTAGTAAATCATAATTCTTTCTTCGAAAATCAACCTGTTTTATAAAACTCCTATAGTTTGGTAACTTAAAGTGCGCTAGTTGTAGCCAGTGGAGTGCGTGTTTGGTGAGGTATTGTTATAGATGTGCGGATCTACCTGCGTAGTAAATTGAGCAAGTTCGAAACTGCAAACGCTGGAGATAAGACGAAGTTACTATTTGTGGCTACTTTGTGGAATACGAGGGGGAAATATGTAGGTCCTGTGGGTATATATCTTATAAAGTGCAACTAATCGATGTTTTAGTTGAGGAGCTGCTATATATACTACAGCAGCTTCGTGTAGATGGCTTCTGTCGCCTTCTATCGCCTGGCTCAGCTTCATTAAATAAGTGCAATGCGCGCTATCGTTGTCAGAGTGGTGCGTCTGCAGAGGTCTTGCGTAGAAGGTTTTGATCATTTAGAGATGTAGCTTAGGTGTTTTTGGGAGATTTTGTTTAAACATTTAGCCCATGTTTATTTCATGTAGCCTGCCGAGAGAGCGCTCTGCGTTCTGGACGATTGTTAACGGTACTTGCAGATGTATATTTACACGCATTCCTAACAAAATTCAAATGTTTGTAGAGCTTATGGGACTTAACTACGGGGTCATCAGTCCCTAAACTTACAAACTACTTATGAACTAGCTAATACTAAGGACAGCACAAATATCCATGCCCGCGGGGGAATTCGAACCCCGATCGTAATGGCCGTGCAGACCGTGACTGACGCGCCGCAGTCCCCTCGCAGCCGGCCACTCCTAACAGTCTGGTGCTGACTGACAGAGCGGCTTTCGCTATGTTCGGTAAAATGCCTTGTGTGTTGGAAATCATTAGTGTCTATGCAGACGTTGTTCTAGATGTCAATGCCGATATTCGTTATTTCCACCAGTAAATTGGAATTCTTGTATAAACAATATGTCATCTTCTGCTGCTGCTGTTGTTGTTGTTTTAACGAAAAAGTGGTTGACATACAAGTTTGTAGCGTTTGTTACCGTTACATTCCGTTCGTTGGCTGTTACTTGCATCGTCTAAATGAAGAGATACATTTATTTTTCTTATAGGTCTAAGGTTGCGGTCGAGTTCCGAGACGGACCATTTATTTTTTTTTATTTATTTATTTTTTATTTATTTATTTATTTATTTATTTTTCTTTTTTGTTTGTAGTTCCAAAGGCCGGCCGCGGTGGCCGAGGGGACTGAGGCGCTCCAGTCACGGTCTGCACGGCCACTACGGTCGGGGGTTTGAATCCCCCCTCGGGCATGGATATTTGTGCCGTCCTTAGTGTTAGATAGTTCATAAGCATTTGATTCTTCAGTTTCTCCCGGCGTATTTGATGATCAAAATATCCACGGGTGTACTGCCGGTCTATAGTGTCCAACGGGCACAATATTTCGCACAAGTGACGACCTCATAAACCGTGACTCTGGCTATAATCTTAGCAAAGCTTGGGAACCAGCGATTGGGTTAATTAAGAGTAAATCTAGCAAACGTAACGAAGTGACGACCACGGCGGACAGAGCCCTCACACCGACGTCTTCTCAGACGCCGGCGCAATCTGTTCCACTGCGCGGCCGCGGCGCGGGGCGCGGACCGCGGAGGGGTCGCTCCGCGGGCCGAGGGTATTTAAATGGCCCGCTATCGGGCTAGAACCCAGTTCCCTTCGAGCAGCCGTAGCGTGCGGATCTCCGTGCCGGCGCGTTTCCAGGAGCTCAGTCCGTCAGTTCACCTGATGATGGCGACATGTATGATCGCCGAAATATTGTGCCCGTTGGACACTATAGACCGGCAGTACACCCGTGGATATTTTGATCAGTTCATAAGCAGTTTGTAAGTTTAGGGACTGATGACCCTGTAGTTAAGTCCCATAAGCTATACAAACATTTGAACATTTGTAGTTCCAAATGTTTGGCTCTGGTTAGAATTGTTTTTAAATAATTTGGACATCGAACGAGTATTTGTTAAGATGGATACATAAGTTTGTGGCGTTCGTTACCGATACAACCCCTGTATTATCCAATGTGCACTATTATTAAACATGTCTGTCGGCTGTTGTATATGTAGTCCATGCGAAGAGCTTGGAGAAAGAATGCTTAAAATAATAAAACGTTATGATATTTCTGTTTAAACATTTAGCATATGTTTATAGAAATGTTTTATGTAGCTTGCCGAGAGAACACTGTGTGTTTGTGGTCGCAATGGAGGTTGAGCTGTACTCAAATAACTCTTAACATGTCTAGACGTCTGAAAACAATAATTAAGAGCTGTGGTGGATAGTCTGGCTGCTGGCAGGGTCAGTTTGTTTACGAAACTCTCGTGTTATTCCCCTTAATTGTACTGTCCGAAGTACACGATAATAATTGACTCATTTTTTTCCTTCCAATGTAGGTGTATGTCTATAAGTCAGAACTTTCGTAAAAAAAAATTTTTAGGGGTGCGGGTTCGAGTCCCGGACTGGGTCGGTAATCTTCAGGGCTGTTGGTGGGGTGGAGGTGGGGGCGGTAGCGGGGGCGGGGGCGGCGGCTGTGCGCATGCAAGTGCTTACTTGTGGAGGCAGTTGTGATTGTTACTGATAAAAAAAAGAAAAACTTATTTTTTACAATTAAATTGACGTGTGACGTGCGGTATGTGGAATTTTTTTCCCCTTAAGGCATAACTCCAAACATATATCGCATAATTAGACTGTAAGGCGTAACTTCGAACATTTACGAAACATAAATAGACTGTGTAAGTGCGGATTGCAACCTGCACATAGTAATGTTCGTAAGTACGGAACTCGTGGCGGCGGCAGCGGTGGTTAATTTGATATGCAAATTAATTTTAGATCGCAACTTTTGGAGGTGGAGCATCTTCCCCAGCGTCTTGGGGCGGTGTGTGGACTAGGTGTGTGGGTGGGGGTGGAGGTAGCGCAAGTACAGACATGTCGGGCGGTGGACAGGTCTGGACCTGTCGGAGGTGCCGCCTGTCTGGCGCGGCGTGGGGGTCGAGGGGGTTGTTGTTCACTTGCAAGTGTTAAGTGCAAATACGTGTAACTTGTCAATCATCCTTAAGTGCGCTATTGTTCGAGTGCGGCGGCATCCTTTGATCTGCGGGCCGGCAATTGGCCGAGTGCGCGGCGGCCGAGGTGTGCCCAAGCCCAAGCAAAGCGGTACCCTGATCCAGTAGCGCTACTACTATACTACTAAACCACTGCTCCAGTGATTCGTGTGTTATCAGGTATCTCTCCATGTGCGTGTGGGGTTTGGCCGTGCAGAATGTCCGCGTGGTCTGAGGCATCGTGCTGACGATTGGACGGCCGTTCTCATCGGAAGTTCGAGTCCTCTCCCGGGCGTAGGTGTATGTGCTGTTCTTAGCGTAATTTAGTTTAAGTAGTTTGTAAGTCTAGGGACTGATGACCATAGCAGTTTAGTCCAATAGGTTTACAAACATTTGAACATTTTTATATGGATTTGGAAATGAAATTAACAGCAGACCATGCTGTAAAAAATGAACGTGCTTTCCCACAGACATCGACGGAAATAATGAAAATGCAACAGATCCCCTTAAACTTCGAAATTCACACAGTAAATTTTACATTCCCTGCATTCCTTCACCGAAGTAATGCCAAGAGCTAACTTGTATTGCTCGCCGTGGAGGTTCGAGTCCTCCCTAGGGCATGGGTGTGTGTGTTTGTCCTTAGGTTAGTTTACCTTAGTTTAAGTAGTTTGTAAGCTACGGACTGATGACCACGCTGTTTGGTCCGATAGAATTACAAACATTTGAACATTTTTGCTAACTTGTAGAAGACCATTTCCTCCTGTAATTATACAACTCATAAACTTTCTTTGGCTCATATTGTCGTCATTATTCTAGTGTTGCACATATCCTCATACTTCTCCCAACGTTGGCGCGGCAATACGTTTAATGGAGGGTGCCCAGATGCCCCGTTTTTTACAGGATCGTTCCTTATGTAGCCCGAAAAAACACATACAGGGGTAATTTGTCCAATTTTTTGTTAATCGCCTCGTTGTTGGTACTATGTAATGTTTCCACATGGTAAGCAGTTGTTCATTGGTTACTGGTTCAGAACATATCATTTAGATCTGTCGTTTTAAGCTATTAAGAGGCAGTAGTTGCATTAATTTTTCACATCAATGCCGAAAGGAATGTTTATTTTTAATGGCAGAAAAAACGGTAGTTTTCATTTCCGAAATTACAACAGCAAAGCGAGAAATTATTTTGAAGCTGAATAGAAGTGTTTCTCGGTTGTCAGTGAACGTCGATTTGAAGTTGGGCAACACACACGGCCCAGCTTTTCAGAGCAAAACTTCATGAAGTATGTCTTTGTGGCAAATCGTGAGAATACTTTCATTGTAAATGATGAAGTAAGTTTCTTCCTGCTGAGGAAGGCTTTTAAAAATGTTCAAATGTTTGTATAGTTTATGGGACTTAACTACGGGGTCATCAGTCCCTAAACTTACAACCTACTTACGAACTAGCTAATACTAAGGATGGCACAAATATCCATGCCAGAGGGGGATTCGAACCCCAGACCGTAGTGACCGTGCAGACCGTGACTGGAGCGCCTCAGTCCCCCCTGCCACTTCAGGCCTTTCCTCCTAACACCCATCACACCCTTAATAATTATGTACAAACCTGAAAAAAAATTAGCTAGTGTCACCGCTACTTTTACGATAAGGTAAAGTATAATACGTAGGCAAACGCTCCAGTCGTGGTCGATGGAAAAAAAATTAAATAAATAAATAGATAAAAATAAATAAATAAAATGAAATAAAAATCCTCCTCTGCATTGGCCCATAAAGATATATGTAGATTTATAATGGGAAAAAGGGAGAAATAAATAGTTGCTTCATGTATACTCTTTATTAGTATATATAGTTCTGCATTTTTTATAGAAAATAATGCCGTTCCACAACCGGCGTAAAAACAAAATAAAGAGGTCGTCGCATTACGACATGGTGCGTTCCAAGGGAGGTCTAGCTGCGGATTATCAATGAACGTCTTCTCGATTTATTTCAAAAATGTTCAAATGTTTGTATAGTCTATGGGACTTAACTACCGGGTCATCAGTCCCTAAACTTACAAACTACTTATCAACTACTTACGAACTAGGACGGCACAAATATCCATGCCCGAGGAGGGATTCGAACCCCCGACCGTAGTGGCCGTGTAGACCGTGACTGGAGCGCCTCAGTCTCCTCGGCCACCGCGGCCGGCCGATTTATTTCGTTGCCGGTTGTAGTTCAATCAGTGCTTCTGACGTTCTTGGGTCAACTTCTCTTTTCATCAATATTCCAGCTGCGAGGCGGGTTATGGAACGTACTCCAAAGAAAATTGGAAAATATTCGCGGTTTTTGGGGTTCCTCACTATTGCACAGTGTCGCTCGTTTATATAGTTCCAAAAATCAAGCACAGTCTTCTCTCCATCGCCGAACAAATAGTGTGCAGCGTGTGGCCACATATCCATTTAACAGAATTAGTTTTCGCTCTCGGGTAATGCGAATCTTCTGGAAAGAGAAGCGATTTGGCAGTTATCATTTCGGGAGTTGTGCGTGCGAAGAAAGCCAGTACCTGGCGCACCAAATACCAAACATCCTTCGCCAATCCACAATCAAGGCGATGTTCATCTGTATCCATTACTCCGTAGGTGATACAAAAAGGAGAGTTCGCAAGATGAATTCGGTGGAGGCGATACTGGTACACCTGCTTCCCGTTGACTGTGATGTATCACGCAGACTGGACGTCCGTGTCAAAGAGAGGGCGCGCTCACCGCCCGCCACACAACACGCCAGTTAATATGGCGGTATTTGGATTCTATCACGTTCGGGGCTCTGCTCAGTTCCATGGTGCTGTATATTGCCCTCGCCGATATAATTGTGTGTGTGGTAGTGCGGTATGGATGTAGCTGAGGTCGAGGAAGAATTGCCCGAAATAATAGAAAGGGGCTGGAATGTCGGATAGTGGTATTGGAGGGGTGAGGGAGATCGGCCTTAAGGCCTCTAGCAGCAGGCTTGTAAGACTCGTCAGACACTGTCGCCATATCTTCATGTGAGAACTTACAAATAAGGCCCGTGCTCTGTCTGGAACGTGACAAAGTCCTAAACCTCCTCTGTTCCTTCTTGGTAATGTGAGGGAGTCGTAACGAATCTTGAAGAGCATACCGGTACTTACAAAAGACCCCATAGCCGCCAGCATGCTGCGGGCCAGATATGGCGGGATCGGAAGTGTCTGCAAAACATGGGGGATGCGCGACGCCAAATAGACGTTAGCATATCGCGCCCGTTGCAGTATGTCTAGTGTTCTAAGACGGTGGTCACCTATCTCTGCCCTAATCTGTTGCAATAGGCGCCTACTGTTGAGGGCAATCGTCCTCCGCAGGTCAGTTGCAAAATCAATGCCCAAACAGTGTATTGTGCCTGTTATTGTCAACGGGGCCACGCACCTATCGGGCAGTGCGTCACCTATAGATAGAGCGTGCGATTTGTGTACATTCAGTTCACTGCTGGATGCTGCGCCGTAGGTCGCCACCCATGCCAAAGCTGCACGGACATCGCCTTCGCCACGAAGAAAGAGAACCAGATCGTCGGCATAGGCAGTGCAGCAAAAAGTGTGTCCACCGAGTGTCATCCCTGTCAGGCGTTGTCGAAAGCCACAGAGCAGCGGTTCCAAACCGAGGGCGTACAATATCGTTGATAGGGGGCACCCCTGTCGCAGCGATTTCTGGATGAGGATCGGCGGTGTGAGGCGTCCATTGTACAATACTCTTGATGTCGCACCGTAAAGGAGACGCACCAATAACTTTACGATGGTCTCGGGATAACCCATCTGTTGCATTACCACCTTTAAAAATGCGTGGTCGACTCTGTCAAAAGCTTGGTTGAAATCGACGCAGGCCAAAACTCCAGGCATTTTTATATGCCTTGGCAAGTGCGATCACATCGCGATACCGGCAGAGGGCAGCACGAATGTTATGACTGCCACCTAAAGATGCTTGATCCTGAGAAACAACGTATCGGACCGTGTGCTTGAGTCGTGCTGCCAACAGTCGAGTGAAGATTTTCATGTCGCTATTCAGTAAGGTCAAGGGGCGGTACTCGCTGATGTTGGTCCCACCTCGTGGTTTGTGTACAGGTATGATCAGCCCTTCGAAAAATGTCTCAGGGATCTGCACCGTAGGGGACATGAGATCGCGGCAGATATCCGTCCAGACTGGTACCAGCAGTTGTTGAAACGTCCTGTAGAACTCCAGAGGGAGGCCGTCAGGGCCCGGCGACTTAATGTCGGGTCCCATCCATATCGCTTCAGTGACTTCCTTCTCTGTTATATCGGCTGTCAGTTCAGTGGCCGCAGCTTGTGGAATTTTGCCGTATGTGAGCTGGGATACCGCTTCGATTACTTCTGGGGGGTGGCGGAGCTCTGAGTACAGCTGCGTATAGTGAGCGTGAAGGACATGTCCTATATCTCGCTGGGTGTCGTACCGTCCTCTGTCTGTAGTCAGCACATGTATCAAGGCCCTTCGTCGACACCGTCGTTCTGCGATGATATGGTGCATGGACGGACTCTCCTGAGCTACTCTGTCTTGAGTACGGGCACTGACGATCGTTCCTTCAAGATGCTGGCACGTAAATATGATGATTTGGGCTTTGGCGTGATTCACCATAGTCTGCCTCGCAGGTGAATATGACATTGTGGTACATTCCCTTAAAATATTGAAGTAAAAGTCCTTCGTATGTCGCCTCCATGCCGCTACGTCTCTCCCATAGCCTATCAAGGTCTTCCGCAGGGCAGGCTTAGCGCAGTGTAACCACCAAGCAAGGGCAGACTGGTAGGCGCCGCGTCGGCATATGTAGTTGTTCTATGTGTTCTCTACGAGCTGCCGACATTCTCTAGAGGCAAGATGGGTCACATTCAGCTTCCATGGACCACGGCTGTGCCATATTTTCTGACATCTGAGGGTAAGGTCGCAAATATAGGTTTCGTGGTCAGAAAACACTACAGGACATACTTCGACTGCTCTCGTCCCCCTGACAATGGAACGCTAGATGTAAATCCTATCAATGCGGCTAGACGAATGGCTGATATAATTCGTAAAGCCAGGCCGGTCGCCATGAACATGTTCCCATGAATCCACCAACCGAAGATTGTGGACAATTGCTCCGACTTCCATGCACGGAGAGTGACGAGGTAATTCATCCTTCGGAGCTTGAGTAGAGTTGAAATCCCCTCCTACTATCAAGGCGTTTTGTTGTCCCACAAAGAGGGGTGTGATCGCTTCTGCGAAGAAGGTGGATCGTTCGCGACGTCGTCCCGATCCCGACGGCGCATAGACGTTAATGATTCGAACTCCTTGGACAGTGATAGCCATCCCTCTGGCGTCAGGAAGATACTCGACATCTTCAGCAAGAAGACCTTCACGGAGGATGATCGCCACTCCACTGCCAGTGGCAGACGCATGGGAGATGCAGGTCGTGTATCCGTAGGGTTCTGTGAAGTCTTCTACATGCACCTCTTGAAGGAGGGCAATGTCGATGTCCGCTGCATTGAGCATATCCTGTAGCATGGCCAATTTATGGCGTGCACGTATGTTATTGATGTTAACAGTAGCGATCCGGTATGTCTGCCCACCTGGTCCTTCTATTGAGTTGTTCAGTACATCGTCGTCAGGCGGATGCGGCGGCGCCATGGAAGCTGTTGGTGCAGCCTCAGTCATTCTGATAGGGGAGTGCTGGATGCAGCCGAGGGAGCACTTCTACCCTAGGCACCCTCAAGGTCTTCCGCTTCATCCTCGATATCGTCTGCCCAAACGTCAGACGTGAAACGTCGTAGTTGTGGAGGGGACGATTCATCGTGAGTCTCATGTTGGTGTTCAGTAGCAGATGAAGTTGAATCGGAGACAGGAGCAGGTGTTGTTGTCGCTGCTGTATTGTGAAGTGCCAGACGGGGAGTGATGCCACCGGACACCTGAGAGGCAGAGTCAGTTGCTTCATCCGACGTCGGTTCCTCATCCTTATCTTGCGTCTGATCATCAGAAGGCGAATGGCGCCTCTTCTTGCGTTTCCGCGGGGAGCGCTGTTTGCGAACGTGGTGTTCCGTATCGGAGGTCGGTCGGCAGTCATCTGACGCCGTCCCCATAGGGGTGAAGGCAGACGTCGGTACTACATCAGTTTCGACATCCATCTTCTCAAGAGTGCCAGTCTGGTGGTGTGGTAGGTCGGTGCCTTCAGGATTTTCGGCCGGATGTAAGAGCGAGGACTGTACGTTGGCCGTCGTCTTGTAGTCTGTTGTCGATTGCTGCACTGCTGTTGGGTCTTTTGTAACAACGTCATTAGGCACTACCGGTGATGTGGCGTCCATCTCCTCCACCTGAGACACCTCATTATTCGTTAGTGGTACACGATCGGACGTGGACGTAGTTTCCTGTTTGTCCTCATTTCCTTGGTGCGCTACTGCGTTCAGCGAGGGTTCATTAACGTACATCGGCACAGGTTGCTGGAGAGCCTGAACATACGTCACCGGAAGAGTCGTCGGTACAGATGGGAGCTGTTCATCCCCAGGTGGCAACTGTGTGATCCTGCGCTGCATGCACTGGGAACGAAGGTGTCCTTCTTGTCCACAGCCTGAACACGTCTTCGGCTGGCCGTCATAAATTATTATTGCACGGCATCCACCGATGGTCAGATAAGATGGAACATGTTTTTTTCAGTTCAATACGTACTTGCTGCACCCCATTGAGCACGGGGTATGTGGTAAACTGCGCCCATTTTTCAGCTTCGTTACTGATCACATGCCCATAAGGTCGAAGCGCGAAAATCACTGTTTCTTCTGGCACCTCAAAGGGAAGTTCAAACACCTTTATCGTGCAGAGACCCGTGTGTTCAATCGTCACTTCACCAATATGTCCGTCCGAGTGACGGAACTTCGGTCCACTTTTGGTCGCGTTCAGAATTCTCTCACAGACCGCGTCGTTGATGAGCTTTAAGTACACCACACTGCTCACTATCGAAAAGTGAATACCTACAACTTCGCTACAGGCAACTTTCACGTCATCTCTAATAAACTGTTCGACGTCAAGTGCCTTCGGTCGTGGATATGCTTTCGAAAAACTGATCTTAAAGGTCGAATGTTTCCAGGTTTGAGCCATGCTTGATCTATCGAGGAAGTCGCGCAGAGACGGCTGAGTTACGTAAGCAACCTCAGGCGCGAGGCACTGCGGCGGGACGTAAACACGCCATCCGCACCGCCGCGCTGCCTGACGCGGACTGTCGGCCACCGCGGCCGTCGAGGAAGGCTTTCTTGTTTTCCATGCCACGAAATATATTGTTGCCTCCGGTCAATATAGTGCACTAAGTAAACGGCATAACTGAAGACTGGGATACTACTCGTCAGCTTTGACCCATGACGTCGTCAACATGTCGGTAAACCCATATACGGGATGTCTTAATACTCGTGTGTTGTAGATAAAAAAATAATCTGGAGTTATCCTCGTAAATAACAGAATGTACCATCGATCACAGGTCTCAGCCAAAAATTCGCGCCGTTGGCCCTCACATGCGGAAAAAAAAACAAAAACAAAAAAACAAACAGGTAAAAAGAAAAAACACACACACGCCTCTAACCTAACCTATATCTTACCATCAGACAGCAGCTACACATCACTTTTAAACCCAAAATATTAATCTCTTCTCTTTGTAAACAAACTATCGTCTGTAACACAGCCACCACATAATTACTCACGCATTGTACAAACACGTACGCACCTCAAAACTATCGTGTTGCGATGACATCACGGGCCAAAGCTGACGGGCGGTATCCCCGTAAACAATGTTAAAAATGTATGTGAAGCGGTAAAGCACGAATTTCGAAATGGTGTCTTGGTTTAGTATTGAAAGTGTTAAGGATATAATAATAAGTAAGACTCATGTTTTTAGGGTACTTCAAATCAAGTGTTCATTTTTACAGAACAGTATTTCGAATTATCTTACTCTTGAATGAGATCCATTTCCTGAAAAATACAGTTGACAGTGTGAAAAATAAGTAACCTTTGTACAAGATAATAACTTTCAGCGATAATGAAAGATGTCGTTATATGAAATTGACATATTGTGTTTGCATGTGACAACTAAAAAATATTTACGCCATTAGTAACGCAACGTATTTTTACGCTTTTTTTAAGTGCGAGTTTTAACTAAAAGGTATGGTGATGTATGTAGCAGTAGTATGGGCTAAATATTTGAACTAAATTCTATTTTACTGATACAGTATTTACGAAACGTTTCATAGAATAACGTTATATATGAATGCAGTGGTCATTTTATCACTTGTAACATAGGATGCAACGAAAATTTTGTTAAAAAGCATAACGATGAACTAAGTGCAGAGTTAAACAGTTGCTAAATTGTGTGATCTAGTAATTATAGAAACTAAATGGAATTTCTGAAATCACGAAGATGGGAACTGAGGGTATACATTCTCAGTGTCGTATAGAAAATATAAAACCACGGCCAGTATTCATTTGCAGGCCCCTGCTCTGAAGAACTCCTTTGCGGAATGTAGTTCCTTTCATACTGACCATGCTAATGCAGAATTACCACCAGTTTCTCGCCCTCTACAGTTCCGATGTTGGAAATTTTCTAGTTTGTAAAGGAAAAAATATGTCTCTAACACCACATCCCATAGCAAATAATAAAACATGTGTATTGTAAATATCTAACCAGCATCAAATAGTACGACAATCATCAATAAATGTATTGATTTAGAAAAGAAAATCCAATATCAGTATCCCATTACAGAACTCGAAAGCAGAAGCTTCCCAGCTTGTAGATGTATTTTAAGATAGCAGTATAATGACGTGGTATGGCGACCTGGGTTCGAGTCCACCTGGTGGACTTTCGTCATGGCTCGGTGTGCCGGCCAGCCTGGGTGTGGTTTTTAGGCGGTTATGTACATTCCACTTGGTGAATACTATGCTGGTACCCAAGTTCTGCCTCAGTTGTACGATTCACAAACATTTAGAAAATAATTTCTATACTATTTCACATGTATAACACTCTACTCACACAAGCGGGAACACAAATTTCCTCCAAGGGGGCGAGGGCGGATAGGTTGACAACAGGAAGGGCATCTTCTCACTCCTTAATTACCATTCGAATCCATAGCAACAATGCTTATCCCGCAACATGTGCGATAAAGGCAACAATGAAAAGAACAATCATGAAGACTACCCGGTAGAGCCGGCCGCGGTGGCCGATGGGACTGAGGCGCTCCAGTCATGGTCTGCACGGCCACTACGGGCGGGGGTTCGAATCCCCCCTCGGGCATGGATATTTGTGCCGTCCTAGTTCGTAAGTAGTTCATAAGTAGTTTGTAAGTTTAGGGACTGATGACCCCGTAGTTAAGTCCCATAAGCTTAACAAACATTTGAACATTTGAACTACCCGGTAGATATCAAAGGAAAAGATGATACACACTTGGTGGGTTTCTTCTCCCAGAGCAGAATGAAGAGTAGTAAGTAAGAGATTCCGAATTTGATTATGGTCTTTGGTGGCCATCTGCTATAGTGCAGTTTCCTCTGTTAACCACCTGTGAATTTATAAACGCTTTCAGTTGATTACATTTAATTCTCGACTACATGCCATTCCACCCCTCACACAACGCGTGACCATTAATACATCAGGTTTCAAATAAGTGTTAACATTTTTTATATATGTATACACATCAACACAAGGATGGCTTACTCTAAGTAATGTGCAAACTCAGATGATATTAAAATGTGAGATACTACTTCCTTCAGCGAAATCTATAGTACGTTTGCATAATGCGAATTTCTTATATTATGAGGCAACTTCAATTACTTGTTCGAAGCAATTTCTGTCACAGAATAGCACAATTTCTATTACAGTTTGGTGAAAATTCTGTTACACTGTAGGGCTATTTCTGTTTCACGATGGGGCAATTCTTCACAGTGTGGGGCAGATATTGTAACAGTTTGGAGCAATTCTATCACAGTATCGGGTACTTTTTGTTATTTTGTAACAACTAGCCACGAACACATAGAAAGGCAGAATTTAGGGTGTAATTTGTAATGACACCTGAATATCCATGCCTGTTGCTAATGTATTAAAAACTACTACTTTTTGTCTAGCACTATATGTAGGTGCTCCACAACCAACTATGACTGAAGATCACGCTTCTAAGAACAACAGTATAATACCTCCAAAGTGGGAACAAATGAATAAGAAAAAGTGTCCATACATGTCCTCAGTAAAAATCACGAAGGTAATCCATTAGATGAAGAACTCATTTCTGCAACTTCTCACATACATCCAGGACCAGAAAAGACACAGTAGAGACAGTACACAGAGTATATTAAAAAAAAAAAAAGATTGGAGCCCCCCCCCTCCCCCCAGATGAGAGGCCCACCCGAGTGGGTCCGCCACCACTCCCTCAGTGAATCACTAAGCAAGGACAGGCCGAAGCCGAAATCAAGGATGTCAGTGGTTTGGGCACCGATGCCAGGGAGAAAAATCAGCCCCATTCGTTCAGGGTCCGGCGGCAAAATCCAAGACGGTAGCAATTCAGGGGAAAACCCACCCCCATCCCGCCATAGGCCCATGGCAAAATCCAAGTTGAACAGAGGATGATTGACATTGAACATAAAATTGCACTTAACAAGCGCTTGGAATCTTGAAAGCAGCATGGACAATTGACCGACCCCAACCCTCCTCCCTTGGACCATCCCCAACATTCACCCCCCCCCCCCCAGGTACATGCTCCCTGCCACTTGCTGATAAAATTGAATTTTTAATTTTCCTCGACCGCTAGTGACAATAGCCCAATTATTTTTGAAGGGAAAACTTATTAGGTCCACCACCAGATGTCCGCACCACAACCCCTCACCATGCCCCTCCCCTCCCCTTCCCAACTACGGAATTGACATTGAACACAGCACACTGTTAAAAAACAAGCACTGAAACCCCATAGGGATGGGGAAGGGAAGAGAGGTGCAGAGGAGTGGGAAAGTGAGAGGGGGAGAGGGGGAGAGGAAGAGGAAATTGGGAGGTTGGAGGGTGTAAGGACTCCAAGGGATGGGAAAGGGGAGGAAGAGCCAAGCAAGGGAGGGAGAGGAAGATAGGGGGGGGGGGAAGGGACTTAATGTGGATAGATGTCATCAGGTTGGAGGGCGTTATCTAGCAGAGGAAGTTGACGGTAGTTACCTACAGAAAGGTTGTGGAGAGTATGCAGGTGGAGGGAGGGATGACTTGGTAGTAGCATGGCAGAGGCTCAGGAATCAATAGGAGGTGGGGAAACCATTGGGTGATGAGATTAAATCTTGCAGGAAACGTAGAGGATGTGGATGTGCTCCAGGAATTTGAGGAGGGGTGGGAAAGGAATGAGGTCACATAGGATCTGTGTGGAGGAAAGGAGGTGCGTGCAATAAGCGAGGGGGAGGATGTGGCGGTCAAGGAGCTGAAGGGATTGCTTGTGGACAGGAGGTGTGGAAACCCAAGAGTGCTGGAAACTACACAAGAGAGGACACAGTAAGCTATATAGGATGGTGTAGGGGTTGAGCCCCCATGTCTGACCGGAGAGGAGCTTGAGCAGGTTAAGGTGCGAGAGGGCACTCTGACAGGCTGTTTGAAGGTGAGATTTCCAAGAAAGGGAGCGGTCAAGGCCTAGGTATTTACGGGGTTTTGGTCTGAGCGATGGTACAGTCACAATGAGTATGGCAAAGGTCTCAGTGGTGGAAGGAGCGGGTGGTGTGACCTATGATGATTGCCTGAGATTTGGTAAGGTTGACAGCAAGGAGCCACTGGTTACAATAGGTGGAGAATTCTGAGACATGAGACTGGAGCAGGTGTTGGGAGTGAGCGAGGGATGGGGTAAGGACTAGAAATGGGGTGTATTCAGCAGACTGTAAGAGATGGATGGGAAGCTGAGGTTCCTGCATGTTATCCGAGTTAATTATGTAGAAGAGGAGGGAAAGGATGGAGCCCTGCGGCACCCCAGCAGAGAGGTAGAACAAACGAGAGTTGGAATTGTTAACAGTGACATAGGATGGGAGGTGGGCGTGAAAGGAAGCGATGAAGCAGAGGTAATTAATAAGAAGAGTGTAGGTTTGGACTTCAGAAAAGAGACCGGAATGCCATACTCGGTGGTAGGCCTTCTCAATGTTGAGTGAGACAAATATGGTGACTCGACGAGAATTCATCTGAATGGAGAGGGGGTGGATGAGGTGGAGGAGCTGATCATTGACAGAGAAGGATGGTCGGAAGCCACATTGGGATAGGAAAAGGAGGTGGTGTTGACAAAGATGTTGGTGGGCATGGCATAAGAGGATAGTTTGCCAGAAACGTTTTGAACACTGAGGTGAGGCTGATAATACGATAGGACGAGAAATCAGTGCGTGGCTTACCAGGTTTAGGGAACGAGAGGATGCGAGAAGTCTTCCACAGGTTGGGACAGAAGCTGGTGTAGAAAATAATAGTGTACTGGGAACCAACGGTGATATTGAAAGAAGAGGGACAGGTATGAAGATGCATGTACATTAGGCGGTAGTGACCAGGGGCGGTGTGTAGTGTAGATTAAATGTCAATGGCAGTGATATGTGTGTTAAATTCTGAGGGGGAGATGTGGTACAAATACTGGAAGCGAGGGGCGAGCAGAGGGACAGAGATGTTGATATGCTTGTGTACATTGGAAAAGAGGGAATAATCAAACCATGGATTGTCGAGGATGGAGAAGACATCAGAAAGGTAACTTTCGAATTGTTCTGCCCTACCGGCATTCTCAAGAAAAGTAAGGTCATTGTGAAGGAGTGGGTAGTTAGGAGACTGCCAGTAACGCAGCAGAAGGCTTATCATGTGGCGTTGCATTTGCCTGTGGTGGTGGAGAGTACCTGATCACTGGTCCACAGGAAGGAGCGATAGAGTCCACAGGATTCACAGAGAAGGAGCACAGCCTGTGGAGGTAGGGTGAGACTGTTTGGAAGAATGGCTTTGGTAGGAATGTGGGCTTGGATGGCATCAGCAATAATGTGGAGAAGGAAGGATGCAGTGTGGTCAATGTCAGCAGGGGTGTACAGAGGTAGGGGGTGGCCGGCAATCATTGAGTCAATGGATTGATGATAGGCATCCCAGTCAGTGTGGGAGTAGTCATGGACAATCTTTGGAGGGGTTTTTGGGATGAGAAGCATGGACCCGGTGGCAACAGGGGTCTATAGTGAGGAGAATGGTGGCATGGTCATTGCCAATGAGGTCAAGAACAACTGCCTCTAGGCGGTCCAGGAGATAAGGAGAGGCGAGGAACATATTGCAGGTGGTGTTGCTTTCAGGGCGAGTGGGTTTTGGGATAGGGGAGACAAAACGACGCCACTGCTGTAGTACAGCAGCAGGACAGGAAGAAAGATTGAGGTTGGTGGCAACAATGGTTATGTAGGTACCGTCATTGTGAGAGAGGAAATCATAGGGGAGGTTAGCAGTGCTGTAGACATAGATGGTGGCTAGGGTAATGGTGAGTGAGGGGAGAAAGAGGATGAGATGTTCAATAGGATCATTCAGGAGAGGTTGTGGTCAGACAGGGTGACAGCAGAGGTGGCCAATCGCCACACCACTTTGAGAGAGAGGTGGGGGACCATCTGTTTGGTGGAGGAGGTAAGGAATGGTGCTGATGGAATGGTGGGTTTTGAGGAAGGTATCATTAAGGAGAAAGGCATCCATGAAATGGTAGGAGAGGGTATGGTTGAACAGGGGTTTGTTGGCAGGGAAGGATCGGAAAGGGTGTAGTACGAGAGTACCATAGGGGACTCTAGGGGGGAGAGGGAGGGAGAGGCGTGACAGGAAAAGTGTTACAGGTGTGCTTTATATGCAGGTAATGTTTCGGAAGGTGAAATGTGAGTGGTTATGTGAGAAAGTGCCGATGATTCTGAGTTGGAATACGGAGTGGGTGGCAAGGGCTATCTGTTGGAGGGTATGGAGACATTGGAAGTGCTGGATATTCTGGAGGACCATGGTGACAAAGTGGATAACGTCCCCCACGGTGGGGAGGGGACAGAGGGAGTTGTTGGGGTAAATGGGGGGATTGGTGGGGTGGACGGGGACTATTAGTTGGGAGTAATGGGAGTGGGGCAAGCCTGACATATGTAGGAATATGTTGGGTGGGGGCCACCACAGGTGTTGTAGGTGGGAGGGGAGGTGAGGTGCTGAAGGTGGGAGGAAGTGCGTTGACTAACAGTGGGGACAGGTGGGGGGTTGCGACAATTCTGAGTTAGGTGATTGTTATGGACAAGACATCATCCACAATGATGGGATTGAGGGGGAGGGACTTAAGGATAAACGTTGCAAGGGCAGTCGATGGAGGATGTGCACTCCATAGAGATTCGCATTAGGAAAGGTACGGTGATCATGGCAGTGAGGGTGGGTGAGGAGTGGTGAGGTTGCGGTTGGGGAGGCTTGGAAGAGGTGATGTATGTGGTGATGGTGGCGTGGGGTTCAAAATGGACTTGAGAGACAGTGCCGTACATCAGTGTGGAAGGTGGAGGAGGTGGATTTAATAAAAACAGAGTCCTTATGGGGGCTTAGACTGGAGATGGGAGCAGACGGGAAGTCCTTTCATACTTCCAGGGATAGGGTTCTGTTATCTAGAAAATGGGAGTCTGGTTGGGAGAGGATATACATGTAGATTTCGGGGAGGAGGTGGAAGTGGGTAGGGTGTGGTCTACATGGGAAGAGTAGCATAAGCTGGAGGAGCAGAGGCGGTGGTGGAGGGGGCTTTTTTGAGAAGGATACAGGCATGCTTCATGCTGGAGTGCTTCAACGACTTGGTGGATTTTTTGGAGGTGGTGGGAGCAGGAAGAATTTGGAGGATATGTTGGATGGGGATCTGGCGGGGAGCAGGGCCAGGCTGCTGAGGCTTAAAGCTGGGCCATGGTGGCGTGATGTGTGGTGATACGAGCAGGGGAAAGATGGAGAAAATCGTGGGGAGCAGTGAGGTGAATGGCGATGTGCTGAAGGTGGAAGGGAGCGGAATGGGCGACTCGGACAGGAGAGGAAGAAAAGGGGGTTGCGGATAAAATTACTGAGATGTGGATCTGGGCAGGGGAAATGATCAAGTCACTCCACGTAATTGTGGTAGTGGCCTGGCCTGGGAGGGGGGCGTGTAAGAGATGGTGGTAGTGGTAGTGGGCGGTAAATCCATAAAGGAAGTTAAAATGGGTAAAGGAAGGTAAAAGCAGAAAAGAAGTTCATACGATCTCTAAGATCTCGAAGACAACGACTGCGACTGTGGTGTCGATGATTGAGACTACGGCGGTGGTGGGGTGGCAGCGGTGGTCCCAGGCCACGTAGGGCAGCGTGGAGGACCGGTGGCAGCGGTGAAGTCGGTTGGGGGGGCCTGGAACAGCTCACACCAGGAGAGAGTTTAACGTTCCGTCGACAGCATGGTCATTAGAGCTCACACCAGGAGGCAACAAAGGTGACCGAGGAGCAGGGCAGCGACCACGGCCGCGTGGGACTGGGCGATGACCAGCGGCGTGACCGGGAAATGTCCAGTAGCTGAACTACGTAACGACCAGCGATGATCAGGATAGAATAGAAGGACCAGGATCCGGAAAGCCAACTGTAGTAACAGAGATTAGCCTGTAATATTTTCAACTGGGTGTTGGATGGACTTACTCCCTTTTTTTCTTCATTGTCATTTCAGTTCCCCTAAAAGGGACAGCCGGTTAGCACACACAGGTGTTCTTCAGCCAAGAGAGTTATAAAAATACAAACGAGTATACAAGGAAAGTAAAGGTGATAATATTAGGTGATAATTAAAATGTACAGGATGACAGTGTTGGAGAAAATTACATGAGTTTAAAAATGGAGCAAAGAATGCAGTCTTTTGAACATGGACATGGTGACCAAATGAAGATAAGGAAAAGTACATAAAAGAGACTCAGAGACCACATAGCACAGAAAACACAATGTGTCGGCTATGGGTTGGCGAATCACTGTTCATTAAAATAAAATTCCACATTGAGATGACACCAAATTCTTGTAACACACATTAAAGCACCGAAGATCATAGATGGGTGGAGAGGGGGGAAAGGGGGAGGGGGTGGTGGAGAAACGCAGTTGATTTAAAACACACTCGGCGTCTCCTGCAGGTTGGCCGTTTGCAATCAGTTTTTAAAAACCACACTTTGTAAAACACATGTGGATCTAGCACCAGCACAAAACGATGGCACAGAATGAGAGGGCTGGGAGCTAGGTGGTGGTGGGGGGAGGGGCGGGAAGATAAGCGAAGGGAGGGGAACAGGGAGGAGCCCTAGGGCCATTGGAGGAAAGTGTGGCAGGATGTTCCAGGAAGACTGGAAGGGTGGGAGAGTGGAGGGATGCCGGAGGCACAGGGGAGAGAGGAGTGGGTAGGAGAGACAGGAGGGATGGGGCCCTCTGGCAGGGGTAGGTGGAGGCAGCAGCTGGTAGGAAGGATAAATGTCAGGGTAGAGGGCATCATCCGGGAGGGGGAGGGGGAAATAAGTGGCCACAGGAGAGAATACGGAGGGTGGACAGGTGGAAGGTGGGGAGAACACAATAGGGGAGGCATGGCAGCGAACAAGGATCTGTGAGGAGGGGATGGACGAGAGGATTTGGTGGGTCTAATATGAAGGAAAAGTAGCCGAGGTGGAGATGTCCAATAAAGAGGACAAAGTGGGGAGAGGGGATGTGGTCATAGAGGATTCATGTGGGGAAAGGGGGATAAAGGGGTAGATGGAAAGCGAGGTGAAGTGCATGATGTTCTAGGATCTCAAGGGATTTGTTGAAGGATGAGGGGACGGAGATCCAGGTGGGATGGGCTACACAAAGGATGGGGTAGATGAAGAATTTGTATGTGTAATGGACCGTGGAAGTGTGTAGACCCCAGGTTCGGCCAACGAGGAGTTTCAGAAGGCGGAGGTGGAAGCGAGCTTTATCTTGTATCTGTATAGTGCAGAGGTGGGGAGTCCAGGAGAGGGAACGATCTATTGTTAATCCTAGCTATTTAAGGGTGGGGGTAAGGCAGACGGGTAAACCATGTAGCATGAGGTAAAAGTCTTGGGGACGAAAGGAAAGGGTGGTTCGACCTACAATGATTGCTTGGGTTTTGGTGAGATTGATAGAAAGGAGCCACTGGTTACTCCAAGTGGCAAAGAAGTTAAGGTGTTGTTGGAGGAGACGATTGGACCAGGCAAGGGTGGGAGCTAAGGTGAGGAAAGCGGTTTAATCAGCATACTGGAAGAGGTGGGCAGGAGGGGCAGGCTTTGACATGTCAGAGGTGTAGAGGAGATATAGGAAGGGAGATAGGACATAACCTTGGGGGATGTCGGCTGAGGAATAGAAGAGACGGGATTCAGAATTATGTACTGTGACATAGGTAGAACGACTGGAAATAAATGAGGGAATGACCTGGACGAGGTTGATGGGAAGTGCATAGGTCTGGAGTTTGAAGAGCAGGCCAGGATGCCAGACCCGGTCATAGGCCCTTTACAGGTCCAAGGAGACAAAGATAGCTGCAGGGTGGGAACTGAGCTGGAGGGAGAGGAGTTGGGTAAGGTGGAGGTGTTGGTCGTCTGATGAGAAGGAAGGTTGAAAGCCACAATGTATGTCAGGTAGAAGGTGATGAATACAGAGATGGTGGTGGATGTATCGACAAAGAATAGTTTCAAAGACCTTGCTGAACACTGGGGTGAGGTAGATGGGGCGGTAAGGGTGTGCGTCAGATGGAGGTTTATTTGGTTTGAGGAACATGAGGACATGGGACGTTGTCTACAGGCTGGAATAGAAGCCAGTGTAAAGGATGGTACTGTAGAGAGTAGCCAAGGTGCTGAGGAATGGTAGGAGGCATTCCTTGAGGTGGTAGTAGGTGATGTGGTCGTGGCCAGGAGCTGTGGTACATTTGATGCGTAGTATTGGGTGTTAAGGTCGGAGGGGGGAGGGGGGTATGTAGTTCTGGTATTGGAAGCTAGGAGCTAGTGGTGGGATTGAGACGTCTGGTTTTGCATTGACGTCAGGGAATAGGGAATAACAAAGTATGGGTTATCAGGGATTGAGAAGACTTCAGAGAGGAAGGAGGTAATAGGTATTTCCGGTGTAGAGAAGCAGCTGAGGGAGCTAAATACGAAAACTTCTGCTGGTCCGGATGGAATACCAGTTCGGTTTTACAAAGAGTATGCTGCGGCATTGGCCCCCTACTTAGCTTGCATTTATCGCGAATCTTTAATTCAGCGCAAAGTTCCTAGTGATTGGAAAAAAGCGCAGGTGAATCCCATTTATAAGAAAGGAAAGAGAACTGACCCACACAATTATAAGACAATATCGTTGACATCAGTTTCATGTAGAATTTTGGAGCATATTCTCAGTTCGCGTATAGTAAATTTCCTTGAAACGGGAAAGCTTGTTTCTATAAATGAGCAGTGGTTTAGGAAACATCGTTCATGTTAAATTCAGCTTCCCCTTTTCTCACATGATATCTTGTGAGCCATGGATGCAGGGCAACAGGCGGATTGTGTTTTTCTCGAATTCAAAAAGGCGTTCGACGCGGTGCCAAACTGCAGACTGCTAACGAAGATACGAGCTTATGGAATAGGTTCACAGATTTGTGACTGGCTGGAAGACTTTCTAAGTAATAGATGGCAGTACGTTGTTCTCGACGGCGAGTGTTCATCAGAGACGAGTGTATCGTCAAGCGTGCCACAGGGGAGTGTGATAGGACCGCTAGTATTTTCTATTTATATAAATGATATGATGGACAGAGTAAGCTGAGATTTGCGGCCGTTTGCTGATGATGCTGTGGTGTATGGGAGGGTGTCGTCTTTAACTGACTGTAATAGCATACAGGATAACGTAGACAAAATTTCTAGTTGGTGTGAAGAATGGCAACTAGCTCTCAATGTAGAAAAATGTAAGGTGATGCGCATTATTAAGAAAAACAATCCCGTAATGTTCGAATACAGCATTAGTAGTGAGCTTCTTGATAGTGTCGCGTCGTTCAAATATCTAGGCGTAATATTGCAGAGCGATATGTAATGGAACGAACATGTAAGGACAGTTGTAAGGCGGACAGCCGATTTCGGTTTATTGGGAGAATTTTGGGAAGATGTACTTCACCTGTAAAGGAGACTGAGTGTAAAACCGTTGTACGAGCATGTCTCGAGTATTGCTAAGGTGTTTGGAACCCGCAGCAGATCAGTTTATAGGAAGGCATAGAAACAGTTCAGGGGCGAGCAGCTAGGTTTGTTACTGGTAGGTTCGACCAATGTGCGAGTGTCACGGAAATGCTCCGGCAACTCAATTGGGGATCGCTAGAGGAAAGACGACGTTCTTTTCGTGAATTTCTGTTGAGGAAGTTTAGAGGGCCGGAATTTGAAGCTGAGTGTAGTACGATCTTGCTGCCACCTACTTACATTTCGCGTAGTGATCACAAAGACGAGATTAGAGGAATTAGGGCTCATACGGACGCATAACGGCATTCTTTTTTTCCTCGTTCTATTTGGGAGTGGAATAGGAAAGGAAATGCCTAGTAGTGGTACAGTGTGCCCTCCGACACGCACCTTACGGTGGATTGCGGAGTATGTATGTAGATGTAGATGTAGGGCGACAGTTGAGGGAGTGGTGAGGGTGAGGAGGGAAGGGATCGTGACAGGACGGAGAGGGGAGGAGGTACTCCAGGAGAAGGTCGTGGGGGTATGGGAGGGGGTGATAAAAATGATGGTGAAGGACACAGTAGTGGGAGGGAAGGAGGACACGAGAGCAGTGAAAAGGCACCTCAGTCGTCGAACGCTGAACCAGGAGGAGCGGCGGTGGCAGACGTGCCTGTCGGCGGCCAAGGCGAGGGCGCGGCGGTGGGAGGCAGACCGCGCTGGACGTTCTGCGAGCCCGGCCGCGGCGGCGGCAGCAGCGGCACAATACACCCCAACACGTACACAAAAAGAGCTGCTCAACACTGAGCACAAGCCACTTGACAGTAGCGGTTAAAGATGGACCCACTTCCTTTTTTATTGTAGTCTGATGCCCCGTGGGGAAGGCTGGCAGCAGCCTCGTACGCTGCTCTTCAGCCCAGTGTACATATGAGTTTGACAATTGGTGATGGTAGTTTAAGCCTTTCTCTGATGTTATTCAATTTGTACATCGAGCAGGCGGTGAAGTAAAGCAAGGAAAAATTTGGAATAGGGATTAAAGTTCAGGGTGAAGAAATAAAAACATTGCGTTTTGCTGATGACATTGTAATTCTGTCAGAGACAGCAAAGGACCTCGAAGAGCAGTTGAGTGGAATGGACAGTGTGTTGAAGAGAGCGTATTAAATGAACATTAACAAGAGCAAAACAAAAATAATGGAATGCGATCTTAGAAAATCAGGCGATACTGAAGGAATTAGATTAGGTAAGGAAACAATGAAGGTGGTACATGAGTTTTGTTACTTGGGTAGTAAAATAACATGCGATGGTCGCAGTACAGACGATATAAAATAAAATGCAGAATGGCAATGGGAAGAAAAGAATTTTTGAAAAAGAGAAATCTGCTAACATCGAATATTAACTTAAGTGTAAGGAAGTCTTTTCTGAAGGCATTTGTGTGGAGTGTTGCCCTGTACGGGAGTGAAACATAGACGATAAGCAGTGCGGACAGGAAGAGAACAGAGGCTTTTGAAATGTGGTGCTACAGAAGAATGCTGAAGATTAGGTGGGTAGATCGCATAACTAATGAAGAGGTACTGAACAGAATTGGTGAGAAAAGGAATTTTTGGCATACCCTGACTAAAAGAAGGGATCGCTTGGTAGGGCACATTCTTAGATATAGAGGAATTGTAAATTTAGCATTGGAGGGAAGTGTGTGGGGTAAAAATCGCAGAGGAACACCAAGAGACGCGTATAGTAAGCAGATTCAAGTGGATGTGGGTTGCCGTTCTTATGAGGAGATGAAAAGGCTTGATCAGGATAGAGTAGGGTGGAGAGCTGCATCAAACCAGCCTCCGGACTGAAGACCATAACAACAACAGTGTAAAACAGGAGATAAAAATGTTGAATTTAACAATAAAAAAGAAGATAAAATTGGCGAATTAAAAACAATGAAATGAAGGCCTTAAAGTACACATAATCAGAATTAAAAACAACAACGATAGGTAAAAAAAAATTGCACAGTTAATGATGACGACAACAGAGAGACAATAAAAAAACATGGCAACACATTGTTCAGCCTATGCGGCGGTTGCTTAAGTCTTAAAATCATGCTCACCACTTTAGCACGTTGCACTGTTAAAAAAACGTGCAAATGTAAAGCCAAGGGCGGGCAGGAATTGCACTCGTGTGAAGCGCACTCGCACGTGTGCAGTGAACTGTGTGCAGCGTGCACGCTCGGCCACCCGCTTCTCTTGCCTCTCCTCCCCGTCATACCATTTCCAGTCCTCTCACCGCATCTTTCTGTAATGCTTTTTTCCCTATCTTAATCAACTAAAAGAACAGTGTTAATAGGACAGCTCAGATTAAATCATGGATTGAGCGCTATTACCTATGATTCATTTTATTTAATGCTCGTTTGTGTTTACAATACGGTTAATATCTGGTAAAAAATATCTACATACAGACAAACGCAAATAATTACGCAAATTTCCATCACTCATGTTTGCTCGTAAACGTGACTTATTAAGTTTCATTACAGAAAAAAATCGCTCACATACATAATATGTCGAACCAAACACAGACATGATATTCACCGCTTCACGATTGAGACCGGGGAACTCTTTTTGTGGAAAGTCTTGACAAAAATCTATTAGACGTCTTGCCAAAAAGAACTTGTCTTTCAGACGAGACGAGAATTATGCCATAAATCTATTCGTTCCATTTTCAGATCAGGATGAATATCATCTACAGAAACAGCAAATGGTGTCGAAAACCATTCAAAAGCTCGGATACATGTGATACATCCCCAAATCGCTTGAAAAATTCCTCTTTTATGGCAATAATAATTACGGAAACATATTCAGTGTAGCTCATTTCTTGGACGGAGGACAGAGTGCAGAAATTCACTGCGTTCTCTGATATGGACTGTCGTTCCCACAGCCCAAGCTTTCTGGTGAAAACTTTCACTTTTTGCGCACTTCTATCATTTGATTTTCGCCTTGCAGACTATTGTCATTTATTCATATGTGAAGAAACGTCCACTAAAAATGCAAGTTCGGGAAACTACTCTGGATTTTTTAATTTGGGGTCGTGCCTTCCTTTAAAAACTGACTTACTGGTATGCTCAGTAAAAAAATCTTTTTTAGTACATTTCAATGTGGTATGGTATGTCAATGTACTCTTTTCCAATATCAGCTAAATATTGTCGATACAGCCGATGTGTAAGGCCGTGTTATCTACAATAATTAACTGTACGAATAACATCTTGCATGATGTCCTCTAGTTTTGCTACTTTTGCACAGAGTACTTCTTGGTGCAAAATGCAGTGAATACTCCCATTCTCTTTTAAAAGACAGCAGATCCCCAATTTCCCAGTTCTTCGATTCTCTCTGCATTTTGTGATGCTTGAAATGTAACGTTCGCTGTGTAGTGGTCACTTGGCATCAGCGTCCGCAGCCACGACTGTTGTCACACTGCCGCAACTTGCGAGTTGCCGCCGCTGCCTCCACAACAGTCCACGACTGCTCGTCTGCCGCGTGCAACGTTTGCCCGCCCCTGTGTAAAGCACTGAGACCCCGCAGGGGGAGAGGGAAAGGAAGGGAGGCGCGGAGGGTAGGGAAGGGGAGGGGTCGGGGAGTGAGGAAGTGAAATGTAAGAACTCTGGGGGAGGGGGAAGGGAGATCCAAGTGGGGGAGGAAGGCAGGGTAGTTGTTGTGGAGGGAGCCATGCAATATATGGGGAGGGGAGGCATTAGGGCTGTTAGGAATGATAAATATCAGGACGGAGGGCGTCATCTGGGAGAGGGAGGTGGCGAAAGTTACCCTGGGAGAGCATGTGGAGAGTATGAAGGTGTAGGGAGGGAGGGATATACTGGTACCAGCGTGGCAGATGTCCGGGGTTCATCAGGAGGGGAGCGACAACAGGGTGACAGGATTCAATTTTGCGGGAAGTGTAGAGGATACGGATACGTTCGAGGAACTTTAGAAGACGAGGAAAAGGAAGGAGATCGTAGAGGATCCGCGTGAGGGAAGGGAGGCGGAGACCCCACTGCCTTTTTTTATTTACTTATTTTTTTTTTATTTTGAAGCCACTGGAATGTGACAGGCAGGCAGCAGCGTCACTGTTGCTCTTCAGCCAATTCTACACAAAAACTTGACACGAAGATTTAAAATATATACAAGAAGAAAAAATAATGCAGAATTTAAACAAATTAAAGGAGATACAATGGAAGAAACAACAATGACACAGAGAGCAGTAAAACACACATTCAGAATTTAAAATGACCACGGTGGTTAAAAGATACATATACTGTGGTGTTAATAAAACTCTTGGAGATTAAGACACATTAATTTGAGAACAGACCACGGTAGCGAGAGCACCCACTTAAAATCACACAGCATCTCGAATATTCAGCCTGTTCAGAGGTTGCCGGGTCTTAAAACTGGAACACGGAATACAAATGGCCCAGGTTCCCCGCAGGGGGTAAGGATCGGAGGAGAGGCGCGGAGAGGGACGGAGAGGAGGTGAGTGGGGGCGGGAGACGGGATGAGGCGAGGACTGCCAGGAAAGAGGAGGGAGGGGAAAGCCGAGCAGTGGGGGGAAGAGGACGGAGGGGGAAAGGAAAGGAGGCATGCAAATACAGGGAAGGATTAAGGCTAGTAGGATGGGTAAATGGTGGGATTGAGGGCGTCATCTGGGAGTGGACGGAAATTACCCTCGGAGAGGATGTGGAAAGTGCAGAGGTGAAGGGAGGGAGGGATAACGATGTATCGGCGTGGCAGAGGCCCAGGATGCAGCAGGAGTCGGGATAAAATTGGGTGGTCGGAGACAATTTTGCGGGTTACATATCGGATTTGGAAATGTTCTAGGAACTTGAGCAGGTGTGGGAAAGGAATAAGTTTATAAAGGATCTGTGTGGGAGAGGGGCGATGAGTGCAGTAAGCGAGGTGGAGAGCATGGTTTGAGGTCCTGGGCAGGGTGAGCGGAAACCCAAGTGGGGTGGAAACAGCATAGGATAGGGCGCATGATGGAACAGAAGGTGAAGAGGATGGTGGCGGGTTTGAGGCCCCATGTCCGGCCAGAAAGGAGTTTGAGGAGGTTGAGGCGGGAGAGGGCTTTCTCACGGATTGTTCGAAAGTGGAGTATCCAGGACAGGGAGTGGTCGAGGGAAGGCCAAGTTATTTGAGGGTTTTGGTTTGCAGGATGGGGCAGTCATGGAGTGTAAGGTAGAGGTCGCGGTGATGGAAGGATGGGGTGGTGTGGCCTATGATGATTGCCTGGGATTTGGTGAGGTTAACGGTGAGGAGCCACTGGTTACACCAGGTGGAGAATTCGGAGAGATGGGCCTGAAGGAGGTGTTAGGAGCGAGCGACAGAAAGGGCATGAGCCAGGAAGGCAGTGTCATCAGCATATTGCAGGAGGTGGACAGGAGGCTGGGGTTGCGGCATGTCAGTCGAGTATATAAGGTAGAGGAGAGCAAAGAGGATGGAGCCCTGGGGCACCTGGCAGTGGGGCAAAATAAACGGAAGTCAGAAATGATTGACAGTGACATAGGATGGGCGGCAGACGAAGAAAGGATGCGAAGAATTGGACATAATTAACAAGAAGGGTATAGTGTTAGAGGTTGAAAAGGAGTCTGGAATACCATACGTGGTTGTGGGCCTTCTCGATATTTAGGGAAACGATGATAGCGGCATTCATCTGGACAGAAAGGAGCTGGGTGAGGTGCAGGAGTTGATCAATTGCAGAGAACGAAGGCCGGAAGCCACATTGGGAGAGGGGAGGGAGCTGGTGTTGATGAAGATGCTGGTGGATGCAGCTGGACAGGATGGTTTCCAGGACCTTGCTGAACACTGAGGTGAGGCTGATAGGGCGATAGGATGAGGCATCAGAGGATGGCTTGCCAGATTTAAGAAACATGAGGACATGGGAGGTTTTCCACAGGTCAGGGAAGAAGGCAGTGTACAGGATGACGATATAGAGGGAATCAAGGGCTGTGTGGAGTGAATGGGGAAAGGCCTGAAGGTGCCTGTAGGTCAGGCGGTCGTGTTTGAGAGCTGTGTTGCGTTTTGTGCGGAGTGTTGTTTTTAATGTCAGGGGCAGTGATCAGAGTGTTACGTTCTGTGGGGGGGGGGGATTCTGTACAAGCCAAAAGCTGGGTGCGAGTGGTTGGACGGAGGTGTTGGTTCGCTCATGGTCGTCTGGGAAGAGGAAGAAGGTTTCATTGACGTGGGTGGCAAAGTGGTTTGCCTTGCTGGCGATGTCTGGGAATGGAAGGTCATTATGGAGGAGTGGGCAGTGGGGAACGGAGTGACTGCCAGTGTGGCGGTGAAAGGCTTGCCAGTACCTGGAGGAGTTGTGTGGGAGAGAGACCCAGCGTCCTTTTGCGTTCAAGAGGTTTCAGATGTGTCTTTGGAATTGCCAGTGACGACTGAGTGTGTCCTGGTCACGGGTCTGCAAGTAGGATTGATGGAGGCGACAGGATTCTCAGTGAAGGAGTATGGCCTGTGAAGATAAGGTAGGATAGTGTGGGTGGATGGTTTTGGTAGGGATGTGGGAGTGGACGGCGTCAGAAACGGTGTGATGTAGGAAGGAAGTGGCGCGGTCGATATCGGTGGGGGTGCGGAAGCGGCGGTGGTGGCTGGCGACGTGAGTGCCTACAGAGCGATGGTAGGCATCCTAGTCAGTGCAGGCGTAATCATAGACTATGTTAGGAGGGGGCTTGGGATGGTAAGTGCGATCCTGACGGCTGTGGAGGTCTAAGGTGAGGAGTACAGGGACATGGTCACTGCCAATGAGGTCAAGGACTCTCGCCTGCAGGTGGCTCAGGAGTTTAGGAGAGATTTTGACATTGGGGATGGTATTGCTCTGCTGCTGAGTGGGTTGCGGGAGGCGAATGGAGTAGCAGCGGAGCTGGGAGAGAAACTGACGCCATTGCCTGAGTTCGGCGGCAGAACTGGAAGAAAGGTTCAGGTTGGTGGCTACCTCTTAGGTAGTGAAGTATCGGTCTATGTGAGTTTGGAATTCATAGGGAAAGGGCACAGTTGTACGAGTGTAAATGGTGGCGAGGGTGACAGTGAGGGAGGGAAGAAAGAGGCTGAGAATGATATGTTCTTTAGGATTGTTGGGGAGAGGTTGTGGCTGGACTGGGTGGTCACGGAGGTGACCGATCGCCACTCCACCTCGAGCAAGGGGAGGGAGGACATCAGAATGGTGGAGGGTGTAAGGAGCGGTGCTGATGTAGTGATGAGGTTGAAGGAAGGTTTAGTTGAGGAGGAGGCGTCCACACAGTGGTGGGAGAGGAGATGCATAAAGAGGGGTTTATTTGAGGGTAAGAACCGGATATTATGGTAGACGGAAGGGGACGACAGGAAACAGGTCAAGGGTGTGCTTTATACAAGGTTCACGTTACAGGTGAAAGTAAAGTGGAAGTGGTTGCGGGAGAAGTGACGATGGTGTCAAGTTGGAAAACGAAATGGGCACCGAGGGCGATTTGCTGGAGAGTGTGGGGATGCTGGAAAGGGTGGATGTTCTGGAGGATCATGGTGACAAAGTGGATGACGTCCTCCATGGTAGTAGGGGGACAGAGTGAATGGGGGGATCAATTGGACGGATGGGGACTGTTAACTAACCGTGTTTGTGAAGTTAACAATTGACCGCTTGCTCACAAAATCTAATTACGGCGATATTCACACAACGGCGGAAGTATAGAGTTCCCTTAAGCAAAACTCCGATTCTATAAGTTAAGCAAACAGTTATACCTTTACTGTAATCTTTAGAGGAAACTGCACACAATTAAATAATAATCCGCAGTCATGGATCTAAATCAGAAATCTGAAATGTTGGCAACGGAAACGCAAATATTCTCTCCTCCAGAAAGGACCAGAGACACAAGATACATGAACAAATTACCCCATATTAATCGAAAATGAATGATGAGGGGATAATTTAAATGAGCACAAAAGGATTATACTTTAACAAATTAATTTAATGTTCAAAACAAGAACAATAAGGGGGGAACACCATTTTTTAATTACAATTAAAAAGAATACCTTACAAAATTTTCAAAATATCCACAATTACACGGCCCTAAAATTGCCCACCTGCAAAGTTGAGTACAGGTTAATTTACGATCACGTTTCATATGGGGAACGGAGGAATTGCAGCACATTCACACACAAATTCATACACCAAGCCTTGCAGGTACTTACCAAGCACCCGACACCAATACACCAAGACGACAGCCAAGCAATGTGGAGAATGCAGATCGAAGGTTCACTCGCGCACAATGAACTAGTACCTCGCTTCCATAACGTGTCAAGATAGTGGCTTAGGCTCACGATAAACTATCAGAAACAAACGCATTTGGTTTAAGACCACAAAGTGCGGTGTACAGATGGAAATTAAGGTTTCCCTACAACTTCTAACTATACATTAAATCAAGATTTCATTAAATAATACCTAAAAACGGTCGCTCTGGCGTTCGTTTAGCACAGGGAGAAGGTAACTACAGAAGGTTAAAGTTGTTAGATCAATACAGCACTCTACCAAGTCGGAACACGAACTATGCATACAGTTAACAAAATCAATTTCGAAGAGAATAAGATCACGAAATATATCGTGTAACCATTCTTTCTGATCAGAGGAATGATATCTATTAGGTAAGCAAGGTTACAGATTGCTACAGCACAATACAGAGTTCGGTCACAAAAATTCAGAGAAGTGAAATAATTCTATTTCATGAAAATTAAAAACACGATATACATCATGCAACGGTTCTTTCTACACAGAGGAAAAAGATCTATTTAATGGTAATAACCACGACAGGGAACACGCTAATCGACGCACATGTGGGCCGACAAGTACACAGATTACAAGTTAGAATGGACAATTTTCGGGGAAAATTATCATGCTACACTCACTAGAAAACACATTTGCAAATTAGCTATACAATTATTAACGACTCATGTGCATTGAATGATGGAAAAGCTGAAGTCTTTGATATCGTCCATGTGTTCTGTCGATAAAGTACAAAAAACAGTATAGGCATCGTGAGTCCCCGAAAATATTACAATTTAACTACAATAAGAACTTGAAAGACACTGAACATATTTAAACAGGCGACGAAATGATTTAAAAGTTATAAAGTGCAAGAACAATGCTAACGAAACACCATCAGAGCTTCGGAATCAGATTCCAGCAAAAATCGACATAAAATTAGCAATCCTTTAAGAAATTAAGAAAAATCACACTACTACACATAGTGTAGCTGCTACTCCCGGAATTAAACTCGCGAAAAGGCATAAGTATGACTATGGAGCCTGAACTGAGTCGAGCCACAAGGCCACAGCAGAACCAAACCCAAAGGTACTTACCCTACCAGGAACCAAGAAAGAGAATGCATAGCTCTCTTGAACAACAGCTAACCATTGCTGAGAAGGGGTAGTGGAGGGGAGCCCAGAGAGTGTCACTAGTCATCAGGCAGGTAACCTGACCAACCCCCAGCCAAGGAGGTTAAGAGCAAGCTACATTAGGAATCTTTGCTAAGACTGGGTTCTGCACAGCAGTTGGCAAAGAGACATTCAACGCCCAGCGTTTGAAAGAAACGACGACACAAAACAGACGAGGCACGCCTACCACTTTCTAAACTTTCTTACATACAAAGTTTCATTCATTCTGTGGGAGCCAGGGCCAGTGGGAGCACATCACAGTACACACTAATACATATTTGGGGCCTCATGTACAACATAGACACTTAGAATTTTACATACAGATAAACTAAATCAATATATAATGCCTGGAATCTCGCATATTGCGAGTGGAGTGTATTGCTACACTCCAAAAAATGTCTGAAGCTCGTCAACATTTGTTCATGGGGAGTCAATTAAATGGAACATGTTATGTGGACGTGTTTCACTGGGAGAGGGAGATGCTCCACGTTGTGGTGGTGGGAGCCTGTGACGGCATTGTGTACAACACCGCCGTGGTTGTGGAGGTGATGGTGGGGGTGGTGGGAATTGTGGAAGGAAGGGAAGAGGGTGGGGCCACTGGAGGAGCCTACTGTCTGGAGGATGCGGTGATCTTGGCGCGGAGAGGGCTCCGAACCTCGCTGGAAGGTGGGGAACCTCGGCCCGATGGAGACGATGGTGGGTGCTAGGAGCGGCGGCGGCGGCGGCGGCGGTGGCGGCGGCCACGGTGCGTAGTCCGAGCAGTCCTGGGATGGGGCACGATAATTTGGAAAGCAGGGGCCCCGGGGATTGGGGCAGCTCCGTGACGGCGACGATGTAGGGGTGCCGAGCCTCGGCACGACTAGCGACTGTCGTGGGGCGGCGATCCAGTACGGTGGGCAGCAGGGCCTCTGGGCAGAACGCAGGCCTGGGAGCTGCGACTTCGGCTGCAGCAGGGCGTCCGGGAGGCAGCGGCAGGCGGCATCAGCAGGTCCAGCAGGAACAATGATGATGTACCTGGAAGCAGACCGGTACGGTTAAGCAACGTAACAGCCACGGATAGTAGAATAGACGGTAGGGGTCAACTGCCAGATGCGCAGTCGTATGCCGCGCCACTGACGTCACCAGGAGACCAGGACAGTTTTCCTGCGCGACCACAGCGTTGCTATTATATCTCAACAGAAATGGTTTCCCACTGGCTCTTTATAGTTTGTGTATGTATTAAGTAGTTGTAAGTGATAAATGATGGCTTATTAGTGACGATCGTGTGTTGTGCTGTTGCGTGCTGTAAGGAAGCGGCTACTCGGGTAGCAGAGTACTTGTGGAGTGCCGGCCGCGGTGGCCGAGGGGACTAAGGCGCTCCAGTCATGGTCTGCACGGCCACTACGGTCGGGGGTTCGAATCCCCCCTCGGGCATGGATATTTGTGCCGTCCTAGTTCGTAAGTAGTTCATAAGTAGTTTGTAAGTTTAGGGACTGATGACCCCGTAGTTAAGTCCCATAGACTATACAAACATTTAAACATTTGAACTTGTGGAGTGCACATGGGGGTTGTTTAGGCTAGGCGCTAACTCTGATGAGCACTCGCCTGTCAGCATTCAAACAGCGAATTCAGGCCATGTTCGGAACAAAAATTCGAACATCAAAATTTTTGCCGCGAACTAACAGAGTATTAGAAACAAAGTTCCCGAATTTGCCGCACTGCATGGAAATTATTGTGCTCAGATAGTTTTAATCATGATGTAGCAAGTTCAGAAATATTTAGCGAGGCGTGGAATGTATATCAGAAAGATAGATCGGATACAACTGGAGGAGGAGTGTTCATCGCTGTGGACAAAGATATTGTTTCTACTGAGATCGAGGTTGAAAGTAACTGTGAAGTTATCTGGATACGTATAACAGGTATAAAAGAAGTAAAGTTAATAGTAGCAGTTTTAGTATCATTCAAAGAAAGTCTACACCAGGTAGTGCATAGGTATCCGGGCCATATAATATTAGTCGGGGTAGACTTCAATCATAAGAGTATAGATTGGGACCTCGCTAGTTACATTTCAGGCGGTAGAGACAAGCAGTCTTGCGAGCTACTTTTGGACACATTCTCCGAAAACTGTCTTGAGCAATTAAACCGGCAACCCACGCGCAATGGAAATATTTTAGACCTTACAGCCACGAACAGACCTGACCTCATTAACGATGTCTGTGTAGAGACAGGAATTAGTGATGATGATATTGTCATAGCGTCGATGGTAACCAAATTTCATAAACCAATCAAGAAGGCTACGAGCGTGTTTTTGTTGAGAAGAGCCGATAAGCAAATGTTAGGATCGCACTTAGAAAATGAATGGGCATCGTTTAATTCCGGGACTAAGGACATAGAGGAATTGTGGACTAAATTTAAGTGCATTGTAAACAAAGTGTTAGAGAAATGCCAGTAAAGAAGATTAAGGATGATAAAGATCCACCGTGGTATAATAATAATGTTAGAAAGCTGCTGAGAAAGCAAAGACTCTTGCACTCTCGATTCAAAAAAGAACACGTCAATGATGACAGGCAAAAGTTAGTAGAGATTCGTGCGTCTATAAAAAAATCGATTCGCGAAGCATACAATAATTACCATACCCATAACTTACCAAAAGATCTTTCCGAGAACCCGAAAATATTCTGGTCCTATGTAAAATCGATAAGCGGGTCAAAGCCCACTGTCCAGTCTCTCGTTGATCATTCCGGGGCAGTAATAGAAGAAAGCAAACGGAAAGCTGAAGTTCTAAATTTAACCTTTAAGAAATCTTTCACGCAGGAGGACCGCACAAATGTACCATCATTTGATCAACGTACTAATTCGAAAATTGGGGACATAGTAATAGGCATTTCCGGTGTAGAGAAGCAGCTGAGAGAGCTAAATACGGAAAAATCTGCTGGTCCGGATGGGATACCAGTTCGGATTTACAAAGAGTATTCTGCGCCATTGGCCCCATACTTAGCTTGCATTTATCGCGAATCTTTAATTTAGCGCAAAGTTCCTAGTGATTGGAGAAAAGCGCAGGTGACTCCCGTTTATAAGAAAAGAAAGAGAACTGATCCATACAATTACAGGCCAATATCGTTGACATCAGTTTCATGTAGAATTTTGGGGCATATTCTCAGTTCCAATGTGGTAAATTTCCTTGAAACGGAAAAGCTTGTTTCTATGAATGAGCACGGGTTTAGCAAACATCATTCATGTAAAACTCACCTTGCCCTTTTCTCACATGACATCTTGCGAGCCATGGATGAAGGGCAACAGGCGGATTGTGTTTTTCTCGAATTCAAAAAGGCGTTCGACGCGGTGCCAAACTGCAGACTGCAACGAAGATACGAGCTTATGGAATAGGTTCACAGATATGTGACTGGCTGGAAGACTTCCTAAGTAAATCTTTACGTGTTCTCGACGGCGTTCTCGACGGCGAGTGTTCATCAGAGACGAGTGTATCGTCAGGCGTGCCCCAGGGGAGTGTGATAGGACCGCTATTATTTTCTATCTATATAAATGATCTGATGGACAGAGTAAGTTGTAATTTGCGGCTTTTTGCTGATGATGCTGTGGTGTATGAGAGGGTGTCGTCTTTAACTGACTGTAATAGCATACAGGATGACTTAGACAAAATTTCTAGTTGGTGCGAAGAATGGCAGCTAGCTCTCAATGTAGAAAAATGTAAGGTGATGCGCTTGGGTAGGAAAAACAATCCCGTAATGTTCGAATACAGCATTAATAGTGAGCTTCTTGATAGTGTCGCGTCGTTCAAATATCTAGGCGTAATATTGCAGAGCGATATGTAATGGAACGAACATGTAAGGACAGTTGTAAGGCGGACAGCCGATTTCGGTTTATTGGGAGAATTTTGGGAAGATGTACTTCACCTGTAAAGGAGACTGCGTGTAAAACCGTTGTACGAGCATGTCTCGAGTATTGCTAAAGTGTTTGGAACCCGCAGCAGATCAGTTTATAGGAAGGCATAGAAGCAGTTCAGGGGCGAGCAGCTAGGTTTGTTACTGGTAGGTACGACCAATGTGCGAGTGTCACGGAAATGCTCCGGCAACTCAATTGGGGATCGCTGGAGGAAAGACAATGTTCTCTTCGTGAATTTCTGTTGAGTAAATTTAGAGCGCCGGAATTTGTAGCTGAGTGTAGTACGATCTTGCAGCCGCCTACGTACATTTCGCGTAAAGATCACAAAGACAAGATAAGAGAAATTACGGCTCGTACGGAGGCATATAGGCATTCTTTTTCTCCTCGTTCTATTTGGGAGTGGAATAGGTAAGGAAATGCCTAGTAGTGGTACGGTGTACCCTCCGCCACGCACCTTACGGTGAATTGCGGAGTATGTATGTAAATGTAGATGTAGACAGAAAAATGCGATATTTCACAGATTTTCGAGAGATACATGCGGTCCCTACTTAGAAGCTGCATAAGTGCATCGACGTAGTCAAGACAGGTTCTTCTGAATGTTGTGAAGTCACAGTACGAAGACGGAACAACTGAAAAGAAGTACAAAAGAAATTGTTAGCAATAAATGTCAAGGATGACAGCGTAAATTGTATAAACAAATCCGTTGACTAAATCAGTAGGTGTACTAATTCCGAAATCAAATGTTCAAATGTTTGTATACTCTATGGGACTTAACTACGGGGTCATCAGTCCCTAAACTTACAAACTACTTATGAACTAGCTAATCCTAAGGACGGCACAAATATCCATGCCCGAGGGGGGATTCGAACCCCCGACCGTAGTGGCCGTGCAGACCGTGACTGGAGCGCCTCAGTCCCCTCGGCCACCGCGGCCGGCCATTCCGAAATCCCTCAGCGAGTACTGCCGTTGACAATGATGGAATACTTGTAGTTGAATATACTAAAGAAGTTGACCATTTAAGAAGTGAGAACAATAACCTAAATACATGAAATAATTATTTACTATGACAAGTTCACAATATTCATACGCAGCAACATATGATCTAAACTGAATAATACGCAAAGTCTACGCAATGCGTTTTTACCCCTACAAAATCGTAAAATTTATTACAACCATTTACTTACTTTGATACAACACAAAATAGTATGTAGCATTATAAAAAGAAATACAGTCCTAATCTAGCGGAAATGTCAAGCTTTAAAATGTAAAAACAAATCAAATTTTTTCACCAAATACTCTTCCTGCAATCGTTTGATAAGTTTTTCGTGGCGGCCGTTCGTGTCGGTTGTGGTCACCTGGTGACGACACAGCGCATGGCCTGTCAAAATGTTCAAGTAGAGTCTATTTGACTTAACTACGGGGTCATCAGTCCCCTTACAAACTACTTATGAACTACTTACGAACTAGGACGGCACAAATATCTATGCCCGAGGGGGGATTCGACTCCCCGACCGTAGTGGCCGTGAAGACCGTGACTGGAGCGTCTCAGTCCCCTAGGCCACCGTCATGGCCATATTGGAGGAGATGGACGGGAGACTGAAGTTGGGGCACGTCAGCAGAGTATATAAGGTACAGGAGAGGGGAGAGGACGAATCCTTGGGGCATCCCGGCAGAGGGGTAAAACAAGCGGGAGTTGGAATTGCAGACAGTAACAGAGGATGGGCAGTGGGGAGGAAGGATACAATGAGCCGGATATAGTTAATAGGAATGGCATAGAGTTGTAGCTTGAATAGGAGGCTGGAATGCCAGACACGGTCATAGGCTTTTTCAGTGTCTAGGGATACAAAAATTGTGGAGCGACAGGAATTTAGCTGAATGGATAGGAGGTTGATGAGGCGAAGGAGTTAGTTGTCGGCAGAGAAGGATGGTCGGAAGCCACATTGGGATAAAGGAAGGAGCTGGTGTTGGCGGAGATGTTGATGGATACGGCGGGAGAGGATGGTTTCCTGGACCTTGCTGAACACGGGGCTGAGGCTGATGGGATGGTAGGAAGAGGTTTGCGACGGGGGTTTGTTGGGTTTGGGGAACATGAGACTGCGGAAGATTTTCCTCAGGTCAGGATAGAAGCCGGTGTATAGGATGGTATTATAGAGAGTGGCAAGGGCGGCGTGGAAGGAGAGGGGACAGGCCCAGAGGTGCCTGGAGGTGAGCCGGTGAAAGATGACCGTCTGTCTTCTTCCATATATTTTTTGTATACTTCTGTAAAGTTATGATTTATTTAATATCGCTAGATTATCATTTTGTCAAAATTTGAACCTCACTCTTTTCAAGTAATGAGGAATAGCATTTTTATTTCATGTGTTAAAATATTAGTTAATATCGTTAGGTTTTTCTTATTTTGTTATGTTAATAATTTATTATTATATTAATTAATGTGGCATAAATGTGACTTCTCTGCTACACCCCTATGAGAATGTGTATTTGTCTTATTTTTAAGTGGATGTGAGAGAATCTATGGCTGTCTGAATGTGGGGGTGATAGCTCGCTTTGCATCGTTCTCTCTGGCTCAGAGTCGATAGCTGCTGAGGCTACCAAAGAGGTTTCTACACCCTTTGGTTACAGTCCAGTCGTCGAGCCTACTCTAGGGCGAGTCTCTTCGTCCCTACCACCGATGATTTTGGATTTTTCGGCTTCTGGTAGCTTCCCGCGTCTCGTGGCCACTCAAACTGGTCATTCTATACTGGGTGTCTGGTGAGGTAAGGTTGGTTCTTCTCTTGTATCCGCGAGATGGTAGCATTTCATTGTATAGCACGTTTAACTTAGACTCGTGAACTTAGAATTATTTTTTGGAATATTTTCTCCGATCGTATGCGGAAATGTGTTCTCGTTTTTCAATTTAGTGATTTACAATAGATAAACGCGGTGTGTGGGGCCCGATTTCTAATAGTTAATATGTTCATTTTTGTACAGTGCATGTAAAAATCTTCTCATCGTTTCCTTCCATGAGTGATATGTCTTCCACATGGTTGGTTCATAGAACAAAGCCTTCAGCTTCCACTCTTGTTTGTTCCATACACATAAGGCAAGTAACTATGCGGATATCCTTCTGATTTCCACTAATACTTCGCGATCTTCTCTCCCCGCCTATTTTAATTTTGCCGTTTCTTCTCCGACTTGTAGTACGCACTCTGTCTTTGTCTATAATTCTCTCTGAGCCTTGTACAACCTCCTTCAATAGCTTCCTTATGTAATTCTAAACATTTCTATGGGTTGCATGATGTAATTCTTAATTTTTATTTTTCCGACTTTGTAATTATTTCATTTTTTTTGGTTTTTCTGAGACTGGACCTCATCCGTCTCTGTAATCGCCCCCTATCACATGTAGCTGTCTTTCATTCGCTTCCTTATATAATTCTAAGCATTTCTATGGGTTGCATGCTGTAGTTAATTTTCTTTATTTTTCGGAAACTGAATTTATTCAATTTTACCGATTTTTGGAACCACGTGGGTCCGAGTTCCGAGTTCCGACTTCTGGGTTTTGCAACTAGTCACCAAAATTCACACCACTTCGCATATAAAACTAGTTCCTAGATCGATTTCTAATAGACTGCAACTTAAGAATCCACCGTGATTTTGTATAATGAATCCGATGTTCAACCACTTCACCTTCAATGGAGTGTGTTCATGTAACGTAGCCGTCTGTTGCCGTTAGTGTGTTTGCTCGCAGTCCAATTCAGATGTAATTTAACCTCGCTATACACACGTACCATCTCAAAACAGGCACGACAGACCAGAGCCAGCTTCAAAGTGTTTTTGTATATTGTGTTTTGTGCTACCTCCGACTTGCTGAATTTCGTCTACGATAGCGGCGCCTGCTTCCGCCTCGTCTATGCACGCTGATTTTGGTGAGTTTCGCTGTGGCATTGAGTGTGTGTGAGCGAATGAGTGCTGTTTGTGAATCCTTCCCCCCAGTATCGTTAAATCATGTATAATTTAGGCTGGGCACCGTCCGCATTAATCCATATAAGAGATGCATTTTTATTGTATTAACAAAATTAGTTCCCCATTTTGCTTGTTTTCTATCTAAATAAATAAGTTTTAGTTCAGCATAATTCGTAAGTTGTCTATAAATTGTAGTTTTAGAGCACCTTCCCTCTTTTATTTAATATTGTTCTACACAAGTGCTGAGAACAAGCTCAGATACAATTTTAGTTATGTCTAAATTCCGTTGTGCCATAAATGTTTTCTTAGCCACCTTTCTAAGATAACTTTAATTGTGGTGGCTTGCTTATTAATATCTGTGTGTAATAACGTGTGAGCTGCTATGTATATTGACCACTGTAGTATTAACTTCCTGTTATTGACGTAATTTGAAACGACGCAGTTCTCAGTTTGGACCAGGGAACAAGGCTTTGTAGCAGGGAATAACCAGTAAGTCACACGGACCTTATTTGCTAATTTTAGTAATAAAACAAAGCTCTTGTGGTCGACTTTTACCGATCGTTACCGGGAGTTGTGTTGCGTTTTGTGCGAAGTGCATCTATAATGTCTTGTGCTGTAATAGGTGTGTTTAATTCTGAGGGAGGAATGTGCTCCAAGTACTGGGAGATGGGGCGAGCGGGGGGCAGGAGGTGTCAGTTCGCTCATGGACGTCAGGAAAAAGTGAGTAGTCAAAGTGAGGATTATCAGGTAGGGAGAAGACTTCAGATAGGTAAGTGGCAAAGTGTTCTGTCTTACTGGAATTGTCAGGAAAGGATTATCATGGATGAGCGGATAGCAGGGGGAGGAGTGACGGCCAGTAAGGCGATTGAAGGCCTTCCAGTACTTTGAGGAGTTGATGGGGAGAGCGGAATTAAGGTGGGTGTATGTCTGTCGCCAGTCCTGGCGTTATTTTTCGACAAGAAGTTTCTAATGTAACGTTGGATTTGTTGGTGGCGTGTGAGTGTGTCCCAGTCCTGGGTCCAGAGGTATGATCGGTAGAGGCGACAGGATTCTCTTTGGAGGAGGACAGCCTCTGGAGGGAGGGTAGGACTGTGCAGGTATATGGTTTTTGTAGGGATGTGGGCTTCAACCGCATCGGCAACGGCCTGGCGGAGAAAGATTGAGGCGTGGTCGATGTCTTCGGGTGTGTGGAGGTTGGGAGACGCCAAGACAACATCGAGGGTGGTATTGCTTTTTGGGTGTGTTGGGTGAGGTAGAGATAGGATGTCGCCCTGGAGCGAGGTGGTGACGAACTGACGCCACTGCCGGAGTTCAACAGGCAGACAGGAAGAAAGATTTAGGTCGGGGATAATCCTTAGGTCGTGCAGTTGCGTTCGATAGGATAGGAAGTCATATGGGAGAGGAGAGGTGCTGCGGATGTAGATGGTGGCGAGGGTGACGGTGAGGGAAGGGAGGAAGAAACTAAGGATCAGATGTTCAATGGGATCATTGAGGAGGGGGTGGAGCCGAATGGGGTGGTGTGGGAGGTGGCCGATCGCCACTCCGCCTCTGGCCAAAGGAGGGGGGGCCATCAGCCAAAATCAGCGTGCTGAAACGAGGCAGAAGTAGGTGCCGCTATCGTAGGTGAAATTCAGCAAAGCCGGAGGTACCACACAACACAATCTTCTATATCTATAAATGTGAATGTCTGTTCGGTGTACGTTTATCGCGTCTGATCCACAAGACATAAAGAGCTAAAAATTTGTACAGTTACTAATTTATACTTGAGAAATGTTTTATGCACGGTTTTATAGCGATCTGATGGATATTTAGTAATTTTAAGAATCTAACGCGAAATGCGGAACAATAATTACTCTTTGAAAATTATATTTACTCTTTGAAAACGTATTTATTGGTTGCATTGATGCTTGAGGGTTGATAATGATAAAAGGGTGGAGTATATTGGGATGGAAAGTTATCGGTGTATATAAAATTCTACGTGTGTTTGTATGTGTTAATATTTCGCTCTGCAGCGAAAACTACAGAACGCAAACGAATGTTCTGTGTGTAATTGTTGTCCGAAGTCTCGCGTTGTACACTATAGCAGTTCCATGCCGATAGCTATAAGGAGGTGGAAGATATGGTGTTTGAAAGTCGTCAAATTATAAAAAAAATTCGAACGAAGGCCAACGATGACGTTTGCGAGTCTATAGCAAGGAGGTTACCTACAGCGAAACGTGATGCCACATACCATGTCTTTGGTCTAGGCATGCTACCAAGCATGTTATAATACAGGGAGATGCCCTTATGCTGAAAAAGTGAAGCCGGCTTCCGCCATATTGCTACGTTTTGGAGAAGTGTTCGTATTGTAGAGCTAATGTTATATGTCGCGTAAAACAGGAATAAACGTCCGACGGTTTTGCCGTGATGAACGACGCGTTAAAAGAGTGAAAATTAGCCGTAAAAAATTAAGTTTTCAAATATTTTATGATGAATATTTATTACTATTTTTTCAAGAAAGTATATGGTATGAAAGTACTTACTTCGTAGTGACTGTCAGTACAATGCATTAACAGTAAGAGGGTCGACTTACCGCACACTTTTTACGGAGAAATAGCATTCCAGAACTGACCAAAATGGAGGACAGGCTTCGGCTGACGTATGTGCTCGGCATAGATAATGCCATCTCCCTTTATTCTAACCTCCTTGCGTGCTACAATGTCTTCAGCTCTTTCTCTGTAAGGATAAGAAAACGAATAAGAAAAAATAAGAATAAATAAATAAAGCAGTAAATAAGAAATTTCCTTTAATACATCTCATTAAAAAATCGATTTGACGTTTCGCGCATTACATCAAGTGATCGATCTGATATATTACAATCATTATTGTTAAATTTCGTGATTGGATTCTTCGAAACGAGTGCATTTTTACGTGTGATTTGATCTACACTACTTACTTTCCTGATAAAGGATAAGTGCGTAGAGTTGCGCCATCTGATAGGAATAGTTTTCAGTTTGTTTCTAAAGAAGGTATTGTATTTCATTTCATCCTTCAAAACCAGTCTCATAGCACCCTTATGAAAGATAGCTTATCTATCATAATCAACCAACGCACGAGCGGAGCCGCGGGTTTAAGCTAGTATACAATAAAACTGCGAAGATTGCTTTGGTCTGTCATGCCTGATATGAGATGGTGCGTGAGTGTATCAAAGTAAAGTTGCATTTATATTAGACCGCGAGCAAACACGCTAACGGCGACACGTGGCTACGTTACATGATCGCACTCCACTCAACGTGAAGTGGTTAAAAATCGGATCCATTACACGAAATCACGGCAGAGTCTTAAGTTGCAATCTGACAGTAATCTGTCTGGGCACTGATTTCTACATCTACATGGGATACTCTGCAAATCACATTTAAGTGCCTGGCAGAGAAGTGGAGTGAATTCAGGTGACTAGCTGCAAACCCCTGAAGTCGGAGTTCGGACCCACATGATTCCGAAAACCGATAAAAATATATAAATTCAAATTAACTATGGCATGCAACCCCTAGAACTGTTTAAAATTACAAAAGGAAGTGAATGAAATGCAGCTACACGCGAGCGATTACAGACACGGAAAAAGTCCAGTCTCAAAACCCGGAAAAGTGGAATAATTACAAAGTCGGAAAAATACTACGAGTTCGTAGAAGAAACAATAAAATTAAAAATAGGCGGGGAGAGAAGATCGTGAAATGTTAGTGGAAATTAGAAGGGTACACACATAGTTAGTTGCCTGATGGGCATGGAACAAACAACAGTGGAAGCTGAAGGCCTCATTCCAAGAACCGACCACGTGGAACACATAGCACTCATGGAAGGAAATGATAAGAAAGATTTCTACATGCACTGTACAAAAATGAACATATTGTCTGTTGGAAATCGGGCCCCACAAAGCAAGAAAGAATTTGCAAGGAGTTCGTACACTGCCACATAATCACAAAAGGTTTGAATATACCAGGCTGTTATCAAACTGCAACTAGTAACACATACACCGCATTTATCGATGAAAATCACTAGTTTGAAAAACTAGAACACATTTCTGTGCACGATCGGAAAAATATTCCAAAAAATGAATCTATGTTCAAGAGTCTAAGTTAATCATGCTAGACAACGAAATGCTACCATCTTCAAAGCACAAGAGAAGAACCAACCTTACCTCACCACGGTCCCAGCACAAAGTGACGAATAGAGCGGCCAGGAACCGTGGGTAAGCTACCAGAAACTGGAAAATGCAAGAAAACAGCAGTGGTGGGGAGAGAAGGTCGCATGACTCGCCCTGGAGAAGGCTCGTCTGCTAGCTTGTAACCAAATGGTGTAGAAAACTCTTTGGTCGCTTCAGCAGCAGGGATTGGTAATGACTAACTATCGACTCTGAGCCAGAGAGAACCATGCAAAGCGAGCTATCACCACCCACATTCAGACAGCCATTAGATCCTCGCACATCCACTTAAAAGTAAAACAAGTACACATTCTAACAGGGACAATAATAAATTATTAAAATAAAAAAATCCTAGCAATATTAACTATCATTTCAGAAACTAATATTTAAAACATGAAATAAAAATGCTATTCCCCATGCCTTGAAAAGAGTGGTATTCTAATTTAACAAAATGCTCATCTAGCAACATAAAATAAATTACAATTTTATAAAAAATATATGGAAGACGACAGACGGTCATCTTTCAACGGGAAGAGGGGGAGTGTGCTTAGACTTGGGTTTCAAGGTGGGAGAAGGCGAAGTGGTAGTGGGCACAGGAGAAGGTGGCAAAGGTTTCAAGGTGGAACACTGACCGTGCGGCCAGTACAATCCGATGAAGGGTGTGGGGGTGTAGAAAATGATGGATGTTTGCAAGGACCGTGGTTACAAACCAGATGACATCTTCAGCGGTGGGGGGAGGTGTGGTGTCGCACAAGTACAAAGTGCGCGCCACCTGCTTTCGCCGCGCGCCGCCATGCACGCACGGCGCGGCGTTCTCACGACGACAGCCACGAGCGCCCTCTGCTGCAACCCCGCTCGTGGCCACCACGGAAAGACACCGGCACTTCGGACTGAGATAGCAACGAGTTAAGACCTTCGTAATCAGATAGGCACCAGTGAAGACTTTGCTATCGTACAGGCACTAGGCAGGCCTCTAACAACTATGTATCAACATTCTGCCGTACTATGTAAAAGTTAAGTATTGTTACATTCTGTGCAATATATATCTCTTTCTAATTTACTCCAGTGTTTATAGTTTCTGGCTGCTCCCCTCCGTACCTGCACCAGCGTGCTATTTTTGTTCCTGTGTCGGGCTCATTCCACTCGGCCACCGACACCTACGACGAGGCTGGGACACAAAAGCGGCGACGAAGTTGGGATACAAAAGTGGCGACGAGGAGTGATAGACGAACCTTGGACCAGCCCTCTTGCAGCAGCCAGACAGCAGCAGTGGGAGCACGCAGAAATTGCTCCCGCCCACCCACCCTTATTATAAGATTTTGGGGGAACGTTTTCAGTTACGTGTTTTGTGGACTTTTTTGTTGCAGCGCGTCCTCTTTCTTATTGCATTTGTGTTTTGTACTAATTTACTTGTATACGCGGCGCCTAATCGGTCAGCATGGCCACTACCCCGAACCCAAACTTAATGGAAATTATTCAGTTACAGACGGCGCAAATAACACAACTTCTCCAGGCGGTGGCGCAGTTGACAACTCAACAACAGCCGTCGCATCAGCAGCCCACACCTGCCGCCGCACCGCTTCCGACGTTCTGCCAGTACAACGAACGTGAGGAAGAATGGAGCGACTATTTCGCACAGTTTCAAGAACTCGTCGCGGCTCATCAAATTACAGGTCAGAGAGTGAAGAACCTTTTCTTATCGATTGTGGGCCCCCGGACCTTCGTATTATTGCAAAAACTTTTCCTTCACGCCTCTCCTCGTGATGTAGACTTTGAACAAATTGTAGATGCACTGAATGCTCATTACGAGAGGAAAGTTCTCGTAGCCGCTGCACGATACCGATTTTTCAGACTTAAAAAATTACCGCAGCAGTCACACCAAGAGTGGATTACGGAATTGAAGGGCTTAACCCGCCAATGTAAATTTACTTGCTCTTGTGGACTTTCTTATAGTGACGTTATGTTGCGAGATGCGATTACGCAGAACATTAAGGACCCCAGAAATAGAGCAGCAATTCTGAAACAGTCTGACCCCTCATTAGACAGTGTACTGCAGCTTATAGAAGCGCATGATACTTTTGACTTAGCAGATGTAGAAATGCAAAGCCACAGTGTAAATTCGGTGCGCCGCAACGGTCGCTTTCCTAGCCGTAGTTCTCAGTCTAGCACTAGTGATTCTTACAATAGTACAGGCCGTGCTGAACAGACAGTTAACAGTAGCCAGTGTAAAAGTGCGACACAAAGCTCGCCCCGTCGTGTTAGAAACAGTGGTTTGAATAACGGGCGCCAACGCTCATTTCAGAAAAATGTACGTAAATCTTGCCCCCAGTGTGTGTCTCGCCACAAGCGTGCTCATTGCCCTAGTCGCAACGCAACCTGTTATCAATGTGGCAAATCAGGACATGTACAGTCTGTGTGTATGCAAATTAAAAACTCAAAGAACGGTACCGTTAGAAACAGTGCTTCGCAGAGTGCGAGAACAGTTCATTCTGTAAATGTTATACGGGCTGTGGAATTGAACAGTGCTTTCCTTGGATCTCAATTGCAAGAAAGTAGTTCTGCGCCTTTGGCAAAACTATATAGTGAACCACGTAGCAAGCGCCGACGAGCGCGTAAAACAGTGCAACGGAAAAGGGTTCGGGACAAGCAAAATGACTATGAACAGTGCATTCCTGTAGTGAAAATAGTGCCTTCTGCAACTGCTCCTTGTAATAGTGCCCAGTACTGTGTACCTAGTGACAGTAGACTTGTTGTAGATACTGAAAGTAATTTTAGTGTAGTAGCCTCGCATTGCGCGGACGCCGATCCGGCGGTAGTGCCATCTAGTGACAGTGTTGTTAATCCGCTGCGTGCCGAGTCTGCGCCGCTTCCTTCACTACGCGGCCCGCGCATACGCAGCACACAAACCGTAGCAGACGTTGCCCACATTCGCGCACCTGTCGTGCACCAGAAGCACAAACTTTTTGTAAATCTCTCCATAGAAAATAAGACTGTGCAATTTCAGCTTGATACTGGTTCCGCTGTTACATTAATTAATAAAGACACTTATGAACTTCTGGGTTCGCCAAAATTGTCGCCGTCACAGCAAGTGTTAACAGCGTACACAGGTCAAACTATTCCCGTGCTAGGAACGTGTAGCCTGCTCGCCTCTTTTCAAGGTGTAACAAAAACAGTCGCTTTTGTAGTTCTTCAGGCCAAATCGACACAGAACATTTTTGGACTAGATGCTTTTGACTTGTTTGGTTTATCAATTCAAAGAGATGTGCTTCAAATTTCGTCAATAGTGCCTCAGGATAAAATCAATGCATTGTGTGACAAATATAGTGACTTGTTTTCGCCGGAACTAGGTTGTGCAAAAGACCTCCTTGGTCGAGGTTGGGGTAGGGTCTGTGCTTCCACATTTTGATGGTTTCTTTGGCTTGGCGGCGGTGGAGGAGGAGGCTGAGGTGGAGGCAGAGGAAGGGGCGAAGGAAAGGGATTCAGGTTCTAGGGGGATGATTTTAGGTTGTTGCGGGGGTAGAAGAGATGGCGGGGGCGATTGCGGGGTGTCAGACACCATGGCTCTGTGATGTTCAATGCGAGTGGGGGTGAGAATGGGGAATTCTTGGGGCAACGTTAGTTGTGGGTAGACTGGTGGAGGAGAGGGACTTGGCATGCGGAGCTGAAGGACAAGAGGACAGACAAGGGGACTGTTGACTGGGGGAGGGAAGCAACACTCCAGGTAGTGGTGGAGGCCTGTGATGGGGAGTTGTAATGAATGGATGTTGTTGTAGATGTGTGTTGATTCATGATGTTACCACAATGAAGATCTTAGTACGGCGTCGAGGATGATGCTGTAGCGGCGGCGGTGGCGGCTGGACGTGGCGGCGGGTGGTATCGACTTGTTGGCCCTGTCAGCGGCGGCGGCTCATGTACACAGGTGACTACTCGGAGATACTAGGAAGCGATGACTCAGCAACTTCTCGCATGATTCGATGGCGAAGCATCCACCACGATGAGTTGCAGGAACCTTATCTTGGTGTTCGCCTACAGGTAGGTGGGATATGTAATGGACCCATTCCTTTTTTTTCTCTATTGTTTTTTAAAACCCCCAGAAGGTGCAGGCTGGCAGCAGCGAACATGCTGCTCTTCAGCCAAGAGCATAAATATGGGAACAAAAGATTTAAAATAATAAAAACAGGTGACAATATATGAAGAATTTAAAAATAGACACAGTGAAATAAATGGGTGGAATGACAATGACTCTGAAAAGGATAACAAAATGTACATATTTAGAACGTAAAAATCCAGGGTGGATAAAACGTTACTGTTGAAGAAACGGAGCGATGATGACGACATGAAGAGACACATTTAAAACACATGGCAACGCTATGTTCTGCCTGTGCAGTGGTTGCTGATGTTTTAAAAACACATACAATCGAATCACTAAGTCACTCCACACTTAAAATCACTGACACACAGTTAAAATCACTGAGCAGGCTCCACGATGGAGAGGGGAGGGGAAGGAAAGTGTGGTGGGTAGAAAAGGAGGGGGGGGCTGAGTGGGGATGGGATGAGATGGGATGGAAGGACTCCAAGGGAGTGGGGTTGACAGGGATCCAAACTGAGGAAGGGAAAAGGCTAGATGGAGCGGGACGTGGCACGAATCTACAAGGAAGGCTAAGGTTGATAGGAGGGGAATATATCAGGACGGAGGGCGTCATCTGGGAGAGGAAGTTGATGGAAGTTACCCTCGGATAGGATTTGGAGAGTATGGAGGTGGAGAGAGGGAGGAACATGCTGGTAAAGGCGTGGCAGAGGCCCGAGATCCAGGAGGATAGGAGAGAACAGTGGGTCACGAGATTCTAATTTTGCGGGAGGTGTATAGGATGCGGAGATGATCAAGGAAGTTTAGAAGGTGGGGGAAAGGGATAAGTTTATTTTTGATCCGTGTGGGGGAAGGGAGGCAGATACAGTAAGTGAGGCAGAGGGAGCGGCTTTCTAGGATCCGGAGGATTTATAGTAGGAGGGCGGGGCGGATATCCAGGCAGGATGAAAGCTACACAAGACGGGACGCATTAGGGAATGGTAGGTGTAGAGGATGGTGGAAAGGTACAATCCCCCAGTCTGGCCAGAAAGGAGCTTGAGAAGGTTAAGGCGGGAGAGGGCCTTTTGTCGGACAGTTTTAAGGTGAGGATTCCAGGAAAGGAAATGATCAAGGGTGGGGCCTAGATATCGAAGGGTGGTGGTTTGTGGGATGGGGCGGTCATATAAAGTAAGGTAGAGGTCATAGTGGAGGAAGGAGTGGGTGCTACGACCTATGATGATTGCTTGGGATTTGGTAGGGTCACACCAGGGGGAAAATTCGGATAGGTGAGTCTGGAGAAGGTGTTGGGAGTGAGCGAGGGAGGGGGCGACAGCTAGGAAGGTGTTGTCGTCAGCGTACTGGAGGAGATGGATGGGAGGCTGGGGTTGTGGCATATCTGTGGTATATAGCAGATAGAGGAGGGGCTAGAGGACGGACCACTGGCGCACCCCAGCGGAGGGGTAAAACAAACTGGAGTTGGAGATGTTGACAGTGATGTAGGATGGGCGGTTGGAGAGAAAGGATGCAATGAGGCGGACATAATTAATGGGAAGGGCATAGGTCTGGAGTTTGAATAGGAGACAGGAATGCCATACACGATCGTAGGCCATCTTGATGTCGAGGGGAATGAAGATAGTGCCATGACGGGAATTAACTTGGACGGATAGTAGGTGGATGAGGTGAAGGAGTTGGTCATTGACAGAGAAAGAGGGTCGGAAGCCACAATGGGATAGGGTGAGGAGTTGGTGTTGACAGAGATGTTGGTGAATATGGCGAGAAAGGATAGTTTCCAGGACTTTGCTGAACAACGAGGTGAGGGTGATAGGACGATAGGAAGAGGCTCAGAGGGCGGTTTGTCGGGTTTTAGGAACATCAGGATATGGGATGTCTTCCACAGGTCGGGGAAGAAGCCAGTGGTGAGGATAATGTTATATAAGGAGGCTGGGGCTGCATAGAAGGACGTTGGACAGGCATGGAGGTGCCTGTATGTGAGGTGATTGTGACCGGGGACAGTGTTGCGTTTTCTGGGAAGTGTAGATTCAATGACCAGTGCCATGATGGGAGTGTTTAGTTCTGAGGGGAGGGGGGGTGTTGTCCAAATACTGGAATCCTCATACAAGTGAAGGGAGGAGATATCGGTGCGCTCATGGACGTCAGGAAAGCGGGAGTAGTCAAATCCAGGATTATCAGGTAGGGAAAAAACTTTGGAGAGGTAGTCAGCAAAATGCTGTGGCTTACTGTCATTGTTGGGGAATGGAAGGTTGTTGTGGAGGAGAGGGTATGTGGGTGTGGGGCGACTGCCAGTAAGGCGATGGAAGGCTTTCCAGTATTTGGAGGAATTGACGGGGAGCATGGCATTAAGGCGGGTGCATGTCTGTCTTCACATTCAGAAGGTTTCCGATATATCGTTGGAGTTGCCAGTGGTGTCAGAGTGTATCCTGGTCACGGGTCCTCAGGAAGGAGTGATAGAGACGATGGGATTCGTGGAGTAGGAGAACGGCCTGTGGATGGAGGGTTGGCGGTGGGGGCGGATGGCTTTGGTAGGTATATGGGCTTGGACAGCATCAGCAACAGTCTGGTGTAGGAAGATGAGGCACAGTCTATGTCGGTGTGGGTGTGGAGGGGGAGAGGGTGTCTGGCGACCGAGGTGTCAATGGATCGACGGTAGGCATCCCAGTCGGCGCATGAGTAACCATGGACCATCATAGGAGGGGGTTTGGCATGTGTGGCGCGGTGTCGCCGACCACGGTGGCCAATGGTGAGGCGTACGGGGGCATGGTCACTGCCAATAAGGGCAAGGACGTCCGCTTGGATGCAACCCAGGAGGTTGGGAGAGACTAGGACAGCGTCAGGAGTGGTATTGCTTTTGGGGCGTGTGGGTTCTAGGAAGCGAAAGGATTTTGTAGGGTGGGCATGCCATTGTGGTACTATAGGGGGGGGGGGGGCGGGAGAGGAAGTAGGGCGACAGGAAGAGGGTACGGGTGACTTTAAATGAGGGTAGCTTTGCGGAAGAATGTGAAGTGGGAGTTGTTGTGGGAGAGGGTGGCAATTGTGTCCATTTGCCAGACAGAGGAGGCAGCAAGTGTATGATAGTGGTGGCAAAACGGATAACATCTTCAACAGTAGAAGGGGGTAGGAGGGAGTTATTGGGGTGTATTGGGGGGTCGACGGGATGGACGGGAACTGTCACCTCAGGGGTGGCGGTGGTGGGACGAGCCTGACATTTGTAGAAATAGATGGGGTGGGGGCCGCCATAGGTGTTGTAGGTGGGGAGAGGTGAGGTTGGCACAGTGTTTGAGGAAATGTTCCGACTTACAGTGGGGACAGGTGGGGGAATTGTGGCATTTCTCTGTGAGGGGATGGTTGTACACGAGACATCGTGCACAACAATAGGATTGGGGTGGGGAGCAGGTGTCCATCTTGTAGCGGCAGTTGTAGATTAGTGCACCGTCAGTGAGGAGGCGGTCGATGGAGGACGGTGATTTGCAGAACACCTTCAGCAGGTTGTTGGGGCCGGTGGCGTTGTAGATGCGCTTGGCGGATCGGATGTCCATGTCAGGGATAGAGTTGAGCTGCTCCAACACCTCGGCCTCTGTGATCACCGGGCTAAGCTTGGTGATCATGGTGGTGAGAGTGGGAAGCCGGCAGGGAGCTTGAGGTTGGGATGGGGAGGTGGAGGTGATGTAAAGGGTGAGGGTGGGATGGGGCCCAAACTGGACCCTGGGGAGACAGAGGAGAAGGTCAGAAAGGAAGGTGGGGGATGGGTACTTGAGGACAGTGTCCTTCCGGGGGATTAATTGAAAAGGAGGGGCGGTGGGGAAGTATTTACGAATTTCAATTGAGAGGGTGCGGTTGTCCAGAAAGCGGGGATTGGAATGGGAGCGGACATAGCCAAAGAGTTGTGGAGAAGCGGAGACGGTGGATCGTAAGTCGAGGATTGGGGAGGTGTCCATGGACAGTGAAGGTGGGGGAGGTGCAGAGACTGTGTTGAGGGAGTTTTTTTGGGGAGGACAGGAGCAGGATCCGCACAAGGGCGTTTGGAGGGTTTTGTTGCAGGTTTCTTGGAGGAGGTGGTGACGGTGGGAAGAGCGATGGGCTGAATCGGGATGTGGCGGGGGAGGGCAGCACCTCCGGAGCGCCGTCCAGAGTTCGAGTCCTCCATGGGGCATGGGCGTTTGTGTTGTCCATAGCATAAGTTACTTTAATTTAGTTTAAGTAATTAGTAAAGCTAGGGACTAATGACCACTGTAGTTATGTTCCTTAGATTTACAAAAATTTGAATACATGAAAACTACTCCATGTGCCACAGTGCAGTTATGGGGAATGTGGTTGGATATAACCATTAATATATTTTTTCCTCCATGCCAGCAAGGTGGCTGAGACACACCAGGCCTGGCCGGTCTTTGCCACTCGACGGGCCCCTGCATGCTAAGCCCACACCTGACCACACACCAGATGGGTCACACAAACATACGACTGCAGACTTGTGATAACTCTCTCTCTCTCTCTCTCTCTCTCTCTCTCTCTCTCTCTCTCTCTCTCTCTCTCTAAGTGAGAGAGAGTTGTCACAAGTCTGCAGTGGTATGAGGAGATAAGGAGAGGAGAGGAAAATGTTGAGGGAGGGTAGGAGTTATTGTCATCTTCATAATTTTGATGGTGTTCAAGAGTGCCCCCAAAGTGCAGGTCATCTGAGCCTGTTTAGAGGCGTTCTCTCTCTCTCAGCAACTTCATAATTTTGATGTTGTTCAAGAGCACCCAGAGAGAGAGAGAGAGAGAGAGAGAGAGAGAGAGAGAGAGAGAGAGAGAGAGAGAGAGAGAGAGAGAGAGAATGCCTCCAAACAGGCTCAGATGACCTGCACTTTGTGGGCGCTCTTGAACACCATCAAAATTATGAAGTTGGCAATAACCCCTATCCTCCCCCGACATTTTCCTCGCCTCTCCTTATCTCCTGGGCCGCCCAGCGGTGGATGTCTTTGACCTCATTGGCAATGACCATGCCTCCATTTTCCTCACCACAGACCCCCGTGGCCATCCGGACCACACTTCCCATCCCGAACCCCCTCCTGAGGTTGCCCATAAATACTCCCTCGCCGACTGGGATGCCTATCAATCCATTGACTCCTCGATTGACAGCCACCCCCTACCTCTCTACACCCCTGCTGACATTGCCCACACCGCATCCTTCCTTCACAAGACCATTGATGATGCCATCCAAGCCCACAGCCATCCATCCACAAAGTCCCGCCATACCTCCACAGGCCGTGCTCCTCCGTGAAACCTGTCGACTCTATCGCTCCTTCCTGTGGATCTGTGACCGGGATACTCTCCTCCGTCACAGGCCAATCCAACGCCACATCAGAAACCTTTTGAACCTGAAAAGATGCCATGACTGGCGCCAAATATGCACCCGCCTTAACAGCCGTAGCAGTGACCAAGAATGTCTATGTTTAAGCATTATCCTTTTTATAACATCACACTCTTATTTCACAACGGGGCTAAACTAAATAACTACCTTTTCCACATAACTTTAACCCAATAATTTAACTACCGATCAAAATGCTCTCCCATATCTCGTCGAAACTAATTATTATTCAATTCCAAACACTCCGAAATTTAATACTCTCTCTCTAGCGACCATGCACTGTCACAATATTACACACTGCAAACACTTCTATTCGGAACCAACACACCTTCTCGCACTCTATATTGTAATGAATCTCACGCCCATTTCAACTCGAGCATCAACAATTTTCTACTCGAAACGTTCTATAGTAGTTAACTGATGCATCTCAAACTTTTGCACAACTCAAACATTTATCACCTAAGAGACACCATGTAACGGCAATACAATACCTGGCCAGGTTAATAGAATGTAACACAAATTCCTGGCCCTATGTCATTCCAAGCATATTCTAAATTAAATAAACGTCTGGCCCACATGACACCAACCCAATAGCTAAACTTACTACCAAAACGCGCTCACAATGCTAATTATTAACTTCACTCACATTGAAATTTAGTAGTCCCTCTAGAGTCTAAAACGTACGTCAACATGGCCATCGGCACTATCATCCTAACACGTCTTGGAATAGCATTACACAGACAAAAACCTTAAAACCAACTTCGTGACGAACTACGTTTAAATCCAAACACAATTAGGAAAATACTATCCTCTATTGATCACAAAGCAGCTATAGCCTCCTTCAGTCTGTTACCACAGGACTTGCTGGCTGAAACATTTCATCAAAATGGACGGCCTTCAGACAAGAAAATCGAGTACTTAATATCAAATCCATGTGGCGTCATGTAGGCATCCATCACAGTCTCAGTCACAAAGATCAGTACATCCACCAGCACAATCACTGTTCTATCTGATGACCTCCATTGTGCTCCAACCGAACTACAATGAGAGAACAGACCGCAGCCAAAAGTAATGTGAGATCTAATTGGGATCTTGACGATTTCGTCATAATATGTATCATTTCATAACCGTAATACGGTTGGGATCGTGGAATGTTATATCCCTTAATCGGGTAGGGAGGTTAGAAAATTTAAAAAGGGAAATAGATAGGTTGAAGTTAGATGTGGTAGGTACTAGTGAAGTTCGGTGGAAAGATAAAGAGGATTTCTGGTCAGGTGAGCACAGGATTACAAATACAAAATCAGTTGGTGGTATTACAGGAGTAGGTCTGATAATGAATAAGAAAATAGGAATGCGGGTAAACTACTATGAGCAACACAGTGATCGCATTATCGCAATCAAGATAGATACGAAGCCAACACCGATCACAGTAGTACAGGTTTATATGCCAACTAGCTCTGCCGATGATGATAAGATCGAAGAAATTTATGAGGAGGTAAAGGAAATTATTCAGACAATTAAGGGAGAGGAAAACTTGTGATGGGATACTGGAATTCGGTAGTACGAAAAGGAAGGGAAGGAAAAATAGTAGGTGAATATGGTCTGGGCAAAAGGAATGAAATAGGAAGCCTCCTGCTTGAATTTTGCACGGAACATAATTTAATCATAACAAACACTTGGTTTAAGAATCACGAAATAAGGTTGTATACGTGGTAGAGACCAGGAGTCACTGGAAGGTACCAGAAAGATTTTATAATGGTAAGACATAGATTTCGGAACCAGGTTTTAAACTGTAATACATACCTTGTGGCAGATATAAACTCTGACCATAACTTATTGGTCATGAATTGTAGACTGAAACTGAAAAAAAAAGAAAAAAAACTGCAGAAAGATAGGAAAATAAGGAGGAAGCTTGAGGCAACAACTGAAAGAAACAGGGGGTAATACAACAGTAGAAGAAATAGTGAAGGCAGCAGAGGATAAAATAGAAAGGCAAGACCTACAAAAAATCATTTGATATCACAGGAAATACTAAACTTAATGGATCAGAGATGAAAATATAAAAATGCAGTAAATGAAACAAGCAAAATAGAATACAGACGACTAAGAAATGAGATTGACAGTAAGTGCAAAATAGCTAAACATGGGTGGCTAGAAGGCATATGCAAGTCTATAGAAGAATGTATTAATAGGGGAAAAATAGATACCGCCTACAGGAAATTAAAAGAGACATTTGGAGAAAAGAAAGGAAGATGTATGAATATAAAGAACTCAGATGGAAAACCGGTTTTCAGCAAAGAAGGGAAAGCTGAAAGGTGGAAAGAATACATAGAAGGACTCTACAAAGGAAATGAACTTATGGACAATATTGTAGGAAGAGGAAATACATGAAGATGAAGTAGGAGATACTAAACTGAGAGAAGAATTTGACAGGGCACTGAAAGACCTAAGTCGAAACAAGGCCCCTGGAGTGGATGATATTCCCTCAGAACTACTGAAGTCTCTGGGAGAGCCAGCCATGGCAAAACTATTTTAACTGGTGCGTAAGATGTATGAGAAGCCGGCCGCGGTGGCCGAGGAGACTGAGGCACTCCAGTCACGGTCTGCACGGCCACTACGGTCGGGGCTTCGAATCCCCCCTTGGGCATGGATATTTGTGCCGTCCTAGTTCGTAAGTAGTTCATAAGTAGTTTGTACGTTTAGGGACTGATGACCCCGTAGTTAAGTCCCATAGACTATACAAACATTTGAACATTTGAATTTTTGCAAAATTTTAACACGAATTATTTACAGAAGGATGGAAAAAACTGGTAGAAGCCGACCTCGGGGAAGATCAGTTTGGAATTAAGAGAAATTTACGAACACGTGAGGAAATACTCACTTTACGGTTTATCTTATAAGATAGATTAAGGAAAGGCAAACCTCCATTTCTAGCTTTTGTAGATTTGGAGAAAGCTTTTGACAATGTTGATTGGAATACACTCTTTCAGATCTTGAAATCAGCAGGAGTAAAATATAGGGAACGGAAGGTTATTTACAGCGTGAAAAATACCAGACAGCAGTTGAAGGGCATGAAAGAAATGCAGAGGTTGGGAAGGGAGTAAGGCAAAGCGCGGTGACTGTGGCCGCTGAGCCTATCCAATGGCACGGGTGATCCGCAGACGGGTCGTGTAACGTCGACATTCAGCTCGAAGACCCAGGGAAGGTGCGTAAAATACCGCCACCTCACCAGTACATGAAGGAGCATAGGACTGCTTGCAGGCGACGTTGGTGCTGAATTTGAAATCGCAAGAAAAACCCTGCAGCGTCGTAATCCATTCCCCACATGTCTGATCTGAGGACTTTCGACAGGAAAAGAAAGCCAGGCGACCTTTGCTCATCAAAGTACTCTGATAACCAGTTTTAATGTAGGAATATGCGAGATTTTGAGGTGACTGTTCTGGGTTCATTTGTTCAAACAAACGATAGACCTGAGGACCGACTGTTGCCAAAAACAAAGCCCGACGTATTCCTCGAGGACCCTGTAGGCCAGAAAATGTTGTTGCAATCGCTCCAAATAATTGAGCCACGGTTCCAAAGCCCTATCGAACGCTGGAGGGGACACATGCAGACTGTACGTCTTGCAGTGCTGGGGAGTGGGGGTGGTGCGCCGATCCTGTGAGCACCGCTTGTATCTGGAGAAGAGTTTCCGCCAAGGAGTGAAGAAAGTCCTCTACGATAGCCATTATGACTGAGACTGATAGTTTTATCCTCATTGCCAATACAGTAGCGTCCCGCGATCTGCAGCAAACAAATAAATGGAAAAAGTAATATACAATTTATTAACACAATAGCACCTCCTGGGTGTAGAACGATAAAAACAAACCAGTAATCACAAAGAAAAAAGGAAAAAAATATATAAAAATTTGGGGGGGGGGGGGACAAACTGACTGCGGTCAAAGAAACAAGTACAGAGGGCGTAAAGCCTCACACACACACACACACACACACACACACAAAACACAATCTACTAGAAGCGGTAGACCAAATAACTACAACACTACTACTAGATGGCTAAAGTTTACACTGAGTGCCAATGAGGCTAGATCCAGCGCAGGTAGCTGACTTAACTGGCTCGCACTGTCTTCCACACTCCGTCGGTGCACTACATTAGTCACACAGTTTGGATAGGCTGGGTACTTCACATGTCCCTTCTCGTAAAGTAGTGCCGCCTTACAGCGCCGTCTAGTAGGAATTTATTTGTTGTTTTGATTACTGTTTGTGTGAGCTCATTGGAAGGAAGCTAAGCAGCCGCCCTGGCTGCCTGTTGTGCGGGTACTCTACATAGTCAGGGGCCGCCACAGAAGTGGAAGCTCGACCGTCTTAATTTCGTTCAAATTTTACCAAGATGTTGTTCAAGGTCTTAAAGGATCTTACACGAAATTTTAGGCCAATACCTAGTGTGGTTGAGATTCCAGGGGCCCTTTTGTGGAAGGGTGTCGTGCATCGAGCGAGTGCCTGACGAACTTTGGGTGAATTTTGCACTTTCAGTGCTCTGCATCTAAGGTACTTCACATTTCCAAGTCTGGGTTTCTAGATCAGTTTTGTTCAGAGAATTCAAAATATTAGCGTCGGTAAAGGTTAAGTAGGTATTTTATTTTATTTTTTTATTATTTTTTTTTCTTTTATTATTATTATTTTTTTTTTTTTTTTTTTTAAGCCATGTGAAATTCCGTGACCAAAGATTTAAGGTCAAATTTGGCAATGCCTTATTAAACGGCAAAGGCTTTTCACACCTCGTTATTCTGCCTTTGTGTAATTGTTCTGCCTGGTAATCGAGTGTAAGAATCGCAAAGCTTTACCTGTTGTAGTTCCTGAGATAATGATCCAGAAAGTTGCTTCCAAAACATTAGAATTCTACATTTGTTCAATTTTAGATGCTTATGTCTTTATAGAGGTGACCTCTGGTTTTAATTTAAAATTCACCATTAGTACGAGCAGCGTTCGCTTTACTAGCATACGGAACGTAACGTGAGCGCAGTTGCGGCTCTGCAGCTTCCTGCGGCCACCCATTAGTTTCTAGCTCGCGGGCAATCAGAGTAGGGCAGGTCAGGCCCAGGCTAAGGCTTCTCCTGGTCCGGCCCCGCCGGTCGGCAGTTCACGCCTTTCTTCTGCTGTGGACGCACACTAAACGTCACAGTTATTTCGAATGACACACCATCCTTCATCGTCTATATAGTTCGAACAGGTGAAACTAGTATTTTCCACATTCCTACTATAGATCTTCACCCTGGACACTACGTGGGAACCGTGGAGGGGAATAAAACAATAGGCTTGGGAACGTGGCAGGCAGCCGAAAAGAGGCTTGGTAGCCTATAGAGTATTGGTGAAAGGGTTCGAAACCTGCTAGATGCCACACATAGGCTTCAAATCTATGAGAAAGAACCGTGAAGAATGGCCGCGTGCTCTAAGGCGTCATGCTACGGACTGGTCGGCCGTTTCCACTGGAGCTTCGAGTCCTCTCTCGGGCATGGTTGTGCGTGCTGTCCTTAGTGTAAATCGGTTTAAGTAGTTTGTAAGTCTAGGGACTGATGACCGTAGCAGTTTGGTCCAATATGCTTACAAACATTTGAACATGACAAAGGGTACCATGTTTCTGCATATTATAATACACTCCTGGACATTAAAATTGCTACACCACGAAGATGACGTGCTACAGACGCGAAATTTAACCGACAGAAAGAAGATGATGTGATATGCAAATGATTAGCTTTTCACAGCATTCACACAAGGTTGGCGCTGGTGGCGACTCCTACAACGTGTTGATATGAGGAAAGTTTCCAACCGATTTCTCATACACAAACAGCAGTTGACCGGCGTTGCCTGGTGAAACGTTGTTGTGATGCCTCGTGTAAGGAGGAGAAATGCGTACCATCACGTTTCCGACTTTGATAAAGGTCCGATTGTAGCCTATTGTGATTGCGGTTTATCGTATCGCGACATTGCTGCTCGCGTTGGTCGCGATCCAATGACTGTTAGCAGAATATGGACTCTGTGGGTTCAGGAGGGAAATACGGAACGACGTGCTGGATCCCAACAGCCTCGTACAACTAGCAGTCGAGAAGACAGGCATCTTATCCGCATGGCTCTAACGGATCGTGCAGCCACGTCTCAATCCCTTAGTCAACAGATGGGGACATTTGAAAGACAAGAAGCATCTGCACGAACAGTTCGACGACGTTTGCAGCAGCATGGACTATCAGCTCGGTGACCGTGCCTGCGGTTGCCCTTGACGCTGCATCACAGACAGGAGCGTCTGCGATGGTGTACGCAACGGTGAACCTGGGTGCACGAATGACGAAACGCCATTTTTTTTTCGGATGAATCCAGATTCTGTTTACAGCATCATGATGGTCGCATCCGTGTTTGGCGACATCGCGGTGAACGCACATTGGAAGCGTGTATTCGTCATCGCCATAATGGCGTATCACCCGACATGATGGTATGGTGTGCTATTGGTTACACGTCTCGGTCACCTCTTGCTCGCATCGACGGCACTTTGAACAGTGGCCGTGACATTTCAGATGTGTTACGACCCGTGGCTCTATCCTTCATTCCCTATCCCTGCGAAACCCTACATTTCAGCAGGATAATGCACGACCACATGTTGCAGGTCCTGTACGGGCCTTTCTGTATACGGAAAATGTTCGACAGCTGCTCTGGCCAGCACATTCTCCAGATCTCACACCAATTGAAAACGTCTGGTCAATGGTGGCCGAGCAACTGACTCGTCACAATACGCCAGTGACTACTCTTGATGAACTGTGGTATCGTATTGAAGCTGCATGGGCATCTCTACCTGTACACGCCATCCAAGCTCTGTTTGACTCAATGCCCAGACGTATCAAGGCCGTTATTACGGCCAGAGGAGGTTATTCTGGGTACGGATTTCTCAGGATCTATGCACCCAAATTGCGTGAAAATGTAATCACATGTCAGTTCCAGTATAAAATATTTGTCCAATGAATACCGTTTGTCATCTGCATTTCTTCTTGGTGTAGCAATTTTAATGGCCAGTAGTATACATACATTGAATATAGAGTTGCGTCGTCTTTCAAGTTCTGTGACCATCCATCTCACAGAACACCCAGGATAAACAAACAAGGTTCTAGTGGAGAATAAGCGCCTCCTTCTAGGGCCGCTTGCATATTGCAGTCATTTTCAGAACCGTTTTGCGTCTACCCATAGAGCGCCCAGATAAACAAACAATATTCTTGCAAAAAAAAACTGCTCTTTCTAATGATGCAATTAAAATTAACATAGTGTAGCTGATCGGCTACATACCTTACTTTTTCCATTGTCTCCCAAACTGATCAAAATTTTGCCACAATTTCATTTGTAGCTGCTTGTATACATAGTCTTACATATGCTAATAGCTCGTCCTAGAAATTATAAATTGCAGAATGCTACTGAATGACATCGAAAGTTAGCTGCATTGAGTTACTCCTAACATATGCGTTTGTATACATTGGTATTCCTCCTTTTAAGAATGTTCAAATGTTTCTAAATCTATGGGACTTAACTGCTCGGTTATTAGTCCCTAGCATACAAACTACTTTAAGTTAAACTAACCTAAGGACAACACAAATACCCACGCTCGAGGAGGGACTCACAGCCCCGACGGCGAATGGCTGGGCGCACCGCAACACGGCGCCCCAGCGCGCACGGCTATTCTGCCGCGGCATTTTCCTCTTTTGTCACGTAACAGTAAACAATCGCATGCTACTGTTGCATTATGAGCTACTTTCCGGAAATATGAGAGGCATCATAGTGACATTTCCTACATCGGGAACATCATGGGAGCACTATATAGCTGACCAGCTGTGAACTTTTTGGTGCTAGTTGTTGTGACGCAATAAGCGGATCTTCACACAACACACCTTTATTGAAGAATTCAGCTAGTACAATACATATGATAAAGTAACGAAATCTCCGCTTCTGGAATATGACAAAGTTCCCAGGTTGCACAGACTGCCAAACTCTGAGTTCACTGACCGAAGCTGATAACGCTATCACAAGTCCTCCTACTGCCAGGAAAGTCGAGTCCCTTACACTGAACCGAGTAAAGTTCACAAGGCGTAACCGGCAGAGAAATTCCGAGTCCTTAGCCGGTCGTAGAATAACACTGGTAACTCAAAGTCCGCTACACGCAGTCCAGAATAACCAGATTGTAGCTGAGATCGTCTTATGGGTCTTCCGTCCGGTGAGAGTGTCGTAGCTCACGAGGCGCCGAGGAGAACTGGCGTCGGTCGTCTGCTTCCTCTGAGGGCTTGATTTTTGTCCCATGGTTGTTGTGTAATTTTAACCTTCTAGGGGTTCCGCCTACAATTCGGTGTGTATTAATTCCTGTTGATTCTCTTGCTGTTTGTCGTCTCAAGTGCAGTGCTTGTTCTCTTGCTATTGGGTGTCTCTTGCCTTGAAGGCGCGACCATAGGCCCTTGTCGGGAGGCGGTGGCCTCTGCCCCGTGTCCTAAAGTCGTGGGGGTGGGGGGCAGGGGGCAGCCTCGGTGGCGGAGGACTTCACTTCCGCCGTGCTGGTTTCTTCCTTGGCGTCATCCTGCCTTGTTGGGCCGGGTTGATCTTTGACATCGTCCACCTGGTGTGCATTGTCTTGCCAGGCCGTGGGGGCTCTAATATCTTCTCAGAGTCCGCTATCTCGGAGCCAGCAAGACGCAGAAGGTCCTGGAGAATTATTTCCCATTGGTCATGGGTGAAGACAGGACACCGACATAGGAGGTCAAGGTCGACTGGAAAGTTATTGAAGTATAACCAGGAGTGGATTCTGCTGTAAAATTCTGAGCGAATGCCGACACGCAGGAAAGGTGAGGGTGGCAAGGCATCTCGTGGTGTGAAAGGGAATGGAGTGTCCCAGTGAGGGTAGGTGCCGTCGTCGATGGAACGTGAGATCATTGCGAGTGCCTGAGGAACGCTGTGTCCTCTTGGGGAGCGGCAGGTAATCGTCACCCGCCTCCTCGTCATCGTCTTCGTCGACGTCTGTTGTAGCACCCGAAGTTGCCAACGATCCCCCAGGGGAGGGGGCGGTGACGTCCGGGAGTTCCTCTTCTGGTAAACTCACGTCCATAGCAGCTTGAACCGTCGCAGGCTGAACGTCGACGTGTGTTACCATTACGACGTCGTGCAGCGCCGACGTGGTGGGCGCCGCTGTGTCTTCCGTTTGTGTCGCAGCGTCTATTCCCGCCCGCGCCCCCATGGTGGGGGAAGCTGAGAGAGAAGCTTCCTTTAGAGATCGTAGTTCAGTTCGCAGGCTTTGCAGCTGTCGATGAACAGCAGCAAGTTCAGATTCCATGCCTCCCTTTCGGCTGCGAAGGTAGCTTGGAGGGCGGCAATAGCATTATCTGAGGTCGTAATTGCTTCTCCACAGCGGCCAAGTGCGCCTCGATCCGCAGAGGGAAGAGATGATGCGGCCGTTGGTGACGTGGGTTTCAACGCTGTTGAAGCGCCGGGACGTCGTGTACGCCGATTCCTCTTGGGTCGTTTCCATCCCGTGATATATGGGCATTTGCGGTGACTCGCAGTGTGCGCGCCACCGCAGTTGACACAGATTGGTGCAACATCGCGAGGTTTCTTACATTCGCGAGTGTCATGAGGTTGTGCGCATTTCATGCATGCTGCTGTTCGTTCGCAGTACTTGGCAACGTGACCAAGTTGCTGACAATTGTAACATTGCTCGGCCCTTTTCTTGCTACTTCCTCTTCCCTGCGTAACAAGCACCTCAGCTGCAAGGAGTTCCATGGCAGCGGCGAGAAGGCGAGACTTTTCCACGCCCCCTTTACCGCGTCGTATCATCGTTGGAAAGAGGCCTGGCGTGCGCGACGAGTAGCGAAGATCTGACCCGCAGCGAGTCGAGCAGCCTAATGACCGAACGAACGCGAACGAACTGGCGTCGGTCCCTGCCGGCCGTTCCTTTATAGGCAGGTCGCAGCCAGAGGCGTGGTGCCTCTGGCTGCAGGACGCGTGGGAGGCTGGCTGGTGACCGCGGCGGCTCGGTGTGTTTACGTCGGTGCAGTGTCGTGTTGTCGTCGGCCGCCGTGTGCTGTTGCGCCCTTCCTGCGGCGCCCCTTATGGCCCGACCCGCGGCAACCAGTGTTAACATCGTGTCGTGCGGTTTGCTGCCTGTCGGTGTGCAGGCGTACGGCCGGCACCACACTAGTAGTGCATCAAATTTTAAGGAGTTTGTTTTCAATATTTTTCTCACTATATACGAACTATACATTTATCGTGGTACTTTTTATAGTTTCAAATGAAGTCATGTATTAAAAGGTTAAAAATCTGAGGTGGCGTATACGAAAATGTTTGTCTCCAAACTCGGTCAGATTTAACCTTCTGGGTTTTTGGAGGCAACTTTCTGGAGCATTATCTCATCGACTACAACGCACACAGCTTTGCCATTGTTACACTCGATTACCGGGCAGAACAATTACACGAAGGCAGAATAACGAGGTGTGTAAAGTCTTTACCGTTTAATAAAATATTGCCAATGTTGACCTTAAATTTTGGTCACGGAATTTCCGCCTGGCTTTGAAAAAAAAATGAAACTACCTAACATTTACCAATGATACTGTTATTTTTAATTCTCTGGGCGGAACTAATCTAGAAACCTAGACTTCTAAATGTGAAGTACCTTAGATACAGAGCAATGAAAGTGCAAACTTCACCGATAGTCCGTCCGACACACGCGCTATGCGTGACTTCCTTCCACAAAAGGAGCCTCGGGGTCTCAACCACATGGCCTAAAATTTTGTATAATAACCTTTAAGATCTTTAGAAACATCCTGGTAAAATTTGAACAAAACCGATGATGGTAGAGCTTTGACACTGTAAAAAATCTGGCGATTTCACTTGGAATGAATGACCCTATAGTAATAAATGAAGCTCTCGTTTCTCTGTTGCCTCTGAAAACAGGCCGGAACTTTTTTTTTCCTTTTTGGGCTCGAGATCGTAAGCAGCACTAGCTTACCGTGTGTTTGTTTAGGTCAAATGTTATATCTCTATATCGACCACTTATTCAGTTGCCTCGGAATTTCGCGTGAGCACCAATGACGTAGTGAGCACGGAGGGATCCTGCTGACAGAACGCCGCCAGCACTCGGCCACGCTGCTGTGGCGCTCGAAATGCGTCGCGCCACAGACAAATATATACAGACGGGAAACCTCCGTAAGGGTCCGGTCCTACGCTCAGGAGTGCGGTTCTGAAGCAGTTCCGTAAGATGTCCCATGGTGGCGCTGCAGTCAGAAGCAGCCCTTTAAACTGGCCAGAGCAGGCGGCAGGTAGCGGCTGTCCCCACCACCACCTCCCCTCAAACGCCGGCAAGCCGGACACAGCCGTGGCCTCGTGGCAGGCGGCACCAGTTCTCCCCTCAGCCACCCCTTCACGCTACCCTCAGAAGCGCCACTAGTGTCGTCTACCGGTACTAAGCCAGGGAACCGCCTGACCCCTGCTAGCATCTTACAGAACTACGAGGGAACGTAGGACAGTGGTTTAGAGGGGGCTGCGTCTCTGTATATGTTACTCTGTGGTCGCGCCCTGCTGCGAGTGGCGGCTGCCAGCGCCCACCCGCCTCACGATGCGACCCTGCCTGCTGGCTCATTGACTGTTGCCTGAATTCGGGGGTTCCGGCCCTCACACTGCTGAAGGACCTCCTTTGGCCGCTGCGTCGAGGGCGTGCTGCCTATGTGGCATCACTCGTCTTACGCATCAGGTCTTTTTATGTAGCTCGGTCGGTTCCTGCCGCCCCCCGCAAGTATGTGCTGCCCTGGGCCGTGACCTCGCCCCCCCCCCAACGCCTCCCCCCCCCTCCAACGCTGTGCCACAGGAATAGTTCAACGACACATCTCAACAAACCGGCTGAGATGTTTTTATATTGATTTGTTTCAGTAGTGAAATTTTGTGTAGAATTAGAAATGAAGATTATAATTGGCCAGAGCAGTGCTACATTTATATTTTTTTTCACCAAATTATGTGATTATAACTACACGTAAGATGGCAATACAGCAGGATTTTAACATAGCAATAGTTATGCAACAAATTCTGAAAACGTTTAAAACAGAACAAGGAGAAAGGATTAATGATTAATGAACTGAAAACAAAACAGCCGAACACAGAGGCAATCTAAACAAGCCTCACCAAACGATCTGAAGACACAACAAAAAATCTTTACTGAAGGCATTTGTTGGGTGTTCTTGTACAGGAAAGAAATGTGGACGACAAAAAGTTCAAACTAGAAGAAGATGGAAAATTTTGAAATTTGGTGCACAGAATAATGCTGAAAATCAGGTAGGTACATCGCGTAACTAACGAAGAGGTACTGAAAAGAACTGGAACAAAGATTAGATTAGATTAATACTTGTTCCATAGATCATATGTACGACATTTCGTAATTATGTGAAACGTGTCAGTATAATAAATGTTGTCTATACTTCACAATCAATATTTTAAGAATATTGTTTTTATTATTTCTTTATTTTTTACAACTTTTTTTTATTTTCATTTATTTTTTATTTTTTATTTTTTTGTTTCATGTAAAAATTCATCTACATTGTAGAAGGAGTTGGCATTCAGAAATTCTTTTAATTTCTTTTTAAATACTAGTTGGCTATCTGTCAGACTTTTGATGCTACTTGGTAGGTAACCAAAGACTTTTGTGGCAGCATAATTCACAAAAAAATGTTCAATTTTTTGTGTAGCTTATGGGACTTAACTACGGGGTCATCAGTCCCTAAACTTACAAACTACTTATGAACTAGCTAATCCTAAAGACGGCACAAATATCCATGCCCGAGGGGGGGATTCGAACCCCCCACCGTAGTGGCCGTGCACACCGTGACTGGAGCGCCTCAGTCCTCTCGGCCACCGCGGCTGCTCACGCGGCAGCTCACGCGAAATTCCGAGGCAAGTGAATAAGTGGTCGATGTAGATATATAACATTTGACCTAAAAAACACACGGTAAACTAGTGCTGCTTAAGATCTAGAGTCCAAAAAGGAAAAAAAAAGTTCCGGCCTGTTTTCAGAGGCAACAGAGAAACGAGAGCTTCATTTATTACTAAAGGGTCATTCATTTCAAATGAAATCACCAGATTTTTTACAGTGTCGAAGCTCTACCATCATCGGCTTTGTTCAAACTTTACGAGGATGTTGCTAAAGATCTTAAAGGTTATTATACAAAATTTTAGGCCATTACCGGTATCTAATGTAGTTGAGACTCCGAGGCTCCTTTTGTGGAAGGACGTCACGCATAGCGCGTGTGTCGGACGGACTTTTGGTCAAATTTGCACTTTCATTGCTCTGCATCTAAGGTATTTCACATTTAGAAGTCTAGGTTTCTAGATTAGCTCCGCCAAGAGAATTAAAAATAACAGTAGCATTGGTAAATGTTAGGTAGTTTCATTTTTTTCAAAGCCAGGCGGAAATTCCGTGACCAAAAATTTAAGGTCGTCATTGGCAATCTTTTATTAAACGGTAAAGACTTTTCACACCTCGTTATTCTGCCTTTGTGTAATTGTTCTGCCCGGTAATCGAGTGTAACAATGGCAGAGCTGTGTGTGTTGTAGTTGATGAGATAATGCTCCAGAAAGTTTCCTCCAAAAACCCAGAAGGCTAAATCTGACCAAGTTTGGAGACAAACATTTTCGTATACGCCACCTCAGATTTTAACCTTTTAATGCACGACTTTATTTGAAACTATAAAAAGTACCACGATTAATGTATAGTTCGTATATAGCGAGAAAAATATTGAAAACAAAATCCTTAAAATTATGATGCACTACTAGTGTGGTGCCGGCCGTACGCCTGCACGCCGACAGGCAGCAAACCGCACGACACAACGTTGAGACTGGTTGCCCCTGGTCGGGCCATAAGGGGCGCCGCAGGTAGGGCGCAACCACACACGGTGGCCGATGACAACACAACACGGCACCGACGTAAACACACCGAGCAGCCGCGGTCACCAGCCAGCCTCCCACGCGCCCTGCAGCCAGAGGCACCACGCCTCTGGCTGCGACCTGCCTATAAAGGAACGGCCGGCAGGGACCGACGCCAGGCCTTCACCTGCATACACTCCGTATCCTCTCCCAGGGCAATTTCCGCACCCTTCCCTTACCGGATACCGAACTTCGTCCCGATATCTAGCCCTCCTACCAACTCTGATCCGTTCCCCGTAGCATCAGTGACCCTCCCCTCTCACCCCTTTCTGAACCAAAGTTACATTTAACCTTGATTAGTGAATATCATCCTTTCTCCTAGTCTTGTAGCTATGCACACTGCCATTACTTTTGAATTGGGTCAGATTGTTAGTAACAAATTTCATGAGTGAATATATACATGGTGTTTCACTAAGTGTGTTTGCCTCTGTAACTTATAAAATAATAGGTGATGGGAAATTTTAATGCGGTAGGTCAACACAAGAAATGTTACACTTTCTGAGGAGCTATGAACATAGTTTATTGTATGATTTTCCAAAGAGTTACAGCACAAAGATATCATTTTTAAATAGAACAATAGTTTTTTCTATCGTGCATTGGAATCGTTGAAACCAGCTGCGTCCAAATCAATTTAAACTACATTCCTATCACTGTTAGTTTGGGAGCTACAACCCTTCAAAGTTTCAGGGGCAGATACCACACGCTCTACATAATACATGGCTGTGTGGTGGGTGATGGATGTTACGGCGGTGGGAAGTTGATTTACATGAGATGTTCAAATGTGTATCCATGTTCCTCAATGCATAATGCAATGCGCCGTAGAAAGGATCTGCGGACGAGATGTAACATCGCCGGTGTGACGGAACGACATGCGTCCTCGATGCGCCGTTTTAGATCATCTGGGAATGGGGGCTCAGTGACATAAACACGATCCTTTAGATATCCCCACAAAAAGAAATCTACTGGTGTTAAATCGGGCGACCTTGCGGGCCATGAATGAGGACCATGGCGCCCCAACCATCTTCCTGCAAACCTGTTGTTTAGTTCTTCCACAACAGCACGCGCAGAATGGGCTGGGTGACCATCGTGCAGCATCCACATATGGACTCTTGTGTGTAGATACACATGTTCAAGGAGTCCACCCAAACTGTCGGCTATAAAAGCGCGATATAACTCACCTGTCAGTGTACCTGGGAAGTAGTGTGGACCGATGATTTCATCCCCAAGGTTTCCACACCACACGTTAATAGACAACCTACGTTGATGGTCGAAAGGTCGTACTCACCGAGGATTGTCTGTGGCCCAGTTATGGCGATTCACTGCACCATAATTTGTGAACGTGGACTCATCAGAGAACATAACACTTTGTAAAGACTCCAGCGTGAAATTACACATGGCCAACTCACAGAATGTCACTCTAGCACAGAAATCGTTCCCATGCAGCTCCTGGGTCAGTGACAGCCGGTACGGGTGAAACCTGTGGCCGTGTACTATACACCACACAGATGTGAGACTGACACCAGCGACTGTAGCAACGGCTCGTAAGCTGACATGAGGATCGTAGTGTAGTGCAGCTAAAACAAACACCTCCGTCTCCTCACTTCTTGCAGGTCTTTGACTGTTACTGCGGCGCATTACCAAGCTGCGAGTTTCCTGAAGTCGATGTTCGGCACGTAAGAACGTAATGGCTGCCGGGGCTCTTCGCCTAGGATATCTCACGGCATACGCCGTGGCTGCTTCAGTGGCATCGTGTCGGCACTCGCCGAGCATCAGCAACATGTCAACGTATTCGTTGTTCGTGTACGTCATCGTCATCTGATGTCAGTAACTGTGGTATATTGAGCCCCAGTTGTTTGTGTGACTCCAAATGTCGGGTATACGGGCGTGCGCGGCGACAGTCGGCAGTCTATCAGCGCATCGAGGAAACTTCTCGCTCTGTGACACTGGCGACGTTACAACTCGGCCGCACCACATTTAGAAGGCGCATTGCATTATGCGCAGAGTTTGTGGTATCTGACCCTGAAACTTTGAAGGGTTGTAGCTCCCAAACTAACAGTGATAGGAATGTAGTTTAAATTGATTTGGACGCAGCTGCTTTCAACGAATCCAATTCACGATAGAAAAAACTATTGTTCCATTTAAAAAATTATATCTTTGTGCTATAACTCTTTGAAAAAGATACAATAAACTGTGTTCATAGCTCCGCAGAAAGTGTAACATTTCTTGTGTTGACCTACTGCATTAAAATTTCGCGTCACCTATTATTTTATAAGTTACAGAGGCAAACGCGCTTAGTGAAACACCCTGTATATTGTAAAGCTACAGTGAGGATCCCTAGATCCCTAAATTAATATCTGCAGGATGCTCTTGGGTGGACTTCAGCAATTTTTCTGATTACACGCTTTTGTGCTATGAATACTTTTTTATTCAGTGTTGAATTGCTCCAGAATATGATCCCATATGAAAGCGGTGAATGAAAATAGGCATAGTAAGCTAATTTACTGAGATGTATATCACCAAATTTTGCAATGACTCTGACAGCATAAGTAGCTGTACTCAAACGTTTCAGGAGATCTTCAATATGTTTCTTCCAATTAAGTCCCTTACAATGCAAACACCTAAACATTTTGAATATTCTACCTTTGCTACAGATTTATGTTCAAAGTCTAAATTTATTAATGGTGTCATGCCATTTACTGTATGAAACTGTATATACTGGTTTTTATCAACGTTTAATGAGAGTCAATTTCGTAGAGAACCACTTAATAACTTTCTGGAAGATATCATTTTCAATTTCTTCAATTAATTCCTGTTTGTCAGGTGTGATAGCTATACTTGTATCATCAGCAAACAGTACTATCTTAGCATCTTCGTGAATGTAGAATGGCAAGTCATTAATATATATTAAGAACAGCAAAGGACCCAAGACCGAACCTTGTGGGACACCATTTTTGATAACTCCCCAGTTAGAAGAATTAATTTTTTCACCTACATCATGTGAGCTGCTTATTTCAACTTTCTGCACTAAATTCTGACATATCTTGACTTAAAGAGAGGATATTATTATGTAAATGTAAAAGATCAATGATGTCCACCCCCATGTTCAAATGTTTGTTAAGCTTATGGGACTTAACTACGGGGTCATCAGTCCCTAAACTTACAAACTACTTATGAACTACTTACGAACTAGGGCGGCACAAATATCCATGCCCGAGGGGGGATTCGAACCCCCGACCATAGTGGCCGTGCAGGCCGTGACTGGACGCCTTAGTCCCCTCGGCCACCGCGGCCGGCTCTGTACCAGCGTTCTATCATTCCGTTGCTAGCGGGATGATAGCTTGTTGTCTTATGGTGCACAATGCCACAAAATTTAGTCAACTGTGCAAACAGATCTGATTCAAATTGTCTCTCACGGTCCGTTGTAATATGTAAAGGGCAACCAAAACGTGACACCCAAGTAGAAACGATGGCAGATGCTAATGTCTCTACAGAGATGTTATCTAGTGGCACAGCGTCTGGCCACCGGGTGAAACGATCTGTCATTGTTAACAAATAACGTTGACCGTTCGATGGAGCGAGAGGGCCTACCACATCGATATGGACATGTGCAAATCGAGCAGTTGTTTTAGGAAAATTGCCCACTGCGTGCACATGTCGATTTACCTTGCTACATTGGCATTTAATACAAGTCCGTGCCCATTCACGACAGTCTTTTTTCATTCCTAGCCACACGAAACGATTGGATACCAGTCGTGTTGTCGGGCGAACTCCAGGGTGGCACAAGTTATGAACATTGTCAAAAGCACCTTTTCTGAATGAAGTGGGCAAGAAAGGACGAGGCTTGCTACTGGACACATCACAATACAGTTTGATGTCGATGCCTGGAATCTCCACCATCTCCAGTTTGAGCGACGATTCAGGATCTTCAAGTAAGGTATGTAGTTCTGGGTCTGATTGTTGTGCGACAGCCAGTTCCGAGAAATCAGTTACACAAGTAATGCTGCCGACACGAGAAAGATAATCGGCCACTATGTTGTCTATCCCTGAAATGTGCTTAATGTCTGTCGTAAACTGGGAAATCTACACTAACTGGTTGTACTGCCGAGGTGAACAAATGATGATATTTTGTCGGAAAGCATATTTTAGTGGCTTATGGTCTGTATAGATGGTGAACTCTCTTGCCTCTAGTTGCGATCGAAAGTACTTAATAGCTTCATAGATGGCTAGAAGCTCGCTGTCGTAGGCACTCCATTTCTGTTGAGATGGCGAAAGCTTGCGAGAAAAGAAAGCTAGCGGCTGCCATGCGCCTTCTCGTAATTGTTGTAGCGCTCCGCCAATAGCGGTCTGGCTCGCGTCAACTACCAGCGCCAAGGGTGCACACGGATCAGGGTGAGCAAGCAATGCCGCCTCCGCTATACTCCATTTCGCTGCTTCGAAAGCCAAGATCATTTCTTCAGTCCACGAAACTGGCGTGCTTCTTTTGCTCTTTGGACCGGTGAGTGCTGCTGTTAACGGCATTTGCATCTCGGCTGCGTGAGGCAGATGACGTCGATAAAAATTCAGTACACCAAGAAAACGACGCAGTTCTTTACAAGTCCTTGGACGATTCATTTGTAGTATTGCCACCACCTTCTCTGGCAAGGGTAGCGATCCTGATGATGAAATCTTGTGGCCCAAAAAATTGACTTGGTTTTGGCCGAAAACGCATTATTGGTGTTAAGAACGATGCCATACTGTTCCAGTCTTTTAAATACTTCAGTAAGATGTTGCCGATGTTGTTCTGGGGAAGCAGAGAATACCAGAATATCGTCGTGGTAGGCGAAACAAAACGTAAGTCCTTGCAGCACCGAGTCAATGAACCGTTGCCAAGTTTGTGCAGCATTTCTTAGCCCAAAGGTCATGAAGAGACTCTCAAAAAGACCGAAAGGGGTGTTGATGGCTGTTTTTTGAATGTCTTCTTCTGCCACTGGAATCTGTGTATATGCTTTTGCACAGTCTAAAACACTAAAAATTGTTGCACCACACAATGCATAATTATAGTCACGTATTAACGGCAGAGCCGTGCAGCGCGCCACTTTTACCCGCCCGAGCTCGCCTGCGCCCGGCCGCTGCGCTCTGCTGCCCGCACCGCGGGTAGTCGAGCCCCACTGCATCGCGTACACAGCGAGCGAGCTGCGGTGCGCCGTCGAGTCCCGACACTCGCCGGGCGAGCGGGTATCCGCCGGGCCCGTGCCCTTCTAGGCTCGGTGTAACAGCGCTACAGACGGCGCTGTCAGCGCTGGAATGCAGCGCTGCGCCAGACGTTATATTAATCAGAGCGTAGGCATCGAGCACATTTATTTCCTACGTAGCAATTTATGCGTTATTGCTATGTCTGAAATAAATAACGAACAGCACAGATCATACCAATGTGCAAGGAGTAGACGCTACTTAAGAAAGTTTCTAATATTCCTTCATCTCTTCATCTTTTAATTGTAACAACCATATATTCAGCCAAAAGACTATTAGGCTCTGTCGTAAAGCTGTGATGTTATGTAGAGTTTATTTTTTAAATTCCTAAGCACAGTGCCTCTTAAACGTTTATATCCTATTACCATATCGCAGATATATAGTAGTTTAAACTCAACCTTATTAAAATTAAATAAAGTGGAATACAAAAATAATAGACGAAAAAGTTTCTTACTGGTGCCTACAACTAATGGTTTTTGTAGTTTACGAATCAATAGTTTCATATTAAAAGGGCAAATGCAGGCTTTTGCATAATGGAGAGGTGCAGTATACAATATTAAAAGTATTTTACACTTGTCTGTTGACCTACAAGTTTTCGTTATGGAATTAAGCGGCTAAACTTTTTAGTAGAGGATCCACAGACGTTCAAGCGAGTCTCTGGTTACTTTCAGCGAGAAGAGTGTTTCTATATTTATCTATATTAGTTGTTAGAAGTAAAAGTCTTTTCGCACAATAAGTGAACGAGACATGTAATAAATGTGTTACCTCTTAGCAATACCAAAGATTTATGTGACTTAAAGTTACTGGACGTTTCCAGAAGCTATTACTATTAACTTGCAGTTATGTGGATTCTAAAATTATTACTCCTTCCAAGAGATTGCGAATCCCATTGCTATTAGTATACAAGGAAGGGAAGTAATGTTTGAAAGTTTTTAAAGTCCCTCCGAATGTTCTTCAGTTATGTTCTTCACATTTTCATTTAAAGAAAGATGATTTCCACCAGCAAGTCCTCGAGGTTATTGAAGTACTCATTGTGAATGAAATTCGTATTTATTTCGCAAACTACTGGCTTTTTAAAGAGTTCCTGTTTACCTTGACAGAATTTTCGATAGATAATTAGTAGGACAACATTGAATAAAATATTATCACATCATCGTAGGGCATATCATTTTTCGTCACACACATGACAATTCGTAGATTTACCAGGAACGAGGAACTGAAGAGATTTAAGGTCTCATGTTAGAGCCATCACTTAATTTAATATAAAGTGAAAGTGAAACACTGTGTAAGTTAATTACTGAGCAAAGTATAAAACTGCCTACAAACGTATCGGAGCCGGCTAACGCGAAGCCGACGACTTACAACAGGTTTAATATTTCCGGCGCGAGCCGATACGGCTATCGTTTTGCTTCTGCAGCACAAGATTGGGCGTCTTCTGTCTGCTTTTACCAGATCCGTTACTGCGCAAGTCTTTTTTTTTTCTTTTTTTATTCGCAGTTGATACTGCACTGAAAATTCATTCAGTGAGGAAAAATTACAAGTGTTTTGAAGATACATGCAATCTGTCTAGGGTTACAAAACTGATAACTGCGACCTTGAATGTCACCTCTCCGATAGTGGTGACTCCCTCGGGGTTTCAGCTCGCCCCAGCCAAAGGAAAAAGAAAGAAAGGGAGGGGGGGGGGGGGCGGACCACACACCTTTATCGATGGGCAGTAATTAGTTTACTTCCCTTGGAGTGCTTGAGAGTAAACTGAACCTTCCAACATTCTACCAGTTAATAGTTTCTAATGACCTCGATTGCAACTGAATGTAACAAGCCGATCTTCCTTTTTTCTTTCAGCAAGGATACATCTAGCAATTTATCGAAATGTCGACAGAAACGCTGTTAGAACACGCGCTGAATACATACACTTGCTATCGCGGCAATGATGCTCCTTAACTCGCAATTACTCGTGAAATGAGACAGCTCTATTTCACTCGCGGTAATGCATGGTCTAAAATGCATAGGTCATTTAAGCTGCGTGCTATCTTTTTCAATACACGATTTGTAAATGATATGCACATACTTCACTAATAGCGTTATTTTAAAACGACATTTACGAATTATGGAAAGTTGAATGCTTTGTTAGAAAGCTAAGATTCTGTACTATCACATGTTCAAAAATCAGATTTTTTTAACAGCATAGTTTCTTCAGAGTCGAGTGATAAGCATTATGATCTAAAAACTCACGCGGAATCAAAAGTAGACATTTTATTTTATTGTTTTTTTTTTCACATGCAAAGTAAAGCTTGTACATCTACATCTACATACATACTCCGCAATTCACTGTAAGGTGCGTGGCGGAGGGTACACTGCACCACTACTAGGCATTTCCTTTCCTATTCCACTCCCAAATGGAACGAGGAAAAAAAGAGTGCCTATATGCCTCCGTACGAGCCCTAATTTCTCTTATCTTGTCTTTGTGATCTTTACGAGAAATGTAAGTAGGCGGCAGCAAGATCGTACTACACTCAGCTTCAAATTCCGGCCCTCTAAATTTACTTAACAGAAATTCACGAAAAGAACGTCGTCTTTCTTCCAGCGATCCCCAATTGAGTTGCCGGAGCATGTCCGTGACACTCGCGCATTGGTCGAACCTACCGGTAACAAATCTAGCTGCTCGCCTCTGAACCGCCTCTATGTCTTCCTTTAAACTGATCTGCTGCGGATCCCAAACACTTGAGCAATACTCAAGACGTGGTCGTACAAGCGTTTGATACGCGGTCTCCTTTACAGTGAAGTATATCTTCCCAAAATTCTCCCAATAAACCGAAGTCGCCTCTCCGCCTTACTCACAACTGTCCTTACATGTTCGTTCCATTTCATAATGCTCTGCAATGTTACGCCTAGATAAATTTGCTTTACAGGTTTGGTCCGCCTTGAGCAAACACAAATGTTTTTTAATTTCTCCCAGACATGTTTCGCTGGCGTTGCAGCATCATCAGTGGGATGTTTATTGTCTGTCAAATTAACAGTGGAATGATTATTAATTTTTACATTAACAGTGAAAACTACAGTTAATGTAAACTACTGTTAATGTAAAAATTAATAATCATTCCACTGTTAATTTGACAGACAATAAACATCCCACTGATGATGCTGCAACACCAGCGAAACATGTCTGGGAGAAATTAAAAAACATTTGTGTTTGCTCAAGGCGGACCAAACCTGTAAAGCAAATTTATTTTGTAAGCAAACACGGTGATTGAAGAGCTTTTAAAAAGTGAATAGATTACGCCTAGATATTTGAACGACGCGACAGCATCAAGAAGCTCACTACTAATGCTGTATTCGAACATTATAGGATTGTTTTTCCTACTCATGCGCATCACCTTATATTTTTCTACATCGAGAGCTATCTGCCATTCTTCGCACCAACTAGAAATTTTGTCTATGTCATCCTGTATGCTATTACAGTCAGTTAACGACGACACCCTTCCATACATCACAGCATCATCAGCAAACAGCCGCAAATTACAACTTACTCTGTCCATCAGATCATTTATATAGATAGAAAATAATAGCGGTCCTATCACACTCCCCTGGGCCACGCCTGACGCCTGTTTGTAAGGAAAAACTAAGTTAATAAACCGATGTGGGATGGTCGTATGCACCGTGAAAAGTCTTTGCAGTGTGAAAATCGGTGTATTTCCCGCTAAGAGTGTAGCGGCTGGCGGGCGCGTGCCCCGGCTAGCAGCAGAGCGCCACTGGCGGCCGGGCGCACCGGGGCTCGGCGGGTAGTCGGGTACCCGCGCTGCCCGGCACCGTACGCTGCGGCTCGTGCCGGCAGGCCGGGCAGCGCGTGGCCAGGCCCGCCCGGGAGGCGCGACTACGGGCCCGGGCGGGTAGCGCAGGCCCGCTGCACGCCTCTGATTAACGGCACAGCATAACAATCAGGTATTGTCCTAGCGTTTAGAGCTCGATAATCGCCACAAGGGCGCCATGCACCACTCTTCTTTGGAACAAGATGGAGTGCTGACGACCAGGGACTACTGGACGGTCGCATTACACCTTCTCGAATCATGGCGTCAAATTCCGCTTTTGCTATAGCTAAGCGATCTGGTGCTAAGGTCGTGGTCGGCAGGAGACAGGTGGGCCGTCGGTAGTATTGATATAATGCACCGTGTCGTGACGTATCTGCTTCGGTGTTCCTGGCGGTCTCGTAAGTGCTGGAAATGCTTGAATTAAGTCGGCGTATTCGATGCTGATGTTTTGCACGAGTTTAGCCGTGTGCATTGTCGCATCTCGACGAAAACCTGAAGCCGTTAGCCCAGTGATGCCGTCTACAAGCCACATATTTGCCACATCGGGGAGCAGTTTATAATGAACCAAAAAATCTGCGCCTATTATAGGTTCTATCACATCCGCAACTGTGAAATCCCAAGTAAAATCACGCCGTAGTCTGAGATCCAGGCTGATTCGCACAGTTCCGTACGTCGAAATAGCTGAATTATTGGCGGCAGTCAAACAGAAGGGAATGAGCGGCCGTTTGCTGAGCAGCTTCGTACGCGGGAACACACACAAGTCAAAGCCAGTATCGACAAGGTATTTTTGTCCAGACTTATGGTCACTGACGAATAGGCACTGAGACGACGCCCGGCAATCGGACGATGCGCCTAGACTCGATTGCCGCCGGCATTTGGGTGTGAGCAGGGCATTGTGCACTTGTTCTCTCGGTCACCAAATCTTCTGTGGTACCAACAGACGGTGGGCCTATCAGCGCCTGAAGTCGATGAACAAGTAGACGAGCGGCTCCTCGACCGCTTACGGTAATGCCTTCTGTCACCACTGCGGTCATGCTGAGTCAGTAATTCCTCCATCTTCTTGATCAACAAATCGACTTTGGCGGCCGGAATGTCATAATCGGCTCTTGTTACCATTTACGTCGTCAAGCTGTTGCATGATGACGTCACTGAACTCACTGGTGCCACTACTGAACTTACTGGTGCAGGTGTTATAGCATCAAATATTTTATCCGCTAATTCTGCTACAGCATCTAAAAGGCATGTCGGTTTGCGAAGCTATAATGGCTTTCACTTGAGGCGGTAAGCGATTACTCCACAAGAGTGCGTAAAAGACTACCGGGCACTGTACCTGTATCAACTTTACTCCTCAGATGCCGTAAGTATTGAGATGGTCATCTGCTCCGATATCCTCCTGGGTTAGAACTTGCCTAATGCGTTCTTCTTGCGAAGCCGAGACACGTCTTATGAGTTCAGTTTTAAGCTTCTGATATGCATCTGTTGAGGGAGGAGTGGTGATCACATCTTCAATCTCCGCCGCGTATTTCAGGTATAATTGACTCGCCACGATTGCAAATTTAGTTGTATCTGCCGTAATTCCTGCGTAGAGAAAGCTGGCTTCCACTTGCGCAAACCATAAGGCCGGATTGTGCTGCCAGAACGGCGGCAAACGCACGGCGAGTCGTGAGACAGGCGACGTAACTTCAGCGGGTGTTTCTGTCATGTTGAGTGCACGATCTTCTTCTTGTTTAATGCGGCTAAACAATCACGTTGGGGTCACCAGTTTCGGAGAGGCCTGAGTTGTTTGAGAGTGGCCGTCAGAATATACAACACTTCGTGTCCGTATTAAAATCGCCGCAGTTGTAATGAGAACTACACTTTAATTAGAAACACTTTAACTTCTTTATTAAAGCAATGTGAAAGAAGTTTATTGCAGAACAATGCATAATCGAGAGGTTTTACAAGCAGTAATACGTATCTCGACACAAACAAGAACATAAGAACTGCGTAACTCTAAAGAAACAAAGCAAAAACAAAAACATTCAAAGAGTAAGCGCGAAAGAGACTCAGCGCCCCTAGCGGCAGGTGCGGAAGCATTTTGACAGTAATACCAAAATAATGCGCGAAAACAAACAACTCTCACTGGACTGTTTCTTCGCTGTCTGCTACAGAACAGAATATATAGAAGGTATGTACAAAGGAAATAAACTTGAAATCAGAATTCTAGAAATGGAAGATAATGTAGAGGAGGATGAGAGAGGAGATAGTATACTGTGAGCAGAATTTGACAAAGCAATAAAAGATTTGAGTATAAACAAGGCCCCTGGAATAGATGACATCCCGTCTGAACTGCTGATATCGTTAGGAGAGCGTCATGAAGAAATTGTTCCACCTAGTACGCAAAATATATGAGACAGGGGAAATACCCTCCGACTTCAAGAAGAATATAGTAATTCCAATTCCAAAGAAAGCAAGTGCAGACAAATGTGAAAATTACAGAACTATCAGTTTAATAACTCATGGTTGCAAAATACTGACACAATTTACAGACGAATGGAAAAACTGGTGGAATCCGACCTTGGGGAAGATCAGTTTGGATTTAGGAGAAATGTTGGAATGCGGGAGGCAATACTCACATTACGACTTACCTTAGAAGATAGGCTAAGGAAAGACAAAAGTACGTTTTTAGCGTTTGTAGATTTGGAGAAAGCTCTTGACAATATCGACTGGGATACACTGTCTCAAATTCTGAAGGTAGCAGGGGTAAAATATAGGGAGCGAAGAGTTATACTCAACTTATACAAAAACCAAACAGCGGTTATTAGAGTCGAAGGGCATGAAAGGGACGCAGAGGTTGGGAAGGGAGTAAGACAGGGTTGTAGCCTTTCGCCATTGTTGTTCAATCTGTACATTGAGCAAGCAGTGAAGGAATGCAAGGAGAAATTTGGAGAGGGGATTAAAGATCAGGGAGAAGAAATAAAAACTTTGCGGTTTGCCAATGACAAAGTAATTTTGTCAGAGACTGCAAAGGATCTGGAAGAGCAATTGAATGGAATGGACAGTGTCTTGAAAGGAAGATATACGATGAACATCAACAAGAGTAAAACAAGGATAATGGAAGGAGACTCAGAAAATCAAGCGATGCTGAAGGAATTAAATTAGGTAATGAGGCAATAAAAGTAGTAAACGAATTTTGGGTAGGAAGTTAACTTCTGATGGCCTAAGTAAAGATGATATAAAATGCAGAATGACTATGGGAAGAAAAGCGTTTCTGAAGAAGCGAAACTTGTTGACATCCAATATTAGTTTAAATGTTAGGAAGTCCTTTCTGAAGGCATTTGTCTGGAGTGTAGCACTGTATTGAAGTGAAGCGTGGACAATGAGTTCAGACAAAATGATGATAGAAGCTTTTGAAATGTGGTGCTACAGACGAATGATGAAAATTAGATGGGTAGATCACGTAACTAATGAGGAGGTGCTTAACCGAATTGGGGAGAAAAGGAGTTTCTGACATATCCTGACTAAGAGAAAGGATAGGTTGGTGGGACACATCCTGATACGTAAAGGAATCGTCAACTAAGCATTAGAAGGAAGTGTGTGGGGTAAAAATCGTAGAGCGAGACTGAGGGATGAAACAGTAAGCAGATTCCAAGGGATGTAGGTTGCCGAAACTATTTTCAGATGAAGAGACTTGCACAGGACAGGGTACCATGGACTGGAGAGCTGCATCGAACCAGTCTGCGGACTGAAGACCACAACAACAACAACAAAAGATCTATGGTGAAATTGTCACAAAACTATATAATATGAAAAGTTTTAACATAAAAATACTATGAAAATATTTGTAATGTGCGTTGCATGCATTTGTAGAGCGCGCGTTGCGTAAGTCATTTCATGTATGCGCGCCGTGTTGTGGCAAAATTGTTAACTACACTGACAGTAGTCGATGGATAAAGTGAATGTTTGGGAACCGGTAGGCTAGGCTTAGAGAGATGTTGCACTTGTTTATGGCATTTTTTGTAATTTCCGACCACATTAACAAATGTACTTGTTGTTAAATTAACAGGATGTGTATTTGTTGTAGTAACGATGTCTCAGCCTAACAAGAGAGTTAAAACTTTACAAGTTCTACAGTCTCATAAGAGCGATGTCATAACATGTGATTTTGGTGGAAATCATGCCTTGGCGTCGGGTTCCGGGTGAGTGCATTTATATTATGCCTTATAGTTAAAGTTTTACCCGTTTCATTGCAATCACATTACAAAATCTGATACTTATGACAGTATTGAAGAAAAGTTTTGAATTGTCGCCTAGTAACACAAGCAAATAGAAGATAATAAAGTAATACTGATGCCCGTGGAATGAAACTTGGTTGAACTTCAAACTAACAAATGCAGTATTCAGATAACTAGTATTGCATGGCTTGTTTGAGAGGAAAATGGTGCGTCTCTGTATTTTCATATTCAAAAGAAGGCATAACGTATACAGAACTATTTATTTTAGTTGAATATGTTATTTAGTTTTATCTAGCAAACAATTGTTAAATAACGATATACCTTAACTCTGTGACATTTGCAAGTATGTTCCTAGTGAACATACAAGAAGGTTGAATGATTGTAGGCCTAACATTCATGTTTTGTCATGTGAATTTTCATCAAACTATGTTTATGTTGGAGTACTGCTTCAATTTATCTGAGAGAAAAACATCAAATATTGACAATGGTATGTATGGTTTGTGCTACTTTAGTGGATGTGGAAATTTGACAGTGTTTTACTGTTCACAGAAATTGGCTACTGTGATTCTTAGTACAGATGGAAAATAAAAGCTGGCTGCTTGTATGAGAATCAGATGTTCCACAAACATTAAAAAGCCATGGCCAGTCACAATCTAGTTATTTGAGTTATACTTTACATATCAGAGAATTGTGACTGATTTTTGTGGTTTATTTTCTATTCTAGAGAACTGTTAAAAGGCAAAACAGTCATGGATTTAGTATAGTCATATGAATAATGAAGATTTTCCTGAAGACATCTCCAGATGATCTATATAGGCATGTAATGAACATCTAACATGGTACATGCCTCCTGTTTTAAAAATATAAAGTTTACATGGAATTAAATATGGTGCTACAAAACACTTGAAATTCATCCTTTTTTCTAATTTTTTTCTGGAGAGTACAAATTTGTCACTTGACTAGGGCCTATAATATGAAGCTTAATTAGACCTGTTAAATTATCATTTTAAAAAGTTATACCGTATTTGATCCATCATTGACATGGATGTAAGACTGCAGTTGGTTGTAAGTTCATTGAGCTGAGGAAACACAACTGTGTTCCTATTAGTTTCCTCAATTCAGTGAAGCTTCTAAGTTAAGCTATATAATTTAACCAAATAGGGTAACTGTTTCATTATTTTATGTTTCAAAAGAGGCTACCTTGCCTATCCTGAAGACTTAGTGCTGCACACTTTCACTGCATATTTCATACTTTAGTTTGAGTATATATACTTAATATGCACCTAAGTACTTCAGAGAGTAGGCCTATTCTCTGTTAACTAATATAGCTTTGTTAGTTTTATATTACAGCCTCATTAACACTGGGCCACTGAGTGGAAAAGTGACATTAAATAACACAGTACATGCAGTCAGCCCAAGACAGAACACCTCTTATAATCAATTTTGACAGCTGCTGCGCAAGATGGCCACACAACCAAACATAATACAGTACACATTTCAACAATTTTTCTGATGTTGTGTAAAAATTGAAAATCTCTGTACTAGATAGGGAAACATTAATCATCTTTAGCTTACTGATGTTATTGGAAATTGCATTATTACATCACATTTTCAGCACACATTCCAGGATGCTGTGGGAATCATGCATCTCCAGTTCTATTACCATGTCCCTGGACGTTGACTTATGGTTTGTTCTAATCTAGCGCTAGAATGGTTTGTTTTTGTACAGAAATATGTTTTATCATGTGTTTAAATCATTAGACATTGAAGTGTGTTAGGCCATATGGGTCAACTGAAGCACGGAATACCACTTGTCTGATTTCACCATGATGTTGTGTTGTATGGCTCACAGTGTTGATAACTTTTCTTATGAATATGTCAATACATTTTAAAATAATCCACCTACCAGAACCCCATGTTTTAATTTAAAAAAAAAAAACACTAATCAATTGAAACTTTGATCACCGAAAATGACTGCTTGGCAGAGCACTGTGGTACAGGAAAGTTTCTTTGTGCACAATGTAAATTTTTATTTTATGTGTTTCAGAAGGCTTGGGTTCCCCCCCCCTCCCCCCCATTTAGTATTCCCCTCGCATGGCGTCATTGGTCAAAGCAGACTGGTGGTATTGGGGCCTTCAGTATTGCTGGCCATACCTCACTTTACAGGTACTATGCTGGTATTATAAATAAAAATGGCTTGGCTGAAATTTCTGTATTTTGAATTATACACATACATTTTCTGAAGGGTAAATGGAGAGGGTCATCTTTTACCCTGGTGTGGCTAAAGTTTACTATAAAAAATAGCTCTGTCTGCATTCTGTAAGTTTATTATTATTATTAGCCTATTATTATTTTACTTTAACCATATGGTTAAAAGAAGTGAGCTATTTACCAGTAAGAAGTTTTGTCTTGTCTCGCTAACATAATTACAGAACTAAATTACACACATTTCATTAGTCATCTACGCAAAACATGCCAACCTCAGAATACAGACCGGGGCGGAATAGTCACGACTCTAAGGTGCCGTGCTGAGGTACGTGCGGCCGTTCCACAATGGAGGTTCGAGTGCTCCCTCGGGCATGGGTGTTTGTGCTGTTACTAGCATAAGTTACTTTAAGTAGTTTGTAAGTTTTGGGACCAATGATCACTACAGTTAGGTCCCATAACCTTACAAACATTTGAACATCAGAATACAAAAGAGGTTGCCATTCTGTACAAATAATGAAAATTTCTATTTGGGATCAACTTGCTAACAGTGCTGCACAGCAGCATTTCATCCTTCTTGATATCTTTTTCATGCACTTGAACAATTGGCTGATGTCTCTCTTCCTTTAAAGCTGTGATGGGTAAACTGATGCAGTGCTTCACTGCACTGTGATTAATCAATTCCTTACTGTTACTACCTGTAACATATTTAATTTTTCTGTGTCAGTTGACTCAACGTAGTTCCTAATAACTGTTTCAGCATCTCAATTTTGGGCAGCACAGTAGCATGAAGTTAGCTGTTTTGATTAGAGGATTGTGTGTCTTTAAATATAAGTTTACAATTACTTTTACTACAAATATTGGTTCTGTTAATTATCTGGGCCAATGAAAGAAATACAGTTTAATGGACAGTAAGTAATTGGAAAATGTATAAGTAATAGAGGTAAAAAATATGCTGTGTCTAGTCTGACGGACACTATTATCAGCCGGCCGCGGTGGCCGAAGGGACTGAGGCGCTTCAGTCACAGTCTGCACGGCCACTAGGGTCGGGGATTCGAATCCCCCCTCGTGCATGGATATTTGTGCCGTCCTTAGTGTTAGCTAGTTCATAAGTATTTTGTAAGTTTAGGGACTGATGCCCCCGTAGTTAAGTCCCATAAGCTGTACAAACATTTGAACACTATTATCAGTACTTTTAATACGTGACTATTTCAATTGTGGGAAACATTGCAGAGACAAGAAAATATGGGTTTATGACTGGCATCCTGGCTTGGGGTATATTGAAACACCTTATTCTCCTCTTTTGGGTCATAAGTATGGAGTTACATCAGTAAGATTCTCACCTCAAGGTACAATGCTGGCTACCTCTTCAATTGATGGCACTACTGCATTGTGGAATGTGCAGGTAAAAACAGTTTTAAATTTAAAAAATATACATTTATAAATTTAATATTTTTTAAAAGTATATGCAGCTATAGATTGTTTTAGTTTTTTCCCCTCTCATACAGCTATTTTTACATTATTATGTAAGCAGTATTAATATTAATTTCAGAAGCTTTGTAAATAGACTTAACTAAATAAGGCATAACTGTAGACTGGGATACCACCCACCTGCTTTGACCCATGACATCATCAAGATGTCGCAAAAAGTATATGGGATATCTTAATACTTCTGTATTGTAGATACAAATAATCTGTAGTTATCTTTAACAACAATTGTACCATCGATCACAGGTCTTAGCCCTAAAATTCGCACCTTTGGTGCTCACATAAAAAAAAAAAAAAAAAAAAAAAAAAAAAAAAAAAAAAAAAAAAAAAAAAAAAAAAAAAAATCTCTCGATTAATCTGCACCTAAACGTTAGAGAGAATCTACAGATCACTTTTTAAACACAAACTATTAATCTGTTTTGTTTGTAAACAAACTATCGTCTTTAACTCAACCACCACATAATTACTTACGCCTTCTACAAACACGCACACACCTCAAAACTACAAAGCTGCGATGACGTCAAAGGTCAAAGCTGATGGGCGGTATCCCTGTCTACAGGTGAGATCTAAATAAATATGTAATTTTGGAATGCTTTTATCTCAGTAATTTAATTGCATTGAATGTAGTTTTAAACCTCTATTTCAAAGTGCACAGAGATGTTATATGTACTGTTTTTACAGACTGGGAACAGGATTCACACATTTGTACAGACGAATGGTGTAGCCGTTCGAGTAAGCAGATTTGCACCAGATTCTAGTTTACTTGTTTCAGCTGGGGATGATGGCTCTGTTTGTGTATGGAATATTCGACACAAAAATCTTGTTAGGTAAGTCGACAAAACTGAAGGACACGATTTCACCCATATGCTTTCACCCGTGACTTCATCAAGATTGGGAGAATGACGTATATCACATGTAGCCAATATGGTGACAAAAACAATCCAATAAATACACACACACACACACACACACACACACACACACACACACACACACACACACACACACACACACACACAAAACCCAAATGGAGATTTGAAAAACAAATACAGAATGCTAACACAAAAAATGAAACACATACAAAAGCACATAACTACCCCTTCCCACCACGGCTTTCATTGTCTTCATTGGTTGTAGACATCTTGTACGCCAAACACAATCAACTGTGACACCAAGCAACTGGAGAAATTGTATTGTGTCCAACATAATCTCCACTACCAGTGTGGCATGCAGTGAGAAAGTAAGTTATTCATCACATCAATCCTAACAAAACAATAAAACACATGAATTATAGCAATGCAAACTAAACCCATAACATCACCACACTGAAATGCTTAGTGAAACACACACAACAGAAAAACACTCTTCCAAAAAGCAGAAAACAGCTTTAAGAGAAGCAACCACATGAATACGAGGAATGTTAAACAGCATATGGACAGTACAATCAAATATGACTGTGAACACTGTAACTTCCGCCAAAAGAGCACACTACCACATGTCTAGGTAATACACTACCTGTAAAGATATAGAACTCAAAATTACCGTACAATGATTTCACAACACCACAAGCTGACATCGTGGGTCAAAGCCGATGGGTGGAATCGCGTGCTTCAACTGATCCGGTAAGTTGTACCTGATGTCATAAGGCAAGATTGATTCATTAAAGTTGTCAATTCATTGTAAAGCTACCTTTCTAAAATGGCATACTTTGTATTAAATTAAGTACGAGGGTCGGATCTTAAAAAGTGGCAACGCTGCTGTGGAGACACTATGCAGTGGAATTGACTATTTTTGCTGACAGCACACGTTGTTGACACACCTACCTTACCTCTCAGCAAATGGACTCACCCGTCCCACGCCGCCAGCATGCACACAATCGAGGGAAACAGTCACTTGTGAGCGAGCAATCTAACGGAACAGTGTCGCTATGTTTTAGAAACAGGAGCAACGGAGTTGGATCAAGATTGCAAGTGCCAGAGGTTCTGCAGTAGAACAGTGTTATCAAGGTCTTCAAGAGGTGTGTGGGGAGTGCCATTGCCGTACAGAACAGTGGCATGTTGGGTAAAAGCCTTCAACAAAGGTCAGCAAACTGTGGCAGCTATGAATCAGGCAGGTCATCGTAGCATCAATGAAGTAATAGTGGACATTGTTGCCACATTAATGGACAGTGATCAATGCTAGACGATTCGTGAGTTCACTCACAAAACTGGATTAGCACATATGACTGTGCTTTGTGTCCTGAAGAAACACCTGGGCTTGCAAAAAATTGCATCACAAAGGGTTCCACATGAATTGATGGAAATGCAGAAATGGATGCAATAAAACACTGCTCAGATGCACTTGGAGCACTATGAACGGAAATGAGAGGCTCTCTTATGCTGTATCATAACGCTGGATGAGACATGGGCCACATTGTACAAGCCAAAACTGAAACACCAGTCCTTCGATTGGTGTCATTATGGGTAACTGCGAAAGTATGGTGGAAGTTACGGTGATTCTCGTGTACAACTGTGATTGTGTTATCCTAACACATTATGTACATCCACAGCAGACCGTCAGTGCACAGTATTACAGTTCATTTTTGGAGCAACACCTACGACCAGCTTTGCGAAAGAAGCAGCAACACTTTTTGCGCAACCCACCCATCATTTTTCATGACAATGCGCGAGCACATACTGCGCAAGCTGTGGCTGCTCTGTTTGGTTGATGGTATCATGAATTGGTGTACCATCCACTATACTCCCCAGGCTCAAGTCCCTGTGGCTTAGATTTGATTACGAAGATGAAGGGACCACTTTGTGGCATTCGCTTCAGAACTGTTCCAGAGACTTGACAGGCAGTAGACGGCTCAACAGAACAGGCTCTTCTAACAGTATACTACCCCTCCACATCGCTATCATTGGGTTCTACACAATGGTGACTACTTTGACGGACAGTAACAGGTGGAAACATGTAACTCTTTTCTATCAGTTGCAAATAAATAGTTGCCACAGTTTAAGTTCCAACACTTGTATTTAATCTAAATTGTAATAGTCCAGATAATGAAATTTAGTGATGAAAATAAGACTTCGTTTAGATATATTACTGAAAGTACTGATATTAATCAGCTCTTCAGTTGTCAGACTGCTCACAGACTGAAAGATATGACTTCCAGTAGTTACTTTAAGAAATATTTTCATGTACAAATCCAAAGAGTGAAATTAACTGTCAATTTGTATATCAGAAGCATGGGATACATACATTAACAAACAAAAAATAATAATATTATACTCACAGTTTTTACTTCTTACAACATACTATTAGACTTGGTGGAAGGATAAGGAAAATCTGAATGCTTTCATTACTACTATAGTGGAAAGGTTGAGTGATGTGTTGAAGAATCCTCACGCCACCTTCCCCCTTCTATACCTCCTCTATGGTTGACTGCTGTGTTGTATACATAATATTCTATAGTGATGCCAACATTTGTAGCGTGTGGGCAACAGACTTTGCAGTTTAGCTGATATCACTAGGGACTGAAATTTTAGCTTCTGACTATTGTAAAATTTGATTTGATTTTGTCAAAATTTGCATCTATTGTATTTATTTGTAATGACTAGACATAAAAAAGCCGCAGTGGAGTGGCCAAACCCTCTAAGGTGCCCTGCTGGGGAGCTTGTGGTTGCTCCCCATCAGAGGTTAGAGTCCTCCCGTGTGTGTGTGTGTGTGTGTGTGTGTGTGTGTGTGTGTCATCCTGAGGTTAGTTTAAGTAGTTGTAAGTCCAGGGACTGATAACCTCAGTAGTAAACTTCCATAGATTTACAAATATTTGATCAGTTATTAGATTAGATTAATACTTGTTCCATAGATCATATATACGACATTTCGTAATGATGTGGAACGTGTCAGTGTAGTAAATGTTGTCTACACTTGACAATCTATATTTTAAGGATTTTTTAATTACATTTTTGTTGTTTTTATTTTATAAGTTTTATCTAAAAATTCATCTACATTGTAGAAGGAGTTGCCATTCAGAAATTGCTTTAATTTCTTTTTAAATACTAGTTGGCTATCTGTCAGACTTTTGATGCTAATTGGTAAGTGACAAAAGACTTTTGTGGCAGCATAGTTTACCCCTTTCTGAGCCAAAGTTAAATCTAACCTTGAATAGTGAATATCATCCTTTCTCCTTGTGTTGTAGCTATGCACACTGCTATTACTTTTGAATTGGGTCAGATTGTTAATAACAAATTTCATGAGTGAATATATGTATTGTAAAGCTACAGTGAAGATCCGTAGATCCCTAAATAAATGCCTGCAGGATGCTCTTGGGTGGGCTCCAGCAATTATTCTGATTACACGCTGTTGTGCAATGAATACTTTTTTACTCAATGTTGAATTGCCCCAGTATATGATTGCATATGAAAGCAATGAATGAAAATAGGTGTAGTAAGCTAATTTACTGAGATGTATATCACCAAATTTTGCAATGACTCTGCTAGCATAAGTAGCTGAACTCAAACGTATCAGGAGATCTTCAATATGTTTCTTCCAATTCAGTACCTTGTCAATGCAAACACCTAAAATTTTTGAATATTCTACCTTGGCTACAGATTTATGTTCAAAGTCTAAATTTATTAATGGTGTCATGCCATTTACTGTATGAAACTGTATATACTGGGTTTTATCAAAGTTTAATGAGCGTCCATTTGTAGAGAACCACTTAATAACTTTCTGGAAGATATCATTTTCAATTTCTTGAATTAATTCCTGTTTGTCAGGTGTGATAGCTATACTTGTATCATCTGCAAACAGTACTACTTTAGCATCTTCGTGAATGTAGAATGGCAAGTCATTAATATATATTAAGAACAGCAAGCGACCCAAGACCAAACCTTGAGGGACCCCATTTTTGATAACTCCCCGGTTAGAGGAATTAATTGTTTCATCTATACCATGTGAACTGCTTGTTTCAACTTTCTGCACTCTTCCGGTTAAGAATCATTTAAACCATTTGTGCACTGTCCCACTCATACCACAATACTTAAGCTAATCTAGAAGAATCCCATCATTTACACAATCAAAAGCCTTTGAGAGATCACAAAAAATCCCAACTGGTGATGTCCGGTTATTCAGAGCATTTAATATTTCATCAGTGAAGGTATATATAGCATTTTCAGTTGAAAAGCTTTTTCAAAACCAAACTGATATTTTGTTAGAACTTTATTTTTACTAATATGTGAAGCAACTCGAGAATACATAACTTTTCAAAAATTTTTGATAAGGCTGTCAGAAGTGAGATGGGGTGGTAGTTGTCGACATCGGACGTATCCCATTTTTTATGCAAAGGTTTAACGCTAGCATATTTCAGTCTATCCGGGAAAATACCCTGCTTTAAAGAGCTATTACAAATATGACTGAGAATCCTACTTGTCTCCTGGGAACAAGTTTGTAATACCCTGCTGGAAATGCAATCAATTCCATATGACCATTTATTCTTCAGAGAGTAAATTTTACAAATTTCTGAAGGAGAGGTGGGTGGAATTTAGATTGTATCAAATTATGTGGCTATGGCCTCTTCCATTAATTGCCTTGCTACTTCTAGATCCTATTTTCTCTGCAACATTTAAAAAGTAATAAATAAAAATGTTTTCAACTTCTGAATTTTTGTTAATAAAGTTTTCATTTGTTTTGATGGTAATACCCTCTTCCTCTGCTGTTGGTTGTCCTGCCTCCCTTTTAATAATATTCCAAATTGTTTTAGTTTTGTTATCAGAGTTACTAACCTCAGACATGATGCACATGCTTCTTGATTTTTTAATAACTCTTCTTAGTGTAGTACAGTAGTTATTATAATATTTTATTGTTTCTGGGTTATTACTCTTTCTTGCGGACAGATATAGTTACCTTTTTCGGTTACAAGATATTTTTATTCCTTTAGTAAGCCATGGTGTTTTTGCATGGTTTCTTACAATTAAATTTTACTAATTTCTTCGGGAAACAGTTATGAAATACCCTTAGAAATGTATCATGAAATAAGTTGTATTTTAAATTAACATAATGTTCCTTCTAAACCTCATCCCAGTCTAACTGCTGTAGACTTTCTAGTTGTTAAGTCATTAATCGAGCACACAATTCTGGAGGACTGTTTATAATTACTGAACGGAGCTATGCCATATACTGTTACTAGCTGCGCACCATGATCAGAAAGACCATTCTCAACGGGACAAGCATTTATGTTTTTAAACTTATCTTGGTCTATAAAAAAGTTATCTATCAATGTACTGCTGTCCTTTACTACCCTAGTCGGAAAATCAATAACAGATGTCAGATTGAATGAGCCACGTAAGACTTCCAGGTCTTTCTTCCTATTACACTCATTCAGTGAATCTACATTGAAATCACCACAAGTAATAATTTGCTTCCCCCTATCTGACAGATAGCACAACAAGGCATCCAAGTTTTCCAGAAATAACTGAAAGTTTCCTGAAGGGGACCTATATAGTGTTCAAATTATCTTATAATTATCATTGAGTTTAAGCTGGCAGGCACGTGCTTTAATATGCTGCTCTACAGGAAACTTTTATGACACTGTGATAGCTTTTGACATATATGGCAACTCCTCCTCTTATCTTATTATCTCTAATTACATTTGAAGCTACTTTATACCCACTGACATTCACATCTTCCATATGAGTGACAATGTGATGCTCAGACAGGCATAGATCTATTACATTATCAGTTTCTATATCATCTAAACAAACCAAAAGCTCATCTATTTTATTCTTTAGTCCCCAAATATTTTGGTGAAAGATATTAACATTATTTTTTACTTTACTTTTCTGAGAAACATTTGATCTGTCAAAATTTTTAGCACCTTCCTGCCTGAGCTTCTCACTGGACACTGATCGTAGCCTAAAAAAGTACTTCCATGGATGCAGTGTCCCCCCCCCCCTTAAGGATTTTGCTACAACCCAGCTAGTTTCCCCCTTCCCTTTCCTATCGAGGTGCAGGCCAAGCCTAGTGAAATCCCGCCTATCAATAGCTTCAACAGAAACCAAACCTATGTTCGACAGTATAGCCGCCCTAAGCAATTGATGAGTCTCCATATTGACCCTCCTGACAGAGCGGTTCAATTGGGGTAGATCATACCGCATGATAGCAGGCAACAGTCCAACATTTGTCTGGGTTGTTGCAGAAGCTATTTTAACCAGGTCACACTCAATACTGTAGCCCTGATTTCTATCAATGCTGTGTCCCACCCCACCCACTATCACAACATGATCCTGTTTTGTGAAACCCTTACACAAGGAACCTATATCCTCTACCACCTGGGTAAGACCTGCACTGGACTTGAAAAAGTTCGTGACCTGGTACCTGTCACCTAGTTTTTCATGCAAAAACTGGCCCACACCTCTTCCATGCCTACTTCCTAACAACAGAACTTTCCTCCTACTTTCTACATTTTTTGAAACCGTTGGTTTCCTAGTGAAAGTCTGTTGTTTCCTAACTGCACCTACTTCTAAAGGTGCCTCTTCCTCACTTAACTGTGGTAGCAAGCCAAATCTGTTGGTTGTGCCAATTGTGAAGCTGTCAGGAACTATACTCTCTCTGTGGCCCCTGTTCCCTGCTACCACTTCCTAACCCTGCTCACCCTGCTCCCACCTTAACGGGTCCTGAGCGGTGGGCTGTGTCCCACCAACAGTCCGCTACACCGTAAGCTCTGTGTGTGCTTAAACGACCATTGTTCGGCACGTCGATGTAACATTGTACGTTTCAGAGCCCGGTGATCGTGGCTTAATCGCCCGGGTCTCGAGGATGGTACGAACCTCTATAAAAACCCTCAATCTCAAGGTGTGCTACATGCCGAGGAGATGCATCGCTGTTGAGTTTGAACAGTCGCTAGCGAGCAACCTCTGAGGAACCTGCCACACCCCAGGCAAGGGGGGGCTCTGCCTGGGTGGATCTCTAAATCCCTAGCTGCTCGTGGGAACACCATGAAAAAACCTAGAAACGTTGGCGGGGGTACTACTGTCATCTCTAAGAGAGGTAGGGCTGACTTCAATGCAACACAATATGATCCCCCCCCCCCAGGGGGCCCACAGTTCTTTTGTGGGTACGTGTGTAGCGCGCACGGGGCCCCGAGCCGGAGCAGCCTTTCTTCTGCCCCAGGCTGCTTCACTTTCCCTCCCGGTTTATGCCTTCGCCCGGAGACGGGCATATTTCATGAGCTACGGTGGTTCTTGTTGTGGTTTTTCTTCCTTCGTTCCTATCCTCTTCTTCTTTCCTCCCTGTGCGTGTCTGAAGGCCGACCCACGCATTATCATGTGTAGCAGGTGACGGGGTAACGCGTAATTACCCGCCCCGGGTAGACAAGTAGGGCACGTACGTACCCCCTGGTAAAGGCCAGGCCCAGGGAGGGGTGATTACCCGAGCTGGTACCTTCCGAACATGCCGATTGGTCCCTCCGTCAGTTCTCGGGAGGTGTGACCTGAGGTGTGAACAATCACCTAAGGCGGGTGAGCCCTCGGAGAGGGCCCCCAATAGGAAGGAGCGCGCCATCGGAGACGCCGGTAATCACGGGGGACACTTCCGCGATGACTTCCTTATCTTCTTTCGTGACGTTGACCCAGAAACGTAAGTTAGACTCGCCTCAGCCTAAAAAAACTCTGCCTAATGTACCTAAATTTCTGGTTGTCTCTCGCACCGACGGAAAGGATTTCAATTCTGTCAGTCCTTTCGTTATACAGAAAGGTGTAGATGCAATTGCTGGCCCTGTTAAAACCTGTTCACGACAGCGCAATGGCACATTGTTGCTGGAAGTTGAAAGTGCCTTCCAAGCCCAAAAACTGATACGTACTACGTTGTTGCACACGTTTCCAGTTAAGGTAGAAGCGCACCGCACACTCAACTCGTCACGGGGGGTAGTTTTTACGAGATCCCTTGACGGGTTGTCTGATGAAGACATCCAATCGTATATGTCCGATCAGGGTGTGACAGCCGTCCACAGGGTGATGAAAAAGCTCGATAACTAATTGACACGACTCGTACAGTGTTTTTGACGTTCGACAGAGTTGACCTTCCGTCGAAGGTCAAAGCAGGGTATGAAGTCATCTCTGTCCGCCCTTATGTGCCTAACCCAACGCGCTGTTTTCAATGCCACAGGTACAACCATACCCGTGAACATTGCCCAAATGCAGCAAAGTGTGTCACTTGTGGTAGGGACGCCCATGAGGGTGATTGCCCACCTCCGTCCCCTCACTGCCTAAACTGCAACGGTGACCATGCGGCTTCCTCTCGCGACTGCCCTGTATACAAGGATGAGAAGGTAATCTAGCAAATTCGGGTTACGGAGAAGGTATCAACATCTGCCGCTCGTAAGTTGTTGGCGAGTCGAAAGCCCACTGTCCTCCCAGCGGGTACATACAGTAAGGTACTCACCTCAACTCGACCTACCAAGGATTCCAGTACCCAGACATGTGACTTCACTTTCGCTGACACAGTTGTGCGATCCGCCAGCCCGAAGATTGCCCGTTCCACATCCCCGCTTCCTCCTGCTGCCTCTAGGGTACAGTCTTCGTCAAACTCTAGTAAACCGCGAGCACCTAAACAAGATGCCCGGACCTTGAAAAAGGAACCCGTCTGTGAGGATTTTCTGCGTTCTCAGGCTTCCCAACCGTCAACTGCCTCTTCCCGCCGTCACTCTTCCAGAAGAGCTGACAAGAAAAAGATTTCCTCTCCTTTCCCGCCGAGGCGTGACCCATCCGTCACGCCGTCCAACAGTTGCCGGCCTCGGCCGTCTTCTGTTTCACCGGGTCGCTCCGTCTGCCGGGCACCCGGCCCTTTACCGGCGGCAGAAACTGCCCCTCCTGATCAACTCAGGGAGGTGGCAGGCGCGTCGGTCGAACCTATGGACCACGACCCTTTGCCCCTGGACAGCGATAGCAGTGCTCCCTCAAAATCGGATCCTCAGCGGCCGTCGAGGTGACCCCGCTTGCTAGTTGGTTTTTATCCTTATTTCTTCTCTCATTTTTATCATGGCGCTCCTTCAATGGAATATTCGCGGCATTCGTTCTAATCGGGAGGAGTTAAAACTACTCCTTCGATTGCACTGCCCGCTTCTAGTCTGCCTCCAGGAAACTAAGTTGCGTCCCCGTGATCGTGCAGACTTTCCCCACTACACCTCTGTGCAGTTCGACTTGCCACCCATGGAAGGTATCCCAGCCCATGGAGGGGTTCTGATGCTCCTTCGAGACGATGTCTATTACCATCCCATTTCATTGCATACTCACCTACAGGCAGTTGCTGTCCGCATCACCCTATCCACATTTACCTTTTCCCTCTGTAATATTTATTCGCCATCGTCATCTGCCCTTACTAGGGCAGATGTGCTACACCTTGTTGATCAGCTCCCTTCACCCTTCTTGTTGATAGGCGACTTTAATGCCCACCACCCCTTATGGGGCTCTCCGGCACCTTGTCCGAGAGGCTCCCTTTTGGTGGACCTTCTCCAACACCTCGATCTTGTCTGCATCAACACCGGTGCACCAACCTTCCTTTCTGACACAACACACACTTACTCCCATATCGACCTCGCAATATGCACTCCTCAGCTTGCCGGTCGGTTTGAGTGGTATGCACTTTCTGACACGTACTCGAGTGACCATTTCCCCTGTATCATCCACATTCTGCATCATTCCCCATCTCCTCGTCCCACCAGTTGGAACATTTCTAAAGCCGACTGGGGGCTTTATTCTACCATGGCTGTTTTTCACGATCGGGATTTTCCCACCTGTGACAGTCAGGTCGACTACCTCACAGAGGTTATTCTCACAGCTGCCGAATGTTCCATACCTCGTACTTCCTCTTCTCCACGTCGTGTCCAGGTCCCTTGGTAGACTGCAGCCTGCCGCGACGCGCTTAGAGCCCGGCGCCGTGCTTTACGCACCTTCCGCCGCCACCCGACTTTGGAGAATTGCATACATTATAAACGTATGAGAGCGCAATGTCGTCGTATCATGAACGACAGCAAGAAAGGTTGCTGGACTGCTTTTACTAGTTCTTTTAACCGTTTTACTCCCTCCACGTTTGTTTGGCGTGGCCTACGCCGTCTATCAGGCATCAAGGTCCACTCCCCGATTCCTGGCCTGACCGTGGGGAACGCAGTCCTCGTGGACCCCTCTGACATTTCCAACGCATTGGGCCGTTTCTTTGCGGAGGTTTCGAGCTCTGCCCATTACCACCCTGCCTTTCTCCCTCGCAAACAGGTAGAGGAGGCCCGGCCACCTTCTTTCCACTCTTCTAATCGTGAAAATTATAATGTCGCCTTCACCATGCAGGAGCTAGACCGTGCTGTCGCCCTGTCCCGATCTTCTGCTCCCGGGCCCGATTCCATTCACATTGAAATGCTGAAGAACCTCTCTCCTGCGGGCAAGTGCTTTCTTCTCAGTTCCTACAATCGCATATGGACTGAAGGTCATGTTCCCACAAGTTGGCGTGAAGCCACTGTTGTCCCCATCCCCAAACCAGGGAAGGACAAACATCTTCCTTCCAGCTATCGTCCTATTTCTCTGACGAGCTGTGTCTGTAAGGTGATGGAACGCATGGTTAACGCTCGGTTGGTCTGGCTCCTCGAATCTCGCCGCCTCCTGACTAATATCCAATGCGGTTTTCATCGACACCGCTCTGCTGCTGATCACCTCGTTACGTTGTCGACCTTCATTATGAAATAAGGAAGCGTCAAACAGTAGCTGTGTTCTTTGACTTGGAGAAGGCATACGATACCTGTTGGAGAGCGGGCATTCTCCGCACATTGCACACATGGGGCCTTTGCGGCAGCCTTCCTCTTTTCATTCAAGCGTTTTTGGCGGATCGCAAGTTCCGGGTACGGGTGGGCTCTGTTTTGTCAGATACCTTTTGCCAGGAGAATGGGGTACCACAGGGCTCCGTCTTGAGTGTGGCGCTCTTTGCCATTGCAATCAATCCGATCGTAGATTGCCTTTCAGCCGACGTCTCCGGATATCTTTTTGTTGACGATTTCGCAATTTATTGTAGCGCCCAGCGGACGTGCCTCTTGGAGCGTTCTCTTCAACGCAGTCTTGACCGTCTATATTCCTGGAGCATCGCAAACGGCTTCCGATTCTCCACTGAGAAAAGTGTGTATATAAACTTCTGGAGATACAAGGAATTTATTCCACCCTCTCTACATCTCTGCCCTGTTGCTCTCCCTTTCGTGGAGACTACGAAATTCTTGGGACTCATGTTGGATCGTAAACTTTGCTGGTCCACGCACGTGTCCTACCTGGCTGCCCGTTGTGCCCGATCCCTTAACATCCTTCGTGTCCTCAGTGGCACGTCATGGGGAGCTTACCGTACCGTCCTGCTTCACCTTTACCAGGCTATTGTTCAGTCGAAGCTCGACTACGGAAGCCTTGTATACTCTTCTGCACGGCCATCGATTCTCTGCCGTCTCAACTCTATCCACCTTCGGGGATTACGTCTGGCGACCGGTGCATTTTATACTAGCCCTGTTGAAAGTCTGTATGCCGAGGCTGCTGTATTACCCTTGACCACTCGGCGTGACATACTTTTGTCTCGGTACGCATGCCGCCTGCGGTCGATGCCCAACCATCCATCTTACCGATTATTTTTTGACGACTCACTCGATCGCCAATATCAGTTGTCTGCGATTGCCTTGCTTCCACCTGGAGTTCGGTTTCGCCGCCTACTACAGCGGCTCGATTTTACCCTTCCTTCCACCTTCCGGTTGAGCGAAACCCCATTGCCACCGTGGCATCAGGCCCTGGTTCACACTCACCTCGAACTTAGTTCGCTCCCCAAGGAGAGCACTCCGGATTTGGTATACCGCTCGAGGCTTGTCGAACTCCGTTCGCGGTTCGATAATGCCATATTTATTTACACTGATGGTTCCAAGAGCACTGCCGGTGTCGGATCTGCCTTCGTCGTCGAGGACAACCGTTTCCAATACAAGCTCCCTGACCGGTGCTCTAACTTCACGGCTGAGCTTTTTGCCCTCCACCAGGCCGTTTTGTACACCTGCCGCCACCGCCAACCTTTCTATGCCATCTGTTCGGACTCCCTTAGTGCCCTGCAGAGTCTTAAGGACCCTTTGTCGCACCATCCTCTCGTGTATCGGATCCAACGATCCCTCCAGTTGCTAGCAGATGACGGCTGTCACGTTTCTTTCCTGTGGGTCCCTGGCCACGTAGGTGTGCCCGGGAATGAGACGGCCGACATAGCGGCCAAGGCCGCAGCTCTTTTACCTCGCGTGGCTACCTTTTGCGTCCCATCTGACGATGTTCAACGGGCTCTCCACCGGAGTATCGTGTCGCAATGGCACAGTGCGTGGTTTTCAATGTCCAACAACAAATTGCGAACTGTAAAACCGATCCCGACCGCTTGGAGGACCTCCTCACGCCCCTCTCGGCGGGAGGAGGTCATCCTGGCCCGGTTGCGGATCGGTCACTGCCGTTTCAGCCACCGTCACTTGCTGTCCGCCGACCCTGCACCGCTGTGCTCCTGCGGTGAACTGCTGACCGTGAGACATGTTTTACTGTCTTGCGTACCTTTTAATCATCTCCGTGTAGCCGTTCACTTTCCATCTACTCTGGAGGAAATTTTAGCTGATGACACATGAGCAGCTGCTAGAGTTTTGCGTTTTATCAACTTGGCCAACTTATCCAAGGATATTTAACCCTTTTAGTTGTCTTTTATCTTTCGTTTTTAGCCTCTTCTGGATGTTCTGACAGTCACCATTTTTTTTTTTTTTTTTTTTTGAGGCCGTAGCGAATCTATGTTTTTGACTGAGCGCTAATGACCATAGAAGTTGTGCGCCCTAAAACCACAAAAAAAAAAAAAAAAAAAAAAAAAAAAAAAAAAATCGTTCCCTTCCCTTGCTACGCCATGGGAGGAACGACGGGCCAGAGAATGGAATGAATCATACTCACAAAAATTTCTTGGGTGTACACGTACTGATGGGAATCATTCAAGGACACGAAGCCATTTTTCTTTGTTGAGAATCTTGAAGATCGGTATGGAGAAGTCGCAGGTATGTCAAAAAGAGGAGTGGGTCTATTCTCATAGAGACAGCATCCTCAGCACAATTGAAGGCACATCTCACCTGTGGTAAGCTGGGAGATGTTCCTGTCTCTGTCACCCCTTACAATAGTTTGAACATGACCCAGGGGATTATCTCCCACCCTGATTTACTCCTGCAGTCAGATGATGAACTACGTGCCAACCTCGCACGGCGGGGTGTTCACTTTATCAGGCACATCTACAGGGGGCCAAAGGATAAAAAGGTAGCCACCGGTGCTTTCATCCTGGCCTTTGGGGGCGATTCTTTGCCCGAAAAAGTCAAGGTTATGATATACCGGTACAACGTAAAGCCTTATATCCCTCCTCCCATGAGGTGCTGCAAATGTAGGAAGTTTGGCCATATGTCGTCTCGTTGCACCTTTAGCCCCCACATGCAGGGATTGCAGACATCCATCCCATCCGGATGCTCCGTGTACTCCCCCACCCATTTGTGTTAATTGTGGGCAACACCACCCACCCTGTTCTCCGGACTGCACAATACTCCACAAAGAAAGGAAAATAATAGAGTACAAGACGATGGACAATGTCTCTTATACTGAAGCCAGGAAAAAGTATGAGCGCCTTCAACTGTAGCACTGAAATCATTGTTTCCTGCTATTACTTCATCCCCACTGTCTTCCAGGAAGATGGCCACAACACCTTGGATACTCCTGTGGGCCCCCAGGGCCATCCGACTCCTCCTGCCCCCATAATGGTTGGGGGATCTTCTTCATCTCCTACTCCCGCACGACATTCTGTGGGAGCACATCCCCCCAAACCGTCGGTGACAACAGTTCCCGTCACCCAGCCGGAGAAGCAACATCTTCCTACATCTACATCTACATAAATACTCTGCAAATCACATTTAAGTGCCTGGCAGAGGGTTCATTAACCACTTTCATAACTTTTCTCTACCGTTCCATTCTCTAATAGCGCGCGGGAAGAAAGAACACCTAAATCGTTCAGTTTTCGATCTGATTTCTCTTATTTTATTGGGATGGTCATGTCTCCCTAAGTAGGTGGGTACTAGCAAAATATTTTCACATTCATAAGTAAAAGTCAGTGATTGAAACTTCGCAAACAGTTCACGCCGCAATGAATAACGTCTTTCTTTTAATGATTTCCGCCCCAATTTGTGCAACATTTCCGTGACGCTTCCTTCCCCCCACCGTAACGTGATAAAACGAGCTGCCCTTCTCTGAACCTTCTCAATATCTTCCGTCAGTCCCACCTGGTGAGGGTCCCACAAGGGGCAACAGTACTCCAGGAGAGGACGCACAAGTGTGATATAGGCAGTCTCTTTGGTGGAGCTGGTGCATCTTCGAAGCATTCTGCCAATGAAACGTAACCTTTGATTCGCCTTCCCCATAATATTTTCTATGTGTTCTCTCCAGTCAAAGTTGTTCGTAATTGTAACTCCTAGGTATTTGGTAGAATTTACGACCTTAAGGTTTGACTGATTTATCGCGTAATTGAAGTTCAGTGGATTTCTTTTAGTGGTCATGTGTATTACTTCACACTTTTCTTTATTTAGTGTCAATTGCCGATTTTTGCACCAAGTAGAAATTTTGTCTAAATCGCTTTGCAGATGCTTTAGATCCTCTGTTGACTTCACTAACCGATAAACGACAGCATCATCTGCGAACAGTCTAAGGGAGCTATTCAGATTGTCTCCTAAATCGTTTATAAATACAAGGAAGAGTAGGGGACCTATAACGCTTCCCTGTGGAACGCCAGATATCACTTCTGTTTTACTCGATGACTTACCATCAATTATAACGAACTGTGTCCTTTCTGATAGGAAATCGTGAATCCAATCGCACAATTGGGAAGATATTCCATAAGCATGCAATTTCATTAGGAGCCGCTTGTGGGGTACAGTATCAAAAGCCTTCCGGAAACCAGAAATATGGAATCGATTTGAGATCCCTTGTCGATGGCACTTAACACTTCATGTGAATAAAGGGCAAGCTGTGTTTCGCAAGAGCGATACTTTCTGAATCCGTGTTGACTATTGGTTAATAGGTCATTCTCTTCGAGGTAGTTCATAATATTCGAACAAAGTATATGTTCCAAAATCCTACTGCAAATCGACGTCAACGAGATAGGCCTGTAATTTTGGGGATCACTCCTATTGCCTTTCTTGAATATTGGAGTAACTTGGGCAACTTTCCAGCCTTTGGGTACGAATCTTTCGCTGAGTGATCGGTTGTAAATTATAGCTAAGTATGGAGCAATTGCATCAGCATACTCTGAGAGGAATTTAGTTGGTATACAATCTGGCCCGGAAGATTTGTTTTTGTTTAGTGACTTAAGTTGTTTTACTACTCCAGGAACATCTACTTCTAAGTTTTGCATGCTGGCATCTGTTCTTGAATTGAATACTGGAGTGTTCACTTCGTCTCCTTTGGTGAACGAATTTCGTAAACCTGTGTTTAGTAATTCTGCCTTAGCAGTACTGTCGTCGGTACTATTACCATTGCTATCGCGTAGTGAAGGTATTGTTTGTGTTTTGCCGCTAGTGTACTTCACATATGACCAGAATTTCTTTGGATTTTCTGCAAGATTACGAGACAGGATTTCGTTGTGGTAACTTCTATAGGCTTCTCGCATTGATGTCCCCGCTAGGTTGCATGTTTCAGTAAAAGATTGCCAGTATTGTGGATTCTGTGTCTTTTTAAATTTTGCATGCGTTTTTCTTTGTTTCTGCAACAGTGATCTGACCTGTTTTCTGTATCACGGGGGGTCGGTCCCCTCTTTTATTAATTTATTTGGTATAAATCTCTCGATTGCTACTGATATTATGTCTTTGAAAGTAAGCCACAACTGATCTACACTCGCGTTTTTAGGTTTGAAAGACTGGAGAGTATCACTCAGGAAAGCGTGAAGCGAATTTTTATCTGCTTTATTGAATAGATATATTTTTCGTTTATTTTTTGTGCATTTGGGAATTTCGACATTTAGTCTCGCTACTACAACTCGATGTTTGCTAATCCCTGTATTTGTTTTGATGCTCTTTACTATCTTTGGATTATTTGTTGCTAGGAGATCAAGGGTTTTTTCGCAACCACTTACTATTCTAGTGGGTTCATGAACTAACTGTTCGAAGTAGTTTTCAGAAAAAGCATTCAGAACTAGTTCGGACGATGTTTTATATTTGCCGCCGGTTTTGAATACGTAATTGTGCCAACATATCGAGGGTAAATTAAAGTCGCCACCGATTATAACAGTATGCTTCGGATACCTATTTGAAATGTGATTCAAGCTTTCTTTGACATTTTGGCAACCGCATCGTCTGAGTCAGGGGGCCAATAAAAGATCCAATTATTAATTTATTCCAGTTGTCAGGTATAACCTCTACCCAGACCAACTCACAGGAAGTATCTGCCTCAATTTCGCTGCAGGATAAACTGTTTGTAACAGCAATGCACACACCACTCCCATTTTTATTTATTCTATCCTTTCTGAAGACCATTTGGCCCTTTGAAAAAATTTTGGCCGAACTTATCTCAGGTGTCAGCCAGCTTTCAGAACCTATAACGATATGTGCTTCAGTACTTTCTATCAGCGCTTGGAGCTCTGGAACTTTCCCAATACAGCTACGACAATTTACAATTGTTATACCAATGGTTTCTAGATCTGCTTTCTTCCTGTTTCTGACCTGCCCCCTTTGAGACTGAAACCCATTTTGTGTATTCCCGAGGCCCTATAACCTTAAAAACCGCCCAGTCCATGCCACACAGCCCCCGCTACCCGTGTAGCCGCTTCCTGAGTATAGTGGACTCCTGACCTATTTAGCGGAACTCGAAAACCCACCACCCTTTGGCGCAAGTCTGCAGCCCACCCGGTCGCAGAACCGTCTGAGCCTCTGATTCAGACCCTCCACTCGGCTCTGAACCTCTGGCTCCTCTCACTCAGAAGGGGTCCCACGGGATGCTCTCTTCGGAGGCCTCTCAGAGCGCCACAGAGGATCCCAACCAACGACTGATGGATCCGCACATACGGGGTCAAAGGGCTCCTCAATCTGCATTGGGCCCTTACACAGTGTCTGAGAAGTCCTCCCAGCCCTTATAACCAAAAGGGCAGCGAGAGGACAAGAAGCAGAAACAGAAGAAAAAGGACTCTTCTGCTTCTGATGATGATATTGAGCTCCTTAACTCCCTTGAGGATCTCGCTCTCATCAACTCCTCTGAATCGATGGTTCTGGATTCTGTAGGTTCACCGTCAGCACCAGCAGATGAACCTATGGAGTGAGGTGTTTTAGCTGTCCCTTCATGGCCTTTAATCGAAAAGATTGTATACTCCAGTGGAATTGCCATGGTTTTTCCCCTGCTTAGCTGAGATACGACAACTTCTCATCACTTCACCTGTGTTCTGCATTGCCCTGCAAGAAACTTGGTTTCCCATGATGCGTACCCCCACCTGACGTGGCTATCAGGGTTACTATAGGAATCATGCATACTGTGATAAGGCATCAGGTGGAGTCTGCACCTACGTCCTTAGTTCCATCTACAGCGAACCTGTTACACTACAGACGCCTTTGGAACCCATGGCTGTCAGGGTAGGGGCTGCGGTGAACATCACCATCTGCAACGTTTACCTCCCTCCTGATAGAGAAGTACACCAACATGTGTTGGCTGCTCTGATTGCCCAACCGCCCCCACCTTACTTGGTATTGGGTGATTTCAACGCCCATAACCCATTGTGGGGTGGTACCGTGATTAGTGGCCGTGGTAGAGATGTCGAGTCTTTACTATCTCAACTTGATCTCTGCCTTTTAAATGATGGTACACCCCTCCCCCCCCCCCCCCACACACACACACATTTTAGTGTGACGCACGGTACCTACTCGGCCGCGACATAACAGTTTGCAACCTTACCCTCTTCTCAAATGTCCACTGGTGAGTACATGATGACTTGTGTGGTAGTGACCATTTTCCAATCTTCTTGTCACTACCCCAGCATCAGTCCACTATACACTTGCCCCAATGGGCGCTCGATAAGGTTGATTGGGACATTTTCAACTCTGCTGCCATTGTTGGTTCTCAGATACATCTGATCATCGATGCAGTAGTTGATGGCGTTCCTTCTGCCATTATTTCTGCGGCTGAGTGTGCTATCCCCATTTCTTCGGGATCACCCCAATGGAAGACGGTGCCCTGGTGGTCGCCAGAGATTGCTACTGCCATTAGAGACTGCAGGCGCGCTCTGCAGCATCACAAACGGCACCCGTCTTTGGAAAATCTCTTTGCTTTTAAAGGGCTTCGTGCCCGAGTCCAACAATTGATTAAACGATGCAAGCAGGAGTGCTGGGGGAGGTATGTGCCGGCCGCGGTGGCCGAGGGGATTGAGGCGCTCCAGTCACGATCCGCACGGCAACTACGGTCGGGGGTTCGAATCCCCCCTCGGGCATGGATATTTGTGCCGTCCTTAGTTGTAAGTAGTTCATAAGTAGTTTGTAAGTTTAGGGACTGATGACCCCCGTAGTTAAGTCCCATAGACTCTACAAACATTTGAACATTTGGAGGTATGTGTCTACCATTGGCTCACATCTCTCTCCACCCCAGGTGTGGATGAAGATCAAGCGTGTTTATGGTTACCAGCGACCTTTCAGTGTACCTGGGATTTCCATCAATGGCTCAGTCTGTACTGATCCACAGGCAGTTGCAGAACACTTTGCTGTGCACTACACACAGAATTCAGCTTCTGTGCATTATCCACCAGCCTTTCGCACCCTGAAAGAGCGGGAGGAGCAAAAGAGGCTCTCCTTCTTGGCTTGCCCTGTGGAGCTGTACAACACTCCATTCAGTGAATGGGAACTGCTTAGTGCCCTTACACTCTGCCCTAACACAGCCCCTGGGCCACACCACATACACAACGAGATGTCCCCCAGGGGGCCCACAGCTCTTTTGTGGGTACATGTGTGGCGTGCATGGGGCACCGCACCAAATCGACCTTTCTTCTGTCCCAGGCCGCTTCCCTCTTTCCCCCCGGTTTGTGCCTTCGCCCGGAGACGGGCGTTTTCAGTCAGTTCAAGGTTTCTTTTTTCTCTTCCTCTAAGACTTCTCCTTTTTTTGGTCCTCTTCCTTTCCTGTTATTTTGCCTTCCCCTCTTTCTCCTTGTCCTCGACCCACCGTTTTAATCTCAGTCTCGGCGTTTGAGATTCTCCCTCCTTCATCTCTTTCTCTCCTTCTTTTCTTCTTTCCTCCCTGTGCGTGTCTGAAGGTCAACCCACACTCTGCGTAGCCGGTGACGGGGTAAGGCATAACTCCCCGCCCCGGGTGGACATGTAGGGGCACATATATGTACCCCCCCCCCTCCTCCGGTACATGCCGGGCCCAGGGAGGGGTTATTACCCGAGCTGGTACCTTCCGAACATGCCGATTGTTCTCTCTGTCTGTTCTCGAGAGGTGTGACCTGAGGTGTGAACAGTCACCTAAGATGGGTGTGCCCTCAGTGAGGGCCCCCCTCAAGGAAGGAGCACACCATTGGAGACACTAGTAATCATGGGGGACACTGCTGCTATGAAACCTTCCAAATCTTCTATAACCCTGACCCAAAAACGGAAACGTGATGAATCTCAGTCCAAGAAAGTCTTACCTAATATTACCAAGTTCCTTGTAGAATCTTGTACTGATGATCAGGATTTTTCTTCTGTGAATCCTTTCCTTATTCAGAAGGCACAGAAATTACTCTGGGCTACACTAGTGCATACCTTTCCTGTGAAAGTGGAGGCTCACCGCAACCTCAACTCTTCATGTGGGGTAGTCTTCATGTGATCCCTGGATGGGTTATCGGACGAGGATATCCTCGACTATATGTCCAATCAGGGAGGTATGGCTGTTCATTGTGTAATGAAAAAAGTTAACAACGATCTCGTGCCAACTAGTACTGTCTTCTTGACTTTCGACAGAGTTGACCTACCATCTAAAGTGAAAGCGAACTATGAAGTTATCTCCATTCACCCGTATATACCCAATCCTATGTGCTGCTACCATTGCCAGACATTTAATCATACCAGTAAATCTTGTCCTAATGCAGCCAAGTGTGCCACTTGTGGCAGGGACACCCATGAGCGTGAATGTCCACCTCCATTCCCTCGCTGCATTAATTGCATGGGTGACCATGCTGCTTCTTAACGGGACTGCCCCATCCATAAAGAAGAGTCGGTCTCCAGGAGATTCGCATTAAGGAAAAGGTTTCAACCTCTACAGCTCAGAAGTTACTAGCAAGTAGGAAGCCTGCTGTACTCCCATCAGGTACTTACCGCCAGGTGCTCACCTCCCCTCGACCAACTAAGGAGGTAGGCACTCAGACCTGCGATTTCACCTTCTGTGAGACTGTTGTCAGATCGGCTAGCCCGAAAATTGCTCGTTCCACCTCTCCAGTCGCTTCTGCCCGTTCTACAGTGCATTACTCGACCAGTTCCCACACATCTCGGGCACCTAAATTCGCTGCCTGGTGTTCAAAAAAAGAACCGTTCGTGACAATTTCCTAAAAACTCCGTCTTCTCATCCGTACTCCGCTTCTTCTACTCGTCATGCCTCTAAGAAGGCTCAAGAAAAGAACAGCCCTCCCCCCTTTCCCCACCACGGCGTGACTCTTCAGTCACTCCATCCAACAGTTGCCGGCCTCAGCCATCTTCTGTTTCACCGGACGCTCTGTCAGCTGGACACAAGGCCCGTCCTGCTCAACTCTGGGAGGTGGCGGACGCGTCGGTCGAACCTATGGAACAAGAGCCTTTGCCCCTAGATAGCGATAGCAGTGCTCCCTCAAAGTCCGGTCTTGAGCAGCCGTCAAGGTGACCCCGCTTGATTGTTCCTTCTTTTCTTCTCTCATTTTTAATCATGACGCTCCTTCAATGGAATAGTCGTGGCTTTAGTTCCAATCGGGATGAATTAAAACTACTACTTTGATAGCACTGCCCGTTTCTAGTCTGTCTCCAAGGAACTAAGTTACATCCGTGTGATCATACAGGCTTGCCCGACTGCACCTCTGTGCGTTTCGACCTGCCCCCTGTGGAAGGTACTCCAGCCCATAGAGGGGTTCTGATGCTCATTCGGGACGATGTTTATTACCATCGCATTTCATTGCATACTCACGCAGTTGCCGTCCGCATCACTCTCTCTACCTTTTCTTTTTCCCTCTGTAATATCTATTCGCCATCGTTGTCTGCCCTTACTAGGGCAGATGTGCTACACCTCGTTGACCAACTCCCTTCACCTTTCGTGTTGGTAGGCAACTTCAATGCCCACCAACCCCTATAGGGCTCTCCAGCACCTTGTCAGAGAGGCTCCCTTCTAGCAGACCTCTTCAACTATCTTAATCTTGTCTGCCTCAACACCGGTGTACTGACCTTCCTTTCCGACACAACACATACTTACTTCCAGTTAGACCTAGCGATATGCAGTCCTCAGCTTGCGCGTCGGTTCAAGTGGTATGCACTTTCTGACACATATTCGAGTTATCATTTCCCTTGTGTAATCCACTTCCTGCATCATACCCCATCTCCTCATCCCACCAGTTGGAACATCTCTAAAGCCGACTGGGGGTGTTATTCTTGCATGGCTGTTTTTTCACGATCAGACTTTTCCCAGCTGTGACAGTCAAGTCAATTACCTCACAGAGTTTATTCTCACCGCTGCCGAACATTCCATACCTCGTACATCGTCTCCACGTTGCGTCCCGGTCCGCCGCGATGCTCTTAGAGCCCAGCGACGTGCTTTACACACATTCCACCGCCACCCAACGTTGGAGAATTGAATAAATTATAAACGACTGCGAGCGCAATGTCGTTGCATTATAAAAGACAACAAAAAGCTTGCTGGACTGCTTTTACCAGTTCTTTCAACAGATTTACTACCTCTTCGGCTGTCTGGGATGGCCTACGCCGTTTATCCGGCATAAAGGTCCACTCCCCGATTTCTGACCTACCATCGAGAACGCTATGCTTGGTGGATCCCGCTGATGTTTCCAACACTTAGGACTGCTCCTTTGGGGAGGTTCCGAGCTCTGCCCATTACCACCCTGCCTTCCTCCCTCGCAAACAGGTCCTCCTTTAATCGTGAAAGTTATGATGTCTCCTTCACCATGCATGAGCTGCGTCTGTAAGGTGATGGAATGCATGGTTAACGCTCACTTGGTCTGGCTCCTCGAATGTCGGCGCCTCCTGACTAATGTCCACTGTGGTTTTCGTCGACACCGCTTTGCTGCTGATCACCTCGTTACCTTGTCGACCTTCATTACGAATAACTTTCTAAGGAAGCGTCAAACGGTAGCAGTGTTCTTCGACTTGGAGGGTGGGCATTCTCCGCACTTTGCCCACATAGGGCCTTCGTGGCCGCCTCCTTCTCTTTATTCAAGCGTTTCTGGCGGATCGCAAGTTCCGGGTACGGGTGGGTTCTGTTTTGTCAGATACCTTTCGCCAGGAGAATGGGGTGCCACAAGGCTCTGTCTTGAGTGTGGCTCTCTTTGCCATTGCAATCAATCCGATTGTGGATTGTGTTTCAGCCGAAATTTGCAGATCCCATTTTGTAGACGATTTTGCAATTTATTGCAGCGCCCAGTGGACGTGTCTCCCCCAGGGGGCCCACAGTTCTTTTGTGGATACGTGTGTGGCGCACACGGGGCCCCGAGCCGGAGCAGCCTTTCTTCTGCCCCAGGCTGCTTTACTTTCCCTCCCGGTTTATGCCTTCGCCCGGAGAAGGGCGTCCTTTGCTAGTTCAGGTTGTTTTTTGTAGTAGCTTCTCTCATTCCTTGGTTTCTTCCTTTCCAAACCTTTGCTTCTGTCTTTCTCTCCTTATACCCTCCTAGCCTTCCTCTCCTCCTCATTAGTCTCCGCTTCGGCGTTTGAGACACTTCTTTCCTTCTTTTTCTTCATTTCCTATCCTCTTCTTCTTTCCTCCCTGTGTGTGTCTGAAGGCCGACCCACGCATTATCATGCGTAGCAGGTGATGGGGTAACGCGTAATTCCCCGCCCCGGGTAGACAAGTAGGGCACGTATGTACCCCCTGGTAAAGGCCAGGCCCAGGGAGGGGTGATTACCCGAGCTGGTACCTTCCGAACATGCCGATTGGTCCCTCTGTCAGTTCTCGGGGGGTGTGACCTGAGGTGTGAACAATCACCTAAGGCGGGTAAGCCTTCGGAGAGGGCCCCCACTAGGAAGGAGCGCGCCATCGGAGACGCCGGTAATCACGGGGGACACCTCCGCGATGACTTCCTTCTCTTCTTCATTGACGTTGACCCAGAAACTTAAGATAGATTCGCCTCAGCACAAGAAAACTCTGCCTAATTTACCGAAATTTCTTGTTGTGTCTCGCACTGACGGAAAAGATTTCAATTCTGTCAATCCTTTCGTTATACAGAAAGGTGTTGATGCAATCGCTGGCCCTGTTAAAACCTGTTCGCGTCAGCGCAATGGCACATTGTTGCTGGAAGCGGACAGTGCTTACCAAGCCCAGAAACTAATCCGGACTATGTTATTACACACGTTTCCAGTCAAGGTAGAAGCGCACCGCACACTCAACTCGTCACGGGGGGTAGTTTTTACGAGATCCCTTGACGGGTTGTCTGATGACGACATCCAATCCTATATGTCCGATCAGGGTGTGACAGCCGTCCACAGGGTGATGAAAAAGGTAGATAACCAGTTGACACCGACTCGTACTGTGTTTTTGACATTCGACAGAGTTGAACTCCCGTCGAAGGCCAAAGCAGGGTACGAAGTTATCTCAGTCGGCCCTTATATTCCAAACCTAACGGGCTGCTACCAATGCCACAGGTACAACCATACCCGTGAATCTTGCGCAAATGCAGCAAAATGTGTCACTTGTGGTAGGGACGCCCATGAGGGGGATTGCCCACCTCCGTCCCCTCACTGCCTTAACTGCAACGGCGACCATGCGGCTTCCTCTCGCGACTGCCCTGTATATAAGGATGAAAAAAATCATTCAGCAAATTCGGGTTAGGGAGAAGGTATCAACATCTGCCGCTCGAAAGTTGTTGGCGAGTCAAAAGCCCACTGTCCTCCCAGCGGGTACATACAGTAAGGTCCTCACCTCAACTCGACCTACTAAGGATTCCAGTACCCAGACTTGTGATTTCACTTTCGCTGACACAGTTGTGCGATCCGCCAGCCCGAAGATTGCCCGTTCCACGTCCCCGCTTCCTCCTGCTGCTTCTAAGGTACAGTCTTCGTCAACCTCTAGTAAACCGCGGGCACCTAAACAAGATGCCCGGACCTTGAAAAAGGAACCCGTCCATGAGGATTTTCTGCGTTCTCAGGCTTCCCAACCGTCAACTGCCTCTTCCCACCATCACTCTTCCAGAAGAGCTGACAAGAAAAAGAGTTCCTCTCCTTTCCCGCCGAGGCGTGACCCATCTGTCACGCCGTCCAACATTTGCCAGCCTAGGCCGTCTTCTGTTTCACCGGGACGCTCCGTTTGCCGGGCGCCCGCCCCTTTACCGGCGGTGGAAACTGCCCCTCCTGATCAACTCAGGGAGGTGGCAGGCGCGTCGGTCGAACCAATGGAATATGACCCTTTGCCCAAAGACAGCGATAGCAGTGCTCCCTCGAAATCCGGTCCTCAGTGGCCGTCGAGGTGACCCCGCTTGCTAGTTGGTTTTTATCCTTATTTCTTATCTCATTTTTATCATGGCGCTCCTTCAATGGAATATTCGCGGCATTCGTTCCAATCGGGAGGAGTTAAAACTACTCCTTCGGTTGCACTGCCCGCTTCTAGTCTGTCTCCAAGAAACTAAGTTGTGTCCAAGTGATCGTGCAGACTTTCCACACTACACCTCTGTGCGGTTCGACCTGCCCCCCGTGGAAGGTATCCCAGCCCATGGAGGGGTTCTGATGCTCCTTCGAGACGACGTCTATTTCCATCCCCTTTCATTGCATACTCACCTACAGACAGTTGCCGTCCGCATCACTTTATCCACATTTACCTTTTCCCTCTGTAATATCTATTCGCCATTGTCATCTGCCCTTACTAGGGCAGATGTGCTACACCTTGTTGACCAGCTCCCTTCACCTTTCGTGTTGGTAGGCATCTTTAATGCCCACCACCCCCTATGGGGCTCTCCGGCACCTTGTCCGAGAGGCTCCCTTTTGGTGGACCTTCTCCAACACCTCGATCTTGTCTGCCTCAACACTGGTGCACCGAGCTTCCTTTCAGACACAACACACAACTATTCCCATATAGACCTCGCAATATGCACTCCTCAGCTTGCCGGTCGGTTTGAGTGGTACGCACTTTCTGACACGTACTCAAGTGACCATTTCCCTTGTATCATCCACTTCCTACATCATTCCCCATCTCCTCGTCCCAACAGTTGGAACATTTCTAAAGCCGACTGGGGGCTTTATTCTTCCATGGCTGTTTTTCACGATCAGAAATTTCCCAACTGTGACAATCAGGTCGAATACCTCACAGAGGTTATTCTCACCGCTGCTGAACGTTCCATACCTTGTACATCCTCTTCTCCACGTCGTGTCCAGGTCCCTTGGTGGACTGCAGCCTGCCGCGACGCGCTTAGAGCCCGGTGCCGTGCTTTACGCACCTTCTGCCACCACCCGACTTTGGAGAATTGCATAAATTATAAACGTATGAGAGCGCAATGTCGTTGTATCGTAAACGACAGCAAGAAAGCTTGCTGGACTGCTTTTACTAGTTCTTTTAACCGTTTTACTCCCTCCACGGTGGTTTGGGGTGGCCTACGCCGTTTATCCGGCATCAAGGTTCACTCCCCGATTCCTGGCCTGACCGTGGGGAATGCAGTCCTTGCGGACCCCACTGATGTTTCCAACGCGTTGGGCCGTTTCTTTGCGGAGGTTTCGAGCTCTGCCCATTACCACCCTGCCTTTCTTCCTCGCAAACAGGTAGAGGAGGCACGGCCGCCTTCTTTCCGCTCTTTTAATCGTGAAAATTATAACGTCGCCTTCAACATGCACGAGCTAGACCGTGCTGTCGCCCTGTTCCGATCTTCTGCTCCCAGGCCCGATTCCATTCATATTGAGATGCTGAAGAACCTCTCTCCTGCGGGCAGGTGCTTTCTTCTTAGTACCTACAATCGCATATGGACTGAAGGTCATGTTCCCACAAGTTGGCGTGAAGCCATTGTTGTCCCCATCCCCATACCAGGGAAGGACAAACACCTTCCTTCAAGTTATCGCCCCATTTTTCTGACGAGCTGTGTCTGTAAGGTGGTGGAACGCATGGTTGACGCTCGGTTGGTCTGGCTCCTCGAATCTCGCCGCCTCCTGACTAATATCCAATGCGGTTTTCGTCGACACCGCTCTGCTGCTGATCACCTCATTACGTTGTCGACCTTCGTTATGAATAACTTTCTAAAGAAGCGTCAAACTGTAGCAGTGTTCTTCGACTTGGAGAAGGCATACGATACCTGTTGGAGAGCGGGCATTCTCCGCACATTGCACACGTGGGGCCTTCGGGGCCGCCTTCCTCTTTTCATTCAAGCGTTTTTGGCGGATCGCAAGTTCCGGGTACGGGTGGGCTCTGTTTTATCAGATACCTTTTGCCAGGAGAATGGGGTACCTCAGGGCTCCGTCTTGAGTGTGGCGCTCTTTGCCATTGCAATCAATCCGATCGTAGATTGCCTTTCAGCCGACGTCTCCGGATCTCTTTTTGTTGACGATTTCGCAATTTATTGCAGCGCCCAGCGGACGTGTCTCTTGGAGCTTGACCGTCTATACTCCTGGAGCATCGCAAACGGCTTCCGATTCTCCACTGAGAAAACTGTGTGTATCAACTTCTGGAGATACAAGGAATTTCTTCCACCTTCTCTACGTCTCGTCCCTGTTGCTCACCCTTTCGCGGAGACTACGAAATTCTTGGGACTCATGTTGGATCGGAAACTTTGCTGGTCCACACAAGTGTCCTACCTGGCTGCCCGTTGTGCCCGATCCCTTAACGTTCTTCGTGTCCTCAATGGCACGTCATGGGGAGCGGATCGTACTGTCCTGCTTCACCTTTACCAGGCCATTGTTCAGTCGAAGCTCGACTACGGAAGCCTTGTATACTCTTCTGCACGGCTGTCGATTCTCCGCCGTCTCCACTCTATCCACCATCGGGGATTACGTCTGGCGACCGGTGTATTTTATACCAGCCCTGTTGACAGTCTGTATGCCGAGGCTGCTGTATTACCGTTGACCACTCGACGTGACATACTCTTGTGTCGGTACGCATGCCGCCTGCGGTCGATGCCCAACCATCCATCTTACCGATTATTTTTTGACGATTCACTCGATCGCCAATATCAGTTGTCTGCGATTGCCTTGCTTCCACCTGGAGTTCGGTTTCGCCGCCTGCTACAGCGGCTCGATTTTACCCTTCCTTCCACTCTTCGGTTGAGCGAAAGCCCATTGCCACCGTGGCATCAGGCCCAGGTTCACACTCACCTTGAACTTAGTTCGCTCCCCAAGGAGAGCACTCCGGATTTGGTATACCACTTGAGGCTTGTCGAACTCCGTTCGTGGTTCGATAATGTCATATTTATTTACACTGATGGTTCCAAGAGCACCGTCGGTGTCGGATCTGCCTTCGTCGTCGGGGACAACCGTTTCCAATACAAGCTCCCTGACCGGTGCTCTAACTTCACGGCTGAGCTTTTTGCCCTCCACCAGGCCGTTTTGTATACCTGCCGCCACCGCGAACCTTTCTATGCCATATGTTCAGACTCCCTTAGTGCCCTGCAGAGTCTTAAGGACCCTTTCTCGAACCATCCTCTCGTGTATCGGATCCAACGCTATCTCCAGTTGCTAGCAGATGACAGCTGTCACGTTTCTTTCCTGTGGGTCCCTGGCCACGTGGGTGTGCCCGGGAACGAGGCCGCCGACATAGCAGCCAAGGCCGCAGCTCTTGTGCCTCGCATGGCTACCTTTTGCGTCCCATCGGACGATGTTCAACAGGCTCTTCGCCGGAGTATCGTGTCGTCATGGCACAGTGCGTGGCTTTCACTGTCCAACAATAAGTTGCGAACTGTCAAACCGATCCCGACTGCTTGGAGAACCTCCTCACGCCCCTTTCGGCGGGAGGAGGTCATCCTGGCCCGGTTGCGGATCGGTCACTGCCATTTCAGCCACCGTCATTTGTTAACCGCCGATCCTGCACCGCTGTGCTCCTGCGGTGAATTGCTGACCGTGAGACATGTTTTACTGTCTTGCGTACCTTTTAATCATCTCCGTGTAGCCCTTCACTTTCCGTCTACACTGGAGGAAATTTTAGCTGATGACACACGAGCAGCTGCTCGAGTTTTGCGTTTTATCAACTTGGCCAACTTATCGAACGATATTTAACCCTTCTTATTGTTTTTATCTTTTGCTTTTAGCCTCTTCTTGATGTTCTGACAGTCACCAAATTTTGAGATCTAGCGAATCTATGTTCTTGTCTGGGCGCTAATGACCGTAGACGTTATGCGCGCTAAAACCACAAAAAAAAAAAAAAGCGGACGTGTCTCTTGGAGCGTTGTCTTCAACGCAGTCTTGACCGCCTATATTCCTGGGGCATTGCGAATGGCTTCCGCTTCTCCACTGAGAAAACTGTGTGTATATACTTCTGGAGATACAAGGAATTTCTTCCACCATCTCTACGTCTCGGCTCCGTTGCTCTCCCATTCATGGAGACGACAAAATTCGTGGGGCTAATGATGGATCAGAAACTTTGCTGGTCCCCTCACGTGTCCTACCTGGCTGCCCATTGTGCCTCATCGCTTAATGTGCTTCGTGTCAGTGGCACATCATGGGGAGCAGATTGTACCGTCTTGCTTCACCTTTACCGGGCCATTGTTCAGTCGAAGCTGGACTACGGAAGCTTTGTATACTCTTCTGCAACGTCCGCCCCTTCTCCGCCATCTCAACTCCATTCACCATCAGGGATTACGCCTGGCAACCGGTGCATTTGATACCAGCCCAGTTGAAAGTTCTTATATCGAAGCTGCTGTATTACCCTTGACCTCTCAGTGTGACATACTTTTGTGTCGGTACGCATACCGACTGCTGTCGATGCCCAACCATCCATCTTGCCCATTATTCTTTGATGATTCCCTCGATCGCCACTATCGGTTGTCTGCAATAGCCTTGCTTTTACCTGGAGTTCGGTTTCGCCGTCTGCTTCAGCTACTAGATTTCACCCTTCCTTCCACCTTTTGGTTGAGCGAGAGCCCATTGCCACCGTGACATCAGGCCCAGGTTCACACCCACCTTGAACTTAGTTCGCTCCCCAAGGAGAGCACTCCAGTTTTGGTATATCGCTCGAGGCTTGTCGAACTCTGTTTGTTGTTCGATAATGCTATATTTATCTACACTGATGGTTCCAAGAGCATCGACAGTGTCGGATCTGCCTTCGTCGTCGGGGACGACCTGTTCCAATAAAAGCTCCCTGACCTGTGCTCGAATTTCATGGCTGAGCTTTTTGCCCTCCACAAGGCTGTTTTATACATCCGCCGTCGCCGCCATCCCTTTTATGCCATCTGCTCTGACTACTTTAGTTCCCTGCAGAGTCTTAGCGACCCTTTCTCGACCCATCCTGTCATGTACCGAATGCAACGCTCCCTTCAGTTGCTAGCAGACAATGGCTGTCACGTTTCTTTTCTGTGGGTCCCTGGCCACGTGTGTGTACCCGGGAATGAGACTGCCGACATTGCAGCAGCTCTTTTGCCTCTCATAACTAGTTTTTGCATCCCATCAGACAATATCCAACAGGCTCTTTGCCGGTGTATTGTGCCATCCTGGCACAGTTCGTGGTTCTCCATGACAATAAACTGAGAACCGTAAAACCGATCCTGACTGCTTGGAGGACCACCTCACGCCCCTCTTGGCGAGAGTAGGTCATTCTGGCCCAGTTGCGGATCAGTCACTGCCGATTCAGCCACCGTCATTTGCTAACCATTGACCTTGCACCACTGTGCTCCTGTGGTGAATTGCTGATGGTGCGACATGTTTTACTGCCTTGTGTTAATTTTAATCATCTCTGTGTAGCCCTTAATTTACCGTCTACTCTGGAGGAACTTTTAGCTGATGACACATGAGCAGCTGTTAGAGTTTTGCATGTTATCAACGTGGCTAATTTATCTAAGGATATTTAACCCTTCTATTTGATATTTTTTATCCTTCTGTTTTAGCTTTCTCTTGATTCTCTCCTTTCTGGCAGTTATAAATTTTTTCAAGATCTAGCGAATCTCTGTTCCGATCTGGGCGCTTATGACCTGAGAAGTTCTGTGCCCTAAAACCACAAAAAAAAAAAAAAAAAAAAAAAAAAAAAAAAAAAAAAAAAAAAAAAAAAAAAAACAGATGTTAAAGCACTTGTCCGAGGAGTCAAAGCACCATCTGCTAGCTATGTTTAACTGCATTTGTGGCCATGGTGTCTTTTCCTCTCAATGGAGAGAAAGCACCATTGTCCCAGTGCTCAAACCTGGCAAACATTGCACGAGTTGGACAGCTACAGACCCATCAGTCTCACCAACGCTCTTTGCAAATTGCTAGAGCGTATGGTGGGCTGCCGGCTATGCTGGCTCCTTGAGTCTCGCGGTCTACTGTCTCCATGTCAGGGTGGTTTCCGCAAAGGACGCTCAGCCTTGGACAACCTTGTCCACCTTGAGTCCGCCATCCGGACAGCTTTTTCCAGACACCAGCATTTCGTAGCGGTCTTTTTTGATTTGTCCAAGGCTTATGACATGACCTGGCGAAACCACATTCTTGGAACATTACATGGTTGGGGTCTTCGGGGCTCACTTCCCATTTGTATAAAAAACTTTTTAGCCCTGCGTACCTACCATGTACAGATCGGCGCATCTCATAGTTCGTTGCACATCCAGGAGAATGGGGTTCTTCAGGGATCCATGTTGAGTGTTGCCCTGTTTTAGTCGCTATTAATGCTGACAACTTCTGCATCTATTTCAGTTCCTCAAGTATGTGTTTTGCTGATTGCCAGCTGCAGGGAGTTATACACTAGGCACAGGCATGGGCACTCTCCCACCGTTTCCATTTATCTGCCGCCAAGACGTACGTTATGCACTTCTGTCAGCATCGAACAGTTCACCCACATCCTGAACTTTATCTTCATGACCAACTACTTTATGTAATGGAAACGCATCGTTTCTTGGGGTTGGTGTTTGACGACCGGCTGACATGGCTTCCCCATATTCGTCAGCTCAAGCAGAAGTGTTGGAAGCACCTTGATGTCTTAGCAACACCACTTGGGGAGCAGGCCGCAGTGCAGTACTATAAGGCGCTTGTTCTGTCCAGACTGGACTATGGCAGCATTTCTTATGGCTCGGCATCACCTTCAGCTCTGCAGACGTTGGACCCAATCGAGCACTGTGGGGTTAGGCTTGCAACAGGAGCTTTTCGAATGAGCCCTGTGAATAGTCTCCTTGTGGAGGCCGGTGTGCCTCCTCTGCATATTCAGGTGACAACAGCTGCTTGCAAATTATGCTGCTACCATCCATGGTTTACTTAACCACCCAAACCACCGTTTACTTTTTCCTCTATGTGAACCCCACATTCCACAGAGGCCAAGATCAGGGCTGACTGTTGGTGTCCGTGTTACGTCTCTACTGAGTCAATTGGAGTCTGTTCCTGTCCCCTCTTTCTTCAGATACCAGTCACGTACACCACCATGGTGTATACAACGGCCTCACCTTCGGCTGGACCTGTCACGGTACTTAAGACCTTGTTCCACTCTGAGACCCTTCGTCGCCAGTTCCTATCAATTATTGACGGCTTCTGGGGCTCTATACTAGTGTACACCAATGGCTCGATGGTAGATGGTCATGTCGGTTTTGCTTATACGCTTGCAGGACACCACGAGTTGCACTCCCTGCCAGATGGAAGCAGTGTATTCACTGCAGAGCTGGTAGCCATCCACCGCGCACTTAAACATATCCGTTCCTGCCCTGGGGAGTCCTTCGTCATTTGTAGTGACTCCCTGAGTGGTTTACAGGCCATCCACCAGTGTTTCGCACACAATATTTTGGTTGTTGTCATACATGAGTCCTTGTACACCATTGAACAACATGGGCAGTCAGTGGCATTCATTTGGACTCTGGGACATGTCGGGATAGATGGCAATGAGCTGGCTGACAGGCTGGCCCAAGAGGCCACCCACAAGCCTGTTCTCCATATAGGCATCCAGTTTGCTGATCTCCATTCTACACTACACCGTAAAGTTCTCGGTTTGTGGAGTAGTGAATGGCGCACCCTACAGTTGCCCAACAAATTGAGGCCTATAAAGGAGACAACCAACGTGTGGGACCTCTCTGCGGACCCCTCGCAGAGACTCTGTAGTTCTCTGCCGGCGTCGTATCGGCCATACTTGGCTTACGCAGAGTCACCTTCTCCGTCGCGAGGATCCTCCTGAGTGTCACACATATTCTTGGAATGCCCGGATTTAGCTACTCAGAGGAGGAATTTTAATCTCCCTGATGATTTAAATCTTCTTTTAGCTGACAATGCCTCTATGGCTGACACTGTTTTAAATTTTATTCGTGTGAGTGGGTTGTATCGATCTATTTGATTTTTAATACTGTGTTCATTATTTATTTGTTTCTGCTTGCCTACCGCTTTTAGGCAGGTGGTTTTAATGTGCAAAAGCGGCCACATGCCCTACTAACTTGTGTGTTGTCACCTGGCCAGAACACTCTGGTATCCTCCTTACACCTTTCTCTTCTTTTAACAGTTTTTACTTTGATTCTTTTATTTCTTGACATGTGAAACACTTTGCTTTGCTTTGCTTGGTAAGTTTTAACACATCGTTTTATACTAAATTGTAGTGCTTTTATTCTATTCTCTATGGTTGGAACAAGGGACTGATAACCATAGTCATTTAGTCCCTTTAAAAAATCAAACCATCCATCCATCCTTAACCTCGTAAGTTCCTCCCTAGCACTATCCAGTTCAGCCTGAAGGGCTCTAATCTTCCCTTCCTGTTTTCTGTCCATTAAACACACTTTGCAAAACAAAGGAAGAGACTCATTTGCTTCCCTCTTTCCCATACTGCTACATCGCCCCCCAATGAAACAACTTGTCATAACAGCTGCATTGAAACCCAAAATGAACAAACCTACTGCAGCTCAAACACATCGAAGTCATGATTGTTACTTATGTTATATCGACAATATATATTAACTACAGATACAAAGGATTACTAGATTTGTTTAGGATACTAAAATATGTGTAAGCTGTTAGTAAATACACTTAAAATTGCGGTATAACGCTAAATCTGCACACTCGCGAATTTGGCCTATGAATATACACAAAACAACTTATTGCAATTACTGAGACAATGCGCGAAAAAGAGAGAAGAACCTTTAATGGTGAGCTTGAAGAGCACACTAATAAACATAATCAATTAGTTAACTGTGTTAAATGCACAAAATTACGGAGAAATGCTAAATGTGCACACTCGGAATTTAGGCCTAACAAGGACATGTGTAAACAAACCGAACTTTTAGTGATTACTGGATCAATTCGTAAATAAAAGAAATACCTTTAATGGTAAGCTTTAAGAGCACACTAATAAATGTTTTTAGCTACTTATAGTGTTAAAATAAGTTTTATTTCTACCTAAATTACTTATCTTTTCCGATCGCACTGACACCGCACGTCTGACTTTGTGCAGGGCTACCAACCAACACGGAGACATGGAAATTTTATGAGTTGATGGACTATGTGTATGGAGACAAAGCCTAAATGCTTTGAAATTCATTGTTAAAAAATATCATGTTAGGGTGCTTTTTGATTGTAATGCTTGTGTTTTCAAAAATGTCAATTGTTTTTATATTTTGACTTCATATTCTTTTGTGGCTGTTTTTAATCTACCAGAAATGATTGTCCATTCAGAAGTACTAGCATTTTCTTGTAGCTGAGTGGAATACATCTGTAATTTAATGCGTTTCTTGACTATTTTTTCCCCTGCATAATACAGTAACTGCAAAATCTAAAGAATATTATTATTTTCATTTCCAGGCCATATATAGCCATACTACATGTACTTTACAAAGCTACAGACAAAATGCTTAGCATATAGGTAGGGGTGAATTATGGTGCATTCAAAATATGCGAATACTTTTTATTTTCCAGTACCTACGGTGCAGATTGTATACATACACAGACGACTGTGAATGTAAATAAACTAGAGTTCTAACCCCCAGAGGAAAGCAACGGCATGGAGAAACATGTCTAGCCTTGTACTGGGTAAAAGCCTACGTCCATGATCAGTGAAAGCAAAACTGTTAAAAGCTCACAGGGCTCATCATTCTAAGAGGGGTTATTGTCAAAATTCTGGGCAGGCGAGGCTTAATCCATTCACTCCTAAATAACTAACAATGGTATTGTTACTGTGCAATTGTTTACTGACATTGGCAGTATATTCACTGTGTTGTAAAGTAGGAACTTCCAGCCTGACCTCAACAAAATTCAATATAACTCTGATTTAGAACACTGGCCACCTAAAACTAGCATGACACGTTTCTACAGTTTTCAGTTTTAGGTTGCAGACAAACTGACATGTTTGTTTATACTGAAATGTTAGGTACCACAACAGTAAGCTACCATATTGCATTACACAGTGCGTGTCTTGTAGAGACCATTTTGCCGCCCTCAGTTGGCGCAGAACTGGAAAATGTAGTGCACTGATACATTGTTGTGTTCATTTGTAAATGCTTTCTTACACAGTTATCTTTCCAAACTGGGCTTCGCCAGATTATGTAAGCCGGGTGCGGTGGCTGAGGGGACTGCGGCGCGCCAGTCACGGTGTGCACGGCCACTACGGTCGGTGGTTCGAATCCCCCCTCGGGTGTGAATATTTGTGCCGTTCTTGGTATTAGCTAGTTCATAAGTAGTTAGTAATTTTAGGGACTGACAACCCTGTAGTTAAGTACCATAGACTCTACAAACATTTAAACATTTTGAAAAGATTATGTAAAATACCAGTAATCAGAATATATATATATATGCAATTTCAAACTATCACTGATAAAATTGGACAGAATTAGCTAAAATTAGCTTCTATTCAATAATTTTGTTTCTTTCAGTGTGACGCAAAATTCACACCTATCGCAAATTGCCAATTTTTTAGGTCCCTAGCTATTACTGTTATGACATAATTAAGTATGACTAATTAGTATGTTTCTTGTTGTTCCTTGCGGGATTAATTTTTACAATTTACATTAAAAAAGTTCATATTGCTCTTGTAGGACCTTCCAGCCACATGAAGGAACTATTCAAGCTGTTTCATTTGCTCCTGACTCCTGCTATTACTTAACTGCCTGCTCCCAAGGAGTCATGAAGTTGTGGGAAGCTTGTAATGATGAAGAAACAATTAACCCCCTCATCTCAGTTGATGATGTTCACGATCTAGGTGTTACAGGATGTGATTTTTCACCAGTTCAAGGCCTAACAGGTGTGTAAAAATATATATCAACTTGTTCATATACAAAGTAGCAAAATAAATTACAGTAATCATCTAGAGTAGCTTATGAATGAGTAAACAAGATACATCTGAAAAGTTAGGTGAATGGTCCCATATTTTACCAACTGTGCTGGTGAGGATGAGGTGCCCGTACATTGAGGGACATATGAACAAGCGCCCCCTACCGTGCAAACCACTGCTGTGAAGCAGTGGTACACACTGTGACCCAGCTAACAGGGTCAGTACGAGAACTCGTGTCACATTAACATCAGGTTCTGTTTCAAATAGGCAAAACTGTGAAGGAGACCCATGGAATGTTAGTGAAAGTGTATGGTGTTGAGGCAGTATGTAAAAAGTGTGTGTTTGAGTGGTTTTAAATACTTCAGAGATGGAAATAAACGTGTCGAGGATGAGCCATGTTCATGTTTACTGTCTATAATCACAGTCCAAGACAACATCAAATGAGTGTGGCTGTCTTTGAAAATGATAGAAGATGAGTTGACAATCAGCCCCTGTCAGAGCTCTCCACACCCCTGTCACAGCAGCACCCACTTGGTGGATATCTTGAACCACTTCAATCTCATATATCTCAATACCGGTGAACCAACATGAACCAACATATCTTTCAGATTCCACACATACTCTATCCCAGCTGGATGTTGCAATCTGTACTCCGCAGCTTGCCCGACGCTTAGTGGTCTGTTCTCTCTAATACACTTTCAAGCAATCACTTCCTGTGTGTCATCAGTCTGCTAACGCCTCAGCCATCAGTGCCTCTGCGAAAATGGCAGTTTGCTAAAGCAGACTGGCAGCTTTACTCCTCATCGGTGACTTTTCAAGAACAGCAATTTTCAAGTATAGCTGAGCAGGTCAATTACCTAACTGCTACAATCCTCACTGTTGCAGAATGTTCTATCCCTCAAACCCCTGTGACACCAAAATGTACAGCCGTCCTTTGTTGGACTGAGGTGTGTTGTGAAGCTCTACGAGCTCGGAGAGGCGCCCTCTGCGTCTTTCAGCACCATCCCACATTGCAGAACTGTACCCAGTACAAAAGGCTGCATGCTCAGTACCGTCACCTGTTTAGAGAGTGTAAGTGGGCCAGTTGGATAGCATTTACTAGCTCTTTCAACAGTTCTACTCCCTCTTCGGTTGTTTGGGGTAACCTCTCAAGACTCTCCGGAGCTTCATCTTACTCACCAATTCCTGGACTGTCTAAGTCGCCTTTTTGCTCAGATTTCCAGTTCCGCACACTACCCTTCTGCTTTCCTATCTCTTAAATGGGCTGTGCGATATCTTTCTCCTCTCAGAATGGTGAATGCTTCAACGCTGAGTTTACTATGAGGGAACTTCATCACACTCACTCCTTATCTTGACTTTCATCTCCAGGCCCAGATGGCATCCATGTACAAATGTTAAGACACCTTTCTCCCGAGGGTCTGTGTGTTCTTTTTCAAACCTATAACCGCATCTGGACGGTCAGTACATTCCCTAGTCGCTGGTGCGAAGCCAAAGTCATTCCCATACCTGAGCCTGGGAAAGACAAACTTCTTCCCTCCAGCTACCATCCAATTTCCCTCAACAGCAGCATTTGCAAAATGATGGAATGAATGATTAACGGTCAGTTAGTATGGTTGCTTGAATCTCAGAATCTCCTTATTAATGCCCAATGTGGTTTTCGCACACACTGCTCCGCCATAGACCACCTTCAACCCATGTAATGAACAATTTTTTTGTGGAAGCGGCAAACAGTAGCAATATTTCTCAATTTGGAGAAGGCATCTGATACCTGCTGGAGAACAGGGATGCTTGAGACTTTACATACTTGGGGATTCCATGGTCGTCTACCCATTTTTATTTAGCGCTTATTACAAGATCGCTTGGTCCTGTCAAATACTTTCTCAAGAGAATGGTGTACCTCAGGGCTCAGTGTTACGCGTAGTTCTTTTTGTTATTGCAATAAACCCTATCATGGACTGTTTTGTGCCAGGCGTTTCAGCTTCTTTATTTGTAGATGACTTTGCGATTTGCTGCAGCTCTCAATTAACTTGACTACTTGAGTGTTGTAGTCACCATTGTCTTGACCGTCTCTCTTTGTGGGGAGTCAATAATGGCTTTTGTTTTTCTGCTGACAAGACAGTGTGTGTGAATTTCTGGTGGTGCACTGAATGTCAACTGCCATCCCTTCTTCTTGGCCCACTCTCCCTTCAGTTCGTTAATACAACCCATGCCCGGTCATCCATCTTACGCTGTATTTTTTTTAATGATTCCCTCGACCGTCAGTATGCGGCTAGTCCATCTTCTCTACTTCCTCCAGGAGTTTGCTTTCAGTTACTGCTTTGGCAGATTGACTACGCACTCCCTGTCGCATTCTCGATGGGGGTGGGTCCTTCACCTCCCTGGCTCTGTTCTGACATCTCTGTTTAACCTTGCACTCCATTCATTCCCCAAAGACACTACCCCCATGTTCGGTGTATCACAGCCAGTTTCTTGCCCGCACACAGCTTTGGGAAAATTTCTTTTTCTACACTGATGGTTCCAAGACCGACCATGGTGTTGGATGTGCCTCCATCCTCAGCAACGATTCTTTCCAATATCGTCTTCTTGACCAGTGCTCAATCTGTACTGCGGAACTCTTTGCCTTCTATCAGGCCACAGTACATCGGGTGACATGAGCTCTCTAATAGTGTCATCTGCTCAGATTCTCTGAGTGCTCTCCAGAGCCATTGCATGCTTTATGCGGTACACCCCTTAGTACAAAGAATCCAGGTGTGCTTTTCACTCCCTCATTGACAGTGGAACCAAAGTGGAGTTCCTGTAGGTTCCAGGCCACCTCAGTGTGTCGGGGAATGAGAAGGCAGATTCTGCTGGTAAGGATGCAACCCTCCTTCCTAGGTTTGCTACCTATTCGGTCCCCTCAGATGATCTTCGGATCAGTGTCTCTGGGTAAGCGAAATCGTTCAGGTACTCCCATTGGTCTTCGTTTGAAGGGAACAAACTTTGGGACATTAAACCTCTTCCAACTTTTTGGCTGACCTCCTCTCGGCCCCTTTGCCGCGAAGAGGTAATTCTCACCCGGTTACATATAGGACACTGTTGTTTCAGCCACTGCCACTTACTAAGAGGTGACCCAGCTCCTATTTGTGGTCACTGTTTCCAGAAATTGACTGTAGGCCATCTTCTGGTGGAATGCCCAATTTTTCACAGTCTACACCACAGTTTGTGTGTCCCATCTGAGTTGCCTGATATTGCCTGGAAATTTAACATTCCCCAGCTGAGGAATCAAGCCATGTTTCTCCAATCAATAGAAATTTACGTAGAGATTGCCTGGTTTTTTACCTCTTCCTTTTAGAAAGTTGCCTGACTGCAAAGACCCTTATCCTTTTATTTGTCTTTGTCATCATGTGTTTTAACTATGTTCTGACTTGGGTGCTTATGACCTCAGTAGTTTTGCACCGTAAAACCATAAAGCACCGGCAGTGTAATGACCAACAATGCATGACCTCAGTGCTTCAAGCGATTCCACAAGAAGCATTTGCTGACAGTTCCCAAGAGCTGCCCAACTAATGTCAGAAGTGTGTTGTAGTCAGCGCCGATACGTTGAAGGCCAGTAAAGGTATTTTGTTTGTAACTCTTGTTTGCTATATTTCCTGAGACCATTCACCAAACTTTTCAGACACATCCTGCAAATGTTACCACAAATGAACTATTGATATCCTAGCATGAATTGCATCATTCTCTAGCTATTGCTACGGTAACTTACTTAAACAGGTTAAACCCTACGTTTATCTGAGTTTGTTGCATGCATCACAGAACAAATCCTTCGGCAGCACTCCATGATATGTGCAGAACATATAATAATATCATATGTTAATTTTTTAAGAGAAATTTTTATATAAAAGCAGTTCTCTCAGCGAAGTTGGTTTTCTCTTTATTTTTAATGGATTCTGACATATTCATTGCCTGTTTAATGAGATTAAGTTGTTAATAAGTTTCCATACCCTGTCCTCAAGGTACTCTTTAATGAAATTGACTATAAATTATTGCATATTCATTTTCCGGCACTGTGAAAATTAACTACAGTAGAATCCTGTTTTTACACTTTTCTTGGGACTTAATGAAAATGGTGTAAAATGCAGGAAATAATGTTTTAAACAGTAAAATATGCTTACTGGATCACACTCGCATTTTCGTTGTTATTTGTGATACATGTACATAATAAGCATCAAAAGATTCGTATGGAAGTTTATTAGGCCTATGTAATAAAGGTTATCCGAATTTTGTACTATTTTAAGTGCCAGGTGGAAATGGAACTGGTAACTTTATAGGAAGTCAAAATTTTTGATGTAATTTCATTCATCATAATCTACTTTGTCAGCAAGCCTTTAACTGGCATTCATTAATTATGTAGTGAAACTGCACAAGTTCCTTACTTTTTGTATTTTTTAATGTTTTGCACAACGATATTAGAGAATTTATTCGCATCTTAGAGTGGAAGTATATGCACAAGTATTTTTGACATCTTCACAGAGTCGGCATCTCACACTGTAATCGTGTTTTTGAGGTTATAATATACTGTGCCTTTCTTCAATATGCAGAAAAACATACACCATCAAACTGTCTCACTGTTAATAAAACATCACATAAAATATTAGATACATATATGCATTTCATAATAAAAATAAATTCTCGAAATGCGTCATGCAAAGCATGAAAAACTACCAGTTTTGTAAACAAAACTAAGCTGACAATTGGCGCAGTGGTAGATGAGTGTCATGAGTCAACAATAACCAGCAGGCACATACTGCAAACAATGAAACGTGAAATATACATTTGAATAAACACAAAGTGTGAAGAAACTTTACTGCATAGCATTTATAAACACTATAATTGAAGGTGAAAGTCAGGCCAGCCAGTGTCAATTAAGTCATTTTTTCGTCATGAACATTGTTTCAGAAACGTAAAACGTGGGAAAAGTGTAAATGTGTTAATGCAAAAATGGAGGCAAATTAACATTGTTAACATAGGAAAGTTGATGGGACCAACAAAAAATGGTGTAAACGTTGAGGGAAACGTAAAATCCGGGATTGTAAAAGTGGGGTTTTACTGTAATATCTTGATAAATTTGAGCTCATCTCTTAAAATAGTGGTTATTTTTAATTAAATTCTCTTTAGTATATCTGGTATTGCCTCATATCTTGATTTAAACATGAAGCCTTTGTAGGAGAAATAGTCAAAAGAAAGGCAGTTTTGAGCTGGGATTGTTGGAATAGATTCGATAATGAATAGGAAAATTGGCTATACATTAAAAGTGTTATGTCTGACAAAAAGAAATAATTTTGATAGTAGTCTGGAATGCATGTCCAATAGACCTAGTAAATATAAATATTATTGAAGGTAAAGAAAGGTATAGTAATTGAAGAAAACACTGTCGTAAACACAATGTTGCTCGTTCCGCATTCACTGGTCGAATGACCAAGCCGTCACTCTGGCTGTTTGACAGCGTGCTGCCAGCAGATGGCGCGCAGCTCACATCAGCTGTTTAGACGACCATGCCCTCCTGTGGCTAGGCCGGGAACTATCATGGCTGGGCCCGCGCCTGCCACGGAACACAATACAGGCACGCGCGATTTGAATGGCCCGCTAGGCCATAACATCCCTCCCCACTTGGGGTGGGGAGCCGGACTCCTGAACAGCGGTGCAGAAGTCTGGTGCTTGGACTCTTCCACCTCCATCCAATCATCTGTCGGCTCCATCCACTACCGAGCCGGAACCACCTCATATGGACGGAACCCCTTTGAGCGACGAGGGGTTCGCGCTCGCGAGCGATGTCTTGCTGCTCCCAGCACTGGTGATGGCAGTGGGTCCTCCATTCCCCCCCCCCCCCCCTCCTGTGGCACTTCCATTGGCAACTCGGGGCCCCCGTCGGCTGGCTGCAAGGTGCCCCCACTGCCGGTGACCGGAGCTGTCCACTCCTTGGAGCTGGCCGCTGGGACTGCAGCGGGGAAGTGAGCCCCGGGCCCCGACGGTGTCGGGAAATCCCCTCGCCCCCCAGCCAATATCCGTGGAAATGAAGTAGGTAGAGAACTGTCCCCTGATGGCGCTCTCGACATAAGGGGGGCTGGACCTGGAAGAGGAGGAAAGGACCGTAGGTGTTGGAGGAGGGTGGTGGACACGGAGCTGATTGTGGTGGCGGGTGTGGATCCCAGTAGAGGAACAGACCTCACAGAGATGATGGCCACGCCCCCGAACGACCACGGCCGAGGATGGCAGCCGTAGCCTCGAGCCCAGACAGCCGAGCCTGGGGCAAAACGTGACAGAGGACAAGTGCGGGAGGGCCCGGATGCAAGGAGGACAACAGTGTCTTATGAAGGCGGCCGTGAAGGAGGCTCTGCTGACCTGCTTGAGTGGACTGATAAGATGACAGGAATCGAAGGAGGGCCACCTCCACTGAAAGATACGCCACATACTTGCGCATTTGCGCCTTGAAAGTGCAGACGAACCTCTCCGCTGCCCCATTTGACTGTGAGTGGACAGGTGGGGCCAGGACATGGTGGATCCCATGGGTAGAACAAAAATCATGAAAGTGTTGTGAAGTAAACTGTGGCCCGTTATCTGTCACCGATGTGGCCGGGAGACCCTCAATAGAAAATATCTTTAACAGGGAACGTGTGGTAACTTCCGCGGACGTGTAGGCCAGGCAAACAACAAACGGGAAGTTGGAGCATGCGTCAATGACGCAAAGCCAGTAGCTATCGAGAAGGGCCCCACAAAATCGACATGAAGTCGTTCCCAAGGTGCAGACACAGTGGGCCATGGAGAGAGAGATGAGTGAGGAGCTGCTTGTTGGGATGCACAAGAAGAGCATTCTGCTATGAGGCGAGTTATGTCCCCATCTATGCCTGGCCAATAGACATGTCGGCGGGCAAGCATCTTGGTGCGAGAGACACCCCAGTGGAATCCACATAGAATGCAGTAAGTTTTTGTTGACGGTGAGTGCTAGAGATGAGTGTATCAGCAGGCATGCCCCAGGGGATTGTGATAGGACCAGTATTATTTTCTATCTATATAAATAATCTGATGGACAGAGTAACTTGTAATTTGCGACTGTTTGCTGATGATACTGTTGTGTATGGGAGAGTGCAGTCTTTAATTGACTGTAATAGCATACAGGATGACTTCACAAAATTTATAGTTGGTGCGAAGAATGGCAGCTAGAAAAATGTAAGGTGCTGCACATGAGTACTAAAAACAATTCCACAATGTTCGAATACAACATTCATAGTGAGCCAGTTATGTCATTCAAATATCTAGGCGTAACATTGCAGAGCGATATGAAATGGAACGAACATGTAAGGACAGTTGTTAGTAAGGCGGACAGCCGACTTCGTTTTATTGGGAATGTGTACTTCATCTGTAAAGAAGACAGTGTATAAAATGTTTGTACGACCACATCTTGAGTATTGCTCAAGTGTTTGGGACCCTCAGCAGATCAGTTTAAAGGAAGACATAGAAGCAGTTCAGAGGCAAACAGGTAGATTTGTTACTGGTAGGTTCGACCAATGTGCGTGTCATAGAAAGGCTTCGGAAACTCAAATGGTGATTGGTGATTGCTGGAGGAAAGACGATGTTCTTTATGAGAAATTCTTTGCAGGAAATTTAGAGGGCCGGAATTTGAAGCTGAGTGTAGAACAATCTTCCTGATGCCTACTTACACTTCGCGTAATGATCACAAAGACATAAGAGAAATTAGGGCTTGTACGGAGGCATATAGGCATTCTTTTCTTTCCTCGTTCTATTTGGGAGTGGAATAGGAAAGGAAATGCCTAGTAGTGGTGCAGGGTACCGTCTACCACGCACCTTACGGTGGATTGCGGGTATTTTTGTAGATGATTAGTGTTTAATACAGACCATGAAGTAAATAAATAATGTTGTTCCTGCACTGTGGTTGACATGTTCTAGTATGTACCCTTGTCTGCTCAATTAAAGCAAATGCCCTCATAAAAGAAAGATTCCGTGACAAAAAATTTGTGTTGTCATATGATTAGCTAGTGCCACTTCACATGATTGTCATTGTTATCATATGGGGCCACCACGACTGTAAGAAAGATTTAACTGGTCCAGCCTTTGTGAAATCATTTCTTTCTGTCTCGGATCTGACCCACTGTGTACCAGCTTTGGTGCAAACTTACGACTCGTGCTGAACTGGAAAACCTAGACCTCTACAAAATGTACTCTCTGTAATGTACATATTGTCTCTGCAGTTGCTATGCCGTTCCATCCTTTGACTTCCATTGTAAACATTCCATATTGTACATCTGTAGCTGCACTACAGGATTCAGAAGGAAGTGAAGATTTCCGATTACCATTAATAATCAAGTGTACTCCAACTTATAATTTTTGGATGCTATTATTCATGTGTTACCGGACAAGAGAGTGTGCCAGAAAGCGCATCAGTTTGCCCAATACTTCAAAGTTTCTGAGGCTGTAGGCCATCAGATCTGGCGTTCCCCACGGAAGTGTTACTGGGCCCTTACTGTTCCTTATTTTTATAAAAGATTTAGGAGACAATCTGAGTAGCTATCTTAGACTGTTCATGGATGCTGCTGTCATTTATGGGTAGTAAAGCCACCAGAAGATCAAAAGCAACTGCAAAATGATTTAGATAAGATAGCAGCCTGGTGCAAAAAATGGCAATTGACCCTAATAGTGAGAAGTGTGAAGTCATCCATATGACCACTAAAAGAAAGCCATTAAACTTTAACCAATTACAATTGGAAAGAACACGCAGAAAATATAGTAGGGAAGGGGAACCCAAGACTACATTTCATTGGTAGAACACAGTTCTATTAAAGAAACTGTCTACACCACACTTGTGTGTCCTGTTTTGGAGTATTGCTGCACATTGTGGGATCTCCACGTAGTGGGACTGATGGACGATTATCAGAATATAGAGGAGAGAGAGTCACGGAAATGATGCACGAGTTAGGATGCAAATTGCAACAAGATCTATTTGTGAAATTTCTTTCAACCACTTTCTCTTCCAAATGTGAATGTGGTTTGTTAGCAACCACCTACATAGGGAGACATGATCATGAGAATAAAATAAGAGAAATCAGATATAAAACTGAAAGATATAGGTGTTCCATTTTCCTGCAAATGGTTAGAGAATGGCACTGTAGAGAACTATCATAAAAGCTGTTCGATGAACCCTCTGCCATTAACTTAAATGTGACTTGCACAATATTTATGTAGATGGAGCAAGATGGAGCAAGGTGGGGGTTGTGCCATCTGACCCGGAGAGGGATGACACAAAAAATGTGGCAACAGTAGAGTGTAAACACTGACACGGTGTAGTTGAGATCTGCAAATGCCTCGCCCTTCCCTGAATGGCATGTGTTTCTGTCTTGTATAGACTATTTTCAGATACGTGCCAAAGAGTACTGTCACAATAGGTGAGCACAGTGTGAGGCAACATTGAAAGAAGTCATCTGGCATCCATCTCCCTTGTTGCATGAAAGAACAGTTGTCTCAGCAGCAACTAATGAACAGTAACATGATTTTGTCATTCCACCACAGCGTAACAGTGTTGACTAAGAAACTGTTCAACACTCTTTTGCTATAGATGAGTTCAGCTTCAGGGTGATACAGGTGCATTGTTAAGCAATTGTTAGCATCCCACTAAGAGAATGAATGGAGACCGTTTAGCTCTGGCACAGTGGGTGTAGAGGAATAATGCATTGTAAATAAAGTGCTGGAGAAATATGTGCCAACAAAGTGGCCTAAGGAGGGAAAAGATCAATACAGTTTAATTATAATATTCAGAAAGTGCTGAGAAATCAAAGGCATTCTCAGCTCAAAAAAGAACAAGCAAATGAAGACAGAAACAAGTTAGTAGAGATCTGTGCATCTATAAAAAAGCTCGATGCACGAAGCGCACAATAACTACCACTTTGATACCTCAGCAAAAGTTCTTACCGAGGACCTGACGTAATTCTAGTCTTGCTTAAATTAACTAAGCAGGTCAAGACCTATATCCAGTCAGCCCTTAACACATTTGCTGCCACTGTAATTGGCCTTGTGTTACACCAATATCGGTCGGGTACGCTGGTGTGCCGATGGCAGCGAACGTGTTAATCTTTCTGGAGTGAGGATAGAAGACAGCAAAGTGAAAGCCTAGGTTCTGAGTTTAATATTTAAGAAATAATTCATCCAGGAGGGCCACATGGACATACTGTCATGTGATCATCACACAAACTTTGAAATGGAGGCCATAGTAACAGGCATCTGCAGTGAATAGAAGCAGCTGAGAGAACTAAAAAAAAAAGTCACCAGGTTCTTCAATGGAATCCCAATTCTGTTTTACAAAAGAGTATTCTACAGCATTGTCCCCTTACTTAACTTGTATTTATCACAAATCTTTGATCCAGCGTAAAGTCCCAAGTGACTAGAAAAAAATGTATATAAGAATGTATAATGTATATAAGAAAGCTAAAAGAATGGACACACACGATTACATACCAATATCATTAACATAAGTTTGCTCTAGTATTATTAGTTAGAATATAATACATTTGCTTGGCGTGGAAGAGCTGTTGTCCAAGCATTAGCGTGACTTTAGAAAAATTGCTCATGTGAACTTGGCTTGCCCTCTTCTCACATGACGTCTTGTGAGCCACGTATCAAGGACAACAGACAATACCTTTTTCTAGATTTCCAAAAGTGTTTGACACAGTGTAGACTGCTAACAAAGGTACAAACATATCAAGTAGGTTTTCAGATTCATGGCTCAAGGAATTATTAAGTAATGGAACACAGTAAATCGCTGTTGATACTGAGCATTCATCTTAGACGAGGGTATAATCTGGAGTGTCCCAGCAAAGAGTGATAGAAATGCTAATATTTTCTACATGCCTAAATGATCTGAAGAACGGAGTGAGTAGCCATTTGCAGTTGTTTGCTAATGATGCTATGGTGTACGGGAATGTCTTAATTTAATGACTGCAGTGGGATGCAAGATGACACAGAACCAAGTTATAGTTGGTGTTAGGAATGGCAGCTAGTTTTAAATGTAGACAAATGTGAGGAGATACAGATCTTGAGGAAAAGCAAACCCATAATGTTTGAATAAAGCATTAGTAATTAGCTGCTTGAAATGATCTCGGCAGTTAAATATTTATATGTACTGTTGTAAAGTGACATGAAATGGAACAAGCATGTAAGGACAGTTGTGGGGAAGACAAATGGTTGACTTCAGTTTATGGGAAAATTTTGGGAACATGTGGTCCATCAATAAAGGTGATTGCATATAAAATGCTTATGCAAACCCTTCTTGGGTATTGCTCAAGTGTATGGTATCCCCACCAGATCATTTTACAGAAAGACAATTTGGGATGCTAGGTTTGTTACTGATACATTCTATCAATGAGCGAGTGTTACAGACATGATTTGGGAACTCAAATTGGAACTGCTGGAGGAAAAACAATGTTTTTTTAGAAACACAAGAAAGAAAATTTAGAGGGCCGGAATTTGAGGATGACAGCAGAACGATTCTACTACTGCCAACTTACACTTCACATTAACAACACAGAGACTAGATAAAATGAATTGGGGCTCATATAGAGGTGTACAGGCATTTCTTTTTCCCTTGTTTCATGTAAGAGGGCTGCCTTGCAGCATACACTGGACTACTGAGTATGTATGTAGGTTTAGATTAGAAAGCTTCAAACCGACAGCAGATTATGCCATGCAGAAAAGTGCATGCTTATCCTCACCAACTTGCAGTGTAACTAAAAACTAAAAAAAGAGTGCAAAATGATCATGTGCACTGAAAAGTCAAGAAACATAAAGATACTACACAGTGTGGACCTGAAACTTTATTTCACTTCCATTCTTGTGACATACATTACCTAAATTTCAGGAAGACCTACTAATTGTGCAGATATCATAGATAGTATATCAACATATTGAGGTCTCATAGTTATATAAAATCCTGTATTCAAGAATAATATATTTAATTAAACACTCTTGTAACAGACACGAAAGTAATACACAGTTATGCAGTTGGTCCAATTACAATTTTTCACCTTCACCTATGTTTGATACAAAGATAATGAACAAATTACAAACCTGTGTCCCTGACAGTTGCTTAGAATCTTTTCAGAGGCTTGCTTTTGTGTTGTTCATGATGTAACTTGGTATCTACTATGGGGTTACTAGGAGACAGATGACCCTTGTGGTTTCTTCGGATTCATCAGTGATTTTTCATTATGATAGTGGTTAACTAAAGTATAGAAGTAATGAGAGGAATGGCTAGCATACAGCTTTTCATTAAAAAAAATGAAACATGTTTCAAAAGCAGCCACTGTTATAGTACATGACCATTTCACAACTATACAAACAAGTCATTACTTCAGTAAACACTATATCATTGCCATACTCATAGCTGAAGAAGATTGCTCACTAGTGCAACAAATTAGAGGTAGGTTATGAATGAAAAAACCTTCTTGAGCTAAAACAAGTTCAGTTTACTAACTTGTACAGGACATTGCATTGCAAAGAGGAAGTCAGTCAACTTTATAAGCATAAATCAGTCTCACACCCACAAACCTCTGTATGACAACAGAGTTGCCAAACCACATATATGATGCTCAGAAGTCTTCATTGCACTGGTGGCAAGATTAATAAGTTTTTGTAGCCCAGAACCTGCACGATTGGATCCATAATTCCAGTTCAGCACTAGACAATGGGCTCTACAAATTGTAGATATACCATGTGGATAGATATTTTAAAGGGGCAAAACATTCAATGAGTACTTCATAGTTTATTCCCATTTATTTTGTGACTTGGTTAATGGTTTTAAGACTAGATAGAGCTAATAGTTGTTTACAGACAACAAGGTGTGCCATTAAATAACAACCAAGACTGCCAAATTCTCACTGAAAGGACTTTCTAAATTCTCCGATTTTCTCTAGTTTCCTCTGATTTAACTTTCTGATTCCCAGTAGTTGCTGTACAAAAATATCATATTCATATGGGAAATACAGTAATATAATACTTTGCTAGGGTAGGTAGCATTCTATTTGCTGCTAACACAAAGATTTCGAGACTCTTCCCTGATGGTGTATTGAATGGATTTTGAACTTCTTTGTTGCTTGCCTCATCAATGTTGTGATCTGTTATGTCATGTGATGGAAATTACTGCAGACATGCAGAAAGACCACCACTGATCTATATAATCTAATAGCCACTAGTATAATCAAGGTTTTATAGCATTGTAGGTGTTGTTTCTTAACACTGTCAGCATACAGCAGTTTATGGGTGTGAGACTGATTTAGTTTTATATAGTCAGTTGAATGTTTCTTGTCATTTGGATGAAATATTCTGAACTATTCCAATTGAAAATTCCTTTAAGTTAGTAAACTGTACTTATTTGAACTTGATGTCTTTTCATGCACATGTTACATTCTCATTCAAGTTGCGAGCAGTCTACTTCAACTATAAGTATAGTGTAACATAGTGTTTACCGCAATCCCATCTTGTCTGTATAGTTGTAACAGGGCCACTTTCCAAAATTGTAATTGCTTTCAATTTTCCCCCCTGAAAAAGCTGTATTTTATCAATTCCTCTCATTACATAATTAATTCAGCACATAAATGTTGCAACAATAGAAGGTACCAAGTGACAGTATTGGGAAAGAAATAAAGAAAGAAAGAAAAAGAGAAAAAAATCCCCTAAAATGTCCAAAGCATGTATTGAGGACATGGGTTTGTAATTTTTTCTGGCATCTTGCTTAAAAAAAAAATGGTAAGCCTAAAAATTTATGAAACTTGTCCACCCTATCAACTATCAGCTACTTCGAGAGCCATATTTGAAATCACCTCATGCATAAATGTGATTCTTCAGGTGCCTCATATCTCGGGTGCTATTGATCACAGAAATAAATCATAAAGTACTTTGCATACCCCTTAGCTTAGTGATCATTTGTACACCTGTCAGAAGAATTTGCATAGTATATCTGTCCTACAATACGGCGTCCATATTTAAACTTTCAACACTTCCTGCAGTCCGATCATCATTTCAGTGCTATATTTTCCTTGTGATAAATGATTTTCTTTTTGTTATTCTTCATACCTTGTTTATAAATGTGTCAATTTTCTTATATAAATATCACATTCTGCTGTAGCAGTTAAAAGAAGGGAACCTGTTGAAAAATACTGCTGTTGGGAAAACAAAACAGCCAAACGCATTATAGTTTAAAACACTCTGACAGAAAAGTGAGCAACCTGTGCCCTGACTCCTCATTCTACCTTCCTGACAAATTTTGGCTCGCAAACATATTTAGCACTTTGTGCTGAAACAGAATAATAGAGAGTGGCAGAGTAATAGAGAAGAGAAATTATAAGTGGCACAGATGGAGGCATGGGGGACAGGGGAGATTTTAGGTATATGACATGTAGAGAGAAGACTGGTGACGGAATAAACAGGAGATGAGAAAGAAAGAGTGTGGCAATGTTATGAAAAAAAGAATGAGGCCAACACAATGGCAGAGGGCTGATGAGTGACAAAGGAGGAGACAGTGGTTAAAGAAGATAAAAAGGGATGAAGACAGTGACAGACAGGAGAAACTGCCAATAGGAGGAAAATAAGACATGTAGGCAGGGAGCTGCTGTATACGAACAATCGTAAACACTTAGTTTATCATGTTCTTTGTGAAAAGATCACAACTATGTTTACATGCCAAAATTGTTGCCGAGTGAGGTAGGTGGAGGACTGAGGTGACGGGTGCCCCACTTTTCTCAGGGTTTTATTTTGTACTCCGACAGGATTATTTTTCAGCTGGTTCAGTATATTCTTGTTAATGCAATATTTGATTTATTATTCGTGATGAAATGTGTTGTCAGTTTGAAGCCTTCTATTGTATCTGTCTTTGGTAGTGCATCACACCTGATGGCCATCTGCGACAGGCTGCGAATAGGAATAGTCTTTGTATTGCTAGTAGAGTTGAGATTTGGCTGTATTGCTGATGATGTTAGGTGCTCTATTCATTCACTTCTAACATGGATGCTTAGTTGAGGTTACCAAATTTTTTCATATTGGTGAAGTATCTTGAATGTTATCATTTATATGACAGTTTTTTAACCTCAGGAAGGTCATTTAACACTTATACTGTAAATCATTTTGTATTTATAGTTCAAAGCTGTCTGCATTAAATGCCAACATAACAATGGTGAGAGCTGCATTGTTGAGTTAGCCCTTTGTTTCCACACTTGTCAATTAAAAGTAAATGCAGTTGATGAGTAGGATCTCATTGGAGTCAGAATGTATATTTGTGGGTGGATTATCAATGTGTATAACTTAATGAATTTGTTCTTTTTCCTTTCCTCTGCAGATATCCCAAGTACAATATTATTGTAAGATAAAGACCTCATTTGATATTATTCTGCTGCTATTTGAATAACTTATGCCAATGTGTAAATTTGGGTTTATTTTTGCTTTCGTTTACACATTCGTGAAAACTGATTTGGAAATTACTGATAATCAACTACATGTTGAACTTGAGACATTAGATTTGAACACATTTTGTTAGCTTTCTTATGCATAGATCCAGTACCTCCTGGGAGCAGGCATAATTGTCTTATTTAAAAGCAGTGGATGGAAATATTTGAAGGATCAATCAGAGACACAGGTTTGGATCCTTTTCAAATTTGGTGACCAAACAGTATAACATGGCGAAATCGATGAATACTGTGGTTGGTAGCCTATGCATTATTTGTGTGTGTGTGTGTGTGTGTGTGTGTGTGTGTGTGTGCAGATAAAACACAAAATTACACATTACCCACATCAACAGTTTTGATTCTGTGTTAATTGATATAATTCATACTTACTATCTATTATATTATCAAACGAATTGATTGCTTTGTGGCAGCAAATAATTTCAGTACTGTTGTTGAAGTGACATGAAAAGAGACTCAAAAGCAAGTGTTTAGTTTATTAACGTTCTAGGGGAAACTGTTATCATGGGGAAAGATTACACAGATCAATCTTTGTTAGATGAAAGAACCAAGTATTACTAACTTTCCTCTCCCTATGATGAAGTTATACAACGCTGCCGCAAAGTTTAAAAATACTGAATGCTGGAGTAAGCTTAACTGAATGATTTAAATATCAACAGCCCAAAATGCAATGCTGGAATCTGTCTGACCTAACCTGCTACTCCTGCCTGGGAGCCTGTTTGAGATTAACAAGAATTTCACATCACTTATTGCTACAGACATTCCTTATCGGAGCTAAGAATTGGCAACATTGTTGTTTAGATGTCCTGTGACATTGCAGTTGCTTCCACAAGTGATACTGAACTGTGTTTTTTTAAATTCAGGCAGGATTTCTTTTCCACTTCTGTGACTCGTGCCACATAATCCTTGTGTAAGATGAGATATAGTGAGAGAGAATTTAATTTGTAGTCTCAATGAATGATATTCTTTGTATCAGTGACAACTTCAGTTATCGTTCACATTACAAGGCTCAGAAATGGATATCATAGAGAGAGAGGGAGGACCTTACAAACTCATCCAAAGAAATTCAGATCAACTGTCAAGTATCTGAATTTAATTTGTGATCATCACTTAGGACCCACATTCCAGGAGGATACCTATGGAGAAAGTAAATGTAGTGATAAACATAGTTCCTTTATGTGAAATCTCTGCAGCACCAAGCATGCAGAGTGCCTTCATTGCTTTAGAACATCCACTGAAAGGTATTTCACAGTTCATAATATACATTTAGTGTAACAAATCAAATAATGACAGTAAAACACAGAACATTCATTTACTGACTCTGGCTTGATGAAAACATAACACATTAATTAAAATTCATGACAATAAAGGATCTCTTCTAAAAGGAAAAAGAACAGTATACAGACCACAGATATTAGTGTTATCCAACGTAATGTGGTAGTTTCATTGGATAGCGAAATAAGAAATCAATTTTTCACCTCACTTATATATAAAATGTCATGCAAAAATAGGTGGTCTTCCTCCATTGCCATCAGGTGTGAAATGCTAATTGTAGACAGATTAGATTAGTACTTGTTCCATAGATTGTGAATACGATACTTAGTAATTTTGTGGAACGTGTCAGGTTAACCCTTTCGTGGTTTTTACTCATTTTTTAGAATATCTTAAGTTATCTCAGCTGTTACAGAGTCTGATTTACGTCAGGATTACAAATATGACACTCAAAAAATTTTAGCACATTCCATTTTTCCTAAAAAAAAAAAGAAAAGGGGTGGGGGTGGGACACATACGTCCCACTGATCATTTCTGGCACCGATTTACCTAAGACTTTTTAAAATAGTTTCTTAAGTTATCCTAACTGTCATAGGGTCTAAACAAGTACATGATTCAAAAATTTGTAATGCACACCATATTAAAGAAAAACAAAAAACGAGACAGAGCTGTCTCGCAGCTTCTATAATAGAAAATGCAGATAATAGTAAACCACATACTGTGTTTTATTAGCACAAAAATTTACAGAAAAACTGTTTTTCTTTGAAATATGAGTACTATAATATCGCAACATAAAGGGACTATAGGGCTACACAATGGTCACTGGGACACATGCGTCCCACTAATTGTAAATTCACTGAAAAAAACTTTTGAAGTAAAATGAGTTTTAGTAAGCGTAATTGTTGTTTGTAAACTTCTAAGAAACATAAAATAGCAAATATACTGACTTCGGACATTTTCGGTATCGAGAAAATGACGATAACCGATTTAAGGCACAATAAACAATGGTTACGGCGGGAAAATTCACGCGGCAGCCCATATAAACAGTCACAGCCTTCTACACTGTAAGAATTTCAGTGCCTCGATTTTTTTTCCACGTTCTGAAGGACCACCAACAGATGGCAGCACTATGCAGAATTACGCAACTTGCCACCTTGTGGTACAAATGAGGTCCGAAGTTAGTGGGACGTATATGTCCCAACAACCACGAAAGGGTTAATGAAAGGTGTCTTTACAAGTTATTACTTTGTACTAAATATTACATGATACAATTTTTCTAATTTATTTATTTATTTTATTTTATTTATTTATTTTTAAGATTTACTAATTTATATCTAAAAATTCATCTATAGTGTAGAATGAGCTGCCATTGAGAAATTCTTTTATTTTTAAATGCTAGTTGGCTATCTTGTCAGGTTTTCGAAGCTGTTTGGTAGGTGACCAAAGACTTTTGTGGCAGCATAATTCACCCCTTTCTTGTGCCAAAGCTAGATTTAACCTTGAATAGTGTAGATCATTCTTTCTCTTAGTGTTGTAGTTATGTACACTGCTATTGTTTTTGAATTCAGTGGGATTGGTGATAATAAATTTCATAAGTGAATATGTAATGAAAATTATAGAAGGATACGTTCCTGCTGGGATAAACAAATATAAAAAATAAAAAACGGATGACTTACCAAAAGGACCGGCTCGTCGATAGACACAAATAAAATCACACACAAACATACATACAAGCTTTCGCAACCGTTGGTCGCTTCTTCAGGATAAGAGGGAAAAAAGGGGGAGGAGAAAGGGAAGGATATGGGTTTTAAGGATGTGGAAAAGGAGTCATTCCAATCCCAGGAGTGGGAGGACTTACCTTAGGGGAAAAAAAGGAAGGTAAACAAATACACACACACTCACACGTATCCAAATGCAAACACACCTAGACAGACATTTGTAAAAAGATTTCATATTTACAAATGTCTGTCTAGGTGTGTTTGCGTTTGGATATGTGTGAGTGTGTGTGTGTTTCTTTACCTTCCGTTTTCCCCCCTAAGGTAAGTCCTTCCACTCCTGGGATTGGAATGACTCCTTTTCCACTTAAAAAAAAAGTATGTTTGTGTGTGATTTTATTTGTGTCTATCGACGAGCCGGTTCTTTTGGTAAGTCATCCGTTATATATAGACGAAATCTACTTACCAGGCGAAGGAGCACAGGCAGTGATAGTAACACACACACACACACACCACACACACACACACACACACACACACACACACACACACACACACACGCACAGCTTTCGCAGCCTAGCTGCTTCGTCAGGCAGAAGGGAAGGAGACATACTGTAGAAAGCAAAGAAGCAAAGAAGTTAAGAAGTTAGACAGAGATACCACTTGCGGCAGAGGCTCTGTTCAGAGAACAGAGGCAAAGATGTTAAGATGGTGGGTGGGAATTCGAATTTAGCGGAGGTTGAGACCAGGTGGGCAATATGCTGAATATGCTGAAGGGCAAGTTCCCATCTCCGGAGTTCTGAAGGATTGGTGTCGGTGGGAAGTATCCAGGTAACCCGGACGGTGTAACACTGTGCCAAGATGTGCTGGCCGTTCCCCTAAGGCGTGTTTAGCCACAGGGTGATCCTAATTACCAACAAACACTGTCTGCCTGTGACCATTCATGTGAATGGACAGTTTGTTGCTGGTCATTCCCACATAGAACGCTTCACAGTGCAGGCATGTCAGTTGGTAAATCACATGGGTGCTGTCGCAAGTGGCTCTGCCCTTGATCGTGTACACCCTCCGGGTTACGGGACTGGAGTAAGTGGTGGTGGAAGGGTGCATAGGGCAGGTTTTACAACGGGGTCGGTTACAAGGGTGGGAGCCAGAAGGTAGGGAAGGTGGTTTGGGGATTTCATAGGGGTGGACTAGGAGGTTACGGAGGTTAGGTGGGAGGCAGAAAGGTAGTTCTTGTCTGTCAGGTGTGATAACTATACTTGTATCATCAGCAAAAATAACCAGCCTTGCATCTTCATGAATATAGAATGGCAAGTCATTAATATATATTAAAAACAGCAAAGGGCCTAAGACTGAACCTTGTGGCACCCCATTTTTGATTCTTCCCCAGTTTGAGGAATCAGCTGTTTTTTGCATATTATATTAACTAATTATGTCAACTTTCTGCGCTCTTCCTGTTAGGTATGATTTACCATTTGTACACTGCCCCATTCATACCACAATACCTCATTTGATCTAGAATTCCATGATTTACACAATCAAAAGCCTTGGAGAGATCACAAAAAAATTTCAATGGGTGATGTCCAGTTATTCAGAGAATTTAATATTTCATTGGTGAAAGTATAGGCCCTATATAGCATTTTCTGTTGAAAAGCCTTTCTGAAAACCAAACTGACATTATGTTAGAACTTTAGTTTTACCTATGTGTGAAACTACTCTAGAATACATTACATTTGCATAAGGCTGTCAGAAGTGAGATTGGGCGGTAGTTGTTGACATCAGTCATATCCCCTTTTTTGTGCAGTGGTTTAACAATAGCATATTTCAGTCTATCAGGAAAAACACCCTGCTTCAGAGAACTATTACATATGTGGTGAAGAATCCTACTTATTTCTTGAGAAGAAGCTTTTATTACCCTGCTTGAAATACCACCAATTCCATGTGAGCCTTTGCTCTTGAGAGAGTTAATTATTTTCTTAATTTCAGGAGAGGTGGGTGGAAGTTCTATTGTGTCAAATTGTGTGAGTATGGCGTGTTCCATTAACTGTCTAGCTTCTTCTAATTAATATTTCGATCCTATTTTCTCCACAACATTTAAAAAATAATGATTAAAAATGTTTTCAACTTCTGGCTTTTTAGTTGTGAACTTTTCATTCACTTTGATGGTAATGCTGTCTCCCTGTGCTTTTGGTTGCCCTGTCTCCCTGGTAATAATATTCCAAATTGTTTTAATTTTTTTATCAGAGTTACTAACCTCAGACATGATGTACATGGTTCTGGACTTTTTAATAACTTTTCTTAATGTAGCACAGTAGTTTTTATAATATTTGACTGTTTCTGGGTCATTGCTCTTTCTTGCTGTTAGGTACAGTTCCCTTTTCTGGTTACAAGATAAACTTACTCCTTTAGTAAGCCATTGTTTCTTGCATGTTTTCTTATTATATTTAACTATTTTCTTGGGGAAACAATTTTCAAATACTCTTAAAAATGTATCATGAAATAAGTTATATTTTAAATTAGTATCAGCTTCCTTATACACCTCATCCCAGTGTAACTGCTGAAGATTTTCCTTGAAATTTCTAATTGTTCAATTGTTAACCAAAAGCACAACTTTGGAGGGCTGTTTTGAACTACAGAGAGGAACAATGTCATTTACTGTAACTAGTTGTGCACCGTGATCAGAAAGACTATTCTCAACAGGACAAGCATTTATGTTTTTAAACTTATCTTGGTCTATAAAAAACTTTACTACCTTTACTACCCGAGGAGGAAAATCAATTACAGATAACAAATTGAAAGAACCAAGTAAGACTTCCAGGTCATTTTTCCTATTACATTCCTTTCGTGAGTAAACATTGAAATTCCCACAAATAATAATTTGTTTTCCCTTATCTGAACAGTTAGCACAAGGCATACAAATTTTCCATAAATAACGGAAAATTTCCTGAAGGGGACCTATATACCATTACATTTATAAAAGAAGGACCTTTAGTCAGTTTAAGCTGACAGGCACATGCTTCTATATGTTGCTCTACACAACTTTTCTGTTTCTAAACTTTTTACATGGTGATAACTTTTGACATAGATGGCAACTCCTCCTCTCACCTTATTCTCTCTCTTCACATGTGCTGCTAGTTTGTATTTGCTTATGTTTACTTTTTCCATATCAGTCACAATGTGATGCTCAGATAGACATAGTATATATATTACATTCTCTGATTCTGTGTCATCTAAACAAACCAGTAGCTCATCTACTTTGTTCTTCAATCCCACATTATTTTGTTGAAATGTGGTAACATTATTTGTTACTTTACTTTTGCCAAATTCATGTGAGTTTTGAGCATCTTTAGCACATGCCTGCCTGAGCTTCCCATTATCTTAGCCCAAAAAAGAGGTACATTCATGAATTGCAGTGTCCCCGCTTAAGGTTTTTGCTAGTAACCAGGGTGGCCACCGAACCTTGAAACCGGGAAAACTGGGAAAAAGCCTTGAATTTGAAAAAACCGGGGAAAACCGGGAAAAAACCTTGAATTTCAGCCAGAAACCAAGATTTTTAACCCATGAGATCTCGCGGCTTTTTAAGAGGTAACTGATTGTTCGTGTGTATAGCCTATTGCTCAGATTACAGGACCAGTTCTAAATGTACTTAATAAGTGTAAACAAGTAATTCCTGTTGTTTTAGTAAGAAAAAAACCTTAAAGTTTAATATTTAAAAGTGACAAAATGCCAGTCGTTTTAAAATTACAGTGAGCAAAATGCTCATATCGCTAGTGCACACGGGTTAAATAATATTCGTCGCTTCATTTTTGTGTACAAAAACATTTTCAAATATATTTCTGGGTGGTTTAAAAAGTTTTCTAATTATAGGTTATGTATTCCGCTATCTATTTCTGTATTTATCTCGAAGTGTTCTTCAACCACGCGACTCAATTCCTCACGATGTACGTCGAAGAGACGCGATGTTATCTTAAGGCGCGACTACGAAATCGCAGCTAGAATGAAAGGCGATATTTATTTGTACTATATTTTAGCAATTTTCGTAATTGACCTCACCCCCCCCCCCCCCCCCCCCCGTGATACTCATCAACACAGATCTCGTTTGTCTGATTCTTTGTTGAAAAATCTCTTCACAGAAGCATTTTGTTGATTTTAACTATAAACTTGGTAAAAGTTGTTATTGTGATGCTTCGTTAGCATAGGCGCCGACTACGGGTATGCTCGGTCGCTCAAGCATACCCCAAAATTTGAATGGGTATGCCAGGCATGACCCACAGAAAATTTTGGTAACATTTTTTCTTTACGTTATATATCTTGACTGTAATTAAAATCGACTCTCGCATCCCATTGATGGCCGGCTGGCTTTTGTAAGACACCACTCTAAATAGATTATTTTTAACAGTTAATTGAATTCGTAGGCATTAAAATCCACGATGTGAGTGAAGTGACCGTTTTCTAAATAGTCCGAATGTTAATAGAATTCCACTTGTTACGTCAATATTGTAAACTGAAGGCGGCAACCTTTAATTGTTTTAAATAACTAGGAATGAAGTGGGTTTGGTACGATACATTGAAAATGTTTACACTACAAATTTAATTTCCAGTATCTTTTGAGATACCTTTTGACAACCACATACGTTGCCAGTGAGCCGACATACTTGCTGCGAAGACTGCCCTATCCCTTCTAGCTAAAACATTCCGTAAACAGACAGTCCTCATAACAACTTGGGAACGTCTTTGTGTTTTAATTGGCAGCTCTACAAAATTCTCCAAACGCAACAGCTAGTAATAGATTTTTTTCTGAATTTGAATTTTCAGGCTTCAACAATTTGTCAACAATTGAACGTAGTTGTCGGACCTTAGTTTCTGCTCTTCTTGACCTGTGTCACCTGTGCATGGAATTACGTCTTAACCCCTTTCCTCCCCTCATCTTTATCTGTCCGTCTAGCCACAATCATTTGTTCAAAGATTGTAAATAACATTGCAAGGCTTCCAATAATTCGTTGTGAGTAGATTTTTTACCGTTACCTTGAGGAAACAAGAAGCATTAGGCTACAATGCATTGTCAAAATATATATCGTTGCTTGATGTCTAAGTTGGAGTAAATGCAACGAAACTTTCAAATAATTGTATCAACGTAAAGGAAACAATAGTTTGAAAGTGTTATTAGTTACGATAAAGGAAACATATCCTGCACACTACCATCTGTAGTCATCCCAAATTTCCGTCCAAAAACTAAAAATAATCAAAACTTCTGTCAAATATACATTAATCCAATCATTATTTATAGATATATGCAAAGAAATATTTTTGTTCATAAATCAATAAAATTTGGGGTTCAAAGGGTTAATGTCTTGCGTGTGAAAATCGTTAAAATGGAGAAGTATATAGGGAAATACAAAAGTACTTTGACTTATAATTGTGATGGTGTATGTTTTGTGTAAGTTTTTGGCTTTGCTCTGTATTTATTTATTTAGTTTTCTTTAGAAATACGAGGATACGCCACTGAGCATACCCCAAGATTTTCAAAAGTCGGCTCCTATGTTAGTTAGTAGTAATTACAGACGATTTCTGTGACTGATGTGACATTGGTAATATATAAATAGTAAATACATTCATGATGTACGTATTGTTGATGGCTGAACTGTTTTTCATTCGGGCCCGGCTAGCACCAATGAGGAGTTGCGGTAACAATTACGAGGATAATTAATTTACTTAGCGGACAAGGGTACATCGAAAACCTATCAACCATAGAGCAGGAACAGCATTAATTATTTATTTTATGGTCAACACAAAAGATTATTCCTCTCGTTATGTGTTAATGGGTTTTCATAAAGCATACGTACACACAACGCCACCTAGTGAGCGCTAGCCGGGTCTGTATGAAATACAAGTCTAACATTGTTGATTGTGACTTTTTGACATGCTAATTGTCCTCCAAAAAATGTAAGTATAACTCTGTAATACGATACACGACTTTTGCGAAAAGGCAATTTCTTTCAGTTGTAATTTATTGCTTTAACCGCTGTCTTATAACAATACATTCAAAATATCGTTAAATATATTTAGAGACTAACGCCATATACATCTTTCTGAGATGGAACAGAATAAAACAATCGTTGCAGAGAACAATAGAGTGAATCAAAGTGTGAATCGACCTTACCTGTGCCCGCACAGATGAAGTAATTCAACGTGTTTTAGAGTGAAGTGTTTGTCAGTCATGTCAAAACGGAGTATAACTAGATATCAGAGCTCATACGAGACAGTGTATCCATGGGTTATATGTGATCCCAAATCTATGCTTTTGGTGGAACGCATAGATAAATATTTCTTAATTGGGAAAGAGTGCTTTGAACAGCCACACAAGAAGGAAGAAACATAAACTTTCCATAAACAAACGGAAGTCTGTTGCTTTCCACAATATATATTTCACTGTCTGTTCAGTACTACAAGAATTTAAAAAAAATGAAACAAATTCATTAAAACAAAATGTTTTCATTAAAATCTGCTGTTGAGTGTTATTGTACCAGATGACTCTAGAATGCAAATACTACACAGCTGTCTCTCCAGATATGTTTTTGTATTCTCCATTTCTTCTCCTCGAAGTTCAAGAACTCGGCGACAACATTGTGCATTATTACTCATGCTGGGTCATTAACATTCATTGATCTTTTAGCAGGAGTTTTCCAGAGAAAAACGTTTGACAGTATGGGCTCTGGAAACTGAAAACCATCATTGCGAACAATCTAAATGAAAACTTGAAAGAGGTGAAAATGTTTTTCATATCCTGAAGGTAAAGTAAATCATAATATATGTATTGAGTTCTCGATCACTAGTTCACGAGATGTGACTGTATTTTAATGTATCAGGAAGTCTAGTATAAATGAACGGGCTATGTTGCATAAACGAATGCAATTCACATTAAAACGTACAGTTTCATCCAACTACTTGAACTCAACTTGGTCCATTATACAGTCCATTATAACTTTTAAGTTGACACCCGGAATAACTCGGAAAAACAGTAGATATTTAAAAAAAAAAATGGTTTTCACCAGCATGTGCGGATGGCAGAGGCTTACGAAATAATACTCTACCTGAACCGTTTCCACCGTTTGTGGGGGGTGGGGAGTGTCAAGTGTAAAATTTTAAATGGGAACCCCGATTTTTTATTGCACATTCGGATTCTAAGGCCCACATCATGGGTAAAAGTGCAGTTTATGCGGCAGCGGCTAGCCGTCGCGCTCGCTTGGTTAGGAACGGCAGAGCAGCCAATCAGGAGACACGATGCCGCGGCCAATAAGAAACAGCGTTACAATTGTCCAATGTAAACAAATAGAAGCGATGTAAACAAAAGTTTTTGACAATCAACATGTTACAGTTGTTATCAGTATGAATGTCACTTGATCACTGTTTCGAACATATCATAAAATAAATGAAACATACATTACCTGCTCTGTGGTTGACAGGTTCTTATATGTATCCTTGTCCAGTCAGTAAAAGTAGTTGCGGTAATTTCCAAGAATGCTTGCAATCGAGATAGGTCGGTCTGATATATATGTACAACTGCAAATCAATGGAGCGTTTCTGAACCGGAGATTCGGGCACTACGCACCCTCACATACTAAAAATCTCTCATTTCTCTCTTCTCATTTAACCTATACCTGACCTCATTTAAGATGACCACTGTTTTGTACAGATCATAAAATAAATAAAAATACCTGTTCCATGGTTGACTGCCGTGTTACATTAATAATAGGTCACTTATGGAGGTAATACCACAATTATCTAAAAAACACTTATAAATGGAAAATCAATTACAATCACACAAATACCGCACGGAAACCGTCTAATAAACTTTGAAATTGATGCCAAATTTACTCGTCATGAAACATGCAATCATATTGGCCGGCATAACTCGACTCCTGATTGGCTACTCTGTCGTTCCTAACCAAGCGAGAGCGATGGCTAGACGCTGCCGCATTAACTGCACTTTAACCCACATCATGTATGGTCTGGAGGATATTTTTATTTTATTTTATTTCTTACAATAGATGGCGCTGTAATAGTAAGAAATACTTGTCATACCGGTGAAGATATGTACTAAAAAAAATGTTCAAATGTTTGTAAAGCTTATGGGACTTAACAACGGAGCATCAGTCCCTAAAGTTACAAACTACTTATGAACTAATTACACTAAGGACGGCACAAACATCCATGCCTGAAGGGGGATTCGAACCTCCGACCGTAGTGGCCGTGCAGACTGTGACTGGCGTGCCGCAGAGCGCTCGGCCACCGCGGATGGCAAGATATGTACTAAACAGGAAATAAAATTAATGAAAACCATATTCATGATACTTCAGAACGCTACCAAATGCCAAAGTGATCCTTCCCTCTCCCCGCAATGGACAAGGCAGTCTTCCAAAGTGATACCTTAGTCCAGATTGCCCTTGTCTGAATACCAGTTATGAATTGCTGACAAAACTTTTAATTGAACTATCCGGGTAGAAATGTACATGTGGTATCATTTGGTTGGGTTCTGAAGCATCATCAATATGATTCACCTTTTTCTTTCCTGGGTGGTAAAATCTTCAGCAGTATGGCAAATAATTCTTACCATGAAAGTACAACATGTTGCCAATTGAAAGAAAATTCAATCCAACTACACATGGTTTATTCTGTTGAATCTGAATCTGCAGTTACCAGTGGGAGTTTCCATTTAAAATTTTACACTAGCCACCAACACCGCTCCCAAATGGTGGAGACAGTTCAAGTTTAGTATCATTTCCTAAGCCTCTGTGGGTGTCTATGGGGTTGTAGATCCTCCAAAACCATGAGGAAAACCTCATAATATGAGCTTGTTCTTTTTAGATCAGTTTGAGGTACAATGCCAAAATTTTTATAAGTTCTGACCCCCCCCCCCCCTCCCCAACACAAATCTTGGATTCGTCACTGTTTGGTGTATATTACAACGTGACATGGTTAAACTTGGATGACACGTTTTTTAAAAATATGTAACTAGTTTCTTTACGGTATAGTTGTCTGATAACCCCTTTGAGCAAAATTATGTTTCGTGAAAACCTGGAGAATAATTATTTTTAACCTGGAAAACCTGGAAAAAACCTTGAATTTAAAAATAAAGATTTGGTGGCCACCCTGGTAACATACCCAGTTTACCCTTCCCTTTCCTATTGAGGTGTAGACTATGCCTTGTGAAGTCACACCTGTCTATAGCCTCAATAGGAACCAAACCAATGTCTGACAGTGGCCGCCCTACGCAACTGATGTAAATCCATATTGATTGTCCTGACAGAGCGGTTCCACTGGGGCTAATCATGTCGCACAAAAGCAGCCACCGGACCAACATTTGTGTGGGTCATTGCAGAGGCTATTTTCACTAGGTCACACTCAATACTGTAGCCCTGATCCCTATCGATACTGTTTCCCACTCAACCCACTACCACAACATGATCTTGTTTAGTGAAATCTTTGCACAGGAACTCAACAACTCTAATGAATTTTATGCATCCAGAGCAATAAATGGTAGCAGTTGCTTTCAGCAAGGGGTAAGGTAGCACAGTGCCAACACAGTTGTTGCTACTGGCTGCCAGAAGATAGCTTGTGGATAGTTTTAGCCTATGTGATGTTCAGAGGTGGAGAGTTTGCTGAGAAATCTGGCACATAAATGTTATTGGACTGAATTGTTATTGCCTAAAGTGTGCGCCTCGGTTGCACAGTGGTAGAGTGCCAGACTACAAATCCAAAGGTCGTGGGTTCGATCCCCGCCAGGTCCTAGGATTTTTATCTGTCACTTTCCACTTCTTTCACCTCTGGCAGTATTGCTCATGTGAAAAATACCGAGTAGCACCGTGGTTCGGAACCCACGTTAAACTGTAGGTCCCCCTATAACTGGCTGGGTAAGTCAGTTCGAAGGTCGGAGGAAGGCAATGGCATATCACCTCCAAACAGGACCATGCCTAGTAAAGCAGTGTGGTGTTCAAACCAATCTTCGGATTGTTGACTGCTTTACCTTATGTATTAAAAAGTGAAATGTATTGTAGATATGCTTCCATTACACTCATGGTTTCTACTCTTAGAGAAAAGGTTGTATAAAAATTTTGCAAGCAGGTGGTTTTGATCGCCACTCCACACATTTGCAAGCCACGTGCCTTATTTTTATAGAATGGAGTTAGTTGGCTTATACTCCCTCTAGAGACAAGATTTCCTCGGGGAACTACTGCAGAGTACAGTGTTGGCAGATTGTTGCAAATGGCTCGTCTTAGAGAGTATCAGTGTGACCAGGTTATTGTCCTGTGTCACAATTTTGTGTCAGAGTGATAGGATAGAGCAGTGCAATTTGGCATTAATGGCATGCAGCACCAGATGACTCACTCAAATGCATTTGCAAGAGCCTGCACAAGGTACTCTAATCAACGAACAAAGACAAAATTTGGCCTAAGTGCTAGCTGAGTTCATTTGAGGCCACCTCAGTCCACTGCCATTGACATTTCAGCCCAGGAATGTGGCATGGCGGTCTCTGTGTGACACTCGTCCAGTTTTAAGAAATCTAAATTTCCTTGAGATGGAAATTCTCCTGTCCATGCATCAGCATGGCTTTAGAAAACTTTGATTGTGTGAAACCCAGCTTGCCCTTTCTCTCATGACATCTTGTGTGCTATGGATGAAGGGCAACAGACAGACTGTATATTTCTTGATTTTCGAAAGGCATTTGACACGGTAACGCATTACAGACTGCTAACGAAGGTAAGAGCGTATGGAATATGTATCCAAATATGAGAGTGGCTCGAAGAGTACTTAATAGAACCCAGTATGTTGTCCTCGATAGCGAGTGTTCCTCAGAGACTAGGGTGTTGTCAGGGGTACCCCAGGGAAGTGTTATAGGACCGCTATTGTTTTCTATCCTTGTAAATGATCTGACAGACAGAGTGAGTCGTAATCTGCTGCTGTTTGCCGATGATCTTTATACGAGAGGGTGTCTACATTGAATGACTGTAGTAGGGTGCAGGATGATTTGTACCAAATTTCTAGGTGATACGAGGAATGGCAACTAGTGCTAAATGTAGAAAAATGTAAGGTATATAGATGACTAGGAGAATCAATCCCGTAATGTTTGAATACAGCATTAGTGGTGTGCTGCTTGACAGTCTCGGTTAAATATCCAGGTGTAAAGCTGCACAGTGTTTGAAATGGAATGAGCATATAAAGATTATTTGTGTGGGGGAGGCCACAGAGGAGATGAATTAGCAAGGGTAGCCCAGAATGTTCCTTTCTCGATCATCTGGGAACTAAGGAGAGCTTCACATTAAATACTTCAATGTCAGGCTTAGGTAACTTATTTTATACGCGACAAGTTTTGGACCAGCTGCCCAATTACAAGTGGCAAATTACCTTGTAATTGTAAAGGATGGAGAATAGTATTCGGTGCTTTCTGTGGTCTCCTAAGTCACCTGATCTGAATTCGGTAGAGCGTATATGGGCTTGACTTAAGAAGACTCTGAGGAACAGTTGGCCAGAACCACCTCTAGTAACTATGAATGCCCTTTGTGATTTGGTTCATTCTTCGTGGGAGAGAATTGCTGTGGATGAGGACTTTTTCCATTGACTTGTTAATTCTGTATCTCAAAGGTACCATAATTGTTATGTGGACAAAATACTGAAGCTATACATAGCCTACTCTTATTTTAATCAATTTTTTTAAAAGGCGTACATGGTTATAAAGGCAGCAGAATAAATTTCAAGGTAGAAATTTAGTTACTACTATATTATTTGTTTATTATGTAAAACATTGAAGCTTGCAAATTATCATAGTTAAGATGACCCAATTTCAACAGATTAAACTGCCCTCATTGGATATTCCATTTCATACATCACATCACAAAGAAAACCTTTCAAAATTGTTATTGTTCACCATCATTAGAGTTGGTATGTCAATATACAAATAAAACATCACACACATAATTTTTCAATGTGGTGTGCTCACAGTAATGTTAAAACAAAATGGACTGAATTAGCTCCCCACGTCACTGGCTACTAGATGCTGCTCAGCAGCAGCAGTAGTGACGGAACAAGTGAGTAAAAACTTTGAAAATATTTCTTGTACATTTCCTAGTCATATTACAGTTTTATGTGGAGATTTTAACTTATCAGATATAGATTGGGAGACAAATGTATGTAAGACAAGTGGCAGGGACAGAAAATCCGAAATATTGTTCTAAGCGGTATCCAAAAATTACTTTGAGCAGTTAAATAAGGAGCTGACTTGTGGAGATAGTCTTAGACCGACAGATGACAAATAGACCAGAATTTTTCAATTCACTTAGCGTAGAACAGGGAATCAGTCATCAGAAGGCTGTCACTGTATCAGTGAACACAGCTGTAAATAAAAATTCCAAGAAATGTATTAACATCTTCCTCTTTAGCAAAAGTGAAAAGGGACTGATTTCAGAGTACTTGATTGCTTAACATGTAAGTTTCGTCTCTGACACTGACAGTGTTGAGCATCTGTGTACTAAATTTAAGAGCACCCTACAATACGCATTAGATAAGTGTGTGCCGAATGAAGTTATGACAGACGGGAAACGTGCACCATAGTTCAACATGTTCAGTGCAATGTGAGAGTTGTTGAATGACTTGGCAGAAAATGCTAATAAATTTTGGTCCTATGCCAAATCATGGTTTGGAAGCAAATTCCAGACACTCTGTGGCCATAAGGGCATTGAAACAGATGTGTTGTTGTTATGGTCTTCAGTCCGGAGACTGGTTTGATGCAGCTCTCCACCCTACTCTATCCTGAGCAAGCCTTTTCATCTCCTCATAAGAACGGCAACCCACATCCACTTGAATCTGCTTACTATACGCGTCTCTTGGTCTCCCTCTGCGATTTTTACCCCACACACTTCCCTCCAATGCTAAATTTACGAATCCTCGATGTCTAAGAATATGTCCTACCAAGCGATCCCTTCTTTTAGTCAGGGTATGCCAAAAATTCCTTTTCTCGCCAATTTTGTTCAGTACCTCTTCATTAGTTATGTGATCTACCCACTTAATCTTCAGCATTCTTCTGTAACACCACATTTCAAAAGCCTCTATTCTCTTCCTGTCCGCACTGCTTATCGTCCATGTTTCACTCCCGTACAAGGCAACACTCCACACAAATGCCTTCAGAAAAGACTTCCTTACACTTAAATTAATATTCGATGTTAGCAAATTTCTCTTTTTCAAAAATGCTTTTCTTCCCATTGCCATTCTGCATTTTATATCCTCTGTACTGCGACCACCGCATGTTATTTTACTACCCAAGTAACAAAACTCATCTACCACCTTCGTTGTCTCATTACCTAATCTAATTCCTTCGGCATCGCCTGATTTTCTAAGACTACATTCCATTATTTTTGTTTTGCTCTTGTTTATGTTCATTTTATATGCTCTCTTCAACACACTGTCCATTCCATTCAACTGCTCTTCCAGGTCGTCCACTGTCTCTGACAGAATTACAATGTCATCAGCAAAACGCAATGTTTTTATTCCTTCCCCCTGAACATTAATGCCTATTCCAAAATTTTCCTTGCTTTCCTTCACTGCCTGCTCAATGTACAAATTGAATAACATTGGAGAAAGGCTACAACCCTGTCTTACTCCCTTCCCAACTGATGCTTCCCTTTCATGCCCTTCAAGTCTAATAACTGCGGTCTGGCTTTTGTACAAATTGTAAATAACTCTCCTTTTCCTGTATTTTACCCCTGCTGACTTCAGAATTTGGAAGAGAGTATTCCAGTCAACATTGTCAAATGCTTTCTCCAAATCTACAAAAGCTAAAAATGTAGGTTTGCCTTTCCTTAATCTATCTTCTAAGATAAGACGTAAGGTAAGTATTGCCTCCCGGGTTTCTACGTTCCTCCTGAATCCAAACTGATCTTCCCCGAGGTCAGCTTCTACCAGCTTTTCCATTCTCCTGTAGATAATTCGTGTTAAAATTTTGCAACCATGACTTATCAAACTGATGGTTCTGTAATTTTCACACCTGTCTGCGCCTGATTTCTTTGGAATGGGGATTATTACATTTTTCTTAAAGTCTGAGGATATTTCGCCTGTCTCATACATCCTACACACCAGTTCAAATAGTTTTGTCATGGCTGGCTCTCCCAGAGACTTTAGTAGCTCTGAGGGTATGTCATCTACTCCTGGGGCCTTGTTCCGACCTAGGTCTTTCAGGGCTCTGTCAAATTCACCTCTCAGTATAGTATCTCCTATTTCATCTTGATCTACTTCCTCTTCCCTTCCTACAACATCGTCTCTAAGTTCATTTCCTTTGTAGAGCTGCTCTATGTACTCTTTCCAGCTTTCAGCTTTCCCTTCTTTGCTGAGAACTGGTTTCCCATCTGAGTTCTTGATATTCGTAGAATTACTTTTCTTGTCCCCAAATGTGTCTTTTATTTTTCTGTAGGCGGTATCTATTTTCCCCCTTCTTATACATTCTTCTACAGATTTGCATTTGGCTTCTAGCCACTCCTGCTTAGCCATTTTGCACTTCCTGTCAATCTCACTTTTTAGTCGTCTGTACTCCATTTTGCCTGTTTCATTTACTGCATTTTTATATTTTCTCCTTTCATCAATTAAATTTAGTATTTCCTGTGTTATCCAAGGATTTTTTGTTGGTCTTGCCTTTCTACCTATTTTGTCTTCCGCTGCCTTCACTATTTCATCTCTCAATGCTACCCATTCCTCTTCTGCTGTTTTATTTCCCCCTGTTTCTGTCAATTGTTGCCTAAAGCTCCCTCTGAAATTCACCAGAACTTCACGTTCCTTCAATTTATCTAGGTCCCATCTCCTTATTTTCCTACCTTTCTGCAGTTTTTTCAGTTTCAGCCTACAGTTCATGACTAACAAGTTATGGTCAGAGTCTATATCTGCCCCTGGGTATGTCTTACAGTTTATAACCTGGTTCCGGAATCTATGTTTTACCATTATAAAATCTATCTGATACCTTCCAGTGTCTCCTGGTCTCTTCCAAGTATACAACCTTCTTTTGTGATTCTTAAACCACGTGTTTGTTACAATTAAATCATGTTCCGTGCAAAATTCTACCAGGCGACTTCCTCTTTCATTCCTTCTGCCCAGTCCATATTCACCTACTATTTTTCCTTCTCTTCCTTTTCCTACTACCGAATTCCAGTCTCCCATTACAATTAAGTTTTCCTCTCCCTTAACTGTCTGAATAATTTCCTTTAGCTCCTCATATATTTCTTCGATCTCCTCATCATCGGCAGAGCTAGTTGGCATATAAACCTGTACTACAGTTGTCGGTGTTGGCTTCGTATCTATCTTGACAATGATAATGCGATCACTGTGCTGCTTATAGTAGTTTACCCGCATTCTTATTTTCTTATTCATTATCAGTCCTACTCCTGTGATACCCCCAACTGCTTTTGTATTTATAATCCTGTACTCACCTGACCAGAAATCCTGTTCATCCTGCCACCGAACTTCACTAATCCCCACTATATCTAACTTCAACCTATCCATTTCCCTTTTTAAATTTTCTAATTTTCCTACCCGATTAAGGGATCTAACATTCCACGCTCCGATCCGTAGAATGCCAGTATTGTCTTTCCTGATGATAACATCCTCCTGAGTAGTCCCCGCCCGGAGATCCGAATGGGGGACTATTTTACCTCCGGAATATTTTACCCGAGAGGATGCCATCATCATGTTTTCATACAGTAGAGCTGCATGTCCTCGGGAAAAGTAACGGCTGTAGTTTCCCCTTGCTTTCAGCCGTTCGCAGTAACCTTGTGGCAAAGCCACATTAGCTGATCTTACAAGGACAGCTCAGTCAATCATCCAGACTGTTGCCCCTATAACTACTGAAAAGGCTGCTGCCCCTCTTCAGGAACCACACGTTTGTCTGGCCTCTCCACAGATACCCCTCCGCTGTGGTTGCACCTACGGTACGGCTATCTGCATCATTGAGGTACGCAAACCACCCCACCTCGGCAATGTGTGTGGTTCATGGGGGTGGTGAAACAGATGATGACACACAAAAGATGTAATTACTAAATGTCTTTTCCAAAGCTGTTTCACAGAGGAAGATTGCACTATAGTTCCTCCATGAAACCATCACACAAACCACAAATTGGTAGCTATTGAAATAAATGTCAGCAGTATAGAAAGAACAGAAGAAAGGCCATTGGACCTGATGGGATACCAATTCGATTTTACACAAAATATGCTAAGGAAATTGTCCCCCTTCTAGCAGCAGTGTAGTAAAAGTTTCTAGAGGAGCAAAGCATTTCTAAGGATTGGAAAAAAGCACAGGTCATTCCCCTTTTCAAGTAGGGTTGTCGATCTGAAGTGCAAAACTATATGCCAATATCTCTTCACATAGTCAGTTGTAGAATTTTGTAACACTTTTGTGTTTGAATATTATGACATTTCTGAAGACCGGAAATCTCCTTTGTAGGAATCAACATGGTTTCCAAAAGCAATAATCATGTGAAACCCAGCTCTAGCTATGCATCCACCAGATTCAGAGGGCAGTAGATACAGAATCCCAGGTAGAGGAAGTGTTTCTTGACTTCCACAAGGCAACTGATGCTGTTCCGCACCATTGCCTGATGAAAAAAATGCGAGCACATGGAATAGCAGTTCAACTCTGTGCCTGGATTGAGGTGTTTCTAGCTAACAGAATGCAGCACATCATTCTCAATGGTGAGAAGTCTTCAGGTGTGGAAGTGATTTCAGGCATGCCCCAGTGGAGTTTTGTATTACCATTGCTTTTCACAAAATTTATGTTGTATATATGATCTTGTAAATATCTTTGGATGTTCAATGAGGCACTTTGTAGCTCAAGAAGTCGCAACACTGGAAAAGGGTAGTGAACTGCAGGATGATCTGCAGCATTACGGCATATGGTGCAAGGAATGACAATTGAACCTCAACATAAACAGTGTCAAGTGCTGCATTTACATGGAAAGAAAAATCCTGTATTATGTAATAACAGGGCAAACACTGGAAGCAGTTTTTTCCGTAACATGTGGAATTAGAGATTTAAAATGGAACTACCTTATAAAATTAATCTTGAGTATGGCAAGAGTCATATTGAGATTTATAGGAAGAACCCTCAGGAAGTGTAGTCAGTCAACAAAGGACGTAGGTTACAAAACTCTTAGGTGCTCGAGAATTGCTCACGATTGTGGTATCCGTACATGGTAAGGTTGATAAAGGACGTAGAAAAGACCCAACAGAGAGCAGCAGGCTTTGTTAGGGGCTCATTTAAAAAGCACCAGAGTGTCACATAGATAATTAGGAAACTCCAGTGGCAGACACTGCAAGAGAGATGTTTTATATAGTGCTACAGGCTTTTGTCAAAGCTCAGAGACACACATTTCTCTGAGAGATAACCAGTATATTGCTTACTCCTATGTATATCTCATGAAACAATTACAAAGATAAAATAAGAGGGATTAGGGCAAGGAGGAAGTGGAAAAGCTAAACAAAGTATCCTCTGTATCACATTGTGAGGTAGCTTGCAGAGTGGAATTAATAGTAGATGTAGAACCCTTGCATACGGAATACAATATCTGTTTCCATTCAGCTATGTTTCATATTATGTCATAAATTGACCGAAGCTATATGTCACAAAGAGCAGTATTATACTACTACTTTCTGTTGTTACAAAAGATAAAAAATAGAATTAAGGTTGTTTTACAACTGCATTCCACTAGTAATATTTTGTGAGCCATGTTGTTCTGTGTAAAATACTTACAATTTAATTGAGGTATAGAAAGAGGCATAAACAAAAAATCATCTCTGTAGAAAAAAGTTAGGGATGGAATAATTTATCACAACTACATGTTAAAGAAATAAAAAAATATTGACTGTCGCTTATCTAACAACAGTGTCATGTCTAACACACTTCACAAAATATATAAGAAACAAAAAAAGTTTAATTACTACTGATTTGCTGAATATGTAATAAATTTGATTCAGGTAAAAATTGTTGATACACTGACAATGTGAGGCATTTTATCAGATTGTCATCACACAGGTTGACACGTAATCATGAATTATTTTATTTCATTATTGAAAAAAATCTTTCAGACTCGTAAGTCGAGTCAAACGTCGAGGTAATGTTTGCAGTCTCATTGTGAAGATGTGGATGCTCTTAATGTCATAGAATTTGTCTTCCATTCATAAACTACACTGAAAATCAATCAGGTCCACCTGCAAATTGGTGGGGGCACTGCAGCCAGTATTACTTTGTTCACAATTCAAGAGAAAGAAATAATACATAATGTGTTACTCGATATAGAGGTGGGTGGTACAAGAGAGGGCTGTTACATCAGAAATGGTCAACAATTTTTTTGTCAGAAGAAATTCAATGTGACACTCTCGACAGTATTAAGCAGGTACATGAATTTCACTACTGCATCATAACACTTTCTAAAAGAAAGTGGTTCAGTTGAATACTCCATCTCCCCAGAGCAGTCGCTGGGTCACAGGCACCATAACAAAAAAGTTCCAGAGTCTTCAGCTGGATTACAAACACCTTCTGGAGTATAGCTTTCATTGTACAAGATTGGAAAAATGTGTTCCCCCCCCCCCAACCCCCTCGGTTATCCCAAATGAACAGTTTTTTGGCACATGTAGCTAGCATAGACGGCATTGTCCCTATGGACAAGTACGTCAGTCATTGTCAACTTGCTGGTCCCCAAGAGCCTGAAGAAGCTAGTCTGTTTTTGGACTAAATCTCTCGTATAATGAGTTAATTTTCCACGCCTGCACACATCTGCACCTATTAACTGATATCTTTGAAGTATCGTCAAATTTATGTAGACTATGAACTGTTGACAGCATTTTCAGTTCCTAGAGCCAAGTTTGGCTTACTTTACAGACAACCCTGGATACTGATGGTCTCCACTGTGTTTTTGTTGGTTCAGAATCGAGATTACGCTGAGAAGTCCATTGCTTATGTGCCAGTTGTTTTCTGTGGTTCAGCTTAACTACTCACAGTTGGAGGAAGTGGTGTTGACAGTTTTTTGCATTAAAAATTTTATGGATCAAAATTCTTACTCATCAGCCAGCCACAAACCCCTGTTTTCTAATTTTACTCCCACTCTAAAATACAAGATTGGACTGTGCAGAGGTATGACCTCTCCCTCATTAATTATTACTATGGCTTTCATTACTAGTCCCTCAACCAGTGTGGAAATGCATATGTACTTTCACAGTTGCTGCCAGGGCACACTCCATAGTTTGATTGACAGTATGCTCTCATTTTACATTGGATGTTATCGAGCAGAGGACATTGGTAGGTTTTCCTTTGAAGCTACAATAGGCCGCGGCAGCCACATTTTAGCAGTCAGGGTTCTCCCTGTCAGGAGCAGATTTGATAAGGTGTGTGGTTTTAATTTTTTTTCTTTCCACAGGATCTGCTCAATATTTTCCTGCAGTTTCTTATGGTTGCCACAGAGGAATGAAATTGATTGGCTGTCACAATTACATTCTTCTTCGTACACTTCACTTGCAGCATGTGTCACTTTGGGCTATGAAAAAATCTTCCAGACTCATTAGTTGAGTCAAACATCAAGGGAATTCAGACTTTTGTATGTGCAAAAGCATTCAATGCCTCAAATCACCCAGTGTCAAATTCAGATGTTGATCACTTAGTGTGCACGTTCAAAGTCCAAAAGATAATGGCAGTACTGGCCTCTCCATGCGCCGATGCATTATCTAGCTTCCTGGTGTCCTACAGGGTGCCGCTAGTTAATGGGTGCAGTCCAACAGAACGATTCAATGGTCATCAGCCTTGTAGTCTGTAGAATTAGTTGTACCCAGCGTTAGATCCCACAGCCCAAAAGGGATTACATATTGTGAACACCAGCAGAGGTGGCTTTGGGTGTTGTTGTGTTGAGTCACAAGGGTAAGCAACTGTGTGTGGTAGATGTTGGCAGGGGGCAGTTTGACCCCCCCCCCCGCCCCCCCCCCCCATGTGAATCAGCTGCACCCGTGCACTGGGGAACAGCGAAAGTCAAGGTCACTCATGCAGGAACAGTGACAGGACCTCCAAATCGTGCAGCTGTTCAAGACCTCTGCTATCTCTCCTTCAATGGCTGCCTAGACTTCCACTAAAGCTTCCAGCTGGACCGACAGAGCTGAAACCTGTGGAATATGACATTCTGCCCTGTGACCCAGAGCTGTCCTCAGTCCATGCCAGAGGATGTGGCTCCATCACTGCTGTTATCAACAAATCAGGTAGGACCTCAGTATCTGCATGTCAGTCAGCAACTAAGATCACCACTGCTCTCTCCATTTCTGCTATCAAGGTCATGGCCCAAACTGGGACATTTCCAACCTTACTTGGTCTATTCAGGGAGCGAGGGATTTACTATCCCCGCCAGAAGACAGCCTAGTGGGAGAAGAGCTGGTGTGACTAGAATGACAATCAAATGCTGAAATCTGCCAGGATGTACATCAGAAGTGCATGTGGTTGCCGGGGCAGAACTAAGGCCGGCTGGGCAATATCGTGTATGTGGGCAAGTGCAATGGACCACGCCGTAAGAAATCAAAGTAGTGTATTACTGTGAGGGCCATGGTCATTTGAAGAAGAGTTCTCCACCCACTGGGGCATGTTTGTCCGTAAGTTATCAACATGGTTTCAGACACTCGGCTTTCCTCAAATTGACTCCCACAGCATAGGACATTTTTCACATGTTTTGTGACTGCCGATTAGACCCACTGAACTGAATTGCTGCCTAACATCTGTTGAGTACATCTGCTACTGCTAACACTGATAGGTACAAACAATCACTTTTGTTAAATAAAAAAAATATGTGTAGCAGTTTGTAATCTAGCCAGTGCCTCACATTGAAATGAGAATATAACATTTTCAGTTTTTAAGCCACTTCAGAAAACGAACTTTACATTAGACAGTAAATTATGGGAACTGAAATGATCAATTACCATTGAATATACAGCCTTTTCAATAACTTTAGCAAAAACTGTTGCCATGGAAATATGTCTAAAGTTGTCTACATTATTCTTTTCTCCTTTTTTATAATGTGGTTTCACTACTGATTACTTAAATCTGTCAGGAAACTGACCATTCACAAAGAAAAAATTACAAATATAGGATAACAGAGGTGGTAAAATACTTAAGTATTCTACTAGATACACCATCATATAACTAAGAGTCCATAGTATTTGGTGATTTAATTATTGACTCAATCCCTCCCTTGTTAGTATCACCAAGTATTATTTCAAGTGTTGGTCTCAAAATGTTATTTGCTAAGAGGGTTACATGATTACCTGATGATTCACCTGATCTATTCAGAAAGTGATTATTAAATTCTCTTGGTTGCACATTGATGAAGTACCAGAATATGAATCCGAAGGATGTGGGTTCAGTCTCCACTTAGTCCTAGGATTTTTATCTGTCACTTTTAACATATGTCACCTTTGGCAATGTTGTTCAGGTGAAAAATGCCGAGTTGCATCTTGGCGTGGAACCCACATTAAACTGTAGGTCCCCCTATAACTGAGTCAGTGCATAGGTCTGAAGATGGCATCGACATATCACCTCCAATCAGAAATATGCTTAGTAAAGCACTGTTGTGTTTAAACCAATCCTTTTCTTTTTTCTGTTATCTAATGTATCAGTAACAGAAAAATTTTCATATGCACAGACTACATATCCTTAACTTAATGTTGCTGATCAGATACTTCCTTTACGACTGAGAAAATGGTTTTAAATTTTTTCCTGAAAATTAGCTATTCTTTTTGTGTACCAAATACCTTTTTTCTTCTTAATGACATTTTTCTGACCCTTAAAATACTGTTTGTAACATGCTACTGCAGATTGATTCTAACTGCTGCAAACATTTTGATACAATTCCCACTTTGTACTACACAGTATTCTTATTCCTTTTGTCAGCCAACCAGGCTGCCTGTTAGTGGTCGTACCTTGTTTTGAACATACTAATGGAAAGCAGGTATCAAAGAGCCTGAGAACTGTGCTAAGGAAAGCATTATATTTATCAGCACTATAAACAAACTGTCAATATTGTTACATATTTAGATTTAAAAGGTCCATATTGCAACTGGATTAGCTTTTCTAAGTAGTTCATAATTATTGTGTTTGATCTCAAGAACCTTTGAGTTAAAATTTTTTGAAACAGCTGTGAGTGGTGTCACATTACCTAGGGACATGGCTGCTGTGGCCTCGTTGGTAGGAGGTGGTTGTGGTGTTATGCAGACCAGAGGGGATACTTCCCTTGGCACCTGGTTTGTCTGTGGCAACAGTGGTTAAGGGTGGCGCACCACCACCCCATCACAGGTCAGAACTTGACAAAGGTGTCGACCTCGCAAACTGTGATCCACAGTGGGAATCCATTTAAGCCAGGGCCATACCGAGGAGAAGGTCATGTATCATTAACACGAGGAGAGGAAGGCTGAAAAAGATGGAGGATGGTGTGAGGATGACATCCTTGTCACAGTTCTATGGGGCTTTTATTCCGTATGGGAGTGAACCAATATGAACTCGAGAAGTGCATTGAATTCTCTATAGTGCAAGAACCTTCAACATGTTTCTGCATTTGAACCTTGAAAGTGCAGGCCATCCTCTACATTTCACCATTAGACTGAGGATCAACTGGAGTAGTCTGGACACGGTTTATGCCCTGCCGAGTACAAAAGTCCTTAAAAGTTTAGGAGGCACACTGAGGGCCATTCTGTGACACGATTGTAGAGGGTAGTCCTTCAGTAGCAAAACTATGGGACAGAGCCTGACTAGTGCCCTCGGGGATGTGGGCGCACAGCAAACTACGTAAGGAAATGTTGAGAAGGCATCAGTAACTATCAGCCAGTAAGAAGAGAAGAAGGGGTCCACAAAATCAACATCATTGTGCTCCAAAGGATTCTGAGAGTCAGGCCACATCGAGAGAGTTGAGTGCGGAGCTGTCTGATTTTGAGCGCACAGTGAACATGCCACAACCATACGAACAATGTCATTATCAATGCCAGACTAGAACATGGGACTACATGTGAAAGATTTGGTGCAAGTGACCCCCAGTGCCCGTGATGAAATAACCAAAAGAGAGGCCAGCGAAGAGTGGCCGAAACGACCATCTGGGAAGCAGAGCTGTCTGTAGCCGAGAGCGAAACAGACACAGGAAGGACGTAGTGCAGAGAAAGTAATTGCGCAAGGGATCTGAAGACTTGTCCAGAGGTCACTCCGGAGCATGATAGACATGAGGAGAAAGCCATGACAAAAACAAAAACAAAGCTTTACATATGTTTGCATCAAAGACCTCGAATGCTAGAAAACGTTGCCATAGCCACTTCTCATAAGCGTACCAGTCTTCAGTCGAGTCTTAATGCTGAGGAAACAGGGGCGGCAATGTTGATGGTGCAGATATCCGTGTAGACAGTGTGGTGGAAAGTGACGTGATAACACATGTAAATGCCCTCTGCTGCTCAGGAAGAGCCCGTATCACAGCCTCGGTATCCATAAGCCTGGAAGAAAAACACTGGTGAGTGAAACACAAATACAAAATCGTGGAACTCGTGGCCAACTAACAGTGTAGCACACAACATTATACAAAGGGTCACTACTCTATGAACTTGCATATCGTGCTTTGAAGGTGCTCATCATGAGAAGGTTCAACCTAAAACTGCCACTGCAGCCGTGCATGCCTCGGCTATGCTTGTTCCTCTCCGCTAGGTGCCGTGACGGTAACCTTCTTGACATTACGCGAGGCATTTGTTGGGCACATTTAATATTGTCAGCGGGTTTTGAATTAGTCCGTGTCACAGATGATAGTGCTTTGTAGCAGTATGAACAAAATTTTGTCAGTGGTTGTACTGCTGTTCCCTTGCACTCTTACTGTAAATAATGCTGTTTGTAGCAGATGATCATTATTACAGAGTTCTGTAAGCATAAGTTTTTTTACACAAATTTTTTATACTCCATAGAAAATGAACATAGAACCCTCTCTAACTTCAGTGGAAATGTTTCAAAATCAGAGGCAGGAGACCAATAAATAACAAAAATTAGTAGTATAGCTCTACTGGAATCAACCTCTCCTTAACACCACTTAAATATTTGTTCATTACAGTATTTAAAAACATGAATGGACAAAAAATGTAATAAAGTTTCTCACGTACTTGGCAACACCAACACACGGCAAAGAACTTCTGGAAAAACAGACGGCTAGACACTCTGGTGATAGAAGCTTCTGAATTGTACATCATTTAAGAAGTGCTCTGAAATTGCAGTAACATCAGAGTTGACATCTATAAGCAGTTCACTAACTTTGTCTCTAATACCTTGTACATTTTGATGCAATACGCTAAATCCTCTATTACTGTGACGTGTGACACTTGCAGAAAGTGTTTCCTTTGTTAGAGGGACTTCCTTTAAGCAGGAATACCTATCAGCTGACTGAACTCTAAAAAAAGTGCAGCTCTAACACCCACCATTACAGGAATTTTCCAATGAGTGATTCCCCCACCCTTCACTGCGCTCTTGCCTATAAGCTTTGCCAACCACCCCTTCCATACCTAAACCTGACCTAGTGATAGACTCAACTGGTACCAATGACATGTGAGCCATACCCTCTGCCATCAGTGCCTCCTCAATACACCTGACAGCTGTATCAAGATTAGACTGGTACAGTTAATTAGTATATTGATAACTGGACTATGTCATCATGTGGTTGTATAAATTCTACTTTCTGTTTAACCTCAATTTAAAAAAAAAAAAAGTTTTTTCTTGTTTTACATGACCACATTGAAGTTTCAGGAAGGATTCAACAATAATTATATTTTTGAGGAGGATAGGTTGCTTACTCGTGACAGAGATGTTTCACGAGTTGCAGAAAGGCACAAATAGGGCGGAAGGAAGGGAAGGGACTGAAATGCATGATGGGATGGGAGACAAATGTAAGGATAGTGCGTGGGCAGGGAAGCAGAGGGAAGGTTGATGGAGGCAGGAACTAGCAAAGTTTTACGCCTGGGGGATTGTGGGAGCCAACTCTCATGTTGTATTCTATTATTTGTGCCTTTTTGCAGCTCATCGGATGTCTGTCACAAGTAAGTAACCTATCCTTCTCAGAAATATTGTTAACCACATTGTAGAATTTATATGAACAGATGATGATGGCTTGGTCCATCAAAACCGGTCGGCAATAAATTATTCAATCATACTACAATCTTGGCGTTTTCCTTTTGAAGATAATTAATCGATGCAGATTGCCTCCATCCTGTGATGTCAAGTAATGTCAACTTCCTGCAATGGCTGGTCTACACCTCTGCCATGCAAGCTATCTAACAGTAGATTCTTCTTCTTTCTATTAGGCTTCGTTACTGTTTCAGGTTTCCTAATAGCTGAGGTTGCTGCATGTTACCTACACTGAAAGCTACAGCAGGCTCCTGTCCACTTAACCGTGACAGTGAAATCTATTGTTAACACACAAAATGCAACTCTCTGAAAACCACTTCCTCCTGGCTACCTTTTTGCCAACTGCCAGTTTCCATTCCCTAGCTACACCTTTCCCCCCTCCAACTATCTGTGTGGACAAGGTCGGTGTCTGTCAGAAGCAATGGACCTGGCAGTCCATTATGACACACTTGCAACCAGTTGGACCTTCACACTCACTGGCTGCTGCCTCCGATGTGCCCATTGTCATTTTGCCTGCAACCGAGGAATAGGACGATAGCAATAGTAGTCCCGTGACTGCTGCTGCAGACATTTTGGAATATGAACTGGTACCCTCCTTTTCCACTCACTACTGGCCAATTGCAGCAGACCATCCATTACCCGAGCTTCCTTAATCTACAGCCCCTCCAGTCATTCCAAATGCAATGGTCTTCTCTATTTCAGTGATCAATTTGCAGCTGGGGAATCTTGCACACTCTAGAGTTTTGAGATGGAAGTTACAGCACACACTTCGCCATTTTTGTCCATACATGGCCTTTTTTGGGGTGGGGCGGGGGGGGGGGGATTTAGTTTCTCCGACAGCAGACATTTGAAGTATCTGGCCAGATGGAAAGGGGAGAAGTTGCATTATTTCCACATGTATCATAACAACATGCAACCATATTCAGTTTTCTGTGGAGAAAATGCATCATTCCTTTATATTATATTCTGCAACAAACTTGACGTAGAATTAGGAGAACAGACCAGCACCATGCACAAAAAGGCAGATATACACATAGTAGTAACTAAGGCATACCAAATTGAAGATCTTCGCAACTTAAAACAACAATTATGATCTACATCTGCATCCATACTCCGCACGCCACCCGACAGTGTGTGGCAGAGGGTACCTTAAGTACCACTGTCGGTTCTCCCTCCTATTCCAGTCACATATTTTTCGCGGAAAGAAAGATTGTCGATATGTCTCTGTGTGGGCTCTAATCTCTCTGATTTTATCCTCGTGAGCTCTTCACGAGATAAATGTAGGAGGGAGCAATGTACTGCTAGACTCGTCGTCGTTGAAGGCATTTTCCCGAAACTTCAACAAAAACCCGTATTGAGCGACAGAGCGTCTCTCCTGCAGAGTCTTCCACTGTATTTTATTGATCATCTCCATAACGCATTCACAATTACTAAATGATCCTGTACCGAAGGGCACTGCTCTCCGTTGGATCTTCTCTACTTCCTCTATCAACCCCACCTGATACGGATCCCACACCGGTGAGCAGTATTCAAGCAATGGGCGAACAAGTGTACTGCAACCTACTACCTTTGTTTTCGGACTGCATTTCCTTAGGATTCTTCCAATGAATCTACGTCTGGCATCTGCTTTACCGACGAATGATTTTATATGGTCGTTCCCTTTTAAATCACTCCTAATGCCTACTCCCAGATAAGTTATGGAATTAACTGCTTCCAGTTGCTGACCTGCTATAGTGTAGCTAAATGGTAAAGGATCATTCTTTCATTGTATTTGTAGCATGTTACACTTCTCTACATTGAGATTCAATTGCCATTCCCTGTACCATGCGTCAATTTGATGCAGTTCCTCCTGCATTTCAATACAATTTTCCATTGTCACAGCCCCGCAGTATACTACAGCATCACCCACAAAAAGCCTCAGTGAACTTCCGATGTTATCCACAAGGTCATTTATATATATCGTGAACAGCAACAGACCCACAACACTCCCTTGTGGCACACCTGACATCACTCTTTCTACTTCAGAAGACTTCTCTCCATTGAGAATGAAATGCTGCATTCTGTTATCTAGGAACTCCTCAATCCAATCACACAACTGGTCTGATAGACCATATGCTCTTGATTTGATTTGATTTGATTTTTCCAGGGAAGCCAAAACAATCTTGGTCCAACCTGCCACTGCCCGCACCGAAACAAAGTTTATTGTGTGGTATCGCTCCCTGTATATCTAGTAAAGCCAACCACTGCCCTTGAATAGTGCAAGGAGTCCCTTTACCAGTTCTTTATTAGACACAATTTCTTCGGGTCTGGTTGTCCCAAATGTTCTGTGCCTTTTACTCTCCAATACAATGCATTCGAAGATTAGATGTGATACAGTTTCATCACCGTCATCACAGATCCTACATTTAGGGTCCTCTTCTGTTATTCCCATTGTATGTAGGTATTTTTTGAAATTCCCATGGCCTGTCAGCAGTCCAACCATGAGTCTAATCTCTCTCCTGTTCAGGCCCAGGATTGCAGAGCTTCTTTTAAAACATGGCTTTGGCATCATTGCCTTGCCATGTTTTTGATGGTAGACTTTGGTCCAATATTCTACGTGCTGTCTTCTGAGCCAGTTACGTATCTCCAATTTGATCATTGCCTTGGTGATTGTCAGGACAGGTTTCGGTCCAATAAATGGAGTCTCTGCCCACATCCTGGCTAATCTGTCAGCATGTTCGTTGCCACTGATCCCCGAGTGGCCAGGGACCCACAATAGGTTTACTCTATTGCTTTCCCCTAGCTCCACCAGAACCCTGTGACATTCTGCAATAATTTTAGACCTTGTTGCAGGAGCTGCCAGTGATCTCAGGGCTGCCTGGCTGTCTGAATAGATGTAGATGCTACGATCTTTGTAGCACCTACGCAAATTCTCCTCCACACACGCCCTGATGGCAGTGATTTCGGCCTGGAATACTGAGGCCAGTTTCCCTAGAGCGATGACGCCCTCCAGTCTTGACTGCACCCCGTATACCGCGGGCCCAACGCCTTGGTCTGATTTCGACCCGTCAGTGAACCAGACAATATCCTCCGTACAGTGTCGAACTATTGTCTCCCACTGCTTCCTACTTCCAATTGTTATACTGAAAGGCTTATTGAAGCAGTATGGGGTTATAATATAGTCGGCTGGCATTTCCCCAATGTTTCCTATATTTACCTCACTCACTATTTTAGTGTGTGATTCTGGATATCCCAAAGAGTTCCAGTTGTTACCAGTTTTGAGTCTGTAGGCACCAGCTGCTGCCTCCATCTTGACCCAAAGGTGTAATGGGGGCATATCCAGAATGGTTTCCATCCCAGCAGTTGGTGTGCTGCTAATTCCGCCTGTTATGGCTAAGCAGGCTAGTCTCTGCACCTTACTGAGCTCCTTAGCAGCAACTCGCTGTTCTACCTTCTTCCACTACACGACCGCCCCATAGGTGATCCTGGGTCTAATCACTGTGGTGTATATCCAGTGCATACCCTTGGGGCTCAGGCCCCAATTTTTGCCACAAGCTCTCCTGGTACTCACAAGAGTACCTTTTGCCTTGGAGCAAATATTCCTAATGTGAGGGGTCCATGTCAGTTTCTCATCTAGGGTAACCCCTAGATATTTCACTGTGCCCTTCACAGGTAACGCTTCATTGAAAAGCTTCAGATTCCAACTTGAGTGTTGGATATGTTTCCTTGTGAATGGTACAACAACAGTCTTCTTAGGACTAATCCCCAGATCCTGTTTTCTGCACCAGTCTTGCACAATGTCCAAGGCACATTGTGCCATATTCTTCACTGTATCAGCAAATTTGCCAAGTATTACTATGACAAGATCATCTGCGTATCCTTGGCAAAAGTACCGCCTAGAGTTTAATTCTCCAATGAGATCATTCACCACTAGATTCCACAATAAATGGGAAAGAACTCCTCCTTGCGGGCAACCCCTAGTGGTGTTGATTACCATTTTTTCATTCATCATGGTAGCCTCTACCTTTCTTCTACTGAGCATGGCCCTAGTCCACCTACATATAGTGGTCCCTAGGTCATGCACCTTTGCTGTCCTAACCATGGAATCGAAGGTCGTGTTGCTAAAAGCCCCCTCGATGTCCAGGAAGATACAGAGGACTATCTCCTGAAAGTGTAGTGCTTTCTCCACCTTCCCAACAAGTTGGTGGAGAGCTGTCTCACATGATTTACCTGGTTGATATGCCTGTTGGTTTGAATGTAGAGGAGCCCTACTTAACCTCCTTTCTCCAACATGCACATTAACCAGCTTTTCCAATGTCTTAAGAATGGAGGAGGACAGGCTGATTGGTCTCATATCCTTGGCCTTGTTATGATCAATTCTCCCTGGCTTTGGAATGAAGACAACCTTCACTGCTCTCCAGGCATTGGGAATGATTCCTGCTGCTAGGCTAACCCTGAATATCTTGCATAGGACTCTAATAAGATTTTCTCCCGCTTGTTGCAGGAGAGCTGGAAAGATTCCATCGGGGTCAGGTGACTTGAACGGTTGAAATGTTCCCACCGCCCATCGGACCTTACTGAAATCGACACACTCCTTGGCCAGATCCCAGTCCTCTTTGCGAATACCTGAGAACCGTTGTCTCTCAGGAATCGCTTTCTGGTCTGAGTTATCCCCCAGAGTATATTGAGGAAAGTGAGTCTTGAGGAGCAGTTCCAGCGTTTCATGTGCTGTCTTTGTATACTCCCCATCCTCCTTCCTCAATGTTCCTCCTGGATTAGTTGGTACCCTAGTGAGGATTTTATGAAGTCTCGCTTGAGCAGCCATGCCCTCCACTTCCTCACAGAATACCTTCCAGGATGCCTCCTTTGCCTGTCTGATGGCAAGGTTGTAATTGACAAGGACCTCACGATATTTTGCCCATTGTCCTTTGCGCCTCGCAAGGTTAAACAGTCTTCGTACCTGTTTCCTTTGCATTTCCAGGTTATTATTCCACCAGGGCGCACTCCTATTTGTGCACTTCTTGGTGATTGAGCAGTTGCCCTGGTATGAGGTCACTATAGCAGAGGTTACGGCCTCTGCTACTTCCTCAAACTCTGCTGGATTCCTTATCTAAGTTTTAATTTCCGATAGGCTGAAGTCGAGGTCTCTCCTATATGTCTCCCAGTCCGTTTTCCTGGGATTCCTATAGGTCATGGTCTGTCTGGTTCCCATTTCAACCTTGAATTTAATATACGTGTGAACTGATGAGAATGGCTCCAGGACCACATGCCACTGTTTGACATAACTTCCCATCATCATGGAACCAAAAGTTATGTCATTGACTTCTTCCCTTCTGCTATTCCTGAATGTAGGTTCATCACCCCTATTCAGGATCTCCAAGTTGTTAGATAGGAGAAATTCAAGAAGGTGCTCACCTCTACTGTTGGTGTTCTTGCTGCCCCATTATAGATTGAAGGCATTGGCTCACATCCCATCAACAGTTCGTCACCTTGCCGATGGCAGGCTTCCGTCAGTCTCCTCTCTTCCAAAGGAGGAGGAGAGCTGTCTTCGTAAGGAAGGTATGCTGAGGCCAAAACAATTTCCCTCTTGATACCTTCCTCACGTTGCTGCATCCTGATGGTCACCAGGTCCCTGGAACAAAAATCCATCATTGGTATGAAAGGTATTCCATTTCTAACATAAATGCATGTTCTGGAGTTTTTTTAGATTTCTGGCATAAATCAGCTTACCTCCAGTACCACCGAGGCCCGATACACTTCCTTTGTATAAATAGGGTTCTTGTTTCAGGGCCACGTCCACCTCCTGTCTCCCCAGGCGACGGCTCAGGGCAGCAGTGGCCCCTTTACTGTGCTGCAAATTTATCTGCAGCACTTCCAGTCCCCATCTTGCTGCCATTATTGCCTTTAAGGTCTTTGATTACCCTGACGGCGACCTGCGAGAACCCTAAATACAGTTTCAGGCCTTGCTCTCGCATTGCCTTCAGGGACTTCTCTCTGACCTCCACCACCAGGGTACGTCCTTCCGGAACGGCCTTTTTGTTAATTACCCTCCAATCCTCTGTCGAGACTTTTGGGTTCTGGACCCTTATTGTCTCGAACAGAGTCTTTGGAGGGACGTCCTTAAGGATCTTTGGTACCCATATTGATACCTTTGCGGTCTTCAGGAGTTCGGTTGCTGTCTTGACCAGCAGCTTCGCATCCTCCCACGGGGATATCATCGGCCATTCTGCAGTGTGCTCCCCCTCGCAGACAAAAATAAGGGCACCGCGATCTAGATAGACCCTACTGAATTTGGGTCCTGGATCAGCGCCCCCCCCCCAATCTCTTCAAAGAGGGCCATCTGCACGAGCTCCTCCTCCTGCGAGGTGATGCTTACCAGTTGGTATCCTTCTTGGACAACCGCCGTTCTAAAGACCAAGACTGCAGTACTATAGGTCTGTTTCCCTATTTCCTGCCTCAGCCTTTTAGGATCACGCTTGTCCAGAGAGGAGGGAGTCTTAGATTCCTCCGTAACCCTCTTGCCACCTTTCTTGGACGTCGAGGGGGTCTGTGTATCCCCTTCGACTTGAGGCAGTTTCTTTTTGGAGGTCTTGGGCTCAAGCCCTTTTGATTCCCTCCATTTATGCTTAGCAAGCCATTCTTTTCCTTCCTTTTGCTTCTGTTCCTTGAGAAGTTTCCTCCTCTGAGCCCCAGACAAGGCCTTAATCCTAATCTGGTCCAACTTCTCTGTTACAGTTCCCACTTCTTGCTCAGGTCTAGACCCTGATTCAGAAGTAAGAGTGCACTCCATCGGTCCTGATCCCGATGTATGAGTATCTGAGATCTCAGATTGCCCCTCAGATTCTTTTAAAATGCTTTCTTTCTCTGTGTTCATCTTAGTCCCACGAGATTTTGGAATTTATATGGTCCACACCACGATAACCCCATGCGGTGCAAGGCTACTTACTCAGGGAGGTCGCCCGGTATCCCTGAGGCTCCGTTCGAGACACATCCACCCATGTGCCACGAACCCCTCGGCATGGATCGCATCACACCTTGGGTTGGGAAAGGAATTGGGAAAGGACTGGGAGAGGATAAGGAAGACGGGACGTTGTGGGACACGCTTGGTCTGATCCATCAGCTGAGGCCTTTCCGGCAGTAGGTTCTCTACCTTCTGTATAGCCCTCTGCTTCACACGGATACGCAAGCCTCTCCACCCGCACGGACAGTGCTTCGTCAAGGTGGTGTCCCCAGGAGAGGGACCATGTGCTCTTACTTTATTCATTAAATGACTGGGGAAACTGTATCTTTTTTTCGCCTTGTGGAAGTCAAGAAATACGGCATCTACCTGAGAACCCGTGTCTGTGGCCCTCTGAGTCTCGTGGACAAATAGCGCGAGCTAGGTTTCACACGATCACCTTTTTCAAAAAACCCAAACTGATTCCTACAGTGCAGATTTCTAGTTTCCGGAAATGTCATTATACTCGAACATAATACGTGTTCCAAAAGTCTACAACTGACTAATGTTACTGATATAGGCCTATAGTTCTGCACATCTGTTCACCTTCCCTTCTTGGAAATGGGGATGACCTGTGCCTTTTTCCAATCTTTTATAACGCTACTCTCTTTTAGAGAACTACAGTACACTGCTTCAAGAAGGGTGGCAAGTTCCTTCACGTACTCTGTGTAAAATCAAACTGGTATCCCATCAGGTCCTGTGGCCTTTTCTTTTTTGAGCAATTTTAATTGTTTTTCTATCCCTCTGTCAATTATTTCAGTACCTGTCATTTTGTCATCTGTATGACAGTCTAGAGAAGGAACTACATTGCAATCTTCCTCTGTGAAACAGCTTTGGAAAAAGACATTTAAGCATCAATGTAAATAGAAATTCACGAACCCTGATACTGTTTTTCATCTCGAACATGTGAAAGACATTAAAGATTAATTCATTGCTTCACCTTTATCTTTAAAAAGACACTTAGTAATTCAGCCTTTAGAGTGTCATCCTCTGTTTCAATACAATTTTTGTCACAGAATGTCTGGACATTTTGTTTTGATCCACCTACCGCATTGACATCAGACCAAAATTTCTTAGGATTTTCTGCCAAGTCAGTACGTAGAAATTTACTTTTGAATTCGTAGAATTCCTCTCGCATAGCCTACCTCGTGCTACATCTCACTTTGTGTAATTTTTGTTTGTCTACAAAGCTTTGGCTTTGTTTATGTTTGCAGTGAAGTTCCCTTTGCTTCCGTAGCAGTTTTCTAACTCGGTTGTTGTACCACGGCGACTCCTTTCCGTCTCTTACGATCTTGCTTGGTACATACTTATCTAATGTGTATTGTACGATGGCTTTGAACTTTGTCCGCTGTTCCTCAACACTATCTGTACTTGAGATAAAACTTCTGTGTTGAGCCATCAGGCCGGCCGCGGTGGCCGAGGTGACTGAGGCGCTTCAGTCACGGTCAGCACGGCCACTACGGTCGGGGGTTCACATCCCCCCTCGGGCATGGATATTTGTGCCGTCCTAGTTCGTAAGTAGTTTGTTAGTTTAGGGACTGATGACCCCGTAGTTAAGTCCCATAAGTTTAACAAACATTTGAACTTATTTTTGAGCCATCAAGTACTCTGATATCTGCTTTTTGTCACCTTTTCCAAACAGAATATCTTCTTACATTTAAAAATATTTCTATTTAAGGCCGAAATTATCAATGCTGTATCCGATTTATGATCACTGATTCCCTGTTAACTGTTTTGAATAGTTCCAATCTGTTTGTCACCAGAAGGTCTAATATGTTGTCGCCACAAGTCGGTTCTCTGTTTAACAACTCATGGTAGTTTTCAGATAATGCACTTCAAACAGTTTCACTGGATTCCTTGCCCCTGCCACCTGTTATAAACATTTGCGTCTCCCAGTCTATATCAAGTAAATTAAAATATCCTTCCAAAACTATAACATGATGGGAAAAACTATTCAAAATATTTTCCAAATTTTCCTTCAGGTGTGTTCTCCCACAACAGCTGCTTAGCCAGAAGGCCTATAGAAACATCAACTTACCATGTTTGAGCCTGCTTTAACCGTGACCTTTACCCAAATTATTTAACATTTCGGATCTCTGCCAATTTACTTTGATACTAGTATACTTGTTATTGCTATAAACCTGCCTCCCCCTTCATTGTCCAGCCTGTCTCTGCAGTATACATTCCAATCTGAGTTTAGGATCTGATTACTGTTTATATATGGTTTCAGCCAACTTTTCGACCCCATTACTACTTGGGCATTGTGACCGTTTATTAATGAGAGCAGTTCTGGGACCTTTCTACACACACTCCTGCAGTTAACTAATACTACATTGATGTTTTCATTCCCTGTTGTGTTCTGCCTTCTGCTATCTTGTTGCGGCTCAGGAGGCGTCTTGTTGGGCCTAGGGAGGGAATTCTCTAACCTAAAAAAAAAAACTCCCATGTGCACTCCAAATGTACTCCGCTACCCTTGTAGCTGCTTCCTGCTTGTAGTGCACACCTGATCTATTCAGAGGGACCCTACATTTCTCCACCCGATAGCGGAGGGCGAGAAATTTGCACCCCAGATCTCCGAAGAATCATCTGAGCCTCTTGTTTAAGCCTTCCACTCAGCTGCAAACCAGAGGACAGCGATTGGTTCTTGGAAGGACACTACAAATAGTTAGCTCAGTTTCCACCCTGCGAGTGAGGCTTTCAGCTTTCACCAACTCTGCCAATCAGCTCCCCAGGGGGCCCACAGCTCTTTTGTGGGTACGTGTGTGGCGCACACAGGGCCCTGAGCTGAAGCAGCGTTTCTTCTGTCCCAGGCTACTTCCCACCTTCCCCCCCCCCCCCCCCCCCCCCCGGTTTGTGCCTTCGGCCGGAGACGGGCGTTTTCATTCAGTGAAAAGTTTTTTTTCTCTCTTACTCAGAGACTTTTCCTTTTCTGTTCTTTCGCCTTCCCCTCTTGCTCCTTTCTCCTTGTCATCAACCCACCGTTTTAATCTTCACCTCGGTGTTTGAGATCCTCCCTCCTTCATCCCTTTCTCTCTGTCCTCTCTTCTTTCCTCCCTGTGCGTGTCTGAAGGTCAACCCACGCCCTGTGTAGCCGGTGATGGGCTAAGGCCTAACTCCCCGCCCCGGGTAGACATGTTGGGCACGTACATACACCTGGTACAGGCCGGACTCAGGGAGGGGTGATTATCCAAGCTGGTACCTTCCGAACATGCTGATTGCTCTCTCCGTCCGTTTTCGGGAGGTGTGACCTGAGGTGCGAACAGTCACCTAAGGTGGGTGTGCCGTCAGTGAGGGCCCTCTCAAGGAAGGAGCGCGCTATTGGAGACACCGGTAATCATGGGGGACACTTGCTGCTATGAAACCTTCCAAATCTTCTATAACCTTGACCCAAAAACGGAAACATGACGAATCTCTGTCAAAGAAAGTCTTGCCTAACATTCCAAAGTGCCTCGTAGTATCTCGTACTGATGATCAGGATTTTTCTCTGTAAATCCTTTTCTTATTCAGAAGGGTGTCGATGCGATCGCAGGTCCCTTGAAGACCTGCTCCAGACAGCACAATGGGACCTTGTTGCTTGAAATTGAGAATGCCTTTAAGGCATAGAAATTATTCCGGGCTACGCTTGTGCATACTTTTCCTGTGAAAGTGGAGGCTCACCGCACCCTCAACTCCTTGTGGGGGTAGTCTTCACAAGATCTCTGGATGGGTTATCGGACGAGGATATCCTCGACTATAAGTCTGATCAGGGAGGTACGGCTGTTCATCGTGTAATGAAAAAAGTTAATAACGATCTCGTGCCAACTCGTACTGCCTTCTTGACTTTTGACAGGGTTGACCTACCATCTAAGGTGAAAGCGGGCTACAAAGTCATTTCCGTTCGCCTGTATATACCCAATCCTACGCGCTGCTACCATTGCCAGAGATTTAATCACACTAGTAAATCTTGTCCTAATGGAGCCAAATGTGCCATCTGTGGCAGGGACGCCCATGAGGATGAATGTCCACCTCCATCCCCTCGCTGCATTAATTGCATGGGCGTCCATGCTGCTTCTTCACGGGACTGCCCTGTCTATAAAGACGAGCGGGTCATCCAGGAGATTTGCACCAAGGAAAAGGTTTCAACCTCCGCCACTTGGAAGTTAGTAGCAGGTACTTACAGCCAGGTCCTCCACTCCCCTTGACCAACTAAGGAAGTAGGCACTCAGACCTGAGATTTCACCTTCTGTGACACTGTTGTCAGCTCGGGAAGGTGGCATACACATCAGTTGAACCCATGGAACATGATTCTCTACCTCTAAATAGCGATAGCAGTCAAAGTCCTTTCCTCAGCGGCCGTCGAGGTGACCCCACTTGATTGTTACTACTTTTCTTCTCTCATTTTTTATCATGGAACTCCTTCAATGGAACATTTGCGGCATTGTTCCAATCGGGAGGAATTAAAACTACTCCTTCGATTGCACTGACCGCTTCTAGTCTTTCTCCAAGAAACTAAATTATGTCCATGTGATCATGTAGACTTCCCCCACTACACATCTGTGTGTTTCGACCTGCCCCCTGTGGAAGGTACTCCAGCCCATGGAGGGGTTCTGATGCTCATTCGGGACGACGTGTATTACCATCACATTTCATTGCATACTCACGCAGTTGCCGTCCGCATCATTCTCTCCACCTTTTCTTTTTCCCTCTGTAAAATCTATTTGCCATCATTGTCTGCCCTTACTAGGGCAGATGTGCTACACCTCGTTGACCAGCTCCCTTCACCTTTTGTGTTGGTAGGCGACTTCAATGCCCATCACCCCCTATGGGGCTCTCCAGCACCTTGTCAGACAGGCTCCCTTGTAGTGGACCTATTCCACCACCTCAATCTTGTCTGCCTCAACACTGGAGCACCGACCTTCCTTTCCGAAACAACACATACTTATTCCCACTTAGACCTCGTGATATGCACTCCACAGCTTGCGCGTCAGTTTGAGTGGTATGCACTTTCTGACACATACTCAAGTGATCATTTCTCTTGTGTAATCCACCTCCTGCATCATACCCCGTCTACTCGTTCCACTAGTTAGAACATTTCCAAAGCCGACTGGGGGCTTTATTCTTCCATGGCTGTTTTTCACAATCAGACTTTTCCCAGCTGTGACAGTCAGGTCAAATACCTTACTGAGGTTATTGTCACCGCTGCCGAACATTCCATACCTCGTACATCCTCTTCTCTACATCGCATCCCAGGCCCTTGGTGAATGCAGCCTGCTGCGACGCTCGTAGAGCTCGACGACGTGCTTTACACACCTTCCACCGCCATCCAACGTTGGAGAATTGTATCAATTATAAATGACTGCAAGTGCAATGTCGTCGTATTATAAAAAACAGCAAAAGACCTTGCTGGACTGCTTTTACCAGTTCCTTTAACCAATTTCCACCCTCCTCGGCTGTCTGGGGTGGCCTACACCGTTTATCCAGCATCAAGGTCCACTCCCCGATTTCTGGCCTGACCGTCAAGAATGCAGTCCTTGCGGACCCCACTGATGTTTCCAATGCTTTGGGCTGCTCCTTTGTGGAGGTTTTGTGCTCTGCCCATTACCACGCTGCCTTCCTCCCTCGCAAACAGGCAGCGGAGGCACAACCGCTTTCTTTCTACTCTTTTAATCGTGAAAGTTATAATGTCTCCTTCACCTTGTAGGAGCTAGACCGTGCTCTTGCCGTCTTGATCTTCTGGTCCTGGCCCCGATTCCATCCATATTGAGATGCTGAAGAACCTTTATCCTGCGGGCAAGTGTTTCCTTCTTAGCACCTTTAATCGCATATGAACTGATGGTCAGGTTTCCACAAGTTGACATGAACCCATTGTTGTCCCCATCCCCAAACCAGGGAAGGACAAACATCTTCCTTCCAGTTATCGCCCCATTTCTGTCACATGCTGCGTCTGTAATGTGATGGAACACATGGTTAACTCTCGGTTGGTCTGGCTCCTCGAATCTCGACACCTCCTGACTAATGTTCAATGTGGTTTTCGTAGACACCGCTCTGCTGCTGATCACCTCATTACCTTGTCGACTTCATTATGAATAACTTTCTAAGGAAGCATGAAACGGTAGCAGTGTTCTTCAACTTGGAAAAGTATTAAGATACCTGTTGGAGGGCGGGCATCCTCCACACTTTGCACACATGGAGCTTCGTGGCCACCTCCCTCTGTTTATGCAACGTTTTTGGCAGATCGCAAGTTCTGGGTATGGGTAGGCTCTTTTTTGTCAGATACCTTTCGTCAGGAGAATGGTGTGCCACAGGGCTCCGTCTTGACCGTGGCTCTCTTTGCCATTGCAATCAATCCGATTGTGGATTGTCTTTCAGCCGATGTTTATGAATCCCTTTTTGTAGACAATTTTTCAATTTATTGCAGCGCCCAGTGAATATGTCTCTTCGAGCATTGTCTTCAATGCTGTCTTGACCACCTATATTTCTGGAGCATTGTGAAAGGCTTCTGCTTCTCCACTGAAGAAACGGTGTGTCTGAAGTTCTGGAGATACAAGGAATTTCTTCCACCATCTTTACGTCTTGCCTCCGTTGCTCTCCCATTCGTGGAGACAACAAAATTCTTGGGGCTAATGTTGGATCAGAAACTTTGCTGGTCCCCGCATGTGTCCTACCTGGCTGCCCGTTGTGCCCGATCCCTTAATGTTCTTCGCGTCCTTAGCGGCACGTCATGGGGAGTGGATCGAACCATCCTACTTCACCTTTACTGGGCCATTGTTCAGTCGAAGCTGGACTACAGAAGCTTTGTATACTCTTCTGCAACGGCCATCCCTTCTCTGCCGTCTCAACTCCATTCGTCATCAGGGATTACACCTGGCGACCAATGCATTTTATACCAGCCCTGTTGAAAGTCTTTATGCCGAAGCTGCTGTATTATCCCTGACCTCTTGGCGTGACATACTCTTGTGTTGGTATGCATGCCGACTGCTGTCGATGCTCAGCCATCCATCTTACCCATTATTCTTTGATGACAGGCAGGCAGAATTAGCAGAACACCAACTGCTGGGATGGAAACCATGCTGGATATGCCCCCATTACACCTTTGGGTCAAGATGGAGGCAGCGGCTGGTGCATACAGACTCAAATCTGGCAACAACTGGAACTCTTTGGGATATCCAGAATCACACACTAAAATAGTGAGTGAGGTAAATATAGGAAAGGTTTGGGAAATGCCAGCGGACTATATTATAACCCCATACTGCTTCAACAAGCCTTTCAATATAACAATTGAAAGTAGGGAGCAGTGGGAGAAAATAGTTCGACACCGTACGGGGGATATTGTATGGTTCACTGACGGGTCGAAATCAGACCAAGGTGTTGGGGCCGGGGTATACAAGGTGCAGCCAAGACTGGAGGGCGTCATCTCTCTAGGAAAACTGGCCTCAGTATTCCAGGCCGAAATCACTGCCATCAGGGCGTGTGTGGAGGAGAATTTGCGTAGGAAACAAAGATCGTAGCATCTATATCTATTCAGACAGCCAGGCAGCCCTGAGATCACTGGCAGCTCCTGCACCAAGGTCTAAAATTGTTGCAGAATGTCACAGGGTTCTGGTGGACCTAATGGAAAGCAATAGAGTAAACATATTGTAGGTCCCTGGCCACTCGGGGATCAGTGGCAACGAACATGCCGACAGATTAGCCAGGATGTGGGCAGAGACTCCATTTATTGGACCGGAACCTGTCCTGACAATGACCAAGGCAACAATCAAATTGGAGCTACTTAACTGGCTCAGAAGACAGCACGTAGAATATTTGACTAAAGTCTATCAACAAAAACATTGCAAGTTAATGATGCCAAAGCCATGTTTTAAAAGAAGCTCTGGAATCCTGGGCCTGAACAGGAGAGAGATTAGACTCATGGTTGGATTGCTGACAGGCCATGGGAATTTCAAAAAACACCTACGTACAATGGGAATAACAGAAGAGGACCCTAAATGTAGGATCTGTGATGACGGTGATGAAACTGTATCACATCTAATCTTCGAATGCATTGCATTGGAGAATAAAAGGCACAGAATATTTGGGACAACCAGACCCGAAGAAATTGTGTCTAATAAAGAACTGGTAAAGGGACTCCTTGCACTGTTCAAGGGCATTGGTTGGCTTTACTAGATATACAGGGAGCGATACCGCACAATAAACTTTGTTTCGGTGCGGGCAGTGGCGGGTTGGTCCAAGACTGTTTTGGCTTCCCTGAAAAAAATCAATCAATCAATCCTCTTCTGCAACGGCCATCCTTTCTCCACCATCTCAACTCCATTCATCATCAGGGATTACGCCTGGCGACCAGTGCATTTTATACCAGCCCTGTTGAAAGTCTTTATGCCGAAGCTGCTGTATTACCCCTGACCTCTCGGCGTGACATACTCTTGTGTTGGTATGCATGCCGACTGCTGTCGATGCTCAACCATCCATCTTACCCATTATTCTTTGATGACTCCCTCGATCACCAATATCGGTTGTCTGCCATACCTTTGCTTCCACCTGGAGTTCGGTTTTGCTGCCTGCTTCAGCGATTCGGTTTCACCCTTCCTTCCACCTTTCGGTTTAGCGAGAGCCCATTGCCACCATGGCGTCAGGCCCAGGTTCACATCCACCTTGAACTTAGTTCGCTCCCCAAGGAGAGGACTCTGGATTTGGTATATCACTCTAGGCATGTTGAACTCCGTTCACGATTTGATAATGCCATATTTATCTACAATGATGGTTCCAAGAGCACCGATAGTGTCGGATCGGCTTTCGTCGTCGGAGACAACCTGTTCCAATATAAGCTACCTGACCTGTGCTCGAATTTCATGGCTGAGCTTTTAGCCCTCCACCAAGCCGTTTTGTACATCCGTCATCACCGTCATCCCTTTTATGCCATCTGCTCCGACTCCCTGAGATTACAGAGTCTGCAGAGTCTTAGCGACCCTTTCTCAACCCATTCTGTCGTGTACCGAATCCAACGCTCCCTTCAGTTGCTAGCAGATAACGGCTGTCATTTTTGTGTCCCTGCCTCGTCGCCACTTTTGTGTCTTGTTTCAGCCGGATGTCCTGGGTGTCGGTGGCCGAGTAGAGAGAGACCGACACAGGAATATAGGATGTACGCGTGTGCAGGTACAGAGGTAACCAGCCAGTGGGACAGCTGAAACTAGAAACACTAGAGTAAATTAGAACGAGATATATATTTCATGGAGTCTTAGTAATACTTAACTTTTACATAGTTCTTGACTGCGGAATGCTGATCATAGTTTAGATAGAGGCCTGCCTACTGATGATTCCTAGTGCCTATCTGATTCCCAAGTGTTAACTGGTTCCTATCTCAGTCCTAAGTGGACGATGCAGGTCCGTGGTGGCCACGAGCAGGGTAGCAGCAGAGGGCGCTCGTGGCCGTGACAGTGGCTTGGACATCTGCGTCCAAGGTGCGTCGACTTCCATGGGTACGATCTCGTAGTCCGGGGACACTGGGGCCGTTGGAGAGCGATGTGGCTGTGCTCCCTGGCGGTGAACTGGGTCTGGAATCAAAACACCCAAGACAGGATCGCGCGGCCTGTGCAGGCGCTATTGGTTCTTGTGGTGCTGCAGCTCCGACCCTGTGGAAGAACGTACAACATACATATTGCTACCGAGCATGTGTTGAATGATGCCCGGCATCCATCTTGTACGTCCAGCAAACACCTTGTACAGCACCGGCGTCGAAACCTGAAAACGCGAAGCGCCATACGAACAGACTCGGTGCGTGGGAGGCTGCAGCAGGTGAAGGAGAGTGCGATGGCGGCGGCCGTGTAGCAGTTCGGCAGGAGATGGGCCATCACGTGGCATGCACCAATATATAGACAGGAAAATCTGAAGAGCTTGTTGGCTGGAGTGCTGACCTTTATCTTTTCCATGTGAGACTAGAATGTACGAACGAAACATTCTGCTTCACCATTGGACTGAGGGTGAAAAGGTGCGGTGGTGATATGCTGAATGCCATTCACACGAGAAAACTGTTGAAATTCCGCACTAACAAACTGAGGTCCATTGTGACTGACAATAGTTTCAGGCAAACCTTCGATGCAAAACACTGATGTAAAGACACTGATTGTTCTAGACGCTGTCGTTGAGTTCCTGGCAATCACGAAAGGAAACCTGCCGAAAGCATCTACAATGATTAACCAGCGCGTATTCCAGAAAGGTCCAGCAAAGTCAATGTGTAAATGTTGCCATGGTCCCTTGGGGCGTGGCCAGTCTGAGAAACATTGCGGAGGAGCCGCCTGATGCTCCGCACAAACTGTACACCGTGACGTCATGCTCTCTATCTGGGCGTCCATACCAACCCAGGTACAATGACGTCTGGCCAGTTGCTTTGTCCTAACAATACCCCAATGTCCTTGATGCAGGAGGCATAAGACTTCTCGTTGCAGGGAACGAGGAACAATCACTCTCGTTTGGTCATTGTCTGTCTGTAACAACAGAACATCCTGACTTAAAGACAATCCATGACATGGTGCAAAATAACGTCGAACCAGAGCCCGATCAATGTCTTTGGCTCTGGCAGGCCACCCTGAGCGAGCAAAACGTGCTACCTCACTTTGGTCCGCATCCGCAGCTGTTTCCTGTGCAACTCGATGAGAGTTCAAAGGGAAATCTGCGACAGCGGAAGCATCTCTGGAGTCTATCTGGCAACATGCCATTTCTGAAGAATCATATGACACATCCTGGCCAATCGGAAGTCGGGAAAGTGTGTCCGCGTTGGCATGTTTAGTGGTAGGTCAATACAAAATCTCATACTGATAATTTGACAATATCAAGGACCATCTCTGAAGCCTTTGTGCCGTTCATGGCGGAATTGGCTTTGTGGGTGAGAACAACGACGTGAGAGGCTTGTGGTCTGTCAATAAATAGAATTTCCTGCCATAGAGATAATGATGAAACTTAGTTACGCTGTAAATGATTGCTAAGGTCTCCTTTTCTATCTGACTGTAATTCTGTTGCGTTGGTATCAGTAGCTTGGATGGAAAGGCAATAGGTCGATCGTGAGATCCAATACAATGTGAGATTACTGCACCCAGACCGTACGACGAGGCATCGACTGCTAGCACTACAGGCTTCTGTGGGTCAAAGGGAATCAAACATATATCACTGAGTAGTGCAGACTTTAATTTGTCAAAAGCAACCTGGCAATCTTCAGACCATACAAAAGGAACATTCTTCCTATGTAAGCAATGCAGTGGAGCTGCAATCTGAGAGGCATTGGGAATAAATCTGAAATAATAGTTAAGCTTTCCCATTACTGCTTGCAATTCATGCACATTGTTAGGAGGAGGCAAGTCTTTGATTGCTCGAAGTTGTGACTGTAAGGGATGGCTTCCTTGGGCATTAATCACATAGCCTAGGTACTCTATTTTAGTTTGAAAAAACGAACACTTTGCTTTATTGCAACGTAGACCTGCTGCAGTCAACACTTTGAAAAGGCACTCCAGGTTTGATAAATGTTCAACAACTGTCCGCCCTGAGACCACAATATCATCTAAATAGTTCGAGCAGCAAGGTACAGAAACTGTCAGCTGTTCCAAAAAACGCTGAAAAATAGCAGGTGCGGAAGAACTGCCGAAGGGTAGGCGTTGAAACTGAAAAAGGCCCATGTGAGTATTAATGACGAACAACTTTTTTGACTCGTCATCAAGCGGAATCTGTAAGTATGCCTCTGCTAAATCAATCTTAGAAAAGAAGCGAGACTGTCCTAATTTGTCCATCAGTTTGTGAGGTCTGGGCAGGGGGTATGTGTCTACAATTGTTTGACTGTTCACTGTTGATTTGAAGTCCGCACAGAGATGTTTTCCTGTCATCTTTGTTATAATTACTAAAGGCGAGGTCCACTGACTTGCAGAAACAGGAGAAATCACACCACTATCTCGCCAACGTATAAATTCTTCGGCAACTTTATCCCTAATTGCTTCTAGCTTTACGAAATTTTGGTGCAGCAGATTCTTTTAAAGTTACACGTGCCACAAAGTCTTTTGCACAACCTAGTTCTGGCGAAAACAAGTCACTGTATTTTTCACACAATGCATTGATTTTCTCCTGAGGCACTATTGACGAAATTTGAAGCACATATCTTTGAATTGATAAGCCAAACAAATCGAATGCATCTAGTCCAAAAATGTTGTGTTTAGATTTGGCCTGAAGAACTACAAAAGCAACTGTGTTTGTTACACCTTGAAAAGAGGCGGGCAGGCTACACGTTCCTAACACAGGAATATTTTGACCTGTATATGCTGTTAGCACTTGCTGAGACGGCGACAATTTTGGCGAACCCAGAAGTTCATAAGTGTCTTTATTAATTAATGTGACAGTGGAACCAGTATCAAGCTGAAATTGCACAGTCTTATTTTCTATGCAAAGAGTAACAAAAAGTTCGTGCTTCTGACGCACGACAGGTGTGCGAATGTGGGCAACGTCTGCTACAGTTTGTTTGCTGCACGTGCACATGCGTGGGCTGCGTGCGGTAGGAGGCAGTGCATAATCGGCACACAGGAGATTAATATAACTGTCCCTAGATGGCACTACCACTGGATCGGCATCCGCGCAATGCGAGGCTACTACAGTTTCACTAACTACTGCACTAAACTTTTGAATAGCTACATCAAGTCACTAGCTACACAGTACTGGGCACTATTACAATGAGGACGTGCAAAAGGCACTAGGTTCACTACAGGATTGCACTGTACATAGTCATTATGCTTGTCCCGAACCCTTTTCCGTTGCACAGATTTACGCGCTCGACGACACTTGCTACGGGGCTCACTATATAGTTTTGCAGTAGGCGCAGAACTTTCTTGCATTTGAGATTCAAGAGAAACACTGTCCAAATCCACTGTGTGTATGACATTTACAGACTGAACTGTTCTCGCACTCTGCGAAGCACTGTTCCTAACGGCACCATTCTTTGAGTGTTTGTTTTGCATACACACTGTCTGTACATGTCCTGATTTGCCACATTGATAACAGAGTGCGTTGCGACTAGGGCATTGCGCATGCTTGTGTCAAGATACACACTGGGGGCAAGACTTAAGAACATTTTTCTGATAAGGGCGTTGGCGCCCGTTTGTCAAATTACTGTGTCTAACATGACGGGGCGACTTTTGTGTTGCGCTTCTACACTGGCTACTGTTCACTGTCTGTTCAGCATGGCCGGTAGAATTATAAGAATCACTAGGGCGAGACTGAAAACTGTGACTAGGAAAGCGTCCGTTGCGGCGCACTGAATTTACACTGTGGCTCCATTCTTCCTCACATTCATTGTACTGGCGAAACGTAGGAAGCGGTGCGGCTGCAGATGTGGGCGGCTAAAGCGACGGCTGGTTTTGTTGTTGGTGAGCCTGTGCCGTCAACTGCGACACTGCTTGGAGTATTTGCATGATTTGCGCTGTCTGTAACTGAATAATTTCCATTAAGTTTGGGTTCGGGGTAGTGGCCATGCTGACCGATTAGGCGCTGTGCATACAAGAAAATTAGATCAAAACACAAATGCAATGTGAAAGAAGACTCTCTGCAACAAAAAAGTCCACAAAACCCGTAATAGAATGTTCCACTAAAATTGTGTAATAAGGGTGGGTGGGCGGGAGCAATTTCTGCGTGCTCAGACTGCTGCTGTCTGTCTGCTGCAAGCAGGCTGGTCCATGGTTCGTCTATCGTTCCTCATCGCCACTTTTGTGTTCCAGCCTCGTCGCCACTTTTGTGTCTCGTTTCTGCCGGATGTCCTGGGTGTCGGTGGTCGAGTAGAGAGAGACCGACACAGGGTAATAGGATGCACGTGTGTGCAGGTACGGTGGTGACCAGCCAGTGGGACAGCAGAAACTAGAAACACTAGAGTAAATTAGAATGAGATATATATTTCATGGAGTCTTGGTAATACTTAACTTTTACATAGTTCCAGACTGCAGAATGCTGATACATAGTGTAGATAGAGGCCTGCCTACTGATGATTCCTAGTGCCTATCCGATAGCCAAGTCTTAACTGGTGCCTATCTGATTCCCAAGTGGACGATGCAGGTCCATGGTGGCCACAAGCAGGGTAGCAGCAGAGGGCGCTCGTCGTAAGAATGCTGCGCCGTGCATGTATGGTGGCGCGCGGCGAAAGTACATGGCGCGCACTTTAGACTTGTGCGACACCACAGTTATGTTTGTTTTCTGTGGGTTCCTGACATTGCAGCCAAGGCAGCAGCTCTTTTTCCTCGCATGTGTACCTTTTGCGTCCCATCAGACGATATACAACGGGCTCTTCGCCGGTGTATTGTGTTGTCCTGGCACAGTTCGTGGTTCTCACTCCACGACAATAAACTGAGAACTGTAAAACCGATCCCGACCACTTGGAGGATCTCCTCACGCCCCTGCGGATCGGTCACTGCCGATTCAGCCACCGTCATTAGCTAACCGCTGACCCTGCACCGCAGTGCTCCTGTGGTGAATTGCTGATGGTGCGACATGTTTTACTGTCTTGTATTAATTTTAATCATCTCCGTGTAGCCCTTAATTTGCCGTCTACTCTGAAGGAACTATTAGCTGATGACAAGCAGCTGCTAGAGTTTTGCGTTTTTATCAACATGGCTAATTTATCAGAGTATATTTAACCCTTCTATTTGATATTTTTTTATCCTTCTGTTTTAGCCTTCTCTTGATACTCTCCTTTCTGGCAGTTGTCAATTTTTTCGTGATCTAGCGAATCTCTGTTCCGATCCAGGTGCTAATGATCTGAGAAGTTGTGCGCCCTAAAACCACAAAAAGAAGGAAAAAAGAAAAAAGGGCAAAATAGGTCACTTCTACTTAGCTGTAACTCTACTGGTGCTGCTGACTCTGTGGCTGTTGCCCAATAGTGCTTATCAAATCCACAAGAATAAACTATTAAAACAGTAGCACAAATGAAATCTGACAAGTATGTGAGAATAAACCTCTTAAAACAGAAGTACTAACAAAAATGAAGAAATTGACTGGCAAATTAAATTATGATACTAAGCGCTGTGAACGATGTGGCAGTTGCGACAGCTGGCACTGGACAGACTGATAACTAACTGTAGTAATGGTCTCTGACTTTTTTGAAATATGCGAAAATTTGAAGGAATATCCCGGGCTCCAGCCAATGAGAACTCGCTAGCTGTTGGCCAATGAGATGCTGCATGATTCTTAACTTGAAATTCGGGCACTATGCACCCTCACATACTAAATAATAATAATAATAATAATTTTTGTTTAACCTATACCTAACCTAACTTTCACTTAAAAAAAACAACAACAACAACAAAGTGATCTGTAGCGTAGCCTTAAGGGGAGGCAGAAGGCAATTTTTATCCCTCTTCTGCTAATGCTATTTTACCCTTTGAATAGGTACACTTTTCAAAGGAACTATAAGTGATAAAATGAAATTTTTACTGCATATATAGATAACATATATGTTAAATGAATGTAAGTACTTTAATGGTTTTGAAGAAAACTTTTTTTATTCTTTCACCAGTAAAATTTAACTTTTTTAGTACATTAATTATTATAAAACAGTTGATGATTGTTTTGTGGTTCTCAATTTGTTCGTAATGATTTATTACCATCTTCAGTACAAAAAGGCAAAATTTCATCTTTCTAACCCCATTAGTTTATCAAGTAATGGTACCTGAAAGAAAGAAAAATGTAGTTTTGAGAAAAATCAATTTAAAGTTTAATATTGCAATTGTAGTACAGTTATTGGTGAGAATTACTTACCACTAATATTTTCCTGCACCACATTGAGCATCATCTCAATCATACTGATCTTTTCTTCTCTTGGCCCCTCTTCTTTTCTGTCTAGCTTCTTTTGTGCGTTTTAAATTAGCAACATCAGCTTTGTGGATTCTCTCTTTATCTATTTGCACCAAGGATTTTGCAGTATTTCCACTAGATTGTATGCCCAATAATTCCAAAAGATCCAATTTTCTAGTTACACCATCATTGAAGCATAAAATAGCATCATAAACACCAAATTTGAGGATTGTGATCTGAACAAATACAGTTTTTGGTAACCGGGTCAAAATGACAGAATTTACACATTCATTTAAATTTTGGGTTTTCCCATGAAGACATTTCTTCAACAAGGTATCTTTACAAAGGGCTCTAAATATAGGTTTAATTTCATTCATTGCTGCTGCAGGTAAAGAATGTTAGTGCTTATATGTGTCACTTCTCCTGTACTTGCACCAAGTGTTAGAACCATTTGGGTAAAGAGAGTGCACAGGATTTTTATTTGTGGATAGCTTATGGAAATAGATAGCCCAAACAGCTTTTTTCATGTTTTCTAAATTCTCTACATTTCTTCTTATGGCCAAGACATAATAATTCTGTAATCTGTCTATCTCAACATTTGTCAGGCGACCTTTGCCACCTATCTTCTTACCATCGTCCAATACTATTTTTGACTTTCCTTTTAATAATCTTCTTAATCTGGACCTCATTCTCTTTCTGCACATACCCAGTCATATGCCTTGCTGTCACCATCCCCTAAATACTGTGTGATTCTGACACCTCTGTTTGCCACTGAATGATTAAAAATCCTGCTACTTCCATGCCACCACTTGGACTAGTATAATTCATATGACAGTAATGTTCATTCCGTTTCTCAGTTCCACCGCCACAAATCTGACAGTACTTGCTTAGAATCTCTACATCAATTATCTTGGCGGTATCAAATGATATAGCTGTCACGACACCATTTAGTGAATTGTGGCCATGTTTCTGGCAGCTGCCATCGAAACATGTGCAAATATCACTACTTTTCTTGAGTGCTTCTTTAGCTGCTTCCTTCATTGAATTGTTACATATTTCAGCAACAGCAGTTCTAATAACATTATTGTTAGTATTAAATTTTGCAGGATTTGGAATGTCAAGTAATGCACATAAGAGTTTGCCTGCCTCCATCCCTGTACCAATAGAACTGAGACCATAAACTAGTCTGATGATGATCTTATACAATTTATTATTTGCGATTTTTGATGTCATTGTTGTAGCGACTGCACCACATTTTATACAACTCGACGTCAGCTTTGACACAATCCCTTTATGAAGACACTGTTTCTTACCCAAAGATACGTCACCGCCACGTATTCTGCAGACAGTATTTTTGGAAATTAAATCACAGAGCATGCTAAGATTCACCACAATATTTCCAAATGAATGTCCATTTCCACAAGCTGACTGGGAGGAAATACCTTGAAGACACTGCAGTTTATTTCTTGATGTGCTGATTTTCTTTATGTCTAACATTCTCGGCTCCTTTGACCCCACTAACCTCATTTACCATTATGTATTTACTTCCTCTGAATTTTAATTTAGGCGAGAATTTCTTTATTTGCGGCATTTTTATGAAAACACGCGGGACCAACAAAAATACAAATAAAGACGTACTTCACTCACAACTAACTTCACCAAGTTCAACCAGTAATGTTCGTAAACAATAACAAACACGATCAGAACAAAAAGTATCGATAGTAGATACAGGATAGGAAACATTGAACCAATAAAAACAATAGAAGCATGAAATAATATACAAGGAGTAAAAGAATGCTGTGTGCATTTTATCCGCATGGCGCAAAACGGAAGGCATGACCAGATTGCACAGGGTGTCAGAAAAACCATCATAACTCACGAAAAAATTGTCGGATTTATATAAAACCAAAACTGTTTCGCGCAGGAACTACCAGGAATTTCAAATACGCTAAAATCTAAAAATCGAATTTTTTAGCGCAGTTGCCTTCCGTCTCCCCTTAAGGTGGTTAGGTATAGGTTAAACCAGAAGTTTCTCTCTCTCTCTCTCTCTCTCTCTCTCTCTCTCTCTCTCTCTCTCTCTCTCTCTCTCTCTCTTTTTTTACATGAGGGCGCGTAGTGCCCAAATCTCTGGTTAAGAAACATGCAGCATCTCATTGGCTGACAGCTAGCAAGTTCTCATTGGCTGGATCCAGGGATACTCCTTAACTGGGGTGTCTTCGAATTTTTGCTTTGAAATACACCAGTCACAGATGAAGACTATACACAACATTATTTATCAAATACACAAGAATAAACTATTAAAACAGTAGCACAAATGAAATCTGCCAAGTACGCAAGAATAAACCTCTTAAAACAGAAGAACTAACGAAAATGAAGAAATTGACTGGCAAATTAAATTTCACAAAAATTAAATTATGATACTTAGCGCTGTGAATGATGTGACGGTGGTGGCAGCTGGCACTGTTACAGAAAACTTTGGTAAGCTAAATTTTTAGTATAAAGGCAGTGGACAAGGTTCTGAATTAAAGTAACAAGCACAAAGGGGAAAGAGAGAGCGGACATTTTTTTCATCCAGTGGAGGATTTGAAGGCTATCCAATTGTTATTAAAAAAAAAAACAAAAAAATACAAACCAAAACCAATACAGAATATGTGAAATTATGGGCAACTGTAATAAAATGTACATAGGGAAGAAACTTTGTGCAGTTAAAAGAACACTTAGAAAATCATGACATATATGCCTCAAGTAACCAGGAAGTCAGCCCAAGTTAAACATAGTGAACACATTCACATTTCAGCATAATTACCATATCAGTGTACAAAATGCCAGAGAAGCAGCCAAACAGTTGTAGTTGTAATGATAGCTTTATGCTTCCGGCAGCACAGCTTTTACCCTCAGTACCACAAGGATGTTACTGGAATTTGCAAATGTAAATGCGAACTATATACCAAACATGCCTCATTCTGTGGCAATAGGTGTCAATGAATGTATCTGCCAAATGTGGGCAGCCTCTGAGTAACAGTCATCAATATGTATAGTTGTAAGCACACGAAACACAATATATTACCTGCCCGAAGTATCACAGTGTACTACAGCATACAGTCATTTCCTGGAAGAAGGAGCTTTGCAAAAAGGCAGAAATGTTGAATCAATAAATTCTACAAGAAAGACTTGGCACCAATACTCAAAAAAAACTTTAAGCATCATTGATACTAGACACACACAAGGCCTACACTATAATAAATAATGTGCTCTTCAACAAAACATTGCACTGTTTTGTGGCTGATCTGAAGACTATTTGTTAATGAGTTAACAATGAGCCAAATGATGGAGATAAACAGTCTTTAATAGCCAAATATAAAATTAAATAGAGCATATAAATAACACAGAGAATGACAGGGCCAAGTTTCATCTCAGTAAGTTTACATGAAGTTTCAAAAACCAAAGTCTACAAAGCCCAAAAAGGATGTGAGAGTCAAAGGTTACAGATAATTTGAACACAATTAAATAAATAATTAGAAGGGGCTGTATGAGGCTCTGCTATGCTTGGGATATCAGTTACCTCTGCTAATTCTAGTGGTGGTACTAGTGCCTTCATGAATCATATAAATCTTCATTGGCATAATAACTGTCCACTGTAGTTGTTAGTGGCTGAATAACTAGAAATGTCATCCAACTTGAGGTTCTGTGCATGGTGATTAAATTTGTAAGGAGAAATACTAAAGCAATTTTTTTAATAACAAAATGATTTGTTCCCCTTTGTATTAAAACATTTATCAATAATTATATACTGGTGTTTTATTAGTTTCCATCAAGGATATGTAGGTTTTCACGCCTTGTAAAAAATTAAAAGTTACATTTTACACAAGTAGCCACTGTCAATGTACAAGTGATGATTGTTTTAGGATATGAGCTATAAATAAGCACTTGGTATTGATCAATCCACCAGTTCTCTTCCTCTGGCAGCTTTTGTAGCTTTCATTGTTTTTGCTGTCAGTTAATCTGTGAGGAACCACTGCAAGACAACAACATACATGCATTTGGCAGTAAACAGAATATTGTGTTTAATCAGTAATGGTACAAGTACTATTATCTTTCTTTTTAGAGAGCAATGAAGAGCTGTTTCATCATTATCATTTTGCCACTTGCGGTAATGACCATCTGGTGAAACTTTGGGAGCTACTTGTGGGAAAGAAAGAAAAACATCATACAAAAACTCCTCTGCAGCTTAAAAGTGTTTTGTCAATGGAGGGACACTCATCAGCTGTTACATGTGTCAGGTTTTCACCCAGTGGCTCATATATTGCATCTGCAGGAATTGACAAGATATGTTGTATCTGGGATGTAAGTGATAATTTTTCTTGCCATAATTAAAACTCACATTATAAAGTTAAAGCTTTAATAAACACAATAAATCAATACTCTCTGTAAATAATGTTAATATGAAACTTTTGAAGATAAATGGTAAAAATTTCTTTTCATTTTCTGCCTTTCTTTTGCTTTTAGTCATCCATATAAAACCATCTCTATATGAAATCTGAGCTGTGTTGTTGTTTCCAAACTGTGCACAGCAGTTGAATTATAATTAGTTCCTTATTCTGTCATTATTTATCTTTTATTTCCATGCTTGTGTGATGTCACCACTTTATTTTCTTATGAACACACACATTTTACAGAATGTATGTGTTGATTTCATTTTCTTACTCTTTCACAAAGTTGTAGAATGCAGATGCTAGATGACTGCTTCACTGTTATAAATGATACATAAGCCTGACAGCAAGCAGAATCTTACTACATGTCATGTTAATACAAAATTGCAAATATTATTGCAGCACTCATCATATTATTTAAATAAAGTTTATATCAGTAACTTATTTGTTTATAAATAAAAATGGTATGATTTTTTGATGAAATGAGTGATTCAAAAAGGTTGTAAAGGGAAGAACAACAGGTATGAAATAATCAAATTTGCTAGGAAAATAATCAAATTTGCTAAGAAAATGGAATAAAATAATATTTGCACTTTGCTTCTTTTTTTGTACATGTTTATTATTCCAATAACTGACTTTGTCAAATGCTTCTACAAGTTTTTATTCTATACATCACTTTTATTCTGCAGTTCTCATTGTAGACTTGATTCTCTAAATCCACAGCTTGATCAGCTTAATACAGATCATCAGCTATTTCATAACAACATTTGTTGTACAATATGCCTGAGTGTATAGTTGTTGTGAGTAAAATATGTAAATTAGAGTTAAAGGCTTTCCTTTCTTAAAAACTTTTTACAAGTTAGTCCACTATTCTGTGAAGGTTGGTGAAACTGCTTTTATCTCACCGAGTTAAATATACTTGCTAAAACTACATCTTAACCATTGTCAAAAGCAGTAAAATATTCTTTTTGAATTATGGACTCCCATGTTCTAACCCAGTTGGCAGAGGCTGTTCACTGAAGTGTAGATTAGTAAGCATTTTTGTTTTGTCTTCAGGAACCTCGTATACTTCATTTATTCGTGTCATACAAAGTACAATTATTTTACCATACTTTTTAGGCCCTTTGAGTCTGTTAAAAGTTATCCCTAGTACCGTATGTTGTGGTACATTATTATATAGTAGTTTGTTTTCATGACAAAAAGTAAATATTATTGATTTTGTCTTCAGAACATGGTTTATTGCCACAAATGCTCCAATCTTCAACACAGTTTGTTGTAGAAAGATAATTAAACTCAATAATAACTCTAATGCGAGTGTCATTCATATTAATTGATAAACAGTGCTATTAGGATGCTGTGTAAAATAATAGGACCACAGATGGTTATGTGGTCATGCGTTTATTGACATGTTTCGATTAAATCATCTTCAGAATCTGTAAAGTTACAAACATCAGTAAGCCTGGTGTCACAAAAAGATAGAGAACTGTATGGACAAAAGATATACCAAAGTAGGGTTGAGTCAGAGTGGTTCGGCCGCTCCATTATTCGCCGAATCTAGCACATTGGCTTCAGATTCGAGATTCAGTGCATAATGGCCAAATACTACCGAATCCCGAATCCAAAGTGTTATATGGAAACCTTCCATTACGAATGTTTTAGTTTACTTTGCATAACAGTGCGCTTTCGTTTGTGTTATTTACTTTATTTTCCATAGACCCACTTAAAGACGCAATGTCATAAAACGAAACGACCTCACTTTGAATAGTTCTGATAAATGGTACTAGGAGCCACCACAAGTAACTTTTCCCATCTAATATAAGCAGTGCTGAACAGGCTTGTTTAGCAGGCACAAATATAAATACTGGCGCTAAAACATTTGTGCTCCTAAAAATTAAAAAAAAGGAAGACAAGTCTTATTTCCTTTTTATTTTTGACTATTGAATTTTAATACACCATCCAAAGAAGAAAATAGAACTTTAGTATTGCTCAACTTCAAATGTAGTAGCCTTACAAATATAAGTAGCAACAAAAATTTATTCACGTAAATACCAACAATACATAAGTCTTTAGGATTCTTGAATGAGCTGCCTCATTCTGATTTCACGTATTGTTTTGTTGAATTTTATGAAGTGCTGGGGTATGTGAACTGTAGTGAAGCACTAGGACTTCATTATGTGGAAAGAAAAGTTCTAATCGTGCGCCATCCAGGTGGGATGACGTCAATTCAGCAATCACTTGACGTCTGTTTCAATAAATCATTTAATGTCAAGCTTAAACACATGTACACTGCCTTTCGAAAAGTGACAAACAACTGACACTGGGTCATGTAAAACTTGCAATTGTGCCAATGGAATGGTGACACATGGCAGCGGGTTCCAAATCAGATTGTGTAACAGGCATTTAAAAACGTGCGATATCGAATGCACTAGACTGTACGAGGGATGATGCTCTGTAGTACGAAGGAACTGTGTAACAAGGAATAAAATGACTGTGATTCAATTGCTATTATAAACATTTCATAAAATTTGTATTATAAGTCTAATTAAATTGTTTTATATTTCTGCATTTAGTTTCATACAATAGCCATACATATGAAGTATTTTCTAAAAGCTACTACATAAAACCGAATGGCAAGGATGTATTGCGTCAATATGCCTGACGCTACAATCACTGCATTTGTGCTACAACTTACGTGTTTCTCTACTTGGGGTAAGGGATTGTTCCAATGAATCGTGATTCGTAAATTCCACTCTCTCTTCACCATACTTTACAAATGTAAACATTCCGTCATGTAATCTTCCGTGTTAGCTGTTACCACTTTTAGGCCTAAATGCCGTCTGCCTAACAAACCCGAAAGACAATGGCAAACGCGGGAGAATATATGTATCATGTTAATGTTTACATTTGTATTATTCTTATGCTGAACGGGAATAGTTACAAATGAAGCACGGAAACTGACTTGTAGTACTGATTTTTAAATCTTCTACAAATATAAATTCTGTGCAGACAAGTTATGTGATAGTAAATGTTTGAAACAACAAACAAATCTACAAAATACTCTTCCTCAAACCTCCGGAATGCACAATTTGCGTGTTAAGTACTTTCCACATTTCTGAAGTGTCTTTGCGGCAATAACAAGGACAGACATGTCGAATAAATGAGGATTTCTCTGTGCCTGAATGTCTTGTCTGTCATTCATGGACTGCCTGATATGTCACTCCAAAGTATTTAACATTTACACATCCTATTACTTAAGAATCAATTTCTTTAACTTCCACAAATCTACTCATCTTTTCAGGTTTTATTTTTGACTCTTCCCATTTGAAAAAGAAAAGAAATACGTAATCCTTTCCTTTGTAGGACTTCTGCAATTATTTTTTATTTCATCAAAGTGAAACAGTTTGTAACAGAGTGAAGAAAGTTTCTTGTTATCTTTAAGAGCATTTAAACAACATATATCTCAAAATGCTTGATACAAATTTCATTTAAGGGTAGGGGGTATTAAAAAATCATTAAGATTTAAAATAAAATTTTAATTTCTTATATTTTACTGTTAATATTGTCATTTGCAGTCCACCCCAGAAGGCTTTATCTTCACCACTGGCTGAGATAATGTAAAATTCTTTTTAAATACATGTACTTGAGTTGACAAACTATTTGGATTTGAGATTGGAAAGATTTGATTCAGTTTCAGAATTCGGCACATATTTTATTTAAGATTCGGTATTCGGATTCGATTCGGTAAAATTGGGGTTCGACCCATCCCTATACCAAAGTACATTACAAACACAAATATCTTGAGTACATACCATGGGGGGGGGGGGGGGTTTAACATAATAAAATTGTATGGCGTTAAGGCCCTGCTGAACATTACTAAAGCCAAATCACCCAGCATTGTCAAAGTAAATGGGTAGATGCCACCAGGTGGTTCTAGTGTAATTGACAAAGATAAGAAAAATAGAAACTATATAAAACCATATAGAAAAAATTAAAACCTAGTAATCCTACAAATATTTAAGTTTAAAATAGAGAGGACGGGACTATACAATAAAACTGTATGCAGCTCTTATTGTTAAACACACAAACCTATGGTGGTGCCCCATGGCATGGCAAGGACAGAAAGGCGGGAGACCAGAACGTATTCAAATGGGAGTAAAATTGACGGATACTGTCAGCTATTATAAAATACCACTATTTAACGGTTGACATGATAAAATCCCTACATTGCATTAGTAGGGTTACACATATCTGTCATAAAACAAGCAGAGGTTAAAAGTAATAGAAAGAAACAGCGACCTGCTGTTACGTTTCCTTTGGAGCCATCTGTAGTGTCCTGGATCTTGATCTTGTCATGGGTCCTCTGTATGGCAGATGAGGAGAATCCTTCCCTTCTGCACGATTATCGATGACAGATGTTCCTGTCATGGCATCATCACTAACAGTACAGTCCTTGGAGTCCTTGACCAAGAAGCCATTTTCGCCTATCTGCTCTTCAGGATCGTAGTAAGGCTTCATGTGGAGTATGTGAACAATGTCTCTTCATTTTTGTTGTTTCGGCGACGGATCATAATCCTTATCTTCGTATGTGACGTCTGACAGGTGGCGTATTACACGATACGGACGAAAGTATCGCTTCAATAACTTTTCTGATAGTCCAACTTTCCGAACAGGGGTAAAAATCCATACCTGATCCCCTGGGCTGTACACAACAGGTCGGTGCTTGTTGTTACACCACTGACGATCCTTCTCCTGGGCGTCCAGTGTCCGTATGCGAGCCAGCTGTCTTGCTTCTTTGACCCTGGTGATGAGCTATTCCACATAGTCATCCGGTGTGTCGTCCGGTTGGAACGGGAACAGTATATCCATTGTCGTGTCTGCTTCACGGCCATTCAGCAGGAAAAACGGCGTGAAGCCAATGGTGTCTTGTCTTGCGGTATTATAAGCAAATGTCACGACTGGCAGTATGGTATACCAATCCTTATGCTCAACATCAACATACATCAACAGTGTATCTGCTAACGTCTTGTTAAAATGTTCTGTAAGACCATATGTCTGAGGATGGTATGCAGTTGTCATTCTGTGGACAATGTCGCAACGTGACATTACCTCTGATACTAGTTTTGACTGGAAAACTTTTCCATGATCAGATATCATCACATGTGGTGCTCCATGCTTCAAAATAATGTCTTCTACAAGCAATTTGCGATCTCTGGAGCTTCTGCAGTTGGCACAGGTTTGGTGACAGCATAGCGTGTGAGGTAGTCAGTGCAGACTATTACCCATCGGTTACCGGTTGTCGACTTCAGGAACCTCCCTAAAAGATATGATCCCAACTCGGTGCAATGGAGCTGCTGCAGGAGTAATAGGTACGAGATGCCATGGAGATAATTGCGGCACATGCTTCCGTCTCTGGCACTCTTTACAGTGACTCACATAGTGCTTGACAGATTGATACAGACCCTTCCAGTAATACCTGCGTCTGATTCTGTCTATGGTCTTCATGAACCCCAGATGCCCGGATATTGGAGCATCGTGGAAATGCTTGAGAATAGCTGCCTGGAGATAAGCTGGAACGACCAGTAGCCATTTGGGTCCCAGTGGATTGTAGCTGCTCTTATACTATGTCTCGTTTATAAGTTGGAACTCTCCATTGGTCAGTTCTCCTTTCTGCAAGGTATCTATGGTTTTTAATAGTGCTGGATATTCCTGCTGTTCAGTTGTAACGTCAACTAATTCAGCGAGAGCTGAAATTTCATTCATGCTGTTGTGTTCCACTAGTGGATTCCTCGAAAGGCAGTTGGCATCATTGTGTTTGCGCCCATTCTTGAATACCACTGTGACGTTGTACTCTTGGAGTCTTAGTGCCCATCTTGCTAGTCGACCTGATGGATCCTTCAAATTGCTCAGCCAACATAATGAATGATGGTCTGTCACGACGGTGAATGGTTTGCCGAATAAATACGACTGGAACTTGATAGCCCAGATAACTGTGAGACATTCCTTCTCAGTTGTAGTTTCTCAGACTTTGAGAGTACTCTTGATGCATAGGCTATCACCTTTACAACACCTTCCTGAACTTGTACAAGTACTGCACCAATTCCATAACCACTGTCGTCTGTGTGAAGTTCAATTTCCGCATTCTCGTCGTACTAGGCTAGAACTGGTGTGGAAGTTAAAGCCTCCTTAAGTGCCTGGAAAGCTCTTTCTTTTGTCTTATCCCAGTAAAACTTGGCGTCTCCCTGCAGAAGTTCTTGCAATGGACGTGCCTTGTTACAAAATCCTTTTATGAAATGTCGGTAGTATGAGCACAGCCCGAGGAAACTTCTCACATCATGAATGTGCTGAGGAGTTGGAAAATCTGTGACTGCCCTTACTTTATCTGGAACAGATCGGACACCATCTCCGTTGACTAGGTGCCCCAGGATTTTTATCTCTTTGGCGACAAAGAGGCACTTCTTTGGATTGAGGCGGAGTCCTGCAGTCTGAACACACTTCAGCACAGTTAACAGGTGACTCAGATGTTCTTAAAATGTTTTTGAGAAAACGACAATGTCATCAAAATAGCAGAGACACGTCGTCCACTTAAGGTGTCGAAGCAAGTTGTCCATCATGCGTTCGAATGTGGCTGGAGCATTACATAATCCACATGGCATTACTTTAAATTCCGAGAGACCGTCAGGTGTAATAAAAGCCGTCTTCTCCCTGTGAGCTTCGTCAACCTCGATTTGCCAGTAACCTGTCTGCATGTCCATAGTTGAGAAGTATGTAGCTCTTTTCAAGCAGTCTAAGGTGTCATCAATACGCGGCAATGGGTAGACATCTTTCTTTGTGATACTGTTCAGCCGCCGATAGTCGACACAGAATTGCCACGTGCCATCCTTCTTCTTTACGAGGACCACCGGAGACGACCAAGGACTCTCCGAAGGTTGAATAATGTCATCTCGCAACATCTTCTCCACTTCCTCCCGAATTATCCGCCTTTCAGCTGGCGACACACTATACAAACGCTGGCTAATTGGTGGATGATTCCCAGTATTGTTATAGTGCCTTATCGTGGGTCGTTTCGTCTGAATTTTCCCCTGCTGAGGTGTGAATGCACCCGAAAATTGTTGTAGTACAGCTAACACCCACTGCCGTTGTTCCTTGGTCAGTCCGGGCACTATTGGCAGTTCCATTGTGTTTTCCTCCAGCGTGTTGTCTGTACTAACAGCAGAGCATGAGTCTTCATTGATGACGTTCAGCTAACCATCGTGGATTGGTTCAGCTGTCCCGATACACATTCCCTTGGGGATAAGTTGTGACTGATCATGACAATTAGTGATCCAAATCTCTCCTTGACCACTGGTAATGCTTATGATGGCCACTGGTATGTAAATTTCTTTTGTGAGCCTGATAAACATTTTACTATCAACAGGAACTTCACAGTTTAACTGGTCATCTGTGTTTGCGACTGGAACTCTTCTCATTGTCAACGGCGGTATTGTCACATTGTCAACGGCAAATAACTTCCCAGAAAATTCTGTATTAGGTGTACCCGTCAGGACGACTTCCTAAATTTGCAGCTCAGATCTTCCACAGCCAATGGTAGCTTGGCATGCTCGAAGGAAGTCCCATCCGAGGATGACATTATGACTACATTCTGTTAAAACGACAACTTCAAACGGCTGGGTCCTGTTGTTGATGGTTATTCTTGCAACACAAGTTCCTGCTGGCTGGATGTTCTTTCCATTTGTGACCTTTAGCACAGTTGCCCCTGTATCACAGAACATTATCTTATTTAGTGTGTGGCGGTAATTATCAGACAATACAGAGAAAGAAGCTCCTGAATCAACCAGTACTCGGACAGGTTGGCCGTTGATTATGACGTTGATGAGATTTCTCGACATCTTAGTGACTGTCGTCCATGGAGGATTTTCATCTGCGGCGGCCTCACCTCCGTAGATGGTCGCCTCGCTTAATTATCCTGGACGCGGCGGCTAGGGGAGTGGCTGGTACCTCTGTACGGCGACGGTTAGTGGCAGCGGCGAGTCGGGGAGTGACCACGTCCAGGGTACGGCGATGGGCTTCTTTCAATAGGTCGACTGAATTCATTAGCTGGTGACTGCCTAGGATAGAACTGCTCTGATGGCTGATGTCTTGTGGCAAAATAATCGTCGAATACTCGCCTCCTCTCTCTGCAGCAGTGTATGACGTGTCCAGGGCGCCCACAGTGGAGGGACTTTGGTACCAGATACAGCCGGCTGTTGTGTGGGTATAGGAATAGTTACAGGTGGGGTGGCATTACTTACCTAACATACTGCTGGAACTGCTGTAATATGTTTAGGAATGCTGTTATCACACTCGGTAGAGCAACCTACTCAAGCAGTAAGATACCTATTAAAAATATTAAGTGGTATAATAACTGTTCTGACAAGGACAACATCTCTGCCAATGTTTTTCTTAGTGTATAAAAATACATTCTTATGAGCACATAAATGAAGGCTTTAATGGGGGGAGTTGTAATAACTTGAAACTTCCAAGCTGTGATGCCCTGGTCTATGCATAAAACTTCCCCCTCCCACCCCCTCCCTCTCCCCTCCCACCCTCCATCACCCCTACATCCCCCCTCCCCCACCCCTCCGATACCTGGTGTGTAGTCGAACATATGGTGAATCGTTTGTCGACTAAGCCTCTGTTTTTTGTCGAGAACCTTGAAGACACGTTTGGTGAGGTAGACGGAATGTCAAAGATGACATCCTGGTTGATTCTGATAACGACATCGTCCCCAGCCCAGTCACGGGCACTGCTTGCCTGTGACAAGCTGGGTGACTTTCCCGTTACCATCACACCACACAAAAGTTTGAACATGGTCCAGGGTATTATCTTTAATCATGATCTCTTACTTCAGTCCGATGTCGAACTCCGGAAGAACTTGGAGACGCGAGGAAATCAGTTTATTCGGTGCATATACAGGGGTCCGAAGGACAACAGGGTCGCCACCGATGCCTTCATCTTGGCTTTTGAGGGTGATTCATTGCCCGAAAAAGTAAAGGTAATGATTTACCAGAGTGACATCAAACCCTACGTTCCTCCCCCTATGCGCTACTTTAAGTGCTGGAGGTTTGGCCATATGTCATCCCGCTGCAATGTCAACCCCACCTGTCGGGAGTGCGGACGTGCGTCTCATCCAGACGTCCCATGTACCTTGCCTCAAGTTTGTGTTAACTGTGGCCAGCACCACTCTCCCTCCTTGCCACACTGCACAGTTCTCCACAAAGAGAGAAAAATAATGGAGTACAAGACCCTTTCATATTCCGAGGCCAAGTGCAAATATGAAAAGATTCACCCTGTCAGCATGAAGTCTACATATGCTACAGCAACATTACCGTCACCTCCTATGGTAAAGTAACCTCAGGTTTCATCTACCATCCTGGGTCCTCCAGCCCAACAGTTATCAGTTGCCCCCTTAATGGCAGGGGGCACCTCCTCTTCTGTTGCCCCCAAGGTCCCTGCTTTGGGAGCAACAAGTACAAAACCACAGGGGACAACGGTCTCTATCCCTGAGCCAGAGAACCAACAACCATCTCTGGCTCCTCCTGCAAGTAAGGGCTCCCTCGATGCCCTTCCTCCTCACGTCTCTCATGCTGGTACAGTAGATACCAGGGAAAGGCTGAAAACACCACTACCTGCTGGTCGCAGGGCCTCGAGGGCATCCTCCGTCCCTGAGACTGGCAGAAAAGCCCTCTTAGCAGGAGAGTCCAAAAGACAAGCGGGAAAGGAAGAAAAAGAGGTCCAAAAAGACAGAACACCAGGTGGCTTCCGAGCCACAACAACAAACGTCAGCCTCAGAGGACAAAATAGAAATTCTCATGTCCCCTGAGGACTTGGCTTTTGCTTAGTCCCCAGATGCGATGGACGTTGAGGCTCTGTCTCCACCATCAGCGACGGCAAACAATCTTGCAGAGTCTACTGAACCATCCCAATTTGCATGTCCCAGCGACCAGGAGCCTCTATGATCATGCAGTGGAACTGTGGTGGTTTTTTCCACCATTTGTCCGAATTGCAGCAATTATTGTGCCGATTTCCAGCATTCTGTATAGCCCTGCAGGAAACTTGGTGTCCTGCACAGAGGACCCCAGCCCTTAGTGGCTATTGGGGCAATTACAACAATCGTTCGATCTATAACCGGGTATCTGGCGGAGTTTGTGTCTATGTTCTTGCAACCATCCCCAGCGCTGCTGTGCCTCTCAACACGACCCTGGAGGTATTGGCTGTTCGAATCCGGGCATAGAGGAATTTACCATCTGTTCCCTTTACCTTCACCCGGATGTTGTTGCCTCTCCTGCTGACCTCACTGCATTGGTTGCCCAATTACCCCAACCGTTCCTCCTCTTGGATGATTTCAATGCCCACCACCCTCTGTGGGGTGGAACTGAGACCATGGGCCGTGGTAGAGACCTTGAGAACCTTTTCACACAGCTTGACATTTGCGTCTTGAACAGTGGGGCACCCACACACTTCAGCGTGGCACATGGCTCTTTCTCCACCATCAACCTGTCCATTTGTAGCCTGAGTCTCCTTCCGCATTTATCTTGGAAGCTCCATGATGACCTTTGTGGGAGCGACCACTTTCCTTTTGTTGCTCTCACAATTTCACCCTGCAGGACGCCTGCCCTGATGGTCCCTTCATAGGGCTGGCTGGCAGGGCTATACCTCTACAGCTGTGGCTACTACTCCATTGCCAGATAACATCGATATGACAGTCCAACAACTAACTGAGGACACTATTTCCGCTGCTGAAGCGAATGTCCTGACTACCACAACCTCACTTCGGCGCAAGTCGGTGCCTTGGTGGACGCGGGAGATCGCTGACGCTATCCGGGAGCGGCGACGGGCGCTTCAACACCACCGGCGCCACCCCAGCATTGAATATCTGATCGCTTTTAAGCATCTCCGGGCCCGAGCAGGACTGTTGGGAGCGATATGCAGCCACCATAGGCTCCTGCACCTCCACTTCTCAAGTGTGGTCGCAGGTACGACGCCTCTTCGGGTACCGCCCACCAAGCGTAATCCCGTCACTCCGAGTTGAAGGTGGTCTTTGTACTGACCCGACTGTTATTGCTGAGCTCATGGCAGGGCATTTTGCACGTTGCTCTGCGACCGAAGTCTACAGTGTGGTATTTCGCGCCCTCAAAGAGCGGGTTGAGTGGAGGCAATTGTTCTTCCCCACACGTCGACGAGAAGTATACAATGCCCTGTTTAGTGAGTCCAGTGCCAGCTGCCACTAGTACCACATCGTAAACAGCGCTAAGTATCTTAATTTAATTTGTGTCAAATTTAATTTGCCAGTCTAGTTCATTTTCGTTAGTACTTCTGTTTCAAGGGGTTTATTCCCGCGTACTTGGCAGATTTCGTTTGTACTACTGTTTTAATAGTTTATTCTATCGTATTTGATAAATAGTGTTGTTTAGTCTTCGTCTTTGATGTGTATTTCAAAACAAGTCAGAGACCTTTACTACAGCTCGTTATCAGTCGGTCCGGTGCCAGCTGCCACCAGTGCCACATCGTAAACAGCGCTAAGCTTATATTTCCGCGCGTTCGATAAAGGTGTATTCCACAGATATTCTTGTTTATTTTGAAAACTGGCGGAATCAGGTTTGTTGATTTGACAGTGTAGTTACCACTGACCACAGTTCAGTCAGCAGCCAGCCGCCTTTATTAGAGTACTAGGCTACTTAAAAGTTGATTATTTAGTTTTCTACTTTCTGCAATTAATTGTATCGATAGGATGGATAGGATTTGTGCCTGCTGTGTGTGAACGCAGGAGGAGTTGGCCGCGGTTCGCGAACAGCTGAGCGTACTGTTGGCTACGGTCAGCCGTCTTCAGGCTGCTGTCTCGGTGTGCAGCGATGGTGGGGAGTTTGGTGCGTCGAGTGGGACACCTCAGGGGTCTCATGCTTCGCTCTCTGTCCCTGCTACCGAGGCACTTTCAGGTGTACCGGACGTCGTCGAGCTGCTTTCTCCGCAAGGGGAGTGGCGGGTTCTATGGCGTTCGCGTCACTCGAAGGCCAATGTGGAAGGCCAATGTGGAGGCTGGACGTCCGGCCGCACCCGTTTGTCCTGTGAGTGAACGTGTGGCAACTCCTTCAGCAGGGTCCGAGCAGGTGCATGGGGGGAGGGGATTGTTAGTTATTGGGAGCTCCATTGTTAGGCGCGTGATGGAGCCCCTTAGGCAGATAGCGTTGAGATCCGGAAGCAATTCCAACGTGCACTCGGTGTGTCTGCCAGGGGCCTCATCCGAGATGTGGAGGCGGCCTTGCCGACGGCTATCGAGGGTACGGGGTGCAGTCGACTGCAGTCGTAGCTCACGTCAGCACCAATGATGCTTGTTGCTTGGGTTCTGAGGACATCCTCAGGTCCTACGAGCGGCTGGCGGAATTTGTGAAGGCTGCTGCCTTCACCCGCGGGGTGCAAGCAGAGCTGTCGATTTGTAGCATTGTTCCCAGGGTTGATCAGGGTCTTTTGGTTTGGAGCCGAGTGGAGGGTCTGAACCAGAGGCTTCGCCGACTCTGTGACAGTCATGGCTGCAGATTTCTGGATCTGCGTTATCGGGTGGGGAATTGTAGGGTGCCCCTTGATAGATCAGGGGTGTACTACACTATGGAAGTGGGTACTCGGGTAGCAGAGTACTTGTGGAGTGCACATGGGGGTCTTTTAGGCTAGGCGCTAACTCTGATGAGCACTCACCTGTCAGCATACAAACAGCGAAGTTAGGCCAGGTTCGGAACAAAAATTTGAACATCAAAATATTAGCTGCGAACTTACAGAGTATTAGTAACAAAGTTCTCGAATTTGCCGCACTGCATGGAAGTTATTGCACTCAGATAGTTTTAGGCACCGAAAGCTGGCTAAATCATGATGTGGCAAGTTCTGAAATATTTAGTGAATCGTGGAATGTATATCGGAAAGATAGATCGGATACAACTGGAGAAGGAGTGTTCATCGCTGTGGACAAAGATATTGTTTCTACTGAGATCGAGGTTAAAAGTAACTGTAAAGTGATCTGGGCACGTATAACAGGTATAAAAGAAGTAAAGTTAATAGTTGTGTGTTTTTACCGGCCCCCCAGTGCTGCTGTAGCAGTTTTAGAATCATTCAAAGAAAGTCTACACCAGTAGTGCATAGGTATCCGGGCCATGTAATATTAGTCGGAGGAGACTTCAATCTTAAGAGTATAGATTGGGATCTCGCTAGTTACATTTCAGGTCATACAGACAAGCAGTCTTCCAAGCTACTTTTGGACACATTCTCCGTAAACTGTCTCTAGCAGTTAAACCAGCAACCCACGCGCAATGGAAATATTCTAGACCTTATAGCCACAAACAGGCCTGAGCTTATTAACGATGTCTGTGTAGAGACAGGAATTAGTTATCATGATATCGTCATAGCGTCGATAGTGACCAAAGTTCATAAACCAATCAAGAAGGCTAGGAGCATGTTTTTGTTGGGAAGAGTAGATAAGGAAATGTTACGATCACACTTAGAAAATGAATGGGCATCATTTAATTCTGGGACTATGGATGTAGAGGAATTGTGGACTAAATTTAAGTGCATTGTTAATAAAGGGTTATAGAAATATGTGCCAGTAAAGACGATTAAGGATGGAAAAGATCCACCGTGGTATAATAATAATGTTAGAAAGCTGCTGAGAAAGCAAAGGCTGTTGCACTCTCGATTCAAAAGAGAACACGCAAATGATGACAGGCAAAAGTTAGTAGAGATTTGTGCGTCTATAAAAAGATTGATGTGCGAAGCATACAATAATTATCATAGCCATACCTTAGCTAAAGATCTTTCCTAGAACCCGAAAAAATTCTGGTCCTATGTAAAATCGACAAGCAGGTCAAAGCCCACTGTCCAGTCACTCGTTGATCATTCCGGGGCAGTAATAGAAGAAAGCAAATGGAAAGCTGAAGTTCTAAATTTAACCTTTAAGAAATCTTTCATGCAGGAGGACTACACAAATGTACCATCATTTGATCAACGTACTAATTCCGAAATGGGGGACATAGCAATAGGTATTTCCGGTGTAGAGTAGCAGCTGAGAGAGCTAAATACGAAAAAGTCTGCTGGTCCGGATGGAATACCACTTTGGTTTTACAAAGACTATTCTGCGGCATTGGCCCCCTACTTAGCTTGCATTTATCGCGAATCTTTAATTCAGTGCAAAGTTCCTAGTGATTGGAAAAAAGCGCAGGTGACTCCCGTTTATAAGAAAGGAAAGAGAACTGACCCACACAATTACAGGCCAATATCGTTGACATCAGTTTCATGTAGAATTTTAGAGCATATTCTCAGTTTGAATATAGTAAATTTCCTTGAAACAGAAAAACTTCTTTCCATGAATCAGCATGGGTTTAGGAAACATCGTTCATGTGAAACTCAGCTTGCCCTTTTCTCACATGACATCTTGCGAGCCATGGATGAAGGGCAACAGGCGGATTGTGTTTTTCTCGACTTCAAAAAGGCGTTTGATGCGGTGCCACACTGCAGACTGCTAACGAAGATACGGGCTTATGGAATAGGTTCACAGATTTGTGACTGGCTGGAAGACTTTCTAAGTTATAGAATGCAGTACGTTGTTCTCGACGGCGAGTGTTCATCGGAGATGAGTGTATCGTCAGGCGTGCCCCAGGGGAGTGTGATAGGACCGCTATTATTTTCTATCTATATAAATGATCTGATGGACAGAGTAAGTTGTAATTTGCGGATGATGCTGTGGTGTATGGGAGAGTGTCGTCTGTAACTGACTGTAATAGCATACAGGATGATTTAGACAAAATTTCTAGTTGGTGCAAACAATGGCAGCTAGCTCTCAATGTAGAAAAATGTAAGGTGATGCGCATGAGTAGAAAAAACAATCCTATAATGTTCGAATACAGCATTAGTAGTGAGCTTCTTGATGGTGTCGCATCGTTCAAATATCTAGGCATAACATTGCAGAGCTATATGAAATGGAACGAACATGTAAGGACAGTTGTGAGTAAGGCGGACAGCCGACTTCGGTTTATTGGGAGAATTTTGGGAAGATGTACTTCACATGTAAAGGAGACCGCGTATAAAATGCTTGTATGACCATGACTGGAGTATTGCTCAAGTGTTTGGGACCCGCAGCAGATCGGTTTAAAGGAAGACATAGAGGCGGTTCAGAGGCGAGCAGCTAGATTTGTTACTGGTAGGTTCGACCTATGTGCAAGTGTCACAGAAATGCTCCGGCAACTCAATTGGCGATCGCTGGAAGATAGACGATGTTCTTTTCGTGAATTTCTGTTAAGTAAATTTAGAGGGCCAGAATTTGAAGCTGAGTGTAGTACGATATTGCTGCCGCCTACTTACATTTCGCGTAAAGATCACAAAGACAAGATAATAGAAATTAGGGCTCATACAGAGGCATATAGGCATTCTTTTTTTCCTCGTTCTATTTGGGAGTGTAATAGGAAAGGAAATTCCTAGTAGTAGTACAGTGTACCCTCCGCCACGCACCTTACGGTGAATTGCGGAGTATGTATGTAGATGTAGATGGAGATGGGAGTTCCAGGCTGCTCTAGCTGCATCCCCCAATACCTCTCCTGGCCCGGACCATATTCACAGCCAGTTCGTCCATTACCTCTCAGTATACTTTCAACGGCAGCTACTCGCCCTTTTCGATGCCCGGCTGACCTGGATACCTTATCTTCACCATCTAAAACAAAAATGCTGGAAACACTTAAACATCCTCTGCTGCCTCAGCCACACAGTTTGGGGAGCTGCTCGCCCCACTCTACTGTACTTGTATAAGGCACTTATCCAGTCACGCCTGGGTTATGGCTGCTTTGTGTATGATTCTGCAGCTTCAACTGCACTGCAGGTCTTGGATCCGGTCCATCACAGTGGCATCCGTTTAGCAACAGGGGCCTTCCGTACAAGTCCTCTGACAAGCCTTGCTGATGCTGGGATCCCCCTCCCCCCCCTCCCCCCCCCCTGCTGTCGCACCTCCCGATTGCGGTCCGTGTTCGTTCCCTTCTTTCTTCTCTAGAGTCCCTTCCTATCCCTTTCACCTTTCAGTACTGTTCTCGTACTCCTCTTTGGGTCATTCCTCGCCTCCAGCTTCGGTTGGACTTGTCCCGAGACTCCAAAGCCTCTGTTGCACTGACGACTCTCCGTCAACAGTTTCAGGCCCTTCTGGATTCGTACCATGGCGCTGAATGTGTATACACCGATGGTTTCCTAGTCGATGGCCATGCTGGGTATGCCTATACCCACGGCCGCCATATTGAAAAACGTTCATTGCCCTGTGGCAGAACTTGTCGCCATTTGGCGGGCCCTTGAACATCTCAAAGCCTGCCCCGGGGAGTCTGTGGTTATCTGTACTGACTCCCTGAGTGGTTAGCAAGCCCTTAATCAGTGATTTCAGAAACCCTTGGTAAGGTCCATTCAGGAAGCTGTATACAGACTAGGTACATCTTGTCGCACTGTGGTCTTCCTTTGGACTCCAGGCCACATTGGCATAACAGGAAATGAATGTGTCGACCAACTGGCGAAGGAGGCTACTACCTCAACCATGCTGGAAATCGGTCTCCAGGAGAGGGATCCTCTGGATGGTGCTCAGTCAATAGGTATTGGGCCTTTGGAATACTGAGTGGGCTGAATTGAACGCACCGAATAAGCTCCGTGCTGTTAAGCCCTCTGCGGCAATGTGGAGGTCCTCCCTGTGAGCCTCTCGTAGGGAGTCCGTTGTACTCTGCCGACTGCGCATTGGCCATACGTGGTTAACGCTCGGCCACCTCTTGCGTCGAGAGGTCCCACCAGTTTGCTGTTGTGGCACCCTGCTGACCGTAGTCCACATACTGTTGTATTGTCCGCTTTTAGCTGCTTTGCGGCAGTCCTTTAGCCTACCAGATTCGCTGCCTTCAGTTTTAGGTGAAAATGCCTCCTTGGCTACTACTGTTTTACATTTTATTCGCACATCTGATTTCTACAATTCCATTTAATGGAAGGCGCTTCTGCCTCCTTCAAAGACCCTCATTTTTACACTATTTTTAAGTTATTGATAGCCTTTACCTTTTCGGTTGAGGTGGTTTTTTAGTGCGTACAGCATGGCTCGCTCATGTTTTTATCCTAGTGTTCAGCCAGCCATTGCATTTTGCTTTTGTGCACTCCTCTGTGTATCAGTGAAGTGTTTCTCTTCGTTCTACACTCATCAAGGAATTCTCTCTGTGTTTTCCTTCCGTCACATGTTACATCACTGCTTGGAACAGGGGAATGATGACCTTGTAGTTTAGTCCTCCATAAACAACAATAAAACTTTCCCCTGATGTTTCGCCTTCGACTGCGGAAGGCATCCTCGGAGGTGAAGCGGTAAACTGCAGGGGAAATTGAGTGAGTGTCATATGTGTAGGCCATCCAGAGAGCGCTACTGTGAATCGTGTGGCATCACCTGGTCTATGATCTCTTATATTGCCAACATTGTCAATTGAAAATAATCAACTGCATGTTGTTGCTGCAATGTTGACATCCAAATTTTGTCCCGTTTATCACCTTCCTCTTTCCTGTTAAAATTATTTTGGTGTTTGAAAATCTCTATGGCCTCTCTGTACATATGTGAATTGATAATGTGATGTCTTTACTATGACACTCGTCTCGTTAAATTTTAATTCTCACCTTCTTGATAAACATGTTCTGCTATGACTGATTTATCAGTATGTCCTAGGTGCCAGTTCCTTTTATGTTCATTCAGATGGATGCTAACACTTCTTTTAGTTGTTCCAATGTAAACCTGTCCACAACTGCAAGAAATTTTATAAACACCCGGTGTAGCCAGAGGAAGTCACATATCTTTCACTGATCTTACACATTCTTTTATTTTTCTAGTAGGTCTGAAAACAGTTTCCACATCAAATTTTCATAATACTTTCCCAATGAGATCTGTGATCTAACTACTAAATGAAAGAAAAACTTTCCCCTTGGGCTGGTGATGTTCCTCGTTTACTTATGAGGATGTCTTCCGCAGTCAAAGGCGAAACGCCTGTGGAAAATTTTTACCCATCAACCATGGCATCTCAGCTCTGAAGTTTTAAGTTATGATATAGGTAACTGACCTAAAAAGGGAAGAGGAGAAGTTGTGTAGAGGAGCTTTATATTTTTATCAATTTTTATTATTTATTAATTTCATGGATATTGGATGCTTAATCTCAGACTTTACCAGAGACAAACAGTAAAAGGCATTTTCAAAACTATTGTCCATTTAGTAGCAGATATGTAGTTTGCCAATTTCACAGTATAAAACCAGGCTTTCAGACCTTCTGGTGCAGTTAAACCATAAAAATACCTGTAAACATTTGTCTTCTGTTCAATACTCATATGATCGTATTACCAAGTAAAGTTTATCAACATGACTCGATAATATTATAAGAAACTAAAAGTGTATAAAATAGACATAGTTTCTGTATCATTGTAGATACTGCCATGGTAGAAACAGTTAAAATGAATATGGATACTTCTGTTATAAGGAATAAAAGGAAAAACTAGAAGATCATAGACAAAGGAGTTAGTGAAGAAAGTGCAAGAAAGATTTCTGCAACAGCATTGAAACCAGTAGGTGTTGGGAGGGAAGGAAGGAAGGATGATTTGGGTTTAACGTCCTGTCAACAGTGTGGTCATTAGAGACGGAGCTCATTCTCAGATGTTTCGGGTAAGGATGGAGAAGAAACTCAGCCTTGCACTTTCATTTGTCTGGATTGATTTAGGGATATTATGGAACACTAAAATTTGGATGGCCAGAGGTGTATTTGAACCATGTTCTCCAGAATGTGAGTCAAGTTTGTTACCACTGTGCGACCTCACTTGGTGATGAGCATTGAGACAGCTGACAGTGAAAATTGTAATACTACTATTCACTTCTTAAAATTTGGATAATTGTATGATTACTTTAAAATTATACAAGTAAGAATAAACCTAAGAACTGAATTGGAAATCTAAGCATTTAAATTTCTGCTGATTGTAAAGAGCTTTATAGTAATTTTAATAAGCAGTTTGTCTTTGAAACAATTACTTCAAACTTCGAATATATATGTTCAGTCAGAACTAGTAGACAGTATAGGTGTTGTAGAGGAAGCCAGGACAGCAATATTTGGCAGTAGATGCATGTTCAAGAAAGCGCTGTTAGGAAGATGAACAACTTTAGTTGATGGAAGGCCATACACGTTGGCACAGGTCGGTATTTGTTTAAAGACGTCGTGTCTTGAGTCATTAGAGAAAACCCCAGAGTTTCAATAAATGCATGTACATTCAGATCAATGAAATACATATTTCTGAGCTATGTCTAATCACAACATATAGATGATGATTACATGAAGAGGCAATTAAAACTGCATATTTATTTGATTTGAGTTACAGGCAGGACTTTCCTCATTAAGTTCAATGCCAGGATGCTTTGATGCTATTGAACAGGTTTGGCAGTCGGTTGGCAAAATGCCTGTATGATGAATAACGTCCAGATCACACCCATTCATCGTGTAATATGTTTGCAAGGTTTAAGACATGGCTATGAAGTTATTAGGCCCATTGTGAGCATTTGTGGCTTTACCGAGATGTACCATACTGTTGATGTGGTATTCCTACAACTGTCATCAAGAACCCATTGACAAGTACCCACAACACTGTAGGTGCTGTGGCTGTATCCCTGAGCAGTATCAGGAGACTTGACCGTGAACAGTAGCTTCAGCCATTGACAGTTTCAAAGTGTACAGGTATTGGGTGTGGCTGATTTTGATGTGCATGCAGATTTTGACTTTCGATACTGTCCTCGGGTTATTGTTTTCACACACAAAGTGCCTTTCACAAATCATAGTAACGCCACTTGTGGAACAAGCAAAATAATTCAGTCACAAATCCCATTGGATTTCAAAATCTGTTCTTTATCACTGTTGTGGGCTGTTGTTATTCCCGGTTCCCTCTACAACATCTAGAACTATGTAATAGATTTCATGGATCAACCCATATTCCAAGCAACTGAAAAAAAGCATAGTTTCACAAAATGTGTCTCATTTGTATTGTTTTATGTATTTTTTTTTTATTTGTTAAGTCTTTAAACTTTTATGTAAAACATAAAACTGTGTTTCTTTTCACCTTCAGCTTCGAATAACTCTTCAATACCTACACTCTTTACAAACTGGACGAAGCCCAAACCATTGCTTCAATTGAACAAGGCGTATTAGAGGAACTTAACCCTTTAGTCAGCTAGGACATAAAATGGCTTTCGGCATTTCTGTTGACACACATGATGTATAATAGAGTAGTGTTGTTGTAATTATTTAGCACATTAAATGCACTCATAGATCAGGATCTACCACCATCGCAGAGGTGTCAAACAATGGGGATAAGATGATGTGGTGACATTCCCACTGTGTGTCATGTACACCATGGAATTGGAAAAATTGTAGTGAAATAGATTTATCTGGTGACATTCAACATGGAGCATAATTTTTGCATTCTGAAATTGTTTTTATAAGAAACTAAATTTCAGTAAATGAATATTATCTTCATAATTATATCTAAAAGAATATCATGAATTACAATTTCTGGGTGCAAAAGGAGGAGGAAGACACTGATGGGCAACAACCGACTCAAAAAGAAAGTATGAATCACCTGGTCTGGTACCAGCCCAGCATTCACCCAGTGGGATGTGGAAAACTGCCAAAAAACCACTTCTAAGCTGGATGGCATACCGGCCCCACATTGTTAATCTGCTGGACAGATTCGAACTGTGCCTGTATACCTACCTGTGCCGGATAGCGGCACTTCCAACCGCCGAGCTATCTGTGTTGGGATGTTATCACTTACAGTAGTAATATGTTTAATTGAATTTAAAAAGATGTTTTTATCATAGGTATCCTCCTCTGTGCATTTTTTTAACTGTTTATAAACATTCCAACAATCTGAGAGGAATATGAGCACCACATGAAAACTCTGGAAAATGCAAAGTGATGTAAAACCAAGGAGGCGTTAGAAATTCAGAACATCATCAGATGCCTGATCTCAATAATGCATTCTGATGGTCACATTTACTGTTGAGTAGCTATGTAAAACCATATTGTCAGCCCATTGTACATAGTTGTTTGAATCACTGCGCCCTATATAGGGGAGGACAGCATATAAACAAATTGTTCTGGTGGTACTGAATAATCATTTTATTTGTTAGTTAACATTTATAATGAAACATTATTGATTGTTCTGTATACAAGATCAGAACAATGGTATATGGTTTTTTTATCAGTGAACTTGGGTACTAGAAACATTCACTGAAAATCCGTTAAGCACAAGATGGAATGGCACCATGACGGACCCTCCAGGGGGCCCACAGCTCTTTTGTGGGTACGTGTGTGGTGCGCACGGGTCCCCGAGCCATTGCAGCCTATTTTCCTGCTTTCCCCAGGCTGCATTACCCCTCCTAGTTCCCCCTCCTTCCCATCCCAATTGCTCCTTCCCACCCTCTCCAACCCTGTCTCTCGGTGTTACTCTAGATGACGGCTTGGCTATCCCATGGTACCGATTGTCCTGCAGTTTTGGTTTTGTCTGCTGTGTACACCGGTTTTTGGCCCAGTTTGGTCCCCCCTCGGGGTTTGACCTTCCATAACAAAATTGTCCGATAACTTGTGAGCCAGTTGGGGAAGAACTCCCGACCTAGCCCCTACGGCGCGGGTCCTATGCTTTCCTTTCCACTACCTTTCCTCACTGTAGCCCCTATCCCCCGCTAGGTCCCCAGCACGTGTAGCCAGTCCGTGTGGGGGGTGCTGTTATGTACCCTTTGGCTGAGCCCCCTGACACTACAGGGATCACACTACTGGTGTCTGAGCTGCGACCTCTCCATGCAAGCCAAGGAGTTGATGCCTGTCCTCGGGGGTATCAGAACTCCCGGCAATGGCCATCGTGCCAGGTGGCCTTTGCTGAGGCTGGGTGGCGCCCATGGAGAGAGCCCCTGTTTTGGACTGGGTGACACCAGGGCAGACGTCTAGCACTATGAAAAGAGTTAGACTCCAAAATGGTCGTGCATTTGGCATCTCTCAAGACAGGAAGAGCTCTTTTAATGCTGCTGCTGCAGATACGAGGATGTTTCCCTCCCTTGCTACCCCTTGGGAGGAAGGCCAGGCTCGCCAGTTAGGAGCAAAATCCTTTCCTCGCTACCTAGTTTGCACAAGGACTGATGGAGGAACTTTTACTACCACTAAACCGCTGTTCTTTGTTGAGACCATAGAGGACAAGTTTGGTGAAGTGGAATCTATGAGTAAACTTAGATCTGGCTCATTGCTCATTAAAACAGTCTCGGCAGCCCAGTCTGAAGCTTTGCTCGCCTGCACCATCCTTGGCGACATTCCAGTAACAGTACTCCCGCACAAATCCTTGAATATGGTACAGGGTGTGATATTCCACCGGGACCTCCTCCTTCAAACTGATGAGGAGCTTAGGGCCTATCTCGAGCGGCATGGTGTACATTTTGTTCGCCGCGTTCAGAGGGGATCTAAAGACAACCGCATCGATACTGGGGCCTTTATCTTGGCCTTCGAAGGGGACACACTCCCAGAGAAGGTCAAGATAATGTTATATCGATGTGAAGTGAAGCCCTACGTTCCACCTTCCATGTGATGTATGAGGTTTGGTCATATGTCCTCTCGCTGTACAGCAGTCCCAGTATGCGGTGATTGTGGACGCCCACTACATGAGGGGAGCCCCTGTGTTCCTCCGCCGGTGTGCGTCAACTGTCATCAACACCACTCTTCACAGTCGCCAGATTGCCCTATGTTCAAGAAAGAAAAGAAAATACAAGAGTACAAATCCCTGGAGCATTTGACGTACCCTGAGGCCCGCAGTAAATATGAACGTCTGCATCCCGTTGCAGATGGTGACGACCTTCGCTACGACATTATCTTCTAACCTTTCACCCTCCCCTTCCCACTCCCATCTTCCCCCTACACCCCGTTCCCACCCCTCCCTCACATCTCCCTCTCCTGTAGCTCCTGTAGCCCTCTCTTTGTGTCCCAGCCCTTCCCAGCCGGAGAAGTGCACCCCTTCTCCGTCGCCTGCCGGTGACAGTGCCCCATCTCAGGGCCTTCCGTCCCGGCGTTCCCCAGATCGGAGATCTTCGACCTCCAGTCGGCCATCGGTCTCCCAGTCAGTGAGTTCAAAGGTCGCCCGATCTTCGTCAGTACCGGACCTAACTGACACAAGTCCTCTCTCTGGGGCGGGTCCTCCCCGTCCCACAAGAGAGAAAGAGAGAGAAGGAGAAAGACAAGGAGAAGAAGAAGAAGAAGAAGAAGAAACCAAAGTTACAAGATAAAGCCCCTCCGGTACCACCAGAGGTGCCGACTGTGCTTTCGCAACTCACTCATCCCATTGAGCCTGAGGCTGATCAGCTATTTATGGATGTTGTTCCTTCTTCTTTGGTGACGGAAGCTGACAAAGCAGCGTGACAGACATTACGCCATTCGCTTCCCGCCTAGATCCTCGTGATGTGATCATCCAATGGAATTGTAATGGCTACTACCGTCACCTCTTGGAGATTAAACAGCTAATCTCTCTTTCTTCTGTGGCCTGTGTCGTCCTGCAGGAATCGAGGTTTATGAATGCACATTCACCGACCGTCCGTGGGTTCTGTGCTTTTTGTCGGATCCGGGTTGGTCCCCTCCAGGCGTCTGGTGGGGTTTGTACTTTGGTCCGGACAGATATTGTCAGTACCTGGATTCCTCTCCAAACTCCATTGGAAGCGGTTGCTGTCCAGGTTCACTTGGACACTCCGTTAACCATTTGCAACCTCTACCTTCCCCCTGACAGGCATCCTACACTCGCGTCCGTAGTTGCCCTCCTTCAGCAACTCCCCCCTCCTTACCTCATTCTTGGGGACTTCAATGCCCACCATCCTTTGTGGGGCAGTGCTTACACGTCTATCTGGGGCTGCCTCATAGACGAGTTTCTTGCCGACCACAATCTGAGCCTTCTCAACGATGGTTCCCCAACTCATTTTAGTGCCGCTCAAGGCACCTTTTCAGCCATAGACCTCTCTCTCACTTCTCCTTCTCTCCTTCCTTTATTTCACTGGTTGGCGTATGATGACCGCTGCGATAGCGACCACTTTCCGTTGATCCTTTCACTTCCCTCACACCTACCACGAGCCAGGGTACCCCGCTGGGTTTTCCGTCGTGCTAATTGGCCGCTATATACATCCCAGGTTGTTTTTCCATCTTCCCCCTCAGGCTGTATAGATGATATAATAAGCCAAATGACCAACATGATTACCCAAGCTGCCAACGCCGCTGTTCCCCGGTCGACAGGCCCTCCTACTCGCCGGCCGGTCCCTTGGTGGAATGCAACTGTTGCCGCAGCCATTCACGAGCGCCGTAGGGCCTTGCAACATCTTAAGTGCCACCCATCCCTCGCTGGTCTCATAAATTTCAAACGTCTGCGTGCCAGAGCTCGTTACTTAATCAAACAAAGTAAGCGGACGTGCTGGGAGCATTTTGTCTCCTCATTGGGCTCTTCTGTCCCTCTGACAAGAGTGTGGGCTATGCTCTGATCTATCCAAGGTAGCTGGCGGCCGTCTTCCATCCCTGGTCTTGCCCTGCCTGATGGGGTCTGCACAGAGCCATCTGTTGTTGCAGAACATCTTGCAACTCACTTCGCCAATGTATCAGCGACAACTTCATATCCGGCGACCTTTCTCCTTAAGAAACACCAGGCCGAAACCTTCAAATTAGGCTTTACTTCTCACCAGGTGGAACCATATAACGAACCTTTTACTAACTGGGAACTATCGCTGGCCCTTTCCTCTTCTCGTGATTCAGCACCTGGCCCTGACGATATCCATAATCAGTTGCTGAAACACCTCAACCCCTCACAACGACAATTTCTCCTAAAAGTTTTTAACCGTATTTGGCTTCAAGGGGTCTTCCCCTCCCAGTGGAGGGAGAGTGTTGTGGTCCCTGCCCTCAAGCCTGGCAAGGACCCGTCGGCGCTGGACAGTTATCGACCAATAAGCCTGACAAGTGTCCCCTGTAAATTACTTGAAAGGATGGTAGCCCACAGATTACACCGGGTTCTTGAATCCCGGAGACTTCTCTCACCTTACCAGTGTGGGTTCCGGGAGGGACGATCCGCTATTGACCATTTACGACATCATCTGGTAGCAGTCTTCTTCTATCTTCATAAGGCGTACGACACTGCTTGGCGTCGTCATATTTTACGTTCTCTTCATGACTGGGGCCTCAGAGGCCCCTTACCAATTTTTATCCGTCAGTTTTTATCCCACCGCCTGTTCCGTGTCAGAGTTGGCTCTTCCTTTAGCTCCCCTCGAATACAGGAGAATGGCGTCCCCCAGGGCTCAGTGTTGAGTGTTACACTTTTTCTAATCGCATTCAATGGGTTGGTGAGCTCTGTTGGGTCACTGGTAACCCCAGCATTGTATGTCGATGACTTTTGCATATGGTACAGCTCCTACTCAGTAGCCTCTACTGAACTTCAACTCCAGAGTGCCATTCGGCGGGTTTCAATGTGGGCTACGTCCCATGGTTTCCAGTTTTCCTCGAAAAAAATGAGAGTGATGCATTTTTGTCGTCGTACTACAGTTCACCCTGATCCAGAACTGTTCTTGGGTAATCAGCGCCTGGAAGTTGTAGCACAGCATCATTTTCTGGGTCTTCTCTTTGACAAAAAATTGACTTGGGTGCCCCATATTCACCACCTAAAGATTAGTTGTATGAGGAAACTTAATGCCCTACGTTTCCTTGCTCATTCATCTTGGGGTGCAGACCGAACAACTATCCTTCGTATCTATCGGGCTCTAATCTTGTCCCGATTGGACTATGGGTGTCAAGTTTATGGCTCGGCAGCTCCTTCTGCCCTGAAATTATTAGACCCGGTTCACCATTATGGTGTCCGCTTGGCTACAGGTGCATTCCCGACTACCCCGGTCGACAGTCTCCTTGTTGAAGCGGAAATCTGCCCTCTTCAGGTCAGGCGGCATCAGCTTCTGGCGTCTTATGCCATCGCCATCAGGCAATATCCTGCTCATCCCGCTTACCAGGTTCTTTTTGCATATGAAGGGCTTCGACCCCCTGATACCCGGCTGCGGGCGGGATTTCCCGTCAGACTGCGGCTTGCCTCTCTTTGCCGAGATTTCCATTTCACTTCCCTAGATTGCGCCCCCCCATTTCACTGCACGCACATCTCCGTAGATGGTGCCGTGACCACTAATTCGGGCGGATCTCTTCCAGGGCCCAAAAGCTTTAATTTCCCCAATGGTCTTTCGGCATTTGGTGCGCCCAGTACTAGACGAGTTTCAGGGAGCCTCTATCTTCTACACTGATGGCTCGAAAACTGCGGGCCACTCCGGATATGCTATTACATCTCCTGTTGGGGCGGAATGCCATTCTCTGCCAGAGGCATGCAGTGTGTACACGGCAGAGCTGATGGCGATTTATAGAGCCCTCTGTTTTATTAAACAGACTGCCGTGGAACGTGGTTTAATCTGTGCTGACTCCATGAGCAGTCTGCAGGCCATTGTTCGATGTTTCCCCTCCCATCCTTTAGTTATTTCCATCCATGATCTCCTTGCTGACCTTCATCGTGCTGCCTGCTCCGTTACCTTTCTCTGGATGCCAAGCCATGTTGGTATTACAGGGAATGAAGAGGCTGACCTGTTGGCTAGATCGGCAATTACTCGCTGCCCACCTCCCTTTCTAATTCCGGGTGCGGATCTGAGGGTGCAGATCAGATCTTTGCTTCACTCCTCATGGGATAGCAGTTGGAAAGCTACTGCCCCTTCCAATAAACTCCGCACCATCAAAGATGCGACTGCAGCTTGGAGTTCATCTTTATGCCCTTCCCGGAGAGAATCAATTGTCCTCTGTCGCCTCCGTATTGGACACTGCAGGCTGACCCATGGATTTCTTTTGCGAAATGACAATCCACCACATTGTGATTGTGGAGCCGTACAATCCGTGTCTCATATTCTGACTGAATGTCCTCTCTATTTGACACTTCGTGGCGACTATGGCTTACAGCCTTCGTTGCCTCTAGTTTTGGCGGATGACCAACGGATTGTTGATCGCGTCCTTGCCTTCCTCCGTGAAAGTAGATTTTATTGTCAGCTCTAGGACTCGCTTGGTTGAGGTGAGTGGGTTTGTGATTCTTGGCTGTTTGTGGGGTTTAGAGCCTTATCCCCACCAGTCCCCCACTCTTTTACATTTTAATGTAGTTTTATTTCTCCCTGCTCTGGAGCTGTGATACGTTGACCACTGTGCCATTAGTAACTTGTGGTTTAGGGTAGAGGTCGCTTCCGGAGCTGTGGGAGCAGACACTGTAGCATTTGCTGCCCTGGGTTGGTCTTAGTCTTGTTGGTGAGTCGATTTTACTTCCTAGTGTAATGGTCTTTTGGCTTTCACCTATTTTTCGTTGGGTTCCGTGGCGTGTACAATTTGAGGTTGAAGGGACTGATGACCTTGTTGTTGCGTCCCTCATGTCCACAACCACCACCGCACCATGACGGAAATCTCCCATAGCTATCTTTCAATTATCAACTGTGCAGCCATTTATCAAGAGTTACCTTAGCATTGTAGCACTAACAAGGTATTATAACATTGAAGATTTTGTTGATTAGCCATAGATGATCATAATCCTCTACTCCCTTTAGGCTGGAGTTTTGAAGAAATATAGAGGAAATAATTTGGGTTTAAAGGATACCACTCGGCACTTCTACATGGTGGGGCAAATAAAAGTGGCGTAAAGAACATAGTTCCAGGGTAGAAAGAAACACAGCAGAGGAAAGGAAGTACAGTACCAACTTGACAATAACGGATTTGAAAGTGACCACTCGTTATCTCTTGGCACTTTTGGGCCCTGGTTAAGTAGTCACTGAAGGCATATTGAAAGCTGCAATTGCTGCCATATAATCCAGAATGTTGTTTTGCAAAGTTTGAAGACTGTGAAGGTTTTTGTGATACACCTCAGACTTGAGGGCTCCCAATACGAAGTAATTGCACACTGATGATCTGTAATTGAGGAAAGGTAAGAACTCACCTTAAAGAGGTTTGCTGACTGCTGATAGGCAATTTAAACCAACATAGTTCTAATCAAGCATTGGGCACTGACCCTTTCTAAGGAAGGGAGGTTCACGGTGAAATACTTGTAAAGTACTAGAAATAATCAGAACAGTTAAGCTCTTAATAACTATAACTCACTATAGGATGTTTGGGCCAATCTGACAGAAATTACATTTCACAACTTGTGATTAGAAAACATATTTATTTCTTATGTACATAAAGGGTTCAGACCCTCTAAAAATTGTAAATATTTTAAACCCATAAAATACCACAAGGGAAGTTTAAACAATTAAGATCTACATTCTGTTTAACAAACAATCACAGTTCAATTAGAAAATTGATGAATTAGCAACAGGGCAGCACTGCTTAAGTAGACAGTGAAGTCCTACCCAGGAAATATGAGAAAAATAATTTTCAAAACCCCAACAGGTATTATCTACACTAGTATATAATATTTAAACTTAACCTCACTCAAACAAATAACAATAGTAAAAGGAACAAAATTCATTAGATGCTTCAAAGGCATCATTCAGGGTACAGGGTAAACTTTCCCTACAATCCATATGTTTATATAGGCGAAATCCTTACATAATAAAATAACCGTTAATGGTAGTTAATGGATGGTACTATTATTTACATCAGCAGGACCATCAGTGCTGTGGCATGGATCTTCGCCATTGTAACCCCAAAAAGTGCACTACATAAAGTCTGTGACACTGAAGCACATGATGGTGTGTCTAAGAGGACATCATCTCTCAGTTCAGCCACACAATCCAGAAAGTTCCCAAAGACACCTGTTCTGTCTAGGTAGCAGAGTATGGGCAACACACATTCCGTTTGTTTCAAGTGAGCACAGTCAAGCTTGAGCACACCAAAACAAACCAACTGGGGCACTAACTCACAGGTGGGAAGACAAATGAGGAAAGAAACACAACTGTCAAAACCACACAAATCCAGGATTCGATATCCACTTGTAAATTCAACAGAGGGAACTGATACTCAAGACCACAAATAAATCAGAAGAGCATACTGTGAAATATGGTGGGTTTAAAACTCTTAATAAATAGAGGACAATCTGCCAATGCGTATTACTCAGTTGAATCGGGCAAGTCTACTATAACCGTAAAACCAGTGTCTAAAGTCCTATAATGAGTAGCAGTTCACAAACCAACCAGACATAGAAACCACTTACGGGGGCACACCCTCTTGGGCTAACCACCTTGACCTCTGGAGACGGCCCACAAGTGTCTACAGCCACGAGACAAAAACTGTCACTGCTCTCCAACTCCTCCACAATTTGAGGCCCCATAACCTCAGTGTTTCCTTTTGAGTTGTTCAGGCCCAACCCCCCTCACTCCCTATGCTTACCAGCTTTGGATGCAGCAGAGGAGACAGTAGGCATGCATAAAGACTCTACTGCTTGTGATTCAGAAGCTCTCAAAGTGGGAAGTCTAATGGACTTAGATGGACTTAGCTAACACGGCTCAGACATGACTCCTCAGCGTCGTCGTTGTTGCCATCGCCTCTGCCGCCATCAGTCCACAGTATGGTTTGATGCAGCTCTCCACCCTACTCTATCCTGAGAAGAATAGCAACCCACACCCATTTAAACCTGCTTACTGTGCTGCACATTGTGTACATACCTCTGACTCTAGATATATGATGTTTACACTGTTAGATATTAGTTACAGAGAGAAAAATTGTGTGGACTCTGCAAGGATGGATAAATAGTTAGCTGAAACTTACGTTTAATTGAAATAATTATAACATTGATTTTAGTCATTCTTTGTAGATTTAACTGACATATGAGTTAGTAGAAAATTTCTCCCTGAAATATTCACATACGAAGGTTTCCTGACTACAGAAAAAAAATTTATTTTATACAGTCTGGCATTGAACAGGTGTCATTTTGTGTGACGTTTGCATAGCTAATCAGAAACTGATTGCATTGAAGCAGCAGAAACCAAAACTTTTAGTGTATGAACACATTTAATACTCTAATTTTTGTAAAGGTAATAATTTTCTTTCATTCTTTTTACAGTTGAAAGGATCCTGCCTGAGTGTTTTGGATGGACATTTGCGTTACGTAACATCCTGTGCATTTTCCCGTGATGGATCATTGCTGGCATCAGGTTTGTGCTTTCATAAATATAACTTTCATATGGTTCCTCATTATTTATATTCTTTGGAATTGGCAGTTTATTCATTTTCATTTACTGTGTTGGAAGTAACACTACTGACCTGATGGTAACACTGAGCTCTAAGAATGACTGAGTACTCATAAAAATAAAAATTAAAGTTTAATAAATATGAGAATTTTTTGAGCAGTGTTAAATGTTAAAATTTTAAAAATTCAGAAAAACATCAGCATCAAAATGTAATTTCTACAATTTAAAATTTACATTTTTTATTTTTGCAAATGAGCAGTCCATTTTTCTCTGTGTTTAAACTAAATGAAACCCTATTTCACAACATTATTGCCTTAGATCGATGTATCGGTGTCTTCTTTTTCCTCCTCCCAACCAATATTTTGACAGGTACAGTGAAGATAAGTATGTACTGCCATTTCTTCCTGTAATCCACCTCTTTTGTGGTTTTAATATCCAGTTCTGCACCTTCCGAAACAATTCTTGTAGATGAGAGAATTACAGTAGTCTAAAATTACCTTTTGTTTTCTTTATAAAGCAGTACACATCTTCTTGCATATACCCATCTTGCTGAAAATAAACATGGCGAAGGGAATCTCTCTCTCTCTCTCTCTCTCTCTCTCTCTCTCTCTCTCTCTCTCTCTCTCTCTCTCTCTATAATATTAGACACACTACCCTAAAACATTTTTATTTATTTATTTATTTATTTATTTTTTTCGGAACCATTGACCTATCATCATCCTTTGAAATAACACGAATACATCAACCGAGGAATCGCAAACTGACGAGTCACTACACAAACATCTCCCCCCAACAAAGAGGACATAACGGTAATACTTTAACTGCCCGATAGCTGAGATGCAACACACAACGAATTTTCATTTCTGTAGAGCCAGATTGTCCAGCCCTTTACCCAAAATACACACACACACACACACACACACACACACACACACACAGAGAGAGAGAGAGAGAGAGAGAGAGAGAGAGAGAGAGAGAGAGAGAGAGAGAGAGAGAGAGAGAGAGAGAGATGCTTTCTCCAAACACAAATGAAGCTCCTTTTCTGTGTTATGTAAAATTTCTCTTTTCAATCCAAAATTTTTTAAATCCATAATTACATGTTGTTGTCTACCGCTAATGAAAGTGTCTACTGTACATACTAAGATGCCAACCTACACACAGAAACACCTGATCGTTAACAGAAAAAATTATGGCTATCACCGCAAAAGACTAACAAACCTCACATATTTCGAAGTCCTATCTCAAAGTTAGGGGTGCCAACTTTTTTTTGTCAAAATAAGGTCGACTTCGACTCGACAAAATGAATAGTCCTAACACAATTTATTTACATCTTACAACAGGTTTATTGCATGGACCAATCACAAAACTTCTTCATAAAAATTATAAACTGAAGATCCACATAATTTTTTACTTACAACTGTATTTGTTTATACTTTTGGCAGCAGTCTGAAGTTTCCGATCGTTCTTTACAAATGTGACAGATTCATCACATGTGTAAGAAAAATTGACACTTATTTGTAATTCAGCTTTCATTAAATCTAGATTGCAACGGTTCCTATCATCAGACCATTTACTATTCATAAAAGAAAAAATTCTATCAGTGTGATCATTAGATGCCGGAATACTGAGAACAAAGCCAAGAATCTTATTTTTCTCCTTGGCTTTAATTCCCTTGGCCGCTGCTTCAAACATCACTTTTCACTGTGGTGCCATCGTTGGCAATTTTTGTATTTATTATATTTTTCAAAGAACGTAATTCATCATACATGTTCTCCTCATTTATTTCTACCTGAATATGAGTAATCATGTTCTGAAAATCATTAAAATCAACCGAATTCGTTAGAGACAATGGGAGCAAGGACTTAATTGTAGTATTGTCAGAAATGTTTACATTTTTTACAATGTAAGTATGAAAGATATGAAATTCAATAAGATTATTTTGAATTCTCTTGTGCTTGACAGGATCTAATCTATTTAAAATCTCGTGTGTATTGCTTCAAAAAATGAGTCATTTTTTCTTTGCAAAATTTTCTTTGAGAAAGCTTCAATGGCACTACAGGACTCCATTACAATTAAATCCGCAATCTCTAGATATTTTGAGGTTTCCAAAATAATATTTCCAATGTAACAAAAAAATTGAAAATACGCTTCGAGAATATACATTTTGCTTGGATCCTCATCACTAAAATAAAATTTCAAAGCTTTTGGTGCTTCATTTGTGCTTTGAAAATAACCTATTATTGGCTCCCAGTTCTTTATTAGCCTATAAACAGCTGGGGTGAGGACAGCCACCTAGTAGGCACATGCCTTAAAATTTCACACTAATCGGTACCATCAAAATGGGGGGGGGGGGGGGGGGAATCTTAATTCTTCCCTGCATTTTGCTGACACTGAAAAGTGTCCATAAAGTTGAACAACTATCATTTCTATGTCTACATCTAAGACATCAGCAGCTTATTTAGCGCCATTATGGATTATGTGATTTGCTTAAATATTTTGTTATTTTTCTCACTCAAAAATTTCATCACGGATTTATTTTTGCCATAATTGACACTAACATTATCGGCACTGTAGGACTAAAGGTTATTTACCTTTGATGAATGAGATTCAAGACTATTTTCTATCAAAGCATGAATACCACTAGCACTCTCATCTGCTTGTTCTACAAAATCTAATAGTTTATTCTGATACCAACATAAGGTTCAAAGTAACTGATTGCTACAGGAAACATTTTCCTGTTCTTAAAATTCGACGCATCTGAAGCCACAAAAAAAGGGGGGGGGGCTACACTTCTCTGTATAATTAAGCACATCTAAGAAATCACTTACACTTCTAGGTGCTAATACGTTTTTTGCAATGGACTGTGCTTTCGTCCTACCACAACATATTTTTTTTGGCCCCATCCTTATCCATAAATATGTTCTTTGCAAGTTTATTTGCACAGTCCATGGTACTATAACGTAGATTGTGTTTCACTCTAACTCACCCACTGCAACTTTGTCGGGTTCACTACTAGTGGGACTATCACGCAAGCACTGAAAATAGGTGGATATCTTATCTGTCTTACTTCCCCTAACTCTGCTTTTGTGTCCTTCGGTGTTGGCGTGCTGCTGACAATCTGTATTACCACCATGAGCTACGCTGAATTAACGCTTGCAAAGGGTGCAAAATGCTTTATAATTGTTTCCTTTTACAGGATTAACCCATGAATGAGTTTATTCCCATTTCTTCTGAAATACACAGAAGTACTTTCCTCTCTTTTTAGGTGGAGTTTTCGATTCTTCCATTTCACATAACTCAGATGAGGCAGAACGACAAAGAAACAAAACCGCAACGTGACTCGCGGCACCGTGTTTGTGTTTTGTTTTGTGTTCCCTACAAACGCTATAGTAACTGTATCGATTATACTATGCCATATCGATTAATCAATCTTGTAACGATAGTCCAGCAACGAGATTTGACAAATATGAGGCAGGTTTAAATCTTAATCAGTGTCATTTTCCTCAAATACGGAGGACTTTTATTATTTTGCTGATTGACATTACTAAAGGTGCATGCCATATGAATGGATATGGGCAGATCTTTTTTACTGTCTACGTGCTAGAATTTCTTGGAAGTTTTGGAAGAAGTAGTTATGTGCTGACTCTGTCTGTTCATTCAGGATTTTGTGGGGTAATTTTCGTTTATGGATGAATATCTCCAATTGTTCAAGGAGATCCATATGTAGCCCTTTATCAGCAACATGTAGTATTGAAAGATGATCATTAATATCACCAGTTGGGTGTTCGTAGTGAGCTATGTGTGATGCAAAGCTGGATTTGCTTAAGCTTTTTTAGTCTAAGGGCATCTATATGTTCTTTGTAACGGGTTGAAAAAGATCTTCCTGTTTGTCCAACATAAAAGCAAGAGCAGGAGCATTTCAGTTTATATATGCCTGATTTATGGTGCAGTTCACTAGTGGGTTTGTTGTTATGGATAATTTTATTTTGCAATTTATTATCTGTGTAGGAGATTTTTATGTTATACGGCCTAAAAAGGTTTGCAAGTTTATATGACACTTTGCCGAAGTATGGAAGGTATGCTTCGGATCCCCATTAATGAATCAACTGCATGCAAAGAAATTGAAATACTCGAACATATAGCCCATGACAATGGATACAGCCCCACCCTCATAGACACCATAGTCCAAAACACAAAAAGTAAACTCAATTACCCATCATCAACATTAAAACATGTAAAGGAAAGTCCCAAATTTGCTAGTCTTCCAAAGTGTCATATAAACTTGCAAACCTTTTTAGGCCATATAACATAAAAATCTCCTTCTACACAGATAATAAATTGCAAAATAAAATTATCCATAACAACAAACCCACTAGTGAACTGCACCATAAATCAGGCATATATAAACTGAAATGCTCCTGCTCTTGCTTTTATGTTGGACAAACAGGAAGATCTTTTTCAACCCATTACAAGGAACATATGGATGCCCTTAGACTAAAAAACTTAAGCAAATCCAGCTTTGCATCACTAATAGCTCACTACGAACACCCAACTGGTGATATTAATGATCATCTTTCAATGCTACATGTTGCTGATAAAGGGCTACATATGTATCTCCTTGAACAATTGGAGATATTCATCCATAAACTAAAATTACCCCCACAAAATCCTGAATAAATAGACAGTCAGCACATAACTTCTTCTTCCAAAACTTCAAAGAGATTCTAGCACCTAGACAGTAACAAAGATCTGTCCATATCGATTCATATGGCATGCACCTTTAGTAATTTCAATCAGCAAAATAATAAAAGTCCTTGTTTAATCTGTTTATATTAGCATAGCCAGATTAGTTATTGTCCAACCACACTGTAAATATTTCACTCTTTCATATTTATTTTATATTTGTTTAATATATCTCACTTGTTTCAATATGAATGTAACTAGATACTAGCAAAATTCAATATAATGTGTAAAATATAATTTTAATTCATTACATACTCTTTATACATTCACAATGTCTCAAAGCAAAGAACATTAATTAATGAAGTGCAACATCTACCACAGCCATCCTCTTTGCAACACATTCGGTGTTTATATTTTGTAATGTGTAATGCTAAGTGTAGGAAAAATGTTCGCATATGTTATAAAACGGAAGTGCCCAATGCACATCTTGGTTACACCTACAATAAGAACACAGTAAGTACATAAAATTACAGTATGTTTAATTCTGGTTTATTGTGTTCTCCCTTAGTAAAGCTCAGTTATGTTACCAGAACCAACATGACAGCATAGCCTACACTTAGCGGAAATGTTCCTGTAAAGTTATCCACTGATGATGAGCCTGCAGTGGCTGGAAAACTAGTTCTGGAGTAAATAAAAAACTTCCAAAAAGGCAGCTGGTTGCAATTCTTTTACGAAAATAACCCTCAATTTATTTCAAACACGTTTTACTTCTTATCCCAAGTAGCCTGTGACACTCTCTGTAAGCGCTTGTAACAACAACTAGTTCCAACCCAGCAACCGGACTAAAATGGCAATTAACACTATCTGACAAGAAACTGATCTAGCCATTCCAGCTCATTTTTACTAAAGTTTAAACCAACTAGCATGCAACAACCTCTGTATGCACCCAACAACTGCATTGTTCGTGGATCCCTCCACAGAACATCTAACCAATTGATCATGCACCTTTTTGCATTACATACCCCACCAGAAAATATTTCTGAAACATTTTTTCAAATGTTTGTAAATCTACGAAACTTAACTGCGTGGTTATTTAACCCCCTACCTTACAAACTACTTAAAATAAGTTAAACTAACCTAAGGACAACACATACAACCATGCCCAAGGGGGGGACTCAAACTCTCAATGGCAAATGACCGCGCGATCCACAGCACGGCACCCCAGTAGGCAGTGCTATTTTGCCGTGGAACATTTTCTATCAGTCATTAGATGACAAACCTCATGCATTTCACAATCACTCGTGCACAAACACCCATCGTATTCCCCCTTTCTAACAAATCAATACTCTCGATAAAAATCTGTAACACAGCCAATTACACCATAAAAATTATTGACACACACAGAACAGCTAACAAGGAATGATCCATATTGACACCAAATTCTTTTTTTTTTACAACCTACAATGCAAAATAGTCTACACCACTTGTAACTAATACAACACCCGGAATAATTTATCAAATGCAAACAGCAATCCTTTACAGACTAAACATATGATTAAACACACCTACCAACAAAAATAATTACCCAGCTCTAAACATACCCGCTACACTACTGAGAAGTATCAATTTGTAAACACCACTAAAAGATGAGATAGATACGCCACAACCCTAACACATACCCATACCAATAATCAATATGCATTCTACAAATGTAGGATACCTCTGTGTTGCAACAAATTGTATGACTAACCAGTTCGAAGTCGGTATTTCTTACAACCAAGGATATATTGTCTGCCCAGATTACAAATACATGAGAGCTAATTTTATGAAGATAGAATTACATTGCTTCTATCAACAGACAGAAGAATAAAAAAAAAAAAAAAAAAAAAAAAAAACTATCAAATTGTCCACAGCTATACTATCACTTTTAATGCACCATCAACCTAATAAAGACCATCTCTAACTAGCCTCTCTAGGTCATACCGAGACAACCGCGTACAATCGTATTACTGACAAATACTGCAATATTTCTGTGTATCATTTCCTCGCAGGTGACACGGATGAGACTTTTACCATACGAGATGATTACAGCAGTCGTTACAACTTGCATGATGAAAATATAGTTAGCGATAACCTATTTTACACACACACACACACACACACACACACACACACACACACACACACACACACAAAATCACACACACTGTCGGTGACCACATATCTGTTACAGAAAGTAAACATAGTTTTTGGAAAATCGATAAAAAGAAGAAACAAATTTCTACAAGATGAACCTATGACCTATTGTGCAAACTCCATTCCATACATCAATCTACCACACATCATTTTAAATGAATGCTTGCTTAGATTTAGACTAGAACAGCACAAAAGTGCATCTCCGTTAGCTGACCAAGTAACAGATACTCTACCGATCTAGGTAATGCTCTTCTGACATGTAATCTGTCTTCCACTATTTTCTCCTAGCTCCATGGATCTGTAAAACCGAAACCTTCTACTCGAAAAGCTATAAGTCTGTACAACAAATAGCTGTTGCTGATGCATACTATTACATATTTTAGGTAATCATATCGGTGTGCAAGTACTCATCACTCTTGACACCCCACTCTCCCCTACAGATCTTATGATCGACAGAAAACATCTCGTAATGGTGGTCTTTATACACCGCAGAAGAGTAAAAGGCTCTTTCCACAGAGAGGAGAAGCCTAGGATGCTTATACCTCATGTTCCACATCGCGAGAAAAATACTGTGTTACAACAGCTTACAACATTTTTTATGACAAAGCAACCCACAGAGCGGTGATTTTCACATCAAATAAATAAATACACACATATAACCCTTTTAAGACAAATCGAAACACAACTAGTAAGACAAGAGAATGTTAATGGAAACATAATTTTTACACAATCAATCAATGTGAAGAACCACTTAAAATCAAAACCAGAACTTTATTGTACGACTCTTCTGACCCATAACGCAACTTAACACTAATCAAATACTGGCAGGTGTGTGTGTGTGTGTGTGTGTGTGTGTGTGTGTGTGTGTGTGTGTGTGTGTGTGTGTCTGCCAGTCCTCTATGTAATATGTAGTAGTTTGCCTCTGCAACAGTTATTTGTTGTAAAGACTTAAAGCTTTTCGAGTAGAGCGTTTCGGTTTTACAGGTCTATGGATCTAGGAAAAAATACCGGAAGTCAGGTTACATGTTAGAAGAGCAATACCTTGATTGGTAGAATATCTATTAGTTGGTCAGCTAACAGAGATGTACTTCTGTGCCATTTAAAGGCAATCAGGTGATCTACGGTGGAGTGACGCCGGTGGTGTTGGAGTGTCCTACGACAATCCCGAATGGCTTCAGCAATCTCTTGTGACCACCGAGGCACAGATTTGTGCCAAGGGGAGCCTGTGGTGGTTGGAACAGTGGCCTCAGTTGTGGAACCTATGGCAGCTATGACCTGTTGGACCGCCACATCCACATTGGCTGGCAGTTGGGCAGGAATGACAACAGCAGAGGTATAATGCTACCAATCACCCCTATGTAGGGACCATTGTGGCAGGCATTCTGCCTGTTGAGACTATGGGAGTGACAAAATGCTAGGAAAATGGTCGCTCCCACAAAGGTCATCATGGGCTCTCACAGCGAAGTGCGGAAGGAGGATTGGGCTACAGACCAACAGATCTATGGCTGAAAATGTGCCCTGAAGTGTGTAGGGGTACCAGTATTTAGAAGGCAGATGTCTCATTGTGCAAGAAGGGTTTCAACATCCCTACCACGATGGGTTGTCTCTGTTCCACCCCATAAAGGGTGATGGGCACTTCGGATTAGATTCGCTGTCAAACAGTTCATCCGATACTGATAAAAACACACTTCACCCTCAAAACAAGAGGAGAGGCATTATATACATAGTAATTCTTGTGGTACATTGAGGGCTGCAGGGAGGAGGAAACTGAGATGCTGTAGGAAGGGTAGGGGGAGATGGTGGAGGAGGGAGAGGCGGCGAGGGAGGAGAAGCTGGTGCTAGAGGTAGATAGTGGGGGCGGGAAGATGAACAGCAGGAGGGGGGGCTACGTGGACTGTATTACGATAAACGGGTACCCGAGCAACAAGTGTTTTCTGCTAGAGAGAGGCCTCAGAGGACAAAGAAGAATTTAAATGGCGCAAGTGATGGGCAGGGAAATTAAGGGGGCGAATATACGATCTATATGACAATACCGTGCACATTCAGCATTGCGAAGAGTGGTATAGCAGTGGGGATTCGACCTCACTGAGATTCTATCCGTGATGCATTGCGCAAGGTACCTCCTACCCCTCCCCAAACAATAATGCGGGCGTGGGCACACGTGTGTCATTGAGTGCCTAGATGGCGAAATTTGCCAAAGAAATTCGCGAAGTTCCAAAGTGAGATTTTTATTTAATTAATAAAAAACCATAACTTCGATGGGAAAATGATAAATTAGAAAGTTGTAGTCCTTACAATTATCCATTGATTGCTTTTTTGTACTTATCAATTGCTTTGTAACTTTTCAAGATACATCAAAAAACGCTTAAAATTCTTTAAAAACTGGATCCCTTATAACTCGTCAACATTTATGTTTCCAAACTTATTGCTTACCATATGTATGGCACAAAATAAGTAAAAAGAAAACTTTTCCAAAAAAAAAAAAAAAAAAAAAAAAAAAAAAAAAAAAAAAATATATATATATATATATATATATATATATATATATTCGATATATATATATATGTGTGTGTGTGTGTGCGCGCGCGCCTCGGTTGCACAGTGGTAGAGTGCCAGACTACAAATCCAAAGGTCACGGGTTCGATCCCCGCGAAGTCCTAGGATTTTTATCTGTCACTTTCCACTTCTTTCACCTCTGGCAGTATTGCTCATGTGAAAAATACCGAGTAGCACCATGGTTCAGAACCCACGTTAAACTGTAGGTCCCCCTATAACTGGCTGTGTAAGTCAGTTCAAAGGTTGGAGGAAGGCAATGGCATACCACCTCCAAACAGGACCATGCCTAGTAAAACACTGTGGTGTTCAAACCAATCTTCGGATTGTTGACTGCTTTACCTTATATATATATATATATATATATATATATATATATATATATATATATATATTATAGAGGAAAAATTCCTAACAGGAAAAATATACGTAAAAAGTAGAAGTACACTTACCAGGCGAAGGGGCACAGGCAGTAATAGCAACAAATAAACACACAGACACACACACACACACACAAAAATGCTAGCTTTCGCAGCCTAGCTGCTTCATCAGGCAGAAGGGAGGAGAGGGAAAAGGAAATGATGAGGGTTTTAAGGAAGGGGGTAAGGGGCCATTCCAATCCCGGGACAGGAAAGACTTACCTTGGGGGAAAAAATGGAGGGTAAATAAATGCGCACACACACCCACACATTTACACAGACACAACTACACTTAGGCAGACATACTGTGTGTGTGTGTATATATATATATATATATATATATATATATATATATTATAGAAGGAGACCTTCCAGGTAGGAAAATGGTATAAAATAAAGATTTTTGACTTACCTAAAGTACAGGCTGGTCGATAGGAACACTAAACACACACAAAAACACACAACCATTCGAGCTTTCGCCACCAGTGGTGGCTTCTTCGGGAAAAAGAGGGAGGAAGGAGAGGAGAAAGGGAAGGATACGGGTTTTAAGGAAGTGGAAAAGGAGCCATTCCAATCCCAGGAGTGGAAGGACTTACCTTAGGGGACAAAAAGGAAGGTAAACAAATACACACACACTCACACATATCCACATCCAAACACACTTAGGCAGACATTTGTAGAAACCAAAGAAGTTGGACAGAGATGCCACTTCAGGCAGAGGCTCTGTCCACAGAACCGAGGCAAAGATGTTAAAGATGGCGGGCGGGAATTAGAATTTAGCGGAGGTTGAGACCAGGCGGGCAACGGGAAGAGAGAATGTGTTGAAGGGCAAGTTCCCATCTCCGGAGTTCTGAAAGATTGGTGTTGATGGGAAGTATCCAGATAACCCGGACGGTGTAACACTGTGCCAAGATGTGCTGGCCGTGCACCAAGGCATGTTTAGCCACAGGGTGATCCTCATTACCAACAAACACTGTCTGCCTGTGACCGTTCATGCGAATGGACAGTTTGTTGCTGGTCATTCCCACATAGAACGCTTCACAGTGCAGGCATGTCAGTTGGTAAATCACGTGGGTGCTATCGCAAGTGGCTCTGCCCTTGATCGTGTACACCCTCCGGGTTACGGGACTGGAGTAAGTGGTGGTGGAAGGGTGCATAGGGCAGGTTTTACAACGGGGGCGGTTACAAGGGTAGGAGCCAGAGGGTAGGGAAGGTGGTTTGGGGATTTCATATGGATGGACTAGGAGGTTACGGAGGTTAGGTGGGCGGCGGAAAGACACTCTTGGTGGAGTGGGAAGGATGTCATGAAGGATGGATCTCATTTCGGGGCAGGATTTAAGGAAGTCGTATCCTTGCTGGAGAGCCACATTCAGAGTCCGCTCCAGTCCCGGAAAGTATCCGGTGACAAGAGGGGCACTTCTGGGGTTCTTCTGTGGAAGGTTCTGAATTTGGGGGGATGAGGAAGTGGCTCTGGAAATTTGTTTCTGTACCAGATCAGGAGGATAGCCGCGGGATGTGAAAGCTGATATTAGGTTGTTGGTGTACTGGTTCAGGGATTCGGGACTGGAGCAGACTCGTTTGCCACGAAGACCTAAGCTGTAGGGAAGGGAACGTTTGATGTGGAATGGATGGCAGCTGTCATAGTGTAGGTACTGTTGTTTGTTGGTTGGTTTGATGTGGACGGATGTGTGAAGTTGGCCGTTGGACAGATGGAGGTCGACATCAAGGAAAGTGGCATGGGATTTGGAATAGGACCAGGTGAATTTGATGGGACCAAAGGAGTTGAGGTTGAAGAGGAAATTCCGGAGTTCTTCTTCACTGTGAGTCCAAATCATAAAGATGTCGTCAATGAATCTATACCAAACTTTGGGTTGACAGGCTTGGGTGTCCAGGAAGGCTTCCTCTAAGCGTCCCATAAATAAGTTGGCGTACGAGGGGGCCATCCTGGTTCCCATGGCTGTTCCCTTTAGTTGTTGGTATGTTTGGCCCTCAAAAGTGAAGAAGTTGTGGGTTAGGATGAAGCTGGCTAGGGTATTAAGGAAAGAGGTTTTAGGTAGGGAATTGGGTGGTCGGCGTGAAAGGAAATACTCCATCGCAGCAAGGCCCTGGGCATGTGGGATGTTTGTGTACAAGGAAGTGGCATCAATGGTTACAAGGATGGTATCTGGAGGTAACTGGCTAGGCAAGGATTTCAGGCGATCGAGGAAGTGGTTGGTATCTTTGATGAAGGATGGGAGACTGCACATGATGGGTTGAAGGTGTTGGTCTATGTAGGCAGAGATTCGTTCAGTAGGGGCTTGGTAACCGGCCACAATGGGGCGGCCGGGATGATTGGGTTTGTGGATCTTGGGGAGTAGGTAGAAGGTGGGGGTGCGGGGTGTCGGTGGGGTCATGAGGTTAATGGAGTTAGGTGGCCACAGTTCAGAACATCCTCCTACAGGCCAACCGGAAATTAGAACAACATGCCTCCCTCCACCTCAAAAAACTATCCCAACTCCTTGTCACCCACCTCCGGAAAGGCAATACACTCTCCCTCAACACACACTCCCTCAACAACCACTCCAGTAAACCTCAAGCTCCTCTTATTGCACAGAAACCCAGTCTCTCCCATCTACTCAATCTCCCACTTCCAGCTCCACTCCCCCCCAAACCTTTAAATCCTACTGCACACAATCCGGAACCACGACATCCCAATTCAGTAGTTAACCTCTCCTCTAAACCGCTCTCCCAAACTGAAACCTCTGTCCTATCCAAAGGCCTCACCTTTAGCCCTACTCCCAAATTCAACCAAACAGCCCTTGTCAAAGATTTACTATCCTATACTCGTAGCCTCTGCTGGAGATATCACTTTGCCACGAAGAAAACTAACCCTACTCCTAATGATCCAACTCCACAAGACATGACTCAAATAGAACCTTGCCTGGAACAGTTCCGTCCTCCATCACAGCTAGACCCACCCGCTCTTCCTCAAAATCACCCTCTTCAAACCTTCCAGGAATTCCTTACTTCCAACCTTGCCTCTCAGTCTTTCCTAAAAAACCTTAATCCTACTCCCAACATTACTACAGCTGAATCCCGAGCCATCCGTGATCTGAAAGCTGACCGTTCCATCGTCATTCTCCCAGCCGACAAGGGATCCACAACCGTGGTACTTGATCGGCGGGAGTATGTGGCTGAGGGACTGCGTCAGCTTTCAGACAATACTACCTACAAAGTTTGTCAACACAATCCTATCCCTGATGTCCAGGCAGAGCTTCAAGGAATCCTCAAAACCTTAGGCCCCCTACAAAACCTTTCACCTAACTCCATTAACCTCATGACCCCACCGACACCCCGCACCCCCACCTTCTACCTACTCCCCAAGATCCACAAACCCAATCATCCCGGCCGCCCCATTGTGGCCGGTTACCAAGCCCCTACTGAACGAATCTCTGCCTACATAGACCAACACCTTCAACCCATCATGTGCAGTCTCCCATCCTTCATCAAAGATACCAACCACTTCCTCGATCGCCTGAAATCCTTGCCTAGCCAGTTACCTCCAGATACCATCCTTGTAACCATTGATGCCACTTCCTTGTACACAAACATCCCACATGCCCAGGGCCTTGCTGCGATGGAGTATTTCCTTTCACGCCGACCACCCAATTCCCTACCTAAAACCTCTTTCCTTAATACCCTAGCCAGCTTCATCCTAACCCACAACTTCTTCACTTTTGAGGGCCAAACATACCAACAACTAAAGGGAACAGCCATGGGAACCAGGATGGCCCCCTCGTACGCCAACTTATTTATGGGACGCTTAGAGGAAGCCTTCCTGGACACCCAAGCCTGTCAACCCAAAGTTTGGTATAGATTCATTGACGACATCTTTATGATTTGGACTCACAGTGAAGAAGAACTCCGGAATTTCCTCTTCAACCTCAACTCCTTTGGTCCCATCAAATTCACCTGGTCCTATTCCAAATCCCATGCCACTTTCCTTGATGTCGACCTCCATCTGTCCAACGGCCAACTTCACACATCCGTCCACATCAAACCAACCAACAAACAACAGTACCTACACTATGACAGCTGCCATCCATTCCACATCAAACGTTCCCTTCCCTACAGCTTAGGTCTTCGTGGCAAACGAGTCTGCTCCAGTCCCGAATCCCTGAACCAGTACACCAACAACCTAATATCAGCTTTCACATCCCGCGGCTATCCTCCTGATCTGGTACAGAAACAAATATCCAGAGCCACTTCCTCATCCCCCCAAATTCAGAACCTTCCACAGAAGAACCCCAGAAGTGCCCCTCTTGTCACCGGATACTTTCCGGGACTGGAGCGGACTCTGAATGTGGCTCTCCAGCAAGGATACGACTTCCTTAAATCCTGCCCCGAAATGAGATCCATCCTTCATGACATCCTTCCCACTCCACCAAGAGTGTCTTTCCGCCGCCCACCTAACCTCCGTAACCTCCTAGTCCATCCATATGAAATCCCCAAACCACCTTCCCTACCCTCTGGCTCCTACCCTTGTAACCGCCCCCGTTGTAAAACCTGCCCTATGCACCCTTCCACCACCACTTACTCCAGTCCCGTAACCCGGAGGGTGTACACGATCAAGGGCAGAGCCACTTGCGATAGCACCCACGTGATTTACCAACTGACATGCCTGCACTGTGAAGCGTTCTATGTGGGAATGACCAGCAACAAACTGTCCATTCGCATGAACGGTCACAGGCAGACAGTGTTTGTTGGTAATGAGGATCACCCTGTGGCTAAACATGCCTTGGTGCACGGCCAGCACATCTTGGCACAGTGTTACACCGTCCGGGTTATCTGGATACTTCCCATCAACACCAATCTTTCAGAACTCCGGAGATGGGAACTTGCCCTTCAACACATTCTCTCTTCCCGTTGCCCGCCTGGTCTCAACCTCCGCTAAATTCTAATTCCCGCCCGCCATCTTTAACATCTTTGCCTCGGTTCTGTGGACAGAGCCTCTGCCTGAAGTGGCATCTCTGTCCAACTTCTTTGGTTTCTACAAATGTCTGCCTAAGTGTGTTTGGATGTGGATATGTGTGAGTGTGTGTGTATTTGTTTACCTTCCTTTTTGTCCCCTAAGGTAAGTCCTTCCACTCCTGGGATTGGAATGGCTCCTTTTCCACTTCCTTAAAACCCGTATCCTTCCCTTTCTCCTCTCCTTCCTCCCTCTTTTTCCCGAAGAAGCCACCACTGGTGGCGAAAGCTCGAATGGTTGTGTGTTTTTGTGTGTGTTTAGTGTTCCTATCGACCAGCCTGTACTTTAGGTAAGTCAAAAATCTTTATTTTATACCATTATATATATATATATATATATATATATATATATATATATATATATATATATATATATATAAAAAATCATACTATTCAATAATTTTTAGAGTTTGCTAATTATAAGTATCAAAGAATGACTTTGAAAAACTTGCACTTTTTTGCGCCCTTTTTCTTCAACTGACCACTTTTATTTTTATGTTATGAAAGGAACTGTTAAATATGTTGCTGACATTTTTTCACAGATTTTTATATAAGTGCTCTACGATGTTCTGGAGCCAAGATAAATATTTTTCTTTAAAAAAAATCTATTGGGCATAATTTACATTTTATTTGAGATACAGACGTTGGAGCCGAGTTTTTAGGCAAGTTAGTAAAATGACTACTTTGAAAACTGATTGTGGTCAAATGACTCAACCGATTTTGACATTTGAATAGGTGATTCGACATAAAATTTAATGTTCTTTTATTTTGGTACGGATAACATCTTCAGTAGAATGCATAGTTTCCGAATAATAGGTGAAAATCTGATGAAAATCCCAAAAATTCGCAGTTTTTTCGCCATAAAAATGTTGTCCTGAAGGTTTTAAAGGACGAATACATGTATTCTACACACTGTCAATCACATACACAAGATAAAAAAATAAAATATTCTACCATATTTTTTGCAAGCAAAAGGCCTTTTTTGTGACGAAGTTTTTGGACTTTGCAGTCCGCTCTATACTATTTTTATATTAAAAACAATTAATAAAAAATAAAAAGAGGGTTGTTGTTTCACAAAGGAAACAAAAATGTTTCCAAAAATATATAGAAGTAATTGCAAGTGCGGGCTGTTCATAGTGTTCTCAGAGAACACGCACCAGTCTCTCCCGCCCCCTCCCCCTTTCACAACGGCAGCTTGGCCGCTTATCCGCACTGGACCAAGGCACTGCCACTTGCCTGCTTCATTTTAAGAGTCGATTAGTAACACTAGTAAACCAGGCAACATATCCAAGTACTTTTAGTTACTAGTGTAAGTATTCAATATAAAGGTCCATGAAGCTCATCCCTGTAAAATGTAAATTACGCCCACTAGATTTTTTTAAAAAAAATTAGATCTTTGGCGTGACGTCACGAGTGCTGGACTGCTGTGCACATCGCTCTCGATTTTTTATATAATTTTAGGATTAATATAATTATTTTAATAGTTATTTCGTGACAATATTCAATCTAGAGGTGTTCTAGTAAAGGTTCGTCAGTTATTTTAGCGTTTGTTGTGCCGTAATTGCTTTAAGTGGTGTTATTTGTGTTCGCGTGTGCGCCGGCATCGACGTCTTACTGCTTTGTTTACATCTGGTGGCGAGTGGTTCCAGCCGTAGCGGTCTCCGAAAGCTAAGTTCTAATAAGTGTTTGTGTATTGTAGTTAAATTATTAAAGTTTTAGATTTCAGGAGGTGTTATCTCGCTAGTTGTTTATTAACTGTTTTTAACGTAGTTGAGGTTGGGAAACTTTAAGTTACGGTATTTGATAACTCTTGTACTCTCACAGTGTTTAGTTATTTTATTAGTGACGCTTGAATTTGAACTTGTTTATACAAGCAACATTGTAAAGTTTCTGTGGTAGTGTTATTTGCTCTTTTCTGATACTATTAGTTGTTGTTACTTGATTTGTAGAGACTGAGGTTTGTTGATTGCTGTAGTTAAGAGGTACTTCCTACTTATTTTGTAGAAACTTAACTTCATAACGTAGACGTCTAGTTTTTCTTAACAAATTATTGTAAAATTTTACCATGAGTGAAAAGTGTGGGCTCTGTCGTAGGTTCGTGCGTAGCGGGCTGCAGTGTGGGATTTGTAGTAAGTGTTTTCATGGGGGGGAGTGCAGTGGGGAAGACAGTGGGCATTGTGGTGAGGTTCTCTCCTGGAACTGTAGGATTTGCAGCAGGAATAAGTTGATAGAGGAGCAGGAGCGTTTGATCTGCGCCCTTCAGGTGCAGTTGAAAAACGCTGAAGAGGAACTAGGTAGGTTGAGGAGGGGAAGGGGGGCTGGGGAATGGGAACTGGCAGTTGGCAAGAAGGTAGCTAGGAGAAGGTATTCAGATAGCTTTACATTGCACGTTGCAAATAGGTTTGACCAACTGTCAGAGTTGAGTGGAGATGAACCTCCTGTAGCTGTAGGTGTAGGAAGTACGCAGCAGACCTCAGCTTTTGGTAAGCCGAAATCTGTAGAGAGGTCTCTTAGGAAGAAGAAGGTTCTGCTGCTAGGTAGTTCTCATGGCAGAGGTGTTGGCCAACAGTTGCAGGAAGTACTTGGGAGTGAGTACCAGGTCACCAGCATAGTGAAGCCTAGTGCAGGGTTAGATCAGGTCACTTGTAACATAGGGGACTTATGTAGGAATTTTTCAAAAGAGGATCAGGTAGTTATAGTGGGTGGGGCCGGGAACAGTCTTGATAGGGACGGGGAATATGATATAGGTGGTGATCTGGAAAGGAATAGCAACTGAAACTGGTGACACGAATGTGCATTTCGTGCAGCTGTTTCAGCGTCATGATAGGCCTTGTCTTAATACGGCTGTCAGCCGTCTTAACATGGGGCTTGAGAAGGCGCTGATGACGGAGGGCATGGATCACATTGCAGTGGTGCCAGTTGAAACTATCCAAAGGTCGGATTTTACTAGGCACGGTCTGCACCTCAATAGGTATGGGAAGGGGAGGTTGGCAAAGCTCATAGGTGACAGTGTAGTAGGGGGTGGGGGTTTCACTCATGGAAAAATTCCTGTAGTAGTTGGTGTTAGGGCTGCACCTTTTTTAGACTGAAGACAGCTGATAGATATTCCTGCTTAAAGGAAGTCCCTCTAAGAAATGAACCACCTTTGACAAAGTCTAAGAATATAAGTAATAAGGGAATTACTGTTTTTCATCAAAATATACAGGGTATCAGAGATAAAGTTAATGAAATGCTTATTGATACTGATTCTGACATTATTGGAATTTCAGAGCACTTTTTAAGTGGTGTGACAATTAAGAGACTTCCTTTGCCAGGATACAGGTTAGCTGCCTTCTACTCTAGGAGTTCTTTGCAGTGTGGGGGAGTGGCCATGTATGTAAAAAACGATTTTTCATCGGAGTCAATCGATTTTTCTAAACACTGCACAGAACAGATATTTGAATGTTGTGCAGGAGTTGTTAATGTTAATGAAACTAAACTAGTAATAGTTGTTATTTATAGATCCCCTGACTCAGATTTTAAAATGTTTCTGCCCAAGCTGGAATTGGTTCTGGGTTCACTGTATAGGAAGTATAAAAATTTAATTGTGTGTGGAGATTTCAACATTAATTGTGTAGGTGATAGCTCAAGGAAAAGTCAGCTGTTAGATCTATTTAATTCCTATAACATGATGCAAACAGTATTTTTTCCAACGAGAGTGCAAGGAAATAGCAGTTCTACCATTGACAATATTTTTGTTCATTCTTCATTATTAGAGGGGCACTCTGTCAGCAGAATAGTAAATGGCCTATCAGACCACGATGCCCAACTTTTAATACTAAAAAGTATTTGTTCTCAAACAAATGTTAAACATAAATATCAACTACTCAGAAAAGTTAATCCAGTTGCAATTGAGACCTTTTTAAGCCTAATTAAGGAACAAGAATGGCAGGATGTTTATAGTGCTGATAATGCAGATGATAAATATAATGCTTTTCTGAACACATTTATTATGCTGTTTGAAAGTTGCTTTCCGCTAGAACGCTCAAAACAGGGTACTTTCAGTAACAGACAGCCAGGGTGGATGACAAAGGGGATAAGAGTATCATGTAGAACTAAGCGGGAGTTGTATCAAAATGTTAGAAGCAGTCAGAATGAAGATGCAGTAGCTCATTATAAACAGTACTGTAAGGTTCTGAAAAATGTCATTAAGAATGCAAAAAGTATGTGGTACGCAAAAAAAATAGCAAACTCTCGGGATAAAATTAAAACTATCTGGTCAGTCGTGAAGGAAGTGTCTGGTCAGGAGCAGCAGGTAGAAGATATAACGTCAGTGCGTAGTAGGAATGTTTCTGTTACTGACAAGTTAGATATATGTGCAATATTCAATAATCACTTTCTGAATATAGTAGAGGAACTAAACAAAACTCTAGTTTCTACAGGTAATCATATAACGTTTTTAGAAAATGCGTTTCCGAGGCTGTTGCCTGAAATGATCCTTCAAGATACTTCCATAGGTGAGATTGAGTCAATAATTAAATCATTAAAGACTAAGGACTCTTGTGGATATGATGGGGTATCTAGCAGAATTCTAAAGTACTGTTCTCCATATGTTAGCCCAGTACTAAGCCATATTTGTAATTTTTCCTTTCAGAATGGTCAGTTTCCTAACAGATTAAAGTACTCAGTAGTGAAACCGCTTTATAAAAAAGGAGAAAGGGATAATGTAGACAACTATAGACCTATTCCTATGCCATCGGTTTTTTCCAAAGTTATTGAAAAGGCTGTATATTCAAGATTAATTGATCATTTCAGTTCACATAATTTCCTGTCAAACGTACAGTTTGGTTTTAGAAGTGGTTTAACGACCGAAAACGCTATATTTTCGTTTCTCTGTGAGGCACTTGATGGGTTAAATAAGAGGCTACGGACATTAGGCGTCTTCTTTGATTTAACAAAAGCGTTTGATTGTGTTGATCACAAAATATTGTTGCAGAAGTTGGAACATTATGGAATACGGGGAGTAGCCCACAACTGGTTCACCTCTTACTTTAATAATAGGCAACAGAAGATAATTCTCCGCAATGTAGAAAATGGCTATGACGTGCAATCCCAATGGGGCACAATTAAGTATGGGGTGCCCCAGGGGTCTGTTTTGGGACCATTGCTGTTTCTTATTTATATAAATGATATGCCTTCGAGTATAACAGGTGATTGTAAAATATTTTTGTTTGCTGATGATACCAGCTTGGTAGTGAAGGATGTTGCTCGTAATATTGACACAGTATCAAATAATGCAGTTCAAGAGATAAGTTCATGGCTAATAGAAAACAAGTTGATGTTAAATCACAGTAAAACTCAGTTTTTACAATTTCTAACACATAATTTGACGAAATCTGACATTATGATTACACATAATGGGCATGTGATAAGTGAGACTGAACAGTTCAAATTTCTAGGTGTTCATATAGACAGTAAGCTGTCATGGAAAGCCCATGTTCAGGATCTTGTTCCAAAACTAAATTCTGCTATATTTACCATTAGAACAATATCTGAGATAAGTGATTTTTCAACACGAAAAGTAGTCTATTTCGCTTACTTTCACTCACTTATGACGTACGGCATTGTTTTTTGGGGTAACTCGCCTGATGCAAAAAGGATATTTCTGGCTCAAAAACGGGCGGTTCGAGCAATATCTGGTGTAAGTTCGCGAACGTCATGTCGACCCCTTTTCAGTAGTCTGGGAATTTTGACTCTGGCGTCACAATACGTTTTTTCTTTAATGTCGTTTGTTGTTAATAATATCAGCTTATTCCCACGAGTTAGTAGCGTTCACTCGGTGAATACTAGACAGATGTCTAATCTACATTTGCACCACACCACCTTAACACTTGTGCAGAAAGGGGTGCAGTATTCTGCGGCATCCATTTTCAATAAGCTGCCACAAGAACTTAAGAATCTTAGCACTAATCCACATGCTTTCAAATCTAAATTGAAGAGTTACCTCGTGGCTCACTCCTTTTATTCTGTCGAGGAACTCCTAGAAAAGTTAAACAATTAAGCTAATTTATTTTTTCTTTATTGATTCTTTTCACTTTGTCTTAAGATTGTCGTGTGCAAAGGACTACTTAAAATTTTTCTATTACCATTATTGTGTAACAATTAATGTATTGACTTGTTCCATGACCATGGAGTCTTACTCCTGAAGTGGGTCCTATGGAACAGAAAAAACAAATAAATAAATAAATAAATAAAAGAAAGTATTTATCTCAGCTCCAGAAGGTCATAAAGCAACATTAAGACGAAAAATTCCTAGCAGGAAAAATTAAATATAAAAAATAGACAAAGATTACTCACCAGGCGGAGGAGCACAGGTGTGACGGCATCACAAATAAATAAATAAATGAACACACACACACACACACACACACACACACACACACACATATATATATATATATATATATATATATATATATATATATATATAACGAAAAGTATAGAAGGAAACTATCCTGGTGGGATAAACAAATATAAAAATAGAAAACGGATGACTTACCCAAAAGGATCGGCTCGTCGATAGACACAAATAAAAATAAAAATCACACTCAAACACACATACAAGCTTTCGCAACTGTTTGTTGCTTCGTCAGGAAAAGAGGAAGAAAGGAGAGGAGAAAGGGAAGGATATGGGTTTTAAGGAAGTGGAAAAGGAGTCATTCCAATCCCAGGAGTGGAAGGACTTACCTTAGGGGACAAAAAGGAAGGTAGACAAATACACACACACTCACACATATCCAAACGCAAACACACCTAGACAGACATTTGTAAAAAGCAAAGAAGTTGGACAGAGATACCACTTGAGGCAGAGGCTCTGTCCACAGAACCGATGCTAAAGATGGTGGGCGGGAATTTGGATTTAGCGGAGGTTGAGACCAGGTGGGCAACGGGAGGAAAGAACAAGCTGAAGGGCAAGTTCCCATCTCCGGAGTTCTGAAAGGTTGGTGTCAGTGGGAAGTATCCAGATAACTTGGACGGTGTAACACTGCGCCAGGATGTGCTGGCCGTGCCCCAAGGCGTGTTTAGCCACAGGGTGATCCTCATTACCAACAAACACTGTCTGCCTGTGACCATTCATGCAAATGGACAGTTAGTGATTTACCAACTGACATGCCTGCACTGTGAAGCGTTCTATGCGGGAATGACCAGCAACAAACTGTCCATTCGCATGAATGGTCACAGGAAGACAGTGTTTGTTGGTAATGAGGATCACCCTGTGGCTAAACACGCCTTGGGGCACGGCCAGCACGGTCCAGTGTTACACCGTCCGGGTTATCTGGATACTTCCCACTGACACCAACCTTTCAGAACTCCGGAGATGGGAACTGCCCTTCAGCTTATTCTTTCCTCCCGTTGGCCACCTGGTCTCAACCTCCGCTAAATCCAAATTCCCGCCCACCATCTTTAGCATCTTTGCCTCGGTTCTGTGGACAGAGCCTCTGCCTCAAGTGGTATCTCTGTCCAACTTCTTTGCTTTTTACAAATGTCTGTCTAGGTGTGTTTGCGTTTGGATATGTGTGTGTGTGTGTGTGTGTGTGTGTGTGTGTGTGTGTGTATTTTGTCTACCTTCCTTTTTGTCCCCTAAGGTAAGTCCTTCCACTCCTGGGATTGGAATGACTCCTTTTCCACTTCCTTAAAACCCATATCCTCCCCTTTCTCCTCTCCTTTCTTCCTCTTTCCCTGACAAAGCAACAAACAGTTGCGAAAGCTTGTATGTGTGTTTGAGTGTGATTTTTATTTTTATTTGTGTCTATCGACGAGCCGATCCTTTTGGGTAAGTCGTGCCATACTTGTGGTAAATAATAAGTTTAGAAACATGAATATTGACGAGTTATAAGGAACTTCGTTTTTAAAGAATTTTAAGCATTTTTTCTATATATCTTGAAAAGTTACAAAGCAATCGATATGTTAAAAAGCAGTCAGTAGACAATCTTAAGGGCTACAACTTTCTAATTCAACATTTTCTCATGACAGTTATCGGTTCTTATTTATTAAATTGAAACCATTTCTTTGAACTTTGCGAATTTTTTGGGCAAATTTCACCATCTAGGCTTGAAAGTCATTAAATTTGAAATATAAGTTTTATTTTATTTCCTACATACTCGTACTTTTTGTTTTCAGGTAATAATTTTGCAACCACTTCTCCAAAATGCTTGGACTATGTCTGCTACTAGCAAAGCAGCTCTAAATCTTAAACTTTTGCACGCGGCCCATGGAAGTCTAGCACTCCGTTACTGGTGGTGTGGTGATTTCATGATTTTATTCGCTTTGTGTAGAAAACAACAGGTAAAACTGGACAGTGTGTTCACATCGTCATCATCGTCATCTCCTCCTCATCCTCCTCCTCCTCCACCGATCCAACGAACTGCTCCTCACTTATTTGTCCAATTATCTGTATGTACTGCATAAACTATTCCCCGAAAAATGAATTCCGGATTAAGCACATAAAACTGTACAAGCATATTGGGAGAAAAGAAAGGCAAACTGTGAGAGGACTGACGTGTATGACATCCAGAAGTATGCCCAGGTGAGCAGTGTGTGCATTACACAACGTCGGCTTTCTTGGCTAGTGCCTCTCAGGGGGCTCAGCATCAACTTGCTGGGTATGGGCTTGGCGAATCCAGGATCCCTGAGCTGGGCAGTGCAGTCAGTCCACTACTTTAAGCTCTTGGCATGCTTCAGCGACCACCGTATTGCGTGGCAGTGGGATGTTTTGTGTCACATGGAATGGGGATCTAGGTTTCATTGCCCAGATTGTGAGGATACTACAAACCTTTATTTAAAAAAAGATGTGCTGCATGCTGATGGGACGCATAGCTCTTGAGATGGAACAGTCGCTAGTGGATAACCTCTGGGTATACTGCCAAATTTCAGTTGTACGAGGCTTACCCAGACAAGTGGGACTCAACCAATATTTCCCTAGCTGCTCTTGGCATCGAGATGGACCTTTAAAGTCCCCTCAGGGGCTCAGCATTAATTTGCTGATTACGGGCTTGACGAACCCAGGGTCCCGAGCTATGGACTGTATCGCGCCAACAGTCCGCCACACCGTAAGCTCTGTGCGTGCTTTGATGACCATCGTTCGGTGTGATGGTGGAACGTTGTACGTTTCAGAGCCTGGGGATCTTGGCTTAATCATCCGGGTCGTGAGGACGGTACAAACCTCTATAAAAAAAAACCTCAATCTCAAGATGTGCTGTGTGCCAAGGAGATGCATGGCTGTTGAGGTTGAAAAGTCACTAGTGAACAACCTCTGAGGAACCTGCTGCACCTCGGTTGTGTCAGGCGTACCCAGGTAAGCAGGACTCTACCTGGGTGGAAGTATACTTCCCTAGCTGCTCGTAGGAACAGGATGAAACGAGCAAATAACTGTGTTGCCGGACGTAGAACCGGGGTCTCTAAGAGGGGGAAAAACTGAGTTTAATGCGACGTCTTATGACCCTAGGTTGCTCTCGTACCTTGGTACACCATATTAGGAACATAGGGCCCTCCTAAGGTCCGAGCCATACTCGTACCAATATCTGGTGTGTTCCCAGTCTGATGGAGAATTATTTATGTCCGCCAAGCCACAGTTCTTCATGGAGAACGTAGAGGACAAGTTTGGCAAGGTGGCATCTACTTCTCTAAAATGCGGAAAGGATCCAAACGGCATCCCCTGCCCAGTCAAAGGCATTACTTGCCTGTGACAGGCTGGGTGATGTCTCCGCCAGTTTCACTTCACATAAGACGTCAAATGTAATCCAGGGTCTTATTTACCATCGGGATCTCCTGTCACAGTCTGACAAAGAGTTGTGCGCCAACAATGTGGTGTTCATTTCGTCCGGCGTGTATATACTGTAAGATTGCAGGGTTGCCACCAGTGCTTTCATCCTGGCCTTTGAAGGCGACACACTACCTGAGAAGGTAAAGATCATGATATACTGGTGCGATGTAAAACCGTATGTCTCTCCCCCTATCCGATGTTTTCGGTGATGGAAGTTTGGGCATATGTCCTCCCGCTGTACTTCCAGCCCCACATGCAGGGAGTGTGGGCATCCATCACACCTAGAAGCCCCTAGACGCCCCTTGTACCCCTCCTCTTATAGGTGTGTATCATCAACTACAGCATCCACCTTGTTCTCTCTGGACTGTGCTGTTTTGTGAAAAGAATGAAAATTCACGGAGATTAAGACCCTGGACCATTTGACCTACATGGAGGTGAGAATAAAATAAGAGTGGCTCCATCGTGTTAGTATCGTAACATCTTCTGTATCTGTAACGTTTTCTAATGTGATCTTGATGATGACAGCTCCAAGATTGTCACAACCTTCTGTGGGCCCTAGAGCCCATCAACCATCAACTGCCGCCTTGCTTGGTGGGGGCCCCAAACTTTCCATTGCTCCCCCAACACCACCTGTTTGGGCAACTTCGTCCCCACCATTGAGGACTTCAGTCCCTGTTACCCAGTTGGAGAAGCAGCAGGCTTCCCCGGCACCTCTCGCCAGGAAGGGGTCCCTTGTGGCACTTCCTCCCGAGGCTTCCACGAGTGGTCTGGCGGATCCCAGCCAGGAGCTGCAGTATCTGCATTTTCTTGCTCAAAGGGCTTCCCACTTTGGGTCGAGCCCTATGACCACTCCTGAGGAGGAGAAGAAAAACCCTTCAGTGACTGCAAATCCGCCACCTGCTACCTCTGCCTCTACCTCTGAAGATGAGGTGGAGATCCTTGCTTCTCCCGAGGATCTCGCCCTCACCAGATCTCTAGAACCAATGGTTCTCGACAGTGTCGACAATGCGCTGGCATCAGGAGATCATTCAACTTGACATCCTTCTCACCCATCATGTCTTTTCAGCAAAGGAGAAATGAAACTTTACAGTGGAACTGCGGCGGTATCTTCAACCGTCTAGCAGAGCTGCAAACGTTGTTGTGCGTGTCCCCGTACTGTGTATGTCCCTGCAGGAAACTTGGTTCTCTGCCCAGCGGATCGCAACCCTTGGTGGCTCCCGGGGCTACTTCAACAACCGTGCCAACTGTAACAGAACCTCTGGCGATGTCAGTATATACATCCTTGCCACTGTCCCCAGTATCGATCTGCCTCTCCACACACCTCTTAAGGCTGTTGCTGTTCGCCTTTGGGTCATGCAAGAATTTGCTGTTCGTTCAGTATATTGTCCTCCAGACAGGGATGTTTCACCTGCTGATCTTGCTGCCCTGGTCACACAGCTCCTCCCACCGTTTCTTCTTTTGTGGGACTATAACGCCCATCACCCTCTATGGGTTGGAACGGAGACAACTCGTCATCATAGGGATGTTGAAACCCTTCTTGCACAACAAGCCATCTGCCTTCTAAATACTGGTGCCCCTACACACTCCAGTGTTGCACATGGCACATTTTCAGCCATAGACCTTTTGGTCTGTAGCCCAATCCTTATTCCGCACCTCGCTATGAGGGCCCATGATGACCTTTGTGGGAGCGACCATTTTCCTATCATTTTGTTGCTCCCATAATCTCAACAGGCAAAACGCCTGCCACAATGGACCCTCCATAGGGGTGATTGGTAGCATCACACTTCTGCTGTTCTCATTCCCGCCCAACTGCTAGCTGATGTGGATGTGGCGGTCCAACAGGTCATAGCTGCCATAGGTTCCACTACTGAGACCACTGTTCCAACCACCACACGCTCCCCTCGGCACAAATCTGTGCCTTGGTGGTCACAAGAGATTGCTGAAGCCATTCGGGATCATCGTAGGGCACTCCAGCGCCACTGGTGTCACCCCACCATAGATCACCCCGATTGCCTTTAAACAGCTCCTGGTCTGAGCTCGACGGCTTATCCAGCAAAGTAAGCAGGATTGTTGCGAGAGGTACGTCTCCTCTATTGTATCTCGTGCCTTCCCTTCTCGGGTATAGACCCAAGTTCTTCACCTTTTCGGGTACCGCTCACCAGCAGGAATCCCTTGTCTTCGGGTCTGCACAGACCTGGTTGCTGTTGCTGAGCACGTGGCACAGCGTTATGTATGCATCTGTTTGACTGAAGCTTACAGTGCAGCCTTCCGCAACCTAAAAGAACGAGTTGAGCTGAAGCCACCGCCATTTCACACACGTCATCATAAGCCATACAATGCACCCTTTAGCGATTGGTAGTTTCAATGTGCCCTTGCTGCATGCCCCAATACCTGTCCAGGACCAGATCATATCCATAGCCAGTTCTTCGGACATCATCTTGTGGGCGCTCAGAACCAACTGCTCGCCTTGCTTTACCGTGTCTGGGCAGAAGGTGTTTTCCCCTCACAATGGCAGGAATGCACCATCATTCAGTAATAAAACCTGGCTCTGACCCACAGGTAGCTGATAGTTACTGTCCGATCAGTCTCGCCTACGTTCTATGCAAACTCGTTGAACGTATGGTGAGTCGGCAGCTTATGTGGATCCTTGAAGACCAGGGACTCTTGGTTGCACAACAAAGGGCTTCCGTCAGGGCTGCTCCACAATTGACAATCTTATGTCTTTGGAGTCGGCTGTACATACAGCTTTTACCCGACGTGAACACCTTGTTGCTGTATTTTTCAATGTCCGGAACCCGTATGACACAACCTGGCACCACCACATACTGGATACATTGTACAACTGGGTCTTACAGGGCCAACTTCCAGTCTATAAGGAATTTTCTCTCTCACCGCTCTTTTAGGGTTAGGGTGGATGCCACTCATAGTTCATCAAATATTCAAGAGAACGGTGTCCGGCAGGGCTCCGTTCTCAGTGTGCTGGGACGTTAAACCATAAGGTTCCTTCCTTCTCAGTGTGCATATATTTTTAGTCGCCATAAATGGGCTTGCCATTGCTGTGGAGTCATCTGTCTGTTCCAGCTTGTTTGCTGATGACTTTTTTCTCTATTTAAATTCTGCTAGTATTAGTGACACTGAGCGGCTGCTACAGGGAGCCATCTGAAAAGCCGAATGATGGGCCTCTGCCCATGGTTTTCAGTTTTCAGTACACAAAACCTGAATCTACATCTAAAACCTACATCTACAACCATACTCAGCAAGCCACCCGATGGTGTGTGGCGGAGGGTACCTTGAGTACCACTATCGATTTTCCCTCCTGTTCCAGTCACGTATTGTTCGCAGAAAGGAGGATTGTCGGTATGCCTCTGTGTGGGCTCTAATCTCTCTGATTTTATCCTCACGATCTCTTCGCGAGATATACGTAGGAGGGAGCAATATACTGCTAGACTCCTCAGTAAAGGTAAGTTCTCGAAACTTCGACAAAAGCCTGTACCAAGCGACAGAGCGTCTCTCCTGCAGAGTCTTCCACTGGAGTTAAGCGATCATCTCCGAAACGCTTTCACGATTACCAAATGATACTGTAACAAAGCGCGCTGCTCTCCGTTGGATCTTCTCCACTTCCTCTATCAATCCCACCTGGTACAGATCCCACACCGGTGAGCAGTATTAAAGCTGTGGGCGAACAAGTGCACTGTAACCTACTTCCTTTGTTTTCGGACTGCATTTCCTTAGAATTCTCCCAATGAATCTAAGTCTGGCATCTGCTTTACCGACGATTGATTTTATAGGGTTGTTCCATTTTAAATCCCTCCTAATGACTACTCCCAGATAATTTATGGAATTAACTGCTTCCAGTTGGTGACCTGCTATAGTGTAGCTAAATGATAAAGGATCTTTCTTTCTGTGCATTCGCAACACTGTACACTTGTCTACATTGAGCTTTAATTGCCATTCCCTGCACCATGCGTCAATCCGATGCAGATCCTCCTGCATCTCAATACAATTTTCCATTGTAACAACCTCTCTATATACTACCGCATCATCCTCAAAAAGTCTCAGTGAACTTCCGATGTTATCCGCAAGGTCATTTATATATATCGTGAACAGCAACGGATCCACGACACTCCCCTGTGGCACAGCTGGCATAACTCCTACTTCGGAAGACTTCTCTCCATTGAGAATGACCTGCTGCTTTCTGTTATCTAGGAATTCCTCAATTCAATCACACAATTGGTCTGATAGACCATATACTTTTACTTTGTTCATTAACCGTTTGTGGGGAACTGTATCAAACGCCTTGCGGAAGTCGAGAAACACAGCATCTACCTGAGAACCCGTGTCTATGGCTCTCCGAGTCTCATGGACGAATAGCACGAGCTGGGTTTCACGCGAACGCCTTTTTCGAAACCCATGCTGATTCCTACAGAGCAGATTCCTAGTCCCAAGAAATGTCATTATACTCGAACATAATACGTGTTCCAAAAGTCTACAACTGACCAATGTTACTGATATAGGCCTATAGTTCTGCACATCTGTTCGAGGACCCTTCTTGAAAACGGGGATGACCTGCGCCATTTTCCAATCTTTCGGAACGCTATGCTCTTCTAGAGACCTACGATACACCACTGCGAGATGGGGGTCCAGTTCCTTCGCGTACTCTGTGTAAAAACGAACTGGTATCCCATCAGGTCCTGCGGCCTTTCCTCTTTTGAGCGATTTTAATTGTTTTTCTATCCCTCTGTCAATTATTTCGATATCTGCCATTTTGTAATCTGTGCGGTAATCTAGGGAAGGAACTACAGTGCAATCTTCCTCTGTGAAACAGCTTTGGAAAAAGACATTTAGTAATTCCGCCTTTAGAGTGTCATCCTTTGTTTCAGCGCCATTTACGTCACAGAGTGTCTGGACACTTCGTTTTGATTCACCTACCGCTTTGACATAAGACCAAAATTTCTTAGGATTTTCAGCCAAGTCAGTACAAAGAACTCTACTTTCGAATTCGTTGAACGCCTCTCGCATAGCCCTCCTCACGCTACATTTCGCTTCGTGTAATTTTTGTCTGTCTACAAGTCTTTGGCTACGTTTATGTTTGCAGTGAAGTTCCCTTTGCTTCCGTAGCAGCTTTCTAATTCGGTTGTTGTACTACGGTGGCTCCTTTCCATCTCTTACGACCTTGCTAGGTACATACTCATCTAATGCATATTGTACGATGGCTTTGAACTTAGACCACTTTTCCTCAACACCATCGGTACTTAACATAAAACTTCTGTGCTGAGCCGTCAAGTACTCTGAAATCCCCTTTTTGTTACTTTTTCCGAACAGAAAAATCTTCCTGCCTTTTTTAATATTTCTATTTACGGCTGAAATTACCGATGCTGTAACTGCTTTATGATCTCTGATTCCCTGTTCTGCATTAACTGTTTCGAATAGTTCGGGTCTGTTTGTCACCAGAAGGTCTAATATGTTGTCACCAAGAGTTGGTTCTCTGTTTAACTGCTCAAGGTAGTTTTCAGATAATGCACTCAAAACAATTTCACTGGATTCTTTGTCCCTGCCACCTGTAATAAACGTTTGAGTCTCCCAATCTATATCGGGTAAATTAAAATCTCCTCGCAAAACTATAACATGATCGGGAAATATACTCGAAATATTTTCCAAATTATCCTTCAGGTGTTCTGTCACAACAGCTGCTGAGCCAGGACGCCTATAGAAGCATCCGATTACCATGTTCGAGCCTACTTTAACCGTGACCTTCACCCAAATTATTTCACACTTCGGATCTCCGTCTATTTCCTTCGATACTAGTGCACTTTTTATCGCTATAAACACGCCTCCCCCTTCACTGTCCAGCCTATCTCTGCGGTAAACATTCCAGTCTGAGTTTAGAATCTCATTACTGTTTACGTCTGGTTTCAGCCAACTTTCCGTCCCTAGTACTATGTGGGCATTGTGATCGTTTGTTATTGAGAGCAATTCTGGGACCTTTCTATAGACGCTCCTGCAGTTAACTACTACTAAATTGATCATTTCCTTCCCTGTCGTGTTCTGCCTACTGATACCTTGTCGCGGCTCAGGAGGCATCTTGTCGGATCTAGGGAGGGAATTCTCTAACCTAAAAAACCCCCTTGTGCACTCCACACGTACTCCGCTACCCTTGTAGCCGCTTCCTGCGTCTAGTGCACGCCTGACCTATTCAGGGGAACCCTACATTTCTCCACCCGATAGCGGAGGTCGAGAAATTTGCAGCCCAGATCTTCGCAGAATCGTCTGAGCCTCTGGTTTAAGCCTTCCCCTCGGCTCCAAACCAGAGGACCGCAATCGGTTCTGGGAACGACACTACAAATAGTTAGCTCAGATTCCCCCCGCGAGCGAGGCTTTCTGCCTTTACCAACTCCGCCAACCGCCTGTATGAACTGAGGATGACCTCTGAACCCAGCCGGCAGGAGTCATTGGTGCCGACATGAGCGACAATTTGCAGTCGGGTGCACCCAGTGTTCTCTATCGCCGCCGGAAGGACCTCCTCCACATCTCGGATGAGACCCCCCGGCAAACAAACAGAGTGCACACTGGCCTTCTTCCCCGACCTTTCCGCTATCACCCTAAGGGGCTCCATCACCCGCCAAACATTGGAGCTCCCGATCACTAATAAACCCCTCCCCCCGTGTGCCTGCTCGGACCTTGCTGAAGGAGCGGCCACATGCTCACTCACAGGCAGAGCGGGCGATGCCGCACCACAGAGTAACATATATTTGTCTGTGGCCGCACGGTCAGCCTCCCCTTTGAGCCTCCGCCTCGAGTGACGCGAACGCCGTTGACCCCGCTATTCCCCTGGGGGAGAGGGTGGCCCAACCGGGTCCGGTACACGCAAAGATGTCTGGACAGCAGGGACCGTGGGTGAAGCATGTGACACCTGAGGTGCCCCATGCGACGCATCAGACTCCCCACTGACGCTACAGTCCGAGGTAGCAGCCTGAAGGCGGCCGATCGCGGCCATCAGCACGCTCAGCTGTTCGCGAACGGCGGCCAGCCCCTCCTGCGTCCGTACGCAGCAGTCACACATCCTATCCATCCTAACAAATCAACAATTTAATGTAGAGATTAAGTAATCGACCGCTAATTGCCTACAGGAGACTGATAGCTGACTAAACGGTGGTTACTTGAAACTTCTTGTTGGAAACAATGGAAATGAGCAAAAACCTTCTCTGGACTGAAATCAAAATATATGCGAAAACCACTGCTCTACCGTAAAAGATCTACACGAAATATAGAAGCTCCCTAAGCCAAAGAAAAGCTGCAGGCGACTGACAAACACGCACAAACAACTGTATTTACCAAAATACGAGAGAATGTACTCTTAAAACAGTAACACAAACGAAATCTTTCAAGTAGGTGACAAGAAGACTCTCAAAAACGGAAGCACTAAACGAAAATTAAGAAATTAAGTGCCAACAAAATTTCACGAAAATTAAATTGACACTTAAAGCTCTGTACGATGCAGCAGCGACAGCAGCAGGCACTGAACTGACACAATGGTGAAATCCATTCACAACGCCATCGCTTCACTTGGCAAGTCTGGCTGTTTGGTGGGTTTCATTTTGATCCCCGGCCATATTGGCATCCTGGAGAACGAGCGTGTCGATTAGCTGGCTAAGCTGGTCCCATAATGGGATATCCGACTGGATTTGCACCACAAGGTGTTAGAGGCTGGGAATATGCAATGGGCAACACTGAGCATGCCAAACAAGCTCCGTGCGATCAAGTCCTCCCTCAGGCCTTCCCGTAGGGACTCTGTTGTTCTGTCTCGCTTACCTATCGACCATACGTGGTTGACGCATGGCTACTTTTTATGTCAAGAGGACCCACCAAATTGCCATTGTGGCAATTTGTTGATGGTGGTCCACATCCTGTCGGACTGTCCGCTTTTAGCCGCGTTGCGGCAGTCTTTTAACCTACCTACTGCGCCTGTCTTGGTTTTAGCTGACAATGCCTCAATGGCTGATCGTGTTTATTTAGCTGTGGGCTCGATTGCCTGGTATCTCAGGTCCCCACCCATCACCTTTTAAGCTGTTCTCTCTCTTACTTCTTTCCTGTTTTGGCTCACTTTAGGTTACGGTAGTAACACTAAAAGTCGGTCTTTGCGATCGTCTTTTGACAGCTCGAAATTTAAATGAAAATAACGACTTAACCATTCATCTGACACGAAAATTGAATAACCGAATTTGTAGAAGAGAAAATTCTCTACAACTTTGCTCTCTTGTGTTTCTATCATATCTTGTAGCGTTTCAAATATATTATTTTGCAAAAATAACGGCGATTTTGGGATGTCTGTCTGTCTGCTGTCTGTCTGTCCGTCCGTCTGTCTGTCCCTAACGTGTTCCCCGTTTTTAAGATGAACCATTCAACCGATCAGCACCAAATTTTACAGACATGATTGTAGGCCTCCAGAGACCAGAACCTCCCTTTTTCAAATTTATCGAACAAAAAATATGGTAGTAATACCAAGAAAAAAGGCGTTTGTAATTGTAATTACAAGCGAATCGTTCATTTGACACAAAAATTGAATAACCTAATTGGTAGAGAAGAACATTCTCTACAACTTAGCTCCCTTACATTTTTTTTCATATCTCGTATCGTTTGCGACATATTTGCAAAAATAACAGATTTGACACTCTCCACTGAATTAACGAAAACCAGCCGTTCGGAGATGTCACGTGACATTCCTCGCCCAGAACTCTCTCTGGCATCTTGCGTTGCGAATTTGATGATTTTCTTATTGTAACTTACACATTGTCATTTCAAATCAATGGCGCACTGAAGAATTAACAAAAACACGTCGTTCTTCGTGCAATAATCTAGTGTCTACAAATGCCATTTTAGCATCAGCTAACAATGGCCATCAATAGTATGAGATTAAATGACTCATTTTCTGCTTGATAGATGTAGCGTAGTGGGTAAAGCGTTGGACGATGACGGTAAAGGTCAGTGGTTTGAAACCCGCCACTACCTAAATTTTTTCCCTAAAAGGGTTTGACACTCTTATTAATTTTTTATTACTTAGATTATTATTTTTGGTCCAAAATGTTTGCACAAACTTATAAAGCTACAAATCTAAAGTGGGCCGTAAAACACGTCAGGGCGATTTTTTTTACCTCCCGGTTTTTATTCTGAGCAGAGTGACTGGCTCATCTTGTATTTGTTTGTGATCAGCCAGCGACTGTTCTCTGCTCTATTTATTTTTTCTGTGGTATTGAGAGTGTCAGGTTCATTGGTTGTGTGTGCCCCTTATGCCTCTCTTCTGGGTGTTAAGCTCTATTTTACCTTTTTCCTACTTGGCTGTATTGCCTTTGGTAGGAACAGGGGACTGATAACCGTGTTGTGTAGTCCTGTCAAAACCCCAAAACAACAACAACCACCACCTTTCAAGTGTCTCCAACCCTGGCGGGAAGGGTGTATCGTCTAGGAGTACTCACACCCATACAGCTAAGCATATGAGGGAGGCAAGGCCTGATACTCAGTTTGTAGACAGTAACAGCATTAAAGAAGTCTTTAATCATAATGTCTTTGCTGTGATTAAAAGGAAGGAGGGAACATTTGAAAAAGTGTCCCCTTTCTACATAAATAAATGCTTAGGACAGTTTGGGAGTTCAAAATATATTAAGCTATTTTGGAATGGTTCATTGTTCATTGAGGCCAACAGAGCTTAACAGGTGGACCTTATGAAATTCAAGAAACTTGGGGACTATGATATTACTCTTGAATTACATAACACTCTTAACTGTAGTAAAGGTGTGGTAACATGCCAGGACATAATGGATAGGGGCAATGAAGATCTCAAGTCTGAATGGGCATCACAAGAAATTACTGACATGGGGCAACGGACCTGTAGACACAATTGAGTGATTGAAAGAAATGCCACCTTCATTGTTAATTTCAACTCGCCGACATTGCCAGAACACACTTTGACCAGGTTCCTCTGCCTGAAAGTTGGACCCTTTATTCCGAATCCTAAGAGGTGTTACATATGCCAGCATTTAAGAAATACAACACAGAGTTGCGGAGCTAAACCAACATGTGGGAGGTTTGGTAAGGCAGCCCATGAATCTGGGGTTGACTATTTTCAGCAGTTTGTATCAACTGCTGTGGGAGTCATCCAGTCTGGAGCCGTGATTGCCCAATTTTTGCGGAGGAACGCAAAATACAGGAGATCAAGATCACCAAATGGATCCTCTACACAGACGCCAAAAAAAGAATGTAAGGCTACTAAACCTGTATTTGCGCCTTATTATACGTCATTGGTGCAGAAAACCACACAATAAGTTGATGCTTTGACACAGACAATTCCCATATCCAGCATCAGCACTTTTACCTGCATAAGCAGGTAAAAGTCAGATTCCGACTAGTAAAGATACAGCAATACAAGCAGATACAGTGGAAAAGGAAGAAACAGTGGCTGCAGTGGCAGTTAAGAAGGCTCCCCCCAAAAGCAGAGTGCTCCCCGAAAGCAGCATGCTTCCAAAAAGAAGTTAAAGAAAGGTTCACGACGTGTGGTTGATGCACTTCCTCAGGCATCATAGAACGTTGTAATGCCAGCTTTGAGTAATGACGAGGACATCACCATGGAGCTAGATGCCTCGTCGTCATAACCAGGTATTCCATCTGCTACTGCTCGCTCCAAAAGTACCTCACGTTGGCACAAGGACAGAGACAAACTAGACCCACACTGCTTACATGCCTACCATAGTCCAGTGGAATTTGTCTGGATTCAGGACTCGTTTAGAGGAACTGCAACTCCTTGTGTAGGATTGACCTTTCTGTGTCTCCTTCGAAGAGACAAATTTCAAACATAGTGACACCTGTCCGTCAAGGCTGTAACATTTACGGGAAAGACGATCTCACTGATACGGTGCAACGTGGTGTGTCACTATTCGTCAGGGTCGCCTTCCACTCCTCACCTGTGCCCCTAACTACAGCATTACAGGCGGTTGCTGCCTGTGTAATGGCCCATACTGATATAAGTGTCCTCTCTGTATTTACCACCTGACGAACCTGTTGCCTGTTTGCTCTTGACACAGTTCCTCGCCCCCTTACCCCTTTTTAGGGAACTTCAATGCACACATTTCATTATGGGGATCCAGCACCATTTACTGCAGGGGTCGGATGGTTGAGGATGTGTTCCCCTCAACAGACATAATATCACTGAAAACTGTTAAGGTACACATTTTAACATAATACAAGTTCGTCTTCAGGCGTAGCCCTTTCATATGTTCTCCCGCTCTTGCACACACTGCCCAGTGGAATGTAGACGATGACCTTCATGGCAGTGATCACGATCCTGTCTGCCTAAATCTGCCAGATGGAATGGATCGTGTGAGGGAGCCGCCGAGGTGATTCATCAACAATGCTGACTGGGAGCTTTTAAAACAGTTGGCTGCTTTCGAGCAGTGTGAAGGCATCCAGAACTGGATGGATCATATTACAGCAGTAATTCACGCATTCTGAAATCGAAGGCAACATTTAACATTTCATGGGGGGGGGGGGGGGGGGGCGAATATGAGTGTAGTTCTGCAATCAGGGACAGGAGGGACACTTCGTGGCGAATTTATTGGTGCCCTACAGGTGTGAACCTTGCAAAGTTTTGAGTGGCGAGGGCAGGGGCAAGAAGATTTATTCGAGAGAGTAAGCAGAGGTAATAGTAGCAGGGTAATAGCGGCACCTCAGGGTACCCACAGTGCATTGTCCGAGGTACTGTTACTCTCCACCCTTGGCCACTTGCCCTACCGCCGATGTACTGTTACATCCCCCCACTCCTGAATAGTAGCGCACTTCCTAGATGGACAGGACGAACAATAGCGCACTTTGATTTACATCGAACATGTACCTGAACTTAGTAAAACTATGACGCTCTTAAGGAAGAATGACAAATAACAAGTAACTGCACTTCGGAAAATACAATTACCTGGAATAATAACTAATAATATCACACATGTAATTGTACTTAACAAAAGAGCTTCGCAGTCCACTTGACCGTCTCCACAAGTGGACACTTGGGCTACTACAGCACCCACCTGCTGCCAGGTCATCCACCACCGCTCCTGCTTATTTTTTATTCCTAATTTCCGTATCAAATTAATTGCAACTCCTATGTTTATGCATTAACAATTAGAACATTCCATTTTCTCTCGAAAATCATCAGAGAACAACAGTAGATTTCTTGTTGTTCATAATTAATGTTTAACAGCTGTAACATTTGTGCAGCATTTGTTAGCTGCGTTTACAGTTCCTGGCCCCAGTGTTACACCGTCGAATGCAGTGTGTGTCCACTTGACGCGTCCCAGCGGCTTATTATGCTGCGGCCAGGCGGGTAGTCATTCTTAGGATATCGTTCACATGTAAATGTAATTACCTGATATAATCTAATCTTTGCATTCAGAAATAAGGAATATAATTATACACAGTCAATCGCCGAACAAGTGAAAAAAAAATACGTATATCAGAGCAGGATTTGAATTCGGGTCGTATGCGTGACAGTGGAACACCTTGCTCATTACACCACGCTGGCTCACGTGCTCCTGATGACTCAGTACAGGTACAGCTGTTACGCGCCGGACTTTGATCGCGATTTTCGTGGAAACTAAGGCGCATTGGAACAAATCCTTTTAGCTCGGTGGTCTGGAGGAGTTCCCGCACAATATACCTGCGACTCATGCAAGTGCGATCCAGTAGGCCTAAGCAAATTTTTGCGCTAAAAAGTTATTTCCTGTATTTTACACCATTGTTTAAAATCCCCTGAAAAACATTAAATCGGAGTTCCACTGTAATGTATATTTCACACTTACGCCGGTAGTTTATATTGATTTGAGTAGCATATCGCATCACATCAGTATCATAGCCAATTGGTCTATTACAGTCAAGTTTTCAGTTTGTGAGAAAGGAATGTAGCAAGTGAAGAAATTCTCAGACAACTCATACTGTTAATTAGAACGAATTTGCCCAAACCATGAGCAGGGCCGTATTTAGGGTATGCAACGCCCCTGTATAGTAAAGTAAGATGATGTCGTTGCCTAAATTTCAACGTTGCCGTAGAACATACTGTGACCAGTGTCAATGCAGTGCTCTGCCACTGCCTACTTGTTAGGTGTAAAAGTCGTGTGTACCTTTGGTGTTCTGTACATATTTCATGGACAGTAAGAGTTGTTTTCCGATGTAAGAAAGGCCACATTCACATGGAATTTTGTAAACTCCAGATTTTCGGAGCAGCAAATCATCTTTGACGGAGCCTACAAGTGCAGCTGTCTTGGGTGGAGGACAAAAAAATCACTTTCACTTTGTGTCTGCTGAGAATCCGTCCTATTTGTGACGAGAGGCTACCAACATATGACAGGAAAGCTATGGATTTAAAGGTTTCTTCATCGTCTTTTGTATTCTTTGTGGCCTCTTTCGGTTTCATTTGCATTGCCTTCTGTATCTACTGTGGAGTGTACCCATTGTCTTCAAACACTCTCTGTGAATGGGAAAGTTCATCTTGCAGACTGCTTTCGTCAGGAATATTATGTGCTCTGTGCACCAAAGTTCTGAGAACACTCATCGTCTGTGTAGGATGGTGGCAGCTATTAGCACGTAAATACAAATCCGTATAAACTTTCATAAACAAATTCCGATAAACTTCATGTCCCACTCTGAAGATGGCTGAACGTTATACAGCCGAAATATTAGAAGGAGAATTCTTGCGGCTGCACACCCGAAACTTAATGGAACAGTTTTTGCGCCGCGAAAACCTGAAGATTCACACTTTTCTTTTTCTTTCTTTTTTTTTAACCAATTTTAGATTCTTGCACTTTCCAACTCCAGGAGACACTGTAATCAGCAACCGAATCCCTAGATACTACGCCACATTCGTGTGTGTGTGTGTGTGTGTGAGAGAGAGAGAGAGAGAGAGAGAGAGAGAGAGAGAGAGAGAGAGAGAGAGAGAGAGAGAGACCCGGCCAAACGTTTGTGCCAAGTAACAATACAAAAGTGTTTGCTAATACCAGAAACTGTTACAAACGCGAAGACCGGGCAAAAAGAAAATAATAAAAGAATATTGCTTGCAAACGGACGTTAACCCGCTTCCTCGCACTCCGTCATTTTTAACCAAACGATCATTCTCCTGTGTTTCTAACTAGGAAATTTATATTATGCAAGTCAGGATCTTCTGAAGGCTTTTGCAGATGTTTCGTCATGACTTGATATTTAGTTATAACAAATTTTATCGAGAGTGACATGTTTTTTGATAAATCAATGTCCGAATAACTGCGAAGCGCGGATGTTGCCCTCAGAGAGGCTTTACGCATGCGCAAGGTGAGTGGGGAACTAGCTATTCTCTTGCGTTCGGTCAATTCGTGCGTTTCCGCCTGAGTCCGATGAGTTTATTAGGAGCTGGTGCTTTGACTAGCGCAAGCGCGCATCTTGCTACCACACCCTGCAGACGAGCTCCCGGGATGTTCAGAAGAGAATCTGCAGTGTCGTGCTATCTGCACTACTTGAAACTTCCTCCTGCGATAAAAATACTTTGGGAATGCAGACACAGTGATCTGATAGGATGAAACTACCAGTTTTTTCTTGGGAAGGGGGCGGGCCAGATGTTCACTGAGGAAGTGAAAACAGGACACGCCGCCACTGGGTACATTTGAAAGGTATGTGTAAGGAAAATGTTTAATTTTGCGTGTGTAATTGCTATACTGCGTACAAAGTTAGTTGAATTTTCCCTAATTTCCATTACTTGAAGTGGATTCTCCCTGGATGTACGGTGTATACTGTGATCAAACTTTCCGTTTCTAACGCAACTGGCTTCTTGTTTTATGTCGCTTTGTCCCGCAGAATATTAAGTGAGATGCAAAAATCTCATTTTTCGATAACATTTTGTGGTTTTATTTATTTTTACGTCAATTTAGTGTCATACACTTTTTTTTACATTTCCTCGAGTCTTGAACGCATAGATGGAATAAAGAATTATTGTTTTCGTCCGGGGATGAGGAGGGGGTGTGAACAGATATTTCGTCATCATGCGCAGTGAGCTTCGCGATTCGTATTGATTATTTGCTACGGCAGAAATGGCGCACAAATGTTCAGTTGTACTTGTATTTACGAATTTGCTGGTCACTGTTAGATGAAATAACACCACGTTTTTTCGGGCTGTTAAAGAGAACAGCGAGAATTAGGAGGCAGTTTAACCACTGGTTCGGCAGGCTTGCTTTAGGGCAACTCCATTGTCGGCGTGTGAAACTTACCTCGTGCCTGTTACTGTGTGGGGGAAAGAAAGCGTTCAGTGTAGAGAAACATGAAAGAAGAGTTCCCTTTGTTGAAGTAAAACATGAATACGAATACGAAGGTAGACTGTACTTTTTGTCATTCAGTTGTTTTTTTTTTTTTTTTTTTTTTTTCCTATTGAAAACGGAGGTGCCGATATAACACATCACACAAAGAAGCGGTTTGTGTGAGAACTTCTAACAGCATAACTTCCTTTATAATTATTATTAAACTGCAAACAGAGGAAGATGGACGTATCACTGCGCAAGAAAGGCTGCTTGCGTTCTATACCGCAAAAAAAAAAAAAAAAAAAAAAAATAAAGAGAGAAAAATTATCCATTCAGCGGGCTGCAACGGATCTATTCATTAGGAGACCATTGTGGCTGTTTGAGAATTCAAAATGCGAGTCGATTTGGGCGTTTGATCACAGTACACAATGCTTGAAGTTCTCTCGTGACTTAAATGATGCATCAAATCACAAACGTTTAATGCTCGTCAGAGCCAAGGCGTAGCCAAGCACATTAGCACCGTGTACGGAGTTTCAACTTGTCACCCCCTCCCCCCCCCCCTTTCTCAACCACCTTCGCCAATCCCACAGAAACATAATTTAAATGGAAACTAATACGTTAATCGTATTTTTTTATAAGTAACTCACTTGACTGAACAACATCTTGCTGATAGGCAACTTCAACATGTTGCCTAGCGTAATTTTCGACTGCAACGTTGGAATTTTGTTATCAACATCCTTAGCTACCCTTTCCTACTGGCAAAATTGCCAAACTAGAAAGTAATATTTGATTGATGGTCCAATCCGTGCCAAGTGGTCTAATATCGAGAAAAGTTCCCACATGACCATCATGGATTTTGATGAAATTTTGTATGAACATTCACACATGTTCTCAGTGAACACTGGTAAAGTTTCAGTTTCATAAAGTCAATACTTTCAGAAATACAATCACTTGTTTAAGACCACAGCACAGCTTCCAATAGTTCGTCCTTGAATTTTCAGCAACTTTGAGATGATATATCTCTGGGAGTATTAGCATGAAAGAAACAAAACTTGGCCATCTTATACAACCTTTAGAGCTCTTTAAAGTAAAACATTAATAAAAGGATTTCTGAGTAATTTTCATATAGACAATTTGAAGGAAAGTTGGGCAAAAGAAGTAGATGGTTAAAAAAATTTAGTTTCTTATATCTCCATAAGTAATTGTGGGATGTACATGAACCTTTGCACACCATAACTCACCAACACAAGGTCTTAGAATATAAAGTTTCATTCTCCTATTGCTTTGCATTATTTCACAAATCTAGGGTGAAGTTGACGATTTTTGAAAAGTGCTAAAATGGGTATTTTTAGTAAAATTTTACAAAAAAGTGTTTTCTCCAAACTTTTCTAAACTATGCTCATTAGAAAGAGCATATTCTAAACTACATAGAAAAGTGGATTTGGTTTTGTAATGCAATCATATAAGGCCCTAAAAATATAATCATAGAGGTGCACTGGAAGTTTGAACACATTTTTCTGGCACTCAAATTATACCTGAAATCTTTTATTATGACTAATAAATGTTTATTAATGTCTGAGATAAGTGAAGTAAGAAGTCTTGATGAATGGGACCTAGCTTAAGTCAGAATAGCAAAAGAATAAAAATAGAAACAATGTTATTTCTTAATTGTCACCCCCAACTCTCTCTCTCTCTCTCTCTCTCTCTCTCTCTCTCTCTCTCTCTCTCTCTCTCTCTCTCTCATATTTCAATTTTTGATATGCTACATTAATTTTCTGATGAATATCAAGAGGAATGGTGTATTGCCCAACAGACAAATGTACTGATGGAGCTGGAATAACTCTATCTTAAAGGCCTTAAATGTCATCCGAAAAAAGAAATAGCTTGTTGTCCTAATGGATTTTTTGGAAAATTATTCTTTTATTATTCAGGATGCTGTGCAAGGCTTCCATTTGTCATCTACTTTCATCAAAATGAGAAAGTGGAATCTTTAAATTTCTGCATTATGTGTGCTTTTTTGTGGCATGACACTGTTACAGTTCACGTTTTTGCCAAGGAGCTCATCAAATATATAAAAGCACATATATCCCACATTCATTATTTCAGTGATGGATCCAGTGCTCAATATAAAAATTTCAAGAATTCCTAAGTTTGTAATATCATGAGATTGATTTTGAAATGACAGCGGAATGGATTTTTTTTTATTTTTTTTATTTTTATTTATTTATTTATTTTTTTTTTTTTTTTGCAACTAGGCAAGGGAATTCACCCTGTGATGGGATTGGGGGTACAACGAAGCAGTTATCAGGAAGAGCAAGCTTGCAATGGCTACTTAATAGACAAATTCTTACTCCCCTAAATCTGTTTGACTTCTGCTCTGAAAACATTAAAGGAATTAAATATGTTTTCTCCAGTAAAGATGAAATTGAAAAAAGGAAATATTGACACAAGAGGAGAAGTTTAAACTTGGACAAACTGCAGCCTGCATTGGAGAAAATTGTCACTTTTTACCTATTGGTAAACAACAATTCAGGTCAGCAGAGTTTCAAAGGATTGTGCATCTTTGGTAACTACAATGGGTCAGAGAACTGAAGAAGGCATATTAATGTCTCCTCTCCAACCAGGAGAATATGTTGCATGCATTTAAAAAATATTTGTGGTGGATTGGCATTATCTGAGAGACTTCCACTGAGCAAAAGGATGGATTAATAAACTTTATGCACCCACATGGTCCAGCAAATTCATTTTATTGGCCACCAAGAAGTGACAAGTATTGGGTTCCGGAACACCACATTATTGCAGTTATTCCAGCTCCAACAGTAAATTCGTGTGGCCAGCAATACACCATTCCTCTTGATATTCATCAGAAAATTAATGTAGCGTATAAAAAATTGAAATGGGTTAAAGGAAACAGTCTAAGGAACCTAAGAGTGACTACTGATTTTACCCAGGGCACATACATAATTTTACTATCAGGCTTGGAAACCTGAGTAAAGAAACCCACCCATAGCTGTTGATGCTCAGGCATGGCCCCTATGGCGATGGAGATGCTGGTTTTCTCAGGTGAAATGAAACTAGCAGTGGTTAAACCGTAGCAACTCATTGATACACTTCTTTTTCTCCAGTAAGCTGTTGGTGTTCATTAAACAGGCTATTAATAATTAGATAATGATTATGTGAATAAATTGTACAATTTACATTCATTCTAAATAATAATTCTGTCTGTAGCATGTGCACGTGTGTGTGTGTGTGTGTGTGTGTGTGTGTGTGTGTGTGTGTGTGTGAGAGAGAGAGAGAGAGAGAGAGAGAGAGAGAGAGAGAGAGAGAGAGAGAGAGCTGGGGGTGACAAAAAATAACATTGTTTCTATTTTTATTCTTTTGCTATTCTGACTAAGCTAGGTCCTATTCATCAAGACTTCTTACTTCACTTCTCCCAGACATTAATAAATTATTTGCCATAATAAAAGATTTCAGGTATAATTTGAGTGCCAGAAAAATGTGTTCAAACTTCCAGTGTGCCTCTATGATTATGCTATTTTTAGGGCCTTATATGCTTGCATTGCAAAACCAAATCCATTTTTCTAGATAGTTTAGAATATGCTCTTTCTAATGAGCATAGTTTAGAAGAGTTTGGAGAAAACACACGTTTGAAAAATTTAACCAAACATACCCATTTTTAGCACTTTTTTTTTAAATTGTCAACTTTACCATAGCTTTGTGAAATAATGCAAAGCAATAGGAGTATGAAACTTAATATTCTAAGGCCTTGTGTTGGTGAATTATGGTGTGCAAAGTTTCATGCACATGCCACAATTACTTACGGAGATATAAAAAATTAAAGTTCGCACTTTTTTAACCATCTACATTTTTGCCCAACTTTGCTTCAAATTATCTATATGAAAATTACTCAGAAATCCTTTTCTTAATTTTTTACTTTAAAGAGCTTTGAAGGTTGTATAAGATGGCCAAGTTTTGTTTCTTTCATGCTAATACTCCCAGTGATATATCATCTCAAAGTTGCTGAAAATTCAAGGATGCACTATTGGAAGCTGTGCTATGGTCTTAAACAAGTGACTGTATTTCTGAAAGTATTGAATTTATGAAACTGAAACTTTACCAGTGTTCACCGAGAACAAGTGTGAATGTTCATACAAAATTTCATCAAAATCCATGAGGGTCATGTGGGAGCCTCTAGACCACTTGGCGTGAAATGGCCCTGGTAGTAAACCTTAGATAATTCTTAATTAGAGTTTTGAAAAACTGCTCACATTTGACGCCATCAAAAGAGCAAAATCAAGAAAAAACCTCCAGGCTAAAATCAGGTTTGCAACAGTTTCCTTAGAAGTGCAATTTTAGCAAGGACACCAAGGATTTCTAAATCATATTGTAATGGTCAACAAACATTTTTAAAATTGTGGAGATTTGAGATTCTGGTGTTTAAATGAGATTGCTGGTTTTAATCAGATTTTACATTCTTCAATTTCATGATGTTTTGATGTCTTGTGCAAACCTGCAAGACACGCTAACATTCACATTAAATTTCCCCACTGCAGGGTCAGTCTTTCGTGTTTAGCCTTCTCTCCAGATGACAATATCTTCTTCCTTATAGTTCATCTTTTCTTCACAGGAATATCTGTTTCATCACATTCGTCCCTTGCAGTTTCAAGTCCTTCATTAACTAGAAATTACTCTTGTCTTTAGAAAAGAGCTTTAAGCCTCTCTTCTTAATAAAATAAGTTTCAGAGTTGAATTGAAGTATGTATAAATACTTTTGACCGTCAATGACTTAAAATTTTTTAACAACTTGGAAATGGAAGATTATTTTAACTCACTCAAAGTGCATGATGATTGCAATTTATTTTATTAAACTTTTGTGATTTATTTAGAGAAGTGGACTTCTCCATTTAATTATATATAATAATTCCAGACAAAAATCCATCTCAGGGATTGTATATTTGTATTTACATTGCTACTTATATCACCTTAAACACAACTGAAACCTATACAGGAACAAAATTCAGAAAGTGAGACGAGAGAAAAAGAAGTCAGCCTCATAACATTGACGTTCTCTGAAGACAGAGATCAGGACACATAAAATTAATGTGGGCAGAAAGCAAGAATTGTTGTATTGATTTTAATTGCCCTGTGAAACTTCCATTCAAATATATAAATGAATACTAAATAATAAACAGATGATAGTATCAGATAGCAAGTTGACATGGGGTGTAATCTGTTTTGGGTGAACCTCTCAGGTTTGTGAGTTAAGTCAGTCAGTTGTTCATTTGGAAAGTCAAACAATAAAATTTGATTGTGCCATAAATTACTTCTGTGATTTTACTGACAGTAAATCACGAATGCAGCTGCACAGCTGAAATGGTTTTCCATAGGCATACAAATTGATCAAAGTCACTTATGAGATATAATGTGAAAAGCAGTTAGGAAATTTAGAAACATTTAATCAATTTGAGATCTCCTATTGATGGCACTTTATCAGAATACACAGGTAGTTGTATTGTAAAAGAACAATATTTTGTGAAGCTGAGTTGTATATGATTACTGAGTATGGAGCTAGTTGCCATACAATCTTGAAACTGGAAGAATTGCCCTTAATAAATGAATTCAGTTGCTTCACAACACCTAGGATGTCTGATTATATATTATTTATTCTAACAACTGTTTATTGTTTCAAATTGTGAGATATTTACTTCATCTTTACTGTGGTGTGGTGTGCAAATGGGTTTTTGGAACTTGTGTGCAACTATTGTGCTTGCGGTGGCTGCTGCTAGATGAGCGCACTCTCTCACTGGATTTTGCAGTGTCCTATATGTGAACTTCATTTATACAATACTGCCAAATTGCTCCCATAAGTGTGTTACGTGTTGTTGAAGATGTTCCATGTGTTTGTGAATCACCAATGACTGCATTACAGTTCTGTTGGTGACTAGTGTCTGTGTTTTGGATTACTACACCCATTGGTGCTGACTGTGTTGTACTAAAAATATTTTTCTCTTATGGTATTGATGCTTTAGATGAAGTTTTACACTGGCTTATTACCCGCCAAGGGGCTCATTGCATAGTCGATATCTGCCTTTGAAACAGAGAATCATGTCTTTGACGTGACTTTGGAGGATCAGATTCGCGTATAACAGTCCTTAGCTTTGTCCTTGTCTGGGTCATCACTCTCAACAATGTTGCACATGCCTTATTCTATTGCTTACCCTTTGTTGTTTCCTGCTTACAATAAGGATGCTGTGGAATCAGAGGCTTATGGAACGTAGTTGAGACACATTTTCAGAATTTAATCTACCTGTGTACATTTTTATTGCTCTTTGTCACATCACCCCTAACTTGAACCTGAATGTTTGTTGTCAGTTGATTGAAATTGTAGTAATTTCATGGCAGTCTTATGATCCTATGTCCATAAGTTTTTGCAAGTTCACCTGCTATGTATGTTTTAGCCTTACAATGATGTCACATTTTCTAGAAGTTACTGTAAGCCTTTCAGAAATAGTCTAATGATAAAGAGTGGTTGTCTGTAGCTATTACCAAAGGTTAGTTTAAATTTTTTATGTCTCTTCGAGAAGCAACTACAGTACATGGTGATTCACAGATTGCAATTGTGTGTCATCCCATGAAGGCTTTCACGGCCGGCGTCTTCATCAGTAAACACTTCCGGGCTGAGTTGCCGTGGTCAATCTATAAAACTTCCTCTCCCTTATGTTTCGTTCTCAACTACGGAGAACATCTTCCGAGGTTGAGTCGACGACTGGCTGCTGGGGGCTGAGGCCACTCCTTATATCAGATCGTAGAGGGCGCCACCTCACGTCACGTGGCGTCGATGTGTGGCTGTCTCTGGCTATCGCCTGTTCTCTCGATTGCGAGCAATCGATTGTCACTTGATTTATGCAATGTCAATCGCCATATCTTGTCCAATTTTAATCCTTCTTCTTTACGATTAAAATTGTATTGATGTTTGTGGATTTCAATTGCCTCCCTATACATACGTGTATAATAGTGTGACATCATCGCCAGCACACTTGTCTCACCAAATTTTATTTTGTGATCTCCTTCCGTGAAAACATGATCCGCCACTGCCGATTTGTCGATCTGTCCCAAGCGACAATTTCCTTTATGCTCCATCAAATGTGTATTAATGCTTCTTTTTGTGATTCCTATGTAAACTTTGCCACAACTACACGGAATTTTATATACCCCTGGTGTGGCCAGGGGATGACGAGCATCTTTTGTTGATCTAAGGCATTCACTAATTTTCTTAGTAGGTCTGAAAATAGTCTCCACCCAAAACTTGGCCAGTACCCCAATGCGATCTGTGATGTTATGAATGAACGGAAGAAATACTTTTCCAGCTGATGGTTGTTGCTGTCTCCTGTTTTTGTGCATTTTACTACTTGGGTGAAGTACTCGGTTAATCTCGCTATTTGTATAACCATTTTTTGAAAAGGCCTGTCACAAGTGGTTTAGTTCTTAATGTAAGCCTGGTTCACAAATGTTATTGGCCCTCTCCACTAGTGTTTTTATGACCCATCTCTTTTGCCTAGGGTGGTGGTTTGAGTTCTTATGGAGGTAGCGATCAGTATGTGTGGCTTTCCTATAGACCTTATGGCCTAAGGTCCCATCCGCCTGTTTGATAACTGAAACATCCAGAAAGTTGAGTTGCCCATTATTCTCTTTCTCCATGGTGAATTTGATCTTTGGGTTGATGCTATTTAGATGCACCAGGAAATCATTCAGATCCTCTTCCTCGTGATTCCATATTACGAAGGTGTCATCGGCATATCGATGCCACTTCGAGGGTCTTTTTTTGGCCAACTGCAGTGCTTGATGTTCAAAATATTCCACGAAAAAATTCGCAATTACGGGGCTTAGGGGGCTTCCCATGGCTACCCCATCGGTCTGTGCATAAAATTCACCATTATACTGAAAATATGTCGAGGATAGACAATGCTTGAACAAAGTCGCTATATCAGAGGGGAACATATCGGCTATATGTGAGAGAGCTTCATCAACTGGAACCATAGTGAACAAAGACACTGTATCAAAACTGACAAGAATGTCGTTAGGACCGACAGTAATTTCCTTCAGTTTCTCAGACTCTGAGTTTTGCCTATGTAAGATTGTAACAAAGAGGCAAGGTGTCTGGCCAGTTCTTGAGTAGGAGCTCCAATTGCGCTGACTATCGGTCTCAAAGGAACATCTACCTTATGTATCTTTGGTAAACCATATAATCTCGGAGGGTAAGCCTCCGTTTTACAAAGATACATTTTAACTTCTGTAGGAATAGAATACTGTTTTATCAGACGATTGGTGACATTTAGCACATTCGTAGTGGGATCCTTTTTCAACTTCTTGTATGTGCCGGATTACAGAAGATCACTGATCTTTTTGAGATATTCCTCAGTATTCAATAAAACAGTAGCATTTCCCTTGTCAGCGGCAACTATAACAACATTCTTGTCAGCACTGATCTCCCGCAATGCTTTCCTTTCCCCTTGAGACAGGTTGCTGCTGGGTGGCTTAGCTTTCCGTAATATCCTGGAGGTTTCCATTCTAATTTCATCGGCAGAATGTGATGGTAACTGACGAATTCCTGCCTCTATATTCGCAATAATGTCCCCTATAGGAACCTTGGACAGAGTAATTGCAAAATTCCCTCCTTTAGTCAGAACAGAAAGTTCTTCCTTGGACAATTCCTTATCCGATATGTCCACTATGTTCCAATGACCGAACTGCATTGTATTACTAATAGATAGATGCAGGTTTAGTAGTTGACTATCTGATATCACCAGTGCAATGGACAGTTTAACATTTAGATCCATGGAGATTATTACAGAAGTGTCCTCCAATAGGTAGAAGAAGTAGTTTGATCGTCTGCAAGAGGGTCGACAAGAAACGCCGATTCCAAACAATTCCCAAATGGTTATTAACTTATCGGATAAGCATCGGATCAGCATTGGAAGGTGCACTATGATTGGCCATCATTTTGAGCCCTATGTTCTTGACTGTTGCATGGATGTTCATGGCCCTTTTTTTTAATTTGCCAATAGTTTTAATCATTTACCACTTTTCGTAGATGATAATAACAGCATCAGCAATAACATTTATTAATTCTGACTAATTAATTCCCACCTGATGGTCCATGAAAATTTATTTTAATCAAATTCTTCCTCTATTCAGCACATAGAACAAACAAACAGATCTCTAAATGCTTTAAAACATCTAATAAAATGTAAGAAATAATGGATATAAAGATGATCAGTGACCAGCATAAGTAATTATCAAACAAAGGTATATTGGGTGTGTGGGACCATTTATTCAGGGAATGGATAAAATAATCAGGAGACAGTCATATGATAACTGAGACAGTGTCTCATTGTTTATACAATAATGTGAAATATAAAATTTATGGTGTTATGGTTTTTTTATCTTGTTACTGTAGATAAAGAAAGAGTACTTAAGTCACTTGTTTTCAATGTTTTTCTTCTTAATAAAGGTTCCAATGACAAGACTCTTGCAGTGTGGGATTTGACTGGAAACCTTAATGTAGACTCAGAACTGACAAAACCCTGCTCTGCTCTACGTCACTATGCCAACAACAATACTGAGGTAAATATGAGAGATGAATTTGCACAATTTAGTTAGTAGGAAGAAACCCATTATAGATCTTTCTGTTTACTTTTGTATGTATTTGTTAAATGTGACCTGTTTTTATTTGTCTTTTTATACATATAAATCCCATTTTAGTAGATAATTCAGATTTAAAAAAATTAAATTATGTCATCTTTTTAAAACTGTGGCAGTTGTACAGGTAGTTTCTTTCGCCTCTGCCCTAGGTTTAATGGATATACTGGAATTCAGAAATTAACAACAGCTTGAGATGAATTAGAGTTAAAAGTTTACTATCTTACTACAGCTCATTTAGATTGGAAAAATGTGTCTGTCCAGGACAGTATGTCTGTGGTTAACTTTGAGAACGTCATTGACAAAATCCTGGCAACAATGTCAATTACATTTGTGTAGCTGATGACCACTTCAATGCCACAGCTATTTGGTGAGGTGCTACCTGTATTCTTTCCATTATTTCTATTCTACTCGGGAGTATCCTGTAAACAGCAAAGGAAATTCTTGGATGTAATAATACATGAAATTCAACAGTTGAGTCCACTATCTAAAGAACCACAGACTATACTGCTACCCCTTTTCCTTGCCCACATCTACACTCATACTCCCCAAGCCACCTCACAGTGTGTGGCAGAGGGTTCTTTGCATACCATTGTCACTTCCTCCTATTCCAGTCACATATGGTTTATGGGAAAAATGATTGCCTGTATGCCTCTGTGTGGGCCCTAATCTCTCTGATCTTATCCTTGTGGTCACTTCTATAGATATACATAGGAGGAGGCAATATGTTGGTTGACTGTTCATGAAATGTTTGCTCTTGGAACCTTGACAAAAGTGCTCACAGTACTACATACTGCCTGTCTTACAGTGTCTGCCACAGGAGTTTTATAATTATATCTGTGGCACTTTCATGCTTACTAAATGAACCCATAACGAAGTGTGCTGCTCTCCGTTGGATCTTCTCTGTCATCTTTCAACACTACCTGGTACAGATCCCACACTCCCCCCAGGGGGCCCACAGCTCTTTCGTGGGTATGTGTGTGGCACGCACCGGGCCCCGAGTCGAAGCAGCAGCAGCAGCAGCCTTTCTTCCGCCCCAGGCTGCTTCACTTTCCCTCCCGGTTTATGCCTTCGCCCGGAGACGGGCGTCTTTGCGAGTTAAGGTGGTTTCTTGTAGTAGTTTCTCTCATTCCTTAGTTTCTTCCTTTCCTAACCTTTGCTTCTGTCTTTCTCTCCTTGCTCTACTCCCCTAGCCTTCCTCTCCTCCTCATTAGTCTCCGCTTCGGCGTTTGAGACACTTTTTTCTCTTCATTTCCTCTATTCTTCTTCTTTCCTCCCTGTGCGTGTCTGAAGGCCGACCCACGCATTATCATGCATAGCAGGTGACGCGTAATTCCCTGCCTCGGGTAGACAAGTAGGGCACGTACGTACCCCCTGGTAAAGGCCAGGCCCAGGGAGGGGTGATTACCCGAGCTGGTACCTTCCGAACATGCCGATTGGTCCTCCGTCAGTTCTCGGGAGGTGTGACCTGAGGTGTGAACAATCACCTAAGGCGGGTAAGCCCTCAGAGAGGGCCCCCATTAGGAAGGAGCTCGCCATCGGAGACGCCGGTAATCAAGGGGGCAACTTCCGCAATGACTTCCTTCTCTTCTTCTGTGACTTTGACCCAAAAAAAAAAAAATAGATTCGCCTCAGCAAAAGAAAACGTTGCCTAATCTTCCGAAATTCCTTGTTGTCTCTCGAACCGACGGTAAAGATTTCACCTCTGTAAATCCTTTCATCATTCAGAAAGTTGTTGATGCGATTGCTGCCCTGTTAAGACATGTTCGCATCAGCGCAATGGTACATTGTTGCTGGAAGCGGACAGTGCCTTCCAGGTGCAAAAACTCATACGGACTACATTGTTACACACGTTTCCTGTCAAGGTAGAAGTGCATCGCATGCTCAACTCGTCACGAGGGGGGGGGGGGTAATTTTCATGAGATCCCTTGACGGGTTGTCTGACGAAGACATACAAACCTATATGTCCGATCAGGGTGTAACAGCCGTGCATAGGGTGTTGAAAAAGGTAGATAACCAGCTTACACCAACTCGTACTGTGTTCTTGACGTTCGACAGAGTTGAACTCCCGTCGAAGGTCAAAGCAGGGTACGAAGTTATCTCCATCCGCCCTTATATACCAAACCCCCACGCGCTGTTTCCAATGCCACAGATACGACCATACCCGTCAATCTTGCCCTAATGCAGCAAAATGTGTCACTTGTGGTAGGGACGCCCATGAGGGGGATTGCCCACCTCCGTCCCCTCACTGCCTCAATTGCAACGGTGACCATGCGGCTTCCTCTCAGGACTGCTCTGTATATAAGGATGAAAAAGTCATTCAGCAAATTCGGTTGACCAGCTCCCTTAACCTTTCGTGTTGGTAGGCGACTTTAATGCCCACCTCCCCCTATGGGGCTCTCCGGCACCTTGTCCGAGAGGCTCCCTTTTGGTGGACATTCTCCAACACCTCAATCTTGTCTGCCTCAACACCGGTTCACCGACCTTCCTTTCAGACACAACACACACTTATTCCCATATAGACCTCGCAATATGCACTCCTCAGCTTGCCGGTCGGTTTGAGTGGTATGCACTTTCTGACACATACTCGAGTGACCATTTCCCTTGTATCATCCACTTCCTGCGTCATTCCCCATCTCCTCATCCCACCAGTTGGAACATTTCTAAAGCCGACTGGGGGCTTTATTCTTCCATGGCTGTTTTTCACGATCAGAATTTTCCCAACTGTGACAGTCAGGTCGACTACCTCACAGAGGTTATTCTCACCGCTGCTGAATGTTCCATACCTCTTACATCCTCTTCTCCACATCGTGTCCAGGTCCCTTGGTGGACTGCAGCCTGCCGCGATGCGCTTAGAGCCCGGCGCCGTGCTTTACGAACCTTCCGCCGCCACCCAACTTTGGAGAATTGCATAAATTATAAACGTATGAGAGCGCAATGTCGTCGTATCATAAACGACAGCAAAAAAGCTTGCTGGACTTCTCTTACTAGTTCTTTTAACCGTTTTACTCCCTCCACGGTTGTTTGGGGTGGCCTACGCCGTTTATCCGGCATAAAGGTCCACTCCCCGATTTCTGGCCTGACCGTCGAGAACACAGTCCTTGTGGACCCTGCTGATGTTTCCAACGCATTGGGCCGTTTCTTTGCGGAGGCTTCGAGCCTTGCCCGTTACCACCCTGCATTCCTCCCTCGCAAACAGGTAGAGGAGGCACAGCCGCCTTCTTTCCACTCTTTTAATCGTGAAAATTATAATGTCTCCTTCACCATGCAGGAGCTAGACCGTGCTCTCACCCTGTCCTAATCTTCTGCACCCGGGCCCGATTCCATCCATATTGAGTGCTGAAGAACCTCTCTCCTGCGGGCAAGTGTTTCCTTCTTAGTACCTACAATCACATATGGACTGAAGGTCATGTTCCCACAAGTTGGCGTGAAGCCATTGTTGTCCCCATCCCCAAACCAGGGAAGGACAAACATCTGCCTTCCAGTTATTGCCCTATTTCTCTGACAAGCTGCATCTGTAATGTGATGGAACGCATGGTTAACGCTCGGTTGGTCTGGCTCCTCGAATCTCGACGCCTCCTGACTAATATCCAATGTGGTTTTCGTCGATGCTGCTCTGCTGCTGATCACCTCGTTACCTTGTCAACCTTCATTATGAATAACTTTCTAAAGAAACGTCAAACAGTAGCAGTGTTCTTCAACTTGGAGAAGGCATACGATACCTGTTGGAGAGCGGGCATTCTCCGCACATTGCACACATGGGGCCTTCGGGGCCGCCTCCCTCTTTTTATTCAAGCGTTTTTGGTGGATCGTAAGTTCTGGGTATGGGTGGGCTCTGTTTTGTCAGATACCTTTTGCCAGGAGATGGGGTACCACAGGGCTCTGTCTTGAGTGTGGCTCTTTTTGCCATTGCAATCAATCCGATCGTAGATTGCCTTTCAGCCGACGTCTCCGGATCCCTCTCTGTAGACAATTTCGCAATTTATTGCAGCGCCCAGCGGACGTGTCTCTTGGAGCATTGTCTTTAACGCTGTCTTGACCGTATATATTCCTGGAGCATTGCGAACGGCTTCCGATTCTCCACTGAGAAAACGGTGTGTGTAAACTTCTGGAGATACAAGGAATTTCTTCCACCATCCCTACGTCTCGGCCCCGTTGCTCTACCATTCGTGGAGACAACAAAATTCTTGGGGCTAATGTTGGATCGGAAACTTTGCTGGTCCACACACGTGTCCTACCTGGCTGCCCGTTGTGCCCAATCCCTTAATGTTCTTCGTGTCCTCAGTGGCACATCATGGGGAGCGGATCGTACCGTCCTGCTTCACCTTTACCAGGCCATTGTTCAGTCGAAGCTCGACTACGGAAGCCTTGCATACTCTTCTGCACGGCCGTCGATTCTCCGCCGTCTCGACTCTGTTCACCATTGGGGATTACGTCTGGCGACCGGTGCATTTTATACCAGCCCTGTTGAAAGTCTGTATGCCGAGGTTGCTGTATTACCCTTGACCATTCGGCGTGACATACTCTTGTGTCGGTACGCATGCCACCTGCGGTCGATGCCCAACCATCCATCTTACCGATTATTTTTTGACGACTCACTCGATCGCCAATATCAGTTGTCTGCGATTGCCTTGCTTCCACCTGGAGTTCGGTTTTGCCGCCTGCTTCAGCGGCTCGATTTTACCTTTCCTTCCACCTTTCGGTTGAGCAAAAACCCATTGCCACCATGTCATCAGGCCCAGGTCCACACCCACCTCGAACTTAGTTCGCCGCCCAAGGAGAGCACCCCGGATTTGGTATACCGCTCGAGGCTTGTCGAACTCTGTTCGTGGTTCGATAATGCCATATTTATTTACACTGACGGTTGCAAGAGCATCGACGGTGTCGGATCTGCCTTCGTCGTCGGGGACAACAGTTTCCAATACAAGCTACCTGACCGGTGTTCGATTTTCATGGCTGAGCTTTTTGCTCTCCACCAGGCTGTTCTGTATACCTCCTGCCACTGTCCTCCTTTTTATGCCATCTGTTCGGACTCCCTTAGTGCCCTGCAGAGTCTTCAGGACCCTTTCTCGAACCATCCTCTCGTGTATCGGATCCAACACTCCCTCCAGTTGTTAGGAGATGACCGCTGTCACGTTTCTTTTCTGTGGGTCCCTGGCCATGTGGGTGTGCCCGGGAATGAGACCGCCGACATAGCAGCCAAGGCCGCAGCTCTTTTGCCTCGCATGACTACCTTTTGCGTCCCAGTGGACGATGTTCAACGGGCTCTTTGCCGGAGTATTGTGTAGTCCTGGCACAGTGTGTGGTTCTCACTCCACGACAATAAATTGAGAACTGTAAAACCGATCCCGACCGCGGAGGACCTCCTCACGCCCTCTCGGCGAGAGGAGATCATCCTGGCCCGGTTGCAGATCAGTCACTGCCGTTTCAGCCACCGTCATTTGCTAACCGCTGACCCTGCACCGCTGTGCTCCTGCGGTGAACTGCTGACGGTGCGACATGTTTTACTGTCTTGTGTTAATTTTAATCATCTCCGTGTAGCCCTTCACTTTCCGTCTATTCTGGAGGAAATTTTAGCTGATGACACATGAGCAGCTGCTCAAGTTTTGCGTTTTATCAACTTGGCCAATTTATCAAAGGATATTTAACCCTTTTAATTGTTTTTTATCTTTCGTTTTTAGCCTTCTCTTGATATTCTAACTGGCAGTTACCAATTTTTTTTGAGATCTAGCGAATCTCTGTTCTTGTCTGGGCGCTAATGACCTTAGAAGTTGTGCGCCCTAAAACCACAAAAACACAACACAGATCCCACACTGATAAGCAATAGTCAAGCGATGACCGAACAAGAGTTTTGTAACCTACTTCCTGGGGATTCTTCCAATGAATCTGTCTGACATCTGCCTTGCCCACAACTGATTTTATATGGTTGTTACATTTCAAATTGTTCCTTAAGTCTACTCTTAGATATTTTATGGAAGTTACTGCTTCCATTGTGTGTCCTGGTATTGCATAGTTATGTAATAAAGGATCTTTCTTTCTATGTAAACATAGCACTTAACACTTGTTTATGTGGAGGCTCAATTGCCATCCCCTACATCATGTGTCAATACACTGCAGATGATACTGCATTTCACTACCCTTTACCAATGTTCAGACTTCTCAATAAACTACAGCATCATCCGGGAAAGGCTTGTTGAAATTATGATGTTATCTAAGAGGTCATTTATAAGTATAGTAAAAAGCAATGTTCCTATAACACTCCCCTGGGCCACACCTGAGATCACTTTAATGTCTGAAGACTTCTTCCCTTTCAGAATGACGTGCTGCATTCTTTTAGCTAGAAACGCCTGAATCCAGTCACACAGTTGATCTGATATTCCGTAGCATTGCACTTTGTTCGTGAGACGATGGTGTGAAACAGTATTGAATGCCTTTCAGAAGTCAAGAAACACAGCTTATCAACTGCCCCCTGGATATTGTGCATGAATAGCAAGAGTTGTTTGACATGGCTTTTGGAAACCATGTTGAGTCCTACAAAGGAGCATGCGAGCATGCGAGGGAAAGAGACAAGTGCAATACATGGAAGTTTGGGTCTGTCCGGGGAATGTGCATGGGTGGCCGAGTGGTTAAGGCGACCGCTCGCGAAAAGCGGGAGACCTGGGTTCGAGTCCCGGTCCGGCACAAATTTTCGTCTGTTGCAGATAATTCGTCCATCTTACAGGAGACACAGACGTCGGGAAATTTCGCGATTTGCGAAGTATTTACGTGGCCCTACAAAGGAGATTTACTGGTCTTCAGAAATGACATAATATTCAAACATAAAAAGTATGATCAACGTCAGGGATATAGGCCAATATTTTTGCGCAGCTGATCGATGAGACTTCTTCTAAATGGGAATGACCTGCGCCCTCTTCCAATCCTTTGGAACACTTCTTTCCTCTAGAGACATTCAATACACCACTGCTAGAAAGGAGACAAGTTCCTTTGTATACTCTGTGTTAAATGAAATTGGTATCACTTCAGGTCCAGCAGCCTTTCCTGTTTTGTGAAATTTCAATTATTTTTATATCTCTCTGACTTTTTAATGTACATCATTTTATCATTCCTTTGATGGTTAAGACGAGGTACTACAGTGCAATCTTCCTCTGTGAAACAGCTTTGAAAAAGTACATTTAATATTTCGGCTTTTTGTGTGTCACCTTTTGTTCAGACACCATTAAGGCGACAGAGAATCTGGATATCTGATTTTGACCCATTACCGATTTGATGTAGACCCAAAATTTTTTAGAATCTTCTGTCAAGTCTCTACACAAAACATCGCTCTCAAAGTCGTTGAACTCCTCTCTTATGGCAGCCTTTACACCAGTTTTGGCATCGTTGATTTTGTAACAGTTTCCTTACTCGGTTGTTGAAACGTGGTGGATCTTTCCTATCTCTTGTAATTTTACTTGGTACGTAATTATCTAACGTGTATTGTACATTAGCCTTGAACTTCATCCACAGTTGCTCAACACTGTTAGTGTCTGAGACAAAACTATTATTTTGAGCAGTCAAATGCTCTGAAATCGCTCTTTCCTCTGCCAATCGCCTGGAGTAGTCGAGGTTGGCATCTGAGCGCGAGTGACAGGAGTATTGCTGCTGACACGAGCAACGATCTGCAGCTGTGTGCACCCAGTGCTCTCTATACTGCCAGCAGGGCCCCCCTCTACATCTGGGATGATACCTGCAGTCAAGCAAACAGTGTGCACACTGGTAATCTTTCCCGACCTTCTCGCTATTTCCCTAAGGGGCTCCCATCACCTGCCTGACATTGGAGCTCCCGATGACTAATAACCCCACCCTCTGCATCTGTCTGGACCTATCAGAAGGGTTGGCCACCATCGTGATAGGTAAGGCAGCCGGCAACATCTCGAACCTATTGCTAAGGCATAAAAGACGGCCTTACGGCCAGTTCCCACATTCGTCTTTTGCCACAAGTTTCGCCAATCACTGTCGGGGGAACTGTCGACTTGCTGGGACGTCAGAAACTGTCACGGGGACTGGAGATTCTGAAGTAGGCCCCAGAGGTACCCCATCAGTCGCCTTAGGTGCCAAAGTGACTTTTGTGTCCCAGCCTCGTCGCCGCTTTTGTGTCTCGTTTCCGTCGTAGGTGTCGGTGGCAGAGTAGAATGACCGACACAGGAATAAAGGATGCACGCTTGTGCAGGTAGGAGGTGACCAGCCAGTGGGACAGCAGAAACTAGAAACACTAGAGTAAATTAGAACGAGATTTATATTTCTTAGAATTTATACAATACTTAACTTTTACATAGCTCAGTACTGCAGAATCCTGATACATAGTTGAGCTAGAGGCCTGCCTAGTGCCTATCCGATAGCCAAGTCTTCACTGGTGCCTATCTGATTCCGAAGTGTTAACTGGTTCCTATCTCAGTCCCAAGTGAACGATGTCGTTCAGTGGTGGCCACGAGCGGGATCGCAGCAGAGGGCGCTCGTGGCTGTTGTCGTCAGAACGCCGCACCGTGCGTGCATGGCGGCGCGCGGTGAAAGTAGGTGGCGCGCACTTTAGACTTGTGCGACACCACAGTGACACTGCAGCCTAGGGCAGCAGCCTGAAGACTTGACTGTGGCCAACACAGCCTCCAGCTGCTTATAGACAGTAGCCAACTCTTCCCAAAGCTGCACACAACAGGCACAGTCCCTAGCCATCTCTGTAAAGTTACTTAGAATTACCTTATGTACCAAAACACATGAGACTACAGCCCTCAAAAACAGAAAAAAATTAGTGAAAATTTACCAAATACGCAAGAATGAAGTTCTCAAAAACAGAAGTACTATCAAAATTTAAGAAAAAGACTAGTAATGAAAACACAGGAAAAATTAAATTACACAGCTAATGCCAAGCAGATGATACACTGGTGGCAGCGAGCACTACACCAACTACTACCTATCTGAAGCCCTGTCTCTGACTTTGTATGTAAACACAAATCCACAGACGAAAACTTTACACAAAAGCACTTACCAAATATGCAAGAGTAATGCTCTCAAAAACAGAAGTACTATTGAAATTTAAGAAAAGACTAGTAAAGAAAACGAAGAAAAAATGTGAGAATAAAGCTCCTTAATGCACAAACAGTAACAATGATTACCAAATACGTGAGAACAAAGCACTCGAAAACAGAAACCTTAAGAAAACTGAAGAAATTGACCAGAAAGGAAAATGCAGGAAATTTTAAATTTATGCTACTTAGCGCTTTTGCACGTGTGAGGCAGGCAGCAGTTGGCTCTCCGCAACCGTGCTCCACACATTCATCTGCCTGCACAACAGCTGTCTATGTTTAATGGCAAGTCTCATCGTGAGCTGAAACTTCCTGGCAGGTGGAAACTGTGTGCTGACCCAGAACTCAAACCTAAAACATTTTCCTTTCGTGGGCAATTTCTGTACAGACTGATCCATTGAGACACATCATTTATCATCACAATTAGTTCCGCACAGTACTATTGCATTTCCTAATGTTGTTTGCAGGGGATAGGAATGTGTGGATTATGAGGAGAAAGGATTGGGTTGGCTGAATATTGGAACATGTTCACACAACATACACACGTGTCAATGGTACCTGGGCAGAAAAATATATGATAAAATAAGCACTTCCAAATAATGATATATGTAAAGAGAAAATAAGTACTGAAAACATTCAAGACTGATGTAAGACACCCTGGATGGGGCGGCTGGACTACTGTTTTCATCAAGTTTTAGTGAAAATTACTGCTTTTTAACTATGAATGCAATTGGAAACAATGAAACCTCTCTATATACATTATAGAGGGAAGCATTCCAGGTAGGAAAAATATGTATATAAAAAAGAATCGTTTAGCCTTACCCAAAGCACAGGCTCGTAGACAGATAAACAAATAAAAACACACACACAGACACACAAATTTCAAGCTTTCACAATCGTTTGTTGCTTCATCAGGAAAAGAGGAAGGAAGGAGGGGAAAAAGGGAAGGGTGCGGGTTTTAAGGGAGTGCATGAGGAGTCATTGCAATCCCGGCAGTGGAAGGACTTACATTAGGGGAAAAAAGGAAAGGTAAACAAGTGCGCGCGCACTCCTGTTTACCTTTCCTTTTTTCCCCTAATGTAAGTCCTTCCACTCCGGGATTGCAATGACTCCCCACGCGCGCACGTGCACACACACACACACACACACACACACACACACACACACACACACACACATGGCAGACATATGCAAAATGCAAAGAAGTTGGACAGAGATGCCAGTCGAGGCAGAGGCTCTGTCCAGAGATTGGAGGCAAAGATGTTGTAGAATGCTGGATGAGAATTTAAAACTAACGAAGGTTGAGACCAGGTGGGCAACAGGAAGAGAGAATATGTTGAAGGGCGAGTTCTCATCTCTGGAGTTCTGAAAGGTTGTTTCAGTGGGAAGTATCCATATAACCCGGCTGGTGTAACACTGTGCCAAGGTGTGCTGGCCGTGCACCAAGGCATGCTTAGCCACAGGGTGATCCTATTACCAATAAAGACTGTCTGCCTGTGTCCGTTCATGCGAATGGACAGTTTGTTGCTGGTCAGTCCCACATAGAAAGCCTTACAGTGCAGACATGTCAGCTGGTAAATCACGTAGGTGCTGTCACAAGTGCCTCTGCCCTTAATTGTCTACACCTTCCAGGTTACAGGACTGGAATAAGTGGTGGTGGGAGGATGCATAGGACAGGTTTTACACCGGGGGCTGTTGCATGGATAGGAGTCGAAGGGTAGGGAAGGTGGTTTGGGATTTCATAGGGATGGACTAGGAGGTTACGACGGTTAGGTGGGCAGCGGAAAGACACTCTCGGTGGAGTGGAAAGGATGTCATGAAGGATGGATCTCATTTCGGGACAGGATTTAAGGAAGTCGTATTCTTGCTGGAGAGGCACATTTAGAGTCTGCTCCAGTCCTGGAAAGTAACCGGTGACAAGAAGGGCACTTTTAGGGTCCCTCTGTCAGAGGTTCTGGGTTTGAAGGGAAGAGGAAGTGGCCCTGGCTATTTGCTTTTGTACCAGATCAGGAGGTTAGTTGCGGGATCTGAAAGCTGTCATCATGTTATTGTTTGATATGGAATGGATGGCAGCTATCATAATGGAGGTACTGTTGTTTATTGGTTGGTTTGATGTGGACAGATGTGTGAAGCTGGCCATTGGATAGATGGAAGTCAACATCAAGGAAAGCGGCATGGGATTTGGAATAGGACCGTGTGAATCTGATGGAACCAAAGGAGTTGAGGATGGAGAGGAAATTCTGGAGCTCTTCTTCACTGTGAGTCCAGATCATGAAGATGTCGTCAATGAATCTATATCAAACTTAGGGTTGACATGCTTCGGTATTACAGAAGGCTTCCTCTAAGTGTCCCATAAATAAGTTTGCGTACGAGGGGTCCATTCTGGTTCGCATGGCTGTTCCCTTTAATTGTTGGTATGTATGGCCATCAAAAGTGAAGAAGTTGGGGTTTAGGATGAAGCTGGCTAGGGTAATAAGAGGTTTTAGGTTGGGTTGTGGGTGGTTGGTATGAAAGGAAATACTCCATCGCAGTGAAGCCCTGGGCATGTGGGATATTTGTGTATAGGGAAGTGGCATTAATGGTTACAAGGATGGTTTCCGGAGGTAACAGGCTGAGTCAGGATTTCAGGTGGTTGAGAAAGTGGTTGGTGCCTCCTTTGTTAATCCACAGGGTGGTTTCGAACCGGGGCTGGTACGCCTCCCCGTCTCGCAATGTGGTGCATTAGACCACACGACTAACCAATCAGGTCAGTTGTAATTCATAATTAATTGTATTAATTGTTTTTTTACAGAGGCTCATGGTTCTTTTGTATGTGCTTGGCTACCATGGTGCCCCCAGTTTGGAGTACTCCTCCTTTCTGTGCTGCAAGCCTATACTTCTCCTATCTCTTTCCTTTCCATTAGTTGATATTTCTGGTGTAGAATCTGGTTTACAGTTTTGGACGTATGTGTCCCCCCCTCAAATCTATCTCACTTCTGACACTATCTGCTACTTTCACTAATGAATGCCTTCACTGTTGGGTTTGAACTGCCACTTCTATTTTAAAAATTCTGCAAAAGTTTTTATTATGCAGTGAAGGTCCCTCAGTGTGGTGTATGCCCCAAACTCCAACACAGTAGCCCGCACAGTGGTAACTTCTTGACTGTGCTGGGGTCACACCATTGGTGTCTGAATTGTAAACTCCTCATGTATATCAAGAGTGTTTGCTTTTTGTTTACTGTGACATGGACACACTCAGCAACTGATTACTGGCTGTGTAGTGTCCATAAGGAGAGCCCACATTCAGAGTGGGAGCCACAATGGTAGATGATTTAAATGTGGAGAGACTCAAGCTTTCTTGGCTGATGGATGCATGAACCCAGCAGTCTCTTCAGAAGGAAAGACTCCATATAATGCTGAGCGGATCCATTCTTTATCAAAACCACATTTCCTTCTCAGTCACCCAGGCACTCCCAGCTTGTGAAAAGCTGGGAGGGACGACAACTCCAGGACAAGTTAGGATTTAATGTTATTATTTATGTAGTGGCAGCTAATGAGAATTTGTTTTGGGTGTTCACAAATTTTTAGATTCATGTAAACTCTGCAGCTTGAAATGGCATCTGCTTTATAACAGTTATGATTATGAACAAATTTATACAACTGCAGCCATTGCCAATAATAACATAATTGTGTGACAAAAGAAAGCATTTCCTTTTTCTCTACATAATTATATGAGGTACGTCTGGAAAATTTGGTGAATGGTCTCAGGAAACATAAGAAACAAGATTTACAAACAAAATATCTTTACTGGCCTCCAAAGTAATCACAATTGGTTACAATACACTTCTTACATTGGTTGTACAGCTGTTGGAAACTGTCTGTAAACACTTCTTGTGGAATCACTCAAAGCACTGAGGTCACACATTGTTGGATCTCCACAACCATAACTCATCTGCTATCATTCTTAAAGACAGCCTCTGGTTATCCGTAAGCATCCGCCGCAGTCATTCGATGTTGTCTGGGACTGATTGTAGACAGTCGAGCCAAATGTGGCTCATCCTCAGCACCTTCCTTTCCATCTGTAAAGTGTTTAAACCACTCACGCACTCACTTTTTACTCACTGCTTCAACACCATATGTGTGCACTAACATCCCATGGGTCTTCTTCACTATTTTGCCTAATTTGAAACAAAACGTAATGTTAACGTGTTGCTCCTTTTTGTGCTCTATGGTGCAATGACACTAGTTCTCTCACTGACCATGTTAGCTGGGTTGTAGCATGTATCACTGCTTCACTGCAATGCTTTGCACAATAGGGGATGCTTGTTCACATGTCTCTCAATGTGTATGCGTAGGCACCTCATCCTCGCAAGCATGGTTTGTAAAATATGGGACTATTCACCAAACTTTTCAGATGCACCGTGTATACAGTTTAGGGCAAGAAGCAAACAATATGTAAGCTGTTAGTTTCCATTTCTTCAGCCATATATTAATATTACCACTAAAGTACTAACAGGACACTTTTTTTCTGAAGCAAAAAAAGGGCATAATTTTTTCTTATGAAAAATGCTGTCCCTTTTATATAGTCCACCAAATATATGACTTAGATTTTAGTGTGTCTGTGAAGTTTATTCATTCATTCATTCATTCATTCATTTTTAAGAAGTTTTAACTAAAGAGAGTAATCGTACAGGTAAGTCAGTCGTGATCACAAGACACTGTAGTTAGCACCAGCACTTCATCTTCCACATGTGCAAACCTTGCTCTCAATCCTTCTTCTCAAACAGCTAAGGGTTTGTGACAATTAAGAATATTAATGTCATTGCTGGTTTCAGAAGTTTTTATAGATGTGTCAGTGAGAGAAAAAAAAATTATGTATAGTTGGACATGAACCATTGATCATTAACTACAGCTTACAGGATTCACATGTTTAAACCCACAAGCATTCTGAGGATTGTCATTCACACTCTTGTAATTCACTTTAGCGCATGCTGATGACTTTTACTGCCATTGCGCCACTCTCTTACTGCCATTGCGCAACTCTCTTACTGCCACCACCTAGTGGTGTAGATTTAAACTTGTAGCACATGTAAACTGAGCACCTATAGTATCAAATTGGTATGTATTACCAATTGCCTTATAAGGCAATGTCATGATGCCACTTTTGCAAGCACAAATTCAGGTTACAAGAAGCACAGCTGAGGATGTGCTCCTGACTGATCTGAAGTTCATGGAGCTTAAAAGAGTAGCAAAGTAGCGCTGTGCAGTAGCTTACTACATCTATGTTACATTTAGCAGCATATTGGTCCTCTGCTGTTCCTTATTTACATAAACGATTTAGGGGAAAATCTAAGTAGCTCTCTTAGGTTGTTTTCAGATGACGCCGTCATTTACCGTCTAGTAAAATTATCTGAAGATCAAAACCAACTGCAGAACGATCTGAATAAGATATCAATATGGTGTAAAAATTGGCAGTTGACTCTAAATAATGAGAAGTGTGAAGTCATCCACATGAGTACGAAAAGAAATCCATTAAACTTTGTTTACAAGATAAATCAATCAAATGTGAAGGCCGTAAACTCCACAAAATACCTAGGAGTTACTATTACTTCAGACTTAAATTGGAAAGAACACGTAGATAATATCTTGGGAAAAGCGAACCAGAGACTGCGTTTCATTGGCAGAACCCTTAAAACATGCAACAGAACTACAAAAGAAACTGCATACACTACGCTTGTCCGTCCATTTTTTGGAGTATTGCAGCCCAGTGTGGGATTCTTATCAGGTGGGTTTGACGGAGGACATCGAAAGAGTCCAATGAAGGGCAGCTCATTTCGTATTGTCACGATACAGGGGAGACAGCGTTACGGAAATGATACAGGATCAGGGATGGGAATCATTACAACAACGGCGCTTATCACTGCGGCGTGGGCTACTTGCGAAACTCCAATCGCCAACATTCTCCTCCGAATGCGAAAATATATTGTTGACTCCCACTTACATAGGTAGAAATGATCATCAGAATAAAATACGAGACATCAGAGCTCGAACAGAGAGATTCAGGTGTTCATTCTTCCCACGCGCTATTCGAGAATGGAATGGGAGATAAATAGTATAATTGTGGTTCGATGAACCTTCTGTCAGGCACTTAAATGTGATTTGCAGAGTATCCCATGTAGATGTAGATGAAAAACAATAAATCACTCCACATGCTATAAATTAGGATGTTCATGTGCTCTTACACAGCACCAACCACTGTCCGTATGCTTTGAGTATTGTAGTAAATGAAGCTAGAAAATATTATGTGATTTTTTTTTCCCTTATGAAATAATCTGACTACTGCTGACATTTTTACTGCACTGGGGAAATGCTTATTTTAATCTAAAATGAGGATTAAGTAAAAATATGAGAATGTATTCCTTGACCTGAAAGTTTAATTGTGCTATGAATAACGTCTTTGCTGGAATTATATTTTGGCAAACTGCCAATGAAATAGCATATGTATCAGACAGTAAGAAATATTGAGTGATCCGAAAGAAAAGATTCAGAGTAACGACATTACACTTAGTAAATGAAGTAGGTCACATTGTAGATGTTACTCCTCTAACTGCCTTGGCAAAATTTTGTGGATAAACTACATAAACTCCAGTTTTGAAACTCCTTGGAAGATTAAAATCGTGTGCATGAACTAGGATTCGAACCTGGGACATTTGCATGTGCAAGTGGTCTACTGAATGAGCTATCCCGGTATGCCTCATGGTCGGTCCTCACAACTTTGTCTGCCAGTACCTCGCCTCCTACTTTCCAAACTTCACAGAAGTTATCCTGCGAACCTTGCAGAACTAGCACTCTTGGAAGAAAGGATATGGTGGAGACATGGCTTAGCCACAGGAGGCGAGGTACTGGCAGAAGTAAAGTTGTGATGACGGACCGTGAAGCGTGCCGGGATACCTCAGTCAGTAGATGTTTAGATGCTTACTTATTAGCCGTTCAGCATGTTTACCATGCAATTGGCTTTGTCATTTACATTTTATCTTTTTACAAACACAAATTTACAAGGGGTACAAACATATTCTTACAGTTCCACTTATAATTACACATATTTACATTTTACAACTCTATAGTAATTATTTATTTCTACATGGATTTGGATAACATGGTATTTTAATTTTATTGAAAGGTATTTGTGAATATTTTATGCAATAAGCATGTTATCAAAGTTACTTTGGAGATATTCTTCCACTGAGTAATAGGCAGTCTTTTTAAACCATATCTCTAATGCTGACTTAAATTTACTTAGAAAAGTACTTTTACATATTGTGGTAATTTATTATATAGTTTAAGACCTAAGTGTTTATGGCTGTTATGTATCAGTGACAGCCTTGAGTATCATATATCCAGCAAGCTATTATTTCTCGTACTGAGTTCAGTGAAATGATTCCTATACGATTCTCTAGGTCCCAGACCCTGAATAATTCTAATTGCTTTCTTCTGTCATATGAATACAAGGTTTGCACCTGGTGAATTACCCCATAACAGTAACCCATACTGCGGCTGTGACTGGAAGAATGCATAGTAGCAGGACTTAAACCCTCTGTATCACCAAACCCAGGACTTACCTCCTTTTTCCTACTTTGACTCGTATATTCATTTAACAATTTGATTACATTGTCAGTCCAAATATTTGGTCACATTGTAAATAATTAGTGGATTTATGGATGTTCAAAAGATTTCGAACCTAATAAAAATAAGGTTTTACCAATTCTAACTTCCTCAATGTATTGGGATTCTTGACATTAACTAACAAAGTGGTGCAGGATTACCAAATGCTTTCATCTTAGAAATCTAAAGTTAGTGGCGTGTTATTAAGTAAGGGGTTAATCCACGGTAAATCCAGGTTAGTGAAATATGAACGATTGACATTATTAAAAGAAATTATTACTTCAAACAAGAAATGGATTACAGTATTATAGTGTGTCATATTAAAGACAAGAATCATTACACAGTTATTAAAAATTAATTCTCAAAACCCTTTAATGAAATAATAGGATACTGACCATCAGAATATTATATTAGTGTCTCCTTTCACTGAACCATGTAATTAAAGGTGATTTTCATCGGTATCACTACATTCTAAGTCAAGATCAGTGTTCTCTGTGCCAACTGATGTTCGTAAAGTTTTGTAGAAGTCGTGGAATACTGGAGGCGTAAGGGGGAGTTAAGTAAGTAGATCTCTTTCCTTCTCCACTAAGATTTTATTAGCTTCCTTATACCATTTTCGAATCTTGGTAATTCAAAGATTTGTTTTGCCTCGTCGAAGAAAATTGATTTGTTTGAAAATGCCTTCTAGTAGACTTTCCCTGTAAAATAACTGACCTCTTTCTTGACAATACTTCAATCATTGTATCTCTTGTTACTTTAACCGCTCCTTCTCAGTGTGAGAACTTTTCAACAGTAATGCAAAATAATCAAACAAGTAAAAATCGCCGCCAAAAGGAATTATGCACCATTTATACCAGACAATTAATTTCATAAAGGGAACAAATTGACCTAAATCTTTTACACCAAACATAAATTTTATTTCTTTTTCGGTATTTTAAATATGACTGGACCCCAGCAACAGTTACAGGATAGCAAATTAATAATCAGCCACCCAGTTGCAACAATAGTGGTTTAATAAACTTTGACTAAGGTTTCGACAGAAATAAACCCATCTCTTCAGAAATAGGTGTGTGACTTTTAGACAATGTGACAGGATAAATTACAAATTCATTAACATTGCGTCTGATATGCATCATACTGAGCCTGTTGTTGAAAACATTGTTGAAATACAGTTATCAGAATAAAATTGGTACTTACTATAATTGCATATGACAATAGCTGAAACATCCCTACAATCAAAGAAATGTCATTTAACTGACTGCAAGAAATGTCAGTGCATTTAAAGGCAGCCAAACCTACTGATAGGAAGTGGAGAGTGCGGATACCAGGATTGATAGTGCGTGCACCATGAAAACTACCCGTGTAGTAGCTTAAGTAGCCGATGGGAGAACTTACACTGAATTTGAAGCCTTTAACCCTTTGAGTGCTGCACCTGCGTGTCTGGCTGGCAGAGTCAAGCCTGCCCTGGCGGCCGCCTAATCCGGCTACCTGCACTGGCCACCGTCTCCGAGGGCCTGTTGTGTGTGCCTGAGCTCTCCGTCTGGTCGTCCTCACCGTGGCCGGAGTATTTCTGGAACCAGGACGGCCGCGGCAGTCTCGCAGTAAAGCGAAGAATATACTCGTCACCAGAGCGTCTTCCTTTCCTATCTCTCCTCTGATCTGTAGAAAAATTTTCCACAAGTTCTCGTACCAGACATAAATGAAAATCTGCTAATGACATTTTTCTCCCTGTCACTGATCTGTGAAGAGTGTGAGCATTCAAAACACAAAGGTCCACAACATGGGGGGCAAAAAGTTTTTATTTTGTACCATTTAACAGATTTATGCTCAGATGCAACAGAGCTTAGTAACATGTCAGAGTGACCTACTGCGCCCATATTTGTGTTGTAGTCGACAACACATTGCGGCTTCATTACATTCTCATCGGTCTTCCTGTTTGTTTTGCCCGTGTCACACATTTCTGTAGTATTAGTCACCATGAACACGTCTCTCTTGTCACACCACTTGATGGCAAGCACTGCATCAGTTGCCATAAATTCAACTTCTCCACGTTTCAGTTTCTTCTTTAGCTTTGGAAAATTGCACCTGTTGCTACGTATAGTACTGCATGCAGCTGTTCTCTGGTTGTGAAGCCAGAGGAACAAGGCTGGACTTGGGTACCAGTTGTAGACGTACATGGTATGTCCACGTTCAAGGTATGGCTTCATTAGTGTTGCTACTGTATCTCCAGATTTCCACAAATTATGGACTTTAATTTCTGTTGTTGTGCCTGTGTATACAATGAAATCAAAGACATATCCAGTTTTACAATCGCACAACATGAATGTCTTGAACCCAAATCTACTTCGCTTTGAAGGAATGAACTGTTTAAAAGATAAGCGACCTTTGAAAAATAACAGGCTTTCATCGACACAGAGTTTTTTTGTATGGATCAAATGCACTTCGGAACATCGCACAAACTGTATCAACTATTTTCCGAATTTTAAACCCACGATTGGCCAAGCTGTCACTAAAATGTAGCATTCTCAAAAGTAGCATAAAACGGCCACAGGACATAACTTTGCCAAAAATTGGAGTACTTAGTAGTACATCTCTGGTCCAATATTCCTTTATTCTCAACTTTTTAACACGAGCCACGAGAAGCCAAAGACCAATGACGCTATACAGTTCCTCAAAACTTGTATCTTTCCAGGTGGGTAGCCAAGAACAAACTGATTCCGACGTATTTGCCATGGTGAACGTATAAAATTGGTTTGTTTCAAGTGCTATAAATTTCAGCAGATCTTCTAATAGAAATAGCATGAAAAACGATAGAATACTTGACTCAGCCACCAGTTGACAATTATGTCCTGAAGATGAGTCATCAAATGTATGAAGAGCTGGACTAAAATCATGTTTTTGCCAATCAAATTTTTTGTTATTATAGCGTGGCCTTTTATGGATCCAAAGGGACCGGCTGCGGTGTAAGCCGGAATTACGGGCTAGGCCACGCGGTGAATGCCGCCTGCAGGGCCCGCTGGAAATATCACTGCCATGGCAAACCACATCCGCCGGCCCCACGGCCCAGTGGAGCGCTACGGGATACCCCGTCTGCAGCGCTCAAAGGGTTAAATACTGTATTGACTACAGGCAAGATTTATCTGATCATTTAGTAAATTGCCATTCCTGAGTCCTAGGTGTTAAAAGATCTCGAATTCTTCGCAATGATCAACCTTTCACCGTTCAACTTCTCTGTGTAAAATAATTATTTTCTAACTCTTTTGGAGTGTGGCTTCAAACCTATACTACTCACAAAATCTTCCTAAAGCTGCTGGTAGTCTTAGCAAGTTGTTTGTTTTCTAAAAAATCTAATTTATTTTCATTATAATCGAGATGACATTTATTTGTTCATTTTGTCACATTTGTCACCATATGACCCATGTACTAATTCAATTTATTTCTGTTCATCTGAGAGGTACACTCTGGTATTATTATTGTTCAGTTACTTATTTGTATTTCAATGCTATCTGTTATATAATATATATATATATATATATATATATATATTCCATGGTTTCCCCCTTTTATTCAAATATTCCATTTATTTAACATCTTTGTAAATTCAGTGTAAGTACTCCCATTGGCTACTTAAGCCACTAAACATATATGTTCCACGGCGCATGCACCACCAATTCTGGAATTCTGGTATCCACACACTCCGCTTCCCATCAGTAGGTGTGATTGCCTTCAAATGCACTGACATTTCTTGCAGTTGTTAACTAACATTCCCTTGATTTTAGGGATGTGTCAGCTACTGTGATATGCAATTATATTAAGTACCAGTTTTATTCTGATAACTATATTTCACAATATTTTAGACCATAGGCTTGGTATGATGCTTATCACACATGATGATTACAAATTTGCAATTTATGTTGTCACAATGTTTGTAGGTGACACATGTATTTATGGAGTAAATGGCTTTATTTTCATCAAAACCTTGGTCCTATTTTTTTAAAACTACTATTGTTGCAACTGATTGGCTGATTATTAACTTGTTACCAAACATGAATGCATAAATCCTTTATACTTATCAGTACAGATATATTCTTTCTACACTACATGGATGGAATCTACTCACTAGAATTTTTTAAAGCGGTGCATTCATCTAGAAATTAGAAAGCTGACACTGAGAGATTACAGTGTTTCTCTTTATACTCTTTAATCACTGTACTGAATAAATATTTCCATTTTAAACATTTATAACCAATTAAATTGTGTAAAATGTACCTAGGTTCATTTTATATGCATGTTATGTTGATGAATATTGTATATCTAGTTGTGTAACGTGAAATATGCTTTCTGTTCATTATAACAATAGAAAAATCTTAATGTAAAAGAGCGTTCATGCATATAACTGTCCATATATTTTCAGCATGGGCTGCAGGATGAGGAAGAACTTATGAGGCAAGCTGAAAGAGATAAGAATGAAGTGAAGCTTCTACAGTCCATTGATGGTCATGAAGGTGGCATCAATACATGTCATTTCTCTGGGAGTAATCTTCTGGCATCAGGATGTGGGTTAGTTGTAGCCAGTCATTCAGTTTCATATATATTCCAGTCAGAAAATTATGAGGGGGCCATTATATACATTTTTTTTTTATTAAACATAACTTTGATAAATACAGGCAATTATGATCTCAATTTTTTGAGCAAAGTGTAATTTGTCCTTGATAATCAGATTTCATAGTCAGATAGCATATATTTATGCAACATGTTATTCTGTTTACATCAGTGCATACATAACATTTTTTTACCATACTGGTGATTCAGTTGTGGTGGTGGTGAAAATGGTCACTCATGTACAGAGTAATTGCACATTTTTACATAAAAAAAATTGAATAATCGTGTTGCTACTGTAAGTAAATAATTATTTATTTCTGGTATATATTGCTTCTGTAATTTGTAATGAATCTTTAGTGCAGAAAGCAGTTCAGAAAAGAGTGTACTAAGTGTCATGAATGCTTTTTGTATCGGACATAGACTACTTTGAAAGACATTGGTTTACTTACAATATTATTTCCATTTACTGTGTTGGCCACACAGACCTAGTGTACTCATATCCTTTCTGATCTGGTCAATCCATCGCAGTCGTGGTCTTCCCCTTGGTCTTTTGCCTCTGGTGTCCTCTTCAACTACCTGCCTGATGATCTTACCTTCTCGACGCATTAAGTGTCCATACCACTTCAGTCTTCTTTCTTTGATCACTGCCACGAATTACATGGACTTGAATAACTCCTGCAATTCATTGTCCCTCCTTTTTTTCCATTCACTAACCCAAAAACCTGACTGAGGATGGCATTCTCAAATGTCGGAAGTTTTCTTTCCATCTTTCAGGTAATAGTCCAGGTCTCTGCTCCATATAAGACTTCAGGCTGTATTATTGTCTTTTAGACGTTAGTCTTTGAGGATCTCGATAGTAGCCGAGACTTTAGTAGCTTTTCCAGAGCAAACCTTGACCTGTTTACAGCTTGTATTCATGTGGTAATTTCCTGATCTATCGCATTCCTTTCATTGAGTATTGCCCCAATACATTTAAAGTCTTTTACCATTTCAAAGACGTTGTCATTCACATTTAGAGGTCTGTCATCATTTTCTCCGCTAACTACGAGCTACTTTGTCTTATCCATATTCAACTTCAGGCCTGTTCTGATTGCCTCTTCTATTAATGCTCTTATCATCTGAGCCAGGTCTTGCGCTCTCTGTGCTATTAGAACATCATCGTTCACATAGGCCAGGGTGTTGATCCTTCTTCCCAACTCTATTCCTGTCTCTAGGCTTGCTACTGTTCTCAGAGCACTCTCCAGTACCAGAGTCCTGACTTGTCTTCGAATAGGACAATGCCCACTAACACTTGGTTTCTCTTACGCTGTGAGGGACCACCAGTGCATGACAGATGTGGAACACAAATGTCAATTAGGCATATTTTAACAGTGTGTTTTATGTGATGGTCTGAGGACAAATTTGGGTCTCCCACAGGGCCTGCACTGTATTTTAACTGACGATGAGGCATCTGTGGATTGTGTTTTTAGATTTTGTACTATGATTGGACTTCTTCCCAAAATATTGTAAATGGTCTACAGTTGACTTTCCCTTTCTGAAACTTGCTTGTTGGAATCCCAGTACTTTCTTGACATGGGGTGTCAGTCGCTTCAGTAACAAGGCCTTATAAGCTGTACACAGTATTGTGATTCCGCTGTAGTTGCTACATCTCATTGCACCTCCTTTCTTTAGTATACTTTCTCTTGTAGAGTAGCTCTACCCTTGTTCAGCATCTCTTCAGGTATGCCATCTGTTCCTGGTGCCTTTCCCCTCTTCAGCATTTTTATGGTTGCTCTTACCTCTTCTGTGCTTGGTAATTCATACTCCCCCGATGGTACTGCTACTCTGTTTTGTCTATTTGATTCTTCTTCTTCTGTTGCAGCACTGTTGATGTTTGCATCGACATTCAGGAGGTTTTCGAAGTAGTTTCTCGATTCTTCCATAGCTTTCATTTCATCTGTGATGATCTGTACTTCTTGACCTTTAATCATGTCAATCTTTGGGTTATATCCTTTCTTGAAAAACTTGACTGTCCTGTAAAAGTCTCTTGTATTGCCTGCACCCAATGAGACTGCAGGGAAACAGCAGCACAACCATAGACATTTTGTTCATTCTTTTATTGTTAGATGGGCATTCTACTACAAAAATAGTGAATGGCTTTTCAGACTATGATCCACAAATTTTAACTTTAAAAAGTTTCTGTGCTCAAACATCTATTAAATATAAACTATTTAGAGAATCTAATCCAGTTGCATTAGAGTCCTTAATAAACTTAATTAAGGAAACAATTGGCAGTGTGTTCATAGCACTGTTAATGTAGATGATAAATATAATTATTTTCCATAATACAATTCTCATGTACTTTGAAAGCTGTTTTTCACTAGAATGCTCAAAACAAGTTACTACAGCTAACAGGCAGCATGGGTGGTTGACAAGAGAAGGAAGAATACTGTGTAGAACAAAGTGGGAACAATAGCATAATGTTAGAAGTAGTCAGAATCATGCTGCAGTAGCCCATTAAAAACAGTATTGTAATGTTCTGAAAAATGTAATTAAGAAGGAAAAAAGTATGTGGTATGTGTAAAGAACAGCTAATTCTCAGGACAAAATTAAAACTGCGTGGTCATTCGTGAAGGAAGTATCTGACTAGCAGTGCGAAGTTCAGTATATAAAGTCAGTGTGTAATAGAAATTTTTCTGTTACTGATAACATGTACAGTATTTAGTAATCACTTTCTGAATGTAGCAGTTGAATTAAACAGAACCTTACCTTCTTTAAGTAATCTTATTGTACAGGCTTGGCACGAGCAAGAAAATGCTGTGGGCTTTTTCCAGACAAGGTTTGACAGGACTGGCAAATCGTACTTGGACGATAGTGTTGCGGTGTAACAAAATGGATATAATGCCAAAAATGAGTTATAGTTTTTGAGATTATGATGATTACGATGGGTGGAGTAGGGAAACGGGTGCAGGGCATTTCAGAGTGGGGAGCGTTATATTGAGTCGAGATCTGGTCGCAGAGAGAGCTTTACTGTCTGTAACAATTTAGCAACTAGCAAGCATCCGTAGGTGAAAAGGTTGTTCTCTATGTACAGGTAGTTACAGAGACACAAAATTTTAATGTCTAGAAGCTTCAAAAGTGACTATACTGGTTATAGGAAAAGGGTGGAAATGACAAGATATACTCATGCAATTTTCAACATAAGGATAGTACTGGTATATCAGTGGCTGTAGTAGATATTTTGCTTTCCCACGGCAACATCGTACAAAATGGGTTCAAGATTACCTATGTGTTTTCCAGTTGTGATGATTTCCCAAAGCAGAAGTTTAATAAAAAGGTACTAGCATTAGGCGGTCACAATGTGACGGATGTTGGTTACGTGTGCTATACAACTGCAAGTGTCAGATGCAGGGGTGGCAGGTGGAGACTGGCGCGGGAGGGGACGGGGAGGGAAAGGGGTGGCGGACAGTGACCTGGTGATAACGATGCAGCCTTGTAACCATGTGGCACAGCTAGGGCTGTCTGCTGAATGCACAAGGCACTCCATTTAAACAGTCGCACAGCTGCTTCTGATAGGTTGCAGCCCATGTTCTTTCCATTATAGGGTCTGCAGTTGCAACAATGAAATTTCTAATGACAAAGTGAAGAATAATGGTTAGCATTATAGGGAAAGGGCTACATTGACCACATTTTTTAGTATGAGACACCCTAGATTAATATATTGCAGAAAACTTAAATCTAACCATAAGTAAGACGTATGTATCAAGCAGCAGTATTTCGGCAAACAAAAATGAGTGTGAAGTAGCTTATGTGAACTGGCTTAAACATCTGTGTACAAATCAGAAGTTTATATTCATGTGTGGGTCAAAGAGAATGCATCATCAACAACTCCTGGATCTTAGTTCATAGGAATGATTAGGCCTTAAACCATATTTTGTCAGTGTAGGGGGAGGTAGGGATTTCTTTTTATCAATTTTTCTTGAACAACTGAGCAATCTAGGAGCGGCTGAAATGCAGCAGACGAGTTTGGCGACACTTGCCCATGATAAGGTTTTTATCTGTTGAAATGTCCAACAATGGTGTGGTCAGATAACTGCAGTTATGCATTAATGTGTGATGTCAGATATGTGATCTGATATGTTCCCTCAAATAAAGGAGTGAATTTTTTATTTCGTCCCTTTTTAATGACACTATTTCCTGACAATACCTAATCCCCAAGCCAGTAAGGAGGTAAAGTGACTCCTTTGTTTCCATGCCACAATTGATGGGCAGTCACTCTTTTATTGTTCTTTTGTACCTTTTCCCAAATGGCTCTTAAATAGTAGACTAGGTACTTCACTTAATTTGAAGAGAGAATTCATAGGGCATCCATAAATGACATTGTGTGGGATGTGCTCTGTTGTTTCATGTATTCTGTCATTATATGCTGAGGCTATGAAAGAAATATACTTATCACAGTGATGTGCATGCTGTTCACTTAGTGGGATAATATTTTAATGGTAGTTTTATGCATCCCCTTTACCCTACCATTGGCTTTGGGGTAGAAGGGTGTAGTTAGCCATTTCTTAATTCTCAGTAGTTTACAAACTTAAAAAAATAAAGAGGACTTGACATTTGATCATCTATCAGTAAGAATAGCTTCTGGTCTTCCAAAAGTCAGGCACCAACATTTAATATCTGGAGAAATGGTCAGTGATTGAGAGAATGTATCTATTATTTTGCTGGTACTATGGAAATGGCCCAACCACGTTCCAAGCAATGAGCTGCCATGGCCTAGAAATTTCTGGTACAGTTTGTAGGGATATTTGGGGTCTTGCAATCTGCATTCTCTGAGCACATGGGAGGCAACCACTTGTATATTGGTCTACATCTCGCCGTTGTGGCTTCAACCAATAACGGCTGCAGTTTGGCCATTGGTGGCTTTCTTACTGCTGTGACAGGCAATTGTACTATCATGGCACTGTGCTAGGATCTGGGATCATAAAACTTTTGGTATGACAATACGGTTTCCTAAGGGGATCTTCTGTACAATACATGATCTATAACCGTGGAATATGTGTGATTTACATATTTGACATTTCTCATCTGCTATGTGTTCCTTTATTAAACGATCATGAAGTACATCCTTCACATGTATGTCTTACTTTGCGGATAAAGGCATCTGCATTCTGGTACAGTTCTTCGCGTTTGTGTCTGATAACATAATCACATTCGCCAAGTCTCAGAGTCCACCTTCTTAAATAGCTACTTGGATTCTTTAGGTTTAGCATCCACTGCAGAGCAGTATGATCAGTTACAACTGTAACCGTCTGGTAACATTTGAAATAGTTGTACCAAAATCTATGGCCGATATTCCTTTTCGGTGGTAATATAGTTTTGTTCAGCCTTGTTGAGTGGATGAGAAGCATAACCAATATGTTTTTCTTTATCATCCTGCTATTGGCTCAGGATACATCCAACAGCAAAATCTGAACATTGCATGACAGAATGGATGACTTTTCAAAATCAGGATAAATTAGCAAAGAGGAGCTACTTAAAATCTCCTTAACCTGCTAGATTAGATTAGATTGGATTAGTACTTCTTCCATAGATCGTGAATACGACACTTCGTAATCATGTGGAATGTGTCAGGTTAAGGAAAGGTGTCTTTACAAGTTATTACTTTGTACTAAGTATTACATGAAACAATACTTTTTTTCCAGATTTGCTAATTTATATCTAAAAATTCATCTATAGTGTAGAAGGAGTTGCCATTCAGAAATTCTTTTAATTTATTTTTAAATGCTAGTTGGCTATCTGGCAGGCTTTTTTTTGCATATTATGTGAACTACTTATGTCAACTTTCTGCACTCTCCCTGTTAGGTATGATTTAAACCATTTGTACAATGTCCCATTCATACCACAATATTTTAGTTTATCTAGACGAATTCCATGAGTTACACAATCAAAAGACTTGGAGAATTCACAAAAAATCCCAACGGGTGATGTCTGGTTATTCAGAGCTTTTAATATTTCATTGGTGAAAGTAAATGTTGTGACTTAGAACACTTTATTACATGCGGTACATAAACAAAAGTTGGCTAAACCTTTCCGGTTGGAAACCAAACATGCACTGCCCGCTGCCGCATCTCAGCCCGCTTGTGTCCGCCGGTCACCCAGGTGGTGCTGTTAGCGCTGCTCGGTTTAGCAGCGCAGCTGTTTGGCGTACCGGCGGTAGGCAGCGGATTGAAATGCAACGCAGTCATGACACATCCCCCCCCCCCCTTTGTGAGACAAAAGTAATGTTGTTTGCCGGTAGTACATAAATACAATGAAAAAGAAAAAAAAAGCTTCAGTAAGATACAGTAGATAATTACAAGTAATGATATGGACACATTAGAAATATTGTTGACAGTACCCGTGAGCTATGTAATACATTTGTGAGAAAAAAAACCACATAAAACTTCTGTTGCCCGCATGGGCTGTGGTTAACGAAAATCAGAATGGAGCACTCGGGGGTGGGGGGGGGGGGCGTAAGCTCGTCTTTCCTTGGCACAAATTTGTGAACGCTGGAAGGAAAGAAAGAAAAGAAAAAAAAACATTGGCTCAACCACTGCACTGTGTTACACTCATTGTACTGCACCGACGTCCATGGTGTTATCTGCTGCCGGTGCGAAGGTTCTCGGAAGGACTCAGGAGTAAGGTCAGAAATGACCGGCACGTTATGGATGTTGAGAGCCTAGTATTGGTGACATGTCTTTGGAGAGGGTTGATAGCTGTGTGATGCGTAGAGGGGGAAACACCGGTGATGGTGGTGTGGCGTCGCCACCATGTGATGCGACAGCTGGGATGTGAGGTGATACTTTATTCTGGAGCACGACTTGATGTGTGGGTGCGGGCTTGGTCACCAGGGGCGGTGTGAAGTCTAACTCCACAGTCATAGAGTCGGGTTGGGCGGCTGGAGGCGTAGGCAGAACCCATCTCCTCATCTGATCGACGTGTCGGGCAACATCTCCGTCGGCTGTGCGAACGGTGTAGAGGCGGCGCCTGTGTGCTTCTACGACGCAGTCCTGGATCCATTTCTGTTGCTTGCTGTAGCCCCGCACCCAGACAAGATCGCTGGAGGAAAAGTTTCCGCCAGTAGCCGGAGAGGGACGGTTTGTGGGAGGTCTGATAAGATGAACTAGTGTGCGCAGCTGTCTGCTATGCATTAACTCAGCAGGGCTCTGAGTGCCCAATGGTGTAAAGCGATAAGAGGCCAGAAATTCGATTAGTGCCTCATCGCTGGAGGCAGAGGTGAGCAGCTTCTTCATCTGATTTTTAAAAGTTTTGACAATTCGTTTGACTTCCCCATTGGACTGGGGATGGAATGGGGGAGAGGTGATGTGTTTGATGCCCCTCGTGTTACAAAAGGTTGAACATTCAGAGGATGTAAATTGGGGGCCATTGTCAGAAACGATGGTGGTGGGCAAATATTTTCTTGAGTGCAGCTGTGGTAGCTGCTGTAGATGGGGCGGTGACACGAACAACAAATGGAAAATTGGAGTAGGCGTCTATGACGAGGAGCCAATAGGAGCCGAGAAAACGACCAGCAAAGTCGATGTGGATGCATTCCCATGGGCGTGCGGGACTGGTCCACAATGAAGTGGAGCTCTTAGGTGCTTGCGCCTGGGAGGTGCAAGCAGCAACCACGTGGGGCATGTCGGCGTCGATGCCCGGCCAGTAGACGTGTCTGCGCGCCAATGTTTTGTTGCGGGTGACACCCCAGTGGCCCTGATGCAGGAGTTGCAGTACTTCACGGCGAAGGCTGGATGGGACGACCACCCTTGGCGATGTATCATCAGTGGATAGAAGAAAAACGCCGTTTCGTGCAGTAAGGCGAAAGCGTAAAAGGTAGTAGTTATGAAGATGGTTAGAAGATTTTTTAGAAGATTGATCGGGCCAGCCGTGGATGATATGCTGGAAGACCTGATGAAGTACCGGGTCCGTATCTGTTGCTGCTGCGATACATTTTCCCGTAATAGGAAAACCATCAACTACTTGTTGTTCTGTTTCATCCAGATGGAAACACAGTATTTCACTGTGGTCAAATGTTCGGTCAGGGCCCTTGGGAAGGCGCGACAAAAGTCGGTATTTGCGTGCTCAGTCATGGATCTGAAGTGAATGTCGTAATGAAAACAGGATAGATACAGGGCCCAACATTGAAGTCTGTGGGCAGCCTTATCGGGAATGGACGTCGTGGGGTTGAAGAGAGAGACTAAAGACTTATGATCGGTGATAAGATAGAATTTTGAACCATATAGAAAAACGCTTTTGAAGAGCATAAATGGTGGAGAGTGCCTCTTTTTCTATTTGAGACTATTTCTGTTGTGAGGCATTTAGGATCTTTGAGGCATAGGCGATTGTGGTTTCGGTCCCGTCCTGATATTAGAGAGCGAGTACCGCCCCTATGCCATGTTGAGAGAAATCGGTTGCAAGTACAAGCATTTGACCTGGTGTATAGGTAGCCAGACATGGGGCGCTTTTGCAAGAGGGTTTTGAGGCGTTTAAATGCTGCTTCACAATCTTCCGACCAATGAAAGGAAACGTTTTTGCAGGGAAGATGGTGAAGATTGTGCAATGTCTGCGACAGTCGGTAAGAACCAGTGGTAATAGGCAATGACGCCCAGAAAGGCCTGCAACTCATTGACGTTTGTGGGGCAAGGAAGATTTTCGGTTGCCTCAATATCATCTTTGAGCTGTTAGATGCCCTCCCGGGACAGCTGAAACCCCAGGTAGACTAAAGAGGGTAGGAAAAATTTGGACTTTCGAAAATTGCATTTGGTGCTGCTTTCCTGGAGAACTGAGAATAGGGTGTGTAGGTTATTGATGTGTTCGGCCATGGTGGCGCCCGTGACAACGATGTCATCTTGATAGTTGATGTAGCCAGGTACCGTGGTGAGCAACTGTTCCAGAAAGCGCTGGAAGATAGCAGGGTTGCTTGCCACCCTGAACGGTAAGTGCTGGTATTAGTACATACCGAAAGGGGTGTTCAGAACAAGAAATGTGCATGATGCTCCGTCTATGGGAATATGGTGATAAGCTTCAGACAGATCAATTTTGGAAAAGAATTGTCCGCCTGCTAACTTGGCAAACATTTCTACATGTTGAGGCATGTGGTGTGTGTCAATGAGGCTTTGCATGTTTACCATAACTTTGAAGTCGCCACACAGGCCTGAGAAGGTCAAGATAATGATATACCGGGTTGATGTAAAACCATATGTCCCTCCCCCTATGCAGTGTTTCCGGTGCTGGAAGTTCGGGCACATGTTGTCCTGGTGTACTTCCAGCCCGAACTGCAGGGAATGTGGGCGGCCATCACACCCGGACACCCCATGTACCCCACCTCCCGTTTGTGTAACCCAACTGTGGGCAACATCATCCGCCATGCTTGCCAACCTGTACTGTTCTTCATCGGGAAAGGAAAATCATGGAAATAAAGACCCTGGACCGGCTCACTTTCTCTGAAGCACGCAAGAAATACAAGCGACTCCATCCTGTTAAGATGACATCATCTTTTGCCGCAGTCACAGCGGCATCGATTCCATTACGATCAATGGTGGCCCCTTTGGGCCAACAACCTTCTACTGCTCCCTCGATCTACATCCTATGCTCCCCCAACACCTTTGGGAGCAATATCCATCCCATTATTGGGGACTCCAGTCCCCAGTCCCCAGCTGGGGAAGCAACAGTCTTCCCCAGCCCCTCTCGCCCAGGAGGGGTCCCTGGTGGCACCCCCCCCCCCCTGAGGTGTCCACCAGTGGTTTGGAGGGTCCCAGCCAGAGGCTGCAGGATCCACCTGCCCCCAGTCGACGGGTTTCCCGATCGACATCGGGCCCAGAAACCACTTGGGAGAAGTCCTCCTTGCCTTTAAGACCGAAAGGGCAGCGGGAGGTAAAGAAGAAAAAGCATAAGAAGAAAGTCTCCTTGGCGACTTCAAAGTCCATTCCTACATCATCTACTTCAGAGGATGAGGTGCAGCTCTTCGCGTCTCTCGAGGATCTGGCCCTCACTAAGACACTTGAACCAATGTTCCTAGATGATGTAGATGTGCGACTAGCAGACCACAGATCTTCGGACTGACAATCTTCAGTCCATCATAGTCTTCCAGCAAACCATGAACTAAATTCTTCAATGGAATTGCGGTGGGTTTTTCAACCATCTAGCTGAGCTGCAGCAGTTGTGCCGTTTCCCAGTGCTGTGTATGGCTCTGCAGGAAGCTTGGTTTCCTGCTCAGCGGACCCCAGCCCTTCGTGGCTATCGGGGCTACTTCAACAACCGTACCAACTGTGACAGAGCCTCTGGTGGTGTCTGTATATACATCCTTGCCACTGTCCCCAGTATTGCTGTGCCTCTCAACACATCTATTGAGGCTGTTGTTGTTCGCCTTCGGGCTATGCAAGAATTAACTGTCTGTCCGATATACCTTCCTCCAGACAGGGATGTTTCGCCCACTGATCTTGCTGCTCTGGTAGCACAGCTGCCCCTACCGTTTCTTCTTTTGGGGGACTTCAACACCCATCACCCTTTATGAGGCGGAACAGAGACGACCCAACGTGGTAGGGATGTTATAGCTCTTATTGCACAACAAGACATCTACCTTCTAAATACTGGTTCTCCGACGCACTTCAGTGTTGCGCATGGCACTTTTTCCGCCATCGATCTCTTGGTCTGTAGCCCGATCCTTCTTCCACACCTCACCTGGAGGGCCCACAATGACCTCTTTGGGAGCGACCATTTTCCTATCCTTTTGTCGCTCCCACAGTCTCAACAGGCGGAACAACTGCCTCGATGGTCCCTCCATAGGGCTGATTGGCAGCGTTACACTTCTGTTGTTGTCATTCCTGCCCAACTGCCAGCCGATGTGGATGTGGCGGTCCAACAGGTGACTGTCGCCATAGTTTCCGCTGCTGAGGCCACTGTTCCAACCACCTCAGGGTCCCCTTGGTGCAAATCTGTGCCTTGGTGGTCACAAGAAATCGCTGAAGCCATTCGGGATCGGCGTAGGGCACTTCAGTGCTACCGGCGACATCCCACCATCGATCAACTAATTGCTTTTAAACGGCTCCGGGCCAGAGCTCAACGGCTTATACAGCAAAGTAAGCAAGATTGTTGGGAGAGGTACGTCACCTCTATTGGACCTCGTGCCTCACCTTCTCGGGTGTGGACTCAGGTTCGACGTCTTTTTGGGTACTGCCAACCAGCAGGAATCCCCTGTCTTCGCTTACAGGGTACTGTCTGCTCAGACCCGCTTGGTGTCACCGAGCACATGGCATAGTTTTATGCAGGCATCAGTTCAACTGAAGCTTACAGTGAAACCTTTCGCGCCATTAAAGACCGAGTTGAGTGGAAGCCACTGTCATTTCACACACGTCGCCAGGAGCCGTACAATGTACCCTTTAGCGAGTGGGAGTTTCAAAGTGCCCTTACTGCATGCCCCGATACTTGTCCAGGACCAGATCGTGTCCATAGCCAGTTTCTTCGGCATCTTCCTGTGGATGCTCAGAACCAACTGCTCGTCTTGTTTAACCGTCTCTGGGCAGGAGGTGTTTTTCCCTCCCAATGGCGGGAAAGCACCATCATCCCAGTGATAAAACCTGGTGCTGACCCACAGGTGGCTGACAGTTACCGTCCGATCAGCCTCACAAATGTTCTATGAAAGCTTGTTGAATGTATGGTGAGTCGGCGGCATATGTGGATCCTCATAGACCGGGGACTCCTGGTAGCACAACAAGGGGGTTTCCATCAGGGCCACTCCACAATTGACAATCTTGTGTCGTTGGAGTCGGCTATTCGTACAGCCTTTACCTGATGTGAACACCTTGTTGCTGTGTTTTTCGATCTCTGTAAAGCTTAAGACACAACCTGGTGCCACCACATACTGGCTACATTGTACGACTGTGGCTTACGGGGCCCACTTCCGGTCTTTATCAGGAATTTTCTTTCCCACTGCTCCTTTAGGGTTAGGGTGGGTACCACTCTTAGTTCCTCACACATCCAAGAGAACGGTGTCCCACACGGCTCCGTCCTCAGTGTGCCTCTGTTTTTAATTGCCATAAAGGGGCTTGCAATGGCTGTGGGATCCTCTGTCTGTTCTAGCTTGTTTGCTTATGACTTTTGTCTGTATTTTAGTTCAGCTAGTATTAGCATCGCTGAGCGGCGGCTACAGGGAGCCATCTGAAAAGCTGAATCATGGGCCTCTACCCATGTATTTCAGTTTTCAGCGCAGAAAACCCGCGTGATACACTTCTGTCGGGCAGTTCACATGGATCCCGAGTTACATCTCGGTGGTGAATTGCACCTTGTCGAAGAGACGCATCAGTTTCTTGGGATGGTATTCGACAACAGGCTTACTTGGATGCCACATCTGCATCAGCTGCGACTAAAATGCTCATGAGATCTAAATATTCTCCGCTCCTTGAGCCATACTGCTTGGGGTGCTGCTCATACCACCCTCGTGCAGCTCACAAGTCCTTGATACAATCAAGGCTTGATTACGGGTGCCTGTTATACGACTCGGCAGCACCATCCGCCTTGAGAATCCTTGACCCCATCCACCACAGTGGTATCCGGCTGGCGACTGGGGCCTTCCGCACCAGCCCTGTGCCAAGTCTTCTTGCCGAAGCAGGGATTCCTCCATTAAACTTCCGCCAGCAGCAGCTTCTTGCTAGCTATGTTGCTCGAGTCCATGCCACACCACACCATCCAAGTCGCAGGCTTTTGTTTCCGACTGTTACCCCTCCTTTTCCACCACGTCGGCCTAGATCAGGTCTTCCAATCGCGGTCCGGGATCGTGCACTCCTTTCCTCACTTCATTCCCTACCTCTCCCTGACGTTTTTTCCTGCCCATCCCGTCTTCCTCCTTGGTCCATTCCCCGTTTGAAGCTCCACCTGCAATTGTCCTGCGATACAAAGGCATTAGTTTCACCACTGACACACTGTTGCAAGTTTCTGGCACTTCTTGCTGCTCACCGTGATGCAGAAGTCCTGTACACTGATGGCTCCCTGGTAAATGGCAGAGCCAGTTACACTTTTGTTCATGGTGACCACACAGAACAATGGTCCCTGCCACCTGGCTGTAGTATTTTTACAGCTGAACTGATCGCCATTTCTCGTACTCTTGACCACCTCGAAACGTGCCCCTGGAAGTCGTATGTCGTGTGCAGCGACTCCCTTAGTGGCCTGCAAGCCCTTTCCAACTATTTCTCTTCCCATCCGTTGGTGCAATCCATCCAAAATGCCATCGCTTCACTCGGCAGGTCTGGATGTTCAGCGGACTTTATTTGGACCCCTGGCCACATTGGCATGCTGGGGAACGAGCATGTTGATCGGCTGGCTAAGCACGCCACCACCGCTCCTCCCCTGGTTATTGGTATCCCAGAACGGGATATCCAAATGGATTTGCGCCACAAGGTTTTTGAGGCTTGGAACACACAATGGGCAACACTGAGCACTCCCAACAAGCTCCGAGCGATCAAGTCCTCTACAGCCATCTGGAAGTCGTCTTTCAGGCCTTCTCGTAAGGACTCTGTTGTCCTATGTCACCTACGTATTGGCCATACGTGGTTGACACATGGCTACCTTTTACGTCAAGAGGACCCACTGAATTGCCGTTGTGGAAATCTGTTGACAGTGGTCCACATCCTGTCGGACTGTCCACTTTTAGCCGCTTTGTGGCCAGTCTTTTAATCTACCTCCTGCGCCTGCCTTGATTTTATCTGACAATGCCTCAATGGCTGACAGAGTTTTAGGTTTTATACGCGCAGCCGAATTTTATCATTCTATTTAGTGGTGGGCTTGTGCCTGGTGTCTCAGACTCCCACCTCTCATCTTTTAACCTGATGTTTTTCTTCTTATACCCTGTTTTTACCTCAGAGTTTTTAGTCTGTGCAGAGTGACTGGCTCATCTTCTATTTGTTTGTGATCAGCCAGCTGCTGTTCCCTGCTCTATTTTAGCTTAGTTCAACACTTGGTCTCTCTTATTCCTATCTTCCTCAGTGTTGTTGAGAGTATCAAGTTCATAGCCACAGTGTGCCCTTCCGGGTATTGATCTGTATTTTACCTTTTCCTACTTGGATGTCTTGTCTTCGCTAGGAACAGGGGACTGATAACCATGTAGTTTAGTCCTCTCTAAAATCCCAAACAAAAACAACAACAATAACCCCGGCGAGAAGAGCTCCGAAAATTCGACAGATAAGGAATCTAATTGTGAGTAGGGAATTTCGTCAGACACTACATGAACAGTATCGTCAACAGAGATACAAAAGGTCCTAAAAGCATCGTAACCAAATAAATTGTCGGTGCCGGACTGATCAACCACGAAAACAGTGATGTTTCGAACGAACGACTTGTAGGAGACATGCACATCCAGCTGTCCCAAAAGAGATATTGTTGCTGGTTATAGGTGCGCAAATGATGTGTAAATGGAGGCAGAGGTGGTGAACCCAAGGACACGTACGTCTGATAAGTGATGATGGTAGCGGAGGATCCGGTGTCGACTTGCATGTGAACATAGATGCCTACCATTTTTACATCTATTTACAATTTGAGGAAGAGTGTGTCGAGTTAACACAGAAGACAGGCTCGTCTGCTACCTCGTCATCTTGTATGCCTTGGACACTGTTGGACTTACATACTTGTGCAACGTGACCCTTCTTATTGCATTTATAACACATAGCCCAACGCTGTGGTCAATCTTCTCATGCATGCTGTCTGAAGCAATGGGGACAAGAGGGTAGAGCCTGTCTATTTTTGAGACTAGTTTTTTGCTTAAACTTCTTACAGGCATGCGGCGGTTGGATAGCAGCGATTTCCTGTTCCGCAGCGTGTGGTAAGTTGTCACAAGGGGCCTATCAGTCTGCACGTCACATACATCACCCCTTGAATCTATCTGTGCCCCTACGTCTCTTGTGACTTCAAAGGTCATATTAAGAACATCATCTAATGAAGGATTGTCAAGTTGGAGAGCTCATTCTCTGACTTCTTTGTCGGGGGCTGAGTGTAGGATTGCATCTCGAACCACGTGGTGGGCGTAGGATTCCCGATGAACCTCGGTTATGAATTGGCACTTATGGCTAAGCCCTTGTAATTCTGCGGCCCATGCCCTATAGGTATGGCCTGGTTTCTTTTTACTCTGGTAGAATGCCACACGGGAGGCTATGACCTGCGTCTGCTTGCTATAATAAGCCATCAACAAGGAACACATCTAGTCAAATGTGAGGGATAAGGGTCCTTTCAACGGCGCTAATTGAGTGAGAATTTGATACAATTTGGGAGAAATCCAAGATAGGAATAGAGACTTACAAAGTTGATGATCGTAAATGCTGAAAGAAGTGCTGATGCAGACGCTTTTTGTAGTCTGTCCAATCTTCGGCGGTGTCTTCGTAAGGTGCGAACATCGGAATATTCAGGGCCGGCAGTCGGCTGTTGTTGTTGTTGGCGGCAGCGAGAAGTTGCTGTAAGGCAGCGGCAATGACTGTCAGGTTCTGCAAGTTGCTTGTGCTGTTCGTTGAGTAGCTTCTGCTGCTCCACCAAATTTGCGAGTTTTTGTTCTAACACCCTCATGTTGTCACTAAGGGCGTGGGAGGAACTTTGTAAAAATCCCTGACTCGTCTCCACTAAAAGTGTTGTGACTTGGAACACTTTATTAAATCACACTTGTGGTACATAAACGAAAGTCAGCTAAACCTTTTCGGTTGGAAACCCAACATGCACTGTCCGCTGCCACATCTCGGCCCGATTGTGTCCGCCGGTCGCCCAGGTGGCGCTGTTAGCACTGCTCGGTTTAGCAGCGCGACTGTTTGGCGTACCAGCAGTAGGCGGCAGATTGAAATGTGATGTGGCCATAACAGTATATATAGCATTTTCTGTTGCAAAGCCTTTCTGAAAACTAAATTGACATTTTGCTAGAACTCTTTTCGTGTGAAGTGGTTTAACAATAGCTTATCAGGAAAAACACCCTGCTTCAGAGAACTATTACATATGTGACTAAGAATCCTACTTATTTCTTGAGACCAAGCTGTTATTACCCTGCTTGAAATAACATCAATTCCATGTGAGCTTTTGCTCTTGAGTGAGTTTATTATTTTCTTAATTTCAGAAGGAGAGGAATTTCTATTGTATGAAATTGTGTAGGTATGTCCTGTTCCATTAACTGCCTAGCTTCTTCCAATGAACATTTATAACCTATTTTCTCCACAACATTTAAAAAATATTTATTAAAAATGTTTTCAACTTCTGGCTTTTTAGTTTTAAACTTTTCATTCACTTTGATGGTAATGCTGTCTCCCAATGCTCTTGGTTGCCCTCTCTTCTTGGTAATAATATTACAGATTATTTTAATTTTGTTATCAGAGGTACTAATCTCAGACATGATGCACATGCTTCTGGACTTTTTAATAACTTTTCTTAATGTAGCACAGTAGTTTTTATAATATTTGAATGTATGTCAGAATCGATGGGTAAAAAGTTATAAAAGAACCTAAAATGTGTCAAGGTTCTCTCTCTCTCTCTCTCTCTCTCTCTCTCTCTCTCTCTCTCTCTCTCCCCCTTGACGTGTCTGTTGTTTATTTGTAAATTAAACTTATTTTTAATTTATTTGATCTTATTTAATATTTTATTGTTTCATTTCAGAGACAATAAGATTCATATGTGGATCCGTAATGAAGATCGTCAGTTTACTGAGTCTACTGTCTCTCCATTAGAAGGACATCAGTACAGTGTTTATAAGGTTCATTTTTCCCCACAAGGTGACAAGTTAGCTTCATGTTCTCTAGATGGTGCTGTAATCATCTGGAATGTAGAGGTAAAGTTTTTTATTTATTGAAGATTTGAAATTGTTTAACAGACATTGAAATCTACTGTGTTTTCAAACTCTAGTTGTTGTCTATATTTATAAAATACTAGCTGTAAACCCGGCTTTGCCTGGGTGTTTGTTTATCCTACATTCTCGTAGTCCACATCCCCTTCACTCCTCTCTCTGCATCTATCTCTTTCTCTTCTATGTCTCTATTTGTTTCCACCTTTCCCTTACTCGGCAATGTTTTTTGCAAGGCACCCTTTGTCATGTACCATATGGACATGTATGTATCTTGTGACCTCCTCCTTGGTATAAGTGTTGTGTGTGCAAAAATTCATAAAGATTTGAGAAAAGTGTTCATTTTGTCAAATTTCGTATTTAAGTACCCTCAACTCTGCACTGAATGAAATTTTATACAGACAGTGACATTCCTCTTGTTTTTATGGTGAAGTGTGCCAAATTTCATAAATACAGTAGAACCCCGATTTAACGAACCCCCATTTAACGAAAACCCGCTTTTAACGAATATTTCCGTCGGTCCCGGCGAAACTCCCATTAGAATAACGTTATTTTTCCCCGCTTTTAGCGAACCCCGCTTTAAGGAAAAGTCCGCTTTTAAGGAACAAACATGAGAAATTCTGGAAATTAAAATTTTGTTTTTACGCAATTCCTAATTGTGGGCAAGTTAATTTGTTTCGTTTTCTCCGCAGAATTAGGAATTTGTGTTTACGTGACGTCGGTTATCGATTCTTTAAGTCGGTTATCGATCGAACATCTTTGCAGCGATACCGGTATAAGCAGCCTTAATCGATTCTTTCCGTCGATAGGTTAACGTATCGAATACCAGTGCAGCGATACCGGAGAAAGCGTTTGACGAATCAGCTCGCTATTTCCCGCATGTCTTCCATGTGTTATGGTCACGTGGTCTGACGTCAGTCGAAAATTACGAAGCGCGAGCTGTGAAATGTTGTCTTATGTTTTATTTCAGATTCACTTTTTCAGAATTGTAGGAGTGGAGAGAAGGTGACGACCAACCAGGGTGTGTGACAATGGCAAAGAATACGATTTGGCGCGTCTTCTTTGTGCGACTTTTAAAAACAGGGAACATTGTTAAATGCCAAATCTAACGGTACCTTTGGTTTGCAAAAAGACGAATATTCGTGTGACAATGTTCAGTTGTACTTATTAAATGTTTTGAAGGCGTGCGAATTACATAGCTGCATTCCTGTAAGCGGAAAATTTATGCAAAACAGGTTCGAAAATCGCCTTGCTAGATTAGTGTGGAAAATGCACTGTTTTCGAACTGCTTAGAAAACTTAATAATCTCTCGTTTCACAGTAAGTGCAAAGTGTGGAAACTGAACCAGTGGAGAAAACATTACGACTAATAAAATGTTATAAGGCCAGCCATTAAGTTACCCCTACGTAATTAAAAACTGCAATGCGTTTAAAAAATTACCTCATACATCAAATGCCTGAATGACTTCGAGAATTGTCAATTATTTAGCCCCAAAGACGGGTGGGTTAAAAAGCAGATTAACTGTCGGTGGCCGCCGATTGAAGTGTTAGCGCGATAATGATCCCGCAGTGAAGGCATCCTAACAGCTAATAACGTCTTTAGGCTACGTTTTTCTCTTTGTAAGCAATTTGGTGTTGTGGATTATTTTTTACGAGTAATATATCGCAAAATCGTGACACACTTGTAGAGGATACGTTTAAGTTTTGACGAATTTACACTGTAATGTTATTGCTGCTCCTTTAGCTTGCAAAAAGAAAAGCTGTGTTATTGTAGTTACCGGCGTAACAACATAATCCAAAATCTTAACATATTTGTAGAAGCGCTAATGACTTGTTTGTCGTGCGCCCAAACTCCCTATAGATCAATAATTTTAGAAAATGTTTTTGACGAATTAACAATGGAAATAATTTTGAAGAAGGTACAGGTTGTTAAAAAGGTATTTATACCTCGAACCAGGGGGAAAGCGATGACGAAAATTTTGAAATTTATGCATTATTAAAAATTACTGATTGCATATTCTGCAGAAAAGAAAGCGCTGGAGAACTTTAGAAAAAGTTCATTGAGTATCAGTCGGTTCTCAAGTATAGTGTTTTTTAAGTCTGATATACGGCACCAATTTTTGCACCTGTAGTCACCTCTTTTAAAGTAGCTGAGTCAATAAAAACAAACATCACCCACATAGTGATAACTTTGGTCATTACAGTATGCTGGGAAAACAAAATAGTCATCTCTTTTCGATTTAATAATTTTTTTTTTTTTTTTTTTTTTTTTTTTTTTTCCCAGAAAGTGTGATGTCTTTAAAATTGTAGCAGATTACTGGTATGCTAGTAATTAAATAGCTCCTATAACACCTACACATGCTTGAATTATGTCTCTGAGTCACTCCTTCTGTGTACCTAGGCAAAACCCCCATTTAAGGAAAACCCCTATTTAAGGAATAAATATTTCGGTCCCCTGAGATTCGTTAAAAAGGGGTTTTACTGTATCGGAACAAAACTATAGCTTTGTATGCAATAAAAACACAGTCACATTGAAAAACGCACTTCGTTGTTCTCAAATTTTCCAGTTTTATTTCATACAACCTGTGTTCTGAGAATAACTAAAACAACCCACCCCCCCCAAAAAAAAAAAAATCTGTGTAATCGGTCGAGCCGTTCTCAAGTTATGGCGTGACCAACATACTTAGGGTTCTGTTTTTATATTGCAAGATACTCTCCCCCATCCACCGTATGAAACTTTGGGTAGACAGTGACCTTCCGTTTGAAAGTCAAGCGTGCAAAGTTTATTGTAGGTCAGAATGAAACTGTAGATTTCATCAGTCTGTAGGAAAAGTATTCTCTGCCATGCACCTTCATTCCATCCTATCGTAAATACTTTCTTAGCTAACATCTTCTACCTTTAAACTACATATCGGCAAAATTTCGGCTTCATAGGTGCAGTAGTTTTAGAGATTTCATGTTTCGTCAGTGAGTGAGTGACCTTTAGCTTTTATATGTAGAGAGATATCTCCTGAATTATGGGTCCTACAAACACATTATTTACCAGGTTCGTAGAGAGGAATATTAGGAAACTGCCTGCGAAATGTGTTGTAAATTGATTTGGTAGTAACACGCAGAAAAATTACAACCTCATGCTTTTTAGGGCAAAGTTTCATGTATTTCAATTAGGGATGGGTCGATCCCAATTTTACCGAATCGAATCCGAATACCGAATCTTAAATATAACATGCGCCGAACCCGAATCGAATCTCGAACCCAAATAATCTGTCAACTCAAGTATATGTATTTAAAAAGAATTACTACCCTATCACAGCCAGTGATGAAGATAAAGCCTTCTGTGATGGATATCAAATGACAATATTACAGTAAAATTTAAGAAATAAAAATTTAATTTGGGTTTTTATTTTAAATTTTAAGAATTTTTTAATACCCCCTTATCCTCTTAAAAGAATTTTTTATGAAACATTTTGAGATATATGTTGTTTAGATGCTCTAAAAGATAATAAGAAACTTTCTTCACTCTATTACCAACCATTTCATTTTGATGAAATAAAAAATAATTGCATAATGAAGTCTTACAAAGGAAACAATTACTTTTTTTTCCTTTTTCAAAGGTGAAGAATCAAAAATAAAACCTGAAAATGTGAGTAGATATTTTGAAAGCTTGAAAAATAGGTTCTTAAGAAAATAGGATGTGTAAATGTTTAATGATTTTATAGTCACTTATATAAGCCATTATAAAATTTATTATACATCCAAAGCTAATTTATTTTGTTGGTTAAATTGTACGACGCTTCTTGCCAGGCTGCAGTGGTTATGTTGGCACCAATGGTAATGATGGTAACTCAGATGACCAATAACTGTTTTTTCGTGGCAACTTCAATTAAAACAAAAATAATTTTTTTCTGCATTGGCAAGGGTACATACAAGAACCTGTCAACCACAGAGCAGGTACAGTATTAATTTAGTTGCAAGTGAAACGAGCAGCAATAACACTTATTCTGCACCTCGTGAAAATATTAACACAATTCTACACTTCATTGTTCATCTCTTGCCAACATAAGAACTGGAGCCTGGCGAGAAGCGTCGTAAAATTTTACCGAATGAAGTGTAGAATTGCGTTAATATTTTTCACGAGGTACAGAGTGTTATTGCTGCTCGTTTCACTCGCAGTTAAATTAATACTGTACCTGCTCTATGGTTGACATGTTCTTGTATGTACCCTTGTCCATTCAGAAAAAAATAATTTTTGTTTTAATTGAAGTTGTCACGAAAAAACATTTATTGGTCATCTGAGTTGCCGTCATTACCACTGGTGCCAACATAACCACTGCAGCCCGGTGAGAAGCGTCATACAATTTAACCGGAATTATTGAAACAGACGTCAGATGTTTGTTGAATTGACGTTATCCCGCCTGAATGGCGCACGATTCGAACTTTTTTTCCACATACGGTAGTAAATAACTTTCTTCTTGAAATCCTAGTGCTTCTCTAAGGTTCACATACCCAAGCACTTCACAAAATTCGACGAAAGAATACGCAAAATTAGACTGAGAGAACTCATGCAAGAATCGTAGGTGATGTCCTAGGAGTCGTGTACACCGAATGAAGCGGCAGTACGATCGATTTATATAGGATAGTGTTTCATATAGAAATGATAGGTCTGTGCGATAGGTATCGAAGAAGTGAATGTTATGATTTTTATGAATATGTCATGATTTTAAAGGATGTGTTTAGTCAGGAACCTAAGAGTACAACGTAACTTGTGAGGTTCCTGCCAAGCCACATCCTTTAAAATCATGACATATTCGTAAATATCATAACATTCGCTTGTTCGAATACTGGTACCTATAGTCTAACGACCATAGTTTTGACTGAAAAGTCCATTGACAACGAATTAAGGCCGATTCACACTGCCCGTCACGTCAACGTCACGTCATGTCACGGATCCATCACATCAAGTTGTATTCACACTGTCCGTCACGTCAATTCGCTTTTCCTAGTACTCCATGTTGAAAGTGAGGTTATGAGTGGCAACGTGTTATGTAGAAACTCATTTTATAATACTGTAATTGAAGAAACAACAACGCTAAATGTTATTTATTGCTGAAATCAACTTTACAATGTATGTTTTGGGCTAACTTAATGTGGTAAAGTACTGGGAACTGAAACATGTCAAAACATCGACATCTATTTTATAGCGAAAAAAATAAAGTTCCTTGCTACTGCTAGCGGAGTGAGAGTTGAATTTCTGATATATATATCGATTGTGTTGCCGTTTCATTCGATGTATACGGTTCCTAGGAAATTACGTGTTACCAACATGACCTGCTACATTTGAAGTTGAGCAATACTAAAGTTCTATTTCCTTCGTTGAATGGTGTGTTAAAATTCAATAGTCGAAAATAAAGTGCAAATTAGACTCGACTTCCTTCTTTTTATTTTTATGAGTGCAAAAGTTTTAGCGCCAGTATTTACATTTGCACCGACGAAGCAAGCCACTCACTACGTTTACATGTAACATCTTCCATAAGACAAAAACCGATTTTCGTAAACCGTTTTTCGCTTTTGGAGTGTTTACATGACCAACCAAAAGTGGAATTGGGAAATCGGTTTACGAAATCCGGTTTTGGGAGCTCGTGTAAACGGGGTGTGTGTAGCACTGCTTCGACGAGACGGAAAACTAACTTGTGGCGGTTCCTAGTGCCATTCAGAACTTCGTTCGTTTTGTACTCGATTTAACCCCGTTTTATGACATCACGTCTTTCAGCGGATCTATGAAACAATAATGTAAATAACGCAAACGAAAGCGCACTGTTATGCAAAGTTAACTACAACATTCGTAACTGAAGGTTTCCATATAAACTTTAGATTCGGGATTCGGTAGTATTCGGCCATTATGCATCGAATCTCGAATCAGAACCCAGTGTGCTAGATTCGGTGAATCTGGATTCGGCCGAACCACTCGGACACAACCCTAATTTCAATGTATTTGTCGTCATAGCAGCTGAACTATATGTTATAATGTGATATTATTTTGAAGGTACATCCAGTGGTGCATATGTAAAACTTTTGCAAAATATGTCAGTGAGTTAGTAGGAAAGATGTAACAAATCAAAATGTCATGCGTGATGTGGAGGTTTTTCAGTAATGTACAGTAGAACCTCATTTTTACGCTTTTCAGGGGACTTCAGTGAAATGGTGTAAAATGCAGGAAAATGTAAAATGCAGGAAGTAATGTTTTAAATGGTAAAATATGCTTACTGGATCAGCCTTGCATTTTTGTAGTTTATGTGTGATATATGAACATAATAGACATCTAAATACTCGCCAGGGAGTTGATTATACAATAAAGGTTATCCAAATTTTTACTATTTTAAGCGCCAGGAAAAAATGGTAATTTTATGGGAAGTGAAATTACGTCAAAAATTTCTATTCATTATAATCGAGGACGCCGCTATTTTAAGTGCCAGGCAAACTGGTAATTTTATGGGAAGTGGAAATTTTTGACGTAATTTCAGTCATTGTAATCGAGGATGCTGCTATTTTAAATGCCAGGCAAACTGGTAATTTTATGGGAAGTAGAAATTTTTTACGTAATTTCATTCATTATAATCGAGGACGCCACTGCTGGGCTATAACACATCTTCAAAATTACCTGAACCGCTTCAATAGATATCGTTTGGACGCCGCTGCCAGGCTATGTAACACATCTTCAAAATTACTGCCTTTTACCGGGATTAATTATTTTACATAGTAAAACTCCTACAGTTCCGTTTGTTTTGTATTTTTCGATGTTTCACACGACAATATTCGAGAATTTATTCACGTTCTCGAGTACAAACATATGCATAAGTATTTTTGTGACGTTTGCATGGGATCGGCATCTCTCGCTATTATCGCTTTTTTGAGGTTGGGGGTATTATGATACCCAACTGTGACAGATAAAGTTCTTTATTAACCAGAAATATGTATCACAAAAACAACGCAACTATTTATTCTCACTTCAACAAAGCAACTGGTTCTGATTGTTTGAGTACTCGCCAGCCGCTCTGGCAAAGAAGCTAGCGGAAAGACAAACTATACCGCCACAAATCAGCGTTATTCTCTCGTTAACAAACCGTTCTGTTTGTCTGAGTACATGCTAGGCGTTCTTCCAAAGAAGCTGGTGAAAAGAAGAACTACATTGCCACAAATCGGCGCGTCTTTAAGTCAACAACGGAACGCGAAATATACCTTTGAATAAACGCAAAGTGTCAAGAAACTCGAATGCGAATAATTTTTAAGCGCTATACTTTAAGGGGAAAGCCATGCTAGTGTCAATGTATGTACATTACGTCATTTTTCTTCACGAACATGCTTTCAAAAAGTGTAAAACGCGGGAAAAGCGTAAATATGTTAATGCAAAAACGAGGGTGAATTAACATTGTAAACATAGGAAATTTGATGGGACCGACAAAAAATGGTGTAAATGGCAGGAAAACGTAAAAACCGAGAATTTAAAAACGAGGTTTTACTGTAGTTGTTAATTACTCCATTTCTCATGAACTGTGTATCATACTATGATCAAATTTCAAACGTAGGTTCAGTGCTGTGTGTGTATACTGTCTGTAACATCTCTCTCGAATACAATTAATATTTACGAGTAATAAATTGTAATGTCATGCCAAATGCCGTAATTTTACTTCACAAACGCCGAAAAAGTAGTAAGCGACAAACTTTTTTCCTATCATCGTTTTGCTGGGGTTGTCAGTGAGAAAAAGTTTCCTAAACGTTTGAAGTTTGTTGCAAGTCGCTAAGTTCTCTCCTTCTCAAATAGTGGACTGATAAAGTCACACTACCACGTGCCGCAATACAGGGAAATTTTCATTGTTTATTACGTCATATCTATTGAACTATTGGCCCTATCACAAAATCCTTTCTAGCTGACATCTTCCACCGATGAACTACATTCCTGCCAAATTTCAGCTTCATAGATGAAGTAGTTTTCGAAATTTCGTGTTTAGTCAGTGAGTGAGTGTCGGAATGAGTGTCCTTTCGCTGTTATATGATAGAGATGATGAATGATTTGTTGTGGAAAGGATGCAAACACACACACACACACACACACACACACACACACACACACACAGAGAGAGAGAGAGAGAGAGAGAGAGAGAGAGAGAGAGAGAGAGAGAGAGAGAGAGAGAGAGAGAGTGTTTGTTGGTAATGAAGATCACCCTGCGGCTAAACATTCTTTGGTGCACAGCCAGCACATGTTGGCACAGTGTTACACCGTCCGGGATATCTGGATACTTCCTACCGACACCAATCTTTCAGAACTCTGGAGATGGGAACTTGCCCTTCAGCATATTCTCTCCTCTCATTGCCCACCTCGTCTCAACCTCCGCTAAATTCAGATTCCCACCCACCATCTTAACATCTTTGCCTCAGTTCTCTGGACAGAGCCTCTGCCTCAACTGTTATCTCTGTCCAACCTCTTTGCTTTCTACAAATGTCTACCTTGTTGTGTTAGCGCGCGCGCGCCTGTGTGTGTGTGTGTGTGTGTGTGTGTGTGTGTGTGTGCGGGCGCGTGCGCTTGTTTGCCTTTCCTTTTATCCCCTTAAGATAAGTCCTTCCACTCCTGGGATTGGACTGACTCCTTTTCCACTTCCTTATAACCCGTATCCTTTCCTTTCTCCCCTCCTTCCTTCCTTCCTCTGTTCCTGAAGAAGCTACCAGCGATGGCGAAAGCTTGTATGTGTGTTTGTGTGTGATTTTATTTGTGTCTGTCAATGAGCCTGTGCTTTGGGTAAGTCATATTTAAAAATAGAAAATGGATGACTTACCCAAAGGGGTCTGCTGAGACCCCACCCATCTAGTTACAGGTTAACCACATTTTCTGCACTAAAAGTACAGCTTTTCTAGCATTAAAATTCTCGACTGGAAACCGAAGGGTCCCGGGCTCAAAACTTGGTCAAATCTTGGATTTTTTTCAGTCAGCATTTGAACCCATCCTTCACCTCGCAATGACATGAGGAGTCAGCAGAAATGACGTGTGGTTTGGGATTCCTTGTTAAGCTGTAGGTCCCCTTTTCCCAGTTGGGTAACGGGGGTAGGTTAGGGACACGCAAGTCACTAGAAAAAGGACAGCATCAATAATACAGTGAGATTACTCCTGTTTTATCTGGTCTTGGTGCCCAGTGTGCGATACTTATCAGGTGGGTTCGTCAGAGGACATCAAAAGAGTCGAAAGAAGGGCAGCTTGTTTTGTATTGTTGTGATACAGGGAGACAGCGTCACAGAAATGATACAGGATCTGGGGTGGGAATCATTAGAACAAAGGCGTTTATCGCTGTGACGTGGGCAACTTACGAAACTACAATTGTCAACATTCTCCTCCGAATGCGAAAATATATTGTTGCCTCCCACTTACATAAGTAGAAAAGATCATCTCAATAAATATGTGAAATCAGAGCTCGAACAGAGAGATTCAGATGTTCTTTCTTCCCGTGCGCTATTCAAGAATGGAATGGGAGATAAATAGTATATACGTGGTCCGATGAACCCTCTGTCAGGCAGTTAAATGTGATTTACAGAGTATGCTGTGTAGATGTCTATCAATTCCACCGCTACCGAGAGAGGACTCTAGATCCTTAATGCTTTTGACTTTCAATAAGAAGTGTGCACACCTGAAATACTATTCTTTTTATAAGGACTGGAATGTTATTCAAATTCACCTGTTCTACAAATAAGACCTTGATATGAAATATGAATACTCATTTACCTGAAAAAGGAAATCTATGCAAATTAATAAACATTGTGCATTTACTTAGGCAATAACACAAACATCTCCCACATTCTGGCTAATATCTAGTAGATTTTTAAAGTTTGATTAGTTGAAGTACCCGTGACAGGGCAACACTGAAGTCAGCAACAAGGAATTTTAGTTTTATTAAATGATTTCAGTATTTCTTGCAGTCATTTTACTTTTAATAATTCTGTGTCAGCTAATTTTATTAAATTATACCAGAAAGATACATTCCGTAACAAAAATTTGCTGCCCTCTAAATTCTGCCGCCCGGGGCAACTGTTTTTGGTACCTCTTCACTCTGCCATTACTTTGAAATAGCAACACGCAAATTATAAGCAGAAAATCATGAAAATACCAAAAGGAAACTGGCGTCTCTGCAGAAGTTGGCATCCGAACAAACTTTGGAATGTTTTACAAGAGCGGCTGGCTACATCATTTTGACATCACTTCCTTGGCTCGTTTGGGTGCAAATAAACATTCCCACTCAAACGCCTATTTCTCGTGTTTCGTGTTTGTCACCCGTAGTGCTAGTTGACTAGTTTAGTCAGGTGCAATTATATCCCAAGAGAAAAAATCTTTCCCATAGATACTACCTGTTGGCATTAGGCAAAGATCTAAAACGTTCATGCAGTACGGATGTTGAAATGTCAGCAGATGATGTTGTTCTAAGTATTTTGTATACACTTGCAACAGAAATTAAATTTATCCTGCTAGGATCTTAGTTAACCTCACACACTGTAGTCGTGACATATTCAGAAACAAACTACCAAATATTGGTGACAAGTAAAGAATATTGGTCTAAGCGCTGTCTCGAAAATCACGATACATTAGAAACTAAGCAGCAAAATATTGGGGAAAAACAGGAAATATCAGCCTTTCCATACCCTCAGAAATCGCAAGAGATTCGGAAATAAATATCCAAATCTTTCTAACTAGCGAATAGTGTAGGCCTAAATGTCATTGATACTCGTATCACTTACTGTTCCAACAATTTAAACGTTCCCATAGTTTTTTCTCCAACCATATTCTTGAAAACCGCAACATATTTATTCCAAAGTCAAATATTTGCGAGAACATAGAACACAAATGTCATTGCTGATCGTACCACTTGGCAGCAGTAATTTCATTATCAATTCTTCAGTCACACATAAATCACCAAATCAATGTTACTAACTCCTGAGACAGCACATAAGATTACTGAATAACATAATACTGTTATGTGAATAAGAAAATACCACAAAGTATTGTGGATAAATAACTCCTACAGTGTGTTCCAAACGACAACAATAAATAAAAAATAAATGAAAAAAAATATTGGGACGAGGTTTGAACACAGCACCTCTAGCTTAGTAATTCACCACTCTACCCATTACGCTACAGCAACTTGACACCGTTTGGCCATTAATGATTTATATACCAGTTCCCGTATGTTTGGTTCTCAATGCACAATGATAATATGAATTTAATTACATTTAGTTATAATAAATTGATCCAGAGATAATTTTATAATTCATCTTTAATTTGCTGTAGCCCTGAAATGGTTGACTGTGAGTTATAAAGCCAAAACTGTAAGATATACAGCAAATCAAGATGGCGTCTGTGACATGGAAGGAACAAGTGAATATCGTTTTCACGTCACTTTCCAAAGTCGTTGTTCATTGACTAATGTAACAGCAAATTTCATTGGAGGGAAAGAAATTTTTATTTGAACTCCTCGTTTACTCTCTCACCTGTGTTGATGAAAGGTTTATGACTTAAATAATGAAACACTGCAACAACACTTAGCACTATGCCTTTTAAGATTTTACTGGATGGTTAAGTACAAATATTTATGTGACATTTTCACGTGTGTCATTCTGCGTATTTTTATCCGTGCTGTGGCGTGCTTTAGAGGTTATAAGGTACAACACCCTACCTCCATGACAACACCACTGAAACTTCCATATGGAAAACAGTGGTGGTGATGACATACTTTATAATCTTAAGCTGATTACAGTGCGAGAGAGGCAGTTACATACGTAAATGTTTAATCTTCATCTCGGAAAGTTCTCAATACATTTTCATGTAAAGCATACCAACATGTGTTAACTCTTTCAGTGCTTCATTAATAATGTACGGGCTGGGTGGTCTTTGGGTAAAGCACTCGCAGGTTCGAAACTTGCTCGGACCTCGGATTTTTTCAGTCTGCGTCTTAACCCATCCTTCACTTTTCAACGATGTGAGGAGGCGCCAGAAAAGACACGTGGTTCGTATTCCACGTTAAGCTGTAGGTCTGCTTTCCCCAGTTGGGTAACTGGTGTAGGCTAGGGTCACGTAAGTTGCCAAAATGGCGCCCATTTGAAAGACTTGCACCAGGCCAATGAGCCACACGAAATTATTATTAGTTATTTGAAAACATCAATTATATTGAATGAAATTACGTCAAATTGTTAAAGAAAGCTCTTAATGGAAACTGGTGTCTGGATTTATTATCATCCTGCTTTATTTTACATTTTTTTGATTAAAAAAATTGGTCAAATTTAATTAAATTGTGGCATTTATTTCACCATTGATTGCCACTAATTATCTGCTATTTATTGTCAATTTTGATAAACTAAAATGTTGTTCATGCACAAACGTAACCATGCTGTAAATTGTCTCTTTCCAAGAAAGATAAAGCATTATAACTCAATACATTTCTACAAAGAGGCTGCAGGGTGTTGAGTGTGCAAATGTACGGCCGGTGCTATAGGTAGAGGTCTGCGCGGATGCGGATATCTGCAGTATTTCTTACTTTAGGGGTAAAATTACGAGTGAGGCGGATATCCGTGTGTTATATGCTGATAAAGACCACAGTATTTGCCCAGTACGTCTGTCGAAATGTTAGCTGAAAACTTCAAGCCTGTGGATATTCTTGTAATCCTTGCAGGGCCCAGTTAGAGAGGAAGTCTTTTTTTCCTCATCTCCTGGCCACAGCAGATGTACATGTACCCGAGGGGCATGCGCCTAATCCGTTTACGCGACTGTGTCTTACCTGCGATCTGTTAAGTGCTTGCTAGGTGGCAAACCGGCCCACTGCCCACCAGAGGAGCCAAGCCAAATTTCTGTGTCTTCAGTTAGTGACTGAGTGGCAATGCATATTGTAGTGAATACAGTGACAGTTCTTTCTTTAAATGAACACATCAATCGATACATCGTGTAAAGTGGAAAGAGGTGATTTGACATCAGTGAAGGAAAACAAATTGAAATCGTCAGTTTGGTAAAAATTTGGATACGTATTTGATGGCAAGGAAAAGATCAATGATATAGGGGCCTGTTCAATGTGTAAAAAAAGTATATTCTTACACTGGACACAAAAGTGGAACTTAGAATTTGCTGAAACATTCATGTGAGACAGGAAAAAGTACCTTAATTACTCATTTATTTAAACCTGAAGTTCCACCAAATTTCAAGACAATCGCGACGGAAAAACTTATCTTGGTATCTTGTCACCAAAGACATTTTACCGTTCGAAGTTGTGTGTAGATCTGGGTTTATCGAGACAGATCAGTTTCTTATTGATGTGGTAGCATATCTCCTGAACTATGTTCCTTTTAGTCATTTAATTATGTCAATAACTGTCACCAAAGTGCAAGCAGTGTGTTGGCAAAGTTTCATCACAACTGAATGAATGGTACAGTCGCACATAAAATACGAATAAATTTACAAAGAAACATTCATTTTTATTGATTAGATAATTGGCTTCGGAAGTAATAGAAATTCTCAATAGCATTTTATAGCAACTTTCATAATCAGATACAGTGTACAGTGAAAGTAACATATTTAGGAAGCTACACAATGTTAGTTTGTATAGGCTGGCCGTAGCTGCAGCCATCATTGTCTCTTTTTGCTGATAGTTGCCAATTAGAAATAGACGGCAGTTTTAACACTTGAAGTGGCATGCTTTTTTACTCTCTTGTGCGTTAATATGGGGAAAATAAAGTGTCCCTTTTCCTCTGATCAGAAAAGCAATAATTAGCATAACAAATTAAGGCAAAGCAAAGATGATGATCTTTACAGGAAATGCTCAATATGTTCACCATCATTCCTCAACAATAGCTGTAGTCGAGGAATAATGTTGTGAACAGCACTGTAAAGCATGTCCGGAGTTAGGGTGAGGCATTGGCGTCGGATGTTGTCTTTCAGCATCCCTAGATATGTCAGTTGATCACGATACACTTGCGACTTCAGGTAACTGCAAAGCCAATACTTGCATGGACTGAGGTCTGGGGACCTGGGAGCATGACGAAAGTGCTGGCTGAGCACACGATCATCACCAAACAACACGCACAAGAGATCTTTCATGCGTCTAGTAATACTTTTTTTCTGTTCTACTAAAACCCCATGTCATTACAAGCATGTGTGTCAATTTTTACCTCTCTATCTACATTATTCTGTGATTTATTAAGTTTTCAAATTTATACTGACTTTTTGATCACCCGGTATTACCCACTCAAAACTTTAATATGAGCCTTGCGGATGTGGTGCAGACGCGGATAACAATTTTCTTATCAGCGCAGACCTTGTAACTATAGGTATCCCTCAGTCCTATGCAACTGGCAGACAGCCGGGACTTTCGCGAGCTGTGCCGAGCGGAGGGGAGGTTTGTCTTTGTTAAAATCGAATCTTCATGTGTGTGTCACACCGCAGCTCAACCAGGATTCCTTTGTTGTTATGCTTTGACTAGCAAGGTACTATAAAGAGTAGTGTGGTTTACATTTATAGCATTTTAAATGTGTATTTATTACCTTTTTTTTAGTAACGGGAGTTCATGTTCTATTTGAATCCATTTATCTGATCCAGAAAGAGGCTACTAGGGCGTAATAGTTTTTTTAATATGAGTAATTCCATGTGAAGTAGTCTAGAGTTTCCTGCACGATCATAATAGATTTTGATAAAATATTTTATCATTCTCACATTTTACCATTAAACATTAATAAAGTTTTATATACCTTACTCCAAAGTTCGTTGGTCTGATACAGCAACAGTAAATCCAGAGAAACAGAGACTGCTTTTCAATTCAAATAACGTTTCATGAATGCCAATTTAATACTTTCGGAATTTTGTTTGATTCCATAGTGCAGCTTTCAGTAGTGTGCCCTTAAGTTTTTGGTAACGTTGACATATACTGCCAGCTATATTTTCTTAAAAGAAACTAGAAAGTACAACTTCTTGTACTCTATTAACCTTTCATGAAAGTGCCCCTTTTCGTCCATTCCTTCAGGCTGCCTGCACCCTTGAAGCCATTTTTACACCGAAGCAAACACAAACAGAGCTGTAGCAAACGTTATGTATTTGGTACTGAGTAATGAATGCTTTGGCTAACGAAGTACCAAATCATTACTCATAAATATATTTCGTTATTCGCATCTATCCATACGATCTCTGAAACTGAAACCAACATGGAATGTACGTATATTGTAGCGCAGTAACAAATGCAATGTGAATCGTATTGGTAAGAAATGCATAGAACAACAGCCTCTCCATTCGGCATGCATTACTTTACTTTTTGTTCGGCTTAAGGATGCAGTTGAAGGAGGTGCAGTAGTTACTAGAGTTGGGCAACACGATTCTTTATCAGGAATCAATTCTTGCAATTCAATCCCACATTGTGAATCAATTCCTATGATTCGTTCACGATTCTTAGAATGCAATGGCACGATTGTAACAGAATGCCAAAACATTCTACACATTCTCTTCATAGTTATATCGCCATTTTATCTCTGCTTTCTTTTAGATCTTGATCTTAATAAGGACGGAAATGGGCGCTTATGACCTCTGTAGTTTTGCGCCCTAAAACAAAAAAAACTTCTTCATAGATGGTAATAACATGTCTTTGTCATGCATGGTGTCTTGGATGTTGGAATCTAACTTAATGAATCTTTTTCTACAATTCATTCATGATTCTTTCTGGTCTGGTCTGTGATGGCACGATTCTTACAGAATGCTAGAAAACAGACAATATGGGTATCGGATTTCTTTAATATTTATGCTAAAGTACAGACTTAAAAGAATAACTAGCCAAAGCCATTTGATTCAACCACAGAAAATTCTCAGGTAAATACATATTATGCCCTATTAAGGTACCAATTATTTCGGCTGTCGGCATAGTTTATTTGGTTGGTAGCATTGTAGGTTGTCAAAATAGTGAACGCAAGTCACGTAGTTAGAATCTTTCTGTAACCTTACTTTTTTTCTTTCTGTTCGAATACTTCAGCCATTTAAATATAAATTTCATTAAATGTATGGTAATTAGCACATCTAATGGTTATAAAATTCTTATTATGTAAAATCACATAGTTTCAGTATATACTTTAAAAATCAAAATCCGTTTCTAAATACTAAATTTTACTAGAGATACAAGAAATCTGCGCTTTTATATAATATGTTTCTTTGTGTGAATTTGGTTTCTTTCAGAAAAGAAAAACTTAAAAACCCTAATAGTAAAAAGAATTTTCGAGGTGGCATTAAAAACATTTCAAATCACGTTTTTATTAAAAAAGAATATTTTTGTAAAATTGAGATTTTACAAAAAGTACAACTATGTAGATGAACTCAAAAAGCAAGAACCTCTCTAAATACAATATATAATCCAAATCGTTAGAGCCATTTCCGGGATACGTGAAATATAAATGTGCAAGAATTGCTCATTTCAATATATAACATGTAATCTGTATATGTGTCTTTTGCACTGCATCTGCAACACATCAGAAGTACGTAATTTTTCATCATACTTTGATTTCTTGATGTTAATCGTGTGTATTGGCAGATGTGCATTTCATTGCTTACTTATGCTGAATAGTTTTTAGTTTCATATTTTAAGCAACTTCTCTATATTTAAAACACTACCCAATGGTACATATGTTGTGAAAATTATTATCCTTTCTTACATGTTATGACAGAGTAATTTTGACTAATTTTATCATATTAATACTGAACAAAACTTTATTAACACTTTATGGACTGCAATAAGCTTAAACTTTTGTGATGAAAGGTCTGACTTTATCATCTACTGGTCTGTGCAGCTTCACTTAGCACCTTTAAATTAACATAAAAATCAAATCCACATCAAATAAACTTCTGTTGTGTATTTCGTAATGTAACAGTTAAAGTTCAGGTTTAGTTCGAGATTTAGTATTTGTGGGTTAATTATATTGTGCAGGTTAGTAATGTCATGTCAGTGAATTGATAATAAAATCGGATTAATTAGAAATGAAAAAATATTATCTGGAAATGACATATGTTAAGAAGTGCTGGCTCTGTTGCTGCAGCAACTGCAAACAGCTTGTCATCTTACATTCAGTGATTGTCACCCCTAGAAATATTAATCTAATCTGGTTTTTCCCATGCTCAGAGAATGAAGTTGGGATAAATGATTATTTTCTTGATGAAATAAGCAGTCTTTCCTTCAGTGGTATACACAGCACTAGTGGATTTCAACAGATGAATTTATTCCAGTGTGTGGTCTCGGAACTGGTCAAATCTCGAATACTTAATCTACCTTTATATAAATACGTTGAATTACTTCAAAGTCCTTTAAGGTAATTCAGAAGAAGCAAGTTAGCTATCTATCAGCTCAAGATGTAGTACAACATCCAATTCTAGAATAAAAGTTCCCATTCCTTTTTTCATATAAAACTAAGCATAGGAAAGCTTCCAGAGAATAGACACAATGGCAGGATTCTTTGTTTGGGATGCAGAGCATATAATTGAATGCACAGTGGTTGAGAATGAACATAATTAGTGATGTTATACACCATAAGAGTGATATTTGAAGGCTGTGTTTTGTGAATTAAAATTTCTTGATTGTCTTGTGATATGTTTCAGACTGGAATTCCTGTTTGCCCAAATTTGCATTGTAGTGGTAGTGGAATCAGAACATGCCGATTCTCACCAGATGGACATCTGTTGGTCATAGCAGGTGATGCAGAGAAAGCATGTGTGTGGAATATTGCTTCAATGGAATGTCTGATGTAAGTTTTGTGTTGGCAATGTTCATTAAATTACTATTTAATAATGTAGTCTGAATCTTTGGTATCATGAATAGAATTCCAAAATGCTTTTGCTAATGTAATACACTGAAATTGTTATTCTAGACAAAGTGTATTGTTTCGACTTATATTCCTGATACATTTCCTCATACTGTTAAAAGCGTGTGTTTGCACCATATGAAACCTCCCCGCCCCCTCCCAAAGTGAGTGAATCTAACCTCTGTCCATAGAGATTTGCATTTTCTGTGATTTCCCTAAATCACTCCAGACAAATGGTTCCTTGAAATGGTAATTATTTAAAAGTGAAGACTCTGGGAAAAAATATAATTCTTATTGAAAAATTCAATATACATATTTTACAATACATGTAAACTAACATAGTCAGTGGCTTTAGGTACTTTCAAGTAAATAGTACACAAGTTGAGATACACTATGTTCTCGTTTATATGTGATTTTTAAAGTTAGTATATTTGTTGACTGCATTCATGAGAATTTGACATTTACATTAATTTTGCTGTTAGGTAAGAGCTAGTGTTCTCATGATGGAGAAAAATACATTCACTCTGTAATGGTGTTACTGCTATTGTTACAGTCTGCTGCTGTTATTGTAGTTCAGTCTTCAATAAGTCTTGGTTATATATTCATTTTCATTGTTACTGGAAATACTGACAAAATTTTATGTTGTTTCACTGATTTTGTTTTGATATCAAAATTATTTTTTATGCTAAATCTCTCAACAATTTATGTATTTAATGTCTACACATATAAAGTGTCATTAACTTATTTTAGAGGTACAAAAATCATTTATTGCATGCTTTGAGTTGTTGAGCCTCTGCTGTATTTTCATACCTATATTATTTTCAGGTCATGTGAGGGCCACAGTGATGCTATTGTAGATGCAGCTTTCTCACCTGATAGCCAGTTCCTTGTAACTGTTTGTTCAGATGGCAACTTCAAACTGTGGTGTGTTGCACCTTGTGTGGATCAGTGTCTTATCACACAGGAAGCCGCTCATGATCTAGGTGTACAGAGTTGTGACTTTTCTCCTTCAGAAGGAATAGCAGGTTGGTTTTTCATTACTACTTGCTATATCACAGCAGTAATTTGGTGTATATGCTGATAGTGTCCACCCTTTAAATATATTGTCAAAACAATGAACATGGAGATAGCATAAATGTGGTAAACTACTAAAACCTTTACAGTTATCTTTTGTACATTTTGCGGTGGGTGCCATATGTATAGTTTCTGACAAAACCTGGCTGTCAAACTGACAGAGTCCAAGTTGTTCTTCTAAACTGACAATAAATATGGCTGTCCTCAGAATTCTAAATCCATCCACCTGATCAGACTACCAACAATACAGGATGTGACAGTATGTGAAGGAAAAGTTTTCCCCTTCTTGAGAGCTTCCTGTATTGGAGCTGCTTGTGGCATTGTAGTAAATGGTATGCTTTGTATGACGTGGCCCATTCGAGAATGTTTCTAATTTTTCAAACTGTTGTGTGTGTGTGATTTAACATAAATGTGGGTTCTAAGTAAGATTACAGGAACATGGATAAATAGCCAATAAAACATGCATACAAAATAAGAGAAGTACATGTTCCTGTTGATCTTCAGTCTGAAATCTAGTTTGTTGAAACTCTCCACACTACTCTTTCCTGTGCAAGCCTCTTCATCCCTGAATAAGAATGGCAACCCACATCCATTTCAACCTGCATACTGTATTAGTTCCTTCCTCCCTACCCCTCCTCTCCACTTGGTCACTCACTCCCACTTCTCCCCCATACTAAAATCTTGATTCCTTAATGTCTCAGAACGAGTCCTGCCAATCAGTCTCTCCTTTTAGTAAAGATAGGTCAGAAATTTCTTTTCTCCCCAATTGTCCTAATACCACATCATTAATAACTTGATCTACCCATCCAACCTTCAGCATTCTTCTGTAGCACCAAATTCCAAGGCTTCAATTCCTTCTTGTATTAAATCTTCATGGTCAATGTTTTCACTGCTATTCAAGGCTACATTCCACACAAATTCCTTCAGAACATGCTTCATAACACTTACTGTGAACAAATTTTTCTTTAGAAATGCTTTTTTTTTCCCATAGCCATTTTGCATTTCATATCTTCTTTATTTCAGCCATCATAAGTTATATTGCTACCCAAATAACAAAACTCATCTACTACTTCTATTGTCTAGTTGCCTAATCTAATTAGTTCAGCATCGCCTGGTTTTTAGACTACATTCCTTTGCCCTTGTTTTGCTCTTGTTAATGTTCAGCTTTTCCCCTCCTTCGTGACAACTGAATATTTCATTCAGCTGCTCTTCCAGGTCCTTTCCTGCCTGTGACAGAATTAGAATGTCACTGTCAAAGTGCAAAGGTTTTATTTATTCTCCTTGGATTTTAATTCCTTCTCCAAGTTTCTTCTTGCTGTCCCAGATCACGTAAAAAACAGATTGCCCATCCTTACAGTGGAACAGGCAATGCTACGATGCTGGTTGACCTAATGTGCCATGAAATTCGCAGCGCTGTTTCTTTGGTTAAGTGTCAGACGGGAGGTTTATGGCTCATTAGCATTTGGCTGGAGTGTGGCACCTGTGGCAGCGCATCAAATGTGTCAGCCTGGCAGCCGACTGTAACCTCACACTGCAGAGCAGCTTCCATAATTCTACAAATGGCATTTATTTCTACTGAAGTGATACTTCTTACCATTATCTCTCTGTATAAAAATCTTGTGTTGGTTTGAGAGAGTTTAAAAATCTCAAAAGTTCTTCACCCATTGGGCTCAAAATTTGTCACAACGTTGCACTGTAACACAGGAAGGTTTCTAGATATCTATTTGTAATATATTACACATAACATATACAAGACTTTTGCAATTTTTGGCAACAACTTTTCCACATTGTAAAATTTATATAAATTCGTGTATGATATATACTGAAAAAATAGGTATCTAAAAACATGCACATAATCCAGTAGTACATTGTATCAATATTTCAAAGCATTCCATCAAGAACTTTCAGAGCTATAAGATTTTGAACATAAGACTAAACATGGTTCTAAGTTAGATTTATAAGATGAGTTACAGGGAGGATAGGCAATGACAAAGAAGGGGAGGAGAGATATACACTTACTTATATAATTGTAATCAAGACACAAAATACCAACTTTTGTAGATCAGGCTTCAAAACTGACTTAATAGCAGCATTTTTCAAATATCTTTTCATCCCCTATTTCACACCCTTAGGGAAGGAATATAGAAAAATCACTTCTTAAACGATGTCAATAGTGTAAGATGAACACACTCTGCAAATTTCAAGTTTTTATCATCAGTGGTTCTGGCTGGGCAATGATAGTCATTCATTTAATGTCTGTCAGTCGGTCACTCGGAACATTACCTTTTATTTATAGATATTATGCGTTGCAAGATGATGTGATCTCTCTTGGAGGTGGTCTATGCAGTGTCCTCTGTTATATAATGTGTATTACCAAACGGAACCACTTACAGTTGCTTACTAAGTTGGACGATTGGGAGGACAACCCTGCTACTCAACGAATTGACGCATGATGAACATACTGGCTCCCTGACTGCCAAATAATAGCCACTGGCAATGATAAGTTCTGTTTACATGGATAATTGATTTATAGACAGTGGTCCGTACAAGAACACATTAACGACAAAGTGGGAACTGCATTAAACCATTATTTTATGGTCAAAAAAACCATTCAAAATATTCAGTCTGATAAGAATCTCCTTCGAATTACCACTGCGTTACAGAAACAACATTCCTGACTAACTCTGAGGAACCAGATGCTTTCCAATAATATTTGCAATAGAAGTAGCCGGGCCTCTAACGATATATATTAAATATGTGTCATTAAATCCCTGCCAACAAGAAATGGATGTTTACTGTCGTAGAATTAATTGGAAATGAATGTTTAGTTTTACTTACGGCAGCTGCGACATTCGGTGCTACTGTAATATTTCATGGTAAACACAGAAGATTATTAGCCTCATTGTATGTCACTCAGTTTTCAAAGAGCAGTCAAGTGATTTTGGCAACATCAGCCGCTGCCGCAAGTGAAATATTATCGAAATCATTATACAAATATATCACAATGAAAAATGACGTATCGATTTTCTATTATAATTATACAACGAGGCCAATGAAACTTACACAATTAAAAAGGTGCTTTGCCAAAGATGCGTGAAAAATGAAAATCATGTGTATACTTAGCCATTAAGGGAAGCAAAAGGAAGCGAATGTTTTTGTACCTGTAGCTCTGATCACGCTTTAAATTCTCCAGCTGCCAAATAAGACACTAACGTAACAACTTTTCGTGGAAATGCATTTTAGATTTTGCATGTTTAATGGTTAATTTTGAGTAAGATCAATTACGATATTATCAGTGGAAATCAACACACCCTGGGCACGAATTCTGAACACCATCTCTTACGTCGAGAAGACCCGCCAAACTGCCATTGTGGCGCTCTGCTGACTGTGGTCCACATCTTGGTGGACTGTCCTCTTTAGCTGCATTGCGACAATCTTTTAACCTGCCTACTGCGCTTTCTTCGATTTTAGGTGACGACGCCTCTATGGCTGACTGTGTTTTAGATTTTATTCGCGCAGCTGGATTTTATCATAAGCTTTAATGGTGGATTCATACGCCTGATCTTCAGGCATACACCGCTTATAGTTTTACTCTGTTGTCAATTTTATCTTGTCAGTCCTATTTCCGACTGGCAGTTGTAGTCTGTGCAGAATGGCTGGCTCATCCATTATTATCCTAGTGATCAGCCAGCCACCAACATCTGCTGTGGTTTTAAGTAAATCTGATTATTTTTTCCACCTCTCTTGAGGTTTCTTTCTCTTTTTATGTCGTACTTATGACCAACACTGTCTTCAGTATGTCTTGCGTACTGGTTGCAGGGTGCTTAATTTTAAAGATACATGAAACCCTGTGATATTTTATCTGGGAACAGGGGACTGATGACCCGGTAGTTTAGTCCCCTTTAAACACCCAACGAACCAACCAACCAACAAAATGTTGTTTACATTCGTTGTTATTTCTTTTAATTTTATGTGACAGTAACTTTGTGATAGTTTCCAGCAGATAACATGTAATTTGAAGCAATTCCCTAATTTTTAATTTCTTCATTTAATATAGGTACGACGAGCGAAAGACAATATGTGCGTAGAGATAGATGGAGGAGGAGATTAAAGATGGGTGGAAGGAAAGGGAGTAGTGAACAGAGGCCGGGGATTAGATAGAGGGAGGGTGAAGAGGAGAGCAGGAGATAGACATAGCGGATGGGAAATAGATGGAAAGATTGTAGAAAACTATAGCTTTTTACTAAGGTGAATTATACATCAAATGGTCCAGAGTTGGTAAACTGATCTGTATGTTTGTGGAGAAATCGAACAACAAAGAAGGTAATCTATCTTATGGGTTTAAAATAATGAGTATCTGTGAAACTATATTTTTATCATTTTCGTTTCACATAGCCACAGTAGCGTAATGAATGATATTCATGTGATTGAAGCATTCTCTTGGTGATTCTATATTCACATGAATTACAGTATTTCCTTTTCTATTTATTTCATTTGAGAGTGAGCCACAGCAAAGCATGGCTGGGTTTAGCTAGTATGTGGAATAAATAAATTAAATGAATGAAAAGAAACACTTATGAACATTTCTCGTGATTTAGTTTTTGAACGCTGCCTGCATAGCAATAAAGGCTTTTTGGTAAATTTTCAGATTGCGGTCTATACAGTGGCATAGTTCACACACTTGTCACTCTCCATGCCGAGGGTTTCTGCAGCTTGTTTCATACCGGTACGGATTATTTACAATCATTTCGTGTAGATGCAAATCTAGAAAGCTTACAAATTCTTCTCAACTTAAAAAAAGAAAAGGAAAATAATAAATAATCAGTTTACTGACAAATGTAAACACATAATGTACCAACCCAACTATAAACAAACATTAGTTAACTGTCATAATCAAATTTCTTTACAGTTCAAAGTCCTATAGAAAATTCGACAACAGCTGTCTCAATAATTAATTTTTGTTTCAATCTTACAATGGTTAGTCATTTGCTAAAACATCCTTATCAGACAATTAGCAACAGTACAAATAAGTTTATCAGAAAGTAAACAATCGCCCATCAGCTGCAGTACCACACTTGTGGATGGCCCTAGTACACAGGCACCAACTACTGTTTTGTTTACTTGGTGTTTTTATTTATTTATTATTTTTTATTTTATTTATTTACTTATTTATTTCCTTATCCGGTTGCTCTTGCCTGAGTTAAAACGTATATGTGCATCAAAATACATAGTTCACCGCATTAAATAAAAATTTAACTGGTCAATACCAGATGTGTAAGACTCATTACAGCCGCTAGTTAGGTAAATTATTGGAGCGCAGTTCCTGTATTAAATACACTGGTATCTAACACTAAACATAGGCGTAGACCAGATATGGCTCAAATTCAAAGAAGTGGTATTGACAGCAATTGACAGTTTTATACCAAAAAAATTAATAAAAGAAGGTGGTGATCCCCCTTGGTACACAAAACAGGTCAGGACACTGATGCAAAAGCAAAGGAAAAGGCATGCTAAATTTAAACACAAAATTCCCAGGATTGGCGATCCTACACTGAAGCTCGAAATTTAGCGAGGATCACAATGCAAGATGCCTACAATACTTATCACTTTCTCAAAATTTGACTAAAAACCCAAAGAGATTTTGGTCATATGTTAAATATACTAGGGGCAAAACACAAACAATACCCTCACTGTGTGATAGTAATGGTGATCCTGCCGGTGACAGCACAACTAGAGCATAGTTACTAAACATAGCTTTTAGAAACTCATTCACCAAAGAAGACGAAACCAATATTCCAGATTTCGAATTATGGACAGAAGCCGTAATGAGCAACGTAGAAGTAGATATCATTGGAGTAGTGCAGCAACTAAAATCACTTAACAAGAACAAGTCTTCTGGTCCATACTGTATACCTATTAGATTTCTATCTGACTATGCTGAAGCGATAGCTCCTTACTGAACAGCCATATACAACCGCTGTCTCAAAGAAGGATCTATACCAAAAGTTTGGAAAGTTGCACAGGTCACACCTATATTCAAAAAAGGCAGTAGGAGTAACAAACTAAACTACAGGCCTATTTCATGAACGTCATTTTGCAGCAGGGATTTCAAACATAACCTGTATTCAAATATTATGAATTATCTCGAACAGAATGATCTATTGACCCAAGGTCAACACGGATTTAGAAAATATCGTTCATGCGGAACAAAACTAGCTCTTTATTCACACGAAGTGAAGGGTGCTATCAACAAGGGTTCACAAATCAATCCCGTATTTCTTGATTTCCAGTAGGCTTTTGACACCGTACCTCACAAACGGCTTTTAATCAAATTGCGTGGTTATATCGCCCCAGATTTGTGATTGGATAGGGGATTTCCTGTCAGAGAGGACACAGTTCATAGTAATCGATAGTAAGGCATCGACTAAAACTGGTGATATCGGGCGTTCCAAAGGGTAGTGTTATTGGTCCTCTGCTGTTCCTTATTTACATAAACGATTTAGGGGAAAATCTAAGTAGCTCCCTTCGGTTGTTTGCAGATGACACTGTCATTTACCATCTAGTGAAATCATCTGAAGATCAAAACCAACTGCATCACGATCTGAATAAGATATCAGTATGGTGTAGAAATTGGCAATTGACTCTAAATAATGAGAAGTGTGAAGTCGTCCACATGAGTACGAAAAGAAATCCGTTAAACTTTGTTTACAAGATAAATCAATCAAAAGTGAAGACCGAAAACTCCAGAAATTACTTCAGACTTAAACTGGAAAAACTCATAGATAATGTTGTGGGAAAGGTGAACCAGAGACTGCGTTTTATTGACAGAACCCTTAAAAGATGCAACAGAATCACAAAATAAACTTCATACACTATGCTTTTCCGTCCATTTTTGGAGTATTGCCGCCCAGTGTGGGATCCTTATCAGGTGGGTTTCACAGAGGACATCGAAAGTGTCCAGAGAAGGGTGGGTTCATTTCGTATTGTCACAATACAGGGAAGACAGCATTACGGAAATGATACAGGATCTGGGATAGGAATCATTACAATGGCACTTACCGCTGTGACGTGGGCTACTTACGAAACTCCAATCGCCAACATTCTCCTCTGAATGCGAAAATATATTGTTGACTCCCACTTACATAGGTAGAAATGACCATCAGAATAAAATACGGGAAATCAGAGCTCGAACGAAGAGATTCAGGTGTTCTTTCTTCCCACAGGCTATTCGAGAATGGAATGGGAGATAAATAGTATAATGGTGGTTGGATGAACCCTCTGCCAGGCACTTAAATGTGATTTGCAGAGTATCCCATGTAGATGTAGATCATGTCCTGACACTGGACATAATCCTTTAATGCATAATGTGTGTACAGGAATTACCTGAATTATAATGACAATGTATTTTTAACATTGAGACAGTAAACAATTTTTAGAAACAGTTTTGGTATCGTTTGTATTTCTCTAGGCAGTCATAATTACATTTTGTGTCTGATTACAGTTAGTTGTAGCTAAACTTCATTTCAGCTATGTACTTAACTATACCTTCAATATGCTGTCAGCAGATCTACTACTGTCACAACCATTACTGTCTTGCTCAGATTGAACATGTTACTTCCTTCCAGTTAAATGGGGTAGAGTGGTGAAGGAAAATACAGTCAAATTAACTTGTGCAATGTAGCATTTTTTTTATTTGTCACTGCAACACAATACAAATAAACTCTATACTTTTAGTACCTTCAGTTTCGGGAGATTTTATGAAACTATTCTTTGAACATTGTTCTGAAACTGAAATATTATTTGCATTTCAAAAGTTTATTTAAAATAAAAAATCTGTGTCCTCCACATTCCTCATCATCCATCCAATGAAATTTTTCAAGTTCGGATTTTATAATTTTAAGCAGCCTAAACTTTATATTTCTCTTATAAATCAAGTGTACAAAACTGGACTCAAATGCCTGCAAAGAAGTTTTGATCACATTCTTGAACCCAGTAGTTGGAGCTCTGAGCCCAGCTGAAGACCTTCACAAATTGCCAGTTCTGTAACTTTTATTGAAAATAAAGAACTCTCTCTTTTCTTGAAGTTCATTGCTGCAAGTAAGTGTCTCCTTACATCTGCAACACCCATACTTCTCAGTGCATTTATGTGCTAAGCAGCCAGCAAAATATGCTACTGAACACTGGTCAGAAGAAATGTTCTTCTGAGAGGAAGCGTGATTCTCTTAAGCCTCGATGGTACTCCCTTCTCTGTCAACTGAGCAACCAGGAATGTTTTGGATTTCCACGTTTCCAGGACTCTCCAACAGCTGAGGTTCATCATCTTCCAGCTTACAGCTACTCAGTAACACCATGTCAGTTTCACAGTTTGAAGCGTCAGAAGGTTTCATTAATGAATTAATAGTGCTGGTTCGAAACAAGCACCTTAATGTTCTTGCTGTGTGGTTAGCCACCTTTTTGACAGTACACTGCAAATAAATTCTCTAAGACATCTTGGTTCAGCCTGCTAGTCTATAAAAACTGAATTCCAATACTTTGTTCCTCTGCAAAAAACTGAGCAATAGCATTAACAGTCTGTATCAGTCCTGTAATGCATAGTGGTGGTGTGATTTTAACTGTCTTTTTGTCAGTTTTATGTACAGTACTTAACCCTTCTTTTGCCATCTCTATTGTCTCCTTTACTACTGGGCATTGTTCTGATCATGGACTCTTATACAGATTAGAGGAAAATGTTGTCCTGCTATTCAAAGTGTCAAACAAATTGTTCATAAATTCTATAGGGGGTGGTGGGGGGGGGAGGGGGGGACAGTGTACTCAGCTGTGTTGCTTTGCAATTCTTCAGTTGCTATACAAGTTCTGATAGCTGCAGCAACAGAATGGCTGAGGACCTGAACTGCCATTTTCACATTCATTTTCTGAAATGAATCAGATTGTAAATGACTGTTTGTGAGTGTTAACAACATTCTGCTTTTTTGTTCCTCTTGTCAATGTTGTTCGACCTCATAGTGTCTTCAAACAATATTATTGTTGAATGAGAAGTTGCCACTAAGCAAATTGTTTTGTATGCATTTGAATAAATGTGAAACATCATAAATAGCATACATTCACTGACCATTTACATTAAAATACGGTTTTTCTGGTGTAACCAGTAAAACCTTTACCATGCTATGATTACTAGATCCCTGATCACAAACGGCCAATTTTGGTTGAAGATTTGCATTATGCAATAAAATAAGTAGCTCCTGTAAGAGTCCCAATAGATCTGCATCTTTTACTCCTGAATAAGACAAAAAGTATGAAACAGGCAGTTCCCAGCTGTGATATATTCCTCTAATCATAAAAAGAAGTGCATAATTTGCAGGTAGTGGTTTCCTTCCCCTATCACCCAAATCCTCTAGACCCTCTACTAAATCCAGATCTTTTGTATATTCCAGATGTTGCAGTATCGACATCTCATCAAAAGATACTGAACATGCCCATTCTAATGAGGTTTGGTTGGTAGTTTACTCACTATCTAATCTCTTCTTCTACGTGACATTATTTGCTTCGTAACTGAAACTGATCCTGTCTATAATGTTCTTTTCATTTTACTAGTTAGCTTTTTCACAGCAAGAAACAATGTATTAGCAAATGCATAATCTCAATTTTTGCTAACATTTGCGTGGTAAAATTCTCCTTCTGTCGGCCTTCCTGTTCGTGGAACAGATACTAAGTAATAGAAAAGAATGACAGTGAGCTGTAATGAGTTGCTCACTTAAGCCTGGATTCCACTGGAGCAAACACAAACGAACAAGCATTAGTGAAAGAGAATTCTCTCCTGCACGGTGGGCGTGCGCGACAAAATATTTGTTCATATTCATTATGTATTCACTTGTGTTCACTAGTGTTCAGTTGGTTGGCGGTCTTATAGCAAAGCATCAAAAAAGCTGACTTCATCTCCGGTTCGGTAGAGAGAGGATTCATCTACAGTTTTGTGTGCGAACTGCCTTATGTTTACTTTCGGTAATTAATGCTTTACTTCTAAATTTTCTCTTGCAGTGTAATTAGGATACAGTTGAAAGCAAAACCAACTTAATTGTGTGAATAGTTTTGGAATAATGCTAAAAGATGTTGGAGCTGCAATTCAGTCTAAAGTGCACTACCTAGAAGCATTTAAGGATAACGTGCAAATTCAGACACCTACTTACTTATTTTCTTACTCCATTGTACTTCTTTCATCAAAAACAGCAGGCAAAATAAATATCACCTCAATATCAAAGATTTACATTGGTGTGTGTTACCGTGCAAAACCTATGTAAGGATTAATAGAAGTAAACTTAAAAAGAGAGAGAGAGAGAGAGAGAGAAGAAAAAGACATAGCATTAGTAGAGTTGGCAAGTTATGGTCTTTCTTGTGTGTTCTCCCAACCCTCCAGTGTGAAGGCTTGTTCACAAACTATTCCTAGTGAAAACTGGCAAACTGTCTAAATGATTGTTCGCTTGTGCTAGTTTCCATTTCCTAAGGTGTAAACCAGTTTTTATACTGCTTCACTTATGTTCGCTCTAGTGTACACCAGGCTTTAGAACACTGAAATATTAAGAGGATTTTCCTTGATTGGGGACTACAGTCATAATATAATTTTTATATTGAGGAATTTCCGCAATTTGTCTGCTTTAAGGTTTTATTGTTCATTCTTTTCACTATTGCAATTTCAGTTGTAAAGCGCGCGCGCGTGCACACACACACACACACACACACACACACACACACACACACACTCAAGGGGAAGTCAGGGGGGGGGGGGGGGGGCGATGAGTAATGAATAAGAGCTGAGGATGGCAGAGGGGGAGAGATTACTGTAGGTTTAGGGCAGGGGGATGGCATTTGGAGAGGATGTTTTGGAGGGTAAGTTCCCATCTTTGTAGCTCTGAGGGACTGATGCTAGGTGGGAGTAACCAGATGTCATGCATGGTGTAACATATGCCAACATCTCTATTGTCATGTTGGAGGGCATGTGCTCCCACAGAATATTGATTGACCTCAGGTGGTCAGTTTGTCTGTGACCATTCATGCATTCAACCAATTTGTTGGTGGCCGTACCAATATAAAAACTTGTGCAGTGGACACACGTTTGTTGGTAGATGATGTGTTGTTTCACATGTAGCCCCCTTCCTTGAATGGTGTAAATTTTTCCTGTGGTGGGGCCGGAGTAGATGTTTGTGGGAGGGTACACGAAATAGGATCTGCAGCAGAGTCAGTTACAGGGGAAGGAACCGTTAGGTAGGTAGGGTGCTTTTGGGGTGTTGTAAGGTATAATGAGGATGTTGCAGTGGTTGGCAGGACAGCAAAAGGGAGGAATGGACTGCCTGTGAGATCTGCTTGTGTAAAAGGTATGTAGGGTAGTTGCAGGAGAGGTTGGCAGGTTATTAATGTATGTGGTGAAGGATTCATTGTTGGAGAATATATGTTTGCCAGGGAAGCGTAGGTTGTAGGAAAGGGATCATTTGATATGGACGGGATGGCAGCTATCACAGTGGAGGTACTGTTGTTTGTGAGTTTAATATACACTGAAGAGTGAATGTGGGACTCAAAAAGGTGAATGTCAACAGCAAGGAAGGTGGGTTGAGTTCTAGAGAAGAACCAGAGAACCATCCTTGCTGCCCCATCCTAAAAACCGCAACAGAACATATCTCAGCTCTGGTAGACCATCACCTCCAACCCATAACTACAGGCTCTCATCCTACACTAACCACTTTCTGGAATGTCTCAAATCCATCCTTATCCTCCCCCCACCAGAAATCTTCCTTGTCACCATAGATTCTACATCTCTCTACACCAATGTACCCCACACCCATGGTCTTTCAGCCCTAGAACACTACGTTTCCCAACACTCACCTGAAAGCCTTCCAATACTTCATTCCCTGTCACACTTGACATTTTAATCCTCACAACAATTACTTCACATTTGAGGACCAGACCTACAAACAAATCATTGGGCCAGGTATGGGAAACAGGATGGCCCATTACTATGCCAACCTCTTCATGGGACACATGGAAGAGGCATTGCTTAAAACACAGCAGCTGCACCTCTTGGCTTGATAAAGATTCATTGATGACATCTTTGTTGTTTGGACTCGTGGTGAAGGAACTTTTCTGAACTTCCTTCAAGACCTCAACTCTTTCTCTAACCTGAAATTCACCTGATCCTTCTCCAGAACTCAAGCCACCTTCCTAGATGTTGACCTTTAACTTGTTGACTACCACATCCAAACTTCGGTACATATGAAACCCACAAACAACAGTACCTCCACTTTGATAGATGCCATCACTTCCATGTCAAGTAATCCCTTCCCTACAACCTATTGGTGGTACAGAACCGAGGTAAGTTCTGGCCAACCACTATATCTCTTTTGATTAACTTCTGTCCAATAAGAACAACAGTTTCTCCACAGTTTGTTGATGACATTGTACTTAGAAGGCTCTGTGGGTCTTGATGAACAACATACATTAGAAATCAAAGTCTGCCAGATTTACTTCTCTAACAGAATGACACTTCAACAGAGCTTCAAATGAAAGTGTACAAATAAAAGACAATTTTGATAAGTATTTCTTGAAACCATGATTTTTAACAATGTTTCATAAAATATTGAAAATTAGGAATAAACAAGAAATGTACATTTTTCAATAAGAAGTGGTTATTTCATATGTATGGTTATATATTTGATTAATTTTAAATTTAAATGGTTTATGTTTTTGTACACAATGAAGGAAATAAAATAAAAACAAGAAACAGTAGGATTCCAACCACTGACCCTAAAATTTTATTGAATATCAATTGACAGTGCTGCCAATGAGCCATGACGTCAGACTGGGTGTTTGTTTTCGGAACCTTTAATTACATGTAAAAAGAGACAAAGTTAAATGCTATTTAAGTTTTCAACTTAAAGTTCCATATATTAATACAAAAATCTGATACACACGTAGTCTCCTTGTTAGATTTTGGCGAATATGGAACACATACTTGGTTGTTGCTCAGATAGCAGTGGTTTAAAATGCTGATATGCCAATAGTGTAGTACATTGTAATTTATGCAGTCATAACTTAATCACGTACATTTGACAATTAATTCTTTATTACAGGACGAGAATATGGGCCTTACAATTACAAATATTTGCTTGCAACATGTGGTGTGGATTCACTCATAAAATTATGGCATATCACTATAAATAGTTATGAAAAAACTGAAGACTGTAGTCTGTGGAAACAATTTGCTGGTCATGGTGGAGTCATCACTTGTGTTTGTTTTGCACCTCCTGCTGGTGAAGTACTTGGTTCCACAGCAAGTGACAAAACAGCTCGTCTTTGGAATGTGGTAAGCAGAACTATTCCTCATAACTAATTCTTTTTTATATTTGAATAATGGTATGATTCAGGCTGGAGATTGTAGACTTTTCCTGATCAATTTACTAATACTTAATTAATAATAATAATAATCTAAGGTTGTGATCATTTTGCAACAGGCATATCTGCCATGAGGCTGTCCAGAATTCCATTATCTATCTTGAGCTATTTACTCAGGTGTACTTTAGCATATTATGCCACACTCTGCAACACGTCTCTCAGGAGCTTCACAGGCATACTCAGGATAAAGATGGCATGAATTAAATGGCTTGCATGTTCAGTATACTTTAAAAGGGATATTTCAATGATAATGCTGGTAAAAAAAAACTTTTTTGTGTTGGGGGTGGGGAGTGCTTAAAGCATAAACAATGTCTAAAGAATTTTGTTAAATGCATTTATCTGTACCATAAAAATGTGGAACATATCTCTCCACTACCTTGGTATAATACTGTTTCCCTGTGTGTAACTGATAATGTTCCTAGATTGGCTTGCTCATTACATCATGTGTGTTGTAGTTGTCAATTAGCAGTATGCTTTGTACATGAAAGGTTTTCCTCAAGCCCATAGCTCATACCTATCTGTCCGAATTCTTCTGAGAACATCTGTTTGGTGCATGTCATTGATCCCCATTAGAGTGCTCTATAAATCATGACAATACAGCACAGCAGTGGGTATTTGTCAGTAGAAGGCTTCACTTGAGCTCCCAATGTACAGTCCAAAACAATCAGCTTTCTTCAGTCATGGATGGGATCTCAGATCCTGTTTTTCTATTTTACTAAAAGCATATTGTGGTGTGTGTGTGTGGGGGGGGGGGGGGGGGGGGCACGCACACAAGGTAGGTCAATTACATTTCTCTGAACCCATAGTGGCATTGATATCCCAGGAAGAAATTCACTTACAGTGTGACCAAATAGGCTACTGAAGAGGATTTGTCAGAATTGAAGGTAGTGTATTCTGACTTCCATCATTAGAAAATATAATATATCATAACTACAACAATAATATATGTATCATTTAAGACTCTACAACTGTGTGGATGTTTTCATAAAGTATAGTTTGCACATCTTTAGGGTGCGATCTGCTTTAATAGGAAAATGATGCCAAACATTTTATTTATTTTTTTTTAATTTGAAAATGTTTCCTAGCATACTGTATGTATTAGTGACGTGTATTTTAAAATACAAGATGTAACAAACAAATTTCTTAAACTAAGTACTCTTCATAAACATCAACAAACTTGCGTTATTTGATGTAAATGAGCACCTGATGATGGCAGCTAAACAGCTGAAACTGGTTGTGCAAAAATAAAAACTTTACAAAAATGTGATCTTTGGCATCCTTTTTCTACGTATTTGTTTTCATAAAGAACATCCTGCTGAGAATCTACTTGGTCTTTTCCTGTTCTGCACTGAGCAACTAGAATGACTTCCCAATACATTCTTAAATAAGCTTCACCGCCTTATTGCAGTTTTGATACCACCTAATCAGTGGTGCACATTTTAATATGGTGCCATAATTTCACCACATGAAGGTGAAATCTGAAGCTAGCTGGCCTGTTCCCCTACTTTAGCCAATCAGATTGAAGCCCTGAACATAGTTTTACATTTATTCTGCAATGCAGTTTGTACAGCATTATGTGTCTTTGAGCTCTGCTACTCCACAGTATTGCAATGACTTCCGTTTTCACTTCAATTCAGTCAGCATTTCTCTATATCTGCCATTCTGTCAGTTATCAACTCATTCTACTTCACTTTCGACAATCCCAGGAAGAACTTTCATATATTTTAACTGTACTCAGTGTAATGGTGATAAAGGTCAGTTTAGCTACTCCTGGACATTCTTTGATGTCATATGGCAACATGTGTGGAAATTACATTGGTTCATGGTGTGATTATGTTATAAGATCAATTCTTTGTTTAAATTTACAAAATAATTTAGAGGAAGACAATAAAACCAAATAGCCGAAACCATAATATATTTCATTGCATCATTGAGGAGGAAAGGCTTTAAACAACAAAAATACAATTAGCACTAAAACCAGTGAAGGATGGTATCGTGAAAAATAGCTGCAGCAGCTACTTGTTCCTGTTGCAAACTGCATAGGGAAGTCATTGAACAGACTACGAACTGCTGCATAATGTAGTTGAAGCATAGAAATGTGTCAGTCACTACCAGAGTTGTTTCAGGAATGTATTGCTCTACCCTGCATATTCTGACCCTACTGCAGGTGTATCTATAGTAAAATTACTTAAACAAGTAGCACTTCATAGGCAGATTATTTGACATTTAGAAACTCTGATGCTACATGGATGGGTAATACACTGCTGGTCATCCCAAATGCAGCACCTAGAAGAACTGGAGATACAAGTGTCAAATTTATTTGATAGGTATCAAAATGGACAAAGATTGCACAATTGAAAATACAGCTCCATGTGAAGTGAGAAAGTTTATGAAATTGGTATTTAAGTGTTGCCACCATTGCTGCTTAAAACCACTGCTACATGGCTCGGCGTTAAATTAAATACATTCTGGATGTGTTTTTGTAGTATAGTAGTCCATTTTGCAAAGTCTATCTTATGCAGCAATGTGGAGTACATCCCGTGGACGAGATAGTTTCAAAAGGTGAGAGGTCTCGAGAAGAATGAGGTGTCCAATACAGCAGTTTAATCCGACAGATGACAAAGTACTTTCAAACAGAATCCTGTTTCAATGTAGCTGTCAATAAGTTGTAAAGATATGGAAGGACTACAGGCTCTGACACATCAGAGTTGTAATGCTGGCTAGTTAGTGCATTGGCAATGTGTACTTGGGGAGCACAGGTGTGGAATCAGATACCACCCAAAACCATATTACCAGATGCAGGACCAGTAGGGCAACAGCTCACAGCCTCTCAACACTGTCTGCACTATCACAAAGGTGGTATTTGAGTCTGGAGGTGATGCATGGAACTCCGATGAATGGAACTCGTTGAACTCCCAACCTCAAACTGCCCGGCTCAGTTTTTGATAGCATTCTATAAACTGTAGTGAAGTTCACTCTGTATAGTAAAGGTTATGCAGATTTTTACCATTTTAAGTGCCAGGTGGAACTGGTAATTTTATGGGAAGTAGATATTTTTGACGGAATTTCATTTATCATCATAAATTAGACAGCAAGCCTTTAACCGACATTTCATTATTTATGTATTAAAACTACACAAGTTCCTTTCTTTCTGTATTTTTCTATGTTCTGCACAACAATATTTGAGAAGTTATTGGCATTCATAAAACATCACAAAAAATACTTAGATAAATATTTTCATTTTCATAAATGCTTGAAACGCACCATGCAAAGCATGAAACACTACTAGTGGCTTTTACAAAAGCCAAGCTGACAATCGGTGCGGTGGCTGATGGAATACTATACTCCCATCAGCCACCGCGTCGTAAGTCAATTAGGCGCATACTGCAAATAACGTCATGCAAAATATACATTTTAATAAAGGCCCCTACACATGATCAGATTTATTCACCAACCAAATTTGCAGCAGCCTACACAGGTTCCAACCAACTGCACGCAGCAATTGCAGCACCTCTGTGGTGTCTTTTCTCTAACTGTTTTTGTGTGTTCTCTGTGAAGACAGTAGATAATCGCAGGCAGGTAGTTGGTTGGGTAACGCTACACTCGCACAATTTGTTTCGTGGAGTTGGGGGGGGGGGGGGGCACCATCAGATGTCAGATGGCCAGGTCCAATCAACCAAAGTGATTGCAAAGTGTCAAGGAACTTACCGCATAACGTTTATAAACACTACTTCAAGGCGAAAGACATGCCAGCATTAATGTATGTCAATTACATCATTTTTCTTCACGAACATGGTTTCAAAAAGCATAAAACACTTGAAAATTGTAAACATGTTAATGCAATATTACGAACCTTGGGGGGGGGGGGGGAGAGACACGGCACGCTCTCCCCAGACAGGCCGACGAAAACACAGAGAGAGAGAGAGAGAGAGAGAGAGAGAGAGAGAGAGAGAGAGAGATGGTGAGGAAGTGCCAGAGGAAAAGTATCGCAGCATTAGCATAATTAACTTTTACTTACGGGTTGTATGTAATTGAGAGTTTAAAAGTACAATGTCTCTGTAATTAACGTGTCGTAATTTGACTTTTTGTGTTATGCTTTCAGTTACTTGCTTCTTGCCCTTTTTTGTCAGTAATTTACGATAAAAACAAATAAAAGTTGTTTATTGTTTTGTGATTGCTTGAGAGACAAATGAGCTATTGTATATGTTTCTCTCATATGCAAAAAAAAGGATTTAATTATGTGAAACAACTGTAAATTTATAGGGCTGCGTTCTGGCTGGCACATTCAGTCGTTTCTGGTATACAGTTTGTGTCTCCCGATTCTTTTCCTAGACACTAAGAGATAGTACTGCCACCCATTATAAATAGTTTTATTTGAAGCTACAAGTTTTGATTTTCCATTTATTGGAGCAAATTAGAAATTTCAGTGGCATTCATAGGATTTTCATTGTAGTAGAAATTCTTCTTGAAACATATTCAAGTGTAATTTTCAGAATGAAATGTTTATCTGCAGTGGAGTGTGCGCTAATATGTAACATCCTGGCACATTAAAATTGCGTACCGGGATAGCTCAGACATTAGAGCGCTTGTCCGCGAAAGGCACAGGTTGCAGATTCGAATCCCATCTTTGACAGACAATTTTAATCTGACAGGACGTTTAAAGTGTAATGTTGTTGATCGCAAAAGCTTTCTTGAAAACGTATCTGGTTTTGCGTAGCAACTTTACAAAGTATGAAGAAGAAATTGATTCACTACAATGGAAACACAGGAAATCTGATTTTAGGTTTTGTGAGAATATCAACCTTAGCGCGAGATATTTACTGGCTATTTGTTTCTGACCCATAAATGGGCGACCTTTTAGGGTACGCTATTTTCCCAATTTCTGCATTGTTTGGTAATGACACAGCTACCCCAAATACTGTACTGTTCATCTACAGTAAGTTGACGATTCGTGCGCTGGTTGTTGACAACGGCAGGAGGTGTGTACCATGGCTGCCGGGAGTTGAAGAGCACTGAACGGAAGGCAGCGTCACAATGTTGAAAATGCTATCCTTAACAATGTGTGCAGCATAACGTTGATAGCGATCTGAAATAAATGAATGTCATGCAACTAGTGCAGATGTTTTCTGATGATGCCATCACCAGGCAAAATCATCTCCACTTATCAAATCAATATACTTCCATCTAATTATTAATGCACTACTAGTTTCGGTGCACTATGGTGTCATTCTCAAGTTTCTATGACTACGAAAAATATTACAATGATTCAACCACATTAAACAGTGAAAAGTTTAATAACTTAACACAAGGTAAAAAAAAAAAAAAAAAAATAGTATCAGAATACTACGAGGTATGTCTACAAAGTAAGTTCCAGTTGGTTATATAAACGAAACGTGAACAGATACAGAAAAAATATTTATTGTATAAAAATCTGCAACTGTTCAACTACTTTTCTACATAACTTCTGAAATTTTGTAGGCACTTGTCATTGCGTGGGACAAGTTTTTGTGAGGCTTCTTCGTAGAAGGTTGCTGCCAGTGTATTCAACCATGTGGCAAACATGTTCTTTCAGCTCATCATCATTGAAGTGTTGACCACCAAGGACAGACTTTAGGTGTAAGAAGAGATGAAAGGTGTCTTCTTCTTCCCTTCACGTTGCCGCCTGACGTCACAAGGCGAATGTGATCAAATAACTCTTACGGGAATTTCACTGGGACGTGTTTGATCATCCTCCGTACAGTCTCGCTCCTAGCAACTTTCTTCGTACACCTAAAACCTGTCTGTGGTGGTCAACACTTCAGCGATGATGACGAGCTGAAAGAACATGTTACCACATGGTTGAATACACAGGCGGCAACCTTCTACGAAGAAGGCATACAAAGACTTCTGCCACGCTATGACAAATGCCTACAAAATTTCGGAAGCTATCTAGAAAAGTAGTTTAATAGTTGTATATTTTTTTACAATAAATATTTTTTCTGTGTCTGTACACGTTTGTTTTATATAACTAAACGGAACTTACTTTGTGGACATACCTCGTATATTTACCAAAATGTTGATCAAACCATGTGCGCAGCAGGGGAATGGCCCTGTGATGCGGGAGGCAACGTCGCAGAGTATGTGGCCACTCTGACCAGTTGTTAGAGTCTTCCCTTTGGCATGGGTGTGTGTGTTGTCATTAGTTTAAGTAATTTGTAAAACAAGCTGCCGATGACCTTAGCAGTTTGTCCCTTCGGACTACAAACATTTGAACACTTTTTTAAACCATATGCTCTAGGTTTTAGCACAATTACCATTACGTCATTTCGCACAATTTATATCATACTCCTGTGGGCATCAACGTACAACACTGTTATTTTTTGACCATATTGTGCAATTGTTTGAATTTTCAAGTGGTCAGTCTTATTCAGTCTTATAGTCCAATTAGTCCAAAGTTGTAAATACATAGAGAAACCTAGGTGTATGCCAACTTCACATGGCTTCCTCTGTATAAGGATTCGCATATACATATCTCGTGAAGCTCAGACACCATTTGCATATGAATTAAATTCAGAGCCTGAATGCCCCGTGTTCAGCTGTTGGCAAGTGTTTCATCCTTTATGACACAAGTGTGCCCACAGCTGAACACAGGGCATTCAGGCTGTATATTCTCCGTTTTATTTTATTTTTTATTTTTTGGGGTAAATTAAAAAAGTTTACACTGTTTAATGTGATTGAATCATAGTAATATTTTTGTGAATGTAGATGTTTAAAAATAACGCCATAGTGTGCAGAAACTATTAGTGTCTTGGTAATTAGATGAAGTATATTAATATATACATGTGGTGTCTGTTCCAAAAGAACAGACATCACTTCTGATCCTGCAGTTCTTATTCTTTCATATTCACGGAATATATTACATCAACTGCGAATGGGCAAAACTGAAAATGTTTACCCAGTAGGGATTCGAACCTGGGTCTCCTGCTTTCTAGGCAGTTGCGCTGGCCCCTACACAACTAGGGACACAGTGATAACCGCACCTGCAAGGACTACCTAAGCACACCTCCTGTCAGATACAAATTCCCAGCTTCATCCTGCCCACAGTACTCAAACTCGTAGTTATGAAACTATTGTTTGGCCAGTGCCTAAGTATTGTTTGCCATTGTCAGATCCTGAATCAGGTAGGGTAGATAGAGAACAGAGAGAAGATCCAATGGAGAGCAGCACACTCTGTTATTGGTTCATGTTGTAATCAGAAAAGCATCACAGAGATTATAAGAAAACTCCAGTGCCAGACACTGCAAGAGAGACATGCGAATCACAGTACTAGCTTCTGTCAAAGGTTCCAAGAACATACATTTCCTGAAGAGTCAACAAATATATTGCTTACTCCTACATATATCTCACAAAACAACCACCAAGATAAAATTAGAGACAGAAGTTTACTGCCAGTCACTTTTCCCACGAACCGTACATGAATGGAACATGAGTAGGAAGTGAAAGTGGTACAAAAAGTACTCTCCGCCACACATCGTGAAGTGGCTTGTGAAGTCTGGATGTAGATGTAGACATAGAAGTGAAAGGATCTGTAGCCTACACATTGCAGTCTCTCCACCAACTCTGTATTGTAGGTCCACAGTCAATCCTGTCAACTACGCTGCAGAAAGTGAGCTGTGCCTAGCAAACAAGTTTGGCAACTTCTACCATTGCAGATAGCTTCTTGAAACTGGATAGAATCTCTAAAATATAATGAGGGCAGTTTACAACTCACTGCAAAGACGTAACATCGAGCTGTGACAGCGACATAAAAAAGACCCACACACACACACACACACACACACACACACACACACACACTTAAGGTATCGACCATGGCCTTCTTCTGAATAAAGACCATTCACACAGGCACATTTCAGTCACACAACCATCATCTCTAACTGCAGCACTTCGAAGTGTGGCAGCCAGAGATGATGGTTGTGTGACTGTGGAGTTTGTCTGTGTGAATGTTTTTTATTCTGAAGAAGGCCATGGCCAATAGCTTAAGTGTTGTATGCGTGTATCTTTTTTATGCCACTGTCGCATCTTGATGTTATGTCTTTGCGGTGAGTTGTAAACTTTCCTTATTATATTATTGAATTCCAACCTGGAGTTTCCATTATTGGATATAAGCTCTGCTGTTCAAAAGCAACACACATTTTTCACTCGAAAGAACCCATTCCACATCTGGAATGATGCCCCCTCCCCAAGTAAGCAAATGGTGTACACACTGGATTTCTTCTCCTCCCTAACAGCCAATCCCTAAGTGGTCCCATTACACACCTAAAATTTGAGCTCTCAACTACAAGAAGATGCACCCTCTGTGACTGTCTGGATCGTGCAGGCTGAGGTGGTGACCTTGGGATAAGTGACACCATTCAGGTCTGAAACATTGTTTATCATAGATAGCATCTCAGATCTGTTGTTAACATGAATGGGGAGGCCTCACAATCAGTCCACTGTGATGTCTTCCACTGCCTTTCTCACTTTTAGGTAACCTCCCACTTGACCACAGGTGAGGTGTCAACCTCAATGTGAGCAATATCTGGACTGGTCATGCCACAGGCCAAACAGTGGACTCGTGGTCCACAACAGCAGTGACCATCTACTGCAGCCTCAAGCTGTGTAACCAAAGCTAACACCGCTTGAAGCTAGGAGTGCAGTGTCACCAGTTCAGCTTGCATCTGTACACAAAAGTAGTCCCTATCCATTGTAAACATGGTGGACAGTGCCACAGACAAAGAAACAATTATACAAATTTGAAGTCTTGCTCTACAGTAGAGAACTAACAGAAAAGTGAGAACTACATCAAGAATTTAGACCAACATGGTGAATTCAAAAAAGCTGACTATGAACTTATACAAGTGAAACTAAATAAAACGACTGTCACAGTAAAGGTGGTGCACATACACAGCTATTCTACACACTTTTAAAAACACAAGAATAGACCTAATAATTGAAAATAAATGCAATGAACTTAAGAACTAAATTGCAGAGCACAGACTTAAATCACTTGTACTTAGCTTTTGTACTCTGCTCGTGCTGATGGCTGATAGCACTAACACTCAAAAAGGGGGGGGGGGGGACTGTACTTATAAAGGCAGTGCAAATACACAGTTATTAAACTATACAGGTGTCATGGACATAGATGCATTGCTGTAAAAGTTGGCTGCAGTATGACTAGTTACCAAAAATGTGCAACTGTGAGTGGTAGGCACATAAAAATACATTTTTGTAAAGTATAATACATTGATTCATTGATAAATTGTTGGAACATTCACCCCAAAGTTCAGCAAAAATATGACTTGCATCATTATTCGGACCTAAGTAATTACACACAAATGGTTATTTTTAAAATGAAGAATTGCAATTCATATCTGGAAGTAATAGGTTCAAAAGACAGATCACGGCCTGCTGAATTCAATATATTTTTATTCTATGTATAATTCTGAATCTTTAGTGAATAGTTATTGTATTTTAACATCAGGGTGTGATCAACATTGTCACTTAGTATATTGTAATTTTATGATTAGTAAGGATACTGAAGGATTAACAACTTTCTTTCTTTCTTACAGTATACTGGAGAATGCCTTCATGTGTTAGAAAATCATAACAGCATGGTTACAACTTGTGCTTTTTCTGCAGATGCTGATCTCTTCGCTACAGGTATTTATTTTACATTCAGTGGTAAAATTTATTGTATAATTGTTAGGAATACACATTGATGCCACTAATTCACAATGTGACATTACTGTTCAGAGTTACTGACATGTGTTGCATATCATGCTCTTGTTTACTCTTATTCTTTGCATGCTAATTTTTATGTACAGGTTGTACTTTAGTTCTCTTTAGATATTTTGAAGATTTGTCATAGGCATCAAGATGTTTCAATTTAGTGTAGGAACTCGTGTCCAGAAATGTACTGTTTCCTTGTTGCACACAAAATACTGCAACACAGGTTGCTCTCTGACCCTACTGCTTATCGTTTAGGTCCAATTACAAGGAGAACTCAGTGTGACCCCTCAGGGGCTCAGCATTAATTTGCTGAGTACAGGTTTGTGAACCTGGGATCCCGAGCTGTGGGCTGTGTCGCGCCAACAATCCGCTACACCGTAAGCTCTATGCCTGCTTAAACAACCATCGTTCAGTGTGATGATGGAACATTGAGAGCCCAGGGATCTTGACTTAATTGCCCGGGTCGCGAGGACGGTACAAACCTCTATATTAAAAAAAAAAAAAAAAAAAAAACCCTCAATCTCAAGGTTTTCTACGTGCCGAAGAGATACATGGCTGTTGAGGTTGAACAGTCACTAGCGAGCAACCTCTGAGGAACCTGCCACACCTCAGTTGTATAAGGCTTACCCAGGCAAGCGGGGCTCTGCCTGGGTGGACCTTTATTTCCCTAGCTGCTCGTGGGAACACCATGAAAAGGCCACAGACTAACGCTGGTAGTCATGTAACCACCGTCTCTAAGAAAGGCAAAGTAGACTTCAATGCTGAGAATTATGACCCCCAAACGTTCCCTTCCTTGGCCATGCCATGGGAGGAATGTAGGGCTCGAAGCACAGGACAACAATATGCTCCAAGGTATTTAATGTGCACCAGGACAGATGGTGTATCCTTTATGAATACAAAGCCTCTCTTTCTTTGTCAAGAACTTGGAAGACAAGTTTGGAGAAGTAGATAGCATGTTGAAGATGCGATCGGGATCACTTTTAATAACGATATCATCCCCAGTACAGTCACGGGCATTCCTTGCCTGTGACAAGCTGGGTGATGTTCCCGTTACTATCACCCCACACAAAAGCCTGAACATGGTACACGGTATAATTTTTCATAGGGACCTCCTTTTGCAGTTGGATGACGAACTCCGCAAGAACTTGGAGCAGCGAGGAGTCCACTTTATACGGCTAGTCCATAGGGGTCCGAAGGAAAACAGGGTCGCCACCGGTGCATTCATCTTGGCCTTCAAGGGCGACTCATTGCCTGAGAAGGTCAAGGTGATGATTTACCGTTGTGACGTGATGCCCTACGTTCCTCCCCCTATGCGCTGTTTTAAATTCTGGAGGTTTGAGCACATGTCCTCCAGGTGTACCGCCAACTCAACCTGTCAGGACTGTGGCCGTGTATCACACCCAGACCTCTTGTACACCTCCTCCCATTTGTGTCAACTGTGGACAGCAACATCCACCTTGCTCGCTTACTTGCTCTGTACTGCACAAAGAAAGGAAGATCATGCAATACAAAACCATGGATCAGATGTCTTATTCCGAGGCTTAGAGGAAATACGAAAAACTCCACCAGTCAGCATCAAAACGTCCTATGTGGCAGCCACAACACCATTTCAGCAGACTAGTTTGCCACCTGTTCAGTCAGTCATAGTGGGCCCTCAAGCCCAACCGTCACCATCTGCCCCCTTGGTGGTAGAGGGCACATCTCACTCTGTTGCTTCCGAAGCCCCTGCTTTGGAAGCAAAAACCCCCAACCAACGGGGACATCAGTCCCCACACGTGAGCCAGAGCTGCCTGCTCTGGCTCCTCTCGCGAGGAAGGGATCGCTTGAATCCCTTTCTCCCTCAGTTTCTCCCACTGGCACAGTGGACGCCAGTGAGTGGCACAAAGTGCCTCCCAAAGCTGGTTGAAGGGCCTCAATGGCAACGTCAGTCCCTGAGACTGAGTCAGCCAAGCCCTCCCAGCGCAAGAAGCCGAAGGATCAGCGAGAAAATCAGAAGTAAAGTAAAACTAAAGAATCACAGGTCGCTACCATGGCACAACAACAAAAGTCTGCTTCTGAGGACGTGGTGGAGATCCTCGCATCCCCTGAAGACTTGGCAATTGCCAAGACTTTTGAAGCAATGGATGTCAAGGCTCTGCCTCCTCAGTCAGTGATTGCAGATAGTCCTATGGACTCTCCTCTACCATCTTTAGAAATATGCCCTATAAGTCGGAAGATAGTGTGGTGCTGCAATAGAACTGTGGCGGTTTCTTCCGCCACTTGACCGAGCTACAGCAGTTGCTGTGTCACTACCTCCCCTCTCTGTGTAGCCCTACAGGAAACCAGGTTTCCTGCCGAGCGGACTCCTGCCCTTCGTCGGTGTAGGGCCTACTATAAAAACTGCACAGCATACGATAGGGTATCCGGAGGTGCCTGTCTATACATTCTTGCCACTGTCTCCAGTTCATCAGTGCCACTTAACACAGTGCTCGAGGCAGTGGCTGTAATAATTCAGGCACGGCAGGACATTACCGTCTGCTCAATCTACCTTCCTCCGGACAAGGCAGTGTCTACTGCAGACCTTGTGAATTTGATAGCACAACGTCCTCCACCATTCCTCCTTGGGGGGATTTCAATGCCCACAACCCCTTGTGGGGTGGCTCTCAGGTCTCAAGTCACGGTAGGGACATCGAAGCTCTAATAGCACAGCTGGACTGCTGCCTTCTCAATACTGGTGTCCCCACACGTTTCACTATTGATCTTTCTCTCTCTAGCCCAAGCCTTCTACCACAGCTAAATTGGAGGGTCCATGATTACCTATGTGGTAGCGACCACTTCCCCATCAATATACTTCTCTAGTTTCAACCTGCGGATCGCTTGCCCTGTTGGTCTCTGTGTAGGGCTGACTGGCCTGCTTACATATTGGCTGCTACTGTCACTTCCCTGAGCCCGGATGAGGCAACTGTTCCTTCCACCGCTGGTTCCGTTTGGCACAAATTGGTCCCGTGGTGGTCCCCAGAGATTGCTGAGGCCATTAGGGAACATCGTCGGACACTCCAGCGCCACCCTTGTATAGAGCAACTGATCGCTTTCAAACGGCTCAGGCACAAGCTCAGAGGCTGATACGCCAGAGTAAGCAGGACTGTTGGGAGAGATATGTTGCTCCCATCGGTTCTCGCGCTGCCCCATCTCAGGTGAGAGATCTGTAGGTTGTTCAGCCAACTTGCTGAATTTGAGCAATGCAACAGGGTCCAGGAATAGGTGGACCATATTATCCAAGTGATCCATTGTGTTGCTGAAGCATCCATTCCCCAGTCCACGGGTCAATTACAACGGCACCCTGTCCCTGGTGGACTGAAGAATGCCACACTGCAGTATGAGCAAGATGAGTAGATCTGCGAAAATTGAAGTGCCGGCCCAGTGCAGAGAATCTTGCAGCCTTTCAGTTAGCGAGGGCAAAATGCTGCAAAGTCATAAGAGAGTAAGAAGAGATCATGGCAGCACTTCCTGAATTCCGTCAAACGTTCCACATCTAGCTCTAAAGTATGGTAGACCGTGAGGAGGATATCTGGAAGAGGAGGCGGTGCCCTGTAGCAGCTGTAATGCCGAATGGCACTCTCCATACAGATGCACAAGACATAGCACAGACTATGGCGGAGTACTTCACCACTCTTACTTCCACTGGCCAGCAGGATCCTGCTTTCCAGCGCCACAGAATGGGTGCTGAAGAGGACAGTTTGGACTTCAGGTCCACCGCTCCAGAAGACTATAATTGCCCTTTCTCCATGTGGGAGCTAGATTCTATGCTGTCTGCAGCTTCTTATACGTGCCCTGGACAAGATAGGATACATTACAGTATGCTGCAGCACCTTACAGAACGGAACAGAGAAATTCTCCTCTCACTTTTCAATGTCGTTTGGGCTTCAGGTCATTTTCCCGACCCATGGCATGAAGTAGTTTTAGTTCCTATTTTAAAACCAGGGGAGGACTGTAAGAGTCAGAGTAGTTATCGTAGCATAGCCCTCACCAGCTGTGTGGAAAAGACCTTAGATCTTACGGTCAACCACCACCTTGTCTGGATGTTAAAATCCAGGCAACTCCTTATTTGTTTTTAGTGAGGGGTTCAGGAAATACTGGTCCACCTTCAATAACCGGGCCTTTCTGGAAGTGGCTATGCAGCAGGCTTTCCTGCACTGGCAGCACCTTTTGGGCATTTTTATTATATCGAATGAGCCTACGATACTACTTGGAGGTATCTTATCCTCAGGCATCTTCACGAATGGGGATTTCGTGGTCGTCTTCCCAGTTTTATTATGTCTTTCCTTTCTCCATGTCTTCTCAGATCGTTTTGAGCAAGAAAATGGTGTCCCTCAGGGTAGTGTTTTAAGTGTAACTTTGTTTGCTATAGCAATTGACAGTCTTATGTCCATTGTTAAAAGTCCTATCCAGTGTTTGTTATTCGTTGATGACTTCTTGAATGCTTGCTGTTCTTCTAGCCTTGCTACGACAACTCGTCAGTTGCAACTCACTCTTCGATGATTGGATGACTGGGTGAAGAAGAGCGGTTTTAAATTTTTAACCGAGATGTCTGTGTGTGTTCTTTTTAACCATTGCTGTTCTATTTTAAATGTAACTGAACTGAAGATGTGGGACACTGTTCTTCATTTTAAAGAAACAGTGAGGTTTCTGGGCCTGATTTTTTTACTCAAAAGTCACATGGTTGTCTCACCTCAAGGACCTAAAGAAATGGTCCTCAAAGCACTGAGTATTTTAAAATGTCTCAGCCCCGATTCTTGGGGTGCAAATAGACCTTGTCTGCTTCGATTTTATCTGGCCTTCGTGCAGTCTCACCTTGATTATGGATGGACGGTGTATGGTTCTGCCAGACCCTCTTATTTGAAGATGTTAGACGTGGTGCACCATAAAGGGATTCGGCTGGCTACGGGAGTGTTTAGGACTAGTCCCATTCCCAGCCTCTGTGCTGAGGCTGGTGAACCACCTCTATCCATCAGGCGACAGTTGCTCATGGGGCGCCATGGATACAAAATCCTGTCGACGCCATACACACCAGCATACCATAGTGTAGCACAGCCTCCTATGGAAAGGCTGTTTCAAACTCGGCAGCAGCCAACTCGACCGTTTGGGATCCACTTGAAGGACTGTCTTTCACGAATGGACTTACCTGATTTTACTGTAGTACATCTCAGTTGGAATAGGTTTCCTCCTTGGCTCCATCAGAGGCCCAGAATTATTTTAGAATTGTCAAATTTTAAGAAAGGTGTGTGTGTGTGTGTGTGTGTGTGTGTGTGTGTGTGTGTGTGTCCAGGAGACAAATTTCAAATCTACTGACCCTGAGCTATGAGGACAATCCCAGTGGATAGTCGATAGTGTTAGAGGAAGAGTGGCTATTTACATCAACCATAAGTTTACAAGCTGTCACATTGTCAGTACTTGTGCATTCTCCTCTGACTATATGCTCCCTCTATTAACCTCAATGAAGTATCTCCAGGATCTTCTTACTCAACTCCCCAACCCATTCGTCCTCTGTGATGATTCAGCATACATAATGTGCTTTGGGATTCTGCAACTACCTGCCATAGTGGTCAAACAATTAAGAGGATTCTCTTCTTGTTGTGCGCACATTTACTTGACACCAGTCAGCCCACACACTTCTGCACTGCAACAGGTTCGTTCTCTGCTACAGATCTCTCACTTTACTCTTCAGCCCTTGCCCACACTGTTCAGTAGAAACAGGTTGATGACCTGTGGCTGTAGTAATGGAAAATGGCTCCCTTCAAACTAGCCCACGAGACATTGTCCAGACTGTGGCTGCCTATTTTGCTACTGTCACCATAACTGCCAGTCGGGATCCCGCATTTTGGCATCACAGAGTGGTTGTTAAGAGGGACAATATGGACTCACTCTACCAGTAATGAGGATTATAACCACCCTTCACTCTGTGGGAGTTGGATGTGCATTTGTCTACGGCTTGTGACACATTCCCTGGTTATGATAGAATCAACTACAGTATGCTGCAACACCTTAAAGATCAAAACAAAGAGTCCCCCCCTAAACCTTTTTAATGCAATTTGAATGTCAGATCACTTTCTCGAGTCAAGGAGGGCGGTAATTTCAGTTCCTCTTTTAAATCCTGGGACAGATTGCATATGCCCAAGCAGTTATGGTACTGTTGCACCCACTAGCTTCATTGGAAAAACTTTTGAACAAATGGGTAACTGCAGCCTTATCTGGTTGTTAGAATCTAGGCAGCACCTTAGAGGATTTCAGTATGGGTTCAGAACCTTTGATAACTTGGCCTTCCTGGAAGCGGTTTTTCAACAGACTTCCTTGCGCCACCAACACCTCCATCTGGGAGTATTTTATGATATCTAGAAAGCCTATGGTACTATGTGCCGAAATCTTATCCTCAAGCAGCTCCACGATTGGGGGTTTTATGGTGGTCTTCCCATTTTTATTCTGTCCTTCCTTTCTCCACCATTATTTTAGATAATCAATTGACGACCCTCGCTTATCATTTTGAGCAAGAGAATGATGTTCCTGAGGCTAGTGTTCTAAGTCAGACTTTGTTTCCCATAACAATTAACAGTATTACTTCAGTTATTAAAAAGTTCTGTCTAGGGTTCTTTATTTTTCTTTATTTGGTGATGACTTCTGTTTCTTTTCCTCTTCTTTCAGTCTTGCAACAACTCAATGTCGGTTGCAATTAACTCTTCACTGGTTGGATGAATGTGCAGAGAAGAGGTTTAAAGAGAACCTCTCCATCGCCCAGCCCCTCAGATTTAATTATAAGTTGGCACAGTGGATAGGCCTTGAAAAACTGAACACAGATCAATCAAGAAAACAGAAGTTGTGTGGAACTATGGAAAAATAAGCAAAATATAAAAACTGAGCAGCCCATGCAAAAGATAAGCAACGTAGAGCAGATAGTGAGATCATGAGTACCATGGCTCTGTGGCTAGCGTGAGGAACTGCAGAGTGATAGGTCCTTGGTTCAAGCCTTCCCACTGGTGAAAATTTTAATTTTTTCATTTGCAGACAGTGAAATATTTCCATTGATTTGTTGCAGTTTATGTGACAAACCCTTCTGTTTTCATAACTTTTTTGGGAGTGATTTTCACATCCACAAGGAAACCTAAATCGGGCAAGGTAGAATCTCTACCCATTAACCAAGTGTACAAGTTAGGTGGGGGTGACAAGAGATTCCTGTCATATGACGCACATACATCATCAATGTTATATCTAGAATACATCAGACAAGTTTTCCTATGGAGGAATTGGTTGACCTATCACCTTGCGATGAAATGTTGTAGGTTCCCATTGGAGAGGCACATCCTTTCATCTGCTAATCACACGGTTTTGTGGTGCGGTCACAAAACACAGACAGTAAACTGATTACAGCGAAAGGGACATCAGTGAATGGATGGACAGATCATAATTCGCGGAAATAAAAAAAATTAAAATTTTTGTTTGGGGCAAGGCGTGAACCGAGGACCTCGTGCTCCACAGCTCCTCACACTACCCACAGGACCACAGCACTCCTATGCTCACAATGTGTTCGACATTGCCTATCTTTTGCACGGACCGTTCAGTTTTTATATTTTGCTTATTTTTTCATAGATCCAAACAACTTCTTCCAGTTTTCTCGATTGATCCGTGTTCAGTTTTTCACAGCCTGTCTATCCACTGTGTCAGCTTATAACTAAATCTGAGAGGGGTGCAATGGGGAGGTTCCATTGTGAGAAGTCTTATTGTGTTCTTTTTTAGCATTCCAATTTTGTTTTAAACTTATCTAAAATGAAGAGGGGGGGACATTGCATTGAATTTTAAACAACACAATTAGATTCCAGGGCATCAAGTTTGACTTTAAACTTACATGGTTGTTACAGTTTAAATATTTAAAAAGTCAGTACCTCAAAGCACTGAGTGTTTTAAAATGTCTTAGCCAGTTTTATAGATCCTTCGGTAGTGCGCTTGCCCGCGAAAGGCAAAGGTCCCAGTTTCGAGTCCCAGTTCTGGCACACAATTTTAATCTGCCAGGAAGTTTCATAACTGGCACTTTGTTCAACTCGTATTGATATCTTTTTTTAGATAATAATAATTAGAAAGTGTAATATTACAGAACCTTGTATGTACTGTATTTACCCGAATGCAAGCCGTACCCCAGAAATTAGACTTGGTGTGGTGGGGGGGGGGGGATACTACTACGATTTCAAGCAACACTTAAAAATGAAAAACATGGGTCATTGAAATGGATAGTGTGGCCATTCCTTTGCAATTTACACTTTTAAATTACTATTATATTGAAAAAAATGACAGCAGTGAGAAATAACTATATCTGTCAACCCTTTCACTCTGCGGCATCTGCATTGTGCATGTAATTATTAGGGAGTAATGCAGATGATGACATTATCACATGGTGTGTGTGTGTGTGTGTGTGTGTATAGAGTAGTCCAAAAGTCCAGAAACACCCACATAAAATTCAAATGGAGTAGCAAACAAGGAAACAGAGACCGTACACACGAGGAACGGGAAGGGGGGAAACTTTATGGGCTATGCCACCAACATGGCGGCCATCTTGAAGACGCCATCTTGGATTCAACTCCAAACTTTCAAATGGGAATTTGGTTATGTGACATATCAAACAGGTAGAGAATTTCACAAGAAAAACAATGCCGTTGTTATTTTAAACATAGCTTTATTCATTCTCGAGTTATATACAGTTACATGTGGCAGCGGTGGGATGCTCGGCAGCATTTTGTCATGCCGAAGAGATATTATGCCAGTGTTACACGGTCCCGAGAGACCACCAACAGTCATAGGAATGGCTCGATATGTTGTCCATTATTTTGGATTGTTAATGCTATCCTCCGAACCCAGTCCTGATGCACTTTGACCAACACATCTGGCTGAATTTGACCACACGCATCAACAATGCGCTGTTTTAGATGATGCAAATCCCGTATTTTCACAGAATAAACCAGTGCTTTGACATGACGCCAAAGATAAAAATCCAAAGGAGTCAAATCAGGTGAACGTAGTGGCCACTCCACAGCCCTCCTACGACCAATCCAATTTTGAGGGAACTGCACATCCAGGTGTGCTTGCACATTGTGCCCGTAAAGTGGTGGGGCTCCATCATGCTGGAAGAATTCCGGATATGTCCTGTCCTCATCTAATAACCCCAGATAAACTTTTGCTGTTAATGTACTATCAATAATAATAAAAATAAAAAAAAGATCCCACGACTTTAGTACCCCACACACACCACACCAGACCATCATTTTTTGTGAATCAACCGTTTCGGAATCATCAATCCAGTGCGGATTTGCGTCGGACCAGTGTCTGTGATTCTGCTTGTTCACTTCACCATTGATAAAGAAATTGGCTTCATCACTGAACAGCACATGATAGGGGAAACGTGGGTTTATCTGCAGGTGCTGTGTCACCCATTGTACGAACTGTACCCAACGCTCTGGTTCATCCTCGTTCAGGTGTTGGAGCAGCTGAACTTTATACGGGTGCCACTTTTGCTGCAATAAAGTTTGCAGTATGGAGGTACGGCTAACACCACATTCTTGTGACAGGCGACGAGTACTCCGTTGCAGACTCTTGCTAAATTATACCAACACGCTCACTGTTGTTGCTTCATCAGTGGCAGATTTTGGTCTTCCAGCCTTTGGTTTATCTGTGACAGAACCGTTTCTCGGAATTTGGCCGAAAGCTTGGCAACTGCACTGTGAGTGATGGGCTGTCTGGTTGGGTGACAACTGTTGAAATCCTCAGCAGTGACCCGTGTGCTTCTGTCTCCTGATATCAAGATGATTTCAATGCGTTCCTCATGTGTTAAGGACTTATGTAACCTGTAAATAAAATAACAATTATTAAAACGTTTACATGAGTAAATGATACCTAACATTTAAACTCATGTAACATATAAGGCAAGGGAAAGTCACTTTGCACCGTTTCAAACTCCATTTTATGGCTTCTCAGAGCGTCCCACTGCTGCCGCAAGTAATTGGGTATAACTAGAGAATGAATAAAGCTATGTTTAAAATAACGACGACACAGTTTTTCTGGTGAATTTCTCTATCTGTTTGATATATCACATGACCACCTTCCTATTTGAAATTTTGGAGTTGAATCCAAGATGGCAGCTTTCAAGATGGCCGCCATTTTGGTGACGTAGCCTATAAGTTTCGCCCTTCCTGTTCCTCCTGTGTAGGGATTCAGTTTCCTTGTTTGTTACTCCATTTGGATATTATCAGGGTGTTTTTGGACTTTTGGACCACCCTGTATTGTAGAGGAAAAATTCCTAGCAGGAAAAACATCTACTTTATATATAAAAAGTTCACTTACCAGGCGAAGGATCACAGGTAGTGATAGTAACTTAAATAAACACACACACACACACACACACACACACACACACACACACACACACACACAAGCTTTCGCAACATAGTTGCTTCTTCAGGCAGAAGGTAAGTAGAGGGGAAAAGGAAATGATGAGTGTTTTATGGGAGTGGGTAAGGAGCCATTCCAATCCTGGGAGACGAAAGACTTACCCTGGGGCTGGGACGGGGGGGGGGGGGGGGGGGGGGGGGGGGAAGGAAGGTAAACAGATACACACACTCCTACACATATACACAAACAGAAACACACCTAGGCAGACATACTGTAGCTTTCTACAGTATGTCTGCCTAGGTGTGTTTATGTATATGTGTGGGTGTGGGTGTATTTGTTTAGTGTCCTCCTTTTCCCCCAAGGTAAGTCTTTCCTCTCCCGGGATTGGAATGGCTCCTTACCCACTCCGTTAAAACCCTCAACATTTCCTTTTCCCTCTCCTTCCTTTATCTCCTGTTCTCGGGCAATTTTGTGTGTTTTCACCCATATAATAGCGCATCTGTGCGATTAAATGTCATCTCTGTGAAAGAAATTACTTTTCTCTTAAATTTGAAAGTAAAAAGAAAAATACCTACTTATGGCAGCTTCTAGTGGCATTTTATGGAACGTCCTGAAGCTTTGCCTCCGAAGTGATTCGTGGGTAATTGTACTTCCACCAATGGCAGGGAAGGTGGTTTTATTCATTTAAGTACTAGGGCATGTGGGGATTCTGGGTAATGAAAATGCCCATAGTAAAACAAATGACAGTGTGTTGTTCCCCTGTAGGACATCATCTCTTTGTTGCAGTAGAGGTCCATGCAGTTGTGGGAGGAACAGTGGTTGGTAGTGACTGCACAGTAACTGCTGTTGGTGGAACCAACTATCCAACTCTGGTAGTCCTGGTTGTCACTCAGAGCCAATAACGTGACCCTCCATATCAGACACTGCCCATCTACACATTAATTTTTACATTTTTTCCTTGGAACTTTCAATCAGTTAACTAGAATAGCTGAATCAAATAAATATGTTCTGAATGAAAGACCACAGTCCACTGCAATTGTATTTAATGAAGTCTTTTAGACTACACATCTGGTTTCACAATGTTTATAGCCCTTTGGCTGAGCCCCCTGACACCACAGGGATCACACTACTGGTGTCTGAGCTGCGACCTCTCCATGCAAGCCAAGGAGTTGATGCCTGTCCTCGGGGGTATCAGAACTCCCGGCAATGGCCATCGTGCAAGGTGGCCTTTGCTGAGGCTGGGTGGCGCCCATGGAGAGAGCCCCTGTTTCGGAGTGGGTGACACCAGGGCGGACGTCTAGCACCATGAAAAGAGTTACACTCCAAAATGGTCGTGCATCGGCCGTCTCTGAAGACAGGAAGAGATCGTTTAATGCTGCTACTGCAGATACGAGGATGTTTCCCTCCCTTGCTACCCCTTGGGAGGAAGGCCAAGCTCGCCGGTTAGGAGAAAACCCCGTTCCTCACTACCTGGTTTGCTCAAGGACTGATGGAGGAACTTTTACTACCACCAAACCGCTGTTCTTTGTCGAGACCATAGAGGACAAGTTTGGTGAAGTGGAATCTATGGGTAAGCTTAGATCTGGCTCATTGCTCATTAAAACAGTCTCGGCAGCCCAGTCTGAAGCTTTGCTCGCCTGCATCATCCTTGGCGACATTCCAGTAACAATACTCCCGCACAAATCCTTGAATATGGTACAGGGTCTGATATTCCACTGGGACCTCCTCCTTCAAACTGATGAGGAGCTTAGGGCCTATCTCGAGCGGCGTGGTGTATATTTTGTTCGCCGCGTTCAGAGGGGACCTAAAGATAACCGCGTCGATACTGGGGCCTTTACCTTGGCCTTCGAGGGGGACACACTCCCAGAGAAAGCCAAGATAATGATATATCGATGTGAAGTGAAGCCCTACATTCCACCTCCCATGCGGTGTTTTCGATGTATGAGGTTTGGTCATATGTCCTCTCGCTGTACAGCAGTCCCAGTATGCGGTGATTGTGGACGCCCACTACATGAGGGGAGCCCCTGTGTCCCTCCGCCAGTGTGCGTTAACTGTCATCAACACCACTCTTCACGGTCGCCAGATTGCCCTATGTTCAAGAAAGAAAAGAAGATACAAGAGTACAAATCCCTGGAGCATTTGACGTACCCTGAGGCCCGCAGTAAATATGAACGTCTGCATCCCATGCAGATGACGACGACCTTCGCTACGACGTTATCTTCTAGCCTTTCACCCTCCCCTTCCCACTACCATCTCCCCCCTACACCCCGTCCCCACCCCTCCCTCACATCTCCCTCTCCTGTAGCTCCTGTAGCCCTCCCTTTGCGTCCCACCCCTTCCCAGCCGGAGAAGTGCACCCCTTCTCCGTCGCCTGCCGGTGACAGTGCCCCATCTCAGGGCCTTCCGTCCCGGCATTCCCCAGATCGGAGATCTTCGACCTCCAGTCGGCCATCGGACTCCCAGTCAGTGAGTTCAAAGGTCGCCCGATCTTCGTCAGTACCAGACCTAACTGACAAAAGTCCTCTCTCTGGGGCGGGTCCTGCCCGTCCCACACGAGAGAAAGAGAAGGAGAAAGAGAAGAAGAAGAAGAAGAAGAAGAAGAAACCAAAGTTACAAGATAAATCCCCTCCGGTACCACCAGAGGTGCCGACTGTACTTTCGCAACTCGCTCATCCCATTGAGCCCGAGGCTGATCAGCTATTTATGGATGTTGTCCCTTCTTCTTTGGTGACGGAAGCTGACAAAGCAGCGTAACAGACATTACGCCATTCGCTTCCCGCCTAGATCCTCGTGATGTGATCATCCAATGGAACTGTAATGGCTACTACCGTCACCTCTTGGAGATTAAACAGCTAATCTCTCTCTCTTTTGCGGCCTGTGTCGTCCTGCAGGAATCGAGGTTTATGGATGCACATTCACTGACCCTCCGTGGGTTCCGTGCTTTTTGTCGGAACCGGGTTGGTCCCCTCCAGGCGTCTGGTGGGGTTTGTACTTTGGTCCGGACAGATATTGTCAGTACCTGGCTTCCTCTCCAAACTCCATTGGAAGCGGTTGCTGTCCGGGTTCACTTGGACACTCCATTAACCATTTGCAACCTCTACCTTCCCCCTGACAGGCCACCTACACTCGCGTCCCTAGTGGCCCTCCTTCAGCAACTCCCCCCTCCTTACCTCATCCTTGGGGACTTCAATGCCCACCATCGTTTGTGGGGCAGTTCTTATACGTCTAGCCGGGGCCGCCTCATAAACCAGTTTCTTCTGACCACAATCTGAGCCTTCTCAACGATGGTTCCCCAACTCATTTTAGTGCTGCTCACAGCACCTTTTCTGCCATAGACCTCTCTCTCACTTCTCCTTCTCTCCTTCCTTTATTTCACTGGTCGGCGTATGACGACCTCTGTGATAGCGACCACTTTCCGTTGATCCTTTCACTTCCCTCACACCTACAACGAGCCAGGGTACCCCGCTGGGTTTTCCGTCGTGCTAATTGGCCGCTATATACATCCCAGGTTGTTTTCCCATCTTCCCCCTCAGGCTGTATAGAGGATATAATAAGCCAAATGACCAACATGATTACCCAAGCTGCCAACGCCGCTGTTCCCCGGTCGACAGGCCCTCCTACTCGCCGGCCGGTCCCTTGGTGGAATGCAACTGTTGCCGCAGCCATTCACGAGCGCCGTAGGGCCTTGCGACATCTTAAGCGCCACCCATCCCTCGCTGGTCTCATAAATTTCAAACGTCTGCGTGCCAGAGCTCGTTACTTAATCAAACAAAGTAAGCGGACATGCTGGGAGCATTTTGTCTCCTCGTTGGGCTCTTCTGTCCCTTTGACAAGAGTGTGGGCTATGCTCCGATCTATCCAAGGTAGCTGGCGGCCGTCTTCCGTCCCTGGTCTTGCTCTGCCTGATGGGGTCTGCACAGAGCCATCTGTTGTTGCAGAACATCTTGCAACTCACTTCGCCAATGTATCAGCGATAACTTCATATCCGGCGACCTTTCTCCTTAAGAAACACCAGGCCGAAACCTTCAAATTAGGCTTTACTTCTCACCAGGTGGAACCATATAACGAACCTTTTACTGACTGGGAGCTATCACTGGCCCTCTCCTCTTCTCGTGATTCAGCACCTGGCCCTGACGATATCCATAATCAATTGCTGAAACACCTCAACCCCTCACAACGACAATTTCTCCTAAAAGTTTTTAACCATATTTGGCTTCAAGGGGTGTTCCCCTCCCAGTGGAGGGAGAGTATTGTGGTCCCTGCCCTCAAGCCTGGCAAGGACCCGTCGGCGCTGGACAGTTATCGACCAGTAAGCCTGACAAGTGTCCCCTGTAAACTACTTGAACGGATGGTAGCCCGCAGATTACGCTGGGTTCTTGAATCACGGAGACTTCTCTCACCTTACCAGTGTGGGTTCCGGGAGGGACGATCCCCTATTGACCATTTACTTCGACTGGAGACTGCGATCAGACAGGCCTTCTCTAAAAGACATCATCTGGTAGCAGTCTTCTTCGATCTTCATAAGGCGTACGACACTGCTTGGCGTCGTCATATCTTACGTTCTCTTCATGACTGGGGGCTTCAGAGGCTCCTTACCAATTTTTATCCGTCAGTTTTTATCCCACCGTCTGTTCCGTGTCAGAGTTGGCTCTTCCTTTAGCTCCCCTCGGATACAGGATAATGGCGTCCCCCAGGGCTCAGTGTTGAGTGTTACACTTTTTCTAATCGCCATCAATGGGTTGGTGAGCTCTGTTGGGTCACTGGTAACCCTGGCATTGTATGTCGACGACTTTTGCATATGGTACAGCTCCTACTCAGTAGCTTCTACTGAAAGTCAGCTCCAGAGCGCCATTCGGCGGGCTTCAGTGTGGGCTACGTCCCATGGTTTCCAGTTTTCCTCGTCAAAAACGAGGGTGGTGCACTTTTGTCGTTGTACTACAGTTCACCCTGATCCAGAACTGTTCTTGGGTAATCAGCGCCTGGAAGTTGTAGCACAGCATCGTTTCCTGGGTCTTCTCTTTGACAAAAAATTGACTTGGGTGCCCCATATTCGCCACCTAAAGATTAGTTGTATGAGGAAACTTAATGCCCTACGTTTCCTTGCTCATTCATCTTGGGGTGCAGACCGAACAACTATCCTCCGTATCTATCGGGCTCTAATCTTGTCCCGATTGGACTATGGGTGTCAAGTTTATGGCTCGGCAGCTCCTTCTGCCCTGAAATTATTAGACCCGGTTCACCATTATGGTGTCCGCTTGGCTACAGGTGCATTCCCGACTAGCCCGGTCGACAGTCTCCTTGTTGAGGCGGGAATCTGCCCTCTTCAGGTCAGGCGGCATCAGCTTCTGGCGTCTTATGCCATCGCCATCAGACAATATCCTGCTCATCCCGCTTACCAGGTTCTTTTTGCATATGAAGGGCTTCGACCCCCTGATACCCGGCTGCGGGCGGGATTTCCCGTCAGACTGCGGCTTGCCTCTCTTTGCCGAGATTTACATTTCACTTTCCTAGATTGCGCCCCCCATTTTACTGCACGCACACCTCCGTGGATGGTGCCGTGACCACTAATTCGGGCGGATCTCTTCCAGGGCCCAAAAGCTTTAATTTCCCCAATGGTCTTTCGGCGTTTGGTGCGCCCAGTACTAGAAGAGTTTCAGGGAGCCTCTATCTTCTACACTGATGGCTCGAAAACTGCAGGCCACTCCGGATATGCTTTTACATCTCCTGTTGGGGCGGAATGCCATTCTCTGCCAGAGGCATGCAGTGTGTTTACGGCAGAGCTGATGGCGATTTATAGAGCCCTATGTTTTATTAAACATTCTGCTGTTGAACGTGGTTTAATCTGTGCTGACTCCATGTGCAGTCTGCAGGCCATTGATCGTTGTTTCCCCTCCCATCCTTTAGTTATTTCCATCCATGATCTCCTTGCTGACCTTCATCGTGCTGCCTGCTCCGTTACCTTTCTCTGGATGCCAAGCCATGTTGGTATTACAGGGAATAAAGAGGCTGACCGGTTGGCTAGATCGGCAATTACTCGCTGCCCATCTCCCTTTCGAATTCTGGGTGCGGATCTGCGGGTGCAGATCAGATCTTTGCTTCACTCCTCATGGGATATCAGTTGGAAAGCTACTGCCCCTTCCAATAAACTCCGCACCATCAAAGATACGACTGCAGCTTGGAGTTCATCTTTACGCCCTTCCCGAAGAGAATCAATTGTCCTCTGTCGCCTCTGTCTTGGACACTGCAGGCTGACCCATGGATTTCTTTTAAGAAATGACAATCCACCACATTGTGATTGTGGAGCCGTACAATCCGTGTCTCATTCTGACTGAATGTCCTCTCCATTCGACACTTCGTGGCGACTATGGCCTACCGCCTGCATTGCCTTTAGTTTTGGCGGATGACCCACGGATGGTTGATCGCGTCCTTGCCTTCCTCCGTGAAAGTAGATTTTATTGTCAGCTCTAGGACTCGCTTGGTCGGGGTGAGTGGGTTTGTGATTCTTGGCTGATTGTGGGGTTTAGAGCCTTATCCCCACCAGTCCCCCACTCTTTTACATTTTAATGTAGTTTTATTTCTCCCTGCTCTGGAGCTGTGATACGTTGACCACTGTGCCATTAGTAACTTGTGGTTTAGGGTAGAGGTCGCTTCCGGAGCTGTGGGAGCAGACACTGTAGCATTTGCTGCCCTGGGTTGGTCTTAGTCTTGTTGGTGAGTCGATTTTACTTCCTAGTGTAATGGTCTTTTGGCTTTCACCTATTTTTCGTTGGGTTCCGTGGCGTATACAATTTGAGGTTGAAGGGACTGATGACCTCGTTGTTTGGTCCCTCATGTGCACCACCACCACCACCACCACAATGTTTATAGGTTGCGTCTTCTAGTCTCTCTCTATGGAATACAAAATCAATTAATACAACAACAAAAATTACATTTAGTTGAATTACATGACAAATTAACACACAAACCACACATTGTAAAATATGTTTTGTTTTCTTTGCTGCCAGTTAAATGTAAAAATGACTCTTTATAAGCTAGTAACATGAGGTTGATTTGTTTTATGTTATTTATGGTTAACAAGGTGTAGTTTTTATTCCATCATCAGCCAATATCCACAGCAATGGAAAAGTTAAAATCTGCATAACCTGCTGTCTCTTCCTCATTGAAAGATCCTACAAAATATTGGTCAGAAGAGATAAATTGGCTGGCCGTACTTACCTTAGTTCTGTACTGCTGATAGTTGCACTGAAAGATGAAAGAAAGAGACAGGCAGACAGACAGACAGACAGACAGAGAGAGAGAGACAGAGAGAGAGAGAAAAGAAAAGAAAAGAAAAGAAAAGAACTATGTTCCTCCATTAGGTAGGAGAGGAGGGAAGGAAAAGAAATAGAAGGTAAAGGTTACTCCCAACCTAGGTCATCACCTCATGGCCTAGGTTGCAACCTTTTTCTGTTCACATCATGCCGTAGGTCATGAATAACCTTTTCCTTCTGTTCCCTGTTCCTCCTGTTCCTTGTTCCTCTTTCCTACCCTCCTCTCTTACTTGAAGAAGGAACACAGTTCCAGAAGGTAGTGTCCTATTTTTTTTATCTCTATTTGCGTCTTTTTGTTGCCTGACTACTGGCAGTACGGAACTAAGGTAAGTACTGGCCAGCCAATTTATCTCTTTTGAAGAATATTTTAGCATCTCATTCAAGAATTCTCATCATAAATCAAATAGATCCTATAAAAGCCCAAAAAAATTATTTTCAGGTACTATCATACATTTACTCAAACCTGAGAAACTGTGAGAAGCAAATAACGTTAAAAATCTCCATACATGTTTTCAACAGAGCCAAAGCTATGCACATCATTCATGAACTTTGTCTTTCTATGTGGAATTAAAATCATGAAGACCAGTGATACTATAATGAAACAAGGACTATGGTGTTTCATTATATTTTATCCAACTATTCAACTTAACTGACGGAAAGTTCCAAGTAAAAATGTATGAATATTCAGCTGCTGTGGCTCTATATTGAAAATTATCTACATGGATTTTTGCTTAGATGTAAGGATCCCCCATTCTGTGATGTCTTTGGTGTGAAAATAACTGCAATACATCCCCTCATTACAGATGTCTGATGTCAAAGGGTGGGTAGACTGGTACAACAGGACTGGCAGCAAACTGTGGTGGAAGTTACATCAGACTTTAATGCTGGGCAGAGTACAAGTGTGTGTGTGAACACACATCGCACCGACTGATCACGTGTAACCTTGTGTTGCCTCAACCAATAACCTGTCCATGTGTCAATGTTCTACATCTACATATACGTGGATACTCTGCAAGTCACATTGAAGTGCATGGCAGGGGGTTCATCGAACCACTTTCATGATATTTCTCTGCTGTTCCATTCTGTAATAGTTGACAGGAAAAAGGAATACCTAAATCTTCCTGTTTTCATTCTGATTTCTCATATTTTATGATGATGATCATGTCTCCCTATGTAGGTTGGTGCTAACAATACATCATCGCATTCTGAAGAGAAAGTCGGTGAAAGAAATTTTTAAATAGATCTCGCCGCAACAAATAATGCCTTTATTTTAATGATTTCCACCCCAACTCGTGCATCATTTCTGTGACTCACAACATTGACAACTATGACTAAAATGGGCACACGACCGTATTCGCTGGATATTGGCGCAGTGGCAGAGTTTTGCACAGTTAGACAAATTCTGACACCTTCTTCATCATCCTGATAGGCTGTGAATCCCTCATTGTCGTGGTGGACAGCTCCTTGACATTTCTACTGTGGGACGGAGACATGCTGGTTCCGGCTCAGTTATGCTCTGGGGAAAGTTCACGGGCATCCATGGGTTACAATGGAGCTTGTGCGAGGTACCGTTACTGCCGAGAAATATCGTACACCAGTTGTTGACCGTGTGCACCTTTCATGACAATTTTGTTTCTCGACAGCAGTTGCATATTTTTTAAGGAGGTAATGCACCATGAAACAACACTAGGTGTGTGGTGTAGTGGTTTGAGGAACTTAGTGGTGAGTTGCAATTGATATGCTCGATGTGCGGCCTCCAAACTCATCTGATCTAAACACAAATGAACATGTCTCGGATGTGATTGAATGTGGTGTCTGAACTCATTGCAGTCCTCCCCGAAAATTACAAAAATTACATTGCTTATATGTGCAGATGTGGTGTCAGCTGCCTCCAGCAACTTACCAAGGCTTATTTGCTTTTGTGCCAAGATGCACAACCACTGTTACCCTGGCTATTAGGTAGATGGCCGTAATGTCCTTAGTGATCCTTATACTTCATCTTGACACTTGTATTTTTTCTTTGAGCATCTGCAGCCCAGAACTGAAGACAGAGTCCAGGCATGTTATTAATACAAGTTGAAAATTTCAAATTGTTCCAGAAAGAATGTTATTTTGCAGAAAGTTTTGTCCTTTAACCTACCACAGCAACAGTATCAAGTGCAGAAGTAGAAGTGTTCTATGGCAGTTTACATTTTCTCATTGTGACTAAACAAAGTATTTAGAAGCTGTAGAATAAAACTGTGTTGGTAGGACAATGTAAATGCAAATGTGATTAAATGTGTGAGAGTGAGTGTGACATGCATGTCTAGAAAATAAGTGTGCTGCACGTAGGAGTGGGTTACTAACTACACACTTACAGACGCAACAGTGACACACCACACCAGTGTGCAAGCTATACTTTCTTTTACATCAACAAATATTTTCAATTTGTTCCTTATTTTATTTCTTAAAATATTGTTATTTTTATTATTAAGATTAAAGAACAAAGTTTTTAATTAACTTATTCAGTTGTATTGAAAATTGTGTAAAATCAGTATAGTGATAGTTTCTCAGAAGTTTTCATTTGTAGTAAGCTATATCCTGTCTAATATCATTCTATAAGTGCAGAATTGAAGTAGTGTTTTTGAGCATTGTTCAGACATGCTGAGCTGATAGAACGAACAGTCTCTTCACACAGAGCTTCACCATGGTGTGACACACTTTTGCATCGAGGCACATAATTAGCTGACCTTTCCAACAGCTGGGGTGGGGCCGGTCAATAATGGGATTGAGCATTGGCCTGCCACCGACCTCTCACAACACTCACTAGAAAGCGAGAGTCTGGCTTTACGGCTCGTGCCACTCGGGGGAAAATCCATCTACCTGCCTCTACAGCATGGATGGTATACGACTGCTTATCTGTCGGGGGACAGAAATGGTTGACAGCCTGAAACCCCTGCAAGAATTCCCAAGGATTGCTTGTACACCACCAAGTTGACAGGAGGATAGCCTCTTGCTACTCCTCGAGATGGAGAACCTCAGAGGACACTCTTTTGCAGAACTGGCACTACTAGTAGTGATGGAATTTCAAGTGCCACTCCACCAGTGCACATGCACATCAATCTGCTTTCTGCATGAACTAATTGCTGTCTACAAGAATGTCCAACTGCCGTCTTGGAAACAAGGAAGAAACATACCATCAGTTTTGCTGCCTTTCTGATGATACCATTGACAAGGTGGGAGCCTGTCACGCCTGCTGGCAGTACTTAGTGAAAGATAGTATTGCCAGTAGGTGTGACAGAGATCCACCATGTCAACTGCATTCTTGGTAGTGACAATGAAGAAACACACTGTACAGCAATGTGAAATAAAAACCTTTTATTTTAAATTCTGGACTTTAGACATAGAAAACCACATCCAACCGCTGTTTCTGCAGGACAGAGGGAGGCTAATGGCCCCTGTCATACATTTGTGTCATGTGTGCCACCTGTTATTATTGTGCATATTCCACATCTACTGGCCCGAGCGAATTTGTGTTTGGTATCTAATACGTGTCACCGAGCCTTGCACCCACGGACACACAACTGCTGCCAAAACCTCTTGCTATGGATATCTGCAAATCGGGGCAAGAAACATGTAATTATGTGAAGTTCCGTGCTGGACAACTGTGAGATCATAATGGATGACAAAGCTATGTCTGCGATCAGCTCTCGACCGCATAACGTATTCCCTTTCTACAGCTCAAGGTCTTGTTTTCTTACTTTATCTTTTTACAATGATCACCTCCGCTGAACTACTCATGGCCCTCCTCAGTCTGCAATTACATTAATTGTACCCCATTTCCTGAAGTATAATCATTTTATGACATCTCAACACTTGTCTCACAAGTTTCATTTATCGACTGTGTCAAACCCCATCTGGAAAATTCCCATCGCCTACTCCTACTCCTGCACGTGCTTTTCCTACACATAATTTGGTGTCGGAAGTGGGGTCTTAAGATTGACACCAGTTTTCTGGAGTTTTGGAGTGTGTTTAGGGTGAGAGACAATTGTCAGAAGTTTGCTGCAGTGCTTTCACGCATACTGCCTGACGGGGCCTGCTGTCATTGATCCGTACACAGCAGGTGCGCTGTGCTATTCGGGTCAGAATCAACCTCCTCCACATTACCACGGGTTACACAATTCTGATCTGCTGCCAGCCGAGCAGCCGATGTCGTTGCAGTCATCTTACATGACCATAATAGCTTCAGTGTAAAGGATTTGGTGCAGGGAAGCAGCATGCATCCACCCACCATTGTCTTCTTTGCCATCTTCTGTTGCCTGCAGTCTGTCTTAGAGCCTCCACAACAATTAGTAGGTACAGTAAGTGCTGTCAGCCATACCTAACCCCCTTTTATGATTAACAGTAGTTAAACTGTTGTTGTACTATGTTAACAGCATGCACACAATCTGGAATAAGTGTTTTAATTTCATAGTGTCACCATATGACTGTAGAATACATGAAACAGCAGGGCATACCCCATTCAACATCATTTATGGATGCCCTATAAATTATTCTCCTTTCAATGTAGATAAATTATCCTCTGGTACGGACCTTCAAGAGATGAAGGACCTGACCCACTGCTTGAAGCAATTGTCATGGAAACAAGTGATCCAATTTATCCCTTACCAGGCAGAGGATTTAGTATTGTCAAGTAGTACTATCATTAAGAAGGGAAAAACTGTAAAAAAAATTGACACTCTTGTTTGAAGGCCGATATTAGATCATGTATCTGACATCAGTTGTCAGTGCAAAATTACAATTATTGTACATCTGATACAAATATTTACCAGTATGTGGTGTACCAGTTATTGACAGGACCAGCTCTCTACACCTCTACACCGAGGCAGAAAGCCGGTGAGGAATGTGATTCATACACAGATGGTATTAAATCTGTTTCATCTAAAATGTATACTTTTGTCCAGAGATGAAGTAAGAAATGAGGTGGTGGTTGAGGAGGCTGAGGCCAGGGCAGTAGACCTTTCTTCAGAGGTACAGACCAGCACAATGGTGAATGTAGCACATACTTTAGGGGCGGGGAGGGGGGGGGGTTACATAAGCATGAGGAAAAAAACTTAACATTTTTTAGGAATGAGGTAAATGAATGTATGCCTCTTATGAAAATGGCATAACCAAGCACGGATAAGGACATCCAATGACTTTTTTTTTAAGTTATCAGTTTGAGATACTATGCCACAATATCACAACTATGGAATGTCAAGTGCCAGTGCACCAGTACACCAATGAACCAGTCTGGTTTCTGCATGATTTACTTCCTATCTACAAAAGTGCTCAATGACCATCATGGAACCAAGGAAGAGACGCATCATTAGCCCAGCGGACTTTCCAATGCTACCATCGACATGGTGGGAGATTGTCACATTTAGTGGCCATACGTAATTAATGACAGTATCGCTATTATCTGTGACGATATTCCACCATGTCAATCGCACTATTGGTAGCACTGAGGAGGAGACACACCATCGTTCCAGCCACAGTGCCAGTGCTGTCACGTCTGCTGCTGCTGCTGCTGCCACACCAGGTCTGACTAGAGTATTACTTGCTGCTCAACCTCACCATCCAACAGAGATATTTAGTTGTTTTAGATGCCCAGTACTGTATTTGCTGGCGTATAAGGCACATTTTTTCCTACAAAAATTGGTTCAAAAACTGGATGCGTCTTATATGCCAATTAGGTAGGTACCTACAAGTTCCATTTCTTTTCAAACAATTAAAAATAAAGTGTGAAATGTGGGATATAATATTTTAAACTTTCTTTTTTTTTTTTTTTTTTTTTTCTTTAAAGACCCCTCCCCCCTTTTACATTTTCATAGTTTACATTTGACATGCACATAATATGCACCAAAATTCTCATTAGCAACCTTATTATGTAATAAAGGTTATCTGAATTTGGTACCAATTTTAGAGCCAAGCGTAACTGGATTTGGTAACTTCAAAGGAAGTAGAAACTTTTGACGTAATTTCATTAATCATAATAGATGCTTTTGGAAATCCTGTTACAGTGTCATTTATTATTTGAATAATGAAACACTGCTCACCTGTCTTTCCATGTCTCACCTGATAATATTTGAAAATTTATTCACATTCTCAAAAGCAACTATTGACGTAAGTATTTCTTGTGACGTTTGCACAGTGTCTGCATCTCGCTGTTGACATCTTTTTGAGGTTCTGACATACTGTGCTCCAAGGAAGTTAAAAATAGTATTCTAACCTCCTTACTGTGCCCCATCTAGTGCACTTAGCAATGCATATATGCAAACCATCTATCATTAACACTGTTTATGAAATGTCACAAAAATACGTAAGAGTCTTTCTATGCTATATCTACACAGGTGCCAACTTGACCCTCTCAGATTTTCATAAATTTTTTGTGTTGATTGCACATGTCAAGAAAAAGAAAAATACTAAATTACAGATTTTTAGCACAAGGAAGTCCAGAGTAATGGCCACTCCAGGTTCTAAAAATGATCGAAAAATTTGAGAAGCACTGCTGACAAAACTGGCTGTAACTTCTCTCCTAATAGCGACAGAACATTGAACCAGACAATTTTGGAAAGATCTTAAAACAAGCTTTTAAATGATATGCAAGTTTGCTATATGCAAAGAATGTACACACTTGAGTTCAGCAACCTGCTTCATGTTACACTATACAACTTATTAACAAGTCAAGTTGGGATGACAGTGGGATTAGGAGATATAAATTAATATGTACAATGTGACACAAAGCACTGAAACACATGTCCATTGTTAAAAAGGTGCTGTTATAATATAGCACAGTAAGTTAGTAAAGTTAACAGGGCCATAGCAAGTATTTGCGACATATAAGGTCACATACTAAGATATCTGACCTTTAATGATTCAGAATAATTACAAAAATAAAATTCTTGAATTTCTGTCTCCAGATCGCATTTATTTTCTAGAACATGACCAGTTTTGGGACAGCTCTGTAACTTCATATAATTGATCTGAAGATGGGCAGTTGTCCCGAAACCAGTCATGTTCTAGAAAATAAATGCGGTCTGGAGATGGAAATTCAAGGATTTTATTTATATGACGAGCGCAGAAACTCCCTCGAGACTCGTAAGTCTTGCTTTGACAAAATAATTATGATATAGCTATACATGTTTGTGAGGTGTAGTAAATAAGTTAAGATTTACAGAAACAAATATGACAAATGTATCATCTAGGTTTACTGTCCTCAGTTAAGACCCTAGAACTATGTTTTGGGTGGTGCAACTGGTATCTATAGTGTCTGTATTTGCAGTGTTACCAAGATGTGAAGCAGCTCATGTTGGAAGATTTCAGATTAAAAGAGTTGACATGTGATGCAGATGGTCATCTTAGAACCTTGTTCATATCATTTGTAATCCTGCACACTGAAAACGGTAAATTACCACATTCTATCATAAAACACATGTAAGAGTTGGTTGATAAAAGTGGAATTGATGGAGTAAAATAGAAGTTTTGGACATATACAGGTATAACAATTCTCTTGACATGTGTGTCATCTGTGGAAGACTTCTTGGAAAACCTTGCTAACAAAGTAAAAAAAGCTTCTGTTGTATTCCTTCATAGCCAGCCAACAGTCTGTAAGAGACATTTAAATTGAATACATTGTAATATGTGATTTTTCAGAATATTATTAATTTGTCATACATGATCAGGTGCTGGAGTTTCATTGAAGCAATACGCAAAATGATGATAAAGAAGAATATCTCCTTCAAGAAAGCAGTTCACACAATTGCAAATACCCACAAGTTGTGTTATTCCCACTGGCCATTATAATATCCACATGAAAGTTTCCTGCAATTCACCAGGCATTTAAAATGAATCTGTAACTAGGATACAACGAGACTCATATGTTGGTGATATTACAGGGTTTGTTGCATGCATGTACGAAAGTCGCTGGTGATGTGGATGTGTTATGAATGTTACTTAAGAAGCCAATGAGGTTTCAGTTGACTTCGTACATCCTTGTGGGCTTTCACCTTCATTTGTACACCCTAAGAAACCTGACACCTTAACTTTGGACAAGGACATTCTTACAAAGACTGATACGAGAATAGCAACAGGGCAAACATATTTTCTTTCACCAAACGAAGCACAAACACCTTTTTATGTTGCTTTCCATATTTGTTTCTGTAAATCTTAACTGCCTTAAAAAGGCTTTATCATGATTATTTTGTATCAGTGAAGGTCAGATGCAATAGTATATATGTGACCTTACATATCATAAATACTTTCTGTGGCCCTGTTAACTGTACTAACGTATTGTGCTATATTATAACAGGACTGTTGTAACAGTGAACAAATTTGTCAGTGCTTTGTGTCATACTCTAGGAGTATGAATACAATTTTCTTCCATTAATGCAGCATATTGATGTATATATTGATTTGTTTCTCCTAATCCCATTGTCATCCTAATGTGATTCTTTATTATGTTGTTTAGTGTAACATGAAGAATGGGGCCTACAGATCTGCTAGACTCACCACATAACATGGCTACTCTTAAGTCTCATGCAATGTAAATGTCGAGGGAGGGGGGGGGGGGGAGACAACTGAACAAAAACATTACGAAAACTCACATGTATATTATCTGTTAAACATATTTTGAGATATTCAAGGCCAACAGTCAAAGTTGCTGACCTCAACTGTGTACATTATTCGAATATAGCAAAATTGCATATCATTTTGAAACTTGGTCCAGATCTTTCCTATATTGCCTGGTTCAATGTACTGTCTCTATTAGAACATAAGTTACAGCCAATTTTGTCAGCAGTGTTTCTCAAATTTTCGCACATTTTTAGAAATTTGAGTGGCCATTACTCTGGTCTTCCTTGTGCTAAAATTCCTTAATTGGGTATTTTTCTTTTTCTTGTCATGTACAGTGAAGACACACAATTTTATGAAAATCTGAAGAGGTCAGGTTGAAAATTGTACTTTACTGTATTGATTTGACTTGAAATGACCCTTACATTAATATTTACGCTTCATAATAAATTCTTGAAATGTGTCATTTTATAAGTGAAAACCTCCTACTTGGTGTGCAAACGGATACTTGATGCGATGACTGATGGCAGCGATCGTAATCAGTGCCATCTCCATTGTTGTAAGACTTTACGACACTCTTATCAACCATCGTGCCGTCAATCAGCATGTACTGTAAACAGCGAAAGGCCAAATATCCATTTCAATAACTGCAAACTGTCGAGAAACTGGGCTGCGTAAGGTTTATGAATGCAACTTGAAGGCACATACATATTTGATGTAATGATCATCTGTGTTATAATTATATCGCAATAGATGGATTAGTTGTGCCCCCCCCCCCCCCCACACACACACACAAGCAAGCTTTCGCAACCCAGTTGCTTCTTCAGGCAGAAGGGAAGGAGAGGGAAAAGGAAATGATGAGGGTTTTAAGGAAGGGGGTAAGGAGCCATTCCAATCCCGTGAGAGGAAAGACTTACCTTAAGCGAAGAAAAGGAAGGTGAAAAAATACACACACACCCATACATTTACAAAGACGCAAACACACCTAGGCAGACATACTATAGAAACCAAAGAAGTTAGACAGAGATGCCACTAGAGGCAGAGGCTCTGTCCAGAGAACTGAGGCAAAGATGTTAAGATGTTAAAGATGGCGGGCGGGAATTCAAATTTAGCAGAGGTTAAGACCAGGTGGGCAACGGGAAGAGAGAATATGTTGGAAGGGCTAGTTCCCATCTCTGGAGATTTGAAGGACTGGTGTCAGTGGGAAGAATCCAGATAACCTGGACAGTGTAGCACTGTGCGATGATGTGCTGGCCATGCACCAAGGCGTATTTAGCCACAGGGTGATCCTTGATACCAACAAACACTGTCTGCCTGTGTCCATTCATGCGAATGGACAGTTTGTTGCTGGTCATTCCCACATAGAACGCTTCACAGTGCAGGCATGTCAGTTAGTAGATCACGTGGGTACTATCCCAAGTGGCTCTGCCTTTGATCGTGAACATCTACCACGTTACGAGACTGGAGTAAGTGGTGGTGGAAGGGTTAATAGGGCAGGTTTTACAACGGGGGCGGTTACAAGGATAGGAGCCAGAAGGTAGGGAATGTGGTTTGGGGATTTCATAGGGATGGACTAGGAGGTTACAGAGGTTAGGTGAGCGGCGCAAAGACACTCTCGGTGGAGTGGGAAGGATGTCATGAAGGACGGATCTCATTTCGGGGCAGGATTTAAAGAAGTTGTATCCTTGCTGGAGAGCCACATTCAGAGTCCGCTCCAGTCCCGGAAAGTATCCGGTGACAAGAGTGGCACTTCTGGGATTCTTCTGCTGAAGGTTCTGAATTTGGGAGGATGAGGAAGTGGCTCTGGCAAATTGCTTATCTACCAGATTAGGAGGATAGATGCGGGATGTGAAAGCTGTTATTAGGTTGTTGGTGTACTGGTTCAGAGCTTCGGGACTGGAGCTGACTCGTTAGCCACGAAGACCTAAGCTGTAGGGAAGGGAACGTTTGGTGTGGAATGGATGGCAGCTGTCATAATGCAGGTCCTGTTGTTTATTGGTAGGTTTGATGTGGACAGATGTGTGAAGTTGGCCGTTGGACAGATGGAGGTTGACATTGAGGAAAGTGGAATGTGATTTGGAATAGGACCAGGTGAATTTGATGGGACCAAAGGAGTTGAGGTTGAAGAGGAAATTCTGGAGTTCTTCTTCACTGTGAGTCCAGATCATGAAGATGTCATCAATGAATCTGTACCAAACTTTGGGTTGACATGCTTGGGTATCCAGGAAGGCTTCCTCTAGGCGTCCCATGAATAAGTTTGCGTACGAGGGGTTCCTATGGCTGTTCCCTTTAGTTGTTGGTATGTCTGGCCCTCAAAAGTGAAGAAGTTGTGGGTTAGGATGAAGCTGGCTAGGGTATTAAGGAAAGAGGTTTTAGGTAGAGAAGTGGGTGGTCGGCGTGAAAGGAAATACTCCATCGCAGCAAGGCCCTGGGCATGTGGGATATTTGTGTATAAGGAAGTGGCATCAATGGTTACAAGGATGGTTTCTGGAGGTAACAGGCTGCACATGATGGGTTGAAGGTGTTGGTCTATGTAGGCAGAGATTCGTAATCTAGGGGCCTAGTAACCGGCCACAATGGGGCGGCCGGGATGATTGTGTTTGTGAATCTTGGGAAGTAGGTAGAAGGTGGGGGTACAGGGTGTCAGTAGGGTCATGAGGTTAATGGAGTTAGGTGAAGGGTTTTGTAGGGGGGCTTAAGGTTTTAAGGATTCCTTGAAGCTCTGCCTGGATATCAGGGATGGGATTGCCATGAGACTTTATATGTGGTACTGTCTGAAAGCTGACGCAGTCCCTCAGCCACATACTCCCACCGATCAAGTACAACGGTCATGGATCCCTTGTCGGCTGGGAGAATGTCGATGGAATGGTCAGCCTTCAGATCACAGATAGCTCGGGATTCAGCTGTGGTAATGTTGGGAGTAGGATTAAGGTTTCTCATGAAAGACTGAGAGGCAAGGTGGGAAGTAAGGAATTCCTAGAAGGTTTGAAGAGGGTGATTTTGAGGAAGAGCAGGTGGGTCTCGATGTGACAGAGGCTGGAACTGTTCTAGGCAGGGTTCAATTTGAATGATGTCTTGGGGAGCTGGATCATTAGGAGTAGGATTATTTTTCTTCGTGGCAAAGTGGTATCTCCAGCAAAGACAGAGTATAGGAAAGTAGATCTTCGACAAGAGCTGTTTGGTTGAATTTGGGAGTAGTACTAAAGGTGAGGCCTTTGGATAGGTCATAGGTTTCAGATTGGGGGAGAGGTTTGGAGGAGAGGTTGACTACTGAATTGGGATGTTGTGGTTCTGGATTGTGTGGATTGGAGTTTTGAGGTTTAGGGGGGAGAGGAGTTGGGAGTGGGAGATTGAGTAGATGGGAGAGACTGGGTTTGTGTGCAATAAAAGGAGGTTGACGTTTATTGGAGTGGTTGTTGAGGGAGAGAGTATTGCTTTTCCGGAGGTGGGTGACCAGGAGATTGGAAAGTTTTTTGAGGTGGTGGGTGGTATGTTGTTCTAATTTGCAGTTGGCCTGAAGGAGGATGTTCTGAACAGCAGGTGTGGATGTTGGAGAGGAAAGGTTGAGGATTTTGATTAGGGATAGGAGTTGACATGTGTGTTCATTCGCTGAGTTGATGTGTAGGTTAAGGATTACGCGGGTGAGGGCTATGGATTGTTCAGTCTGGAATTGGTATAGGTCGGGATGAAAGGATGGGTTACAGCCAGAGATGGGAACTTTTAGTGTGAGGCCCTTGGGAGTGATTCCAAATGTCAGGCAAGCCTGCATAAAAAGAATGTGGGAGAATGCAGGCTTGTCTGACATTTGGTACCTTAGGCCCCCTACAAAACCTTTCACCTAACTCCATTAACCTCATGACCCTACTGACACCCCGTACCCTCACCTTCTACCTACTTTCCAAGATTCACAAACCCAATCATCCCGGCCGCTCCATTGTGGCCGGTTACCAAGCCCCTACAGAACAAATCTCTGCCTACATAGATCAACACCTTCAACCCATCATGTACAGTCTCCCATTCTTCATCAAACACACCAACCACTTCCTCGATCGCCTGAAATCCTTACCCAGCCTGTTACCTCCAGAAATCATCCTTGTAACCATTGATGCCACTTCCTTATACACAAGTATCCCACATGCCCAGGGCCTTGCTGCGATGGAGTATTTCCTTTCACGCCGACCACCCACTTCTCTACCTAAAACCTCTTTCCTTCTTCACTTTTGAGGGCCAGACATACCAACAACTAAAGGGAACAGCCATGGGAACCAGGATGGCCCCCTCGTACGCAAACTTATTCATGGGACGCCTAGAGGAAGCCTTCCTGGATATCCCAGCATGTCAACCCAAAGTTTGGTACAGATTCATTGATGACATCTTCATGATCTGGACTCACAGTGAATAAGAACTCCAGAATTTCCTCCAACTTCACACATCTGTCCACATCAAACTTACCAATAAACAACAGTACCTGCATTATGACAGCTGCCATCCATTCCACATCAAACGTTCCCTTCCCTACAGCTTAGGTCTTCGTGGCTAACGAGTCAGCTCCAGTCCCGAAGCTCTGAACCAGTACACCAACAACCTAATAACAGCTTTCACATCCCGCATCTATCCTCCTAATCTGGTAGATAAGCAATTTGCCAGAGCCACTTCCTCATCCTCCCAAATTCAGAACCTTCAGCAGAAGAATCCCAGAAGTGCCACTCTTGTCACCGGATACTTTCCGGGACTGGAGCGGACTCTGAATGTGGCTCTCCAGCAAGGATACAACTTCTTTAAATCCTGCCCCGAAATGAGATCCGTCCTTCATGACATCCTTCCCACTCCACCGAGAGTGTCTTTGCGCCGCTCACCTAACCTCTGTAACCTCCTAGTCCATCCCTATGAAATCCCCAAACCACATTCCCTACCTTCTGGCTCCTATCCTTGTAACCGCCCCCGTTGTAAAACCTGCCCTATTAACCCTTCCACCACCACTTACTCCAGTCTCGTAACGTGGGAGATGTTCACGATCAAAGGCAGAGCCACTTGCGATAGTACACACGATTTACCAACTGACATGCCTGCACTGTGAAGCGCTCTATGTGGGAATGACCAGCAACAAACTGTCCATTCACATGAATGGACACAGGCAGACAGTGTTTATTGGTAATGAGGATCACCCTGTGGCTAAACACGCCTTGGTGCACGGCGAGCCCATCTTGGCACAGTGCTACACCGCCTGGGTTATCTGGATTCTTCCCACCGACACCAATCCTTCAGAACTCCGGAGATGGGAACTAGCCCTTCAACATATTCTCTCTTCCCGTTGCCCACCTGGTCTTAACCTCTGCTAAATTTGAATTCCCGCCCGCCATCTTTAACATCTTAACATCTTTGCCTCAGTTCTCTGGACAGAGCCTCTGCCTCTAGTGGCATCTCTGTCTAACTTCTTTGGTTTCTATAGTATGTCTGCCTAGGTGTGTTTGCGTCTTTGTAAATGTATGGGTGTGTGTGTATTTGTTCACCTTCCTTTTCTTCCCCCAAGGTAAGTCTTTCCTCTTACCCCCTTCCTTAAAACCCTCATCATTTCCTTTTCCCTCTCCTTCCCTTCTGCCTGAAGAAGCAACTGGGTTTCAAAAGCTTGTGTTTGTGTGTGTCTGTGTGTGTGTGTGTGTGTGTGTGTGTGTGTGTGTGTGTGTGTGTGTGTGTTCTATTTATTTGTGCTGCTGTCACACCTGTGCTCCATCGCCTGGTGAGTAATCTTCGTCTATATTTTATATATAATTTTTCCTGCTACTAATTTTTCGTCTATAATATTCGTATTATATATTCTTAATGTTCTTGCTCTGTTGTCCTCCCTCTTTACATTGCATGAGACGGTTAAGAGTAACCATGTTATGTGAAGAGTCTAGCAGATATGTAGCCCCACCATTGCCCAGCTGTGAGTGAAAGTGAGTGTTTGCGCAAGAAATCTGATACAGCCGTTGCAAACACAGGGAACAAAGCATATCTTTGTCTCATGCCCTACTGTTCACACTGCCACTTGTGAGTCCCTTTGGTATGCAATGCTGGCTGAATCAGAATATGCAACCGCATACCTGATAAAACACGCTCACATATGGGGGAAGAAGTGAAAATTGATGGTGAAGTGGTAAGGTTCAGGTGTAGCCACCACTCGTGAACTCTTTTAAAAGCCATAAAACCAGACAATTTCCTTTGGAAATGTGATGTTATGAGGAAAGATCTGAAAGAAAAGTGTGAATATCATTTTTGTTGAAAACCCACCAGAGACCATTAAAACCACCCCATGCTGTATTCATGCATTGGGCGATAATGTTGAGGACTGTTTTGTTAAGCTGGAAATACATAAAGTAAAATACCCATCCAAGATGGAAGTGTTTCCAATGAGGGATGTTAGTTTGATCTAATCATGGAAAATCGGTTTTCTCTGCCAGTTCCAGGGCACTATTGATTACAGATTGCTAAAAATACAACTCGGTGAAGCAATTCATTGTTTTGGCAGCTGTCACACCAAACGTATGCAAGGAGACCCAGAGAATGGCGCCATTTTTGAAACTCCCATAAGTCGCATACTGCAGTGCTCTAGGCAACAACCCAAGTAAGAATAAATGGTGTGTCAGGAAAAATGTTTTTGGTGACTTTTAAATCTAGAGACCTTACTTTTGATCGATATGCTCATTAAAACATAAGTATTGCACAAAATACAAATGCATGTGAAGAGAAGCCTATGTATTGCTGAAAAAGAGGGTGAGAAGTTGAGAGTACTAGTTAGCTTCGATAATTTTGGAACAAATGAAGCTGAATACTGTGTGGGACTCTTTCAGCCAGTTTGTGCTAAAGAGGTGAAGTGCCCCCTATTCAGAGTAAAACATATCCAAAGAGAAAAGAGTTTTTCCAATTGGAGTGCTACAGTGATGTCACAATTAGAGAAGTGTTTAAAAGGAGAATAACGCATTGAGATGAGGAGGAGCAGAAGTTGTTATACCCTATGTTAAGAGAGTATGCCAAGTTATTTCAGACCGGAGATACCTTCCTGCCCTTGATATGGAAAACCATAAAATTCTAAATGCAACTCCCTTATAACACCCTGCCTGAGGTTGCAGAAAACGTTCAATAGCATCTATAGGGGCAGGAATCGTAACCTCCATCTAGTCATTAGTCTTCACCAATTGTGCTCATGACAGAAAAGTCAGTAAATGGAGAGACAACATAATGTCTGCTTGTGGATCTGAGTGCTACCACTCTAGATAACTAACCATTGCCAAGAACTGTTGAAATTCTGAACAGATTGGACTGAGCAAGGTGTGCAGTGGTAACACACTGAACTAGCATCCTGGAGGACGGTTGTTCAAATCCACGTCTGGCCATCCAGATTTAGGTTTTCTGTGATTTCCCTAAATCACTCCAGGCAAATGCCGGGATGGTTCCTTTCAAAGTGCATGGTCGTTTTCTTTCGCTATCCTTACCAAACAATCTCTTCGTAAGTTCCCACCTCTAAAGACGACATTGTTTACTGCATGTTAAACACTAATCTTCCTTCCTTCTGAACAGATTGGGAACCTGTAAGTAATTTACCACATTAGATATGACATGTGGCTACCACCAAATTATAACAACATTCAGGACAGACCTAAAAATTTCCTTAATAGTTCCCTCTGGGTTGTGAAAATTTTTGAGATGCATTTTGGATTATTGAATTCTACTGATACTTTCCAACATTGTGCTGATTTACTATTACGTGGACTGAAACCCACCACCTGTGTTGTATATCTTGATGTTATAGTATTTTCTAGTACAGTTGAAGATCATGTTGAATGTTTGAAGAATGTTGTGATGAGGCTCTGGGATGCACACTAAAGTTTGAAATTAGAAAAGTGCTCTGCTAAATCACAGTTTCTCTACTTATGTCACAGAATTGCTTCCGATGGTGCGAAACCAGATCCCCATTTGAGTGAAATTTTGAGACCATTCCAGTTGCCAGCAATTTCAAGAAATTGCAAAGACAGGCATTATATGAAGGACTGTACCACAGTTACAAAACCACTTAAACATCTGCTGAAAAATAGAATAGCTTTCAATTGGACTCCTCAATGTGACAGTGCAATCCAATTGGATTAGGTGGTCTTAACCATCTCCCCATAAAAGCCCTGTATTTTGTTGTGCATTGCTTCAGATTTTGCTGTCAGATGTATCCAGATCCAGGAGCAGAATTATGAAGAAAAATCTGTACTTGTTATATACGACAGTGCTTGACTGCTGTCACTTTCTGAGAGTACATAATGAAGGACAGTGTTGTCAGTAGCAGTGTCAGCGGTCCCGTGGGCTCATTTTCCAACTTCAGCTGTCACAATGACTAGGTCTGCCATATCACTGTAGCCTTCCTCACACAATAAGCACTGAAATTGTACCCCATTTTTTGAAATACATCAATTTAGTTACACCAAAACTCTCAGAGTATAATTTACCGGCACTGTCAGACCCCATCCAAAAAATGCCCTCAGTCTTTTCCTGCTCATGCCATGCCTGTACATAATAGTAACTCAATGAAATATAATGGAAGGTAGCAAGGGAATTTTGCAATCTGCAAGACATTCTCAAAAGTTTGTAAAATTTGAACACACAAAAGAAGGGGGGATGGGGGTAGTTTACCTTGAGCATATTGGAGTTTCGGAAATGTCACAATTCTCTGGATCTGTTTGTGCCTGTTCAATGTAATTGCAACCAAAACGCTGAATTGCTTCACTGAGTTGTATTGTCTCATTACTCATTAGTAATCAACAACACTGTGGAACTGGCAGAGAAAATCGTTTGCCATGTTTAGTGCCAACTCTTGTCCCTTCATTGGAAACACTTCCATTTCAAATAGGTATTTTACTTTACCTATTTACAACTTCTTTCCTATCAATTTTCATAAAGTTACATGTGCCATCTCAGTTTAGTTGGCTTATGGTTTTTAATGGAGTTCGAGAAGGGGGGTTACACCTGGCTCCCCATCGGTTATGATGTTGCCTATTCTGATTCTGCCAACTATTCATATCCATATAGAATGGCAGGGTGGAGAACAGGGCAGGAGACCACATCTGAATTCTGACCTTCATATTTGCACAAATCGACAGAATCAACCTGCAACTGTTTCTCTTCTGACTAACTTGAACTAAGATTGTTGGCCTGAGTTCTCTGACCGACAACCCTTGTGCTTTGCACGCTCGCTTTATATAATTTCATAACAATTCTTCTATTGTTATAAAGAATCCAAAACTCCAACTTACAATCAATTTTTGCCCATTTAAATTGAATGGAGATTATAGAACAGTTTATTGTTTACAGTCAATATTTACAACAATCAAATAAAGTGCTGAAACTTCCTGGCAGATTAAAGGCAGATTAAAATTGTCTGCGCCACCTACTTCAGCAGCTCGATTTCACCCTTCCTTTCACCTTTCGGTTGAGCGAGAGCCCATTGCTTCCGTGGCATCAGGTCCAGGTTCACACTCACTTTGAACTTGGTTCGCTCCCCAAGGAAAGCACTCCGGATTTGGTATATCGCTCGAGGCTTGTCAAACTTCGTTCGCAGTTCGATAATGCCATTTTTATCTACACTTATGGTTCCAAGAGCACCGACGGTGTCGGATCTGCCTTCGTGTTTTATACATCTGCCGTCGCCGTCATCCCTTTTATGCCATCTGCTCTGACTCCCTTAGTGCTCTGCAGAGTCTTAGCGACCCTTTCTCGACCCATCCTGTTCTGTACCAAATCCAACGCTCCCTTCAGTTGCTAGCAGATAACGGCTGTCACGTTCGTTTTCTGTGGGTCCCTGGCCACGTGGGTGTGCCCGGGAATGAGACTGCCGACATTGCAGCCAAGGCAGCAGCTCTTTTGCCTCGCATGGCTACCTTCTGCGTCCCCTCAAACGATATTCAACGGGCTCTTTGCCGGTGTATTGTGTTGTCCTGGCACAGTTTGTGGTTCTCACTCCACAACAAAAAACTGAGAACCGTAAAACTGATCCCGACCGCTTGGAGGACCTCCTCACGCCCCTCTCGGCAAGAGGAGGTCATCCTGGCCTGGTTGCGGATCGTGCCGATTCAGCCACCGTCATTTGCTCACCGGTGACCCTGCACCGCTGTGCTCCTGTGGTGAATTGCTGACAGTGCGACATGTTTTCCTATCTTGTGTTAATTTTAATCATCTCCGTGTAGCCCTTAATTTGCCGTCTACAATGGAGGAACTTTTAGCTGATGACACACGAGCAGCTGCTAGAGTTTTGCGTTTTATCAACATGGCTAATTTAGCTAAGGATATTTAACCCTACTATTAGTGTCTTTTTATCCTTCTGTGTTAGCTTTCTCTTGATACTCTCCTTTCTGGCAGTTATAAAATTTTTCAAGATCTAGCGAATCTCTGTTCCGATCTGGGCGCTAATGACCTGAGAAGTTGTGCGCCCTAAAACCACAAAAATAAATAAATATTGTGTTCTCGAGCTGGGATTCAAACTTGGGACCTTTGTCTTTCGGGGGCAAGCACGCTACCGTCTGAGCTATCTTGGCACACTTCCTGACAACTTCACTTCTGCCAGTACCACGTCTCCTACTTTCCAAAGTTCACAGAAGTTCTCCCGCGAACCTTGTATGAATAGCACTAAGGATATGTTGGTGACATGGCTTAACCATTTTGGTATGTTTCTAGAATGAAACTTTCACTCTCCAGCGGAGTGTGCACTGACATGAAACTTCCTGGCAGACTAAAATTTTCATTCTGCAAATGAAATGCTGTTTTCATACAGTATTTTCATAAAAGTTAAACAAAATCTGTGAAGTGTGTTACAAACAACATGTACACATATGTAACTAATTACATGAACAATAATGAGATCCTGATGCAGTTATTACTTACAATCGTTTGTAATGACGTACAGCATATTTTTCCATCTTGTATCCAGTTTGTGAATTTGTGTTCCAAGTTCAAAACTAATAAATGGGTATTGTTTAGTTACATAGAATTTTCTAGAATTGCTATAATCAAATTAATAATTCATGCGAGTTGTTGACTATTTACATATTTCATCGTACTTCTGTAGGTCTAAAAATGTTATTGACGTACATGATTAACTGCTAAAAGGTGCGAGAAATTTTTAAGATATGAATAATAATATCAAATGTTCTGGAATCTTGATAATTAAGGTAAGTGTTAACACACTTTTCTGAATGGATACAAGACTCGTTGCACATCCATAGGTCCAAAAAATGTAGATTATGTACATAAATACGTGCTAAAAGATGCAAAAAAAGTAACAGATAGCTGATAGGAATAAATATATTACACACTGGCTAGTTAATGTATTGATTAACTGGTGCATTTTGGTAGCAATGTGATGTCTGTGTAGAAGTGTGCAGTCCATAAATATTGGTAATGGTATTCCCAACCAGTCTTATTTACAGGTGTTGGTAGGTTGTGCTGGGATCGAGTTATTCAGTAAATGATGATGTAGGATATCAGATGCTTCAGTAACACTTATCCAGGCATGGTCCCATTAAAAGACGATGTACTGTACCAGAAGACCCCCTTGGAAATCAAATTGTCATACCAAATGTTTTGCAACTCCAAATCCTAGTACAGTGCCATGAGAATACATAAGTCTGTCAGTGATAATAAAAAGCCATTAATGCCTTAACCAAAACCCATTATTGGTGGAAGACATACCACTGAGATGTAGAATAGTATATGTGCTCAGACAACTCAAAGTGCAAGGTCCCGGATACCGCTATAAACCGTACTGGAAACTACTATGTCATGGCAGCTCACTGCTTATAGTTTTCGGTCTGTAATTTGTGTACTTCAAAACCAGTCAGAGACCATTGCTACAGCTAGTTTTCAATCAGTCTACTGAAACCTGCCACCAGTGTGACATCGTTCAGAGCTCTAAGTAGCATAATTTAATTTTTGTGCATTTTCATTACTGATCAATTCTTAAATTTAGTTAGTGCTTCTGTTTATTCTCAATCATGTAGCTAATTTCATTAAGGCTTCTGTTATAATTGCTTAACAGTGGGGGGACCATTTATCATAGGTCAGTCAGGTACCAGCCGCCATTAGTGAAGCACTAGTGTAGCAGTGAATTGAAGTATTTAGCTGCTTTATTTGTTTTCACTCTTTAGGTTTTTCAGTAGCAGTGGTAGTATGGATACGGTGTGTATGTAATATGGTGGATGCAGGAGGAGTTGGTTGCTGTTCATGAACTCAAATGTCATGTGGGTCACCCATGCTTTCTGCTGCCACGGCACTTTCATCTGTGCTGGACACAATTAATCTGCCCTCGCTGAGGATGAGCGTCAGGTATAGTGTGTTCTTGTCACTTGTGAAAGAGGGCCAATGTGGAGGCTGGTGTGTGGCATCGCCTATTCATCCTGCCAGTGATCAGGTGGCCAGTAATTCAGTCGGGTTTGAGCAGGCATACTACGAGGCAGGGGGGGGGGGGTGTTTGTTAGTGATTGGGAGCTCCAGAGCTCCAATGTTAGGTACGGGGTGCAGTCATCTGTAAGTTTTTGAACGTGTCGGCTGTTGCTTGGGGTTCTGAGAAAATTCTCAGATCATACGGGCGGCTGGCAGAATTGAGGACTGCTGGCTTCACGCACGAGGTGCAAGCAGAGCTTTCTATTTGCAGCATTGATTCCAGAGTGGATCAGGGTCTTATGGTTTGGAGCCGAGTGGAGGGTCTCAGCCAAAGGCTTCATCGACCCTGTGACAGTCATGGCTGCAGATTTCTGGACCTGCATTATCAGGTGGAGAATTGTAGGGATCCCCTTGATAGATCAGGGGTGCACTACACAAAGAAAGCAGCTATTCGGTAGCACAGTACTTGGGGAGGGCACATGTTTTGTTCTGTTTTTGGGCTAGGTGATAGTTCTGATGAACACTCATCTATCGATATACAGACAGTGAAATCAGGTTGCATTCAAGAGGACTCTTCAACTCTCAAAATATTAGCAGTAAATTTTCAAAGTATTAGAAACAAAGTTCCAGACTTTATTGCGTTGTAGGAAGGTTGGAGCTCTGGAATAATCCTCGGGACTGAGAGTTGGCTAATTCCCATCGTTGGAAACTCTTAAATATTTAACGAAGAATGGGATGTATATTGCAAAGCTAGATCAGGTATGATCAGAGGGGGTGTGTTCATTGCAATCCACAAAAATATTCCTTCTACTGACTTCAAAGTCGAGAGTGACTGTGAGGTTATCTGGACAGGTGTAACAGGTATAGGCAAAATCAAGTTAATTTTGGATGTTTTTACTGGCCACTCGGTTCCACTATCACAGTTCTAGAGTCATTCGAAGATAGTCTATGATCAGTAGCATGAAGGTGCCCAGACCATGCATTTTTAGTTGGTGGCGACTTTAACCTGCCAAGTATAGGCTGGGCACCTACGCTTTCGCTTCAGGCTGTACATACAAGCAGTCTTTTGAACATTTTTTGAGGACGCTTTCCGAACACTGCTTTGAGCAGCTAAATCATCAGCCCACGTCCAATGGAAATATTTTGGACATTATAGCTACAAACAGGCCACCCCTCATCAGTGATGTCGCTTTGCATCACGTGATTTACCATATAAATAGGCACGCACAGACGCTGAGAACTCAGTCTTGGACTCGCCTTGAAGTTGGCTGTAAGGTTTGCACCCGAAATATCGGCCGAAGAATTGTCGCTGTCCCGGGCGCTCTCCCGAAAGATGATGGAATATTATGTCCGCCGGGAAAACTTCAAGAATCACATCGAAGGCCTCTTCGGGGAGGGGATGGTTTCAAGTATCCGGAGGTTGTATAAGATACAAACTATAAGAGCAAGATTATTGAATTCTTTGAGCTTTTTACAAAGATGCCGTAGCCATGATATTATACCTAAATTTGTGAAAGTGGTACATTTTATCAAGACTGCTGCAGCTAATAAGATTATTCGTAATGCGAGTTTGGCACTGATTAGGGAAAGAATTAGATATACTCACAGTAAGTTGGATTTGATTTCAGAAGAGCTGTATCACTTACATCTTAAGATAGCAGCCAGCCTCCCACCTTTTACTTGGGAATGGACTGACAGCATAGCATGGGCAAAATGAGATTGGACTCATCAAGTTTCCATTTCAAGACAAGTTGCAAAGTTCGACTGTTTGACCACTCAGTCACAGCAAGATGTAAGTTTTAAAATGTCTGTTTTTAATTTTACAAATAAGGATTTGGACAATGCGACGATGTTAGTTTTAGGAAAGGGTCTGAACTTTGCTCCTACGCCAAAGCCCTTGCCATTAACATCTTTGACCTCAGGTATTGAAGAAGCTGTTAGAAAGTTACCTGGATACTCTGCTGAAGAAATAAGATGTGAAGTGTGCTGTACACTCACAAGATCCCGTCTGCAGATAAGTAATTTATCTTCAACTGAAAGAGCAGCACTACGTAATCTCCGGAATGATTCACAGACCTTGGTTCTTCCTGCAGACAAAGGGAATGCCACTGTTTTGCTTCCAAGAGATGTCTACGTTGAGAAGACGCACAATCTACTGGATGAATCAACATATCATAAGATTGACAAGGACCCCACATCTTGTGTTGAGAGGAAGACTGCATCACTTCTGAGCGCTAGTTCTCCACCTGAAGATGTTGCAAACAAATTGAAGGGCCGCAGTTCGGTGCCCCCAGATTATATGGCCTTCCAAAGGTACACAAAGTTTTGCAAACGTCCAGTTCAGAAGAAATTGAAAATCTTAAACCAAGTTTGGAGCATATATTGAAAGTGTTGACTTTTTGACTAATAGTTAGTAATATAGGCGCACCAACGTATTCATTGGCAAAATATCTAGCCTCATTGTTGAGACCACATGTGGGGAAATGTGAACATCATATCTGTAACTCGTCAAATTTCATCAGTAGGTTAAAAAACCTGAAACTCAACAGCACTGATTTATTAGTTAGTTTTGACGTTGTCTTGTTCACCAAAGTACCCTTGGCTGACAATTTGTCTCTCCTAAGCAACATGTTTGAGGATGATATAACAGTTTTATTTAAGCATGCACTAACCTCCACTTACTTTTCATTTTATGAACAATACTTTGAACAGATGGACAGTGTCGCTATGGGGAGTCCTCTTTCTCCCCTAGTGGCTAATTTGTTTATGGAGGATTTTGAAGAAAAAGCCCTCAATTCAGCAACATTAAGACCGACGGTCTCTGGAGATATGTGGACGACACATTCATAGTGTGGCCCCACGGAGAGGATAAATTGACAGAATTTTTAGACCATCTTAACTCCATTCATGAAAACATCAAGTTCACTATGGAGCGGGAGAAGAATGGCTGTTTACCGTTCCTGGATGTTCTGGTTCGACACAAAGAGGATGGATTCCTAGGTCATTGCGTATATCGCAAGCCCACCCATACAGTCCTTTATTTGCAGGCGTCCAGCTGCCACCATCCTTTGCAAACTACGAGTGTACCGAAAACCTTGGTTCAAAGGGCTCAGGTAGTGTCTGATGCTGACAGCCTGCAGGATGAACTCCTGCACCTGGAGGCAGTTTTCAAGAAAAATGGCTATTCGCAACATCAGATTAAGAAAGCCTTGCAAATAAAAACACCAGAAAAATCACAGGAGAAAGATGAAGAGGAAAGGGAAGTGAAATCTACAGTATTTCTCCCATATGTGGGTAATGTTTCTTCAAAAATAGCCAGAATCATGAAGAAACATAAGGTGGATGTGATCTTCCGCCCACCAGCTAAGAACTCAGCTCTTCTGGGATCTGTCAAAGATGATCTGTTATTGCAAAAAGTGGAGGTTTATGAAATCCCTTGTGAGTGTGGAAAATGTTACACTGGTCAAACCACACTGTACAGGAACGATGCATTGAGCACCAGCGGTATACACGCCTTCTTCAGTCCAACAAGTCTGCAGTAGCCAAACATTGTATTTCTACTGCCCATTCCATGAATTACAAAGAAGTAAAGATTTTAACCACAGCTTCTACTTTCTGGGACTCAGTTGTAAAGGAAGTTGTACACATAGAACTGGCAGACAACCTGTTAAATCATGACAACGGATTTCATCTTGACAATGCATGGAAGCCACTTATATCATGTCTTCGTTCTGAAAGAATGTCTGCGCCTTCACTTCCAATTGATGTTACCACTTTTAATGATGAATTATTCATTTGTAAGCACTGTGAATATGTAACAGCTCTGTTTATGTTTGCACTCAGCACTTGCATGTTTATCTTTGAAGTATATATTCATCTATGACTAGCGCAGCAGTTACGAATGTGTATCTTGGAGCATGTGCAGTCTAATCCTCAGTAGCTTTGCATCACGTGATTTACCGTATAAATAGGCACGTGCAGATGCTGAGAACTCAGTCTTGGACTCGCCTTGAAGATGGCTGTAATGTTTGCATCCGAAATATCGGATGAAGAATTGTCGCTGTCCCGGGTGCCCTTCCGAAAGATGATGGAATAAATGAATTGGTATTGTTTAGTTCTGGTACAGTGGACGTAGAGGAATTATGGGCTAAAATTAAATGCATTGTAAATAAAGCCCTGGAGAAGTATGTGCCAACAAAGTGGATTAATGATGGGAAAGACCCACTGTGGTTCAATAATATTATTCGAAAAATGCTTAGAAAGGAAAGGCAGTTTCACTCCCGATAAAAGGTCAAGCAGATCAAATCAGACAAAAGTGCATCTGTAAAAAGAGCAATGCACAAAGCATACAATAACTACCAATGTCATACCTTAGCAAAAGATCTTGCTGAGAAACTGAAAAAATTATGGCCTATGTAAAATCGGTAAGTGGATCAAAGGTCTCTATCCAGTCACTCGTCATTCTCAGGTGGTGGTAGAAGACAGAAAAATGAAGCCCAAAGTTTTAAATTTAACATTTAAGAAATCATTAACATCAGTCTGCTGTAGAATTCTTGAACATATTCTCACTTCTAATATAGTATATTTCCTTGAGACGGAAAGGCTTCTGTCCATGCATCAGCATAGCTTGAGGAAGCATCAGTCGTTCAAAACTCAGCTGTCCCTTTTCTCTGACGACATCTTGTGTGCTATAGATGGAGGGCAACAGGCAGGCTGCATATTCCTTGATGTCTGAAAAGTATTTGACACTGTACCACACTACATACTGCTAATGAAGGTATGAGCATATGGAATAGGTATCCCAATATGTGAGTGGCTCAAAGGCTACTTAAGTAATAATACACAGTGTGTTGTCGTCAATGGTGAGTGTTCATCAGAGACTAGGGTATCGTCAGGGGTGCCCTAGGAAAGTGTGATATTACCACTATTATTTTATATCTATATAAATGATATGACGGACAGAGTGAGCTGCGATCTGTGACTGTTTGCTGATGATGATGTGCTGTACAGAAGGGTGTCATCATTGAATGACTGTAGTTGGGTGCAGGATGACTTGGACCAAATTTGTAGGTGGTGTGAGGAATGGCAAGTAGCGCTATATTTAGAAAAGTGTAGGGTGATGCAGATGAGTAGGAGAAACAATCCCATGATGTTCAAATAGTATATTGGTAGCGTGTTGCTTGACAGTGTCACATCAGTTAAATGTCTAGGCATAATGGTACACAGCACTATGAAATTGAATGAGCATATTAGGACAGTAATTGGAAAGGCAAATGGTCAACTTTGGTTTATTGGAAGAATTTTGGGAAGGTGTGATTCGTCTGTAAAGGAGACCGCATATAAAACTTTTGTATGAGCTCGTCTTGTGTATTGATCAAGTGTTTGGGATCTCCACCAGATCGGTTTAAAGAGGGGCATAGAGGCAGTTTAAAGGCACACGACTATCTTTGTAACTGGTAGATTAGATCACTGTGCAAGTGTTACCGAAATGCTTCAGGAACTCAAATGGGAGGTGCTGTAGGGGAGGCTACGTTCTTTCTGAGCGACGCTGTTAAAGAAATATAGATGGTTGAATTTGAGGTGGACTGCAGAATTATTCTACTGCCACCAACCACATAGCATGTAAAGATCACATAGATAAGATCAGAGATTAGGGCTCGTACAGGTGCATACGAGCATAAGCATTCGTTTTTCCCCCCTCCTTTATGGGAGTGGAACAGTAAAGCACGTAACTAGTAGTGGTACTGAGTACCCTCTGCCCTGCTCATTTGGATGGATTGTGGAGTATGTATGTAGATGTAATAGCATGCTCACAAATTAGGACAAGTATATTGCTTTCATAGTATCTTTGATGACAGCAAAGAAAATGAATAGACAGGGCATACATCTTTATGAGGTCATTTACAGGTGCCCTATAATTCTTTGTTCAAATCAGATAATTTACCCCATTGTGTAGAAGGGAAAAACTAAAGAAAAGCACACATTTGTTTGAGGGATCATATCAGATCCTGTATACAACATCAGGTAAGGATTGAGGTGCTACTTCAGGAGGCTGAGGCCAGATCAATTGACATCTTTATCACAGGAATTGACCGCAAATTGGGGATGAGGCTAAGGTGACCTCCCTCCCCCATTAAAATGCATAAGGTTGTTAGACTATTGATATTATGTGGCACGTGGTAATGGTTGACAGGCCAACATCATTACAAGGGTCACCCAGGGTGACTTTTACACCACTGTGTTGATACGAGGATAGCCTCTTGCCACTCCTCGAGATGGGGAACCCCCAGAAGACACTCTTTTGCAGAACTAGTACTGCTGGTAGCCATGGAATATCAAGTGACACTCCACTGGTGCAAGTGCACACCACTCTGCTTTCTGCACAATTTACTTGCTGTTTATGAGAATGCTCTACTGCTGCCTTTGTAATGCTGCCCTTAACAATTGATAATTTTTTGATACTTTAATGCTGGGCAAAGGATAATACAGCTTACCACTGATCAAAGATCATACTCTAATGCTACAGTCAAACAAAGACTAAATAAGGAAACCCCTGTCAAACATAAATTTATTGTCTATATATCCTCCTGAAATTCAAATAAAAATCTTTAAACATACTCATAAATAATAAATAAAATTATGTCATCTCTATTAACTTTTATACATTCTGTTTGAAAAAATTTGTAAACATTCAGTATTCGGAGGCATTGACAGATAACTGATGAAAATTCATAGATGAAAGTATAAGATTAAAAGAACATCTCATAAATATCAAATAATCAGTTGAAGCCTCTGTATACAGTATGTACTGCACTGTTGTTGTTGTTGTTGTGGTCTTCAGTCCGGAGACTGGTTTGATGCAGCTCTCCACAATACCCTATCCTGAGCAAGCCTCTTCATCTCCACATAAGAACGGCAACCTACATCTATCTGAATCTGCTTACTGTATCCATCTCTTGGTCTTCCTCTGCGATTTTTACCCCACACACTTCCCTCTAATGCTAAATTCACAATTCCTTGATGTCTAAGAATGTGTCCTACCAATCTATCCCTTCTTTTAGTCAAGGTATGCCAGAAATTTCTTTTCTCCCCAATCCTGTTCAGTACTTCCTCATTAGTTACGCGATCCACCCACCTAATCTTCAGCATTCTTCTGTAGCACCATATTTCAAAAGCCTCAATCCTCTTCCTGTCCGCACTGTTTATCGTCCATGTCTCACTCCCATACAAGGCAACACTCCATACAAATGCCTTCAGAAAGGACTTCCTTAGGCTTAAATCAATATTTGATGTTAACAGATTTCTCTTTTTCAAAAACGCTTTTCTACCCATTGCCATTCTGCATTTTATATCCTCTGTACTGCGACCATCATTTGTTATTTTACTGCCCAAGTAACAAAATTCATCTACTTCCTTTATTGCTTCGTTTTCCAATCTAATCCCTTCAGCATCACCTGATTTTCTTACGCTGCACTCCATTACCCTAGTTTTTCTCTTGTTAATGTTCATCTTATATGCACCTTTCAGCACACTATCCATTCCGTTCAACTGCTCTTCCAGGTCCTTTGCTGTATCTGATATAATTACTATGTCGTCGGCAAAACGCAATGTTTTTAATTCTTCACCCTGAACTTTAATTCCTTCTCCAAATTTCTCCTTGCTTTCCTTTATAGCTTGCTCAATGTACAAATTGAATAACATCGGAGAAAGACTACAACCCTGTCTTACTCCCTTCCCAACCACTGCATCCCTTTCATGCCCTTCAACTCTGACAACCGCTGTCTGGTTTTTGTACAAGTTGTAAATAACCTTACGCTCCCTATATTTTACTCCTGCTTGCTTCAGAACTTGAAAGAGTTTATTCCAATCAACATTGTCAAAAGCCTTCTCCAAATCTACAAAAGCTAGAAATGTAGGTTTGCCTTTTCTTAATCTGTCTTCTAGGATAAGCCGTAAAGTGAGTATTGCCTCCCGAGTTCCTACATTTCTCCTGAACCCAAACTGATCTTCCCCGAGGTCGGCTTCTACCAGTTTTTCCATCCTTCTGTATATAATTTGTGTTAATATTTTGCAACCATGACTTATTAAACTGATGGTTCTGTAGTTTTCACACCTGTCTGCACCTGCTTTCTTTGGAATGGTGATTATAACATTTTTCTTAAAGTCTGAGGGTACTTCGCCTGTCTCATACATCTTACACACCAGGTGAAACAGGTTTGTCATGGCTGGTTCGCCCAGAGACTTCAGTAGCTCTGAGGGAATATCATCTACTCCAGGGGCCTTGTTTCGACTTAGGTCTTTCAGGGCCCTGTCAAATTCTTCTCTCAGTACAGTATCTCCTATTTCATCTTCATTTACATCCTCTTCCCTTCCTACAATATTGTCTCGAAGTTCATTTCCTTTGTAGAGCCCCTCTATATACTCTTTCCACCTTTCAGCTTTCCCTTCTTTGCTGAGAACTGGTTTTCCATCAATGTCCTTGATATTCATAGAGCTGTTTTTCTTATCTCCGAATGTTTCTTTTATTTTCCTGTAGGCTGTATCTATTTTTCCCCTATTTATACATTCTTCTACATCCTTGCATTTGCCTTCTAGCCACTCCTGCTTAGCCATTTTGCACTTCCTGTCAATCTCATTTCTTAGTCGTCTGTACTCCATTTTGCCTGTTTCATTTACTGCATTTTTATATTTTCTCCTTTCATCAATTAAATTTAGTATCTCCTGTGATATCCAAGGATTTTTTGTAGGTCTTGCCTTTCTACCTATTTTGTCCTCTGCTACCTTCACTATTTCATCTCTCAATTTTACCCATTCCTCCTCTACTGTTTTATTTTTCCCTGTTTCTGTCAACTGTTGGCTAAAGCTCCCTCTGAAATTCTTAAGAACCTCAGGTTCCTTCAATTTATCCAGGTCCCATCTCTTTATTTTCCTACCTTTCTGTATTTTCTTTAGTTTCAGCCTACAGTTCATAACCAACAAGTTATGGTCAGAGTCTATATCTGCCCCTGGGTATGTCTTACACTGTAAAACCTGGTTCCGAAATCTATGTCTTACCATTATAAAATCTATCTGGTATCTCCCGGTGTCTCCTGGTCTTTTCCACGTATACAACCTTCTTTTGTGATTCTTGAACCAGGTGTTTGTTATAACTAAATTATGTTCCGTGCAAAATTCTACCAAGCGACTTCCTCTTTCATTCCTTTTGCCCAGACCATATTCACCTACTATCTTCCCTTCCCTTCCTTGTCCTACTACCGAATTCCAGTCTCCCATAACAATTAAGTTTTCCTCTCCCTTAATTGTCTGAATAATTTCTTTTAGCTCCTCATATATTTCTTCGATTTCCTCATCATCGGCAGAGCTAGTTGGCATATAAACCTGTACTACTGTTGTCGGTGTTGGCTTCGTATCTATCTTGACAATGATAATGCGATCACTGTGCTGGTTATAGTAGTTTACCCGCATTCCTATTTTCTTATTCATTATCAATCCTACTCCTGTGATACCCCCAATTGATTTTGTATTTATAATCCTGTACTCACCTGACCAGAAATCCTGTTCATTCTGCCACCGAACTTCACTAATCCCTACTATATCTAACTTCAACCTATCCATTTCCCTTTTTAAATTTTCTAATTTTCCTACTCTATTAAGGGATCTAACATTCCACGCTCCGACCCGTAGAATGCCAGTATTGTCTTTCCTGATGATCACATCCTCTTGAGTAGTCCCCGCCCGGAGATCCGAATGGGGGACTATTTTACCTCCGGAATATTTTACCCGAGAGGATGCCATCATCATATGTTCATACAGTAGAGCTGCATGTCCTCGGGAAAGGTAACGGCTGTAGTTTCCCCTTGCTTTCAGCCGTTCGCAGTAGCTGTGTGGCAAAGCCACATTAGCTGATGTTACAAGGCCAGCTCAGTCAAATTATCCAGACTGTTGTCCCTGTAACTACTGAAAAGGCTGCTGCCCCTCTTCAGGAACCACACGTTTGTCTGGCCTCTCCACAGATACCCCTCCGCTGTGGTTGCACCTACGGTACGGCTATCTGTATCGTTGAGGCACGCAAGCCACCCCACCTCGGCAATGTCTGTGGTTCATGGGAGTGGGTACTGCACTATGTATTTGAAATTTTCAAAATTTTATTAATCTAATACTTTTCTACATATTGATAAGAGAAGTGTTTTTGCAGAAAGACACCTGAAAATGGCACTTGGGCCAAGAGATATAACAGTGTTCAGGACCAACCAATTATAATCCCTTCTCAAGTTAGGAATTTGAATATTTTTCTATATGTCTGTTGTTGTAAAGTTTTTTATTCATGTTTTGCATTTTGTTTTACTTGTGTGTATTGAGATCTCATCAGTTATAATTTGTCATTTTAATTTACACCATTGGTTTGCTTATAATGAGCTCATGACACACAGACATGGCAGAATGTAAGTACCGCAAGTGACATGTTATACATAAACACATTTATAAATGTATTTTTTCATTTTGCTGATTGTATGTGGTACTTAAATTCTCTCCTTTGGTTTTAATGTCCTATATTTTGTATGCTCTGTGTATTTTTGTGCCTGTGGTAGATCGCCAAGTCTATCAGAGGTAATGAATTTTTTGTATGTCCATTTTGTTTCAGATAACTGATACACAGCTGTATAATTACTTATATATAGACCAACGTACTCCTTCAGCAGTTAATGTTGTATATTCTTTATTTACTAGTTTGGGTAACTCATTAATACAATCTTCAGACCCCTGTTTAGTTGACTATTTCACATAACCACAGTCCATTTGATAATAGTCAACTAAACAGGGTGTCAAAATGATAATGAGTTACCGGAACTAGTAAGTAAATGATTTACAATGTTAATGGTTGAAGGTTTGTGTTGGTCTATTTGTAAGTAATGAATTGTGGTTTGTTAGGGAATCCAGTTATCACTGGCCTCAGCAAAAGTGTGATACTATAGGATCATGTTCTGTAAGACTTGTAACAGTTTATCAAATGTGTATTGAATGTCTGAAATGTTTGCAGAGACCGATGGGTCCATATTTAATTAAGGCTGCATCCACCTTACTTAATTCTGTGCTGTCTTGCAGCTGGTTGTTTTTGCCCGAGTGAAGGACCTCGGGGGATGTTTGTTTTCAAGTTAAGCTGACATTTTTGTTTAATTACTTGGAAAAGAACATCTCCCCATATTTGTTCAATTCATGGAAATGTCATTATTTTGCAGGCATTTCCTCTGCCCCTTTTCATACTAAGTCTTTCTTTAATATGGCACTCATGTTTTTGTGTACTTTAGATTTTTATTAAATGAATTTATCAGTTTTACCTCATCAAACTCGTCAGTTATGAAATGAGTGATATCTTCGGCTACTTAAATATCAACAATAAATCAATTCCCTGAGGCATATATTGTCTCGTTATGTCAGAGGTACTGAATACAAGAAGAGGTGTTGAATTAAAACTTGTGCGACACTTTGGATTTGAATCTGGGACCTCCTGCTTACGAGGCAGACACTTAAACCACTCAGCTAAAGTGACCTTATGGACTGTGTGAAAGCTTTAAAACACTCCATGCAGCCACATTGTCCATAAGGCTGCATTAGCTGAGTGATTAAAGCATGTGCCTACTAAGCAGGTGATCCCGGGTTCAAATCCCAGCCATGGAATAAATTTTTATTCAATGCCTCTTCTTATATTCATTATTAACTTATCCTGTTTGTCAAGTCCAACTGCTAAATACACTAATTCACAGGATCTATCTACCGTACTTCAGTTTCACAACAAGGTAAACTACGTCTTGCAGCCACAAACACGTCTTTCCCTGCCTTTCTGAAAACATTTAGTTTCTTCATAAAAGTTTCAACTGAATTTAGTTGACTTTTGATACCTTTAATGATCCAGTACTTTGTTAGAACTTGGTACAGTGGTTCTTTCTCAACACATCTTACTGCTACATCACCAACAGTCTTTCCTTAGTGTGTGTTTGACCTGCAACCGATGAAGCTGAAGCAATTTCTGTACTTTGCCAAGGACATTTAATCTAAAAAGTGCCCATTCCAATCCACATACACCCTCCTACTTATGTAGTTACTTCATCTGTTCAGTGGACCTCTGATCTAATCAGCGGGCCATGGTTCCCCACCTCCCCATGGCACAAATGTAGGAATCTGCAGACTGCATGTTCACAGAAGAGTCTGAGCTCCTAATTTACATCCTCCACTCAGGTCTGTATGTGAGGTCCACAGTCACTCATATAGCAAGCAAGACTGGCAGTCTCTACCACTTTAGACAGCTGTCCAAACCTAGAAAGAATTGCTTCTTATCAAAAGCAACACACGACTAGTACCAACATCAGTCACCATCTGTAGATGGTTGCACCTTGTCCTCGTTACGCCATTCAGGAGGACTCATTATACATCTGGTGAAAGTCCCCCTAATATCCACGCTAGGCTGCTTCTTGTCCTTTGCAGCTGGATCCCTGAGGCACCCCATAACACACACAGCATTGAAGCTCCCAACTACCAGTAATTCCACCATATGTGAATGTCTGGATATTACAGCCTGAGAGGCTTCTATGACTGCATCTGGCTAAGAATCTTTATCAACCCAGATAGCATGTAAAAACTGATCATCTGACAAACCCTGAGACCTTATGACTGCACCTCCTGGGAAGTCTTTTATTCCCTAGCAACCCTTGGCGTAACCTCTCACTTGTACATTGCCAATAGTCACCTACAGTGCAGGCAGTAAGTAGGACCTGCTGGACAATTCTTGTATCCCCATGCCTCCCCCCCCCCCCTTTCCAGTAGCGATACCCAGTGACAACACAGCCACAAGCTGCATGACCAAAGCTAGCACTACCTGTAGTTGTAAGTGAAAGGTCTATTCTGCCTGTTTACAAACAAAGGAATTATAGTTCCTATCCATACTAGAGGTGGTGTAAGTTTACACTATATAGTTACCACTTATAACTGTACCTAGTAAGCAAACAACACACAATAAATTTATAAAATTAATCTATGAAATACACAGGTAATTCAGTAACTTCTGTTAGAAGCCTGTGAAAATAATTAACCAGTGATGTACTCCTCTGTGGTGCTGCTGGACTGAGAGATGTCACCATTTTGAGCTCTGTAACTAATGTTGTTTTTGAGAGTTGTGGGCTAGTTTTAGATTCAGGAATAAAATATGATTTTGGTGTTGTGTAGGCATTGTGCAAAATGATGTAGTAATCTTCTATGTGTATATTGGAAAATTTAAATTGTTGCAATGTTTTAGGTTCCCTCGACCGGAGACTTATTGTTTGGCAGTTACCTCAAGGTTTAATAACGCAGTCCCATGTTACGGAATCATTTATAACAGAAAGGATTTGCAAACAGAAGAAGAAGGTACCTAATGTTTTTATATTCTCTCTCTCTCTCTCTCTCTCTCTCTCTCTCTCTCTCTCTCTCTCTCTCTCTCTCTCTCTCTCCCCACAGACACACACATCATACATACATACATTTGGTATAAAGATGCACAGTGAAGGAATTATCCAAATATGACAGAAATAAGTAGCTCTAATGTTCACTTGCAGGCAAACAAAAATTGGATGAGTTTTTCTAGAGAATGACCTTCACAAGCAAAACAACTCAATAACAAATTGGTCCTATGTTGACCCTTACATAAGCAGTTATTTGGTTTGACATTGATTTACAACATTACTGGATGTTCTCTGGAAGTATATCATGCAATATTCTGACCAGTTGGTATGTTAGATCATCAAATTCTTTATCATGGTTGGAGGGCCCTGCCCATAATACTCCAAACAATTGTAATTGGTGAGAAATCCAGCAATCTTGTGAACCAACTTAGGCATTGAGAAGCAGTAGAAATTCTTGTTTTGTGAAGGTGGGCATTATCTTGTTGAAATGTAAGTCTAGGATGTCTTACCAGGAAGGGCAACAAAGTGGGGTACAGAATATTGTCTATGAGCCACTGTGCTGTAAGGGTCCTGTTGTGAAATTAAGTGACATCCCTGTTGTCAGAATGTACAGTGGATAACAGATTGGTATCCCTCCACTGCCTGGAGTGTCTTGAGACTTGTCTTTGTCAGTTGTCAGGACTCAGTTTCAAATGTGACTTGTCACTGAAGACAGTTCTATTTCAGTTGATGAGATAGCAGACCAATTGTGCTCAATACCACTGCAAATAGGCTTGCTAGGTAGCTCTCGAGTGCCTATCCAAAAATTGTAACAGGCTACATATTCTGTCACCACACTAGGTAAACCACAACCTTGTCGATGTTGTGTTTTGTTGTGGTTCATCCATTCCTTCCGAAGTCATCTAATAGTGGCACTGCTTCTGTTCGAATGTCAGCCATAAACTGATAATTCCTGCCAGCTTCTTTGAGCCTGACTACATATCCTCTGTCAAATGCTGGCATCTGCGAATACTGTCTTTGTGCCTATCTACAAGGTATATCTAACTGAATTAACAGAATGAAATTTGCATAGATTATGCTGAATTTTGATGTCCTGGGTGTAAAGGCAGGACACCTAAAATTTATTTCAATGTATTTAGTAACAGCTCCATCCAGAAACATTTTCTTGACAGACTGTGTGCCACTTGCATCAGAGAACTCGAGGACATGAGGCACCAGACCATTCTGGTTAACGAAATCTCTGCTGATTGGTCACTATATGTTATACTACTACAACCTCTCTATTATTGGTTTCAGATTATGTCCATCATCAAATAATTGTTGTACATATTTCATAAGATGAAAAGCACTGACATATGGCATATACATCCGAAGAAATCAATTGCAATCAAGTGAGTGGATGTGTACAGGCTATTCCATTTCAAATCGGACAAGAAATGAGAAAATTGATCTTGTATTTTTTAAAGTAATCAATAATTTCTATATGTGTCAATTAATTTAAAAGAAAACAACTGTCATTAATTTATTCCTTAAATGGTTAGCATTTTTGAGTTAAAATTCTATGAATTTAGGGTTATTTTCTGAACGCGACACTTTATGTGCTATGTAACTCGAGAACCTCATACTCGAGAACCTAAGTTGATGTAGGTATATAACAATAACATTACAACAAATAATTCATTCTTGGGAATTTTTTTTTTTTTTCATTGGTTAAAAGAGTGCATTTTTCATATCGATTACAATTTACACAGTCTTGAACTTCTTTTTATTACATGTTGATTTCTGTTTTAAGTATTATGGAGACCCTTACATCAACATGAAAAAAATAATTAAGTTATAAATACGTAAGCTCACATTGCACTAATGAGGTAGACTGTGGTGGGCTGCCGTCCACCACTCAAGGGGGGGGGGGGGGGGGGGATGCGTCTCGCGTCCTTGCTGGACATGATTGGTCAACAGGATGGACCGGTTGCATACAACATGGTGTAGTCCATTTGGCATAAAACAGTGTAGTGTAACCATTAGATTTGGCACAGTTTCTATATACATTTTAATTTTTTCTATGGCTCTTTTGTAATTTATTTAAAAATTTTACTTTGTGTAGCTGCAGAGCTATGAGTGTCATAATAGCATGATTTCATAAAATTACGGTACTTACACTCCTAAAAGACAATCAGACGTGTTTGCGTATCATCGCTGTCAGGCTGTCAAAGATATTAACTTCTACTTTCTGTGACAAAAAAATCAAACCCCACAAAAAATGCAAGGTTTTCTGCTGTCCGTTTTGAAATGGTATGGCCCAAATGTTCATGCTTTTCATCTCATAAACTATGTACAATGATGACTTGATGATAGACCACATTTAAAACTAAGAGACAGTATTAATGTAAAATATAGTGATGAATCAGCATTGATTTCATATATTGTATGAATATATAATGTTGACAAATAAGAGCACAGAACTGAGACTAAATACAGTGTACAGTCATTGTCTTATTTACATGTAATGTAAGTGGGAAAACTCGAATGCATGTTAATATTGTATTACACATTATAGTTACCTAAAATCCCTGTTAAAATAATCTTATTACATGACTTGTGGTATTTGTTGTGTTTATTTGCCAATTCACTTTTGTAATAGTGATAAATATCATCTGTCAAAAATAATTAGTAATTTATGTTAGTTTTTTAGGTTATTTTGCACATAAATGTTACAATATATATTGCTGTTATGAAACTGTAGCATATATCTTTGACGATGATTATGTTCACACCATCTATCCTCAATATGGTTATTATATAATACACCACAGTCAGTCTAGTACTTCTGTTCATTAGAAAAGCATCCCTACTCATAAAATTTACATGAAATGAAAATTCTATGTTACGTGCTTTTTATGTACTCAGTTCATTGCGCTTTCACCTAAAAGTTACATGTAAGGAAGACTATGACTGTAGACTCTATTTAGTCTTGATAAAAAAAAAAAAACTCGTAAATGGTAATTAAGTATATTGCAACCAAGATTTATTTTTATATTATAATTTGTTAGTTTTGAATAGTCAGTGCCTCTACCATGGATGGGTTTCGGGACCAATTGACAACCTTTTAGATGTGATTCTCCTTGTAAATTTTTTCGTCAAGAATTTGCATGCTTCTGTCAATCCTCTGCAGTGTGTAACTGTGGTGTAAACCGTTTAATAGCATATGATAAATGTATGCAATAAACTGATTGAATAACTTGCATAAACCAACAAAACTGCCCATTTTTTCAAGAAACTTGGTGTGAAAGTAAGTTTCTGATGCTAGTGTCAGCAAATATCTTTAGGCGTGATAATTCATAAATATGCTCCTGACTTTGAGCCTTTGTGACAAACAAAACTCAAATTTTTATAACTTATGGTCAAATTTCATTTCTTCAGAAGTGTTTATATAATGATGTAACTTCTCATTCCCAGAGTAGATATCTATGATGATTAAAGCAAAAGATGTAGAGGAAAGTGTATGTATTCTGAGTGCCAAAACTTCCATAATTCTGTTCTTTGAGATTTACTGGCCATGTACCTAATAGGGGTAGGAAAGCTCTTTTGAGTGAAAAGATAATAATAACAACAAAAAAGTATAACAACTGAAGTTGATTACATTACAAAGATATTTGGTTCTTAAAAGTAAAAATGGGCTTATTGGTTTATTGGTTCTGTGCAAAGTTTTCATCCTATTTTATTACTGGATGTGATTTTTGGCTATTTATAGAGAAAAATGGGTTGCTGAACAATCTCTAAACCAACAATTACCATTACCTCAGATACAAAGACAAGCATTGTGCCACACAGTTAACAAGGCACTGCGGGACTGAGCATCTTTAATTGCTATTGTGGTAGTTAAATGGAGGCAGTTCAAAACACTAAGTAAAATCCCAGTGGCAGTTAAAGCATGGAGTGACCTACCTACAGTCTTAAAATTCAATGTATTACTCTGATGCATTATAAATGTGATTGCTATGCTGAGAAAAAGAATTCTCAAGTCTCAGATGCACATTTAAAAATTGTCCTGCTAATAATGTAGAATAAATGTGGGTGTGTACTGCTGACAGCCGTGTTTACGCCTGAGCAGTACTAGATTATCAGGACTGTACTTTGTGTGTTAACAAGTTCAATGGACTGCACAACATGACAAACCAGTATCCGGTGGCTGCAAGCACCATGCTTACTCATATATGCAGCAACTTCCATCCATGAGTGTGCTCATTGTAAATCATCTACCTGGTCTCTGACTCTCATTTTCCTGTAGACTGACTCCCACAATGGATGATGTTTCTGTTGTGTGGTTTCATGCCACTGCTGATTGGTTGCATTGGCCTGTAATGCTGCGCATCAGGTGCGAATACAGTTGCTGTTGTTAATAATAGCAGATACAAAAAATATAATTGCTGTTCCTTCACAATGTTTATGTCAACTATAGTGACTAGTCATGATATTTGACTGACTACTCGTTTTGAGTGACTGCTAACATTACTGTTTGTGTGAATAAATTTGAGGTGCTGATTACAAAAATGCATAGAATATGCGCCAATTAAGCTGTGAAGATGTGATATGTCCCTTCAGTCCATACGTAATGTAACATGACGTTAGGACCTTTAGTCATTGGAAACATTTTCTGTATCTAATGTGGGTATTTACAGTGTATGATATGGTCAAAATACCTCACGCCATACTGAAGGTCATGTAAGAAAGTGTCTGATGTGACATCTAGGGGACCCAGGTAGACATTATGCATAAGAATAAATTAACCTGTACATTTGTGGTGTTACCAGTTTTGTAGTGATGTTACTCACACTTTCAACATAATTGCATGATGTTGACTTTGCAAATATATAGAGTGCTTGTTAGGCATCACAAAATACAAAAGATGATTTACAAAATTACAGTAAAGAAAAGAAAGGCAGATGCGTTCACAAGCAATGTCACAGATGAAATAGTGGCAGTAATGTTGATGAAATCCATAGTATATCTTCAGATTAGGCCAGCTGGTGACCCTATGAATTTCAGTAGCAATTGCATCAAAATATTTATAAACATATACGCAAAAGTTTGTCTAGCACTTGGAATGTCAGTAGCCCCATAGCGGAGAAAGAGCCAACTGCCATGCAACTATATTGCTGCCACTTGGAGTGCTAGTGTCGCTTCCATGACTGTTTGTGATGAATATTTGCATTCAACAGATAAGTGTATGAATTATGACTGAACCCATTATCGATACAACAGCTCATGTGTGCTCTCTCATCTGGATTATCAGGAACTATGCACTTTTTAATTATTATTTTACTACTCAACACATTGTGTCATGACAGCTAATACACATTACTGTTTAAAATGTGACAATGCTTTTATTGATATACTGTTAATGAGTATCTAAAGGCAGACTTGATGGTGGTCATGTGATTGTATCATAGACTGTGATGTAAAGGTTTTCAGGTTTGAATCTGCTTACATGCTGTAATCCCGCCTGCCCTTATCGAGAGTTGTCTTGACTGTGTGTGTGTGTGTGTGTGTGTGTGTGTGTGTGTGTGTGTGTGTGTGTGTGTTGCTACAGTATAACCTCGTTAGGATGAACTTGCATAAGATGAACTCGCGGTTAACGTGAAAAAAAATATTGATCCCACCAAGAATACATTAGTTCTTATGGTATGTCTTATCAGTTAACACTAATTTCGGTTCAGGCAAATTACGAACTCAGTTTCAGTTCCTGCCATAATTGAATTTGGCTGTTACAAAACTTCCAACCTTAGTGTGTTCTAAAGTGTATCTCTCCCCCCCCCCCCCCTCAAAAAAAAAATAATAATAAATAAAATAAAATGAATGTAGGAAATTAGGAAATGTAGATACAAAGCTAATTATACTTACTGTCGACTCATCTTTAATGTATTGTAGGATGGTAGCCACGATTATTACCTTAAGAATCAGCATATGCTGTACATTGTAAGACATTCAATAATGTGTGCAGCAGCATTTAGGAATGTACTCAGTGTCAGATTTGACAGGTGTTCTGTTAGTTGTAGCCGTATCGATTTGGAATACTGAATTAATAGTACAGTTACAACAGGTACCATATAGCACGTGCCTTAACAGTGCTTGGAGACATAGCAACACTGAAGATGTCCACGAGTTAGAAGATGCCACTTCGCTTGATGAATGGACAGTTCTGCAGGATGTTGCGAACCCTGGGATTAGTTTCGAAGAATTCATTAGTATAGACGACGAAGTTACCATATGTGCTTTTGTGAAATCGGATGTGCCAAAAGCTGTGAACTAGGTGCAAGAGGGCCATCAGAAGAATCTGAAGAGGAAGAGAATACAAATACCATTCCACCTACACATCTGGAGATTTTTACAGCCTTGGACTGTTTAGAACGGTTCCCCCCCTTAAGGTTTTTGCTATTAAACTAGCCAGTTTAGCCTTTCCTATTGAGGTATAGGCCACACCTTGTGAAATCCCACCTATCTATAGCCTCAACAGGAACCAAACCAATGTCTGACAGAGTGGCTGCCCTACACAACTGATCTAACTCCACATTTACCCTCCTGACAGAGTGCTTCAACTGGGGCTGATCATGTCACATGAAAACAGTCACCAGACCAACATTTGTGTGGGTTGTTGCAGAGGCTATTTTCACCAGGTCATACTCAGTACTGTAGCCCTGATCCCTATCGATTCTGTTTCCCACTCAACCCACTACCACAAAATGATCTTGTTTAGTGAAATCTTTGCACAGGGAACCTAAATTCTCTACCACCTGGCTGAGACATGTGCTAGGCTTGAAAAAGTTTCTGACGTGGTACCTGTCACCTAATTTTTCCTGCAAAATCTGGCCCACACCTCTTGCATGACTGCTACCTAGCAACAGAACTTTCTTCCTACTTTCTACTTTTTTTAAACTTTTGGTTTCCTAATCAAGTTCTGTTACATCTTAACTACTCCTACTTCTGGAGCCTCTTCCTTACTCAACTGTGATAGCTGGGAAAATCTATTGTTTGTGCCAATTGCAAAACTGTCAGACACTGTTCTCTTTCTCTGTCCTCTGTTCCCAGCTATCACTTCCCATCTGTGGTTACCCTCTTCCCCCCCTTAACCTCATCAGTTTCTCCCTCACTCTATCCAAATCAGCCTGAAGGGCTCTAATCTTCCCCTCCTGTTCTGCTATTTTCCTATCTCTTGAGCAAACCCTGCAAAAGAATGGAAGTCTCTCTTTTCTTTCCACGGCTCCCACTCCTCTACATCCTCCTCAATGAAACCACCTGATGCAACAACTGCATGAAACCCCTAAACTAACTTTCCTACGGCAGCTCACACACTTGGAATTCATGATTGTTTACAAATTAATTATGAGAGTTACTTAATTGATAACAATAATATACATATTAACCACAAATATAATTATGTATTAGACAATGATGTGTGTGGAAACTATTAGAAAATGCACTTAAAACTGAGGTGTCATACTAAATATGCACCCTCAGAAATTAGGCCTAAAAGCAGTAAGTAAACGAACCGACTTTTTGCTATTACTAAAACAATAGGCAAATAAAAGATGAACTGTTGTTGGTGGGCTTTAAGAGCATTTCCATGAACATATTTAATTAGTTAAAAACATTAAATTACAATTTATTACTAGCTAAATTCCTTATCTCTTACGAGCGCTCTTCAACAGCACGTCCGACCTTGTGCAGGGCTGCGAACAATCCTGCCAACAATTGATTAATATCTACAGTGGAGGGCCAATAATCAAATAGATAGCCTATTTTAGTGGTGTTGCAAACACCTCTCATGCTGACAGATCAACTTTAAAACAGCTTCAGCGGATGTAGGTTTAGCATTATACAACAGAGTGGAGCCGTGAGCACAGTTCAATTTCTGAACTAATGTCAGATTTGATCTCCAGTCAGTGATATTTATAGTCACCCTATAAACTTTTAAATATATGTTACACTATGACATTAGTATATAAAAATGGATTAAACATGCTGAAGATTGTATAAGCATAGTATGCATTGTGTATAATTATGTTACATAGACTCAAAGAAAATAAGTACATACATTGATATTAATAAACAGGTGCATTATATGCCTCCTTATGCATACTGGCATGCATGTCACACAATAAAAATAAACCATCACACAGCCTGGCATTGCTTTTATGTTTTTAATCAAGACTTGATGCCTAGTGACGTCTTATTTATTTTTATTGTCTGACATGCATGCCAGTATGTATAAGGAGGCATATAATGCACCTGTTTAATCAGTCTGTCTAGTTCTCTTCCGTGAAGATGGTTTATAACCGAAACCGGTAGAAGTTTGAAAAATAATAAACTGCTGATGGTTTACAGTATGCATTTCCTCAACTATCTTACAGCTGTTGAACCACATCTCAATAAAAATTTGAATATATAATATAAATTTGACCCAAGTGATTATAGGTGGGTTGCTAGTGGCCTATATTGAAGAATATGAATATGCAGGCGAGACGTCAAATTGTGAAGAAGCTATTCTATGATCAAGAACCTGATAGTGAAGAAGTCATCAAGAAGCAGTGTAAGCCATCATCTGCTTTTCTGGCCACCAAAGAAGCAACTTTTGAAAAAGCAATGAGGTATTTGCTTTCAAGGATTTGGGAAAAACTAGAAGATTAAGCTTCAGTACACTACAGAAATATCATCATATGGTGCAAAATATATATGTCATCTACTATATTTATTTCATTTGGTGAAGAAAGGGGAGAAAGGTTAGTGCTCACAACTGCTTGACAGTTACGTAGCTGAAAAAGTGAGGTTGGCAAGAACTATTCCGTGTGTTAAATGTTAACAACAGGCACATTCATGTTTTGGGTTTGGAAAAGATCCAATAAACTTGACTGACTTGATTTATTTTATTTACCCCATGATGGATGGGTCTGCACAGTTTAAATGAAGACACCATCTTGCTTCACAGGCAATAACAAAATGTGTAACCACTGATGTCCGTATTACAGATGGTGATGCGAATGAAATATGTAATGAGTTTCAGTAACAGATAATATCTATTATTTATTTATCATGTTCCAGAGAATCAACTGAGGAGCAAGCCTCCTTGGTCATGGAGCGAGTCAGTACATCAGCGGGCACTGATGAACTCGCTGTTGAGCGCCCTAAAATGCCAGTCATCATCATCATCATCATCAGTACATCAGACTCTAACAAAGGAGTAGTAATTGATAAAGTGTAATGTAAAGCAATCATGGGCACATGACAGGTCTGAGCATAAATAAAATCAATCAACACAGAAATTAAATTAATTTTTTGCTTCTTCCAGGTATTCCTCAACTTGAGTGAGCCACAGAAGAAACTTCTAAGTTTAATATTCGTGTAATGTATAACATTAACTGCGAAAGGCCAAAGTTGAAAATGTGTACCCAGCCGGGGGCTCAGACCCGGTCTCCTGCTTTCTAGGCAGTTGCGCTGACCTTTACACCACTGAGGACATAGCGATCACCACACCTGCACAGAATCACTCAAGTATGCTTTCCGTTAGATACAACTTCTCAACTTTACCCCGGCCCACTAGAACCCAAATTCGTAGTTATTGCAAACTAATTCCCATAAGAGTAAGGGCCTAGGCGTGCCTCCGCACTGAAGAAATGATAATTGCCTGTCATCGACATTTATATATGTAGCGTCCGTTCTTTTGGACTTGTCTGAAAGAACAGACACAAGTTTAACCTTGGAAGTGTGTGGATTACTACTAATCTCTTTGAATACGTGTGGCAGTTTATTAAAAATGGATACAGCCAAATACTGATACGTTGCTGCATACGAGTCAACGAGGTACAGTCCAAATGCAGATTAATTTTTTGTCTGGTATTAGCTAGCTGCTAATTATTGTGACTAACCAAATATTATTAACAAAAAATAGCTTTAAAGAAAATATGTATTGAGAGGCCAATGCCAGAATTTCCAGGTTACTAAACAGGGATCGACAAGAGGTACACCAGCTTACCCCTTATATTGCTCGAACCGCCTATTTCTGCACAATAAATAGGAGTTACCCCAAAAATAACACCATATGTCATAAGTGGATGAAAACATGCAAAATATACTACTTTTCATGCTGGACTATCACTTATTTCAGGAATGATTATAGTGTTAAGCAACGCAACATGTAGTTTTTGAACAAGATCCTGAACATAGGCTTTCCACCACAGCTTACTATCATCTGAACACCTAGAAATATGAACTTTTTAGTCTCACTTATCATTTGCCCATTCTGTGTAATCAAAATTCAGTTTTTGTTTAATTGTGTGTTAGAAACTGTAAACTGATTCCTAATGGGATTTACAACATCCTTTGCAACTAAGCTGTTTGTCATCAGCAAACAGAAATATCCTAGAACCACTTGTTTTACTTGAAGGCATATCATTTATACAAATGAGAAACAACAGAGGCCCTAGAACAGACCCCCGATCCGCCCCCCTCCCCCCACCCCCACCCACTTATCTGTGCCTGATTGAGAGTGCATATCACAGCTGTTTTCAACACTGCAGAGGATCGTCTGGATATCCATAATGAAGATCATAAAATATATAATACTGACAGAAGCAGTATACGGAAACAACTTCTCTCATCATTAACTTTGTGTTCAAGGGGGAGAAGTAGGTGACAAGCTTGATGTTGATTGATTGTTTCCAAAGAGGCTTGTAATTTAACTGGAACATACACGTTAGTTTGGAGTGCCAGTAGTGCAACACATGGTTAAACTGCAAAATCTGATTCAAGTTGCCTCAAAGTCTGGCTTAATTATGAAACAAGTTCTGGTTACATATTTTCAAGATGTCTACTTCCCATATATGCAACACAAGAGTCTCTTCATCTGGTTGAGTCTCTGGGAAACTATTGTGACATGACTTGTATAAAAGCTATCCAGCCTCAAAACATGGTGTACACAACAGCCGCCTTTCAGGGTCCACCCCATGCTTTAAGCCTCTTAATGTGCTAGTATTCTGACTGTTCACAATAGTGTTGAAGTGGATTGAAGATCACAGTATCCTTAATGAGTATCAGTTGACACCATTGTCGAGGTATTCAATTTTCTGGGTATTAGGTCCACCTGATATTCAAAACACATGTTTATTTTACACCCAAAATGTTTCAGCACCTCTGTGCCATTATCAGTGAGTTTTTCTGCTTTGTCTGTGAAAATCAAACTATATTGATTTTAGTATTATACTATGTGTAAATTTAGGCCTAAAAAGTTGTATGTCTTATTTTTAGTTACTACCTTGTTTTTACATTCTGTGCTCATGGATGACCGTTTCAACAAAATGACACAATGGTACCATTGTCATCTGCAACCAAATAATCTCTCTGAACCTTGTGAGGGTTTAAAATACTATGTCTAGGATAAAAGCGTAAATTTGGTAAGTGTGGGTATTTTGATCAAAATGTTGATGTGTATCTTGAGTAAAGTATAAACATGATGGAATTTATATGCTGTCAACTGGGGTGATTTTGGACAGTAATGATTTTTTTTTTCACTGCATACTAACGAATTACAGCTGATTTCCATCTTTGCATGCTACCCTTTTTTATGCACGAAACTGTACTTACCACATTCTGTGACTAGTATATTGGGTCCATTGTTTACTGGCACATCAATCTGACGAACAGTCTCATTGACAAAACTTCAAATTGTGTTATGAAGCAGAAATGTTATACTGTTGCAATTGGTGGGGCAGTATTACAGCATCAGTTGCCAAAGATTTTAACAGGCTGCAGCACTGTGAATTAGGGATGGGATTGTGAGGCGCAGCGACTCAAGCACACCGAGAATTTCTCAAGCTGCCGGCGCTCAAGCATTTCTCGAGAAGCTCGTGAGAAGCGGTGCGTGCGGTTGACAGGGGCAGAACGACACACCACGTGCTGTGGTTATTTGCAATGCTCGCAACTCACTGTGATTATCATTTAAAACCAAAGTCACAGAACTGGCAGTACTTTACGGAGGATGGAGACGTCTGTTGCAAAGCTCCGTAGTGTAACAAGAAATACAATAGACACGATAAGACATTTAATATTACACATATCTAGCAATCAAACAGATACGTTTACGGATACAAGAGTGCATTCCTATATTACAACTCAGACAAATTACGTATTGTGTATGTTATCCGTTCAAACTACATTAAAAAGAAATTCGGTAAAAAGGTTGGGTAGTGCCTCAAACAGTCCGCCACTGTCGGAAAAGTGTCATTCTTAATTTGGCTGCAGAAACATGCAAAATGCATCGAAATTAACACTATCCAAACTTTTGAACAGAATGAGGTCATAACAACCAACAGTCAGTATTGTAGTTGTAAATAGTGGTGGCTGTATTCAGAAAATACCAGAGCTTTAAGCTGAAATAAGGACGAAAGCTTAGGTACATAACACTGGTTAATACTATAAACTCTGCCAATCTTTTTTTTCTACAATTAGTAAACATAAGTAAGGAGTTTTTCGGTGTAACATGTAGCATTTTTCTCTCATGTAAGTATCAATACATGCAGAACGCATATTTGTTTTTGGTGAGAATGAATTTCTTGTTTCGTGTAAGATATGTGTTTTAATAATGATCCTATGATTTTTGCTTCTGTGAAACATTCTAATAATAATTCAGATTCTTCCTTGCACGTACGGAAGACAGCGATTATGACTGCTCTGTCATAATGTTTCCATAGAGTACTTTTGCTCAGCCTCCAGAGAGCACAGCACTGTTGACAACTTCTTGAGAATACTCAAGAATTTGCCTTGGCGTCATGCATTTCTCGAGACCACTCACAGCCCATCCTTACTGTGAATAGGTCTGTAGACGTTTGTCAAGAGTTTTGTAGGAAATTACAAAATAAGAGTGTGATTGTGTGTGTGTGTGTGTGTGTGTGTGTGTGTGTGGGGTGATTTTGGACAGTGCCAACAAGATCAGTTAGCTGTGGCAGTGTGAAAAAGTTTGTAGAAATGTCCATTATTTTGTAACTTTACACAAAACACTTCACAATGAATGTTAGTGTAAATTCTTGCACTCACATGAGCACATGAGAAATGTCTTTGTCTGTCTTAATGTCCCTGATGAAGAGAGTACAGAGCAAACATATTTCATGAGTACTTCCTACTAAAGTTGAGAAGAAAGAGAGGTTTATTTTTAGAGATGATGTGCTTTAGAATCATAGTACATTATAAATTTATGGCCAGTGTCTGAAAAGTTTGCACTTAATTTTGAATGTTAGCTAAGGAAACTGATTATGACATTTTAGTAAAATATCATTGCTTTCTTTGTATTTTCAATATTTTAAAACTTCAAAGAAAGAAAAAATTTAATAAACAAAATTCTTATACTATCAATTATACGTAATGCAGGACATGCCTGAAATGAACTAAAAGTCACTAAAATATAAAAAGTAGAATAAAAGAAAAGTCAATTTATGTCAGAAATCATCTCATACACTAAGAAACTCTAAACAGAGATTTAAAATACACACATCTGAAATCACCCCAGTCCATGATTTCGGACACTTTGTCTCGGGCAAACATAGGTACACAAAACCTTTCCAGTCTTAGGATATTTTATCCATTATACATATAATAAACCCGATGGTACTTAAGTATTTCACAAGCCGTTTACTGCATTAGTGGAAACTTGTATCATAAGCTGTGCTATACATTCTCTTGAATTATACAAGGTGTGTCTGATAAGTTTGTTGAATGGCCTCATATTTTAAAAACCATGCTGGTGAGGATGAGTTGCCTGCACGTACAAAATGAGGGACATGGCAAGAAGTGCCCCCTATTGTGCAATGCACTGCAGTGAAGTGGTGGTAGCTGCTACCCAGCTAACAGTGACTGTGTGACAACTCGTGTCACTGCAACATGGAGCGCAAACTGGAGCAATGTGTTAACATAAAGTTTTGTTTCAAATGAGGCAAAATGATGATGGAGACCCATGGGATGTTAGTGAAAGTGTATGGTGTTGAAGCGAGTTAAAAGTGTGTGTGTTTGAGTGGTTGAACAGATCCAACAATGCGTGATCTCAGTGCTTTGAGCGATTCCACAAGAAGTGTTTGCTGACTATTTCCAACAGCTGTACAACCATGTCACAAGTGTATTGTAGCCATTGGTGATTACTTTGAAGGCTGGTAAAGGTACTTTGTTTGTAACTCTTGTTTGCTATATTTTCTGATACAATTTGCCAAACTTTTCAGGTGCATTGTGTATAACAATGATGTTAAGATCCCCCTTCCATGCTGAAAACTTACAGAAATGAAGAGTTTTAGAAAGTATTAGTGGAGAATGCTGCATAAAAATGAAACATACACCTAACTTCTCTCTCGAAGCCTGTATAAGATCAGCACAATAAGCATTTTGCTACATAGCTGCTCCTAGCACAGATGGGCACCATTGTTTCAAATATTTAGCAACCCTTAGATATAGTAAATTTACTTCAACATATGGCCCCAAATTGTGCTTTTAAATTTGCATGGCATTCATTTAAAATTTTGAATATGACCTGTGTCTAATCTTCATGGTAGATAAGACACATGCAGAAATTTTAATCTTTGCTCTCCACGAATTCCATGTCTCACATAAATACAACTGTTCTCACCTTTAACATAGTGTTATGAGCTTAAGTGACCAATATTGCAGTGAGAGAGTCCTGCTGCCAGCAGTGTAAATGGTAGTTCATATTTAATGTTATTTCAATGCAAGGACAGGGCAAGTTGTAATTGGAATGGAAACCTGTGCAGTCAAGATTCTTACTTTCTGTTTTATGTGGCAGTTTGCTAAAAGCCGTTCTTTAACTATATATGACGAAAGCCTCACTCATGATTCAATATGCCTTTTAATGCTCGTAGACACCTTCTTTACACATACTGAGCTGCGTCACTTACAAATGTATCTGAATATATATGAATCAGTGGTCAACAACACAAATTTGAGTTTTAGTAATATTGAAGAAATAATAATGAATTATACATACTGAATAATACATTGCCTCTGTGCTAAATCCCTGCAATTTGGCACCACCTGTAGGCATTAAATTCTCACCAGCATTAATAACTCCCTTCCACTCTCGGTAGCTAAAAAATATGCGCAGTTTTGTCAGGTTTAAATCTAAGTGATTACCGTAAATAAGTCTATCGATGTTAAGTTGTTGTTGTTATTATGTACAAGTCTCTGCTAAATAAGAATTTTGAAAATGGTAAAGGGAACATTATTGAATGGAAGAAACAATATTTATTTTCAATAAAATTAAATGGTTAGCTCAATGAGATTTCTGATATTTGTTACTCTTTGTATTACTGATACCAAAGAAGAAAATGCACACTTGCATAAATACTTGGCTGTGATTCCTATTAATTTCTTCAAAGCTCTATTTGCAAGTACTGATACTCTCCCTTTATTTAAATGCAATATGGGATTAGGCTTGAGCATTAGATAATATTATGCTCTGTAGTAAAATAATTTCCTCTCCTATGGTGTGAGCTTCTGCCTTTTTAGATATCAATAAAGTCAATATGAAGCTATTGTAGTGTGCTTATTTTGTTCACCAGAAGTCAGTTTTGTCATAATTGATTTTTACTTTAAAAATTATCATTTTTTTCTTCTGGAACAAATTGATTGGCTTAGTTATGCATTCTGCATGTTTCCGTGATAAATGTATGTCTAGTTTTGAGGGTTTCATACTTTCATTGACAAGTATTGTACTTCAAAACACACTCATATTTCAAATAGTCAAGGTTATATTTCTGAGAGCAAGGTTCTGCCTTAATGTAGGCATTTATAATATTTGTAATATTAATTAAGATGTCATTTAGTGTGTGCACCCATGTTTATAGTGGCAAGTAACAAATTCATGATCTGACAGTCGGAGAATGACTAAATGAATTGAGGTTACTCATTTGACTACTTGTCACAAATACAGATTCACTGTTCTGGTGTGTGGCAGTGAGCACCTGCTACCATGACACATTTAACTACCACGTCCTCACTCAATGACTGTGAGAATTGTCGAAAGATCTGGATCTGCCGCACTACACTTCATATCCGAGCTATAAATGAGATTTTGCCCAGTTCCATTGTGTGATAGCTGATGTCGCTGCAGACAGCTACTCGGCCTGTGTGGCATCCTTCTCCACTAAGCTTCATGGCCATCCACTGTGGCATGCACCCAATCAAAAGGCCATGCTATTTCTTAAGTCTGGCCAGGTCTTGACCATGTTATTAGCCACATTAGTTTCTGGTTTAGAATAGACTTTGTATGTAACTTTTCAGATTACAAAGCCTTCTTCTTGAAATATGCTGTTATCTTTTTAGCAGTCGGTAAGACATTTTACATAGATATTTCAAAGGTCATTCAGTGACTCGCCTGAATAGATCCCGTGACCCAATAGTGGTTCACAACCTGTGGTTTGGCAACTAATACTCTAGACCGTAGGTGTAAATGGCACGCACTACCTCAAACATAATAAAATACTTCCTCCGAGATCTGTTGCAGTGCTCATTGTCACCAGATTATGCATATAGCTGGACTGTTGGCATCACTGTGTTTGATTTGTGTGACATTATGCTTTGCCGCAGCTGTCACTGGCCAGGTTTGTGTCAAGATTGTCAACATGAATGCTACCATCAAATTGTAGCCATAGATGAAAACATTGTCATAGTGCACTATGTTGTGTTCAATTAACAGTGATTAAAGATGGTGAATATCTGTAGCCACAAGACTAGTAAAAGAATGAATACAGTACTTAAAGAATTAGCTGTGAGAAAGCTGTGTGCAATGTGGTTGTCACATTTATCGGATGCCGACTAAATGTAAATGTCAAAAGTCAGGTAGATCATTCAAAGAGATTGATCCACTACTTTGTACCAGAAATTGTGAAGAAATCAAAACAGTTGATGGATGTTTTTAGCCCTCCACAAGAATAGAATAATTTAATTTTGTCTGCTATAAATGCAACGACAAATATTTCCTGGGATGCCAAGGAATTCTCTTCTGCTCCTCGGTATTACAGTGAAAGATGATCCAAAAATTTTAACTGGACTTACTATTATTGGAGTGAAAGCAAACCTCTACTGATCCTTGAAAATTTTATTTTGTAGGTGTCTGCATTTATTTTAGTAGACTATTTTTTTGTTTCCATGTTTGAAAGTATATTACAGATATTTAAAAACAATTACAAGCAGTGATAATTTTACAGTAGCATTTGATACAAATTTGATATTTGTTTAGGCTTCTGTCTTATCATTAATTCTCTCTTTGTTCAGCTCCTGAACTGGACTACTGAAGATGTACAGGAATGGCTACATGAATTGAGGTTGAAGGATGTAAAAGAGCAAGTGGCTGCAAATGACCTGACAGGTCAACATCTTGTGACACTTCCATCTGAAGAAATTTTGGATATTCTTCAGATAAGTTAGTATTGAGATTTTTCACTGTTATGATATAAATGCATCTTTGCTTACAGTCTATTCTTCTTCTTTCTTCCTCGTGTGTGTGGGGGGGGGGGGGGGGGCAAGAGCATTGAGGTGCTATGTTCCGATCCGCGAGGCCGTTCCCCGTCGAGGGTTCAAATCCCCCCTCAGGCATGGATGTTTGTGCTGTCTATAGTATAAGTTAGTTTAGAAGTAGTTTGTAAGTTTAGGGACTGATGACCCTGCACAGCTTAACAAACATTTGAAGAACATTAAGCTTATCCCAGATATATTATTCATGTTTTTCTCGCATAAAATAGTTGCCTGGCAACAAAGATGTGTATCTACAAGTAACATTTTTCTACATATTGAGCAGTGTCTCATTATATTGAAAACCTTCTTCTTAACACACACACACACACACACACACACACAGAGAGAGAGAGAGAGAGAGAGAGAGAGAGAGAGAGAGAGAGAGAGAGAGAGAGGGAGGGAGGGAGGGAGAGGGAGAGAGGGAGGGGGAGAGATGACCCCGTAGTTAAGTCCCATAAGCTGTACAAACATTTGAACATTTGAAGAGATAGAGATAGGAATCTTAAATGTTTTAATTGCGTTATTGGGTTCAAAACCTAGGATTATTAACAGTGTCAGTAAGAGGTAATGACTAGTTACTACAGTCCAGTGATGGAACACGTTACAGACACAGACATCGTCAAATCACCGTTATTTTTGCAAATATCTCTGCAACGATATGAGATGAAAAAAACATAAGATAGCAAAGTTGTAGAGAATTCTCTCTTCTACAAATTCGGTTATTCAGTTCAGCTCCAAATTAACTCTCCTGACAGAAGAGTTCATGTGAGGCCGGTCATGGTGCTCCAGAACTGACACGAACCCAACACTGGTGTGACTCGATGCTGAGGCAATCTTTGCCAGGTCACACTCTATGCTGTACACCAGATCTCTGTCAGTAACCCGGCCCACCCGCTATAACCACGCTGTCTTCTTTAGCAAAGTATTTACAGAGTTAACTTAAATCCTCTGTCACCTGCCCCAGACCAGCACTAGGCTTGAAAAAACTTGTTGAATATTATCCAATGCCTACCATTGTCTCCAAAGTCAACTGATCTCAAACCCATAGAGAACATATGGAATAAACTCAAGAAGACTGTGCAAGATAATTGGCCAGACCCTCCTCCAAGAACTGCAGATGCCTTGTGGGATTTCATTTATTCTTAATGGGAGAGAATTGTCATTTAGATGAGGCCTTTTTCTGCAGACTTGTAGTTTCTGTGCCTTGAAAAATCCAGGCTGTTCTTGATGCCAATGGCATGTGGACAAAGTACTTAAGATAGACACAGCCAATATTCTATTTTTTTTTAATGTGAGGTCATACCACCTCCAAGGAATATTATTTTTATGAGAGGTCAGATAAATAACACCCTCCTAGGATGTTTATTTGACCTCCCACATAACAAAACAAATTCATTACTTTCCAAGGAAGATTACTTTCATGGGAGGTCAGTTGAAAAATACTGTCCAAGGGTGTTTATATTTATTATTATTATTATTATTATTTCTGTTATGGGTAGTCAAATAAGTATTACCTTCCAAGAAAGATTGTTTGTAGATATCAAATTGACAAACTGTAATTACATATTTACTAAAGAGAATACTGAAAAAATAAAAACCAATATAATTTAATAACAAAAAGTAACTAAAGCAAGATACATTTGCTCTGTGATAAGAAATAAAATAAAAAAAGTAAATGCTTGGTGACATCCGATCTGATGCACACCATTTAACCAGGATGGCCGACACACTATCATTCAGTTATGTGTACTTTCTCATTAGAATAACAGTCAAATAGTTCTGCCAGAGTTGAAGAACAAATATTAAACTGAAAACAACAGATAAAAGAAGGCACAGCCACTCACTCATGTAAACTGTGTGTAAGGACTTACTTGGCTTAATATTATAGATTCACCATGTGGCAGTCAAAGTAATGACAAATACATGCATCCATTTTCAACATTTTTACTATGCTACTATGAAACATCTGTTCCGAAGGAACAGCCATTTTTTATGGCACCGCAGCCGTATATATGATATTAAATAATCACATATTTCTCGCCATTTGCGAATTCTGCCGACAATGGCTGCATTCTTAAAGATGTTCTATTAATGGTCGGAATGGATGTTTCATAGTAATTTACATGCCAAGACAGACGAATGATGGTTAGATAGTGCCTCTCCCCCTCGCAGGAATCACATTAAATGTGTGCGAGCACTGTGGGTATGTGGGCAATTGTGAGAAATGGAAGTTTGGGTCTGGCCGGGGAGCGTGCTCGCCTGGCCGAGAGGTTAAGGCGACGGCTCACGATAAATGGAAGACTCGGGTTCAAGTCCCGGTCCGGCTTAAATTTTCATTTGTCACAAATTAATAGAACATCTTTAAGAAAGCAGTCATTGTTGGCAGAATTCGCAAATGGCGAAGAAATAAGTGATTATTTAATAGTTTTACTATGGCTATCATTTTTTTTTTTTTGTGTTCATAGATTAAGCTATTACAAAGTGGAATATGTTTAAGAATGTGGAATCTATAAAAGTTCATAATTGCACAATTCATGGTGAATTAATGTTAAAAAAAATTACATGCATAGGTCTTAAAAAAATAATAATAATAAATAAATAAATTAAATTAAATTAAAAGGTTTATCCGAGTGGAAATTGAACTCGCACTCCTTGTGTTTGTAAACCTATCCACTCAGCGAACAAAATAAATGTAAAAGTGGTTTGTTGTAGTAAATTTAACGATGTGGAGTTCTTACACCTTAACCCCTTCTACGTGCTGGAATAAAGTTTTCCAAAATAAATGATACCAGTGTTGAGCTGCTATGAATCTTGACATATAATGTAACCGTAACTATTATGTTGCTTCTATTTGAAGATTTAAACAGCAAGCTTAATCTCCAAAGACTGCTAGAACTGGCAACACTCGCACTTCGGAACTAGAGCATGCAGAATGTTCTGTTCTTGGACCTCAAATTATTCAGGCCGGGTAATCTTTTTGTCCTTCACTGTACATATATTCTTAGGTGTGTTTAGACATGACACCCTAACCTAACTTTCTGCAGCTGCAGTTTCTCTGTTATGATATGTACTTGCTTAACATTAGTTTCCATGAAGTTGTTGGTAATTGCCTTTCTTTTTTATCAATAGAGATATATATTCAATGTCTACTTGTTTTTCAGTGCATCATTATATATATATAATTGTTTTCTATATTACAGACACACAATGTTGGTTAATGTATGCTGATACACATTAAACATATATATAATTTTTTTTTCTTTAATATTTGGCCCAAGTTTAATAACCTTTGATATGATTGATTTTATTAGTGATTCATTTTTATGTGACCTACAAAAACGTTTTCACCTCTCTGGCAATGATTTTCAAAAAGAAAATTTTCAGTGCAATTAAATGTGTGTTCATCAATTTGTTAAATAAATTTCATTCATTTGTTTTTTATTGTAATACAACATTATGGTTTTCAGATACAAAAAATCAATGTTGTAGCCATTTCTAAACCTAAAGTATTGTTGTAGGTCACTTCCTAAGGTCTTTGTACACTTATGTTACAGAAAGTGCCAGTCTGTTTTCTTTGAGCTTTAATAATAATAATAATAATAATATTTTATTGTCGTTAGGCTTACAAAAAGCAATAGACAACGTCAAGTTACAAAGTAGGTACAAATTTATATACAAGAGTTTGGATTACTACTTTTACATAGGTTTTGTAATGAATCAATAGACAGGAGATACCATATAAATAAATAGGGTAATAAACCCAATCCATCAAAATGTACCAATACAGAAAAAAAACAGAGTACAGGAAAACATGTGGTTTACAGAGAGATATTTACTGCAGTTTTATGACTACCTGTTACAACTGTTACAGAGAAAAATCAAAAATTAATACTTATTACTAATGCTATTAATATAGGGAGCTAGATGATTAATTTGATACATCAGGAAATGCCAAAGTTTACAATATTATTTGTTTTTGACTGAATTCAAAGAATTCCTCGATTGAATAAAAAGGATGATCGACCAGCCACTCATACAGTTTTGGCTTGATCTTTTCAATAGGACAATCTAATTTACAAAAAGAAAATTTGTTGAAACATTTGGAACCTATTATGTCGTAACTTTTTAAAGACTTAGTTAATCGTTGAAAAGGTACATAAATATGTTTTTTGTTTCTTGTATTGTACGAATGTATATTTTCTCTTAATTGCTTATTTGGTAAATTGTTCATGGTATGCAGAACCAGTGTATATATAGAGATTAACAACAGTCATAACTTTAAGTTTCACAAACAATGGCTTACAGTTATCTAGTCTACCTGAGTCAGTGATAATTCTGACAACTTTTTTTTTGCAGTAGAAGAATATCATGTACATGGCTACTATTTCCCCATAGTAGTAAACCATAAGAAATAATGCTCTGAAAAAAGGCAAAATATGCTGATCTAATATACTTATCTGATACAAAACCTTTTAACCTTCTCAGCAAATAAATCACTCTGGAAAGCCTAGCAGCTATATAATTAATGTGGTAATTCCAATTAAGTTTGCTATCTAAATATATTCCAAGAAATTTAACATTATTTGAATCGTTCACTGGTAACGTGTCTCTTAAGCTGAAAAACATGAACTGTGTTTTATTTTCATTTAATAAGAAACCATTTGCTCTAAACCATTTTGATGCTTCACTGATAGTATTTTCTGTTAGACTTTTCAACGATTCAGTGTCAGGATCATTATTAATAAAGGTTGTATCGTCAGCATATAAGATTGAATTGGAACTTACGTTATATGGTAAATCGTTAATCATAATTACAAAAAGCAGTGGGCCTAGCACCGAGCCCTGAGGCACACCACACAGGACATCCGCTACATTAGATCTGTCTTCATTAATACAAACAATCTGTTTACGGTGCTCCAAGAAAGACCGAAGGATACTCAAGCCACTGTTTTGATAACCTAAAATCTCTAATTTATACAGAAGTAACTTGTGGTTCACACAATCAAAAGCTTTACTCAGGTCACAAAAGGTGACCTGAGCAGACTCCTTATCTTCAAATACCTGGAGAACCTTTTTAACGAGTGAATCAATAGCATGAGTGGTCGATCTATTTTTCCTAAAACCAAATTGATCGTTGCAAATAATAGCATTATTGTCTAAAAAATTACACATTTGGTTATACATAACAGTTTCTAACACTTTGCAGAACACAGGAGTGAGGGATATGGGGCGGTAACTAGATGGACAATTTCTCTCTCCTTTCTTATATACAGGAACAACTCTACATAACTTCAGTAGATTGGGGAAGATTCCCTGTGTCAAACACTTATTTATAACATACGTTAGAGGGCCAGCAATGCACTCAATAACATTTTTTAATATCATACAGGATATGCCATATATATCAATGCTGCTAGAAGACTTAAACTTATTTACAATATTTACAACCTCCAGCTGAGTCACTTCGGAGAACACAAAACTATGTTTGTCATACCTAGACCCCAAATTACAATTTGCCATCATTTGAGCAGCAGTTTCCACAGGTTTAATGATATTTTTCTGAATGTCCCTAACTGACTGTGTACAAAAGTTGTTAAAATCATTTGCTGAGACAGCTACCTCTTTTTGTTTATTGTTTTTGGCAACTGAGTTTATTATTTTCCACGCTTTTTTACATTTATTTTTTGATGGCTCAATACTGTTAATGTTGTGTTGCTTTTTTGCTTCAATAATAGCTGCACTATATTTTTTCTTAGCTTCTGTAAAGAAAATTTTGGATTTCTGGGTGCTAATCTTTTTATTTAGATCAGAAAACAACATGACTTTGTTTTTTAAACTGGCTAGTTCGGGAGTAAACCATTCATTATTTCTCTTTTTCTTTTTAGATTCACTGTGGGTCACTTTACATTTTCTTTGCGGGATAGTCATTTCATACAATGTGGTGAATACAGAAAAGAATTTCTCAAAAACACAGTCAGCTGACAAATGTTCCATATTAGAAAACATATCAAACCAATTAAACAACTTTATGTCATCTACAGGTCTTGTTACCACTAATTTGGACTTAAGAGATGAATTGTGAATTGCAAAACAATTTTCAAATGTGAGAAATACACCATCATGGTCGGAAAAGGGAAAGTTGACTACACCACATGAAAAAGTTGATCTGAAGGAGTTTGTTAGAAAGTTATCAAGACAGGCCAAGCCTCTAGTTGGTTTGGTATTTTGGTAGTGAAAATTGAATTGCCTAAGTAAATTTTTAAATTCACGTACACTGGGTTTATCCTCTGTGACATCAAAGTCGGCATTTAGGTCCCCCCCCAATCAGTATCTCATAGTTTTTCCATTTGTTACCACTAAAAAACTCAAATAGTTCCTCCAATTTTTCTAAAAACATAGAGGAGTCACCATCTGGAGATCTGTACACAGATAAAACTACTAGCTTTAGGTTGTTGATACATATTCCTGATACCTCAAAAACAAATTCCTTACACAAAAAACTTACATCTAGCTTGCTACTACAATCAAACAAAGAATTTTTAATGTAGACTGCAGTACAGACTTCAACTAAGCCATTCTACCATGAAATTTATTTTCACAACTTCCTTTCCCTGGCTGTACTGCGGTTTCTGTAACCAACATTCATTATTCTTTCACTACTTTAGCAGTGAAAACCTGAGCTTTGATTGAAATTTCTCATTCTTTTCGTTGTGTTCAAGAATCCAAACTTGATCTTTAACAGTGATTGCAGTTCATATTTTGGTTATGTGAATAACAATATTTTTTAACAAACAGCAGGTGATTATGATGCACACATTAATTAGAGACAGCATTGATGTTCTGAATGAGTTTTCCTTCTAGTTAGTGAGCTACAAGTAGACACTATATAATGTAAGTGTCCATGTGTGACTGTTGTGTGAATGTCTCAAAAACTTGTTGAGAAGTAGTTTTATTGTTTCCTGTAGATATTGATAAAGTTCCATATTTAATGAATAGGGCATATCTTTTAGCCTTTATTTAATGTAATAAATATATACACAACAATTTCCCATTTTGTATTGGTTTGATAGATGTAACCATAACTCTCAGATACTCTCGTTCCACATCTGTTTGAATCTTAGCATTAGTATATCCCATTCAGACTAATTATTGTATTTTTTTGTCATTTTAATCATATTTTGTGAAACAAAAATTAACCTAAGAATGTGTGATTCTATAGGTGAAGAGGAAGAAAGACAAAAACTGAGATCCTATCTCTTTTGGTTGAAAAAAGCTGACTATGGTGTTCTTGATGTGCCGGTTGACAGAGAGATTCCACATGAATTTCTCTGTCCTATCACACATGAAATTATGCAGGACCCAGTCATTTGTTCAGGTATGTTTGCACTAATAATTTTCTGCAGAAGGTTAAGAATACTGCTATTCAGTAGATGTAAAAAATATGTTGTTTATCATTCTGCTAAACCAGTTGGGTAATCCTGTTACTGAAGATGACTTAAATGCTTATTATGGTGCATAAGGCATTAATGCAATCTACTGGCAATGCTAGATGTTACAGAGCATACCAAATCTCACAGTGGAAAAGACAGGTTGGAATAACAACAGTATGAAGAGATTGCTACTCAACAGATAAAGGAGGCATTGAGTGGTGGACTAACCATCTGTTTCTCAGGACATCAATTATCCCAAAAATAAAATGAAAACTCATAAATGTTCAAGTTCCTGTGTTAAACTGTCTCCGTCAGTAATAGCATGTGCTTTATGTACCAAAGTCCTAAGAGTGCCATTGTGTTGGTTTGGTGGCTGAACTCTTGGCATTTAAATATTGATAAGTATCTATCACCTCTCAGTGAAAACTATGTCTGAGAGTTTTATTATGTTTTTAGTAAACCATGATGTCCAAAATTGGAAGCATCCCATCAATTTCAACCTCCTTAGTAAATTTAATGCTAGGATGAAAACAGTTAAAGTGATCTGACAATCAATTGACGGTATCCCCATTCCTGTGGACAGATGAAAAAGGTGTCAACAACATATCTCCAGAAGCACATTTCACTCTGTACTTCTGCTCAAAGATGTATGTATGGTCTTTGAGACTGTCCCCATTGTGCTAAAGAAATGCTTCTTCAAATACTAACACTCCATTGGGCATTGTGTGACCTACACTGTTGCTTCAAAGTTTCAACAAATACAAATCACATTTTGTGTAAATCATGTAGGTTGGAGCTCTCAGCACATGTGCTAAAACAAAAATCAATAGTCTATACAAATCCAACAAAAAATCACCAGCAGGGGCCTAAATGTAAAGCTGGATTTTTAACTGAATGTCTGGCTACATTTTCCTAAAACTGCCTTAAATATTTCTCCAAATTAAATAAATTCAGGCATGGAAATTTATAAATAGTTAACGCAACTCACTGGGGTTTTTGTTTCACAAATCTCAGTTTATCACTCCAGAACACAGGGCAAAATTCCACCAATGTTTGTCTCAGCTCACCTAAAGCACAGTTCAGCAGACCACATGTGTCAAAATTCATACAAGAAATGCATATACACTCCTTATCGATTTAAGTCGATGGGTATATGTAAATTATATGAAAAATTCTAAGCCCAAAGTAATATCTGAATGATGAAAAAAAATTCTTAGTTTGAATTTAGAAAAATTTGTAATCAACATCGCAAGGTGACTCCCAGGTCATGCATCTAGCAACAGCACTTTCCCCTCCTAAGATGGGTAAAAAGAGACTACACCAAACCCAATATGGTATTTATAACCTCAGCTGAGCTGACTAAAGATATAAATCATAAATATAGCACATAACATATTTTTCTTAAATAATTTTTTTTTTAATTAAAAACGTGGTTAATAAATGTAAAGACATTTACATCCTATTTCTAGGTTCCTACCTATCGGTATACATAAGTGTTGTTGTGATTTCAATTATTTAAATAAATTTTATAGCTAATATTACTAAATATAGTAACAAAAACCGTTTTTATCCCGTACTTAAAATTTAGTACAAGTCACTGAAGTTCTGGAATCATGGTTAAATAGATCTCTACGAACCCTATCAATTGCCACTTCATTTACATAAATTGGTCCAGTGATTCTTAAGTTTAAAAAAAAGCAGTGTTTTAACCATTAAATATTGTTTAATATTGAAGAATTTCACAACTAAATGGGCCACCAAGAGTGCATTTCTTTACTGTAATTTTTTCTTTCATTTGCTGGTTCTGGCATTCCAGCATCTTAAATGGTTCATGAGTTACAATTTTATGAATGATGTTGTAAAGTATTTTGTCATTCTGGATCCCCACTAAGAAGGACCAGCCACTATAGTTCTGTTCATAAGCAGCTACCTGTCTCTGGGCTGTACTGTCACATCTTCGATGTTGGTGATGATGGGGTGCCATTAAGCCCTATAGTTGATAATTTGGATACACCCGCATACAACCTGATGAAGTAATTGACATATGTTCTTAACCCATGTGTTGCAAGTGTTAACACCATATCTCCAATTTGGAAGATTTTATTAGGCAGTTGAAATGTTTGAAGCTGAATCCTTCAGATTCACTAGTGAGTTTTTCTGTGATATCATTTTTCACACAAGTCCCTCTTGAAGAGTCTTTAAGTTTGATTAGTGACAAATTAATGAAGATTTGTTGAAGCTTTGTTGTCACATGCATATACGTATATGATCTGGCCTCATGGATGTGATGTCTCTGACTGATTCACTTCGTTTACATGGAACACATCTTCCGGAAGACGAAAACCGATTTTCGTAAACCGTTTTTCGCTGTCGTGTTTACATGGCACAGCCTGAATCGGATTTCCAAATCCACTTAAGATGGCGGCTGAAAAACAGCTGATTCAGTCCCCGATTTAGTCAGCATAATCGTTATTTTTCTTTACTTAAATACACGTATTCATGATCACTCTAATATTAATACTTTTATTTCACATTAGAAAATATCACTCTGTCCATATGTGCCGAAAATTCTTAACAAAAAAAAACACAATCTGACAAGTCAAGAACGCTTCAAAAACGGTTGCGTTTACATGGGGACGAAAATCGATTGTGGAACTGGAAAACCGCTTTAGAGAAGTGGATTTGCAGAATCGGTTTTGGAGTGTTTACATGACCAACCAAAAGCGGAATTGGAAAATTGGTTTACGAAATCCGGTTTTGGGAGCTCATGTAAACGGGGTGATTGTTAGATCACTTTTTCAGCCTTCATCTGACGTTTAAATTTACTATTGAGTTCAAAATTGATGGGACGCTTCAAATTTTAGATGGAGAATTTTTAAATATTTACATCTAGGATGGATTCGCACAGTTGGCAACGTCGTGTCAATGTCAGTGACATCACACACCATCAAAACTCAAACTACATTCCCACTGGACAGAATGACAAGAAACGTTGAAAAAGAAGCACCATTGACATGTAGTAGTTCGACACATGCAATAGAGGTGGCATTTAGTCACAAAAGAGAACAACAAACATTAAATTTAGTATTGAAGAATTAATTATAACTGAAGTTGCCTTATACGATGAGAAAAGAGAGCAGAAATTTACCTAAGTTAAGTGAAACAGATAGGGGTTAAGAAAATGGTTTTGGTGAGTGTGTACAAAGATGAATTTCAAACCCTGGTGCTCCCAACCCCCTGCCCCCTCCTCCCAAATTAACTGTGCCACATTGTGAGTACATATCACAGATATTTTCATCTTCTGCTGTCTGTTATTAGAGTAAAGGTGAACCAATTTTGAGCTACTCCTTATACTGCATAACATATCAACTTCTGCAACAATATCTTGTGACCAACACAATCTGAGCTGTCCCTTCAGTAGCAGCCATTGCTAACTTAGCGGGATCAGAATGGGAGCATGTGAGCACATTTTTACATCAAGCCTTATTACAACTCGTTTATTTTTAAGTATATAACAATCATTAAACAAAAACAAAACAAAAATTTCACTGAGTAACATCAGAACACAGCAACAGGTTAAACAATTTTGAAATGTAAGAACAAGCAGCTTAACAATTACAGTCCAATACTTATTTGCAAAATGCAATGACTACCATTACACTAATATTTTAATTAAGAGACCGAGCAACTTGCGAACACCACTAGGTTCTTAAAACCACAACTACTTGATAATATTTCAATTACAAACTTATGTTCAAAATGGTGTTGCGACCCAATGCGCGTATGCAGTAATGGCCTTAAACATGCCCAGTCTCGGCAGTCCACATAAACATTCAAAACAAGTTAGACTACTGACGCTCAAATGGCACACCAAGAAAATACAAGAACAAAAAGATAGTAATAAAAAGCCGGCAAATATGTTACATATAAACACAAACACAGGCCAGTGCCTACTAGCATACATCAATGGTGAATAATTGCAAATCTTAAAGGCTGCTTTTGGCTCAAATTAAATGAGCTTGTTACAATAATGCTACACAAATGAAACTCATGATAATAAATAGAAAACCTAGATTTAAAACTCCTTACTTAATAAAACACCTACGACAACTACCAATCAACAGTCAGCACTATGTGCCGACTCACAACAGTTTAGGTACACCAGGACAAGGCGAATTAAATCATAGCCTCAGGCAGTTTACATGTTATATTGAATAAGTCAACTTATGATTTTGCAGCAACCTGAATAACAGTCATTAATTGACATTAAAAACAAATCAGTGACATTAAGAACTACACGATAACACTTTTAAATGACATATAAATCAAATGCACATAGGCTGTCCAAGCTGGCTCTGGAAACACAAGCAACATCGCTACTTTCGGCAATTCAAAGTGAAACATATCTTGGCAAAACCTGCAAGTTCCATTTATCCAGCCAGAAACCAAAGGTCCAAGGAGATTCCAATCTTGCATGCCGTTACATCTCTGTGTCGAGCATGTGTATGCCCAAGTCTAACTTCTGCAGGAGGTGCCATCATTGCTGCAACTATCTTTCCTCCTTCACTGTCAAAACACCACTCTCCAAATCTCATCACTGACCCACTCATCAGTGACGCACACTCTCTCGTGGAAGGTGGCCAAGAACACCTAAAACTAACAGTCAAATGACGGAGCCACACAGGGAATTGACATGGCTCAATCTTCCCCACCAAAGAAAACTTGAATCAAATCTTACAGTGAGAACTATCACCACTGGGATTAGGTATCATCTTCACTTGGGAACCATGAGCATGCTTCGTCTACCCACCTTGGAGATCCTGAGGAAGAAGAAGAAGATTAGCAGGACCCAGAACCTTGCGAATGACGTAGAGACCAAGAAAGCAGTGTGAGAATTTGCCAGCACCCTGTCTTAAAGTTCTGAATGTAAACATGGTCGCCTACTTGCCAACAAAAGGTGTCCTTCACCGATTGTAATGGTTCCATAATCGTTTGAGTCAGTTCAATATTACTCCTAGCTCAAAGATAGTTTTCCTTAATGGCCTGTGAATGTATCTTCTCAGGAAGTAAATATTTAATGTCACTCAGGTTGGAGAGAGGGTATTTCACCGGATAAGCCAGCAGTCTAACTGGAGTCACCTTCAGAGCCTCATGTTGAGGCAGGCTAACTGGAGTCACCTTCAGAGCCTCATGTTGAGCTGACTTAAAGGCCAGATTCAGCCAAGAAATAGATATATCCCACTTAGTCCGTGATCTCCAATGGTATATAATAAGGGCTGACTTCAGGTTTCTAATCACCCTCTCTGCAAAGGAGGTTTTGGGATAATTATGAGATGTTGTGATATGCTTAATTTCACTACTGAAGCAAAATCCAAATGCTGAGAGTGGAAAGCAGCAGCATTGTCACTTACCAAGGACCTACACAGGCCAAACAAGGAAAATATCTGTATCAGGTGTGAAATAGTGTTCAGGGCAGTTGTGGTGTGGGTAGAGATCAGCCATGTAAAATTTGAAAAGGCATCCACTGTAACTAAAATATGCATGTTACTCACCTTAGTATGGGGTGGGTAATGGTCCCATGTGATGTATGAAAACCTTATCCATAGGAGCCTGTTCATGTTCTGAACATAATAGACCCATTTAGGCCCCAGACTGCAGCTTAGCCACACTGCACAAATGGCCCTCCCTCACCAATCTGCGAAGGTCACCAACAAGATTTCGGCTAGATCACATGTCCCCTGATTCTACTGATGTTTTTATGAACACCCGCGAAAGAATTATGACAATAATGGAACACAGAAGTAATCGGTTCATGAGGAAGACAAATCCGAAGTTGCGTATCACGTTCCACTTCCCTACATAAGAAAAGTGAATACAGCATTTTCAGTTGTTAGACCACTTCTGAAACCAAAATGTACATTTTACAGCAAATTTTTGGAACTCTAATGATCAATTAAGCTTAAATATAAAGCATTTTCAATAACTTTAGCAAAAAGTGATGACATAGAAATAGGTCTCTTTCTGGTCAGTTGGTGAGTATTACATTGTGCCTTTCTCTCTTTATTAAGTAGTTTTACTATTGAGTACTTCAGTCCAGTAAATTGATCATTCCTGAAGGAAAACTTACAAATAGGGCTAAGTACTGGGTTAACAGAAGTGGAACAATACTTAAGTATTCTGCTAAATACTCCAGTGTATCCATAATAATCCTTAGTCTTAAGTGATTTAATTATTGATTCAGTCTCTTTCTGTTCATTTGGTCAGTATCGCAGAGGATTACTTCAGGTTACAGTCTCAAACTGCTGATTTCTAAGAGTGTCATTTGCTCACCTGTTGGAGTTAAGGTTCTGTTTAATTCACCTGCTATATTCAGAAAGAGATTATTAAATAATGTACATATGTCTGACTGATCACTGACTTTATATCCTCAGCTCTGTGCTGCTGACCAGATAGTTCCATCACAACTGACCTAATGAATTTAATTTTATCCTGAGAATCATATATTCTTTTTGCCTTCTTACTAACATTTTTCAAAACCTTACAATGCTGTTTGTAATAGGCTACTGCAGCTTGAGTCTGGCTGCTTCTAACATTTTGAGATAATTCCCACTTTGTTCTGCATAATATTCAAAATCCTCTGGTCAACCACCCAGGTAGTACCCTGTTTATAGCATTCTAATGGAAAGCAGCTTTCAAAGAGTGTAAAAAAATGCATTAAGGAAAGCATTATACTTATCGTCTGTATTATCAGCAGTATAAACATCATGCCAATCTTGTTCCTTTATTAGGTTTGAAAAGGCCTCTGTTTGCAACTGGATTAGCTTTTCTAAGTAGTCTATATTTAACAGATGTTTGAGTGCAAAACCCTTTTAAAGTTAAATTTGTGCACCGTGGTCTGAAAAACCATTCACTATTGTGATAAAAGAATGCCCCTCTAATAAAGAATGAACTAAAATGCTGTCTATGGTTGTGCTGATGTTCCTGTGCACTCTCATTGGAAAGAATACTGTTTGAAACACATGATAAGAATTGGAGACATCTAAAACATCCTTTATCTTGCACAGTCAGTTATACAATTAATGTTGAAATCATCGTGTACAACTAATTTTTTGCACTTCCTCAAACGTGAACAGAGAACACACTCTAGCTTGAGCAGAAAAAAATATCAGTCAGAGGACCTATAGATAACAACAATTAGAAGTTTAGTTTCACTACAATCTATCACATTTGCACAGCATTGAAATATCTTTTCAGTGCAGTGTTTAGAAACATCGATGGACTGTACCGTTTTTCACGTACATGGCCACTCCCTCCCACTGCAAAGTACTCCTGGAAAAACTGCAGCCAAGTTGTATCCTGGTAAAGGAAGCTTTTAAATTGTGACATTATTTAAGAATTCCTCTGAAATAGCAATAATGTCAATGTCAACAAACTGTTCACTAACTTAAACTTTAGTACCTTGTATTTTGGTGAAATATGCTAATTCCTCTATTATTTGGATATGTGACATTGCCAAAAGTGGTTCCTTTGTTAGAGAGACATTCTTTAAGCAGGAATACCTATCAGCTGACTCCATCTAAGAAAGGGTACAGCTGTAACACCAACTACCTCAGGAATTTTTCCATGAGTGATCCCCCAACCCCCACTACACTGTCACCTATAAGCTCCGCCAATCTCCTTCCATGCCTATTGAGCTGTAGACCGTGCCTAGTGAAACATGATCTACTGATAGAGTCAACTGGTACCACTGAGGTGTGAGCCATGTCTTCTGCCACAACACCTCCCCGAGCCACATGTTAATACACCTGACAGCTGTATTAAGGTGAGGCTGATTATGACACTGAAACAGTTCCACGAAATGCACATTTGTGCCACCAGTTTCAGGCTATCTTTTCCAGATCCCAACTATGTCATATATTTCCCATCCTATTAAAGACCATTCCCAGCCCCATCCACTATCACTACCTGGCCCTTTTTCAAAAATTTCCTGCATAACTACCCTCTGTTAACAGCCACTTGATGCAGCCGAACACTAGGCTTCACAATTCAACTGTTGGCCTACACGTCTGCCTTGCATGCTACCTAACAGGAGAATCTTTGTCTTTCTATTAGACTTTTCTACCATTTTTGGTTTCCTAACAGATGAGGTCTGCAGCATGCTGCCTACACCGTAAAGCTACAGGAGACTCCTCTCCACTTAACTCTGACAGTTGGTCAAATCTATTGTTTACATGCAATGTGAAACTATCTGAAAATCTCATCTTCTTAACTGCCTTTTTCCCCAACTGCCAGCTCCCATTCTCTAGCCCCTCTTCCCCTCCTAAACCCATCTTAATTCCTCCTTTGCATTCTGCAACTGCACCTGAATGGCACAGATCTTACACTCATGTTCTTCTATTAACTTATTCTTGCTACTTAGCCTGCAATTACAGAAGTCATTCTCCTTGGGTTGTCCACTGGCTTCCCCACTGCTTCCCCCCCCCCCCCCCCAATTAAAATACTTCGTGCAAATGTCACACAACAACCCACTACTCGTGAACCTCCCGTACGTGTGTTTACAGAAAGAAATAGAAATAACTGAATTTCATTACTAACTTCAATGTGCTAACACTTCATTAAAAGTACTGCTTAATTACAAAGCACAAATAACTTATAAGATCTTAGTCTCTGGCGCCCGCTACAGTCGGAACTGCTAGCTGCGAAATGCAAGGTGCGCACGACACAAATGAATAACACACCACTCGGATCATAGAACCACACAACAATGTGACACGTACAACACCACTAATAAATGTCTTATAGAGAAAATATTGTCACTAATAATCATTTAATTAAGTAACTGAAACGTATAACTATATAAAATTTGGAAAGTGATTTGAACACCAGTTCAGCACATGTTATGTCACTCCAAAGGTTCCTACACTGTCTGTGGTGAAAGGTGATTCCTGAAATTTGGTATTTTTGGCAGTCACTTGAGCTGTGAATCATGGAACACTGAGTTCCCTAATCATTTCCAAAATGGAATGACCCATGCATTTAGCACTAACCACCATTGTGTGTACCATTTGCAAGTGATGTAACAATTGGGGAAATTTATTAAAAACTAGCAAACCCAGAAATGCATTGCTGTTGCTAAATATGTGTGATAATTGCAGATACATCTTAAATTCATTGCCCCCCCCCCCCTTTCAGTCCATCTTCTCATCCTGTCTCTCTCTCTCTCTCTCTCTCTCTCTCTCTGTACATATCTCCTCTCCCCGTCTTTCTGTCCATAATCTCTTCCACCTCTCTCTGTCCATCTCCCCCTCCTTTGTCTATCCATTTCCGTCTGAATGTTCAGTAAAGTATTTCGCAGAAATTTGAAGTAAATCATTCAAGTAAAGTACCCACCACCATGCACCTACTCTTTTGAAAGTCAGGTGTGCAAAATTTCATTAGGATCAGAACAAAACTATAGATTTGTAAGTAACAGAAACACATGTACACACTGAAAATCACACTTCAAGTTTCTTTGAAATGTTCCAGTTTACTGGTAATTTTCCAAATATTGTTGTTCATATAAACCTTGTCATAAACCAATGGAAATAAGGATTCATTTTTATATATTATATAGATGTTCATGTTGTAAGTTTAGTAGCATCTGTGTATTGATGGTTATCAGGTTAAATAACATCAATTTTCCTTTTATATTCACAGAATATATGACATCAACAGCAAATGGGCAAAGCTGAAAATGTGTACCAAACCAGACTGGAGCCCAGGTCTCCTGCTTGCTTTCTAGGCAGTTGTGCTGACCACTACACCACTGGGGACTAGTGATCACCACACCTGTAAGGACTACCTAAGCACGCCTCCCATCAGATACAAATTCCCAGCCTTACTCTGCCCACAGTACTCAAACTCGTAGCTATGGAACTAATTCCCGTAAGAGTAAGGGCTCCAAACTTGCCCTCCCCTCCCCACTATCTTTGTATCTGATGGGAGGCATGCTTAGGTAGTCCTTGCAGGTGCGGTGATCACTGTGTCCCCAGTGGTGTAGTGGTCAGCGCAACTGCCTAGCTAGCAGGAGACCCGGGTTCCAGTCCTGGTTGGGTACACATTTTCAGCTTTGCCCATTCGCAGTTGATGTCATATATTCTGTGAATATAAAAGAATAAAAGCTGCAGGATCAGAAGTGACGTATGTTCTGTCGGAACAGAAGCCACACATATATATAACAATTTTCCTTTAAGTTTTAACTTAAAATTTTTCTGTTTAGTATCATTTACTTAATTATTTGTGTAAAATTTTGCCTTACAAATGTCAAATATTTCTTTTTCTAGATGGGTTCACATACGAGTGTGCAGCAATTAATGAATGGTTCCTCAGTGGAAAATTTACTAGTCCTATGACCAACAATCAATTGAGTAATACAAAATGCATTCCAAATACAGAGCTTAAAACAGAAATTTGTCAATTCCTTTATGGTGAAACAGCATCCTGAATTACAAGTTTTGTATTTATGACCGGCCTGTATGTACATATCGTCTACAATGGTGTTGCATCACCTGTTACTTCTGAATTCTAAATCCACTAGTCATAAAAAAGTGACTGATTTTGTTACTGTGCACAGCTACTGTTCTTACTCTATATCTTACATGTGTAAATGGATACTTTTCTTATGATTATCAATTTTTAAGACTTTATATAGTCAGTCTATTGATTTTAAATTTGTGTAAACAGTTAATGAAATATTGTACCACTGCTGGTTGGTAATATTAAGATATTTTTGTACTCTTAAACTTCTGCAACACATTGAAATATCTATTTTTATGCAATGTTGAACAACAGTTCACAACAAAGGTCTCATGCCTTTCCTTTTGTTTTATGTGAAATTGAATCTTATGTTTTATGATGGCTTATTTTTGTAGACAGTAAATTTTCCAGAACAAACAAAACATAGTCAATACAATGTTTGAATGCAATGAAAAGAGTCTATTATCTATATTTTACTTGATGTATAGGCTTGTTAGATTGCTCTACAAAATTTATGTAAATGCATTAGTACACAGAGTAGCTTAACAAATACTGACATGTTTTACAGTTCAAAGTTGTATCATGCCAGTACAATTTGGAAATCTTTGGATGGCACCGTTACTCAAATTGAAGTATATTATTGTTTACGTTGCTGGTACATTTTAAGAAACTGTACCTGTAATGAAAAATGCTTCTCCATTCAAAAATTGTATCCTGCTCTACTGTTCTGGAAATTTTAATATATTCCAAATATTAATAACAAAAATGTTTATTGCTATTTTATTACAATGAGTTTATATATTGCTGTCTGTAATAAAAATGAGAGCTATTACATTTTATGAGCTGATTAATGTAATGTGTGTGATTTGTCTGTGGGGAAAAAATGGTTTCACCAATTACTCTGTATGATTGGGAATCCATGGCACTTGTGAATACACTGTGTTTTTATAATTAAGTTTTCTTGAATGTTGCATAAGAAAAATCATTTTTATCCAGGTATCAGTTTTTATGATGTTTCAACCAAAAAGGACAAGCTGTCATAACTTTTTGCTTTTTATACCCAGATTATTCTCTTTGTTACATCATAGTTGCAGTCCTCAACATCATTCTGTGTCACCAGAGCAAAAAAAAAAATTCACTGCAGCATTTGATGAATTTGCAGAGCATTGGAATACTGCATTTAAATTCAATAAACCAAATTTCATTTATACTGGATGCAGTATTTTTTTCTCTGTTGCTGCACAGGTATTATAATTTTATATTTGTTAAAGCAGATTTTAAAAATGTTGCCTAAAATTTGTTTTCTTGGTACTATGTTTGTTCAGTGTCTCATTTGCATCATTCATCATGACTATTGTAAGAAAGTATTCAATACCAAATAAGCTTTGATAGATTGTGGCACTGTCATAATTACCATCTGATCAGATATATCTGGACAGTGTTAAAAAGCTTTACACTTCTTCCTGATAAACAGTGGGGTGAAAGCTAACACAAGTTTTACAAGTAAGGAAAACAGTAGCTACTTACTGAGAATCTGTGAGCAAAATTACAATGTGAATTGTACATATACTTTTATATTAATTGCTTTTTGACCAGTACCTCCGTAAAGACTGCTCCATTGAGTAAAATGTGGTTGCTTGCCACTTGTGGATGTTTTGTTTTGTTTAGTTCTGTGTACACAGTAATTGATAGTCTGTAGCAAGATAATCTTGAGAAGGGTGTAACTTGTCACTCATTGACTATTATTATAGAAAATTGTGTTCCTAAAAGTATAATTAAAAGTGAGTGTGTGTGTGTGTGTGTGAGAGAGAGAGAGAGAGAGAGAGAGAGAGAGAGAGAGAGAGAGAGAGAGAGAGAGAGAGAGAGAGACCTCTCCATTTTGAATCCCAGTACTTGAAATTACTTCACAATTGATTAGAATTACCCCTTCACTGCTCTGCTGCCTATTATTTTAACTGTTTTCTCTTTTGGGTGCTAAGGTTTTGTTTTGTTCTTTACTTCTACTGTAACCAAACTGGTTCACATGACTAGAATCTTCAGGTAGATAGCCAGTCTCCATACCTCAAGCATTATGCCTCATGTTTATTGTGTACTTAGCTGTAATTGTCTCACATTATTTAATACTCTTCCTTCCCAGTTATAATAATATGCAACTTTGTTAGATTGGAAACTGTTTTCTGTATGCATAACAGATTTTTGGTATTTCTGAACAACAATGGCACTCTAAGGTATGATATGCTCTCTTTGCCTATGAGCTGTTTTATTTATTAAAGGGGCTTACACCTCATCATGTGACTGATGTAGAATATTTCTTGTTTTGTCCATAAGTATACAGTTTAAAAAGAACATTGCACATTACAATACAACTAATAAATTACTATAAGTACATTAAGCATGTACAACAGTATGATGGTAACACTGGCAATTGTAGTTACGTAAACGAAACAGACTGTTAAATTTTTGTGGGCAGATAGTCATTGACAGTATAGTATTGTGAATTATTTTTTTACAGCCACTTTGAATTTTTATTGCTCCTAGAGTGTCTTGATGTAGTGAGGAAGTTTATTGTCCAGTTTTTCCTCATTTACAGTGGGTTTTTTCTTTTTTTTTCTTTTTTTTTTCAGAGGGTTGTGTTTACATGCTCACTATGAAGGTGCAATTTTTGCCTTGTGTCATCTTTGTTAACTGATTGGTTTGTACTTGTTAATTAACTAATTAATTAATTTTTACTTTTTTTAGTAATCAGCAGGAAAATGTGCAAAGATGGCAATAGTAGTATTTGCAATGCTCTAAAAGGAGCTTTGCAAGTTTGAAGGTATTGCATTTCCAATACCTATGCTGTTTGATCCTCTTTTGTGCTATGAAACATTTTTTGCTTACTGGTGAGTTTCCCTCGAAAATATTTCTTATTAGAGAAATGATTCTCCGTGGACATAATACAAAATTTTCAGTGTTACTTTGGTTTGTACTTAGCAAGTATTATTGTGCCATAGCATTTTGTGTCTAATTTTTTGCTGATAAGTGTCCCATGTCTTCATGAATCCATATGATTAGAAATTTGGTTTAATTTATTGTTTCTACCATTTTATTAAATATATATATATATATATATATATATATATATTAAAAGTGCTCAGTGGATGTTCCTTTTGCATGGTGTGAAGGTGTGTTGCAGTGGTTTTCTCTGTATTTACCATAAGATTGTGGTAAACACATTCTGCAATGTGTGTAGTGCAATTTCTGATTTTATATTGAAGTTTTGCAAGTTTTGCCTCTTATTGGTGCATTTGAGTAATCTGCAAACTTTATACAGTAAAACCTCTTTTTTACACTTTTCAGCGGATTGACCCAAAAAAGTGTAAAATGCAGGAAAGTTTAAGAAACACAAGAAGACAAAAATTCCTTTTACTGTCTTTATGCTTAAATGTTCAAAATATGAGACTGAGACAATTTACATTTGCCTATTTAAAATAATCTGAAATAGTTAACTGTTTTTGTTTCTTTTTAACAGCAATCAGCTATACTTGTCTCTCCACAGAATACAATGCATCAAGTGCGTTATCACCACCTGATGCACTACCTATGTATTGTCTTAAATTTTTAATAGCTTCCATTGCTTCTTTACTGGTTGGAACAACTAGTTCTTGGTCATAATCTTCATTGTCCTCTTCACCACCCTGCTGTATCTTCTCTTCCTCAAAATGTTTGTCAATGATGCTGTCTACTGTTGGCACCTCTGATGTGATGAGTGAAGCATCAACACCAACATAATCTTGAAACGTAGATGATATGTCTGTCACAGAAAAGTCTGGAGCCTCAGGCAAACCTTCTTCCTGTGGCTCCTGTGTTTTATCTGTGAATTTAATTCCTGCTTTCTTGAAGCAGTTGAAAATAGTCAGGGGTGTCACATCCATCCATGCTTTAGCTACATAATGAATAGCATCCAAAAGTGATATTGTCCTAGATTTTTGGTCCATGCCATTATCATGCATAAATACAGCCTTCTGGACAAGCATTTTTCTATATTTCCATTTAAATGAATGGATTATTCCAAGATCTAATGGTTGAAATTCACTAGTACAAATAGGAGGCTGGAACAACAATTTAATATTTCTGAGCTTCAGATTGTCAGGATCTGCTGGACATCTCTCAAGTATCAGTAATATTTTCCTATTTTTGCGCCGCGTCGATGCAAACACAAAGTCAATTGCAGCGCTCCTGGCGGCTACTGCACAAACTCTCTTCACTGCATGTGTCACAACGCCTCTGTGGCCGGAGCTCGAACTCCAAACAAAATGAGCTGACAACTTCTCGTTGATTTGCTACAAGCTGGAATGCGATGTACTTTTCCCATAAACATGTATGAAATTCAACATTAAAAGTCGTGATACTGTAATGCAAAAAAAAAAAAAAAAAAACTTAAAATGCAGGAAATGTTGAAACATGGAAACGATAATGAAGGGAATACATTGTATCGAGAGACTAGGGGTTCTGTTGGAACCGACAAAGCAGGAAAATGTAAAATGCGGGGACATAAAAACTAGGTTTTACTATATATGTGTTTCTTGGAGCTGTTGGTTGCATTTTAGGTCAGTGATAAATATCATGAACAGCACTGGACCCAAAATAGAACCATGTGGCATACTGCATTGAATTTCTTTTATATTAGTAGGTTTACATGTTTCATTCCTGGTGCGTTATTTCAACTATCTGTTTTTTAGGTATGATGTCATTCATTTATGTACCAACACACTGATACCTACATATTCTAGTTTTTGAAACAGGAGTTGTGGTCTGTCATGTCATATTCTTTTGTGAGTTCCATAAATAATTCTTATATACGTTCTTTGTGGTATATTGTCGACAAAGCTTAATTTACAGAAACAAAAATGGCATTTTCTGTTGACTTGTGATTCCTGAAACTATGTTGGACATTTGATGCTAAATTATACAAGGTGTGACTGAAAAGTTCACCGAACTCAGGAAATATAGGATACAAGAGTTACTAACAAAATACCTTTACTGGCCTTCAAAGTAATCACCATTGGCTACAATACATTTCTGCCATCGTTTGTACAGCTGTTGGGAACTGCCAGGAAATGCTTCTTGTGGAATTACTCAAAGCACTAACACCCCATGGGTCTGCCTCACCATTTTGCCTAATTTAAAACAAAAATTTATATTAACACATTGCTTCATTTTGCACTCCATGTTACAATGACATGAGTTCTCACACTGAACCTGTTAGCTGGGTCATAGCATGTACTACAGCTATAGTGCAGTGCTGTAGAGTGAAAGTTTCATTCTAGAACCATTCTTAGGCTGTGGCTAAGACATATCTCCATCATATCCTTTTTTTCCCAGGAGTGCCATTCCGACAATGTTCACAGGAGAACTTCCGTGAAGTTTGGAAAGTATGAGGTGAGTTACTGGTAGAAGTAACGCGAGGACGGAACACGAAGTGTGCCGGGATAGCTCATTCGATAAAGCACTTGCCTGCGAAAGGCAAAGAACCCAAGTTCGAGTCCCGGTTCTGGCAAACAATTTTAATCTGCCAGAAAGTTTCAATTTTCAAAGGTGCACTCTATCAAAAGTAGTGTTCCAATATTGTTTTGTCTTGAATCTTACCTGTGGTTTGATTGGTAGCACCAATCAATCGAATTGTAAAAAAATTTGATTTTAAGTTTAATAATTACCACATAATCTTATAATGAATAGAATGAAAGACAATTTGCTCTATTTATGTTATTGCTTAATATAATTCTTGCTACTAAAGTATGGCACAAGAATACTGCTGGCATTGTGTACTGTTGTAACTGATAGAATTTTTCCAGTGAGCAAATTAATGTAAAAGACAATATTTATTTGTACTCAGTGTATTAAATCCTGGGCATACATGATATCTTAGCAGTGTAATATTACAGTGATGAAAATGTGGGACCACTGGATTGTAAAAGAAGTAGAAAAATAGTCTTTGAAACTATGAAGATTGATTTCTTCTCAGAGACAGAAAGTGATACAGGCAACATAAATGCACCCTCTGGTGTTATCAGATATATTTGTCTTTAATTTTGAGTATTTGTTGGAAAGCTGAATAAACTCGGTGCATGATGTTATGTTCTACTTGGGTTTTGTAATTATTTTTATGTCCATTGCAAATTGTTGATTGCACTGCAGTTTTTCATGGAATTTTATTGTAAACAATAGGATGACTACAGTTAACCAATCGCCATATAGTTGAAGCATTGATCAGTAGAAACATACAGGGTGGTCCGAAAATGTCTGAAATGCTTGTCAGGACATTGTAGGGCAGGTTGTGCTGAGACAGAAATACTGTATTAAGAAAAAAAAAATTGATATGTCACACCATTTCCGAGTTATTTAGCTTAGAAGTCAGCCAATCACATCAATTGGTGCACAGATTTGAACAGCTCGAAAGAGGCAGTGTTGCCAAACGTACTCTCCATGTGGTTGTTTCACAAGGAGAAGACGCCTACTCGTCATCACCTAATTCGGATTATGGTATACGCAGTTCATGGCCAGAAATGAACATGGTAGCACTGGGAGCTCCAGATGGCCAAGCATTTAGGAAAAAATAGCATTTCTTGTGTGGGTCTGGAACATTGTACTACACTTGAGTAAACACTGTCAGCAAGCTGCGGTTAGTTTTGTGGGAAGAAGTCAGATCGGTAATCAATGATGCGATGAATGTGGGTTCGAATCCTAATATTGGAAATTATTTTTAATTTTTATATGTCAATTTATGCATTATTTGCACTGCAAATAAATGAAAATTATGCAAAATATATCATATTCATTAATATTTCATAAAAAAGACTTGAAAAGTAAAGGCAATGGAATATTTGTTATTGCAAATCCATGTCCAATACAGGACTGTATCACAACGTCGATGAGGACTCTGGAAATAACTTTCCGAAAAAGGATTGTAATTGAAGTGTACAGGACTTCGTATTTCATTCATACGATATATTGATCATAATTTTGACTTATTTGCTGTGTACGTAATACATAAATTGACATGAACAAAATAAAAGTAAACACTCGCACACGCGGATTTGATCGTACGCCCCTCGTGTGTTCAATTGCCGAACTGTGTTCTTGCCACTACAAGTAGGTGTCCTCTCCTTGTCAGACCGAAAAAGGGACCAATACAAAAACAAACACGTGAAAATATTTGACAGCAGTGGGGATCGAATTCGGGCCAATGCATCAGCAATCCCTGCGCTACGATGTACGCTATGTCAACATCCGACGGTAATTGTATCGGCCGTGTAGTGGCCTTTTTTCTACTTGTCATTGGATCATCATTGGGAATCATACATATGCAATCTTTCTTTTCTGGAAGAGTTCGTGTAGCTGTGAAGGTACAAGGAAGGAGGTGCGATAGAGCAGTGACGGACGTCGTCGTGACACACGAGTAGTGGTAAAATGGCATGTCATCGGTATTCTTTCGAGGAATACGCAGATATGCATTTAGCTTACGGTGCTGCGGGTCAATATGCACCAGCTTCCCGCAACATCTACCATGCAAGATTTCCCAGCCGCGTTATTCCATGTGTAAATACCTTTTTAGCTGTTGATAGATGGTTAAGGTAGTCTGGAAATTTTGCTGTACCCAATGTTGACCCTGGACGAGAATGTTACATACGGAACATTCAGTTCAAAGAAAATGTTCTTGAAATGGTTTCTGCAACACCTAGTACCAGCTCGAGGGTCATTGGTACTGATTTCAGAGTAAGTTACATTATTACTACATTCTTAAAGAATGCCTGCATACTACACATGGCAAAATGTATCCTTTTGTTTGCCGTGACAGGTTTCGCACGGTGTAGTATTGGACGTCTTACAAGACGAAAACCTATTTCCGTATCACCTACAGAAGGTGCACGATTTGGTTGATGAGGACTACCCCTCTCGTTACCAATATTCTGTGTGGTATTTAAATAAATGTAACAAAAATCCACATTTCGCAAAGATGGTGTTGTGGATAGATGAAGCATGTTTCACCAGAGAAGGACCATTCAATACCCGAAACAGCCACATTTGGATGGACGCAAATCTGCGTGTCACTTACGTTAAATCCTATCAGCATAGGTTTAGCGTCACCACTTGGGTAGGTATTGTAGGCGACTTTTTGTTGTGTCCCGTCCTACTCCCTCCCCATTTAAATGGAACGACGTATTTAGCATTCCATGAAAACGTCCTTCCGCTATACTTAGAAGACGTTTCTCTGTAATGTTGTAAACGTAGTTCTATGTTGGGGGTTAGGTCATTGGAGTGCACGGCAGATATGTTTCTACTGTAGAGAGTGAGTAAAGAAAAGTTTCTTTAAAGTGTAGCATGGTTGAAATTAGGTTTAAGGTTCAAGGTGAGGCCTTTGGAAATGAGACTTCTGCAGGGGCAAGAGTTTTGGCAGAAAGGTTAACAACAGTGTTATGGAAAGATTATTCAGAAGCCGGGTATTAAATCCAGTCTTTGCCAATGTTCTTTCATCTGCTCTAAAAACACACCCGTACCAGTGTAGGCAGCTTTGTCATTACAGATTTCGCACGGTGTAGTATTGAATGTCTTACACGACAAAAACCTATTTCCGTATCACCTACAGAAGGTGCACGATTTGGTTGAAGAGGACTACCCCTCTCATTACCAATATTCCATGTGGTATTTAAATAAATGTAACGAAAATCCACATTTCGCAAAGATGGTGTTGTGGACAGACGAAGCATGTTCCACCAGAGAAGGACCATTCAATACCCGAAACAGCCACATTTGGATGGACGCAAATCCGCATGGCACTTACGTTAAATCCTATCAGCATAGGTTTAGCGTCAACATTTGGGCAGGTATCGTAGGAGACTTTTTGTTGGGTCCCATCCTAGGTCCAATAACCCCTTCCTATATCTAACAATGTTCACTTCCTTCATCACCTTTTCAGTTTTTGTCCTGTTAATCCTTGTTTGTCCATGTGGATTGGACATTCTTGTGCACCAACACCTTTCCTAAAATCAGCTTGTTATGATTTTCATCACCTCTTTTCTAATCATTCTTGTCAACTACATACTGACTCAATATTATTTAATATTCAAAGGCCAAATCAATAAATAAATCCTTGCAAATGCCATGGATACTGAAGTGGCACTGTCCAACTATTTTCGGAGTGGTGTGTGTGTGTGTGTGTGTGTGTGTGTGTTTACAATACTGTAAATGAAGTGTCGTTAAAACTACAGAAGAGTTTTAGAAACTGTACTGAAAATTTTTTGTAATATTCACAAGTAAATATGTGTTATTCAGTGGTGGTAGTGCCACATTTGCAAGCCAACAAAAGTCCCAGCTTGTAGTGTCAAACATAGAATGATACTAAAATGTATTACTAGGTATCCGTCCAGGATATAGTATCGGAACTAAATGTGATTCTAAATGTCCATCTTCAGAAAATTCTATAAACACACAGAGTTTTTCCCCTCAGCAACAACTGTTTGCAGTGGAGAAGTATCTTGTTATGGTAGCATATACCTAATATCATAGAAACAATTATTTCTTATGACATTGCGAAGAGACATTCATTTAATCACTTACAATTTTTTGCGACTTTTTTCTTTTAGACAAATTTCAGGCTTCTTAATGCCTGTAACACTGATCATTATAAGTTAAATATTTTAGTGCATTTCAGTGATTATGTAGTTTTATTTCTAACTAGTCGAATTGCCCCATATCATATTTGTTCCATTGCACTTCTTCTTTTCTTCCTGTGAGTTATATTGCATGGGCGCATGCCTGCAGAACTTTGCTGGTGTTATTTCCACCAGCAGGTAGCAATACGGTGTATTAGACACAGTGTCTCCCTGCAGACATATACAACTGCTGTGGTGGACACAACAGCAGAGCGTGGTCATGCTAGATGTGGCGGCATGTGCCCCACTCGACTGATGTCATTACAGTGGCATCAATATCCATATGCATTTGAACCAATATGAACGTTAAGATTACCAGAGAGGATGAAAGTATATCCAGATCATAATTCCAGAATCTTTTCATCAAGTATTATCCAGAATTCATCTTTTGCGTGCAGCGTGTTTGCGAATCATAAAATGAGAAGATATGAATGTAAATCTTGTCAGTAGCCAAAACAACTGTAATTAATCAGTTGTCAACTTATTCTGTTTTTGCTTCAGAGTCCTGAAATTTCATGCTGTAAATGACCCCAACACCATTAACTAATCTTGACTTAACATTGTAGGTGATTTTCTATCTATCAGCAATATCTTGTGATTTTTCACTACTTCACCTGGTCTCCTGAACTGTGTAAATGCCAATTTTACACCTTTTTAATGCTGCAGCTACTTCATGTGCTTTTCTATCATGCAGCCAACACCAAGAGAAGTAACTATTGTAGCTTATTTGGCCTTGCTCTGAAAAAGTTTGTAATACTATGCGCATTTCTCATGTCAATTGCAGCTGAATGACACACATTGCCTGTGTGAAAAGGCCTAGCCTTTTCCATTCTTGTGTATTTCAACATTGAGCCAAGAATATGTGAATACTGTATATCGATCGGCCAGTCACAAGGATCTGTCTCTGATCCACAGTTTTAAACTGTGGGCCTAATCCTTGATGAACCATCATCTGAATGCAGGAAAATAGTTTTCCTATTAGTCCATGGGAGGTATTTCATTTCCCTCCTATCATCATATCAGGGAGGCATTTCCTTATCTGCCTCATGGGAATATGCCCTATGTAGGTTACAGGCTCCCCAGAGGACATATTTCACTCAGCACAAATTGCAATTTTATTATGATCATGATAAATATTGTTCCAAGTATTCACAGAAGACTTAAATTATTGGTTTCATCTTTCAATCCCCCCCTCCCCACATTTGCCAATTTTAAATGTAATATACTATTTTTTTTTTTTAATCTACGCATATTGTACACGGTACATGGTGATAGTGCAAAATGAATGTTTAGCGGTCCATTGGGTATAATCTCAGTTTTTTATATATTGGTATTTCTAACACATTTGTTAAGTCCAGGGTTGCTCTTTTGATGATTCTAATGATATGGAAGATGGTTTCACTGGTTTACTTCATTGTTATATTCTTGACAGCCTATCTGAAGAAGAGTCAACACAACTTTTATTATGAAATATAGTTACTGAATTCTTTACATTCTGAAAATATCTGAAAACTGTGTACTTAATTACTAACTGTATTAGTTAGTGTAGTTTGTTGTTTAAAGCTGTTGCTTTAATTCAGTAGTATCAGCACTACTTAAAACAGAAAGCTGACAGGTTAAAAAATGCTAAGATTTTATGGTATTTATCACATCAAAATAATATTTCTGTGCAAATTTTGATACTGTTAAGCATATAAAATTAATAACATAGTAGGGTACGTTCAACTAAATGTTAACCAACATACTAAAAATTTCTTTTTAAGAAATATTAAAAATAAAGTTCATGCTAACTACGTATTATATTCAATTGAGAGTCTGCAGTGTTGTGGAGTTGTAAAGGGCTACAATATAGGGGAAAGTAATATATTCCATGTACTTTGAAAATATAATGTTTACAATTAGTTGCCACTATAGAACATTTGAATTAAATATATTATTCTTGTTGACATTTTGACAAGAATTCTCATTAATACCAAAGATGATTTTGTAATATGTTGAAAATATCTAAGTGGAAATGTCTAGTCAGTAGTTATATTGAAGAGGTACAACTCCCAATATTGTTACTTGCAACACTTACATTGGAAAACAATGTTTGTAGCTTCTGTTTGTCGTTTCAGAATAGTTGTATCTTTCTTCAGGGAGTAAAAAGAAATTAGTGGGCATGACAGCCTGTTTTACATTTGATACTGTCTTTTTTGTGGCTGTCTGCGACTTGTTGTCAATGTTTATTCCTTATTATCTCTATACTGTCTTCTCTTCTACTATACCTGCCTTCATGACTGTGATATTCGGACTTACTCTTGCATCTACATCCCCCAAAAACTTTATCCACCCTTTGTAAATACTGGGCTTCTGAATAATCTTTCCATAACACTGTTGTTAACCTTTCTGACAAAACTCTTACCCCTGCAGAAGTCTCATCCCCTGGTGACTTTCAGGAAGCTCTAACCTCATCTCATCTTCCTTTTCTAAATCCCTCTCCATTGAATCCAGCATCACTCCTATGTAGCAAACAGCTATGTGAAATCTTATAACAAGACTTGGCCATGTCATCCTACTTCAAGACAAAGGCTGTACCACAGGAATCTTGAGTATGTGGCTGAAGATCTCTACCAAATTTCTGATACCTCGGCATAAAAACCTTACAAGGATGATTCCATCCAAGACATTCAACAGGACCTCTAATAGCTCTTCAAGTCCCAAGGCCCATTCAAAGACATGGCACCTGAAGCCAATCCTTGGTCGCACCAGCAACCTCCCACAGTTCTACCTCTTAATTATTCCACAAACCCAACCTCCACAGGACTCCTTACTGGTTGTTCCATTGTGAATAGCTACAATGCCCCCACAGAATGGACTGCTACTTTTATTGTCCAATAACCCCTTCCTATATCTAACAATGGTCACTTCCTTCATCACATTTTCAGTTTTTGTCCTGTTAATCCTTGTTTTTCCATGTGGATTGGTCATTCCTATGCACCAACATGTTTCCTAACATCATCTTGTTATGATTCTCATCACCTTTTCTAATCATTCTAGTCAATGACATACTGACTCAATGTTATTTAATATTCAAAGGCCAAATCAATAAATAAATCTGTGCAAATGCCATGGATACTCAAGTGGCACTGTCCTATACCTATTTATTTATGAGCCACTTGAAGGAATGCTCCTTATCCAATCGACAAGTAAAACCTCATGTCTGGTCCAAATTCATTGATGATATGTTCATGATTTGGACTCATGGCAAGGGCAGACTTTGCCTTTTCTTCCATGACTTCAACACGTACACTTTGATCCACATCAGCCACTACTTCTACTCAATACGTCACCTAGATGTGGACTTCTTCCATCATAAATACATCTGTTCATATATTGTGTGCCAACCATCAGCAGTGCCTCCATTTGTCTGCTGTCACCTGTGTAATGTGAAAAACTCACCCTTATTACCTTACCACCAATACTCACCACATCTGGAGTGGAAAGCAGGAGTGGTCAAAATATACTAAGAACTTTTGTAGAACCTTTATTGACAAACAGTATCCTACCCCACTCATCAAGAAATATCTCTCCCATGCCATATTATCCTCTGACACCAGCAAAATTCAGTAACACCCTTCCCTCAAAACACTCAACCACTAGTGCACTGACTACTTCTTGCCGTTTCCTAATATGAGGGATATCGTCTCTAAAATCCTTCCTACATCATCCAATGTTAAGTTTCACCTCCCACTCAACCTACAGAATATCTTTATCTATGCCTGTTTCAGTCCCTGCTCTAAATCCTGCACACCATGGGCCATTCCCTTGTGGTGAACCCAGGTGCCAAGACCTATACCATACACACACCCTACAAAAACAGGGCCACTTGTTAAAGCAGACATATTGTATACCAGCTGTGCTGCAGTACTGTGCAGCATTCTGTGTGGGCATGAAATACTTATCTGAATAGCCACTAGTGAACCTTGGCAAGCCACATACTTGGCCATCAAACTGCCAAACTTACTGCATACCACAGTACAAATGACTTCGAAAGATGCTTCACTTTATGAACAATTTGAATACTCCCTTCTGGCATAGTTTCGCTAAAAACAAAGGTGGGAATTACCTCTCCAACATATACTGCATTCTGGCACTGCTTCACCTTACTTTCTTCTCCTTGAATCCACACCACTTCTTCCCCATCCACAACATGTGCTGCCGTCTCCCCTCACTTTCTTCTCCCACTCCATGTGGTCTCCCCCCACCCCCTGCCTCCCCCTCTCTCCCCTTGTGCCTCGCCCCCCCCCCCCCCTCTCTCTCTCTCTCTCTCTCTCTCTCTCTCTCTCTCTCTCTCTCTCTCTCTCTCCCCCCTTTCTGCCTCATCTCTGCTTTCCTCTCCTCCCATCCCCCACTCTACATATTATCTTATATGCTGTACCCTCTGAACTCCTTTCATTTTCTAATGCAGCTATTCAGTCATCTGTCAAGAGACCTGTTTCACACCATATAACTAACCTCTCCGCATTTTAAACTTCTTTCCTTACCTCTATTTCACTTCTGTCCTCCCAGGCAACTACTATTGATAATCAGTAACCATTTCTGCCATGTGTGTGTGTGTGTGTGTGTGTGTGTGTGTGTGTGTGTGTGTGTGTGTGTGGGCATGCACGCTCACACTACGGGAGGAACCTCAGCTTGAAAATTTGTACAAATACTGTTTTCTGTTGTATGTGTCTATGCTCCACACATCAATTATCTTTTAGTGAGTGGTTTCCTCTATTGTGTTTTACATACTACATCTAAGTTCAGATGGAACAGTCCTGTTTATTCTGGAAAAAATATTGTTTATAATTGAAGAAATGTAAGGTGGAGAAAATTTTTGTTGCACAGAACATATATTTTGATCATTTAATAAGAAATGGTAAAATATACCAACTTGTGGCCCCAATACAGCTAAAAAAAAATCATTTTTAATGGTGAGCATGCATATAATTTATAGGCTTCAAATTATAAATCCTACTTTTCGATAGTATGTAGTGCCCTAGTGTAATGAAATGAGAGTCAATAATCGCTGAGACATGTGTGCCTTTTCTTTGTAGATCAACCACATAAGTTCTAAAATCATGGAGACAACTTTATATTCATGTCAACGGGTACATTAGTCATAATTCCAGTCATTGGGTAAATCCGTTAAAGCACAACTGTATGTCTGGAAATTTAATTCTGATCTGATATTGTAAATTTGTTCTTTTGTGGGTCATAAATGACTGAAAAACTATACTTTCAGTTGTTGTCAAAGGTTAATATTTGTTTCTGTCCACTAGAACTGAAGTTGTGCTGTATGCCATGTAACGAAAAGAAATAAAATAATGCTTAATGTTGTTAGATTTTTATCTTCACTTGTTTGTCTTAATGCACTTATTTGCCACTTTTTTGTGTGTCTTTGCTGCAAAATGAAATCTACTTCAAAATATTAAAATTTCTCTCATAAATATCTTGTGTATTGCATATACTTTTCTACTCTACTGTCCATAATACAGTTTGTATCAGATGTTCCATTTTGTACCAAGACATCAGTCTTCCTTCATATACTACTTACAATCATTTTATGTGAAGGATGACTGGTTGAACACCACTGTGTGGGTGCAAACTTGATATGCAATTTATCTGTCATGATATGTATGTTATACTTATGTGTAAAAAAGTATTATAAGGATATGTATTACTAATTTAATTGATACCAAATGTAAAGCAACGATCTCAAAATACATCAGTACCTGTCAGATGTCTCATATTTTTACATTTGTCACACCGTGTAAAGTAAAATGAGTATATAACAAAAATACTTACGTGAAATTTCATAATATGCTGAGGTATACAATCGTAAATTAAAATTTTTATTCGTGCAATTTTAATTTTTATTCATTAATATAAGTGTCTTAGGGGCTTACAATTTGTGATGTATTAATGTGTATCACCTGTCATTCACTGGCAATAGGAATTTCAAGATGGAATAACAAAAATAATTTGATGATAGATAGCAACTCACCATAAAGATGGTAACACTCATACAAGTAAAGCTTTAGACTTCAACTGTTTTCAGAAAAGGAAAACACTCATTTATTCAATAATATTGGCACAACTCTTGCAAATATGACCATTGTATCTGGCCACCTCATTCCAAGTTGGATACCCAACTTGGGGGTGCTGCACCTAGAGACAGTATTCATGAGTTGTGTGTGTTCTCTTTCTGACAAAGAATATCGCCGAAAGCTTTAATTGTATTAGTGAGACTGTCTTCTCTACTTGCCTATGCACCACTCGGTGGTCTTTATGGGGAGTTGCTATCTATCACCTGTCATTAAATTTCACTTAAATGAGAACTGCAAGATGTGCTTTTAAGTAACATAAATATGGTTAATGCTATTATAGTTTCATTTGCAACTACAGAATGGCATCTGATGTAGTGATGAAAATTTTGGCCACATTTTCTTACTTACTTTACTTTTAGAATCATAACTCACTGATATTTAAATCATTCTTTGAAATGAAAGCATTTTAGTGAGGCTTATCTATGTAACTCATTTGGTAATGAATATGCAATCACTGTAGGTACAACACACAAAAAAGAAAGGAATTGTACCATAAATAATTTTGTGCAAATAGACAAACGAAGTATCGCTGTATCCTTTCACATTAATCATTCTAGCTTGAGCGAAAGCTCTTGAACTTTGTAGGTTTTCATATGCAGGTGTTTAAAATATCTATATGGTACTAAATAATTTTATCAACAATCATATTTTGTATTGTAATATTTCATTTTGGAAAACATCTCTCTTTTCAGCTCATCATATTTTCAATGGTTCTAGAGTGGAATGGCCTTAGTTTACAGTTTTGTAATGTAATTGTCATTTTAAAGACAGTTATATGTTTTGACATTTGTAGATAAATGTGTGATACATGGTTATAACGTATGGCTTCTAATTGCAGCTTTCCGTAGCTGCCATTAGCTGTCAAGTTTTAATAATTCCTAAAAACTAGAGTTTCATTACGCTTAAATTATATTTTGTATTGTTATGCCTATTGGTAAGATAAACACAATGAAATGAAATGGTGCACAAATGTTTTGTATGAAAAATAAATTTTATTGGAAGTACATGCTTTGTTTCTTTGTTGCATCAAACCAGGAGACCTTTTGGCTCAGAAATTCAGTTTGGTATCAGACTTTGCATGTTAGTAGTATACGTAAAGGGTGTCGACTCACAGAAGGTTAGTGCACTACACAGAAACATTTATACTAGCTTTCTGAAATTTATATTTTCTTCGTGAAGTAAGAGGAGGAAAGAGAAAGGGGACAGAGGGCAAAAGTTACTCACAACATAGGTGAGGAGGTGTGTTGGGTGAATGTGGACTCAGATGTAGCATCTTCAGAGATGTTGTATGAGATTGGCAGATTACAGCATTGAAAAATGCAGATGAATTGATGATTTACCTTCATCAACTTTCAATAAGAGCTTCTTTCAATAAAAAGGAAAGAAAAGGTGTGAAACGATCACTTTCTCCAAAGATACTACACACTGATGTCCAAAAATGACTGTGTCTATGTTCAATCTTGTGTCTTTCTATTCATGTTGAAGGCATGGAATTTTACTTGTACAGCTACAAGGCTGCAAATAGAAACTTAGTCGATTGCAAGATGTGAAGTGTTTGATACCTTACTGTTTTGTGACTGAAGGGAAATGTTCATTTGCAGTAACTTTTCATAACAAAATTAGCTTTCTTCTCAATCTAAAAACTTGTTTTATTCTTTTGTTTTGTAGGAGAAAGTAATCATGATGGAAGATTATATATAAATAAAGTAGATGAAGATTACTTACCAGGCGAAGGAGCACAGGTAGTGATAGTCACAAATAAAAAAAAAAATTAAATAAAACACAGGTGCGCGCACACACACACACACACACACACACACACACACACACACACACACGCGCGCGTGCTAACTTTTGCAGTCTAGCTGCTTCTTCAGGCAGAAGGGAAGGAGAGGGAAAAGGAAATGATGATAGTTTAAAGGGAGTGGATAAGGAGCCATTCCAATCCCAGGAGAGGAAAGACTTACCTTCGGGGAAAAAAGGAGGGTAAACAAATACACACATATACACAAATGCAAACAAACCTAGGCAGACATACTGTAGAAAGCAAAGAAGTTGGACAGAGATACCACTTGAGGCAGAGGCTCTGTCCAGAGAATCAAGGCAAAGATGTTAAAGATGGTGGGCGGGAATTTGAATTTAGCAGAGGTTGAGACCAGGTGGGCAACGGGAAGAGAGCATATGCTGAAGGGCAAGTTCCCATCTCCGGAGTTCTGAAAGACTGGTGTTGGTGGGAAGTATCCAGATAACCCAGATGGTGTAACACTGTGCCAAAATGTGCTGGCCGTGCACCAAGGCGTGTTTAGCCACAGGGTGATCCTCATTACCAACAAACACTGTCTGCCTGTGACCGTTTATGCAAATGGACAGTTTGTTGCTGGTCATTCCCACAGAGAACACTTCACAGTCCTGCTAGGAATTTTTCCTCTCTCTCTCTCTCTCTCTCTCTCTCTCTCTCTCTCTCTCTCTCTCTCTCTCTCTCTCATATATATTGCCATGTATTGCATGCACAATATCAGTAGATCTAACAACACTATTCCTTTGCTTAAATATCATAATGCTGAACGCTGGTTTCAGTCTAATTAATCAAATTGAATATTGGTAGCTGAACACTGACATTGGAAACTATCATGAGACCACCACAACTCCTCCTCTAGAAGTCCGTATCAGACGAACGCGGATTTTACTTCACTTATTGCTACAGAACTAAGAACTGGCAACATCGCTGCTAATATTTTGCAGCACTATGACATTCCATATTCTGTATGTGATATAACAGACTGAGATAGAAATTAAATTTTTGGCTGACGCGTTAGAGGCTCGGCAATGAATACGATAGAGGGCAGCGTATTGTTGACTCTGTGGTTGGCGAGTGTGTTGTAATGTAAGCCTGGTGTCAGTTGGCAGATCTAATCATGGTGGGAGACAGTACAGTTAGGAATGGTATTTTATTTTATGTGCAGCAAATTGTAAGAAGAAATTCCTTAACAAACTAAGAAAAACTTTACACAATAAGTCCTTCCGAAAGGTGGATTACAGTTTATGGCAAGGGTCATAGATATCTGCTTTGCTTGGCCATACAAATGCATCTGAAGAAATTCGAATTGACCTTCAATGTTCCCATAGAACCAACATACTACAGGGATATTTATGGAGGAATTCAACATGCAGCTGACCATACAAAAGGTACATTTTGCATCACCAGCAGTTAAGCGGTGCAGCCATTTGTGCAGCATTAGGAATAAATTTACAATAATATGTTTTCCGGATACAGCCTGTAATTCTGTTACTTTCTTCAGAGAAGAAAAGTTAATAATTGCCGATAAGTGAGATGGTGCAGGATGAATTCCTTGCGCACCGATCACATGTTCGAAGAAATTTGTGCAATTCCCCACTTGTTCTTATTACACTTAAAGTGTTTGAGGATAATGAGTTAAACTCAATTATGCAAGTGTTCCTCTGGTGTACGTCCTGACACCACAATATTGTTAAAGTTTTGTGTTTTCTATACGATTGTATTTAATAACTTGACTTTAACTCTCTGACACCAGAGATGTGTTGTTCTATAATCTTTGCTGTAAACAAATCACTGTTGCGGTGCTAGGCACCAGCCTGTGTTGTTGTGCAATCTTGTGTGTGTCTTAATGTTATACTTAAAAATAAATCAATGTTTCTTTTTAATGGTGGAAACCGTGTTATTTGTGATAAAATTTAACAGGTTATGGGCCCAGGCACACTATTGTGGAATTTAAGGCATTTGAAGACACACAGTTGGCGTATTTTTTCATATGTGAATAAAGTGAAAACTTCGAAAGTAACATACTGTGACTTTCGTATATGAGATTACGTGTGGATTCAGTTTGTGAATTTCGAATATGGATTCGACAAGAGTGATCAGCATTGGTTTACTTGAAGGGCATTCAAACTGGAATACGTGGAAGTATAAAGCAAATGTGTGTTTACGTGGTATTCCTGGAGCACTTGATGTCATCGAAGGTAGGTTGGTTAGATAGCAATGCTTTGATTGTGTTGACTACTAATATGACAGAAGAAACATTGCAGAAAATAATGTGTCTTAATACTTCTCGTGAAGTGTGGGCAGAACTGCATAAATTATTTGATGGTGTTTCTGAAGATAAAGTTTATGATCTTTGTTTAAGATTTTTTGGATTTATGAAACATTCAAATGATGATGTAGCAACTCATATATCAAAGCTGAAAAATCTGTGGAATGATTTGAAGCAAGAAATGGCTAAAGATGTAGGAAATAATCCAGAATTACCTGATTTATTTTTAATTTGCAAGATTTTAGGCACTCTACCAGATGAGTATTTTTCATTTAAATCAAGTTGGATGCTTATGTCAAAAACTGATAGGACTGTTGACAACTTGACAACTCAGCTCTGTGCATATGAGAAAGCCTTGTCAAGTAAAGAAGGAGATTCTACATCTCAAGAGGCACTTACAAGTAACTCATCTAAACAAATTTCTAAGCAACCACAGGGGAAAAAGAAAACTGTTTGTCATTACTGTAAGAAGCCATATCATGTAGTCAAGAAATGTTGGAAATGGATTGCAGATGGTCGACCACAAAATCCACAAAAAGGTTGTGTGTCTGAAGCTGAAACCCCACATAAACCTAACTCAACGAATATGATTCTCTTTGCTGAAACATCTGTTGTTATGTCATCTGAGTGTGATACTTGTAGCTGGTTTGTGGACAATGGTGCAACAAGTCATATTACCAATACAAACAATTTTTTCAAGACGTTTGAACCATTTTCTACATCACATACAGTTACATCAGCAGATGGTGATACTGTCGAGGCTGTTGGCAAGGGTACCATAGAAATGGAAGCAGCAGTAAATGGAAAGTGGCACAAAATCACTTTGAGTGATGTGTGGCATGTACCAAAAATTAAAAAGAATCTGTTTTCTGTCTTATCAGCACAAGATAAAAATCCAAAAAGTACATTTTTATCCACAGCAGAAAGGTGTTATTTTAAAATTGGCAAGGTCACTAAACTAATTGGCATTCGTGATCGTTATGGAGGACTATTTACATTAATGATAAGAAGTCTTAAACCTTCTATTCCTGCTGAAGTAAATGAAATCAACCAAGAAAACTTACTGCAGTTGTATCATGAAAGATTTGGACACCAAAATAAGCGGCATGTCAAGATGCTGATCCCTAAGATGTTAGGCATAAATGTGGGACTGGATTCTGAACTCTGTAAAGGTTGCGTTTATGGCAAAGCACATCGACTTCCATTTGGTACTCGGAAGAGAGCGTCTGAAACAGGAGAGCCGATTCATACGGATGTCTGCGGCCCCTTTCAGAAGTCCATGTCTGGGTACTGCTATTTTGTCTTGTTCAAAGACAACTACAGTAAATTTCGTACTGTTTACTTTGTCAAGGAAAAATCAGAAGTTCCTAATAAATTAAGACAATTTACAAATGAAACAAAGACTGCTGGGCTTACAATTAAAAACCTCTTAAGTGATAACGGAGGAGAATTCAACAATGAACAGACAAGGGAGATTCTACAGAAGGAGGGCATAATTCAACGTTTTACTATGCCATACACTCCGCAGCAAAATGGATGCAGCGAAAGGGAAAATCGTACTCTTGTTGAAACTGCCAGGGCTATGATGCATGCTCATGAAAACATTCCTCAGTCATTTTGGGCTGAAATGATAAATTCTGCAGCATACATTCTTAATCGAACGGGGCCTTTTAGTATTGAAGGGATGTCTCCATACGAACTATGGTATGGAAAGAAGCCTGGTTTGAAGCATCTGCGTGTAATAGGATCTAAATGTTATGTTCATGTTCCAAAACAGCTAAGGGTGAAAATGGATCGAAAAGCAGTAAAAGGGATTCTGATTGGCTATGACCACGATGATGGGTATCGAATCTGGTGTGAAGAAAAACGTCAGCTGATGAGATCATGTGATGTTATTTTTGAAGAGAAAATTATGCAAAATGAAACTCCAGTAGTTCCTGTGGACCTTGATTTTTCTCAGCAGAAGTCTCAAGAATCTTTACAAGAAAGTGAGAACAAAATGGAATCAAGTTTTCCAAGAGAAAATGATTTCTGCAGTTATGATGATTTACACAATGAAATTGAAGATGTATTAGAACAATCTGACACGGAATTAATTAGACCACAGCTGCGTGACCGTTCAACTTTAAAATGTCCTGAAAGGTTTCAAGACTATGCAATGCAGTTAATGACCTCAGAGGAACCAGAATCATATTTTGGGGCTATGAATTCAAGTCAACAAGATGAATGGAAGTCAGCCATGAATCAAGAAATGGCAGCACATTAAGAGAATGGAACTTGGACTTTAGTAGATTTACCTTCTGGAAAGAGAACAATTCCTTGTAAATGGGTTTACAAGTTGAAGACAAATGCTGATGGATCAGTTGTGAGATTTAAAGCTAGACTGGTTATCAAGGGGTTTTCTCAAAAGAAAGGGATTGATTATGAACAAACTTTCAGCCCTGTGGCAAAGATGTCTAGTATTCGAACGTTTCTCAGTGTTGCAGCCCAGGAGAAAATAATTATTGCACAAATAGATGTGACTACTGCTTTTCTTTATGGAGACCTGAAGGAAACAATATTTATGACACAGCCTGAAGGTTATAATGATGGTTCTGGAAAAGTATGTCAGTTAATGAAAAGTCTGTATGGTCTAAAACAGTCACCCCTTTGCTGGAATGAGAGATTTACTAATTACATTTTGAAATTAGGATTTAAGAGAAGTGAAGCTGATCCCTGCCTTTTTACAAGAGAGAAAGGTTCTTCCAAACTTTTCTTTGTACTCTATGTTGATGATGGCTTAATTGCAGCAAACAGTGATAGTGAACTTAAGCAGTTTATTGAAGATCTTGAGAGAGAATTCAAGATTAAATCAAGCCCTGCATCATATTTCTTAGGACTGGAAATTGAGAGAAAAGTAGATGGTTCTATTCAAGTTAGTCAGACTCACTATGTCGAGAAGGTTTTGGAACGTTTTGGCATGAGTGACTGCAGAGCTGTTACAACTCCAATTACCAAGGATGACAATGTGGAAGCGAGTCCTGTCAACACTGAATATCCTTACAGACAAGCAGTTGGATCCTTGATGTACTTGATGTGTGGGACAAGACCAGACATAGCATATGCTGTTGAAGTAGCATCTAGAAGTCTTGAAAGTCCAACTGGCCAGGATGTAATACAAGTGAAATAATTTTTCTGCTATTTGAGAGGCACATATGACTATGGACTTATTTACAAAAGTGGAAAAGACAAATGCATTCTCGAATACTACAGTGATGCTGATCATGAGGGTGATTTAAAGACTGGGCGATCTACCTCTGGTGTTCTTTGTTTGTACAGTGGTGCACCTGTCAGTTGGTTGAGTCAACGACAAACTTCAGTTGCAATTTCTACTACAGAAGCTGAATTTGTAGCAGCAAGTGAAGCGGCACGAGAAATTGTTTGGGTCAAGAGACTTTTAATTGAACTTGGTCAGCTAAAGGAGTCAAAACCTTATCTACGAGTGTACAATGAAGCAACTGTTCGACTGGCACTCAATCCTGAATTTCATTGACGGACAAAACATATCCGTCTCAGACACTTCTTTGTTCGAGAGCTAGTTGCAGATGGTGAAATAATTTCGAGGGTAAACACAGCTGATCAGCTTGCAGATATATTAACAAAGCCATTATTTGCTGTCCGATTACGACGGTTGTGCAATGATATGAGACTGTATAAGTTATTAAATAAGGGGGAGTGTTAAAGTTTTGTGTTTTCTATACGATTGTATTTAATAACTTGACTTTAACTCTCTGACACCAGAGATGTGTTGTTCTATAATCTTTGCTGTAAACAAATCACTGTTGCGGTGTTAGGCACCAGCCTGTGTTGTGCAATCTTGTGTGTGTCTTAATGTTATGCTTAAAAATAAATCAATGTTTCTTTTTAATGGTGGAAACCGTGTTATTTGTGATAAAATTTAACAAATATCATCTAAATAATTAGAACCTGACAGCACTTTTGCTGTTAACTGTTCCAAGAATCTGAAAAATAGCAGGCGCCAACGCACTACCGAAAATCAGTCTTCGAAATTGAAAAAATCCTTTGTGAGTGTTTATAACAAAAATATCTCTGGATTCTCCATCAAGCAGTAATTGTACATATGCCTCCCTTAAGTCCACTTTTGAGAAATATCGTCCGTTGTCCTGTATGACCAATTCTTTCGAACGTGGGAGGAGATAAGTGTCGATTACAGACTGTAGATTCACCATTTTGAAATCGGCACACAGACAAAGATGTCCATCTGGTCGTTTCAATATGACAACAGGAGAAGCCCACTGACTAGCTGATATCGTCTTTTTGATCCCATTATCAGTATGTCTTTGAATTTCTTGCACTACCTGGTCGCATATTGCATAAGGAACAAAGCAAGCTCTAATGAGCTTGGCTGTGCATTCAGGGCCGCTGGGTGCAGGCGTGCAGCCGTCCTAGGGGCATGCGCGCAACTAGCTATGGGCCCACCGGGCCCTGCACCCCCACCCCCCCCCCCCTCCCAAATGTCTTAATTATATATATGTTAATTACGTTGCAGTAAAAGTCCGATAGTTCGGCACGTTCGGGACCGAACCGGTGCCGAATTATCGAAAATGCCGGTCGTCGGACTCTCGGGCGATACCTTTTAGTATGCTTTAAGCTAGCGTATACAGCGAAACCGGTTGTAACATGATGTTTTGTAGAATCGGTAGAATCATTAGATTAATAAAATCAGCTCAGAATTACGTCAGCAGGTATCAATTTTTTATTCAATACATTTACTTTGGGTATTGTACAATATTTCAGATACCTAAAAAAAACTCGAGTTTGTTTTTATTTCCGAAATTGTTGTCATTTGTAATAAAAGATTTTTCTAATCAGGAAGTCCTGTACTGGCTTACAGATTGAGGAAGATTCCGTTTCGAGATCATGATCGCTGCTTAAATTTAAATGAAACTTCCATAGGTCACAACGATATTAAGTTCACTACTCTAACGATTGCTAAGAATGCTGGCAATCAAAGCAATGTGAAACCTGTGCATAATGACAGCCGAGATCTGCCGAATAATAGGTCTATACGAACGCTTCCTGTCCCAACGATGCTGTCTACGTCTTTGACAATCACAACCGAAACAATCATACTGGCAGCATATGAACTCCTGACTATTGGACGCCGTTCTAAAGGAAGTCTACTCTATTGTAATTTAGTACGTTTCTCTATTAACCGAGTTAAATTTAAAGTGTAACCAAACGCGAAACTGAAAGGTGTTCATTGCTATAGTACAAGTTCAATACCTACTAATCAAGTACGCAAGGAATTTCTCAGAAAGTTATATATCACGTAGAAGTAGATTAAAAATTATACAGAGCACACATTCATTGCAACCTTATTCATTGCATTGTGTTGGCTGCATGCCTGCGTCTGCATTGTATACTAACTACGGAACTAAAAGTTTCTGTGTTGGTGAACTCATTGTTTATATTCATTTTGTTCTTTTCTTTTGTTGATGTTTCAGATGGGACTGTTGTTTGTTTCAATGTTTGCGTAATACGTTGCGGCAGGCGATATAAAATGATTTTTTCTAAAAAGAGGAAACAAGCATCTATTTCGGATTTTTTAATTAAAAAGCGTGTGGTTTCGGAAGGTGACAGTGACAGTGGTAAAAGCAATGTAGTTGGCCTAATATTAAACAGGAGACAGCTGGCACTGATGTGCCTTCAACACATTCAAGTTTGAGTGAACGAATAAATGACATTGGTAATAAAGTGTGCTCACCGTTTATTTCAGATGAAGAGAGATACGAATATTTAACTAATTGCTGGGTACCGAATCAGCGTTACACGTTTCCAGGAGACAATGAGTCCAAAAAGAAACATACTTTCCAGCCTCATTGGTTATCCCAATATAAATGGCTAGCTTATAGCGAAAAACTTTAAGGGGCGGTGTGTAAATTGTGCGTTGTTTTTCCTCCAGTTACAGTCGGGAAAGGCAGTCATCAGAAACCTATGAAACTTGTCACAGAACCACTGCAGAAATGGAAACATGCTCTAGAATATTTTAGCAAACACAGTTGCAATGAATACCACAAAGCTGCTGTAGAAAACTCATCTTTTCATCCAGTCTTATATCAAGAAGGAGAATATTCGTGATAAACTGGCGACAATATATATAAAGAAGAGAATAAATAACAGCAATGTATAATCTTATACTAATCTAAGGGTTAGGATATATCATTTTACATTTTTTCTCTATATTAACTAGTATTTTTTCTGTCCAATAGTTTATATTAATTTTTTGTCATTTAATATGTATTACTTTGTTTGAACTTTGTAAATTATTGCACTGTTTGTTTACCTAAGCTAACTTTGTATTTATTGTTCCTGTGTTGAACCAACGGCTGGAACATTTCTTCAATAAATAAATGAAAATTAATAAAATACAAAGGTTAAACATTTAAAATTGCACATTTCTACTTCTGAAACATATAGCATATATATTCCATAAACGAATTTCACGTTGGTTAATATAACAGGCTACACAGTTAATTGTATGTGTATATATATGTAAGTATGCATGCAATATGTGTGTGCCTCAGCACTCAATATCAAAATATATCATTATATATGAGTGCCCCCCACCCCCGAAAAAAAAATACTGGTTGCACCACTGCCTAGGGGGGCAGCAAATTCATCCAAATCGCTTTGATCGGATTCGTTTCAGTGTCTCCATATCAGCATGACACAATATCGCACTTTTAATCCTCTCCTAAGAATGCAATGTATATCTGACTGTTCGAACTGATATACGAAACGCCTGTATGTTGGAAGCACATTAACAGCGGCAGGTATTCCTACTTGCGAAGGAATATCTCCAGTGGGGATTTGCCACATTACTGAGTAGAAGCCGGCCTCCAGATGGCGGGTCCCGCACAGGGAATGCCCGGGCTTCTCGGCTGCATCTGACTGACCAAACTCCGCTCTGCCGGCCGCGGTGGCCGAGGAGACTGAGGCGCTTCAGTCACGGTCTGCACGGCCACTACGGTCGGGGGTTCGAATCAAATGTTCAAATGTTTGTATTACTTATGGGCCTTAACTACGGGGTTATCAGTCCCTAAGCTTACAAACTACTTATGAACTAGCTAAGACTAAGAACGGCACAAATATCCATGCCCGAGGGGGGATTCGAACCCCCGACCGTAGTGGCCGTGCAGACCGTGAATGGAGCGCCTCAATCCCCTCGGCCACCGCGGCCGGCGGGTTCGAATCCCCCCTCGGGCATGGATATTTGTGCCGTCTTTAGTATAAGGTAGTTCATAAGTAGTTTGTAAGTTTAGGGACTGATGGCCCTGTAGTTAAGTCCCATAAGCTTAACAAACATTTGAACATTTTTGAAACTCCGCTCTCCAGTCACTTGTTAGCGCGGTAAACAAAGCCGCACATTGTCCGTTGATTGTTCACAGCAACATTTTAGTTTTATAACCTACAGGCGGAGAAAGAAGCGTCAATATGGTGAGTACGGTTTTCTATTTTAATTCTACTAATTTCTAATACTAAATATTCCCTGTTTTTTGTCGCTGTTTTAATAGGTTAATTGCGGACAGCAGTGTCTATACAGAACTTTAAACCCTCAGTCGGACACAGCGTTCTCCCAAAGTGGCCACAACCCGCAACTCACCTTTGACATTAGAAATTAAATTTGCGCTGAAGTTTGTAAAATTTGTACAGACACTGTCATTCAAAGGGGAAAACCATATTGAGGCAATTGCGCAGTAAGTGTGGTAGTACTGAATTCCACATAAACCTAGTACTTAATATATATATACAAAGTTAGTACTATCATTACGTCATTTACAAAAGTCATTGTGACGGTATCTCCCCAGTTTCTGTAAATGTTTACAATTTGTAGGTGTGTGTTTCATGGCATGTTTTCGAAACAGAACATATACACTTTTCAGAGAAAGCGCTGTTACCTTTGAACAACTCTGAGTATTGCAGACTATAGTTGTGTTCAGTTAACAAAAGTGTGCGAAAACCTTTTCTGGAAAGCAAGAGGGAGAAAATTGTCAGTGTATATATACAGGGTGTCCCACTCAACTGTTTCACCCCAGATATCTCTGAAACTACAATAGATACTGAAACACGAATTTCACGGTCATGAACGTACGACAGGGGCTTATGAAAGTAGGTACTATGAGACAGTCTAAAACGTAAAGCAGTATTATTTTCAAGACAAACTTATGTTTGTTTAAATGGATACCCCTTATTATTTCATAAGCAATCGATAGAATGAAAAATGACAAAATGGCGTTGATATCTTCGCAATCCGTCAATTACATCCGGGGAAACTGCGAAGCGAAGTTGACGTTATAAATACATGAGGTGCGTTGCCAGCGCGTGTCCGAGACAACTGTGAGTCTCGCTTGAGTCTCGGACGCGCGCCACACGTGTTTCAAACAACTTCGCTTCACAGTTTCTCCGGATACAATTGACGGATTCTTTTTGTGATTTTTCATTCTATCGATTGCTTAAGAAATAATATGGGGTATCCATTTAAACAAACATAAGTTTGTCTTGAAAATAATACTGCTTTACTGTCTCATAGTACCTACTTTCATAAGCCCATGTCGTACGTTCATGACTGTGAAAGTCGTTTTTCAGTATCTCTTGTTGTTTCAGAGATATCTGGGGTGAAAAAGTTGAGTGGGACACCCTGTATATTCTTCAGGGAGGTCGATGCTTTGCGGTTGTTTGTTCATGTTCTTTCGTGTTCGTTTTGGGTTGTTCATTGAGAATTTTACTCAGTTTCTTTTTATTACAGATGACGAACCAACACCGCCTGAAGAGAAGGCCTGTGCACTGCCGTGCCACTTCACGTCATGCAGAGTAGATCAGATTCGCGTAGCTCACTGGGTGGTTGATGGGGCACAGCCAGCCAGTGAGCTACGTGATCGCGACCTACTCTGCGTGACGTGGCACAGGATCGCACAGGCCTTCTCTTCAGACGGTGTTGGTTGAACCCTCTTTCTTTTTCTCCCTTTTCATTGGTTCTTCGGTCTGATCCGTGGCCAGCGGGTTTGATTGGTACTTTGTGGACGTTTTTTTGATCGCTTCGTCGATCACTCAGTTTTCTCGTTACAGAGGGCGTCGAGCTACCCTGCCGGCAACCCTCTGACCGAGAGCGCTTCGAACCACCGTCTAACCTGTTCGTACATCACAAACTAATTCCTCGCCCATTACGCTATGGCGAATAGCTGCGAAAGTAATCCGTGATTCTCGTACCATCGATGGCAGGTGTTTACTAACGAACTAACATTGTCCTAAGAACGACGTGTTTTTGATAATTTTCAGTGCGCCATTGCTTTGAAATGACAACGCTTGAGTTATAATAAGAAAATCATCAAGTAGAGAAAGCAAAATGGTGTACGCAAAAGAGATTTTCGGGCGAGGGATGTCACGTGACTGATTTACGAACGTCAAATGTACGCCACGTTCGTTTCAGGCTGTAGTCATTCGTAACCAGTACAGGCAGAAAAAAAAGTAAACTGTGAACAAACTACGAAGGCAAGACAAGTGATTACATTTCAACGGAAAAATATAATGAAAATGTGGAACAGATATTAAAATGATAGTTTAAAGAGGTAAAAGTTCAAAAAAGAGTATGTTTGTCAAAGCTAAACTCAAATATCATTTAAATTTGGCTGTCTGTTAAAATACAGTAAGAAAGAATATTACGTGTTGGGTGCACAGATTATCAAAATAGTAGTCATAATAGTATCACTGTAATTTCTTATTATTTACATTATTATTTTTGTCCGAAATTTATGCAAAAAATTATAAAATTACAAATCTAAAGTGGGCCGTAAAACATGTCAGTGCGATTTTTGTTTATGCTTATACTATCGTCTTATCCGCAGAAATATACGGTACTTGTAAATTTGTTCAACCAAGTACCAACGACAATTAGTTTCAACCAAAAATTGTTTCAGGAACCACGGAAAAGAAAAAAGCCTTCTGGGGCTCAGTTTCGTAATCAGAAACGAGAGAAGGAAAAGCAAAAAGAAAACCTGGCAGGCTCTATTACGAAATTTTCGACCAAATCTGTGAATGACGGTCAATAAATGCTTGTCTCTGTCAGTTGCTCGACGTCTGGATCTGAAACTATGGAAGCAAGTGAAGACAACACATGTTGCGCTCCTACTCCCTCTGGTGGTCTCATCGAAGGCATTGACACATGTCATGTTGCTGCTGAAGAATCTTCAAGCAGTATAGTGGTAGTTTGCGTGAGTTTGACAATTAGCGAAGACCTAGGGCAGTGGCCTCTTAATATTAATAGTGATTTCGTTAATATTTTAGTTAAACGTGGTCCTGCTCAAGTACATAATCATAATTATCCTATGAACAACGAAGGAAGAAAGTATGTTGACACTTACTATTACAGAAATATTTCTAACGGTGAAAAGTTAAAAGAGACTGCCTTATTTACTCTTTATCAAAGGATTCAGTGTATTGTTTCTGCTGTAAAATGTTTGGCAAGAGTGCAAGTAGTCTGTCTGATATGAATGGTTTTTCAGATTGGCAGCATTTATCACTGACTCTGAAAAGACTCGAAACAAGCGATTCCCTCAATGAAAACGTGAAGTCATGGGTACAATTGAATAATATGTTACAAACGCCGCAGTGGAGTAGCCGAGCGGTCTAAAGCACATCGCTGCGGACCGCGCGGTTGCTCGCCGTGGAGGTTCGAGTACTCCCTGGGGCATGGGTGTGTGTGTGTTTGTCCGTAGGTTAGTTTACCTATGTTTAAGTAGTTTGTAAGCTACGGACTGATGACTACGCAGTTTGGTCCGATATATTTACAGACATTTGAACATTTGTTACAAACAAAGAACACTGTAAATCAGATGCAACTGAGACTAATAGAGAAAGGGGAAAACACTGATGTGATGTATTAGAAAGGCTTATTGCTGTTATTAAGTTTTTGTCGCGATAATGTCTGGCTTCTCGCTGTTCTTCCAAAAAAATATATGAACATGATAATGGAATTTTTTTAAAAGCAGTAGAGATGCTGGCATCTTTTGATTCAATTATCCGGGAACATATTCGCAGAATTGAATCAAAATCTGACTCAAGCCGGATGGGTATGGCCCACTATTTAGGAGATCACATTCAAAATGAAATTATTGAGTTACTAGGCACAATGATAAAAACAGTATTTTGAAGAAAGTTGTGGACTCAAAACATTTTTCCATCATATTTGACTGCACACCAGATGCAAGCCATGCAGAACAATGTAACAGTAATATTTAGGCATGTTTATCTAAATCACAAAGACAAAAAAGTAGAGATACGAACATTTCATTGGTTTCTGCCCCATTATGAGTTCAACGGGCGAGGGTTTGTTAAATTTCGTTTTGAATTTATTTTCTGAATTGAACCTGGATATTCAAAATTTGCGCGGACAAGGCTATGTCAATGGCTCTAACATGCGTGGAAAACACAACGGACTGCAGAAAAGAATTCTGGATATCAATAAGCGTGCATTTTACGTCCCATGCTCAGCTCATAGCTTAAACTTGGTGGTACATGACGCAGCAAATATTTCGTACGAGACCATCAATTTCTTCGACGTAATTCAAGAAATTTACGGCTTCTTTTCATCATAAACAATTAGGTGGTCAATCATTTGTTGCCGCGGTGGAGTAGCCGAGCGGTCTAAAGCATCTCGCTGCGGAGCGCGCGGTTGCTCGCCGTGGAGGTTCGAGTCCTCCCTGGGGCATGGGTATGTGTGTGTTTGTCCTTAGGTTAGTTTACCTAGGTGTAAGTAGTTTGTAAGCTACGGACTGATGACCACGCTGTTTGGTCCGATAGATTTACAAACATTTTCACAATCATTTGCAAACATTTACCAGGGCTAACACAAACCTTTTAAGTGCTACGAGATGGTCTGTCAGAATTGAAGCAATCAATTTTTACACAGAAAACGTATTTGATGCTCTGTTGGGAATTTCAGCAGCTTCTAGATGGGATTGTACCAACACTTTCAAAGCGAAGTCACTTGCTTTAAAAAATCATGATTATAAATTCATTTGTTCTGTTGTAATCTGGTACGATGTTTTGAGTGAAATTAATCCTCTAAGTAAAATGATGCAACCCGACAATTAATACTCAGATATGCATCAGTTTGTTAAAGAGCTTGATTGATAAATTCATACAATATTGCACAGATGAAAACTTTGACATAGTTTTAAAGGAAGACACCAATGTGGCAAATAAACTGAATGCTGAAGCAAGTTTCCCTCCAGTAAATATACCTCGCCCAAGAGAAAAAACGACTCAGTTTCAGTATGAACTTCGTGATGAAGTTTTGTTAGATCCCAAAATGAATTTCAAAGTGGAGGTTTTTTTTTCGAATTCTAGATCAAACATTAATTTCCTTAACAAACAGATTTGAAGAGTTACAAAATTTAGACGACGGTTTTGGGTTTTTCTGTAGTACATTATGTAGTTACCATAAGGAAGAACTGCTGAAACGTAAAGATTTGCATATGAAACTTAAATACCATCAAGGAATGAAACTGACATTGACAGTATTGATTTGTACAATGAAATTAAGGCTGTATTTCCTAGAAAATCAGTTTTGTGGTCCATACACAATTCTTCAATATCTTTTCAAAAAATGATTTAATATCAAGTTTTACAAACACAGCAATAGCGATAAGAATATTTCTTACTTTGCCAGACTTAGTTGCATCAGGTGAAAGATCATTTTCTAAATTAAAAATTATAAAAAAATATCTAAGATCAGCAATGCATCAACAGAGACTTACAAATTTGGCTATTATTTCAATAGAACACGAGATCTTGGACAGTTTAAATACTAGACAGATAATAGAAGATTTTGAAATTATGAAAGCAAGAAGATTTCAATTTGTGTGAACACATATAAGTGTCGAAGAAACTTTCACTCAAGTTAGCAAACTAACTAGAATTAAAGTATTCTTGGATTTGCCAACAATGATTATCATTTATATGCAATAGCTAATGAATTAGTATGTTTGTGGATTTTCTTTTTGTAAAAAATTATTATTAAAGAAATTTTATATCACGAAAATGTTGATGATGAGTCTTTATACGAGTGTGGAAAAAAATGGTTTGTAGGGGGGTTATAAGGTGACATGAGCTTCAAAATATTTAGCCTGTCCTACACCCAGTTCGAACTATTCTCTGTATTTCTCACACAAATATGAAACTTGTTTGTGTGGTACCAAAGCACTAATTTAAAGAACATTGTCTTGCGCAGTAAGATTAAAGAGATCAAATAAGTCAAGGCCAAATATGTTTGTTCTGTGTTGGCATCTTAGTACGTAGGACACAAACTTTGTTACATTTTTGAAACAGGTGAGCAAATTACATACCCCAAGTACAGATATGGATTGTCTGTTGTAGGCTGACAGCACAGAGGTTGATTTGCATAGGGGCAGGCGTCCTAGGGAGACTGAAGCACCAGTGTCCAGTCCAGATAAACTCTGGCTCAGTAGAAATACTCTAGTACCAGCCACCCCTTTTTACCCCACTCCCAATCAAACAAAAGTCTCACCATTTTTTAGAAAAGGAGCTGCTTGGGGGGGGGGGCGAATGACCCCCCCCCCCCCCCTTTGATCCGGCTACACGCAGAGTGACAGTTTATCGTCTTTACAGCGAAGCACCTGGGAGGGTTCGTTGTGGACGTGCTTCCAGTATTTAAGTTCACTTGCTCGGTTTGGCAGGTCGTGATGGAGTTGATGTGACTAGCACGCTGCCAAGGAAGCCACCAGCACCGGCAGGTACCTACACGCCTTCTCCCACCATCAAAGAAGTCCGCTCTTCTCACACTAACTAGAAGGGCCCATAGGATCAGCGACGTCGAACATCTAAAGGTGGAACTATAACATCTGAGGTCCACCTTTGCAGCCAATGGTTATGGGAGGGGTGTGGAAGACAAAACAATGTCGAGAAAAGATGAAGGAAGTAAGGAAGAGCAAGAGGAAGCACAAAAAGTCGCCTTATGTACTAGGGGCCACTGAATGTGCGGGCAAAATACTCTGTCGAGCAGGCATCAAGCCAATCTTCCGGAGTAGGGACGTTCTGGGCTCCACAAAGTATACAATAGACAAATTAAACAGTGCTGGCCGCGCGGGAGTAGCCGAGCGGTCTGGAGCGCCACGTTGCGGATCGCGCAGCCTCTCGCGTCGGAGGTTCGAATCCTCCTTCGGGCACGGATGTTTGTGTTGTCTTTAGTATAAGTTAGTTCGTAAGTAGTTTGTACGTTTAGGGACTAATGACCCCGCAGTTAAGTCCCATAAGCTTTACAAACATTTGAGCATTTGAAACGTTGCTGGTGCCTACGAAATCAGTTCCGAGTGTTGGACTGGTGTACGTATTGAGACCGGGCGACCAATCGGCACAAGAATATCTTAACACGAAAGATATATCCGGCTCGGACAGCACACCGAGTCAGCGGTGTCTGAGCATCATAGCGAGTGCGTGAAACAAATGTTTTTCGGTGAAGCCCGCGCGTTGGCCAAACGACAATTTGCACGAGAAGGAAGATCAGAGAAGCCGCAGAAATAGCCAAACGACCCACCAACATGAGACTTCCGGCGTGCTGGCTGCTTGCAGTAATAGCACTAGGTGGGAGTGGGCAGCGCACAGAAGACACAGCGGCGTCACGTACGCAGCGCCGTGGCCCGTGCTAGGCCAGTAGTGAACAGTGGCACGCCGAAGCCTTGCCTATTCCAAGCAGTGGCAAACACCAATCATAGACGTCTATTTCCGCCAGTCAGACGGATGAATGCAAACTCCAATAACAAGGAAAGTGCACCATGGGAACACCAATCTAGAACGCCTATTTCCACCGATAAAGAGTGCCCAACATCCACCTTCCTCTTCCTCAACAGATATTTCACATTATATAAGACGCAAGCTGTACCACAATCAGCAGTCACACAAATACCCTGAAAATGGCGACTTGCAATAGTGGCCGAAACGTCGGTTGGTTTTTACACGATGACGATGCGATCTAATACCTTAAAGAACTTCATTGAAAGTGACAATGGCCGCGGAAGCCTACGCCTACATGAAATGTTCTAGTTTCTCGTTATATTTGCAGTTACTCCGCCAAATACGATCAAGACAGCAACATCTCGATTCACATTGACAAGTGCCTTAGTTGACGGATCAAGACATGTGATCCAATTAATTATGCATAACCACAATTTCGGTCCGATAACGATGTCGGTCTTTGTCAACACGGATTCACATACAGTATACAACATAAGTGCTGTTTACAGTGATGATGCCGGTTTTTATTTATTTATATTTATCATGTTCTCAGTGGCGGACTAAGGGGGGCCGCGGTGGAGTAGCCGAGCGGTCTAAAGCGTCTCGCTGCGGAGCGCGCGGTTGCTCGCCGTGGAGGTTCGAGTCCTCCCTGGGGCATGGGTGTGTGTGTTTGTCCTTAGGTTAATTTACCTAGGTTTAAGTAGTTTGTAAGCTACGGACTGATGACCACGCAGTTTGGTCCGATAGATTTACAAACATTTGATTTTTGACTAAGGAGGGGGCCTCCAAATACCTGGAAAGTACCTTTGCGCTGAGGAAGGATCAGAATAACTTGGTGAAACACCCTGTAGTTGCTTCTGCGACCTAATGGGGTAGATGGAGTGGAGACTCGCTCCTCGTTTTGCAGAAGCAGAAGTAAGGGAAGTAGTTGACATCATTCCAGCGTCACGCATTCCCTCATCTTCTACCCCCGCCGCCACATCCCCCAAACCCGCCCTCTCCCACTGCCACCTGGCACAATCTCAGAACAAAATTTATTCCTCAGTACTGTTCAACTGTACTTAAATGCGGAATTGATCTTAATCCACTTCATTGAACAATAAACATTAATTTTATACTCGTAAAAAATTGTTCCAAAAATTGCAATTTTTTTCACCCCTTGTAATGAGTAAACTATTAGTCCAAGAGAAAAAATTAATAGGATCTTTTCTGTAGGAAATTTAACGTACTTTAATTTTGTATTGGGAATTATTTTCACTACAATCCATGGTTTTCGAGTTATTTAAGAAAAACGTGAAATAGTGACCTTTAAACGCACCCCACCCCAACGCTCACACCCTACAGGTCAGGATTTTTAGTATGTCGTTCTTGAGAGAACACTAATTGTAAACCTATGGTTTTCCTGGATTTTGTCATCAATCGCGTGAACCAGTTCTTCTGTAACCAAAGGTGGACGCCCACTTCGTTCTTCATCGTGCACATCACTACGCCCACAATTGAACTGTCGGACCCATCGAATCACTCATCGCATTTGGTCCGTAAACATCGCAAATTTGCCGCTAAATTTTACTTGGTTTCCGTTTCCTCGCATTCAGAAACCGAATCACCGACGTGATTTCACAGGCGGCGGGATTTTCAATCAACGCCGACATTTCAAACAAGCACAACAAAGCGTACGTAACAGACAGCGATTTCCAAATGGCGCACGTTCTTCTCCTTAATACACATTGTCTACAGCACGTGTGGACCTGTAATCGCAGCGCTGCAGCGGAGATAAATTGAAACGGAACTTAATTTCTGGAGGCGCCTCGTATCTTCGAAATGAAATTATTAGAAAAAATATATAGTGTCTATGTGCAATTACTAGAGGCGGTGGTAGGGGGGAATTTGGGGCGAGTACCCACCCATGCAAAATATGAGCCTGACGAGACTGTGCAGCCAGGAAAGCCTGCTCACCCCTTTTCCAATAGCTACGCCATCCGCTGTTTTTGATGCATAAAGGATTTATCAACAACTCCTCACCCTAGGGGTCATTAAATTAAATGTCATTCATTGAAGCTTAGGCTACAAAAGCTGTGAGATCCTCGCATCAAATATACTATTGCTAACAGCTGCGATATTCAGCACGGCCATGTGGTTCATGTCAAGAAGAAGGAAATCATTGGTGGTTTGTATTCCGCTGCAGGGGCACTTTCCCACCTTTGCGTCTGAGACCAGCAACGACATTTCCGTGTTTTCACTTGTCACAAGTAGTTACCCATTTTACGTGAAACAGTCGCGATTACCAAGAGTGTGGTTAGGCAGGTTCCTAAGAGTATGCCTACAGCTTAAAAACATTTATATTATCTATAATTCATTGTCATAAATATTTGCTGCTTATTTCCAAATATATTGAGATTTCCGAAAGCGTAGGTAGGCAGAACTTAATAGTACCATTTTGTCGATATGGTTTCTATTCTTTTCTGACATGTCCGAAAGAACAGACACCATTGATTCACAGTAACGGCCGTAGTTCTACGAATTCGAAATATTGAAACATTTCGATCGTTTCGGGAGGTTGAAATAAATTCATCGGCGGGTTGAAGATTTGTACTGTAGTGGGATTCGAAGCTGGATTTTCCGCTTCGGGCCAGCGGTCGCCTTAACCAATTAAGTTATCCAGATAAGCTTCCGTTCCACCCCAAATTCTCAGCTTGTAGGACACTAACTCTTGCACGCAGCCTATACTGGATTCCCGCACCATATCAATAACTGTAAACATATCCATAAAAGGCAACGACACATTTAATGACGGCGCATTAATACGCTCGGTCCCTTGCGGAAATCCAATATAGGCTGCGAGCGAGAGGAACTAGTGGGCAGAGGGCACCAAATGGTAGTGTGCTGAAGCTGACAATGTGGGACGGAAGGCAGGCGTGCCCACGTAGTCTAACTGGTTAAGGCGGCCGCTGGCCTCAAGCGGCAAATCGGGGTTCGTATCCCGGTCCAGCACAAATTTTCATCTTCGGCTATGAATTTACTCCAACGCCCCGAAATGGTCGAAATGTTTCGAATTCGACTTACAGTACACGTTATATTTGTCAGATTGAAATGAGCAGCAATTAACTGGAACAGAGCAGTCTCTCCACTACTGCTGTGCTGGCAAGTGCCAGGATGATTCCTTTAAAGGGCACGGCCGATTTCGTTCCCCACTTTACCGAAAAATCCCAGCGTAAGATCCGCCTCTAATGACCACGGCGTCGACGGGACGTTAAACAGTCTTGTTTCCTTCGCACGCGTAGCATTAATTAACTACTGCCGGACGCCTTGTCCGGCGTAGCGATCCTTACATTACGGGGCACTGCGTAGACTTTAAAATGGTAACATCATCACTTCCATTATGTAAATGAAACGATCAGTTCTTTCTACAACTGACTTATTGCATCGTTATGTATTCTTGGCTTCTTTGACCTTCCGAAAGATTCAAAGATGCCGAACTAAAATTACGTATCTGCTCTAGGCGATGCCAAATGGCATAACTGAAGTATTCCGAAGTTCAAAGAAGCCAGAAATGCCTTTTGGAATGAGGCGCAGAAAGGGCTAAGCAGCTCACGAATTCTGCGCAAACGCGTCGCACCCATCCGTACTATCTCCACAAACACTCAATTTTAAACTTAGGTACGGCTTACGCTACGCGATCCTTGCTCGTAAATCAGTGTGTCTATTAGTGAAAGCATTATCAAAATCCCTGCCGCACTGATAAATCTAAAATCAACCTTTCTCCTTATACTTTTCTGCTTAATTTATTTCTGAATTTAGTAAGTTAGCACGCTCCTCGCTCCCTTGCACTTGCTCTTTCCTTCCCCTCTGCCTCTCCCTCCACCACCCCTTTCCCTGTAGAACTCTTCCGCTTCCTCCTCAGTCCATCGTTTCCTGTTAACTTTCACGGTGATCAGTCAAGTACTGTCTAAAATTATTGCATGATCCCCTCCCCCACGTACTGTATGACATCTTAGGTAGACTGTGATGTTCCTCTTCTCTCTTCTTTTGAAGGTAAAGTATGCAAAATTTGATAAACAATGGAATAAAACGCAGATTTTGCCAAAGTTCTGCCATGCACCAGAGAAAATTTTACGTAGACAGTGACTTTCATTTTTATTTCAAGATAAAGTGTGAAAAATTTCATCGCAATCGGATGAACGATAAGGCAACCCGTTAGATATTAACAAACATGATGTGGCAGTTTTCCCATGTGACTCGGTGTTTATGACGTCATCTCAAACTATAAGTCGGGCACGAAATAATCTTGTAGGTACATTCATTGGCTTAAATGGCTACTATTTGAACAATATATTGCGAATTGTTCTAATGTTTGTTAAGCTTATGGGACTTAACTACGGGGTCATAAATCCCTAAACTTACGAACTACTTATGAACTACCTTATACTAAAGACGACACAAACATCCGTGCCCGAGGGGGGATTCGAACCCCTGACCGTAGCGGCCGTGCAGACTGTGACTGGCACGCCACAGACCGCTCGGCCACTGCGGCTGGCCTATTGCAAATTAATTTAACAGCAAACAAGTAATAAGTTTAAATGCAACTCACAATTCGGCAGCTTTTCATGCATCTCAGTCTTCATGACTTCATATCTCCTGAACTATGAGTCGTACAGTTCCAAAGAAAGAAGGTGCAGACAGTTGTGAAAATTACGGAATCATCAGTTTAATAGGTCACGGCTGCAAAATTCTAACACGAATTATTTATAGAAGAATGGAAATACTGGTAGAAGTCAACTTCAGGAAATAACAGTTTGTATGTAAGCAAATACATGAAACAATACACTGAACCGACCCATCTAAAATAGGTTATTTCTATTTCAGTCTGCACGGCCACTACGGTCGGTGGTTGGAATCTCCCCTCGGGCATGGATATTTGTGCCGTCCTTAGTATTAGCTAGTTGATAAGTAGTTTGTAAGTTTAAGGACTGGTGACCCCGTAGTTAAGTCCCATAAGCTCTACAAACATTTGAGCATTTATATTTCAGTATAACCAAACATCTGCTGATTTCTTCTAATGGTATTTGCCGTTGCAAAACCCTACCTAGACTCCCTTAAAATATTTTAGGCAGCTTACCCCAATATCTCTCACTGGCTGGTACTGTTTGTCTAGCAAAACTGTACATTCATACATAACATTGTCCTCTGCTTGCTAGGTAACGCTAGTGAGGAGGCAGAGGATAAGGCTGGTGGATAGGTTGATCTAGCAGACGTCAGAGAAATTCAACAAATATAAATGACAGGGAACTGAACTATGTGATTGGCTTTCAATTAATAGAGTTTCTTTAGTAGGCCTGTTTAATTTATATAACTTTTTTCAATATGTTAATATTAACAAAATCAATGACAACTCCCTTTGCACTTAGTTTGATTACATACATGAACATAAATCATGGCCCATTTATTTTTATACCTGTACACTAAGTTTCAGACTAACAAATGTTCAAATGTTTGTAAATCTGTCGGACCAAACTGCGTGGTCATCAGTCCCTAGCTTACAAACTACTTAAACCTAGGTAAACTAACCCACAGACAAACACACATACCCATGCCCCAGGGAGGACTCGAACCTCCACGGCGAGCAACCGCGCGCTCCGCAGCGAGGTGCTTTAGACCGCTCGGCTACTCCACCGCGGCTCAGACTAACAACCTAGCGATCTGTTACTGGTTATGTATGTCATGTTACGGCGAGGAAATCTGTACACGAACATTCATTCTTACTTTCTACCATGCACTAATTTCATGCAGTTCAGTAAACAGCTGATACAAGCTATGCCTGTTTGAGTTATTCCTGTTAAACTGTAATGCACTCATTACGGAAACACCAAGCTAGGTTTACTAGCATAAAAAAATAAAAGTAAAATGCAAAGCCATTGTTGTAACACTGAATACGTAATTTACAATACCGTAAATCATGAAATGTAAGCGCAAACGTACTGAGAACTGTACACAATATTTAAGAATAAATTTGCCCAACGCTACCAACTAACATTTTTAGTTCCTTTTGTCCTGTTTTTTTACCACAGTTGCTATATTATAATATTATATTGAAGGTATTTCACTTATCTGTCTATGCAACTGATTTAATAAAATATGCTATTGCCATATGCATTTCGACTTTATTTTGGAAGGCATCATCAGTGGCCTGTAATATATACATGATTATTTTTTACAAAATTTTTATATTTACATTTCTCAGTATTATTATTATTTTTTTTAAGGTTATCAACAGTTCTGATGCGTTATTTTGGTATAGTATTGATATCTGGATATTGTACTTACAATATTTCATGGATATAGCTTTATATCTGGTGCTCATTGGTTGCTTCCAGCTGTTGTGCTTCAATTCCGTGCATTTTGATGTTTTTGTTGTTCCAGCACTTCACAGTTAGCACCACTAGGCACATGCCATTTTTGTTTGTGTTGTGTTTTTGTTTTTGCTGGTGTTGCCAACTGTTGGGTATGTATTTGTCCTATCTTTGCTTTGTGTCAGTGTGTGTGTGTGTGTGTGTGTGTGTGTTATGTGATTGCATAGACGACAGCACCAGATACTGATTTATTAATTATTGATTTTTTTTTCTATTTTTGTGAATGCAGATTGTGAAGAGGTGTAGAACAGAATTAGAGACAGAAAGATGGAGAGGGGCATGGAGATAGAGACAGTCAAAGATGGGGATTTTGGGAAAGGGAGAGAGTTGTGTTTTTTTCTCATTATTATTATTAAATTTTTCGTTTGTGTGTGTGTGTGTGTGTGTGTGTGTGTGTGTGCCAATTTTTTTCTCTCTTTGATTACTTTCTCATGTCTTTGACTAGATTTAGCAGTGAGTTTTCATTAATGTTTGTCTGTTCATTTATTACTTGTTTGTTCTCGGCTATGGCTTTCTGGATATGGTAGTTTTCTTGTGTTTGGATGAGGTGTTTGTTGTGGTTGTTGGTCCTGATAATTTTCATATCTTGGTCTATATTGGTTGGGTGATGGTGGTGGTGTTTTAAGTGTTCAGCAAATGTGGAGTGGTTTGTTGCATATTTCCAACATCTGATATGTTCTTTGTATCGTGTTTTGAAATCTCTGTTCGTCATTCCTATGTACTCTGCATCACAAATTTGGCATTCAAGTTTGTATATCACCAACTAAACTAACAATTCGACAACTTAAATATTGGAACACAATCTAGAATGAACTTTGTATTTATCCTCCCTTTTATCGACTGAAATTAACCACTGTTCTTCAACAATTCATATGAAATCCCCAATCAACCAACTCAGTTTGAACATTGTCGATAAAGATGCTAGTCAGGTTTTAACTGAATTCAACATTATGGATAAGGACCTTAATTATTTCACCAGAATAAACTTAACGAAGCACTGACTAATCAATTTCTCACAACCTAAAGAATCAGTACCTGTGTGGTCTCAAGAAAACTAACAAAACACGTGCAAATTAAATCACAAAGAAAGCCCCAAAATTATAAATTAAAACACTTCACTTTCCCCACACTGAAATCAGTTTTAAGAGCTATTGCATATTCCATGCAGTTAGTGCATTTCAGCATACATTCTGAGTCTATTACCTACCTTGTGAACTCTTAACGGTCATTTCCGTTATACTGTGATATGCTGCAGTCTTCCTGAAATCGACGAAAATTAATATTCAAATGTTTGTAAATCTATCGGACCAAACTGCGTGGTCATCAGTCCGTAGCTTACAAACTACTTAAACTAAGCTAAACTAACCTAAGAACAAACACACACACACACATACCCATGCCCCAGGGAGGACTCGAACCTCCACGGCGAGCAACCGCGCGCTCCGCAGCGAGACGCTTTAGGGTACGGCCATAGTGAACGGCTCCCCGCAGCGGTGGGACCGCGCGCGCTGCAACGGCGCGATGGCGGCCACACTGCGCAGCCAACCGCGCGCCGGCTGATCCCAATACATGACCAAAATTACTTTTTCATTTTCTTGCTGAAAAAAATACTGCATGTGTATGAATCAAAACTACATCGCACTCCGGTGTCAGTTTTTCCATAAAAATTATCCTTCTGCTGTAAAAAAATAAAAACCATCTCTCCCGCTTTCGTGCGTTTTCCTTGACGTAGGATATTTCTCACTCGATTCAGAGGAAACTAATTGACAGCTCGGCTACTCCACCGCGGCGACGAAACTTACTCAGAGCGAGCGTTGCCCACAAACACCGCTAATATTTCTGATGGAAGCTATAATGTTTTTGAATGAACGAGGAACATGGTTAACATGAGGACACGTAACGGTCAAACACTATGTACAAAGAAAACTCCTTAAAATATCAATAAATATCCCGTAGTTTCTATATGAAACCAACTTAATGCAGTTATTGAGCAAGTTAACCATGACAAAAGATACTAAAACTGACTAAGAATGACCACTGCCGGTACATGTCGTGCACGTGGTCCCACACACTCAATACAAAGGAACTAAGAAAATGTTCAATAAAGGTACTGCGAAAATTCGATCGATAACCATGGGATTGAGAAACTATTGTTATTTAAGCTTTGAACCACAAGGAAACGAAACCAAACGCGAGAATTTACTAGCCCACCAAGACCGTTACAACTGAGCAACTAACGCTTCCGCTGCCAAAGTCCCTAACTCACAATAAAAATCGTGAAAATTCGCTAAACGGTCCAAATGAACCGTAACCTTGAACTCTACATGCCGTGGTATCACAAATACCACGAAATTGTACATTACCGTTAAATTTCTTTCTCCATAGACAGCAGCCTTGCATTAACACGTCCTCACGCCATCCCACCAGAACATCGAGTGCAGATATCCCTTACTCGCTTGCAAACCCCTTCGTGCCAAGCGCCCCGATTGGCTCTCGGTACGGGTGCACCGGCCGCGGTGGCCGCGGGGACTGAGGCGCTCCAGTCACGGTCTACACGGCCACTACGGTCGGGGGCACGAATCCCCCCTCGGGCATGGATATTTGTGCCGTCCATAGTATAAGGTAGTTCGTAAGTAGTTTGTAAGTTTAGGGACTGATGACCCCGTAGTTAAGTCCCATAAGCGCACGTGAAACCCACTTCATGCTGTGCCGTGTATTTCGTGTCTCGTGCTTCGATTTTTGTGTGTGTACCTGGCTACGTTGTGCATAACAGGGAAAATATTAAAAGTTTTGGCCCACTTTAGGTCACAGTAGTCGCCTTTTGACAGAATTTTACTCAGGTTTTTTTAATTATTATTATTTTTTTTTTAATTACAGATGGCGTTGAACCAACACCGCCTGAAGAGAAGGCCTGTGCACTGCCGTGCCACTTCACGTCATGCAGAGTAGATCGGAATCGAGTACCTCACTGGCTGGCTGATGGGGCGCAGCCAGCCAGTGAGCTACGCGATCGCGACCTACTCTGCGTGACGTGGCACAGGAGCGCACAGGCCTTCTCATCAGAAGGTGTTGGTTGAACCCTCTTTCTTTCTCTCTCTTTTCATTGGTTCTTCGGTCTGATCCGTGGCCAGCGGGTTTGATCGGTACTTTGTGGACGTTGCTTTGTTTTGTTCTATTTTGATCTCTTCGTCGATCACTCAGTTTTCTCGTTACAGAGGGCGTCGAGCTACCATGCCGGCAACCCTCTGACCGAGAGCGCTTCGAACCACTGTCTAACCTGTTCGTACATCACAAACTAATTCCTCGCCCATTACGCTATGGCGAACAGCTGCGAGAGTAATCCGTGATTCTCGTACCATCGATGGCAGGTGTTAACTAACTAACATTAGATTGTAATTCATTGTCGTAAGAACGTGTTTTTGATAATTTTCAGTGCGCCATTGCTTTGAAATGACAACGCTTGAGTTATAATAAGAAAATCATCAAGTAGAGAAAGCAAAATGGTGTACGTAAAAGAGAATTTCCGGCGAAGGATGTCACGTGACTGATTTACGAACGCCGCGGTGGAGTAGCCGAGCGGTCTAAAGCGTCTCGCTGCGGAGCGCGCGGTTGCTCGCCGTGGAGTTCGTGTCCTCCCTGGGGCATGGGTGTGTGTGTTATCAAAATGTTCAAATGTTTGTATAGTCTATGGGACTTAACTACGGGGTCATCAGTCCCTAAACTTACAAACTACTTATGAACTACTTACGAACTAGGACGGCACAAATATCCATGCTCGAGGGGGGATTCGAACACCCGACCGTAGTGGCCGTGCAGACCGTGACTGAAGCGCCTTAGTCCCCTCGGCCACCGCGGCCGGCTGTGTGTTATCCTTAGGTTAGTTTACCTAGGTTTAAGTAGTTTGTAAGCTACGGACTGATGACCACGCGGTTTGGTCCGATAGAATTACAAACATTTGAACATTTTTTGATTTACGAACGCCATTCGTAACCAGTACAGGCAGAGAAAATAAACTATGAACAAACTACCAAGGAAGACAGGTGATGATATTTTAACGGAAATATGTAATGAAAATGTGGGACAGATATTAAAATGATAGTTGAAAGAGGTAAATATTGAAAAAATAATAAAACTTGATTGTGATGGGGGACTGGAACTCGGTAGTAGGAAAGGGAAGAGAAGGAAATGTAGTAGGTGAATATGGGCTTGGTGGAATTTTGTGCAGAGCACAATTTAATGATTACCAACACTTGGTTCAAACACCATGAAAGGAGGCTGTATACGTTGAAGAGACCAGGAGACACTGGAAGGTACCAGATTGACTTTATAATGGTAAGGAATAGATTTAGAAACCAGGTTCTAAACTGTAAGACATATCCAGGGGCAGATATAGACTCTGACCACAATTTATTGGTTATTAACTGCAGATTAAGGCGGCCGCGGTGGCCGAGGGGACTAAGGCGCTCCAGTCACGGTCTGCACGGCCACTACGGTCGGGGGTTCGAATCCCCCCTCGGGCATGGATATTTGTGCCGTCCTAGTTCGTAAGTAGTTCATAAGTAGTTTGTAAGTTTAGGGATTGATGACCCCGTAGTTAAGTCCCATAGACTATACAAACATTTGAACATTTGAACTGCAGATTAAAACTTAAGAGACTGCAGAAAGGTAGAAAGGTTAGAAGATGGAACCTGGACAAACTGAAGGAACCAGAGGTGACTGAGAGTTTCAGAGGGAGCATTACGCATGGATTGGCTGAAACGGGGGAAAGTAATACAGTAGAAGAAGAATGGGTAGCTCTGAGAGATAGGGCAGTGAAGGCTGCAGAGAACCATATAGGCAGAAGGACAAGTCCTAATAGAAATTCCTGGATAACGCAGGATATACTGAACTTAATCAATAAGAGGATAAAATATAATAATTCAGCGAGTGAAGCAGGAAAAAGGGAGTACAAACGTCTGAAAAAATGAGATTGACAGGAAGTGCAGACTGTCTACGCAGGACAAATGCAGAACCGTAGAAGAATGCATAACTAGGGGAAAGATAGATACTGCCTACAGGAAAATAAAAGAGATATTTGGAGACAAGAAAAGCAGCTGTATGAATATCAAGAACTCAGACGGAAAACCAGGACTAAGCAAAGAGGGGAAGGTTGAACTATGGATAGACTATATAGAGGGCTTATGCAAAGGAAATTAGCTTGAAGGCAGTATTCTAGAAATGGAAGACGAAGTGGAGGAAGATGAGGTAGGAGATATGATACTGCGAGAAGAATTTTACAGAGCGCTGAAGGATTTGAGTCGAAACAAGGCCCCTGGGATAGATGACATTCCGTCTGAACTGCTGATACCGTTAGGAGAGCCAGTCATGAAAAAATTGTTCCACCTGGTATACAAGATATAGGGGAAGTACCATCCGACTTCAAGAAGAATATCGTAATTCCAATTCCAAAGAAAGCAAGAGCAGACAAGTTAGAAAATTACAGCACTATCAGTTTAATAAGTCGTGACTGCAAAATACTAACACAAATTATTTACAGACGAATGGAATAACTTGTGGAATCTGACCTTGGGGAAGATCAGTTCGGATTTAGGAGAAATGTAGGAACACGGGAGGCAATACTCACATTACGACTTATGTTATAAGATAGACTAAGGACAGGCAAACCTACATTTTTAGCATTTGTAGATTTGGAGAAAGCTTTCGACAATGTCGACTGGAATACACTCTTCCAAATTCTGAAGGTAGCAGGGGTAAAATATAGGGAGCGAAGAGTTATATTAAACCTGTACAAAAACCAGACAGCGGTTATTAGAGTCGAAGATGAAGAAAGGGACGCAGAGGTTTGGAAGGGAGTAAGACAGGGTTGTAGCCTTTCCCCAATGTTGTTCAATCTGTACATTGAGCAGGCAGTGAAGGAATGCAAGGAGAAATTTGGAGAGGGCATTAAATTGCAGGGAGAAGAAATAAAAACATTGCGGTTTGCCGATGACATAGTAATTTTGTCAGAGTCTGCAAAGGATCTAGAAGAGCAATTGAATGGAATGGACAGTGTCTTGAAAGGAAGATATAAGATAAACATTAACAAGAGTAAAACGAAGGTAATGGAATGTAAAATCAGAAAATCAGGTGATGCTGAAGGAATTAGATTAGATAATGAGGCAATAAAAGTTGTAGATGAGTTCTGTTATTTGGATAGCAAAATAACTTCTGATGGCCGAAGTAGAGAAGATATAAAATGCAGAATGGCTATGGGAAGAAAAGCATTTTTAAAGAAGCGAAACTTGTTAACATACAATATTAATTTAAATGTTGGGAAGACCTTTCTAAAAGCATTTGTCTGGAGTGTAGCATTGTATGGGAGTGAAACGTGGACGATAAGGAGTGCAAACAAAAGGATGATAGAAGCGTTCGAAATGTGGTGCTACAGACGAATGATGAAAACTAGATGAGTAGATCACGTAACAAATCAGGAGGTGCTTAACCGAATTGGGGAGAAAAGGAGTTTCTGGTATATCTTGACTAAGAGAAGGGATAGATTGGTGGGACACTTTCTGAGACATCAAGGATTCGTCAATTTAGTATTAGAAGGAAGTGTGTGGGGTAAAAATCGTAGAGGGAGACCGAGGGACGAATACAGTAAGCAGACTCAAAAGGATGTAGGTTGCCGAACGTATTCTCAGATGAAGAGACTTGCACAGGACAGGGTAGCGTGGAGTGCTGCATCAAACCAGTCTGCGGACTGAAGACCACAACAACAATAGCTTGAAGCTTAAAATCATACAGTTTGCTGAAAGAGAAACAAAACACAACATAGAACTTCACTGCACAAAAACGAATATTTACACAACACTGTCTAACATGAAGACTGGCGACATATACTTGAAGGGTAATTCATTTCCGACTACAAATTCAGGTTGAAGTAGCAGCCAACCTCCAATTGCTCAACACCAGCTGACTGTCAACTGTTTGCTATGTGAAGAAGGTCTTAACCCTCTAAAGGAAGTACAAGCAATAGTCCTGTACATCAGGACGAAAACTCAGCCAGTACTCAACCTCCATTAACGTACCAGCAGATTAATGTACACCTTTCACTGTTAAGTCACAACATACCTGAGCCCTTGGCCAATGTTTTGCTTTAGTAGCGAGTCATAGGAGTCAAACTAACAGCTGATCAAACACTCCTCGTCATTTACAAGTCACAAAGTTCTACTCTATATTGGCAGCACCATCTCCAAACTTGTACACACACCAGGTAGCACCTCTTATTCTGGTAACCGTTCAAATAAGGCCTACTGGTTTTACAACAAACTGCTGTCTACTTCTTCAGAACAGCATACACTAACATGAAATGTTAGACAAAGTATCTTCTTCCACTGGAATACAACTTCCCATACAAAAACTTGCCGATACAGTTACATTCTGTAACAGTATTAAACCAAATACATGAAGCAATCGATTATTTAGGGCAGACAAAGAATACACAACAAACCACTTCATCAACTTAAAATACAATACATAGGTATAATACAAACATAGTTGGCATACGTCCATATGACGCGCCTTGGTCCTTACACTGTACAAATGGCCACATTACAAAATGAATTGACTAGTACTACTTGGCCACAGAATAGGGAACATACAGAACGGAAAGCTGGAGGCGGCGCCTTTGATCTGTGTGTTACCAAGCGTTGCGCTCGACGCCATATTGAAAAGCAGTAAACGCGGAACTATAGCCACTTAGTACTTTGGCTGGAAATGGACTTTTTACGAATTGCAGCTAACCTCACCGACTTTTAAGAAAGGAAACGGCTTTTCATTATGCTCTCCTCTATTTTGCGCCCTGTTCTTGCACCTAATTGTAATCCAACGAAAAAAAAAGTAGGCCTAAATTTTAATACAACTACGAAAATGTACGATGGAATCAAAGAGTTTTATTTGGTGCTTATCTCCAGAAATATCCCAAGTAATGCGAAATTATGTTTGGGAAATTAGTTATAAACAAGAAAGTGACTTTGCAACTGCCAGGTTTTATTTGATACGAATAAATTTGCACAAGCCGGCCGCGGTGGCCGAGGTGACTGAGGCGCTCCAGTCACGGTCAGCACGGCCACTACGGTCGGGGGTTCGAATCCCCCCTCGGGCATGGATATTTATGCCGTCCTAGTTCGTAAGTAGTTCATAAGTAGTTTGTAAGTTTAGGGACTGATGACCCCGTAGTTAAGTCCCATAAGCTTAACAAACATTTTCAACAAATTTGCACAAAATATTGAGTCAGACTTAGCAGTAAAACGTGATTACACAGAAGTAATGACGTCTGGGCATGTATAAAACTGTTAAATTACAAATAAATGAAGGACAGGTAGCGGAAGCATAAAACTACATAGCACACTTACTCTGTACTTGTCATATTGTGGCACACATTGTTTGAATTATAGCAAAGGAAAAAAGTGTTTATCATTTTCCTCTTATCTTCCTTGTCAATATGCATTCACTAGAACATTACACACCATTTGTACGTCACAGATGGGTCACTTTTATAACTGTTTGAATTATTTTTTTCAATTTTGGTTTTATATTTCAAGTCTCTGTTTGTGAACTTCAAGAAATAGAAAATTCTCACTCTGACAAATGTTTTACTAAATACTGGAAAATATATTTTTAAGTAAATCAGCTCTCCTTGAATTCACAGTCCGTTTCTTAGCATTGGAAATAAATATTGCCTTTAAAACATACCTATATGTTATATTTTACTTATGGCAGTGATGTAGTTGTGTTTCAATGTTGGAAAAGTTGTATTTGCTTTAGGAGGATAATAAATTTACTGATCGGAGAAGGGCATATAGAAAAATCTGTCAACCATAGAGCAGGAACAGCATAAAATAATTATTCCCCTTAATCTATTTGTTCCAGTACCAGGAAGAGCATTCGTTGCCAACATTAGCACTCTACGCCTCCATTGCCACAAGTAAAATTTTACCTGTCTAAACAGCGTAGAACAAGGGGAGGAGGCAGGATGAGTGTCATCGATTTGACTGGTTTAGTTTTACTTAAGACAGTGGAGGAGTAATGGTTTAATGTTGGCAACACAATATTCGTTTTACGAGGACAATTACTTTACCGACCAGAGAAAGGTAGATACAAGAAACAGTCAGCCATAGAGCTAGAACAGCAAGATTATTCCCTTATTCCATTTGTTTGAATATCGTAACAAGGGGAGGTCGGCAATCGGGACCCGCCGATTTCGCCCACGTTACGTGTGTAGAAGGAGGTGGGTCTCCACATAACGTGCCAGAAATATTTCGCCTTAGTAGGCCTTAGCTCTCGAAAGTTTTTCGATAGCACTGTACATGTCATTCAGCGCTCTGTTCGTGAATAAACGGCGTAGCGTAATGGGCCAAAATAAATAAATAAATAAAAATAAAATAAAATAAAAAGGACAGTACTATTGGAAAAATTTTCTAGGGCATTTTTTTCCTTTCCTAAGGCCCACTCAGATGAAATATTTCAGGCACGTTATAGGGAGACCTATCTCCTTCTACACACGCAGTTTGGGCGATATAGGCGAGTCCCGATTGCCGACCTCCCCTTGTAATAGGATCAACAGTCGTTAACATTAGCACGCTACGCCTCCGTTGCCGTTAGTAAAATTTTACCGTTTGCATCTATGTGAAGGTGAGCAGGTAGATGAGCCTTAAAAATTCCTGAAATATCTCGCCTATGTGGGCAACCGGAAAAGGGAACGCACGCGCAAAATGTTGAAGTCCCGCTACTTACGCACTGTTCTTTGTCTTTCATTTTATATTATTCCCTACGACGTTAAACTTATAATTACAAAATATAAATGTACTTTAACATTTCGAAGCTGTTGAACTGCTACAGCAACAGCAACAGCGAGTTATCGTCAAGTGAAGAAGCAAGGCTACTTTCAATAATTATGCACACATTGTTCTCATTCGAAACTGGTAACATTTAACTTTTGCCACACATATAGCGACATTCACTAACCGTTCAACATCTTTTGGGAAGGTGAAGAAGCTTATATCCTTATTTGTACGAGAATTATTGCGGCAATTAGGTGCCGAACACCATCGGCCGCCTTTATTTTCATTGCTGCTCTTAATGAAAACGGAACAGCTCCACCTACTGACACACAGTTCTTTCTTTTCATTTCACCAAATACTTGTTTACTTTTATGCGATTCAGGCAGCTAAAATACACAATTAACAAACAAAGACGGCGCATTACCACGCCACAGAGTAGGGAGAGACCACGCGTTTACTGCTTTTCAAGATGGCCGATTCCGCGCATGCGCACTAAATTTTGGACGACAGACTGCAGTGGGAGTTTCCTTTCTGTATACTCCTTATTCTGTGACTTGGCCTTGCACTTTATAAATGGTCTCAAACAAACATTAGTACCGCATAGTCTTATAAACCAACGGCAGACAACATTTACCGATAGATTTGCAGTCAGAATATTTGATTAGCAGACTATCTTTGCCACATATCAGGCTAATTTAACGGTCCACGAATCCATCAAACTTAGGGGACAGGAAGAAATAAACTACAACTCCAAATATTCCATTGAATAAACCGTAAAACTAATATCACCTACTCAGACACAAATCATCACACATCGTACTCACAAAATAGACGAACTGTCATTATACAGTTCCCTGATTATTCAGTTGAGGCTATCACTACATTAACTTTAAACAAGTAATCATAGACTTTCGTTATTCTCTCTACATTAAAAACATGGTCAAGTTTCATGCAGAATCACTGTCACACTCAAATCCGTGTAGACATACCGCCTGTACAATTCCGACAGATAAGAACAATCCACTCTTCACACATTAAAATGGGACAAAATATAAGATAGCCACTTTCACACAAAATCTATCCGTAAAGGTATAGCACCTGATCGTCTTCATATTATTACAGTTGCTCTCTCAGGAGTCTCTGTACTCAACAGCTATCGATTTAGTTGTAACTGCTTCCTTTAAAATAATCAAGGACAACTTGGACAACACAAAGATTAGCAATCTCTGCAAGTTCATGGCTTCACGAAACTGGAACAAACATCATTATCAAACAGCTTCTTCACAAAACTTCACAATCGTGGGAAATACTTCTTACCGTTTCGTGGCTAGTTGGGTTGTTTAGATCAGTTTTCGCTGAGTGTGTGCTCAGCCAGTATAGTAAGCTTTTGTGTCTCGTTCACTTGACTGGAGACCTAATTCCGCCTTCGTGTATTTGCATATTCAGTGGAGGAATATTTGGAGAATCGTCTATACCGACAGTCGAGACTCCAATTCACTTGTTCACAATCGCAGTGAACAAGCAATACGCAGCTTCCTTGTTGCGCAAGCGCCTATTCACTGACATGTATGTCTCTCTCCAGAAGAGCACAGACACAGGCTGATCTCTTGGCAAGTGACATCAGGAACTCGTCAAGTTAGATAAACACCGATAGCGGTGTACGCGATACTCCAAAATTTATTTTGCGACCTCTCCAGTCATCGACGGCAGTCCACCGGAATGGCCGTCGGCGGCACTCAGCACGGCGAATGGTAACGTACATTTGCACCGGCATTCTAATCATTTTGTTGTTCCCCTTCATCAAGATAGGCCGATTTAACGCAGCTATTCACCGCCCAGCTGTGATTATCACTACCCAGTTTATATGCTCTCTAGTTCAGAGTGAGAGCAGTCATAACGAACCCCATCATTACCGAAGCTTTGCCAATTGCATTGCACAAGTATAATTTTTTCCTCTTTTCTTTTGTGTCATCAGTATAGCCGGCCGCGGTGGCCGAGGGGACTGAGGAGCTCCAGTCACGGTCTGCACGGCCACTACGGTCGGGGGTTAGAATCCCCCCCTCGGGCATGGATATTTGTGCCGTCTTTAGTGTTAGCTAGTTCGTAAGTTTAGGGACTGATGACCCCGTAGTTAAGCCCCATTAGCTATACAAATATTTGAACATTTTTTTGTCATCCTTCGGCTAAATGCTGGTCTGACAGGATTATTATAAATTTTTAATCCCTTTGTATAATGTCCCACTTGTTTTATCTAATAAATGAATTTGGCTTGAGCCACTGTTTATCTTTCATCATTCCCCGTCACATTTATCTGATTTTTGTTTTGTGTGTGTGTGTGTGTGTGTGTTTTTTTTAATTGTTTGTATGCATCTTAATTTTTAAGGAAGAAGCTGTTGGCCATCTGCCACCTTAACGACGCTCACTATTTTTTTTTTTATAGGGAATCCACCTCCTGTGATACGAAGCTACGAATCAGGGATCATAATTTTATTGTCGTGCTTCCTCTCATTACTAAACCGGTTTCCGAAGAATTTGTTGATGAGCGAGATGTATATCACCAATTAATAAGAAGGCTAAACAACCCTCCAGTTGCGTAGTAAAATAATAAAAACTTTTTCGACACTTCAACTGTGGATGTCTTCATCAGAATAAATATTTCAAAAAGATTATCTAGAATGGATTGTAGACTGAGCATTAGTAGAGACTTACAAGGAATTTTTAACAAACATTTTAATAAAAGCCAAATTTGTACTCATTTAAGATGTGTTATATTTGAGCGATAAGTGTTTTTGTGTAAAATTAACCGAAGAATAACAGTAAAAGTAGATTAATCAACTGGATATTGATAGTTTTTGCCTGTTGTTAGTGGAAAATGCTACATTGCATTCATGTATCTTTCCCAGGAGAAGTTCAGTTCTATAAGACACAGGGATAGAGTAGTATTTCTTCTACTAACTTTCTTTTGAAGGATGTTATCTACTATAGTAGGTCCGTATTCATTATTAACTGCAATGGTTTTAATCAACTTAATTTCAGATACAAGATTTTCATCTGTGATAGAGAAGCGGTACCAGCTCTGTGTGTGGAAGAATGAAATCCGTGCGGAAAGGCCTTTTGGTCTAAGGCCTCATGCTACGGACTAGACGGCCGTACCCGCCGGAGGTTCGAGTCCTGCCTCGGGCATGGGTGTGTGTGCTGTCCTTAGTGTAAGTTAGTTTAAATAATTTTTAAGTCTAGGGACTAATGACCATAGCAGTTTGGTCCAATAGGTATACAAACATTCGAATATTCATTCGAAGAACAGGTTTACAAACGTTCTAACATTTATTCGAAGAATGAATGTTCGAATGTTTGTAAATCTATTGCTATTTTATGTATACAGTTGTAACTAACTAGCGATGTTTAGTGGATTAATGTATTTTATATTATGACTATTCTTGTGTTAATTTTACACGACAAGAGCACTTATCGCTAACATGTAACACATCTTACGTGAGTTTGAATTTTGCTTTTCATTAAAGTGTTTATAAAATCAATTCTTATAACTCTTTACTAATACTTTGTCTACAATCCATTATAGGTAACATTTTAAAATATTTATTTTGTGATGAAGCCATCCATAGTTGATACTGAAACCTGGTAATGTTTGTACTATTTTCGTACGCGACTGGTATAATTTCATTACGATTGCTACCTCCTAGAAGGCGGGTAATAAGAAGAGCGCCACTTCTTCGGCCGGCTCACACTGTCAGTGTTGGCCTGTGAGCAAAAATGTTTCATGTCTACATCTACATGGAATACTTTGCCGGCCGCGGTGGCCGAGGAGACTCAGGCGCTCCAGTCACGGTCTGCACGGCCACTACGGTCGGGGGTTCGAATCCCCCCCTCGGGCATGGATATTTGTGCCATCCTAGTTCGTAAGTAGTTCATAAGTAGTTTATAAGTTTAGGGACTGATGACCCCGTAGTTAAGTCCCATAGACTATACAAACATTTGAACATTTTTTTGGAATACTTTGCAAATCACATTCAAGTGCCTGGCAGAGGGTTCGTCAAATCACCTTTTCCGGCACACAATTTTAATCTGCCAGGAAGTTTCATATCACCGCACACTCCGCTGCAGAGTGAAAGTTTCATTCTGGAAACATCCGTTAGGCCGTGGCTAAGCCATGTCTCCACCATATCCTTTCTTCCAGGAGTGCTAGTCTTGCGTGTTTGCAAGAGAGCTCCTGTGAAGTTTGGAAAGTAGGAGGCGAGGTACTGGCGGAAGTAAAGTTGTGGGGCGGCATCGTGAGTCGTGTCGGGGTAGCTCAGTCGGTAGAGCGCTTGCCCGCGAAAGGCAAAGGTCCCAGGTTCGAGTCCTGGTTCCGGCACACAATTTTAATCTGCCAGGAAGTTTCATATCAGCGCACACTCCGCTGCAGAGTGAAAGTTTCATTCTGGAAACATCCCTTAGGCTGTGGCTAAGCCATGTCTCCACCATATCCTTTCTTCCAGGAGTGCTAGTCTTGCGTGTTTGCAAGAGAGCTTCTGTGAAGTTTGGAAAGTAGGAGGCGAGGTACTGGCAGAATTGAAGTTGTGGGGCGGCATCGTGAGTCGTGTCGGGGTAGCTCAGTCGGTAGAGCGCTTACCCGCGAAAGGCAAAGGTCCCAGGTTCGAGTCCCGGTTCCGGCACACAATTTTAATCTGCCAGGAAGTTTCACCTTTATACTATTTAACTCCCATTCCATTCTCGAATAGCGCGCGGGAAGAAAGAACACCTGAATCTCTCCGTTCGAGCTCTGATTTCTCGTATTTTATTCTGATGGTCGTTTCTACCTATGTAAGCGGGAGTCAACAATATATTTTCACATTCGGAGGAGAATGTTGGCTATTGGAGTTTCGTAAGTAGCCCACGCCGCAGCGATAAGCGCCGTTGTTGTAACGATTCCCATCCCAGATTCGGTAACCGTATTTAATATTCCCGCTTTTGTAGGATTGTCATGGATTACCATCACAATCGCGCAGTCGAGGTACTGATTATCTTTTGCCGCAACTGTGCTTCAAGTTTGACCAATATGTCTTTGGATTTTTTATCAGATTTCGAGAGAAAGTTTCGTTGTGAAATCTATTAAAAGCTTATCGAATTGAAGTAAGCGCTAAAATTCGAGCTTCTGTAAAACTTTGACAATTTTTGTGATTTTGTGTTCTTTTAATTTTATGATGCTTTTTTTCTTTGCATCCGCAACTGCTTTCGTCCTGTTTTGTTTTCCATGGTCGATCAATTCCCTCTTTTATTATTTTTTGACTATAAATCTCTCAGTTGATGTTGACACTATTTCTTTAAATTAAAGCCACATCCTATCTATGTTACATAGTTTATTTGGAAGGAATATAGACTGTTTCTTAGAAAGGTGCCAAAAGAATTCTTATCTCATTTTTAAATAGGTATATTTTGCGTTTATTATTATCATTACTAATATTATTTTGCGGTTCTCTATGTTCCGGTATTCAGTTTTTCTACAACGACTATGTATATGTCATAGTGCTCCCAATTTGATTAGGATTATTTGTTGCTAATAGGCCAATTGTATTTTCCCAACCATTTTCAATTTGTGCCTATGAACAAATTGCTCAAAATAATTTTCGGAGAATGCTTTCAGTATAATTTCAGATATGTTTGATGCCTACCACCGGTGCTAAACATGTATTTATGTCAACAAGTCGAGAGTTTATTGAAGTCCTCGCCAACTTTAACTGTGTGATTCGTGTACGTATTTAATATTTCTTTGCATTTCTTCACGAATGTATCATCTGATTTTGGGAGTCGGTAAAAGAAGCCTATTGTTAATTTATTCTTGTTGTCCAGTGCAACCTAATAATTCGCAGGAGCTATCTACTTCAATTTCACTACAAGATGACCTGCTACTAAGAGCCACAAACACATCATCAACTATATTTTATGTATCCTTTGTGAACATGCTTAATGTTCAAGGGCCATGACGTTATTTAATACGATGTTCAGTTTGTACTTTACTTGTGATGTGCTGTATGTTTACCAGGTTTCAAGATGGGCACTGCAGCAAGCAAATACTTTTGACAAAGTGTATCAGAACCTAAGATCAATCCACAACGTTGAATATCACGGATCCTCTCTGGAGTTCTATGGTGTAAAACAACCGAGACTGAAACACATCTGTGAGTAGCATATTTCACATACGATGCGTTCAATGAATTCTCTTAAACCCTTGGCCCAATTTCATCTTAATTCAGTACACACATTGCTTAATATCTGGAAGATATACTGTGAAGGTGTGATATGGACGATGGCAGTGCTAAGGGCAGGGTAGGGTTAAGGCGGAGGCCCAAAGAAAGAGGGCTCACGAGAAAGTGAACTCACAGCCAAAGAAAGAGGGCTCATGAGAAAGTGAACTCACAGCTGGGGAGGGGGCGGTCAAAGTGAGGAGGAGCAAATGTACACACAGCCAGGGGCAACAAGATCGACTAATACTAGTAAATTATATATATTCGGCCAGTGGCAGATTTCCGGCTATTGCAGTATATGTAAAAACAGCACAGAACTGTGAAAAGATGTTCTGTCTCATTGTTATTCATGATACAGTGCATAATGTTATACAGGAAACTTGTGTCTTTGTAGAACATTTTGTGACTGATTTTAATGTGTACAACAAACGAGTCAGATGAGGTTGTTAAAATGTGGCTCAGTATCATGTGGAAAGGTACTAGTCAAATGTTCAAATGTTTGTTAAGCTTAAGGGACTTAACTACGGGGTCATCAGTCCCTAAACTTACAAACTACTTATGAACTACCTACAACTAAGGACGGCACAAATATCCATGCCTGAGGGGGGATTCGAACCCCCGACCGTAGTGGCCGTGCAGACCGTGACTGAAGCCCCTCAATCCCCTCGGCCACCGCGGCCGGCGAGAGGTACTAGTCCCTTGTTGCTCTATATTAGGGAAAAATAGCAGACAATCTATCATCAAAGTGCTCTTCAAAGTGCAAAAAAATACCTATCCTCAATGTAGCTCTGTATTGAAAACATAGTGTCATTCTTCAAAATGCTTTTATATACTTGATTGGTAGCCTTGTAAGAATGTATTCTGTCACAAACGTAAACAATTTGATATCTATTTCATGAAATGGATCTATGATCAAATTTCAGCTGTCATCTCTTGTCTCTTTTCAGATACTTACACTCCGTGCATTGCTGAAATGTGTCGTGCAGTTGTGTGTATGTTTTAGCAGCCTGAATGAGACTGTTAACTGTATAGTGCACTGCTAGAATCTGGCTGTTAAATTTTTAATATGCATTTTCATGTTACCAATTACAAATTATAGACAAAATAGTAGTTAACATAATAGAAAAGAATAAATACCTATTCAACCCACTGAATTCTTTTTTAAAGCATCGTTGGTACAGTAGCCGCAACATCAGAAAACTTGCTGATTACAGCTTTCATAACAGATTCAGTATACCATATTTGTGTACCAGAGGCATTGAGCTACTTTTTGCATCTAGTGTCAATGTTTCCTTCAACTATGTAACTTGTTCTGAGGTGTTGGTTGTAATGTAAAATTGCTTTTCTTTACCTGTACAGGCAGTTAACTAAATTGTATATCACACACTCCTCTTTGGTTTAAAATTTTAGCACTGTATGCCTGTCGAGTTCTGCTTAAGAGCCTGTGACTGCTTCATGGGGAACCGATGCCAGAGGAGAAACAATATCTAGTAATATACAGAAAAGTTGTAAATTGATTTAGTGCCTGGTTTACTAATTCACAAGGTAATCGTGGCTGAGCAGTTCGTTGCCTGTTAGCAAGCACCCAGCTTTTCTCCAGATTCACACTCATCCGTTATTTCTTATATTCAAAGACTGAAATACATTTCAGATGGCAACATTTTTATCCTTTTCCTAAGTATGAGGAACTATAGTGAAGGAATATATTTACAACCACACCAAGAAATGTGTATTTGTGTAACTGTACAACACAAGAAGGACATGCATTGCACATGAAGGATAATGGAAGGTATTGTAACTTTTTCAACAGCTACATAATTCTAATCTTCACCAAAATATTTTTGACACACTATGTTTATAGCTTCGGGTTGTCGAATGAGTTATATGTGTAAGATATTAATATCAACAGTTCCAATGGATGTGTTTAAATTTAATATTTAAATCATATGTCTTCCTTTTTATGTCTGCTTTTACTCAAAATTAACTGAATGAGAATAAATATTTGCGTTTTGGTGCTGATGCAGCTAACTGCTATTCTACACCCTTGAGGTTAAGTTAGTACAAGAAAGGGTATAAATAAGGATCATTTTTCTACAAATAATAATGCACAAAGAATAGCAAAATTAGTTCTTTATTGGTTCCTTGAGTAGCCACGTACATTAAGTGATTGGTCACACAAGTTGGTTGAGCCAGGGACCAGAATCGAACGAAGAATTAGGGCTGATTTGAACGTGTCTGCTTCTTTGGCATAGGTCTGGCTCGATAGTATGACAACCTCACTTACCCCACGTGACATGATGATAATATGGAATATAAGTATACATATACGAGCAAGTATACATATATATATAGCTTAAATATATTTATTGACAAACAAAATATAAAATAAAATATTTTCAAGCTTCCATCATATAACTGCATGGCACTCCAAAATGCTGGTCATTAGAATTCGCCTTCAGGATGGAGGTCGAATCGTGGTGGAAAGGCGTTGCCATCCAGCTGCGGCCTGATGGCGGGCCGGTGTGGCTGCAACATCAACAACAAATAGTTAAGGAAGTACTGATAAAGTGCACATATTTAAACTCTAATACAATGTCTTCAAAATCTATCGTCTTCTATCTGTGATCCATAAAAGATCCAAATTGTTGTGATTTTATTTGGATGTAACTGTTCAACGGGACTGCCTCCTAGAGAGTCAAAACAAGGAAGCAAAAAACTGCACACCACATCATACACTGTCATCGTGTTACAGGCATTCCACAAAGGGTGTTTAGAAACTTTTTACTGGCTTCAGTAATTTTTTTTAGTAAGAGGCGTCTGGGACGAAAAGGAGATTGAGAAATCAATGGGGCAGTAAATGGAGGTGAATGATGAATTCCATTCCCAAAGTAGGAATGATTATATAGCGACAATGAAGCGATTCTATTCCACAGTACCATTGTCTTTCAAGCACTTCTGTACAAAGCATTCATTCACACCACAAGTAAAACTATATTTGCTTTCCAAGCAAACTCCAAGTTTCAGGCGTCCTCAAAGATCATGCTTTTTGGAAACCATTTTCAGGCAATGTCGATCATGCGAATGGGGATGACACAGTTAAAATGACTGCGTAGCTGTACACGGTAATATCGAAACTGAGGAATGCAAGCGATGTCTCATCGCAAGGATATAAGGGAAACATTTGAAGATACTTGTGTTTGTGTTGCAGATGGACATCTGACGAGATATTGTGGGAGCACACAGGAGACATGCTGAGCCTGGGGAATGTCACAGGGCCGTTCGCCTGGTGCGTGACACGGGCATTCAGGGAGGACACACAACCAACACAAGAGCGCACTTACAAGGTAGCCCACTGTTTACTCGGCAGCAGGCATCTTGCGACCCTTGGCCGCTGGCTGCAGAACAAAAACAAACTCCGTTCTAGCACTTCCCAAGAAAATAAATTTCTAACTTACTAACTACGAAAATAAGACGACAGGTATACTGTCGATTTCAGTTTTCTTTAAAGCAGTGACAAGAGCGTAAAATATTTTAATTTAAAAAAACTTGTCCAACTCTGTCAAGTATCTATGTTATAAACTACCAGTACCTACTCTATCCTCCAGAATATTGGTAAGGAGTTAAGCTACTGTTGTTACTGTTTTGCCATCGAGAGCAGCATTCTGAAATTCTATCCTAGCAAATTTCGTAGTAGACTATTCGCAGTTTCTGCGCAGAAATAGGTACTCAAAAATTTCTAAGTAGGTTTTCGAGAGGTATTAGACGTCTGTGTCCTAGAGCCTAACAGTTTAGATTTTCTAACAGTTAGGCTTTCATTCTCTACTTTCAGTCAATGTTCCCTGCTAGTCCATTCTGAAATGGCTGCGACATAATTAGCCTCGATCGGCAAAACATTTTTAGAGTAGCTGAATGTAAGTAGGTAAGTGTACTCACGGGTGGGCTGAGCGCACGGGCTGCGGAGCCGCCGCGGCCCTTGGCGCGGTACTTAGCGATGGCCTGCTCAGCCAAGTCTGCGCGCTCCTCTGCCTCCTCGAGTTCCTGCTGCGCCTTGCGGAACTTGGCCAGGTTGAGAGCCGCGATCTCCTCCTGCAACAAGACGAGAGCTCGCGTCAGGCGGCCGCCGGCGGGCTGGGCGAGCGCAGCGCGGCGCTAGAGAGCTACTCACGGCCTCCTCGATCTGCCGCTTGTAGGTCTTGATCTTCTGCTGCAGCTTGTCGACCAGGTCCTGCATGCGCTCGTGGTTCTTGCGGTCCTCCTCGGCCTGGAAGCTGAGCTCCTTGATGCGGCGCTCGCTCTTGCGCAGGTTCTTCTGTGCGTCGGCGTGCCGCCGCTGCTCGCCGTCCAACTCGTTCTCCAGCTCGCGCACGCGCTGCTCCAGCTTCTGGATCGCCTTCTTGCCGCCCTTGAGAGCGTTCGCCTCGGCCTCGTCCAGTCGTACCTGCACCACACAACCTCTGTCACTCTCCGTAATATCCGCTACTCTAATTTAACTATCCTATTTAAAACGGGAGCGGTGAAGAATCCGGTTTGGAAATAGGATAGACACCCGAAATAGGTCTGCTAATGATATAACCACCAAAAGGTAATGCCGAGAGCTATCTCGTATTAGTGAGTAGAGGAGCAGAGAGAGGCGGTACCTGGAGCTCCTTGATCTGCTGCTCGAGGGCCTTCCTCAGCTTCTCCTGCGTCTGCGCGTGGTCCTGCTCGGCTCGCAGTTCGTCGGCCAGTCGCGCCGCGTCCACCATCGCCTTCTTCGCCTTCTCCTCGGAGTTCTTGGCCTCGTTCAGCAGCTCGTCCAGGTCGGACTGCGGGCAAAAAACCGCTCACTGTACTTTCGTACTAGTCTTACAATTGTAGTCAGTCTATTAGTTTCCGTATTTACTTATTTGCTCTTTTGCAGGATATTAGAGTAGAAAAGATCTAGAATGCATTCCATTAAAAGTAGTTTCTCACGTTTTAAAAATGCCTACGTAGGTCGAGAATTTAACATTCCCCGTGCACGCAGTTTATTCGACTCGTACGAGTGGTTAATTCGAACGGCCGACTGCGTAAGGTGAGAAAATCTGGAAATCTGTAGGCCAAATGTTTTACCGAAGTGAAGAAATGCATTCGGTACGATACTTCAGTCTACGTGCCGTTAGTGAATATAAAGACGATGAGAAACACTGATAATGGGAAGCTACCTGTGTACACACAGCTCACAATTCAACTGTGTAGGATAGGGAGGGGCGCGATACTCACGTGCAGGGTCTGCAGCTCGGACTCGAGCTTGCGCTTGGCGGCGGAGATGGAGGTGTTCTGCGCGGACAGCTCGTTGAGCTGCTCGTGCGCGTCGCTGAGCTCCTGCTCGGCCTGTCGGCGGCCGCGGTCGGCCTGCTCGAGCAGCGTGCGCGACTCTTCCAGCTCGTTCTGCAGCGCGTTGGCGCGCCTCTCAGAGATGCCCAGCAGCTCCCGGGCGTCGTCGCGGGCGCGCTGCTCCTCCTCCAGCGCCGTCTGGATGTCCTTCAGCTGCTGCTGGTACCGCTTGATGTTCTTCTGCGCCTCGGCGTTGGCCTGCGGAAACGGACAGCCGTCGGTATACGGCGAAATCGGCGGCTAAGCCGGCAGTGCCGGGGCTCCCCGGACAGTGTTAGTGGCGCGCATCTTCGGAGCGGTAGTTACCTTGTTGGCGTGGTCCAGAGCGATCTCCAGCTCGTTGATGTCGGCCTCGAGCTTCTTCTTCATACGCAGAGCCTCTGCCTTGCCCTTGGCTTCAGCCTCCAAGCTGGCTTGCATCGAGTCGAGAGCACGCTGGTGGTTCTTCCTGTGGGGTAATTTCACTAAGTGTTGACACTAATTCTAGACCCAAAATGAAGACTAAATAAATGTAACTTTCTAGTTCTCGGTTGCTAAACAACCCTAAATTGCTTTAATGAGTTTAATTTATGTCAATCCTATCGTTTCCGCAACCATCACTGAGAGCCTCCGACACTTTATTTTTTAACATCCGCTCGCTCTCTACTTCGGTCGAACTAACTGAGGCTCTACTACAGATAAGATACATATTTCATTTGGTGTTACCTTGTGTTCTCGAATTCCTCCTCCTTCTCCTGGATGCGGCGGTCGATCTCCTGGCGCACCTGCGACAGCTCCAGCTGCGAGCGCAGCACCTTGTTCTCCTCCTGCTCCAAGGCAGCCTCGGCCTCCTCCAGAGCTGCCTGCAGCTCGTCCTTCTCGGCCTCCAGTCGCTTCCTCGCCTTCTCGATTTCGTGAATGTTGCGGCCACCCTCGCCGATCTGGTCCAGCAGATCTTTCACCTCGTCTGTAAGCGAACACAGACGTTGCCGGTGTTAGTGAGTGCGATTCGGGGCAGCGAAACTTTGAAAGTGACATTTGTGGGACGTTCCTTACCGGCCAAGTTCTTGTTCTCGCGACGCACTGCCTCCAGCTGCTCCTGGCCCTCCTCGTACGCTCCCTTGAGACGGAAGAGTTCGGTCGAGTAGTTGCGGCATTCCTTCTGGCTGGCGTCCAGCTCGGCAGCCAGATCGTCGACCTTGAGCTTCCATTCGCCAATGATCTTGTCGAAAGCCTTCTGCTTCTTCTCGGCAGCGTTCGCCAGGGCGGTGGCGCGGTCAACCTCCAGCTGCAGGTCTTCGACCTCAGTGGACAGGCGCTGCTTGGTCTTTTCGAGAGCGACCACCTTCTGGTTCAGTGACTCGATGGTCTCCTCAGCCTCAGCGAGACGGGCCTGCAGCTTACGCCTGCACAGATGTCGCGTAAACGTTAGTTTCGTAAGTCAGTAATGTGGGTATACGAATGCATTACAGTGTGTATAGTACAAAAATGTGGCAATACAGATAGATAATTGAGATCTACCGGATTCTAACTGAAGAGTAGGTGGTGTGGCAGCAAGTACAGACACTTACTTGGCTTCCTCGAGCTCTTCGGCGCGAGCCACTCCCTCGGACTCGTACTTGGAGCGCCACAGTTGTGCCTCGGCGTTGGCCTTGGACAGCTGCCTCTGGATGTCAGCCTTGGCTTCGGCTTCCTCCTCCAGCTGCTCGCGGACGTTGTCCAGGTCGTGCTCCAGGTTGCGGAACTTGCCCAGCAGTGTAGCGCGCTCCTGCACACGTACCAAAAGACACCTATTAAAATCTCGCCCGCTGAGCAGTGTGGAGGGAACGGTCGGCTCGAGTCCGTGAGTGTACTGACCCTGGATTCCTCGTCGGCCAGCCGCTTGGTGTCCTCGAGCTGCGTGGTCAGCGAGATCTTGAGCTTGCTCAGCTGCGACACCTGAGACTCGGCTTCCTCCAGCTGTCGCAGAAGGTCTGAGTTCTCGATGGAGAGCTTCTTCTTGGCGGCATCGAAGTCGTTGAGCGTGCGGTTGGCCTCGTCCAGCTTGCCCTGGACTTCGTTGAGCTGGTGCTGCAGTTGCTTGGCGACCTTCTCTGCGGCGGCCTGTGCAAACGCGAACAGTTAGCTTCACAGCCTCCACTACTTCCGCTTTCAAATGTTAGTTGCTCGAGCTGCATTAATGTTCAGCCATATTAAAATGCCGCTTACGAGTCTCGGTAGAAAAGTGACGAATAGAAAGCAAATTGAAGTAACAATATTTCATTCAGAAATGCTGTTAAAATATTTTAAGTAAACAAACAGCTGTGAGTGAGCAAGATGTTATCGCTCGTCAAACTCGTTGTTATTGAACATATTTAGTTTGTGTAACATTTTTATTATATTGCAGCTGTAAGAATTGTTACGAAACACTTTTGTTACCGAGATTACGGCTTGTTTTTTAAGGGCGGCATATGTTATGAAACACTTCTGTTACTAACATCGTAATATTGCTTCTATAAAGTAAAGATGTATCTGGAACATCTAAACTATAAAGGATTTTAGCTGGTTATAAACATGTTAGTGACGACCACACGACACATACACGAAAAAGGACATCACAAGAGACACATAAACTGATTAACACACAGGTATTAGATGGGATGTTACCATATTTGTTTTTGCATATCATAGCAAAGCCATTTGAGCGACGTTCATTATTCAGTACGTAGCGGAATTAGCTTATTAATAAAATATCAGCCGCTTTTCGGTGTTTACATTTCCTTTGAGGCAGTAGCCGTAAGATTTTATAATGACTTTCTCCGGTCGAGTTTATGCAGAAAGAAAATAGCAGTACAAAAGTACGGAGGCCGCGAGAAACGGCACCGCGAAATTCATCGTTTAACTCATTTAAGAGAGAATACGAGCTACTGCATTGAAGTTGAAAGTTACAGACGTCTCAAAGGAAAGAAGCACGAAACTCGTGACGTTGTGCCGGCAACAATTAGCAATGGAAGCCTTTTGTTATAGCTTGCTTTCCGCCAACCGATATTGACTGGATACCTTCTCGTTGGACAAGTGGTCGACTCCCGCTCGAAGGTCGTTCAGCTCTGAGGCGAACTGAGCTTTGTCCTTTTCGGCTCTGCGGAGCATTAAGAACAAGAAGAAGAGGTCAGCACACTGCTAAGGAAGAATTTTGTGCGGTGGGCGAGGGTCCGCGACCGGCGGGGACACTCGCCCACCGCGGGGGGAGGGGGGGGGGGAGGGGGCGGGGCACACAGAGCGCGCGGCCGCGCCGGGCTTTACCTTGTCACGGGCCAAGCCGTCAATGGCGCCGCGCACGTTGTTCAGCTCATTGATAGCCGAAGAGCGGTCATGCTCAGCCCTGTGGATTGAAAAGTCATCTTCATCTCATTCCTTATACTGCGCTCCTCCAACACTCCACTACATGCCCACTGTTTACCTTTTCTGACTGATAATCTCCCCATGAAATTGTAGTAAATCGACACCCAAATTACATTTCTAACATTTGTACCCCTACATCTGTCTAATTGTAAAGAACACAGAAAGTGAAGCCAATTTAAAAATTTAAACCTAAAGATTATATCCCCGATCGTCGGAGAGACATCTGATGTAATGCTACGAATTGTCCCTACTAATATGAGGCCTTCATTGTGTAGAGGTAAAATTTCCTTTTCTGTAAGAACACAAGTATCCCACCCCTGTGTTGAAATACATTTACTAAGTGTGGTTTTCATTTTAAAAACTAATGTACTATACTGAAATAATAACAACATCACTATGTGCAGCCACTGCAATGTGTGTATCAATGTAACAATATCTGCTGGAAAATTTTCATTTTATTAGTCTCCACCCTCTTTATAATAATCTCTAACTAGTGCACTACGTAGGGTATCATCTTTGAATGCTAAATGCGTGCAAATTTTTTATCACAAGAAACTGGACAGAAAACTAGTTTTAAATTCACGTTTTGTGCCCAAGGAAATGTGGGAAACTAAGTGAGAAAGAAAAACATTTTAGATATATTTACTTAATATACATCCTATATATAGAAAGGTACTGTAATTGCAAGTAAAGTATTCAAAAATAATTAAATTTTGTGCTAGCAAGACACGATAAAAATAGCATAGTGCTGGTTAATTGATGCTGAGTGAAAAACAGCAACATTTTCATATATTTACTGAATGTATGCAATGTGTCTAGAGAGATACTGCTATTTCAAGTAAATTATGCCGAGAAAATATTAATATTTTGTACTCGTAAGTTGGACTAGAAAATAATGTAGTACTGATTGAAAAAAGGTAAGGAATGTGTAGGATTGTAGTGCGACTGACTTGGCCTTGAGCTTGTTGAGCTGGTCGATCTGCTCGCCCATCTCGGCGACGGCGTCGTTGTGCTTCTTGCGCAGGTTGGCGAGCGTGCTCTCGTGCTGGATGTTGGCCTCCTCCAGGTCTCGGCGCAGCTTGCTCAGCTCGGCCTCGCGCTTCTTGTTCAGCTCGATCTGCGCGGACGTGGCGCCGCCGGCCTCCTCCAGGCGCTCGCCCAGCTCTTCCAGCTCGCGGGCCAGGTCTGCGCGCTGCTTCTCAGCCTAAGCACACACATTCCCATTACTATCGTCCTCATTAGTTTTAATGCTCTCCTAACTCTACTGTAAGCTCCTGAAGGGAGGTATCGTACGCCGGTATTTGGGAATTCGTCTTCTGGGAGATTTAAATAGTGCTACTGGCTTCAATGTGAGCTCTACTGAAATACAAAATTCGGAATTCTCTGCGCTTTAAGTCCTCGTATGGAAAGAGAGGACAGAAAATGTTACACAATGCATCTGAAGTAAGAAACTGCCGTTGGAACGGTATCTAGTCTACCGTTTGATTAAAAATATGTTTCTAGTAACGGGATGGAAGCGGCGGTACTCACCTTGGCTCTCGCTTGGCGTTCAGCCTCGACCTCTTCTTCCAGCTCCTCGATGCGGGCCTGCAACGAGAAATCGCAAATTCAGTGTCCAATCGATCGGATGTCTCTGTTAGTTGAAGAACAAATTGCGCTCGCATTCGCCGAACTGTACCTGCAGTTCCTTGATCTGTTTCTGCAGTTTGGATACGAGCGACTGTTCATCTTCGAGCTTAGCGGCCAGAGACGAGATCTCCTTGTCCTTGCGCTGGATGGTTTGCTCGAGTTCCTTCTTGTTGCGCTCGAGGTCGGCCACGGCTTCCTGGGTCAGCTTCAGGTCACCCTCGACCTTTCGCTTGGCCTTCTCAACGTCGCCGCTGTGGACACCCAGTGAGACACGTTAGCAAAATCTGCAGTAAGCTTTCGATATCAGATCTAATTTAAGAAATGAAGTGCCCGATTTCGGTTTAATTTGTCTTTCGTTGCACAAGTATGAAACAGATACTGCTGAGAAATGGCACTGCTATCGTTTCTCAAGTGCTACTTTGTGATTAGTCGGAAATAATGACCTGCGATCAGACACAGAGATACAGCACAATTTGTGGCGTCCATACTAATCGTTATAAACTAGTACTTGGATGGCTTTGCGACTTACCGAAGTTTCTTCTCGCGCTCCAGGGAGTCCTCCAGTTCGTCCAGGGTCTGCTCGAGCTTGGCCTTCACCTTGTTCAAGTGGTTCACCTTGTCTTCAGCAGCCTACGGCACAGAGTAAGTCGTTATTAGCATCGAGTGTCACTCGATAGCAGACGGAGAGGGGCAGTCGTTGGGGATGAGCTTACCTGCAGTTCCTCAGCAGTCTTCTGGTTGATGTCGCCCTGGTTCTTCTTCTCCTTGTTGAGCTTGTTGATCAGCTCGTCCTGGTGGGCGATCTCATCGTTGAGGTTGCGGATCTGGTGGTCCTTGGTGGCCTTATCTTGCTCAGCCTGCAAGAGTCCATATCATTTTAGTTTCTTCGCTCGGGTCTTACTTATTTACCGATGTAGTTTTAACAAACTTTTCAGGAAGCAGTATTCGAACGAAAATTATCTCTGTTTTTTTTTTCCTTTCTCGAAGACATTAAATTTGAATTTGAATATTAAAGTCTAAAGTGAATGGCGTATAGTAGTGTGATGTTTGTTGCAGAATTCAAACGTCTCCAAAGGTGCAGCTGAGGGTAAGCATATGGGCTTACCTTTTGGACTGCGAGTTCGAGGTCCTCAACATCCTTCTTGAGGCCAGAGATCTCCTGCTCGAGCTTCTTCTTGGACTGGAAGAGTTGGTTGCGTGCATCTTCCTCCTGCTGGAGACGGTCTTGCGTGTCCTACGGCAGAGAGCAGCGAATGAGGCCGGCAGTCTTCAACTGGACAAAATATTCTAAGTACCCAACACTCTTCAACTGCATTAATTGCTAGTGCTAGTTAGAGCCAGATAAGCGCGGGGACCGCACAGAATCTCGGACGCGTGGGAGATATTTCGCAAAGACCACCATTAAATTAAAGAAAAAAAAGTTGAACCGTTTCCAGGCACCCATCGCGTGTTGGCTAGTCCTCCCGCCACGTCGTTAGCACTCCATCATAGATGACGCTCGTGGATCGCTTCCAGAGGACGTTTATAAAAAGGGGCAAGGCGCGGCGACGAGAATATCGCCGCATTTCCTTTGACACGATGTTTCCTGTCGCCCGAGGCAGAGACGGAAGAGGCGAGTGTGGTTGGCTGGCGCGCGACCACCGAACTATTCCCGGCATATCTTCACATCTTTCTCAACAATATACTCTTTACAATCCCGCTCATTGGTCCGGCTCCAAGGATTGCCCCTTTCTACTCACAACCAGTTCTCTGTTCTGTCATTCTTTTCGCGTCTCTTATCTTCCCCCTCCCCCCTCATTTTTTTTTATTCATAGCAAACCTCCTTCATTTCTATACGCTTACTGTTATATGTGTGACAATCGTGCCATTCTCTTGCCACGAGTGTTGGTTTCGTGTTTTAATTTACCCCCGACAGACAGCGGCGTACCCTGGCTGTACTGGGCCACAGGAAGATATATATATGTCAGGCATACATGGAGGCGGCGGGAGGTGCAGCCAGTCGCACTGGACTATTTCCGATGGCGCAGTGATTCACGGCCGACTTGTTTACGCGCGCTATTTCTGCCTCTGCCTGACTCAGGGAAACGCGCAGTCTAGACGCTCCTTTCACTAAAATATTTGGAGCTACGTCAGACGCCTCGTGTATATCTCATACTCTACAAACTATTGTCTGTTTCCATCCTGCTATTTTAAAATGTAACGTCTCTAATTTCACTGCTCCTGACGGGAGTACAGACTTTTATTTTATTCTTTTGTTATTAATAGTTCACATAACTCACTGTTTTACCTCTTTTTAGAAACTACCCTGATTAATACTTTGCTCGTTTCCGGGAGGGACAAATGACTGCTTAGCAATGTAACCACTTCATTCCAGTGCCAGTGTTAAATGACCCCTTTTAATACAGTCAACCCCACTTAGAACACGAGCTACTCCTTTTTTAAATTATATGAAAAAATGTACTAACTGAGAATTCGTCTTCTGTCCAATAGCCTTCAGCGGTTATTCTACAAGAATGACGTCGAACTTCATGGAAAGACTTATTATTAATACTTCAAGAGCGGACGTTCGAATAAGAGTTAGTAACTAAATTACTTCCTCCGTCGAGCTGAGTAATGATCGTGGTGGTAAGATTGGGTTTAAGTGGAGACTCGTCGACGTTGTTGTTTCTGCAGATTATAGCCTAATGCAGGACGAGACACAGTGGCTTGCAACATATGTAGCATACATGAACGGAAGAACAGAAAAATAGCGTATAATTATGTAGGAATACCGTCATACTGTAAAACATTTCTCTCGCGGAGGTTTTAGTATTTAGAAAGAAATGTGTTCTGTTATTCACAACACTTCACATCATCGGTCCGACCTACATAATTCGGAAATCTCCTAGTCTCGATCTGAAATTTTAACAACATAAATGGAATCGTACAAATTACTTTCTTTACATTAAGCTGATTACTTTGCTCGGATTTCGTGAGATTGGTTCCACCTTCCCAAAGAACGTTATAGTGGGAACCGCTTCCAAGAGCCGCAGCCAGCGAACGGTCTAAGTGCTTGTATCCGTTTCGGCAGGCTGGGCGCTTCCGGTTTCCACCACGCCGCGCGTAACCCGACACCGCGCAGGTGCCGCTCGAAATAGCAAGTGGCCGACGGCCAGCCTACCTACTCCACTATCAGGTTTCACATACCACACAAACTTGCTCTCAATATGCCTTTTTTAATCAATTTTTCCTCCACTTTTCTTTAACTACGCATAGCTGTGGCTTACTGTCACGAATTGTAAGGAATCCTAATCTCTAACATACTCTTCCATAACTCATACCCCGAAAGAATAATATTTCTTCCGTACTAACGTAGATTTACCTGAAGGGGCCTTTACATTCTGGAGAAAATAAACTGTATATTTTTACAAGGCTGGCACTTTGTTGAACGATGCCAGGATTGGAGCTTCTGGTGTGGACGCGGATTGTGTATTTCTGTTTGGCTGAAGGTCTGTTTGACGAGGGGCAGCTGGCACAGTCTAATGTCGGACGGTTCGTTTACCCTCTGAATGTGTAAATCTGCTAGGAACAGGTTGAAACGAAAGCACCTCACTAATTTCGTAAGTATACTGAACTAGATCTATGTATGAACCCGCAGAAAGATATCGTCCGTTTCTGTACACACCCTGTGGTGAAAGGGCACGCCCATTAATTTATCCTGAAAAAAAAAAAGAAGCCTCGGTTCTGCAGAGAATTTGGATTTAGTACTGTCATACAGACAAGTAGATATGAAATAGTTATGGGGTTAAGTTTGGGTCGTTCCTGGAGTCAGGCTTCGTTGTTGACCTGACCACCTATGCTGAAATAGTAATTCGTAGATTTGGTTTTTATATAATGCATGCCAACACTTTGTACGAATCCAGGAGTTTTTAATCCCCCGACAAACAGAAATGAACGAGGCCAGCCGTTAGCTACCTGCAGGCAATGGCTCGTGAGAACGCCAGAGCGCTGTAACTGAAAAGCTGTTGTTAACGCTGCGCTCAAATTTGTCGCTCTTCAGTTTACTCAAATCTATCTATTAACTGAAAGCCATTTCACGAAACTTATCATTTAATGTTAATTTCTATAATACTGATAATAGTTCATGCAATTTAAAGAAAGAAGCAAATTATAAACTACAGTATAGATAAAAAGGTACCGTGAACATTTGGTAACAAATTCTCAAATATAAAGCACCTAATATCAAGAAGATACTTTCTGGAGACGAGGTACTTTCAGGTTAGGTACCAGTGTGTTGTGCCGCACTTGGGTTCTACATTTGCACTGAAGATTACTTGCAGGTGCTGAAAAACTGGCCATACAGCCCACGGTTTGAGAATTTGGTGCTGCTCACAAAATGTTATGCTCACTTCATTTACTCGACAATTATTTCTGTGATTCGCGAATCTGTATTGATATCCATATCATACATAATACACTAGTGAATTTAAATTTCCCTAATGAGCTTAATATTACCTTTTTGTTGTTGGAACCGAGGTATAGCGGCTACCTAACTGAATATGTTGGATTAGACGCTATTTATGCCGAATATGTAGAGCAATGTCTCGAAATTACCTGTATTCATCTCACTCTTCTCAAGGAATGAGGCTTCTCATCTAGTGTTTTTTTTTTAATATCTAGGGAATTATGTGCGGTGCACGTGAAACTTGATTAGACCTCTGCAATGGAGTGACCTGTCAGGTTTGTAGAAATTCTCGTTAAATGCTCCTGGCAATGAATACGCGACTCAGTTCATTTGAGTAAATTTTTTCTACGCTGTTTGAATCGTACCGGATAGTAATTTCATTCACGATGTGTAAAATTTGAAGACCTCTGGCATCGATTGAGCTGTCAGGTTTAAAGAAATTCTCGTTAAATTCTCTCGTCGGTGAATTAAGTTACTCAGGTCGTGTGTCTGAATCGTTCCTATACTGTGTGAATCGTACTGGCTGATTTCATTCGCGGTGTGTAAATGTGCAAGTCCCCTGACATCGTGTGAGCTGTCAGGTTTGTAGAAAGTCCCGGCGGCAGATAAGTGAGTAAAGGCCCACGTCGCATTTGGTACCTGTGTCGATGTCTTGAGTGCGGTGTGTATGAGCGTTGCGAGTGCGGACTCACCCTGAGCTGAGACTCGAGGTCGGCCTTCTGGGCCTGCAGCTTGTTGGCGCGCTCCTGGACCTCGCCGAGGGAGCCCTTCTCTCCCTCGAGCTGGGCGAGCAGCTGAGTCTTCTCCTCGAGCAGCTTGGAGTTGAGGGCCTCCACCTCCTTGCGCGCCTTCTCTTCCCGCTCGAAGGCCTCCTGTGCCTTCTGCGCTTTCTCCTCGAGTTTCTGCAAGCAGCAGTCAGAAGTGTCAAGGGGGTCCATGCCTGGGAGCGTCGGCTGGGGCAGTGATCGGGTCGGGCGGCGGGCGGGAACTGAGCGCCGAGCCGCTGGAGAGCCGGCCGCCGTGCCGGAGCTGCGGGGGCGGCGCTGGCACGCGCTCAAATAAAAATACATATTCCTGGAAGCGCGGCCGTGGGGGAATCTCGCTGGAGGGGGGGTTCATATTTAGCTGGCAACACCTAAAAATGTGGCTCGCGTGTGGGTTGCGGGATGGCCCAAGTGGCCCACGAGATATGCGCGTTGATATCCAGAAATAGGACGCCACGTTACCTTTTCGTTATCCTCCGCAAACACGGGAACATTCCGCAGATTTGCGAATAACTCGCTAGAAAACGAGGGCTCCTCTCGAAATGGATCTTTCCGTAGTAAGCAATTTTACTCGTCGGCTGGAATAGGGGCTAGCGATCGCGGACACCGTTTCCTGATGTTCGGCACCTGCTTCCCGGATGAAATCTTCAACTTTCGGTGAAATTTCGATGAGAGGAGCCTTTCCGACGGATCGAAACTGTCTACCGTTCAGAGGCTCGAACTCGGACTCTGCCTGCGAAGGCACAAATTTCAGATTTATCCCTGAGATTTTAAACTGATACATCAGTTCGTAGAGGGTGCTAGACTCTGTTCGAGACTCCGTTCTACACGTACTTGGCTGAAAAAACCTTACTTCCAGCGATGGCTCTGAACGGTATATTCACCTGAATCCTAGAATGCATTCCGGTAGCAAATTTTTAATTTACCTTCTCTTAAGTAACTCGGACTCTGCCTACGAAGGCACAAATTTCAGATTTATCCCTGAGATTTTAGACTGATACATCAGTTCGTAGAGGGTGCTAGACTCTGTTCGAGACTCCGTTCTACACGTACTTGGCTGAAAAAACCTTACTTCCAGCGATGGATCTAAACGGCATATTCACCTGAATCCTAGAATGCATTCCGGTAGCAAATTTTTAATTTACCTTCTCTTAAGTAACTCGGACTCTGCCTGCGAAGGCACAAATTTCAGATTTATCCCTGAGATGTTAGGCTGATACATCAGTTCGTAGAGGGTGATAGACTCTGTTCGAGACTCCGTTCTACACGTACTTGGCTGAAAAAACCTTACTTCCAGCGACGGCTCTGAACGGCATATTCACCTGAATCCTAGAATGCATTCCGGTAGCAAATTTTTAATTTACCTTCTCTTAAGTAACATTACGAATGGAAAAAACAATTGAAAATCGGTTGTCAATTTTTTTCTGACGTTACATTTCGGAGGCAACAACAGGCCTATAACGCCAGAAGCAGAATACTATGCACGGGATAATGAGAACAAGGCGAATATCACTGTTTTATAACCTTTACAGACGTTATTGAAATCACGACGGAGTAGTTTCAGTCGTAAGTCGGAATGAGAAATAAGAATAATCTACAATGATATTTAAATAGTATATTTTTTATGAACCGTGTTGCCCATTTTCCTTTTTCAGCATCAGTGGTTTGCACAGTTTCTTTGTGGAAAGAGAATTTCTCCTTACATCTTGGAGTACACCTACAGTGCCGTGCTTCCAGAAATAGTATGTGACGTTTTTGCAAGATAAGGAGATGTAAAGTTATATATATATATATATATATATATATATATATATATATATATATATATATATGGCAGCGAAATAAAGCTGTACAACAGAGTTGTATTCTGATTTTGTAATAGGAGGACTAAATTTCAATGGGCAATGGCTGATAATGCAAGGAAAGAAGACGTTGCGGTACCTTGATCTCATCCTCTATGCGCGTGACGTTGAGCAGAGGCTTGACCTTCTGCCACAGCTTCCACCAGGGCCAGGTGCGCAGCTGCAAGTACTTGCGCAGGTTTCTCTGTACCACCTGGAGGGCCACTCTGCAAGCAAAGGGGAGCAAATCACACAGCGAGGCCAACAGGTGAATACAGTAAAATGGTTGTGTGCTGCCGTTCTTATGAGGAGACCAAGGGGTTGCTCAGGTCAGAGCAGTATGGAAAGCTGCATCAAACCAATCTCCGGACTGAAGGCCACAGCAACGGTTATAATGTGGAGAAGGTGCAACAGACTAAGAAAGACGCCTAAGACTTAACACTCATTTGTTTGTCTATTATTCAGTATGCTCATATGAAATTCAATTTGTGAACAATTAAGTAGAGACCTATGACTGGGTGAAATGTGCGTCTACTAGTGTGAAATCATCTGACTACTAAACGTAAGCCTTTTTTAAATTTGTCCATCATTTTCAAAGGATAACATCTCATATCAACTCCCAGTCTTTCCTATAAGGAAAATATTTAACTAGCCTTTCCCCACAAAAAATATTCTTAAGAATATTATTTCAGGCTGCTATGAAAATAATAATTGAAGTGCAACACTAATACCAAGTTATGTAACACTAAACTCACCTCTGTTCCTGGAGCTTCTTGTACTCCTTCCTTGCCAGATAACCCCTGATCCAGGCCTGCATCCAACTGATGATCTTGCCGAGACGTTCGTCTCGCAATTCTTCCATCTGACCCAGGATTCCAGCTCTGAAGAAGACCTATAAACAGGGGCTCGTTCTAATCACAAACTCTCGTCCGAGTGAATTGTTTTCTTTCATCCCTCGTGACAAAAAGTTCTGCTTAGTCATCTGCTTTATACCATTTTCATGATCAATAATTATTTTTATTCGCCAGTACGGTAAAACAGTGGTCTAATAATTATTATCGACATATTTAACTATGTTCTCTGAACGGTAAAACTATTTAAAATATTTTCTTGTTCCCCGTGGCGTTATAATATAAATGGCATTATTAAGCCCTGTTTCCTTCCGTATTCGATCACAGCTTCTGGGTAAAGATACAAAGAGAAATCGCGCCATGAAATTACTGTAGATGCAGTCCAAATGAAATACACGTGCTACAATTAAATTTTTGCATGAGCTATTTTATAAATGCTATCAGAAAAACAATTTTGTACGTTGGTGAAGTTACGAAAATGTAGCAGCATGATAAGATGGAAGATTACGGTTTAACGTCCTGTCGACATCGTGGTCATTACAGATAGAGTACGAGACCAAAACCCACAGCTGATGCACGACACCTAACCCCAGAGCTGCTGCTCTTTAGTAAAATACCACAAGTTTTTCAGATATACAGATATACTTTAGATTTGTCATTCATCCGTGTATCACTTGTAAAAAAGGTAGTCTACTTTAAATCAGAAAACCATACCAAAAGCTAATTTGATATTTTAATCTGTACTGCTTCTCTTTAAAAACATATAACGAAAAAATTAACATTGTGTATGAACTGAAAAGCTGCATTAATGATCATGCAGAAACACCATGCACAAATGACAACTACGTGCCTGAAACTAACTCTGCAGGAATTATAAGAAGCTGTTAAGATAATCTTTCGAAAGCAAATTAATGAAAATAATAAAGCTAATCTAGATGAATTGAATGAATACAAAAGAATGAATGGATTTCACTAGAAATACTGTAAGAAAGACTATCTGCATAGCAAATTGGAGACCCGAGCTAGTGCAATATTTTGTTATGAGAAGTTTCGTTAGTAAGTTGTTCTGTTTCATAGTTTTAGCCCAACAGCAGCACCCAGCCATCGATTAGTTTAGAGGAAGATACTTATTACCTCATTTCACGAAATTTAATCTAAATTAACATATTCTTATTAGGTATCAGAACTGCCATACAGAAAAAAAGCGAATGCACTGTCTGTTATATAACAACGGCTTGAAAGCTTGTAATATAGTATAACTTAGACCGGTTAAAAGATATAGAAGGCATTCAGCCATTTATTCACAGTGTAGCGAAGTTAAGGTGCAGAACTGTGATAGGCTGATGTCTGCCATCCATACCTTTGTTTTGCCCATTCGATATTGCTCCGCGTCCATATTGACGTGGTCCAGGATGATTTGCGTCGCCTTCTCGGCTGCTATTGGCTCTTTGACAAGATGAGCGCACAGGATTTTGTATCTGGAGATGCAACACGGTGGATATAGCATACGCCCAAGTCATGATTGGGTTTCACCGTGTGTATAGGATGAGCTGGTTCATCAGCTTGTCAGAGACTGAGACCAAACAAATTTACTGAAGAGGATAACTTATTAATTTAATTTATCGTAATAGAGGCAATCTTCCTTTTCAGTATCCAATTACTGCCAAATAAATGCGATTCAGCTTGTTTTCCATCACTGAGCCTCCTAACAAAAACTGTGAACCAGCCTCTTTAAGGTAAGGACAAGGCATCATCTACTTTATTTACACATCTAGAAAATTGCAGAATAAAAAAAAAAAAAAAAAACAACACACACACACACATAAATTGACCCACTGTCACTGGTGGGTTTGTTGTAGGAATATAGGAATGCAGTACAGGTATTAGAGCATGAATACGATTTCAGCTAGGTAAAAAGTAAAACATAAAATACGGTTTTATGTCTTCACTGGTGGCCCAATGTCTTCATAGGCTTCAGTGATTCGACACACAGATCACACATCACAAAAAATCGGAGAAGATATTTGCTCCACTATTTTCTATAAATGCTTTGTTTGAAGTCCTCGTGCAAGCAAAACCTTAGCAAGCTCATATCTTCCCCGATTTGGAAGATTACATGCCTTGGTGTGACCCAAACGGTAAGACTCAGTGTCAAGGTTCACAGCATCCAGAATTGTCTGAGCCATCTTCTTAGGGTCGTCTCCTTTAAGAGCATCCACGGCTTGGGGAGCTAGAATCTTGTATCTAGCGTGTTCCAGGTAAAGAAATACACAAGTGTTACATTTCGTCTCAAAAAAGTCTATAGTGTTGGGAATTATGTAGTAAACTGCGTCTCCAGCGTCTCATTCACTACAAGTCATGTGTGGGTTCTGGAGAAACAGCAGAGGGGAAGAAAGAGGGTAAAATAACATGGAATCCGTAGTAGGCGGGGTTTCTATGTTATGTTTAAAAGTGATTCCTGAGTTCCAGTCAGGTTATCATGTCAGACAGAAAATTATTTTTCTGCTTGGAGGGTAGTTTGTTATATCATTGATAGTTTGTTGTATTACTGATTCCTGAGTTCCAGTCAGGTTATCGTATCAGACAGAAAATTCTTTTTCTGCTTGGATGGTAGTTTGTTATATCATTGATAGTTCAGTTCAGGAGCTAGAGAGAAGGTGAATAAAAAAATCCATGGTCCAAATGAATTTTGTGTGCAAAGTAGGGATAAATTACGTCATCCGGAAAAAATCATAATTACTTTCATGGGGGAGGTTAAAAAACTGAAAGGCACTTCACAGAAACCACTTAATTTGTCTCTTGGGTGGATCTGTGATGGTTTAAAAGAATCCTTGCCTTGGTGTGTCCAATACGGTAACTGTCGGGGTCAAGCCCAACTGATTCCAAACACTTAGCAGCAGCGTTCTTGGGCTCCTTTTCAGCCTGCATGATGGCAGGGGCAAGAATCATGTATCTTGGGGGAAAATATACACATTATCAGAGATAACCCAGGTAGCTGTACATATAAGTTTGATTCTAATAAGTTACATAACTTACACTCTAAGGACAATTTATTTATCATCGTGTACTTCATGTAATTATTGTTATTCTAAACAAAGAAAATGTTTTTGTTGACTCTCTTGCTGATGAAACTAAGTAAATATACATATATATTTTAATATGAAGTTGTAGAATCTAATTTGAGTAAGCAAAATGCTTGAACTTTCTGGAAAATATATTTGGAGATATCATTTCATTAAGTTAGGATGCAGTAATAATTACAACTACTTTACAATACAGTTGGTATTATCACTGTAAATAAGTAATGTATGAAAGTTGCATACACATATACTAAGACTGAAAAGTAGACTGATAAAAATATTCATAGATTAGGTTTATGACTTCATCAGATAAAATAAAAATAGTAAATAATAAATAAAACCTCGAATACTTTTGAACTTGTTTATGAATGTTTCTTATATTAGATTTTATTTATAAGAACTTACCGGAGCTTGAAATCAGGATAGACCATCCTGTTGGGGAATCCCTTTCGGCAAATACGGATACCTTCAAGTACACCGTTACAGGTGAGCTGGTGCATTACCAGGTGAGAGTCAATCATACCTGCGACACAAAACGTCAGCCTTAGTGCCTAATGTTTAGCGAGCAAATATGCGTTTACTAAGTCATTGTGTGTGTTCTCACCTGGCTGCTTCAGCTCGTTGGGGATGATACAACGCACGAAGTGAGGCTGCGTGCTTCTCAGGGTGGTCATCAGGTTGTTGAGTTGCTCCTGCGGACACAACACGCGTTTCAAATGCCACTCCTCACAACTAACGCTACCAGCCCTTTCAACACAAGCATACAATTGGTAGAAAAACTCTAGAAAATATTTCATACTTTTAGTGTTTCGTTCTACTACACTGAACAACAGTTGTCAAATCCATCTTATTCATTAATTTAATCGAGCTTATAGAAAAAAAGCCATTAGAAGTTAGATAGTACGTTGCAAATGTGTAAAACGTTTTTATACTACTATTACCCAGAGAAGCTTCAATGCATATCTTGTTAGTATTTCCAGACACCCAGTTATCAAGTAACTAAATATTTTAGTAGAGTCCTTGTTAGTCACTACAAATTGCACCGCTAGTAATGGTGACAACTATAAAAATGTAGTTATAGGGAACAACTTTCTTGTAACTAATAAGTTACTAATCCTACGATTGTTACCCATCCCCTACGATATGGTGAGGTCTTAAGTTTGGAAACACTCCACAATGTATTACCAATAATTAATGAGTAGAAATTAGAGAGATTAGGGTGGTTGCATGCTGTTCGCCTGTCCTTGTCCTGGGAGACGGCGCGAACTACACAACACTGCACACAGCGCGGCCGTGGGGTGGCGTCTGCCCTGATTCGTCGCTGCCCGTCTCGGGCAACTCCGTATCTCAAGGGCACCTCCCAACCTACGGCCACAGGTAGAGTCAAAATTCTTACTCGACACTCTATTGTCTTAAAGAGTGCTGTGGGTAAAATGGCAATCTCTAGATAACCGGTGGGAATGCTAGTTCTGGGGGTTGACGCACCTTGTAGGACGAAGACACGGTGGCGAAACCACCACCCTTCTTTCCACGTCCACCTATTGAACAGTAAAGCGATAGTTGCGAGCTTTAGTACAGGCGCGAGAAAATAAACAGAACAAAACAAATATTTGCATATATTATACATTGAACTGCACTGAAACACTGACGTAGAAAAAGCTGTAAGTACCTATATACATATATACGACCTGTAAGATACAATGCAATATTGTTACACAGAAAAGGAAGTGTATCGAGAGCAGTATTAGAGCAAGTAGATCTTAAGAGAGACAGAACAAACAAATGCTGTAGCGTACGATCTGCAAAAATAAACAAAATGACGACAAGAGAGCGTTAAAGTAGCTTCGCTGTAAGAGAGATGTGCAGTCTACAAGAGGTGTCAGATGTGTGTGTTTTACCCTGTGTTTCATGGAGACCGACTGGAATGAAGAACCCAGGTGCCTCTTGGTGCCAGCAGCTGCAAACATATGTAACACTGCACACTTCAAAAATTCACAAATAAAGAGAACGTCTCATTCTCTGCAAACAATATCAAAATGCTCCTAAATATACGAGTAATTAAATGAGAATTTCGGTCTTATAATCTGTTAATGCAGTTGATTGTTCATAATCATCCGTTACCATAGAACATAGTTTGTTGCTCTGAAGTTATAATTTGTGAGTGTGACACAATTAAAAACGAAAACGAGGCGCAATGTCACTATTCGTGTGTGTGTGTGTGTGTGTGTGTGTGTGTGCGCGCGTTTTGCGAAACCGTACAATGTTTATAGAAAATTTTCAGTTTTACACCATTTTAAATGTTAGGTCTACAAAGCAAAATACGTATATAACAAGATTACTTGTCTTCTTTATTTTATGTTTTAACACGAAACAGTGGAACAACAGATGAGGAACATTGTTCAGTTGTGACTTTCGAGAGCTTCCGTCACGATTGAAAATCGAAATAAGATATGTTAGGTACTCAGAAAACGGAATAACTAACGAATGGCCATTATACATAAATGTCGTAAAGAACGTGGCCAGTTTAACGCGCACGAGAAATGTTAGGCTCGGGCCGTCGAACTGGATTTGGTCATCGTTGTGAAGCGGCTGCTTTCGGCAGAGGCGGCACAACCGAGAGCTTCGGTCGAGCAGGGGAATCTCAGAATGTTAACTACGATGGAGAGGTCGGCAAGTCAGAGCCCCTTTGCTGTAAGGGAAGTTCAATGTGTTCTTTATTTTTATCTGACTAATCGATTATAATCCGAGCACTCGGTTCCGACGATGACAGTCGCGTTGCCGGTATAGAATGAAAATCTGTCGCTAGACGTATAGGGGGAAAGGAGTCTTACCCTTGCCACCACCGGCGGCTTCAGCACCACCAGACTGTCCAGGGTGGTCGGCGAAGATTTCGACTAGCAGCTTGTTGCCGGACTTCTTGAACTGGTCGACGACGGTGTCGTTCAGGGGGTCCTTGTTCTTCTCGAGCCATCCCGTGATGTTGTATGACACCTGCGCAAGCAGAGCAGAGGCGTGAGCGGCTGGCGGCGGGTGCGGGGCCACACCACAGACGAATATATGTTACTCTGTGGCCACACTCACCGTGCCGGCGTAGTGAGCGATGGCGAAGTGCGCGGCGGGCTGGCCGGGCTTGGGCGGCTTGGGCTTCATGAAGTTGGGAGACTTGCCCAGGTGGTTGTTCATCAGCTTCTCCTCGAAGGTCTTGTCTGTCGCCTTGGGGAACATAGACTCTTCCTCCAGGATCGACAGGATACCCATAGGCTGTGTACACACAGACACTCGCTTTGGTACTGATCCGACGGGTGAATCGGCGAAAGAAAGCTGCTCGAATAAATCGTAGCGATCGATTCACCGCACAATAATGTGCGGCAATTTACACTCATTTGTCGAAAATTTCCGTTTAAAAAAAAAAATCAGAAATCGCAATCTTACTAGCAATTTTCTTTCGCCGAATTGTAACTTAATTTTACTTTACAGAACTACTGTTGCAGCAGAATTTTTAAATTACTTCTTAATCGAATATTTCATTTAAATTAAATAGGGAACATTTTTTGAGCATATAAACTAATAATTTTTACTTCGGCAATACAGATCTTAATTCCACGCGAAAGAAATATACATTTATGCTGGTTATATCTCACGAAAAATACTGCAAATCTCTACTAGCTGAAAGACTACTCGAGCCGCTTTAGCATGCATTTCAGCAGGCTGCCTATCATACTTAAAGATTAGTTACTTGCATTAGAGAAAGATACTAGCGTCGCGAATGATAGTATTCTACGCTTAGAAACAACGGTCTTATATGTTCCCTTGGAAATAAAAATTTAGAGATATCGATATAAGGGCAGACAGCTTACTACAACTGAAGCTTACCTCTGGACGGCGACAGGTGGCGGGGAATGCTGAACTTTATTGAAGCACTTTCACAGAAAATAAGTTTAAAGATTCATTTTTGAGAATCGTGGTCAGTATTGAGAGAAAGGGAAAAACCATTTGATTAAATTGTTATGTAGTGAAAATTCTGTGAACAGATTCCAAAATAAAAACAAGATAAAGAGTCCAGAAGTTGTATTTACTTATGTTCTCTCATTTGTCTCATTATTAAGTGTTTCAGCAATATTGGACATGCAAACTGGGAGCAGCTCTTATGCCAGCTATAGGTCCAGAAAAAGTGACGCTTTGCTCATTTGCGATGTTAAATTAGTAGCCTAAACTACGCATACCAAGATGCAAACAAACACAGAAGGTCTACACAAGGACAGGATAGAGCACTCGGTCTCCGCCAGCGATTCATTTTTTGTTAATGCTATAACCAGCTGCTTGTTTGGTCACTTGTTACGCTCGTTACGATCTTCTTCATCTGCAACTTAAGATGATATAATCTCAGTCAAACCATAAAAATAGTGGAAATCGGTTCCAGGATATTCTATTGTAATGCATTTCGTTGAACGTTGACATTGCAATCTACTTTTGGCATGTGAGTAGCGTAGTTAGTGAAGAAACACAACGACTCCGCTCTGGTTCCCTTTCCTCGAAATGCAGTTTGTTAGATCTACTCCCAAGTGCGGTAATAAGGAACCTGCGTTTCGCCGTTATTACGATTCCATCAGAATTTAGCGTATGCATGTGTGAGATGCAATGCATTCAAATCTACTTCGGAAAGCAAAATTTTTAACTGCAGATTTATGGAATATATAACGACATTACCGGCCCGTAAATTAACAACATTCTTCTACGTGATAATAGATAATATATTTGCTGCCTCTTTTGATACGTCTCCCAAAAATCACAATAAAACATTTCTGTTGATTTCTGTTAACTATTTCCTCGTTCAATTAAAAGATTTATTTTATTAATCGGCCCGCCTAGTTTAAAATATCACCCTCGCATTTACATTTTTGTTTATATCGAAGCTTTGGATCTAAAGAAGGATACAATATTGAGCGGATTAAAACGCGAAGGAGTACGATATATATTCCATAGAACAGCCTGGCAGTAAGTCCTACTCTGACTTTTGAAGCTCATAAATGAAAGGGCTACCTTTTCTATAAGGTCAATGGTGTCCTGGAGGTCCAGCCCGAAATCAATGAAGACCCAGGGAATTCCTTCTCTCTCGTACTCTTCTTGCTCGAGAATGAACATGTGCTGATTGAAATACTGCTGCAGTTTCTCGTTCGTGAAATTCACGCAAAGTTGATTAAAGCCGTTCTGCTGCATTCGATCACAGAGGAAAAGGTTCAGGTAACAGTAAGAAAAACAGTGGAAGATACACAATAACAGTGACACTGACACTGACATTCACAATAGAACAGGAAGAGCGCTGCAACGGCCGTTCTTCTGACTGTCCCAGTTGTGACGTATCAGAAATCCTGGGACAATCTGTACTTGCCGGCGCAACACTCCAAGCAAGATTAGTGTACAATGAAGCATGACGCCACAGACAGTGCTGAAAGAGAGTCTCACAGAACAGTTCAATACATCAACAAACAGCGTTAGTAACACCACAATGGCAGGGCGCTTCGTACAACTTGGCCACGGTTTCCGACTTAACACCGAGCCAAAAGTTGTGGCGACTAGAAAAAGTTTTCAAACACCTAAGCAAGTTGAACGAAACGCTCTATGTGCCAACTGTTAGGGGGTTGTGTCCTTAAATGCCCCCTGGTTCTACCTTCTCAATGAGATCTATGCAAGCTTGAAGGTCCATGCCAAAATCAATAAAGGTCCACTCGATGCCCTCTCGCTGGTACTCTTCTTGCTCGAGCACGAACATGTGATGATTGAAGAACTGCTGCAACTTCTCGTTGGTGAAGTTGATGCACAGCTGCTCGAAGCTATTGAACTATGGGGGCACAAGGTTAGAAACACAAGTTCCAAGGGAAAAGACAATTAAGAGGACATGCGTTGCACACAACACTGACACACCTAGTGGCACATTCCATCACCTCCTTCTCTTTTCAAATCTCGCGTGTACATTATTGTACGGGACACTGAAATACTATTGACTTTGACACTCGCCTTAGTGAGATGACAAATCTCCTGTGGGCGAAGCTTTTTAGTGCTACGATAATTTAAGTGGAATAAATTTGAGATAAGAGTTGAGTGGAGGCAATAGATCGACCACTGCGTGCGAAAAATTCCGGTTGTTTGGGTTCTTGGGATAACACTGAAAAACAAACGAAAACAAACATCAATCGACATGGAGTCACGGTTGGAACACATCCGAAGCTAACCTTCCTGTGCACCCTGCAGCGTCTTGTGGCGGCTTTTCGCAGGTAAACGTCACACATTTTGTGCAATCAGGTTACCTTCTCAATGAGTTCAATGCAAGCTTGGAGATCCATGCCAAAGTCAATGAATGCCCACTCGATGCCTTCGGTTTTGTACTCTTCTTGCTCGAGCACGAACATGTGGTGGTTGAAGAACTGTTGCAGCTTCTCGTTGGTGAAGTTGATGCACAGCTGCTCGAAGCTATTGAACTAAGGGCCGGGGTACACACTGTTAGAAACGCTGTGTCCAGTTCCGATGGCACAGGTTTTAAACGGAACGTGCAACACATGAGTACATAAATATCTTGCAGTCTCCACCGGCACAAGTCAGCGGCTGTCGGCAGGTTACAGGTCTCGAGCTGTATAAACTGTCTGGGTGGCTCACTGCCGAGGCCGTTATGTGCGCGTGGAGGCTGCAAGACACACAAAAGACAAGGAAACCATCGAGCTGCTCTTCAATGGTTCCCGGGTTCCGCTCGGTCTCTGAGAGGGGTTCTGCAAGAGAACAACACAGAGGAGTTCTGCAACAGAACAACACAGAGGGTTCTGCAACAGATCAACACACAGGGTTCTGCAACAGATCAACACAGAGGGTTCTGAAACAGAAGAACACAGGATGCGCCGCCTGCAGTCCAACTCGCAGGTTACCTTCTCGATAAGTTCAATGCAAGCTTGCAGGTCCATGCCAAAGTCAATGAAAGTCCAGTTGATGCCCTCGGTCTTGTACTCTTCCTGCTCCAGTACAAACATGTGGTGGTTGAAGAACTGCTGCAGCTTCTCGTTGGTAAAGTTGATGCAGAGTTGCTCGAAGCCGTTAAACTGTTTCATATAACAGTACATTACAGCAGTTGCAAGAAGCAGAGATTTTAGAGAAGCATGCTTGACAGCAGTGTTAGTGTCAGACCTGGGTTATTGACACGTGTGAGTTACTACATACCTTTCTACTTTCAGAGCACAGCTGAGATTATCTTGCGCCTAATACTGAAAGCCTAAGAGCAAACAGCTCTGACATCCCAGCTTTTGGAAGTCCACTATCTGTACTTTTGCTCTGCAGCCAACTCCTACACTTGAACCTGACGCGCTAGTGCATTACGAAGGCAAGAACTCAAAGCATTCGACAAAAGAATACAAGCTCGTGATCTACTGGCACTTATACGATTTCTGTCTGCTGTAGCAGCGAAGTGACTGGTACAGCTAAAGCTTTTGTTCATTTGGAGGGACAAAAGCCGAGATGTCTTAATTTGTCTGAGGCAAAGTTTAGTCCAGCAATTTTTAGCTAGTTCTACCTTCTCTATAAGCTCAATGCAAGCTAGCAAGTCCATGCCAAAGTCAATGAATGCCCAGTTGATTCCTTCAGCCTTGTACTCTTCCTGCTCCAGTACAAACATGTGGTGGTTGAAAAACTGTTGCAGTTTCTCGTTGGTGAAGTTTATACACAGTTGCTCGAAGCCGTTGTACTATAAAACATGCACAATGTTAAAACACGTACACTACAGAGAGCTGGATAGTTTTATATACAGATAGTCGTTGGTAGTTTAATACTTAATAGTGAATAGAAGCAGAGCTGATGGCTGATTATTGAATTGCTTATGGTTAGAGCTTTGAACATGATGATATTTACATAGACAATGAAGTTACTTTGAAATGTACTTTCCATTGAGTGTTAAATTTATAACTTTGTCTATAGAATAACAAATATGAGTAACGTTATACACAAACAATTAACAATTATGTGCAACAATCTACTGATTATTTAACAGGCTACTATTATACAGAAGTACACATTACTCATTACTTTTTAATTTACTTAGATTCAGAAGTAGCTGCTAACTGAATGTTAAAATAATAACATTGACTATTACTAAAACCACAGAACGATCTAAAGAAACAAATTATGAAAACGCATTTGTTCATTTCAGTTGTGACAAGTGTTAAGGCTTTAAGCAAAAGCTGAAGATCGCTCACACATTGCACATAAAATAATTAATCTAAACTATGGAAGAATACCACATAATTTCTCTCTAAACACAGAAGCTCAACAATAAACAATTAAGAACAAACAATATACAATATACAAGAGACATATAATTCATCTGTAAAAGAAGATTGATTGATGAGCATAATGTTGACTCGGCTATAACATATATAGCACATTGAACAAAGAAAGTGCACCAATCACACCTGTAATAAAATTTGTGTTTGAGAGGTATGGAATTAAATGTTTTAACAAAACGTTTACATAAATCATTAACCAGTAGTCACTTCCAGATTTAAAAATTCTGTAATAAATAACGTTAACATCTATATGTGTAGGTGCTTTATTTATGTAGGAAATGGTGTTTTGGTAATATCAGTTTATAAGTATCTAAATATTTTTTTCTATGTGCTTGATCTCGAAATGACAAAGTACGATTAGTGTGTAAGTCAAATGACTACTTGTATAAGTGTAATGAAAATTCTTAATATGAAATAGTGACCAATGTTGTATAAATGAGTGAATGAATAAAACCGCAGATTTAAACTTACGTCGAAAATCTCGAAACCGGCAATATCCAGTACACCAATGAAGTGCTGCCTCTTCTGCTTAGTGTCCAGTGTCTCGTTACACTTCTTGACCAGCCACTTGAACAGTCTGTCAAACATGGCCTTGGACATGGCACCTACGGAGTAGGCGACCTGGAACACAGACCACTTATCTTTACAAAAGATCACGGACGAAACAGAGATGAACATAATTTCTTCCTTTAATGTGGTTGAACGTTGCACCAATGAGCAACGAATTATCCGGACTAAGGACAACGTAATGTGAGAGACAAGTGAAAGAACAATGGTGTTGTTGTAACAAGCTACACATAGAAACACATTTAAATAATTTCAGATGTATAGTTTTAAATAAATTTCAGACTTGAAAAAAAAAGCAGATTGATGTTCTAAGATGATGAAGCTATATTGTACTATAGGCAAATGTACGAAAAATGTAGACGTTGATGAAGCTCACCTGGTCCTTGTTCCTACCCTGGGTGACGAACTCGTTTCCGACCTTGATCCTTGGCTTGAGCAGGTTCTTGTACAAGTCCTCCGCGCTGGTCATCAGCAACTTGGCGACGCGCTCACCTTCCTGCACACACAAACCATTGCACACCGGTCAACACTGGAGCACAATCAAATCTTCGTATCGTCTGGGAATTGTCTATATTAAACAGAGAACCCCTTAAAACCGCTTCTGCCGAACGTCTACAGAGTAGCCTCAAACAATCTGCAGATTACAGCCTAAATTAAGTTTGCAGCTTGTTTGCTTACAGTGATATTTTAACTAGCCAATAACGTTTCTATTACACTTTTGCTTCAGTGTACCTATTTTGATAACTAAGTTTCTCAAGTCGCTCTTTTCACTCTCTTTTTCTTGGCGATTCTTTTATCAACAAAGTAATCTCTTTCTACGACGTGTTGTCTAGACTGTATCTCACATTAGATCGAACCAGTAACAAGGCTCTGCTCCTTGTATACTGGCAATGATTCAGTCTAAATAATGACAATTTTATGATTTGACAATTTCTGACTCCCTGAATTGCGACAACAAAACTAGATAGTATATGATGGAAATCTTATTCAGAGACTGAGAATTGTGAGAAAAGGCGAGATACTTACAGCTGTGCCATCGGCTTCAGCCTGCTCCTCTCGACCGCGCTGCTTGAACTTCATGCCACCCATGTGCATTACTGAAGCTGTGATCTTGTACACGTCGTTCTTCTCCTCTTGGGTGAAACCCAGCACATCGAAGGCTTCCTACAACCCGCACAGAACACACTTAGACTACGAGCGATATACGGTGCTCTTGTCAGGATCTCTTGTGGAGATCATGAAAAGAAACACAGCGAAAACCACTTGGACGATTATCTGATTTGTTAGAAATTCTTGAAATTTTGACAACTTTAAACCACAGTACGTACAAAGATTGGTTAAAAACACGTAATTTTTTTGGTATAAAGAATTTGTACAAATTAACATTTATATCGTTTAAGAAATATGCTTTGGATATGTACAGCAAACAAAATATTTATAATTAGAGAAAAACACTAGTTTCTCTAATGATTCATTATGGCAGAGTTGCCAAATTACATCGTCAATTCATGCAGTTAGCTCGTACTTACCAATTAACAAACAGATATTGCGTTTTCGTGTCTCAGGTCGTGTTACAACCAGTGTACAATGTTTGATAGTGTTATTTGGATATTAACTGTCTACAATATTACTACTTCAAGGTGTTACAGGTATCGAGTAGGGTGGAACTTGATACAATGAAAGGGGTGGTGAATGTAGTCTTTTAAACAGTTGTTTGGAGTGGGAGTGTGTCGCACATTCTAGTGTTGGAGATGTGCGCAGTTCAGGAGGCGCCCAACTCAGAGAAGATATATATTGGTTGGTTTGTCTTTCGAAGGGGACAAACTACAAAACTCATCGGTCCCGTCATGTATCTGAGGCGACCTGGAGGGACCGGTTGTTCGCAGGTATATTGTTAGTATACTGGATCAAGATAGTTATATGTAGGCAAGAGTCGGTGTCGTGCTTCGTGCACTCGAGGGGTGCAATTACCAATGGGTAAGGTACATCGAAACATAAAATAGTGTGTAGCGAGACACTTGAACCACTGAGTCCGCCAATGAGAGGTTACATCGGGTAACGTGGTTCGTTGCTGCAACTTACGTCGGTCAACTGCATTTCCTCTCCATCATCGACGTTGGGGATGGTAATCTTACCCTGGGAGACGTTGTAGTAGTCATAGATGTTGTCGCTCAATAAGCAAATGTCTGTGAGAAGAACATTCTGGCGTTTAGCGTTACGTGTTACAGTCTCCTCTCGCCACTACGCGCTAGAGTGCCTTTCTGTTTCACGACATCTCCAAAATGACTGTGTACATTCCTCATCTGTTTCCAGGAAGTACTTATATATTTATTGTCATCATTTTTTCTTTACGCGCCTGGCTAAACATTTCAACTCTGAAGAATATAGCCACAGTCATTTTGTGCGCGTAGTGGAGAGAGTAAACACAGTTAAAAGAGAATATGAGATGAGGTATATTAAAAGAGGAATTTATTATCTACATGTACAAGAAAAGTATTAAAATCCAGTTACAACGTTGAGCAGACCCTAAAAAGAACGTTTTCTCACTGACACGAGCGGCGAAAATAGAGGCACATGTCATACTGCTAGATGCTGCCATGTGGAAATGAGCGAAAAAAGCGAGTTAGTTGTGTAAGCATAGCAAAAGATTACCCCATTGAGACACGCTGCAGAGCACATGAGCTCTTACAATTCTCTCGGTACTTTCCTGGTATAATTTTGTAATTTTTTTTCTGTAGTATAGTAAATCGTGTTTCGTCCATATAAGAATGTTTCTTTCCCAAAGTCAGCCGTCAATCGTCGAGCGTATTTAAGTCAGTTGTTAGAGTTAGTCACAAAAAAACAGTACACATGCGTCTGGTTTAATGTCCATAACATCTACCTGAGTAGACGCTAAGCGAGCGTTATTTAGACACGAGAACTGGGTAAGAGCTTTAGTTTATGATAACATCCAAAGCTAGTAAGCGGGAAGCCGATGTACCAAACAGTACGTGACAAATTCCTGCCGTCATTTATTATAATAGTGATTCACTACATACATTTGTGTGTGTATGTAACGTAAACAAAAGTTCTACAATAAAATACCTAAGGTCTATTATCAATCAAGTTTCCATTTCCTTTCAAATCTTTAGGAACTTTTTCTTTGGACGTAACTCTTACTAAATTTCAAGAAAGGTAGAGGGCAGGATATTTCGGAAACCGTGCCTTGCTCACGTACTGTTCAGTAACAGAGAAGCACTGTTTCTAGACAGACTTAACTTCTGCAGTCTCACTTACATCGGTAATCAGCATTTCCTCTCCATCATCTACACCGGGAATAGAGGTCTTCCCTTGCGAGACGAAGTGATAGTCATTGATGTCGTTGGAAAGGAGACAGATTTCTGTAGGGAGGTTACACATTGTTCAGTTCATGAAAACGTTATGCTCACACATTCCAACACTGCTGTTCACTGTGCTGTCCAAGAACGCAGCGAACGTGTTGGCTTGTGTTATCAGTTAAACAAATGTTATAAAAAATAGGTTTGTGAAACAGTCTTAGATTGGTAAAATATAAACGTGGTCTCAGGCACTAGTTAATACGGGAGTGATTAGAGGGGACAAGACGGTTCGACTGTGGGGCGGCTGTGTCTTCCGTGACACGCTGGCGTGGCGGCCGAGTGCCACCACCTGGACAAAGGGAGGATTGCTGTTACTACATGCCCCGGTCTGCAGGGCAACTTACATCCGTAAGTTGAAGTTCCTCTCCATCATCCACACCAGGAATAGTGGTCTTGCCTTGGGACACGAAGTAATAGTCCTGGATATTGTCGGTGAGAAGACACATTTCTGTTGAGTTGGGAGAGAATGCATTATCAAAAGGTATACAAAAGAAACACATTGTCTTGTTCCTCCGTTGACGCCATAGTTTCTACCTGATACCATCAAGAGCCTTCTAGAGAATCGAATCTACTGTCAATTGTTCAATTCAGTATTATTTGAAAATAGATTATAACCACTACGAAAGTCTTACTCTTAAAGATTTTTATTTCTTAAAAAATTGTCAATTTCTAAAACTAGAGCGCGTTTTTAAACAGGGCCCCTAAAATGTGAGAATATTTATTTTCCTACATGTTATTATAGTACCGACAGACAGTTTAAAAAAATCACAATATTTTAACCCTCGATTACACTCGATTGTAAGTATTCGCTCATCCAGAGACATGGAATATCACAGATTTTATGTAATAAAACTATGCGGTACTGCAAAATATTGTATAGTGAACAGATGGCGACCGCATTAAAGCAAGTTGTAATTATCCTTAGGTATATTATCGTTCACTTACTGTGCAATATCATTTACTGTACTACTAAGTATGTAGGTATAAGTACCTTATTAATAAAATATAGTATTGTAAACGATGAATTATGTATGTTTGAAGAGGGAGGGAAAGTACTACGTACCCTTGAGGCCAGCGACAGCGCCGGACATCATCTGGTAGAAGATGTGGTACGAACGCTCCAAGGGCTGCTGCGAGATGACACGGGCCTTCTCCAGCAGATCTGCGGGACACAGGGGTTACTTACTCTCCAGTACAACAAACACACTCGTCTCTAAACCTTTTGGCTATTATCGAGAGCCTAACTTACATGTTTCAATATCAGCTCCAGCCAGTTTTCCAGAAGGACCGAAGTGAATTCTGATGAATTTACCCTGTTCACGAGAGAGAGGAAATGTCATTCATCAGTAAGGTGTTATTTGGGAATATTCGTTACGAACTAAAGTTGGATATACTTACGAATCGCGAGGAGTTGTCATTTCGCACGGTCTTGGCGTTACCGAACGCCTCAAGTACCGGGTTAGTTTGCACGACCTGGTCCTCCAGGGTGCCCTGCAAGCAAACAACAACGGGTTGCCGTGTAAGACACTCTGTGACGTAAAGAAAAACGAGAATACAGTCTCACAGAAAGGCCTTGCTTTACCTTCTTCGAAGACTGCTGTTCATCTTTCTTCGAGCTGGCACCGACGGTGGCGAAGTACGAAATTACTTTCTTCGTGTTCTCAGTTTTTCCTGCTCCGGACTCTCCTCTGTGGGTGATAGAAAGAAAATAGAATGCTACATCCATCCGTTAGGGAGAAAAGGTTTTACCTTACGCTTAATATTATGGACTTAAATACACTTCTGTTAAATGAGAGAATATGAATTTGACATTAATCGAGACAACAAAATAGCATATTTAGGAGATTTTACGTGCATGTATGAAACAGGATAATAACAATATTCGCGTCCATTCTGTGGTAACGTGAGATTCCTGGAACTTGGGCCGTGATTTCAAGTAACATTTTCTGCCTGTTTTCTGCTGCGAGATACAAAATTAGAGGTTATGGCGACAGAAATTTCAGTTATTATGTATTTACTGCTGAGATAACATGTTTCTTTTTAATTCTTCACAGCAGAATTAGCGAGCACTGCCATGAAGTGTTAAAAGTAAACATATTTTCAAAGCAGAAAACACAAATACATTTGATTTTCCATCATCACAGGAGGTAAGGAAACGTTGGACAGAGTACACGAGATCACAGTGTAAGTTCCAGAAAATGCCGACCAAACCCACAATGTTTACTTAACGTCACTTCATCGCTTAAAATACAGTAATGTTACTTTATTGAATAAAACTAGAAATGTTTTGAGATCTACTGTTTTGCAGTATATTTATTTCTTAATATAGCTTTATAAAATATTATTATGTTGAAATAATGAAAGATACTTACGTGATCAACATAGACTGGTTTTCGCGGTCTGTAATAATAAAACGGAAAAGAGGAATATTAGAACGTGTATACACCATTTTACCTAGCTTTATATCTGATACATTCTGCCGTTCTTTATGGCTGTTATAGAATATAAAAATGCAGAAAAAAATCTGCAGATATCTGAAGAAAAGTCTACGAAGGTAATATTGGAGCTCACGCACAGGTTTGCAATTGTACTTTCTGCGACCAGAACGAGGAAAGTGACAGAAGTAGCCTCCGCCATAGCTCCCGTTTATAGTTCTTAGAATGTCGCTTAAATGTTGTGAGAAACGAGTAATCAGTTCCACAAAGAACGGCGTCACATGTGATATGTTCAAATGTACACTGTAGGTAAATGTTATTAAATTTAGGAGCGAAAATACGTAGCATACTGTAGCTACAGATTCCATTTGCGGCTATTGCTTCCTGCCATGAAAGAACTAACAAAGAGAGAGTGTCATTTATTCGAAGAAGCCACGATATAATAGGAATTCGGCGGAAGAGAGTTTCGTAGATGTAACAAAAGTCATTCGGTATTTAGCAAGTGGAAGATAGGAAATTCATATTATACTATTCCTTTTTCGCGAAGGTACTGGGGCACTAAGAGTACCAGAAATTTAATTTTCTTTGGTGTGCTTCGTCAGTGATGCTTTTAATGAATGAAAATCAATTGTGTTTAGGCTAAGACCGAAACTGTGGACATACGACACTACACTAGCACGGTACATATTAACAGTTGCTCAGTATACAAGTAAACATCATTGTAAGCAAAAGCAATGTCCTACGATATTACAATTACAATTAGTTACAATTTAGGTCTGGTTTCTGAATTTAAATTAGTATATTCACTCGATACTCAACTCTCCCTCAGAAAGTAAACTAATGTGTGGTATAATGATACATACACAGCAGCGCGTTCTTATGAGATTGTTGGGAGAGGATTCTACCGCGATATGCAAGACTCACGAATTGAAATACTTAGAAAGTGGAAGTAGGATAGCGTGTTGTATACTCACTGGTCAGCATGTTGACGTAGGCGCCGTCAGAGATGGCGAAGATGTGTGGCGGCACCTCATTACGCCTCTTGCCACGGTACAGCTTGGCGCAGCGGTTGGTGTAGACGGGGAAGCGCTTGTACGGGTTGATGGCCACACAGAAAAGGCCGGAGTAGGTCTGCGCAGCAAAGCCACAACTCACACACACATCTCAGTCTCTTTTAGTTAAACGTTAAGACAACGAGGGAGACAGTGTCTTCCCAGTCTACAGAAAACATATACTACCCCGTTTGATTGAATATCCCATTGTTTTATTCCGGGTAAAAAATGTGGCAGTACGAGAAGTCACTTTTATACAAAATATTTCAGAACATAAATATTTCGCGAGTAGAGGCGGCTCTAACTTTAGGTGCGCCACTATCAATATTACACTCCCCCCTCCCCCCCTTTAGCAACTTATTATGGCGCTTAAAGAGCGAAAATAAAAATATTTCGAGAATGTATTGTGAAGTATATTTTGCAGAAATGAATGTATACCTCCAACAAAACCACCTCACTCTTCTATAACCATGTAAAGAAATCACTAATAAAAAGAAGAAGAAAATTTCGAAACATATTTCTGTATTACAAGTAACAGACTATAACTATGAAAGAAGTTTAACAAAAGTTTATTCGATAAAGTGGTGTGAAATGTAGGCTGTGGTTTGAGAAAATTGCCACGAAACTGAAACTTCCCTAACTCGCCACTGGCTGACTACACTACTACCTCTAAGAAAACAACCGTTTATTACTGTTCACTATGATTTCTGGTGTTTATATTGTCCTATTATTTTGAAAATTAAAGACGAATTGCAGAAAGACAGTCGCACAACAAACACGAATCAAAACCAAACAAAACACAAATAATCTAAACTCTAAATTGAAAGAAGGCACAGATAAGAACATGATAACGTGCATTAACATATACATTTACAGCCAGTGCCGCGCGAACATTCCGACGCGTAATGCGGACACTTCCACTTCTCACACGAGGAAGCGAGTGTGTCCGTAAGGCGCGGGAACGTTTGCTACGGCACAAAAGACACCAACACAAGGAAACTGAAACTGAAGTAACTGCCCCGTGTCTTTTCGGGCGCTGCTTCACAAGGGAAGGAAGACACATTCAAACATTTAAAGTCTCCGCTTACACACACTAGTACAAAAACGAGTGTTCTAGTTGTAGAACACGAGAGTCTTGTTATTAGAAAGGATTTACATGAAAGGACTAACAACAGCGCCACATTTCCAGTGTCTTGCTGTTGGCTGCAGACAAACACTATCACTTGTTCCCGAGCACTCATCCAAGCCTTCGCTGATACGAGAGAATGTTCGCTTTATGCCGCGTTTCAGAATAGATAGCATACTTGAAAACTACAGTTGCTATCAGCGACTGTTGGTTGAATGCTCGGAAGACATTGATCCAGAAAAAAGGTTTGATGTGTGGAACAGCCGGCGGTCGATGTGTGCTGCTCCGGTCACCAAAGTCACACCGCACTTGCGTTCTGCTGCCCAGCTGTGATGGGGTTAGCCAAAACGCAAGTCGAGGAAACGGGTAGGATTTGTTGTGGGCAAGACAAGCGCAAAAGTAGTCCGAGGAGCGTGCGTTCTGTGCACCAAAACCTCTCGGTTGCATGCTCCGTGTGCAGGATAGGGCTAAACAGCACAGGTTACCGACTTACGTAAATGAGCTTATGGTAGTATCGTTGCTTCAGGTTATGCAAGACTGAAGCGTCATTAAGATATGTCAAGTTGGACATATCCTCGCATTTCTCATACTTAGGGGGGTTTACTTGAGAAACCTGATCCTTCTTGAAGTTCTTCTCCTGTGGCGAGAGAGAAAGACAAAAACACAAGATGAGTTAGAAGTAAAGTAGACAAAAGCGCCCCAGAGGGGCGCCACTTACATAAATGAGCTTGCAGTAGTATCGCTGGCGGAGGTTGTGCAACACCGCCGCTTCGTTCAAATACGTCAGGTCAGCCATGTCCTCCACCTTCTCGAACTTTGGCGGATTCACCTGAGATAGCTGATCCTTCTTGAGGACTTTCTCCTAACGCAAAATAGTTTTCCCATGGCATAACACTCGTCACAAATTTTAATGCGCACTGAAGCAGAACAGAACTGGAGACAGTGGTTGTTAACAACAACAGTGAAAAGGCATGTTTTGTGTAAAAGACAGCCAAGATTGCACGAATTTCACTTCGTAAAATATGGAATCATCTGCAACATTTTGGAAGTGAAATCGTGCCACTAGTCCCATCAAATACCTTGCTGTACAAACTCGGGAAAGAAACGGCTTCTTACGTCAGACGTTTACTATACGATACGGTACGACCGTACGTATTTTCAAGAAGTTTGCCTGTTAGTTTAGATTGTACACTACGTGTATCGTTTGACACTGGAGTAATTCACCGACGAAACCTCTTGAAATAATTTGCTGAGTGGCTTCGTCATTTTGTAACAAAGTTTCAACGAATTTCATTTTGTCGTTTTCTTTTGAAAATGACGAGTAGAGAAATTTTTGTAACTTTACTAAAAGTTTATGTCGCCACTCGACTGATATCCCGAGAAGCTTTCGACAGTGAATTAATTTTGTCTAGACCGATACAGAGAAAGCACATAATTATATATCTACGGGCCTGTTTTAGAGATTTACAGCAAAAGTAACTCAGTTCTGTCTTGCTGCAGTGCATTTCCAAGCCGGAGCAAAGAAGAAAACAATTCGCAGGACAAAGTGCCCTCATTCTGCAAAAGCAATGACACATCATTTTGCAAATAAAGTTTAGCGTCTATTAGAATAAGCTTCGTCTAGAGCCATAACGTTTTGCCTGCATGGAGGTCACAATGAACAACCACCTTTAACGGCAAGCAGAGTGGACCTATTGGAAAGCATGTCACGAGACGTAATATGTTAATGCTCATTCATTTTCACAACTCCTCTTAGGTTTACGATAATCGCAAATTTTTCTGTAGACGAAGCTTGTTCTAAATGCAACGTAAGATCTAATTCATTATGTTGAGAAAGTGACTCTTTTTTTGGTTATAAATGAAATGTAGAATAGATTAAAAAATAGACACAGAAATATAAACAGAAATTCAAATGACCAGTGCCATGTCTGAGAATAAATTTGACTCGATTTTAATTAAAATCAGCGATTGAAGAGACTGTAATTTATACGATACATTTTAAATGCATGGCATTATGACAAATGGTCTGAAGTATAAGCAGAAGCTGAGATTTGACTTGAACACATTTGAATGATAAGGAGAGAGAGAGAGAATACGCACCTCGCCACCAGGCAGCGTGACCGTTACCAGGTCGCCCTTAGTTGCCTTGATCTCTCCCAGCACGTAACCCTCCTTTTCGTCGGGTACCCAGCATGCCTTCTTCGCATCGTAAGGTTTGGTTTGATCGATGCGCTTCTGTTCCAGAGAGACGAAGAGGTAGGGGGTGGGGTCGGGGTCCTCCCCCTCAGTCTTCTTTGGCATTCCAGGCATTTTGAGAGAGCGGCGGACCGGCTAACAGACACGTGGAACAGCCCTGGAGCCTTCCTGCGCCACACACGTAAACAGAAGCATTAACCACTGCCACAGTAAACCTAAACAACAATATAAAAGGATAGCTTGCCACTGACGGTCGTCGAACCGCGCACACACACAAATTAGCTTTCAGTCACTGCTTTCGTAAGTATACAAGTAACACTGGTTCACACAAGCACGCAGGCACAACTCACTAAAACGCAACCCACTTCTCCGTTAGGAGAAGGCAGCAGCCGCAGAAGCAGGTTGTGTGTTAGTGACTTATTGTATGTTCTGCACTAACGAAGGCTTTGACCGAAAGCTGTGTGTGTGTGCCTGCTGCTAGACGGTCGTCTTTGCAATTTAGCACTCACATTCTCTGAGCTTCCGTATCGCTAGTGTATCGTACAACGAAGGCGCGGTTTGATCGGCTCTGGAGTAAATAAAAACCACCAAGTTTATCTCACTGCAGTTGCATAGCAAACAAAGAGGAATATATGAAAGCCGCTCGGCAACGCTGTGCGGTCTAAGGAGCCTTGCCACGGTTTGCGCAGCCGCTCCCCCGTCGGAGGTTCGAGTCGTGCCTCACGCATGTGTTTGTGTTTTGTTCTTAGCATAATTTAGTTTAAGTAGTTTGTTAGTCTAGGGACCGATGATATCAGCAGTTTGGTCCCTTAGCTTTACAAACATTTGAACATTTTAGTCCTTGAAATAAACTTTTTTTTTTCAGTCCTTCTGGCAATTCTATGATGCCGGCCGCGGTGGCCGAGGGGACTGAGGCGCTTCAGTCACGGTCTGCACGGCCACTACGGTCGGGGGTTCGAATACCCTCTCGGGCATGGATATTTGTGCCGTTTGTAGTCTTAGCTAGTTCATAAGTAGTTTGTAAGTTTAGGGACTGATGGCCCCGTAGTCTAGTCCCATAAGCTCTACAAACATTTGAACATTTTTTTGAATTCTGTGATCCGCCTTTAACAACCCCGCTGTCGGCGGGACGCAAAACACTAATCTTCCTAAACGTATTCCTGTCCTCCTTTAAGCAAGCAATAACCATACGTATAATGTTTTACGGGACGTGTCACTGCAGACAAGCACATTTTGTTAATTTGCATTTTTCCTCTCCGTAATTATGCTCAGACCTGGCCTATGCAGGAAATCCGCTAGGTCCACGATAAATGGAATTGACCTGGACTGAGTAAGACTCCGAACGTAATAGGACAACTCGTGTATTACGGTTTCTATTAGTATTTATCCTTCAATACTTTATTTCGTTAATACTACCTGTAAGTTTTTCTAACTAAACTGAACTGCGTGTACAAAGGACGCAAACATTAAAGAAGTACCTTATAGCAAGTTCTTTGTAAGACGCTCTCGTAGTTGACAAGAACACTGCTCAATTACACCTGACGGCTAACGCAGCACAGCATTCGCATGTGTGGGTCGTTGGAATAACAAGTGGTCTCGAAATGCTCGCTTGCTCATGTTGGAGAAATCTTTCATCACCTGCCTAGTAACTTCCTAATTATTCCCATCACTGTGAAGCATAAAGGACCGCACAGACCACCGAATGCCTTATCAAGTAATCAGAAGCGTTAAGATCACCTCCGAACAACGGACAACCATTATCCTCCAACCTAACTAACCCGCACTACCAGTGTTACGTTTATTCCTGAGTTTTCTTAAACCGTTTTGTTAAAGAGATTGCTTTTAATCACGACTATGACTAACATAACACGCCTGTCCTTACAGGCAACACATTTTTCATACAGAACCGTAAAAACCAATTATTTCGGACCGACGCAGAAGTAGAGAAAGGGAGGAAATTGATAGGAAGTGTTTGAAAATAGTAACCTTCACGGCTATTCGTTTCCACTGCTTTGCATACATACAGAACAACGAAATGGGAGCACGGCGAAAGGTTGCCGTCTCACATCGTTGTACGACACACCCTATATTAGTTTTGTTGAAGTTGTGATCCAGTTATTGGAGTGATTTAATCATTAGGTAAATGTGTATGACGGAGCAAACAGGGGACAATCTACTAGGTTGTATCAGTGCATTGTACTAGACAGAAATCGATGCTACGTATACCAAAATACCTGAAACTGGAAATAATTGTTAAACAGCGGGGTAAATGCTGGTAATGGTTCTCGCGCTAAGCATGGCCTGAAACCTTAACAGAGCTGTAGTAATAATACGAGAAGCTCTGTTTTAGTCTACTATAGTAATAGATCTACGTAACTGGCGGATGGGGGGAACGAACGGAGTAGAATAGTTGGTAGGACAGAGATAACGATTATCAGAACCTGATATAGGCAAGTGAACGAGACACAGCGATCTGTATTATATGCTACAAATTTTCATAGTCTAGATCACTATAAAAAGCCGGTAGTAACTGGATAACGGGTTTCAGTTGATCAAAACCTGACTTCAGATCTTACAAAGACGGAATACTGGCGTAACGGCCGTAAAACTGAGTTATCTCTATCGCCAGAGTTGAAGCGTGATTGTCACACTGTCAACACGTCTTCGTGCTAATTTAATAAAGACACGTTGGCAGTGTGACAAATACGCATACGTCGAAATGAAAATATAGTGCGGTTACGGTAGTCCTTCAGGTGTTCCGTCTTCACTAGATACGAAGACGATCGGTTAACCGAAAGCGGCTATGTAGTTACTGCGGAATTTGTAGTAGTGCGTACAGAATGGAGGCAGTGACAGTACCTATCAGCAGCAAGCAAGCAGCGGTCGACTGGCCGGCCGACGGCGGACGGTCGCTTAAATTGTGGCCGCGTGCGCCGCGTGCCAAATATCGGAATGCGCGCCTCGCCAGTGACACTGAATTTCCCGGAAAATTGTAGCGCGCGTGGGCGTGGGCGGCAGTATAAATAGCGGGCGCGGTGTTGGCTTTCGGCCGCCTTGTTGGGGCTGCTCACTTTTGTTGCGCTATTCTGGGCGCGCAGCCGCCCTGCGCAGCGCCCAATGTATTTATCCCTTCACACCTCACCTCACGCCAATTGACTTGCCAATCTTTATATATAGATGTATTACGTTACGCGTCACGTTTCTAGACGCCGGTTCCCTCAGTCCATTTCGGGCTCCACGCCGACAGTCGGGAGTTTTTTGTTTCCCCGGCACAGATATTTGTGGCGGCAGAGGGCGCGCCAGTCGACATTTTAAGCGCGCTCGACACCTCAGTCCGACCCGAGCAATGCCAGTTTAGACATTAACGCGAGCAATCGTTACCTTACATATGTTACGATGTGCGTAAAATTCCATCGAGGTACAGAGAAGGTAATGAAATTTTTACACTGCGTATTAGATTTATTTCTTTTAAGTTATAAATTATCTCGGGATCACATAAATTGATTTCGAATTCCTTCCCGTATTTTTTTCTACTCAATTTTGTGACAAATTTCTAGCCGAGATTTACATGTCACGCAGGAATTTGCTTATCCGCACTGGATGTATTTATGCGACACACCGTGTCGCCTCTATTAAAGAGCTACCGCGTTTGTTCTCGTGGCAGATAACTTTTTCATACAACGTGTGATTCGTGGCGTATTAACTACTCAGCGTTTGTAGCTCTGTGTAGCATAACGATTAATAAATATGAAAAACAGTCTGTAACAATAGGTCTATTCACGTGAACTATAAGGCATTGATTATAATAGGTGGAAACTATCGAACAATGGCGGCACTTAGAATCTTTTTTCTAGGGCAAGTAGCTATCTTGTACTTGCTGGAGAGCAATAGTCTAGTGAGAAAATCTCTGTAAATTAGCCCAACAACGAGAAATATAATCCCCCACGATTAATAAACGTATTACACCCTCAGATATTCCTCTACAGGCTGAAACCTGAAGGTACTTAATAGTTAAGTGCAACTAAAATATTTCAATTTGTTGGATGTTCTTAGCTTTCGAAACTACATAAACATCTGTGCTTCAATTTCCTTTCAAATGTTCAAATATTTCTAAACCTGTTGGACCAAACTGCTATGGTCATCATTCCCTAGACTTACAAACTACTTATACTAACGTGCACTAAAGACAACACACACAGACACACACACACATACACACACGCACACACACACACACACACACACACACACACACACACACACACACACACGCCTGAGGGAGGATTCGAGCCTCCAGCGGAAATTGATTTCCTTTCTCCCTTTCTTTGCTGTATACATGTCTTATTTTGAACATAACCGCAATTAATTTTAAAACTATTCGTCATCAGCGAGTAAATAGTGCATCAAAATAGTGTCATTGGGTCGGTTGAACTTGTCTCTGATCTGCAGATTAATTTGTGTAGAAGCAAAACAATGTATTTTCGTGGTTTTTGTGCCGTCGTAGGAGCACAATGTTTAACTTTATTTCCTAAGTGGTCTTTCATTTCGAAAACCGTGAAAGTCCCTACATGACTAAAGGCATTGTACAGTACTACCTTTTGGTTTCCTGAAGTGTGAATTACTCGCGTGGAATCGGTGGGGGATAAATGACATCCCATGCATGTTATTGTCATTTGCTGCTACAAGACGGTTTGAGTTCTTCTGCTGACCTATCAGATATCTAATGAACAGTAGTTAACCAATGTGGTGAACGAAATTCTAGTCGACGAACGACAAGAGTGGTAACAGAAGGTGAAAATAGAAAGTCTTCCGATCAACATATACAAAAATGGAACGCGACATCAAATCACCTCTCGCTTTAGGCCAACATAATGATCTCTGAAAGCACAGAGGTGAACACTGTCAACGTAATGAACTTCGGAGTTAACGATGTATTTTATAATACAAGTATGTTATGTCAGCTTAATTAAAACGTTACACATGTCGACAATGAACACATCTCCTTATATGCCAATGAAGAAATATTTAAAAAGATGCTGACAACGTTTTTAAAATATTAATTAACTGACATCGATCATGAATAACTCTGATAATCGGTCTCATTCACTACTTATGATGAAGGACCTAAATTGCTTCTTAATGACTCTATCACATCCACGAGTGATACAAAAGATCCAAGATACTATTGTAAGAGCTCTATGGAAAATATCTCGTATGCTCTCAACTAATCCAAATCGGTTATGTCGCCACGTTATCGAATTTTGGAACAACATTATTGTATTGACAAAAACCGCTTGGAAGTGGGTTAAAATCTGCGGTGTTGTTTTATCAGTATTTCTCTTCCATTAAAACAGCACTCTCCGTTTCGTGTGTAGCTGAATTGTAAATAGTGTGAACGGAACGGACAAATTAATTTATTGGAGTATAATGTTTCCGACTTTTCCGTAACACTGATATTGAGGCACTGGATTATCTCGCGTAGAAAAATTAAATAATGAGTTGATGCTAAGAATGACGTCCAACCCTTGGATCTGTCGGCGGTCCGTGTGCAACAAGTATTATGTTTGCATACTGTTTAACAACTAATACGATCGAATCACTTCATTAGAAAATAAAGTAAAGGTGGCTACAGTCACCGAGATGACACACAAACTGTTTTCCTTCCCCGTGTGTGTGTGTGTGTGTGTGTGTGTGTGTGTGTGAACGCGCGCGCGCGTACGTGCGCCACTAATGGTGATAGCAGTACGCGAAAGGAAAAATCGACACAAATGTTTATAACACTCAAATAACACAATCAGCAGCACTATCCCTTTGCACTGTTGCTTTGTACTTACAGAAAATGTTAAAACATTTTAATGCATGCGACATATAAACAGTGGATAAGTTAGAATTTCCGTTAAGGAAACAACAATTCGTTGGAAAAAAAATGACTGCAATCACATACACATTGCAATAACCTGTCATCTTCACACGGTAACTTAATCAAAAAAAATTATTGTGGGTTAGGTTTGTTAATAACATAACAATACTTTCAACATTGTTAAAGGACTTCTTCCAGCTTCATGTCAAATCACTGGAGTGAAGACGCTTTGTTATCCAAGGTGGCGAGATCTTTTTAAACAGTGCCTGTCTAATGAAGACACTTATGTAAAAGTTGTTATAGATGAAGTGAAAGTTGCAGAATTATTAGTAACACGATGACAATAAAGCAGACTCTACGTGTAGCGTGCGCTAGGAAGTGTGATGTTGCTTGGGGCACACAGCACTCGGATCACGTTGGTAGCACTGGGGTCCGAGTAGAACACTGAATATCCTCCGTCGCTTCCCACTGCAGAGCACACAGACACACACACACACACCAAACAGCAATCACCTGGCAGCACTTGTTACACTTACGTTCGAAAGCTGTTCTGTCGGCAGCGCCTAGTATGCGAGCGCCTATAAAGCTCTGCAACGTGATCCCGGGATAGAACGAGCGCGCTCATTGGCTGGCCGCGCCGACCAATGGCGGGCGTTCTTTTAGGTGGGGGTAAGGGTCTGCCTTTTTTGGCGCAATGGTATAGCCGAGCGCATGTTGGGGGCCCCAGGGACTCCTTCCCAACTGAAAATACCGCCGAGAGAACGAGTTAGTCATACCGAAAGGCATTGTGGCGGAACTGATTGGCCACATCGCTATTGTGTCGCCGCTAGCGGCGGCAGTGAGGCGCCCGGCGTCTCGCTAGCAAGGTTGGAGTGCACACTGTTCTGAGACCAACTTGCTTCGGGGTTGGAACCTACAAATTTTGAGACCAACCCCGTCTTTGCCCTCTCGCATGATGCAGCTAATTTCATAAATATAATATCATTAAAACTTATACCAGTAGATTCTCTTTGATTGAATTCTTGTGACTGCCCGACAGTGACTATTTTCCTCATATAAGTTCTGTTACAGTTACATCTATTTCTGTAATGCTCTTACATAAATTGCGTTATTGCTATCTTACTGACTGTTTCTCTATGTAAGTGAAAATTTGATCAATAGAAGCTGCTAGACGCATCTGCAGTTGTATGTCGAATTCTTAAATTAAAATCGACTTCAAAAAGACATTGTTGTCGGTCAAGCGCTGAAGAAGCGGAGCGTTTATCGTACGATGCTTCGCGCATTGGCCAACAGGTGGCACTGGCTACTTTCTCGGGCGTAAAGCTGTATCCCTGGCGCACCAAATTCAAAATCTCATTCCTATATCACGACAGTCTCACAGATACTGACATCATTTTTCGTTCCTTTTTTTTGTGGTTTATCGAGGTGCTAAAAATTTTTGCGTTCAAAATAAATGTGCTAGAGTTGTCAAAATAGTGGAAAACTTTCTTAAAGTGCGTTTAAAAATTGAGTTTCTGTCTTCCTAAAATAGTCGCTCGTGTATGCTAATCAGCTGTGAACATTGGAATGTATGAATTAACATCCATTAAATTCTGAATATTTAAATGGAAGGCTTCTGGTCACTGAGTACAACTAGTAAGCTTGTAAATAATTAGTAGCCAAAAGCAGGACCAAATTTCAAATTTTGATGTTACATTGTTCCGTGTATCATACAACATATTTTGGGGGAGTAGAAGATAAAAGCAATTCGCGTCTGGTATTATCCTTCTCGCAGACGCAGAGTTCATAGACTTCCTAAGTAAGTCCTATGAAGCTGTGATTTAGTTGACAGAGAGCTCAAATGAATCACACATATAACTTTTTCCATATTAGTGTCAGATTTTCCAGTTTTGTTGCTGTATATAAGTAATAATTATTCGTACACTTATTTATTCCAGTCTTAACTTAGTCCACCTCTCCTTCCCCTTTTCTCTAGCTGTCCCTTTCCTCCTCCCCTCCCTCTGTCCCTCTCCTTCCGCCTGCCTGTCACCATCTCCCCTCTCTCATTCTCCTCCTCTCCCCCTCTCTGTCCGTCTCCTTCCTTCCCTTTCTGTCTGTCTCCTCCTCCACCTACTCCTCTCCCTCCTATGTATGAAAACATACATACATGCGCCAAGTTTCATGATGAATGGTCGAACAGTGTCAAAGTCGCGAGATACCCTCTGCCATGGCAAATTCACTAGTTCACAGATTATAAAAAATCTCCTTCATGAAAATTTACATATATGTGCGGACTTTCATGGTGACCAGTCAAACAATTTGGATGTTTATTGTAACGTACCCTCCACCATGCACCAACGGAGGCTTACGAAAGGAAGCCCATGTATTAATTCTTCATTCCACATGTCATTCAATTCCGACCAGCCGTTTCAACGTGAAAATTAACAAACGTGTTAACCCATTGTAAGATACCCTCCACCACGCACCATACCGTGGCTAACGAAAGGTAGCCCATGTATTAATCAGAGCATAAGCTACTTCTGTTGCAAATTTCATTCATATCCGTCTAGTCATTTCAGCGTGAAGGCGTAAGAAACGAGTTAACTAATTGTAAAGCACCCTCCGCCATGCACTCTACGAACTTAATTTTAGGATACTTACAACCTTCGCGCGAGAGCAAGCAAAGAGTTGACAAAGTTTTATCGCAATCGGATGAACGGTATGACCGTTCATAAAATACGAACAAAAAGACAAACAAACAAACATTAATTTTTATACATTAGATTAAAATACGTAAACAGAGTCTTAAAAAGAACTACAACGTTTTTCTACACCGAGGAAAATGTAACTATGAAGGTGACGTATTTCCACTTGATCCGTGTATTTCTTAGTTACAAAATTAGTCGTGATGGTTGTTGCACTTAAGGCAGTAAAAAGCTGTATCCCTCATTAACTACAACTATTACTCAAGCCATCTCGAACAGTATCACAACATGCAGGTTCGCTGCCATTTTCCTATGTACGGCACATTGCTCGAGTAAAACACTCGAAATTAGCTTTTTAAGCCGAATCTAGCTGTATAACTGAGAGATACACAATCTAAGCATATGAATGTCGCCTTTATCTAACTAATTTATTAGGAAGAAAGTGTTTGTTTTAACTCGACATTTATTTGAAAAACATCTTACTATACTGAAGCTGGAAGCATTTTCTTTAATACACAATTGTATTAGCCCATCACTAAGAAAGAATGAGATGTTAGAGTTTTAGGCATCTATGAATTATAAAGTTCGTTACCTCCACGAAAATTGTACAGCTGATAGTCCAGAATAGAGCTTAGACATCTAATTTGGTGATATTATTAAGAGATATTCCAGACCAAGATAGATCAGAATCTTTAAAGTTGTTTGTAACCACAGAAGTTAGGTCCCTTAGATTTACAAACCTTTGAACATTTTTCAAGTCGTAAAAATAACAAAACGTGTAAATAGCAGGTCAGGAAACGCTGTATAATTTCTTACTGGCTTATCGCGAACTGTACCAGAGTTTCTTATTGAGAGGTATTGACGGATCATTCCACAACAATAACGCGCCTCCAAACATCGACAGAACCTTTATACTCTATATTAGTATGTAAGCTCTAAAGGTTGTACGTTGTAAAATTTTCGTCATTCGTCATATACATCAGCTGTAAATGATAGTGTGATAATTTCGAGCTTTTTATCTCTAATTTAACACGGTAAATTTGCAATGGGCAAGGTTATAGAGCATTTCCAAGTAAAGAAAATCTCTCTAAGCCTTTTCATTATCAAACTTGTATGTATGTACCTATCGTCTGCTACAATTAGATAGGACCAGTTCTGAATCCAAGCTATTTTGAGGCACTTTCAGCTGTGGTATAGCTAATGTTCACAGGCCGCGAACAACTCATCATTTTCAAAGATATTTCGCCGGCCGCGGTGGCCGAGGGGACTGAGGCGCTTCAGTCACGATCGGCACGGCCACTACGGTCGGGGGTTCGAATCCCCCCTCGGGCATGGATATTTGTACCGTTCTTAGTTGTAGGTAGTTCATAAGTAGTTTGTATGTTTAGGGACTGATGACCCCGTAGTTAAGTCCCTTAAGCTTAACAAACATTTGAACATTTGAAAGATATTACAGAACTCTTTTGTGAGCTACCAGTTGACAGTAGGACGCTGGAACCTGAAAGTTCTGAAGCAATACAACTTGAAACGATATTGACATCGAGATGAACACTGTTCAGCAAAGAGGGGAGCGAAGCAGATCAAAATTAGGCGCCGATATTTTAAAGCGTAGTGGTTTATAAGGTAACGTGCTTCCACTGACGTTGTTCGCAATAAGAAATGATTTACACTCAAAAATTTTAAAGGAATAACCGACGATTTAATTATGGAAATAACGAAAACATTAAGTGATGAAACAGGGATTCTGAGGGTACAGTCTGTCGTATGTCTTATGATTGCGGCCACCTGTGAGAGAACTGATAAGTATCGAGTGCAATGTTGTCTTGAAATAGCTAGAGTTCGCAGATTTTTCGCTTGAAACCTAGAAGATACTCACATGGAAGAAGGAAGATAAGTCACTCAAAGAAGAAGAGGCCCGTACAAAGACGGCTTCCATTGTCGCAACTCTACATGCATTTATTTGCATGTTAAATTGTTTGCATTGGATTTTTAACAACTATTCCATTTCTTTACTAAAAGACTTTGCGTATATAGCTCACCTTACCTTGTAAGTGTTGCCTGCAATGAGATTGGAGAATGGTTTCATAGCTTCCACCGGTGCATATGACGATAAAAGTGATTTAGACGAAGAAATATCTTAAATGAAGGAGAACGGTCCTAGCTATAACAGAATGGGTGTAACATTTCGTAATTTACACATGTACAATATATCGCCGTTTTTCTGGTGCAGCTAGAGCTCATAGAAAGAAAAGTTACAGTTGCGAGTGAGTGAACCGGCATGTATTCTTCAGTACCCGGTGCAAGCAACTTTGACGGCTTATGTGTAGGTAATTTATGTCAGCGTCTGTATTGCGTGTGTCTGGTGCCATGGCGTGTTTGTGTTGTTTATGATGATAAGAGAAAGAGAGGATGGACGCCGATGACGAAACATTACTCGCCTCGGAAGCGCCAAGCAAGTGTGAGAGCGGCTGAGCAGCCATCAAGGCGTGTAGCACACGTTATTACGCCCTTCCCTTTGCTGCGACTGCAAGTAGCCTAATATCAAACCCGGAAATCTGACCCAATGGTCGAAATTTAGTTAGCAGTCGATCCCAAAGGAATTTTTTCCGCTCTTTTCATTGGTGAAGTCAGTTTTTTCAAGAAATTGATGTAAATGTGATAAATCACACGTTAAATGTGACCGTTGACGTCAAAAGCGGACACCTACATAAGAGCTAGATATCAAATTCGGACACTTGTTCAATGAATCATTGTGCACCAATGGGAACACAGTATATGACCACGTGACCTCGAAAATCAGACATGGCGACAGCGTGTGCCGAGTACTAAGACGTATTAGCCCGTACTTAAGTTTTTCAGTAATTTTTTATAGTGTTATTATTAATAATCATCATAAAGCGAGTGAAATGAAACATAATGTATCACCAGCATCCGAAGGAAAAGCTAGGAAGCGGTTGAGACAACCTGAAAAGTGGAAAATACACACTGAAAAGAAACGAAGGTAAGATTAGCTTGTAAACTACACTGTTCTATTGTAAGATGTGTTGTACGAAATTATCACTTGGTGGAAAGAAGTTCGATGTCAGAAATAACGTAAGGATGTTTAAGGAAAAATCTGGCGACAGTTTCAACAGACCTTTTGCTAATAATTTTAGAGATGCAGAACCGTAACATTTCATTTTGTATATAAAATTAAAAAGATTATTATGATCATTGTAGTTCCTCATTTTTACAATATGCAATGGAGTTCAGAATTTAATATTTTCCACTTTGTGTGGATATACCTATAATTTCCCAGATTATACACCTGTAAAAGATTCTCGTCAGCTTTAAGCTAATCTCTGTGTATCAAAAACGGACATCTGAAAGCGTGTTGACATCAAAAGCGGACACCTACACGGTTTGGTTTCAAAGATGGACATCTGTATTTTCAAACACAATTTGAAGGTGCTTGAGTAATCTAATTGATATTAGCCACTTCCAGGTATTAATTCTCGAGTATTAAAGTTGATAATGCTCAAATCAGGATATAAATATATTAGCTCTACGTTTCGCAATAAAACATTACGTTTATTTCAATTTCTGGCAAACGACAGATATCCGTCTTTGATGATAGGCTACTCAATTTTTTATAATCTTTTCGTCGCCAGGATTTTAACCACCTTCCTGGGAATCGAAAGCTATCGCGTATGCTGCAGTTAGCGATCTCGGATACAGTACTGGATAACCTATTATTTGTCTCTGAAATCACTTTAATGACAAAGGTACGATATAATATGAACGCCCCTGTTATTTATAATCTTTTGCCGCATATCCGCAAGGCGTCTATTTCTGTTGATGTCTGATATTAACCGCCATATTGTATGGATAATGCCATCGCTGGCGTTGCACCGGATCCCCGGCAGTGTTTCTTTGGCAGAGGTGATAATCACAGGGTCACATGCCGTGTGAATATTCCAGAATCTGCTATGCCAACGGCGCAAGAGTCGTAGGGTGTGGCATCGCCCGAGCGCAGCCGACATTTCTGCTGGGCAGTGGCAATGCCACCTAGACGCAAGGCCTGTCATAACACAAGCAAACTATTTGTCTTGTGTAGCGTTGTGCTGAGTTTGGGAATACGTACACGTGGCACACTGTGTTTCATAATGTTTTTGACGTTATTTATGTGATTAACAGACAAATTTGTTTTGGTATAAGAGATTTATGAACTATTAGTAAGATATCTTACCGATATTGGAATCGGACGCTTCATATTAAACATTTTGTCTCATACCAGCAAAATTCTGCACGGACACTAAATAAAGAAAAGTGTGAAGTAATACACATGACCATTAAAAGAAAACCGCTGAACTTTAATTACGCGATAAATCAGTCAAACCTTAAGGTCGTAGATTCTACCAAATACCTAGGAGTTAATATTTCGAACAACTTAGACTGGAGAGAACACACAGAAAATATTGTGGGGAAGGCGAACCAAAGGTTACGTTTTATTGGCAGAACGCTTCGAATATGCAACAGCTCCACCAAAGAGACTGCTTACATCACACTTGTGCGTCCTCTTCTGGAGTACTGTTGCCCATTGTGGGACCCTCACCAGGTGGGACTGACGAAAGATATTGAGAAGGTTCAGAGACGGGCAGCTCGTTTTGTTTTATCACGTTACAGGGGGAAAAGCGCCACGGAAATGTTTCACGATTTGAGGTGGAAATCGTTCAAAGAAAGACGTTATTCATTGCGGCGTGATCTGTTTGCGAAGTTTCAATCACCGACTTTTAGTTCTGAATGTGAAAATATTTTGCTAGCACCCACCTACTTAGGGAGACATGACCATCACAATAGAATACGAGAAATCAGATCGAAAACGGAACGATTTAGGTGTTCTTTCTTCCCGCGCGCTATTAGATAATGGAACGGTAGAGAAAAGTTATGAAAGTGGTTAATGAACCCTCTGCCAGGCACTTGAATGTGATTTGCAGAGTATCAATGTAGATGTAGATGTAGAATCACATAGATAACACGATAAACAGTCTTTTTTGTTATTTTTATTTATTTATTTTTGTTCTATGGGTAGTTATCTTCGTTGCGGACGCTGATCGTTTTTGTTCGGTGTGTTGTTGGCTCAGCTTTTTTATTACAGAGGGCGTTCAGCCGTCTGACCGGGCGAGCTGAGCCACGGCGCCCGGCCTCGGCCACCGCGGCCGGCGAAGTAAAAAAAAAAATAACAACGAAGTTATACGTTGACTGCTTGAAGCATCACGTATCGCAAGGTCTTAGTTGCTATACTGTCACCATAGAAAAGTAACGTTTATGTGGCTGTACATGTCTTACGTGAGCTTTCTGAAGCGCTCATCGGAAGTAGATAGTCATCGAAACGTTGACATACATATTGTGCTCTGACAAACTGTGCTGACTATGGGTGTCAAAAATACTGACAAATGATCACAAACTAAACCGAGTGATGTGGCACCATTATTATCACACGTCATCAAGACGGGAAGCTCCCCGCAGTGGCTAGCGGTGACATTTGAGCAGCTAGGCACAGATCTGTGGAATGGTGGAGATGATTGAGAGAGCCCGGCGCGCCAGTCACAGTCCGCACGGCCACTACGGTCGGGGGTTCGAATCCCCCCTCGGACATGGATGTTTGTGCCGTCCTTAGTATTAGCTAGTTCATAAGTAGTTTGTAAGTTTAGGGACTGATGACCCCGTTGTTAAGTCCCATAAGCTCTTACAAACATTTGAACAGTTTTTTTAGAGAGCCCGGTGCACTCTTATACGATAACTGTGTGAAAAACTGACTCGTAGTCAGATTGAGAAAATTAATGGACATAGTTAATGACAGAGGGTAAAAGTAACTTAAGGTATGTACTAAACATATATTGTATTGATATGAAAATATCGCAAAAATTGTCAGTAACCTGGACTATTAGTTCGTAGATATACCTCGCACTGACATCATCTAACAACAACAAAATTTCAGAGTTGAATAGAGACGAACATTGATAAATGTACCATTCCTTCATAGTGTGGTCCTTTGGCAGCTGTAGTCCTCCAATATTAGTGGAAGCTGTGCGCGCACAAATAATGTTGTATTCCACTCGTATGTTCTCTTTAATACAAGTAATCGAGCGAGAGTGACTCATTTTAAGTGCAGGAGAAATGTCTAGCGCCTGACGTCTGGACCGGTAAGGGGGAACATACATATTAGCCATTTAACCAGAAAATGTTTGCAAGAGATATTAAAAAACACCAGAAATTAATGTTTCTGTTCAAATTGTGGTTGTGGTGCACTTCTCACGTCAGTAACTGTTAGTATCTGTCGAGGATACGTTAATTCAAACCACAGTATATTGGGAAAATGTAACACACTCAAAAAGGGTACACAGTGGCATAATAGGTGCCTACTGTGGCTCCTAGTCTCACTAACGGATTTTTTTATCATTGAGACTCGAGTTCAGGCTTTAATTACAAGCCAATATATAGGCATATAACAAAATGAGTTATACCAATATTTTTGTTGTTTCTTTCTGCGAGAGAATGTATGGAGAAATTTGGTTTCAAAGATCAATATAAACTGATTTTAGTAAGGATTACGCGGTTTTGGGCGTCTACGGTAGGAACTGTTAACTTCAAAACTCTATAGCACGAAAAGTATTCATCCGATGTTAATGAAATTTTTATAGGATGTTGGGACGTATATTGGCAGTGTTGTAGAGTTTTTCGGTTAGCAAAAAGAAAGTTCCTATGATAATTCTATAGTAACTTTTTCAGCTGCGGATAAACATATAAAGAATAGGACGGATTGGTTTTGAAGGTCAAACATGGCTACTCTGGTGTGCTCAGGTTGATTGGAGGGCAGTGGCAGTCTGGTTTTTTCAGTGAAGAAAGTCTATTCCACTTAGACACAACATAACCAGCTAGCTGCATGACAGCCGGTGGCTCACTTTCGGCACGCGACGCGTTATTGTGTGGAAGCAATGAGGCGTTGCTAGTGGCTGCACACACACATCTCTCCTAATTCCGGGGAGGGCGGCGGAAAGGTTTGACCACTCGTACCATCACATCTCTGATGGTGTTCGGATCTGGCGAGTTGGTGCGCCAGCACGTTAAGTGCAGTTTGCTACTGTGGTCCTGGAATCACCCCATCATATTCCCCACTTTGTGAAATGGCGAATTATATTGTTAAAATGGCACTGCCATTGGGAAACAGGACCGCCAAAATGGTTGTAAGTGGTCAGCAACCGGTGTACGATACTTGTTGGCTGTCACGGTGCCTTGCACAAGCTTAACTGTGCACCCATGGATGCTCTCGTGAATGTTCCATACACCAGTGCTGATCCACTGCACAGGTGTCGAGGCCCTGCTCTCGCACCCTCCCATCAGATCACTGCCACTGCTAGTTGCCGATGGTGCGGTGTTAACATTGGCACATGCTGGGTCGTCGGTTGCGGGTGTCCATCATTAGCAGTGCTCGGTCCACTGTGTCTTCAGTCTGCTAGCATTAAAGTTTGACGTTAGTTCGCAGGCTTTACCAGTTTTCCAGCCTAAAACGTGAGGCGTGGTTGCCCAACCACTAGACGTGGTTTCCCCACTGCCACTGACCACAGCACTCCTCCAACAGCCTGCAAGTCGAGCAGTATCCGAAATGCTCGTGCCGGGACTCCGGGCTCGGATAGATAGCGCGTCTTCTTCATTCTACAGACGAACAGCACATTCATTTATATTCGATGCACTGTTCGCGTGTGTGACGAGCGATAATTCCTCGTCAGGTGACGCTGCCGTCTTCTGGAGGGCTTTATGTCGATAACAGATAAGTGTTTGATCAGTGCATATATTGCATACACCTGCTGAACCTCCATTGCTGGAGTACCACATAATTTCTTATCGCAAGCTTCATGGTAGGGAGTGGGACATGAGTTACATATGGTGTCTGTGCGGGGTAAAGTAACCAATTGCAAAGGCTGTCATCCCAGTGCTTGCACGGAAAGGAAATTAGATTTTTCATCAGGACAACATACGTGTATTGTGGCTGCGCGGAAGTAGCCGAGCGGACTGGAGCGCCACGTAGCGGATCGCGCGGCCTCCCGCGTTGGAGGTTCGAATCCTCCCTCGGGCATAGATGTTTGTGTCGTCCTCTAGTATAAGTTAGTTCATACGTAGTTTGTAAGTTTAGGGACTGATGACCCCGCAGTTAAGTGCCATAAGCTTTACAAACATTTGAACATTCGTGTATTATGGCGCAACGCACACTTGCCCTGGCTAGGAAGATGGTCCCATTTCTCACCAACTGAACACGTAACACGTGTTGGAGACAATGAAGCGGGGACTTACTCCTTCTCCAGAGCCTGCAAGAGCAATTGTCGATTTGCAGAAAAAGCCTGAACATACTTGGGGAAGTCTCTTACGGGATGCCATGTGACACATATATTATCGTTTCCATGCTAGAAAACTTACGTGGGTTACCGTATGTGTTTTGTTGAACACTTACCTCCAACCTTACTTGCCAATAAAATGACCTTGTTCTTGAGGTAGTTGCATAGAAACATACCTCGTTGTTCAGTAAAATAAATAAATAAATATTACTAGGGCATAGAAGGAAGGAAGACAGGTACATTAGGATTTAGCGTACTGTCGAGAGGGCGCACAAGGCGAATGACATTTTTATTTTGGAAGCATGTAGTCGTGTATTAATGACTAATCATGCTTCAGCAACTATGACAAAATCAGTGCAAGCCGCTATACTTTGAATCACTCTAACTTTGAGTATAAATTGTAGTAAGTGAAGGTATCACGAGGCCGGCCGCGGTGGCCGAGGGGACTGAGGCGCTCCAGTCACGGTCTGCACGGCCACTACGGTCGGGGGTTCGAATCCCCCCTCGGGCATGGATATTTGTGCCGTCCTTAGGATAAGCTAGTTGATAAGTAGTTTGTAAGTTTAGGGACTGATGACCCCGTAGTTGAGTCCCATAAGCTTTACAAACATTTTTTTTTTTTGTATCACGAGTAGTGAGGCAGGAGTCAATACAGGTACAGGGCTGAGTACACTTGCGTGGGAAAGTTTGCAGCAAAGATGGAATTTTTACGACACAAATCGTTATTCAACTCATTAGTGAATATTTATCTATGGGTTGGGACTCAAATTTGGTTAATGCAAAGGATGGATATGAAGAAAAGAAGAAGGTTGGGGAGTAACGTCCCGTTGATAGCGTGGTTATTAGAGAAGGAGCACAAGAAGGGATTGTTTTTGTCAAGGCAGGGGCAGGAAATCGATTGTGCCCTTTAAAAGGAACCATCCTGTTACATCCTGGAATGATTTAGGGAAATCACAGAAAGGCAAAATCAGGATGGCCGGAGGCGGATTAGAACCGCCGTCCTCCCGAATGCGAGTCCAGTGTTCATAGCCAGCGCGCTCACTGGGTAGAAATGATAGACATCCAGCGCTCTGCTCGTACATTTATTTCGTGGTTAATTTATCTTCTACAACAAGAAAGTACACACAGGAAAAATGGGAAGTAAACAGGCATGTAATAAAATTAATTCGGTATCTCTCTTCCTTTTTTGTCATTTATCTGATTGAGGAATCTATCGTATGCATACAAACTTTTTGAGAAATATTAAATATGCAAAACTTATACTTTTTTCTCGGTGTTGGTTCAGATTGTGCGTCAAAACATATACTACTCGAAGAGCATAAAAAATATTGTAGTGATAATTACTACGAAGGTATTAGACATTTCTTGCGTTAATCGTACTTTTAGTACCCTTATTTTCACTTTGTCAACTAAACACCTTCAGAAAGGCTGCGCAGACCAAGTTTTAGCCGCGGTGGAGTAGCCGAGCGGTCTAAAGCGTCTCGCTGCGGAGCGCGCGGTTGCTCGCCGTGGAGGTTCGAGTCCTCCCTGGGGCATGGGTGTCTGTGTGTTGTCCTTAGGTTAGTTTACCTAGGATTAAGTAGTTTGTAAGCTACGGACTGATGACCACGCAGTTTGGTCCAATAGATTTACAAATACAAATACCAAGTTTTATCATCTGTTAAATCAATGTTCCTAAATGTAAGAACGACGAGACGAGTAACCAAGAATAAGAGTTTGTCACGTTGAACTGTTAATAAAACAGAACATAGACAGTTTGATTAGGAAACGCATTTAGATGTGTGTGTTGCATATAACCCGACAGCCAGAGTGAACCTTGGGCGTGGTGCCCAGCTGTCGCTAGTCACCTGACAAACGACTCCCAGTATTGGTTTGTCAACTATTATTACTCTCTAATATGAGTCTAATTGTTATATGGTGCAGGGTAATCGGTGCTTATAATTTTATGATGTATTACTCATTTAGTATAGTAATAGGGAAAATCGGGTAAGATGACGACATTAACGTTTATTATATTTTTTCTGGCTCTTACGTTGAAATCAGATATTTTATTTATGGAAAAAACGATTGATTAATGTATTTCCTTTGTAATAAAGCTCTTAAACGTTTCGTAAGACTGAAGATTTTTTAGCTAGACGTGTTTTTTGTTAGTGAAAAAAATGTTCAAATGTTTGTAAATCTTATGGGACTTAACCACGGGGTCATCAGTCCCTAAACTTACAAACTACTTATGAACTACTTGTGAACTAGGACGGCACAAATATCCATGCCCGAGGGGGGATTCGAACCCCCGACCGTAGTGGCCGTGCAGACCGTGACTGAAGCGCTTCAGTCCCCTCGGCCACCGCGGCCGGCTTTTTGTTAGTGGCAGTACCATTCGTCGACTCTCCCTACAGGTAGGGTAAGATGACGAAATGAATATTTTATTTAGAAAACAAGACTTTTATTGATGCTTCTCTACTTATCAAAAGAGACACAGACATAACATTTCTCCTTTGCATTCCTGTAATTTAAGCCCGTACACTGAGCAAAGCCTACTTCATCGACATGGTTTTTTATTTTTTATTTATTTATTTTTTTTTTTTTTTTTTTTTATATATAGTGACCTAAAGTAGCTTCATGGAGGTTGAAGTTCCTAGCGGCGCCTTTAAGAAGCTTATCATTCCTTACACGCTGCATTGCCTCTTTCAGTGATTCCTTGCTCCCTTTCTGTCACCCTGTCTTCCTTATGAACTTCATAATTCGTCTTCTTAACCGCAGTCGACATTTTGGATTCGGACTTATACATGCACAGTCTTACACAATAAATTCATTAAACCGTTATTAAAACTTCAGGAAATCCACACCGTTTAAGATGAATCAACTGATATTCATTAATACAAAAATATTACTTGCATGAAATTTATTTAAACCGCAGGAAAAATTGTTACAAAAACAGCACTTACTTCCTAACCTCTGTTTTCAACAAACCAAAATGAACGAGCAGTTCTATTTCAAGAGACACGACTGCAGAGCACGCTAAGGAAACGGCACTATAGTGCACGTTAAACAATCTGTAGATTTATCGGAGAAATTCAGAATTCGTCATCTTTGACTCCTCGTCAAATTGTCCGACCTTCCCCTACGGCCGGCCGCGGTGGCCGAGGTGACGCCGGGCGCCGTGGCTCAGCGCGCCCGGTCAGGGGGCTGAACGCCCTCTGTAATAAAAAAGCTGAGCCAACCATTCACCGAACAACCACGAACAAACTAAACGAACGACCGCGACCCATAGATCTACCAGAAGAGCGCAAAAAAAAAAAAAAAAAAAAAAAAAAAAAAAAGGTGACTGAGGCGCTCCAGTCACGGTCAGCACGGTCACTACGGTCGGGGGTTCGAATCCCCCCTCGGGCATGGATATTTGTGCTGTCCTAGTTCGTAAGTAGTTAATAAGTAGTTTGTAAGTTTAGGGACTGATGACCCCGTAGTTAAGTCCCATAAGCTTAACAAACATTTGAACATTTTTTTCTTCCCCTACGAGTAAGCAGAATGAAGATAGACCAGGAAATAACGAGAACTGTAGCTGCATTAATTCTAACGCTTTACCTGTTACCTCATAATTTTTGCTAGAATATTTTTTGCTGTACGAGCAACAAAGTGTTTCTTCAACTAAATAAAAATGACTTCTCACAAAATATTTAGACTTTCATCATAGTGTTGAATGAAGCCTGAGAAAATAGATTTATCCTACAACGGAATTTGGAGATTTCTAGAGCCAATATTAATACCTGAAAAATGGGTGTAATTGTTCTTCAATCATGCAAGTATATATAGCTATGGACAATGAATAAAGTTTTCATAATTTGTGGACTGACAGACAAAACATTTGTACAATAATGTTACGTAAAAACGTTTTATGATATTCATGGACATTATCTTCATAACTTTTACGACTATTTATGTCTGACAAGCTGCAACATAGATGCGAATATTGAAGTACCGCAGCTGATGTCAATATGCATGAGAAGATATTTCAGCATTTAAGAGCAATTGTTCTAGTTCAGGAAGCTGAATTGAACTTCTTAAGAAAATAAATAAATAAATAACTAGTATTATATCATTTAACTTGTACTGACTTTGATTTTAGAAGTTACATATATTTTGTACCAGTAATTAATGTATGGTTGTATTTGAATGTAGTATTTAGAAAATGAATTTTACCACTTAGAAGAAAATGCTTTCTCAGATGGTAAAACATTAGCGTAAATGAACAAGACACGTAGCCTATTGTATAAGAATCTCATTGGCTTGTCTAGTTCAAGTTAAAGAGGTTATGTAAATCGGCGGAATATGCGCTTTCCACTTCAATCTTATATGTTTGTGAAGATGTTGGGACCACTAACTTGCAAGGCAGCAATATTTCATGCATGAAACGTGTCATTGCGAGAAGCAAAAGTGAAGTAGACTTAAAAAGTTTAGATACAATTTAACAGTCTAATGCCTTGTAAAAAGTCAGACAAATGCTAGCGCTATGTTTATCGATTTCTAATAATAGAATTTGGGACTAGGAAGTAGGTAGATGGACTAGTTAAACAGTGTCTTTCGTTCTGAGCACGTCTCGCTCGCTATTTTTGCTTTTTCTTCTTTGGCGCTCCTTATCCAGAGGAGCCAAGAGATTCCACTTGATGGACGCGCTGGTAAAAAAACTCGAGCACGTTGCGTGGCAGTATATATTTGGACTAGTAATCTGAACAGTTGTAGAGAACAGTTAGCCGGCGCTGTGATTTGAGACGTGCGGACAGAGGTAGACAGCCTTACTGCATTTCGGCTGTAGACGTATTTACCTAAGTTATATTTGGCCACTGACGGGCCAGGAAGCCGAGAACGACGCACTTACAGTTCGCCTCATCTGGAAGGTTACGGAAAACGACTGCATCTCCAGAGGAATTAGAATTAAGAATTTACGTTTCTCTTTCGTCATCCGAGTTTCGCGGGCGAAGAGAAGTTTGTCTTAACCGGTACGAACTGATTCTCTAGATAGAAATAAAAATAAAATCACTAGATGTGTAGACAGGCAAGCCGTTACAGTAAAAGTCACTGAACAACTTCGAGGAATCGCTGTAATAATTAAAAGGGCCATGACACAAGGCAGCTTTAAAATCTGTGAGTGCCTAGCCTCTCTGCGAAACGTAGCACTATACGATACAATAGACTCGATGTAGACAAATCGTATAAGCGTTTGTGTTTCAGTCTCAGTGAAAGCACACGTCATTCAAATGAGTAGTGCTCACTTCCTCACACATTTCTGAATGTAATACTTCCATGAGAGCTTTTACCTACTTTCATTTACACGAATTTAAAATGTTAATCGTTATTGATTAGCTGTTCATCTATCTACATCTACATAGATACTCTGCAAATCACATTAAAGTGCCTGGCAGAGGGTTCATTAACCACTTTCATAACTTTTCTCTACCGTTCCATTCTCTAATAGCGCGCGGGAAGAAATAACACCTAAATCGTTCCGTTTTCGATCTGATTTCTCTTATTTTATTGGGATGGTCATGTCTCCCTAAGTAGGTGGGTGCTAGCAAAATATTTTCACATTCAGAACTAAAGTCTGTGATTGAAACTTCGCAAACAGATCACGCCGCAATGAATAACGTCTTTCTTTTAATGATTTCCACCCCAATTCTTGCAACATTTCCGTGACGCTTCCCCCCCGTAACGTGATAAAACAAAACGAGCTGCCCTTCTCTGAACCTTCTCAAAGTCTTCCGTCAGTCCCACCTGGTTAGGGTCCCACAAAGGGCAACAGTACTCCAGGAGAGGACTGTTCTTTCTGGTTAAGTAACTGTGAAGTGTTGGCCGTGTTAAAATTAAACAACAAAATGTCTTTGGATAAATCATATAAGACAAGGGTAGTTCCACACTGATTTATACTTTTTTCGCGTCATTTGACTGGCCCGTCATTACAGTTGCAAGTGTGTGCGCATTGGCATAACCGCAGAGGCTGGGCAATCAGTTGAATCATAATATCTGCACAGAGCAATCTATTTTCCTGACTGCTGTCTTTACTTGACTGGAAAACATGGAGTGTGATGACCAAGGACAGCGCTGTACGGCGTGGTTTCTAATGAAGGAGGCTGCCACTGTAATGATAGCGGCGGTTCTTCCAAGAAGATAATGCTCGTCCCATACTGCCAGAGCCACCGTATCGCTCCCTGCTGATTACTACCGCTTCTGGCCTATGAAGAAACGCCTGCGAGAAACTGTTCAGTATGACAGCTTCTTAAAATGTGCCTCGAGAAGGGCAACGGAAGTATCCGAGCCAAGTCAATAGAATGCGGTGAGTATGGTAGTATCTGGAACACCATTTCAGCGATGCTAACCGTGCTACCTCTGCCACGCTACTGGTGCTTATATATTCCATTTGATATGTAATGCTACTACAACTTTTCAAATTTCCACATTCCATTTTCCCTCGATAAAAATTTGTAGTTTAATACACCTAGATAAAAATTAATAGAAACAGTTAGATTGCTGAGGTGCCTCTTATTCATGCTTTATCTAGGAAGATAAGGACGAAGAAATAACTGCAAGTGTTCAAAAGGGGAAGACCGCTTCCCCAGTTTCCTTACCCTGCCTTACCAATTAATTTGATAACAATTAAGTTCAGATTAATTTTAAGTTTACTGAAAGAAGGAAGATTGAGCGTTAACGTCTCGCCGCTGAGGACATTGCAGGTGGACAAGATGATACGCTGGTATTGGCCCACTTTAGGTTACGGTAGGAACACTTAAAGTGGGCCTTTGCGATCGTCTTTTGACAGCTCGAAAGTTAAATGAAAATAACGGCTTAACCATTCATCTGATACGAAAATTGAATAACCGAATTTGTAGAGGAGAAAATTCTCTACAAATTTGCTCTATTATGCTTTTTTCATATCTCGTATCGTGTCAGAGATATTTGCAAAAATAACGGCGATTTTGGGATGTCTGTATGTCTGTTCGTAACGTATTCCCACTTTTTAAGACGAACCGTTCAACCGATCAGACATAATTGTAGGCCGTCAGAGACCAGAACCTCCCTTTTTCAATTTTTTCGGACAATAAATACGGTAGTAATACCAAAGAAAGCCGTTTGTAATATAATTGTAATTTCAAATGAACCGTTCGTCTGACACGAAAATTAAATAACCCAATTTGTAGAGGGGAAAATTCTCTACAACTTCGCTATATTATGTTTTTTTCATATCTTGCATTGTTGCATAGATATTTGCAAAAATAACGGCGATTTGACGATATCTGTCTGTCTGTAACGTGTTCCCACTTTTTAGGTCGAACCGTTCAACCGATCGGCAACAAATTTTACAGACATAATTGTTGGCTACCAGAGACCAGAAGCTCGCTTTTTCAAATATTTCGGACAAGAAATACGTTACTCATACACAAAAAAAAAAAAAAAAAAAAAAAAAAAAGCGATTTGTAATGAAATTTTAATTGCAACCAAACAGTTCATCTGACGCGAAAATTGAATACCCGAATTCGTAGAGGACTAAATTCTCTACAACTTTGTTCCCTTATATTTTTTTCATATCTCGTATCGTTTGAGAGATATTTGCAAAAATAACGGAGATTTGACACCCTCCATTGAATTAAAGAAAACCAGCCGTTCCGAGATGTCACGTGGCATTCCTAGCCCAGAACTTTCTCTGTCATACGCCATCTTGCGTTGCGTATTTGATAATTTTCTTATTGTAACTTACACATTGTTATTTCAAAGCAATGGCGCACTGAAGAATTAACCAAAACACATCGTTCTTCGTACGATAAGTGATAATCTACTGTTTAAAAATGCCTTATTAGCATCAGTTAACAACGGCCATGAGTAGTACGAGATTAAAGAAGGGAAGTCGTAACTGTTAGCCGTAGCGTAGTGCGCAATGCGCTGGACTGTGATGCTGATGGACGATTTTAACGTAGATGGTATTACCTGTCCTGTAGTTGGGATATGACTTCGTTCATGTTACACTGTTGTGCGCTAAAATAAAGAGCAAATGTTCTATTTCAAACCGTGATTACGTTTTCTTTTACAGCTAAATGACAAACGGAATAAGTGTGGTAATACTGAATTCCACATAACTCTAGTACTCAATATATATACAATGTTGGTACTATCAATACGTCATTTACAACAGTCATTGTAACAGTATCTCCCCAGTTTATGTACATGTCTTAAAGAAGTCTATGTTTACAATTCGTTGCTATGTAAGTCATGGCATGTTCTCGAAACAGAACAAATGCGCTTTTCAGAGAAAGTGCTATTATCTTTTCTTCAGTGAAATCGATGCTTTACGGTCGTTTGTTCATATTTGTTTTGGGTTGTTCGTTGAGAATTTTACTCAGTTTTTTACTGGCGTTGAACCAACACCGTCTGAAGAGAAGGCCTGTGCACTGCCGTGCCACGTCACGTCACGCAGAGAAGCTCGCGATGGCGTAGCTTACTGGCTGGATGATGGCGCACAGCCCACCACCTCACAGCGGCCAGCCAGTGAGCTACGCGATCGCAACCTACTATGTGTGATGTGACGTGGCACGGCAGTGCACAGGCCTTCTCTTCAGATGGTGTTAGTTGTCGTGTCTTTCGTTTTCTCTCTTTTGATTGGTTCGTCGGTTTGAATGGGTACTTTGTGAGCGTTGGTTTGTTTTGTCCTATTTTGATCGTTTCGAATAACTCAGTTCTCTCGTTACAGAGGGCGTCGAGCCACCATGCCGGCAACCCTCTGACCGAGCGCACCGAGCAACCGCGCCCTAGCAAGTTCCAAACCACCGTGTAACATGTTCGTACATCACATACTAATTCCTGGCCTATTACGCTATGGCAAACAGTTGCGAGAGTAATCCGTGATTCTCGAACTATCGATGACACTTGTTAACTAACTAACCAACATTAGATTATATATTATTGTCCTAAGAACGACGTTTTTTTGATAATTTTCAGTGCGCCTTTGCTTTGAAATGACAACGCTTGAGTTATAATAACAAAATCATCAAGTAGAGAAAGCAAGATGGCATACGCAAAAGAGATTTTGGGGCGAGGGATGTCACGTGACTGATTTACGAACGCCAAATGTATCCAGGCTATTGTCACTCGTCCGAACGCCAAATGTACGCTACGTTCGTTCCAGCCTATAGTCATTCGTAACCAGTAAAGGCAAATAACTACCAAGGGAAGACAGGTGATAATATTTTAACGGAAAATGTAATGAAAATGTGGGAGAGATATTAAAATGATAGTTCAAAAAGTTAAGAGTTCAAGAAAGACTGTGTTTGTCAAAGCTAAACTCAAACACCATATAATTTTGGATGTTTCTTAAAATACGGTCAGAAAGAATATTACGTGTTGGGTGCATAGATATTACCACAATAGTAGAGTCGTAATCTTATCACCATAATTTTTTATTATTTAGATTATTATTTTGGTCCAAAATGTTTGCAAAAACTTATAAAACCACAAATCTAAAGTGGGCCGTAAAACACGTCAGTGCGATTTTTTTTAAAAGCAGACGTTCTAATTTCTTAACCAGTACTGACGTAGCGAGGGAGGTAACACACTGGACTCGCATTCGGGAGGTTGGTGGATCAAATCCACTGAAAGTTTGCCCCAGGTCCGACTAAAACTTTAGATTTGGCAAATACCAGAAATCGTCATAATTGAGCTTTTTGTAAAGACCATGGATGTACGTCGGCATATTGCGCTATACAAATGTGAGTTCATTGAATACCTCTCCTGTCAGTCTGCGTGCTAAAACCCTTTGGTTGATAAAAACTGTTACTCATCAGTAATTTGTTTGTTAACCGTACAACGATCTCAGTGCCGTGTTTGAGCAATCCAACAGCATAACAGAAACAACATATAACCTTTGCATCAGATTCTTTGAATTACACAATTTTTAACATTTACTTTGGCAACAGCATATTGATCTCTATCAGTCAGCCGGCCGCAGTGGCCGAGCGGTATGCGGCGCGCCAAAGAAATGTCTGTAAATCTATCGGACCAAACTGCGTGGTCATCAGTCCGTAGCTTACAAACTACATAAACCTAGGTAAACTAACCTACGGACAAACACATACACCCATGCCCCAAGTAGAGCTCGAACCTCCACGGCGAGCAACCGCGCGCTCCGCAGCAAGCTGCTTTAGAGCGCTCGGCTACTCCACCGCGGCTGCGGCGCACCAGTCACAATCCGCACGGCTCTACGGTCCGGGGTTCGAATCCCCCCTCGGGCTTGGATGTTTGTGTCGTCTTTAGTAGAAGGTAGTTCATAAGTAGTTTGTAAGTTTAGGGACTGATGACCCCGTAGTTAAGTCCCATAAGTTCTACAAACATTTGATCATTTTGAACACACTACTTTAACAATGTCTACAATGTCTCTACAATTTCAAAACTGACAAATATTATAAATACCTTTTAATATCTCCACCTCTACATGTTTCTTACATAAACAGAAAAATTTCATATCTTTATCATAAAGAAAGATGATTAATAATACTGCATCCACTGCTTGGTAGGGCAGCCTACTCATTCAAGACATGTTACCACAGCGACTCTCTGCATAAACAGAAAAATTTCATATCTTTATCATAAAGAAAGATGATTAATAATACTGCATCCACTGCTTGGTAGGGCAGGCTACTCATTCAAGACATGTTACCACAGCGACTCTCTGCATAACACTACTACTCATAATTCTACTATACTGCTCTCTCTCTCTCTCTCTCTCTTACAAGCGATAATGTATACCATCCAAAGATATGATATAAATACTTTGACGTCCATAAAGGTTACAATCACTTTGGCATACAAAGTAAAGACAGTAAAAATTGTTCATTCATTATATGAAAAGCAATTTATACATTTTTTAAACAACCTAGAGAGAGATAATAACCTTTCACCACCTACAGCCATTGTGATTTAGATTTTCCGTGAGTTCCCTAAATAACTCCACGCAAATGCCAGGATGGCTCCTATCAAAAGGGCATGGCCTATTTCCTTCCCCATCCTAACCCAAAACTCCGAGCCTTATATCCGTCTCTAATGACCAAGCTGTCGATGGGACGTTAAACCCTGAGCTTCCTTCCCTCGTTAATCAGTACGTCCATGTTTACTGAGACTGCTAACAAGCCATTTAACAGACGCGAAGGCAGTTATTGATGATCTTTTTCCTAATTTAACCATGTTACAACAAACGTAAAATTATAGTATGGTCTTCTCAATTGAACGCCTTACGTGAGATGCTATAAAACATAATTATCATGACAACTTAATCACTTGAGCAAATGTTAGCGAGTTTTTTCTCAGCATCGAAGTAGCCATAAATGTCACACGTACATATTTCTCACCCTATAACCCTGTAGTTATCTGTACATCGCAATAGAAGTGACAATCGCGAGATCTGACAAAGGGATACAAATAGTTCATTATAACTACAGATGAAAATTTTAGCTTACTGTCGCTTAGATAGGTGGCATTAACACACCCCCACATTGTTGTTGAGAAAGTCATCCAGAAATTAAAATAGTACCTGTTCACTGTCACAAATAGGCCACCAATAGAATCTTGGTGAATAACAGAGAAAGTAAACAAAAATCCCCCCTCGAACACACGACATGGGGAGCAGCGAGTTGTGCGGTGGGTGCCCAATAGTGCGGGAAACGTCGACGCCAGTAGGTAGAAGCTGTATTAATAGAAGGTCTCAGTTGCTGAGAAATGTGTTTGTGAAGGAATGTACGGGAGAGTGAATGTATGGGTCTAGACCAACGAGGTGCTACAAAAAAGAAATCCTCAGACAGCAATGTAATAGTATATTAGATAGTACATTCTTAAGTAATATTACTTTCGAGCGTTTTCCATTCTAATGTGCAAATTCAAGAGTTGTGGATAAATCGCTCAGTAAAACACAATACTCGGGGCATGCACAACTATGCGCAGCACGGTTGTCAAGGTGTACTCACTTATCGCGGCGTTCACTAAAGAGAAATATCGTTGCACGGTTTTGGTGGAAAGGGGAAACGAATATTCGTTTCTGTGGCATTCACTTCCTTTTCATTTCCGGTACGTATTTCGAAACATAATGTCCTGAAATTGGTTAGAGATGTGACAGATATTCTGTACATCTACATCTATACTCCACAAGCCACTTTACGGTGAACATTCAATCTCCCCTCACAGGTGATGGCAAACCCTGTAAATGTTTTTCTGGTTGCCATGGAGATATACCACAGACACCATATGAAGCAATCAACAGGAAACACGCGTGAAGACTATGTGATGTGCGACGTGGTAGTTAAACTTCTAGACGAGCATGTAAATAGCGCAGACATGTGGCTACAAACGACTGAAACACTCGGTATTGCAGACTGTGAATCTACAGACGGCAAAGAAACGAATGAAAGTTGCACACGTGAAGACTCTTCGAGTGATAGTGCCACGTATCATCAGTTATTTCCGAAAGCAACACCAACAACTACAATTACATTATCAGACAAAGAAAAAGCGACGAAGTATTTGTTGAATGAAAGTGGTAAGAAACGCCTAAGTGACAGTACTGTTCAAAATAGGTATCGCTTTGTCCGTTCTGAACGTAAATTGTATAGATGGAAAAAGGAAGTCGCTGGACGACGTAAGAGTCAACTGGAATTTGCGACGGAGATAAATGCGCGACTTTTTCAGCAATTTACCGATGCCAAACGACAGTCATTGAGTGTCAGCGACACAACTTTGCGTGATTGGGTGTTAGAGATAGTCAACGCGATAGGCGCTAAAGAATTTACAGCTTATCAAAGTTGGATTAGTCACTTCAAAAGATCACATAAAATTGTGGCACGAAAAATAACAAAATTTGTATCGAGAAACAAGTCGGAAAATGAAGTGACTCAAATGGAAATGATAGAAGCTTTTCTTACCACTGCAAAAAATAAGATCGCCAGTTTTAGTTAAAAAATGTTCAAATGTTTGTACAGCTTATGGGACTTAACTACGGGGTCATCAGTCCCTAAACTTACAAACTACTTATGAACTAAGACGGCACAAATATCCATGCCCGAGGGGGGATTCGAACCCCCGACCGTAGTGGCTGTGCAGACCGTGACTGAAGCGCCTCAGTCCCCTCGGCCACCGCGGCCGCCACAGTTTTAGTGAATCTTAACGTTTACAGTGCAGATCAGTAGGTTTTCAAATATAAATGCGTGCGAAAAGAACACTGTCATTCAAAGGGGAAAAAACATATTGAGGCAATTGCGCAGTCCACGACTGCACTCACCCATTCATACGCTATAATGCCCATAATTAGTCTGGATGGTTCATTGCTGCCTAAACTATATGTCTGTCTTCAAGAACCAACTGGACGTTTTAGACCACGTGTCAAACAAACAATGATCTACGCAGACAATCTTGTGGTAGACACATCGAAGTCTGGAAAAATGGGAAATGATAACGTTACACTTTTCATACGTCATGCTTTTCTTCCGTTCTGTGGGAACAAATCTCTTCTCCTTCTAGATTCGTGGTCAGGTCATAAGTCCTGATTCATTAAAAGCTGTACTTCGGGCTCACCCTGACAAAGAAGTAGAGATAATGCAGATTCCACCCGGCACGACGAACGTAATTCAACCGTCAGACAGAGAATTTTTCCGCCAGTGGAAGGCATTTTACAGAAAACTAACAGAGAAAATTATTGTATGCAAATCACTGCAGATTCCTGTCTATCACCTTGACAATATTCTCAAGTTGCAATCAATCGTAAATTATCAGTTTTCCTCTGCACTGTTTCAAAATGTGATTAAATACGCGTCGCTAACAACGTCTGTGATTTGCAGGGCTGTCATATGTCGTCTTTGCTTGTATGTTCTTGGTGCACAAAAAACCTATGTTTTGAACATTGTATCAATAGTTCGCATTTTTGCGGTAATTACAAGAAATAAAAATTTGACGTGTTCTAAACCGTATATGTAATTGTTTCTGTTTCATAGCTATTTAGAAAGAATGTTGTAGATAACATATCAGTTACATTTGTCAACGAATTTATTATTATCGTATTTATTAATTATCGTACGATCGCTTTCATTGGGCGAATCAGCTCTCTCACTGCTATGACAGGAGAGCGGCTCGTAGCTAACCTTGTCCCTAGATGGCGTTGGTATAACGTAGCTAGAGAGGCCAGGGTTGTACAACAGGCAGTTATAAGCGCGGAAACCATGCGACAGTAATGTCATACTTCATATAAATTTTTACAGACTTCCAGGTTATGTCATCAGCTAACAGTCTGCTTGCAGACTTCCTTCAATGTTAACTCACAGTGGTAAAAATAGCAACACAGCTTTCTACATGACAAGTCTGACCATTCCCTTGGGAGAGGACAGTCAGCTATGACACCTAGGAGACCCGTGACAGTTTTACGCACGGTCCCAAAGAATTGTCTGCGTCGTGTTACAGGTCGCTATCTGATGGCGTGGGCAGCAGGTGCGTGGTATTCAGTTGATTCTATTGTTAGTCTGCGAACACAAGTGACTGTCGACTGCTGCTTGGATATTTTAGGAGTCCGCTTGCTTTCTACAGTCCTTACCCAACTAGAACGCCGCCTTTCGAGACGGGAGCGCTGCCTAGTTCTGCTGTCGTCCGCTGCGGCTGATCGCGGGGACGTTTATATTTACTTACCAGTCATTCGATTGGAGTGTAATCCATAACAGACTGAAGGAGAATGCAGTGAAACTGGCATCGCCTCCCACCGGTGATGGAACAGCGTGCCAGTTGATACACGTTTCTTGGTAAATAATTTACGTACTGCGATACTCTTGTCTGATGTTTAGTACTTGCGTATTAAGCTGATCTGATGACCGATATGATAAACAGAAACTGTAAGCCTTACAATTTGTCTACATGAACAATCTCAAGAATAAAAATTTACTGTAGCTCTGGCATCCAAACCATATACTTATAAATCAGATACAACGACAGCGCCGTGATTTGTTCGCGTATAACACACATAATAATAATAATAATTGCATAGCTTATGTATACATCATCCACGAAGATTAGTAACTTTGAAATGCGAGCTAGGAAAATGCAGTAGCAATTGATTTACCTGTAGAAACCAAAACACTATCAAAATGTCCAGCGACACGAGATATATAGAGTACAGTGCAGCAGTGATAAGGTGCTGTACATTTTGAGTTCACTTTCCTGTCTCGCTATCCTGCAGATTTCCTGAAACACGTAAGACCAATGTTGGGACAATAAATTTGAAGAACCATATTGCAATACATTCACCGTAATTCTCTGAAGGCGGTCCTTTGACAAGTCAAAGACTGATCTGAACCTCGGTCTTAATCGTGCTGACGGCTACATGATCTTCGCTCTAAAACAAATGTTGTAATATTTTTACAAAGTAAAATCATGTATTACTACCATATTCTACACGAATAATTATTATTAAATCACCTATAATTGGTCATTGTAATTAATAGGAAGTGAGCATTCGTTGAAGTACTACAGTTGTATTCGAAGAAGCCCGGCTCAGATTTCCATTTGCGATTTTTCGGTGGTTTCTGAAAGCCGGTAAGTGTGGATGCAAGAACCATTACTTTGAATACGACACGGCGGATTTACTTTGTTACTTTCGTCCTCTAGGAGGATGTGCTCCACTTCTAAAAATGTTCAAATGATTGTAAAGCTTATGGGACTTAGTTGCGGGGTCATCAGTCCCTAAGCTTACAAACTACTTAAGAACTAACTTATACTAAGGACAACACAATCATCCATGCCCGAGGGAGGATTCAAACCTCCGACGCGGGATGCAGCGCGATCAGCAACGTGGCGCTCCAGACCGCTCGGATACTCCCGCGCGGCGCCTGTAGTTTTGACTGATTTATCGTGTAAATGAAGTTTGACGGAATTCTTTTAGTGGTCATTTGGATGACGTCACACTTCTCATTATGAAGGGTCAATTGCCATTTTTGCACCATGCTGATATCTTACCTAAACCATTTTTCAGTTGCTTTTGATCTTCTGGCATCTTTACTAACCGATAAATGACAGCATCATCCGCGAATAGTCTAAGAGAGCTACTCAGATTGTCTCCTAAATCCCCGGGGAACGCCAGATATTACTTATGTTCTACTCCAAGTCTTTCCGTCAATTCCAACGACTGTGCCCTTTCTGATAGGAAATCACGACTTCAGTCGCACTACCGTGGCGATATTCCATAAGCACGCAATTTGATTAGAAGACTCTTGTGAGGTACAGTCAAAAGCCTTCCGGAAATCTACAAATACGGAATTTGTTTGACATCCCTCTTAGATGGTATTCATCACATCATGTGCGTAAAGAGATTGTTGTGTTTCATAAGAACGATACTTCCTGAATCCGTGTTGACTATGGGTCAATAGGTCGTTCTCCCTCAACGATTTTTACCCACTCAAACACACTTCCTTCTAATGCGAATTTGACGATTCCATGATGTCTTAGAATGTTTCCCACCAACCTATCCCATCTCTTAGAATACGCCAGAAACTCCTTTTCTCCCCGATTCCATTGAGCACCTCCTCATTAGTTACGTGATCTACCCATCTAATCTTCATCATTCGTCTGTAGCACCACATTTAAAATCTTCTATCATTTTTTGTTTGAACTCCCTATCGTTCGCTTTTTGAAACTACGAGGGCTGTTCGAATGGAAATGTACGAAACGACACCTTGGGTATAATTGAATTCTTTATTCAAAAGTAATCACTAGAAGCCTGACCAGAACAATCTCGCTGTTTAAAGAGCCTGTTCCAGGAATTCTTGTGTCTGTGACAAGAGCCAGTCATCTACTACGACCTTCATCCGCCATTCGAGGCAAAGCGCTTCCTTTGAGATTTTTATAATTTAATTTAATTTTATTTATTTATTTATTTTTGCGGAACAAACGGATGGAAGTCACAGGGCGACATGCCCGGGCTGTAGGGCGAATGCTAAAGCTGCTCCAACTTGAATTTGGGCAGTACACTTTGTGTGACCCTGGAGATGCGCGTTATCACGGAGCAGAATCACTCCCTCCGTGAGCAGCCCACGCCGTTTGCTCCTCATGGACTTGCGTAGGCTACGGAATGCCTCACAGTACACGCCACTGTAAACGGTTCTTTTCGTAGTCGAGGAATTGGATTAGTATCGGACCTCGGACGTTGAAGAAGATGGAGAGCATCACCTTGCCTGCTGAGCACACAGCCCTGAATATTTTAGGAGGAGGTTGCGACGCACGCTTCGCGTCCCCAGATGTCGCACCGTGAGCGGCATACTCAAATTTCAAACGGTTTAGTTGTTAAGACATTTCGTACCGCTTAATTCGAATACCGCTCGTAGTAGGTAATCGCCAAAATATGTCGGTGTATAGGCCTATAATATTTGTGAAACTGACAAGAAGACGGCACGACCCTGTGGTCGGGGATTTGTCGGAAATTTTGTGTGGAGAAAGAGGATCCCTAACACCTCACGTGGTTAAAATATTAGGACGCACTACTCGGAAAATCCCGAGAAAAATCGATCCGAAGTTTCTTACGTGCTTGTGAGAGTAAAATGTTAGTCCATTTCCGAGCCGCCGTCTGGCCTAGATGGTTAGGGCTCGGACTCTTACGCCAGAGGTCTCAGGTTCGATTCATTCTCCGTCACTTCTTTTTCCTTCTGTTTGATTTTGTTTTGTTATTCCACCAATTATTCAGAAAGTTTCCCAAGTTTTAATCGTGATTACGTGATCAACACCGATCAACAGGATGCGAGTATCGGGTGAACATTCGACGCCCGTTAACGCAAAAGTGAGAAAAACGAGCCCATTGTCGCAGTTGGTAGTAAAAACGAACTAACAAATTCGCATACGGCGCAATATGCCATCACGGCCTCTGGATAAGTGTTGTCTAAGGTTTTCCTGTGTTTACAAGAAACGAATGTTACATTTGCTCCTCGGGTTATAGAAGAGGACAATCGCTTAACAGACTCGTTGAAAAAAAAAAAAAAAAAAAAAAAAAAAAAAAAAAAAAAAAAAAAAAAAAATATATATATATATATATATATATATATATATATATATATATATATATATATATATATATATATATATATATAACTTACAGCGATAAAAGTTTTAGTTCTACCTAACAGAACAAAAATAGATAAGTCTGAAAAACTGAACTGTTTCTAATTTATCATAATATTAAACTATATGAAAAATATATTATCCTAAGGAAATTATACGAGAGTTCGTGGTTAAATTCAAAATTGATTTTTCAGTCTGTAACAAAGAGTACGCTGCTTCAAAAGTAACTGAAAGATTAAAATTTTGTGGGACTCCAATGCTGCCCTTGGCGTACACAATTAGTTCGGTACATACGACTGCTCACAGCTTGTTGAGAAACAGCCGTCGACTGCTTAGGGTCCTTTTTCATTTACAGTAATCGTTTGCCTTTCAGTGTACTATTCTGTCGCTGTCAAATGTGTCTCATCGTCCCTATCAATGCGCCTATCCTAGGTAATGATTCTCCGCGTGTGATCTCCTACTTCCCATCAAGTTAGTAAATCTACATTGAATATTACGTTTAACGAGACGACATTAACGTCATTTGCTATCATCACTTCTCAAAACATTTTTCTTCTTTGTGCGTGCAGCATATTTGTTTGATGTATTGTGTTATTAATTTTCCTTATCCCCAAGTCATCAGCTATAATTTGCTGTTCAACAGATACCTTAGGTTTGCTCATATTTAATTTCCAGTTGTGTCACGAAACCGTACTTGGAATAACACTCGAGCCGCACGGGAATAGCTGAGCGCCGGCCGCGGTGGCCGAGCGGTCTGCGGCACGCCAGTCACGTTCTTCACGCCCACTACGGTCGGGGGTTCGAATCCCCCATCGGGAATGGATATTTGTGCCGTCCTTAATATTAGCTAGTTCATAAGTAGTTTGTACGTTTAGGGACTGATGACCCGGTAGTTAAGTCCCATAAGCTCTACAAACAATTGAATAGCCGAGCGGTCTGGAGCGCCACGTAACGGATCGCGCGGCCCCCCTCGTAGGAGGTTCGAATCCTCCCTCGGGCATGGATGTGTTTGTTGTCCTTAGGTTAGTTTGTAAGCTACGAACTAATAACCCAGTAGTTCAAATGTTTGTAAAGTCTATGGGACTTAACTACGGGGTCATCAGTCCCTAAACTTACAAACTACTTATAAACTACTTACGAACTAGGACGGCACAAATATCCATGCCCGAGGGGGGATTCGAACCCCCCGACCGTAGTAGCCGTGCAGGACGTGACTGGAGCGCCTCAGTCTCCTCGGCCACCGCGGCCGGCTAGTTGAGTCCGATAGGTTTACAAACATTTGAAGATTTGAATAACACTCGATCATGAAAGTAACAGTGGCCTGAACCACAAGCGAAATTTTAATAGAGAGAAACAAATTAAGAAGATATCAATAGCATAGGAAGGAAATTATACATAATTCAATAACGTCACTGTATCATTACATTTCCAATAAATAATGTCAACCACCCCGCTGCAAAAAATTATAATAGGGCAACACACACTTGGTAGTGCTTATATTAGTCGTCAAAGTGCGGAAGCGGGATTTCAATAAATTGGTTAAAACGACGTGGAAAGTGCCCACCTTACTAAAGCCACGGTTTTAAAATGAAATCATTCCGCATTCAAGTATTACAATATCAATACCAACGCTAATAGCATTTTAAAATAGTATTAATTTTTCAATATCATATCCTGCATGTCACCAAGCTTACTACAACACAGACAACGGGGTAGACAACAGTATGCAGAAAAGTTTTTTTGATGTGGTGTGCAGATAGTTCTTTTTCACTCGGTTTTAACCACTTTATTGAAATCCTGCCTCTTAATTTTCAGGTCTGATATAAGCACTGTAAATTGTGTGGGATATATGTGCTGTGAGCTATTAAAATTATTTGAATCAGAGTGTTTTTAGCACTGTTCACTGAAAATGTAATGATACACTAACGTTCCTGAATTACGTACAATTTCCTTTCTATGGTGTCAATGTGTTGCTACTTTGTTAATCTCAATTAGAATGTCAAACATAGTAGGATGCAACAATTTGCATGCAAATGACATAGAACACTGTTGTTTTTATGATTGAGTGTTATTATAAGTACGGTTCTGTACGTTTCTAAATCTGAATTTTTTTTCTTATGGGACTTAACTACGGGGTCATCAGTCCCTAAACTTACAAACTACTTATCAACTACCTTATACTAAGGACGGCACAAATATCCATGCCCGAGGGGGGATTCGAACCCCCGACCGTAGTGGCCGTGCAGACCGTGACTGGAGCGCCTCAGTCCCCTCGGCCACCGCGGACGGCTCTGTACGTTTCTGAGCGTTTAATGTCATAGGTGTCCCTTGCAAGAGATACATAAATCTGACTAGCGCATCATTTTATTTATGCACGAAGCGGAGTAAATCAGTGGAAGAAACTAAAACAGAAATATAATTTGGATGGAAAGCATACACAATTGTAACAGAATACCGTTACATTCTTCCATATTGTAGAAGGAGTAGACTGTCGTTTTGAGCACGGTTTGCTAAGAGAATAGATGAATACTTTGATATGAATATTTTAAACACTGTACATTCTATACACTAGCATCCACTGACACTTAGAGACGTACGTTCTTTATTACCTGTAGTTTGATCTGCTGTCCTCCACTCGCTTTGCAACAGTTTCGTTATCTCCGACCAGGAGAACAGAACTAAATGAATGAGTTACTGCTGTACTGACGTTTGGTACTTTTTATCTTTTTTGAATGCCTGTAACATTCCTAAAATATTTAAGCGTTTAGTTTTAGTTATTCATCGTTCAATGAAGTATGATAATCACATGAAACTATTACAGTTTCCATTCTAGTTTTCATCAAATGAAGAAAGCACAAAGGCAATGAGTGTTTTCTACATATTTCTGTTTTAATACGTGATCAAGGGTACGGAATTATTTGTCTAGCAGGCTCAGTACATTTTGGTTATAAATTTTTCGAACTAGAAAGTGGATAGTAAGACGAGGGCGTACTCCTTTACTTACTGTAAAAAGGCATAATGACATCGACGATGCCGGCCGCGGTGGCCGAGGGGACTGCGGCGCGCCAGTCACGGTCTGCACTGCCACTACGGTCGGGGGTTCGAATCCCCCCTCGGGTATGGATATTTGTGCCGTCCTTAGTGTAAGCTTGTTCATAAGTAGTTTGTAAGTTTAGGGACTGATGACCCCGTAGCTAAGTCCCATAAGCTCTACAAACATTTGAACATTTTGAACCTCGACTATGTCTCTACTGAGGCATCCAGGTACATAGGCGCGGTTTAAGAAATATTCAACTTAATAGAGAGACGTCAGATGTTGCAAGTAGACGTGAAATGTCAGTGTCTCAGTGCACAATCAACAGCAGTTAAATCATCTCAAAAGTGAAACACTTCATCCAGAATTTAACGCTTCGTGTTCAAGTTTAATACTATCACAATGATGTAGTTGTTCTACAAATATTGCGGTAAATGTACACATATAGGCGTCCATCATTTATCTCTATCGCTTAGTAGCAGATCGACACTTGCGTCTTCCTAACGTACCCCAGGGGGAGGGGGGAAGGCGGAACATACATCGTTTCTCCAAATCACTCAGAAGTCAATACTCGATCAAAAACCGGTCAAATAAATTCGTGGCCTGATCTGAATTCGACCGCACAACCTTTCAATTTTCAGGCAAGCATTTTAACGATTTTTTCTGTGCACTTGCTCGTCGTCCTCGTGTTTTTTTACGATTAGCTTATTCGACGTATTTTCGTCAGTGTTTCTGGGTGGATGTCGTACGATATCTTTCAGATTCCCTCTTCACTTTGTTTTTATTTTATTTACTTATTTTCATGACAAAGTTTGACCAGTCATACTGTGAGAACTGCGAACCACCAGGCTTGACGATGGATAAGAATGAGCTATGTATACTCCAAAATAAGAAATTCTGCCGAAAAACCGTCAGAAACTTGTAAAGTCGAAGCTTCTGTTTCTTGGCGTACTGAATCTCTTAGAAGAATCTCGAAAAACTGTTGGTGCGGTTTCAGTTTGGTCACATTGCTTTACAAATGTGGTACCTTGCTGTCTTATTTTGATTGTTGGTCATTGCAGTGCAAAACGTTTCTTTGGGACTCATTTCGGTGGCTTGCGTATCTTATCTGTCAGATGTGGATCACAAAAATCGCTGACTTACAGCAGTCAGTCGTGAGAATTGGATCGTTGTTAAAGCAGATCTAGATATCTTGTTGTACATGTGTACATACACTTGCCACCCAGATTTTTCAGCTACCAAATTCTCAGTTTATATAGTCGTGGGGCGCACCTCCTTCCATTATGTAAGGTCATCTCAAGTTGTATATCTGTATCACGACATAATTGCTTGTACAATTTAATGTTGTGCATGTGTTATTACGGAAAAACACAACACGGAAAGGAAGAAAAGTGTGGAACGTAGTGACAGCACACAGAGAGGTTTGCTGAGAATCACGTCCTAAACGATTCTGTCAACAGCAATGCATGGCCAAATGCTGATTGCCTCAGATATTCCACATACGTTTCGAATTATATTCGTATTATTGTCTACTGTTGTTGTGGTCTTCAGTCTGAAGACTGATTTTATGAAGCTCTCCACGCTTCTCTATGCTGTGCAAGCCTCTTCATCTCTGTAAAGAGCGGCAACCTTCATCATTTGAACCTTCTTACCGTGTTCCTCTCCTGTTCTCCCTCTGCGAATTTTACACCCCATCTTCTAATGCTAACTTGACGATTCCTTCATGTCTCAAAGTGTGTCCTACCAACAGATCCTTCTTTCAGTCAACACCTTGCACGCCTAAGCACGCCTCCTGTCAGACAAAAATCCTCAACGGTACCCTGACCAAACTTGTAATTTTGTAAACTGATTCCCTTTAGAGTGAGGGCCTAGGAGTGCCACCGTACAGAAGAAAGGAATATTGCCCATCATCGGCATATTATGTAAGTTATGTATTGTATCTGTTCTTTCAGGCATGTCCATGAATATATTACATTATTCTTGACAATCGAGGGTAATTCCCCTGTCCCGTACGTGTACGTTAGGTGGGATAGTTTCGTCATGGCTGGACTCCTAAGGATACCGGCAGTTCAGAGGGGTCAGTTCCGTGGGTCTTGTTTTGTATCAAATCTTTGTGTGCTTTGTCAGATTCTTCTCGTAGTATCGTACCTCCTATCTCATCTTCGTCTAGTACCTCTTCCCTTTCTATAATACTACAGTAATTTCCTTCTATGTATTTCTTCCACCTTTCGGCTTTACCATCATTTCTTTGCACTGGTTTCCCATCTGAACTCTTGATATTCATACAGTTGCTTTTCTTGTCTCCAAATGTTTCTTTTATTGTCATGTAGGTGGTATGTATCTTTTCCCTAGTTATACATTCTTCTGTAGACTGCATTTGTCCTCTTAGCTGCTCTTGCTTAGCCATTTTGTACTTTCTGTCAATATAATTTTTTAGTTGTCTCTACTCTATTTTACCTGCTTCATTTCTGTATTTTTATATATTTCTCTTTTATCAATTAAAATTAGTATGATATGTGATATCCAAGTATTTCTATAAGGTCTTGTCTTTTTACCTATTTCGTCCTCTATCGCCTTCAGTATTTCATCTCTCAATGCTTCACATTCGTCTTTTAACATGTTACGTCCTTTCGTTTCCATCAATCGTTGCCTAAAGCTCCCTCTGAAACTCTCAAGAACCTTCGGTTCCTTCAATTTATCCGGGTCCTTTCTCCTTATTTTCCTACCTTACTGCAGTTCTTTTTTTAATTTCAATCTTTAGGTCATAACAAATAAGATTTGCTCATAGTTTATACTTGCTCCTGGATATGTTTTACAGTTTAAAAACTGGTTCTGAAATCTTCGTCTTACCATTATAAAGTCAATCCGATATCTTCCGGTGTCGCCTGGTGTCTTCTACGTACGTGACCTTTATTCGTGATTTTTAAACTAAGTGTTTGTGATGATTAAATTGTGCTTCGTGCAAAATTCTACCAGGCAACATACCCCTTTCATTTCTTTTCACCAGTCCATATTCACCTAATATTTTTAAATCTCATCCTTTTCCTACTACCGAATTCCAGTCCACGATCACTTTTACTTTCGCTTACCTGTCTGAATAACTTATTTCACCTAAGCATACTTTTTTTCAATCTCCTCATCATCAACAGATCTAATTGTCATAGAAACTTGTATTGCTGTGGTGGGTGTTGGTTTCGTATCTATCTTGGCTGCATAATGTGTTCACTGTGCTGTTCGTGGTAGTTTAGCTGCATCCCCATTTTCTTGTTCATTCTTAGACCTACCTCCACCGATTTTATGTTTATAACCCAGTGCTCACCTGTTAAGAAATCCTGTTCATTCTGCCATCAAACTTCACCAATACCAACTATAACTTAAACCGTTCCATTTTCTTTTAAAGTTTTAAATCTTACCTATCCGATAAAGGGAGAGAAAATTCCATGTTCCGATCAGTTTGTGTAACTAAGGGAGCAAACTGGGAGGGTCATCGGTCTCAAGACATAGAAACTACTTAAGTTAACTTATACTAAGGAAAACGTACACACGCCCATGCCTGAGGGAGGACTCGAACTCTCGACGGGAGAGGTCGCACAATCTGTGACATGTGCCTTAGACCGCGCGGCAATTTTTCCTGATGACGAAATCTTCCTTAGCCTTCCCCACCAGGAGATCTGAATAAGCGACGATTTTACCTCCAGAATATTTTATACAAGAAGACTCCATCAATCAGTAGACACGAATGTCCTCGGGAAAAGTAACGACATTGTATACATTGGCGTGGTGTCGGAAATGTCCGAAAGAACAGACACCACACCTGTTTTGCAGTCATATTGCAATTTCAAATATTTTTTTCCGAAGGAGGGAAACGCAGAAGGATGAGGAATCATTTATAACACTATGTGGATTGGTGTGATGAGTGCTCATTCGGACATGTACGCCAAGCCGAAATGGCGAGTATTAAGATGGATGGACGACGAAGGCGCTACCGGCCGTTGTCTGCTGCAGTCTGTTTTCAGCATTCCTAACGGTTGCATATGCAATATCTGTCATTAATGGGGATGGACTACTATATTATAATCTGTTAATTAAGAATTTTGTCTTCTCACATGACCGTCTAAATTGTGTTCACGAAACTTTGCGCTACCACCTGGAAGCTATACTCAGATGTAGAATCAGGAGACATGATCCTCCATTCATTCGTTCATACCGCTTCTTGGGGTTAACGGTACCAGTTTTATCCTCTTTCGATGAGTGTCGAAGCGCTACAGTGCTTTTGTAGTACAATGAGTATTTCTGGTAAATCGTTTGTCATTGTAAGAAGTAAAACAGAAGTGATATCTGTCGTTCCCCAGGGAAGCGTTATAGATCCCCTACTCTTCCTTGTGTTTATAAACGATTTAAGAGACAATCTGAATAGGTCCCTTAGACTGTTCGCGGATGATGCTGTCGTTTATCGGTTAGTGAAGTCAAAAGAGGATCAAAAGCAACTGCAAAGCGATTGAGACAAAATTTGTACATGGTGCGAAAATTGGCAATTAACACTAAATAAAGAAAAGCGTGAAGTAATACACATGACCACTAAAGGAAATTCGCTGAACTTTAATTAAGCGATAAATCAGTCAAACATTAAGGTCGTAAATTCTAATAAATACCTAGGAGTTACAGTTACGAACAACTTAGACTGGAGAGAACACACAGAAAATATTGTGCGGAAGGCGAATACGTTTTATTGGCGGAACGCTTCGAATATGCAACAGCTCCACCAAAGAGACTGCCTACCTCACACTTGTGCGTCCTCTCCTGGAGTACTGTTGCCCAGTGTGGGACCCTCACCAGGTGGGACTGGCGGAAGACATGGAGAAGGTTCAGAGACGGGCAGCTCGTTTTGTTTTATCACGTTACAGGGGGGAAAGCGTCACGGAAATATTTCACGATTTGAGGTGGAAATCGTTCAAAGAAAGACGTTATTCGTTGCTGCGAGATCTATTTACAAAATTTCAATCACGGGCTTTTACTTCTGAATGTGAAAATATTTTTCTAGCACCCACCTACATAGGAACACTTGACCATCCCAATAAAATAAAAGAAATCAAATCGAAAACGGAACTATTTAGGTGTTCTTTCTTCCCGCGCGCTATTAGAGAATGGAACGGTAGGGAAAGGTTATTGAAGTGGTTAATGAACCCTCTGCCAGGCACTTAAATGTGATTTGCAGAGTATCTATGTGTATGTAGATGTAGAAGTACACGAAATAAAAGCTTATAGGCACTCTTCGACCAGCCACTGATTTAAATACACTGAAAATTAACTCTCGGACATTGGTAATAGCGAGTATTGATAAAATATCGACTATTTAACGTGGTTTGAACTGCGTATTTTAAAATGAATGAACGGACGCAAGAGATTTGAGGTCTTGGTAGCATATAAAAGAATTCTGATTTATACTGTATTTTGTTCATCAATCCTTAAATGTTCAAATGTTTTTAAATCTATCGGACCAAACTACGTGGTCGTCAGTCCGTGGCTTACAAACTAGTTAAACTAAGGTAAACTAACCTACGGACAACACACACGCCAATGCCCAAGGGAGGACTCGAACATCCGACGGCGAGCAACCGCGCGTTCCGCAGGGAGGCGCCTTTGACCTCTCGGCTACTCCACCGCGGCATCAATCCTTAAAGTTGCATTTTTGTTTATGAACAACATGTTTCTAGTACGACATTTTGCCGTTTGGTACGGCGTGTATCCACTTCTGAGGCATTAATGTGTCCATCTTGGAGGTTGTGTTGCGTTGCCGTCTGTACGTGGCAGAGAGAGTGAGCGTGAGTGTGGTTCCTTTCATCTTATTCCACCAGAGAATTGTCTTGTCTTCGTACTGTGGCGAAGATAATGCTAGCATTATTGATCTGGCAGTGATAACTATCAACAAAAAACGTCCAAGTAATAAAATACGTCGATACATACGTCTGTGTCGTGCATGAAATACACGACATAAAAAATCAATAGTACGACCAAAAATTTAGAAGACATATTTTGATTTCAAGATATCCATGTTGGACACGAACTGCAGCTGTAGCGTAAATTGACGGTTTATTTATTTATAATTGCAACCAGCTGCCTTTTTGGATGTTTTTATTTAATCCAGAACTAGTTTTCGAGCCACTGCAGGCTCATCTTCAGTGGATACTTTACAGGAACATTAATCTTCCACTAAGTGTAGGTTATGCTGCCATGTTGGTTCTGGTGACATAACTGAACTTTAGTAAGCGAGAACGGAATAAACCGGAATTAAACGTATTGTAATTTTATGTACTTACTGTGTTCTTATTGTAGGTGTACATGTAACCAAGTTGTGCATTGGGAACTGACGTTTTTTAACACAGGAGGGCATTTTTGCTTCACTTAGCGTCAAACATTACAAAATATAAACACTGAATGTGGTGCAAAGACGAAAATAAACCGTCAACATATTTTGATGTTTACTGCGCTGTATTGATACAGAAAAACACTGAATTTTAATTTTTCCAAAGCTGATTTCACAATGTAGGACTGAAAGGGATGAGATATTAATGACTCACTGAAGTCATTAGGGACGGAGTATTACTTCAGTTGTATAATGATTGACGAATTGCCGCGGCGGAGCGGCCGAGCGCATTGAGGCGCTGCGTTTCGATGCGCGAGGCCGTTCCTCGTCGGGGGTTCGAATCCTCCCTCGGGCACGGATGTTTGTGCTGTCTTTAGTATAAGTTATATTATAAGTAATTTGTAAATTTAGCGGCTGATGACCGCGCTGTTAAGTCCCGTGAGCTTAACAAACATTTGAACAACATTTGATTGACGAATTAAGCGACCGTTGTTCGTTTTATTCAACCTTCCTAAAGTTTGCCTTAAAAACTCGAGGAGAGAGAAATGAGAATATTGAGAGAGGGATTGCGTTTACATGTGCGCTAGACGTGGAGCAGAGGAGAGAGTGGAATGCGCCGCGCTGCCAGCCCGGGCGGCCAGAAGTAGCGCTCAGCCGCCTCTCAATGGCCGCGCCTCTTATGTAAACCACGTTCACTTCTAGACCAGTAATATACCGCACATTCGAGGCTCATGGTGAGAGTGCCACGCCTGTGGCTTCTAGCCAACATTTGGGCGCTTCATTTTCAATGATTTGGAGCTCTTGTTGGTTACGGAAAACATTTGGTACGAGTCCTATTTGTTGCTTAGAGAAGAAAATGCTAGGTGTGTGAGGGAGCCACCACTGTCACTTTCGTTTCTTTCCGTTCCAATATTGTACATGTGCCGGTAAGCTAGAATCAGAAATGAACACGTAGTGGTAAGCTAGAATCTCTGTCCTTTTATCTTCACACCCATCCGCTAAATACACGCACGATGAAACGATATATTTCTTCCAGACTGAAACTTTCACTCTGCAGCGGAGTGTGCGCTGATATGAAACATCCTGCCTGGCAGATTAAAATTGCGTGCCGGAACCGGGACTCGAACCTGGGACATTTGCCTTTCGCGGGCAAGCGCACTACCGACTGTGCTATCCCGCCACGACTCACGATGTCGGTAGTCGGTAGTGCGCTTGCCCGCGAAAGCAAAGTTCCCAGGTTCGAGTCCCGGTTCCGGCACGCAATTTTAATCTGCCAGGAAGTTTAATATCAGCCCACACTCCGCTGCAGAGTGAGAGTTTCATTCTGGAAACATCCCTTAGGCTGTGGCTAAGCCATGTCTCCACCATATCCTTTCTTCCAGGAGTGCTAGTCTTACATGGTTCGCAGGAGAGCTTCTGTGAAGTTTGGAAAGTCGGAGGCGAGGTACTGGCGGAAGTAAAGTTGTGAGGCGGCATCGTGAGTCTTGTCGGGATAGCACAGTCGGTAGTGCGCTTGCCCGCGAAAGCAAAGGTCGCAGGTTCGAGTCCCGGTTCCGGCACGCAATTTTGATCTGCCAGGAAGTTTCGATATATTTCTTGTCTCCTCTCAGATCGCGGAATCTTGAAAGCAGATGAGCACCTCTCTTGCAACTGACACTTTGGCACTTAGTAAACGGAGCTGTGACGAAATAACACGTTTCCCGCAGGACGCTCTCGCCGGTGCTTTGCCTTCTCCTTCCTCTCCTCCTCCCTCCCCTTCCTCTGCCAATCATCTCCCTTCTCTGTCCACCTGCACCTCCACTGCTCATTACCTTCTCAAAATGTTCAAATGTTTGTAAAGTTATGGGACCTAACTGCAGTGGTCATCGAATTCTAAACTTACAAACTATTTAAACTAACTTATCCTAAGAACAACACATACACCCATTCCGAAGGGAGGACTCGAACTTCCGACAGCGAACGGCAGCGCACCGCAGCAACGGACGTTAGTGCGCACGGCTATTCCGCCGCGACCTATTGCCTTCTCCGTCTCTGAAAATTGTACGGCGTGACAGAATAACGGGAATGTTTGAAAGGCGTAGTGGCAGCGGCAGCACTGTGGGTTCGTGACAGCGGGTACACGGGGGAACGTGCTTTACCCATTAACATGTTTTATAAGATAGCGGTGCAGAGGGAGTTTCGACGTTCTTATAATTTAGGACGTCATGATGCCGTTCAATCGAAACATGCGATAAAATGTTGAACTAATAACTTTGAAGAGACTAGATTTGCCCTCGAGAAGAAACCAACAAGACCACCGAGAAGTTTATGTTCTAAAAGAAACATTGATGTTGTACGCGAGTCCGCCTCGTGGAGCCCGAGGCGTTCAATTCGTAATCAAGCAGGGAATGCCCAGGGAGATTGTTCGCAGAATTCTTCATTTTGATTTAATATTACATCCGTACAAACTACAGATGGTGCAATAATTCATGGACAAATAACAAAAATAAGCAATGACGATGAATTTTTAAACAAGTTGTAGGTGTAAGATGGGGCATATTTTCATCTCACAAGTTAACAGAACTACCGTTCCTAGACAAACACAAATCTCCTATTGCCGTTCGTGGGCATCCTTTACACACTAGTAAACTGACAGTATGGTGTGGTGTTTCATCACCTGCGATTATCGGACCGTATTTTTTTCGTAAATGAACACAACTGTCAGTAGTGGAGCAAAGGGTGTTCTTCGTCAGGGTACCTTTTCGGCTACCTGGGTACACTCCCCCCCCCACCCCCTCAAGGGCGTTCTGTGCCAGGGAACTCATAATGCATTTCGCGATGACGTCATCCAAGATGGCGTCGTTTCCGGTTCCGGTTCAAAATGGCCGCCATGACCACGTGACCTGGTCCCAATAGTGGGTTCTACCCTAGGGTACTCATATTGCATTGCGCGATGACGTCATTCAAGATAACGCCCCCCCCCCCCCCGGGAAATTTGAATTTTGAATTTTCCTTGAATGCTATTGGCCCTTTACATTTTTTTTTGGGGGGGGGGGACATAATTTCAACCACTAGATGTCAGCATAAGAACCCCACACCCCTCACTCCCCTTCCCACCCTACGAAAATGGTGGGAACATCTTTCAGTCTGCTCCAACAGCTCGAAGGCAGAGGTCAAAGCAGCAGCAGCAAACAATGAATGTGAGTAATATTATTGCATGTATGTACATATGAAAATTACCTCGCTACACCCCAGTGTTCGAACCCAGTACTCCTGATTCAGTAATCCCCCATCATGCATTTGCTCCGCAGGTCCACGCCCCTTTCCCCTATTGCAGCTTCTGTGCTACGGTACCCATAATGCATTCCGAAATGACGTCATCCAAGATGGCGTCGTTTCCTGTTCCGGGACAAAATGGCCACCAGAGAAAATCCAGGGCCACACTGTCCTCATTCAGTCTGCTCCAAGAGCTAGCAGGGTGAGGACCTCTTCCCTCCAGAAGTAGCAGTTGCAATATTGATCATAAGTATTGTTTAACAACATCAATGTTTTTAAACAATTCTATGTAACATAAAAAATTTATTTTCGCAGGAAAACCGCAATTTCCGATACATCACTATGTTTATCGGAATTCGTTAGTTGGATAGGAAGGAAGCCTCAAGAGACACAAATCAAAAATTATTTTTTGTCTGGAAAGTCACAATTTCTGAAACATCACTGTGTTTATCGAAAATCGTTACTTGAATAGGAAGGGAGCAACAATCACAAAGCACAAGATATCAGCCCTTGCAAGTCTATGTGACTGCTGTAGGAAGGATGTCCAACAAAGAACCACAGATTAGTAAGACACCAATTCCGGGTTTGCCTGGAAACTTTCGCCTCCAGGCTGGTGTATTCCCACTCACATTTTTCCCCTTTATTGTCATTTTAATGCTACCCTACATATAGGTAACAGGCTGGCAGCAGCTACATTGGCTGCACTTCGGCCTTGTGAATACAGAAGTATGACAAGTAGTAATGAACATGTGGACAAGTGGAATAAAAATTGGAGAGTTAAAACATAGACTATTTGGGATTTTGGAGAGCAGACATAAATAGACAATGAGACAGACGTATATATGTAAGACGAACAACTACAAAAAAAAAGCGGCAATACAACACACATATGCACGAAAACTGATCGGAGCCAAGGCGACAATTAAAATTATCTTGAGGGTCACACATACATATCGAAGACAGTGACGCGGCACATGGTAAAAAAAGGAAAATCGCAGTTTGGGGGGAATAGTTAAAACACATGGAAGGCACTGAGCACAGACAATAGCATTGGTGCACTGTTTAAAATGGACGAGTCGCCCCCACGGGGTGGGGGGGAGGAGTGCGTTGGGATGGGATAAGGTTGGAGGAAGCGCGGGGGAGGGGAGAGGGGATTGGAGAGGGAGGGGAGGAAGGGGAAGGAGGTGTTGATGAGGGTGGGGTAGGGGCAGCTAAGCGGGGGGAAGGAGGGGATGGGGGAGAGGGGAGGGGCGCTGATGCTACGGGGAAAGGGATCAGTGTTGGTAGGAGGGGAATATATCGGGACGAAGATCGTTATTCGGTAAGGGAAGGGTGTGGAAGTTGCCCTGGGAGAGGATATGGAGTGTATGGAGGTGTAGGTGTGGAGGCGTGGAGGCATGGCAGAGGGCCGGGATTGATGAGGATGGGGTATACCAGGGGGTTTCTGGATTCCATTTTGCGGGTAGTGTAAAGGATACGGAGATGTTTGAGGTGTTGTAGAAGGGGAATGAAGGGGAGTAGGTCATAGAGGATCCGCATGGGGGAAGGGAGTCGGATACGGTATGCAAGGCAGAGGGCGTAGCGCTCAAGGATTTGCAGGGTTTTGTAGAAGGTGGGAGGTGCTGATGTCCATGTGGGGTGGAAGGAGCAAAGGACAGGACACATGATAGATTTATAGGTGTAAAGGATAGTGGAAGGGGTGAGTCCCCACGTCCGGCCGGTGAGAAGTTTAAGGAGGTTGAGGCGGGACAGTGCTTTTCCACAGAAGGATTTGAGATATGGGGTCCAGGATACTTTATGGTCGAGGGTAAGGCCAAGGTATTTTAGGGTGGGGGTGTGGCAGATGGGACGGTTGTGCAGGGTGAGGTAGAAATCATGGAGACGGAAGGAGCAGGTGGTACAACCTATGACGATTGCCTAGGATTTGTTAGGAGCCACCGGTTACACCATGAGATGAACTCGGTGAGGTGGGACTGGAGCAAAAACTGGGAATGGTCAAGGGAGGGGGCAAGGGCCAGGAAGGCGGTGTCATCAGTATATTGGAGGGGATAGATGGAAGGCTTGGGTTGAGGTATGTTGGCGGAGTAGATGAGAGAGGACGGAGCTTTGGGACACCCCGGTGGAGGGGAAGAACAAACGGGAATTGGAGTTGCAGACAGTGACATAGGAGGTGCGGCAGGTGAGGAAGGAAGCAATGAGGCGGGCGTAATTAATAGGAAGAGCATAGAACTGGAGCTTGAAAAGGATACCGGAATGCCATACACGGTCGTAGGCATTTGGGATATCAAGGGAGACAAAAATAGTGGGAGTGATGGGAATTTAGCTGGACAGACAGGAGATGAGTAATCGGCAGAGAAGGACGGGATGGGAGAGGATGGTTTCCAAGACCTTGCTGAACACTGAGGTTAGACTGATGGGACGGTAGGAAAGGTCTGGGATGGAGGCTTGTTACGTTTAAGGAACATGAGAATATGGGAGGTCTTCCACAGGTCGGGGTAAAAGCCAGTGAAGAGGATGACATTATAGAGGGTGGGAAGAGCTTCATGGAAGGAGGGGGTAGGTCAGCTGGTCGTGACCGGGGGCTGTGTTGCGTTTAGTGTGAAGAGTGTCGATTATGTTACGGGCGGTGATAGGTGTGTTCAATTCTGAGGGGAGGGATATGGTCCAAGTACTGGAAGCCAGGGGCGACCGGAGGAGAAGAGGTATCGGTTCGCTTGTGGACATCAAGGAAAAGAGAGTAGTCAAAGGTACGATCTTCAGGAACGGGCTTTCTTGGATTTAGTACCCATTTTTGCGTACGCTTTGGTATTGCGCCTTTAGAGGAGGTGGAGGCAGGTGCAGAGGCGGAGACGGTGACTGAACCGTAGGTAGGTGTGGCAGGGAGGGAGATGGGGTCAAACACGATTTCAACCAGGTGGTGGGATAGGAGGTGGGGCAGGGGCGATTGTGGTGTATGGGTCACTGGGACGCTGTGGTGCGTGATGCGAGTAGGGTCGACTGGTGTGCTGTAGGGGGAGGTATATGGGAGGAGGAGGGGAAACTTCTTGGGATGGGGTGACAGAGAGCATGACGTGAAGGGCGATGGTGGTTTGTGGAAGACTAGCAGGGGTCCACGTTATAGTTGTTGAGGCGAGGGGGAGGTGGTTGCCAGAATGATGGGAGTGGTGGTGATGAGGGTAGGGTCGGGGTAGGGATTGCTGCTGATGGTTGTTGGTGATGGGGTAGTGGTGGTTGTGGTGGTGGTGGTGGTCATGATGATAATGGTGAAGAGGAGGGCGATGATGAAGATTGGGCACCATAGTTACCAGAGGCTGCGGGAGGCAGTTGTGGGTGGAGATGGCTGATGAGGCGGATGAGGATGGGCGCAGAGCGCTGGGTGCTGGAATCTGAGTGCTGGCTGCTGGGCGCTGGGTGCTGGGATCTGGGCGCTGGGTGCTGCGCGCTGGGTGCTGGGATCAGGGCACTGATTGCTGGGCACTGGGTGTTGGGAGATGGGTGCTGGGCACTGTGTGCTGGGTGCTGGGCGCTAGGTGCTGGGTGCTGGGTGCTGGGCGCTGGGTGCTGGGCGCTGGGTGCTGGGCGCTGGGTGCTGGGCGCTGGGTGCTGGGCACTGGGTGCTAGGTGCTGGGCGCTGTGTGCTGGGTGCTGGGCACTGGGCGCTGGGATCTGGGTGCTGGGCGCTGAGGGCTGGGCACTGTGTGCTGGGTGCTGGGCGCTGGGTACTGGGTGTTGGGATCAGGGTGCTGGGATCTGGGCACTGGGTGCTGGGATGTGGGATCTGGGTGCTGGGTGCTGATCGCTGGGTGCTGGCTGCTGGATGCTGGTTGCTGGGCGCTGGAGGTTGGGATCTTGGCACTGGGTGCTGGGAGCTGGGTACTGGGATCCGGGTGCTGGGTACTGGGTGCTGGGTACTGGGTGTTGGGTGCTGGGTGCTGAGTTTTGGTATCTGGGCACTGTGTTTTGGGTGCTGGGCATTGGGTGCTGAGCGCTGGGTGCTGGTGCTGGGTGCAGGGCGCTGGAGGCTGGGAACTTGGCACTGGGTGCTGGGAGCTGGGTACTGGGATCTGGGTGCTGGGTACTGGATGCTGGGCACTGGGTGTTGGGCACTGGGTGCTGGGCACTGGGTGCTAGGTGCTGGGCGCTGTGTGCTGGGTGCTGGGCACTGGGCACTGGGATCTGGGTGCTGGGCACTGGGGGCTGGGCACTGTGTGCTGGGTGCTGGGCGCTGGGTGCTGGGATCTGGGCGTTGGGTGCTGGGCACTGGGTGCTAGCTGCTGGGCACTGGGTACTAGGTGCTGGGACCTGGGTGCTGGGTGCTGGGCGCTGGGTACTGGGTGTTGGGATCAGGGTGCTGGGATCTGGGAGCTGGGTGCTGGGATGTGGGATCTGGGTGCTGGGTGCTGATCGCTAGGTGCTGGCTGCTGAATGCTGGTTGCTGGGCGCTGGAGGCTGGGATCTTGGCACTGGGTGCTGGGAGCTGGGTACTGGGATCCGGGTGCTGGGTACTGCGTGCTGGGTACTGGGTGTTGGGTGCTGGGTGCTGAGTTTTGGTATCTGGGCACTGTGTTTTGGGTGCTGGGCATTGGGTGCTGAGCGCTGGGTGCTGGTGCTGGGTGCAGGGCGCTGGGTGCTGGGAGCTGAGTGATTGGGACTGGGAGCTGGGTGCTGGGCGCTGGGTGCTGGGAGCTGGACGCTGGTTGCTGGGTGTTGGGTGCTGGGCACTGGGCACGGGGCACTGGGTGTTGGGTGCTGTGTGCTGGGTGCTGGGCGCTCGATGCAGGGTGCTGGCTGCTGGTACTGGGCCATGGGCACTGGGTGCTGGACACTGGGATCTGGTTGCTGTGCACTGGGTGCTGGGTTCTGGGTGTTGGGTGCTGGGAACTCTGTGCTGGATGTTGGGCGCTGTGTGCTAGGATCTGAGTGCTGGGTGCTGGGCGCAGGATGCTAAGATCTTGGTGCTGGATGCTGGGCCCTGAGTGCTGGTTGCATGGTGCCGGGTACTTGGCACTGGGATCTGGGTGGTGGGTGCTGGGTGCTGGGCACTGGGCAATGGGTGCTGGGAACTGGGTGCTGGGTGCGGGGCACTGGATGCTTGTTCTGGCCACTGAGTGCTGGGACCTGGGTGCTGGGAGTTGGGTGCTGGATGCTGGGTGCTGGGCGCTCGTTTGCTGGGCACTGGGCACTGCATGCTGTGCACTGGGTGCTGGGTGCTGGGCACTGGGTGCTGGGCGCTGGGAGCTGGGCGCTGGGTGCTGGGTGCTGGGTGCTGGGCACTGGGCAATGGGTGCTGGGAACTGGGTGCTGGGTGCGGGGCACTGGGTGCTTGTTCTGGCCACTGAGTGCTGGGACCTGGGTGCTGGGAGTTGGGTGCTGGGTGCTGGGCGCTGGTTTGCTGGGCACTGGGTGCTGCATGCTTCGCACTGGGTGCTGGGTGCTGGATGCTGGGTGCTGGGTGCTGGGTGCTGGGCACTGGGTGCTGAGCGCTGGGAGCTGGGCGCTGGGTGCTGGGTGCTGTATGCTGGGTGCTGGGCGCTCGATGCAGGGTGCTGGCTGCTGGTACTGGGCCCTGGGCACTGGGTGCTGGACACTGGGTGCTGGTTGCTGGGTACTGGGTGCTGGGTAGCGGATGCTGGGCCCTGGGTGCTGGGTGCTAGGTTCTGGGTGTTGTGCACTGGGTACTGGGATCTGGTTGCTGCGCACTGGGTGCTGGGTTCTGGGTGTTGGGTGCTGGGAACTCTGTGCTGGATGTTGGGCACTGTGTGCTAGAATTTGAGTGCTGGGTGCTGGGCGCAGGATGCTAAGATCTTGGTGCTGGGTGCTGGGCGCTGAGTGCTGGTTGCATGGTGCCGGGTACTTGGCACTGGGATCTGGGTGCTGGGTGCTGGGTGCTGGGCACTGGGTGCTGGGCGCTGGGAGCTGGCGCTGGCTGCTGGGTGCTGGGTGCTGGGTGTTGGGCACTGGGCAATGGGTGCTGGGAACTGGGTGCTGGGTGCTGGGCGCTGGTGTGCTGGGCACTGGGCGCTGCATGCTGTGCACTGGGTGCTGGGTGCTGGGTGCTGGGTGCTGGGCACTGGGTGCTGGGCGCTGGGAGCTGGGCGCTGGGTGCTGGGTGCTGGGTGCTGGGTGCTGGGTGCTGGGCACTAGGCAATGGGTACTGGGAACTGGGTGCTGGGTGCGGGACACTGGGTGCTTGTTCTGGCCACTGAGTGCTGGGACCTGGGTGCTGGGAGTTGGGTGCTGGGTGCTGGGCGCTGGTTTGCTGGGCACTGGGTGCTGCATGCTGTGCAGTGGGTGCTGGGTGCTGGGTGTTAGGTGCTGGGCGCTGTGTGCTGGGTGCTGGGCACTGGGCGCTGGGATCTGGGTGCTGGGCGCTAAGGGCTGGACACTGTGTGCTGGGTGCTGGGCGCTGGGTACTGGGTGTTGGGATCAGGGTGCTGGGATCTGGGCACTGGGTGCTGGGATGTGGGATCTGGGTGCTGGGTGCTGATCGCTGGGTGCTGGCTGCTGGATGCTGGTTGCTGGGCGCTGGAGGTTGGGATCTTGGCACTGGGTGCTGGGAGCTGGGTACTGGGATCCGGGTGCTGGGTACTGGGTGCTGGGTACTGGTTGTTGGGTGCTGGGTGCTGAGTTTTGGTATCTGGGCACTGTGTTTTGGGTGCTGGGCATTGGGTGCTGAGCGCTGGGTGCTGGTGCTGGGTGCAGGGCGCTGGAGGCTGGGAACTTGGCACTGGGTGCTGGGAGCTGGGTACTGGGATCTGGGTGCTGGGTACTGGATGCTGGGCACTGGGTGTTGGGAGATGGGTGCTGGGCACTGTGTGCTGGGTGCTGGGCGCTAGGTGCTGGGTGCTGGGTGCTGGGCGCTGGGTGCTGGGCACTGGGTGCTGGGCACTGGGTGCTAGGTGCTGGGCGCTGTGTGCTGGGTGCTGGGCACTAGGCACTGGGATCTGGGTGCTGGGCACTGGGGGCTGGGCACTGTGTGCTGGGTGCTGGGTGCTGGGCGCTGGGTGCTGGGATCTGGGCGTTGGGTGCTGGGCACTGGGTGCTAGCTGCTGGGCACTGGGTACTAGGTGCTGGGACCTGGGTGCTGGGTGCTGGGCGCTGGGTACTGGGTGTTGGGATCAGGGTGCTGGGATCTGGGCGCTGGGTGCTGGGATGTGGGATCTGGGTGCTGGGTGCTGATCGCTAGGTGCTGGCTGCTGGATGCTGGTTGCTGGGCGCTGGAGGCTGGGATCTTGGCACTGGGTACTGGGAGCTGGGTACTGGGATCCGGGTGCTGGGTACTGCGTGCTGGGTACTGGGTGTTGGGTGCTGGGTGCTGAGTTTTGGTATCTGGGCACTGTGTTTTGGGTGCTGGGCATTGGGTGCTGAGCGCTGGGTGCTGGTGCTGGGTGCAGGGCGCTGGGTGCTGGGAGCTGAGTGATTGGGACTGGGAGCTGGGTGCTGGGCGCTGGGTGCTGGGAGCTGGACGCTGGTTGCTGGGTGTTGGGTGCTGGGCACTGGGCACGGGGCACTGGGTGTTGGGTGCTGTGTGCTGGGTGCTGGGCGCTCGATGCAGGGTGCTGGCTGCTGGTACTGGGCCATGGGCACTGGGTGCTGGACACTGGGTGCTGGTTGCTGGGTACTGGGTGCTGGGTAGCGGGTGCTGGGCCCTGGGTGCTGGGTGCTAGGATCTGGGTGTTGTGCACTGGGTACTGGGATCTGGTTGCTGTGCACTGGGTGCTGGGTTCTGGGTGTTGGGTGCTGGGAACTCTGTGCTGGATGTTGGGCGCTGTGTGCTAGGATCTGAGTGCTGGGTGCTGGGCGCAGGATGCTAAGATCTTGGTGCTGGATGCTGGGCCCTGAGTGCTGGTTGCATGGTGCCGGGTACTTGGCACTGGGATCTGGGTGGTGGGTGCTGGGTGCTGGGCACTGGGCAATGGGTGCTGGGAACTGGGTGCTGGGTGCGGGGCACTGGATGCTTGTTCTGGCCACTGAGTGCTGGGACCTGGGTGCTGGGAGTTGGGTGCTGGATGCTGGGTGCTGGGCGCTCGTTTGCTGGGCACTGGGCACTGCATGCTGTGCACTGGGTGCTGGGTGCTGGGCACTGGGTGCTGGGCGCTGGGAGCTGGGCGCTGGGTGCTGGGTGCTGGGTGCTGGGCACTGGGCAATGGGTGCTGGGAACTGGGTGCTGGGTGCGGGGCACTGGGTACTAGGTGCTGGGACCTGGGTGCTGGGTGCTGGGCGCTGGGTACTGGGTGTTGGGATCAGGGTGCTGGGATCTGGGCGCTGGGTGCTGGGATGTGGGATCTGGGTGCTGGGTGCTGATCGCTAGGTGCTGGCTGCTGGATGCTGGTTGCTGGGCGCTGGAGGCTGGGATCTTGGCACTGGGTACTGGGAGCTGGGTACTGGGATCCGGGTGCTGGGTACTGCGTGCTGGGTACTGGGTGTTGGGTGCTGGGTGCTGAGTTTTGGTATCTGGGCACTGTGTTTTGGGTGCTGGGCATTGGGTGCTGAGCGCTGGGTGCTGGTGCTGGGTGCAGGGCGCTGGGTGCTGGGAGCTGAGTGATTGGGACTGGGAGCTGGGTGCTGGGCGCTGGGTGCTGGGAGCTGGACGCTGGTTGCTGGGTGTTGGGTGCTGGGCACTGGGCACGGGGCACTGGGTGTTGGGTGCTGTGTGCTGGGTGCTGGGCGCTCGATGCAGGGTGCTGGCTGCTGGTACTGGGCCATGGGCACTGGGTGCTGGACACTGGGTGCTGGTTGCTGGGTACTGGGTGCTGGGTAGCGGGTGCTGGGCCCTGGGTGCTGGGTGCTAGGATCTGGGTGTTGTGCACTGGGTACTGGGATCTGGTTGCTGTGCACTGGGTGCTGGGTTCTGGGTGTTGGGTGCTGGGAACTCTGTGCTGGATGTTGGGCGCTGTGTGCTAGGATCTGAGTGCTGGGTGCTGGGCGCAGGATGCTAAGATCTTGGTGCTGGATGCTGGGCCCTGAGTGCTGGTTGCATGGTGCCGGGTACTTGGCACTGGGATCTGGGTGGTGGGTGCTGGGTGCTGGGCACTGGGCAATGGGTGCTGGGAACTGGGTGCTGGGTGCGGGGCACTGGATGCTTGTTCTGGCCACTGAGTGCTGGGACCTGGGTGCTGGGAGTTGGGTGCTGGATGCTGGGTGCTGGGCGCTCGTTTGCTGGGCACTGGGCACTGCATGCTGTGCACTGGGTGCTGGGTGCTGGGCACTGGGTGCTGGGCGCTGGGAGCTGGGCGCTGGGTGCTGGGTGCTGGGTGCTGGGCACTGGGCAATGGGTGCTGGGAACTGGGTGCTGGGTGCGGGGCACTGGGTGCTTGTTCTGGCCACTGAGTGCTGGGACCTGGGTGCTGGGAGTTGGGTGCAGGGTGCTGGGCACTGGTTTGCTGGGCACTGGGTGCTGCATGCTGTGCACTGGGTGCTGGGTGCTGGGCACTGGGTGCTGGTTGCTGGGTACTGGGTGCTGGGTAGCGGGTGCTGGGCCCTGGGTGCTGGGTGCTAGGATCTGGGTGTTGTGCACTGGGTACTGGGATCTGGTTGCTGTGCACTGGGTGCTGGGTTCTGGGTGTTGGGTGCTGGGAACTCTGTGCTGGATGTTGGGCGCTGTGTGCTAGGATCTGAGTGCTGGGTGCTGGGCGCAGGATGCTAAGATCTTGGTGCTGGATGCTGGGCCCTGAGTGCTGGTTGCATGGTGCCGGGTACTTGGCACTGGGATCTGGGTGGTGGGTGCTGGGTGCTGGGCACTGGGCAATGGGTGCTGGGAACTGGGTGCTGGGTGCGGGGCACTGGATGCTTGTTCTGGCCACTGAGTGCTGGGACCTGGGTGCTGGGAGTTGGGTGCTGGATGCTGGGTGCTGGGCGCTCGTTTGCTGGGCACTGGGCACTGCATGCTGTGCACTGGGTGCTGGGTGCTGGGCACTGGGTGCTGGGCGCTGGGAGCTGGGCGCTGGGTGCTGGGTGCTGGGTGCTGGGCACTGGGCAATGGGTGCTGGGAACTGGGTGCTGGGTGCGGGGCACTGGGTACTAGGTGCTGGGACCTGGGTGCTGGGTGCTGGGCGCTGGGTACTGGGTGTTGGGATCAGGGTGCTGGGATCTGGGCGCTGGGTGCTGGGATGTGGGATCTGGGTGCTGGGTGCTGATCGCTAGGTGCTGGCTGCTGGATGCTGGTTGCTGGGCGCTGGAGGCTGGGATCTTGGCACTGGGTACTGGGAGCTGGGTACTGGGATCCGGGTGCTGGGTACTGCGTGCTGGGTACTGGGTGTTGGGTGCTGGGTGCTGAGTTTTGGTATCTGGGCACTGTGTTTTGGGTGCTGGGCATTGGGTGCTGAGCGCTGGGTGCTGGTGCTGGGTGCAGGGCGCTGGGTGCTGGGAGCTGAGTGATTGGGACTGGGAGCTGGGTGCTGGGCGCTGGGTGCTGGGAGCTGGACGCTGGTTGCTGGGTGTTGGGTGCTGGGCACTGGGCACGGGGCACTGGGTGTTGGGTGCTGTGTGCTGGGTGCTGGGCGCTCGATGCAGGGTGCTGGCTGCTGGTACTGGGCCATGGGCACTGGGTGCTGGACACTGGGTGCTGGTTGCTGGGTACTGGGTGCTGGGTAGCGGGTGCTGGGCCCTGGGTGCTGGGTGCTAGGATCTGGGTGTTGTGCACTGGGTACTGGGATCTGGTTGCTGTGCACTGGGTGCTGGGTTCTGGGTGTTGGGTGCTGGGAACTCTGTGCTGGATGTTGGGCGCTGTGTGCTAGGATCTGAGTGCTGGGTGCTGGGCGCAGGATGCTAAGATCTTGGTGCTGGATGCTGGGCCCTGAGTGCTGGTTGCATGGTGCCGGGTACTTGGCACTGGGATCTGGGTGGTGGGTGCTGGGTGCTGGGCACTGGGCAATGGGTGCTGGGAACTGGGTGCTGGGTGCGGGGCACTGGATGCTTGTTCTGGCCACTGAGTGCTGGGACCTGGGTGCTGGGAGTTGGGTGCTGGATGCTGGGTGCTGGGCGCTGGTTTGCTGGGCACTGGGCACTGCATGCTGTGCACTGGGTGCTGGGTGCTGGGCACTGGGTGCTGGGCGCTGGGAGCTGGGCGCTGGGTGCTGGGTGCTGGGTGCTGGGCACTGGGCAATGGGTGCTGGGAACTGGGTGCTGGGTGCGGGGCACTGGGTGCTTGTTCTGGCCACTGAGTGCTGGGACCTGGGTGCTGGGAGTTGGGTGCAGGGTGCTGGGCACTGGTTTGCTGGGCACTGGGTGCTGCATGCTGTGCACTGGGTGCTGGGTGCTGGATGCTGGGTGCTGGGTGCTGGGTGCTGGGCACTGGGTGCTGAGCGCTGGGAGCTGGGCGCTGGGTGCTGGGTGCTGTATGCTGGGTGCTGGGCGCTCGATGCAGGGTGCTGGCTGCTGGTACTGGGCCCTGGGCACTGGGTGCTGGACACTGGGTGCTGGTTGCTGGGTACTGGGTGCTGGGTAGCGAATGCTGGGCCCTGGGTGCTGGGTGCTAGGTTCTGGGTGTTGTGCACTGGGTACTGGGATCTGGTTGCTGCGCACTGGGTGCTGGGTTCTGGGTGTTGGGTGCTGGGAACTCTGTGCTGGATGTTGGGCACTGTGTGCTAGAATTTGAGTGCTGGGTGCTGGGCGCAGGATGCTAAGATCTTGGTGCTGGGTGCTGGGCGCTGAGTGCTGGTTGCATGGTGTCGGGTACTTGGCACTGAGATCTGGGTGCTGGGTGCTGGGTGCTGGGCACTGGGTGCTGGGCGCTGGGAGCTGGGCGCTGGCTGATGGGTGCTGGGTGCTGGGTGTTGGGCACTGGGCAATGTGTGCTGGGAACTGGGTGCTGGGTGCTGGGCGCTGGTGTGCTGGGCACTGGGCGCTGCATGCTGTGCACTGGGTGCTGGGTGCTGGGTGCTGGGCACTGGGTGCTGGGCGCTGGGAGCTGGGCGCTGGGTGCTGGGTGCTGGGTGCTGGGTGCTGGGTGCTGGGCACTAGGCAATGGGTACTGGGAACTGGGTGCTGGGTGCGGGACACTGGCTGCTTGTTCTGGCCACTGAGTGCTGGGACCTGGGTGCTGGGAGTTGGGTGCTGGGTGCTGGGCGCTGGTTTGCTGGGCACTGGGTGCTGCATGCTGTGCAGTGGGTGCTGGGTGCTGGGCACTGGGTGCTGGGCGCTGGGAGCTTGTCGCTGGGTGCTGGGTGCTGGGCACTGGGCAATGGGTGCTGGGAACTGGGTGCTGGGTGCGGGGCACTGGGTGCTTGTTCTGGCCACTGAGTGCTGGGACCTGGGTGCTGGGAGTTGGGTGCTGGGTGCTGGGCGCTGGTTTGCTGGGCACTGGGTGCTGCATGCTGTGCACTGGGTGCTGGGTGCTGGGCACTGGGTGCTGGTTGCTGGGCTCTGGACGGTGGGTGCTGGGTGCTGGGCGCTGGATTTCAACATCTGGGCCTGGGTGCTGGAATCTGGGCGCTGGGTGTTGGAAACTGGGTGCTGGATGCTGGGTGCGATTTATCACAGCAATACGTTCGCTCATAATGCAACTCTAGTCCATACATCAACATATCGCACAACATCGATTTAAACGAACGCTTGCTTAGCTGTAGTTTAGAACAGCACAGAAGTACATCTCTGATAACCGACCAACTAACAGATACATGATCATTCGAAGCAATGCTCTTCTGACATAACTTATCTTCCGGTGTCTTCTCCTATATCCATAGGCCTGTAAAACCGAAACGTACTACACGAAAAGCTATGTCTTAACAACAAATAGCTGTTACAGATGCAAACTACTCCACATTTTAAGTAATCACAACGACGTTGGAGCTATCCTCTCCACACTTGATCCCTCCCATACATATCTTAGGACCAAGAGCTAACACCTCTTAAGGTTGGTCTACATACACAACAGAAGAGTATAATGCTCTTTCCACAGAGGGAAGAAACCTAGATACTGTGCTACAACAGCCTACAACACCTTAGATCCAACTCTAACCCTTTTTTCAGGACAAAACGACCCACGGATCGATGATTTTCACATCAAACCAAAGGGAAATGTGCTGTTTGCATGATCATTCTATACGAAGAACCACGTGCTCCACCAATATTCGTACAAAACAGACCCAATACCATTCGTCTTATGTTCCACAGCAAACAACAAGCAACGTTTGTGTATATAATTTATATGCACGAAAGGTAAAGTTTAGACCAGCGCTCCATCTAGGTTGTTCATATGCCACGTCATGCCTCGAGAAAAATGCGCGGGGCTACAGAAAAAACACATCAGACCCTTTTCCATACTTAAAAAAAAAAAAAAAAAAAAAAAAAAAAAAAAAAAAAAAAAAAAAAAAAGATAAACAGACCCGTAATACTGTAGACCTACAGCAAACACCTCATAAGGGTGCTCTAGATACACCGCAGAAGAGTAAAAGGCTCTTTCCACAGAGGGAAGAATGCGTCTAACTCGGTTGCCACGATGCTACACCAGATTACAACACATTAGATCCAAGTCTAACCCTTTATGGGGCAAAGCGACCCACAGATCGATGATTTTAACATCAAATCCATAGGCTTACAACACAGCACACCTACATCTAACCCTTTTGGGACAACACGAGGCTCACCTAGTAAGACACACAAATGCTACTCGAAATGTGCTTTTTGCATGTTATTATATATGAAGAACCGTGTATTACACCGCTCTTCTTACACAACAGAACCAGGGTCATTCGTCTTACGTCCTCCTCCAAACAACAAGTAATGTTTTTCTGTATAATTTATACGCATGGAAGGTAAAGTTTTAGACCGGCGCTCCATCTAGGCTACTTATTTGTCCCATCCTACATCGCGAAAATTGCAGAGCTACGAAAAAAATAAAAAAGCCAACAGACCCACTTCAATCCCATTTTAAGGTAAATTGACCCGTAATATTGTAGCTGGGAGACTATTTAAATCCAAATACATCGCGAGGTTGTACGTCTCCTACAACTAACCACGTCTTTATGTTTAAGAGGAAATCGCGTCGATAGATCAGACATTTAGACACCACACAGATACGTACATCTTACAAGAGCTTTTTTGCATCTTACCACTCGATCCTTTGAATGTTAGATCCTGGTATAGAGGATGAATTAGAGCTGATAAAATAGAATATAAACGCCTCTAGTAAGGGTCAGGACTATACTAACCACAGAATCGAAGCAATCATCGACTGTGTTTTCCACGTAGAAGGCGATGCAGACGTTAACGGCCACACAACATACCTCTGAGAACCCGGTTCGTATCTGTTTTATATCGCGCGGGGTTTGCGGTGCGCTGGCTGTCCGTGCCGCGAGTGAAGTCGTAAGTGTAGCAGCGCCTTGCTGGTGGCTCTGCAAGGTGGCGGAGTGGAGAGAGGTGCGGGAGTGTGTGGCTGGTCGCGGAGGGAGCCAGGGAAAGGAGCGGCTTGTTGGACTGACTGCTAACCGGATTTTTGGTGTGTTTTAGAGCCATACGAACTTTCGGTGCTTGTCGGAGGGGGAGACGCGGCGAGAAGAGTGGGCTGTTGAGATCCGGCGGTATGTGCGCGCGTCCAGCTTGGAGTAGCGGTTGACGACAGTACTTTTGCCGCCTCCGCCGCATGTGAATCCGTATTTACTGACTGTCAAAGTCAGAGATTTAGTTGAATTAGGTTTATTTAATCGAATTGATTTCTTATTGGAAGTCGTCAGATGAATTATTAATCATAAATAGAATAAATGATTAAACTGAGAGGTCAAGGCGGCGGAGAATGAGAGGGAAAGTTCCCGCAGGGGACCGTCTGATTTCTGGTTACAGGTCTGCCACAGGGTCGACACATGTGTGACACTCGCCGGCGGAGCCCATTGAGGGAAGATACCTGTTGCCGGCCGCACCGATGACCCACCGAGATAAGTGGGGCGGCTTACAGGCGGGTGCACAAAAGCAGCCGTCACTCAGATGCAGCGGCACGGGCCAAACCACCGCGCAAGCCCACTCAACACGGCCGAACAAGAGCGGTAGACTGCTTGTCGCCAGCCGCCAGACACGAGGGGCATCTTCCTTTCAAATACAGCCGACCGCAGCCGCCTCCCTTGGGGAGAACCTTCGCTCGGCTCTAACCAGCCACGGGGGCCGCCACCGCAGACAGCATGACGCCTCTCCCCGGCCTCATGTCTACGTCCAGCGCGGCCGCCACCGGCTGGCTGTTAGCGGACGACCGCTCCCACTCAACCACCTGCAGATGCCACGACTGCTGGGTGCTGCGATCTCAGCTCCCTACGATAGGCGTGCGTTCTTCTGAGGGATTTTATCCAGAAGGAGAACAAAGGCCTAGGACTGAGATTTGTGGTGCCGCTCAGCATCATCAGAGACCATCGAGACAGCATCGCTCCTGTTCCTGATCGCAGATCCAGGGCTATCCAGCCCACTCCTTGGACCGTCACTTCTAGAGACACCAACGCCGTGGTGTGCACAGCCGTGCAGACAATGGACCTCTGACACAGACAGTAACACATTTCACACAGCACCACTTAATGAACATTTGCATGTGGACACTAAATAAACTATTGAATAATTTAACAAGGACTCAGAAACATTTTTGTCTGTCAACATTTATAGTTAGGAATATTTGTGTATGTTATTTAGGTTCATCAGTAGAGTTATGATTTAATTAGATTTATTCTTGCACTTGTTCAGTGTACAAGCAATAGAGTTTTTTTTTTTTTTTTTTTTTTTTTTTTTTTTTTTTTTTTTTTTTTTTTTTTTTTTTTTAGGAAAATAAGAACTTCATATTCTCACTCATGTTTACTGAAACATTTGTGCCTTGTTTTTAATTGTGATGTTTACCAATAGAGTTATGATTCTATTAGATTTATTCTTTCACTTGTCCATTTTATACCATAGCGTAGTCTTAGCAATATAATAACCTCATTTTTCATATTCAATTCTAGTTTACTGCAACATTTTGAACTTGGATTTTGATTAGTAGTGTGGTGTATTGTTTTCAAAGAAACCATACTCATTTATAGAGCATTCTTACGAAATTTTTTATTTATTACAGTAGAGTATAAAATATGTATATACTATCATCTTATCCTTCATAAGTTGTATGTTTAGATTCTCTAATTTCTTTTCCACTTTCCTATCTTTGGGTATGAATGTGTTTAAATAATATCTAGGGCCCAGAAGACATACGAAGAAGACTGAGTGATTCAGTTTGAACCAATAGGATTGTAATAATTTGTGGTAATTTGGGGCCTGGATGGCCAGAGGCAATATAACCATAAATAAATGCACCCCTCTTTAACTCTCCACAAAAAACAGAAAGATAGGTTCAATGAATGGGGCCCTAGAGTATGATTATGTATGTAGATTTTTATACATATTATTCCATATTTAAGATGTACTAGTATAAAGGTTTAATTCATATTGACTGGCTATACTCTAGTATACTTCTATATTGTGAATAGGAAAATGTCTCCTGCTTGTATGAGACTATCCACATCCGAAATTTTAATCGGTGGGGTGGGGGGGGGCAATGAGATGTAGTAATACTATTTCTATTCATATTTTCCAATTTCATTTAGTCTGTCGATTTAATTGGATGTTGGGTTCTTTGTATTCCTATTTCTCCAAATTCTTAATGCCAGATGATAGAAATGATCATTGCATGATTTTGGTACATTGGGAATAGCCACCTGGGTAATTTTTTTTAGGCGCTTGCCGCCACCAGCGAAAAACATGGGAGAGAATGCTGCCCTTGTTTCGAGGCCAGCGGTGTATAAAGATACGGGACAGGATGTTGCCCCATCTCCGGGGGTTGGGGAGAGAGAGAGCCGCCCCGGGCTGGCTCGGTCGCTCCGGGGAGTCGAAGGGAAAGTGGGGCCGGCAGCATTGTGTACACTGCCTGGACCCTCACGGTCAGCTGGAGCCAAACTTTACGATTTTTGCCGGCGCCACGTTGGCGAGGCGTGGGCTGCTGAGGGCTCTCACGACGGGAGAGGGCACTCATGCGATAATAAAATAATTTAGCCGTCTGGAGATGCCTAACGTGAAACACAAAACTTCATGCTGCTTCTGGGAACTGCGGCATACGTGAATCTCAGGCCTGGGAAAGTTTTCGAGTGGGAGGAGCTTAGTAGCGCTAACAATAGCAAATTGATATGATTGGCGAGACCATTAGGTCCTCTCTCTTACTGGCTTGACACCACATGTGGGTGGAGGCTGGCAGCAAAAGAAAGTTTTTTCTTGAGGCGAGCGTGGTGTGATGGAGAGAAAAGGAGAGAAGCGTGGAGGACACCGGACGGTTCGGACCTCGTGGTAGCAGCGAGGAGTGGGGGCAAGGACTCCAAAGTTTTCGGACCTTGCGAGTCGGTAGACTTAGAATTTTTGTGCCCATTGCACAGTGTTAGATGGCGTCTGTGTGATTGCTCTTCGCATTCACAGTTATACTGAGAAACTTGTAAATATTGTGAAGTGGGTATTGTTTTAGAACAAGCTCACTCGTAATCAGGATAATTTACTGTTTTTGAATAACAGCATACACCACTGGGTTGGAAAATTGCTGTATTTTTTCGTAGCGCGAATACTTTAGTAATTGCCACACCAATCTGGTAGATAATTTCCCATCCGTGATCGCATTCATCAGCCTGTTCTTCCATCAGCGGCCCATCGACATCGGTGACGCTGTTCGACTGTATATGGTAAAGTAGTGCCAACGCATAAATAGTGAAAAGGATTATTGAATGATGGTTGATAGGTGGGACGTAGCTGTGAGTTTGCGAGGTCGTCATAGTCGATTTTTAATCGAGCGTGTCTGTTTCAGTACTTAACCTTCTACTGACTTCTTAAATACATTTTTTGGTTGGTTAACACACCAAATTTATGACTATAGCCAGTCGAACATGTACCTTTTCTTTTGGTGTTAAGATTTTGTCCTTTATTCTGTAAAAAGTATTCCGATCATTAGATAATTTTGTTTGTGCTATTTCAAGTCATTATTTTTGTATGATTGTTTTTGAAGGAATTGACACTTTTTTCACGCATGTTGTGTTTGTGATAAATTGGCACATAAATTTTTTGTTAAATACAGTAACTATTTATGAACATCGTGTAGCTGATTTCAACCACCTTTCATATATTTTGGAGGGGTTATCTCTTGTCTATGTTAGGTAGGTCAGGGGATTTGTGTGCTACCAACAACAGTGTATGGAAACACGCACTTTCACAAAATAAATAAATAAGTGAGATTAGGCTACTGGTCGCCACTACTTTCAGTTAGGCACAGTAAATTCTCAGTTTCATATTTTTAATATTTTTTTCTATATTTTTAATAATAATAATGAAAATAGTGGCGACCCTTGGATAACTTGATTGTTTTGTGATGATGGTTAATTTAAATACAATTTATTCATTTGCATATTAATGAGCTATCTGCAAAATTGGCAGAAAAGGTAACAGAACTCAAATGACGGAAAACATTCAGTTGACATTCAAAATAATAAATTTTGAATAGAGAGCAACAACATTTCAAAACAGTTGCATTGTTTGAAATAAGAAATTGGTAGCACTTTCCACCAACTAAGTAATAATGTATTTTGTGAGGACTCAACATGAAACTGTCAACAGATCAAAGTAGTTTAATTGTATTAAACACCATTTCTACACTCGCGAGCTCTTGCGTATCAGATGCACTGGCGTTCACTTGTTCTCGCCAAATTTAGAGTCCGGAGAAGCGACCGATCGGATCACTGCTATCGTTCAGGAAGGTCGTTCTTCTGCCACGGAGTCCTCTTTCCCGCGCACTGCCCACCTCTTCTCTCCCTTGGCTGCTTCCTCATTGTCTGATCGCCGCCCCCTCCAGAATAGTATACATCTTAACTTGACATGTTTCTTTAACTAAAAACTGAGCATCTGAAACCACTTCCTTACTAATTTAACACTAGTGAAATACGGAAAAGTACTGTACATTATTATTACGTAATGTCTTAAATTAATAGAGAAACCAGCTTTCATGAGGTTGACTGCTCATGCCACACAATATTTATGGAAATTACTGACAAATTGAACAATAAATCTACATACTAATTTAAATATACGAGAGGTAAATCTTCATCCATTTTCAGTGATACGGTGGAGAATACGACGATCTGTTTACATTTCCATTATAAATTTATATCAGTTGAAGTCAGCCAGTCGTTTATATTTCCAAACAATACCATCACTTATACTGACTGCGTCACTCCACGGACTTTACTTCTGTAAATTCACAGTGTTTCAGCACTTATCGGTGCAAGGGACTAAATGACTGTACTTCTTCCACTATATATACCAGTATATAAGACACATTAATGATAACTTTTGTGTACGAAAAGGTGAAAGCCATTGCTAACAATGTAGGTACAAAGTAGTGTTTTGTTTCCTTCCTTTTGCAGAGACGAATATTTATTTCTATTTTTTGTGTTACTTTAATGATTGACTAAAGTTTTATAAGACACACCATCAGCAGAGGAAAAATTGAGTAAATTTGCAGAAGTAAACTATCAGACGTGTCAGACAGTAGTTTTAGATTATATGATTTGGATTAGTGTTTTAGTCGGGCTTGGTGGTATCAGGGTAAGGTGCTCGACTAGAAATTTAGACGGCGCGCATTCGATTCCCGGTCAGATCACGGAATTTTAAATCTGAATTTTAACCCTCTCAGCGATGGAAGGAGTCGACAAAAATGACATGTGGTTTGGATTCCATGTTAAACTGTAGGTCCTACTTCCCCAGTTGGAAAACTGGGGTAGGTTGGGAACACACACTATTTGGCCACCATAACTTGACGATTCGCGCGGTGGCTGCTGGGAGCTTGTCTCGCACGAACGGAAGGTAGCATCGGCTGCTTGCTGCAGTCCTGGAACCGTTACCCTAACAATGTGTACATTAATTCATCGCGTCAAGGACCATTGTACGGTTGGCAGCGCATGTAAATAAAGAATAACTTTCAACTTGTGTCGATTTTCTCCGGTTGTGGCAGCACCAACAAAATCGTCAAGTTATCGTGGCCAAATAGTAAGTTGCCCAAAAGGCATCCAATTGAAAGCACGAGGACACTGAGCCAAAAGAAATTATTATTTTTATTATCTTTATGATAACTGTTCAAGTGTTTGAATATTATACCACTTCGTTTACATTCAGTTATAAACTAACCATAATTTGTTACATGTTTATTGAGAAAAACAAGTGTAAGTATACATTATTTTATGATGTATCATTATGATCCAATGTTTAACATTAAAAATATTGATTTAACATTTTTGTCACTCGATGTTATGATGTAAAGTAAGAGAACAACTAATTTATGATGTAATACAATCGTCAATTTTTGATCTTTGGTTTTGTAATACAAACAGGCCATAATTTTTAAGATTATGATAGGGTAAGTGTGCGACTTTATGCTCTATACTTGAAAGAGGACCGTCTGTCGTCTTCCATATACTTTTGTATATTTCTGTAAAGTTATAATTTATTTAATGTCGCTAGATTATCATTTTGTTAAAACTTGAACCACTCCTTTTTAAGGCTTGAGGAATAGCATTTTATTAATAATTATGTTAATAATTTATTATTATATTAATTAATGTGGCATAAATGTGGCTTCTCCGCTACGCCACTGTCCCTGTGAGAATGTGTACTTGTCTTACTTTTAAGTGGACGTGTGAGAATCTATGGCTGTCTGAATGTGGGCAGTGATAGATCGCTTTGCATCATTCTTTCTCAGAGTTGATAGCTGCTGAGGCTACCAAAGAGGTTTCTACACCCTTTGGTTACAGTCCAGTCAGCGAGCCTTCTCTAGGGCGTCTCTCCATCCCCACCAACGCTGATCTTGGATTTTCTGGCTTCTGGTGGCTTCCCGCGCCTTGTGGCCGCTTGGTCTATTCATTCTGGTCTGGTCATCTGGTGAGGTAAGGTTGGTTCTGCTCTTGGTTCTGAAGATGGTAGCGTTTGATTGACTAGCAAGTTTAACTTAGATTCGTAAACTTAGAATCATTTTTTTGGAATATTTTCTCTGATCGCGTGAGGAAATGCGTTCTCGTTTTTCAATTCAGTGATTTCAATAGATAAACGTGGTGTGTGTGATCCTAGTTGCAGTTTGATAATGGCCTGGTATGTTAAAACCTTTTGTGATTATTTGGGGGCGAATGAACTCTGTGTAAATACTTTCTAGCTTTGTGGGGCCCGATTTCTAATAGGTGATATGTTCATTTTTGTACAGTGCATGTAAAAGTCTTCTCATCCTTTCCTTTCGTGAGTGATATGTGTTCCATGTGGTTGGTTCATAGAACAAATCCTTCAGCTTCCACTCTTCTTTGTTCCATGCCCATCAGGCAAGTAACTATTCGGGTATCCTTCTGATTTCCACTAGTATTTCGCGATCTTCTCTCCGCGCCTATTTTAATTTTGCTGTCTCTTCTCCGACTGGTAGTACGCACTCTGTCTGTGTCATTAATTCTCTCTGAGCCTTGTACAACCTCCTTCAATAGCTTCCTTATGTAATTCTAAATACTTCTATGGGCTGCATGCTGATAATCTTAATTTTATTTTTCTGACTTTGCAATTATTTCACTTTTACGAGTTTTTTTGAGACTGGACTTCATCAGTCTCTCTAAGAGCTCCCTATCGCGTGTAGTTGCATTTCTTTCGCTTCTTCATGTAATTCTAACCATTTCTATGGGTTCCATGCCGTAATTCTTATTTTTATTTTTCTGACTTGTAATTATTTCATTTTTGGGGCTTTTCTGAGACAGGACCTCATCCGTCTCAGTAATCGCTCCCTATCACGTGTATCTTTATTTCATTCGCCTCCTTATATAATTCTAACCATTTCTATGGGTTGCATGCTGTAGTTAATTTTCTTTATTTTTCGGAAACTGAATTTATTCAATTTTATCGGTTTTCGGAACCACGTGGGTCCGAGTTCCAACGTCCGGGGTTTGCAGCTAGTCGCCTGAATTCACTCCACTTCTCATATAAAACCAGTACCTAGATCGATTTCTAACAGACTGCAACTTAAGAATCCACCGTGATTTTGTATAATGAATCCGATTTTCAACCACTTCACATTCAGTGGAGTGCGTTCATGTAACGTAGCCGTGTGTCGCCGTTAGCGTGTTTGCTCGCGGTCCAATTCACATGTAATTTAACTTGGCTATACACACGCACCATCTCAAAACAGGCATGACAGACCAGAGCCAGCTTCAAAGTGTTTGTATATTGTGTTTCGTGCTACCTCCGACTTGCTGAATTTCGCCTATGATAGCGGCGCCTGCTTCCTCCTCGTTCAGTACGCTGATTGTGGTGAGTTTCGCTGTGGCATTGCGTGTGTGTGAGAGAGAATGAGTGTTGTTTGTGAATCCTTCCCTCCAGTAGCGTTAAATCATGTATAATTTAGGCTGGGCACCGTCCGAATTAATCCATGTAAGAGATGCATTTTTATTGTATTAACAAATTTGGTTCCCCATTTTGCTTGTTTCCTATCTGAATAAACAAGTTTAAGTTCAGCATAATTTTGACTTGCCTATAAATTGTAGTTTTAAAGCACCTTACCTTTTGTAATTAATATTGTTCTTCACAAGTGCTGAGAACTAGCTCAGATGCAATTTTTATGTCTAAATTCCGTTGCGCCACAAATGTTTTCTTAGCTACCTTTCTAAGATAACTTTAATTGTGGTATCTTGCTTATTAATGTCTGTGTGTAATAACGTGTGAGCTGCTATGTATATTGACCACTTGCTGTTACTGAAGTAATTAGAAACGAGTCAGTTCTCAGCTTGGGCCAGGGAACAAGGCTTTATAGCAGGGAGTAACCAGTAATTCACACGAACCTCATTTACTAATTTTAGTGATAAAACAAGGCTCTTGTTACGTACAGTGGTCGACTTTTATCCTGCACCGCATTTATCACAGCTAAGATTGAAGCAAGTGTGACTACACGCTGTAAGAACCTGTGTATTGGGCTAAGTACGGTTCTGATTTAGAAGTATGGCTCGATGTTATCTTACGGTCGAACCATACATGTCTGCTATAATGCAACAGCAACTACCTTAGTTGCAGATATTATAATTTACCTGTGATTCTGTAGTTTAAACATGCTATGCATAAGCTGTACTTTGCGAAACAAACAAGAAATATTACATAAAATAACTGGGTCAGTAATAAAAATGGTTTTATTCTAACTTTTGCAAATGACGTACGCAATGTGACAGATTTAGTTGAATAAGGTTTATTCAATCAAATTGGTTTCTTATTGGAAGTGATCAGATGAATTATTAATCATAAGAAGAATAAAATGGTTTAACAGTTGCATTGTCTGCGATAAGAAATTTGTCAAGAGTTCAAAATAGTTTAATTTTATTGAACACCATTTATACACTCGCAAGCTCTTGTGTAAAACCATGAACAAGTATCAGCTGGACTGGCGTTCACTTGTTCTCGCCAAATTTAGCGTCCGACCGATCGAATCACTCCTGTCGTTCAGGAAGGTCGTTCTTCCCAAGACGAGACCTGGAGCCCTCTTTTCCGCTCACCTCCTCTTCCAAACACACACTCCCCACCTCTTCTCTCCCTTGGCTGCTTCCTTATTGGTCGATCTCCATCCCCTCCAAAATACTATACATCTTAACATGAGGTCTTCCTTTAACTAAAAACTGAGCATCTGAAACCACTTCATTATTCACATAACATTATTTAAATACACAAAAGTACTCTTAATTAGTATTGCATACAGTCTGAAATTAATAAATAGACAAACCAGTCATCAAGAGCTTGTTCGCATGTGCCAGATAATTTCACGTAAATTACTGGCAAATTAAACAATAAATCGACACACTAATCTAAATATACGAGACATACATCATGCTGCTTGCATTTACGATGATCTGTTTATATTTCCATTATAAATTTATATTTAAATCAGTCATTAAATATATACATACAAGTGTAACGCTATCAAGGTGACAGCTTGAACCGCCGCGGATTAGGCGTGCGTACTGGAGCGCCGTGTTGCGGTGCGCGCGGCCGTCCGCCGTTGGGTGTTCGAATCCCCCCTCCGGTATGGATGTTTTTTGTTGCCCTTAGGTTAGTTTACCTTAGTTTAAGTAGTTTGTAAGTGACGGACTAATAACTGCGCAGTTGAGTCCGACAGGATTACAAACATTTGAACATTTTGATAGCTTGTGACAATAAGCTGTCATCTAAAGCAGAGATTGTTGAAATTGCATGACGCATTGAAAAGTTGGTTATTTTAAGCTTGATTTTTCTAGATTTTGATATAGTAGTCTTAAACATTGTCATTTTTGAGGTACTGAAATTATTTTTTAGACTAATGATATGTGCGTAATTATTCTGACATCAAACATGTGTTTAACTCTGACAGTAAAGAATTTTGAAGATTATTTTATTTTATTCTGGATTACTGGAGTGTGGAACTCACGATGTCCTCCAGACACGCCTTTTAGAAATGCTCGGCTAACAGCCCTCATAGTTTTGATTACAAAGCATGGGCCTTTTCCAGGGTTCCACCAATTTGGACAAACCCTTGACTGGTTGTTCGGTGTAACCCGCTACTTCTACTTGGGCTGTCTGGAAGCTGCTCCAATGGCTTGCTGCAGTCAACTGTCATTATGTGCGGCCCTACAAACATTACTTCCGTAAACTCTTAAGTTTGCTTCTGTTCACTATGTGGGTTTTAAAAAAAATGTGTGATATTGTGTGTCGGAATAAATGACACCATGTGCTCTGTATCAGGATCAAAGAGTTGGCAAAAAGCAAAGGGAACGCGAACACTCGCATATTTAATAGCATGTGAAGGATGCTTATGTTGGGTGTGGATGTTGTGTTTATAGGCTGTTCCCTTCGCACCAGTGATCAGAGTATCATCCAAATGCTATTATTACCCATGCCCTATTTTGACAAATGAAGGTGTTCTTGGTATAATTACGGCGTAGATGTTTCCTTGAATAATTTCACTGGCAGTCACTTTGAAATGACCAACAGATGATATTATGTAGGAGTTATATTACAGTTTTATCACGTAACTTCTTTTATGACACATTTTATGTAGTGATACTGTTTTAAAATCTTTTTCAAACCTAACTTGTATACATGAGCCCTCTGCATCGCAGTAAGTGACTTCTTTGCCAACAGTGACAGCTTTTCTGTCTCTAGATGCTCTTAGGGGCTGACTGTCGTTAGCTGACTCTCGTCACCAGAGAAGGTTTCGAATTTTAGTGTAGCCATGTAGACTCCGATGATCACTGGGAGTGGGGGCGCCAGGGATACAAGAGACGAGAAGACGCCTTCTGGGCACTTAACATCTCACAGCTGCGATTTTCCCATCAAGAGGGCATCGGAGCTTCACTCCTCAGGCAATTTTGTGCAAACTTTCTAAGCTTGATTGTGAGAAGTTCAAACTGCAAATTTCCGATATAATAACCGTGCAACGATTCCGACTTTCTGAAGAGTGATGAGTGGTTTGAGGTGGAGGCAATTGATGCTTCCAAACCAAGCAGTATTTTTGTCGGTTAACTATTAGACAGTAGCACGAGGAAGGGACAATTTGGAGAGACGGTACTTATTACAGGATGGCGCTGGGAAGCAAGCTGCAACTGTCTTACAATCCCACTCTCTGCAGAAATTTTCTGTGAGTGAACACTTATTGGAGGACCCCGGCACTGTAGAGAGCACACTCCTTTGCGGATTGCACGCGGGTTGTGGCATTTGCAGACGGCTGAGGCAGGCGAGAGTTTATCACACGCCATTAATGAACGCCTTTGGACATTTTTCGTCTGTGGAACATCACCTGTTACTTTTGCTTTATCACCTAATAAAACTCGGGAAGACCAACCTCCGAGGCACACAGAAGGCAAGTCATTTAGATTTGAAAGGAGATAACCAGACGAAACGGATGCCCACAACTAGTTCTTGGTATTCTTTGCACAATGAATTTTTGTTTTCCATTTACTTTCCATTTTTTTAAATAATTAACTTGACGATTTTACAATTAGAGATCGCATTATGCGCGTCGGTTTCATGGGTTTAATTTCCCATCTTCTCCTGTCTGAGGCTAAATTTCATTGTTTTATTTCATATTTTTATAATTCAGTCAGTGTTCACTTCATACTGGTTACGTCAAAACTTGTTTCCTGAATGTTAAATAACTCCAATCTTTGACTAACCACGAGTTTCTCTCGGCAGTTAGATGACCCTTCAATTGATTCCTCTCATATGTGCTAATTGGTTCACATTTTCATGCATAATGGGGGGCCGGCCGCGGTGGCCGAGGAGACTGAGGCGCTCCAGTCACGGTCTGCACGGCCACTACGGTCGGGGGTTCGAATCCCCCCTCGGACATGGATATTTGTGCCGTTCTAGTTTGTAAGTAGTTCATAAGTATTTTGTAAGTTTAGGGACTGATGACCCCGTAGTTAAGTCCCATAGACTATACAAACATTTGAATCAAACATAATGGGGGTCGGTCGCTATTAAAATCAGTTAGTGAAAGTCGTTGTCCATTACTATATTCAAGTGATTCTGATGAATTCTGTACGGGATTCCGTGTGAAGCGTCACTTCCTGCACGGACATAAAGAATCTTTAAATCCATCTCAGGGATATGCTCACCACAAACGAGTCACCTCGTGACTGCAACTGATCACGTTCATAATTTCTGTTACTTGTACTACGATCAGTTAAATCTGGTAATTCTGGTTTTGAAATCTGTGCAGCACGAGAAGATTTCTCTATCGTATAATGAATTAAAATCATGTCCTAGGCTATATTTCCTAAGAAGCTACTATGTAAAGCAAGTCGATAATGAAAAATAAGTAACTGGTTCTCAGTATTTCCTGGTGTTGACATTGGTGTATCAGTGTCAAAACACTCAGAGTTAATGCGTCTTGCATCTTCAGCGATGGGTAAGTGTGAACTTGATTTAACGTGACGATATTTTGTGTGGAGCGTGTAGTTTTTCTTAGCGAGACGGCCCTGGACTGCGTCGCGACAGACAAAAAATGAGCTGCTCTTCTGCCAGCTGCCGCTCCTAGCTCTGCCGCCCGTGTACTAAACCAGACATTAATAAGCAACTACAGCATGACAATTAGCGCGTACGGTACAATCATGTAAGAGCGAAATAAAAAAAATGTATTCTTTGCTAGCTACGTTGTTGTTCGCAACTGAAAAAACGCCTTGGAATACCGCAAATTTCGCAAATTTACCATATGTAATCACAGCTCTGGATAAACATAAGAGATAAAAATCTCATATAAAATCTTTTACAATATTAAAAACTTGCGGCACTCAACGGTTAGACTACTTATTGAACTATCAGGAAAGCTTACTGTCAGCCGCGGTGGAGTAGCCGAGCGGTCTAAAGCACCTCGCTGCGGAGCGCGCGGTTGCTCGCCGTGGAGGTTCGAGTCCTCCCTGGGGCATGGGTGTGTGTGTTGTCCTTAGGTTAGTTTACCTAGGTTTAAGTAGTTTGTAAGCTACGGACTGATGACCACGCAGTTTGGTCCGATAGATTTACAGACATTTGAACAATGCTTACTGTCAGTTTTCACAGTGAGAAGGTTTAAGAAAATAGAAATGTTTTGAAAAGATTGATGCTCCCAGTGGTCCTTCTTGCAAACAAGAAAGTTCTATTAGAGTCCACGATGAAATAGAGGAGTCGTTAAATAATGGGAGTTACGTAGAACTGCTACAATTTTTGTCTAATAAGATACTACACCGTCTCAGCATTTAAAGAAAGCTACCGTTTTCAGAGACACCTCAGCTCTTTTATAGAAAGAACTAATCTGTGCTATGGCCAGTGTTGTTAGAGATAAGATTAAACCAGATATTGATAAGTCTACTTCTACTGGGCTCATGCTCTCTTTAACAACTGTTGTCGCCAATTAAAGTCAAATATTCACTACTGCACGCTTTGTAGACAATGAAGGCAACTGCAGAGCACTATTACTATATTTTACTCATTCATTTCTGGGAGAAAAGCTAGCGGTTTATTTGAATATGAAAAAAAAAAAAGACTATACATGACTTAGGATGTCAAAAAAAAAAAAAAAAAAAAAAAAATGTTGCTGAGACTTTGGATGATAGTGTAGAAATGGCCGGAAATGTTTCCGGCTGCTATGTTCTGCCACTGTTATTGTCACAGACTTAATCTCATACTTCCCAAATCTGCGAATCTTCTCAAGGAAACCAAAAAATTCTTTATTCCGCTCGGTGGGTTACCCGCCATTTCTCACGTTTCACTTCACGTACAGATGCTCTTAAAGCCTTTACTGAAAATATAATGCCGAGTGTTGCACCTACTCGATACAATTTTGCTTGCAGGCTTGTAAGCAAAGTTCATCAACACAGAAGTCACCTTATTAGTTTCTTTACTTCAGTAGAAGAGTAACCTGTGACCTGGGGTGTGGTCTTTCGAGGAAGTCAGCAAAGCTTCAGGCTTTGTGCGATTTCTCTCATGGGTTGGAACCAACTTTTTCTTGATTCTGTTCAATATAGTTTCTATATTTTCAGATGTACTTTTTTATATTTTACAAAACGAAAGTTTGGACGTTGGTAAATGTACAGAAAAAGTAAACGAATTTGTTAACGCACAGCAAAATATTAGAAACACAGGATTTGAGGCAGTATTACTGTTGTGAAATTCCCTGGAATTTAAATTCGAGGAAATATTGCCGACAATATTCCCAAAATTCATAAATGCCCAGGAATTTATTATTAATTAGCCAGATAGCTAAATAAAACTTATTAGGTTTAAGGCAGTTAAATCAAACACAAACACTGAAATATAATTTAAGAAAAAATTATAATTAAATAAATTTCTTGGTAATTTATAATTTTAAATATGAAATCACTCAAATTAATAGGTCAATGTGTTATAAAAACAACACAAACGCTCTCATCATCTTCTTAAGTCTCAAGGACTTCTTTTTCCTGACCCCCTGCTTCCTATGGATTTGCTTTCACTTGCTCAAATCAAATGTTTGTATAGCTTATGGGACTTAACTACGGGGTCATCAGTCCCTAAACGTATAAACTACTTATGAACTAGCTAACACTAAGGACGGCACAAATTTCCATGCCCGAGGGGGGATTCGAACCCCCGACCGTAGTGGCCGTGCAGACCGTGACTGGCGCGCCGCAGTCCTCTCGGCCACCGCGACCGGCTTTCACTTGCTTTCTTGTTGGTTTTTTTTTTCATGTTCTCTTTCCAGTTCTACAAAAGAAATGTCAGTTTTGCTGCTCGCTCAGAAAAAACACGGTTTCTTTTCTTCGAATGCAACCAAGAAAACGTATTAAATGTACGCTCAGTGGTAGCTGAAGTTACTGATGCCCCCAATATTATTATGGCTACATCTGCCAAGTCGCAAGTACCTCTCAACCCCCTCCACCATGACAGAGGCCTGATAATTTCTTCTTTATCGTCCATCCCTTCCCAAAGAAACTTTCTCGAAAATAAGCCTTCCTAGTCCCTGTAGCCAGCTAAACTTTCTCTTACTTTAAGACATCCAAACCCATCTGCTGAGCACAATCGAAAAAAAATCCTATGGGGTCTAGTAGTTCCGAAGGGTTGACCATCCTTAACTACATTTTAGGGTCCAGCATAAATGCTGCACGATGTATTGGTCCAATGCCAAAGTATTTTTTCGTTCATACTTTACTCTAGTTCATTTAACTTCCTGGCCACTCTATGTATTTGTGGGTCATTTGATTCAATGGATTTGATACACTCAACAATTGGTTTAATTAGATTTATCATTTTTTTCTATTCTAACCCAAACCACAGCATCGTCTAGTAGTTTCCTTTTAATAGACGGGTGTATATCAGCCTTTTCATTGACAGTCAACGTTTCCAGGACCACTTTGTTGAAGTGAAAGCTTTCCAAAACAAAAAAGGTGGCTGTCCCATCTGGTTTGCCATGAAAACATTAGAGATATTCGATACCTGAACGTTTTCTCCGAAGAAATTTCATCAAACAATGCTTTTAATATGTGGCTGTTTTTTATATTCTTTAGCCCTAGAAGTACCAAGCATCTAGGGACTGATGACCCCGTAGTTAAGTCCCATAAGCTATACAAACATTGTGAACCAAGCATCGAAATTTACGATTCTTACGTTTCCTAGAACTGAAAAACTCGAAATAATCAACCTTTATAAAAACTGAATTTATAATATTGATATGCCATCTATTGAGTAGCTTCTAAATACTAAAATACACAGGGAGTTTTGTTTATTTAATTTGCTAAGCTTTCTGTCAATGTTATTGATATTTTAAGCTATACAGTTTTAAAAAACTGGTGCGAATTTTGTAAACATTAGTAAATGAAAATGGAATTTCGGAGACAAATTATGCAAATAAACCGGCCGAGATTTATAATTTACTTGAAAACACAAGTTATCTTACTAACATAGAACATTGTAAAAAATTTAATTAAACATCGTGAAACGAAAATTGGCGGTAATATTTTAGAAAATATTTTTTTTTTTTATAAATCATAATTCATCGCACGAATTGAGGAGTCTTTGAATTATGAAAGTGAAACACCTCTAGTCATTCGTTTGGAAAAATTAAAAAATACTTCAGATGACGGCTAGTTGAGAATTATGCCCCCCGAGAAATATTTTTTAAGTTTAGATTTCATTCACAGAAATGGGGGGGTTTCAACTTGCCGAAAATTGTAGCCCTAGCGAATATTTTAAATTATTTTTTCCACCAGTAAATGTTGTCGTACATAAATTAGCAAATTAATGCAGAGAATGATAAATCTTAGAGTAAAATGCATGAATTTACTTAGTCAATTTAGTTATAAGGATCTGTAACTGTTAATAAGTGCTAAAACTTCCAAAATATAAAATTTCATAAATTCCCAATTTTTTGCAATCTTCACAGGTCAGATAAATATTCCCGGCAATATTCCCATTTTATAAGTTCCTTCCCACTGGGAATATTCCTGGCTCACGTCACCAGGCAGTATGGTCAGAAGTTATGAGTAATAAGACATTTAAATAAATGAGAATTACCAAATTGCTGCAAATATTTTATTGTTTCACGACGGCCGTTTTGGCTTATGCCATTCTCAAGTGATGCCTGCAAAGAACCTATGTTAGTTATTTTGTTTGTATACACGTTTTTATGAGTTTGAAATGGATGTCTTTGAGGCAACGCCACAGGGCTAGAATCCAGTTCCTCTCGAGCCGCCGTAGCGTGCGGATCTCCGTGCCGGCGCGTTTCCAGGAGCTCAGTCCGTCAGTTCACCTGATGATGGCGACATGTATGATCGCCGAAATATTGTGCCCGTTGGACACTATAGACCGGCAGTACACCCGTGGATATATTTTGATTACTTAAATCTAGGTAAACTAACCTAAGGACAAGCACACACACCCATGCCCCAGGGAGGACTCGAACCTCCAGGGCGAGCAATCGCGCGCTCCGCAACGAGACGCTTTAGACTGCTGGGCTACTCCACCGCGGCGACGTCAAAACTCACCATGATATCGGACTCATGCAGCCTGAAGCTGTCAAGGCGTTTAACAAAAATCCACGGAATTACGGATGCGATGAGGGCATTTACCCACATAAGGACTAAATATTCCCGTCAAGAATTTGGCTAACATATATGTAGGTGGTCTGATGTTACTGAAAATGGGGGTAACGGCACCCCCATCTTTGTGAACCTTAGGGAGTCCATTAAGTCTTGGCGGTACCGGACCTTGAGGTAGCAGTTTCTTGGCGACACCCTCCGGTAAATCCGCGTTCTTGAGAAGCGCCCTCGTCTTGTTCTCCACCTTCTTTGCGGAGTCAACGCCGATCGTCCGGTAGGAAACGTCATTTAGCAGGCTCTGCATCTCTTCAGTGTAGTCCTTATGGGAGACAACAACCGTAGCTTTGCCTTTGTCAGCCGGTAAGACGACAATTTCAGGGCGCTCCCTCAGGTCACGAATGGCCACCCTCTCTTTGCTAGTGATGTTCGACTTCATGGGCTTGGATTTCGTCAAAGCACAAGTCTCGCGACGTATTTACTCAGCCGATTCAGGCGGAAGTCGAACTGCAACCTGTTCAACAGCACTAATAATTTCTGCAACCGGTGTGAACTTGGAGGTAGGAGCAAAGTTAAGTCCTTTCTCCAAAACCGAGGCAGCATCATCACTCAACTCCATGCCGCTCAGATTGATGACAGTCTTGAACGGAACCTGCAGAGATGGTTTGTCAAGGAGGCGTGAGAACTTAGATGTTTGACGTCCTGTTGCCTTCTCATGAGCGAAATAGGCTGCTGCCCAGGTAACACCATCAATCCAATCCCAGGAAACAGAAGTGAAATGACTAGCCAGTTGCAAATGCAGTTTGAATAGTTCCAGTGAGATGAACTCAAAGCTACAGCGGGTGAAATGCACTCTCTTACGAAGCAATGCGAGGCTGGCCCATTTCTTAATTCTCTTGGCTGCTGCAGAATCGATGTCATACATGACCTTAGCAAAATTTGGAACAACATTCTCGGAACGACATCTCTTGAGAAAGGCAAGAGTACTTAGCAAGTGACATCTACAGTGGCGCAACTTTTCAAATTTCTTCATGCTGCGATACATCTCCTCCCCGTAAAGGTGTATGATGTGATTCTCGAGTTTCTCCTGGCGTATTTGATAATCAAAATATCCATGAGTGTACTGCCGGTCTACAGTGTCCAACTGGCACAATATTTCGGCGATCATACATGTCGCCATCATCAGGTGAACTGACAGACTGAGCTCCATAAAACGCGCCGGCACGGATATCCGCACGCTACGGCGGCTCGAGGGGAACTGGATTCTAGCCCGGTGGCGGCCAACAAAACCCAGGCCTCAGACGAGCATCTAGCACCTCCCAAGGGTTAGGACTTCTCTTGAACTTGTTTCCAGACACAAACAAGGCCTCAATCCCGACAATTACGGAGAATAAGGTATCAGCCAAGAGTAAGACTTTGGATGTACCCTCTTCATCCACTTCGCCACCTCTAACCACAGATAAGAGAGCCAAGAGAGCCCGATCGTTATCAGATGAGGAAGGCTTCATAATACCCAGAGAGACAGCAAGGAGACATGTCGTATCCACACAACCAGTGCCTACACAGAATTCTTTCGCGGTCATGGATTGCGCCGCTTCTACCGATAAAACAACCCCTCTGGCACAGATGGCCACTGATAATCAGAAAAAGCAAACACCATTGCCCATTGTTATAGAATACAAAGAGGCCTACACGACGCTACTCCAAATTATAAAGGACACACAGAGTGATCCATATCCCTTCTTTTAGTCAAGGTATGCCAGAAACCCCGTTTCTCCTCAATTCTGTTCAGTACCTCCTCATTAGTTACGCGATACACCCTCCTAATTTTTAGCATTCTTCTGTAACACCACATTTCAAAAGTCAGAAGAAGAAGAGCCATCCATGTTCCATGTAATACATGAAAATAAGAGAGGCAAGAGGAAACTAATTACTCATCTAAAGCTAAATGATGGCACCACCCTCTGGAAAGATATAAAAACGCATTTCATAGACACCTGGAAGAGATGTTTGCGACGAGACAAACTGAAGAAGAAAAGCAGCAAGAACTATGGCATAATCTGCGAGGAAAATTAAGTGCAACTGAAGTCCAAGTCTTCATCAAGGAAATCCACGAATAGCTAGAATATGCCATATCGATCAGTCCCAAAAATAAATCACTGGGTCCTGGCGGCCTTACTGCAGAATTTTATCAGGTCTTCCAAGACCAAATGAAACCTATGTTATTACATATGTACAATGAATTATTAAGGACAAAATTTAACATTCCTAAAGAACTCGTAGGAAGAATTGCTGTTATAATGCCAAAGAATCCAATAAGCGTCTTCATTGACGATTATAGACCACTTACTCTCTGAAACTGTGACTATAAAGTCATGGCACGGATCATTTCCCACAGACTTAAAATGGTAATGAATACAATCATTGGTCGATATCAGATGAGTGTTGGAATTGACAGTAAGATTTGTCACAACTTATGTGAGTACAGGGATATCATTGCTACAGAGGAGGTCTGCAAGATGAGGTATGCCATGGTATCACTTGATTTTGCAAAGGCTTTTCACAGAGTGCAACACCATTTTCTCATAAACACAATGCTTCCAATGGGATTTCCATAACAATTTAGAAAGTTAACACGTGAACTTCTCAGTAAAGGTGCTACAAGAATAATGATAAATGGTCAGTACACTAAAGAAATCCAGATAAGCAGCTCTGTGAGGCAGGGTTGTGTACAGTCCATGGCTCTCTTCGCTATTGAACCTATGCTTGCCACATTGCGCCAACAGCTACGTAAAGTAACCATCAGTAGAAACAAGATCGTCTGTAATGCATATGCTGACGATGTAGGATTGCTTGTCACAGCCGGCCGCGGTGGCCGAGCGGTCTGTGGCGCGCCAGTCACGGCCTGCGCGGCCGCTGCGGTCGGGGTTCGAATCCCTCATCGGACATGGATGTTCTGCCGTCTTTAGTATAAGCTAGTTCATAAGTAGTTTGTAAGTTTAGGGAATGATGACCCCGTAGTTAAGGCCCATAAGCTACACAAACATTTGAGTTTGCTTGTCACAGACAGTCGTGAAGTAGAGGACTCACTTCTGATTGTTAATAAAGATGTTCTTGCCTCAGGAGCAAAGCTGAATGAAGGAAAATCTGGCATTATGAATGTAGGACGCGGCATATCTCTACAGGACCACAATCAGCTTCCATTACTACCTAAACTGAGATGCTTAGGCATCGATTACAGAAATAATATGAGACAAACGGCTGCTGTTGACTACAGGAACCTTCTAGCGACTATGCCTGCCTGCATACAGAACCAATGTATTAGAAGTCTCGATTAAATGCAGAAAGTTACCGTGGCTAATCTCTACATAATGTCAAAGATCAACTGTGTTGCAAAAGTACTTCCAATGCCACAAGAAACAATGAAGCGTATCATGTCAGCTTTAGGCCACTTTATTACTCGCGAATTTATCTTCAAGGTTAAGTATGACACACTAACTCTAGCCATAGGAGATGGAGGATTAAATTTAACGGACTTGCGAAACAAGTCGAGAGCATTATATGTGTGTGCGGCACATTCAAAATGTGGAAGAAAGCAGAGGTACAGGCAGAATTGAAGTTGTGGGGCGGCACCGCGAGTCCCAGGTTCGAGTCCCGGTTCCGGCACAGAATTTTAATCTGCCAGGAAGTTTTATATCAGCGGACACTCCGCTGCAGAGTGAAAGTTTCATTCTGGAAGGAGAGCATAGTTTGACAGCTCCCTTGTTGAATGAAATAGCATTGGTTAGTCTATAGCCACCCGTCAATGTCCAACATATTCCGAATACACTGTTCCATCTCAAAACCTTTTTAATCGAGTTAAGCTATATTCTGCTCCAGACCCTAGCTAAGGAACTTATGACGGTGAAGACAGTTTATAAGAATCTGTTGGAACATAAGAATAGGAGCACCGTCGAACAAAGATATCCCTGTGGTGTCGCACAAGTCTAAAGTGCGCGCCACCTACTTTCGCCGCGCACCGCCATGCACACACGGCGCGGCGTTCTTACGACGTCAGCCACGAGCGTCCTCTGCTACAACTCCGCTCGTGGCCACCACTGAACGACATCATTCACTTGGAACTGAGATAGGAACCAGTTAACACTTGGAATCAGATAGGCACCAGTTAAGACTTGGCTATCGGATAGGCACTAGGCAGGCCTCTAGCTCATCAGCATTCTGCAGTACTGAGCTATGTAAAAGTTAAGTATTACTAAGTCTCTAAGAAATATATATCTCGTTCTAATTTACTCTAGTGTTTCTAGTTTCTGCTGTCCCACTGGCTGGTCACCTCCTACCTGCACAAGCGTGCATCCTTGATTCCTGTGTCGCTCTTTCTACTCGGCCACCGACACCTACGACGGTAACGAGACACAAAAGCGGCGACGAGGCTGGGACACAAAAGTTGCGACGAGGCTGGGACACAAAAATCCCAAGCACAGGTGACCAGTTATCTAGAAGAATATACATTGCCGCGATCTGCCGACGATGGTAAGAGCGTCCTGGTATCGAGCCGTCAACCGACAAGTCCCGACCAACCCCAAATTTCACGCCATCCACTTATTAGGCACCCTCTGTATACGACCTGCTACTTAATTGGCAATGAAGAACATCGCTTTGTGTGCGAAAATGCCAAAGATGTGTGGAACATTGTCACACAAAAGTTGGTAACAATCACTAGGACATCCGCGAATTACATTACTCCTGAAGACTTCCTGTATCCGGACACGATCCCGTATCCTAACGAGAAAGGGTTACTCAGACTATTACTTAATGACAGACACGAAGAAGAAGAGTAAGGAAGTGTTTATGATGTTCATCTATTCATCTGTTATGCCCCACTTACTTCAGGAGGAACTTTTTTTTTAATGTTTATCCTTATTATACGTTTCAACTTTCCGTTTTCCTTGTACTTTTGTATTACAAGGCGAGGAGACGCCTTGTTTCTTTATTTTGTAAATTTCCACAAACGGAATGACGTCAACCTATGGAGGTAAATGAATTACAACTTTTCTAACAGTTTCAGCAGTCTATGGACAAAAGAAGAATGATAATATATTTAATATATTTCTGGTGGAAGGAAAGGATTAAGTTTAATAGCTTCAGCAATAACAGTCACTACATTGCATAACGCACAAAAAACAGCACTCCTCTGTTCAGGTAGTCTAACGAAATCAGAGCTATGAGATATCGACCAAAGAAAAAACGAAGAGATTAACGCGGAGAATGACAATCGGAAAGATTATGGAAAAACAATAAATATCCCGAGAAGACGAACTCTCACGTACTCAGAAAGTTGAATAAAACTACTCACTTTACAAACTGCTCAAACTTCCATGGTCATAACAACACTTTTAAAACAACAGAGCAAATGCTAAGAAGCTTGCCGACGATGGCAAAGAAGGCGAGAAAATGGGTGGGCTGTAAAAAATAGTGCAGGTGGTAGCGTCATCACCTCCCATGTGGACGACCCGTGTTCGAACCTCCCCTCAAGATGCGTTTTTTAATTATTAGTTTAAAACTTTAATTTAGGTTTTAAAAATGAGAATTGCACTCATGTTTTCTTTTTAGTAAGTTGTATAATTACAAATGCATTTTTAATGTAAGTAAATTAATTACCTCTGTCATAAGATTAAGATTGGAGTTTCAATTATATAAAATGTTTCGCAATATCATGTTCAATTATCTATTTTGCATTTTATGTGCAAGCACTACAATGGTAATTGTCACAAAAAATTTAAAACAAAAATACTTAAGGATCTTGCGCAATTAGTAAAGGACAGTCGCTTGCAGGAACAATGTTTTTTTTTTAAAAGATCTGAGGAAGAACATACTTAGTTGCCACTCCGGAAACTTCTCTTTCGTTAGAAAGCATGGAAGGGAACCAGGCATATCGATCATTTCCTTAAAAGTTGGTGATGACAGCTGATGATGGACTACTGATTGTAATTTTGACTGTGACTGTCTGCATGTTTGTATACAAACAACAGGGCAACGGCTATCCTTTGCTTTTTCATGGAGATACCGGATCCTCGAATTTGCCGGCCGTGGTGGCCGAGGAGACTGAGGCGCTCCAGTCACGGTCTGCACGGCCACTACGGTCGGAGGTTCGAATTCCCCCTCGGGCATGGATATTTGTGCCGTCCTTAGTATTAGCTAGTTCATAAGTAGTTTGTAAGTTTAGGGAGTGATGACCCCCGTAGTTAAGTCCCATAAGCTATACAAACATTTGAACATTTGAATCCTTGAATTTAAAAGGAATATTTATAATTTTTTCATAGCTTACAATATCGCCTAACTTTAACGGTATTTAACGTTTTAATCTACCTACATTAATTGTAAATTGAATTTGGAATTGTTCAACTTTATGTTGTAAGTAAAATTTTAATTAGCATACACCGTCATTCCATAAATAAAATAAAGTAGTTTATGGCGTAATTTATAGTTGTTATTAATTTTATTAAAATTATTATAATTTTTAAAACAAATACTATAAATTAACGATCCTTTCAGGTAGGATCTGCGGATCGTGTGGCCGCCCGCGTCGGAGGTTCGACTCCTACCTCGGACATGGATGTTCAAATGTTTGTCGAGCTTATGGGACTTAACTACGGGGTCATCAGTCCCTAAACTTACAAACTACTTATGAACTAGCTAAGACTACAGACGGCACAAATATCCATGCCCGAGGAGGGATACGAAACCCCGACCGCAGCGGCCGTGCAGACCGTGACTGGCACGCCGCAGACCGCTCGGCCACTGCGGCCGGCGGACATGGATGTTTGCGTTGTCTTCAGTACAAGTTAGTTCATAAGTAGTTTGTAAGTTTAGGGACTAATGACCCCGCAGTTAAGTCCCGTAAGCTTTACAAACATTTGAACATTTATGAACAGGTAGGATCGAACCTCGATCATACACATAACGATCAGGCACGCTACTGGCTTAGCTATTTAGACATACTGCAGGACGCACCAAACACACTAGTGTATTGTCTGAGTTGCGCCTAACCTTTGGAGTCCTTTTTCTTGGAAATTTCTGTATAGTGCGCTCTAAAATTTTTATGAATGAACACTCTTGACGTGTATTGCTAACATGCTAAGTATTATCCCAAACTGAATTTCCGAGACCTTCAGATGCTAACAACCGTTTTCAGATCATTCTAGTAAGATTACTCTCTTAGCCTTCTTGACTGATTTATGAACTTTGTTAACTGTTGTCGATACGACAATATTATGGTCACTAACACCTGTATTTGTACTGATATAGTTGATAAGGTCAGGCCTTTCTATAGCTATAAGTTTTAAAATATTTCCATTGCGTGTGGGCTGTTGATTTAGCTGCACAAGGCAGTTTTTAGAAAACGTGTTAAAAATAGTTCAAAAGATTGCTTGCTGTGCCATCTTCAGTGAAACCACAGACGTTCTGGTCTATACACCGTAGTCTGAAGCCGCCCCCTGCTAATATTGCACTATCTGGGTATCAGCGCTACTGAGCGTACACTTTCTAGACCTGGAACGGTGGAACGGGCCGGCCGGCAAAAGCACCCAAATATAGGCCTGATTTCTCCTCGACCTGTTAAATGAATCCAGATAACTTCGCAGTCATTCTCTACTTCTGCCACAGTAGGGACAGTAAACTGATGAGAACATTATGACTTCCTGCATACTATCGATATAAGCTCATCCGAGCGTTAGTAGTGTCACCTGACAAGGAATGGATGCTAGTGATACGTACTCACGGTGCTTGTCGTATCAATGAGTGGGCCAGACTGAGGAAACCGCGCCATTCTTCTCAGTTTGGCCGAGGGCAGATTGTGATGACCCGGAGTCTCGGCAGAAGCATTTAGGAAAGTGGATGACTTGTCGGGTGTTGCGTTGGTGAGAGTCTTCAACAACTAGCAAACCAAGGTGAAACCATATACAGACGTCAAGGGGTTGATCCTGTCATTTCTGAGTTTGGTTGGGCAGACTGGTAAAACAGGGCAGGTTTGGTGCAGAAGCGGTTTAACCCACAAATACACATTCTTTTGTGTTTTTGTTACTTCATTACGTTGTTTTTCTAGCTTATCATTTTTGTACTTCTTTTAGGTGCCATTAAGAAATAAACAGTAGTGGTGTAACTGGAAGACAATTATTTCCAAATTAATTGAGTGCAAAAGTGTTGTAACCGACTATGAATTCACTTAATTAAAAAAATCTGAGTGATTATAGTTTTGTTCAAGAATATTTTCCACATGTTGCTTCATACAAAGATGACTCTGATTATGAAACTTCCAAAAAGAAAATTAACAAGAGAAATATTGTTGTATATTGTCACGAATCCAGAGATTGTGTTGAGACAATTGAGGTGAAATTTTTTGTATCAGGACACGTTTTCATTGCCTGCGACCAGTATTTCAAATGTATATACGAGGGTTGGAACTTAAATTTGGGTTGGAATTTAAATTTCAAGTCACTCGTCTTTGGTAAGATGATTTCAAAGCATCAAGCCTGTGAAATATATTATTGTTAAGAAAAAAATGTGTGGAATGTGACAAAATCAATTGGATGAACACACAACGGCTGAAATTTCACATGGAAAAACGTATTGAAATCGATTTCTATGAAACAGTAAGCCGAGAAATGCCACACAGGTCCATGTATTCCAAGAAAACCAGAAAAGGGTATCAAATACATGAATCGGATTCTGTGACGCTGTTGAAGTCATTTGAGGTGAAAACACCTCCCAAAGTTAAAGATGTAAGGAAAGTGTTGAGAAATGTGTAGCCGCGGCAGAGTGGCCAAGTGCACTGAGGCGCTATGCTACGATGCGCGAGGCCGTTCGCCGTCGGGGGTTCGAATCCCCCCTCGGGCATGGATGTTTGTGTCGTCTTTAGTATAAGGTAGTTTTTAAGTAGTTTGTAAGTTTAGGGACTGATGACCCCGCAGTTAAGTCCCTGAAACTTAAAAAAATGTTCAAATGTTTGTCAAGCTTATGGGACTTAACTACGGGGTCATCAGTCCCTAAACTTACAAACTACTTATGAACTACTTACGAACTAGGACGGCACAAATATCCATGCCCGAGGGGGGATTCAAACCCCCGACCGTAGTGGCCGTGCAGACCATGGCTGAAGCGCCTCAGTCCCCTCGGCCACCGCGGCTGGCGAAACTTAAAAAAACATTTGAATATTTGAGAAATGTGTAGACATATTTTTGTAATTATTCTAAAAACAATGATAATGTAGTTTACTTCATTCTTGCAGTATATACAAACTTGTAGAGAACAGCAATGACGTTTAAAAGTACGAAAATGTGGACTACACCAATGAAGTTTCAAATTTCTCTTGGAGGTAAATTGGTGTAGCCTTCAAATTTCTAACTGAATATGCAGTTCATGTAGAGAGCAAATACAGGGTGTCTCACGAAAGACGCCAGCCAGGCGTCCGTGGATCGCGCGTTAGGCTCCCGACCGTCGCCACCGCATCCGCTGGCCACAGCAACGCCCGATTCTCGAACTCTATTGTGCCGCGGGCGCATACACTCACTTAAAGTCTAAAAACATTGCCATCTAAGTAACCTAAGCTTACCTTTATTTACAGTAGATGTTCAAAATTATGTCCCTCTATGGAAAGAGCGGCCTGACATGTCTTAAATACATTTGCGAACACTCGACGAATTTCGGCTGCCGAAATCTGGGAAATGACTTGTCGAATCCTATCTTCCAACTCTTCTAGTGTATGGGGATTGCTTGCATACACCTTGTCTTTTAACATTCCCCAAATATAAAAGTCACTGGGATTTAGATCTGGAGAAGGAGAAGGCGAGACAATTACCCTACCATCAAAAACACTTCGTATTGCTGCCATAGAAGCATTGGCAATTGGATTGTCCTGCATGAAATAACCGTACAGCTTTTCGTTGGGTGAAAGTTCTTGAAAAATGGATGCAGGATATTGTTCACATACCTGTCAGAATTGATTGTTTCGTGAAAAAAGATTCGGCTAGTCATTTCCTAGATTTCGAAAGCCGAAATTCGTCGAGTGTTCGCAAATGTGTTCAAGAGATGTCAGGCCGCTCTTTCCATAGATGGACATCATTTTGAACACCTTCTGTAAATAATGGTAAGCTTAGGTTACTCAGATGACAATGTTTATTAAACTTTAACTCAGTGTATGCGCCCGCAGCACAATAGAGTCCGACAATCGGGCGCTGCCGTGGCCGGCGGATGCGATGGCGGCGGCCGGGAGCCGTACCGCACGATCCGCGGAATCCTGGCAGCCGTCTTTCGTGAGACACCCTGTATTTACATGTAATAATATCACTCCAAGTACAAAGAAGAGTGCTTGTGGCAGTAATAATAGTTAATTTATACGGTTCCTTTAACTTTCACTCCTTTTTTAATACAGGAAGCTTGTGGGTTTCTCCATTTCTGCACCCAACACTCGAGCCAACAGCTCCTCGATACCAGCACTGTGACAAGCTGGCGGCGCCTCGGTTATGCTCTGGGGAACATCCATACAGGATTACGTGAATCCCGTGGAGCTCGTTCAAGTCACCGTGACGGCCAAAAATATCCTACGATGGTTGCAGACCACGTGCACCCCTCCATGACGATCATCTTTCCCAATGGCAATGACATTTTTCAACAAGAAAATACCCATGTCACAAGGCCAGAAATTTGGTGCTGTGATACGTGGAATCTAGTGACGAGTTGCAACTGATGTGTTGGCATTCCAGATCTGAACCTGATGGAAGACATCAGTAATGTGACTAATCAGTCTCCACGGGAATTAGGCGTCTACTGTGTGAAGATACGGTGCCAACTCCCTCCAGCGACCTTCCATACCGAGACGCATCGGCGCTGTTCCGTCTGATCAGCATACTTTTGTCGACTGCAGTGCACCTTCCCAGTACCTGATTTGTCCTTCTGACATACATTCGCTAAATACTTGAGTGCCTCCTACTGTATATCGCGATTAAGCCCACTTTTGCGCCAGGGAAGGCCGCGTGGTGTGAGGCGCCATGTCAAGGATTGTGCGGCCGCTCCCGACGGAGCTTCGATCCTCCCTCTGGCATGGGTGTTGTTAGCATAAGTTACTTTTAGTAGGAATGACCCTAGCAGTTTGGTACCTTAGTTACGTCAATCTACAATTTACCATTTAAGCCAGCTTTCAGTCCTGAAGATAATCTGAGCAAAACAAATTTCCTGCAACCATTCGGTTCCACACGAAAGGACCCAGATCATCTCACGAAACAATGCTGCAAAAATTGCGAACTCGAATCCTACGTACAAGGCTAGCAGTCTTCACTAATTCCGCCAGCCACCGGTGAGATTAGAGGATGGTCTAAACCAACACCGCCTAGAAGACAAGGCCTTACAACAGGCCGTGCCTACGTCACACTTAGAGGCCCCGGCCGCCATCTGACTGGCCGGCCGCTGCGCGGCGGTGGGCGTGCCCCAGCCAACAGCCAGTGAGGTGGCGGCCGCGGCCTCTACATGTGACGTAGGCACGGCCTGTTGTAAGGCCTTGTCTTCTAGGTGGTATTGTCTAAACACCCGAGCAACAGGCTTCACTGATGCCACAACTGCACTCTGTGCCCTCGATAGCCGCAGTCAAGAGCATTTACAAAGCTCGAAACCTAATATAAATCGGGTTTGTCTCCGGCCACATAACGCTGGAGCTCCCGGTAACCGCCTGCACCTGCCACTCGCCAAACTCTACATTGGCCGTCTGCCACGGACGGGAGCAGAGACCGCACACTCTCCACCGCTTATGGCTGTCAGCACATTTATCTGCTGGCACTAACACACCCTACCCGTATTATCACTAATAACTACGATGAAAAGCCAAATAAACTGGCATAAGTATGCGTATGCAAACACAGAGATATGTAAACACTCAGAAAACAGCGCTGCGGTGGGCAACGCCCATATAAGACGACAGCTATCTGGCGCAGGCGTCGGACGGCTTACTGCTGTTATAGTGGCAGGTTATCACGATTTAAGTAGTGTTACAGTCGGCGCACGAGAGATGAGGCACGACATCTGTCAGATACCAGTGTGCTGGGGACTTTCCCGTACGACCATTTCACGAGTGCACCGCGAATATCGGGAATGCGGCCGGTAAAACATGAAAATCTCTGACACCGCTGCGGCCGGAAATATTCTGCAGGAGCGGGACCGAGGACGACTGAAGACAGTCGTTCAACGTGACACAAGTGCAACCCTTCCGCAAATTGGTACGGACTCGAATGCTGTCAGCGAGTGAACACTTGGACGAAACGTGATAGATGTGGGCTTTCGTTGCCGAAGGCCCACTCGTGCACCCTTGCTGACTGCACGACGCAGTGCTTTACGCCTCGCCTGGGCGACATATGGATGGCTGGCGACATGTAGCCTAGTCTGACGACTCTCGTTTACAATTATTAAAAAATTCAAACGTTTGTAGATCTATCGGACCAAACGCGTGGTCATCAGTCCGTAGTTTACAAACTACTTAAACTTAAACACACACACCCATGCCCCAGGGAGGACTCATACCTCCACGGCGAGCAACCGCGCGCTCCGCAGCGAGACGCTTTAGACCGCTCGGCTACTCCACCGCGGCAGTATGTATACAACCATAGAAATCTATGGAATCTGCGTGTCGGCAGTCGATTGTTCAAGCTGGTTGAGGCTCTGTAATGGTGTGGGCCGTGTGCAGCTGGAGCAGGAGGTTTGTAAAATTCTGTTTGTGGCTCATTGCCCCAAATGCTTGATTTTTTCAGTGTATAGCTATCTACATCTGGCGATTTCCTATTTTTTAACATGTTAATGTCATCTTGTAGTTCTCTCATAGTGAAGATGTTCCCAACTGTTTGGTCTCCCGATAGGCATTTAAGTTTTAGGTCATTTCGGTGGTCCTTGGTTCTTCCATTTAACAGCATCTGAATGGCGACTTGATTTACTGCGACCTTACATTTTGTTCCTTAGGACCGCTGCTGAGTTTCTTAACCAGGTTCCATATAATTTTGCTGATATGTGTCGTGTCCATTCCTTTCAAAATTTTCAAAAAAATGTTCAAATGTTTGTTATGCTTACGGGGATTAACTGCGGGGTTATCAGTCCCTAAACTTACAAACTAAATTATACTAAAGACAGCACAAACATCCATGCCCGAGAAAGGATTCGAACCCCCGACGGGGAACGGCCTCGCGTATCGTAGCATAGCGCCTCAATGCGCTCGGCCTCTTCGCCGCGGCCGAAATTTTTGATCAATATTTCCTTTATTCCTTACCTCAATTGTTGTAGTAGGAGTGTGCTACAGTCAACTGTTGATTTGCTAAATGGATCAGCAGTATGAAGACTTCCGCTTTTTTCCATGAGTTCTTTGGATTCACTGGACATTCCATTGTTTTCTGCACCTCATGGAAATAATTTTTCCAGGGAAATATTCTTTAGTATCTCAACAAACTGTTCCTATTTTTCTAGTCTTGGTTATAAATGAATCTAGCATTGGTGCATACATTTTCCAGTTTGCCTTCTTAAAATTAAGTATCCTTATGAATGGGATGGTCTGTGGTATGACTGCTCGACAGATTTTTATAGCAAATGGTTTATGTTACCACTTAAGTACAGGCGGATTCAAGCCGGATATTTAAAAAATGTTTATCCTGGTTGTATCCCCTCTTGCTGAATATACTCTGAAAGAACGGTGGGAGTGTTTTAATGCAAGACCACTTGTTTCTGCCAAGGCTTCTGCAGCCTGTTCAAGTGGATCCGATGCGGCTGCTAAAATCTCCCAGAATATTTTGGTTGGATTGTGATTGTAAGTTAAGTGGAGGTTAAAATGTAAAGGGTTTACTTGGGGTTTATATACTGAGTTTATGATGCATTTTACAATTATGATGGCTATAATTTCTAGGTTCGCTGTTCCCAAAGGTGAGACTACGGTTACAATGTTCAGAACCACAGCGTTCTCATGAATGTCTGCAGTCAATTTCGTTTCTGTAATTTTCGGTCTGCTGGTACTTAGGGCTCTGAGAGGTTCTTTAGCTCTTACATAATTCTAAAACAACTTTTTCTTTCGTTGTGGCAACGCCATCAATTTTTAAGATCGTTGCTGTCAGTGTAGCTTGTGAAAAGAATCATTGTTACTTTGTGTAATTATACATCTTCTCGAGTCTGGTGCCAGAAGGATTGGCGATGTACTAGCAGACGTCTCCAGGTCGATAGTAGACGCTAATATGAAATTATGTGCTACTATCGTTTTCATGAAGGGTCCTTCCTTGTACCCTGATTTTTAGTGCAAATTCGCTGGAAAACATTGTTCGAAAGAATGAAATGGGTAAGAAGTCTGGGGAAATCAAATCGTTCCTTCTGTCGCAGTATAAGAGGAATCCTATATCCCAGTGTGTTTTTAATACTTAACAGCTGCTACTGGAACGGAATAAAATGTTCTTAACTCTATACGTCAATAATTTGAGAAATAATAAAAAAATCTCTTGAAATAATACATTATCAAATGTTCAAGTGCTTGTTAAGCTTATGGGACTTACCTGCGGGGTCATCAGTCCCTAAACTTACAAACTACTTCTAAACTACCTTATACTAAAGACAACAGAAAAAACAATGCCTGAGGGAGGATTCGAACCCCCGACGTGGAACCGCCTCGCACATCGGAGCATAGCGCATCAATGAGCTCGGCCACTCCGCCTTGGCAATACATTGTCGTGTTGTACCTGTTAGTGAAGGTGACAACTTATTTTTTTAAATTTTTTTTTAATCTATCGGACCAAACTGCGTGGTCATCAGTCCGTAGCCTACAAACTACTTAAACCTAGGTAAACAAACCTAAGGACAACACACACACCCATGCCCCAGGGAGGACTCGAACCTCCACGGCGAGCAACCGCGCGCTCCGCAGCGAGACAACTTATTTGCCTGGAATACATTGTTCAGGTTGTAGCGCCGGCGCCACGAACACTGCACTGGAGTTCTGCGCCCATCCACTTCAGGCACCGTGTTTGTTGTTTATTTTTTGTTTATTATGTTGCTTGACATTTATTATTCCATGTTTGATAGAGTTTTGTAGTTATGTGTACTCTGTGATTACTGTTAGTCTTAGCTTTTTTCTCGAAAGAGAGAGATTACTGGAATAAAATTTCTGACGCCAATAATAATCATTCTCTACTTACGAGGACAGAGGGACAGAAGGACAGTTAATGCTCTTAGGTATTCTCACGCTGTTTTAAGTTTGTGTTTTTTCTCGAAGAACACGGAAACTAAGTCATACAGGCAACCAATAAACTATAGCCAACAATTGGTGACGCCGACGTGATCGGAAGAGCTGCACAAGATATACCAGCTGAGTTACGATTGAAGAACACGCAGTATCGAGAACCGCGGTCCGCTTGCCGTCGATAATCCTACACTGTGGCCTGCGCAGGCAAACGCAAGTTTTTGCTGCCCAGGCATAACGACTGACATAACAAACTTTTCGCTCATTGTGAGCCAGCTAGATCATCGATAAACTGTAGAGGTACAGGATATAATCACAGCGCCGCCAGAAACGGGAGACTGAACTCAGAGTTAATAAGACTCACAATAGTATACGTCAGGTACTGACGCTAGAAGAGACGGGTGATCGAAAACAGTCACAGTATCTGCGGCACTTACGAGGCAAAGTGGACACCGTCACCGTTCCAGACAATTTGCTAGGAACACTGTGAAGAAACCGACTACCTCCGCAAATTATGGGTATTATCGCTTCACAGACGGAAATGCCACTGGCTGACTAAGCCCAGCTTGCATATAGAATTCGAGAAGCTATAACAGCGGCTCAGGCGAGCACCGTAAATGGCGCCACACGTCTATTCGCCACGGCGTCTGCACCACAGGGACTTAATGATACGCTCACAGTAATACTGGGCTGGCCGCGGTGGCCGAGGGGACTGACGCGCTCCATTCGCGGTCTGCACGGCCACTACGGTCGGGGGTTCGAATCCCTCCTCGAGCATGGATATTTGTGCCGTCCTTAGTCTTAGGTAGTTCATAAGTAGTTTGTAAGCTTAGGGACTGATGACCCCGTAGTTAAGTCCCATAAGTTCTACAAACATTTGAGTTTGAGTAACACTGGAGCAGCTGTGTACGCAGGTCAGCGCGCTGTTGACTCGCGACGGCGGCAACAACACAAGTGGCAAACTCAGCTATCGATAAGGAAGCAGACCCTCCGGCACTACCACGTGTACACAGCGAAACACAGATGTGCTGGTGTCACTGACGGTTCGCCGGTCAAGCGAAGAAATGTGTCTCGCTATGTTCATACACGAAGGCCACAGTAAGCACAGTCGACCGTCGTTTGGCCTCCGAGCGCTCGTTCATCTCAGATAGAGACGGGCGCGGATCTAAGCATCGTACTTCGGACAAAAAGATTACCCGGCTCGAATATTTTAAAGTCTAAGAACAGCGCATTGTGCATGCCCTAGTTCCGAAGTGCGAGTGTTGCCGACTCTAGCGGTTTTCGGAGCTTCAGCTTGGTGTTTACATCGTAAAATAGAAGCAATATAATAGTTAGGATACAGTATATGTCGAGATGCATAGCAGCTTAACTCGAGTATCATTTATTTTGGAAAACATAATTCGATCACGTAGAAGTGGTTGAGGTATAACAACTCTACCTGGTTAGATTTACTACAACGAACGGCTTTTTCAATGTGTTTCGTGGGATGACTGCACGCTGGGCGCCGTGGCTTAACGCTCTCTGTAATAAAAACGGTCAGCCAAGAACACATCGAACAATGCCGAACCAACCCGATCAGCGACCGCAAGGAACAGAACTACACACAGGGAGGAAAACAAAGTGGATAAGCCGACAGTTTGCAAACACTCGGGACACGAGTTCGAGTGCCACTGGAGTAAACTTTAAAAAAAAAAATATTTTTAGACCAGTGCAGGTAATATTTTTTAACATTAATTCACTACGACCTGTACAATTATACGCTTTTCTAGCTTACACATTCTTAAACATATCCCATTTTGTAATAACCTAATCTTGAAACAAGAAGACAAATGATAGCCATAGTAAAAATGCTGAAAATGGATGCATGTATTTGTAATTACTTCGACTGCCACATGATGTTAAGCTACGATAAATGTATCAGTAGATAGGCATAATTTTCCAAGTCCTTGAGCGCGGTTAACGGTAGCAAGTGCTCCAGTAAGGTTTCCAAATAAATGATGCGTCAGTTAAAGTGCAATAATTCACACCATATACTGCATCTTCACTATTGTATTACTTCTATTTGATGATGTACACAGAAAGCTGAATGAAACTTCCTGGCAGATTAAAATTGTGTGCCGGAAGCGGGACTCGAAACTGGGACCTTTGCCTTTTTTTTCTATGGGTAGTTCTGTTCATTGCGGACGCTGATCGTATTTGTTCGTTGATGTTCGAAGTGTTGTTGGCTCGCTTTTTTTATTACAGAGGGCGTTGAACTCCCTGACCGGGCGCGCTGAGCCACGGCGCCCACGCCGACTGAGCTATCCCGACACGACTCACGATGCCGCTTCACAACTTTACTTCCGCCAGTACCTCTCCTCCTACGGCCAAACATCCCTTAGGCTGTGGCTAAACTATGTCTCCACCATATCCTTTCTTCCAGGAGTGCTAGTCTTGCGTGTTTGCAAGAGAGCTTCTGTGAAGTTTGGAAAGTAGGAGGCGAGGTACTGGCAGAATTGAAGTTGTGGGCCGGCGCCGTGAGTCGTGTCGGGATAGCTCAGTCGGCAGAGCGCTTGTCCGCGAAAGGCAAAGGTCCCAGGTTCCAGTCCCGGTTCCGGCACACAATTTTAATCTGCCAGGAAGTTTCATATCAGCGCACACTCCGCTGCAAAGTTAAAGATTCATTCCAGAAAGCTGAATGTCCGTAGACCGCTGTCAACACTCGCGCTTATGAACTTCGGCATGCGTAAAGATCTGTTCTCGGACTTTAAATTATTTGGGCCGGGTAATCTTTTTGTCCCCCATTGTACATCGATACCGGGCACCCACTTCCTTCCGTTTGACAGCGGCCAACAACTCATCAATCGCCACCTGCACTACTTATTCTTATTTATTTATTTATTGCACATTTTTATAGCCTGCTGCCTAATATTTAAAAGCAGGTCGTACATCTCATAATATACCATACAAATGCATACATTCTTTCACGTTACATGGCACACGACTAGGTCGGCCAGGTTTATAAAATGTTCAAATGTTTGTAGAACTTATGGGACTTAACTATGGGGTCATCAGTCCCTAAGCTTACAAACTACTTATGAACTAGCTAAGACTAAGGACGGCACAAATATCCATGCCCGAGGGGGGATTCGAACCCCCGACCGTAGTGGCCGTGCAGACCGTGACTGAAGCGCCTCAGTCCCCTCGGCCACCGCGGCCGGCCCAGGTTTACACCTCACGATACTGTGCACCACGTTCTGACGAGGGACGCACCCCCTCCCCCCCTCCCAGCCCTCCGTAGTAGCTTGGCCATAGTGAAAGCTGAATTCAACTCTTTGTTGCATGAAAGCGTATTGCCACCATCCAAGAGTCCGTGTCCTTCCGAATTAAATCTAGTACCAAAGAAGAGCGTAGTATGGCGTCCATGCGGCGACTACCGTGCGCTTAACGCACGTACTGTGCCTGACACATACCCTATTCCACTTCTGAGGGACTGCAATAAGGCTTTATGTGCTGCTATAGTGTTTACAGTGCTTGTCTGTGCGAAACCTTATACCCAGATCCCTGTTGCCAAGGAAGACACACCAAACACTGCCATCATTACGCCCTTTCCGCCTATACGAATTCGTATTCGTGCCTTTTGGATTACGCTGCACAAACTTTGTAACGATTTATAGATTCGGTTGTAAGAGGACTTCCATTCTATTTTGCCTATGTAGACGATGTACTGGTGTTCCCAGCAACTGTGAAGAGCACTTGCAACACTCAAAGGAAGTGTTTGGTAGATCGGAACATTATGGTTGAGAGGGCAAGATTGCGGGAGTGGTTGGTACTTGGTAAAGTTAATCAAGGGTAGTCAGTTCAGGTTCGATTTGTTTTAATATATATAAGGAAACTTTCCAGGTGGGATAAACAAATATAACATATAGAAAACGGATGACTTACCTTAAGGACCGACTCGTCGATAGACACAAATAAAATCACACACCAACACACATACAAGCTTTCGCAACCGTTGGTCGCTTCTTCAGGATAAGAGGAAAGAAGGGGAGGAGAAAGGGAGGGATAAGGGTTTTAAGGAAGTGGAAAAGGAGTCATTCCAATCCCACGAGTGGAAGGACTTACCTTAGGGGAAAAAATGAATGTAAGTTTACTTTCTTTTTTCCCCTAAGGTAAGTCCTTCCACTCCCGGGATTGGAATGACTCCGTTTCCATTTGCTTAAAACCCTTATCCTTCCCTTTCTCCTCCCCTTCTTTCCTCTTATCCTGAAGAAGCGACCAACGGTTGCGAAAGCTTGTATGTGTGTTGGTGTGTGATTTTATTTGTGTCTATCGACGAGCCCGTCCTTAAGGTAAGTCATCCGTTTTATATATATATATATTCAGAGGCTGAAGGCCCAACAAGACAGTTCAGATAGCTGATGCAAGGCAGAAGGCGAAGTTGAGAGAACCAATTTCTTGATAAGTTAATAACTGCCTGAGGGTCTGAAGCAATTTTTCATAATACCAAAATCATAGAGATAGGCAAAAGCAACACTTTAAAATACAATTTAAATGAAAACTGTAGTGTTTAGTCGCCGCCGGTTTTCCTAGGTGTCGGTGGCCGAGTGTGGAGAGACCGACACAGAGAAGTAGGATGCACGCTTGTGCGGGAATGGAGACTGAGGTGACCAGCCATTGGGACAGCAGAAACTAGAAACACTAATCTAGACTAGTACAAGATATATATTCTGCAGATACAGTACAATACTTAACTTTGTTAAGTGAAGATTAGTGGAATGCAGATACATAGTTTATCAGATTTAGGCTCATGAGAGTCTTATCTAGTGCCTGTCCTATTGCCAAGTGGCCGATACAGTTCAGTCACAGACAGTCGCAAGACTCTGTATTGCATGCTAAATGTTTATCGGAGACACCTTCCTCAAGTGACAGAGTTGTAGGAACCGTTAACAGCGGCGTCAGCTGGTCCGAAGAAGAACAATAAAGCCTCATACAATGGACATAAGCTATGTGCCCGGAGCAGGGCCGGATCTAGGACATTTGCCAAGGGGGGCAAGCTTAAATTTGCCGCCCCTTCTTTTACGCCCCCTGTAAGAATCGACTTTTTGACGCTAATTGGGTTACATCTTTCTAAATAAATGTCACAATCTCACAACATGAACTTATTTTATTGACTGAATTAAGATCAAAGGAAAACAGAACAATTTTAATACATACAAAAATATTACAAGATTACACATCGTACAAAAATCAATTCAAAATTTCGCTTTTCGAACTTTTTTTTTGCTGCAAAACTGTTTTTGATATCATCATTATTTAGAGAAGCAGCTCGTTTGTGCTGTATGGATATTATACTCAGATTTGTTAAGCAGTCGTGCTCCTCAAGTGTATTTAATTAGTTTCAGCTTGCTGAAACTTCTTTCTCCAGACGAAACAGAAACTAGAATGGTAAGATATATTTTAACGCTGTAGTAAGGTTGGGATACCCCTTTACCAATTTATTTTTATAAATTAAACTTAATGTTGATGATGCAGTGGAACTTTGCAAGGCTCTGTTTACTGCCAGCGCATGTTGTCCGAAACTTTCAACTTCAAGTTCTTCCTCGCTAAGATCTTTTGCCAGATCCGCTGCTTTGGCCTTCAAGTCCTCCACTTCCATTTCTCGAATTAGCGCACCACACAGAAAACTAATTTTTGCACCAATTTTCTCAAGTGCGGTAAACCTGGTACTAAGCTCTGTCAATTATTTCTTATTTTTTCTGTGAATGTTGGATACTTTATCCTCCCGAAGCTCATCGGACATTTTCTTCTTTCTTCGAATCTTTTTTTCGGAGAATACCGTTGATAACTCTTTATCTTTTACTAGCACTTTGGCATCAGAAATAGCTTCAGAGGTACAAAAATCCCGGGAAGTTTTGAGAAAGCCCAAAAGTCCTTGAATGTTTCGAACAGCTTTATCAATAGTAAAGTATTAACTTCGCAGAAACTGATTAACATGAGCAATTTATTTTAATATTGCAAACCTGAAACAAGTTAAAGTAATGAATTTGAGTTTTCTCATATTTTTCAAAATAGATCTTCTCTGATTTTGTTTCTGGTGTTGACAATTTATAAGTTTCAGTGTCTTCCACGGCCTTCAAAACTTTATGAAAATGCTTGTAAACAGCATCAACCGCATCTACTCTTGCAGATCACATAGTCTTTCTGAATGTCTGCTGAATTTGCTCCTACTAAATTTAAAGAGTGAGCAGCACATGGTACGAAATCTGCCAGTTGATTCTTTTGAAGTATTCTTGACTGGACCCCTTTGTACTTTCCAGCCCTGTTTGCCCCATTGTCATGAGACTGCCCCCTGCAGTACTTAATGTTCAACCGATCTTGTTCAATTTTTTGCAGTATCTCTTGACTAAGGCCTTCTCCTGTTTTGTCTGCAACTGTAAAAAGGTCAGTAAGACTTTCCACAACCTCTGAGTCATTTGACTTGACATATCGAATTACTTGTGTCGTCTGCGCATTGTGGATGATATCTGGAGTGCAGTCAAACATCAGTGAAAAGTATTTAGCAGCTAAAATATATTTAATTATATCTTGTTTTATTTTGTCAGCAATGAAGTCACGGAACTCATCTTGTATATTTTTGTAAAAATAGCTAATCTGGCCTTTCTTGTGGCGTACAATACGCAAACGAAGGGGGACACTATAGTATGATATGAGATCAATTGTATTTAGAAATTTGCCGCTATGTGGATCACCAAAATCACCATCTTCTTTTGTTCCTCTAAAAGGGCTTCGTTGGTTAGCTAGAAAAAGGATATCATCAATAATACAGTGAGATTCCTTCTGTTTTATCTGGTCTTGCTGCCCAGTGTGCGATATTTATCAGATTGGTTTGTCGGAGGACATCGAAAGAGTCGAAAGAAGGGCAGCTTGTTTTGTATTGTTATACAGGGGAAACAGCGTCACGGAAATGATACAGGATCTGAGATGGGAATCATTAGAACAAAGGCGTTTATCGCTGCGACGTGGGCTACTTACGAAACTAAAATCGTCAACATTCTCCTCCGAAAGCGAAAATATATTGTTGCCTCCCACTTACATAAGTAGAAAAGATCATCTGAATAAATACGTGAAATCATAGCTCGAACAGAGAGATTAAGATGTTCTTTCTTCCCGCGCGCTATTCGAGAATGGAATGGTAGATAAATAGTATAAAAGTGGTCCGATGAACCCTCTGTCAGGCAGTTAAATGTGATTTACAGAGTATCCTGTGTAGATGTCTATCAATTCCACCGCTACCGAGAGAGGACTCTAGATCCTTAATGCTTTTGACTTTCAATAAGAAGTGTGCGCACCTGAAATACTTTTTTTTTTTATAAGGACTGGAACGTTATTCAAATGCACCTGTTCTACAAATATTACCTTGCTATGAAATACGAATATTTATTTATCTGAAAAAGGAAATCTATTCAAATTAATAAACAGTGTGCATTTACTTATGCAATAACGCAAACATCTCCCTCATTCTGACTAATATCTAGTAGATTTTTTAAGTTTGATTAGCTGAAGTACCTGTGACAGGGCAACACTGAAGTCAGAAACCAGGAATTTTAGTTTTATTAAATGATTTCGGTATTTCGTGCAGTCATTTTACTTTTAATAATTCTATGTCAGTTAATTTCATTAAATTATACCATTTGCCGGCCTCTAAATTCTGCCGCCCGGGGCAACTGCCCCCTTTGCCCCCTCCCCCCCCCCCCCCCTAGATCCGGCCCTGGCGCGGAGTTTGAAGCCACTGAAACAAGCATACCCGATGCGACATTGTTAGCTCATCCACAGCTTGACCCGCCGTTAGCAGTAGTTGTCAATCCTAGCCTGTCAACAATAAGCGCAGCATTACAACAGTGGTCAGACGATGTATGGCACATTTTTAAAAACACTTTCGCTTGCACAGAGTAGGTGGAGCACCTACGACCGCGAATTACTAGCCATTTACCGAGTAGTAAAATACTTTCGTCCACAAATAGAAGAGCGAACATTCACGATAGTTACAGATCCTAAATCACTCACGTGCGCCATTAAAAGTAGCAGTGACAGATGGTCACCCCGCCAGCTTCATCAACTTTAGTTTATAGCCCAGTTTACGACGGACATTCCGACATATACGCGGAATTCGTAATATTGTTGCGGATTGCCTATCTCGAATTAGAAGTTTCTCACGTCCTATCGACTACTGCGCACTGGCATAGGCACAAAAGAAGATGAGGAACATCTGACCTACGTCAATGATCCCTCTTCCGATGTGAAGTTACACCTCGTCGATGTACCAGAGAAGGAACACGACCATATTGCGAAGTTTCTGACGGCCGTCATCGTCCCTTCCTGCCACCGACCCGCCGAAAACAGACATATGACGTAGTGTCAGGGTTGTGTTACTCAGGTGTGCGTTCAACATTCCGACTAATGTCACAGCGCTTTGTAGGGCCTGGCACCCAGAAAGATTGCCGTCAACGGGTCCAGTCTTGCTCACTGTGCCAACGCTGCAAGATTAATCGCCAAGTCCACGCACCATTTGGAAATCTTCCAGATACCATCACTCGTTTTGCACATATACATCTCGATGTGGTGGGACCACTGACACCTTCAGAAAGACAAATATACTTACTTAATATGACTGACCTATTCACTCGATGGCCTGAAGCAGTACCGGTGGATAACATGACGACCGAAACTCTGGCTTCAGCTTTTGCGATAACTTGGTTAGCTAGATTCGGTTCCCCTCTGCATATTACCACAGATAGAGGACGTCAATTAGTATCTGATTTGTTTGCACAACTGGCTACGTTCTGTGAGTACACTCATCCAAGACTACAAGCTGCCACCCAGCGAGGAACGGAATTGTTTAAAGACAGCCTCGATGTGTCACGACTGCTCTACCAGTGGTCACGCTACAAATCAAACATTAGTTCGTGGTCAACAGAATTATTTTATGGCGAAAAACTATGCCTCCCAGGAGACTTGTGGAGACTAATTCTATAGAAACAGTCGACAAGCCTAGCCAACCGGAATTCCTGCGCCGTCTAAGACGACACGTAGCGAAGATTCGACCTGTGATAGCCTCGAGGCATGAAACATCACCCTACTTCGCCTATGGAGACTCAGAGCATTGCCACCATATCACGATCCGCACAGAAGGGGTCAAACTGCTACTACAAGCACCATACTCTGCCCTGTACGAAGTGCTGCAACGTAATACACAAAACTAGAGATTATGGTGAATGGGAAACCTACCACGATGTCGCTGACCAGCCTGCGTCTTTGCAGACACGCCACTGCAGCGACGGCGCATCCCCACCAAAGTCCAACACCGAGATTTGTGGCGTTCCTCAGCAGAACGGCCGCTCACCGACGCTGGGGTAGCGCCCCCGACGCCACCGCCACTACAGTGCAGTCGACGCGCAATTCCGTGCCCAGCCACTTTAGGCGCTGTGTTTCTTATTTTTTGTATATTTTTGTTCCTCGATATTTATTATTCCATGTTTTATAGAATTTTGTAGTTTATGTGCTCTGTGATTAGTGTTAGTCTTACAAGGGGAGGCCACGACGTTTGGAACGCGGATTTACTGCAAACTTCGTACACTCGTAGTACTCCACGAGGACAACAAAATGTGTAAGCAGTAGCGCGTACTTCTCAAGCGTTATTGAGAAAATCGCAAGATATTTACGGTCGGTCGTCAAATATGTACCATATGTACCTGTGCGTGCATTCGAGTGACAGCTGCGGTGCTGGACGGACGTGTGCGGCTGCTCGGCGTCCGGACGTAAGCAACAGCTGTGTCGCTGCGAGTAGGTTCGTTTGAACTGCTCTCTTTATTTGTAGCTATCTTTTTGAACTATAGTAAGACAGAATGAGTACGATAAATGTTCTGAGGAAAGACACGATCAAATTTACTTTTGACAGAAATTTTGTTAGACCAAAGGCTTTTGAAATCTGGCGGTGGTTCATGGAGAAATTTCAGATGACCAGTAACGAAGTAGAGGGTGTTCACTTATCCTTTGTGACAAATTCAGTATATTTGAAGATGATAAGCCCAGAATTATGTTACCCAATTGTGGATAAATGTCGCGGTGTTGCTAAATTTAACCATTCCGACGGTTCAGTTAGCGAAGTTTTAGTGTCACATGCCGGACTGGGAATTCGAATTGTTCGTGTTTTTTAGCTGCCTTTTGAGGTTCCGGCTGAAGAAATAAACAAAGTATTGAGGCCATATGGTAGAATAATCTCAAATATAGCTGAGGAATGGTCTGAGGAGTATATGTTTCCAATACCTAACGGTGTTCGACAAATCAAGATTGAATTACAGAGGCATATATAAATGTATGCGGATATCGTGGTATTGTCATATATGACGGTCAGGCTAAGACTTGCGCCTTGTGTAACTCCATCGACCACGTGAGGAGCGAGTGCAGCAAGAGCCAGCGGTCAGCCTCAGGCTGACGTATGCGGCCGCCGTCTACCCCAGCCACTTACCGAAGCTCTGCCGGCACCCGGAGGCACCGACTGCGTCAGGGCAGCTGATGTGAGCCCCGCAATTGAATCGCCGAGAGTAACATCTGATAAGCCCGAAAATCCACCCACTGTACAGGCGACAGCGCAGGCTACCACAGGATCCGACATTGCACAGGTCTCTCTAGTTTCTCAACACGAAGTGGATCAGATTTCCGTCCAAATACCTATGAGAACTGAAGTGCACCTGGGCTGGCCCACCAGTGTCAACGACGATCTAACTATGAACAAAATGCAGACATCAGAGACTGAAGTTTCTCCTGGGGACACACAACTTAGTGGACATAAAACTGGCAAAAGGAAAAGTCTAGAAACTAGACATTTACAGGGGGAAGGGACGAACACTGGAACGCAACAGGAGGTCCAGAACAGACACATGGCGAGGAAGAAAGACTGGAAACCTTCTGAGCAATTTTCCGCTGATTCCAATGAGATATCGCCAAATTTCTCTCCAGTGGGCTCCCCAGAAAGGAAGAGAAATAAAATAACGTCGGGTGGCTCATGAACATGCAGAAAACGTTGTACCTATTTTAAAGGAAAAATTATGTGCCATTCAGGAACGTGAAAAGAAAAAAGACCATTCTGCAACAAGCAATGCTTCAGTGCGCCCTCAAGAACCTAACAGACAACTGCTTTCGGAGAGTACTCAACCCCTATCAGCAAACGAAAGGGACTACGATGTCGTACCAACAGAAGATGATTCACTGCTTAGACGGAGCACTTCACAGGCAGAAGTGGTCTGGTCTGAAGGTAACGAGGATGGCAAGGATGTAGATATGGTAGACGAACTGCCGCAAGGAGAAGAAGTATTTTATTAAACTTGTTGCAATATAAGAGAAAATATAAAAATTCAGCGAGTGAAGCAGGAAAAAGGGAGTACATACGCCTGAAGAAATGATATTTATAAGAAGTGCAGACTGGCTAAGCAAGAGTGGCTAGAGGACAAATGCAGAACCGTAGAAGAATGCATAACTAGGGGAAAGATAGATACCGCCTACAAGAAAATAAAAGAGATGTTTGGAGACAAGAAAAGCAGCTGTATGAATATCAAGAACGCAGACGGAAAACCAGTACTAAGCAAAGAGGGGAAAGCTGAACTGTGGAAGGAATATATAGAGGGCCTATACAAAGGAAATAAACTTGAAGGCAGTATTCTAAAAATGGAAGACGAAGTGGAGGAAGATGAGATAGGAGATATGATACTGCGAGAAGAATTTGACAGAGCTCTGAAGGACTTGAGTCGAAACAAGGCCACTGGAGCAAATGATATTCCGTCTGAACTATTGATATCGTTAGGAGAGCCAGTCGTGAAAAAATTGTATCACCTGGTATGCAAGATGTGTGAGACAGAGGAAATACCATCCGACTTCAAGAAGAATATCGTAATTCCAATTCTGAAGAAAGAAAGTGCAGACAAGTGTGAAAATTACAGAACTATCAGTTTAATAAGTCATGGTTGCAAAATACTAACACGAATTATTTACAAACGAATGGAAAAACTTGTGGAATTCGACCTCGGGGAAGATCAGTTTGGATTTAGGAGAAACGTAGGAACACGGGAGGCAACACTCACATTACGACTTATCTTAGAAGACGTTTTAAGCGTTTGTCGATTTGGAGAAAGCTTTTGACAAGGTCGACTGGAATACACTCTTCCAAATTCTGAAGGTATCAGGGGTAAAATATAGGGAGCAAAGAATTATATTCAACCTATACAAAAACCAGACAGCGGTTATTACAGTCGAAGGGCAGGAAAGGGACGCAGAGGTTGGGAAGGCAGTAAGACAGGGTTGTAGCCTTTCCCCAAAGTTGTTCAATCTGTACATTGAGCAGGCAGTGAAGGAATGGGAGGAGGAATTTGGAGAGGACATTAAAGTGCAGGGAGAAGAAATAAAAACATTGCGGTTTGCCGATGATATAGTAATTCTGTCAGAGACCGCAAAAGATCTGGAAGAGCAATTGAATGGGATGGACAGTGTTTGAAAGGAAAATATAAGATGAACATTAACAATAGTAAAACGAAGGTAATGGAATGCAATGTCAGAAAATCAGGCGATGCTGAAGGAATTAGATTAAGTAATGAGACAATAAAAGTAGTAGATGAATTTTGTTATTTTGGTAGCAAGATTACTTCTGGTGGCCGAAGTAAAGAAGATATAAAATGCATAATGGCTATGGGAAGAAAAGCGTTTCTAAAGAAGCAAAACTTGTTAACATCCAATATTAATTTAAATGTTTGGAAGTCCTTTCTGAATTGTCTGGAGTGTAGCATTGTATGGGAGTGAAACATAAGGAGTTCAGATAAAAAGATGACAGAAGCTTTTGAAATGTGGTGCTACAGACGAATGATGAAAATTAGATGGGTAGATCACGTAACTAATGAGGAGGTGCTTAACCGAATCGGGGAGAAAAGGAGTTTCCAGTATATCCTGACTAAGAGAAGTGATAGATTGGTTGGACACTTTCTGAGACATCAAGGAATTGTCAACTTAGCATTAGAATGAAGCGGGTGGGGTAAAAATCGTAGAGAGAGAGCGAGGGACGAATATAGTAAGCAGTTTCAAAAGGATGTAGGTTGCCGAACGTATTCTCAGATGAAGAGACTTGCACAGGACAGGGTAGCGTGGAGAGCTACATCAAACCTGTCTGCGGACTGAAGACCACAACAACAATCAACACTGATGCTTGATACATGTACCAAAGCGATAATACCTTTACTCGTTAGATGTGTATTAACCAACTTTAATTAAAGACTTTGCAGAGGAATAGGCACGAAAAGTCAGGTGTGATATGGTGGTGGGATTTATTTGTAAACTTATTTTATGGTCTCAAAGAGTGTTTTGTTGCATAGTGATGTGTATTCATTTACCTTGGGCTATTGCTTTTTGGATGTGATAATTTTCTTCTATTGTTAGTTTTTGGAATAAACTGTTGCTAGTTTTGAGGATTTGTAGGTCTGTTTCTATGTTTGTTGGGGTGTGATTCTGTTTTATTAAATGTTCAGCGAATGTTGAGTGACAGCTGCTACTTTTTAGTGCTCTGGTGTGTTCAGTGTATCTAATTTTGAAATTCCTGCATGTCTGACCCACATACACAGATTGACAGTTATTACAAGTAAGCTGATAGATTCCCGATTGGCTGTACTTGTCAGTGTTGTTGGAAAGTTTCCCTAGTCTATTCTGTATTGTGTTGTTCGTTTTGTGTCCTAAGTTCAGCCCTTGTTTCTTAAGTATGTTGCCCACTCTGTGTGTGATTTTATTGTTGTAAGTCATGATGTGCCATTTGTTGCTTACTGTGTGTTGGTATGTTGTGTGCAGTGTTTCATCTCTGTGTGTGGGATTTTCTTGGCTGTGTGTTACCTGTTTTTGTAATTTTCTGTGTATTCTGTCCACTGTTTTAGTGTCATGTAAGTAAGCCAAAACAGCCACATAGAAATAATTTCAATATATCTTCCAGGCTAATGTAGGCCTACAATAAATCAGTCAGTTTTCGTAAACAAAAACGTCTTGTTGTTGCAGATGGCAGGTTGTCAAAATTCGTCATTCCACAATTAACGCACATGAAAATCCTGCGAATGACACAATGTAAGTACCTTTAATAAATTAGGCCTAAAACATCTATCAAAAATGTCAAACCAAACAATTTGTGCAAACGATTGTATAACCAAAATATGTAACATGCTATTATAGAAAATAAACAACAGAAACCCACGGAAGATGGCACAATAAGTGCCGAAACTAGTTTGGGTATTTAAACAAAACAAAAAGTGTCTTGCATAAGGCGGAATCAACAACAAATCTAATACTGCAAGCACGGAAGAGACAAGAGCTGCATCATCACAAGATGATAAACTTAATGAATAATGTTTTCTTGTCTCTAGACGGATGGCAAACTGGCGTGCATTTCGGAGGTACGATTTTAACCGTACCTGCTCCAAGTCCTTCGTCATCGTTAATGAAAGAAAAAAAAGTGTGAAACGGGAATCGAACCAGCGATCAACGAGTACGGGGCTCGGACGCTAACGACTACCCCTAATTTTTTTTTTTTTTTTTTTTTTTTTTTTAATTGTGCCTCCCTTCTCCCCTTACAGCCCATCCATACTCTCGCCTTATTTGTCTTCCTCGGCTAGCTTTCTCCGCTATGCTTTTGTAAATTGGTATTTTTTTATATTTTTTTTATTTTTACCACTCGGCTGCCGCTGTTTCATGTCAAAACGGCCACGCACTGATACATATGGTACATATTTGACGTCCGACCGAAATTATCTTGCGTTTTTCTCAATAACGCTTGAGAAGCAGGCGCTACTGCTTACACATTTTGTTGTCCTCATGGAGTACTACGAGCGTACGATGTTTGCAGTAAATCCGCTTTCAAAACGTCCTGGCCTCCCCTTGTTAGCTTTTTTATTGAAAGAGAGAGATTACTGGAATAAAATTTCTGTCGGCAAAACTATTGCGTTAACTAACAATAACAATCATTCTCGGACGTCCGAATGAACAGACACCACACCAATACAATAAGTATTTAAACGCGAAGACGGCGTTAGCTTCAGTTATTTCACCGCAGATGCGGTCATACGTCCGACCTCGCACAGGAATCCGTAATGGCGAGTGTAAGAGGGCATGGACGATAGGGGCGCTACAAACATAGCGTGAGACTTGTGAGAATTTGAGACGGACAGCAGGCGAGCACGGGTGGTCAAGTGGTTAAGGCGACCGCTGGCACGAAGCGGGAGACCCCAGTTCGATTCTCTGTGCGGCTCACATTTTCACTTGTCGCCATTGCTTAATATCAATGCCCAAATGCAGCCACTGTCAATCCTTTCTTTCCTACTCTTCTTCCTTCCCTTCCTTCACCAACCATTTGCAAATTCTTGCTCTTTTTAAAGACTGTGTTTATCCCGAGGAGCACGAAAACTAAGTCGAACAGGCAACTAATAAACTGTACCCAACAATGTCATAAGATATTTTGGTAATCTATTTCTTCCGTGATGAGTAGTCGACAGGATACTGCAAGTTACCAGGGAAATTGCGGCTCCAGAGCAACTGAGTATATTCTCTTGCCGCGCGGGAGTAGCCGAGCGGTCTGGAGCGCCACGTTGCGGATCGCGCGGCCTCCCGCGTCGGAGGTTCGAATCCTCCTTCGGCCATGAATGTTTGTGCTGTCTTTAGTATAAGTTAGATTGTAAGTAGTTTGTAAGTTTAGGGACTTGATGACCCCCATAGTTAAGTTCCATAAGCTTTACAAACATTTGAACATTTTTTATATTGCCTCAACAATAACTGCTATACCAGAACCAAAGGGAGGAAAAGCTCTGCTCATCAAGACGAAAATAGATTCTGTTGTCAATAAGTTAAACAAGGAAAAACAGTCAGGGATTTTTTCAATGGAGACAGGAAGAGAACGATGGTGCACTGTATACTGTAAATTCGTTCCTTTTCCAGAGTTCTGATACCTAGAACGAAAACACTTTGGTAGGTTTCAGTATTAGCTGTTCGTTATCAAAAACATACTAGGATTCTACTGTAATTTTTGCAAAAGCACCTATTTAGTTTTTTGTAGTACTTGGTAATCGAATTTTACATTATTACAGAAAAATTTTGAGTAACACCTACATTTCTCTTACTGCCAGGTTAAAATTTGTTTCTCTTGCCAAGACACATTAAAAGGTAGAATATTAGGGTTTAACGTCCCGTCGACAGCATTGTCATTAGTGATGGAGCACAAGCTTGGACTGTTCCTTGCCGGCCGCGGTGGCCGAGGGGACTGAGGCGCTTCAGTCACGGTCTGCACGGCCACTACGGTCGGGGGTTCGAATCCTCCCTCGGGCATGTAAATTTGTGCCATCCTTAGTTGTAGGTAGTTCATAAGTAGTTTGTAAGTTTAGGGACTGATGACCCCGTAGTTAAGTCCCTTAAGCTTAACAAACTTTTGAACATTTGACTGTTCCTTGTTGAAGATGGGCAAGGTAATCGGCCATGTTTCTTGAAAGAAAGCATCCCAGCATTTGCGTGGAACATAAATGTGTATTGGGGATGCGTATTTGGACCGCCCAAATATGAGGAACTGAGGACAAGAGCTTATGAAAAATGACTTCATCCGTGTTGACGAAAAATAACACGCGAATTTCTTCATTCGAGTTTTTGCAAAACTGGCAGTCGATGGTTTTACATTTATCATTCAAAAATTCGGTAGCTACTTGAATAACTCAATGCCCAATGAAGTTTCTTATATTATCCATAAGGAAAATTATAATGCATAATATTCTCTCTGCATGCTACCATTTGCAAAAATTTCCCTTCGATATTTCAAACAATTTATGAGATATTAAATATTTCAGTCCACAATTATGGCTGGTATACATGATCGGAAATGAACGCATTACTTAAATTCAAATCTCGACAGTGGTGGTAACCTCCTCCCAAGTATGAAATAAAATTTAATACGTTATAAAAATTTCGTGCATAAAAGCACATGCTGTAATATACGGAAAATGCAGAATCGTACGAATACCCTATTTTCGCTGCAAAACTTTTCCTAATTTAACGCAACATCTTACTTTAGTAGAAATGCCTTAATAACTGTGACCATTGACGAAATGAGAGGCACATCTCCGTTATGTTGACATATAAGTACCGCAAAATGAAATTTTTCAATGGTTTCAGAAAAATTGGAGTGCGTGGCGTTGGATTCTGGCAGGTAAATGAATGCGGTCTGGAAGGAGGCCAAGGCTGCCTCGTACGTGCCGGCGGTCCAGCCACCTCCACCCGGCCCAAGCTTTCTTTCTGTATAAAGCGCGGTACCCACCATCAGCGCACGAGTATGTAGCCACAGACAGAAATTTCCGCTGCTATGTGTGATCAAAAAGTCAGTGCACATGCACCAAGTTTACCGCATTGACACCGAGTAAAGCGCTGTGTTTGAAGCGAAATGCAACACGTTATGTTTTGAAACTTCCTGGCAGATTAAAATTGTGTGCCGGAACCGTACCACTGTGCTATTTCGACACGACTCACGGTGCCGCCCCACTACTTCAATTCTGCCAGTTTGTTTGTATAGTTTATGGGACTTAACTACGGGGTCATCAGTCCCTAAACTTACAAACTACTTATGAACCACTTACGAACTAGGACGGCACAAATATCCATGCCCGAGGGGGGATTCGAACCCCCGACAATAGTGGCCGTGCAGACCGTGACTGGAGCGCCTCAATCCCCTCAGCCACCGCGGCCGGCAATTCTGCCAGTACCTCGCCTCCTATTTTCAGGATATGTTTTGCTTAATTTGTTAATTGTGCACTTTTGTCGCTGAACGTACCCACGCAATAGATAAAATACACAAAGGAAAGCACAGGTTTTCTCTTACGATCTGTATGCAGCCAAGGGTTCCGTTCAATACCACATTGAAACCGAGTGCACGATTAACGGTAGCGTTTTACTACTACAGTTCGAAATGAAAATTTTTGCTAAACAGAGCTAGTCTGACCGGCTAAATGATGCCTTGTAGCAGAAATTGTCCATTTCGAACTGTGATAGTAAGCAGCTGCCGTTTGGCATTCACTCTGCTCGGATGCGTCGAGCGCAACGCTGGGCTGCGAGGAGCCAGCCAGCCTCTGTTTCCCTCTCGTTGTGTGGTGAACGCTGATGCACGGGACTGCTTGCACCCACCTTAAAATGGCACTCCACAACAGGCGACCCCTAAGTCTTGTCGTCTCGACCCAGGGAATATAGCGGTTACAGACTCATCGTGAGTAGGTCAAGGGAAATGAGTCACTTCATCGGATTACTGTAGTTTCTTGTTACACGAGATTGCGGTCGTGTCCAAATGAACAGTTGCTCAAATCGTTCGCCGAGCCAGGAATGCAGGCTGGTTGGGGCGATATTATTCTATGGGCGACAGTTGTGTGCCAATAAGGAGGTGGCCTCAAAGTGTGCCCTCAGCAGTGTAACTGTATACAAATTTAATAAACTGGCACACTGCATTACACAAGTGTTGAAATAATTTATTTTCTGCTTGCGCACTTTATCTATTTAATACCATGTTGGTGTTGTTGTGTCTTCAGTCCTGAGATTGGTTCGCTGCAGCTCTCCACGCTTCCCTATCCTGTGCAAGCCTCTTCATCTCCCAATGAGAACGGCTATACACCTACCCACTTTATTCCTATATTGATCTCTCTGCGATTTTTATCCTCCACACTTCCCTCCAGTACTACAGCGACAATTCCTTGATGTCTCAGAATATGCCCTATCAATCGATCCCTTCTTTTATTCAAGATATGTCAGAAGTTTCTTATCTCTTCAATTCCGTTCAGTGTCTTGTCATTAGTTTCGCGATCTACCCACCTAATCTTCAGAATTCTTCTGTAGCATCACACTTGAAAAGCTTCAATTCTTCTTGTCTGAACTGTTTATCGTCCACATTTCACTCCGTTACCAGGCTACACTCCAGACAAATGCCTTCAGAAAAGACTTCCAAACACTTAGTATTCGATATCAACAAATTTCTCTTCTTCAGAAAATGCTTTTCTTTCCATTGACATTCTGCATTTTATATCTTCTGTACTTCGATCATCGAGCTATTTTATTGTTCAATTAACAAAAGTAATCTACCACCTTTATTACAAGCAATCAAACGAGAAAGGAAGAAAGGAAGCCTAGGGCTTAACGTCCATCAGCACCATGGTTCATATGTTTGTAGAACTTATGGGACTTAACTACGCGGTCATCAGTCCCTAAACTTACAAACTACTCATGAACTAGCTTATACTAAAGACGGCACAAACATCCATGCCCGAGGGGGGATTCGAACCCCCGACGGGGAACGGCCTGGCGCATCGTAACATAGCGCCTCAATGCGCTCGGCCGCTCTGCCGCTGCAGCACCAATGTCAGCAGAGACGGAACGCAGGCTCGGATTTCCTGGGTAGGACATCTGGCGTGCTCTTTCAAAGCAGCATGCCGGTATTAGCCTGGAACGGTTTAGGGAAATCAATGAAAGCTAAATGTTGATGGCGGGAGGCGGATTTGAACGAGTCCAGTGTGTTGTTACCACTGCGCTACCTTGCTCGATACGACTTTTACTGTCTCCCATCCAACCCCATGGAGGTTGAAACAAAAGTTTTATACTCAATTCTGTATTAATAGATGGTATTAAAAAAGAAGCTTTACTAGCTATACTCTGACAAAGCTTGAATACACACTCTCGTAAATTTCTTAACACATTTAAACCGACCGTTTTATTGTTGATAGAGTATGTAAAATTTAAATCAGTTTTAAAGTTATGAAAGTAGGAAACGGTGAGTTCGATCATGGCGCCTAATGTAAGGTCTCACAGTTAGCAAAAAAAGTGGGCTTTATGCGTGAGGTGGTGCGAATAAACAGTGGTACTAGTGTGGGTGCACCTGGCAAGGATCCGCGTAACTCAGCCGTGCGCCATCGTCCAGGAATCTGGCTGAATACTTGGCACGGCTCTGGCATTGCCCAGGGACTGTCTGTTGCAAGTAAATGTGAACATTGTCAAAAAACAACGTTTTGCCTTACTTCATAGTGAGCAGTTAAATACACCAATGACCTTTAAAATTGCTACACCGAGAAGAAATGCAGATGATAAACGGGTATTCATTAGACAAATATATTATACTAGAACTGACATGTGATTAATTTTCACGCTATTTGGGTGCATAGATCCTGAGAAATCAGTACCCAGAATAACGACCTTTGGCCGTAATAACGGACTTTATACGCCTGGGCATTGATTCAAACAGAGCTTGGATGGCGTGTACAGGTACAGATGCTCATGCAGCTTCAACACGATACCACATTTCATCAAGAGTAGTGACTGGCGTATTGTGACGAGCCAGTTGCTCAGAGATCTGGAGAATGTGTTGGCCAGGGCAGCAGTCGAATATTTTTCATATCCGGAAAGGCCCGTACAGGACCTGCAACATGCGGTCGTGCATTGTTGTTGTTGTGGTCTTCAGTCCGGAGACTGGTTTGATGCAGCTCTCCACAATACCCTATCCTGAGCAAGCCTCTTCATCTCCACATAAGAACGGCAACCTACATCTGTCTGAATCTGCTTACTATATCCATCTCTTGGTCTTACTCTGCGATTTTTACCCCACACACTTCCCTCTAATGCTAAATTCACAATTCCTTTATGTCTAAGAATGTGTCCTACCAATCTATCCCTTCTTTTAGTCAAGGTATGCCAGAAATTTCTGTTCTCCCCAATTCTGTTCAGTACCTCCTCATTAGTTACACGATCCACCCACCTAATCTTCAGCATTCTTCTGTAGCACCATATTTAAAAGCCTCTATCCTCTTCCTGTCCGCACTGTTTATCGTCCATGTCTCACTCCCATACAAGGCAACACTCCATACAAATGCCTTCAGAAAGGACTTCCTTAGGCTTAAATCAATATTCGATGTTAACAAATTTCTCTTTTTCAAAAACGCTTTTCTACCCATTGCCATTCTGCATTTTATATCCTCTGTACTACGACCATCATTTGTTATTTTACTGCCCAAGTAACAAAACTCATCTACCTCCTCTATTGCTTCGTTTTCCAATCTAATTACGTCAGCATCACCTGATTTTCTTACACTGCACTCCATTACCCTAGTTTTGCTTTTGTTAATGTTCATCTTATATGCACCTTTCAGCACACTGTCCATTCCGTTCAACTGCTCTTCCAGGTCCTTTGCTGTATCTGATAGAATTACTATGTCGTCGGCAAATCGCAATGTTTTTAATTCTTCACCCTGAACTTTAATTCCTTCTCCAAATTTCTCCTTGCTTTCCTTTATAGCTTGCTCAATGTACAAATTGAATAACAATGGAGAAAGACTACAACCCTGTCTTACTCCCTTTCCAACCATTGCATCCCTTTCATGCCCTTCAACTCTGACAACCACTGTCTGGTTTTTGTACAACTTGTAAATAACCTTACGCTCCCTATATTTTACTCCTACTTGCTTCAGAACTTGAAAGAGTTTATTCCAATCAACATTGTCAAAAGCCTTCTCCAAATCTACAAAAGCTAGAAATGTAGGTTTGCCTTTTCTTAATCTATCTTCTAGGATAAGCCGTAAAGTGAGTATTGCCTCCCGTGTTCCTACATTTCTCCTGAACTCAAACTGATCTTCCTCGAGGTCGGCTTCTACCAGCTTTTCCATCCTTCTGTATATAATTCACGTTAATATTTTACAACCATGACTTATTAAACTGATGGTTCTGTAGTTTTCACACCTGTCTGCACCTGCTTTCTTAGGGATGGGGATTATAACATTTTTCTTAAAGTCTGAGGGTATTTCACCTGTCTCATACATCTTACACCCCAGGTGAAACAATTTTGTCATGGCTGGTTCTCCCAGAGACTTCAGTAGCTCTGAGGGAATATCATCTACTCCAGGGGCCTTGTTTCGACTTAGGTCTTTCAGGGCTCTGTCAAATTCTTCTCTCAGTACAGTATCTCCTATTTCATCTTCATCTACATCCTCTTCCCTTCCTACAATATTGTCTAGAAGTTCATTTCCTTTGTAGAGCCCCTCTATATACTCTTTCCACCTTTCAGCTTTCCCTTCTTTGCTGAGAACTGATTTTCCATCAGTGTCCTTGATATTCATAGAGCTGTTTTTCTTATCTCCAAATGTTTCTTTTATATTCCTGTAGGCTGTATCTATTTTTCCCCTATTTATACATTCTTCTACATCCTTGCATTTGCGTTCTAGCCACTCCTGCTTAGCCATTTTGCACCTCCTATCAATCTCATTTCTCAGTCGTCTGTACTCCATTTTGCCTATTTCATTTACTGCATTTTTATATTTTCTCCTTTCATCGATTAAATTTAGTATCTCCTGTGATATCCAAGGATTTTTTGTAGGTCTTGCCTTTCTACCTATTTTGTCCTCTGCTACCTTCACTATTTCATCTCTCAATTTTACACATTCCTCCTCTACTGTTTTATTTTCCCCTGTATCTGTCAATTGTTGCCTAAAGCTCCCTCTGAAATTCTTAAGAACCTCAGACTCCTTCAATTTATCCAGGTCCCATCTCCTTATTTTCCTACCTTTTTGTAGTTTCTTCAGTTTCAGCCTACACTTCATAACCAACAAGTTATGGTCAGAGTCTATATCTGCCCCTGGGTATGTCTTACACTGTAAAACCTGGTTCCGAAATCTATGTCTTACCATTATAAAATCTATCTGGTATCTCCCGGTGGCTCCTGGTCCCTTCCACGTATACAACCTTCTTTTGTGATTCTTGAACCAGGTGTTTGTTATAACTAAATTATGTTCCGTGCAAAATTCTACCAGGCGGCTTCCTCTTTCATTCCTTTTGCCCAGACCATATTCACCTACTATCTTCCCTTCCCTTTCTTGTCCTACTACCGAATTCCAGTCTCCCATAACAATGAAGTTTTCCTCTCCCTTAATTGTCTGAATAATTTCCTTTAGCTCCTCATATATTTCTTCGATTTCCCCATCATCGGCAGAGCTAGTTGGCATATAAACCTGTACTACTGTTGTCGGTGTTGGCTTCGTATCTATCTTGACAATGATAATGTGATCACTGTGCTGGTCATAGTAGTTTACCCGCATTCCTATTTTCTTATTCATTATCAATCCTACTCCTGTGATACCCCCAATTGATTTTGTATTTATAATCCTGTACGCACCTGACCAGAAATCCTGTTCATCCTGCCACCGAACTTCACTAATCCCCACTATATCTAACTTCAACCTATCCATATCCCTTTTTAAATTTTCTAATTTTCCTACTCTATTAAGGGATCTAACATTCCACGCTACGACCCGTAGAATGCCAGTATTGTCTTTCCTGATGATCACATCCTCCTGAGTAGTCCCCGCCCGGAGATCCGAATGGGGGACTATTTTACCTCCGGAATATTTTACCCGAGAGGATGCCATCATCATAAGTTCATACAGTAGAGCTGCATGTCTTCGGGAAAGGTAACGGCTGTAGTTTCCCCTTGCTTTAAGCCGTTCGCAGTAGCTGTGTGGCAAAGCCACATTAGCTGATGTTACAAGGCCAGCTCAGTCAATCATCCAGACTGTTGCCCCTGTAACTACTGAAAAGGCTGCTGCCCCTCTTCAGGAACCACACGTTTGTCTGGCCTCTCCACAGATACCCCTCCGCTGTGGTTGCACCTACGGTACGGCTATCTGTATCGTTGAGGCACGCAAGCCACCCCACCTCGGCAATGTCTGTGGTTCATGGGAGTGGGTCGTGCATTATCCTGCTGGAATGTAGGGTTTCCCAGGAATCGAATGAAGGGTAGAGCCACGGGTCGTAACACATTTTAAATGTAATGGCCACTGTTCAAAGTGCCGTCGATGCGAACAAGAAGTGACCGAGACGTGTAACCAATGGCACCCCATACCATCACGCCAGTTAATAAGCTAATATGGCGATGACGAATACACGCTTCCAATGTGCGTTCACCGCGATATCGACAAATACGGATGCGACCATGATGATACTGTAAACAGAACCTGGATTCATCCGAAAAAATGACGTTTTGCCATTCGTAGACACAGGTTCGTCGTTGCGTACACCATCGCAGGCGCTTCTGTCTGTGATGCAGCGTCATGGGTAACTGCAGCCATGGTCTCCGAGCTGATAGTCCATGCTGCTGCAAACGTCGTCGAACTGTTCGTGCAGATGGTTGTTGTCTTGCAAACGTCCCCATCTGTTGATTCAGGGATCGAGACGTGGCTGCACGATCCGTTACAGCCTTGCGGATAAGATGCCTGTCATCTCGACTGATAGTGATACGAGGCCGTTGGGATCCAGCACGGCGTTCCGTATTGCCCTCTTGAACCCACCGATTCCATATTCTGCTAACAGTCATTGGATCGCGACCAACGCGAGCAGCAATGTCGCGGTACGATAAACTGCAGTCGCGATAGGCTACAATTCGACTTTTATCAGTCGGAAACATGAAGGTACGTGTGCCTCCTCCTTACACGAAGCAGCACAACAAAGTTTCACCAGGCAACACCGGTCAACTGCTGTTTGTGTATCAGAAATCTGTTGGAAACTTTCCTCATTCCAGCACTTTTTAGGTGTCGCCACCGGCGCCAACCTTGTGTGAATGCTCTGAAAAGCCAATCCTTTGCATATCACAGTATCTTCTTGCTGTCAGTTAAATTTCGCGTCTGTAGGACGTCATCTTCGTGGTGTAGCAAGTTTAATGGCGAGGAGTGTAGTCTGTGAATATAGGCCTGTAGCTAAGGTAGAATATTCAAAGTATTTAGGTGTATGCATTGATGAGAAACTGAATAGAAAGCAACACATTGATGATCTACTGAAAAGAGCAAGTTCCTCAACTTATGCTGCTAGGGTTATTGAAAACTTTTGGTGAGAAATATCTAAGTAAATTAGCTTATTATGCCTATCTGCATTCACTGCTTTCATATGGCATTATTTTTTGGGGTAATTCATGATTGAGCAAAAAAGTATTCATTAGTTTAGTTTAGTTCAATTTAGTTTATTATCATTTATTACATCATATACATGATATAGGAATCGTCATATTTCTGTTCAGCGTTAGCACTGTATAGATTTACAAATTATATATTATAAATACAAAATTACAAGTTTACCTTATATTAAAAAATGACAGCTACTACACTAGTCAGATACAAGTAGTTAATCTTTGGCATATATACTGTTAGTAGTAACTGGGTCACTTGAGTGTAGTCGCAGACTAATTAATGACATTTTCATTTTCACATAAACACCTATGTTGAGCCCACTAGCCACTTACTTACTAACATTTTATAAATGGATGCAAACCACAAAAATTATTTTTTTGTAAATTTTCAAATAAAATTCTATGCTGTGAATCATGTGGCAAATACTTTTTACCATACATTACTATATACATAATTGTGTCTTTCAGAATTTTTTCATTAAAGGTTGCACACAGCTTCATTGCAGTTTTCTGTGTAGCTAACACATTCATTCTTCTATCCATATTGATAACATAGACAGGATAATTTTCAAGAAAGGAGAATGGACGCATATTAACATCACCATTTAATTGTGTAGTTCTCTTAAAATCTAGGAAAGCATCATAAGCTTTTAGATAATTATTTGGATGATCTAGATTCCACATTTCTTGAGGAGAAATCTCGTTTCTTCCATTTTTTTGTCTGGAAAAATTATGAAATAAGGCATTTCAAATTCTGCAAAGTCATAGAAATTAGTAATATCTAACTCAAAATTTCTCTTTACATCCAATCCAGCAATCTCTACAGTTTGTGGCTCAAAGAAAGACATGGGAATTTTTGGATTTTTAACACATTGCGCTCTAGCTGCGAGCTATGCTCGCAGTACCTGCACTAAGTGTTGCCGACAAGCGACGAGCTATGCTCGCAGTGACATATAAAAATGCACAGAAAACCAACTACGGGCTATACTCGCAGTTCGTGGGTTCTGTTAGGCAGCTTGATGGTTTAGGTGTGAGAAAACGACAAAAACACGCCTTCTGGTGTGCTAGAACCCCGTACTAAGTCCCAGACCTTAAAGTATTAAGTCTATCTTGTTCTAATTCAAGCGAATATTCTGATTAAAATTTAACAGGAACTTGAATTTCCATTGATTCCACAACAATTTTACCTTCTTTTGGAAGTGTATCTTCAACACCAGCATTATGTTTATCAGCCCAATGAAGAATATAATCTTCAGCATTTTATGACCATGTAAAAATCACTGTTGCATCTCCTTCCCATGCTGTTTCTTTATAATCTTTAAAAAATCCACTGAATAATTCTAATGGATATAGTACTTCATTTTTCTTCCTCTTTATCTTTCTATTATTAAGAGTATGGCCTTCCATGGTTTGCTAGAGTTGAAGTCAATTGAATAAGACGTGATGAAGAAACGAATGGAAATTCTATTCTGGACAAAATATAGTTACTTTTCATTATAGTGATAACATTGAACAGGTTTGCTACATAATTATCAATTCATTTCATTGGATTTTCCATCATAAGTTGGATAATCTGTATCATCAGTTCCAATAATACTGGCGTTCATGCATACTGAGCATGATTTGGATGAATCCAACCATCTCCAATATTTATATAAATTTCTGTGTTCGTACTTGGAAGATTCGAATTATTTTTAGTCTTTTCATCACAGGAAATGAGTAAAACTGATAACTTTCGACTTTGTTCATGATTTATTTAAGAATAAAATTTATTTAAAAATTTCCAAAATAACTGTCACAGTAGGGCCATTAAAGTCGATCAAATTATCATTTTCGTCAGTTAGAATAATTTCTACATCTTGAATTAGATAAAAAATAGGAATATTTAGAGGATAATATGGTTCATAAATTATTGGTTCCCCAAAGTCTGCATTAGACTTGAATGAAGCAATAATATTAGTTTCTCTGTGAAAATGATTGGCCGGCCGCGGTGGCCAAGCAGTCTGCAGCGTGCCAGTCATGGTCTGCATGGCCGCTATGGTCTGGGGCTCGAATCCCCCTTGGGTATGGATGTTTGTACTGTCTTTAGTATAAGCTAGTTCATAAGTAGTTTGTAAGCTTAAGGACTGATGACCTCACAGTTAAGTCCCTTAAGCTTAACAAACGTTTGATTTTGAAAATGGTCAGTATGCTTTACAAACATTCCATCAGCAAGATTGGAATTTATGTTGATCAGTTCAAATGGAATAATTTTAGGAACATCTTTAGCAACAGCTTTTTCTTCAGTTTGAACAACTTGATTACTAAAACCAAGTAAACTTCCAATACTATCTGCTATATCCATATATAATTCTACATCACTCTCAATAGTAACTTTGTTTAGAAATTCATCGGTTTTATTTTAATATTGGGCTTTTTTGACTGAATAAAGTTTTCTAAATTTTTCAAACTATATTGACCCACAGAAATTACTATTGCTTCTCCATCAGAATAAAGTTTATTATTTTTGGATGAAATATTTGGTGTTAAAAAGTTGAATAAAAACCAACAAGTGAAACATTATATATCTATCTTGTACTGGCACTGTCAATCTATTTTTGAGAACAGATGACTTACCACTCAGTTTAAATAGCCTACAGCCAAAGCTGTCTTTAGATGCATAAATATACTCATTTACTATTAAAAAAATATTTAATTAAATGAAAAATTATTTGGAGCCAAAAGTAAGAATACCTGAAAAGAAATAAAAAAAAATGATCATGGTTAACCTTTGCCAAATTGTATTCGATGTGCAATAATTGGTTCAAGTGGATTTGTTGAAACAACATTAATGACTGAAAATTATATTTTAGCTCCCGGTTGGTTTAACTGGAATAAAATCAGTCCTTTGTATGTTTATTCAGAAAGCTTAGATCAACTAAATTATCAAGAATTTATAAATAAAGTTGTGGAAAAATTGTAGAAAAAATTGCTACCTTTGTTGAGAATAACAACAACATTGTGCCATTGGATCAGTGTCAAGACAATTCAGTTGTTGTCTTTAATGACTTCATTCTAGAGAACCAACATATCAAAAGAGAATATTTTACTAGAGGTGGCCATAAAGGAATAGGTTGTTTCTTCTTAGCTCAAATTTACTCAAAGATACTAGTAGGAGATAACATAATTTTTTTAATATCTTTAGACAAGGTGACACAAAGTACAATCACATTTACCATGGGTTTCTTGGTGGAGATTTAAAGTTTGAAGATTTTAAAGAAATGTGTAGTAAATGAAATTAAACTAAATGATGGAAAGTTCATAAACAAAATGAACATTTAGAATGAAACTTTCACTCTGCAGCGGAGTGTGCGCTGATATGAAACTTCCTGGCAGATTAAAATTGTGTGCCGGAACCGGGACTCGAACCTGGGACCTTTGCCTTTCGCGGACAAGCGCTCTACCGACTGAGCTACCCCGACACGACTCACGATGCCGCCTCACAACTTTACTTCCGCCAGTACCTCGCCTCATACTTTCCAAACTTCACAGAAGCTCTCTTGCAAACACGCAAGACTAGCACTCCTGGAAGAAAGGATATGGTGGAGACATGGCTTAGCCACAGCCTAAGGGATGTTTCCAGAATGAAACTTTCACTCTGCAGCGGAGTGTGCGCTGATATGAAACTTCCTGGCAGATTAAAATTGTGTGCCGGAACCGGGACTCGAACCTGGGACCTTTGCCTTTCGCGGACAAGCGCTCTACCGACTGAGCTACCCCGACACGACTCACGATGCCGCCTCACAACTTTACTTCCGCCAGTACCTCGCCTCACACTTTCCAAACTTCACAGAAGCTCTCTTGCAAACACGCAAGACTAGCACTCCTGGAAGAAAGGATATGGTGGAGACATGGCTTAGCCACAGCCTAAGGGATGTTTCCAGAATGAAACTTTCACTCTGCAGCGGAGTGTGCGCTGATATGAAACTTCCTGGCAGATTAAAATTGTGTGCCGGTACCGGGACTCGAACCTGGGACCTTTGCCTTTCGCGGGCAAGCGCTCTACCGACTGAGCTACCCCGACACGATTCACGATGCCGCCTCACAACTTTACTTCCGCCAGTACCTCGCCTCATACTTTCCAAACTTCACAGAAGCTCTCTTGCAAACACGCAAGACTAGCACTCCTGGAAGAAAGGATATGGAGGAGACATGGCTTAGCCACAGCCTAAGGGATGTTTCCAGAATGAAACTTTCACTCTGCAGCAGAGTGTGCGCTGATATGAAACTTCCTGGCAGATTAAAATTGTGTGACGGAACCGGGACTCGAACCTGGGACCTTTGCCTTTCGCGGGCAAGCGTTCTACCGACTGAGCTACCCCGACACGACTCACGATGCCGCCTCACAACTTTACTTCCGCCAGTACCTCGCCTCATACTTTCCAAACTTCACAGAAGCTCTCTTGCAAACACGCAAGACTAGCACTCCTGGAAGAAAGGATAAGGTGGAGACATGGCTTAGCCACAGCCTAAGGGATGTTTCCAGAATGAAACTTTCACTCTGCAGCGGAGTGTGCGCTGATATGAAACTTCAAGGAGTGCTAGTCTTGCGTGTTTGCAAGAGAGCTTCTGTGAAGTTTGGAAAGTATGAGGCGAGGTACTGGCGGAAGTAAAGTTGTGAGGCGGCATCGTGAGTCGTGTCGGGGTAGCTCAGTCGGTAGAGCGCTTGCCCGCGAAAGGCAAAGGTCCCAGGTTCGAGTCCCGGTTCCGGCACACAATTTTAATCTGCCAGGAAGTTTCAAAATGAACATTTCATAACAACCTAAATGTAAATGTCAACATAAACATCAGACATAAACATCAACATAAACGTTAAACACAAATGTAAAAATATTTTAATTAATGTCTTTTGTCCCTATCAAATATTTGCAAAATACGACCCAGAAATCGTTAAGAAAACCAGACAGAACAGGAAAGTAAAAGAACAGTTAAAAGAGGAATTTAAGAAATGAAAAAAAAAAAACAACCAAGAACAGAATATGAAAAATATAAAAAAAATTCAATCTATAATCGCTGCCATTGAACAAGCCATGCAAAGAATTGAAGGATTAGGTGATAATGATCTGAAACCAACTGAAGACAACAGAGAAGTTGAAAAACAAATGGTAACTTTCTATTTTGATGAATTTAATGATATTTCAGCAATCAAAAGAGATACACATTAAGCGAATCAGAAATAACAAAGTTGTAAGATAATTATGATGTAGAGAGACAACAGTTAAAAGACAAACCATCATCAGAAAATGTTAAAAAATTAAACATAAGTGAAAGAATGTTAGAATACATAACCAAAGTGGAGATAAAGTTTTTGGATTAAGGCCTGTTGGTGCATTTAAATTTGTTGGTAGATTTCCTGTAAAATTTAAAGGCAATAAATTAACAATTGGGTAATAGAACATATGAAGGAACTGGTGGATTAGCGAATCTTTTAACTAAAAAAAATAACTATGGATGACATAACACACTATTCACAAGTTCTGATATGTCAAATTATGCAGATACTTTGATTTAATCAGGAGCATTATATTCTAAAAATAATCCAAATAAAATCAAATCAAGTAAAAGTAATAAATTTAAATATTCGATAAAAGACATCAGATTTAGATTCCATGTGTAGATGAAAAACGGATGAAGGTTTAGTTAAAAAATATTCAGAAAAACCGGTTGAGTATGTCAGGATGAATGATGTTCGACAATTAATTGATAGGTTAGCAGTTACTCATGGTGAAGAAACAGTAGAGAAAAAGTTGGAATAATGCAAATGTTGACAAATAAATCTAGTATTTTTGTTGTCAACAATCAAAAAGGAATTCCATACTCGATTAGAATTTTAAATAATCTTCCTCATACATTTTGGAAGAGCGAAAAACAGGGAAAAGCTTTAGTCAATTGGGTGTAAATAATGTTCCAATGCCTGAGATGCATCTACCAGGATTTAATTACTGTGGGCCTTTTACTAAGCTTGAAGAAAGACTAGCATATGGTGATCCACGAATTAATCCGCTAGATGAGGCTTGCAAAAAACAAGATATGGCTTATAGAAATAATTAAGATATAGAAAAAAGACACAAAGCAGATAGAGAACTTCAGTTAGCTGCAAAAGAGAGAATGAATGCAAGTGATGCTTCTTTACGTGAAAAAGTTGCAGCAACTGCAGTTAGAGGAATCATGTATGGGAAACGGAAATTAGGAATGGGATGCAGTCCTCAGCCTGCTTCAGCTGGCGCTGGATTGGGTGCTGATGACAATGGATTGGGACTATGAAAATTTAATCTAATTGAATTTTTAATCGATATAAATGAACAATTTTACTATTGATTATACTTTGCTACCTAGTGTCAAGACTAAACCAGAATCAATTAAATTAAAGTTGAATAACAAACAATTACATGTGATTGAACCATTTCTAACTGGTGTTCCAAAGAGGAAAACAGAAAAGCAACTTTGCTGAAATTTACTTATTACATTAGATATTCCTGTTAAGAAAAAAATTATTGAATATCTAACAAAAAAGAAAGAAGGAGGATTTCTTCCATTACTGTTAGCTGCATTACCATATCTAGCAACAATTGGTTCACTAGCTGGTGAATTAGCAGCAATTGAAAATGCAGTCATAAACATGAAAAAAGTTGACAAAGAATTAGAAGAACAGAAAAGACACAACTTAGAAAGGGAAAAGAAAGCTGCCGACGCAGGACTAAAGAAAAAAAAGTAATTGATAATATCCTAATGCATTAAATAATATTGATATACAAGAACTTATTAAACAACTGAAAATTAAACACTTTCGTGGTGTATTCATAACTGATGAGTTACCGAGACATCCAAAAAATGCTCAAATGTTTGTTAAGCTTAAGGGACTTAACTGCCGGGTCATCAGTCCCTAAATTTACAAACTACTTATGAACTACCTTATACTAAAAACGACACAAACATCCAAGCCTGATGGGGGATTCAAACCCCCGACCATAGCAGCCGTGCAGACTGAGACAGGCGCGCCACAGACTGCTCGGCCACTGTGGCCAGCGAGTCGTCCAAGAGAGTATGAATGTGGAATAGTTAATCTAGTTATATTTGATCATGTTGGTACTCATTGGATTTGTTATTATAAGGACGACATAAAATTTGTTTTTGATTCATTTGGTGGTCATATATCAAACCAACGAGTTAACTATTTTGGGGAGAAAGATCTGTACTACAATGTTGCTAGAATACAAAATTTGATGAAGTAATACGTGGGTATTTTTAGCTGTTTGTTTTAAAACTATTGTGTGAATATTATAACTTTAATGATATTTTCAATCTAATAAATGGACATTATTGGAAATATGATAGGTGAAATTGACAGATTTAGTGCACCAATTTTCGATCCAAAAATAGAAATTATTATTGAGTCATCAATAGCCAGTGCAATTTAACTATTTAAGAAAGAATTCAATGCTATTTTTAAAGTAAATAAAAGTTTTATTGGCTTTAAAGATAGAAGACTTGCGAATGTAAATGACTAATTCATACTAAGGATGCAGTAACAAAACATTATTTCGATAATGAGTTAGCATCAGCTGAAGCTAACTTTAGTAAGCAATTATCAAATGTTGTTACAAAACCTGAATACACAAGCATTCTAACACAGTTCAATAACTATGTCACCACTGCACAATTTAATGTAAAAATTAATCAGATTCATCAAGATAAGTACAAGAATTTCTTTAAAAAAAAAGGAATCAGAAAAATATTTTTCCGATTATTTTTCAAAAACAGATTTAACTCATACTTAAGTCTTAGTTTTAAAGATAAAGTATATGATAAACAAATAATTGAATTTACATTTACGAAAGAAGGTGAGCAAAAAATGCACAATTTCGAATACGATTTCATGCTTAAAGGAATTATTGTTGTTAGTAAAAATATAAAGAGAGATTTGTATTTTGATAACTTTGACATCACTGTAAGTGTGGCTGATAAGCTATACGAAATAAATAATAATAATCAATCAATCATGGGACACAAATCAAATTTTACAACTGTAAAATTGAAAGATCCTGTTAAAAATGTTCCTGCCGATGTAAATATAATTGTATTTGGTGAAACAATTTGAATTTTTAGCTATATAAATTTTTTATCCTTGTAAATGGACAATCACACTTCACATTTAGTCCTTGAGGACGACCACATTGTTTTCTTGGAGTATAAAAAATTTACTGAGACACATAATTCACACAGTAACAACAAAACACAGAAGACAAAGAATTGAAGGTCTTTGTACAATATGTAAATATAAAAAGGGTAAATTCGATAAAAAATTGTAGTTGGTGATGGTCTGTTACAGTCTAAGACTACTTTGCTGTTGCTAAATAATATTCGTGAAGAAATAATGAATGAATTACATAATGCAATTAGCAATTTTTAAAAAGAAGACACGTTGATCTAGTTGAAATGGGTTCAGGAAATTTGAAAGGAATTGGAAAAATATACAAAGGTTATAAATATTTATTAACAATAATTGATGTTTTTTCAAAATATATATTCCTATTAAAAATAAAACATCTAAAATATAGTTGATACTTTAAAAAAGTTAAAAAAGCTAAATAATTTTCAAAGCAGATAATGATAAGAATTCTATAACAAAGATTTTCAAGAACTGATAAAGACATACAACATCAATCACAATTCAACTTTTCCAGAATTAAAAGGATCTTTTTCTGAACGATTTAATAGAACACTTAAAGAAAAAATGTGGAAAAAAATTTGTTCTTCAAGGAAATTAGAAATGGATGGATCTATTCTCGAAACTAGTTGGCAAATACAATAACACAGTTCATCAAACTATAAAAATGAAAGCAATAAAGGTCAATAAAAGAACTATAAGATAGGTGCCATTGTGCCTAACGATAAGGCTAAATAAAAAAATAAAAAGATAAAGTGAGAATTACTAAACTTAATGGTCTTTCCGAAAAATGAAATATTGCAAATTGTTCAACAGAAATGTTTGAAATTCGAGATGTGATTCGTTCTAATCCAATCATATATAAGTTGAAGGCCCTAGATGACGAAGAAGTAAAAGGAAATTTTAAGGAACAAGAGCTTCAGAAAACCAAGTATGCAGATGTATATCTCGTTGAAAAAATTTTAAGAAAGAAAGGAGATAAATTTTACATTAAATGGTTCACACAATAGTTTGATAAATAAAGATAAAGTAATCGTCAGTGATTGATGGACTATACAATAGCACCTCTTGTTATAAATAATTTTTTTCTATATAAATGTACCAAACAGTATGAATGATGAAACAGACACTTTCACTCTTTCTGTCTGTCACTTATCCTGATGATGATGAAGATATGATCTCTATATTCATCAGTCAATTAACTGACGAAAGTGAAAATTATTTATACAAACTCAATGGAGATGAAATTTCTATTGTTCATGAATACTTTAAAAAACACCACTAACTTGCTTTAATAAGTTACTGTAATTTTAACTTCCTCATGTGTAATCAGTTATTTATTGCTTTTCCATTGTTGTACTTCTTTAAGGCAATTCCAAATCTTTGTAATTTTAATGTGATGTTCAACTTTTAATCTATCCAACAATTCCAATCTACTTAAACTTAAATTATTTTCATTTACAAAATCGTCAAGAGCTTGATTAATTTTTTCTTTCAATTCTTCTTAATCAATTAGCTCTACTTCTCATGTGTTATCGGATCTAAAGAATACACTTCCTCTAAGTGATTTTTAGTTTGATCATTAATGTAGGAATGGTTCGTTTATCTTTTTAATCGTTAATTTAACAATATAGAGCAGTGTAGTGTAATGTAAAATGAAGATCTTGTTCTTTTTATCTCTGATGGCGTCCAATAACTCGTCAATCATCTTCTCTGTTTTATTAACATCATACACTTTATCGTAGAAGCAGATTTGAAATTTATCTTGTTCATTGTGTGAAGAGTTAAAATTTGAGTGTCGAATAGACAAGTTTTCTGTTTTCCCCACTTTAAAGTTGTTGATTAAAGAGTATCTTTTTGAAGTAGCTATGTTTTTTGTTTGTTTGACTTTGTCAATAAAAACTTCCTTACTCCTGTTGAATTTTTCAAGTACGTTGCTTTCCTCTTTTAATTCTTCTTCCTCTTTTTACTCGATCGCCAGTCTGTTTTGGAATTCGATGGGTAGTTGCTCTTTCTCTTTTATTGTTTGGAGGGCATCGGCCGGTAGTTTTCTCCTAGTCACGGTCGAGATGCGTGTAATTTATCACTGTGGCTCTAGGAGCGCGCAGTAGACCTGCGCTTGACGAATATTATAATCAACCTTACAAACTGACTAAAATTGTTCTCTATTAACGCCAGTAGCGAAGCCAGAATATTGGCCTGGCGGTAAGGGCTAACTGTCTTCTTGCCCAAAACCTCAAACCTACATCTGATTTTAAAAAAGAAACCAAGAAAGGAGTATCAATCAAATTTCGATTAAGAAGACTTCTTTCTTCTTCTCTCTCACCTGTTTAGGGCCGCCCCCACCCTGGGTGCTCCTCAATTGTCGTTTGTCTGTCTAGATATGCAGTTTTGCAAGAATACACCGGAATGTGATCAAGGAATTACTGTGGATTTAATCAGTAGTTTGGAGATATACAATCATGGTAATTTATTATTAGAAACCATTACAGGGCTTCCATAAAACTGAACTTCATTTTGTTTGGTCGCGCCATCGGCAAATCTGCTTTGTTTAGTTACTCTTTATGTTCTTGCCATGCGTCACTGGTTTTTATTTCCAAGCAGCGATGGTTTATTGATGTGTGAATTTCTGCATAAACCAAAGTGGTAAAGAGGCAGGAGTTTCATTTCACTAGTTTTCCAGCCAAAGTGAAGTCACAGAGCAGGGGCAGAAAGCAATATCAAGAGAAAATTACACACTAAGTTACATTTTTGATCTAATGTGGTATGTAGCCGAGAGAGGACTCCAACCTCCGGCGGGCACAGCCGCCTAGTCCGTAGCTTGAAACCTTAACCACGCGGCTATTCCTCGCGGCGTCTCGTTTGCGTAGGCGCATATTCTGTAGAAAAATGAATTACATGTCGAGGAGAATGTGAGCTCCGGTTCCACTTGGAGAGCGCAGATAGCAATTGTTATTACAGTTGTCATAACTGATCTCAGTACCATACTTTTGCACTTTTAGAGCTAAGAATCAACCTTGTATTTCTACTTTTTTTATTTTGTGCAACATGCTTACAAATGCTTGTTTTTTTTTTTCCTTCTCAAAAATTTTTTCAGCCTTCTGTTTCACTGATTTTAATAATGTCTGTTTATTTGTACATTTTGTATTTCCACACATTTTCTATAATCAGAAATGTTTCGTTAACTTCTTTTACTGTTTGTAATATGATGACTGTAACAGCTATAAATGATAGAGTTCCCTATTAATTATAAGCGATTAAATCGTTCGAAGATTATATTTCTTTTGTCACATACTAGTAAAATTTTTACAAAGGTAGATTATGTTGCTATTATGTTACACATTACTTCCTATAAAAGTGATTTAATACCGTTCTGGTGCATTTTGAAATGTGTCCTTAGCGACCCCAAGTATTGTCACAACCACCCCTGGGGTGTGGTCGGTTGTGATTTTTTTTTCTTTTTTTCTAATTTGTTCCTATGTGCTGATCATTGTACTTAGGAACAAAATTATAATATTTTTACTTAGACAAATGTATACTATACTATGAATGACACCTAACTCATATAGTAGCAGCATTATTGGGGATCAAATGAAAATTGTCACAATCGCACCCAGTCTACCCTACTTCTGGTATTCCACAGGTAGATAATCATGGGAATAGTTACTGTCGTTCTTATTCAGTCTGACATTTTAGAAGCTACGGCGAATAATACAGAGCAAAATACATCTTTACTTGAATTATGAAGATCTCGGGTTAATCTTTTACGTCTTGAAAAGAAGCTCCATGATACCGCTTATGAAGTGGAGACCTACAAAAACAATCACCCCAAGGCTGTGTTCCAAATAATTGAAACAGCTGAGAAAGAACCATCAAAAGCTAGATATTTCTTTCTTCCTGCATATTGCGATTGCTCTTTGATCGCCATTTCATCCACTATCAAAGAATTAAATATTTCAGATTCATTCAAACGCTTAGCTTCTAAAGTGGGTTAATATCTCATGCCACATCTTTATATATATTAGAAACTTCTTTTTGGACAAGACTATGTTCGATGGAACTCTAGGAAGGTTTCACAGGCAATTCAAGAAGACTTTAGATCATACTGAAGAACTGGGCGTGGTAATGTGAAAATCAGTTATACCACTCGTCTTAAAAATTCTGGAGTCGAAGTGACCGAACGTTGTAATGCGTGTGGTATTTAAATAACAAGCTGATAAACAGTCCGTCTGCAACGGATATGATCCCGCGCTTACAGCGCCTGTCGGTCAGTCTCATGCTCATGCAAGCTTACAGCGCTCCAGTGGCGAATGTGAGTACTTCTTGAGTTTTCATGGAGTGGGGACAATGTCGATATATTAGCGGGCGATGGTACGGAGAAGTGTGGAAAGGTAACACCAGGCCTGTCAAATTGTGGGGAATTCCCAAAACACTGGGATTTTGTAGGGATTGTTATTATTTTGGGAATATGCGGGTATTTTAATGTTTTACTATTAAGACTATTAATACATCGTAGCTGTAACGTCGATTCTTTGATGGTTGATAAATTTGACCTTATTGTTGATTGTAATGATTTTCAATACCATAAGCTGAGAATGAGTTTCATAGAGAAAATTTCAAGCAACATCATAAATACTCTCTTAAATACAGATATTACTGAACCGAGGCTGAACACAACAATGGCTGAGCACATCCACATGCAAGATAAAGCTGTTGAGCGCGTGCATAGAGTAAACCATGGTTTCCCTTCCACATTGTGCTTGATGAGCGGACGGGCTGTTTTTTATCGCCACTCTTCAGCTCATATGGGGTAAAAAAATATCCAAATGTTCGTAAATCTAAGGGACTTAACTAAGTTGGTCATTAATCCATAAGCTTACAAACTACTTACACTAACTTAAAGTAAATTATACTAAGGACAACACAAACACCCATGCCCTAGGGAGGACTCGAACCCCCGACGGCGAACGGCCGCGGGCACCGCAGCTGGGCGCCATAGTGCGCACGGCTATTCTGCCGCGGCTCATATGGCGTACTCCGATACCTTCGTCTGCTTACGTTTTGTTTTCTCTTTCTTTCTATCCTTGGGAAATAATAACGCTTTTGTACGTACATGGTGGGTGAAAGGTGTAGATAAGAATGCAGAAACTAGTCATTAGGTGAGTTACTAACTAAATTAGTTTGAATTGTTTTACACATCTCAATATAGGTTGGTCATCTTTTAAGAATACCTGTGCCTGTAATGTGATCCGGAGTCGTCGGTGATAATTCGGTAGTTTTCCTGCTACGTGCGGTACAGTAGTCACAAAGGCAGCGAAAAGTTTATCATTGTCATTGTCGGTTTTCTAGGCGTTGCGAGTGCACATTATATGTGATAGCGAGCCGCGGTGGAGTACCCGAGCGGCTTAAGACACCTCGCTGCGGAGCGCACGGTTGCTCGCCGTCGGAGGTTCGAGTCTTCCTGGGACATGGGTGTGTGTATTTGTCCGTAGGTTAGTTTACCTAGGTTTAAGTAGTTTGTAAGCTACGGACTGATGATCACGCAGTTTGGTCCGATAGATTTACAAACATTTGAACCAATAGATCTTCACTTTTGTGGGCGAGTCCGATCTTGCAGCCAGTCTTAATTCTTAACTGTATCGACAGTTCGAAAGTCAGATCTTTCCTAGTTGTAACTCGTATTGATACTATGGCCTACTTGTTCTTGTGTCGGTCTGCTAAACCTCTGATATTTCCCATTCCTGGAAACAACTGTGCACAAGTTGGACAAATTCCGTAAGACGACAGGAGCACAGACACTGAAATCGAGCGTAATTTTCAGAGCTCTGGTTGGGAAGTGATTTGCACCCTGATGAGAATACCAGCCCACGCCATGTTATTTACGCAGCAGGGACTTGTGCTGTACCATCTGTTTTCGGAACCGCAGCTGCATAAGCTACTGCTCTCTTGTGTCGAGCTCTAAGGAGTACGTAACCGTTACTTTTGACAGTAATGGAGCACAAGAGGACGAAACATACTACGAAATACATTAAATGTCAAACGTTTGGAGGACTAAAATAATATTTAAATGCTACGATTCGCGCTCATAGTAGCGCGATAAACTGCACTTAATTCTGAAAAAGCAATTACGGTAAATTTCTTGTGGAGTGTAAGAACATCGTTAAACATTGACTGATTGCATTTTGTTAATAAATTAAATTTCTTTGTGGTAAGTAAATTTTAACTAATAAATTATGAATTTAGTACAACACAAAGCAATATGTATAATAATGTGGCAGGGAGGTTTAGCACAACAATATCCAGATTACAAATTGTCCACTCTCGGCGGTAGACCAATTGTGTGGGCTTGGCAGGTACGCACTACAAATCGAGTGTTGTTTGGGCCAAACGACTAGTCAGCATGTGCCCTGTGCAACATGGGACACTTGTGAGGCCTCGGCGGGTACACTCTACAAATCGTGCACTGTTTGGGACAGGCCACTAGGCATCATGTGCCCTCTGTAATATGGGACACTAGTGCGATCTTGGCTGGTACGCTCGACAACTCGAGCGTTGTTTGGGCCAGGCGACTAGGCATCGTGTGATCTGTGCAATATGGGACACTTCTGAGGCCTTGGCGGGTACATTCCACAAACCAAGTATTGTTGGGGCCAAGGGACTACACATCGTGTACCCAGTGCAGTATGGAACATTTCTGTCACCGTGGCAGATACACTCCCCAAATCGAGCATTGTTTGGGACAGGTGACTTGGCATCATGTGCCCTATGCAAAATGGGAGACTTATGAGGCCTTCGCAGGTACATTCCACAGACCGAGCATTGTTTGTGACAGGTGTCAAGACATCGTGAGCCCTGTGCAAAATGAGACATTAGTGTGGCCTTGGCAGGTACACTCCACAAAACGAGCATTTTTTGGGCCAGGCGACTAGGAATCATCTGCCCGGTGCAATAAGGAACATTTTATGGCCTCGGCAGGTACACTTCAAAAATCGAACATTGTTTGGGCCAGGCAACTAGGCATCATGTGCCCTGTGGAATATGGGACACTTGTATGGCCTTGGCAAGTACACTCCAAAATCGTGTACTATTTGGGCCAGGTGACTAGGAATCATTAGCCCTGTGCAATATGTGAAATTTGTGTGACCTTGGCAGGTACACTCCAGAAACTGATCATTGTGGGGCCACGCAACTAGGCATAATGTGCCCTGTGCAATATGGGACACTTGTGCAGCCTTGGCAGGTACAGTCCACAATTTGAGCACTGTTAGAGACAGTCAACTTGGTATCGTATGCCCTTTGCAATATGGGACACTTATGTTACCTTGGCAGGTTCTCTCCACAAATTGAGCGTTGTTTGGCCCCAGCGAGAAGGCATCATGTGTCCCGTGCAATATGGGACACTAGTGATGCCTTGGCTTGTACATTCCAAAAAACCGAGCATCGTTTGTGCCAGACTACTAGACATCATGTGCAATGTGCAATATGGGACATTGTTGGTGCCTTAGCAGGAACACACCAAAAACTGAACATTGTTTGTGCCAGGCAACTAGGCATCTTGTGCACGGTGCAATATGGGACACTTCTGAGGGCTTGTAGGTACACTCCTTAAATTGAGCAATGTTTGGATTAGGCGACTAAGCATAAAGTGTCCTGTGCAATATGGCACACTTATTTGGCTTTGGCAGGTACACTCCACAAATGCAGCATTGTTTGTCCAGGCGACTAGGCATCATGTGCCCTATGCAATGTGGAATACTCGTGAGCCCTTGGTAGGCATACTCCACAAAATGAGAATTGTTTGGGCCAGGCGAATAGACATCACGTGCCCTGTGCAGTATGTGCAACTTGTGTGGCCTTGGTAGGTACACTCCACAAATCAAGTACTGTTTGGGCCAGGCGACTAGGCACATCTGTCTTGTGCAATATGTGACACTTGTAAGGCCTTATCAGGTACACTCCACAAATCGAGCATTGTTTGGGCCAGGCGACTAGACATCATGTGCTCTGTGCAATATGCAACTCTCGTGAGGCCTTGGCAGTTACAATCGACAAATCGAGCATTCTTTGGGCCAGGCGACTTTGCATTATGCGCTCTGTGTAACATGGGAGACTTGTGTGGCCCTGGCAGGTACACTCCAAAATCGAGAATTGTTTGGGCTAGGCTACTAGGCATCATGGGCCCTGTGCAACATGGCACACTTGTGTATCCTTGGCACGTACATTCCACAAATCGTGTACCATTTGGGACAGGCGACAAGGCTCCATGTGCCCTGCGTAATATGCGACATTGTATGGCATTAGAAGATACACTCCAAAAATTGAGAATTGTTTGGGCTAGGCGTCTAGGTATCATTTGCCCTGTGCAATATGGGACACTTGTGAGGCCTTGGCAGTACAATCCACAAATCGCACATTACTTGAGCCAGGCGACTAGGCATCATGTACGCTGTGCAATATGGGACAGTTGTGTGGCCTTGTCTGGTACACTCCACAAATCAAGCTCTGTTTGGGCAAGGCGACTAGCCATCATGTGCCCTGTGCATTATGGGACACCTTTGAGGCCTTGGCATGTACACTCCACCAATTCTTGAGTTTTTGGGATCCTCAATAGATCATTTAAAGGAAGACTCAATAAATCATTTAAAGGAAGACATAGAAGAAATTCCGAGGCTGGCAGTTAGGTTTGTTACTGGGACGTTCTACCAACGCATGATTATTTCTAAGATGCTTGAGGAACTCAAATCGTTATCGCTAGAGGGGAGGCAACACTATTTTCGAAAAACGCTGTCCATGAAATGTAGAGGTCTGGAATTTGAATCTGAATGAAAAACTATTTTACTGCCGCAAACTTACATTTTACGTAAATACACGAATATAAGAAAACCTAGAGCTCTTACAAGGGCAAAAAGCAATAGAGTTCCCCTAGTTCTATGTGGGAATGAAGCAGAAAAGGAAATGTACAGTAGTGTTGCGAGATACCCTCCGCCACGCACCTTATAGTGGATTGCGGAGAATATATTTAGACAGAGAGAAGAGAGAGTGCTCTCGGTATGGACTGGTAAAATTTGTTAGTCGATCATGAAGATCCTGCTTAATTTCAGGCGAGGTGAACATTCGTAGATGTAAAAAGTGCATTCGACACGTCATGTTTTGCAATCTGCTGTAGAGATTCCCACACTGCTAAGAGCAGAATTTAATGGGCTTCTGCAGCTTGGACAGGCAAGATGTGACGATTACTGAGGGTTGCTACGCGCTTGGTTAGGACAGATTATGTTTTGCACATGTTAACTTTTTCTTGAGTGACTGTAGACTCATCATAGCTATAACAACGATGTTACTTGTATGTTATAGTTTTGTCTTCTTGGCAAATTCAGACAACCAATGTGTGCCCACTGCAGGTTTGTATATCTATTAGTCATTGGTAGATTACGGTTTTATCGCATTCACCTGAACCATCCAGTCTATGATTGGACAATCAATTTTAGATTACAACTGTTCTTTGATAATAATTATTGATTTTACCTGTTCAGGTCGAATATGATTTTGTGCTCGGACTCTGAGTAGTCTGCTGTTAGCGTGATGAAGCTCATGTCTTTCTGTCTCCCTAGTAGTTAAACATTACAACAGCTCCAGCGTCAGAAATCTTTAGAGGTACAGTCTACACTGCAGGCAGTTCCATGTCACGCATTAAGTAAAGTAAATGACTAACTTGGATCTCTGCCTTGACGTGCTGCGAGTGCCACAGCGGTGTACGAGCGAGTCTCTGAAACTCTCACTGTTTCATTACGTCTCCCAGATTGAGAAATGTCGTACTACAAACAGTAAGTAGGATGTAATCAGTAAAATACTCTACATATTGCCTCGCTTCACGCCGCTCGCCAAACACGACAAGAATGACAGAGAGCCTTGGTCACCTTTTTTTAAATATCAGTAGGAGAAAAATATTGGTTATGTGTGCAACGAATACTTTTTTACTCAATGTTGAATTGCCCCAGAATATGATCTCATGTGAAAACAGTGAATGAAAACAGGCATAGTAAGCTAATTTACTGAGATGTATATCACCAAATGTTGCAATGACCCTGACAGCATAAGTAGCTAAACTCAAACGTTTCAGGAGATCTTCAATATGTTTCGTCCAATTCAATCCCTCGTCAATGCAAACACCAAACATTTTTGAATATTCTACCTTACCTACAGATTTATGTTCAAAGTCTAAATTTATTAATGGTGTCATGTCATTTACTGAATGAAACTGTATGTACTGGGTTTTATCAAAGTTTAATGAGACTCCGTTTATAGAGAACCACTTAATAACTTTCTGAAAGACATCCTTTATAATTTCATCAGTTAATTCCTGTTTGTCAGGTGTGATAGCTACACTTGTATCATCAGCAAAAAGAACTAGCTTAGCATCTTCGTGGATGTAGAATGGCAAGTCATTAATATATATTGAGAATAGCAAAAGACCCAAGACCGAACCTTGTGGACCCCATTTTTGATAACTCCCCAGTTAGAGGAATTAGTTGTTTCATCTATATCATGTGAACTGCTTATTTCAACTTTCTGCACTCTTCCAGTTAAGTATGATTTTAATCATTTGTGCACTGTCCCACTCATACCACAATATTTAAGGTTATCTCGAAGAATCCCATGATTTACAAAATTAGAAGCATTTGAGAGGTCACAAAAATCCCAACTAATGATGTCCGGTTATTCAAAGCATTTAATATTTCATCAGTGAAGCTATATATAGCATTTTTAGATGAAAAGCTTGTTTGAAAACCAAACTGACATTTTGTGAGAACTTTATTTTTACTAATATGTGAAGCAACCCGAGAATACATAACTTTTTCAAGAAGTGAGATGGGCCGGTAGTTGTTGACATTGTATGTATCCCCTTTTTTATGCAAAGGTTTAACGATAGCATATTTCAGTCTATCTGGGTAAAATACCCTGCGTTAAAGAGCTATTACAGATATGACTGAGAATCCAACTTATCTATTGGGAACAAGATTTTAATACCCTGCTGGAAATGCTATCAATTCCATATGACCTTTTACTCTTCAGAGAGCTTATTATTTTCCTAAGGTGAGGTGGGTGGATTTTCAATTGTATCAGATTGTGTAGGTACGGCCTTTTCCATTAACTGCCTTGCTCCTTCTAATGAACACTTAGATCCTATTTTCTCTACAACATTTATAAAGTAATAATTAAAAATGTTTTCAACTTCTGACTTTTTGTTAATAAAGTTTTCATTTGTTTTGATGGTAATACCCTCTTCCTCTGCTCTTGGTTGCCCTGTCTCCCTTTTAATATTATTCCAAATTGTTTTAATTTTATTATCATAGGAACCAATGTCAGATTTGATGCACATGCTTCTTGATTTTTTAATAACTTTTTTTAATGTAGCAAAGTAGTTTTTATAATATTTTATTGTTTTTGGTTATTACTCATTCTCGCGGATAGATATAGTTCCCTTTCTCGGTTACAAGATGTTTTTATTCCTTTAGTAAGCCATGGTTTTTTGCATTGTTTCTTACAATTATATTTAACTAATTTCTTGGGGAAACAGTTATCAAATACCCTTACATATGGGTCATGAAATAAGTTATTTTTTAAATTAACATCGTGTTCCTTATAAACCTCAGCCCAGTCTAACTGCTGTAGACTTTCTTTGAAATTTCTAGTTGTCAAGTCTTCAATCGATCGCCCAACTCTGCTCTGCTATTTTTGCTATTAATTTATCTGTAACACTTAAGCAGCATTGTCGTATGAACTCATATTTTTTTCTTCTAGTAGTTCGTATCAGTCATAAATGACTTCTGTGTCCTATTTTGTAGTTTCTGAGAGCCATTGACTTAATTTTATCGTAACTATTTTCGTTATATGGAACACATTTCAGTTAGTTTGAAGAAAGAGCTATTCATAGCTCAAAGCAGTGGTTCCCAAACTGTGGATCTATTGAGTTGTGTCTCTAGATGACTTCTGAACTATCGTAGTAAAATATCTTACAAACGAAGAAGAAGACAGTGTATTTCTAGAAGAAACTTTTAACAATCTGAAATGTTTTCTCCAAAATCTGTTCTTAAAAAGAAACCAAAGTCGCTAACAACGTGGTGAAGGCCTGGTCAGACATAACTCCGCAGCGGATGGCTGGAAAACAGCGGAAGGACGCCACGCAGCCAGCTGGCACGCGCGCGAGACCAACACCACCACCTGCCATACACCATGCAGCTGACTGCATGCGCCAACTCTCACATGCCTAACCTCAATTCATTCAGTCTTTTGTCACTGCCGGATCGTGCGTTTGTTGTTTATTATTTAGTGTGTGCATTCCTGTTAATAGTGGTGGTTTGTTTTATGTTATAATGTATTTCTGTTTTCTATTTACTTCAGTAATGACGCGTGGATTAAGACTGGTTCACACCGTAAAAGACCCACTCGAGGTAAATATCTTTCACATCCGGTACTAGTGCTCCAAGTAATACACCTACACAGTGGCGTAACTAGGACTCGGCTTTGGGAGGGGGGGGGGGGTAGATCTACTTGTCGAGCAAAATTTTAGTCAGTCTCCAGACAGACTACCAACTACCACTTCCGTTGAAGAAACTTAATTCACTCCCGTCCAATGAAAGCTTATGGTAAAACACGCCAAGTTTCCAATCTTTACCTTTACCAGATTGCTGTTATACGATTTCTTTTTTTCTTTTTTTTCGGGTTCTGGGGGGGTGTTCTATCCCCCTCATCCCCCCCCCCCCCCATAGTTACGCCACTGCACCTACAGGTGGCAGTATTAATGAAGTTAGCAAAATGAATCTTTTCTGAAGAAGGCAAGATCCAAAACCTGACTTTCTTGAAATATGAGCTTGTCTTTTGAATGCATGAAAGCATAAAATTTATCAAGAAAACTTGCAGGATACGTAAATAAGCCAAGTGATTTGTTCAACAAGGAAAAGCAAAATACAAAAAAAATTCAATATCAGTGAAGATAAAATCTACTTTTGGTGAAAAAAAAGCAGACTACAACAGTATAAATTAATAAAATTCAGCAACCAGTTGCTTGTTATTATTTATTTTAGACGACCGGTTTCGGGCTCTTGAGTGCCCTTCTTCTGGTCTCTATACAGACAAACAAGTGGATTGGTATACAGTAGCCGGCCGCGGTGGCCGAGGGGACTGAGGCGCTCCAGTCACGGTCTGCACGGCCACTACGGTCGGGGGTTCGAATCCCTCTCGGGCATGGACATTTGTGCCGTCCTTAGCGTAAGCTAGTTCATAAGTAGTTTGTAAGCTTAGGGACTGATGACCCCGTAGTTAAGTCCTATAAGTTCTACAAACATTTGAACATTTGGTATACAGTAAAGGTTATAAAATGTACAAAAGTCGGTTACAGAAATTAGAAGCAGTTTGGAACCAAATCGATTGTAATAAAAGATATGTTCATATAATGGGATACAATTAACACTTACATTTTAGTATTGTTGCTTAATGAATGTACATGCTATTAGGAGAATCAACACTAAGTGCAGAGATTAAGCAATGAATAACAATCAGCTGCTAACAAAGTATCTACGGATGAGCCTCATAGTGAAAGAGTAAAAATAAATAAGGAAAAAGGCTATGGAAAAACAGTAATACTCGATGTGTTGAAAAGAAAAGCGTGAAGAGGGGTGCAGGTGACTGATAAAACAGTCGCTTAACAGATTAATATTTAGTAGTGTAAGAAGTAAAATGATAAGTGGCGCCATAGGCGGTATATTTCGGAACTAGCAGATTACACAGTAGTAGGATGCTTAGAATGTCACTGTCAGGGCATCTGTCAATATAAAGAATTTGTCATAGTGTCTATGGCATCAAATATTAATAGGGATAGATTGAGAAGTGATTCTCATACAACAAATAAGTTAAGGATGTGGGTTATGAGTTTTAAGATAGGTGAACTAATGTGCAAAGAAATGTGAATGGTTACAGTAATATTAACCTAGTGTTACACTTGGTACATCTAGTCAGACAACTGAAGAGAGTTAAACAGTCAACTTGCTAGAAATATACCAAAGAGGACAATCACGTAGAGCAGATCACGGTACTTTAAGACACAGTAAGAGTAAGTAGTGGCTGGTTTTCTAAAAATAAACAAGTCACTGTCATAATGGTAGTGACTACTGCATAGTTCAGTTTAACAAAGTGGAGGCATAAAATAACCTATATTTAATATGAGATGTGGGAGGGGGGGGTGATAGGAGAGGAGGGAATAGTTACCAGAAATTACATCTGGCAAATATTTATGGGGTGGAAGAGGGTCAGAGTGGTAGAAAGTAGTTGATGACTGAGTGAGGTGGTGGTGGGATGGGGGGAGGGAGGTTGGGGGAAAATAGAGGTAAGGAACCTGCACGAAGAGCAAGCGACCAAGGAAAGTTTGAAGAACCACGCATAGACATCAGATTGTAAGGCCAGGGGTGGGAGTGGGATGTAAGGGAGGGGGAGGGGGAGGGGGGAAGTGGTGGTATACTACATAACTACATTGTGTCGTAAAGTAGAACAGAGTAGGGTTACATAAAAAAAGAGAAGTAGGACTGCAAAAATTGGAATCTGAGATAATTTTAATGTAGTTGTAGCACAGAGGAAGAAGAATATTGTGAGAGTGGCTGAACGTTGTATGTGGGAGGAGGGGTGGAGGGGGGGAGAGGAAGGGGGGTTGAATATGTTAAGTTTCTAAGTAAAGTAAACAGCAGGTAGCAGGTGGAGAGTGTTGTGTGTGTGTGTGTGTGTGTGTGTAATTGGTGAATATGATGGTGTAACTGTGGAGATAAGGTATGAGTGTGGGTGTGAGCAAAATTTATGGTTATTAGTTTGGGAGGGTTTTATAGAAGAAGGGGAATAGCTGATAATTGTATGGAATGGGGGAGGGAGGGGGGAAGGAGTGTAGCAGAAATTGTGCAAAGACAAATCCATATGCAATTCACCACAAGTGTATGCTCTGTCACTGTGGATAAAGTTATATATGGTCTACCACTGTAATGTGGGGTGGCTACCACTTTCAATCTTAAGATAGGCATAAACATAAGGGACTAGTTCAGTGTCTGTTTAGAGTTATTTATGCATTCATGTGCAGTATTAGGGTGGGTTAGCCAGAATGGTTATGGCTGTAAAACATATGTAATATGTGAAAGGGGCTGATGTAAAGCAACATGATGAATACTACAGTGAACTTGTGGTTCATTGAAATTAACTGTTGAATTAATTGTATTATTACATCTTTATCAGTCTTGACACCCTATTGAACAGGTATACTATGAAAGGTACTAGGACGAGTTAAAACTCAAAACAGTAGGGAGGGGAGGTGGTTTTTGGAGGCAACTGCACCAGATAAGTGAAGACAGTGTGAGTAATCAGCACACTGGAGAAAACATAGTGATAGAATGGACTTTAATTTGTGACTTTTATATAAAGTAGAGCAAGTGAAGGGTTGGACAAAGGTGAACAAGTTCAAACAATAATATCTGCACTTAATGTTTTACAGGAACAATTAAAATTAGGAAGCAACCATTACACTGTATAAACACACACTACATTTTCAATGATCAGCCAAGAGTGTGGATAAACAATCTAGGAAAACCTTGTTTCTTAAAACTGTTTGTTCATTTAATAGATTACTGTCTTGTGATTTAGATTGCTTATATATTTCTAGTTCTTCAAGAAAGTTCATTTTAGCTCCTTTATTTACAAAGTGCAAGATGTCTAACTTATCAATACTTGGAGCTGTATGTTTTTCATCTATTAGGTGTTGGGCGAAAGTGGACCTATAGGGATTTTCTCCTTTTTTATTAGGGAGGTGTTTCCTAAATCTAGTTTTAAATGCTCTCCAAAAGTCAACACAGTTTCAGCCGACCAGTTGCATAAAAATGGTTTACATGCATAAACCTTGACCTAGGTTTCGGCAAAAGTAATTTTGCCTTCTTCAGAAGTATTAAATAAAGCTCATAAGCAAATGCTCTGCCAGTCTGGCCAATATACCTCGCTGGACAGTTTTCACGATTTATTTGGTAGACACCAGATTTCAGTAGAGCATTACTGCTACCTGTTTGTTGCTCATTGTGCATGAGTAGTTGGCTAATTTTATTCTTAGTGCAGAAAGCTGCTGTGATGCTATATTTCTTAAGCAAATTTGCAAGTTGGTAAGAAATGTTGCCAAGGAAAGGCATCTTAATATAATTAGGTTTCTCTACATTGCATAGTGAAGTCAAAGGTTTTGACTGGTCAGTTCTCTGTTTAAATAGTCTCTTCATTCAACAAAGGTCATAACCATTGGTATTTGCCACATACTCTAAGTTTTTCAACTCTCTCTGAACCGCTTGATCAGACAGTGGAGTTTGAACAATTCTGTCAATCATAGATGTGAAGTAACTATGTTTCTGGCTAACTGGGTGATATGGCTATTAAATGAAAATAGAATTAAATTAAGGTAATATCAATACTTTCATTACTTAAAATACCTTCCTGTGCACTATCTGTAAAAGTTAATAAATCATTATTTGTCTTTAAAGCTCATATTACGTTCTGGTTCCTCAATTTGTATTTTTGCTCTAGAGAATTCTGTACACCAATGGGAAAGAAACACAATTACAATTTTAAGCTATCTAAGAAAATTACTTAATTCTGAAGAAAATGAGACATGAGATGCTGGTGCTAAAAACGTCTTTAAAGAACGTAAAGTTCTAGTGTAACAGTTTTCTTTCAAAGAGTTTTGAACAGTAATTTTATACATTCACTTGTAAGATTGTAGGTAAAAAAATTCTTTTGCCGTTTTTATAAATGTTTTAATGCACACAAGAAACCATTTTCAAGAAATATTTTAAAATAGGCCTACAACAAAATTTTAAAGGGTACGGTAACGAAATTACTGGGTTTATAAAGTATTTTGATAAATAAGTTACAAAGTTCCTAACTAAAACAATCGAAGAACATCAAATTTAAAGGTTACTGTCATTTGCAAAAAAACCTTTTTTACAAACTCTTGGTCTTGATACAGTTCAAAATCGGGCAGCTTCCTTCTTCTCTCTTTCTTCTCTAGGAACTTCGCTACGGATGGCCTTGGGTCGAAAAAGGCTGTCCCAGCACCGTTGAGAGCGATGCGCATTCTAGAGTTGAGAGCTTTCTCGTGACAGGCCAGATTGTTCGTTTGATTTTAAAGTCGTATGTAGTGACACTGCTCTTTCAGGACCTGCACTGTGCGGTGTCAGAGAAATATACCACTGCACCAACTTTCTTATGATCGAGTGAGTTTGAGATACTTTCAAAAAGTGGTACAGCTTTCCAGTAGATGATGTCATACTAGACGGAGCAGGGAGTTTTTCTGCTGCAAACAACCCTACAACGTCATCAGTAAAATCTGATACTTTATCTCTACCAAACAGGCCTTCAACGTCTGCACGAACTGCGTTCACAAGCTCAATAGGATTTTTAGAATTTAATAATCTATTAATCCTACTGCTGATTTCCTTCTGGTCTTCGGGAAGCCGTTGTAAGATAAACTATTTGCAGCTCATTACAACCTCTCTTCACGCTGCAGGCCAGTGTCTCTTTGTTGAAACAAATCGGTTTACTTGACGTCTTCTAGGAATATCTTTAGTATCTGATTCGTCACTTTCAAGTTCTCTTGCACCTTCTCTTTCCAACTTTTCTTCATATCCACCAGGATAACAGTCTTCTTCCATCAAAGATAATGAATCAACAAATATTTTTTTAGATACTTCAATATCAAGGATTGTAACAAATGACCTCTGACAATCTTTTTGCAGTTTTCCAGGCGTTTTAGAAGATCTAGCATAAGACTGGTAAGTCGCTGTTGTTCGCCACCTGTCTCCCACAAACGTAGAAACCCACGGGCTGAAGCTTTTTCAACTTTTGAGGAATCAGTCTTTCCAAGAACATTACTCCAATGTTGTTGCATTAATGGAAGGTTGTTCCATACTGCTTTGGCTAAATTGTTAAGGTGTTCTACGAACCTTACATCAAAGTGTGCTGGAAAGCGGTAGACAGTTTTCTTGGTTAACTCAGCCAGCTCTTCAAGTTCTTCAAAGCGTAAAGCCGATGCCCTATAAAACATCCCCACGGCTTTTAAATTTGTCTTCCAGTTCTGAACTTCAATGATTGCTGATTCTAAGTCTGACATGGCTAGGTCAGATCGATGAGCCACACACCAAATACAAAGTAAGTCTCTTCCTAAGTACTCTTTCATTCGAACCCATAGGCCACCGGATTCGCCTGTATTAGCACTCTCTCCATCTGTAGTGAATCCTGTCAACTTATCTTTTGCTGTATCACCAAGGTCTAAATTTTAACCGATTCCATTTGCTCGATTTGCTTTCACCTAGAAATATATATTTCATCTCGTTATCTTCTGTAGTCCAGTGCCAGCTGCAACCAGTGCCACATCGTAAACAGCGCTAAGTATCTTAATTTAATTTGTGTCAAATTTTATTTGCCACTCTAGTTCATTTTCGTTAGTACTTCTGTTTTAAGAGGTTTATTCCCGCGTACTTGGCAGATTTTGTTTGTACTACTGTTTTTAATAGTTTATTCTATCGTATTTGATAAATACCGTTGTGTTTAGTCTTCGTATTTGACTGGTGTATTTCAAAACAAGTCAGAGACCGTTACCAAAGATCGTTATCAGTCAGTCCAGTGCCAGCTGCCACCAGTGCCATCTCGTATACAGCGCTAAGCTTATTTTCTCACGCGTTTGATAACGGTGTATTCCACAGATATTCTTGTTTATTTTGAAAACTGCCGGACTCAGTTTTGTTGATTTGACAGTGTAGTTACCACTGACCACAGTTCAGTCAGCAGCCAACCGCCTTTATTAAAGTACTAGGCTACTTAAAAGTTGATTATTTAATTTTCTACTTTCTGCAGTTAATTGTATCGATAGGATGGATAGGATGTGTACCTGCTGTGTGCGGACGCAGGAGGAGTTGGCCGCGGTTCGCGAACAGCTGAGCGTGCTGTTGGCTACGGTCAGCCGTCTGCAGGCTGCTGTCTCGGGGTGCAGCGATGGTGGGGAGTCTGGTGCATCGAGTGGGACACCTCAGGTGTCTCACGCTTCGCTCTCTGTCCCTGCTACCGAGGCACCTTCAGGTGTACCGGACGTCGTCGAGCCGCCTTCACCGCAAGGGGAGTGGCGGGTTGTACGGCGTTCGCGTCGCTCGAGGCGGAAGGCCAATGTGGAGGCTGGACGTCCGTCCGCGCCCGTTCGTTCTGTGAGTGAACGTGTGGCCACTCCTTCAGCAGGGTCCGAGCAGGTGCACGGGGGGAGGGGATTATTAGTTATTGGGAGCTCCAATATTAGGCGCGTGATGGAGCCCCTTAGGCAGATAGCGTCCAGATCCGGAAGGAATTCCAACGTGCACTCGGTGTGTCTGCCGGGGGGCCTCATCCGAGATGTGGAGGCGGCCTTGCCGGCGGCTATCGAGGGTGCGGGGTGCAGTCGACTGCAAGTCGTGGCTCACGTCGGCACCAATGACGCTTGTCGCTTGGGTTCTGAGGACATCCTCAGGTCCTACGAGCGGCTGGCGGAATTGGTGAAGGCTGCTGCCTTCGCACGCGGGGTGCAAGCAGAGCTGTCGATTTGTAGCATTCTTCCCAGAGTTGATCGGGGTCCTTTGGTTTGGAGCCACGTGGAGGGTCTGAACCAGAGGCTTCGCCGACTCTGACAGTCATGGCTGCAGATTTCTGGATCTGCGTTATCGGGTGGGGAATTGTATGGTGTCCCTAGATAGATCAGGGGTGCACTACACTAAGGAAGCGGCTACTCGGTTAGCAGAGTACTTGTGGAGGGTACATGGTTTTTTAGGATAGGCGCTAACTCTGATGAGCACTCGCCTGTTAGCATTCAAACAGCGAATTCAGGCCACGTTCGGAACAAAAAGTTGAAAGTAACTGTGAAGTTATCTGGGCACGTATAACAGGTCTAAAATAAGTAGAGTTAATAGTTGGATGTTTTTACCGGCTTCCCAGTGCTGCTGTAGCAGTTTTAGAAGCATTAAAAGAAAGTCTACACCAGTAATGCATAGGTATCCGGGCCATGGAATATTAGTCGGAGGAGACTTCAACCTTAAGAGTATAGATTGGGACCTCGCTAGTTACATTTCAGGCGGTACAGACAAGCAGTCTTGAGAGCTACTTTTGGATACATTCTCCGAAAACTGTCTTGAGCAGTTAAACCTGCAACCCACGCACAATGGAAATATTCTAGACCTAATAGCCACAAACAAGCCTGACCTTATTAACGATGTTTGTGTAGAGACAGAAATTAGTGATCATGATATCGTCATAGCGTCGATGGTGACCAAAGTTCATAAACCAATCAAGAAGGCTAGGAGCGTGTTTTTGTTGGGAAGAGCCGATAAGCAAATGTTACGATCGCACTTAGAAAATGAATTGGCATCGTTTAATTCAGGGACTATGGATGTAGAGGAATTGTGGACTAAATTTAAGTGCATTGTTAATAAAGGGTTAGAGAAATATGTTCCAGTAAAGACGATTAAGGATGGAAAAGATCCATCGTGGTATAATAATAATGTTAGAAAGCTGCTGAGAAAGCAAAGGCTGTTGCACTCTCGATTCAAAAAAGAACACGCAAATGATGACAGGCAAAAGTTAGTAGAGATTCGTGCGTCTATAGAAAGATCAAGGCGCGAAGCATACAATAATTATCACAGCCATACCTTAGCAAAAGATCTTTCCGAGCACCCGAAAAAATTCTGGTCCTATGTAAAATCGATAAGCGGGCCAAAGCCCACTGTCCAGTCACTAGTTGATCATTCCGGGGCAGTAATAGAAGAAAGCAAACGGAAAGCTGAAGTTCTAAATTTAACCTTTAAGAAATCTTTCACGCAGGAGGACCGCACAAATGTACCATCATTTGATCAACGTACTAATTCCGAAATGGGGGACATAGCAATAGGTATTTCCGGTGTACAGAAGCAGCTGAGAGAGCTAAATACGATAAAGTCTGCTAGTCCGGATGGAATACCAGTTCGGTTTTACAAAGACTATTCTGCGGCATTGGCCCCCTATTTAGCTTGTATTTATCGCGAATCTTTAATTCAGCGCAAAGTTCCTAGTGATTGGAAAAAAGCGCAGGTGACTCCCGTTTATAAGAAAGGAAAGAGAACTGACCCACACAATTACAGGCCAATATCGTTAACATCAGTTTCATGTAGAATTTTAGAGCATATTCTCAGTTAGAATATAGTAAATTTCCTTGAAACGGAAAAGCTTTTTTCATGAATCAGCACGGGTTTAGGAAACATCGTTCATGTGAAATTCAGCTTGCCCTTTTCTCACATGACATCTTGTGAACCATGGATGAAGGGCAACAGGCGGATTGAGTTTTTCTCGACTTCAAAAAGGCGTTCGACGCGGTGCCTCACTGCAGGCTGCTAACGAAGATACGAGCTTATGGAATAGGTTCACAGATTTGTGACTGGCTGGAAGACTTCCTAAGTAATAGAACGCAGTACGTTGTTCTCGACGGCAAGTGCTCATCAGCTACGATTGTATCGTCAGGCCTGCCCCAGGGGAGTGTGATAGGACCGCTATTATTTTCTATCTATACAAATGATCTGTTGGACAGAGTAAGTTTTAATTTGCGGCTGTTTGCTGATGGTGCTGTGGTGTATGGGAGGGTGTCGTCTGTAACTGACTGTAATAGCATACAGGATGACTTAGACAAAATCTCTAGTTGGTGCGAAGAATGGCAGCTAGCTCTCAATGTAGAAAAATGTAAGGTGATGCGCATGAGTAGAAAAAGCAATCCCATAATGTTTGAATACAGCATTAGTAGTGAGATTCTTGATGCTGTCGCGTCGTTTAAATATCTAGGCGTAACATTGCATAGCGATATGAAATGGAACGAGCATGTAAGGACAGTTGTGAGTAAGGCGGACAGCCGACTTCGGTTTATTGGGAGAATTTTGGGAAGATGTACTTCACCTGTAAAGGAGACCGTGTATAAAACGCTTGTACGACCACGTCTTGAGTATTGCTCTAGTGTTTGGGACCCGCAGCAGATCAGTTTAAAGGAAGACATAGAGGCGGTTCAGAGGCGAGCAGCTAGATTTGTTACCGGTAGGTTTGACCAATGTCACGCAAATGCTCCGGCAACTCAATTGTGGATCGCTGGAAGAAAGACGACGTTCTTTTCGTGAATTTCTGTTAAGTAAATTTAAAGGGCCGGAATTTGAAGCTGAGTGTAGTACGATCTTGCTGCCGCCTACTTACATTTCGCGTATAGATCACAAAGACAAGATAAGAGAAATTAGGGCTCGTACGGAGGCATATAGGCATTCTTTTTTTCCTCGTTCAATTTGGGAGTGGAATAGGAAAGGAAATGCCTAGTAGTGGTACAGTGTACCCTCCGCCACGCACCTTACGGTGAATTGCGGAGTATGTATGTAGAAGTAGATGTAATGAACCGTGCAGTAATGAACTTGTTATCAACTCCGTATTTGTCTACGGGGCCATCAATGGAAAAACATCCCGAGTTTTTTTAACTGTGTGACCACACCTTCTATTATCACTTCCCCTACAACATCAAGCATCTCGCGATACATTACACGGTTTCTGTACTGCAACAAAGCTGGAGAAGGAGTGAGAGGAGAAAACTCTGATTCTAAACCATTGTCTTTGTATGACGAAATCTGGGTGTCACTGTGAATCTTTGTTAGTGATCGTGACGGCCAAGAATGAGCAGAAAGAGTCATTCTACGACTGTCATTATACACATCCAATGCTAGTTCAATCAGTAGTGCCGGCCGCGGTGGCCGAGGGGACTGAGGCGCTCCAGTCACGGTCTGCACGGCCACTACGGTCGGGGGTTCGAATCCCCCCTCGGGCATGGATATTTGTGACGTCCTTAGTATTAGGTAGTTCATAGGTAGTTTGTAAGTTTAGGGACTGATGGCCCTGTAGTCGAGTCCCATAAGCTGTACAAACATTTGAACATTTTTGAACTCAATCAGTAGTGTTATTTTCTCTGCAGTGTAAGACTGAAGAGTTGTAACCCAAGGGTGCTTATCAGATTGTGCCATCCATTGTTCTTCCATTTCATTAAGGTTTACAGCAGATTTGTCAGCTTCGCTGCTAAAATGGTCAATAATTCTTTCCAATTCCTTTTTTCCGTCACATCGGAAAATGGGCAAAGTACCAGCAATGGGCAAAGTACCATTTTTTGAAAATTTCAGTGCTTCTTGAATATGTTTAGAGCAAATTTCAGATTTTACACCAGAACGCTTGTTTCCCAGTTTCACTTTTGCAAGAAAGTCGTAGGTTTTTAACAGCCAAGACGAATCTAACATGTTACCCTTATAATATTCAACATACGAGGCGCGTCCAGAAAGTAAGTTCTGTTTGGTAATAAAATGAAATTGTACACAGATACAGAAGAAATTTTTATTGCACAAAATTCTACAACTCTTAAACTAGTTTTCCACATAACTGCCGAAATTTTGCAGGCATTTGTCATAGCGTGGCATCGGGTTTTGTATACCTTCTTCATTCAAATCTGTCGCCTGGGTTTTGTATACCTTCTTCATTCAAATCTGTCGCCTGTGTCTTAAACCAGTTGGAAATAGTTTATTTCATCTCGTCATTGGTGAAGTGATGACCGCCAAGGAGAGACTTGAGACTTTCCTGGATCTTGTCATCAATCGAGTGGACCAGTTCTTCTGTAACCAAAGGTGGACGCCCACTTAGTTCTTCATCGTGCACCTCACTACGCTCGCCATTGAACTGTCGGACCCATCTTCTCACCATCGAATCACTCATCGCATTTGGTCCGTAAACATCGCAAATTTGCCGATAAATTTCACTTCGTTTCACTTTCCTCGCATTCAGAAACCGAATGTCGTAATTGGTCGTTTTACTTTGCCAGAAACAACATGAAGTGAGGTTTGTAGACCTCCAAACTTTCCTCGGTCATCGACTGCAGTGTGATATTTTGATCCTGTGTGGAACGTCTATCAGTTGGTTGCACCCCAGTGTGTTGGCGAGTTTCGTATGTATCCCATGGAGTTCAACATGATCAGTGATGGACCTATGGGGGGAGGGGGACGGGAGACTGGGCTGTCTGCCCCGGACGTCACTAGCAGAGGGGTGCCAAAAGGTGTCCTTGATGAGAGGGAGAGGGGGGCGGGGGCGCCAAAAGGGGGACTCTGAACGAGTGAGAGGCAGGAGGGGGGAGGAGGCACAAGTCCAACTTCGAGCAGGGATGTGGCAGGATAGCGCCACTGTCAATTTTGTGCCTCAGTTGGGAAATGTCGTACATCTGGCACTGAATGTCACCGACCAGTGTCTTAATAATTCTGTGTTGGGTACTTGGCAATCGGACATGGCCTTCCCGGGTGCTGCTGCAACAAGTATGCAGCTGTTTGTCGTACATAACATTAGCTCTACAGCCGTCAATAAATATGCAGAATGGGATTTACTTTGTCAGTTCGATCTTACTTAGCCGCACACAGTTTTAGACGCGATTGTCTCAAACTTCGCCACTCTTCAGCCAGCTGGCTGTTCATGATACTGTATACTAATGGTTATGACAACGTATGGGGCGACTTCGGAAGGGAACTCGAAGACTTTTATTTGGCGAAGGCAAAATCCATCGTGGCCTAACGCAACAGACCCTATAGGTTCGTCAGGGTACCTAAATTTAAGTGCACGAAAGTGTCTGAGCTTGACATCTCTGCACATCTCCTCATTTTTCAGTTTGATACAGACTGATAAGTGGGTCCCAGTCATGTATTGAGGTACAATATGAACTTCTTCCTGGATGAAACGGTCACTGTCATATGGTCAATGTCTTTTGTAGTCCACTCTAACTTTGGCCTCGCAATACGCGTGTGTCATTGCGCTCTTTTTAAACGGTTACACTAACCGCGGTACGAAGCGCGCTTCACGACAGGCGGGACACGTCTTCGCACCACCGCTGCTGAAACAGACTATCACTCTGCAATGGACTCATTACCTTTTTAGTGACCACGGGCCGGTCGCGGTGGCCGAGGGGACTGAGGCGCTCCAGTCACGTTCTGCACGGCCACTACGGTCGGGGGTTCGAATCCCCCCTCGGGCATGGATATTTGTGCCGTCCTTAAGATTAGCTAGTTCATAAGTAGTTTGTAAGTTTAGGGTCTGATGACCCCGTAGTTAAGTCCCATAAGCTATACAAACATTTGAACATTTGAGTGACCACGCAATGGTAAATACCTCAAACATTAAAACTGTATTTTCTGGGAAACTGTAGAGATTTACATCTCCATCTTTACATATATGCAGCGCTAACCATACTCTACACACTGTATCAACAAGAATCACATCGGTGAAGGCAAATATGTACGTGTTCTGTTACATTCTTCCTGAATACAGTAGCAATTAGTAGCTACGCTTCATTACTTTTCCTCCAGTACCAATATGCAAGAAAAAGCAATGTAACTCCACGCACTTATCAGGAATTCGCTTTCTTTTTGTCCAAGTACCATATATTCACCCTGTCTTAATAACATTTAAACATATATGTATTATTTATTTAATAATGGAATAATGTTTAATATTTTGTAAATAATCGTGGAGCATTTTACTTACATTCTGGGGAAGTTATTCAACGAATGAGTAATTGGAGTGAGACGAGGTATAGGTACGCTCCTGTGGAAAAGCGACCAAGCGCGGCGCGGCGCGGCGCGGCCATGTGTCACGAGCTGACGCGGCACATATAGCGCGACCAACTGCCAACCACAACTATCCTTGTAGCTCTTACACCGGCCTCCTTGATTCATAGCCTGTCGCCTCCCAAGCCAGAAGCAATAAACTTAATTTCTGCAGGCACGCAATCAAGCCACTGATACTGAATGACGGGAGCGACCAATAGCAGTGCTCACAGCTAGTTCATTTGACAACTCTGCTTTCCTTGAAGATATAGTCGACCGCTGCAATACTGCGGTAACATATCTCAGCTTCTTTTTCTCTGTAGAGCGTTGTTGAGAGATTTATTTTACTATTTTATTAGTGTAAGTCCATCATTACATAAAATTATCAGTGTTATCTGCGGCAAAAACAAATACAGTAATTTATAATTTGTTTTAAGATCATACCGACAGTAGTGACCACTACAGAGACCAGTGAACAGAATGAACTCCTTTCCAATGATAATTTCTTTCGTAAGGCAGAACGCATTACACCTAAGCAAAAGTTAAATCAAAATTATCCGTATGCAGCGATGTCAGTACCCCGGAGAAAAATTCATAAATTTAAGTATGAATAATAATAATAATTAATAATGATAATAATAATAATAATGATTATGATGACCACGATGACGCTAGGCACAACAAGACTCTAGTACTAAACCATAAAATATAAAACCGTATAACTTCGTTATGAATTCGGAATATCCCCATGCATCTGGCACAAGAATTTCAATCAGAAAATCGGACACTGTAAACAATAAAAGAATATCGCCTTTCTTTTAATGATTTCCACCCTAGCTCCTGCGCCGCGATGGAGTGGCCGAGCGGTCTAACGCACCTCGCTGCGGACCGCGTGGTTGCTCGCCGCGGAGGTTCGAATCCTCCTTGGGGCATGGGTGTGTGTGTTTGTCCGTTGGTTAGTTTACCTAGGTTTAAGTAGTTTGTAAGCTACGGATTGATGACCACGCAGTTTGGTCCGATACATTTACAAACATTTGAACATTTGAACCTAGCTCCTGCATCATTTCCGTGACACCCTCTTCCTGAATCGCGATAATACGAAAAGAGCTGCCTTTCTCAGTATCCTCGGTCAGTCCCAGTTGGTGGGAATCTCACAATACGCAGCAGTAATCCAAAACAGGACGCACAAGTGTAATGTAGGCAGTGTCTTTAGTAGAACTGTTGCATCTTCTAAATGTTCTGTAAATAGTAGCCTTTGGGTCGCCTTGCCTACGGTATTTTCCGTCTGTTGTCTCACGTTGAAGTTTTTCGTAATTGTAACTCCTAGGTACTTAATTGAATTTACGGCCAGTAGATTTGAATGATTTATCATGTAAATATAATTTGACGGATTCCTTATTGTGATCATACGGATGACTTCACACTTTTCATTATTTAGGGTCAATTGCCAATTTTCACACTATGCACATATCTAAATTGTTTTGCAGCTGCTTTTGATCTTCTGGTGGCTTTACTAGTCGATAAACGACAGCATCACATGCGAACATTCTAAGAGAGCTGATTAAATTGTCTCCGAAATCGTTTACAATGATAACGGACAGTAGGGGCCCTATAACACTTCCCTGGGTAACGCCTGAAATCACTTCAGTTTTACTCGATGCCTGTCCGTCAATTACTACGTACTGTGTCCTTTCTGAAGGCAAATCGCGAATCGGATCGCACAAATGTGGTGATATTCCATAAGCAAGCTGCTCTTGAGGTACAGTCTCAAAGGCATTCCGGAAATATGGAATCGATCTTAGTTCCCTTGTCGATAGCACTCATCATTTCATGTGAGTAAAGAGCTAGCTGTGTTTAAAATAAACGATACTTTCTGAATCCGTGTTTACTATGTGTTAATAGGTCATTCTCTTCGTGGTAGTTCATAATTGTTTTATGAAAGAATTATTCTACGATCCTGCTGCAAACTGACGTCAATGATATACGCCTGTAATTACACGGATCACTCCTATTGCCTTTCTTGAATACTGGAGTGACTTATGGGACTTTTCAGTCTCTGGGTATATACTTGGCAAAACCTGTGGTTTCATGAGGAAGGCAACACCACCAAATCTTATCAACTGGGTAAATGATATGGAAAGCGAGAGACAGTTCGTTGGCTATAATTGTTCGCAATGTGGATGTTGCTAGACATGAAGACACAGTATGGAAGAAGGTCGAGAGTATTTAGTGGAGAAGCATTGTCAGCAGAGACCAAGGATAATAAACGTGGTGATCGCTTGAGTAACACATCATCAACATTTCAAGCGTCGTAACAGACCATTATGTACTATTCGATAACCACATTAATGATGCCCTACTGCTATGGGTACATTCTGTAACATTAAAAGGATATGTTCATGATACAAACAATAAATACAGTAATATATAATGAAATAAAATAAAAAGCTGTCACAAGCATTTCATCAAGTAAAGAACTGGAGCACTGCAAGTCTATATAATTCCGGTTAGCCAGTAATTCTTTTTATGCCTCATCAACAAAAAAGGAATACCACGAGGTCTTCAGCTCGAGGCAAGGCATACATAATCGTGATACCCGTAACAAGAGCAACATCGAAATACCGAGATGGAAGGCAATACAGTTCTCGATCGTTGTAGTAAAATGCTTAATTCCCCGCCTCGATAGGTGCACCCCCTGCCACAGAATTCATTCAAAAGGAAACAGTACAAGACCAGAAAGAGCACCTAATACTCTCCATTGGTGAATTATTCAATAGTGACAACAGCGAGTGACAAAATAATATTGTTTCTGTTGGACCCATCGTAAGTGCAAACATATTTTTTATTACATCCTTGCTTGTAATCTTGACGCAGTCTTGCCAATATAGTTAAAAGTCTCCTACAGATGAGGTAGACTACGTTAATGCCCGAAAGATAATGTTTACCGTATGTCTGTTATGCTTACTGTAACCATACGGCTGAGAATAAGAAAGGTTTATGTGAGATACTAAATGAAATAGACAACACACTTGCACAAATTTCGGGCTAAGGTTAAACAAATCGTAGAAGAAAATAATGAAGATGCCACGAGCGATAATAGTGACTTAGTGGACAACAAGATACTCATAAGAAGAGCCGAAATTATTTTGGTGCTTAGTAAATCTGAGTCGGTGTGCTGGTCGAGACTATTGTATTAGACTCGGGTTAGGGAGGAAAGTGACTGACATTCTAACTCGAACTAGACAGGTCAAAACAACTAGGGAATCAGTTGAGATATCTAGGTTCTGAAGTATTATCATCGGCAGAATGAACTAAAATTGTTCGACGTCTTTCTGTCAGTTTTACGGAGAGGGGACAACAACATTACGGCAACCGAGATCGTGGTAACAACATAAAGTTGCAACAAAAGGGGTTGGTGTGGACTTGGGTTCACTCTACGAAACGAATTACACAAGCAGTTGGGTTCAGGTAGTGTAGTATCAGGTAGTGCAATACCACAACAACGTGACTTACCCGAAGCAATGGCACGAAGAGCCGTAGGAAGGTTGGAAGCAGGACAGGCACAGAGGGAGGTGGCTGCAGCTATTGGGGTGTTCCAAAGTGTAATTTCCAGGATGTAGATGCGATTTCAGACAACAGGAACCGTTAAAAGAAGGCAAGGTTAAGATCATACATTGGTAACATCAGCAAGAGATGACCGGTTATCTCCGGTTACTAGCCCGTCGAGACAGAGGGCTGAATGCAGTTGATCTGCAACGCACTCTGCAGGCAGCAACAGCTCGCGCAATAACAACACAAAAAGTCCGATATCGCCTTCGGGAATGTGGCCCCTACGTACGGAGGCCTGTGGTGTGCGTGCCATTAAAACCACGACACCGTTGCGCCCGCAGAAACTGTGTGGAAGAACATTAGGATTGGAGTCGTAGCGAATGGCGCTGGGCTCTGTTCACAGATGAGTCACGATTTTGTGTAGAACCGAATAATCGTCGTTCCCTCATATACAGAGAACGTGGAACTCTGAACAATCCTGCTTTTGTGCAGGAAACATCACCATATCGTAGAGAAGGACGAATGCTGTGGGTAATAGTATTGGCGGATGTACAGACCTCTGTGTTGTTTAGCAAGGCGCTTTGTCATCTTAGAGGTATAGAGATCAGATCGTTTGACCTTTTTTGTGCCCTACGCTGATGCCACAGGAGATGATTTCCTTTTGGTGGACGATAACGCTCGTCCCCACAGAGCTGCACTTGATGCTTGCAGCTGAGGGAAATGAACGAATGGAACGGCAAGCTGTTCACTGGACTTAAAACCGTTTGAGCATGTCTGCAACGCCCTTGGCGGACGCTCTACAGCCAGACCAGCATATCCCATAACTGGATACTGCACTCGTCAAAGAATGGCCAAATATCCTTCAAGGGCTGATTGATAACCTCATACTGTCCATGCCACGGAGGTGTGGAACAGCACTGGCCGTCAGAGGTGATCACACACCATGTTAGAGGCCAGCGAGAATTACGTTTTCACTGTTATGGTAGCCTCTTGATGTCTCGCTCTAAAAAAACGCCATGTAAACCTCGAGTAAACAGTTGAGACCTCAAAATATCGTACTGTATTACAAAACAATTACAGTTGTAACCAATATCTGTAACGTTACCATATGTATACGGTGTGTGATATTTCATCTGATCCTCTAATCGTTTTGAGCAGTGGACTTTGCTGATGAATCATGACATAATCACGTTGAATAATACAAGGTGAATCAAAAGTTGCAGTGAATCGTATTAATTCAAAGACCCTGCAGGAATTAGGAAACCTGAATTTTCCTGTAAGGGATGGGTGAGATGGCCTGTGTTTTACGGTATAGGAGTAATCTTGAAATCAGCTATATTAAATCTAAGGCGCCGTTCACACTAAGGCGATATAAGATAAGCGATACGTCGAAAGCGATATATGATACGCGACACGCACGGACAGATACTTGAAATATACAGGGAGGTGATAGAAAAGGTTCACAGTAGCGCGATTGCACAACATATCGTAAGCGACATACCTCTTTCAGTACCGTTTGGCGGTCTCTTGAGCAATTAGTTTCGTGCTATATTGCGAACTGTGAACATGCCAGGAAGAAGTGAACACAGTTCTGTGTTTTTTTTTTTTCACTACTTTAGTGAAAGCTCATCAATGCATCTGAAACTATTCCACTGCCACATACAGTAAGATAGATGTGACGAGAGCCGATGGATGGAAATTGGATAAGAAATAAAAGACACAAGTATGTGTATGTATTATTTTTTATGTAAAAGACAAATATGTAATCAGATTGTTATATTATTAACTCACTCTGACACACGGAATAAGTAACCCAATTATAATTCCGAGAATAATCATCATTCAGGTTGACAGAACTGTTTTGATAAAATATAGCTACGAGTTACTTTATCTCTTTAATGAAAATTTAACATTTTTTCTGTTGACAAATAATGGAGTACACCTTTCTTTTTCAGTTTTTGTATTTTTAAATTTTAATTTCTGGTATACACTGGGAGAAAATCAAATGTTTGTATAGTCTATGGGACTTAACTACGGGTTCATCAGTCCCTAAACTTACAAACTACTTATGAACTAACTAAGACTAAGGACGGCACAAATATCCATGCCCGAGGGGGAATTCGAACCCCCGACCGTAGTGGCCGTGCAGACCGTGACTGGAGCGCCTCAGTCCCCTCGGCCACCGCGGCCGGCTACACTGGGAGATGTAGATTTTGTTGTACTAAATTGCTGGGTCTTGTAAACCGACACATCTCCACTGGTTTCAGAAAGTATTCGCCTAGTTGATTTCTAAAGCGGTTTGCTGCGTTCAAATAGTTTTCACTGATCGCACTGTTCCCTGTTAATTCTTGTACTCAAATGTTCAAATGTTTGTAGAACTTATGGGACTTAACTACGGGTCATCAGTCCCTAAGCTTACAAACTACTTATGAACTAGCTAAGACTAAGGACGGCACAAATACCCATGCCCGAGGGGGGATTCGAACCCCCGACCGTAGGCGCCGTGCAGACCGTGACTGGAGCGCCTCAGTCTCCTCGGCCACCGCGGCTGGCAATTCTGGTACTACTGAACACTTATGAAATTGTTGTGAAACATAAGGTTATTCTTCCCATTCGTGTAAAAAATTGTGAAGCACGCATGTTGCCTTAATAGTCTGCAGAGTATTACTTCTGTTCGTATAAATTGGTCGGTCAAATAGACGAACATTTGACTTTAGCATTCCAAAACTGCTTTCCACACTTTTTCTGCCTCTTAAAAGTCGAAAATTGAATGCAATAATTTGCCAAATGTTGATTTGCGAAACACATCTCCGTCACTATGGCCCGCCACACATGTTCCAGTATAGCTGTCAGGTAAAACTGTACAGGTAAACGGAGCGTGTGTGCCAGTCGCTTAAGGCCAACCTGTACAGGCACAGCGACCTGCGCAGGCCACCGGAGAAGAATCAAAATTCAGTTCTTTCTACCTGCGCAGGCGTGTAGACCTGAGCGTGTGTGTGGGTCACTCCGGCACGCGTGCACAGGTTTTTCGTTAGTTGGGGCTAGCTCCTGTTGTCTTTGTATGTACGTGCACAAGTGTTAACTAGTGACTACACGCACGGTAATGCTCAACTCTTCTAATCCACATGTCAAATCGGAAACGGAACCAAGTGATAGAAGAGTTCATCGAATTGTATGAGTTGGAACCCTGTCTGTGTCAGGTGAAAAGTAAAGAGTACCACGACCGGGAAAAGAGAGATGCAGCCTATGTAAGATTTGTTATTAAATTGAAGGAGTAGAACCCGACGCTACAAAGCAACCTGTAGTGAAAAAAAAAAATGATTTAAGAAGTAATTTACGTAAAGAAAAGAAGAAACGTTACATGTCAATGAAATCTGAAGCTTCAACAGACAACATCTATTCACAAAATTGTGGTACTTAGATGTGTTCGATTTTCTTGGCGATCAAGATACTCCTGGTGCGTCTGTGTCAAACTTGGATGATGAGGATGGATGTGAGATCGATGAAGTAATTTATAATACTCATATAATTTAATTTAATGAAACTACATTTTTATTTACAAATGAGAGAAGTTTATATTTAGAGTCCATATTTTTATTAATATTATTGCAAAATATTTTTAACTGTATGAATTATTAACATACTGAGGCCAAGCTTCTTCTTTTAGTCTATTTTTTGTTTCAAAGAACCCTATTGTCTTGCCATGGAACTTTGCCTTCATTCATGAAGTATGAAGTGAACACATTTCTAAGCGTTTTAGCAGCAGACGTTATGTTCCCGTGGTTCAAACGTTTCAGTGCGATCATATTGGATTCCTTTTACACTTCATGGCCACTAACAAACCGACTAACGCGATAGCGTCGTCTTCTTGTCTGCTCGCCATTTCTCGACTGAGTTCATCCGGTTTACCGCAGCTTGTGTGTGCTCCAGCCTGCATAGGTATACCTTTCCGGTATGTGGCGGGCCTTAGTTCGCCACTGCTAAGATTCCTCCGTCCATTGCGGAATATACAGCGGTTGTAAGTGAATAGCATCACAGGTCGATTGAACAATGTAACTAGTAGTTGATAGTTGATTTGCTTCTGTAAAATTCAGAAAAAATAAATAAAAAGATTTTGAAAACTATTTCCAGTACCTAGATACCTGAAAGAGTTAAAACAATTTTATGTGTGCGTTGTCAACAATTTTAACGCTACTATCAAGATAAAATAAGAACTATAAAAAATACATTAAATTAGTTGAGGGTTTGAAATCATAAATGGTTGTGTAATGTCTGTCTGTGTCTTCATTTGTGTAAGCAACTCTGTGTTTTCAATTTATTCTTGTTTATGTTTGGATGCGTGTGTTCCACATCTACTCGTAAACTTCTGAACCGATTTGAACAAAATTTCGTAATCGTATTCCCTAGTACTACGCAATCATCGCTTTAGCAGTAAGATCCAGCTACGACGCATACTAGAAATTGAAAAAGATATGATGTGAACACTGAGATGCTTGAAAACCCGTTCAATCATCCATCAGGTTTTAATTTATCACGTCGTTACTACTGACTATTCGCAACGCATTTCGCAGTTATTTTACTAATATTACACTGTACGTACCTGGCAATTTATTTTAGGAGGCATTATTCAGTAGATATGACGTTGTATACTGAGGTGCGGGAAGATGGAACTACTGGCAGAAATTTTTGATTCAGAAAAGAACTGTCGAGAGTTATGGAAGAATATCCGAACAGCTTATGTGCGATCGCTGAAAGCGCCAGTCTGGGGCTAGCCGGAATTCAAAGAAATCTTATTATTTTACTGAGCATTTATCTTTTCTGCAACCAAATTTTAAAAGAGGAGATATGCCCGGCAATCTTCGCCTTAAGATACAGCAGTAAAGCAGTCCAGTTCTGAACAAAATAACCGAAGTGAGACTCTGGTTGAACGGGAAAAGCCTGATGAAATTTCTCCCGTGCAAATGATCGAAAAATCTGCTTGTACTGATGAAGCTTCTTCTGTTCGATTACCCAAAACCAGATCGTAAAAGCCCAACTCAAACACACACAAAATGAAAGGGAAAAGACGAAATCGACGGTGATTTTATAGAATGGGTTAACATGAAATAATCTGTCAGTAAAAGAGACGAAGATGCTAAACAGCATTTCTATCTATCCCTTCTACCTGATATATAAAACTTTTGCTTGCGTCGAAAGACGACTTTCAAAATACAAACCATGTCTCTCTTACAGAAGTTGTTAGAGGAATAGGAACGAGAGAATGTGGTATCCAGGGTTTTAGTTGGTTCCAGCTCTTTGGTGTGGAATTTGTCATCGCATCATGACACCTTACAAACTCAGGCTCACATGAGCAACATTGCATAAACTTTGGGACTCAATCAGAATACCACACCGCCGCATGAAAGTGGAATTAATTGGTACAATTTGTTAAACGTAATGAAAATAAAGCTATTCAATTTTGTTAATACGCCGTTAATTGTCTTATGTAGTTACCCTGTAGTCATCCTGCTACAATTTTAAAAAACATTATGAAAATATAACTTATGAAAATTCGTCGTAATTATGGTTTAGGATCAGTAACTGGAAATATTTTGTAAAACAATTTATTTTGTCCGTCGTAGTTGCACAATTTTGAAGTCAGTGACTAGTTTCGGACTCAACCGTCCATTATCAAACCATTAGCCTTCAGCCATTTGTAACATGCATTGAATTATCACTGTTTGAAAAAGTCTAATGGTTTGATACTGGACGGTAGAGTCCGAAACTAGTCACTGACTTCAAAATTGTGCAACTGCGACGGACAAAATAAATTGTTTTACAAAATAAAACTTGCCAATTTCATTAATACTGTTGATTATTTTCAAAACTACTTAACGTATTGTATTCGGAAGTTTTTCGTCTGGGGAAGTAGCATTTCTGAAGCATGTATCATTTTTTTAATGGTTGGTGACACTAGGCGTTTCAGAAAATGAAACTTTTCAGGATTCATTCGACAAAACTCCCTGAATTTTGATTCGAGTTGAGACAACTCTCGAGAAACAACAGGGGAGGTATGGTGGACGTTGGTTGGATGTACCCGTTGTTTCCTTTTTCTTATCATGATACGCCTGAACCATTAATCCATAACAACGTCTTCCACATTTGAGTTCATTTTTGTAAATGATATTATGAAAATTGTGTTCCTACCACACTTTTATCGCCCAGGTCGCACCGATTTATCGTCTGCTGTTGTGAACCTTGATAGCACTATATCGTCGCAATATATTGCTCACTACATATCATGTATATCGCCTTAGTATGAACGGCGCCTACGTCAATTTTTAATGGAATAGGAGTCGTATGATACATCAAATAACATAGGCATTCCTGGAAACAGATTCGACGTTGCAGTTATGGTTCATAAGTTACTATACTCTCTTGTGGCAGATGACTGGAAATGGCTTAGACCAAGGAGGATTAAATCGATGTCATTTTGATATCTAGCGAATGACGTCTCCGTCTTGTAGTGGCCGATTTTAACAACTGACACCAAGAAATACTTCCAGTATCACACAACAATGCCAGGTGCTTAATTTACATATTCTATGATACTGAGGACAAGGCACGGCGTGGCAGTCAAAGAAGTTCTGCTGAAGAGAACTCAGCAATGTAATTCTCGATGGATGGAGCTGTCAAAGGTAGACGGTGACATAAAGGTTATGGTGTAGTATGGAATATAGGGTGCCCGTGTAATTGGACCCATTTTCATTGGCCAAAAGCTAAATACTCATTGATACCTAAGTGTTTCCCTTATTTTCGAATGAAAATGGCAGCTATCCCCCTTATTTTCAACAGGGTGGAGCTCCATCAACAGTTGTTCGTCACTGATTAAATTGCAAAATTTCATGTCATTGGATTGGCAGCCACAATTCTGTGGAATGGTCACCCAATTCTCCTGATCTCCCACCACTTGAGTTTTATCTATGGGGTCATATAAAGCAACTCGTATATGCAAAGAGAATAACAGACACCATCCCGAGGAACGCATTGAAGGAACACTTGCCAGCATTTTTGCAGATATCTCTATGTGAGTGCATGACGATTGCATTCAGAGCTTTAAAATGTGTGCTGAGTGAGAGCCACATCATGTTTAAAACGTTAAATGACTGGCCTCTCTGAAGAACAGTCCAGCCTTGAATCTGAAGTCAGAAAATGCTGTTCTTATCTGATGTATCAGACGATCCCCAATTCAGTTTAAAAAACTGACTTAGTTTCAAGATGGCACCCGTGTCACATTCATACCGTAAAAGATAGGATACCTCACCAATACCTCACTGGAATATTCAGATTTCCCAGTTCCAGCAGAGTTTTTGAAACAGAAAGGTATATCGTACCTTCTGACTCATCATATATATCGATTCAATGCAGTCTAAAACCGTCTTCCATCGCGAATGGTTTTCTTCACTTAACTGCCGCTTTCGATGAATGAGATTATCATCAAATACATGTTTCCTAAACATAGTAAACAAAAACAAATGCAACTTGCAGTCAGAACTGACACCGTTACATAATATAAAGCATGATGGTACTGAGATAAATACATATTAACCCACTTATATGAGTGTTTATTTCTATATATAGATTGGATTTCACTAGGAACCTGGTGGCTCACGACCACATACTAAGTATTGCAAACTAGGGAAATTCCAGCATTGGTCATATAAATCTGAAACCATTTTATTACTTCATATCGATTTCAATCACAGAATGATCATCTTCGGTGCTAAAATGATTATAAAACTCACGAAATCAAACAAAAAGATCAATGTACAATCGTACTTTGCAGTTAATAATTGTGCACATCACGTTTTACAAGGTAAAATACATACCAAGAATAAGCCCATAGAACTCATTTTAAAATTCATCAAAATGCAAATTCAGAAACGTAGGTTTTCACATTAAATACCATTTTAGTTGGCAAGTAATAAGCAAACCAAGCCAGATGCTTACAAAACCTATGCTGATAAGCTGCATGTTCGTAATAGAAGTCATCAGGACCCTCTTTACTGCGTACATTTACAATATTAAGTATTGGATTTTTACTGCAGAAGACTGTTTGTCTGTAAAACAAAATACAATTATTTTTTGTGTTTTATCGAATAAACAAAATGTTTCTGCAGATTGATATAAATTGTATATAAAATTTAATAACAATGGTTTCTTTGGATTTGACACGCCACAAGCCTTTCTTCCACGTTGAAAAATTATTTTAATTAGATATGCGCATTTTAACCGGTCTATTGCAGTTTTAATGAGGATCTTATGGTTTCAGTAATGTATATTGTGAACATTTGATAACGGCTTGAATTCATTTTACAACCTCGTTAACGATGACAGTGTCTTCTTTTATTGTGCAATATATTTAATGGGAATGTATTTTAAACTTCATTTTGTATTTGAGTTAATTTCGGTACACCCTACTTTATGCTGCTTTAGAAACAACTACTTTTTATATTCACAGATTATATGACATCAACTGAAAATGGGCAAAGCTGAAAATGTGTACCACTTATTACTTTACATGTCAGCAATAAAGAGTGTTCATGTGTGGTCTATTAAAACATATAGCTTAGCTAAATTAGTGTGAAAATATTTTGGTGGGCATTCAGATGAACTCACTGGGCAGTAGAGGGGCAGGGGGGATTCAAGATAGCCTTGACCCCTACTCAGAGGTCATTTCAGAAATCCTGACATCATCCTTCCAGGAATTACACTACGGCCAGCATTCATTTGGAGTATTATATTACACAATTGCTGAAATCACTATTTGAGGAATTGAAGGCTTATGTCAGAGGCCCCCTACCCCCAGGCCCCAGTTGCCCTTACACCAATATTTTACACAAGTATGCATTCGATCATGTTCATTCTGGGAATTTCTGGAATAGTCAATATTCTGGCAACCGCCTCAGAAGAGTGCTAGCATCCATTCCATCACGCCCATTCTGGGAATTCAGAGTATTATATTACACAATTGCTCCTAACACCAAGGTCTGAGCACTGAAGGCATTAACCACCATGTCCCAGGGTTGAGCATGGATGGCATTAGTCCACAGCTTCCTCGGTTGAGCACTGAGGGTTTTCAACCCCAGGCCCCCCAGTCAAGGGTTGAGTGCTTTCACCTCCAGCCCCGGCCTGACCTATCCTAACTGCCCGCGCTATCAGAGTTTGGCCAGATTAAAGCATTCTTTCTTTATTGGTATTTTAAAGCCACCGAAGGTGGCAGGCTGGCAGCAGCTTCATTGGTGCTCTTCAGCCAAGCGTATTTACAAATTGACAATTCATTAAAAACATAGAAAGGTGATAAAAATTGTGGAATTTAAGCACTAGAATGCAGAGTAAAATGAAGAGAACAGACGTAGAGCAAAGGAGTTGAAGTAAAACATATTCAGAATTAAAACTGCCACAGTGGTTAAAATCACACAGAGACAGAAGTTAAAAATCTAGAGTGGTTAAAATCGCATTTGTGAACCACACTACACGAAGACAAAGACACTGCTTAAAACACATGGCAACATTAATATTCTGCCTGATCGGTGGCTTCCTAAGAATTAAATCAACACTTAAGCATGAAGTACAAATACTGGCACAACACTAAATGGCGCACTGTTAAAATATATCAGAACGGGGGCCCTGCAGAGGGAAAAGGGGAGGAAGGGGAAGTGCAATGGGAGAATGATGGGAATGGTGGGGGAGAGGGGCAGGAGGGGAAGGCGCAAGGACTCATCTTAGGAAGGAGCTGGTAGAAGAGAGTCAAGTGAGCGAGTGGACAGCGTTGGGTGGGAGGGGGGGAGGAACGGAGACATACAAATACAGGGATGGACTAAGGTTGAATGGAGGGGTAGATGTTGGGATGGAGAGCGTCATCCGGGAGAGGAAGTTACCCTCGGAGAGGAGGGAGGGATAATAAGGTATCGGCATGGCAGAGAGCCAGGATGCAAAAAGAGGTGGGAGATTACTGGATGGCGAGATTCTATTTTATGGGACACATAGCGGTGGCAGAGGTGTTTGAGGAACTTCAGAAGGTGAGGAAAGGGAATCAAGTTGTAGAGGATCCGTGTGGGGGATGGGAAGTGGATACGATAAGCGAGGTGGAGGGCGTGGCGTTCCAGCATTTGGAAGGATTTGTAGTAGGCAGGGGGAGTGGAGACCCAAGCAGGATGGCAGCAGCAGAGGATAGGACACATGAAGAATCTGTAGGTGAAGAGGATAGTGGATGGGTCAAGACTCCACGTCCGGACAGACAAGAGCTTGAGGAGGTTGAGGGGGGAGAGGGTTCGAGGTGCGGTTTCCAAGAGAGGGAGTGGTCAAGGGTGAGGATGAGATACTTCAGTGTTTTGGTTTGCGGGATGGGACGGCTATGGAGTGTGAGGTAGAGGTCGCGGGGACGGAAGTAAGGGGTGGTATGACCTATCAATATTTTGTGGGGTTAAATGTAAGGAGCCACTTGTTGCACCAGGAGGAGAATTCGGAGAGATGGGACTGAAGGATGTTGGGAGCAGGCAAGGGAGGGGATGATGGCAAGGAAGGCGGTGTCGTCAGAGTATTGGAGGAGATGGACAGGGGGCTGGGGTAGTGGCATACCAGCCGAATAGATAAGGTAGAGGAGGGGGAGAGGACTGAGCCCTGGGGCACCCCAGCGGAGGGAAAAACAAATGGAAGTTGGAGTTGTTGACAGTGACATAGGATGGGCACGAAAGGAAGCGATGAAGCAGATATAATTAATGGGAAGGGCATAGAACTGGAGTTTGAAAAGGAGACCGGAATGCCATACACGACTGTAGGCCTTCTCAGTGTCAAGGGAAACGAGGATAGCGGCACGATGAGAGTTCATCTGGATGGAAAGGAAGTGGGTAAGGTGCAGGAGTTGGTCATCGGCAGAGAAGGAATGTCGGAAGCCACATTGGGAGAGTGGAATGAGCTGGTGTTGACGGAGATGCTGGTGGATACGGCAGTACAAGATAGTTCCCAGGACCTTGCTGAACTCTGAGGTGAGGCTGATAGGACGATAGAATGAGGCGTCAGAGGGCGGCTTGCTGGGTTTAAGTAACATGAGGATACGGGTGGTTTTCCACAAGTCGGGGAAGAAGCCGGTGTTGAGGATGACGATATAGAGACAAGCGAGGGCTGTGTGGAAAGTCTGGGGGTAGGCCCAAATGTGCCTGTAGGTCAGGCGGTCGTGACCAAGAGCTGTGTTGCGTTTGGTACAGAGTGTTGTTTCGATGTCAACGGTAGTGATTGGAATGTTAAGTTCTGTGGGGGAGATGCTGTCCAAGTACTGAATTCCAGGGGCTAGCGGCAGGGAGGAGGTGTTGGTACGCTCATGGACTTCTGGGAAGAGGGAATAATCGAACCTGGGATTGTTGGAAATGGAGAAGGTATCTTCGAGGTGGGCGGCAAAGTGATTCACCTTACTGGCGTTGTCAGGAAGGGGAAGGTCATTGACTAGAAGCGGGTAGTGAGGGGTAAAATGACTGCCAGTAAGGCGGTGGAAGGCTTTCCAGTACTTGGCGGAATTGACAGGGAGTGCATGTTTGCCGCCAGTCCCAGCGTCTTTTCGCGCTCAAGAGGTTTTGGATGTTGTGTTGCAGTTGATGGTGGCATAAGAGTGTGTCCTGGACATGGGTGCACAAGAAGGAACAATAAAGTCGACGGGATTCACGGAAAAGGAGTACGGCCTGTGGAGGAAGTGTGGGGGGTGGGGCTGGATGGTCTTGGAGGGCATATGCGAGTGGACAGTGTCAGCAACAGTCTGGTGTAGGAAGGAAGCAGCGTGGTCAATGTCAGTGGGGGTGTGGTTGGGCAGAGGTGGCTAGCGACCTGGGTGTCTATGGAACGACAGTACGCATCCCAGTCAGTGCAGGCGTAATCATGGACGATCTTAGGAGGGGGCTCAGGACGGGTAGCGCAAGCCTGACGGCCGCGGGGGTCTAGGGTGAGGAGTACGGGGGCATGGTCACTGCCAATGACGTCGAGGACTTCCGCCTGCAGGCGGCTCAGGAAGTTAGGAGAGGCGAGGACGACATTGGGGCTAGTGTTGCTCTCCGGGCGAGCGGGTTGTGGGATGTGAAAGGTGTCGCTATGGAGCTGAGCGAGGAACTGACGCCACTGCCGGAGTTCGGCAGCAGAACGGGAAGAAAGGTTGAGGTTGGTGGCAACCACATAGGTCGTAAAGGAATAGTCAACATGTAGGAGAGGAAGTCATATGGGAGGGGTTCATTGCCACGAATGTAAATCGTGGCAAAGATGATGGTGAGGGAGGGGAGGAAGAGGCTGAAGATCAGGTATTCAGTCAGGGTGTTAAGGAGTGGTTGTGGCCAGATGGGGAGGTGGCAGAGGTGGCCAATCGCCACTCTGCCTCGAGCGTGGGGAGGGGAGCCATCTGAGAGGAGGAGGAGGTAAGGAGCAGTGCTGATGGAGTGGCAGGGTTGGAGGATGGTTTCGTTCAGAAGAGTGGCATCCACATGGTGTTGGCAGAGGGTGTGCAGGAAAAGGTGTTTGTTGGCAGGGAGGGAGCGAATATTGTGATATAGAAGGGTACAGGGCAGGTGTGCCATGGGGAGCTCCAGGGGAGGGGAGAGAGGGACAGGGTGATGTGAAACTGGGTACGTTGTGCTTTAGACGAGAGTAATGTTGTGGGTGATGGTGAAGTGGGAGTTGATGTGTGAGAGTGGCAATTGTCTCCAATTGCCGGGCGGATCTGGCGGGAAGGATGATTTGTTGAAGTGAGTGGGAACGCTGGAATGGGTGGATGTTCTGGATGACAGTGGTGACAAATCTGATGACGTCCTCCACTGTGGGAGGGGGGGCAGAGGGAGTTGTTGGGGTGGGAGGATGGGAGGATCGATGGGGCTGATGGGTACTGTCTGCTAAGGGGCGAGCCTGACACTTGTAGGAATAGGTGGCGTGGGGGCAGTCACAGGTATTGCAGGTGGGTGTGGAGGTGAAGTTGGGACATTGGTGAAGGAAGTGGGCCAACTTACAGTGGCAACAAGTGGGGGCGTTGCGGCACTTTTCAGTTAGGTGAGATGAGGTTGTAGATGAGGCATCGCCCACAGCAATAGGATTGGGGAAGGGAGTGGGAGGGATCCACCTTGTATTGGCGATCGTCAATGTATGCCCCCTTGGTGAGAAGGCGGTCGATGGACGATGCGGACTCTGTAAAGATCTGCATCAGATAGGTGAGGCTGGAGGAATTTTGGATCCGTTTGGCAGAGCGGATGGAGGCGTCGGGGCGGGAGTTGAGCTGCTCCAACACCTCTGCCTCCTTGATTACTGGGCTGAGTTTGGTGATCACGCCGGTGAGGGTCGGCGGGCAGTGGGGAGCTTGGGGTTGGGGAGGAGCGGAGGAAGTGATGTAAGGGGTGAGGGAGGCATGGGGACCAAAGTGGACAGAAGGAAGGATGTGGAGGACATCATTTCAGAGCCCGGGGATCTTGGGTTAATCGCCTGGGTCACAAGGACAGTACAAACCTCTATAAAAAAAACTCAATCTCAAGGTGTGTTACGTGCTGAGAAGATGCATGGCTGTTGAGGTTGAACAGTCGTTAGCGAGCAACATCTGAGGAACCTGCTGCACCTCAGTTGTATAAGGCTTACCCAGGTAAGCGAGGCTGTGCCTGGGTGGACCTTTATTTCCCTAGCCACACGTGGGAACACCGTGAAAAGAACCTAGAGTAACGCTGGTGGGCGTTTAACCAGCGTCTCTAAAAAAGGAACAGTAGATTTTAATGCTGAGAATTATGACTCCTAGACGTTCCCTTCCTTGGCCACGCCATGGGAGGAATGCAGGGCTCAAAGCCAAGAACAACAATATGCTCCTACGTATTTAGTGTGCACTGACACAGATGGTCAATCTTTCATGAACAAGAAGCCTCTCTTTTTTTGTGAAGCACTTGGAAGACAAGTTCAGAGAAGTAGATGGCATGTCAAAGATGCGAACTGGTTCGGTTTTAATAATGACGTCATCCCCAGCACAGTCATGGGCATTGCTCACCTGTGACAAGCTTGGTGATGTTCCCGTTACTATCACCCCACACAAAAGCCTGAAAATGGTACAGGGTATGATTTTTCATAGGTACCTCCTTTTGCAGTCAGATGACAAACTCCGCAAGAACTTGGAACGGTGAGGAATCCTTTTTATACGGCGAGTCCGTAGGGGTCCGAAGGACAACAGGGTCGCCACCGGTGCATTCATCTTGGCCATTGAGGGCGACTCATTGCCTGAGAAGGTCGAGGTGATGATTTACCGTTGTGATGGGAAGCCCTACGTTCCTCCTCCTATGCACTGTTTTAAATGCTGGAGGTTTGGGCACATGTCCTCCAGGTGTACCGCCAACTCCACCTGTCGGGACTGTGGCCGTGCATCGCATCCAGACCTCCCTTGTACACCACCTCCCATTTGTGTCAACTGTGGACAGCAGCACCCACCTTGCTCGCCTACCTGCTCTGTACTGCACAAAGAAAGGAAGATCATGCAATACAAAACCATGGATAGGCTGTTTTATTCCGAAGCAAAGAGGAAATATGAAAAACTCCATCCAGTCAGCAACAAAAGGTCCTAGGCACCAGCCACGACACCATTTCAGCAGACTATTTTGACGCCTGTTCCATCAATCATAGTGGGCCCTCAAGCCCAACCGTCACCATCTGCCCCCTTGGTGGTAGGGGGCACTTGTCACACTGTTGCTTCCAAAGCCCCTGCCTTGGAAGCAAAAACCCCCCAACCAATGGGGACATCGGTCCCCACACGTGAGCCAGAGGCACAACAGCCTGCTCTGGCTCCTCTAGCGAGAAAGGGATTGCTTGAATCCCTTTCTCCCTCGCTTTCTCCCACTGGTACAGTGGACGCCAGTACCTTCCAAAGCTGGTCATAGGGCCTCAAGGGCAACCTCCGTCCCTGAGACTGAGTCTGCCAAGCTCTCCCAGTGCGAGAAACCGAAGGATCAGTGAGAAAAGCAGAAGAAATGTAAAACAAAAGAATCACAGGTGGCTACTATGCCACCACAACAAAGGTCTGCTTCCGAGGATGTGGTGGACTTAACAATTGCCAAGACTTTGGAGAAACAATGGATGTCGAGGCTCTGCCTCCTCAGTCAGTGATTGCAGATAGTCCTATGGATCCTCGTCTCCCATCTCCATAAATATGTCCTATAAGTCGGGAGGTAGTGTGCTGCTGCAATGGAACTGTGGTGGTTTCTTCCGCCACTTGGCCAAGCTACAGCAGTTGCTATGTCACTACCCCTCTCTCTGTGTAGCCCTACAGGAAACCGGTTTTGCTGCCGAGCACACTCCTGCTCTTCGTGGGTATAGGGGCTGCTATAAAAACCGCGCAACATACGACAGGGTATCCGGAGGTGTCTGTCTATACGTTCTTGCCACCGTCCCCAGTTCATCAGTGCCACTTAACACAGTGCTCGAGGCAGTGGCTGTAAGAATTTATGCACGACAGGACATTACCATATGCTCAATCTACCTTCTGCCGGATGAGGCAGTGTCTCCTACAGACCTTGCGAACTTGATGGCACAACTTCCCTCGCCATTCCTCCTTTTGGGGGATTTCAATGCCCACAACCCCTTGTGGGGTGGCTCTCAGGTCTCTGGTCACGGTAGGCACATTGAAGCTCTAATAGCACAGCTGGACTGCTGCCTTCTTAATACCAGTGCCCCCACACATTTCAGTGTGGTGCATGGCACATACTCGGCTATTGATCTTTCTCTCTGCAGCCCAAGCGTTCTACCACAGCTTCATTGGGGGTCCATTATGACCTATGTGGTAGCGACCACTTCCCCATCCATATCTCTCTTCTCCAGTTTCAACCTCCAGATCGCTTGCCCCGTTGGTCTCTGTGTAGGACTGACTGGCCTGCTTACACCTCGGCTACTAGGGTGATTCCTCGAATCCCGGATGATGTTGATCTGTCTGCTCATCACATCACTAGGGCCATCATTTCTGCTGATGATGCCACTGTTGCGAACACTACTGGCTCAGTTCGGGGCAAGTTGGTTCCATGGTGGACCGCAGAGATTGCTGAGGTCATCAGGGATCATCATCGGGCACTCCAGCACCACTGGCGCCACCCTTGTATAGAGCACCAGATTGCTTTCAAACGACCCTGGGCAAAAGCTCGGAGGTTGATACACCAGAGTAAGCAGGACTGTTGGGAGAGATGTGTCGCTACCATCGGCTCTCACGCCACCCCCATCTCGGGTGTGGTCACAGGTTCGTCGCCTTTTTGAGTACCGACTACAGGCAGGAATCCCCAGCTTGAACATTCATGGTACTATAAGCTTGGATCCAGCTTTTATCTCTGAACACATGGCGGACCATTATGCCAGTAACTCTGTGACTTCAGCTTACATTATCCACCCACAAAGAACAGGTCGACCGGAGGCAGCTCTCTTTCCACACACGTCGGCGGGAACTATATAATGCCGCATTCACTGAGTGGGAGTTCCAGAGTGCCTTCATTGCCTGCCCCAATACCACCCCAGGGCCAGATCGCATCCACAACCAGTTCCTGCGCCACCTGTCAAAGGACTTTCAACATCAACTTCTCGCCTTTTTCAATCGCCTCTGGGTTGAAGGTGTTTTCCCATCTCAATGGCGGAACAGCATCGTCATCCCAGTGATAAAACCTGGTGGCTGACAGTTACCGCCCGATTAGCCTCACAAATGTTCCTTTCAAGCTCCTCCAACGTATGGTGAGTCAGCAGCTCATGTGGGTTCTTGAAGACCGTGGACTCCTCACCCCATAACAGTGGGGCTTGCACCAAGGCAGTTCTGCATTAGACAATTTAGTACCGCTGGAGTCGTCTATCTGCACTTCTTTCGACAGGCGCGAGCTCTTGGTTGCAGACTTTTTCGATCTTCGAAAGGCTTATGGCACTACCTGACGCTATCATATTATGGCTACGCTGCGTGGCTGGGGCTTGAGAGGACCGTTTCCGCTGTTCATTCAAAACTTCCTCTCGCTTCGCACTTTTCAGGTTAGGGTAGGTACCCACCTCAGCTTGCCACGCACCCAGGAGATAGGAGTCCCACAGGACTCCGTTCTTAGTGTTCCACTATTTCTCATTGCAATGAACGCACTTGCTGTGGCAGTAAGGTCATCGGTTTCCTCCTCACTGTACGCCGATGACTTTTGTATGTATTACAGTTCTGCTAGTATTGGCGTTGCTGAAAGGCGACTGCAGGGAGCCATTCAGAAGGCGCATTCCTGGGCCCTAGCCCATGCGTTCCTGTTCTCTGCCTCCAAAACATGTGTTATGCACCTTTGTTGCCGTCAGGCAGTGCGCCCAGTCCAGAACTGTATTTGGGTGACAACCTTCTTAGTGTTGAAGACATACACCTCTTCTTGGGTATTCTGTTCGATGCCCAGCTCACGTGAGTCCCCCACCTACAACAGCTTCGACAAAAGTGCTGGCGGTACTTAAACATACTGCGCTGCCTCAGCCACACTGCTTAGGGAGCCGCCCGTCCAACCCTCTTACAACTTTATATGGCTCTCATCCACTCCCACCTAGATTATGGGAGCCAGGTGTACGACTCGGCTGACCCTTCCGCGCTTCGGGTTTTAGACCCCATCCAAAATGCTGGTGTCCGCTTGGCAACAGGAGCTTTTCGTATGAGCCTCCTCGTAGAGGCTGGGGTTCCCCCACTACGGTTCCATCGGCAACAGTTGTTTGCCTTGTATCTTGCCCGTGTCTACACATCAGACCATCATCCAAATCGTAGGCTCCTCTTCCCAACTGCTGCACTTCCATCCCCTCAAAGACGGCCTCGACTGGGTCTCCCAATTGTAGTCCGTGTCCATTCCCTTCTCTCCTCCCTTGAATCCTTTCCCTTCCGTCTTACTTTCCACAACTCTTCCCATACACCTCCTTGGTGTATTTCTCGTCTGCAAGTATGGTTGGACTTGTTCTGGGATTCGAAAGCCTCCATTTCACCATCGATTCTTCGCCGCCAGTTCCAGGAACTCCTTGACTCATTCCATGTCGCAGAAGTCATCTATACCGATGGTTCCCTGGTAGATGGCCATTCTGGGTACGCCTATCTCCATGGTCACCTTTCTGAACAGCGGTCTTTGCCTAATGGGAGTAGTATTTTCACTGCAGAGATGGTCGCTATCTCTAGAGCTCTGGAAAATCTCCGAGCCTGCCCCATCATTCGTCATCTTAGCGATTCCTTGAGTGGCTTGCGAGCACTCGACCAGTGTTTCAACACACTACCTTTGGTGCAGAGTATCCAAGACTGTGTTGCCTCTCTCAATAGGTCTGGTCGCTCAGTGGTCTTTGTTTGGACCTCAGGGCACATGGGCATTCCTGGAAATGAACGTGTAGATCGGTTGGCCAAAAAGGCCACCACCTCACTCCCTCTTGAAATTGGACTCGTGGAAACTGACCTGAGGTGGACACTACACCGGAAGGTGTGAGACGCCTGGAGTTCAGAATAGTCTGCACTGAGTGCAGAAACAAGCTTAGTACGATCAAGCCATCCACAGCCATATGGAAAACTTCACTGAGGCACAATCGTCGAGATTCCGTTGTGCTATGCCGCCTCTGTATTGGGCACACTTGGTTGACTGACGGCTATTTACTTCACCGTGAGCCACCGCCCATGTGTCGCTGTGATGTAGCTTTGACAGTAGTTCATCTCCTGATGGACTGTACCATTTTAGCCCCCTTGCGGCAGTCTTCTAATCTTCCACCTACGCTATCCTTAGTGCTAGGGGACGATGCCTCCACGGCTGAGTCTGTGCAACATTTTATTCGTGCAGCAGGTTATTACCATTCCATTTAATGGAGGGTGCTTTCTCCTGACTTTAATCCGTTTTTAGTGTTTTATGTCTTCTGACTAGCAGATATTAGTGTATGCCACTTGACTGGCTCGTCCATTATTATCCCAGTGACCAGCCAGCCACGGATTTCCATTGTCCAATTTTGGTATGATTGAACGCTCTGTTTTATTTTCTCTCTTTGTGCTGTTGGTGAAAGTTCATCATTGACATGTACTCCTCTTGGGTAATCATTCTATGTCTCCAGGTCCACACAGCCATTGTTTCCCATCCACTGCACATTCTTTGTTAGGAACAGGGGACTGATGACCAAGTAGTTTAGTCCCCTCTAAACAATAACAACAACAACAAGGATTTTTGGTGGCGCCACGGGCGGGTTTCGAGCTGACGGCTGTCTTCTTAGGTATGTGGGAAGTGGAGGGGGCAGGAAGGACAGGGACAGGGACGGGTCAGGTGGGCACGTGGTGAGGAGTGGGGCCCGGCTGGGGTGGGAGTGGCGACTCTGCCACCGCGGCACAGCACTGCTGAATCCTGGTCTGAGAGAGCTTTGGTAAGTCTTCAGAGTAGGGGTGAGGGGGAGCGGAAGGGGGCTGGGGGGGTGCTTAGAGGGGGAGACTCGGTGTGCAGCGGCGGCAGAAGTGGCGGCGGTGGCGGATAAAATAACAGAGGGATGGGAGATTGGGGAAGGGAGGAGGCACTCCACGTTGTGGTCGTGGAGGCCTCGGAGGGAGTGGTGTATACGACGGTGGTGGTGGTAACAGGTGGCGAATCCATCTCTGAAGAAACGATGAAGATGGAAAGAGAAGAAGAAGAAGAAGAAGAAGAAGAAAGCAAGGGAAGAAGACAGTCTCGAAGTCCTGTGTCCTACGGCTTCGAGGGCGGATGCGGCGATCCCGGCCCGCGAGAGGAGGCGGGGATGACCGGTGGTGGCGGCGACGCGACGGTGCTGGTCCCTGGACAGGGAGGCGGCGAGGAAAGCGGCGGCAGCGGTGGGGCCTCAGCGACGACTCCTCCCAAGACAGGGCCACCGGTGCTGGCGGGACTGACTCCTGGGCCGGCTGCTGGCGTCCTCGACGTCGGCGGCAGCTGGCAGCTACTCGGCTGGCGTCGTTTTATTGACCGTAGAAACCACGAAACGACCGGTTACTGTCGTTTCCTGGTTTGCCTAGCTGGTTTACACCCCTAGGCCGGTAATGAGATTAAAGCACATTAAATGATGGCTATACAGCTGTCCATACAGAATACTGCACTCAGAACAAAACAAAATGTGTGTAAATAACTGAAAATCAAGTGTTGTTTATAAAATGTGTAAAATATGCGACTGACTTCAAGATTTTTAACCTTAAATACTGTTGCAGCAACCCACAAAACTTGTAATACGGATTCTTGTCCTTTACCACAGCAGTGACTACTTAGTTAGCAGCAATCTAGGTCATCCAACCGATATTGAAATATTATTATGAAATTAATACCGATAAACTAAATAAAGGAAGTGATTTGATGCTATATTAAAGTAAATAGCAATTTAAAATCAACAGTTGTTGTGATAAAATATGTATCCTGCAGACGCACATTCATCAAGTTAGGCACTTTGCCCACACATGTCACCATCTGCAGCAAACTAAATATCGGAATATTTTAAATTAAATTCTGGTTTTATTTCGGGGACGTTTCACAAAAATGAAGTAGACCCATTACACAAAAGACATTATAGTATAGGATGTATGCAGTAAAAGCGATTTTATGTTTAAAATAAGTAAAATTAACTTAACCAAAAAATCAGAATACTTTACATTAACTTCTGGTGTTTTTGGGGAACTTTCGTGAAAATTAAGTATATCCCTCACTCACATGATATACTAGTATAACATGCACACAGAAAATGCAATATTTATGGTAAAACAAAGTAAAGATGGACCTACCCTAAAATCGGGATATTTTACATTATTTCTGCAGTTTTGTCACAGATATATCGATTGACATCACGAAAATTAAGTAGAACTCTTTCCTAAATAATATACTAGTACAGAATGTATGCAGAAAAAGCAGTCTTCATAGTTAAAAGAAAAAGACAGTAGAACTTAGCTCAAAAATGGGAATAAAAAACACTAATCCTGTAATTTTGTCGCTTAACATCCATAAAGCAAACTTACTCCAGCTATTTCCATTCTCCAGAAGCCCAAAACTAGTTTAAAATGAATGAATAGAACCATTGTAGAATTAACATTCAAAATCCAATAGCCTTCATTTGGAGTGGTGTTGCTATATGACATTTTAACTGATATTTAGATGAGAAATGTATTATGTCGTACATAGAATGAAGTATTCCCTATGCAATGATGTCATGACATAATTTCCGAGTTTAATGACATGATTACATCAAAATACGAAATGTTTTGGCAAAAAATAACGTGATGTTTACACTGTCAATATCGTAAAATCAGTGCACACACCTCTAACTACAGTATTTCCCAGCTACTTACAGCCCTAAAATAGCTAATAAACGCTGAAAATAATGTAAACAGCAATTTATAAACAAAATATCACAAGACTGCGAAACTAACATTTTCGGCCCTATAACTGCAGATGTTGTTGTTGTGGTCTTCAGCCCGGAGACTGGTTTGACGCAGCTCTCCACAATACCCTATTCTGAGCAAACCTCTTCATCTCCACATAAGAGCGGCAACCTACATCTGTCTGAATCTGCTTACTGTATCCATCTCTTGGTCTTCCTCTGCAGTTTTTACCCCACACACTTCCCTCCAACACTAAAGTCACAATTCCTTGATGTCTAAGAATGTGTCCTACCAATCTATCCCTTCTTTTAGTCAAGGTATGCCAGAAATTTCTTTTCTCCCCAATTCTGTTCAGTACCTCCTCATTAGTTACGCGATCCACCCACCTAATCTTCAACATTCTTCTGTAGCACTACATTTCAAAAGCATCAATTCTCTTCCTGTCCGCACTGTTTATCGTCCATGTCTCACTCCCATATAAGGCAACACTCCACACAAATGACTTCAGAAAGGACTTCCTTAGGCTTAAATCAATATTCGATGTTAACAAATTTCTCTTTTTCAAGAACGCTTTTCTACCCATTGCCATTCTGCATTTTATATCCTCTGTACTGCGACCATCATTTGTTATTTTACTGCCCAAGTAACAAAACTCATCTACCTCCTTTATTTCTTCGTTTCCCAATCTAATTCCTTCAGCATCACCTGATTTTCTTACACTGCACTCCATTACCCTAGTTTTGCTCTTGTTAATGTTCATCTTATATGCACCTTTCAGCACATTGTCCATTCCGTTCAATTGCTCTTCCAGGTCTTTTGCTGTACCTGACAGAATTACTATGTCGCCGGCAAAACGCAATGTTTTTAATTCTTCACCCTGAACTTTAATTCCTTCTCCAAATTTCTCCTTGCTTTCTGTATATAATTCGTGTTAATATTTTGCAACAATGGCTTATTAAACTGATGGTTCTGTAGTTTTCACACCTGTCTGCACCTGCTTTCTTTGGAATGGGGATTATAACATTTTTCTTAAAGTCTGAGGGTACTTCGCCTATCTCATACATCTTACACACCAGGTGAAACAATTTTGTCATGGCTGGTTCTCCCAGAGACTTCAGTAGCTCTGAGGGAATATCTACTCCAGGGGCCTTGTTTCTACTTAGGTCTTTCAGTGCTCTGTCAAATTCTTCTCTCAGTACAGTATCTCCTATTTCATCTTCACCTACATCCTCTTCCCTTCCTACAATATTGTCTCGAAGTTCATTTCCTTTGTAGAGCCCCTCTATATACTTTTTCCACCTTTCAGCTTTCCCTTCTTTGCTGAGAACTGGTTTTCCATCAGTGTCCTTGATATTCATAGAGCTGTTTTTCTTATCTCCAAATGTTTCTCTTATCTTCCTGTAGGCTCTATCTATTTTTCCCCTATTTATATATTCTTCTACATACCTGCATTTGCCTTCTAGCCACTCCTGCTTAACCATTTTGCACTTCCTGTCAATCTCATTTCTTAGTCGTCTGTACTCCATTTTGCCTGTTTCATTTACTGCATTTTTATATTTTCTCCTTTCATCGATTAAATTTAGTATCTCCTGTGATATCCAAGAATTTTTTGTAGATCTTGCCTTCCTACCTATTTTGTCCTCTGCTACCTTCACTATTTCATCTCTCAATTTTACCCATTCCTCCTCTACTGTTTTATTTTCCCCTGTTTCTGTCAATTGTTGCCTAAAGCTCCCTCTGAAATTCTTAAGAACCTCAGGTTCCTTCCATTTATCCAGGTCCCATCTCCTTATTTTCCTACCTTTTGGAAGTTTCTTTAGTTTCAGCCTACAGTTCATAACCAACAAGTTATGGTCAGAGTCTATATCTGCCCCTGGGTATGTCTTACACTGTAAAACCTGGTTCCGAAATCTATGTCTTACCATTATAAAATCTATATGGTATCTCCCGGTGTCTCCTGGTCTCTTCCACGTATACAACCTTCTTTTGTGATTCTTGAACCAGGTGTTTGTTATAACTAAATTATGTTCTGTGCAAAATTCTACCAGGCGGCTTCCTCTTTCATTCCTTTTGCCCAGACCATATTCACCTACCATCTTTCCTTCCCTTCCTTGTCCTACTACCGAATTCCAGTCTCCCATAACAATTAAGTTTCCCTCTCCCTTAACTATCTGAATAATTTCCTTTAGCTCCTCATATATTTCTTCTATTTTCTCATCATCGGCAGAGCTAGTTGGCATATAAACCTGTACTACTGTTGTCGGTGTTGGCTTCGTATCTATCTTGACAATGATAATGCGATCACTGTGCTGGTCATAGTAGTTTACCCGCATTCCTATTTTCTTATTCATTATCAATCCTACTCCTGTGATACCCCCAATTGATTTTGTATTTATAATCCTGTACTCACCTGACCAGAAATCCTGTTCATCCTGCCACCGAACTTCACTAATCCCCACTACAACTAACTTCAACCTATCCATTTCCCTTTTTAAATTTTCTAATTTTCCTACCCGATTAAGGGATCTAACATTCCACGCTCCGACCCGTAGAATGCCAGTATTGTCTTTCCTGATGATCACATCGTCCTGAGTAGTCCCCGCCCGGAGATCCGAACGGGGGACTATTTTACCTCCGGAATATTTTAACCGTGAGGATGCCATCATCATATGTTCATACAGTAGAGCTGCATGTCCTCGGGAAAGGTAACGGCTATAGTTTCCCCTTCCTTTCAGCCGTTCTCAGTAGCTGTGTGGCAAAGCCACATTAGCTGATGTTACAAGGCCAGCTCAATCAATCATCCAGACTGTTGCCCCTGTAACTACTGAAAAGGCTGCTGCCCCTCTTCAGGAACCACACGTTTGTCTGGCCTCTCCACAGATACCCCTCCGCTGTGGTTGCACCTACGGTACGGCTATCTGTATCGTTGAGGCACGCAAGCCTCGGCAATGTCTGTGGTTCATTGGAGTGGAACTGCAGATAATCTACTAAAATATAAAATAACGATATATATATATATATATATATATATATATATATATATATATATATATATATATATATATATATATATATGACTTAAGGATGGTAAAAGGGAGACACTAATTGGTAGGAAGGGTGTTATTTATTAATTAAGAAAAGCGACACAACGTATATAGTGTTTTGATGATGAACAGCCAAAGACATTAAGTAACAGAGAGACTCATACTGCAGTACCAAAGACTTTTCTATAATCGATACATCGAAATTATACAACTTTCAATAAAAATGTACTGCATATCACCTCAAGAAAAGAAGTGGTTCTCTGAGGCCAGTTCCTTGCTGATAACAGCTTTAATTCTACAAGCAAGGTGGAAATAATTTGTTGACATGAAAAGTGTCCTATCAGTATTAATAATAGAGTATGTGAAAAAGTCCTATTCTGTTTACTCAGTGATTTCCCATGTTATTGGCAATAATTAAATGTTGAAACACATCTAAATATCGTGTTCCATTTATTTTATCCCCAGTAAATAAATGTTGATGGGATTCAAGCATTTTTTGAGTGTAGCTAGACGCTCCATTAGCACTATGCGAGATACAAGATATTTTTTATAAAAAATATGGGATAATTTTGTTGTGTTTCGTGATTTTAAATGTTTATTTTTGTGTATGAGCCCCCATATGTGATGGCATATGCTGTGATATGTTCACACTTTCATCACTTGTGCAGAATGAATGGGACTTGCTTACAAAACAGTTTAAACAAGCGTTAGCCGCGCCTCGTTGCTCTTGTCGTCTGCTGGTTCCAACAGCATGGCAGCAGCTGCCTACGGTGCTGAGCAAGTTCTACCAACTGTCGGCCAAAGGCAAATCTTTAGCAAAGATGCTTAGTGAAGGTTACCATTCACTCCCCTTGTCCGGTGTGCACATTAAGTTTGCCTACCTGAGTGGGCTAAACCTTTTGGAGAGGTTCCCCCTCCACTTTAGGCAGCTGGAGAGTAGCGACCACGATGGCGGCCAGGAGTCGTTGTCTGGTCTCTGCCGGGGTAAGTTTGCTTTTGGTGTTGGCTCTGTTCTGAGCACGTGGATAAACATTGTTCGGATTCGATTGTAAGTTGGAAATGCTCATTTGCGTCTCTAGTTCTCGCTATAACATCACCGCAGTTCGTAGCGGTGAGATTTTATTTAGTTGTTTTCTGGATTACTAATTTCATTATGATTTTTGCTGCCCTTACTGGTGTTCGTTAACACAATCCTTGCACTCCCTGACTGTAGAGTCCTTACTTCCTACGATTAAATATGTTTAAATGTTTTTATGTTAATTTTATGTAGATTTGATGTTTTCCGGGAACTATTCGATACTTCCGGTGTCTGCCCTTTGTCCATAGGTCATGTGGATAGTATGAGACAAAGCCCTCAATTTACTCCATCACCCTAAGCGCACGAGTTGATAACTATAACCTAGTACCTGTAACGTGGAAATATTCCCCGAATTTTGGTACTTCTAAACTTGTAACTTCCGTACTCGCTGCCCCACGTGTATGGCAAATACCATCTTCTATACCGTAGTCATTCCTATTCGATAGCTCTTCTTCTCCTGAGTAGAATTAATCGTTACACGACATATCTCGCGTATTTATTTTCTTCTAATTTGTAATTTTTCCCTTTTCAACCTTTTTCGGATCCCACCCTGCGAAGTAGGATTCTGTAACCTTGCTTATTAGTTAGCTATCATTCCCCTGGGTAGAACAAATGGTTATACTACCTATCTCGCGTTTTTATTTTTCCCGAAATAGCTTTTTTAAAAAAAAAAAAAAGCTTATGGGACGTAACTGCGGGATCATCAATCCCTAAACTTACAAACTACTTATGAACTACCTTATACTAAAGACGACACAAACACCCACGCCCGAGGGGGCAGTCGAACCCCCGACCGTGGCGTCCGTACAGACTGCGACTGGCGCGCCGCAGACCGCTCGGCCACTGCGGCTGGCTCGACCCAGTAGCATGGCCTACCTTTCTGCAACCTTGCTTATTAGCTACATATCATTCCCTTGGGTACAACGAATGGTTGCACTAGCTATCTCGCGGTTTTACTTGTGCTAAAAGTATATTTTTTAATTTTTTGGATTCTAAAATCCGACCCTGTAGAGTACTGTTTTGACCTGAAACCGATACCATTCAGTAGTTGTATTCCCCCTGTGCAAAACGAGCACAACAATGACTGTTTCTAAGTATTATTTAGCGAATTTTGCTCTTTAATAGATATCTTGAATTTCCCTGGAAACTTATACTTCGCACTGTATCGCACGCCACGTGGTCTTCCATCACGTGCGTTCGTTCCCACTGATAGCTGCCTTTAGCCTCAGCCATAAGTCCATACATTACGGAGCAAAGTTTTTCTTTTATTGGTGCGCGAGTGAGCCTGCTGTTCCGTTCAGCGTCCTGCTGCTGGCGTTGCTGTTTTTTGTGTTCGGTGCTGGTAAGTGCCTGCATGGCTTGGCGCATGTATCTGTGTGAGAATGTGTATCAATTCCTCCCTTCTCCCTCTGAAAAATAATCATTACTAATTACGCTAGTACTACTTGTGTTGGTGGGCAGTATTAGGGCCATATAACGTTATGTAAATGTGTATTCTTTTGTAAGGTGTGTGTTTAATATATTTAAATAGGTCTCCCCCCTTTTATTGTTTATCTGAGCCAAAATTTTCTTAGAGAACTGCACGCTTCTTTCAATGTCACAATAGCATTTGCAAGAAGTTGTCGACTCTTTTTCATTAATGAATTAACATAACCTTTCGAAAAACATGCCTAGTAGATTTTTGTACCACCGTCTTTTTTCCCAGCTTAATTTCAGACCCAGCAATTTGCTAAATAAGTGTCCCTTCAACTCATATATCGTAGTAGTACAGAATGAATGCAGGAAATATGATATTTATATGTCCTCTAAGTATTAATAACACAATGTGTAAAAAATAATCCTATTCAGTTTAATCAATGATTTCCCATGTTAGTGGCATTAGTTAAATGTCACTATAGCGTTTGCAACCATGTAGTGGACACTTTTTGCATCAGTGCATGAACATAACCAGCATAACCAACTATCTTGCATGACGAGAATGCACACTATTGTTCATATCGAACATCAGTGTTATTGTGAAGCTAATACCTAAAAACCGTATATACAGTGCCCTATAGCTACTTCTAGACCTAACTATGCGAACACGAAAAATAAATCGCTGTAATAACAGTTAATTTGTGGAGGATATTACCCAACTTTAACTGGACAGTAACTGCGCTAAACACTCGCTATGTAGTCACAAATAAGGCATTGAATTAAATATTTTACACAGCACTGACGGAGTTAGACCTATTACGACTACTGTCCCAATAGTAGTACAGGTAAAGAATATCGACAATCTGTGTCCTTTATGGACAATGCACAATGTAAACCCCTACAGATTGTAGTATAAACTGTTGGGCGCAGGCATAAGAAAACATTCTTTTATCAGAAACCATGTAAAATCGAAAACGAACGTCCAATATCCTACGAAACCTAACACAAGCCAATAATCACTCGACTTTGATTCCCGGAAACGAATATGGCTATTCCTTATTAACATCCTCCAAGCCCAATATCCACATGACCATACTTCTGAGCTTATTCCCACAGCAAACAGACAATGCAAATTTCGTCTGCTGAGTATTGTCTGTGCGGGGAGAAAAACAGAGTCCCATCATTTGGCACCATACACCTTCTACTGACACACCCAACCATCATGATAAGGTAGATCTAATTTCCTGATGGGCACAGGTCGTGGAGCATTGCTCATTGCTGAGAGGCAATCCAAACGAAGCGTTTGGGTTTTGGCGAATGGTTGTAGTTTTACCTGGCATTGTCTTGACCGGTATGAGCAATCGTACATACAATGCTTCCAGTTTAATGATAAATACTCTGACAGATGAGTTGCCTACACCACCACCCTCATAAACCCAGTGTACTTTGAATCCATATACATATCTAGCACATTATATCATATCTGTGAGGATCCTGACTTCACTGTTACAAGAGCAAATTACCAATGTGGCCTCATATAGGAATGTTATTTCAAGTCGAACTAGCCAGACATGTTATACGGGGGTGAGGCTGTGGTGTAATGTAAATTTCGAACCTCTGTGCTTTATTTGAGGTGGGTAACAGACATGACGGAGACATATAGACATTCTTTTTTTTTTTCTCGTTCTATCTGGGAGTGGAATAGGAAAGGAAATATCTGGTAGTGGTTCAAATGTTTCTAAAGCTTATGAGACTTAACTATGCGGTCATCAGTCCCTAAACTTACAAACTACCTATGAACTAGCTAATACTAAGGACGGCACAAATATCCATGCCTGAGGGGGGGATTCGAACCCCCGACCGTAGTGGCCGTGCAGAACGTGACTGGTGCGCTGCAAACAGCTCGGCCACCGCGGCCGGCCCTGGTAGTGGTACAGTGTACCCTCCGCCACGAACCTTACAGTGGATTGATATATATGTAGATGTACACAGTGTTCTGTCTCTCCATTGTCTGTTGCTATCAGTTTCTAGGAGGTATGTTGAGTGATCGTTTACGTTTGTGTCGTCTTCTATTTGGAAAAAATAATTGAAGACTGGTTCAATTCTGTGGTAAGTACAGTATCTGGCTCTATTATATTACGGGAGCTCTACTAATGGAGGATCTGATGGATGTGTCATTTTCATATATCTACAGTTTGGCTATCTGACATTTTATGTGAGGTATGTCAAATTATATGTGTGGTAGCGAAAACTTAATTGTGTGGTCGCCGGAACTTTACATGTGGTAGCTTAAACTACATGATGGTAGTTGAAACTTTGTGTAAGGTAGCCAAAACTTTATATATGGTAGCAGGAACTATATGTATGATAGGCTAAACTATATGTATGGTAAACCTTATGTGAGATAGTCGACACTTTATATATGCTAGCCGAAACATTACATATAGTAGTTGAAGCTTTATTTGAGATAGCCGAAACTTTATATACGGTAGCCAGAACGTTATGTACGGTGGCTCAAACTATGTGAATGGTAGCCGAAACTTTATGTAAGGTAGTCAAAATTTTATATGTGGTAGATGAAACTTTATATATGGTAGCCAAAACTAAATTTATGGTAACCAAAACTATATATATGGTACTTATTATATTGGTGTGGTGTCTGTTCTTTCGGACATGTCCGAAACAACAGACACCACACAGACAGACACCACACCCCCGGCTCATATTTTCACTTTACGCCATTGTTTCATTTCAATACCTTAATGCAGCCACTGCCAATCCTTCCTTTCCTAATCCTTCTTCCTTACCTTTCTTCATCAATAATTTGCATATATCTATGATAGCCGATACTTTATGTGAGGTAGCCGAAAATTAAGCATGGTAGCGAAAACTTTTGTGAGTGGTAGCCAAAACTCTATTTTTGGTAGCCAAAACTATGTGTGTAGTAGCTGAAACTTTGTGTGTAGTAGCTGAAACTTTGTGTGTAGTAGCTGAAACTTTGTGTGTAGTAGCTGAAACTTTGTGTGTAGTAGCCGAAACTTTGTGTGAGGTAGCCGAAACTTTGTGTGAGGTAGCGAAAACTTTATGTTGATGTTCTAAAGAATGTAATTAGGACTGTGAGCAATGTCTGCTGATAGCATTTCCTTCTTCTACCAATCATCTGAATGCTTATTGATTAAACATTAGAATATAGCACTTCGACAGAGGAATAAATGCAGGACAAATGGAAGCATCTCGGTTGTGTACAGGAGTAGATTGTAGTGGTAAAATATTCTTTGGTAAAGTGGATAGAGCATAATAACAAAGGCGATTATGTGTGTAATGCAGATATATGTTTTTATTAACATAGCTAATCAATTGCGATGCATTCATAAATAATTGTCACTTCGTCTTCTTCATGTTTGCTTGATAGAGTATTTTTGGGTGATTTGACAATGAGGTTCCTACGTAAGAATGTTGGTGGGGGTGGGACGTTGAGAGAGCTGGTGAATGGGGATTCGGAAATGGGGGTTCTCTGAAAGAATGCTGGTTGGGAGAGGGCTTAGCTGAGTGGTCTTAAGGAATTTTCAAACCATTTTTCTGGAAACATCAAGAGTGGAGAGATGGCTCCTTGCAATAGTCATAAGTACCATTTTAACAGTTTGTAACTTTTTCTTATTCTTCTAGCTAGATAGTTACTTACATAATTTAACTATGTATTGTGCATGACATACCATTTCTTTTTCATTACCTCCTGTTTCACTTCATGCGGGGGCCTAACTGGGCGATTCAAAGGAGCTTCAAGTATCACCAGATTTTGAATTGTATTTTATCTATCTAGACGATCTCTATTTTTGTTTATAATGATGGTTATTTTTTTATGTGTAATGATTATTTTCGAACTGTCTTTTGTAGATGGGTATGTGTGGGTGCATACGCCGGGGGAGTTTGATGACGATGATGATGATAAGGAGGAGGAGGAGGAGGAGGAGGAGGAACATCCATGGGATTTTCTGAGTGAGTACATGTTTATGTCTACTAATTCATCCTTTACCAAGCAGTTCCTCCTTTAGAGTTATGCATCTGCACTCTTCTCACCATTTCATTTGATATTGCGAAATCATCCATATATTTTACTTTGAAAGTTGTGAGTGTTAAGTATTTAGAGTGCATCTCTTTACCTCTGAGCTTAGTACCGTCGATCACCTACAGGGTTTCAGTTCAGGTTGCTGTTTAACATTTCTATCTACGAGATAGGAAACTCTTCTAGTCATGTGTTATCTATTACATTTATTGTTTAGTTGTGTATTACTTTCTACATAGATCTAATTCGATACTGTTTATTATTTGTAGTGGACATTCAAGAGGATGCTGCTGTAGGGCGGGCAGTCCAGTTATGCCTCTATGGTATCAATTACCTGAAAATTCGCCATCAAGCAAAGATGAAGAAGACGAAGTGAAAATAATTTATGAGTATATTACAATTCACTAGCAATATTAATAAAATTATAAAAAAAATTACATCTGCATTATACACATAATCGCCTTTGTTATTGTACTGTATCCTATGTACTTATTTTGAAGTTTTTAAATGTAGTATGTTTTCAAAGAAATCAGTTCAGAAGTATGAGTAACTTTTGGGGTTGACTGTGTGAAGTTATACAAAATATTGGTAGATGCGTTCCATTTTGTTTAAAAAAAAATGTTTGTTAAGCTTATGGGACTTAACTACGGGGTCATCAGTTCCTAAACTTACAAACTACTTATGAACTAGCTAATACTAAGGGTGGCACAAATATCCATGCCCGAGGGGGGATTCGAACCCCCGACCGTAGTGGCCGTGCAGACCGTGACTGAAGCGCCTCAGTCTCCTCGGCCACCGCGGCCGGCGTTCCATTTTGTGTAATTGCCTTATGTTGAGGGGTTTATCAGAGAAGTCAAAATTACTATGTACGTGGATGATATGTTGTTAAGGTTGTTAAATTTTACGTGTTATATGCGTATCAGTTAGTTCAAAGTATGTACTGGTTTTTTCTGTATTTTTTTCTGAACCCTATAGCCCTGGAAACTGAAACATCTTACTTAGAAGACTCTAAGTCTCTACAACAATTACCTTGAATGGTCGTGTACTCGTTCTAGCACAATTCTCAAATGGTGGAACTATATGTCTTATGATCTACTGTAAACAATACATAAGGAGTGACAATAAGGTAAAGTGGCCCACCCCACATAAAGCACAGAGCTTCGAAAATTACATTACACCACAGCCTCAACCTCCGTGTAACACATCTGGCTATTTTGAGTTGAAATAACATTGCTATATGAGGGCGTAACTTGGTAACTTGCTCTGGTGACACGGAAGTCAGGATCCTCACAGGTTTCATGATACGATGTGTAAATGGATTCGAAGTACACTGTGTTTATGAGGGTGGTGGAGTAGGAAACTCATCTGTCAGGGGGTATTTATGATACAATGGAATCATCGTATGTTTCATTGCTCATAGTGATCAATACAATGCTAGGTAATGTTCTACAACCATTCGCCAAAACCAAAACCCTTCGTTTCGATTGCCTCTGGGTAAAACGTGATAACCCACTCCGAACCAGTTGTTTCGAATCATGCACTGACCAGTCGCTTTGCTCTTTATGCCACCTCAAGCAGTTACTCAAGAAAGATACGACAAATGGAGAGCAGGTGGGTCACTTTCCCTGCACGCTTTGGCCCACTTTAATTACGGTAGTAACACTAAAAGTGGGCCTTTGCGATTGTCTTTCGACAGCTCAAAAGTTAAATAAAAATAACGGCTTAATCATTCATCTGACACGAAAATTGAAGAACCGAATTTGTAGAAAAGAAAATTCTTTACAACTTGGCTCTCTTATCCTCTTCAGTCCCGAGCACATATTGGAAATGTAAATGAACTAATTTTGTGGTATTTGGTTTATTTTAATGCCAATTAACTATAAATTACAGTCCAAATATTTTTGCAAGCTTACTGATTTTTTATAGTTGGTATCATATACGATACCTTGGGAATTGAGCAGGACAGTTATACACACAACTCTGTAGTTTCATGTTGCTTTATTACAAAAATAAATCGTCACAAACATTACACTTATAGTTCTCATTTGCTGTAGCATTTGATGGTATTTCAAAGTACCAACTTGGCAACAAAACTTTTCGTAATGGTAAGTAAACAGTTCAAAATTTTGAAACAAAGAATAACCATTACAGAATTTCAATTTTATTTATTTATGTATTGCCTTTTCGTTTTACCTCGTGTATCAGCATAGAGTTTGTGGTACAAGTCTTAATTAATTTTATGTTTTGTGGAATTAGTTGAAATAATTCCTGTCAGTAGTGAAGCAAAGGAAGATTTTACACTTCTCACACCGTACAAATGTGAGGCCTTTGCAGCCTTCTGCCCTTCATTTTGACCTGTTCTTCTGAACATGGTTCATCATTTCAGGCAAATGATGCATACTTGCTTGCCTTATCTCCATTGGTGGTAGTGGAACAGGATATCCTGGCCTCTCTCTTTCTTGGGATCAGTCTTCATCGGAGTCTAGTTCTTGCTCCACAGGTTTCATCTGCAAACATGAACGTTTTGGAAATATATTAAGTTTTCAGCAATAATCAAGCTTGAACTGGTAGTATGGTATTGTATGTTTCTTTGCAATACCATTTTGCATTGCAATCATACAGCACCAATTGCAAAATCCATGAAGTTATGAATCACTGTAATAATCCACTTGTGGTCGTGGCTCTCATGGCATATTTCTGCAACATCCTGTATAACAGGTCTACACCCCCTATGGTAGTGTTGTATGCCTTTACCACACATGGCCGAGAAACCTGGAAATATTTTTTTTCTTTTTCCGACCACCGAGTGAAGTTTTCAGTTGGATGGACACCAAATTCAGTAAAAGCCAAATAAACTGCTCTGTTGTCAAACCATTTAATACTTGCTACTTTTACATCATTCCTTACCACCTGATCATGGCTCCTCTTGATTTTCTCATTGTTGCATCTCCCTGAAATACTATAGGTTTGGATATGCGACTTATTATTGTGCCAGTGACAGTAATGTTTCTGTAACTCAGTAACTCGTCAAGGAGGGGTGCAGAAGTAAAGTAGCTGTCAACATAAATTGAGGACTTCTCTGGCAGCGAATCACTAAGTTTCAACACTACTCTGCCTCTGCCTCTACAACTAACTTCTCTGGAGCGGACACTTCTTCAGACTGCATTTCTTTCCCTTTTTTCTTCATACATATAGAAATCAAGATGAATGCCATTAGGTTTGGCCATTACAAAGTTCTTCAACCCTGGGAATCAAGCGGGAAAAAATATAACCTCACTTCCACTGACGTAAACAAAGACGGCATTGAATTCCGAGGTATCGCATATGATATCCGAAAGCTTAAAGCTTTATAATATGTTCTTACATCGATTTACAGTTAGATATTAACTGAGGGATGTTTGTACACTTTCGAAAATATATTTAGGCATGCAAAACCACATTTAATTAGGAAAAAAACATCTCTTTGCCTTTATTTCGTCGAGACATGTTGTGGAGCTGCGGAATCCTGTTTTCAGATGGTGCTGGCACGTGTTAGCATTCAGGAGAAGGATGAACAAATGAGCTGCAGCAAGCATGAAGTCTATAGTACATGATACCACAGACCAGAAAACGTTCAGCTGAGTGAGCACCCAAGAAAAAAATAGAACCTAGAGATATCATATGTTATCTGTGGACTAATATATATATCGCTTAAGAGATATTTGCAAAAATAACGGCGATTTTGGGATGCCTGTCTGTTAGTAACCGTTCAACCGATCAGCACCAAATTTTACAGACATGATTGTAGGCTGCCAGAGACCAGAACCTCCCTCTTTCAAATTTTTCGGACAAAAATACGTTAGTAATGCAAAAAAATCGTTTGTAATGTAATTGTAATTGGAAACGAATCGTTCATCTGACACGAAAATTGAATAATCTAATTTGTAGAGGTGAAAATTCTCTACAACTTCGCTCTCTTACGTTTTTTTCATACCTGGCATAGTTGCACAGATATTTGCAAAAATAACGGCGATTTGACGATATTTGTCTGTCTGTAACGTGTTCCCACTTTTTAGGTCGAACCGTTCAACCGATCGGTACCAAATTTTAAAGACATAATTATTGGCCACCAAAGACCAGAGTCTCCATTTTTCAAATTTTTCGGACAAAAAATACGTTAGTAACACCAAAATGAGCCGTTTGTAATGTAATTTCAATTGAAAATAAACCGTTCATCTGATACGAAAATTGAATAACCGAATTTGTAGAGGAGAAAATTCTCTACAAATTTACTCTCTTACGTTATTTCATATCTCGTATCGTTTGAGAGATATTTGCAAAAATAACGGAGATTCGACACCCCCCATTGAATTAACGAAAACCAGCCGTTCGGAGATGTCCCGTGACATTCGTTTCCCAGAACTCTTTCTTACATACGCCATCCTGCATTGCGTATTTGATGATTTTGTTATTGTAACTTACACCTTGTCATTTCAAGGCACTGGCGCACTTAAGAATTAACAAATACACGTCGTTCTTCTCACGATAAATGATAATATAGTGTCTAAAAATGCCATATTAGCATCAGTTAACAACTGCATTCAATAGGACGAGATTAAAGGTCGCATGTTCTAGTTGTTAGCTTTAGTGTAGTGGGCAGTGGTTCGGAACCCGCCAGTACCGACAATTTTTCTTCTCCTTTTTTTCCTAAAAGGGTTTCGGTCAATCTTATTAATTAAATAGAGGTATGTTCTTCATTGTTTAGAGTTGTGCATATTAAGAATGCTCCCTCTAAAATGCGTGTTTGTTCTATTTGTGAACATGCCGTGAAATACGTAACTACGAATTGAACAACGGTCTTCTGAAGCATATCCACGTAAACTGGGAGGATACTGTAATAATAAACATTCTGAACAAATTTCCGATACAAGTAGTTCCGTATATAAAGGAAGTACTAGATTTCTGTGGCAAGTGTAGTTCCTTAATGAAACGGATGGGAAGTGCATACATTGCAACAATGTTGTTTATTTTTTTTAAACGCTTATTCACTATTTACGGAATATATTGAAAGTTATTAATTAGAATCAATGCATCTACAAAAATGTTTGTCTTTCACGTTGTTGCTATGGACGCTTTTAACTTAGATGTTATTACTGTTGTGTTGTCAACTTTGTTTTAGCACGAGAAAGACGCGGCGATCCTAACTGTTCATACGTTTTGCAATTCAGCAAGTGACTGATGCACTTCTGTCTAGTTGAAACTTTACAGGAATGTCATTCACACGCAAATTGACATACATTTTTCTGGCCTGACGTACAACTTGTGCTACTTGTGTGTCCTTGATATTAAGAGGGGCAATCACTGGTCTGGAAAATACTGCATTTGCTGAATAACTATTGTCTTGTCGCTGTTTGGGCCAGGAGGGCAAATTTCTTTTCTTTTGCTGCAAGCAAACTGTTTGTATGTGACCTTTCTTCCCGCATGCATAGCATTTTGCTGACCGAGACGGACAGTTCTGCCCTTTGTGTTTCTCGCGGCACAAACGGCAGTTACTATTCAGGAATACATCAGTTACTAGTGAGCACTCGGTACTTACTAGTGAGAACTCTGACAGTTACTAGGTAGACACGACGTCTGAACGCGGCTACGAACTTAGCAGTAACTAGGTCACAGCGCAGCTAACATCATACAGACGGCGCCGCAAGAAGCGAGAAGAGAAAAGAAACAGACTATGTTCTTAAGTTGAGTATAATCAGATTAGTCAATAAATATCTTGTAATACTAACTGTATCACTATTTTAGATGTCAAAGGATCCTGCACCAGTCCCTTTCCTAACAACCAGACCGGGACGAGTAAACATAGAAATCGTGACGAGGTCACAACAATTACCTGTCCTGTAGTTCAGATATGTCTTCGTTCTTGTTACTCTGTTCTGCGCTAAAATAAAGAGCAAATATTCTATTTCAAACGGTGATTACGTTTTCTTTTACGGCTGAAATCACAAACGGGATAAGTGCGGTAATACTGAATTCCACATAACTTTAGTACTTAATATATATACAAACGTAGTACTATCAATACGTCATTTACAACAGTCATTGTAACAGTATCTCCCCAGTTTATGCACATGTGATAAAAAGGTTATGTTTACAATTCGTTGCTATGTATTTCATGGCATGTTCTCGAAACAGAACAAATGCGATTTTCAGAGAAAGCGTTGTTACCTTTGAACAACTCGGAATCTTGCAGAATCTAGTTGTTCAGTTAACAAGAGTGTGCGAGAACCTTTTAGGAAGCAGGAGGAAAAATAAAGTGGGCCAAAAAAATTGAAGTGGTGGTTATATTTTCTTCAGTGAGATCGATGCATTGCGGTTGTTTGTTCATATTCGTTCTGGATTGTTCGTTGAGAATTTTACTCAGTTTTTTTTTTTTATTACAGTTGGCGTTGAACCAACACCGTCTGAAGGGAAGGTCTGTGCACTGCCGTGCTACTTCGTCACGCAGAGTAGCTCGCGATCGCGTAGCTCACTGGCTGTCTGATGGGGCACAGCCCACCGCTTCACAGCGGCCAGCCAGTGAGCTACGCGATCGTGACCAACTCTGCGTGACGTGGCACGGGAACGCACAGGCCTTCTCTTCAGATGGTGTTAGTTGAAGCGTCTTTCATTTTCTTTCTTTTCATTGGTTCTTCGGTTTGAACGGGTACTTTGTGGACGTTGGTTTGATTTGTCCTATTTTGATCGTTTCGAATAACTCAGTTTTCTCGTTACAGAGGGCGTCAGCTACCATGCTGCCAGCCCTCTGACCGAGCGCGCTGAGCAACCGCGCCCTAGTAAGTTCCGAACCACCGTCTAACATGTTCGTACAACACAAAATAATTCTTCACCTATTACGCTATGGCGAACAGCCGCGAGAGTATTCCGTGAGTCTCGTACCATCAATGGCAAGTGTTAATTAACAAATATTAGGTTATAATTCATTGTCCTAAAAATGATGTGTTTCTATAATTTTCAGTGCGCCATTGCTTTGAAAGGATATGCTTGAGTAGCCGGCCGCAGTGGCCGAGCGGTCTGCGGTGCGCCAGTTACAGTCTGCACGGCTGCTACGGTCGGGAGTTCGAATCCCCCCTCGGGCATGGATGTTTGAGTCGTCTTTATTATAAGGTAGTTCATAAGTAGTTTGTAAGTTTAGGGACTGATGATCCCACAGTTTAGTCCCGTAAGCTTTACAAACAACTGCGTACGCAAAAGAGATTTTGGGGCGAGGGATGTCACGTGACTGATTTACGAACGCCAAATGTACGCTGTGTTCCTTCCAGGCTATAGTCACTCGTCCGAACGCCAAATGTACGCTACGTTAGTTCTAGGCTATAGTCATTCGTAACCAGTACAGGTAAAGAAAATAAACTTTGAACAACCAAGGTAAGTCAGGTGACAGTATTTTAACGGAAAAATGTAATTAAAATGCGGGAGAGTTATTAAAATGATAGTTCAAAGAGGTAAAAGTTCAAAAAAGAGTTTTTTTTGTCAAAGCTAAACTCAAATATTATATAAATTTAGCTGTTTGTTAAAATACGGTCAGAAAGAATATTACGTGTTGGGTTACAACAATAGTAGAGTCGTAATCATATCACCATAATTTTTTATTATTTAGATTGTTATTTTGGTCCGAAATGTTTGCTAGAACTTATAAAACTACAAATCTAAAGTGAGCAGTGAAACACGTCAGTGTAATTTTTTTGAACTACTTATGCACAGTCGCTGTGCAAATTGGATTGCTTATATTCTCCGATTTTATTCAACCATCCTCACCAATGCTCCACGACTTCCACCCATCAGGAAATTAGATTCACTTCATCATGGTGGCTGGGTGTGTCATTAGAAGGTGATGGAACTCTTTTTTTTTTTCTCTCCACACAGGCAAAACTCAGCAGACAAAATTTGCATTGTCTGTTTGCTGTGGAAATAAGAAGTATGGTCATGCGGATATTGGGCTTGAAGGATGTTAATAAGGAATAGGCATATTCGTTTCAGGAAAGCAACGTCGAGTGATTATTGGCTTGTGTTAGGTCTCGTCTCATTGTGCTGTGCTGTCTTTGACATATCCAAATGCCGCAATACATGCGGGTGTATGTGATTTAGAGTGGAACTTTTACGGTAAATGTAATCAATTCGTTAGTGAATTTGTCCTACATTCATTCACAGACAAAACTATCTCTGCACAGGCTTTTTATTTGAAACTAGCATTGGAGTACTCGCTTTAAGGATATTGTACGATCGTTTACGATTTAACATGGTGTCGGATAAAAGACAATGTTTTCTTATGCCTGCTTCCAACAGTTTTACTACAGCCAGTAGGGGCTTACACTATGCATTGTACATAAGACACAGATTGTTGATTTGTTTTATATGTGATACTAACAATAGTTATCTTAGGTCTTAGTCAGTGCCGTGTAAAATATTTAACTCCAAGCCTTATTTGTGCCTACATCGCTAGTGTTTAGCGTAGTTACTGTCCTGTTAAAGTCACTTGTTGAATTTTGAACATGTATTATGTTCGAGTATAATGACATTTCTGGAGACTATAAATCTGCTCTGTAGGAATCAGATTGGGCTTCGAAAAAGGCGATCATGTGATACCCAGCTCGCGCTATTCGTCCACGAGACTCGGAGGGCCACAGACATGGGTTATCAGGTAGATGCCGTGTTTCTTGACTTCCGCAACGCGTTTGATACAGTGCCCCACAATCGTTTAATGAACAAAGTAAGAGCATATGGTCTATCGGACCAATTGTGTGATTGGATTGAGGAGTTCCTAGTTGACAGAATGCAGCATGTCATTCTCAATGGAAAGAAGTCTTACGAAGTAAGAGTGATGTCAGGTGTGCCACAGGGGAGTGTCGTGGGTCTGTTGCTGTTCACGATATCTACAGGTTGTTACAAAAAGGTACGGCCAAACTTTCGGGAAACATTCCTCACACACAAAGAAAGAAAATATGTTATGTGGCTATGTGACCGGAAACGCTTAATTTCCATGTTAGGGCTCATTTTATTACTTCTCTTCAAATCACATTAATCATGGAATGGAAACACACAGCAACAGAACGTACCAGCATGACTTCAAACACTTTGTTACAGGAAATGTTCAAAATGTCCTCCGTTAGCGAGGATACGTGCATTCACCCTCCGTCGCACGGAATCCCTGATCCCTGATGCGCTGATGCAGCCCTGGAGAATGGCGTATTGTATCACAGCCGTCCACAATACGAGCACGAAGAGTCTCTACATTTGGTACCGGGGTTGCGTAGACAAGAGCTTTCAAATGCCCCCATAAATGAAAGTGAAGAGGGTTGAGGTCAGGAGAGCGTGAAATTGGTCCGCCTCTACCAATCCATCGGTCACCGAACCGGTTGTTGAGAAGCGTACGAACACGTCGACTGAAATGTGCAGGAGCTCCCATTGTGCATGAATCACATGTTGTGTCGTACTTGTAAAGGCACATGTTCTAACAGCACAGGTAGAGTACCCCGTATGAAATGATGATACCGTGCTCCAGTGAGCGTAGGTGGAAGAACATGAGGCCCAATCAAGATATCACGAACAATTCCTGCCCAAACGTTCACAGAAAATCTGTGTTGATGACGTGAATCGAGAAAGTACAGTACATACTAACGAAATAATTGGATATTTTGACAATTGTATGCACGAATTATTTCAATTTACATTTAAAGAGAAATACTAAAATGAGCCGAGGGGACTGAGGCGCTCCAGTCACGGTCTGCAAGGCCACTACGGTCGGGGGTTCGAATCCCCCCTCGGGCATGTATATTTGTGCCGTCCTTAGTATTAGCTAGTTCATAAGTAGCTTGTAAGTTTAGAGACTGATGACCCCGTAGTTAACTCCCATAAGCTATACAAACATTTGAACTAAAATGAGCTCTAACATGGAAATTAAGCGTTTCCGGACACATGTTCACATAACATATTTTCTTTCTTCGTGTGTGAGGTATGTTTCCTGAAAGTTTGGCCGTACCTTTTTGTAACACGTTGTATAAATGACCTTGTGGGTAACATCGGAAGTTCACTGAGGCTTTTTGCGGATGATGCTGTAGTATATAGAGAGGTTGTAACAATGGAAAATTGTATTGAAATGAAGGATGGTGCAGGGAATGGGATGGTGCAGGGAATGACAATTGAATCTCAATGTAGACAAGTGTAATGTGCTACGAATACATAGGAAGAAAGATCCTTTATCATTTAGCTACACTATAGCAGGTCAGCAACTGGAAGCAGTTAATTCCATAAATTATCCGGGAATAGGCATTAGCAGTAATTTAAAAAGGAACGGCCATATAAAATCAATCGTCGGTAAAGCGGATGCCAGACTTAGATTCATTGGAAGAATCCTAAGGAAATGCAGTTCGAAAACAAAGGAAGTAAGATACACTACACTTGTTCGCCCACTGCTTGAAATACTGCTCAAAAAATGTTCAAATGTTTGTAAATCTATCGAACTTAACTGCGTGGTCATTAGTCAGTAGCTTACAAACTACGTAAACTAAGGTAAAGTAACCTAAGGACAACACAAACACCCATGCCCTAGGGGAATTCGAACCCCCGACGGCGAACGGTTCGGCGCTCCAGTAAGCACGGCTAATCCGCCGCGGCTAAGTACTGCTCACGAGTGTGGGATCCGTACCAGGTGGGGTTGATAAAGGAAGTACAGAAGATCCAAGGAGAGCAGCGCGCTTCGTTACAGGATCATTTAGTAATCGTAAAGCGTTACGAAGACGATCGATAAACTCCAGTGGAAAACTCTGCAGGAGAGACGCTCTGTCGTTCGGTACGGGCTTTTGTCGAAGTTTCGAGAACATACCTTTACCGAGGAGTCTAGCAGTATATTTCTCGCTCCATCGTATATCTCGCCAAGAGATCTTGAGGATAAAATCAAAAAGATTAAAGCCCACACAGAGGCATACCGACAATCTTTCTTTCCGCAAACAATACGTGACTGGAATAGGAGGAAGAACCGATAGTGGTACTCAAGGTACCTTCCGCCACACACCGTCTGGTGGCTTGCGGAGTATGGATATAGATGTAAATGAAGATAAGAAAAGAGAGACTAGGGCTCGTACGGATGCATGCAAGCATTCGTTTTGCCCTCGTTTTATGGGAGTGGGCAGGAAAGCAAAAAACTAGTAGTGGTACTGAGTTCCCTCCGCCGGGTACATTTGGGTGGATTTCGGAGTATGTATGTAGATCAAAGGAAATGAACTACGAAACAATATTGAAGGAAGGGAAAAGGAAGCAGATGAAGATGAAACAGGAGGTACTACACTGAGCGAAAAATTTGACAGAGCACTGAAAAACCTGTAGTAGACACCATTCCCTCGGAGCTACTAAAGTCTCTAGGACAGGGAGCCATAATAAAACTATTTTACCCAGTGTCCAAGATGTATGTGGCAGGCGAAATAACATCACACATCAAGAAAACGATAATAATTCCAAGTCGAAAGAAAGCATCTGCAGACAGCTGTAAAATACACAGGACACTCAATTAAAAAATCATTGTTGCTTAATTTTAACACAAATGATTTTCAGAAGAAAAGAAAAGCCGACCTCGTGGAATATCAGTCTGGATTTAACAACCATGTAGGAACACGAGAAGAAAATACTTAACGACTTACCTTAGAAGATAGAGCGAGGAAATGCAAACGTACATTTTTACCAAAGTTACCTTTTTTCATTATGGGGACGTCAATAGTTCAGTTTCAGTAACATATGCATAATCAGGAGCTACAGTGCCACAATTACTGATAGGTAGATGAATTTCTCAGCAGTTGAAATCAGAACATCTTAGTAATTAAGTCGGTAAATACCTTTATTGATTGCTGTTGTTAATCGTCTACTTTCTGTAAGAGTATCTGTGTGTCATTTGGAAGTTACCATACTATTTAACATAAACCTGTAAATTTTAATTCCTAGCTACGACAAGGGAAGAAAGAAATGGAGGGAGGAGGCGATGGATACAGAGGAAGTAGGAGACAGAAGGAAGGGTAGGGGGTTGGTGGGCTGGGGTGGTATGAGGACACGGAGGGTGGGTGGCAGTGATGCATAAAACGATTGCTTTTCTCAGCGGCAACGATCCATAGCCGGTAAACAGTCTGATATGTGTGTTTATGCTGAAAATGGACGATAAAATTTAGTCATTACACTGGCTTTACGATGTATACTAAATTTCCGAGAAAACATTTTTCCAACTTTCCTTTCATTCCACATAGCGACAGGAACACAAATCGGGGTACCTATTGAGTCTATTGATGTGTTTCCTTGGCAAGATAGCGAGCGAAAGAATTTTTTTATTACTATTCCGTTCATTTCACATTAGATTATGCCATATCGATGTGTGGCTTACCAGTTATTTTACTTAGATTTTCTTAATTATTTTTCTTATTCATTCACTCTTCTGTCGGTTCTTGACAGTATATTTTATTCATTTTGAATGAAAAACAACAGAGAATCGGTAATATTCTGCAAATTTATTGTTTTTACAAACCGGTTTTCGGCTGTTAGGATTTCATCAGGTAAACACTACGGTTAATGTTCGAAGATCTTAATTTTATGTGAAAAAAGACTAGTGTTTTAAGGTTAAATCCACCCTGAGGAAAATTACTCCGCAGCAATAGTTGTGTGAAAGTTATTGAACACAATTAAATATTTTAGTCACATATTTTATCAGTGTTCAATAATTGTTACACAACGATTTCAATAGAATAATTTTTCTCAGGGTAGCCTTAAACCTGAAACACTAGTCTTCTTTGGCAGCAACTTAAGATCTTCTAACCTCAAACTTCCAAGCTGTGTTTACCTGATGATGGCGGTAAATCGTTTTGTAAAAACAATAAATTTGCAGGATATTACAAAATGTTCAATTGTTTGTAAATCTAAGGGACTTAACTACTGCTGTTATCAGTCTCTAGGTTTGTAAACTACTTAAAATAAAGTGATGCGAAGGATAAAACACACACCCACGCCCGATGGAGGACGCGAACCTCCGACGGCGAGCAATCGCGCGCTCCGCAGCAAGGCACCTTAGAGCGCTCAGCCACTCCATTGCTGCAGAATATTACAAAGTTATCTTCTGTGTTACATTCAAAATGATTATTTTTTTGTCTACTTGTGCGGCAAATCCTAACAAAAGTAATAGACACGAAAAGGATATATAGAATACATCAGAATTACATTATAGTTACAGTGACAATTATAAAGAAAAATTTTATGGCACTGTATCGTTGTGATTACGTGCGCCACGTCCTATGTTAACAGATATATACTCGAGGAAATATTGAAGCAAGCAGCAAACAGTGACTAAAATGGTTTACGCTACAGTTCTATAGAATCAGAAAACGATATCAACTTCTTTCCAATGCCTTCGACATAATGAATGTTCAAATGTTTGTAGAACTTACGGGACTTAACTACGGGGTCATCAGTCCCTAAACTTATAAACTACTTATGAACTAGCTACAACTAAGGACGGCACAAATATCCATGCCCGAGGGGGCATTCGAACCCCCGACCGTAGTGGACGTGCAGACCGTCACTGAAGCGCCTCAGTCCCCTCGGCCACCGCGGCCGGCTCTTCGAAATAATGATCATTAAAAACAGCCAGGCAAATCAGCATTATATTAAAATGCTAATTGTTACTCTTACGTTTACGAATTGAAAATAGCCATCCATAGTTGTGATATACACGTAGTGCATTATCAAAGGCCATATGAAGAGGAGAAATGTGAGGGGCCTACTGGGACGTGCGGCGGCGGCGGCGTCGTGACGCACAATGCGGCCGCTGTAAGCTGATCGTTGATCCTATTCGGAAAGCGCGAGTAAAAATACAGTTTTCAAATTGGCACCGTGACAGCAGGCGGCGGCGGCAGAGACGAGGCCGTGCCGGCGCCGCCACGCTCTGCCAACTGCCCCAATTACTTCACGCGTCTACACCGACACTCATTTATTACCTTCTCTGTTTCATGCAAACGTGAAAATATGGAAACATCCCGGCAGATTAAAACTGTTTGCCGGATTAGGAATCGACAGAAATCTTTGCCTTTCGCTAGCCGATTCTCTACCGACAAAGCCGTACCGTATTTAAATCTTTTACTTCGCTGTGCGGCTCCGTAGCACACTAGTAGAGTGCCACATTATAAATCCGACGGTCGCGGGTTCGATCCCCACTTTCCACTTTTTCCACCTCTGGCAGTGTCGCTCGTGTGAAAAATACCGTGTAGCACCGTGGTTCGAAACCCACGTGAAACTGTAGGTCCCCCTATAACTGGCTGGGTAAGTCAGTTTGAAGGTCGGAGGAAGGCAACGGCATACGACCTCCAAACAGGACCGTGCCTAGTAAAGCACTGTGATGTTCAAACCAATCTTCGGATTGCTGACTGCTTTACCTTTTACTATGCTGAAACTGATTGGGCCGGTCGCGGTGGCCGAGGGGACTGAGGCGCTCCAGTCACGGTCTGCACGGCCACTACGGTCGGGGGTTCGAATCCCTCCTCGGGCATGGATATTTGTGACGTCCTTAGGATTAGCTAGTTCATAAGTAGTTTGTAAGTTTAGGGACTGATGACCCCGTAGTTAAGTCCCATAGACTCTACAAACATTAGAACATTTTTTTTTTTTTAACTGATTGAATTACGACTCTGTACGAATCTTTATGCAAAATTTAAGATCTACCGAGACATCCTTTTAATTATTATATTAAACGAGGAAGTAATAAAATATAGCCGCGCGGGAGAAGCCGAGCGGTCTGGAGCGCCACGTTGCGGATCGCGCAGTCTCCCGCGTCGGAGGTTCGAATCCTCCCTCGGGCATGGATGTTTGTGTTGTCTTTAGTATAAGGTAGTTTGTAAGTTTACGGAGTGATGAACCCGCAGTTAAGTTCCATAACCTTAACAAACATTTGAACATTTTTTAAATAAAATATAAACAAACATTATGAAATAAATAATCTTGTCAGTCAAATGAAATGCGAACAACCGCCAAAGGAGGGCACAAAAACCAGTCGATGATACAAAACTGGAAAAAAACAGTATTCTGTCTGTGTAGAAAAGTATTATATTCTTGGCGAAATCACATTATGTGAATGTTTTAAAAATATAAATAAGCGTATGATTACTGTAACGCTAGTAGCACCAAACACGAGTTCATATAAGGTGTCTGTTTGATACTAGTTACACATTAGGTGCCACAGGTATAAACAACTTTGTCTTATTCGAGGTTGTAAAACAGAAGCGACGTATTTGTGTCTCGAATACTGTAAATGGTTAGAGATTATTTTACCATGTTTACAGTTATCACTTACAACAAATGTTGTTGCCAGGCCTCAGGATGTATTGTTTGTTATATTTTGTCTATCTCGTCAGTAGTTAGCACAACGAAAGATTTTTAAATGTCTCAACTCTCTTCTAAATGCAACTACTTCATGGCACAGGTAATCTTAAAGGGTAACTTGCGTATGCATTGTTTTCTTTCTTGAAGCTGGGGGGAAACTGATTCTCTTTGGTGACATCACATGAAATCTTTGATAACGACGGAAGAACAACGGAAACACACACACACACACACACACACACACATATATATATATATATATATATATATAAACCCAAAACAATGTATAAACTGAGGGGTATAGCAGGGGTATTGCTATACTTTAAATGCAGCAACAAGGTAAGGCGGTTTCTTGCCCACGTGATTGACATGTCTAACTAAGGTTATAGATAAGTCCAGTTAATCCCCTTCCCGTTAGTGTGCACTAATCCATGAATGCATACTCACCAGCAGCAAAGACCTTCGTTCTGGCACGCTGTGAATACTGTGCCCAGGACTGAATCCTAGGTCTTGTCAACTCTGGACCCATCCCCACCTCCTATTAGCTGGAAATCCAAATTCCTCAGTTGAGTCTCCTATGTGTGCTGAAAGGTATATTTAATTTGCATATCACAATATATTTATGTTCTCTCTTGAGAATATGGAGGACTCCCATGCTAAGAGAAAAATGAATTACACTGCAAAAGGCATAATAATAATAATAATAATGAAACTATATGTTGTGTGAGAACATGTGTTTCAACAATTCTTGCTCAAAAAAAATAAATTATACAGCAGAATAAATAGTATATTAATTTTTGATATGATAATGTATTTATTATTGTATTCATTATTATTTGTGGTGCATCACCTTTGACATTGATCAGTACATGTCGAATTGTCAGTCCGACTATATACGCCTTGTCAATGGACACAGCTGGATACTGGCTTCGTCGCCATCTGTCTAAGCATGGGATAATATCTTTTTTCGCCCTTGAAGCCCTTCCCTTTGTGTTGGCAGCCTTGCTAAGTCAAGCCTTATGAACATTCAGCTCACGTCCACTCATATGCAAAGTGGCACACATTAATCCATATCCTTACAGCAACCAGCAACAAATACCTGACTTCCTGTCCCTCTGAGCTACCAAGGAATACCATGCCACTGACATATCAAGGGCTCGAATCTTGGACCTCCCAATTCTTAATCCTATCCACACCACCTTATTGGCTGGAAATTCAAATAATTAGTTCTCAGCTACACTGCATTAGAGTGGACATAAAAGTGCGGTAATTAATTATAAAAATTCAATTTTACTGTCTGCAATTTCAAAAACTTGCAGAAATTTTCGAAACTTGATCCAAATTTTGAAAATCTGAATATATTTTGAAAATCGGCGGAAAATAGTTGAATTATGTTGCACGTTTTGGTGTATTCTCTTTTAGATTTGTAGGGAATATTGGTAAATCGACAACTATATTTGCATTACTGACTTCCAAAAATTCGCTTATGAAGGGCACGTTCAAACATCTTGCGTGAGGGAGACGAGAGCCAAACACACTGCCACACATACAACTTCAAGCTCCACGCCCTATATATGGAGCAGGAGACCATCACGCTACCTTAATGCTGACAGGAAAAATCGGTCAATGCAAGAATTACATACTGCAATAATAACAATAATGTAACCATATCATAATAAGTATTTATTGCTGCATCTTTTTTATCTGCATCTCACTGAGTGCTCCCAGTAGTGACAAAATGGCGCCTGCCCACTACCGACCTAGTGCTGTCTCACCCTGACCGTAAACTCCACTTCAACACAGGAGAGAGGCTCGATTCATGTAATCCACAGTTTGTGGGTCAACTTGAAACCCTTGGCTGTTTGATTTCTGTCAGCAACATTAAACAGACCTACAAAGTCAAAACATGATTGTCTAAGGGACTTAACTGCTGCAGTTATCAGTCCCTATGCTTATAAAATACTTAACGTATGCTAAGAACAACACACACGCCCATGCCCGAGGAAGTACTCGAACCTCCGACGGGGAGCAACTCCGCAGAAAGGCGCCTTAAAGCGCTCGCCCACTGCACCGCGGCGAAATCTGAACTCTGTTTGGTCTAAACGTAAATGCATAGCCAAAGTCTTCCATCCCTCCAATATCTCTGCTCCTTATCAAAATTTATAATTTTTATATACGTATTGCTCCATTACGTAGCTATTATCTGCGTATCTCCTTCGACTTACCACAAAATCGGCGTTCCGAACGGAACGGAAACAGACCATGATGCTCTTATCGCGGGTATATAGAATATATGAAGACGACAGTATGATTTATGAGACGACTGTAGTAGTCGTGTACCAATTCTGTGACAAAACTATTACAAAAAAGCATAATGATGGACTGCATATGCAACTATAAGATTGTTAAATTGTGATGTAGTAATTAAAGAAACAGGATTTCAGAAATATGGTATGTGAAACGTCAAGTTAGACATTATCAGTGCTCATTCAGAAAATTTAAATACTGAAATCCGCTTTCAATACGGTATCGAATTACAAACCTATACTCTGTACTGATGCAAGGGGTATAGTCGCTGCAACCGAGTAGCATGAACGAGTCTGCAAAACTCACGATGCCGTAGTTCTAAATACACAGCACTTTTACGGAAACATGTACTTGCATTCCTTCGCAACGAATGTCTACGGTCATCTAGACTATGGAAAGAGCAAGGCAGTGCAGATTTATAGCTCGTTTTGCGTCTGTCTTCAATCCCGACGGCAGAAATTATCCAGCTTGTAAATGAATTTCAACGAAAACTTATGCCTCCTATGTAGTATAGAAATGAACAAAGACAGAACTATATTTTCGTACTATATATTGCGAAGCAAACATGAACGAGGAACCACACATTGAATGAAGGCATTCATTATTCTTATATAAAATCGATAGAAGAGATAGATTCTTAACACTAACTCCAGGAGGAAAGAATAAACATGTTCACTGGAGGTGCGTAACCAGCAGTAAAAACTATGCACTATTAACAAAGCACTTGTAGCACTAGAGGACGTTAGTACGTTAGAAATTGTGTAACTTGTGAAAACCTCAAACTTCCACACCATAGTAAGTTCAGCTTTGAAATCATGCAATCAAATCGCTTTAGCTTTGGTGCATAGCCACCGCCTTATATCGACCTGACGCTCAGCCATCAGTTTAGCCCATGCCTCTTAAAAATTAGACCAAACACACTCCGATATGACCTTGGCTTTCTCACGTTTGGATCCTTGTCCTTAATATCTCTGATAAAGAGGTAGATAGCTCCTGTACTTGACCGTTTTGAAATTATAAATAATTGTTTTTAACGACTAGACCTTCTGTTTTGCTTCAATTACCTTCTTGACCGACTAGAAAGGAACATAGTCATTAGCTACATCATTATTAAAATGTTCATAAATTGGTTCGAAATCAGTAATGTTTTCCGATTGCATTTGCATCAGTTTTTCATTCTCCAGGCTGTCAGTGATACTGGCATCTTTAAGTTTCTTGATTAAACTGAAGACAGCGTTTGCAAAGTCTCTTTCTTCTTCGTGTATTTCGCATGATGAAGACGGCAATTCAGTCTGGTGTAAGACCTCGAACACCTCGTCTGTCTCAATTCTCATTGTTCAAGTTAAAAAGGTAAATAGAAAATGTGTACTTACCTCTCACTCCATAGCTCACACACACATACAGTAGAGTCACTCTGCTGGCGCGAGCACGGGTTACCAATTCAAATGTTCAAATGTTTGTATAGCTTATGGGACTTAACTACGGGGTCATCAGTCCCTACATTTACAAACTACTTATCAACTAGCTTATCCTAAGGACGGCACAAATATCCATGCCCGAGGGGGGATTCGAACCCCCGACCGTAGTGACCCTGCAGCCGCGGCCTAAACATCATTATTCTAGGAGCTGGCGTGTGCTAGAGAAATAAGTATCTGCATGTCGCCCCCTGTGTCACTGTCTACCTATTGATTTAGCGCTCCGCACAAAAGCGTGCAACCCGTCTGGTTAATCTGCAGGATTAGGCCGTCATCATATTAAGGAACTGTACCGTCATCGCTACTACATAGGTGCTTATGCCAAATTTCATGGCAGTTGGATAAATGGCTCAAAACAGAAATATAACATTTGGCCTAAACAAATATAACAAAACTGGGGCTGCTTGAGTTCTGTGCATTATCTTGAGCGCAAAAACGAAAAAAAGTTTCGAGTTTCCGATAGATAGCAGAAGTGTCTTCCGTGCAGACAGATTTGTTAGCTGATACGCTGGCCACGAAAGAATCTCGTATGGCTCGTTTCTTACAGTTAAAACTTATAGTTTCGTTTGTTGCTCAAACTTCCTTCTATACATGCACCATAAATGGCTACAGATTGTTGGTTATCGTCTACAACTTTATCCATAATCAGTTTAATCTCTTGATAAAGTAAACGTTATAAACAGGTAAATTACAAATTTGTCAATAGTAGTACGAAAATGTGATAACTCTTGAATTACATTTCTAAACTTCCAGTGCAAAATATATGTCGGCCCAAGTGGGCTGAAAAATACATTGAGCTATAAAAATTTGTAACTGGTTTCAAAAAGTTGCTTATGAAACAGTTTTCCAAAAGGCCTAAGTGCCAAATAGAATACAATGTTTCTCTCATCAAATGCACGGAATCAATAAATTATTCATATTCGTCCTTTTCCTCCTTCGCCTCCTCCTCCTCTTCCTCCTCATCTGACACTGCAATCACTACCGCCACATCAACCTCCTTTACTGCTTCCTCTTGCTCCTCTTCAGCAGCCACCATTACCACTCCACAGCCACCTTATTCTCTTCTTCCTTTTCCTCCTCCTCTTGCTAAGCCATCACCACAGCCACTTTCTACTCCCACTCCACTTCCTCCCTTTCCTTACACCTCCACAGTCAATATTACCACCACAACAACCACCCTCTACTCCTCGTCTTCCCCCTCCTCCTCCTTCTCCTACTCCACTGTCCATATCACCACCACCACAACTGCCTAATATTTCTCCTTTTTTTCTAAATCCTCCTGCTTCTCTGCCACCATCAGCACCCCCAGAACTACATCCTCCTCCCCCACACTGGCATCACCAAACCACAATAACCTTCCATTGATACTCCTAATCTTTCTACTCCTTTTCCTTCAACACCGCCAGCATCAACCCCACAACCACCTCCTTGCCCTCCTACATTCTCCTCCGAATGTGAAAATATATTGTTGACTCCCACTTACATAGGTAGAAATGATCATCAGAATAAAATACGAGAAATCAGAGCTCGAACAGAGAGATTCAGGTGTTCTTTCTTCCCGCGCGCTATTCGAGAATGGAATGGGAGATAAATAGTATAATTGTGATTCGATGAACCCTCTGCCAGGCACTTAAATATGATTTGCAGAATATCCCATGTAGATGTAGATGCACTTTTCCTCCTCCTCCACCACCACCGTCATCACCAAAACGACAGCCATCTCCCATTCCTCATCCTTCACCTCCTCCTCCTTCCTCTTCTCTTCTGTCACCAATATCACCACCACCACCACAACCACCTTTTTTTCATCCTTGTCTTCCTAGTGCTTTTCCTCCGACGCCGCCGTCACGACCACTACAAAACACTTCCTACTCCTCCTTCTGTTCCACCTCCTCCTCCACCACGATTGTCTCTACTACCACAATAACTTTTTAGTCCTCCTCTCTCTCCTCCATCGTTAATCTCACCACCACCACAATCACCTCCTATCTCTACGTTTCCAAAATCTCCTCGTCCCCCGCCAAAATCAGGACCACCACAACGCCCTCCTATTTCTCCTCTTGCTCCTCCCCTCACTGCCACTGTCGCCACCAACTCAACCACCTCCAATTCCATACCTTCCTACTACTCCTCCTCTGCCACTGCTGTCACCATGATCACAACCACTTCCTATTTGTTCTCACCTTCCTTCTCTTTTCACTTACCACCACCTCCTCCTCCTCCTCTCCCTCTGACCACAACATATGTCAGACGGCCCACAACAGCGGTGGTGGTACTGTGCTACCTCAACCTTTCCCAAAACAGACTCCCATGGTGCCACCGCTACATTGTAGCCACACTCTCTATCAGACCATTTTTCAGTTTTATCTGACCATCAGATTGTAATATGTAATGGTAACGTAAACTGCTTTAACGAAGAACTTGACCCCATGTTAGATATGTAAGCACTAACTGTTCAGATAGACGGCAGAAATGCACATTTTAGCTGCCCATGCTGAGCGGGGAGTAACAAACCATCAGCTGTGTCTTTCCACTGCTAGAGAACTATATTCCAACTATTGTATCTGTGTGTGATATAGGGAGCTATAAGTGAACATTTTGTACTTCCGTTTTTGTCGTACATAATGAATCGACACAAATGAGGTGTTAGAGGTTTTACACTAGAAGAATTATCGTCTTCACCATGCAAAGTGCATGAACGAGATAGAGACATTGCAAAAGCTCTCTTCAGTTTAATCGTTTAACTTAAAGATGCCACTATTACGGACATCCTGGAGGATGAAGAATTGGTGCAAATGTCTTTTCAGGACATTCATTACTGATTTCGAATCAATTTATGAGCATTTTACGGATGATTTAACTAATGACTACGTTTCTTTCAAGTTTGTCAAGAAGGTAACTGAAGCAATACAGATAGGCTGGCCGCTGTAAACAATTATGCATAACTTCAGCAGGATCAAGTACATGAACCATCTTTCTCGTTATCAGAAGTATTAAGGACAACAAGGATCCAAAAGTGAGAAACTCAAGGTCATATCGGATTGTATATGGTCTCCTTTTTAAGAGGCAAGTGCTGATCTAATGGCTGTGCATGCTGTTGATACGAGGCGTATCCCAAAATTAATATATTTGGGGAAAAATATAATAAACATATTTATTTGAAACAGAATGTACTGTCACAAAATATCTTAAACCAGTTTTCCACATACTTTCTACCGTTGTTGAGGCACTTACCTAGTCCTATCTCATACAACGATGCCGCCAGTGATGACAACCATTGCTTCTTGTTGAGTTTCTCCCAAGAGGTGAAACCATCAAAGCAGCCAGATACCTCCTGAGTTTGAAAAATCTTCGACGTGCGATACAGAACAAAGTGAGAGGGAAACTCAGCAGAAGAAGTGTTCGGCCACACGCTGCAGGTGGCACACAAACTCGCATTCGTCAGTTTCGATGGGTGCAGTTCGACCACCCGCCGTACAGCCCTTAAGCCAGCCGACAACAAGTGCCACAACCAAGGTGGGAACTACGTGCAAAGTAGTTTTAGGTATGCTTTTTCTTGTGACAATAAATTTTTTTCAGAATATATGTTCACTATATTTTTTCTGAAAATAGTACTTCATTTCAGATTTGCTTCCTATAAGGCGAAGGCCATGCACGAGCTGAGCAACTGTTCTCAAATGTGTAGAATATAATGGCCATCAGTCGCAAATAATTCTTTTTTTATTGCGGCATATCTAGATTTAAATCATTGTGTGACCATTATCAACGCTTAAAATTTAAGTTTAAACATTTAAAAGTTCGGTCCCTCTATGTTGAAGGTTTAGTTCACACACAAGTGTGCAGTTGTGACTCATGTTGAGGGTTCGTTGACACTCAACCTTCAAAATGAAAGGTTAGAACGTTAGGACGTAAATTTTTATTACCAATAATCTAAATCTACTACTATAAAGAAAAAAAAAATCAGTGACTGATCGTTGTTATCTTTATATATTATTAGAGTTACTGAAAATATTAAAGGATGCTTTTCACTACAAATAAGACCACCAGTATGGCTGGAAGTTAAAATGATCAGCAAGGAGCCTGGTCAGTACTTGAGGTGTGCCCTCTGACGCTCATCTGGTCGGCTGCTGGAAGCAAGCAAAGTCAGCACACCGTCTTCCATGACAGGTCCTTCCTCTATACACTCCACTGCAAGAAACTGTCAATGTGATGTTGGCATGTTCCATGGTTGGACTTTCCTGCAAACAGAAATACATTGCATGTTGATGTGTGAGTATGTTGTATTGCAGGCTGTCTGCTCCGTCAGCAGGAGCGCACACTGCCCCAGCTCGGAGCTGCGGAGGTAGGGGATACGCACGCCGGGCATAACAGGCGCAAAAGCCATTCGTACGCTCTTCGCAAAATTTCAACGAACAGGCAGCGTAACTGATGATCTAGTGGGGCATGTTGGCCGCAAGCAAACCGCAGTTACGCCTGAAAATATCGCCACAGTTTCTGGAATTATTCAGCGAAATCCAATGTCATCCGTCCGTAGAATTGCATCTGAGACTGGTTTGAAGCGTTCCAGCACGCAGAAAATACTGAGAAAGAGCCTACACATGTTTCCATTCAAAATTCAAACGCACCAGGCCATACCCGTACGAGCTGTGCAACGAAGGGTTGCCTTTGCTAATCAGATGCTCACAATGATTGACAGTGAAGGATTTGATGTTGGCTGCATCTGGTTTACAGATGAAGCACACTTCCACCTGAATGGATACGTGAATAAGCAGAACTGGCGATTTTTGGGGTTCCGAAAAGCCATATTGGTGTGTAGCGAAACCCCTGTATTCTTCTAAAGTTATGCAGTATGCAGCAGAGGCATTATTGGCCCTTTTTTATTCGAGAAACGTTCACTGGTGCATGTTACATTGCAATTTTGGAACAATTTGTCACCACACAGCAAGCATTAGAGGATCGACCAGGTGCAAAATGGAGCCCGACCACATCGGACCGAACAAGTGTTTCGCTTTCTTGAGGAATACTTCGGGAATCGAGTCCTTGCTTTGGAATATGCCAAATTTAATGGTGCAGGCATGGATTGGCCTCCATATTTGCCGGACTTGACTCCCTGTGACTTTTTTTTGTGGGGTACAGTGAAAGACATGGTCTCCCCGAAGCATCCCGCCACGCTGGACGACCTTGAATCGGCGATCTCTGTGGCATGTGATCCATTTCGGTTGAGACACTACGAAATGTGATGGCGAATTTCATTCTTCGTTTGCGCCAACTCTGTAGTGCCAATAGTGAACATTTTGAAAACATTGTGATGTGATTGTTTGCAAAGAGTGTTTCCATACGATTATTTCACTTATGAATGCTAATATTAGCTGTACAGCGTACAGCGCCATCTGTTAGAAGCATTTGTAACTATTATTTCAAACTGCTGTATAAACTTCTTAAAGCTTTCACAATAAACATACCGTTTACTTCATTCCTCTATCGATCTTTGTTTACGAGATATTTAATTCTGAAATCAGGGAGCCCTTTTCTGGACACCCTGTATATGCCCGATCGCAAATGTACCAGTGCTTTGAACATAAGAAACATATCCTACTTTTATCGAAGACCGATATCCTAGTTATGAAATGCACTGTAAAAGTCATATTGCCATATTTAGTATTAACATGATGGAAACTAGGATGAGGTTCAGCTTGATAAATCATTCATAATCTGGCTTCTTTTGATACCCTAGAAACAACTTCTAAAATAAAAAATGTGAAATGATGCCACCATGAACACGTTGTATTAAATTCCAATCATGACATATCATTTATATTCAGGTTCACAAAGTTTTACATCAATTATAATAACAAAAACATTATTACTGAGGGTGGACCTGGCGTCACGTGCCCCGCATTTCCATGGACAAAAATGGCAGTTTCAGAAACAACTGGCAACTTCTCGTGACGTCACAGCCCAACCGGCTGCATCGCTTGCACATACGCTCACGGCTGAGAATGCTGCCCCGCTAGCAAGTGAGCGCTTCCTAGCTCACGGGCGAGCGCGCAAACTGGAACAGTTTTCTGTATTCGGATCTACACAGGTAAAATTCCATTAAAATTAGACACACCCAGAAACAATAATTTAGTCATTCCAGTTATGCATCGTCTGTAGGAACGACTATTTTCTCTACTGGAAATACTGAGAAAAGGGAGAAAGTTCAATCAAAATGCAATACTGGGATGAAATTACTGGATTACAAATTTCGTCGATCTAGATTAAGGTGTCCACGTGCAACATTTTGCATTAACATAACAGAGGACATAAATTCATTATCATTTTTAAAATGTTGCGTTATGTATCGCATCCAGACTTAGAGATTTGAAAAATCCTAGGTATAATGTTGAAATGTAGTTGCTCTATTCAAAATTTATTATTTATTATGTCAACTGAATGTTGTCCGTCATTTGAGTTCTATTACCTTTTCTGCCAACTTTGCAGATAGCTCTTTAATATGCAAATGAATAAATTGTATTTAAATTAACCATCATCACAAAACAATCAAGTTATCCAAGGGTCGCCACTATTTTCATTATTATTATTAAAAAATAGAAAAAAATATTAAAAATATGAAACTGAGAATTTACTGTGCCTAACTGAAAGTAGTGGCGACCAGTAGTCTAATCTCACTTATTTATTTATTTTGTGAAAGTGCGTGTTTTCATACACTGTTGTTGGTAGCACACAAATCCCCTGACCTACCTAACATAGACAAGAGATAACCCCTCCAAAATATATGAAAAGTGGTTGAAATCAGGTACACGATGTTCATAAATAGTTACTGTATTTAACAAACATTTATGTACCAATTTATCAAAAACACGACATGCGTGAAAAAAGTATCAATTCCTTTAAAAAAAAATCATACAAAAAATAATGACTTGAAATAGCACAAACAAAATTATCTAGTGATCGGAATACTTTTTTACAAATTAAAGGGCAAAATCTTAACACCAAAAGGAAAGGAACAAGTTCGACTGGCTATGGTCATAAATTTGGTGTGTTAACCTATCAACAATGTATTTAAAAAGTCAGTAGAAGGTTAAGTACTGAAACAGACATGCTTGATTAAATATCGACTATGACGACCTCGCAAACTCACACCTACGTACCACCTATCAACCAGCATTCAATAATCTTTTCACTATTTATGCGTTGGCGCTACTTTACCATATACAGTTGAACAGCGTCACCGTTGTCGAAGGGCCGCTGATGGAAGAGCAGGCTGATGAATGCGATTGCGGATGGGAAATTATCTACCCGATCGGCACGGAAATTACTAAAGTATTCGAGCTACGAAAAAATACAGCAATTTTCCAACCCAGTGGTGTATGCTGTTATTCAAGAACAGTAAATTATCCTGATTACGAGTGAGCTTGTTCTAAAATAATACCCACTTCAGAATATTTACAAGTTTCTCAGTATAACTGTGAATGCGAAGAGCAATCACACAGACGCCATCTAACACTGTGCAATGGGCACAAAAATTCTAAGTCCACCGACTCGCAAGGTCCGAAAACTTTGGAGTCCTTGCCCCCACTCCTCGCTGCTACCAAGAGGTCCGAACCGTCCGGTGTCCTCCACGCTTCTCTCCTTTTCTCTCCATCACACCACGCTCCCCTCAAGAAAAAAACTTTCTTTGGCTGCCAGCCTCCACCCACATGTGATGTCAAGCCAGTAATAGAGAGAACCTAATGGTCTCGCCAATCAAATCAATTTGCTATTGTTAGTGCTACTAAGCTGCTCCCACTCGAAAACTTTCCCAGGCCTGAGACTCACATATGCCACAATTCCCAGAAACAGCGTGAAATTTTGTATTTCACGATAGGCATCTCCAGATGGCTAAATTATTTTATTATCGCATGGGCGCCCTCTCCCGTCGTGAGACCCCTCAGCAGCCCACGCCTCGCCAACGTGGCACCAGCAAAAGTCATAAAGTTTTGCGCCAGCTGACCGCGAGTGTCCAGGCAGCGTACACAATGCTGCCGGCCCCACTTTCCCTTCGACTCCCTGGAGCGACTGAGCGAGCCCGGGACAGCTTTCTCTCCCCAACCCCTGGGGCTGGGGCGACATCCTGTCCCATATCTTTATACACCGCTGGCCACGAAACAAGGGCAGCATTCTCTCGCACATTTTTTGCTGGTGGCGGCAAGCGCCTAAAAACAATTACCCAGGTGGCTTATTCCCAATGTACACACAATCATGCAATGATCATTTCTATCTTCTGGCATTATGAATTTGGAGAAATTAGAATACAAAGAACCCAACATCCAATTAAATCGACAGACTAAATGAAATTGGAAAATATGAATATAAATAGTATTACTGCCTCTCATTACCCCCCCTCCCCCACCGATTAAAATTTCGGATGTGGATAGTTTCATACAAGGATTTATGAAGCTATCGCACAGGAGAGATTTTCCTATTCACAATATAGAAGTATACTAGAGTACAGCCAGTCAATATTAATTAAACCTTTATACTAGTACATCCTAAATATGGATTAATATGGACAAAAATCTACATACATACTCATACTCTAGGGCCCCATTCATTGAACCTATTTTTCTGGATTTTTTTTTTTTTTTTTTTTTTTTTTTTTTTTTTTTTTTTTTTGTGGAGAGTTACAAAGGATGGATGTATATTTGGTTATATTGCCTCTGGCTATCCAGGCCCCAAATTACCACAAATTATTACAGTCCTATTCGTTCAAACTCGAATCACTCAGTCTTCTTCGTATGTCTTCTGGACCCTAGAAATTAATTAAACACATTAATACCCAAAGATAGGAAAGTGGAAAAGAAATTAGAGAATCTAAACATACTATTTATGAAGGATAAGATGATAGTAAAAGGTAAAGGTAAAGCAGTCAACAATCCGAAAATTGGTTTGAACACAACAGTGCTTTACTAGGCATGGTCCTGTTTGGAGGTGGTATGCCGTTGCCTTCCTCCGACCTTCTGACTTACCCAGCCAGTTATAGGGGGACCTACAGTCTAACGTGGGTTCCGAACCACGGTGCTACTCGGTATTTTTCACATGAGCAATACTGCCAGAGGTGAAAGACGTGGAAAGTGACAGATAAAAATCCTAGGACCTGGCAGGGATCGAACCCGCGTCCTTTGGATTTGTAGTCTGGCACTCTACCACTGTGCAACCGAGGCGCAAGATGATAGTAAAGACATATATTATACCCTACTGTAATAAATAAAGAATTTCGTAAGAATGCTCTATAAATGAGTATGGTTTCTTTGAAAACAAAATAAAAATCACACTACTAATCAAAAACCAAATTCAAAATGTTGCAGTAAACTAAAATTGAATATGAAAAGTGAAGTTATTATATTCCTAAGACTACGCTATGGTATAAAATGGACAAGTGAAAGAATAAATCTAATAGAATCATAACACTATTGTTAAACATCACAATTAAAAACAGGGCACAAATTTTTCAGTAAACTGAATATGTTGAGAATATGAAGTTCTTATTTTTCTAAAAAAAAAACTTTATTGCTTGTACACTGGATAAGTGCAAGAATAATTCCTATTGATTCATAACTCTACTGATGAACCTAAATAACATACACAAATTCCTAACTATAAATGTTGACAGACAAGAATTATTCTGAGTCCTTGTTAAATTATTCAAAGGTTTATTTAGTGTCCATGTGCGAATGTTCATTGAGTGGTACTGTGTGAAATGTGTTACTGTCTGTGTCGGAGGTCCACTGTGCGCACGGCTGTGCACACCACGGCGTTGGTGTCTCTAGAAGCGACAGTGCAAGGAGTGGGCTGGATAGCCCCAGATCTGCGATCAGGAACAGGAGCGATGCCGTCTCGATGGTCTCTGATGATGCTGAGTGGCACCACAAATCTCAGTCCTAGGCCTTTTTTCTCCTTCTGGATAAAATCCCTCAGAAGAACGCACGCCTATCGTAGGGAACTGAGATCGCAGAGCGCAGCAGTCGCGGGTGAGTTGAGTGGGAGGGGTCGTCCGCTAACAGAAACTCGTGGCCCAGTGGAGAGGCTCCAAGCTGTCTCCGGTGGCAACAAGCAGTCTAGCGCTCTTGTTCGGCTGCGGTGAGCGGTGGTTTGGCCTATGCCACTGCGTCTGAGTGACGGCTGCTTTTGTGCACCCGCCTGTAAGCCGCCCAACTTATCTCGGTGGGTCATCGGCGCGGCCCGCAACAGGTGTGTGTGTTATGGTCTACAGTACGGAGACTGGTTTGATGCAGCTCTCCACCCTACTCTAACCTGAGCAAGCCTTTTCATCTCCTCATAAAAACTGCAACCCACATCCATTTGAATCTGCTTACTAAACGCGTCTCTTGGTCTCCCTCTGCGATTTTTACCCCACACACTTCCCTCCAATGCTAATTTTACGATTCCCCGATGTCTACGAATGTGTCCTACCAAGCGATCCCTTCTTTTAGTCAGGATATGCCAAAAATTCCTTTTCTCACCAATTCTGTTCAGTACCTCTTCATTGGTTATGCGATCTACCCACCTAATCTTCAGCATTCTTCTGTAGCACCACATTTCAAAAGCCTCTATTCTCTTCCTGTCCACACTGCTTATCGTCCATGTTTTACTCCCGTACAAGGCAACACTCCACACAAATGCCTTCAGAAAAGATTTCCTTACACTTAAATTAATATTCGATGTTAGCAAATTTCTCTTTTTCAAAAATGCTTTTCTTCCCATTGCCATTCTGCATTTTATGTCTTCTATACTGCGACCATCGCATGTTATTTTACTACCCAAGTAACAAAACTCATCTACTACCTTCATTGTTTCGTTACCTAATCTAATTCCTTCAGCATCGCCTGATTTTCTAAGACCGCATTCCATTATTTTTGTTTTGCTCTTGTTAATGTTCATTTTATACACAATCTTCAACACACTGTCCATTCCATTCAACTGCTCTTCCAGGTCCTTTGCTTTCTCGGACAGAATTAGAATGTCATCAGCAAAACGCAATGTTTTTATTTCTTCCCCCTGAACTTTAATCCCTGTTCCAAATTTTTCCTTGCTTTCCTTCACCGCCTGCTTGATGTACAAATTGAATAACATCGGAGAAAGGCTACAACCCTGTCTTACTCCCTTCCCAACTGATGCTTCCCTTTCATGCCCTTCGAGTCTAATAACTGCGGTCTGGCTTTTGTACAAGTTGTAAATAACTCTCCTTTCCCTGTATTTTACCGCTGCTGACTTCAGAGTTTGAAAGAGTGTATTCCAGTCAACATTGTCAAATGCTTTCTCCAAATCTACAAAAGCTAAAAATGTAGGTTTGCCTTTCCTTAATCTATCTTCTAAGATAAGACGTAAAGTGAGTATTGCCTCCCGGGTTCCTATGTTCCTCCTGAATCCAAACTGACCTTCCCCGAGGTCAGCTTCTACCAGCTTTTCCATTCTCCTGTAGATAATTCGTGTTAAAATTTTGCAACTTTGACTTATTAAACTGATGGTTCTGTAGTATTCACACCTGTCTGCGCCTGCTTTCTTTGGAATGGGGATTATTACATTTTTCAACAGGTATCTTCTCTCAATGGGCTCCGCCGGCGAGTGTCACGAGTGTGTCGCCCCTGCGGCAGACCTGTAACCAGAAAGCAGACGGAACTTTCCCTCTCATTCTCTCGCCCTCGCACAGCAACTCTGGAATGCGGCGCGCCTTCCTGCACTGCTGCCCACAGCCAGCTGCGCATCTCCATGTCCCATATTCTTACGATATTGCACGCCACCCAATCACTGTTACCTCTGCAACATCTGCACAACACTAAATTTTCTTGGAATTAGACTCAGATCACAGTTAAACTAATACATACACATTTTTTTCATTAGATTAATGACCACTTTTAATCTATCCTATCATATACTAATATTATTGTTATTATTATTATACTTTTTTTTGACAACTACTATAGCTTATATGTGACTAAATTATACAGTTTACTTAACGTATTATGGCATGTTAGTTTATGTCATGTCAGTGAGTCAAGGGATGACAGTCAGGCCTTCTACTGCTACATAGGAAAGATCCAAACTACTACTACAGGAGGAGGTAAGAAAGGCAAAGGATTTTCAAATAAAAGAGATAATTGCATACTATCCTTCAATAGCCTGGCCTCCTGGTCCTTGTCTGCATCCCTTGCAATTATATCTGAAATATACAGGGTAGGTCATCTCTTCTCTCCATCGCCTCCGCCCAGGCCTCGAATCTGTAACTTATATGAATCGCTGTTGCGACTCCAGATCGCATCTTCCTCTATTATTATTTGAACATGCAGGGTCTCTCTGGTAACATTACCAATTTCAATAAGTGTGGTTCCATAATTTCCTCTCTATCGCTCACACGGGACCGACATGCAACAAAACGCAGCCAGCCTAATATCCTAGGTCCAACGCACCATAGCGTGCCCAGAACAAAATCACAATCTTCTACGTCTAAAGCAACCACAGTGGGAGCCGTCCAACAATGCAGGAATAATATAAAACACTAAGTGGCAAATTCCTATACCTCGGCAGAATTAGCACTTCCTAATATCGCAACAATCCCATAGAGTGACCACAAACGGAAAGAATGTCTCCACAATAACCAATACTAAACAACGAGGATTCAGACCCTACATGATGGAATTCAGTAAGTCATCATACTATGCACAATGGCGTATACGACAGCGACAAGCAAATTCAAAATGACCAATCAGACCACGATTTTAATGGTCAGCATGCCATAGGCATTAAAAAAGAAGACAAGATTACGACGACACCGAGAAATCCTTACTACTTAACCACAAACTGAGGACAATAAAGCAACACTGGACAAGGCTATGTAAAAGAATTCTCGTCTAACCACAGGAACCTTTTGCAATACTCTCCTTAATGACCAAACACAGACGAAGCATCGTGACCCATATGACTTAAGAGTAACAATAATTACCTAATAAAATGAAAATCTCTATTATGCAACAAATTAAAATGATACTTATGTGCACTATTCTTATTCTACGGCAAAAGATAACAAATAAAAATAAATTATGATAATTATCATTATCAACTACTTTAATATCTATTTTTACAAATTTCCCTCTATTCCAAAAACGGCTTGAGATGCCATACATGGTGTACCCCTACAGCTTTTCCAGTCTTAATGGTTTCTAGCAGGGCAGCACAGGGATGAACCATTTTTCTTATTCTCAGTGGCCCGTTGCAGACAGAGAAGAACTTATGGCAAAGTTTCTTTTCTTGGTTAGAAAGACGAAAACTTTTTACCAATACTTTCTCCCCAGCCACAAAACTGGCATGCCTGGCAACTTTTTACCAATACTTTCTCCCCAGCCACAAAACTGGCATGCCCGTCCGCAATCTCTTTGTTTTTATTCGCAGTATCCGTGATACGCTGAATGGCCAACTCGATCACCTTATTGTGACGGGAGCGGCGCGTCGGCGGGAAATCCACGATTTCTCTAATCAAATCCTTAGGCTCAATATTTTTGAGTACCGTTATGGGAGCTAGACGGGTCGTATTGTGCGGAATGTTGTTGATCACGTCTTGGAAATCACTAAGGAATACGTCCCAAGCAGCGTGATTCTTATTACAGTATATCCTGCACAGATTCCCAATCTTACGCATTACCGTTTCGGCAGGGTTGCTCCGGGGGTGATATGCTGACGCAAAAGTTGGCTGAATCCGGAGCCGACGTAACGTTTCTTTCCAAGTTTTCGCCCGGAACTGTGGTCCGTTATCGGACATCACTCTTTGGACCCTGCCAACCTGTTTCACAAAATCTTTGCAAAAACCCCGGCAACCCGTACGTGCCGTTGTTCTCCTAAGGGGAGTTAGAGTCACGAATTTCGACACCAGCTCCATCACAACTAGGACGTAGCGGTATCCTCTGCTCGTCCTTGGTAGAGGACCAATTAAATCTGCACAGGCTACCTCTCGAAGGCGTGAAGGGATAATTGGGTGGAGAGGCGCTTGGGTATTCACAGTGCAATGTTTTGCCTTCTGGCAAGGTTTGCATACTGCAAGCACTTTCCTGATTCTCCTTTCCATTTCGATCTTAACTTTAAGTACACTTTCCTGGGAACAAAATTTCCGTACGACAGATGAGTGTTCCAAATTACTTTATTTACCAATTCGTCAGGCACGCACACACACCATGGATCTGCCTCACCACCGGAGGTGTAAAACAAAACTCCTTTATGTAATATTTGCGAATCGCCATCTCGCTCTTGTCTTTAATTCGTTTCTTAATTTTCAATAGGACCGGGTCCTTGTCTTGTTCCTTGCCAATACTGCGTAAATTCGTACAGATGAAGTTTTCGAAAGCCACCTTCTTAATATAGTACAAACTGTAGTGCTCCTGGTCTAGTGGCCGATGGCCCAATTCTTCGAAACCAACAGGTGACCTCGAAGGTACGTCGGCGATTATATTCTCTACGCCAGGAACATGTTCTATGGTGAAATCATATTCCTGCAGTGTCAACACCCATCGAGCAATTCTTTTATTTTTTAATTTCGCAGTCACGATAAATTGTAATGCCTTGTGGTCCGTATACACCCGGGTTTTTCTGCCGTACAGAAAGTATCGAAACTTTTCAAAACCCATACTACCGCTAGGGCCTTCAACTCGGTCACAGAATAGTTACGCTCTGCTTTGTTAAGAATCCTGCTCCCAAATCGTTTTGAAAACAGGATTCCCACCATCTACATATTTCTGAAATATCATAACGCCCAAACCCGTGTATGAGCTGTCTGTTGCCATACATAATTCTTCTAAACAGTTTGGATGAGACAAAATCGGAGCCTCCAGCAATGCTTGCTTCAAACTCTAGAATTCCGCTTCTGCCTTATCGTCCGAATTCCAGATATTCTTCTTTCCGGTGAGAGAACAGAGGCGTGGCGTAGCCAGTTTTTTTTTTTATCAAGATATAACGTTTATAATAATTTATAATACCTAAAAACCCTCTTAATTGTCTCTTATTTACCGGGGTTGGAAATTTAGCTGTGGTTTCCATCTGGGTCTGGTGCAATCCCATCCGCAGAAATAATGTGTCCCAAGTATTTCACTTTAGGGGTCCCTACGCATGACTTTTTTATATTGACTGTTAATCCAAACTGCCGAAACGCTCTAAGTACCTCTCGGAGCATGATGTTATGCTGTTCCCAATTGGGTTCGGCAATAAGGTGGTCGTCAACATACGTTGTAATCCTCTCTTTAATCCAGCTAGGTACTACGGTGTCAAATCCCGTAATAAATGCGGAACAACTCATATTTAGCCCGAATGGTAGTTGTTTAAATCTGTAGCAAGTTCCAAATGCTACAAATGCGGTGTACTGTCTGCATTCTGGATCCAACGCGATCTGCCAGAAACTTGACCTAAGGTCAAGAGTCGAAAAACTCGAGCTCCGTTGAAATTTTGTAATAGTTCGTCAATACGCTCCGGTCTGTCCGTCTCAGGTTCTATAATTGTGTTTATTTTCCTGGAATCTAAGACAAAACGTACTGACTTATCTTGCTTTTCTATCACGACAAGTGGGGAATTATAGGTTGAGGTTGTCCTCTCTATTACCCCTTAATCTTCCATTCTTTTTAACTCCTTCTTGACCGTTTCCCTATGAGTGACAGAAATTGAGTATGGAGCAACAGCAAACTTCTGATGGGGTTTAACTTTAAAGGAACAGACAAAGTCTTTAATAGCCCCTGTCTTTGGAAAGAATACTTCGACGTTTTCGTTTAATACACGACCGAGTTCCTGTCTGCCATACGGTGAAATGTTTGTCTGTTTGGCAAGCATTTCATTTATTATTGCTGTTACCTCCTCGCGTAATATGTCATATTGTCCGCTGCCTGAATTATAGGACATCACGTTGCTTTGCCCCTGATAGTCTGACGAACTCATATGTAGGCAATCAGCTGGTATTTCTGATCTAAGATGCTGGTCGGGAAACCGGATGGTGACACTTCCCTCTTTATTCAATACCAGAACACCCCGTCCGACATCGAGCGTGGCTTTCTGGTCCGATAGAAAATCCATCCCAATAATGAAATCTATCGCTAACATACGCACTATTGTGAGGTTAATGTCCCATTCCTGTCCTTGACAAAGTATTGTCATCCGACTCTGCATCTGAATATCTGTTTGTTTCCAAATTATTGCCCCTTTAACTTTCGCTTTCTTAAGTTTCAAAGTCGGCTGAAAAGCAGATTCAGAAATGGCGGAAATCTGACTGCCACTGTCTATTATAGCAGTCAAATGTACATTACCAATTTGGACTGTAACTTTCGGGTGAACTTCTTCTCGGGAAATCGTCTGTTTTTCCTCCTTTAATATCTCTCTTATATCTTCATATTCTAAAAGATACAGAGTGATGAATTCGAGTGTTTCTGCAGAGACAGGAGGCGCATCTACCGCAGGCACATAGCGTCAAATATTGTCATTTCTGCTGTTGCCATTGTTTGCGGGTGCAGGATTCGGGGGTCTTTTTTCAACAATTTTACACCTCTTTGCATGAATGGACTCGGCGGCCTTTGACTACCCCAGGACCCACCGTTATTATTATGATTATTATTGTTTCTCCATTGAGGATTACCATTGTTTTGATTATGGAAGCCATTCGAATTATTTTGACGCCATCTCGGGTTTTGTTGGGATTGCCCATATTGATTCCCCTGATTTGCATTATTAGACCTGCTCCGATTGCCGTAAACATGCCAATTTCCCTGACCTTGATTGTTATTACCTGGTTGACTACTAAGGTTCTGTTTGTGGGGTTTGTTTCCACCACGTCCCCTATCAGAATTATAATTGTTATTCCTCTCCAAATATTGGGCAGAATTATCCCGCTCTCGGGTTTCTCTACTGCGCCAACCCTGTCTATTTTCAACATATTCGGCTTCTCTTACTGCACTGATAAATTGGTCAAGTGTGCCCTCACATTTGCCAGTCATACTGCGCTGGTAAACAATCAGCAGCCTCGCGAAACAATGTTTAATTAATTCCTGTTGCGTAAACGGGTTGTCAAGGAATCTGTTCTTTTTTACAAGTGATTCAAGAAACTTCTCTGGGTCTTTATACCCCCCGCTCTCCATATCTTTCCCGAATATTATCTCTTCCTTAATCCTTTGTTGCGTACGAGAAAACCAGTATGCTGCAAGAAATATGTTTCTGAATTCTTCATACGATTGGCAACTATTTGCCACCGAACGGATATGTTCAGCCACGCTACCTTGCATGTGCCCACAAATGAATTCAAGTCTATATTGAAATGGCCATGATGTGGGCATCACTTTCTCGAATTGAGACATAAAGGATTTCGGGTGCAGAGAATTATTGCTTTCTTTATAAACTTGAAAGTTTTGTACAGAAAGAAAGTGCTTTAAGTCAAAAGACTCATACGTTCGCTCTTCACTTCGGAATATTTTTCTGTCACGAACTTGTGTGTGGCGCGGATTGAGATCGTTTGATATACACCTCCCGGAATCAGCTGTTTCCTGAAGGCGTGTATCACAGCGTCGGAGTCGACAACAATTGTCTTCCTGCTGAAATTCTGGGCACGGGTGTGACACTGGTTCACTGTGTGGAGTACTTTCCTCCCTCACAAGTGACCTATGTGTTGGAGACTGATTAATTTCTACCGTTTGCGACTCGTGTAACAGTTCGGATCTCTGTTGCAAATTTTGCAAGACACGTTCGTCATTTATTGCTCTGGCAGTTTCAGAGGAATTTGACGAGAGAAGTTTTACTTCTTCCCAAGTGCTTTTAATATGCTGCTCTAACTCGTTCTGTTTCTTAGTGATCTTAATCTGCTCCTCTTTAATAGCTGGGATAACAGATTGGTTATTCTTAATTTCTTCTATCTCTTTTGCGGTATTTGCAAATTTTTTTAGTGTATCGCGGACAATATTCTTTCTTTGTTCTCTCAACGTATCTACTACTTTCTTAACTTCAGCTACCTTGATACATGACTTTGCGGCTACACCTTTTGCTGATTCCGCAATTTTCTTTGCCCTACTCGCCTCATAACGAGCCAGTCTAGCATCCCTTTTTGCTTCTAAAGAAGTCTGTTTCGTTTCCGTTGCAGTTTTGTGTTCTTTAACTACTTCTTCTTTCACCTGTCGTATATCTCCACTAACTTTTTTAAGACGCCCTAGCAGTAGTTCAGTCAGTTGCTGACTATCACGCTCCCTATTTTTTCTAATTCCTGCAAGAATCTCATTATATTGGCATTTTGAATATTGTCATATCTGCCTCCTGGTGTTGACGCTCTAGAAGGACCGGTATTGTGAACCTTGGGCGCGGAGTATGACGCTCCATCGTCACTGTGTGCGTAAATTTTATGAGGATTATGGGTTGAGTGTCGCGATATCTCTTTTTCACCATCACTCTCGCTTGATTCTGTATATGAACCCCTGCGAGATTAAATATCCCTCTTCTCCTTAAACGATTCTCTCGAAACATCGCGACTGTGTCGAGCTGAATGACGTTTTGACGTTTGTGTCTCTACCAAACTCTGCTTTGTCACTCATATTGAAATATTGTACTAAATTACTCTTGTTATGAAGTAACCGAGCCCTGCTCTTTGTTAACATAAATTTTACTCTGAACCACTACCTATAAAATCATTTTCCCTCGCCATACAATGATATCCTTATTTACAAATGACAAAATACATATAAAATTTGCAAAAATATACTAATTTACGATATACAGTTGAACAGCATCACCGATGTCGAAGGGCCGCTGATGGAAGAGCAGGCTGATAAATGCGATCATGGATGGGAAATTATCTACCCGATCAGCACAGCAATTCGAGCTACGAAAAAATACAGCAATATTCCAACCCAGTGGTGTAAGAACAGTAAATTATCATGATTACAAGTGAGCTTGATCTACAACAACACCCACTTCAAAATATTTACAAGTTTCTCAGTATAACTGTGAATGCGAACAGCAATCACACAGACGCCATCTAACACTGCGCAATGGGCACAAAATTTCTAAGTCCACCGACTCGCAAGGTCCGAAAACTTCGGAGTCCTTGCCGCAACTCCTCGCTGCTGCTACCATGAGGTCCAAACCGTCCGGTGTCCTCCACACTACTCCTTTTTCTCTCTCTCCAACACAACGCTCTCCGCAAGAAAATACTTTCTTTGGCCGCCAGACTCAACCCACATGTGACGTCAAGCCAGTAATAGAGAGAACCTAATGGTCTCACCAATCAAATCAATTTGCTATTGTTAGCGCTACTCCCATGAACCACAGACATTGCCGAGGTGGGGTGGCTTGCGTGCCTCAATGATACAGATAGCCGTACCGTAGGTGCAACCACAGCGGAGGGGTATCTGTGGAGAGACCAGACAAACGTGTGGTTCCTGAAGAGGGGCAGCAGCCTTTTCAGTAGTTACAGGGGCAACAGTCTAGATGATTGACTGAGCTGGCCTTGTAACATCAGCTAATGTGGCTTTGCCACACAGCTACTGCGAACGGCTGAAAGCAAGGGGAAACTACAGCCGTTACCTTTCCCGAGGACATGCAGCTCTACTGTATGAACATATGATGATGGCATCCTCTCGGGTAAAATATTCCGGAGGTAAAATAGTCCCCCATACGGATCTCTGGGCGGGGACTACTCAGGAGGATGTGATCATCAGGAAAGACAATACTGGCATTCTATGGGTCGGAGCGTGGAATGTTAGATCCCTTAATCGGGTAGGAAAATTATAAAATTTAAAAAGGGAAATGGATAGGTTGCAGTTAGATATAGTGGGGATTAGTGAAGTTCGGTGGCAGGATGAACAGGATTTCTGGTCAGGCGAGTACAGGATTATAAATACAAAATCAATTGGGGGTATCACAGGAGTAGGATTGATAATGAATAAGAAAATAGGAATGCGGGTAAACTACTATGACCAGCACAGTGATCGCATTATCATTGTCAAGATAGATACGAAGCCAATACCGACAACAGTAGTACAGGTTTATATGCCAACTAGCTCTGCCGATGATGAGGAAATCGAAGAAATATATGAGGAGCTAAAGGAAATTATTCAGACAATTAAGGGAGAGGAAAACTTAATTCTTATGGGAGACTGGAATTCGGTAGTAGGACAAGGAAGGGAAAGGAGGATAGTAGGTGAATATGGTCTGGGCAAAAGGAATGAAAGAGGAAGCCGCCTGGTAGAATTTTGCACAGAACATAATTTAGTTATAACAAACACCTGGTTCAAGAATCACAAAAGAAGGTTGTAGACGTGGAAGAGACCAGGAGACACCGGAAGATACCAGATAGATTATATAATGGTACGACATAGATTTCGAAACCAGGTTCTACAGTGTAAGACATACCCAGGGGCAGATATAGACTCTGACCATAACTTGTTGGTTATGAACTGTAGGCTGAAACTAAAGAAACTACAAAAAGGTAGGAAAATAAGGAGATGGGACCTGGATAGATTGAAGGAACCTGAAGTTCTTAAGAATTTCAGAGGGAGCTTTAGGCAACAATTGACAGAAACAGGAGAAAATAAAACAGTAGAGTAGGAATGGGTAAAATTGAGAGATGAAATAGTGAAGGCAGCAGAGGACAAAATAGGTAGGAAGGAAAGACCTACAAAAAATCCTTGGATATCACAGGAGATACTAAATTTAATCGATGAAAGGAGAAAATATAAAAATTCAGTAAATGAAACAGGCAAAATGGAGTACAGACGGCTAAGAAATGAGATTGACAGGAAGTGCAAAATGGCTAAGCAGGAGTGGCTAGGATGTAGAAGAATGTATAAATAGGGGAAAAATAGATACAGCCTACAGGAAAATAAAAAGAAACATTTGGAGATAAGAAAAACAGCTCTATGAATATCAAGGACACTGGTGGAAAACCAGTTCTCAGCAAAGAAGGGAAAGCTGAAAGGTGGAAAGAGTATATAGAGGGGCTCTACAAAGGAAATGAACTTCGAGACAATATTGTAGGAAGGGAAGAGGATGTAGCTGAAGATGAAATAGGAGGTACTGTTCTGAGAGAAGAATTTAACAGAGCCCTGAAAGACCTAAGTCGAAACAAGGCCCCTGGAGTAGATGATATTCCCTCAGAGCTACTGAAGTCTCTGGGAGAACCAGCCATGACAAAATTGTTTCACCTGGGGTGTAAGATGTATGAGACAGGTGAAATACCCTCAGACTTTAAGAAAAATGTTATAATCCCCATCCCTAAGAAAGCAGGTGCAGACAGGTGTGAAAACTACAGAACCATCAGTTTAATAAGTCATGGTTGCAAAATATTAACGCGAATTATATACAGAAGGATGGAAAAGCTGGTAGAAGCCGACCTCGAGGTAGATCATTTTGGGTTCAGGAGAAATGTAGGAACACGGGAGGCAATACTCACTTTACGGCTTATCCTAGAAGATAGATTAAGAAAAGGCAAACCTACATTTCTAGCTTTTGTAGATTTGGAGAAGCCTTTTGACAATGTTGATTGGAATAAACTCTTTCAAGTTCTGAAGTAAGCAGGAGTAAAATATAGGGAACGTAAGGTTATTTACAACTTGTACAAAAATCAGACAGCGGTTGTCAGAGTTGAAGGGCATGGAAGGGATGCAGTGGTTGGAAAGGGAGTAAGACAGGGTTGTAGTCTCTCACCATTGTTGTTCAATCTGTACATTGAGCAAGCTATAAAGGAAAGCAAGGAGAAATTTGGTGAAGGAATTAAAGTTCAGGGTGAAGAATTAAAAACATTGCGTTTTGCCGGCGACATAGTAATTCTGTCAGATACAGCAAAGGACCTGGAAGAGCAATTGAACGGAATGGACAGTGTGCTGAAAGGTGCATATAAGATGAACATTAACAAGAGCAAAACTAGGGTAATGGAGTGCAGTGTAAGAAAATCAGGTGATGCTGAAGGAATTAGATTGGGAAATGAAGTAATAAAGGAGGTAGATGAGTTTTGTTACTTGGGCAGTAAAATAACAAATGATGGTCGAAGTACAGAGGATATAAAATGCAGAATGGCAATGGGTAGAAAAGCGTTCTTGAAAAAGAGAAATTTGTTAACATCGAATATTGATTTGAACCTAAGGAAGTCCTTTCTGAAGGCATTTGTATGGAGTGTTGCCTTGTATGGGAGTGAGACATGGACGATAAACAGTGCGGACAGGAAGAGTATTGAGGCTTTTGAAATATGGTGTTATAGAAGAATGCTGAAGATTAGGTGGGTGGATCGTGTAACTAATGAGGAGGTACTAAACAGAATTGGGGAGAAAAGGAATTTCTGGCATACCTTGACTAAAAGAAGGGATAGATTGGTAGGACACATTCGTAGACATCAAGGAATTGTGAATTTAGCGTTGGAGGGAAGTGTATGGGGAAAAATCGCAGGGGAAGACCAAGAGATGGATACAGTAAGCAGATTCAGACAGATGTAGGTTGTCGCTCTTATGTGGAGATGAAGAGGCTTGCTCAGGATAGGGTATTGTGGAGAGCTGCATCAAACCAGTCTCCGGACTGAAGACCACAACACAACAGCGCTACTAAGCTGCTCCCACTCGAAAACTTTCCCAGGCCTGAGACTCACATATGCCACAGTTCCCAGAAACAGCGTGAAATTTTGTGCTTCACAATAGGCATCTCCAGACGGCTAAATTATTTTATTATCGCATAGGCACCCTCTCCCGTGGTGAGACTCCTCAGCAACCTAGGCCTCCCCAACGTAGCACCGGCAAAAGTCGTAAAGTTTGGCGCCAGCCAACCACGCGGGTCCAGGCAGCGTACACAATGCTGCTGGCTCCGCTTTCCCATCGACTCCCCGGAGCGACCGAGCGAGCCCTGGAACCCTTGGGGCTGGGGCGACATCCTGTCCCGTATCTTTATACACCGCTGGCCACGAAACAAGGGCAGCATTCTCTCCCACGTTTTTCGCTGGTGGCGGCAAGTGTCTAAAAACAATTACCCAGGTGGCTTATTCTCAATGTACCCAAAATCATGCAATGATCATTTCTATCATCTGGCATTAAGAATTTGGAGAAATTAGAATACAAAGAACCAAACATCCAATTAAATTGACAGACTAAATGAAATTGGAAAATATGAATATAAATAGTATTACTACCTCTCAATGTGATGTATAATTTTGCCCAAAAATGAGTTACTACCAAAAATATTATATACAGGGTGAGTCACTAACTATTCCCACCAAGAATAACTCCGAAAGTATGATAGGATGCCGCGGACGAATAGCCGTGTGCATTAAGGCGCCTTGCTGCGGTGCTCGCAGCTATTTGCCATCGTAGTTTGGAATCCTCGCTTGGGTATGGGTATGACTATTGTTCTTAGAATAAGTCAGCTTAAGTAGTTTGTAAATTTAGGGACCAATGACCACTACATAACTTTACAAACTTTTAATTTTTTTAAAGGTAGGAGATGGATAGTTTGCGGGACAAAAGTTTCATGGGACAACGTGGGCCAGAATATGACGTTGGTTTTTCGTTGCTGGGCGGAGTTGCTTCAACTTTGGTTTTAATGTTATTTTATTGTTTTTTTTAATAGGATGCTACTGTTTGGTACCTTTCTGATAGCGCCTATGGAGACGAATCCAATGATGTGTAATAGCAAAGTCTTTGAAGGTCAACAAAGGTCAAAAGGGTGACATGAACGTCCATTTACAGAAGGTGTTCGAAGTGCTGACCATTGGTATCAATGCAGCACTGCAATCGTCTTATAATGGATTGATTGGTATTCCGTATCACATCGGCACTTATCGAATCATATGCTCTGAGAATTGTCTCTCGCGTATCTTCATGTGTACTTGGAATTTCTTTATAAACAAGAAAAAATCCAGTGGAGTAAAGTCTGGAAAACTATCGTGGTATGTCAAATTTCCTTCGCGTCCAATCCAATCGTTTGGGAATCGTCTCTGCAACTCATTTCTTGCCGTCATCGAAAAATGAGTAGGACACCCATCGTATTGATACCACATACTGTTCCTTGTTCTTAAAGATATTTCTTCCAATAACAGACCTAATGTTTCCTTCGGGAATGTGGTGTACATCCTACCATTAAGATTTCCTTCGATGAAAGACGGGCCTGTAGTACTGTCCTCAAGATCTCACACCATACATTCACCAACCACGCTCTTTGGTGTGCAACTTGCCGGTGCCAACATGGATTTTTAGTTGACCAATAATGCATGTTATGCAAATTAACATTTCCCGCCGCGATGGAGTGGCTGAGCGCTGTAACGCACCTTGCTGTGGAGCCCGCGGTTGCTCGTCGTCTGAGGTTCGGGTCGTCCGTGGGGCGTGGGTGTATGTGTTGGCCTTAGCATAAGTTTACGTAATTTGTAGGCTTAGGGACCGATAACCGCAGCAATTAAGTCCATCAGTCCATTTTAACATGTGAATGTAGCCTCGTCAGTAAGTAAAATCGAATTAATAAACGTGTCATCCGTCTGAATGTGACGTTGAGCCCAACCGGAGAATTCAATACGACGCATACAGTCCGTACCAATTAATTCTTTGGTGGAGATTAATATGGTAAGGGTGATATTTATGGTGATGCAGAACACGAACAACACTATCTGTCTCATACCGATTCCCTTGCGATTTGACGCGACCTAACACAAGGATCTCGAACCACAGTGGCAAGAGTACAAATTTCCGCTTCCTCGTTAATAACTATCCTTTGCCGGAGTACCACTAAATGCATGATAAGGAGATTGCAGCACTGCATTGATACCAATGGTCATCACTTCAAACACCTTCTGTAAATGGACGTTCATGCCACCTTTTTCGCCTTCGTTGACCTTCCAAGACCTTATTGTTCCACATCATTGAATTAGTCTCGATAGCCGCTATTAGAAAGTAAGTTCCAAATTATAGAATCCCATTAAAAAAAAAAAGTTGACCTTGATATTTTTGAAGCAACCCACCTAGCAAAAAAAAAAAAAAAAAAAAAAAAAAAAAAAAAAAAAAAAAAAAAAAAAAAAAGTCATATTCTGGCCCCCGTTATACAGGAAACGTTTGTCCCACAAACCTTTCAGCTCCTATCATACTTTCGGAGTTAATGTTGGTGGCACTAGTTAGTTACTCACCCTGTATAAAAGTGTATGCAAACCAAACAGCAAAAAATATTAAATTAGCCTTATGAAGATTGCAGTAATGAAAGTCTAATGAGACTAAGAAAGCGATTGGGTAGTGAACACAAGGTTTTGTTTGATAGGAGCACTGCAGAGTGTAGTTCGTATGACTCAGAAGCAAGAAGGGCCGCTAACAGGACGTTGGCTAACCTTAGAAAGGAAGCATCACATCCCCTTAACTCGCTGAGTGCTGTGCGCCACATGGGCTAGGCCAGTAATAGCGTTTTTTCAGAAAAAGCCACTTTCAAGACATCAAGAAGCCTGGAATAGTGAACAGACACTGTATCGTGGGTTCCTAAAAACTTCGAATCGAAAGACGTGCTGTTCCCTTTGAAGAAAATAAAAAGACTCACTGACTGTCTGTATGCAAGTGCTATAACAAGATAGAACACAGCTTCTGATTCGCGACGTCTGAAAACGAACCAGGCGACATCTAAGAATTTTATGACCAGGATTAGGTCAGGTCGGTGTCTTCAATACTCCAGTGAGAAGCAATAACAAATATTAGATTGTTACGCGCTGGATAACAGCTAATGAAAATACACTTTGATCCAAAGACACTGATATAGGAATTCGTATGCAAACACCGAGATATGTAAACTCTCAGACTACGGCGTAGCAGTCGAGCTGTCCGCAACGTATAGAGCTTATGGGACTTAACTACGGGGTCATCAGTCCCTAAACTTACAAACTATTTATGAAGTAGCTAACACTAAGGACGGCACAAATATCCATGCCCGAGGGGGATTCGAACCCCCGACCGAAGTAGCCGTGCAGACCGTGACAGGCCGGCCGCGGTGGCCGAGGTGACTGAGGCGCTCCAGTCACGGTCAGCACGGCCACTACGGTCGGGGGTTCGAATCCCCCCTCAGGCATGGATATTTGTGCCGTCCTAGTTTCTACATCTACATCTACATCTACATGGGATACTCTGCAAATCACATTTAAGTGCCTGGCAGAGGGTTCATCGAACCACAATTATACTATTTATCTCCCATTCCATTCTCGAATAGCGCGCGGGAAGAAAGAACACCTGAATCTCTCTGTTCGAGCTCTGATTTCTCTCATTTTATTCTGATGGTCATTTCTACCTATGTAAGTGGGAAGCAACAATATATTTTCGCATTCGGAGGAGAATGTTGGCGATTGGAGTTTCGCAAGTAGCCCACGCCGCAGCGATAAGCGCCGTTGTTGTAATGATTCCCATCCCAGACCCTGGATCATTTCCGTAACGTTGTCTCCCCTGTATCGTGACAATACGAAACGAGCTGCCCTTCTTTGGACTCTTTCGATGTCCTCCGTCAAACCCACCTGATAAGGATCCCACATTGGGCTGCAATACTCCATAAATGGACGGACAAGCGCAGTGTATGCAGTTTCTTTAGTAGTTCTGTTGCATCTTTTAAGGGTTCTGCCAATAAAACGCAGTCTCTGGTTCGCCTTTCCCACGATATTATCTACGTGTTCTTTCCAGTTTAAGTCTGAAGTAATAGTAATTCCTAGGTATTTTGTGGAGTTTACGGCCTTCACATTTGATTGATTTATGTTGTAAACAAAGTTTAACTGATTTCTTTTCGTAGTCATGTGGACGACTTCACACTTCTCATTATTTAGAGTCAATTGCCAATTTTTACACCATACTGATATCTTATTCAGTTCGTTCTGCAGTTGGTTTTGATCTTCAGATGATTTTACTAGACGGTAAATGACGGCGTCATCTGCAAACAACCTAAGAGAGCTACTTAGATTTTCCCCTAAATCGTTTATGTAAATAAGGAATAGCAGAGGACCAATAACACTACCCTGTGGAACGCCCGATATCACCTCTGTTTCAGTCGATGCCTTACCATCGATTACTACTAACTGTGTCCTCTCTGACAAGAAATCCCCTATCCAATCGCAAATTTGGGGCGATATACCATAACCACGCAATTTGATTAAAAGCCGTTTGTGAGGTACGGTGTCAAAAGCTTTCTGGAAATCAAGAAATACGGAATCGATTTTTGAACCTTTGTCGATAGCACCCATCACTTCGTGTGAATAAAGAGCTAGTTGTGTTTCGCATGAACGATATTTAGTAAATCCGTGTTGACCTTGGGTCAATAGATCGTTCTGTTCGAGATAATTCATAATATTTGAATACAGGATATGTTCCAAAACCCTGCTGCAAATTGACGTCAATGAAATAGGCTTGTAGTTTAGTGGGTTACTCCTACTGCCTTTATTGAATATAGGTGTGACCTGTGCAACTTTCCAATCTTTTGGTACAGATCCTTCTATGAGAGAGCGGTTGTATATGACTGTTAAGTAAGGAGCTATCGCTTCAGCATAATCAGATAGAAATCTAATGGGTATACAATCCGGACCAGAAGACTTGTTCTTGTTAAGTGATTTTAGTTGCTGCACTACTCCGATGATATCTACTTCTATGTTACTCATTACGGCATCTGTTCGTAATTCGAAATCTGGAATATTGGTTTCGTCTTCTTTGGTGAATGAGTTTCTAAAAGCTATGTTTAGTAACTCTGCTTTAGTAGCGCTGTCATCGGCAGGATCGCCATTACTATCACGTAGTGAAGGTATTGTTTGTGACTTGCCCCGAGTATATTTAACATATGACCAAAATCTCTTTGGGTTTTCAGTCAAATTACGAGAAAGAGTTTCGTTGTGATAAATATTGTAGGCATCTCGCATTGAAATCCTCGCTAAATTTCGAGCTTCTGAGTACGATCGCAAATCCTGGGGATTTCCTGTTCGTTTAAATTTAGTATGCCTTTTCCTTTGCTTTTGCAACAGTGTCCTGACCTGTTTTGTGTACCAAGGGGAATCGCCTCCTTCTTTTATTAATTTATTAGGTATAAAACTTTCAATTGCTGTCGATACCACATCTTTGAATTTGAGCCACATCTGGTCTACACCTACGTTTAGTGTTAGAAACGAGTGGAAGCTGTCTTTCAAGAAGCAATGTATTTTTTTTTTCTATCTGCTTTCCTGAACAAATATACTTTGCGTTTGTTTTTGTTAACTTTGGGACTTTCGATATTCAATTTCGCTACGACAGCTCTGTGTTCACTAATATCTGTATCCGTTTTGATGCTCGTTATGAGCTCAGGATTATTTGTTGCTAAGAGATCAAGTGTGTTTTCACATCCATTTACAATTCTAGTTGGCTCATGAACTAATTGTTCGAAGTAATTCTCAGAGAATGCGTTGAGTACAATTTCGGACGATGTTTTATGCCTACCTGATGATTTGAAAATATAATTTCGCCAACAGATCGAGGGCAAATTAAAATCACCACCTACTATTATCGTGTGAGTCGGATACGATTTTGTAATTAGACTTAGGTTTTCTTTGAACCTTTCTGCTATTGTATCGTCAGAGTCGGGAGGCCGGTAAAAGGAACCGATTATTAAATTCTTACGATTTTCGGGTACAACCTCTACCCATAATAGCTCGCACGAACTATCAACTTCAACTTCGCTACATGAAATACTACTTTTGACAGCGACAAACACGCCCCCACCTATTTTGTTTAATCTATCCTTTCTGACACCGATAGATCTTTTGAAAATACTTCTTCTGAACTTATTTCCGGCTTGAGCCAACTTTCGCTGCCTATAATGATGTGTGTTTCGGTGCTTTCTATTAACGCTTGCAGTTCTGGAACTTTCCCGACACAGCTAAGACAATTTACAACTGTTATACCGATAGTTTCCGGATCTACATTTCTCCTGTGATCCACCTGAACCCTTTGAGATTGCCCATTTTCTATTTCCCCGAAGCTCTTTATCCTAAAAAACCGCCCAGTCCACGCCACACAGCCCCCGCTACCCGTGTAGCCGCTTCCTGCGTATAGTGGACTCCTGACCTATTCAGCGGAACCCGGAAACCCACCACCCGATGGCGCAAGTCAAGGAATCTGCAGCCTACACGGTCGCAGAACCGTCTGAGCCTCTGATACAGACCCTCCACTGGGCTCTGGACCAGAGATCCACAGTCGGTCCTGTCAACTATGCTTCAGATGGTGAGCTCTGCTTTCATCTTGCAAGCAAGACTGGCAGTCTTTACCACTTCAGTTAGCCGCTCGAAACCTGAGAGGATCTCTTCAGATCCGAAACGACACACATGATTGGTACCGACGTGAGCCACCACCTGCAGTTGGCTGCACCCCGTACCCTTCATGGCATCTGGGAGGACCCTTTCCACATCTGAATGACTCCACACGGTATGCACACGGAGTGCACGTTGGCCTTCTTCCCCTCCTTGGAGCCATCTCTCTAAGGGGCTCCATCACCCGCCTAACGTTGGAGCTCCCAACTACAAGTAAACCCACCCTCTGTGAAAGCCCGGATCTTGCAGGCTGGGTGGTGACAGGGTGAGAGACACCATCCGACTCAGGAACGTCGTCCTGAGCAGACAGCGCCTCAAACCTGTTCGCAAGACGAACCGGGGAGGCCTCACGATCGGTCCCCCGGAATGTCTTGCGCCTCCTGCCACGCACTGGAGCAACCTCCCACGCAACCACGGGTGGGATGTCTGCCTCACTGCTGGTAGTTTCAGGGCATGTCGCTGCCGCAGGCCGATCGGTGGAGACGACGGGAGTCCGTTCGGTCCCCACCGCCGGCCAACAACAACGACGCCCATCGATCGCAGCTTCCAACCGTGCAACCGAGGTTAACACAGCTTGAAGCTGGGAGCGAAGTGTCACCAGCTCAGACTGCATCCGCACACAGCAGTCACAGTCCCTATTTATGATTACAGTGCCAACAAAAACAAAAACTACAGTCGCGAGTTCGTAAGTAGTTCATAAGTAGTTTGTAAGTTTAGGGACTGATGACCCCGTATTTGAGTCCCATAAGCTTAACAAACATTTGAACATTTAGACCGTGACTGGCGCGCCGCAAACTGCTTGGCCACCGCGGTCGGCTCCATAGAAGATAACGGCTTCCTGGCGCAGCGGTTATTGCTTTTACGATGGCAGGTTAGCACGACTTATGTGAATTTGAACGCAATGTTATAGCCGACGCACGACAGATGGGACACCATATTCGAGGTAGCGGTGAGGTGGGGATTTTCCCGTACGACCTTATGAGTGCATCGTGAATCCGGTATAACATCAACTCTCCCACATTGCTGTGGCTGGAAAAGAAATCCTCCAAGGACTTGACCAACGACGACAGAATGGAATCGTTCAATGTGACAGAAGTGCAGCACTTCCACAAATGGTTGCGGATTCCAATGCTGGGCCATAAACAAATATCAGCGTGCGAAACATCATCGATGGGCTTTCGGATTCGAAGGTCGACACGTGTGACCTTGCTGACTGCACGCTATACACCTCGCCTGAGTCCGCCAACGCCGATATTGGACTGCTGATGACTGGAAACGTGTTGCATGCTCCGACAAGTCTCATTTACAGTTCAAAAATGTTGAAATGTTTGTATAGCTTATGGGACTTAACTACAGGGTCATCAGTCCCTAAACTTACAAACTACTTATGTACTAGCTAACACTAAGGTCGGCACAAATATCTATGTCCGAGGGGGGATTCGAACCCCCGACCGTAGTGGCCGTGCAGACCGTGACTGGAGCGCCTCAGTCCCCTCGGCCACCGCGGCTTGCCCCAGTTGTATACGCTGGCTGGACGGGTACGGCCATGGAGAGAACCTCATGGAACCATGGACCCTGCATGTTAGCAGGAGACTGTTCAACCTGGTGTGGGCTCTGTAATGGTGTGGTGCGTGTGCGGCTGGAGTGATATGGGAGCCCTGATACGCCTGAATACGACTCTGACAGCTGACGCACACACTTTCGCGCTTACGTTTAGTAATGATGTGTACTGCTCTCGTTTTGATCTTCGCTATCTCCTCCATCAAACCCTACCTGCTTATGATGCCATAATAATGAGCAGTTATCACTTTTTGGCCGAATGACTGTGATGTAGGATACATCCTTTTTTATGTATCTTATTTCGAACTCCCAGATAAAGACGGTACACCATGCAGTATACTAAATCTTGTAAGGTGCCACCATTGCGTGCATGGTGACACAGACGCGACCGCAATGCATAAACTGACGTACTAAGTCTTGGACGCTACATTGTGGTATATTATATGTTTTTTCTGCCATGTTCAACACAAATGATCAGTGAAATGCGTGATCCCTCAGACTGTAAGATGTATCGTAGACCTAACGTGACTTGAGCCATTTATAGTATTCATATGGCCAAGTACGCTTGATCGCGATATATCTAATTAATTAAATATGCAAATGATATGAGAAATAATCAACTATATATTTATAGATCTGGTATATTTCGGTCGCCACTACGTTTTACAAAACAGAAAATATATTCCTGACCTAACTGAACAGTGGCGTACCAGAGCAAGGCCAAGAAATAATAATAGTAATAAAATTCTAACATGACTCAATTTATGAAAAGATAATCAGATCATGCCAATAGAAACAAACTATTTTTCCTCCAAAATGGTGACTTTGTTTAGAAAAAAAAAGGTTATACAAAATTGGTAAAAATGACATATATTGGCAAATATCTACAACCTAACCAAAAACAATTGTATGTTTATGTATATATAAAGAACAGTCTAGAGTGCAAAAAATTTTATATTTTTCGACTAGTTTCGGGCTTATTTTAGACCATCTTCAGGAAATTAAGCTCCATTGATGTTGTGGAGCTTAATTTGTGAAAATGGTCTAAAATAAGCCCGAAACTAGTCGAAAAATATAAAGTTTTTTGCACTCTACACTGTTCTTTATATATAAATTTAAATAAGAGCGCTGTTTCCCATAAGTGAAACAAAAATGTTTCCAAAAATATACAATTGTATGTGACTAGGTGCCACACTCTGATTGCAAAAAAATTAATAAAAAGAGTTCTCCAAATACTTCTAAAAATGAAATATACACTCATACAAATAAAATTGGAAATTAATTCAAATATATCGTTTAGGATTCTATCTCATCCCACTCCGAGTGAAAAGAAAGAAGGTAGCTACAGCAGATGATCCCATTAGAAAGGAAGAGCTGAATCCTAACCAGGACTGGAGCAGCGCAAGCAAATACTATATCTAACACTGGGTGACGGTCGTGCAGCAGCGGCGTCGATGTCAGAAGTCTGGTGCAGCAGCTGTGGATTCTATCTGCGAAAATACTATAATAATAAAGCAACAACAAATTGCCGAAATGTGGTCGCACCCAGCTAAACAACACTCTGAAAACACAGATACACGCAAATTACAACTGCGGTGTCCAACTTGAAAACGATACAATGCGGCCGGCCACGATGGCCGAGGGGACTAAGACGCTTAACAAACATTTGAACATTTCTTTTTATACAATGCGCTCAAACGCAGAGGCTACCGTTCTCGGCGGTGGAGCCTCACAGAGTCCCCCACCAAAAACTCCACAGCCCAGACCCACCCGAGCACGCGGCCACGCCTTTCTTGTCCAAGAGCCAATCTAATCGACCCGCTTCCAATCAGAATGCACGGCCGGGAGTTGGATACAACAAAAATGAGAAAAAGTAGCAACGACAGCCAATCGCGGAGTTTGCCGCCAACGGCTCTTTAACCTCCTCCCAACACACACAGCTTTCTCACGCCAAGTCTCGTATGCCTGTGCAGTACTAGGAATTTCTTTGCGAACTATCACTTGTCAACAACTTGGCGCCTGCTTTTACTACAGCTGGCGACACTGTCCTGCTGTGTAAGACAGATTTCACTTCGCAGAGAGGTGATGTTGAAGCGTCCTGCCATTTGTTAAATAGTGAACTATGCTACCTGCTACTGACAGTTTAGGGATGGAAAGAAAGCAGAGCGTCCAGCAACCATCAAACGTTTTTTCCTCTCCTGCCTGCACAGCCAAAGAAACACCATGGCACCATACAGGCACCGGTCGCCCTAAACAGCTAACGCAATGTGCGAGCTCACACCAGAAACCGCAGGCAACCGGCAGTCAGTCGTGTCGCCGTGCGAAACCGGCCAGCCCACCCCAATATAGTATAGGGACCCCTCGGGTGGCCAGATTTCTCCGAAACCCTGAAAGGAGCTGCCACCACACTGTGATCTAGCCGACTGCCCAAGAGCCTTGACGCACGCTGCTCTACAACGCCGACTCGACAGTAAGGAAAGAATTTGAAATCAGAAGCACTACCTAATAAAGAATTACTAAATAAACGAATACATCTGAATCCTAATGCAATTCTCCCTACCCATATCAGAATATAGAAGTCAGGAAACATGTAAAAATAAGTTAATTTCACGCAACGAAAATCAAAATTAAGCAATTAAAATAATAGACACATGAAGCGAGAAATAAGAAAATTGAAAGACAAAAATGACCACCACCTTTCAAGACTTCTAAACATACTAACTTGATGGTGTGTATTTAGTAAGAGCAACTGCACGAAAAGGGCTATACTGTTAACGTATCACTAGCTACAATACCCATAGTAATCACAGCGTACACGAAACACCATTGGCTAAGAAGAATAGTGGGCGAAATCAAAAGTTACTGGCCGGCCGCGGTGGCCGAGGAGACTAAGGCGCTCCAGTCACGGTCTTCACGGCCACTACGGTCGGGGGTTCGAATCCCCCCTCGGGCATGGGTATTTGTGCCGTCCTAGTTTGTAAGTAGTTCATAAGTAGTTTGTAAGTTTAGGGACTGATGACCCCGTAGTTAAGTCCCATAGACTTTACAAACATTTCAACAAAAGTTACTGACAACGACCGACGAGTATTAACAACGGTTGTGCCCAGACAACGTAAAACTACCACTGCAAAAGTGACTGAAAAACTAGACATTCACTTGAGTAATGCCGTTTCCATACACATAAATGGAAGGGCTGCAGTTGCAAACCCTTAATAACGGGAGACAACGCAAAGCTGCGAAGGAAGCGGTGCCACCATCATAACACATCGACACTTGATGACCGGGAGCATGTGGTATGGTCTGATCACTCATAGGTTACATTGATTCTTACAAACAACCAGGTTTATTTATGCAAACCCAAAAACAACTTTGCGATACGTCATGCCTACTTCCTAAAGTGAAACATGGGGGACGTATCCGCATCTCACACTGCCACGGTGGAGTGGCCGAGCGTTCTAAGGCACCTTGCTCTGGAGCGCGTGACTGCTCGCCGTCGGAGATCCGACTCCTCCCTCGGGCATGTGTGCCTGTGTGTTGTCCTTGTTTACGTTAGTTTAAGTAGTTTGTAAGTCTATGGACTGATGGCCATAGCAGTTTGGTCCACTAGGTTCACAAACATTGGAACATCTGAAACTTCCTGGCAGATTAAAATTGTGTGCCGGAACCGGGACTCGAACCTGGGACCTTTGCCTTTCGCGGGCAAGCGCACTACCGACTGGGCTATACCGACACGACTCACGATGCCGCCTCACAACTTTACTTCCACCAGTACCTCGCCTCCTACTTTCCAAACTTCACAGAAGCTCTCCTGCAAACACGCAAGACTAGCACTCCTGGAAGTTTGGAAAGTAGGAGGCGAGGTACTGGTGGAAGTAAAATTGTGAGGCGGCATCGTGAGTCGTGTCGGGATAGCACAGTCGGTAGTGCGCTTGCCCGCGAAAGGCAAAGGTCCCAGGTTCGAGTCCCGGTTCCAGCACACAATTTTAATCTGCCAGGAAGTTTCATATCAGCGCACACTCCGCTGCAGAGTGAAGTTTCATATTGGAACATCTGATTACTGGTCGGATAACTAAGTATGCCGCGCCGGAGTAGCCGAGCGGTCTGGAACGAAACGTTACGGATCGCACGCCTCCCGCATCGGAGGTTCGAATCCTCCGTCGGGATGGATGTGTGTGTTGTCCTTAAGTTAGTTTAACTTAGTTTAAGTAGTTTGTAAGACTAGGGACTGATGACCAACGTAGTTTGGTTCCATAGGATTACAAACATTTGAACATTTTGATAACTAAGTATGAGTATCTCACTATCTTCGACAACAAACTACTAACCATTGCCGACAAATACTACCATATTCCAAAATGATATATATATATATATATATATATATATATATATATATATATGTGTGTGTGTGTGTGTGTGTGTGTGTGTGTGAATGCGTGTGTGTGCGTGCGTGCTTATCATTTTGGAATATGGTAGTATTTGTCAGCAATGGTTAGCAGTTTGTTGTCGAAGATGGTGAGATACTCATACTTAATTATCAAAATGTTCAATATATATATATATATATATATATATATATATATATATATATATATATATATAGACAAAAAAGTTCACGCGTGCTTTGAACAGCCTCAAAAAATTATCAGACATCTCCCCTGGACAGCACAATTGTGATGTCTGAACACAACTGTTATGTGGAGTTTTAGAGCGAAGAGCGAGGACCAGATTTACAGCACCAACACTGCTGAAGTAATTGGCGCATATTTTGACACAACAATGGATGACATTCTGTTGAAAACTATAAAGACACTATTCATCATTTTGGATGTGCAGGTCTTGCGATTTCCGTGTTTGCAGTAAAAATAATGGACATGGGTTCCGCATAATATGCCAAACATTTTTTTCCTTACTACCCAAACATGTTTGGGCACCTCTTTACAGCTGCAAATAAATAGAAAAATCCGCATACGATGTCACAGTGGTGCCGAAACATGTTTTGGTAACAAGGAAAAACTGTCTTGCATAACATATGGACCTTATACCCAATATTTTTATTTAAAAAAAAATCCGACCCTTTTACTCGAACAATTGGAGCTGTTCAAAAATCCAATGGAGGGCCTGCTCCTTATTAAAAATATGTTAGGTGTTCATACTATTTTGTCCACTCTCTGTATATTATGGAAGTGACGGCTTCCAGTAATCTTTCTCCAGTTGTTTGATAGTCTTATATGTATCGGAAGTACGTTAGCTTTGTGTATGTTGAGATCCCGTAAACTTTCCCTGCAGAACATTATGCATTTCTCTAGAGTTTTACAGCGTTGCGAATTCTCGATATACTATACTGAGCGTGGACTTTCCTTGAATGCCTCTAAAACTGTCTCGGTTTAGCCGGCTGACAGTTAAAAACATGGTTTTTCATAAACCTGCTATTTGCTTCCTTGGTAACCTCACAGTCAAACTCAATTTCGTCCTCAATTGGGACAGTATTTTCTCGATATCAATAAACACATACCTCCTATGGTTGCAAAACCTGTATTTCCGAAATACATTCCGTGCGTCGCAAAATATTTCTGAGCTTCCTATCACGAAATTCATCTAGGCTTCGATCCCAACTAATTTTTTGAAATGCAGTGGAGTCAGAAACGTTGTTACGAATACTCTGAAGTTTTACGCTAATATTTTTACAGTCGAAGTGTCTTTCCTCTGAACGTGGCTTGATTTCAGTACGTCTATGACGAGTGGCGAAGACCCGAAACTACAACCTAGTCTATATATACAGGGTGTACATAAAGTCCAGGAATACTTTCAATTATTTAGTACACAAGAATCAAACGTTGTAAAGATATCATACATATGTCATTTTGAAGAGAAACCCTGAAAGGTTTTTTTCCGTATATACAGCCACAGCGTAGTTTAGTAATTTGCCAATAGTCAACACTAGTCGCAAACCTGGCGATTTCAGCTTTTTGTGTGTTGCAGCTGTTCAACGCTCGTTTAGAACCAAGTGCGGAACGAAGATACAACGAGGAAGGCCATTTACCTCTGGCACAACTAATTCGTTACGACGGATTACTTGCGCCCGTCAAAGAGAAGCAGAGGTCCCAGTGTGAGTGACGTGAATGTTGAGCGCGTACCAGAGACATTCATGAGGAGTCCAAAGAAAGTGGTGCTTCATGCATCCCGTTAACCCAAAATGGCTCCAATGACAGTGAGAAATGCCCTGCGACAGAAGCTGTCTATGAAACCAATTTAATTGGAGCTAGTGCAGAAGCTCAATGACGACGGCAAAGACAAGCGTTTTGAGTTTTGTTCGCAGTTGCAACAATTGAATGAGGTTGGGGATGTCGTTGTTGATCGCTTAATTATTGGGGACAAAGCCACTTTCCAAGTAATGGGAAAGTGAACAGGTGTAATCGTCGAATCTGGGGTACAAAGCTTTCCACACGAATGCATTGAGTGTGATTCCCCAAAGATAAAAGTTTTTTTTTTGTGCATTATCACTGGATATTCCTACTTGGACATGTTGCAACCTCTTGAGTCCATTTCCCGGTACACAACTGTGTCACGAGTGTTGCTGAACTCGCCATGTTTGCGACTAGCGCAGACTATCGGCAAATTATCAAACTACACTGTGGCGGTATACACGAAGAAAAAAAACCTTTGAGGGTTTCCCTTCAAAATGACGTATGTATGATATCTGTAAAATGTTTGGTTCTAGTGAAATACTGGACACTGCACGCTGGAATTATTTCTAGCCCTGTATGTTGTTTTACTAAGGGGTCCCATAACGCGCCTAACATTGGTGCTCCCAAACCCCTTTCTTTGCATACCCGCTCGGACGCTGCTGAAGTAGTGTCCACGTGTCCACCGATAGGGCAGAGGCGTAGCCTCCAAATCCAATTCCAACCCCAACGCACAGCTTTTGGACACTCGGCCTGCGGTGACGGCGGCTCCTCGATGCCGTCAAGGTGGCCGAGAGCAGATGCCATGGGGAAATTTTTGTGTCTCGTCGCCTTCGGTTGTCGGTGTCTGTGGCCGAGTGGAGAGAGATCGACACAGTGCGTGTATTTCCTACTTAACTTTGAAGACCAGTAGAATGCAGAGATACAGGTACTTGGTTTAAGAAGACTGGGTATAAGCCTGCCTACCGATGAGTCTTAACTAGTGCCTGTCCTATTGCCGAGTGGCCGATACAGTTCAGTGCTGGCTGCGAGCGGGGTTGCAGCAGAGGGCGCTCGCGACTGACGTCTTAAGAACGCCGCGCCGTGCTAGGCGCGCGGCGAAAGTACGTGGCGCACACTTCAGACTTGTGCGACACCACAGAAATAATACCCGAGTTGTTCGGTGCCAGACATAAACAGTAGCCTGAAGACGGATGACCGTAGCCAACAGAACATTCAATAGTGAACAGGTCGAGCACGCGTGCAATAATGTACCCCAGGCAACATTCGCTATCTGTATGATCGAATGAATTCCCACCAGTGGAGGCTACAGCTTATACCAATACGCATGGATCGGCACCTCGCACTTCAGTCCCGCTTCATCTGTTGATGTGGAACTGTAGTCATTTCGTAAACTCCATATGAACTCTTTCAAGAGTAAATCTTGAGTGCATTGGAAACCCCCCCCCCCCCCTATATCACTCCCTCCTTACCTCTCTCTCTCTCTCTCTCCCTATAAAACGTGCGTCTGAAAAGTTTAGTGAATGGTCCCATATAAATACAAACCGTGCTGGGGAGGATGAGGTGGCCGCGCATGCACATTGAGTGACATGTCAACAAGCGCCTCGTATTGTGCAAAGCAGTGAAGCGGTGGTACATGCTACGACCCAGCTAACGGAGTCGGTGTGAGAACTCGTGTCATTCCAACATGGAGCGGGAAATGGAGCAATGCGTTAATATCAAGTTTTGTTTGTAATTAGGCTAAACGGAGATGAAAACCCATGGGTTAGTGCAAGTGTATTGTCGCGTTGAAATGGGAGCAGGCTTGGTTCAAATGTTTGTATAGCTTATGGGACTTAACTACGGGGTCATCAGTCCCTAAACTTACAAACTACTTATAAACTACTTAAGAACTAGGACGGCACAAATATCCATGCCCGAGGGGGGATTCGAGCCCCCGACTTTAGTGGCCGTGCAGACCCTGACTGGAGCGCCTCAGTCCCCTCGGCCACCGCGGCCGGCAGCAGGCTTAACTTCGAAGGCAACTGAACGCGGTATTTATACTCAAAGCACGTTTATTACGAACTCAACATACACGCAGCACTGATTGCCTCTCAGGTAGAGTGCTCTGCTATTTATACACAGATTGAACCGGCGACCTTCAGCACCGCAGTCCATCACGCTATCCCCCGCGCCACGCCGGCAATCGGTGTTCGTGGTCTCTCGCGGCAGTATGATGCTGAAGCAGTGAATAAAAAGTGTATGTTTGAGTTGCACCATGCAATCGAAAGTACTTGAGAACTTCCTTGGCGCCAGCTTCGAGCTCTCGGGCGCGGGAGTGGTCTGGGGAGCTCTTCCTAACTTGCCGCGAGTTCACGCTGATTTTTCGGGGAGTACGAGGCAGATCATAGTGGAGCAGTGGCTTGGCCGCCAGGTGCAACAGAGGGCTGCCAGTGAATGCCACAACTTGGACGTGGTTCCTGGCGCAAATGTGCATTGCTCCGCCTCGCTGCTAAACACGTCGACGGGATAGCCAGCCGTTTACATTGCCCCTGTGGTCGGCAACGTAAGCCGCCTCCGCCTCCAAGCACGCCCACCGCGCCTCTTGCCGTCCGCCAGCCGAGGGAGGTGTGCAACCTGGAGCCTTGGATCAGCACCGATTCATGTTTACTTCTTGTCGCTCTGTAAGAATAGCGTGTGTCACTTGTCTACTTCAAGTTATTTGTGTTAATGGGACAGTATTCGTCGTCCAGAGTTACACCTTCGGCTATCCTGACACCGGAGACGACATAACAAGGAGAATATAGTCGGTGGAGTGCTTGCCCTCGAAAGGCAAAGGTCCCAGGTTCGAATCCCGGTTCCGGCACTTAGTTCCTATGAACCTTCCAGCGCGGCGTTCCGCATTGGCCTCCTGAACCCATAGATTCCATATTGTTAACAGTCATTGGATCGCGACCAACGCGAGCAGCAATGTCACGATACGATAAACCGCAATCGCGAAAGGCTACAATTCGAACTTTATCAAATTGACAAACGTGATGGCAAGCATTTCTCCTCCTTACACAACAATGTTTCACCAGACAACGCCGGCCAACTGCGGTTTTTGTATGAGAAATCGGTTGGAAACTTTCCTCATGTCAGCACGCTGTAGGTGTCGCCACTGGCGCCAACCTTGTGTGTTGTATGAATGCTCTGAAAAGCTGATCATTTGCATATCATAGCATCTTCTTCCTGTCGGTTAAATTTCATATATATATATCCTTACATAGATACTTTCCTATTTTATCATTGCTATGTACAATCAAACTCATTTTGAAAAAAAAAAAATAAAAATAAAAAGAACAGTGCGGAAATAAAATTGCAATATCCACATCGCATGAATTATATTAGTAGAACAATGACATATACCACCATGTAAGCCGATTTTCGGTTTCTTAATTGTTATATAAAATTCTAAAGAGTATTCTAAATTTGTGAATGCTAATGTTAATGGCTAATGGGAAGAACACATCAGCAAGGCACATGACGGGGTAGAGTTACGATGAGTTTTCCGACACTGATTGAATGTAAATGCGCCCCAGCTATTACGCTAGAGGTGTCAACTGCAAAATGTGAGCATGCAGAAATTAAGTCGACCTATGACACGACGTTTTCAATGGTATTTAGGAAACATGTTACAGAGAGATGCCTTTCTACTCACCTTGCTACACACATGGGGAACAACTGATTCCCTACATGCTTTATGATTATAAATTTCTTTTTGCTGAAGCTGTAAAAAAGACACAACCTCTTTAACGATCCCAATTAAGTTTTTCACCAACTGCACATCAGAGCATTTAAAAATAGACAGGTTCCAAGAATGATTAAAACATGTTGCTCTCGCAGCATTGCTACAATCCTTTATTGTAGTGACTGCTCTCTAAACTTCCGGAATTCATGACAGAGCATCCATGTGTTGCAATGGCAATACATTTACTGAGATTGAGTTTAAGACTTCTCATACTGTTAAATACAATTATACCCAATTTTTTTCCCGTCATTAGGAGATATTTATTTTCTTCAGCTTCTTAGTGATAAATACTGTTATATTCAGAAGACTCCTATTGATCACTGTTATTTTCAGAAATCTTCGTTTACCTTTCGTTTGTGGTGCACTTTGAGAGAAAGTTTCCACGAATTTTCCCAAGGATCCCGTGGATTGACAAAACCTGTCAATTCTTATCTGATTGTATCTTAGTAAATGTATCTCACTGACGATACAGTGTTTTGCTATGGTATTCCAAGTCACCTTCTTTTCCTCGCATCTTCGATAATTTTGTGAGGAATACGCTCACTAATGTGTTAAGCTTCATTACTCAAAGATGTACACCCTTAAGAGCAGCCGCAAATAAGTACATACTTCGCAAAATAGGCCTTGTTTAGATGGTGACACAATTGAAAATGCTTTGTAACGTAAGTGTTCTTTTTTGCTTCAGAAATCGTTTCTCAACAAAATGTTCAAATGTTTGTTAAGCTTAAGGGACCTAACTACGGGGTCATCAGTCCCCAAACTTACAAACTACTTATGAACTACCTACAACTAAGGACGGCACAAATATACATGCCCGAGGGGGGATTCGAACCCCCGACCGTAGTGGCCGTGCAGACCGTGACTGAAGCGCCTCAGTCCCCTCGGCCACCGCGGCCGGCCGTTTCTCAACCTTCCCCTTCTTGTTGAGATCAGAATATGGAGATCTGTGTCGTCTTCATAATTAATGCTCTTCCGCCATGCAGGCATGGCCATACCGAGAACGTGGCGAGATCGGCCTCGCAAAGAGTGTAGGCACAGAGGTCAACGAATAAAGACAGTTTTAGAATTAGCTGGTAGACCTTAATGACTTCTCCTACCACTATTCTCTCTTATTTTGCTTTTGTGCATCTGTAAACACTCTATACAATCTCAAAGTCGTCTCTAAGGCGTCAATTCGTCCAAGCAGCATCGTTAACAAACGGGAACCACCCAAGGTTTTCAACTTACGTAAATTTCTATAGTGAAGCTAGAAAGAGAAGCAGTGCTAGAGGAAGCAAGCAGAATGGGTGGAGGGGACTTGGCAAATACTTTAGAGTCCCCGCCGCCAACAACTTCCACTGCCCCCACGCTTCAAGTTATACAATCCACTGCCACAGTAAAAATTAATTCAACATTAATACATTCATGACCGCACAACAATTTTTCTGCAGCTGGCAATCTGCTCCATCGCTAAACCATCTGGTGTCGTTAGGCCATTAGGAGTTACTTATTTCTCATAACCCAGACTAAAATTAATTTATGACTGAGATTTCTGTGAGTGGGTGGCAGGCGTCAGCCACTTCCAAGCTGCGCGTGCTCGCCGTGTTGCTTGTTCTGCAGAACTTTGCCGCCGGCAGATTTGTGAGATATTCGGAAGGGGAGGTGAAGGAGCGATAAAAAGGCACACATTTTGCATAAAGCAAAACTGAATCTACAGATGAAGCCAGTGCTTTGGTAAACATATGACTTCCTGCACAAAAATACTGAAAAGACGTATTTTGATTTTCAGTCCTTATCAAGTGCTAAAAAAATTTGGTTAAAACCTTCAATTCCTTCGCAGCTCTCACACTGCAGCTTATCTTTATTGAGTACTGTTATGACGTTTTGAAATTACGAAACCTCCCGGTAATGTAATTATATCATAGAGCGTGCATTGAAAAATTTCGTAGTTTGATACATTCCATGCTGTGGGTATTAAGTCGTATGCTGCTGTACACGAATTGTAGCTAACACACAGAAATTATGTTTAACGGTGGATGAGAGCCATATCTCACTGTAATGACGTGTGAACATAATTTATACAGTCACAAAATGCCATTGTGCACCACAGACGAAGTCGTATCTGTTTGCTGTGCCAAATCCATTTATGTGTTTCGTCCTTCTGTGTCTAAAGCAATTTATTGGATTTATCACAAAATGTTCAAATGTTTCTCAAGCTTAATGGACTTAACTACGGGATCATCAGTCCCTAAACTTACAAACAACTTATGAACTACCTTATAATAAAGACGGCAAAAACGTCCAACCCCGAGAGGGGATTTCAACCCCCACCGGGGAGCGGCCTCGCGCATCGCAACATAGCGCCTCAATGCGCTTGGCCACTCCGCCGCGGCAGGGTTTATCACATCTGTGTTGGTTTATAGTTAAAGCATACAATAACAAAATTAAACTAAAGGAAATTTTTGTAAGACTACAGAACTGGTTTGTTAATGAAAAGACTGCCGGTGTACTGTACATTCAAACATTTTTTCACTGTTTTGTTATTTTTACACATGAAGCAAGGCGCAAAAAAAAAAAAAAAAAAAAAAAAAAAAAAAATCTGAAATAGTTATTCCCGGTTTCTATACTAACGACGATACAAACATTCATGCCCGAGGGAGGATTCGAACCCCAATGGGGTCAACAACAGAGAAAGGTTCCTTAGACACAATGTCGACAGAAATCACATTTTTATTATTATTAACAATTAGGTGAATACGGACAGGGGAAAAAGAATAAAAGAGAGAGTCGTCTACTATAATTTTGCGCAAAGCATATTTCAATCATCACAAACATTAAGCACCATGCAACAAGGTTGTATACATGGAAGAGACCAGGAGACACCGGATGGTACCAAACAGATATTGTAATGCTGAGACTTATATAATGAATCCAGGTTTTAAACTATAAGACATATCCAAGGAGCAGATATTGTCTCTGACCATAACCTATCGGTTATGAAATTTAGATAAAAATTTAAGAATCTGAAAAAGTCAGGAAAGAAAGGAGTTGGAACCCGGATAAATAGAAACAACCAGACGTTCTTCAGAGTTTCACAGGGAGCATTAGGCTTGGATTGACCGAAACGGGGAAAAGTAGTGCAGTAGGAGAAGAATGGGTAGCAAGACAAAGTAGTGCAGGCAAAAGAGGATCATGTAGGTAGACGGACAAAGCCTAATTGGAATCCTTGGATAACACAGGAAATACTGAACTTAACTGATGGAAGGAGAAAATATAAAAATGCAGCAAGTGAAGCAGGCAAAAGAGGTTACAGACGACTAAAAAATGAGATTGACAAGAAGTGCAGACTAGGTAAGCAGTAGTGGCTAGAGGACAAATACAACTCCGTAGAAGAATGTATAATTAGTGTATAGCTAGATACAGCCTACAACAAAATAACAGACCTTTGGAGACAAGAAAAGCAGCTACACCAAAATCAAGAACTCAAATTAGAAACCAGTACTAATAATGAGAGTCGCCGATTTCGATCAAATTTTGCATAGACGTTCTATATCGATTATAAAGAGACATTTGTTTCCGCTTTTAGCTAGACACTCAGTAATTTTTGCAAAAATCAGGGTAGATGTCGTTTGCTAAGTACTCTTGCTTTTCTAAAGAGATGTCGTTCCGAGAATGTTGTTCCAAATTTTGCTAAGGTTACGCATCACATCGATTTTGCAGCAGCCAGGAGAATTAAAAAACGGACCAGCCTCGCATTGCTTCGTGAGTGAGTGCATTTCACGCGCCGTAGCCTTGAGCTCATCTCACTGGAACTATTCAAAATGCATTTGCAACTGGCTAGTCACTTCACGTCTTTTTCCTGGGATTGGATTGATGGTGTTACTTCTGTTGCAGCCGATTCCGCCCATAAGAAGGCAACAGGACGTCAAACAGCTAAGTTCTCACGCCTCCTTGACAAACCATCTCTGCAGGTTCCGTGCAAGACTGTCATCAATCTGAGTGGCATGGAGTTGAGTGATAATGCAGTCTCAGTTTTGGACAAAGGACTCAACTTTGCTCCTACCCCCAAGTTCACACCGGTCGCAGAAATTATTAGTGCTGTTGAACAGGTTGCAGCTCGACTTCCGCCTGAATCAGCTGAGGAAATACGTCGTGAAACTTGTCGTGCGTTGACGAAATCCAAGCCCATGAAGTCGAACATCACTAGTAAAGAGAGGGCGGCCATTCGTGACCTGAGGGAGCGCCCTGAAATTGTTGTCTTACCGGCTGACAAAAGCAATGCTACGGTTGTTGTCTCCCATAAGGACTACACTGAAAAGATGCAGAGCCTGCTAAATGACGATTCCTACCGGAAGATCAGCGTTGACCCCACAAAGAAGGTGGAAAACAAGACGAGGGCGCTTCTCAAGGATGCGGATTTACCGGAGGGTGTCGCCAAGAAACTGCCACCTCAAGGTCCGGTACCGCCAAGACTTTATGGACTCCCTAAGGTTCACAAAGATGGGGTGCCGTTACGTCCCATTGTCAGTAACATCAGAGCACCTACATATTTGTTGGCCAAATACTTGACGGGAATATTAAGTCCTTATGTGGGTAAATGCCCTCATCACATCCGTAATTCCGCGGATTTTGTTAAACGCCTTAACAACTTCAGGCTGGATGAGTCAGATATCATGGTGAGTTTCGACGTCGTTTCGTTGTTTACGAGGAGTCACTAGATTTGATTGGTCAGAAATTCGACGAGAAGACCACCGAACTTTTTAGGCATGTCTTGACCTCTGCGTATTTTCTTTTCAATGGCGAATACTACGAACAAACGGAGGGAGTCGCCATGGGTAGCCCACTCTCCCCTGTGGTCGCAAATTTGTACATGGAGAATTTCAAGGAGGAAGCCTACTTGCTTTTTCTGTTACGTGGGCGACACTTTCGTCATCTGGCCACATGGTATGGATAAACTCCTTGACTTCCTTACACATCTGAACTCCATACACCCCAACATCAAATTCACTATGGAGACTGAAACGGAGGGTAAATTGCCGTTCCTTGACGTCTTGGTCAAGAGAAGAGCTGATGGCACCCTGGGTCATAGTGTATATCGGAAGACAACACACACTGATCTGTATTTACACGCAGACAGCTGTCACCACCCTTCACAGAGGAATGGGGTACTTAAAACTCTAGTACATAGGGCGCGCACAAATCTCCGACGCAGAGAGTCTACCCCAGGAATTGGAACACCTCAGAACTGTATTCCGAAAAAATGGGTACTCAGAGTGGTAGATTCAGCGGGGTCTCCACCCAAGCACTACAACACAACCTGTGGAAACGGATGAAGACACGAGGGAGGATGTAGGCACCGCGTTCGTTCCATATATAGGTGCACTCTCGGGGAAGATCGCCCGCATTTTGAAAAAACACCAGGTTGAGACTGTTTTTTGTCCGCCGAATAAAATTCGCGCACTGGTGGGGAGCGCTAAAGATGATCTCGGTTTGAGGAAGGCCGGCGTGTACCAGATTCCGTGTCAGTGTGGAAAGTCATATATTGGACAGACGATGCGTACCGTCGAGGATCGATGCGTTGAACACCAGAGGCACACACGATTGATGTATCAGAGCAAGTCGGCGGTCGCTGAACATTGTTTGTCGGAGAATCATGCGATGGAGTATGAAAGCACTAGGATTCTGGTACAGACGTCGAGATACTGGGACTGCGTCGTTAGAGAGGCCATTGAAATTCGCACAAGTGACGACCTCATAAACCGTGACTGTGGCTATAATCTTAGCAAAGCTTGGGAACCAGCGATTGGGTTAATTAAGAGTAAATCTAGCAAACGTAACGAAGTGACGACCACGGCGGACAGAGCCCTCACACCGACGTCATCTCAGACGCCGTCGCATTCGGTTCCACTGCGCGGCCGCGGCGCGGGGCGCGGACCGCGGAGGGGTCGCTCCGCGGGCCGAGGGTATTTAAATGGCCCGCTACCGGGCTAGAACCCAGTTCCCTTCGAGCAGCCGTAGCGTGCGGATCTCCGTGCCGGCGCGTTTCCAGGAGCTCAGTCCGTCAGTTCACCTGATGATGGCGACATGTTTGATCGCCGAAATATTGTGCCCGTTGGACACTATAGACCGGCAGTACACCCGTGGATATTTTGATCTTATTTTTATTGTCTTCGCACTGTGTATCACAAATAAAACAGCTGTAAAAAGATAATGCACTTAATTGAATATTAATCACAATTCCCGATGCTATACTTCAAAATAAACCAAGGAAAGGTCTTAAACCAACATTAAAAACATCGAAAAAAACTAACAAAAAATTGCAATGATTGTAGTTGGAACGCGGATCGACAGTTTGATAGTCCAAGCCCTGGACCGCTCGCCCGGCGACGACGTTCGGAAAGTTGCTTAAGAGTAACCCTATCCAAGGAAGCACAAAAACGTTAATTATTCCAACGTCATTAATTTTTGACCCATATATACTAGTCAAAAAGTAGAACTTCAAACGATATTTCGATGTATAACATTGAAAATGCAATTACCTACTGAGTGTCCAGCAAAATAACCAAAACACTTGTTACTTTATATTATATTAATAATATTAATTACTTTGGTATGTTACAGATTTATGAAGGGCTATTCTGCAAATATTTCTCGTCTCTTGCAGCGCTCAGACATATATAGAAATATTTTTGCCCCTGTATGTATCACTGACTCACTACATATTCACTCAGAAACTAAAATCAAAACAAAAGAACATCTACTGGAGTAATAGTTAGGTCGCAGATGCTGGCAGAGCTTCAGCTTTCGACCGGCAATTGTCGGTAAACATCGGAGGCAGGGGCCATGTTTTTGCTGCTGTAGTGCATAAAAATTAAAGACGTAGGTAGACAATAAAACTAAGTAGACAATTAGATTTTCTAAGCCGTTCAAGTTTACATGCCGCCCGAATGTCCCTAAAACTTGACAGACCATTTCTTCCACCTTGTATTACGCGCAAGGATTGTTCTGCCATGTTTTGTAGCCTAAAACGGTTGGCTCTGCAAGTGGAACAAATTTACCGCGACACGCCGGCTAGGCATCAGAAAGCAGTCCACGCTTCAATCCAAGACAGGTAAAAGGTTTTTATCTGTGCTCAGAATAAACCGAACGATAAACAGTTACTGCTAAAGGACCTCACTGCGAACAGGAATGTGATAGGAAGCAGTGTCTAAATAAAATGAAAAGTGAAACTTCCTGGCAGATTAAAATTGTGTGCCGGAACCGGGACTCGAACCTGGGACCAGGTTCGAGTCCCAATTCCGGCACACAATTTTAATCTGCCAGGAAGTTTCATACCAGCGCACACATCAGTGAAAGTTTCATTCTGGAAAATGAAAAGTGCTGCTCTACTGAAAGGTAAAAATTTAGTTTATTATCTTTAAAATCGGAAAACAATGGCTGATAATTTAATTAATTAAATATAATAATTGAAGGAATGCAAGGAAAAATTTGGAGAGGGAGTTAAAGTCCGGGGAGTGGGAATAGAAACCTTGCGGTTTGCTGACGCCATAGTAGTTCTCTCAGAGACAGCAAAGGACCTGGAAGAGCAATTAAAAGGAATGGACAGTGACTTGAACGGCCGAAGTAAAAAAGATATAAAATGCAGAATCGCTATAGGAAGAAAATCATTTCTAATGAAGCGAATTTGTTGACATCTAATATTAATTTAAATGCTAGGAAGTCCTTTCTGAAAGCATTTGTTGGGAGTATATAAAAAGATGACAGAAGCTTTTGAAACGTGGTGTTACAGAGGAACGATGGAGATTAAATGAGTAGATAACGTAATTAATGAGGAGGTGCTCAACAGAATTGGAGAGAAAAAGAGTTTCAGCGATATCCTGACTAAGAGAACGGATAGGTTGGTGGGACACCTGCTGAGACATCAAGGAATCTCCAATTTTGCATTACAATGAAATGTGTGGGGTAAAAATCGTAGACAGAGACCGAGGGACGAATACAGTAAGCAGATACAAAGGATGTAGGTTGCCGTACGTATTCTCAGATGAAGAGGCTTGCACAGGACAAGGTAGCGTGGAGAGCTGCATCAAATCAGTCTGCGGACGGACGACCACCAAGGAATAAAGATTTCATGTAAGACAAAAAGGAAAATGTATCTATCAGCCAAGAGTAGTTGCAATGATGATGATTTAACTAAATATAAGGAATACTGTAAAAATTAAAAAAAGTTATTCAGGCATTTAAACAAATGCACTATGAAAAGAAGATTTCAACATCAGGAAACCAAATAAAAACAATATGGGATATAGTGAAAGAGGAGACTGGGAGAACCAGAAAGGAACAAGAGCAGGTAGCATTAAGAGTAGATGAGACATTAGTAACTGATGGGCATTGTGTGGCAAATCTATTTAACAAGTACTTTATATCTGTTACTGATAGTATGGGATTGTCTGGGTCAGTAAATAATGCCCTTGAATATTTAAAACTATCATTTACAAATAACTTCACGTACATGAATATGTCACTCACTTCACCGCAAGAAGTAACTTCCATAATAAAATCTTTAAAAACAAAGCATTCTAGTGGTTATGATGAAATATCAACAAAGTTAATTAAAGCATGTTCCTGTGAACTTAGCACAATTTTAAGTTATTTGTGTAACCAGTCTATTATAACGGGAACATTTCCTGATTGGCTAAAATATGCGGATATTATAACTGTATTCAAGAAGGGGGATAAAGAGATACCATCAAACTACAGCCCCATTTCACTTTTGCCAGCATTGTCAAAAATTCTATAAAAGGTAATGTACAATGAGCTTCTCAACCACTTAACCTCAAATGGCATATTGTCTAGAACACAGTTTGGATTTCTGAAAAGTTCCGATATCGAGAACGCTATTTACACTTACAGTGAGAATGTACTTAATTCATTAGATAATAAATTGCAAGCAGCAGGTATTTTCTGTGATTTGTCAAAGGTATTTGATTGTGTAAACCTTAACAGTCTTTTAAGTAAATTAGAATTCTATGGGGTCACGGGAAATTCTGCAAAATGGTTCAAGTCGTACCTCACTAACAGGACACAAAGGGTGTCAGTGCAAGTGACTAGTGAATTAAGCCAACAGTCATCATCGGATTGGGAAGAAATTACATGTGGAGTCCCACAAGGATCCATCTTAGGGCCATTGCTTTTTCTTGTGTACATTAATGACCTCTCATCAGTTACACTACCAAAAGCAGAGTTCGTTTTGTTTGCAGATGATACAAGTATTGCAATAAAAAGTACGTCAAGCATAGTGATAGAAAGGTCTCCAAATGATATTTTCATGAACATTAATAAATGGTTTAAAGCCAACTCATTGTCATTAAACTTTGAAAAGACTCACTACATGCAATTCAGAACATGTAAGAGATTTCCCGTCAGCATATGCATTAAGTATGAAGAAGAGCAGATAGAAGAGGTTGTCAGTATTAAATTCCGGGGATTACAGCTTGATAATAAATTTAGTTGGGAGGAGCACACCACAGAACTGCTGAAACGACTCAACAAATCTGTATTTTCAATACGAGTGTTATCAGACATAGGAGACATAAAAATAACAAAGCTTGCATACTTTGCTTACTTTCATTCCCTAATGTCATATGGTATAATATTTTGGGGTAACTCTTCAAGTCAGTCAAAAGACTTCAGAGTCCAAAAACGTGTAATACGTATTATTTGTGGAGTAAATTCACGGACGTCCTGTAGAAACCTCTTCAAAGAACTGGGTATATTAACTACTGCCTCTCAGTATATTCATTCCCTAATGAAATTTGTCATAAATAATATATCCCTTTTACCAACAAACAGCTCAGTTCATACATACAATACTAGGAATAAAAATGATCTACACAAGGAGTTAAAAGCACTTACTTTAGTTCAAAAAGGGGTCCGCTACTCGGGAACACACATTTTCAATAATTTACCATCAACTATAAAAAATTTAGCTACAAATAAATATCAGTTTAAGAGGAACCTAAAAGACTTGCTAGTGGCTAACTCCTTCTACTCCATTAGTGAACTTCTAAACTGCACCAAATGGTGCATATACTCATACTATATTAGTATTATTATATTATCGGCTAAAAAAAATAATAAAAAAACACTTTAAAATGTATGAATGTGTGTATCTGTATTTATATTATTAGTATTATCCATTATTCAACTTGTAAATTTTGTTTCTTGACATGTTCCACATCCACGAGGATCTCCTCAACATGGATCTACGGAACGAAAAACTAATCTAATCTAATCTAAACAACAACAATATAATGATAAATGACATGTTTCGACGGTTAATGGTTTCGTTTTGATAACCCAAACTGCAAATATAAACAAAACTATTATCAACAGAAAAAATATCTATCAGAAGTAGCACCTACACTTGATTTTACAATTAAAAATAAGCCAGAAGAGGCTATCGCGATAAATTCAATGAGTGATGTTGTACTGGTATCGATACCGTTGGACAGAAGCGACCTCGCAGAAACAAAAATTAGCTTCATGTTAGCATACGATTACCATTCGTTGTGTCCGTGGCGGTTTGTCCACGATTTTGAAACTCTATCAAAAACCAACGGGTTTAAACTGCCAAAACTTTCTATCAATCTCAAAGTCAAAACTCGCTAAAGTCCCTAGTAAAAACTAATATGACAGGGTGCGCTCATTCAGCAAACGATCTCACTGTTGTGCCATATCGTTATCGTCTGAAGATTAGAACTAATCATTATGGACGGGCAAAAATATCCACTAGTTGCTCTGTCAAAGATGAAGCCTGCAACTCAATGAAAAAAAGAAAAAGGAGCCATACATTATTTTGCATTACAGTTGTGAATTTCGCTAAAGAAGGCAACACTGGAGAGCGCAAGGACGGGGAGAAATTAATGTGCAATTTGATTGACTTTTGATGCACTTATAGTTTGCTATAGGAGTTGAAGCTATGGTTGTAATAGTCTTCGTAAATGTTCTCTAATACGCTGTGATCACTATCTTTTAATACAGTGGACCTCATTTGTTTGGGTGGCGAGGGTTGTGTTAACTGAACTTGACTGTTCCTGTTGCTCTGGAGAAGAATGTCGTGTTTGCTTGAAAAGCCACGTCCAGCTCCAGGTTCCTCCTGTCCTAATTCTGTACAACCTCTCCAGTGTAACGTCGTGTATTTCTGTGTCGTTTCCATTATATTTCTGAATTAATTTGAGGTGGGAGAGAATATGGTTAATGATATACAACTCGGTGCCGATATTGCCAAAGGGAGTCGTAACTTCAAGTATTTGGGAGTGACATTGTCGTCCAGTGGTAGAAGTATGGATGATATACACAATAAAATTGGCCAGGGCAAGCGAGCCATAAAACAACTAAATGGTATTCTCTGGAACAACAACATAACACGCAAAACAAAACATATCATCTACCATTCAATTATTGAAATTATCACTACGTACAGTGCAGAGATGTGGGAACGAAATAAAAGGCAAAAAGAACGGCTACCGGCAGTTGAAATGGATTTCTGGAGACGCAGTGTAAAATAAATAAAAGAACCCCGATTTCGGCACACAGTTTTAAAATGTCAGGAAGTTTCAAGTTATGATTATTTTTAATTTGCTGAATGCTGTTCTCGCTGTAGGAGAAATGATAGGTGCTCTATAGAATAATAAAACTGAGGTACACACTTCCGTAATGTCGCATTCTATCATTGCAAATTTAGTTACAATTTCCGTATATAATTGTTTCATTGTCCACGTTGGGTCAATTTGGGTAGATAAAGGTGGCAAGTATTAATAAACTAAATGTTAGTAAACTGTTTTTATTCATATCATCTCGCCAACTGCAATTGGTTTCGCTATTATTAATACCAAATAATTTGTTTTCAAACAGTGAACACCAACATGCTACACTTGTAAAATTTTGAATGTTTTAAACACGTGAAGATGAGCAAAAGCCAGAAACCGGTCGTGTCGTAAATAAATGATACGATCTTTCATGTGACTGGTAGCGTTTATTATTCTCAAGCTTGAAGTGAACAACTAGGTCCTATTATGTCGGAATATTTACTTTGGAATAGGTCACATTTTTGTAATAAAGTTTTTTCATTTGCACGGGTCAAAAATGATGGTGTTAGGAAATTAAATATTCGACAGATTGCCAGTAATAAGTGTATTTAATTATGCTATTTTTGCGTCTAGTACTGTTTTTAAAGAGTAATTTTAAAATTTTTCTCCCTGCTTCGAAATTGGCCGTCAGAAGCTGGTTCATCAAAATGTTTTGTAACTTTCTTTTGCCGTTTTTCGTGAAAATTCGGATCTATATATTTTTGCAGTTTCACTGACTTTGAACTTGAATGATTCGATACAATTTCTATAAGTTTCAATTCTGTATTAATATCTGATTTGCTCTTTCTGCCTCGTCCAAATCGATATAGAATTTTTGTGAAATTTTGCTTACATAATTGATGTCATTCAGTATTTGATGCATGCTATATTTTTCTTTTCTTGTAGACCTAAGGTACCAAACTGCTCTGGTAATCGGTCCCTAGATTTACAAACTACTCAAACTAACCTAACCTAAGGACAACACACAGACACAAGGAGGACTCCAGCCTATGGCGGGAGCGACCATAAGACGACGTCCCGCGCGGCTACGCTCATCTTTAAATCTTTAATGGACCTTTTCAGCACTATCTCTGATAATGCCTTGGTTACACACACATATTGCAGCTATCGTATTAACTCTACTAGACCATCTAGTCGTATATTTTTGGAGTGGTTTCTGATTGGCCAGTGATTTTCGACAGGTTCAGACAGTTAAAAGGCGGAAACGGCCATGCGGTCTAAGGCGCCATTCCTCGGTTGACGAGGTCACTCTCTCTGGAGGTTTGAATCCCTCCCGGCGCATAAATGTTGTGGTCGTTCTTAGCTTAAGTTAAATGATGAGCAAGCGCGGAAGAAAGAAGAGCAATAACATAAAAAAGATGATTATACGTTAAGTTACTTTAAGTGTGGATTGTCGCTATTTGACTCTGGCAGTTACACAGAGACGTAAGTCGTAAAGAATAAAATAAAATAAAAATAAAAACTTTTTCGAGCGTCGTTCATGGAGGCCCAGGGCTCCATGAGCACTACCTCGCTTAGCAATGTGGTAGCTACGGCACTGCTCCGACGTGCTTACGACCGCACGACGAGGAAAAACGTAGTATGGACGCGGAATGGAGGTAGACGCATCGACATACCAACAATACAAGGGGGTGGAGATCTCTTCTGAGCTGCACGTTGCAAGGTATCCCAGATAATGTTCATGTGTAGCGATTTTGGTGGCCAGTGGAATTGTTTAAACTATGAAGACTGTTCCTGGAGGCACTCTGTAGCAGTTCTAGACTTATGGAGTGTCATATTGTCCTGTTAGAATTGCCCAAGTCCTTCAGAACGCACAATGGACATGAATGGATGCATGTGATCAGCCAGGATGTGTATATACGTCTCACCTGTCAGAGTCGTACCTAGACGGATCGGGAGGCCCATGTGACTTCAACTGCACATACTGTTACAGAGCCTCCTCCAACTTTAATTATTATGACGTACAAAAATCGAGACATGTTGCTCCACTTCTACTTGGCGTAGTTAATTCCTGCAATATTATTCAATAATATTTAATTTTCAGCATTACTGGACTGACTCAACACTCACTACAATATTCCATAACTTCCCTCTGTCAGTCAAATGTTCAAATGTTTGTATATCTATGGGACTTAAGTACTCTGTTCATCGGTCCCTAGGCTTACAAACTACTTGAACTAACTTATGCTAAGGATAACATATACACGCATGCCCGAGTGAGGACTCGACGTTCCGCCGGCGAGCAGCGGCGCGCTCCGCAGCTAGGCGCCTTGCCACTCCAGCGCCGCCTCTGTCAGTGGAGGCTAATTCTTTTAACATGGTAGCTTATGTCGTGATTGCAATAGCATCAAACAAGCACTACGTTGTTTCTGTCGCACGAATCAAGTGAGTATTTCTACAATTTCAGTCAGTCTGACGGCCAGCTTTAAGTGGATCCAAACAGTATTAAGGACCATATCCTGTTCTGAAACTCACTGGCAAATTAAAAATATTTGCTGGAGCGGGATTCAAACCCGGGACCTTTGCCTATCTCTGGTAGGAGCTCTACCGTCTGAGCTACCTGTAAACGCCTCACAACCTCTTCTCGCGGACTTAGTTCTGCACGGTACTTCGCTTGCTACCTTACAAACATATGTAGACACACGGTTTAGTCACAGTCTAGAGGCGCCTCGCTGCGGAACGCGCGGTCCTCGCCGTCGGAGGTTCGAGTCCTCCCTGGGTCATGGGCATGGGTGTGTGTGTGTGTGTGTGTGTGTGTGTGTGTGTGTGTGTCCTTGGGTTAGTTTACCTAGGTTTAAGGTTACGGACTGATGAACACGCAGTTTGGTCCGATAGATATACAGACATTTGAACATTTGATTTCTATCGGACGAAACTGCGTGGTCATCAGCCTGTAGCTTACAAACTACTTAAACTAAGGTAAACTAACCTAAGGGCAAACACACACACCCATGCGCCAGGGAGGACTCGAACTTCCGACGGTGAGCATCCGCGCGCTCCCCAGCGAGGCGCCTTACACCGCTCGGCTACTCCACCGCGGCTCCAATCTTCAGCAGAGCGTGCGCTGACATCAAACTTCCTGGCAGATGAAAACTTTATCAGAGGAAATTCCGCTGCAGACTGAAAATATCATTCGATATCCTGTTCTGTATTACAGCAAATCATATTTATTATGCATTTCAAATCATATGTTTGTAAATCAGTCGGACTCAACTTCTTGGGTATTAGTCCGTAGCTCTTAGGAACTACTTAAACTAAGGTAAACTAACCTAAGGACAACATAAATATCCATGCCCTAGGGAGGACTCGAACCCCCGACGGGAGAATGGCCGCGCGCACCAGAGCACGACGCCCCTGTGCGCACGGCTAATCCATCACGGCTATTATGCATTGATTGAACGAAGCTACGATGACAACAGAAGGCTTGAGAACGTACTGAAACTAAAAATACTATAAAGATTTAAGTACCAAAATTACACAGAATGTGGTTCATATAAAAATCCAGAATGGATACAAGTTTAAAATAATGAAAATTTGGGTTCTAACCAAAGATTAAAAAGTTCTTTTTGAACTTTTCCTGCGTAAGGTCTTTCGTAATTCATCTATATATTTCCATAAATTTCGTCATAATTGTTAGTAATTATAAGATTACCGTACGGGCGAACCACATTACAGGTATCGATATATTTCCAGTTTCCCACAAAACCAACCCCTCGTCCACGTCGTGGGAGGTGGGCAACGGCGTGAAGTAAGGGATTGTCTGTAAGGGTGAAGTACAGTGGAGACTGTGTGAGTTCCGTGGCCGCTACGGCAGCTGTGAAGGCCTTACAGGAACCCTGAAAAGCGGCGGCTAGCGGGGCTGTGGAGAAGCCGTGTTAGGCGTAGCTGGCCAGCGCCCAGCGAAAGGTAAGAGGAGTCGAGGTAGACCAAGAAGAAAGTGCAGAATGATTTTGAAGTAAAAGGCATAACATCAGACGAGGCATCAATGTTAGCATTGAATAGCGGATCATGGTGGAATTTTATTAGAGGTACTATGCTACATACTGAACGCTGAAAGCCACAATCAGTCTCTAATGATGATGATGATGAAGAATAAGCAATCGATTAAGAATAGATCGAATGTTCGTAATCGTACTTCCACGTACATGAACAAAAATGTTCAAATCTTTGTAAATCTATCGGACTCAAATGCGTGGTTATTAGTCCGTAGCTTACAAACTACTTAAACTAAGATAAACTAACCTAAGAACAACACAAACATCCATACCCGAGGGGGGATTCGAACCCCCGATGGCGAACAGCCGCGCGCACCGTAACAAGGCGTCCCACTACGCATGGCGTTGCGTTACATCAACCCGAAAATTTAACCACAATGTAATGTATGAAATTCATATGCTCGTGCAGACATCTAAAACAAAAGACTAATCAGTGTAAATAAATGAGATTAGACTTTATTTCGACTGTATGTGGTAATAGAAAATTTAAAACATTGGGACATTACTGTACATATTCCGTATACTTCGAAATGATATTCGATTATGGGTACCATAATCGGTTACTAAACCGCAGTATATTTAAAATGTCTACTCATGCTTTCAGTATGCTTAACTGCGGATTCATCAGTCTCTAAACTTACAAACTACTTATAAACTAACTTATCCTGCCGGCCGCGGTGGCCGAGGGGACTGCGGCGTGCCAGTCACGGTCTGCACGGCCACTACGGTCGGGGGTTCGAATCCCCCTTCGGGCAAGGATATTTGTGCCGTCCTTAGTGTTAGCTAGTTCATAAGTAGTTTGTAAGTTTAGGGACTGATGACCCCGTAGTCAAGTCCCATAACCTCTACAAACATTTGAACATTTTTAACTCATACTAAAGACAGCACAAACATCCACGCCCGAGGGGGGATTCGAGCCCCCGACGGGAAACGGCCTCGCGCATCGTAGCATAGCCCCTCAATGCTCTCGGCCACTCCGCTGCGGCTATATGCGAACTTTTTTATTTTATTTTTTATTTTTTTATTTCTATGGGACTTAACTACTGGGTCATCAGTCCCTAAACTTACAAACTACTTATGAACTACTTACGAACTAGGACGGCACAAATAGCCATGCCCGAGGGGGGATTCGAACCCCCGACCGTAGTGGCCGTGCAGACCGTGACTGGGGCGCCTTAGTCCCCTCGGCCACCGCGGCCGGCTATACGCGAACTAGCTCTGCCGATGATGAGGAGATTGAAGAAATGTATGAAGAGGTAAAAGAAATTAATCAGACTGTTAAGGGAGAAGGAAGATTGTATACATGGACGAGACCAGGAAACAATGGAAGATACCAGATTGATTGCATAATGGTAAGGCATAGGTTTAAAAACTAGTTTCAAACTGTAAGACATATCCAGTGATAGATATAGACTCTGACCATAACTTACTGGTTGTGAACTGTAGATTCGAACTTAGGAGACTGCAAAAAAGTAGAAAATTAAGGAGATATAACCTGGACAAATTTTAGGAAGCAAAGGTGGTTAAGAGTTTCAGAAGGAGCATTAGGCAAGGACTGTCTGAAACGGATGAGAGCAATACAGTAAAAGAATGGGTAGCTTGTAGGATGGCTGGCTCATGGCCATAGGTATTGAGTTGCTAAGAAATTTCTTAGCAAGAAGGTGGAATGGGTTGGGAAAGATAACATATCGCATTCCCGTGAGAATTTGCGCCAATACTGCCTAGACGCGTTCTGATTGCCTGCCCCCTCCTCTGAATGAGACCCCCTCAGAGATTTTTTAATTATAAATATTAGATAAACTATTGTATAGAACTTAACGTGATTTTGTGTAATTAATTTGTTTACATGAAGCTTATTATGATATGTTTCGTTTATGTAATTATGCTCTATTTAATAAAAGCAGTTGAATGTAGAAGTTCTAGAAAGTAGTTGGCGGGACCAGCAATGATAAATTGCAGGCGGTGCAGCACAGAGGGCACTCGCGTTAATAACTGACAATCGCGCTTTTAAAATAGCCTCTCCAGCAGTTCACACTTTATATTTTTCAACTACTGTAATTAGAATTCATGTGTACGAAGATCATGGACAGTGTTACATATGTCGCTTGTTATTTCACAACTTACAAATAAATGTTATGATACAACTGGCTTCCCTTCTTATTTGAGAAATGTTTATGAGTCTAGCCACCAGATTTAAACGTTCCACAGCACTTCAAGATAGGAGGATCGACGACCTGTGCACTGCTTCTGCGTGGGGACAACAACGAAAAAGAGGAAGCCAGGTTAAACTTTAACTGCACGCACTGACGATGCACGTAGTTCTACGGCCCTCACGTGCAGTGTACGTAATTAAATCTTTCGACATTGCCACGAGTGTGGTGGTAACGCCTCCGAGGGAAAGTGTTAGACAGACAGATAACTTACAAAACACTTTCCAATCACTGTTATCAAACTTTCAATCAACCTTTTATCTCAGACCCACCATAAGTTCTGAGCGATAGAGTAGTGAATACTGCAGAGGTTCATATTGGCACAAGGACAAGGCCTAATAGAAATACCCGGATAACGCAGGAGATACTGATGAAAGGAGAATATAAAAGCACAACAAGCAGGCAAAACAGGGTACAGACGTCTGCAAGGTGAGAGGAAATGCAGACTGGCTAAGCAGGAGTGGCCAGAGGACAAACTAGAAAAGATAGATACCGCCTACATGAAAATAAAAGAGACGTTTGGGGACAAGAAAAGCATATGTGTGCATATGAAAAACTCAGATAGTAAACCAGTACTAAGTAAAGAAGAGAGAACTGAAAGGTGTAACGAATGTATAGAGGGCCTATACACAGCAAATAAACTTGAAGGGACTATTCTAGAAATGTCAGACGAAGTAGAGGAAGATGAGATAGAAGGTACAATACTGCGAGAAGAACTTGACAGAGCACTGAAAGATTTGATCCGAAACAAAGCCCTTGCCCCTTGGAGTAAATTATAATCTGTCTGAACAGCTGAGCAAGCTATGAACGAATGCAATGAGTCCAGGGGAAAGAAATATAAACTTTGCGGTTTGCGATGACATAGTAATTCTGCCAGAGAAGAAAAGGACCTGGAGGAGCAATTAAATGGAATGTACAGTGTCTTGAAAGGAAGGTATATGACTAACATTAACAAGAGTAAAACGAGGGTAATGGAATGTGTCAGAAAATCAGGCGATGCTGAAGGAATTAGATTAGTTAATGAGACAATAAAAGTAGTCGATGAGTCGTGTTATTTGGGTTGCAAGATAACTTCTGATGGCCGAAGTAAAGAAGACATAAAATGCAGAATCGCTGTAGAAAGAAAAGCATTTCTGATGAAGCGAAATTATATTAATTTAAATGCTAGGAAGTCTTTTCTGAAAGCATTTGTCTGGAGTGTAGTATAGTATGGGTGTAAAATGTGGACGATAAGGAGTTCATACAAAAAGATGACAGAAGCTTTTGAAATGTGGTGTTACAGAGGAACGATGGAGATTAGATGGGTAGATCACGTAACTAATGGGAAGGTGCTCAACAGAATTGGGGAGAAAAGGAGTTTCTGGCATATCCAGACGAAGAGAAAGGATAGGTTGGTGGGACACATTCTGAGACATCAAGGAATCGTCAACTTAGCATTAGATGGAAGTGTGTGGGGTAAAAATCGTAGAGGGAGACCGAGGGACGAATACAGTAAGCAGACTGAACAGGATGTAGGTTGCAGTTCTTAGTCTCAGATGAAGAGTCTTCCACATAACAGGACAGGGTAGAGAGCTGCATCAAACCAGTGCACTGTGGTGGACTTTCAATGAAGAGATAAGGTTGTTTAATCGTATCGACTTACTCGTCTGACGTGTTATTGCTGTTAGTATTATTGTTGTTATTATTTTGAATGGCTTCAATCAAACACAAAATATTACATGACAACATTACATTGCTGCTACTTCATACATGAGAAATGGAATAAGATGAAGAATTTTAAACTGAATTTCTGCACTCCACGTTATCATATATATGAGAAAAATGATCACTCTGTCGGTAAAAGTTGATCGTTTATCATAAACCGAAATCATGCAAATTTCTTGCATATAAGAAGTAAAAGCGTACATTAACGTCAAATTTTAGCCTCTATAATGTACTAAATTTTCAAATATATTTAGCCGCTTGAATGTTTAAAGAACTTACAGACAACAACATCGAGAAGTAGTAAACGATTCTGGAAATGTTAATTGCGACAGCTGTGATTGTACATCCTGTTAAAAAACAAAAGAATCAAATGTTCAAATGTTTGTAAATCTATCGGACCAAACTGCGTGGTCATCAGTCCGTAGCTTACAAACTACTTAACGTAAGGTAAACTAACCTAAGGACAAACACACACACACCCATGCCCCAGGGAGGAATCGAACCTCCGACGGCGAGCACCGCGCGCTCCGCAGCGAGGCGCTTTAGACCGCTCGGCTACTCCACCGCGGCACAAAAGAATCATTGGTCAGTCAAAAGTTATAGTAAATGATACTCAGCAGGGAAATGAAATTTTCCCTTTAGGAAATGTTCAAATGTTTGTATAGCTTATGGGACTTAACTACGGGATCATCAGTCCCTACACTTACAAACTACTTATGAACTAGCTAAGACTAAGGACGGCACAAATATCCATGTCCGAAGGGGGATTCGAACCCGCGACCGTAGTGGCCGTGCAGACCGTGACTGGAGCGCCTCAGTCCCCTCGGCCACCGCGGTCGGCTTCCCTTTAGGAAGCGAATTACCTTTTCAAATAATCCTAAATGTCAAATATTTCATTTGCCTTGAAATAATCAGTCCACTGATTATATACTTTATATTCGCAAACCTTCATCGACACGGGAAGGAGATTCACTGCAGTACGACTGTGGGGAGAGAAGTTTAAGTCTACGGGGGCGAGCAGGAAGAGACAACGCAATACATCTCAGAAATAGCCTCAATTTATTGTGCAACTAGCAGCCGCTTCAAGTTCTTGGTTAAAGTAGTTTAAGCTGCCATTACATATTATAATCTGGTGATCAAATATAGCTGGAATTTGAGCTGATAGCGACTGTGGCTACAGTGTTACGCTCCTTTATACGTAAGGGAAATAAGTGATCCTAAAATGATCTTTAACCGGGCGGAGTGACCGCGTAATGCTACGGACTGGGCGGCCGTTCCCGCTGGAAGTTCGAGTCCTTCCTCGGTCGTGGGTGTGACCGCTGTCCTTAGTGTAAGTTAGTTTAAGTAATCTGTAAGTCTAGGGACTGATGACGATAGCAGTTTGGTCCAATAGCCTTACAAACATTTCTACATTTTGAATGATATTTAATTTAGCTGATGTTGTATTTCTCCATCGCGTTTCTTGCCTACACTTCATCGTGCACAAAATTATTTCCTGGCCTTAAGAGAGAGTCTAAGGTTTTTATTGGTCGAAATAACGAAATCGTTTGAGTGGAAAGCGTTGCAAAATCGGGGAGAATCAATATTATAGCGCATTTCGATACGTGGCAACTTCACCTAGTCTGTATCTTCGATAGCATTAGTTGCAATATTGTGATATTTCCGAAAGGTTGAATGGTGTGTGTCAAAAAGTTGAGTAGTCCTAAAGAAATCGGTTAACACACTGAAGTTATTCACTCGCCTTGGGAAACACTGGGTGCAGCCATACTGCGACATGGGCACGGTTCTAAATGTGAAGGCAGGAACGGCGAGGAATATGGTGTGCAGTGGCCGTGTTTATTGGTGTAACCGTACAAAAGTACTTCACGCAAGTCCGAAGGAACCCACGCGGTGTCTTTTGCAGTTGCCTGATTAATTATGGGCAGCAGGCAATGTGTGGCATATCGAAGTTTGGGTCGGTGCGCGGATAGCCTAATCATTAACGTAACCACTCGCCAAAAGCTGCAAATTCGGGTTTCAGTCCCGCTCCAGTACAAATTTTTAGCCGGCCGCGGTGGCCGAGTGGACTGAGGCGCTCCAGTCGCAGTCTGCACGGCCACTACTGTCGGGGGTTCGAATCCCCCCTCGGGCATGGATATTTGTGCCGTCCTAGTTCGTAAGTAGTTCATAAGTAGTTTGTAAGTTTAGGGACTGATGACCCCGTAGTTAAGTCCCATAGACTCTTTGAACATTTGAACAAATTTTTATGCGTCAGCATTAAATCATACAGCCGATGTTGATTAATATTCGCAACTACAAATACTTGTCTTGTAACAGTGAGAAATGTTGGGGCAGTGTACTAGAGTAGTAATTTATTTATGTACACAATAAATTTCATTTTACTATCCAGTCATAAATCGAGTGTCTTCGTTAAGTCATTTTAAAGTATTATTACACTTTCTAGTCTAACGCACAAATACGATTCAAATGGTCCTCATAGGGCACGTCATTTGTCAGTTTGGTTTGGTCAATTGCATTTCAAATGTTTGCTGGCCGCGGTGGCCGAGGGGACTGAGGCGCTCCAGTCACGGTCTGCACGGCCACTAGGGTCGGGGGTTCGAATCCCCCCTCGGGCATGGATATTTGTGCCGTCCTTAGCTAGTTGATAAGTAGTTTGTAAGCTTAGGGACTGATGACCCCGTAGTTAAGTCCCATAAGTTCTACAAACATTTGAACACATTTTGATTTCAAATGTTTGTAAAGCTTATGGGATTTAACTGTGGGGTCATCAGTCCCTAAACTTACAAACTATTTATGAACTAGCTTATACTAAAGACGGCACAAACATCCATGCACAGGGGGGGGGGGATTCGAACGCCCGACGGCGAACGGCCTCGTGCATAGCGCCTCAATGCGCTCGGCTACTCCGCCGCGGCTCAATTGCGACATTCCCTAGAAGCTACATTGGACATGCGGGAATCAGTTGACTGGCGGTACAAGGGCAGCAACGGGCGACTGCAGTGTCGGGGCAGTGTACTGCAGGCCGAGGGAAAGCGAGCATTTCCCGAAAATAGTGGTCGGAGCGGCGGGCTGGCGCACGTGCCGGTCCCTTTTGTCCGGCTGGTGCTATTTCTACCGCGATACAACGCGCGCTATTTTGATGCTCGCGCGCGACACCCGTATTAGCAGCCGCGCTGCTCCTGGGTCGCACTAACCACTAACCACCACCATTCCCTGCAACCCTGGCTCCAGTTTCCAACTGCTCTTCGCCGGCGAGCCGCCGGTTTTTCGCAGATCTACTGTCAACAATTTGCTCACTCTCTGTGAAACTAGTCTGCTCTGTGTCTGCTCTGAATGGAACCCGCGCACATGAGGTGCGCCTTACGAAAGAAAGGAGTAACCGATTAACCGAGCCAGTGGCAAAACTAGAGCACGTCAACAGGCGCGTTACCTATAGGGCACTTTTTGTGGCGGGTGAAAAAAAATGGAAAAGGTAAAAGAATAGGGTAGGGGTCAGAGAAAGGGGGTGGATTGGGCTGCAACGGAGCTGTATGAAGGGCGTCACTGCCGACCACCGTCACACCTCTATCTCGCTGGGAAGGAGAGAATTGGAACTTTTTTTGTTTTTTTGTTTTGTGTTTCAGGAACTGATTCCTGCAATTCACTCCCACACTGCGAATGAATTCCTACACGACGTTCACGAATCTTTCTTGTCTGCAGTGGCACGATTCTTACAGATGACAAAACGTTCATCTTACTCATAGACGACAGAACATATCTGAAAATGTCAAGTGTTTGTAAATCTGTCGGACTTAACTACTGTGATTATCAGTCCCTAAGCTTACAAACCACTTGAGCTAACTTAAGCCGGCCGCGGTGGCGAGGGGACTGAGGCGCTCCAGTCACAGTCTGCACGGCCACTACGGTCGGGGGTTCGAATCCCCCCTCGGGCATGGATATTTGTGCCGTCCTTAGAATAAGGTAGTTAATAAGTAGTTTGTAAGTTTAGGGACTGATAACCCCGTAGTTAAGTTCCATAAGCTTAGAAACATTTGAACATTTAGCTAACTTAAACTAACCTAAGGCCGGCCGCGGTGGCCGACGGGACTGAGGCGCTCCAGTCACGGTCTGCACGGCCACTACGGTCGGGGGTTCGAATCCCTCCTCGGGCATGGATACTTGTGTCGTCCTTAGGATTAGCTAGTTCATAAGTAGTTTGTAAGCTTAGGGACTGATGACCCCGTAGTTAAGTCCCATAAGTTCTACAAACATTTGAACATTTTCTAACCTAAGGACAACATACACACCCATACCCGAGGGAGGACTCGAACTTCCGACGTGCAGCAACCTCGCGCTCCGCAGCAAGGCGCCTTAGAGTGCTCGGCCATTCCACCGCGACCCTTGCAAAGAAACACCATCTATTAATGACACACAATGATAAGATACTCTCCCCCCATAAACCATGATACATGGCACGTGGTGAGTACGTAGATTTAACCAACTGGAAATTATGAAAAGCAAACAGTTCTTCACAAAAAGCCAGACTTATTTTAGAAAAGCCTGACAGTTAACTTAGAATCAATAACCTATTTATATTTTACGCAATTGTTCCTCTTAGTATAAGCAAAACAAAATTAGGAAATATTTACACTCTTAAAGAATGGTATTTAATTCTTACAAACACAATGCAATGTCTTTCAACAAATTTTCAATCTTTTCCAGTGTTGTTTCTGTTGAAATTGCTTTCTTCATTGGAATGTACTACTGAGAGAAGAGCTCAGTTGTTGCCTTGCAGACTACAGTCCATCGATTTCTACCTAAGGTGGTGCAAAATGTCGTGGTACGCCAATTTTGTTTTATGGCTTGAACGTATCTAACTGCAGGCACATGTCTTCTAGTACCAAAAAAAAAAATCGTTTGGTGACACAGATGTGCTACTGGTTCCTATAATCCTATGTTTTTCTAGGAAACATGTCAACATTTCATAGTAACGCAGCTGCTAGCTATCAGACACTGCAAATTTAGCTTAACTTTCGTTTCGTACAAAGCACGTCATATTTTGCTTTTCACTTTTCTGAGAGCCTTCTCACCCATTTCTGGCTGCTGCTACTATTTACGTGACAAGACGACATAGTTCGTAATTATTCTGTACGATTCGGCAATTGGCTTCGAAGCATGGCTTTATAATGAATCGCTGAAACTTTAAATCGTCTCGAGGCAGAAATATGTAATCGTTCTTATGATTATTTTGAACGACAATTCATCCGTATGACGATTCGATTCTTACGATTCTTTATTTATCCTCGTTCAAACGAACGATTCGTTCACGAACCGCCATAACTCTAGCAAGCAGGCGCTTGTACTTTGTTTCCGGCAGCTATGTTTTGTTCCTGCAAGAGGTTTCTTGTAGTCATCCCAAACGATCACTGCCCATTACTCTTCAACGCACTTCAACGCAGCTCCCAATGTCTGTTTGTTTCCCGATACAAACAAAACGATTTTTTTACGGAATTTTACGTGCGCATTCCACAGAGCGACCCACATTAGTCTAGTGCGATAATATAATGTATTAGGAGGTAAGTTAAACACTGCAGCAGCACAATACCGCACTGCGGAATGAATTTCGCAGTTGCTGCTAGATTACTCGTCATTTTCACTGTGCATGTCACTAAATTGAATATGACATTATACTAACGTTGGACCGCTCTGTGGAAAATCAACTTTAAAAATATTGTTGTTTATATGGGGGAACAAACCAACGATTTCCGTCGACACTGGGCGTCGTATGAAAAACGATAAGTGTAGTATTTGATCGGGCGGACTGCAGCCACGCACTGCAAAAAATAAAATTGCAAATATCTGCAGAAAAAACGGAAAAAATGCGCCTGACGATTCAAAGGAGAGACAGACGTTATCTTGAATTTGATGCTGTGTTCCTTACGGATTTTCGTTTATAAGAAATGAATCAGTAGTGGAAGTGCTGTGTTTTTGTTGGAAGAAACGTGACTTTAAACTGTGTTTTTTCAATGTTTTGAATTTGTATCATTCAAAAATAATTCTTGGAATGTGCACCTTTCACTTCATTGTAATGTCGTGCTTGGCTTGATAAAAAAGTAAACAGGGCAGTTAGAAGGAAAATAAAAATGAAAATGCTTGGTTTGGTTTCCTCCCAATACAGAAACCGAGATGCCAAATTGCGAAAACTCAACCTTTAATCAGCTCTCTTCGTACGAAAACTATCGCTGTTCCCATACACGATTCAGCCTAACCAATAGCCGAGGTGGAGTGGACGAGAGTTCTAAGGCGCCTTGTTGAGGAGCGCGCGATTGCTCGCCGTCGGAGTTTCGAGTCCTCACTCGGGCATGAGTGAGTGTGTTGCCCTAAGCATAACTTACTGTAAGTTAGTTTAAGTAGTTTGTAAGCCTAGGGATCGATGCCCAGCATAGTTAAGTCCCTTAGATTTACAAACATTTATAGTTTCGTCTAACGGCTATGGCATGTCGCTCAGTACTGTGATTACAAAATGTTCAAATGTTTGTAGAACTTATGGGACTTAACTACGGGGTCATCAGTCCCTAAGCTTACAAACTACGTATGAACTAGCTAAGACTAAGGACGGCACAAATATCCATGCCCGAGGGGGGATTCGAACCCCCGACCGTAGTGGCCGTGCAGACCGTGACGGGAGCGCCTCAGTCCCCTCGGCCACCGCGGCCGGCGTGTTATTACAATACCTAATAGTTAGCTTTAAACAAAAGTCAGAATTCTCACTTTCATAGCTACTTATTTTTCACTTCTTAACCAATAACATAGTAGCTGAAGAAATATTAAAGCGCAAGAATAAATAAACAAAGCTGTCTGTAGGAGGATATCGACGCTTATATTCCTTTTTTTTATGCCCCAAATATCCTTATTGGTCATACACAAGCAGCTACAGGTGCAAACAGTTACAAAAACACAAAATTAAGATATTTCTGTCACCTTTTATAACAGTGACGTAACATTTATGACTCGTAACGTCGATTTGAATATCAAGTAGGATACGGCTAGCCGGCCGCGGTGGCCGAGGGGCCTGCGGCTCGCCAGTCACGGTCTGCACGGCCACTACGGTCGGGGGTTCGAATCTTCCCTCGGGCATGGATATTTGTGCCGGGCTTAGTAGTAGCTAGTTCATAAGTAGTTTGTAAGTTTGGGGACTGATGACCCCGTAGTTAAGTCCCATAAGCTTAACAAACGTTTTTTTTCCCCCTCGGCCACCGCGGCCGGCCGCTACGTTCCTTCCAGGATAATGTCATTGGTAGCCAGTACAGGCAAAGAAAAAACACTTTGATCAAATTACCAAGGCAAGACAGGTGGTGATATTTTAACGGAAAAATATAATGAAAATGTGAGATATTTTATAATGATAGTTCAAAGAGGTAAAAGCCGGCCGCGGTGGCCGAGCGTTCTGCGGCGCGCCAAGAATGTTCAAATGTTTGTTAAGCTTATGGGACTTAACTACGGGGTCATCAGTCCCTAAACTTACAAACTACTTATGAACTACTTACGAACTAGTACGGCACAAATATCCATGCCCGAGGGGGGATTCGAACCCCCGACCGTAGTGGCCGTGCTGACCGTGACTGGAGCGCCTCAGTCACCTCGGCCACGGCGGCCGGCGCGGCGCGTCAGTCACAGTCTGCACGGCCACTACGGGCGGGGGATCGAATCTTCCCTCGGGCATGGATATTTGTGCCGGCCTTAGTAGGAGCTAGTTCATAAGTAGTTTGTAAGTTTGGGGACTGATGACCCCGTAGTTAAGTCCCTATTTTTAACAAACATTTGAACATTTTTTGAAAGAGGTAAAAGTTCAAAAAAGAGTATGTTTGTCAAAGCTAAACTCAAATATTGTATAATTTTGGCTGTTTGTTACAATACGGTCAGAATGAATATTACGTGTTGGGTGCATAGATATTACCACAATAGTAGAGTCTTAATCATATCATCATAAATTTTTTTTTTTTTTTTTTTTTTTTTTTTTTGTTATTTAGATTATTATTTTGGTCCGAAATGTTTGCAAAAATTTATAAAACTACAAATCGAAAGTGAGTCGTAAAACACGTCAGTGCGATTTTTTCATCATACGCTCCAGATATTCAAAAGTTATTTCGTTGTGCGCCCTTTAAAAATTACATAATTATAAAAATATGATTGGGAGTTACAAACTGAGGTGTGTCATACTTACCATATTAGATGGAGCTCCGGCATCTAAGCAACACCACCTAGAGACAAGGCCTCACTACAGCCCGTGCTACGTTACTCTGACCAGGCCGCGGCCGCCAGCTTACTGGCTGGCCGCTACGAGGCAGCAGGCGTGCCCCAGCGGCCAGCCACTCAGCTGCGACTGCGGCTGCGGCCTGGTCTGTGTGAGGCCTTGTCTCTAGGTGGTGTTTATCTAACACGCTGACACGGCCAACGTTGGATATGTCGAGACGGACCTGTACCTCGGCCTGCAAACCACCTGACCTAAATCCTTTGCATATTTGTGTCTGGGGTCACACCAAAAGCGAAGTGTACAGCACACTCGTTTACACGGTTGAAAAACTTGAGCGGAGATTTGTACACGCTTGCCAAGAATACCGACACGGTCAAGTGGCTTTCGAAAGAATTCGAAATTCATTGCATAGACGCGCACAGTATTTCATCCAGATCCAAGGAAGACACTTAGAAAACCTCCTTTAAAAGGTAACCCATACATGAAAATCGAACTAAATGGGATGTAAAACGTAATAGTGAAGTCTAAATTAAAAATTAATTAGTACTAACTAGGACGATGTTTACAATGGCCGGCCGCCGTGGCCGAGGAGACTGAGGCGCTCCAGTCACGGTCTGCACGGCCACTACGGTCGGGGGTTCGAATCCCCCCTCGGGCATGGATATTTGTGCCGTCCTTAGTTGTAAGTAGTTCATAAGTAGTTTGTAAGTTTAGGGACTGATGACCCCGTAGTTAAGTCCCATAGACTCTACAAACATTTGAACATTTGTTTACAATGACGTCAGGGGCGGCTGGGAACCATACATTCACAATTATGTTGCAAACGGATCGTTTGCTTCGACATTTTAGCTTCTATTATCGTGCACTTTCAACCGTGTAAGTTTGCGCCATCCTTTTTGATACATCCTGTATATATAAAAATATCGACTCACGAAGTTTCTCCGCGATGGATTCCAAAACTAATCAACTGATCTTAATGAAATTTTGCACAGTATTTGTCATTTGATCCAACTTAAAAGATAGGATAGGTTTCATCTCGATTAATAACCTCACTATTAATTTTATTTAAAATGTTTTATCTAGGTCGAGTAAGTATCCTATAATTGGGATTGTTATTGAACTTGAAGAGTGAGTTAGCGGCAAAGTACTTGGTTGCAGCACGAACCATAATGTGTTGGAAATCCACTATGGACACTAACATTTTCCTCTTCGAGTTGTAACCTAGTCTTCACTTCAACATGATGTGTGAAACGCTAGGACACGTTAAACTGTAGGTTCGCTTTTTCCGGTTGGTTATTTGTGCCGTCCTTAGTGTTAGCTAATTCATAAGTAGTTTGTAAGTTTAGGGACTGATGACCCCGTAGTTACGTCCCATAAGCTATACAAACATTTGAACATTTTTAACAACAAAAATAGATTCCTTACGATGAATGGCGGAGGGTACCTGTTACAGATTATGACACCGATGGTCCGATCACCATGAATTTGGCAGGTATTGTCGTTTTTCTTAAGGGGTTTTTCTTAAGGGTATGAACAGAGAGGCAGGATGAGATTGGTAGAGAGAGGGAGAGGTATTTATAGAGGTTTGGCGATGGGTAGGTGGATAGACGAGAATAAGAAGAGGAGGACAAGGCAGAGTAGGGAGACAGAAAGAGGAGGTGTGAATACATGGACTAACTGAATACTGGAATAAATAAATACCCTGGCAACGCTGGGTTTCCAGGTAGCTAGTACAATGAGAGTCCTAAGAAGACAAAGAGGCAAGAAACGGGTATAGCAAGCGGGAAGTGGTCGGCAGAAAGTCTAGCGCTGTTGACTGTTCGTCTCGCCAGCTTGTTTCTACAAACTTAACTCGCAATTTCTTCCACCTTATATTGTTTTATACGCAAGGATTCATCTGCAATGTTTTGGACCCCAAAACGGTTGGCTCAGCAGATGGAACAAATCTACCATGCGATGCAGGCTAGACATCAGAGATCAGTCTACGTTTCAATCCGAGAAAGGTAAGCGATTCTTAGCTGTACTGAGGATGAAATGAACGACAACACTTGTGAGTAGAAAATAAAATAGTTTCTGCTAAATACAGTTAATAATGTTGTAGTGTTGTCAGTGCCATTCCGTGGAAACAAAAAAATTACACTCCTGGCCATTAAAATTGCTACACCATTAAGATGACGTGCTACAGACGCGAAATTTAACCGACAGGAAGAAGATGCCGTGATATGTAAATGATTAGCTTTTCAGAGCATTCACACAAGGTTGGCGCCGGTGGCGACAAATACAACGTGCAGACATGAGGAAAGTTTCCAACCGATTTCTCATACAAAAACAACAGTTGACCGGCGTTGCCTAGTGAAACGTTGTTTTGATGCCTCGTGTAAGGAGGAGAAATGCGTACCAACACGTTTCCGACTTTGTCGAAATGCCCAAATGCACCAAAAATAAACGAAAAATATATCTATTCAATAAAGCAGAGAAAAATTCGCTTCACGCTTTCCTGAGTGATAGTCTCCAGTCTTTCAAAACTAAAAATGCGAGTGTAGATCAGTTGTGGCTTACTTTCAAAGACATAATATCAGTAGCAATCGAGAGATTTATACCAAATAAATTAATAAAAGAGGGGGCTGACCCCCCGTGCTACACAAAACAGGTCAGATCACTGTTGCAGAAACAAAGAAAAACACATGCAAAATTTAAAAAGACACAGAATCCACAAGACTGGCTATCTTTTACTGAAACTCGCAACCTAGCGCGGACTTCAATGCTAGAATCCTATAGTAGTAACAACAACGAAATCCTGTCTCGTAATCTTGCAGAAAATCCAAAGAAATTGCCGGCCGCGGTGGCCGAGGGGACTGAGGCGCTCCAGTCACGGTCTGCACGGCCATTACGGTCGGGGGTTCGAATCCCCCCTCGGGCATGGATATTTGTGCCGTCCCTAGTATTAGTTAGTTCATAAGTAGTTTGTAAGTTTAGGGACTGATAACCCCGTAGTTAAGTCCCATAAGCTTAACAAACATTTGAACCAAATAAATTCTTGTCATATATGAAGTACACTAGCGGCAAAACACAAACAATATCTTCACTATGCGAAATGTTCAAATGTTTGTAACGCGTATGGGACTTAACTACGGGGTCATCAGTCCCTAAACTTACAAACTACTTATGAACTACTTACGAACTAGGACGGCACAAATATCCATGCCCGAGGGGGGATTCGAACCCCCGACCGTAGTGGCCGTGCAGACCATGACTGAAGCGCCTCAGTCTCCTCGGCCACCGCGGCCGGCTCACTATGCGATAGCAATGGTAATACTACCGATGACAGTACTGCTAAGGCAGAATTACTAAACACAGCTTTCCGAAATTCGTTCACCAAAGAAGACGAAGTGAACACTCCAGTATTCAATCCAAGAACAGCTGCCAGCATGCGAAACTTAGAAGTAGATGTTCCTGGAGTAGTAAAACAACTTAAGTCACTAAACAAAAACAAATCTTTCGGGCCAGATTGTATACCAACTAGGTTCCTCTCAGAGTATGCTGATGCAATAGCTCCGTACTTAGCTATAATTTACAACCGATCACTCAGCGAAAGATCCGTACCCAAAGACTGGAAAGTTGCCCAAGTTACTCCAATATTCAAGAAAGGCAATAGGAGTGAACCCCAAAATTACAGGCCTATCTCATTGACGTCGATTTGCAGTAGGATTTTGGAACATATACTTTTTTCGAATACCTACCTCGAAGAGAACGACATATTAACCAGTAGTCACCACGGATTCAGAAAGTATCACTCTTGCTAAACACAGCTTGCCCTTTATTCACATGAAGTGTTAAGTGCCATCGACAAGGGATATCAAATCGATTTCATATTTCTGGATTTCAGGAAGGCTTTTGACACTGTACCCCACCAGCGGCTTCTTATGAAATTGCGTGCTTATGGAATATCTCCCCAATTGTGCGGTTGGATTCACGATTTCCTATCTGAAAGAACACAGTGCGTTGTAATTGACGGTAAGTCATGGAGTAAAACAGAAGTGATATCTGGCGTTCCACAGGAAAGCGTTAAAGGTCCCCTACTCTTCCTCGTATTTATAAACGATTTAGGAGACAATCTGAATAGCTCCCTTAGACTGTTCGCGGATGATGCTGTCGTTTATCGGTTAGTGAAGTCAACAGAGGATCAAACGCAACTGCAAAGCGATTTAGAGAAAAAAGTGTGAAGTAATACACATGATCACTAAAAGAAATCCGCTGAACTTCAATTACGCGATAAATCAATCAAACCTTAAGGTCGTAGATTCTACCAAATACCTAGGAGTTACAATTACGAACAACTTTGACTGGAGAGAACACATAGAAAATATTGTGGGGAAGGCGAACCAAAGGTTACGTTTCATTGGCAGAACACTTCGAAGATGCACCAGCTCCACCAAAGAGACTGCCTACATCACACTTGTGCGTCCTCTCCTGGAGTACTGTTGCCCCTTGTGGGACCCTCACCAGGTGGGACTAGCTCAGAGAAGGGCAGCTCGTTTTGTTTTTATCACGTTACGGGGGGAAAAGCGTCACGCAAATGTTGCACGAATTTGGGTGAAATCATTAAAAGAAAGACGTTATTCATTGCGGCGTGATCTGTTTGCGAAGTTTAAATCACCGACTTTTAGTTCTGAATGTGAAAATATTTTGCTAGCACCAACCTACTTAGGGAGACATGACCATCCCAATAAAATAAGAGAAATCAGATCGAAAACGGAACGATTTAGGTGTTCTTTCTTTCCGCACGCTATTAGAGAATGGAACGGTAGAGAAAAGTTATGAAAGTGGTTAATGAACCCTCTGTCAGGCACTGAAATGTGATTTGCAGAGTATCTATGTAGATACACCGGGTGATCAAAAAATAAGTAAAGATTTGAAAACTTAATAAATCACAGAATAATGTAGATAGAGAGGTAAAAATTGACACACATGCTTGGGATGACATAGGGTTTTATTAGAACAAAAAAATATCAAAAGTTCAAAAAATGTCCGACAGATGGCGCTTCATCTGATCAGAAAAGCAATAATTAGCATAACAATTTAAGACAAAGCAAAGATGATGTTCTTTACAGGAAATTATCAATATGTTCACTATCATTCCTCAACAATAGCTGTAGTCGAGCAATAATGTTGTGAACAGCACTGTAAAGCATGCCCGGAGTTATGGTGAGGCATTGGCGTCGGATGTTGTCTTTCAGCATCCCTATGTCGGTCGATCACGATACACTTGCGACTTCAGGTAACCCCAAAGCCAATAATCGCACGGACTGAGGTATTGGGACCTGGGAGGCCAAGCATGACGAAAGTGGCGGCTGAGCACATGATCATCACCAAACGACGCGCGCAAGAGATCTTTCACGCATCTAGAAATATGGGGTGGGGCGCCATCCTGCATAAAAATCGTACGTCCCAGCAGGTGTTTATCAGCCAGGCTGGGGATGATGCGATTCTGTAACATATCGGCGTACCTCTCACCCGTCACGGTAGCAGTTAAAAAACCAGAATCACGCAGTTCCTCAAGAAAAAAGGCCCGATAACGGTAGATGTAAATCCAACCTATACCGTGACTTTCTCGTCGTGCAGTGGAGTTTCCACGACAGTTCTAGGATTATCGGTAGCCCAAATTATGCAGTTGTGAGTGTTGACAGACCCTTGGAGCGTGAAATCGTGTAATAGGTTTACACGAAACAGTACGTAGTTCCAGATAATCACACTTCTGGCGCTGCTGCATAGGCGTACGCCTCAGGTGTTTCGTGTAATAAGGCCTTTACGTCCGAAGGTGCAAGATAGACACCACAATGAACGGCCCTCCATGCAGTATATCATACGGGAGAGAAAATGTAGACGACGGGGGTTAATTCACGAGATTGATCTCGACGACGGCCGGAAATACACAACACAAAAAGATATTGCCCAGGCGTTTTTGGAGTATTTCAGCAGATTCTACGGGACCGATGAGGTGGACCAGAAAGCAATGGAGAACTTCCTAAATGAGATCCCAGACATAACACACGCGAACCCGGAAACAGACATCCTACAAGCATTAACGGAAGAGGAGATGGTGGAAGCCTTCCAACGAGGGGTCCCAAACAAATCCCCATGTCCAGACGGATTCCCAGTGGAATTCTATCGCACGTTTGTCACTATTATGGCAGCGATGTGCTTACGTATGTTTAACGAGATACTCGCGCAGGAGTTGCCAGTTCCCGCTGAATTCGCAGAAGGGTTGGTGATTCCAATTCGGAAACCACAGGGAGGCAAGCGAACATGCGCGTATCGTCCTCTGACCCTCCTAAATAGCGACTATAATATCCTTATGTGTCTAATTCTAGGTCGCTTAAAAATATTGCTAAAGGTTCTAATCAACAGGGATCAGACATGTCTCGGAGGTACAAGCAATATTCATACGGGCTTGGGAGACTATCGTGATGTTATCTGGCTTGCCAAGGCGTGTCGTCGACGTGGAACATTGGTAGGCATCGATTTTGACCATGCCTTCGATATAGTGGTTCATACCTACCTCAAGGCAGTGATGCTTAGGATGGGTGTTCCGCCTACTTTTCCACTATGGTGATGAAGCTTTGGCTTGGTGCCAGGTCAGCAGTGTTGATTAATGGAGGGAGAAAGAAACATTTCCAGATTTTACGATCAGTCAGACAGCGGTGCCCCTTGACAATCATCTCGTATGCAATTGCACTAGAGCCATGTCTCACAGGTATCACTCTACGGAATCAGTCCTTCAAATGTAAAGCATATGCTGATGATATAGTGCTTCTAGTGACGACCGAAGAGGAGAAACACACAGCAATGAATTGGCTGCAGATGTACAGGGAGGCAGCAGGTAGCGTGTTAAACTTTAGAAAATCACAATTCATGAATGTGGGCCGTGGACTCGAACCAGGAACTGAAGGACCCTTACCTGAGGTGCAAACCCTGAGATGTTTGGGTATCACTTTGCATAAGGAGACGGCACGAAAAACAGCAGACAACTACCGTAAGCTGTTGTGTCAACTACGCCCACCGGTACGCGTCAACGCCCTGCGCTCGATGGATATGCTGCAACGTGTAACGCTGGTCAACCTCCATCTCGCACCCAAGATGTGCCACGTGTCACACCTTCTCCCTTTGCCGCGTACGATGGCAACCAGGATACAAGCAGCCTTTGGATACTACGTCAGCATGGGACTGCTCTTTAAGGTGCAATACGAGACGCTCACGCTCCCGACAAGGGCAAGTGGTGTTGGCCTAGTCAGTGTCTACGAAAAGGCACGTACAATGTATATTAACACCATGTGCAAACTGTGGCGTAACAGGAACTACTCCCTGACGGCAGCGAACATTGACGAATTAGCACCGCCATCGCTTCTTCCACCGGTCGGTGTTGGACATATTACGCCTCCATTATCACACGTCCGGCAGTTCTTCGTGGGACACAGTTATGTTCTAGCAGATTTACCAACAACCCGACCACCGACTACCAAGGACATGTATAGACTGACTGTAAGACGTATGGTGCAGAATAAGATGGTACGGAAGTACCCTGCCATTAACTGGAATGTTGTTTGGCGCATGGTACACCACCCCACCTCCCTACATCGGCCAGGTCAACGTGGTACATGGTGGTTAACCGGAAGTACCCGACGAAGGAGAGACAGTATGCTATCCATATGACAGACACGCCCATGTCCTACGATGCGACACGCTCGGCACATAGTTTGTTCTGCGACAAAGCGCTGTCGGTGTGGAACCTGGCAAGGAAGATCATAGAATTCATGAGACAATTAGAAATCTCAGCGGAAATAGTATTTTTCCCAGACAAAACGCATTTCCCACGTCAGAAGACGAACGATGTGTCGTGGGTAACGGGCATGACGGTACATTACATACATCATTATGCAAACACGAACATACTGGACTATTGGCAATATTTACAGAATGGACACACGAAGCTACGACGACTTGGTAAATACAAGGACAGTTATGCACATTTTTAGAGGTAGTGTTTGCTGACCCGTCACCTTGATGTGGTGTACCGGGTACGAGAATATGATGTAGTGATTGTTTAGAAAAGATAAAGAACATTTGAACGGATCAGACTTAATAAGTTCGAGAAGATCACCCAGAAACACCGACCGGATGGCGAGCGCTAACACAGGAGGACTCAGTTTAGTCTACGTTGCATGCCTTTAAGTTACGACGTGCCTCGAATGATTAAGGTTGCCGGCCGCGGTGGCCGAGGAGACTGAGGCGCTCCAGTCATGGTCTGCACGGCCACTACGGTCGGGGGTTCGAATCCCCCCTCGGGCATGGATATTTGTGCCGTCCTAGTTCGTAAATAGTTCATAAGTAGTTTGTAAGTTTAGGGACTGATGACCCCGTAGTTAAGTCCCATAGACTATACAAACATTTGAACATTTTTTTGGTTAAGGTTGCCGGAAGTGGCATCATTTATACCGTTATTTTCCTGCTATTGCGAGGCACAGTCTGCTTTAGTCTAGCGACCGACGACCTAATAACAAACCCATGTGGCGTCATATATATATCCATAAGGGTATGGGGGAAAAGTGGTGAGATTTCTGACAGCCCTGATTTTATGTATTAACATAAGCATGTTATTGTCTTGCGCAGACATTCACGTGTTAGGTTGTAGAGCTAATACTCGAAGAAGATTTTTTGTGGAGAGAACGGACTTGTCTATAGCTATGTCAAAATGGTATAATAGTTTTAACGAAATATTCTTGTCTGGCAAATTAAAGAAAATCTTTAAGTATTTTTAGAACCATCGATAAAATGTAATTAAGGGTACATAAAAAATGTTTGTTAAACTATCGGGCCAAACGGCGTGGTCATCAGTCCGTAGCTTACAAACTACTTAAACCTAGGTAAACTAACCTACGGACAAACACACACACCCATGCCCCAGGGAGGACTCGAACCTCCACGGCGAGCAACCGCGCGCTCCGCAGCGAGACGCTTTAGACCGCTCGGCTGCTCCACCGCGGCTAAGGGTACATAAGACTACATTTTGTAACGAAATAAGAGTGCGTCTTATTTCACCTGGGGCTTAGGGACGAGGGAAATGGACACACACGCCAGCAATATTGGCTGCAATCGTTCGCTCTCCTTGACGCTGTCACACGCAAGCGATTTAGGAAGTAATTGCGAATATTATTTCCAACGTCTCTGTGTAATCAAATTATGTATGGTAATTGATTAAAAAAAGCTTTTGCCATTGAATCAAATGTTGAAAGACGACCGTTGGTCGTCTTCCATATATTTTTTGTATATTTCTGTAAAGTTATAATTTATTTAATGTTGCTAGATGATCATTTTGTTAAAACTTGAACCCCAACTCTTTTCCACGCTTGAGGAATAGCATTTTTATTTCACGTGTTAAAATATTAGTTAATATTGCTAGGTTTTTCTTCTTTTGTTATGTTAATAATTTATTATTATATTCATTAATGTGGCATAAATGTGGTTTTTCCGCTACGCCACTGTCCCTGTGAGAATGTGTACTTGTTTTACTTTTAAGTGGATGTGCGAGACTCTATGGCTGTCTGAATGTTGGGAGTAATAGCTCGCTTTGCATCGTTCTCTCTGGCTCAGTGTCGATAGCTGCTGATACTACCAAAGAGGTTTCTACACCCTTTGGTTACAAGCTAGTCGGCCAGCCCTCTCCAGCGCGAGTCTCGCTTTTCGTCCCCACCACCGCTGTTTCTTGGGCTTTCCAGCTTCCGGTAGCTTTTCGCGCCCCTGTGGCCGCTCGGCTATTCATTCTGTGCTTGTCTTCTGGTGAGGTAAGGTTTGTTCTGCTCTTGTGTTTGGAGATGGTAACGTTTCATTGCCTAGCACGTTTAAGTAAGATTTGTGAACTTAGAATCATTTTTTTGGAATATTTTCTCCGATCGTGTGTGGAAATGTGTTCTCGTTTCCCAATTCAGTGATTTCCAATAGATAAACGCGGTGTGGGTGATTATAGTTGCAGTTTGATAACGGCCTGGTATGTTAAAACCCTTTGTGATCATGTGGCGGTGTATGAAATCTGTGTAAATACTTTCTAGCTTTGTGGGGCCCGATTTCTGATAGGTGATATGTTTATTTTATACAGTGCATGTTTCCTTCCATGAGTGATATGTGTTCCACGTGGTTGGTTCATAGAACAGAGCCTTCAGCTTCCACTCTTGTTTATTCCATGCACATCAGGCAAGTAACTATGCGGGAATCCTTCTGATTTCCAGTAATATTTCGTGATCTACTCTCCCCGCCTATTTTAATTAACTGTTCCTTCTCCGACTTGTTGTGCGCACTCTGTCTTTGTCAGTAATTCTCTCTGAGCCTTGTACAACCTCCTTCAACAGCTTCCTCATGTAATTCTAAACACTTCTATGGGTAGCATGCCGTAATTCTTAATTTTATTTTTCCGACTTTGTAATTATTTAACTTTTACGAGATTTTTCAAAAAAATGTTCAAATGTTTGTATAGTCTATGTGACTTAACTACGGGGTCATCAGTCCCTAAACTTACAAACTAATTATGAACTACTTACGAACTAGTACGGCACAAATATCCATGCCCGAGGGGGGATTCGAACCCCCGACCGTAGTGACCGTGCAGACCGTGACTGGAGCGCCTCAGTCTCCTCGGCCACCGCGGCCGGCCGAGATTTTTGAGACTAACTTCATCCGTCTCTGTAAGCGCTCCCTATCGCGTGTAGTTGCATTTCTTTCGCTTCTTCATGTAATTCTAAGCATTTCTAGGGGTTGCATGCCGTAATTCTTATTCTTATTTTTCCGACTTTGTAATTATATCACTTTTACGAGTTTTGCAGACTTGACTTCATACGTCTTTGTAATCACCCCCTATCGCGTGTAGCTGTATTTCATTCGCTTCCTTATATAATTTTAAGCATTTCTATGGGTTGCATGCTGCAGTTAATTTTCTTTATTTTTCGGAAACTAAATTTATTCAATTTTATCGGTTTTCGGAACCACGTGGGTCCGAGTTCCGACTTCCGGGGTTTGCAGCTAGTCGCCTGAATTCACGCCACTTCTCGTATAAAACCAGTACCTAGATCGATTTCTAACAGACTGCAACTTAAGAATCCACCGTGGTTTTGTATAATGAATCCCATTTTCAACCACTTCACCTTCAGTGGAGTGCGTCCATGTAACGTAGCCGTGTGTCGCAGTTAGCGTGTTTGCTCGCGGTCCAATTCAGATGTAATTTAACTTGGCTATACACACGCACCATCTCAAAACAGGCGAGACAGACCAGAGCCAGCTCAAAGTGATTTTGTATATTGTGTTTTGTGCTATCTCCGACTTGTTGAATTTCGCCTACGATAGCGGCTCCTGCTTCCGCCTCGTCTCAGCACGCTGTTTTTGGTGAGTTTCGGTGTGGCATTGCGTGTGTATGAGAGATTGAGTGTTGTTTGTGCACCCCCCCCTCCCAGTAGCGTTTAATCATATATAATTTAGGCTGGGCACCGTCCGCATTAATTCATGTAGGAGATGCATTTTTATTATATTAACAAAATTGGTTCCCCATCTGAATAAACATGTTTATGTTCAGCATAATCCGTAAGTTGCCTATAAATTGTAGTTTTAGAGCACCTTCCCTCTTTTATTTAATATTATTTCACAAGTGCTGAAAATATGATCAGATGCTAATTTTAATAAGTGTAAATTCCGTTGCGCCATAAATGTTTTCTAAGCCACCTTTCTAAGATAACTTCAGTTGTGGTGGCTTGCTTATTAATGTCTGTGTATGTAATAACGTGTGAACTGCTATGTATTTTGACCACTGTAGTATTAACTTCCTGTTATTGAAGTTATTTGAAACGAGTCAGTTTTTCAGTTTGGGCCAGGGAACAAGCCTTTGTAGCAGGGAGTAACCAGTAGTTCACACGGACCTCATTTGCTAATTTTAGTGGTAAAAAAAGGCCCTTGTTTCGTACAGTGGTCGACTTTTAATGTTCAAATATTGGAAAATCTATGGGATAAACGAATGTCGTCGTTAGTTCCAAGACTTACAAAATACGTAAACTAACTTAAACTAAACCAAGGAATTGAACCTCCGGCGCCAACAGCCTCCCATTCCCTGACATGGCGCTTTTATTTATTTATTTTTAGGTAGATCGATGACTTGCGGTCGTTTGTTCACGTTTGTCGTTGGTATTGCAGAGGGCGTTGAACCCTCTGAGAGGGCGCGCTGAACCACGGCGCCCGGCAGGCGCCTAGAACCACGCGCCTATATCCGCATGGAATGAACTTCTGTTTTTTTTTTTTTTTTTTTTTTTTTTTTTTTTTTTTTTTTTTTTTTTTTTTTTTTTTTTTTTTTTTTGTAATTTCATGTTCAGTACCCATAACGTCGTTCAGCATACTAGTCAATGTTTCTACACTTGTTATTCATGTTGTATGGATGCCATTGTTAAGGAGAGCTAGCTTGTTGGCGTAAAGACCGGAGACTTACACTACTACTGCATGCAACTGTATTTCCCTAGAACCTTCATCCTATTATATGTCGCTCCAAGTTTAAATCAGTCGTATTAACATTGACTATTGTAGCACGATCCCGTGCAATACATTCTACCCATGAATTGTGACATCTAGCTTTCTAATTCGGTGAGAGTTCTCACTTTACAGAGCAGAAGTCATGAACTCATGATAGGTCTATCTACTTTGATTCTGCAGTAAATGAAACGTAATTTATTCCTATTTCTCTCAAAAGTACAATGCCGCATGCCTTGTTTGTTGAAAAAGTGTTTGCATTCAATATTTCAATATTGTAATAAGTAAAATTTCCTTCGCCGTAATCGGAACTTCTGTTTTCACTGTTTCCAGAAATTCCAGTACTTGTACTAGTACGATCACAACTGAAAGGGAAGGATAAATGGATACAGCAGCAAAGCTACAGTAATTCACTTTATATACTTTTGGAATGCAACCGTGTAATAGCAGACAATAGTTTCTATAGGACTAGTGCCGAAGTGAACAGGACACGAACGTTTTTTGATGATTAGCTGATCCAACACCTGACAACCGGAAAGCAAACATACAATTACGAATACGAACCGCGAATGATTGAATGCCATTTGCTCACGCATGCTCAGCATTTATATGAGAGAATATTCTCGTTTCCTGTTGCACGTTCGCTTATGTTGTCTTTGTTGGAAAGGGGATTCTACAATTGCTAACGTATACCCAGTCCTTTATCCCAACGATTCAGTAACCATGTGTTATGTTTTGGACTTCTGAAATTTCGTATTTGGTGAATGCCTTAGAAAATAATAATAATAATAATAATAATAATAATAAAAGCCACACAAAGTAAGTATGTTAAAAAAATTATGAAGCAGGGTAAAAAGCAAGAATTGAATGCCTCATACTTTTGTGGGGAATTATAGAAAATATTTTACAAAGCATTGTTAACACGTTTTCCGAGGTTTGTAAATTAAATAGTGACAACGCTGCTGTGGAGACGCTGTGCAATGGAATCTACTATTGTCGCTGACCGATAAGGAATCCAGCAGAGTTTGAGGAAGTAGCAGAGGCCGTAACCTCTGCTATAGTGACCTCATACCAGGACAACTGCTCAATCACCAAGAAGTGCACAAATAGGAGTGTGCCTTGGTGGAATAATAACCTGGAAATGCAAAGGAAACAGGTACGAAGACTGTTTAACCTTGCGAGGCGTAAAGGACAACGGGCAAAGTATCGTGAGGCCCTTGTCAATTACAACCTTGCCATCAGACGGGTAAAGGAGGCATCCTAGAAGGTATTCTGTGAGGAAGTGGAGGGCACGGCTGCTCAAGCGAGACTTCATAAAATCCTCACTAGGGTACCAACTAATCCAGGAGTAACATTGAGGAAGAAGGATGGGGAGTATACAAAGACAGCACATGAAACGCTGGAACTGCTCCTCAAGATTCACTTTCCTCAATATACTCTGGGGGATAACTCAGACCAGAATGCGATTCCTGAGAGACAACGGTTCTCAGGTATTCGCAAAGAGGACTGGGATTTGGCCAAGGAGTGTGTCGATCTCAGTAAGGTCCGATGGGCGGTGGGAACATTTCAACCGTTCAAGTCACCTGGCCCCGATGGAATCTTTCCAGCTCTCCTGCAACAAGCGGGAGAAAATCTTATTAGATTCCTATGCAGGTTATTCAGGGTTAGCCTAGCAGCAGGAATCATTCCCAATGCCTGGAGGGCAATGAAGGTTGTCTTCATTCCAAAACCAGGGAGAATTGATCATACCAAGGCCAAGGATATGAGGCCAATCAGCCTGTCCTCCTTCTTTCTTAAGACATTGGAAAAGCTGGTTAATGTGCATGTTGGAGAAAGGAGGTTAAGTAGGACTCCTCTACATTCAAACCAACATGCATATCAGCCAGGTAAATCATGTGAGACAGCTCTCCACCAACTCGTTGGGAAGGTGGAGAAAGCACTACACTTTCAAGAAATAGCCCTCTATATCTTCCTGGACATTGAGGGGGCTTTTAGCAACACGACCCTCGATTCCATGGTTAGGGCAGCAGAGGTGCATGACCTAGGGACCACTATATGTAGGTGGACTAGGGCCATGCTCAGTGGAAAAAAGGTAGAAGCTACCGTGATGAATGAAAAAATGGTAATCAATACCACTAGGGGTTGCCTGCAAGGAGGAGTTCTTTTCCCTTTATTGTGGAATCTAGAGCTGAATGATCTCATTGGAGAATTAAACTCTAGGCAGTACTTTTGCCAAGGATACGCAGATGATCTTGTCATAGTAATACTTGGCAAATTTGCTGACACAGTAAAGAATATGGCACAAGGTGCTTTGGATATTGTGCAAGACTGGTGCAGAAAACAGGATCTGGGGGTTAGTCCTAAGAAGACTGTTGTTGTACCATTCACAAAGAAGCATATACAACATTCAAGTTAGAATCTAAAGCTTTTCAATGAAGCGCTACCTGTGAAGGGGACAGTGAAATATCTAGGGGTTACCCTAGATGAGAAACTGACATGGACCCCTCACATCAGGAATATTTGCTGCAAGGCAAAAGGTACTCTTGTGAGTACCAGGAGAGCTTGTGGCAAAAATTGGGGCCTGAGCCCCAAGAGTATGCACTGGATATACACCACAGTGATTAGACCCAGGATCACCTATGGGGCGCTCGTGTGGTGGAAGAAGGTAGAACAGCAGGTTGCTGCTAAGGAGCTTGCTAAGGTGCAGAGATTAGCCTGCTTAGCCATAATAGGCGGAATTAGCAGCACACCAATTGCTGGGATGGAAACCATTCTGGATATGCCCCCATTACACCTTTGGGTCAAGATGGAGGCAGCGGCTGTTGCATACAGACTCAAATCTGGCAACAACTGGAACTCTTTGGGATATCCAGAATCGCACACTAAAATAGTGAGTGAGGTAAATATAGGAAAGGTTGGGGAAATGCCAGCCGACTATATTATAACCCCATACTGCTTCAACAAGCCTTTCAGTATAACAATTGGAAGTAGGGAGCAGTGGGAGATGGGGGATATTGTCTGGTTCACTGACGGGTCAAAATCGGACCAAGGTGTTGGGGCCGGGGTATATGGGGTGCAGCCAAGACTGGAGGGCGTCATCTCTCTAGGAAAACTGGCCTCAGTATTCCAGGCCGAAATCACTGCCATCAGGGCGTGTGTGGAGGAGAATTTGCGTAGGTGCTACAACGACCGTAGCATCTATATCTATTCAGACAGCCAGGCAGCCCTGAGATCACTGGCAGCTCCTGCAACAAGGTCTAAAATTGTTGCAGAATGTCACAGGGTTCTGGTGGTGCTAGGGGAAAGCAATAGAGTAAACCTATTGTGGGTCCCTGGCCACTCGGGGATCAGTGGCAACGAACATGCCGACAGATTAGCCAGGATGGGGGCAGAGACTCCATTTATTGGACCGGAACCTGTCCTGACAATCACCAAGGCAATGATCAAATTGGAGCTACGTAACTGGCTCAGAAGACAGCACGAAGAATATTGGACCAAAGTCTATCAACAAAAACATGGCAAGGTAATGATGCCAAAGCCATGTTTTAAAAGAAGCTCTGCAATCCTGGGTCATGGTTGGGTCAGCTCATGGTTGGATTGCTGACAGGCCATTGGAATTTCAAAAAACACCTACGTACAATGGGAATAACAGAAGAGGACCATAAATGTAGGATCTGTGATGACGGTGATGAAACTGCATCATATCTAATCTTCGAATGCATTGCATTGGAGAATAAAAGGCACAGAATATTTGGGACAACCAGACCCGAAGAAATTGTGTCTAATAAAGAACTGGTAAAGGGACTCCTTGCACTGTTCAAGGGCGTTGCTTGGCTTTACTAGATATACAGGGAGCGATACCGCACAATAAACTTAGTTTCGGTGGGGCAGTGGCGGGTTGGTCCAAGACTGTTTTGGCTTCCCTGCAAAAATCAATCAATTGTCGCTGACCGCACACGTTGTTCACATACTTACCATACATCGAGCAAATGGACTCGCCCGTCCCACATCACCGACGTGCGAACAATCGAGGGAAACATGGTCACTTGAGAGCGAGCGGTGTAACGTAACGATGTCACTATGTTTTCGAAACAGGAACAGCCGAGTTGGATCAAGATTAAATGTGCAAGAGGTCGTACAGCACGACAGTGTCATCAAGGTCTTCAAGAGGCGTGCTGGGAATCGGCATTGCCGTACAGAACATGACACGTTGGGTAAAAACCTTCAACGAAGGTCGGGAAACTGTGGCAGACATGAATCGGGCAGGTCGTCCTAGCCTCTCTTAAGACGAAGTGCATACAGTTGCCGCGTTAGTGTACAGCGATCGACGCCAGACGATTCGTGAGCTCACCCACGAAACCGGATTAGCGCATACGACTGTGCTTTGCTTCTATAAGGAACGCCTGGGCATGCGAAAAATTGCACAACGATGGGTTCCCCATGAATAACGGAAATGCAGAAATGGATATGTTACGACGCTGCTCAGATGAGCTTTCAGCGGTATGAGCGCGAAGGAGAGTGTTTCATACACCGTATCGTAACACTACATGAGACATGAGCAACATCGTACGAGCCAAAACTGAAACGCCAATCCAACGAATGGCGTCAATATGGGTCACCGCGAAAGTCGAAAGTGCGTCAGAGCCACAGTATGGTGAAAGTTATGGTGATGTTCAATTGTTTGTACAGTCTATGGGACTTAACTACGGGGTCATCAGTCCCTAAACTTACAAATTACTTATGAACTACTTACGAACTAGGACGGCACAAATATCCATGCCCGAGGGGGGGGATTCGAACCCCCGACCGTAGTGGCCGTGCAGACCGTGACTGGAGCGCCTTAGTTCCCTCGGCCACCGCGGCCGGCAGTTATGGTGATTCTGATGGACGACTTTTATCATAACGCATTACGCTCCTCCACATCAGATCGTCAATGCACAGTATAACTCGCGACCAGCTTTGTGAAACAAACGGCAACACTTTCTGCGCAACCCTCCCATAATTTTGCACGACAATGCGCGGGCGCATACAGCGCAAGCTGTGGCTGCTCTGTTTGGTCGATGGGGCTGGGAAGTACTGTACCATCCATGATGCTACCCTGACCTAAGTCCCTGTGATTATGATTTGCTTCCGTAGATGAGAGAATCACTTTGTGGCATTTGCTTCACAACTGCTCAGAGATTCGACAGGCAGTATACCGCTTCATTCGCACTATCAATAGAACAGGCTCTGCCAACGGTATACTACCCCTTCCAAATCACTGGCAACGGGTTCTACACAACGCTGGCGACTACTTTGAAGGACAGTAACAGGCACAAACATGTAACGCTTTTGTATCGGTTGTCAATTAATATATGCCACTATTTAAGTTACAACCCTCGTATAATGAAATGTTTGGATATGTATGTAACAAATATTGTCATAGAAACTGTTAACAAATTCGAGATAATTTTATGCATTTATACATTGTGCTTCAAAGTAACTGTAAAAAGAGCTCTCTCCGCAAGTTCTGGAGTTCTTATTTTCCACACAATGTCTTTTTAAGCACAAAATCCAGATTTAAATTTTCCGCCATTTTCCTAAATAACTGCAAGAAAATGTCGAGATGGTCCCTTCGAAAGAACACCGCCGATTTCCTTCCCCAAAATTACCCAAAAATCAGAATGTGAGGGCCGTCTCTAACGACCACGTTGTCAACGACATTGAAATCTATGCTTCCTTCGTTTATTAGTAACAAAATTTTACGAATGAAATGTACTTTACAGGCTACTCGAGCCCACATTGATATCGCATTTGATGTTCAGAAATGTAATTCAGGTTTACTTGAGCTCAAGTCACAAAAGAAAAACAATGGGTTCAAGTAGCCCAAATTTTCATATTAATGTTATAAAATATGTAATTTGCCTATTTAGAAAGCTTACTTTATAAAATCATTAAACTGATTATGGATCAAGTTGTTGAAGGTATGAATTACCATTAATCTGTAGGCTTCGATGTTGCGTGTATAAAAGAAAGCTTGGATAATAAATTAAAAAATAATTTTTCACTTTAACAAGAAAGCGAAAACAGGGACCAAGGGGGTAGCATATGAACTAACAAATCTGTCGGAAAATCACAGCACCAATTCTGACAACAGACTTGATTTTTTCCCCGTCCTTTTTGGTCTCGAGATTATCCGCAGAGCTGAAGCAGCCCTGGTTTACGGTATATTTTATCCAACTGCATTCAAATTCTGCATAAGCACGTACGTAGTAGCGATGACAATACAGCTGGCTGTGGCCGCGGCATATTCGCCGCCCAGGGCCTAGCACCCTCCCCACACCGGCACTGACTAAGCGGCTACTAACCTAATATATTATGTGAGTGTAACCTGAGTAGAAACCAAAATACGAATGTTTTATGTTAGAATTCCACATAAAGATCGAATTAAAATGCGTACACAAAGTTCTCTACTTATCGTATTGCTGCTGGTGAACTGCAAAACGGCGACGTGGTCGTGGTTCTGTAAGCCTTTCAGAATCAATGTCAGTTGACGCGGATGTCAGCAGAGGAGCGAGATAAACGTGAGAGTGAAAAGACGCACGCTGTCAGGGGTACGCCGCTAGTCAACTCGCTACTGTATTCTACTAAAATGTTCAAATGTTTGTAGAACTTATGGGATTTAACTACGGGGTCATCAGTCCCTAAGCTAACAAACTACTTATGTACTATCTAAGACTAAGGACGGCACAAATATCCATGCCCGAGGGGGGATTCGAACCCCCGACCGTAGTGGCTGTATTCTACTGTGCTGTGGCCGAGCTTGCCATTGTCTGTATAATCCCGGAGCGACGGTTTTCCTTCTGCAGCACAAGTAATAGACGGCACCTGTATGCTTGTAACAGAAGCATCGTTGCAGAAGTTGTTTCTTTTTCCCAAGTATTAGTTGCCTCACAGTTCACATTTACTGTTTGTAAGCCTATCGGACCAAACTGCTACGGCCATCAGTCCCTAGGCTTATAAACGACTTTAACTTACACACACCCATGCTCGTGGGAGGACTCGAATTTCTGGCCCCCAAGTCCGTAACATGACGCATTAGAGCACGCGGCCATTCCGCGCGGCACAGTTCAAATTTAGCAAGGCAACATTACGAGTGTTTTCAAGATATATGCAAAACTGCCCAGCGACCAATAATTGATTACTGCTTCTTCAGTGTCACATCTGGAATGTGACTCGGGCTTTCAGCTCCCTAGCCGGTGGGAAGAAAGAAACAAGAATGAGTCACAGTAACTGCATTATAAAACGTTGAATGTGGTGCTATGGAAGAAAGCTGAAGATTAGGTGGGTGGATCGCGTAACTAATGAGGAGGTACTGAACAGAATTGGGGAGAAAAGGAATTTCTGGCATACCTTGACTAAAAGAAGGGATCGATTGGTAGGACACGTTCTTAGACATCAAGGAATTGTGAATTTAGCGTTGGAGGGAAGTGTGTTGGGTAACAACCGCAGAGGAAGACCAAGACATGGATACAGTAGGCAGATTCAGACAGATGTAGATTGCCGTTCTTATGTGGAGTTGAAGAGGCTTGCTCAGGATAGAGTATTGGGGAGAGCTGCATGAAACCAGTCTCCAGACTGAAGACCAAACAACAACAACAAAACGATATTTGAATTACAGTCTTATGAAAACAGGTTATATTTTCATGTCTTACTAACAGATTTTAATAGAAACAAAAGTTTTCTCAGAAAAGTTTTTAGTTGGTCAAATAAGGAAAAACTCTCCTAAATGTCAGTCGAAATTAATGGAATGAGTCAATTACCACTTATTTCTTGTGTGCTTAAAAAATTCGATGACTCACTACAGTGTGAAAACAGTAGTAATAAAATAAAATAACGAAATGAATTCTCTGTAAGTTGTCTCAACGTAGATGGCAGTGAACAAGTTTTGTTCATCCCTGTGTTTCTTTGGATCTTACGCCGACAGTGAATGACATCTCTGGAGAGAAGGCCCCCGAGAAGAAGAAAACAGGACGCGACAAAACGACAAATGTTTGTTAAGCTTATGGGACTTAACTACGGGGTCATCAGTCCCTAAACTTACAAACTACTTATCTACTACCTTATACTAAGGACGGCACAAATATCCATGCCCGAGGGGGATTCGAACCCCCGACCGTAGTGGCCGTGCAGACCGTGACTGGAGCGCCTCAGTCCCCTCGGCCACAGCGGCCGGCAAAACAGGACGCACAACAAGAAGTAAAGTAACACGTGTTTCTCATCCCTTACTGACTTGTCCCGCAGTGTTCGAGGCTACAATAAAACCTTGTATTTTTCTTTCAGTTAAAGTAGAAAAATCGAAATAAAAGTACTGTGGAGACAAAGAGGAACAAAATTGTCATGATTTATATTTTTAATCTATTTCTGAGGGCTCTGTAGAGTTCTTTGGAAGTGGAGATTACAGATGGGTTGATCCATAGTTCAGGACAGGGTGTCCGACATAAAACCGTTACATGTCACGTATCAACTAATTGTCTCTTAAGAATGATATTTTCACTGTACAGCGGAGTGTGCGCTGATATGAAGCTTTCTGGCAGATTAGAACCTTGTGCTGGACGCGGACTCGAACTCGGGACCTTTGGATATCATGAGCAAGCGCTCTACGGATTGAGCTATCCTGGCACGCTTCATACTCCGTCCTCACAGCTCTACTTCCGCAGGTACTGCGCCTCCTGCTTTCCGAACTACAAAGAAGTTCTCCGGAGAAGCTTGCAGGACTAACATTACTTTCTTCCAGGAGTCATGAAACAAGCTCTTCACACACCGCCGAGAACTCCAGCGACATGTCCGATGTTACAAGCTGAACGGTACCACTGTACTAACCGAAACACGTATAAACTCTTCAAAGTATTGTAAAACATTTCACACGCTGTCTGAAACAATATCACTCGCATATCGAATCTTACACAATAAAAGAACCCTTCCTGACAACCTCATCAAAGCCAACTACTTCGCATCCTATCTGCAAGAAAAAACACTGACTAATTTTTGATTACTTAGTGAAAGCTTACGTGAATGGACGTATAAACATCCAGTACATACAGAGACCTCCACGAACGAAACTAAACATGTCAACAACAGCTGAACACTTCACACAAGAACTCACGATACAATTACCTTCCACCACCTCACTAAACCTTTGCCATCTGTTACACTGCCATCCTCTACCCTGAACTTCCTCATATACCTCATTCTTTCGAGCTATCAGTCACACGTCAGTTATGAGAGAAGTCTTTGCAACCATCGCTACGCAGCGAATTCATGAGCAGCTTGGTCCCCGTTTACCAGTCCTAAACACTCAGTATGGCTTTCGTCCCAAATACTCCATCTATGACCAATATATCTGCCATACACACCTTATGTCCCCCCAACTAAATCAAAGGATATCTGCCATTTTTGTCTCCACTGATAAACAAAAAGCTTTTGGACGGGTTTGGAGTTCTGGACTGCTCTTCAGGCTACAAACCTATGTACTCTTAACTAAATAAATCTGTGTTCTAGCATCATTCCCTGACCGTCGTGGCACATATGTCACGGTAAGCCACACCTGTTGGCACATATTTCACCTCACCGCAGCTGTGCCTCAACGTTCTCTCCGGTGTAATACAACCCCCCCCCCCCTCCTCCTCCAACCCGTTTTTCAGTATATTTTCTATACTGAAGGCATTTCTAAAATACTAAGTCCCAGCACCCCGTGCAATAGGGTGATGACAATGGCTACCTAGTTACTCATCACATCCTTCAGTTCCCCCATGCCTCCCTGTGAGAGCATGTGAATCTTATGGTTGAGCGGTGTAATAAGTAGAACTATGAAATAAATCCTCAGGAAAGTTAATTTACCATGTTTAGTCGCACCACTCCCCGTGTACATTGTCCCGATTTCCATCTACAACCAACCTAGTCCTCTTACTAACAATGCAAAGTATAACATTCGACAACGAACTAAGATAGAATGTACAATTGCTTACCATTTAACACTAAACTCGAAGTCAAAGAACTACTAATAAATCGTATCTGAGTTCTACATCCTTCTAATATTATTCTTGCCTATAAACGACGCATCAAACTCATCCTAACCGACTCATAACTTTTCTGGGGTTTCGTCTTCTCTATGTCGTAGACTTAAATTCTATAAATGGCACTTGGCTCACCCTCCGCAAGTCCCATCACCGACAGAGGTGGACTCGCATTCCAGCCATCCATATTCATGTTTTCCATGAATCATATTTTCATGCATTACAAAAAATGTTCAAATGTTTGTAAATCTATCGGAACAAACTGCCTGGTCATCAGTCCGTAGCTTACAAAGTACTTAAATTGAGGTAAACTAACTTAAGGACAAACACACACACACACACACACACACACACACACACACACACACACAACACACACTATGCCCCAGGGAGGACTCGAACCTCCGTGGCGAGCAACCGCGCGATCCGCAGCGAGGCGCCTTAGACCGCTCGGCTACTCCACCGCGGCTCATGCATTACAAGCAGCATCGATACCCAATTGCAGCAGTCACATTAACTATAATATAAATGGTCTATAAAGTTTTAAAAATAAACAGTATTGTCAACGACTGTGGTTTTTAAACGAACATTATTTATAAGCATATAATTTTATGCACAACTAGCTGAAAAAGTGGCGTCGCCTGGGTAATTATTTCTTCCAGTATTTATCACTCCTCTCCTTTCCTCTCTCCATGTTCCCTTTGCTTCATTTTCAGTTCATCTTATCATCTCCCCTTTATCTCTTTTCATCTCCTGCTACCCCTTGTCTATCCATCTACACATCCCTTTGTTTCCTAACCACCTCCTTTTTTCTCTGTCGAACTTCTTTTTTATCTCCTCAGATTATTACCTTCTTCATTTGTGCGAAATTGTATAACTCTGTTAACTTTCACGGTGACCCGTGGTGTCTAAGATTATTGGAAGATAAACTCCGCCATGCACAGTATTAAAATCTTGGGTACACGGTGATGTTCCCCTTGTTTTTATGCTTAAGTGTCCGAAATTTCATCAAATTCCGAATAAAACGGTAGATTTTGTCGAGGTTCGTAGGTCAAGTACCCTTTGCCATGCACCATACAATATTGTACGTTGTCGGGCACTTTTCTCTTGTCAATCTTCCATTAGTCCATGTCCTCGCTTCGCTTCTCTCCGTTCCCCTGCTGCTCCCCCCCGTCTCCTCCTGTGACTGTCCTCCTCCCCTCCCTCTGTTCCTCTCCTTTCACCTGTCTGCCTCTGCCACCTCCTCTCTTATTCTCCTCCTCTCCCCTCACTCTGTCTGTCTCCTTCCTCTCCTCCACCTACTCCTCTCCCCCCTATATATGAAAACATACATATAAGCGCAAAGTTTCATGGTGACTGGTCAAACGTGTCTAACTCGCAAGATACCCTCCGCCATGATAAATTCACTGGCTTTCAGATTATAAATATCTCCTTCATGGAAACATACATTTATGTGCTGACTTTCATAGTGACCAGTCAAACAAATTGGAAGTTTGTTGTAACGCACCCTTCGCTATGCACCTACGGAGGGTTACGAAAGGCAGGCCATGTATTAATGCAAGGTATAAGCAATCTCCATTTCAAATTTCATTGAAATTCGTCCATCCCTTTCAATATGAAGGAGTAGCAAACATATTAAACCATTATAAGATACTCCCCGCCACGCACCCTATGATGGCTCACGAAACGTAGCAGATGTATTAATCAGGGTACAAGCTACCTCCGTTCCAAATTTCATTCATATCCCTCCAGTCATTCCAGCGTGAAGGTGTAAGAAACAAATTAACTAATTGTAAAGCACCTTCCGCCATCTACCGTAAAAAGTTAATGCTAGTATGCATATAACCTTACCGCGAGTGCAAGCAATGAGTTCACAAAGTTTTAGCGCAGTCGGATGTACGCCATGGTCGTTCATAAAATACGAACAAAAAGGCAAACGAACAAACATTAATTTTCATATATTAGATTCATAAATGTTGTCCACCAATATCATATATTATCTGTTTTTATGTATTTCAAAATCATATCTGCCATTTCTGTAATTATACCTAAGGAGCAGTTTCATCGGTTGCTAGCCTCCCTCCATTACGGAGGATTATAATATTCATAAACAAAAAGAGAAGTCTCGATCCAAAGAACACAACAGGCGACATGAAGGATAATCACTTGATCCTCGTAATATTGGAAGTCTGAGATACTGCTGCTTGCTGCAAAATGTGTGTGTAGGAAAACTGCAGGTGGATTTGTCCGGCACAAATGCAGTATCTGCTGACTTGATCGAGTGGTGATTCCAGACGGTCAGAGGAGGCCTCAAATTCACACAGGTTTCATTATTTGGCGCAAGTTGAGGTAGAACCGCATGTTGTGATAGCAAGTGTTTTTCATCATGTTACAGCTTACGCATAAAATTTAAGAGCTTGTCTTTAGTCAAACTGTTAAGTCCCCACTCTATTTCAAGGAACTTGAGCTACGATTCATTCAACAACGCAACACTAAAGCCAAAACAGTTTTTGAACTTTGCTCATCTGATACTATCAGTTTTTTTAACGTTTTTTTTTTTATCTCAGCGGCGTAGGTAAAAATGTCGTTTGAGTAATATGTTTTTTCTTCGTAGATTCGAGATTTTCATGGTTATTTTGAAAAACTATTCTTTTTAACTGACTGTAATAGATTTTGATTAAAATGTGTGATATATAACATGTAAATGTTTGATGTTCGCAGGTTATACATCAGTAATCTGTTTTTATAATCTTAAATAGTTTTTTTTTTTCTTTTTTAATTTGGAAATGAAACGGAATATACCAGTATTTCACAATACTTCAGTATCGAAAGTTTCTTCTCTATTTATAAACTAGATGACTTTAATGATGGTACAGCTGAAATGAGGCGTTTCAAATTAATTTATAATATAATACAAATGTTTATTAGATGCACAAGACATGTGATTCTGTTTATGCACTATGAATAACAGACTCTCATTAACAGTAGTTCTACAAAATACGATTATACGGGGTGTTCAAAAAGTCTCTCCGCAGTGCCGTGCCGCCGTGGAGTAGCCGAGCGGTCTAAGGCGCTTCGCTGCGGGGCGCGTGGTTGCTCGCCGTCGGATGTTCGAGTTCTCCCTGGAGTATGGGTGTGTGTGTTGTCCTTAGATTAGTTTATCTTGGTTTAAATAGTTTGTAAGCTGCGGACTGATGACCACGCAGTTTGGTCCGATAGATTTCCAAACATTTGAACATTTGGAAGTGCCGTATGTTTGTTAGCCACGCGAAGCTTAGGATTGTTCACCTGCCTGGATTTCTTGCCTTCAAATTGACTCTTCCAATATTCCACTGTTTTGTTTATCTCAGCTAGCGTCTGTATTACATTTGGTGTGCGTCGTTACGTGTTGACGTGACATTTTGCTTAGTTTTTGACACTGTTAAAAATGCTAACCATTGAAGAACATGTGTTTTTAGTTGAACAAGTGTCCAAAGCTTGAGGTAAATACACAGTTTCAATTCGACAAACATTTAATTTAATTTTCCCAGAGACAACAATCCTACATCGCGATACTGTGCGAAAATTTATTAACAAGTATGGAGTTACCGGTTCCGTCGCAGATGCACCGAAAGGAGCCTGAGGATGTTGTTGTTATGGTCTTCAGTCCGGAGACTGGTTTGATGCAGCTCTCCACTCTACTCTATCCTGAGCAACCCTCTTCATCTCCTCATAATAACGGCAACCCACATCCTTTGAATCTGCTTACTATACGCGTCTCGTGGTCTCCCTCTGCGATTTTTACCCCACACACGTCCCTCCAATGCTAAATTTACGATTCCCCGATGTCTAAGAATGTGTCCTACCAAACGATCCCTTCTTTTAGTCAAGGTATGCCAAAAATTCCTTTTCTCGCCAATTCTGTTCAGTACCTCTTCATTAGTTATGCGATCTACCCAACTAATCTTCAGCATTCTTCTCTAGCACCACGTTTCAAAAGCCTCTGAGGATAACTACTCGATATTTCCGATAAAATGTTCATAAGTTTGAACTAGTCAGTAAGAAAGCCCGTCCAGCAAACTGATGATAGTGTCGGAACGTCCCACGCAGCTGTAAAGCCGGCCGCGGTGGCCGAGGGGACTGAGGCGCTCCAGTCACGGCCTGCACGGCCACTACGGTCGGGGGTTCGAATCCCCCCTTGGGCATGGATATTTGTGACATCCTTAGTATAAGGTAGTTCATAAGTAGTTTGTAAGTTTAGGGACTGATGACCCCGTACTGAAGTCCCATAAGCTTAACAAACATTTGATTTTTTGAGCAGCTGTAAAGAAAAAATTAGAACTGTCCCCTTACAAAATGAGAGTTGTGCAAGACTTGAAAAATACTGATCATGGAAAGAGACTGCATTATTGTCAATGGTTCAAAAATTTATTTCAACAAATTGTAATGGATAGTCTTAATGGCACATTTTGGCCTACTTTAGGTTACGGTAGTAACACTAAAAGTGGGCCTTTGCGATCGCCTTTTGACAGCTCGAATTTTAAATGAAGATAACGGCTTAAGCGTAATAAGACACGCAAATTGAATAAAGAAATTTGTGGAGGAGAAAATTTTCTACAACTTTTCTCTCTTACGTTTTTTTTCATGTCTTGCATTATTTCAGAGATATTTGCAAAAATAACGGCGATTTTATGATGTCTGTCCTTCTGTCTGTAACATGTCCCCACTTTTTAGTCGAACCGTTCAACCGATCGGCAACAAATTTTACAGACATAATTGTTGGCCACCAGAGACCAGAACCTCCCTTTTTCAAATTTTTCGGACAAAAAATACGTTAGTAACTCTTATAAAAGCCGTTTGTAATGGTAATTGTAAACAAACCGTTCATCTGATACGAAAATTAAATAACCGATTTTGCAGAGGAGAAAATTCCCTACGACTTTACACTCATGACTATTTTTATTTATTTATTTTTTTTTTTTTTTTTTGCAGCTTGCGCCGTTAAAGAGATATTTGCAAAAATAAGGGCGATTGCTCACTGTCTCTCGATTTTACGTGAACCAAACTTTCTCTGGCATACGCCATCTTGCTTCCTGTATTGTGTGATTTTCTTACGCATTGTCGTTTCAAAGTAGTGGCGCACTGAAGAATTAGCAAAAGCACGTCCTTCATAGTACGAGAAATTGTAATGTAGTGTCTAAAATGTCATTTTGATTGTTAGCCACTGCCAGCAGTACTAGGCCTACGAGAATTAAGAGATAATGTTGTAGTTGTGGGTAGTGCGTTATGTTGTGATACATGTGGTCTGTTGTTCAAGGCCCGCCGATACCTTTTTTTCATCTGGGGTCCTAAAAGTGTTTCCGCCACTCTTATTAATTGAATAGAGCTATCTTCTGCAATGTTTAGAGTTGTACAGATGTAAAGTGCTCCCTGTAAAATGTGATGTTGTTCTATTTCTTGAACATGCTGTGAAATACGTAACAACAAGTTGAATACTGGTCTTCTGAAGCTTTCGCTCAACAAAGGGAAGGATACTATGATAATGAATATTCTAAACAACGTACAGATACTCGTAGTTTCATATATAAATGGAGTCCTAGATTTCTAAGGCATCTGTCTTTCCTTAATGAAACCGAAGGGAAGTGTATACATTGCAACAAATTACCTTGTTTTTCTAAGCAATTATTCTCTATTAATGGAATATGTTGAAAGCCTACTAAAATGTTTGTCTTTGGCAGGGTTGCTATGGACGCTTATAACGTTGATTGTATTACTTTTTTTGTTGTTCAGACATGACACAGGTCATGATATTTTGTCCTGCGCTAAAATAAAGAGCAAATATTCTGTTTCAACCCGTTACAACGTTTTCTTCTACAGCAAAAATGACAGCCGGAATAAGTGTGGTAATACCGAATTCAACAAAGCTCTCATACGTAATCTATATACAAAGTTACTATTATCATTACGTCATTTACAACAGTCATTGTAGAAGTATCTCCCCAGTTTGTGTGCATATGTCCACAAAACAGAGCAAATGCTCTTTTCAGAGAAAGCGCTGTTACCTTTGAAGAAATCAGAATCTTGCAGGATATAGTTGTATTGAATTAACAAGTGTGCGAAAACCTTTTAGGAAACAAGATGAAAAAAAAAATGCCAGCGGCGGATTTTTATTTATTTTTATTTTTTGGTTCTTCAGGTAGATCAATGCTTTGCGGTCGTTTGTTCATGTTCGTTCTGGGTAGTTCGTTGAGAATTTTCCTGTTTCTTTTATTGCAGATGTCGTTGAACCCTCTTTCTTTCTCTCTCATTTCATTCGTTTTTTGGTTTGATCGGTCCTTTGTGGACGTTTGTTTATTTTGTTTGATGTTGAACGTTTCGTCGTAGACTCAGTTTTTTCATTACAGAGGGCGTCGAGCACGCTGAGCTAACATGTCGGCAACCCTCTGACCGAGCGCTCTGAACCACCGCGCCCGGCAAGTTTCCAACTACCAAGATGTTCGTGCATCACAAACTAATTCGCTGCCTATTACGCTATGCTGAACATCTGCGAGAACAATCCGTAATTGTCGTACCATCGATGGCAGGTGTTATCTGCTAGCATGGAATTTTTAGACATTAGATTGTAATTCATTGGCCTAACTACAACGTGTTTTGATAATTTTCAATGCGCCATTGCATTGAAATGACAACTCTTGAGTCATAATAAGAAAATCATCAAATACAGAAAGAAGATGGCGTATAGAAAAAAAAATGAGTTTCAGTCGAGGATGTCACGTGACTTATTTCCGAACGCCAAATGTTGAGTACTTTCATAAAACCAACCAGACATATGCACTATGGTGGTTGTAATTTTGACCAGCCATCCACTTTATATCCGAATATCTACCACCACATGATTTTCTATATAACTATAATTCAATACACCTACCATATTTTATGTGGAGCAATATAATAAGCAGTTTAATATCGATGAGTCTTGAATAAATAAAATAAAAATTGCGATCTTGGCATCTATCCTATTTATACATTAAGACCGTTCCCTAAGATGAGTAAATTGATAATGAAAATGTGGGAGAGATATTAAAATAATAGTTTAAAGAGGTAAAAGTTCAAAAAGAGTAGATTTGTCAAAGCTAAAGTCAAATATCAAATAACTTTTTGCTGTTTGTTAAAATAAGTTCAGAAAGAATATTAACGTGTTGGGGGCATAGATATTACTGCAATAGTAGAGTCGTAATCGTATCGTCTATCAATTCTTATTATTTATATTTATATTATTTGTGTCCGAAATGTTTGCAAAAATCATAAAATTACAGGCAAATCTAAAGTGGGCCGTAAAACACGCCAGTGCGATTTTTTCACTCATGAAGCGTGATTTCATTTATACAGGTACATAAACTCGCAGAATTCTCGTATGTGGAGTACTACAAGTGCATTGTGTATCTATGAGGAACCATTTCATTCTGTGAGTATATGAGTTTGGATAGCAATTTCTAGACATCGGATTGTAGGTCTCATACTTTTCAACGAAACAATAAACGCACAACGAAACTGCAGTGATATTCAGTACCCATTCATAGGAGAACTTGAGTTAAGAGAAATACTGAACGGAGATTTTGAACAAGACGGTGCAACTGTATATACATATCGCGTTTCAGGGTCACTGCTTATTGATGTTTTTGGTGATTTTACAGGGACTCTGACCTCCATTACAGCCTGACCTAACACCACCTGACTGGTCCATCGAAAGTAACTGTCTATAAAAACCGTCCAAAAGCTATCGAGGAATTGAAAATTGCAATATCCACTTTCACTCCTTCCGTTGCGAAAAATGTCAGTCTGTGTTTGTAAACGTGATTAAACGAAATGAATTGTATCAATTTAATACAAATAAACAATCCTGAGACGGATTTTCGTCTCAAATATGTCAAAGACAATATTGATAAATCTGAAACATTGAATTAAAATTTGTAGTGCGGCCGGGAATCGAATCCGGAACTCCATGCTTACCAGGCAGACGTCTTAACCGGTTTTTTTTTTTAACGCTTTTTTTTGTTTTTTTTTATTTTTTTTGTTTTTTGTTTTTTTGTTTTTTTTTTCTTTTTTTTACCATTTTTTTTGTTTGCCTTAGTCTCCTTTTTTTTATTATTATTATTATTATTAATTAGGGTTATATAAAGGATCCATTTTTATTTACAAACTGAAGCCTTTATTATAATCATGAAATCAAATGAAGTCCCAGTGCCCCATCTGGAAGAAATTTGTCAACTAATACATAATGGAAGAATAACTGTATAAATGATGCCACTTCCGGCATGCTGCATTATTCGTGGCATTTTCGAACTTAAAGGTATATAATGTAAAATAAACTGGGGCTTCCTCTGTTAGTGTAGCACCATCCGGTCGGTGTTCTTGGGTGATCTTCTCGAACTTATTAAGTTTGATCCGTTCAATTGGTCGGTATCTTCGTTAAACTATCACTATCATCTTCTCGTACCCAGTACACCCCAGCCAGGTGGCGGGTCAGTAAACACTACCTCTAAAAAATTTGCGTAACTTTCCTTGTATTTACCAAGTCGTCGTAGCTTCGTGTGTCCATCCTGTAAATAGTGCCAATAGTCCAGTTTGTTCGTGTTTGCATAATGATATATGTAATGTACCGTCATGCCCGTTACCCACGCCACCGCATTCTTCTTCTGACGTGGGAAATATGTTTTATCTGGGAAAAATACTATGTCCGTTGAGATTTCTGACTGTACGGTGCGTATCATGAACGCTATGATCTTCCGTGCCAGATTCCACACTCCCAGCGCTGTGCCGCAGACCAACCGATGTTCGTCCGTATCGAGCGTATCGCATCGTAGGCATACGGGCGTGTCTGTCATGTGGATAGCATACTGTCTCTCCTTCGTCGGGTACTTCCGGTTAACCACCATGTACCACGTTGACCTGGCCGATGTAGGGAGGTGGGGGTGGTGCACTGTGCGCCACACAGCATTCCAATTAATCGCAGGGTACCTCCGTTCCATCTTATTCCGTTCCATGCTTCTTACAAGCAGTCTATACACATCTTTGGAAGTCGGTGATCGGGTAGTTGGTAAATCTGCTCGCACATAACTGTGTTCCACGAAGAACTTTCGGATGTGTGATAATGGAGGCGTAATGTGCCCAACACTAACCGGTGGAAGAAGCGATGGCGGTGCTAGTTCATTGATTATCGCACCCGTTAGGGAGTAGTTCCTGTTACGCCATAGTTTGCACATGGTGTTAATATACATTGCCCGAGCCTTTTCGTAGACATTGACTAGGCCAACACCACCTTCCCGCGTCGGCAGCGTGAGCGACTCGTATTGCACCTTAAAGAGCTGCCCCATGCTCACGTAGTATCCAAAGGCTGCTTGTATCCTCGTGGCCATCGTACGTGGCAAAGGGAGAAGGTGTGCCACGTGGCACATCTTGGGTGCGAGGTAGAGGTTTACCAGTGTTACTCTCTGCAGCATATCCATCGAGCGCAGGGCGTTGAGTCGTACTGATGTGCGTAGTTGACACAACAGCTTACGGTAGTTGTCCGCTGTTGTTCGTGCCGTCTCCGTATGGAAAGTGATACCCAAACATCGTAGGGTTTGCACCACAGGTAAGGGTCCTTCAGTTCCTGGTTCGAGTCCTCGGCCTACATTCATGAATTGTGATTTTCGAAAGTTAACCACTCTACCAGCTGCCTCCCCGTATTTCTGTAGCCAATCCATTGCTGTGCGTGTCTCCTCTGCTGTCTTCACTAGAAGCACAACATCATCAGCATATGCTCTACATTTGAAGGACTGATTCCGTAGAGTGATACCTGTGAGTCGTTGGCGCAATCCTGCAAGACATGGCTCTAGTGCGATGGCATACAAGATAATGGACAACGGACACCCCTGTCTGACTGATCGTAAAATCTGGAAATGTTCTGTTCTCCCTCCATTAATCAACACCGCTGACCGGGCACCATGCAACAGCTTCATCACCATAGTGGTAAAAGTAGACGGAACACCCATCCTGAGCATCACTGCCTTGAGGTAGGTGTGATCCACTCTATCGAAGGCATGGTCAAAATCGATGCCTATCAATGCTCCACGTAGACGACACGCCTTGGCAAGGCAGATAACATCACGATAGTCTCCCAAGGCCGTATGAATATTGCTTGTACCTCCGAGACATGTCTGATCCCTGTTGATTCGGTTCTTTAGCAATGTTTTTAAGCGACATCCTATTATACGCATAAGGATCTTGTAGTCGCTATTTAGGAGGGTCAAAGGCCGATAATCGCATGGTCGCTTGCCTCCCTGTGGTTTCCGAATTGGAATCACCAACCCTTCTGTGAATTCAGTGGGGACTGGTAACTCCTGCGAGATTATCTCGTTAAACATACTTAACCACATCGGTGCCATAATAGTGACAAACGTGCGATAGAATTCCAATGGGAAACCGTCTGGACCCGGGGATTTGTTCGGAGCTCCTCGTTGGATGGCCTCCACCATCTCCTCTTCCGTTATTGCTTGTAGGATGTCTGCTTCCGAGTTCGCGTATGTCATGTCTGGGATCTCATTAAGGACGGTCTCCATTGCCTCCTGTTCCACCTCGTCGGCCCCATAAAATCTGGTGAAATGGTCCTGGAACGCCTGGGCGATGTCTTTCTGTGCTGTATATTTCCGGCCATCGTCGAGTTCAACCTCGTGAATTAATCCCCGACGTCTACACTGTCTCTCCCGTATGACATAGTGCATGGAGGGCTGTTCATTGTGGAGTCCATCCTGCACCCTCGCACGTATCATTGTACCTGCCATTCTGGATGTTGTGAGTTGTATTAGTTTTGCCTTGACATGGTGTACGGCTGTTTGGCGTTCTGGTGACGGAGGTTGGGAATAGAGTTCCCGGAGGGTCGTATAATAAAATTCAGAGGTCATGCGCTGCCAACGAGAAGCCTCCTTTCCATAAAAAATAAATGTTCTTCTTAAGGCTGGTTTCACGCACGTGACCCACCAATGGAGAACAGAACCATATGCATTTCTGCGCCTTAGGCAATTTTGCCATGTTTCCTCTACCATACGTCGACATTCTGCGTCGTGAAGATGAGAAACATTCAACTTCCAATTACTCCTTCGCCTCCATACCTTTTGCCGGGCGAGGGTGACTGTACAGATATATGCCTCGTGATCGGTGAACGCTGTAGGCCAAATTTCTGCATCCACTGTCGACGTCATCAGTCTTCTTGAAAGATAAATCCTATCCAATCTGCTCGCCGAGTGGCTGGTGATGTACGTGTATCCCTGTTGTCCAGGATGTTTGAGGTCCCACGTATCAATTAATTGCATCCCGTTGACCAGCGCTCTGAGTTCTTGACATGTCGTGTAGTTAGGGTGTTGGTCCTTCCTGTCTAGTACACAGTTGAAGTCTCCCCCTATGATACAAGCCTCGTATTGGCCCCTGAACAATGGGGTCACCTCTTGGGCGTAAAATTCCTGGCGTTCCCTCCTCTTATCGCTGCCTGATGGTGCATAAATATTGATCAGTCGTACGCCTCCTATGGTGACAGCTGTTCCGCGTGCTGTGGGCAAATACTCTATGTCGTCAGCACGTATCCCTTCTTTGAGTAATATTGCCGTGCCGATGCCTCTCTCGTCGCACGGTGGGCAGTAAATGTCATATCCATAGAAGTCCTGGGTGTGAAGGACTCGTACTTCCTGCAGCAGCGCTATGTCTATATCCGCCGCCTTGAGCATGTCACTGAGCATCTTCATCTTGACGGGCGTTTTTATGCCACTGATGTTAATGGACCCTATCCGGTACGCCTGTTGCATGGCATGTATCATAGGGGGGTCACAGTCTGACAGTTAACACCTCCTAACCTCCTTGAGCCCCATCCCAATCCCCCATCGCCCTCATTTGCTGTCATACGTTAGTCGAAATGGCCGCCCGGACTCATTCCGCCGGGGTGCTTGTCTGCTACTCCTTCGTTCTCGTCTGCGTACTGAGTCGCCTCTGTTGCCCAGTCCAAATGCGTTCTGTCGGCGCCATGTTCTGTTGTCCGGTTGACGTTCTCAACAGGCAAAGATCCTTTATCTGTTTCCACCCTGTCTTGTGTTACGTCGTTCCTCTGAACACTGGTGGCCGCCCCACTTCTCTCTTCGCTCGGTATTTCTTCTGTGGCCGTTGTTTGTTGCTCCTTGCTGTGGGTCACCTCGTCATTCGTCTCTGATTCCTTGCTGTCTTTGTCGGACGAAAGGCGGCGTTTCCTCCGACGTTTTGGCGCTCGCTGCTTCCGTTGTCGGACCTCCGAATCTGAGGTCAGTACAGCCTCCTGATCGTCGTTTTTCAAGTCCACGTCCTGCTCCTTCGCACTGTCAACTTCCATTTCCGCCGCGTCCTGCAAGGGCTGTGGCGAAATCATAACGTCCTGCGACCGCCTTTCATGATCCATCTCCGCCTCTTCTGGCTTTGATTCGTTAGATTGGTCTTCCGTCGTTACACGCTGGTTCGGTTCTGGTGTGGTTCTCGTATCCCCGCGAAAGGCCGCAGCATACGTCATGGGGAGCACCGTCGCATGCTGCTGTTGTTGTGGATCATCACGTGGCAGTTGTAATAGCCTCCTTTGCGTACACTCAGACCTCACGTGTCCTTCCTTTCCACACCCCGAGCAAGTTCTCGGTTGTCCGTCGTAGATGACGATTGCCCTACAGCCACCGATATACAGGTATGACGGAACGTGTTTGCGTAATTCAATCTTTACCTGTCTTACGCCGTTCAGGACACGGTATGTTGCAAAAGTCGCCCATTTCTCGGCTTCATGTGAGATAACCGTGCCGTACGGGCTCAAAGCCTCTGTCACCAGTTTTTCAGGCAATTCGAACGGTAGCTCGAAGACGCGGATTGTTCTTAATCCCATTCCGGCGTGATCCACTGTAACCGTTCCGACATTTCCGTCTGAATGGCAAAAACGGAGACCCTGTTGGTGTCGTTGTAATATTCTATCACATGCCGCTTCATCAATGAGTTTGCAGTAAACGACGCTACTGACTATGGACAAGTGTATTCCTACCAGAACGTCCGGCTCGATTTTTACCTCATCTCGTAGAAAGCGTTCTATTTCGTAGGCCTTTGGTCGTGCAAATTCGTTATTGAAAGTGAATCGCAGTGTCGATTTACGGTATGAAAAAGCCATAGTTCGATCTGTGCACTACTAAATTACACCGCTACGCACTCCGCGTAAACAACTCGCGCGCTGCGCCTGTGGCCGGGACGTAAACAACGCCCGAGCCGGTGCACGGCCGAAGCCCAACTGGCCGTTAGACTACCACACCACTAACGATTAAGGCGCCTTGGAATACTCTAAGTACGATTTCCCTCCACGTCACAAACTTTAATCCAGCTTCTGTGTTCCAGAGATGATAATAATAATAATAAATAATAATAATAGTGGCAATTATCTCTGGAACACATAAGCTGAATTAAAGTTTGTGACGTGGAGGGAAATCGTACTTAGAGTATTCCAAGGCGCCTTAATCGTTAGTGGTGTGGTAGTCTAACGGTTAAGACGTCTGCCTAGTAAGCATGGAGTTCCGGGTTCGATTCCCCACAAAATTTAATTCAATGTTTCAGATTTATCAATAATGTCTTTGAAATGAGTTGTGTATTCAACAACAGGGAGGATACTTTCAACATTTAATGTGAAAAATTATAAAGTAAAAATGAGTATTTAATAAATTACTAACTTGAATTTCACTGAGTTTCATTTCGTTACATTCACTTCAGCATACGGTATTGCGGAGAGACCTTTCGAACACGCCGTATAAATGTTACTTTTGTGCTCTCGACTCCTATTCAGAAGCCCTTGCCGTCGATTAATGAGATCGACATAGTATATTCGTAAGGGTTTTACCTGGGCTCTTTTAGGTCGCTTAGTCGGCTTGCTTCACTGAACGTGTTTATTGGTTCTGCGGAAAGCACAGCAAGTGCCGTTTGCGCATTTCCGCTTCCGTCATTCCTCGAGAGATGACGTAAGACGCAGAGTCCAGAAACAGAGCACACGCGCACGTGCAGCACAGCGCAGCGTTTTACGAGGGCGCCGTTTTGATGGTCTAGTAAGTACGGTAGACAAAACATTTACCATAGTAGTTTTAACTTGGGGAACCTTTTTGGCTAATCACACTTCACGCTTTGATATTCAGTATCTGAATAAAATTTGATCAAAACTTTTTCGATTCGGCATCATTTGCAATAGAATATTTTCAATATCAACGCCTTGTATCTGACATTTAAAAACGACTGCATTCGCATCTTCTGTTTCACGAGCAACATCTAACTCATCCACAATGGGCGAAAATAGAATAACTATAGTTCTTAAAATAATCCAGAGAACTAACGGAAAACTGTTATCGACAAGCTAATAACGATAGGAATTAAACATTAGAACGAGATCTTACCAGATTAAAAGTGTTACGATGTTAAGTATTTGAATGTGATGTAAGTAAGAAGACAGGAGTGAAGAGGCTGGAACAAATGACATTCAACGTGCCGTAGGTATCTTAGAGGACAATAAGAAATGGAACTGATAAAGTTGTTTGATATGTACAACTGCAAACAATTATACATAATATTAGCTATACATATGTGTTGTTCCTTCCTTTGCGGGGAATTGAAATATAAATAAATGAAAAGAGAAGTACCAGTTCAAAGAACTCAACAGGTGACATAAAGAGCAACCTCGTGCTTGAGTAATCCGTTCAGATGTGTTGATCGCCGAGTCCCCAGCGGTACAGGGATCAGCGCAACCGCCTAGGAAGCGGGAGACCCGGTTCGAATTCTGGCTGGGTAAACATTTTCAGCTTTACCCATTTGCAGTTAATCTCGTACACTCTGTGAATAAGAAACTCTACATCAATGACCATAGCTTTACAGCAAACATATCGCTAAGCATTAGTACGCAACAAATATGATGTATTAATTATTCTGCCTATGATGAAATGATTTTGATATTCGAGAAATGACACTGAAAGGATTTCCATGCAGCGCGTTAAACTAATATGTCAAAGTTGAGCCTCCCGAAGCACATCGCGGAAGAAACCTTGTCGAATTCCATTCGGTTTCCTGCCTCAGGACTGTCGCTCTCACCATTGTCTTTTTCTTTCGACAGAATACGACGAATCTGGTACCCATTAAATCGCCGCGTAATTTTAACGCCGCCACCCTGATGGACTCACAGCAATATTTTCTCCAAATGAAAGTTATCTCCGATCTCCGATTTGTCCACATACATTATTTAAGCTATTATGTAGTTCAAGAGTAATTGATATTACACAACCTCAATTAACGATTTTAAATCGTTACCACAATGGGATGAAGTCCTTGATTTCACTACACTCACATTGGTTTACAAAATTTTCAGTGAATTACACTACTTCAGTCGTTTATATTCATTGTACACTGTGAAATCTCTAAAAGTATAACTGTTATATATTTTGAATAACACTGTGATTTATTGGGTACGGTCCTGTTGGAGGTGGTATATCATTTGCCATTCCTCCAGAATGTGAGTCCAGTGTGTTAATAACGGCGACCTCTGCGGGATTTATGCTGGAGAAACAAGTGTGCTTCTGGAACCTGCTCACGCAGCTTTTCTTGTAACACTCTTTGCCAACAACGGTTTTGCTGCAGTGGAAACACCAGTTTCGTCCGATCACGGAAGTTATGCACTGACGCCATTGGTTACCACATGAGTACGAAGAGAAATCCGTTAAACTTTGTTTACAAGATAAATCAATCGAAAGTGAAGGCCGTAAACTCCACAAAATACCTAGGAATTACTATTACTTCAGACTTAAATTGGAAAGAACACGTAGATAATGTCGTGGGAAAGGCGAACCAGAGACTGCGTTTTATTGGCAGAACCCTTACAAGATGCAACAGAACTACTAAAGAAACTGCACACACTACTCTTGTACGTCCTTTTTTGGAGTATTGCTGCCCAGTGTGGGATCCTTATCAAATGGATTTGACGGAGGACATCGAAAGAGTCCAAAGAACGGCAGCTCGTTTCGTTGTTGTTGTTGTGGTCTTCTGTCCGGAGACTGGTTTGATGCAGCTCTCCACAATACCGTATCCTGAGCAAGCCGCTTCATCTCCACATAAGAACGGCAACCTACATCTGTCTGTCTGCTTACTGTATCCATCTCTTGGTCTTCCTCTGCGGTTTTACACCACACACTTCCCTCCAACGCTAAATTCACAATTCCTTGATGTCTAAGAATGTGTCCTACCAATCTATCCCTTCTTTTAGTCAAGGTATGCCAGAAATTTCTTTTCTCCCCAATTCTGTTCAGTACCTCCTCATTAGTTACGCGATCCACCCACCTAATCTTCAGCATTCTTCTGTAGCACCACATTTCAAAAGCCTCAATCCTCTTCCTGTCCGCACTGTTTATCGTCCATGTTTCACTCCCATACAAGGCAACACCATACAAATGCCTTCAGAAAGGACTTCCTTAGGCTTAAATCAATATTCGATGTTAACAAATTTCTCTTTTTCAAGAACGCTTTTCTACCCATTGCCAGTCTGCATTTTATATCCTCTGTACTGCGACCATCATTTGTTATTTTACTGCCCAAGTACCAAACTCATCTACCTCCTTTATTGCTTCGTTACCTACTCTAATTCCTTCAGCATTACCTGATTTTCTTAGACTGCACTCCATTACCCTAGTTTTGCTCTTGTTAATGTTCATCTTATATGCACCTTTCAGCACACTGTCCATTCCGTTCAATTCCTCTTCCATGTCCTTTGCTGTGTTTGACAGAATTACTATGTCGTCGGCAAAACGCAATGTTTTTAATTCTTCCCCCTGAACTTTAATTCCTTCACCAAATTTCACCTTGCTTTCCTTTATAGCTTGCTCAATGTACAAATTGAATAACATTGTAGAAAGGTTACAACCCTGTCTTACTCCCTTTCCAACCACTGCATCCCTTTCATGCCCTTCAACTCTGACAACCGCTGTCTGGTTTTTGTACAAGTTGTAAATAACCTTATGCTCCCTATATTTTACTCCTGCTTGCTTCAGAACTTGAAAGAGTTTATTCCAATCAACATTGTCAAAAGCTAGAAATGTAGGTTTGCCTTTTCTTAATCTATCTTCTAGGATAAGCCGTAAAGTGAGTATTGCCTCCCGAGTTCCTACATTTCTCCTGAACCCAAACTGATCTTCCCCGAGGTCGACTTCTACCAGCTTTTTCATCCTTCTGTAAATAATTCGTGTTAATATTTTGCTCGTTTCGTATTGTCACGATACAGCGGAGACAGCGTTACGGAAATGATACAGAATCTGGGCTGGGAATCATTACAACAACGGCGCTTGTTGACTCCCACTTACATAGGTAGAAATGATCATCAGAATAAAATACGAGAAATCAGAGCTCGAAGGGAGAGATTCAGCTGTTCTTTCTTTCCGCGCGCTATTCTAGAATGAAATGGGAGATTAATAGTTAAAGGTGGCTCGATGAACCCTCTGCCAGGCACTTAAATGTGATTAGCAGAGTATCCCATGTAGATGTAGATGTAGAGGTATGGGTTTGAGCCATGTGCTGTTGCCTCTAAATAACACAGAGCGATGTGCCGTCCCTAAATCGTGCATCCGTTGACGCCTTTGGTCTGAGGATAAGGCGATGATCGTTACCATTGGGCCTTGAAGCCGTGTGCGGACAGAGTTTGGATTTGAAGGTCCTCCGTAATACAAAATGTATCTCAGTGGCTGTTCTTAAGAATTGCCGTGACACGCGGATTAATTAATCCCGTGACATTTAATGCAACTCTTGTTTGCATCTTCTCTGTCTCTCCTGTTTACCCAAGGGTCTCAGACCAATGATAATACCCAATAATTGATGAAATAAGGGTTATGCAGAATTTATTTATTGCTTTGGACCTTCGAATTACGTAATAAGCTTTCAGTACATCTTGATATAAACATACGACTGCGTTGCTCCAGATGCCGTGTGAGATACTGGAACAGTCGTACTTAAGTGTTCTTTCATTCTACTCAGGACAAGTTCCAGTTGAAAAACAATTAATTGTACGACCTAATTATGCGCGCTCTGTCCCTGATATTCTGTTGGAATAATTCGAAAATCTAACAAGTGTTCGCTAATGAGTAGGCATACGTCAAAAGATACTATTGATGTGTTGTTGGAGGGTATTTTCATACTCCAGTATACTCTGTAGCAACTCTGAAACGGTTGCAGCCATTTGTTGTAATTCTTGTTGTAATTCGAATACAGCTAAATCGTTTTGGAATCTAAGAGTAATGGCTCCAAATATGTTAAATAGGCTTCAGTTATTTTATCGAAAGTTTAGGGTGGAGTCTCCCGTTGGACTGGAGAGTAGCTGTTTTGAAAGAGATAAAAGTAACATGATGGTTTGATTAGTAACTACATAGCGGTCAGACACATCAACATATTTGTGCAGGGTGCCTAATACATTTACTGTATGCGAAGGTGTCTTGTTATGCTTACTGTTCTAAATTAAATGCTTTTAAGAGGTATGACTGAAGAAAGTCATCTTTATATAGTAGCAGAGAAATAAACGTTTCAATAATTTTCCTAACATTTTCACTATGAAAATACACTTTTGTTTTAAGGAAGGACACACAACGAATTAATATGTCGTTAGATCAAGTTACTACACTGCTCTTCAGCTATCACAGGGTTGTCAAGTTTCACTGATTTTCGTGTTATGTTGACAGTGTGTCTACAGTTAAAACTTATACAGCGTGAAGATTGCGTGATTAGTTTCACAGCATAGTCTCGTAGACTTTTTATTCCTCGGTGTAAATTTGCAGCTACGATTATGTGGATACTGAGATCTGCATGTACAGTACATGCTGCTGTTTTACGCAATGAAAAGAACGAAATCTACTCAGAGAAGTTCATTGGCAGATTTCAACTTAAGAGAGCTTCTCTTCGAATTAGCATTACTGAAAAAGTGGTTTCAAACATTGAGCCTTTATTGGAAAGGAAAATAAGTAAGGAAATATTCACTGACATTCTGTCTGTAGCAGCGCGGGAGTGGCCGTGCGCTCTAAGTCGCCTTGCTGTGGAGTTCAAATGTTTGTACAACTTATGGGACTTAACTACGGGGTCATCAGTTCCTAAGCTTACAAACTACTTATCAACTAGCTAAGACCAAAGACGGCACAAATATCCATGCCCGAGGGGGGGGATTCGAACCCCCGACCATAGTGGCCGTGCTGACCGTGACTGGAGCGCCTCAGTCACCTCGGCCACCGCGGCCGGCTGCTGTGGAGTGCGCGGCTGCTTCCCGCCGGAGGTTCGACATCACCTCAGGCATGTGTGTCCTTTAAGTAAGTTTAAGGACTGATGACCACTGCAGTTTCGTCCCACAGCATTAAAAACATTTTAACATTTTCTGTTTTTATATTTAATGTTCAATAAAAAGGTTTTTAAATATAAATCTGTTAATTTAAATATCGTCCTAAAACGGCAATTACTATAAGGCTGCGACAGCTATAAGAAATACCTCCCACCTTTGCATCATCAAGCTAGTAGAAGAGATAATGAATTTCATTGTCAGTTCTCATTACCACAACAATTGTAACAAATACATTTTCCACGAAACGCGTCAATGATCCACCTTGTGCCGCGGCGGAGTAGCCGAACGCATTGATGCGCTATGCTCCGATGCGTGAGGCCGTTCCCCGTCGGGGTTTTGAATCCTCCCTCGGGCATGGATATTAGTGTTGTCTTTATTATAAGGCAGTTTATAAGTAGTTTGTATGTTTATGGACTGATGACCCCGCAGTTAAGTCCCATAAGCTTAACAAACATTTGAACGTGTAAATGAGTCACCTTGTAGCGATACACGGTTGCTTACTGCCGTGGGGTGAGCGCCAGCCAGTTGTGCTGAACTGCTGGACTTGTGCCTGTACCGGTGAAAAGCCGGTTCACCCGGAAAGAGCCCCGGTCTCCGTGCAAGTGTCACTCCGTGTAAATTTCACTCTGTGCAAGTGTTCCAACCCTGTAGCAATCTACCTCCCTCCACGCTGAATCGTGGCTGGCAATGGTATTAGTCGTCGCAAACTGCTCTGCTATTGTCTGAGCGTTATATCCGAATGTTGATGAATGCATTATGCTTCTGAGCTGCTGCTGTAGGCAACCGACTGCATTTTCCGAAAATCCTCCTCATGCTTGCACAGACTTCCTTAGCTGACACGTAGAGAGCTTGAGAGAATTTATAAACGGTTGTCATGACATGCTCATCTCGGTTGGGTGTGAAGCTGTGGCCCTCGAGTTGTGAGGCTTGCTGTTCTTGGGTAGCACTTACACAGTGGCATAGCCCCAGACGGCATAAATTTGTGGTTTGGTTCATCACAGGTGAGATGTGGACCACCCATCCTTGGACGATGGCTTGGTGTTCAAACACAACCATTTCACTGAACTGTGTCTGACTAGTTCTGCTGACCATCAAACTTTGTGGATTCCTTTGAATGATATCTCCGTCTTGTACGTGAATCCAGACTGGGAAGTTGTTAATGAAAGCAGGTCGTTAGAAACTTCATACTGAACACAGTCTATGACGAGTGGAGAGGAGAAACAGAGCTCTGCAACTTAGGCTCAGTCAGTAGCAGCGACCAGTTAGTGATTCCCATGATGAGGATGCGATCTAAAACGTGATTCTCGAGCCAAGTAGAACTTAGCACTATAATATGTTGCAGTACTGAAAATTGCCTGTTTTAGAAAAGTTCGGGGGATTTATTCTGTAAAATCCATGAAAGCCTCGGAATATATAGCACCTTGCGGTGGTAAGGACAGAGAGCATATAGTGATAGTCTGATCCGCGTGAATTTCAACTGAAACAGTTTGCAGGTCAGTAACGATGGTTATAAGAGGGGAGTGGTACATCTCATTTTCAAACACAGCTCCCCTCGCTAGGTGGTTTATCTCTTGCGACGGAGCATATACCTCTATAGCAGAGTGGTGTCAGACATTTTAAAATATGTTGATTTTTTATTTATTTACTTATTTATTATTATTATTTACAATCGTATTGACCAACTAGAATCACGTTAACAACTTCAGTTCCTCTTCTTGTTGTTTTCTGTTTTTCCAGTATTCCGTCATTTTATCCCTGTGAGTTCTCTTCCTTTCTTCTGTCCATATTGTTGCTGATTTTTTTTTTTATTTCTTGTGCCTTGAAAATTTTCCTAATTTATTATTTTTTTCTAAAACGGTTTCTTTCTGTTATTTCTGATTCTTTGATGTTGTTTCTTTCTAGAACTTTACTTACTCCTGCCATCCAAGCTATTGTCGATTTCTTTTTCAAGAAATATAGGAGTATTTGTTCTGTTAGTCTATTTTCATCCATTCGGTAGAGGTGTCCAAAAATTTTTTCTATATTTTTGTAGATCTCCTCATTACTTCTTATTTTCCAACCATCTGCAGTTTTATAGCACCCATTATTTTTCTAATAATCCTTCTTTTCACTACCTCTAGTTTATACATCTTATAGTTCATCGTTAGGCATTCAGATCCATAAAACATTCTGGTTGTACCACTGTGTTTTAGTTTCGTTTTTCTAGATATAAACTTCTTATTGTAAATATTTTTAGTCAAACCATATGCTCTTTCAATTTTGTTAATTCTTACATCTATGCAGATTTTTCTAGTCCATTCTTTTGTATAGTTTCTCCAAGATATTTAAATTTATTTACTCGCTCTATTTTACCTATTTGTGCTTCTATGAATTTTGGCGCATTTTTTACATTTGTTATGAATTTTGTTTTTTCAGCGGAAATTTTGAAACCAGTTCTGTTGCTGTTTTTTTTTTTTTTCAGAAGGTTTGTCTGAATAACTGCTTTTGCCAAGTTTTCTGAAAGTATTGAAAAATCATCCCCAAAAGCCAAACAGTTTACCTTGATTCCACTTGTTTTCCTTCCTTTCTTTTATTATTTATTTCGCATAAAAATCACAGGTGACTTTCCTGAATCCATAGATGTTCCACTATACTAGGGAAGCCATTTTATTGATGAGGCTGGAGGGTAGCTACAATTTCAGGTAGCCTCTATTTTACTTCTCGGGCTTAATCCGGGTAATTATATGGATGTCTTAACCAATAATTATATTTTCATGTCAGAATTGATTATATTTGTGTACTAGAAGCATATTAAGTGGATGTGACAACTTTATGGTCAAAGGTTCGTTTATCTACGCAGCCCTTACGGTGGATGTGGATAGCTGTGGCAATCAGAGGACAATGGAGAAGCAGAAGCTCTCCAAAGAGGTGGGACCCCACAGCTTCCACTGCTCCAGGCAGTCAGCGTACGCCAAAATCATCAGGGGTATCCCGCATCTAGCAGATTCCAGACGGTAACACTCTTTATACAAGACTTTCGACATTTTGACGTCACACGTAGTACCGAACGCTTAAGGGAGAGCTATGGACTTTCGTTAGCGTTCTATGCGGGCTTCTCTCGTACGTGAAATCCATTTCGTGCTAACTTGCTTCACATTAAAAAGGCGTCACGTTTGCACTTTCGTGAAGTGCCTTTGAGGCGCTTGTTTTAGTTTTTCTTCAGCTCTACTCTATCTCCATTTCGCCATTATAGTATCTGAGTAGATAATGAAAGAGTATGTTAGAGATTTCAGAGTCAGTTACAAAGGCCAATTTCGTGGCATTAAGAGAGCAATAGTGTTTCTTTTCACGAGACTGATTGTTTCTGATATTCGAATCCAGTGAGGAGCAAATTTTTGTGATGAACAAAGGCTTAATGTTTCAAGAATGTAGCGCTGTTGCTTCGTTTCATTAATGTGACAGTTTCAAGAATTAGTTTCTGCATTACAAATACTGATTTTACAAAAGCCACGTCTCGTCCAAACAAATTAATGTGCCACTCCTGCATCTATCATAAAGACTGTCGAATTCACATTTGCGAAAATGATACAATGGAAATGTTTTGGAATAGACTCTCCCTCTTTTGGTAATTTACACTCATCAACCTGAAACTGTAATGCGTGTTCATTAAGAATAAAAACTGTTTTTTCGGATAACGCGCTACACGTCGCTATAAATGGTTTCTTTGCGGGCTAATAGCTTACATGGTCTGATGCAGTAAAGGCTCTTGCCAATAAACCTCTAAAGGAGTAATTTAACTACTCTTAATGACGCTCTTTCATCTTTACAGTGTTCGTAATTGCGTACGTTTTAGCATTTGAGATTGGTTGTATCTATTGTTTGTCATTAAATAGTCGCCATAACGTAATTGATATGCTTTGTTTGTCGATAATTTGTTATGTTCCTTATCATGAGTTGTGTACACGATCGATGAAAAATGTAACCAACTAATTGTGTGCCTTACATTTTGTATTGAATCATGACATGTGAAACTAATTTCCCTAGTTCAAATGTTTGTAGGGCTTATGGGACTTAACTACGGGGTCATCAGCCCCTAAACTTACAAACTACTTATGAACTAGCTACTACTAAAAACGGCACAAATATCCATGCCCGAGGGAGGATTCGAACCCCCGACCGTAGTGGCCTCGCAGACCGTGACTGAAGCGCCTCAGTCCCCTCGGCCACCGCGGCCGGCAATTTCCCTAGTAAAAATAATTTATTATAAGCTTTCTGGATGTTAAATTCCTGTGTAACATTTCTGCAATCTTTAGGACTTCACATTGCCTTATAAATTAAGAGAATGGTCAGACAGAAATTGTGAATACAGGGGATTTAAACTTTTGATATCATTATTACGAACGAAACTTTCATATAAAGGACTTCTTAAGTAAGCAGAACAATAAAGTAAAAAAAAAATTAAAAAAAAGAAATAAATAAACCTTGTGTGATAAATTACAGTGGGTGGAAAAAGGTAAAGGAAATACGTAACTGTAACACAGAAAGCAATATCCTTCAAGATATAAGATTCACAAAAGCACTGTGTATTTTTGCACGTCTCTGTATAGTGAGTGATAAGGAATTTTCCTTTCTCTCCACTTTCGTTACTAGTGACTGACAGGTTCTACAATCAAGTCTGAAACTTACTTACTGGTATATTGCAGTTCTCCAATGTAAGAGTGTAGAAAAGAAAGTAAGTATGTTTCCATATTCTATGCTGATAAAGACTCACGTGATGTCATGAGTGCTGTCGACAAGGGATCTGAAATCGATTCCATATTTCTAGATTTCCGGAAGGCTTATGACACGGTACCTCACAAGCGGCTTCTAATCAAATTACGTATTTACGGACTATCGCCACTGTAGCATAGCAGCCACTACTGATACCAAATGTAGCGGGTTTGGGGGTGTATTTGATGGTTACGACACCAAATGACGAATGTTCTACACACAGACTTGGTCTATGTCAGGATAGCGACACTTAGTTCGTTCCATGTGGGCTGTGAGCTCAGTACTCAACTCGAGAGATGGGGTGGCAAAGAAACAGTGGTCCAGTATAACAAAAGATTTTATTTACACTCGTGCTTACAATACAGCTGGAGGCGAGTGGAGTGTGCATGTGCACTGTATCGAGCGTCCAGCTGATGCCACGGATCCCACAGTAGCTGACGCTGCTGGTGCGGCTGCCCGACGGTCGCTATGCCTCAGTGTCCCATAAGTAGGGATGCAAACGATACATCCATGTTTTGAAAACATCGATATTTCGTCCATAAATATCGATGTTAACATAGATGTTTTGAACAGCGATATATCGCCGATGCATCGACGACAGAAGTCCAAAACTATCGACATCATTCAACAATTGATTGGCAACTCCATTATTACTTTATTAGTTGCTCAGCCAGAGTCAGCTCAAGTGTGGTGCTCCTGATGTCGTCGCTCGTCGCTGTTTTCATACTTTTGAAATAGTAGGTAATTGAAATATGAAACAATCTGATGATTAATCTGATGTTTGTCCAGTACGGGCTGCTGGCATTACTGAAATTTCACCCTCGGACATCAGTGGAATCGAATCTATGACAGTGTTACCCAGTCAGACTGATATCGTACTGTCAAAAAGTCAGTTAAAACATCAAACAAAAGTCGACGAAAAATCCGAGACAAAGGCTAACAAGCCAAGTACAACATAGATTTTCATTTCAGCAAGGTACATGATTTGATAAACGTCATTGATGAATATTCATTTTAAAAACACATTATTAAGTAATAACTGAAAGATGTAGAAAGTTTAATTTTCTCCACGTCGACAGCTAAGAAAAATGCAATACGTCAACAAAACACAAGTTATTTCGCATGTAATGAACAAATCTATGTAAATCCCAAGTAAAATCAGTGCAATAGGTAGCGAAACCTTATTCCCAACTTCTTTTTCATTCTAATCTGCCATTTCGCTGTGTATTCGTAGCCTAGCGAAAGAACATAAATAATGCAGATACTTTCTGGCAACATAGTTTCATTTCAGTGGGTTTTTTCCTAATATTTCTTAAACGTTATGGAAACATCGGAAAAACATCGATGTATCGTTTTTCAGAGTGATGTTTTTTTAACATCGATATTTTTCCGCAGGAACATCGATGTCTGAACATCGATGTATTTATCGACGATTTTGCATCCCTACCCACAAGGCGAGGTATCGTCTCCGCGGCCACAGTCCTCGCGCTGCACCGCGATGGCCGTACCACGCCCTTTCGTGCACACCACGCTACTGGCTGAATAGCTGGCTGCAGTCTTATCACGCCACGTGTCGGTTCGATGCCCGGTTGTGCTGCTGTCGAGACCGGGACCCTGCGTGAGGCTGTGCCGCCGCTATTCCGCAGGCTGAACCTCCTGTCGGGGACGCCGTGTCCACCGTGACGACCGGCTGCTGGCCGCGTTGCGTCAAATTGCTTCCAGCCTGCGAAAGACTCTTTTGCGATAACAATAACAATTGTTCTCAACGAGTAGCACAGTTCAGGCGGCAGGTGACTGCCCTGCTGTGGCTGCCTCTCTCTCTGCCGTAGCTGGCTGACTCCCAACCTGTCTTTTTCGGCGGTACTTAAACGACAAAGATGACCCAGTCGAACTATGTTTCTGTGGCTTAGCTGATCTTTGCTACACGTGACCGGTCTCCTACTTCCGATCACGTATGTCCCAGCCAGTGGTGTAACTATGGGGGGGGGGGGACAAGGGGGATAGAACCCTCCCCCCAGAACTCGAAAAGGAAAACAAACAAAAAAATGAGAGAGAGAGAGATAAGAAAAGAAAAAGAAATCGTATAACAGCAATTTGGTAAAGGTAAAGATTGGAAACTTGGGGTGTTTTACCATAAGCTTTCATTGAAAGGGAGTGAATTAGTTTCTTCAACGGGAGTGGTAGATGTTAGTCTGCCTGGAAACTGACTACAATTTTGCTCGTCAAGCAGATCTATCCCCCCCCCCCCCCCCCAAAGCCAAGTCCGAGTTACGCCACTGGTCCCAGCCACCTTTAAGCAACACACCTGTCAGGCTGTTACGCAGTTCGGCGCCCTCTCTGACCTACTTGCGTCACCAGAAGCTTCGCCGAGCCGCTCCGCGTTTATTTCCTGAAATCATAAACGTGCTTGGTGCTTGTTTCGCTCTACTTTAATATAAGTCATACGCCTGCTTTCAACACAGCACCGCTTCCATGTTCAATTTCTGCGTTCAAGATCACTCGCCACTTGTCAACTTTTTCATATTACATGTCTATATTCTCCCTATCTCGTACACCACAGTTGTGCAATTCCATTTCGATTTTCTGTCAGAAAGGACACAGTACGTAGTAAGGGATGGAAAATCAAACAGTAAAACGGAAGTGAACTCTGGCATTTCCCAGGGCCTCTACCGATTCTTATCATTATAAATGATTTAGGAGACAACATGAGCAGCTCTCTTAGAATGTTCGCAGATGATATTGTCGTTTATAGGTAACTAAAGTCACACGAAGGTCAAAAGCAGCTGCATAACGATTTAAATAAGATATCTTCACGGTGCAAAAATTGGCAAATGGCCCTAAATAATGAAAAGTGTGAAGTCATTCACATGAGCACAAAAATAAATCCGTTAAACTTCATTTACACGATACGTAAGTCAATTCTGCAGGCCGAAAAATCAATCAAACACCTAGGAATTACAGTTATGAACAACTTTAATTGCAAAGGACATATAGGAAATATTTTACAGAGAAAGCGTACTAAAGGCTACGTTTCATTGGCAGAACACTTAGAAGAAGCAACAGTTCTACTAAATAAAATGCCTACACTACACTTACGCGCCCTAATTTTTAGTACTGTTGCGGATAGTGAGATCCCCACCAAGTGGGGCTGACGAAGGATGTAGAGAAAGTTCAGAAAAGAGCAGCTCGTTTTGTATTATCGCGGTATCGGGGAGAGAGTTTCACAGAAATGATGCACGAATTGGGTTGGAAATTATTAAAAGAAAGGCATTATTCGTTGCGGCGAGATCTATTTGCGAAATTCATTTCAGCAACTTTCTCTTCAGAATAAGAACACATTTTGTTATCACCTACCTACATAGGGAGACAAGATCATCACAATACAATAAGAGAAATCAGATCGAAAACCGAAAGATTCGAGTGTTCCATTTTCCGTCCGGTAATAGAAAATGGAATGGTAGAGAAATATCATAAAAGTTCAAATAATAAATGTAATTATCAACAGCCGTAAAGTTTGATTTTTTATTTAACTACCGGTTTCGGTATTATAATAATACCATCTTCAGGTTCTATGTCATAATAGATATCCAAGAAAACTCTTGAAATAGCCTTATGCACCGGTTCATTTAATTTCTCACAGTTTCCGAATAAACGTGTGTTAATGCACACATGTGACAGCAGCTGCCAAAATAAGTAGCATCAACAAAGTCAAAGATATTAAATAAACCGGTGCATAAGGCTATTTCAAGGTTTTCTTGGATATCTATTATGACATAGAACCTGAATATGGTATTACTATAATACCAAAATCGGTAGTTAAATAAAAAATCAAACTTTACGGCTGTTGGTAATTAAATTTATTATTTGGATTTAAAATAAACCAGCCGCAGTCCCAAATGCAGAATAAAATGGAACTACATCGAGATCATAAAAGTGGTTCTATGAACCCTCTGCCATGAACTGAAATGTGATTTGCAGAGTAATTATGTATATGATAGTTTCATGGTAAAAGTTCAAATTCCCTTATGGGGTGTAGGGTACATGAATGTACCTAGTTTTTTATTTGAGTAAATGGTGATATCTTACCACCGCATTCACCATAAGAAGCTTGTAAGGATACATCGGAGTCTATTCGATGTACGCTTATCACGTCCGAACCACAAGACGCAGGGACTTAAAACTTGGTACAGTTACTAATATACCCCAGGAAGATTTTGAAGAATACAACGCGAAATACAGAAAAATATTTACTCTTCGACTTTCCTACTGTACCGTATTTCTGAAAATAGTTTTATTGGTTTCTTTGTTCTAAGAAATATGATGATGTAATGCAATGAGTACAATGCTTATACAATCCTCAGTTTGTTTAATCCATATTTATACATTAATATCACAGTCTAACATTGAAAGACCACCGTTAATTGTAAAATTAACTCTAGCTGAAAGGAGCCATTTAAAAAACTTACTTTAGACATATAAATCTGGCCGTAAAACCAGCTAAAAGATTCGCGTGAACTACTGACTACTTCCTGCATCAGAATCTTGTTCCCTGGCCCAGAATTTAGAACTGAATCAAACTTTGCTTTACCTGCATGAAGACAAAGAGACGGTGGCCAACATACGTTGTAGATCACGAGAATTACACACAATCATTAATATACAAGCCACTCCGAACTAAACAATTTCATGAAGGTGGCTGTGAGAACATTTATGGCGCAACGGAATTAAAAATATGATAATATGCATCTGAATTTGTTCTCAGCACTGGTGAAAAACAACACTAAACAAAAAAGGGAGGGTATTCATAAACTAATATTCATACGAAGGAAAAAAATTACAGACAATAAATTACTTATTCAGTTCAAACATGAGCAAATGGGGACACCAATTTTGTTAAACAATAAAAATGCATCCAACATTCCAAATTAAGCTAAAGTAATCTGATCACCGTCGGGGAGGGATTTACAATCAACAAGCATTCAGCCACTCGCACGCGCGAAGCAAAGCGAAACTCACCCAACTCAGCGTGCTGATACGAAGCAGAAGCGGCGTCGCTATCGTAGGTGAAATTCAGCGTACCAGGATGTACCACGAACGCAAGAAAAAATAAACTTCGTAGGTCGCTCTGGTCTGTCTTTCTTTACTTGAGATGGTACGCGATAATAGCAAGATTAATTTCAATTCAAACCAAACCGTGAGCATGCAGAATCATTGAGACACACGGCACATGTGCTGCATTACAATTCGCACCCCACTGAAAGCTAAGTGCTTAAAGATCGCATTCATTTCAACAAAAACCAACGGTATCATACATTACGAAGCAAGAATGCACTATAGTGAGGCACTGGTATGTGGGCATTGGCGAGAACTCAAGTGACCAGCTATAAACCCTTGAAGTCGGGGTTCGGGACCACGTGGTTCCGAAAACCAGTAAAAAATACAAAAGTCAATTTCCGAAAAATAAAGAAAAATAGCTACGGCATGCAACCCTTAGAAATGCGTAGGATAACATAAGGAAGCTAATGAAATACACTTAGACGCGACTGGAAGGGTTTACACGGATGGACGAAGTCCAGTCTTCAAAACTCAAATTAATGGAATAAATTCAAAGTAGGCGTAAATAAACTAAGAAATACGGCATGCAGCCCCTAGAAATACATGGAATTTCATAAGCAAGCTAATAAAGGGCGTTGTACAATGTTAGAAGAGAATTTACTGGAGGAGTCTGAATGCAAAGTACAAGTTTGGAAACGAAACAACAATTTAAAAATAGACGGAGAGGAGATTGCGAGGTACTAATGGAAATCAAAAAGATACACACATAATTTCTTGACTGAAGGACATAGAAACAGACACAGGGGTAGCTGAAGGCTTTGTTCTAAGAACACACCACGTGGAGTACATTTCACTCGTGGAAGGAGAAAATGGGAAAAAATATTTCACATACACTATACTGAATAAAAATATTCTTGCACATTAGTTGCATCCTACAAAGCTAGAAAGAAGTTAAACCGAGTTCGTACACCACCAGCTAGTCTAACAAAGGTTACCGATTCTCAGCCGTTATCAAACCAAATAAGTTACATATTCACCGTGTTTACCAACGCAAAATCACCGAAATGAAATTGAACTTATTCCGAAAAATGAACCAAAGTTCTGAAATCTAACTTTAACACCAGACAAAGAATCGCTACCATCTGAAGGGAGGAAAGAAAATCAGAACGTCTTACCAGCTCGAAGCGCAGTCACTGAGTGTCCCAGTCGGCCAGACAGCCCTCGCCACACCTGGAAATCCACAGGAAATCAGTAAAAACCCGAGGAAAAACCGCGGTGGTGGGGAGAGCTTAAACTCGCGCGTCCTATCGGGGCTCGCTACTGGGCATTGCCAACCCAACTTGTAACCAAACCAAACCAGAATGAAGCAAGTACACATTCTCACAGGGTCAGTGGCGTCATGGAGAAACCGTTCATCTTGCCACATTCATAGACACAATTATAAATTATTAGCATAATAAAATCCCAGCAAAATTAACAGAGTATTAAAGAAAAAAAAATTTAAAAACATGAACGAAAGGCGTTCTCGTTTGTCAAAAAAGGCCGTCTAGTGAATTTAGATAATTTACAAAGTTAAAAACCTAGGGAAGCCAGCAGACAGCCGTCTTTCAACATGTACCTATAGCCGCGACATCCACTGTTATGAAAGTTTACGTTAGAGACTTGGAGCGTGAATAGCGGAGTTTTTGCTTTCCGAGTCTCAGTAAATTGTCAAGAGATATGAATGATCATGAAAGAAATGTAGAAAGTGCGAATATCACTGATTCTATGACATGAGCTACAACATATTCACCAAGTTATACCTATTCACAATAATTTTCCCAAACGTATCAGAAATAAAAATAAATAAAGGAAACAAACCACGGACGTATTCCAATGCAACATTGTGTCGAAATTTCAAATCAATCGGTCAAGAACGTTTGCGATGTGCTGTTTTGGCTGTAGAGTGAAATATAGGCAAAACATCTGAATTAACGAAGCACATGAACAATCATTAAATGTCGGAGGAATACATTAACAGCCCTCAGGTTTTTCATGCCCGAAAATTCTGTACACTTGCGCTCCAAACAATATAAAAAATCACACTGACGTGTTTTACGGCCCACTTTAGATTTGTAGTTTTATAAGTTTTTGCAAACATTTTGAACCAAAATAATAATCTAAAGAATAAAAAAATATAGTGATAAGTTTATGACTGTACTATTGTGGTAATATCTATGCACCCAACACGTAATATTCTTTCTGGCCGTATTTTAACAAAGAGTCAAAATTATATGATGTTTGAGTTTTTTTTTTTTAACTTTTACCTCTTTGAACTATCATTTTAATATCTCTCCCACATTTTCATTATATTTTTCCGTTAATATATTATCACCTGTCTTCCCTTGGTAGTTATAAGTTTATTTTCTTCGCCAGTACTGGTTACGAATGACTATTGGCTGGAACGAACGTAGAGTACATTTGATGTTCGGACAAGTGACTGTAGCCTGCCATCGATAGTTAGAGAATCACGGATTACTCTCGCAGCTGTTCGCCATAGCGTAATAGGTGAAGAATTAGTTTGTGATGTACGAACATGTTACACGGTGGTTCGGAACTCGCTAGGGCGCGGTTGCTCAGCGCGCTCGGTCAGAGGGTTGCCGGCATGGTAGCTCGACGCCCTCTGTAACGAGAGAACTGAGTTATTCGAAACGATCAAAATAGGACAAAACAAACCAACGTTCACAAAGTACCCATTCAAACCGACGAACCAATCATAAGAGAGAAAACGAAAGACACGTCAACTAACACTATCTGAAGAGAAGGCCTGTGCACTGCCGTGCCACGTCACATCACACAGAGTAGGTTGCGACCGCGTAGCTCACTGGCTGGCCGCTGTGAGGCGGTGGGCTGTGCCCCATCAGCCAGCCAGTAAGCTACGCCATCGCGAGCTTCTCTGCGTGACGTGACGTGACATGGCAGTGCACAGGCCTTCTCTTCAGACGGTGTTGGTTCAACGCCATCTGTAATAAAAAAACTGAGTAAAATTCTCAGCGAATAACCCAGAACAAATATGAACAAACTGCAAAGCATCGATTTCACTGAAGAAAAAAAAACTATATATATATATAACCACCAATGGCAATTTTTTTGTCCCACTTTATTTTTGCTCTTGCTTCCTAATAGGTTTTCGCACACTCTTGTTAACTGAACGCAACTGTATTCTACAAGATTCTGAGTTGTTCAAAGGTAACAGCACTTTCTGTGAAAAGCGCATTTGTTCTGTTTCGATAACATGCCATGAAATACATAGCAAAGAATTGTAAACATAGACTTTTTTGTATCCCAGCTTCGTCTCCGCTTTTGTGTCTCGTTTACGTCGTAGGTGACGGTGGCCGAGTAGGAAGACCGACACAGGAATAAAGGTAGCACTCTTGTGCAGGTACGGAGGGGAGCAGCCAGTGGGACAGCAGAAACTAGAAACACTAGAGTAAATTAGAACGAGATATATATTGCACAGAATTTATACAATACTTAACTTTTACATAGATCAGTACGGCAGAATGCTGATACATAGTTGAGCTAGAGGCCTGCCTAGTGCCTATCCAATAGCCAAGTCTTTACTGGTGCCTATCTGATTCCGAATGTCTTAACTGGTTCCTATCTCAGTCCCAAGTGAACGATGTCGTTCAGTGGTGGCCACGAGCGGAGTTGCAGCAGAGGGCGCTCGTGGCTGACGTAAGAACGCCGCGCCGTGCGTGCATGGCGGCGCGCGGCGAAAGTAGGTGGCGCGCACTTTGGACTTGTGCGACACCACACCCCTCCCCCCCAAACCGCCGCGCCGTCGTGGCGTAGGGCTGAGGGCCACGACGACGGCACTGGGAGGAGGGCCTGGGCGGGGGCGTTACTGGTGGGACGGGCGTTGTAGCAGAGGCTGGGATCGAGACGCCTTCCGCGCCCCGGTATCCACCTTGCGATCCCCCGAAAAACCCGCCAAAACGAGGGGAAGGGCGCACCCCTCCGCCCAGCGAGAGCAGGTCATCATCTTCTGAGGTGCGTGGCCCAGACGGCGGGGGCACGTACGGTCCCGGAGTCCTTCTTGGTGACGCTGTCAGCTGCGGCGGCGACGGAGGCGGAGAGGCGGACTGCGTAGGAGGCGCGTCCACCTCCATGGGTACGATCTCGTAGTCCGGGGACGCTGGGTCCGGCGGCGAGCGATGTGGCTGTGCTCCCTCGCGGTAAACTGGGTCTGGAATCAAGAAACCCGAGACAGGATCGCGCGGCCTGTGCAAGCGCAATTGGTTTGCGTGGCGCCGCAGCTCCGACCCTGTGGAAGAACGTACAACATACATATTGCGACCGAAAACGCGCTGAATGGTGCCCGGCACCCATCTTGTCTTGTTGCCAGCAAACACCCTGTACAGCACCGGCGTAGAAACGTGAAAACGCGAAGCGCCATACGAACCGACTCGGTGCGTGGGAGGCTGCAGCAGGTGAAGGAGAGTGCGGTGACGGCGGCCGTGTAGCAGCTCGGCAGGAGACAGGCCGTCACGTGGCATGCACCGATACGTAGACAGGAAAATTTGAAGAGCTTCCTGCCTGGAGTGCTGACCTTTCATCTTTTCCATGTGTGACTTGAATGTTCGAACGAAACGTTCTGCTTCACCATTGGACTGAGGGTGAAAAGGTGCTGTGGTGATGTACTGAATGCCATTCACACGACAAAACTGTTGAAATTCCGCACTAACAAACTGAGCTCCATTGTCACTGACGATAGTTTCAGGCAAGCCTTCGATGCAAAACACTGATGTTAAGGCACTGATTGTACTAGACGCCGTCGTTGAGTTCATGGCAATCACAAAAGGAAACATGCTGAAAGCGTCGACAACAATTAACCAGCGCGTATTCCAAAAAGGTCCGGCAAAGTCAATGTGTAAACGTTGCCATGGTCCCTTGGGGCGTGGCCAGTCTGAGAAACGTTGCGGAGGAGCCGCCTGATGTTCCGCACAAACTGTACACTGTGACGTTATGCTCTCTATCTGGGCGTCCATACCAACCCAAGTACAATGACGTCTGGCCAACTGCTTTGTTCTAACAATACCCCAATGTCCTTGATACGGGAGGCGTAACACTTCACGTTGCAGGGAACGAGGAACAATCACTCTTGTTTGGTCGTTGTCCGTATGTAACAACAGAACACCCTGACTTAAAGATAATGCATGACGTTGTGCAAAATAACGTCGAACCAGAGGCCGCTCAATGTCTTTGGCTCTGGCAGGCCAACCAAAGCGAACAAAATGTGCTACCACACTTAGGTCTGCATCCGCAGCTGTTTCCTGTGCAACCCGACGAGAGTTTAAAGGGAAATCTGCGACAGCGGAAGCATCTTTGGAGTCTATCTGACAACATGCCATTTCCGAAAAAATCAAATGACACATCCTGGCCAACCGGAAGTCTGGAAAGTGTGTCCGCGTTGGCATATTTAGCGGTAGGTCGGTACAAAATCTCATACTGATAATTTGACTGTATCAAGGACCATCTCTGAATCTTTTGTGCCGTTCGTGACGGAATTGGCTTTGTGGGTGAGAACAACGACGCGAGAGACCTGTGGTCTGTCAACAAATAGAATTTTCTGCCATAGAGATAATGATGAAATTTTGTGACGCCGTAAATGATTGCTAAGGCCTCCTTTTCTATCTGACTGTAATTCTGTTGCGTTGGCGTCAGTAGCTTGGATGCAAAGGCAATAGGACGATCGTGAGAACCAATACGATGTGAGATTACTGCACCCAGACCGTACGACGAGGCATCAACTGCTAGCACTACAGGCTTCTGTGGGTCAAAGGGAATCAAACATGCATCACTGAGTAGTGCAGACTTTAATTTGTCAAAGGCAACCTGACAATCTTTAGACCATACAAAAGGAACATTCTTCCAACGTAAGTGATGCAGTGGAGCTGCAATCTGAGACGCATTGGGAATAAATCTGAAATAATAGTTAAGCTTTCCCATTACTGCTTGCAATTCATGCACATTCTTAGGAGGAGGCAAGTCTTTGATTGCTCTAAGATGTGACTGTAAGGGGTGAATTCCTTGGGCATTAATCACATGGCCTAGGTACTCTATTTCAGTTTGAAAAAACGAACACTTTGCTTTATTACAACGTAGACCTGCTGCAGTCAACACTTTGAAAAGACACTCCAGGTTTGCTAAATGTTCTTCAACTGTACGTCCGGATACCACAATATCATCTAAATAGTTCGAGCAACACGGTACAGAAACTGTCAGCTGTTCCAAGAAACGCTGAAAAATAGCGGGGGCGGAAGAACTGCCAAAGGGTAGGCGTTGAAATTGAAAAAGGCCCATGTGAGTATTAATGACGATAAACTTTTTTGACTCGTCATCAAGTGGAGTATGCCTCTGCTAAATCAATCTTGGAAAATAAGCGAGACTGTCCTAATTTGCCCATTAGTTCGTCAGGTCTGGGTAGGTGATAAGTGTCTACAATTGTTTGACTGTTCACTGTTGATTTGAAGTCCGCACAGAGACGAAAGTTTTCCTGACGGCTTGGGTATAATTACTAAAGGCGAGGCCCACTGACTCGCGGAAACAGGAGAAATCACCCCACTATCTTGCCAACGTTTAAGTTCTTCGGCAACTGTATCACGCATTGCGATAGGCACTGGTCTAGCTTTACGAAATTTTGGTATTGCCGATTCTTTTAAAGTTACATGTGCCACAAAGTCTTTTGCACAACCTAGTTCCGGCGAAAACAAGTCACTATATTTCTCACTTAATGCATTAATTTTGTTCTGAGGCGCTACTGACGAAATTTGAAGCACATCTCTTTGAATTGATAAACCAAACAAGTCAAATGCATCTAGTCCAAAAATGTTCTGTGTAGATTTGGCCCTAAGAACTACAAAAGAAACTGTTTTTGTTACACCTTGAAAAGAGGCGGGCAGGCTACACGTTCCTAGCACGGGAATATTTTGACCTGTATATGCTGTTAGCACTTGTTGACACAGCGACAATTTTGGCGAATCCAGAAGTTTTTTTTTTATTTTTTTATTGTAGTTTCAATTCCCCTAAAAAAGGGGCGGGCCGGCAGCGCTCACTGGCGCTCTTCAGCCTACAGAAATTTGACAGCGGAGAACATAAAAACACAAAGGAGATAAAATTTGGAGATAATACAGACATGAAACGGAGATTTAAAATGGAGATAAAACAAAGTACATAAAATGGAGGAAAACAGTGGTGACATAAAACACTTGGAACGGCGAAAGTGGTGAATAAAAACACTTGCTCGAATGTCAGTGGCACACACACAATTAAAATGAGCATAGGGCGGCGGCCATGGTGAGACCGCCCGCTATTTGGAGTTAAAACAAAAAACACAACACACACTTGGAGAGATACACAAGTTAAAACTGACGGTGTTGGCTGCGGGTTGGCCGTCCACTTTTGTAAATAAAACAAAGTAACTAAAACACACCACACTTGTCGGAGCACAAAGGAGGTTCGGTAGATGGTGGGGCACTGACAGCATGGAAGATGTGGTGTGGGGGGAAAAGGGATGAAAGGAGAGGGAGAGGGTGGGGAGAAGCCACAGAGCCAGTAGGGAAGGGATGGGGGGGATGATGTCCCAGGAAGCCACGGGGAAGAAGGATAGGGGAGGGCGGTAAGAGGAGGATCCGGAGGGACGGGGGACGGAGGAGGGGAGAAGGGACAGGAAGGGAAGGATAGTCGGGGCCCTCAGGGAGAGAAGAGGGAGAGGGAGCAAAGAGAAGGATCACAGCTGGTATGAAGGGTAGATGTCAGGTCGGAGGGCATCATCCGGGAGGGGGAGGGTACGGAAGTTGCCACAGAAAAGGATCCGGAGGGTGGACAAGTGGAGAGCAGGGGGAATACAGTGTTGGAGGCGCGGCAATATACCAGGTGCAGAGAGGAGGGGATGGACTAGAGGATTAGGCAGATCTGATTTGCGGGATATTTAACGGAGTCGGAGATTTTCAATAAAGAGAACGTGTCTGGGGAAAGGAAGGAGATCATAGAGGATCCGTGTGGGGGAGGGGGGATAAAGGGGGATACGGAAGGCGAGGCGGAGGGCATGGCGTTCCAGTATCTCCAGAGATTTGTAATTAAATTTTTGCCGACGGGCGGGATTGAACCGGGGACCTACTGCACCGCAGTCCGTGACGCTATCCCCTGCGCCACGCCGGCAGTCAATCCAGAAGTTCATAAGTATCTTTATTTATTAATATGACAGCGGAACCAGTATCGAGCTGAAATTTCACAGTCTTATTTTCTATGCAAAGATTCAGAAAAAGTTTTTGCTTGTGGCGCTCGACAGGTGCGCGAATGTGGGCAATGTCTGCTACGGCTTGTTTGATGCGCTTGCGCATGCGTGGGCTGCGTATTGAAGGAAGCGGCGCAGACTCGGCACACAGATTAATATTACTGTCACTAGATGGCACTACCGCCGGAGCGGCGTCCGCACAATGCGAAGCTACTGCACTAAACTTTGGAGTAGCTACAACAAGTCTACTGTCACTATCTACACAGTACTGGGCACTTTTACAAGGAGACGTTGCAGAAGGCACTAAGTTCACTACAGGATTGCACTGTACATTGTCATTTTGCTTGTCCAGAACCCTTTTCCATTGCACTGTTTTACGCGCTCGTTGGCGCTTGCTACGTGGCTCACTACATAGTTGTGCAGTGGGCGCAGAAGAACTTTCTTGCAATTGAGAATCAATCAAAGCACTGTTCAACTCCACAGCGTCTATGACATTTACCGTATGAACCGTTTTTGCACTCTGCGAAGCACTGTTTCTAAGGGCACCGTTCTTTGAATGTTTGCTTTGCATACACACAGACTATACATGTCCCGATTTGCCACATTGATAACAGGTTGCATTGCGACTAGGGCACAGCGTACGTTTGTGGCGAGATACACACTGAGGGCAAGATTTACATACATTTTTCTGAAATGAAAGTTGGCGCCCTTTATTCAAATTACTGTTTCTAACACGACGGGGAGACCTTTGTGTCGCACTTTTACACTGGCTACTGTTCACTGTCTGTTCAGCACGGCCAGTAGAATTTAAAGAGTCACTAGTGCTATACCGAGAACTACGGCTAGGAAAGCAACCGTTGTAGCGCACTGAATTTACACTGTGGCTTTGCATTTCTACATCTGCTAAGTCAAAAATATCATGCGCTTCTATAAGCTGCAGTACACTGTCTAATGAGGGGTCAGACTGTTTGAGAATTGCTGCCCTAATTCTGGGGTCCTGAATGTTCTGCGTAATCGCATCTCTTAACATCACGTCACTATAAGAAAGTCCATAAGAGCAAGTAAATTTACATTGGCGGGTTAAGCCCTTCAGTTCCGTAATCCATTCCTGGTGTGACTGCTCAGGCAATTTCTTAAGTCTGAAAAATCGGTACCGAGCCGCAGCTATGAGAACTTTTCTCTCATAATGAGAATTCAGTGCATCTACAATTTGATCGAATTCTAGATCACGAGGTGATGCGTGGGGGAAAAGTTTCTTCAGTAACACGAAAGTTGAAGTTCCTACAGTCGATAAGAAAAGGTTCTTCACTCTCTGACCTGTAATTTGATGAGCCGCGACGAGTTCTTGAAACTGTGCGAAATAGTCGCTCCATTATTCCTCACATTCGTTGTACTGGCGAAACGTAGGAAGCATTACGGCAGCAGGTGTGGGCTGCTGAAGTGGTGGCTGTTGTTGAGTTACCGTCAACTGCGCCACTGCCTGGAGAACTTGTGTGATTTGCGCCGTCTGTAACTGAATAATTTCCATTAAGTTCGGATTCTGGTTAGCGGCCATGCTGGCCAATTAGGCGCCATGCATACAAGTAAATTATAACGTAACACAAAAGCAATATGAAAGAGGACGCTCTGCAACAAAAAAGTCCACAAAACACGTAACTGAAAACGTTCTCCCAAAAATCTTATAATAAGGGTGGGTGGGCGGGAGCAATTTCTGCGTGCTCCGACTGCTGCTGTCTGGCTGCTGCAAGCGGGCTGGTCCAAGGTTCGTCTATCGCTCCTCGTCACCACTTTTGTGTCCCAGCCTCGTCTCCGCTTTTGTGTCTCGTTTACGTCGTAGGTGTCGGTGGCCGAGTAGGAAGAACGACACAGGAATAAAGGTAGCATGCTTGTGCAGGTACGGAGGGGAGCAGCCAGTGGGACAGCAGAAACTAGAAACACTAGAGTAAATTAGAACGAGATATATATTGCACAGAATTTATACAATACTTAACTTTTACATAGATCAGTACGGCAGAATGCTGATACATAGTTGAGCTAGAGGCCTGCCTAGTGCCTATCCAATAGCTAAGTCTTTACTGGTGCCTATCTGATTCCAAAGTTCTTAACTGGTTCCTATCTCAGTCCCAAGTGAACGATGTCATTCAGTGGTGGCCACGAGCGGAGTTGCAGCAGAGGGCGCTCGTGGCTGACGTAAGAACGCCGCGCCGTGCGTGCATGGTGGCACGAGGCGAAAGTAGGTGGCGCGCACTTGGGACTTGTGTGACACCACAGACTTCTTTAACACATGTACATAAACTGGGGAGATACTATACTATACTTTTCTATTTAATTTTAATAGAAGCACAGTTATAGGAGTTTGCATTTTTTGTGTGTGAAACTTGTTATTAATTTTTAGTGTGTAATTTTTATAAAGGCATGGTTTTAGGTTTGCAACTTACAGTTAAGTATTATCTCTACACAGAGAATAAACATGCTAAAGGAACTTGAATATATATCTGTATTACAGGTCTGAGACAGAGAGGGCAACGCAATGTTTTCCTTAGTATCTGTATTTATCTACATCCACATAAATACTCTGCAAGTCAAAATGTTCAAATGTTTGTTAAGCTTATGGGACTTAACTACAGGTTCATCAGTCTCTAAACTTACAAACTACTTAGGAACTACTTACAAACTAGGACGACACAAATATCCATGCCCGAGGGGGGATTCGAACCCCCGACCGTAGTGGCCGTGCTGACCGTGACTGGAGCGCCTCAGTCACCTCGGCCACCGCGGCCGGCCTCTGCAAGTCACACTGAAGTTCATGGCAGAGTGTTCATCGAACCGCTTTTATTATGTTTCTCTACAGTCCATTTCTCTAATAGCTCGCGGAAAAAATGAACACCTAAATCTTTCCGTTTTCGATCTGATTTCTCTTATTTTATTTTGATGATCATGTCTTCCTATGTAGGTGGGTGCTAACACTATGTTCGCATTGGGAAGAGAAAGTTGGTGAAGAAGTTTCGCAAATAGATATAGTCGCAACTCGTGCATAATTTCCGTGGCACTCTCTCCCCTATATCGCTACCCTTCTCTGGACTTTCTCTAAACCGTCTGTCAGTCCCACTTGTTGGGGATCCCACAACGCGCAACAATACTTACAAGTGTGTTTTAGGCAGTTTCTATAGTGAACTGTTGCATCTTCTAAGTCTTCTGGCAACAAAACGTAATCATTGGTTCGCTTTGCCTACAATATCTTCTATGTATCCAATTTAAGTTGTTTGTAATTGTTACTCCTAGGCATTTTGTTGAATTTACGGCCCGTAGTTTTGACTGATTTATCGTGTAAATGAAGTATAACGGGTTTCTTTTAGTGTTCGTATGGATAACTTCACACTTCTCATTAGTAAATTAGTAAATTGCCATTTTTTGCACCATGCATATATCTAAATCATTTTGCAATTGCTTTTGACCTTCTTGTGACTTTACTAACCGAAAAATCACAGCATCATCCGCAAACAGTCTAAGGGAGCTACTCAGATTGTCTCCTAGATCGTTTATAAAAGTAAAGAACAGTAGGGGCCCTATAACACTTCCCTGTGGAAGGCAAGGCGAATCAGAGGCTACGTTTCATTGGTAGAGCACTTAAAAAATTGAAAGACGACCGTCTGTCATCTTCCATATATTTTTTATAAAATTATAATTTATTTGATGTCGCTAGATTAGCATTTTGTTAAAACTATAACCCCACTCTTTTCGAGGCATGAGGAATAGCATTTTTATTTCATGATTTAAAATATTAGTTTCTGAACTGTTAGTTATATTGCTAGGAATTTATTATTTCAATAATTTATTATTGTATTTATGAATGTGGCAATAAGTACAGCTTCTCCGCAACGCCACAGTCCCTGTGAGAATGTGTACTTGTTTTACTTTTAAGTGGATGTGCGAGAATCTAATGGCTGTATGAATGTGGGTAGTTATAGCTCGCTTTGCATGGTTCTTTCTGGCTCAGAGTCGATAGTTAGTCGTTACCAACCTCTGCTGCTGGTGCCACCAAAAAGGTTTCTACACCATGTGGTTACAAGCCAGTTGACAAGCCCTCTCCAGGACGAGTCTCCCCCCAGAAGCTCATATGCAATTTTTTATGTTTAAATTCCGTTGCGCCATAAATGTTTCTCTTTAGCCACCTTTATGAAATATCTTTAATTGTGGTGGCTTATTTATTAATGCCTGCGTGTAATTTCGTGTGAGCTGCTACGTATATTGGCCACTGTATCACTAACTTCCTGTTATTAGAATAATTTGAACCAAGTCAGTTCACAATTTGGGCCAGGGAACAAGGTTTTGCAGCAGGGAGTAGCCGTTAGTTCACATGGGCTATTTGCTAATTTTACTGCTAAAATTAAGCTTTTTAAAATGCAACTGTTCTACTAAGAAAATGCATATGTCAACTAGGTCGTTATTTATGAACAGCAATTAATTATCTTGGGTCGCCACCATATTTCTCCAAAATATGGAAAAATTAAAATGTTACTGATCAGCCATGATGTGATCATATTTTCAAACATATAATAAATATTCCTACTCTATTGCAATGTATCAGTTGTACCAAACAAACAAAAATGTACTTGAAAAATTATTGGTAGACTGTGGAATTTAACTATTCTGTTTCCCCTCCAAAATAGTGAAAAAGGAATGTTCTTAAGTGAAAGACGATCTGCTCAAAATCAATTTATTACAATTAAACATGAAAAATCCTATTGTTAATGTTCATTCTATATGCTCTCTTCAACACACTGTCCATTCCATTCAACTGGTCTTCCAGGTCCTTTGCTGTCTCTGATAGAATTACAATGTCATCAGCAAAACGCAATGTTTTTATTTCTTCCCCCTGAACTTTAATCCCTATTCCAAATTTTTCCTTGCTTTCCTTCACTGCCTACTCGATGTATAAATTGAATAACATCGGAGAAAGGCTACAACCCTGTCTTACTCCCTTCCCAACTGATGCTCCCTTTCATACCCTTCGAGTCTAATAACTGCGGTCTGGCTTTTGTACAAGTTGTAAATAATTCTCCTTTCCCTATATTTTACCCCTGCTGACTTCAGAATTTGAAAGAGTGTATTCAAGTCAACATTGTCAAACGCTTTCTCCAAATCCATAAAAGCTAAAAATGTAGGTTTGCCTGTCCTTAATCTATCTTCTAAGATAAGACGTAAAGTGAATATTGCCTCTCGGGTTCCTACGTTCCTCCTGAATCCAAACTGATCTTCCCGGAGGTCAGCTTCTACCAGATTTTCCATTCTCCTGTAGATAATTCGTGTTAAAATTTTACAACCATGACTTATCAAACTGATGGTTCTGTGATGTTCACACCTGACTGCACCTGATTTCTTTGGAATGGGGATTATTACATTTTTCCTAAAGTCTGAGTGTATTTCGCCTGTCTCATACATCCTACACACTAGTTCAAATACTTCTGTCATGGCTGGCTCTCCCAGAGACTTTAGTAGCTCTGAGGGTATGTCATCTACTCCTGGGGCCTTATTCCGATCTAGGTCTTTCAGGGCTCTGTCAAATTCATCTCTCAGTATAGTATCTCCTATTTCTTCTTGATCTACTTTCTCTTCCCTTCCTACAACATCGCCTCTAAGTTAATTTCCTTTGTAGAGCTGCTCTATGTACTCTTTCCACCTTTTAGCTTTCCCTTCTTTGCTGAGAACTGGTTTCCCGTCTGAGTTCTTGATATTGGTAGAGTTGATTTTCTTGTCCCCAAATGTCTCTCTTATTTTCCTGTAGGCAGTATCTATTTTCCCCTTCTTATACATTCTTCTACAGATTTGCATTTGGCTTCTAGCCATTCCTGCTTAGCCATTTTGCACTTCCTGTCAATCTCATTTCTTAGTCGTCTGTACTCCATTTTGCCTGTTTCATTTACTGCATTTTTATATTTTCTCCTTTCATCAATTAAATTTAGTATTTCCTGTGATATCCAAGGATTTTTTGTAGGTCTTGCCTTTCTACCTATTTTGTCCTCTGCTGCCTTCACTATTTCATCTCTCAATGCTACCCATTCCTCTTCTACTGTTTTATTTCCCCCTGTTTCTGGCAATTGTTGCCTAAATCTTCCACTAAATTTCTCCAGACCTTCACGTTCCTTCAATTTATCTAGGTCCCATCTCCTTATTTTCCTACCTTTCTGCAGTTTTTTCAGTTTCAGCCTACAGTTCATGACTAACAAGTTATGGTCAGAGTCTATATCGGCCCCTGGGTATGTCTTACAGTTTACAACCTGGTTCCGGAATCTATGTTTTACCATTATAAAACCTATCTGATACCTTTCGGTGTCTCCTGGTCTCTTCCACGTATATAACCTTCTTTTGTGATTCTTAAACCACGTGTTTGTTACGATTAAATCATGTTCTGTGCAAAATTCTACCAGGCGACTTCCTCTTTCATCCCTTCTGCCCAGTCCATATTCACCTACTATTTTTCCTTCTCTTCCTTTTCCTACTACCGAATTCCAGTCTCCCATCACAATTAAGTTTTCCTCTCCCTTAACTGTCTGAATAATTTCCTTGAGCTCCTCATATATTTCTTCGATCTCCTCATCATCGGCAGAGCTAGTTGGCATATAAACCTGTACTGCTATTGTCGGTGTTGGCTTCGTATCTATCTTGACAATGATAATGCAATCACTGTGCTGCTCATAATAGTTTACCCGTGTTCCTATTTTCTTATTCATTATCAGTCCTGTGATACCCGCAACTGATTTTGTATTTATAATCCTGTATTCACCTGACCAGAAATCCTGTTCATTCTGCCACCGAACTTCACTAATCCCCACTATATCTTATCTTTAACCTATCCATTTCCCTTTTTAAATTTTCTAATTTTCCTACCCGATTAAGGGATTTAACATTCCACGCTCCGATCCGTAGAATGTCAGTATTATCTTTCCTGATGACAACATCCTCCTGAGTAGTCCCCGCCCGGAGATCCGAATGGGGGACTATTTTACCTCCGGAATATTTTACCCGAGAGGATGCAATCATCATATGTTCATACAGTAGAGCTGCATGTCCTCGGGAAAGGTAACGGCTGTAGTTTCCCCTTGCTTTCAGCCGTTCGCAGTAGCTGTGTGGCAAAGCCACATTAGCTGATGTCACAAGGCCAGCTCAGTCAATCATCCAGACTGTTGCCCCTGTAACTACTGAAAAGGCTGCTGCCCCTCTTCAGGAACCACACGTTTGTCTGGCCTCTCCACAGATACCCCTCCGCTGTGGTTGCACCTACGGTACGGCTATCTGCATCGTTGAGGCACGCAAGCCACCCCACCTTGGCAATGTCTGTGGTTCATAGGGGCGGGAAATTTCTTTATCCGACCGTAATTGCTGCGACCTGTTAAGCAGGGTCGACATGTAACTTAACACAGCGTCACTAGCGTCGGCGTCGCTAGGCAGTTGCTGTGCGATTCTATCACGCTAGCAGACTAATCAATATTTTGCATAGGTGACACAAAGGCCACGTGGCACAATTTCGATCAGTCACTTGCGTAATACGATCTGTAAAAAAAAAAAAAAAAATAAAATAAAAAAATAAATAAATAAAAAAAAAATAAAAAAAAACCATTGCCCGATTCGCAAAGGCGCGAATGCTCTAATAGAGACTTCTAGCAAAACGAAAACTAAACTGTGGCCGCTCACAGCATAACCACCAGACAATGTAATGTCCGTGAAGTAAACACAAGTTCTACAAGGCCAGAATCTTCGGAATCAAACACAAGTCTAACCAGAGGACCGTGAGTCCTCCGTGGTCCATACCCCTCTGACGCACAAACAGGAGTCCTCGTGCCCCCCGCGCTCTGCCGCAGCTCATGGCAAGTGACAGCGGCCACACCCACGCACGAAAAGACGCACCAATCTCTGCTAACGGCTAATAGTCAAACCAATCGGATGGCGTAGCGCCGTTGACAAATTGTTTAGCTGTCATTCTAAAATAATTTACCGATTCAGGACGCGTTCTCTGCGGCTGCCAAGAGGCTCCACCCATGCCACCAAAGCTTCCCGCGGATTTCACCGTTCCCAGGGTGAATGCCCCGCAAGGAATTTCAGCTTGCTCCTACCTACAGTCACACGACCTAAAAATGTTAACGTTGTGCGATATATACAGCCGCTGGAGCCAAACTGACGGGCAGAAAGCTTTCCTTTCAACCTAACCATTTTTCACACTAACTATGTTCGAACTCTGCTGCTTTCAAGGTAGTTTTTTAGATAACGTCTAAGGGCAATACGTCTCCATAAACAGCCCGGGGCCCAGAGCACTCTGCTATTGCTTGTATCCGGCAAATTCCTCTCTTGCGAAACGGCCGAATGACTGAAAAGGCAGTCCCCGCTATCGCCCACCGTAAACCGTGGTCCAGCATTGTGTAAAGCGTCCCACACACTCTAAAAAATTCTGCCAGGTATACTCCACCCTGGACGTAGCGTGGTGCCGAGCAGGTCAAGCCAGCTCCTCTCGTCCTTCCCCGAAGGCGAGCGAAAGTTGGTGGGAGGGGGAGACTTCCACGAGCGTCTCTGCTCTGCGCGGCCTGACCGTACCCAACACGGAAAACCACTTTTTAGCAGCTAAGCTGCGCCAATAAACATTAAAATCCCGAAATTTTATATAAACATAGAATGTACTACAATCCCAGGAGTCCATCACCCCTGATGTGTCCCCAAATGCACAGAAATCAAAATAAATAAAGATCTACAAAGAAAAATGTTACATATTTCAGTAATTAGCGAGAAGAGAAAGGTACAGTAACACAAGGTTAGTATGAAAAATAGACTAATTACAGCCCCCGTCTCACACATACACTAAAATTGTTCGTCCTGTTTTGGAGCATTGCTGCACATTGTGGGATCCGCACCGGGATTTATTTTTGTAAAGTTTCGATTGGATCTGGGGTGCACAGTGATCTATCCTACTAAATTATTATATGTGTATGTGCCACTCATATTACGATGTTGCGGTGGTATTATATTCATTCATTAGGTGTAACGAATGGTAGAGCGCTGGATTATTTTTTCTGCACAGATCTGTTGTAACTTTGCATGGTGTACTTTATTTGACCTTTCATTAAAGCATCAAGCCTTTTATGTAGCTCGTCTGTTAACAATGTTTTTGGCAAGGATCGAAACATTTCTGTAGCGTTTCAGTGTTGTATTAGATCGATTAGGTTTAGACTGCATATAGATATTATGAGTGTTGATACACTTTTGGACTAGGAATGGATCTAATTTGAGTTAGAGCTTATTGTGCTTCGTGTGAGCGTGAAACGGAATTAGTGTTTAAGCACAGTCGCCATTATTTAGTTGTATGGAGTGTGTTCATTTGACATAGACCTCGAAGTATGTGAGGCCTTATGTGGAACAATTACGTAGTTGAGCTGTTGGTAGTATTTGCTGTAGGAATTGGAAGCATTTCTGCAGTGTTTCGGTGTTGTATTAGAGTGCATATAAATTTTATGAGTGTTGATACTCTTCGGATTAATATTTGATCTGTTTTGAGTTTACGATCATTTTGCGTTGTGTGATTGCGGCTAGCAATGGTTTGCGTTATTGTTAACAGTATGGGAGTCTAAAGGAACGGTTGTTCGACTAAATAATTTACGAAGGGTTCCGATAGAACGTTTCTGATCTATGTGGTATACTTATGGGCTTTTTGATTGGTACAACTTGCTTGCACAGTAATCAGAAATACGTATTGAAATGTGATGTTCGATGCCTGCATATCTATCAGAGTCTTGATGCGTTTTCCAGCATTGTGATCTAACGTTTTTGGTTTGTATGTCGCAAAGGTTTGCCACTTAAATCGAAATGTTGTGGGTTTAAACAATAAACTGTACGGCTATTCCAGTGTGTGTGTGTGTGTGTGTTTTAGTATCATGTACAGTGTTGTTTGAGATGTTTTGTGGGGTTTGTTCTGATGTTTAAACAGACTGGAGAATTGATGTCTATTTGATAGAAATAGGCTGATGATTTCCGTGTGTTTGGAGTTTTAGTTTCGAAGCGTAGTGTGTAAGCTTATTCTTAGATGTTGTTGTTGTTTTTGTTGTTTTGAGGGGACTAAACAGCTAGGTCATCAGTCCACATTCTTAGATGTCTCAGGTTGACAGCTTGTTTATATACAGAGGGTATTGTTGACGATTGTTCACAAATTTCAAAATGTAAGGAGTTTTAGTTCGAATAGTACTGTGTAATGTTACCGAGATCTGTGTCATGTCAATGATTTTGTAATCGATAGAGGCTAGTAATTCCTTGACGAATGTGTTGATCGTTAGAGACTTCCACTTTTCAGAGCGTTGGGAATTGAATCATTAGTTTCGATCGCGTTTTCTCTTGGTAGTTTAACGATCGCTTGTTGTCATGTGGATTGGGTTACGAAAAAGTTATTACTTGTGTTGTTACTGTACTGCGCAGTTATGTCCAATCTATATGTACGTGCTAATTTGCATTTCATATGAGCTGTAATTAAGATTCGTTGTATTACATTACCTAAGATAGTCTAGCAAGATGTAGTACACAGTTTTGCCCAGACAATCTAGGTCACAAACTAATTCCGAAAAGAAGCATATTTGTATTGTGTTAATGCATACATACGAGTCCATCAAACTGATGTGGGAAGTGCACTTCTTAATTGGGTATGTTGCGAGTTTGAATTAAAGTGTAAGGCTATTTCGTGCAAATCCGTTGTCTTCCTTTGAGTCTCAGACCTGTATATTCTTGACAGTGCCACACAGTGCTTGCAGATCTACATTTAAGACACACAACGACACATTCTTGACAGTTGTCACAATGGGTTGCCGTTGGTATGACGTCCGCTGATAGACTGCCAACTTTCTCCTTGCCGGGCATCGTTTGTGGTAGCTGCTATCTTCACCAGTGGTGGGCAGGTGGTAAGATACTGAGTGTAAGAAACTGTGTTCGAAATCTATAGTTTCTATGCAAACGTTGTGCTTCAGTTAGAAGATTTCCTTATCGATTTTTTCCGAGACCTATCAGTAAATTCGAATGTTTTTTTTATAAACAATATGTCTTCTGTTGTTGTTGTTGTGTGATGTGGACTTACACACCAGGATATCAAAAGAGGGTTTGTTAAGAATGATGTAAGTTCGCTCTTACTTGTGGAGGTCGCTGCCACTAGAGCCCTTCTACGATGCAGCCCCTGCTAATTTTTTAAACACATCCATCAGCTGTCACATATATCGTCTACACCAGGAGCGTCGTTGATTGCATGAACTGTGAGTACTTGTATACATATCTGTGACATTACAGATGAAAACCTCTCTGTCTTAGATACAAATTTTACATACCATATGTGTTGTAATTAAGTTACCGAACAGACTGTATCAAGATTTAGTATACAGTTTTGTCTAGAGACAGTAGGTGGTAAACGAACGTCGGAAACGAAACATTTTTTTATAGTTTGATTTCAGTTATAATTGTTTTTAAATAATTGTCGATGAATGCCCTTTTTTTTGTATCAGCCCCTTTATTTCAATTTCAATGTATTGACAAATAGTGATGAAAATTATGTTTTTTTTTTCTTCCTGCCAAAGAAATTTAGGTGATGGATGCTTCTGACCAGGTTTTGGTCCCCAGACTCCTGATTTAGTGTCCCTACCTGACCTCCTCATAACGCTTCCGCCCCTCCCAATCGATCTACCACCCAACTCAGATGAATGTAATTCACATAAACTTCCCTTGACTTTACTGGTAATTGTTCATAATTAATTGTTGTTGTTATTAAACATTAATTCCGAACAGCATGGCAGGTGCTGTTGCTCACTGTCGATTTCCGAGAGAAACTGAAATGTTCCTTTGGAAATTGTTAATGTAAATCTAGGTTCTCACAATTAAATTAATACCCAGATTAGTGTTTAAAAAATTAATTGGGGACTGTTAGCTGCGTCGGGAGTGACCTTGCAGAAGTTGGGGTTGGCTTCCTGGCAGGGAACTGGTGGAGATAGCCCAAGTTGTTGTTGTTTATGAGATTTCAAACTATTGTTAAGTGTAATTTCATGTTCCATGTCAATTATCCGTTGTTGACGGTAATTGCATTTTACACAGTGCAGTTTCATGTTATCAATCTTCTGCTATTGTTCTCCTAAGTGCAAGCACATGTTCCATGTCAATCATCCACTGCAACTACCTTTGATCAGCGGCAAGCGCCATTCTTGAGGGTGCAGGAGTGGGGGTAATCGTATCTGACCCTGATGACAAACAAAAGACGGTCGATTCTCAGTGGCTCAGTATCCCTATTACTATACTACTCCCCTATATATTCTTTACACCTTTCAGCTTTTCCTTCTTTGGTCAGAATTGGTTTTCTATCTGAGTTCTTGACATTCAAACAACTACTTTTCTTGTCTCCAAATCTCTCGATTAGACAGTATCTATTTTTCCCAAGTTATACATTCTTTTCCTTTCAATTTCATTTCTTAGTCGTCTATACTCCATTTCACCTGCTCCATTCACTGCATTCTGATATCTTCTCCGTTCAACAATTAAATTCAATATTACCTGTGATATGCAAGGACTTTTGTAGGTCTTGTCTTTCTACCTATTTAGCTCTTTGCTGCCATCACTATATCATACCTCAAAGCTATACATTCATCTTCTACTGTGTTATTTTTCCTCGTTTATATCAATTGTTGCCTAAAGCTTCCTCTGAAACTCTCAAGAACCTCACGTTCCTTCAATTTATCCAGCTCACATTTCCTTTCTGCAGTTTCATCGGTTTCGGTTTACAGTTCATAACCGATAGTATATGGTCAGAGTCTATATTTAGGAGGAAGACTGGTCCCTCGACACCACACGCTGCTGCACAGCCTCTGTCCGCACAAATATCTCCATAGCTTTGCTTGTCTCATGCACTGTCCAAACGTTTCAGTCTCCCCTCTAATGTAATCCTAACAGCTTTTATACCATGCTATGAGCTACATTATCACTACCAGGCGAAGATTAATAGTCTTTTCAAACAACACCTTCATCGTGCCTCACAGAAGGTGTTCACAAACGTACCGCACACGAGCTTGGCACCTATATAGGAAGCTAACGGCCGTTTTGCGAGCACACATTCAGTTGGCAATTGGCGGAGCTCTCAGTGTCACTATTCTTTTATAACTAGTTTTTTTTTAATTTATACATTATCCAGCGCTCAAATGCCCGCCACCTTAGAAACGCTTTGGATGGGTTTTAGGTTCTCACGAAACCTTTGTGTCAGCAAACGTTGATAAAAGGCAGAATATGATTTCCCAGATCCATGCTCACACCTATCCACCGAATTTGAGAAACCCACAAGCATTTCCCCATCGCGGGACATTTCCGTACATTAAAAAGGTAAAGCAGTCAGCAATCCGAAGATTGGTTTGAACACCACAGTGCTTTACTAGGCATGGTCCTGTTTGGAGGTGGTGTGCCGTTGCCTTCCTCCGACCTTCGACCTGACTTACCCAGCCAGTTATAGGGGGACCTACAGTTTAACGTGGGTTCCGAACCACGGTGCTACTCGGTATTTTTCACATGAGCAACATTGCCAGAGGTGAAAGAAGTGGAAAGTGACAGATAAAAATCCTAGGACCTGGCGGGGATCGAACCCGCAACCTTTGGATTTGTAGTCTGGCACTCTAGCACTGGCAACCGAGGCGCACTTCCGTACATTATACCCCCTTTTTATTACCTATCAGTTAGGATTTTCGAATGGTAAATTACGGATGCCGTTGGTTACGTCTCCAAAATATATTATGGATATGCTCATTTCTCGCCATCACCATGGAAAAACAAACATATGTCACTTGTGTTAACGATTTATTTATACACCGAAGAGCAAACGAAACTGCTATAAGCACGAGGATACCAACACAGAGACATGTAAAGGCCGGCCGCTGTGGCTGAGCGGTCTGTGGCGTGCCAGTCGCGGTCTGCACGGCCGCTGCGGTCGGAGGTTCGAATCCCACCTCGGGCACGGATCAGTTGAGAGGGCAGAAGGCGCGGCCGGGACAGCTGGCTCGGCTGCGCAGGATGGTGCCGGTCGGGGCGTGCCGGCCGCGGTGGCAGAGGGGACTGAGGCGCTCCAGTCACGGTCTGCACGGCCGCGACGGTCGGGGGTTCGAATCCCCCCTCGGGCATGGATATTTGTGCCGTCCTAGCTCGTAAGTAGTTCATAAGTAGTTTGTAGGTCGGGGCCTGCCCAGCCGGCGGCCGCACCGGCCCCTCCGCTTACGACGACCACGGCTATGGAGAAAGGACCTGCGAGGACGACTACTCTGGCGCCGACACCGGACGACGAGAGGACAGCACCAGCGGCGCGGCTTGCGGGACAGCGCAAACGTCGACAACATTCAACTACAGCAGTGCCGGAGCGCTGCAGTACAGCACCTGGCGCAGTTCGCAGTTACAGACTGCGCTAACCACTTCTCAGCCGCAACCCGACGACCTGGCGGATAATCGACAAACCGAAGACGTTGTAATGGGACACCACGAAACAGACGATATCTCCCTATCTTCTCAAAGTGAGGAGGAGATGGAGGAAACAGGACACGAAGACACCACGACAGACGGAGACTTCGTGACGGTGCAATATAAACGCCGTCACCCGAAACTTCCTCAGGCGGAGGAAAATCCACGGAAAAGGAAGGCGGAGGTCGAGACGCACAACCGCTACACACCGATTGACACGTCTACGTCGGCGCAAGGAGATGCGGCAGCGAAGGATGCGACAGCTCCCACTGCGCAACAAAAAACTACTGCACCAGCTGCAGCTCAGCGGAAAGTGCCGCCAATCGCCATCTACTATACTGAAAACTACGTCCACCTTCACAACACCCCGAAACAGCACTTCCAGGGCTCGATGCAGGTGAGCTATCAAGGTCATCGAATCAAGTACCATTTGAAGTCTCACGAAGATCATCAGAGGGCGATCAAATTTTTTTCAGCAGTAACAAATACCGATCTTCACTCACCAGGCACCAGAAGCACGAGAGTTGAAAGTGGTGATTAAGCGACTTCCTGCATCAGTTCCAGTAGTCGAAGTGACACGAGCACTCCAAGAGAAGGGCTTCACTCAAGCAAAAGTTCATCAATACAAGGGACGAAACGAAGAGACCAATGAGTTGATACCGAAGCCAGTGTTCGTCGTTAATCTGCCAAAATCTAAAGATAACGACAGGATCTATGGCATCCATTACCTATTTGTACACTCGGGTGCGGATAGAAACTTACAGAAGCAGCGAGGGACCGTTGCAACGCAAACGCTGTCAAAAGTTTGAACATACTGCAAACTACTGCTCGCTACCATCAAGATGTGTGCAGGGTTTCACGCCTCCAAAGACTGCACAGCCTCGCACACAGAAAGCAAAATGTGCAAACTGCGACGGCGATCACCTGGCCTCATGGCGCGGCTGCGAAAAATATCAAGAGCTGCTGCGAAAACACCGAAGCAGAAGGCCAAAATCACGACGACCAACGCAGCCACAAAGCCAACCGAAGCTATCGTTTCCTCAACCAAATACTGCTCTTCACACAAAGGATCAAGCTCAACCATAAGCAACACCACAATCGATCACTGACTACAGCTCTGCACCGCAACCTCCGAGAGGGCGCCGAACAGCACGGACGTACGCAGATGCCCTACATAATCGTGACGAGACGTCTACAACCCTGCGAGATGCTGCCAGCTACTTGACATCACAGAACATCATGCAGCCATTCCCACAAGCACTTACTGATATTGCAGCATTACTCACACCCCTGCAGCAAAAAATCACATTGGACCAAAGGCCTCCGACACGACACCTCCGTCTCCTGAATTGGAACGCAAACGGAATCAGGCGAAAAAAGACGGAACTGAACGATTTTACTCCTAGATCCAGGATCGACTTGGCGATGGTTACGGAAACTAACGGACAAGATCACCTTTCGGCTGCGAAACATGCAAACATACAGAACGGACAGATTGGACAGATCCGGCGGGGGAACAGCAATCTTTGTTCGTAACAATATTCGACATAATTTGGAAACCTTGCCCCCACTACGAACCGTGGATGCTACAGCCATAACGATCTACACGGCGGTGGGAACTGTAACCCTGGTGGCAGCATACATCAGCCCGGATCGCCCATTAATTAGAGATCTGCTGACTATCTTTGACAGATATCCAAAGATTTTACTAGCGGGTGACCTCAGTGCAAAGCACTCGTCCTGGAATTCGAGGAAAAATAACCAAAATGGTCTCGTCCTTTTTGACCCGCAAGAAGACCTCAACTTATCGTCCATCGACCACTGCATCCTACAAGGATCAGCTACTTCCGTGGACAGACAGATGATGTCCTAGACATAGCACTTACCAAAGGAATTGATACCAATGTGCAAGTATGCACAATTCACGATCTATCGTCCGACCACCTCCCCGTGGTGAGAATCATAAGCCGAGGAGGACTGTTACTCCCACCAATAAGTCGCACAGATGTTGACTGGAACCATTTCGCGACATATCTGAATAACAATATTCAGCCAAAATTGCCGATCGACTTAACAGCAGACATTGACGCAGCAGTAGAGATGTTGACTGCGAAGATCCAACAAGCCCAGAGCTGCGACCGTCACAGTGCTGCCGGAATCACAATTTGACGCATTCCCACGTCATCTCCAAGAATTGAAGACCGAACGGAAAAGGACGCGTAAAAGGTGGATGCTGTTTAGGGATCCAGCAGGCAGACGCGAAATGGTCCGACTCATGCGCAGACCACAATGAACCAGTTTTTGCTCCAAACACGGGACGAATGGAAGCTAGTGAGGAGGCTGCGAAACCCAACAACTGCAAAATGAGCCATCATTGGACCGAATGGCCTCATATATGATGCGCTCCAACAAGCAGAACTCTTTCCGGACTCCTATGTACAGCATATAGCAACTCCCGATCTTGGACATCCGTGAGCGACTTCAGGTAGATGAAGATGTAATCCGAGAAGTCGCTGAACGGTTCAGACGAACACCTATACGGGAGCAACCCGCTCTTACAACGCCGAGGGAGGTTGCTAAAATCATGAGGAATACCACAAACTCAGCGCCGGGGACCGAAAAAATCACCAATACGGACCTTCGCCACCTGCCACGGATGGCGGCCGTCCTACTAACCCGCATCATTAATGGCTGCTTGCTGCAGGCGTACTTTTCGACAGCTTGGAAAAAAGGGAAGGTTATCCCCATCCCCAAGCCTGCACGAGATTTGGCGATACCGAGCAACCATAGGCCCATCACTTTGCTCCCGAGTCTGGGCAAAATCTTCGAACGAGTGCTACTACAACGGATGACAAGCTGCCTCCGTGAACATGGCGTAATTCGTCCAGAGCAATTCGGTTTTCACCCGATGTCAGTCGAATTACAACTTATCAGGATCACAGAGCACATCCGCCACCGCTTCAAGTGTGTGTGTGTTGATGGAAATGAGGGACAAAACAACGAGGTCATCAGTTCCTTTAACTCCGAATTGTACACGCCACAGAAACCAATGAAAAATGTGGGAAAGATAAAAGACCATTCCACTATTAAAAAAAAAAAGAAGGAATTAAAATCATCTCACCGACAAGACTAAAACCAAATTAGGGTAGCGAAAGCTACAGTGTCCGCACCCACAGCTCCGGAAGCGACGACAACCTTCTAAACCACAAGTTACTAACGGTACAGTGATCAACAGATCACAGCTTCAGAGTAGAGAAAAATAAAACAACGGTAAAACGTAAAAGAGAGAGTGGGGGACTGGGGGGGGGAGAAGGCTCTAAACCCTGCAAACAGCCAAGAGTCACAAACCCACTCACCCCGACCAAGCGAGTCCTAGAGCTGAGAATAAAACCTACCTTCACGGAGGAAGGCAAGGACACAATCAATCATCCGTGGGTCATCCGCCAAAACTAGAGGCAACGAAGGCGGTAGGCCATAGTCGCCACGAAGTGTCAATGGAGAGGACATTCAACCAGAATATGAGCCATGGATTGTACGGCTCCACAATCACAATTCAGTGGATTGTCTTTGCGTAAAAGAAATCCATAGGTCAGCCTGCAATGTCCAATACGGAGGCGACAGAGGACAATCGATTCTCTCCGGGAAGAGCGTAAAGATGAACTCCAAGCTGCAGTCGTATCTTTGACGGTGCGGAATTTATTGGAAGGGGCAGTAGCTTTCCAGCTGCTATCCCATGAGTAGTGAAGCAAAGATCTGATCTGCACCCGGAGATCCGCACCCGGAATTAGAAAGGGAGGTGGGCAGCGAGTAATTGCCGATCGAGCCAACCGGTCAGCCAGTTCATTCCCTGTAATACCAACATGGCTTGGCACCCAGAGAAAGGTAACGGAGCAGGCAGCACGATGGAGGTCAGCAAGGAGATCGTGGATGGAAATAACCAAAGGGTGGGAGAGAAAGCATCGATCAATGACCTGCAGACTGCTCATGGAGTCAACACAGATTAAACCATGTTCCACGGCAGTCTGTTTAATAAAACAGAGAGCTCTATGAGTCACCATCAGCTCTGTCGTGAACAAACTGCATGCCTCTGGCAGAGAATGGCATTCCGCCCCAACGGGAGATGTGAACGCATATCCAGAGTGGCCCACAGTTTTCGAGCCATTAGTATAGAAAATAGAGGCTCCCTGAAATTCTTCTAGTACTGGGCGTACCAAACGCCGAAAGACCATGGGGGAAATTAAAGCTTTTGGGCCCAGGAAGAGATCCGCCCGAATAAGTGGTCGCGGTATTATCCACGGGGGTTTGCGTGCAGTGAAACGGGGGGCGCAATCCAGGGAAGGGAAGTGGAAGTCTCGACAAAGAGAGGCAAGCCACAGTCCGACGGGCAATCCCGCCCTCTGCCGGATATCAAGGGGTCGAAGCCCTTCATATGTAAAAAGAACATGGTAAGTGGGATGAGCAGGATATTGCCGGATGGCGATGGCTTAGACGCCAGAAGCTGATGCCGCCTGACCTGAAGAGGGTAGATTCCCGCCTCAACAAGGAGACTGTCGACAGGGCTAGTCTGGAACGCACCTGTAGCCAAGTGTACACCATAATGGTGTACCAGATCTAATAATTTCAGGGCAGAAGGAGCTGCCGAGCAAAATACTTGACATCCATAGTCCAATCAGGACAAGATTAGAGCCCGATAGATACAAAGGATAGTTGTTCGGTTTGCACCCCGAGATGAATGAGCAATGAAACGTAGGGCATTAAGTTTCCTCATACAACCAATCTTTAGGTGACGAATATGGGGCACCCAAGTCAATTTTTTGTCGAAGAGAAGTCCCAGAAAAAGGTGCTGTGCTACAACTTCCAGGCGCTGAGTACCCAAGAACAGTTCTGGATCAGAGTGAACTGTAGTATGAGGACAAAAATGCATCACCCTTGTTTTTGACGAGGAAAACTGGAAACCATGGACGTAGCCCACGTTGAAGCCCGCCGAATGGCGCCCTGGAGCTGACGTTCAACAGAGGCTACCGAGTAGGAGCTGTACCATATAAAAAAGTCGTCTACATACAGTGCCGGGGTACCAGCGACCCAACTGAGTTCACCAACCCATTGATGGTGATTAGAAAGAGTGTAACACTCAACACTAAGCCTTGTGGGACGCCGTTCTCCTGTATTCGAGGGAGGCTGAATGAAGAGCCGCATCTGACACGGAACAGGCGGTGGAATAAAAACTGACGGAAAACAATCGGTAAGGAGCCTCTGAGGCCACAGTCAGAAAGAGAAAGTAAAATATGATGACACCATGCAGTGTCGTATGCCTTATGAAGATCGAAGACGACTGCAAAAAGATGTTGTCGTTTAGAGAAGGCCTGTCTGATCGCCGTCTCCAGTCGAAGTAAATGGTCAATAGGGGATCGTCCCTCCTGGAACCCACACTGGTAAGGTGAGAGAAGTCCCCGGGATTCAAGAACCCAGCATAATCTGCGAGCTACCATCCTTTCAAGTAGTTTACAGCGGACATTTGTCAGGCCCATAACTGTCAGGCGACGACGGGTCCTTGCCAGGCTTGAGGGCAGGGACCACAATACTCTCCCTCCACTGGGAGGGGAAGACCCCTTGAAACCAAATACAGTTATAAACTTGGAGAAGAAATTGTCGTTGTGAAGTGTTGAGGTGTTTCAGCAATTCATTATGGATATTGTTGGGGCCAGGTGCTGAAGCATGAGAAGAGGAGAGGGCCAGCGATAGTTCCCAGTCAGTAAAAGGTTCGTTATATGGTTCCACATGGTGAGAAATAAAAACTAATTTGAAGGTTTCGGCCTGGTGTATCTTAAGGAGAAAGGTCGCCGGATATGAAGTTGTCGCTGATACATTGGCGAAGTGAGTTGCAAGACAGATGGCTCTGTACAGACCCAATCAGGCAGGGCAAGGCCAGAGATGGAAGACGGCCGCCAGCTACCTTGGATAGATCGGAGCATAGCCCACACTGGTGCAAGGGGACAGAAGAGCCCAAGGAGGAAACAAAATGCTCCCAGCATGCCTGATTACTTTGTTTGATTAAGTAACGAGCTCTGGAACGCAGACGTTTGAAATGTATGAGACCAGCGAGGGATGGGTGGTGCTTAAGATGTTGCAAGGCCCTACGGCGCTCGCGAATGGCTGCAACAACAGTTGCGTTCCACCATGGGACTGGCGGGCGAGTAGGAGGGCCTGTCGACCAGGGAACAGCGGAGTTGGCAGCTTGAGTAATCATGTTGGTCATTTGGCTTATAATATCATCAATACAGCCTGAGGGGGAAGATGGAAAAACAACCTGGGATGTATATAGCGGCCAATTAGCACGATGGAAAACCCAAGAGGATACCCTGTCACATGGTAGGCGTGAGGGAAGTGAAAGGAACAACAGAAAGTGGTTGCTACCCCAGAGGTCGTCATGCGCCGACCAGTGAAATAAAGGGAGGAGAGGAGGAGAGGTGAGAGAGAGAGATCTATGACAGAAAAGGTGCCGTGAGCGGCACTAAAATGGGTTGGATCTGATGATATCTATGAAGACCCTGAACCAGAAGACTCAATAAAGTGTTGCAGGTGCTTTAGACGGTGGCACGAAGACTGCTCAAACTGTGAAGTGTGACTTCCGTTACTGTATGTACAACAAGGTATTAATATTTATAACAATAAAATGTACTGCACTTTTATTAACCCCGTGGTCAACATTCTGAAATTAACAAAAACTCTGATAACATGAAAATAAAATTGCATATAATTACGAAGATTGCAAGAAAAGGCCAGTCTAATAATATTTGCAATGAAAAAATATTTTCGTCCAAAAATGAATTTACTAAAAATGTTTTATCGTTAAGATCGTGAACTTGCCCTGGTCTCCCCTACATTGCAAACGCTCAGTCGTTAACTGAACGCCGGCCGCGGTGGCCGAGGGGACTGCGGCGCTCCAGTCACGGTCTGCACGGCCACTACGGTCGGGGATTCGAATCCCCCTTCGGGCATGGATATTTGTGCTCTCCTTAGTATAAGGTAGTAGATAAGTAGTTTGTAAGTTTAGGGACTGATGACCCCGTAGTTAAGTCCCATAAGCTTGACAAACATTTGAACATTTTTTGTTAACTGAACGGCAGCTGAGTGTCACAGCAGGAGTTATTGCTGCTACTACGAGACAAAATCTTCATGTTCGACTGTCGCAAGACGTACCTGTGGACCAATGGGGAAAGAATTAAAATCCGCTGCCAGTATCTATTTACAGACCGCTGCTTCTAAGATCACAGATGAGAGCAGTAATTTTCCGAGGTTAAGCAGGAAGGAAATCCACCCAGTGCCCAAACAGTATCCAGGGCAGGTTGGTCATATCTGACAACCCTCGCGAACACAGTCTTTCTAAATGGGCAGCCCAGGCGCAAAACCCGCTAACTGCATGAAAAGCGAAACTAAGATAACCGCGAAAAACTCGTCCCATCCAGCCTATTAAAATTAGACATAAGATTTTTTTTCAAAAATAAGTAAAAAAATAATTAATTACTCAGAATTAATGATTGAAAGCTGCAATTATATTTTGTACGTTAAAATAGTAAGTGAAATATTGACTTTGCGGTTTTTGCACCCGATTTATGCTGTTAATGGGTTTTGCAAACGTATCAGACGAATTCCAAACAAATGCTCGGTTGCAAAACCCGCTATTCGGTGATAGGAAGTACAGCGGGATATAATTTAATTATTGCCAATATAAACGGAATATATTTTATTTTAAAGATGAATCTGAAAATTATACAGAACTGACATACAAATACGAAAGTGATATTATTTTACCAGGAAAAATGACTTGTTTAACATCAAAAAGGCAGAGCAAATTAATGTTTAATATTATGACTAAAAATACGTCATCATGCTTTGGATGTCACAAGAAATCATAAGAAATAAAATAAGCCCCAAATTTTTGTAAATGAAGAAATTGACAATAAGCTACATGTTAGTTAAAAAGGGACAAAATATTCTAGAAAATGAAAATGGAGCGACGATAGCAGTGACTTCCTGCTCATCGAACACCTCAGTGTAGAATATCAGTTTGTCGTTGGAAGCCCAATCATCACCGAAGTGGAGCTCCAAAAGCTTTTTGACATCTCCGAGTTTGGCTTCTGAAAGTTGTACACCTGCTGTGATTGGTGTTGGACCGTTTGTTGTGCTGAAATTTGTCCCCCCTTCAGGATGCTCTTCCCGTCTCCAGATTCAAAATTGTAGAAGGGATCTTCACTAACTAGACAAATCTTCTTTTTTTTTTTTTTTTTTTTTTTTTTTTTTTTTTTTTTTTTTTTTTTTTTTTGCATTTCGTGAAGACGATTTTTTTTTTTTTTTCATTCTGAACCTGAAACACCAGTTACCAGGCACTTTCACTTTGCCTTCTGCGTATCGTTTCCACTCTTGAACAGGACATTCATTTTGTCCTAGACGTATTACCGTTGCAAACTTCTCAATGCGTTGAATGTGTACAGATGGGCTTTCAATGACGCTTAACTTGCAAAGCTCTCGTTCAATGTTACCAAAAACTCTGGCAGGTGGGATGAACGAGTGGCCTCTTATTGGGAACCACAGTTCTATTTCTTCTAGAGTGTCAGGAGCTTCGAGAAGAAACCAGTGACATAGCATAGTGATCATTGTTCAAAATGTTCAAATGTTTGTTAAGCTTATGGGACTTAACTACGGGGTCATCAGTCCCTAAACTTACAAACTACTTATGAACTACTTACGAACTAGGACGGCACAAATATCCATGCCAGAGGGGGGATTCGAACCCCCGACCGTAGTGGCCGTGCAGACCGTGACTGGAGCGCCTCAGTCCCCTCGGCCACCGCGGCCGGCAGTGATCATTGTCATGTTTTTATTTTGACCCCCAAATCCGTCAGAAAACAACCGAAATTTTTCGATCCTTCGAAGTTTAGGCGAGGTAGTCTGTGGCGAATCATCGACGCTATTGGTTTGATCCTTTGGGATATATGGATCCCAACTAAATGTACGAAAACACCGTGTCGGTGTTCTGGGGGGACTCTGAGGTACTCTGACAGACTGTAAAGTAGTAAAGGTACAGTACATTTGACGGGAATAATAAACTGCTTGGTCTGGCACCTTTGGTAGTACGAGATTCTGTTGACAGTCATCACTGAGACTAATTTCACACCTGTTATTTTCTTTCAGCTTTGTGTAGAACACGTCAGCTCTCATTTTGTGGACCTTATTCTTGGTTTGCAGGATCTCCTATAGGCCGTTTCGCTTTTCCGATCCAATACAATTTTCCAACGAGGAACATGTCGAGCAGGTATCAACGTATGGGGCACCATTGCCTGTATTGAAATATTGGCCAAAAATGCTCCTATTGTTATCATATTTGACAACATTTTCAGGGTTCTCTTCACAATACATGGTCCACATCGTAGGTATGATCAGTTCGCTACATATAGATTCTTTGGATGCTGATTCCTCGCGAGTAGTGACATTCTAAGAGGATGAACTACTTAATGTGATTATTCACACACTCTTTTCTCGCTTAATATAACTTGGTTCTTCTGTCACCTTCTCGCAGTGGAAACTGCATCTTGGTCTAAATTTTTCTTGCACAGATCAATAACCCTATCTTTCTTAATTTGTAAAATCGACAAGAAAGCCGCTTTGCAAACAGAAACAATTTGGACTTCCTCGCCCCTCATTTCGGAAGCTCTGCCACTCTCGGTTTCTTTTCTGGTAAAAGGTTTGGTGAAATTTTCTTATGTCTTGCGTGGTAAGTTCGTTACATCTTAGTTTTCCGAAGAGATGTTTACAATCAGGCATCTTTGGGAAGCCCTTGGGTTTGTATTTGAAACAAAGTCCAATATTAAGTACGTAGCAGCAGTAAACGGTACCGTTGAAGGGGGGGGGGGGGGAGAACGCAAATGACGGGTCTTGCAGTAGTCTGTACACACAGATAAAATTGAAGGGGCAGTAATCACAAGGAGCAAAATTAAAAAATCAAGTATCGTAGATAAAAAGACGTGATTAAACCACATGACATAACAACCAATTTCATATTTGCAAGAATTTTCCATTAAATTGGTTGGACTATTTTACTGAGTAGAGGAGAGCACAGATATTACCATGAACTTCTTTAAGGTTATGTCATAAGAATTAGAGGCAACTCATTCTTCAAAACAACCGTCCAAATATACGTCAACAAGCACCTTGCTGGTTAACTGAACTGTGCTTACTACGTAACTTCAACCTGCACCGACAATGATAGCTTCATTGTTGTGTACGCGTTCGTTACAATGCAGCCAACTTAACTCAGAATAAGAAAAATATTCCTTCTATACGTAGCAAATTGAAAGGTAGTTTTGAATGTTTACATTGGTCACTTTGACGTGCTTTGTATCTGGACATGGCACGGTAAACATGGCACTGTTGCACATTTAGCGGGCTTTGCAACGGAAGACAACGTGCAGTTAGACGCTTTTGCAACCGAACGCAGTTTTCGACAGCGACTTTCGATGGTTTATGGCGAGTTTAGAACCATGAAACCTATTCCATCGTGTATCCGATGAATAAATCTATACGGCGGCGTGCCCAAACCAAAATCGACAAAAAATTAATTTAGCGGCTTGTGCATCTGGGCTACTCAAATACAGCCCACCTTTATCAAAACATACAGATTTATTTACAACAGCCTTCTCCTTTGCGGTGAGTGCGTTATTTCGTGTAGACTCTGGTAATGCAGAATTATTGCACATTTGCGGTTATCTACAAGCCTGATTGTGGAAATTATCGAGCTTGTAAATGAAAAGATGTTCTTTTACCTCCACTTTTAATTAATAAAAAAAGGTTTATTGGAAATATCAAACCGGCAGGATAGATTCATATCCAGACTACGTATTTGATATTAATCGTGGTGTGCTGTTTGTCGTAGTGCAAATCTCCCATTATCCTTGGTTAGTTGATCAAATTTAATTCTCCGATAGATCTCATACAATTCAGACTGCAATTAACTGTGAACTCTATCAGGGCTGCGTTAGTCTATGTAATGTACCAAACCAGATCATATTAAAATAATCCATTATTTATAAGCATGTGGAATGACAAAAAATATCCGACGTTCAACTATGTTACAAACAAAGATCGCTTCATTAAAAAAATAATAAAATAATAAAACCGGTATCGAATCTGCAAAGAATAAATGAATAAATAGGAACTAGCCAACAGACTCGCCCTCGCCTTCAGGAAAAATCTCGAAGCGAGTTGGCGTTAAGGAGTCGTATGTAACTTTCGTCTCAATCCCCATGAATATCGAAGAAAGCACGTGCACATCGCTGATACATGAGGGACAACATCCACTGGATAGGGATGTGATTAGTTTATGAACGAAAATGCAAAGAATCCTACTTATGAGACCAGCGGCGCAGCCAGGATCTGGTTCTTGGGGGGGGGGGGGGTATTTTTTTTAAATAAAGCCAATTGAATTTATTAATCTATGACTTATTTTTACACTTTTTATAATTTAACCAAATATACTACGAAAACAATTGCACAAGTTTTAAAATGAGTAGGCTCGTAATAGACCGAAAAGTGGAAGAGGAGCAACATGGTGGAAATGGAGTGTATATAATCATCTCGTAAAATAATTAAGCAGTTTCTATGTTACTAGCCAAAGAGAAAGGTCTTTACAGTTTAATTAATACGAGGCTCTATGTTTAAAAATTGAACTAAAATAACACTATTGCTTTTTTCATAAGATTCGACACGTTGGCACCGCTGACCTGCTAAGCAGCGGGTCGCCGCATAAGAGCAGTCGACTCGTAATAGCAGTAATAATAGCGGCAGCATCAAAGCTGGCCGCGGCGGCACAGTAACAGCAGCACACTTCTCACTGGCGGCTTCACGGTGGCGACCCATTTTCACGTTCACTTGTGCTTGGCAAATTATAATTACGTTGTGATTTATTACATGAGTACTATTTCAAATTTCCGGTACCGACCTGTTTAAAAAAATTAATGAAAACAAAAAAAAATAATAAAATTAAAAAATCTTTGGCAGGGGCTGGGGGGTGGCGGACTTCAGCCCCCACCCCCTTGGGCTGCGCCACTGATGACACCCACCGGCCAATATGTCTCTCGAAAGAAGGCTACGTGAGCGTTAATGATATCATCACATAGTCACGAAAAGTGCGCTTTTATACACGTAGTTTCGGCTAACTCTCAAGGTCACTCAAGATACGACAGAATTTACGAAAGTATCTGCCAATGGCATTGCATTAAATCGAGGGGAAAGCGGAAAAATTGTGGCAGGCCTGAAATGGCAACCGAGTCTCCTGCTTACTGGGTAGTTTAGCTTTCCACTTGGCCAATGGGACACAGAGAACATTGCGAGTGTCCTAAGACGGCTTCTTCCAGACGCAATTTGTCACACACTCCTAGCGTACTGCAGCTGCAGTCCGAACCACTTACATGGCAAATGTTTCAAATGTTTGTATAGCTTATGGGACTTAACTACGGGGTTATCAGTCCCTAAACTTACAAACTACTTATGAACTAACTAATACTAAGGACGCCACAAATATCCATGCCCGAGGGGGGATTCGAACCCCCGACCGTAGTGGCCGTGCAGACCGTAACTGGATCGCCTCAGTCCCCGCGGCCACCGCGGCCGGCACTTACATGGCATTGTCTTACTTCATGTTCATAATTACGAGAAGAGATTCTCGTGAGAGTAATGTCTCAGCTCACCCTGCTATGGGTAAACGCTTCGGACATCTGCTCTATTAGGACTCTCAGACACTTGCAGAATGTACTCGCAATTAAATCTCAGATAGTAACTGTCAGCAGAAATTCGCCCCTAGTGAAAAACTATCACGTGTAACACATCCCTATGGTATACATTCAGACCGTATTATCTACTGTCTCCAAGACACGTAGCCTCATATCGACCTTCATAAAACTAGTGAAAATCACTGAGCAGGCGTAAAACGTTGCAGAGCGCCGCGCTCTGGAAGCCAGCGCCTAAATTAGGCCCGGCTGACACAGCGCCGCACTTCCTGTTGATTGTTTGCCGATATTTTTGGCCCACTGACAGCTTTTGCACTGCGCCTGTCTCTCCCGCGTTAACATACTTGATGTTTAGCGTACTTGACAGTAAACGATAGCAGGGCACCGCTCAACAGCAGCTCAACCTTCTGCGCTCGCCGCCTTTCATCTTCCCAGCGCTCCGCCATCCCACATGATAACCAGACATTTACAGTCAAACGATACAACGTATGGCTGCTTTCGTCACTGTACATTACCCGTAAAGCTATATGTTTTGCCGGCCGCGGTGGCCAAGCGGTCTGCGGCGCGCCAGTCACGGTCTGCACGGCCACTACGGTCGGGGGTTCGAATCCCCCCTCGGGCATGGATATTTGTGCCGTCCTTAGTAACAGCTAGTTCATAAGTAGTTTGTAAGTTTAGGGACTGATGACCACGTAGTATATATATTTTAGGACCTACAGAAAATGTTCAAGTGTTTGTATAGCTTATGGGACTTAATTACGGGGTCATCAGTCCCTAAACTTACAAACTACTTATGAACTACCTAACACTAAGGACGGCACAAAAATCCATGCCCAAGGGGGGATTCGAACCCCCGACCGTAGTGGCCGTACAGACAGTGACTGGAGCGCCTCAAGCCCCTCGGCCACCGCGGCCGGCAGAAAATGTAATTTTACAGCTACGTAAGTTCTATTAATTTCAGCGGAGTTTGGTGGAGGTGATAAAAATATGACGTCACATATGAAGTCTCAATATGATGATGCATCTTTTAGATGCTTAATGAGCCATATATACATTGAAGAAAGCAATCGAATCAATTGTAAGAATGAGTAAACTAAAGGGACCAAACGGCTACACAGTTGACAAAATGGCAGATATCGAAATAAATGACAGAGGGATAGAAAAACAATTACAATCGCTCAAAAGAGGAAAGGCCGCTGGACCTGATGGGACACGAGTTCGATTTTACGCGAAGGAACTTGCCCCTCTTCCTGCAGCGGTGTACCGTAGGTCTCTAGAAGAGCGTAGCGTTCCAAAGGATTGGAAAATGGCGCAGGTTATCCGTTTTCAAGAAGGGACTTCGAACAGATGTGCTGAACTCTGTAGGCCTATATCTCTAACGTCGATCAGTTGTAGAATTTTGGAGCAAGTATTATGTTCGAGTATAATGATTTTTCTGGAGACTAGAAATATACTCTGTAGGAATCAGGAATCTCGTCCACGAGACTCAGAGGGCCATAGACATGGGTTACCAGGTAGATGCCGTGTTTCTTGACTTCCGCCAGGCGTTTGATACAGTTCCTTATAGTCGTTTAATGAACAAAGTAGAGCATATGGTCTATGAGACCAATTGTGTGATTGGATTGAGGAGTTCCTAGATAAGAGAACGCAGCATGTCATTCTCAATGGCGAGAAGTCTTCCGAGTAAGAGTGATGTCAGGTGTGCCACAAGGAAGTGTCGTGGGAGCGTTGCCATTCACAATATATATATAAATGACGTAGAGGATAACATTGGAAGTTCACTCAGGCTGTAGTATATCAAGAGGTTGTAATAATGGATAATCTAATTGAAATGCAGGAGAATCTGCAACGAATTGACGTATGGTGTAGGAAATGGCAATTGAATCTCAATGTAGACAAGTGTAATGTGCTACGAATACATAGAAAGAAAGATCCTGTATTATTTAGCTACACTATAGCAGGTCAGCAACTAAAAGCGGTTGATTCCGTGAATTATCTGGCAGTGGGCATTACGAGTGATTTAAAATGGAACGACCATACAACATTAATCGCCGGTAAAGCAGATGCCAGACTGAGATTCATTGGAAGAATCCTAAGGAAATGCAGTTCTAAAACAAAGGTTGTAGGTTACAGTTCACTTGTTCGCCCACTGTTCGAATACTGCTCACCGGTGTGGGAACCGTATCAGGTGGGGTCGATAAAGGAGGTAGAGAAGATGCAACGGGGAACAGCGCGCTTCGTTACAGAATCATTTAGTAATCGTGACAGCGTTACGGAGACGATCGATAAACTCCAGTGATAGACTCTACAAGAGAGACGCTCTGTAGCTCGGTATGGGCTTTTGTCGAAGTTTCGAGAACATACCTTTACCGAGCAGTCACGCAATATATTGCTCCCTCCTACTTGTATCTCGCGAAGAGATCACGAGGATAAAACCAGAGAGATTAGAGCCCACACAGAGGCATACCGACAATCTTTCTTTCCGCGAACGATACAAGACTGGAATAGAAGGGAGAACCGATAGTAGTACTCGAGGCACCCTTCACCACACATCGTCGGTTGGCTTCCGGGGCGTGGATGTAAATATAGGTAATCGGTTCCTACACATACAAACAACTTACAGTTATTTGAGCTTACGCTAAAGACAACACAAGGAGGACTCGAACCTCCGGAGCGTCCGCGCAGTCGGTGACATAGCACCTGTAAGGCCCAATTTATACAGAAATGGCGAGTCGGGAGGAGCGAGGCGACCCGTGCACGCTGCACAGGCGTTTTTTTCCCCTTTGTACTTCGGGTAGATCTATACTTTGCGGTCGTCAGTTAAGCTCGTTCTTGGTCGTTGTTTGATCATATGGCTCAGCTTTTTTATTACAGAGGGCGCTTAGCCCCCCGACCGGGCGCGCTGAGCCACGGCGCCCGTCAACGGCTAGGCGGCGAGGCGCTGCATTCCAGGAACAATTGAACACCCAGGATTTTTATACAAAGTCTCAAAAATGTTTCGAAACTGTGTTTGGAAAAGTGAAAGACAGCTTTCGGAAAAAAAACAGAGCGGCGCGGGAATGGCCGTGCGCTGTAAGGCAGCTCGCTGCGGAGCGCGCGGCTGCCCCCGTCGGAAGTGGAAGCTCCCTCGAGCATTCATTTCAGTAGTGTCCATGACAAACACGTAAGAATAAAGGCGCCACCACGTTCCGGATCGGCATTTGTGGACTACAAAGAATTTTTTCAGTTGTTTTGGTAGGCGTTGCAGACGCAGATGTTACAGTGTACATACGTGAATATGGACGCAAAGCAGAATAGTAATCTCGATCTAACTTTGCAAAACGGATGTCCTGATTTAACACACGCAGCTCCATTACTGGGTCCAACATTAATATTTATTTCGTGGCAGATGAAGCGTTTCCCATTTTCACAAATGTAATGAAACCTTTCTCACGGAATCAGCTGCCAAACGGGCGAAGAATATTTAATATCGTGCTGTCGAGGAAGAAAAAAATCGTATAAATGGAGATACTATTCTGCTATTTCACAAAACTTCACGTTAAACTGTAACTCACCCCGCACTTTGACACTTGCAATCACCAAAATTGCAGCACGCAACTTGAGATTTCAGCACGTGCGGTGAGGGAATGTGCCCTCATACTATATTCGCGGAAACAAATTTATATCGAAGTATTGAAACGTTTGGAGCGTTTCGGGGCGTTGAGCCTGCCGCGGTGGCCGAGGGGACTGAGGCGCTTCAGTCACGGTCTGCACGGCCACTACGGTCGGGGGTTCGAATCCCCCCTCGGGCATGGATATTTGTGCCGTCCTTAGTAAGAAGCTAGTTCATAAGTAGTTTGTAAGTTTAGGGACTGATGACCCCATAAGCTATACAAACATTTGAACATTTCGGGGCGTTGAAATAAATTCTACGAGAAAGTTGAAAATTTTTGCTGGACCGGGATTCGAACCCGTTTTTCCCGCTTCGGGCCAGCGGTCGCCTTAACCATTATTTGTTTATTTTATTTCTACACTTGTATATAACAGCACTTCTCTGCGTTTTGATGTAAGATGACTCAAAACTGTGCTTGAAATACATGATGTTTTGTAACTTCTTTCTTTATTAAGAATATTACAATATAATTAGTAGTTATATTGTCATTTCTGCATCGAAAATTAAATGGAAACATAAATTAGTTTATAAAATCGAAACATTTTCTTGTAAATACATATAACGAACTGAAGAAAACGAAATTAGTAAATGATAAACAAAAATGAGGAAACCTTCACATCTACTTCAACGTGTCCATTAGAAACTTCGCCTATTGTATTCGATATTCTTTCATCTGTGCTAACTGGTGATGTATTGTTAAATACATCGAAAAGTCTTCTTTGGTTTTTTCTTCCTTTCTAAGAATGTATAATACCGTATGTCCCATAATCCAGTTGACAGCATTCCTTTTGGCGTTTGTGTATGGCACTTCTTTGGGGTGTAATAGTTTCGTCGGTGTTATAGCGTTATCTGAAGTTCTTAGCATAAGCTATAGTACACCAAATATCTTTGGTTTTATCACATGTAAATTTGTGCTCGTCGTTATCTGTGAAGTTACACGTGCTACGGTTGGGTGATTCTGCCATGTGTATGGCATGTAGCTTTGCAGTCGTCGCGATCTTCTTGTTTACTGCTAAATACCAATTTGACAATACATTTTTAGGTAAACGTCGGTCGTGAATATTCTCCTATATCTTCCAGTTAAACTGATTACACTTTTGTTTTATCATTTTCTTGGTTTTCCGTCGATCATGCTTTCATACACTTCTCGTATTTGGTGCATGTTTGTCTGGGGAACTGTCCTTCGAATGTAGCTGTATTCAGTGAGAAAATGTTTGAGGCTATACAGCTCGTTAGGGATGTGGTGCATATTTACTGGCGGGCCCATGCTGATTGAGGCTATTTCGTCCAGAAGGTGAGCCACCAAGTTGTTGGTCGAAACTTTCCATTGTTGGTAGGTCTTGCAGATGTCGAGCGTCTGTGCCTTATTGTATAAATACCTGTGTGATTAAGGACGCCATCTTTGTTCAATAACGTAAGGGTTTCATATTTTTCTTTGAAAATCTGTCCTCTACTAACGAAATAGCCGACCGAAATGGTGGAGGTCATGCGTGCATCTCTTTCCTATCTCTTTGGGTAATGGCAGAACTTGGACTACATAGTTCACGTTGGCCGTTATGTTTGTATTAACTAGCCGGACGTTTTGTATTTCAGCGAGACTTCGCAGACTGAAGGGACAAACAATTACGTTATCCAGGCACGCTTCCCTTCCAACCCAAATTTTCAACTTTTAGCACACTACGATTGTAGTGCCTGGATAGCCTAATTGACTAAGGCGACCGCTGGCCCGAAGCAGGAAATCCGGGTTCGAATCCCGGTCCAGCACAATTTTTCAACTTTGTCGTGGAGCCGAAAGGACAGAAACGTTTCAATATTTCGATTTCGTAAATTTACGACCGTTACTGTCAACTTACGGTGTCTGTTCTTTCGGAATTGTCCGAAAGGTACAGGCACCATATCAATAATTATAAATATATATGTTTGTGTTGTGTCTGTTCTATCGGACATGTCCGAAGATGGCGTCAGGGCTCATTTCTTCTCCGCAGTTTAGGAAATATTTTTCGACGACAGCGGGAATCCTGAAGGCGAGCATAGCGTACAGTGGCCGTTACTCCTGCACCGAGACATTTGTTAGAATTTGGCACGGACGGAAGGCAGGCTCAGGATAACCAAGAAGTTAAGGCGACCGCTCACCCGAAAGCGTGAATTTCTAGTTCCATCCCGGTCCAGCCAAATTTTCACTTGCTGTCAATGAAATATTCCATTTATCTGCAGCAGCCCAAGATAGTCATCTCCTTCCTTTCCCTGGACCTTATCACATTATAAAAGACAAGCAGTCGTTTCGTTGTTTGAGATTTGCTGAGTGTGTGCAGGTGGATAATCAGAATTAACCAAGTGGTTGGTCTTAGATGTGGTCCGGTCTTCCACTGTCTGTGGATGCCAGGCAGAATGTTGCTCGGTCCGATGACGTCCCTGGTTAAGGTGACCGCTGGGAGAGTCGGGTGAGAATTCCGGCCCAGCTCAGATATTCACTTGTCGCTACTGAATTATCTGAAAGCCGCTGAATTCTTTCGTTTCTTTCCTCTTCCTCACCAGTCGTACAAGTCTAGCTTCACATTACTAGGCCCAGCTCCTCGTACCAGCAAATGTATGCGGCTGCCGATTTATTAACAGTCTCTATAGCTGACGCTATAGTCACGTTGAAAATCACCGTCGTCCGAATTGTTTTGAACAGCGAGGTCGGAAAATATGAACCTACTACAGTCGCACTTAGGACAAGTGAGGTTCTCATTCGCGTTCAGCTAGCCATATTAAATACCCCTGTTTTTTTTCTGAATCACTGTAGGCAGGTGCTAGGATGCTATTTAGATAGCGCAATTAACTCCAACATTCCCTTTGGATGTCTGTTCTGCGTCCTGAAATACAGAACGCATGAAAAGTTACTGAATAAACTTTGGGGAAAATCTCTACACATGAAAATGAGAAAGAAAATTTGATGTAACATTATATGCCGAAATGTTTCCCAAATCAGTTATTGTTGCAGCGATATTGTACAATGAAAGCCGGCCGCGGTGGCCGCGGGGACTGAGGCGCTTCAGTCACGGTCTGCACGGCCACTACGGTCGGGGGTTCGAATCCCCTCTCGGGCATGGATATTTGTGCCGTCCTTAGTCTTAGTTAGTTCATAAGTAGTTTGTAAGTTTAGGGACTATTAACCCCCTAGTTAAGTCCCATAGACTATACAAACATTTGAACATTTTTGTACAATGAAATGTTATTTGTTATTAATTGAGCGTTTATATTAGTTCGTTCAAAAACTCACCAACAATCTTAAATCCACTGAAAATGTTTAAAATATTCTTCTCTTCCTGCTACATACCGGTGAAGTGGTGGATTTTGTAGACTGTCACGGCGTTTCAAAGACCTCATAGGTTTTGTTTTTAAAGTTTTAGACAGATTTCATTGCACATGAATAAGTCGAGGACATACGGAGTTTCGTTACATAAACTAATATTCTTTGAAGACCTCATACATACAAGTCCGAAGGATTGAAGGCAGGGCTCCATTCAGAAACTAGTCCATCTTATCTGTTTCTGATGCTACACTGCAGGCAGTGCGGCACCAGTAGTGGGACACATATAATGTTCAAATGTTTGTTACGCTTAAGTAGTGATGGGAACAATCGAATGAAAACAATCGATTCATTCGGTTGTTGGAAAAAAATCGATCATTCGGTTGTAGTTTCTCGTATCGGTTGAATTATTCATTCATTCTTCTGAGTGAAACCAGTCGGTGGGACCAACCGAATGAAACAACCGATTCAGTAGGTTGGACTATTCATTCGTTCTTTTGAGTGAAACCAGTCGGTGGGATCAACCGAATGAAAAAATCGACGCAGTCGGTTGGACTACTCATTCCTTCTTTTGAGTGAAATCAGTCGGTCGGAGCAACCGAATAAAAAAATCGACAAAGTCGGTTGGACCATTCATTCCTTTTCTTTTGAGTTAAATCAGTCGATGGGACCAACCGAATGAAAAAATTGACACAATACGTTGGCCTCTTCATAGTTCTTTTGAGTGAATCCAGTCAGTGGGAGCAACCGAATGAAAGAGTCAGTCGGTCTTAGTTTTTCTATGTTGGATTAATGTTCGTTTATTTTTTTCGAATGAAAGTAGTCTGTGGGAACAACCGAATGAAAACATGCGACACTTTTGCAGTTTTGTACATTGACAGAATCACTCATTCTTTCTTTTCAAGTGAAAAGAGGCAGTACGTTTTTCTGTCAGTTGAACCATGTAATCATTATCCCAACTGAAACGACTCATTGGGGTTTTAGCTTACATTTCTATGAATGAAACTGACATGCACATCAGATAACTACAGCAGTGCTACATTATACCGCCATGTAAAAGGGGTATGCCAAAGTTAAAATGCGTATTACAATGTTCATTTAATTATGTACTGAATGAAGTAACTTTTAGTTTTATAATACACAGTAACAGTAATTCATATTTTGTTGTAGATTAAATTGTTCGAGGTGTCATCAACGAGTAACTAATTAGATGTCATATCGCTGAAGCAGGCCTGCGATCACTTTCATTGCCCACCACAGACCTCAAAAACGCCGATCATCTGGGCCCGATCAGATTACTTTCGCAGACACTCACAATCTGTGGAAGATAAGTGGCCAATGACCACGAAGTACCGCGGAGAGCGGGTACACGAGAGGGGGTGCTGCCTCGCTTGCGTTTTCACTGCCGACAGCGCCAGCAGGCGCGCGCCAAACTCCACACAACAGTGTCTGGCGGGCGGGGCGGTGCGTGCCATCTCCCATTGTTGTCGGTTTCTTACTGTCCCAATAAAGAAGCATGGAACTACAGGGTGTTCCAAAATAATCGCTACAAGTTTAATCCCGCATACTGTATCTCCGAAGTCGGAACAGGTAGAAACGTGCGGTTTGCGGCTTATTGTTCATACATATCTAAGGTACTAGTAGGACAGATTTAAGTATTTTAACTTTGTGCACATTTGCTACATACACATTCGAAGATCACTAAAACATTAGATATTGTAAAAAATAAATAAAATAAAAAAACGTTTATTAAAGTATTTTGTATAAAAATGTTTATTATACAAATATTTTTGTTAATTCCATCTAATTTGAAGGAGTACGAGAAGACATACAACATTTATCAGTGCTGTAAATTTTCTTCAGCGCGTCTGTATTCGTCAACAGCGTATGAAAACATTCATGTCAAGTTTTGTAATTATTCACTCTTGTCACAGATATTTCTGTGGTTATCGGTGAAACGGTGTGGAGGTTTATTCCATGATTTTCATCCCTCCGCCATGTACCATACAAAATCTTAGATGAACAGTGAACTGCCATTTGTTTTGAAAGTCAAGTGTGCAAAATTTCATCAAGATCGGAATAAAACTCTATATTGGCGTCGAAGTCTGGAATACCTTCTCTCATGCATCAAACTAAAGTAGATGTAGACGGTGACCATTCTCTTTCTTTGAAGGTGAAGAGTGAAATATATCATTAAAATTCGAATACAAACGGAATTTGTCGAAGTTAGTTGGTAAAGTACCTTCCGCCATGCACCTACGAAATTTATTATACACAGTTACCTTCGCCTTGGTTTAAAGGTCAAGTGTGCAAATTTTCATCAAGATCGCAGCCAAAATGTGGTTTTTGTCGAAGTTAGTATGTAAAGTACCCTCCGCCATGCACCGAATGAAATTTGATGTAGACAGTGACGTTCCTCTTGCTTTGAAGGTCAAGTGTGCAAAATTTCATCAATATTGGAATAAAACTGCAGATTTGCATGCAATAGAAACACACACACGGACACACTGCTATATTTTTTTAAGATTTGTCTCTAAGAATGTTTCATGCTTAATCACGGTTCATTTATATCCGAAAAGGCTGAAGGAGTATGCAAATAAAGTCACACAAAGTCGATGAATTAATAAAAACATCCATATAACTGCAGAAACCGACAAAGACTTTTCCAGTCGGTTGTATCGCATCAAGTGAAACCACTCAATGCCGAGAACATTCATATAAAGGACAGAGACTTGTTTCATTCGGTGCTCGCGCATCGACTGAAACCACTCAAACACACTGAATGAGTGAAAACATTCATATAGCGGCTGCAACCGGCAGAGACTGGTTTCATTCGATTGTTTCCCATCGACTGAAACCACTCAAACCCCGCCAGTGAGTGAAAACATTCATACGGCCACAGAGACTATTTTCATTCGGTTGTTTCATTCGACTGAAAAAACCGACTGAACGAAAAAACAACCGATTGACCAATCGGTTGTTAAAAACAGTCGGTTGTCCCATCACTACGCTTAAGGGACTTAACTGTGGAGTCATCACTCCCTAAACTTACAAACTACTTATGAACTAGCTTATACTAAAGACGGCACAAACATCCGTGCCCGAGAGGGGATTCGGACCCCCGACCGTAGCGGCCGTGCAGACTGTGACTGGCGAGCCGCTGACCGCTCGGCCACTGCGGCCGGCTGTGAATCAGATATGCTGCAGTCGCGTACAATAGCAGCCGCTTGATTTTCCTATCTACCGGTCACATTTTCATAGTTCTTCACAGTTGTTAAATGTGTATGGTAGTTTGAAAACGGGAAATTTCAGATGAGTGAATTTGGAGGGGGGGGAGGGACTTAGTGTATGAACTGGTCTGAAATGTTTTGGTTTAGCTTTTTGTAGCTTGGTTACACTAAATAAGCTGAGTTTTAACGACCAAACGGAGGGCTAGTTAAGTTAATCGATTAATTCCCAATGCAAAATATTTCAATTGTGCTGATATCAATTATCACTTAACGGTGAATTTTTATCTCTACCATTCGGAATTTACATGCAAAAAATTGTTTTCATTGGAGGTTTGGAAAGCGCCTCTATTATGCCCTTTCAATTTGGACAAATTGGTTCAACCTTTGGACGAAGGATAAAGTCAAAACGAAATTTCTTATCCAACAATCGCTATCCGTTGACTAGATGTCAAGCTAAATTTGGCATGTCGTTTTTGAACTAGTAACCATATTTGGCGCCCATTAATGTTTGGCACACGATTTACTACTGTCGTAACACATGTCCATTGTGCTGAAATTAATAATAGCAGCATTTTATTTAAAACGTGTTTTTGTGGGAGGTTTTTGAATGTCCAAATGTTTCTTAAGCTTATGGGACTTAACTGCGGGGTCATCAGTCCCCGACGGGGAACGGCCTCGCGCATCTGAGCATAGCGCCTCAATGCGCTCTGCCATTCCGCCGCGGCTTTAGGTTTTTGATGCGCGTTACTTGTACACGTACAAGAGCTACGAACTGGTCCGAAGTCAGTACGAAGTATGAAGTCAACACCATTTTTATGGAATAGTCATTATTATTTGTCGAGATGTCTCGCTTTGACGTCCAGCTAAATTTACCACGTGCTCAGAATCGTAGGATGTGCAGACAAAGGCGCACTTAAAAGTTTATAGCAATTTATTAGCTGATGTTCACTTCATTGTTTATGCGTTAACTGCACTAAACCTGTAAGTACAGTAACATAATCGCAAAGACGGCTTTTATTTATTTTTTAGGGAAAAAAGTTCTAAGACCTTCTAATAAAAAAGTTTCTAAAAGTGAAACCTAATATAGCAGCTAAAACAATTTCGATGATAGCATAAAAATAAAATATTAGTAAGTATCAAACGATTTCAAACACAAAATGTGCTAAAAATTAACACATACATATACCAATAACAAAAGCAAATGTTTGTAGAGCTTATGGGACTTAACTACGGGGTCATCAGTCCCTAAACTTACAAACTACTTAGGAACCAGCTAATACTAAGGACTGCACAAATATCCCTGCCCGAGGGGGGATTCGAACCCCCAACCGTAGTGACTGTGCAGACTGTGACTGACGCGCCGCAGTCCCCCTTTTTTTTTTTTTTTTTTTTTTTTTTGCTGTCTGGGTAGTTTTGTCCATAACGGACGCTGATCATATTTGTTCGTTGATGTTCGAAGCGTCGTTGGCTCAGCTTTTTTATTACAGAGGGCGTTGAGCCCCCTGACCGGGCGCGCTGAGCCACGGCGCCCGGCATCGGCCACCGCGGCCGGCTCTTCACATTATATACTCTCATTAGTCATATCCAAGTTTTACGTCGTTACGTTGTAATTACTTGCGTGGTGTTGGCGCAAGTATTCTTTTTTCATGTTGGGTAACATTTTTTGTACATCAGCCACAAATTTTCTTAAAACCCTGTCTCTATTGGCTTATCTCAGAGGATATGATGTAACAAAATTTCGGAAGTGTGGAAAGTCGATTATATTATTAATGTTGAATCCTTTCATCATGTGCACGTATTGCACTCTGTGGTGGAGCCAAATTATGGCCTTAAAGGAGGAAACATCACAAATAATTAATACGTCTCAGAAAGGTGGTGGCGAGTCGCTAGAAGGGCGAAGTACAGCGTCTTCGTTCATTTTGATAAATATTATTAACAGTCAGTACGCACAACGCCGCATACAGATCAACAATATAGTCACAACAGTTATTTAATGAACACTTCGAAGCTACAGAAAGTCAGCCGTCATATACGCATCTCAGAATGCCCAAGGTAAGTGTGTTGACATATTTGTCCCAGGATTACGTGACAACTCCAGGTTAATGTTGATAACATAAATTCTGTTATTCTGAATGCTCATTCTAGAGATACTTGTAGCGTAACCATTTTCTCACACAAGCTTAGACGAATGTGTTGTCATTATGACGGAACGCTGACTTAAACACCAATGTCGACCATCGGCTACAGTCATCGGCGGACGGTATCAGCGTTAAAACAGCAAACTAACAAAGTGCTTATGGGAACCTAGACTGTAGTAACTATTTCTACCCGATTCAATGGCAGCAATTTAAGCTGTAATCGTTCTTGATTCGTGCTTAACGACATCCTTTAAAATCATCACATAGTCGTAAAAAATAGTGAAACAGGCTACTTTTGAATATAGGCACAGATTCTAGGATATAGGTTACGAATGTTATTGCTGCCTGTTTCTCTCGGGCATTTAATGCTGTACTCCTACGTTCCTCACAACAAACGTGTATTCCTGCTGTGGTGTCGCACAAGTACAAAGTGCGCGCCACCTGCTTTCGCCGTGCGCCGCCATGCACGCACGGCGCGGCGTTCTTACGACGACAGCCACGAGCGCCCTCTGCCACAACGCCGCTCGTGGCCACCGCTGAACGACATCGGGCACTTGGGTCTGAGATAGCAACCAGTTAGGACCTTCGTAATCAGATAGGCACCAGTGAAGACTTTGCTATCGTACAGGCACTAGGCAGGCCTCTAACAACTATGTATCAACATTCTGCAGTACTATGTAAAAGTTAAGTATTGTTACATTCTGTGCAATATATATCTTTCTAATTTACTCTAGTGTTTATAGTTTCTGGCTGCTCCCCTCCGTACCTGCACCAGCGTGCTCTCTTTATTCCTGTGTCGGTCACATTCCACTCGGCCACCGACACCTACGACGGGGCTGGGACACAAAAGCGGCGACGAGGCAGGGACACAAAACCTGCCTAACCACATCATTTAAAATAATGACAAATTCGAAATAATTAAAAAACTACTTTTGACAGGCTAGACTGTAAATGCCATTGGTGCTGGTTCCATTTAGGGCAATTTAAGATATATCTTACCAATGGAAAAGTCTGTAATCACTTCTTACATACAGAAGTGTTCATCTCTGTCAGTGTACTCGGTTCATGGACTTCATCCATCTGAGAAACGAAATACAATGGTTTGCTTCTAGATCAGTAATTTGCTATTAACTCTTGCATATAGTGTAAAGTAACCACACACTCGGAAATCGTCGCAGGTTCGAAAATAAATAGACAAATATTTACTTTATTCTTCATTCTCTAGTCAGGTGTCACATATCATTTCTGACAACTCCTTCGTAGAGAGGTGTAGGATAGGATAAAATGAAAGTTTTAAAAGAAAAAAAATTATCCCAGCAGCTGTGAAACCTAGAACCTCTCACATGCGACTCCAGCTATATACAGCGGAAGTCGTTACCATCACTTACAGTATAATAAAGTTAGCAGATACTGTTCCGCCAAGCGTTATGAACTTTCGAAAACGAAATAGATATTTAGAATAGATATGTTAGAATTTTTCTTTTCATTACATGCTAAGCACTAACTAAATACAAAATTTTAAGGTGATGCGTATGTTAGAAATTCCTTAGAATTTTATATATATTTTTGACGAATTACAGCGTTCAAATGAATGAAATAAATCGCAATTTGCGATGTTATGGCTTCACTGTATTAGGTTTAGATGGAATACCAAACTGTGGCGAATAAAAATTTGGGCCCGGCCGAGATTCGAACCCGGGATCTCCTGCTTCCTAGGCAGACGCGCTGACCGCTCCGCCACCGAGGACACAGCCAGCAGCTCGACTGCGACTCCCTCGATAGCCAATATGGGCTGTCTGCGATTGCCCTGATCCCTCCTGGACTTCGTTTTCGACGCTTGCTTCGGCAGCTCGATTTTACCCTCTCTTCCACATTCCAACTAGGTGCGAGCCCAGTGCCACCTTGGCTTCAGGCTCAAGTTCGCGTTCACCTCGAACTCACCTCACTCCCGAAGGAGAGCACTTTGGATGCTAAAGCTGCTCGCGGTTTCTTGAACTTTGTGCACGGCTCGAAAATTCAGTTTTCATATATACGGATGGCTCAAAGACCAATGACGGTGTCGGATGTGCGTTTGTCGTCGAGGATGACTGTTACCAGTACAGGCTTAATGCCCATTGCTCGAATTTCACAGCGGAGCTTTTTGCCCTCTATCAGGCTGTACTCTTCATCCGTCGACACCGTTCTCCTTCTTGTGTTATCTGCTCTGACTCCCTCAGCGCCATCCAGAGTCTGAGCGACCCCTTTTCAGACCATCCTATTGTGCACCGAATCAACCGCTCCCTTCAGTTATTAGCTTCTGACGGCCCTCGCGTTCACCTCCTGTGGGTACCTGGCCACGCAGGCGTGCCTGGTAACGTGCCTTGGCTGCTGATGCCGCTGCCAAGGCTGCAACTCTCTTACGTCGGACAGCTACGTACTGTGTCCAATCGCATGATATTCAAGGGCCTCTTTCGCGGCGCCTTATATCGTCGTGGCATAATTTGTGTTCTTCACTTACTAATAATAAGCTCCGGACCATTAAACCGCTCCCGGTGGCTTGGATGACCTCATCACGCCGCTCGCGACGAGAAGAGATCGTCTTGGCCCGGTTGCGGATCGGACATTGCCGGTTCAGCCACCGCCACTTGCTCACTGGTGACCCCGCACTGTTATGTTCCTGTGGCCACCCGCTGTCGGTGCGCCATGTTTTATTGTCGTGTTCAAATTTTACTCCCGTTCGGCTTGCACTGCATCTGCCGGACACATTGGAAGAAATTTTAGCTGATGACGTGCGGGCTGTTGCTCGAATATTGGATTTTATCAATTTGTCATGGGACGTTTAGATCTTCGCTTTGTTTTTTATTCTATGTTTTTTAGCTGTTTTTATATAGTCTTAATATCCTTGGGTATATCCCAGTTTTGGTTCGGGCGCTAATGACCTTAGTAGTTGTGCGCTCTAAAACCACAAAAAAAAAAAAAAAAAATAATAATAATAATAATAATAAACAGCTCGACTGCAGAGGACTCTTCCCTGCACGGTATTCCATCTAAACCTAATACAGTGAAGCAATAACATCGCAAACTGCGATTCATTTCACCTTAGAATTTGTTTGATCGGTGAGTGACATAATTGATTTCGTAAACTATAAGGTACTGAGTAGTATAATTTGGGAATACTCTTGGTCACCGAAGCTTCGCATCGTAGCTGTAGAGAGTGATTAGCTTCGAGAAAAGGATGTGTGCAGTACTTGGCGGGGCACTGCCCCAATAACGAAGTTCATATTAGACACCTATATTTTTTCCAACATCGAGTTAGTCCTTTTTTTCTACATACGTTTAGACAGTCCTGTATACAAAGCACTTCTCAGAAGCATTGATGTAACATTTTCTGACAAGTCTAGACGGCAAATGCGTCTAGGTGGAGTATATTCAGCGATTTCAAACTATCGACCTTTGATACAAATGAAGTCGACATTCACTAGTGTAATCCGCCCAACGTTTCACTCCCGAAAGACGTTTGTTGAGTTGATGGCGGCCGCGGTAGAATGGCCGTGCGTTCAAAGGCACGTTGTTGAGGAGCGCACGGCGTCTCCCGTCGGAGGTTGAAGTCCTCCCTCGGGCATGGGAGGGTGCCCTGTCCTTTAAGTAGTTTGTAAGCCTAGGAACTGAAAATCACAGCAGTCTGGTCCCATAGATTTACAAACATTTCAACATTTAGAGCTGAGCGTCCGTGAACAGTAATGACTCCATCAGTACACTTACAGTTTAAGGTGGTATTTGAACCACCTCGTATCGCAGAAAGGTAACGGCTGAGTAAAAATGAAAAGTGAAATGAAGTAAAATATCTATCACACTCGGAATCGAACACGTGATCTCTTCGATGGGAGTCCAGCATTTCACCAGCAAATTGTTACCACCACATTGATTACGTCTACAAGATAGGAGATACGCTTTCGTCAAGCAAAACTGCTTTCGAAAACGTGATTTATATTTAGGGATGTTTGAATTTTTCCTTCCATTACAGGCTAAACACTACATAAATACGAAATTTGAAGTTTTGATATCTGCTAGAAGTACCTTAGAATTTTGATGATCGGTGAGTGACTGATGACAGAAGTATCGATTTTCGACTGCCAGTATTTTGTAAACTATATGTTGTAGAACAGTATAATTAGGGAATATAGCTAGTTATAGTAGGTACTCTTGGTCACCGAAAACGCAGGCTTCCAGCTTTACCGTAAACGAAGGTACACGAGGGTCAAAAGTGCAGTGGATGGCTTCGAGAAAAGTATCATACGGCTGTGGGCGCTCGACTTGGCGGGGGCACTGCTGTGCCCACAGATATATAAAAAGGAAGCAGTCTAGTCAATATATTCATCTAATAACGTCATTTATAAATTATATGAATACTGCAAGGGACCATGAAAAAAACATTGGTACAATTGTGAGGGCGGGGGGTGGGGGTGGGGGGGGGGGGGTCAAAAAGATTACCCGGCCCGAATTGTCGACTGGATAGGGGATTTCCTGTCAGAGAGGACGCAGTTTGTAGTAATCGATGGTAAAGCATCGACTAAAACAGAGTTGATATCGGACGTTCCTCAGGGTAGTGTTATTGGTCTTCTGCTGTTCCTTATTTACATAAACGATTTGGGAGAAAATCTAAGTAGCTCTCTTAGGTTGTTTGCAGATGACGCCGTCATTTACCGTCTAGTAAAATCATCTAAAGATCAAAACGAAGTGCTGAACGATCTGAATAAGATATCAGTATGGTGTAAAACTTGGCAATTGACTAAATAATGAGAAATGTGAAGTCGTCCACATGAGTACGAAAAGAAATCCGTTAAACTTTGTTTACAAGATAAAACAATCAAAAGTGAAGGTCGTAAACTCCACAAAATACCTGGAAATTACTATTATTTCAGACTTAAACTGGAAGGAACACGTAGATAATGTCGTGGGAAAGGCGAACCAGAGACTGCGTTTTATAGGTAGAACCCTTAAAATGTGCAACAGAACTACTAAAGAAACGGCACACACTACGCTTGTCTGTCCTTTTTTGGAGTATTGCTGCCCAGTGTGGGATCCTTATCAGGTAGGTTTGACGGAGGACATCGAAAGAGTCCAAAGAAAGGCAGCCCGTTTTGTATTGTCACGATACAAGGGTGACAGCGTTACTGAAATGATACAGGATCTGGGATGGGAATCATTACAACAACGGCGCTTATCGCTGCGGCATGGGCTACTTACGAAACTCCAATCGTCAACATTCTCCTCCAAATGCGAAAATATATTGTTGACTCTCACATTGGTAGAAATGATCATCAGAATAAAATACGAGAAATCAGAGCTCTAACGGAGAGATTCAGGTGTTCTTTCTTCCCGCGCGCTATTCGAGAATGGAATGGGAGATAAATAGTATAAAGGTGGTTAGATGAACCCTCTGCCAGGCACTTAAATGTGACTTGCAGAGTATCCCATGTAGATGTAGATGTAAAGTCCAAGAACAGAGCATTGCGCATGCACAAGCTCATAAGCGCGAGTGTTGCCAAACCCAGCTTGATGTTTACATCGTCAAATAGAAGCAATACAATAGTTAATATAAAGTACAAGTCGATATTCATTGCACTTTAACTCACGTATCATTTATTTTGAAAAACATTATTTGAGCACTTAGAAACGGTGGAGGTATAAGAATTCCACGACGAACAGCTTTTCACATATTTTTCACTGGGTGAGTGCATGGGATACGGTTTATGAACCTAACGGTCGCGCCTTCAAATTCTGGCGTAAGTCTTTTTATTTTTCCGACCTTTTGCAACTAATATTTTAAATATTAATTAGCTAAAATTGTGCAATTGAAGGCTTTTATAGGTTTTTAGAAGATTCTGTTTTATAATAATCTAATCTTTAATCAGACAGACACGTTTTCATAGTATTAATACTGAAAATGGATGTATTTTGGGAGCTCAGATGACATATATCCTCAAAGGATGTTTGATTTTCGATTACGGGAGGTCAAATAAATATTACCTTCCAAGGAAGATTATTTTTAGATATCAAATTGAAAACCTGTAATTAGTTATTTACTAAAAAGAATATTGAAAAAAGTATAACCAATACAATTTAACAAGAAAAAGTAACTTCATGTGTTTATACTGCAATTTTGTAACAAAACGTAACCAAAGGACGAAACATTTGCACCGCGGTAATAAAATAAGAAAGTAAAGGCTTTGGTGGCATCCGATCCGACGCATACCAAATAACAGCAAGGCCGACAATCTATCAATGTGTTATCAGTCCTTTCTCGTTAGCGTAACGGTTAAATAGTCCTACCTAAGTTGAAGAATGAATAGTGGAAACAACAGATAATGGAAGGTACAGACACTCATTCATGTAAACTGCGCGTAAGGACTTAGAAAATTATGCCTGTCTGCTGATACATTTATCTTACCTTAACACTATAGATTCACCATGTGGCAGTCGATGTAATTACAAATACATGCACCCATTTTCAACCATTTTACTATGGCTATCATTTGACTCGTTATTTAAAGAGTAGGCTATGCAAAATGGAATATGTTTAAGAATGTGGTATTAGGAAAGGCTGTAATTGAACAATTCGAAGCGAATTAATGTTAAAAAAATATTGAACTGTATAAACTCGTTACTTTTCCTTTAGAGTTTCCTTCCCGTTCTATTCTCTCATTACTATTTTCCAAGTTTTTAATTTTTTTTTAATGGGTTGAATTGTCCTTGCGCGTTGCCAGTGCGTTGTAATTACTTGCGTGGTGTTGGCGCAAGTATTCTGGCGTAATCTATTTAGCTGACATATATTTAGGATATGTGTCATCTGAGCTCCCAAAATACATCCAATTTCAGTATTATTACTATGAAAACGTGTCTGATTAAAGATTGGATTATTATAAAATAGAATCTTCTAAAAACCTATAAAAGTCTACAATTGCACAATTTTATTACAAAGGATACCCACTGCACCAACGCAATCCGAGCAAGAATCGCCATGGCCAAAGCCGCTTTCAACAAGAAGAGGACTCTGCTGACCAGCAAGCTGAGCTTGGCATTAAGGAAGAAACTGGTAAAGTGCTACATTTGGTGCATTGCACTATATGGAGCAGAGACGTGGAGCATGAGAAAGAAGGAGAAAAAATACTTGGAGAGCTTTGAAATGTGGTGCTGGAGGAGAATGGAGAAGATCAAATGGACAGATCGCATGAAAAATGATGATGTACTGAGAAGAGTAGGAGGGAAGAGAAGTATTCTACATACAATTCTACAGAGAAAGGCCAACTGGATTGGACACCTACTTAGACACGAGGGACTCCTACGCGATGTCATCTCAGGAAAAATAAGAGAAAACACAGGACGAGGAAGAAGGAGGATTCAGCATCTGGACGACATGAAAGATGGAAGGAGACTGAAAGAAGAAGCTGAAGACAGGGAACAATGGAATCAGTAATTCTCTGTACAAAGACATGGACCTTCCACTAGGCAGAATACTACGTAATAATAATATATAATCGATCGTGTTTCCTAGTTTGAGCGTTGCTGGCTCTTCTACCTAGTACGCCCCTTGTATCCTTGCGGGACTGGTATATCCTGATCCGAGGTGCCGCAGAGACGGTCCGAACCGCGGCGCATTGAGGCGCTGTGCTCCGATGCGGGAGGCCGTTCCCCGTCGGGGGCTCGAATCCCCCCTCGGGCATAGATGTTTGTGTCGTCTTTAGCACAAGGAAGCTCATAAGTAATTTGTAAGTTTAGGGACTGAATACCCCGCAGATAAGTCCCATAAGCTTAACAAACATTTGAACAGAGACGGTCGGTGGGGATGGCGTCTTTCGTGAGACACTGTATTTGAGTGTTCATAGTTCTTGATAGTTGAACAACAGCTTTTATTTTTGACTACAGTGTTCGTCTTGGCGTTGTTTGAATCGTTTGTCGTAAATGAACGAAATGAACATTTTCAGTGCTCGTCGCCAGTTTTGATAAAAATTGCCGTAAGGTTCTGGTGTTAGTACAGGTAGTGTCCTTTTCCTTTCTCTGTCCTCCTCGTGAATGTAATTTGGCAGTAATGTAATTTCCTTGACGTTGTCCCACATCGTATCCTTTGTGTAGTCTGTGTCCAGCTATTTAACCTGTTTGTTCTGGCGTGCCGTGAGCCTTGGCTGGTCCACCAGTTGCGTTACGAGAGTGCCACTCACTCCATTGGTTGTGTCCTTGATTAAGTTGTGCACACAAATTTTAATGCAATTGTGTGCCATTCCGGGTTATTATGCTTCATTGTTGCTGTTAAAGTTGGACTTTAAAACCAAAAGTTTTAGAGCTTTCTTAAACTGATGGACTTGTTTAGCTAAATTTCATAATTCATTGTAACTTTATATCCTGTTAACTGCTATTTAGCTTATAAGGACATTTTGGCTGAATGTGATTTTAAATTTTGTGAAGCCCCTAGTTTCTACTAAAATTAGATTCTCTTTCCACTTGATTGTGAAACAAGTCACTGCAGTTAATCTTTAAAAAGTCAGAGAATTGTTACCATAATGTCTTAAGAGAAGTTTATCTTATTCCTGATCTGTATGGTGTTTTAATTTTTATGATATTGTAACTTGTTGGGTTTCATTGTTTTTCAATCTGGTCTACTTATCAGGGGCTGTATATCTCATTTTCATGTTTGTCCTTTAAGCCTATTGTGTTGTTAAAGTTTTTTAAAGAACTTTGTTAAATACATTTTGGAAATAAGCAACGACTGTCTGTAGTTAGCCTGACAGACCTTCCACATCCAATACAACTGTTTCAAATATTACCTGCACAGATCTAAAAACAAAAGTTTTCCACAGTTGTACTTGAACTCACGCCCCTTGTGTTCGTAAACCATTAGCCTATCCACTCAGCCAAGAAAACATATGTAAACGGTTCGTTGTAGTAAATCCACCCACATGGAGTTGTTATACCTCAACCGCTTCTATGTTCTCTAATAACGTTTTCCAAAATAAATGATACATGAGTGATGCTGCTATGAATCTCGACATATAGTGTATCCTAACTATTATACTGCTTCTATTTGACGATGAAAACACCAAGTTGAAGCCGGCCGCGATGGCCGAGGAGACTGAGGCGCTCCAGTCACGGTCTGTACGGCCACTACGGTCGGGGGTTCGAATCCCCCCTCGGGCATGGATATTTGTGCCGTCTTTAGTCTTAGCTAGTTTATAAGTAGTTTTTAAGCTTAGGGACTGATGACCCCGTAGTTAAGTCCCGTAAGTTCTACAAACATTTGAACATTTGAACCAAGTTGAAGGTCCGAAAACCGCAAGAGTTGTCAATACTCGCACTTCGGAACTAGAGCATGCGCAATGCTTCGTTCTTGGACTTTTAAATTATTCGAGCCAGATAATCTTCTTGTCTCCCGTAGTACAAGCCAACACAGTTACGTCCTGAGGCAATGGGCCGTGTAGCGTGACACTTTGTACTCATTCGTGGAAGCCTGTCTGCTGGATCGTAGCATTGCAATACACTTTATGAAGTATTTGCAGTCTCTGTGAAAACGAGGCACATTCCTTGGTCCGGTCGTGTACGCCGCACATTTAACTTTCCTGCTAATGCAAGGTAGAATTAGGGCAGCAACGACATTGTGATTACCGACGAATCCCGAATTCAGCTAACGCCTTGCGGCGGGAACACGTTTCATCCGCATAAACTGTACAACGCGCACCACACCATTTTTCGTGATACATGTGGTTCTCTACTAAAAAGATGGCGTTAGCTTACTCTCGGGTAAAACACGGCGGTAGTGAAATAGCACCACTTCCAGGCTCAAATGTTTGTATAGCTTATGGGACTTAACTAACTACTTATGAACTTGCTAACACTAAGGACGACACAAATATCCATGCCCGAGGGGGGATTCGAACCCCCGATCGTAGTGGCCGTGCAGACCGTGAGTGGCGCGCCGCAGTCCCCTCGGCCAGCGCGGCCAGCACTTCCAGGCTCGCCCGAGTACGGACAAGGTTATGCCGCCTCCCTCCTCACCCCCCCCCCCCCCCTTAAAAAAATCCTCTTCTCCAGGAATAAGTTTATATCAAGAACTTTTAGTTGTTTCAAGGGAGTAAATAAGGCACGGAATCTCTTTCATAATCACACTATTACTCTCATTAGTATGTTTGAGAGTTGTAGAATTTTCTACAATCCAAAAATGTAGAAAAAGGTATTCCTATTATGTTTCATTTACTACATATTACCTGTAACTCCGCCACTGCCGGTCCCAAGCCCGGGGCCCCATCTCACAAGTGTTGGGGAAGGAGGAGGGGGAGGAGTAACAACCTCGTTAAAAAACCTGGGTCCATCTGGCTCCGGATGGTAGCACCCAGTTAGGGCCCCCGCCGGGGGTTATAGGTGAAGACTGGCCAACGGTCTCGACGGCGGAAGAGGAACTTCACTTGCCAACGGCAGAGAGTGCGGAAGAGCCACTGACACACATCAGGTGAAGAAGATCAACGGCTTCAGAGGCGGATGAAGATACTAATCTCAACGGCAAAGAAGGCGGATGAGTCATTCACAGTAGCGTCTGTTACCAAAGTGGTCGGCTACAAAGGGCGTCTGTTCCCATATTGGGCGGCCTGTTAAAACCCATCTGGCGATACGATCACAGATGTAACATCCCACGAAGGGGTTAACACCCCTTCCTAATTTACTTTTAACCAAGACATGATGGTAAACACTCATAGGAAAACTACTCCAGGAGGTAAACAATCCTCCATCACTGGAAACAGTGATGCAACTAGGCCATTGGATTCTGGAGAGCCTAGAACATCATGTGAGGAAGAGTCGGAGCTTCCTAGAACTTCTCGCATAAGGCCTGGAATAAAACATCTTCTTGGCACATTAAATATCAATACTTTATTAAAAACTGGAAAACTGAAACAACTGACGGACATATTAAACAGACGCAACATACTCATACTAGCACTTCAGGAAACCAGATACAGAGATGAGAATGCATTTGAATCAGAGGGCTACAGGATTTATAAAGGGAAACCAGCCATAAAGAATAAACAAAATTCCAGTATTCTTGGAACAGCTTTCATGGTAAAACGCAACCTGACAGAATCTATAACAAATTTTACATCCCCATCTGAGAGAATATCACTTCTCTCATTCAGATCAGCAAACAAAGGCTATACCATCGTAAATGCACATGCACCTACCAACAAGGACAATAGGAAAAATCCAGAAAAAGTGGATCAATTTTGGGAAACACTAGAGGACGAAACATCTAAAATACCAAAGCATCACATAAAAATACTCGTAGGGGATTTCAATGCACAGGTCGGCAGGGAAGAGAAATACAAGGCAATAGTAGGAAATTTTCCTGCACACAAACGAACCAATAAGAACGGAGAAAGGCTCATCAACTTCTGCAGACAATTCGACCTGAAACTAATGTCAACTTTCTTCAGAAAATTGCCAAGGAGAAAGAAGACCTGGTGTTCCCCCAATACACATTTAGGCTCATATCAGCTGGATCATGTGGCAATAAACAAACATAACCATAGAGAAATTATGAATGTACGGGTCCAAAGAGGACTAGGAATAGATTCTGACCACTTTTTAACGGAAATTAAAACCAAATTTCAACCAAAGAAACCAAATCCCAAAATAAAAAAGGTCCCTAGAATTGACACAAAATTTCTGTCAGACAATAGGGACAAATTCGTTGAAAAGCTTGAGACAAAGACGATGGGAAACTGGAGCGAGATCAGAGAAGCAATGATAGAAACGGTAAAAGAACTAGAACAACCACCAAGAAGAAGGAAACATAGATGGTGGAATAAGACATGTGATGAAGCAATAGAGAATAGAATAACAGCCTGGAAAAAATGGAACGATTGCAAAAAGGAAAGCGACTGGAACACATTCACTGAGATCAGAAAACAAACATCAAAAATTATTCGAGCAGAGAAACGAAATTATGACAAAAAACGATTAGAGGACATAGATAAAAATTTCAGACAGAACAATACTAGGGATTTCTACAAAGTTTTTAAAGAAGAAATAACAGGGTACAAACCGATGAGCCTCCACTTCAGAGACTGGACAGGCAAACTGATCACCAACAACAAAGACAACTGTGAGTTACTTGCTGCATACTTCAAGAACCTTCTAAACTGCGATGAACCAACACAACGACTAACTTTCTGTAAACCTCAAAAAGAAAATCCTCCTTCAGAACCACCATCACTGCATCAAATTGAGAAATACATTAGCCAGTTGAAGAACAACAGAGCACCATGTGAAGACGGGATAGTGGCCGAGATGTGGAAACTGGGAGGGAAGCGGGCTGCTGAAACCATTTATGACGTTATTAAAGATTGCTGGGAAAAAGAAAGAATACCGGATGACTGGAAACAAGCCATAATTCACCCATTACACAAGAAGGGAGACAGGACAGATACGAACAACTACAGAGGCATATCTCTACTTCCAGTCACATATAAAATTATATCCAAAGCTCTGCTGAATAACATAGAAGCACAAGCAGAACACACAATTGGTGAGTACCAAGCAGGTTTCAGAAAAAGTAGATCGTGCCCAGAGCAAATATTTAACTTGAAAACAATTCTCAGGATCAGAACAATGCGGAACCTTAACACAGTCATTACATTCGTTGATTTCAAAAAAGCCTATGATTCCGTAGACAGACAAACAGTATTCCTAACATTGCAAGAAGCAGGTATCGATAGAACCACCAGAAAGTTAGTTGAACAGACACTCACAGACACAACTTCTAAAGTTAAATTTCTTGGAGAAGTTTCTCAACCCTTCAGAATTAACACAGGAGTTCGCCAGGGCGATGGACTCTCACCAATTCTCTTCAATCTGGTCTTAGACAAAGTAGTGAGAGAATGGGAAAAAGAACTAAAAGGGAAAAACATTGAAGGAATTTATCTAGGACAAGGGAGAGGAAGATTCGAAGTGAAATGTCTCGCTTTTGCTGACGATATTGCAATTATTTCTAAAGACAAAACAGATGCAAAAATAATGATAGAAACACTTCACAGAACTGCAGCCAAAACCGGTTTACAAATATCATATGAGAAAACGGAATACATTGAACATAAACACAACAGAGAGAAATATCTACAAACACAACAAGGGAAAATTAGAAGAGTTGAGAAGTTTAAGTATTTGGGAGAATGGATACAATCAAATGGATTGGATAACATCACAAGTAAGGAAAGATCAAGGAAAATGGAATTAGCATACAAACTCACCCAAAACCTATATAACAAAAGATCAGTATCGTTCAAGGCAAAAATTAAACACTACGCAACAGTAATTAAACCGGAAGCACTATATGGATCTGAATGCCTAACTCTGAATAAAAAAGGGGAACAAGAAGAACTAGAAAAGAAAGAAAGGAAAATACTCAGAAAAATTTTAGGACCACAAAAAAGCAAGGATAACAATTGGACGAAGAAAAGAAATGAAGATTTATACAGAAACATAGAAACCATCACAGACTCAATAAGGAAGAGGAGATTAAAGTTTTATGGACACATTTACAGAATGAAAGACAGTAGGCTGACAAAGAAAATTTTTAATTTCATTTCCAAATTGAAGAACACTACAGGATGGCTGGAAGAGACAAAAAGGGATTTGAGAAAACTTAACATCACAGAAGACTTAATACAAGACAGGGGAAATTTCAGGCTACAGATCGATTCTGCAAAATTTCCCATCCAACAACAAAAACAACAACCTACGAGGGTGATGTCCATTGAACAGAGGCAGGCCATCAGCCAACGCATGAAGAAGTTCTGGGAAGATAAGAAGAAAAATATTGTACCATAGTCTTAAGTTCTAAGCGGTCTATAATTGGCCAAATTCTGTAATAATAATAATAATAATAAAACATATTACCTGTAAGCGAAAACTTTGTCCCAGGTACTAGAGCAGTTTAATTCGTGTATGTTTACTTTATTCGTGAACAAAAGTTGCATTAAGGGAATTTTTGTGCCGTCTATGCAGTTACTATTGAGATACGATCTTTCTTCATCATACTGAATTCATTTTATCGAATATAAAACATCTTCAGGGGCCTGCAATGCATATCTACGATATGTTTTGTTTTCATAGACCGAAAAACGCGTGGTTAGTAAAATGCCTAAGACCTTCACTATTGTACTAACATATTGTAGATACCTGTCAGTGTAAGTCACTAAAGGTGTTTAATATTTAGTAAAACGAAACGCGTATGCTATAACAAGATCGCTTATTGAAGTTGCATAATCAGCGTCTTGTATGACGACCGCATACTGTCCTGCGTGCCCCACCACCACAATATGATTATACTAATAACAAATTTTCCACTTGGTGGTATGATAGAAAATATTCATTTGCAAACATTGCATATGGATTTCATTCAATGACTGAACATCAACAGTGAAGTTTCGAGTCCTGAGGACTCATGTATACCGCATCAAAGCTTTCCAACAGCCAAATCACATAAAAAGGCCTGTCAAGTGTGTGTTACAATTTCCAACTCACTTGTAACGCACACTTGACAGGTCTTTTTATGTGATTCGACTGCAAAAACGTTTTTACGCGTTGTACATGAGTCCTCAGGACTCGAAATTGAACTGATGATTATTTTTTTAATTAAATGTATATGCGATATTTTAAATAAATATTTTATATGATTATACTAATCTGAAATTTGCTATTATTATTATAATCCTCTTCATAATTGTAAAATAACTACGGACATCACGGCAACAGAAATCAAGAATATTTTGTAATTATACACTACTAGCAATTAAAACTGCTACACCAAGAAGAAATGCAGATGACAAACTGGTTCTTTGGACAAATATATTATACTAGAACTGACATGTGATTACATTTCACGCAATTTGGGTGCATAGATCCTGAGAAATCAGTTCCCAGAACAACCACCTCTGGCCATAATAACGGCCTTGATAAAACAGAGCTTGGATGGCATGTACAGGTACAGATGCCCATGCAGCTTCAACACGATACCACAGTTCATCAAGAGTAGTGACTGTCGTATTGTGACGAGCCAGTTGCTCGGCCACCATTGACCACACATTTTCAATTGGTGAGAGATCTGGAGAATGTGCTGGCCAGGGCAGCAGTCAAACATTTTCCGTATCCAGAAAGGCCCGTACAGGACCTACAACAAATGTTCAAATGTTTGTATAGCTTATGGGACTTAACTACGGGGTCATCAGTCCCTAAACTTACAAACTACTTATGAACTAGCTAACACTAAGGACGGCACAAATATCCATGCCCGAGGGGGGATTCGAACCCCCGACCGTAGTGGCCGTGCAGACCGTGACTGACGCGCCTCAGTCCCCTCGGCCACCGCGGCCGGCCTAGAATAACATGTTACACATTTTGGTTATACAGTCATTTGGACGAGTTGTTCGATTTGACAATTTTGTTAGATATATAAGTTCTAATTTATTTACGATACTTGAATTATGTCATTCGTAGCATTTGCGTCTGTTTTAATTTTGCCTCTCATTTGAAAACAACAAGACGTTTTTATTTACGAAAACTAATTGATTTATTGTACATACGCCTAAATGATATGTTCAAAAATAGTTCTATGTGGCTTACATTTTAGCTGTGGTGTTGCTGCTTACTTGTTTGAGGCGTCCTCTTATGTTTTAGGATCTTTATTGCGGTTTCTGTTGTGAACTGGCACTGTTTATATCGCCATTTGTCTTGATGTGGTGGCTCTATCTGTTCATTTGTGTTGTGTGGTGTGTCTGTGGTGTGGCGCATGATTTTTGAATGGTTTTGATACTGGCGATGATTTGTGTGTGTGTTTGTGTGTGTGTGTGTGTGTGTGTGTGTGTGTGGAACAGAGAAAGAGAAAATATTGTGTGTGTGGGTTGGGGGTGGGGTGGGGGTCAGTAATTTGGTAGTGGGATTCATTTATACACTTCTTTTATGGTCTAAAAGAGGGTTTTGTTGCATAGTGTTGTATATTCGTTAAGCACTTTCTTACCTTGGGCTATTGCTTTCTGGATACAATAGTTTTTCCTCTATCGTTAGGGTTTGATGTAAGCTGATGCTGGTTTTGAGTATTTGTAGGTAAGTTTCTGTGTTTGTTAGAGTATTATTTTGTTTTATTAGATGTTCAGCAAATGTTGAGTGGCAGCTGCTACTTTTAAGTGCTCTGAGGTGTTCAGTGTATCTTGCTTTGAAATTTCTGCATATATGACCAACATACACAGATTGGCAGTTATTGCAAGTAAGCTGATATATTCCTGATTGGCTGTACTTGTCAGTATTGATGGAATGTTTCCCTAGTCTATTCTGTATTGTGATGTTGGTTTTGTATCCTATGTTAAGCCCTTGTTTCTTAAGTATGTTGCCCACTCTGTGTGTGATTTTGTTTTGTAAGTCATAATGTGCCATTTGTTGCTTACTGTGTGTTGGTTTGTTGTGTGCAGTGTTTCGTCTCTGTGTGTGGGATTTTCTTGGCTGTGTGTTACCTGTTTTTGTAATCTATTGTGTATTCAGTCCGCTGTTTTTGTGTCATACCCATTTTCTTCTGCAGTTTGTTTTATTATGTCCAGTTCTTCTGTGTAGTCTCGTTTGGTCATCGGTGTTCTGATTAAGCGGTGTAGTAGAAATCTGCAACTTGCTTCCTTCTGGGTTATTCAATGACTGGATTGGTTGTGAATCACAGTACTGGTCATTGTGGGCTTCCTGCAGATTGTGAATTCATGTTTGTTCTTTCTGTTATGTATGATGAGATCTAATAAGTTTGGTTTTCCGTCTGTTTGTGTTTCAATAGTGAACTATATTTGTGGGTGTATGATTCTTATGTCATTGTGAAGATCTTTTATACGGGAGTGTGGTTTATCTGTCAGGTATATTACATCATCCACATATCTGTACCAGTATTTTATCCTGTTCTGTTTTGGTTTGACAAAAAAATTAGATTTCCTCACTTTGTTCTTTTATCGTTGAGCAGAGGAAGTTAATAATTCAGTATCGAATAGGATCTAAAGAGTGGCGCATCCGACTTTACTCACATTTTCATTTGATACTGCGAATATATTCTCGTACAAACGAATCAAAAGATGCTATCATTTCAACTACATTAAGTAATGACTTTTTTTGAACCCCAAATAGCTAGAAATGGACCTTCTAGAAACTTGATGATATCATTAATTCTTTCTGATACATCACACCACTACTGTTTTATCAACTAAAATAGTATTACTTGAATCTCATTTACAGTAGTCTTTGTTTTAGCGATTATTAAATGGCATCTATAACGTCACATTTTCATTAAGGGAATCGATCGTCTCGTGTCTTTTCAGATACGTGTTACCAATCTGAAAGAAATCAGGCATTCTACTAAAACTTTTAGCAAAACTTTTACAATACAAAACATTAACAGAATGCTTTGAAAAAGAGTAAAGAAGGCAGGCGCTATTAAATTTTACGCTGTTAGATTTGACTAATACTACATCTACACAGATACTCTGCAAATCACATTTAAGTGCCTGGCAGAGGGTTCATTAACCACTTTCATAACTTTTCTCTACCGTTACATTCTCTAATAGTGCGCGGGAAGAAAGAACACCTAAATCGTTCCGTTTTCGAACTGATTTATTTTATTGGGATGGTCATGTCTCCCTAAGTAGGTGGGTGCTAGCAAAATATTTTCACATTCAGAAGTAAAAGTCGGTGATTGAAACTTTGCAAACAGATCACGCCGCAATGAATAACGTCTTTCTTTTAATGATTTCCAACCTACTTCGTGCAACATTTCCGTGACGCTTTCCCCCCGTAACGTGATAAAACAAAACGAGCTGCCCTTCTCTGAACCTTCTCAATGTCTTCCGTCAGTCCCACCTGGTGAGGGTCCCTCCAGGAGAGGACGCACGAGTGTGATGTAGGCAGTCTCTTTGGTGGAGCTGCTGCATCTTCAAAGCGTGTTGCCAATGAAACGTAACCTTTGGTTCGCCTTTCCCACAATATTTTCTATGTGTTCTCTCCAGTCAAAGTTGTTCGTAATTGTAACTCCTAGGTATACCAGTGAATACCAATTGTCTAAATATATGCTATAATCTTTGTTGAGGTACGGTAACAAACTGACAACGACAACACCTGATTTGCGCCAGTCAGCATTTCTACTTCATTAGCGGCACCAGTGTAGACAATATAATCCAGAATATAGATGGTCTGTACGCCACAATGCACGAAAATTTTAATCCCTAAACGGCTACGTTTGTTTGAAATACACTGTTTGAACCGTAGCCTTCCTCTGAAAAGTAGCAAATTTTGTCACTAAGTACTCAAATGGGATTACAGCTTCTCGGAATCTCTTTTTGGCGTGTTCCACAGTCATGTGTATTTTCACAAGAATATCTTGCGATGAGGACGAATTGTCACTCAAGCGTAATAAACGCAGTATCGAGTGGCTGAGCGCATTGAGGCGCTACGCTTCGATGCGCGAGGCCGTTCCCCGACGGCGGTTCGAATCGTCCCTGTGGCATGGATGTTTGTACTGTCTTTAGTATAAGTTAGTTTATTCATAATTTGTAAGTTTAGGGACTGATGATCCCGCAATTAAGTCCCATAAGCTTAACAAACATTTTAACAGACGCAGTATCACCTTTTACTTCTCTCTGGTCATTATGTCAGAAAATACTGGTGTTTGCAGCAAGGAATCTTTTGACCAATATTCATTCACTGCTAACTGTTTGGACCTTGGCGTAAGGAGGAACAAGCCAAAAAGCAATAAAATTCTTTAGGGTCTATAGGTTTCCATCTTGTTAATCTGCTGGGCTCTGTAGTCATTTTTTCGGTAACAAATGTATACTTGTTCATATCTACAAATAGCTGAAGTACCAAAAAAAGATCTACATGGGTTGCTGATTCATCTAAATCTACCTTTAAACCACTAAAAGTGTTCGTGAAATTGTGGCGATTCGTCGCAGATCGATTATCTGACGAGTCATACAATCTTTTTTGTGTCGAAATTTTACTTAACACATCACCTTCTTTTTCCTCTTAAGAAGAATTTGGCATGTCGTTGTTGAACTAGTAACCATATTTGGCGCCCATTAATGTTTGGCACACGATTTACTACTGTCGTAACACATGTCCATTGTGCTGAAATTAATAATAGCAGCATTTTATTTAAAACGTGTTTTTGTGGGAGGTTTTTGAATGTCCAAATGTTTCTTAAGCTTATGGGACTTAACTGCGGGGTCATCAGTCCCCAAACTTACAAACTACTTATGAACTAACTTTTACTAAAGACAGCACAAACATCCATGCCCGAGGGGGTATTCGAACCCCCGACGGGGAACGGCCTCGCGCATCGGAGCATAGCGCCTCAATGCGCTCTGCTATTCCGCCGCGGCTTTAGGTTTTTGATGCGCGTTACTTGTACACGTACAAGAGCTACGAACTGGTCCGAAGTCAGTACGAAGTATAAAGTCAACACCATTTTTATGGAATAATCATTATTATTTGTCGAGATGTCTCGCTTTGACGTCCAGCTAAATTTACCACGTGCTCAGATTCGTAGGATGTGCAGACAAAGGCGCACTTAAAAGTTTATAGCAATTTATTAGCTGATGTTCACTTCATTGTTTATGCGTTAACTGCACTAAACCTGTAAGTACAGTAACATAATCGCAAAGACGGCTTTTATTTATTTATAAGGGGAAAAAGTTCTAAGACCTTCTAATAAAAAAGTTTCTAAAAGTGAAACCTAATATAGCAGCTAAAACAATTTCGATGATAGCATAAAAATAAAATATTAGTAAGTATCAAACGATTTCAAACACAAAATGTGCTAAAAATTAACACATACATATACCAATAACAAAAGCAAATGTTTGTAGAGCTTATGGGACTTAACTACGGGGTCACCAGTCCCTAAACTTACAAACTACTTAGGAACTAGCTAATACTAAGGACTGCACAAATATCCCTGCCCGAGGGGGGATTTGAACCCCCAACCGTAGTGACTGTGCAGACTGTGACTGGCGCGCCGCAGTCCCCTCGGCCACCGCGGCCGGCTCTTCACATTATATACTCTCATTAGTCATATCCAAGTTTTACGTCATTACGTTGTAATTATTTGCGTGGTGTTGGCGTAAGTATTCTTTTTTTAATGTTGGGTAACATTTTTTGTACATCAGCCACAAATTTTCTTAAAACCCTGTCTCTATTGGCTTATCTCAGAGGATATGATGTAACAAAATTTCGGAAGTGTGGAAAGTCGATTATATTATTAATGTTGAATCCTTTCATCATGGCACGTATTGCACTCTGTGCTGGAGCCAAATTATGGCCTTAAAGGAGGAAACATCACAAATAATTAATACGTCTCAGAAAGGTGGTGGCGAGTCACTACAAGGGCGAAGTACAGCGTCTTCGTTCATTTTGATAAATATTATTAACAGTCAGTACGCACAACGCCGCATACAGATCAACAATATATTCACAACAGTTATTTAATGAACACTTCGAAGCTACAGAAAGTCAGCCGTCATATACGCATCTCAGAATGCCCAAGGTAAGTGTGTTGACATATTTGTCCCAGGATTAGGTGACAACTCCAGGTTAATGTTGATAACATAAATTCTGTTATTCTGAATGCTCATTCTAGAGATACTTGTAGCGTAACCATTTTCTCACACAAGCTTAGACGAATGTGTTGTCATTATGACGTAACGCTGACTTAAACACCAATGTCGACCATCGGCTACAGTCATCGGCGGACGGTATCAGCGTTAAAACAGCAAACTAACAAAGTGCTTATGGGAACCTAGACTGTAGTAACTATTTCTACCCGATTCAATGGCAGCAATTTAAGCTGTAATCGTTCTTGATTCGTGCTTAACGACATCCTTTAAAATCATCACATAGTCGTAAAAAATAGTGAAACAGGCTACTTTTGAATATAGGCACAGATTCTAGGATATAGGTTACGAATGTTATTGCTGCCTGTTTCTCTCGGGCATTTAATGCTGTACTCCTACGTTCCTCACAACAAACGTGTATTCCTGCCTAACCACATCATTTAAAATAATGACAAATTCGAAATAATTAAAAAACTACTTTTGACAGGCTAGACTGTAAATGCCATTGGTGCTGGTTCCATTTAGGGCAATTTAAGCTATATCTTACCAATGGAAAAGTCTGTAATCACTTCTTACATACAGAATTGTTCATCTCTGTCAGTGTACTCGGTTCATGGACTTCATCCATCTGAGAAACGAAATACAATGGTTTGCTTCTAGATCAGTAATTTGCTATTAACTCTTGCATATAGTGTAAAGTAACCACACACTCGGAAATCGTCGCAGGTTCGAAAATAAATAGACAAATATTTACTTTATTCTTCATTCTCTAGTCAGGTGTCACATATCATTTCTGACAACTCCTTCGTAGAGAAGTGTAGGATAGGATAAAATGAAAGTTTTAAAAGAAAAAAATTATCCTAGCAGCTGTGAAACCTAGAACCTCTCACATGCGACTCCAGCTATATACAGCGGAAATCGTTACCATCACTTACAGTATAATAAAGTTAGCAGATACTGTTCCGCCAAGCGTTATGAACTTTCGAAAACGAAATAGATATTTAGAATAGATATGTTAGAATTTTTCTTTTCATTACATGCTAGAATTTTATATATATTTTTGACGAATTACAGCGTTCAAATGAATGAAATAAATCGCAATTTGCGATGTTATGGCTTCACTGTATTAGGTTTAGATGGAATACCAAACTGTGGCGAATAAAAGTTTGGGCCCGGCCGAGATTCGAACCCGGGATCTCCTGCTTACTAGGCTGACGCGTTGACCACTCCGCCACCGAGGACACAGCGACCAGCTCGACTGCGACTCCCTCGATAGCCAATATGGGCTGTCTGCGATTGCCCTGATCCCTCCTGGACTTCGTTTTCGACGCTTGCTTCGGCAGCTCGATTTTACCCTCCCTTCCACATTCCAACTAGGTGCGAGCCCAGTGCCACCTTGGCTTCAGGCTCAAGTTCGCGTTCACCTCGAACTCACCTCACTCCCGACGGAGAGCACTTTGGATGCTAAAGCTGCTCGCGGTTTCTTGAACTTTGTGCACGGCTCGAAAATTCAGTTTTTATATATACGGATGGCTCAAAGACCAATGACGGTGTCGGATGTGCGTTTGTCGTCGAGGATGACTGTTACCAGTACAGGCTTAATGCCCATTGCTCGAATTTCACAGCGGAGCTTTTTGCCTCTATCAGGCTGTACTCTTCATCCGTCGACACCGTTCTCCTTCTTGTGTTATCTGCTCTGACTCCCTCAGTGCCATCCAGAGTCTGAGCGATCCCTTTTCGGCCCATCCTGTTGTGCACCGAATCAACCGCTCCCTTCAGTTATTAGCTTCTGACGGCCCTCGCGTTCACCTCCTGTGGGTACCTGGCCACGTAAGCGTGCATGGTAACGAGGCTGCTGATGCCGCTGCCAAGGCTGCAACTCTCTTACGTCGGACAGCTACGTACTGTGTCCAATCGCATGATATTCGAGTGCCTCTTTCGCAGCGCCTTATATCGTCGTGGCATAATGTGTGTTCTTCACTTACTAATAATAAGCTCCGGACCATTAAACCGCTCCCGGTGGCTTGGATGACCTCATCACGCCGCTCGCGACGAGAAGAGATCATCTTGGCCCGGTTGCGGATCGGACATTGCCGGTTCATCCGCCGCCACTTGCTCACTGGTGACCCCGCACCGTTATGTTCCTGTGGCCACCCGCTGTCGGTGCGCCATGTTTTATTGTCGTGTTCAAATTTTACTCCCGTTCGGCTTGCACTGCATCTGCCGGACACATTGGAAGAAATTTTAGCTGATGACGTGCGGGCTGTTGCTCGAATATTGGATTTTATCAATTTGTCAAGGGACGTTTAGATCTTCGCTTTGTTTTTTATTCTATGTTTTTAGCTGTTTTTATATAGTCTTAATATCCTTGGGTATATCCCAGTTTTGGTTCGGGCGCTAATGACCTTAGTAGTTGTGCGCCCTAAAACCACAAAAAAATAAAAATAAAAAAAATAAAATAATAATAATAATAATAATAATAATAATAATAATAATAAAAAACAGCTCGACTGCAGAGGACTCTTCCCTGCACGGTATTCCATCTAAACCTAATACAGTGAAGCAATAACATCGCAAACTGCCATTCATTTCACCTTAGAATTTGTTTGATCGCTGAGTGACATAATTGATTTCTTAAACTATAAGGTACTGAGTAGTATAATTTGGGAATACTCTTGGTCACCGAAGCTTCGCATCGTAGCTGTAGAGAGTGATTAGCTTCGAGAAAAGGATGTGTGCAGTACTTGGTGGGGCACTGCCGCAATAACGAAGTTCATATTAGACACCTATATTCTTTCCAACATCGAGTTAGACCTTTTTTTCTACATACGTTTAGACAGTCCTGTATACAAAGCACTTCTCAGAAGCATTGATGTAACATTTTCTGACAAGTCTGGACGGTAAATGCGTCTAGGTGGAGTATATTCAGCGATTTCAAACTATCGACCTTTGATACAAATGAAGTCGACATTCACTAGTGTAATCCGCCCAACGTTTCACTCCCGAAAGACGTTTGTTGAGTTGATGGCGGCCGCGGTAGAATGGCCGTGCGTTCAAAGGCACGTTGTTGAGGAGCGCACGGCGTCTCCCGTCGGAGGTTGAAGTCCTCCCTCGGGCATGGGAGGGTGCCCTGTCCTTTAAGTAGTTTGTAAGCCTAGGGACTGAAAATCACAGCAGTCTGGTCCCATAGATTTACAAACATTTGAACATTTAGAGCTGAGCGTCCGTGAACAGTAATGACTCCGTCAGTATACTTACAGTTTAAGGTGGTATTTGAACCACCTCGTATCGCAGAAAGGTAACGGCTGGGTAAAAATGAAAAGTGAAATGAAGTAAAATATCTATCACACTCGGAATCGAACACGTGATCTCTTCGATGGGAGTCCAGCATTTCACCAGCAAATTGTTACCACCACATTGATTACGTCTACAAGATAGGAGATACGCTTTCGTCAAGCAAAACTGCTTTCGAAAACGTGATTTATATTTAGGGATGTTTGAATTTTTCCTTCCATTACAGGCTAAACACTACATAAATACGAAATTTGAAGTTTTGATATCTGCTAGAAGTACCTTAGAATTTTGATGATCGGTGAGTGACTGATGACAGAAGTATCGATTTTCGACTGCCAGTATTTTGTAAACTATATGTTGTAGAACAGTATAATTAGGGAATATAGCTAGTTATAGTAGGTACTCTTGGTCACCGAAAACGCAGGCTTCCAGCTTTACCGTAAACGAAGGTACACGAGGGTCAAAAGTGCAGTGGATGGCTTCGAGAAAAGTATCATACGGCTGTGGGCGCTCGACTTGGCGGGGGCACTGCTGTGCCCACAGATATATAAAAAGGAAGCAGTCTAGTCAATATATTCATCTAATAACGTCATTTATAAATTATATGAATACTGCAAGGGACCATGAAAAAAACATTGGTACAATTGTGAGGGCGGGGGGTGGGGGTGGGGGGGGGGGGGTCAAAAAGATTACCCGGCCCGAATTGTCGACTGGATAGGGGATTTCCTGTCAGAGAGGACGCAGTTTGTAGTAATCGATGGTAAAGCATCGACTAAAACAGAGTTGATATCGGACGTTCCTCAGGGTAGTGTTATTGGTCTTCTGCTGTTCCTTATTTACATAAACGATTTGGGAGAAAATCTAAGTAGCTCTCTTAGGTTGTTTGCAGATGACGCCGTCATTTACCGTCTAGTAAAATCATCTAAAGATCAAAACGAAGTGCTGAACGATCTGAATAAGATATCAGTATGGTGTAAAACTTGGCAATTGACTAAATAATGAGAAATGTGAAGTCGTCCACATGAGTACGAAAAGAAATCCGTTAAACTTTGTTTACAAGATAAAACAATCAAAAGTGAAGGTCGTAAACTCCACAAAATACCTGGAAATTACTATTATTTCAGACTTAAACTGGAAGGAACACGTAGATAATGTCGTGGGAAAGGCGAACCAGAGACTGCGTTTTATAGGTAGAACCCTTAAAATGTGCAACAGAACTACTAAAGAATCTGCACACACTACGCTTGTCTGTCTTTTTTTGAAGTATTGCTGCCCAGTGTGGGATCCTTATCAGGTAGGTTTGACGGAGGACATCGAAAGAGTCCAAAGAAAGGCAGCCCGTTTTGTATTGTCACGATACAAGGGTGACAGCGTTACTGAAATGATCCAGGGTCTGGGATGGGAATCATTACAACAACGGCGCTTATCGCTGCGGCATGGGCTACTTACGAAACTCCAATCGTCAACATTCTCCTCCAAATGCGAAAATATATTGTTGACTCTCACTTACATTGGTAGAAATGATCATCAGAATAAAATACGAGAAATCAGAGCTCTAACGGAGAGATTCAGGTGTTCTTTCTTCCCGCGCGCTATTCGAGAATGGAATGGGAGATAAATAGTATAAAGGTGGTTAGATGAACCCTCTGCCAGGCACTTAAATGTGACTTGCAGAGTATCCCATGTAGATGTAGATGTAAAGTCCAAGAACAGAGCATTGCGCATGCACAAGCTCATAAGCGCGAGTGTTGCCAAACCCAGCTTGATGTTTACATCGTCAAATAGAAGCAATACAATAGTTAATATAAAGTACAAGTCGATATTCATTGCACTTTAACTCACGTATCATTTATTTTGAAAAACATTATTTGAGCACTTAGAAACGGTGGAGGTATAAGAATTCCACGACGAACAGCTTTTCACATATTTTTCACTGGGTGAGTGCATGGGATACGGTTTATGAACCTAACGGTCGCGCCTTCAAATTCTGGCGTAAGTCTTTTTATTTTTCCGACCTTTTGCAACTAATATTTTAAATATTAATTAGCTAAAATTGTGCAATTGAAGGCTTTTATAGGTTTTTAGAAGATTCTATTTTATAATAATCTAATCTTTAATCAGACAGACACGTTTTCATAGTATTAATACTGAAAATGGATGTATTTTGGGAGCTCAGATGACATATATCCTCAAAGGATGTTTGATTTTCGATTACGGGAGGTCAAATAAATATTACCTTCCAAGGAAGATTATTTTTAGATATCAAATTGAAAACCTGTAATTAGTTATTTACTAAAAAGAATATTGAAAAAAGTAAAACCAATACAATTTAACAACAAAAAGTAACATCATGTGTTTATACTGCAATTTTGTAACAAAACGTAACTAAAGGACGAAACATTTGCACCGCGGTAATAAAATAAGAAAGTAAAGGCTTTGGTGGCATCCGATCCGACGCATACCAAATAACAGCAAGGCCGACAATCTATCAATGAGTTATCAGTCCTTTCTCGTTAGCGTAACGGTTAAATAGTCCTACCTAAGTTGAAGAATGAATAGTGGAAACAACAGATAGTGGAAGGTACATTCATGTAAACTGCGCGGAAGGACTTAGAAAATGATGCCTGTCTGCTGATACATTTATCTTACCTTAACACTATAGATTCACCATGTGGCAGTCGATGTAATTACAAATACATGCACCCATTTTCAACCATTTTACTATGGCTATCATTTGACTCGTTATTTATAGAGTAGGCTATGCAAAATGGAATATGTTTAAGAATGTGGTATTAGGAAAGGCTGTAATTGAACAATTCGAAGCGAATTAATGTTAAAAAAATATTGAACTGTATAAACTCGTTACTTTTCCTTTAGAGTTTCCTTCCCGTTCTATTCTCTCACTACTATTTTCCAAGTTTTTAAATTTTTTTTAATGGGTTGAATTGTCCTTGCGCGTTGTCAGTGCGTTGTAATTACTTGCGTGGTGTTGGCACAAGTATTCTGGCGTAATCTATTTAGCTGACATATATTTAGGATATGTGTCATCTGAGCTCCCAAAATACATCCAATTTCAGTATTATTACTATGAAAACGTGTCTGATTAAAGATTAGATTATTATAAAAAAGAATCTTCTAAAAACCTATAAAAGTCTACAATTGCACAATTTTATTACAAAGGATACCCACTGCACCAACGCAATCCGAGCAAGAATCGCCATGGCCAAAGCCGCTTTCAACAAGAAGAGGACTCTGCTGACCAGCAAGCTGAGCTTGGCATTAAGGAAGAAACTGGTAAAGTGCTACATTTGGTGCATTGCACTGTATAGAGCAGAGACGTGGAGCATGAGAAAGAAGGAAAAAAAATACTTGGAGAGCTTTGAAATGTGGTGCTGGAGGAGAATGGAGAAGATCAAATGGGAGAATGGAGAAGATCAAATGGACAGATCGCATGAAAAATGATGATGTACTGAGAAGAGTAGGAGGGAAGAGAAGTATTCTACATACAATTCTACAGAGAAAGGCCAACTGGATTGGACACCTACTTAGACACGAGGGGCTCCAACGCGATGTCATCTCAGGAAAAATAAGAGAAAACACAGGACGAGGAAGAAGGAGGATTCAGCATCTGGACGACATGAAAGATGGAAGGAGACTGAAAGAAGAAGCTGAAGACAGGGAACAATGGAATCAGTAATTCTCTGTACAAAGACAAGGACCTTCCACTAGGCAGAATACTACGTAATAATAATATATAATCGATCGTGTTTCCTAGTTTGAGCGTTGCTGGCTCTTCTACCTAGTACGCCCCTTGTATCCTTGCGGGACTGGTATATCCTGATCCGAGGTGCCGCAGAGACGGTCCGAACCGCGGCGCATTGAGGCGCTGTGCTCCGATGCGGGAGGCCGTTCCCCGTCGGGGGCTCGAATCCCCCCTCGGGCATAGATGTTTGTGTCGTCTTTAGCACAAGGAAGCTCATAAGTAATTTGTAAGTTTAGGGACTGAAGACCCCGCAGATAAGTCCCATAAGCTTAACAAACATTTGAACAGAGACGGTCGGTGGGGATGGCGTCTTTCGTGAGACACTGTATTTGAGTGTTCATAGTTCTTGATAGTTGAACAACAGCTTTTATTTTTGACTACAGTGTTCGTCTTGGCGTTGTTTGAATCGTTTGTCCTAAATGAACGAAATGAACATTTTCAGTGCTCGTCGCCAGTTTTGATAAAAATTGCCGTAAGGTTCTGGTGTTAGTACAGGTAGTGTCCTTTTCCTTTCTCTGTCCTCCTCGTGAATGTAATTTGGCAGTAATGTAATTTCCTTGACGTTGTCCCACATCGTATCCTTTGTGTAGTCTGTGTCCAGCTATTTAACCTGTTTGTTCTGGCGTGCCGCGAGCCTTGGCTGGTCCACCAGTTGCGTTACGAGAGTGCCACTCACTCCATTGGTTGTGTCCTTGATTAAGTTGTGCACACAAATTTTAATGCAATTGTGTGCCATTCCGGGTTATTATGCTTCATTGTTGCTGTTAAAGTTGGACTTTAAAACCAAAAGTTTTAGAGCTTTCTTAAACTGATGCACTTGTTTAGCTAAATTTCATAATTCATTGTAACTTTATATCCTGTTAACTGTTATTTAGCTTATAAGGACATTTTGGCTGAATGTGATTTTATATTTTGTGAAGCCCCTAGTTTCTACTAAAATTAGATTCTATTTCCACTTGATTGTGAAACAAGTCACTGCCGTTAATCTTTAAAAAGTCAGAGAATTGTTACCATAATGTTTTAAGAGAAGTTTATCTTATTCCTGATCTGTATGGTGTTTTAATTTTTATGATATTGTAACTTGTTGGGTTTCATTGTTTTTCAATCTGATCTACTTATCAGGGGCTGTATATCTCATTTTCATGTTTGCCCTTTAAGCCTATTGTGTTGTTAAAGTTTTTTAAAGAACTTTGTTAAATACATTTTGGAAATAAGCAACGACTGTCTGTAGTTAGCCTGACAGAACTTCCACATCCAATACAACTGTTTCAAATATTACCTGCACAGATCTAAAAACAAAAGTTTTCCACAGTTGTACTTGAACTCACGCCCCTTGTGTTCGAAAACCGTTAGCCTATCCACTCAGCCAAGAAAACATATGTAAACGGTTCGTTGTAGTAAATCCACCCACATGGAGTTGTTATACCTCAACCGCTTCTATGTTCTCTAATAACGTTTTCCAAAATAAATGATACATGAGTGATGCTGCTATGAATCTCGACATATAGTGTATCCTAACTATTATACTGCTTCTATTTGACGATGAAAACACCAAGTTGAAGCCGGCCGCGATGGCCGAGGAAACTGAGGCGCTCCAGTCACGGTCTGTACGGCCACTACGGTCGGGGGTTCGAATCCCCCCTCGGGCATGGATATTTGTGCCGTCTTTAGTCTTAGCTAGTTGATAAGTAGTTTGTAAGCTTAGGGACTGATGACCCCGTAGTTAAGTCCCGTAAGTTCTACAAACATTTGAACATTTGAACCAAGTTGAAGGTCCGAAAACCGCAAGAGTTGTCAATACTCGCACTTCGGAACTAGAGCATTCGCAATGCTTCGTTCTTGGACTTTTAAATTATTCGAGCCAGATAATCTTCTTGTCTCCCGTAGTACAAGCCAATAGAGTTACGTCCTGAGGCAATGGTCCGTGTAGCGTGACACTTTGTACTCATTCGTGGAAGCCTGTCTGCTGGATCGTAGCACTGCAATACACTTTATGAAGTATTTGCAGTCTCTGTGAAAACGAGGCACATTCCTTGCTCCGGTCGTGTACGCCGCACATTTAACTTTCCTGCTAATGCAAGGTAGAATTAGGGCAGCAACGACATTGTGATTACCGACGAATCCCGAATTCAGCTAACGCCTTGCGGCGGGAACACGTTTCATCCGCATAAACTGTACAACGCCCACCACACCATTTTTCGTGATACATGTGGTTCTCTACTAAAAAGATGGCGTTAGCTTACTCTCGGGTAAAACACGGCGGTAGTGAAATAGCACCACTTCCAGGCTCAAATGTTTGTATAGCTTATGGGACTTAACTAACTACTTATGAACTTGCTAACACTAAGGACGACACAAATATCCATGCCCGAGGGGGGATTCGAATCCCCGACCGTAGTGGCCGTGCAGACCGTGAGTGGCGCGCCGCAGTCCCCTCGGCCAGCGTGGCCAGCACTTCCAGGCTCGCCCGAGTACGGACAAGGTTATGCCGCCACCCTCCTCACCCCCCCTAAAAAAAATCCTCTTCTCCAGGAATAAGTTTATATCAAGAACTTTTAGTTGTTTCAAGGGAGTAAATAAGGCACGGAATCTCTTTCATAATCACACTATTACTCTCATTAGTATGTTTGAGAGTTGTAGAATTTTCTACAATCCAAAAATGTAGAAAAAGGTATTCCTATTATGTTTCATTTACTACATATTACCTGTAAGCGAAAACTTTGTCCCAGGTACTAGAGCAGTTTAATTCGTGTATGTTTACTTTATTCGTGAACAAAAGTTGCATTAAGGGAATTTTTGTGCCGTCTATGCAATTACTATTGAGATACGATCTTTCTTCATCATACTGAATTCATTTTATCGAATATAAAACATCTTCAGGGGCCTGCAATGCATATCTACGATATGTTTTGTTTTCATAGACCGAAAAACGCGTGGTTAGTAAAATGCCTAAGACCTTCACTATTGTACTAACATATTGTAGATACCTGTCAGTGTAAGTCACTAAAGGTGTTTAATATTCAGTAAAACGAAACGCGTATGCTAAAACAAGATCGCTTATTGAAGTTGCATAATCAGCGTCTTGTATGACGACCGCATACTGTCCTGCGTGCCCCACCACCGCAATATGATTATACTAATAACAAATTTCCCACTTGGTGGTATGATAGAAAATATTCATTTGCAAATATTGCATATGGATTTCATTCAATGACTGAACATCAACAGTGAAGTTTCGAGTCCTGAGGACTCATGTATACCGCATCAAAACTTTCCAACAGCCAAATCACATAAAAAGGCCTGTCAAGTGTGTGTTACAATTTCCAGCTCACTTGTAACGCACACTTGACAGGTCTTTTTATGTGATTCGACTGCAAAAACGTTTTTACGCGTTGTACATGAGTCCTCAGGACTCGAAATTGAACTGATGATTATTTTTTTAATTAAATGTATATGCGATATTTTAAATAAATATTTTATATGATTATACTAATCTGAAATTTGCTATTATTATTATAATCCTCTTCATAATTGTAAAATAACTACGGACATCACGGCAACAGAAATGAAGAATATTTTGTAATTATACACTACTAGCAATTAAAACTGCTACACCAAGAAGAAATGCAGATGACAAACTGGTTCTTTGGACAAATATATTATACTAGAACTGACATGTGATTACATTTCACGCAATTTGGGTGCATAGATCCTGAGAAATCAGTTCCCAGAACAACCACCTCTGGCCATAATAACGGCCTTGATAAAACAGAGCTTGGATGGCATGTACAGGTACAGATGCCCATGCAGCTTCAACACGATACCACAGTTCATCAAGAGTAGTGACTGTCGTATTGTGACGAGCCAGTTGCTCGGCCACCATTGACCACACATTTTCAATTGGTGAGAGATCTGGAGAATGTGCTGGCCAGGGCAGCAGTCAAACATTTTCCGTATCCAGAAAGGCCCGTACAGGACCTACAACAAATGTTCAAATGTTTGTATAGCTTATGGGATTTAACTACGGGGTCATCAGTCCCTAAACTTATAAACTACTTATGAACTAGCTAACACTAAGGACGGCACAAATATCCATGCCCGAGGGGGGATTCGAACCCCCGACCGTAGTGGCCGTGCAGACCGTGACTGACGCGCCTCAGTCCCCTCGGCCACCGCGGCCGGCCTAGAATAACATGTTACACATTTTGGTTATACAGTCATTTGGACGAGTTGTTCGATTTGACAATTTTGTTCGATATATAAGTTCTAATTTATTTACGATACTTGAATTATGTCATTCGTAGCATTTGCGTCTGTTTTAATTTTGCCTCTCATTTGAAAACAACAAGACGTTTTTATTTACGAAAACTAATTGATTTATTGTACATACGCCTAAAAGATATGTTCAAAAATAGTCCTATGTGGCTTACATTTTAGCTGTGGTGTTGCTGCTTACTTGTTTGAGGCGTCCTCTTATGTTTTAGGATCTTTATTGCGGTTTCTGTTGTGAACTGGCACTGTTTATATCGCCATTTGTCTTGTTGTGGTGGCTCTATCTGTTCATTTGTGTTGTGTGGTGTGTCTGTGGTGTGGCGCATGATTTTTGAATGGTTTTGATACTGGCGATGATTTGTGTGTGTGTGTGTGTGTGTGTGTGTGTGGAACAGAGAAAGAGAAAATATTGTGTGTGTGAGTTGGGGGTGGGGTGGGGGTCAGTAATTTGGTAGTGGGATTCATTTATACACTTCTTTTATGGTCTAAAAGAGGGTTTTGTTGCATAGTGTTGTATATTCGTTAAGCACTTTCTTACCTTGGGCTATTGCTTTCTGGATACAATAGTTTTCCTCCATCGTTAGGGTTTGGTGTAAGCTGATGCTGGTTTTGAGTATTTGTAGGTAAGTTTCTGTGTTTGTTAGAGTATTATTTTGTTTTATTAGATGTTCAGCAAATGTTGAGTGGCAGCTGCTACTTTTAAGTGCTCTGAGGTGTTCAGTGTATCTTGCTTTGAAATTTCTGCATATATGACCAACATACACAGATTGGCAGTTATTGCATGTAACCTGATATATTCCTGATTGGCTGTACTTGTCAGTATTGATGGAATGTTTCCCTAGTCTATTCTGTATTGTGATGTTGGTTTTGTATCCTATGTTAAGCCCTTGTTTCTTAAGTATGTTGCCCACTCTGTGTGTGATTTTGTTGTTGTAAGTCATAATGTGCCATTTGTTGCTTACTGTGTGTTGGTTTGTTGTGTGCAGTGTTTCGTCTCTGTGTGTGGGATTTTCATGACTGTGTGTTACCTGTTTTTGTAATCTATTGTGTATTCAGTCCGCTGTTTTTGTGTCATACCCATTTTCTTCTGCAGTTTGTTTTATTATGTCCAGTTCTTCTGTGTAGTCTCGTTTGGTCATCGGTGTTCTGATTAAGCGGTGTAGTAGAAATCTGAAACTTGCTTCCTTCTGGGTTATTCAATGACTGGATTGGTTGTGAATCACAGTACTGGTCATTGTGGGCTTCCTGCAGATTGTGAATTCATGTTTGTTCTTTCTGTTATGTATGATGAGATCTAATAAGTTTGGTTTTCCGTCTGTTTGTGTTTCAATAGTGAACTATATTTGTGGGTGTATGATTCTTATGTCATTGTGAAGATCTTTTATACGGGAGTGTGGTTTATCTGTCAGGTATATTACATCATCCACATATCTGTACCAGTATTTTATCCTGTTCTGTTTTGGTTTGACAAAATAATTAGATTTCCTCACTTTGTTCTTTTATCGTTGAGCAGAGGAAGTTAATAATTCAGTATCGAATAGGATCTAAAGAGTGGCGCATCCGACTGTACTCACATTTTCATTTGATACTGCGAATATATTCTCGTACAAACGAATCAAAAGATGCTATCATTTCAACTACATTAAGCAATGACTTTTTTTGAACCCCAAATAGCTAGAAATGGACCTTCTAGAAACTTGATGATATCATTAATTCTTTCTGATACATCACACCACTACTGTTTTATCAACTAAAATAGTATTACTTGAATCTCATTTACAGTAGTCTTTGTTTTAGCGATTATTAAATGGCATCTATAACGTCACATTTTCATTAAGGGAATCGATCGTCTCGTGTCTTTTCAGATACGTGTTACCAATCTGAAAGAAATCAGGCATTCTACTAAAACTTTTAGCAAAACTTTTACAATACAAAACATTAACAGAATGCTTTGAAAAAGAGTAAAGAAGGCAGGCGCTATTAAATTTTACGCTGTTAGATTTGACTAATACTACATCTACACAGATACTCTGCAAATCACATTTAAGTGCCTGGCAGAGGGTTCATTAACCACTTTCATAACTTTTCTCTACCGTTACATTCTCTAATAGTGCGCGGGAAGAAAGAACACCTAAATCGTTCCGTTTTCGAACTGATTTATTTTATTGGGATGGTCATGTCTCCCTAAGTAGGTGGGTGCTAGCAAAATATTTTCACATTCAGAAGTAAAAGTCGGTGATTGAAACTTTGCAAACAGATCACGCCGCAATGAATAACGTCTTTCTTTTAATGATTTCCACCCTACTTCGTGCAACATTTCCGTGACGCTTTCCCCCCGTAACGTGATAAAACAAAACGAGCTGCCCTTCTCTGAACCTTTTCAATGTCTTCCGTCAGTCCCACCTGGTGAGGGTCCCTCCAGGAGAGGACGCACGAGTGTGATGTAGGCAGTCTCTTTGGTGGAGCTGCTGCATCTTCAAAGCGTGTTGCCAATGAAACGTAACCTTTGGTTCGCCTTTCCCACAATATTTTCTATGTGTTCTCTCCAGTCAAAGTTGTTCGTAATTGTAACTCCTAGGTATACCAGTGAATACCAATTGTCTAAATATATGCTATAATCTTTGTTGAGGTACGGTAACAAACTGACAACGACAACACCTGATTTGCGCCAGTCAGCATTTCTACTTCATTAGCGGCACCAGTGTAGACAATATAATCCAGAATATAGATGGTCTGTACGCCACAATGCACGAAAATTTTAATCCCTAAACGGCTACGTTTGTTTGGAATACACTGTTTGAACCGTAGCCTTTCTCTGAAAAGTAGCAAATTTAGTCACTAAGTTCTCAAATGGGATTACAGCCTCTCGGAATCCCTTTTTGGCGTGTTCCACAGTCATGTGTATTTTCACAAGAATATCTTGCGATGAGGACGAATTGTCACTCAAGCGTAATAAACGCAGTATCGAGTGGCTGAGCGCATTGAGGCGCAACGCTTCGATGCGCAAGGCCGTTCCCCGACGGCGGTTCGAATCGTCCCTGTGGCATGGATGTTTGTACAGTCTTTAGTATAAGTTAGTTTATACGTAATTTGTAAGTTTAGGGACTGATGATCCCGCAATTAAGTCCCATAAGCTTAACAAACATTTTAACAGACGCAGTATCAACTTTTACTTCTCTCTGGCCATTATGTCAGAAAATACTGGTGTTTGCAGCAAGGAATCTTTTGACCAATATTCATTCACTGCTAACTGTTTGGACCTTGGCGTAAGGAGGAACAAGCCAAAAAGCAATAAAATTCTTTAGGGTCTATAGGTTTCCATCTTGTTAATCTGCTGGGCTGTGTAGTCATTTTTTCGGTAACAAATGTATACTTGTTCATATCTACAAATAGCTGAAGTACCAAAAAAAGATCTACATGGGTTGCTGATTCATCTAAATCTACCTTTAAACCACTAAAAGTGTTCGTGAAATTGTGGCGATTCGTCGCAGGACGATTATCTGACGAGTCATACAATCTTTTTTGTGTCGAAATTTTACTTAACACATCACCTTCTTTTTCCTCTTAAGAAGAGGAATCGTCTGCAGAAGTTCTTTGTTGTGTTGAATAAATACCGTTAGTTCCATACACATCCAGCTCTGTAGTAGCACTATCGTCATCGTCACTACTATTCATCATGATGTCCACTATTTCCTTGTTTGATAAACTATGTTCCAACAGTACCATGAAACGCTGTTCTCTTGCCAAACAAAAAATACAGAACGGGCCCGATGGAGAGCTCGTGAGCAGGAAGGCCCAGGAAGTAAAATCTGTAGTGCTTACCGACATAACAAAGAAGACCTGTTAATGGCAGTGCCACCAGGAATGTTGAGCCGCGGGTAAAACCGAGTCGCCGCCGCTCCATTGTGCGCCCGGGCCCCGGGCGTACATGAATGCCCTTAGCCTTCAGGCCGCTCTAGCTGCTGGGCGTATATGAATGCCGGTAGCCGTCTGGGCCTCCTGCCTGCCGGGCATACATATACGCCCATAGCCGTCTGGGCCTTCGAACTGCCGGGCATACATGTACGCCCATAGCCGTGAAAGGGTTAAGGATGATTGACATCGAACATGATATTACTCTTAACAAGAGTTTGAAATCTCGTTAAACCGTTAAACAATAACAGCTTCAGAGGGTTGGGGAAAACATCCTAGCCGCGGTGGAGTGGCCGAGCGTTCTGGGTTGTCTAGCTGCGGAGTGCGCCACATCTCGCCATCGGAGGTTCGAGTCTTCCCTCGGGCATGGGTGTATTTGTTGTCCTTAGAATAAGTTACAGTAAGTAGTTTGTAAGTCTAGCGGCTGTTGACCTAGTTAAGTCCATAGAGTTACAAACATTTGAAAACCTTCTACAGGTGCACACTTGTCGATCCCTGAGAGATACCCCCTCAGGGGCTCAGCGTTAATTTGGTGAGTACGGGCTTGGCGAACCCGGGGTCCTGAGCTGTGGACGGCATCACACCAACAGTCCGCTACACTGTAAACTCTGTGCGTGTTTCAGCGACCACCGTATGGCACGAGAGTGGAACGTTTTATGTTTCAGAGCCCGGGGATTTTGGCTTAATCGCTTGGGTTCTAGAAAAATGTTCTAATGTTTGTAAAGCTTATGGGACTTAACTGCAGGGTCATCAGTCCCTAAACTTACAAACTTCTTATGAACTAGAGACGGCATATTCATCCATGCCCGAGGGGGTTTCGAACCCCCGACGGGGGAACGGCCTCGCGCATCACAGCATAGCGCCTCAATGCGCTCGGCCGATCCACCGTGGCTACAAACCTCTAAAATAAACTCAGTCTCAAGGTGTACTACAGGCTGAGGAGATGCATGGCTGTTGAGGTTGAACAGTCACTAGCGATGAACCTCTGGGGAACCTGCCACCCACCAGTTGTATTAAGCTTACCCAGGCAAGCGGGGCTCTGCCTGGGTGGATTTTTATTTCCCTAGGTGCTCGTGGGACAGTCGTCTCTAAGGGAGGGAGAAGAGACTTTAATGCTGCTGAATATGACCCCCAATCGTTCCCTTCCCTGGCCATGCAATGGGAGAAATGTAGGACCATAAGTCAATACAAGGCGTATGCCTCCCAATACTTAATCTGCTCACGCACTGATGGGGAATCATTTGCATCAACTGAGCCTCTGGTCCTTGTAGAAAATCTTGATGACAAGTATAGAGGGGTAGAGGGTATGACCAAGATGAGATGTGGGTCAGTCTTGATAACGTCATCCCCACTGCAATCGCAGGCATTGCTTGCCTGCAAGAAGCTGGGTCATATTCCCATTACAGTAACTCCACACAAGAGTCTTAAAATGGTCCAGGGTATGATATTCCATAGGAATCTGTTGCTGCAATCTGATGATGAGTTGCGGAAGAACATTGAGCGGCGAAGTGTGCATTTCATCTGGCGCATCTCTAGGGGTCTGAAGGACAAGTTTGCCACTGGTGCCTTCATTTTGCTTTATGAGGGTGACACGTCACCTAAAAAGTCAAGGTCATGATCTACCGGTGCAACATAAAACCCTATGTTCCTTCCTCTATGCGCTGCTTTAAGTGCTGGAGGTTTTGGCACATGTTCTCCCAATTTTATGCCAACGCCACATCCAGACGAACCTTGTGCACCTCCTCCGGTCTGTGTAAACTGTGGCCAGCACCATCCCCCTTGCTCACCAGATTGCACAGTCCTCCAGAAGGAGAGTAAAATCATGGAGTATAAAATTCTGGACAGACTGACCTACTCAAAGGCAAGGCGCAATTATATAAAGCTGCATCCCATGAGCATGGCTACATTGTATCCCACAGCAGTTTCGCCATCGTCAATTCTGTCAACAAGTTCTCCAGCTGCACAGCAAATCTCCGTGGGCTCTCAGGCCCGATTTTCTACACCCGCCCCCTTGACGGTTGGGGGCAGTTCCTCTTCTATTGCTCCTGAACCATTCAATAACCCCCCAACCAACAGATACACCAGTCGCCACCAACGAGCTAGAGAAGAAACAGCCTTCTCTGGCTCCTCTCGCAAGGAAGGGATCGCTTGAATCCCAATCTTCCTCCACTGGAAACAGCGAGTGGCAAACAGTGCCAACAAAGTCTGGTCGTAGGGCTTCGAGGCCTCCTCAGTCCCAGAAACTGAGTCAGCGAAGCCCTCCAAACATGCTAAACCAAAGTAACAACGAGAGACCACCAAAACGAAGGAGAAAGTTGGTAAGAAAAAAGAGATCCTGATGTTTCCTACACTACTGCCTCATACCTCTGCCTGAGAGCTTCCCATGAGGACATAGATCTCGAAGGACGACCGGAAACGATGAAACTAGATCTCACACACAGCTTCGCAAGCAGTGTCAGCAAGTGATCATTGGGTATAACAAGCACTTCAAATTGCCTAATGTCTTTACAGTTACGGAAAGCGTCATTCTCCAGTGGAACTGCGGCGGTTTTTTTACCCACCTAGCTGAGCTACAGCACGATCTATAACTTGACTACCACTTACTGGAGGTAGTACAAACCCATAGGTTTTTAGGGCTAGCCGTCGACTCCCGACTGACGTGGCTTCCCCACATTCGTTAGCTGAAACAGAAGTGCTGGCGCCATCTTAATGTTCTCCGCCACCTGAGTCACACAACCTGGGGTGCTGATCGCACAGTACTGTTGCGGCTTTATAAAGCGCTCGTGCAGTCCCGTCTCGATTATGGGTGCCTTGCATACGGTTCTGCATCACCTTCGGCATTGCGCTTACTGAACCCCATTCAAAACTGCGAGATTCACATCGCGACGGGTGCCTTCTGTACCAGCCATGTGGACAGTTTACTTGTGGAGGCCGGGGTCCCACCTTTGCGGGTCCGCCGCCAACAACTTCTTGCTGCGTATGCCGACCAAGTGCATGGCTCTCCAGGCCACCGAACCATCGTCTCCTTTTCTCCGATGTGGGCGTTCGTCCCCAGAAACGACGATCCAGGTCAGGTCACACGATCGCCTTTCGCGTCCTGTCCCTTCTGTTGGAGCTTGAGTCTCTCCCTCTTTCGCCTGCATATCGGGCCCGCACATGTACACTTCTGTGGTGCATGCCAAAGCCACGTACTTGCCTAGATTTGGCCCACGGACCGAAAGATTCATTACCCCCTGGAGCACTCCGCCATCACTTTTTTGCTGTCGTCGGTGAGTTCACAGTCTATGACCTGATCTACACGGATGACTCACTTGTTGGCGGCCGTGTAGGCTTTGCGTACGTTCATGGCGACCATACTAAACAGCACTTTCTGCCGGAGGGCTGCAGCATTTAAACTGCAGAGCTGGTGGCCATTTCTCGAGCTCTTCAGCACGTACGGTCCTGCTCAAGTGAGTCTTTCATTATCTGCAGAGACGCCCTGAGCAGCCTTCGAGCTCTGGACCTGTGCTCCCCTGGTTTTAGCAATACAGGAGATGCTTTTTGTCCTTGACCGGTCTGGTTCATTAGTGGTGTTTGGCTGGTCTCTGGATCATGTTGGTATGCACCGACAGGCTTGCTAAACAGGCTGTCGACGAGTCTATGCTGGATATAGGCCTGACGCCTTCTGATCTCCGGTCTGTTCTGCGCCATCGGATTTCTAAGCTTTGGGTTAATGAGTGGCATAACCTGACCATGTCCAACAAACTTCGGGTTGTAAAGGAGACGTTCCTCCATGCGGGTCTCTCGGTGGACCTCTGTAGTCCTGTGCAGTTCCGCATTGGCCATACTTGGGTCGCACATTGCTGTCTCCTTTGTGGCGAGGATGCGCCCCACTGTCGCTGTGATTCCCGTTTGACAGTAGCCCACATATTGCTGGAATGTCCTATTTTAAGCACCTTGCGGCGGGGTTTTCATTTTCCTGCAGTTTTATCAGATGTTTTAGGTGACGATGCCACAATAGCTGATTCAGTTCTTAGTTTTATCCGTGCCGGGGGATTTTATCATTCTCTGTGAATCTTTGCTTCAGGCCACTATCTATGTCCCCATAAAACTCAACAAACCGAGAGATGCAGTCTTGCCCGACTGCCACCGCCAGCAGATTCGGACTTCCCCGCCCATGACGGTCACGAACTTGCGACAGCTTACATACGCGAAAATCGTCGCGGTGCGGTTACGGCACGTTGCGGCTTACGTAGCACTATTTAAATGCGCCATTCGCCACTGCGAGAAACGCCCGCCTAGTATCGCGGTGCGGAGTACTCGAGTACTTGCGACCCGCTTGCCACCGCCCCGATTATTATTGTATTCCTTATTTGCATAGCTAATTAATTGCAACAACCAATGTTTACATTAAAAATTTACGAAATTGTCCGCCTATGAGAGATACTCAATTGACCAGCTGCCACCCCCAACAGATACGGACTTGTCCGTCCCACACCGCCCCAATTATATTACTTGCATATAAAATCGTACTTACTATTAAATGAATGTATGCATTTTTTTCGAAATTCGTCTGAGTTTTTATTCATTTATTTTTACTAAGTTATCTCATCGACATACAGTTTGCGTTGCAACCTCCTCCCTAGTATTTTTTGATTTGTTTTTCGGAACTCGTCTATGTATTTTTTACGAATGTTATATATCGTTGTACTGCCCCCAGCCCTACTAACCGCCCTCCAGCCATCGGAATGTGTTTCAGAGTAATTTCATTTTACTTTATTAAATTTTATTTGCAGTGGAGCCATCTAAACGTCCTCAAAGACGTCCGGACTTGAACTGACTAGCAGATCACGTGTTGCCCACACCACAAAGCAGATGACGTACCACCATGGGCGGTACTGGTCACACTCTGCGCACCGGCAGTAGAATGGGCACTCTCGCCTATCGACCTCGCCTCATTCCCTGCAGATATCTCCACCCCAGTGCACGAATGCTGGCGAAGACGCATCGCGCCCTGATGCACGTAGACAAAAGACACCACACATCTGAAGAGACAGTCCTCCCTTGGCACCGATTTGAAGAACTCGTCCCCCGTCCGAGAGAGATACACATGTGTCTGGCTTCATTTATTACTACGTATTTCAATTTAATTACATCTAGGTTGAAAGACGGCTGTCTGCCGTCATCTCTAGGTGTTAACTTTGTAAATTATCTAAGTTCACTAGACGGCCTTGTTTGCTAAACGAGAACCCCTCTCGTTCGGAGGCATGAGGAGTAGCATTTCATTTCATGTTTTTAAATTCTGAAATATTGCTGGGATTTTATTATGCTAATAATTTATCATTGTGTCTATGAATGTGGCAATATGAAAGGTTTCTCCGTGACGCCACTGTCCCTGTGGGAATGTGTACTTGCTTTATTCTGTATGTGCATGTATGAGTATCTTCTAGCATGGCAGTCTGAGTGTATGTATGAGAATCTTCGTCATCGGCTGCTGGCTGCACGCTTTGCATCCCTGGCTTTGTGTCAATAGGTAGTCGTTACCAACCTCTGCTTTTGATGCTACCAAAGAGGTTCCTCCACCCTTTGGTTACAAGTTGGGTTGCCAATGCCCACTAGCGAGCCTTGGTTGGACGTGCGAGTTTAAGCTCTTCCCCCCACCTCGTTTTTCGTGGAATTTGCCGATTTCTGGCCGCTGGCGAGGGGCTCACTGAGTGGCCGATCTAGACATTCTGTGGCTGCACTTCGAACTGGTAAGACGTTTTAATTTCCTTTCCTCCCTTGAGATGGTAGCGATTCGTTGTCTGGTTTATTAGACTTCAGATATTACGTTCATATTTTGGGATAAGTTTCTCCGATAATGTACGGAAATGTATTCAATTTCATTTTGGTGATTTTGCATAGGTAAACGTGGTGAATATGCAACTAATTCAGTTTGATAACAACTGGGAATCGGTAACCTATGTGAGACTTGCAGGCTTCTTAGCTTTGTGGAACACAACTAAAATAAATATTTTTATTCTGTGTGGTGCATGTGAAATATTCTTTTCTGTTTTCTCCTTCCGCGAGTGATATGTACTCCACGTGGTGTGTTCTTAGAACAAAGCCTTCAGCTACCCCTGTGTCAGTTTCTATGCCCTTCAGGCAAGAAATTCTGCAAGTATCCTTCTGATTTCCTTTAGTACATCGCAATCTCCTCTCCGCCTATTTTAAATCACTGTTTTGTTGCCAAACTTGTACTTTGCATTCGGACTCCGTCAGTAAATTCTCTTTTAGCCTTGTACGACCCCCATTATTAGCTTGCGTATGAAATACTACGTATTTGTAGGGGCAGCATGCCGTATTTCTTAGTTGATTTACTCCGACTTTGAATTTATTCCACTTTTATGATTTTTGAAGACTGACTTTGTCCATATGTATAAAACCTTCCCAATCGCGTCTAACTCTATTTCTTTAGCTTCCTTATGATACCCCACGCATTTCTAAGGGTTGCATTCCATAGCTATATTTCTTTATTTTTCAGAAATTGAGTATTTGTATTTTTTACTGGTTTTCGGAACCACGTGGCCCCGAACTCCGATTTCAAGGGTTTATAGCTAACTTGAGTTCTCGCCACTGCTCACACACCAGTGCCTTCCTATTGTGTATTCTTGCTGCGTAATCTGTGATTCCGTTGGTTTTTGTTGAAATGAATACGATCTTTAAGCATTCAGTGGGGTGCGAATATGTAATGTAGCAGACACGTGCCGTGTGTCTCAATAATTCCGCATGCTCACGGTTTGATTTAAATGGAAATTAATCCCGCTATTATCGCGTACCATCTCAAGTAAAGGAAGACTGACCAGAGCCACCTACGAAGTTTATTTTTTCTCGTGTTGTGTGGTACATCCTAGTTCGCTGAATTTCACCTACGATAGCGGCGCCTGCTTCTGCCTCGTATCAGCACGCTGAGTTGGATGAGTTTCGCTTTGTTCCGCATGTGAGTGGCTGAATGCTTGTTGATTGTAAATCCCTCCCCCGACCATGTTCAGTTCAGATTACTTTAAGTTAGTAGTTGAATGGGATGCAATTTTGTTGTTTAACAAAATTGGTGCACCCATTTGCTCATGTTTGAAATGAATGAATAATTCATTGTCAGTGAAATTTTATCCTTCTTATAAATATTAGTTATGAATACCCTCCCTTTTTATTCAATGTTGTGTTTCACCGTAGTGAGAACAAACTCAGATGCAAATTATCATGTGTGTTTTGCCATAAATGTTCTTACAGACACCTTCATGAAATGGTTTAGTTCGGGGTGGCTCGTATATTAATGATTGTGTGTAATTATCGTGATCTACGACGTATGTTGTCCACCGTCTCTTTGTCTTCCTGCTGCTAAAATCAAGTTTGAGTCAGTTCTAAATTCTGGGCCAGGGAACAAGATTCTGTTGCAGGAAGTAGTCAGTAGTTCACGCGAATCCTTTAACTGGTTTTCCGGCCAGAGTTATATGTTTAAAGTTAGATTTTAACTGGCTCCCATCAGCTAGAGTTAATTTTACAATTAACGGTGGCCTATCAAGGTTACATACGCGAAAAAAAATACTGCGAGTAGCACACGGCAGTTTCGGTGAACGCGGTAGTAAATAATAGCGAATATTTTCATGTGTTAGGGACGCAACGGAGCGAGCGGCCGACCGCCGGCGGCAGCACGTGTAGCCGGCCGCTGGGCCTGCAAGAGTCCACCACCTCTGCAGCCAGACATTTAGATTAGATTAATACTTGTTCCATAGATCATATATACCACATTTCGTAATGATGTGGAACGTGTCAGTTTAGTAAATGTTGTCTATACTTGACAATCAATATCTTAATGAATTTTTTTGTTTTATTTTTTAAGTTTTATCTAAAAATTCATCTACATTGTAGAAGGAGTTGTCATTCAAAAATTCAGACTTTTGATGCTACTTGGTAAGTGACCAAAGACTTTGTGGCAGCATAATTCATCCCTTTCTGAGCCAAAGTTAGATTTAACCTTGAATAGTGAATATCATCCTTTCTCCTAGTGTTGTAGCTATGCACACTGCTATTACTTTTGCATTGGGTCGGATTGTTAATAACAAATTTCATGAGTGAATATATATATTGTGAAGCTACAGTGAGTATCCCTAGATTCCTAAATAAATGTCTGCAGGATGCTCTTGGGTGGGCTCCAGCAATTATTCTGATCACACGCTTTTGTGCAATGAATACTTTTTTACTCGATGTTGAATTGCCCAGAATATGATCCCATATGAAAGCAGTGAATGAAAATATGCGTAGTAAGCTAATTTACTGAGATGTATATCACCAAATTTTGCATGACTCCGATAGTATAAGTAGCTGAACTCAGACGTTTTAGGAGATCTTCAATATGTTTCTTCCAATTCAGTCCCTCGTCAATGCAAACACTTAAAAAAATTTTGAATATTCTACCTTAGCTACAGATTTATGTTCAAAGTCTAAATTTATTAATGGTGTCATGCCATTTACTCTATGAAACTGCATATACTGGGTTTTATCAAAGTTTAATGAGAGTCCATTTGTAGAGAACCACTTAATAACCTTCTGGAAGATATCATTTACAATTTCATCAGTTAATTCCTGTTTGTCAGGTGTGATAGCTATACCTGTATCATCAGCAAAAAGTTCTAGCTTAGCATCTTCGTGAATGTAGAATGGCAAGTCATTAATATATATTAAGAACAGCAAAGGACCCAACACCGAACCTTGTGGGACCCCATTTTTGATAACTCCCCAGTTAGAAGAATTAATTGTTTCATCTATATGATGTGAACTGCTTATTTCAACTTTCTGCACTCTTCCAGTTAAATATGATTTAAACCATTTGTGCACTGTCCCACTCATACCACAATACTTAAGCTTATCTAGAAGAATCCCATGATTTACACAATCAAAAGCCTTTGAGAGATCACAAAAAATCCCAACTGGTGATGTCAAATCAAAGCATTTAATATTTCATCATTAAAGGTATATATAGCATTTTCAATTGAAAAGCTTTTTTGTAAACCAAACTGACATTTTGTTAGTACTTTGTAAGGCCCTATGTAAAAAGAACACACGCGATGATAAGACGCTCCATCCAACTAAATAATAGGCGACTGTGCTTAAACACGGAGTCAGTTGCGCCATCACACAGAGCAAAATAAGCGCTAATTCAAATTAGATAAATTGCTACATCAGATAACGTACAACAGCCGAAAAATGAACGTAGCACGTTAACTGTTCTTCGTCTAGAATGGAGATTGGCTTAAGTCTGTGCGATGGATTTACTACTTTTCTCAAGACATAGGGGATGACGTTGTATGTACCAGACCTAGTCCGACGAAATCTGTATCTGGAGGCATTGTAATGAATAATGTTATGGATAGGGAGAAATATGCTTCTAGTTGCTTTAATGTAGCTCTTATGCGCAATACTTACATCGTCATAGCCGAAGCCAATATTACGAATCTCCACTAAATTTACAGATAGACAATTGAAACTAAAAGCTGACAGAACATATTGTATAACTTTTTGTGGTCTCTACGTGCACATCAATTATCGCGTGTTATTATTAACCCAGTAAACAGTTTACGAAACACGTTTGAATACAACAAATATTCTCTAAGGAATTTGTTAGCTGAGACCATATGGGTGGGATTGACACACTGTACAGGGGTGAACTTTGTAAGTACTGGCTATCCTCGTTTAAAACACTTAAATAGTCTTGTAGAGGGTCAAAACCATGATCTATTCCGTAACTGTACTTTGTAGCCTCCAACCTGGTAATGGCATGTTCTCGACCCAACGAAAAAGTCTGTCTGGACACTTTATAAAATCGTTAATGTGATTTCCGATAACTTTGCTCACACCAGGACTTATGATTTGACAAATGAATTTATTATATATTTTTACTAGACAATTCGACGTCAACCACTTTAAGCAATCAATTTCAATTGTCATGTCACTGTCTAGAATCACATTGCTGTTCCCTGTGTAGTCTCCTTCCATCCGAAAGTCATGCGTGGATACTGGATACTCGCACATTTCAATTTTGTTAAAAGTCCCTGTGAAATCTTGCGTGATTTCCAAATGACGGTGATAGAAGTCATCTACACAAATATGTTGTAGTATAGACGCGCAATGGAAATATCTTAGACCTTATAGCTACGAACAGGCCTGACCTTATTAACGATGTCTGTGTAGAGACAGGAATTAGTGATCATGATATCGTCATAGCGTCGATGGTGACCAAAGTTCATAAACCAATCAAGAAGGCTAGGAGCGTGTTTTTGTTGGGAAGGGCCGATAAGCAATTGTTAGGATCGCACTTAGAAAATGAATGGGCATCGTTTAGTTCCGGTACTATGAATGTAAAGGAATTGTGGACTAAATTTAAGTGCATTGTATGTAAAGGGTTAGAGAAATATGTGCCCGTAAAGTCGATTAAGGATGGGAAAGATACACTGTCTTATAATAATAATGTAAGAAAGCTACTGAGAAAGCAAAGGCTGTTGCACTCTCGGTTCAAAAAAGAACACGCAAATGATGACAGGCAAAAATTAGTAGAGATTCGTGCGTATATAAAACGATCGCTGCGCGAAGCATACGATAATTACCACAGCCATGCCTTAACATAAGATCTTTCCGATAACCCAAAAAATTCTGCTCCTACGTAAAATCGATAAGCGGGTCAAAGCCCACTATCCAGTCACTCGTTGATCATTCCGGAGCAGTAATAGAAGAAAGCAAACGGAAAGCTGAAGTTCTAAATTTGACCTTCAAGAAATCTTTCACTCAGGAGGACCGCACAAATGTATCATTTGATCAACGTACAAATTCCGAAATCGAGGTCATAGTAATAGGTATTCGCGGTGTAGAGAAGCAGCTGAGAGAGCTAAATACGAAAACGTCTGCTGGTACGGATGGAATAACAGTTCGGTTTTACAAAGAGTATTCAGCGGCATTGGCCTCTTACTTAGCTTGAACTTACCGCGAATCTTTAATTCAGTGCTAAGTTCCTATTGACTCCCGTTTGTAAGAAAGGAAAGAGAACTGACCCACATAATTACAGGCCAATATCGTTGACATCAGTTTCCTGTAGAATTTTGGAGCATATTCTCAGTTCGAATATAGAAAATTTCCTTGAGACGGAAAAGCTTTCTACGAACCAGCACGGGTTCAGGAAACATCGTTCATGTGAAATCTCAGCTTGCCCCTTTTCTCACATGACATCTTGCGAGCCATGTATGAAGGGCAACAGGCGGATTGTGTTTTTCTCGAATTCAAAAAGGCACTTCACGCGGTGCCACACTGCAGACTGCTAACGAAGATACAAGCTTATGGAATAGGTTCACAGATTTGTGACTGGCTGGAAGACTTCGTAAGTAATAGAACGCAGTACGTTGTTCTCAATGGCCAGTGTTCATCGGAGACGAGTGTATCATCAGACGTGCCTCAGGGGAGTGTGATAGGACCACTATTATTTTCTATCTATATAAATTATCTCATGGACAGTAAGTTGTAATTTGCGGCTGTTTGCTGATGATGCTGTGGTGTATGGGAGGGTGTGATCTTAAACTGACTGTCATAGCATACAGGATGACTTAGACAAAATTTCTAGTTGGTGCGAAGAATGGCAGCTAGCTCTCAGTGTAGAAAGAGTATGGTGATGCACATGAGTAGGAAAAACAATACCATAATGTTCGAATACAGCATTGGTAGTGAGCTTCTTGATGTTGTCGCGTCGTTCAAATATCTAGGCGTAACATTGCAGAGCGATATGAAATGGTGAACGAACATGTAAGGACTGTTCTGAGTAAGGTGGACATTCGACTTCGGTTTATTGGGAGAATTTTGGGAACATGTACTTCATCTGTAAAGGAGACGCTTGTACGACCACGTCTTGAGTATTGCTCAAGTGTTTGGGACCCGCAGCAGATCAGTTTAAAGGAAGGCATAGAAACAGTTAACAGGCGAGCAGCTAGGTTTTTTACTGGTAGGTTCGACCAATGCGCGAGTGTCACGGAAATGCTCCGGCAACTCAATTGGGGATCGCTGGAGGAAACACGACGTTCTTTTCGTGAATTTCTGTTGAGGAAATTTAGAGGGCCGGAATTTGAAGCTGAGTGTAGTACGATCTTGCTGCCGCCTACGTACATTTCGCGTAGTGACCTCAAAGACAATATAAGAAAAATTAGGGCTCGTACTGAGTCATATAGGCATTATTTTTTTCCTCATTCTATTTGGCCGGCTGCGATGGCCGAGGTGACAGGCGCTCCAGACACGGTCAGCACGGCCACTACGGTCGGGGGTTCGAATCCCCCCTCGGGCATGGATATTTGTGCCGTCCTATGTCGTAAGTAGTTCATAAGTAGTTTGTAAGTTTAGGGACTGATGACCCCGTAGTTAAGTCCCATAAGCTTAACAAACATTTGAACATTTTGAACATTCTATTTGGGAGTGGAATAGGAAAGGAAATGCCTAGTACTGGTACAGTGTACCCTCCGCTACACACCTTACGGTGGATTTCGGAGTATGTATATAGAAAAAGAAAGTCATAGAGCAACAACAATGAGGATTTTAATATGAAAGTTATAAAAAGAAATGACAATACTTTTCGCCTGGTCGCATGTAAAAACGATATCACCGCTTTAATATTAGTAATAAGGAGAAATTACTTTACCTCTAAAACTATATGTATAACAGCAATACGAGAAGTCGTATTATTGTTAAAATCAACGCGTGATTTCACTTGTAAATGAGAACTATTGCTCATAATGACAACTCAGTCACGTGACTCAGGGCAATGTTAGATGTTTGCTTCAAATCACAACACGGCAGAAACAGGGACACGTTCAGTCTGTTATCTTTAGTATGTGCTTTAAGCGCTGCAATGCTCCTGCCGCCCTCTCACAGAGTTAATCGAGCGAGAATCGGGTGCTACTCGAAACTTGTGCGAGGGCCGGATGAAAGCCCACCGAAGGCGGAATCCGGCCTAAGAGCTGTCTTTTGGAGACTCCTGACCGCGCCCCGCCAGGTCAGCAGCCAATTATATTGCATATTTATTAAGCATGCCACAGTGATCCGTACGCCAGATCTCGATTTTTTTTATTTTTAATGTAACAATTTATTATTCTTGGAAAAAATAAATCTACCTTAGTGTTCTTCATTTGTATTTTTAACAATAATTTCGGTGTAATGCTAAAAAATAATTTTGAACAGAAATGTGTAGTTGGTCTCTGGAAAAATAATAACCGTATACTACAGCTTGTAGTAGTAAAATATTAAAACTCGTATGCAAAATTTGCGAGTAAGAATATATCGATGTGCAAACAGTCACATCTCTCTACATGCTCTTTGCATAGACTACAAATACAACACCCGACAGACGTGTTTAATAATAGCGCAGGTTAGATAATAAACGGTATCGAACGCCACAAACTTACGTATCCATCTTAACATATAGCCTTTCGATATCCAAAAAGAATTCTAATGAGACCCAAACATTCGGGACTAACCAATAGAAAAGAAATACTTCGTTTCGGAACTCGACCGCAACATTAGATCTATAAGCAAAATAAATGTATCTCTTCGTTTAGACGATGCAAGCAACAGCCATCGAACGGAATGTAACGGTAGTAACAAACGCTACAAACTTTTATGCCAACCACTCTTTCGATAAAACAACAACAACAGCAGCAGCAGCAGCAGAAGACGACTTATTGTTTGTACAAAAATTCCAAATAACGAAAATTGGCAATGACATCTAGCACAACGTCTCTAAATATACATCTGCAAGCACCGTTAACAATCGTCCAGAACGCGGAGCGCTCTCTCGGCAGGCTACATAAAACAAACATATGCTAAGTGTTTAAAAAAAACTGTTAAAAACACCTAAGTTACATCTCCAAATGATCAAAACCTTCTACGCAAGACCTCTGCAGACGCACCACTCTGACAAGGATAACGCACATTGCATTTATTTAATGGAGTGAACCAGACCGAAAGTTCCGAAATTTAACAAAAATGTTCAAATGTTTGTAAAGCTTATGGGACTCAACTACGGGGTCATCAGTCCCTAAACTTACAAACTACTTATGAACTACTTACGAACTAGGACGGCACAAATATCCATGCCCGAGGGGGGATTCGAACCCTCGACCGTAGTGGCCGTGCAGACCGTGACTGAAGCGCCTCAGTCCCCTCGGCCACCGCGGCCTGCGAAATTTAACACTCTCTGTCTCTCTTTAGCGATCTTGACCTGTTACGTTTCCTTAGATCGAGCTATAGATGCGCCTTACGAGAATTCGGGTAGTTTAATTTTACCTCTTATATCCTTGCTACAGCAGTACACATCTAAGGAATGTCCATGTCCTGTTACGATGCAAACTACATTTATCTGACGCAGGTCAAACACTGATATCCCAGCGCCCCAGAAGACATTTAAACCCCATTGTGCAACGTAGAATTGTAATAAAAAAAATTCGTGAAATAATTTACCGATTTCCGACCGTCTACACAAAAAATTTTCTTTTTTCTCGAATGTATTAGCCTAACAACACCCTTCTTCGAAAAGACACCAACCACAGAATCGAGGTAGTACTTTACCTGCACAATGCAACACTGATTTCCAGCTCGACCCGCCCGTTACCCACAAAATTCCTACTCCAATTTCCTTTCTTGTGCATTCGACTAATCCGAACTAAGATTTTATTATTTTAATTACAAGTAGATGTCTACCGCAAACGAAGATGCTAACCTACACATCGCAACACCTGATCCTATATAGAACATGGAGTGTCTACACTTTTTTTTTTTTTTGTTACAGTACAACTGAGTACATGCAACGTAATGTTCGCAAACACTTATATCGCACCCAACGACCGCATACATCGATCATAACCTGCTCTCTAAGGAATGGATGGGAGTCACACACAGTACAAACACGTTTGTCGTGTGTTCCGCTAATTTCGGCCAATACAACGATGCGAGTCCAATCCCCCCGCCTGTTTAGTGTAAAAGCAAATATTTTTTAAGACGTAATCGTAGCTAGATTTCTCCAGACTATCTGTTGAAACCGGGCTTGCACATATGCAATAGCCTCCTTTAAAGCCTTTGTCTTCGCCATGTAACCCAGTTTTCGTTTACCCTTCTTCTTAGGACTTGTGGAATAACGTAGGCGATATCTACGTCTGTGGAGAATAAAGTCCTGGAATGCTATAAAAATATAGCTCCTTGCTCGACTCTACGAGTAATTTATACGTAGACAGGTGAAACTAAAAAACATAATGTCCGACAGAGCGGTTAATATTCGGGTACTCTTGATACCGAAGTAATCAAATTGCATAATAACTGATCTCTAAAAGCATATGTTAGCCGGGACCATATGGATGGGAGCGACGCACAGTACAACGGCGCACTTTGTAAATACCGTATCTTCTCTTTAAGAACACTTAAACAATCTTCTTGCACAGATCCATAACCACAATCCTCCATGCTGGTAATGCCATCTTCTCGACCCAGCGAAAAAATAAAAGTCCTCACAATCACCTGTCTGGACGCTTTATAAAACCAATAACTTTGCTTACACCAAGGCTCGTGATTTTTCGACAAATTTATTTGTAATCTACAATTCGACGCAAACCACGTTAAGCAGTCGTTCCAATTGGCTTGTCGTCGCCCGCAACCACGTTGCTCCTTCCATCCGAAAGTCAAGCTCGGATACGAACGCCACTCGGTTAAAAAGAAAATCCCTTCAAAATGTTGTATGTGTTGTCCAAATCCAGGAGATAGAAGCCATCTACACGAAGCTGCTGTTGTAGTATAAATGGGAGCACCTTCATTAAAAAAAAACATCGATTAGTTGCACTTTATAAGATATATACCCACAGGACGTACATATTTCCCCACTGTATTCCAGAAATAGTAACTTCGTCTTATCTCCAGCGTTTGCAGTATCGAACTTGCTGAATTTACTACGCATGTAGATCCGCACACACGCACTCCATTGACTACAACTAGCGCACTTTAAGTTATCAAACTATAGAGGTTTTATAAAACACGTTAATTTTCTACGAGAGAATTATGATTTACAACAGCAGGCATATCCGCTACGTAACGTAATGCACACCAGCTGTAAAGTAGACAACACTAGCATACGATTAAACAGGCGATGCTTCGACGAAAGTTTTTTTTTTACCACCATCAAAGTCGGTTTCTTTAGAGCTCTACTGCGATGTGTATTTAGGGTATATCAACACTTTTTACTTAAATTCCGTCCAATCTAGTCTACAGCACTCTCTCCATGCGCCAAACATTTCCAACACAGTAACAGAACTACAACAACAAACGGATCTAGCCATTCCAACTCGTTTTACTGACCCAACTAGCATGCTGCAAACGCAACCCAGACAGGGCTATCCTTACAGCCATCACTAACCCAGTACCAACTCTAAGTTCCTCCGCATAAAGAAGTTACCACATACGGTGTTATAAACGCGATCAATAACTGACAAGATATCCCAGACACAGCACATTTTTTAATAAAATTTCGATCTCCCTCTCCACCCAATAACTGCATAGGTTTCTTGACCCGTCCCAAACATCCAACCACAACTTTGTTTCCAATGCATAGCCCGGCAGACAATATTTCTGGATCACTTTCAATCAGTCAAGAAACTATATACCTCGAGCATTCGCGCACAAACCACCATCGTATTCCACTCCTAACAAATAATTACTCTCGATAAACATCTGTAACACATTGTAAAAAAATGATAGAGGTGCACACGCATAGAACAGCTAACAAGAGAAGATCTAGATCAAAAGCCAAGTTCTTATAATCCTTACAAGCAGCAACGCAAAATAGTCTACAACATTTCGAACTAATGCAACACCAGATTTTTTTATCGATCTCCAAGAGCAATTCTTTAGAGACTAAACATACGATTAAATGCACCTCCAACGTAGGTAACTAATCCTCTTTAAGTTATCTAACTCGATGCTTATCGACCAAAGAACATTAATTTACCACTGCAGTCATCTCCGATACGCTACCGAGAGACATCCATTCGTAAACGCAGCTAAAAGAAGATATAAATGCCCCACATCCATAGCAAATAACCATGCTACTAAGTATCTATATGTATTTCCACAATTATGGATCACACCAGCGTTACATCGAATCGCACGACTAAACAGTTCGAAATAGGTATTTCGCGCAAGCTAGCATGCATACTCAAATTCCATGCTATTTCTGGCTGCAAGCGAGTGCGGACTTGTTGACTCATCGTAGACGCCGGTTTGGAGCGTGTATGTCCTATACATGTAAACATACCTGTCCACGCTCGCACCTGACCTGGAGAAGTTTTCGGTTTAATTTTTCCTGGCCGCACCAGATTCCGAATACAAGAGAGCTATTTTCACGAAGATAATTTTACATCGATTGTAACAACAGGCATAAGAATAAAAAACGATCGAAATGCCGCAGGTATGCCATAGCTCTTAATACACAATCATCCCAATTAAGACAGTCTTTACAACCCATTAAGAGACAACCGCACACATGCGTATTACCGACAAATACCGCAACATTTCCCCTCAGCTGACACACGCGATGTTTTTACCGTACGAGATGACTACAGCAGTCGTTACAACTTTTATACGCAGATACATACACACAGACACTAGGATGAGTACTAATTTTACATGTAGCTGTTACAGAAACGAAACATAATTTTTTAGAAATTGGATTAGAAGAAGAACGAAATTTATACCACATAAACCAATGTGCAATAAGTAAAACCCCACTCCATGCAGCAATGTACCGAGCAACATCGATTTAAACGGTCGCTTTGCTTAGCTGTAGAATAGAACAACACAGAATTACACCTCCCTAACAGATACTTTCCGAGGGAGTTACTGCTCTCTGGTAACAAGCAACCTGTCTTCTGGTATCTTCTCCTAAACCCTGTTAAGACCGAAACGTTCTACTCGAGAAGCTAGACACAGAATACAACTCGTTCTTTATTATTCTTGTTATGTGTAACTTTAATTTTCTCCACTGTAATTTTTTAACTCGTAGTTTTAAATCCACATCGGCGTCTCCTATTACCGTTCCAACCAGAAGTTCGAAAGGTAAAGGGGAGGTATGTTCTCGAACTCCATTACGTATCTTCGTTTCCTCTTGCATTCCAACTCATTTATAGCTTTTATAACCAGCTCCGCACCATCGGGCAATGCTTCTAGACGAGAACAATTGGGTATTTTAACTTTTCCCATTATTTCCTGTATAGGATTGTGCGTCCCTATGTCTGTACGTTACCAACTCCTGCGGTAATTTCCGTATGGAGCACTAGGTTTACGACTATTGCAAAAGATTGCTTGTTATTCCATCCGTTTTTAACTCTGCAAATGACTGCCCCCAGTCCTGTCCAGAAGACAACAACAATAACAACAACATTGTAACTGACGGAAAGTTAGCAAGTAAAACAAAGTGATATCTGGCGTTCCTCAAGGAAGTGTTATAGCGCGCCTAATGTTCCTTATGTTTATAAAGGATTTAGGAGACAATGTAAGCAGCTCTATTTGTTGGCGGATGATGGTGTCGTTTATTGGTTAATAGTTCATATAGTCACCATAAGATAAAAAGCATCTGCAAAATGTTTTAGATAACATATCTGTATGTTGCAAAAATTGGCAATTGACCCTTAATAATAAGTGTAAAGTGATCCGTATGAGCACTGAAATAAGTCCCTTAAGCTTCATGTACGTGATAAATCAGTCAAATCTACAGACCGTCAATTCAGCTAAATACCTAGGAATAAGAATTACGAACAACTTAAATTGGAAAGAACGCATAGAAAATATTGTACGGAAACAGAACCTAAGGCTTCGTTTCATTGGCAGAAATCTTAGAAGATTCTACAGTTCTCCTACAGTAACTACGTACACTACTCTTGTGCGTCCTACTTTGGAGTACTGCTGTGCATTGTGCGATCCTTAACAAGTGGGACAGACTGACGATTTAGAGAAAGCTCAGAGAAGTGCGCTCCTATTCTAGTATCGCAATATTGGGGAGTGTCACGGATATGATGCACGAGTTGGGGTGGAAATCAGTAAAGGAAGTCATTAAGCTTTGCTGCGAGATTTATTTGCAAAATTTCTTTCAGAAACTTTCTTTTCCGAATGCGAAATATTTTGTTAGCACTCGTCTACATAGGGAGAGATGATCATCACAATAAAATAAGAGAATGTATGAGGAGATAAAGGAAATCATTCAGAAAGTTAGGGGAGACGAAAACTTGATTGTGATGGGGGACTGGAACTCGGTAGTAGGAAAGGGAAGAGAAGGAAATGTAGTAGGTGAATGTGGACTGGGAAAAAGGAATGAAAGAGGAGATCGCTTGGTAGAATTTTGCGCAGAGCACAATTTAATGATCACCAACACTTGGTTTAATCATCATGAAAGAAGGCTGTATACGTGGAAGAGACCAGGAGACACTGGAAGGTACCAGATTGACTTTATAATGGTAAGGAATAGATTTAGAAACCAGGTTCTAAACTGTAAGACATATCCAGGGGCAGATATAGACTCTGACCACTATTTATTGGTTATGAACTGCAGATTAAAACTTAAGAGACTGCAGAAAGGTAGAAAGGTTAGAAGATGGAACCTGGACAAATTGAAGGAACCAGAGGTGATTGAGAGTTTCAGAGGGAGCATTAGGAAAGGATTGGCTGAAATGGGGGAAAGTATTACAGTAGAAGAAGAATGGGTAGCTCTGAGAGATAGGGTAGTGAAGGCTGCAGAGGACCATATAGACAGAAGGACAAGGCCTAATAGATATCCCTGGATAACTCAGGATATACTGAATTTATTTGATGAGAGGAGAAAATATGAAAATTCAGCAAGTGAAACAGGAAAAAGGGAGTACAAACTTCTGAAAAACGAGATAGGCAGGAAGTGCAGTCTGGATAAGCAGGAGTGGGTAGAGGACAAATGAAGAACCGCAGAAGAATGCATAACTAGGGGAAAGATAGATAACGCCTACAGCAAAATAAAAGAGACAAGAGAAGCAGTGGTATGAATATCAAGGACTCAGACGAAAAACCAGTACTAATCAAAGAGGGGAAAGCTGAACTGTGGAAGGAATATATAGAGAGCCTATACAAAGGAAAAACACTTGAAGCCAGTATTTTAGAAATGGAAGAGGAAGTGGAGGAAGATGAGATAGGAGATATGATACAGCGAGAAGAATTTGACAAAGCGCTGAAGGACGTGAGTCGAAACAAGGCCCCGGGAGTAGGTGATATTTCGTCTGAACTGCTGATGTTGTTAGGAGAGCCAGTCGTGAAAAAATTGTATCACCTTGTATGCAAGATGTAAGAGACAGGGAAAATACCCACTGACTTCAAGAAGAATATTGTAATTCCAATTCCAAAGAAAGCAAGTGCAGACAAGTGTGAAAATTACAGAACTATCAGTTTAATAAGTCATGGGTGCAAAAAACTAACATGAATTATTTACAGACGAATGGAAAAACTTGTGGAATCCAACCTCGGGGAAGATCAGTTTGGATTTAGGAGAAATGTAGGAACACGGGAGGCAATACTCACATTACGACTTATCTTAGAAGATAGGCTAAGGAAAGGGAACCCTACGTTTTTAGCGTTTGTCGATTTGGAGAAAGCTTTTGACAATGTCGACTGGAATACACTCTTCCAAATTCTGAAGGTATAGGGGTAAAATATAGGGAGCGAAGAGTTATATTCAACCTATACAAAAACCAGACAGTGGTTATTAGAGTCGAAGGGCAAGAAAGGGGCGCAAAGTTTGGGAAGGGAGTAAGCCAGGGTTGTAGCCTTTCCCCAATGTTGTTCAATCTGTACATTGAGCAGGCAGTGAAGGAATGGAAGGAGAAATTTGGAGAGGCCATTAAAGTGCAGGGAGAAGAAATAAAAACATTGCAGTTTGTCGATGACAGTAATTCTGTCAGAGACCGCAAAAGATCTGGAAGAGCAATTGAATGGATTGGACAATGTCTTGAAAGGAAGATATGAGATGAACCTTAACAAGAGAAAAACGAAGGTAATGGAATGCAATGCATAGCCATTCTGCATTTTATATCTTTACTTCGGCCATCAGAAGTTATCTTGCTACCCAAATAACAACTCAACTACTACTTTTATTGTCTCATTGCCTAATCTAATTCCTTCAGCATCGCCTGATTTTCTGACAAGACATTGTCCAATCCATTCAATTGCTCTTCCAGATCTTTTGCGGTCTCTGACAGAATTACTGTCATCGGCAAACCGCAATGTTTTTATTTCTTCTCCCTGCACTTTAATGGCCTCTCCAAATTTCTCCTTCCATTCCTTCACTGCCTGCTCAATGTACAGATTGAACAACATTGGGGAAAGGCTACAACCCTGGCTTACTCCCTTCCCAAACTTTGCGCCCCTTTCTTGCCCTTCGACTCTAATAACCACTGTCTGGTTTTTGTATAGGTTGAATATAACTCTTCGCTCCCTATATTTTACCCCTATACCTTCAAAATTTGGAAGAGTGTATTCCAGTCGACATTGTCAAAAGCTTTCTCCAAATCGACAAACGCTAAAAACGTAGGTTTCCCTTTCCTTGGCCTATCTTCTAAGATAAGTCGTAATGTGAGTATTGCCTCCCGTGTTCCTACATTTCTCCTGAATCCAAACTGATCTTCCCCGATGTTGAATTCCACAATTTTTTTCCATTCTTCTGTAAATAATTCGTGTTAGTATTTTGCCCCCATGACTTATTAAACTGATAGTTCTGTAATTTTCACACTTGTCTGCACTTTCTTTCTTTGGAATTGGAATTACAATACTATTATTGAAGTCGGAGGGTATTTCCCCTGTCTCATACATCTTGCATACCAGGTGATACAATTTTTTCATGACTGGCTCTCCTAACGACATCAGCAGTTCAGCCGAAATTTGATCTACTCCAGGGGTCTTGTTTCGACTCAAGTCCTTCACCGCTCTGTCAGATTCTTCTTGCAGTATCGTATCTCCTATGTCACCTTCCTCCACTTCGTCTTCCATTTCTAGAATACTGCCTTCAAGTTTATTTCCTTTGTATAGGCTCTCTATATATTCCTTCCACAGTTCAGCTTTCCCCTATTTGCTTAGTACTGGTTTTCCGTCCGAGTTCTTGATATTCATACAGCTGTTTTTCTTGTCTCCAAATATCTCTTTTATTTTCTTGTAGGCGGTATCTATCTTTCCCCTAGTTATGCATTCTTCAACGGTTTTGCATTTGTCCTCAAGCCACTCCTGCTTAGCCAGTCTGCACTTCCTGTCAATTTCATTTTTCAGCCGTTTGTACTCCCTTTTTCCTGTTTCACTTGCTGAATTTTTATATTTTCTCCTCTCATCAATAAAATTCAGTATATCCTGAGTTATCCAGGGATATCTATTAGGCCTTGTCCTTCTGCCTATATGGTCCTCTGCAGCCTTCAGTACAGTATCTTTCAGAGCTACCCATTCTTCTTCTACTGTATTACTTTCCCACGTTTCAACCAATCCTTGCCTAATTCTCCCTCTGAAACTCTCAGCCACCTCTGGTTCCTTCAATTAGTCCAGGTTCCATCTCCTAACTTTTCTACCTTTCTGCACGTTACAACGTACTGTGTCCATTCTGTGAAGAAACTGCAAATAAGGACCATTAGGGGCACTATATCACTTCCTTGGGGAACGTCAGATATCATTTTGTTTTACTCGGTAACTTTCCGTTAGTTACAACGTACTGTGTCCATTCTGTCACGATACTGCGAATCCAATCGCACAATTGTGGGGATATTGCATAAGCACGCAATTTTATTGTGAAACCCTTGTGTGGTACACTGTCAAAAGCCTTCCGAAAATCTGGAAATATGTAACCGATTTGAGGTCCATTGTCGATAGCACTTATCACATCATGTGAGTAAAGTGCTAGCTGTGTTTCACAAGCACTATACTTTTTGAATCTGGGTTGACTATGGATCAATAGGTCGTTCTCTTTGGTGTAGTCATACTTTCTGAGGAAAGTATATGTTCTGAAACCATGCTACAAACTGACGTCAATTGTATAGGCCTGAAACTTTGCGGATCTCTTCTATTGCATTTCTTGAATATTGGAGTGACCTATGCTAGTTTCCAGTCTTTCGCACAGCGAAATAGCTAGGTATGTGACATGCAGCAGCGCCACGTGGGGATAGCTGTGTGCTCTAAGGCGCCTTGCTGCGGAGTGCGTGGCCGTTCTCCGTTGGAGGTTCAAGTCCTCCCGCTAGCGTGTGTGTGTGTGTGTGTGTGTGTGTGTGTGTGTGTGTGTGTGTGTGTGTGTTGTTGTTGTTAGTATAGCTTAAAGTAGTTTGTAAGTTTACGGACATATGCGCACTGCTGTTAGGTCCCATAACTTTACAAACATTTCAATTTTATTGCATCAGCATACTCTGAAAGGAACGTAATTGATATAAAATCATGACTGGGTGACTTATTTTTGTTAAGAGATGTTAGTTGCTTCATTACTCCAGGGATATGTACTTCTAAATTACGCATGGCAACAACTTGGCTCGAAATCAGGATTATTTGCTTCGTTTTACTCGGAAAGCTATGTTTAGCAATTCTGCTTCAGCACAGCTGTCGTCACTAGCATCGCCATTGCTACTGCGTAGTTGAGGTAGTGATTGTGTTTGCTGCTAGTATATTTTACACAACCAGAATTTCTAAGGATTATCTACGTGTCAGGGATTGGTTGTGAATACCACTATAAGCGTTTCATATTCGCGGAGTGTATGATATTAACTGCGAATGGGTAAAGTTGAAAATGTGTACCCCTCCGGGATTCGAATTCGGGTCTCCTGCCAACTAGAAAGTTGCGCTTCCCGCTACAAGACTGGGGAAACAGCGATCACCGCATTATTCGAGTACGCCTCTCGTCAGATACAAATACTCAACTGCCCTATTACTCAAACTCGCCATTTTGTAAACTGATTTCCCTAAGAGTAAGGATCGAGAAGTGCCTCCGCAATGAAGAAAGTGTCATTGCCCGTCATCAGCATTTTGTATAAGTTATATATATGTGGTGCCTGTCCTTTCGGACATGTCTGACAGGGTTCGCAAGTGTGACGTTCAGTTATTCAGTGACTTGTGGATCTGTCGCCATGCTACTTTTCCTCATGACCTTTTTAATGATCGTCTGTCACAACCTCTCAACATACACGTTGCCCACGTTGTGCCTTATCGGAAGATTTTGTATCCTGTTTTCATGTATGCCGCATAAATCTTTGATATGATGCCTTTTTAAAATCAAGGGCTTCGGCTACATTGGTTTCGGAAGTATCAACCATCCGATCACACATAATTGTTCCCTGCTGGTATTAACTTAGCTTCGACACAATACACTCATAAGTATGTTTGACACTCGTAGAGAATGTGACAAGTGCCAATCGTGGTGACTGATGACCACGGCAGTTTGGTCCAATAGGTTTACAATAGTTTGAATATTCGAGCTGCAGGCTTGCTGAGAATATGCATTTATGTTCGGGCATCGGTTTCTACTGGTGGTTCCATAGTTTTATGCAATGCCTTTAGCTCACATATACATAAAGATTTAAGAAACAGCAGATAGCGTTATACATCAGTGGAGCTGTAATTTGTTTTTGATGTTATTGTTTTGACCTCCCCTTTCAAGTATAACACCCGATATGATCAGCAGAGAAATAAGTAAACATTGTTCTAGATGATAAGCATCAGAGATCACAATGTAGCCGCGCGGAAAAGTCCGAGCGGTATACAGCGCCAAGCTGCGAATCGCGAGGCCTCCCGCGTCAGAGGCTCTAATCCTCTCTCGGGCATGGATATGTGTCTTGTCCTTAGGTTAGTTTACCTCAGTTTAAGTAGTTTGTAAGATACCGAGCAATTGAGTCCTGTAGAGTTACAAATATTTGAACATTTTCGATTACAATGAAATGCACGGTGGCACTAAGGCAATAAATATGCAGCACGGGCTCATTTGTTCAGGACTCGGGGAGATATATTTACATAAACGATTTGGGGGGAAATCTAAGTAGCTCTCTTAGGTTGTTTGCAGATGACGCCGTCATTTACCGTCTAGTAAAATCATCTGAAGATCAAAACCAACTGCAGAACGATCTGATTAAGTCATCAGTATGGTGTAAAGATTGGTAATTGACTCTAAATAATGAGAAGTGTGAAGTCGTCCACAAGAGTTCGAAAATAAATCCGATAAACTTTGTTTACAAGATAAATCAATCAAAAGTGAAGTCCGTAAACTCCACAAAATACCTAGAGATAACTATTACTTCAGACTTAAATTGGAAAGAACACGTAGATAATGTCGTGGGAAAGACGAACCAGAGACTGCGTTTTATTGGCAGAACCCTTAAAACATGCAACAGAACTACTAAAGAAACTGCACACACTACGCTTGTACGTCCTTTTTTGGAGTATTGCTGCCCAGTGCGGAATCCTTATCAGGTGGGTTTGACGGAGGACATCGAAAGAGTCCAAAGAAGGGCAGCTCGTTTCGTATTGTCACGATACAGGGGAGACAGCGTTACGGAAATGATACAGGATCTGGGATGGGAATCATTACAACAACGGCGCTTATCGCTGCGGCGTGGGCTACTTACGAAATTCAAATCGCCAACATTCTCCTCCGAATGCGGAAATATATTGTTGCCTCCCACTTACATAGGCAGAAATGATCATCAGAATAAAATACGAGAAATCAGAGCTCGAACAGAGAGATTCAGGTGTTCTTTCTTCCCGCGCGCTATTCGAGAATGGAATGGGATTCAAATGTTCAAATGTTTGTAGAACTTATGGGACTTAACTACGGGGTCATCAGTCCCTAAGCTTACAAACTACTTATGTGCTAGCTAAGACTAAGGACGGCACAAATATCCATGACCGAGGGGGGATTCGAACCCACGACCGTAGTGGCCGTGCAGACCGTGACTGGAGCGCCTCAGTCCCCTCGGCCACCGCGGCCGGCATGGAATGGGAGATAAATAGTATAATGGTGGTTCGATGAACGCTCTGCCAGGCACTTAAATGTGATTTGCAGAGTATCCCATGTGATGTAGATGTAGATATGCTGTCGTGGATTTCTTGAGCGTCTGAAGTCATTTTAGAAACTATGGTAAATCTGAATTTGGATGAACTAGCAAGGATTTCAACACTCTTCCTCTTGAATAAGATTCCAGTACCGTTTTCGAAGAAAAAAAAGAAGAAAAAACCGCAGAAATGGGGTGATAGTTGTTGAACGAACAGAAAGTTTGAGGAAGAGAAGAGTGTGTCTGCAGCTCGCCGCAGCAGCCGCCGCCTCCTGAGAATGGGCGCACACGAGAATAGACGCTGGCAAAATACACTCCCCTCCCCTCCTGTTTGTTACAGCTGAAGAGCGCCTGCATTCACAGCAGCCCTGCCTGTCTGGGAAGCCAACACGTGCAAGCATACAACTTCCGGCTTTAGTCTTCATTTTCTATATTTCTGTTTTAAGTTTCTTGTTTTCCGGTCTAATATGAATTAATCCCACTACAGATTCTCCACAAGGACATCCATTACATTGTTTTCATCCTCGACGATTTGACCTGAAAGTGTTGCTTGTCTTACTGAATAAATAGATACGAGGTCATATTTTGCAATGTTGAAGGTGCACATCTCTCTTAATCTGGCCTTCTTTAACGTGCCTTTATTGCCACCGGAACGAGTCTGCGTTCTGTTACTGGCACTCAGGTTGGCCTTCAAAACTGGCAACAGGCTAAGAGAGGTATCCTTTAATTCAGCTCAGGTCCAATTTTATTAATAACTGTGTTATCACTGCTGTAACTTGTCCTCGTCGAGTGTGTGGGGCGTATTCTACAAACTGACATCCGGTTTACTGCATATAGAAAATAGTATGCTGCGTCCGTTCTGACGGTTGACATAAAACTATTGTCAGCAATCAACACGGACAAAGCGTCATTAGTTGACTCTATTTTATTCTTAACTATTGCGCACACATCGTACAACTGTTGTTTGTTTATGAAGAGAAACGTTGCACAGGAACTTGTCTGAGTTTTATGTAATCGTAGCGATGATTTTCAGAGAGCGGTTAAGTGTGATGTGTTCGCAAATTATATGGACACGGTCACATATCCCGCTCGGTCTGATAAATATTTTTTTTTTCGTAAGAGGACAAAAGTAATCAAATTCATGTCATTATCAGAAGATACGTAATTGTCTGGTATAAATTTGACAGTTTCCCCCCTTTTTTACATCGATGGACAATCACGGGAAAATGGCTGTGCACCTTTTTGGCGCCAGATGTTTGATGAAGTAAACAGTCTTCAGGAACTGTATCGCTGTATGGTTCGTCATCGTCTTCGTCATCGTCTTTCAGCTAAACGAAGCGCTTTAGGTTTATCTTTTGTATCTGGGCACATTATTTGTTCTATGAAGACTTTTCATTTATTGGACGTTGAGATGTAATCTTCTGAATCTGTGGTAGAGGCCATCTGGAAATCCTAACCAATATGTGTAAACAGAAACATGTAAAATATTTCAGGACAACCACTGATGATGCTAAACTGCGCGGTCATCAGTCCATAAACTTACAAAATACTTACAAACTACTTATAAACTAACGTATACTAAAGACAGCACAAACATCCATACCCGAGGGGATATTCTAACCCCCGACGGGGAACGGCCTCGCGCATCGGAGCATCGGAGCCTCAATGTGCTCGGCCACTTCGCCGCGGCCTTGTGAAAAAGGCGAAACACGTATGGGTGAATTGTAAAAATAGCAGACGGCATTTTCTTAAAAAATAAAACTGTCAACATACATAGCATTCAGCTGCTGCTAAAATGCCCACTACAATCAATCTATATATAAAAAGGAAAGTCGTGTGAGTTACACTATTTATAACTAAAGAACGTCTGAACCGATTTGGCTCAAAATTGGTGGGGAGGTAGCGTAGAAGCAGGAGACGGACATAGGATACTTTTTGTCCCGTTCGATCGCGTTCCCGTTTTACGTGACATAAAACATCTATCTATATTATTAAAAATAAATTGCCACATGTATGAAAGCGCATCACTTGAGAATAGCTCCACAGATTTCGCTGATATTTCCTTTGTTCTCTTCGTAATTCACAGGACAAGGTTGGTGTGAAAGAAAAATTTTGGAAAATCCACTGGAAAATATCAGAATTTGAGAAAAACTGAAAGTACGCTTCCAGCTCGGATCAGTTTCTAGATTCTCCAACAGTCAGCTTATTCATTCGTTACTAGCCTAGCAACCAAATATGCTATAACGGAGCGAACAAATATGCCAAGAAGGTTAGAATACAAGATTAAAAGAGCCAGACAGATTTAACATGAATCTTTGTTTCTTTAGAAGTCCCTCCGTATGATTCTTACCTCCATGTTCTTACCGGTGGATCATATCTTTGGGGCGTTGCAAAGATAGAATCGATGTCAGTTCGTGGTATTTTTGAGTGTTAAACAAAGAAATGAAGTACAGATTGTGGTTTATTTTTTTAGAACAATACCTTCATTGCGGCGTCGTAATATCTGTCGGCGTACGCGCAACGACATGGCGATTAAAAAAGTGCTAGGCCTGTTGTTGGAAGTTTGTGGAATAAATCTTGAATTGCCGTGCTTTTCCCACGAGTAGTTGTACGTGGCGTGTTAGACAGTTGGTAAACCAACTACTCTGTTCGTTTTCTATCCGGACGGAAAGACAAAAAGTACCGTTCATCAACATACGTTACAATGAACGCAACACAAAGACTTTCGAAATGTTGTATTTCGCGCATCGAAGCATAGCGCCTCAATGCTCTCGGCCGCTCCGTCGCGGCTTTTGTATTCAATTCAAAAACTCTCAAGAAGATATACACACGTTTAAAAAGCATTTCTATTCTTCTCGCCACTACGGTCGGGGGTTCGAATACCCCATCGGGTATGGATATTTGTGCCGTCTTTAGTATAAGGTAGTTCATAAGTAGTTTGTAAGTTTAGGGACTGATGACCCCGTAGTTAAGTCCCATAAGCTTAACAAACATTTGATTTTTATTCTTCTCGCTGTGAGAAAAACATGCTAAGCTGTATAATAAATTTGTGCGGTTTTGTTTTCCTTTTCCCAGTAATTTTTAACATAAAACAGAAAAGACGTTTTTTGGAATGAAAAAGATTTAAAAAGGGAAGGGGTGTTGATAAAAACGCAGAAAGGAGGGGGGAGGAGATGGATATGGTGTGGGATAAGAGGGAGTGGCGTGAAGGTATGAGGAGGAGGAGGAGGGAGAAAGGGATAGACTTAGGGTGAAGAAAAGGATATCTATCCCACACACATTAGCTACTGCGAAGCGTTGCCGGGTTTGCTAGTATTAAAAAAGCCATGCCAGGTATTTCCAGTTGGCCTCTGCCACACGTTCAGAAGATTTCATCTCAACATCCATAAAACTATAGATAATATAAAATTCAACAATCTTTGTCTGTCCAATAACCTTGTACCTAACTACATCGAAGTAAACATAAAATCAGGTCGTCTAGTGCCCCGAAAGCCAAGAAAACAGCACAAAAAGTATGGTTAAAATCCGAAATCAAATCTTTATAGTCAAAGAAACAAACTTTATCTTGAAAATCATGCAACACACATGTACAGCTAGCAAATAACATTAACAATGCTGCTGTCTTCTCAGATCTGGTCAATAAGGTCGAAAGTGACAGACACTGCTGTAAAAGTAATTGTAGAAAAACACAAGTAGATAATACAGATCATAAAGCAACAAACACTTGACAAAAATGAAAACTGTAAACAATCAAGACAGACACACCAATTTTACCAAAGAATAATGAACCTCACAAACACACAACTAATTGAAAATGAAAAAGAGCTGTTAGAGAAAGGATTGAAGTACAGTATAAATACAAACATCGGTGAAGAATACATAGAAGACATGATAATACAGCCATAGGCAGTTTTAAAACGTGAAGAACGAAGTGAAAACAATATAAACACTGAGTTAACGAGGGAACTTATAAAAAACGAAATACATAAAAGCATAACAGACACGAAATAATAGAACAGCAAAAACCAAAGTTCGGATTCCATCACACTAAAAAAACTGAAGAAAAAACTCCAAGAGGAAAACGTCATTATTCCTAAAGTAGACAAGGGAGGCGCAGCCGTAGTGATGGACATACAACAGTACATTGAAAAAACATGTGATTCAATTTCTCAAAGTGATATTAAGAAAAATTCAGACCCAACAAACACATTTCACACAAAAGTAAAAAACACCTTAAAAGCTATCGACTACACACTGGATGACACAGGAAAAAGAAAACTAATTAAGAATAATCCCACTGCAACAAACCTCCGATGCCAACCAAAAATACATAAACCAAATATACCATTACACCCAATAGTAAATTTAAAAAATATTCCCACTTATAAACTTGCAGGACACATGTGAAAGTATTACCAGAAACCTATAAAATAAAAGATGACAGAACTATCAAGAACACTTGACACTTAATACAACTGATAAAAGATACAAGAATCCCAGACTCAGCTCTCCGTCTTTCCTTTGACATAGAAAAAGTTGCTACTAAATGACAAAATAAACATGACGAATCAATCACTGTGCATGCACACAAGTACGTGCACGCACACACACATGCGCACGCACGCACACAAAGACACCTTAAATACACTTTCAATAGAAGCAGTTGAATTACAAATAAGCCGAGAAAGCTGGCAACACTTACGAAACAAGCTACAGTGGACACGGTTATGGCAGTGGAACTGTGAAAATGCGAAGTTTTTGAAAAATAGTGCAATTTTTCGATCTGGTTGCCAGAAATAGGGAGATATAGAGTAGCAAGTGCTGTAAGTACAAACACAAAAAAAAAAAAAAAAAAAAAAAAAAAACACGAACTGTTTTCAATCAGAAACGAAATGTTTTGTACATATGTAAAATCGTAACCTATATGTGTAAACAGAAACATGTAAATATATCAAAAAGGCGAAACGCGTATCGGTGAATTGTAAAAATAAAAACCCTTCATTTCCTGTAGAAGGCGTTTTCTTAAAAATACTTTTGTGAATATATGTATAACGACAATAAATGGAATGACTGAGGCGCTCCAGTCACGGTCTGCACGGCCATTACGGTCGGGGGTTCGAATCCCCCTCGGGCATGGATATTTGTGCCGTCCTTAGTCTTAGGTAGTTCATAAGTAGTTCGTAAGCTTAGGGACTGATGACCCTGTAGTTAAGTCCCATAAGTTCTACAAACATTTTTTTTTCTTTTTGGAATGTCAGTCGGTCACAATTTTATTTTTACATTTAAATTTCTTTAATCAGGAGCTGGAAGCTTCGAACTTCAGTGAATCGTAAAGGCAAATTCTATCTTTATTTTCATTCCCCGAAGTCTTTAATGTGCAGTCCACCATTAGTGCATTTTCCTGTCTCTCTGCTGTGATTGGTTGGTTGGTTGGGTGTTTGGGACAAGGGTCAAGAGTCCCTCAGTGGAGAGATAAATGAGTGAGGATAGGAAAGGGGGGAAGGGAGAGGAAATCCAGTCCAGGGAGAAAACAAGGAAAGAAGATTGTATTAGCTCTGGGGGGGGAGGAGGTCGTCTCTGCTGTGAAATGATTATGAAAAATCATGATTGAAGATTGTATAACTTTTGTGTTTGAAGAATGACGTTGTTTTAGCCTATTTTCAAATTTTTGTTATACGGTCTCGATATCTCCCCCCCCCCCCTTGCGCAAACAACGTTGTAATTTTCATGTGTGGTGTCATCTAAATTGAAAGAAGAAGCAACAGAAGAGTAAAGCGACTTTTCAACTTTCAATCTTGATATGCTGTGGAGATCGAAGCGTCCCCTTAGGACCTAGCACTCACCGAAACCTATAAACGATGGACACTGGTGCCACTGGCCCTAAACTGGTGGCAACAGCTATCTCTGATATGTAAAAAGTCTCATCAGTCCAGTCATGGCTTACCAGGTCACTCACACTGACGCTGAATGGAGGATTCCAGTTGAATTGCGGCTTTTTTTTTTTTCAAATGTTCAAATGTTTGTAGAGTCTATGGGACTTAACTACGGGGTCATCAGTCCCTAAACTTACAAACTACTTATGAACTAACTAAGACGGCACAAATATCCATGCCCGAGGGAGGATTCGAACCCCGACCGTAGTGGCTGTGCAGACCGTGACTGGAGCGCCTCAGTCTCCTCGGCCACCGCGGCCGGCGGCTTTTTTTTTTTTTTTTTTTTTTTTTTTAACACATGGCTGAGTAACAACTAAGAATTAACCTGCTTTCTGCATTTTTCTTCAGGAAATCTGATCTCCAGCAATGTGGACCCATGCCCTTTAGGGCTATAGGGGATATTACAAAAATTGCACAGACTACGTCAGGGTGTGATTAGAGTCCCTCCCTATGTCCTAACTCTTCATGTGGTGAACCTGTGCCTCTTCAAACCACAGTAGACGCTGTGGCTGTCAGGATGAGGCAAACACAGGACATTACTGTCTGCAACGTTTTTATCTTCCTCTTGATGGTGAGAATCCCCAAAACAGCAGACTATTGGCTGCAGTGATCTGGCGCCAACAACTTTATTGCCAGTTATATTGCAGATGTTCGTAACTTGCCCAAGCTTCTGAATGACCATCTCCTAGTAGTAGGGTGACGAGAGTTCTGAGCCACTGAAAATCGCCTCTCGACGATAGTGTCATCGACACCAGGTACCGTTACTATGCTCAGCCAATTGCCCGAACGCCGAAGTACCATTACTTTCCCCCCACCACTGCCACCACAAATGCTCACTTGGGCCACCACATCATCCTGGCCAGCCCCAATTATTTCATAAATTTGCCTATCAAATTAACTGCCTGCCACCACTGCCACAGCTATCGCCCCCACCACCGCCCCCCACCCACCACGCCTCCACCCCCAGCAGATGCCCAATTCCGCAACCTCCACTGCCAATTAATTAAATTAAATTTGCCTATCAATTTAATTGTAACAACCTATGTTTTTTATCAGTAACAAGGGCAACTGCCTCCACAAGTAAGCACTTGCGTGATCACAACCCCCACCCCCGCTATTGTCCCCACTGACAGCCCTAAAGATTGCCACCCCGACGCTACCCAGTCCACTTTCTCCGCCTATCTGCCGGCATCTAAGAGAACACTGTGTGTTTGTGATCGCACTACATTACTGTTAAGGGTTTTTATTTTCCATGGTGTCTATCAAGAGAAATTGTTAAGGTAGGTGTGTTACATGTCTATAGTCTACGCATTTATTTTGCCTAGGTGAACTGACGAAACATTAGTTCTAAATGTTTGTACAACAACAGTCTGTAGCATTACACCAAATTCCTTTATTCACCAGCAAAGGTTCGATGTATTAAAGAGGTTGCTCTAGTTAAAACATTGGATGTCACACTTAATAATTGGGAGTGGTGGTCGATGGCTTGGTGGCTGGCAGGATCAATTTGTTTCCGAAAATCTCGTGTTATTCCCAGTAATTGTACTGTTCGAAGTATGGTGTAATTAGATCCTTTGTTGGTGTAATACAAACTGTATGTCGATAAGTCAGACCGGGTCATGCAGGGTCAGCAACCTTTAGGGGTGTTGGTGGGGTGGTAGTGGAGGCGGGGGCATGGGGGCAAGTGGTGGAGGCTGCCCTTAAGTTACTGTTAAATTGATATGCAAATTTAATATGTAATGTTCTAATTGTGAATGCATAAATAAAATTGATATGCAAAAAATAATAGGGAATGGTAGTGGATGGCCTGGGGGAGGAGGTGGAGATGGCACTGACACAAGTGTCCACTTTTGGAGATGGACATGTTCGATGTTGTTATTCCAGGTAATTGTACTGTCCAAAATACACAATAATTGCCTTCTTTTTTCCAATGTTAATGTACATCTATATGTACTAACTTTTGTAAAAAAAATAATTGTAGGGGCGCGGGTTCGAGTCCCGGATTGGGTAGCACGGGGGCAGCAATCTTTAGGGCTGTCGGTGGGGACGGTTGTGGGGGCAGGAGCGGGGGCTGTGCTCACGCAAGTGCTTACTTGTGGAGGCAGTTGCCCTTGTTACTGATAAAAAGACATAGGTTGTTACAATTAAATTTTTATGCAAATTTAATTTAATTAATTGGAGGCGGAGGTCGGGCAATTGGGCATCTGCTGGGGGCGGAGGGGTGGTGGATGGTAGGCGGAGGTGGGGGCGAGGGCAGGAGCCGTGGTGGCGGGTGGTTAATTTGATATACTAATTTAATCAAATAATCGGGCATGGGCGGGGGCGGTGGTGGCCCAAGTGAGCATTTGTGGTGGTGGTGGTGGGGGGAAAGTAACAGTACTTCAGCGTTTGGGCAATTGGCCGAGCATGGTAACGTTACCTGGCATCTATGACACTATCGTTGACAAGCGATTTTCAGTGTCTCAGAACTATTGTCATCCTACTACTTCTTCTTCTCCCAGATATATCATACAACTCCTGCAGGAACGGCGCAGGTCAGGGAAACGATTAGCAGCTCACTTTCTTTCCCTTCTTTCTGATCTCCAATCTTGACCTCTACAACCTCTACTGCGTTCTAACTCAAGTACATCTCCCTGGCGTCAGGTCGTGCCATTCACATTTACAGATCGCAAATACTTTGCAGTGTAATATTGATAAGAGATCAGTTACCATGATGCCGACCTCCAGTATCGGTTTACTGAGAGCCTGTTTCGTCAGCATGTCAACGAGTGCATTTCTCGACATTCCGACGTGTCCGGTGGTCCAAACGGAAACCACAGAACGTCTAAATCGATCGAGGACACAGACTCCTGGACGGTCTTTACCAAAGTATGGCGAAGGTAACAATTGTCGATAACTTGTAAGGTGCTCAGGGAGTCACTACAGGTGGAAAACGACTCACCAGAGCAGGTACTGATATGCAAAATGGTGCAATGGATGGCTACTATCCAACCAGAAAGCAGCGATCTTCAGTATGTTCTGTGTGAGCATATGTGAAGACGACAGTGCCATCAATCATCGAGCGATTGGTGTCGAGGGTCTCGAGCCAAGTCCAAACGAAGTTTTAGTCGAGGTATACAGCAGGGAGATGTACACGAGTTGGCCTGGAGTACATGTTGTAGAGGCCAAGATTGGAGATCAGAGAGAAGGAAACAAAAGTGAGCTGCACATCGTTTCTCCGTACCTGCGCCGTCCCTGCAGGAGATGGATGACCGTATGTGGGGAAAGGAGATGGTAATTCATAAATTTGGGCTAGTTGCGAACATCTGCAATATAATTTGCAAACAGTTGTTGGCGCCGGATCACTGCAGCCAGTATATGTTGGGGATACTTCACCATCCAGAGGAAGATAAACGTTGCAGATGGTAATATCCTGTGTATCCCTTATCCTGACAGGCAAAGCTTCTAAAGTGCTTTGATGAGGAGTTAATTTTAACAGCTGCTGCGGAAGATGGCCACACAATCAAACATGTTTATAAACCCTTTTTAAGACGCTACCTATTTCATTCAACTTCTTTTCCCAGTCCTTTGTCGTTGTGAAGGGAATTAATCATCGGCAAATGATATCAATTTCATTTCTTCTCCCTGAACTGTAACTATCTCTTTAAATTTCTATTCGGTTGCCAACACAGCTAGATCCCAGTATAGATCGGATAAAATAGGAGAAAGTCTCTGTACGTCCACTCTTTTGTACGAGTGATGCGGGACCACGGCTGTTTTTTAACAAACAACAATGAATCCAGTACCTTCAGCTGTGAGTTTTTAATTTAAGTGATTCATTCCATCTTGAAGCTCCAGAGCAAAAGTAACAATTGTTCAATGAGCCTGTGTTTATCATCAAAGCTGGGAGCACTCAATATTGGTGTATGTAAATCTGCCTAAGGACGACGCTATCCCTCTCAGCTTGCACAACTTACTTCCACATCAGGAAGGGAGTAATATGTGAATATTGCACACGATGTTACTACTCCATCCACAATCTGACAACTATCAGACAGAGATAAGTGTGTTACATTGTTCCTGCTACGTATGTTGCAGTATCCCTGCTACTTCCAAAATTTCAAATAGCGTATTCCAGCCTTCTCTGAATCTACAAATGCTATAACTAAAGGTTTGCCTATATGCTCATTCGTAGTGGGAGCACTGCTACGTGTGTTCGTACATTTGTCCTGACCCAAAATGATCTCCGTCAAGGTAGCCTTCTGCCATTTTCCCACTATTCTGTAAATGTCACCGTTTTGAAGTATGGCTTGCTAAACTGATGGTTCGGTAGCATGTATACATGTCAGTAGGTCTTTATATTGTTCTTGAAGTCTGGAGGTATTTAGCCAGTCTTTTAGAGCTAAGACTTTTCTCAGGCCAGCACAAAGATGCCATCGGCCACATTGTCAGCCTTTATGACAAAGAGAGTTGGCATAAATAAAATAATTCTTAAATTTCTAATGACGGATTCAGTTCAAATGAAAAATAACAATTCGTTTGATATTTTACAAAGTTCGGACAGATAATATTCAGGAAGTTGATAAAATTAATCGCCGGTTAAATCATATAAAACTAATATTCCCTGACGAACTAGTGTCACCGTCTGCTTGTCTCGCCAGAGGACCATCGTCTCGTGGGGGCGAAATAATTTTCCACGTCCTCAAATAATTAATACATTGAATTGGCACGATGTCGATCAGCCACAAAGGCTGCCGGAGCCATTAAATTCAAATCCGGAGAGCCAACATCTTGGCGGAAGGACACTTCCGTGCCAGCCCTCTCTCAAGAGTTGCCGCGACCCTAGAAGCCGTGTAACCGGGCCTTGTGGGCCGGAACCAATTCTGACGCTACTTGGGTCAGGTTGGTAGCACGTCACCAGTTTTGCCAACGGAAGAATCAGCGGGGCGAGAACTCGCGTTAACAAAACTGGCGTGAGCTTCGGCTCTCAGTTGTTTCCAGTTCTTAGGACAGGTCCGCGATCGTCTAGTGTACAGAAGTAGGCGCCATGTTCGATTTTGGTGATATTTCGCGTTGACTGAGATGGACGTTCCGTTTCAGTGAGCATGTTCTCGGGATTGCAGTAAAGTAATCGCATTCGGTCGTGAGTCTACTAAATATGTAACACGGTGACAACTCAAATGATTCTGCTTTAGTTTTAGTGCCGCCCCTGCTTTTGGCTCAGTCTTCTGTACTGATGACTAACGGTTATTTGCAGGAAAATCAAATGTTCAAATGTTTGTAGAGTCTATGGGACTTAACTACGGGGTCATCAGTCCCTAAACTTACAAACTACTTATGAACTACTTACAACTAAGGACGGCACAAATATCCATGCCCGAGGGGGTATTCGAACCCCCGACCGTAGTGACTGTGCAGACCGTGACTGGAGCGCCTCAGTCCCCTCGGCCACCGCGGCCGGCTATTTGCAGGAAACACTCTCAATACACACTCTCTCTTTAAAGGCTGGTCGAATGATATAAATGTTTTTCTTGACGAGGTTTTCTCTGTTTTTGTTTGTCTTGTCTGTAGCAAGCATTAGTAACTGTTTTTTCGATGTAACATGCTACCTCGTAATTCTATATGAATTCTGTACTTGGGGAATATATTTATCGTCGCCCTGAACTGTCTGGCTTCTCGTCTGTAGCCTTCCCCTGTTGCTACCATTTTATTCATTTATTAAATAACAGAAATCCCTGTAAAAGAGGAGATTCTATGATGGTAACGGTCACAGCAACAGAAGATTAACAGGGAAGTAACCTATTAATGGAGAGCGGAAGTCAGGCATGTTGATTTAATTCATAATCTCGTTTCAATGGTTTATTCCTCCAACCAACCATCAGAAGACCAGGCGCTACAGACGAATATCTCTTGCACTTGATTACCTGTGCAAATAGTTACTACAGAAAACATGCGGCTCTCAAATGTGTGAGTTTGAGGGAAATTATTCTGCTGCAGCAGGGTTTCCAGCTATTGTACGTAAGAGACTTTGTTGGTCATACCCTTTTGCTTTAAGTACTGAGCCCTAAAAGATATAACTAAACACTGCAGGAGAAAGCAAGTGGCGTGAACCAAAGCGGGACACAAAGATCTCGACTGCTAGCTGGAGAGAAACAAAGGAAAACAACGGGCTGGATTGTCAAGAGACGTCACGCAAAACATCTCGGGAAAAAAGATTATGGAAATAACTGCTAGTTCTACAAATAACAGTCAGTGACTATCCTAGCTTCTATCCCAACGCAAAGGTAGGAAGTAGGAAGAAACACAAATCGCCTAAATCGACTTCCACAGAAGCGAGAAGTTGCTGCGAGCTATATTCAGGCTTCGTCAGACTGTTCTGCTACTGGAGACACGAGACGGTCACAATGACACAAACTCCCTCAGGAGCCCACAATAAGCACAATAGCACATTCGAATTTCATTATTATTCAAATGTTCAAATTTTTGTAGAGCTTATGGGACTTAACTACGGGGTCATCAGTCCCTAAACTTACAAACTACTTATGAACTAGCTAGTACTTAGGTCGGCACAAACATCCATGCCCGAGGGGGGATTCGAACCCCCGACCGTAGTGGCCGTGCAGAGCGTCACTGGCGCGCCGCAGACCGCTTGGGCACCGCGGGCGGCTGTCATCAAGCAAGACATATTGGTGGCAAATCTAGCCCGAACGACACGGCAGAAATCATTGAAACACAATTGACAGACCTGAAACCGCATAAAAATTCAAAACGTTTGATATAAAAGTTAGCACAAAACATACGATGTTGTAAAGCGTTAAACATACAGGGTGAGGCAGCTAAGTCATAACACCCCTTGTGACGCCCCAACCGTAATACAGACAAAGATGCCGTTTGGACATTGAATTACAGGGACAGAGGCTACTTGAATACACATTTCATGTTTGTGCTATTTTTTTATTATAGAGATATCAGGCCATATTTAGTTTTCTTTAATGGAACACTATGTCAAATTTTAGCGTAACATTTTGGGCTTAAAAATACGGTTTCAGATATGTGTATGTCATAATATTTAGGCGAATAGTTTTTGAGACACATGTTCCAGTATCGTATTCGTCCTTCGAAGCGGCGTTGTTTGTGTAAGGATGGACTCGCGACGTTTACCGTGTAGTCTACACAACAGGAAGGGCCACATTGGACAACGCCGCTTCGAAGGCCGAATATGATAGGACATATCTGTGTCTCAAACACTATTCGCCTCAATATTATGATATACACGTATTTGAAAACGCATTTTAAGCCCATCCTGTTACGCTAAAATTTAACATAGAGTTCCATTAAAAAAAATAGTAGCGCAAACCTGAAATGTAACGTATTCAAGTAGCCCCTGTCCCTGCAATTCGCTGTCCATACGGCACCTTTGTATCTAGTACGGTTGCGGAGATACAAGGGCTGTTATGACTTAGGTGCCTCACCCTGTATATACAACCAGTTACTTTTATATTGAGAGACAATACCAGGGCCCCGGTGGTGTAGCCGAGCGGTCTAAAGCGTCTCGCTGCGGAGCGCGCGGTTGCTCGCCGTGGAGGTTCGAGTCCTCCCTGGGGCATGGGTGTGCGTGTTTGTCCTTAGGTTAGTTTACCTAGGTTTAAGTAGTTTGTAAGCTACGGACTGATGACCACGCAGTTTGGTGCGATAGATTTACAAACATTTGAAACAATACCAGGCTATATATGGAAAACGAGAGCAAGACGATTAATGTGACACTCAGGCGTGTGGAGAAAAAGTGCGTGGAGAACAACAGCATGAAGAACAAAAAAAGACAAATATTTCACACATATAATTAAGAAACTATGACAATGACAATAATTGGCCTAGATACTAGGGGACTAATTCTAGCCGTGGCCGAGGGGACTGAGGCGCTCCAGTCACGGTCAGCACGGCCACTACGGTCGGGGGTTCGAATCCCCCCTCGGGCATGGATATTTGTGCCGTCCTAGTTCGTAAGTAGTTCATAAGTAGTTTGTAAGTTTAGGGACTGATGACCCCGTAGTTAAGTCCCATAAGCTTAACAAACATTTGAACATTTTTTTGAGGCGCTTCAGTCACGGTCTGCACGGCCCCTACTGTCGGGGGTTCGAATCCCCCCTCGGGCATGGATATTTGTGCCGTCCTTAGTATAAGCTAGTTCATAAGTAGTTTGTGTGTTTAGGAACTGATGTTCAAAATGTTCAAATATTTGTAAATCTGTCGGACCAAACTGCGTGGTCATCAGCTTACAAACTACTTAAACGTAGGTAAACTAACCTAAGGACAACACACACACCCATGCCCCAGGGAGGACTCGAACCTCCACGGCGAGCAACCGCGCGCTCCGCAGCGAGACGCTTTAGACCGCACGGCTACACCACCGCGGCTAGGGACTGATGACCCCGTAGTTAAGTCCCATAAGCTATACAACCATTTGAACATTTGAACTAATTCTACAACTACATAAATACTCTGCAAGCCAGCATATGTTGCGTGCGGAAGATGCCTCCAAGCACTACTGTTCTTTCCTATTCCACGCCCAAACAGAGCGACTGTCTATTTGCATCCATACTAGCCCTAACTGCTTTCCACCCAATGCTGACTGCAGAAGTATCGTCCTACAACAACAACACCTAGAGAGAAGGCCGCGGCGCTCTCGAGTGACGTCATGCAGAGTAGGCCTCGATCACCTAGCTAACTGGGTGGCCGCTGGGGCACGGCCCACTGTGCCGTAGCAGCCAGCCAGTGAGCTACGCGATAGCGGCCTACTCTGCGGGACGTCACTCGAGTGACCGCGGCCCTCTGTTGCCTACAGTCAGCTTCAAATGCTGGCCCTTTAGATTTTCTCAATAGTCGGCTTTCCTCCGGTAATTGCCATTTGACTCCGGGAACCATCTCTGCAACACTCGCGTGTTAACCTACCAGTAAACATATCGAGCTGCCCGTCACTAAATGGCTTCTCCGTCTTTGTTTTAAACTAATTTGGGGGGAATCTCAAACACTCAAGCAATACTCAAGAATGGATCGCAGTGGTGTTCAGTAGTTGACCTCGTTTACAAGTGAACCACATCCCCCGGAATTCGCTCAATTCGCCCAACAAAATGAAGGCGATCACCCGCCTTCCCAACAACTGTCGTTCCCCTTGGTAGCGCTGTACAACGCTACGCCTAGTATTTCATCGACGCGACTGTGTCAAGCAGAAGGTAGTATATTCTTACATTGTTTTTCCTACTCATCTGCATCACTTGCATTTTTCTACATTTAGAGCTAGCTGCCATTCAACACACCAACTAATATTTTTCATATACTTCTTGTATGAAGACACCACTACGAATCGTGTGCCAAAAACACCACATTATTAGTATTAATAATAGAAATTTCACCTTTCCGTAACTACATAATCAAGAAACAGCTGCAGATTGCTACTCACTATGTCCTTCAGATCATTTATGTAAATAGAAAAACAATTGAACATTCCTGGGGTAATCCGGTGAACATTCATCGTCGTGGACAAGATCTAACTTCTGTTACTTAAGAAGTCTGTCAACTACTCATATATCTGGAAATCTATTCCAAATTTTCAAATGTTTGTCAGCGCTTAGGGGACTTAACTGCGGGGTCATCAGTCCACAAACTTACAAACTACTCATGAACTAAATTATACTAAAGACAACACAAACATCCATGCCCAAGGGGGGATTCCAAATTCCGACGGGGAACAGCCTCGCCCATCTCAGCATAGCGCCTCAATACGCTGGGCCGCTCCGCCGCGGAAATCTATTCCAGGAATGCCTGTTACGTCTGGAATCTATGCGATGTTCAAATGACGGTATGCTTGTACGATCGTCCTGCGTGAACAATTTTTGAACGTATTTGAATACTATAGTGATAATACGACTGTGAAGAAGATAAAAGACTCCGGGTAGATCTAAAAAATATTTAAGCCACAATCGTGTAAACATACGTTCCGCACAGAAACGAAGAAAGCAAGTAGAATTCTATCTCGAATATGGAACTTTGTATACCAACCTGAAATTAAGTAGTTTGTAACATAAGGATGTATTTAAAACAGCTCCGAGGGTTTTGATCTAGAAGTCTTATTTAAAGGTATACTCAATCTGTTTTCCGACGACGGAGCAGGCGGATCGAATGACAAAGCGTTCAGATAACAGACTCACTTGAACCTTGCGACCTATCTCATGAGGCACATATGAGGACCTAGACATGAGAAAACTTACAGATAGATAGTAGTGTATTCTTTGACCCACAACTGACAGGAACAAAACGCTATGTCTACACCTACCTATTTCATCACACTCCATGACACTCACTGGAGATCGTAGAGCAATTGTTCTTCTTAATGTATCCTCAATATCACTGAGATAACGCAGCATTTAACAGTCATTCAATAACAATTGAGATAATCAGTGACAAACCAACATGGGTGACACCGTCTCTGCTCACAGTATTGACACACAACAGATCCGTAGAAAGGTATGATTGAAATGTAGCACATTGTGCCAGAGGTACCAAGTTCTTGACATCTGCTAACATTAGTACCAGGTCAACTCTCTGTAATGAAGACAGAACCGACGACTGAGGAAAAGTTTATAATGAAGTAATTCAGGAGACTTTGTAGGAAGACAAACTATACACTTAAATAAGAGCCGTAAATGGAATGAACAACATTGACATAACTTTAGCTAATGACAAAACATAAGCACAAATATCACGTGATCATTTGTACTACACGTCACGAATAGTGATCATAGCGGAGTTATTGCAGCCATTCGTGACAATATCACATACCGTGCTACACGCAGTCGACTCATTCTCAGTAAAGCGGATTGGAATAAATTGATTACTTTTGCAACAGAATTAAAAAATAGCATAAGGGGTCGTGTTGATTATAAGACTCACAAATAAACTGAAATATTAAGAATTCACAAAACATTGTTGTGTCACGAATATCAAATAAATCAAGGGCAAACACCCTGGAGCACTGAACTAACTGGACTCAGACAGAACATACGACAGAAGGCAAAAGTGCAGCTGCAGCCATAAGTAGGCAAACAAGATACAGAAGTACAGAAATGCCCTACAACTAGCATGCAATACAGACTCCGAGGAAACAGCACTGTGAGGAACACGTCTCATTACAATTGCACACCAACATCTCAGGCCAAACATATACAGCAACAGCAGGCAAGATGCACCCCTATCAGTTTTGTCAGCAGTAAAGCAGGATGACACAAGGATGGAGGAATACATCTGAACATACCACTATCACCAACATAACGCAAACTAAGAAACGAATTAAACAGGGAGTGTATAAGCGAAACCGGTACCTATCCTGTCACGCAAGAGAAGTTCGCATTAGTGACAGCCAGACTAGAAAACAAGAAAGCTCCAGTTCCCGACAACAAACACACAGAAAGGACACAACAGGTTATATCGCTCATAATAAATACTTAACAGACTTGTCAAATAACGCTCTGCAGCTGTATAGGTCACGAAAGACAGCTGCCGCGGGTATAATTAAATAACTCGCCCGATAAAGATCTTTTAATAGGCGAAATCCCATAGAGTAATGTGCCTTTTAACTTCTGCAGCTGAGATACAAGAGCGGCGCCTACAGGCACACAGGCAGCTGTAAGCCCTCATCCCACACCAATACGGATTCAGAAAAGATACACCAACCAACGACGTAGTAAATAAAGTTTTCAAAATGATAGGGATCATGCCACGTAAATATACTGGGTGGGACACACAAAACAGTTTTTCGGAATATTTGGTAAAATACAAATCGGATTTAAAATGTAGGAATAAAAGTTTTTCACCTCAAAGAGGAACATCCATGAACCTCTCTGCACCACGCCCGAGGCGGGATGAGGGCTGACATAGAAATGTTGAAGGAGCTAATCTGTTCCCTGATACAAATGTTTCCTCTGCAACGACTATTCACGGTATTGTCCAACTCTCTGCAGAAACTGCAAGTGGCAAAACTAAAAAATAGTCTCGTGTCTATTTGTTCGAAATATTACCGTTTTTCAACAATTCTCAACTCAAACTTTTATCCATTATGGATGAGGAACACTGCGACTGTGGTGAAATAAGGTATCTTGAATGACAGAAACCAGTCGCATTTTATGCAAAAAGTTTTATTACATTTCTCCCATTACCGGTTTCGATATGCCTGGCATATCATCATGAGATGGTGAACGATTTTTTATATTACAGATGGTGTGTAGTGGGATTTGTGCATGATTTGTGTTATCCATAAATTCATTGTCACAATTGGTAGCATGCACACATTAATTGTGCTGCTATGCACTTCACACGTATTATACAGCATAACTTGTAGCATGCACATATTTATTGTGCTGCTAAACACTTTATCCATATTGTACTATAAATTTTCCACGCTATCGCGTGTGGAAACTGTATGGTACAATATGTATAAAGTGTTTAGCAGCACAATAAATATGTGCGTGCTACAAGTTATGCTGTATAATACGTGTGAAGTGCATAGCAGCACAATTAATGTGTGCATGCTACCAATTGCGACAATAAATGTATGGATTGAAGAAAAGACATTTTTATATATGAACCAAAGCTGCTTTTAATTGAAATGCTGACTAGTTTCGGGCTTTGCCCATTTTCTTAAACCACCGATTACAGAGAACAAAGTGTGTTTTACATGAAAATACATTAATATGGGAATGTCATATTGAATGTACAAGTTGTAATTACTTACATTCATATATATTTTTATATTTGGATACTGCTTAGGTCACGCTGTTTGTTGTAATTAGTTTGGTGTAATTTACTGAGCTGTTGATCCAAAGATGTTTTTATTAAATATTCTTTGCTTAATTTGGTTTGTGACAATATCGTTGGTTATATGCAGTGTGACATAAACGGTACCATGACAAACATCATACAATAAATTTTATATTTAATTCCGAACTATTTAAAGTGTAATAAATTGCTTGTGTGTACTATATTGTAATATAGGGATAATATTGCAGTGCTACTATAATTTATCGCGTTTTGTTGCATATTTGGAAGTATATTACGATAGGATGGATTATACTTTATATGCTGGTCAAGGTGTGATGGAAATTTTCGATGAATTTTTTATTGCGCATTTCTGTTTGTTCATTTAACATTTGTTCTGGGTATTTAGTCATCTGAGTCATTTGAGTCATCTGAGTCATTTGAGCTTTTCTTCTATACTCCCAGTGGAATGTTTACTTTCTCTGAGGTGTGTGCCAAATGCTGAAACGTTATCTTCGCTTGTATATATGTGTTCTCTAAATCTAATTTTGAAAGCTCTGCCTGTCTGTCCAATGTACGCCTTGTCACATTTACTGCATTCGACTTTGTAAACTCCAGATTGACTATAGCGATCAATTTTTTTCTATTTTATGTATGATATTGGTTCCTAAAGTATTGTTAGTGCAGAAGGCTATTTTAAGATTTGTTTTCTTCAGTGCATACTTTATTCTATCTGAAATTTGTCCCCAGTATGGCAGTATTACAAATTTGTCTTTCTTTCTTGTTTCAGTTTTTGTTAAAGTGATTTCATCTATAATACTATTCTGTTTTGAATTTAATTTCGATTTATACAGATTATTGACTAGTTTTTGGTTACATCCATTAGTGATTGCTATATCTTTGAGTGTATTTAGCTCTGAATTTATATTTCTGTTACAGGGAGGATATTTGGTGATACGATTTATTGCTGATCTAAAATATGATTCTTTATGGCTTTGTGGGTGACAAGAGCTATTATGAATTATTATGTCTGTAGTTGTGGGTTTTCGGAATATGTTGAAAGTATGTACTGAGTTAGTCTTACTTATTGTTAAGTCGAGAAAGTTAATGCTGTTGTTAATTTCATGTTCAATTGTGAAGGTTATTTTCTTGTGCATATTGTTAAACTTTTGATGGAAGTCTTCAATTTCTTCTATGCATCCATTAAATAGACTTATAGTGTCATCTATATATCTGAAATAGTATACTACTTTTGTTTTCCATTGGATTTGTTCTTCAAAAATTTATTTTCTAGATGGTCTAGAAAAATATTTGCTAGGGTACCAGACAGGCAGAAAACAAATCTTAAAATAGCCTTCTGCACTAACAATACTTTAGGAACCAATATCATACATAAAATAGAAAAAAATTGATCGCTATAGTCAATCTGGAGTTTACAAAATCGAATGCAGTAAATGTGACAAGGCGTACATTGGACAGACAGGCAGAGCTTTCAAAATTAGATTTAGAGAACATATAAATACAAGCGAACATAACGTTTCAGCATTTGGCACACACCTCAGAGAAAGTAAACATTCCACTGGGAGTATAGAAGAAAATCTCAAATGACTCAGATGACTCAAATGACTCAGATGACTAAATACCCAGAACAAATGTTAAATGAACAAACAGAAATGCGCAATAAAAAAATTCATCGAAAATTTCCATCACACCTTGACCAGCATATAAAGTATAATCCATTCTATCGTAATATACTTCCAAATATGCAACAAAACGCGATAAATTATAGTAGCACTGCAATATTATCCCTATATTACAATATAGTACACACAAGCAATTTATTACACTTTAAATAGTTCGGAATTAAATATAAAATTTATTGTATGATGTTTGTCATGGTACCGTTTATGTCACACTGCATATAACCAACGATATTGTCACAAACCAAATTAAGCAAAGAATATTTAATAAAAACATCTTTGGATCAACAGCTCAGTAAATTACACCAAACTAATTACAACAAACAGCGTGACCTAAGCAGTATCCAAATATAAAAATATATATGAATGTAAGTAATTACAACTTGTACATTCACTATGACATTCCCATATTAATGTATTTTCATGTAAAACACACTTTGTTCTCTGTAATCGGTGGCTTAAGAAAATGGGCAAAGCCCGAAACTAGTCAGCATTTCAATTAAAAGCAGCTTTGTTGCATAAATAAAAATGTCTTTTCTACAATATTTAAGAGCTGCAAAACGCGACATATCAAAAACATTTGAATTTATGGATAACACAAACATGCACAAATCCCACTACACACCATCTATAATATAAAAAACCGTTCACCATCTCATGATGATATGCTAGGCATATCGAAACCGGTAATGGGTAATTTTGCATAAAAGGCGATTGGTTGCTGTCATTCAAGATACCTTAATTTTCAACTCATTTTTATTTTTGCCGATTACAGGGCCATCTATCATGAAACTAAAAACAAATGTTTCAAACAAAAGTTACAATTTTTACGGAGAATCCAAATCTGCAATAAAATATAGTGGTTCCTATTTAAGGGGTGTGGGATGATTTTTTTTGTTAAAATTTAATTTTTACTTTTTGCATTTTATTTGTTACGCATATATTTGGGTTTAAACTGATACTAAATTTATTAATTTATGTTGATTGGTTTCCGTTTTACAAGCGTTTTAGTAACAACCTTTTTTATCTTTGTAACCGTTTTTATATATGTGCCTTTCTTTTGAAAACATTTACGTACACCGTCCACAAAGTGTTAGTTGCGATGTTCGATATGAGTGAGATTATACACAAATGGCACCTTCAACAAACTGTAAGTAGAAGATTTGCAAAATGTTTCGCCATTTACTAAGTATAAAGACCGAAAAAAACTAAAATACGCGTATTTAATCATTGCAGTAAAGACAACCAAATAATGCAGAATCTCACACATCAGAAACACCGCAACCAAAATGGGATAGCACAAAAAACGCGCTTGAAAATGAGAATTATTTCCCAATACGCGTCGTGCTAAAGAAAAGAAAAATCGTAGCTGGTAGCAGAAGTGTTATTTATATTTATTGAAAATAATTAGATTAAATTAAGTATGAAAATCGAACTATGAACGTTAGCTCATGTTGACGATGATTAGCAAAGGAACTTGAAGTATAAATTCATTTCTTTTCATGTATTTCGAGTTGTACGTAATACCATGTAAAGAATTAATAATTTGTTAATCCCACTAATAAGCAAATGCTGTTTCTTTGTTTGTGTTTAATATCAATTCTCAGTGCCATAAGAAGTTTAATTCCACATTTAGCAGACGATATGTGTTTAGGGATAGAAATAGCATTGGGGTCTCGATTATACTGTAGATTGGAATTTTATATAAAGGTTGCGATTTTTTGCGTTTCTTGCGTTTCTGGCGTAAATTTTGTAGATATATTCGATGTATAAAGAACATTTTATGACTTGATAAGCATAATAGATATGTAAATTGAATAATCTGAGTGGGTCACTATAATGTAAGACTGTCCTTGACACCATACGACATTTTGGTGTGACAATAACATTGCTTACACCCATTGACAAGTGTACTATAAGCTGTATTGCCCATATGAGTTTTGCAATGTGGCATGCGTCTCATATTACGCTGCCTGGGTGTGACATTTGTAGGAACAAACCGAAGTACTTAGTAATCATGTCAATATTTTCGCATACTCGACGTGCTCGACAAAACTGTTCGTCGAATCACAGTTTGTGTGTGTGTGTGTGTGTGTGTGTGTGTGCAAAATTCAGAGGCAAGTGTCATCAAACTTATCACTTTCTCCCGTCCGTCTCAAATTCCCACAAATCACACGCTATGGCTGTAGCGCCCCTATCGTTCATGCCCTCTTACACTCGCCATTACGATAGGGGCGCTACAGCCATAGCGTGCGACTTGTGGGAATTTGAGACGGACGGGAGGCGAGCACGGGTAGCCAAGTGGTTAAGGCGACCGCTGGCCCGAAGCGGGAGACCCGGATTCGATCCCGGCACGGCTCACATTTCACTTGTCGCCTTTGTTTCATTTCAATGCCCTAATGCAGCCACTGCAATCCTTTCTTTCCTAATCCCTCTTCCTTCGCTTCCTTTATCAACAGTTTTGAAATGTTAACATTGCTACATGGGCAACTACCACAGAATGGGCACGTAACCATCGCCACCTGGCCTTGACGATGTGGCAGAGTTTGTCATGCTCTGATGAATTGCAATACCTCGTTTATAATTCCGATAGGAGAACGCGAATCCGTTTTCTTCCAGGAAAGCAGCTCCTCGATATGTGTAGGGGACAAGTTGGCAGCTACTCCATTTGCTATACGGAAACGTCAGCTGGACACCAATGGGCTCAGTGTGTAACACAACAACGCAGTATCATTTTTTTCTCATTTACATGCAAGTGCGTAGTATATAATACTGATGTAAAATTTATAATGTATGTATTTATGTCAACACGATGTTGCAATTAATTTATATACTTGAACGAAAATAATTCTGCAAATACAGTAGACACGTTGGCTTACTCCGCGGCTTTGACATGATACTGTAAAAGAGAGTAGCAGAAAGGCGCGCGGAGAGTGGCAAGTCGGTGGCTGAGTGGTGCACAGCTGTTGTGATGAGTGCAGTTGGCACGCCGCCACCAAGCACTTGGCTCTACAGCCGGTATTCATTATTTTCACGGGCACGGCACAAAATAATCAAGAGGACATACTTCGAGGAGCGTTGTGGACCCTATATTGCCACTAATGAAATCGTCGCTGAGACTAACTTAAGGCGGCCAACTTTTTCAAATCCCAGTGCGGGACGTTTCGAGGATGTGGCTGGGAACTGATCACGTGACTCAGTGTGTCGGTTATTCTGAAACGTAGGTGACAGAAGAACTCATTTACTATTAAAATAATATATCTAACATTAGTTATGTTCTATTTTTAATTCTAGATCTTTATTACTGTTTCATAAATATTTTCGCAAGCGCCTATATTAAAATTATGAGTTTGGTAATTTTTGAATGCTTTTTGCTTAAGACGGCCAAGGTCAATGTAGGACGTTTTGTGCATGTGGATGGGAATTGAGGGTAAGTGATAATGTATCCTCACTGTGCTAAAATTAGAAATGAAACATTGGTAATTTCCTAGGAGCTGTGTACATCGAAGTAACGCCAATGCGATTGATATATACCGCACGTCAGACTCTCGCTTCGCGAGCGGTGACAGGAAACAATACGCCAGAACAGCTCATTTGTGTAGCTACTACTCATGTTGAGCTCAAATATTAGATTTGAAAACAACAGATTTTACCATGACAAGATTTACTGCTTTCACATTCGCTAGCTCCGCCATCTCGCAATGAAACTGTTGTCGACTGATATGTAGTTTACGTGCTTTACCATGGCGTGGCTTTACAGTTATGTCTGACAAAATCGCGAATCGGAAAAGTAGATCGAGAACCAGTCACTCCATGGGTGTAACAGTTTGTATTAATTACATAGCTTTAGCTGAAAATCCGAGCAATAGTCGATATATCAATCGCACTTCCGTTACTTCGATGTACACAGTTACTAGGAAATTACCGAAACATGATTTTTAATTTTTCATTTATTTTTAAATTCATACTTCTGACATTAGTGACTTTTTTTACAGAATCTTGGGTTATTTATTTTTTAAGAATTTCATAAAAATTTCACAAGTTCCCATATTGAATTTTACAATCAGCTTTGCACGTAGTGTTTCAACTGTAAATGAAGTTTTTCCGATGTCCACAAAGTATTCATCAACGAAGATACTCGTTCTGAAGATGCGTTCATCCATGGTAAGCCGAGTACATACTGGACACTAGCCAGGCAGTTTGCATTTGGTTTGTGCTGTTCACTGAGTTTGCTGAACACCTGTAACCACCGTTCCTCTGTGCTGCTCTTCACATCTTCCCATCTCTTCAGAACGTCGTTACTGACGGAATCTGAAATGTATATTACCTCGTCATACAATCTATTTTTACTTATTGTCGTTGCCGTCGTTGGCATCTGCACAATTATTAATTGTTGGTACGTCTGTTCCACATCAGCCCATTTCAGACTATTTTTTTAATTCAATCCAGTTATATGCTTTCAATTTATTGTACGGGTGCATATACTTCTATAGGTACTTGATGCAGCTGTTACAGAAGTTACGTATATGTCCCATAAAATAATTTTTGTCGATTTGCCCACTCTCCACAAGACTTCTTAACTCATTTCGTATGCTCAGAGGAATTATAATCGTTCTCTAAGCGCTTTGTACACTTGTTTTTGAGATCCATGAACAAGTGTGAAACTTCCGTAAAGGAAATTTTATCTTCTGCCATATCTTCACAGAATCATTAAATAAAGCGGCTTGTACATATACAAATTTTAACCAAAGCTCCGAACATTCATTAGAAAAGAATGCGTGCTGTACAGCTGGGCATTTTTCTTGTGACTGGAAGTAAGATTTCAATGGTACATATATTTGCAGGACTACAGGCAAAAGTGCAAGCCATCGTGTTTCACTATATCCCAAGATTCTTTTGTATTCCATATCTGCTTGTTCGCAAAAATCATTAAGAGCTTCTGCACGCACTGTGTATATATAAAGTACGAATAATTTTTCGTAACAATATATTCGACGTTCACTGTTAACAAATCTGTTGCTGTTTGTATAGCATTGTGAGCAATATGAGCAGCACACCCTACGCCAACTAATTTTCTTCCTAAACCCTCTTGATGTATGAAGAAAACATTGCATTGTCCTTCGCGTTTAACTCTGCCAAAATTTGTATTTGCATTATCTGCATATATTCCCATGACTTCCTCCTTAAGCCTATGTTTTTCCAGAATGTCCATTAAAAATCATATACAATAACTGCAGTTTCACTAGGTACATTCAGGATATCTATTATTTTTACATTAATTCCAGTCTTTGGATGAAAGTACCGCACTAGTACCGGAAATATTTTGAGGTCTTTGTGGTTTGAAACGTCTGTACAGATACAGATAAATGGTATATATTAAAGTTCTGTCTGTATGTTATCTAAACAACAAGGTGCAATCACATTATTATTGTTTCGCACTTGGTTTTCCCGTAGCGAAACTTCTTTTGAATCAATTTAGAAGTGTATTCCCTCGGTCTAAAACCCTGATTGTGACTTACCGTATGGAAAGCCCACAAACCTTCGGCTCTTGCAAGTTCTGCGAAGTTTTCCTGACGGATATAATTTGAGAGTGAAGATGTACCTACAGCGGCCAGCGACCTTTTATGTTAAATGACGTTGTATATCATGTTTACCGCCGTGAGCAACGGAGAACACCCCATTGCACTTATTAGACCGCACCTCTGAAGGTGTTGTATACTGCTGTGAGAAAAGGGAACTCCTTCTGCAAGTTTTTTGTAAATTGACATCTCCGCTTTTTAACAGACGGTGGCATTGCTAAGTGGAACAAGCATATTAGTTCACGGAACTCGGCGAAGCACGCAAACACAAACCAACAATGTCGAGTCTCCGCGCGAACGAAATTACTAGTACTACCAGCAGTCTAATTAAAACTACTACAGTCTAATTAAAACTACTACAGTCTAATTAAAACTACTACAAACTACAGTTGACGTGCTGGAGATGCCTTCCTCCGATCAGAGCGCTCTGCGTCACGCCTAGCCTGTTCAGCCCACGCCCATTGTTTGGTTGGTGCTGCCTGTCGGCAGACAGCTGACAACGGTCAACCAGCAAGTAATTTTAATCGTTCTATAAACAAACGCCCGGAATGCTTCGTCTGGATCATATTGTTTTCCAGATCGCTGCCAACCTCACAGTTCTAACCCCGGGCTACCAGGAAGTGGTGTTTCACATAGTCGTACTATATGTTTATTTCGTTTATGTACACTACAAAACGAAAGGTACTGCACATAATCACACACGAATCCAAAGTACGTATCCTGATTCGTAGTGCTTACGATATGTGGGAATAATCTGCAGTTGGTGAAATGTGAAAATTACCAGAATGCGGGACAAAATTGGCATTTTGCGGGACACTTTTGTTAAGTCTTTCAATACGGGACGGTGCGGCAGAATCCGGCCGCCTTAGACTAACAATGTTGCCACACCGTCTCATCCAAGTAAGATCCTACCAATCCGTTTGATTTAGCATGAACGGCTACCTGTCGTAGTAGTGATCTAGTGTCAACAGCCAACTGCAAGACCCCAGATTGTGTCGCAAAAATTTTCGCCTATGACATCGAAACAGGTTGCTACCCTATACAGAGGCTAATGCGAAACAGAAGAGTAAGAACTATTAAATAAATTCTGTTTTGCGAGAGAAGGAATAATAGTTTCATTTTATTTGTTGTCAGTGTTTGAAAGTACCGGTATTGAAAGAATGTCTCATAATTAGTCTGTAATTATTATTCATGAAAAATTCTTTATTTAAAGTGACTCAAGCATCAGCAATTAGATACTAGCAAAATCATTTTTCCAGTATATCTGAAAACTAGCTTCTGACGATTTTCCTGTTCTTAATTATTAAGACATGGTAGTTGATTAACTAATTGAATGCTTTAGAATAATTATCAGTGACAATTAACTGATTTAAATGACTTTTAATGACAGTGTTCTTTTCAATATGAAACTTTTTTCAAGCGTTCATCCTTTCATTATGGTTTTTGGACATGTAACTGTAGTATTTAAAGTAGGCGTAAATGCAGTGATCAAAATGAAATGGTTAGCGAACGTCCGAATTCTCTTAACACGGTTCCTTTTTTGTTCCTCCAATGGCAATGAACTGTTTCCATCGCAATCCGTAAGTGTGAAAGGATGCTGCCGTACAGACGGAAGAAAAATTGATCTATATTTAAGCTTGGAAGAACTAATTACCTACTGACGTAGTCGACGATAGTGCTTTCGTTTCCCAAAAGTTATATTGATTTCCATTTCGAGATATTAAAAAGAAACTCTATATTTTGTCAAGATGGCGAAGAAGAAGGCCCTTTACGTACCGGCTGTATTGAGTAAGATGTGAAGACGGCGCTTTGAAAGCTGGAATGAATACGAGGAAGGGCGACCGTTGCCTGTGGGATGCTACGTGTGGTGTGGCAAATGTCCGGCAAATCCTGCCTGTGGCGGATGTCCGGCGGTGTAGGCACGCTCCGTATGTTAACACCACACTGACTGATGTAACATGATAGATTTGCCAATCATGCACATTGTTGCCTCTGACAGGCACACGTTTGTCTGGCCTCTTCCCAAATACTACATTGTGGTTGCACCTACAGTACGGCTGTCTGAACCGCTGAGTCACTCAAGCCAACCCACCTAGGCAATGTCTGTATTTCATGGGGGTGAACAAGGGTGTAAAGTTTTTAAAATGTTCTTCGCAGTTTCGTGCTTCTATATTCACAACCTCCTCCACTTTAAGAAGAGTGTGCTGCACTATGATAGAGTCGTAGATTGTCCCGAAAAAGTAAACATTTCACTGATCTTTTCGAACGGTAAATTACAGACCTTCAGAGATCGAAAGCCAAAATATTATGGTAATAGAATGATCGTTGTGCTTCAGTTTTATGCTACCATTGGTGTTCCTGACTATTGTTTCACAAACGTTGGGATTTATACAGTTTGCGCATATACCATTTTCGATTAGTGAGAGGCATATGTCTTAGGTGTCCAAATCAAAACTAAATTTCAATGCTTCTTTCCTTGGGATAGAGGGTACTTAGCTATCCATGAAAACGTCCCAGACCGACCCAAACTTCCACATGTATCTCAGACTCTCCTTGAACCCTATAGTGGTCACATAGCATCTGTGATTCCCGCACAGACACACCTTTCATAGTCGTAGGCGCTGCTTTGCCTAGAGATACATTGTTGAGCGTGCTTATGTTAACGATTGATCCAATGCAATGTCCTTCAGACATGGATGCTTTATTTAGGTCTACAAATCTGTTATAGGTCGTTCTGTCTTCCTTTAGCTTCACTTGTAAGACGTAGAGTCAGTATTGTGTTATTGCAGGAACCCAGAGTAATATTCCCCGAGTTCATCTTCTACCATGTTTTCTTTTGTTCCGTAAGTAATACGTGTCAGTATATTGCGAACATGATTCATAAATATGATGTTTTGATTGTCAATGAAAAGAAGACATAGTGTACATTCTACAGCATTAATCTTGATAACGTATTTTCCGTTCTAAGCCGTTGCTATTATTCTTTAACTATCTTCGTCACAGAGAATAAAACATACTTTAATATTACTGAACAAGGTGTTACTTAAAGTTTTTAAATGTTCACAAATATTTTATTCTATATTCAAATTCTGCTGAACGTCTCATAAAGCCAAAATAGATTAACAAAATAAATTAATATTGTGGGACATGTAGGATATCATGCTTTTCATTCGTAGCTATGAAGTTGATTTCTATCAAAAAGTGACGGTAGAATTGGTTAACATACTGGCTCGATAATATTCACAGCTGCCAACAGTATCTGCCTTTCTTAGGATTCATTACATTCATTTTTACGTCTAAGGGTATGTCCACTGGGAATCAGGTGGAATAGTTAGGATCTCAAATAATTTCGGTTCGAATTAATTATTTCAATGCTCTGTTAATTTGTTCTCGCAAAATCATACAGCCCATTTCAATTTCATCTTCTTCATTTTTTCTTTCTCTAATATTGTATTCTAATTTTTCCCCTTAAATCGTCCCTCTTTATTTGGTTTGATCCATAGTTTTATTGAATGTCTGCGACTGTGATATCAATGGATTGGTTTATAAATAAAAATAATGCTACCAGCCACATTTATTTTTATTTATTTATTTTTGTTTCTTTTATTTAGCACGACGCGTATTCGGAAATGATTCTCAAATTCAAGTGCGCTTTTTTTTAGGTATGTCATTTGGAAAATTCAGCAGAATATTAAACTTCTCCAGCGACTACAGATAGGACATGAAGTGGACCTATTTGAAGAACTGGAAGTACGTTCAAATAACAGGAAATATGGAGACATGTTTCGATAATATATTTGAATAAAAAATTCAGAAGCAAGCTATCCCGTTTAAAAATGTAATATATTGTAAGAAAAGGTATCACTGTTCAAATAAATTTAAGTATATCTTTGTAACTGGTTATTTATGTACATGATACCTCCAATGTATAATGTGCAAAAATGTTATAGTTGATGTTTCATATCTGTGAGATTCGCCACAAATGAACCACAATGAAGCTCTTAACTAGATAAATATTTTCAGAATTTCGCTATGATCTCCATAAAAAGGTCAACCGACAACTAAAATCGCGCTTGTTAATACAGTACAGAGAGGGCAGCAGAAGCAACAACAGCATGTCTAAAAAATCACAAATAAAAGACATAGCACAGAAAAACGCACTCGAAACTGGAATTTATTTCCCGAAACGCGTAGTACTAAACAATAGAAAAACGTGATTGGTAGCAATGTTTTAATTTATAAAGCCGGCCGCGGTGGCCGAGGGGACTGAGGCGCTCCAGTCACGGTCTGCACGGCCACTACGATCGGGGGTTCGAATCCCCCCTCGGGCATGGATATTTGTGCCGTCCTTAGGATTAGCTAGGTCATAAGTAGTTTGTAAGCTTAGGGACTGATGACCCCGTAGTTAAGTCCCATAAGTTCTACAAACATTTGAACATTTTTTAAAAATTTATAAACAAATCCATTGTCCCTCTTTATGTTCCTTCCACCTTACCGTCTTCTTCCTTAAACCGAATGAATAATAGAAATACATTATGACTCCCTGTCAATACACCTGTCACGAGAGGCTACTTATATCACATTACTTAGAAAATGTCTGGACAATCTCAGAAATTTCGTCGAACCGATTGCATATGCGCTCGAGATACGTTTGTTAGAAACTAGCTTTGTAAGCTTTGGGAAGTACTCGATGTTGCGCGTAGTACGGAGAGCTGTAACGCCCGTTGCCGGAGCCACCGCGATATGCCCTCACCCCTCAACTGTTTCAGCAGTACGAATAATGGATATCGACTTTCATCAATGCGGGGACTAAAAAAAGTTGTCAACGATATTTGGCAAGCTGGGCGGCCCACTTGTCGGCATCTATTTCTGCGCGATGGTGGTGCGGCATTCTCAATTGAAGCGCTGGGCTATTCTGAGACGTCCCGGCCTCGCCACATCTGGAGCGCGCCTGGAGCCCCGCACACAATCGCCTCCGTCTGTCGCCACGTAATAAACTCTTCTTTCTGTTTAAACATACGTAAAGGTATCAACAGATACTGGTAATATACTAGTCTAGTATTGTGGGTCGCAAACTGCTGCTTACGGGTCGCCATCACAGGAGGAAGTACTTACACCACACAATAAGTAGGGCAAAAACGTATGCCTAAGTGTGTTATATTTCGTGTTAAAATTACGGAATTCCTTTCGTTGAATGACATTGTAATGAAAGTTCCGGATCACTGCTCATATTTTATTCAATAGCGCTACAGCTGTTTCAACATTTTGTCATTATCGAGCGCCTGCGTGTATAAGAATTACATTATTTAATTACAAATCAAATAATACGAAAATATACATAAAATTTTTTGTTATAAATTTTCCTTTTAACTTACGTCTACTATGTTTGGACGTTATATGCTGACATCTGGCGTAACGTATAAACTGTATTGAAATATTCACGTATTTCGTAGTTGGATACGGTTTTTAGCTGCCAGGTTTTATGAGCTTGTTACGCTAAAACGTTAAATTAAAGAAAACGTTTATATTTTGCGTAACTGACAACAGCTCTGCCAAAGATGTTTACATACATATCGTAATAGACTAAGTTATCAGAGACTTTTTAACGTTGACATTAGTCAGAGAGGCTTATTTCGTTTCTTAGCTATCTCTGGTCATTAAGCATATCTTTACTTCTCAGCCTTTTTCATCGATAGTCAATAAAATTAACCAGATAATTTTTATGTTTGAAAAAGTCTGAAAAGCAAAGATATGCTAAATGACCAGAGGTAGCTAAAAAACGAAATAAGCCTCTCTGACCATTGTCAACGTTATAACGTCTCTGATAACATAGTCGATTACTATATGTATGTAAACATCTTTGGCAGAGCTATTGTCAATTGCGCAAAATATAAACGTTTTCTTTAATTTAACGTTTTAGCGTAACAAGCTGCATAAAACCTGGCAGCTAAAAATCGTATGCAACTACGAAATACGTGAATATTTCAATACAGTTTATACAACAGTTACGCCAGATGTCAGCATATAACGTCCAAACATCGTAGACGTAAGTTATAAGGAAAATTTATAACAAAAAATTTTATGTATATTTTCGTATTGTTTGATTTGTAATTAATTAATGTAATTCTTATATGCAGGCGCTTGATAATGATAAAATGTTGGAACAGCTGTAGTGCTATTGAATAAAATATAAGCAGTGATCCGGAACTTTCATTACAATGTCATTCAGCGACATTTATGACACTGTAGGCCCAACAATCAGGAAGAAATTCCTTTCTTTATGAACTGTATATGTCAGAGATTGTTTTATAATCCAGTGTGTTAATGATGAATAGGTGTAAATCCTGCAAACTGTTACCAATTGATAGGTAAAACAATGTGACACAGTAAGTAATTTTGAAAAATGAGAAAAAACATCTACTTCTTTACAGATTGTATAATGAGACCTTATTTTAATGATCATTACACACTTCTGAATCATGCCTGAAATGGGAAACATTCCTTAAGAATAATATGTATTTCTGAGGTAAATCTTCTAAAAAGTCGATAATGAGTTCCATTCCGGAAAAAAAACCTTAGTCCAACATTTTATAAGAAAGTTGAAGAAAAAGAAAGAAGATTAAATTTGTTTCCTTTGAGATAACATGATTTTGTTACGATCATTGAGCAGGGATGGTCGCCAGAATATTTTTACTTTGAAGAAGGTCGCCATTCAGAAATATCGCAAAACACTGCACTACACGCTCCCTAATCCGGCTACTCGTGTCACATATGGGTGCCGGGTTATCCAGAGTGTGGATACCAAAACGAGTCTACATTGACTATGTATATGAAGAACTTTCTCCCGTTCTGGCAGTAGTCCTCGGAAGAGTGAAGCGTTACTAAAGATTAGGGGAAGGATCATTGAACCAATGGCCTCTATCTCTGACGTCGTTTTAATGTATGTTCGTATTTTTGTTCTTACAGCGACAGTGCGGATTTCTGTCGAACGCCTAGCAGTAGGAAAATTAGGAAAATACAGTATCCACATAGGTGGCTGTATCTGAAGGTGTCGAGGTCCCGTATACGAACACATATATCTGGTAGGACTAGACGTTGTCTGCGGAACCCATGTTAATTCCTACGTACTAGGTTTTCAGTTTCCAGGAATGTCATATTACGCGAGCATAAACGTGCCTCATTTTATAAGACGATGCAGAACTGAAAAGACTGCCACACTTCCAAATACATTATGTATAGCATTGTTTAACTAAGCATTTTAAGTAACAACAATTTTGCACACGATTATTCATTGTTGTGCGCGTCTTTTCGGATGTAAGCCGGATTACTTAGAGGCCTGATTAGCGAGGTTATAGTATAAATAAGTTCGAAGAACTTTTTTCTGTTTTACAACACAATTTAGAGTAACTTTTCAATTCAAGACGGAAACAACTTTGTTCAACTCAGAGTGCCGTACAGCAAAGCCTACAAGACGAAGGCTCTAAAGTTTGCACAAGCCACCTCCATATTGATTTCTTTAATATTAATCTGGTTATTGTCAATTCTAAATAAAATGTTAAAATCTTACTAGAGGCTCGTTTCGATTTCTAATTTATAAACATTAACTGTAGTACCGAATATTTACAGATTTTTCTCATAAACGCATAATACCTTTATGGTATTATTAATGAATGCTTACTGGTTCGGCAGAAGTGATTATTAGCCTTTTATTTCTCACGTCAAACTCATCTACTTGTTTATCTGACTATTCTTGTACTTTCTTGATTTCTGAAAGACGAATATCAGAGAAAAGTTTATTAAACACTAGCTGCTCCCCGTGGTGTTGCCCGCGGTTCAATAGTAAGACATTAAAGTGCCAAGAAAGGGCATAAATAACTACATGACTGTTTGCGACACTGTTAGCACGGAATATATAACTGTCTTGGAACGGATGGAGAGCCAAAAATCTATTACAATACGTCCCTGTAAACGACGTTTCGAGACTTCTTGCTCTGAGTATACGTAGAGATTTCTAGCTCTCGATACACGGAAGCAGCCTACGTAGAGCTGTCCGTGTGAGAAACTTGGGGTGGCCAGATGAATACCTGCCACTTTTAATGTTTGTCCTTGACTCTTGTTTATAGTAATCGAGAAGGCCACTTTCAGTGGGAACTGTAACCGTTTAAACTGGAATGGCAAGTTTGTTGGGATGATGGGAATTCGTGGTATTAATGCAGTCTCTCTCTTGGCTCCACCGGTGATGATGGTGGCCTGCACGATATGCCTTCTCAGGTCCGTGATGCGTAACCTGATGCCATTGCATAATCGTGGTGCATCCAAGTTACGCATCAATAAAACAGGCACACCCACCTTCAGCTCCAAGTAAGTAACTACAATAACAACAATACTATTCACTATTTCTTGTTCTACACGTCCGATTTCTTCTTCCTATCGTATTACCACTCCGACGTCGTCTGCGTACGCTCTAGTGGTGAAAGTTGTTCCAGAAAATGATACACCTGTTAGTAGCGCATTGAGTAGCGCAAGTAAAGGTTCCAGAGACAGGACATACAAAAGCATTGCTAATGGACTCCGTTGTGGAACGCTCCTTTGAATGCGAATCACTTTGCTGAGTTGACCATTGACAATGGTTTTTCCCGTTATTCCGGTCATCATGTTATGAAGTAGCCTAACTGCCCTATCACTAAATCCTAGCTGTTTCAGTATACATTCCACATATTGGTGGCTGACATGGTCAAATGCTTTACAGAAGTCTTTCAAGCAATGCGCAATTGATATTTGTAACCGCAGCAATAGAAATAAGATCTCTGTATTCTGAAACAATAGACAGGATTGTGCTACCAGGGAAACACGCTTGGTGGCGTATTACTATTTTCCTTAGTAACGAGATCATTCGCTCCTTGACTGCACGTGCTATTGTCTTGTAATCGTAGTTCATTAGCATAATTGGCCGGAAATTGTCTATTTTCTTGTGGCCCTTATTTTTTGGAATTAAAACAATTTTACCTTCTTTCATCTCTGAAGGTATATCTACCCCCTGAAATATTTCATTTACGATTTCTGTTAAGTGGGGCCTAAGATATGCCAAAAATTCACATAAAACTCTTTTGGTATGCCATCGGGGCCAGCTGACTTATTTGGATGTGATGTTTTAATTAAGTCTAATAGGTCATCTTCTGTAAAGGCAGTAAACAGAGAATTGTTTTCGTGCGGGTGATCTTTTCAGTAAAAGAGTTTAGAATTTCAGTTCACAAGGTCTCGTCGACCTGCACTTCGGAATAAAGTGCCGAAAAATGTTCTTGAATTTCGTGGACTATTTCACTTTCGTTTATGAGTCCAGTCCAGTGCCAACTGCTGCCAGTGTCACATCGTAAACAGCGCTAAGTATCTTAATTTGTGTCAAATTTAATTTGCCAGTCTAGTTCTTCAGTTTAGTTAGTACTTCTGTTTTAGAGGTTTATTCCCGCGTATTCGGCAGATTAGCATTCAGTCAGTTAGCAGTCAGTTCAGTGCCAGCTGTTGTCGCTGCCTCATCACCCAGAGCGCTAAGTATCATAATTTAATTGCGTGAAATTTCGTTGCCAGTTAATTTCTTAATTTTCGTTAGTGTTTTTAAGAGGTTTCTTCTCACCTACTTGACAGATTTCGTTTGTGCTACTGCTATAAGAGTTTATTCTCTCGTATGTTGATAAATACCGTGTGTATAGTTTTCGTCTGCTGCAAGCTACGTGTCATATTGTCACTTCCTTATTTCGTGTTCTGCTTTGAGAAAGCTTATATTCCCGCGCGTTTTAACGGTGTATTCCATGGGTAATCTTGTTTATTTTGAAAACTGCCGGACTCAGTTTCGTTGTTTTGACAGTGTACTTACCACTGACCACAGTTCAGTCAGCTGCCAGCCGCCTTTATTAAAGTACTAGGCTACTTAAAAGTTGATTATTTAGTTTTCTACTTTCTACAGTTAATTGTATCGATAGGATGGATAGGATGTGTGCCTGCTGTGTGCTTACGCAGGAGGAGTTGGCCGCAGTTCGCGAACAGCTGAGCGTGCTGTTGGCTACGGTCAGCCGTCTTCAGGCTGCTGTCTCGGGGTGCAGCGATGGTGGGGAGTCTGGTGCGTCGAGTGGGACACCTCAGGTGTCTCATGCTTCGCTCTCTGTCCCTGCTACCGAGGCACCTTCAGGTGTACCGGAGGTCTCCGAGCCGCCTTCTCCGCAAGAGGAGTGGCGGGTTGTAGGGCGTTCGCATCGCTCGAGGCGGAAGGCCAATGTGGAGGCTGGATGTCCGTCCACGCCCGTTCGTCCTGTGAGTGGAGGTGAGGCCACTCCTTCAGCATGGTCCGAGCAGTTTCACGTGGGGAGAGGATTATTAGTTATTGGGAGCTCAATGTTAGGCGCATGATGGAGCCCCTTTGGTAGATAGCGTCGAGATCCGGAAAGAATTCCAACGTGCACTCGGTGTGTCTGCCGGGATGCCTCATTCGAGATGTGGAGGCGGCCTTGCCGGCGGCTATCGACGGTGCGGGGTGCGGTCGACTGCAAGTCGTAGCTCACGTCGGCACGAATGACGCTTGTTGCTTGGGTTCTGAGAACATCCTCAGGTCCTACGAGCGGCTGGCGGAATTGGTGAAGGCTGCTGCCCTCGCACGCGGGGTGCAAGCAGAGCTGTCGATTTGCAGCATTGTTCCCGGGGTTGATCGGGGTCCTTTGGTTTGGAGCCGAGTGGAGGGTCTGAACCAGAGGCTTCGCCGACTCTGTGACAGTCATGGCTGCAGATTTCTGGATCTGCGTTATCGGGTGGGGAATTGTAGGGTGCCCCTAGATAGGGGTGCACTACACTAAGGAAGCGGCTACTCGGGTAGCAGAGTACTTGTGGAGTGCACATGGAGTTGTTTTAGGCTAGGTGCTAACTCTGATGAGCACTCGCCTGTCAACATTCAAACAGCGAATTCAAGCCACGTTCGGCTCAAAAATTCGAATATCAAAATATTAGCCGCGAACTTACAAAGTATTAGAAACAAAGTTCCCGAATTTGTCGCACTGCATGGAAATTATTGTGCTCAGATAGTTTTAGGCACCGAAAGCTGGCTGAATCATGAAGTAGCAAGTTCATAAATATTTAGCGAGGAGTGGAATGTATATCGGAAAGATAGATACAACTGGAAGAGGAGTGTTCATCGCTGTGGACAAAGATATTATTTCTACTGAGATCGAGGTTGAAAGTAACTGTGAAGTTATCTGGGCACATATAAAAGGTCTAAAAGAAGTAAAGTTAATAGTTGGGTGTTTTTACCGGCCCCCGAGTGCTGGTGTAGCAGTTTTAGTCATTCAAAGAAAGTCTACACCAGGTAGTGCGTAGGTATCCGGGCCATGTAATATTAGTCGGAGGAGATTTGAACCTTAAGAGTATAGATTGGGAACTCTCTAGTTACATTTCAGGGGGTACAGACAAGCAGTCTTGCGAGCTACTTTTGGACACATTCTCCGAAAACTGTCTTGAGCAGTTAAACCGGCAACACACGCGCAATGGAAATATTTTAGACCTTATAGCCACGAACAGGTCCGACCTTATTAACGATGTCTGTGTAGAGACAGGAATTAGTGATCATGATATCGTCATAGCGTTGATGGTGACCAAAGTTCATAAACCAATCAAGAAGGCTAGGAGCGTGTTTTTGTTGGGAAGAGCCGATAAGCAAATGTTACGACGATCGCACTTAGAAAATGAATTGGCATCGTTTAATTCCGGGACTATGGATGTAGAGGAATTGTGGACTAAATTTAAGTGCATTGTTAATAAAGGGTTAGAGAAATATGTGCCAGTAAAGACGATTAAGGATGGAAAAGATCCACCGTGGTATAATAATAATGTTAGAAAGCTGCTGAGAAAGCAAAGGCTGTTGCACTCTCGATTCAAAAAAGAACACGCAAATGATGACAGGCAAAAGTTAGTAGAGGTTCGTGCGTCTATAAAAAGATCGATGCGCGAAGCATACAATAATTACCATAGCCATAACTTAGCATAAGATCTTTCCGAGTACCCAAAAAAATTCTGGTACTATGTAAAATCGATAAGCGGATCAAAGCCCACTGTCCAGTCACTCGTTGATCATTCTGGGGCAGTAATAGAAGAAAGCAAACGGAAAGATGAAGTTCTAAATTTAACCTTTAAGAAATCTTTCACACAGGAGGACCGCACAAATGTACCATCATTTGATCAACGTACTAATTCCGAAATGGAGGACCTAGTAATTGGTATTTGCGGTGTAAAGAACCAGCTGAGAGAGCTAAATACGAAAAAGTCTGCTGGTCCGGATGGAATACCAGTTCGGTTTTACAAAGAGTATTCTGCGGCGTTAGCCCCCTACTTAGCTTGCATTTGTCGCGAATCTTTAATTCAGCGCAAAGTTCCTAGTGATTGGAAGAAAGCGCAGGTGACTCCCGTTTATAAGAAAGGCAAGAGAACTGACCCATACAATTACAGGCCAATATCGTTGACATCGTGTAGAATTTTCGAGCATATTCTCAGTTCGAATATAGTAACTTTCCTTGAAACGGAAAAGCTTCTTTCTGTGAATCAGCACGGTTTTAGGAAACATCGTTCATGTTAATCTCAGCTTTCCCTTTTCTCACATGACATCTTGCGAGCCATGGATGAAGGGCAACAGGCGGATTGAGTTTTTCTCGACTTCAAAAAGGCGTTCGACGCGGTGCCACACTGCAGACTGCTAACGAACATAGGAGCTTATGGAATAGGTTCACAGATTTGTGACTGGCTGGAAGACTTCCTAAGTAATAGAACGCAGTACGTTGTTCATCAGCTACGATTGTATCGTCAGGCGTGCCCCAGGGGAGTGTGATAGGACCGCTATTATTTTCTATCTATATAAATGATCTGATGGACATAGTAACTTGTAATTTGCAGCTGTTTGCTGATGATGCTGGGAGGGTATCGTCTTTAACTGACTGTAATAGCATACAAGATGACGTAGAAAAAATTTCTAGTTGGTGCGAAGAATGGCAGCTAGCTCTCAATGTAGAAAAATGTAAGGTGATGCGCATGAGTAGGAAGAACAATGCCATGATGTTCGAATACAGCATTAGTAGTGAGCTTCTTGATGTTGTCGCGTCGTTCAAATATCTAGGCGTAACATTGCAGAGCGATATGAAATGGAACGAACATGTAAGGACAGTTGTGAGTAAGGCGGACAGCCGACTTCGGTTTATTGGGAGAATTTTGGGAAATTGTACTTCATCTGTAAAAGAAACCGCGTATAAAACGCTTGTACGACCACGTCTCGAGTATTGTTCCAGTGTTTGGGACCCGCAGCAGATCAGTTTAAAGGAAGACATAGAAGTAGTTCAGAGGTGAGCTGCTAGGTTTGTTACTGGTAGGTTCGACCAATGCGCGAGTGTCACGGAAATGCTCCGACAACTCAGTTGGGGATCGTTGGAGGAAAGACGACGTTCTTTTCGTGAAATTGTGTAGAGGAAATTTAGAGGGCCGAAATTTGAAGCTTAGTGTAGCACGATCTTGCTGCCGCCTACTTACATTTTGCGTAGTGATCACAGAGACAAAATAAGAGAAACTAGGGCTCTTACGAAGGCATATAGGCATTCTTTTTTAACTCGTTCAATTTGGGAGTGGAATAGGAAAGAAAATTCCTAGTAGTGGTACAGTGTACCGTCCGCCACGCACCTTACGGAGGATTGAGGAGTATGTATGTATATGTATCCTGCCATCTTCTGTTTTTAGTTCGTCTATGAAAGTTCGTCGCCGGTTAGACTGATGTTTGAATAAATGTTACACTGACGCTGTTTCTTCCTGTAAGAGAGATTTTGCTTTAGATTTGATTTATAATCCCTCGAGTTATTGACGTGTGACACTTAATAACTTAGCTTTTATTCTTTTAATTTGTTCTTGGTGTGTGTCAGTTCCGCTAGCTTTCTCGTATAGTTCCCGCAAAACTGTATAATAAAACTCAAATGTTCTTTGTTGGTACCTATGTTTTTGATAACTGTAAGTTTTCAAATTTTGTCGTAATTTCATTTTTCCGCATTTAACCCACCATTCGGTTTTCGTCCTGTATCTGGTTATTGATTTTACACATGTCGCCCACGGTTTCTTAATGATATTTTCTAAATCGTCATCTTGTAGATGTGCACCGTTTAATGTCCACTGGCTACGGTAGCGCTTGGTGGACTGCTTGGCTAAATTAATTGTCACCAAAAGAGCACAGTGATATGAACAAAACGTCGGAATGACCTCGGCGGCCAGCACTTGATGACAAATGTTCTCTGATAAATAGAATCTGTCGATGCGACTACATGCTGTAGCAGTGACGAACGTAAACTTAACACAGGTGGGGAATTTTACTTCCCAGGCATCCTTGTATCGCATGTTCTTAATTAATTCATGGAGTTCTTTACAGTAATTAAAATTCGGTATTTGGTCTTTTTTGTTGACGACACAGTTAAAATCTCCGCCAATTATTACATTGAGTGGGTTGTTTCTTAGTAGGTACAAATATTTTCTTTGAAGAATGTTGCTCTCTTGGATTTGTTAGAGTTTCCTGACGAGGCATATACATTTACAACAGTGACATCATTTATTTTACAACTAATTCCTGATCCAGTTACGAGTTTATCTAAACTTTAGACCGGTGTTCCTTCGCGCGTCAAGATTGCAGTTCCTGAACTTTCTTCCGCTACTATGTTGAGGAATGTTTGAAAGTCAGGTATATACAAGTCAGTAATACGCACTTCTTGCAACAATAAGATATCGGCTTCTGCCTCGTAAATGAATGTCTTTAGTACGGATTTTTTTAAATTCTGACGTTATTCGGTTAATGTTTAGTGTGAGAATTTTATATGCTTGACTCATCGTATGAATGTTAGTTTAGTATAGTTCGAATTAATATGACACTATTTCGGAAGTGATGGGAACCCAGAACGGCGAACCTCTTTATGAGTGTTCCTGTCAAAAAGTTTTGCATTTATTTAACCACACTAAGCAACTCTTTTGTTTTCGCCGGTGATTGTTTCTCACGATCTTGTTTTTCTTTATCCGATTCTTTGGTGCTGCCTTCCACTTGCTTATCAGATAAGTTTTGATCTTGTATCCCACATTACGCTTTGCCTGACCTCGACCGACGTTGACATTCGGCTGTGATTTTAGGCAACGGCGTGTTGTGATTTGTGAGGCTACTGTTTGGTTGTCGAGGGCGTCTTGTGCACTTTCCTTTTTAGCAGAGGAGGAACTATGTGAGTTGCTTAGGTCAGGAGTCTCTTTGTTACTGTCTGGTAAAGCAGCAGCATTGCCCACCTCGTTTATGGGATCGCCATCTTGTTGCGCACTCCTTACCGAATTCGGAATGCATTTCTGCTCAAGTGTCTCGTGTGTTTCCTGAGTCGAGTTAGCCGTAACTTCCTGTTCTAGTTCCATGTGGTCAGACTGAGCATTTTCCAACTGTGGAGATTGTCATTGTTCTGTTCGAGTAATTCTACGTCAGTTTCATTACTTGATCCCGGTACGGCCTCGATTTCTGCTTTTGCACAGGATGCAACTGCAACTGATCAGATGTATCTTCATCTGAGGACCCATCTTCTGTGACACGAGGACGCTTGTTGCTGAAAGCACTACGGTCACGAATGGACGCGACGAGGTTTTCTTCTGCGAGTGATGTTATCATTTGATCATCATCTTCAGCAATTGGTACTGAAGCATCTACGGGATTAGTGGGGGTTCCAAATGTTGAAATATTCAAATGTTTGTTAAGCTTATGGGACTTAACTACGGGGTCATCAGTCCCTAAACTTACAAACTACTTATGAACTACTTACGAACTAGGATGGCACAAATATCCATGCCCGAGGGGGGATTCGAACCCCCGACCGTAGTGGCCGTGCAGACCGTGACCGGAGCGCCTCAGTCCCCTCGGCCACAGCGGCCGGCAGTGGGTGTTCCGGACAGGTCTGTTTTGTCTGAAGTTAACACGTCACTGAATGCCAGTCTTTGTCGCTGCTGTAAGTTGTTTTTCAGTAGAACCATGCGACGCGGACAGTCTTGTCTCGTGTGACCACTCTCGTTACAGATATGGCAGGTGAGAGCCCGTCCTGTGTGTGTGACTAGTCCCTTATACCCGCAAACCGTCATGTGAGACGGAATGTTGATTTTTACATGCATCTCCACAGATCGCACCCCACTAAAACATTGCAGCCTATGCTGACTCGACCACATTTCATTCCTGATAACTACTTATTTCACCGAATTTAGATAAAACTTCTCTAATGTAACAATTTTCTACTTCGGGCTGGAGGTTAAATACTCTTACGTTTTTTGTATTCTACATCCGCCATTGAAACTGAAACGGTACTTACAGTTCCGTTGCGATGAAGAAACTGGATTTTGCCTCCGAATTTCAGCAGCAGTCGTTCCATCACTACCGGGTTGTGCAGCTTTACAAAAAAAGCAGCACTGCTCCAGGTCGTAGTACGCAGTGGCAGTGTGGATCAGGTCCGATGTCAGTCCGACGACGTCCACTATACAGTCGTGAAACTCGTATGAACTTGGTTGTACAGCACGGGTAGATTTGTCCAATTCAAATTTAACGGTGTTCTTCCTCGAAAAAAAATGTTCAAATGTTTGTAAAGTCTATGGGACTTAACTACGGGGTCATCAGTCCCTAAACTTACAAACTACTTATGAACTACTTACAAACTAGGACGGCACAAATATCCATGCCCGAGGGGGGAGTCGAACCCCCGACCGTAGTGGTCGTGCAGACCGTGACTGGAGCGCCTTAGTCTCCTCGGCCACCGCGGCCGGCCTTCCTCGAAACCAGACGAGATATTTCGCTAATTAACCCTACACGGGCTAATAGCAATCACGAGTAACAACAACACACGCCAATGTACGGCAAAGTCACAAGACACGCCACGAGAGACAAACACCTAATTGTAAACACGCGACGAAAGACAAACTCCGACTTGTAAACACGCTAGCGAGCACGCAGAACTTCCTTCCGCCAGCGCATCTCAAGCGCGACTAGGAGCATTGCGCCACGCCGGCAGCTGGTTAACTCGCGGCATTGCTCCCAGCGATCCGCTGTAAGATTCCCTTTCCAGCCAGCTGCAATGTCCTGGATCTTGATCTTGTCATGGGTCCTCTGTATGGCAGTTCTGGAGAATCCTTGTCTTCTGCGCGATTACCGACGACAGACGTTCCTGTCGTAGTTTCATCAGTATCATTTCCGTCTTTAGAGTCCTTGAACAAGAAGCCATTCTCGCCTATCTGCTCTTCAGGACCGTAGTAAGGCTTCATGCGGAGGACGTGAACAATGTCCCTTTGTTTTAATCGTTTCGACGACGGCTCATAATCCTCATCTTCGTATGTGACGTCTGAAAGGCGGTGTATGACGCGATACGGACCAAAGTATCGCTTCAATAACTTTTCTGATAGTCCAACTTTCCATACAGGGATAAAAATCCATATCAGATCTCCTGGGCTGTACACAACAGGTCGGTGCTTGTCGTTATACCGCTGACGGTCCTTCTCCTGGGCGTCCAGTGTCCGTATGCGAGCCAGCTGGCTTGCTTCTTCTACCCTGGTGATAAGCTGTTTCACATAGTCATCCTGACGATCGTACGATTGGAATCGGGACAGAGTATCCATTGTCGTCTCAGCTTCACCGCCATGGAGCAGGAAAAACTGCGTGAAGCCTGTGGTGTCTTGTCTTGCGGTATTATAAGCAAATGTGACGACTTTTCAGGGTCTTCACGAATCCCACTTGACCGGATATTGGAGCATCGTGGAAATAGTCGAGAATAGCTGGTTGGAGATGAGCCGGAACGACCATTAGCCATCTGGGGCCCAGTGGATCGTAGTTGTTCTTATACAATGTCCCGTTTAGAAGTTGGAACTCTCCACTGGTCGGTTCTCCTTACTCCAAGGCCTCTATTGTTTTTAATAATGCTGGATCTTCCCTCTATTCAGCTGTAACGTCACCTAATTCAGTGAGGGCTGAAATTTCATTCATGCTGACGTGTTGCACTAATGGATTCCTCGAAAGGCAGTCGGCATCCTTGTGTTTGTGCCTGTTCTTGAATACCACTGTGACGTCGTACTATTGGAGTCTTAGTGCCCATCTTGCAAGTCGACCTGATGGCTCCTTCAATTTAGTCAGCCAACACAAAGAATGGTGATCTGTAACGTCGGTGAATGGTTTGCCGAAAAAATATGGCCAGAACTTGTTGATGGCCCAGATAACTGCGTGGCATTCCTTCTCAGTCTTAGAGTAGTTTATCTCGTACTTTGAGAGTACTCTTGTTGCTTAGGCTATCACCTTTTCAGCACCTTCCTGAACTTGTACAAGCACTGCACCAACCCCATAATCACTGGTATCTGTGTGAAGTTCAGTTTCCGCATTCTCGTCGTACAAGGCTAGAACTGGTGCGGAAGTTAGAGCCTGCTTAAGTGCCCGGAAAGCTCTTTCTTTTGTCTCATCCCAGTAAAACTTGGGGTCTCCCTGCAGAAGTTCTTGCAATGGACGTGCCTTGTTGCAAAATCCTTTTATGAAACGTCGGTAGTATGAGCAAATCCCGAGATAACTTCTCACACCACAAATGTGCTGAGGAGTTGGAAATTCTGTGACTGCCCTTACTTTATCTGGATCAGGACAGACACCATCTCCGTTGACTAGGTGCCCCAGGATTTTTATCTCTTTGGCGACGAAGAGGCATTTCTTTGGATTGAGGCAGAGTCCTGCAGTCTGAACACACTTCCACACAGTTGACAGGCGACTCAGATGTTCTTCAAATGTTTTCGAGAAAACGACAATGCCATCTAATTAGCAGAGACACGTCGTCCACTTAAGGTGTCGTAGCAAGTTGTTCATCATGCGTTCAAATGTGACCGGAGCATTACATAATCCAAATGACATTACTTTGAATTCATAGAGGCCAGGTTTGTCAACCTCGATTTGCCAGTAACCTGTCTGCAAGTCCATAGTTAAGAAGTATGTAGCTGCTTTCAAGCAGTCTAAGGTGTCGTCAATACGCAGCAATGGGTAGACATCTTTCTTTGTGATTCTGTTCAGCCGCCGATAGTCGACACAGAATCGCCACGTGCCATCCTTTTTTACAAGGACCACCGGAAGACGGCCAAGGACTCTCCGAAGGTTGAATAATGTCATCGTGTAACATCTTCTCCACTTCCTCCCAAATTATCCGTCTTTCAGCTGGCGACACCCTACACGAACGTTGGCTAGTTGGTGGATGGTCCCCAGTATTGATACGGTGCCTTATCGTGGATCGTTTCGTCTGCCTTTTATCCTGCTGGAGTATGAGTGCACCAGAAAATTGGCGTATTACAGCCAACACCCACTGGAGTTTTCCTTGATCAGTCCGGGACCTATTGGCAATTCCATGGTTGTTTCCTCCAGCGTGTTGTCTGTACTAACAGCAGAGCATGGGTCTTTGTTGAGGACGTTGAGCTCACCACCCTGGATTCGTTCATCTGTCCCGATTCACATTCCTTTGGGGATAAGTTGTGACACATCTTGATAATTAGCGATCCAAATCTCTCCTCGACCACCAGTAATGCTTATGATAGCCGCTGGTATGTAAATATCTTTTGTGAGTCTAATAAACATTTTACTATAGACCAGCACTTCACAGTTTAACCAGTCATCTGTGTTTGTGACTGGAGCTCTTCTCATTGTTGAAAGATAACCGTCTGTCATCTTCCATATTTTTTTGTATAGTTTCTGTAAAGTTATAATTTATTTAATATCGCTAGATTATAATTTTGTTAAAGCTTGAAACCCACTCTTTTCAAGGCTTGAGGAATAACATTTTTATTTCATGTGATAGAATATTAGTTAATATTTCAATGTTTTTCTTATTTTGTTATGTTAATAATTTATTGTTATATTAATTAATGTGGCATAAGTACGGCTTCTCCGCTACGCCACTGTCGCTGTGAGAATGTGCAGTTGGTTTAGCTTTAAGTGTGTCCGTGAATCTATGGCTGTTTGAATGTGGGGAGTGACAGCTCGCTTTGCATCGTTCTCTCTGGCTCAGTATCGATAGCTGCTGATACTACTAAAGAGGTTTCCACACCCTTTGGTTGCGAGCTGGTTGGCGAGTCTCTCGGTCCCCCACCACCGCTGTTTTCGTGGATATTCCAGCTTCTGGTGGCTTCCTGCGTTTTCCTGCAGCCCAGTGGCTGCACGGCGATTCATTCTTGGCTGGTCGTCTGGTGAGGTAAGGTTGGTTCTGCTCTTGTTTCATTGACTACCACGTTTAACTTAGATTTGTGAACTTAGAATCATTTTTCGGAATATTTTCTCCGATCGTGTGTGGAAATGTGCTCTCGTTTTTCAGTCCAGGGATTTCCAATAGATAAACGCGGTGTGTGTGATTCTAGTTGCAGTTTGATAACGGCCTGATATGTTAAAACCTTTTGTGATCATGTGGCGGTGTATGAACACTGTGTAAATACTTTCTAGCTTGTGGGGCCTGATTTCTAATAGGTGATATGCTCATTTTTAAACAGTGCATGTAAAAATCTTCTCATCGTTTCTTTCTGTGAGTGACATGTGTTCCACGTGGTTGGTTCATAGAACAAAGCCTTCAGCTTCAATTCTCGTTTGTTCCATGCCCATCAGGCAAGTAACTATGTGGGTATCCTTCTGTTTTCCACAAATATTTCGCGATCTTCTCTCCCCTATTTTTAATTTTGCTGTCTCTTCTCCGACTGGTAGTACGCCCTCTGTCTTTGTCAGTAATTCTCTATGAGCCTTGTACAACCACCTTCAAAAGCTTCCTTATGTAATTCTAAACATTTCTATGGGTTGCATGCCGTAATTCTTATTTTATTTTTCCGACTTTGTGATTTTTCTGAGACTGGATTTCATCCGTCTCTGGAATCGCCCCCTATCGCGTGTAGCTGTATTTCATTCGCTTCCTTATATAATTCAAAGCGTTTCTATGGGTTGCATGCTGTAATTAATTTTCTCTATTTTTCGGAATCTGAATTTATTCAATTTTATTGGTTTTCGGAACCACGTGGGTCCGAGTTCCGACTTCCGAGGTTTGCAGCTAGTCGCCTGAGTTCACGCCACTTCTCATATAAAACCAGTACCTAAATCGATTGCTGACAGACTGCAACTTAAGAATCCACCGTGATTTTTTATAATGAATTCGACTTTCAACCACTTCACCTTCAGTGGAGTCCGTTCATGTAACGTAGCCGTGTGTCGCCGTTAGCGTGTTTGCTCGCGTTTTCTGTTCAGATGTAATTTAACTTTCTATACACACGCACCATCTCAAAACAGGCAGGACAGACCAGAGCCAGCTTCAAAGTGTTTTGTATATTGTGGTTTGTGCTACCTCCGACTTGCTGAATTTCGCCTACGATAGCGGCTCCTGCTTCCGCCTCGTCTCAGCACGTTGAATTTCGTAAGTCTCGTTGTGGCATTGCGTGTGTGTGAGAGAATGAGTGTTGTTTGTGAATCCTGCCCCAGTAGCGTTAAATCATGTATAATTTTGGCTGGGCACCGTCCGCCTTAATCCATGTAAGAGATGCATTTTTATTATATTAACAACATTGGTTACCCATTTTGCTTGTTTACTATCTGAATGAACAAGTTTATGTTCAGTATAGTCCATAAGTTGCCTATAAATTGTAGTCTTAGAGCACCTTCCCTCTTTTATTTAATATTGTTCTTCACAAGTGCTGAGAACTAGTTCAGATACAATTTTTTTTAGTATCTAAATTCCGTTGAGCCATAAATGATTTCTTAGCCACCTTTTTAAGATAACTTCAATTGTGGTGGCTTGCTTATTAATGTCTCTATGTAATAACATGTGAACTGCTATGTATATTAATCACTGTAGTGTCAACGTCCTGTTATTGAAATAATTTGAAGCGAGTAAGTTCACAGTTTGGGCCAGGGAACAAGGCTTTGTAGCAGTTAGTAACCAGTAGTTCACACGGACATTATTTGCTAATTTTAGTGATAAATCAAGGCTCTTGTTACGTACAGTGGTCGACTTTTATCATCAACGGCGGGATCGTCACATTGTCGACGGCAAATAAGTTCCCAGAAAATTCTGTATTAAGTGTATCGGTCGGAACGACTTCCTCAATTTGCAGCTCAGATCTTCCACAGTCAATGATAGCTTCGGATGTCTGAAGGAAGTCCCATCCGAGGATGAAATTATGACTACATTCTGTTAAAACGACAAATTCAAACGGCTGGCTTCTGTTGTTGATGGTTATTCTTGAGACATAAGTTCCTGCTGGCTGGACGTACTTCTCATTTGCAACCTTCAGCACAGTTGCCCCTGTATCACAGAATATTGGCTTCTTTAGTGTGCGGCGGTAATTATCCGACAATACAGAGAAAGAAGCTCCTGAATCAACCAGTGCCCGGACAGGTTGACCGTCGATAATGACGTCGATGTGATTTTCCGACATCTTAAAGACTGTCAGCCATGGAGGATTTTCATCTGCGGCGGCCTCACCTCCGTAGATGGTCGCCTTGCTTAGTTTTCCTCTGAGCGGCGGCTAGGGGAACGGCTGGTACCTCTGTACGGCGGCGCGTCGGGGAGGAACCTCGTCCAGGGTACGGCGATGGGCTTCTTTCCATAGGGCGACTAAATTCATCGCAGGTGACTGTCTGGGATAGAACTGCTCTGATGGCTGACATCTTGCGACAAAATAATCGTCGGATGCTCACCTTCTCTGTCTGAAGTAGCGTACGACATGTCCAGGACGCCTGCAGTGGAAACACACTGGTATGTTGTCTTCTGTCATCCAGACGTCTGGCTGGAACAGCCTGGACGGAACAGCCCAGAAATGGTTTGAAAACAACGAAGATAAGCTGAATGTCTGGGAAACGTTCCAGACTGAACTTAAGAAGACGTTTGGAGATCACCAGCGACAAATCCGCTCGTCGGAAGAACATCTGAATAACCGGGTCCAACGACATGGTGAGCCGACACAGTCGTACAAAAAAAAAAAAAAAAATGTTCAAATGTTTGTCAAGCTTATGGGACTTAACTATGGGTCATCAGTCCCTAAACTTACAAACTACTTATCAACTACCTTATACTAAGGACTGCACAAATATCCATGCCCGAGGGGGGATTCGAACCCCCGACCGTAGTGGCCGTGCAGACCGTGACTGGAGCGCCTCAGTCTCCTCGGCCACCGCGGCCGGCACAGTCGTACATACAGAATGTTTTGGCCCTATGTAACATAGTTAACCCAGATATGACTGAGGCCGGAAAAGTAACGCACCTGATGAAGGGTATTGCAGAAGACATGTACCAAGCTCTTGTGATAAAAAAACGTCACTATGACGGAAGTGTTCATCAAGCGAATTGAAGAGATGCAACAAAGGAGGGTTGGACGAAAGAAGTGTGACAGACTCCCCAATGTAGTCCCTATGGCCGTTGTGGAAGACCAGAATGACTTTGATTCTCTCATACAACAAATTGCGAGAGAAGAATTACAACAGGTCATGGCAGCCGGGACTATTAGACCGAGCGAGCACCAGATTATGGCCATGGATGTAAGCCCCGTAAGTCACGAGGGAGCTGACGCCGCTGATTAAGGGGTATTTCAGACATTAGCACCTGTCTGTCCCTCCAATCGCACCAGACATGAAGAATGGCCTCGCCCTGCTATGACTTACGCTGCAGCCGCCGAGCGGCAGCCTATGAACCAGCCGGCGCGGTCACAACTAACTCCCCTGGCAACTATGACGCCCCACAGAAGAACAGACGTCTGGATGACAGAAGACAACATACCAGTGTGTTTCCACTGCAGGCGTCCTGGACATGTCGTACGCTACTTCAGATAGAGAAGGTGAGCATCCGACTATTATTTTGTCACAAGATGTCAGCCATCAGAGCAGTTTGATCCCAGCTTGAGCTCCTTTCCGGCTAGACATGGGGCTTCAAACCTTCCACCATCCTCTATACCTAATATTCCTCCATTCACCCTGTCTTATGTTGTTTCCACCACTCTTGGGGTCCCTCTAGATCCTTGAGCGCCACGCCATCCACCTCGCTTACTGCATCCTATGTGACCTCACTCCCTTCCCAGACCACCCCAGATTCATGGAGCACATCCGCATCCTCCAAGTTCCCCAAAATATAGAGTCCTGTCACCCTCTGGTTTCTCATCTCCTATTGAATCCCAAGCCTATGCCACGCCATTACCAAGTTATCCTTCCTCCCTACACCTCCACACTCTCCACATCCTCTCTGTGGGAAAGTTTGTCAGCTTCCCCTCTCGGATGACGCCCTCCGTTCCCACATCTATTCTTCCACGTATATGAGCGCCCCCTCTCTCCCCCACCCCTCACTCACTCGCTTGGCTCTCCCTTCCTTTTCCCATCCTCTGGAGTCATTACGTTCTCCCATCTCCCCTTCCCCTGCCTCTCCCTTCCCTTTGCCACCACTCCGCTTGTATGTGAGTTAAAGTGCACCAACATTAAATGAGCAATTTAAATTTCCCGACAATGGAGGCAGGGGAGAAGAGGAAGCGTACCAACAGTGTACGAGCTATTTTTAATTTCACTTCAGTTGGCCTGATGGGTCAACTTTACTGTGGGCCATGCACTAACTGAACTTGTCTGACAAGTACAGAAACGAGAAGCATCACTCTTGTTTCTTTTATGGTAGGCGTTGTATACGTTGTCTTCAGGTGGTATGCAAGACCACGTATGTAGTAAATAGATCGTTCACAGACACTGATTTTATGGATCTCGTTGAAGCTAAAGATACCTTTTAAGGGCCCAGTTCAAGATCGAAAATCTATTTCACAGAAATAATCGTCAAAAATAGTTCCCGAATAATGACAGAAGATTCGTTTTATCTGTGTTGAGGTAGTATATACAGATGGTAGTCTACGACATCGGAGTGGTTGAGAGGGAAGTCTAATAAAAGCTACAAGAAATAGACTAATGCAGTCTTGTTAGGGGATAATAAGGATTAATATATTGTGTTCTAGGGTCCCTGGCAACACTTTCGTTGCACTTTTTTCTCGCTAAACGATTTTTCTTGGCGACGGGGTGTTTTGCCTCGTGAATGTTCCGCTGTTGGGCTGCCGTGTGTCGCTACGTAGATCTATCTTGCTCAGCTGTTCCTAACAGCCTCTGTCATGGAGAGGGTATAATCGCCAAGCATCTGCAGCTGGGGACCACAAGCGCCACACACATCACACAAAGTCCTTTATAATCCGCGCCACTGCTATTTTCGTTGCAGATACAGTCCTTTTCTCTGTAAGATTTCCGTGGCGTACTGTACTTTTCTCTTTGTTTTGCACTTGTCCGATGTTTATTGCTCGTTGCAGGTGTGCCGGCCGCGGTGGCCGAGGGGACTGAGGCGCTTCAGTCACGGTCTGCACGGCCACGACGGTCGGGGGTTCGAATCCCCCCTCGGGCATGGATATTTGTGCCGTCCTAGTTCGTAAGTAGTTCATAAGTAGTTTGTAAGTTTAGGGACTGATGACCCCGTAGTTAAGTCCCATAAGCTTAACAAACATTTGAACATTTCGTTGCAGGTGTGATCCTTCATACTGCGGCCGACTGCGTTTGCTGAAGTCACAACCAAGCGCAGCTCCAAGGGGAGAATAACGCCATAGCGCCCAGGGAACACAAGTATTTATATATGTAAAAACATAAACTTCCAGATTTATCGCCTGACTTTGGGAGACGTTTATCATTTTGACGTAGGTGTGATCTGAACCAGAGCCTTATTACACAAAACGAAAGCCTTGATCGTTAATTCTTTATTATTAACATTCCCGTTTCGGCAGGTTGGGTCTGTGATTACATACACAAAATTGTATTCAATTTGCTATAGTCATCAGCCAATCACACATCCTGAATATACCTTTATCCTCTTAAAGCCACCTGTTTTCACGTAGTACATTAAGAAGTTAATGAATGTTAAGCATATCGTCAACACCAACGTTGGCATTTCCATTGAAAGCTAAATGTGTCCAGTATTATGTTGTTGAGATATAGGAAGATTATGATGCTCAAATGTTATGGCTATAAGCGTCTCTGGTGCCAAGTTGTAATGACGGTTAGTTCTTCATGTCTTTAAATGTTATGATGTGACTGAAGCCCCATCAGCAGAGTGGCGAGGTGCTGGAAACTTTTTATTTTCACTGTGGCGATTCTTCTACTGCTGCTGCTGATCGTCAGTATGAAACAGTATTGCAGACCTGTCCACTGCTTCACTTTGTCCAACCACGATATTCCTCTTCGCCTTGGCATCTGTTACTGTTATTAATTGTAGAAGGATATTTCGGGTCTCGAAATATATGTCCTATGAATACAGTCTTATTTCTTATAAACTCTGTCAACAATTATTCATGCTCCTTGTCCATTCCTTGCAATGGGTCAGTGTAGGTCACTCTTGCAGTCCACGGTATATTAAGTATACATATTTCAATGATCTCTAACTTCTTTGTTGTTGTCATATTTCATGTCCATCCTTCAGAGCAGATCCCACTGATAGGAATATGCTCAAGACTCTTTCACTTTTGAAAACGAGCAAGTTGCGAGAAGAACTGCGCAACAAGCTTCATCCCGGTGCTACTTTTCCTCCTAGACTGTAGGGTCTTCCAAACGTTCACAACGAAGGGATGCCGTTACGCTCTATAGTTTCTAATTTGGGTGCACCCACGTACCACCTGGCGAAGCACTTGGCGTCTGTTCTCAGCCCATACCTTGGCAAGTGTGAACACCACTTCTCCAGTTCGATGGATTTTATTAGACAGTTAAAGCCTTGCCGGCCGCGGTGACCGAGGGGACTGCGGTGCGCCGGTCACGGTCTGCATGGCCACTACGGTCGGGTGTTCGAATCCCCCCTCGGGCATGGATATTTGTGCCGTCCTTAGTGTTAGCTAGTTCATAAGTAGTTTGTAAGTTTAGGGACTGATGACCCCGTAGTTAAGTCCCATAAGCTGTACAAACATTTGAACATTTTTTTGTTAAAGTCTTTGAAGCTGGATTCTTTGGATCTACTAGTAAGCTTTGATATGGTAGCCCTTCTCACTCGAGAACCTTTGGAAGAGTCCTTGAGAATAATCAATGAAAAACTGGATGAGGAGGTGTTGAAGCTCTGTCGTCAAGTGCTGACACCCACTTATTTTTATTTAGTGGCAACTTCTTTGAGCAAAATGTGGGAGTGGCCAATTTATTTATGGAAACTTTGAGGACAAATTCGAATGTTGGTAAAGCTTATGAGACTTATTTTCGGGGTCATCAGTCCCTAAACTTGTGCGATCCGCAACGTGACGCTCCAGACCGCTCGGCTACTCCCACGCGGCCTTTGAGGACGGGGCACTGAGATCTTCAGTTTTGCAACCAACATCTTTTTGGATGTACGTTGACTAGCCAGTAGCATAGCAAAGCGGATTGAAGCGCAGTGAGATTCTACCCGTGATACATTGCGCGAGTACCGATACCCCCACCCCTCCACCCTTGGCCAGTTGCCAGACCGCAGGTCAAAGGACGCCGCCATAGCGCACTTAAGGATGATTGACAGGTTACATGAAACTGCACTTAACACTGGTGCACTTCAACACTTGCAAGTAAACATCACTCCCCTCCACCCCCCGGCGCCGCCACCAGATAGGCGGCACCTCCGACAGGTCCAGACCTGTCACCCCCAGCTGCCAGACTGACGCCACATCCCCCCACCCCCAGCCACGCACCTGGCTGACACGCCACCCCCAAGTCAGAGAGGACATGCTCCGGCTCCAAAGGTTGCGATGTAATATTAATTTGCATATCAAATTAACCGCCTGCCGCCACCACCGCCGCCACGAGTTCCGTACTTGCGAACGTTAGTACTTACAAACGTTATTATGTGCAGGTTGCAATCCGCACTTACACAGTCTCACTGAACAGTGTGTAACCATATGTAGTGATTAAAAAAGAAAATGAATATCGTTTTCGCAAGTACTGAAACGCACTTTTCGTCTCTCTGTACTCAATAGCAAACCGTATTGTATATTATCTGTAAAGGGGGGAAAACCGTGAGAATGCTAATAGAATGAATAATATCGTTAAAAAAATAAACATGTAGGTTCAATGAGAATTGAACAAAGATTTAGTACTGAATATGAGTGAAGTGATATATACTTCGTAAATGGCTAGGGATGAAGCTAGCTATTTAAGTGGGCTGCATAATATTCCTCTCAAGCTGAGGCCCAGATCACTGCAGCCAAGACGAGAGACAGCGCGTTCCTAGAGCATCAGTCATCGTGAACCGGTATCCAGAGCGTTGGCGTGATGTGGCCATCACCGCTGGGACAGACCGAGCGTTTGGAAGACGCGCGCGCGTTTCTATTTGAACTCAGCGTGAAGAGATATTATTTCTCACTTAACATCTCGTATTTATCATATGCAATGGCGGTATCTGTTTATTAAAAAGTCTAAGTACTAAATTTTTTTAGTATGGTAGATACTTATTCCACTCCCATAGCAGGACCACTCCTCCTCCTCCTTTAAGAAGAAAGTCACAGCACCACACCAATAATTTCTTATGATTTCGATATATACTTCACGAAACTCTCCACCGAAACAACTCTCTTTCTCCCTTCCGAAATAAGTTACTATTTACAGCTTACAGCTAACATAGGACATGAAACTCCTCCTCCTCCTTTACAAAGAGGGTCACAGAACCACACCAATAATTTCGTATGATTTCGATATATAGTTCACGAAACTCACCACCGAAACAAATCTCTCTCTCTCTCTCTCTCTCTCTCTCTCTCTCTCTCTCTCTCTCTCTCTATCGAAATAAGTTACTATTTACAACTTACAGCTAACATTGGACCCGAAACTCCTTTTCCTTTTTTAAAAAAGAAATGTTTCACAAATAATTTATCGAAGTAAAACCTCAGGGTAAAGAAAATATCTCCAAATATAAATTGCTATAAACATCCTCCAGCTCATTCTTTTTAATTTAATTACTATTTATCAATCTTTTTTTACAGCTAATTAACATTTACTAGTTGACATAACATTAGCTATATAGAACATTGTTTTAAAAATTCGTAAACTACTTTTTTCTCCTGAAATAAATATTTCACAGAAGTTTTTTTTTCTTTTACTGCTAACCATTCAATGTCTGAGTTTCAAGTGACTATTTCTGGGAGTGACTGCCAGGATCGTTCTATTGCCCACAATCCCCCCACCCCTCAAACAGGGAGAATACTGCGTTCCTATTGGTCAATCGTCTAAAGTACCGTTAGATCTGGAGGGAGGGGGTCGGTGGGTATATAAGACCGACGAGCTATGCCATGGGCTTCTTTCATCTCGTTCTGTGAAGATCGCCAGCAGCATCATCAAGAGGTCCGCCATCGCCAGCAGCAGCAGCAATGGGAACAAGTCTCGCCGAGAAGAAATTCCGGTTGAGCTGACTTAGTTTTCATGCTTGGTGCATCGAACTTATTATTACCATTCTTATTTCGGTACTAGTTTGAACTTCATTCAGCACGCGGCAGAGCTTTTATTCATCGACATAAATAGACGCATCGCATCGTAATACTTTTATGTTGTTTCTGTAAGAGAAACATTCAAATCTTTCTGTTTTCGTCGTCCTATGTAGACACGTGATATTCTTAAGAAGGTGAAACAAATAATAACCCATTTACTCACATTCTCTACAATATTTTCTATGTGTTCCCCGTCCCCCTTTAAGCTGCAATTCCAGGGTATTAATTGATTTTCACAGCCTGTAGATTTGTCTGGTTTTGTGTAGTTTAAGGATTTCTTTCGCATTATTAGTTATTTAGGATCAATTGTTAATTCCTTACAGATATTTTAGTTGCTGTTGATCTTCCTATAACCCTGAAATTCCAATCCATTACATTTTTATATGTTATTTAAATAAATATTGAAATTTTTTACGTAGAATCAACTGTCTGAAGATTTTTTTTCAATGCTATAGCATTCATCCCTCAAATGCTGCAAAGAAGAACTAGCTGCAGCAGGAAGGCAGCATTAACCCCACGAAAACTGTGATGATAGCAGCGTACCTATGTGGGTGCACATACAGGCAATGGAGAACAACATTAACAGCCTTCATGTAAGTACTAATCTTCATATAAGTTAACCATTATTTCCTTATAAGTATTGCAATGTTCTACTTTTTTTATTACAGCCGATATTATTCATAATCTGGAGGTAATTGATGCGATGGTGCGGCAACATATGGGAGGAAGAAGGGTGGAGGAGGAGGAGGATAGCCTAGATCGCTGGCTCGACGCCGAAAACGCGCCCGATCGGCACACTATGGTGCGGGGTGACGAGGATTCGCATCGGTGGGCCGAGATCGGTAAGTTCATTTTCCCGTATTCAGTGATAGTACTTTTTATTAAGTAAATGGTGCTCGGTAGCATAAGCAGTCGAGTGTATTATAACATCGTTCGTTTTCCTTTAACAGAGAGAGAACTCGCAACCCTATCTGCACCACCGCCGCGACCCGTCTCGACAATCCACGAGGTGGTTCGTGTGCCGAGGAGTTTGCCGCGGGTTAGCGGCCCCGTAAGGCGCGCGCCACCCGTGGTTACGCCGATAACGGGAGCTGCGCGAGCTCTCCACTGGGCAAGCGTGGTTCGGCTCATCTACCCTCACCAACCCCGCTAGCCGCCAGCCCCTGGACACGGCCGACAGAGCGCGCCACCAGCAGCCGGCGGTAGTTCGTCATCTACCGGCGACCGATCTCACCACGATGCAAGGTATTCCCTCCCAGCCCTCCAGCACAGAGTAACATATACAGAGGAGCAGCCCCCCCTAAACCACTGTCCTACGCTCCCCTCGTAGTTCCGTAAGATGCTAGCAGGTGTCAGGCGGATCGCTGGCTTAGGGTGCCTCTCGCACGTCAGAGGGTAGCGTGGAGGGGACGCTGAGGGGAGAGCTTGTGCCGCCTGCCACGAGGCCACGGCTGTGTCCGGCTTGCAGTCGTTTGAGGGGAGGTGGTGGTGGGGACAGCCGCTACCTGCCGCCTGCTCTGGCCAGTTTAAAGAGCTGCTTCTGACCGCAGCGCCATCATGGGACATCTTACAAAACTGCTGGAAACCCTCCCTCCCCGCACCCCTGAGCGTAGGACCGGGTCCTTACGGAGGTTTCCCGTCTGTATATATTTGTCTGTGCCTCCAGTCACTAGCTCCGTCATCGTCACCGCTTTTCCCATCAACCTTTAGTAGTAGTTACAATAATAATGCTCCTATGGCTTGCGGTAGCTCCCTCTTCCGTCCTTTCGATAATAAAGTAATAGGGCATCAGATTCCGGGTGGTATGACCCCACTTCAATACTCGGAGATCGCTAAAGCTTTTGAGAGTAGAGTCGCATCTCTTTCGAGAAGATAGAAAATCCTCCAGGAGGATACCGCGATCCAGTCGTGTTCCTGGAGGCGTGCTATCCCGTGGTGGAGACCGAGCTCCTCAAAGCAATAAGTGATCCACATAATCCCGCCGTTAAATGCAGTGCTGTCCTGTGCTGCGAGTTAATGCACGCACGGAGTTCGCAGGGTGTAGTGGAGGAAGAAACAAGTCTCCACTACCTCTGTGGCGATAACGGTGTGATTACGCGGAGTACTTCGGTCGCCGATTGGTATAGGAAATCCACCTCGAGTGTAATTATGAACCGTTTCTCCGAGATGGAGGTACGCGTTTCGGAACGTGCACTCGGCCAAGTAGTACACCTCGACATCCGTATTCGTGTCTATGATCCTGTAAACGGAGGGTCCAGTTTTATTCAACTTCCTGTTGATATTGCCGCGAGAGACGACGAACACCGACTGCCGGCGTGGCGCAGGGGATAGCGTCACGGACAGCGGTGCAGGAGGTCTCCGGTTCAACCCCACCTACCGGCAAAAAAATATTTCTTTGTAATTAACAATAGCCGGGCGCCGTGGCTCAGCGCGCCCGGTCAGAGGGCTGAACGTCCTCTGTAATAAAAAAGCTGAGCCAAGAACTCATCGAACAAGAACGATTACAAACGATCAGCGTCCGCAACAAATAGAACAAACCATAGAGAAAAATAAAAAAAATAAAAAAAAATAAAAAAAAAAACAGGGGATAGCGTCACGGACAGCGGTGCAGGAGGTCTCCGGTTCAAGCCCACCTACCGGCAAAAAATTATTTCTTTGTAATTAACAATTCCAGAAGGTTCTACATCTTTCTTATGTTCACTTGTAAATTCTACTTGTTTCTTATGTTAACTGTTCTTCTAATTTCTGGTAAATTTTGTCTATGTATAAATAGCAGAGCACTCTGCCTGAAAGGCAGTCAGTGCTGCGTGTATGTTGAGTTCGTAATAAACGTGCTTTCAGTGTAAGTGCTGTGTTTAGTTGCCTTCGAAGTCAATCCTGTTTCCATTTCAACGCGACATTGTTTGGTGGAGGCGCTGGGTACACTGTGCAACAGCTGCATCACCGTGGCTCCGATTAGGCAACGTAAAAGCCGTCGCTTACACGGACCGGAACCGGAATACAAGGGATACACCGAGTACATCCTTCCAAAAGTCCGTATTATCAGAAGAATGATGGAGACGAAACCACCAATAAGCCAGCTGCACATCAGACACCCGTCGGTGTTCTCTGGAGATGCTGGATAGGACCCCAACAAATGGCTAAAAGGGTTCGACCGAGTCGCCAAGTACAACAGGTGGGATCATACGATGTGCTTGGCCAACGTTTATTTCTACCTGGATGGAACAGCCCAGCAATGGTTCGAAAACAACGAAGACAAGTTGAATAACTGGGAGACGTTCCAGGAGGAACTTAAGAAGACGTTTGGAGACCGCCAGCGACAAATCTGCTCGGCGGAAGAACAACTGAAGAACGGGGCCCAACGACATGGTGAGCCGACACAATCGTACATACAGAATGTTTTGGCCCCGTGTAACATAGTCAACCCGAACATGACTGAGGCGGACAAAATCACGCACCTGATGAAGGGAATTGCAGAAGATATGTAACAAGCTCTTCTGATAAAAGACGTCGGTACGACAGAAGAGTTCATCAAGTGGTGCCAGCGTATTGAAGAGATGCAACAAAGGAGGGTTGGACGCAAGAAGTATGAAGGACTCCCAAATGTAGTCCCTATGGCCGTTGTGGAAGACCAGCATAACTTCGCTTCTCTCATGCGACTAATCGTGAGAGAAGAATTACAACAGTGCAGGGCAGCCGGGACTATTAGACCGAGCGAGCATCAGATTATGGCCATGGATGTGAGCCCTGTAAGTCACGAGGGAGCCGACGCCGCTGAGGACGAGGTATTTCAAACATTAGTTCCTGTCTGCCCCATTAATCGCACTCGACGTGAAGAATGGCGTCGCCCTGCTATGACTTACGCTGCACCCGCCAAACGGCAGCCCATGAACCGGCCGACGCGACCACAGCCAACTCCTCCGGTAACTATGACGCCCCGCAGAAGAACAGACGTCTGGGGGACAAAAGACAACACACCACTGTGTTTCCACTGTGGACGCACTGGACATGTCGTACGCTACTGCAGAGAGAGGAGGCGAGTATTCGATGATTATTTTGCCGCAAGACGTCAGCCGTCGCAGCACTTCTATCCCAGGCAGTCACCTGCTGATGAGTTCAGTCGACCTATGGGAAGAAGCCCATCGCCGTACCCTAGACGAGGTCGCTCCCCGACGCGCCGCAGCCGTTCACCGTCGCCGTACAGAGGTACCAGCCGCTCCCCAAGCCGCCGCGCCCAGGAAAACTAAGCGAGGCGACCATCTACGGAGGTGAGGCCGCCGCAGATGAAAATCCTTCATGGACGACAGTCGCTAAGATGTCGGGAAATCTCATCGACGTCATAATCGACGGCCAATCTGTCCGGGCACTTGTTGATTCAGGAGCCTCTTTTTCTGTATTATCGGATAATTACCGCCGCACACTAAAGAAGACAATGTTCTGTGATACGGGGGCAACTGTGCTGAAGGTCGCGAATGGAAAGTACGTCCATCCAGCAGGAACTTGTGTCGCAAGAACAGGACGCAGCCGTTTGAATTTGTCGTGTTAACAGAATGTAGTCACAATGTCATCCTCGGATGGGACTTCCTTCAGGCATCCCAAGCTATCATTGACTGTGGAAGATCTGAGCTGCAGATTGAAGAAGTTGTTCCGCCGGATACACGTAATACAGAATTCTCTGGGAAGTTATTCGTCGTTGACAATGTAACGATACCGCCGTTGCCGGCCGCGGTGGCCGAGGTGACTGAGGCGCTCCAGTCACGGTCAGCACAGCCACTACGGTCGGGGGTTCGAATCCCCCCTCGGGCATGGATATTTGTGCCGTCCTAGTTTGTAAGTAGTTCATAAGTAGTTTGTAAGTTTAGGGACTGATGACCCCATAGTTAAGTCCCATAAGCTTAACAAACATTTGAACAACATTTTTTTTTATACCGCCGTTGACAATGAGAAGAGTTGTAGTCACAAACACAGATGAGTGGTTAAACTGTGAAGTTATTGTTGATAGTAAAAAGTTTATCAGGCTCACAAAAGAAATTTACATACCAGCGGCTATCATAAGCATTACCTGTGGTCAAGGAGAGATTTGGATCACAAATTGTCACGAGCAGTCACAACTTATCCCCAAGGGAATGTGTATCGGGACAGCTGAAACAATCCAGGACGGTGAGCTCAACGTCATCAATGAAGACCCATGCCATGCTGTTAGTACAGACAACACGCTGGAGGAAACAAACGTGGAACTGCTAATAGGGCCTGGACTGACCAAGGAACAACGCCAGCGGGTGTTAGGTATATTACGCCAATTTTCGGGTGCATTCACACCTCAGCAGGGGAAAAGTCAGACGAAACGGCCCACGATAAAGCACCGTATCAATACTGGGGATCATCCGCCAATTAGCCAGCGTTCGTATAGAGTGTCGCCAGCTGAAAGACGGATAATTCGGGACGAAGTGGAGAAGATGTTGCGAGATGACATTATTCAACCTTCGGAGAGTCCTTGGTCGTCTCCGGTGGTCCTTGTAAAAAAGGATGGCACGTGGCGATTCTGTGTCGACTATCGGCGGCTGAACAGAATCACAAAGAAAGATGTCTACCCAATGCCGCGCATTGACGACACCTTAGACTGCTTGAAAGGAGCTACATACTTCTCAACTATGGACATGCAGACAGGTTACTGGCAAATCGAGGTTGACGAAGCTGACAGGGAGAAGACGGCTTTTATTACACCTGACGGCCTCTATGAATTTAAAGTAATGCCATTTGGATTATGTAATGCTCCAGCCACATTCGAACGCATGATGGACAACTTGCTTCGACACCTTAAGTGGACGACGTGTCTCTGCTATTTAGATGACATTGTCGTTTTTTCGAAAACATTTGAAGAACATCTGAGTCGCCTGTCAACTGTGCTGAAGTGTGTTCAGGCTGCAGGTCTCCGCCTTAATCCAAAGAAGTACCTCTTCGTCGCCAAAGAGATAAAAATCCTGGGGCACCTAGTCAACGGAGATGGTGTCCGTCCTGATCCAGATAAAGTTAGGGCAGTCACAGAATTTCGAACTCCTCAGCACATTCGTGATGTGAGAAGTTTTCTCGGGCTGTGCTCATACTACCGACGTTTCATAAGGGGATTTTGTAACAAGGCACGTCCATTACAAGAACTTCTGCAGGGAGACACCAAATTTTACTGGGATGAGACAAAAGAAAGAGCTTTCCGGGCACTTAAGGAAGCTCTAACTTCCGCACCGGTGCTAGCCTTGTACGACGAGAATGCAGAAACGGAACTTCACACAGACGCCAGTGGTTATGGGATTGGTGCAGTGCTTGTACAAGTCCAGAAAGTGCTGAAAAAGTGATAGCCTATGCGCTAAGAGTACTCTCAAAGTCCGAGATAAACTACTCTACAACTGAAAAAGAATGTCTTGCGGTTATCTGGGCTATCAACAAGTATTTATTCGGCAAACCATTCACCGTCGTGACAGACCACCATTCTTTGTGTTGGCTGACTAGCTTGAAGGATCCATCAGGTCGACTAGCAAGATGGGCACTAAGACTCCAAGAGTACGACGTCACAGTGGTATTCAAGAAGGGGCGCAAACACAAGGATGCCGACTGCCTTTCGAGGAATCCATTAGTGGGACACACCAGCATTTCAGCTCTCACTCAATTAGATGACGTTACAGCTGAACAGAGGGAAGATCCAGCACTATTAAAAACGATAGAGGCCTTGGAGAAAGGAGAACCGACCAATGGAGAGTTCCAACTGATTAACGTAACATTGTATAAGAGCAACTACGATCCACTGGGCCCGAAATGGCTACTGGTTGTTCCAACTCATCTCCAGGCAGCTATTCTCAAATATTTCCACGATGCTCCAATATCCGGTCATCTGGGATTCGTGAAGACTCAAGGCAGAATCAGACGCAGGTATTACTGGAAAGGTCTCTACCGATCTGTCAAGCACTATGTGAGTCACTGTAAAGACTGCCAGCGACGGAAGCATGTGCCACAATTACCTCCAGGACATCTCGTACCGATTCCGCCGGCAGCAGCTCCATTCCACCGAGTTGGGATCGATCTTTTAGGGAGGTTCCCGAAGTCGACAACCGGTAACCGTTGGATAATAGTCTGCACTGACTACCTCACACGCTACGCTGTCACCAAACCTGTGCCGACTGCAGAAGCTCCAGAGATCGCAAAATACCTTGTAGAAGACATTATTTTGAAGCATGGAGCACCACGTATCATGATATCTGATCGTGGAAAAGTATTCCAGTCAAAACTAGTATCAGAGGTAATGTCACGGTGCAACATTGTCCACAGAATGACAACTGCATACCATCCTCAGACAAATGGTCTTACGGAACGTTTTAACAAAACGTTAGCCGACATGCTATCGATGTGCGTCGATGTTGAGCAGGATTGGGATACAATTCTGCCAGTCGCGACATTTGCTTACAATACCGCAAGACAAGACACCACAGGCTTCACTCCGTTTTTCCTACTCCATGGTCGTGAAGCTGAGACGACAATGGATACGCTGTTCCCGTTCCAACCAGACGACACTCAGGATGACTATGTTAAACAGCTCATCACCAGGGTCGAAGAAGCAAGACAGCTGTCAGAAATGTTATTGAAGTGATACTTTGGTCCGTATCGTGTCATACGCCGCCTGTCAGAAGTCACATACGAAGTTGAGGATTATGAGCCGTCGTCGAAACGTCAAAAACGAAGAGACATTGTTCACGTCCTGCGCATGAAGCCTTACTACGATCCTGCAGAGCAGGTAGGCGACAATGGCTTCTTGTTCAAGGACGGTAATGTTCCTGATGAAGCCACGACAGGAACGTCTGTCGTCGATAATCGCGGAGAAGGAAAGGAGTCTCTTGAACTATCATACAGAGTACCCATGACACGCTCAAGATTTAGGACCTTGCAGCTGGCTCCACAGGGATCGTAACAGCGGGTCGCTGTTTCTCCAGGAGAGGGAGCAATGCCGCGAGTGACGACGAACACCGACTGCCGGCGTGGCGCGAGGGATAGCGTCACGGACTACGGTGCAGGATGTCGCCGGTTCAATCCCACCCAGCGGCAAAAAATTATTTCTTTGTAATTAACAATTCCAGAAGGTTCTACATCTTTCTTATGTTCACTTGTAAATTCTACTTGTTTCTTATGTTAACTGTTCTTCTAATTTCTAGTAAATTCTGTGTATAAATAGCAGAGTACTCTGCCCGAGAGGCAGTCAGTGCTGCGTGTATGTTTAGTTCGTAATAAACGTGCTTTCAGTATAAGTGCTGTGTTTAGTTGCCTTCGAAGTCAATCCTGTTTCCATTTCAACGCGACAATATTATTAAAAAGCGGGCTTGTGTTAATGTTAATAATGGGCCCAAGAAACCTCGTAGTGTTCGGATCATTGCAGGAGACGAATACTGTTACGCATGGTCAATTCTGGCTTGTGAGAGAAAGTTAGAGAGAGATCCACAGCGCACACAGAAATATAATGTACCCGAAGGTGAAATTCCCGGAGGGTATAATTTTACAGGTATAGAGTTCCCAGTAAAACTCTAGGACTTTCCTAAGTTTGAGGCGCAAAATCCGAGAATTTCGGTACATATATATGGACTGGAGAAGAAAAGCAAGTCAGAAGAGTAAGATGATAGTCATATTGTAGTTGGACCCTACCATTTTTCTAAATTTGCGGGTGAGCGCGACCTACACGTAAACATGCTGCTTATCACCAATGGTGAAAGGCAGCATTACGTATGGATCAAAGACATGTCCTACCTCCTTTCCTCCAAAAAAATGTTCAAATGTTTGAAGAACTTATGGGACTTAACTACGGGGTCATCAGTCCCTAAGCTTACAAACTACTTATGAACTACCTAAGGCCGGCCGCGGTGGCCGAGGGGACTGAGGCGTTCCAGTCACGGTCTTCACGGCCACTACGGTCGGGGGTTCGAATCCCCCCTCGGGCATGGATGTTTGTGCCGTCCCTAGTATAAGGTAGTAAATAAGTAGTTTGTAAGTTTAGGGACTGATGACCCCGTAGTTAAGTCCCATAAGCTTAACAAACATTTGAACTACCTAAGACTAAGGACGGCACAAATATCCATGCCCGAGGGGGGATTCGAACCCCCGACCGTAGTGGCCGTGCTGACCGTGACTGGAGCGCCTCAGTCACCTCGGCCACCGCGGCCGGCTCCTTTCCTCCCAATTGAATAGTCATCATAGTAAAACCCACATATGCTACAGGTGTCTAAGTAACTTTACTGAAAACAAGTATTTACGGAAACATCTTGTAGATTTCGAATCCAAAGAACCGGTACGTGTTATCATTTCATTAAATTCAAGAATGTTCACCATCAGGAAAGAACCCCAGTCGCTATTTACTGTGATTTTGAGTGCTTATTTGCTCCAATTGCTAGATGTGAAGGTAACCCCCTGGCCTCACATAACACCTTCACACAAAAACACATACCATATGCAGCAGCGTTCCACGTTGTATGCACAGTCGACCCTTCTTTGAATAAATTCGAGTCATATGTAGGGGACAATCCTGCGATACGGTTGCTCACTGAGCTCGAACGCGTTGCCTGGAAAGTTGCCCCCCTCGGGCATGGATATTTGTGCCGTCCTAGTTCGTAAGTAGTTCATAAGTAGTTTGTAAGTTTAGGGACTGATGACCCCGTAGTTAAGTCCCATAAGCTTTACAAACATTTGAACATTTTTTTGGAAAGTTGACAAACTTTACAGTCAAAATGTTCAGATGATTATGTCGCGAGAGGACAAGGAGTCGTTTAAAAAGGCAGTAGATTGCCATATTTCTGGGTTGCCGTTAGATAGAAAAGCGGAACTTCCCCGTAGAGCTCATTTTCATCTAACTGGAAAGTTATGCAACTTGAAGTACCAGGTTCCAAACCATATACATGTATTTTTCCACAGCCTGAGTAGCTATGATGCTCACTTTTTAGTTGAGCACATGGATAAGTTTGGACTAGATGCCTATCCGGTAAGTGTCCTGCCTGATAGTACAGAGAAATACATTTCGTTCTCTAAACAAATGATGCCAAAAATTACGCTGCGCTTCCTTGATTCGCTACGCTTCATGCAGTTGTCGCTTTCCAAACTCGTTGAGACTCTACCTCAGGACGATATGCATATGACACAATCTGCATATTCTGATGAGGAAAAGTTTCAACTAGTAACGCTAAAAGGGGTTTTCCCATACGAGTACCTGGACTCTATAGAGAAACTCCACGAAACCAAGCTTCCCGACATATCCGCATTTTCCAGTTCACTCACAGGCGATGCCATAACTGATGTAGAATATGAGCATGCCGTAAATGTCTGGCGGAAATTCAACATAAAAAAAAAGTTCAAATGTTTGTAGAGTCTATGGGACTTAACTACGGGGTCATCAGTCCCTAAACTTACAAACTACTTATGAGCTAGCTAATCCTAAGGACGGCACAAATATCCATGCCCGTGGGGGGATTCGAATCCCCGACCGTAGTGGCCGTGCAGACCGTGACTGGAGCGCCTCATTCCCCTCGGCCACCGCGGCCGGCAATTCAACATCCCCGATTTGGGTGAATACGCGAGGATACACATGGGCACAGATGTGTGCTGTGGCTATGTGTCATTCATATATGGAACTATACATAGTTCTGAAAACCCCTTTCAGTTGTTATACCTATACGTAAAGCAGATTACCTTTAATTCTGCGTTACAAGTTGCTAATATTAATGTCATAAACAAAAATTCGAACTGTAGTGAAGCAACTGTAGTGACCCCAATAGTTATTTTACACAATCATAAAATGAAACTTTTTGAACTTCCTGACCACTAGTACTGCCTAAAAAAGCTCGTTTTTAAGAGCTACCAGTATTATAAAAGCCCGTTACTTGTTTCATTCAATCCTATATTGTCTTGACTAACAGTCTGTTAAGCAAGAGTAACTATCTCTGAACACAAGTAGTACGGCTACTTGTATTCCTGAGAAATATAAATGGCAATACAGTATTCGATCTTTTCATTCCTTTCTTAAATTGATTTATGTATTTAAATGCTGAGCAGCTCTTCACCATCGTGCTTCATGTACACTGCAATAGTCAAACAATACAGACGTGACTGTCAATCGTGTATATATCCCGCAGTCGCTATTTAATACACGATTTAACTGCTAACAACACTCGTATTTATCTGATGCTTGCCACTACCATGGCGGCCGGGCGGAGGTTCAAAATATCCCGCGACAGCAGCGCCGCCAGGGAGTCTAGTTATTTTTACAACGTCTTTGGTGGTGAGGCACACTTGTGTCAAGAGCTGGGGAGCAGGTAGCAGGGACACCCAGAACCTGTGAGCCGGCCAGCAGTTGCTATACCTGCGACGACTGCGGATGTTGTGCAGGGCCAGTTGTTTTCCATTTAATATGATGCGGTACTGCGGTTATATCGCGCATCTGTGTAATAGCAACGATTTTACTGAGTCTAGGTTTATTTCTCCTACCTGTTTGTATAGCTTCAGACGCTTATAAAATGGCTTACAAAATGCCGCTTCGTCCGGATTATAAATATAGCAATCATCGCTTGAAATCGCGGTATTTCCAGTGAGAGTTGCAACATTTGTATGTAGTGACTCGTTTAGGCGACTTTGTGTTATTTTCATCTCTACATCTAAATATATTACATATTTACACCATATCCAATGGCCATGACGTGCATTACGCAATTTGTTTATTTAAATGCATGTCAACTTCTTTGACAATTTCTTCGTCATTATAATCTTTGAGCGTAGACCAGAAAAATTTTGCGTTGATATCAATCTCGAGATTTTTTGAAGTCTATTAGTAGCCTTTTCTATCTCACTTACGGATTTTTTTCTTTTCTCGTCGAAATTCAATGTTACATAGTTTGTCTTAGTATTCTTGAGCACTTTTCCATTTATCAGCAATTTTTTTAATTATCTTTTGGTCATAGCCTTTAGAAACGTTTCTAAAGCGGTGATGTCTTTGAGTGCAAAGCCAACTATCCATTCGCATACATTTGTTACTGAACCATTAGTCTACAAAACAGCCATAAAAGTCTATCTCGAAGGCACTCTATCCAGAACGCAGGCTAACAATTATCAACTATTTCCAGGAAAAAAAACTGTTAGAAATGAACAGAATCAACGAATTTGTTAGTTTCCATCAAGAAAGAAGCAAGGCCACAATCTTGAAGACATGTTTACAAAGACTGATTAAAATGAGAACTAAATCTAGTAACATCGCCTTCAGGAAACGAACTTTTAACTGCTTGGAAGAGAGCAAATTAAAGGTCCCTGCAGATTTCCCACAAGAATGTAAATTTTAATAGATTTAAAAACGTTTTATGTTTCTTGTTTTCTGCAAGCAAGATAGGTGCCAACAGCTGTAATGTGCCTGCTGCCTTCCAAGTATTTGTGATGGCAGTGAAGCCAGCCGCGGTGAGTGGCTGAGCGTCCCAAGGCGCCTAGCGGCGGGCCGGGGCGCTGCTCGCCGTCGGAGGTTCCAGTCCTCCCTCGGGCATGGTTTGTTTGTTGTTCTTATCATAAGTTAAAGTAGTTTGTAAGCCTAGGGACTGATGACCAGAATAATTCAGTCCCATAGATTTACAAACATTTGATTTGAGCAGTGAGGAAAAAAGTACATTCAAACCTCCTGGCTCAGAATTTCGAGTTTAAAAGCCATGATACATTACCGGCCATTAAAATTGCTACACCTAGATCAAATGCAGGTGATAAACGGGTATTCATTGGAGAAATATATTATGCTAGAACTGACATGTGATTACGTTTTCACGCAATTTGGATGCATAGATCCTGAGAAATCAGCACCTAGAACAACCACCTCTGACCGTAATAACGGACTTGATACGCCTCGGCATTGAATCAAACAGAGCTTGGATGGCGTGTACAGGTACAGATGCCCATGCAGCTTCAACACGATACCACAGTTCATCAAGAGTAGTGACTGGCGTATTTTGACGAGCCAGTTGTGATGTCGGCAAACACGGATGCGACCATCATGATGCTGTGAACAGAACCTGCATTCATCCGAAAAAATGACGTTTTGCCATTCCTGCACCCACGTTCGTCGTTGCGAACACCATCGGAGGCGCTCCTGACTGTGATGCAGCATCAAGGGTAACCGCAGCCATGGTGTCCGACCTGATAGTCCATGCTGCTGCAAACGTCGTCGAACTCTTCGTGCAGATTGTTGTTGTCTTACAAAAGTCCCCATCTAATGACTCAGGGATCGAAACGCGGCAGCAAGATCCGTTACAGCCGTGCGGATAAGATGCCTGTCATCTCGACTGCTAGTTATACGATTCCGTTGGGATCCAGCACGGCGTTCCGTATTGCCCTCCTGAACCCAACGATTCCATATTCTGCTAACAGTCATTGGATCGCGACCAACGCGAGCAGCAATGACGCGATACGATAAACCGCAATCGCGATAGGCTACAATCCGACCTTTATCAAAGTGGGAAAAGTGATGGTGCGCATTTCTCCTCCTTAGACGAGGCATCACAACAACGTTTCATCAGGCAACGCTGCTCAACTGCTGTTTGTGTATGAGAAATCTGTTGGAAACTTTCCTCATGTCAACACATTGTAGGTGTCGCCACCGGCGCCAACCTTGGGTGAATTCTTTGAAAAGCTAATCATTTGTATATCACAGCATCTTCTTCCTATCGGTTAAATTTCGCGTTTGTAGCACGTCATCTTCGTGGTGTAGCAATTTTAATGGCCAGGAGTGTTTTTCATTCTGTAAAGTGGTGGTCAGGAAGCGCCGAAGAATGAGCTCAAACTGGCAATGTAGTAAATAATTTTTGCATAACGGTGATGCCATACTTGTATGTTCAGTTTACTTAATTTGGTTGTTTATTGTATACCGCCGAGGCGGAGCGGCCGAGTGCGTTGAGGCGCTATTCTATGATGCGCGAGGCCGTTCCCCGTCGGGGGTTCGAATCCCCCCTCGGGCATGGCTGTGTCGTCTTTAGTATAAGGTAGTTCATAAGTAGTTTGTGACGTTAGGGACTGAGGACCGTGCAGTTAAGCCCCTTAAGCTCGACAAACGTTTGAATATTTTGTTGTATATTGGAACTTTTTTTGCAGGGGAAAGGTTTAGTTATTTTCTGTTTAAATTTATTTAGTTGTTTTTGTTTGTTATTTTTTCGAATTATTGGATACTAGCTGCTAAACCCGGTATTGCCCGAGTGTATATTCATTTTTCCAGCCTTGTGTTAGAAACGAAAATAAAAATTCGGAAAAGATTTCATCATCATGTATTGATGAAAACAGCTTAGAAATTATGAAACAGTAAAATAAAGAAATATGCATAATATCAAAATTATAAGTGCAGTGTCCAAATAAAGAAAAATAATAATGAAAAGTAAATGTATGACATTAATTTAATTCATAACTTGACTATAGACAATATTGTTACTTGCCCAGGAGCTAGTATGAATAAATTCTTTGGTGACCCCACCCTTGAGCAGGCGGCATAGAGTTGTTCATGTGAGAAACATAGACATCTCAAATCCACACCTCAATATTTAACAGATTATCCCTGTGTTTGTTAATCATAGTCGAAAATACTGGTCTCACTGGAAACTGCAGTCTCTTAAAAGGTAGATATGTCAGAATAAGGGGTATTCATGGGATGCACCCAGTTTCAATCTCTCCCTTTCCTTGTAGGATGATGGTGTGCTGTGGCGTTTTTGTATGTATCGTCGTAACTAATGAACTTCATATACCGTATTTATTCCTTTCTTATCTTAGTCCATCTCTTTCTTCCCTTTCTATCTATCGGCTTCTACCTTACCTTCGTTTTCATGCAGTCAATACTTATGACATCATACATACTTGACTGCCGCGGTGGAGAAGTCTAGCGGTCTAAAGCGTCTCGCTGCGGAGCGCGCGGTTGCTAGCCGTGGAGGTTCGAGTCCTCCCTGGGGCATGTGTGTGTGTGTTGTCCTTAGGTTAGTTTACCTAGGTTTAAGTAGTAAGCTACGGACTGACGACCACGCAGTTTGGTCCGATAGATTTACAAACATTTGAACATTTTCAACATATTTGACTATGTGTCCTACAATACTATAATTTTCCAGATTTGCAGAGTGTAATATTCGGAAACTGTCTTTGATGAATAAATAGTGGATGAACGAAATCTCGTAAATCACTGAGAAAGTTTTTGGGAATCATTGTTTACGACGTCATATTTTATGAGCTATGTATCATATGTAGTTTTTAACCCCACATAGATGGTTTGTCTGATAATACTATTTCAGGAGGAGATGTGCAAAAATAGCGTGTGATGTAGCAGTTATTTGGAAATTTCATTGTTTCCGACGTCGTATCTCCTAAAATGTGTGTCGTACTATGATGAAAATATGAAGGTACATTCAGTTGTATATGTGTCTAATGTCTGCAAAATATGTCAGGAATGATGTTAGTAGTAAAAACGTGATAAATCGAAACCTCATGCATGATGATGCGGTTTTTCATGAACCAAATTGTTTATGACTTTATATCTCATGAACTATATGTCGTATTGTGATACAATAACGAAGGAATATTCAGTGATATATGAGTACCGGCTGTGAAATGTCTCGTGGATACATTCTACAGTGTAGAAGTAATAACTTAACAACGTCACGCCAAATGTCGTAGATATACACTATGAACATCGGAAACGTAGTAAGCGATAAACTTTATTCCTTTTCTCATTTTGTTTGGGTTGTCAGGATAAAATGTTTCTTAAAGGTTTGAAATTATGTTTAAAGTGTATTGCAAGTCGCTAAGTGCTCTCATTCTCAAATAGCTGACGAATAAAATATCGCTATCACGCACCGCAAGATGGAGCAGTTATCATTGTTTATGACGTGATATCGTGTGAACTATGTATCGTAGGTGGGTTTCGCTGCCATGGAAAATGATTCCTGACCTTAAAGAATACGTGTACCAAATTTGGTTGAAATCGATCAATTAGTTTAGGAGCAGATGTACAATTTTGTCGCATGATGCGGTCGTTTTTCACGAATGCCATTTTCATAACGTCGTATCTTGTGGCGTATGTGCAGTACGTGGTTCTTACCTCGACAGCTATTGCTGCCTGATAGTAAGGAACATGTGTAGTAAGTTTGGATGAAATCTGTCCAGTACTTCAGGAGGAGATGTGGATCGTACATACACACATACAGCCAATTTTGAAAGATGTTTAGATTCATGAAGCTTGAAACACGTCCACTGAATATGTGGTCGTATTCCATGTTGAGTTATCCATTAATCTAAAGTTTTGCTGCATCATTAATGTTATCTATCTGTATGTTATTTATTTTATTCTTTTTATCAATGATCAATGCCCCATGTCTATATATGTTTGCTCTATATTTATATGTGTTTCCACCCGTGAGATTGCACTTGTGTGTTCATATGAATGTGGAAGGTTGCTTTTCATAATGAGTAACTGCTGCGCAATGGCTTACAGTCGCCGCCTCCCGCTTTAGGCCTCATTTTGCTGTAGTTAAAAACGTATGTTTCGTTGTCGTCTGCGCTAGCGTCTGCTGGGTGGCCAGCGACAAGCTTACTAGGCAAGATAGCGAGGTGGCCGTGTCCTTAGTGTCGTACCAACCTAATCTTGGACGAAATAGGTGACAGGAGACCTCTCTGAGAGCGGTTCTAGAGGGAATTGCCTTGGCCTGGTATCAAGGGTTAATAAACACTAATTTCTGAACGCGCTTTACGTCGCTCTTAGCGCGCTCTACATCCGGTGTATGGTGGGGGGAAGTTTTTCCCATGGTCTTAGAGCTTCTCTCTTCACTCATTCATTCTGGCTCCGACGACTGTGGAAGTAAGTACTCGAAGGCATGCTGTTATAACCTTGCTTTCTTTGTGATCAGGCAGTCTTGGTTTTTTAGTGATAGTTTTCTTGAGTAATTATTTCACTTTGCGAGGCAAAGTATTTCTTAATTTACAGAACTCTAGTAAATTCAGTGAAAATTTATAATTTTCATTTTCATTCCAGTGATGATTGTGTGTCCTGTTTTGCTCAAGTTAGAATACACGTGTGTGGCTTTCAGCCTTTGTGTAAACCTAGAATGTTTCTATTTCCTTCGTGTTTTGAACTAACGTTTTCACGTTGTTTCTGTATCCATGAGTATGCTAAATATTTCTCAGATTTCTGATTTGATTCCATCTTTCCTGTCTTGTATGACCGATTGCAACACATGCTTTTGTAAAGGTCCTTACTTCAGCCTTCAGCCATGCTTTTGTTAATGCTAGTTTTCTTCTATACAAATTCTCACATGTGCTTTACTCGCTTGTTCTAAATTAATTTCTGTTTGTAAATGCTATGAAATTTGACACACCATGTGGTTCTTAAGAATAGTAAACCGCTGCCTCCCCACACATGAATTCATTTAGTGCACAGTATACTTAAATTTGTGATCAAGACACTCGCCATCTCGTCAAGACACCGACGACGATTCGCTTCACCACTGCTTTCATGTGTTGCAGCATTGTAATGTACCGCCAAGCATTATGCACATGTCTGTGAATGAATGCATGTGCTTTCAGCTACCCATTATGTATTTGTAAATTTCCTGCCACATTACCTCCATATTCATAAAGGGCAGAAACAATTTTAATATAGGCAGTAATTACATTGTTTAATTAACTTTTGTACAAGGTGTGTGCTTAATTGGGTCTCCCCGCATTTATTTTCTTGTTATTTTACTGAACAGATTATGATTCAAAGTATCAAACCTGTGCTTCATAATTTCATGATACCCATCCCATGTTTAATTATCTATTCAATGTGCTGTGTTCAGAGGAACATTCATTATTAGGTGTTTAAGGGGTTGTTCCAACCAAAAATTTAACTTTTCTACTACAAAATAAATCCTTAAGCTTCAATTAAATGATGAATCAGTCAAATCTAAAAGCTGTAAATTCAAGTAAATAACTTGTAATAACAATTATGAACAACTTAAATTGGAAAGAACACACAGAATATATTGTAGGCTACGTTTCATTGGAAGAACACTTAGGAGGTGTAATAATTCTACTAATCAAACTGCCTACGCTACACTTGTGCGACCAATTTTGGAGTACTGCTGCCCATTGTGGGATCCCCACCAAGTGGGCCTGATGGAAAATATAAAGAATGTCCAAAGTAGGTCAGCTCGTTTCGTATTGTCGCGATATAGGGGAGATAGTCTCACAGAAATAAAGCTCGAGTTGGGGTGTAAATCATTAAAAGAAAGGCGTTATTCGTCATGGTGAGATCTTGTAAAAATCTTCTCACAGACTTATTACTACTAATGTGAACACATTTTGTTAGCAGCCAGCTACATAGGGAGACATGACCATCATAATAAAATAAGAGAAATCAGATGGAAAACTGAATGATTTTGGCGTTCAGTTTTCCCGCGCACTGTTAGAGAACAGAACAATAGAGAGATATCGTGCCGCAACAGAGTGGCCGAGCGCATTCAGACGTGTTTGTGTAGTCTTTAGTGTAAGATAGTTTGCAAGTTTGGGGACTGACGAGGCCGCAATTAAGTCCTATAAACTTAACAAACATTTGAACATTTAGAAATATCGTAAAAGCAGTTCGATGAATTGCCAGGCACCTAAATCTGATTAGTGGAGTACTTCCATAGATGTGCTTTGGCGATAGCAACAACATCTTAAAAAGATGTCTGTTTTGAAAAGATTTAGCATTACACAGCTTTTTAAGTTCATAACTTCATTGGTTTTCGAGTTGTGAATTTTTAATTAGCTTTAATAGTTTTCAATATGGGACTTTAAAAACTACAGGTTTTGTAGCTATATTCACAATAAATACTTCAACAGTTCCGTGTTTTCATTTTTTGAGGTGTATTGATCATCGGTGTTATGTGTTTTTGTTTCAAATTTCAACCATCAATTTCCTTTACTTATGGTTACTTAAATGTCATCATAAAAGAAACATGTTACGTGTTCAATAATACACTCCTGGTCATTAAAATTGCTACACCACGAAGATGACGTTCTACAGACGCGAAATTAACCGACAGGAAGAAGATGCTGTGATATGCAAATGATTAGCTTTTCGGGGCATTCACACAAGGTTGGCGTCATCTATAACATGCTGACATGAGGAACGTTTCCAATCGCTTTCTCATACACAAACAGCAGTTCACCGACGTTGCTTGGTGAAACATTGTTGTGATGCCTCATCTAACAAGGAGAAATACGTACCGTCACGTTTCTGACTTCGATAAAGGTCGGATTGTAACCTAACGCTATTGCGGTTTATCGTATCGCGACATTGCAGCTCGCGTTGGTCGCGATCTAATGACTGTTAGCAGAATATGGAATCGGTGGGTTCAGGAGGGCAATACAGAACGCTGTACTGGATCCCAACGGCGTCGTATCACTAGCAGTCGAGATGACAGGTATCTGATCCACATGGCTGTGATGGATCGTGCAGCCACGTCTCGATCCCTGAGTCAACAGATGGGGACTTTCGCAAGACAACAACCACCTGCACGAAGAGTTCGACGACGTTTGGAGCAGCATGGACTATCAGCTCAGAGACCATGGCTGCGGTTACCCTTGATGCTGCATCAAAGACAGGAGCACCTGCAATGGTGTACGCAACGACGAACCTGTGTGCACGAATGGCAAAACGTCATTTATTCGGATGTTCAAATGTTTGTAGAGCTTATATGACTTAACTACGGGGTCATCAGTCTCTAAACTTACAAACTACTTATGAACTAGCTAATACTAAGGACGTCACAAATATCCATGCCCGAGGGGGGATTCGAATCCCCGACCGCAGTGCTGTGCAAACTGTGACTAGCGCGCCGCAGAGCGCTGGGCCACCTCGGCCGGTTTTATTCGGATGAATCCAGGTTCTATTTACAGCATCATGATGACCGAATCCGTGTTTGACGACATCGTGGTGAACGCCTACAGGAAGCGTGTATTCGTCATAGCCATATAGGCTTATCACCCGACGTGGTGGTATGGGGTGCTATTGGTTACACGTCTCCGTCACTTCATGTTTGCGTCGACGGCACTTTGAATAGTGGCCGTTACATTTCAGATGTGTTACGACCCGTGGCTCTGCCCTTCATTTGGTCTCTCCGAAACCCTACATTTCAGCAGGATAATGCATGACCTCAAGTTGCAGATCCTGTTCGGGCCATTCTGGATACGGAAAATGTTCGACTGCTGCCCTGGCCAGCAAATTCTCCAGTCTCTCACCAATTGAAAACGTGTGGTCAATGGTGGCCGAGCAACTGGCTCGTCACAATACGCCAGTCACTACTCTTGATGAACTGCGATATCGTGTTGAAGCTGCATGGGCATCTCTACCAGTACAAGCCATTCAAGCTCTGTTTGACTCAATGCCCAGGCGTATCAAGTCCGTTATTACGGCCAGATGTGGTTGATCTGGGTACTGATTTCTCAGGATCTATGTACCCAAATTGCGTGAAAGTGTAATCACATGTCAGTTCTAGTATAATATATTTGTCGAATGAATACCCGTTTACCATCTGCATTTCTTCTTGGTGTAGCAATTTTAATGGACAGTAGTGTATTAACGTACAGAAGTATGCGAACACATCTAGACTACTTCCTGCTAAAATTTCATTCAGATTGGTTAATACTAATGATGAAAAAGTTTTCACTGACTTAAAAAATAGACTTCCGATCAAATGGATTTTAAAATTTTTAAAGAAATTAATGTTACTGCAAGACATACACCCATTAGATTTTACCGGCACCATAACCATTCTCCTTCCTGCTTGTATGAGGCACTTACCGTAGTTTCAACAGCAAGGTTGTCTTTTTCTTGAATTTTCTGAATAAAAATCTACTCACAGACTATTTGTAAGCCGCTGCCTATTTAGTGGTACAGAGCTTCAGTGTATTTCCTAATTTATATTTATACGTTCAAGAGCTGAAAGACGGTTGTCTCCCGTCTTTCCTAGGCTTTTAACTCTGTAATTTATCTAAGTTTATTAGACAGCCCTTTTTGCTAAACGAGAACCCCTTTCGTTCAGAGGCATGAGGAATAGCATTTCATTTCATGTTTTTAAATGTTAGTTTCTGTAATACTGTGTTAATATTGCTGGGATTATATTATGCTAATAATTTATCATTGTGTCTATGAATGTGGCAAGATGAACGGTTTCTCCCTGACGCCACTGTCCCTATGAGAATGTGTACGTGCTTTATTCTGTATGTGCATGTATGAGAATCTTCTAGCATGGAAGTCTGAGTGTATGTATGAGAATTTTCGTCGTCGGCTGCTGGCTGCTCGCTAGTAGTGTGTCTCTGGCTTTGTGTCGATAGGTAGTTGTTACCAAGGTCTGCTTTTGATGCTACCAAAGAAGTCCCTCCACCCCTTGGATACAAGTTGGGTTGGCAATGCCCAGCAGCGAGCCTCGGCAGGATGCTGCGAGTTTATGCTCTCCCCACCACCGCGGTTTTCCTTGGGTTTTTACCGATTTCCGGTCGCGGGTGGCGGGATCGATGGCTGTCTAGACTCTCTGTGGCTGCGCTTCGACCTGGTAAGACGTTCTGAATTTCTTTCCTCCCTTGAGATGGCAGTGATTCTTTGTCTGGTGTTCAAGATAGAACTTAGAACTTAGGTCCATTTTTCGGAATACGTTTCTCCAGTCATGTAGGGAAGTGTATTCAATTTCATCTCAGTGATTTTGCGTAGATAAACGCGGTGAATATGTAACTAATTCGGTTTTATAACGGCTGAGAATCGGTAACCTTTGTGAGACTAGCTGGCGGTGTACGAACTCGGTTTAATTTCTTTCTAGCTTTGTGGGATGCAACTAATGTGCGGAAATATTTTTATTCTGTGCAGTGCATGTGAAATATTCATGTACATTTTCTCTTTCCGAGAGTGATATGTACTTCACGTGGTGTGTTCTTAGAACAAAGCCTTCAGCTACCCCTATGTCTGTTTCTGTGTCCTACAGGCAAGAACTTATGCATATATCTTTCTGATTTTCCCTATTACATCGCGATCTACTCTCCGTCTATTTTAAATTGCTGTTTCATTTCCATCAGTAAATTCTCATGTAGCCTTGCACGACCCCTTTATTAGTTTGCTTATGAAATACTACGTATTTCTAGGGGCTGCATGCCGTATATCATAATTGGTTTACTCCGACTTTGAATTTATTCCACTTTTCTGATATTTGAAGACTGAACGTCGTCCATCCGTGTAAAACCTCCCCAATCGCGTGTAACTGTATTTCTTTAGCTTCCTTATGATATCCTACGCATTTCTAAGGCCTCATGCCGTAGGTATTTTTCTTTTTTTCGGAAATTGCATTTTTGTATTTTTACTGGTTTTCGGAACCATGTGGCTCCGAATTCAAGGGTTTATAGCTAGTCACTTGAGTTCTCGCCACCGTTCACACACCAATGCCTTACTATTGTGTATTCTTGCTTCGTAATTTATGATTCCGTTGGTTTCTGTTGAATGAATGCGATCTTTAAGCACTTCGCATCAGTGAGGTGCAAATATGTAATATACCAGGGACGTGCCGTGTGTTTCAGTAATTCTGCATTCTCAAGGTTTGATTTAAATGGAAATTAATCTCACTATTATCGCGTACCATCTCAAGTAAAGAAAGACAGACCAGATCCACCTACGAAGTTTATTTTTCTAGTGTTGTGTGGTACATTCGGGTTCCCTGAATTTCGCCTACGATAGCGGCGCCTGCTTCTGCTTCGTATCAGCACGCTGAATTGGGTGAGTTTCGCATTGCTTCGCGCGTGTGAGTGGCTGAATGCTTGTTTATTGTAAATCCCTCCTCTGACGATGTTCAGTTCAGATTACTTTAAGTTATTTCAAAATGGGATGCATTTTTATTGTTTAACAAAATTGGTTCCCCCATTTGCTCATGTTTGAACTGAATAAATAATTTATTGTTAGTAATAATTTTATTCTATTTATGAATATTAGTTAATGAATAGCCTCCCTTTTATTTAATGTTGTTTTTCACCAGTGCTGAGAACTAATTCAGATGAAAATTATCATATTTTTAATTCCTTTTGCGCCATAAATGTTCTCACAGCCACCTTCATGAAATGGTTTAGTTTGGGGTGGCTTGTATATTAATGATTGTGTGTAATTCTCGTGATTTACGACGTATGTTAGCCACCGTCTACATATCTTCATGCTACTGAAGTTTGTGTCCGTTCTAAATTCTGGGCCAGGGAAAAAGATTCTGGCGCAGGAAGTAGTCAGTAGTTCATGCGAGAGTTATATTTTTAATGCGAGTTTTAACTGGCTCCCTTCAGCTAGAGTTAATTTTACAATTAATGGTGGTCTTACAATTGGCTTACCGTTGCCAAGATTCGCTCTTTTAGCGGATCATCTGTTCAATAAAATAGTTTTGTTGTTGTTGTTGTTTTAAATTCGTGCGGGAATATTTTAACCTTAATTCCATTAATTCCATTAATCTATTCCAATTTATGTTTTCAGCACTCGTGTGTTTTAGTTGTGTTATATTTATGTAATTTTGGAAGGGTTATTTTTTATTGTTTTTGTAAACAGAGAAGAAAAACTGGGAATGAACACCATAGATGAAGCAGTTAGAGGACACAGACTGAGATCGTGGGGTCATGTTGCACGCATGGGGGAAGCAAGGTTACCTAAGAGACTCATGAGCTCGGCAGCGGAGGGTAACAGGAGTCGAGGTAGACCAAGAAGTAAGTACTTAGATTCGGTGCAGAATTATTTTGAAGTAATAGGCATAACATCAGACGAGGCATCATTGTTAGGATTGAATAGGGGGTCATGGAGGAATTTTATTAGAGGTACTATGCTCCAGACTGAACGCTGAAAGGCATAATCAGTCTCTAATGATGGTGATGATGATTATGATGTAAAAAGAGCAAAGCCACAGTGCATTGCGTGTGAAGATTTTAATTGGTGTTTTGTTACACTCGTTTTTGGTAGGTTCATTTTTGTGTTGGCAACCCCTTGTCGTTCTGAACGAATTCTAAAGATGGATACTAGTTCTGCCTTGTCCGTGCCGGCCGCGGTGGCCGAGCGGACTGAGGCGCTCCATTCACGGTCTGCACGGCCACTACGGTCGGGGGTTCGAATCCCCCCTCGGGCATGGATATTTGTGCCGTCCTAGTTCGTAAGTAGTTCATAAGTAGTTTATAAGTTTAGGGACTGATGACCCCGTAGTTAAGTCCCATAAGCTTAACAAACTTTTTTTTCTGCCTTGTCCGTTTCCACTCGTTCTAAGCGATTAAACCTAAGTGAGGACCATTAAAAGTCCACTAGGTTGGATCTTTCAATGGAAAGAGAAAACCTGACGGGTGCAGACGGCCGCGTTATCGTTGAGAACGAGGCTACTTTATACGTGGACGTTACCGGAACAAAATAGGGTGTCCAACGATGTAGCGATTTCTGCTACCTCTCAAAATACTTCCAATTGCGTTACTAGGTTCCGACACGATTTTAGGCGACATCATGGTTTTCATGAAGGAACTGAAGGCAAAATTAAAAGTACAGAATATTTCAGTTCAGGAAATGAAAGCAGAAGTAGGTTCCATAAGGAAAACACAGAATATCTCAGTACAAGAAGTAAAAGCAAGGATGGATACCCATAAGGAAACTGTCCAGGCCGAGCTGATCTAAGTTTCTGCGCAATGCATTCAGGTCGTTCACGAGAAACTTGACGGGCAGAGCAGCAAACTAGGTGGGCTACGCACTGATATTGTGCAACTCTTACAGGAACGGCATGAGATAGCAATGAGTGCTATCTCAGAAAACGCAGCCAATATTATGGGGAACGTAGAAGCCATCTCTGCCCTTTCCCACCGCGTAGATGAAGATAATACTAATGTCCACTCTATCAAATCAGTAGATGGTAGGGCAGATGGATGTTTCAAAATGTTCAAATGTTTGTATAGTCTATGGGACTTAACTACGGGGTCATCAGTCCCTAAACTTACAAACTACTTATGAACTACTTACGAACTTGGACGGCACAAATATCCATGCCCGAGGGGGGATTCGAACCCCCAACCGTAGTGGCCGTGCAGACCGTGACTGAAGCGCCTCAGTCCCCGCGGCCACCGCGGCCGACGCAGATGGATGAGGAACGCGAGTAACCAACATTGACGCCCCCGTAGGAGAGCTGGCAGCTTCTGCAGGGCAGGGAAGCGGCAGCAGAGAGGGCGGGTCCCGCTGTTGCGACTGAATCGGAGAAAGTCCGTGACTTGTTTCGGTTTAAGGAGCAACAGTGGGAAATAAACCGGAGGCGTCGTGATGTGGCGACCGAGCTGCAAGAACGCGTCGGCCGGTTAGCGTTAGCCTCTGCTGCACCGCCGCCTGCCCCGCCCATACTAAACGTTTCCCGCAATTTGTGCAGAGGTCAGCTCTGTCGTTCCGACCGCGGAGACGATTCGGCGTTTGAGGAGGAGGAAGTCGAACCCCTGCGTGTACGTCCTATGAGAAGGGAAGGTCAGAATCAAGTGACTGTGCCGGAGCCTCAACAGGCATTTGATTATAAACACTCTTGACTGTAAGGAAGTTTTGTGTCTTGTCGCCGCCGGTTATCCTAGGTGTCAGTGGCCGAGTAGAGAGAGACCGACACAGGGAAATAGGATGCACGCGTGTGCAGGTACAGAGTCAGAGGTGACCAGCCAGTGGGACAGCAGAAACTAGAAACACTAAACTAGATTAGAACAAGATATATATTTCGTAGAAATACTATAATAATTAACTTTTACAAGTTTCATGACTGCAGACTAGTGTAATGCTGAGACATAGTTTAACTAGATGGAGGCCTGCCTACTGATGAGAGTCTGTGCCCGTCCTATTGCCGAGTGACCGATCCAGTTCAGTGGTGGCCACGAGCGGGGTGGCAGCAGAGGGCGCTCGTGGCCGACGTCGTAAGAACGCCGCGCTGTGCTTGCATGGCGGCGCGCGGCGAAAGTACGTGGCGTGCACTTTAGACTTGTGCGACACCACATCCCTCCCCCCCCCCCAAACCGCCGTACCGTCGTGGCGTAGGGCTGAGGGCCACGGCGACGGCACTGGGAGGAGGGCCTGGGCAGGGGCGTTACTGGTGGGACGGGCGTCGTAGCTGAGGCTGGGATCGAGACGCCGTCCGAGTACCGGTATGGGTGTGTATGTTTGTCCTTAGGTTCGTTTACCTAGGTTTAAGTAGTTTGTAAGCTACGGACTGTTGACCACGCAGTTTGGTCCGATAGATTTACAGACAGACACGGTTCTTGGTCTGATCAGTGAGCTGAAAGACGGAGAAGATTCGGGAATGGGAATAAGGGCTACCGACCCGATCGAAGCCAGAAAAAGCCATGCGACCCACCAACAGAAGACGTTGAAATCCGGTCAGCTGCTCCGCGCCACAACCGACCCCAAGAACCCGCCCCTAGCACAAGCCAGTAACAATCTCCTGCAGTTGATCGTTACGTGATCAACTTGCTAGCAAAGGAGCACATCCATTCTAAATTTCGTTTTCTAAAGATATTTTAGTGATATTCTTACCAATCAAGTTCTTGGTGTTGTAAATTTATGCTGCATTTTGCAGTGTTTTCTTTAAGTGGTTTGTTTTAATTGTGTATTTTTTGTTACGTGTGTCCCTTGCGTATGTGTTCATTGTGTGATTTTCACTTCGCAACAATACGTTTTCAGGTTATTTGCATCTCTTGTGTATCATATGGGACACGCCTTTATTGACGTAGTTAACAGCAACTTGCCAGTTCCACCTGGTCAGCTGTTCGAAGTGTGTTATCTTGATACTCCGTTTTGCTTAAGGAATTATTAGTGTGACACATCGAAGTGTCTATGTTAGCTAATAACGAAATCGCTTGTTTTACTTGCTGTCCATGTCATTAGTACGTTTCCCGTTATGAATTGATGGAATGTAGTTTAAGTTGTGTAGGTCATGCTGAGGTATATTATTGTGTAATTTTTGTTCCGTAATTTGTTCCCTGTTTATCGTTTAAATTGTGTATGCTCTTCTTCACTGTGAGTGGAGCCAGCCTCGTGAGTAGAGTGCTACAATTGCCACCCTTACTGTAGAGTTTGTGTCTGCAACCTCCCCGTTGAATAGCATATTAATAAGACGCCGTGGTAGGCGCCAACGCCGTTATTTATATGATTTTAGTTGCACAATGATGCACTGTGGTGTTGATGCTTAGGGGCCTAGATAATTTTGTCTAAGGATTGTCCGTTTGAGTAACAGAAGGTATGCAGTTCGACTGGTAGAAGGTCACTGGCGAGCACAAACGAAGGGGTTCACCTAAATTTCGTTTGACAATATATACCCTGGCCTGTTAATAGAACCAACTTGCATTTTTTCAGATAAGTATTGCAGGAGAATTTTGTAAATTAATGGTCAGAGCGTGATCTGTGGAAGAGGCCAGTATCTCATTCAGAAGAGGAAAAATATTTGACGAAGAAAAATGAGATACATGAGTTCAAGAAGGGCGAACTCCATATCAAGTAACTGACCGTTTCAGATGAACAACTGAAGATATATGATGCCCAATCACTAAGACAGTAAATCCAGAAGTTGTCAACCACTAATTTGTCATTCTTAATTTTGCAGCATCCTGGTGGTAAGATTGTATGAGTCCATTGTAAGTTATTAATACCTTAGATCTCACTTGATTAATTTAGGATTGTTTAACATCTATGGATTTCTATTGTTTATTTTATATGTTTCTCTTTGTGTTTTCTCTGATGCCATTTGCAGGGTGATTACCGTGAAAAATTCACCCCACATGGGTGTTATCTTTCTGTCACAAACTTGTTGACTGCTAACATTTTAGCGTAATTTAGATTATATGCTTGTGTATAATTATGGGATGTTAATTTATGTCATCTGATATATGGTGTCTTTTCATTTTATTCCGTTTAGAGTAACACGAGTAACTATGTTTTCTCACCTCTGCGAGAGAGATTTGTGTAGGGTATGTTTACAGGAATCAATCCGGAACTTGCGCCGTGAGGAATCAGGTGACCAGTCGCACCCAAGTGACTCGCGCCTCGCGCAGTAGTTACAGCAAACTGCGCCTGGGCTGTAGATAGTGGTTTGGTAGTTAATCTCTGCATAGCGCTGCATGCTGCATGGTTATCCTGACTTCCTGGCCAAATGTCCCTCCCTAATACTAACAAACTATGATTTGACATGACTGTTGACATGCCCTGTGTGCTGAATTATGATAGCTAAGACACAGTTGTTAGTACAGGACCTTGTTTTATTTATTGTAACTATTACTCTCGATGTTCCATTGAGTTATAGCTTTATGAGGTTTCGATCTTATTATTGATATGTATCACATTGTAATGTGAATTATAAGGACTTAGAACCTTGGAGTTGTATTCGTCATTTCGCTATGTAAAACGTTAATTTTGAGATCGTGTGCATTATCCTAATGTGAGTTAGGGAGATTTCAAACTGCTGTTCAAGTCAACTAGTTGAAAAGCTTATGTGTCTGTCTATGAGTGTGCATAAATTTAAGTTAATTACAATGCACGTGAATCCAAAATGTTCCATTTAATTACTGCTTTTGCTATGTCAGTTAATATTAATATTGGGCTTTTAATTTTAAAACGTTTTGTGTGGACATCTGTTGTCAGCTGATCTCTGGGTGACCAAGCTCACTCGTGTGGATCAGAAATGATGTCTTATTTTTGTTAATTTATATTTGTGAATGTTTTTTTTTTTTTTTTTTTTTTTTTTTTTGTATGAATTTGGGGAGCCTTGTGTAAAGTCCTACTCCCATATAGGTTATAGGTGGACTCTCCATAAATTGAAGCATTGGAGTTCTTTATAAGTTTAGTGTTTTTTAGTAATAGTGTGTACCAAAGTGTTAACAGATAGTGAGAGTGACTGTACCCATGGCAGAGCAACGTGTCAGCCAGACTCCATGCCGCCGATGCGCTTTAGCCGTCCGTACAAACACATCGCGGGCTTCCCAGGGGTTCAGGCGGACTGCGAGAGGTGGATAGCGGGTCCTGTCTCCAGACGATAGTGGGGCGGGTGTCCCGAGTGAGGAAGACTCGCCGCCGGCCAATCGCCCCATTAGCAGCACACAGAGGCGACCTCGCGGACAGGAGCCGATGCTTACAATAGCCGCTCCTGTCACTGCCAGTGGGTTTTTTTCCTCTACAGTAGCCGCATGCTCATCTCTTCACTCCACCTCCCTAAGAAACAGGGGCCGGAAGGCTTAAAAAAAGGTGTACTGACCACACCATTCACCTTACTCTGGGAAACATTTGAATAGCTGGGGAATGGAAGAAAACTTGATATTTGCACACGCAATGTGTGCAATAGACCACTCACTCATTCCGAGCCTAGTGGCATGAATGAGATGACGAAAGAATTTCCTTCTCTGACCGTGACGCCCTGGTCCGGTCAAGGACCCTTGTTAAACTACTAACTCGATAATTCCTCACACTAGAGATCCCCGTCTCAACTAACGCTGTGGCGCAATGTCTTTCATTTTGTGCTCAACACACGAATCAACTCCATGCAACGGGCATTGGAAGGACAGTGTTATGAACCTTCTTCTACAAATTAAGTGGTCAACCTACATGTGAGTACCAAGCCCAATGTTACTCACGAACAGTCGAATCCTAACATGATGGGCGGTGTTGCAAAGTACACCATACCATCTTAAAGAAGAAGACGAGAAAAGTAGCCTCATTACCAGGAGCCAACCATTCTCTGGAGGAGGAGATGAGGAGCAATCCTGAGAGCCTTGGAACAAGAACTGCAGCCAAGAAGAAACAAAAAGCAAATGTATCTTCTTGTATGTGTGGGTGTAGTGTCCTCCAAGTTGCCTATAGAAGATTGTCTCCCTCCCCCTTCAAAGGCCCTAGTCTATAATTCGAGCCAAGAAAAACTGTGTTTATTTCTTAAAAACAGTGTTGAGTGGACCACAATGTCAAAAGGCACGTCAATTAGTGTTAAAGTGGTGTGAGCAGTCAAAACAGTGAACGCTATAGGAGTGTGAAATATAACTCACCTGCTAAGATCCTCTTAATGAACGTCTCAGTTTTTGTCGCCCTCTGCAATTCCATGCAGACAAATTATTCATTAATTTGATTTTTATGATTGTGCTACTAACGTCAAGGACTGGAGCTCCTTGACACAGAGCGGTACTGACTTTTGCCATCTGCAAATTAAAAAAATATATACATTAGCTTTCCTTGTTTGTTTGTTTAAGTTTCATTCTATGAGAAAGGAAGAAAATGTTTGTACAGCTTATGGGACTTAACTACGGGGTCATCAGTCCCTAAACTTACAAACTACTTATGAACTACATACGAACTAGGACGGCACAAATATCCATGCCCGAGGGGGGATTCGAACCCCCAACCGTAGTGGCCGTGCAGACCGTGACTGGAGCGCCTCAGTCTCCTCGGCCACCGCGGCCGGCTTCATTGTATGAATTTGTGTTTTTGGGCATTTCTGCCATGTTGAATTTTTACTTTGCCTTCAGCAATTCATCAAGTGAATTATTTTGTTTTTACCCTTGCTGTTACTGTTGCATATGGAATTTTATGTATGTTTTCATTTTCAATGAATCTTACAGTTGTGTGTTATTTTCAATGTCGTATATGTTCCGTATGCATGATTTGTTTATCGATGTTTATTTGCAATTTTGGATTGTTTATGTATGTTGTCCGAACCCTGTGGTCTCACCAGCCACATTTGCATCTCCATTGACTTAGTATTTTAATACGATCTCATTTGTGTATAATGTGTAAATTTTGAATGACATGCCCAAGCTTTTTTGTCTTGCTCATAAGGAAACCAGATGTAAGATTAGAAAATTTTGCTGTCAATGAGTCAGTAAAATTGCCTCATCCTCCATCAAAATTTTCAATCAACGAGGGGGTGATGAAAGACGACTGTCTGCCGTCTTCCCTAGGTTTTAACTTTGTAATTTATCTAAGTTCACTAGACGACCCTATTTGCTAAACGAGAACCCCTTTCGTTTGGAGGCATGAGGAATAGCATTTCATTTCATGTTTTTAAATGTTAGTTTCTGTAATACTGTGTTAATATTGCTGGGATTTTATTATGCTAATAATTTATCATTGTGTCTATGAATGTGGCAAGATGAACGGTTTCTCCGTAACGTCACTGTCCCTGTGAGAATTTGTAGTTGCTTTATTCTGTATGTGCCTGTATGAGAATCTCCTAGCATGGAAGTCTGGGTGTATGTATGAGAATTTTCGTCGTCGGCTGCTGGCTGCTCGTTACTAGTGTTTCTCTGGCGTCCATCGATAGGTAGTCGTTACCAACCTCTGCTTTTGATGCTACCAAAGTGGTTCCTCCATCCCTTGGTTAGAAGTTGGGTTGGTAATGTCCAGTAGCCTCGGCAGGACGTGCGAGTTTAGGCTCTCCCCACCACCGCAGTTTTTCCTTGGGTTTTTACCGATTTCCGGCCGCGGGTGGCGGGATCGCTGGCCGTCTGGACACTCTGTGGCTGCCCTTCGACCTGGTAAGATGTTCTGTGTAAGACGTTCTAATTTTCTTTCCTCCCTTGAGATGGTAGCGATTCTTTGTCTGGTGTTCAAGTTAGATTTCAGAATTTAGGTTAATTTTTCGGAGTAAGTTTCTCCAATCATGTATGGAAGTGTATTCAATTTCTTCTCGGTGATTTTGCGTAGGTAAGCACGGTGAATATGTAACTAATTCGGTTTGATAGCGGCTGAGAATCGGTAACCTTTGTGAGACTAGCTGGCGGTGTACGAACTCGGTTTAATTTCTTTCAAGCTTTGTGGAATGCAACTAATGTGCGGGAATATCTTTATTCCGTGTAGTGCATGTGAAATATTCCTTTCCATATTTTCTTCCGTGAGTGATATGTACTCCAGGTGGAGTGTTCTTAGGAAAAAGCCTTCAGCTACCCCTGTGTCTGTTTCTATGCCATTCAGGCAAGAAATTATGCATATATCTTTCTGATTTCCCGTAGTACATCGCGATCTTCTGTCCATCAATTTGAAATTGCTGTTTCATTTCAAAACTTGAACTTTGCATTCGGACTCCATCAGTAAATTCTCTTCTAGCCTTGTACGACCCCCCTTATAGCTTGCTTATGAAATACTACGTATTTCTAGGGGATGCATGCTGTATTTCGTAATTGATTTACTCTGACTTTGAATTTATTCCACTTTCCTGATTTTTCAAGACTGGACTTCGTCCATCCGTGTAAAACCTCCCCAATCGCGTCTAACTGTATTTCTTTAGCTTCCTTATGATATCCTACGCATTTCTAAGGGTTGCATGCCATAGTTATTTTTCTTAATTATTCGAAAATTGATTTTTTGTATTTTTCACTTGTTTTCGGAACCACGTGGTACTGAACTCCGTCTTCAAGGGTTTATAGCTAGTCACTTGAGTTCTCGCCACTGCCCACACACCAGTGCCTTACTATTGTGTATTCTTGCTTCGTAATCTATGATTCCATTGATTTTTGTTGACATGAATACGACCTTCAAGCACCTCGCCTTCAGTGGAGTGCGAATATTTAATGTACAAGACACGTGCCGTGTGTCTCAATAATTCTGCATGCTCACGGTTTGATTTAAATCGAAATTAATCTCCCTATTATCGCGTACCATCTCAAGTAAAAAGAGACAAACCAGAGCCACCTAAGAAGTTTATTTTCCTTGTGTTGTGTGGTACATCCTGGTTCGCTGAATTTCGCCTACGATAGCGGTCCCTGCTTCTGCTTCGTATCAGCACGCTGAGTTGGGTGAGTTTTGCTTTGCTTCGCGCGTGTGAGTGGCTGAATAATTGTTGACTGTGAATCCCTCCTCCGACGATGTTCAGTTCAGATTACTTTAACTTAACCTTCAATGGGATGCATTTTTATTGTTTAACAAAATTGGTTTCCCCATTTGCTCATGTTTGAACTGAATAAATAATTTAAAAAGGTAAAGCAGTCAACAGTCCGATGATTGGTTTGAACACCACAGTCCTTTACTAGGCATGGTCTTGATTGGAGGTGGTATGCCGTTGCCTCCCTCCGACCTTCGAACTGACTCACCCAGCCAGTTATAGGGGGACCTACAGTTTAACGTGGGTTCCGATCCACGGTGCTACTCGGTATTTTTCACATGAGCAATACTGCCAGAGGCGAAAGAAGTGGAAAGTGACAGATGAATATCCTAGGACCTGACGGGGATCGAACCCGCGACCTTTGGATTTGTAGTCTGGCACTCTACCACTGTGCAACCGAGATTGCCAGTGAAACTTTGTTCTACTTATGAATTGGCTTACGTTGCTTTCCATTTGAATGAAATGAATAAAAAGAAAGGGGAGGACAATATTATTTGTGACTTTTAAAGCCACGGCGCAATAGCCGTACACAATAAGGCGCCTTGCTACGGTGCGCGCGGCCGTTTGAGGTTCGAGTCTTCCCTCGGGCATGGCTGTGTGTTGTTACTTTAAGTAGTTTGTAAGTGCAGGGACCGATGACCACTGCAGTTATGTCCCATAACTTTACGAACATTTAAACGTTTGACCTTTAAATGGATGTCAAGGCTTTTCGAGAAAATGTTGAATTCGGAATACAAAGTTCATACGTTGCACTTGGTGTACTAAAGAATAATAAACATTACCCAAAGTTTTCACTGAATATTGTGCCTTGTTAAATAAAATTAAATTTCGTTGTAGTTTTCTCCCTATGAGAAAATTAATGGTCATCTAGAATTAGCGTTCCCGCAGATCGTGTTTGTAGATGATGTGTTGTTGTACTTGTATGAGTTAAATAATTCCCACGTTGTTTATGTTTGTTTTATGGTGTGATAAGAGATAGCATGGTGGTCATATGGTATACGCTTGAAATAGGGGTGCCCGCTATCTTGATGACATAACAGATCAAATTATACGGCTCATATGAAATTTTCGGCAATTCCAAACTATGTCATCTGGCTCCCATTGAGAATCTATTGAGAGTGTCCATCATTAAGTTATAATTTGGAGTCCCCTGCAGTCGGCCGCAGAGGCCGAGCGGTCTGAGGTGCGCCAGTCACGTTCTGCACGGCCATTGCAGTCGGGGGTTCGAATCCCTCCTCGGGTATGTATATTTGTGCCGTCCTTAGTATTAGCTATTTCAGAAGTAGTTTGTAAGTTTAGGGACTGATGACTCCGTAATTATGTCCCATAAGCTGTACAAACTTTTGAACATTTAGTCCCCTGCTCTGAACTGTTGAAGCTAGTTTTCTCATTGCCCGTGACTTCAGTCGAAGCAGAAATGTGCTTTTCAACTTATAACTGAATAAAATCATCCTTACGCAGTTCTGTGCTCCATGAAATATATCAGCTTTGGCGATACTTTCCATTGAAAGAGATCTTGTGATGGAGGTAGCAGACTTCAATTAACGGGCGAGTGAGAAATTTACATCGATAAAAAACAGGAGGGCAAATTTTCAGTACTTATGAGGTAAAAATAAGTGTAGCCTACTTATAAGGTTTTTTGATAGACGAATGAATTTCATTTCGAGTAGGAATATAGCTCATTAAGAAACGATTTTTGATACATTGTACCATGCACTATGCCACAGATATTGTTTTGTCACTGATAACTCCCAACTTTTCACATGATCATAAATTTGATTTGCAAAAATACTCAACGAATTCTAGGGATGTTTATATCAGGACGAATGTGAAGAAGCCAAGGGCTGAGATAAAGAGTTTTCCCCCTCGTAAGAGTCTCATATAAAAATGTAAGAGTGACACGTGCAACCTCGTCTTTGGGTTCCATTGGCCACCACTGGTACTACTGCGTTTGGGCGCCGACAAACCAACTACCGAGTATACTGGCTGTTTGTTACTTGTAAAACAAATTAACTCGACGATCCTTCTTCCTCCCGAATCGTTCTATGACATCGTCGTGCCATGTGTATCGGCTCTCAAGCATTCACAGCACTGGTTTCTCAATTGAGGTACTGGCATGAACTGATAAGCGATCACGGGCCATACTGTTCCTCAAATATGTTTCTATGTTTGAGAAAAGTAAAACTCCTTTCAACCAAAGCACTTGTTGCAGGAATGGGAGCAATAAAACAAAATAATTTGAATGCTTCTGGAATAATTTGGTCCATTTCATTACGTCATTCTTTTGACCATATCTCCAAACTGACAGACTGAAATGTTTGTTTATACCGGGAAGAATACAGTTTCCAGTCCTACCCGCAATTGCGAACTACTGAAGAACGTACCATATGTTTGTAGTACATTGCATCTACATTGATACTCCGCAAGTCATACTAAAGTGCATGGCAAAGGGTTCATCGAAACACATTTATGATATTTCTTTGTAGTTCCATTCTCTAATAGTTCGTGGAAAAAGGATCACCTAAATCTTTCTGTTTCGGTCTGATTTCTCGTATTTTATTACGACGATCAAGTCTCCCTATGTAGGTGGGTGCTAACAATCTATTTTCACATTCGGATGAGAAAGTTGGTGAAAGAAATTTCTCATATAGACCTCGCCGCAACGAATAACGCCTTTCCTCTAATGATTTCCACCCTAACTCGTGACACCTCTCTCCCCTATATCGCGATATTACAACACGAGCTGTCCTTCACTCAACTTTCTCTAAATCGTCCGTCAGTCCCACCTGGTATGGATCCCACATTGCGCAGAAATACTCCCAAAATAGGACACACAAGTGTAGTGTAGGCAGTTTCTTTAGTAGAACTGTTGCATCATCTAAGTGTTCTACCAATCAAAGGTAGTCTTTGGTTCGCCTTCCCTACAATATTTTCTGTGTGTTCTTTCCAATTTAAATTGTTCGTAATTCTTATTCCTAGGTATTTAGTTGAATTGACGACCTGTAGATTTGACTGATTTATCGTGTAACACCATCATGTACACCATATACTGGGATATTCTGAGCACAACTGCCGAACTGATTAGCAGGGGAGAGTAGTACACAGTGAAACATACCATCTCAATCGTTTCAATATTTTTTTTTCTACTTGTTGGTGTCCCTATATGTTTATTATGATAAAATACGTCTTTGACTGTAATGGTGGACAGATTGGTTGATTATTCTTGTTTCTATACATTATTACTGGTTTTCGGTGATCAGAAGTTACAGTTAACGTCTCTTTGTAACTTTAATATTTTCGATATGACATACAGCTAAAAGAAATATTATGTTTTGTGATAAGATACACATTTATATCTATATATTGACCAGTTGTAGATTTGGTAGATACGTAGGTTAAGAGTTGTAACAAACTTTTTAGTTTATGGTAACTTTGGCACACAGTGAAACACTTGTATGTGGTACACAGTGAAACAGGACCATTGCCTCAGATGCATGTATGAGTCCTCCTCACACCAGATCGAGCAGCTATTGAAGAAAAGACTTTGAGAAAAAGGACAGAGCTGGAAGAAAAGTGGAAAAGAAGTATGAAGAGAGACAACAATAAAAAAATAAGTGGTGTGTAAGTAAAACAGATTCAAGTGAAAGTGATGAAGAAAGTGACAAAGATCAAGGCCATCCAGTGCAACAGAGATAAGTGTATCATTAGTTCTTTTTAACTTGAAGTGGGACGTTATGATTGGGACTACATTTTGGTGAAATTCCAAAACAATGTATATTTTGTAGCTAAAGTCTTGAAGTTAGTAGTTTGTGGTACTGAGTATGAAGTCTCCTACCTTCGGAGAAAAAAATTACTGGTTTTCTATTCCCAGTTGCATAGTCTGTGTTTCACATAATGACATTGCTATGATTTTGCCACCTGCGTTGCCTAAGGTTACTAAGAGACTCTCAAATCACCGGTACATTCATTTTCCAATCAATTTCGGTGGACTTAATATTCACTGAACAAATGTTAATGTTTATACCTGTATTTAACAAAGATATTTATGTTTTATAAGTCACTCAGCAAGTAATAAATATAAAAAATGGCAGCTGTTTCACTGTGTACTATATACAGTGAAACATTTGTGAAGGTTGTTTAAAATTGTTATTTCACTTATTCATTAGTAGCAAAATTATTATTTTTAGTTCCAAAATATTGACCAAGTAGTGTTCTTTCAAGTAAATAAAGAAAAATTGTTTTGTGAGTAGTATTTTATACGAAACAATCAGAAGGATAATTTTTGTTTCACTGTGTACTACTCTCCCCTATCTCCTAATTTAAGGAAGAGAAGTTTATCACAATGTGAACATTTTGTATCCAGTTGTGTTTTAACATTGTCCAAAACCTCGAAATACACCCTTTGTATTTTGATGCCAGTGGATTGCCAATATATTATCTGCTCTACTCATGGAAGTTAAAAAGTTTCTTTCCTCTTAAATTTTTCATGTAAACAACACATTCTGAGAAGACATTCAAAAAATTTTCAAATACTTGTAAATCTAAGAGACCAAACTACTGTTGGTCATTAGTCCCTAGGCTTAAAAACTACTTTAACTAACTAACGAACAACACACACACACACACACACACACACATGGCAGAGGAAGGACTCGAACCTCCGGCGGAAACAGCCTCGCCGTCCTTGACAAGATGCCTAAAACCGCTCAGCTATTCCGCCCGGTTCCTCATTTTCTTCTCAATAATGTTGAAAACCAGTTCAGTGCTTGAAAATATACTTTCAAAACAGAGAGAAGAAAAACTGCAAGCTCAGGAGACAACTTTTGAAACTACGGACTTCTCTTGTATTCGTTGAACTAGATTCTGGACTGACTGGTATTTCATTTCCTGAATGGCAAACATTATTTTGACGTTAGAGTTCCATATCATTTCACTGCTCGCCGGAAATCGTTTACCAACAATACTGGCCAGAACTGCTGATGCCAACAACTACCGCCCAATCTCTCTTCTTACTGCTTTATCCAAAAAAAATTTAAAAGTTTTGTATTCTCGAGTAGCTTCACTTATTACTAAAACTGTAGCTCTAACAAAATGTTAGTTTGGTTTTCAGAAATGCTGTCCAATAGAAAATGCTATAACGCTGTCCCATTTTAATCCACTGCCGTCAATATCTCTGGAGTGCACACTTCTGCAAGACATTTTTCTATAGGAAGTCGTAAGGTTTGAAGGGGGTCATGGAATGGTTACCTCGAAATGACCTTGAATCCTGTTTTAAAGGTCAGACCAAGGTCAAGTCCATTTTTCAAATGGTAACCCCTATTTCTTATTCCATATTCGTATTCTACATGAAAAATGCGCATTTTTGTAGCGAACCTATTTTCGAAAAACCAATCGTTTGTCGCCAAATGCCACTTCATTGTAACTTTCCCAGGTCACCAGTTCTCGAGAACGAAGCAAGATCGAGAAACATTTTCAATGAAAAACTTGTATGCTTTCTGAGCTCTGTCCATTGGTGAAATTTTTGTGAGCTTGAAATGACCATGAAATTATACAGCTCGGATTAACCTGAAAGTAAATACCATCGGCATTAGTGTAACCCAATGTGCGCCACTTGGAGGGTGCCGAATCAGAGACCAGCAGGGTGCTTGCGCCATCACAATCGGAGAGGAGAAGGGTGGAGCTTCGAGGCTAACTAATAAACGTCATTGTCGGAGAATTTGAAATCATGACTGGAGGTTCAGAGAAATTTTACCTTTGGAGACTCTGAAAATTTCTTGACTGTTCTCATGTGGAATGATTCTTGACTGGCGTGGCTTATTGCAGTGAAGCTGCTTAAATTTACTCCCACCTAACTATTTGCTGGCGTCTCTTAACTGATCCCTATTTTTAGTCAAGTAGTGTAAAATTTCTTATTTCCCAATTCGATTCAGTGCCCTTAGCCGGCCGCGGTGGCCGAGGTGACTGAGGCGCTCCAGTCACGGTCAGCACGGCCACTACGGTCAGGGGTTAGAATCCCCCCTCGGGCATGGATATTTGTGCCGTCTTTAGTCTTAGCTAGTTCATAAGTAGTTTGTAAGCTTAGGGACTGATGGCCCTGTAGTTAAGTCCCATAAGTTGTTCAAACATTTGAACATTTTTTTAGTGCCCTTCATTAATTATCCTACCCTCTTATCAGTAGCGGCTGATCAGGGAAGGCCTCATCACTTTTCTGTAGTAGATGTTGGAGTAGTGGTTCCACTAATTTTTACTATAAGCCTCCAAGTACTTTTTTCAGCGAACACAAAAGAGTTAAGCTTGTGTTATTTCTTGTAAACTGCCAGCACTGTACACAGCAAGTCAAACCGCATGAAGGTGCGAAGCGAATGGGCCAGCTTCGCTAGGGTGGCCAGCACATGGGAGGCGTCTTGTACACAATTGGTTGCCATGGTAACCACTACGTCACAAGCTGAGCGCTGGGCTGGGCTGTGGTTCCGGCGCTTTTTTTCTCTTGTTTCCAGGTAGGCAGGGGTTTTGGATAGGTAGCGAGGTAATGCGTGCTACCACGCGACACTTTAGCCAATAGCGTCATTCCAACGATGTTTTGCGCGTTGTAGAGTCTGAGTTTAATGTGTAAAAATGCTTTCTTCTCCAGTGTACGCGTATTGACAATTTGTGTGCAAAGTATTTGTTGTGGTTGACGGATCAGAAAAAGCGCCAAATGTTCCAAAAACAAGCAGCAGTTATAGAGTCTGAAGCAGACGTCTCATGGGCATAAGGTGCTCGCCACAGTAGCCAACTGACAACACATGAGGCATCTGGTTTGAGACTGAGAAGTGTATAGCGCAAGTTGAGAACAGCAAACGTGTCTATTAAATTCAGTGAGTCTACATCTTTTAAATCGCCAGGGAAGTGACGTAGTCGTAAGATAAATGTAGGCAATCCAGACTATTTTTCTAAGAAGGATTGTGAATATACGCTGGAGCATAGAATTAACATTTGCACCTTTACTAGGAGTGTTTGCTTCAACCTATTTTCATCATCATTGGTAAATATAGACTAGATTTGTCTCATAACACATAATTATTTCTATCTAAGTATTTCTAAGAAGGCTTTCTGTCGTACAATATTGCAGATATATGTGAGGGACAAATACGTGACTGCAGACAAATTAGTTTCATGAGTGAAACAGAACGTCGAGTCTAATGGCAGTCGAGGGACAGTGGTAAGAATATTAAAAGGACGTGGGCTTTCGATATCTTAAGATAAACAATGGAAGACAATTTCTTTTGGACAGAAGTGATATTGTGGCTTAGAGAATCGTATTTTTAAGTAGAATAAAGGAGACTTTTAAAGTTGTAAATCTTGAGTCTTACGCACAAGGTGCACTGTGCTAAGAGGCGTATATGAAAGTCACGATATGAAGAATAAACCCCAAACGTATGATGGATTTTCTGTTCTGGCTGGAGAAATAAATGGCCTGCAAACTAAGGTCGACATAATTGCCCCCAAGCTCTTTTTACTTACTGTTTTGCGCATTGTATGGATTTAGTTTTGCTTCAGAGCGACTCTTTTATTAAAACCAGTAAGGACTATTTTGTCTCCAAACTTCAGGGCATTCCTCCTTTTTGCACCGGTCTTCCAAACGTACAGATTAGATTAGATTAATACTTGATCCATTGATCATAAATACGACATGTAGCAATGATATGGAACTTGTCAGTTTAATACATATTTTAACGATTTTTTAATACTTGTTGGCTATCTGTCAGACTTTTGATGCTGCTTGGGAAGTGACCGAAGAATTTTGTGGCAGCACAATTCACCCAATCAGTTAGATTTAACCTTCAATAGTGAAGATCACCCTTTCTTCTATTGTTGTAGCTATGCACGCTGCTATTACTTTTGAATTGCGTTGGATTTTTATACTAAATTTCATAGGTGAATACATATATTGTGAAGTTACAGTGAAGATCCCTAGATCTTTAAATAAATGTCTGCAGGATGATATTGGGTGGGCTTCAGCAATTATTGTGATTGTGCAAGTAATACTTTCCTTTACTCAATGTTGAATAGTCCCAGAACATGACTCCATATGAAAGCAGTGAATAAAAATAGGCATAGTAAGCTAATTTACTGAGATGTATAGCAGCACAATGACAACACGTCAGTTATGACATTTTGCACAATGTAATTACTTAGGCTGTATGAGGGATGAAGTATTTGCTCGTAATAGTGAACCAAACATGTGGAATCCTGTGTATCTGCAATTAAAGAAATGCGCTAGCTAGAGCACATAACCAAATTTAATGGTGTTACGTGAAGTAATTTCCGCAGAAACAGTAAACCACAAAAGTTCGTTATTAATATTTCTCCTGTTAACTATAGGGAAAAAAACTTTTCGAGTTGCCATTTGTTTTTTTATATTGGCTGGGTTTTCTTAACTGCAAGATATTACCGGAAAATGTATGTTAATAAGACAACGCGGACCTTACAAAGAGAAATTAAGAAGCTCCTCATTTCAGGAAACTGTGAATAAATGTAGGACACCGGTATAGAGAAAGAATGTGCGGATGGTCTGCAGAACTACTGTGGGCTCAGGCTTGATAACACGTTACTAGCAACTGCCGACGGCAGGAATAAAGTCTATAACGAAATCGGAGCCGCGCTGCTTGTTGACTTCCCGCGGGCTGGCAGTATATGAAAGACCGTACGACATCTGCAAACAGACGTCCGAGCAACCTGTAAAGTGCAAAAATACCGCGCCGCTGGCTACGTACCCAGAAAAACAAAAGACGCGCTCAACCTATGCAGGGGACTTCTGTTTCAGGAAACACAGGTGACTGCTTAATGTCGCACTTCCTACTGGCATCTCCCGCTAGTACTGCCGCAGCCTTCCCATTTCTCTCGGCACGCGTGCACGAGTATCATCCGGAAAGCTGTGCCCGTTCGGAAATAAAAATAAAAGTTAGTAAGTGTTAGAAAATATTTAAGGTTTAATGAAAAGAATATATATTCAACTACGTCTCTACGTAGCACATGCAAATTTAAACATTTGTAACAACGTACGACGAGTTTTTATATTCAAGCCACTCATTCGTCCACCGCCAATGTATTAAGATACATAGTCACAAAGTCTTTCAGTTCTCTATCATTTTCACTTTCCGGCGATTAAGTCTTTTGAGTTTAGCAAAGAGATGAAATAGTGAAGGAGCTTGGCCTGGGCTATAGGGTGGGTGGTTGGAAGCTGATCACAGCCTAACTGAACAACTGGTAGCAACCTCTATTTATTTAAACACCATAGACTCTATCAGTCACATTACAGTACATACAGTTCATGCGAAACACAACTAGCTCTTTACTCACACGAAGTGATGTGTGCTATAGACAAGGGTTCGCAAATTGATTTCCAGAAGGCTTTTGATACCGTACCTCACAAACGGCTTTTAATCAAATTGTGTGGTTACGGCATATCACCCCAAATTTGCTACTGGATTGGGGATTTCCTCTCAGAGAGGACACAGTTCGTAGTAATCGATGGTAAGGCATCGACTAAAACAAAGGTGATATCGGGCGTACCACAGGGTAGTGTTATTGGTCCTCTGCTCTTCCTTATTTACATAAACGATTTAGGGGAAAATCTAAGTAGCTCTCTTAGGTTGTTTGCAGATGACGCCGTCATTTACCGTCTAGTAAAATCATCTGAAGATCAAAACCAACTGGAGAAAGATTTGAATAAGATATCTGTATGGTGTAAAAATTGGCAATTGACTCTAAATAATGAGAAGTGTGAAGTCGTCCACATGAGTACGAAAAGAAATCCTTTAAACTTTGTTTACATGATAAATCAATCAAATGTGAAGGCCGTAAACTCTACAAAATACCTAGGAATTACAATTACTTCTGACTTAAATTGGAAAGAACACGTAGATTGTGTCGTGAGAAAGGCGAACCAGAGACTGCGTTTTATTGGCAGAACCCTTAAAAGATGCAACGGAACTACTAAAGAAACTGCACACACTACGCTTGTCCGTCCTTTTATGGAGTATTGCTGCCCAGTGTGCGATCCTTATCAGGTGGGTTTGACGGAGGACATCGAAAGAGTCCAAAGAAGGGCAGCTAGTTTTGTATTGTCACGATACAGGGGATACAGCGTTACGGAAATTATACAGGATCTTGGATGGGAATCATTACAACAACGGCGCTTATCGCTGCGGCGTGGGCTACTTACGAAACTACAATCGCCAACATTCTCCTCCGGAAGCGAAAATATATTATTGACTTCCACTTACATAGGTAGAAATGATCATCAGAATAAAATACGAGAAATCAGAGCCCGAACGGAGAGAATAGAATGGGAGATAAAATAGTATAACGGTGGTTCAGTGAACCCTCTGCCAGGCACTTGGATGTGATTTGCAGAGTATCCCATGAAGATGTACAGTCAATCCGCATGACACGTATCGTTACACATAAGAAAGCAAACAAACAACTGTGAGCGTTAGATCCTATCCCGTAGTTACTGTACACACTAGCGGTTCATATGGCGCAAACGGCTATTACTTTCCGGACGACGTTCGTAATATAGCAAACGTCTTGGCCGCTGTGGCGCTAGTAGCGTGCAGTAGACAAACGATTCGCTAGCAAATATTTCAACGTTTATAAACCTATTGGACCAAACCGCTATGTTCATCACACTCGAGAGTTACGAGCTGCTTAAACTAACTTACACTAACAATAACACATGCACCCATGCCCGAGGGAAGACTCGAACCTCCGGCGGGAACGAACCGCCCAGTCCGCAGCATGACGCCATTTCGCGCGTCACTTGGCTAATATTAGAATCAGCAGCACAGACTCAGTAAACAGCGTGCTTTATTGTTTTTTATCTGTCTAAATGTGCGAGAATGTACTGGTCTGTGTTAAAGGAATTACGTTTGATCTATTCCTTACTAAGGAGGAATGTAATTTATTATTACAAACCATTAAAGTACTTGCATAAATCCGATCTACATTTCGTGCTTTATACGCTATGTGCGGCTCGGCCCATTCGCGAGTCAACCGTCGAGCGGGAAGGACGTGTGGCGGCCTCGGACGGACGCCTCGCTGTCCACAGGGTTTTCTACATCCATCGTTCGAGAGATAAGAACACAAGGTGTGCTTTATCCTTGTCGCCATGTGTGGTGTCCTCCCTGGCCTATCTTTCAGGAAAGGGTCTGCTCACGACGTGTGTGGTGCGTGGACAGCTATAACAGCTATACAGATTAGTAATACAAGTTTTATTTACTAATATATACAAACACTCAGTTTCTAGAGTATGTCCGTTCTCACAGCGGCATCTTCTTTCACGATGCTAGCTGTGCTGTGTTCTGGTTACTGCCTATTATGGAGCCAAGTTCAGAGGTGGACTTCCAGACGCATGTCAGCCTAGATATAGCTGCTTCTAGATGGCGCGCTTCTAGGTTGCTCCCTCCAGAAGGCGCGGCGACGACGTGTGATTGGCTGCCGGTCGCCTGGTGCCTTCTTCGCGATCGTTCTCGTGCGTCTGGCGTGTGCCGCTGACTTTAAGCCACAACATTCCTCTCCCCCAAAGTGCCGGACTGTTGTCGTGTAAGGAGCTCGACAACAGAGGAGGAGCCAGGCTTGTGGGCGGGAGTCTGTAGCTGCAGAGGACAGCAGACTACCGGCCGGGCCCCGCCATCGGTCTGAGCTCACAAGGGAACGTCCTCCAGGAAAACCTCCGAAGGGCCCACGTCCACGGCCTGGGGCCCAGATGATGACACAGATGGCGATGTCGGTGTCGACGTCGGCGTCGGATTCTGCGTGGCGTGCTGGTCCAGGTCCAGGGGGATGTCGAGGGGAGGCGGAGAAGGCGAGGGTGAGAGATGGCAGCCCATCTCTCATCTTTATTAACTGTCTTACCGTTCGTGTAATGATGTAAAGTGACCAGTACATGCATTTTTCTATTGCTGTCGGGAATGCAGTGCAGGGAAGATTTTTGCTGAGGTGAGAAACAGAGCTGACTTTGTCTTGACGGGGGAGAGTGGAATTCCAGTGGAGGCGGCCGTTACAGCACTCTCTACCTCCAACCAGCGGCGGGCCCTGGGGGAAGCGCCGTAGGGGTTCTGATAGCGAGGTGCCTCGGTGCTCTGGCCGAGCAGCAGGTTGTAAATGTGTTAACCTAGTGTCCCAAACTAAGGAGGAGGAGGAGTATTGTCTGTGCTTTTAGAACCGCTCCTTCCAATTTTAGAAAAAGATAACCGGCTTCTCCGCTGAGACAAGTGCCCAGAATCTTGTCTGCTAAAAAAGGAAGACGACACTGCGAGTGGCTTCTTTTCTAGAAGCTTGGTTTGCACTTGTATCAATTCATGATAGGGTTTTCTTTTTTTCTTTTTTTCTTACTTGTCAGTCGGTGTTAAATTCAAGTTTTATAATGATCAGTGTAACGTCATAACCATCTAGATTATTCTTTCATATTTGATGGTAATTGTAAACTTGGATGTTCAATCTAGTTTGTGTCTTGTATTGAATTTTCAATGTGAGTCCTTTTTTTCTTAACGGTAACAATAAACATATTGTTAAAAAAAGGAAGCATGTTTTTCTAACATTAATAGTTATCCGAACCCAACTAGCTTATTAGATTTTTGGTGGGGAGAAATTATTAATTTATATTTTATGCCGCTTGCAGTAAGTGGAAGAGATATTGTCAATTAATAATGAATCAGGGCCATATTCTACCAATCAAATAATTTTTAATAACATGATTTATTATCACGGTTATTAATTCAGGGTCAGCCGCTCCTGCCTCTCATTCCAATTTAATTAACATCCCCACCAAATATATTTAGCGTCCCCTGCCAGTTTCCATACTCCTTTTTTTTTTTTTCTTTTTCAAAACCTCACACACCCGCCACACTTTACAATGGCTCCGTCTTTAGGAAGTCGGGCCGTGGTGCCATGGAGGTATACTGCGGCGGCGGCTGCCGAGGTAGCACGAATCTGTTGAGAGAAAGGCAGAAGGATCACAAGGTACAGAACAAGGGCGAATTTGGATGCGGTGCCTGCGTACAACTCCATCAGGTCCTGAAATTTCAAACATGAAATCACCGAAACATTTGACGATCTCACCCCGCTCCCTTCGTCTGCGACCACTATAAACTCTGTAAAAGACTGGGTTACGCGGAGCGTGTCGTCAGCTGCTGCTCCGGGTGGCACGGTGGGTGGAACAAATGGAGCAGGGTGTGGTAGCGGCAGAAGTTCGGCCGGCCATGACCCTTCTCGTGGATGCGAGCGATAGGAGGCGAGGAACAGTTGCAATTCTGCCTCCCGTGAGTGAGCCGAACGGAGTTTGGACATCTGCTGCTTAAATGCCCGGACGAAGCGTTCCGCAGCGCCATGTGACTGCGGGTGAAACGGTGCACTGGTGAGATGCTTAATTCCACTGTGTGCACAAAAGGAGCGAAATTCGTGCGATGACAACTGAGGGCCGTTGTCAGAGACTATAAGTTCAGGAAGACCTTCCAGGCAAAAAATTGGAGATAATGTCCTAATCGAGCTACTAGAAGTCGTAGAAGACATTAGCACTGCAAATGGGTAACCGCTTATAAGCGTCAACCACAATAAGCCACTTAGTGTTCCAGAGGGGACCAGCATAGTCAATATGCACTCGTTGACATGGTGAATCTGCTGTGGGCCACGTAGAAAATTTCTGAAATGGGGCGGACTGGTTGGTAGTGCAGACTGAACACAGTGACGTCATCTGTTCTATATGGGCGTCCATACTCTGCCAAGTTCAGTGTTGCCTTGCCAATTGCTTATTGCGAACCATTCCGCAGCGTTTTTGGTGAAGTAAGTTCAATACCAATATAATACAAATAAACAATCCGCGAGATGGATTTTCGTCTCGAAAATGTCAAAGACCACCACACCACTAACGATTAAGGCGCCTCGGAATAGTCTAAGTACGATTTCCCTCCACGTCACAAACTTTAATTCAGCTTCTGTGTTCCAAAGATAATTACCACCACTGACAAGGCTCTCCATGCAGCAGAATAGCACCTTGGCAATGGACATATTGGAACAATCCTGTTAAGGTGATATAAATATCTTTGGAACACAGACTCTGAATTAAAGTTTGTGATGTGGAGGGAAATCGTACTTAGACTATTCCGAGGCTCCTTCATCGTTAGTGGTGTGGTGGTCTAATGGTAAGACGTCTGTCTAGTAAGCATGGAGGTCCGGGTTCGATTCCCGGTCGCATCACATTCTATGCTTCAGATTTATCATTAACTTCAATACGTCTTTCTGCAATCAACACATTTCTTCTAGCAAAATAGTGACGCACCAGCAACTTCTGAATATCACGTTGTGAGAGAGGCCATCCTATGCGAAAGTAGCGCAGCAAAAATTCATAAATCGGGGTCTGTTTCTGTGGCCCGAGCAATTTTCCTATATATATATATATTGCAACAAACTATCTTCCTGTGCAACTATCTGAAAACACGATGTCTCAGAAGAGTCAAAGTCTTTATCAGAGCCTATCGGAAGACGGGAAAGTGCGTCGGCATTCCCATGGCGAATTGTGGGTCTGTACACAATCTCGTACTGACACTGTGATACGAGCAATGCCCAGCATTGCAATTTATGTGCCGTGCGAGGAGGAATCGGCTTGGCTGGATGAAACAAAGACTGCAAAGGCTTGTGGTCAGTTACTAAGTAGAATTTCTACCATACAAATAGTGATGGAATTTCGTGACATCATACACTATTGATAAAGCTTCGCCGGCCGCAGTGGCCGAGGGGACTGAGGCGCTCCAGTCACGGTCTGCACGGCCACTACGGTCGGGGGCTCGAATCCCCCCTTGGGCATGGATATTTGTGCCGTCCTTAGAATTAGCTAGTTCATAAGTAGTTTGTAAGTTTAGGGACTGATGACCCCGTAGTTAAGTCCCATAAGTTATACAAACATTTGAACTTTTGATAAAGCTTCCTTCTCAATTTGAGAATAACGGCACTGTGTGTCTGTCAAAAGGTTTGAGGCAAACACTATTGGACGGTCCGTATCCCTTAGTCTATGTGACAGCACTGCAGCCAGACCATACGATGACGAGTCAAGTTGCAAAAGAGCTGGTTTTTCTGAATCAAAGTGCACCGAACATCGATCACTGAGCAATGCTTCTTTCAACTGTTGAAATGTGAGTTGGCATTCTTCTGTCCAAACAAAACGAACATTTTTACGGCGTAGCCGATGCAAAGGGGCTGCAATTTGAGCCACATTGGGGATAAACCTAATATAGTACTTTAACTTTCCCAAGACAGACTGTAATTCTTTCACATCTTTTAGTGCTGTCAGGTCGCGATATGGCAAGCAAATGTGATTGCACTGGGTGCACACCTTGACCGTTTATCACGTGTCCTAGATACTGCAGTTCCTGTTTGAAAAAGTCTCACTTTTCTAAGCGACACTTGAGACCTGCATCTGACAAAATTTGAAATAATTTTCTCAAATTTGCAATGTGTTCTTCTGGGGTGCGGCATGATACAGCTATGTCGTCCAACAAGGCATCCGAGCTGTAAGCTGTTCCAAATTTCTTTGAAAAATTGTGGGCGCAGATGCACTGCCAAGCGGTAGATGCAAATATTTAAACAAGCCTAGATGAGTATTAATTTTCTGGGATTCTTCGTCGAGTGGCAACTGAAGGTAGGCATTGTGCAAATATTTTTTTCAGAAATATTTTCCTGCACCCAATCTATGCATTAAATCTTCTGGTCTCGACAAAGGATAATTATTTACTACTGTTTGTGGATTTACTGTGTCCTTCAAATAAACACAAATGCGGACGCTACCTGACGGCTTCGGTAAAATAACAAGCGGACTCACCCTCTGGCTAGCTTATATTGGTTCAGTTGCGCCATTTTTTTGCAATGTGCGAAGTTCTTATGCTACTTTTGGTGTGGCATTTTCCTTTCGAGTAATGTGCACAGCAAAATACTTAGCTTTTCCTAGTCTTGCAGAAAATAAATCCGGAAAGTCTTTCAGCAACCTGTCTACACTGTCTTTAGCATCAAAAGTGTTCACAACTAAAACAGTGTCATGCACAGTAAAACCAAAACGATCAAAAGACTCTAAACCGAAAATATTCTCTCCTTTGTAAGACTGAAGCACTTGAAATGTCACTGTGCGCATTTGGGAATGGTATTCTGCAGCCGGCCGCGGTGGCCGAGGAGACTGAGGCGCTTCAGTCACGGTCTGCACGGCCACTACGGTCGGGGGTTCGAATCCCCCCTCGGGCATGGATATTTGTGCCGTCTTTAGTATAAGGTAGTTCGTAAGTAGTTTGTAAGTTTAGGGACAGATGACCCCGTAGTTAAGTACCGTAAAAAAAAAAAAAAAAAAAAAAAAAGTATTCTGCAGGTAGTGAGCACTGTCCTAGTACATGTATTTCATTGTATGCTGTCAACCTTGCTGAAGCGCGAGAAATGCGCAGCGGTCCTAACTGTTCATAAGTTTTGCGATTGAGCAATGCAACTGATGCACCTGTGTCTATTTGAAATTTTACAGAAATGTTATTCATATGCAAACTGACATACATTTTTCTGGCCTGGCGTACAACTTGTGTTACTTCCGTGTCCTTGATGTTACGAGGAGCAGCCACAGGTTTTAAAAATACTGCGTTTATTGAATAACTACTGTCTTGTCTCTGTTTGGGCCAGGAAGACAAAACCGTCTTTTTTTCTGCAGTAAGCAGACTTTATATGACCTTTCTTGTCGCAAGCATAGGATTTCGCTGAACGGGATGGACAGTTCTGCCTTTTGTGTCAAGAGAAACATTTTGGGCAAGACTTCACTTCCTTATTAAGCAAGGCTCTTTGTGTATCAACTTGTTTATGCTTAGCGCGGACAGGCGGAAGATGACGTCGTTCGACCTCGCACTCGCCGGCGCTTGACGTCGCTACACTACACAGAGGAATTGGATCAAATTTTGCCACTGCCACGGTACCTAAATCGTACTGTTATCTGTTATCCACTGCCGGTATGTTTGGTTCTGGGCTTTTCTACACAGAAAGAACTGATACCTAGTGGCCACTACATTGATTTGCTGTTCAAAATATGACGTGAGGGCTCCAATAACTGAATCATAAAAAATTTCAGAAGGCTCCACGGTGGGAAACAGCTTTTTGAGAAGACAGAACGATGGGGGGCCGATACATGATAATAAAAACATTTGACAGTACCTTGTATCCTGTGCACAGTTGCGTAAGCTTCACACTGTTACAGCCATTCTGTCCATTCCTCGTGCTACACCCAGCGAGGTGGCGCAGTGGTAACACACTGGACTCGCATTCAAAAGGATGGTGGCTCAAATCCACCTTCGGCCATCCAGATCTAGGTTTTCCGTGATTTCCCTAAATCACTCCAGGCAAATGCCGGGATGGTTCCTTTGAATGGGCACGGCCGATTTCCTTCCACATGCTTACCCAAATACTCCGAGTGTAAGCTCCGTCTCTAATGACCACGCTGTCGACGGGACGTTAAACTCCAAGCTTCCTTCCTCCTCTTGTGCTACGTAATACTGGCGAAATGGCGGAATTACTGGAGGTGGTAGCTGCTGCAGTGGTACTTGCATATTTTGTGACACGGGTGCAGCCAGAAGTTGTTGCACAGTAGACAGCAAGGAGGCGATTTGTCGACTATGAAACTGAAACATCTGCATCACTTGCTGTGTATCGAGTGCAGGGAGCTGCGGCGCAGTGGCAGGGATGCTCGTGTTAGTGGGGGTGGACATTTTGCAAAAACAACAAGAAGAAACAATGCACAAATATAGAGATTGACGCTATTCCTGCAAATGAAATGATTATATGCTGCAATCTCCGAGTCCTGTAAGAAATTGGCAAGCAAAATAATTTCGCACCGTAGTGTCAGAGATTTCGGCGTCCACTGAAATTTAACATCTCGCCGCCATGTGCTTAGTCCTCATCGCCATATGCTTTATCCTCGTCGCCATGTGTTTTGTCCTCCCTGGCCTATCCTAAAGGAAAGGATCTGCTCAGGACGCGTGGGATGCGTGGACGGCTAAAACAGTTACACAGATTAGTACAGATTAGTAATACAAATACTCAACTTCTAGAGAGTATGTCTGTTCTCGCGACGGCGTCTTCTTGCACGATGCTAGCTGCACTGTGTTCTGTTTACTGCCTGTTTCGGAGCCGAGTTCAGAGGTGCACTTCCAGACACATGTCGGCCTAGAAATAGCAGCTTGTAGAGTGCGCACTTCCAGGTTGCTCCCTCCAAGAGGCGCGGCGACGATGTGTGATTGGCTGCCGGTCGTCCACTGCCTTCTTCACGATCGTTTTCGTGCGTCTCGCGTGTGGCGCTGACTTTACGCCACAGCAAGGTGCAACAAGAGAAAACACGTCTTTCCCTGGAGAGGAAAGGACTAAGTTAGTAACTCCTTCGCCGGAATCGTCTTAGAAGTCCCGAAATAAATCCCCTGAGCGGTCGTGGTCGCCCCGGAAGTCTAAGAAACGTAACAAAAAGAGAAGGTTGGCGCATCAGAATACAGAAACCTGAGACGCTAAGAACAATAAGGGGAGATGCCAAAGCGGACGACAGACAACCAATGGAAAGATGTAATTAAATGACGCACCTGCATAGAAGTATGAACGAAGATGCCAACACGGTCGGAAGAGAAACACTAGCAATAGACAACGCGCAAAGGATCGCAGAAAACAGATTCTGCATAAGCACGTCTGCTTGGTCAAAAGCGAGAAGATCTATGAATGGAAGACACAAATGGAATCCAAAATTAAATCAGTATAAGATGAAAGAAAACGAAAATCTCCAACAAGGCTTAGGAAACCAGACTGGAGTTACCAATCGAGAAAAATTTACCAGTAGAATAGCCAAACAAAGTAGACCAAACTTAAACGAGAATGCACATCAACACCAAAACTGCTGCACTTAAAAACTTTGTCTATCAGTCAGATACGGACACCGCGCTATTGCAGGAAGTCCTTATTACCAACTGAAACATTGCAGGATACAAAGAAATTTTAAATGTGGCTTAGAAAGAGCATGTGGCACTGCCATACTGGTTAAAGAAGCGATAGAGGTCACTGATGTGCATTTTTAAGACTCGAGGAGAGACATTAGATGTAAGATTTTAATGGCCACAGTTATAAATGTATACTTAAGCTCCAGAAGTAATGCTCGACATGATAGGGCAAATTTTTAAAGAAATGATTTAGTAATTTTATTAAAGGACAATCCTGCAGAAGTTATCATTGGTGGAGACTGGAACTGTGTTGTTGTTGTTATGGTCTTCAGTCCTGAGACTGGTTTGATGCAGCTCTCCACCCTACTCTATCCTGAGCAAGCCTTTTCATCTCCTCATAAGAACGACAACCCACATCTATTTGAATCTGCTTACTATACGCGTCTCTTGGTCTCCCTCTGCGATTTTTACCCCACACACTTCCCTCCAATGCTAAATTTACGATTCCCCGATGTCTAAGAATGTGTCCTACCAAGCGATCCCTTCTTTTAGTCAGGGTATGCCAAAAATTCCTTTTCTCACCAATTCTGTTCAGTACCTCTTCATTAGTTATGCAATCTACCCACCTAATCTTCAGCATTCTTCTGTAGCACCACATTTCAAAAGCCTCTATTCTCTTCCTGTCCGCACTGCTTATCGTCCATCTTTCACTCCCGTACAAAGCAACACTCCACACAAATGCCTTCAGAAAAGACTTCCTTACACTTAAATTAATATTCGATGTTAGCAAATTTCTTTTTCAAAAATGCTTTTCTTCCCATTGCCATTCTGCATTTTGTATCCTCTGTACTACGACCATCGCATGTTATTTTACTACCCAAGTAACAAAACTCATCTACCACCTTCATTGTTTCGTTACCTAATCTAATTCCTTCAGCATCGCCTGATTTTCTAAGACCGCATTCCATTAGTTTTGTTTTGCTCTTGTTAATGTTCATTTTATACGCTCTCTTCAACACGCTGTCCATTCCATTCAACTGCTCTTCCAGGTCCTTTGCTGTCTCTGATAGAATTACAATGTCATCAGCAAAACGCAATGTTTTTATTTCTTCCCCCTGAAATTTAATCCCTATTCCAAATTTTTCCTTGCTTTCCTTCACCGCCTGCTCGATGTACAAATTGAATAACATCGGAGAAAGGCTACAACCCTGTCTTACTCCCTTCCCAACTGATGCTTCCCTTTCATGCCCTTCGAGTCTAATAACTGCGGTCTGGCTTTTGTACAAGTTGCAAATAACTCTCCTTTCCCTATATTTTACCCCTGCTGACTTCAGAATTTGAAAGAGTGTATTCCAGTCAACATTGTCAAAAGCTTTCTCCAAATCTACAAGAGCTAAAAATGTAGGTTTGCTTTTCCTTAATCTATCTTCTAAGATAAGACGTAAAGTGAGTATTGCCTCCCGGGTTCCTACGTTCCTCCTGAATCCAAACTGATCTTCCCCGAGGTCAGCTTCTACCAGCTTTTCCATTCTCCTGTAGATAATTCGTGTTAAAATTTTGCAACCATGACTTATCAAACTGATGGTTCTGTAATTTTCACACCTGTCTGCGCCTGATTTCTTTGGAATGGGGATTATTACATTTTTCTTAAAGTCTGAGGGCATTTCGCCTGTCTCATACATCCTACACACCAGTTCAAATAGTCTTGTCATGGCTGTCTCTCCCAGAGACTTTAATAGCTCTGCGGGTATGTCATCTACTCCTGGGGCCTTGTTCCGACCTAGGTCTTTCAAGGCTCTGTCAAATTCATCTCTCAGTATAGTATCTCCTATTTCATCTTGATCTACTTCCTCTTCCCTTCCTACAACATCGTCTCTAAGTTCATTTCCTTTGTAGAGCTGCTCTATGTACTCTTTCCACCTTTCAGCCATTCCTTCTTTGCTGAGAACTGGTTTTCCATCTGAGTTCTTGATATTCGTAGAGTTGCTTTTCTTGTCCCCAAATGTCTCTTTTATTTTTCTGTAGGCGGTATCTACTTTTCCCCTTCTTATACATTCTTATACAGATTTGCATTTGGCTTCTAGCCACTCCTGCTTAGCCATTTTGCACTTCATGTCAATCTCATGTTTTAGTCTTCTGTACTCCATTTTGCCTGTTTCATTTACTGAATTTTTATATTTTCTCCTTTCATCTATTAAATTTAGTATTTCCTGTGATATCCAAGGATTTTTTGTTAGTCTTCCCTTTCTACCTATTTTGTCCTCTGCTGCCTTCACTATTTCATCTCTCAGTGCTACTCATTCCTCTTCTACTGTTTTATTTTCCCCTGTTTCTGTCAATTGTTGCCTAAATCTGCCTCTGAAATTCTCCAGAACTTCACTTTCCTTCAATTTATCTAAGTCCCATCTCCTTATTTTCCTACCTTTCTGCAGTTTTTTCAGTTTCAGCCTACATTTCATGACTAACAAGTTATGGTCAGAGTCTATATCTGCCCCTGGGTATGTCTTGCAGTTTAGAACCTGGTTCCGGTACCTATGTCTTACCATTATAAAATCTATCTGATACCTTCCGGTGTCTCCTGATCTCTTCCACGTATACAACCTTCTTTTGTGATTCTTAAACCACGTGTTTGTTACGATTAAATCATGTTCCGTGCAAAATTCTACCAGGCGACTTCCTCTTTCATTCCTCCTGCCTAGTCCATATTCACCTACTATTTTTCCTTCTCTTCCTTTTCCTACTACCGAATTCCAGTATCCCATCACAATTAAGTTTTCCTCTCCCTTAACTGTCTGAATAATTTCCTCTAGCTCCTCATATATTTCTTCGATCTCCTCATCATCGGCAGAGCTAGTTGGCATATAAACCTGTACTACTGTTGTCGGTGTTGGCTTCGTATCTATCTTGACAATGATAACGCGATCACTGTGCTGCTCATAGTAGTTTACCCGCATTCCTATTTTCTTATTCATTATCAGTCCTACTCCTTTGATACCCCCAACCGATTTTGTATTTATAATCCTGTACTCACCTGACCAGAAATCCTGTTCATCCTGCCACCGAACCTCACTAATCCCCACTATATCTAACTTCAACCTATCCATTTCCCTTTTTAAATTTTCTAATTTTCCTACCGGATTAAGGGATCTAACATTCCACGCTCCGATCCGTAGAATGCCAGTATTGTCTTTCCTGATGACAACATCCTCCTGAGTAGTCCCCGCCCGGAGATCCGAATGGGGGACTATTTTACCTCCGGAATATTTTACCCGAGAGGATGCCATCATCATATGTTCATACAGTAGAGCTGCATGTCCTCGGGAAAAGTAACGGCTGTAGTTTCCCCTTGCTTTCAGCCGTTCGCAGTAGCTGTGTGGCAAAGCCACATTAGCTGATGTTACAAGGCCAGCTCAGTCAATCATCCAGACTGTTGCCCCTGTAACTACTGAAAAGGCTGCTGCCCCTCTTCAGAAACCACACGTTTGTCTGGCCTCTCCACAGATACCCCTCCGCTGTGGTTGCACCTACGGTACGGCTATCTGCATCGTTGAGGCACGCAAGCCACCCCACCTCGGCAATGTCTGTGGTTAATGGGGGTGGGGGACTGTGTAATAAAGAGAATACACCAACAACCAAATATTAATGTATCCAATAAATTAATTAACCGAGTGAAGAATTTACAGGGGAAGGATGCATGGGAAATAAAATACCCAACATCTGTTAAATTCACTTACGTCAGCAAAAAAGCGCATAGTAGGACCGACCGTGTGTATGTAACTTCAAATTTAGGTAATAAATCAATGGTGTCGAGGTAATACCTACCACCTTCTCAACCCACCTTGCAGTAAGGTATAGCATCCACCTTCTCAAGCTGACGACGTACTGGGGCCAACCTTTATGGAAGCTAAATATCGATATGTTTCACGACACTGCTTTAGCCGAGCAGATAGAAGAATCTTTGGAGAATTCCCTAAGAGAGAGTCACAAATATATGTCCCCTATTGATTGGTGGACATTTTGTACAAAAAAGAAACTTCGGACAACAGTAAGGTCTTACGTAAGAGAACGAGCGAGGTGGTTCAGAGATACGGTGGAATTCCATTAGCCGGCCGCGGTGGCCGAGGGGACTGAGGCGCGTCAGTCACGGTCTGCACGGCCACTACGGTCGGGGGTTCGAATCCCCCCTCGGGCATGGATATTTGTGCCGTCCTTAGGATAAGCTAGTTCATAAGTAATTTGTAAGTTTAGGGACTGATGACCCCGTAGTTAAGTCCCATAAGCTATACAAACATTTGAACATTTGAATTCCATTATTCTTGTTTAAGATAACTCTATGAGCTGCCAAATCCTAGAAAGTAAGGATAGACATAATTAAGGTAAAGGTTACCCTTTAAGTCTCAAAAGTAGACAGCTGGAGGGACTCAAAATCAAAACGCGTATGCAAACTACAGTAGAGGAAGAAAATACATCACTCAATACGAAAAAAACATAAGACGAAAGTTTATAGAAAAACTCCGCACCGAAGATAACAGGATTTTGGCTTAACAAACAGGAATTTTAAATGATTCACATAGATTTTACAATCTATATCTATAAATGTGAATGTCTGTTCGGTGTACGTTTATCACGTCTCAACCACAAGACATAAAGAGCTAAAAATTTGTACAGTTACTAATGTCTACCCGGTGAAGGCTTTAGGCGCGGTTTTATGACGATCGGATAGCTATTTATCTATATATATATATATATATATATATATATATATATATATATATATATATATATATATATTGATGTGAATGTCTGTTCGGTGTACGCTTATCACGTCCGAACGACAAGGCGCAGAGACTTAAATATTTGTACAGTTACTAATTTATGCCTGAGGCAGGTTTTAAGTACGGTTTTATAGCGATCTGATAGATATTTAATAATTTGAAGAATATAACGCGAAATGCGGAACAATAATTACTCTTTGAAAATTATATTTACTCTTTGAAAATGGTTTTATTGGTTGCATTGTTGCTTGAGGGTTGATAATGATAAAAGGGTGGAGTATATTGGGATGGAAAGTTATGGGTGTATATAAAATTCTACGTGTGTGTGTGTTAATATTTCGCTCTGCAGCGAAAACTACAGAACGCAAACGAATGGTGTGTGCGTGCCGACAGCTATAAGGGGGTGGAAGATATGGTGGTTGAAAGTCGTCAAATTATTAAAAAAAAAAAAATAAATAAATAAATAAAAAATCTGACTGAAGGCCAGCAATGAGGTTTGCGACTCTATAGCAAGGAATGAAATAAATCGCAATTTGCGATGTTATGGCTTCACTATATTCGGTTTAGATGGAATACCAAACTGTGGCGAATGAAAATTTGTGCCCGGCCGGGATTCGAACCCGGGATCTCCTGCTTACTAGGCAGACGCGTTGACCACTCCGCCACCGAGGACACAGTGACCAACCCGACTGCAGAGGACTCTTCCTTGCACGTCTCCCGCCACACCAATACCACAGCCTAACAGCCTATTTATTCTATAATGGCGAATGGAGATTTGTGTGTGGCGGAAGACGTGCAGGGAAGAGTCCTCTGCAGTCGAGTTGGTCGCTGTGTCCTCGGTGGCGGAGTGGTCAACGCGTCTGCCTAGTAAACAGGAGATCCCGGGTTCGAATCCCGGCCGGCCACAAATTTTCATTCGCCACAGTTTGGTATTCCATCTAAACCTAATACAGTGAAGCCATAACATCGCAAATTGCGATTTATTTCATTCATTTGAACCCTGTAATTCGTCAAATACATATATATAATTCTATAGCAAGGAGGCTACGTACAGCGAAACATGATACCACAGACCATATCTTTGGTCTGTGCGTGCCACATTGTCTTCTGCTCTTTCTCTGTAAGGATAAGCATACGAATAATGAAATATAAGAATAAATAAATAAAGCAGTAAAAAAGAAATTTCTTTTTAATATTCCTCTTTAAAAAATCGATTTGACGTCTCGCGCATTACATCAAGTGATCCATGTGATATTATTACAATCATTATTGTTGAATTTCGTGATTGGATTCTTCGAAACGAGTGCATTTTTACCTGTGATTTCTTATATATTCTCTGATAAATGTAACATGATTTTAGAAAAAAGGAGATGGACAGAGAGATAGAGTGGATAGGAAAAGCACTAACTCAAGGTTCGAATAAATAAATAAATACCCTGGCAACGCCGGGTTTTCAGCTAGTTCGTTATATAGTGAAGCCCACTACACACCATCCAAGGCCAGGGAATTACTTCGAAACAGTGAAATCAAGGATAAATACACAGCAGAACGGAGTCTTAAGAGTAAAATAAAATCTGAAGACATTTTATATATAATAAAACATTCCCCAGTAAAAAAAATCACCAGGTCCAGAAGGTTTACCTGTCGAGTTTTATTTAAATTATTGTCACATAATAGGAACTAAATACACTGACGTCATAAATGAAACAGAAATGGTGTACATGTCCCTGAAGAAATGAAAGGGAGTGTAACTCTGCTGTTGTCTAAAGGAAGCAACAAAGAAGTACAACAACTGACACAAATGAGGCCAATATCTTTAATGTTCAAATGTTTGTAGACCTTATGGGACTTAACTACGGGGTCATCCGTCCCTAAACTTACAAACTACTTATGAACTAGCTTACACTAAAGACGACACAAACATCCATACCGGAGGGGGGATTCGAAATCCCGACCGCAACGGCCGTGCAGACCGTGACTGGCACGCCGCAGACCGCTCGGCCACCGCGGCCGGCTATCTTTAAGGAATTCCTATTATAAAATCATACTCGGCTAATGAAAGAAACACTTAGACCTTTATTGGATGAAGTAATTGGTCCTTATCAAACGTGTCTTCCTGGTAGGAGTATTTTTAACACTTTGAGTGAATAGAGGGACATAATTGCAATATATCCTACAACCTTGGCCACGGTAGGCACAGCTATTCTGGACTTCTCGAAAGCCTTTGACAGGTAAACCATGAATATTTGTTCCATACAATGTCATATATGGGACTTCACGAACATTTCTTGGTTGTTTTAAGAAATCTCTTAAAGGGAATAAAATGTTTGTTTGTATAGTTTATGGGCCTTAACTACGGGGTCATCAGTCCCTAAACTTACAAACTACTTATGAACTACTTAAGAACTAGGACGGCACAAATATCCATACCCGAGGGGGGATTCGAACCCCCGACCGTAGTGGCCGTGCAGACCGTGACTGGAGCGCCTCAGTCCCCTCGGCCACCGCGGCCGGCAAAGGGAATAAAAACAAAAATTTTAGTGAGTGATCACTATACTCGACAAATATAGATAAAAAATGGCGTCCCTGAAGGCAGTCCACTGTCGATGTTATTATTCATCGCCGGCCGCGGTGGCCGCGGGGACTGAGGCGCTTCAGTCACGGTCTGCACGGCCACTACGGTCGGGGGTTCGAATCCCCCCTCGGGCATGGATATTTGTGCCGTCCTTAGTATAAGTTAGTTCGTAAGTAGTTTGTAAGTTTAGGGACTGATGACCCCGTAGTTAAGTCCCATAAGCTTAACAAACATTTGAACATTTTTTTTATTATTCATCATAGCTCTAGAACCCTTATTACAAAGGATGAACAATGAGCTACAGAGGATAACAATACTGGGAGAAAGCCGAGCAACCAACGCTTATGCCGATGATGTAGGTGTACTTGTGGAGAGCTCCGACGATGTAGACTAACAGCGCTTATTCGGCTCTACTGTAATGCAACAGGAGCAATAATAAATGAGACAGAAAGTTCCTTTATAAATCGCAATGGATTTAGAAATGTAAGCCTAGATTGGCCGCAATCAGTGGAATATCACACAGCTTTAGGTGTGACGTTCTACAAAGATACTTTAAAAACAATTTCCTTCAACTGGAGGAAGGTATCTGCTAACATTAGAGACGCCGTAATACTAAACGGAATCAGAAATTTAAATCTGATCCAGTAAATTAAAATAAGTAATGGTGCTGTTGTCTCAAAGACAATATATATATATATATATATATATATATATATATATATATATATATATATGGGACAAATATTCCCAATAACCCTCGAAATATCGAAAACTATCATAACCACTATCTGCCAATACATCTGGCAATGCGAGATTTTCGAGGTGGGTGCTAGCAGTATTAAGAGGGAGGCCCAGGACTCACCGACATCCGTCGCAAGGTCACGGCACTTTTTATTAAAAAAAACTTCACTTTATAGACAACTCTCCAAATAGTGTCACATCCAGATTGTTCAAGATATTAAAACCTGAAAGCTTGCAACCTCCTGCAAATATCAGTCGAATCAATTATAAGCTGAAGTATGTTAGACACCTTTACTTAGAGATAATTTATCTGGATAGTATTACGGACGACAAACAAAAAAACCCGCAAACCACATCATGGACCGCCTTAAAACCAAAGACAACGGAAAATAAAATGGAACAAACTCGCCCAAACCAAAACTGGAAATCTATTTGGAAAAATATACACAATAAAGTATTACCAACGGTTACGAAGGCAGCGTGGTACCAAGTAGTAAGTAATATCGTCTGCAGAAACGACAGGCTATGCTATATTGGTTGAAGTAATACCAATGACTGCCAGAGATGTCTTTCCGTAGATACCGCCAGTGATCGGTTTGTCTGTAAAGGGCACAAAACTATTTGAGATAATGTAAGGAAACAGATAGCCTTCACAAAGGGAAGTGATGGCAGAGAAATCACCATTTATAACAAAATACTACCACAAAATCTTTCGTCCCACGAACAGGAAAATAATGCAATTGTTTGGATACATGGACATTGAGTCAATTATGTCATTAATAACATATTGGAATATGATCAATACATATACACCGAGATACTACAGAGAGCAAAGGAAGAAGAATTATCAGAATCACTTTTAGAACAGACTAAATATGTTTCTCGAGAAACAGGAAATCGGACAACGACGTCTGTGCAAAGTACAGAAGCATGTCAAAGTAGGGGATAGCTGCTGAGGGTGAAGTACGATGGGTACTTCGTGAGCCCCGTGGCCGCTACGGTAACCATGAAGACCTCAGCAGAACCTTGAAACAGCGATGCAATGTATGTACGTAAAGGGAGTAAACAGTCGCACAAATTAAACGTTATCAAAATAGCGAGTCGTTTACTCATGGGAAAGTGATAAAGTTATTAGTACGTTAAGCCAAAGAAAAAAGTGGAAAATCTGTAGGAAATTGATAGTGAATTATTTACTTTATAGAAAACTATCTTTTCTTTTATTATGAACTGAAAGGAATATTATGAATGTGCAGCAAGTACAAAAAGCCACAGAAGAGGCACTAATTCATTTCTTTATCTTATTTACATACTGATATTATATGGCGTAATTTTTGCCCTAAATGAAGGGAAAGTAAATACGAAAAAAAAGGAGTGCAGTACATAAAACGACAGACGACCACAAAGTTACGAGCAGACGAAAATGAAAACAATTATCGAGAGAAAGAAATTGAAGAATCGAAATAGATCAGGGAATCCACTGCGAAATTATACAGTATAATCCATTGATAGTGACTGGGCCAAATATCTCACGAAAGCATCGAATGAAAAAACTACAAAGGACAAAACTTTTCTAGCTTGAAGGGGGAAAAGAGATGGCGCTATGGTTTACACGCTAGATGGCGCTGCCATAGGTCAAACGGATATCAACTGCATTTTGTTAAATAGGTACCCTCATTTTTATTACAAAAATTCAAATGTTTGTAGAACTTATGGGACTTAACTACGGGGTCATCAGTCCCTAAGCTTACAAACTACTTATGAACTAGCTAAGACTAAGGACGGCACAAATATCCATGCCCGAGGGGGGGATTTGAACCCCCGACCGCAGTGGCCGTGCAGACCGTGACTAGTACGTAAATAAGTACGAATGTTTTATTTGGAACACTTTTGTTGCTTTGTGATACATGGCGCTGTAATATTCACAAACATATTGCTCACAATTTTAGACGAACAGTAGGTAACAGGCACTTTTTTTTTTAAATTAAAACACATTTGAACTTTATTTCCGTTGTTCTTTTGTACTTTTGAAAAATTATCATACATTATAAGAACGCATGCTGCTACTGCGTGATTGCCAGCCGCGGTGGCCGAGCGGTCTGCGGCGCGCCAGTACGTTCTGCACGGCCACTTCGATCGGGGGCTCCAATCCCCCCTCGGGCATGGATATTTGTGCCGTCCTTAGTATAAGCTAGTTCATAAGTATATATGAGTGCATGTTTTCGCAGCGATATCCATTAATGAAATCTTCTCGGGTTACAAGCCGCGTCATGTGGTTTACTGCCCACGAGCTTTCGACAGAGAACTCCTCTGCCATTGTCAAGTGGATGACTGTCATTTCGCGGGCGCTGCCGTGCTTATATAGCCGCCTCGCCGCCAGTGACGTCACTGGTGCTCAGTTCCGTGACCATATAAGGCAATGTTTTGGTCGCGCGTACGCCGCGCCCGCTTCAACTCCGCAACTACGGGATCCCAAGCCGTACTGAGCTGCAAACCGCCGTCTTTATTGAGGGTGTTTTCTGAAATTCTGATATCTACTGCCTCGCTTATTACGCTGTCCCAGAAGCTGTTGGTCCGTTTAATAATAGAAGTCTCATCGAAAGCAATTCGGTGTCCGTTTTCTAAAGCATGTTCCACCACAGCTGATTTTTCGGGAAAGCACCGCTCTTGTTCTGTGCGTCGCTGTTCAATAGTGGGAACAGTCTGGCCGACATAAAACTGGCCACACTCTCACGGAATTTTATAAATGCCTGGTGTCCTGAGACCTACATCATCTTTCACAGGCTTCATTAATTGTCGGATCTTTGCTGGAGGCCTGAAGATTGTGTCAATTTTATGTCTCTTCTGGAGCCGGCTAATTTTCCCAGTTGTGGAGCCACAAAACGGCAAAAATGCGGTCTTCTTGACGGTGCACTCATAAATGTTCTTCAGAAGAATAAACTTTTATTTAAACTCCAATAGTACATAAATAAAAATTGTCTTCTTTGTTTGGTCCCAATAGCAATTTTAAATTGACTTCCTTTCAAAAATATATTACCTCCATTACGAAGTCCAGAATAGTTTTCATATTGAATATTGACATCAGGTAACCGCTCACAGCATTGCCGCGTCACCTATTTCACCTCACCTTTCTTCCTTCTTCTTTTCAAAAAAAATGTTCAAATGTTTGTAGAGTCTAAGGGACTTAACTACGGGGTCATCAGTCCCTAACTTACAAACTACTTATGAACTAGCTAATCCTAAGGACGGCACAAATATCCATGCCCGAGGGGGATTCGAACCCCCGACCGTAGTGGTCGTGCATACCGTGACTGGAGCGCCTCAGTCCCCTCAGCCACCGCGGCCGGCCCTTCTGCCTTTCATCCGATTTGTGCCTGTTTATGATCTCTGTGTATTGGCTTCGGCTGATGTTTTAAAACAAAGCATTCATGATCTGCGATAGCATCTGAACAATGTTCGTGGACTGGATTTCTATGAGCAGCAAATATGACCAGTGAGCTCAGTGGATGAATCCGCAGTGCTCAAATCAAAAGTTCCTAAATCTATGAGACTTAACTACCATGGTTATCAGTCCCTATGCTTAAAAGCTACTAAACTAAACTAACCTAAAGACAACACACACACCTCTGCCCGAGGGCGGACCCGAACCTCCGACGGGGAGCAAGTATGCACTCGGCAGCAAGGCGCCTTAGAGCGCTAGGCCAGTCCACCGCGGCATCCCCAGTGCTAACTATTCAGTAAATTTCTTAGCCATTCATCTCATGTTTCTGCAATCAAAGACTCTTTGTGCAGTGCCGTATAAACAAAATCATCACGTGATTCAGGAAAATACTGAAGGGTAAAGTACTACCGGTTCATTCCAAAGCAAGAAGAACAAGCCTAATGAAATTCTGTGGTAGGCAGGCTGGAAGAAATTTCCTTGTTTGTTGAACTATTACGTCTTGTCATTAAATCTTTGCATGAAATACAAGAAGTTCCAGTACAGAAACCTCAAGCCAAACATTTTGATTTTTTGTATTGTAGCAATACAGAAACCGACGTCCTCGGTGTCATTCGTAACTAATCAGGTTTTCAGCCTGTGCATGGTTCAGTCAGTTTACTACAAAATAGATGTGTGGTGGTGTTCTGAGCTACTTTGCGCGCCGGGCTGATGTATATGAATTTAGGGAGTCTAATAGTGAGTCATCTTGTGCTCAGTAAGAATTCTAAGTCCGGTCGTTTTGTCAGGCTGTGTTTTCCGTAGTTCGCGCGAAGTTTGGTCAGTCTGGTATGTAGTGGTTCCACATGTACTATGTCATCGAATCCGTTGCAAGGTGTAAGTGGTGAGAGTCTTGCGAAGTAATCGTCGTTCAGTATAGTACAGTCTTTGCGCCACAGATTTAGAAATACCGCCCAGGGGGGCGCTGGCGTATTCTAAGACAGGTATTATTAAAGCTGTATATGTGTGTATGGCAGTTTCGGCTCTACATCCGGAGATACATCCTTGTACTTGTCCTACTAGTCCGTTTTCGTGTTTTGTCTAAAAGGTAGTTGAGATGCGTGTTCCAATAGATGTTACTGTCCAGGAACGCACCGAGATACCTGGCAGCATTATCCAGCCTCAGCGGCGTGTTCCAAAAATTTTCAAATGTTTGTATAGCTTATGGGACTTAACTACGGGGTCATCAGTCGCTAAACTTACAAACTACTTACGAACTAGCTGACACTAAGGACAGCACAAATATCCATGCCCGAGGGGGGATTCGAACCCCCGACCGTAGTGGCCGTGCAGACCGTGACTGGCGCGCCGCAGTCCCCTCGGCCACCGCGGCCGGCGGCGTGTTCTATAATGTCAGTTGTATGTCATCATCATTTTGTCATCTTTTCTTAGTTACGTGTCTGTGTCTGAAATGTATTGTTTGCGTTTTTGGAGGATTTGGTCGTATTCGTCATTTTTTCTTCCAGTCTTCTACTCGTCTTAAGTATGTCTCTGTCTTCCTCTGTATCACAGTTGTTCGTAGAGAGGTGCACCAAAACGCAGTGTCATCTGAATATAGTGCGACTGTCTCGTCTGGGGTTGTTGTGGGAGGGCTATCCGTTGTGTATAGGGCTTACAGTAGGGGGAATAAGATAACACCTTGCGGAACGCCTGCCACTGGGGTAAATGGTAGAGAGGTTGCATTGCACATACTATCTGTAATATATGTTTTAATGATTCTGATCATTTTTGTGGGGATTCCCATCCGACAGAGCTTGTACAGGACGCCATGATGCCAAAGTTTATCAAAAGCGCATTCAATATCTAAAAAGACCGCTAATGTGCATTGTCCTGTGTTGAATCCCTGAGTTACTCCATTGGTTAATTTGAAAAGGGGATCATTAGTAGAGTGTTTGCTTCGGAAGCCTTTTTGGATTATTGGTAGGAGTTCTTTAGTTTCTACGTATGTCTTTAGTCTGTTAGTTATTATTCTTTCGTATGTTTTTCCTGTCACGTTTAGGAGCGAAATGGTCTGTAAGATTGTGGGTGTCAGTGCGTGGTTTGTCTGGTTTAAGTATCATAATAGTCTTGCTTGTCTTCCATTTAGTCGGGAGTTTTTCGTTTGTTAGACAGAAGTTACAGATCAGAGATAGGAAGGGAATGAGGACGTTAAGGGAGTTTTTGAAGGTGTAAACGTCTTATGTCATTCTGGCCTGGGGCGGAATTTCGTCCTGTAAGAATGGCATCTATTATATCGGAGTTTGTAATTGGTTTTATGAGGGAAGTGTCGTTTTCGGTGTCTACAGTCGGGTTATTTGAAACTCCCTATCACCAATCTGAATTGTATTATCATTTAATTTTATAGGCCGGTTGCCTAACATGTATGGTTTTACTCTGCTGACGCCATATATCTTGTCTATTGTAGAATCGCGGTGACTATTATCGAAATCAGAGATTAGATCTTTTTCTTCTTGTGGAGATGAATTTGTTTTGAGATGCTTGAGAGAGTCAGTAACTGGTTTAAAGGTTTTCTGTTAATCTATGATCCTGGTTTATCTGTTGTTTTGAGATGCTTGAGAGAGTCAGTAACTGGTTTAAAGGTTTCTGTTAATCTGTGATCCTGGTTTAACTGCCCCAACTTTAACAGTCGCAATTTCTCTCGAACGGCTTTCCTCGCTTGGATGACTTTCTGCTTGGTCGACAACTCAACACGTACTAAACGGGCTACGGGGTTGTGTGCTGTCTTATATAGGATTACTCCCCATCATCTTCTTCTTCTCAATTTTTTCCTTCTCAAAGAAATTAACTTTCACGGCTAGGTCGTTAAGTCCATTAACCACCTCAGTTAAGGTTCTAATAATGTTCTGAACACTTTAATTAATTATATGACAGTAGCTCCTTGCGCACATCTTAAACTTTAGTCTCACAGAAGGTGCGATGGCCGAGGGGACTGCGGCGCGTCAGTCGCGGTCTGCACGGCCACTACGGCCGGGGGTTCGAATCCCCCTTCGGGCATGGATATTTGTGCCATCCTTAGTGTTAGCTAGTTCATTAGTAGTTTGTAAGTTTAGGGACTGGTGACCCCGTAGTTAAGTTCCATAAGCTATACAAACATTTGAACATTTGAATAGAAGGTCAATAGGGTCTCGCGTGCCTCTCCGATCTCTTGCTCATTATACAATGCTAACTCCTTGCACAAACTATCCTCTCTGAATTCATAAGGATCCACTATTTCCTTGCGCATCTCTTCAGCTCCATGCTTAATTTTCGCATCCTAATACATGTGCATGTTCCGTCTTTGTACACCCCAACCACTCGACGCACGTGCGAATTTGTTCAAGTCGCTGCAAGTGACTTGTGCAGTGAACTCAATGAAAGGGTTATATATGTAAAAAGTCTTGGAAGATTCTTCTGTGCCATCCATAATTAAGTTTCAGTGTTTTATCTATAACGATCAACACATACTGGGAATGATTCCAACAGTCCGCACATATCTTTACAAAATCAACATATCGGTCCCTACATGAGCAATATAAATACACTCCGGGAAAATGAAAACAGAATACCACGAGTTCGTCGAACCAGCAGAAGGAAATTTTATCGCCTCATTCTTGAATGTACACAACACGAGATCACACAGACAGAGCCATACGCACTTCAGCACAGCCACCAGTCCATGAGCAATTTCGACACTAGTACAATGTATATTTTACTTTTGCATTAATACAAACTGTAATTATCCCATGTTGACGAACGTAGAGGTACCGAATATAGTCTTGAGGAATGGCTTCCACCTAGTGCCTCAGGAGGGCCATATTTCATGCCGCTCATGCAACTGCCCAACATGAAGTTCCATCCGGTCCCAAACATTCTCACTGGGGGACAGATCTGGAGATAATTAAGGTCAGGGTAATTGACGTACACCTAGAAGAGTACGTTTGTCCTGTTGGAAAAGCATATCGCCTGGTTGGTGCATGAACGGTGGCAAGACAGGTTGAATGATGGTTTCACTGTACTGTGCACTGTTCAATTTTCCCTTGACAGTTACCATAGGAGAATGACTGGTGTAATATATGGCTCCCCGCACCATGATGCCAGGTGTTGGATACGTTTGCCTCTGTCGCAAACACTCCAGATTTTCGCGCTCCCCTGCATAACACCACACATGTGTATGACCATCATTGGTACCCAGGCAGTAGTGACTCTCATGACTGAAGACGACATTTGTCCATTCGCCCCTTCATAAGTGCCTACACACCACTGGATCAGGAGCGGAGAACACCCGAACGCCACACATGATCGTGCATCATTGTGTGGGAAGCCATATCCTACACTGACCGTTCTCAAATGTTCAAATGTTTGTAGAACTTATGGGACTTAACTACAGGGTCATCAGTCCCTAAGCTTACAAACTACTTATGAACTAGCTAAGACTAAGGACGGCACAAATATCCATGCCCGAGGGGGGATTCGAACCCCCGACCGTAGTGGCCGTGCAGACCGTGACTGGAGCGCCTCAGTCCCCGCGGCCACCGCGGCCGGCTGCTGACCGTTCTCCTCTAGTGAACATTGAACAGTGCATGGTACAATGAAACCACCATTCAACCCATCTTGCAATCACTCGTGTACCAACAAGGTGATATGCTTTCCATCAGGACAATACACGTCCATATGTATCCCATACCACTCGACGTGCTCTTCAAGGTGTACGTGAAATACCCTAGCCAGCACGATCCACAAATCTGTCCCACATTGAGTATGTTTGAGACTGCATGAAACGTCATGTTGGGCAGTCTACATGAGCGGCAGGAAATGTGGCCCAACTGAAGCACCGAGTGGAAATTTCATGGCAGGCCATTCCACAGGACCACATTCGGCACCTCTACGATCGTTTCCATGGAAGAATGGGAGCTTGCATTGCTGCAAAAGGAAGGGTATACACGCTACTAACACCAACAGTGCGCATGCTCTGGTGACTGTACTCAGGTGCATACGGCTCTGCCTTTGTGTCGATAAAGTTTCCTTCTGCTGGGTCCACGAATTCATGGTGTTCTTTTTTCATTTTCCAGAAATGTGTGTTTTAAAAATCAGATTGTCTAGTTTGAATGCTATAATGAGGTTCGCATTATCTCCCTGCAACTATTTTGGGACACTGGAGTATGTTTGACTTAGATAAAATACATCGATACCCACATGCCTTCCGAAACAGAAATATCTGCGTATTTGGTCCTGATCTTCCACTGCAATATCGTCAATTATGAATACTGTGTTGGGCTTTACTTGTTCAGGGGGAGGTATATCACCGCTTTCACTGTACATTGTACACAAGATGACTTTTACACCTTGTAGTATCTCTTGTAATAGCAGCTGTACGGGTTGCGATAGTGGTTTTGGATAGACACAAACATGTTCAAAGTAGCAAAGTCGTAAGAATATTTGTTTTCCCACATTCGTCGGCGGAAGCGCTCCTGATCTAATGCATTTTGCTGCCACTCGTCTCTACGAGCTGCAGTGTACGCGAATCTCCATGCAATCATTAAGTGTGTCTCATTATATTTTGTACTAGCTTAAACCCGCGGCTCCGCTCGCGTGTTCGTTGATTATGATAGATAAACTATCTTTAAATAGTGTGCTATGAGACTGGTTTTGAAGGAACTGAAAAATATTCCTATCAGATTGCAGAATTCTATGTATTTACCGTTTATCAGGAAAGTACGTAGTGTAGATAAAATCACTCGTAAAATGCACTCGTTTCGAAGAATCCAATCACGAAATTCAACAATAATGATTGTAATAATATCACAGATCGATCACTTGATGTAATGCGCGAAGCGTCTAATCGATTTTTTTAATGAGATGTATTAAAATAAATTTCTTTTTTACTGCTTTATTTATTTATTCTTATATTTCCTTATTCGTATGCTTATCCTTACAGAGAAAGAGCTGAAGACATTGTAGCACGCATAGACCAAAGATATGGTCTGTGGCATCACGTTTCGCTGTATGTAACCTCCTTGCTATAGAGTCGCTAACGTCATCGCTGGCCTTCAGTCCGACATTTTTTTTTTTTTATTTTTTTTTTAATTTGACGACTTTCAACCACCATATCTTCCACCCCCTTATAATTACACAGACCATTCGTTAGCGTTCTGTAGTTTTCGCTGCAGAGCGAAATATTAATATACACACACGTAGTATTTTATATACACCGATAACTTTCCATCCCAATATCTCCACCCTTTTATCATTATCAACCCTCAAGCAACAATGCAACCAATAAAACCATTTTCAAAGAGTTAATATAATTCTCAAAGAGTAATTATTGTTCCGCTTTTCGCGTTATATTCTTCAAATTACTAAATATCTATCGGATCGCTATAAAACCGTGTCCAAAATCTTCCTCAGGTATAATTTAGTAAGTGTACAAATATTTAAGTCTCTACGTCTTGTCGTTCGGACGTGATAAGCGTACACCGAACAGACATTCACATTAATATATATAGATAAATAGCTATCCGATCGCCATAAAACCATGCCTAAAGCCTTCCCCGGGTAGACATTAGTAACTGTACAAATTTTTAGCTCTTTATATCTTGTGGTTGAAACGAGATAAACGTACACCGAACAGACATTCACTTTTATAGATATAGATTAACGCGAACCTTTCTCCCATCGATGCTCATCTTCGACTGACGTTGTCACTGTGCGGTGTAGTGTATTTATTTAACTCATTTCAATGTTGGTGTAGGACAGAGTAATACAACGTTTACGTCGCTAAGTAAGAAAACAATTGCATATGTTTATTTCATACGACAATTGAACTGATATGCAAAGTAATCGGAGGCAGGGGGGAGGCGGGGGAGTACTCAGCCAAGTGCCCACTTGTGGAGGAAGTTAAGTGCAATTACATCTTCCATGTCAATCATCCTTAAGTGCGCTATTGTTCGCGATTGGCGGCGTCCTTTGATCAGCGGCCGGGCAAGTGGCCGATGGTGAAGGGGTGGGGGTAACGGCACGTGGCGTCGATGACACTGACGTAACGGGCGATTCTCAGTGGGGGTGATACTGGCATCGCTATACTACTGATGTTGTTGCACATAAATAGCTTATGATTGCCCCCACAATGAGGGCATTTTGTTTGTGATTTGCAGTTTGCTGTTGTGTGGCCAAAGACAAGGCAGGTGAAGGTAGCGGAGGGGTAGTTTGGATGGCTTTGCATATTTCTTTTCGTGGTCAGTGATCACCCCCTTACTCAAGATTCGATCAATGACGTCTCGGTCCCTGGAAGGTACTCCAATGTTCCTTGTTGGAGAGTCCGATTTCCGCGAAATTATACGCCACGCTTTTTCTACGTTCAGTCCCTGATTCTTTAACTGATATTCTATGTCCCAACCTGTCACTCCATATGGCACTTTTTTAATCATCGCACTAAGTAGGGGTTTTCTGTTTATTTGCGTCGGTTATCTGCGCGCTCTGAGTCTTTGTGGGCGTACTGTTAAGGTAAGTTCCGTGAATTTTCTGAGTTCATATACGTTTTCCGGTTTTTGAGTACTTCAAAATCTATTATACGGTCTCTGAGTTCTTTGGGAAAGTAGTTCAATAGGGAGGTCGGTTACTTCATAACTACGTGTTATTATTTCATGGTCATCCAGTAGTGTTGTTCTACACCACGTGTAGGTGATATCGGCGGTGATGTGTTCCTCGCAATGAGGGTCGACCTGGTGCTCCGACACCATCGTCTTCCATCAAGTGTTGTGGTCGCACTCGGGTCATTTTATCTGCACTACTCGTACGCGGATATCGGGGCTGTGCCACCGGCCGTGGTTCGCAATATTCCCTACACTACTTGGAGGGGGCAGTCTAACTGCCGTGTGACTGTGGTGTTGTGTTTGTAACTGCACAGGGCAGTTGCACGAAGATATTGCTCGCCCTCTAGCTTGCGCCAGTCGGACAATTCTGCTTACACCTAGCTTGCACAAGGTGTAACACGGCAATTTGGACTTTTTCTTGAGCTCTCCGCAGCACTAGGCGGGGCTTTACTCAGTGAGGATTGGCGGCGCCCATGTTGAGCCGTTCTATACTTGTTGGTTGGCGACTGCTTCCCCCACTGAGAGGAGTGCCCGCTCCGGTCGCCAGGACACCTCGTGTATCATACTCGCGCGTTTACACAGCTCCGTGTGTGCATGGGCTTGCGTATACCACTTTCTCTGGCTGTTCAGTGTATATTTCCAGTAACACTTCCATTGCGAAAATATGTTTAGCTATTTTTCGTAGCTATTTCATTCACTTCCTTCATATACCCTCAAACTGCCATTTACGAATTTCCATCGCTGCTGTGAGGTACGACAAATTCATGTAACTGCAACCCTGGTGTGAAGCTTTTTTTAATATTTTATTTATTTATTTTTATTTATTTTTTTAAAATTAAATTCAAACTGAAATTCCAGCACTTAATTTTAAAGAAGTTAAATAAACTTTAAATCTGTAGTAGTTCTTTGAGGAAAGTCAAATTCCTGTTCCCAAATTTCCAACGATTTTAGTTCAAACTGGTCGGTGTAACTGTTCATAAAGCAAACTAGAGGAGAACGTTCTACAGTAACCACATGTCGGCGGTGACGCTGTCGAATATGCCCATTTTGGACCTTAAATGTAGCGTTCCCCTACAATATTATGATTTCTGCAAATTTTCAGATTTTTAAGTTTTGGGACGTAAGATTTTTGTTTTTTCTTTTCAGGTGAACAATTTATACACTTTTCACTTTGGTTCAGTGGCAGATTTAGAAGTAGGCTGTGTGGGCTGGAGCAAGGGCGGCAGATTTTAGGGGTGACAAATTTGGGGCCAACAACTTTAAACTGTAAGTGTAATAAAAATTATTTAATTAAGTTTATCGAATGTACATTGTTGAGTAAGAAGTATTAAGGCTTACCTTGCCCCCACATTATCTCTATACTTACAAGACGCATTTGTTGTCTGTCTGTCTGTTCTCTTATAATTCAAGATCCAGATAACCAAATAACGTTAAATTTGTTACACGTACACAAAATTACATGGGGAAGGTTCTTAATCAGGTTTCGTTCCATTTTTGGAAAACCAACCGGAAAATTTGAGAAAAAGTGAAAGTGCGTTTTCAGTGTGTCCGTATAAATCTTTATCTTCGCACTGATCTTGATGAAAATTTGCATAATTGAGGAGGGGTACTGCCTACATAAAATTTCATTCAGTGCATGGTGGAGGGTATTTACGGAGTTAACCAAAATCCACAGTTTTGCTCCGATCTTGATGATATTTTGTACACTTGACCTTGAAAATAAGATGAAGTTTACTGTCTACATAAAACTTCGTTCGGTGCATGGGGGAGAGTACTTTACTTACAGACTTCGACTGCAGTCTCTATACATAGAAGACGCATTTGTTGTCTGTCTGTTCCCTTATAACTCAAGATCCAGACAACCAAATAACGTGAAATTTTGTACGCTTCTACAGAAAACCTTATTTTAAACCCGGGCAAAGCCGGGCACTTGCAGCTAGTTGGTAATATATGCCTGTGTTTTTATTAGCTCAGAAATATACAAAAAAACTATTTCTTGTACAATCTCAACCAAATAGTTTGGTTGTATAAATACTCTGGGAAGTCACCCTTCGATCCCCCAGTTCACAGTCATACTAATTACGGAAAAAAAGATGGTGTAATTAGGACCACAGTGCACAAAACATAAAGCTACAATTTCATTGACAAAAAATTATAATTAGTATGATTGTGAAATAGGGTATCGAATTGTAGAGGTCGATAGGAGCGGCAAAATTTGAATAGCCTATTGGCACCAAATGTGAAAATCCGCCTCTGTTTCGGTTATTGACTTACTTCATTTGTTGCATGCTTACAACCGATCTGTTGTAGCCTACTGTTAAAACCGAAAACATCAGTATACTTTGCTTTTAATTGATATTTCGATAATTTAGCTTAGGGATAGCTGTGACGCCTACGATTCGCACAAATTATCATCGGTAACGAGCGCCGTGGGGACTGTAGAGGTATTTTGCACCCACTTCAGCCAGCACACAGAGTGTCGATTTCATTTGCAGCGATCGTAGGCTACATTCGTAGCCTGTGATGTCCGTCACTAACACTAGTTCGCTAACAAACGTGACTTGCACAAACAGAAACTGCTACACCTTCTTTAAATTACGTATTCGTTTCCTAACAAATCATTGTATTTTCAAACTACAAAATGCGCCTGAAAAGTTCGGTGAATGGTGTCAGGAAATATAGGAAGCAAGAGTTACAAACAAAGTACCTTTACTGGCCGTCAAAGTAATCGCCATTGGCTACAATACACTTCTGACATCGGTTGTAAACTGTCAGCAAACACTTCTTGTGGGATTGCTCGAAGCACTGAATTCACGCGTTGTTAGATCTCCGCAACCGTTGCGAAGCGTAAGCCTCTCGGGGCTATAATTCTCAAAGACAGCCGCCATCATCCGTCGCTCTCGCTCCATCTTTCTGGGACTGTGGTTGTGTTTGGTCGACCAGAATGTGGCTCAGCCTCGAAACTTTTCTTCTGTAAGGCGTTTGAACCACTCAAAACACACACTTTTTACTCACTGCTCCAATACCATACACTTTTGTGTAATTTAAAATAAAACTTAATGTTACGTTCCACATTGCAATGCCACGAGTTTCCACACTGACCCTGTTGCCTGGGCCGCAGCGTGTACGGCAGGGGGCGCTGGTTGACGTGGCCCTCAACGTGTTTGCGCGGGCACCTCATCCTCGCCAGCGCCATTTCTAAAATATGGGACCATTCACTGAAATTTTCATACGCACCTCGTATACCCACGTCACAGAAATATGGTTTTATTCGGCAAGTTTAGATCTTTTATAACAAAGCGTTTTGATTTTAGTCATTTAAATTGTAGAAATCTTTCTAATTATTGTTAAAAATATTCGGCTCAATAAATAACACACAAAAAGTGTTCTCTTTATAGCATTCAAAAATATGGTAACCCTATACTAAGTTATCTAATGCTGCTCGAGCTAGAATTTTGTATTACGGGCCTATAGCATTCTGCTTCGTGGCAAGTATTGTCTTGGTTGGCAGAATTTCTGACGGCAGTGTTACCTATATTGAGTTTATTCCTTCAGTCTTCTTTCATGTCATGCACATGTTGACTTCTCCTTCCTCGCCGTGCAGTTTCTCGGATCTTCCCTCCGATGAGCCCCTCGTATCTAAATGACATTTTGTCGGATTCAGTTGTCCTTCCTCTCAACGCCGGCCGCGGTGGCCGAGAAGACTGCGGCGCGCCAGTCACGGTCTTCACGGCCACTACGGGCGGGGGTTAGAATCCCCCCTCGGGCAGGGATATTTGTGCCGTCCTTAGTATTAGCTAGTTCATAAGTAGTTAGGGACTGATGACCCAGTAGTTAAGTCCCATAAGCTTTACAAACATTTCAACATTTTGAACTTCCTCTCAACAATTATACTCACATTTGTTTTCTTCTCTCCTAGTCTCCTCACAAGGGACGTCTTTGAACTAGACCGCTCGGAACCGCACGAAACTATGTTTTTAATAACAAGCAATCATAAACAAACAGCCGCGGTGGAGTGCCCGAGCGTTCTAAGGCACCTTGCTGCGGAGCGCGCGGTAGATCAACGTCGGAGGTTCGAGTCCTCCAAATGTTCAAATGTTTGTAAAGCTTATGGGACTTAACTACGGGGTTATCAGTCCCTAAACTTACAAACTACTTATGAACTACCTACAAGTAAGGGCGGCACAAATATCCGTGCCCGAGGGGGGATTCGAACCCCCGACCGTAGTGGCCGTGCAGACCGTGACTGGAGCGCCTCAGTCCCCTCGGCCACCGCGGCCGGCTCGAGTCCTCCCTCGGGCTTGGGTGCGTGTATGTGTTGTCCTTAGCGTAAGTTTAAGTAGTTTGTAAGCCTATGGATTTACAAACATTCGATTTGATAAACAAAACAGTGGTGTGCGTCATTTCCATGCAAAACGCTGCACTTGTCTGCTAGCGCCAAATGAAAAGAGCCTATTGTTGTGTGATTCCTGGGTGGGTCATAGAGATCGTACCTTTCAGGATGAAAGTTTTCCAAACAAAGATGTTACGCTGAAGATCTTGCCACCGAAAACAACAAAATATTGCCAAGCCCTTGATGTTTATTTCTTTCGGTAATATGAACTCTATATCAGGAGGATTACAGATGCCGCGGCGGAGTGGCCAAACGTATTGAGGCGCTATGCTCCGATGCACGAGGCCGCTTCCCGTCTGGGGTTCGAATCCTCCCTCGGGCATGGACGTTTGTGCTGTCTTTAGTAGAAGTCAGTTCATAAGTAGTTTGTAAGTTTAGGGACTGATGACCCCGCAGTTAAGTCCCTTAAGCTTAACAAACATTTGAAGATGAGCCGTCCCGGCTCCTGTTTCTTCGATTGACCCTGTCCTCGATTTAATTACTGGCGTAAGTACCATCGATCTCTCTGTGCTTGCACTGCTCGTGGCGCTGTGTGTTCTATCGCGCGTCATTTGTCTTCTCATAGGTGTTTTCCTTCTGCGAGTTGCGCTACGGTGGCGCGCCGAGGCGGTTGGAGAGAGGAGTGAGTCGGTCGCTGCGGGGATAACGCGGAGAGTATCAGGCAGTCATTTGATACGCTGCATGGCATCGCCAGGGTCGACTTATTTTGATTAAGGGGGCGTATGTTGCCGGGCCCGGCGTGTGCATCCAAGTTGTTCTGGAGTTGACTCTCTGTCTGTGGGAGCCATGCATGCCATGAGCTGAAGAGGTTGGTTCGGAGAGGCTTTTCTGTGAAATTATAACAGCGCGGGCTGTGTATCTCGTCTCCCAGCGATGTGGTCGCGTTCCTAGCGGCCGTGCGACACCGCGTCCGTCCCTCGCCAAGCATCGGAGCTGTCAACAACTGCTAGAGTACTCCGCACTCAGCCCCGGCTGCGCCTCGACGCTTTTCATCTGGAATCTATGAAATGTTTCCGGGCGTTGGTTGACACCCTCCTCCTACACCATCGCGAGGGTGCCTGTACTTGTTATGGAGTAAGAAATAAATGACTGATACAGTTCTGTTCCACAAATTTGTGTGTGTGAATATGTCAGGATCGGTGGTCGTTCCCCAGGGGCCGTCGTTGCATGTGTCTACGCCGTTAGTTGTTTATTTATTTGTTATGCCGCACTTCTAGTTCGGTTCAACTGAATTTTTTTTTTCTCTTTGCTCTGAGTAGCGTGTGCTCTATATTCATTAACTTGGTTAACGTAAATGGGAAATTTATCTGGTTTGTGCCCCTCTGCTAGCTCGCATCTTCACGGGCGGTAGTGGTATAGCTTTGTTTTTCTTTACTGGCAGAAATTTTTCCCTCCGTGAGACATCGCCACCCCGCAGTTGTAATTTGGCGTTTAATCCGTTAGTGTAAGCCCCTTCGTGTCAGAGCTGTAGTTCTTGTTGACCGTTGGGCACTTTATTCCTCTCCTTTCTGTTTTGAGTCAGCTCATCTGTTTTACCTGTGTGGGTGTATTAAATTAACGAGTAGCCAGCTCGCCACCTCAGTGTGATTTTTCGGTAAGTAAGCTGAACTTGTCATTTAAATTGCAGGGCTCATTTGTAAATTTTATTATGTGTTGTTTAATTGGCCTACTGCCTATTGATATCATTGAGCGGGATTTCCTGCTATTGAAGTAAAACACAGATCTTACTTAAAATTTTGAGCTCGTCTTTAGTGTGTTTTGATAATTGTATCTTTAAAGGGCTGTGTTCACTTAACCTTGGACTCCCCACTTTAGTGTGATTTTGATAATTAAGCTGAGCTGTTTTCATTTGAATTGCAGGCGTCATTTATTAATTCTGTTGTATTTACAAGAGTTGCTTTTCATTTAAAATTTTCCACTTTCGCTTAAATTGCTGGACTCATTGAGTTTTTTATTGTATTTTAAAGGGTTGCTTTTACTCAATTTCGAGCCTACCTCTATGATTGTTGGTATTATGAAAAATTGATTCCGGCCCTCAGCCCGTTATTAAATTATCAGAAAACTGGCTCTCTCAACTTGGCCTTCTGCCTTGCATCAGCTATCTGAACTGTCTTGTTGGGCCTTCAGCCTCTGATTGTAATCTGAAATAATTATATATATATAATCTTAATTAAAACAAATGGAACCTGAACTGACTACTCTTGCTGAACTTAACCAACCCACCGCTTCCGCAAACTTCACCTCATATATATATATATATATATATATATATATATATATATATATATATATATATATATATATTAATTTTTTTAAGAGTACAAGGTGCCAAACCACAAGTACATGATCGTTATTTCATCTTGAAACTTCACTCTGTGATTAACAATCAATTTGCTGCACCTACCTATAAGTCTGTGTTGCAATATGCTTGGCAAAAGCCCAGGGTATGACATTGACAAACGAACATCATGGAAAACGTAATTTGTGTGGCTTTTGTTACTGGACTGCGTGAATGCGAAAGTGTTCTGGAATGTGTGAACGTGGCTTTAGTGAGGTGTGCACATTGTTCTCTCCCACTTTGTTTTGGCCACTTCATCGAAATCCCGCATCTGCACTTTCTGGTATGAGGTACCGCTGTATATGTGTTTTGAGCTATTATAAGAACTTAGGCACAGAGTTTTTGGCGCTTCTGATGCAGTATGTAATGATACGCTGACGCCATTAAATTAGTTTCCTTCCAAGGTATTGATATCTTGTTACTTTGCTTCTCTCTATTAAACCGTTACAAATCAGCGTGTTGCATGCAAATGACGCACACAACTGTCCTGTTCATGATTGCCTGTTATTCAAAGCATGGTTTTGTGCGGTTCCGAGCATTCGAGGTCAAAGGTGGCCCTTATCAGAATACTGTCGCTTGTCATTCGATCTGTTCACTTGATCTTTGGTATACTCCAACACCATCGCATTTCAAAACTTTCTTGGTATTTTGTTCTCCATTTTTCGCATGGTCCACATTTCTGTTCCGTACAGTGCAATGTTCCAAATGTAGCATTTCACCAATTTCTTCGAAAATCCCAAGCTCGATTTGTAAGTCACCAGAATCTTTTCGTTCTTGAATGTGGCTTTGGCCATGACGATTCTCGCTCGAATTTCAGTTGCGGAGTGGGCGGGGGTGGCATCTTCTGTCAGCAAGCTTCCCGAGTGCTTAATCACATTCACATTTTTGAGTACCCGATAGTCGACAGTTATCGTCAATGGTTTCTCCTGTTCTGATACCCGCGACACTTTTGATTTCGCAATGTTGATTTTCATGTCGTAGTTCTTTCCAGTGCCTACCAACCCGTTCATCGTACGTTTCAGCTGTCGATTTTTGGCGCGCACTACCAGGTCATCCGCATATTTGATGGTGTTGATGAAGCGTTCTTTCTCAATCATACCCCAACCTAAAATAAATAGTTTTAATTTTTTAAATGTTGTGTTATTACTTAACATGAGAAATAATATTTTTTACAGAATACTGTTATGACATTCAGAGTTTTACAAAATATTATTTTACAAATCAAAGACGGTTTGTTCTCTGGGAAGTGCCGCAATGCGGAAATGAAACATTATCCTATCCTGAAGCTCGTATCGCCTGCCATCGTCCACAAAGGTGAAGAGACAGGCACCAGCACCAGAGCGAGCCTCGACGAGCACCAACACAACCACGGTCTGGCTGAACGGTCCGCGGCGCGACAGTCACAGTCTGCACGGCCGCAACGGTCGGGGATTCGAATCCCCCCTCGGGCACGGATATTTGTGTCGTCTTTAGTATAAGGTAGTTCATAAGAAGTTTGTAAGTTTGGGGACTGATGACCCCGCAGTTAAGACCCTTAAGCTTAACAAACATTTCAACATTTTTGAACATTAATAATGACTATTTGTGTCCATGTTCACTAAGACATATCAGTGAATCCTTGTGATCTACCTCCCATCGTGCCGTAACTAGTAATAAGTCACATGTGGTCGTATTACTAGACGGGAATGACAGACTCCTCTTCCTATCTCAAAAATCAAATGTTGAAATGTTTGTAAATCTATGGGAATTAACTGCCTTGGTTATTAGTCCCTAAGGTTACAAACTACTTAAACTAACCTAAGGACAACACACACAGCCGTGCCCCAGGGAGGACTGAAACCTCCGACGGCGAGCAACTGCGCGGTTCACAGCGAAGCGCCTTACTTCCTATTTGCACTCTGTTCGTTTCACCATGGTTCAGTCTCACCTTCACCCACGTAACAGTTGAGTAGTAGTCTCTGCTCTCTTTCAGAATGTTCATCAGTTTTTTCTAGCCGAATCTTTCAGGCCAATTCACACTGTCCGTCACGTAAACGTAGCGTCGCGTCACTTCACGTCACTGTAGCGTCAATGTGTGTATACCGTCAATTCGCTTAGCCCAATACTCACTGTTGAAAGTCAGGCTACGAGTTGCCATCCGTTATGTAAAACGTCATAGTTTAATAATGGAATTGAGGAAACAACGTTAGTTTCTTAACGGCCAAAGCAAACTTTAAAATCTACCAATATGTTTTTCGGCAACATAGTGTGGTAAAGTACTAGGAAGTACAACATTTCAAAACATACATCTATTTTCAAGCGAAAATATAAACATAATAAACACATCAAATAATACGTATAAGAGAATAGAGCCTGTTCCCTTTATCCATTACGATTTTCTCCCTTACATAGTTAATAACATCATAAGCAGTTAAGTAATTTTTCCAGTTCTCAATGCCACATATCAGATCAGACTGAATGTTCTGTAATCGCTACACTTTTTCGCTTGCTCATTCTTCTCGAGAGTAACGAGTATGACATCAAAGTTATTCAGTTTCGTAGGGTTTGGCGACAGTCCACACTCCTGCTCAACTAACGAGGCGGATCTCGGCCGTGGCCCATTAAGCAATGGATTGCTGTTCGTACTGTGCCTGCTGTTATGGAGAATATTTGCTGCACTGTCTGTGGCTAGTGTCTCAGGGAAAGTGCCCTGTGCCCTGCCTCTTTTCTTCTTGGATTTTGGGGGGAGGGGGCGTCTGGAAGCGTCTCTTGTTTCTCGGCTGGTAAATTCATATTTTAGTTAAATAAATTAAATTTTATTGTTAATGGACCCATTTCTGAAAATTTAAAGGAACATTCATTAAGCTCATGCTTAAGTTTACTGGTGTAACTGTGTGTAAACCAAAACTTACCACTATTGCAGGTTGTCATCTGTGACTAATAATATAGGATTTAAAGATAAATTTACTTATAGAGGAATGAAGTAATTTTTTCCAGATGTATTTGAAGTCTTTATTGGTGGAATATTAATATTTGTTGAAAGAAATAACTTTATTTGAACATTGTTTGGTTTATTTGTTTAGTTTCAAGTGAACTTTAATGGGGATTTTTATCAACATTTTGAGCCTTTTCAGAGATTTTATGCAAGTGTTGCAGTTCTTTTGCCAGATAATTAGAGGGGTTTTGTCAATATTTTAATTTGTTTAATCTGGAAAAAATTAGAAAACTATTTCTCGATTTATTCTTTTATGCAGAGCATTGCCCCAGTGAAGGGGTCTAACTGGTCAAAAGAGAATTATTATTTGACTTTGCCTTCATGAAATAAACAATCCAAACAAATGTGAACTTCAAAAGTTAGCAAGAGATCATACTGAAGTCCATATTCTCATTACTAATATAAGTTGAATTAAGGGAAGGTAAAAGATAAAAATCCTTGGATAACAGAGATACTAAGCTCAACTAACAAAAGGAGAAAATATGAAAATGCAGCGGGTGAAGCAGACAAAAAGTAGCACAGATAGCTAAAAACATGAAGTTGACAGGAAGCGCATAATGGCTCAGCAGGAATAGATAGATGACAATTGCAAGTACATAGAAGAATGTATAACTAGGGGAAAGATAGATACAACCTGCCGTGGTGGAGTAGCCGAGCGGTCTAAAGCGCCTCGCTGCGGAGCACGCGGTTGCTCACCGTGGACGTTCGAGTCCTCCCTGGAGTGTGTGTGTGTGTGTGTGTGTGTGTGTGTGGTGTGTGTGTGTGTGTGTGTGTGTGTGTGTGTGTGTGTTGTCCTTAGTTTAGTTTACCTAGGTTTAAGTAGTTTGTAAGCTACGGACTGATGACCACACAGTTTGGTCCCATAGATTTACAGACATTTGAACTTTTTTTTTATATATAGATACAACCTACAGGAAAATAAACAGACATTTGGTGACAAAAACAGCAGCTGCATGAATACCAGGAGCTCATATGTATAGAGCACCTATACTAGGGAAAAGAAGGCAGTGTTGTAGAAATGGAAGAGGAATTAGATGAAGATGAGATGGGAGATACAATTCTGCAAGAATACATTCACAAAGATTTGAGTCAACACAAGGACCCTGCAATAGTTGATATTCCCTTTGAACTTCTGACATTTGTGGGAGAGCCAGTTATGAAGAAACTGTTCCACCTTGTGTGCAAGATGTATGAGACAGGGAAAATACCATCAATTGCAAGAAGAATATAATAATTTCAATTCCAAAACCAGCAAGTACAGACAAGTGTGAAAACTACAGAAGAATCGGTTTACTAACTCATGCTTACAAAATACTAAGATGAATTATTAAAGACTAATGGAAAATCTGGTAGAATCTGACCTTGGAGAAGATCAGTTTGGATTTAGGAGAAATGTAGTAACTTGTGAGGCAATACTCACATTACGACTTATCTCAGAAGATAGATTAAGATAAGGCAAACATACATTTTTATCTGTTGTAGATATGAGGAAAGCTTTTTACAGTGTTAACTGGAATACACTCTTTCAGAGTCTGAAGGTAAGGAGAGATGAATATATGGAATGAAAAGTTACATACAGCTTGTACCAGAGTATTAGGTATTAGTCAAAGGACATGATAGGGACACAGTGGTTTGGAAGGGAGTAAGACAGTGTTGTAGCCTATCCCCAATATTGTTCAGTCTGTATAGGAAAGCAAGAAGAAATTTGGAGAAATCATTAAAGTTCAGGGACAAGAAATAAAAACTTTATGGTTAGCCAGTGACATTTTAATTCTGTCAGGGACAGCAGAGGATCTGGAAGAGCAACTGAACAGAATCAACAGCATCTTGAAAGGATGATATAATAACAAGAGCAAAACAAGGGCAATGGAATGAAGTCTAACAAAATCAGGCGATGCTGAAGGGATCAGATTATGTAACAAGACAAGGAGTAAAAAAAAAAAAATGTTCAAATGTTTGTTAAGCTTATGGGACTTAACTACGGGGTCATCAGTCCCTAAACTTACAAACTACTTATGAACTACTTACGAACTAGGACGGCACAAATATCCATGCCCGAGGGGGGATTCGAACCCCCGACCGTAGTGGCCGTGCTGACCATGACTGGAGCGCCTCAGTCACCTCGGCCACCGCGGCTGGCAAGGAGTAAAATAACTTTCAATGGTCGAATTAAAGTAGTTATAAAATTCAGAATGGCTATGGGAATAAAACCATTTCTGAAGAAGAGAAATTTGTTGTAATCAAATATTAATTTAAATGTTACAAAGTCTTTTGTGAAGGCATTTGCCTGGAGTATGGGAGTGAAACAACAAAAAAAATTATAGAAGCTTTTGAATTTGTTGTTACCAGAGAATGCTAAAGATTAGTTGGATAGATTGCATAAATAAATAGGAGCTACTGAACAGAATAAGGGAGAAAAAAATTTGGGGCACATCATGACTGAAAGAAGGAATCAATCGGTGGGACACATTTGGAGACATCAAGGAATCATCAATTTAGCACTGGAGGGAATATTGTGGGGTAAAAATCACTGAGGGAGACTAAGAGACACAGTAAGTAGATTCAAAACTGTGTAGGATGCCATTGTTATTCAGAGATGAAGAGGCTTGTACAGTATGGGGTAGCATAGAAAACTGTGACAAACTAGTATTTGCACTGAAGGTCACAACAATACAACTACAAGACAAGATCTTCATGATCAACTATCGAAATGTTAGCAACAGACCAGCATGGGAAGCTATTCATCATTCTTAAAGAGTTCTCTGAGAGTTTCAATCCACAAGTGCAGAGCAAGTCAGGCCAGTCAAAGTTCATTACTGAATTAATACCCCTCAGCAGTCACTTGTTGAGTACAGGCTTGGCAAACCCAGGGATCCTGAGCTATTGACTGGTAAGCGCCACCAGTCGTCTAACACCATAATTTCTGGATACACTTCAACAACCACAGTGCGGCACAGCACAGCAGTGGAACATTGTGTGTTTCAGGGTCTGAGGATCGTGGCCTGATTGCCTGGGCTACAAGGAAGAAAAAAGATCCTCTATTTAACCCACGAGAACTCGCGCCTTTAAAAGTTACGTGATTGATCGCATGTATAGCATTTATCTGACAGTCAAGGAAAAGCTTGTATTGTACTTAATGTGTCTAAATAAGTATGTATAGTTGCGTTTATAAGAAAACAGAAATATTTGACTATTTAAAATTGGTAAAATGCCGATTGTTTTAAAATTACTGTGAGCAAAATGCTCACGCACAAGTCCTTGCGGGTTAAGAAAGAAGAAAACTCAATCCCAAGGTGTGCTCCACTCTGATAGGAGACATAGCTGATGAAGCAGAACAGTCACTAATGGGCAACCTCTGGTGTTACTGCCACATCTCAGTTGTATAATGCTTACCCAGGAATATGGAGCTCTGTCTGGGTGGACATTTAGTTCCCTACCTGCTTGTAGGACCAAGTGGATCCTTCGACTTTTTCTCTTCCTCCTCCTAGTGGGATGGGTGTACCAATAGGGGGTACCCACACCCCCATCTAACAGGAGGGCTCAGTTGACCAGTCCTCCAGATTCGGAAACTAGCGAAAGAAGTATTAGGCATAGTTACAGAACATACGACGTGTTTATGATTATGAGACGGAAACAGGGTACCTTTGAAAAAGTGTCACCTTTTTACGTTCTTAATGGTATGGAGGATATTACCAGTGAATTAAAATCTGTAAAGCAATTGTGAAATGGAATGCTGTTGGCTGAAGCTCCTACTTTCCAACAAGCAACGAACTTACAGAAAGCCACATGCCTTAGAGAATATCCCATTGAGATAGTTACCCAAGACTCTGAACCATAGTACAGGCATGCAGATTTCTGATGGAAATGACAACAGAAGAACTGAAATGTGAATGGACTTGGCATGGCTTTGTTAGTGTCCAGAATATTATGAAAAGGGTGGATGGGGAGTTAATAAAATCTGACTCCTTCATCCTCACCTTGAATAGCCCAAAACTCCATGAATATGTCAAGGCGTGCTTCCTACAGTTAAAAGTAGGGCTCTACGTCCAACACCTTAAGCACTCCATTCTAGGTTGCAAGCCACTTGCAGCAAATATGGTGAGGCCACCCATGAGAGAATAGCTTGGTCACCTCTAAAGTGTGCGCCAATTACTCTGGTGAACAGCTGGTTTGGAGTAGGGTCTGCAGCGTATACTTGTTGGGAGAGAAAATGTAGAAAATAAAAAAAAAAAGTGTATTTTCTATGATGATGCAAAAAGATCTTTAAGGCCATGTAGTCTCCTTCCTGTGTCATCTCTTATGCTATTGCTGTGCTAAGGCCAGTTTCCAAAGTTGATGCCGCCACTCAAACTGAGATTGCTAGTGTTGTTACTAACACCTATACTTGTGAGTGTGCCTGTAAGGCTGGAGTTGTTACAGAGTCCAAAGCCAAACCACATATATCAGAAAAAGAGCTTTCGGCTCTGTCCCCAGCAGAGGTCGCTGGTCAGATTCTGTCACCTTCAATTCTGGAGGCTATTCAAAAGGACAGCACTGCCCTCTCCACTGTTGCTGTCAATACTGTAAAACTACCAAGCAGAAAAGGCAACAAGGAAAAGTGAGGTGCAGGTTAAAACAGGCAATAAACCATAAGACCACTTAGAGACATTACACCTGAGCTCCCCACTGACTCTGTTCCAGAGCTCGTGGAGCTAGATATCCCTGTGGGGTGTTTCAGCCACTGCTATTCCGGCTGTCAGCTGACTGCCAGCACTGCCTGACTTCACCAACCATCACACTACCAGGGCTCTACTAGTGGCCATCCCAACCGAACCATTGTGAGACAACAGAGGCGCCCGTGGCTTATGCTGTACCTCAAGAGAAGCACTTTGTACTTTTCTACCTTGCAATTGCATAGGTTCAGCACTGGATAGCTGTGAGATCATTGCAGACAGTAAAGCTCTCTCTGTGACCAGCTTTTGAACCAATAGCACGGTCCCTGCTTTGCAGCCCTCTGGGTTCATTTTCCTACTCTACCCAACATAATGATCACCCCTGTTGTACCACTGGTGACCCTCCTCGGGCCATAATATCAAAAATTGTATCCCAGTTTTGGAAATATATCCATTTTGTTACACCACAACACTCGTGTAGCAGCTTGTGTTGGCCGAGAGCTAATAGTCAGAAGGTGCTACTCCATCAAGTCACGGCATTGCCGTCACGTTATTATAGTGGACGCTGCATCGGCACATTTCACGGTGGCTGTGAAGTCCAATGCCACTCGCCTGCCCAGCTGCCGTGCACGTGTGCACTAAGTGCACGAGGCACTACCTACCGCAGTTGACTGTCGACTTCAATGTGTACCACTCCACATGCACACCTCAAATGTGTAAGAGGCATTAAAAATCTATGTGCTGTATTCATGCTACTGTTTTTGGCCTGCTGAAAGTATATAAGTGTCATAAACCGGTTAGCACAGCCTATCTGCACTGCCATCGTAAACGTCACCTACCGGCACTGCCTGTCCGTAAGTGCTGTGTGGGTGAAACACCGCCCCATGTCTGCTGTAGGTTTTGCCGAGCAACTGAAAGACGGCACCTCACAGGGGCTGGACCACTGCCACCTAGATACAAGGCCTCACAACAGTCCATGTCGCATCATAACAACCGGGCAGCGACCACCAGCTGACTGGCTGGCTGCTACGAGGCAGTGGGCTGTGCACCCTCTGCCATTCTTGTCCTTTTGGAAGGACATCGGCACTATTGGGGGTAAAGGACATCTAATAATCCATTACAATGTTGACTTGTAAGGTGAGCAGCCATGTGACTGTCACGTGACAATGGTCTAGCATGCTTGCTTCTGTGATATTTTCGTGTGGACTTTATGCTGTATTTGGTCACACCCAATTCCGTCCTTCTGCCCTCCCACTCCTTCCTTTTTGTATGCTCAATCCTAGTAGTATGTTTTAATGTACTTATAATATGGTATCTGATATTGTTCATATGATGTAACACATCTTTCAGCCATGTCTTTCATAGCGTCTGTCAGCAAGCAGTACAGAGGGTGCAAGATGATGTTATTGTAAATTTATTCAAATAAAATTTAATTTCAATCCTGCACCATCTGGCGACTATTGGGCCTACTTTACCTGTTACAGTGTCCCCCCCCCCCTCTCACCACAGTTTGGCATGTGAATCTAGTTGAACAACTTCACTAGATGTCCACCATGGTGGTTTATGTTTTAGTTATGCATCTCCACTAAGATGTATTTTAATTTCCATCGTTTAAAAAAATTGTAAGTATATGTGCATATAATGTGTTTGTTCTCCAAGTGAATATTGCAATAATGATCTGTAAACATTTGAAATGTAATGTACTTCTATTATTCATGCCACAGATATGATGATGATGACGTCGAAACACGTAATGGTAAAATATAGTGTGACCAAGACATTTCAAAATAAATTTTATGCATGCCAACATATGGTTGCTTGTACAGAAAAAAAATGGAAGGTTTTATGAACCGAGTGATAAATTTCAGTGTCATAATCTCACTTTCCTTGATCTTTCCTATCAATATTCTCTGTCCATAAATTAAATTTCACCTCCGCAGATGGGTTGAAGCAAGGCATTTCCTCTCCAAGGCACATCTGGTAGAAATTGAAAAATCATCAGTACTATGAAGAAAAATTTTCAGTCTTGTTTTAAGATAAGACAATGATGTGATGCCAGCATTGAGGTTTAAAAAAAAAAAAACCACAAACCCAAAGTCTTCAATTGTGATTGAGTCTACCAGATTTGCTGACAAGTTTTGACAGTTTGCGGCCCATGGCCACACAAACAGTGACTAGCATCTGCAACCGTTAGAACCACGAGACTGCTATGTTGATCCACCATATTGTAAATCCAAGAATTAAACTCCCCCCCCCCCTCCTCCACTGTCCTCTCCTCTCTACATCTTTCTCTCTTTCCTCTGTGCAGTTCCTTTCTGTCTGAGCTTTCTCTACCGTACAAGAGGTAGTTTCGTCGAGATGGTTGCTAAAGCATGTGATCACAGTGTGCTTCATGGCACGAAATGTGAACCTTATTGATTCAAAGATGTTTTATTGGAGTGAATCCTGATTGAGATGTGATAAGATAGCCTGAGAGAGATACCTGAAACCCTACTGTACCATAAGTGACATAGAAGTAAAACTGTTTCAAGCTGTTAAACCCAAAGGGCAGTTAAAGTTGAGTAATGTTTTAGCCTATGCAATGAAGCCTATACGTTATTGCCACATGACAAGTCAGAGTACTGCCTGTGAGTATGAAGGCCTGAAGAGGACTTTAACGATGTTATCTGTTGCACATAGTGAGTAACTAAGAAAACCACCACTTTTACCTTATTTATAATGCTGCCATTCTGTTATTATATCTATTTCCTGTTTTAATCTCATGTTTCCTATGTCAGTGCCAAGGCAATAAAATGCACATAGAACACAACGCATATGAGAATTATGAGAAGCTATTTCCAGTTGTTACCATCACAAACAACCTAAGTTTGATGGGTAAATAATTATGATTCCTGATAGAAAAGTAAAGTATTCCATGTAGCCAGTTCCAGTACTATTTTGTAATATTTTATTAATATCTTTAAATGAGAAATGAGAAATTATGTCACTACAACATTAATCCAGATGTTAGTAAATCCTGTTCTCTTTTAAAGGACCTCAGTACTAAGCATTAAGTAGGCCAATCAATTACAATGTCCTCCAGTCACTGATAATATAGATTTTCATAAGTTTTATTATGGTGTAAGAAGATTTTCCAGGCGTATGTCTGTTTAGTTCACACTTATATTTTTAGAGTGTCTTAAGTATCCCTGAGAATTTTGTGTGTGCTATCATTAAGTGCCATATGTCTGCCTTGGTGTGTATGCGTGTGTGTGTGTGTGTGTGTGTGTGTGTGTGTGTGTGTGTTTGTTTACCTATCCTTTTTCCCCCAAGGTAAGACTTCCTCTCCCAGGAATGGAATGACTCCTTACCCACTCCCTTAAAAACCCTCATCCTTTTCTTTTCCCTCTCCTTCCCTGCTCTTTCTGAAGAAGCAACCAAAGGTTGCAAAAACTCAGTGTTTGTGTGTGTTTTTATTTTATTTATGTTTCTGTCTACATACCGTTGCTCTTTCGCCTGGTAAGTAAACCACATCTTTTCTTTATATATAATTTTCCTGCTAGGAATTTTTTCCTCTATAATATACCCATCATTAAGTGAGGAAGAATTAGCCTTGTTACATACATTTTTCTACCATTTATGATTTATCCCATGTTATTTTCCATTGTGAAGTACCATGTTTTGTAACGAAATCCATAATGTGCAGCCTTCTGTATGTATTTCATGCTGTTTGCTTCTATTGTCAATGGACCACTATTTACCATTCATATTTCCCATTGTTAGAGTGATTTAGATCTTGTCTGCGTTTCCTGTGCTATCTTCATTTTTGAGACCTTTTAGAACCTGTAATTTCAAGTTTGAAGTTGATTATTATAATGACTAAAAGTTAATTGAATGCTTTTTAATTCTTAAATCCACTGATCTGCCTGGTTCCCTCCAGTCTTTCTTCATAAAATTTTAACCTACATCCAGTTTTCTGGCTTTAACAAGTGTCAATTTAACTGAAGTTTAGAGACTGTATGGACAATTTCATCATACTAGAGCTACTATGTTATGATATTTATGCAGATGACAGAGTTTCAAAATGAATGGCCAATGTTTTGGAACATTTTGCCTGCTAAAATGCAGCACATGGAAGCCTTGAGATAGACATTTTGAAATGCGTAATCTGTGTCCATTACATAACAAACCTCTTTTCCATTGATTTGAAGGAAGTTCATTTCCAAATCTCTGATATGTTATTTATTTTATCCGCCATTTGTAGTCGATATTATTGTGCAGGTTGTAACACACTGACTTTTTGAGGGCACAGAATGCTTCATCTTCGTTAAAAAAAATTCACCATTTACATGCCGTGTTCTTATTTTAAGTGCACCGGCATGAATTGCTGCCAGAATGCTATTTTCTTCTATTGTTAAGAAGTGTACTATCACGCCATCACCTGATGTTAGACCACCTGTCTCTTTCAAGGCTGTTGCAATCAGCTGCAGCTCCTCCTCCCCTCCCACTCCTCTCTTCCTTCTCGCCACCTGTCCATCTCATGTGCCTCACCTCTCTCCCCTTCCGCTGTGCATCTAGTTGAGACTTTCCGCCCCTTTTCCCCTCATGAAGCACCATGCTCCAACTGCCACAGCATAGTTTGGTAATTTGCCGATAGTCAGAGCTAGTCGTAAACATGGCGAGTTCAGGTGTGAAGCGAGATTTCTGTGTGTTGGATTTGAACAAAAGCAAGTGTGCTGCAACTGTTCAACAGATGTTATAATGAAGTATGGGAAGAAGCCACCAACAAGGAAGGCCATTTACCACTGTCACAACAAATTCATTATGACAGATTGCTTGTGCCTGGCAAAGAGAAGAGGACATCCCAGTGTGAGTGAAGTGAATGTGGAGTGCTTACGAGAGACATTCATATAGAGTGCAAAGAAACAAGTGCATCTTGCATCCCATGAACTCGAAATGACTCCCATGACAGTGTGGAAATTCCTGTGGTAGAAGATGTTTATGAAACCATTCAAACTGGAGCTAAACCAAAAGCTTAATGATGATGACAAAGACAGGCATTTTGAGTTTTGTTTACAGTTGTAACAATTGCAAGAGGATGGTTCACATATTGAATGTTTGTAAAAAAAACCTTTCAGAATTTCTCTTCAAAATGCAATATGTATGACATCTGTACAGTGTTTAGTTCTTGTGCAATAAATAATTAAAAGTATTCCCAGACTTTAAGTACACCCTGTGCTTTTCTGATTATCACCTCTCCTTCCGTGCTACACACCACTTGCAAGTCTGACAGTTCTATTTGTTTACAAACAGTTCCTGTGCCACATAAGCTGCATTACGCACAAAGTATCTCAACACTGATGATTCATGAAATAAATTATGCAGTATAATATTAATTGTGATTCCCAAATGATATGCCTTATGAAGGTTCTTTAAGAATTTGCAAATTTTGTGATAAGCACTCTAACTCTTCCTCTGCCTAATTATTGCAGATGTTAACTGAAAGCAGTTCTATTGGTAAAAATCCCCTTAACTTTTTATCCAAGACATTATACTAGCATCTTTTTCCTGCACTTGTCAGATTTCAAGTAATTTAGTTATTGCTGTGTTTTATATAACGTTGAGACAGCAATACTTTACAATACGATTACACCTGTCTGCTTTGACCATGACGTCATCAATATGGTGGCAATGACGTATGTAATCATAGCCAACATGGCAACCAAAACACTCATGTAACACGCACATAAAAACATGCGAAAATTCGTGTAAAATGACACTACTTGGGCAAGTGTGGGAATGTGGTGGTTTTGATTGGGCACCTTCTATGAAGGAAAATACAACAAAAAGCCAACTGAAAACACAGAAAAACATAATTTTAAAAAACACCCAAAAATAAAAAAAAATAAACGAAAATTACCTAAAAAACTATGCACAGAATCAAATAGTTCATTTGATATAATAATCAAATGAAGAATGCAATACCAATCAACACTTGCCAAACAGCATAAAAATAGTATTGAATACTTCAATTAACCTATACTACACATAAAATTTAAGAAAACGGTACCAATCATGGCCCTCCCAATTCCCATCGACATTAAATTGACCTATACCTAAAATGAAGATGGTGATACCAATTCAATGGCATTATTTTACAATGCGATTCCATGATGCTTTGACCCATGACATCGAGATGTCTAAAAACCTGTATATGGGATAATATCTTAATACTTACTTACTGTAGACAATAAATAATCTGTGTTTATCCTCATAAATTACAGATTACAACAGACTGCACCATCAATCGTAGGTCTCAGCCCAAAACTTCGAGCCTAAGGCGCTCACTTAAGGAAAAAAATATCTCTATTAACCTATACCTTACCATCAGAGTTAAATACAGATCACTTTTTAAACACAAAATCTTAATGTATACCTTTAATAACAATGGAAGGTCCAGTAAGGAATGTTAATAATAATATATAGATAGGGAACAACTCACCATAAAGACAAATGTTGAGCCAACAGACACAAATAAAAGACAGACAAACACACACATAATTCTAAATTTTCAGCCGCGGCCTTCCTCAGAAAGAGAACACTCATCCACACAAAAACTCAGGCACACTCATCCACACACGTCAGCCATCTCTGGCCACCCAATACAGTGAGACTACACAGCAAGCGGAAAGGATGGGAGTGGAGGGGGGGGGGGGAGGAGTGGAGGAGAGGGAGAAGTGGAGAGGGAAGATAAGGGTGGGGATACATAAAGAAAGTTTGAGTTACCAGGCGAAAAGGCACCGGTTCGTTAACACACACGTCAATAAAAACATATACATACACAAAAAACTGAGCTTTTGCAACCTTACATTGCTTCTTCAGGCAAAGATCAAAGAAGGAGAGGGGAAAAGGATAGGATGTGGGTTTTAAGGGAGTGGGTAAGGAGTCATCCCAATCCCGGAAGAGGAAAGACTTACCTTGGGGGGAAAAAGGATAGGGAAACCAACACACATATACACGCACACGCACCCGCTGGCGCTGGCAGTGTTTTCTTTAAATTGCTTGTATATTTGATTTGCCTCCAGTTGGTCTTTAATTCATTTCATGTAATTGCAACCTTGTTCAGTCCCATCTACTGTTGATTCTTATGCTTCTTGTTGTGTTTTTTGTAATTTTATGTAAGTTTAAATCTGGCTCAGTCCTTGTAAGTTTTGAGATCTGTGTTTACCCTAAAGCAGGGGTCAGCAACACGTCAATTGTGATCTACCAGTAGATCACGAATGCTTATTTTGTAGATCATACAAGTACTGACAGTGCAGAACAAAAATTGTTGAATAAAATTGACAATTAGTTTTTCATAGCAATGAAAATGCACTTCTCCAACATAAGTTTGTTTTATTTGTTAACAATCATGTAGAACTGGTTGCTCGATTCTATAAAACTGTGTTTTTACAGCTGCTACCTGTGCGCCACTCACTAGAGGGCACATAGTATAAATTGGCCGGTAGATGTGCAGAATGCTGGGCAAGCATGGGGATAGTGGTAGTGGTGGGGGTAATGGCTGAAGCAGTAAGTGACTGCTGGAGGGGAAGTGCCTAGCTCACAGGCTGGCAGGCAGAAGTGGACTGACGCGGCCTCCCCTTCCGAACAAAGGAATCAACTCGCCCGGCACTTCGGGCGAAAACTCATATCTGCGCACCGTCCACCTTATCATGTGTGGCGTGGACTATATTTATATTCATCTTTGTGCAATATGTAGTATTGGTTCGATACATGTCTGTAGCTTAAATATTAGCTTATTGCTCTTGCTGTTCATGCTTCTTAGAATATGAACTTATTTGGTGTCCTTGTGGTGAACTACAAACTGTCATGTTTTTTTAGTGTGTGGACGGGATAGATCGTGACTGTATTGAAACGTGGTTTGTACCAAGAGAATAATAGCATCTGTAGTGCTCAAATGTTCAAATGTTTGTATAGCTTATGGGACTTAACTACAGGGTCATCAGTCCCTAAACTTACAAACTACTTATGAACTAGCTAACACTAAGGATGGCACAAATATCTATGCACAAGGGGGGGGATTCGAACCCTCGACCTTAGTGGCCGTGCAGACTGTGACTGGCGCGCCGCAGTCCCCTCGGCCACTGCAGCCGGCACACATAGAAACACTGAAGATCACAGATGAGTGGCGAGGGGAAAAGGGAGATTCCAGGAATGTGTGGGACGTGTCACCCAAACGATCCACCACATTGCTGCTGCATCCATTCTGCAATCTCACAGTCTTCATATCAACCAAACAGGCAGCCTGTCCCTTGGACAAATGTCAAATGTCATTCTGCTATCAGGACCAGATGGGCAGCTTTGTGTTGGTTCAAGTTTTGGCTAACTGAAGATAACATCACAGCGTTTCAGATGGCAACTGTTCCTGAATTTTGTTAATCATTCCATGAACAGTTGAAAAGTATGGAACCCCTTCAGGAGGATATCTAGAACAGGAAGTAGGTGTCCAGTAGCTGCTGTGATGGGGACTGGTACTCTTAACACTATTCCATAAGATACAGCCAAGACTATGGTGACTTATTTCTCTACAGTTAGTGCTTACACCTGTCAGGATCCAGCTTTCCAGCACCACAGAGTGACTACTGAAAGGGGCAATTTGGAATTCTGGTCTGAAATAAAAGATGACTATAACCGTCTTCTTCTCCATCTGGGAGCAAGATTCTGTATTGTCTGTGACTCTTGGCACATTTGCAGTTCATGATAAAATCCACTACAGTATGCTATAGGCTTTCCTGTGCTGACATCACCTTCTGGATGTATTTTTTATGTTGAGAAGGCCTACGATACTACTTGGAGGTGTCTTATACTCGAGCAGCTCAATGAGTAGGGGTTTTGTGGTGGTCTTTCCCTTTTCATTCAGTCTTTCCTTTCTCCACATTATTTTAGATATAGAGTTGGCAACACCATATGTGTCACATTGTGCAGGAGAACGGTGACCCTCAAGGGTAGCATTTTTAAGTGTGACTTTGTTTGTCATATCTATTAAAAGTACAACATCAACTGTTAAATTTCCTGTCCAATATTCTTTATTTGTTGATGACTTCTTTCTTTCACTTTTCTCCCAGTCTTGCAATGACATCAGTTGCAACTCATTCTTTAAGGGTTGAATGCATGGGCTGAGAAGTAAAATACCATTATACCTGACCCTCACATCAAATAAAAAAAGAGATTATTCATTGATACCACTTTTCAATATCTGAAAGACTAAAAGCTGGGGAAGGGGATGGGCATGTAAGACTGTGGAGATGGTTACTTCTTTTGATTTGGAGAATCAAATTCCATGTTATCAGACAATGTGTTTAATTTGGAGGGGGGGGGGGGGGACTTAGAAGTACATCCTGCATTACCGTGACAAAAAGCACATTTTAATTTCCTCATTTCATTCCAAAAGTAAACTGACCAAGACAACACTCAGAGATTTAACTGGTTTACCTGCACAAATATGCTTAACCACTATACCAAGTGGGTAGAAATTGTTATGCCTTATGAGGAAATTTTAAATGATTTGCACCACACCCCTACTGCCCATACACCCAATGAGATAATGGTTCAATAGGAGGAGAGAAATAAAAAGGGCAATCCACTTCAACATGCACCTACGAATGATGCCACCTACGAGGAGAATCCTAGCCAACCACTATCATCAGTAACATTAATGCTAGACTGAGAAAATGTGTACGATAACAAGTTAGGCCGTGAACTGCTGTTTTATGTAAGTGAGATGGTCTTGTTGTTAGTTTCTAGTAGCTCGAAAGCATATATCATCATAAGGATCTGAAGTGGTCAGACATGAAAACTGCTGTGAGGTAACAATTTTGTAAAGTATTTTCATGATCTAAGCTCAGAGCCAAGAAACCCTATCCTCATTCCTTTACAACCACAACAGCTCAATCGTCAACTGTTTCACATGTTCCTCCTCAAACTGGTATGCCACCTTTTATGATGCTAACCTCCACCTCTCTCTGATGGCTGCAACCACACCACTGTCCACAATAAAGCCACCAACCACCAATAGTATATGCATTTTCATAACTGCCTTCCATTCGCCACAAAGAAAGATCACTCCCATACAGCCTTTCAACCCACAAATGGTGTATATTCAATGATGACAATCCTGTTGCCCAGTATGCTGAAGGTCTCACAAAGGCCTTCAAAAACACACACTATAACCAAAACTAGTCCTCGAAGATATCTCGTGCCATACGCCCACCATTCCCCAATCGTCCCCAAGCCCACCCCAAACAATTAGTTACAAAGTGGTGCTCTCTTTGTCACATAATACTACATTACTAGGACAACTGAACCCAATCCATCATCTGGACTTTGATTATATATCATCATGCCATGAGATGAGGGGTATCCTACTCAAGATCCTTCCTACCCCTCCTAAAGTGGTGTTTATCACCCAACCAAATTCCAAAGTGTCCTTGTCCACCCTTATGCCACTCCCAATCCCAATTATTTGCCACAGGGATCATATTTTTTCTGATGAAGACTTTGGCCAAAAGCTTTAGTTATGTGATTGTCAATGTCATTGTATTTTCTTTGTGCCTATCTGTGCCTCATTAATTATCTTAAATATGAGTTTCAATCTGTTCTTTTCATAATAATGTTCATATTCCAATGTGAACTTGCCATTGTTTGATTTTGTCTTACAATATAAGATTGTTAGTCTGATTTATGTATTAGGATTATGGTTTAAAAATATGGACATGAAATGTGATTAGCTAATACCTTTATTCGTAGAGCACCACACAGGAAAACAAATACACAATGAGTAAGAACACTACAAACTGAACGTACACGTAGTGACATCTATGGATGACAATGATATTACATGGCGGTAAAATTTCAATCTCAACACGCACCCTCGATTTTTACAGGCAGTTACAAATCAGTGAATTGAGTCTTAGGTTTGTGGTTCTAGAGTCGAAGCCCAAGTCCTTCAACACACTTCGATGCAGGGAGAGCCTTTGTCAACACATCTGCCACCATGTCTTCTGTTGACTGATACTCCAGTCTCAGCAGACACTTTTGTAGGCCTTCACGTATGAAATAGTACTTTATATGGATATGATTTGTCTTTGAGTGAAAAAGTGTGTTGTTTGCTAACTTTCCAGCTGACTGGTTGTCATTAAATAAGATAATGCTTGACAGGTTTGCTAAACCCAATTCCTTTACAAACATTGACAGGTGAATCACCTCCTTTCCTGCTTCGGAGATGCTCATGTATGTAGCTTCAGTTGATGAAAGAGTGGCTGTTCTCTGCTTACGTGAACACCATCAGATTGCTGCTTTGCACACGGTGAAGTTGTGGCCAGTATATGAGCTCCTATCAGCATCAGAATTTCCCCAATCAGCATCAGTGAAACCGAAGATTCCTTCCATATTATTTGTGTAGATCATTTTCTTGTCCATGGTTCCTTTGAGGTATCTAAGGATTCACTTAGATGCCTGCCAATGAACAAAACTATGGCTGTTGTTGTACTGGCTCAGCTTGTTGACAGCATAGCATATATCAGGGTGAGTACCAATGGAAAGGTACATCAGAACTCCAATCAGTTCCCTGAATGGATAATGAGTCCTATCTTCTGCATCCAACATTATCCCTTGTGTCAGAATTCGGCCAGAGAATCCGGCTGTTCCATGAATATTTCTGTGTCAATTTCATCATGGAGAAATGCAGTGGTGATATCCAGATGTGAAACACAAAAATTAAATTTGACACCATAGCCATGAGTACCCTAAATGATTCAATTCTTGCAACTGGCAAGAATGTTTCTGTGAAGTCAACTCCATGCCTTTGGTTCAATCCTTGTGCAACTATTCTTGCTTTTCTCCTCAGCAAAGGTCCATCACTGCTGTATTTATTTCTAAGGACAGTTCTGCAGTCAATCACCCTTTTATCTGTTGGCCTGTCTACAATGTCTCAGGTTTTGTTTTTTACCAGTGACCAGATTTCATCATCTATACCTTCAAACCACTCTTGATTGTGTTGTTGTTGTTGTGGTCTTCAGTCCGGAGACTGGTTTGATGCAGCTCTCCACAATACCCTATCCTGAGCAAGCCTCTTCATCTCCACATAAGAACGGCAACCTATATCTGTCTGAATCTGCTTACTGTATCCATCTCTTGGTCTTCCTCTGCGGTTTTTACCCCACACACTTCCCTCCAACACTAAATTCACAATTCCTTGATGTCTAAGAATGTGTCCTAGCAATCTATCCCTTCTTTTAGTCAAGGTATGCCAGAAATTTCTTTTCTCCCCACTTCTGTTCAGTACCTCCTCATTAGTTACGCGATCCACCCACCTAATCTTCAGCATTCTTCTGTAGCACCATATTTCAAAAGCCTCAATCCTCTTCCTGTCTGCACTGTTTATCGTCCATGTCTCACTCCCATACAAGGCAACACTCCATACAAATGCCTTCAGAAAGGACTTCCTTAGGCTTAAATCAATATTCGATGTTAACAAATTTCTCTTTTTCAAGAACGCTTTTCTACCCATTGCCATTCTGCATTTTATATCCTCTGTACTGCTACCATCATTTGTTATTTTACTGCCCAAGTAACAAAACTCATCTACCTCCTTTATTGCTTCGTTACCCAATCTAATTCCTTCAGCATCACCTGATTTTCTTACACTGCACTCCATTGCCTTGTTTTGCTCTTGTTAATGTTCATCTTATATGCACCTTTCAGCACACTGTCCATTCCGTTCAATTGCTCTTCCAGGTCCTTTGCTGTATGTTTCTGACAGAATTACTATGTCGCCGGCAAAATGCAATGTTTTTAATTCTTCACCCTGAACTTCAATCCTTCTCCAAATTTCTCGTTGCTTTCCTTTACAGCTTGCTCAATGTACAAATTGAATAACATTGGAAAAAGACTACAACCCTGTCTTACTCCCTTTCCAACCACTGCATCCCTTTCATGTCCTTCAACTCTGACAACTGCTGTCTGGTTTTTGTACAAGTTGTAAATAACCTTACGCTCCCTATATTTTACTCCTGCTTGCTTCAGAACTTGAAAGAGTTTATTCCAAACAACAATGTCAAAGGCCTTCTCCAAATCTACAAAAGCTAGAAATGTAGGTTTGCCTTTTCTTAATCTATCTTCTAGGATAAGCCATAAAGTGAGTATTGCCTCCCGTGTTCCTACATTTCTCCTGAACCCAAACTGATCTTCCCCGAAGTCGGCTTCTACCAGCTTTTCAATCCCTCTGTAAATAATTCGTGTTAATATTTTGCAACCATGACTTATTAAACTGATGGTTCTGTAGTTTTTACACCTGTCTGCACCTGCTTTCTTTGGAATGGGGATTATAACATTTTTCTTAAAGTCTGAGGGTACTTCGCCTGTCTCATACATCTTACACACCAGGTGAAACAATTTTGTCATGACTGGTTGTCCCAGAGACTTCAAATTCTTCTCTCAGTACAGTATCTCCTATTTCATCTTCACCTACATCCTCTTCCCTTCCTACAATATTGTCTCGAAGTTCATTTCCTTTGTAGAGCCCCTCTATATACTCTTTCCACCTTTCAGCTTTCCCTTCTTTGCTGAGAACTGGTTTTCCATCAGTGTCCTTGATATTCATAGAGCTGTTTTTCTTATCTCCAAATGTTTCTTTTATTTTCCTGTAGGCTGTATCTATGTTTCCCCTATTTATACATTCTTCTACATCCTTGCATTTGCCTTCTAGCCACTCCTGCTTAGCCATTTTGCACTTCCTGTCAATCTCATTTCTTAGTTGTCTGTACTCCATTTTGCCTGTTTCATTTACTGCATTTTTTTATATTTTCTCCTTTGATTATCTTGATTATCAGGACCATTTAATGCATCTTTGATGTTGATCTCTGCTGCATTTGCAGGTGTCACACTTGAAGAATTATTGTCTTCATAACATGATACATCATCATCTGGTATGATTTCAGTGGACACTGATGGAACAATGTTTTCTTCGAAGCTGTGAAATCGTTCATCATCTGATGTTGGCTCTGATTCAATGCTTTCATTTCGATTTGAATCTTCTGTTGCTAAGTCCATGCAGATGCTTCTTCTCTGGCAATGATGTTGTTCACCTTCAAAGAAGTCTACGTAAGTCTGTTTAGGTTCGAAACTGTCATGATCAATGGATTTTACATCTCTCGATATATGAATTTTGTGGTCTCTCAGTGTCCATACATGATAGGCATTTGAACAGTCTGTGTAACCTACAAAGATATCTCGTTTGTCTCTTACATCAAACTTCCCTTTGTTTGGCAATTTATCCAGAATGCCAACATTTTCACCAAATGTACGAAGATGAGAGAAGTTTGGTTTCTTCCTTAGCCACTTTTCATAAGGAGTTCCATTTGAAAGACCTTTATTCAAGTAATAATTTCTGATATAATTAGCTGTGTTGATGGCTTCAGACCAAAGTGACGATGGCTGTCCAGACTCTAGCAGCGTGCAACGAGACACTTCCACCAAAGACACTTCCACCAATAGTGTTCGTTTGGCAACACCATTCTGCTGTGGTGTGTATGGAATTGTTTTACGTCACTTTATTCCTGCCAACCGAAAGATGGAATCAATTCTTTTATTGCAGTATTCCTTACCGTTATCTGATTGGAAGGATTTAATTTTATGACCAGTCTGATTATCAACAAGGTTTTTGAATTTGGAAAAACAGGTGCACACCTTCTTTATTTTGAAGGAAATAGACTCGTCACCATCTGCTGTGGTCGTCTATAAAAGTCACAAAAAATCTTGCACAACCTTGAGATGCTTCTCTCATTGGTCCACAGTCATTAGAATAGATTAATTCTAGAATTTCACACAAATTTCCATCCCATTTGGTAAAGGGGGTGGATGTGATCTTTCCTTCAAGACATATGGTGCAGTTAGTGAGTCAACATCACTGAATTTTAAACCTGTCATATGGTCATTTTTGAGCATTTTAATCATGTCTCCAGAGTTCATGTGGCCTAGTCGAGCATGCCAGATTTACATAATTTTTCATAACTTTTGGTTCAGTGACTACACATGCCTTCGGAATATTTTCTTGTAAATAGAACAAGTTACCAATTCTGTTTGCAGTTACTTTGATTTTGTCATTAGTGTCTAAGTGCATGATTTTTCTTGAAAGTCACAGTGTGATCGTTGTCCACAACTTTTGCAACTGAAATTAGGTTTTTCCCAAGTTTCGGCATGAACAAAGTGTTTTTCAACATTATGGAATTGTCACCATTGGCTTTAGTTTTGATGTGTACATTGCCCTTAGCTGATACTTGTGTATCACTGTTGTCTACAAGCATTAAATGTTCTTGTGATTTTGTAACATGTGTAAAACCTTTTTGATCATTACACATGTGTGATGTGCAACCACTGTCTATGTACCAAATAGTGTTTGAGTCACGAAACTTGCTAGCATGTTCATTGATAGAGAAACAGCAATGAGCTTCATCAACTTTGTTAGCAGCTTGCACACTTAGTTTCTTTTTGAAGAAGCACTCATCTTCTTTGTGTCCCTTCTTGTGACAAAAATTGCAACTGAGCGATGATTTTTCGCCCTCTATGTTTTTGTTTTGATTTTAGTTCTGATTTGTCACTGTCACTCACAGCAACTTTCGACTTGTTTATGAAATGTTTGTCCGATTTCATGAACATTGTGCCACTTGCATTTTCACTGTCATTCTGAATCCTTGCATTGTTTTCTTCCAAGATTTTCACTTTTAGAGTCTTGACATTTTGTAAATTGTCACGAGATTCGATAGTACACCTAAAATTATTGTAACTATCTGGATGACTGTAGAGCAGCATTATTGACAACAGATTACCGTTTATGTAGATGTCCATTGCCTGCAACTTGTCCACAGCATCGAAGAATTGACCAAGATGTTGTCTCACATCATCACTAGGTTGGATCTTGTGAAGTGTGAGGCGTTTAAGCAGCGTTGCTTTGCGAGCAGGTCCTTTGGATGCGTAGATAGATTCTAGTTTAAGCCATACCTGACGTGATGTACTGCAGTTCTTCACTTGCTTCAGATCCAAGGGAGTGATGGATAAGATCAAGTCTGCTTTTGCTTTTCTGTCTGCCACTAGCCACGCTTTGTAGGCGGCTTCAGCAACAGTGAGCATTGTACCTTCACTAGTCACTACAGGTTTCACGATGTCACCAGATACATATCCCCATGAGTAGTGCTTCAACTTGAATTCACCATGTGTCGTAATTATCGTGTGACAGCATTTACACTTGAACTCCGTGTGCAGCAGCCATATGCGCCATATCTGTTGTGTTTACAAACTTGTTTGTTTCCACACTTTTCAACTTACGAATTTCAGTTTTCGTCTGATAGAAGAAAAATGATACTTTTACCTATTAGGATGATGATTTAAAAATATGGACACAACATGTGATTAGATAACAACTTTATTCATAGAGCACCGCACAGGAAAACAAATACACAAAGACTGAGAACAACACAAACTTAACATACACGTAGTGACATCTGTGGATGGCAACAATATTACATGGCGGTAAAATTTGAATCTCAACAGTATGGTTAAGAATTATTTCATGATTGAGAGTAAATACACTCCTTGCATCCAAAGTGGGAATAAATATCGCATTAAAATTGAATGTTTGAAGAATTTTCATTCTAGTTATCATGGTGTATGAACAATGAGAGGCAAAAAGATTTCCTGGTCTTAATAATTTAGAGTCCAGAAACAGAGCATTACACATGCCCAAGTTCAGAAGTGCCAGTGTTCCCAACTTTAGTGGTCTGTGGAGCTTCATTTTAGTGTTTAAATCATCAAATAGAAGGAATGTAATAGTTAGGATAAAGTATATGTCGAGAGTCATTGCAATTTAACAATCTTTATTTGACCACACAGAAACATTTGAAAAGTAAGAACTCCATGGCAGTATAATTAATATGACAACTAGCATTTGACATCTGATTTGGTGGCAGAGAGGCTATGTTGTCAGTCTCTGAACGTACAGGACCCATCTTCGAATCTGTCTAGATTTGTTTTATTTATATTTAGGCTTATGTAAAAAAGATAATGCAGTCAAAAATCCATAGATTGGTTTGAAACCCTCAGTGCTTTACTAGTCATGTTTCTGTTTGGAGGTGGTATTCTGTTGCTTTCCTCCAACCTCTGAATTGACTTACCCAGCTAGTTATAGGGAGACCTACACTTTAATATGGATTCTGAACCATGGTGCTACTCAACATTTCACATAACAGCAACATTGCCAGAGGTGAAAGAAGTGAAAAGTGGCAGATAAAAGTCCTAGGACTTAGCAGGAATCGAACCTGCGAACTTTGGATGCATAACCTGGCACTGTGATACCAGGCCTATGCCTACGAAAGTAATATTTTAAATATAAATTCACTCATTGTGCAGTTGTTGGCTTTCCTAGTTTCCAGATACTTTCAAAGCATTCCATGTTATAATAGTCTAATCTTTAAACTGGCAATCGGCCATAGTAAAAATACTGAAAATGGATTTATTTACTCGTAATTACCTTGACCTATACCTGCTGTCTCCATAGTTTTCCTCTAAAAGGAATGTATTAGTTGATCGGCATACATAATTGGACTGCTTCAAAATGGCCGATATGAACATTCGTGAATTAGTAATTGTTGTCTTTGAAAATGGTGTTCGTGCATTTGAGGCAGGATGTCACTGTACTGTTGATGCTTGAACAGCAAAGAGATTGATTAGATTAATTAGGTAGTGACATGTCTAATACCTGGAAGAAGAGGAGTCACTGCTTGGAGACAAGATGAAGAATCAGTCAGGCCAGCTCGGAATGAAATCTTCTGAAAGAATCTGGAATACAGAAATGGCTACAAATGCACAGTTTGTAGCGAATAAAGGTTTAAAATATTACCAACACAGGTCTAAACAAAATAGAAAATAACAAATGACTCCAATCAGATTTGAACAAGTATACTTTGTGTTCATAAACCATCAGACTATCCACTCCATCACCTAAGCAGATACTAAATGCTGGTCATTGTGGTAATTATACCAATACACAGTTCTTACATTTCAACAAGGCCAGAAATAGGCCAGAGTCCACACAAATCACAAAATGTCAACACTTGGGTCACACTCTACTCATCATCAGCTAAAATAGAGGGCAGATCAGCAGTAAGATCCGCTTCAGCCACCTTAGCATTATATGAAACACATTCATTTAAAATGTGGTGCACAGTTATCAATAAGCCGCAAGCATTACATATTGGGGGATCCTCACGATGGAGGAGAAAACCATGTGTGAAAAGGCAGTGTTTGATATGGAGGCATGTCAGGAGACTTCATCCCGCTTCAGTGGCCGGCAGGAGGACTGCCACAGTCAGACAGTTGACTTCACCAACCACAGCTTATTCACCATTATTGCTGACCATTGATCATCCATAATTTTACACATTGCTGCTGCACCATAGAGAGAGACTGTCCTGCAGGGTATAATGGTTTTCGTACCCTAAAATACCAATATGAACATTGCAATACTACTCGGAAATGTGCCTCTCCATATGCATAAAACATTATAATATGATACAAGACTGTTTAATTGTATCAATGATAACATTCTTTTAAGCAGTTTGTTAAATTATTTATGTTTGTAAAAATTATAGCATTAATATTATACAATAATGTGGTTTTGCTAATCATATTTCCAACTACCATTATCTGATGTCTTTCGTAATGTATTGACCTGACTGCAATGCTTTGCTGACCTTAAAACTGTATAATTACCGTACTTTAATTTAACTATTTTAAATAATGTCAACAAATGCAATTACTGCTCTAATTGTAAATTACTTATGAGCTTAATTTCCGTTTTGTTTTGATATAACATTACTATCCTTATTATTGTCATAATTTTGTGTATATTTTCTTTATGAAAGATTCATTTATGTTCCATGAACAAACTATTTAATATGTTATGTTGCAACTTCCTTATTCTAGAATGTTCTAGAACCCATGTAATGTATATATACGCATGAAATTGGCACGCAGACAGTAAATTATTAAGTCAGTCATTAGTATGTCTTAGAAGTGTTCAGTCAGTCTTACAACAGCCTTCATACAGTCTGAAGAACTTGTATATATTCTTTGTGTGTGTTCAATTATTAATTAAATAAATAACTTCGTTCAACAACATGTTCACATTTATGGTGAAATAGTTTAGAACCCGTCGCTTTCATATTATTGTACAGGCAGGCGAGCTACTGGATCTACTAGTGAACAAGAAATAAGGTGATGTATGACATTTATTTATGAAACACCTTTAAAATGTGGTACAAACGGTAACACCATTTGAAGGGGAATAGCACATGGTATAATACCATGGCTTCTGCAGGCCTCCTTGGCACACCTATCAGATTGTTCATCACTCCAAATTTCACATGCCCTGGCACCCAAGAGAATGACACTTACTTCCCTCGCTGATGGAGGGAGTACAGTTGGTCATGGATGAGCTGCATTATCTTCCCACCTGGATACAAGTTTTGCAATGATTGCAGAGTGCTAAGGTAATGGAGCATATAAGAAACTGTGTGCCCTGAACTCATCGCATTTGCTCCAGTAACCACAAGATTGCATGGACCTCTGATGAAAACACAGACTACGCATTGGTGGGTGAATACTAATCTCATGACAGGCAAACACAATGGAGCAGCTGGCGGACTCCCCTTGTTTCGGGCGATCACTGTATAACCGTAATGCCTATGTAATACATTAAAAAACAGCCTGGTATATGAAATCAGAAGTACAATCTTTCTTAAAATTTGTAAAGTCTAAACACAATTTGGGCGTCTTGATGAGCCAAGGTGGAAAGCGGCTCCAACCTCAATGTAGAACATTAAAATCAGTCGCACCCATCGCCAAAAGGCAATCCTGCACCAAAATCAGAAAAGGTCTTGTTGCTTGTTGCCAAGTCCAAAACAGCCTTTCCAGAGGAGACTGGACAATAGTATGTTAGGCAGATGTGTTTGGCATGGATCATGTTTGATGTGCATCTCTCACCATGAGTAGATGTTGCCTTTTGGGCAGAGGGGGCTCCCCAGCCTCAGCACAGAGACTTGCAATGGGGCTTGTTCTAAATGCCCCAGTGGCCAGCTGGATGCCTGCATGATGCAGCACTTCCAGCATTTTCAGATAAGAAGGTCTGGCAGATCCATAAACTGTGCACTCATAATCAATGTGAGACAGCACGATGGTTCTATAAAACTTAAGCAGACACGTCCTATCTGCCACCTATGAATAGTGGCTAAGACATTTTAAGAGACTCAGGGCCTTGAGGCATGGTTTCTTGAGGTCCTTTAGGTGTGGCAACCGTGTAAGTTTCGAGTTGGAAGTGAGGCACAAGAACTTCACTGTCTCTTTGAAATAAAGGGCAGTATCCCTCATTCTCAGTTCAGGTACATTTAAAACAGAACAGGAATGGTTAAAAACATTTCTCAGTGGAAAATTTAAAACCACCCTTCTACACCCACTCATCCAACCATCATACAGAGAGTTGCAACTGACGTGTTGTTGTAAGGCTTGAGAAAGAATAAAAGATAGAGAAATCATCGACAAACAATGAACATTGGACAGGATTTTTAATAACAGATGTAATGCTATTAATAGTAATTGCAAAGACTATTACAATTAAAATGCTGAAATGAGGCACACCGTTCTCTTGTTCAAAATGATTGGAAAAGATGCCACCAACTCAATATCTAAAATAATGTGGAGAGAGGAAGGACTGAATGAAACAGGAGAGACAACCATGAAAACCCCATTCATGGAGCTGTCTGAGGATAAGATGCTGCCAATTAGTACCATAGGCCTTCTCAAGATGATGATGATGATGATGATGATGATGATGATGATGATGATAATAATAATAATAAAGGATAAAGGAAAGCCTGTTGTATAGCCGCTTGCAAGAAGGCCAGGTTATGTACGGTGGAACAATATTGTCGCGTTGAAATGGAAACAGGCTTGACTTCGAAGGCAACTAAACACAGCACTTATACTGAAAGCACGTTTATTACGAACTCAACATACACGCAGCACTGACTGCCTCTCAGGCAGAGTGCTCTGCTATTTATACACAGACAGAATTTACCAGAAATTAGAAGAACAGTTAACATAAGAAACACGTAGAATTTACAATTGAACATAAGAAAGATGTAGAACCTTCTGGAATTGTTAAGTACAAAGAAATAAATTTTTTTGCCGGTGGGCGGGATTGAACCGGCGACCTTCTGCACCAAAATCCGTGACGCTATCCCCTGCGCCACGCCGGCAGTCGGTGTTCGTCGTCTCTCGCGGCAATATTTCCTGACCCCACACTGAAAGCGACTAAGGAGCTGCGTGGATTCCAACATCTAGACGAGGCAGCGGTTGACCATCCACTCTAAGGTCTTTACCATACACCTAGGTAACTACTTGGGATTGTGTGTCCATCTCAGGTTTTGAAATAGGAAGTATAATTGCCTCTTGCCATGAGTCAGGATATTGCCCGGTTGCCCAAATAACATTAAAAAGTGCTGGATCCTGTGAGGTGCTGTAGCATGCTATATTGGATTATGTCATGACCTGGTGAAGTGTCACGAGATGTAGAAATAACAGAGTCCTGCTCCCACGTGGAAAATGGGCAACTGTACACTTCCTCAGCGGTGGTCCTGAAATCCAAAGTGCTCTTTTCTGTAGCCACTCCAGGGTGCAGGAATGCTGGATCCTGACTGGCAAGGGCAGTAACAGTAGCAAAAGAAGCCGCCACAGTTTGGGCAATGTCTCGCGGATTGGTATGTAGAGTACCATTCACCCATGACAGCTGCCACTTGACACCTCACTCATATCCCAGAAATCTCTCTGATGGTCTCCCATAGAGTGGTTCTCTTTGTGGACTGGTTAATGGTGTTAAGGAATTCCTGCCACAATCTCTTCTTACTCTCACAGATAATTAACAACATTTTGCCCGTGCCACATGAAAGGCTGCAAGGTTTCTACAGTTGGCCGGCACTTGAACCTACGCAGAGCCACCCGCCTAGTCCTTATGACAGAGCGGCATTCTTCGTTCCACCAAGGGACAGGCCACCTGTTAAGTTGCCCTGAGGCTTGAGGGATTGGTGCTTCAGCAGCTTGATGGAACGACCCTGTGGCATTGCAAAAATGGGTGCTCTGGCCTGTATTTAGCAAGGACGCACGGGAGGACAGGAGAAGCATCTCAATTGCTCTATCCCTGGGGCAGGTAGTTGTAGAGCCCCAAAGCACATTGTGTGCGTTAAAGTTCCAAACAGGATGAATGGGTGCAAGAGCTGTGTGGGAAGGTCATGGAGAGCCTCGACATTGAGTACATTGTGTGAGGGCAAATAGAGGCAGCAGACAGTCAACTGGTGATGTACAGACACAGACCACAACTGCCTGGAGGCTGGTTGTGAGAGGCAGACAAGGAGTAGTAAGCAGAGCTAACATAAATAGCAACTTCTCCTTTAGCTCTGTCTCCACTAAGGTTGTCCTTATGGTACAGAACTCAGGCGTGTACTTTGGTTTGAAATTAGTCTCCTGTAGACAGATATACATGGGTCTACCTTGAGTTAGCAGATGTAATTCCTCCATATGAGTTTTAAACCCCTGCAGGTTCCACTGTAGAATGGAAGCCATCTTAGTGGTGTGGTCAGCCTCTGTTTACCCTCTTGTTGTTCCACCATGTTGGGGCATGGTAGTGAAAGGAGGTTCAGTTGAGGGACTTACTGGTGCCTTCTGACAGAGGTCAATGTTCATATCTTCGACAATGTCATCCTTGTCTTATCCATCCAACAGGACCAATGTCAAAAGGTCTGTCAGTTTTTGGGTGGATCGCTTCACCCTCTCCTTTTTTTTTTTTTTTTTTTTTTTTCTCCCCCTATCATTGGATTTTGGGAACTTTGGCAATGCTGCTTTAACAACACTCTTGCAGGTCTCTTCACATGACTGCCTTGATGGCTTGCTCTCTTTTTTTATTTTACTTGTGGTAGTGACAAGGTTTTCTACGGAAGGAAGGCTGGGTTGTGGGACTTCTGTGATGTACGTCACAGACTGGCAACTGCATTTATATGTGCAGGTAGATCAGCCCTGATCAATTGTCTCTGTCTGAGTGCTAACACTGACTTTCTGAACTAGCTGCTTTAATGCTGTGCCAAATGATTTGATGAAGCTCGGTGGCTGAGTTGCCTTAAATTCTTTTTTGCTTCAGAGTATGAAATACATTTGGTAACTTTTATTTCCTGTATCTTTTTCTCTTCAATGATGGCATGGCAGTCCCTGCTCCACATGGGATCGGCTTGGGAAGCTAAAGTTGGAAACACAGGAACTTCTGAACTTGAACATGTTCAGTACTCTGTTCCGATGTTGTGGTGGTTGAATAGGCAACAGGACACCACATTACGAGAGGTAGGAATGATCTTGGGTAGTATACCTCTTATTTCTGGGTATAACAATCAATAATCAAAGCCCTAATGAAGAATGTGGTTCAGTTGTTCTAGTCTGAGGTGATACTGGCTGATTATTGGCACTGGAGGGATGATTGGAGATGTCTGAGAACATAACACAGGAAATTTATTTGCCAGCTAGGTTTGGGGTAATGTCTATCTGTGAAGGCCTTTGTGAGACTTTCAGACCTGCATAGGTGCTAACTATTACAGATTGTCCATAATTTTTATGGAATTAAGGGAAGTTTGTAAAAAATTATGGAATTAAGACTTTTACAATCTGAAGTTTCAAGAAAATATGAATAGGTAATGTTAACATTTTGCTAATCATTATGCTACTAAAAGTTTTAGAGAAGTAATTATTTGATTCCTAAGTATGTAGTAAAGCTGTAGGAAACATTAATAATAGCATTTTCAGTGGAACAACATCCACTTCAAGAGCTACATAAATTCTACGGTCTACAATGAGTCACAGCTGGAGAACCCACATGTATTACAGGGTGTCCAGAAAAGGACTCCCTGATTTCAAAATTAAATATCTCGAAAACAAAGATCGATAGAGGAATGCAGTAAACGGTATGTTTATTGTGAAAGCTGTAAGAAGTTTATACAGCAGTTTGAAATAATAGTCGCAAAAGCTGCTAACAGATGGTGCTGTAATCGCCATACGTAATGCCTAGTATAAATAGTGATCCGAAGCCCAGAGCGATCAGTTCCGCTATTGAAACGTGAAAGGAGGTTAGCGTACCGAAGGAAGAGATTAAAACCATGTACTACATTGAACAACGCGTTTTTCTGGTGCTAGAATACCACAGGTTAGAAGAGAGTCCTAAGGCAACAAGGCGAAGTTTTCAATCACGATTTAATATTCCAAAAGGACCCGATGCAAAAACCATTTGTATGCTCTTCACAAAATTTCAACGAACAGGCAGCGTAACTGATGATCTAGTGGGGCATGTTGGCCGCAAGCAAACCGCAGTTACTCCTGAAAATATCGCCACAGTTTCTGGAATTATTCAGCGAAATCCAATGTCACCCATCCGTAGAATTGCATCTGAGACTGGTTTGAAGCGTTCCAGCACTCAGAAAATACTGAGAAAGAGCCTACACATGTTTCCATTCAAAATTCAAACGCACCAGGCCATACCCGTACGAGCTGTGCAACAAAGGGTTGCCATTGCTAATCAAATACTCAAAATGATTGATAGTGAAGGATTTGATGTTGGCTACATCTGGTTTACAGATGAAGCACACTTCCACCTGAATGGATACATGAATAAGCAGAACCAGCAATTTTGGGGTTCCGAAAAGCCATATTGGTGTGAAACGAAACCCCTGTATTCTCCTAAAGTTACTGTGTGGGCTGCAGTATGCAGCAGAGGCATTATTGGCCCTTTTTTCATTCGAGAAACGGCCACTGGTGCACATTACGTTGCAATTTTAGAACAATTTGTCGCCACACAGCAAGCGTTAGAGGATCGACCAGGTACTGAATGGTTTATGCAAGATGGAGCCCGACCACATCGAGCCGAACAAGTGTTTTGCTTTCTTGAGGAATACTTCGGAAATCGAGTCATTGCTTTGGCATATCCCAAATTTACTGGTGTAGGCATGGATTGGCCTCCATATTCGTCAGATTTGACTCCCTGTGAGTTTTTTTTTGTGGGGCACATTGAAAGACATGGTCTACCCGAAGCATCCCGCCATGCTGAATCGGCAATCTCTGTGGCATGTGAATCCATTTCGCTTGAGGCACTACGAAATGTGATGGCGAATTTCATTGTTCATTTGTGCCACCTCTGTAGTGCCAATGGTGAACATTTTGAAAACACTGTGATGTGATTGTTTGCATAGTGTTTTCATACGATTATTTCACTTATGTATGCTGATATGAGCTGTACAGCATACAGCGCCATCTGTTAGCAGCTTTTGTAACTATTATTTCAAACTGTTGTATAAACTTCTTACTGCTTTCACTATAAACATACCATTTACTGCATTCCTCTAAGGATCTTTCTTTTCGAGATATTTAATTTTGAAATCAGGGAGCCCTTTTCTGGACACCCCGTAGGAAGCAGCAGAAGTTAGCTAATTTGCTCTCCCCGTTTCTTTATTTTATTTTTTTTTTTTTTTTTTTTCCCACATGTACTTGTTTTCATAGCAGTGTTGTGCACCTAGAACTAAATATGAGTGTTGAAAGTTTGGCAAAATGTGACATTATTCATTGTTTAAAAGCCAAAACTATTTTGTATACAGTATTAGGTTCTTAAACAGAGGAGATAGCAATGAGCTGGAAGTGGTAAGATGCCAGGAAACAGAAGTAATGGAGAATGTGCTGTTTAAATTCAGGGCACTGGCTTTGTCAATTTCGCTAATGCATCTTGCCCATTTTTATCAGCCAGTCATTAGAGATTTTTATTGCAAAATTTTGTATACTGGACTAGCTTGCCGGGCCACTCAAAAACGCTCAGAGGGCCACAGGTGGACCATGGGCCACAGGTTGAGTACCACTGCTCTACATGAACCATAAACAGGTTGCCATGGGAGGATACAATTGTGTGTGCCCTTGGCTGTGCTGTGGATTTGATTGTACACTTTTCCTCCAAAGGCAATGTAGCCATTTTTTAGAAAATGGTTGGTAAGTGTTATGAAGAATAACTTAGGGACCGGAAAATTTAGCATCTATTTTTGGCAAAATTAGCATCTATTTTTCCAAAATTAGCATCTATTTTTCAGACATCATTATATATATACAGCCTATTTAATAAGTATCTAGTTACTTTCTCTTACATATGTACAGTATGTCACACCTTTTATGTGATAAATGCTTTATTAACTACTATTATTTACTCAATCTGAAAACTATTTTACAACATATTTTACGTTTTTTTCTTTAATTTTTAAAAGAAAGGATTTTACGTATTTCAGCATAGTTGTCTTTGAGATTGCATCTCCTATCTGTCACTACTGTGTTATAGTGAGATAAAATACGATTGCTGTCAACATTGTTAGATGGATTCCACAACAAAACCAAACAATGTTTTGCAAACATTTCATGATCTTTTTCAGTGTGAATGGCACTCAAAACATTCTTGATATCAACACTATCACTTTCTTTAAGCCGCTGTTTAAAATTCTTTATCAATGGGCATAGCCTATAGACACCGCTTGTCTTAATAAACTTGAAGACATAGTCTCCATTACAATAGCTCTGTCAGAATTGTTTAAAATTCCTTGAAAAAGCATCTGAGCTATAGGCTCAAATCCCTTATGATTTGCATCGTTGCTTCTCAGTAAAGCCAGTTTGCTCTTGGCAGAATAAGCTGCCTTGCTAAACACATCTTTACATTCAGCCTGCTCTAAAGTATTTAGAGCATGCAATGCTTGTGTTGTTCCTTCTGAGAAATGTCCTTCATATACAATACCCAAATTTAATTCTAGACTGGACAGTTTTGGGTACAGAATATGAGCTGTAGGATACTCTGAGCTCTCAAGCAAAGTTAAGAGCTCCACAAGTTGCCTGCCATGATCTTTCACAAACACCATGTGTGTGTGGATTATTTTCACGTCTTTGTCAATTTTTTTTTTTATATGTATATAAAATTTACACCACAGGTATCTGTCTCTCTCATTTTGGTCAACTTAAAGAACTCAACAATGTCCAGTAAATAGTTTTCTAAATAGAACACTGATTCAAACCAGCTGTTCCATCGAGGGACTACTGGTAATCAAAACTGTTTAGCTTACATGGAATCATTCTTTGCCCTGAGAAACTGGATGTATTTGTATTTTTGCTTCCTTGTAGTTAGGAGTGCTCATTTTACCATGGTCACCGCTTCATTAAATTCAGACAAACTGTTGTGAAGCATTTGCCAATTAAACCAAGTAAGTGTGCCCAACAGTGCACATGAATCAGATGGTCAACAATAATCACTTTTAAAGTATCATAACAGAGTGTCATGTACGGAGCACTGTCACTAACAAATACATGAACAGCATCATATGGCACTTTGTGCTCATTTAGTGTTTCTAATATTATTCTGCAACAGTCTGTGGCATTTGCTGCTTCTAGAAATTTCACAGCAACAGGGAACAGGCTATCTTCCGTTCTTCTTCATCAGACAGTTGATACAGTAAAACCTCGTTTTTACGTTCCCGGTTTTTATGTTTTCCCGCCATTTACACCTTTTTTTGTTGGTCCCGTCAAATTTCCTATGTTCACAATGTTAATTCGCCCCCGTTTTTGCGTTAACATATTTCCACTTTTCCCGCGTTTTACACTTTTTGAAAGCATGTTTGCGAAGAAAAAAATGATGTAATCTATATAAATAGATGCTGGAATGGCTTTCGCCTTAAAGTATAGCACTTAAAAATTATTCGCAATCGAGCTTCTTGACACTTTGCATTTATTCAAACGTATATTTCATGTTTCATTGTTGGCAGTATGCAGCTAGTTGACTTACGACGTGCCGGTTTGTGGCAGTGTAGTTCCTCTTTCCACCAGCTTCTATGCCAGAGCACCTGGCATGTACTCAGACAAACAGAACAATTTGTTGACGTGAGAATAATGCCAATTTCTGGTGGTGTAGTTCCTCTTTCCGACAGCTTCTTTGCCAGAGCGGCTGGCGTGTACTCAATCAATCAGAACCAGTTGCTTTGTTGACATGAGAATAGAGAGTTGGATTGTTTTTGTGATACATATTTGTGATCAATAAAGAATGTTATCTGTTAAAGTTGGGTATCATAATACCCACAACCTCAAAAAAAGCAATAATAGTGTGAGGTGCCAATCCTATGCAAACGTCACAAATATACTTATGCATATATATGCACTCGAGAACGCGAATATATTCTCTTATATCATCATGTAAAACATTGAAAAATACAAAAAGAACGGAACTTTAGGAGTTTTACTAAGTAAATAATTAATGCCGATAAAAGACAGTAATTTTGAAAAGATGTGTTACATAGCCCAGCAGTGGCGTCCTTGATTATAATGAATGAAATTACGTCAAAAATTTGTACTTCCCTTAAAATTAAAAGTTCTATCTGGGGCTTAAAATAGTAAAAATTTGAATAACCTTTATTATGTAATAAACTTCTTGCCGAGTATTTAGATTCCCAAGATGGACATATATCACAAATAAACTATGAAATGCATGACTGATCCAGTCAGCACATTTTATCATTTAAAACATTACTTCCTGCATTTTACGTTTTCCTGCATTTTACACTATTTCACTGAATTCCCTTGAAAAGTGTAAAAACGAGGTTCTACTGTATATATTTGATTGTTTGAGGTCAGAAGTAATTTATAGTAACAAAGAAATAAAATCACGTAACACAAAGGACATAATAATCACAATATTGTTACAATAGTTTCTCTTACTCTTCAAGTTATTTTGTGGAGTGAAATTGGCGTAGATCAGATTTTAAAATTAATTTTACTCATTAGCTACAAAATAAGCTTGCAACAATAGAAATTGATAGAATACTTTCATTATATCCAACAGTCAATTCTTTTTTTACTTTGAGAGAGACTCATTTAAAACAAAACCTTGTCTCACAAACAGTATTTTTGACTGTAACGTGTAATGTTAAATGTGGTCTGCTGTGTGTGAGCTATTGCAATATTATAGTAACTACCGTATAATGTAAACACGTGAAAATTTTCCAGTTAAGTATGCATACTGATTTATTATCTTTCATAGCTAGTGCCAGATATAGTAACTGTAGTCACAAAAAAAGTGACTATGAAAACGTGGAACTTAAGATTTCTTGCTTAATAGGAAGTTCAAAATTTCGTTAACTGCAATAAGTTGAGAATTTTTTGTTTTAGTTGCGGCAGTGGTTACAGGTATGATAATATTCATTTGTCCCCGAGCGCTACCAGTTTTTCTTTGTATCGCCCGAGTTTCCGTATAACCATTGTCGGAAGTAATTAGTGCAACTTTACTCCCACCGCTAATTGCCTGGCAAATTAAACGGCACAGAAAGACACACCCCCTGCCGCTCTTGACAGCCACTGCATGAATCGTCAATTTATCGTGACTAAAAGCCTCTTTTATGTGATAAATTCATATACGTAACACTAGCAACGAAATACAGTATCAAAAATATTTTGCGGTGGGTTTATTCACAAAAATGCATTTGACTGAAGGGTAATTAAAAAAAGTTAAGAAAGTTGTGATTCGTAGCATAAACGTTTTAAAAGTCAAAACTACTGTACTAATTTCGAAGAGTATCGAACAAGGGCACGAATTATATGTTCGGAATACGCATTTTTGTTCACATTACTTGAACTGCGAACTTCCATTCGTTGCAAATAATGTGATATTCTCGTTCCACACAAACATCGCATATTTTATGGATAACATTTAGTGCACCGAAACTAAGTACTGTTTTACTATTATTATTTGTAACATTCAAGATGCTGTCAAGTCACAAAAGCAAATAACTTACTTGGCAAATATTTCTCACGCTATGTCCTTATACATGGTAGATCTTCGTTAGATACTTCATTAATCCACGACAGTATGGCTGGATTTTCGAACTTTTCAATTCGAATGTTGGCTTTTGCAAACACTTCTACAGTTCTTTTTGCAAAATTGTCTTTTTCTAATTTTCTTCTCTTAGCGCTGTTTAATGTTTTAATAATTGATGACTTTATGTTTAGAAACACCAGCATTTTCTCACACATAAACAGAGTGCTTCTCTGATTTAATGTATTTTTCTATATCGCCTTTCTTTTCTCACGCTATTCAACAGTTTCAAAATTTGCAAAACACTGTTTTGGCATCGGTTGCATACAAGCCCTCCCTAGCATACTTTTGAGCCCTTTCATACGCATATGCGACCCATATTCGGCAGTGCTACACAACAATAACAAAAGTGAAAGCAATAGAAACAGAACCGATGCCAAACTGAACACTGGCGCGAAATCTTTTCTTTGTTAGGTGTCAGGCCCATGTGACACGAATGTGTCCTATGTTGCCATACGTGGCAATTATCTTGCACAGAGCTCTGCTCCAACGTGACAGTTGACGCGGCATCCCAGCTTATAGGCTCAATTATATATGTACGGGTGCACTCTCCGCCCCCCTCCCGGCCATTTTTCTCTCGCTCCAAATCATCTGATACCACACAAATGAAAATTAATTGCTTTTTAATGAGTTTTATAGGCAGAAAATAGTGGCAATAGAAGGCATAGCAAAATTCGCGACAAAATAGCATTTATTACATAATTTCACATTTATTGCAACTTGCAAATTTTTTAGGTCCCTAAGAATAAGGAATTGGGCTTGAAGTATGAAGGACGTTGAGAGAGAGAGAGAGAGAGAGAGAGAGAGAGAGAGAGAGAGAGAGTTAGAGCACCAAGACCATGGACATTGTATATCGGTGTCTAGGGATGTGGCATCAACAGTGACAAGGAAGGAAAATTGCTTACAATTTTTAGATATTTTCAGAGTTTTTTTGGTTGTGATATTTAATGGGATTTATGAGTCTCTTCAAGAAAAGAATTTTTTCTTATGAGTTTAAATAACACTACAAATAGTCTCTTCTCACGAAGGTACCACAATTATTATGGTGTTTATTTCAGAATTTCACATATTTATTTATAAGCAATAGATTTTATACCCTTTTCAAAATATGCTACAACTCAAATAAGAACAAAACATCCATATCATTTACTGATTGAACAGGCTTCAGCAACAACTGATCCAGGTAGATTGCATAAGAAATGGGAGAAATGTAGCACAGCAAGGCAGTGGCGTATCTAGGATTGTGGTCTGGTGGGGGCTGAGGTCAATCACCGAGCTGACTTGATTTCTCTAGGGGAGGAAGCAGCAAGGTCTAGGGGGGGGGGGGGTCACTGTAGCCTGAAGGCCTCCCTCCCCTCTCCCAGATAGTCACTGCAGCAAGGTAAACCAAAGATTTTTTTTTTCTCACAATGACTTGTGAATGTTCCTGAAATTTTCACTCTGTTGGCTCTTTGGTAAACATACATATTGCTCTACCATACCTGATAATGCCAATGGAAAACACACTGTGCTGTATTATTCTGAGCTGCTACTTTTATAGCTTACAAAACTTGCTGATAATTGCCCATTGCAATTGTCGATATTTACAATGAACTTTTTAAGTTTGGGAGAGAATTTTTCAGTGTTTACATTTCCATGTCTTTCTTATCGGAAATTAAGTGTGATTGTTAAAGAATCACAAAGAAGGAAACTAGAACAATGACGAACTGCAGCAACTTCCATCCGCATCAACATAAATGAAAAAACTGTTATGAGTCTTGATGACAAAATATGTAAAATGCCAAGGACAAATGTCACATTAGTGTGAAGAAAATGTTAAAAGATGGAGTACTTTAGAAACAACTGCTTTGTTTGGCTGTGTCATTATAGTTTCTGAAAAATATACAGTAGAATCCAGTTTTCACATTTCTCAAGGGCCTTAATGAAAATGGTGTAAAATGTGGAAAATAAGGTTTTAAATGGTAAAATATATTTATTGGATCACCCTTGCATTTTCGTAGTTTATTTGTGATATGTGTACAAATAGGCATCAAAATACTTGCAAGAAAGTTTATTTATTATGTAAAAAAGATTATCCGAATTTTGTACTATTTTAAGCACCAGGCCGAAGTGTAACTGATAACTTTATAGGAAGAACAATTTTTTTACATAATTTCATTCATCATAATTGACTTTGTCAGCAAGCCTTTAATTGGACTTCATTATTTACGTAGTGAAACTGCACAAGTTCCGTACTTTTTGAATTTTTGAATGTTTCGCACAACGATATTCGAGAATTGGCATAACTGAAGACTGGGTTACCACCCATCAGTTTTGACCCATGACATCATCAGCATGTTGGAAAACCCGTATACAAGATATCTTAATACTTCTGTATTTAAGATAATAAATAATCTGTAGTTATTATCGTGAATTACAGATAACAGAATGTACCATCGATCACAGCTCTCAGCACAAAAATTCGCACCTTTGGCACTCAGATGCGGGGAAATAAAAAGCTCTCTGTTAACCTATACTTTACCATCATACTGAAGCTACAGATCACTTTTTAAACACAAAATATTAATCTATACACTATGTTCTGCTTGTAAACAAACTATCGTCTTTAAGGCAGCCATCACATAATTACTCACGCCTTCCACGAACACGCATGCACCTCAAAACCACTGCACTGTGATGACATCACGGGTCAAAGCTAACGGGAGGTATCCCCATCTTCAGGTGAGCCCAAGAATTTATTCGCGTTCTCAAGTGCAAATATATGCATAAATATTTTTGTGACATTAGCACAGTGTCGGCATCTCACACTACAATCACGTTTTTGAGGTTATAATATAGGCATACCGAACCCCATCAATGTGCAGAAAAAACATACAGTACAAAAGCTAACCATCAGTCTCATCGTTTATAAAACTTCACAAAAATACTTAAGATACGTATTTACATTTCACAATAAGAATAAATTTTGGAAATGTGTCATGCAAAGCATGAGAAACTACCAGTTGCGTAGGGTGTGAACAACACTAGGCTTTAATTTATCAACCGACCAATGAACCAACCAAATTTGTAGCAGCTTACACACGTTGAAACCAACTGCAAGCAGCAATTGCAGCGCCTCCGTCTCCTGTGGTGTCTGTTTGTTGAACTCGTTTTGTTTCCACATGTTCCCTGTGCAGACATGAGACAATCGCAGGCAGGCAACCCATCAGCCTGTGTCATGAATAAACTACTGGTGCGTACTGCAAACAACAAAACTTGAAATATATGTTTGAATAAATGCAGTGTCAAGAAACGTGACTGCATAATGTTTATAAACACTATGCTTGAAGGCAAAAGCCATGCCAGCATTAAATAATGTCAATTACTTCACTTTTCTTAATGAACATGGTTTCAAAAACATAAAACATAGGAAAAGTGTAAATATGTTAACGCAAAAACGGGGGAAAATTAACATTTTGAACATAGGAAATTTGACGGTACCGACAGAAAATGGCGTAAATGGACGGAAAACATAAAATATGTATACACAAATTTACATATACCAGAAATAATGTGGCTGGACAATGGCATACACTTCAATGTGAATGTGAAAAGAAAAAAAAATATTTGTATAACTTAAATTATCCTTTTTATGTACACAATTAAATGCATGTTTATGTTACATGAAGATCATCATATCCAAAAGAAAAGTAATGTCTGTGTGTAAATGATGGAAAGAGGTTGACTTCCAGATATGAGGAACAAATTTAGAACAGGTGGACAGTTTCAGTACTTAGGATTATTTCTACATTTACATATTCTGCAATCCATGCAGAGGTGTGTGGTGGAGGGTACTTAGTACCACAAAAAGTTACCTGCTTTCCTGTTCCACTCCCATATAGAATGAGGTATAAACAAATGCTTGTATGCATCTGTGCGAGCCCTAATCTCTCTTATCTTTGTGGGCTTTATGTGAAATATAGGTTGGTGGTAGTCGAATTGTTCTGCAGTCTGCCTCAAATTCTGGCCCTCTAACTTTCTTCAAGTGTTTCTTTTAAGAAATATCTCTCAAGGGGTGCAAACGTAGTGAAAGAACTGGAATCAAGGTGTAGCAAAGTTAATGCAGTGAGCACTCAGCTATGAGCTACTCTCTTCTGCAAGGAGGACATTAGTACCAAGATTAAGTTTCCAGTGCACTGTTCAATATTTTGAACAACTTTGTTGTATGAGAGTGACAGCTGGGTGGATACAGATTACCTTATTAATGAGGCTGAGGTTACAGATATGAAAGTAGCAATTTTTTTAGGGGGAGGTGACGATGCATGCTTCCATTGCATGCTGTCCTCTTTGACTCTGGCTCCAAGTGATGACACCAGCTCTTGTAACTGGTGACAATCCGCTGCAGGAAAGCAGGGTCATGACACCGGAACACGTGTTGCAGTGCTAGCCCCATGTGCAGTTCCCTGCACTTCTTTGGAACCTAATGAACACACACACACACACACACACACACACACACACACACACATTCGAGTAAGCCAACCTATTATGCACAATTGTCAACACTGTTCCAACACTCGGCCCCACCATTACTGACAACATTGGCATTGTGACATCATGATCACTTCTCACCAGGTAGTTCACCTAGTCTATGAGTTCAGCCATTATTTCTGTGTTTGCCTGGTCTGGCCTTGGGTCATCACTCAAACACTCCCAGCCTTCACTAAAACAGGCACTCCACTTTCTCTCTGACTTGTCGGACCCATCCGATGATGATTATCGACCAGTTCAATAACTTCAGCAGTCAGAAATCTTATTACATTTCACTGCTTCTCAATTGTCGAATTTTGCAATGTGAACACCATGATGTTCTCACACACACTGGTATGCCAACTGGATGGAACAGACAACTGCTTGCTTCTCTCCTGCATCATGTGCAGGCGCACATGCATGCACACAACTATACCTGATGTCATATAAGAAGGCGCTTCTGCGTACAGAGGCGGAGTGATTGGGAAAGCGTGGAGGGGAAGAGCTACGGCCAAGCACCAACAGTTGCGCCTGCGGAAGAGACATTGCGTAACCCGCGGCCAGCCACGCGCCTACAGAGAGAACATTAATGGCTGCCAGTGCGATGCGCAGAACAGCTGAAAACTGGGCTGCCTTCGTAGGTGACGCCGACTACAGGCCGAACACTATATTTGCGTCTCTAGACATTGCACTACATTATCCCAAAGTGGCATATTCAAATTTCAACCTGTTTGGTTGTTAAGACATTTTGTACCTTTTCATTTGAACACACCTCACAGATGGAAACAATGACAGGATGCTGTCCATAATGAGGAAATCAAATGGGAATGAACATCATAATCAAGCAGTTGTAATGAACAGGCTTAGATGGTAGGGTCATCTTATATGCATGGAAGAAGCGAGGTTCCATAAAAAACTCATCGGTTCAACAGTAGAGGGAACGAGAAGTTGAGGTAGACAAGGAGAAAGTACTTGGATTTGGTCTAAATTGATTTTGAAGTTACAGCCTAACATCAGACGAGGCATCAACGTTAGCACTGAATAGGAGATCGTTGAGGAGTTTTATTGGGGTACTATCCTCCGGACTGAATGCTAACAGGCATAATCAGTCTTAAATGATGCATACTTCTTAGATGCCTTGTGCAGTGTATAAGTATGACTGACTATTCAAGGAGGGGAAAAAAACAGAGACTAAAGCACACCTAGCATGGTGGGTATGTAGGTGGAGAACAGAAGCATTTTAAATTTTTTACTGCTGAATGTTCCAACTATGCTGAATATTTCATTTAGGGATGGATTGAACCCCAATTTTACCGAATCAGATCTGAATCTTAGATAACACATGTGCCGAATTCCGAACCAAAATCAAATCTTCCGAATGTCGAACCCAAATAATATGTCACAACTCAAGTACATGTATTTAAAAAGAATTACTACTCCATCACAGCCAGTGGTGAAGAAAGTCTTCTGGTATGGATCCCAAATGACAGTATTACAGTAAGATTTAAGAAAGTAAAATTTCATTTAGATTTTTATTTCAAATCTTAAGGATTTTTTAATACTTCTCCCTCCACTTAAAAGAAATTTGTAGGCTATGAAAAATTTAGAGATATATGTTGCTTAGATGCTCTGAAAGGTAATAAACTTTCTTCACTCTATTACAAACTGTTTCATTTTGATGAAATAAAAAATAATTGCATTATGAAGTCCTACGGGAAAAATAAAACCTGAAAAGATGAGTAGATATTTTGGAAGTTGGTAAAAACAGATTCTTAAAAAATAGTACGTGTAAATGTTAAATAATTTTATAGTGTGAAACCTTAACTTTTCCCCGCGTAATGAATGTTTAAACATCTTACGGGTATGCTGCCGGGTCATGTTGTTGACAACCGCCGATATTTCGGCAGGAGGACACCCTGCCATATCTTAGAAGGTGGTCGAAAAACACATTTCACATCATGAAATGATAAACGCCCTGTTGAGGTCCGTAAAGGATGATCTTGGTTTGCGTAAGGCAGGTGTATATCGTATTCCTTGCAGTTGTGGCATGTCATATATTGGTCAGACAATCAGGACTGTGGAAGACTGGTGTATTGAACATAAATGTTACACGCGCTTACAACAGCCAAACAAATCCGCTGTAGCAGAACACTGTCTTGGCACCAGTTATCCTATGGAATACAACACAGAGATTCTGGCATGCACTTCCACCTATTGGGATAGTGTTATTAAGGAAGCTGTTGAAATTAAACTAGCAAACGACCTTATAAACAGAGATGGTGGTTTTTGTTTAAATTCTGCTTGGAATCCGGCACTGTCTCTCGTCAAAAAACAGAGGGACAAAATTAATGCTGCCTCACCTGTTGATTAACAGTCACTATTGATATTTTTGATGCGTCATCTTTGGTTGTGTTGACTCTGCAGTGACTTGTACTGTGTGTGTTATCTTCCTTGTTTACCCTTTGCAAATCGAGGTATTAAATACACTTGCACATTGCTTCCTTAAGTGCAGTTGTGCCTTGAGAATGGCAGGGTGTCCTCCTACCGAAACATCGGCGGTTGTCGACGACGTCACCCGTAAGTTGTTTGAACAATTTTATGGTGCCATATCAGGCATTCCATCAGTGACAGACAAAACATTCATACACAGAGAAATCTGTGTTTATTCGACATATGTGTACTTGTTATTGCCACAGTTCCAGAGGTTAAACGAGGGTATCTTATGGCTTTATTTATTCTTTCAAAAATTTAAGATCACGTAACTTGCCAGCACAAAATTTATATTCGTAGAAGATTTAAAAATCAGTACTAGAAGTCAGTTGCTGTGCTTCATAACTAACTATTCCCATTAAGCATAAGAATAATAAAAATGTAAACATTAATGTGATAAGTATATTCTCTGGTGTTCGCCGTTGTCTTTCAGGTTTGTTAGGCAGATGGAACTTAGGCCTAAATGTGGTAACAGCTAACACGGAAGATTACATGGTGTAATATTTACATTTGTATTATTCTTATGGCGAAGAGAGTGTGGAATTTACAAATCACGATTCATGGGAACAATCCCTTCCCCCTAAGAGAAAAACACGTAAGCTGTAGCATGAAGGCAGTGGTTGTAGCATCAGGTATATTGATGCAACACAGGCTTGCCAGTCGGCTTTACATAATAACTTTTAGATGAGACTTCAAATATACGGCAAACTAAATGCGGAAATATAAAGCAATTTTATTACACTTATAATACAAATTTTACAAAATGTTTATTATAGCAATTAGATACAGGTACGGTAATTCTGAATCATTATCACTTGATTCCTTGTTATTCAGATCCTTCGTAGTAAAGAGCATCATCCCTCGTACAATGTAGTGCATTCGATATCGAACATTTTTAAATGCCTGCTACGCAATTCCATTGGCATACTTGCACATTTTACACAACCCGTTGGTGTCAGTTGTCTGTCACTTTTCGAAAGGCAGTTGGTGTACCTGTGTTTAAACTTGACCTTAAACGATTTATTGAAACATAAGTCAAGTGGTTGATGAAATGACATCATCCCGCATGAATGGTGCACAATTAGAACATTTTTCCCCACTTAATAAATAACTTTCTTCTTGAAATCCTAGTGCTTCATTACAGTTCACATACCCCAGCACTTTACAAAATTCGATGAAACAATACGTGAAATCAGAATGAGGCAACTCATGGAAGAATCCTAACGCCTTGTTGGTATTTACATAAAGAAATGTTCAAATGTTTGTAAATATATTGGACCAAACTGCGTGGTCATCACTCCGTAGCTTACAAACTACTTAAACTAAGGTAAACTAACCTAAAGCCACTCTCACACGGAGCATGGTTAGCGAGAAGTTTCCTGGATGGCGCGCTCGTCAGTCTGCTGCAGAGTAGGAATGCGGCTGAAACACACTGCGTCTCTCTCACACGGTGCAACATTGGGTGCGGAAGCGTGCAGGCCGGCTTTGCTGTGTGGACGCTAAGACGCACAACACAGCCGAGCTGCTGTATTTATCAAACGATTGTGAAGAAACTATTCGGTAAAAAAATTTGATTCTCGCACATCTTATAGCTGTATTCTTCAGATTCATGAAGATCTATCTACTATTTTGTTTGTGGTTATAGTTCTTGTGATATTAACGGATTCAGTATAGTACTGCAAGAAATTTGAAAATTTTGCATTGAAAAAGAGAGATCACTATGAATTTGCGTTTGGTGCAAGTTAGATCATATGTTGCTGCAGATGAAATGTAGCTAAAATATTGAATTACTCTTTGAAGTTGGAAGAATGTCGCTATCCATCACCAATCTCGAGATAATGGGTTGTATGTAAGGCCCGTGTTCCGTATCACGCGCGTCAGCGAAGAAAACGGGAAGAAATTTTCATAAAATCCCTTATATATTTTAAATGATTGGAGGTATCGAAGCAAGATTTTATCAAACGATAGCACGCAAAGGGGAGATTATTTTTTCATATGATCAATTTACGAAACTTTCACATGAATCCCAATATTTAACAAAGTACAGATATTAATGAATGAAGTAGTGGGATTTTTAAGGGCCATCAATAGCTGGTGAAACGAAAATTGCTGTTTTTCTATGTAAGTGAAGAAGCTACTCATTTAATTTTAGAATGGACAGTTTCATGAAGTACAAACTATCTTGTCCTCAGTCTTATTAGTTTTAAATATTCTGGACATCTGATTACCCTGCCGTTTAGTCCCCTTACAAATCGGAACACTCAATGTTCTGTTACTATTTTATCTGCTTAAAAATGTTACTGAAAATAATATTTGTTAGGTCTGCTATGTTTTGGCAAAAGAAACGGATTTTGACATCGGAACAAGGGAAGTTACGTTGTCAGGGACAGGATGTGAAAATACGTTTGTCAGAAGAAGAAGAAAAGTCTGGTAGGGCACATAATGAATGTGTAGTTACATTGAAACTTAGTGTGGAATCAGTGAAAGTGTTTTATTTTATACTGTTTGTAGCTCGTATACGAAATATGTATATATTGGAACTCTCGTCGAATCCGCTACCCTAGTATATTTTAATGATGAAAATTGTGTTTGAAAACAGGCGAAAAAATCTATTTTTTGTATCTCAATCTTAGAAATACAAAAACGTTTAACTTACTGGAATCCTGTAAACCAGCCACGATGGTCAAAATTGAATTCTTTTTGACAAGCTGAAAGATGTTTGCGATAAAAAAAAAACACATCGCTCTGTGTTGGCACACTAACTAAAATATATGTACTCTAAATGATTTTCCTTATTTCTCAGCAATTTGAATGTATACATATAAAATCATCTCATCAGTTTGTTTTATATCATATAAAAACATACTGCGATATCGAATTCCTCTGTAATTTCAAATCAAGAAGCTATTTATTTCACAGCACTACTTTTTTTTTTTCCTTTTTTTCAGAGTAATATTTCAGTGACTAGATTTCGTTAATATGCAGACACTTTCGTTGTAATGCTAAAGTACGCTTCTTTTCCTTTTGTCAAAACAATAGAGTTTACAAATATTCCTCCCACTAACGTTTTTTGCAGTTACCACATAATATTAAACTGTATTTAGTAATACTGTGAGCAAGACAAGTTAGTAGTATATGAAAATAATCATAAGCGGTATGAAATTAAACAAATTGCTCACTGACGTAAAGACAAAGCAAACTTAGTTTTACCAGGTATCCGTGACTCCTTAAAAGTCCATTACTTCATTGAATAAAATCTGTAGTTGCTCGAATAACGCGCTTCACATGCAAGTTTCGTAAATTAATAACGTGACAAAATAAACTTCACTTTGCGTATTATCATTTCATAAAATCTTGCTTTGATACCTCCAATCTTTATTGAGATATAAGGGATTATATGGAAATTTTGTCCCGTTTTCTTCGCTGACGCACGCGATCGGAAACAAGTGCTTTACATACAACCCATTATCTCAAGATTGGTGATAGATAGCGACATCCTTCCAACTTCGAAGAATAATACAATATTTCAGCTACATTTCATCCACAGCAACATATGACCTAACGTGTACCAAACGCAAATTCATAGCGACCTCTATTTTTCAATGTAAAATTTTCGGATTCCTTGTAGTACTGTACTAAATACGTAAATATCACAAGAACTATGACCACTAACAAAATAATATTCATTTTATCATGAAGCAGAAGAATGCATCTATAAGTTGTGCGAGAATCACATTTTTTTACCAAATAGTTTCTTTGTAATCGATTGAGAAAGACCACACTTCGCTGGCGGGCGCGTGGCACTGTGTTCCGCCTGGAGTGCTCTCTTCGAGTTCCCGCCTTGCTGGCCGCAAGGTCACACGCCATACGCGACTCCTGATTGGCCAGCGCAGGTAACATTCCGAAAACATGCGGGAATAATAGGACACGCGCTATATCCAGAATCGTGCAGCAAACAGCCCTCCAGCAGGCCGCTCGCCCGCCCTGTGTGCTGCACGGCATGCTTCCCGCAAATCTTGCTCCGTGTGAGAGAGGCTTAAGGACAACACACACCCCCATGCTCTAGCGAGGACTCGAGCCTCCAACGGCGAGCAACTGCATGGTCCGCAGCGAGGCGCCTTAGACCGCTCGGCTACTCCACCGCAGCTACGTAAAGAAATTCATGTTTGTCGCTACAAATATTTCACAGGCTGCTACATTTTATTTTTGAACCTGCAAAGCAAGCCTGTGTAGGACTGCTTATATCAGGCAGGAAAAGTTACGTGTGGCGGATCCTAGTGTCATTTTTCAGAACTTTGTTCGCTTTGTACTCGATTTAAATCACAGGCAGCTTTTGGACCCAAAAATCCAGAAAAAAAATGGGGCTGATTCGGGTAAATACGCTAGATTGTTTTCACAATAGCCACGCAACTGCGTAAATTTCATAGTGGTTTCACTTGAATAAATTCAAAATAAGATCATTTTGTTTTATGATGTCATGTCTTTCAGCGGATCTATGGAAAATAAACAAAATAATGCTGACGAAAGCACACAGTTATGCAAAGTAAAGTACAACATTTGTAACTGAAGGTTTCCATATAACACTTTGGAGTTGTGATTCAGTAGTATTCGGCCATTATGCATCGAATCTCGAATCCAAAGCCAGTGTGCTGAATTTGGCCAAACCACTCGGACACAACCCTAATCTCATTAGATAATTATGAGTGTCTTACAAGTGGAAACGTGCACTTCAGTTACATGTGGGCTTTCCATTCCACTTAACCCCACTCCCTTACGAAATTCAGACATACACAAAATTTTTCAGATTTAAATGAAAAATCAGCTTTATTACTTACAAGGAGAAGGTCTGACATCTGGGTCACCAATTTTGATCAAATTTTGCATGGGCATCCTATACTGAATATAAAGAGAAATACATGTGTTTTGGCTTTTTGCTAGACACTCAATAGTTTTTGAAAACTTCAAGGTCAAAGTTGATGATGAAAAATAGCTTTTTTAATGCTATACATCGAAAGATCATCTGAAGATGAGCATTTTTCAAAAATGCTCATCTTCAGACGATCTATCGATATATGGGTCAAAAGTTAATGACATTCAAGTAATTAACATTTTTGTCTTTTCATGCTGTACCTTGGGTACCTGTAAACACGAGTGACTTTGGAGCACTGTCGCCGATCAAGTGGTCCAGGGCTTGGACTATCAAACTGTGGATTGAAGTTTGAATACCCATCAGGACAATTTTTTGTTAGATTTTTTAAATGTATTTGACAATATTCTCATATTTGTAATACCTTTTCTTGCCTTATTTTGAAGTAGAGGATTGGTAAGTGTGATTAAAATTCAATGATGTATCTGTTTACAGCTGTTTTATTTATGAGACACAGTGCAATTCTAAAGTATATTATTACATAATTCCAATTAATATCCGAGTTTGGGTTGTTTTTATGATACATTTCACCCTACTTGCTGTGAGAATGCTGATGAACAAATGACCAGTAATTGCAATTACTTAGTAATATACTTTGGAATTTTTTTATTTTATGTCTTATTTTTATTGTTTTTGCACTGTGTATCACAAATAAAACAGTTGTAAACAGATATCACACGTAATTGAATATTAATCACACTCCCCAATGCTCTATTTCAAAATAAGGGAAGAAAAGGTATTACAAATATGAGAATATTATCAGATACATCAGGAAAAATAAATAAAATAATAATCTAACAAGAAAGTGCCATAATTGAACCTGGATCCACGGTTTTACAGTCCAAGCCCTGGACTGCTCGACTGGCGAAGGTCTTCAGAAAGTAGCTCATATTTATGATTATCCAATCTACAGCATGAAAACATAAAAATGTTAATTACTTGAATGTCATTAACTTTTGACCTCGTATATATTAGTAAAAATGCTTACCTTCGGACGATCTTTCGATGTATAGCACTGAAAACGCAATTTTCCATCATCAATTTTGACCTTGATTTTTTTTAAAAATTGCTGAGTGTCTGGCAAATAGGCGAAACACATATCTTTTTATATTCAATATAGGATGTCTGTGCAAAATTTGATAAAAATCGATGACCAACATGTCAGACCTTCTCCTTGTTAGAACCTATTTTCCAAACAAAATAAATCAGAAGCATTTATTTTTAAATACCGCACCAGTTTCGTGTACTTCGCGCCTGATAAAAGTGTAATAGACTTGGGAGATAATAATTACTCACAAAATAAAATACAAAGACTTATTAAACATGTTTTATTCCATAAATAAAAATAACAATGGACACAATGTTTCAACACAATATGTACAACTAGTTCAGACTTTGGTGGTTGTCAGTTTTGTTGACAAAGCACTTTCAGATCTTTCACTATGACAGTAGCAGTCTGTTCAGTGACAATGCCAACCTCACCTTAGTGTTCATCAGGTATTAGAAGCTATCTTCTACCACCACACCTACAAAAACTTGTGAGCATTTAATTCCAAAATCTCCTCTGTTGACCAACTCCTATACCTCACGCACCTCCTTCCCATTCTTAACACAAAATGTCCTTTGACCTTGAGAAAAGAACACTATATTTTCATCCAACATCATGGACTATTTGACTGAATTATCAACATGATAAAGTCACATGGTAATTTAAATACAATTAATACGAAGTTCAAGTATTGTATAGAAATAATAACCAACAGGTTTCTATATTTTCAATAAAGAGTTTCCTATACAATTTTCAGAGAAAAATACGTACATTAAAAGCAACATCTCAAATGAAGAATCTGTGATTGAGATGATATGTATACTTTTACAAAGTACCAACATTACATAACATAATTCTACTAGTTTCGATACAGCAAAACTGTCTTACATTTCTTGATTGCAGTCACATTACAAAATACTGCATACTAGAATTCTGTTTTAGTCAACAAAAGAAATGGAAAGAGTTTGCCATGTTACATGCTTGGAATGTAGGCCTATAAATGATGTATAAAAGATAACAAAAAATTAAAAAATGTCAAACAAACTTCCTAACAAGATGGCTCTTGGTAAGTAATAATTAAGACATATCATCTGTTTCTCACACACTGTGCATTTAGTATTTAGGATACAATCTATGAATGTATAAATAAATAGTAGATACTATACATAAAAACATAATATGAATAAATAGAATAAATGACTAGGAAAGAACATAGACCACAGAAGTACTCTTTCCAACATCAGCATATTTACAACACAAATATCATATCAGTGAGGGTACAAAATGATGAACTCAACAATGTTCCTTTCGCATTACAGAAAGGAGCAGGATTTTAAAATTTAACCAAATCTGTGTACTAAAGTCCATCCACATACATTAAAGCAATGAAATGATTTCATTTCACAGCCTGCAATCAATCTTTTTACTGTCATCTTCAATCTTGGTTCTTCGACTGCAGTTCTATCCAGTTGCCACAATTATGAGGAAAATTTACACGCCCCCCGCCCCAATAATCTTCTCTCAATGAAACTACCACATTTTGTACCAACACAGCTCTCAGCCATTCAACAGTCATCTTCTGTGGCTATATATCACAATGGAAGACTTGTTTGAGGGGGGAAAAAACCCTCAGGAACATCAGTGGTACATACATTTTCAGCATCCCCCACACAACATTTTTTACACAATAAAAGTGGCACACTATTTCAAGTAGAGATTACCCAGTAAAGTATATAAATTTATATAAAAATCCTAACAACAGATCAAACAAATGATATATATGTTTCCTTTCAAGAAACTAACACACACACACACTTTTATATATACTAATCATGAAATATTCATGTATAAAATATTTTGAGAGATCACAGCAATGATGTTTTCTCATATTACATAAAACACTTGCAATACTTCTTGAGGACACATCACAAGTAGTTAGAATTTGCATTAATACTGAGATTAATTCAAAATAGTGACCAAGCAAGTATATCTAAAATGATCACACCTTGATTTCATGAGTTAGTCCTCTGTCATGCAGTAACAGGATCGGTACCAGGTGGAGTTGTGTTCCCGGCCACTACTTCATATCCTTGTGTTCTGTAACAGAAGTGAAAATCATAAGCTAGTTTATAGCCCTCATTTCTCTAAATTTACATTTTGCACCATAACTGTTCATACATCTAAAATAATACCTGAAATATGTTACAGCAGTGCTTTCTGCATAAATAGAAATTTAAATGAAATGTTATTCATTCAAATCCCTTAATACAAATACGGTATCTTACAAAAAATTTTTGTCTTTTCATTTCAACGTTTATCCTAACTGTAATAAATCATTGTGTGTGACAAAACTGAACTATGTGGCTCTCCTTGCACACAATGATTAACACTTTCCCTGGGGCTGACGCTTATAAACGTTCGCGCTCAATGTAGAATAGCGTCAGTGACAGTGAAAATGTTAAAAGAGTAAAGGTTAATAAAGGCACAGAAAATGTTTCAGTAATTTACTGACTGACAAGAAGCGAGTTGGAAATGGTCACAGGAAACTGTACAATTCATTACCCTTTTCTCAATAATAAAACAGATTCTCATATGGGAACTATTTATACTAAAATAATTTTTTCTGACAGAGCACCAAAGATTAACACGTTAGTTGCTGTGTGGCCACTGGCGGCTCTGGTGCACCGCTGGCGTGATCACGGCAGCCAAAGTGTTAATGTTATAAAATATTTCTTTCATTTAAGTAACGCAGTAGTGAATTTAATTTCTTTTGATGATAAGAAGCACTTAATTGCAGCACACTCACTTGAAAGGAAAGCATACAGGAGTATTGCATCCTTTTATTTTGTGCAATTTAATTGGGGACTCATTAGTCTCGTGTCATAAATGACAAACTTTCGTTTCACTTATCTCCTGATATAACAAATTGTTCCACTGGTCACTGACCTACCAGGCACATGTACAAATGTTAAATATATTTGATTATAATGGCAATGTCAAATGAAGGAAAGACTAAGCGTCAATGAAGCCTTAAGCATAAGTGATATTTTTCCTTGTTCTACAACCAGTGTTTATTTACATTTAAAAAAAACTGTTGCAGATACACATTTACTATATGATACCTGAATATACATTCCAATGCAAGATCTATTCATCAAAGGGACTCACTTTCTCTGTTACAGTGTAGGCTACTTCTGAAGTGATTTACAATATTTGAAACTCCCTTGTATCAATCAATCATAGCACTGTGGATGCAAATACTGGTTACACCAACAGAAAATTAAATTTTAATTTTTCATGAAAAACGAAGTCCTCTTTCTTGCAATATACTGAAAATGCTTTCCACAGTTTGCAGTATTCTGTAATAGGCACATTTTAATATTCAAAACCTATGAAACAATTTGAAAATATGTGGTACTTTAACACGCTGACTCCCACGATGACGTCAGAGGTGCACCAGATCCGCCTGTTGTGGCTGCCAGCAGCCAACATCTTAATAATGCCATTATTTCTTTTTATTACTTTTTTTCTGAACATGATTTAATCTGGCATTTGTATAATCACTACTTTGGTTTTACCTTTCCTTTACAACAAACAAAATGGTAATAACATTCTTCTACCAAAATAAAGTATTTTCTTTAATACTGTAGCATTTAATGTGACAGAGGAAGGGGGGGGGGGATAGTGGGGACATGAGGTGGATTTATTGACATTCAACACAGTTATGTAAATTTATTTCAATACAACAACAAATTATAGGTAACAATGAAAATATTATAAATATAATAATGTATTTCATTAAGTAATAATATAACTGGGTGAGAGACCATTTTATCTTTTACCAAGATCAATATATAGGAAAAAAATAATGATGACAGACAAGTTGCAGGATTTGCGAGCAACTGCTGAATGTAAGAATTTAGATGTAATGATGTCGGCATCACTTTTTCCAATACTAATACTGATATCAACATATTGTTTCCAATACAAAGTTTGAGAAGAGGGAAAGAGGTGGGTTTTTGGACCCATTAGACGAGTCAATTGGTGGACAATTATCACATTGGCTGCTGTGTGGCCACAGCAGGTGGCTATGGTACCCCTCCGACATCACGGCATTCAATATGTTATACATTGCATTTCTGAGGACGAGGAAATTTGTCAGTTTATAGACAATGAAGAATTCTGGACTAGCCTGAACATCAGCACACTTTAATTATAGATATCCGATAGCAGTAACTCAAACTATTCACTTCTTGTTTACACAATCATACTAATTTGTAATCATTGGTTCCTAGTGTATATTACTACAAAAAGGTAATTCTTATTTAACAATGTAATGAGATCCAAGATATTCTGTTCTTATGGAAAACATACTGAAAGAAAGATACAATTCTATTCCAAAGGAAATTTTGCATTTGTGAATACGTTGTTTATGCCATACACAAATTTCTCCCTTAATTGAATAACAGAGTTCAAGAAATCTTTCATTAACACACAGTTTTGAAGAGCATAGGAATGATATTTGTTTACAAAATGTGTAACTGTAGTGTATGAAACAGAAGGGGTAATTTATAAAATGAAATTTTCTCACAATGGAGCTACACCAAGATGAACTTGCTTGACAGAATACCATCAACCATGATCACAGAATTATTAAAATTTGTGTCAAAACTTTACCCCTTATCTGAAGAGTATTTAGACAATGTTAACAATGTAATGTAATTTCAAAAAGGTCATGTGCCAATGTTCAGATTATTATACTACTAGCATAAAAACGCGGCTACGCTCGCGTGTTGGTTGATTATGATACATAAGCTATCTGTTAGTAGTGTGTCATGAGATCAAATCACACGTAAAAATGCACTTGTTTCAGATAATCCAATCATGAAATTCAACAATAATGATTGTAATAATATCACAGATCGATCACTCGATGCAATGCGCGAAACATCAAATCGATTTTGTTTAAAGAGAGGTATTAAAAGAAATTTCTTGTTTACTGCTTTATTTATTTATTCTTATATTTCCTTATTCGTATGCTTATCCTTACAGAGAAAGAGCTGAACACATTGTAACACGCACAGACCAAAGATATGGTCTGTGGCATCACGTTTCGCTGTATGACATTCAACCACATCATCTTCCACCCCCTTATAGCTATCGGCATGGAATTTCTATGCTGTACAACGGGAGACTTCGGACAACAATTATACACAGACCATTCGTTTGTGTTCTGTAGTTTTCACTGCAGAGCGAAATATTAACAAACACACACACACACACACACACACACACACACACACACACACGTAGAATTTTATATACATCGATAACTTTCCATCCCAATATACACCACCCTTTTATCATTATCAACCCTCAAGCAATGCAACCAATAAAACCATTTTCAAAGAGTAAAGATAAATTTCAAAGATTAATTATTGTTCCGCATTTCGCGTAATATTCTTCAAATTACTCAATATCTATCAGATCACTATAAAACCGTGCCTAAAACCTCTCTCAGGTATAAATTACTAACTGTACAAATATTTGTCTGCATCTTGTCGTTCGGACACGATAAGCGTACACCGAATAGACATTCACATTAATATACATAGATAAATAGCTATCCGATTGCTATAAAACCATACCTAAAGCCTTCCCCAGGTAGACATTAGTAACTGTACAAATTTTTAGCTCTATGTCTTGTGGTTCAGACGTGATAAGCATACACCGAACAGACATTCACATTTATAGATATAGATGTATCCACATTCTTGTAACTGGTTAATAATTAGAGATATAGAATTTACTGCACCCTTTTTGCCCTTTTCATTTTATTGCACCATCATTTAGAATGGTTCTCCATTAAAAGTACAATTACCTCTAGCATATAACATTTTTTTACTATGGTTGTTCCTCTTGCAGATTTCTTTATTGAAAAATTGTGTTGTCAATGTGTGTAATGGCTATTTATTTCCAATACGCTTGAGCAAGTATTCTGCAACAAATTCCCAATTTGGAGACTTGTAATTCATTCTGAACTTCCTTACAGAGTCCCATAAATTCCTATACCAGTTGCAGATACCAGCATCTATGATTCCTGATACTTTGAAAACAATGTTTGTAGTTGTCCCCCCCCCCCCCCCACTATCAGTCTGAGTTTGCTTGTAATATTAACTGCAGAAATAGTAGTTGGATCTGTCTGTAAGGCTTTTACTATACTCAAATCTACTTTGTGATCGACATTTCAGTAAGCCGAGTGGTGGAGGCTGGGCATTAATCTTATCAGTTTCTCCAGCTCTGAGATGGGAGTACAGGCCACATGGTCACCAAGAGGAAGGGGAAGAGGAAGGAGCTCAAAATAGTGTTTTATGCTATTTTTGTTACATTCTTTTATGCAACTAAGGAAAACATGCTACTGGAGCTAGTATTTTGGTAAACACTTTACTTTCTGTACAAAAATATCGCACAGAACAATGGAAGGCACAATCTTTATCAAGCAACAGTAAAAAAATAAAACAATCTGTATGGTATTTAAAAACACCAAAAACTGGAATTGTTCCATATTTTGTAACCTCACATTGGGCTTGCCTTTAATGATAGTAAATATATTTTGAAATTAAGAAAGCTACGGCAGTTGACTAGCAGTGCTTTATTCTTTACATCCATGGATTTTGGTTCATGCTGCTGTACACAAAATACTGTTGGAGAGCCATGTCTCACTATAATGTGGAGTATTATTTATATAATTTATATGCATAATCTAAAATAGGCTTACTGTTACAGAATACTCCTACAAGAGTGAATGGAATGAAATGGCTTATGTTACAAATTAGTGCAAAAGGTTAGTACTGGACTCTTAATGGAAACGTTGCAAGCTGAAATGTGCATTCAAGCCTTTTTCACTGCACCTAAGAACAAAGACATTGATACCAGCGGTTAAGTAGACAATTTTTTTCCCATTTTTTTTTTTTAATATTTTATTTATTTAATTTTTGTGTGCATAACTAGTGATCACACAAGCATATGGTGTGTCAGGTAAGAGCCATCAAATATGCCCCACTTTGAATGAGGATTGAGAAGTTTCATAAAATGCAATTTATTCACAAAAATAATACTCATTTCAAATACCTTGTCACAAGAATTTATCAGTTATAATTCTTCATTACAATAATTTGGTAACATTTTAAACTTTTTTTCCTTCTTTTCCCACCATTTAGCAAATCTGAATTTCAGATTTGGCAAAAAGGAGGAACTGGACCAATTAGAGATACTATAATAGTTAGCCTCGCACCAAGAATCCAAGACGTTACATGGTACACCACATCCTCTTCATAATTTATTTTCAATGTACAGTCAGTTCTTAGAAAATATAATGGAGATATTAGCAGAGCCACCATGACAAAAAGTGCCGCACAGTTATACATGTATTAAAAGAATAATAAAAATCTATAGATATGTGTAAGTCCCACTTGGACTATCCATTATGAGAACTAAAAATATTTACAATTGTCAAACTATGAAATTTAATACAGTGTTGGTAAAACAGCAAATGTCACAGTGCACAATACTAATATGCTTTTAATTTAAGTAACTTTTTTTTTATAACTTAGCTTCTTCAGAATTTTAATATGACTAACAAATTTAATACTGTAAAAAATTACTGATAATATCAAATTTGTACGCACACATTCATCTAATGGGTAACATTTCTAATATTTAAAATATAAATATATAATAGAAATAATAATAATAATAATAATAATAATAATAATACAACAGGAATTCCTACACAACAATGGTTGAGGAGATTCGGAATGTAGCTTTTTAATCTCTATTTCCTTGTCTTTTTCATTTGAAAGTGACACACACACACACACACACACACACACACACACACACACACACACACACACACCACTCATCGAATGTCTTAAAAATTGTACACCAAGATAAAAAATGACAACTTCGTGTTTGCTAAGTTCATCTGCACACCACTGTGCCGTATGACTTGGGATAGTTGTGGCACATATACAAGCACAGTAGATGTATCCTGCTGCCAACAATACTGACAAACTGCAGTGAAAGCAACAAATATCTTTTACATGAATAGTTTATGCAAACTCAACGAATTAAGTTTTTATAGTATCTGGCCACAAAATTTGTCTTGAGGGCAACTGGAAATCAACAGATACATTTTTTTTTCTTTTTTTGCTTTTACACACAGCGGAAGGTACTTAATGGGTAATATTTGTACATGTAAACAACATGTTTTCTCCAGCTTCACAACACCATAAAACTCAGTAAAAATGAAAGTGTTTAATAAGGCAAGATAATCTCTCTTCTTATACTGTATACTTTGCCAAACCATGACTCCCAGTTTATCATGGATATTTAATGCTAACCAGCAGAAGAAAGAATGTAATAACTGAATTGCAACCACAGACAACATAAAACTGCTGCCACATTATATAGGTTCTTTAATACTTTCTGATGTCTGCTTTCGATCACTGAAATCAAAATTCAGAGAGGTATTTAGACAAATACATGTAATGAATTTGATGCTTAAGTAAATGTTTAAAAAAGTGACAAAGTAATTGTCTAATACGCTACGGGTTTGTAGCGACACATATACTTAAATCCCTAATGTAGTGAAACCCGGCTATTAAACTTTCCAAGAGACTTCAAAAAAGTAGTGTAAATTCTGGGAGAATGTAAAATCTGGGAAATAGCTTTTCAAGTGGTAAAATTTGCTTCCAGAATCCTCTTGCATTTTCATAGTTTAATCTAGGTGGCGAAAATGTCATTGCACACTGATGTAAACAAATGACGGAGTGTGTGTGTCCTTACAAATACGTTGCATTGTATATTAACTTGACAAGGCATATTTATCACCAAATGATAACTTCATATGTTAATCCTTCCAACTGCACAATGACTTGTTACTTTTGCTTTCTTTTAATTAACTAAGCAGTGACTATTGTGTCAAATGTATATACGTACATAATAAGCATCAAAATAATAAGGGTTATTATGTATTAACATATAATGAAGGATGACTTAATTATGTACTATGTTTAGAAACAGGCTTAACTGTATCTCTCTACTTCCTATAAACATTTGCTGTAATTGTTTCATCATGCTCTATGTTTTCAGAAAACTAGATTGTGTCTTCATTATTTAAATAAAAATCAAACACTGTAGCAGTAGCAGAATTTTTTTTTCCTTCTTCTTCTTCTTCTTCACACTTTACATGACACTATTACAGAATTTATTCACATTGACAAGTGTGAACATGTAAATATTCTAAGGGTGGTGAGCACCATCTAGAAGAGAAGTTACTAAAAGAGAAGGAAATCGGTGACTACCAGTTGAGAGTACTGAACTAAAGGAGTAAATTACTATATGAGTAAATTTTTCCATTTACTTCTAGAGTAAATTTATTTACTCCATAACTGGCAGAGAGCACCATCAAAGAGTACACAACTATGTTAGTAACTTGAGTAGGATTTCGTAAGGAATCATTTGAGTCACTGCTTGGTATGTTGGACCCGTTACTGCAGCATAGTTCTGACATGAACCGTGCTTTGTCTTCTCAGATGCAACTTCTTTGTGCATGGCGAATATTTCGCACTGGTACTTACCAAATCATTGCAGTGGACCCATTAATATCCACTGTACTACTGACAGTGAGAAACAGTTTAAATGCCCTAAAGCCACTGTATGTGTCCATGCCACAGAACCAAGAAAATATATCAAGGAACAAAAGGAAATGCTATCAAATTGGTAGATTCCCGAATGTCATAGGTGCCATAGATTGTTTACATATACCCATACATTGTCCTTCTGGAGAACAAGCAGAACTACACAGAAATTGTAAAAATTTCTTTTCAATCAATACACAATCTGTGATGGCAATATGAACCTGTGGGATCTTAACCATTTGGCTTATATCATCCAGCTTTGTCTCAGCTATTCCACCACCAGTCTGAAATTGTTTGCGATTACATTTAGCTTTCACTTACTTTGTTTTGGCCTTCATATCCTTAGAAATTATTTTAAACTGCTCGTGACCTTTATGTAACAACTTCCGATTTGTATTAAACATATATTTTTTTCCCAAGCATCCTTTTTCCTTTTCAGCATGTTGACGTCATGCTTTTTACATTCAATGATAGATATGCAATTCTTCACAATTTGGGCAAACCACTCTTTATCACTTCTGGTATGTTTTTTGAACATTTCTTGTCCTTGGCTATCTCCATGTTGGTGTTAGCTAGCATGGTATCTCAAGCTACAAAAATATATGGGAACTAATTAGAACACGGACTTCATGGGAGGCTTCCTGCTGTACTGATTTCCAGATCAGCGTAGCCACTAGTGCAGCGTATATTACCCAGTGTTGACTGCACTGTTGTCGAAAGGTGATGCAATAATGTCTGCCAACAATATTTTTCCATGGTGAAATGACGTTCACACATCAGCTGTGTGCAGAAATGGCTTACTTCTTTACTAAAAAGGACTTACTACTTTAGTTACAACAAAAGAAGTAAATGGAAAATGGGCTCTCCAACAGTTACTAAAAGAGTATCTTACTATGGAAGTTACTAAAGTAGTCCAGACTAAAGAAGTAAGAGTTACTACAAGAGTAATTTACACTAGTTAGGGTAGTGAGCACCAAAGTATCTTGTGAGACATTTGCATGTGTTGGTTTGCCTCTGTTACACTGTGGAAGTCTTTGAGGGGCACAGTATGCTACAGACTCAAACACGTAGAAAATCACAAATACAAACCACAATTGACATGATTTATAAAATGTTACAAAAAATAACAGTTTTATAAATACTGCAAATCAAAAACGGGACCAAATTAACACAGTGAAAACAGGATATTCAATGAGAATTAAAAAACAATTATAGGAACATAAATGTATGGTCATATCGTACACCGACTACCTCTTACTTAGAAATGTATGTTTCAGCACCACACACCCTTGGTGTTACACATCAGGCTCTCCCGAGGCCAGCAGCGGCCCCACGGAATGTGGTTCCGCTGTGACTGGTAATGGAAAATGTGTTGAAAATGCCCTACATTTTGGGTAAGATACTTTAGTGTCACAGCTCTCTTACTGAAGAAGATGACACTATGGGTAAGGTGCTGGACTCTCCTTTAGTAGCAGTGGTGTTCAGACCCTTCAAGCAGTCATCGGCATCTAAATAAGATGAATGTTACAACCACTCCTTTGGAAAATACAGTGCGCATTTACTTACCTTACTTCCCTGTATTTTAGAACTCTTGACCTATTTCTGAAGCTAACTGTAGCCTTGTAAATATTTATTGCAACACTATAATCAAAAGAAAATGAATGAGAAAACTTAAATATCCCTAAGCTATTCAAATCCTCAAGACAATGACTGCCAAACATGAAGTGACGGATGTTTCAGCAGCAGACTAGCCACGCTGGTGTGATGGGACTGCTGACAACCACACAGCAATCATGTTAAATTTTACAGAGATATGGGAAACATTCCATGAAACACCAGAGCATATCAGGATTTCAAGTAAGATGAAATAAAATTTATTGACACAAGTTTGCAACCCTAAACTGATGTGATATGTTTAGCACAAATGATGCTCAAAATTTAGGAACCATTGTGTGTAAATGACAAGCTTTTGAAAATCATATCAGCAAAGACAGTATGTGATTACCATAATATACTGTGAAAGATATTTCATATCAAGAGGGTGTAACAACCTTTCACATTACCAAGTAGAACATGAATGCCATTACTGTGAAGGAGGAGACAGCCAAGACATTTTGTAGATGTCAAGTTTTGTGGTACATCCAGTGAATTATGAAAGTTTATTTACTTTTTTTTAATTGGTTTCAGCAGCTCTAAGATGCTATCATTGGATCTTACATACTGTTAACAGAACATGACTTAAAGACGAACAGTTTAAATCAAACAGGAGAATGCTGGCAACATCACTGTATCAGGAGTAAAAACTACAGCAAAACATCATATAGAACATTTTTTGCTGATGTCTCCCCCCATACTGTTTCACTTAACAACAAAATCGCAACAATGGTTGACATGTGAATCGTGTACTGTTCACAATATGCAAGATCCGATAATAACAGCTCAGAGATGCCGAAACCAGTAAAAGAGGAAGATATTTTAAAGCAATCTAGAGTAATCTATGTATCTATGGAGGGGTTATGGTACAAATGAGTAAACATGTTTTTAATTAATTTATTGTATGAGGAATAATTAGTTATACCTTCCTTGATTTTACTTATTTGTATTAAAACTGTGTTGTTCTCCATGAAAAAAAATGTGAAAAAGGGGAGGAAAATAATAGAAAAAGAAACATCTTTTTCTGTGATGTACTATAAATAGTATTAGCACTTCAATACTTACCACGAAAGAGGGTTAACAGCCAGAAGCTGGCAGTTATGCAATTAACTTTTCAGAATAAAATGTATCAACCTTAAATTAGAAGATCTAATAAATAATAGCCTATGAACGTCAACTAAACTCTGGAGAAAAATAACCCAACAAGATTGTAACATTTAATATCGGCTTGTCCCTAAGTGCCAAGTAAGGTGTCACAATTTGGGAGGATTGTAGTGCAAAGCCACCTCTGGTCATTCTGTTTTGGTTTTTTGCTATTTAGGGAAATCGCTCCAGGCTAACGCCAGGACAGTTCCTTTGACAGGCCACAGCCCATTTCCTTCCATATCCTTAATCATATAATACACTTCTTAACCTGCAACTTTAGTATCATCATCACGAAAGTATGCCTATTTTACTTCCTGCCATTACTCAATATCACTGGCTGAAGATATATCTCACTGTTTAAAGTGACAGCAAATAGTCAAGCCTCTAGCTTTTAGAAACTAGAGATATAAGTGGAAGCATGTGTATCACATTACCACAGATTCCTTCAGGATCTATCATTATGACATTTACTCCAATCACACATTATGTAGAATTTATCGTGACTGCCTTATTTTTAAATACTTTATATGCCTGTCGAATAGAGTTACCCCCAATACCACAGCAAATATCTTGTCCAAAACTTTCTTCATATTGCAGAATAAGAAATCACAAGACAGATTACTAATGTCAAATCTTAAAAGGTCAAACTGGAGCAGAGTTTATATGCTGATCACATTTTAAACCAAATCCAAATTAGTGGGCATAGATAATTTGGGTGGGGGGGGGGGGGGCTTAATGCCAAAGATTTGTGTAGGTAACAGTTCCTTTCCATATTACAAAAAATGTTGCCAATTTGGCAATAATACATTATTTATTAGCAACTGCAGTTAGAATTTTAGGAGCTCTCTTGCAATGTATCAGTTATGTACACTTTCATTCCTATTTAAAAAGAAACATTGTCAACAAGCAGTTTATTCTGACATATTCTGCCTTTGGATATGTAAACAATTTCCTCTCAAACAATGAAGAGTCCAAGATGGAATAACCAACAAAATTAGAGCAGCATCCAGACACAGCCAAGGACAATGAAAAAGAGTGTGCTCTCCCCCCCCCCCCCAAGACTAAATTTAAAGTACAATCATTGCTAATCAAGGAACACTAAATACTCATTTTCTTTAATATTTAAAAGATTTACTGAATGTACCAGCACTCATGTGGCCCCCAGCATGACTTTCAACCCCTGCAACCCCCCTCCCTCAAAAAAAGAAACACACACACACACAAAATCAATCTTGTATACACCGATTACACTTACCGGTAAAGCACATAGTGCTGTATAATGAAGAAAATATCAAATATCACTGAGAACAGACCCAGCCCAAATTTTGTTGGGTCTCCAAATATTGAATTCCAATCATCTGAAATTAAAAATAAGATATTTTACCAACAGTATTTTCACAATATAAATACAGAAGACCACAAAAAATAAAGTGATGTTACTGTCAATTCAAAAGTATATCTATGTACATTAGTAAAACTTGCACATTGAATGAATAATTGATATTTACTGTAGTTGTAGGCATTAAAAATCATTTGCAGCATGCTCAGCATTCCGCCAGTGAAGTCCAGCAAGATGTTTCCTATGCTCCACCCCACTGTGCTTTTACGTTTGTAATTCATGTAGGCCTAAAAAGAAAATGATACATTTCTGATTATGCATGTCACTAAATTAAAGGGGACTGATGACCCTGCTGTTTAGTCCCCTTAAACATCCTAAAAACAACAACAACAACAACAACAACAACAACAACAACAAAATTTAAACTTTCAATCTAATCAATACCTTAACTAAGACGATTTTTTGTGTGTACACAAATTACATTTTGAGTGACTACAAAATGAATAAATAAATAAATAAAACTGTAAATGAACTAATATAAAGTGAAGTGAATAGGTCAATCAAAACATACACAAAAATAAGCTGAAATCTCAAATCTTAACGTAATTCTGATATTTTGGTATGTCGTTGAGCCCAGTTAAGAGTAGTGTGAACCCAAATTTGCAACTTCAAAAAGCCTGTGCTTTCCAAGTAACAAGTGAAAAACTGCATAATTTTTGGGTTTTTTCTAGTTATGGTCATGTTTTCTGATGTTACTAGTAAGGACCATTATTAAAGTACATTTAATACGTAACAATTTTAGCCAAACTATAGCTCTTTAAATCCAGTAGTTTTCTAGATATGGAATGTCAAACATATGTTTTAAACAAATATGAATATTTTAAGTTTTGATCTGAATATCGGCATAATCACTCAGACCATGAGAAAAGTTATGAGAATTCAAGTTTTAGTAAATTTTATTGGTTTTAAGCCAAGAATTAAGTCTCCAGGCCTCCTGAAATAGTACAAAACTGAATAATTTAAAAACTGGTAAGTCTACAGACAAAATACTGTCCATCAGCAGTGGAATCATGGGAGGTGGTGAAATAAATTGCCACCTAGCTCAGGAAAAAGGAAATTGAAGCGGTTAAAAAAATAACTGGGAGCTCATTTGGGAAAGACACATTTGAAAAGAAAAGTAAGTGCTAACTTTGGCAACAATAACCAATTCTATTAAAGTACATAAGCGTATTGACATTAATGCACTCATTTTTTTCCAAAGGATGTGCATCACAAACCAGTCCAACAGTGAATATTTTCACTCATCTTTCATTGGTATTCTGCTCTGGGGAAATTCTCCCAATTCAGTATCAGTCTTTAAATGGCAAAAAAACTCATCGGTGCATAGTGGCTTTACCCCTTAGGGACATATGTAGTGAACATTTCAAAAAACTTATGACAGTTCCTGGATTGTACATTTACTACTGCCTATTACATGTAAAAGAAAACATTGCTCAATATCCCTTTAGGTAACCTGCACACTCCCATAATACAAGACATAACCACACAATTGATCTGCCATACTCTACATTGTCCACGATACACAATAGTTGTAAATATGTTGGCCTCTAACTGTTACTGTTTAATATGCTCCCTAAGACTTCACAAACAGCATCTATAAATAAATGTAGGACAACATTCGGTCAGTGGCTCAAAGGTAAAGCATTCTACTCAATTGATGAATAGAGAGACTGTAATATGGTAGATTTGACCTCCTAACACAGACAAAGGTACTTCTGCCTGCAGTAGGTTCTAAGTTTGGGAAAAAAAAAAAAAAAAAATCATCATCTGGCATGTAGATATAGGCCTACTCTGAGTGCTTCATGTTTGAATAAATATCTTACGAGTATGACATTGTGTTATTAACACGTATACTTCCCGTATAATATAAATTTGTACAAGTTTTTTACTGTGACACTAACACTAAATCATATTCCAAATGTATGTTATTGTACAACATGTACATTCATACGATTTATATATAAACTGTGTTATAAGCATATAACCTTTGGTATACTGTAACAATTTTTTGACAAAGCCCACTGTATGTGCAAATACTGAATGGCTAATAAACATTCTTATTCTTACAATCCCCGTCATTGAATGTGGAACTTCCCATCCCCACCCTTACCCTTCATTCTTCCCCCCTCCACACCCCACCTCACTCCCAGTCTAGTTGCTTGTGGCATTGAATGGCCAGAAATGGTAGTTGTGCGACTATAGTTGTCCGAGTCATTGTGTGAACCTGCGTGTTTCTTTTTCTGAGGCAATGGCAGAAAATTTATGTTGTGAGAATGTGATTGTCTATTTTTTGTGCCTGTCAGCAGCTCAGCGAGCCTACAGCAAATATTTCATACTGGTAGAGTTTGCCCCAAAGCTTTAGACACAATTAACTATCAACAGACACATTGTAAATAGTGCATTTTCTATTTGTTTGTGTGGTGTTTTTTATTCTCTCATTTATGTTTATTGTCACTATTATTCTGTAGTAGCTGGTTAAAGTATAATTTTTCATTAGAGTATCAGTTTTCGCCAGACAAAATTATTAAAATTTAACCAATAATGAAAACATTAAGATTTCCTATTTTTCTGAATGAGACATTAAGATTTTTCTTACAGTTATTAATGGCAATTTTCACAAGGTAATACAAAGAAACCATAGATGACAGTAACAAAATTTTCGTAACTCACCTGTGGAACATATTTTATAAGAGTAATAGCCAATTTAACATAGGAACAATAATACAGAAAGTCAAGCCAAGTAATGACCCCTGTGGCTGCAAGGATTACACTTATAAACAGGAATAGTGCAAATATGCCATGAATGACTCGTGCTGTGATGGAAACTGTTTGGTCACCTCGCTGTTAACAAAAAGAAGAAATGGGAGGAAATTACAATGAGAAACACACGTTAAATAAATCCCAATAATGTGGGCATGAAACTATAAAGAAACAGAAATAGAGAGCAATCATTTCAAATTACATACATATCACACACACTTAACAATTCAAGTCTGTCTGGTGTCTAATGTACACCTCCAACTAAACAGGTTGAACAAGCTCTGGTTATAAACTACCATGACAAATTCAAGTATGGTATCTCCCATTATTGCAAAGACTATTTTTTTTTTTTTTTTAATTATAAAAACTAAACCTAACTTCAAGTATTGTTATGCTGGAATTAATGAACAATGTTAGCTGACATATCAAAGAAATAACCAAGGTGGAGAAAGTTATGCACAGAGATGTTTCAGTCTGTTGGAAAAGGAAACTGGAAAAAACATTAGCACCTACAAAAGTAGTCTGGCACATACATTGCTGCTTTCTCAACTAACAAGTTTGTGTTGAACCTCAGTTCAGAATTACTATACTTTTTCCTCCTGCATATGCCCCAGTCATTTCATCTCCTGATTGAGAGTAAACATGAAATTATCCAAGTTTTATTATTTTATTTTGGTATCGTAAGTAACAACACTTTCAAATAGTTTCTAAGAGATCAGAACTGTTTACAATACCCAAATGATGTGTACTTTTGGCATTTTTCCAATTTTATAAGTAATATTACTAGAACCATTAAGCAGGGCAGCATGAAGATCAGGTTCACATTGCTTGAAGCAGTGCAATTTATATGCCATACCTGGGAACTTTCCTGTTCATTACATTATGAAGATATGGTCTTGGTGATGATGAATTAAAAAATAGTAAATATAGCACTGAAATAAGACATCCTGGACAAAAAGGCACAAATGATCATTTTTAACTTTTACTTACCACAAATACATTAAACAAGCTTATTGTTGTGAAACAGTATTATGACCCTGTACATTTGGCCACATTCCTTATGAGAGAAGAACACGAACTAAATTATACAATGACTTCGGCACAACTTAGTAACACACAACTGATATCCGGCTGATGCGTTCAGAGCCATCGTTATAATGGCACTAAATGGTACAGTCCACACTATGGGCAAGGGAAAACACATACGAAGTTAATGAGATGTGGTAGAATGAAGCAAGTTTCAGAAAATTTGAAAACAAAAAGATGGCATATGATTGATGATTAAGCACGAAATCTCACCAACGTTTGCTGTACACAAGGCAAGCACAAAAATGGCCCAGAAGGGTGATAGTAGAACCAAGAACAAATCATGTCAAAGGTGGAGATGACAATAAGGTACATGGGAATTGGAAACAATATGCATGTAAGGATGTCACTCTCTTAAACACGCAAAATGGGAAAGAGCAATAAAACAACTAAAACCTGTTCTCTGGAATGACAATATAACAAAAGACACTGAAAATCCATTACAAAACCACTGTTTAGAGTATTGATGAACATGATACAAAAACATGTAGTATGAAGAAGAGAAGAAGAGGCTATTAGTACTGGAAATGGACTCGGGAAAGAAGTTGCAGCAGTTAAAGGATGAATTCGTTTGAGGAAGAATAATTTGACAAGAGATTCTGCGATAAATCAAGACACTAAATGAAGTTAAAAATATAAATAGAAATACCAAGATACATAATTTTTGTTTTAAGACATAGGAGTTGTTTATGAAGCAATAGTTATCTGACACTTCTAGTTGGACTAAACAGGAAGATATGGAAATGGGTACCAAGAAGTAAAAATGTTTTACAGCTATGAAACTTTCCTCTGCATTAGATATACCGTCATGAACAGAGTAACTTTCACCATGTCATTTCTTAACGTAGCAAAGTATTGTGGCTTGGTCTGCAATTACTACACCACTCCTTGCTTCTCTTAATGTTGTGCACTTTAAATCATAATCTAAATACTTGTGAAGATAATAATGGCTAATTATATAATGTTAAAAATCAAATTTCACTCTCCTACAAAAAATACTAACATAACTAAGTATGTCAACTTAAAAAATTAAATACCCCCTTCAAGTACAATGTAAAAATTTGTGATAAAAATGTGTGTTTGAAATTAGGATGTTATCTTAAGAGTGCCCAATATCATTCCCACCAATAGCTTGTCTTTTACTGATTATAGGAAGTCTGCAGTTGCCTTGTTTACTTTGTAACATGTGAGGTTTATGCCTGTGGTTATTTCATACGTTGCTAGGACTTTTTATTTAACTCTATTTTCTATCAGACTTTCTGCTACTATTTTTAAGCCATATCATAATACAATTAAGTCAAATATAATGAAGTTAAATACTTACCTCATAGATGAAGCACTGGACAATAGTGATGAATGTGGCAAATGATGCATGAAGAGCAAATACAATGTCATTTACTTGCACAGGATTCAATCCTTTGGGGTAAAGTTTGAAGTATTCCTCCTGCAAAAATTTAACATCAATTATAAAGTATGAATATCAACAATAAAAGTATTTGTAGTGGAACATTTACAGTTATTGAAACCATAAATATCTGTATAAATAAAACTGAACAATGGAAAATTCAATTGAGGTCAATGGAGGATAGGTAACAACTTGCCATGAAGAGGGCACATACATTCACACAACCGCCCAGACAACTATACACCCACAACCACCATCTACAGCCACAGGAGTTGTGGCTGTGTATGTATAGTTGAATGATTGTGTGACTGTATGTGTTTCTTTTTCTGATGAATGCCATGGCTGAAGATTTAAGTAGTTCATATGTGATTGTCAGCAGCTTAGCAAGCCTCTTTACAGTAAATAAAGATGTGAATATTCATTTGTTCAAAATCTTTACTCTCCTTAAGTTCTTGACTTTTATATGTAATAGGCACACACAAACACATACATATTCCAATGCAATGTTGTGTCAATATTTGTAATCATTAAGACAAGAACTTTCTTAGACACAATATTTTGAACACAAGGCTCTAGTTTAGGCAGTTGTAATGTTTGTGTGTGTGTGTGTGTGTGTGTGTGTGTGTGTGAGAGAGAGAGAGAGAGAGAGAGAGAGAGAGAGAGAGAGAGAGAGAGAGAGAGAGAGAGAGAGAGAGGAATGGGGAGGATACAGGTGCATGATGTGTGTATAGGATAGGATGTACATCCAATTCGTTTCCAAAAAGCATTGTGAAATTCCACATAACAGAACATTCTTTTCCATTTAATATCAAGCAAGATACAGCAATGTGTGGCTGGGTACAACTAGCAATAAAAAAAATTACACATTTAAATCGGGTAAAAGGCTAGTCTATTTCAAGAAAATGTTCATATACTTTAACCTCAAGCAACCTATAAAATTATATAAACACTTTAACAGCTGTAACATAGTGGAAACCACAATACAGCTGAAAGCTACAATTTAAGCATTTTACAGGAAAATAAGTAGTAGAGCTGAACCTATTCCATTATACATGTCACATACAAAGATTTCTACGAGATGCAATATCATTATTGTATACATGAAACTTCTAAACATTCCTTAAATTCTCATATCAGTTATAACACTTATGTCCTAGCTGTGGACACAAAACATTTCCTACTTGCACAAGAAATGAATTAACACAAAAGAGAAGATATACCATCCACTCACTACAGGCTTAGTTACTCAGTGGGAAATGCTTCCTCCCATGCTCTTAAATGACCAGTAATATATCCAATTAGTACTGCACCCTCATTTTCATTTTATGTTTTAATGGGACACCCATCCATTGTCAAACTACATGTATTAGTGAGTAAATATATACAATGATTCTACCACAGCATGTTTGCTGCAATCATCATCTTACATGCCTCCCTTTCTAATTTATTATGTGTGTACAAAATTCTGTTCAGCAGCTCCATGACATTTTTGACAAATGGCAGAATTTACAGGAAACAATACATGGCAACTTGTAACGAATTATTGTGTCTTGTGAATTTTCTTCTACTTCAGTTTACTCTTTATATAAATGTGAACAGTGCAATGGAGAACCAGTGCATATAACTTTGAAGGCATAAAATCAATAATAATAAATATAATCGTGACCTTTTTCATCCGTTTCCATAAATCAAGAAGCTGCACTCATATTCAGGCAACTGTGTGTGAAACACCAAGTAGAAATTGTGTGTGCTAAAACCAAATACTATTCAGACAAATGGCTTACAATATCAGAACTTAAAAGGACATTAAAAATTTGATTTAAAAATGTACTATATCTAGATGATGCCAAATGTGGTAAACATGACTGTACACACAAAAAATTACCAAATATTTGCCCCCAAGTTACGTCTAAAAACTATTTAAATGTTAATGGTCATGGTACAGCAATTTTACAGCACTTAATATATGCTTAAAATTAAGCAGGTGCCATTCTGTAAGTTAACACAAAGTATGATGTCAGCACTGATTATTTGCGCACTTCCTAACAACTTATTTTTAACAATTTAAAATAAAATATTGAAAGCAAATTTTCAATGAGAATGTAGGCACTATAGACACATTCTCATAATAAAGAGCAGGAAACTATTACATAACAAAATTGTTAAAAGAAATGAGAAACAGCCTACCTCAACCTCGGGAATCCAATACAGACCGCAGTTGAAAAGTGAATACAAAATAAAACCAAGTATGTTCAATGACAGAAAGTCAAAATTGAGACCCACAACACTGGAAAGAAAAAGGAAAACTCTACAATAGGTACGAACACTGCACTACACTTTGTTTACATCTCAACGTAACATCAATTTGTAAACTAATGGAAGAGAAATGCATGTTTTAAATGATTCATAATAAATGATAATACAATGGCAGTTCTATACACTGCTTGTTCCTCTCTCTCTCTCTCTCTCTCTCTCTCTCTCTCTCTCTCTCTCTCTCTCTCTCTCTGATAATTTTACAGACAGTAAATGTCTGTAATGAGAGAGGAATACCCACTGAAAATGTTTCAATACAATTTAATAACATGACTTCTGTTCACAAAATTTCATTTTTGTTGTCAAATTTTGAAATTTGATTATACATCTACTACACAATTGTCCAAATGAAGCACCTCAAAATGGGACATATAAAAGGATTTAGGCTACTAGTGGAACTCTAGCAAGGGGTGACTTTTTCCAATGTTCCCTGTTTGTTGTGCTTCAGAAGTTGCCATTTACCAAAACCATCATGAAACAAATGTGAATTCAAGGTAGTTATTAGTATTCTCTTTCCATTAAAGGATATTTTATACAGTCAACCCACAGGAAAAGAAAAATGATTAGTCAGTTCAGCAGAAAAGACTAATCAATGGCATATCATGTTAGTATTATTGTGATAGTTTATTTAAAAATCCTAGAACAAAACCAAAATTATTTCAAATGGTGCACAAACACCACGAATTTAACTAATATACCTTACAGCTTTGTTCCCTTGATGAAAAAGGGCACAAGGTATCCAATCAACAAGAAATTATGATAGTCCTCAGTTTACTAAATTAGGGATACCCATTTTAAAAATCGGTGGATTTAATTATACAAATCAGGCAGTAGAACAGTAGAGAGAGTGGTGAAAAGAGGGAAGGTGGTGGGAGAGGGACAGACAAATTAGTTCCCCCTCACAATATCAATTGTAACGTTGTATATTGTGGTAATTTTTAAGACTCACCTCTTCCTCTTCCAATTGATGTATATTTGTGGATAGAAAGATATAGACCAAGCGGCAAAATATACCCATCCGACAACAATACTGGCATGATAAAGGAAATCAGAATGCTGAATAGTGAGCCGCACGTAGGCTTCAGCGACACTGAAAAAGAGCATGACATAAATGGGCAATTCAAAGTAGCATTATTTGATTTTAAATTGTTTATTATCTACTAGAGAGCAAACGATAACGAAATTAGGCTGGGCACACACGCACAAACACACGCAGTCTAAATAAGGAGTGGAACTCAAGTTATTCCTTATTGTGGTAACTTTGTGAGATATAGGAGGAAGCATTGTGTTGGTTGTCTCTTCAAAAAAACTGTGTGCGCTCTGAACATCAACAAAAGAACATCTCTCTTGCAGCGTCAGCCACTGGAGTTTCCTAATCGTCTCTGTGACACTTTCACACTTACCAAATGAGCCCGTAACAAAGCATGTTGATCTCCGCTGGATCTTCTTTTTGTCTCCTATTAAACCTACTAGGTGTGTCATTCCATCAGGATTCAACAAATGGGAGTTGCATCATGGTCACAGATTTTAAAGAAATTTGGTACAGTTACTACCTGTACTAAAGTAAGTTCACATCTCAGGTATTGAAACTTTAAACCCCCCCCCCCCCCCCTCAAAGCTACAATTTTGGCCATTTTTTCCAAATAACATGCCACCTTGTTTAACCTTATAGCACCTGTACTAAAACAGATACAGCCAAAATACTGGTCTCGTTTGAAATCTGACATCTGTCCCTTGCAGGAAAACCAACAACGAAATGAAGTGATTCATAGGTCAGATGTAATAAACATACAAACTGTTACATATATTATTACATTTTTGCAAGTTTGCAATATTTTTTTTTTATCTCATGTTTGAATGACAGTACTGAAACGATATTTGGTGTGTATAGAGGGGTCATGAGGCTCAGTTCACTGAAAAAATTTCGTTGTTATTTGCATGCACACACTGACTTTTTGGACTTGGAAAATCCTGAAATTGTCTAAAGTCACTATTTTTGACCCCTCAAAAAGCAATGTGTGCAAAGTCTCAGTGTGCTGCAAATGGCCTCATTGTGTAGCTTGTATCCAAGTCTAATTATCCTCAACATATCTCCGTGTTACTCCTTTGCATAACTTGGTTATTGTAATCTCAAAATTTGTATGCGTCAAAAAGGACAATACTGCAAGTGCCAAGAAATTTACACAAGGCACACATTATTCTAGAATTTACTTAACCTGAATTAGTAAAAGCAATATGTTTTATGCTTGAACATATCGCTTATTATCTAAATATTAAGTCACATAGGAAGCACATGACTTGAATGCTCATTTCTCATTTGGATTGCTGAGAGTTGTTAAACAAATGTTGTATTTCAAATTCAGTTGTCCTGTTGAGTGTGTACTGCCTGCCTGTTAGTGTGTTGTTGTGTTAAAGAACACAAGCAGAAACGTCTTGTTTTAGTGAATTTGCAAGAGCTCTATGCAGCCTTCAAAGAGAAGTTTCCAACTTACATAGCTGTGCAAATTTTGAAAAACCAATTAAGTCCCAAATGATGTGTACTTGTGGGTGCTCATGGAACGCATGCTGTGTGTGTGTGTGTGTGTGTGTGTGTGTGTGTGTGTGTGTGTGTGTGTGTGTTGGATCTTACTTGAGAAGATTGCCTGTTCTACAGAAAGTGAGGATTGCATGTTATCTATGTGTAATAAGTGCCCTGGAGTGGAATGTATTTCAGGTCTTCTTGTAGAATCAGAAGCACTGTGTTTGGCTGAAAATGCCCAATACATGCAGTGGATCACAAATGATCAGTGTACATTAGTATCAGTTGTGGTACCAGTTAAGAAGTTCATACATAGTTTTTGCAACAAACTGGAATTGCTGAAAAGTCATCATTTTATAACCAAGCAGCAGTCACATTATGTAGCTTCACTGAAAGAAACACTTGGCCCAACAGTGTGTATTGCAATTGGAGATTTTTCTGAAACTTATTCTTTTCTTGTACAAGATGCAGAACAAGGATTTCATTGGCAGCAATCCCAGTCCACAGTGCATCCTTCTGTAAGGTATCTACAAAAAAACAGAGTCAGCATCACCAACTGTAAAGACAATGTGTACAATAAGTGACTATCTCATTCACCCAACTGCTGCAGTACATTACTATCAGAAAACCATTATTCCCCATATGAAAATGCAAAAGCAAACATAGGAAAAATTCACCGTTTTTCCAGATGGAGCAGCATCGCAATATAAAAACAAAGATTTTAAAAATCTGACACTGCATTCTAAGGACTTTGGAATTGATGCTGAATGGCATTTCTTTGCCACTAGCCATGGAAAGAGTGCCTGTGATGGAGTTGGGGGGACAGTCAAAAGACTACCTGCCAGGAAGTCTTCAGGAACTTTACCAACCAATCCTGACTCCACAAGCACTTTTTGAATTTGCCTCAAAGAGATCAAGGGTATTCAGTTCTTCTGTGTGTCATCAGAAGACATTGAAAATAACAATGCATTGTTATTAAACGAAAGATGTGATCAGTGCAAGAAAATCCCGAACACCAGACAGTACCACCACTTTGTACCTGCTGGAAAGGATGTGGTTAAGATGTAACGAACATCGGCGCCTGTGAAATATGATCTGGGTTATCTCTCACACAATGCAGAGGCACAACAGTCTACCACAATACCAACCAGTATCACTATCAGGCCATGATCTTACATTCCTTGTGTCTATGACTAAGTGGTACCTTGCCTATGTTATGGTGCATTCTGAAGAGACTGAAGATATTTTGGTAAAATATTGCACCCACCTGGACCAGCCAAAGCTTACTTTATAACAAATGAATTCAGATGGGTGAAAGTAAGGGACATTCTAAAAACAAGTCTTGTGTCAAACACTGACAGGTAGGCAGTACACACTGGACAGGACAATTGAATTTGAAATAGATTTGTTTAACAACTCTCAGCAATCCAAACGAGAAACGGACATTCAAGTCATGTGCTTCCTATGTGACTTAATATTTAGATAATAAGTGATATGTTCAAGCATAAAACATATTGCTTTTACTAATTCAGGTTAAGTAAATTCTAAAATAATGTGTGCCTTGTGTAAATTTCTTGGCACTTGCATTTTTTTTTTTTTTTTTTTTTTTTTTGTGGTTTTAGGGCGCACAACTTCTACAGTCATTAGCGCCCAGACAAGAACATAGATTCGCTAGATCTCAATAAAATTGGTGACTGTCAGAACATCAAGAAGAGGCTAAAAACGAAAGATGAAAGACAATTAAAAGGGTTAAATATCCTTTGATAAGTTTGCCAAGTTGATAAAACGCAAAACCCGAGCAGCTGCTCGTGTGTCATCAGCTAAAATTTCCTCCAGAGTAGACGGAAAGTGAAGGGCTACACGGAGATGATTAAAGTTAACACAAGACAGTAAAACATGTTGCACTGTCAGCAGTTCACCGCAGGAGCACAGCGGTGCAGGGTCGGCGGATAGCAAGTGACGGTGGCTGAAACGGCAGTGACCGATCCGCAACCGGGCCAGGATGACCTCCTCTCGCCGAGAGGGGCGTGAGGAGGTCCTCCAAGCGGTCGGGATCGGCTTTACAGTTCGCAATTTATTGTTGTACAGTGAAAGCCACGCACTGTGCCATGACGACACAATACTCCGGCGAAGAGCCCGTTGAACATTGTCCGATGGGACGCAAAAGGTAGCCATGCGAGGCAAAAGAGCTGCGGCCTTGGCTGCTATGTCGGCGGTCTCATTCCCGGGCACACCCACGTGGCCAGGGACCCACAGGAAAGAAACATGACAGCTGTCATCTGCTAGCAACTGGAGGGAGCGTTGGATCCGATACACGAGAGGATGGTGCGAGAAAGGGTCCTTAAGACTCTGCAGGGCACTAAGGGAATCTGAACATATGGCATAGAAAGGTTGGCGGTGGTGGCAGGTATACAAGACGGCCTGGTGGAGTGCAAAAAGCTCAGCCGTGAAATTCGAGCACCGGTCAGGAAGCTTGTATTGGAAACGGTTGTCCCCGACGACAAAGGCAGATCCGACACCGGCAGTGCTCTTGCAACCGTCAGTGTAAATAAATATGGCATTATCGAACCGCGAACGGAGTTTAACAAGCCTCGAGCGGTATACCAAATCCGGAGTGCTCTCCTTGGGGAGCGAACTAAGTTCGAGGTGAGTGTGAACCTGGGCCTGATGCCACGGTGGCAATGGGCTTTCGCTCAACCAAAAGGTGGAAGGAAGGGTAAAATCGAGCCGCTGAAGCAGGCGGCGAAACCACCGAACTCCAGGTGGAAGCAAGGCAATCGCAGACAACTGATATTGGCGATCGAGTGAGTCGTCAAAAAATAATCGGTAAGATGGATGGTTGGGCAGAGACCGCAGGCGGCATGCGTACCGACACAAGAGTATGTCACGCCGAGTGGTCAAGGGTAATACAGCAGCCTCGGCATACAGACTTTCAACAGGGCTGGTATAAAATGCACCGGTCGCCAGACGTAATCCCCGATGGTGAATAGAGTTGAGACGGCGGAGAATCGACGGCCGTGCAGAGGAGTATACAATGCTTCCATAGTCGAGCTTCGACTGAACAATGGCCTGGTAAAGGCGAAGCAGGACGGTACGATCCGCTCCCCATAACGTGCCACTGAGGACCCGAAGAACATTAAGGGATCGGGCACAACGGGCAGCCAGGTAGGACACGTGTGGGGACCAGCAAAGTTTCCGATCCAACATTAGCCCCAAGAATTTCTTAGTCTCCACGAAAGGGAGAGCAACAGGGCCGAGACGTAGAGAAGGTGGAAGAAATTTCTTTTATCTCCAGAAGTTTATACAAACCGTTTTCTCAGTGGAGAATCGGAAGCCGTTTGCGATGCTCCAGGAATATAGACGGTCAAGACAGCGTTGAAGACAACGCTCCAAGAGACACGTCCGCTGCGCGCTGGAATAAATTGCGAAATCATCAACAAAAAGAGATCCGGAGACGTCGGCTGAAAGGCAATCTACGATCGGATTGATTGCAATGGCAAAGAGAGCCACACTCAAGACGGAGCTCTGTGGTACCCCATTCTCCTGGCAAAAGGTATCTGACAAAACAGAGCCCACCCGTACCCGGAACTGGCGATCTGCCAAAAACGCTTGAATAAAAAGAGGGAGGCGGCCCCGAAGGCTCCATGTGTGCAATGTGCGGAGAATGCCCGCTCTCCAACAGGTATCATATGCCTTCTCCAAGTCGAAGAACACTGCTACTGTTTGATGCTTCTTTAGAAAGTTATTCATAATGAAGGTCGACAAGGTAACGAGGTGATCAGCAGCAGAGCGGTGTCGACGAAAACCGCATTGGACATTTGTTAGGAGGCGGCGAGATTCGAGGAGCCAGACCAACCGGGCGTTAACCATGCGTTCCATCACCTTACAGACGCAGCTCGTCAGAGAAATGGGACGATAACTTGAAGGAAGATGTTTGTCTTTCCCTGGTTTGGGGATGGGGACAACAATGGCTTCACGCCAACTTGTGGGAACATGACCTTCAGTCCATATGCGATTGTAGGTACTAAGAAGAAAACACTTGCCCGCAGGAGAGAGGTTTCTCAGCATCTCAATATGGATTGAATCGGGCCCGGGAGCAGAAGATCGGGACAGGGCGAGAGCACGGTCTAGCTCCTGCATGGTGAATGCAACATTATAATTTTCACGATTAAAAGAGTGGAAATTGGCACTTGCAGTATTGTCCTTTTTGATGCATACAAATTTTGAGATTACAATGACCAAGTTATGCAAAGGAGTAACACAGAGATATGTTGGGGGTAATTAGACTTGGATACAAGCTACACAATGAGGCCATTTGCAGCACACTGAGACTTTGCACACATTGCTTTTTGAGGGGTCAAAAATAGTGACTTTAGACAATTTCAGGATTTTCCAAGTCCAAAAAGTCAGTGTGTGCATGCAAATAACAAGGAAATTTTTTCAGTGAACTGAGCCTCATGACCCCTCTATACACACCAAATATCATTTCAGTACTGCCATTCACACACGAGATAAAAAATATTGCAAACTTACAAAATGTAATAATATATGTAACAGTTTGTATGTTTATTACATCTGACCTATGAATCACTTCATTTCATTGTTGGTTTTCCTGCAAGGGACAGGTGTCAGTTTTCAAATGAAACCAATATTTTGGCTGTACCTGTTCTAGTACAGGCGCTATAAGGTAAAACATTGTGGCATGGTTTTTGGAGAAAATGGTCAAAATTGAAGCTTTGAGGGGGCCTAGCTCAGCCCCCCTGGTGGTTTCAAGTTTCAAAACCTGAGATGTACTTACTTTAGTACAGGTATTAACTGTACCAAATTTCTTTAAAATCTGTGACCATGATGGAACCTACTTTGGCTAAAATATGCTCATATCCAATGGAATGACCCACGTACAGAATTCACAGTGATAAGCAATAATATAGCACTTACCAAACAAGTTTTGTAACCTACTTCCTTTGTTGACAAACGCCTGAAGATGCTTCCAATGAATCTAAGTCTGCTATCTGCCTTACCCAGAATTGATTTTATATGGTTGTTACATTTCAAATCACCCTTATGTCTACTCCCAGATATTTTATGGAAGTAACTGCTTGTATAATAAAGAAGATTTCTGTAAACACAGAACTTCACACTTGTTTATGTAGAGGCTCAATTGGCATTTCCTGCACCATGTGTCAATACACCGCAGAACCTCCATTTTGCTTCTCTTTTCCAGTGTTGTGATTTCTCAATAAACTACAATACTGTCCACAAAGAGCATCATTGCACCTCCAATGTATTTTACGAGGTCATTTATACATATTATAAAAAGTGACAGTCCTGTAACAATCCCCTGGGGCACACCTGAGATCACTTAAACGTCTGTAGACTTCTCTCCATTGAGATGATGTGCAGCATTCTGTTAGCTATAACACCTCAATCCAATCACACAGCTGGTCCGATACTCTATATGCTCGCACTTTGTTCGTCAGGTGACTGATACAGTTCTGCAATCAGCCTGCAGAAGTCTAGAAACTTGTGATCTAGTGGATGAATAATGTGAGTTGTGTGACACCATCGCTGCTTTCGGAAACTGTGTTAATTCCTACAAATGAGATTTCCATGCTCCAGAAATGAAATAATATTCAAACATAAAATGTGTTCCAAAATTCTGCAACTCAATGATGTCAGAGATATAGGCCTTTACTTTCGTGCATCTGGCTGATGACCCTTCTTGTAAACAGGAATGACCTGCACTCCCCCCCCCCCCCCAATCCTTAAAAACACTGTTCTCATCTAGAGATCTAAGTTAAACCACTTCTAGAAGAGGAGTGGGGGAGGCGGAGGGGGGGGGGGTTGGACACGAAGTTCTTCCATATAATCCATGTGAAATCGAACTGGTATCCCATAGCATACAACAGTCTTTCCTCTGTTGAGTGACTTCTATTGCTTTTCTATTATCCTGACATTTCAGTATTTTGGCCTTGTGTGTATCATCCTCTGATTCAACACCATTACGGTCACAGAGCATCCGGATATCTGGTTTCGACCTATTTACTGATTTGGCATAGGACCAAAATTTTGACATCATTAAACTAATGCTTGTCTGCAAGACTTTGGCTACGTTTACAACTGCAATGAAGTTCTTTTTGCTTTCGTAACAGTTTCCTACCTTTGTTGTTAAACCATGATGATCTTTAAAAACTTGGTACAATTTTACTTGGCTCATACTTTTCTAAAATGTACCGTATGGTGCACTTTAACTTCATCCACAGTTGCTCAACACTTTCAGTGTTGGAGACTAAACTAACATGTGGTGCAGTCATGTACTCTGAAATCTGTCTCCCTTCAATTTTGCTAAATAAGAAGCTCTTCCTACCTCTCTTGATATATTTACAGCTGTATTCAGTGATGCTGTAAGTGGCTCACAATTGCTGATACCCTGCTGTACACTAAATTGAAAAGTTTGGGTCCCTTTGTCATCAACAGAGCCAACATTATCTCCAAGAGTCAGCTCTCCATTTAAATGCTCAAGGTAAATTCAGAATACAGCACTTACTCTATTCTCTGTCACTGCCACCTATCTGAAACATAACTGTCTACCAGTCTATACCCATTAAGTTGAAATTGCCACCTAAAACTGACATGACTAGGAAACCCTATAGGAAATATTTTCGAAACGTCCCCCTCAGATGATATGCTACTACTACTACTACTACTACTGCCACCGCTACTGAGCCAGGTGTTCTATAAAAACTTCTAAGGACCATGTTTGAGCCACTTTTAATGCTGACTATAGCCCAAATTACTGCACATTCTCAATCTGCACTAATGTCACTTGATACATTCTTTTTATCGCTATAAATATGCCTCCCCCTTCAATTAGGGACGAGTTAACTCAAGTTAAGGACTGTTCAAGTCAAACCAAGTTAAGACTACACAACTCGCATTACACTGCCGCTGTCGCGAGTTGATCCAACTGAACCCAAGCCAGTCTGCCCGGCACGACGCACTGCTAACTCGAGTTGGTGCAGCAGGCCGCACAGCCCGGCTAGAGAGCCTATATACAGGCTCTCTAAGCCCGGCATGGCATGAGCGACACCTGGAAGGCAGCAGATGCACTGCCTGTACTGCGAACGCGCTACGCACCGAGAGGTCGACAGAACCTGAGTTGGCCCAACTCCCAGCACAGCTGTTTCTAAACTGAATTGGGCTGGCGTTGTGCAATTGACACTGGTAATTCGAGTCAGCCCACGCCTGCAGCACGGGCGCTGCTGCACTGACCCGAATCGGCCCACCACGTGGCACGGGGACTTCCGACTCGAGCCAGCTCAGCAGGCAGCATCGAGCACTACACCGCAAATTGTCACGCTATGGAAGCAGACTTACAACCTCGGTCTTTCTAATGAGCTCAGTTTCGAAAATTTTATAAAACGTAGTAGGCCTGTTTTGGAAAATCAGGTCAAAGTTAGCACATTTTTTAACTTCTATAAAAAGTCTTCAAATTTGCTGTTAAATTATTCAGAATTGAAAAGTGATGCATTAGTGAAAGTTTATAATTTGAAACCTTGTGTTGTTAGATTACTGTGTACGTAGTTTTATGTTTGAATTGCCTTTTGTCCCTATGATATAGTAACTAAATTTAAAAATATTTTCTGACGCCACTTTTTCAGGTGATTTTCATAAAATTTGCTGGCTGAATATGACTCAAAATTCTTTTCATTATTATTCTTAAGATAAGGCATAGTTTTTATAAGATAGGTCAATTTGATTTCTTTTGACAAAATATTTCTCGAAATATAACAGTTCAAATTAGTCATGCTCGCGCGAACAGGCAGTCATATTCGGCCATTATCGTTTCGGCGAATGTTAACCTTTACCATGTACCAATGTTCACAAAATTTCATCAAAATCTGTAACGGTCTCCATCAGGGAGCCCTATTTGAGTTGACATGGAATGACCCCTATGTTCCTGTCCCACTAATATTTTGTAAAAACTTGAAGTTTTTGTTACTAAAGTGGACAATGTTTGGTACAGCCTACAATTAAAATAAGTGAATGTTAATGGTCAAAATTCAACAGATAAATTATTATTGTATGAAGTTAAACTTAGTGTGTCTCAATAAGTACAAGCTTTTAGCCAGTTTAATTAAAATAAAATATTTTCTGAATTATAATAAGTACTTTAGTTCTTGCTGTGGTATCATTTCATTAAGTGTTCAACAATACTAGAAACAAGATATGAGTGAACACAATGTTAGCACAAATATCCATTCATTCCAAACGGATTCCCAAACTGAGCAGATGTAAATCAAGCACAGTAACTTTGTTTATCATATGCCTTTCCTGTCAACTCCGTTTGGTTAACTGTACTGGATCGCAATCGGTGCAAAACGGGGGAACGAAACAAACGAAGTCAGCCATTAAATTACACGTTTGCTTCCAACTCAGTTTGGCAACTTGGGTTACGCAGAATTCCAACTCTGTTAATTCGGGTTAGCGAAAAACCCATGTTTTCCCATCTCTACCTTAAATTTTTAACCTATGCAATATACATTCAAGTCCGAGTTTATGATTTCATTACTATTGACATCTGGCTTGATCAAACTTTCTGTCTCTAGTACTATATGTGTTATTTGCTTTTCAATTACATTGTCAAGGGTGATGCTCTAGCTAATATGTTAATGGGCCTGTGGAGCAATTTCTCTAGCCCAAAAAACCCTTACATGTGCAATCCACGTGTACACTGTTACCGTAATACTTGCTTCCAGTACGTAATGCATGCCTGATCTATTGAGGGGGATTCTACATTACTCCATGCGATAGAGGAGGTCGAGAAATTCACGCCCAAGGTCACCACAGAATCATCTGAACCTCTGGTTTAAACATTCCACTCAGCTCCAAATCAAAGGACTGCAATCGGTTCTGTGAAAGATGCTGCAAATCAATAGCTACCACTTCTACCCTGCCAGCCACCTGAAGGAACTAATGATAACCTCAAAACCCAGGTGACAAGTCATTGGTACCAACATGAGCAATGATTTGCAGCCGGGTACACCCAGTGGTCTATCGCCACTGGCAGAGCTTCCTCCACATCTCCCCCCCTCCCCCCACAAGCAAGAAAGTGCACACTGGCATTCTTTCCCACCCTTTCTGCTATTTCTCTAAGGGGCATCATCACCCACCTAACATTGGGTCTCCCAATGAATAGCAAACACACCCTCTGCATCTTGTCCAGACCTCTGAGAAAGATTGGCCACTGCCACAACAGGCAAGGCAGCCCACGCTGGCTCACAGGTATTATCAGCAGTGGACAACACTTCAAACCTATTGCTGGGGTTTAATGGGACAGCCTTACGGCTGGTTCCCAATTTCACCTTCTGGCCAGAGTTTCATGACCCCTGTACGATTTACCAATCACTATTAGGGACATTGGAAACTGTAACCACAGTGGCATCATGGGTTGGAGTCATTGCAGTAGGCACCCGAGGACCCCCAGTAATCGCCTCTGGTGCCCGAGTGATACTGCAGCCCAGTGTAGTAGCCTGAAGACTGTTGACCATGGCCAAAAGAACCTCTAGCTGCTTAGGACAGCAGCCAACTCCTTCCAAATCCACTTGCAACAGGTGCAGTCCCTATTCATCTGTCAAAAAACTTAAAATTACCGTATGTAGCAAAACACGCAAGATAAAATCCCTTGAAAACGGGCACACTAACTAAATTTGATAAATGTGTCTGGTAACAAAAACCCAAATATGTGAGAATAGAGCTCTTAAAAAACAGAAGCACTAACAAAATTTAAAAAATCTAGGAATGTTAAATTTCACTACTTAGAGCTCAAAGTGTGACACTTGATGGAGTTGGCACTTGTAAACATCTTGCCGGAGGGAATGCAGATGGGCTTAAGTATAACATTGGGGGATACCTCTTGGTGTTAATGACCATACTGAACTAAGGTTTACCAATAATAGTAAGTATACCTGAATCACACAAAAGAGACCATGTCACTAATATTAGAAATGGAATACTAACAAAGCATCCACTGTATGTTAATTCATCTACAGATACTTGTGGAAAACTCGTGAACTTATATTAAGATGGGAATTGCTGGCAATGTACTGAGGGGTTACATGTGACCCAACACTAACTGTTGGAACAGGACTCATCAAGCTAAGACTCATTCTCAGAATCCCCCCCCCCCCAAAGAAAAAAAACATTGAATCCACAAGTCTAATCAGTGTTTCTACTTCCCCAATAACCACTGATAATTTGACGAAAGCTGGATCTTGTTTACACATAATGGGCATATTAGTGAGACTATAAACAATTCAAATTTATGGACGTTCATATAGACAGCAAGCTGCCATGAAAATCTCATGTTCTGGATCTTATTCCAAAACTAAATTCTGCTATATTTACCATTAGAACAATATCTGAAATAAGTGATTTTTCAACACGAAAAGTAGTCTATTACGCTTACTTTCACTCACTTAAGACGTATGGCATTGTTTTTTTGGGGTAGCTCGCCTGATGCAAAAAGGATATTTCTGGCTCAAAAATGGGCAGTTTGAGCAATATTTGGTGTAAGTTCACAAACGTCATGTCGGCCCCTTTTCAGTAGTCCGGGAATTTTGACTCTGGCATCACAATATGTTTTTTCTTTAATGTTGTTTGTTGTTAATAATATCAGCTTATTCCCACAAGTTAGTAGCTTTCACTTGGTGAATACTAGAGAGACGTTGAATCTACATTTGCATCACACCACCTTGACACTTGTGCAGAAAGGTGTACAGTATTCTGTGGCATCCATTTTCAATAAGCTGCCACAAGAACTAAAGAATCTTAGCACTAATTCACATGCTTTCAAATCTAAATTGAAGAGTTACCTCATAGCTCACTCCTTTTATTCTGTTGAACTACTAGAAAAGTTAAACAATTAAGCTAATTCATTTTCTTATTGATTCTTTTCACTTGTCTTAATATTGTTGTGTGCAAAGGACTACTTAAAAATTTTCTATTACCATTTTTGTATAACAATTAATGTATTGAGTTGTTCCATGACCATGGAGTGTCACTCCTCAATTGGGTCCTACGGAACAGAAAACAATAAATACAAATAAAATATAGTCTGAGCAGTACAAGAGACCTGAGACAACTATATGCTGAAGGCTGGCCACATGGGAAAATTGGTAATGTCCAACAAAATGTAAGCAGAAGCAAATATTGTAACATGTCTCTATAAGCTGCAATTTATTACTTCTGTTTTCATAGCAAAGCAAAAACTGTCCTTAATCCATGACATCCATTACATAGCAGTAATATATTGAGTAATTAGAATTAAACATTAAGTTGTGATGTTAGATTAACAAGTACTCTCATGTCAATGGTGTCATTTAAGGCTCCTAAGACATTATGAATAATTGTGGAAAAAATGTGGGGCTTACACTGCATGGCTGGCTAAAGTCTTGAATGAGCTGTTCACTGCAGCAATGTTGGGAATGCCTCCGCTTGTATGGCAGTGAATTTGTAGCAGCAAAAAATAATTATGATAATAATAATAATAATAATTACAAAATTTGAAAACTTGAAGTTGCAGGCTGAACTGTAGCATAACCATAGATTTTGATTAGTTTGGAGGGGGGGGGGGGGCAGAGAGCAGGCAACAGTTCAGTACAGAGGTTGGTCAAGCCAAAAAACGAGGGGGGGGGAAGAAGAAAAAGAAGGGCATAAAAAAGCATTACTTCAATCAGATTTTATGTTAAAATCCGTCACTTTGAAATTAAAATATAATCTTTAACAATGGAAAATTTGATTGAAATGTCAGTAATGGAGGATAGATAACTCACCATAAAGAGGCTCGCTGAGCAGCTGACAGCCACAAAAAAATGTGAATGTGATTGTCTATACTTCGAGCCTGTCAGCAGCTCAATGAACCCATCCTCCATTATTTAGAATATAGTCTTCAGCTATACAAATCACACGCTCCACCATTTTTTCTCTCCAGTAACACTTGCAATAGACATTACCAACCTTCACATCACACTAAGAACACAGACACCACTTTCGAGACTTCTAATCATGGCCTTAGATCTGGAGGTACAATAAAACTGTAATTTTGAACTATCATTTATTGTTTTAGTTTGTTATACCTTACATTAACAGCATCATACAGTCAAATAAAACTGTATCTTCATGGTGGTTATACTTACTCAATTAATGAACTAGATGTATTTGCAGAAACAACAGCTCTACCAACTTCTAAAGCAGTCACATTCACAGTCCATGACTCCGATACATTCCTTTCAGTAACATTTATTGTAGATGGATAAATGTAAACTAAATCTGCATGATCAGCAGAGATTTCAATAGTTGCATTTTCGTGTGAATTCCTAGAAGCAAATAAATGGAAATCAGTAACCTCAATAAATTAATACAGAACAGAAGTGATGCATGCAAATCTCTCTCATTTGAGCACAAAAATCAGTTAGGCTTGTGACAAAGAAGAGACATGTGAAAAGGCATACTGATAGTTTGGGAAAATAATCTCAAAATGCAGTTTACATGAAACTGGGCTGCTGCTTGACGTGTTGATGTTGGTAGTATGCGATGAATGATGGGAAGAGGCATTCAGGCAGCTAATACGAGTGTGTCTTTCATGCCACATGTCAAATTTGCATAAATTTCTATTATTTACAGAAAATACAAATCTGATGTAATTATCTACGTACTTCTACATCTGAACGATATGTGATGCCTATAAAATTTCTTCGGAAGAGAAGTTGCTACCAGATTATGAAACAGAAAAGTACATCGAGAACCAGTCGGTATATGGGTCTAAAGTCTGTTTTACGCAATGCAATTCACTGCATTCATTCAGTAACAACCTTTATTTATTGTCAGTTAAAAGAAACTTTTCAGTCAAAGCATGTAATTATAATAAACTGTACACCCAAGTAGTGACTGGTTCTTAATGTACTCTAACTTCTCTAGCGATTTCTTCTGCGACTGAACTACAATGTCTTTCATAACATTACAAATTTGCAACATGATACTCGTAAAAATGTTGACATTTGTAACACAAATGATAATTGAATCACGTGATTCTACCCATCGGCTTTGACCTGTAACTTCGTAAACATGGCAGAAAACCGGCATTTCAGTCTTAGCCAACTGCAAATAAGAAAAACATATAATGACCATTATTGTTCCATAGAGACCATAAAGTAAATAAATAATGCTGTCCCTGCCCTGTGGTTTACAGATTTTTCCATGTACCCTTGTCTACTAAGTAAAATCAACTGCTGCCATAAAGGGAACAGCTTACCACCACAGCGTACTACACAACACGCCAATGTCACAGGTCAAAGCCAAAGGGTGGAATCGTGTCCTATAAATGACCCATGAAATCTGTTAATGAAGGCTATACTTCAAACAAATATGTAGGAATGATGTCTACAATTACTTTGTATAGTTACTTTCATAAACAGACAAATATGAAACAAGCCTACAATAAACAGAAACTACTTTACATATGTTTTACCCAAAAAATCCAATAGAAAAACAGTTCACCACTCCTGCCATATGTTGGTTCAAGAAAAGCATTGACAGTATCAAACAGAATATTTAGTAAAGGCAAATGCCAGGCAGAGCAATGCTGTGTAGGAAAGTGTTTCTGAACTATTTTTTCCGAATCCACCCCCCCACCCCATATTGTCTCCTCCCATGACGACATGGGTCAAACAAAGCAGATGGGTGGTACTGTGACCTTTGGAATTACCAAAGTTTCACACGTATGTAAACCACTGATACTGTTGCTTGTCTGACAATAATTATTGAATGCTTTGGTGAGGCGAGTGTCAACAGCCGTAATATATTTCATAAAATGCATTTTTTTTAAAACCATCAGCTGTTTATTAAGAACCTTATACATCTACCAGTTTCGGTCATAGACCATCTTCATGGATAAAAATTATTGAGTTTGTGTCTGCATTGTTTATGTCATTCGGTTAAATTGCTGTTTATGAGTCCATAACTGGTGCTTGACGAGTAGACGTCGGTAATGGCGCAACAAATGATGGGAGTCATGTTCCAGCAGCAATGAAAAACACATGTTTAATAGTCTAGTAAATTTTGCATCACTTTTAACCCGCAAGCACTGGCGCTGTGAGCATTTTGCTCACTGTAATTTTAAAACAATTGGCATTTTACCAATTTCAAATATTCAGATGTGTGTATTTTCTTACAAACACAACTAGAAATACTTATGTAGACACGTCAAGAACATCACAATCTGTTCTTTGAATGTCAGAAAAAATGCTATACACACGATCAATAGCGTAACTTTTAAAGGTGCGAGTTCTCGTGGGTTAGCAGTTGCCGAGGCGTTTATGGCAACATAATTGATATTTCAGTTATAATCTGAACTAATCTTGATTTTCATACCGGTTTTTACAATATACATGGAAGATGCAATTGTGACAGTGATATAGCCCACTGAACAACTGATCACCGACATGTAGTATTTAAAAGGATAATTAATTCACTCACTGGACAGGGTTAAATCACCAACCTATCTACCATAGAGCAGGAAAAGCATAAATTACATATTTTTTGGTGAACAGAAAAGGTAGGTTTTTCAAACCTCATTGACAGAGAATGAGTGAAATAATCTTTTTGTTCACCATGAAATAATGCTGTTTCTACTCTATGGCTGATAGGTTCTTGATGTACCCTTGTCCGATAACAATATTATTATTTTTGTAAGTACTATGTGTCTGCAAACCATAAAGAGAAACTATTTCTTATTGACTGCTCAAATGCGACTCCCATCATTTATCGTGCCAACATCTACACATCAAGTACCAGCCACAAACAAACTGCGCTTAAACCAGGCATCCTAACTGTATTAGTTGTTAGAATTATTTGTAAACTTAACAAAAATAGCAATGATTAAAAGTTTAAAATGTCACACGTCTAATGAGAAAACAAAACTCTGAATTGCCCCTATAATATTTGGGAGCTATGGGGAACCTTTCTGCAATGAAACACATTTTGTTTGCTAATAAACAAAGATTGTTGTACAACTGTATTTGTTTTAAGTGACAACTGTTCAACAGAAGATAGTTTTCCAAACAGAAAGAATTAAAAAATATTATTTTACATGAATCTAAATATGTTCGTACATTATCAACAAAATTTACAGCATATCTTCCTGCACACTATTATTGAAAATGCGGCACAACTGAAGACCGCGATAAAACCCATCGGCTTTGACCAATGATGTCATATCTATGTCTCTCAATATACGCTACGTAGATATACCAACTAGCAAAACAAACACTATCAATAAATATAACATACAGGATAATATCTTAATACTTATGTATTGTAGATAATAAATAATGTGATTACCCTCGTAAATTACAGATTACCACAACAGAATATACCATTTATCACAGGTCTCGGGCCCAACCCCACATAATGGGTGGGGGGAACCCTTTCCGTTACCCTATACCTAACCATCAGAGAGAAGCTACCAATCACTTTTTAAACACAAATCGTAATCCTTGGTCTGCTTCTAAACAGACTATTGTCTTTAACTCTTACGACGTCAGTGGTCAAAGCCGACGGGTCATATCGCAGACTTCAATTGATGCAAAAAAAAAAAAAAAAAACGCTAGTCGGCTTACATTATTCTTCTAATTTTGAAGCTATTAACATGCCAAATTGAGCCCATTTTAATAGTCTTATCAGCAATAAAGCAATTTGTAGTACTTCAAAAAGTCATGGTATCAGTAACTACTCAGTGAAATTTACTGTTAACATGCAATTTTCCACAGAACTAAATTTATTATGAATACAAAATTAAAACTTCATTGCCCTATATTTTTACTTTATAAGCTAAATAAAAATAATTCAAGTGACATGCTAACAGATTATGAGCAGTATGTCGTTTGAAGACAACACACTGAGGCAACAATTGACATAATTTACAATAAAAATTGGATAATAGTTTGTTTTTCAGTTGAAGTAGTTACTAATAGTAGGTAAATCGGTACGCATTATACATATATCAAAATTTAGCCTAAATGTAAATTGGACATAACTGAAAACTTTGGTACCACCCGTCAGCTTTGACCAATAACATCATCCACTTGTTAAAAAAACAGTATATGAGATATCTTAATAGGCTCACTTCTCTATCCTAGACAAAAACTAATCTGTAGTTATCCTCTTAAGTTACAGATAACAGAATGTAGCCAAAAATTCGCATAGAAGGAAGAAGCTTAAATTTAGTTTTCAGTCAGTGCATGAGTACATCATTTGACCACGAACCTCTACTTATGACACAGCAATAGAAATCTGATATGGGTGTAAAATAATAGGTATATTTCTGTGTGTGTCTATTCATATTTCCTCCATTAACAAGTATGGGTAAGATATTTGATTTCATGATCTTCCTGAAAACAAGTAAAACTAAGTTTACTGATTATCTGACTGCACAACTTCGTCAATAAGTGTGATGGTTCAACCAATTCGACTACAAGCAGTATTTCCATCTATGGCATGATTCACTTTCAAGAAACAATATGACTGAAAAAGAAAATTTTTTGTAAGAGCGAACAATAAATTTACTCACGATAGATACAGACGAATACCAGTAGATGCCCCTTTCAAAAGAGTCAAGTCTTGTGCAGTGAACTTTAGGTTTACAGTTGTGCAGGAAGCATCTGTTGACAAAATTATAACATTTCAGGAAAACAGGTTGCAAATCTGCATTAAAAAGTTATGTATACAGTCCATTGGATTATTAATGTAGCCTATTCAATAGAAGAATAAAACTTATGATTACTTACATGGTGCTGCTGCAACAAATAGGATAGCAAGCAATTCCAACATTTTACCCACTATCAGATGCTGTATCAAAAACCTGGACGATTCTACCTAGAAGACAATAAAAGGCTATACCGTACATAAGAGTACAATTTACATTTGAGTAAGTGTGTGCTTAGGCATAGGCCTAACTACAAAATGTAATTGAAACTGAGCACCCTACTAACACATGCTATTACAACATTTATGTCCTTACTTTATGGAGATAATGACAAAGCCCTTATTTAAGTAGTGGATAAGTGAATACTCACGATGAGAAAAGTGAAATACTGATGAAATGATCTTGCAACACCTATGCACATGAATCATACATAAAGCACATTGGTGCTACATGTATGAAATGTATCAATTACATTACAAACGAGACTTCATCTGGTCAAAACACACACACACTTTTAAAAAATTTTCTTCAATATCTGTTCGCGTCAAAACATTATGACACGAAACTGCCTCGTGAAATGCAAGTCACGAATTTCTATGTGGATATGTGCAAGTTTTACCCAGTGATCAAAACATTTACATTGGTGTTGCAATCAAAAAATGCAATCCTAGTCATTGGATGCAATACATTGTGCATAATAAAACCATCCACAAATGACTTCCATTTCATCATATTTCAAATTATAGAAACATTTGCCAAATAAAATCATATATTACATATCATTTCACCTTCCAGTAATCAATGAAAAGGAATTGGACACTTACTCCAGTGTCTCGTGCTGATTCGTTTAAACACACGCTTGTGAACACTTTCTTCACACTCTGCTGAAAGAATGTAAATATTTACTTTACCAACGTGCTAAATATTAAAAAAACATTGTCGTTGTCGTGGTCGCTGTTACAGAATCCTAAATCACTCTTTGCTAAACTACTGACACACTAACTCACTACTCACGACCGCCCCGTGAGCCTTTGACAACGAATGTGTCGTGCAGCTACTATTTGAACACCCACCTCCCGTTTTCTCTTTGCCGAAGTTGTGCGACTTCGCCCGAGTGATCTGTGAGCTTAGCCGAAGTGAGCCGTGTTATAAACGTTCGGCGCCCGTGGTGGGAATGAGATGATGAAATGACTGACTTACGCAGCATGTTTTGCCTTGTATTAAGTCGCCCTTATCGTTACTCGGTGCTAACTGTCATTATATCCAGAGGATTTATTCTAAAGCAGTAACTAGATTTTTACGATAAACAATATGTTCATGTGGTGTAATCGACATATTTAGTATGAAATTGATGACCAGAGCAAACGTTTTTATATCTGTTGTCTCGTTCAGGACTTTTATTTATTTTTGCAACAGTAGACAGATCGATAGATAATTGGAATACAGCAGGAACTGATTGCTTCGTGGGTGTCACATTTCTGCATCTTCATTCATAACCTACAACCACTGTAAAGTGCCTAGTAGAAGGTACTTCCTAACTGCAGCTTCGGTTAACTGTATTGTATTGTTGTATTCACGAACCCCACGGGAATTATATGTAGGGACTTGTACTATAATCCTATATTCCTCAGTCAATGCTGGTTGTTGAAACTTCACATGTAGTCTTTATCTTCTGGCGTCCGCCAGTTTTGGGTCCACAACATCTCCTTTATTCATAGCGTCTTGTCTTTCTTTAATTGTCTACAAAGGGTAATGCTTTTTTTCCGTTAAATTTTACGCATGCGCTAACATTTTTCAATAGCGGAACTACTCACTAACAGTTGGGGAATTTCCTGGAAATCGAATCCATGCGTAAATCGCGTTGCTTTACAGGATTTGCGTAAATCTCTTACGCTATTTAGCAGACAACGTACGGCTGTAGTATTTGTGATGTGTTGAGATTTACAGTGATATTGTGATTTGATGTAGTAATGGCAGCTGATTCCAAAGTAGTCATACTGAAATTAATAAACGGTTACCGGTACGTTTAATGAGAAGTCAGTGGAATGCAGCTTCTAAAGTTTATTTCAATAAAAATTACAGATATCATGCTTTGAGCGTCAAGTATTTGATAAAATGTCTCTCTCACATTACCGTAAAGAATAAAATGGCGTTAGGTTTCAAAGTGGGAAACAAAAGATGTGGAAACCTACAAATTGAATTAATTACAGTAATAAAACTGTCGGCGAGTAGGCCTATTCAAACAACTTAATAACACAACTGCTGAGTCGCTAAACATCTGAACAAAGAAAACAATGGGGTATTTGTCGCTCCGTAATAAACTGTAGAAATTAAACGTGAAGGATGCTGATAATCATTATCAGCGTAGCTATGTCACCAAGGGCCCCGGGGCAAAAATGACATTGGGGTCCTCTTTACACTAATATTGTACAGATGCAAAACTGCTTCATCATCAGCTCCTTACCGCCTACTGGAAGACATAATAAGACAAACCTAAATACTACGAAGTACATTATTATGTGTCACGCAGCAAATAATATGTAATCGTACTCTCTAATGTAAATGTGAAAGTTTGTTTGTTTGTTATGCTCTCACGCAAAAATTACTAGGTGTTTTGGATGAAATTTTGCAGAGGCATAGAAATAGAGTTGGGCTGGGTAGAACATACAGATGAAAATGCCCCATGGAATATTTTTCGTCACCGGTGACAGCAGGCAGACTTTTGTCAGTGCCGACAACTCACTCTCGCTAAACAGATCATTTCGTTGACAGCCCACTCAAAGAAGGAAAATAGGGGAAATATTCGTGTAGGATGGTTTCATCAAAAGTAAGTTGCCGGATTTTGTTTGATGAAACACTTTGGATTGAGCCGTGCCCCTACCAGGCTTCTTGAAGTATATGTATCTGGCCGGGAAAAGTAATAAGTAAAAATAACTAAGTCGATATCTTCGCTTATTATCGTGAAAGTGGGGTAGAGGGCAGCGTCTTGATGCACAATTCACTATTGAGACATAACAATTATTACATGAAACTTCTGATCCGTGAATGTAATCGAAAGTATAAATGGCAGAATAAACAGTGTGTGGGTAGAAACGTACCTGAAAAAATTGCGTGAATTGTTGAATTCTCACCACAGTGAAGTTGTTTGTTTTTCACTTACGAGAACTGAGCAGAATGCAGCGGAGTGTATAGTGTTAGTATGAACGTGAATTGAAGAGCGAATAGTTCTTATGGTATGGGAAGGCGCCGTTCCCAAAAAAAAGCCACAGAATGCCGAATCCATTTCCCGCCTACCATTGCAAGGTAGTGTGTAGAAAGGTATGTAGATTCTGTTCGGTGTTCCTTTCAGTATTAACGAATTTGTGGAAAATAAACATGCCTGTTTCCTGGCGCAACGCATTTTGTGGAAAATATGCTCTCTCCAGGTCTGTCTGCGCAGTACGTCATCTGTGATTTATGAGGTGCACTGTGGAAGGGTCGGTATAACTTTGTAAAACACCTTGTAATTTCCTTTTGCGACGTAATGGGGTAGAGAGAGTGGGGGCTCGCTGTCTCGCTATTCGTTTTGCAGGCGCACAAAGAACGGCAATGCCTGACCATTCTAGCGGTCTGCCCTTTCCCGCACCTTCTGCCCTCCAACCCCCAACCACCACTTACTGCTGTCACCTATCACATCCACACAACAAATCATATGCCCCAATACTGTTCTACTGTACTTAAATATGCTGCATACATTTAATATTTTGTCTTAGCCCATTCTGTTTAACAATAACTATGTTAACATATTGGCTGCCAAAGGTATACTTGGGTTACCGACCCCCAGGGACCATTTTTTTTTTTTTTTTTTTTTTTTTTTTTGCATATTCTGCTTTCCACCCCCATGAACCACAGACATTGCCGAGGTGGGGTGGCTTGCGTGCCTCAACGATGCAGAAAGCCGTACCGTAGATGCAACCACAGCGGAGGGGTATCTGTGGAGAGGCCAGACAAACGTGTGGTTCCTGAAGAGGGCAGCAGCCTTTTCAGTAGTTACAGGGGCAACAGTCTGGATGATTGACTGAGCTGGCCTTGTAACATCAGCTAATGTGGCTTTGCCACACAGCTACTGCGAACGGCTGAAAGCAAGGGGAAACTACAGCCGTTACTTTTCCCGAGGACATGCAGCTCTACTGTATGAACATATGATGATGGCATCCTCTCGGGTAAAATATTCCGGAGGTAAACTAGTCCCCCATTCGGATCTCCGGGCGGGGACTACTCAGGAGGATGTTGTCATCAGGAAAGACAATACTGGCATTCTACGGATCGGAGCGTGGAATGTTAGATCCCTTAATCGGGTAGGAAAATTAGAAAATTTAAAAAGGGAAATGGATAGGTTGAAGTTAGATATAGTGGGGATTAGTGAAGTTCGGTGGCAGGATGAACAGGATTTCTGGTCAGGTGAGTACAGGATTATAAATACAAAATCAGTTGGGGGTATCACAGGAGTAGGACTGATAATGAGTAAGAAAATGGGAATGCGGGTAAACTACTATGAGCAGCACAGTGATCGCATTATCATTGTCAAGATAGATACGAAGCCAACACCGACAACAGTAGTACAGGTTTATATGCCAACTAGCTCTGCCGATGATGAGGAGATCGAAGAAATATATGAGGAGCTAAAGGAAATTATTCAGACAGTTAAGGGAGAGGAAAACTTAATTGTAATGGGAGACTGGAATTCGGTAGTAGGAAAAGGAAGAGAAGGAAAAATAATAGGTGAATATGGACTGGGCAGGAGGAATGAAAGAGGAAGTCGCCTGGTAGAATTTTGCACGGAACATGATTTAATCGTAACAAACACGTGGTTTAAGAATCACAAAAGAAGGTTGTATACATGGAAGAGCAGGAGACACCGGAAGGTATCAGATAGATTTTATAATGGTAAGACATAGGTACCGGAACCAGGTTATAAACTGCAGGACATACCCAGGGGCAGATATAGACTCTGACCATAACTTGTTAGTCATTAACTGTAGGCTGAAACTGAAAAAACTGCAGAAAGGTAGGAAAATAAGGAGATGGGACTTAGATAAATTGAAGGAAAGTGAAGTTCTGGAGAATTTCAGAGGGAGATTTAGGCAACAATTGATAGAAACAGGGACAGATAAAACAGTAGAAGAGGAATGGGTAGCATTGAGAGATGAAATAGTGAAGGCAGCAGAGGACAAAATAGGTAGAAAGGCAAGACCTACAAAAAATCCATGGATGTCACAGGAAATACTACAGTTAATTGATGAAAGTAGAAAATATAAAAATGCAGTAAATGAAACAGGCAAAATGGAGTACAGACGACTAAAAAATGAGATTGACAGGAAGTGCAAAATGGCTAAGCAGGAGTGGCTAGAAGCCAAATGCAAATCTGTAGAAGAATGTATAGCAAGGGGAAAAGTAGATACCGCCTACAGGAAAATAAAAGAGACATTTGGGGACAAGAAAAGCAACTCTACAAATATCAAGAACTCAGATGGGAAACCAGTTCTCAGCAAAGAAGGAAAAGCTGAAAGGTGGAAAGAGTACATAGAGCAGCTCTACAAAGGAAATGAACTTAGAGACGATGTTGTAGGAAGGGAAGAGGAAGTAGATCAAGATGAAATAGGAGACACTATACTGAGAGATGAATTTGACAGAGCCCTGAAAGATCTAGGTCGGAACAAGGCCCCAGGAGTAGATGACATACCCTCAGAGCTACTAAAGTCTCTGGGAGAGCCAGCCATGACAAGACTATTTGAACTGGTGTGTAGGATGTATGAGACAGGCGAAATGCCCTCAGACTTTAAGAAAAATGTAATAATCCCCATTCCAAAGAAATCAGGTGCAGACAGGTGTGAAAATTACAGAACCATCAGTTTGATAAGTCATGGTTGCAAAATTTTAACACGAATTATCTACAGGAGAATGGAAAGGCTGGTAGAAGCTGACCTCGGGGAAGATCAGTTTGGATTCAGGAGGAACATAGGAACCCGGGAGGCAATACTCACTTTACGTCTTATCTTAGAAGATAGATTAAGGAAAGGCAAACCTACATTTTTAGCTTTTGTAGATTTGGAGAAAGAATTTGACAATGTTGACTGGAATACACTCTTTCAAATTCTGAAGTCAGCAGGGGTGAAATACAGGGAAAGGAGAGTTATTTACAATTTGTACAAAAGCCAGACCGCAGTTATTAGACTCGAAGGGCATGAAAGGGAAGCATCAGTTGGGAAGGGAGTAAGACAGGGTTGTAGCCTTTCTCCGATGTTATTCAATTTGTACATCGAGCAGGCGGTGAAGGAAAGCAAGGAAAAATTTGGAATAGGGATTAAAGTTCAGGGGGAAGAAATAAAAACATTGCGTTTTGCTGATGACATTGTAATTCTGTCAGAGACAGCAAAGGACCTGGAAGAGCAGTTGAATGGAATGGACAGCGTGTTGAAGAGAGCATATAAAATGAACATTAACAAGAGCAAAACAAAAATAATGGAATGCGGTCTTAGAAAATCAGGCGATGCTGAAGGAATTAGATTAGGTAACGAAACAATGAAGGTGGTAGATGAGTTTTGTTACTTGGGTAGTAAAATAACATGCGATGGTCGCAGTACAGAGGATATAAAATGCAGAATGGCAATGGGAAGAAAAGCATTTTTGAAAAAGAGAAATTTGCTAACATCGAATATTAATTTAAGGGTAAGGAAGTCTTTTCTGAAGGCATTTGTGTGGAGTGTTGCCTTGTACGGGAGTGAAACATGGACGATAAGCAGTGCGGACAGGAAGAGAATAGAGACTTTTGAAATGTGGTGTTACAGAAGAATGCTGAAGATTAGGTGGGTAGATTGCATAACTAATGAAGAGGTACTGAACAGAATTGGTGAGAAAAGGAATTTCTGGCATACCCTGACTAAAAGAAGGGATCGCTTGGTAGGACACATTCTTAGACATCGGGGAATCGTAAATTTAGCATTGGAGGGAAGTGTGTGGGGTAAAAATCGCAGAGGGAGACCAAGAGACGCGTATAGTGAGCAGATTCAAGTGGATGTGGGTTGCCGTTCTTATGAGGAGATGAAAAGGCTTGCTCAGGATAGAGTAGGGTGGAGAGCTGCATCAAACCAGTTTCCGGACTGAAGACCATAACAACAATTCTGCTTTAATTTGATTGAAGTAAGCTATTTAAATACAAATAAGTTGAAAATATTGCAATTTAGTGTATGACTCACATGGAGCCAGAGTAAAGTGCCAGGTGTGTCATTTGCTATGTCGCTAATAATTTTCGGTTGGTACTCCTGTAAGTCTTTCATTCCACAACATTATTTGCGTACAGTTCCATTATTGTTTTTCTGCATTGTTACTACAGTCTTTATTCAGTGTTGTTTGCTCCATAACACAGTGATATTGTAGCAGGAGATAGTGTCTCGTAGAAGTTATGTAGATGAACAAAGGCATGTACAGAAGCTTTTAGATGAAGTTATGGATATAAGAAGATGAAGATACTACTGAAATGGAAAAATAAGAGGAATGTGTTGATGCTGAGTACTACTGTTCATGGAGACGAAGACGCCGAAGTTCAAACCAAGAAGGGCACAAAGAAAAAAACTAGCAATGATAACTGACTGTAATCAGTCATTTATAGATCTCTCTTGCCAAATTAAGTCCTATATTGTAGGCGGGGTGTGAAACGGTACAGGAAGCTTGCAATTGAACTGTTGACTGGATCAGCACTGGTAAATGCTCTTGTGATTTACCGATACATTAGCAACAAGATCATCTAAATCACAGAATTCAAAGAGGAAGTGACTTTGAGACTACTCCATACAGAAGATGCCGATGCCACTGAGAAATCTCTAACCGTAGCCACCAAGCTCCCTGCAGATTGTGTTCCTGTGAACATGGGAGCAGCAAGTCATAGGTGTACGGATGCTACGAAAAAATGAAGAATGAATTTGGACGACAGCAAGCTGTCAAGAAATGCAAACAAACTACATGGAAATGTAAGAATTTGTGACTCATATTTTTGCGAAGAGTGTTGCTTCATAAAGCACAGTGCATGCAGGTGTTCGAGATACAAAGTGGAATTACCCAATTTTTTCAATCTGTTTCACTGTTGTTGCAATTAGAGTTGGAGAATTTAATTAAAACTGTATGTGATATAAAATCTACTGTATAAGTAATCTGTAACACCAAATAATAAATTATAAAAACAAGGAAACTCCAATATGACTGGGCCATGTGAGTTACATATAATTCACTATTTCAAGTGTCAATAACTACTCTTGAAAACTGGAGGCCACGAACATGATTTGTTACGGGAGCCATAACTCACTGATAAACCAAGTCAAAGTACGCTACTGTGAGTTACAACAGCACCACGGAGCTTTAAAGGAAAAAAAATGTCCGTGAGTTGTATTTACTTCACGTGGCCCGAAGAGAAGACTTCCCGTGACTTACATTTAACTCACGTGGCAGTCAATGTGTTAAAACAATGTTTTCTAAAAGTTGGGAATTTTTCTATTTCTTGTAACACGAATACTATTAGTCCTTGAAAAAAATTCATAATTATTCTTCGCGTCTCACTGTGTATCACGAACTTAATGAGTGGCGTTTTCAAGTTGTGGGGATTTCGTTCGTGTTTCCTCACGCACCAAAGTCATAATGAAAGAATACCTACTGGAGTAATACAATGCTTCAAACTTAGATTGCAGATGTTGGCAAAGATATGATTTCTGATCGGTAATTATCGGTAAGCGTTTTAATGACTGTAGTACATTATAGTAATAATATGGGTACACAATTAAAAAGTAGTCATTATTTTAACAATTACTTTACAGTCTTTTCCTGGCTTTGGTTTTTGCAAAATCATCAACAAGATCTGTTAAATCTACACTTGATGCAGCCTTGTTTTCGATTGCTATGCGTGCCAAATGTCCGAGTCGAGCTAGAGCCATACTGTACCTCAGATGCGTTTTGAAAATTTTTAATTTGCAGAACGACCTTTCGGCTGCTGTAGAAGAATAAAACTGCGGTAAATTCTTCCGTAACCTCACATTCTAATAATGCATATTTTGTTTTAATTTCCTTACATAATTGGCGAACTGTCCATGTTGGGGTCAATTTCGGCAGGAGAAATTAAAAGTCGAGATTCTTTCATTCAACTAAAATATTATATACACTATAACGTCTATTATCCGAAGTAATTTGGGGACATGGATATTCGGAAAACCGGTTTATTCGGATATTCGAACTGTACACTTCTATTTGCCAATGAGGAGTACTGTACAGTAAATGTATTTACACTGTATTTGGAGGAGCGCGATCCTTCACATTGCATGCCGCAACACTTGGTAGGCGCAGCTGTTGCTGTGAGCAGCTTTGACGCTGCCGCTATTTCAGCCGACTGAAGTGCGCCGATTATTGGACACGTTGGCTGGCAGCTTCGCCGGTCAGCAGCGCCACGTAGTGGCGTCTTGTGAAAGCCCAGTTAGAAGCATTGTTCCGCCAGCCGGTGGCCCAGTGCGGCTACTGTGGGAAACGGTTTGAGGGGAAGGGGATATGATGGACGATAGGGTGGGAGGGTGAAAAAAAATTAAATAAAAAATTCGACGCTCTACTGCAACTTTTTTCGATCGTCACTCACAAAGGCCGAGGGGCCCCTGGAGCTCGGGGGCCTCGGGGCACAGACAAATATCTACAGACGGGAAACCTCCGTAAGGGCCCGGTCCTACGCTAAGGGGTTGGGGAGGGAGGGTTTCCAGCAGTTCCGTAAGATGTCCCATGATGGTGCTGCGGACAGAAGCAGCTCTTTAAACTGGCCAGAGCAGGCGGCAGGTAGCGGCTGTCCCCACCACCACCTCCCCTCAAACGCCAGCAAGCTGGACACAGCCGTGGCCTCGTGGCAGGCAGCACAAGCCCTCCCCTCAGCCTCCCCTCCACGCTACCCTCTGACGTGCGAGAGGCACCCTAAGCCAGCGATCCACCTGACACCTGCTAGAATCTTACGGAACTACGAGGGGATCGTAGGACAGTGGTTTAGGGGGGGCTGCTCCTCTGTATATGTTACTCTGTGCCAGGGCACTGCCCCGCCTAGCCCTATGATAGCTACGCCACTGTGATAATGCAAAATATGTGAGCCTCAGCGGATTGGCCGTGCTTACTGGGGCGCCGTCGGGGGTTCGAGTCCCCCCCTCGAGAATGGCTGTTTGTCAGTGGCGTAGCTAAGTAAAAAAAATTTCACGGAGAGATGAATAAATTTTTGATACACATAATGATATGAGCAAAATAGATAGTTATTTAGCTTGTTACCAGTCAGTATGAAGGGAAATAAATAAAACCAGTTTTTATAAGTAACATAGTTGAATTGATTATTAATCAAGCATAACAAATAGCTAACGATTGTCTTAATGACTGGTGACTTTAACATTCAGTTTACAATCTCACCCATCTAACTTACTCTGCAGCAAATTAGGAAAGTTGCATCATCAAAGTCAATAGCTTTAGCCACACTATTTTCAACTGACAAAATTGCCAAATTAGAGAGTCTTGATTGGCTCATAGTAGACCTAAGGTAATTCTTAATGAGTCTCAGCTTTGAGAAACTTCTCACACAGGAAGCTACCGAAACACACAAAGTTAAGAAAAATCTTAATGCCGAAGTGAGGTTCGGAACAGATTCAGAAATTTCATATTCAACAACAAACTGTAAAACTTAAAGATGTCCATCCAAAAGATTCTTCTTTTGAGACATTAGCAGTCTGCAGAAATCGTCGCAATCGTGGAATTTCTGCAAGGATACCATCTTCAGAAATCTCATCGTTACTGTCAATTAAACATTTTACTAAATGCTTGACAAATTTCAGCATTGAACTGACCAGCGATTGGTCTTCCAAACGTTTGGCCCTCTGTTTTTTCTTTGTTGTGCCCCACTTGGACAATGTTGTTTCAAGTTTGTACGTGTATTTTAAGTTATATTTCTGCGAAAATTTATTGCATTTAATCAATAATAACAATTACAAAGGGTTCAAATGTTTGTGTAGTCTATGGGACTTAACTACGGGGTCATCAGTCCCTAAACTTACAAACTACTTATGAACTACTTACGAACTAGGACGGCACAAATATCCATGCCCGAGGGGGGATTCGAACCCCCGACCGTAGTGGCCGTGCAGACCGTGACTGGAGCGCCTCAGTCTCCTCGGCCACCGCGGCCGGCTAACAATTACACATTGATAAACGAAGCCACAATGAAAATTTTCAATTCTTTATGTACAAAAAACATTGACTTATCCAAAACGACACTGAAATTATTATGTGCAAAATGAAAGAAACTTAGTACGTAAATGGCGTCTAAGTATTATAGCTCAAGGCCTTTTTTTCCCACTGAAATACTAAAGTATTGCTAAACATTTTGTGCATACAAAGTTGCAAAGTACGTATTTTACGTACACACCCCTTGCATGTAACACTGTGTGTCGAAAACTAGTTAATGTTTGCGTTAGAGAAGATCTCTTCATTTTCTGTGATGTTTCTCCCCCTTTTCATGATATGTTACTTTTAAGCACCTTGAGAAGGTCTCTTCTGGACCCAATTATGGGAGTTTTAGGAAGTAGTATTTTTGTGGGTGCCTGTGTTCACATGTGCAGTACATGGGTGTTCCGTCTATTGGACTGGCGCACGCGTGTTTCTAGCACCTCTCTACAAAGATCAGCTATTTGGGGTAGAGCTCTAAATGATAGTAACAGTCAACAATTCACATCTGGTGATCTCTCGTACAGGTCTAGGTTTTGCGAATTGTTTTCGAACTAAGTGCTTGACGGCGATACGGATCCTTACCTCATTATGTTTTCAGATGAGGCTTGATTCCATTTCCACGGTTATTTTAACGCACTAAACTAACCACACTGGAGCACCAATAGACCTGTTCTGCTTCACGAGGAACCCCTTCACGATCAGAAAAATAGAAGTGTGGTGCGCAGTTATTATTGGTAGCTGAATAATAGGCCCCATTTTTAATGACATAGTTAACAGTGAAATATAAAGAGCAACACATTTTGCAACATTTTTTAAAGAAACTGAGTGAAAGATAACGAAACCTTGCGTTTTTTCAGTAGGTACCAGGAGCCCAGAACCAATGTTTCCTTGCACACATTTGACGAATTGTTACCGTACATAACAAAGTCATGTCTCGCCCTTTGGAACTCCGTTTTATGCCGTGAAGTTTCTGTTGATGGAAGCACTAAGGAATGAAGTGTACAACACAAATCAGGACATGTTACAGGAACTCAAAGATAATATCCGCTATTCAGTCAGTTCAATTTTTCTAAGAGAACTACATCGTGTGATGAATTCATGATACCAGCAGTGTTAGGAAAAGCAGTTCGCTCATCTTATATCTTGAATATGTTATTATAAACTTTATTTGCATATGAGAAAAAGAGGGGAAATATTCCTATTTTTTTATAATGATCTGAACAGCGATGTTGTGTTTCGTTTTAAAACGTATCCGTTGAAATGAAAAAAGTAAAACATTCCAGCAACCATTTTTGCGCTATTAACCCTGCAATTATCTCATACAGCAACAAAAGAAATGTTTCCCTTATTATCATGAACTTTCACATCTAGTTTTACGTAATATTCGCATAGATAGCTTCAAGTCAATAAATGTTCTGTCATGTTAAGGTCGATCGTTTGGCATTTCCTAACGAAAGGGAATGGGGATAGGAAGTACTTATAATATTTTGTAGGTCGAACTGTGACTTTTAAGTGGCCATAAAAAGGTGCAGTTCCGACCCTGCTAAAAACTTAGTTTTATAACAAAAAGAACTTTACTAATTTCCTTGAAAGAAAATCACCTGCCTAAAGAGGGCGTCCATTAATTTCGTGAAGTGTTTGTGGTGGGGGGGGGGGGGGAAGGTCGACCCGTATCTCAGCAAACCTCACGTGGGGAAGAGGGGAGTCTCGGCAAATCTCCCGTAATTTTTTTTTTTCGCAAGAAACACTGTAAAACTGCGAGATAACTGGGTTAAATTAAGTACAACATGTTTCACGACTAAAATAACTTGCAGCTTTCAATGATAAAATTGTACAGGTTTTGTTATGAAAAAGTTTTTCTTTAACCAGTCAAGGTTCTGTATTATTCATATTTTACACGATACATATCGAGAACTGGTTCCCACTTTGAAATGTATTATCTGTGTGCTATACCACTTATAAATGATTCTTCTATGTATGACGTGCCGCATTTTTGTCTTTATTACAACGTATAATGCCATGCGTAATCAAGCAGTACGCATTTTGAACACTGAGATTATAGGGCGGGGGTGAGGGGGTCGAGAAAAATCTCACGCCATCTCTCTCGAGATGCCGCGCGGGTTTAGCCGTGAGTTTTGAGGCGTCATGTCATGAACTGCACGGCTGCTCACGTCAGAGGTTCGGGTTCTCCCTCAGGCATGAGTGTGTATGTTGCCCTTAGAATAAGTTAGTTTAAGTAGTGTGTAAGTTTAGGGACCGATGACCTTAGCACTTTGGTCGCATAGGACTTTACACACATAGGACTTAACACATCTTTAAAGAAAACGCCAAAATCACCTCACGTAATTAATGGACGCCACCAAAGTAAGATTTTTCCTTTTCCTGAGAAGTATGAGGAGGACTGATTTATAGCAATTACTTTTTAGTCTTCTTTAAATTTTTAGGCAAATGTTGCTGAATCTTGCGGAAGTAAACTGTGGCTTCCGGTCACTCGCGATAATAGTCGAAGAATGGCAACAGCCCAGTCGGTTCAGACCATTAACAATGGAACATCAGCGTGAAACATTTACACCAACGATGACTCCGCTATGGCGGTGATATGCGCGCGTGTAAAAAGGAGGAGTCGGCCCAGTCCACAGACTCTTTCGACGCCCGCCGTTCCCATTAAGTGTCAGGTGTAAGACGGCTTTTGTCACCCCCTTGGAGTTGGTACCCGGTGCCACAGACAAATATATACAGACGGGAAACCTCCGTAAGGGCCCGGTCCTACGCTCCGGGGTGCGGGGAGGGAGGGTTTCCAGCAGTTCCGTAAGATGTCGCCGGCCGCGGTGGCCGAGGTGACTGAGGCGCTCCAGTCACGGTCAGCACGGCCACTACGGTCGGGGGTTCGAATCCTCCCTCGGGCATGGATATTTGTGCCGTCCTAGTTCGTAAGTAGTTCATAAGTAGTTTGTAAGTTTAGGGACTGATGACCCCGTAGTTAAGTCCCATAAGCTTAACAAACATTTGAACATTTGATTCGTAAGATGTCCCATGATGGCCCTGCGGTCAGAAGCAGCCCTTTAAACTGGCCAGAGCAGGTGGCAGGTAGCGGCTGTCCCCACCACCACCTCCCCTCAAACGCCAGCAAGCTGGACACAGCCGTGGCCTCGTGGCAGGCGGCACGAGCTCTCCCCTCAGTCTCCCCTCCACGCTACCCTCTGACGTGCGAGAGGCACCCTAAGCCAGCGATCCGCCTGACACCTGCTAGCATCTTACGGAACTACTAGGACAGTGTAGGACAGTGGTGTAGGGGTGGTTTCTTCTCTGTATATGTTACTCTGTGCCGGTGCGGACCGCACCCGACGCACCCCCCCTAGCTACGCTACTGCTGTTTGTGTTGTCCTTAGGTTAGTTTACCTTAGTTTAAGTAGTTTGTAAGCGAAGGATTAATAACCACGCAGTTGAGTCCGACAGATTTACAAACATTTGAACATTTGGAAATATGTGAAACTCAAGAACACAACCTCAGAACCTCCTTGCTAGTGCATTCAGACGCGCATGGCATACAGAATTTGTCAAGTTGAAGTATATTCAAACGTAGATTATCATTCGTAATTAAAATTATGTAAACAACTTGTTTATAAAAAATACAGAAAATGCACTGAAAGTAAATTAACATTTAACAACTAAGAACCTCCCTGAAACATAGCACAGTTTCAGGAAAAATGACTGAAATGCTTTGTTTTAAATGCGAAAGAAATAGTTCAAACTGATGTATAAGTTACCAGCTAACGAAACTGTTATTGCTAGCTTTATATCACCAGTCTCCCCTGTTGAAAATCGAAAATCGCGCTTTGACCTCATGCTGAATTTTTCCAACAAAACTTTGTCGCCACATTGTATGTCTCGTTTCTCTGCTATTCAGCTACTTATTTTTACCACTATTGCCTTTTGCATTTTCTTTTTCTGTTGTTTTTACCTTACTAGATACACAGCACGAATTCATAAGCAAAGACAGGAATCCACAGTAAACTGCTCTGACAATGAGGCAACGTGTGGACACGAAAGCACATACATGCGATCTTTATACCAAAGTACAAATCACCGCTATTCGGGAGGACACTGGTTCAAATCCAGTTCCGGCTATCCAGATTTAGGTTTTTCGTGATTTCCCTAAATCACTTTAGACAAATACCAGAATGATTCCTATAACAGGGCACGGCCGATTTCCTTCCTCGACAATCCGAACGTTAGCTCCGTCTCTCACGAACTCGGCGCTAAATACTGAGAGTGCCACCGGAAGTTACCAGAGGGTGAATTTAGGTCGACTATCTAGTTTTGTGGTCGAATCATGGCACTCGACGCCAGAATCAAAACATACACATAAACAAACAGACGAAAATTTGTGACATGCACGAATATGAATTTTGTTGCAACTCGTTTCACTCGAAGATGATGTTAGGTTCATACCTAATCCAGGACCGGCCCCAGGGATTTTCCGCCCCGTGCAAAAATTTCAAGCGTCGCCCTCCCCCCTCCCCTCCCCCGACACATTTTTCGACTTCGTCAGCTTTATTCATATAAGACGTCCTATTTTCACATATTACGCTCATGCGTCTCTTTGTCGTGAATATGTCTTTAAGATCAATGCAGCGTTAGTGTTACATTTACATTTTAAGCCATAACTTCGAAATTAATATGCCCAACAAGATTAATTTAGGTCAGGGGCAGAGCATAAAACTAAAATCTCTTCACTTTTTATAGTTCCTCTTACCGACTGATTGTTTTGTAACTCACAAATTCCGCGAACGCACTTGGTACAAAGACGTTTACCTACATAGGCGGCACATTGATTTGATTTTTCCAGGGAAGCCAAAACAGTCTTGGTCCAGCCCGCCACTGCCCGCACCGAAACTAAGTTTATTGTGCGGTATCGCTCCCTGTATATCTAGTAAAGCCAACCAATGCCCTTGAACAGTGCAAGGAGTCCCTTTACCAGTTCTTTATTAGACATAATTTCTTCGGGTCTGGTTGTCCCAAATGTTCTGTGCCTTTTACTCTCCAATGCAATGTATTCGAAGATTAGATGTGATGCAGTTTCATCACCGTCATCACAGATCCTACATTTAGGGTCCTCTTCTGTTATTCCCATTGTATGTAGGTGTTTTTTTTAAATTCCCATGGCCTGTCAGCAATCCAACCATGAGTCTAATCTCTCTCCTGTTCAAGCCCAGGATTGCAGAGCTTCTTTTAAAACATGGCTTTGGCATCATAACCTTGCCGTGTTTTTGTTGATGGACTTTGGTCCCATATTCTACGTGCTGTCTTCTGAGCCAGTTACGTAGCTCCAATTTGATCATTGCCTTGGTGATTCTCAGGACAGGTTCCGGTCCAATAAATGGAGACTGTGCCCCCGTCCTGGCTAATCTGTCGGCATGTTCGTTGCCACTGATCCCCGAGTGGCCAGGGATCCACAATAGGTTTACTCTATTGCTTTCCCCTAGCTCCACCAGAACCCTGTGACATTCTGCAACAATTTTAGACCTTGTTGTAGGAGCTGCCAGTGATCTCAGGGCTGCCTGGCTGTCTGAATAGATATAGATGCTACGATCTTTGTAGCACCTACGCAAATTCTCCTAGGCGGCACATACTCGTCGCAGCTCATAGTTAGACAAAGAAACAAAAAGACCCCTGTTCAGTGCACACTGAACTAGGACCGGGACATAAAAAGATAAATATTTATAAACGACATAATCTACGATTATGAGTGCGAACCAACAACCAGTGGTGTTCTACGTCTGACGAATGGAAGATCTTTCTGAGTGAAAGTAACAGAATACAGTGTATGTCAAGATGGCCATAATTTAGTTTTACAATTTTCATTACTAGAAATCAATACAAGAATTGTCTGGCCAGTTTAAGTCTGAAGTAATAGTAATTCCAAGGTATTTTGTGGTGTTTACGGCCTCACTTTTGATTGATTTACCTTATAAACAAAGTTTAACGGATTTCTTTTCGTACTCATGTGGACGACTTCCACTTCTCATTCGCACCCGTTTTCTTAAATTAATGTTTGTTCAACGGGACAGTGCCTTAGTCGAACGTAAGAATACGCCTCACCCTTCTTCCGCTTTCCACGATCGACAGTGACTCCAAGCGGAAGCGCCCGAACGTTGCCGAATACTTTGACTCAACATTCTACTTAATAACCTTGCATGTTTAATTTGCTTGTAGAATGACGCGTATCACTGTTGTCTGTATAAATGTGTATCAATCTGTAACAACTTGTATTTCCAACTTATTTTGACATTCCTACATTTATGCAAGACACTTCCACTTTTCATTGTCTTGTTTTATTTAACCTATCGGAACTACATAAGAAATCAAGAAATTTGCTGCCCTGGGCGACGGCACGGTTCGCCCCCTCTAGAGCCGGCACTGACCTAATCACAAACTCGTAAATCGCTACGTATTCGGAAGTAAACTGCGAACTTTTTCTTTTAAGGGAATGCTTGGTATCTGTCATCAGCTGTTTTTAAATTCACATTTATTGTTCCAGCATGTATTACTGTATATGGCGATGCTACATGTCGTGTAAAGTAAAGTAAACCAGGATCATATTGGTATGTTGACTACGGAATAGGTTTTACTTTTCTGTAATGTCTCTTATCCTCGCTCTGATGCAGTAAATTTTCGATATGTGCTCAGTTACGGAACTTGAGAACCTGTTTTGTGAAACTAAACAGTGCCGGATTAGCCACGTAGCAAGAGTTAGCAAATGCTACGGGCCCCGCGCATTTGGGGGGGGGGGGGGGGGGGGCGCCTGGGCGCAAATACTCTTGTTGGGTTTTTTTTTTTTTTATTTATTATAGTTATTTCAAGTATAGCATTTATTTGTGAAAAAGGTGAATTGTCTCACCATTTGGTTAAGTTCACAAAATCCTGCCAACTGATTAATAATGTTTCTGGCTTCACGATGAAGAACGGGGTAATCGGTGTGTTGGAGCTAACCTCGATGGCCAGCAATAGCTTCTTAGTGACATTTAGTCCATGCAATCCTGTTGCTGTATTCGCTGCATCTTGGGTCTCAAATAGCGTTATTAATACTCACGGTGTTGTAAGAACGGCTGATACGCCATGTGTGGAAGGTAGCAGGTGCTGTCAGCAGCATCATTCAGCCACTGTCGTAATATCGATAAGAAGTAACGAGGAAAAATACTTATTTTGCAATTTTGTGTTACGACATGTTAAGCTATTAGCTAAACTCTGCTAACGCTTGAAAATGGTAAACTAACCTAAACCGGTAGCATTAGCGAGGGCTAGCATTTCGAGGTAGTGATGAAATTGTTGGTTCGCCACATAATAGAAATTATTTAGGGTTATTAGAGTTACTAGCCAAGTTTGATGTGTTTCTGTCCCAACATACACGTATTCATGCAAGTAAAGGAAAGGGACATACGTCATATTTGTCAAAAACAACGTGCGAGGAATTTATCCATCTAATTGCATCAGCCATACTGGAACATATTATTTGCGAAATTAAGAGATTCAAATACTATTCAGTCTCACTGGATTCTACTCCTGATATGTTGTTGTTATGGTCTTCAGTCCGGAGACTGGTTTGATGCAGCTCTCCATACTACTCTATCCTGAGCAAGCCTTTTCATCTCCTCATAAGAACGGCAACCCACATCTATTTGAATCTGCTTACTATACGCGTATCTTGGTCTCCCTCTGCGATTTTTACCCCACACACTTCCCTCCAATGCTAAATTTACGATTCCCCTATGTCTAAGAATGTGTCCTACCAAGCAATCCCTTCTTTTAGTCAGGGTATGCCAAAAATATCTCATGTATATCAACTGACACTGATTGTGCGGTGTGTCCTACCATCCAGACCAGTGGAAAGATTTGTGAAATTTTTGGATATGGTCATACTGCTGACAACTCTCTCTAAGCTTACTATCTTTTTAGCAGAGAATGGCATTAATATCAAAGATTGCCGTGGGTAAAGCTATGACAATACCAGTAATATGTGGCAGGTATACCGGCTTAGGAGCACGAATTAAAGTAATAAATAAGTATGCTGAATATATTCCCTATTTTTCACATTCGCTAAATTTGGTCGCCAAGTGTGCTGCAGAATGTTGTACAGAAGCATCCATTTTCTTTGATTTCCTTGAAAGCCTGTATACATTTTTTTCCGCTTCTACCTATCGAGCCGGCCGCGGTGGCCGAGGGGACTGAGGCGCTTCAGTCACGGTCTGCACGGCCACTACGGTCGGGGGTTCGAATCCCCCCTCGGGCATGGATATTTGTGCCGTCCTTAGTATAAGATAGTTGATAAGTAGTTTGTAAGTTTAGGGACTGATGACCCCGTAGTTAAGTCCCATAAGCTTAACAAACATTTGAACACTTTGATTTCTACCTATCGATGGGGCCTTATTTTGAAAGCACTAAAAATGATAGCACTAAAATTCCGATTTTGAAAAGGTTATCCGACACTAGGTGGTCGGCCAGAGCTGATGCTACAAATGCGCTGCTATTTGGTTTCAACGCCGTCAAACAAGTTTTGAATGACATATATTAGCATCAAAAGGTAGCGTGCTGCTATCAGGTTTACAGACTAGTTTTGAAAATGAGTAAGTTGGAGATGGGAATAATGTGTGTCACATGGAACAGAATCCTGCAACGCTTGTAAGCGACTAGCGTTTCGCTGTAGTCATCTGATCAAGATCTGAACACCAGATATGCACATTATAAATCCTTACATGATTATATCCAATCAATGAGGTTCACATTTTCGGAAATTGAGGCTAAAGCCAAATCTCTGACTAACTGCGAGAAATATCAGAAAGAATCTTCAAGAAATACAAAGTACGACCATTTTAGTCGGTCAAGTATACTCGATGAAGTTGTATAACACCAGACACCTGGAGAACATTTTGAATTTCGGGTGTTTATTGTGATAATTGACAATGTGCTGTCTGCATTAGCTACACGCATGGAAAAATAACATCACTTGACTAATGTTTTTGGAATATTACGGGACTTTAAATCTCTTACAGCACAAGAGATGTTGATAAGAACGACTAATATCGTGAATGTTTACCCAGAGTCGCTTGGCGACGAACCGGTACAGCTCGCTGAGCTGCTGAAAACGGATATCGCTGCTGCCGTTGACAGAGAAAATAACGAAGCTTTAGAACTACAAATTCCTAATGGAAAATTCATTAGGCCCGTTAAAGCGCATAATAATAAATTAAGAAATACAATGGGACAGGAACGTCTAAATGACCTCAGTATAATGAACATTTAATACGATTTCCTCAAAGAAATTGATGTAACCTCTATTATTTCTAAATTAAGTCGAGAAAAGTTTATTTGTAATAATCTTGTTTTCCACTCCCATGTACCACAGACACTGCCGAGGTGGAGTGGCTTGCGTTCCTCAACGATGCAGAAAGCCGTACCGTAGGTGCAACCACAGCGGAGAGGTATCTTTGGAGAGGCCAGACAAACGTGTGGTTCCTGAAGAGGGGCAGCAGCCTTTTCAGTAGTTACAGGGGCAACAGTCTGGATGATTCACTGAGCTGGCCTTGTAACGTCAGCAAATGCGGCTTGGCCACACAGTTACTGCGAACGGCTGAAAGCAAGGGGAAACTAAAACCGTTACTTTTCCCGAGGACATGCAGCTCTACTGTATGGAAATATGAGGATGGCATCCTCTCGGGTAAAATATTCCGGAGGTAAAATAGTCCCCCATTCGGATCTCCGGGCGGGGACTACTCAGGAGGATGTTTGTCATCAGGAAAGACAATACTGGCATTCTTACGGATCGGAGCGTGGAATGTTAGATCCCTTAATGGGGTAGGAAAATTAGAAAATTTAAAAAGGGAAATGGATAGGTTGAAGTTAGATATAGTGGGGATTAGTGAAGTTCTGTGGCAGGATGAACAGGATCTCTGGTCAGGTGAGTACAGGATTATAAATACAAAATCAGTTGGGAGTATCACAGGAGTAGGACTGATAATGAATAAGAAAATAGAAATGAGGGTAAACTACTATGAGCAACGCAGTGATCGCATTATCATTGTCAAGATAGATACGAAGCCAACACCGACAACAGTAGTACAGGTTTATATGCCAACTAGCTCTGCCGATGATGAGGAGATCGAAGAAATATATGAGGAGCGAAAGGAAATTATCCAGACAGTTAAGGGAGAGGAAAACTTAATTGTGATGGGAGACTGGAATTCGGTAGTAGGAAAAGGAAGAGAAGGAAAAATAGTAGGTGAATATGGACTCGGCAGAAGGAATGAACGAGGACGTTGCCTGGTAGCATTTTGCACGGAACATGATTTAATCGTAACAAACACATGGTTTAAGAATCACAAAAGAAGGTGGTATACGTGGAAGAAACCAGAAGACACCTGAAGGTATCAGATAGATTTTATAATGGTAAGACATAGATTCCGGAACCAGGTTAGAAACTGTAAGACATACACACTTACACAGGGGCAGATATAGATTCTGACCATAACTTGTTAGTCATGAACTGTAGGCTGAAACTGAAAATACTGCAGAAAGGAAGGAAAATAAGGAGATGGGACTTAGATAAATTGAAGGAACGTGAAGTTCTGGAGAATTTCAGAGAGAGGTTTAGGCAACAATTGACAGAAACGGGGAAATAAAACAGTAGAAGAGGAATGAGCACTGAGAGATGAAATAGAGAAGGCAGGCGAGGACAAAATAGGTAGAAAGGCAAGACCTACAAAATATCCTTGGATGTCACAGGAAATACTAAATTTAATTGATTGAAGGAGAAAATATAAAAATGCAGTAAATGAAACAGGCAAAACGGAGTACAGACGACTAAGAAATGAGATTGACAGGAAGTGCAAAATGGCTAAGCAGGAGTGGCTAGAAAGCAAATTCAAGGATATAGAAGAATGTATAAATGGGGGAAAAATAGATACAGCCTACAGGAAAATAAAAGAAACATTTGGAGATAAGAAAAACAGCTCTATGAATATCAAGGACACTGATGGAAAGCCAGTTCTCAGCAAAGAAGGGAAAGCTGAAAGGTGGAAAGAGTATATAGAGCATAGAGACGATGTCGTAGGAAGGAAAGAGGAAGTAGATCAAGATGAAATAGGAGATACTATACTGAGAGATGAATTTGACAGAGCCCTGAAAGACCTAGGTCGGAAGAAGGCGCCAGGAGTAGATGACATACCCTCAGAGCTACTAAAGTCTCTGGGAGAGCCAGCCATGACAAAACTATTAGAACTGGTGGGTAGCATGTATGAGACAGGCGAAATACCCTCAGACTTTAAGAAAAATGTAATAATCCCCATTCCAAAGAAATCAGGTGCAGACAGGTGTGAAAATTACAGAACCATCAGTTTGATAAGTCATGGTTGCAAAATTTTAACACGAATTATCTACAGGAGAATGGAAAAGCTGGTAGAAGCTGACCTCGGGGAAGATCAGTCTGGATTTAGGAGGAACGTAGGAACCCGGGAGGCAATACTCACTTTAGAAGATAGAGTAAGGAAAGGCAAACCTACACTTTTAGCTTTTGTAGATTTGGAGAAAGCGTTTGACAATGTTGACTGGAATACACTCTTTCAAATTCTGAAGTCAGCAGGGGTGAAATACAGGGAAAGGAGAGTTATTTACAACTTGTACAAAAACCAGACCGCAGTTATCAGATTCGAAGGGCATGAAAGGGAAGCATCAATTGGGAAGGGAGTAAGACAAGGTTGTAGCCTTTCTCCGATGTTATTCAATTTGTACATCGAGCAGGCGGTGAAGGAAAGCAAGGAAAAATTTGGAATAGGGATTAAATTTCAGGGAGAAGAAATAAAAACATTTCGTTTTGCTTATGACATTGTAATTCTGCCAGAGACAGCAAAGGACCTGGAAGAGCGGTTGAATGGAATAGACAGTGTGTTGAAGAGAGCGTATAAAATGAACATTAACAAGAGCAAAACAAAAATAATGGAATGCGGTCTTAGAAAATCAGGCGATGCTGAAGGAATTAGATTTGGTAACGAAACAATGAAGGTGGTAGATGAATTTTGTTACTTGGGTAGTAAAATAACATGTGATGGTCGCAGTACAGAGGATATAAAATGCAGAATGGCAATGGGAAGAAAAGCATTTTTGAAAAAGAGAAATTTGCTAACATCGAATATTAATTTAAGGGTAAGGAAGTCTTTTCTGAAGGCATTTGTGTGGAGTGTTGCCTTGTACGGGAGTGAAACATGGACGATAAACAGTGCGGACAGGAAGAGGATTGAGGCTGTTGAAATGTGGTGCTACAGAAGAATGCTGAAGATTAGGTGGGTAGATCGCATAACTAATGAAGAGGTACTGAACAGAATTGGTGAGAAAAGGAATTTTTGACATACCCTGACTAAAAGAAGGGATAGATTGCTAGGACACATTCTTAGACGTCGAGGAATCGTAAATTTAGCATTTGTGTGGGGTAAAAATCGCAGAGGAAGACCAAGAGATGCGTATAGTAAGCAGATTCAAGTGGATGTGGGTTGCCGTTCTTATGAGGAGATGAAAAGGCTTGCTCGGGATAGAGTAGGGTGGAGAGCTGCATCAAACCAGTCTCCGGACTGAAGACCATAACAACAACAACAATCTTGTTTTATTTTATATCCTAAACCATATGACCTAAAGTCTTAAACAACCTTAGGGCCCTTTGTTAGATCTTGCTACGGGCCCCGCGCTTGCTTAATCCGGCACTGAAACTACATGTACAGGCATGTGACGACGACATGTTTCTAACTGTAACTTACGAATAGTTGATAACAATCTAATGTCCTTAAAAGTATATATATTTGATTTATCATCTACAAATGAAAATGATCAAGCAGACACCTATTCGCTACAAGGAATAATATAAATGTGAATGGTACTGTACTCGTTTCACTGACAGTAACTAAAGTTGTTTTCTAATGTTTTTGCCTGATTACCGCACTCGGAAATCGGCACATATTCGGTTATAAACAACCGTTTCTGAAAATGCAGAATTTAAATGTCACTTGCATGTTAGGCCTACTCATTTCAGCTGCAGTGATTTAATCTTTCTTCTTAGGTTCCTACCTTAATAGAAACTCGGAAATAGCAACATATTCCGAAATAGATCGCCAGCAACGTCTTTGTGAGAAGGGAGAATGTAAATAACATTCTTTTCTGTCGCACAAATTTAATCTGTAATATTAGGTTTCAGCACAACGAGACTCTTGGATATCGCAAAGTATTCAGAAAAAAAAGAAAAAAAAAGGCCGAATACTGTATAGCATACATGTAAAACATTAAGATTATGGTCTCAGATTCTGTTACGAAAGAAAACATATTTCAGTTTTCGAACCATAAATTCTCCTTAATGTATATTACAATCTAATTCAGCTAACCACAAGACCATACTGATTTCATATCCAGATTTGTAAGATTTCTAGTCATATGTCTAGCTTTCGGTTTCATCCTTATTGCATCACTGGTAGATGTTTGTTCTTCATTGAAATTTAATGAACTAAGGTAAAGCGTGTGTGATAAATCTTCAATGTACCATCAGCTTAAAATGGTATATTGTCATGATTTGTATTTCACATGTCGTCTGCAAAGACCGCAGACACTATTACTCCAAGTGACAAAATATACAATACGACGAAGCTTCCAGCATACAACTACCGGCGGCACTCTAGGTATTTAGCGTCCACTATCTCATGACCACGCTGTCGACGGGATGTTAAACCCTAAACTTCCTTCCTTCCTCCAAATGACGCTCTCCATCACGGATCATCCAAACATTTCCAAATGCACTTCCAAAGTCCCATGAATGCCTTCAGACTACCCGTCACCGGACCGTCACGTTATTTCACGTCACATCAAGGTATCTCTGCTAATACCGGAATTAATCTATTTTCGTCACGCTCACACATACTGTAATAGGGAATTACACCGATTACGCGAACTGTGTCTTCTTAATTTTTATTCCTTTATATGCTTTGTTTTAGTTGTAAATTGCATTTGTTCAGTGCTTTAGCTGGAAAAAAATTGTAGGCTGTACTCGGCTCGGCGGAAAAAATTTTAGGCGGTACTCTGCTCATTCCACATGAAATGAGTCAAATGGACATTTCTAGCAAATGAAGAAAGTAAAGATTTAGGCATGTGAATACACTTACAAAATATAGCTATAATTTACAAATTGGAAATTCATTTTTATTGTATTCAAGGGGTTAGTGTAGATGAGATACAACCCATCGGTTTTGGACAACGACTTCTTATCTTAACTAATCCGGAGTGGCGTTCCAGAAGACAATAAGATTTGTATTGCTGCCGGGAACTAAAACTAGTGTTGCTGGTTACTGGTTACCAACATTTGAAAATGTACACATCCTGCCGGTTGAAGAAGCATTAGTCAAAGAGATTAAAATTTGCTTCTATTTTAGTTCCTACTAGTGCTACGACACACTATTTTATAAGTCTTACACTGACTACAGTGCGAAAAAGATGGTTAAGTAAACATAATATTTACAGTAAATATTTTATCTTGACAGTGAGTATTTCTCAAAACGAGTCGTGCTAAGCATGAAAACACACATAGCTCGTGCAGTGTTTCATGAGTAAATCAAAGGAAAATAAGTCGAAATGTTGCGATGTACTGACCTTAATTTTTTAAAGGAATTTCAGGAAATTCACACTTGCTTTCTTCAACGAATAGGCAACGATATTTCATACAAAAGACTTTGAATATGTATTGGCTTATCTCTTTGAACCAAGGTTCTTAAATGCTATGGACTCGGTAAGAAGCATTTCCTCTACATCGTTTCAGACTAATCAGAACTCTCCATTGGCTAATTCAGACATTTGACCGCCAGTCAGATTCCATTGGAATTGTGCGAAAGTACATTTTGAACGTTTCGACGGTTATGATCATAACTCGAACTAACCTAAGAGTTTCCAGTTTTTCTTTCCGAAATCCATTCGACAAATAAAAATTGAGCTATTTTTACAGATTTAAGGAAGAATTTTATCCGCGTTTGAAGTTTTGGACGGTACGCCGTACCGGCCCAACTGCACTGCATTTGTTCCATGACGACTTGTGTTGTGTTTTCTTCCAAAACCGACGTCACATATGTAACCGAAAAATAGTTTAGGTTTTACAACAGAGGAACAGAAAAGCTTGAAGCCCATATTCTACAGGGTCTCCAACTCAAACCTTTCACAGCAAATATCTTTGGAACTAAAATAGATGTCGAAAGACGACTCTCTAGTGTATGTACGTTCGCCAGGAGCTTATGGAAGCAAATACTATGAGACATTCCAAAACTTAAATACATGTTATTTTCAACACAAACTTTGTTTCGTTAACTGCGCACACCATATTCTTTCATATGCAATCAATAGCGGGAGAAATCACAGAAAGGATGGCGTTAGGTGCATCCTAATGCAATTGCAACTCGAGAATTTTCGAAGCGAGGCTGACGCTTGAAATGAAGACGAGGCACGTCCCGGAACGCGGAGCGTAAAACCTGACGGCGGTCCAGCTTCATTTATTCACCTCGCAACTTCTCGGGATGTAACTGACATATTGTGACGCAAACAACGACATTCTGTTTGCGATATTTCATGCTATTTAGTGTATAAAATAATAGAGCTTCCATTTAAAGAAGATAAGTTTGTGTCGAATATAACATTTGTTTACGTTTTGGAATGTGTCGTAGTTCTTACTTTCATAAGAAAATCAAATATCTGTAAATCTATCGGACCAAACTGCGTGGTCATCAGTCAGTAGCTTACAAACTACTTAAACCTAGGTAAACTAACCTACGGACAAATACACACACCCATGCCCCAGGGAGGACTCGAACCTCCACGGCGAGCAACCGCGCGCTCCGCACCGAGGTGCTGTAGACCGCTCGGCTACTCCACCGCGGCTTACTTTCATAAGACCCTACCGTACATCGTGCCCGTGAAATATGTTTTTCAATATCTGTTTCATTTCCAGAGATATTTGGGGCGTCCTGTAAATAAATAAGAATGTGAACTGATGAAGCAACTTTCATTAAATAACATTTTAATAATTAAATTCAGCTCTAACAAAGGAGAAAAAAATCAGTTGTTTGTGACATAACGAATTATGTAAGGAGGAAAACTTAATGGTTAAGGTAAACATGCTGTTTATTCCCATAAAAATATTGTTTGATGTGTTTATATGTGTGTATTTTCGCTTACAAGGAAATGTCAATGTTTTGTAATCATGGGCAGCCAGTAGGTCCCAGCCCTACGAGAAATTATGTTACGTAATTTTATCAGAGTATTTTTTTTTATTATTTATACATCGGGCGGTTTGAATGTGACCTGATTTAGTGTAGTGAGAGGAACAGAACAGAGACGATAAGGCCCAGTTTCCGTACAGTATCCAGGGAAGGTGTTACCTATCACCGCCTCCGACCACAGTCAACCTGCCATTCAAAGCGGAGGGCCCACAAAATCAGATGTTGAAATGTTTGTAAACCTAAGGGACTGAGGTCAATGGTCTCTAAGAAACTACTTAAACTAACTTATAAGGACAACACACATACCGATTCCCGAGGGAAGACTCGAACCTCCGACGGGAACAGCGGTGCAATGCGTAATATGGCGACTGAGAGCGCGCAGCCATTCCTCGCGCCTCTACCCCCCCCACCCCACCCCCTGCAGTTATAGTGACGTCACGAAGCCGCTCCCTTACTTGAGTATGCCCTTCATCTAAGCATTCCTCGAGCAGTCCTGGCTCCATCGTCCAGCCTTACTGCCTTTCACCCCTCCTCTCTGACCTATCTCCCAACCAGCTGCTTTGGGTCCAAAGATCGAATCTGCAAGTATTTCAATACAGTTATATCTACATCTACATCTACATCGATACTCTGCAAATCACATTTAAGTGCCTGGCAGAGGGTTCATTAACCACCTTCATAACTTTTCTCTACCGTTCCATTCTCTAAGAGCGCGCGGGAAGAAAGAACACCTAAATCGTTCCGTTTTCGATCTGATTTCTCTTATTTTATTGGGATGGTCATGTCTCCCTAAGTAGGTGGGTGCTAGCAAAATATTTTCACATTCAGAACTAAAATTCGGTGATTGAAACTTCGCAAACAGATCACGCCGCAATGAATAACGTCTTTCTTTTAATGATTTCCACCCCAATTCGTGCAACATTTCCGTGACGCTTTCCCCCCCGTAACGTGATAAAACAAAACGAGCTGCCCTTCTCTGAACCTTCTCAATATCTTCCGTCAGTCCCACCTGGTGAGGGTCCCACAAGGGGCAACAGTACTCCAAGAGTGGACGCACAAGTGTGATGTAGGCAGTCTCTTTGGTGGAGCTGGTGCATCGTCTAAGCGTTCTGCCAATGAAACGTAACCTTTGGTTCGCCTTCCCGACAATATTTTCTATGTGTTCTCTCCAGTCAAAGTTGTTCGTAATTCTAACTCCTAGGTATTTGGTAGAATTTACGACCTTAAGGTTTGACTGATTTATCGCGTAATTGAAGTTCAGCAGATTTCTTTTAGTGGTCATGTGTATTACTTCACACTTTTCATTATTTAGTGTCAATTGCCAATTTTCGCACCAAGTAGAAATTTTGTCTAAATCGCTTTGCAGTTGCTTTTGATCCTCTGTTGACTTCACTAACCGATAAACGACAGCATCATCCGCGAACAGTCTAAGGGAGCTATTCAGATTATCTCCTAAATCGTTTATAAACACGAGGAAGAGTAGGGGACCAATAACGCTTCCCTGTGGAACGCCAGATATCACTTCTGTTTTACTCGATGACTTACCGTCAATTACAACGAACTGTGTCCTTTCTGATAGGAAATCGTGAATCCAATCGCACAATTGGGGAGATATTCCATAAGCACGCAATTTCATTAGAAGCCGCTTGTGGGGTACAGTATCAAAAGCCTTCCGGAAATCCAGAAATATGGAATCGATTTGAGATCCCTTGTCGATGGCTCTTAACACTTCATGTGAATAAAGGGCAAGCTGTGTTTCGCAAGAGCGATATTTTCTGAATCCGTGCTGACTATTGGTTAATAGGTCGTTCTCTTCGAGGTAGTACATAATATTCGAACAAAGTATATGTTCCAAAATCCTACTGCAAATCGACGTCAATGAGATAGGCCTGTAATTTTGGGGATCACTCCTATTGCCTTTCTTGAATATTGGAGTAATTTGGGCAACTTTCCAGTCTTTGGGTACGGATCTTTCGCTGAGTGATCGGTTGTAAATTATAGCTAAATACGGAGCTATTGCATCAGCATACTCTGAGAGGAATCTAGTTGGTATACAATCTGGCCCGGAAGATTTATTTTTGTTTAGTGACTTAAGTTGTTTTACTACTCCAGGAACATCTACTTCTAAGTTTCGCATGCTGGCAGCTGTTCTTGGATTGAATACTGGAGTGTTCACTTCGTCTTCTTTGGTGAAAGAATTTCGGAAAGCTGTGTTTAGTAATTCTGCCTTAGCAGTACTGTCGTCGGTAGTATTACCATTGCTATCGCGTAGTGAAGGTATTGTTTGTGTTTTGCCGCTAGTGTACTTCACATATGACCAGAATTTCTTTGGATTTTCTGCAAGATTACGAGACAGGATTTCGTTGTGGAAACAACTATAAGATTCTCGCATTGAAGTCCGCGCTAGGTTGCGAGTTTCAGTAAAAGATTGCCAGTCTTGCGGATTCTGTGTCTCTTTAAATTTTGCATGCGTTTTTCTTTGTTTCTGCAACAGTGATCTGACCTGTTTTGTGTACCACGGGGGGTCAGCCCCCTCTTTTATTAATTTATTTGGTATAAATCTCTCGATTGCTACTGATATTATGTCTTTGAAAGTAAGCCACAACTGATCTACACTCGCATTTTTAGTTTTGAAGGACTGGAGACTATCACTCAGGAAAGCGTGAAGCGAATTTTTATCTGCTTTATTGAATAGATATATTTTTCGTTTATTTTTGGTGCATTTGGGAATTTCCATATTCAGTCTCGCTACTACAACTCGATGTTCCCTAATCCCTGTATCTGTTTTGATGCTCTTTACTATCTCGGGATTATTTGTTGCTAGGAGATCAAGAGTATTTTCGCAACCACGTACTATTCTAGTGGGTTCATGAACTAACTGTTCGAAGTAGTTCTCAGAAAAAGCATTCAGAACTAGTTCGGACGATGTTTTATATTTGCCCCCGGTTTTGAATACGTAATTATGCCAACATATCAAGGGTAAATTAAAGTCGCCACCGATTATAACAGTATGCTTCGGATACCTATTTGAAATATGATTCAAGCTTTCTTTGAACATTTCCGCATCGTCTGAGTCAGGGGGCCGATAAAAAGATCCAATTATTAATTTATTTCGGTGGTCAGGTATAACCTCTACCCAGACCAATTCACAGGAAGTATCTGCCTCAATTTCGTTGCAGGATAAACCGTTTGTAACAGCAATAAACACGCCACCCCCTGTTTTATTTATTCTATCCTTTCTGAAGACCATTTGGCCCTTTGAAAAAATTTCGGCCGAATTTATCTCAGGCGTCAGCCAGCTTTCAGAACCTATAACGATTTGTGCCTCAGTACTTTCTATCAGCGCTTGGAGCTCTGGAATTTTCCCAACACAGCTACGACAATTTACAACTGTTACACCAATGGTTTTTATGTCTACTTTCTTCCCGTGTCTGACCTGCCCCCTTTGAGACTGAAACCCATTTTGTGTATTCCCGAGGCCATCTAACCTAAGAAACCGCCCAGTCCACGCCACACAGCCCCCGCTACCCGTGTAGCCGCTTCCTGAGTGTAGTGGACTCCTGACCTATTTAGCGGAACCCGAAAACCCACCACCCTTTGGCGCAAGTCGAGGAATCTGCAGCCGACACGGTCGCAGAACCGTCTGAGCCTCTGATTCAGACCCTCCACTCGGCTCTGAACCAAAGGTCCGCAGTCAGTCCTGTCGACAATGCTGCAGATGGTGAGCTCCGCTTTCATCTTGCAAGCAAGACTGGCAGTCTTAACCACTTCTGATAGCCGCTCAAAACCAGAGAGGATCTCTTCCGATCCAAAGCGACACACATCATTGGTCCCAACATGAGCCACCACCTGCAGTTGGCTGCACCCTGTGCTTTTCATGGCATCCGGAAGGAGCCGTTCCACATCCGGAATGACTCCCCCCGGTATGCACACGGAGTGCACATTGGAATTCTTCCCCTCCCTAGTAGCCATTTTCCTAAGGGGCTCCATTACCCGCCTAACGTTGGAGCTCCCAACTACCAACAAACCCACCCTCTGTGAGTGCCCGGATCTTGAAGGCAGAGGGGCGAGTACAGGACAAGCGACACCATCCGCATCAGGAACATCCCCTGCCACAGACAGCGCCTCGAATCTGTTGGCAAGACTAACCGGGGAGGCCTCCACTTCGGTCCCCCGGGAAGTCTTACGCCGCCTGACACGCGCTGAGGGGACCTCCCAATCCACCACGGATTGGGGGGCTACCTCCTCGCGGGCAGTGAGCGGTCTGGCCACAGCCGCAGGCCGATCGGAGGGCACAACAGACGCACAGGGCGTCTGCTGTACCCCCGCGAGCGGCCCACAACAGCGGCGCCCACCCACCGCAGTCTCAAGCGTTGCCAGCGAAGCCAACGCCGCCTGAAGCTGCGAGCGAAGAGTCACCAACTCTGCCTCCATCCGTTCGCAGCAGTCACAGTTCCTAGCCATTCTAAAAACCTTTGTTTCTTCCAAGTAAGTGAGTGGTTCTGAAATTGATGTTATGTTAGAGGGTCTTGGAAACACAAAAAAGATTTTCAGTCTTAAAGGGTGCAGGTCACACACATAACGAACGGAGATCTAGGAACAAAACGGCATAATGGTCGTGAATTGTCGTAGCTCACACTAAATACCTGAGTTCCAAGCGCTAATAGAAAGTACTGAGGCACAAATCATTATAGGTAGCTAAAGTCGGAGATATGTTCAGCCGACATTTTTAAAAAGCGCTAAATGGTGTTCAGAAAGTATAGAGTAAATAAACATGGCAATGGTGGGTATTGTTGCTATTACGACCAGTTTATCTTGTAGTGAAATTCTAATAGAAGTGTGGGTAGAAGTCAATACATGACAACCAGAATTGATTGGTTCATTTTACTGACCTCCTGACTCAGATGAAATGCTGAAATGTTTTAAGAAAACTCGCATCAAATATTAAACATGTATCCGAAACACACAATTATAATTAATGGTGCTTTTAATTCACCCTCAGTATGTTGGGAAAATACATGTTCAAATCTGGACCCATACATAAAACATCGTCCGAAATTGAGCTGAACTTATTTTCCAAAATATATTTTAATAAGTAATTCAAGAACGCACTAGAACAGTACATGATTGTGAAAACACACTTGTTCACCTGTAAACAAATATTCCTGAGCTAATAACAAAAATTAAAACAGATACAGGGATCAGCGAACAGTGTTGCTGTAACGCGACTGAAAATCGAAATTTGGAAATCCACCAAAATAAAAAGAAAAATATATACTGAAGAGCCAAAAACTGGTATGCGCATGCGTATGCAGAGAAACACACACACACATGCGCGCGCGCGCGCACACACACACACACACACACACACACACACACACACACACATAGGGGTATGTAAACACTCACAGGACGGCGCTGCGATCAGCAATGCTTATATAAGACAGCAGGTATCTGGCGCAGGTGTTAGGTCGGCTACTGCTGCTACAAGGGCGGATTATGTTCAACGTTTGTAAAACTGTGGGACCAAACTGCAGTGAACATCAGACTTACAAACTAACAACACACACACACCCATGCCTAATGGAGAACTCTAACCTCCGACGGGGAACAGCCGTACATTCCGCCTTAGGCGCACGGCCATTCCCACGCGGCGTGGCAGGTAATCACGGTTTAACTGAGTTATGGTCGGTGCACAAAACAGCATCTACGAGGTAGCGATGAGGTGGGGATTTCTCGTACGACCATTTCGCGAGTGCACCGTGAATATCGGATAAAACATCAGATCTCCGACATCGCTGCAGCCAGAATAAGAACGGGACCGACGACGACTGAAGAGAATCGTTTTAAAACGATAGAAGCGCAATCCTTCTATCAATTGATACGGGTCGGCCAGCAAAAAGTGTCAGGGTGAACCATTCAACGAAATATGATCGATATGGACTTTGAGAGCCAAAGGCCTACTCGTGTGCCTTTGCTGCCTCCACGATACCAAGCTTAATGGCTCGTCTGGGTCCGTCAACACCGATATTGGACTGTCGATGACTCGAAAAATGTTGCCTGGTGTGGCGAGTCTAGTTTCCAAATGTATTGAAGAGATGGACATATGACAGCAGTGAACTTTGAAGCTGGTGGAGGCTCTGTGCAGCAGGACCTCCGATACTGCTAGGTACGACTGTGGCAGACGATACGTGCGCTAATCATCTGCTTCCATTCATGTCCGGTGGACGTGGACGAGCATGCCACAGCCTACACAGAGTGGCTCCAGGAGCACTCTCCTCAGTTTCAACACGCCCGCTGACCCCCCAGACATTAACATTATCGAGCATATCTGCGGTGCCTTGCAATTGCTGCTACTATTACTGATTTATGTAGAGGCCCGGTATCAATTCCCTCCAGACGTTACTCGTTACTTGGTGTTGTGGCACTTCTATGTGCTCACGACGGCCCTACACGTCATTACGCATGTGTATCAGGTTCTTCGTGTATCTGTTTTAAAAAGCAGATAGAAAAAAAAAGAAAAATGTTTGTAAAGCTTATGGGACTTAACTACGGGGTCATCAGTCCCTAAACTTACAAACTACTTATGAACTACTTACGAACTAGGACGGCACAAATATCCATGCCCGAGGGGGGATTCGAACCCCCGACCGTAGTGGCCGTGCAGACCGTGACTGAAGCGCCTCAGAAAAAGCACATAAAAAATCGATTAACACCGTCCTTACTGGGAGTCTCCACTCTTTCGAAACTAGCAATGTGAGTTTCGATCAGACGTGGCTTCTATTCTAAGAAATAATATCTACAGGAATTGATAGATTTATACTAAATAAATTAATAGATAACCTTCGTGGCACATAAATAAAACTGGCGAAAACGCTGTTGAAAAACTATGAAAAACATGCCAAATTTAAACGAACACAAATTGCCACAAAAAAAAAAAGAAATCAAATGTTTGTATAGCTTATGGGACTTAACTATGGGTCATTAGTCCCTAAACTTACAAACTACTTATTAACTAGATAACACTAAGGACGGCACAAATATCCATGCCCGAGGGGGGATTCGAACCCCCGACCGTAGTGGCCGTGCGGACCGTGACTGACGCGCCTCAGTCCCCTCGGCCACCGCGGCCGGCTCTTGACACACTGATGTTCCTAGCATCTTCCTATATTAATCCGAGACCAATAGCTGACATGAAAATCATGTTCTGTTAAAAACATACAAGAGTTAACAAGTCAGTCAAAGAAGTGATTTTGGGCAACATCTGAGTTACAAAAGTTATGAATTACCTCGAAGAGATCGATGTGTTAACCCATTTTGAACACGGATTCAGAAAGTATGGTTCTTGTGAAACACGACTAGCTCCTTACACAAAGTGGTGATGATATCAATAAGTGATATCTAATTGATTCCAAATTTTTACAGTTCCGGAAGGCTTCTGACACCATATACCTCCCAAGCGACTTCTAATCAAACTGCGATATAATGACATATCATCTAAAATGTATGACTGGATTCACAGTCGTAGTAACTGACGGAACATCACGTAGTAAGACAGAAGAGATATATGGGGTTCTACATGGGAGTGTTATGTGACTCGAGCCGTTCCCTGTCTTCGTAAACGACTTACGAGGCACTCTGAGCAACCCTATTAGATTGTTTGACAATGACTCTTTTATCGTTTAGTGAAGCATCAGAGTATCGACACTAGCTGTAAAACGATTTAGATAAGATATCAGTATGCTGCAAAAATGCCAATTGACTCTAAATAACGAAATAATACGAGGCTGTTTATATGAGTAGTAAAAGAAACCTGTTGAACTTTATTTACGCAATAAATTAGTTAAATATAAGGACTGTAAATTCAACTAAATACCTAGGAATTCCAATAACAAACAACATAAATTGGAAAGAACACACAGAACGTTGTGGGGAAGGCAAACCACAGTTATTGGAGTGTTTCAAAGTGTAATTTCCAAGACCTGGACGCGATTTCAGTCAACTGGAACCGTTAAAAGGAAGCAAGGCCAAGGTCGTCCACGAGTAACATAAGCAAGAGATGACTTATCTCCGTCGAAACAGGAGGCTGAATGCAAAGCACCATCCAGGCAGCAACAGGACGCTCAATATCAACAGAAACAATTCAAAATGGCACTCGTGACTGTGGCTTCTAAGCACAGAGGCCTATGGTGCGCGTTCATTAAAACCACGGCACCATTTAGCCCTTAAGCTGGACAATGGAACACCAGGACTGGAATCGTAACGAATGATGCCGGGTTCTGTTCACAGATGAGTCAATATTTTGTGTTCAGCCAGACAATCGTTCCCTCATCTCGAAAGAGCCTGGAACTCGGAACAATCCTGCTTATGTGTATGAAACATCACCATATCATGGTAGTGGACGAATGGTGTGGGCACGAGTCAGACGTGGCGGACGTACGGACCTCTGTGTCGTTCAGAATGGCGCTCTGCTCACATGAAGAGGGCGCAGATTTTTGTTACGCCATACACTGGTGCCATACGAGATGGGTTCCTTCTGGTGGACGATAACGCTCGTCCCCACAGACCTGCACTGTTGGATAACGTGTCAAACTGAGGGAATTGAACGAATGCAATGGTCAACTTGATCACCGGACGTAGACCCGATCGAGCATGTCTGGGATGCACTTTGTGGACACATTGCAGCCAGACCAGCACCTCCCAAAACGTTTGCACTCATGGCCAAATATACCTCTAGAGCTGATTGATAACCTCATACTATCCATTCCACGCCGTTGTGCAACTGTACTGGTCATCCGAGGTGATCACACACCACATAAGAGAGCAACGAATATGACTGCTACTTGCATAGGTAGAAATGATCATCAGAATAAAATACGAGAAATCAGGGCTCGAACTGAGAGATTCAGGTGTTCCTTCTTCCAGAATGGAATGGGAGATAAAATAGTATAACGGTGGTTCGATGAACCCTCTGCCAGGCACTTAAATGTGATTCGCAGAGTATCCCATGTAGATCTAGATGTAGACATTTTCACTAATACGGTAGCCCCAAGGTGCCTCACTCTAAGTAAACACTGTAAACTGTAAACCTCAAGTAAAAAAGTTGAGCCAGAAAAATAGAGTAGTAACCAATGTTGTTGTTGTTGTTGTTATTGTGGTCTTCAGTCCGGAGACTGGTTTGATGCAGCGCTCCACAATACCCTATCCTGAGCAAGCCTTTTCATCTCCAGATAAGAACGGCAACCTACATCTGTCTGAATCTGCTTACTGTATTCATCTCTTGGTCTTCCTCTGCGGTTTTTACCCCACACACTTCCCTCCATCGCTAAATTCACAGTTCCTTGATGTCGAAGAATGTGTCTTACCAATCTGTCCCTCCTTTTAGTTAAGGTATGCCGGAAATTTCTTTTCTCCCCAATTCTGTTCATTACCTCCTCATTAGTTACGCGATCCACCCACCTAATCTTCAGCATTCTTCTGTAGCACCATATTTCAAAAGCCTCAATCCTCTTCCTGTCCGCACTGTTTATCGTCCATGTTTCACTCCTATACAAGGCAACACTCCATACAAATGCCTTCAGAAAGGACTTCCTTAGGCTTAAATCAATATTCGATGTTAACAAATTTCTCTTTTTCAAGAACGCTTTTCTACCCATTGCCATTCTGCATTTTATATCCTCTGTACTGCGACCATCATTTGTTATTTTACTGCCCAAGTAACAAAACTAATCTACCCCCTTTATTGCGTCGTTACCTAATCTAATTCCTTCGGCATCAGCTGATTTTCTAAGACTTCACTCCATTACCCTAGTTTTGCTCTTGTTAATGTTCATCTTATATGCACCTTTCAGCACACTGTCCATTCCGTTCAATTGCTCTTCCAGGTCCTTTGCTGTATCGGACAGAATTACTATGTCGTCGGCAAAACGCAATGTTTTTAATTCTTCCCCCTGAACTTTAATTCCTTCTCCAAATTTCTCCTTGCTTTCCTTTATAGCTTGCTCAATGTACAAATTGAATAACATTGGAGAAAGGCTACAACCCTGTCTTACTCCCTTTCCAACTACTGCATACCTTTCATGCCCTTGAGCTCTGACAACCGCTGTCTGGTTTTTGTACAAGTTGTAAATAACCTTACGCTCCCTACATTTTATTCCTGCTTGCTTCAGAACTTGAAAGAGTTTATTCCAATCAACATTGCCAAAGCCTTTTCCAAATCTACAAAAGCTAGAAATGTAGGTTTGCCTTTTCTTAATCTATCTTCTAAGATAAGCCGTAATGTGAGTATTGCCTCCCGGGTTCCTACGTTCCTCCTGAATCCAAACTGATCTTCCCCGAGGTCGGCTTCTACCAGCTTTCCCATCCTTCTGTAAATAATTCGTGTTAATATTTTGCAACCATGACTTATTAAACTGATGGTTCTGTAGTTTTCACACCTTTCTGCTCCTGCTTTCTTTGGAATGGGGATTATAACATTTTTGTTAAAGTCTGAGGGTACTTCACCTGTCTCATACATCTTACACACCAGGTGAAACAATTTTGTCATGGCTGGTTCTCCCAGAGACTTCAGTAGTTCAGAGGGAGTATCATCTACTCCAGGGGCCTTGTTTCGACTTACGTCTTTTAGTGCCCTGTCAAATTCATCTCTCAGTATAGTATCTCCTATATCATCCTCATCTACTTCTTCTCCCCTTTCTATAACATTGCCGCTAAGTTCATTTCCTTTGTATAGCCCCTCTATATACTCTTTCCACCTTTCAGCTTTCCCTTCTTTGCTGAGAACTGGCTTTCCATCAGTGTCCTTGATATTCATAGAGCTGTTTTTCTTATCTCCAAATGTTTCTTTTATTTTCCTGTAGGCTGTATCTATTTTTCCCCTATTTATACATTCTTCTACATCCTTGCATTTGCCTTCTAGCCACTCCTGCTTAGCCATTTTGCACTTCCTGTCAATCTCATTTCTTAGTCGTCTGTACTCCATTTTGCCTGTTTCATTTACTGCATTTTTATATTTTCAACAATTAAATTTATTATCTCCTGTGATATCCAAGAATTTTTTGTAGGTCTTGACTTTCTACCTATTTTGTCCTCCGCTGCCTTCACTATTTCATCTCTCAATGCTACCCATTCCTCCTCTACTGTTTTATTTTCCCCCATTTCTGTCAATTGTTGCCTATAGCTCCCTCTGAAATTCTTAAGAACTTCAGGTTCCTTCAATTTATCCAGGTCCCATCTCCTTATTTTCCTACCTTTCTGCAGTTTTTCAGTTTCAGCCTACAGTTCATAACCAACAAGTTATGGCCAGAGTCTATATCTGCCCCTGGGTATGTCTTACGGTTTAAAACCTGGTATCATTATAAAATATATCTGGTATCTCCCGGTGTCTCCTGGTCTCTTCCACGTATACAACATTCTTTTGTGATTCTTAAACCAGGTGTTTGTTATAACTAAATTATTTTCCGTACAAAATTCTACCAGGCGGCTTCCTCTTTCATTCCTTTTGCCCAGACCATATTCACCTACTATCTTCCCTTCCCTTCCCTTCCTTGTCCTACTACCGAATTCCAGTCTCCCATAACAATTAAGTTTTCCTCTCCCTTAACTGTCTGAATAATTTCCTTTAGCTCCTCATGTATTTATTCGATCTCCTCATCATCGGCAGAGCTAGTTGGCATATAACCCTGTACTACTATGGTCGGTGTTGGCTTCGTATCTGTCTTGACTACTATAATGCGATCGCTGTGTTGCTCATAGTAGTTTACCCGCATTCCTATTTTCTGATTCATTATCAGACCTACTCATGTAATACCCCGAACTGATTTTGTATTTATAATCATACATTCACCAGACCAGAAATCCTGTTCGTCTTTCCACCGAACTTCACTAATCACCGCTATATCTAACTTCAACCTATCCATTTCTCTTTTTAAATTTTCTAGCTTCCCTACCCGATTAAGGGATCTAACACTCCACGCTCCGATCCGTAGAATGCCAGTGTTGTCTTTCCTGATGATCACATCCTCCTGAGTAATCCCCACCCGGAGATTCGAATGGGGGACTATTTTACCTCCGGAATATTTTACCCGAAGGGATGCCATCATCATATGTTCATACAGTAGAGCTGCATGTCCTCGAGAAAAGTAACGGCTGTAGTTTCCCCTTGCTTTCAGCCGTTCGCAGTAACTGTGTGGCAAAGCCACATTAGCTGATATTACAAGGCCATCTCAGTGAATCATCCAGACTGTTGCCCCTGTAACTACTGAAAAGGCTGCTGCCCCTCTTCAGGAACCACACGTTTGTCTGGCCTCTCCACAGATACCCCTCCGCTGTGGTTGCACCTACGGTACGGCTACCTGTATCGCTGAGGCACGCAAGCCACCCCACCTCGGCAATGTCTGTGGTTCATGGGAGTAGAGTAACCAATATCTCAGTAAAATATGTTACAATATGCATATTGTTTATGATACCTCACTTGATCCTTAATTGTTTTGTACAGTGTAAATAGTTTCGAGAAACTGAAATACAATGAAAGAGGAATTCCAGTCTAGAACCAGAACCTAGACTTGCGCCTTCGGGTGGTGGGGTTCCGGGTTTCGCTGAATAGGTCAAGGCCGGCCGCGGTGGCCGAGGGGACTGAGGCGCTCCAGTCACGGTCTGCACGGCCGCTACGGTCAGGAGTTCGAATCCCCCTCGGGCATGGATATTTGTGCCGTCCTTAGTCTTAGTTAGTTCATAAGTAGTTTGTAAGTTTAGGGACTGATGACCCTGTAGTTAAGTCCCATAAGCTATACTAACATTTGAATTTTAATAGGTCAGGAGTTCACTACACGCAGGAAGCGGCTCCACGCTAGCGGGAGCTGTGTGGCGTCGACTGAGCGGTTCTTTAGGTTAGAGGGGGCCTCGGGAACACACAAGTAGGCTTTCAGTGTCAAAGCATACATGTCAAAGATAGGACGAACGCAGATCTAAAAGCCATTGGTATACAGGTGTAAATTGTCGTAGCTGTGTGGGGAAAGTACCAGAGCTCCAAGCGCTAATAGAAAGTAATGAATCTCAAATCATTATAGGTACTGAAAGCTGACTAAAGCCGGAGATAAGTTCAGCTGAAATTTTTTACTGAGAAGCAAATGGTGTTAAATAAGGATGGATTGAATAAAAAAAGGTGATGGCGTATTTATTGCTGTCACAAGTGGTTTATCTTGTAGCGTAATTGAAGTAGATTGTTCCTGTGAGTTGGTATGGGTAGAGGTTGTACCTCAGATCAAGAATAAATTAATAACTGGCTATTTTTACCGACCCCTGACACAGATGATTCGATTGCAGAAATGTTCAAAGAAAGCTTGGACCAAATTTCGAAAACGTTCCCCAAGCATACAATTTTAATTGGTGGCGACTTTAACTTACCCTCGATATGTTGTAAAAATACATGTTTGAAACCGTACTGAACGCATTCTCCGAAAATTATCTTGAGCAACTAGTTCATGAACATACTATAATAGTAAAATAGCTAACAAAGAGCATCAAAACAGACACAGGGATCAGTGAACACAGAGTTGTTGTAGCAAGAATGAATATCGAATTTTCCAAATCTACCAAAAATAACCGAAAAATATATGTATTCAAAGAAGCAGATAAAAATTCTCTTGACGCTTTCCTGAACGAGAATCTCCAGCTTTCTAAACTAACAATGTTAGTGTAGATCAGATGTGAGTTACGTTCAAATAATTAATATCGACATCGATTGAAACATTAATACCAAACAAATTAACAAAAGAGGGGACTGACCCTCCACGGTAAACAAAGTAGGTTAGCTTCCTCTTGCAAAAGAAAGCCAAATTTAAACGGACACAAAATCCTCAAGACTGACAGTTTTTTACAGAATCTCGAAATTTAGCTTTAACTTCAATGCGAGAAGTTTACAATAATGTGAAGTATACTAGAGGTAAAACACAATACCTCCACTACGCGATTAGTAATTGTGATGCTACTGATGACAGTTCTGCTAAAGCAGAATTGTTTAACACAGCTTTCCGAAATTCCTTCATGAAAAAATGCGAAGCAAATACTGCAGAATTCGAATCAAGAACAGATGCCAGTATGCGTAATTCAGAAGTTGATACCGCTGGTGTATTAAAGCAACTTAAATCACTTAACAGAAGTAAGTATCCCGATCCCGATTGTATACCAATTATGTTACTCTCAGAGTTTGCTGATGCAGTAGCCCCATACCTAGTTATCACGAACGTTCTGTACGCAAAGACTGGAAAGTTACACATGTCAGCCCATTATTCAAGAAAGGAAATAGGAGAGATCAGCAAAATCACAGGCCTTTGTCACTGCTCCACACAATCGAAGGCTTTGCTAAGATCACAAAAGGTAGCCTGAGCAAAAATTTTTCTTCATAAACATTAAACACTTTTTTTAATCAGAGAGTCAATGCCATGAACAGAAGATTTGCCCTTCCTAAAGCCAAATTGTACAGCAGTAATAATGTTATTACATGTCAAATAATCACACAACTGGTGGTAGATAATGGCTTCTAAAACTGTAGATGAAATAGGTGTCAGAGATATTGGACGATAGCTAGATGGGCAATTTCTGTCTCCTTTCTTGTGAATGAGCACTAACCTAGATAATTTTAATACATCTGGGAATACTCCTTCAATTAAACATTTAGACACTCCAATGAGTTTATCAAAAGTGTGGTTGGAGTTGGCGGTGCTACGATACTGTGATTTAGGACGAAGCATCATGCTATGCAGACTAGTGCCTCAACACTTACCTCTGTGTTGACACTTAGAAATACTTCAGACGACGAAGGAAACTTTGATGTGTAACAGACTAATTGTGGACTTAATCAATCATTATTGTACTTCTACAACACCAAGTTGAATATATATTTAATTGTAATACATTCTCATGTGTTAGTAAAGTTGTGTGGTTTTTCTGTTAAAGTGTAAGTACGCTTGCCTAGCCTAAAACACCGCCATGACAATTATGAATACTTTAATGCCGGGGCAGGATTCGAATCCTCATACTTGCCTTTCGTGGACACCTACAGGAGTTTGCTGCATACAGCACCAAAATTTACACTCTCCCAAATTCAGATACAATAAGAGCCCTGTGACTTTATAGGATCATCGGTTCTTTAAAACAAATCAATTAATTCAAAGATTTGTGAAACAGAGTTATTAACTGACGCGTATTCTGCATTTTACTGCCAAACGTAAAGCAGCTGTTAGCGATTGTATGCGTGTTTAGTGCAAGTTTTAACTATGGTGCCACCTGACATTTGGAGTTCCCAGAGGTGATATAAATATTTTCATGCCTGTTAAAAATACATGCTTGAAGTTGGAATCGAACCAAAATATTGCAAATATAAAACTAGAACCAGACCATTGCTGCTACATGCACAAACGCACGCCAGTGTTGTAACATTCTATGCACTTGATCACTTACGCATTAGGGACGGCGAAGGCAGTGTGGCTCTCAATCAAAAGATCAGTTATAAGCAAACTTGTGACACGGTAATTATGCTAATATCATGCCATCTCGATTTTTACATGCTTCTAGACATCATATGCCCAACTGGAAGCTATTATGAAATTTCTGCTAATTCATAAATTACGGAGTTTTAGATATAGTTTTGTAGAGTGTAAAGGTAGCAGATAGTTGGATTATTACCGTCAGCATCGCTATTATTATCTTTATACTGGTGCTGGTGTACATGTTATTGAAGATTATTGAATGCTTTTTGCTCCCTTTTAGAAGCAATTGCCCAAAACCGTGTACTGCTATTCACTTATGGACCTAACAGGACCATGAGAAAGTACAGTCAGTCAGTGCCGCTTTTTATGGTTGGCTTTCATTTGTGTCCTTTGTGCTACAGCCTTTCACAGTGAAGACCATGGTGCTACAGTTCGTTTTCTAATTTCCCTCTGACCAATTTGCCAATCAAATATCTTGTGACTGTAACATGTACCTGAGTAATACCAGTTAGTATAAGATGCTCCTTAATCACAGCAATCCATTTAATTGACTCAGATTTGGCCTCTTTTCTGTTTTTGTAGAATTATGTAATTTGTTTCATCAACTTAGTGTGTGACATATTTTTAATGTGCCAATAAAACTGAAGTCTTCGTTTTCACACATCACCATCTAATTATTTAGTTCTTTCCATGTCTAAGGAAAAGTCTTCAAGTTAATTTCAGACATTTCCAGTTATTCGTTGATTACATTAAAATTAAAGTATTCTTTGAAGATATCGCTTTTCATTTCTTCATTTTACCTTGCGCTTAGGAATGACGTTTGTAAAATGAAAAAACTTGAAACTTATGCAAATTCAAAGGGCAAATCATTGGTGAACATCCCTATTTCAAATTGAATTAGAAAGAAAATTTATAGAATAGTAACTGTTTTCGTTCCTATAAACTGAAATTTTAGCATTCTACAAAGTAAAGTTTACATTTTCACATAATTAGTTTAAGTATCCACTTCCAGAATGCAGAAAATACTTCAGAGTTGTAGAACTCACGACCAACAGTAGTAGAGCTGTGGGGGTACTGGCCCTCGTTTTGACCTTCAACCCTGTGAAGGTCATCCAAGATGGCGGCCAGGGAAATCCCATGATGTCATCCAAGATGGCAGCTGAGGAAAATCCACCCCCACCACCAGCAGGTCCAGACTTGCCTGCCTCTACCCCAACCCTCCACCCCTGAGGGAAGTCCACTTACCTATCTTCCGCCCCTGGACAATGGTGCTCTTAAAGATGATTGACAGCCTACATGTTATTACAGTAGAGTCCCGAAAACGCGGTCTAATGTGGACCGAAGGTTGGATGAGTTTATGAAAATGCCGGGTTATCGGGAACGGCGGTAAAAAAAGAAGAGGGAAGATTTTTTGTTATAAAATACTTTCTATTGTTACTTTAAAATAGAATACAAATGATGGAATACAGTACCACAAAATAAATTTAAGAAAATATCTAAGAAATGATATTCGTTACTTATGTTACTTCAATTTACATTAAGAAAACTAAGAAGGCATACAGCCTTGAACAATGAAAAGTATGGACAATAGTGATTTACTTCATAAAACATATTCCATTTAAAAGACACTGAAAAATGCACTCCCTTAATTTTGATCATGACACATCTACATAATGCATTAATGAAATTCAAAGGATTTTTAAACAGAGTGTAGGTGGCACAAGAAAAGATGTCAAAGCCCATTTATAGCATAGCCTGTAACTGCTACATGCTACAATTTCAATTCTATCTTACATTCAGTGAGCACAGAATAATTCCAGAGCTTGTGCAGGGGGGGGGGGTGGCCGAGTTACCAGGAGTGCCGGGTTACCGAGTGCCGAGTTTTCGGGACTCTACCGTACTCTTAACAGGAGTTTATAAGGGTGTGCCCAGACTAGTCCTCATGGCTTCCACTAGCCTGGAGCCACCCTTCACCCCCAGCAGGCTCCTGACAGACTGGCACCACCTCAGGCAGGCTCAGACTCGTCCTCAAGGCTCCAGACAGACTGGCGCCACCTCAGGCAGGTCCAGACCTGTTCCCACTTGCCTATTTGGACAATGGTGCTTTGTTTTTTACCCCCACTACCAACCCTATGCTCTCAACGAAAGAGAGCGCAGCAGTGTCATGTGATCAAAGGAACTACTTCAGCTACTGGAGCTCCTCCTTGATCTCAGTTGCAGTCAGTCACTCGAATGATCAAGATATCGGGACTCTCATTAATCCATTAATGTGCATCACTAATTAGATGATGAGGCATTTGGCTATCTTAGGAGAGACATAGTTACAACCACCACTGGGGAGGACCCAATAAATACCGTGTGGTCTGCATCGCAGCTTCGTCGTGGCCCTGAAAGGCAATCGGATACTAGGACATGGTATGCACGATGCTCTTCAGCCCAGTGTACATAAGTGTTTGATGGGTAGTTGGTGGCTTAAAACAGGAGATAAAAGTGTAGTATTTAATAATAAGAGAGAAGTTGAGAATATTGAATTTAACAATAAAAAAGAAGATCAAATTGGGTAATTAAAAACAATGAGATGACTTTAAAACACACATATTCAGTAATAGAAACAGCCATGGTGGCTAAAAAAACACAGATTCTGCGCAGTGAATGTGACAGTAACAGAGAGGCAATTAAAAAAAAAAAAAGGACATGACAAGACATTGTTCTGCCTATGCGGCGGTTGCTGAAGTTGTAAAATCCCACTCACCACTTAACACTGACATAACACTTGCCGGAGACGAATACTGTTATGCATGGTCAATTTTGGCTTGTGAGGGAAATTATAATCATACAGCACATCCACAGTGCACAAATACTTATAAAGTACACAAAGGTGAAATTCCCATACGGTACAATTTTACAGCTATAGAGTTCCCAGTCAAACTCCAGGTCATTCCGAAGTTTGAGGAGCAAAATCCCGGAATTTCGGTGCATATTTACAGACTGGAGAAGAAGAGCAAGCCAGAAAAAGATAAAGAGGATAGTAATATTGTAGTTGGACTCTACCATTTTTCTAGATTTGTGGGTGGGAGCGACCTTCACACGACATGCTGCTTATCGCCAATGGTGAAAGGCAACATTATGTATGGATCAAAGACATATCCCACCTCATTTCCTCCCTAGTGAATAGTTATAAATGTAAAACCCACATATGCTACAGGTGTGTAAGTAACTATTCACAGAAAAAGTATTTAGAGAAACATCTTGTAAATTGCGAATCCAAAGAGCTGGTATGTGTTAATATGCCAACCCCAGAAAATAATTTAATTAAATTCAAGAATGATCACCATCAGGAATGATGTCCCGTAACCATCTGTAGCGATTTTGAGTGCTTACTTGCTCCAATTGCTGGATGTGAAGCTAACCGCACTGCCTCACATACCATCTTCACACAAAAACACATACCGTATGCAGCAGCGTTCCAAGTTGTATGCATAGTCGGCCCCTCTTTATAAATTCGAGTCATATGTAGGGGACGGTCCCACGAGATGGTTGCCCACTGAGCTCGAATACATTGCCTGGGAAGTTGGAAAACTTGACAGTCAAAATGTTGTGATGACTATGCCGTGAGAGGAAGAGGAGTCGTTTAAAAGGGCAGTAGATTGTCACATTTGTGGGTTGCTGTTAGATAGAAAAGTGGAACTTCCCAACAGAGACCATTGTCATCTAACTGGAAAGTTCCGTGGAGCAGCCCACTATGTATGCAACTTGAAGTACCAGGTTCCACACCATATACCTGTATTATTCCACAACCTGAGTAGTTATGATGCTCAATTTTTAGTTGAGAACTTGGATAAATTTGGACTAGATGCCTATTCGGCAAGTATCCTGCCTGATAGCACAGAGAAATACATTTCATTCTCTAAACTAATGGCGCCAAAAGTACGCTGCGTTTTCTTGATTCGCTACGTTTCATGCAGTCGTCGCTCTCCAAACTTGTTGAGACTCTACCTCAGAAGGATATGAATATCACACGATCTGCATATTCTGACAAGGAAAAGTTTCAACTAGTAATGTGAAAAAGGGGTTTTCCCATATGAGTACCTGGACTCTATGGAGAAACTGCACGAAACTAAGCTTACTAACATATCTGCATTTACCAGTTCACTCACTGACAATGCCATAACAGATGCGGAATATGAGCATGCTGTAAATGTCTGGTGGAAATACAACATCCCCAATTTGGCTGAATACGCGTGGAAATACATGGACACAAATGTGTGCTTACTTGCAGATGTTTTTGAGAAGTTCAGGAGTGCATGCATGACCACATGCTCCTTGGACCCCGCGTTTTATTATATGGCACCTGGGTTGTCTTGGGACGCAATGCTCAAGAAAACAAATTGTAACATTGAACTTTTAACCGATCCAGACATGCTTCTCTTCTTTGAGCATGGGATACGTAGGGGACTTTGCCAGTGTATTCATCGGCATGCTAAGGCAAATAACTCACATATGGGTGCAGGGTATGATGCATCCCTCGATACGTCCTATATTCTATATTTTGATGTGAATAACTTGTACGGGCACACAGTGATGCAACCTCTGCCGGTTGGGGGTTTCCAATGGGTGTCCGAAGAAGAATTAGAGGGATTAGATGGAAAATTAATGGGTCTCTCTGCAGAATCTGATGTTGGGTATGTAGTATGGCCATTATGCTCAGAGCAACTGTCTGGGAGCCAAGGGTTCCATCCCCAAGTTGATGACAACTGTTGCAGACAAGCAGAGGTATATTATTCATTACCATAATCAGCAGCACTGCATAAAAATGGGAATGGAACTTGTTAGAATCACGCGAGCTATATCCTTCAACCAATCACCATGGTTGAAGCAGTACATTGAACTAAATACAGCAGTTAGGGTGGTCGCAACTATTGATTTTGAGAAAGATTTTTATAAGTTAATGAATAATTCCTGATGCCGGCCGCGGTGGCCGCGGGGACTGAGGCGCGTAAGTCACCGTCTGCACGGCCACTACGGTCGGGGGTTCGAATCCCCCCTCGGGCATGGATATTTGTGCCGCCCTTAGTATTATCTAGTTCATAAGTAGTTTGTAGGTTTAGGGACTAATGACCCCGTAGTTAAGTCCCATAGACTCTACAAACATTTGAACATTTTTGAATAATTCCATTTTCATGAAGACCATGAAGAATGTAAAACATGAACGCCATATTAAACTTAGAACGAGCTGGGATGGGTGTCATGGTGTACGAAAATTAATTGTGTCACCAAACTTTAAGAAGCTCACGATATTTAACAAGAAGTTTGTTGCTGTGGAGGTGATGAAGATTTCAATATAGAGTTCACAAAACCTATCTATCTGGGGATGTGCACACTTGATCTGTCCAAACTCCACATGTATAGGTTCCACTACAAGACTGCTAAGCCTCATTTTGTGGAACCAAAGTTACTGTATATGCTTACAAATAGTTTCATCTACTGGGTGAAAAACTGCGATCCATATGCAGTAACGAAACGTATCGGTGAAGAATTCAATTCTTCCGGTTATAAGGCCGATAATCCTTATGGAATTGTTCGTCAGAACAAGAAGGTTATCGGTCTTATGAAGGATGAATCGAATGGTTCACCGATTGTGGAGTTTGTAGGCCTCAGGGAGAAGATGTATGCATTTCGCACAATAGATGGGGACACTCAGAGGCGGGTAAAGAGTGTTAGACGATCGGCATCTAGCTTATTGATGATCGAAGACTACTTGCGTTGTCTGTACGGAGGTGTTCGCGGCGCCCCGCCGCTGCCCACGCATAGAGTTCAGCAGGGCAGTCAGTATTCGATCAGTAGGACACGAGGTGTACACCCTGCTGTAGTCTAAAGTCGGTTTATCTGCTCATGACGACAAAAGGGCCGAAACTCCAACATACTCACACTATTTGCTTAGGGAGAAAGAGTGTGTATGGGGGGGGGGGGGGGGAGGGCACTGACTGAAAAAAGTGAGATTAAGGGGTTTCGTGTGTTTGTGTGAGTGCTTGTATAGATTAGTATGACTCTTTTGTCATATTGTACATAGCTGGGTAGTATGAATGTGTTGTTTGGGTGGGTTGCATGTATGTGTGCGTGTGTGTATGTGTGAGTGAAAGTGTGTGTGATTCTGTGTGTGTATCTGTGTAAAAATAAGTATGTTCGTGTATCTATAGTTTTTTCTTGAATGACATGCCAAGCATGTTTACATAGTAGACTGAAAAAAATCATAAAATTTTATTTAAAAAACTGAAGGCATTGTAAATAGATTACGTTTTACTGTAAGCTCAGTGTGTGCTGTGTAAAAATATTGCTTCAAAGAAAAAACACTTTACATAAGCACTATGTGGTATAGCTTCAGTCTATAGCGGGTTCATTAGTTTATTTTTAAGTCTCACCTACCGCTTGCCATCCAGTCACCTTATTTTTTAAGTGTGTGAGTTCCACCCATTTTTTTCTAGTCATTATAAAGACAGCACCAGTTCATTGTATAACCTATTATTAAGTTGATTTCTAGAAAAATCAAATCGTTTGGAACAAAAGAGCTCATCAAAAGTTCGTATACCAGTTTACTGAATTACACGGAACAGATTGCTGTAACATATCGCTGAGAACGATTACTCCAGCTTACTGTACTACTGTCGTCTGGAGCAGGCGCTTCAGCTTTTTTTGTGTGTGTAACTGTTGTGCGCTGCCCGGGTAGAATTTCACATTAGTTGTAAAAATGTTCAAATGTTTGTAGAGCTTAGGAACTTAACTACGGGTTCATCAGTCCCTAAACCTACAAACTACTTATGAACTAGCTTATACTAAAGACGGCACAAAAATCCATGACCGAGGCGGGATTCGAACCCCTGACGGGGAACGGCCTCGTGAATAGTAGCATAACACCTCAATGTGCTCGGCCGCTCCGCCGCGGCACACATTAGTTGTAGTGTCTTAGCTTTAGAAATACGTGGATTAAAAGAAAAGTGAATCGCTAAGTGATGTACCTCTGCTTTTAGAAATCCAAGTGTGTAAACCTGAGTAGCCTAAATGCACAGAAATCTGTAAAATGTTAAGAGCTTGTACTGCTCTGGTACAAGTGCATGTAGTTTTAAGAAATCTGCACAGAATTGTTGATAATAAGAGCTTGTAATGCTCTAACATACGTGCGAGTAGTGTTAACAACTTGAACAAAACTGTGACTCTTTAAATAACGTGTGTTGTTCAAAAAGAAGAACAGTGTTGCTTTTTTTTTTTTTTTTCAATAAACCTGTAAAATTGTTAATGACGTTATTATTTGATTTCCCCCAGTCCCTTTTTTTAAAAATATATGTGTATTTTCACTCTTCAATAAGGACAGAGAGATAAGAAGTTATCGTGTACATTAGGCAGAAACATTTGCAATGCACGCACTCTTCTATAAGGAGAGATGCATTTACACAATATATTTTTTATGTTACGTACAATAGGCAGAAACATCTGCATTGCACGCACTCTTCAATAAGGAGAGGTGCACTTACACATACGAAGTATAGTTCGATAAATAAAAAAAAAAAAAAATTCGTGGAGTAAATAAGAACAAAAAAGGTTGCTTAGGTAAAATTTATTTTCTATTTTCAACCAACATACAAGCATATTTAGCATATTTACATAATCTTTTACACACACAACACTATTTTTTATGTTATTGAGTTTATGGAGAGCAGGACAGCCGACGGATCCCAGGTCGTGAACAGCAATAATACTTGAAGATTTCCAGCATCCAGGTAATCTTCTCTTAGCCTTTGACGTGGTACTGAAGTCGAATGCTCGGAGAGTTGGTAGCAAAACTTTATACGGGATGCCAGGATAGTACCAGTGTAGTCCATGGTAGTTTCGTGTCAACCACTGTGCGTTCATCCTAGTTTTAATACACTTCACATCCTTGAATAGTCTACGTGATGGAATTCTTGCTGATTTTATCACTTCATCTCCGTCTACGCATGCAACATCTTTAAATATGCACCGCTTGTAGTCCTAGTCGTAGAAACCTTGGACGTCAGCATTGATGATGTTCACACTTACAGAGTTCATGATGAAATGATCCTTTATACGGAACGCTGCAAAATACCAGTTGGTGGGATATAGTTAATTACTCGGTCATGCAGAACTATGGCATATGTAGCTGTCTGTTGCGGAAAGTTTGTCGAAGATTCAAATTCAATCCTCACACCTATAGGTCCAGATTTAATTACCTCGTTCTGTTTGGAGCAGTCTATTACGATATCCTCAAAGTATCCTTGAATTTTCGTGGACTAAGTAGACACCCATGCGATTCCATAACGTCGTCATAGTATGAAGCGCGGAATCTCGCGTACATATCGAATGCCAGACTGTAAACATTTTTGTCCCATTGTAAATGCAGGTTATCGTATGGGTAGAATTCTGAATTCAGGTAGATTCTTGCATTAGTTAAGTTACATCTGCAAATACAGATGAATCATTTGTTAGATTCCCTCGTCTGTTGTTTGAAATGCAAGTATCATGAATCGAGGTGTCTTTATTTGAACAGAGGTTTTAATAGCCCGGGTCTGTCTACTAGATTTCGGTAGCAGAGGATACTCGAACAGCTCCCATGAACGAAAATTTAACGGTAGTAAACCACCTGTGTTCATTACTTTTAAAATCTTCAAACGTTCCTCATCCGATACACTGATGTGCGGCATCTTCCATATTACAGTGGCGATGATTTCATTCTCCCCTTGAACTTCAGCTCCTTGACTGTATGAGTTGCTGTCCATCGCACTTCGTATCAGAATAAGCTCCTGTTTAACATTCACGATAATTCGATGCATATCCTCAAAGTATCCCATAAGCATTTATAGAGGCACACATGCTGTAGACCTTTTGTACTCGCCAACAGTTCGATCTGCAGGCTCATCGACGAACCAGCAAGCGTTTTCTAGAGCATTCATATCCGAGGGGGGTGCGGAGACGTAGGTTTTAAGAGTCGATGCTGTGCCTACGCTACGTGTGCGGTCGATCTCAACCCCATTAAGTTCATAGCGTATCTCTTGAAACAAGAATGCTAGAGCATTCCGTGTAAGCTTAGACCCCTCTGCAGCATCTTCATTCTTATTATTATTCTTCCTAAAAGATCCATCCAGGTACAGGAAACTCTTACAGGGCATGGTTAAAGCATCTTGATGCTGAATGACGATCCTAATTTCATCGTTTTTGTTAAATGTAGTTGAGGCATAAGGTTTATGCGAGAAGTATTCCTGACGATTAATCCGATCATCATACTCTACTACTTCAGTTACATCGAGTGACGACATCTTTGCAGGGCTTCAGATCAATTGATTTAAGAAAATGTTCAAATGTTTGTTAAGCTTATGGGACTTAACTACGGGGTCATCAGTCCCTAAGCTTACAAACTACTTATGAACTACTTACGAACTAGGACGGCACAAATATCCATGCCCGAGGGGGGATTCGAACCCCCGACCGTAGTGGCCGTGCTGACCGTGACTGGAGCGCCTCAGTCACCTCGGCCACCGCGGCCGGCTTGATTTAAGAAACTCGTATTTCACACGTGTTATCGCTCGGATGTTCTGTGACGAAGTGACGCTCTGCGTTGTGCGTCTAGAGGTTTTATACCTTACGCTCTTTCTCAAAAAAATGTTCAAATGTTTGTAGAGCTTATGGGACTTAACTACGGGGTCATCAGTCCCTAAACTTACAAACTACTTATGAACTAGCTACAACTAAGGACGGCACAAATATCCATGCCCGAGGGGGGATTCGAACCCCTGACCGTAGTGGCCGTGCAGACCGTGACTGAAGCGCCGTAATCCTCTCGGCCACCGCGGCCGGCCGCCCTTTCTCTCTTAGATGTAGTCTCACGATGATTTCTTCCCCTCGAAAATCGACAACTCGGTTATTGTGGTCTACGATACTAGTTCCAGGTAGTCTAATGCCTGTACTGTCACAGGGACGTATATTGCGTTAGTTGGACCCTCGATAATCTTATATCCGGAACCTACTGACGGAAAGGACCCGTAAATTGTATGAATCAATCGGTCGTTTACGTAAGAGTTGGTTTTAATGTTACAATCACCTCGAATAGTGCTTACTGGTAGTATATCCACATCTGCTTGGAACGTAGAATTTATTAGAGTCCTTCTTCAAGACTTGTCCCCTGGTGAACCCTAGTAGCTGTGCTATCGAGCCTTTTTGACTGAAGTCGATCGCTGCATTTAACGTCCTTATCTCAGCTTTGGGAGTGCTGATGTTTGCACATAGTTCAATCCCTTTTACATATCGCTTTAAAACTTCGTTTAGTACGTCTATATCATATGCACCAGGTTTATTGTTAGCTTTTGTGACATTCGGAATAGAGTAATATGTTTTCAAGCCAGTCAGGGTTATGCTTCAATCTCCACTGATTAGATTAATAGGAGGGAAGTAATTTGCGCTTAATACAGATGAGCGATCCTTTAATGTCAGAGTGTACGACATGGCAGACAAAACCTATCTGATGAGATGTGTTGAATGTTCATCCTTATGTAACCTTCCTCGTATTCGTTAGAAGGAACATGAGACACAAGTGTCCGCACAAGTAAGTATCATAATTCTGGTATCGGTGGAAACTGTAGAGCCGCGCGGGTGTAGCCGAGCGGTCTGGGGTGCCACGTTACGGATCGCGCGGCCTCCCACGTCGGAGGGTCGAATCCTCCCTCGGGCATGTATTTCGTTTTGTCCTTAGGTTAGTTTAACTTAGTTGAAGTAGTTTGTAAGACTAGGGACTGATAACCAACGTAGTTTGGTCCCATAGAATTACAAACATTTGAACATTTAAAATTGTAGAAAACACGACTTCGACTGTTTGTAAAGTATCGCTGTAGTTTTACTGGAGGCTGCAGGTTACCAAATGAGTCAAAATATAATACATTAGCTGTATTCTTCTTGGTAAGATATGCCACCCACTGAGTTCCAGGTCCACCGGCAACATCCAAATTAACTATAACGCTTTCACCTGACGCCCACGTAGTGTTTGGTAATGTATCACGTATAAACACGCCTCTGTATCTTGGAATTTTGAACTTCTATTTATCAAACTTGAGAAGATCGATATTAATAAATGGTCTGTGAGGTAGGATGGCTAACGGTTTTTTATTATTTTTTTTTTTATAAAGAGACCAAGTCCTTTCTTGTAAGGTTTCAGGTAGAGTCCTTTTCCTATAGCAGCCGCCTCCATCATTCGGTTATGTCTTCTCGCCCCTTCTACCTGCTGCTGGACATTTTTAGGATTATTCACTGTTTTGGCGATAGCAAACGCCCCACCGGCCAGAGAACCGATAGCTGGGAGTCCCGCCAGAGCTGGAATGAGAAAATGAATGAATCCTCCTGATGCTTTCGGTAATGGTAGAAAATGTTCAAATGTTTGTAAAGCTTATGGGACTTAACTACGGGGTCATCAGTCCCTAAACTTACAAACTACTTATGAACTAGCTACTACTAAGGACGGCACAAATATCCATGCCCGAGGGGGATTCGAACCCCCAACCGTAGTGGCCGTGCAGACCGTGACTGGAGCGCCTCAGTCCCCTCGGCCACCGCGGCCGGCTAATGGTAGAACTCTAGGAGTTTTAACCTGTCGCTGACCAGTACCTCTCTGTTTATTGTTCTTCAAGATACCTTTAGCTGCGTAAAATGCAGTCAAGATGCAGTTCTTCATACATCCACCCTTCTTCTTGTTTAGTGCGCGACGTGCTTTGTTCATAACTTGGCGGAACCCTAAACCAAGATTAATCTTGGCACGCGTGGTGTATTCAACTGCAAACGCTGCTAGGCGCTGACCAAGTCCAAGACCTCTTCTCAGACGTAATGACTTAGCTTTATCAGCTTGACTTCTATCAGCCGTATGACGATCGCTATTCGATGCGTATGTGATGTCGTGCTCCTTACGCGCTTCGTCAAGCAGAATAACTCCTTTATTACCGCGTGCTAGACTTTTTTAAAGCTTCGTTCCAGGTCCGCATTAGTTATATCCCGGAATGTGAAGCTCCACCGGTAGCTTACCGAGAACACCTCCCGATCCTTCGACGCGCTTCCTACAGCGCATGATATGCTATTGACGCACGTGATGTCCATGCGTCGCAGTATATAGCAAATTCTGGTATCAATCCAACTATTTTCAGAATAGGGGAACCGGAGCTATTTAACTAGAACTCTATTCCCACGACGTCTTATAACTTTCTGCACGAGAAACACATCAGGTTTGGAGCTTTTCTGTAGTTTTTCAGTGTAGAAGCTTCCAGCGATTTCTTTTCCTTTATTGTCCTTTAAGATATTTGATCAATTCGGCAGGTATGATTTCTCAAAAGTAGTCTTATACTGTGAAATGCGGACCAAGTCTCTAACGTTGAACTTTTGCTTACGTGGATCGAGCGTCTTCAGTCGCAAATATACTGCATTTAAGAGTTCATTATCTCGAACATCAATGGGTTTCATTTTTATCGTGCTATGTCTGGTACGGTTATACTTTGCAATTTTATCTGGGAGAATATCAGTTCATTTGTGAGATGCGCGGAGATTAAAACGCATCCACATACTCGTGCGACGTTCTTCCCCGATTTTTTTTCAGCGGTAATGTCCATGCAAATTTGGAGAATGTGTAAATAATCATTAAAATATAGTTGAAGCCGTTATTCATTCTAGAATACTGCTTCATGCCCACAAGATCAGCCTGCCATAAGTCATCCAAACCTTCAATCATTACATGTCTATGAGGATATATTTTGCGTGCCGGTCTATGTATTTCATGAACCACGGTCTCCATACTGATTCTTCTTCGACGATACCTCGCTGTCTAAGTTGTGAAATTATCTAAACAATCTCATTCGATTGAGCTGTATTGCCGGCTGCAATCGATGCCATGAGCAAACGTAGTCTGTCCATTACTTCATCAGGATGACTGTAATATATATACTCCGGGACTTCATAGATGTCCGCACTTTTATTTTGAATGTCGATGTCATCCCTGTTAGTATCCTTCTCGTTTAGTATAGGTTTTACAATGGTCCTATATTTCATGCTGCTCTGATTACCTCTTTTCTTATCCGCTGCCGTCAATTGCAATATCTCCCCATAGTGCTTCAGATCTACCGGAGTATAATTTTATCCTGCTTTAGCAGGTTTTAGGAAAATGAGATTCAATAAATCATGGGTTCTTTGAAACTCTCTGTTACCGATATGAATTGTATTCTCAGTTAATTTTATAGGTTGAGTGCCTAACATGTATTGTTTCACTCTGCTGACACCTTATATCTTGTCTATTGTAGAATCGCTGTGATTACTAACGAAATCTCTCTTAATGTCTGATCTCGGTTCAACTGACCCAACTTTAGCAGCCGCAATTTCTCTCGAACAGCCTTTCTCGCCTGGATGACTTTCTGCTTGGTCGACATCTCAGTATGTACTAAACAGAGGTCAGGGTTGTATACTCTCTTATATAGGATTGCTCTTCATCTTCTTCCTCTTCCTTCTCTCGATGGCTAGAGCTTACACATCGATTTTTTGTGCCTCACTCTCAATATCAACGATCTTTGTAGTTAAGGTGCTCACATGTTTTTCAACTACATCAACAGTGCATTTACCTGATTTTTAAGTACTAGGAGCTGCATAGCATACTGCTTGAGATCGGTATGTACTTTCTCAGTTCGACGCTCGAGAGTTTGGAATTTTGTATCCATGTACATGCGTACGTTTTGTCTTTGTACACCTCGATCACTATACATACAAGCGAATTTGTCCATGTCGCTGCGTAGACTATCGCACTGAGCTCAATGCACTGTTATACATGCAGAAAATCTTGAAAGTTCCGTCTGTACCTACCATCATTCAGTTTCTGTATTTTATCTATAACGAGAAACCTGTACTGCGAATGATTCCAGCAGTCTGCACAGATCTTTACAATATCAGTGAACGACATATCAGTTCCTACATGAGCTTCGTAAATATGTTTTAACTTCAAATTCTCCTGTTTTAATGCTATAATGAGATTTGCATTATCCCGCAGCAACTGTTTGGGACTGTGGAATACGTTTGGCTTGGATAAAATACATCGACACCTATATGCCTTCCGAAATAGAAATATCGTCGAATTGGGTCTTGATTTACCACTGCGACATCATCGAATCTAAATGAACATTTTGCATATGTACTTATTCAGAAATTTGTCTGTGACGAGTTTTAACATATGGAAACCGTAGCTTCAGTCTAATCAATGCACAATCAATTTCCGGGAACATTCCAAATAAGTTTATCACTTAGGAGTGATGTGGATATATAGACGAGCCGTTATTCGATTTGAGACACAGAGCAGCATTATCGTACACTGCAGTAATTGTTAGAGTTAATGCAGCACAGTAAATGTTATGAGGAGAATGGACTGGATTGTACTCTGTGGTCATGTGCTGGTTTATGTAGGACTCTGATCGACGCATCTCATCCCAGTCGGCTTCTGTGAACCGCACTTTTACACCTTGCACAACGTTCTCCACTTCTAACACAACACGCCACTCACAGTCCACACTTGCTTCAATACCGATATTCAACCATTTAGACCCACTAGCAGTTAAATTGTATGTTAAACTGAATAGTATTGGATGTGGGGGTAGTAGATATATTCTCATACACGATATCTTTCCCTTGCAGGATCCTTGGAATCGGTTGAGATGGCTCATATGTAGGCGGCCAGTATAGAGCACCGTTCTCACACTGCTGCTGATGTGGCTGAGGATCAACGTCCTCACTACATTTCGCAGAGTCCGAGGTTGGTGGAGTATCTTCATAGGCCGATAGAGGTATCGACATGAGCAGCTCGTTGTCCTGTTCCAAAGTGCTGACAAGTTGCGCCAGTGGATCCCATGTGAAAGATTCTCTTTCACCTCCATGGGCTCCCTGGTCCGATGGTGGCTGCATATTGTGCGCCAACTGTGTGGCTGAATCTGCTGGAGAACAAATACACTCGATATAGTATCTAACAATGTGGTAGCTGGGGTTATACCCTTGCATTTAATTAACTGTAGTAATAGTACTACTTTTGCTTCCTCCCCTTCTTTTTCTGCTGCTTGTGGTGGTGGCTAGCCATGTTGATCCTAAGGTTGGCTGGTTTCGACTGAGACCTAGGAGGAGCTCCAGTAGCTGAAGTGATTCCTTTGATCATGTGACAATGCTGTGTTCTCATTGGATGAGTTCAAATGTTCAAATGTTCGTTAAGCTTATGGGACTTAACTACGGGGTCATCAGTCCCTAAACTTACAAACTACTTATCAACTACCTTATACTAAAGACGGCACAAATATCCATGCCCGAAGGGGGATTCGAACCCCCGACCGTAGTGGCCGTGCAGACCGTGACTGGAGCGCCCAGTCTCCTCGGCCACCGCGGCCGGCCATTGGATGAGAGCATAGGGTTGGTGGTGGGGGTAAAAAGCAGTGCACACTGGTGGGTGTATATAGACCTAATGTAAAGGAGAGGGAAATTCCAGCAAAAAATCGGTTCTGTGCCTGTATGAATATCTGAAGCACTGGTTCTAAAATATGCTCCATTAGCTGTATTCGTCGGTGGAAGCACTCCATATCTAGTGCATATTGCTGCCACTCGCCTTTACGAGCTGCTGTGTATACAAATCTCCAACTGATCGTTAAGTGCGTCTCGTTAGCATCTGTTTTAAAATGAACCTTCTTCCCATCAACGCTCATCTTCGACTGATGCGCGAGGTGTGGCGCGCAGCGTTGTGATTGCCGGGCATTCCTGGCACAGCACTTGCTGGTGAACTGCGTCGGATCCCCTAAGTGCACTGCGATGATTTCCCACGTCACTGTCCAGGGGTGTACAGGTCTGGACATGTCATGGGCGGCGCCAGGCTGGCGGACATCGGTCAAGTATGCGCCGAGGGTTGGGGAGGGGGGAAGGGGGGTTGTTGTACTCACCTCTAGTGGCTGAAATTATAATTTTTTCCCACCAAAAAATTTTTGGAAAGGGCTAATAGTGTTCAAAGAAATTTAAAAATTCAAATTTCCTGGGGGACGCCATCTTGGATGACGTCATGCAAGTGGTATCGATGACAAACAAAAGACGGGCGATTTTCAGTGGCTCAAAATCCCAGAATACTTGAAAAATACTATGGGGTGACTTTATTTGTGAAACCATCATTCTTATCCAGTAGTAGCAACAAAAGTTGCTGCATTGTAGGTCATTCTCCTTGCGGTGCAACTGAACTGTGTCGAGGTTATGCGAAACATGTGCATTGCTTACAAATGCAATTAGTATTACAATTAAGTTATTGAGCTCAACAAGTAAATACTATAGTTTCTGTTAAGAAAGAAGACGTGTAGAAATCCTCGCTACATCAGATTGGTTAAAGGATGGATGGATGCTTAGGGCTTAACGTCCCGTCGACAGCTTGGCCATTAGAGACGGAGCTAACGCTCGGAGTTTTTGGGTAAGGATGAGGAAGGAAATCGGCCGTGCCCTTTGAAAGGAACCATCCCGGCATATGCCTGGAGTGATTTAGGGAAATCACGGAAAACCTAAATCTGGATGGCCGGAGGTGGATTTGAACCACCATCCTCCCGAATGCGAGTCCAGTGCGTTACCACTGCGCCACCTCGCTCGGTCCAGATTGGTTAAAATGTCCCACAGAGTCGGCAACTAGTTATGAGTTTTACAATTATAAAGTATTTTCTGCATTCTTGAAGTGGATACTAAAGGTAAACTAATTGTGCGAAAATGTGAACTTTACTTCATAGAATGATAAAATTTTAATTTATATCAACAAAAAATATACTGCAACATTTTTTTTCTAAAAAAATTTAAAGTAGGTGGCGTCGACTAATCCTTCACCTTTGAACTAGCAAAACTTGTCCAGTTTTAGCATTTTACAAGCGCCGTTGCAAAGCGCAAGGCGAAATGAAGAAATGCAGCGCAATATTTTCAGTAATTACTTTAATTTTAATGTAGTCGACAAATAACTGGAATTCCACAACATGCGGGCTTCAGACCAGGCAAGAGTGCTGCTGCACAAGTTCTTAACCTAACCCAGCACATTGAGGATGTATTTGAAAATCGGCAAATCAAAGGAGTGGCTCTCATTGACTTTAGGGCAGCATATGACCCAGTGAACCATCGCATGCTGCTACAAACGTTATTTACACTCACGAAAGATCCTAAACTTACCAGACTGATGTCAACGTTGCAAGAGAACCGCATGTTCTTCGTTGACTTCCAAGGTACACGAAGTAAATTGAGTGCACAGAAAAATGGATTGCCTCAAAGAAGTGTGTTGGCCCCATTACTATTTAACATTTACACCAATGATCTACCGCTTTCCAACAATCCAGAAGTCTTATCTGTGCAGACGATCTTGTACTGGCTTGCCAGGGAGTAACTTTTGAAGAGGTAGGACTCACTCTTGATAGTGCTCTGAGGGAGCTAGACACATATTACAAGACTAACCACCTAAAGCCAAATCCAGCCAAATCTCAACTTTGTGCTTTCCACCTCAGGAATAAAGAGGCATCAAAGAAGCTATATGTGACCTGGAATGGAATCCTGCTGGAACATTGTTACACCCTGAAGTACCTAGGGGTAACGTTAGATCGTTCCCTCACTTTTGAAACACACTGCTCCAACATCAAATTCAAAGCAAGCGCTAGAAATAACATACTCAGGAAGCTAAGAGGTACTAACTGAGGTGCAAATCCCCAAATCCTCAGAACCGACGCATTGGCCCTGTGCTACTCTGTTGCAGAATATGAATCCCCAGTGTGGTATAGGTCATCCCATGCCAAAACTGTGGACCCTGCTCTGAATGAAACCTGTAGGTTAGTCACAGGTTGCCTAAAACCTATGCCTGATGAGAAGATTTACTGTGTAGCTGGTATTGCGCCTCCAAGTGTTCGTCGAGAAGTCGCTGCCAGTCAAGAACGACTGAAGGCTGAAAGTGTTGAAGCCCATCCACTGTTTGGACACCAGCTACCTCAACGTAGGCTGAAATCCCGGAAAAGTTTCCTCCAGACATCAAACCAGTGGATGTTTCTCCAGGGCAAGCAAGACTCACGCAATGGAAATCTCAGCACCAGGACTGGATGGAGCCGCGTGAACATCTTCCGGCGGGATACAACGAAGACTGGGGCACTTGGAGGTCCCTTAACCGACAAAGAACTGGTGTGGGCAGGTCTAAGTTCTTGCTTAAGTTGTGGGGTTTCTCAACACTCAACAGAAGACAGCAAATACGAATGTGGTGAGGTGCAAACTGTCAGCCACATGTGTGAATACCCTCTCTGTCCATATACGTGCTCAGAGCAAGATTTAATGCTTGCTGATGGTAATGTCCTAGGTGCGGCTCAGCTTAGGCAATATTTCATCTAATGCACTGTAGATTTGGTTTAAGTTTTTCTTCCAATGCGAAATTCTTTTTGTAAAATATAATGCCTATATGTTTCATGTAATTATTGTACATAATGTTCCTGTATATATTTAACATGCTTCTGATGCGAGCAAAAAAAAAAAACTGATGCGAGCAAAAAAAAAAAAAAAAAAAAAAAAAAAAAAAAAAAAAAAAAAAAAAAAAAAAAAACTGAAACTGTTTGATTTTAAATTGAAAAGATTTTATTAGACATGGAAAGGACTAAATAATTATCTGTTTCTAGGCATCTGCTTCTAAAAAGGAGCAGAAAGCATTGAACAGTAATCAAGTACTCGTGCACCTCCTTGAAGAAAACAACAGCTAATGGGACGACGATAATCGATTTATCTCGTTACTCCACTCTCTGCACTAGATTCTACATCTACATCAACATTTACACGAACCGCTTTAATGATAATTATCTACCGTTTTACTCCCTAATAGCGCGTAGGGAAAAGTAACACTTAACTGTTTTCTTTTTCGTTTTTTTTTCCTTTATTTTGCTATAATGATGCGGGTATGTGGGTGGATGCTAACAAAATATGTCCACGTTCAGAAGAGAAAGATGGCGAAAGAAATTGCGCAAATAAATCTCGTCATTCTTTTAATGATTTCCACCATGGGCGTAGCCAGAGATCTTTTTTAGGGGATTCAAAACGCTTCCGAAATGTTGACAAAAAGATCTAAAAATGGCGACCTTCTGTTGCTGGATAATTTACATGTGCACATCGCTAGGTTGTTGCTTGCACACAGAATAAGTTGTTACATATACTCCGCACACTCCCGATTTCTCACAATGCAATTTCCATAGTTTTGAAGCTCCGAATAAACACATTCGTAACCACCGGTCTGTTTCGAAGAAGTGCACGGCTGGGTAGATGCGTGCTTCTGTAGATAACTGGAAAAAGTGTTCCATGAAGACATTGACTGTTTTATCTCACAGTGTGTTACATATATTACACTTACGATGGTTACTTTTGAAGTAATAAACAGTTTACAGAATTTCTTTCCCACCTGTCCCACTTTCATCTGACTGCACCTTATACATACGTGTGGTTTGTGATCTTTTACAATCGCTAGCAACAATTTCTTGATCAAGGTAACCATGGAAAATTATGGTATAGAGTTGAGTTAATTCTTTGTAGAAAGTGACATTGACCTCGTCTAGCCCTAAGGCTCTATTGTGCGGTGGAAGTTACAGCTCTTTTTAAATCAGTGCTACTGTTTTCAATGTCACCCATATTTACATCAGAGGGCTACTAAATAATGGAAATATTGCTTGATTTTCCTTTGTAAACGTATAGTTGACAGTTTTTGGTATTTCGACTTTAGTTTTTTCTTTTTTTCTACTTCGAGTCTTGTCTCTCCAACGACTGCCTGTACAGCTGAGAGAACTAGAGAAGTGAGTAAAATTTCAGTTAGCGAGGGCTTCTGTGACAAACGTTTTGCTTCATGTGTTCCGAAACGCATCACGCACTACCTTTCTGTTTCGTATCTTCAGGGCATGGTTTACCTTGTACGTATTGGATAGACCATAGAGATTCGTAAAAAAATTCGTAATGTTCCATATGTACCATGGTGCCCCTCTAGCAAACAGCTTATTGGAATCAATTATTCAGATTAATGAGTAACATAATGTGCACTAGTGCCCTTTTTTCTATAATAGATCCTCGTTATTACAATGTCCATTTGTTGAAAAGCTCTCAGTAAATCAAATCCTAACTACGCCTATGATTTCTACCGCAACTCGTGCATCATATCCGTGACACTGTCTCCCCTATATCGCGACAATACAAAACGAGCTGCACTTCTCTGGTCTTTGATCTGTATCCTCGGACAGTCCCACTTAGTGAGGATCCCACAGTGCTCAACAATAGTCCAAAAATACGACGCACAAGTGTAGTTTGGGCAGGTGATTTTTATTTTTTGAATTGATAATTTTTTTTAGCTTTCAGCCTTTCGTTCTCCTTCCCTACAACATATTCTATTTGTTCTATCCAACTTCAGTTGTTTCTAATTATTATTCTTAGGTATTTCATTGAATTTACGGCCTGCAGATTTGACTGATTTATCGCATAAATGAAGTTTAATGTATTTCTTTTAGTGCACGTATGGATGACTTCACGCTTACCGCTATTAGGTAGTATTGCCAATTTTTGCACCATGCAGATATCTCATCTAAAACATTTTGCAGTTGCTTTTGATCTTCTGGTGAATTTACTAACCGATAAATGACAGCATCATCAGTGAACAGTCTGAGAGAACTGCTCACATTGTTTCCTAAATCGCTTATAAAGATAATGAACAGCAGGGGCCTTGTAACTCTTCCCTGTGAAACGTCGGATATCACTTCTGTTTTACTTGATGTCTTTCTGTCAGTTACAGCATACTGTGTCCTTTCTGAAGGGATTCGTGAATCCAGTCGCAATCGATATTCCAATTTTGGTAGAGGGCGCTTGTGACGTATAGTGTCAAAAGTCTTCGGGAATCTAGAAACTTGGATTCAATTTGAGATCCCTTGTTGACAGCACTCATCTCTTCATATAAGTATAGCTGTGTTTCACAAGAACGATAACTTTTCAATCGGTGTTGGCTATGGGTCAATAGGTCGTCCTCTTGAATTAAATTAGCCGGTCGCGGCGCCCGAGCGGTCTCCGGCGCGCCAGTCACGGTCTGCACGGCCATTACGGTCGGGGGTTCGAATCCCCCCCTCGGGCATGGATATTTGTGCCGTCCTTAGTATAAGGTAGTTGATAAGTAGTTTGTAAGTTTAGGGACTGATAACCCCGTAGTTAAGTCCCATAAGCTCTACAAACATTTGAACATTTGATTTTTTTGAATTAAATTAAATTAACACTTGTTCCATAAATCATGAATACGAGAAAACGTAATGATGAGGAACGTGTCAATTTAGTAAAAGATAACATTACATGACATACATTTTTTTTCGAAAATTACTAGTTTCTATGGACAAAATCATTTACTGAGTAGAAGAAGTTTTCATTCAGAAATTCTTTCAATTTGTTTTTAAATGGTGGTTGGCTATCTGTCAGACATTTGATGTTATGTGGTAAGTGGCCATCTTCAAAAATATTTCCTTCCTCGCAAGAATCATTTTCTTCAAACCACTGAGCCACAACACTTTCAAAATTACCTGCATTTGCACGTACTGACTCTCTTGCTTTGCGTGTCGAAGCCATAGCAAAAGGCGTGTCTCTCGAACAGCAGCTTGTGCAGCACTAAACGAGTCATACTCGTAACAATATGGGCCTTGCAGCAACAAACAAACTACAGTAACAATGAGGCTGACAAGAGCAGCACAGGATAACAATACTACGCAATAATAAAACATTTGATAGCAAAAAGACCAATAATACACCGACATCGCCAATATGTGAAAGTAATATGTGTTATTTTTTAGTTATACTATTACTACTACAGCTACTGCTGCTGTTGGCACTCCTGTTGCTGGAAAAACCACTACAGTTATTGTTGAAATAGTAACTGCTCCCAAACAAATCTTGAAGACAATATAGGCTAACGAACATTTATAAATGTGTGAGGGATTCTGAAGCCCTGCTTATGTATCCACGGTGTATTAATAAACGTATTGAATTATACAAAAAAAAAAAAAAAAAAAAAAAACCTTAAAAAGGTGTCTCGTTCAGACTTGATAGGAGGAATGTCGCAGTGTTAGGGAAAGAGTACTGGAAAACAGTTGGAAATGAAACAAAAAATTATGTAATTGTTTTTGAAAATGAAGACATACAGAGCTCAATTTTATTCCACAAATGGATAAATAAATATGACAAAATATCTCAGGGACGTTATTTCGCTCGTCCAAAGATACGAATTAAAATCAAACTTAAAAGATTAATTATTCCATCCTCCAACAATTAAACATCGCTTTTACGATAATGTAGTAGTTGTTTCGAGGAATACATTTCTGTAAATTCATATTAACGGAAAATCCTTTTTTGTATAGGAACGATCAAGAAATAATGTACCCAAATGCAAATGCATTTAAAAGTGCAACTTCATTTATCTAAAAATCATAGCAACAGAAACTTACATAGTCCAACCAATCTCAAAGAGAGCAAGAACATGAGTAAGTAAGTATATTGCTGTTTAACAAAAGGAGGATACAACTATATTGTCTTTTTTTATTTAACAGAGATATTGTTCTGCGATGTCCCTATACTTACAAACTATTTTACACTAAGGACAAAACACAGACACCCATGCCCGAAGGAGGATTCGAACCTCCGGCGGGAACGACCGCCCAGTCCTTAGCTTTTAGCTGTTAGATCTGTGTTAGTCCTATCTGTGAGCTGTACCCTTTGAGACTGGAAAGCTTTTTATGTGTCTCCGAGGCCCTCTAACCTAAAAAACCGCCCAGTCCACACCATCACAACTCCCGTTATCCGTGGCACTTCCTGCTAGTAATGGACGCCTGGCCTATACAGCAAAACCTTGAACCCCACCTATTAATTGAAGGCAAAAAAAGAGGCGTATTACTGTTAATAATATAAATGTTCCACAATGTTTCACCCGAGTCGAAGAAAGAGCAGCCTACATGATCACAGAATCGTCTCAACCTCTGATTCAGACCCTCCACTCAACTCTGTACCAGACGTGCTGTCATCTATACTGCAGATGGTGAGCGCTGCCTTCATCTTGCAAGCAAGACTGGCAGTCTTTACGACTTCAGACAGCAGCACAAAACTGTAGAGAATCTCTTCCGACCCAAAGCGACACACTCAGTTGGTACCGACGTGAGCCACCAGAGTGCACGTCGGACTTGTTTCCCTCCCTTACGGGGCTCCATTACCCCTACTGCAAGGAAAGCAACCTCTGTGTATTGCAGGCTGGGAGGGGGCCTCAGTACAAGCGACACCATTAGGCTCAAGGACATTGTCTGTCACAGATAGTGCCTCAAACCTGTCGGTAAGACGACCGGGTAGGCCTCTCGATCGGTCCCCTTGGAAGTCTTTCGCTGCCTGCCACGCATTTGGGCGACCTCCCACGCGAGCATGGCTGGGCTGATTGCCTCATTGAGAGAAGTAACAGGGCTCGCTGCAGCCACGGGACAGTCCGTAGTAGACGTCTGTTTGGTTCCCACGGCCGGTCCACAACACCGGTACCACTCGACCGCAGCCTCCAGCTGAGCATCCGAGGTTATGACGGCGCCTGAAGCTGGGAGCGAAGTTTCCATCCGCACAAAGCAGTTACAGTCCCTGTTCGTTACTACAGTACGCAGAATAAAGAACGACTAAAAAGGCGTGATGTAGATTCTATAATGAGTAAATAAGGTAAACAAAGACGACTAGTTCTGGTACTATTCCATCAAAACAAAACAAATGACTGTCGCGATAAAGGAGAGACAATACTCAGCAATCAAACTACACAAAATTGAATAAAAAAGAAAAAAAAAAAGAAAAAGAAAAACGACAGAGTGGGCCTACTAAATACGAACAATCAACGAACGTAAAAATTAAAACTGCATAGCAGGCAAGTAAATGAAAGTAGCTCGCTGGTACTAAACTTTTGTGCGCACTCGGTGCTGCCTGCTTGATAGCTGATAATAATAAACCAACTGTGTCTCGGTTCAAAACAAAAACTGACGACTGTCACGATTCACACAGTGGAAGAGTACTCTAACCAGATACTTAACGCGAATTTAAATTTGATATACATACCATCACACGATAAATTTAAGAAACTGTCGGAAGAAACACAGAGAAAAGTCAAAATATGTCGCTTCTAGTGAGAAACCGGTTTCACTTCCAAGTGGAGGTGTGATCTCCCTACTGGGCTGTGGTCGCGACGTTACCCGGTAACTCATATAAGTCGGCCGCGGTGGCCGAGGGGACTGAGGCGCTTCAGTCGCGGTCTGCACGGCCACTTCGGTCGGGGGTTCGAATCCCCCCTCGAGCATGGATATTTGTGCCGTCCTAGTTCGTAAATAGTTGATAAGTAGTTTGTAAGTTTAGGGACTGATGACCCCGTAGTTAAGTCCCATAAGCTTTACAAACATTTGAACATTTTGACTCATATAATCGGGGATACGACAAGAAGCGTGCTTCCATTTAGCTGACATGAGGATAGCATAATTTACGTGTCACAATCTTGATTAAAATTGGTCATTTAATAGAGAGCAGCATTGTCTTGTTACCTCTAATGTGTACGCTGTGTGCCTGCCAGCTACAGCCGTAGTGGTCTGATGATCGGTCCTAGTTTGACATCTTCACACTCATGTTTTTAACAGGCACGCACGTAAGTACTTCAGCTCTGGTAATACAAAGTGGAAAACATCGCCTTGCAACATCATTCAAGTTCCTCATTAAACACATTTTGATTCACTACAAACTGGGAAAGAACCGGTTTACATTTGGCCGTAAGACGCATAATAAGCGGCAGTCAGTAACTATTGCCAGAAATATTTTCCTTACATTAATTTTTTCATTTCATTTAATAAACCGACTGTCGTTTAAGGCCACAGGGCTTTAATTTTATCTGAACCTAAGATGTCGAAATTATCTATGCTGGACATCTTCCGTTGTATTCCACTCTCTCGCAACAATATATTTAAACAACTGGCCATTAAAATGCAGATGATAAACGGGTATTCATTGGACAAATATATTGTACTAGAACTGACATGTGATGACATTTTCACGCAATTTGGGTGCATAGATCCAGATAAATCAGTACCCAGAACAACCACCTCTGGCCGTAATACTGGCCTTGATACGCCTGGGCATTGAGTCAAACAGATCTTGGATGGCGTGCACAGGTACAGATGCCCATGCAGCTTCAACACGATATCACATTTCATCAGGAGTAGTCACTGGCGTATTGTGAGGAGCCAGTTGCTCGGCCACCACTGACCAGGCGTTTTCAATTGGTGAGAGATCTGGAGAATGTGCTGGCCAGGGTAGCAGTCGAACATTTTCCGTATCCAGAAAGGCCCATACAGGACCTGGAAATGCAGTCGTGCATTATCCTGCTGAAATGTAGGGTTTTGCAGGGATCGAAGAGCCACAGGTCGTAACACATCTGAAATGTAACGGCCACTGTTCAAAGTGCCGTCGATGCGAACAAGAGGTGACCCAGACGTGTAACCAAAGGCACCTCATACCATCACGCCGGGTGATACGCCAGTATGGCGATAACGAATACACGCTTCCATTGTGCGTTCACCGCGATGCCGCCAAACAGGGATGCGACCATAATGATGCTGTAAACAGAACCTGGATTCATCCGAAAAATGACGTTTTGTCATTCGTACACCCAGGTTTCTCGTTGCGTACACCATCGCAGGCGCTCCTGTCTGTGATGCAGCGTCGAGGGTAACCGCAGCCATGTTTTCCGAACTGATAGTCCGTGATGCTGCAAACGTCGTCGAACTGTTCGTGCAGATGGTTGTTGTCTTGCAAACGTCCCCATCTGTTGACTCAGGGATCAAGACGTAGCTGCACGATCCGTTACAGCCATGCGGATAAGATGCCTGTCATCTCGACTGCTAGTGATACGATGCCGTTGGGATCCAGCACGGCATTCCGTATTGCCCTGTGAAACCACCGATTCCATATTCTGCTAACAGTCATTGGATCGCGACCAACGCGAGCAACAATGTCGCGATATGATAAACCGCAATCGCGATAGGCTACAATCCGACCATTATCAAAGTCGGAAACGTGATGGTACGCATTTCTCCTCCTTACACGAGGCATTACAACAACGTTTCACCAGGCAACGCCAGTCAACTGCTGTTTGTGTATGATAAATCGTTTGGAAACCTTCCTCATGTCAGTATGTTGTGGGTGTCGCCACCGGCGCCAACCTTGTGTGAATGCTCTGAAAAGCTAATCATTTGCATATCACAGCATCTTCTTCCTGTCGGTTAAATTTCGCGTCTGCAGCACGTTATCTTCGTGGTGCAGCAATTTTAATGGCCAGGAGTGTAGATCTCTTCGTTGCTTTCTTCAAAACTGCAGACTTCTCTGGGTCACCTCGAAAGGCGCGTAACGTATGTGGATTCGAATTCTGATCCAGCACAAAAGTATTCATAATTTTTTAAAGCCCTAGCAAGTGTACACCGGGCTACTAGTCAAAATTAATTTTCATTCTCAGTGCCTCTTCATGTGTTGTTAACAATATGGGTAGGATGCGTTTATTTCTAGTCAGATATCCACACATCTTATTACACTCAACACTTGCATGTATTCGTGGGTAGAAAAGGACTTTGGTATGCGTGGGGTTCAATTCCCGTGAGGAAAAAAGCTTCTGTTGAAAATCTTCGGTAGTTAACATCCAATTTTACTTAGTTATCACCGTCATTAGGTACTGGGTTTGTATCTCTGTGTCAGAAATTTACATCATGGTTCTTTCTTACAAGTGAATGAACGTATATTTAACGCCTTTCCTAGTTTGTTAACAGGTAAAGAAATGTACGACGTTTCGCAGATGTCAGAAAACAACCAGCAAAAATACTTACAATTGATGTAGAACTTTAAGAGTTCGGTTATTGTCAAAAATGCCTTGTTCGTAACAATATCTAATTCTAACGATTTCTGAATTATGAGAGAGTTTTTTGTCTCATACCCTAATGAGTGTGGTAATCGTTTGAAATGTACTTTATTGCAATAAATTTGAGTTTACGAGTGTTGGGGACAGTCTCATCTTTAATAAAGTGTTTTCTTTTATTTGCAATATCGTGGCGTTAATTTAATGAGTAGTGTCGCTAGAGTTCTATTGTGATATCCACTTTTTGTAGTAGATCGAGTGTACCACGAAGCGACTGGAGAACCCGCAAGACAATTACGTTATAGGGGACACATATGCGGTGGAACGCAATTCAGGTCATTCGATTTTTTTATGCGCGCGATAGTACCTTATCTAAATATATGTATTTTTATTTTCCCTACCTCCTGCATTAATTTGAACTAACCAGTTCGGAACAGTGTCTATGAAAGATGTGGGGTATCCTTTGAATGTAATAATTTCAATTCTATAGGAAGTACGTTCCGACAGGTATGAATATTGCTGAATTTGCAGTTTTATGATCAATGAATTCATGATCTAGACCTGAGTTATTATGGAAGAATAGAAAAATTTTCAGAAGCTAGCCTCGAGGGATATCTGTTTGAATTTCAGAAAAATAAAGAAAGATACAGTTTAGCGGTGCGGCTGTTCCCCTCGGATGTTCGAGTCCTGCATCGAGCATGGGTGGGTGTGTTGTCCTTAGCATAAGTCAGTTTAAGCAGTTTGTAAGTCAAGGGACCCATGAGCTCAGCAGTTTGGTCCGGTAGGTTTACAAACATATGATTCCTAAGATATATCTTGGAAGGTGGGTTAATGAAAGTCAAACATTCATTTGTAGCAATCACGAAGAAAACGTTTGACAATGTTCACCGTAACATTATTCTTGAAAATCTAATGGTAACAGGGATTAAATTAGGGATCAGAAGATTGTAAAAGCCGCGAGATTTGTCAGTGACACTGTAATTATGTCAGAGATTTCAAAGGTCTTGTAAAAATAGTTGTACGTAGTGTATAATATCATGAAGATAGCTGATAAGAAGAACACCAACAAACTTCATGGAAATCAGAAGGAGATGGGCCCAAGGAACGCGTACCTCGCTCCATTTTATATGTTAAGAAGAGGAAGTGTGAACAGAGGGGGTGCACAACGACACTCAAACCAGACTGACACTGTTCACGAGTAACGGCATTTCCCTGAAGGAACAGCACACTTTCAGAGCACTGAAGAGTGATCGAAAGTTAGTTTACTGTGTGATTCGCGACATGACAGTTGCCGCGTTGATATACCTACACCAGCAGCCTGAGTGGTGTCGAGCTGAGGAGCAGCCATTGTTTAGCGTCGGCAATGTTGTGTGACTCATCAATTGTAAATTTATCGGACTCAACTGCGTGGTTATTAGTCCGTAGCTTACAAACTACTTAAATCAAGGTAAACTAACCTAGGGACAACACAAACACCCATGCACGCGGAGGGACTCGAACCACCAACGGCGATCGGCCGTGCTAAACTCTGCGATTTTGTTATCTGCTGAGCTGAGGTAGACGTATGGGGCGGTGGATTCTGTAGCACTTGTCAGAGAAGTGATTCCGGAAGGTACAGCGGCACACCAAATAACGTTGTACATCATTGAATTACGTAAGATTTTCTCTTCATTTTCCCGGCTACACACTGCTACAATCCGCGGTAACGACGTTGATCTTAACCGTCAAAGCATTTATGCCAATAGTCGTGGCCGGCCGCGGTGGCCGAGGAGACTAAGGCGCTCCAGTCATGGTCTGCACGGCCACTACGGTCGGGAGTTCGAATCCCCCCTCGTGCATGGATATTTGTGCCGTCCTAGTTCGTAAGTAGTTCATAAGTAGTTTGTAAGTTTAGGGACTGATGACCCCGTAGTTAAGTCCCATAGACTATACAAACATTTGAACATTTGAACAATAGCCGTGATAGGCAACGAAGGCTTTTCCGTGAATTGAGGTACAATACTCACAGTATTGCCTCGATGCGATGACATGCGAAAAGCCCAGAAGCTACACCATAAGCAGCCCAGAGTGCTGAACGTCTGAAGCCATGATCTTGCCAGATTCAGATATTCTGATGATCATCGTCTAGCTTTCAGTATTCTGACAACGTGAGTCATCTACGCCAATCTACTCCATTTTCAGTTACGCTTTTTATCCAGTACAAGTGCTTGATAACAGGAACAACTGGCTCTTTCTAACTGCTGCGGAACATCCTGGCCAGATAGTAACAGGAAATGTGGCGGGCAGGATCCGGGCCGCGGCGGAGTGGCCGAGCGCATTGAGGCGCGCAAGCTTAACAAACATTTCATCATTTTTTTGAATAACTCCACCTGCCCTACTTACCTGATGTGGATTTGAACATCTGCCAAATCCGGGAAGCCTGTGCATAAACGCTCGGCGTGCATTGGACGGTATTGCAGTATGACGGAAGTTGCTGTAAAACCGATTAGTACGACATTCCGTGTGATAAGGCAACATGTCTAGGAAACGTCATTTAAGCGCTTACGATAGCGTGCATGCAGGTGGACGGCTGGAAGTCTGCCCGAGTGTCACTACTGTAATCACTATAACGGGGGTGTCCAAAAGTGTTATCTTGCGCTTAAGAGAGGCTGCTGTAAGAGGAAACAATCATGGTAATGATAGTAGGTGGATCACCACACCGCAAGATCAGTACGTAGCCCTTGTCGCGAAAGGAACAACCGTATCATTCCTAAGCAGATCGCTAAAGACAACTTACGGTACACGTGTCTTACAAGGATAGGACGCCTACTCGTCTTCGCCAAATTCGTCCAAATTTATGGTACATGTAGGGCGTGGTGAGATATGAAAGTGCACCAGGTGGGAACTCCAGATGGCTAAGCATTTAGGAAGTAAAAGGAATTTTGATACGGATCAGTCACCACATGCACCTTATCAACAGCCCCTGAGAAAATTTTGTCTAGAAAGCGATGTTTGGATCAGCGGTAAAACATCGGATTTTTATTGAAAGGTTCTCGCGTTCGATTCCGCCGGGCGGCAAATACTTTTTTGCTCCTTGACAATGCGTACACTACTGACGTCACAATTAACCGCAACATCATATATGTTATTTTGAATTTATATGTGCACAGCATCATCATGGGACGTCATTATGTAATCACTTTCCAAGGAGCTTGCATCGAACTACATTCCATTATAATATATTCAAATGTTTGTAGAGCTTATGGGACTTAACTACGGGGTCATCAGTCCCTAAACTTACAAACTACTTATGAACTAGCTTATACTAAAGACGACACAAACATCCATGCCCGAGGGGGGATTCGAACCCGCGACTACAGCGACAGTGCAGACCGTGACTGTTACGCCGCAGACCGCTCGGCCACTGCGGCAGGCCATTCCATTCTACATTTGTCCGTTATACAGCTGTCCTCGCAAGTATTCAACGACATGGTGCATTACGCGTGGTTCGCTGCTGAACTGTGCGACGAAAGAAGCTGTTTTCGGAATTCACATTGTTTTCAGAATATCAGTCTAGTTTGTTTTTCTATGGAGACATTAAAAAAATCACGTAACTGCAAAAGGGCGGTGTTTATAACTTTCACTCTGCAGCGAAGTGTGCGCTGATATGAAACTTCCTGGTAGACTAAAATTGTGTGCTGGAACCGGGACTCGAACCTGGGACCTTTGCCTTCCGCGGGCAAGCGCTCTACCACTTTTTTTTCTGCAAATAACATTGTAAACCCAATAAAAGTCCATTTGATTACACGCACTCTCCCCGTTATATCAATTGCAATATAAATAGCAACGAATAGTCTATGACTGTTGAAAAATAATAAAAAAAAAGTGACACACGGGACTCGATCCAGCTACCAACGGCCAACAAGCAGGGGGTTCGGACGCTAACCACTTTTTTTTTCTTTTTTTTCTGGGCCTCCAATATTCATTTATAGCCCATCCATACTCTTTCCTGTAATGCCTTTCTCGGGGAGCATTCCAAGCTATAATTCATTTCGACGTTGTTTCTATGTGTGGAGCTAATTTTTTTGCTTTTTTCTTTTAATTTCTATTACACACACACACGCAGCGGACTTTCGCCTTCAACGTTCTTCGTCAGAAAAAATTACTGCTCTTGCAGTGGTTCCGTTAATTATGTCCTGTCTGAACTTTATCTTCTGCTTTGCTTACAGGTGGTCTTTATCAATGAACGTCTCTTAACTTTGAAAGCAATTGCCGCGCAAGAACCACAATTATTTAAAAAAATATATATTTATTAAATATTGACCAGGAATTTGGTAAAGAAACGAATATGAAACATAAAAATGAAGTAAACGAGTGAGATGGTCTTCTATGGCATATCCTTTGGCCTACTTTGACATTTGATGACGAAAAGAAGTTTTTCGCTGTAGTGTGATTAACAGAAAAGTTTATCCCAACTAAATAGAAATAATAAAAAATATATATACATAAAAAAATTTCTGTGATCATTCTTTTTTCTCTATTTCCTTTTGACCGCTTATGGACTGTTTGTTTCTGTTATGAAAAGGAGTGTGTTCCAGTATCCATTGGTGGCATGCTGTTTTGTTGAGGCCTTCACGGCTACCGTAGCGGCCTCGGGGCCCACGAAGTCCCCACCGTACTTCGCCATCAACAGCGATCCCCTACTTTGGCATGCCTCTATTAGCGTTGTGAATTGTATATAGTAATCATCCTACACCCTCTTTCTCGAAGAGAATCTTCAACAAGTTTCCAAAAATCTTTTTCATATCTCTTTTCCGGAATATTTTGTAATATCCTTGTAGCTGAAATTCTTTGAATTCCTGGACAGTGCCAGTCCCCTTCTTGTTAATAACAAAGTGAATAAAAATTCCCCAGTAACCACAAAATAGCATTATTTTTTTGGGCAGGAAAATGTATCTTGTTTGGGAAGAAAATAAGATTTAAATGTATTTCTCTCCTGTCGCTTCTCTTAAGGCACGGTATTTGTTTCCTAAGTACCTGCCATATTGCAGTGTATTCTAAACATAGGGAGTCTATGTTCCAAGGTATCAATTGCGTCGCATTTTGGGAAAATGTTTGTTAAGCTTAAGGGACTTAACTGCGGGGTCATCAGTCCCTAATCTTACAAACTACTTATGAACTAACTAATACTAAGGACGGCACAAATATCCATGCCCGAAGGGGGATTCGAACCCCCGACCGTAGTGGTCGTGCAGACCGTGACTGGAGCGCCTCAGTCCCCTCGGCCAACGCGGCCGGCAACATTTGAACATTTGAACTCTATATCACGCTACCTGTATTCATAATGGAAGTAGTTTATCACTAACATTTTTCCAAATGACTTTCCAATTCCTGTTTGGAAACGTGATCTCAATTCTGTTTTTGTTTTCGTTTGATTTTAATCTGTCGATAACATAGTAGTAGTATCTTTTCTTTCTGTCCAATTCTGTCTGCCGACCACTTCCCGCTTCCTATACCCGTTTCTTGCCTCTTTGTCTTCTTAGGACTCTCATTGTACTAGCTACCTGGAAACCCAGCGTTGCCAGGGTATTTATTTATTCCAGTATTCAGTTAGTCCATGTATTCCCACCTCCTCTCCCTGTCTCCCTACTCTGCCTTGTCCTCCTGTTCTTATTCTCGTCTATCCACCTACCCATCGCCAAACCTCTATAAATACCTGTCCTTCTCTCTACCAATATCATCCTGCCCCTCTATCTGTTCATACCCTTAAGAAAAACGACAATACCTGCCAAATTCATGGTGATCGGACCATCGGTGTCATAATCTGTAACAGGTACCCTCCGCCATTCATCGTAAGGAATCTATTTTTGTTCTTAAAAATGTTCAAATGTTTGTATAGCTTATGGGACTTAACTACGGGGTCATCAGTCATCAGTCCCTAAACTTACAAACTACTTATGAACTAGCTAATACTAAGGACGGCACAAATATTCATGCCCAAGGGGGGAATCGAACCCCCAACCGTAGCGGCCGTGTGGACCGTGACTGGCGCGCCTCAGTCCTCTCGGCCACCGCGTTCGGCCCATGTCCTCATCTGCACCTTTCTCGACATCTTCGCCCCATTCAGATCTTACAGCTGAATTACTTATCCGCATTAGGGATGCTTCTGTGTCAGATAATGAATGTTCAGTCTCGGTATGTAGCGTTTGCTTTGCACATTCGGATATTGCCGAAGTTCTATTTCCTACAGGAGACTCTCCGGAGCGTTCTTCTGTCGCATCCGATTTGTTCTTATCTTTTTGCTGAATGTTTTCTAGCTTGTCCTTTAAAATGGGAGGAACACTCTCCGCATCTTCATGAGCCATGCTTCGCTTTTTTATTAAGTATCCTCTACGGCGATGCCACCGGGGACAAATCAGGTGATTTGTCCGTCGATTCTGTAGAGGATCTTTCTCGTTGTAACAGATCCTTCGACTGATCTAAATTATAACAATGTGTTCTTCGACATTGAGCTTTTTTCCTTTCCCATTTTTGAGTTGAGCTCCATTCCTATTTGCGTCTTTCTGCGTACTACGATGACTTTCTTGAGGTTTGTGAGTTCCTTCTCTATGCGACGAATTTTCTAAGCAATCTTCTTGTATCCCTACATTCATGTGGTAGTTGTCATCAATAAGCATCGGTGTCGATTCTGAGGTCTCAAGCTCCTCGTGTTGAAAAGCCGGAGGACTCGATGCAGAATCTGCTTGTACCGTGTTGGGGTTTGGCTGCACGTCCCGTGTTTCCTGATAGGCCCGGCCCGCGTCATGTCTTCACACGTCATCGGTCAGACTCGGCCCCGCGCTGCTTCCTGGTAGCGGCTTACCGGTGCGACTTCCTCCTGGCGGCGGCGTAAGTCAGCCTGAGGCTGACCCCCTGGCCCGGGGCTGCAGCCGGCAGCTGCGCGACGCGTTCCTACCGCCTCACTGCCCATGCGCTCCGTTGAGTTACACGAGGCACATGTTCTTGTCTGCCCGTCTTAGATACCTATAGCCCGATATCCGAGCACATTGATATAAGAAGGAATGTTCAATCTTAAGTTGCCGAACGCCGTTCAATACAGGAAACATATAAGCCTCAGACTACTTTTCAACGACATTGGAGAGAATGGTACGATAGGGGCTGAGAACCGAATTTATTTCTTCCGCCGGCATCTCGAAAGGTAACTCAAAAACCCTAAACCTGCGTAACGATTACATCACTCACCGTTCCGTCTGAATGGTTAAATTTCATAACACCGCCACATTTGTCAACTATTGCATAACATAATTCTGGACTTGTAAATTTAACAAAAGCAGCATTTGAAACGAACGATAAATGTACTCCTATTACTTCATTCCCAGAAATCTTGAATTTCTCGATAACCACTGTTTTACCTTGTAAGCTTTCGATCTGATAAAGTTCCTGCCAAAAATAAATTTGATCGTATCTTTCGTCATCTCTTTTATCGTATTCATTCTGTCTTGTCAATCGGGTTTACTAAAGCCACAATCGCAAAAGACGCAGTTGAGACTAACGACACAGCCGTTGTTTACAACAGGACCGCCAGCGAGGCCGCCACACGCCCTTCCTCCACCGCGGCTGCGACTCTAATGACCACTGAGCTACCCCGACACGACTCACGGTCTGTCCTCACAACTTTATTTCCGCCAGTACCACGCCTCCTACTTTCCAAACTTCACAGAAGTTCTCCTGCGAACCATGCAAGACTAGCATGTTTCTAGAATGAAACTTTCACTCTGCAGCGGAGGTGCGCTGATATGAAATGACTAGCTTTTCAGAACATTCACACAAGATTGGCGCCGGTGGCGACACCTACAACATGCTGACGTGAGGAAAGTTTCCAACCGATTTCTCATACACAAACAGCCGTTGACCGGAATTGCCTGGTGAAAAGTTGTTGTGATGCCTCGTGTAAGGAGGAGCAATGCGTACCATCACGTTTCCGACTTTGATAAAGGTCGGATTGTAGCCTATCGCGATTGTGGTTTATGCTATCGCGACATTGCTGCTCGCGTTGGTCGCGATCCAATTACTGTTAGCAGAATATGGAGTCAGTGGGGTCAGTAGGGCAATACGGAACGCCGTGCTGGATCCCAACGGCCTCGTATCACTAGCAGTCGAGATGACAGGCATCTTACCCGCATGGCTGTAACGCATCGTGCAGCTACGTCTTGATCCCTGAGTCAACTGACGAGGACGTTTGGAAGGCAACAACCATCTATTTATTTATTTATTTATTTGTTTTTTTCTGTTCCATAGGACCCACTTCAGGAGTAAGACTCCATGGTCATGGAACAAGTCAATACATTAATTGTTACACAATAATGGTAATTGAAAAATTTTAAGTAGTCCTTTGCACACGACAATCTTAAGACAAAGTGAAAAGAATCAATAAAGAAAAAATAAATTAGCTTAATTCTTTAACTTTTCTAGGAGTTCCTCGACAGTATAAAAGGAGTGAGCCACGAGGTAACTCTTCAATTTAGATTTGAAAGCATGTGGATTAGTGCTAAGATTCTTAAGTTCTTGTGGCAGCTTATTGAAAATGGATGCCGCAGAATACTGCACCCCTTTCTGCACAAGTGTTAAGGTGGTGTGGTGCAAATGTAGATTAGACATCTGTCTAGTATTCACCGAGTGAAAGCTACTAACTCGTGGGAATAAGCTGATATTATTAACAACAAACGACATTAAAGAAAAAACGTATTGTGACGCCAGAGTCAAAATTCCCAGACTACTGAAAAGGGGTCGACATGACGTTCGCGAACTTACACCAGATATTGCTCGAACCGCCCGTTTTTGAGCCAGAAATATCCTTTTTGCATCAGGCGAGTTACCCCAAAAAACAATGCCGTACGTCATAAGTGAGTGAAAGTAAGCGAAGTAGACTACTTTTCGTGTTGAAAAATCACTTAAAGCAGAATTTAGTTTTGGAACAAGATCCTGAACATGGGCTTTCCATGACAGCTTACTGTCTATATGAACACCTAGAAATTTGAACTGTTCAGTCTCACTTATCACATGCCCATTATGTGTAATCATAATGTCAGATTTCGTCAAATTATGTGTTAGAAATTGTAAAAACTGAGTTTTACTGTGATTTAACATCAACTTGTTTTCTATTAGCCATGAACTTATCTCCTGAACTGCATTATTTGATACTGTGTCAATATTACGAGCAACATCCTTCACTACCAAGCTGGTATCATCAGCAAACAAAAATATTTTACAATCACCTGTTATACTCGAAGGCATATCATTTATATAAATAAGAAACAGCAATGGTCCCAAAACAGACCCCTGGGGCACCCCATACTTAATTGTGCCTCATTGGGATTGCACGTCATAGCCATTTTCTACACTGCGGAGAATTACCTTCTGTTGTCTATTATTAAAGTAAGAGGTGAACCAGTTGTGGGCTACTCCCCGTATTCCATAATGTTCCAACTTCTGCAACAATATTTTGTGATCAACACAATCAAACGCTTTTGTTAAATCAAAGAAGACGCCTAATGTCCGTAGCCTCTTATTTAACCCATCAAGTGCCTCACAGAGAAACGAAAATATAGCGTTTTCGGTCGTTAAACCACTTCTAAAACCAAACTGTACGTTTGACAGGAAATTATGTGAACTGAAATGATCAATTAATCTTGAATATACAGCCTTTTCAATAACTTTGGAAAAAACCGATGGCATAGAAATAGGTCTATAGTTGTCTACATTATCCCTTTCTCCTTTTTTATAAAGCGGTTTCACTACTGAGTACTTTAATATGTTAGGAAACTGACCATTCTGAAAGGAAAAATTACAAATATGGCTTAGTACTGGGCTAACATATGGAGAACAGTACTTTAGAATTCTGCTAGATACCCCATCATATCCACAAGAGTCCTTAGTCTTTAGTGATTTAATTATTGACTCAATCTCACCTATGGAAGTATCATGAAGGATCATTTCAGGCAACAGCCTCGGAAACGCATTTTCTAAAAACGTTATATGATTACCTGTAGAAACTAGAGTTTTGTTTAGTTCCTCTACTATATTCAGAAAGTGATTATTGAATATTGCACATATATCTAACTTGTCAGTAACAGAAACATTCCTACTACGCACTGACGTTATATCTTCTACCTGCTGCTCCTGGCCAGACACTTCCTTCACGACTGACCAGATAGTTTTAATTTTATCCCGAGATTTTGCTATTCTTTTTGCGTACCACATACTTTTTGCATTCTTAATGACATTTTTCAGAACCTTACAGTACTGTTTGTAATGAGCTACTGCATCTTCATTCTGACTGCTTCTAACATTTTGATACAACTCCCGCTTAGTTCTACATGATACTCTTATCCCCTTTGTCATCCACCCTGGCTGTCTGTTACTGAAAGTACCCTGTTTTGAGCGTTCTAGCGGAAAGCAACTTTCAAACAGCATAATAAATGTGTTCAGAAAAGCATTATATTTATCATCTGCATTATCAGCACTATAAACATCCTGCCATTCTTGTTCCTTAATTAGGCTTAAAAAGGTCTCAATTGCAACTGGATTAACTTTTCTGAGTAGTTGATATTTATGTTTAACATTTGTTTGAGAACAAATACTTTTTAGAATTAAAAGTTGGGCATCGTGGTCTGATAGGCCATTTACTATTCTGCTGACAGAGTGCCCCTCTAATAATGAAGAATGAACAAAAATATTGTCAATGGTAGAACTGCTATTTCCTTGCACTCTCGTTGGAAAAAATACTGTTTGCATCATGTTATAGGAATTAAATAGATCTAACAGCTGACTTTTCCTTGAGCTATCACCTACACAATTAATGTTGAAATCTCCACACACAATTAAATTTTTATACTTCCTATACAGTGAACCCAGAACCAATTCCAGCTTGGGCAGAAACATTTTAAAATCTGAGTCAGGGGATCTATAAATAACAACTATTACTAGTTTAGTTCCATTAACATTAACAACTCCTGCACAACATTCAAATATCTGTTCTGTGCAGTGTTTAGAAAAATCGATTGACTCCGATGAAAAATCGTTTTTTACATACATGGCCACTCCCCCACACTGCAAAGAACTCCTAGAGTAGAAGGCAGCTAACCTGTATCCTGGCAAAGGAAGTCTCTTAATTGTCACACCACTTAAAAAGTGCTCTGAAATTCCAATAATGTCAGAATCAGTATCAATAAGCATTTCATTAACTTTATCTCTGATACCCTGTATATTTTGATGAAAAACAGTAATTCCCTTATTACTTATATTCTTAGACTTTGTCAAAGGTGGTTCATCATTTCTTAGAGGGACTTCCTTTAAGCAGGAATATCTATCAGCTGTCTTCAGTCTAAAAAAGGTGCAGCCCTAACACCAACTACTACAGGAATTTTTCCATGAGTGAAACCCCCACCCCCTACTACACTGTCACCTATGAGCTTTGCCAACCTCCCCTTCCCATACCTATTGAGGTGCAGACCGTGCCTAGTAAAATCCGACCTTTGGATAGTTTCAACTGGCACCACTGCAATGTGATCCATGCCCTCCGTCATCAGCGCCTTCTCAAGCCCCATGTTAAGACGGCTGACAGCCGTATTAAGACAAGGCCTATCATGACGCTGAAACAGCTGCACGAAATGCACATTCGTGCCACCAGTTTCAGTTGCTATTCCTTTCCAGATCACCACCTATATCATATTCCCCGTCCCTATCAAGACTGTTCCCGGCCCCACCCACTATAACTACCTGATCCTCTTTTGAAAAATTCCTACATAAGTCCCCTATGTTACAAGTGACCTGATCTAACCCTGCACTAGGCTTCACTATGCTGGTGACCTGGTACTCACTCCCAAGTACTTCCTGCAACTGTTGGCCAACACTTCTGCCATGAGAACTACCTAGCAGCAGAACCTTCTTCTTCCTAAGAGACCTCTCTACAGATTTCGGCTTACCAAAAGCTGAGGTCTGCTGCGTACTTCCTACACCTACAGCTACAGGAGGTTCATCTCCACTCAACTCTGACAGTTGGTCAAACCTATTTGCAACTTGCAATGTAAAGCTATCTGAATACCTTCTCCTAGCTGCCTTCTTGCCAACTGCCAGTTCCCATTCCCCAGCCCCCCTTCCCCTCCTCAACCTACCTAGTTCCTCTTCAGCGTTTTTCAACTGCACCTGAAGGGCGCAGATCAAACGCTCCTGCTCCTCTATCAACTTATTCCTGCTGCAAATCCTACAGTTCCAGGAGAGAACCTCACCACAATGCCCACTGTCTTCCCCACTGCACTCCCCCCCATGAAAATACTTACTACAAATCCCACACTGCAGCCCACTACGCACGACCCTTCAAATGTTTGTACAGCTTATGGGACTTAACTACGGGTCATCAGTCCCTAAACTTACAAACTACTTAAGAACTACTTACGAACTAGGACGGCACAAATATCCATGCCCGAGGGGGGATTCGAACCCCCGACCGTAGTGACCGTGCAGACCGTGACTGAAGCGCCTCAGTCTCCTCGGCCACCGCGGCCGGCCCGCACGACCCTACGACAGAGCCCACACTTTTCACTCATGGTAAAATTTTACAATAATTTGTTAAGAAAAACTAGACGTCTACGTTATGAAGTTAAGTTTCTACAAAATAAGTAGGAAGTACCTCTTAACTACAGCAATCAACAAACCTCAGTCTCTACAAATCAAGTAACAACAACTAATAGTATCAGAAAAGAGCAAATAACACTACCACAGAAACTTTACACTGTTGCTTGTATAAACAAGTTCAAATTCAAGCGTCACTAATAAAACAACTAAACACTGTGAGAGTACAAGAGTTATCAAATACCGTAACTTAAAGTTTCCCAACCTCAACTACGTTAAAAACAGCAAGTCACCTGTTGAAAAGTACTAAAGTTAATAAACAACTAGCGCGATAACACCTCCTGAAATCTAAAACTTTAATAATTTAACTACAATACACAAACACTTATTAGAACTTAGCTTTCGGAGACCGCTACGGCTGGAACCACTCGCCACCAGATGTAAACAAAGCAGTAAGACGTCGATGCCGGCGCACACGCGAACACAAATAACACCACTTAAAGCAATTACGGCACAACAAACGCTAAAATAACTGACGAACCTTTACTAGAACACCTCTAGATTGAATATTGTCACGAAATAACAATTAAAATAATTATATTAATCCTAAAATTAAATAAAAAATCGAGAGCGATGTGCAAAGCAGTCCAGCACTCGTGACGTCACGCCAAAGATGCACGAACAGTTCGACGCCGTTTGCAGCATTACGGACTATCAGCTCGAAGAGCATGGATACGCTTACCCTTGACGCTGCATCACAGACAGGAGCGCCTGCGATGGTGTACGCAACGACGAACCTGGGTGCATGAATGGCAAAACCTCTTTTTTTCGGATGAATGCAGGTTCTGGTTACAGCATCATTCAAAAATGTCCAAATTTTTGTATAGCTTATGGGACTTATGGGACTTAACTACGGGGTCATCAGTTCCTAAACTTATAAACTACTCACGAACTAGCTAACACTAAGGACGGCACAAATATCCATGCCCGAGGGGGATTCGAACCCCCGACCGTAGTGGCCGTGCAGACCGTGACTGGCGGGCCTCAGTACACTCGGCCACCGCGGCCGGCACAGCATCATTATGGTCGCATCCGTGTTTGGCGACAACGCGGTACACGTACATTGGAAGCGTGTATACGTCATCGCCATACTGGCATATCACCCGGCGTGATGGTATGAGGTGCCATTGGTTACACGTCTCGGTCACCTCTTGTTCGCATCGACGGCACTTTGAACGGTGGCCGTTACATTTCAGATGTGTTACGACCTGTGGCTCTTCTATCCCTGCAAAACCCTACATTTCAGCAGGATAATGCACGACTGCATGTTGCAGGTACTGTGCGGGCCTTTCTGGATATGGAAAATGTTCGACTGCTGCCCTGGCCAGCACATTCTCCAGATCTCTCACCAATTGAAAACGTCTGGTCAATGGTGGCCGAGCAACTGGCTCGTCACAATACGCCAGTCACAGGTCTTGATGAACTGTGGTATCGTGTTGAAGCTGCATCGGCATCTGTACCTGTACACGCCACCCAAGATCTGTTTGACTCAATGCCCAGGCGTATCAACGCCGTTATTACAGGCAGAGGTGGTTGTTCTGGGTACGTATTTCTCAGGATCTATGCACCCAAATTGCTTCAAAATGTAATCACATGTCAGTTCTAATATAATATATTTGTACAATGAATACCCGTTTATCATCTGCATCTCTTCTTGGTGTACCAATTTAATGGCTAGTAGTGTAATTGATCAGTTGCGAAAGAATGGAAGTATCGACTTACATACATGACGTCCCCAAGTACGCGTTAACTACAGTCCCTTTTTAAATGTTTGTAGTCCCTAATGTCATACAATGTCCTTTCTTTTGCTATAAATTAATAAAATAACCTAAATGATGTAGCGGATAATTGTGACGTCAGTCTACATCTACGTCAATACTCTGCAAACCACTGTGAAGTGCATGGCAGAGGGTACGTCTCACTGTAGCAGTTATTAGGGATTTCCCCCATTCCATTCACGTATTGAGCGCGGGAAGAATTATTGTTTAAATGTCTCCGTGTGTGCTGTAATTAATCTAATCTTGTCTTCACGATCTCCAGGGGAACAATATATACGTGTACGCATTGCCAAGGAGCAGAAAAAAATTGCTTCCGGGTGGAGTTGAACTCGTGACCTTCTCAATACGAATCTGATCTTTTACCACTTTTTTTGTTCTTATTTTTGGCCCACTTTAGGTTATGGTAGTAGCACTAAAAATGGGCCTTTGCGATCGTCTTTTGATAGCCCGAAATTAACATGAAAATAATGGCTTTTAACCATTCATCTGACACGAATATTGAATAGCCGTATTTGTAGATGAGAAAATTCTCTACAACTTTGCTCTCTTATGGTTTTTTCATATCTTGTCTCGTTTCAGAGAAATTTGCAAAAATATCGGCGATTTTGGGATGACTGCCTGTCTGTCTCTCCGTTACGTGTTCCTACTTTTTAAGTCGATCCGTTCAAAGGATCGGCACCAAATTTTAAAGACATAATTGTAGGCCGCCAGAGACCAGAAACTCCCTTTTTCAAATTTTTCGGGAAAATAATATGTTAGTAACACCCAAAAAAGCCGTTTGTAATGTAGTTGTAATTGCAAACGAACTGTTCATCTGACACGAAAATTGAATAATCCTATTTGTAGAGGGGAAAATTCTCTAAACTTCGCTCTCATGTATTTTTCATATCTTGCATCGTTACAGACATATTTACAAAAATAACGGCGATTTGACGATGTCTGTTTGTAACGTGTTCCTACTTTTTAGGTCGAGCCGTTCAACCTATCGAAAAAATGTTCAAATGTTTGTACAACTTATGGGACTTAACTACGGAGTCATCAGTCCCTAAGCTTACAAACTACTTATGAACTAGCTAAGACTAAAGACGTCACAAATATCCATGCCCGAGGGGGGATTCGAACACCCGACCGTAGTAGCCGTGCTGACCGCGACTGAAGCGCCTCAGTCACCTCGGCCACCGCGGCCGGCTCAACCTATCGGCACCAAAATTTACAGACATAATTTTTGGTCATCAGAGACCAGAACCTCGCTTTTTCAAATATTTCGGACAAAAAATACGTTAGTAACACCAAAACAAGTCGTTTGTAATCTACTTTTAATTGCAAATAAAACATTCATCTGACTCGAATACTGAATAATCTAATTTGTAGAGGAGAAAATTTCTACAACTTTGGTCTCTTTTGTGTTTTTTTTTTTCATATCTCGTGTCGTTTGTAAGATATTTGAAAAAAATAACGGAGATTTGACACCCTCTATTGAATTAACGAAAACCAGCTGTTCGGAGATGTCACGTGTCATTCCTCGCCAAGTACTCTCTCTGGCATACGCCATTTTGCGTTGCGTATTTGATGATTTTCTTATTGTAACTTACACGTTGTCATTTCAAAACAATGGCGCACTGAAGAATTAACAAAAACACTTCGTTCTTCGTACGATAAATGATAATCTAGTGTCTAAAATGCCATATTAGCATCAGTTAACAACTGCCATCAATAGTGAGATTGAAGGTAGCATGTTTTCAAAATGTTCAAATGTTTGTAAAGCGTATGGGACTTAACTACGGGGTCATCAGTCCCTAAACTTACAAACTACTTATAAACTAGGACGGCACAAATATCCATGCCCGAGGGGGGATTCGAACCCCCGACCGTAGTGGCCGTGCAGACCGTGACTGAAGCGCCTGTCTCCTCGGCCACCGCGGCCGGCTAGCATGTTTTAGTTACTAGACGTAGATGCAGGGCGCCGTTGCTCAGCACGCCAGGTCAGGGGGCTTAACGCCCTGTGTAATAAAACAGCTGAGCCAAGAACACTTCGAATATTAACGAACAAATACGATCAGCGTCCGAAATGAACAGAAATACCCATACAGCAAAGAAACCAAATAGTGTAGTGGACAGCGCGTTGCACTGTGATGCTCATTGTCAGTGGTTCGGAACCCGCCACTACCCCAAAACATTTTTTCTCCTTTTTTCCTGAAAGGGTTTCGGGCACTTATTAATTTAATAGAGCTACGTTCTTCAATGTTTATAGTTGTGCATATGTAAAAATGCTCCCTCAAAAATGCGTGTTTCTTCTATTTCGTGAACATGCCGTGAAATACGTAACAACGAACTGAACAATGGTCTTCTGAAGCATATGCATGTAAACTGGGAGGATACTGTAATAATGATCATTCTGAACAACGTGCTGGTACAGGTAGTTTCGTATGTATAAAGAAAGTTCTAGATTTCTGTGGCAAGTGTAATTCCTTGCCGGCCGCGGTGGCCGAGGGGACTGCGGTGCGTCAGTCACGGTCTGCACGGCCACTACGGTCGGGGGTTCGAATCCCCCCTCGGGCATGGATATTTGTGCCGTCCTTAGTATTAGCTAGTTCGTAAGTAGTTTGTAAGTTTAGGGACTGATGACCCCGTAGTTCAGTTCCATAAGCTCTACAAACATTTGAACATTTTTTTTTTTTTTTTTTTTTTTTTTTTTTTTTTTTTTTGTAATTCCTTAATGAAAGGAAGGGAAGTGTATACATTGCAACAAAATACCTTCTTTATTTTTTTTCTAAACGTTTATTCACTATTTACGGAATATATTGCAAGTCATTAATTAGAATCAATGCATCTACTAAAATGTTTGTCTTTGACATCGTTGCTATGGACGGTTTTAACGTAGATGGTAGTACCTTTCCTGTAGTTCAGATATGACTTCGTTCACGTAACTCTGTAAAATAAATAGCAAATATTCTATTTCAAACCGTGATTACGTTTTCTTTTTCAGCTAAAATCACAAACGGAATAAGTATGGTAATACTGAATTCCACATAACTCCAGTACTTAATATATAATACAAAGTTATTTGTTATATTTACAACAGTCATTTTAACAGTATCTCCCCAGTTTATGTACATGTGATAAAGAAGTCTATGTTTACAATTCGTTGCTATGTATTTCATGGCATGTTCTCGAAACAGAACAAATGCACTTTTCAGAGAAAGCTCTGTTACCTTTGAACAACTCTGAATCTTGCAGAATATAGTTGTGTTCAGTTAACAAGAGTGTGCGAAAACCTTTATATATATATTTCCCTCAGTGAGGTCAACGTTTTGCGGTCGTTTGTTCATATTCGTTCTCGGTTGTTCGTTGAGAAATGTACTCAGTTTTTTCTTACAGATGGCGTTGAACCAACAACGTCTGAAGAGAAGGCTTGTGCACTGCCGTGCCACGTCACGTCACGCAGAGTAGGTTCCGATCGCGTAGTTTACTGGGTGGCTGATGGGGCACAGCCCACCGTCTCACAGCGGATGCCGGACACTTGCCACGCCGGACTTTTGCCACACCTGACCCTTCGCGAGGTAGTTGGATTAGCGGCCCCTCAAGTACTCCTGCTGTTTGCTTCCAAACCTCCGTCTCCGATCTTACTCGACACAGCCAATACGAAACCGATATTTTTGTTCGACATCTCGCCGAAATGTACAACTTCTTTTCAATATCGCGAAATCGAAATATTTATAACTTTTGGGAAACATGTTTACATGTTTGTTCAAATGTTTGTTAAGCTTATGGGACTTAACTACGGGGTCATCAGTCCCTAAACTTACAAACTACTTATGAACTAGCTTATCCTAAGGACGGCACAAATATCTATGCCCGAGGGGGGATTAGAACCCCCGACTGTAGAGGCCGTGCAGACCATGACTGGAGCGCCTCAGTCCCCTCGGCCACCGCGGCCTGCTTACATGTTTGTAAATCTGTCTGACCAAACTGCGGGGTCATCATTCCGTAGCTTACAAACTACTTAAACCTAGGTAAACTAACCTAAGGACAACACACACACCCATGCCCCAGGGAGGACTCGAACCTCCACGGCGAGCAACCGCGCGCGCTCCGCAGCGAGACGCTTTAGATCGCTCGGCTTCTCCACCGCGGCTTTTGGTAAACGAAAGCAATACCGTCGGCTGTGTCAATGTGTAACTAGTTCTTCCAACCACAAATATGGATCCATTCTCCCTCCGTTTATACGGTAGCTTTCTTCCACAGTTACTGATTGCGATAGAAACAATTCATCGCCATGGAAGGAACATGAAAGGAACGATATAAAGATAATTCGAATGTTCGCTTATCATTCAAGTTTGATCACTGCAGTTGTACATATATTAATTGCTACTACTGCGTGAAAAAAAGGAGGAAAGTAGAACGGTACACTTAATAAATTTACTCTTTTTCGCCGGCCGCGGTGGCCGATGGGACTGAGGCGCTCCAGTCACGGTCTGCACGGCCACTACGGTCGGGGGTTCCAATCCCCCCTCGGGCATGGATATTTGTGCCGTCCTTAGTATAAGGTAGTTGATAAGTAGTTTGTAAGTTTAGGGACTGATGACCCCGTAGTTAAGTCCCATAAGCTTAACAAACATTTGAACATTTGTACTCTTTTTCGGCGAAATATTAGTTAATAAAGTGAATTGGGACAATGTTCAAATCAATGACAGAAAATACGTTTACAAAATATAGATAAGAGCGTCTATGTTTGACAGATCACCTAAAGTCGACATAAAATTTGAAATAAGGAAATGAAGGAATATAGAATGCTATGCTTGTAAAGTACACTGTTGTTCTACATTGTTTAGCTGTGTCGCAGAGGAAACACCCTAGTTTTGTAATGGAAATGCCCCTACGACCTGCACTACAAAAGAAAAAAAGCACAATGTAATATGTGTCCTAGCTTGCAAGCGAAACTGAAGTCGATAGTTCCTGTCAGTTAGTGTGAGCAGATGTTATACTCGACTACTGGAATAAATTAATAACTGCCGCGGCGGAGCGGCCAAGTGTATTGAGGTGCTATGCTGCGATGCGCGAGGCCGTACCCCGTCGGGGGTTCGAATCCCCCACCGGACATGGATGTTTGTGTCGTCTTTAGTAAGTAGCTCATAAGTAGTTTGTAAGTTTGATGACCCCGCAACTAAGTCCCTTAAGCTTAACAAACATTTGAACATTTTAATTTACCGATGCAGCCGCTGAACAGTTCATAGAAAACTTGAGTCGCAACAGAAATAGGTACACTACTTATACAATTATAGTTGGCGGTGACTCAAATCTACCATCCGTATGTTGAAAAAAAAAAAACCCTTCTGACAGGGTGGCAGATACATCTTCCGATATTGTTCTAAATGCTTTTTTAAAGCCGGCCTTGTGGCCGAGGGGACTGAGGCGCTCCAGTCATGGTCTGCACGGCCACTACGGTTGGGGGTTCGAATCCCCCCTCGGGCATGGATATTTGTGCCGTCCTTAGTCTTAGGTAGTTCATAAGTAGTTTGTAAGCTTAGGGACTGATGACCCCGTAGTTAAGTCCCATAAGTTCTACAAACATTTGAACATTTGAATTTTTTTAAAAATTATTTTGAACAATTAGTTCTCGAGCCCATTAAAATTGTAAATGGTTTCGGAAACACACTTGAGCTCTTAGTCACAAATACTCCTGAGCATAACGACGGATACAGGGATAAGTGAACACAAAGTTGTAGCAACCTCAAATCTGTAACAAAGATATTCACCGAAACTAAACGCTAAATACGTCTATTAAAAAAGGAAAAAAAAAAGATAAAAATTCGTTTGACATCTTCCTAGCAGATAGTCTCCATTTTTTTCTAAATTAACTATCTAAGTGAAGACCATATGTGGCTTACATTCAAAGAAATAGTATAAACAGCATTGGAGGGATTCCTGCCAAATAAATTAATCAGAGACTGATCTGGTCCCTCGTGGTACAGAAACCTTTCTCAGAAAATTTAGACGAATTCAAAATCCCCAAGATTGCCGTTGTTCTACTGACGCACGAAATTTAGCGCGCCTTCAATGCGACATTCGTTTAATACTTTTCACACCGAAACTCTTTGTAGAAATGTGGCGGAAAATCCAAAACGATTCTGGTCCTATGTTATCTACAGCAGCGGAAAGACTAGGTGAATGCTTTTATTGCGCGATAGCGACGGTAATGTTTCTGAACACAGTGCCACCAAAGCGGAGTTATTAAATGCGGTTTTCAGAAATTCTTTCATCAAATAAGACGAAATAAATATCCCACTATTCGAAATGAGAACTGCTGCAAACATAACATAAAAGTAAATATCCTTGGTGATGCAAAGTAAATCACCCTATCAAATAAGTGATGTTGCAGACGAAATGATAAACTATGTTTTCAAAAGTTTCTGATGCATAAGAGAAATACGTCTAATACATTTCTTTATGATATTCTTTTGTAACAATTATTTTTGGATAGTAAGCTACTTGCCTTGTTTCCATAGCTTTTACTGCCTGTTTAACGATAATCAACAACGTGGTGAGAAACTTTAATTTTTAAGGGTTACAGTAAAATGTACTTCATGAGATCTACGTCTACTGTAAAGTTATTTCTATCCTTGTCTAATTTTGGAGATGTGGGAATTATTTCAAAACTATAGCTGCTGAACTTGTCAATCTTAAGAGCAGATCTGTTTTAGGATGTGTATTTTAGGTGCAATTCTAAAGTTCAGATTCTTTTTAAAACCTAAAGTGTTGTTGTGGTCTTCAGTCTGCAGACTGGTTTGATGCAGCTCTCCACGCTACCCCGTACTATGCAAGTCTCTTCATCTGAGAATACGTTCGGCAAACTACATCCTTTTGAATATGGTTACTATATTCGTCCCTCGGTCTCCCTATACGAATTTTACCCCACACGCTTCATTCTAATGCTAAGTTGACAATTCCTTGATGTCTCAGAATTGTGTCCAACCAATCTATTCCTTCTCTTAGTCAGGATATGCTACAAACTCCTTTTCGCCCCGATTCGGTTAAGCACCTCCTCATTAGTTACGTGATCTACCCATCTAATTTCCATCATTCGTCTGTAGCACCATATTTCAAAAGCTTCTATCATCTTTTTATCTGAACTCCTTATCGTCCACGTTTCACTCCCATACAATGCTACACTCCAGACAAATGCTTTCAGAAAGGACTTCCTAACATTTAAATTAATATTGGATGTCAACAAGTTTTGCTTCTTTAGTACCTGTACCTTATCAGTTTAACAAAAATGTTTTTAGGAGCTAATTGCGGCTCTGAAGTTACAGGAATAATTTTAGAACTCACGATCTTAGCCGGTATGGTCATAATATTAGAAGGTAGAAAAAAGTTCTTTTAACGTGTAAACTGTAAGAGATTTTACCTAAATAGGAAATTGCAAATTGAAAAGCGGTTGATTTAACTATAAATTCTGGTTGCAGGAGGATCATTTGAGTGATGTTTAATGTACTTGCTTCAATGAGTCAAATTTCACCGTGTATTGATTAAACGCTAGTGAACCGAACTGCGACCAGCTAGCTTCATCATTAAGTTATTTAAGTATACTGAGGTCTGATACACTCTTTTTATTTTTACAATTAATAAAGGTCGCATTGTTAGGTGGTCCTCACAGGTGTTCTCTATGTTCAAGGTGTCTCCGTTCTTCGAAAGCAGCTTTCCCTTGCAATGATCCTATTTTCGGAGTAAGCACATCCACACCTTATTATCGCGTAACCATTGTAGTGGGCAAAAGGCCTGCCCTTGGCCGTTGTAATAACTTCATACTGACGGTCGTACTACGAAATGCGGAAGCGACCAGTGTGCATATGTGGGGACATCGTCCACGGAGTTCTCGGGCCGGATGGTAGGGGGGGGGGGGGGGGGGAGGAGGAGGAGGAGGAGGAGGAGGAGGCAGGGGCGCCCGATCCTTCGGAGCAGGTAAAAGTGTGGCAAATGTCCGGCGTGGCAAGTGTCCGGACACCCTCACAGCGGCAGCCAGTGAGCTACGTTCGTTCCCGGGTATACTCATTCGTAATCAATACAGGCAAAGAAAATAAACCTTGAACTACCAAGGCAAGACAAGTGATAATATTTTAACGGAAAAAATATAATGAAAATGTGGGAGAGATATTAAAATGATAGTTCGAAGAGGTAAATGTTCAAAACAGAGTATGTTTGTCAAAGCAAAACTCAAATATCATATAAATTTGGCTGTTTGTTAAAATACGGTCAGAAAGAATATTACGTGTTTGGTGCATAGATATTACCACAATAGTAAAAATGTTCAAATGTTTCTTAAGCTTATGGGACTTAACTACGGTGTCATCAGTCCCTAAACCTACAAACTACTTATCTACTACCTTATACTAAGGACGACACAAATATCCATGCCCGAGGGGGGATTCGAACCCCCGACCGTAGTGGCCGTGCAGACCGTGACTGAAGCACCTCAGTCCCCTCGGCCACTGCGGCCGGCACCACAATAGTAAAGTCGTAATCATATCACCATAATTTTTTATTATTTAGATTATTAGTTTGGTCCGAAATGTTTGCAAAAACTTATAAAACTACAAATCCAAAGTGGGCCGTAAAACATGTCAGTGCGATTTTTTTGTGCTTCAGTTAGGTCTTTGGTTTGCGGTCGTTGATTCAGTTCGTTGAATATTTGACTCAGCTTTCTTATTACAGACAGCGTCTAGCCCAGGGCCGCTCAATGTGCATGCACCGGCGCATCGCACAGTGCAGAGTGCAGAAGACGGCTGCGCTGTGTTGACGACGGTGCAAACCCCCCACTCCTCGGCTTTGCGCCGCTTCTCTCTTTCCTTACGCCGGCTGTCTCAACCTTTTCAAAACTTTTACCCTGTTTTCTTCTTCATTGCCAAATACTTATGTACACTAGGCGGAGAGCTTATTTTGGTGGAACACGATTACCGGTATAAAATAGATTTAAATAATATTAATAAGTGTAATGATAACAATTTTAAATTTGGTTGCAACACAAATTTATCTCTTCTATGTTCTCTCTCTCTCTTTATTTTTTATTTTTTTTAATAATACTACTAAGATCTGGAACAAGAGATCGGCTGACAGCATTTTTGAAATTACTATTAGAAATACTTGCACGCAATCTAATTTTCGTACAAGACAAAACAGAAAAAAACCTTTCACATACACATGTGGAGCCAAACATAGAAATAATCTTCGCTGCTTCTCTGTGTAACTTGGGAAATTCTTCCTTCGACAAATTCTGGTAGAGCAAACCTTTTGTGTTGTAAAACAAATTCTTTCGGTGAACATCGGTTTGCAAATCAATAAGTTCGAAATGTAAATCTCGTTTGTAGATACAGAATTCTCTTCTGCAAGAGTTTTCACCTTCCGCAATTCTTCCTCTCTGGCATCCCCTGTGATATCACTATACTTTTCTGAATGCAATTTGCTGTAGTGTCTTTCAATAGACGATTTTCTGACACACATAATTAGTGTACCGCTGATTAGACATTTGGCTTTATCGTCACAACGAACAAAAAACTAAGAGAGTTCACATTCCGGTTTAAATTGACTTTCGGGAAAATTTACTTTTTTTTGAGCAGGTGGTTCCATTATTGTAGTAATTGTCTTGCGCTTACTTAATCCAATGTTGACTAAGCCGTCTGGCAGTGCATTCGGCAGCGTACAGCGACGGCCTTACCCAGCAAGCCGAGTTGGGGCGAAGTATGCCGAGTTGAACCGATGCACTGTGCAAACACTCTCTGCACCTCGCTTTGCACGCGTGCGGTTTTCCGTGTTTGTGCGGCCCTGGTCTAGCCCCTTGACCGGACGCGCTGAGCCACGGCGCCCGGCGATCGGTGAGCCAAACACCGCTTCCTGAACACGCCGTCACAGGGACGGTTGAGAAGATGCATGTGGCGATAGGTCCGTATCAAACTTCCTTTTGTTTCCTAAACGCTTGGCCATCTGGAGTTCCCACTTGGGCACTTTCGTGTCTCACCACGCCCTACATGTACCATAAATTTGGACAAACTCGGCTATGACGAGTAGGCGTCCTCTCCTTGTTAGGCCACTAAAATTAGCGCCGAAAAGGGGATGCTTTCCAGAAATTTGTGATAACGTTGAAACTGTTTTAATCACACAAGTAGCCCTCCGATACGTATAATTTTGACCAGATTTCTCAGTGGATCTTCAACTGTGATGAGAGAAAAATAACAGAAATTTTTAACATTTTATAGTTCTTTTATTTTTTTAAACCCTCCGAAACTAAGCAGCTAATCGAAAATAGGGATGGTTACAAAAAAAATTAGAGTATGCTATTTCATTCGATTTTCTCACTAAACAACTACGTAAAACTACTAGGATTTTTCGCATTTTCCGAAAAAGTCGGTATAAAACGTGTTTCATCTGAGAACTGGCTAGTGTGGCGTAGAATTTTATAAGAGAAAATTTATAGCACATCAAATTGTGTTTTTAAAAAGTCAATGAAGGCGATAAAAACTTACTGGTAAAGAAATATCGTCATTTTTCAGTTACATGTGAACATTTGGTAACTAACAATATCGTTTTTTTTTATCAGTCGAATGACTACTTACAAAGTTCAGTCTTGTTCCTTTAATTATCTCCTTACTATTTTTAACGACGTTTGTATACGGAAAACACAAAAATCTATGTTTTACAAGTTGTTTGATCCCACCAAAGATTCAACTGATTTCGCAAAGGCAGAATTCGTCGCAGATAGAGGGTTTCACTTGCATAGAGTGGCATTGGAGTCAAAAGAACATTTTTATATCATAATTACATAGTATGTAGATTACACCAAGTGTTGGTATGGCAGGAAGGTAACGTTTGTGTTTGGTGGATACTGTAATGTTACAAGTGACAGGAGTACGAAATCAGCTGAGTGGCTGCACAGAGCCACTGCAACTGTCACGTTTCATGAAACAACGTTAGTAACCCGGCAAAAGATTTGTTTCTGTCGAACGAACAGAATAAAACAACGGCTCATATCTTTAGTGACTACACAACTTGAGAGAGAGAACTTGGATTACAAGCAATCTGCTGAGGACGCCGGTGACTACAGGTGTTACACTGCGAAGCGGCCTGACTGTTATCGGGAAAAGGCAGACAAGGCGACGTAATTTACAGACCCATGAATTTCAAGTTGTCTCAGTACTGAAAGACATTTTGTTTCTACATGCCTTCAGTGGTTGCGATACGACTATGTCGTTTTCCGGCAAAGGTGAGCTGAAACTTCTCAAGGTCCTGGAGTCGAAAAGCACCATCCAGATAGTAGCAGAGGTACTCAGCGATTCCAGTGCCACTGTTGATGAGAATGATGAAGCTGTACGGAAGTTTATCGCGGCCCTGTACTGCGAGGAATAAACAAAGTCATATGCATGTGGTTCGCTATAAATGTTTGAAAAATCTGCATCAAAGACATCATCCAACATTGCCTCTTTGCCTCCTGCAAAAGCAGCTGCTCGACAGCATTCCGCGTGGACGTATTTTCAGGTGCAAGCTTGGAAAAACCACTGAATTCACTGCAGTGGGGCTGGAAGATTTCCAAAATTGGGCTCCTGCTAATTACCACTACTTAGGAAGCGGCACCTGCGGATCTATTGAATAGCATTTACTGGCGTGCGGTACAGGCTGCAATGGGGGTTGTTCCTGCACGAAAATAAGCAATATGTACACCACCGCCTGCAAACCGTGCAAGGGTCAACCCTGCACCATTGTTCTAATGTCCATGTTAAGCCTTCAACGAAGGGCGGCAAAGTGTGGCAGACATGGATCGAGCAGGTCGTCTTAGCGTCTCTGAAAAAGTGGGTACTGTTGCTGCGTTAGGGGACAGTAATCGGCGCCAGACGTTTCGTAAGCTTGCCGGATTAGTGTATATGACTTTGCTTCGCATCCTAAAGGAACGCCTGGGCATGCGAAAAATTGCATCATGATGGGTTCCGCACGAATTGACGGAAATGCAGAAATGGATGCGTCACGACGCTGCTCAGAAGAACTTGGAGCGCTGTAAGAACGAAGTAGGGGCTTTCTTTCGCCGTATCGTAACAATGTATGATACATGGTTCACAAGCCAAAACTGAAACGCTAATCCAAAGAATGGCGTCATTATGAGTCGCCGTGAAAGTCGAAAGTGCGTCAGAGCCCCAGTATGGTGTCATTCTCGTGTACGACTGTGATGTTCTTATCCTAACGCATTACGGCAGACCGTCAATGAGCAGTATTACTGTTCGTTTTTGGAGCATCAATTGTTCAATTGTTTGTTAAGCTTATGGGACTTAACTACGGGGTCATCAGTCCCTAAACTTACAAACTACTTATCAACTACCTTATACTAAGGACGGCACAAATATCAATGCCCGAGGGGGGATTCGAACCCCCGACCGTAGTGGCCGTGCAGACCGTGACTGGAGCGCCTCAGTCTCCTCGGCCACCGCGGCCGGCTTGGAGCATCACCTGCGATCAGCTTTGCGAAAGAAGCGGCGACACTTTCTGCACAACCTACCCATCATTTTGCACGACAAAGCGCGGACGGATTCAGCGCAAGTTGGGGCTGCTGTGGTCGGCCGATGGGACTGGGAAGTACTGTATCATCGACCATACTCCCAGAACGGAAGTGCTTGTGACTTTGATTTCGGAGATGAAGGAACCACTTCGTGGCATTCGCTTCAGAACTGTTCCAGAGATTCGACAGGCAGTAGACCGCTCCATTCGCACCATCCACAGAAAAGGCTTTGCTAACGGTATACTACGCCTTCCACAACGCTGGCAACGGGTTGTACAAGAAAATATTAAAATGTCTGTAAATTGAATGGAGTTAACTACGTAGGCTTACAAACTACTTACACTAACTTAAAGTAACTTATGCTAACGACAACACAAACAATCAACCCCGAGGGAGGACTCGAACCCCCGGCCGTCCGCACCTCAGCAGGGCGCTTTAGTGCGCACGGCTATTCTACCACGGCCGGGTCTACACAACGCTGGTGACTACTTTCAAGGACAGTACAGTAACAGGTGCAGACATGTAACGCCTTTGTATCGGTTGTCAATAAATAGTTGCCACTATTTAAGTTCCAACCCTCGTATAATCATGTGATATCAAATTATTGTTAACTGAATGAAGTTTCTTTATTCCTAATAAAACAACAATTAATATTAGGCATTTGTTTTCACTAATACGCTTGTAAACTTTTTTGTCCTTTATATGACATTCTGATTTTAATACCAGCAAGGTTTCTCATTAACTTCTTAAAAACACAATTTAATGCTCTATAGCTTTTCTCCCCTTAAACTTTGTGTCAAACAGGCCAATCCTCATATGCTGTGCCTTTTGTAACTACGAAGAGGGAGTTTTGCTAAAAGAGTGAAAATTATCCTTCTTTGACGTAGTATTTATTTGGGTACTCTAATAAAACAGCAAAGGTTTGGTACTCAATCGATGCAGAATTTAAAGATCTACATTTTTTTTTACATTGGCTTTTTCGATTAAACATTTAGGCTCCGAAGAATTTGAAAACAAAAATAGAAAAAGTCCAGATTTACGGTGTTTCTTTATTCATCACAGCTGAAGCTGCACTCAGAAATCGAGGAAAATTCACATTATTCATAACAGAGGCATACGTGAGTGATTAAAACAGTTTCCAGATTTTCACTAATCTTTTGAAGGAAATCCTAATTTTCTTGGCCTACCTCTGCTAGAACCATTTCACAGCGAGTAAATCACGGAGGTCAGTTTGCTCGGAATGTTAAATGCATTTCACACCAACAGTGTCATCGTCGATAAGACTTTGTTGGTGTCGGGAGCACGTGTGTTTGGGATCCGGACTGATATTCTGCCACGAATTCCACTTGACTGTCACAAGTGACTCACGCACCGCAGAGGTTTAGGACAGGCGCGGATGATGCGGAATGTGAGGAACGCGGACAGGCGAGTGACGCGCGGTGCAGCACTGCCATCAGACAACGCGCAAGCCGCGTCATTAATCGCTGTACTAGTGCCCGAAAACGGCATATTTCTTACTGAGGCTCCGATATCCATCTTTATGTTGCGAATTTGAACGTTATTTAAGTCTGTTATCCTACTTTCAATTTTTCTTTATTTGCATTTAACACGCCACCAATATACGTCAGCTATCATTGGTAGTTATTACTGTACTTCACGCAGCAGTTGTCAATAATAAAATATATATGTCAACACGACATGTTTCGGGACGACATTATCCCATTATCAAGTTATGTAAAACAAGGAAACGTAGAATAATAAGGGCACTATATATAAACGATTGTACCACAAATATTCCAATGAAACTAACCTCCTACCTACCATAAAACGTATCTGCTGCTAGGAAGCCTCGTTAAACACAATATCTGTGTATGTACATTGTCAAAAATAAAACTTTGCGCAGTACCACTTGTTTCTCAGATGGCAGCAAGTTGTGCACTAACGGACATCTGATCCAACTTCAAAGATTGTCCATATACTTAACCGCTGTCATTGGTGGCCAAAGATATTCTAGTCAAGATACCTAACATTTATTCATAAAATCAGTCACTAAATTAAAGGTTTTGTAACGGAACTACGCTCTAAATTTTTTCAGTGAAGTTAAAAGCAAGAAGTCGATATTTAATACATGCACACACATCAGTGTTCCTCAATGAGGAGGTTGCTAAAATGTGCCCAGAATGGTTTTTAGGTAGTTCTGTCTTTTCGTTGAGCATGCTGCTGGAATCCTCTCTCAACGCACAAAAGATCTCAATTTCTTCGAGATTTGATGATAACCAACCTTTGTTCTCATAGTGCATGACTTTCCAACTATGATTTATGGAGCCCAACGAATGTCTTCAATTTTTAGGTGTTTTGCCACTGTAGATGAGCCAATCTATCTATTACTGTCCTCTTTAAACCGCACCTTAAAATTCCTTCCCTTTGTCCTATATACTTCATTTCACAATCATTACACTTTATTTGGTATTCCCACGTTTTCCCCATCCAGTTTTCACCTGCATCAATCTTATGCTTCAGCCTATGCTGTAATTTATTGTTTGTTCTAAAAGCAATTTTGCCGGCCGCGGTGGCCGAGGGGACTAAGGCGCTTCAATCACGGTCTGCACGGCCACTACGGTCGGGGGTCGAATCCCCCCCTCGGGCATGGATATTTGTGCCGTCCTTAGTTGTAGGTAGTTCATAAGTAGTTTGTAAGTTTATGGACTGATGACCCCGTAGTTAAGTCCCTTAAGCTGAACAAACATTTGAACATTTGAAAAGCAATTTTAACGTCTCTCTTTTTAAACAGTCTCGCCAGTAATAATTGCGAAACAGTTGTGTGATGGCGTCAAAGCAGATCAATCATTGGTAGTGTGTATTCCTGTTCTAAAACGTGCCTGTTAGTAAGCAGTGATGGTAAACGTTAGGGCCTAACAACGCTTTTCTCGCACTTATCTGTGTTTGGCTCCGAAATAACTTCAATTCAGTTGGCATTATTGAAGCTTTCTTGCGATAAAGAACGAATTTTTACTTTCCGATGATTCGGGTAGTCTGTTTCGTAGGACGGATGGGTGGTAGTAGTTTATGCGAGAATAGACGCAAAACAAACACTTTGCAACAATTCCTAAATCAAAATAATGTGGCAAAGGTTGAACGTAAACGGTGGGAATGATTTAGAGACATTATTTTGACTCTTTTAATCCAGCTGTAACATTATATCGGGACTTCAATAATCGTTTAACCTTCTGCGTCTCATTTAACCTACATGACGATCGTGTTTCTAGGATTGTATGAGTTGTTTAAAAAAGATAAAGTGCTTTACCACGGGCTACAAGTGTCCGCTTATGGCTGCGTTATTCTTATTGTTTGTGTGTTACTACCGATGTAGATATCACTTTTCAAGCTTCTAAAATTGATCGAAGTGTCCCAAATTTTATTAAATATTCAGGTTCCTGTTCACTCTTGAAAGTTTTCATCGTTAAAACTTTCCATTACTCGACTTAAAATAGTTTAATTTTCATCAAAACAGTTACATGAGTCGTGTTTCTAGTACCATATTCTGCGACGAGTTGTGATTTCTTTCGCGAGAACAAAAACACAGAAAAAAACAAGTACAAATATTGAAAACAGTTTTAAAAAGGTCATGGCATGGATACGATTCCCAGTTTCCAGTACCTCTGTCTTGGTCTAAGCCTGTTTCGAAGCTTTATTTGTGAAGCAGAAAACCTGACTTGCCGGTTATAAAAGCGCAGACATTTGTGGAGCATTTATTTTCTTGTTTTAACACAGTAATAGTTCTGGGAAGAGCGTCTGCTGGCGGAGTTGCCAGAGACGAGGCTAATTCTCGGAATCTTCGTGCCAGTCGCGCTCCTCCACGATGGCATATCGCTTCTTCTTTCGCTTCTCTTCTCTTTGATTTTCAAGCTATGCGAATATGGGCGATGTACAGCAGCAATCAACTTCAGGGATTACGGTTTCTATGTTGTCGGGCTGTGTGAACACATTAAAGAATACCTACAAATACTGCAAGATATTACTGATGGGCTTCAATTGTGATAAATGCGATATTTGTTCGGACAAACTCAGGCTTTCCAGGTTGAATGGACTATTTGCCCACATCATGTTTAATTGATAGAAGCAAGGAACGACAACGGCCTCCCGCGTCGGACGTTCGAATCCTCCCTCGGGCATGGATGTTTGTGTCGTCTTTAGTATAAGTTAGTTCATAAGTAGTTAGTAACTTTAGGGACTGATGACTCCGCAGTTAAGTCCCATAAGCTTTACGAACATTTGAACATTTTGAAGGAACGACATTTGACATCTGACGGACTATTCACATTACATCGTCTTCTAACTTGAAAATAATGTCTGAGGAGTTCCACAGGGCTGTTACTGCTGTATGTGAATAACCTCCCTTCTTCTACTGATAAAGCATCAAAAATGTTTGTAAATCTATCGGACTCAACTGCGTGGTTATTAGCCTGTAGCCCAGAAACTACTTAAACTAAGGTAAACTAACCTAAGGACAACACAAACACCCATGCCCGAGGGGGGACTCGAACCCCCGACGGCGAATGGCTGCGCGCACCGCAACGTGGCACCCCAGTGCGCACGGCTAATCTGCCGCGGCTGATAATGCATCATAATCACACCCAGTAGAGATGGCGTAATAGTAGAACACGCAGACGAAATTGTATTGACAAGTTTTTATGTAAAAAGACTATATTTAAAAAAAAGTGTTGTAGATTTTCCCCCGTTTCAAAGCGACTCAACAGATAATGTGGTAATTGTAGGCAGTGTAAACTGAATATTTCTATACTATGGGCTTGGCCTCTGCCATTCTAGTTCCATGATACTTTACACGAAATGCCTACATTAAAGAACATTGTTAGAGAAGCTAGGAGGGAGAGAAGGGTTTAAAGCCCCTTCGACCACGACGTCATTAAAGATGGAGCGTTGTGACTCATTTATGTGACACTGTCACGTGGATCGCTTTGATGAATGATCACACCGAGTAGTGTTGCGTTTGTAAGGCTGTGGGTGCATATGTAATTTGAAAGTCGAGAAGAGTAATAAAAATGTGGTGCCATCACATTGCTTTCACTTCACTTCACCCGTGGCAAAAGCCTTCTTCACCGTACGCCTCCTCCACGAGCCTGTTCCATTCTTTTCTGTTGTGTGGTCTGCTTGTGCATTCAGTACTCGTGTTCATTCTCGTTGTTTCCTCCCGGATGTTATCTTGCCACGTAATTCTGTGTCTCCCTCTTCCTCTTGTGTTGTCCTTAGTGTGCTGTAGATTCAGTGTAGTTTCACATCCGCAGAATCAAGAAGAATCCACTGTGGATGAAAACGTGTAAAATTGCTGTTTAATCTCAGATCATCGTAACTTAAAATAAATAACAAACAAAAGACACTGGCCCCATATGATGTAAAGAGTCATTTGTTGTATTATGTTTTAGAGAAGAAAGTTGTTATATTTGGAGCTAGTTTCATGAGGAAGAAAACTGAAAAACTCGACACTGCTAAGACTAATTGTTTGGATACGGCGAGGTGACGAAAGTAGTAGCAATGACAACAATGTAGGGAAAGGAGGAAAGTGTTGGAGGCGCGCTGCTGCGTTCATTTGGAGAACCGGAAAGGAGGGCAACAAAAGGCATTAGCTAAGTGTCCCAGGCACACAAAATTTGGTCGCTCTGTGAATACAGAAGTGCAAGTATTTAACTTTGATGCAGATTTAAGCGACCATTTTCTGAACGGGGAGGAATGCCCTATTACCAACCATCTCAGTTAAACGATTAAGAAACATTTGAAAAAACGCTCACATATTTGTCACAAGCGTCACGCTATACGCAGACAACCGGATAAACGTATTTCCTTGCGAGGGACGGGGGTGGGGTAATGATGTGGGGAGTCGAAGGCTATCCAGCCACCACTTGAAACCGCCAGGGGAGACATAGGGGGACGTTTTTTTTTTTTTTTTTTTTTTTAAAGTTCTTACAATTTCTTTCGTTTTCGTTGAGCGAATATGTCCAAGCGCAACAAATCACACATACTTAAAGCTCTTATAACTCACAACTTGTCGTTTAAACTAAAGCAACAGCGAATATTACGAGGCACAACTCTCAAGCATTGTCACGAGTAGTTGGTCAAAGGGGGTACAGCCCCAGGGTACCGCTTCGCTACCTGGGCACAACCCGGCCGCTGCGCAACCCGGAACGCAGATCGAAGGATGCCGCCACATGAGAACAATAGGATGATTGACAGGTTACATGTAAATGCACTTAACACTTGCAAGTAAACAATACCTCCCCTGGTGCCGCTGCCAGACAGGTGGCACCTCCGACAGGTCCAAACCTGTCCACCTCCGCCAGACTGACGCCACATCCCCCCCCACACCCAGCCACGCACCTGGGCAACACGCTGTGGACGTGCTCCGCCTCTGAAGGTTGCGATCTAATATTAATTTGCATATCAAATTAACTGCCGCCGCCACCACGAGTTCCGTACTTACGAACATTATTATGTGTAGGTTGCAATCCGCACTTACACAGTCTATTTATGTTTCGGAGTTACGCCTTACAGTCTAATTATGGGATATATGTTTGGATTTATGCCTTAAGGAAAAAAGTGCTACATACCGTACATCGCATGTCAATTTAATTGTAACAACCTATGTTTTCTTTATCAGTAACAAGGGCAACTGCCTCCACAAGTAAGCACTTGCATGAGCACAGCCCTCACCCCCACCCCTGCTACCACTTCCCACCACTACCCCACCAACAGCCCTAAAGATTACCGACCCGGTCTGGTACTCGAACCGCGCCCCCTGGATTTTATTATTATTATTATTATTATTTTACGAACGTTACTACATATAGACGTACACCAACATTGGAAGAAAAAAAGGAGTCAATTATTATTGCGTACTTCAGACAGTACAATTACCTGAAATAACACGAGAGTTTCGTAAACAAATTGACTGTGTCAGCAGCCAGACCATCCACCACAGCTCCCAATTATTGTTTTTAAACGTCTAGACTGGTTAAGAGTAATTTGTATACAGCTCAACCCCCATTGCGACCACTAACACACAGTGTTCTCTCGTCAAGCTACAGAAAACATTTCTGTAAACATATGTTAAATGTTTAAACAGAAATATCATGACGTTTAATTATTATAAGCATTCTCTCCCCAAGCTCTTCGCATAGACTACATATACAACAGCCGACAGACATGTTTAATAATAGCGCACATTGGATAATAAACGGCTTGTATCGGTAACGAACGCCACTAACTTATGTATACATCATAACAAATACTCGATCGATGTCCAGATTATTTAAAACAACTTGCTTTCTAACCAGAGCCAAACATTTTGAACTACCCAAAAGAAAATAAATGGTCCGTTTTGGAACTAGACTGCAACCTTAGATCTATAAGCAAACTAAATGTATCTCTTCATCTAGACGATGCAAGCAACAGCCATCGAACGGAATGTAACGGTAACAAACGATACAAACTTGTATGTCAACCACTCTTTCGATAAAATAACAACAACAACAACAATAACAGCAGCAGCAAATGTTCAAATGTTTGTATAGTCTATGGGACTTAACTACGGGGTCATCAGTCCCTAAACTTACAAACTACTTTTGAACTAACTCAGACTAAGGACGGCGAAAATATCCAGGCCCGAGGGGGGATTCGAACCCCCGACCGTAGTTTCCATGCAGGCTGTGACTAAAGCGCCTCAGTCCCCTCGGCTACCGTGGCCGGCCAGCAGCAGCAGAAGACGACATATTGTTTATACAAAAATTCCAATTTACTGGTGGAAATAACGAAAATCGGCAGATATCTAGCACAACGTCTGTATACAAACTAATGATTTCCAACACACAAGGCATTTTATCGGACATAGCGAAAGCCGCTCTCTCTGTCAGCACCAGAGTGTTAGGAATGCGTCTAAATAGACGTCTGAAAGCACCGTTAACAATTTTCCAGAACGCAGAGCGCTCTCTCAGCAGGCTACATAAGAGAAACATATGCTAAATGTTTAAAAAAAAATCTCTCAAAAACACCTAAGTTACATTTCCAAATGATCAAAACCTTCTATGCAAGACCTCTGCAGACGCACCACTCTGACAAGGATAGCGTGCATTGCATTTATTTAATGGAGCTGAGCCAGGCAGAAAGTTCCGAAATTTAACTCTCTCTCTATCTTTAGCGATCTTGCCCTGTCACGTTTCCTTAGATCGAGCTATAGATGCGCCTTCCGAGAATTCGGGCAGTTTAATTTTACCTCTTATTTCCTTGCTCCAGCAGTACACATGTTTTTGCGTATACCCATCTAAGGAATCTCTATGTCCTATTACGACGCAAACTACATTTATCTGATGCAGGTCAAACACCGATATTCCAGCGCCCCAGAAGACATTTAAACCCTATTGTGCAACGGAGAGTGAAAATAAAAAAATACGTGAAATAATTTACCGATTTCCGACCGTCTACACTAAAACTTTTCTTTTTTCTCGAAAGCACTGACTTAACAAGACCCTTCTTCGAAAAGATACCCTACAATACAGTAACCACAGAACCGAGGTAGTACTTTACCTGCCCAATGCAACACTGATTTTCAGTTCTGAAGAACAAGTGCGATGCGCCCTTTACCCACAAAATTCCTACTCCAAGTTCCTTTCCTGTGATCTCTTATCATTCCACTAAACCGAATTGGGATTTTTTTTTTTTTAATTACAAGTAGATGTCTACCGCAAACGAAGATGCTTAGAACGCTAACCTACACGCCGCAACACCTGATCCTATATAGAACATGGAGTGTCTACACTTTTTTGTTACAGTACAACTGAGTACATGCAACATAATGTCCGCAAACACTTCTATCGCACCCAACGTCCGCATACATCGATCATAACCTGCTCTCTAAGGAATGGATGGGAGTGACACACAGTACAGGGCCGCACTTTGTAAATATTGGCTATCCACGTTTCCGATCTAGACCGTAAGTGTTTATTGCAACCTCCAGTCTGGTAATGCCAAACGAAGAGATAAAAGTATACCACAAACGCCTGTTATTAAATAGATAAGGTGATTCGACAAATAAATGTATTCGTCGGCAATCGATTCCAACTGCCCTATACAGCCCTTCGCATTGGCTCCAAGACGAACTTGTCGAATTTACTACGCATGTATAACTTAAAAGATCTGCAATAATTCTGAATCTTTAGAGGTCTATCGCAACACAACAACGTCCACATATGGAAACACACTGCATCGCATATTTAAAACACTTTTTACGACTCTTATGATACCCACAATTCCGTATGGAACACTAGGTTATGCATAAAACGACCGCTTGTTAACTGTGGTTATTTCATAGGTTTTTAACTCTGCAAATGGCTGCTCCAACACCCAGTCCTCAACATTTGGATACAATGTAGCCCTTCTCCAAACGAGAATGCAACACGCTTGTCGTGTGTTCCACTAATTTCGTTCAATACAACGACGCGAGACCAATCCCCCGGACTGTTTAGTGTAAAAGCAAATATTTTTTAAGACGTAATCTTAGCTAGATTTCTCCACACTATCTGTTTAAATCGGGCATGCACATATGCAATAGCCTCCTTTAAAACCTTTGTTTTCGCTATATAACCCACACTTCGTTTACCCTTCTTCTTAGGAGATGTGGAATAATGTATGCGATATCTACGTCTGTGGAGAATAAAGTCCTGGAATGCTAAAATATGCCTTAATATAGCTCCTTGCTCGACTCTCCAAGTAATTTACAAGTAGACAGTTAAAACTAAAACATATTGTATAAGCTTTTCTCGGTCCGAGAGAGCTGTCAATTTTCGGGTACTCTTAATACCCAAGTAATTAAATTGCAGAATAACTGACCTCTAAAAGCGTATGTTAGCAGGAACCATATGGATGGGAGCGATGCACAGTACAACGACGCACTTTGTAAATATCGTATCTTCTCTTTTAGAACACTTAAACAATCTTCTTGCACAGATCTATAACCACAATCCTCCATCTTGGTAATGCCATCTTCTCAACCCAGCGAAAAAATAAAAGTCCTCACAATCGCCTGTCTGGCCGCTTTATAAAATCGATATTGTAGCTACCAATAACGTTGCTTACACCAGGGCTCGTGATTTGACAAATTTTTATTTATTTTGATTCTACAATTCGACGCCAACCACGTTAAGCAATCCTTTCCATTTGTTTTGTCGTCACCCGCAACCACGTTGCTGTCGCTCCGAAAGTCATGCTCTCGGTTAAAAAAAAAAAAAAAAAAAAAAAAAACCTTCGAAATGTTGTGTGTTGTCCAAATCAAGGAGATAGAAGCCATCTACACGAATCTGCTGTAGTATATATGAGAGCTCCACCATTATAACATCTATTAGTTGCACTTTATAAGATATATACCCACAGGACGTACATATCTCCCCCTGTATTCCACAAAGTAGCCACAAATAGTAACTTCGTCTTATCTCCAGCGTTTGCAGTATGGAACTTATTGAATTTACTACGCAGATAGATCCGCACATCTATAACAATACCTCAGCACACACGCACTCCATTGGCTACAACTAGCACACTTTAAGTTACCAAACTATAGGGATTTTATAAAACACGTTGATTTTCGACGAAAGTGTTATGATTTACCACAGCAGACATCTCCGCTACATAATATAATGGACACCAGCCGTAAAGTGGACAACACTAACATACGATTAAACAGGCGATGCTTCGACGAAAGATCAGATAACATACACACTGCAAAGTTCTTTTACAACCACCAAAGTCGGCTTCTTTAGAGCTCTACCGCGACTTGTATTTAGAGTATATCAACACTTTTCACTTAAATTCTATCCCATCTAGCCAACAGTACTCTCTGTAAGCGCCAAACATTTCCAACACAGTAACAGAACTGCACCTGCAGTCAACACTAACCTACAACAAACGGATCTAGACATTCCAACTCGTTTTTACAAACTTTTTGACCCAACTAGCATGCTGCAAGCTCTGTATACGTCCGTAACAACCTCCAAACGCAACCCAAGCAGGGCTATCCTTACAGTCGTCACTAACCCAGTACCAACTCTTAAGTTCCTCCACATACACGCCACTTTCCACAGACAGTGTTATAACCGCGATCATTAACAGACAAGATCTCCCAGACGCAGCGCATTTTAATAAAGTTTCGATCTCTCCCACCAAATAACTGCATTGGTTGCTTGACCCGTCCCAAACATCCAACCACAACTTTGTTTCAATGCATAGCCTGGCAGACAATATTTCCGGAACGCTTTCTATCAGTCAATAGACTACATACCTTGTGCGTTAAAGAGCATTCGTGCACAAACCACAATAGTATTCCACTCCTTCTAAGAAATTATTACTCTCGATAAACATCTGTAACACAGTGTAAGAAATAACCGACGTGCAGACGCACAGAACTGCTAACAAGAAATTATCTAGATAAAAGCCCAGTTCTTATAATCCTTACAAGCAGAAACGCAAAATAGTCTACACCATTTCGAACAAATACAACACCAGATTTTTTTATTGATCTTCAAGAGCGATCCTTTAGAGACTAAACATACGATTAAACGCACCTCCCAACGTAGGTAACTAATCCTCTTTAATGTATCTCACTCGACACTTATCGACCAAACAACATTAATTTACTTATCACTGCAATCATCTCCGATACGTTACCGAGAGACATCCATTCGTAAACACAGCTAAAAGAAGATATAAATATCCCACATCCATAGCACATAACCATGCTACTAAGTATCTATATGCATTTCGACAATTGTGGATCACATCTGCGTTACATCGAATCAACAGTTCGAAATAGGTGTTTCGCGCAGGCTAGCATTCAAACTCACATTCCATGCTATTTCCGGCTGCAGCCGAGTACGGACCTGTTGACTCGTCGTAGACGCTGGTTTGGAGCGTGTACGTCCTATACATGTAAACATACCAGTCGACGCTCGCACCTGACCTGGAGAAGTTATCGGTTTAATTTTTCCTGGCCGCACCAGATTACGAATGCACGAGAGCTATTTTTACGAAGATAGAATTACGTTGATTGTAACGACAGACATAAGAATAAAAAACGATCGAAATGCCACAGCTATACCATAGCTCTTAATACACCATCAGCCCAATAAAGACAGTCTTCACAGCCCATAAAGAGACAACTCGCAGCTGACACAAGCGATGTTTTTACCGTACGAGATGACTACAGCAGTCGTTATAACTTTTATACGCAGATACATACTCTGATGGAAAACCAGTTCTCAGCAAGGAAGGGAAAGCTGAAAGGTGGAAAGAGTATATAGAGAGGCTCTATGAAGGAAATGAACTTAGCGGCAATATTGTAGAAAGGGGAGAAGAAGTAGATGAGGATGAAATAGGATATACTATACTGAGAGATGAATTTGACAGAGCACTGAAAGACCTAAGTCGAAACAAGGCCCCTGGAGTAGATGATATTCCCTCAGAGCTACTGAAGTCTCTGGGAGAACCTGCCATGACAAAATTGTTTCACCTGGTGTGTAAGATGTATGAGACAGGTGAAGTACCCTCAGACTTTAAGAAAAATGTTATCATCCCCATTCCAAAGAAAGCAGGTGCAGACAGGTGTGAAAACTACAGAACCATCAGTTTAATAAGTCATGGTGGCAAAATATTAACACGAATTATTTACAAAAGGATGGAAAAGCTGGTAGAAGCAGACCTCGGGGAAGATAAGTATGGGTTCAGAAGAAATGTAGGAACTCGGGAGGCAATACTCACTTTACGGCTTATCCTAGAAGACAGATTGAGAAAAGGCAAACCTACATTTCTAGCTGTTGTAGATTTGGAGAAGGCTTTTGACAATGTTGATTGGAATAAACTCTTTCAAGTTCTGAAGCAAGCAGGAGTAAAATATAGGGAGCGTAAGGTTATTTACAACTTGTACAAAAACCAAACAGCGGTTGTCAGAGTTGAAGGGCATGAAAGGGATGCAGTGGTTGGAAAGGGTGTAAGACAGGGTTGTAGCCTTTCTTCAATGTTGTTCAATTTGTACATTGAGCAAGCTATAAAGGAAAGCAAGGAGAAATTTGGAGAAGGAATTAAAGTTCAGGGGGAAGAATTAAAAACAATGCGTTTTGCCGACGACTTAGTAATTCTGTCAGATACAGCAAAGGACCTGGAAGAGCAATTGAACGGAATGGACAGTGTGCTGAAAGGTGCATATAACAAGAGCAAAACTAGGGTAATGGAGTGCAGTCTAAGAAAGTTCAAATGTTCAAATGTTTGTTAAGCTTATGGGACTTAACTAAGGGGTCATCAGTCCCTAAACTTACAAACTACTTATCAACTACCTTATTCTAAGGACGACACAAATATCCATGCCCGAGGGGGGATTCGAACCCCCGACCGTAGTGGCCGTGCAGACCGTGACTGAAGCGCCTCAGTCCCCACGGCCACCGCGGCCGGCCTAAGAGAGTCAGGTGATGCTGAAGGAATTAGATTAGGTAACGAAGCAATAAAGAAGGTAGATGAGTTTTGTTACTTGGAAGTAAAATAACAAATGATGGTCGCAGTACAGAGGATATAAAATGCAGAATGGCAATGGGCAGAAAAGCGTTCTTAAAAAAGAGAAATTTGTTAACATCGAATATTGATTTAAGCCTAAGGAAGTCCTTTCTGATGGCATTTCTGTGGAGTGTTGCCTTGTATGGGAGTGAAACATGGACGATAAACAGTGCGGACAGGAAGAGGATGTGGTGCTACAGAAGAATGCTGAAGATTAGGTGGGTGGATCGCGTAACTAATGAGGAGGTACTGAACAGAATTGGGGAGAAAAGATATGTCTGGCATACCTTGACTAAAAGAAAGGATAGATTGGTAGGGCACATTCTTAGACATCAAGGAATTGTGAATTTAGCATTGGAGGGAAGTGTGTGGGGTAAAAACCGCAGAGAAAGACCAAGAGATGGATACAGTAAGCAGATTCAGACAGATGTAGGTTGCCGTTCTTATGTGGAGATGAAAAGGCTTGCTCAGGATAGGGTATTGTGGAGAGCTGCATCAAACCAGTCTCCGGACTGAAGACCACAACAACAACACATACACAGACAGTAGGATGAGCGCAAATTGGCGATGTAGCTGTTACAGAAACGAAACATCGTTTTTTTGTTTTGTTTTTTTGTTTCTTTGTTTTTGTTTTGGAAAATCGATAAGAAGAAGAACGAAATTTATACAAGTGAACCATTGTGCAATAAGTCAAACCCCACCCCATACAGCAATGTACCGAGCAACATCGATTTAAACGAACGCTTTGCTTAGCTGTAGAACAGATCAACACAGAATTACATCTCCCTAACAGATACTTTATCGAGCGAGTTACTGCTCTCTGACAACAATCAACCTGTCTTCTGGTATCTTCTTCTTAACCCTGTAAGACCGAAACGTTCTACTCGAAAGACTATAAGTCTTTACAACAGTTAACTGTTGCAGATGCAATCTATTACAGATGTTAGGTAATCACATCGACAAAGCACGGGATTACAACCATTTTTTAGGTCAAAAGTAGCCACTGACCGGAGAAATTCAAATCAAAACCACTGGTTCCTTACCTAGTAAGACAGCTAGATGTTATTCGAAAAATGATTTTTGCGTGATAATTCTATACAAAGAACCATTTAAAATTAAAAAAAAAAATAAAAATAAAAAATAAAAAAAAAAAAAAAACAGCACGTTATTGTACAACTCTTTAACCCGAACTACATTTCCATGTAACTCGGTCGATGTCCAAATGCGGGTCATACTAAGCAAAAACTGGGAGTTGCGTTCATCCTATGCTAATCCTCTCGCACAATAGAGCCAGTACCTTTAATCTTATGCTTTCGTAGAATTTTTATTAAGATAGTAAATAAGAACATAAGTTTCACAGCACAAAACTTTTATTACATTTAGCATACATGTTTACATACAGGAAACAAGGTTATATATATATATATATATATATATATATATATATATATATATAGACATCAAATACAACTCGTTCTTTATTTTGTTAGGTGTAACTTTAATTTTGTCCAATTTCATTTTTAACTTGTAGTTTAGATCCACATCGGCATTCCTATTTCGGTTCCAGCCAGAAGTTCGAAGCCGGCCGTGGTGGCCGAGGAGACTGAGGCGCTCCAGTCACGGTCTGCACGGCCACTGCGGTCGGTGGTTCGAATCCCCCCTCGGGCATGGATATTTGTGCCGTCCTAGTTCGTAAGTAGTTCATAAGTAGTTTGTAAGTTTAGGGACTGATGACCCCGTAGTTAAGTCCCATAGACTATACAAACATTTGAAACATTTTTGAAGTTCGAAAGGTACAGGGAAGGTATGTTCTCGAACTCCATTATGTATCTTCGTTTCCTCCTGGATTACACCACCTTTATAGCTTTTATAACCAGCTCTGCACCTTCTGACAATGCTTCTAGACGAGAACAATTGGGTGTTTTAACTTTTCCAATTATTTCCTGTATGGAATACTGATTATAGCACTATGTGTTCCTATGTGTGTACGTTACCAACTCCTCTGATACACAATCATGTGGTAATTGCCGTATGGAACACTAGGTTTACGACTATTGCAAACGATTGCTTTTTAGATATTGTCATTCCATCCGTTTTTAACTCTGCAAATGTCTGCTCGAGCATCCAGTCCTCCACAATGGATACAAAGTAGCTCTTCTCCAAACGAGAATGCAATGCGTTTTTCGTGTAGAAGACGTTCTGTGTTCCGCTATTTTCGGCCAGTACACCGTCGCGTGACCAATCTCTCTGACTGTTTACTGTACAACAAATATTTCATAAGCACCACTCCCTCTGTTGAAAACCGGCTGTAAACCTGGCTTGCACATCTGCTATAGCTTCGTCTTTCTCCAGGATTAGTTTGTACTCGTCCTTTACGGCAGTTGCTTTAGCCATATATTCTAGCTTCCTTCTCTTGGCGTCGATATCCGCCATCTCCAGTTTTCTTTTTCCCAAACATTGGAAATTAACGGCACATAACAGTGTAATTTCTTTAATGGGGAATGGCTTAAAAGCGTGGGTCTGTGCGATACATTTCCTCTTTTTCGCTGGACTTGTGGAATGACATTGTCTGTAGGTGCCAGACCTAATTAGGCGATATCTATATATGCAGGCAGAGTGGAGAACATTGTTCTGGATTGGGAGAAGTATGTTTCCCCTGCTTTAATGTAGCTTTTAAGTGTACTACTTATATCGTCTTTGCTGGTGTCAGTATTACGAATCTCCACGTAATTTACAGGTAGACAGATTAGATTAATACTTGTTCCATACATCATATATACGACATTTTGTAATGATGCGGAACGTGTCAGTTTAGTAAATGTTGTCTACATATGACCCTCAATATCTTAAGGATTTTTTTATATTTTTGTTGTATTTTTATTTATTTATTTATTTTTTAATTGTTTTAAGTTTCATCTAAAATTTCATCTGCATTGTAGAAGGAGTTGCTATTCAGGAATTCCTTTAATTTCTTTTTAAATACTAGTTGCCTATCTGTCAGACTTTTGATGCTACTTGGTAAGTGACCAAAGACTTGTGGCAGCATAATTCACGCCTTTCTAAGCCAAAGTTAGATTTAACCTTGAATAGTGAATATCAACGTTTCTCCTAGTGTTGTAGCTATGCACACTGCTACTACTTTTGAATTAGGTTGGATTGTTAATAACAAATTTCATGAGTGAATATATGTGTATTGTGAAGCTACAGTGAAGATCCCTAAATAAATTTCTGCAGGCTGCTCTTGGGTGGGCTCCAGCAGTTATTCTGATTACACGCTTTTGTGCAATGAATAATTTTTTACTCAATGTTGAATTGCCCCAGAATATGATCCCATATGAAAGCAGGCAATGAAAATAGGCGTATTAAGCTAATTTACTGAGATGTATATCACCAAATGATAGCATAAGTAGCTGAATTCAAACTTTTCAGGAGATCTTCAATATGTTTTTTCCAATTCAATCCCTCGTCAATGCAAACACCTAAAATTTTTTAATATTCTACCTTAGCTACAGATTTATGTTCAAAGTCTAAATTTATTGATGGTGTCATGCCATTTACTGTATGAAACTGTATATACTGGGTTTTATCAAAGTATAATGAGAGTCCATTTGTTGAGAAACACTTAATAACTTGCTGAAAGATATCATTTACAATTTCATGAGTTAAGTCTTGTTTGTCAGGTGTGGTAGCTATACTCGTATCATCAGCAAAAAGTACCAGCTTAGCATCTTTGTGAATGTAGAATGGCAAATCATTAATATATATTAAGAACAGCAAAGGACCCAAGACCGAACCTTGTGGGATCTCATTTTTGATAACTCCCCAGTTAGAGGAATTAATTGTTTTATCTATATCATGTGAACTGCTTATTTTAACTTTCTGCACTCTTCCAGTTAAGTATGATTTAAACCATTTGTGCACTGTCCCATTCATACCTCAATACTTAAGCTTATCTAGAAGAATCCTATGATTTACACAATCAAAAGCCTTTCCGAGATCACAAAAATCCTAATTAGTGATGTCCATTAATCAAAGCATTTAATATTTCATCAGTGAAGGTATATATAGCATTTTCAGTTGAAAAGATTTTTTGAAAACCGAACTGACATTTTGTTAGAACTTTATTTTTACTAACATGTGAAGCAACTCGAGAATACATAACTCTTTCAAAAATTTCGGATAAAGCTGTCAGAAGTGAGATGGGGCAGTAGTTGTTGACATCGGACGTATCCCCTTTTTTATGCAAAGGTTTAACGATAGCATATTTCAGTTTATCCAGGAAAATACCCTGCTTTCAAATCAATCAAAATCAAATGTTCGTATAGTTTATGGGACTTAACTATAGGGTCATCAATCCCTAAACTTACAAACTACTTATGAACTAACTAATGCTAAGGACGGCACAAATATCCATGCCCGAGGGGGGATTCAAACCCCCGAACGTAGTGGCCGTGCAGAGCGTGACTGGAGCGCGTCAGTCCCCTCGGCCACCGCGGCCGGCAAACATCTCACTAAATTATCTTACTATGCCTATTTTTATTAACAGCTTTCATATGACATCATATTTTAGGATAATTCATTATTGAGCAATGCTTCCGAAGATTCTAGGTGCGTTATTCGGGACGTGTGGTATAGAGACAGATTGACCTGAAGGTAGAGTGCAGCACCATACTATTCAATCTAATTAACCAACAGTCGTATGTAAGGAGCCGTACTCTGCCGTCTGGTCAATCTGTCTCTATACCACAGGTCCCGAACTACGCACTTAGAATCTACAGAAGCATTTTACCTCTCGCCTATAAGGAGGTTATTTAGTACTTCGCCTGGAAATATCAGTCAAAACCATGATTTGGAGAACGTCCTCGAGCCTTACTAGGGAAGAATCCGCTATTTGTGGTGTGAATCTTGTGATCCGTGGCTTGATTTACCCTAAAAAGAGAGATAGAGATCTGTTTGCTGCATTTGAGTACTTACTTCATCGTTGGGTCAAGAACAAGGTATTACAAGGCTGGAGGCTACAATATACAATTACCGGATGGATAATGTTTTTGACCTTTTGCAAGACTGTTTAAGTGTTTTAAACGAGAATAAACGGTATCTGCAAAGTGCTTCTCCACCATGCGGAGGCGAATAACGAACACCACAGACAAAAGCTGATGTGTAGTGTTTAGTAGTGTCCTGCAATTTGTGTACGGGGGAAATAAAAATACCCGAAAATTGACAGGTGTACAGGTAAACCTTCCAGACACTAATGATCGAGAAAACCTTATACATTATGTTCTATCAGATTTTAGTTTCAATTGTATACCTGTAAATTACGTGGAGATTCGTAATACTGATACCAGCAAAGGCGATATAAGTAGTACACTTAAAAGCTACATTAAAGCAGGGGAAACATACTTCTCTCAATCCAGAACATTGTTCTCCACACTGCCTCCAGATATAGATATCGGCGTCTGCAGAGGTTTTTGCGTAGAAGGTTTTGATCATTGGGAGATGTTACTTAGGTGTTTTTGAGAGATTTTTTTAAAACATTTAGCATATGTTTCTCTTATGTAGCCTGCCGAGAGAGCGCTCTGCGTTCTGGACAATTGTTAACGGTGCTTTCAGATGTCTATTTAGACGCATTCCTAACACTCTGATGCTGACAGAGTGGCTTTCGCTATGTTCGGTAAAATACCTTGTGTGTTGGAAATCATTAGTTTCTATGCAGACGTTGTGCTAGATGTCATTGCCGATCTTTGTTATTTCCGCCAGTAAACTGGAATTTTTGTATAAACAATATGTCGTATTCTGCTGCTACTTTGTTGTTGTTGTTTTATCAAAAGAGTGGTTGACATACAAGTTTGTAGCCTTTGTTACCGTTACATTCCGTTCGATGGCTGTTGCTTGCATCGTCTAAATGAAGAGATACATTTAGTTTGCTTATAGGTCTAAGGTTGCGATCGATTTCCGAAACGGACCATTTATTTTCTTTTGGGTAGTTCAATATGTTTGGCTCTGGTTAGAATTGTTATAAATAATCAGGACATCGAACGAGTATTTGTTATGATGTAAACATAAGTTAGTGGCGTTCGTTACCGATACAACTCGTTTATTATGCACTGTGCGCTATTATTAAACATGTCTGTCGGCTGTTGTATACGTAGTCTATGCGAAGAGCTTGGAGAGAGAATGCTTAAAATAATAAAACGTTATGATATTTCTGTTTAAACATTTACCATATATTTATAGAAATGTTTTATGTAGCTTGCTGAGAGAACACTGTGTGTTTGTGGTCGCAATGGGGGGTGAGCTGTACTCAAATTACTCTTAACACGTCTAGACGTCTAAAAACAATAATTGTTAGCTGTGGTGGATGGTCTGGCTGCTGGCACGGTGAATTTGTTTACGAATCTCTCGAGTTATTCCAGGTAATTGTACTGTCCGAAGTATGCAATAATAATTGACTTCTTTTTTCCTTCTAATGTTGGTGTACGTCTATAAGTAATAACTTTCGTAAAAAAAAAAAAAAAAAAAAAAAAAACTTCTAGGGGCGCGGTTCGAGTCCCAGACTGGGTCGGTAATCTTTAGGGCTGTTGGTGGGCTGGAGGTGGGGGCGGTAGTGGTGGTGGGGGCGGGGGCTGTGCTCATGCAAGTGCTTACTTATGGAGGCAGTTGCCCTTGTTACTCATAAAAAAGAACATAGTTTGTTACTATTAAATTGATGTGCGATGTGCAGTATGTGGCAATTTTTTTCCCCTTGAGGCACAACCCCAAATATATATCGCATAATTAGACTGTAAGGCGTAACTCCAAACATTTACAAAACATAAATAGACTGTGTAAGTGCAGATTGCAACCTGCACATAATAATGTTCGTACGTACGGAACTCGTGGCGGCGGCGGCGGTTAATTTGATGGCAACCTTCAGAGGCAGAGCATGTCCCCAGCTTCCTGGGGGCGGCGTGTCGGCCAGGTGCGTAGCTAGGGGTGGGGGGATGTGGAGTCAGTCTGGCGGGGATCACAGGTCTGGACCTGTCGGAGGTGCTGCCTGTCTGGCGGCGGCACCGGGGGAGGTGTTGTTTACTTGCAAGTGTTAAGTGCATTTACGTGTAAACTGTCAATCATCCTATTGTCCGCGTGTTGCGGCATCCTTTGATCTGCGGTAGCGAAGTGGTACTCTGGGGCCGTACTGCCTTTGCCCTACTACTGTCATGCTACAGTACTACCGACGGACTGGTGGTAGAAATAATCGGGTGGCACAACCATCCGACAACGATAGCTGTCAACGGACACGACCTCACCAATTCCACCCGTTTTTCTCTCCGAATCACGGCGTACGAACGCCAATTAGTAATGAAGTCATAGTCAGTTTGTGTGTCAAGTCTTAGTATGAAGTTACAGGCAAGACTATGTAAGAGGAATACCTCTGAAGGCAATAAAAGGTCAATCGTCAATATCGTCTTTGTTTAGAACGCAACGTTAAGTAAATATTTATTACAGAACTAGCCTCAGCCATAAGCGTCCTTGTCCCCATTCTATCCTCGCCTTCTGCCCCACATTATTTTACCTGTATCTGTAGTGGACAGCAGTCTGTAGTTTCGTTTCCACGCACGTCTTTGAAAACAAAACTTGAATCCTTTCATCTACAACGCAATGTAAAATGCCTGAAAGAGGCAAAAGATATTTTGATTTCTCTGAAAACAAATTCGCGAATTATTTCTCAATGTTGAAGTGACGGTAAGATATTCGCTTGTGTGTTCAGGGTCAGGTTGTGAAGCAGAAGGCAGTTTTTCCGATCTACGACGATTGGCGAACTCTGTGTTTGACAGTGTCACAGCAGAGACTCAGTCAGGTAAGAGTTTGCAGTGTGCACAAATTGCTGTTGAATGAAGTAAACTTCATAAATATTGTATGTTTGTAGAGCTTATGGGACTACGGGGTCATCAGTCCCTAAACTTACAAACTGCTTATGAACTAGCTAATAGTAAAGACAGCACAAATATCGATGCCCGAGGAGGAATTCAAACCCCCGACCGTAGTGGCCGTGCAGAACGTGACTGGCGCGCCGCAGACCGCTCGGTCACTCCGGCCGGCGTTCATAAATGTTGTTGGAATATTTAAATCCTATTCTGACAACAGGATAATTGTATTTGGATCACTGTAGGATTAAATTTTTTCACCTCTTGCTTTTGACAGCCTATTTACTACTGACTTTTTTACTACTTACTCTTTTAATGTTTGAAATATAAAATATGTTGGTAACAATGGGCTATTTACTTATATTACCAATCAGAGTCAAGCAGAATTTCGTTCGGAATCCTACTGAGTTTGAAATAGTTCGCAGTTGTTTTCAACAATAAGTAATAATCATAATCACACTGTCTATAAATTTAAATGTAAATATATTGAAAATTTTTCAGTCTCGGCAACTGCAGAATACGTTTTAGTCGGTTTAAATGAGCACGCTTTAGGAATTTCAAGTGACACTGAAACAGTACCGAGGGAGGTCCTTGATAGTGCCTTCCACCTCCCCCCCCCCACCCCTCGGATCGGCGTCTGAGGCACCCCGATTGTTCTGAAAAGCCCGCTTCAGCCGTCTCCCTCAATAATTTAGAGTTGGTGACACCCATGAAATTAACCACACCAAATCCGAATCAACCACGCCAAACCTACACATGCGGGACAAAGGCAACATTAAAGATGTTGAACGAGCAGTTATGAATAGGATTAAATATTAGTCTTGGATCGTGGTAACTCGCCTGCTTCAAGTAACACATAAGAATTTTTCCTTTTTCTCTCTCAGAGCGGTCTCTTGTCGAGTTTGTAATACATGATACTGGGATGAGGTTTGAGTGTTGGGGCTGTGTCCCTTTGCCGTGTCTGCTCTGCCATGTGAAGCGACCTGCTGGCAAGTACAGACTCGTTTCTTCATCTTCTAACTATCAAAATATTTTAGGCATATAAACTGCGTGTGCTGCTAAAGTTATACCTTGGCAAACGTTGTATTTTATGTGCAAAAATACTGAGAAGAACAATGTCAGGTTCACAATTTTTATCACACGATCATAAACAAACTGTTTGGTTAAAAACCGCAATCCTTTCACATCTTACAGACTCACATATTAACTTACCTTGAGTGGTGACAGACATATTTTGGCCTACTTTAGGTTACCGTAGTAACACTAAAAGTGGGCCTTTGCGATCGTCTATTGACAGCTCGAAATTTGAAAGAAAATAACGGCTTAAACATTCGTCTGACACGAAAACTGAATAACCGAATTTGTGGAGGAGACAATTCTATACGATTTTGCTCTGTTATGTTTTTCTCACATCTAGTATCGTTTCAGAGATATTTGCAAAAATAACGACTATTTTGCGATGTCTGTCTGTCTGTCTCTCCGTAATGTGTTCCGACTTTTTAGGTCGAACCGTTCGACTGATCGGCACCAAATTTAAAACACATAATAGTTGGCCGCCAGAGACCAGAACCTCCCTTTTTCAAATATGACAATAAATACGTTACTAACACTACAAAAAGAGGTTTGAAATGTAATTGTGAATAAACCGTTCATCTGACACGATAATTGAGTAACCGAATTGGCAGAGAAGAATATTCTCTACAACTTTGATCTCTTATGTTTCGTTTGTAACTCGCACCGTTACAGAGATATTTGCAAAAATAACGGCGATTTCACACCGTCACTTGATTTTACGTAAGCCAGGCGTTAGGAGATGTCACGTGACATTCCTCGCCTAGAACTCTCTCTGGTATACGCCATCTTGCTTGCCGCATTTCATGATTTTCGTATTAAAACTTCCGCAGTGTCATTTCAAAACAGTGGCGCACTGAAGAAGTAACAAAAACACGTCGTTCTTAGTACTATAAATTATGATCTAGTGTCTTTTTGTGTCTCGTTTCCACCGGTTGTCGTAGGTGTCGGTGGCCGAGTAGAAAGAGACCGACACAGGAATAAAGGATGCACGCGTGTGCAGGTACGGAGGTGACCAGCCAGTGGTACAGCAGAAACTGGAAACACTAGGCTAAATTAGAACAAAATATATATTTCGTAGAAACGTTCTAATACTTAACTTTTACAAAGTTCATTACTGCAGAATGCTGATACATAGTTGAAGTAGATAGAGGCCTGCCTACTGATGATTCCTAGTTCCTATCCGATAGCCAAGTCTTAACTGGTGCCTATCTGATTCCCAAGTGGCCGATGCAGCAGTCGTGGCCACGAGCGGAGTTGCAGCAGAGGGCGCTCGTGGCTGAAGTCGTAAGAACGCCGCGCCGTGCGTGCATAGCGCCTGGCGGCGAAAGTAGGTGGCGCGCACTTTAGACTTGTGCGACACCACAGCCCTCCCCCCAAAACCGCCGCGCCGTCGTGGCTTAGGGCTGAGGGCCACGGCGACGGCACTGGGAGGAGGGCCTGGGCGGGGGCGTTACTGGTGGGACGGGCGTCGTAGCAGAGGCTGGGATCGAGACGCCGTCCGCGCCCCAGTATCCACCTTGCGATCCCCCGGGAAACCCACCAACACGAGGGGAAGGGCGAACATCTCCGCCCAGAGGGAGCAGGTCATCTTCTTCTGAGGTGCGTGGCCCAGGCGGCGGGGGCACGAACGGTCCCGGAGTCCCACTCGGTGACACTGTCATCTGCGTCGGCGATGGAGGCGGAGAGGCAGACTGCATAGGAGGCGCGTCCACCTCCATGGGTACGATCTCGTAGTCCGGGGACGCTGGACCCGTTGGCGAGCGATGTGACTGTGCTCCCTGGCGGAGAACTGGGTCTGGAATCAAGAAACCGAAGACAGGATCGCGCGGCCTGTGCAGGCGCAATTGGTTTGCGTGGCGCCGCAGCTCCGACCCTGTGGAAGAACGTACAACATACATATTGCGACCGAGCACGCGCTGAATGGTGCCCGGTAACCATCTCTTCTTGTTTCCAGCAAACACCCTGTACAGCACCGGCGTAGAAACCTGAAAACGCGAAGCGCCATACGAACCGACTCGGTGCGTGGGAGGCTGCAGCAGGTGAAGGAGAGTGCGGTGACGGCGGCCGTGTAGCAGCTCGGCAGGAGACGGGGCGTCACGTGGAATGCACCGATACGTAGACAGGAAAATCTGAAGAGCTTGCTGCCTGGAGTGCTGACCTTTCATCTTTTCCATGTGAGACGTTCTGCTTCACCATTGGACTGAGGGTGAAAAGGTGCGGTGGTGATATGCTGAATGCCATTAACACGACAAAACTGTTGAAATTTCGCACTAACAAACTGAGCTCCATTGTCACTGACGATAGTTTCAGGCAAGCCTTCGATGCAAAACACTGATGTTAAGGCACTGATTGTACTAGACACTGTTGTTGAGTTCATGGCAATCACGAAAGGAAACTTGCTGAAAGAGTCGACAACAATTAACCAGCACGTATTCCAAAAAGGTCCAGCAAAATCAATATGTAAACGTTGCCATGGTCCCTTGGGGCGTGGCCAGTCTCAGAAACGTTGCGGAGGAGCCGCCTGATGCTCCGCACAAACCGTACACTGTGACGTCATGCTCTCTATCTGTGCGTCCATACCAACCCAGGTACAATGACGTCTGGCCAGCTGCTTTGTCCTAACAATACCCCAATAACAGGAGGCGTAACACTTCTCGTTGCAGGGAACGAGGAACAATCACTCTTGTTTGGTCGTTGTCAGTATGTAACAACAGAACACCCTGACTTAAAGACAATGCATGACGTTGTGCAAAATAATGTCGAACCAGAGGCCGATCAATGTCTTCGGCTCTGGCAGGCCACCCTGAGCGAACAAAACGTGCTACCACACTTAGGTCTGCATCCGCAGCTGTTTCCTGTGCAACCCGACGAGAGTTCAAAGGAAAGTCTGCGACAGCAGAAGCATCTCTGGAGTCTATCTGATAACATGCCATTTCTGAAGAATCAAACGACACATACTGGCCAACCGGAAGTCGGGAAAGTGTGTCTGCGTTGGCATGTTGAGTGGTAGGTCGGTACAAAATCTCATACTGATAATCTGACAATATCAAGGACCATCTCTGAAGCTTTTGCGCCGTTCGTGGCGGTATTGGCTTTGTGGGTGAGAACAAGGACGTGAGAGGCTTGTGGTCTATCAACAAATAGAATTTTCTGCCATAGAGATAATGATGAAACTTTGTGACGCCGTAAATGATTGCTAAGGACTCATTTTCTATCTGACTGTAATTCTGTTGCGTTGGCGTCAGTAGCTTGGATGCAAAGGCAATAGGTCGATCGTGAGATCCAATACGATGTGAGATTACTGCGCCCAGACCGTACGACGAGGCATCCACTGCTAGCACTACAGGCTTCTGTGGGTCGAAGGGAATCAAACATGCATCACTGAGTAGTGCAGACTTTAATTTGTCAAAAGCAACCTGGCAATCTTTAGACCATAAAAAAGGAACATTCTTCCTACGTAAGCGATGCATTGGAGCTGCAATCTGAGAAGCATTGGGAATAAATCTGAAATAATAGTTCAGGTTTCCCATTACTGATTGAAATTCGTGCACATTCTTAGGAGGAGGCAAGTCTTTGATTGCTCTAAGATGTGACTGTAAGGGATGGATTCCTTGGGCATTAATCACATAGCCTAGGTACTCTATTTCAGGTTGAAAAAACGAACACTTTGCTTTATTGCAACGTAGACCTGCTGCCATCAACACTTTGAAAAGAGACTCCAGGTTTAATAAATGTTCTTCAACTGTGTGCCCTGAGACCACAATATCATCTAAATAGTTCGAGCAGCACGGTACAGAAACTGTCAGCTGTTCCAAAAAACGCTGAAAAATTGCGGGGGCGTAAGAACTGCCAAAGGGTAGGCGTTGAAATTGAAAAAGGCCCATGTGAGTATTAATGACGAAAAAGTTTTTTGACTCGTCATCGAGCGGAATCTGTAAGTATGCCTATGCTTAATTAATCTTGGAAAAGAAGCGAGACTGTTCTAATTTGTCCATCAGTTCCTCAGGTCCGGGTAGGGGGTAACTGTCTGCAAGTGTTTGACTGTTGATGTTGATTTGAAGTCCGCACAGAGACGAAGTTTTCCCGACGGCTTTGTTATAATTACTAAAGGCGAGGCACACTGACTCGCAGAAACAGGAGAAATCACCCCACTATCCTGCCAACGTTTAAGTTCTGCAGCAACTTTATCCCGAATTGCGATAGGCACTGGTCTAGCTTTACGAAATTTTGGTACTGCAGATTCTTTTAAAGTTACCTATGCCACGAAGTCTTTTGCACAACCTAGTTCCGGCGGAAACAAGTCACTATATTTTTCACACAGACCATTGATTTTGTCCTGAGGCACTACTGACGAAATCTGAAGCACATCCCTTTGAATAGATAAGCCAAACAAGTCGAATGCATCTAGTCCAAAAATGTTCTGGGTAGATTTGGCCTTAAGAACAACAAAAGCAACTGTTTTTGTTACTCCTTGAAAAGAGGCAGGCAGGCTACACGTTTCTAGCACTGGAATATTTTGTCCTGTATATGCCGTTAGCACTTGTTGAGACGGCGACAATTTTGGCGAGCCCAGAAGTTCATAAGTGTCGTTATTAATTAAAGTGACAGCGGAACCAGTGTCAAGCTGAAATTGCACAGTCTTATTTTCTATGGAAAGTGTGACAAAAAGTTTTTGCTTGTGGCGCTCGACAGGTGCGCGAATGTGGGCAACGTCTGCTACAGTTTTGCTGCACTTGCGCATGCTCGGGTTGCGTATGGAAGGAGGCGGCGCAGAATCGGCACACAGATTAATATCACTGTCCCTAGATGGCACTACCGCCGGATCGGCGTCCGCGCAATGTGAGGCTACTGCACTAAAATCACTTTGATTAGCTACATCAAATCTACTGTCACTATATACACAGTACTGGGCACTTTTACAAGGAAAAGTTGCAGAAGGCACTATGTTCACTACAGGATTGCACTGTACATAGTCATTTTGCTTGTCCTGAACCCTTTTCCGTTGCACAGTATTACGTGCTCGACGACGCTTGTTACAGGGCTCACTATATAGTTTTGCAGTAGGCGCAGAACTTTCTTGCATTTGAGATTCAAAAGAAGCCCTGTCCAATTTCACAGCGTGTATGACATTACAGAACGAACTGCTCTCGCACTCCGCGAAGCACTGTTCATAACGGCACTGTTCTTTGAGTTTACATGCTGCATACACACTGACTGTACATGTGCCGATTTGCCACATTGATAACAGGTTGCGTTGCGACTTGGGCAATGCGCATGTTTGTGGCGAGATACACACTGGGGGCAAGACTTATGAACATTTGTCTGATAAGAACGTTGGCGCCCGTTATTCACATTACTGTTTCTAACACGACAGGGCAATATTTGTATCGCACTTTTACACTGGCTACTGTTCACTGTCTGTTCAGCACGGCCGGTAGAATTTAAAGAATCACTAGTGCTATACTGAGAACTGTGACTACGAATGCGTCCGTTGCGGCGCACTGTATAAACACTGTGGCTTTGCATTTCTACATCTGCTAAGTCAAATGTATCATGCGCTTCTATAAGCTGCAGTACACTATCTAATGAGGGGTCAGACTGTTTCAGAATTGCTGCCCTAATTCTGGGGTCCTGAATGTTCTGCGTAATTGCATCTCTCAACATAACGTCACTATAAGAAAGTCCACAAGAGCAAGTAAATTTACATTTGCGGGTTAAGCCCTCCAGTTCCGTAATCCATTGTGTGTGGGTCTGGTCCGGTGGTTTTTTTTTAGTCTGAAAAATTGGTACAGCGGCTACGAGAAGTTTTCTCTCATAATGAGCAATCAGTGCATCTACTATTGCATCAAAGTCTACATCACGAGGAGAAGCGTGGGGGAAAAGTTTCTGCAGTAATACGAAGGTTTTGGGGCCCACAACTGTTAATAAAAGGTGCTTCACTCTCTGACCTGTAAGTTGATGAGCTACGACGAGTTCTTGAAATTGCGCCAAATAATCACTCCATTCTTCCTCACGTTCGTCGTACTGGCGAAACGTAGGGAGCGGAGCGGCGGCAGGTGTGGGCGGCTGAATTGACGGCTGTAGTTGAGTTGCCGTCAACTGGGACACCGCTTGAAGTAGTTGCGTGATTTGCGCCGTCTGTAACTGAATAATTTCCATTAAGTTTGTGTTCGGGGTAGTGGCCATGCTGACCGATTAGGCGCCGCGCATACAAGAAAATTAGAGCTAAACACAAATGCAATGTGAAAGATGTGTCTCTGCAACAAAAAAGTCCACAAAACACGTAACAGAATATGTTCCCCCAAAAATCTTATAATAAGGATGGGTGGGCGGGAGAAATTTCTGCGTGCTCCGAATGCTGCTGTCTGGCTGCTGCAAGCGGGCTGGTCCAAGGTTCTTCTATCGCTCCTCATCGACACTTTTGTATCCCATCCTCGTCGCCACTTTTGTGTCTCGTTTCCGCCAGTTGTCGTAGGTGTCGGTGGCCGAGTAGAAAGAGACTGACACAGGAATAAAGGATGCACGCGTGTGCAGGTACGGAGGTGACCAGCCAGTGGTACAGCAGAAACTGGAAACACTAGGCTAAATTAGAACAAAATATATATTTCGTAGAAACGTTCTAATACTTAACTTTTACAAGGTTCATTACTGCAGAATGCTGATACATAGTTGAAGTAGATAGAGGCCTGCCTACTGATGATTCCTAGTTCCTATCCGATAGCCCAGTCTTAACTGGTGCCTATCTGATTCCCAAGTGCCCGATGCAGCAGTCGTGACCACGAGTGGAGTAGCAGCAGAGGGCGCTCGTGGCTGACGTCGTAAGAACGCCGCGCCATGCGTGCATGGAGGCGTGCGGCGAAAGTACGTGGCGCGCACTTTAGACTTGTGCAACACCACATGTCTAAAATGTCATATCAGCAGCTAACAACTGCCAGCAATATTACGAGAATTAAGAAATCATTTCGTAACTGTCGGCCGTAAGATGCTGTGCGCCGTGTCTCAGCGCGCCCGGTCAGGGGGCTGAACGCCCTCTGTAATAAAAAAGCTGAGCCAAGTACCCTTCGGACATCAACGAACAAATACGATTAGCGTCCGCAATGAACAGAACTAAGAGCAAAAATAAATAAAAAAAAAGGGTAGTGTGCAGCGCATTGGGTTGTGATGCACATGGTCGGTACCGCGATACCCGTCACTACTATTTTTTTTTTTTTTTTTTTTTTTTTTTTTTTTTTTTTTTTTTTGCCTTGGCTCCGAAAATGGCTTCGGGCACCATTATTAATTAGAGCTATGTTCTGCAATGTTTATAATTGTAAATATGAAAGAGTGCTCCCTCTAAAATGTGCGTTGGTTCTATTTCGTGAACAAGCCGTGAAATACGTAACAACGAATTGAACAGTGGTCTTCTGAAGCATTTGCACAACACCGGGGAGGATACTGTCATAATGAATATTTTAAGCAACGTGAAGATACTGGTGGTTTCATATATAAATTGAGACCTAGATTTCTGTGGCAACTGTCGTTCCTTAATGAAACGGAAGGGAAATGTATACATTGCAACAAATTACCTGTTTTTTGCCTTGTTTATGTTTACAATTCGTTGGTATGTATTTCATGGCATGTTATCGAAACAAAACAAATGCACTTTTCAGAGAAAGCGCTGTTACCTTTGAACAACTCAGAATCTTGCAGCATATAGTTGTGTTTAGTTAACAAGAGTGTGCGAAAATCTTTTATGAAGCAAGAGGGGAAAAATTGTCAGTGGTGGCTATATTTTTTTTTTCCTTTTATATTTTTCGTCTTCAGGGAGATCGATGCTTTGTGGTCGTTTGTTCATCTTCGTTCTGGGTTGTTCGTTGAGAATTTTGTTCAGTTCTTTTTATTATAGATGACGTTGAACCCTCTTTCTTTTTCTCTCTTTTCATTGGTTCTTCGGTTTGATCGGTACTTTGTAAACGTTGGTATGTTTTGTTCTATTTTAATCGTTTCGTCGTTCACCCAGTTTTTTCGTTACAGAGGGCGTCTAGCTACCCTATGACAGTGTGCCCTAGCAAGTTTCGAACCACCGTCTAACATGCTTGTTCATCACAAACAAATTCGTCGCCCATTACGCTACGGCGAACAGCTGTGAGACTAACCCGTAATTCTCGTACCATCGATGGCATATGTTAACTGTTAACACGGCATTTTTAGATTTTAGATTATATTCATTGTCCTAAGAACGATGTGTTTTGGATAATTTTTTGTGCGCCATTGCTTTTAAATGACAACGCTTGAGCTATAATAAAAAATCATCAAATACAGACAGCAAGATGACATATGCAAAGGAGAGTTTCGGGCGAGGGATGTCACGTGACTGATTTCCGAACGCCAAATGTATGCCATGTTCCATCCAGTCTATAGTCAATCGTCCAAACGGCAAATGTACGCTACGTTCCTTCCAGGGAATATTCATTCGTAACCAGTACAGGCAAAGAAAATAAACTTTGAGCAAACTGCCAAGGCAAGACAGGTGATGATATTTTAACGTAAAAAGATGATTAAAACGCGGGGGACATAATAAAATAATAGTTTAAATAGAAAAAAGTTAAAAAAAAGATTATGTTTGCCAAAGCTAAATTGAGATATCAAATACTTTTGGCTGTTTGTTAAAATACGGTCAGAAAGAATATTACGTGTTGGGTGCACGGATATTATCACAATACGATTCGTGATTGCATAATTTTTTATTATTTACATTTTTATTATTTTTGTACGCAGTGTTTTCAAAACATCATAAAACCACAAGCAAATCTAAAGTGGACCGTAAAACACGTCGGTGGGTTTTAAAAAAAATTAGAATTTTACTGCCGTTAATTCGGAATGATTGCTTGATAACGTACCTGACATACAGTAGACTATGTTTGTGCACAGTGCACAGTGGCATCCTTTCGCGACTCACGGGCCGGGTTAACAAAGTTGCTGAAGCTTGCCGCCCGCCTCGTCCTACTGAGGAAGGTACCGATATCAATCACAGCCTTCTCCCGAAAATCGACGCTGACAAATTATTCCTCAAAACAAGCGTTTTTGAAATAAATTTTTTTTGTAATCGCCCCATTTCATATATATTTACATTTCTTTACGCGTCTTGAACATTATTTCTGCCGGCCGCGGTGGCCGAAGGGACTGAGGCGCTCCAGTCACGGTCTGCACGGCCACTACGGTCGGGGGTTCGAATCCCCCCTCGGGCCTGGATATTTGTGCAGTTCTTAGGATAAGCTAGTTGTTAAGTAGTTTGTACGTTTAGGGACTGATGACCCCGTAGTTTAAGTCCCATAAGCTATACAAACAAACATTATTTCTTTACTTATGACGCTCTCTCTCCCACGAATGTCTTTCGCGAGGTGGACATGTAGCCATCAGATTGATACTGGTACACGCTCAAAATAAATGCAATGCCTGGAAATTGCTTTCTACAAGCTATCGTCTCAGTACCTTTAAGTGAACGTATTAGGAGTCGTTTGGTATGATGTACCTCGTATTTCAACAATAGCACTTCCGGATTGCTCACAACGAAGTGGTCTACAGTCTCACGAACTAGCTGCGTGCACAGGTGTTCCTCTGCTAAGGTTATTTTCTCGCGCTGATATTTTCTGTATTGGCTTTGTTTAGTTTTTGATCAGACGTGTCGTTGCTTGATACTTTTGTGTGTGTTATAAGTATTGCAACTACATCATGGCTTATTCGTACGAGGCATAAGAGAAGAGAATATTGCACCTGATTGAAGAAGTGATGGCTGAAAGTGAAGGTGGTGTTTCTGAAGATGGGGAAATCGATTTTAACAATTCAGCATCCAATGTGTGAAAATGATTGCGGCACCGAACAAGAAACGTCGAGTGGCGAATCAGAAAACAGCGATAGCGGCGCTGAGAGTTTAGTGTTTGTCAGTAAGGACGGTACAGTATGGAAATCAAGTGCTCCGCCAAACAACACCCGCACACGCTCTCATAACATCATCTCATTTACCCCGTGTAAAACGTGCGAAAAGTGCTATTAAATCCTTTGCAGTGTTGGGAACTCTTTTATTGATGAACAAACTATGGACATACTCGTTGACTGTAGTAATAGGTACATTCAAAGTGTCCAGGGTAACTTTTCTAGGAAAAGAGTTGCCCAAGACATTAATAAAAGTGAAATAAAGGCTCTATTGGGATTCTTGTACCATGCTGGTGTAATGCGTGCACATCAACTAAGTTTACAAGATTTGTGGCGAAGAGGTGGCACAGGAGTTGAAATATTTCATCTCAGAATGGACATAAAAAGATTTCGTTTTCTCCTCCGATGCCTCAGATTCGACGGTAAATAAACAATATTTGAAAGACAGCAAACACATCACTTGGCTGTGAATAGACAGTGTTCAACCTAATTGTTGAAAACTTTCAGAAGAGTTACACACTTCTAAATCTGTGACGGTTGATGTAAAACTAGAAGCTTTCTGTGGAAGATGTAGATTACGACAGTACATGCCAAATAACCCAAACAAGTACTGAATAAAGATTTTTGCAGCAGTGGATGTCAGAATTCTTTACACATTCAACATGGAGGTGTAAGTTGGGAAACAGCCTAAAGGCCCACACAGACAGGACAACAGACCAATTGAACTTGTTCAGAGACTCTACCGAGCTATCCTGAATACAGGTCACAACATAACTTATGACAATTTTTTTACGACTTACGAGCTTACCGACTAATTGATAACACAGAAGACGACCATCATTGGTACACAGAGGAAGAATAAGAGACAAGTCCCAAAGGAATTTACTAAATGTAAGTACCATCTAGAAAAGTCATCTAAGTTGCAGTTTCAGGAAAATTGCACTTTAGTCTCTTAAGTGCCGAAAAAAAAATAGTCCAGTGCCAGCTGCCGCCACTGTCACATCGTTAACAGCTCTAAGTATCATAATTTAATTTGTGTGAAATTTAATTTGCCAGTACCGTTGGGCCCCAGTCACAGAGTCAGCAGAAGCAGAGTTACAGGTAAGTAGGAGCGAACTATTTTGACTTGTGGGCTGAGTAGTGTTAAATTTTTATAAACTCGCGCTAGTAACGAGTTTATACTTAAATCTCTACAGGCAATTGTTGATTTGTTAGGATGGATAGGATGTGTGACTGCTGCGTATGGACGCTGGAGGAGCTGGCCACTGTTCGCGAACAGCTGAGCCTGTTGTTGGCCGCGGTCAGCCGTCTTCAGGCTGCTGCCTCGGAGTGTTGCGGCAGTGGGGGGTCTGGTGCGTCGCATGGGACACCACAGGTATTACATGCTTCACCCACGGTCCCTGCTATTGGGACATTTTTGCGCTTACCGGACGCGGTTGAGCCACCCTCTCCTCAATGGGTGTGGCGTGTTCAACGACGATCGCGTCGCTCTGGGCGAAAGGTCAATGTGGAGGCTGACCGTGCGGCGTCGCCCGTTCTGCCTGTGAGTGGACATGTCACTCTCGCTCCTTTAGCAGGGTCCGAGCAGGCGTACGGGGGGGAGGGGTCCCCCCAGGGGGCCCACAGCTCTTTTGTGGGTACGTGTGTGGCGCGCACGGGGCCCCGAGCCGAAGCGACCTTTCTTCTGTCCCAGGCCGCTTCCCTCTTCCCCCCCGGTTTGTGCCTTCGCCCGGAGACGGGCGTTTTTTTCATTAGTCCAAGGTTTCTTTTTCGCTTCCTCTGTCTTCTCTTCTTGGTCCTCTTCGTTTCCTGTTCTTCAGCCTTCCCCTCTTTCCTTTCTCCTTGTTCTCGACTCACCCTTTAATCTCCGCCTCGGCGTTTGAGATTCTTCCTCCTCCTTCATCCCTTTCTCTCCTTCCTCCTTTTTTTCCTCCCTGTGCATGTCTGAAGGTCGACACACGCTCTGCGTAGCTGGTGACGGGGTAAGGCGTAACTCCCCACCCCGGGTAGACATGTAGGGCACGTACGTACCCCCCGGTAAAGGCCGGGCCCAGGGAGGGGTGATTACCCGAGCTGATACCTTCCGAACATGCCAATTGGTCCCTCCGTCCGTTCTCGGGAGGTGTGACCTGAGGTGCGAACAGTCACCTAAGGCGGGTGCGCCCTCAGTGAGGGCCCCCACAAGGAAGGAGCGCGCCATCGGAGACGCCGGTAATCATGGGGGACACATCCGCCATGAAACCTTCCACATCAACTATAACCCTGACCCATAAGCGGAAACATGATTCTCAGCCGCAAAAGGCATTGCCTAATATTCCAAAGTTCCTGGTGGTTCCACGTACCGACGATAAGGATTTTTCTTCAGTCAATCCGTTTATCATTCAGAGGGGTGTCGATGCGATCGCAGGTCCCTTGAAGACCTGCTCCAGGCAGCGCAACGGGACCTTGTTACTCGAAATAGAGAATGAGTTCCAGGTGCAGAAGTTACTTCGAGCTACACTTGTACATACTTTCCCTGTGAAGGTGGAGGCTCACCGCACCCTCAACTCTTCGCGGGGGGTAGTGTTCTCTAGATCGCTGGATGGGTTATCAGACGAGGAGATATTGAACTATATGTCAGATCAGGGAGTCACAGCTGTTCATCGCGTGATGAAATAGATCAACAATGACCTCGTGCCGACCCGTACTGTCTTCTTAACTTTTGACAGGGTTGACCTACCATCAGATGTGAAAGCGGGCTACGAAGTCATTTCCGTTCGCCCGTACATACCAAATCCTACACGCTGCTTCCATTGTCAAAGGTACAACCATACAAGTAAATCTTGTCCAAATGCAGCCAAGTGCGCCACCTGTGGCAGAGACGCTCATGAGGGTGAATGTCAACCTCCATCCCCTCGCTGCATTAATTGCATGGGTGACCATGCTGCTTCTTCACGGGACTGCCCCGTTTATAAAGAAGAGCGGGTCATCCAAGAGATTCGCGTGAAGGAAAAGGTCTCCACCTATGCCGCTCGGAAATTATTAGCTAGTAGGAAGCCCGCTGTACTCCCATCAGGTACCTTCACCCAGGTCCTCGTCTCCCCTCGACCAACTAAGGAGGTAGGCATCCAGACTTGCGATCTAACGTTCTGTGACACTGTCGTCAGGTCGGCTAGCCCGAAAATTGCTCGTTCCACCTCTCCCATCCCTTCTGCCCGTTCTACAACGAATTCGTCGACCAGTTCACACACATCCCGGGCACCCAAATCTGCTGCCCGGAGTTCAAAAAAAGAACCAGTCCGTGAAGATTTTCTGAAGACTCAGACTTCTCAATCGTCAACCGCATCTTCCACCCGTCATACTTCTAAGAAGTCTTCCAGAAAAAACAGCCCCCCCCTTCCCCGCCGAGACGTGACACTTCGCTCACGCCATCCAACAGTTGCCGGCCTCGGCCGTCTTCTGTTTCACCGGGACGCTCCGTCTGTCGGGCACCCGGCCGTTTACCGGCGGTGGAAGCTGCCCCTCCTGATCAACTCCGGGAGGTGGCAGACGCGTCGATCGAACCAATGGAACATGACCCTTTGCCACTAGATGGCGATAGCAGTGCTCCCTCGAAGTCCGGTCCTCAGCGGCCGTCGAGGTGACCCCATCTGCTTGTTCCTTTTTATCTTCTTTTCTTCTCTCATTTTTTATCATGGCGCTCCTTCAATGGAATATTCGCGGCATTCGTTCCAATTGGGAGGAATTAAGACTACTCCTTCGATTGCACTGCCCGCTTGTCGTCTGCCTCCAAGAAACTAAGTTGCGTCCAAGTGATCGTGCAGACTTTTCACACTAGACCTCTGTGCGGTTTGACCTGCCACCCGTGGAAGGTATCCCAGCCCATTGAGGGGTTCTGATGCTCCTTCGAGACGATGTCTATTACCATCCCATTTCATTGCATACTCACCTACAGGCAGTTGCCGTCCGCATCACCCTATCCACATTTACTTTTTCCCTCTGTAATATTTATTCGCCATCGTCATCTGCCCTTACTAGGGCAGATCTGCTACACCTTGTTGATCAGCTCCCTTCAACTTTCGTGTTGATAGGCGACTTTAATGCCCACCACCCCCTATGGGGCTCTCCGGCACCTTGTCCGAGAGGCTCCCTTTTGGTGGACCTTCTCCAAAACCTCGATCTTGTCTGCCTCAACACCGGTGCACCGACCTTCCTTTCAGACACAACACACACTTATTCCCATATAGACCTCGCAATATGCACTCCTCAGCTTGCCGGTCGGTTTGAGTGGTATGCACTTTCTGACACGTACTCGAGTGACCATTTCCCTTGTATCATCCACTTCCTGCATCATTCCCCATCTCCTCGTCCCAACAGTTGGAACATTTCTAAAGCCGACTGGGGGCTTTATTCTTCCATGGCTGTTTTTCACGATCGGAATTTTCCCACCTGTGACAGTCAGGTCGACTACCTCACAGAGGTTATTCTCACAGCTGCCGAACGTTTCATACCTCGTACCTCCTCTTTTCCACGTCGTGTCCAGGTCCCTTGGTGGACTGCAGCCTGCCGCGACGCGCTTAGAGCCCGGCGCCGCGCTTTACGCACCTTCCGCCGCCACCCGACTTTGGAGAATTGCATACATTATAAACGTATGAGAGCGCAATGCCGTCGTATCATAAACGACAGCAAGAAAGCTTGCCGACTGCTTTTATTAGTTCTTTTAACCGTTTTACTCCCTCCACGTTTGTTTGGCGTGGCCTACGCCGTTTATCCGGCATCAAGGTCCACTCCCCGATTCCTGGCCTGACCGTGGAGAACGCAGTCCTCGTGGACCCCTCTGACGTTTCCAACGCATTGGGCTGTTTCTTTGCGGAGGTTTCGAGCTCTGCCCATTACCATCCTGCCTTTCTCCCTCGCAAACAGGTAGAGGAGGCACGGCCGCCTTCTTTCCACTCTTTTAATCGTGAAAATTATAACGTCGCCTTCACCATGCAGGAGCTAGACCGTGCTCTCGCCCTGTCCCGATCTTCTGCTCCCGGGCCCGATTCAATTCATATTGAAATGCTGAAGAACCTCTCTCCTGCGGGCAAGTGTTTTCTTCTCAGTACCTACAATCGCATATGGACTGAAGGTCATGTTCCCACAAGTTGGCGTGAAGCCATTGTTGTCCCCATCCCCAAACCAGGGAAGGACAAACATCTTCCTTCCAGTTATCGTCCTATTTCTCTGACGAGCTGTGTATGTAAGGTGATGGAACGCATGGTTAACGCTCGGTTGGTCTGGCTCCTCGAATCTCGCCGCCTCCTGACTAATATCCAATGCGGTTTCCGTCGACACCGCTCTGCTGCTGATCACCTCGTTACGTTGTCGACCTTCATTATGAACAACTTTCTAAAGAAGCGTCAAACAGTAGCAGTGTTCTTCGACTTGGAGAAGGCATACGATACCTGTTGGAGAGCGGGCATTCTCCGCACATTGCACACATGGGGCCTTCGGGGCCGCCTTCCTCTTTTCATTCAAGCGTTTATGGCGGATCGCAAGTTCCGGGTACGGGTGGGCTCTGTTTTGTCAGATACCTTTTGCCAGGAGAATGGGGTACCACAGGGCTCCGTTTTGAGTGTGGCGCTCTTTGCCATTGCAATCAATCCGATCGTAGATTGCCTTTCAGCCGACGTCTCCGGATCTCTTTTTGTTGACGATTTCGCAATTTATTGCAGCGCCCAGCGGACGTGTCTCTTGGAGCGTTCTCTTCAACGCTGTCTTGACCGTCTATATTCCTGGAGCATCGCAAACGGCTTCCGATTCTCCACTGAGAAAACTGTGTGTATAAACTTCTGGAGATACAAGGAATTTCTTCCACCTTCTCTACATCTCGGCCCTGTTGCTCTCCCTTTTGTGGAGACTACGAAATTCTTGGGGCTCATGTTGGATCGTAAACTTTGCTGGTCCACACATGTGTCCTACCTGGCCGTCCGTTGTGTCCGATCCCTTAACGTTCTTCGTGTCCTCAGTGGCACGTCATGGGGAGCGGATCGTACCGTCCTGCTTCACCTTTACCAGGCCATTGTTCAGTCGAAGCTCGACTACGGAAGCCTTGTATACTCTTCTGAACGGCCATCGATTCTCCGCCGTCTCAACTCTATTCACCATCGGGGATTACGTCTGGCGACCGGTGCATTTTATACCAGCCCTGTTGAAAGTCTGTATGCCGAGGCTGCTGTATTACCCTTGACCACTCGACGTGACATACTCTTGTGTCGGTACGCATGCCGCTTGCGGTCGATGCCCAACCATCCATCTTACCGATTATTTTTTGTCGACTTACTCGATCGCCAATATCAGTTGTCTGCAATTGCCTTACTTCCACCTGGAGTTCGGTTTCGCCGCCTGCTACAGCGGCTCAGTTTTACCCTTCCTTCCACCTTTCGGTTGAGCGAAAGCCCATTGCCACCGTGGCATCAGGCCCAGGTTCACTCACCTTGAACTTAGTTCGCTCCCCAAGGAGAGCACTCCGGATTTGGTATACCGCTCGAGGCTTGTCGAACTCCGTTCGCGGTTCGATAACGCCATATTTATTTACACTGATGGTTCCAAGAGCACTGCCGGTGTCGGATCTGCCTTCGTCGTCGAGGACAACCGTTTCCAATACAAGCTCCCTGACCGGTGCTCTAACTTCACGGCTGAGCTTTTTGCCCTCCACCAGGCCGTTTTGTACACCTGCCGCCACCGCCAACCTTTCTATGCCATCTGTTCGGACTCCCTTAGTGCCCTGCAGAGTCTTAAGGACCCTTTCTCGAACCATCCCCTCGTGTATCGGATCCAACGCTCCCTCCAGTTGCTAGCAGATGACAGCTGTCACGTTTCTTTCCTGTGGGTCCCTGGCCACGTAGGTGTGCCCGGGAATGAGACCGCCGACATAGCGGCCAATGCCGCAGCTCTTTTACCTCGCGTGGCTACATTTTGCGTCCCATCTGACGATGTTCAACGGGCTCTCCGCCGGAGTATCGTGTCGCAATGGCACAGTGCGTGGTTTTCAATGTCCAACAATAAATTGCGAACTGTAAAACCGATCCCGACCGCTTGGAGGACCTCCTCACGCCCCTCTCGGCGGGAGGAGGTCATCCTGGCCCGGTTGCGGATCGGTCACTGCCGTTTCAGCCACCGTCACTTGCTGTCCGCCGACCCTGCACCGCTGTGATCCTGCGGTGAACTGCTGACCGTGCGACATGTTTTACTGTCTTGCGTACTTTTTAATCATCTCCGTGTAGCCCTTCACTTTCCGTCTACTCTGGAGGAAATTTTAGCTGATGACACACGAGCAGCTGCTAGAGTTTTGCGTTTTATCAACTTGGCCAACTTATCCAAGGATATTTAACCCTTTTAATTGTCTTTTATCTTTCGTTTTTAGCCTCTTCTTGATGTTCTAACAGTCACCATTTTTTTTGAGATCATAGCGAATCTATGTTTTTGACTGGGCGCTAATGACCATAGAAGTTGTGCGCCCTAAAACCACAAAAAAAGGGGGGGAGGGGTTTATTAGTGATTGGGTGCTCCAATGTTAGGCGGGTGGTGGAGCCCCTTAGGGAAATAGCGGAAAGGTCGGGGAAGAAGGCCAGTGTGCACTCTGTTTGCTTGCCGGGGGTCTCATGCGAGATGTGGAGGAGGCCCTTCTGGCGGCGATAGAGAGCACTGGGTGTACCCGGCCGGAAATTGTTGCTCATGTCGGTACCAGTGACACCTGCCGACTGGGTTCATAGGTCATCCTCAGTTCATACAGACGGTTGGTGGAGTTGGTGAAGGCTGAAAGTCTCGCTCGCGGAGTGGAATCTGAGCTAACTATTTGTAGTCTCGTTCCCAGAACCGATCGCGGTCCTCTGGTGTGGAGCCAAGTGGAAGGCTTAAACCAGAGGCTCAGACGATTCTGCAGAGATCTGGGGTGCAAATTTCTCGACCTCCGCTATCGGGTGTAGAAATGTAAGGTTCCCTGAACAGGAAGCGACTACAAGGGTAGCAGAGTACGTGTGGAGAGCACATGGGTTTTTTTTAAGTTAGAGAATTCCCTCCCTAGGCACGACAAGACGCCTCCTGAGCCACGACAAGGTAGCAGTTGGCAAAACACAGCAGGGAATGAAAAGATCACTGTAGTATTAGTTAACTGCAGGAGCGTCTATAATAAACGGTCGCCGCGGTGGAGTAGCCGAGCGCTCTAAAGCGTCTCGCTGCAGAGCGCGCGGTTGCTCAAAAAAATGTTCAAATGTCTGTAAATCTATTGGACCAAAGTGTGTGGTCATCAGTCCGTAGCTTACAAACTACTTAAACCTGGTAAACTAACCTAAGGACAACACACACCCATGCCCCAGGGAGGAGTCGAACCTCCACGGCGAGCAACCGCGCGCTCCGCAGCGAGGTGCTTTAGACCGCTCGGCTACTCCACCGCGGCCGCGGTTGCTCGCCGTGGAGGTTCGAGTCCTCCCTGGGGCATGGGTGTGTGCGTTTGTCCTTAGGTTAGTTTACCTAGGTTTAAGTAGTTTGTAAGCTACGGACTGATGACCACGCAGTTTGGTCCGATAGATTTACAAACATTTGAACATTTGAACAAACGGTCACAATGCCTACATAGTACTAGGGACGGAATGTTGGCTGAAACCAGATGTAAACAGTAATGAGATTCTAAACTCAGATTGGAATGTCAACTGCAGAGATAGGCTGGACAGTGAAAGGGGAGACGTGTTTATTGCGATAAAAAGTGCACTAGTATCGAAGGAAATTAACGGAGATCCGAAATGTGAAATAATTTGGGTGAAGGTCACGGTTAAAGCAGGCTCGAACATGGTAATTGGATGTTTCTATAGGCCTCCTGGCTCAGCAGCTGTTGTGGCAGAACATCTGAAGGAAAATTTGGAAAATATTTCGAGTAGATTTCGCGATCATGTTATAGTTTTGGGAGGAGATTTTAATTTACTGAATATAAACTGGGAGACTCAGACGTTTATGACGAGTGGCAGGAACAAAGAATCCAGTGAAATTTTTTTAAGTGCATTATTTGAAAACTACCTTAAGCAGTTAAACACAGAACCGACTCGTGGCGACAACATATTAGACCTTCTGGTTACAAACAGACCCGAACTATTAGAAACAATGCAGAACAGGGAATCAGCGATCATAAAGCGGTTACAGCATCGATAATTTCAGCCATAAACAGAAATATTAAAAAATGTAGAAAGATTTTTCTGTTAGGAAAAAATGACAAAAAAGCAGATTTCAGAGTACTTGACGGGTCAACACAGAAGATTTATCTCAAGTACAGACAGTGTTGAGAAACAGTAGACAAAGTTCAAAGCCATCGTACAATATGCATTAGATGAGTATGTACCAAGCGAGACAGTAAGAGGTGGAAAGGAGCCACCGTGGTACAACAAGCGAATTAGAAAAACTGCTACGGAATCAAAGGGAATTTCACTGCAAACATAAACATAGCCAAAGCCTTGTAGACAAACAAAAATTACACGAAGCGAAATGTAGCGTGAGGAGGGCTATGCGAGAGGCGTTCAACGAATTCGAAAGTAAAGTTTTATGTACTGATTTGGCTGAAAATCCAAAGAAATTTTGGTCTTATGTCAAAGCGGTAGGTGGATCAAAACAAAGTGTCCAGACACTCTGTGACGAAAATGGCACTGAAACAGAGGATGATACTCTAAAGGCGGAATTACTAAATGTCTTTTTCCAAAGCTGTTTCACAGAGGAAGATTGCACTGTAGAGATAGAAAAACAATTAAAATCGATCAAAAGAGGAAAGGCCGCAGGACCTCATGGGATACCAGTTCGATTTTACACAGAGTAAGCGAAGGAACTTGCCCCCCTTCTTGCAGTGGTATACCGTAGGTCTCTAGAAGAACGTATCGTTCCAAAAGATTGGAAAATGTCGCAAGTCATCCCCGTTTTCAAGAAGGGACATCGAACAGATGTGTAGAACTATAGGCCTATATCTCTAACGTCGGTAAGTTGTAGAATTTTGGATCATGTACTATGTTCGAGTATAATGACTTTTTTTAGAGACTAGAAATGTGTTCTCTAGGAATCAGCATGGGTTTCGGAAAAGGCGATCATGTGAAACCCAGCTCGCGCTATTCGTCCACGAGACTCAGAGGGCCATAGACACGGGTTCTCAAATAGATGCCGTGTTTCTTGACTTCCGCAAGGCATTTGATACAGTTCCCTACAGTCGTTTAATGAACAAAGTAAGAGCATGTGGTCTGTCAAACCAATTGTGTGATTGGATTGAGGAGTTCCTAGATAACTGAATGCAGCATGTCATCCTCAATGGGGAAAAGTCTTCCGAAGTAAGAGTGATGTCAGCTGTGCCACAGGGGAGTGCCGTGGGCCAGTTGCTGTTCACGATATATATAAATGACCTTGTGGATAACATAAGTTCACTGAGGCTTTTTGCGAATGATGCTGTAGTATATTAAGAGGTTGTAACAATGGAAAATTATACTGAAATGCAGGAGGATCTGCATCGAATTGACGCATGGTGCAGGGAATCGCAACTGAATCTCAGTGTAGACAAGTGTAATGTGCTACGAATACATAGAAAGAAAGATCCTTTATCATTTAGCTACACTGTATCAGGTCAGCAACTGGAAGCATTTAATGCCATAAATTATCTGGAGTAGGCATTTAGAGTGATTTAAAATGGAACGACCATATAAAATTAATCGTCGGTAAAGCAGATGCCAGGCTTAGATTCATTGGAAGAATCCTAAGGTAATGCAGTACGAAAACAAAGGAAATAGGTTACAGTACACTTGTTCGCCCACTGCTTGAATACTGCTCACCGGTGTGGGATCCGTTGCAGGTGGGGTTGATAGAGGAAGTAGAAAAGATCCAACGGAGAGCAGCGCGCTTCGGTACACGATCATTTAGTAATCGTGAAAGCGTTATGGAGATGATCGATAAACTCCAGTGGAAGACTCTGCAGGAGAGACTCTCTGTCGCTCGGTACTGGCTTTTGTCGAAGTTTCGAGAACATACCTTTACCGAAGAGTCTAGCAGTATAGTGCTCCCTCCTACGTATATCTCGCGAAAATATCATGAAGATAAAATCAGAGAGATTAGAGCCAACACAGAAGCATACCGACTATCTTTCTTTCCGCGAACAATACGTGACTGGAATAGGCGGAAGAACCGATAGTGGTACTCAAGGTACCCTCCGACAGACACCTTCGGGTGCCTTGCGGAGTATGGATGTAGATATAGATGAGTTGTGTTACTTCTGTCTACGATGCATAATTATGGAAAAATTGATGAAAATCCAGGAAATAGTAAAAATAAATAAATAAATAACAGAAATGATCACATTACAATCTTTCTAACGGTTGAGTAGACGCGGTAGACGAAATGAGTGCAACATATAATGTAGCTAGAAAGATGAGAAGATGGCCAATGGTTGTTTTTTATAGCGTCATGAACAGAGCTGCGGTAAATGCCGCTATTATTTTCAGTTTAAATCAGAAACAACAAGTGAGAAGAAGGGAATTTTTGAGGAAGCTTTCTTTTTTTCTTCTGCATGATCATCTTCAGCAAATAAATATGTCAAAAAATGAAAAGAAAAGGGACTGCGAGAATTGAAGAGCTGTGCAGTTTGAAGATTTCTCACGTGGAATTGCAACTTGACGAGGACGCTATGTGGACTACAAAAGAAACATCACAAAAACCACAAGAAATACATTGTTACTGTACACCAAGTTTCCTGACAAAACTTCTCGTTGAGTATATTCATTATTTTCAAAACCGCTAATTTGTGTGTATCTAAATTATGTGTTTTGACCAAAATATAAAATTTACCTATTAAATATACACATTAAAGCGATTGTTAAAGATGTTACGTCATTTGCTAAAGCTTTACTCAATAATATACATCTAAATGCAAATTGAAATGGATGGAAACTGTGGGGTTGTGTGAGACCGGCTGCGTGTTCTGACGTCACAACTGCAGGCGCGTGCGGCGCCGCATCAGTACAATGAGGAGCAAATATTTACATGCTCGCCGTACGCAGCTCAACACCACAATCGAATTTGCCATGCGCACTATGCCGAATTCACTTACGTTTTCCGTGTTTCTATTTCTTTGAAGTTTATCATATCAATTAGATCCGCAGTCTAAGTTGGCATTATAGTTACAGTGTACTGTATCAGACTGGAATGAAATGAAACCGTGTGTAATAGAAATTAACACAGAATTTAAGTAATGCATTCTTAATGGAACGGTTGCGAGAGAAATACATATTGAAACCTTTTTAAAAGTTAATATGTTATATTTTCTAAAGAACTATGCGGTCATAATGGTTCTAGTTCAGTTAGTGACGGCATAAATGTAATGTGAATGACTAGCTGACAACGCGGCATCGGCGGGGTTCTTATTTCTGCCAGTCCACCTCGTCTTCCTCCTCTCGCCCCCTGCCTCCTCCTACACTTTTCTCTGCCCATCTCCAACTTCCCCTTTCCCTGCAGATCACCCATCGCCACTCTGTCAAAATGCTTCTCTATGTCTTCAGACCACTGCCTCCTCCATCTGTGAAACATTATACAACTGTGCAAGGACCCTCCGCCATGCACCGTACGGAATCTTAGGTAGACTTGATGTTCCTTAAGTGTGCAAAATTTCATGAACTTCGGAATAGAAGTTCAGATTTTGTCAAAGTTTGTAAGTTTAAGTGCCCTCCGCCATGCGACATACAAAATTTTACGCAGACAGTGCAAGCAAAATGTTGACAATGTTCATAGCAAACACATGAATGTTACGGTAAGCGCATGAAATACGAACAAACATTCATTTTATATAAATTATTATTCCTCGGTTTTTGTTGCTCCTCAATGAACTAAAATGCCTTGGAAATTTCTACTTTTGCTGTCGCGTGGTTAAACTATTCATGTAGCAAGGTTAATGTAAAAGGTGGCCACGGATTCGCTTTCTGTCGCCACGGCATCAACTCTCTTACTGTCTGCTTACAGGGTTGTAGGCCTATGTCTGAAAGTGTGGGGAAGTATCGGAAGCGGCAAGCGTAGCTCTAAACCGAACGGCGGGAAAATTCTAATGGAACTGTGTCTCAGTTAAAAGCACGCAGAATTGGAATCTGTGATATGACATGTAGTTTTTGTTCAAAGAAGAATAAAAAATTTAACTAAACCGTCAGTAACGGCTACGGATAATTACTCGAATAATTCAACTATTCCTGAAAATGTTGAAAGAATGAAGTGGAATGTGTGCAGTGGGACGGCCTTGTCTTTACTGGTTCGCAGCCAACCGTTGTAACTCTTAACGGGTGTATACGAGTTATGAATAGTAATTCAGATCGGACGACCACGAAGATACCTACTGAAAGTCTTTTGCACCACATTGTCCGAAGATATTTAGTTATTACAGGTTCTTGTCGCCTTTATTGCGGGCGGAACATTAAAGTAGCCTAACATTCTTTCTTATTAATGATTTAACTATTTCCAATTAAAGTTTATTTACTTTGATGTCGTCTTATTTATTAGGGTTGCTATACAGACCACAGATAATCGATGTTCATGTCTCATCTGCGATGCGTATCAGTTTATGTGTAAACAATCCTAAATCGGCACAATGTTGGCTTGCACTCGTAAAATAACTGAATAGTTTATACTTAGGGACTATTTTGTCCTCATAATATAGTCATTTTTAATAACGATGAACAGCAGCGAAATTGCTTATGTATCACCGCAAAGATATTCACTACACGTTCTTAAAGCTTGCCGTCAAACCACTTGATTCCGCATCTTAAAAATTATTCCGTTGTTGTGGTCTTCAGTCCGGAGACTGGTATGATGCAGCTCTCCGTAATACCCTATCCTGAGTAAGCCTCTTCAACTCCACATAAGAACGGCAACCTACATCTGTCTGTATCTGATTACTGTATCTATCTCTTGGTCTTTCTCTGCGGTTTTTACCCGATACACTTTCCTCCGACGCTAAATTCACAAGTCCTTGACGTCGAAGAATGTGTCCTACCAATGGATCCCTTCTTTTAGTCAAGGTCTGCCAGAAATTCCTTTTCTCCCCAATTCTGTTCAGTACCTCCTCGTTAGTTACGCGATTCACCCACCTAATCTTCAGCATTCTTCTGTAGCACCACTTTTCAAAAGCCTCTATCCTCTTCCTGTCCGCACTGTTTATCGTCCATGTTTCACTCCCATACAAGGCAACACTCCACACAAATGCCTTCAGAAAGGACTTCCTTAGGTTTGAATCAATATTCGATGTTAACAAATTTCTCTTTTTCAGGAACACTTTTCTACCCATTGCCGTTCTGCATTTAATGTCCCCTGTACTGTGACCATCAGTTGTTATTTTACTGCCCAAGTAACAAAACTCATCTACCTCCTTTATTGTTTCGTTACCTAATCTAAATTACTCCATTGTCCACAAAATGAAATAGCAGATATATTCTACACTTCGTTCAAACCTTTCAGAATTCCAGTACGGTTTAGTTTACATCACTGTGTATTAATAATTTACTTGACTAACCTCGCTTTGTATGTCATCTCTCACAACCAGAGATAACATTGCTTTACGGAACATCGGAAACTTCCGAATTTGCACCTCTTAATCTGGAACCTCCTTACCGCTAAAATTCGTTTACATGAAGAACACAAGCGATAAAAATGACTTGATCTCCAAATTAGTTTGTTCCAACATAATGATGTCTAACACGATGAATAAATCACCATTGAAATATTTTATTACAGAGCATACTCAACGCTATATAACTCGACATAACCGGTGAACATTATATAACAACAATAACATTTGATCCCTTCAGATATCAACGCGAACAGCTCTCAATTTTAACTGAACATCAGTTCGTTTTACAATGAAACATACATTACATTTCTCTTTTAACATTTCTTCGACACGGCAAGCAAGGCTCAATCTTGGCTGTCTTCTCTTCGGCTGGTTAGTGATGGTCGCTGGATACAGCATTTTCTACTAGGGTAACACCGGAAGTGACGTAGTTAGCACACCCCGAATGCTGATATACTTTGGATTGTGAGTGATATATGTAATATCTTTGAATATAATGTTTACGTGCGCCTGTAGTCTGCGAAATGTGAACGAATAGTGAATACTGATGCAGGGTTAGGTTACAAGTAGAATAGCAGAAATAACGGTTATTATAGGTCGTAACTACTGAATAGTAAAAATAACGGATAGTTATCGTTACTGCTTCGAAGAGGAAACTTTCTTTGTGCTTATCGTAAAGTTTTATTTTATGGTTCTTGTTTTGTGTTTTGCAGTGTTTCTTTCCAGCTTTTTTCCGTTGGTATGCTCCCACCAATGACGTCGCCATAGGTCAAAGCAGACAGCTGGTATTGAGTCCTTTATTATTGTCCATTTTATGCTAAATTCTAGAAAGGGCCACAATGATCTTGTTCATAGTGCAAATGTTGGCTGAAACGTCGTTAGTATGGCAGCCAGAAAATAAATCATCTGTTCCACCTTAAATTCACATCCACACTCTTCCACTCTATTTATATTCTCTACATGCCCAGTTTGTGAGATTCTCGACACACAAACAGAACTCAAATGAATTCTGTAGTTAAGTCTTCAGAAATTTCAGGTAAACGCCTAACAGTCATGAGATACCTCACGTAGTTTGATCTGTTTTATTCCATAATCATAACTATCTGTAAATACACAAAGGCCTGCTAGATACAACAAAACCTCAGCCTGGTAATTGCACACCTGGCAGTAAGAGAGCTCTTTAAATGAATAAGCTGTAAGAATGCGCCTTGTAGTATGTACATGTAATACCTACAGTAGCAAATGTGATTAAATATAAGTTGAATTAAGAGCACTTGTCATTCAAAATATGCCTCCATAAAGTGCTAAATTTGCCATACACAGCCCACGTCCTAAGTGTGAATATGCCATTGTACAGTTTTTGTGTTGGCTATTAGTGATGTGCACAGCACAGTAGGAAATGTTAGATCTATGGTCAAAAGTAATTATCACATGTAACTCATGTATACTATTTGAAAAGTCCCTGTCACTGTTTTCTCACAGCAATGTCATGAAAAAGTGTATCATCTACTAATCACATAAGTGTGTTGTTCACTGAAGTTATGAGTAAGATATACTAGCATTTTTATAAGATTAGTGTGATATCACACTGGAAGTTTTCAACACAACGATTCCTTAAATACTGGGCATATGGTATACTTTGAGATTGTTGACAGTCCTTACAATTTTGCAATTTTGGGTTACCTTTACATAACACTTCAGTAGGTGTTAAGCCCCTAAAATAAATTTAACATAATGCATATCCGTACTGTTTAAAGTAATTCACAGATGTGTAGGCCTACTATATGGGAAGTACTACACTGAATGATATTTCCCACAATTATATCACAAGATATCAAGCACATTTTTGAAGTAGTTTTAGATGTATCATGATGCCTCTTTGCCCTACCATCGCAAAAATGATTAACACATATTTTGACAAAAATATTTCAGAGCTGTAAAATATCTCTTTGTTTAATGTAAGACAAAATGCCATTCTTCCTTCTATGTTAATGAGAACAGTGCATGGCAATATAGTCTGTAATGTGGCAGTTTCATCACATTGCCTGAGTACAGAAAAAAACAAAAGGGGAAGTAAAATGCCTACTTATCCCCCCCCCCCCAAAAAAAAAATCGTATAACAGCAATCTGGTAAAGGTAAAGATTGAAAACTTGGGGTGTTTTACCATAATCTTTCATTGGATGGAAGTGAATTAGTTTCTTCAAACGGAAGTGGTAGATGGTAGTCTGTCTGGAAACTGACTAAAATTTTGTTCGTCAAGCAGATCTATTCCTACCCCCCCCCCTCCCTCCCAAGACAAGTCCTAGTTACGCCACTGACACACTGGATGACGCTTCATTGGTAATATTTGTTAACTGCAGTGTACTGATGCACTGACAATATAATACGATGAGATTTCTATTCTGTATTAAGGTTCTGATCCTTTTTAACGGTACAACTTTACTTATGGCAGTTGCATTGTAGTGTGCTGATTTTGGCAACGACTTTTCAAAACTTAATCACATAGAATGAGAGTGGATAATTATTCCTGTTGACCATGAAATAAAATAGTGTGGTCCCTGCTCCATCAATAATATATTCTTGCTTGTACTCCTGTCCGGTCATTAAACTAATTGTCCTCATAAAGCCACCACTCTGAAGCCAGCATTTTCATACTACACCGCCGATGCTCCAAATAAAATATAGACCTGATATAAATGAAGAAATCTCGATTCGTTGACATCTGCAGTAGACGCCAAACGTTTCGTTTCATCGCATATATCACACATTTATGGGTTAATAAACAGAATCACAGGATTCACAAGACAGCAAAGGACCTGGAAGAGCAACTGAACGGAATGGACAGTGTGTTGAAAGGGACGTATAATATGAACATTAACAAGAACTAAACAAGGTTAATGGAATGCAGTCTTAGAAAATCAGGCGATTCTGAAAGAATTAGATTAGGTAACGAAACAGTACGACATTCACTTATTGAACAGTTCTCGTACGTGAACTTCACGCAGGCACAAAAGAGGCCAAAGACATACAAAAACGCCTGACGCGCAAAGATAAAACTGAGGAGGTTAGAACAAGAGGAGGTGGCCTTACCGATGCTCAGAACAGGCACTGGTTGAAGCCACGGGAGCCATGCTTTTGTGCACAAAACAAGGATTTTTCACTTAAAATTATGTGTGAATATTGCCCACTTTTCGTAATGCCACTAAACTGATAGTCACATCGGAGTATTTTCTTAGATATAACGTGCACTTCAACGACTAGAACTACTTTACCACATAGTATGACCAATGTTTTGGGCACATACAAATGCCGGAATGAGCTGTTTCCTGGCTTCACTTTTTCAGTGTTAGGGCATCTCCAGAGATTCTAACCTCATGGATAAAACTCACAGCACCTCCACTGATGTGCTAACGTCTGTGAACTACGTCACTTCCGGTGTTAGTCGGCGGCTAAAGTCTAGTCAAGGACCTTGTAAAATGAGTCTAGTGCATTTTCTGCCGAAGACTGCAGCCATTATGCGATGCTGTCCGCGCCGTACATGTAACAAACACACAAGAAAACACTTTCTATAATCGAAAATCTGTAATACAGATCACCGGTTCGCTACATTACATATTTTGGAATCTGGATGTACGGCAGCTGTTATTCAGCCATTTTTAAAATTTTACTTTCTGTAAATAATTTATTATGGTACTAAATACAAATTATAATATATATATATATATATATATATATATATATATATATATATATATATATATAATATATTATGAATGAATCGTTGTCGTAGGAAGTAATTCATGCCCGTAACATAATCGGCACACAACAGCAGTCACGTTCTCGAATATCCTTTTTATTAGGTATAACACGCTTCGTCCTTTTCGTGCATTATCAGATGCTCACTACCATGAGGTGGCTCATATTACAAAATTATGCGTAATTAGATAACACTTTTTTAAAAATATCATTGGAAAGGAGGGGGCCTGTTGTGAACAAAAACGTGTCATAGCTCCAGGATGTTCGACCTTATCTATGAGCCGATACAAAAGAAATATAGACTTACATACAAGATGTGGTAAACCATCATAAATCATCAAAAGCTCTTGCGAATAAAATCCAAAAATTGTTATGAAGAATAGTACCATTTTTTTATTCCCGAAAGGCTTAGAGTATCTTGTAGAAAACAAGACATTATCTTTGGTTAAAACAAAAAAGAAAAAAAAACTATTTCATTTCCATACCAGAGGACAGGAGATAAAGGGTGAATTAGACAATATTATGACTGAGAAGCGTACACTTTTATTTCCAAAAGTTACACACGAAATGACAAAAAGCAATGCTATCAAATTATTTCCATTCAATCCACTGAACTCTAGTGAGCAGTCGGAACAAGTGTGGATCTTTTCTTAGAACAATCTGTTACAAAAAAAAAAAAAAAAAAAAAAAAAAAAAAAAAAAAAAAAAAAAAAAAAAATAATCATTCGCATTCAGTGAAAACGTTCGTTTGTAAACCAAAGGGATAAACTGCGCAGATCATCGATCCTGAGAGTTACAAACTACTTTAACTTAGACTAAGGATATATATAAACACATACGCCCATGCTCGAGGGAGGACTCTAACCTCCGAGCGTAGCGTTCGCGCAATTCGTAACGTAACATCCCAGACCATCTCAGACTTATCTTTAATTCGTTACTATGCGACATCAACGGCCCACCAACTCCCTGCACACAACTAACAAAGAAGTTGCCACAGATGGTAAGCAGACAATTCTTTCGTCTGTCTTTTGCGCGCGCGCTCAACTGACGATCGCATGAGCAAATTGCACAAATGGCACGTTGGGCAGGAGCTGGTAACGAGACTCCAAACCACTGCCATATTTCAGTTGTCAATCACAACGTAATTCTCATCGTAGTATAGCACTGCACATTTATGACGAAACAATCAGCCACTCTCAGATTTTAAAGGACGCTATGTATGAGACTTGTTTACCAACAGGTTTTGCTGACAGTGGTGTAGAACGCCTGACGCACCAGCAATGCCGATGTGTGCAGCAAATGTACTGCTGACAGTAGAGTACCGCCTGGCCGACGCTTTTAGCTCATGAGTTTGGCTGCATCAGACTGGAAGAGAATGTAAGGAAGAGAATGTGATTTTACCAGAAAAATTATTTTACCAAGCCAAATTGGCCTGAGATCAATCTGATGTTATACGTTTAGCGACGCATCGTCAATGAGAACTACTGGCTACTAATAGTTTGGAGTGTGTTTCTCAAGTTAAAAAGAAGGTGGTAGGACTCAGTTTAGGTAACTAGGGTGCTTGCCTTGGAAATGCGAACCGAAAAGTAAAGAAGAATGTTACGTTGTTAATTTACATAAAAGTGAATAGCATAAATTAACATAGGTAACTTTAATTACGAACCTAAATATATCAATCTTTTGTATGTATGGAAGGGGAATGAAGAATATCAACAGACAGGTTGACTGAAGAGAGTCAAAATTCAAATTTTTGTAAAACTAACGGATCTTACAACTATGGTTATTAGTCCCCAGGCTTACAAACTACTTAAACCAGCGTAATGACAACACACACACACACACACACACATGGCCGAGGGAGGAATCGAACTTCCGACGGGGAACAACCGCGCACGCCGCCGCAAGGCGCTTTAGAGCGTTCGGCCATTCCACAGCGGTTGAAGTGAGTCTCTCTCTCTCTCTCTCTCTCTCTCTCTCTCTCTCACTCTGTATATATATATATATATATATATTCTTCTGATCCAGTAGACGACGTACGGTTGCGCGAAGTGCCTAGGTGCTTCCATCGCCTTGAGTGAAAATGTCCCCCAATCTGTTTTCTTCTAAATTTGACCACCCAGTCTGGGGCGTCATTTTATGGACTCAGTGTCCGTTCCCATCGGAGGTACGAGTGCTCCCTCGGGTATGGGTGTGTGTATTGTCCTTAGTTTGGGTAAGTTTAAACCGCAAGACCTCGCGCCTTTAAAAGTTCCGCAGTCGGTCCTTAGGATACGTTGTTTTAAGAAGTTTGTAAGTCAAGGGACGGATGACGTTAGCAGTTTGGTCCCTTAGGATAAGAAACATCTCACTCAACATTCTTTTTCTGCCGGCCGCGGTGGCCGAGGGGACTAAGGCGCTCCAGTCATGGTCTTCACGGCCACTACGGTCGGGGGTTCGAATCCCCCCTCGGGCATGGATATTTGTGCCGTCTTAGTTCATAAGTAGTTTGTAAGTTTAGGGACTGATGACCCCGTAGGTAAGTCCCATAGACTATACAAACATTTGAACATTTGATTCTTTTTCTAAATTTGTGTCCCAGCGCACAAGACGGCACATAATAGTTTCACAAGCTCGGACATGATCACGAATTTATAACAGTGATCCTTTTTGTAATGCCTTTTGATATTTTTATTTCCGTCAATGATCACAAATTTCTCGTCGTTTTGACGATCGGTTTCGGTCAGTGATGATCATTTTCAAGTCTACAGCAAATCCGAAACAGATGTTCAAATTCAAATGTTCAAATGTTTGTAAAGCTTATGGGACTTAACTACGGGGTCATCAGTCCCTAAAGTTACAAACTACTTATGAACTATGACGGCACAAATATCCATACCCGAGGGGGGATTTGAACCCCCGACCGTAGTGGCCCTGCAGACCGTGATTGAAGCGCCTCAGTCCCATCGGCAACCGTGGCCGGCCCGAAACAGATGGACATATTTAGTAATAGACTACCTTATAAAACATAAATAATGCATAGTAGTCATCAATAAAAAAAAGTGTTTAAAAATATTATACAGCATATCTTGAAAGACGACCGTCTGTCGTCTTCCAAGATTTTTTATAAAATTGTAATTTATTTGATGTCGCTAGATTAGCATTTTGTTGAAACTAGAACCCCACTCTTTTCGAGGCATGAGGAATAGCATTTTCATTTCATGTTTTAAAATATTAGTTTCTGAAATGTTAGTTAATATTGCTAGGATTTTGTTATTACAATAACTTATTATTGTGGTTATGAATGTGGCAATAAGTACGGCTTCTCCGCTACGCTACTGTCCCTGTGAGAATGTGTTCTTGTTTCACTTTTAAGTGGATATGCGAGAATCTAATGGGTGTCTGAATGTGGGTAGTAATAGCTCGCTTTCCATGGTTCTCTCTGACTCAGAGTCGATAGTTAGTCGTTACCAACCCCTGCTTCTGATGCTATCAAAGAGGTTTCTACACCCTTTGTTACAAGCCAGTCGACAAGCCCTCTCCAGGGCGAGTCTCTCCCCCACCACCTCGTTTTTAGTGGGTTTTGCCAGTTTCAGGTAGCTTCGCTTCGCGCCCCCTGGCCGCTCGGTCTTCACTTTGTGCTCGGAAAGTGGTGAGGTAAGGTTGGTACTGCTCTTTTGTCCGTGGAGATGGTAGCGATTTGTTGCCTAGTATGTTTAACTTAGACTCTTGAACTTAGATTCATCTTTCGGAATATTGTTTCCGATCGTGCGCGGAAATGTGTTCTAGTTTTTCAATCCAGTGATTACCAACAGATGTACGCGGTGTATGTCTTAGGCCTACTAGTTGCAGTTTGATAACGGCCTGGTATATTCCAACCTTTTGTGATTATATGGCGGTGTACGAACTCTGTCTAAATTCTTTCTAGCTTTGTGAGGCCCGATTTATAACAGACGATATGTTCATTTTTATACAGTGCATGTAAAATCTTTCTTATCGTTTCCTTCCGTGAGCGATGTGTTCCACGTGGTTGGTTCTTAGAACAAAGCCTTCAGCTTCCACTATCGTTTGTTCCATGCCCATCAGCCAAGTAACTATGCAGGTATCCTTCTGATTTCCACTAACACTCTCTGTTTCTGTTTCTTCTCTGATCTTGTAGTATGCACTCAGTCTTTGTCAGTAATTCTCTCCGAGCCTTGTACAACCTCCTTCAATAGCTTGCTTATGACATTCTATGTATTTCTAAGGGTTCCATGCCGTAGTTTTTATTCTCTCTTTTCCGTCGTTGTAATTATTTAAGTTTTCTGACTTCTTTTTTAATCGCTCCCTATCGCGTGTAGCTGCATTTCATTCCCTTCCTTTTGTAATTCTAAACGTTTCTATGGATTGCATGCCGTACTTTCTATTTTTATTTTTCCGACTTTGTAATTATTTCACTTTTCCGGGTTTTGAGACTGGACTTCCTCCGTCCCTGTGAACGCTCCCAATCGCATGTTGCTGCATTTCAGTAGCTCCCTTATGAAATTCTACGCAGTTCTAGGGGTTGCATGCCGTAGTTAATTTTCTTTATTTTTCGGAAATTGAATTTATATATTTTTATCGGTTTTTGGAACCACGTGGGTCCGAATTCCGACTTCAGGGGTTTACAGCTAGTGACCTGAATTCACGCCACTTCTCATAAAACCAGTGCCCAAATAGTTTACTCTCAGATTGCAGCTTAAGAGTCCACATTGATTTAGTGAAATGAATCCGATTTTAACCACTTCACCTTCAGTGGAGTGTGATCATGTAACGTAGCCGTGTGTCTCCGTTAACGTGTTTTCTCGCGGTCTAATCTAAATGCAACTTAACTTTGCTATACTCACGCACCATCTCAAATCACGACTGACCAGAGTCATCTTCGCAATTTTATTGTATATTGTGTTGTGTGGTACCTCCGGGTTTGCTGAATTTCACCTATGGTAGCGGCGCCTGCTTCTGCCTCGTTTCAGCTCGCTGATTTTGTTGAGTTTCGCTGTTGCATTGCGTGTGTGTGAGCGAGTGAGTGTTGTTTTTAAACCCTACCCCCACTAGCGTTGACGGCCGCGGTGGCCGAGGGGACTGAGGTGCTCTAGTCACGGTCAGCACGGCCACTACGGTCACTACGGTCGGGAGTTCAAATCCCCCCTAGGGCATGGATATGCCGTCGTAGTTCGTAAGTAGTTCATAAGTAGTTTGTAAGTTTAGGGACTGATGAGCCCGTAGTTAAGTCCCATAAGCTATACAAACATTTGAACCCACTAGCGTTAAGTTCTGTGTAATTTATGTTAAATTTAATGCTGGGCATCGTCAGTATTAAATCATGTAAATGGGATGCTTTTTATTGTATTCACAAAATTGGTTTCCCATTTCGCTTGCGTTCAACCTGAATAAACAAGTTCAGTATGATTTTGACTTGCCTATAAGTTGTAGTTTTGGAACACCTTCCCTCTTTTATTTAATAGTGTTTTTCACCAGTGCTGAGAACAAGCTCAGATGCAATTTTTTATATTTAATTCCTTTGCGCCATAACTGTTTTTCCTTAGCCACCTTTATGAAATAGCTTTAATTGTGGTGGCTTGTTTATTAATGTATGTGTGTAATTCCGTGTGAGCTGCTACATATATAGGCCACTGTATCGTTAAATTCCTGTTATTAGAGTAATTTGAACCAAATCAGTTCTCAATTTGGTCCAGGGAACAATGTTTTGCAGCAGGGAGTAGCCAGTAGTTCACACGGACCTTTTGCTAATTTTACTGCTAAAATTAAGCTTTTTTCTAACAGTAAACTCTTATCTGGGTACCTACTACCAGAATTACGCTTTTATTACGTACAGTGGTCCACTTTTAACCCGTTGCTACATTCCTTCATTTAATATAGCCATAAAGGAATCGGCACAACATAAATCTTCATGATGAGTCGTGATAAAAGTTTAAAATAAACATCGAAATGGGCCACAGAGCTGGTGACAACATTTTTACTACGCTCCTGCACAAAACAAAGTATAGGTCAGTAACTGTTTACTAGTAATTTGCTAGTACAACCGCTAGATGTCGTTACCGTGATCCTCAACATATTCCTCTTTTATTTCGTAGCGGCGCGGGAGTTGCCGAGCGCACAGTCTGCCTTCGGCGGGCGAGCAGTGCGGACGGAGCTGTTTACGTCCTCGTCGCTGCCGGCCGAGCGCTGTTTGTGGTGAGTTCAAATGTTCGTAAATTTATCGGACCAAACTGCGTGGTCATCAGTCCGTAGCTTACAAACTACTTAAACCTAGGTAAACTAACCTAAGGACAACACACACACCCATGCCCCAGGGAGGACTCGAACCTCCACGGCGAGCAACCGCGCACTCCGCACCGAGACTGTTTAGATCGCTCGGCTACTCCACTGTGGCTGTGGCGAGTGTTTGCGTATTTATGTTGATGAACCCCCGATTGAAGAAATAATGACACAACGACTGTGGATACTTTGAAGCTGACATTTGATCAAACTTTAGCATGACCTACAGGTTTCGAAGTGGAGAGTTTCATAGAAGATGTTATGAAAGTGAACAGCGACGATATCATTGGAATACATATGTCGATCTGTAGTAGCACTGTTTATCTGAAACTTAAAATTGCCGCCAAGTGTGATGAAATTATGGAATCGTGTGGAGGGACTCTGAAGTTGAAACATTCTGATGGGAATATCGGCGAGGTACTTATTACCCACACAGGTCTCGGTATCAGAACAGTCAGAATTTTCGAACCGCCATTCGAAATTACCGCTGAGGAAATCAACACAGTATTAACATAGCCGAGAAATGGTCTGGTGCACACAAATTTCCGGTTTTGAATGGAATTCGACAAGTCAAAATAGATTTGAACAAACATATACCGTCTTATGTCAGTGTCTGTGGATACAGAGAGATAGTAATGCCGGCCGTGGTGGCCGAGGGGATTGAGGCGTTCCAGTCACGGTCTGCATGGCCACTACGGTCGGGGGTTCGAATCCCCCCTCGGACATGGATATTTGAACCGTCCTTAGTGTTAGTTAGTTCATAAGTAGTTTGTAAGTTTAGGGACTGATGAAACCGTAGTTAAGTCCCATAAGCTATACAAACATTTGAGATAGTAATGTATGACGGTCAGCCGCGTACGTGCGGAGCATGTGGATCAACCGGTCACGTCCGCTTGCAATGTATTCAGAGACGCGTGGCACAAACACCGATAGGCGAGGCAGAAGCGCCGGCCGGTATGACGAGACTGCCGCTGAGGTACGCGGGAACTAAGCCCCCACACCGACTGTAGCGGCGGTCACTGAATACATCACAGTGGAGGATGTGCATTTGAATTCCGGCGCGACTGCAGAAGCAGCTGTGGACAACAGCGTCACAGCAGAGCCGAGTTCTCCGGTGGCGGAAGAGCACCACGGGCCGGCCACCGATGTTTCCGAGGAACCTCACGACGAAATGCAGACGACGGAAGAGAGGGAAACGAGTGACATGCCTGGAGCGGCAATTTCACAAGACACGAAGAAACGCAGGATCGCTCATGAAGGAGCGGAAAAACATGTACCACCCTTGCGAGAAAGAGTGGCGCAAATTCGGCAGAAAATAGCCGGTAAGGTGACTGACGAGCGCCAACAGAGTACGAAAACACATAAGAAATCCCGAACAGAAGAGGCGCCGGAGCGTGCAAAAGACAATGTGGAAACTTCATCTCCGGCAGGAAAGAGGAAGAAATGTCAAGAGAGGAAGAATAATCAATCAGTTTTCACGGCAACGGAGAAGACACGCACGCAAATGGAAAATAATACAAAAGAATGGCACGAAGAAATGGAAGAGGACGAAGAACAAGGTGGTTCTGACATAAGGAAGGGGAAACTAAATAAAGGACAAACTCAAGACGAGGCACAACGCACAGGGAAAACGGACGATGAGGATCCGGAATTTTACTGAATGGGAAGCTGTCTACCTCGGGAAGATGTACCACTTTCTACACCAAGATCCTCCTTATAAAAATAGACATTGAGGGGTAGGGAATGAGTGCGTACCGCAAGCGACAGATTTGAAACTGCACCCCCTCTAGATGCTACAGTTACAGTCTTACAAAATAGCCACCTTGAACATCAACAAAATAACGACGTCCTTGAAGGTCCACAGCCTTAGGGATTATATCTACAGCGCAGACGTTGACGTCGCTATGTTACAAGAGGTGGACAGCGAGCTGCAAATCAATATTCCGGATTACAGTACGATTTTAAACACTGCGTTATGTGGCTCCTCAGGCACCGCTTTCCTCATTAAGGAGGGCGTCATGGTAACCGATATCGAGTGGTTGGAATCCGGTAGAGGGCTGTCTTGTTTAATTAATGGTGTGAGATTTATAAACATATATGCTCCATCCGGCAACCAACACAGGGTGGAAAGAGCACATTTTATGAACAGGACCTCCTCTACCTAGTACAAAGAGGCGAAGAGTCAATGGTCTTAGTCGGAGATTTTAATTGTGTGCTGAAGCCAAATGATCAGCAACCAAATTTTAATTACAGTGCGGAGCTGGACCGCGTAATACGGGATTTACAATTTTCCTATACTTGGGAAATTATTAACGGCGATCGTCAATGTTTTACCTACTACACTCCGACTTCATCAAGTAGACTTGACAGGACATATGTCACACGGTGTCTCAATTCAAGTGTTAGTGGAACAGAAACATGGCAGGTGTATTTCTCTGACCATTTAGCGTACCACTGTCAACTGTGTATGCCGAAACAGAATGTTTTCCGCGGTCGAAACATTTGGAAACTTAATATCAGTGTCCTCAAAGATGATGCTCTGAGACTACGCGTGGAAGTGGTGTGGATCACCTGCACCCGACGACGAACGAACTTCCCCAGTACGATCGAATTGTGGTGTAAATGTGCGAAACACAAACTCATCAGCTGCCTAAAATCATATTCTTACGCGAGACATCAAGATGAGAAGAGTAAATTCGAATTTTACTTCCATTGTCTCAGGGAACCATACGAGTGTCGCAGTCCAACAGCGGCAACCTTCCTACAAATCAAGAGAGTGAAGGCGAAATTAACGGCGCTGAAACGAAAACAGATGGAAAGAATCGTAATCCGTTCGAGAGATCAATACAGTGTGCCCGGGAAAGAACCCTCTGTAGCATCTCGCAAAGGAAAAGCGCTTTGCGCAGCGGAAATTGATACAAAGTCTCAAGAGAGAAGATGGTAGTTAGGTGGAGGATCATAGAGCAATAAAGAAATATGTAACGGAATACTACACCAACCTGTACGCTTCGGAACCTACCGATGTCAATTTGATCAGACAAATACTGAGTCATCTTCCTGACAGACTGGACGTACAGGATGTCGAGTTATTACTCGCAGATGCAACCGAACAAGAACTTAGATCGGGTATGAAGAAGGCACAGGGAAACAAATCACCTGGCGCGGACGGACTACCGGTAGAATTTTATAAACAGTTTTGGGATTTACTGAAAACATGTTTCGTCGAAATATGCAACGACATTAAAGAAGATCAACCTATCCCTGATGGATTTAATGAAGGGACCATCGTCCTTATCCCCAAAGAGTACCCATGCAACGACGTGAACAAAATTCGCCCGCTATCGTTACTCAACTGCGACTATAAGATAGTGGCCCGAGTTATGGCGGCAAGAATCAAACACGTGCTTCATAAAATAATACATACTAGTCAGATAGCGGCAGTTCCCGGACGCTCGATCCTTCACTGCCTGACCGAATACAGGGAACTAATATGCTACTGTGCTGTCACATGTTCCGAAACGGCCATCTTATCATTAGACCTGAACAAAGCATTTGTCAGAATCAGACACCAGTACCTTCTCGAAGTGTGGACACATTTAGGGTTTGGGGAAAAATTCGTACAAATTATTAAAAATTTATTTAGGGCTGGGGTGGATGAAATTAAGCCGAAACTCGTCAAATACAGTGGAATATCAGGTCTCAAATGGTTACACAGGATAATTGAAAAGGCGTGGGAAACGGGACAGGTTCCGTCTGACTGGACGCAAGCGGTAATCACGCCAATTTTCAAACATGGAAACAGAAAAGATTGCAACAACTATCGAGTTATCTCCTTAATTAGCGTTGTAGGCAAAATATTCTCAGGTGTTGTTGAAAGGAGAGTGCGAGTATTAACTGAGGACAAGTTTGATGAAAATCAGTGTGGGTTTAGGCCTCTTAGAGGCTGTCAGGACCAGATCTTTAGCTTACGGCAGGTAATGGAAAAGTGCTATCAGTGGAACAGGGAATTGTATCTATGTTTCATAGAGCTGGAAAAGGCTTAAGACCGTGTCCCTAGGAGGAAGCTACTGTCAGTTCTCCAAGATTATCGTATAGGAGGCAAACTTCTGCAGGCAATTAAAGGGCTGTACGTAGACTGTCAGGCAGCAGTTAGAGTAGATGGCAAATTAAGCTCATGGTTCAGGGTAGTTTCAGGGGTAAGACAAGGCTGTAACCTGTCACCACTGTTGTTCATACTATTCATGGATCATATGTTGAAAACTATAGACTGGCAGGACGGATACTACAGGCTTACAGGATGCACCTTTTAAAGCGCTAACACAGCCAACAAAACAGAGGAGGGTTAGTCAAATGTGAGAGAGCCCTCATTACATCAGAAAATTAGAGATATGTGGTACACTGAATACTTGATAACGACAAGGCCAGTTATACATAAAGCCGTCCTCACACGGGACGTGTGCTACTCCGTAATGACCTTCTTTTCCCTGGCAACGCTAGTAAGGCAAACCACTTCGCCACTCACCTTAATGATAATCCCAGGTTTTATTACTCCCTCTCCCCGGATGTCCATGAGCGAAAGTCCTGTGAAGTTGGCACACCTTTCTTGGAAAATGTACATTTCTTTTCAGAGTTATAGACAGATATGCAATAGTTCTGGAGTTCTCTGTACAAAATTTAAATAGTTCTGCAAAATTTCGCCGAAAAAATACGAAAAATTACCGCAAAATTTAGCTTTTTCAAAATAATTTTTTGCCTAATTGTGCAAACATAGTTCTGATCACAGTTCTAAATAGCTCTCAAAGAGTTCTACATGAGATAATTGCAATAATGGGGAATCCATTTACACGCTACTGTGAAGTTGGCACCCCTTTTCTCAAAAATGTGCATTTTTTCAGAGTTCTAGGCAGATATGCAATAGTTCTGGAGTTCTCTGTACAAAATTTAAATAGTTCTGCACTAATTCCCGAAAAAATTACAAAAAAATATAACAAATTTTAGTTTTTTCTAAATAATTATTTGCCTATAAGCGTAAACATAGTTCTGATCACAAGTCTAAATAGCTCTCAAAGAGTTCTGCAGAAAATCCAAACGATATTTTTTTGCCCAGATAATAGTTCATGAGCTAATTGCGTAAATGAGGGACATAAGCTACACAAAATTGCGCCATACTCGTGTGAAGTTGGCACCCCTTTTTTCAAAAATGTAAATTTTTTTCAGAGTTCTAGACAGATATGCAATAGTTCTAGAGTTCTCTGTACAAAATTTAAATAGTTCTGCAGAATTTCGTGAAATATCGAATTCTGAATAGTGGCAGAGCTGTGAAGTTGGCAACCCTTTTTTCAAAAATGTAATTTTTTTTTAGAGTTCTAGACAGATATGCAATAGTTCTGGAGTTCTCTGTACAAAATTTAAATATTTCTGTAGAATTTCGCCGAAAAAATAGTAAAAATTACCACAAACTTGAGTTTTTTTAGTCTTTTTTTAATAATTATTTGCCTATTAGCGCAAACATAGTTCTGATCACAGTTCTAAATAGCTCTGAAAGAGTTCTACAGGAAATCATAATAGCATTTTTCTGTGCAGATTATACTTTGAGATAATTATAATAATGGAGTATCCGTTTACATGCTACTGTGGAATTTGCACCAGTTTTTTTTTTTCAAAAAATTAGACTTTTTTCCAGAGTTCTAGGGACATGTGCAATAGTTCTTGTTTACGATAAGCAGTAATCACTCAGACGTAAAAACAACATATTGAATGTGCAGCGGATAGAATATCTGTCAAGACCTAAGAAAAATGTATATTTCTCGAATAAGGGGCACAAATAAGACAGCTTATCAGATATTCAAAATTGTGAACATAATTTTTTTCGGGCAATTACATAGAAATATTCACATAACTCTAGAACTATAGTATATGTACACAGAACCCCAAAAAACAACGTGTATTTCTCGAAAAAAATGGTGCCAATTTACAGTAACGTGAAAATGAATTCCACATTACTGCATTTATCTGATAAAGTATAATCTGCACAGAAAAATGTTATTAGGATTTCCTGTAGAACTCTTTCAGAGCTATTTAGAACTGTGATCAGAACTATGTTTGTGCTAATAGGCAAATATTTATTTAAAAAAACTAAAAGAACTCAAGTTTGTGGTAATTTTTACCATTTTTTCGGCGAAATTCTGCAGAACTATTTAAATTTTGTACAGAGAACTCCAGAACTATTGCATATCTGTCTATAACTCTGAAAAAAATGTACATTTTCCAATAAAGGGGTGCCAACTTCACAGGACCATGAGCGAACCAACAATTCTATCCCCCCGCTCGCCCCTGGCTTTCAGAACTTGGACAGCGTCCCCCTCCCCCCCCCCCCCGCAATTACGGCCCTTGACATCAAAACAACACTCCACACGAAACTCAACACTGCTGCCTGACCTACAGGCACCTTTGGGCCTGCCCCCATTCTTTCCACACAGCCCTTTCTTCCCTCTATACTGTCATCCTATACATCGTCTTCTTCCCATACCTGTGGAAAACCTCTCGTATCCTCATGTTTCTTAAGCCCCGCAAGCTGCCTCTGACGTCTCTTTCTATCAGCCTCACCTCGGTGTTCAGCAAGGTCCTGGAAACAATACTGTCTCGTCGCATCCAACAACATCTACGTCCATCTCCTTCCTCTCTCTCAATGTGGATTCCGACCATCCTTCTCAGTCGATGACTAACTCCTCCGCCTTACCCACCTCCTTTCTGTCTAGATGAACTCCCATCGCGCCGCTATCCTCGTTTCTCTCGATATCGAGAAAGCCTACGACGCGTATGGCTTTCTGGTTTCGTTTTCAAACTCCAACTCTACACCCTTCCTGTTCAGTATGCCCGATTCATTACATCCTTTCTCACCCAACGCCCATCCTTTGTCACTGTCAATAATCCGACTCCCATTTGTTTTACCCCTCTGCCGGAATGCCCCAGAACTTCGTTCTCTCTGCCCTCCTCTACCTCATATATTTGGCAGAAATGCCACAACCAAAGCCTCCTGTCCACCTCCTACAATACGCTGACAACACCACCTTTCTAGACCTTGCCCACTCCTTCGCCCAATCCCAACACCTCCTTCAATCCCATCTCTCCTAATTCTCCACCTGGTGTAACTAAATCCCAGGCAATCATTATAGGTCACACCACCCCATCCTTCCGCCACCACAACCTCTACCTCATGCTCCATGACCGCCTCATTCAGCAAACCAAAACCCTCAAGTACATAGCCCTTACCCTTGACAACTCCCTGTACTGGAAACCCCACCATCAAACAATACGTGATGAAGCCCTCTCCCACCTCAACCTTCTCAAACTCCTTTCCAGCTGGATATGGGGCCTAACCCTTCCACCATCCTCTTCACCTACCGTTTCATCATGTGTCATATCATATCCTCTGATGTTTCCACCCCACTTGGGTTTCCACTCCCCCTGCCCACTACTAATCCCTCCAGATCCACGAACACCACGCCCTCCGCCTCGCTTACTGCATCTGTCTCCCTACCCCACGTGGTTCCTTTACGATCTTATTCCTGTGTTTAGTGCTGGCAGCTTACAAGAAGTGACAAAAGCATAAGTTTTCACGCTCGCAAAAAATAGTTCTTGAAGGTTTATAATAAGAATTATTGGAACCACTACTGTTACGACTTTAGGACTTCTAATACAGAAAAGCGAGGAGGCCTGGCCTCCCTTGCCTCCTGTGATCAGTCCCCACTGATGTGTTTTCCACAGTTTTGGTCATTACCATGATTTTCTACACCATCACCATAAGATATTTAGAAAAAAAAGTCTCTCAAGTAAGACCCCTGTTCCAGTTTCATTAATGGATGCCGTCCTTAGGTACCTTCACTTTGTTTATACAGCTTGGTCATTGGCCTTTCTGGGTACAATAGGTGCGGTAGTTGGGACATTCACCGAGTCTTGCTGACAGGTGTATATCACAGCACTTTTCAGCCTCCTGTAAACTTGTTGTGGATAAAAATTGAGGTCTCAACATGCTATAACCAGCTTTATTCCCAAATTACTACTAAACTGAGCGGAAAAAAATAGTACAAGTGGAAAGACAATGTCGATTTTGAACCGATGACGACAAATACAACATGGGGGATGGTAGATGTGCTGATTAACGTTTCAGTGTGTCGGCCAATACTCAGCTTAGTTACATACCAGTGCTAGCTGTGTGGAATGTTTACAGTAGAGCCGGTCAAAAAGGCCGCCACTCCCGCTCGCTACTCGCGGCTCGCTCTCGCAGGCTGACGGCTGGTAGATGGGGAGGGATGACGTCACATTGCCGTGAGTGCGCACCACCACCTACAGACGAGGCCTCACAGCAGCCCGTGCTACGTCACGCTGACCGAGCTGCGGCTGCCAGCTCAATGGCTGGCTGCTGGGGCACGCCCACTGCCCCGTAGTGGCCAGTCAATAAACTGGCGGCCTGGTCAGTATGACATAGCACGGGCTGTAGTGAGGTGGTGTTGGAGCGAGACACATCGAGACTGCGCGAGTTACGGTACTCCCGCGTTTACGTCGCGCCAGCCGGGCCGAGCTGGGCCGACACCACCTACACCCTGTTTACATGGGCACCCAAAACCGGATTTCGTAAACCGATTTCCCAATTCCGCTTTTGGTTGGTCATGTAAACACTCCAAAATCGATTTTGGAAATCCGCTTCTCTAAAGCGGTTTTCCAGTTCCACAATCGATTTTCGTGCCCATGTAAACGCATCCGTTTTTGAAGCGTTCTTGGCTTGTCAGATTGTGTTTTCTTGTTAAGAATTTTCGGCACACATGCAAAGAGTGATATTTTCTAATGTGAAATAAAAGTATAAATATTAGAGTGAACATAACTCTGTGTATTTAAATAAAGGAAAATAAGCGATTGTGCACATTAAATAACGAACTGAATCAGCTGTTTTCCAGCCGCCATGTTAAGTGAGCTAGGACAGCGAAAAACGGTTTACGAAAATCGGTTTTCGTCTTTCGGAAGATGTGTTTCATCAGAGCTGGCGCAAGGCACGTGCGAAACGTGCGGCCGCACGGGGCGGCACATTCCGGGGGGCGGCAAATCTGACGCCACCTTTTTTCTAATTTTTTTTTAAGGATAAACTCAACATTCATGCCCAAGAGGGGATTCGAAACCAAACCTGAGACGGAGTGGCTACGGGAATTGTGGCATGGCCGTTCGACAACCTGCCGGCCGACCCTGTTGAACAAGGGGAGAGGGGAGAACTAATTTCTTCCTCGCCACTGTGGAAGCACCGTCGTGTTTACGGCGGAGGAACAGAGAGGAAGGGAGCAGTCTGGCATGTACGCCAGTATTCGTATGAATGGAGCGCTGGCAGCCTGTTACGCGCCGTGCGTTTACTCACAGCTAATTTTACAGAAGACGAAATCAAATTTGGAAATTCGGATGCAACGTTCGATACAGCGATTATGTGTTAAGCCTGAAGCAGTTTTGGTAAACCGTTCAATAGCAGTTTGCGATTGTTCTATTCCTCCCGCATTATGGAAAAAAAAATCGTTGAACATTACTACAGTCAAACTTCTCCAACACCTACAATGGCTAGAAGTATTACGAATGGGTAAATTCGCTGCGAGTAATTACAAGGGATAAAAATATTGTTAGTAAGCCTGGAATAAGTTGGGTTTCGACGTATTTTCCAAAATGTTTGCTATCCGTTTCTAAATGATGGTGGGACGTTTTATTTTGAGCCATGAAACACCTCTCTCCACCTGCATGAACAATTTGACCGGCACTTCTGTTTGACAATACTACTCGCACACTATTACTTTGCCAACATTTATTTACGGTATACTGTTTCCGTTGAATACATTATCTGTTCACAACCATTGAAAAATGCCGAGTGGGATTAGCAGAGCGATCGAAGGTGCTGCAGTCATGGTCTGTGCGGCTGGTTGATTAGTGTGTAAGCTTAGGGACTGATGACCTTAGCAGTTAAGTCCCATAAGATTTCACACACATTGAACATTTTTTGTAAGTTCACAAGGCTTATTAACATTAGCTAGATTTCTTCAGTCAGGTTTGACTCTATTTTTGAGCTGGCGCTCAGCGTCCGTTTTGTAAAAATCTGTAGAGAATGTCACCAATGAGTCGCAATTTTTTTTCCGGATCTACATAGATTTCGGGCACAGTGTGGCTATTCTCAATGCTCTGAGTTATGTTTACATCTATACCATCATGCTGAACGTAACCGTAAACATGGCGGTGTAGATGTAAGTACATATTAATGAGATTATTTTTGACATTTCCTACAGATCTGTTTAAATAAAATTCCCCAAACGCCATGAAAAGAAAAAAACGGCGGGAGGGGGGGGGCGGCAATTTAGCAGCTCGCACGGGGCGGCGCTTGGGCTTGCGCCGGCCCTGTGTTGCATGTAAACGTAGTGCTAGAGACAAGGCCTCACAACAGCCCGTGCTACGTCACACTGACCAGGCTGCGGCTGCCAGCCTATTGGCTGCCCGTTGCGAGGCAGAGGGCGTGCCCCGGTGGCCGGCCATTCCGCTGGCGGCCGCAGCCTGGTCAGTGTGACGTAGCACGGGCTGTTGTCAGGCCTTGTCTCTAGGTGGTGTCGGCTGAGCCGCTTCAGCCTTGTCGGCGCACGCTGCCGCTACCTCCTACAGCGCGCCGGGCTGGGCCGAGACGACATAAGGGGGAAAAACCACTTTCTCGATTTTCGTGTTGTAAAAATTGTTGACGGTATGCAAGACCACGCTACATCGTTTTATGAAATTAGTTTTTCCTTAGATGCTTTGCCTTGCCTGTGAAAAAATAAAAAGTCTACTTTTCATTCCAGATGCGTTTTTAGTTCCGTAATGCTCCTTACTCGAATTTGATGAAAGTATGCAGTTAAAACTCTGATTCTTAGACAAATTGTAGTAAAACATCTTAGTTTTCGAATAAAACATTCACGTTTTCGTAACAGTCATTTTCAAATTATGCTCTTTGTCTAGTATCTGCACTTGATTTTCTCAATCGTGTATTGAAAAAGTTAGATAGGGGGCAGTTTACTGTTCTATGCATTTTAGACCATATATTAAAGCGAGTGAAATGGAGCTAAAAGACCAGATATGTTTTTGAAATGGTAGACATACTGATATCAGCCTCCTTTCACAAATAATTGCATGTTATGTGAGCGGCGTCATGCCGCCATCGAAAGCCTACGAACTTGGCCTGTGTCGAGTGTAGCGTGAAGCACTGTATCTCCCAAAAATTTGAATGGTGGCTACGTTTGTCGGTCCCTCGTGATGTGATAATGATCCATAACCAGAAAACAATTATGAACTAATTTTTCTTGGGTGGCGACCGATTACAATGGACAACGAACTGCTACAGTTTTACATCAGATCATACTTGACTTTATGAGAGGCATACAACTGGTTTTTTGTCCACATCATATAGTTCATGGAATATATATTTCGTGTTTGGAAGTAGAAGAGAAGAACGAATTAAATTAAACTGCGAAGTTGCTGTTGACGGACTGAAATGAAATTTTCTGACATTACAGTTGACAGCTTTCTAGTTGTAGATGAAGAAGAAGCCAAAAACACTTATATTTATAGATGCATCTACTCCTAATACACAAAATACACCTTTTTGAAAATTTTCGCTTTGTAGCTATTGGAAAATGTTGTATCACAAGGCGAAAATGATTGAATACAGCTTGTGCCACATAAATGCGGTACCTTCACGTCGAGATTAAAGAAAGAAGGAACTAAGTTGTTTTCAGGAACCTGTATCAGAGGAACAACGTTTCTACGAACATTATGCTGAATCATTTGAAGACAATTTTCTTTGTCTGCAATATAGTACTTTAGAATTTTCTACATACGCTGATTTCGTTTAGCCTCAGACTGCAGGACAGGTCAGTAATGGATGAGAACCATATCACTTTATTATTTTTTTTTTTTCGGGGCGAGGGGGGAGCTCATCCCCAGCAATAAGGAATCCCCACCCACTGACAGCAGAAGATCGATTGCGGTGTACTTCAACAAGCCAGCTAACAGAGCATTGATTTTGTTATTTCATTACTATTGTTCTCACACTGTAGTGACTCGACAAATTTCATGCACATAAGAATTAGGTGGTAATGGACGCATCACATGAATTTAGACTAACATTTAGGAGAGTCTTTCCTTACGTGAACATTCGATATGTTAAATATTCCTGGCGCTGGCATGAACTGATTGGGGCACGGTGTTGCTTCTGCAGCACAAGTGTCACACGACTCCAGCCTGCTTTCAGCGGAAGCTTCTCTGCATGTTTCCTTTACTAAACACTTCATAAAGTCCCCCGAGTATCGTCATAATTACCAACTTGTAAGGACGACCTAGACACCGTTGACTTTCTACCTTGGTGCTTAGTATATGAAGTACCTTCATCACTGTGAGCATACACTTTGTTCTTACTGTGTCCGTGGGGAATTTCAATCTCACTTTCACTAGAATTGTATACTTAGCCCTGTGTATTTTGTATTTCCCTAGATGCTCTTCGGGAAACTTTACTCAAATCGCGTTTCTTACAAGATTCACGACGACTAGAGGTGCGCAATTTTCAGAGTGGTGCTCCGTGTCGCACATTGTGGCACTATTGATCGAAACAGCTGTATATACTAATAGTTTAGCCCTACTCCTAGTAATCATAAAATACACGACACAAAATTATTTACATTTGCAAACAAGTCGCTACCCGGCATACAACAACTTGGCCTTTGTATTCGAAATTTAAACACATCACAATACCAATGACGATTATAAAATTCGTACGTGAATGTCTGTTAAACACGTACATAAAATTTGCCCACCAAACATCAAATAAACAAACTACGCCGTCAATGTTAACGCAGTAAAAACACCACTTTTGTGTGGTGCAGAAACCATAATTACATGAAAGCTGCAAAAGACAACTGATTACGCGTTGCGCACATAAAATTTTCTTATACACTAACTAAAACTAAGGGTTTTGGCCTGATTACAAAGGATAACACATATGACCACATCACAGCGTTTCATAAAACATGGAAATAAATAATTGTTGACCATATTATGATGCTTATGATGTGGTCATAGGTATCTTTAAAACAAAAAACTAAAAATATCAATTCCCACTCGGAGCAAGTTATGAGCTGTACAATGAAATAATGAAATGAGTATTAATTGGTTCACTCTGAATTTAACTGATCTATTTGCCCCTCCAAAATAGTGAGAAGGGATATTTTAAAGGGAAGAAGATATACTCAAAAACTAGTTTATTTTAAGCAAAAATCGAACATCTTAACTCATAACAAATGTAATAAACATTTTTTCAGCAAAGAATATCTAGATTTTTACAATTTTCGTAAAAAAAAGTGCAATGACTGTCTGAGTCAAAGGATCGGGAAACTCCACAAACAGGATGTTAAAAGGTTATCTTCACAGAAATCTGTAGTTATCTATAGCAACTAAGACCCCCAGAATGAAAACACAAACCCAAATAAAATAATACTTTAAGAAAAATCCTATACAGTAGAATTACACAAGCCCTGGCGATGGTGCTTGCAGTACTTTACCCAGTCCAAATTACAGGTGATGGCACTGTAGCAGGCTCGGCAGCAACAAGCGATGGCAACAGGAGAGCTGGAAAAAATCGCGACCTTTTCTCACTGCGATCTGTTAGACAGAATCGGCATGTAACTCCACTAAGTATCAAGAGGTCCGTGCGGCACAGAATCCTCCACCGAACTGCCTTCCTCCTCACTGCTCCTGCCTACAGCAAGTCTCCCAGCGACCACGCCCTCGCACCTCAGGCGCACCAATCTGCAGCAACGGCTAATTGCCTCCCCAATGGGATGGCGTAGCGCTGTTGACAAATCAAGTCGCTGTCTCCCTACAAAATTCTGCCGAATCAGAACACGTTTTCTGCGGCCACCAAGAGGATCCGCCCACGCCAGCGATGTTCCCACAGAATTTACCGTCACCGAGGTTATTGCCCTCTAAAATTTTTAGTGCGCTATTACACCTGCTCCCCCGACCAAAAAGTTACGCCATTTATGGCCTCTGGAGCCTACCTCACGCTGTCCCAGACAGATGGAAAGCGTCGAGAACGTTCCACCATTCATTACAGTAAAACATTTCCTGCTCTGCTGCCTTCAGAGAACTTCTACAGATAACAGCTAGCACATTCCTCAACATAAATGACCTGGCTACCAGAGGGCCCTGCTATTGTCGTTTATCGGGAAATTTTCTCTCATGCGGAACGGCCGATTGTCTCGAAAGCAGCGCCGGGCTGGCGTCCACCGGAGACCATCTACGAGGCATTGTTTGGTACATCCCGCACGTTCCCGAAAAAACATTTCACAGGTAAAAAGCCAGCTGCATCCTGCCGACCACCTCGCACGACTTCTCTGACGTAGAGCACAGACAAATATATACAGACGGGAAACCTCCATAAGGGCCCCGTCCTACGCTCAGGGGTGCGGGGAGGGAGGTTTCCCAGCAGTTCCGTAAGATGTCCCATGATGGCGCTGAGGTCAGAAGCAGCCAGAGCAGGCGGCAGGTAGCGGCTGATACCTCCCCTCAAACGCCGGCACACCGGAAACAGCCGTGGCCTCGTGGCAGGCGGCACAAGCTCTCCCCTCAGTCTCCCCTCCACGCTACCCTCTGACGTGCGAGACGCACCATAAGCCAGCGATCCGCCTGACACCTGCTAGCATCTTACGGAACTACTAGGACAGCGTAGGACAGTGGTGTAGGGGTGGTTTCTTCTCTGTATATGTTACTCTGTGCCTAGAGGCTGCGGTTGCCACACAACAGCACATCGACTGGGGTCCCCCTCCTGCTTTCGACACGCTGCCTTCTGAGAGTTGCAGCCGAGGGTGCGAATGCCCGCCAGCAAAGCTTTCCCCTGCCCTGCGTATCCACTGCTGTTTTTCGCTCTCCAGTGGTTCCAGCAGAGCACAGGCCTTACCAACAAACAGTAAACATACCCAGAAAAATAATATTAAAATTAAAAGTACTGCAATTCCAGGAACCTATTTCCCCTAACATGTTCCCAAATGCACATAAATCTGAATAAACTCATAAAATTGAGAGAATAGTAACTAAACTAAGAAATAGCCCATATAGAAAGAGTACATAAAAGTTAGAATAAAATAGTCTAACTACATCCCCGATCTTACATAGAACCTTATGTAAAACCATAGCAGATCATTGTGCATTGTAATCGGTCGCCATCCAAGAAAAAATAGTGTATAGTTATTTTCTGGTTATGGATTATTAACACATCACGAGCGACCAACATACGTGGTCAGCAAATAATATTTTCGGCACTGCAGTGCTTCACGCTACACTCAACACACGCCGAGTTCTAGGCTTGCGGTTACGGCATAACGTCGCTCAGATAACTCGCAATTACTGTTCTTTTAGCTCCATTCTACTCGCTGTAATGTATGATCTAAAATACATAGAACATTAAGCTGCTCGCTATCGAATTTTTCAATACACGATTTGTAAATCAAGCGCACACACTTGACAAATAGCGTCATTTGAAAAAGACTGGCATGAATTATGAAAATATGAATGATTTATTAGAAAGCTAAGATGATGTACTATCAAGAGTCCAAAAATAAGATTTTTTAACCGCATATTTCCATAAAAATCGAGTCAGGAGCATTAGGAAACTAAAAACCCGGGCGGAATGAAAAGCAGACATTTTCTGTTTTTACAGACAAGGCAAAGCTTGTAAGGAAAAACTTGGTTGATAAAACATTGTGGGATGGTCTGATATACCATCCAAATTTTCGTCATCGTGAAAATCGGAACATGGATTTTCCCCCTTTCTTCGATCTCAGCTCAGCCGGCAATGTGAACGCATCATTTTTTTAATGTAGACGTGTGCCGGATGGGCGCAATAATTACGGCGCGGTGAGGTGGGTTGACCATGCACATGCGCACTACTGTCGGCTGTTATACATGCCTGCCGGGAGTACGGAGTCGCCTCGCTCCCAAGACTGTGTTCCCGGCACGGCCAACGCCCAGGCGCGGCGGTCTCGCCAGGCACTCTCACTGGCGGGAACGAGCAGGAGCCCTCCCTGAACTGAAGGAGGGAGTCTTTCAGCCTCGAGGTATGTCGGAGTTCGCAGCTCGGTTGTGCTTTGCCTCCAAAATCATTATGGAGCAGGTGAGTCTTCTGGTGAGATTGGCTTCTGGGTGTTCAGGTAAGGTTCATCTTGATGCTCCTAAGTGAGGAGAAGATGGGGCCAACGAGTGTTGGCGTGTCGCTGGATCGGGTGGCCCAGCGCTTGGAGTTGTCTGTTGGTGGACTGTGCAGCCTTCTCATAGAAATACCACACAGACTGTTTGATCTAGTCCCTTAGGTAGGGGACCTCAGAAAGGTCATGGAGATGGTTGGGTGGGAAGTCTCATGAGAGGTGCAGAGCCAGTCGGAGCGCACGATTTTGAAGTGACTGCATTTTCTTGAGGTGGGTGTCTGCGGCCGTACCCCAGGCAACAGATGTGCACACAAGGACAGGTCGCAGGAGTGCCTTGTATAGTGTAACACCAAGGCGTGGAGGGAGTTGGGAGGTGGGGTTGAGAAGGGGGTACAGCTTGAGGAGGCGGGATCGAACCTTGTTGCGTACGTCTCGGAGATGTTGGTTCCAAGTCAGCCGACGATCGATAGTGACACCGAGGTATTTCGCCGTTGGTCGCCAGGGCACCAGCCTTCCACCGACGAGTAATGGCGGCAGGTTGGGCGGGATTTTCCGCTGAGCCACCAGCAGGAACTGGGTCTTTGTGGCACTGAAGGTTAGTCGCCACCAGTTAGCTCAGGTGGCGAGGTTGAACACAGCAGCTTGGAGTCGGCGGTGGAGATCTTTAGCGTTCATGCTTCTGCTGAACAGCGCCATGTCATCGGCATACAGGGCCAGCTGGACTCTGTCGATCGTTGGAACGTCAGCGGTGAACAGGGAGTACAGTATAAGCCCCAATACAGAACCTTGAGGCACCCCTGCACAAATTTGTCGAACAGAAAACAGTCCATCCCCAGCTCGCATGTGGAAGGTCCGGTCTTCCATGTCCAATTAAGTGGACATGGGACGGCGGTACTCAAAGTTCCAACAGCTTGAAGATGAGGCCTCGGTGCCAGACGCTGTCAAAGGCACGTGAAACATCCATGAAGACAGCCCCAAAGTATCCCCGACGGTCAATGGCGTCGAAGGCTCCCTCGACGAGCCGCAGCAGTTGATGGACGGCAGAGTGGTCCTTACGGAATCCATATTGCTCGTCCCAGAGGATATGGCATGAATCAACGTGGCGGAGAAGACGTCGCAGGTAAATCTGCTCAAATAATTTTGAAAAAGCCGGCAACAGACTGATGGGGCGGTAGTTGATGGAGAGTCGCTGATCCTTGCCCATTTTAGGTACCGCTACTAGCTTTGCATGCTTCCATTGGAGTGGAAAGCTGCAGGTGTGGAAGATGGAGTTAAAAACAGTAGTGAGGTAAGCAGCAGCCGGGGATGGCATCTTCTGTAGAAGGGCATTTGAGACCTCATCATGCCCAGGTGCCTTCTTAGGGTTGAGGTCCTGCAGGACTTCGAGTACTTCCTCAGTGGTTGTGTCTTCAATGTCGTCACCATCGTCCGGCCGCTCTAGGTACCGGGGAAGGCGCTCGTCAATGAGGGCATCGTGGGAGGCGTCCAGTACATCTTCACCTGGTGTGAAGGCGTCAGCACGAGTATCGGCCTTCGAGTTCGGCTCACACACCAGTCCCAGTTTATCCCACTTAAGTTGATACCATGACGGGGGCGTTCCATAATGTCGAGCTTGACGTCAAAAATCACTGGTACATGGTCCGACGAGAGTACGTTCCTGGTGGAGGCATAGATGTGATGGGGAGTGCCTTTCACTACGGCGATATCAGTGACATCTGGTAGCCCACGCACAGGGAAGATTGTGGGGTCATAGGGCCCCACAGTGATGGTGTTGTGCCTATTAGCCGCACGGTGGTGTATCTTGAATGCCAGGTGGTATGTTTGGAGTTGAACTCACCGGCGACGAAGACTTTGCCCTGCAGCGCGAATGGGACGTCGAAGTCAGTGGGGTTCAGGCGACGTTTTGGTTGCTTGTACACCGAAACAAAGGTAACGGCGCCGATTGATGTGTGGACAACGACGCCAGATGCTTCCAAAGACGTCAGCTGGGGAAGAACGACATGGTAGTAGCAAAGGCCATCCCTGGTGTAGATGGCTATTCCACCTCCTGCAGTTAGCCGATCCCGGCGATAGCAGATGTAGTTGGCCGCCGTATATGGACTCTAGGTTTGAGCTTGGTCTCCTGTACCAGGCAGATGTCCACTGCTTCTTCACGGAGAAACTGGCGGAATTCGCCGACTTGGGTGCGGACGCCATTAGCGTTCCACGTGGTGATGGTGAGGCCCCTGACTCCGTTCATCGTCAGCAGGAGCGGTAGCGGGGGTGGAGACTGCCTGGGAAGGCGTCGGCGCTGCAGCGGTAAGTTGCTCATTGCCTGGTCACAAGCGCCGTTAATTGTGCGATGAGGCCTCTGAGGTCGGTGGGCGGCGCAGGAGCGACCGCCGGGGCGATGAAGCCGGTAGTCGTTGGTGTGTCGCTGGAAGGGCTGTCTGGTGGTCGTTCCGCAACCGGAGGGAGCTGGTCAACTTCAGCAGCTCGACGTCGATCACGACGGCGCGACGACAGTGGAGGCCGAGGAGAGGCGGCTGTAGGTTCTCGAGTAGGCTGTCCCCTCTGCCCAGGCGTCCACAGGGGGGCGGCACCGACGTCGACACCGGGGTGGGGGAGAGTGGAGTATCTTCAGTGCGTGTGGTCGATGAACCCCCAGCTGCAGTAGCAAAGGTACAGCTTTCTTTGCGCGTGGTGCAGGTATTTCTCCCCGTTGGCGGGAGATGGCCCTCTTCCATGCTTCGCAGCCGCGGTAGCTTGCCACGTGGCTGCCTCCACAGAGCGCGCAGGTCGGGGATTCAGTGCGGGCAAGCGTGCAGTAGCGGCCCCTGGGGTTCCCAGCACACTTGACATACTTTTCCCGCATCGAACTGTGACGGGCAACTTGGTTTATGCCCTGGCAACCGTAGCATTGCACAGGGGCCCCTCTTTTCAGTTCCAGCACGACGTTGGCGAGTCTCGTCAGTTGGAAGAGTTTCCTGTTTTCTGCAGTGTCGCTGGTGACGGCGAGATACAGTGGTATGTCCGCTTTGGATTTCGGATCCTTCATCTTCACGACTGTACGAACGGCGAATCCGAGGTCGGCAAGTTCGGCCTGTATAAGGTCAGACCCCATGTTGAAAGGTAGATCACGGATGACGATCTTGAGGACCTTGTTCGGTGTGGAAGCGTGTGTGTAGAAAGGTATGCCTCTGTCCGACGCTTCCGTGGTTACATGTTGGTAGTCTTCCTGCAGTTCAAAGCGTGACTCTGTATAGGTCCCTCCCAATCATCTTCAAGTTGTAGACTGCGGTGGTCCATTCCTTCAGGAGCTGTTTCAGTTCCTTATATGGTCGATGTGTACTGAAGAACCACCAGCGGGGGTCCTTCTTGGACGCGGAGCAGCAGCAGTCCCAGGCAGTACACTGAACGGGTTAGTGACGTCAATAGGCGTCGACGATCCGAGTCGGGCCATTACGAAACCATCCGCGTCAGGAGAGGGACGAGAGGTCTTCTTTTTTCCTTGCGGCCGGCGTCGAGCAGTGGTGGACGTTGCAGCGTCTCGCGGCTTCGCCTTCTTCTCTTTCGATGAAAGTCGATCACTGGAAGTCGCTGTTGGCGCTCTTCTTTTGTTGTTACCCTCCATTTGTCGCTGCACAGGTGCAGCGGACTGCTCATCATAGCAGAATCAGGCAGCGTAGCAGACAGCGCAGTGTTTTCTAAGTTCATATTGTCCATGTTGGTAGCACGGGTCGTCAGAGGTGGGGGCCGGATGGGGCCAGCGACGACGCAAGCGCCGCCGCACAGCGATCCGCCTTACCCTTCGCAGTTACGTCCGCACTCGAAGACATCACGACAACGACTTTGTGTGTCACTAGCAGGAGCGAGGCCGCGTTTAACGGCCTCTAATTCACAGCTATAATGCTCACTGTGATATCAACGTGTGAAGAAAACTTGATCGCTTATGACTACAGTAGTATTACTCACTTAAACACAAAAGAAAAAAAAAAAAAGAAAAAAATTGTGTTTTGCAAACAGGTGGCATGCAACGGAGATGCATCTGCCATCCCTATAACCAACTGAACGAGTTTGAAAGGGGTCAAATTTTTGCCTTCCGAGTGACAGGATGGTTCTTTCGGAGAAGTGTGACACAAACTTGGCATTCCGTGTACGTTGGTTGCATTGGTCACATGAACATTGACACACCCGTAGATGAGGTACTGGACAGACACGCAGAATAGACGTCTGCTAAGAGCGTCGTACTATAAGGTCAGAAGTGGCAGATCATATAGGTACCAGAGCACAGATCAGATGCTTTGTGAGCCCAGAAGTGTCAACTGGTTACTAGCAGTGGGACTGCAGGCACATACAGCCCTAGCTCATCTCCTACGCACGCCACAGCTCAGCTGAAATGATACCGTCAGAGAATTACTTGTAAAATGGAATGGCAGGTCTTGGCCTTCAGCGATGAAAGCAGGTTCTGCATAGATGCAAGTGATGGTGGTTTACATGAACGACATAGACGTGGCGTGTGCTATATCATTGAGCGCAAGACTCACTGGCCCCTCCCAAGGCTTTGCTGCATATCTTGTCCACCTGTGCCGTTTGTGATGGGAACGCTAAGCAGTGCAGAATTCTATAAGACCTGTTCTTGCAACAGGAAGGTGATGTTATTCCAACAGTTGAGTTTTTACCCACACAACACTCAACGTGCTCTTTAAGACGTGCAGCACTTCCATGACTCCAGACATCTCCAATCGAGCACACGTGGGATACGATGGCTGCGTCTCGTCAGCCCACAACTTTTGCAAAGCTACGTGAAAAGGTGGAGGAGGCACGGAATAATGTGTCCCGAGATAGTATTCGCCATCTGTGTGATCGAATACATGCCAGAATCAGCGCCTGTGGACGCTACACCACCTATCACTGGGGGTGTTTCGGCTTGGGGCTTGGATCGACGCCTGGTACCTCAGGACTGCTTGAGTTATTAGTCTGTAAATGTAATCAGTTCATGTACTCCATATGCACTGTTACAAGTGAATGAACCGGAATACTCTAAGAAGGTGTACTAATTTTTATTTTCGTCAGTTTATTTATACCTTATACACACATCAAAAACGTGTTGCATAACCTTGGTTCCAAGGTCTCCTGATCGCTGACGTTGCATGTGAATATTGTATCAAGCACACAGCTCCTTAGATTGTCAATAGATGTCACTCACCCCTGAAAGGTGTAAACAACCACGCAGGAACAGTGCCAATGGGACGGAGTGGGCAAAACGGCCGATCAGTTCCAGGAAGGAAGTACACTGCTCGTATTGACTGTACTTCTACCATGTCTAGAAGGTCAGTGCCCAAGTTTAATTGTATCCGGATTGTTACTTCATGTCAGCAGGAACTCTCGCCAAGTTTCCAGACGACTCAAATTGAACTAAAGCGATGTTGTTGGAACATGGAGGAGGTACTGAAATACACGAACTGTCGAGGACTTGCCTCCCAAAGACTTCACAACAGCTGATGTCCGCTACTTACGTATTCCAACTCGAAGGAGCCCTGTCTAAAGGAATTTATGTAGGTTGACGACCAGCAAACACTACTGCGAAGAACGAAACACACCTCTGCAATGAACCAGTCGAGATTACATAGAATATGTACGTGCGTGTACTCTATTTAATTCGCAAAATTTGTGATTATAATAATGTATTCTAAATAAGAGAAAAGGTCACATTACAAAATGTAGCAATCATAGAATCAACGTGCTCGTACAGTCTTTCAATGTATACCATAAAATATACAGTTGAAATGGAGTTTCTGAGACTCAGCCGCTCGTAGGTGTTGTAATCATACAACACAGACACATGAAAATCTGTGCTTGAAGTAGACAAACATATGAGTTTGGAAAGTAGGAGGCGAGGTACTGGCGAAAGTAAAGTTGTGGGGCGGCACCGTGAGTCGTGTCGGGATAGCTTAGTCAGTAGAGCGCTTGCTCGCGAAAGGCAAAGGTCCCAGGTTCGAGTCCCGGTTCCGGCTCACAATTTTAATCTGCCAGTAAGTTTCAAACATATGGGGGTTTGGGTGGCGCGGGTTACTTGCTTGTGTAGTCCTTGTAGGTGCGTTAAGTCCGTGTGCCTAGGTTGTCATATATCCAAAAGAACAGACGCCTCAATTCTTAATTATATCATAATTGCATATTTTCTCATATTTTAAAAATAAATCTAGGGGATGTATTGAGGCAAAAAGTTACGCTATGGAAAACGTTAACAGTGCTGACGGAACTGTGCTCAGTTGGAAAACTATGCCAAGAAAATTTTTTGTTTCATGTGTGAATTAGCAACACCTGGTCCTAGAACAAGCAAGGATCGAATTAGTGTTTTAGCTTGTAATCATACTACTAGTAGATTCCGATTCATGTTACTGATATCTGATCATAATGAATCCCACACCTTTCGATTATGACCCATTAGATCTGTAATATAATTGATATATCGTTGAATATAATGTTGCCGGCCGCGGTGGCCGAGGGGACTGAGGCGTTTCAGTCACGGTCTGCACGGCCACTACGGTCGGGCGTTCGAATCCCCCCTCGGGCATGGATATTTGTGCCGTCCTTAGTCTTACCTAGTTCATAAGTAGTTTGTAAGCTTAGGGACTGATGACCCCGTAGTTAAGTCCCGTAAGTTCTGCAAACATTTGAACTTTTTTTTTTAATAAAATGTTCACATGTTTGTGAACGTAAGGGACCAACCTTCTGTGGTCACCGGTCTCTAAACTTACAGACTACTTTATCTTATACTAAGAACAACAGATATACTCATGCCCGAGGGAGGACTCGACTTTTCGACGAGATCCGTCTGAAGCATAACCGAACTCTGCATAATTGTCTAAAACTGAAAGATCATGATATTTTCTCGACTACAACTTAGAGTATCTCTAAATATTTTAATAAAAAAACTCACAGTGGAAGTGAATTTAGGGCCGAATACAGCCTTGAAGAAGTGTACAGTGGTAAGCAGAAGAGGGTCATTGGTTAGTGACCGCATAACGTCTCCTTATATAATTACACGTGGACGACCAAAATGATTGTTTGGCGACGCTTCTGGATGTATTATGTGTCCCCAAGTCTCACTATATGAGGGGCATCATGTGTCCAGGAACACTGTCGTGTGTGTTTGCCTGCGCGGAGGCAGTATGTTGCAAGGCTCCAAATCCAGACGCCGGCCCCCACCTATGTCTTCCCAGTCTCTGATTTGAGCAGCGCAGAAGGAGTTCTTGGGATCAGAGGGAGGATATTTGCCGAACACACTGGGCAGCCCGTCCCCCAAGTTTAAATTACTCCCAATATGTTTGCGTTGCGCGTTGCCGTAAGTTCAAATCCATCAACGGCTATCCTGCAGTTGTCTGTCGAGTAATTTTTGTCTTTGAGTGAGTGTCATTTCTGTTGGTCGCATTGCGTATTTCTTTCAGTTCTATACTGTAGAACAGTGGCGTAACTAAGGGGGGGATGAGGGGGATAGAACCCCCCCCCACAGAACACACACACACAAAAAAAGGGAGAGAGAGAGAGAGAGAGAGAGAGAGAGAGAGAGAGAGAGAGAGAGAGAGAGAGAGAAGGAAAAAGAAATCGTATAACAGTATAACAGCAATCTGGTAAAGGTAAAGATTGGAAACTTGGGGTGTTTTACCATAAGCTTTCATTGTATGGGAGTGAATTAGTTTCTTCAACGGGAGTGGTATATGGTAGTCTGTCTGGAAACTGACTAAAATTTTGCTCGTCAAGCAGATCTATCCCCCCCCCCCCCCCCCAAAGCGAAGTCCTAGTTACGCCACTGCTGGAGAATATCCTTGTATGCACGGCCTAAGTTTCATGTTACTTGGGAGCGGTACGCCATGCGAACGATGTTTTCGGCCTTAAGTTTTACACAGCAAAGTGTTTCACAGTTTTATCAGTGAGGTTGGAGATGTACACATATACGTAGAATGAAGTCCGATGCTGCCTGGATGCGAGTGTCTGAAACAGTGAGTCACCCGATCCTGTGTGATTACGTATGTGGCAATTACTTCTGTTTATTCCTCCTTAGGAAATCGCATAGCATGAAAGCTACTGTAATTCGGATTTCTCGCTACCATAACTTCCACAGTATCGAGAGACTGGGAATTAATGTAGCTAGCCTTGTAGTGACACTCGTAAAGCATGTTTCATTTCTCGGGGAACAAACACAGGAAGTATCAAATGCTTTTGAGAATGGCGGAACGACGATTAAGGAAATTTTACAGTGTGCGATAATCTCAGTGTTTTAAAACCGTCTTCGTAATTTTTAATTTTCCTCCGTTGCGAGTGAAAGACACGTATTGTTCGGCAGGTCGTCACTTGTTTACGAGCATCTTACATCCACAGCAGTCTCCAGTACGAATGGAGAGCAAATGCGTCGTCTGAATGAGTTACGGGCTGTCAATAAAAGATACTACGCCACTTCTAATAACTGCTCTTGGTACTGCAGTTCAGTGGCTTTACTGCAATACGGAAAACGACAGAGACCAACGATAACACGGATCTCACAATTTTTTTGGACCGTGAATTTCATGCCTGCTTACATCAGCAGAAAATGCGAAAAGCTATTTTCTCGAGTGAAACTGGTGCTGTAACCAAATTATGTTGTACTTCAACATTATTTGTACCCACAGCACAACATCTGTTTTACCGATTCTCTCCTAAATGCAATATGCATCAAGAAACTACAAAAAGCACATCATAATTCAGATTTTATTCGCCCTTTAAAAATAATAATAATAATAATATACAGGAAATGTAATTCATTCAGGGAAGTGAAAACCGGATTAAGGTATCACTTTAAAACTAAAGGAAGACATTTTGTATCTTTCATTTCTGTAGAAAGTGAATGTGTAGTAGCGTCAAATGTATTAACGAGGCTAGAAGTATGCAGTAAACAACAGAAAAGACTATCGATCAAGTGGCCGTCTCTGCAGTTGCCACTTAACATAAACAAATGTAATGTACTTCATACAATTAGACGGAAAGCCGCGGTATTATGTGAACACACGAATACCAAATAATCTTTCTAAACAGTCTTATCCATTGAGCGTCTGTGAGTATGTGTAAAGAGCTGTTTAAAGAGGGTTGACTGCGTAAGACTAATAGTGATGAAGACATATTCCAGGCAGAAACTCATTCAAAAAATCTATAAATTAAGGATGTTGCTTACAAAATAACGGTTTGAGTGATATTTGAGTATTTCTTATCAGTCTGTGACTCTTACCATCTGGGATTAGAGTTGCCTCTCTCGCGTATTATACTCCTGTGTTATTCTGAATTTTTAAGCCAACTCCCGTCTTCCATTTTTATTTTATACGATTTTTCAAATCTAGTTGCTGAACGATCGTTACATCATCATTAATCAATACGGCATAGTATAATGGATACAGTTACTACATCGATACGTAGGGTGTGTGTCCCGGTGTTGTTTCTTTGTCGTTCCGCCTAATCCAAGTTACGCGAAATGGAAGAATCAAAAAAATCCGCCTAAAAAGAGAGGAAAGAGAAAATAATTTATTGGTTATCATGTAAAAGGAAACAATTCTAAATCGTATTGCGCATTTTGTAAGAGTGAATTCGGAGAAGCACATGGGGTAATACACACTGTCAGCAACCCGCCAACACCGAAGGACAAAAAAACCAGAGGGAGGGGAAGTTACACATCTGTGATATCCAGCTATTTTCAGTGCCTACATGATAGTCCCACTAGTGGTGAATCCAACAAAGTTGCAGTGGTGAGTTAGCGTTTGTGTATCACAGAGTCAAACGCAGCTTAAGATATAGTAGCACGGACCGTGCAAATAAACTTGTAAAGAATGTATTTATGGATAGGGGTGTGGGAAAAAATACGTTGTGATAGGTCTAATTTCAAGAACAGGAAAATGTTTCATGTAGTATTCAGCTACTATGATCCTTGTGTTAGCATCATAAATAAACTATAGATTTTGAGGAACAAGCAGATGAGAGTGCTAGTGGTATTCATGCTAAAATAGAAAACAGTCTTGAATCTCATTCATTAAATGTAAATAACATTTTGTCTTATAGTGCCGATAATGATAGTCAATTATGGCAAAAATGAGAAAAATAACAAAATATTTAAAGCAAACTGTACAGATCACATTATTCATAATGGCACTAAATATGATTCTGATGTCTTAGATGTAGACATATAAATATTAATCGTTAAGATTTGTGATTGCCATGAAAACATAAGGTAGGAGTAATAATTGTCAGAGAAACGAAAGGAAGAATTAAGATATGTTTTTAAAAAAATTTTGTTGGCACTGATTGGTGTGAAATTTTATGGCATGTGCCTATTAGGTGTGTGTGTCTCACACCAGCTGCTGATAGGCTAATAAAGAACTGCAAGCCAATAATAAGTTATTTTCAAAGCAGAAGTGAAACACCTAGGGCTTTGAAACTGTTTTATTGATGAGGTCCGAGCAAGATGTTAATTCTTGAAGAATATCTTAATTTTTTTCTTACATTGAAAGTATTATGTTGGAAACTTCAAAATATCTAACTATAATGTAATCCTGTAGTGCCAATGAAACTTTGTCACAGAAAATTTTGCTGAGGAAAGCTGACTCGTTTTTTGGAAGTAATAGACGCAAGATTTTAAATAGATTAGATGCAGTAAAAAATAAGAGAAGTCGAAATAATCTTGCATTGTAAAAAATGTAAAAATTTCTGACAATCCTACAATAAAGGCCTTCCTACCAATGTCCCTAAAGAATTAGGTTAATTTTAATGATTTTCACAACATGCTTCCCCATATTCAGTAGACATAAATGAAGATAACCTGTACGATGAATTTTGTTCTTTGTAAAATATAATGAATACAAAAATTGTCATCGATGATATCACAGTTGAAAAGTGGTTATCTGTGATGATTGAGGCAGAGGCCAGATGAATTAAGATTCTTGGCTTTTTTCTCTGTATAGCAGCATTTAATGCTTACAATGAAATAATCATTTCTTTGATGAACACCAAATGGTCTGATGATAGGAAGCGTTGCAATCTAACTGAATTACAAACAAGTGTTCATTTTTTTCACATATGATGAATTTGTCCAATTTGTAAAGAACAATCGCAAACTTCAGACTGCTGCCAAAAGTGTAAAGAAATATAGTTTTAAGTAAAACATTATGTTAACCTTCAGTCAATAATTGTTATGAAGAAGTTTTTTGGTGGTCCGTGCAATAAACCTGTTTTAAGATTTAAATAAATTTTGTTAGGACTATTCATTTTCTCGGGTCGACGTCTCCCTTGTTTTGACAAAAATATGTTGGCAACCCTAGCTGGGATTGATAGAGGAAGTAGAAAAGATGTAAACAAGAGTAGTGCAATTCGTAATAGATTCGTTTAATTAGATCGCAAGTCTCACAGTAAGTATCATTTAACTCCAGATACAGCCGCGGTAGAGTGGCCGAGCGTTCTAAGGCGCTTTGTTGCGTAGCCTAGGGACTGATAACCGCAGCAGTTAAATCCCTTGGATTTAAATGAATTTTAATTTGACAGATGCTACAAAAGAGGTGTTGTGTATTGTGACGTGGTTCACTGTCAAAGGGTGCATACACTAGAATGTTCAAGTAATAAATCTCGCGAAATGACCAAGAAAGTGGAATTCGGGAGGATCTAAATGACAAGGACTAGAAGCAACTCCAATCATTCTCATCTGCCACAAGTCATAGAAGGCACTGCCCAACGTTCGCTAAATTACTAATTAATGTATTCATTTTTAAATAATTTTATCTTGGGTAATTGCTCATATTGAGGAAAATGCTCCCTACTGATGCAAAATTTGAAAATTCCGCAAACGGAATAGTTGAAAGATATCAATTCCGAACTTGATTTTAATGATTAGAGTGCCATTAGTACTCTTTTTTTTAACGAAATTTACTTTCTCGTGGTTCAGGTGCTCTCCTTTATCTTGTTGATTGTCTACTGTTTCGTCTGTCTCTGTCTTCCTTCCGTTAGGGGTTTGGTGCAAAAGCCCCGCATTTTTAAATGCGACGGTTAAGATCCAACAGACAATTCTGCGAAAATCTTATTTTTGATTCACTTTTGTAGCTTTATAGCAAATTGTCACTTCATTTTATTCCTTTCCGTATTTTCCAAAGGGAGACAATATTGTCTTTATCTTTCTGAATATTTCATTAACAATAAGTTGCAACAGGTTCGTTTGTACTCTCGATGATAAATACACTTATGGGAAATACTTGTGCCCCGTATATCGACAGCTCAGAGATGTAATACAGTCTCTCCATATTCAGGACCCAACTTTCCATAGCAACTGGTGTCAAGTCTCAACAACGAACTACTAACTTGCCAAGACTGTCTACGTTTTTCTTGCGAGAAATCATCGATATACAACGGTAGTATTTGGTTTGGTGTGCGATGAGTCGACTGGCACTTTTAAATAAAAGTTTTTAATATGTAATGCTTAGGTAAATGACTTCACATTAAATTTCAATTAGGACTTGTTAATGTAAGAATAATCGCATGAAAAATATAAAGTGTAAACAAAATTCAAGTCTCGCAGTTAAGTCATGGCACAGCAAAATGTTGTAAGATTTCATGTAAAACCATGCCAGTTGTTTTAATTGGTATCTATGGAAACACCTATTCAATAACTTTGTACCAACATTTAGAGTGAAATATCAGTATTAAACATCTCCGTGTATATAGTAAGTTTGAAGACTCGGCAGTCGCACGGCAACATCATCTTAAGTGATTGAACCTCATTCTTACGTGACTATGGTTAGTTAAATAATGAAATTTAGATTTTTAAATGCAATATGCTTTCGCTTTTCTAATCTGAAAGTAAACAAAGTTTTTCTGAGTGGCTTTGATGTAACAATTTTCGACAAGCCTGGACGGTACGTGCTTCGATTATATTCAGCGACTGGGGACTCACGAGCTTTGATACTATCGAAGTAGACATTAGGTAGATGAAATCCGGCCCAACTTGTGACTCTCGAATGTCACACGTACACATAAGCGCACGTGAACACTCAAGAAGCGATTAAAATCAGTGCACGTTTGGACTTACCTAGCAATCGACACTGTAGTCTATTGTTGCGTGCTTGTGGTGCCGCGTGACTGCAGAGTCATTATATGTGTTACAGAAATATAGGTGCCTAACTTTGATACGATCATTATAAATGTTAGTAGGCAACTAATTTGATAACAATTAATGACAAAGTTGTTGAATAGGTGGTTCCATAGTTGTAAAGAAAGTAACTGACTTGGTTTTGTATGATATCTCACAACTCTTTGTGGTGGAAGGACTTGCTTTGGATACAGCTTTTGCGAGTTGCCGCATCGGTTTAGTCAGCAGGCGACATTTACTGAGGACCGCGACTTGCTTGTGTCTTCGTGGTGAGTACAGTCACGCAATGTCTACCTTTCCACAAACGCGAGGTTTGTGTAATTTCCTTTTGATCTCGTGGAAAATTAATACACACACTTCACGAGCAGTACGATAGTGGATTAAAACGACAGGAAGAAAAATCTCTCAACTTTTCTGTAATGTTACAAGTACGTCCTTTTGAGTGTATGTAGGCAGTATTATGTAACACTTATAATATATGATATTATTTCATTTTATAGTGGTCCTCAGTATGAAGTTAACAGTGAATTTGCATTTGATCACCTTCTACGAGCCACTGCAGAACACCTACGGCGAGTGCATAAACTTTGGTCAAAAAGCGAGATAAAAATGTTCAAATGTTTGTAAATCAATCGGACCAAACAGCGTGGTCATCAGTCCGTAGCTTACAAACTACTTAAACCTAGGTAAACTAACCTAAGGAGAACACAGCTGGCCGCGGTGGCCGAGGGGACTAAGGCTCCCCAGTCATGGTCTGCACGGCCACTACGGTCGGGGGTTCGAATCCCCCCCTCGGGCATGGATATTTGTGCCGTCCTAGTTCGTAAGTAGTTCATAAATAGTTTGTAAGTTTAGGGACTGATGACCCCGTAGTTAAGTCCCATAGACTATACAAACATTTGAACTTTTTTTTTTGACAACACACACACCCATGCCCCAGGGAGGACTCGAACCTCCAAGGCGAGCAACCGCGCGCACCGCAGTGAGGCGCTTTAGACCGCTCAGCTACTCCCGGGCGGCAAAAAAGCGAGATAATCCAAGTCCCGTGATCACGCTTAAAAGTAAACCGAGTTAAAAATCTCTCTCCTTAGCACCAGCGTCAATCGTGAATGTGGAAACCGTCGTAAATCTTGCGTGCATTTGACCGCAGTTAACTCCGTACTTTGCAGTGGAAGGCACCCTACATAGAAATGAATTTACATCAGGCCGCATATATATGTAAGTTTTCTACACAAGCTTGGACCCATTCTCTTCAGATTTTTGAGAGTAATATGAGAGATTTTCAAGAAAACGTTGTTGTGAGTGGATTTTTACAACAGTAGTAAAGAGCATTGGCTGAAACAACCTATTGAGGAGCACTGGTGTTAGTTTTTTCTTCTCTTTAATTTACATCTCTTGTAGTTTTGATGTTTTAAATGCCCGCTTACGTTTCCATTTTCCAATATAATAGGTATTTATTTATTTCTATATTTTTTAAAACTATTACGGACATGTAGCGAGACGCTGTAGAGATCGTTGCCAAATGTCGGTAACGGGTATACTATTCGCGGACAACAGTGGATTTTAGGCAGCTGCCAGAGCTATATGCTCTCGACACATAAAACATTAATAGAATCGAGGGGGTAATGACAGCAGAACGTGGCTATTAAACACAGTAGATTCATAACCGTCAAAACTTATCATTTAAAAGATTCTGTTTCAATATATATATTACATATTTTATAATTAATAATTGGAAATTGCCTAGAACAACATAAAATGGAAACAAAAATGCGAAACGATCGAGAATCTAACGCAGTAACCTTAGTTTTCGGATCCACGACCATGATCTTTCCACCACGTCGCCAACATGAGACTCACTGGGTCTCTGCTATTATAATGGACTCCGTTTGAAGAAATTCAGGATGTTTACACCCTTACAATAATCAGAAGTTTGTTTCTTAGCGGAATAATTGTCCTACATTGATAGGAAATGCTAAACAATCATCAATGTGGTTTGACAACAACCACACCTTCTTTCGTCAGGTGAAATCTCTTCTCAAACATCCTGCCACCACAATCTTCCCTTTTCCGCAGTCGTTTCAATACGGTTTAGGTCACTATTTAAATTGTCCGAGTACACGAAATCTTCCTGCGTGCCATCCATGGTATCGAAAACGCCGTCGTCCTTGTTCACTACCCTAACTCGTGAAAACCGGCTGTGAGCCACGGTCAAAGGTAACCGCTGTCTACTCCCACGTTTAACATCTTTTTATTTTTTTTATTTTATTTATATATTTATTTATTTCTTGTTTAGCCGGCCGTGGTGGCCGAGGGGACTAAGGCGCTCCAGTCACGGTCTGCACGGCCACTACGGTCGGGGGTTCGAATCCCCCCTCGGGCATGGATATTTGTGCCGTCCTAGTTCGTAAGTAGTTCATAAGTAGCTTGTAAGTTTAGGGACTGATGACCCCGTAGTTAAGTTCCATAGACTATACAAACATTATTTCTCTGTTTAACAAGTTGGAGGAGAATATGTGGCTGTCTGACTATGGAAAAAAGCTTCATTTTGCGTCAGGGGCAGAGGCAGAGAAGACTCGGGTGGCCAGTCACAGCTCTGGGAGTCCCAGTCTGAGAGTAAAGCCAGACAAATGGTCCTTATGGCCGTTCAACATAGTCGCCACCCGCTGCAACACGCTCGCACAGCTTCTGGAAATTATCAACAAAAGGCCTCCTGTGGAATCGATCACAGAATGCCGTTCACACCAACTGTGATGGTATTCACCTTCGTGGCCGCCTTCCGAAGCGGGGAAACAGGAAGAAGTCCACTGGAGCCAGAGAACAGAGGCTGTTGAAGAACAGCCATTAAATGGCGCCCGCGGATCGCGCACTGTCGCAGAGCAGTATCCATTTTACAGTCCTGTGCAACTCGGCCAACATATGCTGTGATAATCGCTTCAAAACGGACTACTGAAATGCAGTTTGACCTGCAGGCAGGAACAAATTCCTTTTGGATGGTGCCGTTGTGTCGACCAACAGTGTTTTCACCTTAGATTGTTACAGACATCTTCTTCTTCTTCTTTTCCTGTATTCCTGTATTCACCTTAGATTGTTACAGACATCTTCTTCTTCTTCTTTTCCTGTATTCAAATATTATGAATTATCTCGAACAGAACGATCTATTGACCCAAGATAAACACGGATTTAGAAAATATCGTTCAAGCGAAACACAACTAGCTCTTTATTCACACGAAGTGATGGGTGCTGTCGACAAAGGTTCGCAAATTGATTCCGTATTTCTTGATTTCCAGAAAGCTTTTGACACCGTACCTCACAAACAGCTTTTAATCAAATTGCGTGGTTATGGTATATCGCCCCAAATTTGCGATTGGATAGGGGATTTCTTGTCAGAGAGGACACAGTTCGTAGTAATCGATGGTAAGGCATCGACTAAAACAGAGGTGATATCGGGCGTTCCACAGGGTAGTGTTATTGGTCCTCTGCTGTTCCTTATTTACATAAACGATTTAGGGGAAAATCTAAGTAGCTCTCTTAGGTTGTTTGCAGATGACGCCGTCATTTACCGTCTACTAAAATCATCTGAAAGATCAAAACCAACTGCAGAACGATCTGAATAAGATATCAGTATGGTGTAAAAATTGGCAATTGACTCTAAATAATGCGAAGTGTGAAGTTGTCCACATGAGTACGAAAAGAAATCCGTTGAACTTTGTTTACAAGATAAATCAATCAAATGTGAAGACCGTAAACTCCACAAAATACCTAGGAATTACTAGTACTTCAGTCTTAAATTGGAAAGAACACGTAGATAATATCGTGGGAAAGGCGAACCAGAGACTGCGTTTTATTGGCAGAACCCTCAAAAGATGCAACAGAACTACAAAAGAAACTGCATACACTACGCTTGTCCGTCCATTTTTACAGGGGAGACAGCGTTACGGAAATGATACAGGATCTGGGATGGGAATCATTACAACAACGGCGCTTATCGCTGCGGCGTGGGCTACTTGCGAAACTCCAATCACCAACATTCTCCTCCGAATGCGAAAATATATTGTTGACTCCGACTTATATAGGTAGAAATGATCATCAGAATAAAATACGAGAAATCAGAGCTCGAACAGAGAGATTCAGGTGTTCTTTCTTCAAATCAAATGTTTGTAAAGTCTATGGGACTTAACTACGGGGTCATCAGTCCCTAAACTTAGAAACTACTTAGACTAACTAAGACTAAGGACGGCACAAATATCCATGCCCGAGGGGGGATTCGAGCCCCCGACCGTAGTGGCCGTGCAGACCGTGACTGGAGCGCCTCAGTCCCCTTGGCCACCGCGGCCGGCTGTTCTTTCTTCCCGCGCGCTATTCGAGAATGGAATGGGAGATAAATAGTATAATTGTGGTTCGACGAACCCTCTGCCAGGCACTTAAATGTGATTTGTGGAGTATCCCATGTAGATGTAGATGTTTTATTTTCGCGGGGAAGACGGTGAACACTATATGTCGATTTGCCGTTTTGAAACCGGATCGAACTGGTAGCAGTAGATCTCGTGTTCCGTGACGATGGTGTTCAGAAGCAAAGGATCCTGGTTATTCGTGGAAATGAAATCACCATAAGATTCCATTCGTTTTACTTTTCTGCTCGTCTCCGAGCTTGGGATGCTGGAATCGGAACAGCGCTCCCGCTTACTCAAATCATAGCGGTCGATGGGGCGCACCGTGTCCTCCTAATGCCCAACTCCTAAGCAATCAATCTCAAAGTCCGTCGCCGATCTTGTGACAGCATTTGTCGCACTTTCTCGATCATTCCTGCTTGTGGATGGTCTACCTGAACGTGGCCCATCCTCAGTTGTGTCCTACCCTTCACAGAAGCATTTAAATCGTACATTTGTGCTCACGGCTTACCTCCCACACACCTACACCAACATTCCATGTGTCCCCGTTGCAGTCTTCCCCCATTTGTAGCAGAGCTCGATGGTTACACGCCGCGGTCGAGTGGCCGAGCGTTCCGAGGCGCCAAGCTGCGGAGCGCGCCGCTGCTCGCCGTCGGAGGTTCGAGTCCTCCCTCGGGCACCTGTATATTTGTTGTCCTCAGCATAACTTAGTTTAAGCAGTTTGTAAGCATAGGAACGATGACCAGCCTAGTTAAATCCCAAACATTTACAAACATTTTTTTTATGGTTACACGTTGCTCCATTGCGCTGTGACCCTTCCTTTCACACTAAGTTCAATTGGTCGCAATCTACAATGCCGGTCACATGCAGTGTCGATTCTCCTCAACTTTGATAAGGGCCATGGACATGCACACAAGCTGCCATTCAGATACGACACAATTCAGTAAATTTTCTATACACACCACGTACCGTGGGGCACAGGACTCAAGGCTGTCGCCAGCAGACTGGTTTAGCGGGTAGTGGCAAGACTCAAATGCCAGCAGGTACAGGCCCCGAGCCTCTGTCACTCCTCCGAGTGTCAGTTTGCTCTCCCAGGTTTCCGTATACGGCAGAACGTGTCATAATGAACATGACCTCCGAAGCTGTTTAAGTTACTGTAAATAGAACGGGAAACAAAATCTGATTCAGAAGGTAACGCTTTCCGATTCCAAAAATTGTTACACGGCGGCGTAGCGCCCTCTGCTGCTACCCCGCTAGTGGCCACCACTGAACTGTATCGGCCACTTGGCAATAGGATACGCACCAGATAAGACTCTCATCAGTAGGCAGGCTTACACCTAGTCTTCAAGATGTTAGGAAAGCACCTTCTACTAGTCTGCAGGAATCAAAGTTAAGTATTGTAATCTTTCTACGAGATATATACCTTGTACTAATGTAGTTTAGTGTTTCTAGTTTCTGCTGTCCCACTCGCTGGTCACGTCAGACTCCATTTCCGCACACGCGTGCATCCTACTTCCTGTGTCGGAAGTAAAGTTGTGAGGCGGCATCGTGATCGGGATAGCACAGTCGGTAGTGCGCTTGCCCGCGAAAGGCAAAGGTCCCCGGTTCGAGTCCCGGTTCCGGCACACAATTTTAATCTGCCAGGAAGTTTCATATCAGCGCACACTCCGATGCAGAGTGAAGGTTCATTCAGGTATTATACTCTTTTCGAAAGGGATCCCTTTGGAGAAGAAACTCTAGCACAGGCAAATCTTGTTACCTCCTCAATATCGGAAGCAAAGAAGAAAGAATGGGTCAAGCAAATGGAAGAACTCGATATGGGCAGAAGTAGAAACAAGGGGCGGGAGACCACTTAAGCGCTTAGCTACTGATCCAACTAAATCCTCGACGCATGCAAATGTCAAATCAAACCAGATTGCACATCAGCTGCTCAAAAATGGGAAACCAGACAGACGAAACACAAATGTCCAAAATTGCAGATTAGAGCGTGACATCTCACAAGAGACAAGTGAAATCTCTAAGCCATTCAGTATGACAGAACTCGATAAGACAATCAGTAAGTCTAGAAATGGCAAGGCAGCCGGCCTCGATGACATATGTGTGGTTGTTGTTGTTGTGGTCCTCAGTCCGCAGACTGGTTTGATGCAGCTTTCCACGCTACCCTATCCTGTGCAAGTCTCATCTGAGAATACGTTCGGCAACCTACATCCTTTTGAATCTGCATACTATATTCGTCCCTCCGTCTCCCTCTACGATTTTTTACCCTACACACTTCCTTCTAATGCTAAGCTGACAATTCATTGATGTCTCAGAATGTGTCCAACCAATCTATCCCTTCTCTTAGTCAGGATATGCCAGAAACTTATTTCTCCCCGATTCGGTTAAGCACCTCCTCATTAATTACGTGATCTACCCATCTAATTTTCATCATTCGTCTGTAGCACCACATTTCAAAAGCTTCGATCATCTTTTTGAATGAATTCCTAATCGTCTACGTTTCACTCCCATACAATGCTACACTCCAGACAAATGCTTTCATAAAGGACTTCCTAACATTTAAATTAATATTGGATGTTAACAAGTTTTGCTACTTTAGACACGCTTTTCTTCCCATAGCCATTCTGCATTTTATATCTTGTTTACTTGTGTGGAACAAATAAAAACTTCGGACTTGCTGCTAAAAAATGGTTACTCGCCTTGATGAACAACTGTATGTCAGCCTGCAAAATTCCGAATATCTGGAGGAAAACACGGGTCATAGCCATCCTGAAACCTGGGAAAGAACCAGATGATCCTAAGAGCTATCGATCAATCTCATTACTATGTCACCTATAGAAGACTCTCGAAAGAATGATACTGTACAGACTCACAGAAGTAGTTGAGCCCCTTCTGATCCCAGAACAAGCCGGCTTCAGAACAAGCAAATCCTGCACAGTACAAATACTAAAATTAGTGCAACATATGGAAGATGGATTCGAGGGAAAGGAAAATTACTGGGGCTGTCTTCATAGTCCTGACAGCTGCTTATGATACAGTTACCCATCGACTGCTCTTACAGAGATTTTACACATCATGCAAGGAATACGGCATGACACAGATGACTGGTAATCTCCTCCAAAACAGAAGATTCTTTGTCGACTTTCAAGGGCAAAGAAGTCGATGGAGGACACAGAAGAATGGGTTACCGCAGGGTAGCGTGCTTGCTCCACTGCTCTTTAACATTTACACGAATGACCAGCCTCTCCCAGAAGGCACTCAAAGTTTTGTATATGCAGACGACCGGGCCATTAGTGCCCAAGGAAACGCCTTCGAGACCGTGGAAAGCAAACTGTCGGATGCTCTTGAACAACTCGCCAACTATTACAAGGAAAACCAACTCACACCTAACCCACGGAAAACCCAAACCTGTGCATTGCACCTGAGGAATAGACAAGCGACAAAGAAACTTAATGTATCATGGGACGGAATACCGCTAGTGCATTGTGCAACCCAAAAATATTTTGGAGTCACCTTAGATAGAGCCCTCACCTACAGGGACCACTGCATGAACACCAAGCAGAAAGTAGATGCAAGAAATAATATCGTTCGCAAACTAGCGGGCACTACATGGAGTGCAGAGCCCAGCACACTGAGGACCACAACTCTAGCCATGTGTTATTCAGCTGCGGAATATGCATGTCCTGTGTGGTACAACTCAAGCCATGCTAAACAAGTGGACATACCGCTTAACGAATCCTGCCGCAACATCACAGGTTGCTTAAAGCCAACACCGCCGGATAAACTACACTGCCTAGCTGGTATTGCACCCCCTAGTATTAGACGCAAAGTGGCTGCCAGCAAAGAGAAGCTAAAATCAGTCAGGCCTGCGGCACACCCACTTTTCGGACAACAACCCGCCCATCGTCGACCTATCTCAAGGAGGAGTTTCCTCCATAAGACAGAATGCCTCACTGATACACCACAGAACACCAGAACAGAAAGGTGGCGAAATAAAAATGTCCATCTCCATGACTGGCTTGTACCAACGGAAGAACTTCCCCCAGGACACGGTGAGAAGAGGAACGTCTGGAGATCCTTTAATAGACTGCATACCGGAGTTATAAGAACAAAGAGCAACATGCATAGATGGGGGCTATCGTATGAATCGGCGTTGTGCGATTGTGGACAAGAGCAGAATACTTCCCACCTTATGCAGTGCGAGTTATGCCCAATCACCTGCACGGTCGAGGAGCTCATGAAGGTTACTTCCAATGCGTTGAACGTGGCCAGCTTTTGGTCAAAAATCTCCTAACATTACAATTACCTATTGTACATCCTACATTTTAGCTTATAAATTTTATTACTCTCTGGACATGGCCAGCTTTAGCCGAAAAGTCTTAGCCCTACAAAATACATGTTCATGTAATATCTATGAAGAGCCTAACAAACCTGTCTATCCGACGTCTAATGTACGTATAAAGTTTGATGCTTCTGACACGATTAAATAAATAAAAATAAATTTTTACAAATTTCGATAAATTTATCACCGCAAGCATTTCCGCTACGCTACCGAGAGACGTCCAGTCGTAAACACCATTAAAAGTCGAGATAAATACACTTCAGTCCTAATACATAACCATACTACTATAAATATGCAGCTCACAAATGTAGAACCTATATGTTGCAACGAATCGTAAGACTAAACGGATCGAAATCGGTATTTCGCACAAGCCAGAATACATAACATGCACCAGACTACGAATACACGAGTCCCAATTTTACGAAGATAGAATATTACATTACTTCTATCAAAAGCCATAAGAATAAAAAACGAACGATTTGTCAGAGGCATATTGTCGCGTTGCAATGGAAGCAGGCTTGACTTCGAAAGCAACTGAACACAGTACATATACTGAAAGCACGTTTATTACGAACTTAACATATACGCAGCACTGACTGCCTCTCAGGCAGAGTGCTCTGCTATTTATACACAGACAGAATTTACCAGAAATTAGAAGACCAGTTAACATAAGAAACAAGTAGAATTTACAAGTGAACATAAGAAAGAGGTAGAACATTCTCGAATTATTAATTACAAAGAAATAAATTTTGGCCGGTGGGCGGGATTGAACCGGCGACCGTCAGCACCGCAGTCCGTGACGCTATCCCCTGCGGCACGCCGGCAGTCGGTGTGGTGTCGCACAAGTCCAAAGTGCGCGCCGCCATGCACGCACGGCGCGACGTTCTTACGACGACAGCCACGAGCGCCCTCTGCTACAACGCCGCTCGTGGCCACCACTGAACGACATGGTTCACTTGGGACTGAGATAGGAACCAGTTAGGACCTTCGGAATCAGATAGGCACCAGTGAAGACTTGGCTATAGTACAGGCACTAGGCAGACCTCTGCAGCCTTCTGCAGTACTATGTAAATGTTAAGTATTGTATAAATTCTGTTCAATATATATCTCGTTCTAATTTACTCTAGTGTTTCTAGTTTCTGGCTGCTCCCCTCCGTACCTGCACCAGCGTGCTACCTTTATTCCTGTGTCGGCCTTCCTACTCGGCCACCGACACATACGACGGACACAAAAGCGGCGACGAGGCTGGGACACAAAAGTGGCGACGAGGATGGGATACAAAAGTCGGTATACGACGTGCTCTCTCGCGGCATTGCTCCCTCTCCTGGAGAAACAGCGAACCGTTGTTATGATACCTGTGGAGCCAGCTGCAATGTCCTGGATCTTGACCGTGCCATGGGTCCTCTTTATGACGGTTCCAGAGAATCCTTCCCTTCTCCAAGATTATCGACTACAGACGTTCCTGTCGTGGCTTCATCAGGAACATTACCGCCCTTAGAGACCTTGAACAAGAAGCCATTGTCATCTACCAGCTCTTCAGGATCATAGTAAGGCTTCATGCGCAGGGCATGAACAATGTATCTTCGTTTTTGACGTTTTGACGACGGCTCATAACCCTCAACTTCGTATGTGACGTCTGACACGATACGGACAAAAGTATCGCTTCCATAACTTTTCTGACAGTCCAAACTTCCTTACAGGGGTAAAAATCCATACCAGATCTCCTGGGCTGTACACAACAGGTCGGTGCTTGTCGTTATACCGCTGGCGGTCCTTCTGCTGGGCGTCCAGTGTTCGTATGCGAGCCAGCTGTCTTGCCTCTTCGACCCAGGTGATGAGCTGTTTAACATAGTTAACTCTGATACTAGTTTTGACTGGAATACTTTTCCACGATCAGATATCATAACATGTGGTGCTCCATGCTTCAAAATAATGTCATCTACAAGGAATTTTGCGATCTCTGGAGCTTCTGCAGTCGGCACAGGTTTGGTAACAGCGTAGCGTGTGAGGTAGTCATGCAGACTATTATCCATCGGTTACCGGTTGTCGACTTCGGGAACCTCCCTAAAAGATCGATCCCAACTCGGTGGAATGGAGCTGCAGCCGGCGGAATCGGTACGAGATGTCCTGGATGTAACTGCGGCACATGCTTCCGTCGCTGGCACTCATTACAGTGACTCACATAGTGCTTGACAGATCGGTAGAGACCTTTCCAGTAATACCTGCGTCTAATTCTGTCTAGGGTCTTCACGAATCCCAGATGACCGGATATTGGAGCATCGTGGAAATATTTGAGAAGAGCTGGCTGGAGATGAGCTGGAACGACCAGTAGCCATTTGGGGCCCAGTGGATCGTAGTTGCTCTTATACAATGTGAAATGTTGTTGCTCTTTTCAAAATTTATTATTTTGAATGTCAACTGAATGTTGTTCGTCATTTGAGTTCTATTACCTTTTCTGCCAACTTTGCAGATAGCTCATTAATATACAAATGAGTAAATTGTATTAAATTAACCGTCATCACAAAATAATCAAGTTATCCAAGGGTCGCCATTATTTTTTTTATTATTAAAAAGATAGAAAAAAATATTAAAAATATGAAACTGAGAATTTACTGTGCCTAACTGAAAGTAGTGGCGACCAGTAGTCTAATCTCACTTATTTATTTATTTTGTGAAAGTGCGTGTTTCCATACACTGTTGTTGGAAGCACACAAATCCCCTGACCTACCTAACATAGACAAGAGATAAGCCCTCCAAAATATATGAAAGGTGGTTGAAATCAGGTACACGATGTTCATAAATAGTTACTGTATTTAACAAAAGATTTATGTGCCAATTAATCAAAAACACGACAAGTGTGAAAAAAGTGTCAATGCCTTCAAAAAATATCATACAAAAATAATGACTTGAAATAGCACAAACAAAATTATCTAATGATCGGAATACTTTTCACAGAATAAAGGACAAAATGTTCACACCAAAAGAAAAGGTACAGGTTCGACTGGCTATAGTCATAAATTTGGTGTGTTAACCTATCAAAAATATATTTAAAAAGTCAGTAGATGGTTAAGTTCTGAAACAGATACGCCCGATTAAAAATCGACTATGACGACCTCGCAAACTCACACCTACGTCCCACCTATCAACCACCAATGAATAATCCTTTTCACTATTTATGCGTTGGCGCTACTTTACCATATACAGTTGAACAGCGACACTGATTTCGATGGGCCGCTGATGGAAGAGCAGGCTGATGAATGCGATCGCGGATGGGAAATTATCTACCCGATTGGCGCAGCAATTACTAAAGTATTCAAGCTACGAAAAAAAAAAAACCAGCAATTTTCCAACCCAGTGGTGTATTCTGTTATTCAAGAACAATAAATTATCCTGATTACGAGTGAGCTTGTTCTAAAACAATACCCACTTCAGAATATTTACAAGTTTCTCAGCATAACTGTGAATGCGAAGAGCAATCACACAGACGCCATCTAACACTGTACAATGGGCAGACTAATTTTAAGTCCACTGGCTCGCAAGGTCCGAAAACTTCGGAGTCCTTGCCGCCACTCCTCGCTGCTACCAAGAGGTCCGAACCGTCCGGTGTCCTCCACGCTTCTCCTCTTCTCTCTCACTCACCCCACGCTCTCCTCAAGAAAAAACTTTCTTTGGCTGCCAGACTCCACCCACATGTGACGTCAAGCCAGTAAGAGAGAGGACCTAATGGTCTCGCCAATCATATCAATTTGCTATTGTTAGCGCTACTAAGCTCCTCCCCCTCGAAAACTTTCCCAGGCCTGAGACTCATGTATGCCACAGTTCCCGGAAACAGTGTGAAATTTTGTGTTTTACGATAGGCATCTCCAGACGGCTAAATTATTTTATTATCACATGGGCGCCCTCTCCTGTCGTGAGAGCCCTTAGGTGGCTTATTCCCAATGTACCAAAATCAGGGAATGATCATTTCTATCATCTGGCATTAAGAATTTGGAGAAATTAGAATACAAAGAACCCAACATCCAATTAAATCGACAGACTAAATGAAATTGGAAAATATGAATATAAATAGTATTTCTACCTCTCACTTTTAGGTATTGCACAAATTTTGTTGTTGTTGGCTATTTACGATTTATTGCATAGGACAGAGTAGGGTGGAGAGCTGCATCAAACCAGTCTCCGGACTGAAGACCACAGCAACAAAAACAACAATATTTACGATCCATGAACTTGTTAGTAGACGGCACATTCCAATAGTTTTTCTTTATTGAACGATGAGAAAACATCCTATGATCATGTATTTTCAACAGATGATGATATATGAGAGACACTGCCGTAAACTGTACCTGTTTCCCTCCCCCCCCCCCAAAAAAAAGATAAAAATTTCATCAAACACAGAGACGATGGCGTAAGATACAAACATTTGGGCTTTCGTATGACTATTATCCCAGAAATGAATTTAGGAAAGTTTCTCTTACTTACATGATCCGCTGCTGCTGGGTTTTGATTTGATAGGGGACTGTTTTATTGAAGACTTGATGTCAGTGTATGAAAAACTAGAAACGTTGTGCGATTTCTTAGTCCATACTCTTTCCACCTTCCATATGAACAGAAATAATGCTTGCACAAGTGTCCATCAATAATGAGTTCTACTCCTGCAGCCAGATACTCGTATATACAGATTCTTTGAAGTACTGATAACGAAGGAGATTCACCCCGACATGTAAATTGCAATCAGTTCCTAAAAAAAACCAAAAGAAAGATAGCTCTTGTCCGGATTTAAATTTCGTGAAGCAAGACACGGAAAACTTCAGAGATAGAAAAATTACCAGAATACAATTTGTGAATTTAGATTCCTGTAAAATAAAACTTGGAAACGCAAATTGAAAATATTGACATATTTTTTAATGATGGACATACATTGTAGGCTATAATCACAGTAAATTTGTAAAAATATTTAAATACACTTAAGAGTCAAAGAAACTAGTATGCGCATGAGTATGTAAACAGAAATATGTAACACAAATAATACATATCCTTGAGACAACATTGTCTCGTTATACCTAATGTATTAAATATAAGGAAGAGGCACTGAATTAAAATTTGTGCTGTGGCCGGGATGCGAACCTGGGACCTCCTACTTACTAGGTAGGCGCTTTAGACCACTTTTTTTTTTTTTTTTTTTTTTTTTTTCAACCCGTCCTTCCGCTCTCCAAAGTCGCCTTCTTCGGCGTCGGCTGCTATTGGCCCTTTTGTTCCATTTCTTGAATTAAAATTTTTACGTCTCTCTTGGACTTGAAAATAAAAAACCGTCTTGCGTGAGTTCGTTGGAAAAAAATAATAATAATAAAAATGAAGCTGATTTGACGAATTTCCGTCTCGCAGTTCCACAGCTTTATATCGAAAATATTGAAAACCAAAAGAATGTCACTCTTCAGTGGTAAACAAACTATTTCCTCCTATTTACTATTCGATAAAATAACTGTTTTCTTCTTTTTCCATGGCACTGCTCACCGTCGATTTCAAAGTTTGTCATCACGTATTGTGTTCGCAGTTTTGCGTGTCCGTTTGAAGTTCATTTTCTTTGTACTTCTTTTACGTACTTAGTATAAAATGGTTTCTTCTCTAACCCTGAAACGAGTCAGTCGGCTAGTGCATAGGATTTATTTGAATAAAATATACAAATGAAAGAGGGGGTTAATGATATATCTTGTTTCAAAAACAAAAATTTATTCTGAGGTACTGCTCGTTTCATATTACTTTTTTCTTCATTTGTTCATGTTCTCTTCATTTGGTTTATTGTATTTATTGATTTGTTTGTTTATGTAATTAACGTTAGTTTTATTTTACATACTCCATCGCTAATCATGTTGTTTCAGGTGCAATTTACATGATGGTTCTCTTTAGGAAATTGGCGTATTGACGATGATACTCATGTACTTGTAGTAGGTTTTGGTGCTGGGTCGTAATACACATCCAAAAGTCCTCTTCACTCTTTTAATTGTTTGTCAGAATATAAAATACCGTATGTCCCCTTAACCAGTTGACGGCATTCTTTGTGTTGGGATAAAGTATTTCATCGGGTAACAAAAAACTCGTGGGTGTGATTGTATGCGGAGATGTTCTCTGGAAGATTGCCAGTTTTCGTCTAACCGACTGCCAAATGTTGTTGACTTTACTACATACAAACTGGTGTTCATCCGTGTCGTTGAGATTGCAGGTAATACACAGAGAGGAGTCTGCCATGTGAATGGAATGAAGGCGTTCATTCGTTGGTACTTTTCTGTTAACTGCGTAGTACCACGTTGCCCGCACGTTAGTTGGTAGGTGCAAATGATAGACGTTTTTCCAAATATTTGACAAATTGAGTGCATTGTACTTTTTTTCTATTATATTCTTGCTATGAAACTTCATTAAGTTTTTATATACATCTTTAACACTAAACACATCTTTCTCTGCAATCCTCAGTCTTTGGTAACTGAGTTCTATTAGAAAATGCTTGAAGTGGTACAGTTGATTGGGGATGTGATGAACATCAATTGGTGCATCGCAGTTGGCTGGTACTATTTCATTAAGTAAGAATGCTGCTATGCTATTCGGTGACTTTATTCACTGTTTGTAGGTCTTGCAGGTGTACAACGCTTGTGCTTTATTATAGACGTCTGTAAGGTTTAAGCCACCTTCGGTAAATGGTAAGGTCAAAGTTTCAAACTTAACTTTGAACATGTGACCACGGCTGACGAAATGACCAAAAGCAGCCAGAATCCTATTTGCCACGTCTCTTGGCATGGGCAGGACTTTTTTTTTAAATTATTTATTATGGCTTTTGGTGACAGTGACCATACAGCCAGCGGTTATTACATTGACAACATTACAATAGAATTGAGATTCTTACAATGTACAGCACAATATTAATAAGTATGTTACATCATATAGCCTTAGAATTAAAGTAGAAAAATAACATGTAAAGACATTAAACAATACATATTTAACAGTACGACAGATATTTGTAATACAATAAAAGTGCAGAAAGCATAGGACCAAATGAGAGGTGCAAAGACAAATAAAAGTCAAAATATAATATAAAATCACTTATGCAGTTTCCCGCTGTGCATGTTCAAAGTAAACACACTACCTCTAAAATTAGAGCTGTATGCCAGTGACTTTGAGGTAGTCCTTCAGTAAAGTGTACTTAAGCTTGTCGAATCCATGAAGGAGGATAGTGACACTTGTGGGGAGGGGGTAACCCCTCGCGACCAGCGTTCGGTAGAATACACTTTGTGCGGCCGTGTACTTGGTGCAAGCCAGTATGATGTGGTTGAGATCCGCCACTGCCGTTACATCTTTGTCGCAATGCCGAGAAGCGATGATTTTCAAACGGTGTAGGTGGGCAGGGTAACATCCATGCCCCAGTCTCATCCGAATGATAGACGTTGCATGACGTCTACTAAGCGTCATCGATGAAAACCACGGTCGTGAGGAGACATTTGGTTGTATAGCTGCCAGGTGTCCTCCCTTAAACACATGAGAGAGGTGCCATTCGTGGTCCCAAGTGCGATAGGCAGCTTTCCGAATCGTCGTTCGTAAGTCTGTATATGGAATCGGCGTGGGGCGTTGTTGTCCTTCCGTAATACTTCTCTTGGCAAGGCGGTCTACTGTTTCGTTATGGGGTATACCTCGATGTCCTTTAATCCAAAGTAAGTGGATGTCTATGCCCACTGCCTGTGCATTTGTTATGGCCTCCAAGACGTCCAATATATATCTATTCGTTCGTTTGTCAAACGTCGGATGTTGTAATTTTTTCAGCACGCTTTGAGAGTCGGTGAGGATCAATATAAAGTTAAATGTTCGTGCTCCGTAATAAATGGCCTCCCTGATGGCTAGTAACTCTGCCGTGTAAATAGATGACGCAGGCGGAAGCGCAAACATTTGGTAGGTGCCGTTAGAGGGGCAAAAGAAGGCGTATCCCACCCCTGCTTCAGTTTTAGAGCCGTCAGTATAGATGTGAGCATGCTGTGGCCAGTTGCGGAGAAGAAACTGTTCCACGTCGAGAGTGATGTTGGTCCCCGTTGTGTAGTCTGATGGCAAATGTGTCACCGGGACTGGGTTGAAAAACAGATGATAAGAAAAACGGAAACAAGGAAGTTTGGTGTCCTGTATGATGAGTGGGAAGAGATGTCTCCATTTCTCGTGCTGCGAACCAGTAAAGGAACTCGGGTCATGCCTCTTCTGTGATGCATTTCTGTTATGTTCCAATATTGGTGTACCGTTTTGAGAGAGGCACTATCACATATTGACGCTCGGCTGAGGAGGAAAATATCGGACAGCATCTGTCGACGTATAGTTAACGGCATTTCAGACGCTTCCACGAGCAAGGCGTTGGTGGGTGTTGACTTCATAGCTCCGAGAACAAGACGAAGCATTCTGTACTGGAGGGCATCAAGTTTGCGCAGGGTCAATTGCGCTGCAGTAGCGTAGACGATACTGCCATAATCCAAAACGGAGCGGATCAAGACCTTATAAAGAGTAAGGAGTACCGTCGGATCGGCTCCCCACCAAGCTCTGGCAAGCATACGCAGGATATTTGCAGTAGTGTCCACTTTGTCCAAGAGATATTCAACATGGCGCGTCCACGTCAGTTTGCTGTCGAAGTAAACACCAAGGAACTTAGCATATGACCGAACAGGCAGTTTGTATGGACCGAGCTGAAGGTCTGGAGAGAAATAATTCTGTCGTTTCCTCGTGAATATCACCACAGTAGATTTTTCAGGCGACAGCGTGAGTCCGTGTTCTAACTCCCATTCAGCCAGTTTTTCACATGCAGTAGTAAGGCATATGTTAGTCACCCAAAAGCACAACGAGTGGGCGTATATACAAACGTCGTCCGCGTACTGTAGAACTTTGACAGTAGGATGAAAGATAGAGTCTAAGTCGGCAACATACAAGGCGTATAGCAAGGGACTTAATATCGCACCTTGCGGGAGGCCACGGGAAACGATTCGTGGGCCATGTAACACATTGTCCTGGTCACGGATATAAACAGTGCGGCAACAAAGTAATTTGTATATAATTCTTAACACCTTTAGCGGGAGATGCAAAAGTTGTAATTTATTTATAAGTTTATGTATCAAAACATTGTCATAAGCCCTCGAAAAATCAAGAAAAAGAGCCGTCAAATACCCATTTGTCAGGAATGTTTTTTCGATGTCCATAGCAAGAGATGTTATATTATCGTAAGTGCTCTTCCCCTTGCGAAAACCGTATTGTGTTCGTGGGAACAGATCGTGATGCTCTAACCACCATTCTAACCGGACCTTGAGGAGACGTTCAAAGGTCTTGCACACACATGACGACAATGCAATGGGGCGATACGACGTTGCCTGACCAGGGTCTTTTCCAGGTTTCAATATAGGAACCAATACCTGAGTGGTCCAGTCGGTTGGAACAGACCCCTCTCTCAAGATGTCATTAAAGATATTCAAAAGAATAAGTTTTGCATCATCAGACAAATTGCGTATCATGGAGTAATGTATCTGGTCATGCCCGGGCGACGTATCGGTCGAGGGCGGCAGCGCACTGTTGAGTTCAGCGAGGGAGAACGGTGAGGTGAGATCATCTTGAAGATCTTCAACGGCGACAATTGTCGTGGGATCAATGGGTTCTGGCATGGCCGTAAGAGGTGCTACAATGTTGGCAAACTCGTCTATCCAGGTCTGTAACCGCTTGGGAGGCATTGGTTTTCGTTTGAGTGAGTTAACTTTCGACCAAATCCTTCCGACAGGAGTATGCAGGGATAACTGTTCACAAAATTTCTTCCAATGTTCTTTTTTACAAGTCTTGAGAAAGCGTTTGGTAGTCGCATCTATACGTTTGTAGGCGAGGTAGTTTTCCCATGTGGTTTCCCGTTTAAAACGGCTACATGCCAGTCTCCTTTGCGCCAATCGACGCGAGCACTCTTGGTTCCACCAGGCAACCGGCAGACGTCTACTGCCAGTTACCACCCTCGTCTGTGGGATTGACTGCGATGCTGCTAGGTTGATGCAATTCCTATAATGAGCGTACCTTGTTTGCGGTGACAACTCGGTGGGGAACGACGAAAGTTGTGTATCCATGATGGCACCATACCGAGACCAATCTGCCCTCCTGACATTCCATTTGCGAGACGGCCGACAGACCGTGTTCGGTGACGAGGTTGGTGAAGAGAGCAGAATAGCATAATGGTTGGAACCCATAGGATATGAAAGTACAGACCATGTAAAGAATGAAGAAACAGACGCTGAACACAAAGTCAAATCGACGGCTGATGGTCTCTGTCCGGGTAATGGAAGTAACGTAGGGGATCCATCATTGAGGATGATAAGATTGAACTCGTCGATAATATCAAGAATGCCATCACCCAGCCTATCGTTATATGCACCCCCCCCCCCCACAATCTGTTGTGTGCATTAAAATCCCCGCAGAACAGAAATGGAGGTTCCAACTGTTGTACCAGAGCGTACCACTCTTCAATGATAATGTATGACCGTGGTCGGCTGTAGAGGGCCACAATAGTTATTCGACCAATTGGAGATGAGAAGTTTACTGCTATCGCTTGAAAGCTTTCAATATCGTCATGAGAAATCAGAACAGGGGTGTGATGCAGCATATTATTGATAAAGAGGGCGACTCCTCCTCGACCATCATCTCTGTCTTGGCGGTAAACGTGGTATCCTTGGAAGCGTACGATGGTATCTGGTTGAAACCATGTCTCAGAGATGGCGGCCACTGCTATCTTCCGCATCCAAAGTTCACGTTGAAGTACACCCTTGTTGGCAATCGCAGATCGCGCATTCCACTGCAGTATTTTAAATTCCGCCATTGTTGTTAGAAGTAAGGAGAGTCGTTAATAGTTGGCGAATAGGCTGTATCTGTAAAGTTCCAGGTGGCATTGTTTTCGCGTCTTCTATGAGGTGAAGGATAAACCAGATAATTTTCTCTACGATGTATTCACTATTGTTACGTGGTGGCACTGCTTGTTGTCCGTACTGAGGAGGATACGGGTTGGGTGGTAAAGGGGCCTGTGGTAGATGTTGGGAGATAGAATATTCGTGACTAACGTCTGAAAATCCCTGACGCCAGACGGGTCTGGAAGTTTGTTTTTTCCCCGTGCCGCTCATGACGGAGCTGATACCCGCTCTGTCTGCTATGGGAACATCATTCCGTTGATAGCTTTCGTCCTTAGGGGGTGAACGCAGCTGGGGCGCCAATGGCGGCATTTGTGGCCCCGTAGAACGCTCTTGTACAGCGACTTGCGGTTGCTGTAAATGCCTTGGAGGTAGGGGCGGGAAGTCCGCAGAACTCTGAGGGCTAGGGGGCTTCCGTACGGCCGCGGAATATGTGGGGTGCGGCCCACTGAGTGCCCTTCCTGACGTGGCGTACGCCCTTGCACGTTGTAGCTCTTGCTGGTGGAGAAAAATGGGGCATGACCTCTCAGTGACAGGGTGCTGTCCAGAGCAATTTAAACAGGTCGGAATCGTCGCAGGGCACGAATCAGCTTGGTGCTGACCGCCGCATCTGCTGCAACGAGTATGGCTTCGACACTGGTTCGCCCGATGATGAAAACGCCAGCAATTTGTGCACTGAATGACTGGGGCAACGTACGGTACCACTGGGCAGCGTGCCCCCAGAATAGCAACATGAGAGGGTAATGTCTGAGAGCGAAACACCATCATGCAGACTGGAATGGGTACTGTGAGCTCAGGATTGGAAGGATGTTTCTTCGTGTATCGTTTTATACTTGTTACAGGATAAACACTTTCCATGGCATCTATTATCTCTTTGTCCGTTAGGCTGGTCTCTACGTCATGGATAATGCCATACGTATGGAGTAAAAAGTTAGGGATGTAAACATCGAACTTATGATCTTTGAAAGCAGGGACATTTAGTAAGTTATTAGCAGCTGCAGCAGTTTTCAGTTCTATCTTAACTCTGTTCTTGCCTGAGGAACTAATGTCAACAATATCGTGCTTGAGGTGAGAGCTGTAGGAATACAATAACTTGCCCACTGACATGGGATGGAGTTTGCCAACGTTTTTATCTAAGCTCTCCACGAAGACAATGTATGGGCCTGCATCTGTCCGACTGTATCGGTTATTGATACTCGGTCGAGTAACGGTGGCAGGAGAAGCAGATTTCTGTACCGGCGTGCGTTCTGTGTTTGCCTGTCCGGTGCCGTCGGTGGAAGACGCGTGGGAAACCGGTACCTGGTTCATTTCACAGTCCGTGACTGAAGGAGAATCGACACACAGTCGTTTACTATGGGGACCACTTTCTTGCTGCTGTTGTGCAGCTGTATCGCCACTAGGTAATATGCTGGAGGGGTCGCAGGAATAGCTGAGGTGCTGACTAACCTGTTGTAACTCATGTTGTTGATGCTGGAAGAATTGCTGGTGTTGCCGTTGTTGCAGCTGCAGTAGCTGAAGCTGTTGCTGCTGGGCCAGTTGCTGCTACAATTGTAGGTGTTGGTGGTGTAGAAGCTGCGGTTCTTGTTGCTGCTGTGGCCCTTGTTGTTGTGCATATTGTAGGTCCTGTGTTGGTAGTTGACTCTGCTGTACGTCAGCAGGGTTGTCGGACATCACCGGCAGCGGGAGAGCCGTCGCTGCAGGTTGATTACATATTTACATGGCGGACTGGATGACCTGACCTGTATTAGGTGGGTCGGCCATTTCGAAGATACACTGAGTAATACTGCTACCACGAACGTGTGGTTGAGACAACACACACAATTCCGGCGCGCACTACTCTGCATGTGAACGTTTCTCCCCGAAAAGGCAGATACGAGTATACAAACGCACGGAAGAATAAGTACGTAGCACCAAACTCGAGCGTGAAACGTAAACAAAGCGCGACCGCACAGAGCGCAGCAGTAAACGCGTCCGGACTCCGCGGGAGGCGGAAGTAGACTGTGGGCAGGACTTGTGCCACGTAATTTATTTTTGATGTTAGATAGATGTTGACGAGTTGCACTCTCTGTATTTCATCGATCGTCCTGAGTGTGTGTTGGTGGATGCTGGCGCGTATGTTATTCAGTAATTTTCGATAGTTCAAAGCAATTGTCTGCCCGATGTTTGGTGCATATTCTATTCCAAGACATTTGATTGTGGAGGTCTCCTTTATTGGTCCTTGGATGGGAATTCCTAAACCACGCCCAACATTCATTATTGCACATTTATTCCTGTTCAGTTTTGCGCCGGAAGCAAGTATGTACTTATCTATTATTTCCAGTGAATTGCATATCTCTTCGTTATCTCGGATCAGAAAGACGACATCGTCAGCATAAGCCTTGCACACTATCCTTTCTCCATTTATCGTTATGCCTTGGAGATGTTGACTTAAATCGAAAAGCAAAGGCTTAATGGCTATTGCGAAGAGGGACATGGATAATGGGCATCCTTGTCTCACTGAACTGTTTATTGTAATGGGTTTGCTGGGTTGACCATTAACCATAACTGTGGAGGTAGCATTGCTTAAAAAATTCTTTACAACTCCGATAAAACGTTGCGGAAACTTCATGTAACCCATAGTATGAAACAGATAATTATGGCTGACTCTTTCGAAAGCCTTCTAAAAATCTAATGATACTAGCGCGCCTTTTATTTGACAAGCTCCAGCAATCGATATGATATCCCTATAATGGCACAGTGTGTGGTGGATAGATCTGTCTCGTCCTACGCTCGACTGATAGGAACCGGTGACGGTATTCATTACAGATTTTAATCTTTCGTTCACAATGCGGGAAAATATTTTGTAGTCACAATTGAGTAATGTGAGCGGTCTTAGATTTGTTATACATTTTCCTGCATGATTTTTCGGGACTAGAACTATTATTCCTTCTCGAAAGACACTTGGGATATCACTGCTGGCATTCATTACTTCGTTGCAAATGCTCATCAGTTTGGGTATCATTTGTCTTCGGAATGTATGGTATAGCTCAGCTGGAAGTCCGTCACGCCCAGGAGATTTGTTTTTCGGACTTCGTATTATGGCATCTTCAACTTCATCTTGCGTTACTTCAGCTAGCAGGTTATTTGCCTGATCCTGGTCCAGCTTCCGTGTCAGTCCTATTGTCATAACATTTTGCGCCATAGTGTCAGTTGTGGTATTGCTTAATAACTCGGTGAAGTATTTATGGATTTCGTTTTTAATCTCATTTTGCTGCGTAAGTAGTCTACCATCCGTGGATCGTATTTCAGTTAATATTTTCTTTTTAAAATAAAATTCAGTGAATTTTTTCTCGCACTCAGTCCACACAGTATTGAATATGTCGTGACACTCGGGGTCCTGCAAGTGTGCTACATTTAACTTCCACAGTCCTCGTCCCCGGTATGTTTTCTGTCTTTTGAGGTTAATGGTGCAAATATATGTTATGTGATCTGAGAATATGGTAGGCCATAACTCTGTCTGCAGCACGTGCGTTTTTACATGATCAGACACATATATCCTGTCGATGCGACTGGCAGAATGACTTGTAATCTAAGTAAATCCTGGCAGCGCACCGTTTTTGAGTTCCCAGGTATCAGTCATCGTTAGTTGTTTGATTATAAGGTCAAGTTCGGCACAATAGTTAAAATTTGGCGTTTGATCTTTAGCCGACAATACACAGTTATAGTCCCCTCCAAAAATCATATTGTCATATCGTCCACAGAAAAGAGGAAGAACATCATCTTTAAAAAATTCAGCTCTACGTCGTCTATTACTAGAGCCAGAGGGTGCCAGAGATGGTAATAAATCGAGTACCGTTGATAGTAACAGCTAAACCTCTGGCGTTTGTCAGTTTTACAACATCGTGCACAATAATGCCTTCTTTGCTTAATATTGCTGTACCGAGTTCTGAGTCGTTCCCTGAATTGACAATTGCATTGTATCCTGTGGTATCATCAAGTTGAATGTCTGTAACGTCTTGCAACATGGCAATATCAATATCGGCTGCATAAAGCATATCCTGCAAGGTCTTAAGTTTTAAATGGCGGATCTTATTGATGTTTATCGTCCATATTTTATACGATTGCAATGCAATTGTAAAAGGTAGATGGACAAAATCGGTGAATATGGCAACTGATACTCATGGCGTCTAATGTCTTTAATGAATCGGAAGTGGAGGTGGCGTCCTCTTAGTTTTCTCGTCTCTCGGTCTGGAGAACGAGTCTCTTTTTGTATTTGACACTTCCTGCATTTCTTCGTCCTCGGGAAATTGTGCGGTTTCCTCTGCCCAGTTCCCTCCATCGGTGCATTGAAGCAACTCTTTCTCAGAACCATGTTGAGATGGAACTTTATTTCGCGAGTCTTTCGGTGTAGAATTAGTATTTGCACCGCCCTGTTCGGTGTGCGTTTCTATATTTGGCGAAACGGCCACACTCACAACATTTGTCATCTGTTGACTCCGTTGTGACTTCCCAGATGTCGCATCGCTTAATTTTTGACTAATTTGTTTTGCTTTTTCGCGCACTTGCTGCACTTTCTGTTTGGCGCCAGGGGGTGCTATACGCCGTTTTTTATGCTTCTTCGGAGAGGGTCCAGATTTTGAACTGTCTTCACACTCTGAAGTGCTACTGAGATCTTGAATATTACTGTCCTGAATACAAACTTCTTCCATCTCACGCCATGCATCTTGTTCAAAGGTTTCCGTGACTTTTTTATCGTGTTCATCTCCAGTGGCTGTTTCCGTTGCGTTGGAGGGAACGACAGCCGTCGTTTCATTATTACTAGTGTCCATTGCCAGGCTTACGGTAGCATCGTCTTTCTCGTTGTTTCCGTCTATTGCGGCGCTAGACGTGGTTGCCGTGTTTACTCGGAGGGCCGTGGCGTACGTCACTGGCAGTGACGTCATCTTCAGTGGCGCGACCGGCTCCCCGGCCGGCACCTGCGTCAATCTCCGCTGTACACATTCGGATCTAACATACCCTGTCTGCCCACAGCCTGAGCATGTACATGGTTGGTCGTCGTACATGACGATGGCTCTATATCCGCAAACGTAGATGTAAGATGGGATATGTTTTTGTAGCTCCATTTTTATTTGCCTGACACCGTTTAGTACCGGGAACGTTTGGAAAATTGTCCATTTTTCCGCAATATTGCTGATAACCCTCCCGTACGGTTTGAGAGCTGTATTAATCTCATCCTCAGTTATCTCGAAAGGCAGTTCAAACATACGAAAGGTTCTAGTTCCAATTCCAGCATAATCAACTTGAACGTTACCAACATTGCCGTCACAATGATTAAATTTCAGTTTGCCTCTACATTGTTCAATAAACTTTTCACAGCATTCAGCATTGACCATTTTGACGTATACAGTGCTACTCACAATCGATAAATGGATCCCGACTATCTCACTAAAACTGAGCTTTACTACATCTCGTAAAAATACTTCTACTTCAAATGCTCTTGGCCGAGCAAAGTGTTCATCGAACGATAAATTCAAAGTATATTTTCTTTTAGTTTGACTCATCTTGGTGATCTACACATTTTGAAACCTAAAGCTACTATTTACGCTACAAGAGCGTCTAACTCACCACACGCTGTAAGCGCGCGTCCGGCCGCAGCGAGGAAGTAAACAGACGTCCACACAGCATACGAGCCGAATGCAGACTGCCACTCAGCTAACACAGCATTGAAGCCATAATGACTACACGGTCTGTCATAAGGCACATCTCCTTCCACACCACATACTTTAATTCTGCCTCAGTGTTTCCTGTGAAATGCGTATTGCCCTGGCAATTTGATATGCATTTCACAGGGAACATTGAGGCAGAATTAAAGTAGGTGGTGTCGAGGGAGACGTGCTTTAAGACAACCTGTGTAGTCGCTTTGGCTGCAACGCTGTGTTAGCTGAGTGTTCAATTCGAGTCGCAGCCGCGGTGCGGGACGGACGTGTGGCGGCAACGCTGGCGTTCGGGAGGTAAACAACGGCTGTATCGCTGTGTCTAAGTTTAGTCGCAAGCACTTTGCTTTGCTGATTGTGTCTTTGGTGTCGCACAAGTCTGAAGTGCAAGCCACCTACTTTCGCCGCGCGCCGCCATGCAAGCACGGTGCGGCGTTCTTACGACGTCGGCCACGAGCGCCCTCTGCTGCAATCCCGCTCGTGGCCACCACTGAACTGTATCGGCCACTTGGGATTAAGACAGGCACTAGAACAGTCTCTCATCAGTAGGCAGGCCTCTACCTAGTTAAACTATGTACCAGCATTCCACTAGTCTGCTGCCCTCCGAGTTAAGTATTGTATTATTTCTACGAAATATATATCTTGTTCTAATCTAGCTTAGTGTTTCTAGTTTCTGCTGTCCCACCGGCTGGTCACATCGGACTCTGTACCCGCACACGCGTGCATCCTATTTCCCTGTGTCAGTCTCTCTCTACCGGCAGAAACGAGACACAAAAGTGTCTATGGTTAATAAGAATAAGAAGACAGAATGAACACGATCAATATCTTGAGGAAAGACACGATAAAATTTACTTTCGACAGATGTCATGTTAGCCCGAAAGCTTATGAGCTGAAACAATGGCTTATCGAAAAATTCAAGATTAATGAGAGTGACGTAATTGGTGTTTACGTGTCTTTTGTTACGAATGCTGTGTTCGTGAAGCTGAAGAGTCCATAATTATGTAGTTCAATAGTAGACAAATCTGGTGGTCTTGTCAAGTTTAATCATTCAGATGGTACTGTAAGTGACGTTCCTGTCTGTCACGCCGGATTAGGTATTCGGAGGGTTCGTATTTTCGAACTGCCCTTTGAAATGACAGATGACGAAATCAACAAAGTTCTTAGATCCTACGGCAGAATAATTTCTGTAACTGCTGAAAAATGGTCAGAGACCTACATGTTCCCGGTGTTAAACGGCGTCCAGCCGCGGTGGAGTAGCCGAGCGGTCTAAAGCGTCTCGCTGCGGAGCGCGCGGTTACTCGCAGTGAAGGTTCGAGTCCTCCCTGGAGCATGGGTGTGTGTGTTGTCCTTAGGTTAGTTTACCTAGGTTTAGGTAGTTTGTAAGCTACGGACTGATGACCACGCAGTTTGGTCCGATAGATTTACAAACATTTGAACATTTGATTTAAACGGCGTCCGTCAGGTGAAGATAGAACTTTATAAGCACGTACCGTCATACATAAATGTGTGCGGTTACCGTGCTTTAGTTATCTACGACGGACAGCCAGAGCGTGCGCCCTGTGCCATTGCACAGAGCACATTAGGAGCGAGTGCAGCAGGAGGCGCGTCCCGCAGCTGCCGGCTGCAGAGCCCGCGGTGCCTGGCCAGGCGGTCAGCCTCAAGCCGACGTACCCGCGCGGCCCCGCTGGGCAGGAGGAAGTTGCCGCCGCACCAGGAAGCAACGCAGAGGCGAGAGACGTAGAGGAAGCACTACATAGCTACGCAAGCTCCCCAACAGCGGAGACAGAGGAAATATCCTGTGAGGAAGAAGCTTCTCTGGATATGCAGATGACAACACCCGTCTACACAGAATCCGAACGTGGAAGCCGCTCTTCCGTTATTCACCATGAAGGCCCACAGTCTTCCGAAATAACTAGAATGGATATCGAGGAAGAACAGGCAGTCACATGGAGATAAATGAGACCCTACCGAAAACGACATCCAACACAGAAGAAGCCAGAAGAGGAAATGGGAAAGGGAATCGAAGCTCACAGGACAGCGCAGGCGAGGAACCTAAACCTCGTAACACCACACAGAAAGACCTAAATAGAGAATTATAAAATGGTAATCCGAATGGGCTTCCAGATAAGAAGAAGGACCAAGTGGCACCCGAGATATCCTCCACAGATTCTCAAGACAAGTCACCTGCATCATCCAACGGGGGATCTCCAAAGCGCAGAAGAAATAAAAAAGCGCAGGCTGGCTCACGAAGCTGCTGAGAGAATCGCTCCCATTCTGAGGGAAAAACTGAAAGCCATTAAAGAACGCGACAAGCAGGAAGCCGCTTCAAAAGCAGCAGAAATTTCCAAGGAACGTCCTACAGGAAGTGGAAGTGACGATACTGACAATAACGTTGAGATGGCAGGACATGAACCTCTGTCAAGTCAAGCCACCTCAGAGGCACGCCTAGACTGGGCACAAGATACAGACGAAGACATGGAAGATGAAACCAAACAAGAAGAAGATATATTTTATTAAAATAGTGTGAATGAAGCTGTTCCGACAAGCAGCAAGAATACAGATGACAAGGGCAGGGCCAAAAAAAAAAAAAAAAAAAAAAAAAAAAAAAAAAAAAAAAAAAAAAAGAAAGACAAAGAAAGATATGAATTGCCCTTATCAGACTTAGAAATTCAAGACATTACACCTACAAATGGAACATGTTTACAATGTGACAACTCTTAACATAAACAAAATTCACAACGAAACTAAGGTGGCTGCCCTTAAAGATCCGAAAGAGACATAGCACTATTGCAGGAGATTCAAATCGAAGATCTATACGTCGTTGATTAGCAATACTGAATGTTGCAACTGAGAGTAGTTGTGGGACAGCTATCCATGCTAAGGACGGAATAGAGATGAAATATGTCTGCCTTTTAGAATCTGGACGGGGCATCAGATGCAAAATTTTTAATACCAACCTCGTAAATGTTTACGCACCATCGGGCAATAATGCGAGAGAAGAAAGAGCAAGATTTTACAAAAGTTACACTAGTTTTACTTAATGACAATCCGGGAAATATTTTAGTTGACGGTGATTGGAATTGCGTATTAAATGAAAAGGACCAACGCCCAAACTTCAATAAATCTAAAGAACTTGAGGGCTTAATCAGTAACATGAAGTGGAAAGACGCATGGGAAATTAAATATCCTACCCTCGTTAGGTTTACATACATTACTCAAAATGTGCAAATGTTTGTAGAACTTATGGGACTTAACTACGGGGTCATCAGTCCCTAAGCTTACAAACTACTTATGAACTAGCTAAGATTAAGGACGACACAAATATCCATGCCCGAGGGGGGATTCGAACCCCCGACCGTACTGGCCGTGCAGACCGTGACTGGAGCTCCTCAGTCCTCTCGGCCACCGCGGCCGGCATCATACATTACTAGTAGATCCCAAAGCAGAATCGACAGAATTTACGTTTCTTCGAACTTTGAAAATAAAATTGCTACAATAGAAGTTATACCAACTACTTTTTCCGACCATCTTACAGTCAAATGCAGTGTTAAGTTACCGAAGCAGAAAACATACTGGGGAAGACCATTGTGGAAATTAAACACAGGCTTGCTGTTAGAGAATGACCTAAATGCACAAATAAAAGAAACCTGGCATGCCTCTTTAAGACATAGTCACAAATACAGGTCAACTGCACAATGATGGACTACGGTTACAAAGAAAAAATTGAGAGCTACCCTAATTGCGTATGGTAGAGAAAGAATGAGATTGACCCGACATACTATGGAATTTTATTATTCTTGTCTACGCGATCTATATGCACAAACAATGACTAGAGATATTTTCATACAAATAAAAAGAATCAAAGCCAAAGTAGTAAATATGAAGAGATCACAGTAAGAGAGCTTAAAAATTAAATCCCACACACACTCCATTCTGTAAGAGGAAAACGCTTCTATATACCACCTCATAAGGCACGCACAACAGAGGCGAAGGAATTTTATTGATAACTTGCGAGCGGAGGATAAGAGCATCCTGACGAACCATAAAGATGTTTTAGAAGACGCCTATTGATTTTACAATACGCTTTACAGTGGGGTGCGAATAGAGGAAGATATAGCAAGGAAATTTTTATCCACATCTGGGCTTGAGAATACTATAACAGAAGAGGACAGTCGAAACCTCCAAGCACAAATTACTGAAGCTGAGGTTTTCGATGTAATCAAGTCATCGCCAACTAAAAAGTCGCCAGGCCCCGATGGACTGCCCATAGAGTTTTACAGATCATACTGGCATGTCATAGGAAACACTTTTACCGAAATGATAAATGAAGTACTAAATGGGGTGGCCGTCCCTACAGATTTCAAACAAAGCATCACATTGCTGATCCCAAAGCAGGAATACGGAAATAAAAGATATAACCAAAATGAGACCAATAAGCCTACTCAATTCGGATTATAAAATAACAGCTAGGGTAATTAAGGAGAGGTTAACACCAATCCTTCGGAAGATCATAGGTAGTCATCAGACATGTCTCCCAGGTCAGAGCATTTTTAAGACCGTAATTGAATATAGGGGCATCGTCGCCATTTCTTCCAACACTGCAGCGCATGGTGGTCTTGTATTCATTGATTTTAATAAGGCCCTTGACCGAGTTGTTTGTTCAAATGTTCAAATGTTTGTATAGTCTATGGGACTTAACTACGGGGTCATCAGTCCCTACACTTACAAATTACTTATGAACTACTTACGAACTAGGACGGCACAAATATCCATGCCCGAGGGGGGATTCGAACCCCCAACCGTAGTGGCCGTGTGGACGGTGACTGGAGCGCCTTAGTCCCCTCGGCCACCGCGGCCGGCTTGGCCGAGTTAATCATGATTATCTTTTTAAAACACTGGCCGTAATGGGCCTAAATGACAACAATGTGCAGGTTTTAACTAACATCTTAAAGGGCTTAAAAACTAATATATCTCTAAATGGTCACTACAATAAAGACATACCGATCTTGAGTGGAGTCCCTCAAGGGAGCCTATTATCAATGCTGTTCTATGTAATTGCTTTGGAACCACTTTTAAGAAGGTTAAATGATGTAAGAGGGCATATCAGTTGCGGGAATGAAAATGGTCTGTAACGCATATGCAGATGATGTATGCGTGTTGATCAGAAATAACGATGACGTCACTAGAATGACAGAAATGTAAATTTATACTGTAAAGCAACGGGTGCAAAAATAAACGACACAAAGAGTGCTTTTTTAAAACTAAACGGTTTGGCCAATGTACATATTGTCTGGGCAAAATGCGTTGAACAACACACTGCTTTGGGTCGAACCCTACATAGTTGCCCTCTACGAACAATAGCCTCCAATTGGAAAACAACTTTGGACAAAATTCGTGGCTCCCTCATAGTAAATTATCTGAGGGACCTAACTATCAAGCAAAAAATTAAAATTATTAATTGTGCAGTTTTATCAAAAGCAACGTACATAGGGCAAATTTTACCACAACCTAAAGAAATTGCAAAAGCTATCATGACAACAGTTTGCCGATACCTATAGCAAGGTCATATATTTCGAATGGCTGCTGTAACGGTGACCCTAACTATGGAAGAGGGAGGACTTGGACTAAAGGATGTTCAAAAGAAAATCAATGTTTTATTTATAAAGAGGTCATTTCAACTAATTGAAACCTATCCAAACAGTGTCACATCAAAATTATTCAAACTTTTAGAGCCTAAAACCCATCGGCCACCAAATGACATAAGCACAATAAACTATAAATTCAAGCATATTCGGCACTTCTACTTTGAACTAAGCTATATGCAATGCATTGTACAGGATATAAACAAGCGGAACTGCAAATACAATATCAGTAATCCAATACTTACATCAGAAGTGCAGTCATCATGGTACAGGGTTGTAAACAATATCATTAGTACGAACGAGAAATTATATTCAATAGGACGCAGTGACTCAAACAGATGCCCTAAATGCCATGGAATTGACACTTTAGACCACCGTTTTGTTTGTCAAGGGTACAGATATATATGGCAAGAAGTTAAAATGCAAGTTGCCTTCCTCAGACGAAGCGATGGGAGAGACATCAACTCACATATAGTTTTTTTTTTTTTTTCGGAATGAAGTATCTTTTCCGTCTCAGAAAAACAACGCTATCTTATGGTTACTTGAAAATTACGTTAATTACATTGTACATAAAAAGGGGATAGACAGTTTATTGGAATAGAGAGAATATCTACGAGCAGAATACTATAAAATATACCAGAGGAGAAACCACATAAAAACGTTTGGTAATATGCTCCGAATTGTGTTTGAGAAACAAGGAGTGGTATAGTTAGTAGATTCATGCTAAACTAGGGGCTGCTGCTGAGGGTGAAGTACGGTGGGGACTTGGTGGGCTCCGAGGTCGCTACGGTAGCCGTGAAGGCCTCAGCAGAACCCTGAAACAGCATGTCGGTGACGACAAATAAATTTGCATTTCCTTCGATGTTAAAAGCCCCAAAATTTCTCCATATCAATAACTGGAAATTAAAACACAATATTCATACCAAGATTCAAAGTAAATGAAATTTGTATAGACTGAAGGAAGATTCAGTGAATTTTCCACGAAAGTACTTTTCTTTTTCGATTTTGTTTTTGTTTCGTTTGTATACGTTTATGACTAAGAAAATTTGCTCCTCATATACAGAAGTCGAGGTGCACAATAAAATGCCACAGAAGAGGAGAGTTGCTTTAAAATATAGAACACTTTCACGAAAGGGAGACTTGTTTTCTTTCTTATTACGACGAAGGTAAACACACACACACACACACACACACACACACATACATACATACATCCATATATATATATAATAAAAAATAAAAAAATGAAAATAAAAACTTAAAAAAATAAAAGGGGGCTCAGAAACAAGAAGGTACCTTCCAGAACTGAGGGTCAAAGTTACGAGAAGATGCAATAAGGCTGATGCTGAATGCTGAGGGAAGAAGGTATGAAACGGAAAGGACAATCCCAAGATTGTGGAAGAAACTGCATTTGGCAGCAATCTACGTGAAGACGAACTTTGAAACCTTCATTTGGCTGGAGGAGACTTACAGGAACTTAAGACAGTATACAAAGGGATTATAACGAAATCTGCGGCAAGAATAAATGTCATGGAATGATTTCTTTTTTCTATCACTTTATTTTGCAACTGTATACATAGCAATGAAGCTATATAGTTAACTATTATCACAAAAAGTTGTTGAAAGCCTGTGACGATGAAGGCAAACAATGGCGATCGCAAGGGGAAAAAATAAATAAATAAATAAAAGTGGTCTAAAGCGCCTACCTAATAAGTAGGAGGTCCCGGGTTCGAATACCGGCTTCAGCCCAAATTTTAATTCAATGCCTCTTCTTATATTTAATACAGAAATATGTAAACACTCAGAGTACAGTGCTGTAGTCGGCAACGTCTATATATGACAACCGGTGTCTGGCGCAGCCTTTACTTCTGTTGCTGGTGCTACAATGACAGGTTATCGCGATTTAAGTGAGTCTGAACGTAGTGTTATAGTCGGCGCACGAGGGACAGAACGCAGCAGTTCCGAGTTGCCGGTAGCAATGAGGTGGAGATTTTCCCGTACGCCCACTTCACGAGTGCACCGTGAATGTCGGGAATCTGGTAGACCATCAAATCTCCGACATCGCTGTGGCCGGAGAAAGATTCTACAAGAATGGGACCAACGATGAGCGAGGAGAATCGTTCAACGTGACGGAAGTGCAGCCCTTCAGCAAATGCTGGGCCATTGACAAATATCAGCGATACGGGCTTTCGCAGCCGAAGGACCAGTCGTGTACCCTTACTGACTGCACAACAAAAACGTTTCACCTCGCCTGAGCATGTCGACGCCGAAATTGGACTGTTGATGACTGGAAGCATGTTGGCTAGGATGATCAGTGTCGTTTCCAATTGTATCGACAAGATGTGCATGTAGGGATATGGAGACAACCTCATGAATCTACGAACCTTGAATGTCTAATCTTTAATCTAAGACTGTTGAAGCTGGTGGAGGTGTGGGGCAAGTGCAGTTGGAGTGATATGGGACCCCTGTTAGGCTTAGATACGACTTTAACAGGTGACATGTACGTACGACTCCTGGCTGATTCATCCATTCGTGTCCATTTTGTGCATTCCGACAGACTTGGGCAATTCCAGCAGGACAATGCGACACCCCAACCGTCTTGAATTTCTACAGCGTGGCTCCAGGAACACTCACCAAACTCCCATGACATGAACATTATTGATCCTATCTGGGATACCTTGCAACATGCAAGAGATCTCCACTCCCTCGTACTCTCACGGATTTACGGACAGCCTAGGGGTGCACGGAGTCGATTCCTTAGCACTACTTGAGACATCATGCCACTCGTGATGTGGCACTTCCGCATGCTCGCAGGGGCTGTACGCAATATTAGGAAGTTGTACTAGTTTCTTTGGCTCTTCAGTGTATAAAGAACGGAAAGGTGTAAATAATCTTGTAAATACTTTTGGGGTGAGAGACATTTTGCCTCCTCGTGATACACTGCTGAAAAAGCACTAATTCAAACTTAATGAGAGTCTTTTTCCTTATTACGTAAGACAGGAGAAAGTCTTCATCAGCCGTGACGGAATATCCGTACGCACGAGGGTGCCTTGCTGCTGTGCGCGTGGCTGTTCGCCGTCGGAGTTTCGAGTCCTCCCTTGGGCATGGGTGTATATGTTGTTCTCAGGATAAGTTAAAGAAGTTTGTAAGTTTAGGGACTGGTGACCATTGTAGGTAGGTCCCATAAATTTACAAACTTTTGTACATTTTTCTTACATCTTTTTCTAGTGGTAGTACGTGCTATGAACGAAGAGATGTGTCCCCTCAGTGCCTCCGCAAACATCCAGCAGCCTTGGTTCCTGACTGCCGGATCCTTCCGTCTAGTGATGCCCACCCTGCCTGCTACCGTTACTTCTCACATTTATGGAGCGAGGCAAAGCGCATCTTCCATTTCCGTTGATGTTAGAACGCGTTGTCACCATTCCTGCCGTGTACCGTGAAAAAGCCACGGGGGAGTAGCCGCGTGGTCTAAGGCATCATGCTGGGCGGCCGCTCCCACCGGAGATTCGAGTTCACCCACTGGCATGGGTGTGTGTGTTGCCCTTAGTGTTAAGTTAATGTAAGTAGTTTCTAAGTCTAGGGACTAATGGCCATAGCAGTTTGTTCCAATAGGTTTACAAACGTTTGCACATTTTTTTACCGTGGGAAATGAGACGCTTTCGAATTCCGAAGTGGTCATCCAGTGAAACTTTGGGTCCTGTGCCTGCCTGTGACACGAAGAACTCGGCCAATGAAAGAATTCAGCTATGAGCTCATAAGAACCTCTGGAATATTAAATTACGGTCTCAATCCGAAGGAAGGAAAGTTTTGGCATTTTTTCTCAACCTCTGCGTAAACGCGGAGACCCTGGGCCCTTAGCACCTACATGAAAATGTATACTGGAGCTGTGTCGTTGCAACTTGAGTGTTCATAAACTCAGTATAAAATGAATAAATTAGACTCTTCAGAACGCCCTTTCATTTATTATAGAAGAGAAACGAGAAATTAAGTGTTTAGGCACACAACAACCAAAAGATTTCTTGATGTCTCGACTGGACAGAAAGAAGAAACTTTCTGCTATACATGGTTCTGCAAACAAGAGTAAGCAAACCGTGGCAATTTATTAGACTTGTTATCTCTTTTGGGAAATCTTGACAGTGTATTAGATTATCACTTAAGCAGCTCTAGTAATTTTGTCTGTACATATACGTCACACACGATACAAAATGAGCTTCTGAACTGTATCTATCAAGTTTACATCGAAGAACTAATGAAAGAGATTAACGATGCCAGTAGTATATCAATGGGCATTGACGCGCAGTGAGATTCGCGCGCCTTTTGTTTTTTGGCGGGAAATTTGAATTACCCCCCCACCCCTCCTCCCTCGGCCAATTGCCGGACCGCAGATTAAAGGATGCCGCCACAGGATGATTGATAGGTCTTCCCGGAAGGACGAAAGATGATTATATTTAGATCCTTTTGATTCGCTGCTTGTCCGACCGCTAATCAAAGGACGCCACCATAGGATGATTGACAGGTTGCAACACCTCCCTCGGCCACACACGACGCCCCCCTCCACCCCTCGGCGCCGCCACCAGACAGGCAGGCAGCACCTCCGACAGGTCCAGACCTGTCTACCCCTCCTCATGTCTGTTCTCGCACCCTTGACCACACACCTTTTTAATTAGTGTAATTGCGTAATTAGAGTAATTGCAATTACGTGTACTAGGAGTAATTGAATAATTGCAATTACTTGTACTTAGAGTAATTACATGTACTGAGAGTACTTGCTAGGATGTGTACTTAGGGTAATTAGGGTAATTGTTTTTTATTTATTTATTGTTATTGCAATTGCACATGTTCACTCCTCCAAGTCTGGTGTGGAACTGAGATCACCCCAAGGCCTCACGTGACTATCTACGACACCCTCCACCCTATCACATGACCACCACCGACCAATGAGAGCACAGCATGTGACCATCCCCAACCGATATTCTGCAATCATTTGGGCATCAGCAGCATAGGAAGGATGCAATTACGGTAATTACATTTGACTCCCGTACTTGAGAGGTTCCTGGCACAACCACAAATTGGTGGGAAGACCAATTTCTGGTTGCCCTAGAAGGCTTTTGCCCCTCTGATCCAGTGGAGCACCCTCAGACTGCACCTGTTTCTTTATATAACAACAAATCTACATCTACATCTACAACCATACTCCGCAAGCCGCCTGAGGGTGTGTGGCGGAGGGTACCTTGAGTACCAGTATCGATTTTCTCCCCTATTCCAGTCACGTATTGTTCGCGGAAATCAGAGCATTCTGTTCGGTAACATGATAAAAAGAGCCTTAATTAGAGCTCATATCGCATCCAAAATTAGATGTGCATACAGATGAATCATATATAAGATCATCTGTAATGCCATACGTATGTACTCCCATTACTCTAGTAATTATATCGAATTTTCAATCCATGGCCATTGAAATCGACTGAAAGCAGCAGTTCCAACCGCCGACAACAGATGGCTCTGATTCCACCTCTCCCCCCACTCAGCGCGTACACAATGAAGCCATGTGTGCAGACGCTGGACACCTGCTGGACAATTCCTTTACCTTTCCGCTACCATTCCTTTACCTTTCCGCTACCATTCCTTTACCTTTCCGCTACATTTAGCGTATCACAGAGTATTTTAGTTATCCAGGAGCATGCTTTGCGTTTCGAGGACGTGACCTGGAGGCTTTTCCGACCATCTCTTATATATATTCCAATACAACACCTTGTGGGAGTTGCGGCGGATGTGTGTCTTCGCCATAGCCGGGAGGTCATCCCAGCTGTTGCGCTTCGGGACTCGCCACCGTCGCGTTGTCATATGCAGGATTCGATTCTACGCACCTGTCTCTATACCACAAGAACGCATCTAGAATCTCGCCTATATGGAGGTTATTTAGTACTTCGCCTGGAAATATCAGTCAAAACCATAATTTGGAGATCGTCCTGGAGTCTTACTAGCGGATAATCCGCTGGTTGTGGTGTGAATTTTGTGATCCGTGACCCGATTTACTCTAAAAAGAGAGAGAGAGAGAGATAGAGGTCTATTTGCTGCATTTGAGCACTTACTTCGTCGTTGGGTCGAGAACAGGGGTATTACAATATTCGATTACCGGATGGAGAGTGCTTTTGATATTGTGCAAGGCTCTTTTGGTTTTATTAAACCATATCTGCAAAGTGTTTCTCCACCATGTGGGGGCGAATAACAAACATCTGGGATATCAGATGCTTTGTAGTGTTTAATAGTGTCTTGCAATTTGTGTACTGGGGTAATAAAGCGGTCATATGGAATTGATGGCATTTCCAGCAGGGTATTAGAAACTTGTTCCCAGGAGATAAGTAGGATTCTCAGTCATATTTGTAATAGCTCATTAAAGCAGGGTATTTTCCCAGATAGACTGAAATATGCTATCGTTAAACCTTTGCATAAAAAAGGGGATACATACGATGTCAACAACTACCGGCCCATCTCACTTCTGACAGCTTTATCAAAGATTTTTGAAAAAAGTTATGTATTCTCGAGTTGCTTCACATATTATTATAAATAAAGTTCTAACAAAATGTCAGTTTGGTTTTCAAAAAAGCTTTTCAACTGAAAATGCTATATATACCTTTACTGATGAAATATTAAATGCTTTGAATAACCGGACATCACCAGTAGGGATTTTTTGTGATCTTGGAAAGGCTTTTGATTGTGTAAATCATGGGATTCTTCTAGATAAGCTTAATTATTGTGGTATGAGTGGGACAGTGCACAAATGGTTTAAATCATACTTAACTGGAAGAGTGCAGAAAGCTGAAATAAGCAGTTCACATGATGTAGATGATACAATTAATTCTTCTAACTGGGGAGTTATCAAAAATGGGGTCCCACAAGGTTCGGTCTTTGGTCCTTTGCTGTTCTTAATATATATTAATGACTTGTCATTCTACATACACGAAGATGCTAAGCTAGTACTTTTTGCTGATGATACAAGTATAGCTATAACACCTGACAAACAGGAATTAACTGATGAAATTGTAAATGATATCTTCCAGAAAGTCATTAAGTGGTTCTCTACAAATGGACTCTCATTAAACTTTGATAAAACCCAGTATATGCAGTTTCATACAGTAAATGGCATGACACCATTAATAAATTTAGACTTTGAACATAAATCTGTAGCTAAGGTAGAACATTCAAAATTTTTAGGTGTTTGCATTGACGAGGGACTGAATTGGAAGAAACATATTGAAGATCTCCTGAAACGTCTGAGTTCAGCTACTTATGCTATCAGAGTCATTGCAAAATTTGGTGATATAAATCTCAGTAAATTAACTTACTACGCCTATTTTCATTCACTGCTTTCATATGGGATCATATTCTGGGGCAATTCAACATTGAGTAAAAAAGTATTCATTGCACAAAAGCGTGTAATCAGAATAATTGCTGGAGCCCACCCAAGAGCATCCTGCAGACATTTATTTAGGGATCTAGGGAGCTTCACTGTACCTTCACAATATATATATATATATATATATATATATATATATATATATATATATATATATATATATATTCACTCATGAAATTTGTTATTAACAATCCGACCCAATTCAAAAGTAATAGCAGTGTGCATAGGTACAACACTAGGAGAAAGGATGATATTCACGGTTAAATCTAACTTTGGCTCAAAAAGGGGTGAATTATGCTGCCACAAAAGTCTTTGGTCACTTACCAAGTAGCATCAAAAGTCTGACAGATAGCCAACTAGTATTTAAAAAGAAATTAAACGAATGCCTGAATGGCAACTCCTTCTACAATGTAGATGAATTTTTAGATAAAACTTTAAAAAAAAGAAAAAAACAAAAAAAAAATCTTAAAATATAGATTGTCAAGTATAGACAAAATTTACTAAACTGACACGTTCCACATCATTACGAAATGTCGTATACATGATCTAAGGAACAAGTATTAATCTAATCTAACCCGAAAATTAATCGGTGTACAGTTTAAACCTTCCAGATCGATAAAAGCTTATACGTTACGTTCCATCAGCTTTTAGATTCCATTGTCTACCTGTAAATTAGGTGGAGATTCGTAATACTAACAGCGGCAAAGACGAAATTGGAAATGGCGGATATCGAGATCAAGAGAAGGAAGCTAGAATATATGGCTAAAGCAACTGCCATAAAGGACGAGTACAAACTAATGCTGGGGAAAGACGAAGCTATGGCATATGTGTAAGCCCGGCTTAAACAAAGGGTGTGGAGAAATCTGGTTACGACTGGGACTTAAAAAATGTTTGCTTTTTGCAGTAAACAGTCAGGGAGATTGGTGACGCGTCGGCGTACTGGTCGAAAATAGCGGACCACAAGAAAAACGTATTACATTATCGTTTGGAGAAGGGACTACATTGCATCCAAATGTGTAGGACTGGGGACAGTCATTTGCAGAGTTAAAAACGGATGGAATAACAAGCAATCGTTTGCAATAGTCGTAAACCTAGTGCTCCATACAGAAATAATTTACCACAGGAGTTGGTAACGTACATATATAGGGACGCATATTGCTATACAGGAAATAATGGGAAAAGTTAAAATACCCGATTGTTCTCGTCTAGAAGTATTGCCCGAAGGTGCAGAGCTTAAAGGAGTTGGAATGCAGGAGGAAACGAAGATACCTAATGGAGTTCGAGATCATACCTTCCCTCTACCTTTCGAGTTTGTGGCTGGAGCCGAAATAGGAGACGCCGATACGGATATAAAACTACAAGTTACAGCGGAGAAAATTAAAGTTACACATAACAAGAATAATAAAGAGCGATTTGTATTCTGTGTCTAGCTTCTCGAGTAGAAAGTTTCGGTCTTACAGGGTTTAGGAGAAGATACCAGAAGACATGTTGCTTGTTACCAGAGAGCAGTAACTCCCTCGGTAAAGTATCTGTTAGGGAGATGTAATTGTGTGTTGATCTATTCTACAGCTAAGCAAAGCGTTCGTTTAAATCGATGTTGCTCGGTACATTGCTGCATGGAGTGGGGTTTTACTTATTGCACATTGGTTCATCTTGTATAAATTTCATTCTTCTTCTTATCTAATTTCTAAAAAAAACTATGTTTCGTTTCTGTAAGAGCTACATCGCAAATTTGCGCTCATCCTACTGTTTGTATGTGTATCTGCGGATAAAAGTTGTAACGACAGCTCGTACGGTAAAAACATCGCTTGTGTCAGCTGCGAGGAAATGTTGCGGTATTTGTCGGTAATACGTATGCGTGCGGTTGTGTCTTTATAGGATGATTGTGTATTAAGAGCTATGGTATAGCTGCAGCATTTCGATCGTTTTTTATTCTTATGTATGTTGTTACAATCAATGTAAATCTATCTTCGCGAAAATAGCTCTCTTGTATTCGGAATCTGGTGCGGCCAGGAAAAATTAAACAGAAAACTTCTCCAGGTCAGGTGCGAGCGTGGACAGGTATGTTTACATGTATAGGGCGTACACACGCTCCAAACCGGCGTCTACGATGATTCAACAGGCCCGCACTCGCCTACAGCAATAAATAGCATGGAAAGTGAGTATGCATGCTAGCTTGCGCGAAGTACCTATTTCGAACTGTTTAGTCGTGCGTTACGATGCAATGCAGATGTGATCCACAATCGTGGAAATACATATAGATACATAGTAGCATAGTAGATGTGGGACATTTATGTCTTCTTTTAGCTGTGTTTACGAATGGACGTCTCTCGGTAGCGTATTGGAGACGATTGCAGTGGTAAATTAATGTGCTTTGGTCGATATAGACGATTAGTTACCTACGTTGGAGGTGCATTTAATCGTATGTTTAGTCTCTAAAGGATTGCTCTTGGAGATCGTTAAGAAAAATCTGGTGTTGCACTAGTTCTAAATGGTGTAGACTATTTTGCGTTGTTGCTTGTAAGGATTATAAGAACTTGGCTTTGATCTAGATCTTTTCTTGTTAGCTGTTCTGTGCGTGTGCACGTCGATCATTTTTTACACTGTGTTACAGATGTTTATCGAGAGTAATAATTTGTTAGAAGGAGTGGAATACGATGGTAGATTGTGCGCGAATGTTCGAGGTATATAGTCTAATGGCTGATAGAAAGCGTTCCAGAAATATTGTCTGCCGGGCTATGCATTGGAACCAAAGTTGTGGTTGGATGTTAGGGACGGGTCAAGCAACCAACGTAGTTATTGGGTGGAGGTGTATTTCTGTAACTGTGTTGGAAATGTTTGGCACTTACAGAGAGTGTTGTAGGCTAGATGGGACGGAATTTAAGTAAAAAGTGTTGATATATCCTAAATATACGTCACGGTAAAGCTCTAAAGAAACCGACTTTGGTGGTGCAATGATCTTTCGTCGAAGCATCGCCTGTTTAATCGTATGCTAGTGTTGTCTACTTTACGGCTGGTGTGCATTACGTTACATAGCGGATGTGCCTGCTGCGGTAAATCATAGTTCTTTCGTCAAAAATCAACGTGTTTTATAAAACTCCTACAGTTTGGTAACTTAAAGTGCGCTAGTTGTAGCCAATGGAGTGCGCGTGTATGTAGTAAATTCAGCAAGTTCGATACTGCAAACGCTGGAGATAAGACGAAGTTACTATTTCTGGAATACATGGGGTAAATATGTGTGTCCTGTGGGTATATATCTTATAAACTGCAACTAATCGATGTTTTTTAATGGAGGCGCTCCCATCTATACTGCAGCAGCATCTTCGTGTAGATGGCTTCTATCTCCTGGATTTTTGGGCAACACACAAGATTTCGAAGGGAATTTTTTTTAACAGAGCATGACTTTCGGATGGAAGGAGCAACATCAATGTGGTTGCGGGCGAGGATAAGACAAGTGCGCCGTTGTACTGTGCGTTGCTCCCGGTTAATATACTCTTTTAGATTTGATTACTTGGGTATTAAGAGTACCCGAAAATTGACCGCTCTCTTGGACATTATGTTTTTTAGTTTCAACTGTAAATTACTTGTAGAGTCGAGCAAGGAGCTATATTTTTTTAGCATTCCAGGACTTTATTATCCACAGATATCGTCTACGTTATTCCACAAGTCCTAAGAAGAAGGGTAAACGAAAACTGGTTTACATGGCGAAGACACAGGCTTTTAAAAGGAGGCTATTGCATATGTGCAAGCCCGGTTTAAACAGATAGTGTGGGGAAAAATATTTGCTTTTACAGTAAACAGGTGGGGGGATTGGTCTCGCATCGTTGTACTGACCGAAATTAGCGGAACACACGGCAAATGTGTTTGTACTGTGTGTGACTCCCATCCATTCCTTAGAGAGCAGGTTATGATCGATGAGTGCGGGAGTTGGTTGTGATATAAGTGTTTGCGAACATTATGTTGCATGTACTCAGTTGTACTATAATAAAAAAAATGTAAACACTCCATGTCCTATATAGAATCATGTGTTGCGGTGTGTAGGTTAGCGTCTCGCATAGCTTTCGAGATTCGGAGGCCCCACAACGAGAGGCTCCAACTAAAAAGTCACATACGCTCTCCCACAGTTCATTTTGATTTTGACATCAAAATCAGTACACAGAAGCACAACTACAATAAGTACTAACTTCAGCATGAGAAGAGCTGGTGAACTTCGGTTCGAATCCAAACACCTACAACCCCCCAAGTTCTTCAATAAATTGTGTCAGCACAGCATAAACTCAGACACCCACGCAAGTACACGGAAACCAGCGGATCTGGTGGACCATACCAGTCACAATATTACACATACATAATCCCCCTCAAAAAAAAGAATATTAATAAAATGTTTATTGCACATTTGTATTAATTTCTATTAGATACAGTGTTTCGTAAATTATATTAATTACTACATAATTAGCATATTTGGTATCTTCCGAATGTGTTTAAATGATGTTATATAAATGGAGGTTATATAAAGAACAGTACAGTGTGATTCCATTTTACTGGATACTCATTTTTTGCTTGGACCCAACCAAAGAAACGGAGCACGAGCGATTCAGTACCACCAAAAAATTCACACATCAGATTTCAGAAGACGATTGGCATACGTGAAATCCAAGTACTTACCGTTGTGTAAGGAATGCTGTTCCTTAAATCTAAGGGCGTGAAAAACAACTTCTCTGCACCAAAATCAAGTAGCCACTGCCAAGATGGCGTCGATTTTCCAGGAGTTCCTTAAACGGCCGTGAGGTTGTAGCACACCCTACAACGCCTCTACTGCAAAGCAGTTGGCAGATACTTCGGCGAGCGCCATTACCCGGTGACCGTCATTACCCCAGTCTCCCCTACCTCCTTAAAGAATGGGGGGAGCGGTAGTTTGATTGCTGCCGCAGCTTTCTACGAGTGCCTGTGTCCGCTGTGTCACCTCCTTTGGTAAAACAGCTTGTGGCTTGTACCTGGTGGCTGCGTTGTCCTCTCCAGACAGACTCGCGCCCACGCCCGCCTGGGTCTTTTCTACGGCTGAGCCGATCCTCGGCTCCATAGCTTCTTGTAGTGTTAACTGCCCATTGCCTTCCAATTCCCTATTTAATTATAAATATTAAACCTTCTGACCAAAATGATATACCACGAACATTACCTTTATACTTGCTATTGTTCCACCAAAAAGAGAATTACCATTAGAGACTGATTATGCCGTTCAGCGTTCAGTGTGGAGCATATTTCCTCTAATAAAATTCCTTCATGATTCCCTAGTCAATGCTAACATTGATGCCTAGTCTTATGTTAAGCCTTTTACTTCAAAATCATTCTTCAAAGAATCTAACTCCTCTTACCCTCCGCTGTCGAGCCCATGAGTCTATTAGTTAACCTTGATTCACCCATACGTGTAACATGACTCCACCACCTCTACCTGTTCGCTCAACCTGCTTCATCTATGGTGTTCTTTGATTTCCTCTTTATGGATACCAAGGTGTAACTGTTCCCAACTGTTAGTGTCTGCAATCTTCCTCGCTACTTTCATATCTGTAACCTCAATTTTATTAATAATGTTACCTGTAACCACTCAGCTTTCAAAATGTTTGTCGAAAGATAGAAAGGTGCACTGATAACTTAGTCTTGGTACTGACTTCCTCCTTGCAGAAGATAGTAGCTCGAGGCTGAGCACTCACAGCATTACCTTTGCTTCACCTTGATTCAAGTTCTTTCACTATGTTGCCATCCTGTGAGAAAATACATCCTAGGTATTTGCCACTGTATACCTGTTCTAACTTTGTTCCTCCTATTTGGCATTCAATCTGCTTAAATCTCTTTCACACAGACATTACTTTTGTTTTGTAGATGCTGATCTTCATATCATAACCCTTGCACATCTGATCGAGCTTTGAAACATTAGACTGCAAACTTCAATCGAATCTGCCAACTATGTCATCTGCATGAGCGAGGCTGCTTATTTTGTTTTCACCTATTTTAATCCCTCCCTGCCAGACTACTGTTTTCAACATATGATCCATGAATAGTATGAACAACAGTGGTGACAGGTTACAGCCTTGTCTTACCCCTGAAACTACCCTGAACTATGAACTTAATTTACCGTCTACTCTAACTTCTGCCTGACAGTCTATGTGAAGACCTTTAATTGCCTGCAGAATTTTGCCTTCTATTCCATAATCTTCTAGAACTGACAATAGCTTCGTTGTAGGAACACAGTCATAAGCCTTTTTTAGATCTATAAAACACAAATACAACCCCCTGTTCCACTCATTGCACTTCTCCATTCTCTTCCGTAAGCTGAAGATCTGGTGCTGATAGCATCTAAGAGGCCTAATCTCACACCGATTCCTATCCAACTTGTCTTCAACTGATACTCGCACTCTCCTTTCAACAATACCTGAGAATATTTTCCTCGCAACTTTAATTGAAGAGATACCTCAATAGTTGTTACAATCTTTTGTGTTTCCATGTTTGAAAATTGGCGTGATTACCGCTTTCCTCCAGTTAGACGGAACCTGTCCCGACTCCCACGTCTTCTCAATTATCCTGTGTAACCATCTGAGACCTTACATTCCACTGTAGTTGACGAGTAGCGGCTTAATTTCATCCAGCCCAGCCGCTTTGTTGCACTGCAATCTGTTAACCCTTCTCTCAACTTCCTCAAATGCGATCTTGTTTCCATAATCATTCCTATCCCATTCCATCTCAAAATCTGACTCAACATTGAACGTTTCACCTACACTGAGTAATTCTTCAAAATATTCACTCCATATGCCCGGGGCAGCCACAGCATTCACTAGCAGCTTTCTTGACCTGTCCAAAACACTTGTTAATTCCTTCTTCTCTTCCTTTCGTAGACTGCTAATTAAACTCCAACATGGTTTCCTCGCGGTTTGACCCATAGTTTCTAGCTTATTTCCAGAGTCTTCCTATGGTTTCTGCTTGGATTCTGCAGTTATGTGTTTGGATTTGTTTCTTTCTTCATCAGAACTTTCTCTCTCAGCCTGATTTTTAGTATGGCGCCATTTTCAAATGCCTTTTTTTTCTTTTTACAGGGTGCCTTGAGTGTGTTATTCCACCAAGCTGTCTGCTTCTTCCTGCCTTTACACACTACTGTTCCAAGTCATTCTCTAGCCACTTGTAGTAGTGTGTCCCTGTACCTTGTTCATTCCTCTTCCAGTGACTGTAAATGACTACATTCGACTAACTGATACCTTATTGAGATCATTGTTATGTATTTGTGCCTAATTTATTTGTTCTCAAGCTTCCGTACTCTTATCCTTCTACACATGAACCTTACTTTCTGCACTTTTGGCCTCAGAAAACCAATTTCACTGCATATTAAATGATGACCAGTATCATCAAAGAACCCTCTGAAAACGCGTATTTCCTTGACTGCCTTCCTGAATTCCTGATCTATTATTATATATACTGAATTATAGTGAATGATAGATATGGTTTCCCTGCCTTCCCATGTATAGCGATGTTTAAAAAAGGAGTTTCTGATACCGGGGCCCATACTGGCACAGACGTCCAAGAGCTGTTTTCCGTTTCTGTGGGCCTCCATATCCTCTCCAAAGTTACCCCTAAGCTTTTCATACCCTTCTGTTCGTTTTCCTATCCTGGTATTGGAGGCACCCTTGAGCAAATCACTGCCCATCTCCTTCACTCTAACAACTACACCAGTGAGTGCGTTCTAAAGTCTATTCATCTCATCTTCATCTGTCCCTTCACAGGACGAATACACTGACACAATCCTAATTTTCTTGCTGGAGATGGCCAAATCTATCGACATCAGTCGTACATTGCAATTATGCTGGGTTCGATTGTTTTCCTGATCTAAAGCCCTACACCCCACTGTGCTCTTCCTACTTTGACTCCTGACAGGTAGACCTTGTATTCTCCGACTTCGTCCTCTTTCCCTCCCATTACCCTCACGTCACTAACAACTAATACATCTAACCCCATCTTATTTGAAGCCTCTGCCAGCTCTACCTTCTTCCCAGTATAATCACCATTGATATTAATAGCTCCCCATCTCATTCCAGATGGATTGCCAAGTCGTATCTGAGGAGTCCCTGGTCTGTCAATTACAGGTGGGACTCCGACTCCTGCGGTCCGAGACATTTTGCTCCGATTTTTGTCAGCGTCATACTGCGAAGCAAGTTGCTAGCCTTGCCCAGGACCCCACTGGGTTTTACCGCTAACTGTTGAGAGGCCAACTGGTGGATTTGGTAGTCTTTGCCGTCTGAGCACAAAGCTAGCCACGACTCAGAATATGACCGAGATGCCTAACCTTAACTGGTATCCCAACTATCAGGACCACTGACTTGGCCACTCATACGTTGCCCGTGGTTCAAATCAAATGTTCAAATGTTTGTAAAACTTATGGGACTTAACTGCAGGGTCATCACTCCCTAAATTAAGAAATAACTTATGCTAAAGACAACCCAAACATCCATGCCCGAGGGAGGATTCGAACCTCCGACGCGGGAGGCCGCGCGATCCGCAACGTGGCGCTCCAGACCGCTCTGCTACTCCCGCGCTGCTGCGCGTGGTTCACGAACTAGGATATGACTACAGGAACCCACACCATGAACCATAAAGAAATATAAAAAATTAATTATACCAATGCCCTTTACTGGGTAATTGCCACATGAATGCTAAATTCCAGCTAGATACCAAATGCACTGTCAAGATTTGTAGTTATAGATGCTACGTGCAAATAGGCACATTAAATAGCTCCTGCTCTAAATGAATGAGTGATTTAAATTACACATCGAAAATAACACCATTTTCGTAACGCGTCTCAAAATGAAAATTTGTGCCGGACCGGAACTCGACCCCGGATGTGTCTCTTTTGGCGAGCGGTCACGTTATCCGTTATCCGTTAGGCTCTCCGCGATCGACGACCCATACCTTCATATGGCACACTGCTCGTGGGTGCTCGTACATTCCACTATGTAAGTCCCTCACCAGGAGAGGCGTTTATTACAATTGTTGCAAGCCGTAGAGTGGCTCATTTAAATATAATATACAGTCTCTCCACATAATAGATATACGTATGCTGTGAAAAATTGGCAGTCGATCATACATAGTGAAAAGGGTGATGCCACTCACGTGAGTACTAGCATACATTAGGTTATACGATAAATCGCACAAATCTCAGGGCAAAATGCAAGAGAGGGATAAGAAGAAATGGGAAGTATAATTTTTCTGTAATCACTTTTTGCAGAGGTACTTATAGTTACACATCTCGATATAATCGCCCCGTTATTTATGAGCTTTTTTCAAACGTTCGTAAGGCTTCGTATATCATATACACGTCTATTTCTGTTGATGTCGCGTACTGCTCGTCCTATGGCGTGGAGTACCATCTTTGGTGTTTTACCGGATTTCTCGCAGTGGTTCTTTCACTTTGGCAAAGAATTCGTAATGACAGGAAATCGTGTCGGGTGAATTCGGTGGCTGTTCCAGAATCTGCTGTTGCCAGCGGCGCAAGAATCGTGGAAAGCAGTGATAGTGTTGGCCTCTGGCAATCATCGAACTCACCTGACTTGTGATTACGGTGTCTTTGCAAAAATGCAAGGGATCCGATACAACAGTGGTCAATACGAGACATCAACAGCAATAGTCGCGTAGATGATATACGACGTCTTCCGGACATATGACAGAAGGTCATAAATAACGAGCTATTGTTGTGAGGTGTGTAGCTATAAGTACCTCTGTCAAAAAGTCATTAAAATTATACTTGGCATTTCCTTTCATCCTGCCTTCGTATTTAGCCTTGAGAGGTGTGGGACACAACGCGTGGCCAAATTGCTTGTAGTACTCATTTGAATGACCTCGCCCTATTCACTATGTATGGTTAACTGCCAATTTTTCGCACCATACATATATCTTGTCTGAATCATCTTGAACTGGTATTTATCTTTTGATACTTTACTAGAAAGTAAATGAGTAAACATCTAAGAGGGCTGCTAAAATTATCTCCTAGAACTAGATCATTTATTTACAATTGGATTAGGAACGTCAAAAGTGCCCATGACACGACCTAGAGGAGCGCTAGAGGGAAAGGAAGGAAGGAATCTTAGGGTTTAACGTCCCGTCGACAGCGAGGTCATTAGAGACGGAGCTCACGCTCGGATTTTTGGGTAGGCATGGGGGAAGGAAAACCGCAGTGGAGTAGCCGAGCGGTGGAGGTTCGAGTCCTCCCTGGGGCATGGGTGTGTGTATTTACCTAGGTTTAAGTAGTTTGTAAGCTACGGACTGATGACCCCGCAGTTTGGTCCGATAGATTTACAAACATTTGAACATTTGATTTTTGAGGAAGGAAATCGGCCGTGCCGTTTGAAAGGAACCATCCGGCATTTGCCTGGAGTGATTTAGGGAAATCACGGAAAACCTAAATCTGGATGGCCGGAGGTGGATTTGAACCACCATCCTTCCGAATACGAGGCCAGTGTTATACCACTGCGCCACCTCCCTTGGTGGAGCGCTAGAGAGCACTCCTGTTTCACTCTATGTTTTTCCGTCTATGACTACAAACTGTAATATTTGTGACAGGTAATCACAACTGAGACGGTGATCTTTAGTCGCGCAGTTGATTAGACGTGGCTTCTGAGCAACGGTATGAAAGCCTTCTGCAACTCTACCAATATGGAATCACTCTGAGATTCCCTGTCGATAGCAAACCTTACTCAATGAGAAGAAAGAGCTAGTTGTGTTGTACAAGAACAATACTTTCTGAACCACTGTTTGTTATGTCTCAGTAGATGATTTCTTTCAAGGTGATTCATAATGCTAGTATACAGTGTATGCTCCGAAATCCTATTGCAAATCCACGGCAGTGATAAGGGTATGTAATTCAATATTGTCGTGAACTGTGCAGCTTTCCAGGCTATAGGCACGTATCTTTCGTCAAGCGAGCGGTTAAATATGTGATCGCTAAGTTTGGAGCTATCGGCGTCTCTGAAAGTAATCTAATTTGCTTACAATCTGGAACTGAATACTTGCCTTTATTAAGTGATGAGAGTGTTATAAACAGAGAAATCCAAATATCTAGTGATTGTATTGTTTGGGTTTTTATAGTCCTATTTAGACTATAGTGTCTCATAAAATCGTTAAAAAGTGACAACACCAGTCTACGTTTTATGGACGTCAAGAACAAAGGGAAGGAAGATTACGGTTTCATGTTCCGTTAACAGATTGCCCATTAGAGACGGAATCAAAAGAACTCCGACGTAAGTATAATTGTATAATGACCTAAGGTTGTGTATACGTATACATCGGAATACAAATGACGGCAAATATTAGCAGGTAGCTAGAAACTAGCCCTATAGCCAAAATAGGCCTGTCACAAACTAAACAATGAAATACTGTCAGAAACGTTCCATATCGTTTTTTTTTTAAATTTCTGACTTTGTCATATTAAAAAAGAAAAAAAAATATATAAATTGTTTATATGTTACTTGGTATGTGTCCGCTCTTGAAATGAGCTTGGCAATTTTCCCGAACAAACTCATTAGGTGGTAAGGATGTACTTAGCAACACACCATGTGGCTTCTTGCACATTAGTTACCGTGGCACAACGAATGCTGATGAACATTAAGTTTGCGTTAAGCCGAGGAAAACCATTAGTGAAACGGGACAATGATTAATATGTAGGCGAGGCACTCTTAACCCTTTCAGTCGCACATTATGAAATCAGATTTGGAAAAATTAAAATTCAGTGTTTTCTGTATTTATAGAGTGCAGTAAACATCAAAATACGTGTATTAAAATTTTTGATCGAACTATTGATTTTTTGTGTCATGTGTTTCATGCACAATACAGACGTTTGTATCTAGGTATTTTATTACGTGGACGTTATCTTGTTGATAGTTAACACTGCCAGATTAATAATGCCAGCGTAATCTTCGCCACAGCACCAAAGACGAGACAATTACTGTTGGAATAAAATAAAAGGCCACACTCACGCTCACACTCTCAGCCACGTACAGACGGCAACGCAACACAACCTCCAAGATTGACAGATTAATGCCTCAGAAGTGGTTACACGCCGTACCAAGCGGCAAAAAAATTCAAATGTTTATAAATCTATCGGACCAAACTGCGTGGTCATCAGTCTGTAGCTTACAAACTACTTAAACCTAGGTAAACTAACCTAAGGACAACACACACACCCATGCCCCAGGGAAGACTCGAACCTCCAAGGCCAGCAACCGCGAGCCCCGCAGCGAGACGCTTTAGACCGCTCGGCTACTCCACCGCGGCAAAACGGCAAAATACAACTTAAAAAAAAAATGTTCAAATGTTTGTATAGCTTATGGGACTTAACTACGGGATCATCAGTCCCTAAACTTACAAACTACTTATGAACTAGCTAACACTAAGGACGGCAGAAATGTCCATGCCCAAGGGGGGATTCGAACCCCCGACCGTAGTGGTCCTGCAGACCGTGACTGACGCGCCGCAGTCCCCTCGGCCACCGCCGCCGGCTACAACTTTAAGGATTGATGCAAAATACAGTATAAATCAACTTTTAATACGTTGTTGTCCAGGAACAACACTGGAAACGAAAGGGTTAAGGAGTCGTGTTTTCGACTGGTACAAAAGGTTTCTTGAAGGCAGAGATACAGTGCAAGATGATACCCGATGCAAACGTGGAGCGTGCAAGGCACTTATTGCAAGAAGACCGTCATGTAACTGTGCGTTCGATATCGGAAGAACTTAATTTAAATCATAATGTGTGTCATCATATTTTACGCGAAGATTTAGGGAAACGGAAACTTAACGTAAATCTCATCCCTCTACACTGTGAAAGACTAAGAATTTCTGCTAATCTACTGGCTAGAGACAGACGTGCTCCCACGCTGCTGCCCAGGATTATTTCTGAGAATGAATATGACTCTCACACGAAGCGTCAAAGTGATGAATGGCGGAGTCCTGAATAACGTATAAATTTCGCGAGAAGCAATTAGACGTCGCCGGCGCGACTTGAGCCATTTTCAGGACTGGTCCTTCTTGCATGACTCCATACTGCTTTATCTGGGCATACATTCTACTACTGAATCCCACATACACCAATTTCTACCGACCTGTCACCTTGTGAGTTTTTATTGTTTCCGCGAGTTAAAAGGTGACTGGAAAGCTTCGTCGATATATCGCAGCCATCTATGGGTTGTGACAAATGAGTTTACAAGCATCACAGTTTAAAATTTCCCTGCTCGCTTCCAAAATCACCATAAACGTTGGCATAGATAGCCAAGGAACTAGGATCATGACTTTGCAGATGCAATTTTCTACTTCAAAAAATTTGTCCTGGAACCTTCTGACAAAGGGTGTTTTTTAAACATAGCAGCTGTCTGGACTTTTACTCAAGTATGAACTGCTAAAATCGTGTTAGTTTTAATTACGGAGGTATTTAGTGTAACGTATATCTGACATGTGACTGATACGTACATGAGTGATGACGTAAATTTATCAGAGTAAATTTTGTTAGGAATTGTGAAAATTATCATAGCTTATCGAGTTGATATTAAAATCTTGTAGGCGTGCAGACAATGAAAAAATGTTCTGGTCACCGTTACTTCCACATACTTGTGGATTAAGAACCTTTCGATCTGCAGATTACGATAACAGTCGAAGAATCGTATCTATAAAGGTCGATAGACATTCCCGATAAGGGACGTCGAAGCCCTCTTATCTCAAAAGAGTGTAAACAAACTGTCGAACTTTGCTAGAGGCCGAAGTGAAGTACAGCTCTAAAATGTATCTGTCAAAAGCGCTCTAGACCTACTAATTTTTAATGTACGGATAGTGTGTATTCTTTCTGAAAAATGTATACTCTCTATTCCCATCGTAGATAATAATACCTCTTACATACACCCACAGCGATATATCACGAGATAACCAAAGCAAGCTTCTTATTATACTGGCAGAAAAACATGGACAATGTATAATGTTTCATTAAATGTAAACTACTAATTCATGTGTTTACAAAATATGTGTCCCAAAAGCAATGGTCAGTATTCAGGGATATGACAGAAACGATCATTCGGAACAAAAACGTGAAGTGAATATGGGCTCCAAAACGTATATGAGCCCCGTTTAACCTTTGCCATTGTGAAACACATTACTTCAGTGCTCATATGTCTTGAAATATTCACTTTTAGAGCCCATGTTTACAAGACTAATTTGCTTCGTTCCTGGCATATCGCTGAATACGAACCATTCATCGTGGGACTCAGACGTGGGAAACCTCACTACCTAATTTACAAGTTGCTCGCCCCAACATGAGAACGTATTTACAAAGTTACACTTCAGACACACTGTATCTCGTATCTAGTTTCAAATAGATTTCTAGAAATAATCGTCCACGTTTATGTGTTTGTAGGTTGCTTTTGTCGTCAACGACTTGACAACCAGAGATACGTTACACAATATCAATGATACGAGTACCAGTATCACATTATTCACTACTACAATCTTCAAAGTCACTTTCAGCTGAAAGTCACGCATTTTAGTTTTTCTATCAGCATAGAGTGAATTGGAAATTCTCCCAGGAGAAGGGTTACGCAAATCTTTTTAGAGTGAACAGGCCGTGGACATAGCGCAAGGGTAGAGTTATTACCTAAAGACGAAGTGAGAAACACCGGAAAGATAATTCAGGGATGTCAGGTGATTCAGTCGCGGCCAACATTACCTTCTAGCGGTAAGACGCAAGTAACACACATACAAATGTTCAAATGTTTGTATAGCTTATGGGACTTAACTACGAGGTCATCAGTCCCTAAACGCCGGCTGCGGTGGCCGAGGGGACTGAGGCACTCCAGTCACGGTCTGCACGGGCACTACGGTCAGGGGTTCGAATCCCCCCTCGGGCATGGATATTTGTGCCGTCCTTAGTCTTAGCTAGTTCATAAGTAGTTTGTAAGCTTAGGGACTGATGACCCCGTAGTTAAGTCCCATAAGTTCTACAAACATTTTTTTTGAGTCCCTAAACTTACAAACTACTTATGAACTAGCTTATACTGAAGACGGCACAAACATCCGTGCCCAAGGGGGGATTCGAAGCCCCAACCCCAGCGGCCGTGCAGACGGTGACTGGGACGCCGCAGGCCGCTCGCCACCGAGGCCGGTAGCACACATACAAAAATCGGCGAATGAAGCACGGGTGATCATTATTTGCAACATGATAATCGGTACTTCTGCCGTTGTCAGCATAATTACAATTTGAGGTGCTATTCTGTTCTGAGTAATGAGCATAGTGCAGTATTGTGGGTAATAAATTCCTGCAACCATTTAGTTATTTACTAAAAGACAAACGTCGAATCCGTTAGTTAACAGACCTTTGAGAGTAACAAATAAAACACTAACGAGATGAGGCCAGGACGATGGAATAACGGATTTACTTCAAATCTGGTACAATTTTAGTAGGCTATTAAAACAACGTGCAAGCACGGGAGTTTTCCACGCAGTTCAGCGTTCATGGTGTCACATCTCCTGGGCTGTATTATAATGATGCCTATAAACTTTGCGAAAGTGCAAGTAATATGTTGACAAAGTGTCATCGCAGTCGGATGAACGGCACGTCAGAGCATAAAATACGAACAAATATACAAACATTCATTTTAAGATTTAAAATTTGAGAGGTAATACAACCTTAAATCCACGTGTATTTGCCTAAAATTTTACTGACTTTCATGTGTAATTTTACAACTTCCTATTTTTAATTAAACTGAATTATGAAAATAAACATATTTATAACTATCAACAAGTAAGCGAAGAAACTCGTAGAGTTTTTCCTGAAAATGTATGCCTGTCGTGATTTGCGAAATCCTTTATAGATGCAATCGGGTAAGGTAGACACCGAGCGAGGTGGCGCAGTGGTAACACACTGGACTCGTATTCGGAAGGATGGTGGTTCAGATCCACCTCCGGCCATCCAGATTTAGGTTTTCCGTGATTTTCCTAAATCACTCCAGGAAAATGCCGGGATGGTTCCTTTCAAAGGGCACGGCCGATTTCCTTCCACATCCTTACCCAAAGAAACACGAGCGTGAGCTCCGTCTCTAATGACCACGCTGTCGACGGGACGTTAAGCCTTAAGCTTCCTTCCTAAGGGTAAGGTAGCCGGAACTACTTGCGACTTTGACACACAGGCAGACCCCATTTGGCAGGTAACCTGCGTAGCGGCGAGACTTTGCTAATGTGGCAAAAACGAATTGCGATGGAGCAACATTTTTAAAGTATCGCAGAACTTACATTTGTACTACAGAAATGAAGGTGACTCCGTTTTCTTTGATACCTGCAGATACTGAATTTTATAATTCAGTGCACGATGCAGTTACTAAACGTTTTTCGCGCAGGAATGGCCATGTGCTTGGCGCCTTGCTGCGGAGTGCGCGTCTGCTCACCGTCGGAGGTTCGAGTCCTCCCTCTATCTCGTGTGTGTGTGTGTGTGTGTGTGTGTGTGTGTGTGTGTGTGTGTGTGTTTTGTTCTTAACATAAGCTACTTTAAGTAGTTTGTAAGTTTAGGGACTGATGACTACTGCAGTTTGGTCCCATAGTTTTACAAACATTTGAACAAAACGTCTGTTAAAAGATTCGTTCCTGTACTATGGAAGTCTTCTTCAAGACTCGGACTTTAACTGATACATGTCAATCAGTGAAGATTTCTGCAGATGCAATGGGTATTGGAGAACTTAAGCATTCTATTGTCGAAATGTTTCGAGAAACGAGCCTTTTAATATCATTATTCTCGTGTCAGAAACATACATATTTACACAGTTATTAACACTGTTTAAATGTTCAAGTGTTTGTTAAGCTTATGCGACTTAACTGCGGGGTCATCAGTCCCCAAACTAACTAACTTATACTAAAGACAACACATACGCCCGAGGGGGGATTCGAACCCCAGACGGGGAACGGTCTCGCGCTCCGAAGCGTAGCGCCTCAATTCGCTCCCCCACTTCGCCGCGGCTAACACTGTTATTAACACAGTTATACACATTATATTACTTTGGACCAAAATCTGACCTCTTCCAATGCGTTCTCCGATGCCTGGTAAGAATCGTGAAGGTGGTTGGATACAGTCGACACTGAAGCATATGTTTCAGGGTCTGGTCTTCTCCACACTTGCTCTTGATGGTATCTTCCTCAGCGTAGCCCCATCTTGCTAGATTAACTCTGGATCTGCCCACTCCAGATCTCAATCTGTTCGAGGACTTCCATGTCAGCCATCCCTTGTCATGATCAGGTAGTAAAGTTTCATATAGTCTTGTCAACCCAGGTGGTAAAGTGGCCTTGGCTTTCCACAATTGTAATCTGGCTCTTTCACCTGTGGTTGTAAGTTTTGTTGATGTTCTCAAGAAACTCTTCCGGGACTTAAGTCTGACATGCAGCTCATGTCCACATAAAGGATGAGTTATTTCTTCCTCTTCTTGCTCGCTATTATTTCTCTTCGAACAGTAATTGGTGCTATTCCTGCAAGATGGTAAGACCACTCGAATGGAGTGGATTTTAAACGTTTAGTTATAATTCTGCATGTGTCACTGAGAGCTATACCTACCTGTTTGGCATGAGCTGAGTTATACAGAACGGGGCATGAGTACTCTGCAGTAGAATAACACAATGCCACTGCAGAAGTTCGGATGGTTTCAGCTTGGCTATCCCGTTGTGAACTGGCCAGTTGTTTAAGGATATTAATTCTTGTGGAAACTTTCGACTTTATATTCACGCAATGCTTCTCGTACGGAAGAGATCTGCTGAGTGTCATGGATTATCACAGTGTTCCAGTTCGAGCCCTGACCATACCACCTTTAAGTTACGAGTGGCTTTCCCCTTCCTCAGATGAAAAGCACAGACTTGTATTTTGGAAGGATTTGGTTTAAGCTGTTTGTAGTGTAGTATCTTGACAGATCTTCAAGAGCATTCGTTAGGGTGTTCTCCACTGATTCAAAGTTTGTGCTCTGTGTGGCAAGAGCGAGATCATCAACATACAAGAAACTCCTACTGTTGGGGGCTATGGGTTGGTCATATATATATATATATATATATATATATATATATATATATATATATATCGAACAGGATTGGAGCTATCACACTCCCTTGAGGAACACCATCCTTCTGTAGTCTCCATCGATTACGCTGTAGTTGGACGTCAACGAAGAACCTACGGTTCTGCAAAAGAGTGGCGATAAACCTGGTTCGGTCATAGTTCTTCTTAGTCCGTTTGTAGACCTTAGTTGACAGTAGCTGATGGTTGACGGTGCCGTACGCTGCTGATGGGTCAACAAATACCACTCCAGTCACCTTACGAGCTTGGAACCCATCTTCTATAAATTGTGTATGATTCAGGAACTGTCCATTAAAGCTTTTGACAGGATGCAATCCAACTTCCTCACGTTTGTCGTACTGGCGAAACGTAGGCAGCAGAGCGGCGGCAGGTGTGGGATCTGATGCAACGGCTGTTGTTGAGTTGCCGTCAACTGCGCCACCGCTTGGAGTAGTTGCGTGATTTGCGCCATATGTAACTGAATAATTTCCATTACGTTTGGGTTCGTGGTAGTGGCCATGCTGACCGATTAGGCGCCGCGCATACAAAAAAATTAGAACAAAAGACAAATGCAATATGAAATGAGGACGCACTGCAACAAAAAAGTCCACAAAACACGTAACCAATATGTTCCCCAAAAAATCTTATAATAAGGGTGGATGGGCGGGAGCAATTTCTGCGTGCTCCGACTGCTGCTGTCTGGCTGCTGTAAGCGGGCTGGTCCACGGTTCTTCTATTCCATCCTCGTCGCCACTTTTGTGTCCCAGCCTCGTCGCCGCTTTTGTGTCTCGTCCGCCGTTTGTCATAGGTGTCGGTGGCCGAGTAGAAAGAGGCCGACACAGGAATAAAGGATGCACGCTTGTGCAGGTACGGAGGTGACCAGCCAGTGGGACAGCAGAAACTGGAAACACTAGAGTAAATTAGAACGAGATATATATTTCATAGAGACTTAGTACTACTTAACTTTTACATAGTTCTTGACTGCAGAATGCTGATACATAGATTATCTAGAGGCCTGCCTACTGATGGTTCGTAGTGCCCATCCGATAGCCAAGTCTTAACTGGTGCCTATCTGATTCCCAAGTGGCCGATTGAGCAGTCGTGGCCACGAGTGGAGTTGCAGCAGAGGGCGCTCGTGGCTGACGTCATAAGACTGCCACGCCGTGCGTGCATGGCGGCACACGGCGAAAGTGGGTGGCGTGCACATTAGACTTGTGCGAACCCACAGATACAGTTTTAACGACACACACTGATTATCACCAAGGCACTCGAAAAGAAGGCCAGATCAGATAATAATGCTACACGAGTGTTTACATTTGGACAGGAAACTACTGATATAAACAAATTGTATAGCATGTAAGCAGATGAAACAATGCCACAAGATTCTTGCCACGTTTAGAGGTCTGTGGTAATGAGCAGGACTGCTCATGACAGCGCTGCATAACTAACGAACGCTAAAACAGGGTAATCCCTTGTAATTCACGAAGTCAGTCATCTTAGAACGTTTGAAGAATAAGATTTAATGACGTGAAAAACAGACACTGACTGGGAGGTTCATATTAAGATCTAGGGCAATACAGTACAGATTGTGATTTGTGTAACCTGAGTTAAAATAATATAGGAAAGAAAGGAGAACTGCAGAAAGATTGCCCGACCTTACCGCCGGAACGCGCGGTGCAGTGGTTATCGTCTCAGATTTCTGTGCTGGCTCTCCACGGTTCAAACACCCCCACCGACATAAAAAATTATTTCTCTGTATTTACTCTTTCTAGAATGTTCTACGTGTTTCTTATGTGCCGCGGTGGAGTAGCCGAGCGGTATAAGGCGCCTCGCTGCGGAGCGCGCGGTTGCTCGCCGTCGGAGGTTCGAGTCCTCCCTGGGGCATGGGTGTGTGTGTGTTTGTCCTTACGTTAGTTTAGCTTAGTTTAAGTAGTTTGTAAGTTACGGACTGATGACCACGTTGTTTGGTCCGATAGATTTACAAACATTTGAACATTTTGTTTCTTATGTTTGATGTACTCGTACGTCCCAGAAAATTCTTTCTATGTATAAATAGCGGAGTATCCCAATCAGGAGTCAGTCTGTTCTGAGTTTACGTTTGCGATAACAATAAACCTGTTCTAAGTGTAAAGTGTTGTGCTCTATTAATGTCTTAGCCTTCGAATTCAGTTTTGAACTTGACAATATTAATGACGATTAGAATATGTGTATAGTGAACAAGAGAAAGCCGTGATCATGAGATTTTGCATATAGTGAGACACTAAGTTGATGTCTAAGGAGGGGAGCTTTATTGAATAAAGGCGTAGAATACGACTGAATATTGCTTAGAGGATTTTAAAGCTCGTGGGGTAAACATAAGATCCTGTTACTTGGTGTGATGCAGCGTGGTCTCAAAGCTAGTAATTATTGTCAGCAAAGTGACTGACGTTAAGAGTACTCATTATCATGAGTGTAAGAAAAGGGAGATATTAAAGTTGTTTTGGAAGTGAATTTTAATCTTTATACGTTACGCAGGGGAAACTTACAGTGGGACACAAGAGATATAATGGTATACTATTATGGTTTATTATTTAGTAATCCGTTTGACCTGGATGCATGCGGTGGAATTATTGAGTTGGTGAATAATAGCTTGTTGAAATAATTATATAAAATAATAATAAAAAGAAAGAAAGAAAGAAAAACTTAACCTTGAAAGAGAAAACGCGTCCTTGAATCATTTGGTGAAAAATGGGAAAATGACGTAGCATTAATGGGAAATTTTCATAGTACAAATGATTAAGGAAATTGTAAAGCTATATACATAAGGATACGATGAAAGTTTGGGGATTGTAAACATTTGAAAATGGGTATGGAATTAAGTATAAGTTATAAATAATTTAATGTAAAATGCATCACAATGTATAGTGGCCAGGTGGTATAGACGGTAAGACTGATGAGTGATCCAGTGAGAGGGCAAATCTCAATGGCTTAAACGTTTCCTATCAGTCACTAGCCACATACCTCCTGCGTTTCACAATCACTTGTGCATAAACAGCCATTGTTTTGACCCTTCTAACATCTACATCTACATACATACTCCGCAATCCACAGTAAGGTGCGTGGCGGAGGGTTCACTGTGCCACTACTAGGCATTTCCTTTCCTATTCCACTCACAAGAGTACGAGGAAAAAAAAGAGTGCCTATATGCCTCCGTACGAGCCCTAATTTCTCTTATCTTGTCTTTGTGATCTTGTCAATACACAAACCGCGCCAAGTCAGAGCAGACGTAAAACAGAGAGGACGTAAACATAAAAGTGACGCGGAAATGGAAAGCGAACTAGGAAATGGCGAGCCGGCGAGACCGCAGCCTGCCGCTGCGGTGGCCCGCCAACTGTTGCACTCTGATATGGAGCTGGACGTCTGCAGCGAGCCGCCCACCTCGCCTTCTGCTGTGGGTTTCACCAGCAGTGGGAGGTGTAGGAGTAAAGTACAGCCGAAACTGAACGCTGCGCGAAAGAAAAATAAAAACTCTGACTCTCAATACAAGACTGGTACTAAGAAAACAATTGGCAAAGCATCAAAGGATTGGGACGCGGACGCGGAAGGAGGGAAAGTAAAAAATTAGCGCTTTTCTGGACCAGATAGATGCAGGCATATAAAGTTGTAACCCTGAACATCAGTAGAATAACTTCTGATCTGAAACTCGCGGCCTTCAAACAGTTTGTTTACGAATCTGATGCCGATATTTTGCTATTACAAGAGGTGTTTTAACAACGAACCTCCGTATATCGGGCTTCAACACCATAGAAAACATAGCGCTGGAGAACAGTACCGGTACTGCAGTTTTAATTAAAGACGGTATTCCATTGCAAGAGATTGAAAAATTGGAATCTGGTCGAGGTATAAGTTTTAAGTTGTATAATGTCACTGTGGTTAATTTATACGCTCCGTCGGGGAATTCTAATAAAACGGAACGTTCCAGATATTTTAAGGAGGAGATTATCTACCTTTTAAGGAAAAATTTGGCATATATATTGTTAGGTGGCGACTTTAATTGCGTCTTACATGCGAAAGATCAGCATCCTCATTTCAATTACTGTAAAGAGCTGCACGAACTTGTAAAATATATAAAGCTGCAGGACGCGTGGGAGTTGAAGTACCCAACACTGGTGAGATTCACCTACTTCATCGCCCACTCATGCAGCCGCCTTGACCGCCTATATGTGACGGATAACATTAGTGACAGGTTTAGAGACGCGGAAGTAATCCCTGCAGTATTCTCTGTCCATTGTGCGCTTGCTGTAACACTTGATCTCGATAAACAGCCCACCAAACTATATAGACCACAATGAATGCTAAATATCTCGCTCTTACAGGACAGAGAATTAGAAGACGACGTTAGGGACACGTGGAACGTATGTCTCAGATCCCTCAGCCGCTATCAATCAAAGGCTAAACTGGTGGACAAATCACGCAAAACGAAAACTTCGTCAGTGCGTGATGAATTACGGCAGACAAAAAGCTAGGGAAATAAAAAACACCACAGAATTTTATTATTCTATATTAAGAGAGCTCTATGATAAATCTGACAACAATGGTACGTACTTCCAACAAATCAAGAGCATGAAAGCAAAATTACTTAGTATCAAGCGCAAACAGTTAGAGGGTCTGAAAATAAAGTCAAAATCACGCTCTCTGGTATTTGAAGAGATGACGTCTATGTTCCATTTAATTAAACGTAATACCAACCGACGACGGACGTTCATTGATGAGTTACTGACGTCAAATGGTAGACTTCTAGTAAAACAAAACGAAATAGTCCAGGAAATACAACGACATTATACAGAATTGTATTCTCGAGAACACGTTGATGAGGGTGCAGTAGGTGAATTTATTCAAGTACTTACTCGGGAAATTAATTCTGACGATAACAGTGACATATTAACTGAGTTCACAGAACGTGAAGTTTTAGATCTCCTCCCAAGGTCGCCGTCCAACAAATCCCCTGGACCTGATGGGTTGCCAAAAGAATTTTATTGTAAATTTTGGCACCTTATAGGACCAACTTTTACGGATATTTTAAATGAAATATTAAAAGGTGACGTAGTTCCTAAAGAGTTTAAGGAAGGGAAAATTGTTTTAGTTCAAAAAAACATGGGACGAAAATGCATCGACAACTCCAGGCCTATTACTCTGTTAAATTTTGACTATAAAACCGTCGCCCGGGCAATCCCAGCAGACTGAGTTTTCCCATAAGCAAAATTATTGGAAAACACCAATCCTGTTTCCCTGCACGAACTGTAATGGATACAATTTCTGCTTACAGAGATATCATATCCATAGCCTCTGTTACAAATATAAAGTGTACACTATTTTTTATAGATTTTCACAAAGCGTTTGATCGGGTAAATCACCAATACCTGGAAAAAGTAATGAAGGAAGTAGGCCTGGAAGAAAGAGTTTTAAAATTGGTACGAAATTTGATTACAGGGAGAACGACTAAAATAGCTGTCAATGGGCAATTAACTCGGGCTATAAACATTGAAAAGGGGGTTCCACAGGGCAGTCCTCTCTCTATGCTGCTGTATGTGCTCTCCTTGAAGCCACTACTCCAAAGGGTTACCACGAAACTCTCTGGGTTACAACTTTCGGGTGTTAAATTCACTACAGGGGTGTATGCTGATGACGTGGGAGTGCTACTAAGAACAGTAGGTGAGGTCACAAGCCTGAAAGAGGAGATTGAAACCTACTGTGCAGCTTCAGGTGCAAAAATTAACAGGGGAAAGTGTAAGTTAGTAAACATCAGAGGGTTCGACGACGTAGCCTGCCAGGGGCACAAACCGTCGAACAACACAATACGTTAGGGATCATCGTTGATAAATGTCAATTAAAAATGGCAGCCCTGAACTGGAGAGCGACAGTTAACAAAATGCAAGGGACTACCTTAGAAGCAACCTGGCGATCACTAAACCTTATTGAAGCCGTGAGGATTGTTAACACCTATCTATTGTCCAAGGCATACTATGTGGCAAAGATTTTCCCGATTCCAAAAGTACAGGCAAATAAAGTAATGCAGTTAGCAGCCAGGTACGTGTGGAGAGGAAACATTTTTAAGCTCACAGCCGAAACATGAACAAAACCAAGATTGACTGGAGGACTCGCACTCACTGATATTCATAGGAAGGCAGCTGCTTTATACCTCAGACGAACAGAAAGATTATTATATGGCAATCATAGTAATATTACAGAAAAACTCTTTAAAATACTGCGGCCAAAGAGCATGAATCCGCCGATAGATATCAGCAATCATAACTTCCGTCTGAAACATATGTCTGTTTTACCTGGAGTATAGTTACTTAAAAGAAAGTCGTGTACCATCTAAGACTTTAACTACAACCCAAATCTTACAGATATGGCAACAGAAAGACAAACCAAACAGTATTATGCTAAAGTTTCCACACAGAAACTGGTTGATAGTGTGGAAAAACATCAGCCTTGAAATCCACACGTCAGAGGTTGCATCCACCTGGTACAAAGTCGTAAATCATACGATAGCAACAAACGAAAAGCATCGGAAAAAGTGATACAGACAAGTGCGGAAAATGTGGACTGCTGGACACCATAATCCATAGATTCACTTGTAGCGGACATATCGATAACTGGAAGTGGGTGAGGAAAAGAATAGCATTACTGTCAAGAACCTCCGAAACTAGTTAGACTTCGGAAATTATGATGTGGCCGGAAAGACATTTTTACCCGAAAACAAAGAACAACACAATTATGTGGTTTATCGGGAATTATGTACACTACATATTCCACGGACCTGCAGAAGACAACCTCATAAGCTTTGAATTGTACATGAACACTGCAAGATGGAGAATCATAGGCAGCATTGATGAGAAAAACAGTTTATCAATATGTTTAATATAGCTTTTGAAAAGGTGGGAATAGGATAAAAAAACATTATTGTCTTAGAACTGCAATTACTGCTATTTTCACAATTTTAAGAAGCAACAGTTTTACTTTTATTTTTAAAAGAAGAACGTTTAGTTTGTGTTTTGCAATGGATATTGCTGTTTATTCCTGGTTTTAATAGAAAACAGTTGTTATTAACAAAAATAAAAAAAGAATAACAGTCTACTGCATATGGTAACGGTGGGTTGTGGGGGCGGCCGCCGGCCTCCTGTAGCCGCGGCACCGCGCAGTTTTGTTAAACTGTGCTAGTGTTGTTGTATGTGTTGTCCTTAGGTTAGTTTACCTAGGTTTAAGTAGTTTGTAAGCTACGGACTGATGACCATGCAGTTTGGTCCGATAGATTTACATTTGAACATTTTTAAGAAAGTCGGGCACAATCGTTTTACCGCCAAGTACTGTAACATTTCTATGCATCATTTGCTTGCATTTGACACAAACGAGATTCTTATTGTAGGAGATAACTACAACTTGCATGATGAAAATATAGTGAATGATAAACTATTTACACACACACACACACACACACACACAAACATTCGGATGGGCACTAATTGCCAAAGTTACTATTACAGAAACTAAACATGGTTTTTAGAAATTCGATGAAGAAGAATTAAATTTCTACAAGATGAAACTATGTACAATAAGTCAAACACCATTCCATTTACCAATGTATCACACTAAATCGATTTAAAAGAACGCTTGCTCATGCTGAGGGGAAGGCATGCTGTTAGGACCTTGATTTCTTCATGATCAGGCAGTCTTGGAGTTTCAATGATAGTCCTCTTGAGAACTAGAGTAAATTCAGTGTAAATTTATTATTTGCATTTTCATTCCAGTGATGATTGTATGTCCGGTTTTCCTCAAGCTAGAATACACGTGTGTGGCCTTCAGCCTTTGTGTAAACCTAGTATGTTTGAATTTCCTTCATTTTTTAACTAACGGTTTCGCATCGTTTCGGTATCTGTGAGTATGCTAAATATTTCTCAGATTTCCTGACTTGATTCTGTCTTTTCCTGTATTGTATGACCGATTGCATCTCGTGCTTTCGTAACGATTGTTACTTTCGCCTTCAGCCATGCTTTTGTTAACTCTAGCTTTCTTCTATACGAATTCTCATGTGTGTTTTACATGCTAATTCTAAATTAATTTATGTTTGTAAATACTATGAAATTCGGCGTGGTTGCACACCACATGGTACTTAAGAATAGTGAGCCGCTATCTCCTGGAACATGAGTTCGTTTAGTGTGCAGTGTACTTAAATTTAATGATCAAGACACCTGCCATCTCATCTAGACGCTGCTGACGCCTCGTTTCGCCGCTGCTTTCAAGTGTTCCCAGAGAGTAATGTACCGCTAAGCTTTATGCATGTGTCTGTGAATGAATGAATGTGCTTTCAGCTACCCATTGTGTATTTGAAAATTTCCTCCCTCGCTACCTCCATATTCATAAAGGGCAGAAACAATTTTAACACGCAGTAATTATATGATTTAATCCACTTTTGTACAAGGTGTGTGCTTAATTTCGTCTCCCCACAGTTAGTTGCTTGTTCATTTTACTGAATAGATTATGATTTTAAAGTATTGTCACGTTGAAATGGAACCAGGCTTCACAACTGAACACAGCACTTACACTGAAAGCAGGTTTATTGTGAACTTAAAATACACGCAGCACTAACTGCCTCTTGGGCAGAGTGCTCTGCTATTGATACACAGACAGAATGTACCAGAAATTAGAAGAACACTTAACATAAGAAACAAGTAGAATTTACAAGTGAACATAAGAAAGATGTAGAACATTCTGGAATTGTTAATTACAAAGAAAGAAATTTTCCCGGTGGGCAGGATTGATCCGGCGACCTTCAGCACTGCACTCGGTGACGCTATCCCCTGCGCCATGCAGGCAGTCGGTTTACATGGTGTCTCGCGGCGGTATCAAACCGCTGCTTTTTGATTTCATGCTCCCCATCCCATGTTTAATTAGCTATTCATTTATATTTTAACATTGATTTTGTGTTTGTTAAAACGTTGGCTGCTCCCTTAAGGAGTGAGCAGTTAGATAAATTTCTGTTGCGCATGTACTGTGGCCACTCATAAAGTAATTTAGAGCAGCGGTGAGCGTTTTAACTTACATTTGCAAATCTCAACTGCCCAACATTTTGATTACAGAATATAACAGGCTACTTTCACTTGGCTTACCGCACCCAGGATTTGTCCTTCTGGCGTCTCTTGATTTCATTTTTAAATTTTGTTTCCTTCTCTAGATGCCCTCCCTTCCTTTGAATATGTGTGTGTGTGTGTGTGTGTGTGTGTGAGTAGAAATCGCAAGCGCTAGTGTACATGTATTGTGTTTTTAGCCGCAAATTTCCAGTGCATTTGTTGTCTCTTTAAGTAATGATCATTTTTCTATGTGAATTTTTGGGGGAAATAAGTGTCGAGTTTATGCTGTGTGAATCGCGAGTGCTATTGCGACTGCGTTGTGTGCGAAAACAAATTTTGGGTGTGAAACTCTTACAGAGGCCCACGTGTTCTAACCACGTGGGTTGCTAGGAACTTGTGCTTTGGATTTCATTGTGAATATTTTAACTTGTGTGTGAATATTTATCATGATTTCAAAATTGGATAGCATTTCAGTTTCAGCAATTGAAACACGTAGGCCAATCGCTCTTAAGGGACAGGAGAAGGAAAAACGTGATATGTCGCAGGACTTAGACTCAGTTGCTACAGAAAATCAGTCCTTTGCCTTAAATGACACTGCGAACACAGGAGAAGTTTCTCAAACAGAAAATAATATTTCCTTTGAAAATTGCGTACAAATCACAGGCGACGGGTCAATTAGAGTCGAGCAGCCTGCCGTAAACTGCCAACCGGGCCGCTCTTGTGCTTCGGATTATGGGGATGTCCAAGCGAGCAGCCCTTGTCTGCCAGTAGCCGCGTTACCTGACGCTCTCACTGCCCTATTCAAAGAAATGATTTCTCAACAAATGAGAAAGCAGTCAAAAGAGGTTGCCGGACACTTAGATAAAATGGACCAATGCACTATGGAACGTTTTGCTAAAATAGACCAACGATCTATCGATCAATTTCACGAAATCAAAGAACAGGTCACGAATCAACAGGCGCGCATATTACAAGAAATGTCTAGCCTTTGCGAGCAACTGGCTGAGGGAGTCAGTAGGAACAGCACGGAGATAGAAAATATAAAATCATGTGTTGAGACCATCGAGACACGTGTCAGCGGATGTGTAGAAACGATTCAAACCAGTATCAGTGCGGTTTCTGGCTGCGTCGATGTTATGTCTGCTGCAGTTACTAGTATGCAGAGCACGCTAGATGAGGTTGTGCAGAGGATTGCATGGGTAGAATTAAACCCTATGCAGCCCTTAAATGAAAATTGTGAGCACGCTGATGAATCGCGTGTGCGCGTGGCTCGGCAGCAAGAGGTGTCCGCATGCAATAACAGCGGCGCTTGTAGCAGGAACGCAGGCCGCGATTCCAATTCTGCTTTTGAGGACGAGAGTGAGGCTCCCCGGGGAAGCTCGAGCCGTGCTCAAAACAGTTTGAAGTATTCCGGAATGCTCCCGGTGGAATACATCCGCAGGCGCGGGTCGACCAATTTGACTTCTTGCTTCCGCCAGACTGACCCGAAGGGCATAAAATTGAGTTCGTGCGTGGACATCTGGAAGGCGAACCCGTGACACCAATTCCAGTGATGATTGTATGTCCAGTTTTCCTGAAGCTAGAATACACGAGTGTGGCCTTCAGCCTTTGTGTAAACCTAGTATGTTTGAATTTCCTTCAAAAAAATGTTCAAATGTTTGTAAATCTATCGGACCAAACTGCGTGGTCATCAGTACGTAGCTTACAAACTACTTAAACTAAGGTAAACTAACCTAAGGACAACGCACACACCCATGCCCCAGAGGGGACTCGAACCTCCACGGCGAGCAACCGCGCGCTCCGCAGCGAGACGGCTACTCCACCGCGGCGAATTTCCTTCATGTTTTTAACTAACTCATCAGGAGGCGGCCTGTTCTTAGTGCACAACTGTGTTAGTAACAAACCTGTTCTAAGTGTAAAGTGTTGTGCTCTATTAATGACCCAGCCTTCGAATTCAGTTGTCAATGTGACACTATTTGGTGAATGCGCCAGGTATACTGCAAAACATTTGCATCATCGTCATACTAACTTCTTCCGATGGTCCGTTTCATCAAAAGACCCACGGATACGAAAACAGCTGCATATAAGATACCCGTCAGTGTTCTCGGCAGACGATGGACAGGATCCAAACAAATGGCTGAAAGGTGTCGACTGAGGCACGAAGTATAAACGGGGGGATCAGAAGATGTACTTGGCGACCGTATATTTCTACCTGGATGGGACAGCCAAGGGGTGGTTTGAAAAAATTGAGGACAGGCTCGATAGCTAGTAAAAATTCCAGGCCGGCCGCGTGGCCGAGGGGACTGAGCCGCTCCAGTCACGGTCTGCACGGCCACTACGGTCGGGGGTTCGGATCCCCCCTCGGGCATGGATATTTGCGCCGTCCTAGTTCGTAAGTAGTTTGTAAGTTTAGGGACTGATGACCCCGCAGTTAAGTCCCATAAGCTTAACAAACATTTGAACATTTTTGAAAAATTCCAGACGTAACTTAAGAAGGCGTTTCGAGACCACCAGCCGCAAGTACTTGTATCGGAAGACAAATTGAACAGGGCCCAATGACATGGTGAGTCAACGTAGTCGTATATACAGAATGTTTTGGCCCTATGTCTCATAGTTAACCCAGATATGACTGAGGCTGATAAAATTTCACAGCTGTTGAAGGGCAAGAGTTCCACCAAGAAATGCAGTTGTTGCGTGAGAAGAGTTCGAAACTTGTGTTGATGGAAACAGTCTACATTGTGTGGGGGAGATCTTCACCATTATCCATCGCTGTTAGAAGGCTGACTGTGGTAACTTGTTTTTGCAAAGTGTATTGGGAGAACTTGGGTATGGTTATGACTGTTTGTTTCCGATTAGTGATGAAATGTTCAAATGTTTGTATAGTCTATGGGACTTAACTACGGGGTCATCAGTCCCTAAACTAACAAACTACTTACGAACTAGGACGGCACAAATAGCCATGCCCGAGGGGGGATTCGAACCCCCGACCGTAGTGGCCGTGCAGACTGTGACTGGAGCGCCTTAATCCCCTCGGCCGGCGATTAGTGATGACTGCAAGTATAGTCCTGTCTGGATTGAGTTTGGAAGTTGTTTCTGTCGTAAACAGAGATTGTCGCATGCTGATTGGTCAGAACTTAAGTAAAACAAAAGCTGGAACGGTTAGATCCGTTTGTTGTAGGTTAGTGTTGTCTGCAGGGGTTGTCCCACCACTGGGGGGAATAAATAAAACAGGGGGTGGCTTGTTTATTGCTGTTACAAACGGTTTATCCTGCAACGAAATTGAGGCAGATACTTCCTGTGAATTGGTCTGGGTAGAGGTTATACCTGACCACCGAAATAAATTAATAATTGTATCTTTTTATCGGCCCCCTGACTCAGACGATGCGGTTGCAGAAATGTTCAAAGAAAGTTTGAATCATATTTCAAATAGGTATCCGAAGCATACTGTTATAATCGGTGGCGACTTTAATTTACCCTCGATATGTTGGCATAATTACGTATTCAAAACCGGGGGCAAATATAAAACATCGTCCGAACTAGTTCTGAATGCTTTTTCTGAGAACTACTTCGAACAGTTAGTTCATGAACCCACTAGAATAGTACGTGGTTGCGAAAATACTCTTGATCTCCTAGCAACAAATAATCCCGAGATAGTAAAGACCATCAAAACAGATACAGGGATTAGCGAACATCGAGTTGTAGTAGCGAGACTGAATATCGAAATTCCCAAATGCACCAAAAATAAACGAAAAATATATCTATTCAATAAAGCTTTCCTGAGTGATAGTCTCCAGTCCTTCAAAACTAAAAAATGCGAGTGTAGATCAGTTGTGGCTTACATTCAAAGACATAATATCAGTAGCAATCGAGAGATTTATACCAAATAAATTAATAAAAGAGGGGGCTGACCCCCCGTGGTACACAAAACAAGTCAGATCACTGTTGCAGAAACAAAGAAAAACGCATGCAAAATTTAAAAAGACACAGAATCCGCAAGACTGGCAATCTTTTACTGAAACTCGCAACCTAGCGCGGACTTCAATGCGAGAATCTTATAGTTGTTTCCACAACGAAATCCTGTCTCGTAATCTTGCAGAAAATCCAAAGAAATTCTGGTCATATGTGAAGTACACTAGCTGCAAAACACAAACAATACCTTCACTACGCGATAGCAATGGTAATACTACCGACGACAGTACTGCTAAGGCAGAATTACTAAACACAGCTTTCCGAAATTCTTTCACCAAAGAAGACGAAGTGAACACTCCAGTATTCAATCCAAGAACAGCTGCCAGCATGCGAAACTTAGAAGTAGATATTCCTGGAGTAGTAAAACAACTTAAGTCACTAAACAAAAATAAATCTTCCGGGCCAGATTGTATACCAACTAGATTCCTCTCAGAGTATGCTGATGAAATAGCTCCGTACTTAGCTATAATTTACAACCGATCACTCAGCGAAAGATCCGTACCCAAAGACTGGAAAGTTGCCCAAATTACTCCAATATTCAAGAAAGGCAATAGGAGTGATCCCCAAAATTACAGGCCTATCTCATTGACGTCGATTTGCAGTAGGATTTTGGAACATATACTTTGTTCGAATATTATGTACTACCTCGAAGAGAACGACCTATTAACCAATAGTCAGCACGGATTCAGAAAGTATCGCTCTTGCGAAACACAGCTTGCCCTTTATTCACATGAAGTGTTAAGTGCCATCGACAAGGGATCTCAAATCGATTCCATATTTCTGGATTTCCGGAAGGCTTTTGATACTGTACCCCACAAGCGGCTTCTAATGAAATTGCGTGCTTATGGAATATCTCCCCAATTGTGCGATTGGATTCACGATTTCCTATCAGAAAGGACACAGTTCGTTGTAATTGACGGTAAGTCATCGAGTAAAACAGAAGTGATATCTGGCGTTCCACAGGGAAGCGTTATTGGTCCCCTACTCTTCCTCGTGTTTATAAACGATTTAGGAGATAATCTGAATAGCTCCCTTAGACTGTTCGCGGATGATGCTGTCGTTTATCGGTTAGTGAAGTCAACAGAGGATCAAAAGCAACTGCAAAGCGATTTAGACAAAATTTCTACTTGGTGCGAAAATTGGCAATTGACACTAAATAAAGAAAAGTGTGAAGTAATACACATGACCACTAAAAGAAATCCGCTGAACTTCAATTACGCGATAAATCAGTCAAACCTTAAGGTCGTAAATTCTACCAAATACCTAGGAGTTACAATTACGAACAACTTTGACTGGAGAGAACACATAGAAAATATTGTGGGGAAGGCGAACCAAAGGTTACGTTTCATTGGCAGAACGCTTAGACGATGCACCAGCTCCACCAAAGAGACTGCCTACATCACACTTGTGCGTCCTCTCTTGGAGTACTGTTGCCCCTTGTGGGACCCTCACCAGGTGGGACTGACGGAAGATATTGAGAAGGTTCAGAGAAGGGCAGCTCGTTTTGTTTTATCACGTTACGGGGGGGAAAGCGTCACGGAAATGTTGCACGAATTGGGGTGGAAATCATTAAAAGAAAGACGTTATTCATTGCGGCGTGATCTGTTTGCGAAGTTTCAATCACCGACTTTTAGTTCTGAATGTGAAAATATTTTGCTAGCACCCACCTACTTAGGGAGACATGACCATCCCAATAAAATAAGAGAAATCAGATCGAAAACGGAACGATTTAGGTGTTCTTTCTTCCCGCGCGCTATTAGAGAATGGAACGGTAGAGAAAAGTTATGAAGGTGGTTAATGAACCCTCTGCCAGGCACTTAAATGTGATTTGCAGAGTATCGATGTAGATGTAGATGTAGATGGGTTAGGAATGGTTCTTGTTGCAAGCACATAGAGAGAGTGCCGCATGCTAATTGAGTTAGAATTTTAGTAAAAAACGTTTGAAATACCCCAAATAAGCGACTCAATGTCTGTTTCCATTTGTTTATGATGTTCTCTTACGATAGGACAGTCAGCATAGGATTATGTTCATGTGGTGATAAAAATGGTTAGATATTATTCTAATAAATCGATGAGTTGCACATTTTCTGTGGAGGATGTTGATCTTTATGATGGGGGTCTAAGGAAAAGAGCTTAGAAGTATGTCCAGGCGAATGCGACCAATGTGTGTGTAAGTTAATTTTTTTTTTTTTTTTTTTTTATTTTTTATTTTTTTTATGGGACTTAACTACAGGGTCTTCAGTCCCTAAGCTTACAAACTACTTATGAACTACTTACAAACTAGGACGGCGCAAATATCCATGCCCGAGGGGGGATTCGAACCCCCGACCGTAGTGGCCGTGCTGACCGTGACTGGAGCGCCTCAGTCACCTCGGCCACCGCGGCCGGCAGTTAAAATATTGTTTAAGCAATTGTGCATAGTGACAATTACCTGATCGTTAGAGACATTTTCCACGGGGATTCATTTCGCTAATGTTACATTTTGATTTGGTGTGCATATTGATCTTTCCAGGAAAACTATAGTGTGCGCTTGTTTATTTCACGATGTTTCGGTAATTATACATTATCTAGTGTAACAAATTGAAATTTGAGTAAGCCTTTTTCTTGCGCTGTGCGATCGCGCAACTGACTTGGTGTTCAAGCACAGTTGCCTATTATTTAGTTGGATGAAGCGTCTATCATCACGTGTGTTCCTTTGAGACAGGACCTCACAGTATGTGAGGCTTGATGGTGTTTTGTGGAGAGCTCCTTTCCCACCTCGATCATCTTAAAAAGCCAGGTTACATTGTGCCTATATGCTTTGGACTGTATATTGTACAATTAGCATCAGAAAAGCCGTTTGTGGCGTTTGAGACGGAAGGAATATCTACCTACAATGACTGCCCAATTGCAAAAATTGTAAACTTTACATTCCATACAGAAATTCCTTAGAAGTGCGGTCTAGAAGAGCAGCTAGTGCACACACAAAAAGTTGTGTACTGCTTTAGCATTTACGTTAAGTAGGACATAAGAGGTATCATTAAACTACCCGAATGCTCTCATCTAGAAGAATTATCGTAAGGCGCCAAACTGGTTATTAAAGCCATAAAAAAGTGGGTTACAGGAAGACGCGACAATGGTTATTGGAGTTCGAAAATTTACCTTCCCTGAACCTTTCGGATTATTGGTTGGAGGAGGAAACAGAAGACACCGATTCGTCGATCTAAGGAAATAACGTTGTACAATAGGGTTTGTTTTGTTTCAACATAAAGAAAGAACGATGTTATCCGTCTTGTGCCGTGCTCGATCATCGGTATTTGCAAGTTTGACCTGTGTCAGTTATATGTTGTGAAAACTTGGTACATTTCTAAAAGAATTTTTCGGTGTACTTCGACTACAATGTAGTCGTGTGTTACGGTATAGGCGATAGTCCAATGTCATTTCAAATATTGTAAAGGCATTTAGAAAAGAATTGTTTGCAGTGTCTAATAATACAACTATTGGGTACAGTGCGACATTTAATTTATTTGTGTGGGGTTATTCCGTCTGTGATTAGTTCAAGAACTTTATTACAGCGAGAGCGGAATACGGTCGTCTAAATGTTTGATTAGCGCGAAATTTTTTACCTTCGTAAATGAAACTCAACACTGGTGCGAGTAGTGAAGTTTCTTGTCTGTATTTCTGTCAGAGCCTATGCGAGTTGTGTTCTTTAGACAGAGGAATTCGAAGTCTGTGCGGAAAAATGTGTAATGGGCATGTGTATTGTCTAGTATGTTATTTATAATTGTGCATTATGTCAAGAAATGTGTGATTGCTAGAGGCTACTAATGTTCAAAGTGTCTGGAGTTGAATCATTAGTTTTGATTGCGTTTCGGTCGGTAGTTTAACCATGGGATTGTTACATTGTAGACTTACTGTACTCTGCATTTATTTATTTTTGGTTATTTGTGTAATAGGAAAGAGAGAGAGCTTCGTAAAATAATAGTAATATTGGTTGAAGATAAGTATTTAGCTGTCACAGTTTTTGATAAACAATATACGTTTGATAATTTTGAAGGTGTGTTTTACAAGTGGCAACAGATTGAAGGGATCTGTGTCGAGCGCATTCCTGTGTGTGTGTGTTTACTTGGCACCACAATAGCGGGTTTCCAGGCAGCTGAATGCTGCTGGCTCACTGGCGCATGCACTCGCTCCTAGCGGCTCTGTGGGAAAAATCACTATTTTTTTTTTTTTTTTTTTTTTTTTTTTTTTTTTTTTTTTTTTTTCGCGCGCATCCCCCTTAAGTGCACCGCGGCAAGTGGAGTCGTCGTTATCCCGTATTACGCATCTCGTGGGTGTATCGAAAGAAGGTGTTGGTGCCTGTGAGATTGTTTGGATATGTAATATAGATGTTTTGAGGGTGATATACTATAACGTTTAGCAATGTTTATCGATAGCAGTGTAAGATTGTTTATATAGCTTGTTGAGAGAATACTATGTGTTTGAGCTGGCCTGTGGGAGACAGAATGGAGTCGCACAGGCGTTGTTGACAGCTTCAACTAGAGGCTTGGTTGAAAGGAGAGGGGAAGCAGGTATCAGCGGCTTCTCTCGTGAGAAGCTTTAACTCTCTTAGTCAATGGTTTGCTCACCAGGAGGGATTCACAATCCTTTTGTTGTGCATGAATTTGTAAATGAAAGTATATGTACTGTCGTAATTAGGGTACATAACATGGCTCTACAGATGATTTTTGTTATTTCCCAACTAAATGTAAATGTAATTTTGTATGCAATATGAGGTGTAATTAAGATTCAATGTATTAAGTTACCTTAATTGACTGCACAGACTCTTTAGTATAGATATAGCCTTGCTCTGAGGCAGACAATCCCTCATGATGCCCTCCGACATTATATCTACCCTTCATACCAGCTGTGATCCTTCCCCTTGCTCCCTCTCCCCCTTCTCTCCCTGAGGATCCCGACTATCCCTCCATTCCTGCCCCTTCTCCCCTCCTCATTCTACCCAGCTGTCCCTCCGGATCCTCCTCATACCGCCCTCCCCTTTTCTTCTACCCCGTGGCTTCCTGGGATGGGACATCATCCCCCACATCCGTTCCCCACTGGCCCTGTGGCTCCTCCCCACCCTCTTCTTCATCACTCACCCCCTTTACTCCCCCACATCACATCTTTAATACTGCATGTGCTCTTCCGGAAGTGAACATTCCAATGTGCTTCTGTGGCAGAGCTTCGAAAGTGTGGTGTCTTTCTTACATCGTTTTATTTTAACAACAGTGAATGGCCAACCGGCAGCCGACACCATCAGTTTTCAATTGTTTGTTTCTCCGTGTGTGTGATGTGTTTTGTTTTAATTCCAAAATAGCGGACGTTCAAACCATAGCTGCCGCCATGTGCTCATTTTAATTGTGTATGTGCCACTGACCCTCGAGCAGCTGCTTTTATTCTCCACCATCGCCGTATTAAATCTTTTATGGCGCCTCTGTTTTCGCTCCATTTTCTATACTTTGTTCTATCTCCATTTAACATCTCCGTTTTATGTGTGTTTTATCTCCAAAATTTTATCACCTTTATGTTCATATGTCTACTGTGTCAAATTTTGTTTTATTTCTGTAAGCTGAAGAGCGCCTGTGAACGCTAGAACCCGCCCCTCAAGGGGAATTGAAATCACAATCAAGAAAAAAATGAGGCAGACAACCACCTCCGAGCCTGCCCCACTCCTTCCATGCCGCTCTGGCCTCCCTCTACAACGTTATCCTCAAGGTGCCTAGAGGCTCCGTCCTCTCCCCCTCATCTACTATGCTGATATACCCCAACCCCAGCCTCCCATCCATCTCCTTCAATATGCTGACGACACCGCCTTCCTGGCTCTTCTCCCCTCCCTCGCTCGATCCCAGCGTTTGCTCCAGTCTCACCTAACTTACTTTGCTGCATGGTGCAACCGGGAGCTGGCTCCTTTCTGTCAATTCTGATAAATCATAGGCAGTCATCATAGGTGGTACCACCCCTTCCTTCTGCCTCCACGACTTCTACCTTACCCTCCACTGTCGTCCTATCCACCACACTCCCACCCTTAAGTACCTTGCCTCATTCTCGACAGATCCCTCTCCTGAACCCATCACCTCCGCACAGCTCGCCAGAAGGCCATGTCCTGCCTTAACCTCCTAAAACTCCTCGCCGGCTGGACGTGGTGCCTTAACCTGTCCACTCTCCTCTACACCTATAAATCAATCATGCGCCCCATCCTATGCAGCCTCCATCCCGCCCGGATATCTGCCCCCCTTCCTACTATCGCACCCTTCAAACCCTTGAATGCCATGCCCTCCGCATTGCATACCACATCCGCCTCCCCTCCCCCACAGGGGTCCTCTACGACCTCATCCCATTCCCCCACATCCTTCTGTTTCTTGAACATCTCCGGCGCCTCTACATTACCCGCAAAATAGAATCCAACTATCATCTGGTCTAACCCATGCTTACACGTCCCGGGCCTATGCCACGCCTTCACCAGTGTATCCATTCCTACCTTCACCTCCACACCCTCCACGTCCTTTCCCAGGGTAACTTCCGATACCTCCCCCTCCCAGATGACGCCATCCACCCCGAAATCTATCCCTCATACCAGTCCTAATCCTTTCCCTGTGGATTCAACGCCCCCTCTCCCGCTCCTCTCCTGACCGCTCCCACCGCTTGGCTCTCCCCTTCCCTCTCCTCCCCCTTGGGGTCTCTACACTCCTTCCCTGTCCTCCTCCACCTCCTTTCCCTCCTCCAACGCTTCTGAAACCAACCCCCTTCCCCTTCAGAGCCTTATTATCAGACAGTGTTTTAAACTTTAGTGCTCCATTTAAGTGTTTGTGTTTCTTCATCGCCAGTGTGTTTTTTTAATAGTGCAACCACCACTGCACCAGAAAAGTGTTGCAGTCGCCAGTCTTTAAGTATTTCGTATCCAGTGTTTCGTCTTAATGTGTGTTTTGAACGTCAGCATGGCACAGGCTTTTATTTTCCCAATATATATGTTTTAACTTCCCTACAATGTGCATTTTAACTTCAACACTGCTCCGTGTTTAACTATCATGCTCGCCAATTTTAACGTCTTTGTTACCATTGTTTCTTACTTCTTGATTATTTCTGTAAAATCATGAGGCTGAAGAGCAGCGTAGGAGGCTGCTGCCAGCCTACCTGTGTGTATGTGTATGGGTATTAAGATAACAATAAAGAAAAAAAGAGACAGACAAGTTCCCACCTCCTCCATAGCTTCCAGCCCTTTCATTCAATGCCATAGATTCTGTGCTGGTGCTAGACCCATGTGTATTTTACAAAGTGTGTTTTATAAAAACCAACAGCGACTGGACAACTTGTCTCTAACGCCGAGTGTGTTTTAAATCGACTGTGTTTTAAATCACCTGTGCTTTCCATCACCCTCCCCACCCTTTCCCCTCTCCACTCATCTGTGATCTTCAGTGTTTTAATGTGTGCTGCGAGACTTTCGTGTCGTTTTTATTGAACTGTGAACAGCCGACCTGCAGCCGACACCTTGTGTTTTCTGTTAGATGTTTATGTGCTATATGGTCTCCGTGTCTATTTTATCTATTTTATTTACTTTTTATATTTATTTTGTCACCATGTCCATGTTAAAATGCTGCATTCTTTGCTCCATTTTAACAGTCATGTACTTTTCTCCAACACTGTCGTCATGTCAATTTTAATTATCTTCACATTTTAACACTTTAACTTTCATGTATGCTCCATTGTATTGTTATACCTCTCTCGGCTGAAGAGCGCCTGCGTGCGCTGACAGCCCGCCCCTTTTAGGGGAATTAAAATTACAATAAAGGAAAAATAAATAAATAAGGAGAAAATGAGGGAGACAACCACAGCTCCCGGCCACAACCGCATCACCTACCGCCACCTCAAGGAATGTCCCCTCCCATTCCTCACCACCTTGGCTACTCTCTACAACACCATCCTTTACACTGGCTTCTACCCCAGCCTGTGGAAAACGTCCCGTGTGGTCACGTTTCTCAAACCGAACAAACCTCCATCTGACACTTCCTCCTATCGGCCCATCTGCCTCACTCTGTTCAGCAAGGTCTTTGAAACTATCCTGTCTCGACGCATGTACCAACATTTCCGTCTTCATCACCTACTGCCTGACGCCCAGTATGGATTTAGACCTTCCTTCTCCTCATACGACCAACCCCTCCACTTCACCAAACTCCTCTCCCTCCAGCTCAATTCCTGTCACGCAGCTGTCTTTGTCTCCTTGGACCTGTCACGGGCCTATGATTGGGTCTGGCTTCCAGGCCTGCTCTTCAAACTCCAGACCTATGCACTTCCCATCAATTTCGTCCGAGTCATTGCCTCCTTTCTTTCCAATCACGCTACCACTTGCTGTAACCAGTGGCTCCTCTCTATCAGTCCCACCAAAACCTAGGCAATCATTGTAGGTTGAACCACCCCTTCCTTCCTTCCCCACGATTTTTACCTCACCCTACATGGTCGACCCATCTACCTCACCCCACCCTTAAATACCTACACTTAACAATATATGTCTCCCTCTCCTGGACTCCCCATCTCCACACTATCCAAGATAAAGCTCGCTCCCATCTCCGCCTTCTGAAACTCCTTGTCGGGCGAACTTGGGGCCTACACCCTTCCATGGTCCTTTACACTAACAAATCCTTCATCCGCCCCATCCTTTGTGTAGGCTATCCTGCCTAGATCTCCAATCACCCATCTTCCTATAAATCCCTTGAGATCCTAGAAAGCCATGCCCTCTGCCTCGCCTTCCATATCTCCCTTTATCCCCCATCCCCCACATGAATCCTCTATGACCTCATCCCCTTTCCCCACCATGTCCTCTTTATTGAAGATCTCTGCCTGCACTACCTCTCCCATAAATTAAACCCAACCAATCCTCTCGTACATCCCCTCTTCATGGATCCTGGTTGACAGCCGCACCTTCCCCACTGTGCTCCCCCCACCCTCCATCTGTCCACCCTCCATATTATCTCTCGTGGCAACTTCCGCACCCTCCCCCTCTCGGATGATACCATCCACCCTGACATTTATCCTTCCTACCAGCTGCAATCCTCTATCTCCCTCCATCCACCTATCCCTATCAAAGGGCCCCATCCCTTCTGTCTCTCCTACCCGTTCCTCTCACCCCCTGCCCCTCTGGCATTCCTCCATTCTCCCACCCCTCATGGCTTCCTGGGACGTCCTGCCTTGCTTTCCTCCCCCAGCCCTGTGGTTCCTCCCTTTTCTCATACCTTTGCCCCTCCTACCACCCCCGCCCCATCTCTCCCCTAGCTTCCTGCCCTTTCATTCAGAACCATCATTCTGTGCTGGTTCTAGACCCATGTGTCTTTTTACAAAGTGTGTGTGTGTGTGTGTGTTTTTTTTTTTAACTAACAGCAAATGGCCAACCTGCAGCCAACGCTGAGTCTGTTTTAAATTGACTGTATTTTAAATCGACTGTGTTTTTTCCACCACCCTTTCCTCCTTTTCCCCTCTCCACCCATCTATGATCTTTGGTGTTTTAATGTGTGCTCCGAGACTTCGGTGTCGTCTCAGTGTGGTATTTTATTTTAATAAACAGTGAACGGCCAACCCTCAGACGACACCGTGTGTTTTATTTTACATGTTTTATGTGGTCTCTGAGTGTATTTTATTTATTTTTTATCTTCATTTTGTCAGCGTATCCATGTTAAAAAGATTGCATTCTTTGCTCCACTTTAACAGGTATCTACTTTTCTCCAACACTGTCATAATGTAAATTTTAATTATCTTCAAATTTTATCACCTTTACTTTCATGTATGTTCCTCTGTATTTTTATACCTCTCTCGGCTGAAGAGCGCCTGCATGCGCTGGGCATGAAGCAGACATCCACTGGCTGGAAGCATGGCCCTGTTAGCTTCCTTGTTAATTTGGCTGTCTGATTACAGGCCATACTCCCAACCTCGCCTCCTGCCTGCCCATATCGCCACTTCCAGAACCAACTGCTACCCAACACCGCCAAAAAGAATCGCCACCAGATGTGGCCTCCCACCTATGCCATTGCCGCCATTGGTGCTTGGGTCCCGTCGTCGCCCGGTGACGCCACACTGTGAGGGGCACCAACCCTGCCTCCTGAAGATCACTGTTTCGCACCCCAGGTCCAGCCCCAGTTCATCCCCATGGTTGCTGCCCATATCTACCATCGACTGGTTCCCTCACCTTCACATCCCCAGCCGCCGCCAGTAGTTCCAGCTGCTACTTGTGGCCCAGAACTCCCCACTAGTGCACCGTTGCAGTCCTCATCACCGACCCCAGTGTTGCTTACTGATGCCACCACCACCTTCACTGTCGACTCACCAGACTACACTGCTCTTCAATCTCCAATTGTCCCTCTCTCTCTGTTTCTTTGTCTATCACACTCCATCTTCAAAATATTTTAACCATGAATCAGATCTCTACCACCACTACCTGAATCCTTTACACCACCCCTGTCCAAGCATTTACTACTACCACATGGAGCATGTCCTACCACCAATCTTTCTCCATCCTCCATCTTTCAACAATCCTCTGCACTACCACTGCCTCCCAAGTTGTCCCTTCCCCATCCATCATTCCTTTGCTCCCTCTGACCAAACCCATGAATACCCTACCCTCTCCTCCCCTCCTCACACAACTGCTCGCCGTGCCACAGTGGAGGACGCACCACAGTCACCTTCACCACAGGCACAATTCCACGCCACATTCCTCTCCAGCCAATCCTACAAATCCCCACCCCCAATGCTAGCAAAAAACACCACTAAACGCGCCAGTGCAGATGCCACCATGACCAACTCCAAGGAAGCTCCTTCCTCTTCCCCTCCTGCCTCCTCTGTCCCTCTCCTTGACGTCCTTGACCTTGTCCACCCAGTAAAAAAACCCTTTCCCCAGGTTCCCGACCTCCTTACCTTTCTTCTTTCCTGTCCTGTTCCCAGATTTTTTGGTAATTTAACCCTATCAATAGAAATTTGTAAATACTTTTCTGCTGCCCCCCTTGTACAACTAATCATGTATAAGGACTCAGTCGTAATAAATTCCTCCATTCCCAACTTCCATACCGATCTACTTCAATGCCTTCCCCATGTTCAGTTTGGTCCTCTTATCATGGAGGAGGAGGAAGTGTTGGGCCAATTGAACTCCCACCCAGACGTCTCTATCCGTTCTGCCAAGCGGATCTACAACACTGCCAGCCACATGGGAGTAGCAGAGCAGTCTGTAGCACCACATTGTGGATCTTGCGGCCCCCTCGTGATAGGTTCGAATCCTCCCTCGGGCTTGGATCTTTGCGTTGTCTTTAGTATAAGTTAGTTCATAAGTAGTTTGTAAGTTTAAGGACTGATGACCCCGTAGTTAAGTCCGATAAGCTCTACAAACATTTGAACGTTTTTTTGAATAATTCCACCAGCCCTACGTACCTGACGTGCATTTTTACTGAATCTGCTTCTTTCATCGACTGCCTCATCCTCATTGATCAATGACTGCCACCACAAGGTGTAACCATCCCACTCCCAACCCCAAACCTACGGCTGCCTCACCTACAACGACCATCTGACCCAAAACTGCTGTAACCGACCTACCTGTCCCTGCTTTAAGTCCTTGCACCTCCTACAACCATGTCCCAACCTTGCCTCCACACTTTTGCACCTGCCCCCTTTCGTCTCACACCGCCCTCGCTTCCCTTTACAGTGTAATCTTTTAAACTGGCTTCTACCCCAACCTGTGGAAGACCACCCAAACTCGCATGTTCCTCAAACATCACTAACCCCCTCCCAGACCTCATCCTACCCTGCCTTCAGCCTCACTTTCGTGCTCATCAAGGTCCTGGAAACTATCCTCTCCTACGCCTCACCCAACTCCTTTCCATCCAGATTAACTCCCGTTGCTTTGCCATTTTTGTGTATCTCAATATCGAGAAGGCATACGACCAAGTATGGCATTACAGTCTCCTTTTCAAGCCCCATACTTACATTCTTCCTATTAATTATGTATGCCTCATTACTTCCTTCCTCACCCATCGCCCCTCCTATATTACAGTCTGTAATTCCAGTTCACGTTTGTTTTACCCCTCTGCTGGGGTGCCACAAGCCTCCATGCTCTCCATCCTCCTCTACCTCATCTATTCTCCAGACATAACCAAACCCATCCTCCCAGACATGTCCTGCAATATGCTTACGACACCACCTGCTTAGCCCTCAACCCTTCCCTCACCCATTCCCAGCACTTGCTCCAGTCTCATGTCTCCAAGTTCGCTGAATGGTGTAACCAGTGGCTCCTTTCTGTGAGTCCAGATAAATCCCAGGCAATCATGATATGTCAAACCACCCACTTCTTCCAGCTCCGTGACTTCTACCTTACCCTCCACGATCGTTCTATCCATCACACCCCCACCCTCCTCAAATGCATTAGCATCACTCTCGATACATCCCTGTTCTGGACTCTCCACCTCCACACAGTCTGCCAAAAACCCTATCCCACCTCAACCTTCCAAAGCTCCTGTCTGGCCGGACATGGGGACTCAACTCCTCCACTACCATACACAGCTACTATTCCATCATACATCCCAGCCTACGCAGCTTCTGCCCCACTTGGGATTCTGCCCCTCCAACCGCCACAAATCCCTACAAATCGTCGAACACCACGCCCTCATCTTCACTTACCGTATTTGCATCCCCTCCCCACATAGATGCACTACGACATACCTTCTGTCCCTGACCTTCTACAATTTCTTGAACATATCGATATCCTGTACATCTCCCATAAAATAGAATTCTGAAACCCCCCCTGGTAACCAATCCTGGTCCTCTGCCTTGCCTACACCACTGTATCCCTCCCTCCACCTCCACACACTACACATCCTCTCCCAGGGTCACTTTCACCCCTCCCCCTACTGGATGATGCCCTATGTCCCAATATCTACCCCTCATACCAGCCACAATCCTTCCCACTCCCCTCCCCTTCGATCCACTGCCCCCTCTCTCACGCCCTCTCCCTTTCCTTTCCACTGCTTGACCACCCCTTCCTTCTTTTTCCCCGGAGTACTTACACACCTCCATCTCCTCCTCTTCTCTGCCTCTCCCCTACTCTGCCTCTCGCATCACCCGCACTCTTCCCCCCCCTTGTTCTTCACCCCTGTGGGGCCCACAGTTCAACGCTTTTTAACACATGTGTATCGTCAATAGTGCTGTGCAGTGCATCTATAAAGTGCCTTTTATCTCTTTGCAATCACTACATTAAGTACAAGTGTCGCCAGTGTCTCCATGTTGTTTCCATTACCAGTGTCTATGTCCATCAATGTGTTTTTTAAAGCCTCTATGGCCATCATTTTAAAAACTACATGTTTTTATCGCCTACGAGTATGTTTTAATCTTCATTAATCCATCATGACTAATTTGAATTCACAGTTTTTAATCTCCATCATATTTTAACAAATCGTCATATCCATTATTGAAATCCTACAGGCCAGACCAGTTCAGGCAAAATAACAAAAAAAAAAAAAAATAAATAAATAAATAAATAAATAAATAAAATAAAAGAATTTAAGAAACTAAAATAATAAACTGACACAAAGTAAAATTTCCGAAATGTTTTTTTGGAAATTGTTGATTAGAACATAGTTCCCTCCATCATATTTCATGCTACAGGTAACTATATATATATATATATATATATATATATATATATATATATATATATATATATATACGGTGTCTGTTCTTTCGGACATGTCTGGAAGAAAAAACGTAACTTTTGATCCTGCAGTTATTATCTATTCATATTCAATAACTGTTGAATGAGAAAAGTTGAAAATGTGTACCCAGCTGGGATGCGAACCCAGGTCTCCTGCTTTCTAGGCAGTTGCGCTGACCCGTACACTACTGGGGACACAGCGATCATCACAACTGCTTGGAAATTCCGAACCCGGGTCTCCTGCTTTCTAGGCAGTTGCACCTGCTCGGGTATGATGATCGCTGTGTCCCCAGTGGTGTAGAGGTCAGCACAACTGCCTAGAAAGCAGGAGACTCGGGTTTGAAATCCAGCTGGGTACACATTTTCAACTTTACCTATTCGCAGTTAATGTCATACATTCCGTGAATATAAACTACAGGTAATTGTTTAAACCATTTTGGTAAAGATCACTTACAAACAGCATGCCAGTTGTTGTTTCTCTCTGTCGATTTCCACGTAAAAACGGAATGTTCTTTACGGATAAGTGTTATGCACAGACATAGGTTGTTACAGTCAATTCGATATGCAAATTAGGATTAAAAAAATAAATCGGAGACAGTTGTGGGGGGCGGGCTCACGAATGTTGGGGGCAGACCTAGGGGCGGTCAACTGTTCTTATGTTGTTATTGTTTATAGGATTTCAAAATTAATTTGATATGCAAGTAAACAAATTAATTGGGCGCCGTGGGCAGGATGTGGTTTGTGCGGCAGTCGCACATGTGCGCAGTTGTGGGGTAGGTGGTGGTGGCGGGGGCGGTGGTGGAGCAGACCTGGTGGCAGAGGTAGTCTAAGTACGCGACTGTGGCGGGTGGCCACCCATGCAAGTGTCCGAGGGTGGTGGGACGGGAGGAGGTAACGGTACCTGTCGGAAAGCATTGTCAGTTCCCTGGAGTAAAACGTTCTTTGTGATACTACTATCCACATAAGTTCAGGCAGATGACGTAACCGCGCCAGATGATCTCCCTCCATGAGGACCTGAAAGTGGATGAGAGGGAACACTAATGGACCACACAATGGTTTACAGAACGTCTGTTGGACAAAGAAGGTAATATGGTGCCAACATTAGTTACTCCTAGTGAAGTTCGTCCTTTTATTTGGAGGCTATGGCCCAATAAATCACCGGGATTTGACCGAATTACGAATATGCACTTAAACACCTTTCCCCAAAGGCGCTGGTCGCTCTCGCTCGCAACTATAATAGTTGCATGTTGAGCCAGTGCTTCCCGAATACTTGTAAACGGGCAGAAGTGATACCCTTACCTAAACCACGAACAGACTTGATGCAGGCGCAAAACTATCGACCTGTCAGTCTACTCAATTCGCTAGGGAAAGTGTTCGAACGGGGTATAAAGAAGGCGCTCGAGGAACCACTCATTGGAGACAATGTAATTCGACTGGTGCAATATTGCTTTCTAAAGAAGGTGTCTGCTGAAGTGCAGGTCTTCCTACTGACGGAATACATCACCACCGGTTTTAACCTAATGCAATCGTCAGCCTTTTTGTTTGTAGGTGTCGAAAAAGCGTATGCTGAGTGTATTGAGAACTTATTACAGAAGTTGCGACGCCAAACCCCAATTCCCGCGTGGCACATTAATTTACTGGCCAGTTTCGTGAGCAATCGCAACATCCAGGCACGGGTTGATTGCTGTCGATCTGTTTTCCCGGCGATTCAGGTAGGAGTCGCCACGCAATCAATGGGTTTTAGGCCCAACTAGACAGCTTAGTGCGATGATTCCGGTTCAACAAGATGAAAATAAATCCAGAGAAGACGATGGCAGTGTATATCACCAAGAAGAGACCGGAGATCAGACAAACCTTGCGACTCTACAACAGGAACATCCCCTGCAGCCCGTCAGTACGCTATCTTGAGGTGACGATCTGCCATCATCACATTTCCTATCTCCACAACAAAGCGACCGGGATGGCCAAGTAAACTTCCCCTTCTTATTCAGTCGAGAAATACCTACTTGTACGAAAATCCGCCTTTGCCGACAAACGGTACAAGCTAAATTGCTCTATGGTGCAGCAGATGCTGGTGAGTGGCTAGCGCCACCCAACGACGACATCTCCAAGTTGTTGAAAATAGGTGTCTTCGGTGGATCCTACTGGCCTCCCGGAATACAAACATAGTAGATATGCACTGTGAATTGCACGTGCAAATGTTAGACGAGTTAGTACGTGCGAGGTCCAGGAAACATAACAGCAAACTCGACCACGTACGAGAAACAAACTGACGGAAGATGTGGGAACAATCGACCCGCAGACCTTGCACAGGTTCTGGTCCCGAAGTCTGTTATGGAAATCACATAATGGATAATAAACCACTGAATTAGGGGAAGACTTAAGGACCCTAGTAGACCCCCAAAAGTCCCCCTGGAGTGACGCAAATAAATGGTGCCCCCAAACTTCAACTTCACCTTACACAATGAAAGTGGCTCACCTTTGGTGATGTTTCTTCGCCGAATCGCACACACATCATTAAAAAATAAAACGCCTCCGAGGCCTTTCCATCGAGCTACGACACTGAAAACATTCCGGAAGAAGAAGAGTCAGACGATCATCAGACAAGATGTCGCTGCAAGAGGATCCTACGTCTACGTCACCTCAGCAAAACGGATGCCGTAAATCTGCCAATCCGTAATAGTAGAAGTTGCACACTGTGAAAGTTAGAACCGACTTGTGTTAAAATAGCCACTGGCAAGGAAATTACTTGGGCTCAAACAAACACATATACAGCAAAATCGTATGAGAGATAATGTAAAGGTCCCTTATTGCACTAGTGATACTCCCGCATCTGCAAAACTCTCCAGTCGTCCGTTAGAGGCCTCTGCGTGTGCCTTGCCACATTGCATTTTGACCTGTCGGTTCGCCAGTAGGGACGGTGCAGTGTGCCTCTGAAGTTGAGTTTTGTGACGTTTTTTGTGTGGTGAAGCGTCAGATGGGGCGGCGATTGGTAATCAATCCTGCTAATGCATTGCGATTGTTTCAAAGTTCAAATGTTTGTAATTCTATCGGACCAAACTGCGTGGTCATTAGTCCGTAGCTTACAAACTACTTAAACCTAGGTAAACTAACCTAAGGACAACACATACACCCATGCCCCAGGGAGGAATCGAACCTCCACGGCGAGCAACCGCGCGCTCCGCAGCGAGACGCTTTAGACCGCTCGGCTACTCCACCGCGGCCATTGCGATTAGTTGAGATGAAGTTACGAAGAACCCTTCTTCGTGAAGATGGTATTAGTGTAGAAGATGAATCATTCGCACCCTTTCTCGTATCTGTTATGGTACAGAAATATGAGCATAAGTTAGATACTGTTGTAACACTAACACATAATGATGATAATAGGGATGATAATGACGAACAACTCATTGTAAGCCGTAGTGCTACGGTAAGTGCGGGAAGAGGCGATGGAAGCAGTGGCAGTGAATATCAACAGTCTTTCCAGAAGAAGGTTAAAGTTGCAACTATCATCACGGCTTTTGATGACAATACGCATCAGAACATGTTCGATGATTATTACATAAGTTATAGTTAAAATATTTACATTACGTATGGCGTCTACAATTACATATACAGTGCCATCTAGAGCATCATTGCAGAGTTTTGCATAAAAACGACACCCACCAGCACATTGAAGTGTACGTAGAGATCCTGTAACCAAACGTCCATACAGATATGTTTGTTCGAGCCCATGTACTTTCCTTGTGAGTACTTAACAGAGGCTGTCCGCATTACGCATTGCTTAGTGCAGGGCTGTCCGAAATACGGCCCGCGGGCAACAATGCGGACGGCGGTGACGAAGAATCCGACCCCAGATTTTCTTGCTTGAGATATGGTAGTAAGTGTGTTGCTTCACTATTGAGAACCACTTCACGTTTGCCTGGCAGCTGTCAAAGCGCCGCCGCTGTCCTTATCTTGTTCGACAAACAGACAGTGGAAGAGATTTGGGTCACTGTAAGACCTTGTCGACTCGAAATCAAGAGACAATGGATGCAGACAAGTACGTATCCTTTCTGCGAGAAAAAAGGAGTTGTAGGATAGATTCACAGATTTTAGAACCCAAGAGTTCCATACGAAAGTTTTTCAACATCCTTTTGATGTTAAGGCTTGAAGGCCTATACCTGGATGGAGTTTATTAACCTTAAAAGTAATGAAAGCCTTAAAATAACCTACCATAGCTCAGAATTTATACATCGAACTTGTATCTAAAATATCGAGAAACTTTGCAAACAAGAAGGAATGTTACTTGTCTCTTAAAGTTTTGGTTTATTTTTCATTTCATTCTATTTTAATTTTAAGTTTCATTTGAAATTTGTAATATTATAATATAAATACATATTACCGGCCTAACTATGAAAATGGAGTTTTATTCCCATTAGTTCAGTAGTGAGTTCCTTCACAAAATCATTTTTGGTCTGGCCCGCTACAGTGGTAAAAGGTTATAATGTGGTCCACTTCGAAACTTAGACGAACACCCCTGGCTTATTCTGTGTGTGCTGACAACTATAGCGCCGCTCCAAACTCCCCTGTGAATATACAAACAGTGTCAAATGAAAATTCTCTCGGCCTGGATCAAGATACAGTGATAGTTTACGTACATGAAGTTAACAGGCTATATGCAAAACAATGTTAAAGCAATAATTTTCTGAACATCAGAAATGAGATAACGCCTTGTCTTGCATAAACAACAATACCGAAAATATATTTCAGTCTCAAGTGAAAAACTTGCTGAATCTCGCCTACGCCACCACAATGGCGACAGACGGATCAGCTGCTGCCTTACGCGTCGCCATAGATATACTCCTCCTGTTTCGTGTCGGATTCCCCCTAGATGCAGTAATTGCGTTTATCTGGAAGCCATACAACGGAAGGGGTCGAGTGTGAGGGTTAAAGATGGACGGATCCGACTGTAACACAATGCATCATTAATAGTTCACAGACTAATTTATTAAAAATGTCGTCGGCCGCAGTCGCCGAGTGGTCTGCGGCGCGCCAGTCACGTTCTGAACGGCACTACGGTCGGGGGTTCGAATCCCCCCCCCCCCGGGCATTGATATTTGTGCCGTCCTTAGTATTAGCTAGTTCATAAGTAGTTTGTAATTTTAGGGACTGATGACCCCGTAGTTAAGTCCCATAAGCTCTACAAACATTTGAACATTAAAAATGTGACTTAACTTTTTCGAATAGGGGTCGCTTGCTGTGACGTTAAATCTAACGACGTATGTTGCACAGCTAAGCAAAGATCTGTGTTGTTAATGTGCGGCACTATCATTGCATTTCCAGTGCCTCTCTGATTGGATGCCGAAGCTCGTAACAGCGGTTGTGGCCAGCAATGGTGGCAGCACTCACTTCATCATCCTCACTTCAAATGGGGCTGTAGCTTCATCATCCTCACTTCACATGGCGCTGTATCTTCAATCACTCAGTTCAACATCCTCACTTCACAAGGAGCTGTATCTTCAATTACTCAGTTCATGATCCTCACTTCACATCGGGCTGTATCTTCAGTCACGTGTCATCTTCCAAATACGTGAGGCTGTGATATGTCCGATCCATCTTGGTTATATAGTTTGCATAGCCAGCAGTGGAAGAGCACAGCAGATTCTTCGTTCCATCAGTACCACTTGACGCTGAAATACTGAATGACTATTATAATGGACTCGCATTCGAAAGAACGGCGGTTCAAATCGACCTTATGCCGGAATGGTTTCTTTGCAAGGGTACGACCGATCTCCATCCCCTTCTTTAACAAAACAATCCGTTCCTAATGACCTCGTTGGAACGGGTCAATAAATCTTAAACTTTCTTCCTTTTTCCAAACCTTGAATCCAACAGCACACTCTAGAATATTAATAGCGTCCTGGTGAGAACTTACACAATTTGACAAGCCTCGTCCGTTGATGCTCAGGTACCCCTGCTTGCGTTGGTCCACCTTATTCTCTATTGAACGCGCAATTTAGCAGGAGAATTCGCTATCTAACTATGAATCAGGCCTTACATATAAACATAGATACCAAAATGAAATTTTCACTTACAGCGGATTGTGCGCTGATATCAAAACCTCCTGCTAGATTGAAACTGTGTTCTACCGGAACGTTTGCCTTTCACGCTTCTGCAATCGAGTTACCTGTGCACACCTCGCGACAGCTTCAGTTCAGCTAGTACCTCATCTGCTACCTTCCAAACTTCACGCGAGTCCTCCTCCGGTCCTTGCAGGACTGGCATTCTAGGAAGGATATTGTGGAGACATTGCTTACCCACTGCCTAGGGCAGGGGTCTCCAAACGACTAGATCATGAGGGCCACATACCAAAGTATGTATCTCCTTTGGGGTCCGGGTAACACATGTTTTCGAAAACTAAGAAGAGAATTTTATCGAAATTTATTACTGTTTAAAACGTAAAACATTTAGTAAAAGCTTCAACCACACTTTCTTACTCTTTCTTTAGTATACCTGCGTTATCAAAAATAGATGAAAAGTATATCTGTTCAGAAAAGAAGATAGAAATAAACTAAATTGCGGGGACTCATAGCCCTTTCAAACACCTAACAACAATAACACTAAATTGCTTCTTGAAAGATAGTTTCGATTCATTCCAAACCCTAAACATAAGCGTAGAACAGATGTGGCTCCAATTCAAAGAAGTAGTATCGACAGCAATTGACAGTTTTATTCCAAATAAATTAATAAAAGGAGGTGATCCCCCTTAGTACAAAAAACAGGTCAGGATACTGTTACAAAAACAACGAAAAAGGCATACAAAATTTAAACGCCGGCCGCGGTGGCCGAGGGGACTGCGGCGCGCCAGTCACGGTCTACACGGCCACTACGGTCGGGGGTTCGAATCCCCCTTTGGGCATGGATATTTTTCGACATCCTTAGTATTAGCTAGTTCATAAGTAGTTTGTAAGTTTAGGGACTGATGACCGCCGGCCGCGGTGGCCGAGGTGACTGAGGTGCTCCAGTCGCGGTCAGCACGGCCACTACGGTCGGGGGTTCGAATCCCCCCTAGGGCATGGATATTTGTGCCGTCTTTAATCTTAGCTAGTTCATAAGTAGTTTGTAAGCTTAGGGACTGATGACCCCGTAGTTAAGTCTCATAAGTTGTACAAACATTTGAACATTTTTTTGACTGATGACCCCGTAGTTAAGTTGTTGTTGTTGGTTTTTGAGGGGACTAAACAGCTAGGTCATCAGTTCCCGTAGTTAAGTCCCATAAGCTATATAACATTTGAACTTTATTTATTTATTTTTTATTATTTAGCGAGGACTTCAATGCGAGATGCTTACAATACTTTCCACAACGAAACTCATTCTCGAAATCTGACTGAAAACCCAAAGAGATTTTGGTCTTTTGTCAAATATACTAGAGGCAAAACACAAACAATTCCATCATTACGTGATACAAATGACGATACCGCCGATGATTGCGCTACTAAAGCAGAGTTACTAAACACAGCTTTTCGAAATTCATTCACCAAAGAAGACGAAACCAGTATTCCAGATTTCGAATTACGAACAGAGGCCAGAATGTGTAACGTAGAAGTAGATATTATCGGAGTAGTATGTGGTATGTTTGTATAGCTTATGGGACTTAACTACGGGGTCATCAGTCCCTAACCTTACAAACTACTTATCAACAAGCTTATCCTAAGGACGGCACAAATATCCATGCTCGAGGTGGGATTCGAACCCCCGCGTAGTGGCCGTGCAGACCGTGACTGGAGCGCCTCAGTCCCCTCGGCCACCGCGGCCGGCATCGGAGTAGTGAAGCAACTGAAACCAGTTAACAAGACCAAGTCTTCTGGTCCGTACAGTTAACCCACTAGATTTCTATGTGATTATACTGATACGATAGATCCTCACTTAACAGCCATACACAACCGATCACTCAAAGAAGATTGGAAAGTTGCCCAGGTCACACCTGTATTCAAGAGAGGCAGTAGGAGTAGCCCACTAAACTACAGGTCTATTTCATTAACGTCAATTTGCAGCAGGGTTTTGGAACATATCCTGTATTCAAATATTATGAATTATCTCGAACAGAATGATCTATTGACCCAAGGTCAACACGGATTTAGAAAATATTGTTCATCTGAAACAAAACTAGCTCTTTACACACACGAAGTGTGCTATCGACAAGGGTTCTCAAAGTAGTATCGTATTTGTAGACTTCCAGAAGGCTTTTGATATCGTACCTCACAAACGGATTTTAATCAAATTGCGTGGTTGTGGAATATCGTCCCAGATTTGTGACTGGATAGGGATTTCCTGTCAGAGAGGGCACAGTAATCGATGGTAAGGCATCGACTAAAGTAGAGGTGATATCCGGCGTTCCACAGGGTAGTGTTATTGGTCCTCTGCTGTTCCTTATCTACATAAATGATTTAGGAGAAAATCTGAGCAGCTCTCTTAGGTTGTTTGCAGATGACGCCGTCATTTATCATCTAGTAAAGTCATCTGAAGATCAAAACCAACAGCAGAACGATTTAAATGAGATATCAGTATGGTGTAAAAATTGGCAATTGACTTTAAATAATGAGAAGTGTGAAGTGGTCCACATTAGTACGAAACAAAATCCGTTAAACTTTGTTTACAAGATAAATCAATCAAAAGTGAAGGCCACAAAATACCTAGGAATTACTATTACTTCAGACTTAAATTGGGAAGATCACTTAGATAATTTCGTGGGAAAGGGGAACCAGAGACTGCGTTTTATTGGTAGAACCGTTGAAAGATGCAACAGAACTACTAAAGAAACTGCATACACTACGCTTGTCCGTCCTTTGTTGGAGTATTGCTGCCAAGTGTGGGATCCTTATCAGGTGGGTTTGACAGAGGACATCGAAAGAGTCCAAAGAAGGGCAGCTCGTTTTGTATTGTCACGATACAGGGGAGATAGCGTGACGGAAATGATACAGGATCTGGGATGGGAATCATTACAACAACGGCGGTTGTCGCTGCGGCGAGGTTACTTACGAAAATCGAGTCGCCAAGATTCTCCTCCGAAATCGAAAATATATTTTTGACTACCACGTACATAGGTAGAAATTATCATCAGAATAAAATAGAATAAATCAGAGCTTGATGTTTTTTCTTCCCGCACGCTATTCGAGAATGGAATACGAGATGAATAGTATAAAGGTGGTTCGATGAACCCTCTGCCAGTCTCCTAGATGTGATTTGCAGAGTAGATGTAGATATAGATACCTAGTGATATGTGTTTATATTGTTATATATTGTTATAATGCGAGTGGCCGAAACTTGTCTACCACTGTCTTCTCCTGCTATTATAGTGTGTACCATAGTCTTTAAAAACTTTCAGTACTCCTCTGTATTTCCTACTGCACCGTCAATATTATTTAAACACGCACAAATCTATGATTAGGACAATGGAAGTAGCACAATATCACGTAGTCCCCTATTAGGAAATAAAGTATAATGTCAAACAAACTAATGCATAGCCTTGGAGAGTTGTTATGTCTTAAATGAATTCAAACATAAGGAAATTTTTAAAAAACCACTACAATATGATTGTACCTCCTTACTACAATCCTTCCGGTATTTGTGTTTGTGCACTATAAACTTTTCTTCTCCCTCGTCTTGAAGATAATGCGTCCTTATACTCCCCAAGAGTGTTGCAATGGGCTGCGTGGTTTAAGGCGTCATGTTATGGATTGGTCGGACGGTCCCACCGGAAGTTGGAGTCCTCCCTCGGGGATAGGTGTGAGTGTTGTCCTTAGTGTAAATTAGTTTGTAAGTGAAAATACTGCTGACCATAGCAGTTTGCTGCAAAAGGTTTACAAACATTTATTTTTTGCTACAGTTGTTGCTGAGGGTTTCCTTCTTATACCTTGTTCACTTTGTTCTCCTGCTTATGTACCTGTGCTTAACTTTTGAAACACACCTTCAAAACACTCCTTTAGTACAATTTGGACCGCACTGTCGACAATATTATATTTATTTTAGTACTATTGTATTTCGAAAACTGTTATGTTAAAGAAGTTATTTACGAGGGTGTGAAATTGTTGAAATTGGATTTTTCGTAGCACTTAATGAAAATGAAACACACCACAATTAGAACAAAATGTAATATGCAAAAAAATTTAAAATGCATTGTTATGTATTGTTTAAATTTGGAAAACATGGATAATGTGAATTAAATTGTAGTATCAAGGAAATGATTGTAATAAATTATAGTAACATTTTAGTTTACTTACTTACCTGATGTAGGTATTTCAGTTACACGCTTCTTCAGCGAAACGATTCCGCGGTCCAAGCGAGTGTCGAATCTGTGATCTTCGTCTTTGCAGTCAAATGGTTTACTTCATTTTTTCCTTGTCTTTCACAGGGGTAGCTCGGTTGCTTGCGGACTCGGTAACATGCTTTTTGAGTGGTTATCCTCGATTTACGGGCTCAGTCTTTTATTAGGGAGAACAGCCAGCCCCAAGTTTGTGACACTTGCCCAGAGTGACACTTGAGCGGAGAGAGAATTTGTTGACACTTTCCCGGAGCTCCGGACACTACAGGTAGTGGACAGTCTGTTCCACAAGTAGAGTATAATGGCCTGTCCACCACAGGTAGCTTTGGGCTCGCTCGCCGTCTGCACTGTGAGAGCTCACAGTAAAATGGAACGGTCCGACGTCGTTACGTAGCACACGAGGTCAACGAGAGAGACAGGCCTCAGCGCGCCTGTCAAATTATGTAAGCGAGGTAGGCCTGATGCGGCGCGATCGCTAGCCGAGTGGCCCACTGCTACGAGGCAGTGGGCTGTGCCCTACCGCCTGGCCAATCCGCTAGCGATCGTGCCGGCTCAGGCCTACCTTACGTAATTTGACAGGCGCGCCAGGGCCTATATCTCTCGTTGGCCTCGGTAGAACAGCATGGCCGAGTGCAAGCACAGGAGAAGTGCAAACAATGTCCCGTCCTTAGGCGATTGATCATAATTAGGTTCGTCATAGACTTATATTCATTATATACAGCGAAGAGTTTAAAGGGACACTCCACCTCAAAATTTAACTCTTCTTCTATTTTATCAATAGCAACGAAATTTTGAAATATGTAAATATGTAACAATATCCAAGGTTTTAAGAACATAACTTCACTGTTTTTCGAACTATGAATTTTTAATATGCTCTTAATGGTATTCCAGTAAACTAACTTTTGGTTCTCATGTCATAGTTTGCACACGGAAGCTTTTGTAGGTCTATTTACAAGATAGTTCAACGGTTCTGTGCTTTCATCTTAAGAGAAATATAATCACTTGATTTTTGTGTTTATTTCAAATTAAAACCTTAAATTTTATTTAATTATTGATACTTAAATGTGACGATAAAATAAACAAATTACATGGTCGACAGTTTTAATGCATAGAGGTATGCAAACACATCAAGACTACTTCCTGCAAAAATTTCATTCAGATTGGTTAATACTGATGATAAAAAGTTTGCACCTAGTTATTACAAATACATATACCGAATAAAATTTACCGACAAAATAAGGTTTTCCCTACTTACTTGTATGAGGCTTCTTGTAAGGTCAACACAAGGGTATTCTCTTCTGAATAAAAATTCAATCACACACTTCTAGAGGAGGAGCAGTGGTACAGACATCTGACAGAAAGCCGCTGCTTATTTCTTTGGCGTTATCTGACTGTACTGAACAAGAGTTCAATTCATTCCATTACATATATTTACACGGTAAACAGGAAAAAGAATCGATATTTCTACGATTGACTGCCAATTATTTCGTCAGGTTTTCTGGAAATCATGCTACTTTTTTCCCCTGTTTGAGTTTATGCCAAGTTCAGATTGAAAATGGTTCTGTTTGATGGTGATAGAAATCAGCAAATATCTTTTGCGTCTTTCGGTGTGCCACAGTACCTTACACAGTCAGTATTTCGAATATTTCTTCGACAGATTTGTAGCTAGCTGAAAACCACACATTACCCAGATTTTTATTTATTTATTAAAACCTTAAGTTAGTCTGAGTGATTCTTTTTTTTTTTTTTTTTTTAAATCAAATGTTTGTAAAGCTATGTGACCAAACTGCAGTCCCTAGACTGACAAACTACTTAAACCAACTTATGCTAAGGGCAACACGCAGGCGCGGCGGAGTGGCCGAGCGCATTGAGGCGATATGCTTCATTGCGCGCGGCCGCTCCCCGTCGGAGGTTCGAATCCTCCGTCTGGCATGGATGTTTGTGTTGTCTTTAGTATAAGTTAGTTTATAAGTAGTTTGTAAGTTTAGAGACTGATGACCCCACAGTTAAGTCACATAAGCTTAACAAACAATTAAACTTTTTTTTTTTGACAAAACACACAGCCCTGCCAGAGCCTTGAGTAAGTACTTCTCTTATCTCTTCTCTCTTTGTTCATCCCCCTTGTTTCTAAACACATGTTACATTTATGATAGAATATACAAGAAATAAGACTGTCCTACATAATGTACAAAATTATAAGCAGAGAAGGTAGTAATCAAAATACAATGATATGTAACATTCATACATTCATGTAATTCAAAATTTGACTATAAACAATATTTCTTGTTACTGGTCCAGGATCTAGCATGAATAAATTCTTTGGTAATCTCACCCCTGAGCAAGCGACATAATATTGTCCGTGTTAGGAGATATCAAAGCCACTCCGCACTATTTAACAGAGTGCCCTGTGATTTATTAATCATAATAGAAAGTGCAAGTCTCACTGGAAACTGCAGTCTCTTGAAGTTAAAATGTAGATTTGCCGGAAATATTGGCTACTCGTTGGATGTACACTCTTTCATTCTCTTCCTTTCCTTGTTGGTCTATAGAAGTCTATTTCTTTTGGCTGTAGTCACGTGCGCTTGTCAACAGCACAGTCAGCTTTCAGACATTTTCTTAGTTTGACAGGAATACTGGAGTGTCTAGGTACTAAATAAGAAATGGATTAAAACGTGATGCATGATGAGACACATTTATTGAATTATGTGTTGTAATACTGTATAATTGACCAGGTAGATATTTATTTGTCATAGCGCTGTACGTTTATAAAATCTGTTGCGAGTATGGTTAGTAGTTAAGAAGTTATATATTGAAACTTGATGCTTGATAGGGTGGTTTTCCATGAACGTTACTGTTTATGTCTTCATATCTCACGAACTACGTGTCGTACTGTGATAAAATTTCGAAGGTACAATCAGTTGCTTGTGTGTATAGTGTCTGTAAAATTTCCTCCAAGTACGATATGTATTGTAGAAATTATAAAATGTACCGTCACAGCGAATGCCGTAGTTTTACTCCATGAATAGCGGAAAATTTGTAAGCGAGAAAAAGTTTAATAAAGGTTTGAAATTGTGTTTAAAGTTTGTTGCAACTCGCTAATACTCTCATCTCATATAGTGTATTTTGAAAGTCTCGCCGCATTATGTCGCAGATTCTTGGAACTTCTATTGTTTATATCTCCTCAATCATGTGTCGTACGTGGTTGTTACCCATACAGCACTTGTTACCTCACGGTAAGGAATATGTGTACCAAATTTCGTTGAAATCGGTGCAGTGGTTTAGGAGGAAATGTGCAACATTGTCGCGTGATCCAGCAGTTTTTCGCGCAAGTCATTGTTTATGACGTCATATCTGCTGGACTATGAGTTTTACGTGATTCTTACACTGATGGCGATCGTCCTATGGGTCTGTAGGTCATGTGTGAAAAATTTCATTAATATAGAAACAAAACTGTAGATTTGTATGCGGTACGTACACACAAACAAACACATGGACGCACTGCTTTATGTATAAAGAAGAAAAAGATTCGAATACGGACAAATTGTTTTGAGATCTAAGATTAAACACTCAAAATATGTGAAACAGTCTATTTTCTTTGATTGAAGCTTTAGAGTGGAGTCTCCCGTTAAAATGAAAAGTAGAGTTGAAAGTAGCATGATGGTTGTGTAACTACAAAGTGGCCAGACACGTTAACACTTCTGTTCCGCATGTCTAATATATTTATTCTATGCAAAGGAGTCTTGATATGCTAAGTGTTATAAGTAAAATGGTTTTAGGTGGTATGGCGGAAGAAAGCCATCATTATATGATAGCCGTGAGATAAACGTCTCAGTAATTTTCCAAACATTTAAGCTGTGAAAATACATTTTTTGTTTTGTTTTCAGGAGGAAAGCTCATCGAACTAGTCTGTTGAAAGATCAAGTTACTATATTGCTCTTCAGCTTGCATAAGGTTGTGCCTTTTCACTGATTTTTGCGTTATGTTCATAGTGTGGAAACTTGTCTACAACTAGAAGTTATACATCTACAGTGTTAAGTCGGCGCAATTAGTTTCATTGCAAAATGAATTTCTTAGACTTCATTTTTACTATTTAAATTTACAGCTACGATTACGTCGATGTTTAGATTTGCATGTACATTCTGCTTTGTTTACGCAAAGTACTAAATGCACTTATAGAAGCTCACTGGCAGATTACAACTTAAGAGCTTAAGAGCTTCTCTTCGAACTAGCATTTCTGGAATAGTAGTATCAGACATTGATCCTTTAGAGAAAAGGAAAATAATATGAATTGATATTCTGTGTGTTTTTAAGTTTAATATTTACATATAATTACAATGAAATATAAAATTGTCAATTTAAATTTCGTACTAAAACGGCAATTTTCCTAAGGCTGAACAGTCGTAAGAAATACGATGTTACGTAATTGGCTGCTCCCCTGTCTGTGCATGATCAAAATTACTACAACACTCTTAAAAATGAATTTGCCACGAAACGCGTTAGTGAGCTACCTCGAAGCGAAATACGGTTGCTCAACTGGAGCAGTGTGAGCGCTAGCCAGCACGCCAGAGCGGCTGTGTTGAACTGCTGGACTTGTTAGTGCGCCTGTTCTGTACCTGTGGAAAACCGGTTAGGCCGGCAGGAGGCCCGGTCTGTGGTCAAATGTCAATCCAGACAAGTGTCACTCCAGGCAAGTGTCGGTCCAGGCAACTGTTCCAACCCCGCCAGCCCCCTCACAGAATGTGCTGAGCCATCGCGCTGCCACCACTAGGTCACACTTCAAAAGCCGGCCGCAGTGGCCGAGGGGACTAAGGCGCTCCAGTCACGGTCTGCACGGCCACTACGGTCGGGGGTCCGAATCCCCCCTCGGGCATGGATATTTGTGCCGTCCTTAGTAGTAGTAGTTAGTTCATAAGTAGTTTGTAAGTTTAGGGACTGATGACCCCGTAGTTAAGTCCCATAGACTATACAAACATTTGAACTTTTTTTTTCAGACTTCAAATGCGGCACCTTTTATGAGGTACTTACTCAACCAAAAAACAATTTTTAATTTGAAGTAAAAAAAAATTGCAGTTATTTACAGCCTCTGTCAATAAAGTTCGGTGAATAGTCCTGTAAAATTAACGTAGATGAACAATAGTTTCCTTACTGTGCTTCGCAACAGTCACCGTTGAGCTCTGCGGTACATGACCTGGAAACTTTGCAAGAAGTCTTCCTTTAGGATTGTGTTCAAAAGCTTCGTCGCGTTTCGTTGGATCTCAGGAATATCGTCAAATGTCTTTCGTTTCAAAACGAGTTTGAGTGGAGGGAATAAGAAGAAGCCTGGAGGACTGATATCTGGGGAGTATGGTGGTGGGCCACCTCTTCTTTTTTCCTAGACTGTGTGTAGGCGAGCGTTGTCGTGCAACTTCAACATCCACCATACTCGTCGAATCCAAATCTTCCAGACTCATTTGACGACATTACTGCCATCCTACCGAACGTGACGAGGCTTTTGAACACCATCCCAAAGGAAGACACCGAGCTAAGTTTCCAGGACATGTATCGCAGAGCTCAGAGTTGCATAGTTATGGGTGGTGATTAGTTAGGAGGACAGTAAGGTAAGTCTAATTCTTAGTTTATCTACGTTTATGTAACCAGGCTAGTCACCGGACATTATTGTCAGAGGTTGTAGATAAAACCTAGCCTATCTTTTAAGTTGGACTAAATCACCAACACCTTGCAAAATTTCATTAAGATAAGTTGAGTACTTGCCTAGTTTATCACGGGCAAACGCCGTGACAGGGGATTTATATATATAAAGATAATATCCATAGTACACGAGTTTATCATGCATCTCACTGTTTATGACATCATATCCCTGTCGTACAGTGATGTATTGATGCCTATAAACTTCGATGAAGTGTAAGCAATATGTTGACGAAGGTTCATCGCCATCTGATGAATGGTACGGCAGCACACGAAATACGAACAAACATATAAACAAACAAGCTTTCATGATTATATTTTAGATAAAAAGGACGATGCTTTCATCCCATATTTGTATTTCTTTGGAGATATGTAGTTGTCTACAAATCCATGTATGAACCGATCGTTTTAAATGCGTTGTAAATATATCGATATTATTGTATTTTATTTTAATTCACATCCGTTTTTCGTAATTTCTGTCATTTAGAGTAGAATTCGCTGTTAGCATCTGTTAACATAATTACTATTCAACTAAGTTTTTAGGGGTGTGTGGGAACGAGTATGTGGCGTGTAACTATTTACTAGATTGTAAGGGTGAGTCTACTAGGTGCATAGATATCTACAGAAACATATCGTTTGCAGTACCTAACAGTTAATAATGTGTGAAACTGTTGCGCAACAAGTCTTGCATTTGTAAGTTAAAATACCTAGGGTACTAACGCATACTCAGTGACAGGAAGCGACCCCATTCAAAGCAAAAATACATACTCATTCTGTAATAAAGTAGAATACCACTTCTATTAAAAGTTGTTGTCATGGAGTTCTCCATTAAATGCAAGAAAGTACGAAAAACGGTTGCAAACTAAAATAAAATATAACATGAACAATATACTTAAACGCGTTTTAGTCGAGCAGTTTACACAGATTAGTATGCGAGAACAAATGTACACGAGCCCTCAAAACATTATGTGACGAAACTAGCTCACGTTTTGTATAAAAATTGAATCATATAATCCACAAAATATTACGTGTTTTTGCAAATATATGCTTATGTGTCATGTCACGCCAGGTTACTCCCTGCGAGAGCTAATATTAAAGCCAACTTACCATTTCTCCTACTTGGTGGCAGTGGTGTTCTAGCAAGGGAAATACTGGAAAGCTTATAAATTGTTTAAGTGCAGTTAATGTGCTATATGCACGGAAAAGACCTCTGGAAATGAAGGAGATGGATGTCAAGAAACAAAAAGTGGATTATATGGCGAAGACAACTCCTTTATACGGAGAATATGATTTGCATTTGGAGAAAGAGGAGGGTATTGTAGATGTGCAAGCACAATTCAAAAAATGTTCATATGTTTGTATAGCTTATGGGACTTAACTACGGAGTCATCAGTCCCTAAACTTACAAACTACTTATGAACTAGCTAAAACTAAAGACGGCACAAATATCCATGCTCGAGGAGGGATTCGAACCTCCGACCGTAGTGGCCGTGCAGACCGTGACTGGCGCGCCGCAGTCCCCTCGACCACCGCGGCCGGCACAAGCACAATTCACTTACTTGTTTAAACCAACCGGTGGCGTATGGCGTATCCAGGAGAGAGAGGTTGTCATCGAGGGTATGCAGCCCCCCAGACCCTCCTGGAGCCGCCCCCCCCCCACCCACCCACCCACACACACACACACACACACACACACACACACACACACACACACACACCTTGCTGCAGCCTCCCATGGAGAGAGACACGGCAAAGAAAAATGAAAGGGATCTTGAGGAATATAAAATATCCCCAATTACAGAAAACAGCAATTAAGTCACGAGTTGTAGTACTGGCCAAAATCTAAGAATTTACTACATTACAGGATAACTGAAAAATGTGTTTCTAAAGCTGTACTTCCATATGGTTCTCTGCTTAAAAAGAATGATTACATTGTATCTAATTTGGTGCGCTGGCTGTAGTCCAACCATTAGCTTTATTATTATTATTATTATTATTATTTTTTTTTAATTTAATGTCGAGAATTAAGTTTCCTTTGTAGGAAGTATGGTGTTTGATTTGGAGAAATGACTGCATTCATTGAATTTTTTACTTTAGGTAAACGTTACTGTTCATATGTTAATTATTTACATAATTGTAGCTATGCTTTACAACTGACATTTTGGGAAGGTGTCTACAGTCGATTTTCGTATCAATTTAGATGCTGGTTTTAATCTGTGGGCAGTAATCTTGTGTAGTTCGCGAACGAACTAGTTCGGAAGAGCGCGACCACAGGCGAATTACGCGAACTAGTTTGCAGATCCATCGCCTCTTAGTCCGTCCGTTCCTTTTCCGAAGACTGACGGTGAACAGCGAGAGGACGTGAGAGCGCGCAGTATCGTGTGATTTATAAGTAATGTTCCTTCAATGACCTATTAAATAAATAAATAAATCCATTTTAAAAATAAAATACTACGAGTACTCTGTATGCACGGTAGTTGAACATCATTGTATCACCCACTCGTGTAAATAACTGGTTTATTTGCTTAAATATTTGATGTCTAATTGCCAAGAAATACGGGTAATAGCACACACTTGGGCAAAACTGATCGTTATATAAAAAAACTGTCATAACAAAAGAAAGAGCTCTTTTAGTAGCGGTAGCAAAAGCCAAAAAGAGCGGACGAACGAAAAAGAGCGACCTACTTAGCGGCCGAGCTGCGAACTAAACGGAGAGCTACCGGTCGCGAAGTAAGATATGCGCGATCGGTCGCGAACTAAGATATGCGCAATCGGTCGCGAACTAAAACATACGTTATGGGCGCGAACTATTATGCCAAACATATCTCGTTTCTTAGTTCGTTGGATTCTTTTCCGAAGATCGACGGGCAGTAGTGAGAGGGCGCGCAGCAGAATTAAAAATCACGTGTTTGCCTTCTGCTGCTGAGAGCCATTTCGAGGTGAGCGTCTGCCTGCTAGATTTCATAGTTCAGTGCTACAAAATTTCTGTTTTGAAGTATTCTGCACTCTACAATATCTGACTAATAAATTTCATAATGCCGAGATATAGAGATAACTCTAAACTTAAACGCGAGAAATTATCCACAAACTGTTTCTTTTGGTTTGCGTGATATCGTTAGCTGCTCACGCAGCAAGCGCACGAAGCAGCTAGGTGGGGGAACTTCTCTCTCCACCTGCATGCGCAGACCACGCGGCTCAGCCGTCACTGGGAGCGGACGAACTAAAAGAACGAACTAGTTCGCGGCTTAGCCGCGAACTAAAGTGACCGCTCCCGATCGCGAACTATTATGCGCAAGTCTAGTGTGCAGGTCTTTAATAGCTGGTGCGTGGTCGAGTCGATTGGTGCTGGGAGAGTGGTAATTGACTTGGTGATTAGGATTCCCTTGTTACGACGGCAGATGAATGTATACTCACAGATGGCAGAGCGTGGTATGTCTCTATCTACGGCAGCTTGCCCCTGCATCCGACAGCCTGAGGCGAACTAATAATTCTTATGCGGTCGTCTTTCATCTCTTCGTAGCAGATGGTTGTTCGGTATATCTAAAATTTAATAGTCTGCAGCCCAAAAGGTGGCAAGTGTAATAAGGAGCGCAGCGTCTTGGTGCAGCTTGTCTTCTGTTACCACGGCCCTCCCAGCAGTTATATAGCATGCCCCCTCGCTACGGAGCACTCTGACGCGTATCATCGGCTCCACAGCCGGCGGGACCGTGTACCTGCAGGAGACTATAATAATAATTCTTACGTGAGCGTTTTTTTTTCATGTTGTCATGACAGATGTTTCATATGCTCATTTGATTTTCGAATTTAAATATATATCTCTATTTATGTAAAAGCGAATGGTCACTCATTCATACACTCACTCACTCACTGACTAAAAACGAAATCTCGAAAACCACTTCACCTATGAAGCTGAAATTTGGCAGGAATGTACTTTCTAGGTAGTAGACGTCGGCCAAGAAACGATTTTGCGATAGGACCGATTGTTCAGGAGATATGACGTCATAAACAATAACAACTTTCCCGTCTTGCGGAACGTGATACTGTGATTTTATCAGTCCACTATTTGACGAGAGCACTTAGCGACTAGCAACAAACTTTAAGTATAATTTCAAACCTTTGGGAAACTTTTTCTCGATGACATCCCCGGCAAAATGATGAAAGGAAAAAAGTTTCTCGCTTACTACTTTTTCGGCATTCATGCAGTAAAATTACGGCATTTGGCATGACGCTACAATTTATTACTCGTACACTATTAATTGTATTCGTGAGAAATCTTACAGACAGTATACACACATAGCACTGAATGTACTTTCAAACTTCTGTCACATTACGACACAAAGTTCATGAGATATGGAGTGATAAACAATTAGGATAATAAAAAACTGTCTCATCAGACATGAAGATTTGATTTATTGCGTCTTTCCTATTATCTCTGTTCGCGACGTATTTTGCAGACATTTTACATGTACATCGCTAGATGTACCTTCGAAATAATATCGTATTACGACATATAGGTCAGGTGCTAAGACGTCAAAGACAATATTATGCATGAAAATTCGCTCTAATGAGCATGAGATTGTAATTTACTACGTCTTTACTACCAACTACATTAACAACACATTTCGTAGTCAGTTTCCTAATATTCCACTCTACAAATCTGGTAAATAAATTTTTTGTAGGACACATAATTCAGGAGGTATTGTATATATAAAGCGAAAGGTCAGTCACGCACTCACTCACTTACTGACTAAACACGAAATCTCAAAAACTAATGCACCTATAAGCTGAAATTTTTCAGGTATATAGTTTATAGGTGGAATACGTCTCCTAAGAAAGTATTTTGCAATATGACAGAATTAATATGCATGGGGGAGGATACGTTTACTACAGACTGACAAAATCTATAGTTTCATTCCGATCTTCACGAAATTTTGCAAGCTTGACCTACAATACAAGAGAAAGGTTAGCGTATACCTAAAGTTTCATACGGTGCATGGGGGAGGGTATCTTGCAACTTAAAAATGTATGCCTAAATACCTTGGTCGTGCCATAACTTGAGAACAGCTCGACCGATTTCATAGATCTTTTCGGGTAGTTTTCGTTATTCTCAGAACAAGGGTTGTATGAATTAAAACTGGAAAATTTGAGAACAACGAAGTGCGTTTTTCAATGTGACCCTGTTTTCTTTTTTTGCATACAAATCTGTAGTTTTTTTCGATATTGATGAAATTTTGCATATATGAGCTTAAGAGGAATGTCACTGTCCGTATAAAATTTCGGACGTTGCATGATGGAGAGTACTTAACGAACGGACTTGGACAAAATACATAGTTCTGCTTCGATATTGATTAATTTTTCACACATGACCTTTAAACTAAGACGAAGGTCACTGGGTACGTAAATGTTGGTATGGTACGTGACAGATGGTAACCTTGTAAAATGCTTTGCCGAGAGAGGGAAAGGTGGAAACGAACAGAGAGACGGGAGAGAAAGAGATGGATGCAGAGATAGGAGGGAAGAGGGAGGGTGGACTACGAGAGTGTGAAATAAATAAATACCCGGGCAACGCCGGGTTTACAGGTAAGTTATGTTTAAAGCTGACTGAAGTCCAGAACCCTAAGAAGCTATGATACGCACAGACCCTTCTTTAAAAACCGTTGCGAAGCACGGGCACATAAGCTAGTATATATATATATGATTAGGTCGGGAGGGGCTATATATTATAAGGGTTATAAATCACTCAGTTAGTTACGCAAACATTGATGCAGTTCTCGAAGCTGCGCACTGGGGGTTGAGGTGATATGGTGGGCCAGAAACCGCTTACTGGCCTTGTAGGTCATGAGTCATGTTTAATTATTTCGGTTCCTCGCCCTGTATCTTCCTGTATTTGGAGGTGGAGGAGGGGGAGAGTGGTAATAAATCATGTCTTCTTTGTAGGGTCACTAATCATTCTGCGGGTCATAAATCATGTAATTTTTAATTAAGTCATTAATCATATTCCTCATGTGCATGTCGAGAAACCGCCCTGTATGTTATTGGCCGTGGGGCTGGAGGGAGGAGAGCTTGGTTCTGTGACACGCTAGTTTGTCTGGTAGGTTCCTTTGTGGGTACGACAGTGACTGATCGATGACGGTACAGCTTCATCACGACCACACAACATGGACGGAGGGGGAGGTGACCTCCCCACCCCCTATGAATAAATTATTGCTCGGAACACCCATTTTATCCTACTGATATAGTTGTTAAAGGTAAAGGACAGTCTTTTACTCGTTGGCGACTTCATCGCCAGGATAGAACATCCAACAGTCGGGTATGAAAGGTTTATCGGTAAGTTTCGAAATGATAAGGAGGCCAACGGGAGCGGGAAAAGAGCTCTTGGATTTCTGTACCAGAATGTGTTTAGTTATCACAGACCCCTTTTTTTAAGTATAAGAGCATTATTTGGTATACCCGGGAAGGCAGGAAAACCAGATGTGTGACTATACAACAGAATAGGAATTCTGAACGGCAGTCAGGGACACACGTGTTCTGAGAGGCTTCTTTGATGACACTGATCATTATTTAATCTGCAATGAAATTGGTTTTGTGATGCCAAAACTGCAGAAAGTTAGGTCCATAAGTAAAAGAATAAAAGTGGAGAAGTTTCGGAGCAAGGAAATCGTGCACAAATACATAACAATGACTCAGAGAGGTACCAGTTAGTTGAATGTAGTCGTTTACAATCATTTGAAGAGGAATGGACAAGATAAAGGGACACACTACTAGAAGTGGCTAGAGATTGTAAAGGAAGGAAGAGCAGATAGTTTGGTGGAATGACACACTTAAAGCAGCCTGTAAAAGAGAAAAGAAGCCCTTTCGAAAATTAGCTTCATACTAGAACCCAGGCAGTAAGTTATGTTGAAGAAAGAAATACAGCCGCGGTGGAGTAGCCGAGCGGTCTAAGGCGCCTCGCTGCGGAGCGTGCGGTTGCTCGCCGTCGGAGGTTCGAGTCCTCCCTGGGGCATGGGTGTGTGTGTGTTTGTCCTTAGGTTAGTTTTCCTTAGTTTAAGTAGCTTGTAAGCTACGGACTGATGATCACGCAGTTTGGTCCGATATATTTACAAACATTTGAACATTTGAAGAGAAAAATCCAAACAGATAGGTCTAATTACAGAACGTAAGCAGAAATCATAGAAATACTTTGGAACTAAGTTAGAAACTGTTGGTGAAGCCTCAGGAAAACCATTCTGGAGTTAGCAGTCTTCGAATGGTAGGGAAGATGGAATTGACAAGTGTTTCGGACAGGTCAGGAAAGCTGCCTTGTTGCTGCCTTGGGAAGATGAAGGGAATGTTTTGAAGAATTACTCAAAGTAGGTGAAAAGTTCAATTATGTGTCAGTTTTTGAGGTATAGTGGGATAGGAATGATAATGGGAACTTTATCACATTTATGGACGTGAAGAGAATGGTCAAAAGATTGCAGTGCAATAAAGCTGTTGGGGTTGATGAAGTTCGGAACTAATCAAATACAGTGTCACATCAGACCTCATATGGTTACAAAGGATAATTGAAATTGTGTGGGAGTCGGGACAGGTTCCGTATGATTGGACGAAAGCAGAAATACACCATTTCTCAAGTACGGAAACAGGAAAGATTGTAACAGCTACGGAGGTATCTCCTTATTTAGCATTGTTAGCAAAATATTCTCAGGTATTGTTGAAAGGAGAGTGCGAGTATCAGTTGAAGACAAGTTGGATGAAAATCGGTGTGGGATTAGGCCTCTTAGATGCTGTCAGCGCCAGATCTTCAGCTTACGGGAGAGAATGGAGAAGTGCAGTGAGTGGAACAGGGGATTGTATTTGTGTTTTATAGATCTTATAAAGGATTATGACCGGGTTCCTAGGACGAAGCTATTATAAATTCAACAAGATTATGGAACAAGAGGCACATTTCTGCAAGCAATTAAAGGTCTTTGCATAGACTGTTACACGGCAGTTAGAGTTCACGGTAAATTGAGTTCATAATTCAGGGTAGTTTCAGGGGTAAGACAAGGCTGTAACCTGTCACCACTGTTGTTAATACTATTCGTGGATCATATGTTGAAAACTGGAACAGGAACAGGATTTCGGATCAGGCGAGCACAGGATTATAAATACAAAATCAGTTGTGGGTGTTACAGGAGTAGGTCTAATAATGAATAAGAAAATAGGAATGGGGGGAAACTACTATGAGCAGTGCAGTGATCGCATTATTGTAGTCACGATAGATAAAAAGCCAACACTGACCACAGTAGTACAGGCTTATATGCCCTCTAGCTCTGCCGATGATGAGGAGATCGAATAAATGTAAGAGGAAGTACAGGAAATTGTTCAGCCTATTAAGGGAGAGGAAAACTTAATTGTGACGGAGGGCTGGAAGGGAAGGGAAAATAGTAGGTGAATATGGACTGGGCAGGAGGAATGAAAGAGCAAACTGTGTGGTAGAATTTTGTACAGAACATAATTTAATCATAACGAACACATGGCTGAAGAATCATGAAAGAAGACTGTATACGTGGAAGAGACCAGGGGAAACTGGAAAGTACCATATATATTTTATAATGGTAAGGAATAGATTTAGGAACCAGGTTTTAAACTGTAAGACATATCCAGGGGTGGATAAAGACTCTGACCACATGTTATTGGTTATTAACTGTAGATTAATACTTAAGTGACTGCAAAAAGGTAGAAAATCAAGGAGATGGAACCTGGAAAAATTGAAGGAACCAGAGGTAATTGAGAGTATCGGAAGAAGTATCAGAGCAACAATTGACAGAAACGGGGGAAAATAAAACAGTAGAAGAGGAATGGGTAGCTTTAAGAGATGAAATAGTCATGGCATCAGAGGACCAAATAGGTAGAAAGGCAAGACCTACAATGAACCCTTGGATATCACATACTAAATTTAATTGACGAAAGGAGAAGATATAAAAATGCAGTTAATGAAACAGGTAAAATGGAATACAGACGACTAAGAAATGAAATTGACAGAAAGTGCAAATGGGCTAAGCTGGAGTGGCTAGAAGCTAAATGCAAATCTGTATAAGAATGTAAAACTAGGGGAAAGATAGATACCGACTACAGGAAAATAAAAGATACATTCAGAGACAAGAGAAATAGCAGTATGAATATCAAGAAGTCAGATCGAAAACCAGTTCTGAGAAAAGAAGGGAAAGCTGAAAGGTGGAAAGAGTATGTAGAGGGACTCTACAAAGGAAATGAACTTCGAGACAATATTGTAGGAAGGGAATAGGAAGTACCTGAAGATGGAATAGGAGATACTATACTGACAGATGAATCTGACACAGCACTGAAAGACGTAAGTCGAAAGGAGGCCCATGGAGTAGATGACATTCCCTCAGAACTACAGAAGTCTCTGGGGGAACCAGTCACGACAAAACTATTTCACCTCTGAGTAAGATGTATGAGACAGGAGAAATACCCTCAGAAATACCCTCCCCATTCCAAACAAAGTATGTGCAGGCTGGTGTGAAAATTACAGAACCATCAGTTTAATAAGTGCTGGTTGCAAAATTTTAACACGCATTATTTACATAATGATGGAAAGATTGATAGATGCTGACCTCGGGGAAGATCAGTTCGCATTCAGAAGATATATAGGATCACGGGAGGCAATACTCACCTTACGAATTATCTTAAAAGATAGATTAAGGAAAGGCAAACCTAAACTTCTATCTTTTGTGGATTTGGAGATAGTTTTTCACAATGTGGATTGGAATACACCCTTCAAATTCTGAAGTCAGCAGGTGTAAAATGTCTGGAACGGAAGGTTGTTTACAACTTGTACATTAACAAAAAATTGTTATTAGATTTGAAGGGCATGGAAGAGACGCAGTGGTTTGAAAGATAGTAAAAAAGACAGGGCTTTAGCCTTCCTCCACTGTTATTCAATTTGTACGCTGAGCAAACTGTGAAGGAAAGCAAAGAGAAATTTGCAGAAGTAATTAGAGTTCAGGTGAACAAGTTTAAAAAAGAAAATGCGTTTTGTTGATGACATTGTAATTCTGCTGGAGACAACAAAGGACCTGGAAGACCAATTGAATAGTATGGACAGTGTGCAAAACAAGGGTAATGGAATGCAGTCTTAGAAAATCCGGCGATGCTGAAGGATTCAGATTAGGTACTGTGGCGTAAATCAGCGTCACACGCCAAACGTAAGACAACATTTGTGGAGAAGGCAGCGATCGACCGAAAGCCAACCGCAACCAGGCGCCGCACATCCTGGAGGGAGTGTAGCGGCCACCCAAAAATCCAAGTCTTACGCCGAGTAAATTGTAACAGTGGGGTGTCGTAATAGGCAGGCGCCTGGCTGGCGGCGCGCTGCATAGCAGCACAGAGTAACATATACAGAGAAGCAGCCCACCCTAAACCACTGTCATACGCTCCCCACGTAGTTCCGTAAGATGCCAGCATGTGTCAGGCGGTTCGCTGGCTTAGGGTGCCTCTCGCACGTCAGAGGGTAGCGTGGAGGGGAGGCTGAGGGGAGAGCTCGTGCCGCCTGCCACGAGGCCACGGCTGTGTCCGGTGTGCCGGCGGTTGAGGGGAAGTGGTGGTGGGGGCAGCCGCTACCTGCCACATGCTCTGGCCAGTTTAAAGAGCTGCTTCGGACCGCAGCGCCATCATGGGACATCTTACGGAACTGTTGGAAACCCTCCCTCCCCGCACCCCGGAGCGTAGGACCGGGCCCTTACGGAGGTTTCCCGTCTGTATATATTTGTCTGTGGTAGCAGGCTTCACCGCCCGAACTAACCAACAGGGGAGGGAGGAAATTTACGTGCTAGACAACCAGCACAGGGTGTACGTTTCCACTCTGTTAGACAGAGAGCATGAGGCATATAGACACAGATACTAAGGAAAACTCCATGAGTTCGGCCAATCAAGAGGCTGGAGGCATCGGCAGCACGTCACGTCAGGGACTGGCGGGATCGAAAGGAAAAGACTATAAAACTCGGGAGCAGTACGCTCTCTCTCGAGAGAAGAGCAGCAGTCAGTCAGAGTAAGAAGCGGGAGCAGAAGAATATGTAGTCAGCTCTCTGCTCTTGGAGATGCTCGTTGATCACTTACGATTTCACGGTTTAGAAACAGCCTGATGTTGGGTTGTTAGACACAGGACTCTGCGTTGTCCAAGGTAGTACTGACAGATTCACTTAGTAGACGGAACGGTGACAGCTAATCTGTAAGACTTGGCCACTTTGTGGGTAACTGCACCTCAATTAGGGCAACTAAATTGAAATTGTATAATTATTGAAAAACTTACGCAAAATCAAACACCTTAAGGTTTTCATTCACTAAGTCACTTCCTAGCCTTGCCACTCCACTCAAAGGAATTTAACATCTTCCTCTCACATCGGTCGGCTACATCCTTTTCAGCGAACCCTGTCGCTCAATCTCAGGCAAAAGTCACGTCTGGGACGTGACAGGAGTCACCAAAGTTCGCGCCCTCTACAAGCGGTTATATCGTGGCCGACATACGTCTCGACAGCCCGTCAGTTACTAATCGGAACTCAGGTAGTTACTAGGTCAGATCGTGGCTACGAAGCACTCACTAGGTCTCAGCGCAGCTAGTATCATATGGACGACTCCACGAGAAGCAAGAAAAGAGAAGTAATACGAGGTCACAACAGGTAACGAAACAATAAAGGTGGTAGATGACTTTTGTTACATGAGCATTATAATAATATATGATGGTTGCAGTACAGAGTACATAATATGCAGAGTGGCAATGGGAAGAAAAGCGTTTTTGAAAAAGATAAATTTGCTAACATCGAATATTAATTAAAGCATAAGGAAGTCTTTTTCTAAAGGAATTTGTGTGGAGTGTTGCCTCGTAAGGTAGTGAAACTTGGACGATTAATAGTTTAGACAAGAAGAGGATAGAGTCTTTTGAAATGTGGTGCTACAGAAGAATGGTGAAGATTAGGTGGGTTGATAGTGTAACTAATGAAGAGGCACTGAACACAGTTGGGGAGAAAAGGAACTTTTGGCATACCTTGACTAAAAGAATAGATCGATTGGTAGGACACATTCTTAGACATGAAGGAATTGTAAATTTAGCGTTAAGAGATTTCAGTACTGCTACGTTACTTTCCAACAGTAAAAGGACAACGAAACCTTGTTAATTTTATTAGATTATTCGTAGGTAATCGATTTAATAACTTGTGATGAAAGAGAAATATTCTGTTACTTAGTTGTGTGTGGCCTTTAGCAAGGGGGAAAAACACGCAATCAGAACTAACGGCGACCGATGGCGAGCACGAGTGTGGCTCTGTTATTCGGAGGGTCAGCGGTTCCCGGAAAACGCCTTAGGCCGAAGGCCACAGCGGGCAGGACTGAGGCTTGAGCCTTCCAAGTATCTGGCTGGCGCCACCAACGATGGCGTTGCATTTGCATACCGTCCTTTCTCCCCCTACCTTACCTGTATTTGCAACACACCCACATAAATATACCTTTCAGCGTTGGAAGGAAGTGCGTAGGGGAAAAATCGCAGAAAGAGAGCAAGAGACGAATATAGTAAGCAGATTAAGAGGGATGTGGGTTGCCATTCTTACGAAGAGATGAAGAGGGCCGCGGTAGAGTAGCCGAGCGGTCTAAAGCGTCTCGCTGCGCATCGCGCGGTTACTCGCCGTGGAGGTTCGAGTCCTCCCTGAGGCATGGGTGTGTGTGTTGTCCTTAGGTTAGTTTACCTAGGTTTAAGTAGTTTGTAAGCTACGGACTGATGACCACGCAGTTTGGTCCGATAGATTTACAAACATTTGAACATTTATATGAAGAGGCTTGCTCAGGATAGAGTACAGTGAAGAGGTGCATGAAACCAGTCTCCGAACTGAACACCACAACAACAACATATGCTGAAAACAATAGACTGCCAGGATGAGATTAAAATATGTGAAAATAAAATAAGCAGTCTCGCATATGCAGAGGACTTAGCTGTGATGGCAGACTCGATTGAAAGTTTCAGAGAAGGACCAGAGATGTAATGCTTATGGTATGAAGATCAGCATCTACAAAACGAAGGTAATGTCTATGGGAAAGAGAGTTAAACAGATTGCGTGGCAAATAGGAGGAACACGTAGCAGGTGGACAGTTTCAAGTACCTATCATGTATTTTCTCACAGGATGGCAACATTATGAACGAAATTGACTCAAGTAGTAGCAAAGCTAATGCAGTGAGTGCTCAGCTACGATCTACTCTTTTCTGCAAGAAGGAAGTCAGTACCAAGACTAAGTTAACAGTGCACCGTTCTATCTTTCGACAAATGTTTTTTATGGGAATGAAAGCAGGGTGGATACAGGTCACCTTATTAATAAGATTGAGGTTACAGATATGAAAGTAGCGTAGTAGATTGCAGGCAGCACGGTATCCATAATGGGGAAATCAAAGAAAAACTGGAAATGAGCACCATAGATGAATCAGGTAGAGCGAACAGGTAGAGATGGTGAAGTGGCATGGGAGTAGCAAGGTTATGTAGGAGGCCTATGGCGTCATCAGTAGAGGGTAAGAGTAGTCGAGATAGACCAAGGACAAAATTCCTTGGCTTCAGTCGAAAGCGACTTTGAGGTAACAGTCTTGACATCGATGTTAGCACTGAATAGGGGATCATGGACGAATTTATTAGCAGGAATTTGCTCCAGTCTTAACGCTGAAAGGCATAAGGTCTCTAATGATGATGAAGAAGTTTTTTTCACACTCATTCATCCCACTGGTGTTTCAGTTCTTTCAGACCCACAGTGGGAAATTTGATATATGGCTTTACGACATTCTTGATTATTTCGATTCTAATATAATGTTGTAGAAGACGTATAACAAAAACTATTCCAAATTTTCTGATATAATAGGGAGCATGAAAGTACACTAAATAAAGCAAATTGCCATGTAAGTTCTGTAACTAGTAACTCTATCTTTCCACAATTTTGTAGAAAAAGAAAGTAATGCATTTAATATTTGAAATAAATTTTATAGAACATATTATGTGAATCATAATAACAAACTACCTTCGGTAGTTATTTGTTGCTATGATAAGAGAAACACTCAAAACAAGTCTGAGTGATTTAAAAAATCAGGCACTTGCAGATACAGTATTAGTGATAAATGTTTATGTTGCTGTCTCCATAACGACAGAAAATTAGGAACAGTTATTCTGATAGACCTCTATCAAAATTAGTAGGGGAGACCGCGGCACGTTGGCCATAGGGGCAGGGTGGCCCAGTCGAATTAGTCCATACAATAGACGCTAGATCGTCCTAGGAATCAATCAGAAGGTTGGTAGCTCTGCCCCCCCCCCCCCCCCTCCGTCTACAGGACCAATATGGCCGGCGGTGCCGTTTTGGACAAACTGTAGTGATTAATTGTTTGTGTGCGTGTTTCAGTAAAATTGTAAGCCTCGGTTAAAGGTGTGTTAATTAAACTTTGCTTACTTTATGTAGACAACAATACCTAATGGCATGACAGGGGAATTGAGCTAGATGGAGAAGTAAAATTGGCTTTACGAGGACGACCCTCTCAGCGAGGCGACTGTAGAATGCGGAACGACCATTCTGGAAGCTATCGGTGAAGCCAGAAAAGTGAAATAGTTGGAAACCCTAGAGAAAATGTTCATGACAAACAGCAGTAAGCTGGTCTGGAATATTACCCAGAAACTCTGTGGCGACCCAATAGAACCTTAAAAAGCATGGCAATGGAACCCCTGACCAGGTCGCTCTCCAACTCCTGCTTATCGGGAAACCTGAAAAAAAGTGCAGTCTCTCCAAAGTGGTACGAAACACCGAAAATGAATCTAACTCAGTGCATTCAAACTAAGTGAACTAAATATGGCCATAACATGAAGAATGGGAATTTCCCAGGAGTAGACGACATATACACAGAACAAATAAAACATCTGGGAACAATCACAAAACAATGGCTTCTAAGTCTCCTTAATGCATGTGTTCACTCTTACAAGATCCCTAAAATGTGGCATTACTGAAGTCAGGAAAAGACCCTGACCTGCCATGCAATTACCCTCCAATCTCCCTACTGTGCCATCTCTTCAAGATATACGAAAGAATGATTCTGCAACGAATACAAAACATCATAGATTCCAAACTAATGACAGAGCAGGCAGGCTTTCGGCCAGGTAAATCTTGCACCAGCCAGGCCCTCAATCTAATCGAATTTACTGAACAAAGCTTCGAAACGAAAAACGTAACGGGGCTAGCTCAAGTTGACCTGACAGCCGCATATGAGACTATTAATCATAGTAAACTATTCTCCAAAATGTATAATATTTTGGGCGATTGCAACCGAGTAAGAGTGGTGGAATCCATGCTCCAGAATAGAAGGTTTTATATATCACTGCGTAGGAAAAGGAGCAGATGAAGAGACCAAAAGAATGGCCTTTCGCAGGGAAGCGTGCTGACACGAATTCTATATAATATATACACTAACGATCAACCAATAACTGAAGGTGCCAGACACTTCCTATACGCCGATGACCTGCATTCCCGAAGCTTCCAGGATATTGAGGAAAAATTGAAGAAAGCACTTGAGGACATGTCTAAATATTATAGAGACACCTGCCTAAAACCAAACCCCGCAAAGACGCAAGTATGTGCTCTCCACTTAAATACAAAAAATGCACACAGAACCCTGCAAATCAGATGGGAAGGAAGCACCTGGAAGCATACAAACACCCCTAAATACCTTGGTATAACAATGGACAGGTCACTAACGTACAAACATCACTGCCTCAACACCAGGCAGAAAGTAGGCTCACGGAACGCTCTGCTTAGAAAGCTAGCGGGGAGCAGCTGGGGAGCGAACCCCCGACATACTGCGCACCACAGCACAGGCTTTATGCTTCTCAACAGGAGAGTATGCCTGCCCAGTGTGGAATAGATCTGTGCATGCCAAAATAGTCGATATCGCCCTGGACCAAACGTGTAGGATAATCACTGGGAGTATGAAACCGACCCCCCAAGACCTCACCGAAAGACCGCAAAACAGCTGCAGAGTACACAGAGCGATTCAAGCAAACTTACGAAGAGCGCCACGTTCTCTACAACGCCCAAGTTCCGCCAGGAAGACTCAAATCAAGGAAAAGCTTTTTTAGGAATGTACCGATTCAACCACCTAAAAACTACCCACTGGAACAAGCACGCCCTAAAGAAGCCAAGTGGACTGGAAAACTTGGCGAACCATGAATAGGATGAGAACGGGAGTTGCACCGGTGAAAATCATTAAAGGCGGACGCTGGGGATCTTCCCTGCGAATGTGGAAAACCACACATGACACATTTGCTTCAGTGTTGTAGTTGCACACAGTCCTGTACCATCGATTATCTATGGTTGGTCAGCGATGCGGCTGTTGATGTGGCCCGATATTGCGCCAAACATTTAGGTTGACGGAGTGTCCGAACTCGAAAAATTAAAAGTATGCGCAACAGGTGAGTAGTACAATTAAAGGTCGTAGCTTAAGGGTTATTTCCATGTGGCATACAATTAAATAGCTTCAATGTGATTTCTGACGAACAGAATTTATTGGCAACATCATGGCGATGGGGCAGGTCATCCCAGAGGACGGCCGTCGTGCCACCCTGCCCTGTCCTGTATTTTTTAAACTCTATCAAAGGTTTGCCACTTTTAATGATAATGAAACTTCTGATTCCTCGAGATTATTAAATTATTAACATAAATATGTAAGTTAAACATATTTTGATACTATATTTGGTTGTGTGGCCATCTTGCGCAGCAGATGTTACAATTAACTGTAAGAGATTTTCCGTTGTATGTTGACTGCAATAATTGAAGTTAGCGTAAGATGGAAAACCTCTTATAGTTAATTTTTGATACGTTTCAGAGATCTAAATAATGTCATATTAACGAGATAAAAAGCGTTATAAAAGAAAACACCAACCAGTAAATTTTATTTTAATCTTGTATAGCGATCTGAGTAGTCAGAATCTGGTTCATTTCCTTGTGTCTAGAACATCTGAACATTTGTTCTATTTGTAGTAACATAAAAATGGTCGAAAATTATAAAAGAAAAACTTGAAGAGGAATGATTTCTGAAGATACGATGCTAAAAGCAGTTTTAGAAGTAAAAGAAAAGGAAACATCTGTGAATGCTGTTAACGAAGAGCTTGGGATTCCAAGTACAAACAGACCTCATACTATCCTACACATTCATTTGAAACTCAGGGAAAGAAAAAAAAAAAGACGCAGGCATTGGAAAGAAAAATTTAGTCACAGGCTAGAAAATAACTTTTTCGAAAAGAAAGTACAAGCATAGGTAGAATGAAATTAACTAAATCAAGTGCAGGAGGCCTAAAACGCAAGAAGAAACCAAGGCAAGATGACGATGATAATGAGAAAGAGTCACTGTGCCTAAGGTGTCGCAGGCCTCTTTCAAATAGCCGACCTGGAGCACAATGGATTAAGAGTGCAAACTGCAAGCGTTGGGCTTGTCCGATAAGAGAGAAAAATTAAATCCGTGAACTATTTTATGAGTGTTAAAACTGTGCTGAACCTTTGGATCTGGACAGTGATTAAAGTTGACTGGTTTGTATTAAGACACTATAAACCTTATAATGTAAACCTGTCGTGTTGTCTTATTAAAATGTTAAGCATTTTAGGGGAGTTGTACCGTCCTATTTCTACAACATTAAATTGGCTATATAAACGCCCCGTTTTCTCACATGTTATCGCATGTTTTTGACTGTAGTGCTCTAAAATCACTTTAAAATAACAGCTGGAAAAACGTTATGATTTTTTCCCTAAACATATAATTTTTTGGTGTAAATTTTCACAATTTCAATAGTAGTGGGGTGATGGGGGCCTCACACCACTGAGAATCGCCCGTCGACGATAATGTCATCGACGCCAGACGCACGGCCAATTGCCGAACCGCAGATCAAAGGATGCCGCCAAAGGATGATTGATAGGTCATCCCGAAAGGAGAGGATGATTACATTTAGGTCCTTTTGATTGTCATCAACGCTACTTGTCCGACCGCTAGTCAAAGGACGCCGCCACAGGATGTTTGACAGGTTGCAACACCTCCCTCGGCCACAAACGACGCCCCCCCTCGACCCCTCGGCGCCGCCGCCAGACAGGCAGCACCTCCAACAGCTCCAGACCTGTAGGCCCCTCTACATGTCTGTACTCGCACTCTCTCCCACACACCTGACCGATACCGCGATCCCTACTCGCTCGGCCGATTGCCTGAACGCTACTCAAAAGACGCCGCCACCGCCGCCGACAGATGCTACCCCCTCCCCCACGCTCGCGACCGCTTCTCAAAGGACGCCGCCACCCGCCCTACCCGCGAGAACAAACAATACCGCGACGATTGTCTTGACCGCATCGACACCGCCCCTGCCGGCCGACCCCTGCGCCCAGGACAGGGGCGTACTGCACTCTTTTTACGGCGACCGCGCCCCGCCAGGTCAGCAGCCAATTAAATTCCATATTTATTATTAAGCGCGCTGCAGCGATCCATACGCCAGATCTCGATTTATGTAACAACAATTTCCGCCGTTTATTATTATTATTATTATTATTGGAAAAAATAAAGCTACCATAGTGTTCTTCGTATGTATTTCTAACAAGAATTTCGGTGTAATGCTAAAAAGAAAAAATTTAAAACAGAAATGCTTAGTTGGTCTCGTATACTACAGCTTGTAGTAAAATATTAAAATTCGTATGCAAAATTTGCAAGTAAGAATTTACACTCCCATCTCTCTCCACTCTTCGCATAGACAACAGCCGACAGACGTGTTTAATAATAATAGCGTAGGTTACGGTAATGAACGCCACAAACTTAAGTATCCATCTTAACACATACTTTTTCGATATACAAAACCAATTCTAACCAGAGCCAACTAACGAAAAGAAAAGAAATGGTCGTTTCGTAACTCGACCGCAACCTTAGATCTATAAATGTATCTCTTCGTTTAAACGAAGCAAGCAACGGAATGTAACTTGTATGCCAACCACTGTTTCGATAAAACAATAACAACAACAGCAGCAGCAGCAGCAGAAAACGACATATTGTTTATACAAAAATTCCAAATAACGAAATTCGGCAATGACATCTAGCACAACGTCTCTAAATATACATCTGCAAGTACTGTTAAACTCGTCTGCAAAATTTGCAAGTAAGAATTTTTGTGTCCCAACTTCGTCGCCGCTTTTGTGTCCCAGCCTCGTCGTAGGTGTCGGTGGCCGAGTGGAATGAGACCGACACGCTGGTGCAGGTACGGAGGGGAGCAGCCAGAAACTATAAACACTCGAGTAAATTAGAAAGAGATATATATTGCACAGAATGTAACAATACATAACTTTTACATAGTACTGCAGAATGTTGATACATAGTTGTTAGAGGCCTGCCTAGCGCCTGTACAATAGCAAAGTCTTCACTGGTGCCTATCTGATTACGAAGGTCCTAACTCGTTGCTATCTCAGTCCGAAGTGACCGGTGTCCTTCAGTGGTGGCCACGAGCGGAGTTGTCGCAGAGGGCGCTCGTGGCTGTCGTCGTGAGAACGCCGCGCCGTGCGTGCATGGCGGCGCACGGCGAAAGTAGGTGGCGCGCACTTTGTACATGTGCGACACCACACCCCTCCCCCCCAAACCGCCGCGCCGTCGTGGCGTAGGGCTGAGGGCCACGGCGACGGCACTGGGAGGAGGGCCTGGGCGGGGGCGTTACTGGTGTGACGGGCGTCGTAGCTGAGGCCGGGATCGAGACGCCGTCCGCGCCCCGGCATCTGCCTTGAGATCCTCCAGGAACCCGCCGAAACCTGGGGAAGGGCGCCTGCCCCCGCCCAGAGGGAGCAGGTCATCTTCTTCTGAGGTGCGTGGCCCAAGCTGGGGGGGCCCGCACGGTCCCGGAGTCCCTCTCGGTGACGCTGTCATCTGCGGCGGCGACAGCGTCGGCGACGACTGCGTCGGAGGTGTGTCGACGTCCATAGGGATCTCGTAGTCCGGGGACGAACGATGTGGTTGTGCTCCCTGGCGGTGAACTGGGTCTGGAATCAAGAAACCGGAGACAGGATCGCGCGGCCTATGCAGACGCAATTGGTTTGCGTGGCGCCGCAGCTCCGACACTGTGGAAGAACGTACAACAAACATATTGCGACCAAGCACGCGTTGAATGGTGCCCGGCAACCATGTCTTCTTGTTTCCAGCAAACACCCTGTACATCAACGGCGTAGAAACCTGAAAACGCGTAGCGCCATACGAACCGACTCTGTGCGTGGGAGGCTGCAGCAGGTGAAGGAGAGTGCGGTGACGGCGGCCGTGTAGCAGCTCGGCAGGAGACGGGCCGTCACGTGGCATGCACCGATACGTAGACAGGAAAATTTGAAGAGCTTGCTGCCTGGAGTGCTGACCTTTCATCTTCTCCATGTGAGACTTGAATGTTCGAACGAAACGTTCTGCTTCACCATTGGACTGAGGGTGAAAAGGTGCGGTGGTGATATGCTGAATGCCATTCACACGACAAAACTGTTGAAATTCCGCACTAACAAACTGAGGTCCATTGTCACTGACGATAGTTTCAGGCAAACCTTCGATGCAAAACACTGATGTTAAGGCACTGATTGTACTAGAAGCTGTCGTTGAGTTCATGGCAATCACAAAAGGAAACTTGCTGAAAGCGTCTACAACAATTAACCAGCGCGTATTCCAGAATGGTCCGGCAAAGTCAATATGTAAACGTTGCCATGGTCCCTTGGGGCGTGGCCAGTCTGAGAAACGCTGTGGAGGAGCCGCCTGATGCTCCGCACAAACTGTACACTGTGATGTCATGCTCTCTATCTGAGCGTCCATACCAACCCAGGTACAATGACGTCTGGCCAATTGCTTTGTCCTAACAATGCCCCAATGTCCTTGATGCAGGAGGCGTAACACTTCTCGTTGCAGGGAACGAGGAACAACCACTCTTGCTTGGTCGTTGTCGGTATGCAACAACAGTACACCCTGACTTAAAGATAATGCATGACGTTGTGCAAAATAACGTCGAACCAGAGGCCGATTAATGTCTTTGGCTCTGGCAGGCCACCCTGAGCGAACAAAACGTGCTACCACACTTAGGTCTGCATCCGTAGCTGTTTCCTGTGCAACCCGACGAGAGTTCAAAGGAAAGTCTGCGACAGCGGAAGCATCTCCGGAGTCTATCTGACAACATGCCATTTCCGAAGAATCAAACGACACATCCTGGCCAACCGGAAGTCGGGAAAGTGTGTCCGCGTTGGCGTGTTTAGTGGTAGGTCGGTACAAAATCTCATACTGATAATTAGACAATATCAAGGACCATCTCTGAAGCTTTTGTGCCGTTCGTGGCGGAATGGGCTTTGTGGGTGAGAACAACGACGTGAGAGGCTTGTGGTCTGTCAACAAATAGAATTTTCTGCGATAGAGATAATGATGAAACTTTGTGACGCCGTAAATGATTGCTAAGGCCTCCTTTTCCATCTGACTGTAATTCTGTTGCGTTGGCGTCAGTAGCTTGGATGCAAAGGCAATAGGACGATCGTGAGATCCAATGCGATGTGAGATTACTGCGCCCAGTCCGTACGATGAGGCGTCAACTGCTAACACTACAGGCTTCTGGGGGTCAAAGGGAATCAAACATGCATCACTGAGTAGTGCCGACTTTAGTTTGTCAAAGGCAACCTGACAATCTTTAGACCATACAAAAGGAACATTCTTCCTACGTAAGTGATGCAGTGGAGCTGCAATCTGAGAGGCATTGGGAATAAACCTGAAATAATAGTTAAGCTTTCCCATCACTGCTTGCAAGTCATGCACATTCTTAGGAGGATGCAAGTCTTTGATTGCTCGAAGATGTGACAGTAAGGGATGTATTCCTTGGGCATTAATCACATGGCCTAGGTACTCTATTTCAGTTTGAAAAAACGAACACTTTGCTTTATTACAACGTAGACCTGCTGCAGTCAAAACTTTGAAAAGGCACTCCAGGTTTGCTAAATGTTCTTCAACTGTACGTCCGGATACCACAATATCATCTAAATAGTTCGAACAACACGGTACAGAAACCGTCAGCTGTTCCAAAAACCGCTGAAAAATAGTGGGAGCGGAAGAACTGCCAAAGGGTAGGCGTTGAAATTGAAAAAGGCCCATGTGAGTATTAATAACGAAAAACTTTTTTGACTCGTCATCAAGTGGAATCTGTAAGTATGCCTCTGCTAAATCAATCTTGGAAAAGAAGCGAGACTGTCCTAATTTGTCCATTAGTTCGTCAGGTCTGGGCAGGGGGTAAGTGTCTACAATTGTTTGACTGTTGACAGTTGATTTGAAGTCCGCACAGAGACGAAGTTTTCCTGACGGCTTGGGTATAATTACTATAGGCGAGGCCCACTGACTCGCAGAAACAGGAGAAATCACCCCACTATCTTGCCAACGTTTTAGTTCTTCGGCAACTGTATCACGCAAGGCGATAGGCACTGGTCTAGCTTTACGAAATTTTGGAACTGCAGATTCTTTTAAAGTTACATGTGCCACGAAGTCTTTTGCACAACCTAGTTCCGGCGAAAACAAGTCACTATATTTGTCACATAAAGCATTGATTTTGTCCTGAGGCACTACTGACGAAATTTGAAGCACATCTCTTTGAATTGATAAACCAAACAAGTCAAAAGCATCTAGTCCAAAAATGTTCTGTGTAGATTTGGCCTGAAGAACAACAAAAGCAACTGTTTTTGTTACACCTTGAAAAGAGGCGGGCAGGCTACATGTTCCTAACACGGGAATATTTTCACCTGTATAAGCTGTTAACACTTGCTGTGACGGCGACAATTTTGGCGAACCCAGAAGTTCATAAGTATCTTTATTTATTAATGTGACAGCGGAACCAGTATCAAGCTGAAATTGCACCGTCTTATTTTCTATGAAGAGAGTCACAAACAGTTTTTGCTTGCGGCGCTCGACAGGTGCGCGAATGTGGGCAACGTCTGCTACGGTTTGTTTGCTGCGTCTGCGCGGGCCGCGTAGTGAAGTAAGCGGCGCAGACTCGGCACGCAGCGGATTAACCACACTGTCACTAGATGACACTACCGCCGGATCGGCGTCCGCGCAATGCGAAGCTACTCCAGATGTACTAACTACTGCACTACACTTTTGAGTAGCTACTTGGTGTCTACTGTCACTAGCTACACAGTACTGGGCACTATTACAAGGAGCAGTTGCAGAAGGCACTATTTTCACTACAGGAATGCACTGTTCATAGTCATTTTGCTTGTCCCGAACCCTTTTCCGTTGCACTGTTTTACGCGCTCGTCGGCGCTTGCTACGCGGTCCACTATATAGTTTTGCCATAGGCGCAGAACTACGTTCTTGCAATGGAGATCCAAGGAAAGCACTGTTCAAGTTTACAGCGTGTATGACATTTACAGAATTAACCGTTCTCGCACTCTGCGAAGCACTGTTTCTAACGTTACTGTTCTTTGAGTTTTTAATTTGCATACACACAGAACGTACATGTCCTGATTTGCCACATTGATAACAGGTTGCGTTGCGACTAGGGCAATGAGCACGCCTGTGGCGAGACACACACTGGGGGCAAGATTTACGTACATTTTTCTGAAATGAGCGTTGGCGCCCGTTATTCAAATCACTGTTTCTAACACGACGGGGCGACCTTTGCGTCTCACTTTTACACTGGCTACTGTTCACTGTCTGTTCAGCACGGCCGGTAGAATTTAAAGAATCACTAGTGCTATCTGAGAACTACGGCTAGGAAAGCGTCTGTTACGGCGCACTGAATTTACACTGTGGCTTTGCATTTCTACATCAGCTAAGTCAAAAGTATCATGCGCTTCTATAAGCTGCAGTACACTGTCTAATGAGGGGTCAGACTGTTTCAGAATTGCTGCTCTAATTCTGGGGTCCTGAATATTCTGCGTAATCGCATCCCTCAACATCACGTCACTATACGAAAGTCCACAAGAGCAAGTAAATTTACATTGGCGGGTTAAGCCCTTCAATTCCGTGATCCATTCTTGGTGTGACTGCTGCGGTAATTTTTTAAGTCTGAAAAATCGGTATCGTGCAGCGGCTACAAGAACTTTCCTCTCGTAATGAGCATTCAGTGCATCTACAATTTGTTCAAAGTCTACATCACGAGGAGATGCGAGAGGGAAAAGTTTTTGCAATAGTACGAAAGTCTGGGGGCCCACAATCGATAAGAAAAGGTTCTTCACTCTCTGACCTGCAATTTGATGAGCCGCGACGAGTTCTTGAAACTGTGCAATTAGTCGCTCCATTCTTCCTCACGTTCGTTGTACTGGCGAAACGTAGGAAGTGTTGCGGCGGCAGGTGTGGGCTGCTGAAGCGGCGGCTGTTGTTGGTTAGCTGCCTGCGCTGTGAGCTGGGACACCGCCTGGAGGAGTTGCGTTATTTGCGCCGTCTGTAACTGAATAATTTCCATTAAGTTTGGGTTCGGGGTAGTGGCCATGCTGACCGATTAGGCGCCGCGCATACAAGTAAATTATAACAAAACACAAATGGAATATGAAAGAGGACGCTCTGCAACAAAAAAGTCCACCAAAACACGCAACTGAATATGTTCCCCCAAAAATCTTATAATAAGGGTGGGTGGGCGGGAGCAATTTCTGCGTGCTCCGACTGCTGCTGTCTGGCTGCTGCAAACGGGCTGGTCCAAGGTTCTATCACTCCTCGTCGCCACTTTTGTGTCCCAACTTTATTTAAAACAGAAATGCTTAGTTGGTCTCGTATACTACAGCTTGTAGTAAAATATTAAAATTCGTATGCAAAATTTGCAAGTAAGAATTTACACTCCCATCTCTCTCCACTCTTCGCATAGACAACAGCCGACAGACGTGTTTAATAATAATAGCGCAGGTTACGGTAATGAACGCCACAAACTTAAGTATCCATCTTAACACATACTTTTTCGATATACAAAACCAATTCTAACCAGAGCCAACTAACGAAAAGAAAAGAAATGGTCGTTTCGTAACTCGACCGCAACCTTAGATCTATAAATGTATCTCTTCGTTTAAACGAAGCAAGCAACGGAATGTAACTTGTATGCCAACCACTGTTTCGATAAAACAATAACAACAACAGCAGCAGCAGCAGCAGAAAACGACATATTGTTTATACAAAAATTCCAAATAACGAAATTCGGCAATGACATCTAGCACAACGTCTCTAAATATACATCTGCAAGTACTGTTAAACTCGTCTGCAAAATTTGCAAGTAAGAATTTTTGTGTCCCAACTTCGTCGCCGCTTTTGTGTCCCAGCCTCGTCGTAGGTGTCGGTGGCCGAGTGGAATGAGACCGACACGCTGGTGCAGGTACGGAGGGGAGCAGCCAGAAACTATAAACACTCGAGTAAATTAGAAAGAGATATATATTGCACAGAATGTAACAATACTTAACTTTTACATAGTACTGCAGAATGTTGATACATAGTTGTTAGAGGCCTGCCTAGCGCCTGTACAATAGCAAAGTCTTCACTGGTGCCTATCTGATTACGAAGGTCCTAACTCGTTGCTATCTCAGTCCGAAGTGACCGGTGTCCTTCAGTGGTGGCCACGAGCGGAGTTGTCGCAGAGGGCGCTCGTGGCTGTCGTCGTGAGAACGCCGCGCCGTGCGTGCATGGCGGCGCACGGCGAAAGTAGGTGGCGCGCACTTTGTACATGTGCGACACCACAAGAATTTTTCGATGCGCAAACACTCCCATTTCTCTCCATGCTCTTCGCATAGACTACAGCCAACAGGCGTGTTTAATAATAATAACGCAGGTTACGGTAACGAACGCCACAAACTTACGTATCCATCTTAACATATGTTGTTATGGTCTTCAGTCCGGAGACTGGTTTGATGCAGCTCTCCAGCCTACTCTATCCTGAGCAAGCCTTTTCATCTCCTCATAAGAACGGCAACCCACATCCACTTGAATCTGCTTACTATACGCGTCTCTTGGTCTCCCTCTGCGATTTTTACCCAACTCACTTATCTCCAATGCTAAATTTACGATTCCCCGATGTCTAAGAATGTGTCCTACCAAGCGAGCCCTTCTTTTAGTCAGGATATGCCAAAAATTCCTTTTCTCACCAATTCTGTTCAGTACCTCTTCATTAGTTATGCGATCTACCCACCTAATATTCAGCATTCTTCTGTAGCACCACATTTCAAAAGCCTCTATTCTCTTCCTGTCTGCACTGCTTATCGTCCATGTTTCACTCCCGTACAAGGCAACACTCCACACAAATGCCTTCAGAAAAGACTTCCTTACCCTTAAATTAATATTCGATGTTAACAAATTTCTCTTTTTCAAAAATGCTTTTCTTCCCATTGCCATTCTGCATTTTATATCCTCTGTACTGCGACCATCGCATGTTATTTTACTACCCAAGTAACAAAACTCATCTACCACCTTCATTGTTTCGTTACCTAATCTAATTCCTTCAGCATCTTTCTAAGACCGCATTCCATTATTCTTGTTTTGCTCTTGTTAATGTTCATTTTATCAGCTCTCTTCAACACACTGTCCATTCCATTCAACTGCTCTTCCAGATCCTTTGCTGTCTCTGACAGAATTACAATTTCATCAGCAAAACGCAATGTTTTTATTTCTTCCCGCTGAACTTTAATCCCTATTCCAATTTTTTTCTTGCTTTCCTTCACCGCCTGCTCGATGTACAAATTGAATAACATCGGAGAAAGGCTACAATCCTGTCTTACTCCCTTCCCAACTGATGCTTTCCTTTCATGCCCTTCGAGTCTAATAACTGCGGTCTGGCTTTTGTACAAGTTGTAAATAACTCTACTTTCCCTATATTTTACCCCTACTGACTTCAGAATTTGAAAGAGTGTATTCCAGTAAATATTGTCAAATGCTTTCTCCAAATCTACATAAGCTAAAAATGTAGGTTTGCCTTTCCTTAATCTATCTTCTAAGATAAGACGTAAAGTGAGTATTGCCTCCCGGGTTCCTATGTTCCTCCTGAATCCAAACTAATCTTCCCCGAGGTCAGCTTCTACCAGCTTTTCCATTCTCCTGTAGATAATTCGTGTTGAAATTTTTCAACCATGACTTATCAAACTGATGGTTCTGTAATTTTCACACCTGTCTGCACCTGATTTCTTTGGAATGGGGATAATTACATTTTTCTTAAAGTCTGAGGGCATTTCGCCTGTCTCATACATCCTATACACCAGTTCAAATAGTCTTGTCATGGCTGGCTCTCCCAGAGACTTTAGTAGCTCTGAGGGTATGTCATCTACTCCTGGGGCCTTGTTCCGACCTAGGTCCTGCAAGGCTCTGTCAAATTCATCGCTCAGTATAGTATCTCCTATTTCATCTTGATCTACTTCCTCTTCCCTTCCTACAACATCGTCTCTAAGTTCATTTCCTTTGTAGAGCTGCTCTATGTACTCTTTCCACCTTTCAGCTTTCTCTTCTTTGCTGAGGACTGGTTTCCCATCTGAGTTCTTGATATTCGTAGAGTTGCTTTTCTTGTCCCCAAATGTCTCTTTTATTTTCCTGTAGGCAGTATCTATTTTTCCCTTATTTATACATTCTTCTACTTCCTTGCATTTGCCCTCTAACCACTCCTGCTTAGCCATTTTTCACTTCCTGTCAATCTCATTTTTTAGTCGTCTGTACTCCATTTTGCCTGTTTCATTTACTGCATTTTTATATTTTCTCCTTTCATCAATTAAATTTAGTATATCCTGTGATATCCAAGGATTTTTTGTAGGTCTTGCCTTCCTACCTATTTTGTCCTCTTCTGCCTTCACTATTTCACCTTCAATGCTACCCATTCCTCTTCTACTGTTTTATTTCCCCCTGTTTCTGTCAATTGTTGCCTAAATCTCCCTCTGAAATTCTCCAGAACTTCACGTTCCTTCAATTTATCTAAGTCCCAGCTCCTTATTTTCCTACATTTCTGCATTTTTTTCAGTTTCAGCCTACAGTTCATTACTAACAGGTTATGGTCAGAGCCTATATCTGCACCTGGGTATGTCTTGCAGTTTATAACCTGGTTCCGGAATCTATGTCTTACCATTATAAAATCTATTTGATACCTTCCGGTGTCTCCTGGTCTCTTCCATGTATACAACCTTCTTTTGTGATTCTTAAACCACGTGTATGTTACAATTAAATCATGTTCCGTGCAAAATTCTACCAGGCGACTTCCTCTTTCATTCCTCCTGCCCAGTCCATATTCACCTACTATTTTTCCTTCTCTTCCTTTTCCTACTACCGAATTCCAGTCTCCCATCACAATTAAGTTTTCCTCTCCCTTAACTGTCTGAATAATTTCCTTTAGCTCCTCATATATTTCTTCGATCTCCTCATCATCGGCAGAGCTAGTTGGCATATAAACCTGTACTACTGTTGTCGGTGTTGGCTTCGTATCTATCTTGACAATGATAATGCGATCACTGTGCTGCTCATAGTAGTTTACCCGCATTCCTATTTCCTTATTCATTACTATTCCTACTCCTGTGATACCCCCAACTGATTTTGTATTTATAATCCTGTACTCACCTGACCAGAAATCCTGTTCATCCTGCCACCGAACTTCACTAATCCCCACTATATCTAACTTCAACCTATCCATTTCCCTTTTTAAATTTTCTAATTTTCCTACCCGATTAAGGGATCTAACATTCCACGCTCCGATCCGTAGAATGCCAGTATTGTCTTTCCTGATGACAACATCCTCCTGAGTAGTCCCCGCCCGGAGATCCGAATGGGGGACTATTTTACCTCCGGAATATTTTACCCGAGAGGATGCCATCATCATATGTTCATACAGTAGAGCTGCATGTCCTCGGGAAAAATAACGGCTGTAGTTTCCCCTTGCTTTCAGCCGTTCGCAGTAACTGTGTGACAAAGCCACATTAGCTGATGTTACAAGGCCAGCTCAGTCAATCATCCAGACTGTTGCCCCTATAACTACTGAAAAGGCTGCAGCCCCTCTTCAGGAACCACACGTTTTTTTGGCCTCTCCACAGATACCCCTCCGCTGTGGTTGCACCTACGGTACAGCTATCTGCATCGTTGAGGCACGCAAGCCACCCCACCTCGGCAATGTCTGTGGTTCATGGGGGTGGCCTTAACATATACTCTTTCGATATACAAAAACAATTCTAACCAGAGTCAACTACCGAAAATAAAAGAAATGGTCCATCTCGGAACTCGACCGCAACTTTAGATCTATAAATGTATCTCTTCGTTTAGACGATGCAAGCAACAGCCATCGAACGGTATGTAACTTGTATGCCAACCACTCTTTTGATAAGACAGCAACATCATCAGCAGCAGCAGCAGAAGACGAGATATTGTTTATACAAAAATTTCCAAATAACGAAAATCGGCACTGACATCTAACACACCGTCTCTAAATATACATCTGCAAGCACCGTTAACAATTGTCCAGAACGCAGAGCGCTCTCTGGGCAGGCTACATAAAAGAAACATATGCTAAGTGTTTAAACAAAAACACATAAGTTACAGCTTCAAATGATCAAAACCTTCTACACAGACGCACCACTCTGACATGGATAGCTCGCAATGCATTTATTAAGTGGAGCTGAGCCATGCCGAAAGTTCCGAAATTTAACACTCTCTCTCTCTTTATCGATCGTGCCCTGTTACGTTTCCTTCTTCTTAGATCGAGGTATAGATGCGCCTTCCGAGAATTCGGGTAGTTTAATTTTACCTCTTATTTCCTTGCTACAGCAGTACACATCCCATCTAAGGAATCTCTATGTCCTGTTACGATGCAAACTATATTTACCTGACACCGATATTCCAGCGCCCCAGAAGACATTTAAACCCTATTGTTCAACGGAGAGTCGAAATAAAAGAAAAATACGTGAAATAATTTACCGATTTCAGACCGTCTACACTAAAACTTTTCGAAATTATTGGCCTAACAACACCCTTATTCGACAATACAGCAACCACAGAACCGAGGTTACCTGCCCGATGCAACACCGATTTCCAGTTCGACCCGCCCTTTACCCACAAAATTCCTATTCCAAGTTCCTTTCTTACGCATTCCACTAATCCGAACTAAATTTTATTAAAACTTTTATCCATGCGACTGTTTCTTGAAATAGGTATGCAGTAATTTCTGAAACCTATTATAAGATTTATTATTTTAATTACAAATAGATGTCTACCGCAAACGAAGATACGATGCAACGCAGATGTGATCCACAATTTTGGAAATACCTATAGATACTTAGTAGCATGGATGTGGGGCATTTATATCTTCTTTTAGCTGTATTTACGAATGGACGTCTCTCGGTAGCGTATCGGAGATGATTGCAGTGGTAAATTAATGTTCTTTGGTCGATAAGCATCGAGTTAGATAACTTAAAGAGGATTAGTTACCTACGTTGGAGGTGCATTTAATCGTTAGTCTCTAAAAGAATGCTCTTGGAGATCGTTAAAAAAATCTGGTGTTGCATTAGTTCGAAATGGTGTAGACTATTTTGCGTTGCTGCTTGTAAGGATTATAAGAACTTGGCTTTGATCTAGATCTTTTCTTGTTAGCTGTTCTGTGCGTGTGCACGTCGATCATTTTTTACACTGTGTTACAGATGTTTATCGAGAGTAATAATTTGTTAGAAGGAGTGGAATACGATGGTGGTTTGTGCGCGAATGCTCGAGGTATATAGTCTAATGGCTGATAGAAAGCGTTCCAGAAATATTGTCTGCCGGGCTATGCACTGGAAACAAAGTTGTGGTTGGATGTTAGGGACGGGTCTAGCAACCAACGTAGTTATTGGGTGGAGAGAGAGAGAGATCAAAACTTTATTAAAACGCTGTGTGTCTGGGAGATCTTGTCTGTTACTGATCGCGGTTATAACACAATCTGTGGTAACTTGTTTAGAGTTGGTGCTGGGCTAGTGACGGATGTAAGGATAGCTCTGTCTGGGTTGTTACGAACGTATACATAGCTTGCAGCATGCTAGTTGGGACAAAAAACGAGTTGGAATGGCTAGATGCGTTTGTTGTTGTAGGTTCGTGTCGACTGCAGGTGTACTTCTGTTACTGTGTTGGAAATGTTTGGCGCTTACAGAGAGTGTTGTAGGCTAGATGGGACGGAATTTCAGTAAAAAGTGTTGATACACCCTAAATATACGTCATGGTAAAGCTCTAAAGAAACTGACTTTGGTGGTTGTAAAATAAACTTTGCAATGATCTTTCGTCGAAGCATCGCCTGTTTAATCGTATGCTAGTGTTGTCTACGTTACGGCTGGTGTGCATTATGTTACGTAGCCGATATGACTGCTGCGGTAAATCATAATTCTTTCGTCGAAAATCAAAGTGTTTGGTAACTTAATGTGCGCTAGCTGTAGCCAATGGAGTGCATGTGTGTGTAGTAAATTCAGCAAGTTCGATACTGCAAACGCTGGAGATAAGATGAAGTTAATATTTCTGGAATACATGGGGGGAATATGTACTTCCTGTGTATCTTATAAACTGCAACTAATCGATGCTTTTTAATGGAGGCGCTCCCATCTATACTACAGCAGCATCTTCGTGTAGATGGCTTCTATCTCCTGGATTTTTGGACAACACAGAAGATTTCGAAGGGATTTTTTTTTTAAACCGAGCATGACTTTCGGATGGAAGGAGCATCATCAATGTGGTTGCGGGCGAGGATAAGACAAGTGCGCCGTTGTACTGTGCGTCGCTCCCGGATAATATACGCTTTCAGATTTGATTACTTGGGTATTAAGAGTACCCGAAAACTGACCGCTCTCTCGGAAATTATGTTTTTTAGTTTCAACTGTACATTACTTGTAGAGTCGAGCAAGGAGCTATATTTTTTTAGCATTCCAGGACTTTATTATCCACAGACGTAGATATCGTCTACGTTATTCCACAAGTCCTAAGAAGAAGGGTAAACGAAAACTGGGTTATATGGCGAAGACATAGGCTTTTAAAAGGAGGCTATTGCATATGTGCAAGCCCGGTTTAAACAGATAGTGTGGGGAGAAATATTTGCTTTTACACTAAACAGCCTGGGGGGGATTGGTCTCGAATCGTTGTATTGACCGAAATTAGCGGAACACACGACAAGCGAGTTTGTACTGTGTGTGACTCCCATCCATTCCTTAGAGAGCAGATTATGATCGATGTATGCGGGCGTTGGTTGCGATATAAGTGTTTGCGAACATTACGTTGCCTGTACTCAGTTGTACTGTAACAAAAAAAAATTGTAAACATTCCATGTCCTATATAGGATCATGTGTTGCGGTGTGTAGGTTAGCATCTTCGTTTGCGGTAGGCATCTACTTGTAATTAAAATAATAAATCTTAGTTCGGATTAGTGGAATGCATAAGTAAGGAACTTGGAGTAGGAATTTTGTGGGTAAAGGGAGGGTCGAACTGGAAATCGGTGTTGCATCGGGCAGGTAACCTCGGTTCTGTGGTTGCTGTATTGTCGAATAAGGGTGTTGTTAGGCCAATAATTTCGAAAAGTTTTAGTGTAGACGGTCGGAAATCGGTAAATTATTTCACGTATTTTTCTTTTATTTCGACTCTCCGTTGAAAAATAGGGTTTAAACGTCTTCTGGGGCGCTGGAATATCGGTGTCAGATAAATCTAGTTTGCTTCGTAATAGGACATAGAGATTCCTTCGATGGGATGTGTACTGCTGTAGCAAGGAAATAAGAGGTAAAATTAAACTACCCGAATTCCTCGATCTAAGAAGAAGGAAACGTGACAGGTCACGACCGATAAAGAGAGAGAGTGTGTTAAATTTCGGAACGTTTGACATGGCTCAGCTCCATTAAATAAATGCATTGCGAGCTATCCTTGTCAGAGTGGTGCGTCTGCGTAGAAGGTTTCGATCATTTGGAGATGTAACTTATGTGTTTATGTTTAAACACTTAGCATATGTTTCTTTTATGTAGCCTGCCGAGAGAGCGCTCTGCGTTCTGGACGATTGTTAACGGTGCTTGCAGATGTATATTTAGAGACGTTGTGTTAAATGTCAGCGCCGATTTTCGTTATTTGGAATTTTTTTTATAAACCTATATGTCGTCTTCTGCTGCTGCTGCTGCTGTTGTTGCTGTTTTATCAAAAGAGTGGTTGGCATACAAGTTACATTCCGTTCGATGGCTGTTGCTTGCATAGTCTAAACGAAGAGATACATTTATAGATTTAAGGTTGTGGTCGAGTCCCGAAACGGAGCATTTCTTTTATTTTGGTTAGTTGTCTCTGTTTAGAATTGTGTTTGTATATCGAAAGAGTATATGCTAATATGGATACTTAAGTTTGTGGCGTTTATTATCTAACCTGCGCTATTATTATTAAACACGTCTGTCGGCTGTAGTCTATGCGAAGAGCATGGAGAGAGATAGGAGTGTATATTCTTACTTGCAAATTTTGCATACGAGTTTTAATATTTTACTTCTACGAGCTGTAGTATACGAGACCAACTAAGCATTTATGTTCTAAATTGTTTTCTTTTTAGCATTACGCCGAAATTCTTGTTAAAAATACATACGAAGAACACTATGGTAGCTTTATTTTTTCCAAGAATAATAATAATAAACGGCGGAAATTGTTGTTACATAAATCGATATCTGGCGTACCGATCGCTGCGGCGCGCTTAATAATAAATATGGAATTTAATTGGCTGCTGACCTGGCGGGGCGCGGTCGCCCCTGTCCTGGGCGCAAGGGTCGGCCGCCAGGGGCGGTGTCGATGCGGTCAAGACAATCGTCGCGGTATTGTTTGTTCTCGCGGGTAGGGCGGGTGGCGGCGTCCTTTGAGAAGCGGTCGCGAGCGTGGGGGAGGGGGTAGCATCTGTCGGCGGCGGCGGCGGCGTCTTTTGAGTAGCGTTCCCGCAATCGGCCGAGCGAGTAGGGGTCGCAGTATCGGCCAGGTGTGTGGGAGAGAGTGCGAGTACAGACATGTCGAGGGGTCTACAGGTCTGGACCTGTTGGAGGTGCTGCCTGTCTGGCGGCGGCGCCGAGGGGTCGAGGGGGGGCGTCGTGTGTGGCCGAGGTAGGTGTTTCAACCTGTCAATCATCCTGTGGCGGCGTCCTTTGATTAGCGGTCAGACAAGTAGCATTGATGACAATACAAAGGACCTAAATGTAATCATTCTGTCCTTCTGGGAAGACCTATCAATCATCCTGTGCCGGAATCCTTTGATCTGCGGTCCGGCAATTGGCCAAGTGCGTGGTGTCGGGGTGTGCCCAGGTAGTGAAGCGGTACCCTGGGGCGATACGCCAACCACCGCACTACTTTTAATTTCTGAATGTTAATTATTACTATTAATACTAATGAAGTAGAGCTACAACATCATTGTACTATCTATGTTATGTGGTAAGTAATTCAATGATGTAGACTCATTAGTTTCTCTGAAATAGGGGCGTTTATAATGAAAAATGCGTTTCAAGAACACGTTTTAATACACAGCCAAGTGATAGATAAAAATATGTTAGAATCCTCCTGGTTGGTCGTCCTCATCTCCTCCTTCGGTGGTGCCCTCCTTATCTTTGATCTGGCTTCTTTTGATATATTGTTTGTTGCAATCTCTGCCTTCATTATTCACAGTTGGTCCAAGTCCATCACACTTTTAGAGATATTGTAATTGTTATGTATTCCAAGATGCTCCAGTATCTGGAGTTTTACAGAACAGCCATCACTAAAAGTAAGAAAGCATCTAAAACACCAAGTTCAAAGACTGAGCTTTGAACAAACACAGAATCTAAAACGCAGTTAATGGATCACAGTTGTTGTCAAACAGAAACAAATTTACGGTTCCAAGAGTTTCCTGCGACGTACCGCTAGTGTAGGCAACTTACGAAACGGACAGTTCTTAAAAAAAAAAAAAAAAAAAAAAAAAAAAAAAAAAAAAAAAAAAAAAAAAAAAAAAAAAAACCACGGCCTTCTAGACTATATAGTTTCACAGAAAAATGCCAATATGCGAAAAGATGGAAAACAAAATTCTCAGAAATGTCAGTGCATGATTCTATTGAAATATTTATTTGAAATAGTAAATATTAGAATATTTATAAGCATGAACATTCATAATTTGCATAAAAGTAAAAATGTGAAATAGTGTCCATTTGGGCAGTACGAGTCCCCGTAACTAAGTTGTTTTATTTGATTTCCTTGAGTTATACTAGTTTAACTTATCAAAAGGTTACATGGGCCAACGTGTTCAGCCTGTGGGCCAACTTACGCCGAGGTAGGGAAAGAATGGCCTGCTTCATACATGTCCAGTAATTATTTTTTTTAATATTCAACTCATATTTACACGCTTAATAATTACCATCCAGATTCACTAAGACCTTTCTAAATTTTAACAATAATTTCATAAATCTAAATATGTACAACGACGCCACAATGTGCATAATTTTACAGGCTCTGTAATATCGAATATCACTACATCCGACATACAGTCGACGTTAGCGATATTAATGCTGCATCGGCAATAAACTTCTGCATACTGCAAGATCAACTACAGCGTTAACAGCCATTATTTGTTCGATTTCTTCCAGCAATATGTCGTGAACGTATATTACCGTAGTATAAACTGCAATTGTCAACATATTTTTCTGTTTAATAAGAAATTATACTTTACACCGCGAGGTCCTAGAATTTTTATCTGTCACTTTCCACTTCTTTCACCTCTGGCAGTATTGCTCATGTGAAATATACCGAATAGCACCGTTTTTCGGAACCCACGTTAAACTGTAGGTCCCCCTATAACTGGCTGGATAAGTTAGTTCGAAGGTCGGAGGAAGGCAACGGCATACCACCTCCACACAGGACCATGCCTAGTAAAGCACTGTGCTGTTTAAACCAATCCTCGGATTGTTGACTGCTTTACCTTTACTTTACACTATATCAACTACATCTACATAGATACTCTGCAAATCACATTAAAGTGCCTGGCAGAGGGTTCATTAACCACTTTCATAACTTTTCTCTACCGTTCCATTCTCTAATAGCGCGCGCGAAGAAAGAACACCTAAATCGTTCCGTTTTCGATCTGATTTCTCTTATTTTATTGGGATGGTCATGTCTCCCGACGTAGGTGGGTGCTAGCAAAATATTTTCACATTCAGAACTAAAAGACGGTGATTGAAACTTCACAAACAGATCACGCCGCAATGAATAACGTGTTTCCTTTAATGACCTCCACCCCAATTCCTGCAACATTTCCGTGACGCTTTCCCCCCGTAACGTGATAAAACAAAACGAGCTGCCCTTCACTGAACCTTCTCAATGTCTTCCGTCAGTCCCAGCTGGTGAGGGTCCCACAAGGGGCAACAGGACTCCAGGAGAGGACGCACAAGTGTTATGTAGGCAGTCTCTTTGGTGGAGCTGGTGCATCTTCGAAGCGTTCTGCCGATGAAACGTAACCTTTGTTTCGCCTTCCCCACAATATTTTCTATGTGTTCTCTCCAGTCAAAGTTGTTCGTAATTGTAACTCCTAGGTATTTGGTAGAATCTACGACCTTAAGGTTTGACTGATTTATCGCGAAATTGAAGTTCAGCGGATTTCTTTTAGTGGTCATGTGTATTACTTCACACTTTTCTTTATTTAGTGTCAACCCAGTATCTTTCTGTATTTACAATATTCACCGAATTATGATTTACTACATTTGACAGAAAACTTTGCGTTCGTTTACTTTCTCGCGGCGTTTTGTAAGTGTTCTGAATTGTCTCAACCAGCCGGCTTCATGTAAACACAATATCAGCACCATCGAATGGTGCGCCAAGTTACTTGGCCAACAACTAGGGCCGCGGAGGAGTGGCCGAAGGCTCCATCGCGCCCAGCTACATCTACATCTACTTGGGATACTCTGCAAATCACATTTAAGTGCCTGGCGAAAGGTTCATCGAATCTCCTTTATACTATTTATTTCCCATTCCATTCTCGAATACCGCGCGGGACGAAAGAACACTTGAATCTCTCCGTTCGAACTCTGATTTCTCGTATTCTATTCTGATGATCATTTCTACCTATGTACGTGGTAGTCAAAAATATATTTTCGCTTTCGGAGGAGAATCTTGGCGACTGGATTTTCGTAAGTAGCCCACGCTGCAGCGACAAACGCCGTTGTTGTAATGATTCCCATCCCAGATCCTGTATCATTTCCGTCACGCTGTCTCCCCTGTATCGTGACAATACAAAACGAGCTGCCCTTCATTGGACTCTTTCGATGTCCTCTTTCAAACCCACCTGATAAGGATCCCACACTGGGCAGCAATACTCCAACAAAGGACGGACAAGCGTAGTGTATGCAGTTTCTTTAGTAGTTCTGTTGCATCTTTCAACGGTTCTACCAATAAAACGCAGTCTCTGGTTCGCCTTTCCCACGACATTATCTACGTGATCTTTCCAGTTTAAGTCTGAAGTAATAGTAATTCCTAAGTATTTTGTGGCCTTCACTTTCGACTGATTTATCTTGTAAACAAAGTTTAACGGATTTCTTTTCGTACTCATGTGGACGACTGAACAGTTTTCATTATTTAGAGTCAATTACCAATTTTTACACCATACTGATATCTTATTCAGATCATTCTACAGTTGGTTTTGATCTTCAGATGATTTTAATAGACGGTAAATGACGGCGTCATCTGCAAACAAACTAAGAGAGCTACTTAGATTTTCTCCCAAATCGTTTATGTAAATAACGAACAGCAGAGGACCAATAACACTACCCTGTGGGACTCCCGATATCAACTCTGTTTTAGTCGATGCTTTACCATCGATTACTACAAACTGTGTCCTCTCTGAAAGGAAATGCCCTATCCAGTCGCAAATTTCGGCGATATTCCATAACCATGCAATTTGATTAAAAGCCGTTTGTGAGGTACGGTTTCAAAAGCCTTCTGGAAATCAAGAAATACGGCATCGATAGCACTCATCACTTCTTGTGAGTAAAGAGCTAGTTGCGTTTCACATAACCGATATTTTCTAAATTCATGTTGACCTTGGGTCAATAGGTCATTCTGTTCGAGATTATTGATAATATTTGAATACAGGATATTTTCCAAAACCGTGCTGCCTGTAGTTTAGTGGGTTACTCCTACTGGCTTTCTTGAATATAGGTGTGACCTGTGCGACTTTCCAATCCTTTGGTACAGATCCTTCTTTGAGCGAGCGTTTGTATATGGCTGTTAAGTAAGGAGCTATCGCTTCAGTATAATCAGATAGAAATCTAATGGGTATACAGTCCGGACCAGAAGGCTTATACTTGTTAAGTGATTTTAGTTGCTTTACTACTCCGATGGTATCTACTTCTACATTACTCATTCTGGCCTCTGTTTTTAATTCGAAATCTGGAATATTAGTTTCGTGTTCTTCGGTGAATTAGTTTCTAAAAGCATTGTTTAGTGACTCTGCTTTAATAGCACTATCATCGGCAGCATCGCCATTACTATCGCGTACTGAAGGTATTGTTTGTGTTTTGCCCCCAGTATATTTAACATATGACCAAAATCTCTTTGGGTTTTAAGTCAAAATTCTGCTGAGCGCGCCGCTAATCGCCGTCGGAGGTTCGAGTCCTCCCTCGGGCATGGATGTATTTGTTGTCCTTAGCATAAGTTAGTTTAAGTAGTTTGTAAGCCTATAAACTGATGACCAGAGTTGTTATGCCCCATAAATTTACAAACATTTGAACAAACTACATCTAGGTAACTCGATTTTGTGAAGTTTTGTGTTATTCATGTCAGTCTTGTTTACTTGATAGTGGTGTGTTCTCAACAATACTACGAAGCAATATTTGCGGTTGCAAATTAAAAGACATTTCAAGAATTAGGTAGGTATTACAATCGGATCAAGATTACTTTGTGCTTGAGGTTTTAGTGAGTTTAGTGGCTGCCCAGTCGCAGCCGTTGCACGTGCCCGCTGCCTCGCGTGTTCTTGTCTGCACACTCACGTGTGTGACACCAAACAGGCCGTGCTGGAGTGGCCGAGCGTATTGAAGCGCTATGCTCCGATGCGCGAGGCCGTTCCCCGTTGAGGGTTTGAATCCTCCCTTGGGCGTGGATGTTTCTGCTGTCTTTAATATAAGTTAATTTATAAGTAGTTTGTAAGTTTAGGGACTGTTGACCCCGCAGGTAAGTCCCATAAGCTTAAACAAACATTCGACTTTTTTTTTTTTTTTTTTTTTTTTTTTTGTATGTTGTGCAGAAAGGGCGTGGCCAGGGGTGGTAGAATGTCAGAGTGATCGATTGGCTGTGGTTTGTGGTTGTGCCCATAGCAGCCACACCAATAACACCTGGAATGCCGCTCCCCCTGTATGAGGTGAACCAAATTTTGGTCAGAAGAAACCATCTGATGACATTCCTGTGTGCAGTGATGACGTTCCGTACATCATTGAAGTGAAGCATGTTCTGCACATTAGTGAAAGTTAGCCAGAGGAAAGATATCGTATCACGGCGAAAGGGACCTGGCTTCATCGTAGCTCAGCCACTCAGCACGTTTTGTTTGTAAATTATGCACACTGATATCCCATATCCCTAGTGAATCTACCTATAAAAAACAGATAACTGTGGCTACAGTATTCCCTGTGACTTTTTATCGATAACGATTAAAATGTAACTTAATGGCAAAATTGTCGTATAGCCTAAATAGCAATAAACAATTATCGATTTTTTCGTTTACTCGTACTTTGAAAACACTTGTCAAATATCATTATTCTAGGTCTATTGCAAGTACCCTATATGTATTGTATTGGTGTGGTGTCTGTTCTTTCGGACGTCCGAAAGAACAGACACCACACCAATACAATAAGTATTAAACGCGACGACGGCGTTAGCTTCAGTTATTTCACCGCAGATGCGGTCATACGTGCGACCTCGCAAGGGAATCCGAAATGGCGAGTGTAAGAGGGCACGAACGATAGGGGCGGTACAACCATAGCGTGCGACATGTGGGAATTTGAGTCGGCCAGGAGGCGAGCACGGGTGGCCAAGTGGTTGCCGGGCGTCGTGGCTCAGCGCGCCCGGTCAGGGGGCTCAACGCCCTCTGTAATAAAAAAGCTGAGCCAAGAACACTCCGAACATGAACGAACAAATATGATCAGCGTACGCAATGAACAGAACTACCCATAGAAAAAAAAGAAAAAGAAAAAAAAAGTGGTTAAGGCGACCGCTGGCCTGAAGCGGGAGACCCGAGTTCGATTCCCGGTCCGGCTCAAATTTCCACTTGTCGCCATTGCTTAATATCAGTGCCCAAATGCAGCCACTGTCAATCATTTCTTTCCTATCCTTCTTCTTTCTCTTCCTTTAACAATCATTTGCAAATACCCTAAATGTGTTGATCAGCGAGTTTCGGAGTATCGACGTATCTGACAGAAATGCCGTATGTTTTGATTGCATTGGCTTGAAAGCTGAAATTTTAGTACTGCTTAATAAGTAACGTAAATTTAGACTTCTTACGTCTATCTGGTGGTGCTCGATAGCCCAGTGGTAGAGCGCTAGACCACGAATCTAAACGTCGCGAGTTCAGTTCTAGGATTTTATCTGTCACTTCTTTTATCTGTTAATGTTGAGGATGTGAAAGACCTGAGTAGCACCGTGGTTCGGAAACCACTTTAAACTGTAGGTCCTCCTATAAATGGCTGGGTACGTTAGTTCAAAGGTCAGAGGAAGGCAACGACATACCATCTCCAAAGAGGACCATGCCTAGTAAAGCACTGTGGTGTTCAAATCAATCTTCGGATTCTTTATTTTATCTCTACCTGTTCACGATAGAAATGGACAAAAAAAAAAATAAAAAGACTGATCCTATGATTGTTCTATTTTTACCGCTAAGGAACAAACAGCTAAAAACTACCGGTTCGATTACCATTACAAGAATCGGTAATGGACGCAAAATAAAGTGACAGTAGGTGCTCCTGGCAGTACTGCTGTGTAAATCAGTTTGATGGGCACTGGCCGGTGAACTGAGCTCCCTACTGGGAGGTGAGCTCTCCTCGCAGTGCCGGCTGTATGTAGATGCGGCAGCCAGTGACGGCCGTTCCATACGTGACCGGCTCTCTGTGTCGAAGCTGTAAATATGTTCGCTAATTTTCGTAACAGTGAATTACGATTTCAAGCTCTTGCTCTAGACGAAGAAGAAAAAAGAATGAAGGCAAAAGAAGAAGAAACCTGTGGATCACTGTGCCTGGAAAACGAGATCATCACGGAGACAGTATCAAGCATTATTTTCTCATTTCATGTATGATGAAACAAAATTTTATGAATGATTTAAGATGGCGCATCATACCTTCTGTCAACTCTTAAACAAGCTAGAACTAACATTGAAAAATTTATTCTTTCTGGAGACCGTCAGTTTCATCCAAAGAATGTCTGACTGTTTCTTTCTGTGTGTGTGTGTGTGTGTGTGTGTGTGTGTGTGTGTGTGTGTGTTTGTTTTTCTTGTCTTTTAAATATAGGTTCAAAAAAGAGTAGACCGAACATACACAGAAGTTTTCAGGACAACGTTAAGATTGTATTATTTTGATAATTAAAAGATGAATACATGTTTACGAGTAGTGAGGTTAGGTTAGGTTAGGTTAGGTTAGGTTAGGTTAAAGAATATATTTAAATTTCTACTATCCTAAGAAAAACTACAGAGTACTATTCGGTGAATTTTTTTCCAAAGCTGACGACGATGCGGTGAAAGTCGGAGCTTTGGTTATTTAAAAAGGAATTGTGACAATTGTGTGAAAAGTATTCCAGATCTAAAAGCTGATGAGTAATGCCTATTAACTCGTTTTACACAGGTGAAAGTTAAAGGTGTTGAAATATATTGAAGTGAGGAATTAGAGTATTATCGCGGAAATCGATGCATTGGTAAGACATTGATGAATTTGTCTTTGTATTCGATATTCCGATATATTTCATACGTTTAGTCGTAAAGCAAAATAAACTTGCGCACTTCTTCTGTTAGTCATTCCACATACATTTTTTGTGCACAAAATGCCTTTCACAGTTGCACTGCTCAAACAACAATTCCACCATCGCGTCGTCTGTCACGTGAAAAATGAAATACGGCGAATCCCGACTGGCACGCAGCCGCGTTTATTTGGGTGACACCACACAAGCAGCTGCCACTGTCAGCGGCTGTGTCAGCACCAGCAGTGAACAGTCAGCTGCAGTCGCCTCACCTGTTGCTCCACTCTCATATGTAGCTGCTTATGACAAGTTTCCAGGCAGCTCGATGAGTGGCTCAATATACAGTTATAACATTTGATGCAAACAAATATGCTGAAAACTACGTCTAATCAAGCCCCGTGTATTATCTTAAGCCCAAAAAGGGAAGCTTTCTTCCACACATGCACCTTCTATTCACGCACCTTCAAAGACTGCAGATCGTTGGCAACATGCTGAAAAATTATGTCGTCAACAACTTTATCCATAATCAGTTCAATGTTTTTATAAAGTAAACGTTATGAACGTTATCAACAGTAATATGAAAAAGTGGGCAACTTGAGCCCACTGTTTTCCTCTTGTGATTTTAACTCAAGTATTCTTCAATTTCATTTCTAAACCTCAAATGCGATATCAATGTCGGATCAAGTAGCTTGTAAATACATTCACCTCCAAAAGTATGTTAGTCTTTGTAAAAAGTAGGCAGAAGACGTCAATAGAGAAGGCAGGATTTTGGTCTGGGAGAGGCTGAATGTCTTCGTGCCTCAACAAACTACACGTTTTCCAAATAAAAAATAAAAAGCCAGGGGGTAGATATCGAATTTCGTATAAAAAGAAGACGAGGTTTCTCTCACCAATTCATGGAGTCAACCAAAATAACTTGGAAATGGTCAGCTTTAACGGATATTTTGATGTAAAATAAAATCTCCACAACTTGGGGAGAAAGTCTTTTTACAGTTACTTCGTAGTACAATACATAAATGCATAAGACTATTCCCAGTTTTTCTAATTTGATCACTTTTTCTATGGCAATATTCATTACATACACTGCGCCTCGGTTACACAATGGTAGAGTGCCAGACTACAAATCGAAAGGTCGCGTGTTCGATCCCCACCAGGTCCTATGATTTTTATCTGTCACTTTCCACTTATTTCACCTCTGGCAGTATTTCTTACGTAAAAAATACCGAGCAACGACGTGGTTCGGAACCCACGTTAAACTGTAGGTCCCCCTATAACTGGGTGGGTAAGTCAGGTCGGAGTAAGGCAACGGTATATCACCTCCAAACAGGACCATGCCTAGTAAAGCACTTCGGATTGTTGACTGCTTTACCGTTTTTTTTCTTTTTTTACACTACCCATACGTTTCAACGTAAAACGTGTGAACAGAATATTTTATATAGTTTACCACAAAAATAAGTCATTCACATTCTGCTTCTAATCCTACTTCAAATATTGAAAAAAAAAAAAAAAAAAAAAAAAAAAAAAAAAAAAAAAAAAAAAAAAAAAAAACACCTTAACTTTGTAGTTTTTTTGTGTTGTAACTATGGCATTAGTCTGAAACGAAATTTCAGGCCTCTGAATCACTGTGAAATTTTTTGTTGTTGACATTAGCAATTGTAAAATCACCTTTACAACGAACGAAACAAAAGCGAACGCGCAACAGCAATGCTAATCTTCTGTCGCGCTAACGCTGGGCGCGTATGCGCAAATGGCATTCAGTCATTCGCGGTACCTATTCGTAGTTGGAAGGAAGGAAGCAAGCTTAGGTTTAACGTCCCGTCGACAGCTTGGTCATTAGAGACGGAGCCAACGCTCGGAGTTTTGGGTAAGGATGGGAAGGAAAGCGGTCGTGCCCTTCGAAAGGAACCATCCCGGCATTTGCCTCGAGTGATTTAGGAAAATCACGGAAACCCGAAATCTGGATGGCCGGAGGATGATTTGAACCACCATCCTCCCGAATGCGAGTCCAGTGCGTTACCACTGCGCGAGCTATTGGTAGTTGCTTACTGACATTCCGCTAATTGTCAGGTGTTGGTTCACCGAACCATCAAATGAAGTTCGTGTCCTCTCCTCCTCCTCGGCGCTGGTAGTGTTAAAAGCTTTTGTCTGCTATTATAGCGTCGCATGCCAAAAAATGTATAAAGTGAGTGCTGCAACTTTGCCGCTGCAGCAATTTTTTTCGTCACTTTCAATTGTGATTGTACCAGTACAAATACTAGAATTTCTGGCATTAGTGAAAAGTAAAAGTTACGATTAAGATGATTAAAATGTTGAAATACGGAATGCAAGCGGTCTTTTAATAACACGGCTGTGGAATTATACTTTGGTGAAGTGTAGGAATAAATTATGTTTCCTTTACTGCAGAGTCAAAGTAGGTAGAATTATAGTGACGGTTATCAGTTCTGTTCTGTAAAATAAAAAAAAAAAAAATAAAAAAAAAAATAAAAAAAAAAATAAAAAAAAAAAACAAGATTAAAAGGGTAGATGTCATAATTATTTCTGGATTTGAGTTTGCGGAGAATGCTTTGCAGTTGATCGCGCTACAAAACTTACTGTTAACACGACAGAATCGAAATTAGAGCAACATAAAAGTATAAATAGGTTCTAGAAAAATGAATAGTAGCTGAGTTGCATACAGCAATAGTAGTGTAATTTACGAGTCTTTTAACCAATAGGCCAGCTCTCCATAACAGTGGTATCTACGCAACATTAAATAGAGGAATATTAACTAGCATGCTGAATGTGCTTATAGGATTGGAATATGAAATAACGGAAAAGCCAACAAGGGTTGATGATTGAATGACGAAAATTTTTTTAATTATTAGCACTGCAAACACAAATTTGAAATATCAGTCTGGAATCGTCACAGCATCCTAAGGCGCTAATACCCGACGGCCGCGGTGGCCGAGGGGACTGAGGCGCTCCAGTCACGGTCTGCACGGCCACTACGGTCGGGGGTTCGAAACCTCCTCGGGCATGGATATTTGTGCCGTCCTTAGTATTAGTTAGTTCATAAGTAGTTTGTAAGTTTAGGGACTGATGACGCCGTAGTTAAGTCCCATAAGCTACACAAACATTTGAACAAGGAAATCAGTCCTCTTTAAACTGTTCAATCCAGTCAATGTTGTCATCACTAGCAACGCAGTCAAGGTGCTTTTCCGGTGGATTTTTCTTGCGCTGTATTGTGTGGAACCATGGTGTAATGGTTTTCTTCACCCTTGAACAGTATCTGAAATACGTCAACCAATACTATGGGTCCAAATGCACTGTAGTTTTTGATGACTACCCTGAGAAGGGAGTTGAGGAAAACATATAATATGCAGAAAGAGGTCGAAGAGCAATGTGTCTTCCGATACAGTATTATTTGATGATTGTATGGGAAAAATACTTATTCACTGGCCCTGCTGACTGACCACATACCTCTTATTAGTTAACGGGAAGATTCTGTCAACAATATCTTTCTTATGATACTTGGATAAGGCAAGCAAGGCATAGCTTTCCCTGAAGGAGCCAAGAGACACGTGTTATGTCTCCACACCTTAGTGGCTATGACACCATCCCTACGTTTTTTCGACAGGGCAAACTGAAATTTATAAACAGTTTCGATAGAACAAAACTTCAAAAATGTTCAAATGTTTGTAGAGCTTATGAGACTTAACTACGGGGTCATCAGTCCCTAAAGTTACGAACTACTTATGACCTAGATAATCCTAAGGACGGCACAAATATCCATGCCCGAGGGGGGATTCGAACCCTCGACCGTAGTGGCCGTGCAGACCGTGACTGGGGCCCTATTCTGTATCTTTCGTACCGTTCGGTTCGGTGTGTTTTTCTCGGTGGTGACGTCAATTTCGGTTCAGTAGCGAAAATGGTTATTCTGTACGTTTCTGCGGCCTGCTACCGCCCGAAACGGCCACCGAAATTTCGAGCGCTGCACCGAAAGCCGCTGATGTTTCGGTGAGGTTGTTTGTTTCGTTTCGGTGGGCTTGGATTGCGAAGATAAATTATTATTTTAGCAATGCTCTGTCGTTTTAAATTCCGATAATGATACATCTGTTGCTTTTAAGTAATAAGTAACTTTAAAAAGTTAATTTTCAAGGCTGCCTACAGATATTATCAGAATATTTCTTTAAAATTGCTAGCGTTCTAGAATTTAATATAACGAAATAGCACTTCTGTAAACTCTATTGCAATAAACGTTTTTTTTAAATACGCGTCTCGGTAGTGTCTTTAATGCGCCGTTTCATTTATCCTGCAAACTCTCATATTACGAAAGTGTAAATACGAAATCCATCAAATACGGCGTCACCTTCGTTTTCGCAGTTCGCAAAGCTTTCGCGTGTTATTTGGCAAATTTTCGTATTTGTACGTGAGAATTACTCAAATATGCACTCCAGATACTCCACCGTATTGAAAATTTTCATAAAATGATCCATTTCCACCGCAATCTCAAGTCCTGTTTTGCCCACAAGCACGTTACTGCTGTATCTGAACGGTACTTAGTAGTGTTTTAGCGTACTTTCCCGTTCAACCTGAGAATTTATTACTTACAGAAAATAATTTTACAACGTTTAAGTTAAAATATAGAGGAATTTTGTGAAGTTAGTGGAAATCATACAAATTAGTAGCAGTATAAATAACCGATAATCATTCCGCAAAGAACTGAATGGAAACAAAGACCAGTACGTCTTGTAGACGCTGTGGTCTAGCATTCTTTTAGGTTCGAATCCTTCCCATGCCGGGTGCCGTGGCTCAGCGCGCCCGGTCAGAGGGCTGAACGCCTCTCTGGAATAAATAAGCTGAGCCAAGAACTCATCGAACGACAACGAACAAAATGGAACAACGACCGCAAGGCGGTTATCGCAACAAGCTCCCAACCTAATTTTTTTAGGTTCGAATCCTTCCCAGTGCAAAATATTTTTTCACCAGTCATCTTGTTAGGAACACTTTTCTAGTCGTGTAAGAGAAGCATGATGTGCAATATTCTTTAGCATGTACATGTAAGAGCGAGCGCCAGGAGTAGTTTCTTAGACATCGGGGTTCACTCTTATTATAAAGCAAAAGATGAAATTTCTGTGAGTGAAACAAACGTAGACTTTTATTTTTATTCATTTACTTTTTTAGTCTTGTTACAAAGAATTCATGTGTGACTACTCTCAATGCTTGGAACGCAGTTTGAAACAAAAGTTTTCAGCCTTCATGTTGACGATCATATGATCTTCAATACAAAGACTGAAAATTTTTGTACGTTTCAAACTATCTTTTAAGCACTGATGAGAGTCTGACAGCGACCAAAATCAAATTTTGCGACAGTAAAGAAATATTTGCGATTGCTCTTCATCATCCATATATGTTAACAGCCACTGAGCACTTGGATTCAAGATGGAATTAAACTTGACGTTTCAGGTTTTCTCCAGTTAACGGCAGAAAATACTAAAACTGGTTATGAGTGAAATAAAAAAAAAATCGTTTAGCTTTCCCGCATCGCCAAACAACTGTTTTGTTACTAAAATATTGTACGCTCTTTCCTCAGTACAAAAACATTGACTAATTTGCGCTTCTAAGAGCTGTTTCGACTAATACGTAATCCTTTTCCTTTCCCGCAACTTCCATGTACTTCCGCAGTGCCAAAATAAGAAGTTTTTCACTGCTAGCACTGCGCTCTCTCTGCTGCTAACGCCGCGTCTTCCCTCCCATCGCGTTGAACTCGCGCCGCGCCAATGAACCGCACAATTCTGCTCTCGTGTAGGAGAAACGGTAGCACCTAACGCCTTCTAACAAACGGCAAAAATAAATTCAAACCTTTCAGAAACTTCTTCTCGCTTACACCCCCACAAAAAAATGTAAAGGAAGAAAGTTTGTCGCTTACTACATTCTGGGCGTTGGTTTGGTAAAAGTTCTGCGTCAGACGTGGGATTTTAATTTATTACTTCACTATCACTGAATATATTGGCCGGAAAGTTTGCAGACATCGACAACATATAGCACTGAAGGCAATTATAACATTATTTTGCTGTGCGACGCTTAGTTTAGGAGATACGGTGTGATAAACATAGAGTAGCGCGAATAAACAACTTTTCATAAAAGTTTAAATATTCTCTTTTTTCAGTGACAAAAAGTTTTAATTAAATTTAAAAAAAGTTTCAGTAGGTAGTTCTCGGAACACACTGTCGTGTTATGTCGCCAGATTATAAAATACACGACTTTCATTTTTTACATTTTGCTGGGCTGTCTCTCATGGTAGGAAACGCAGCGTTCCCCCTGCTCACCAGCAGTGCTCATGCGCGGAGAAGCAGTCAGGCACTTCTGATTGGCTGATGAGAGCAGATCTGGCAACAGCGCCACCGTGAGTTTCGGTGTCCATGAAGGCGTACCGCAACCCCACCGAAAGGCATACAGAATGAACTAACGGAGCTGCTTCGATAACTCGACCACTCGGTGCACTCTCTGACCGAACCGAACTCTGGGGAGCCGAAAAGATACCGAATAGGGCCTCTTGAGCGCCTCAGTCCCCTCGGCCGGCAGTGGCCGTGCAGACCGTGACTGGCGCGCTGCAGAGCGCTCGGCCACCGCGGCCGGCGCGAAACTTCTAACACATCGCCTGAGACTTGATGGATTTGAACGACAATCCTGATAAGGTAGCTGATGCAAGAGTGGAGTTATCTGTATGTCTGTACACTAGTGGCGGGTCCTAAACTTCGAATAAAATTCGTCTCCAACTTTTCCAAAGAGCTGTAACGAAAAATAATATCTGAAAGTTAGCATGCTTGCCTCCCACCGAAGCCGCCACTCGCCAGTCCTCCTCAGCTTTTGCAGGTTCAGACCTGTAGCAACCAGCCAGTTGGATCCACTGAGATGAGAATGGAAGACCACACAAAAACGGTCTGGTCTCCACTACATCCACCCAATCAGCAATGCCCCACGAACAGCTCAACAATATCCTGCACGTGAAAGAAGAGATGTGAAGCAATTATTCCTCCAGGAGTGCTTGCATAAAGTGCTCACCTACATAAACAACTCCAAGGGAGCTTCCATGGCTTTATTGACCAACAGAAGTAGCTCTCTTCTTTGATTCTACACAGGTCGACGAAGAAATTGACATCATCGAGGAAGAAATCGATTTACATCCCATGCCAGAAGAAGACAAAGAATTGGAGGATATCCGTGGGATATAAATACCTATATCTCGAAAATGGAAAGAGATCTCATTCTGCTCTCAACTTTACATACTATTTAAGTATGTTGTGTAAAATTCATTCGCAATAATGTATGGCCTAAAATAAACCATACGTAGAGTCTACGCAATGAGTTTTTGTGTCTGCAAAATCTTTTAAATCTTTAATCTTTTTACGTTCATTATGTGCAGTACAGTAAGTTAGGCGAATAAATACAGCCCTTTATTGAGCAAATATGTCAAGCTTTAACAAAAGAGAGAATAAAATTTTTTTTTCACGGAATAGTTTTCTTAAAATCGTGTGATAAGTTTTTCACCTCAGGCATCACATTCGCAAAGTTCTTCGCCGAGAAAGCGCTCAGTGGTAGTCGCTTTGAGCGCGGCGCCCCTGTAGACACGCGAAAGACAGACCCCAGCGCTGTCGTCTTGCCACGTAAGCAAAGTAGTTCCGAGCCGGCGCGATCGCTAGCCGATTGGCCGGCCGCTGGGGCACACCCCAATGCATCATAGCGGGCAGCCACTAAGCTAGCGATCGCTCCGACTCGGAACTACCTTGCTTACGTGGCATGTCGTCCGCGCTGGGGCCTGTTTTTCCCGTTGGTCGCGCTGCCTACGTCATGCTCAACGCCTTCTGTGATTGGCTGGAGACCTGGAGCGCGTCGCGCGGCAGCGGCAGCGTTCGACAAGCACAAACCGCGCGCAAGTGGGCGTTCACGTAGACCAAAGATAACTCAGTCTGCGTATGTCGTCATTACACTGAAACCAACATCTAAGTCACGTGACTCGGGGCAAGAAGCCGATTTCGTCATTACGAGCTACGTGAAGCGGAGCAGGCAGATGTACTTGTTCTTATTCATAACTGAAATGAGGCGTTGATCTTAACAACAGAACGTCTAATCATATCCTTATAAAGCTTTTAGCAACCGCCATGGGAGTAGAAGACGAAAACTCAGTTTCACAAACAGCATCAGCTTTCTAACAGCATGTGTTAAAGTTATGTTACGCTTTTATAGGAACTAAAAAGGTCTATATCCATAATATCAGATTTTTTACACAATACAAGTGTTTGTATTTTACGACTTCTGCATATACAGTGATGCCAAAACAGTACGTAAACCAAGCAAAGTACTCGCTATTTACATTAGAATAATTGATGTGCAAACACAAAAACTAAAACTAGTTTTATATGTATACTGAATGTTCTGTATTCAAATATAGCTGTGTACAACACTATTAAAAGCAGATCTCTACTAGAAATGAGTCACGTGATTAATATAAATTTTGTCTAGACCAGCTAGAATTGTCCACTTGTCGGTAATTACATTCATCAGTTAAAAAATCATAATGTTGTACAAGCACTATCTGTAATTCTATAAAAAATGTTCAAATGTTTGTATAGCTTATGGGACTTAACTACGGGGTTATCAGTCCCTAAACTTACAAACTACTTACGAACTAGCTAATACTAAGGACGGCACAAATATCCATGCCCGAGGGGGGATTCGAACCACCGACCGTAGTGGCCGTGCAGACCGTGACTGGCGCGCCTCAATCCCCTCGGCCAGTAATTCTATATCTTGCAAAAAGAACTGTGAATAAGTGTCAACTCGTCACATATAAAAACGATCATCGTAATAATATTAGTACAATTGTTCAAAAACTACGTTACTTTAGTACTACATGTGTAATAAGCATACAAAAGTCGTTTCATTGTTAAAATAAATACTTCACTTCAGCTGAAAACTATAAAAACTGTTGCTCATATGACGAAAACTCAGTGACGTCACTAGGGGCAATGTTAGATGTTGGTTTCAAACAACAATACGGCAGAGATAGGGTCACGCGCAGTCTATATTATCTTTGGTCTATGGGCGTTCCCATGACAACCGTGCTTTTCCCGTAGTGGGTAAAGTCACAAGGCTGAACCAGTCGGCTGCGTACTGTGCCGGAGGCTCGCTAGTCTTGATGTGGGTACCAGCCTATCGCAATTATTCCGGTCAACTTGTGGCCGGATCTGTTGTGGCGTTCCTCCATGGTGGTTCTATTGGAAGGAAGACAAACGGATAGGCTCGGTGTCTCGCTGTGACTTGGGTATAATTTTCTGGGAGCGGTGATCAACTTCCTGGGAGCGACTTAGGAAGAAAAATGAATGAATTAATCAATGGGTTTCGTAATTACAGTGCGCTTATTATCTACAGCGGTGGAGGAAGTTGTATTGCAGCAATATTTTACTACTTGGAGCATTGGCAGTCAACAGATGATATGCGTGCGATTCCTAGACAACATAGTGGATCTATGCCGTCCACAAACTCTTACGGTTGAAACTACTTCAGTGCGTGTCAGAACATGTGTCAAGATTTATGTCTGTTCGTTAACCAGGAATAAGAATTCGACTCGGGTACTCTTCCTCAATGAAGAATTTCAATATGTGTTAAATTCCACAGAGAGGCAAAGAAACATCACTCTAATTGTGGTGCTGCACAAGTATGAAGTGCGCGCCACATACTTAACGCCGCGCGCTGCCATGTACACACGGCGCGGCGTTCTTACGACGTCAGCCACGAGCGCCCTCTGCTACAACTCTGCTCTTGGCCACCACTGGAATGCATCGTTCACTTGGGAATGAGATAGGCACCAGTTAAACTTGGCTATCGGATAGGCACTAGGAATCATCAGTAGGCAGGCCTCTAATCTATGTATCAGCATTCTGCAGTCAAGAACTATGTAAAAGTTAAGTATTACTAAGTCTCTAAGAAATATATATCTCGTTCTAATTTACTCTAGTGTTTCTAGTTTCTGCTGTCCCATGGCTGGTCACCTCCGTACCTGCACACGCGTGCATGCTTTATTCCTGTGTCGGTCTCTTTCTACTCGGCCACCGACATCTACGAAAACCGGCGGACGAGACACAAAAGCGGCGACGAGGATGGGATACAAAAGTGGCGACGAGGATGGGATAGAAGAACCGTGGACCAGCCGGCTTGCAGCAGCCAGACAGCAGCAGACGGAGCACACAGAAATTGCTCCCGCCCACCCACCCTTATTATAAGATTTTGGGGGAACATATTTTGTTACGTGTTTTGTGGACTTTTTTTGTTGCAGAGAGACCTCTTTCATATTGCATTCGTGTTTTGTTATTTTCTTGTATGCGCGGTGCATAATCGGTCAGCATGGCCACTACCCTGAACCGAAACTTAATGGAAATTATTCAGTTACAGACGACGCAAATCACGCAACTACTTCAAGCAGTGTCCCAGTTGATGGCAGCTAACCAACAACAGCCGTTGCATCAGCTGTCCGCACCTGCAGCCGCACCGCTTCGCCCACCGCTTCGCCAGTACAATGAACATGAGGAAGAATGGAGCGAATACTTCGCTCAATTTCAAGAACTCGTCGCAGCTCATCAACTTACAGGTCAGAGAGTGGAGAACCTTTTCTTATCGATTCTGGGCACTCAAACGTCCGTATTACTGCAGAAACTATTCCCCCACGCATCTCCTCGTGATCTAGAATTCGATCAAATTGGAGAAGAACTGAATGCTCATTATGAGAAAAAAGTTCTCGTAGCTGTGCCGCAGTACGGATTTTTCAGACTTAAAAAATTACCGCAGCAGTCACACCCGGAATGGATCACTGAGTTGAAGGGCTTAACCCGCAAATGTAAATTTAGTTGCTCTTGTGGACTTTCTTATAGTGACGTTATGTTGAGGGATGCAGTTACTCAGAACATTCAGGATCCCAGAATTAGGGCAGCAATTCTAAAACAGTCTGACCCCTCATTAGACAGTGTACTGCAGGTTATAGAAGCGCATGACACCTTTGACTTAGCAGATGTAGAAATGCAAAGCCACAGTGTTAATTCAGTGCACCGTAATGGACGCTTTGCAAGCCGTAGTTCTCAGTCTAGCCCTAGTGATTATTATTTTTCTATCGGCTGTGCTTAACAGACAGTGAACAGTAGCCAGTGTAAAAATGCGACGCAAAGGTCGCCCTGTAGTGTTAGACAAAGTAATTTGAATAATGGGTGCCAACATTCTATGCAGTAAAATGTTCATAAGTATTGCCCCCAGTGTGTATCTCGCCACAACCTGTTATCAATGTGGAAAATCGGGACATGTACAGACAGTACGTATGCAGAATAAAAATTCTAAGTATGGTGCCATTGGGAACAGTGCTACGCAAAGTGCGAGAACAATTCATAATGTAAATGTCACACATGCTGTGAACTTGGACAGTGCTTCTCTTGAATCTCAACTGCAAGAAAGTTCTGCCTTTTTTTTTTCCTTTATTGTATTTTCACACCAGCTATTACAGCAGTAGGCTGGCAGCAGCTCCAGAGGCTGCTCTTCAGCCGAGAGAATAAAATACATGAATTAATGAAAATTAAAATACAAGACAGGCGAAAAAACAATGGAGGAACAATGACATAGACAAGGGGACAATACGAAGTACAAACAGTTGACAGATGATCAAAATCAGATTTAGTGAGTTAAAAATGAGGAGCCACGGTGACCTAAAAAGCACATGTAGGACGACAATAACACAGGACGGCGAGTACACGGAGACACTAATTAAAACACACGGTGCGACACTTGTCTGATTGCAGTGGACGCAGTTAAAAAACATACACTTCACTGGAGCACAGCACACAACACTTGATGCAGCACTGTTAAAACTGTCGGTCCAGGACCCCGAGAAGGGGGGGAGGGAAGCGCGGGGGAGAGGAAAAACGGCGGGGAAGGAGGCGGTAGGGAGGAGCCGTAGGGACTCCAGGGCAGGGAGGGGGTAGCCAAGCGGGGAAATGGGAGGGGAGGGGGGAGAGGGGGCCCTTTATCTACGGGGGGGGGGGGGGTCAGAGCTGGTAGGACGGGTATATGTCGGAACGGAGGACGTCATCAGGGAGGGGGAGGCGGCGGAAATTTCCCTGGGAGAGGACATGGAGGGTGTGGAGATGAAGGGAAGGGGGTATAACACGGTAGAGGCGTGGCAGAGGCCCAGGGTTGGTAAGGATGGGGTGGACCAGGGGGTTGCGGGAGTCTATTTTACAGGTGGTATAGAGGATACGGATATGCTGGAGATATTCGAGGAGGTGGGAAAACGGGATCAGGTCATACAGGATCCGCGTGGGGGAAGGGAGCCAGATGCGGTAGGCGAGGCGGAGGGCGTGGCACTCGAGAACTTGAAGGGTCTTATAGTAGGATATGGGAGTGGAGATCCAGGCGGGATGGAAGCTGCGAAGAACAGGTCGCAGGAGGGAGTGGTAGGTGTAGAGGATGGTGGAGGGGCTGAGACCCCACGTCCGGCCGGTGAGGATTTTGAGGAGGTTAAGGCGGGAGAGGGCTTCCTGTTGGACAGTGCGGAGGTGGGGGTTCAGGAAATGTTACGGTCGAGGGTTAGGCCAAGGTACTTCAGAGTGGGGGTGTGGTGGATAGGGCGGTTGTGGAGAGTAAGGTAGAAGCCGTGGAGACGGAAGGAGGGGGTGGTATGACCTATGATAATTGCCTGGGATTTGTCAGGGTTGACAGAGAGGAGCCACCGGTTACACCATGAGGTGAACTCGGTGAGGTGGGACTGGAGTAAAAACTGGGAGCGGGCAAGGGAGGGGGTGAGGGCTAGGAAGGCGGTGTCATCAGCATATTGTAGGAGATAGATGGGAGGCTCGGGTTGGGGCATGTCGGCTGAGTAGATGAGATAAGGGAGAGGAGACAGGACAGAGCCTTGGGGCACCCTGGCAGAGGGGTAGAACAAATGGGAGTCGGAGTTGCAGACAGTGACATAGGAGGGGCAGTGGGTGAGAAAGGAAGCAATGAGGCGGACGTAATTAATAGGAAGGGCATAGAACTGGAGCTTGAAGAGGAGACCGGAATGCCATACACGGTCGTAGGCTTTTTGCCTATCGAGGGAGACAAAAATTGCTGAGCGACGGGAGTTGAGTTGGACAGATAGGAGATGAGTTAGGCGAAGGAGCTGGTCGTCAGCAGAGAAGGAGGGTCGGAAGCCACATTGGGAAAGGGGGGGGGGAACTGGTGGCGATGGAGGTGCTGATGGATATGACGGGAGAGGATGGTTTCCAGGACCTTGCTGAACACGGAGGTAAGACTGATGGGATGGTAGGATGAGGTCTGGGATGGGGGCTTGACAGGTTTTAGGAACATGAGAATATGGGAAGTCTTCCACAGGTCGGGGTAAAAGTCAGTGAAAAGGATGACATTATATAAGGTGGCAAGAGCTTCGTGGAAGGAGGGTCAGAGGTGGCGGTAGGTCAGCCGGTCGTGACTGGGGGCGTTTAGTCTGAAGAGTGTCGATTATGTGACGGGTGGTAATGGGTGTGTTCAGTTCTGAGGGGGGATGTGGTCCAAGTACTGGAAGCCAGGGGCGAGAGGAGGAGTGGAGGTATCGGTTCGCTTATGGATGTCCGGGAAGAGAGAATAGTCAGAGGATCATCAGGAATGGAGAAGACTTCGGAGAGGTAGGAGGCAAAGTGTTCTGCCTTACTGGCGTTGTCAGGGAAAGGAAGTGGGTAGTGGGGGGAGGAGTGACTGCCAGTAAGGCTGCTGAAGGCATGCCAGTACTTGGAGGAGTTGACAGGGAGCGTTGAATTAAGGTGGGTACATGTCTGGCGCCAGTCCCGGCGTTTTTTTGCGGACAAGACGTTTCGGATGTGGCGTTAGATTTGCTGGTGTCGTTGGAGTGTGTCCCGGTAACGGGTCCAGAGGAAGGAGCGGTACAGACGGCGGGATTTGCGAATGAGAAGGACGGCCTCTGGAGGAAGGGTAGGATGGTGAGGATAAATCGCCCGGGTGGGGATGTGGGCTTGGACCGCGTCAGCAACAGTCTGCTGGAGGAAGGAGGAGGCATGATCAATATCGGCGGGAGTGTGGAGGGGAAGTGGGTGGCTTCCGACCGAGGTGTCAATGGAGTGACGGTAGGCATCCCAGTTGGCACGGTAATAATCATGAACGAGTTTGGGAGGGGGCATAGGATGGGGAGCACAGGCAGGGCGGGGGCGGTGGTCAAGGGGAAGTAGGACAGGGCGTGGTCACTGCCTATAAGGTCGAGGACATCCGCCGTGATGCACCCAAGGAGGATGGGAGACGCCAGGATGACGTCAGGCGTGGTGTTGCTTTCGAGGTGGGTTGGGCAGGGAAGAGGAAGGACGTCGCCCCGGAGCGAGGTGGTGACGAACTGACGCCACAGCCGGAGTTCAGCGGGCGGACGGGAAGAAAGGTTAAGGTCGGCGGCAATCACATAGGTCATGAAGGAGCGGTCTATGTGGGAGAGGAAGGCATATGGGAGGTAAGCAGTGCTGCTGATATAGATGGTAGCGAGGCTAACAGTAAGGGATGGGAGGAAGAGGCTGAGGATCAGGTGTTCAGTGGGGTCATTAAGGAGAGGTTGGAGCCGGACGGATGTGGTGGCGGAGGTGGCTGATCGCCACTCCGCCTCGAGCGAGGGGTGGGGGGCCATCGGTACGGTGGAGGACATAGGGAGCGGTGCTGATAGGACAGCGGGGTTGGAGGAAACTCTCGTTCAGGAGGAAGGCATCCACGCGGTCGTGGGAAAGGGTGTGCATAAGGAGGTGTTTATTGGCAGGAAGAGAGAGGAAATTATGCTAGAGGAAGGTATAGGAAGGGCTTGCCATAGGGGTCGAAAGGGAAGGGCGAGAGGAGGGAGAGGGAGCGACGGGAAAAGAGGGTAAGGTGTGTCTAGACTAGGGTAACTTGCCGGGAGAAGGTGAATTGAGAATGTGCACGGTAGAGGGTGGCGAAGGTTTTGAGGTGAAAGACGAAACGGGCGGCAAGGTCGATCTGTTGGAGGGTATGGGGATGCTGGAAGGAATGGATGATCTGGAGGACGGTTGTGACAAATCGGATGACGTCCTCTACGGTTGAAGTGGGGCAGAGGGAGTTGTTGGGATGGAGAGGGGGATCGACAGAACAAACAGGGACGGTAAGTTCGGGAGTGTTGGGGGCAGGGACGGATTTACATTTATAGGAGTAGGTGGGATGGGGCCACCACAGGTTTTGCAGACAGGAGGGGAGGCGAGGTTGGGACAGTGTTTGTGGCGGTGATTGGACTTGCAGTGGGACAGGTGGGTGGGTTGCGGCAGTGCTGTGTCAGGTGATCGTTATAAACGAGACACCTGGCACAGCGGTAGGATTGGGGTGGGGAGTGGGAGGGTTCTACCTTGTGGTGCCGGTCATAGATGAGTGCCCCCTCAAGGAGGAGGTGATCGATGGAGGATGCGGATTCAGTGAAAATCCGCATCAGGTAGGTGGGTCCGGTGGCATTATGGATCCACTTGGCAGAACGAACGGAGATGTGTGGGTGGGCGTTGAGTTGGCCCAACACCTCCTCCTCCATGATTACCGGACTAAGTTTGGTTATCACGGCGGTGAGGGTGGGCGGACGGCGGGGAGGGAGAGGTTGACGGGGGGAGGAGGAGGTATAGTATGGGGTGAGGGTTGTGTGGAGGCCGAGGTGGATGGCAGGGAGGCGCTGAAGCATGTCGGTATGGAAAGTAGGGCTGGGAGATTTGATAAGGACAGAGTCCCTACGGGGGATGCGTTGGGCGATAGGGGTGGCAGGGAAGTACTTTCAGAGTTCCAGGGAGAGGGTACGATTGTCAAGGAAGTGGGGATCAAGACGGGAGAGGACGTAGGAGTACAGATCCGGTTGGGGGCGATGGGTGCAGTGTTCATGATGTCAGCAGGCTGTGGAGGTGGAGGAGGAGGGGGAGGAGGGGGAGGAGGAGCCTTCTTAGAGGTGGTCTTTTTACGGGCGCCAGTGTAGGAGGAGAAAGACAGGACGGGGTCGATGGGGATGTGGCGGGGGGTTGGGGCCCTGTTGCGGCGATGGGTGATCCGTGCTGGCGTGATGGGGGGGAAGTCTGCAGGGGAGGTGAGGGGGAGATACACGGTAGCTGGGGGTGGAGCGGAGATGTGGGAGGCGGCTGTGGTGGAGAGGAGTACGGAGAGGGGGATGTCGTGGGAAGGGCAGGCGTGTGTGGAGCTCCAATTCGTGACGGTGGAGGCAGTGGTGGGGGTGGTATATAAAACGGTGGTGGTGATGGTGACTGGGGTGTTGGACATCGCGACGGACAAAGAGGGACAAAGAGGAAGAAAAGGTGGACAGTTCAAGCGAAAGGTGGCGACCACTGCAGGTAGCCGGCTGGGGCTGGCGGAAGCCTCGGGCCGCGGTGGAGCGGCGGGAGACCACCGGCAGCTGGCTGGAGGAGACGACGGCGGCAGCGGCGGCGGCGGCGGCGGCAGCGGGCAGGCGAGGACCGACCCGAGGGGATCGGGGCGGCTCCGTAGCAGAGCCTCTGGGCGGCGGGGGGGGGGGGGGCGGGGGCGAAACGATCCCCGGGCTGGACTGGGCAGCGGCGGCGGGAAGCAGCAGGTCCTCCTGGCACTGGAACGGCGACGGCGACGGGCAGCAGGCACGGCGGCAGACCTGGAAGCACAGCAGAGTTACGGACACAATCGTAACGGCGATGCCTGCTACCAGGCGGAAAGGATGGAAGTTCTGTGCCTACTGCAAAACTAAATAGTGCGCTCTGTAGCAAGTATCGTCGAGCGCGTAAATCTGTGCAACGGAAAGGGGTTCGAGACAAGCAAATTGACTTTGTTCCGTTGCAATCCTGTAGTGAACCTAGTGCCTTCCGCATCTACTCATTGTAATAGTGCCCAGTACTGTGTAGCTAGTGACAGTAGACTTGATGTAGATACTAAATGTAATTTTAGTGCAGTAGCCTCGCATTGCGCGGACGCTGATCCGGCAGTAGTGCCACCTAGGGACAGTGATATTAATCTATGTGCCGATTCTGCGTTGCCTAATGCAGTACACAGCCCGCGCATGCGCAAGCGCAGCAAACAAGCTGTATCAGACGTTGCCCACATTTGCGGACCTGACGAGCGCCACAAGCAAAAACTTTTTGTGACTCTTTCTATCGACAATAAGACTGTGCAATTTCAGCTTGATACTGGTTCCGCTGTCACATTAATTAATAAAGACACTTATAACCTTCTGGTTTCGCCAAAATTGTCGCCGTCACAGCAAGTGTTAACAACTTATACAGGTCAAAATATTCCCGTGCTAGGAACGTGTAGCCTGCCTGCCTCTTTTCAAGGTGTAACAAAAACAGTTGCTTTTGTTGTTCTTCAGGCCAAATCGACACAGAACATTTTTGGACTAGATGCGTTTGACTTGTTTGGTTTATCAATTCAAAGAGATGTGCTTCAGATTTCGTCAGTAGTGCCTCAGGACAAAATAAATGTATTGTGTGGAAAATAAAGTGACTTGTTTGCGCCGGAACTAGGTTGTGCAAAAGACTTCGTGGCCCATGTAAGTTTAAAAGAATCTGCTGTACCAACATTTCGTAAAGCTAGACCAGTGCCTATCGCAATTCGTGATAAAGTTGCTGATGAACTTAAACGTTGGCAAGATAGTGGGGTGATTTCTCCTGTTTCTGCGAATCAGTAGGCCTCGCCTTTAGTAATTATACCCAAGCCGACAGGAAAACTTCGTCTCTGTGCAGACTTCAAATCAACAGTGAACAGTCAAACAATTGTAGACACTTATCCCCTGCCCAGACCTGATGAACTAATGGACAAATTTACACAGTCTCGCTTCTTTTCTAAGATTGATTTAGCAGAGGCATACTTACAGATTCTGCTTCATGACGAGTCAAAAAAGTTTTTCGTCATTAATACTCACATGGGCCTTTTTCAATTTCAACGCCTACCCTTTGGCAGTTCTTCCGCCCCCGCTATTTTTCAGCGCTTTTTGGAACAGCTGACAGTTTCTGTACCGTGCTGTTCGAACTATATAGATGATATTGTAGTCTCAGGGCGCACAGTTGAAGAACATTTATCAAACCTGGAGTGTCTTTTCAAAGTGTTGACTGCAGCAGGTCTACGTTGTAATAAAGCAAAGTGTTCGTTTTTTCAAACTGAAATAGAGTACCTAGGCCATGTGATTAATGCCCAAGGAATCCATCCCTTACAGTCACATCTTCAAGCGAAGCCTCCTCCTAAGAATGTGAACGAATTGCAAGCAGTAATGGGAAAGCTTAACTATTATTTCAGATTTATTCCCAATGCCTCTCAGATTGCAGCTCCACTGCATCACTTACGTAGGAAGAATGTTCATTTTGTATGGTCCAAGGATTGCCAGGTTGCCTTTCACAAATTAAAGTCTGCACTACTCAGTGATGCATGGTTGATTCCCTTTGACCCTAAGAATCCTGTAGTGCTAGCAGTGGATGCCTCGTCACACGGTCTGGGTGCAATATTGTCACATCGTATTGGATCTCGCGATCGTCCTATTGCCTTTGCGTCCAGGATCTTGACGCCAACGCAACAGAATTACAGTCAGATAGAAGAGGAGGCCTTAGCAATCATTTACGGCGTCACAAAGTTTCATCATTATCTCTATGGCAGAAAATTCTATTTGTTGACAGACCACAAGCCTCTCACGTCGTTGTTCTCACCCACAAAGCCAATTCCGCCACGAACGGCACAAAAGCTTCAGAGATGGTCCTTGATATTGTCAAATTATAAGTATGAGATTTTCTACCGACCTACCACTAAACATGCCAACGCGAACACACTTTCCCGACTTTCGGTTGGCCAGGATGTATCATTTGATTCTTCAGAAATGGCATTTTGTCAGATAGACTCCAGAGATGCTTCCGCTGTCGCAGACGTCCCTTTGAACTCTCGTCGGGTTGCACAGGAAACAGCTGCGGATGCAGACCTAAGTGTGGTAGCACGTTTTGTTCGGTCAGGGTGGCCTGCCAGAGCCAAAGACATTGATCGGCCTCTTTTTCCATGTTATTTTGCACAACGTCATGCATTATCTTTAAGTCAGGGTGTTCTGTTGTTACATACCGACAACGACCAAGCAAGAGTGATTGTTCCTCGTTCCCTGCAACGACAAGTATTACGCTTCCTGCATCAAGGATATTGGGGTATTGTTAGGACAAAGCAACTGGCCAGACGTCATTGTACCTGGGTTGGTATGGACGCCCAGATAGAGAACATGACGTCACAGTGTACAGTTTGTGCAGATCATCAGGCAGCTCCTCCGCAACGTTTCTCAGACTGGCCACGCCCCAAGGGACCATGGCAACGTTTACACATCGACTTTGCCGGACCTTTCTGGAATACGCGCTGGTTAATTGTTGTAGACGTTTTCAGCAAGTTTCCTTTCGTGATTGCCATGAACTCAACGACTACGTCTAGTACAATCAGTGCCTTAACATCAGTGTTTTGCATCGAAGGTTTGCCTGAAACAATCGTCAGTGACAATGAACCTCAGTTTGTTAGTCTGGAATTTCAACAATTTTGTCGTGTGAATGGCATTCAGTACATTACCACCGCACCTTTTCACACTCAGTCCAATGGTAAAGCAGAACGTGTCGTTCAAACATTCAAGTGTCACATGGAAAAGATGAAAAGTCAGCACTCCTGGCAGGAAGCTCTTCAAATTTTCCTGTCTACGTATCGGTGCATGCCACGTGACGGCCCGTCTCCTATCGAGATGCTACACGGCCACCGTCACCACTCTCTCCTTCACCTGCTGCACCCTTTGACGCACCGAGTCGGTTCGTATGGTGGTTCACGTTTTCAGGTTTCTACGCCAGTGCCGTACAAGGTGTTTGCTGGAAACGAGAGATGGATGTCGGGCTCCATTCAGCGCGTGCTCGGTCGCAATATGTATGTTGTGCGTTCTTCCACAGGGTCGGAGCTGCGGCGTAGGGGCAAATCAGTTGCACGTGGACAGACCACGCGATCCTGTCTCGGATTTCTTGATTCCAGACCCAGTTCACCGCCAGGGAGCACAGCCACATCGCTCGCCGTTGGGCCCTGCGACCCCGGACTACGAGTTCGTCCCGATGGAGGTCGACGTGCCTCCGTTGCAGTCGTTCCCGCCGCCGCCGCCGCCGCCGCCGCCGCAACTCCGAGGCAGTGCATGCCCCCCAGCCTGGCCACGAACCTCAGAAGAAGATGACCTGCTCCTTCTGGATGGAGGTATGCACCCTTCCCCTCGTTTTGGTGGGCTTTCCGGGGGATCGCAAGGTCGATACCGGGGTGGACGGCGTCTCGATCGCAGCCTCTGCTACGTCGCCCGTCCCACCAGTAACACCCCCGCCCAGGCCCTCCTCCCAGTCCCGCCGCAGTGGCCCTCAGCCCTACGCCACGACGTCGCGGCGTTTTTGGGGGGAGGGGATTGATGCACAGTTCGACGACGTTTGCAGCAGCATGGACTATCAGCTCGGAGACCATGTCTGCAGTTACCCTTGACGCTGCATCATATACAGGAGCGCCTGCGATGGTGTACTCAACGACGAACCTAGGTGCACGAATGGCCAAACGTCATTTTTTATATGATTCCAGGTTCTGTTTACAGCATCGCGATGTTCGCATCCATGTTTGCCGACATCACGGTGAACGCACATTGGAAGCATGTATTCGTCATCGCCATACTGGCATATCACCCGGCGTGATGGTATGGGGTGCCATTGGTTAAACGTCTCGGTCACCTCTTGTTCGCATCTACGGCACTCTGAACATTAGCCGTTACGTTTTAGATATGTTACGACCCGTGGCTCTACCCTTCATTCGATCCCTGCAAAACCCTACATTTCAGCAGGATAATGCACGACCGTATGTTGTAGTTCTTCACGGGCCTTTCTGGATACGGAAAATGTTCGACTGCTGCCCTGGCCAGCACATTCTCCAGATCTCTCAACAATGAAAACGTCTGGTCAATGGTGGCCGAGCAACTGGCTCGTCACAATACGCCAGTCACTACTCTTGATGAACTGTGGTAACGTGTTGAAGCTGCATGGGCATCTGTACCTGTACAAGCCATCCAAGCTCTTTTTGACTCAATGCCCAGACATATCAAGGCCGTTATTACGACCAGAGGTGGTTGTTCTGGGTACTGATTTCTCAGGATCTATGCACCCATATTGCGTGAAAATGTAATCACATGTCAGTTCTAGTATAATACATTTTTTGAATGCAAGGGCGGATTTAGGGGGGGGGGCAGGGGGGCATTTGCCCTCCCCCCTGACGGTCAATTTAATTGCTTCTTGTTCTTTTTTTCAGTAATTTACGATAAAAATAAATAAAAGTTGTTTATTGTTTCGTGATTGCTTGGGAGATAAATGAGCTATTGTGTATGTTTGAGTCATATGTAAATAAAGTTAGAGGATATAACTATGTAAAAAAAAATGCGTTCATGCTGGAGCATTCAGATGTTTTCGGTGAACAGTTTATCTGATTCTCTTCCTAGACACTAAGAAGTTGTACTCCCTCCCATTATAAACAGTTTTATTTGAAGCTACACGTTTCGATATTCATGTTATTGGAGCAAATTAGAAATTTCAATGGCATTTTTCCACACATCAGATACAAAGGATTTTCGTGGTAGTACAAATTCTTCTTGAAACACAGTCAAGTGTAATTTTCAGAATCAGATTTTCACACTGCAGCGGAGTGTGCGCTGATATGTAACTTCCTGGCAGATTAAAACTCGGTTCTGTACCCGGGATTCGAAACTGCGAACTTTGATTTTCGTGGGGAAGCGCTCTACCGTCTGATCTATCCCGACACGCTTCACAGTCCGTCGTCACAACTTCACTTTTGCCTATTCCTCACCTCCTACTTTCCATACTTCACAGACGTCCTCCTGCAAACCGTGAAGGACTAGCACTCCTGGAAGAAAGGATGTGGAGAAGACATGGCATAGTCACAGCCTGAGGGATGTTTCCAGAATGAGGATGCTAGTCCTGAAAGGTTCACAGGAGAACTTTTGTGTAGTTTGGAAAGTAGGAGGCGAGTTACTGGCAGTAGTAAAGTTTTGTGGACGGACTGTGAAGCGTGCCAGAATATTTCAGATGGTAGAGCGCTTACCAGCGAAAGGCAAAGGTCTCAGTTTCGAATCCCGTTTCTGGCCCACAATTTTCAAAAAATGTTCAAATGTCTGTAAATCTATCGGACCAAACTGCGTGGTCATCAGTTCGTAGCTTACAAACTACTTAAACCTACGTAAACTAACCTACGGACAAACACACACACCCATGCCCGAGGAAGGACTCGAACCTTCAAGCCGAGCAACCGAGTGCTCCGCAGCGAGGTGCTTTAGACCGCTCGGCTACTCCACCACGGCACCCACAATTTTAATCTACCAGGAAGTGTCAAGTGTAATTTGGTGATCGTGAAAACTTTATTGAAAACTTATCTCTTTTTGCATAGCAACTTTACCTAGAATGAAGAAGAAATTGATTCAGTACAACGCAAACACAGGAAATATGATTTTAGGTTTTGAGGGACCCGTATTTACTGGCTGTTAGTTTCTGACCCGTAATTGGGCGACTTTTTTGTATACGCTTTTTTTTCAATTTTTGCATTGTTTGGTAATGACACGCTACTCCGGTTACTGTACTGTTCATCCACGATAAATTTACGTTTCGTGCGCTGGCTGTTGGCAGCGGCAGGAGGCGCGTATTATGGCTGCCGCCGGCCGCGGTGGCCGAGGTGACTGAGGCGCTCCAGTCACGGTCAGCACGGCCACTACGGTCGGGGGTTCGAATCCCCCCTCGGGTATGGATATTTGTGCCGTCCTAGTTCGTAAGTAGTTTGTAAGTTTAGGGACTGATGACCCCGTAGTTAAGTCCCATAAGCTTAACAAACATTTGAACATTATGGTTGCGGGGGGGGGGGGGGGCGAGCATCAGCGAGCAGAAGGCAGCGTCGCAGTGTTGGAATCGTTATCCGTAACAAAGTGTTCGTAATATTTCGCGTCTAGGGGCAGCGTGACGTTGACAACTATCCGAAGCATCACCAAGTAAAACCGTTTTCACTTGTCAAATTAATATACTTCCATCTAATTAGCAATGCATTACTAGTTTCGACGCACCACGGCGTCAATCTCAAGTTCCTATGATTTAAAAAAAATATTACCAAAATTCTGCCACATTAAACAGTGAAAATTTTTATAATCTATCAAACCATGTGCGCCGCGCGGGAATGGCCTTGTGTTCTGGAGCGCAACGTCGTGGAGTTCGCGGCTACTCCCGCCAGAGGTTCGAGTCCTCCCTCGGGCATGGGTGTTTGTGTTGTCCTTAGAACAAATTAAATTAGACTGTAAGACTAGGGACCGATGACCTTTGCGGTTTGGTCCCTTCGGATTACAAACATTTGAACTTTTTTTCAAACAATATGTCCTACGATTTTGTACAGGCACCATTAAGTCATTTCGCTCATTTAATATGTACAAAACAGTTGTTTGAATTTTCACATTTTTTTAAATTATTTTGTGGTAAATTTAGACAATTTACACTGTTTAAAGATTGAATCATTCTAATATTTTTGTGATCATGTGATCATAGGCATTTGAAAATGACACCATAGTGCGCAGAAACTAATAGTGCATTGGTAGTTAGATGAAAGTAAATTAAAAAGTTTTTTGTAAGAAGCGACTGTGGCTTTGGAACATATTTTGTTTTTCCTATAGCAGTTATATGTGACAACAACTGTAATGAAATTTATTTGATATATACATATATATCCGTAAGGACCTTGTGAGACTATTTTTAAAAATAGTCTCACAAAGTCCTTAAGGACGTGTTCACCCACGTCAGGCTTGTGCCCCTCCCCCTCCCCCAGATAACCTTTCTGTATCCGCCAGTGGTCCAATGAATACCCGTTTATCATTTGCATTTTTTCTTGGTGTAGGAATTTTAATGACCATTAGTGTATTTCTACGAAATATATATCTTGTATTAATCTAGACAGTTTCTGCTGCCCCACTGGCTGGTCCCCTCAGACGCGTGCATCCTACTGCCCTGTATCGGTCTCTCCCCACTCGGCCATCGATACCTAGGACAACCGGCGGCGATCAGACACGAAACATTGGAACTGGAAATCGGCCCTCACTGCTTCCAAATGGGCCTCGAGACCGGCAAACAGCGCATAAAGCTTGCACAGAGATCGCTGTCTGACCGAGTAAAAAAAGGAAAGGATCGCTTAAAGATTAAGCAGAAAAATCTGGAAGGTCAATTGTATGGTTCAGGTATTGCAAATTCAAATGTTCAAATGTTTGTATAGTCTATGGGACTTAACTACGGGGACATCAGTACCTAAACTTACAAATTACTTATGAACTACTTACGAAATAGGACGGCACAAATATCCATGCCCGAGAGGGGATTCGAACCCCCGACCGTAGTGGCCGTACAGACCGTGACTGGAGCGCCTTAGTCCCCTCGGCCACCGCGGCCGGCCAGGTATTGCATATTACAGATATTGTACATTTATTAATGGTTTTCTACTACTCACAACCTCAAACGCGCGCACTCGGAACGGCATTTTTCAAGTTGGAAACATACCGCAGACAGTTTCAACCGATTCATTTGAAATTGTGAATATATCTTTAACAATACATTGTTACTGAAGTACGTAGAATTTTCATTTTCTATTGCGTCATTCTTATTTTATTAATAATTATCTAACGGGTTTGTAGGTAACCTTCCCACATTCCACCTTACAAGTGTGTCATGTCGCTAAAAAGCAATATCTCGAAAAACCCGTACGTACTTCTATAGCTGAGTGTAAATAATCGAACGACATTAATTGGCTTGTTACAATACGGGAGCTGTTTGTCCGGCCGTGGATCCTGGAAGGAAGAAAACATAAAAACGCTGCACAACTGTCAGTTTGGAATTAAACGCTTCACAAAAATATTGTATACAGTCACTGATATGTACCATATATATCCTTTTTGGTACTCACGGTTTATGTTTTAGTTTTTTTGGCAATAAATCTCCAAAAAACCTCTTTTTCGGTCTCTAGAGTGGCCTACGCCCTCAATGATAAAGGCATTAGTAAAACCTCTTTCAGGAGTTCAACGTGCATAACGAATACACAGATATGTAAACCGCACTTAGTTATCTTCATCTGCATGGCAACCCTGCAAAACACATGTAATAAACGGGCAGAGGGTTCAATATATCACCTCCCCCCCTCAGCAAACTATTCCGTTCTGGAACAGCACGCAAAGAAAACAAACATGGAATGTTCTGAGAAATCTGTGGGTTGATATATCGTGAAAAGATCTTACCGCAAGGAAAAGCATCTTTGTTTTAATGACTGCTACTGCATCTCAACTATCATATCCAGGGCCGGCGCAAACTCAAGTGCCGCCCCGTGCGAGCTGCTAAATTGCCGCCCCACCTTTTTTTTTTTTTTTTTTTTTTTTTTTTTTTTTTTTTTTTTTACAGATGGTTTGTGAAATTTTATTGAAACAAATCTGTAGGAAAAGTCGGCAATCAATCGCAATTTTTGTTTTTACTTTTCAGATCTACCTAGGTTTCGGCCACTGAGTGACCGGTTTCAAAGCTTTTAAAATGTGCTTGCATCTAAACCGTCATGTTGACAGGTACGTTCTGCACGGCGGTATAGATGTAAACATAACTCAAAGTATAGAGAATAGCCAAACTGTGCCAGAAATCTATGAAGATCTGGAAAATAGAAACAGTTGAAATGGCCAAAGAGTGGGGCGGAAGGCAATGGAGAGAGAAAGAATAAGGATATTGAGTAACATAATAATGTAATAATAAGGCGGCCAAATTTTTCAAATCCCAATGCGGGACGTTTCGAGGATGTACAGGGTATTTCACTAAGTGTGTTTGCCTCTGAAACTTATAAAATAATAGGTGACGGGAAATTACGCTTTCTGCGGAGCTATGAACATAGTTTATTGTATCATTTTCCAAAGAGTTACAGCACAAAGATATAATTTTTTTAATGGAACAATAGTTTTTTCTATCGTGCATTGGATTCGTAGAAACCAGCTGCGTCCAAATCAATTTAAACTACATTCCTATCACTGTTAGTTTGGGAGCTACAACCCGCCGGCCGTGGTGGCCGAGGAGACTGAGGCGCTCCAGTCACGGTCTGCACGGCCACTACGGTCGGGGGTTCGAATCCCCCCTCGGGCATGGATATTTGTGCCGTCCTAGTTCGTAAGTAGTTCATAAGTAGTTTGTAAGTTTAGGGACTGATGACCCCGTAGTTAAGTCCCGTAAGCTTAACAAACATTTGAACATTTTTAGCTACAACCCTTCAAAGTTTCAGGGGCAGATACCACACGCTGTACATAATACATGGCTGTGTCGTGGGTGATGGATGTTATGGCGGTGGGAAGTTGATTTACATGAGATGTTCAAATGTGTGTCCATGTTCCTCAATGCATAATACAATGCGCCGTCGAAAGGATCTGCGTACGAGATGTAACATTGCCGGTGTGACGGAGCGACATGCGTCCTCGATACGCCGTTTTAGATCATCTGGGGATGTGGGCTCAGTGACATAATCACGATCCTTTAGATATCCCCATAAAAAGAAATCTACTGGTGTTAAATTGGGTGACCTTGCGGACCATGAATGAGGACCATGGCGCCCCAACCATCTTCCTGCAAACCTGTTGTTTAGTTCTTCCACAACAGCACGCACAGAATGGGCTGGGTGACCATCGTGCTGCATCCACATATGGACTCTCGTGTGTAGACACACATGTTCCAGGAGACCACCCAAACTGTCGGCTATAAAAGCGCGATGTAGCTCACCTGTCAGTGTACCTGGGAAGTAGTGTGGACCGATGATTTCATCCCCAAGGATTCCACACCACACGTTAATAGACCACCTACGTTGACGGTCGACAGGTCGTACCCACCGAGGATTGTCTGCGGCCCAGTAGTGCATGTTATGGCGATTCACTGCACCATCATTTGTGAACGTGGACTCATCAGAGAACATAACACTTTGTAAAGACTCCAGCGTGGAATGACGCATGGCCCACTCACAGAATGTCACTCTTGCACCGAAATTGTTCCCATGCAGCTCCTGGGTCAGTGACAGGCGGTACGGGTGAAACCTGTGGCCGTGTACTATACGCCACACAGATGTGAGACTGACACCAGCGACTGCAGCAACGGCTCGTAAGCTGACATGAGGATCGTGGTGTAGTGCAGCTAAAACAAACACCTCCGTCTCCTCACTTCTTGCAGGTCTTCGTCTGTTACTGCGGCGCATTACCAAGCTGCCTGTTTCCCGAAGTCGTTGTTCGGCACGTAAGAACGTAATGGCTGCCGGGGCTCTTCGCCTAGGATATCTCACGGCATACGCCGTGGCTGCTTCAGTGGCACCGTGTCGACACTCGCCGAGCAACAGCAACATGTCAACGTACTTCGCCTAGGATATCTCACGGCATACGCCGTGGCTGCTTCAGTGGCACCGTGTCGACACTCGCCGAGCATCAGCAACATGTCAACGTACTCGTTGTTCGTTTATACCATCGTCATCCGATGTCAGTAACTGTGGAATATTGAGCCCCGGTTGTTTGTGTGGCTCCAACTGTCGGGTATACGGCCGTGTGCGGCGACAGTCGGTAGTGTAACAGCGCATCGAGGAAGCTTCTCGCTCCGTGACACCGGCGACGTTACAACTCGGCCGCACCACATTTAGAAGGCGCATTGCATTATGCGCAGCGTTTGTGGTATCTGCCCCTGAAACTTTGAAAGGCTGTAGCTCCCGAACAGTGATAGGAATGTAGTTTAAAGTGATTTGGACGCAGCTGGTTTCAACGAATCCAATGCACGATAGAAAAAAATTATTGTTCTATTTAAAAAATTATATCTTTGTGTTGTAACTCTTTGGAAAATGATACAATAAACTATGGTCATTGCTCCGCAGAAAGTGTAACATTTCTTGTGTTGACCTACCCCATTAAAATTTCTAGTCTGTGTCAGGCAGTGCAGCGGTGCGGACGGACTGTTTACGTCCCGCCGCCGAGTCTGCTGCTCGCGTGTGTTTACGTGGCACAGTCGCCTTCGCTTGCGTAATTTACTTAGAACAAGAATGGCCCACTCCTGGCGAAAATCAACATTGAAAATCAGTTTTTCGAATGAATATGCACGACCGAAGGCACTTGAAGTCGAACAATTTATTAGAGACGAAGTGAAGATTGACTGTAACGATCTTATCGGCATCCACTTCTCTATAGTGAGCAGTGTAGTGTATGTGAAGCTTACCAGCGACGCCGTCTGTGAGAAGATTCTAAACAGATCAAGAAATGGACTCAAATTCCGTCACTCAGATGGAAATATCGGTGAAGTGACTATCGAACAAGCAGGTCTTGGACTACGAACAATTAGAGTGTTTGAACTTCCGTTTGAAGTACCTTCAGACGTGGTTGTTTCTGCGCTGCGCCCTTATGGGAACGTTATTAGCCACATGGCCGAGAAATGGGCTCAATTTACAACATATCCGGTATTCAATGGGGTGCGGCAGGTACGCATTGAATTGACCAAACACGTGCCATCTTATCTATATATTGGAGGGTGCCGTGCAATCATAATTTATGATGGCCAGCCGAAGACGTGCTCCGGTTGTGGCCAAGAAGGTCACGTTCGTTCTAGCTGTATGCAGCGCAGAATAACGCAGTTACCACCTGGTGATGAGCAGATCCCATCGGCATCCACGACGCTCCCATTGACATATGTACAGGTTCTTCAAAATGAACGCAGCCAGCAGCCTGTGACAACACCACTTGATGAAACTATGCCAAACACGGTAGAACTTCAGGGCAACGAGGACAGGATGGAGGCTACACCTGCGCCGGCCCCTGAACGTCACGTGAGGAAGGATAACGAAGTGTCTCCGAAGGAGGGAACAGATGCCGCCTCTATGGTCGTGCCTACCGCCGCCTTCGTGCCAGACAGTCAGAATACCCAGACTTCGTCTGATACTGAAGTACACGTGCGAAAACAACGGTCACCACAGAGAAGGAAGAAACGTCGGCTTGCTCCGTCTGATATCAGCCGATCACAATCTAATGATGAATCCCAAGACCTTCTACCATCAGAAGACCCTAAAGTGGAACTTCCTGCCTCACTCCAGTCGGAAGCGGAATCAACACGGCGTATGTCTATAACTCCTACTACAGATGATGACCAGCAGTCAGCCATTCGTCAGTCATACACCGACGACACATCAATGCATGTTGACTCACCAGGGGCTTCAACTGACGACCAGCGTCCAAGCAACGCAGCATGGCACGAAGATGTTGAAGATAATTCATCCACAGCTGACGTAGCAACAGATGTTGCTACTAAACTAAATGTATGCTAATCGATGAGGGTTTGGGGGAGAATGTGCTACCTGATCTTCGTGTTACAATGAGCATCCCTGTAAATATGGCACAAGGGCAGGCTTACAGAATTGGATCTATCAACATTAATACAATCCAAACGCAGATAAAGTTTCAGTTATTCCGTGACATGATGCGGGCGTCAGATCTAGATATTGCCCTTCTACAAGAAGTTCGCCTCGAGTCATTTCCAGATATTTCTGGTTATGATACATATCAAACGCCATCTTCTTCCAACGGTAGTGGGACGGCCGTACTTCTGAGAGAAGGTATTGTCGTTGACGACGTCACTTATTTACCATCGGGCAGGGGCCTTGCTGTGACATTCCATGGTGTCCGGATCATCAACGTTTATGCTCCCTCCGGCACGGACAAACGAAGGGAACGCTCGCACTTCTACTCAGAAGAGATAGCTCCACTGTTTGCAGGTCAATACGATCACATTATTCTTGGAGGAGACTTCAACTGTGTGCTCGCCATAAAGGACCAAATTCCTCATTTTACCACGTGCCAAATACTTAAATTACTTATTCAAGAATTGGACCTGATAGACACATGGGAGCATAAGCATGGTGATCGACCTGGATACACTTTTTTCACCAGCCATTCTGCGAGCCGTCTGGACCGAGTCTATGTCTCCCGCGGACTCACAACGGCAACACTTGAGGCCGAGCTGTGGCCTACCGCCTTCTCGGACCACATCGCCTATATTTGTACTGTTTCTCTTCGACGGCAGGGCATGTGGCGAAGTCGAGGTACTTGGAAGTTAAACGTTGCACATCTTAAGGATCCCGAGTGCAGACAGCATATAGAAGCGACGTGGAACAACTGCCAGAGACGTCTTACGGCATATCCTTCAACGATTCGATGGTGGCTCGAGTGTGCTAAGCCAGCTTTGCGTCGCACGTTGGTACAGTATGGACGTGACAAAATGAGTTGGCATCGACGAACCATGGAATTTTACTTTACGGCACTCCGTGAGCTTGCTAGCCAAGCACCGTCTCCTGAACGACAGATTGCAATTCAGCGGATTAAGGCGAAGATTACTTTACTTATGCGCCGCCGTCTTGAGGGAACAGTGATACGTGCGAGATGTCAAGATCGAGTCGCTGGAGAACCTCCTTCCATGCATCACGTTATTCGAGAGAAGCAACGGTGTAGAAGAGCGCTGGTGCACGCTATTGATACCCCAGATGGTCGTCGACTGACATCTCAGAATGACATCGCCACTGCTTTCGTGGGTCACTATCGACAGTTGTATGCAGAAGAAGATCAGGGTGCTATATCAATGGAAGAAGTGCTCGACTCCATGCCTGGTACTCTTGATGGGGAGTCTGTGCAGACCCTTACAGATACGATTACTGCTGATGATCTCGCTGACGCTCTACGCAAGGGAGCAACAAACAAATCCCCAGGCCCAGATGGCCTCCCGCTGGAGTTCTACCGCGCCTTTCAAGACATCATGGCTCCACGCTGGATAGAAATGTATAAAGAACTGACGATACCTGACGTCCCACTCCCACCTGCTTTTGTCGAAGGCCTGATCATTCCAGTCCCGAAGAAGTCCAGGGGACAAAAAGTGGAACATTTTCGGCCGTTAACCATGCTGAACTGCGACTTCAAGATTTTTACCAGGATCCTCGCTTCCAGACTCCGGCGTGTCTTGCATCAAGTCGTATCTACGGACCAAACATGTCTTGGTGGCAGAAGTAACATCCAGACAGCACTAAGTGATTATCGTGACATCATAGCCTTGGCCGAGACTTGCCGCATTCGTGGTGTCTTAGTGTCCGTAGACCTGGACCATGCTTTTGATAGGGTGAGTCATGACTTTCTTGAAGCAGTGCTGCGAAGAATGGCGTTTCCTCCCGTCTTTACACACACCGTCCTGCGCCTTCTCCGATGCGCCACCTCACGTGTACTGATCAATGGACGTGTGGCAGGCACTGATACCATTTCGCGATCTGTACGACAAGGCTGACCGCTATCGATGATTCTTTTTGCCATTGCGCTTGAGCCATTGTTACATGGACTGCGATGTCGACTGTCTGGGATGAAGATGAGGGACCGGTCCTTTATCTGTCGCGCATATGCTGATGACCTTCTGTTCTTGGCTCAATCACGGGACGAAGTGCGGATAGCACTAGAATGGATTACCAAGTATGGAACTACTGCGGGCAGCCGTATGAATCTGACCAAGTCTGCCGCTATGAACATTGGCAGGGGTCTTCCTGAAGGAAGCGTGGCCCCGCTACAATCAGTGGACAAGCTCAAGTGTTTAGGGATAACCTTCACGCGCGACATTCGACGAACCTCGGTAGTCAACTACAAACGCCTTCTTCAGGTACTACGAGCTAACGTCCGAAGCAATCTACTACGATCGTTAGACTTAATACAACGAGTTGCTTTCGTGAACATCCATCTCGCGTCTAGGATACCGCACCTGGCCCAGATTCTACCGATGCCGAAGACGATGGCAACAAGACTGCTGGCTGTGTTTGGATACTTCGTGAGCGCCGGCCTTATCTTCAAAGTCCGTTATGAAACATTAACTCTCCCCCCTCGAGACGGAGGTGTTGGGCTTGTCAATGTACATGTCAGAGCGTCTGCCCTTAATGTCAGTACAATGATTAAGCTGTGGAAACATCGCCAGACCGGAATATCTGGGATTCTGATCGACGAACTTGCTCCTATATCTCTAATGCCGCCCATAGCAGTAGCGCATATCTCTACCCATCTCTCACATATTAAGACATTTTTTATAGAATATAGTTACGTCCATGAAGACTTGCCTCATACACGGACTCCAACGACACGTGATGTGTACCGTATAATGATGAAGGGCCACACCCGGAATAGCGTGGAGAGACGACATCCAACAATCAGATGGCCCGTGGTCTGGCGTTCTGTGCATCATGCCCTCCTCGATACAGATGCTCGTGCTACCTGGTATCTGGTTGTCAATGGAAAATACATGACGCGACATCGGCTGCATGCAATTAAGATGACGGACTCTCCACACTGCCCTCAGTGTCACGTGTTAGACACTGATGAACATCGGCTGATGTGTGGACCTGCTGCAGAGGTGTGGCTGTTCATAAAGAAAATACTTGCCTTTCTTTGTCGTACAGCTCCACACACTATTGAACCGCAGTCACTTCTATTTCCGGACGAGAGCTTTTTTCCACGCACAAAGACTAATGCAGTGAACTGGATCAAAGGCCTATCTATATATTATTTGTTTCACGATCGAGAAAAGAGTGTGCTTGATTTTTGGACGTTCCTCCAAGATCGCTTCACGTCTCTACTACATAATTCAAGACACCGACAATACTATGCCAATTTTCTGGGTAGTGTTTTCCTGGATCCTCCCCACAGCTTGGGTGTGCCGGGTATGAGACGATAATTTTAGTATGAATGATCCCTCGGAAGAATGAACCTATGTAACGGATGAAAACAATTTATTCGAGAAGACGTGCCCGGAACTCGCGTGAGGAACAGAAATTCAGCTAATATCTATCCGCATATGGTCGGTGTGCAGTCACCATTTATGTTTGTTCCGCCGGGAGGGCGGTCTTATTTATGTTCACTATCAGACGCTATTAATGCTGCACTTCATGTAGAGATATTTTACTTCCAGTGAAAATCCTCACAAAAGAAGGAGATATTTTTCAATTCCTTTCTTTTATTTTCTCTTTCATTGATATATATAGAAATAAAATGAAGTGCGTAAATCTTTAAATAAATACAAAAAAAAAAGAAAAAAAAAAAGAAAAAAAAGGGGGACTGAGGCAAAAAAAAAAAAAAAAAAGGAGACTGAGGCGCTCCAGTCACGGTCTGCACGGCCACTACGGTCGGGGGTTCGAATCCCCCCTCGGGCATGGATATTTGTGCCGTCCTAGTTCGTAAGTAGTTCATAAGTAGTTTGTAAGTTTAGGGACTGATGACCCCGTAGTTAAGTCCCGTAAGCTTAACAAACATTTGAACATTTTTAGCTACAACCCTTCAAAGTTTCAGGGGCAGATACCACACGCTGTACATAATACATGGCTGTGTCGTGGGTGATGGATGTTATGGCGGTGGGAAGTTGATTTACATGAGATGTTCAAATGTGTGTCCATGTTCCTCAATGCATAATACAATGCGCCGTCGAAAGGATCTGCGTACGAGATGTAACATTGCCGGTGTGACGGAGCGACATGCGTCCTCGATACGCCGTTTTAGATCATCTGGGGATGTGGGCTCAGTGACATAATCACGATCCTTTAGATATCCCCATAAAAAGAAATCTACTGGTGTTAAATTGGGTGACCTTGCGGACCATGAATGAGGACCATGGCGCCCCAACCATCTTCCTGCAAACCTGTTGTTTAGTTCTTCCACAACAGCACGCACAGAATGGGCTGGGTGACCATCGTGCTGCATCCACATATGGACTCTCGTGTGTAGACACACATGTTCCAGGAGACCACCCAAACTGTCGGCTATAAAAGCGCGATGTAGCTCACCTGTCAGTGTACCTGGGAAGTAGTGTGGACCGATGATTTCATCCCCAAGGATTCCACACCACACGTTAATAGACCACCTACGTTGACGGTCGACAGGTCGTACCCACCGAGGATTGTCTGCGGCCCAGTAGTGCATGTTATGGCGATTCACTGCACCATCATTTGTGAACGTGGACTCATCAGAGAACATAACACTTTGTAAAGACTCCAGCGTGAAATGACGCATGGCCCACTCACAAAATGTCACTCTTGCACCGAAATTGTTCCCATGCAGCTCCTGGGTCAGTGACAGGCGGTACGGGTGAAACCTGTGGCCGTGTACTATACGCCACACAGATGTGAGACTGACACCAGCGACTGCAGCAACGGCTCGTAAGCTGACATGAGGATCGTGGTGTAGTGCAGCTAAAACAAACACCTCCGTCTCCTCACTTCTTGCAGGTCTTCGTCTGTTACTGCGGCGCATTACCAAGCTGCCTGTTTCCCGAAGTCGTTGTTCGGCACGTAAGAACGTAATGGCTGCCGGGGCTCTTCGCCTAGGATATCTCACGGCATACGCCGTGGCTGCTTCAGTGGCACCGTGTCGACACTCGCCGAGCAACAGCAACATGTCAACGTACTTCGCCTAGGATATCTCACGGCATACGCCGTGGCTGCTTCAGTGGCACCGTGTCGACACTCGCCGAGCATCAGCAACATGTCAACGTACTCGTTGTTCGTTTATACCATCGTCATCCGATGTCAGTAACTGTGGAATATTGAGCCCCGGTTGTTTGTGTGGCTCCAACTGTCGGGTATACGGCCGTGTGCGGCGACAGTCGGTAGTGTAACAGCGCATCGAGGAAGCTTCTCGCTCCGTGACACCGGCGACGTTACAACTCGGCCGCACCACATTTAGAAGGCGCATTGCATTATGCGCAGCGTTTGTGGTATCTGCCCCTGAAACTTTGAAAGGCTGTAGCTCCCGAACAGTGATAGGAATGTAGTTTAAAGTGATTTGGACGCAGCTGGTTTCAACGAATCCAATGCACGATAGAAAAAAATTATTGTTCTATTTAAAAAATTATATCTTTGTGCTGTAACTCTTTGGAAAATGATACAATAAACTATGTTCATTGCTCCGTAGAAAGTGTAACATTTCTTGTGTTGACCTACCGCATTAAAATTTGCCATCACCTATTATTTTATACGTTACAGAGGCAAACACACTTAGTGGATCACCCTGTATATGGGTACTACGAACACGCGACTCAGTGTCAGGACTCTCTCTAATGCAGGCAAAAGTGCAAGCCATCGTGTTTTACTATATTCCAGGATTCTTTTGTATTGCATTTCTGTGTTCGCAAAAATTTTGAGACCTTCTACACGCACAGTGTAAAAGTATAAATAAATCTTCGGAACAATATATTTGACGTCCACTATTAACAAATCTGTTGATGTTTGTGTAGAGCTGTGTGCAATTAGCGCTGCCCACCCCATGCCAACTCTTTCTCCCTCACGAAGTTTGAAGAAAGCTTTGCATTGTCATTCATGTTGAACTCCGACAAAATTTCTGTTGTCACTATATGCACGAATTCCCATGACTTTTTCTTTCCCCCATTGATTTTCCAGTTTGTCCGTTGAAGAATGATATATACCAACTGCAGTTTCACCAGGGAAATTCAGGATATCTAACATTTTTACATTAATTCCAGTCTTTGGATGAAAGTACCGCACTAATATTGGATATATTTTGAGGTTTTTGTGATTTGAAATGTCTGTACTGATACTGATAAATGGAAAGTCTTTTGTTCTGAAGTTCTGTCTGAAGCTTAGCTAAAGAAAAAGAAGCTTTCACATTCTTTATTACTGCTTCGCACTTAGTTTTCCCGCAACGAAACTTCTTTTGAAACACTTTTTGAATCACTTCCGTCGATATAAAAGTCTGATACTGACTTACATTGGGGAAAGCCCACAAACCTTCGGTTCTTACAAGTTCTTCTTAGTCAGCGAAGTTTTCCTGACAGAAATAGGTTGAGAATGATGACGTATCTGTGGCGGTCTGAGTCCTTTTATTTTTTCAGATGTTAAATAACATGTTTACTGCTGTGAGCAACTGAGGACACCTCATTATACGTTTTGCATCGCACTTCTGAAGGTGGTGTACACTTCTGTAAAAAGGGTAACACCTTTTCCAAGTCCTTGGTCAGTAGACAATTATCTTTTCCCCCATTTTTGTAATAGTCGGCGGCATTACTAAGTAAAAGAAACAAATCTGTTTACGGAACTCGGCGAAGCACGCAAACACAAATCAACAATATCGAGTCTCCGCGCGGACTATCTAGCAACCTACAAAAGCCGTCCGTTGTACTTCGGCATCTCCCGGAACGTTTCGTTTGGAACCTATTGATATTGAGATCGTTATCAATCTCAGAGAATTAAGAGTGGTCACCCCGCGCTAACAGTTACAGGTTTTTCACCTAGTCGTACTAAATATTTATTTCTTTTCTAAACAAAAGAGTACTGCACATAATAACTGTCATAAATCTTAATAACCTGATTCTTAATGCCTACGGTACGTGGGAATAATCTGCAGTCGGTGGAATGTGAAAAATTATCGGGATGCGGGACTTGCGGGACAAATTAGGCATTTTGCGGGACTTTTTGCGGACTTTTATTAAGTTTCGAATGCGGGACGGTACGTCAGAATCCGGGACGGTTGGCCGCCTTATGCAATAAATACACACTCGGGAATCGACGGGTACTGATGCTAGTCGAAATATATTAACTCACTGCACTGCGGTTATTCATTTCAAAGAACTGACACTCGCCATCTGTCGTAATTTGCGTGTGTCAGTTGTGTCATGTCTGATTATGGAATAAGGGGTAACAAATTAGTCATCGCCGTATCACGTCACTTTTCTGCGCTCTATTTTCATTCTAGCTACTGGAGTGACGCGTGCTTATTTGCCGAGTTGCCAATTATTTAAGTAACAGATCCTAAGAAATACAAATTTTCCTATTCTGCATTCTTGAAGGAGAAAAATTCTAACTTATGAGTAACTCGCATGCGCAATACTAATTGTATGTTATATGAAAAGCACTTACCTATTACATCCCAAGTTGCAAGAAATTCGAACGCAACAATTCTTCTGTTCTTGTGACACGCAATGAAAGTGCTTCTGACCAATCCAGAGTTGCCAGGTTTTTCTATTGTTCTGTCGCTAAATTTTAAACAAAACGTAGCCAAAATATCGCCATATTTTCATCAACAAAATACCAAAATATAACCATCTTTTCATCAGTAAAAATAGCCAAATATCGCAACCTTTAATCTGTTAACATTATTATGCTATGGTAATTATGGCATGTTACTCGACAATAATAATCCTGGAATTCAGGGAGTAAGCTGGTTACTTCGTAAAAAGTAACAAAAACTGTAGCACTCTGACATTCACAAACATCATACTTCACAGAAACATTTACCCGAGTCCATCCAAACACTGAACCCAGACACACCACCAACTGACAATGAGGGCAGTCAAAATATTGTCACATTGTAAATATAATAGAGAGACTTCGGACATTCAGTTACATTTAACTATCACATTTATTAATTTTATAACTTATAAAAATTACAAACAAAACTGTTCAAGAATCATTCTATCAAACTTACACAAGGGATCTTCTCATGCATAGATTCGATTACCAGTCACTTTCATCTTCCTAAAAACAAATATTTGCTGATGTTAAATAGAGTTATTAAATCTTTCAAACACGTCTTTAATACACACAAAATCATTACAACATTTTGAGGTGAGGTAATTTATAATAATACACTAAGTATTTCATACTTTGCGGTCAGATGGACTTTAATTAGTAATAGTGCGTCATTACACACGGAAAAACTAGCCCTGAGAACGACTGGGAAATCACCGCGTGTTCTCCGTCGACATTTACACTCTGTAAACCATTGTTAACCACTGCGAAGTGCGTAGCAAAGGGCTCGCTTTACAGTAGCAGTTGTTACGAATTTCTGTTGTGTTGTCGTATGGAACGCGGAAAAAAATACTGTTTAAATGCTTCCTTGCATGCTGTAATTTATATAAACCTATCCTCGTGTTCTCAGCCGGAGCCATACATACGGTGTTATAGTATACTTCGAGATATCGTTTAAAAAGCCTGTTCTTGAACCATCATAAGTAAGGTACATGAGGTAGTTTACGTCTATCTTCAAGAGTCTGTAAGTTGAGTTTGTTTACATTTCTGTGACACTCTCCCACACATCAATGATACTTGAAAACATTTGTGCTAACTTGTGTAGGTTGATTACATTTCCCCAGCATTCAAATGTTCAAATGTTTGTATAGCTTATAGGACTTAACTACGGGGTCATCAGTCCCTAAACTTACAAACTACTTATGGACTAGCTAATACTAAGGACGGCACAAATATCCATGCCCGAAGGGGGATTCGAACCCCCGACCACAGTGGCCGTGCAGACCGTGACTGGGTCGACTTAGTCCCCTCGGTCTCCAGCATTCTACCGACGTTTATCAGGTATCATTGACGCAGTGTCTAAAGAGTGATTGCCTTACATTCGTTGTATTTGAATTAAAATAAAATACCCATTAAGTCGCCAACCAATTCCTTTAATAGCCAAATTTATTCGCCAGTCGCCAGACTGCTAGAATGGCTACTATTACAAGAAAAAGATAGCCAAGAATGCGAAAAATCACCACACCTGGTAACCCTGGACCAATCCTGACTCTCTCGGCCAACTATCGAAACGATTTCTGTAGTTTTCGTTGTAGAGAACGCAACAATGCCTATTGTCAGGAAAGGCGAAGTATGACGCGGCAGTGCCACCAGGAACTAGGTCACGTGATGCTGTACAACGAGGCTACGGTTAAACTAGCGCCCAAGAAGAAGAAGCAAGAAGCTCACAATAAGTATGTGACCGATGATATGGATAAATGTATTATCAATCAGTAATTTTATAGCATTACGAACAATAGAAAGAAATACGAACTTTGCGAAAACTGCATAACTTTTCTCCAACAGAAATGAGCTTCAAAGCTAGCAAAGGAAACCCTTAGAAGCAATGTTCTGTCTATGGATTTTCGTTTTACAAGGTGTCAAAATTAACGTTTTGTTTCGCGCGGACGAGAAGGCATTGTTGCTAAAAGACCATACTTTCTCAGGTTTTCATCAGAATCAAAGCGGCCAGTAGTTTACTTAGACGAAACATGGATTCACACGAATTATGCAGTAAATAAATGTTGGCAAAGAGTGTGCGAGTAGTATTATCACACAAAAGTGCTGGTCAGACTTTAATTGTGTTCATGCAGGCGGAGACATGTTTCAAGGCTCCAAAACCAAAACGTTCGACTATCACTCTGGAACGGATAGCAATCATTTTCAGAAATACGTCGAAACCCAACTTATGCCAGGCTTACTATCAATGTCTTTATACCCTGTAATTACTCACAGCGTATTTACCCATTCGTAATACTTCTAGCCATTGTAGGTGTTGAACATGTTTAACTGTAGTAATGTAGGACAATTTGTTTTCATAGCGCGGGAAGAATAAAACACTCAACTGCCACTCAAGGGCTTAGCAAAATTGCTTCAGGCTTAACATGTAACCGCAGTATCGAACATTGTATTCGAATTTCCAAATTAGATTTCGTCTCCTGCAAAATTAATTGTGAGTAAACGCACGGCGCGTAACAGGCTGGCAGCGCTCCACTCATAGAATACTGGCGTGTGCGCCAGACTGCTTCCCTTCCGGCGTAAACACGACGGCGCTGCCACAGTGGCGAGGAAGAAATCAGTACCCCTCCATCACCTTGTTCAACAGGAGCGGTCGGCAGGTAGTCGAGACGCCATGCCACAGTTCCGGAAGCCGCTCCCTCCGAGGTTTGGTTTCGAATCCCCTCTTGGGAATGAATGTTGAGTTTGTCCTAAAGAAAAAAAAGGGGGGCGGCAGATTCACCGCCCCCCGGAAAGTGCCGCCCCGTGCGGCCGCACGTTTCGCACGTGCCTTGCGCCGGCCCTGATCATATCCTTTGCAAATTACTGAAGGGGAAGGGGAAGGGGAAGGAAGGAGGATTTTAAGTGGTTGTATTAGGGCACTGAAATAGAACAATGGCGACAAGTGAAAATGTGAGCCGGGCTGGGATTCGAACCCGGGTCGCCCACTTCGGGCCAGCGGTCGCCTTAGCCACCTAGGAACCCGTTCTCGCCTGCCGTCCCTCTCAAACTACCACAAGTCGCGCGCTATGGTCGTAGCGCCCATAACCGAACGTATGACCGCATCTGCATCTGAAGCCAACGCCGTCTTCGCGTTTAAATTATTGGTGTTGTGTCTGTTCTTTCGGACACAGGTGGGGTCATACATTCGACCTCGCATGGGAATCCGTAATGGCGAGAGTAAGAGGGTAGCGGCGCTGCAACCATAGCGCACGAATTGTGGAAGTGTGAGGCGAGCCAGATGTCTGAGGCCACCGCTGGCCACTGTCGGTTCTTTATCTCCGAAAGAACAGACGCCACACCAATATAATAGTATAATATCATTGTCACCTTTCCATTTTCCACTATGATACAAATTGAGCTGCTCTACTTTGAATTGTTTGGATGTCTTTTGTCATTTCTATCAGCTAAGAAACCCATCTCCCAAAGCAACATTAAGACGAATCTCTTTAGTAAACCTGTAGCATCGTGTATGTGAAAAAACAACTCAGTTTTTGGTTTGTCTTCCTCACAAAATTATCTATGTGATCATTACAATTAAAGTTGTTTGTCACTGTAATGCCTAGGTAGGCAATTTAGTTGAATAGACTGCTTATTAAAAACTTATATACGTAGTATTTTTGTTCCACAATATTATATATTTGCTTGTTATTAGCAGCTTTCGGCTTCTTAGGCCATCGTCAGATAAATTCATACTAAACAGTTAGTCCACACGTAACATTGAGGTTACATGTACAAAGATGGTTTTCAAAAATACGTGAACGGCAAATTAATTATGTCTGTGAATCGATACTACAAACAAACGTACTCCTACAAAACAAATGTTTTGTGTCCCAGCCTCGTCGCCGCTTTTGTGTCTCATTTCCGTCGTAGGTGTCGGTGGCCGAGTAGAATGAGACCGACACAGGAATAAAGGATGCACGCTTGTGCAGGTAGGAGGTGACCAGCCAGTGGGACAGCAGAAACTAGAAACACTAGAGTAAATTAGAAAGAGATCTATATTTCTTAGAGACTTAGTAATACTTAACTTTTACATAGCTCAGTACTGCAGAATGCTGATATATAGTTGAGCTAGAGGCCTGCCTAGTGCCTATCCGATAGCCAAGTCTGCACTGGTGCCTATCTGATTCCGAAGTGCTAACTGGTTCCTATCTCAGTCCCAAGTGAACGATGTCGTTCAGTGGTGGCCACGAGCGGAGTTGTAGCAGAGGGCGCTCGTGGCTGACGTCGTAAGAACGCCGCGCCGTGCGTGCATGGCGGCGCGCGGCAAAAGTAAGTGGCGCGCACTTCGTACTTGTGCGACACCACAAAATGGATTTTAAATGAACATATCTTGGGCTAGAGTGGTATTAAAATATTAAAACTGTATGAATGTATAGGAAAGTATTGTCAGCAGGTGATGGTAGAAACAAAATGTGGGTTTGTTATGTATAAGTATCAATACTACAGAACGTGCATAATAATAATAATAATAATAATAATAAAGAGAAAACGCAATGGGGTCCAAAAGGGTAGGTCTTACATCACTTAAGGTTACAAATATTATAAATTTCCACGTGAGCAATGGATGATTGTACAAGCAAACAGTAAATTTTTGCCATAATTATTATTATGCTCGTTCTGTGGTATTGATACTTATTAATAACAAAACCACATTTTGTTTCTACCATCACCTGCTGGCAATACTTACCTATACAATTATTCAGTTTTAATATTTTAATACCATTGTATCCCAAGATATGTTCATTTAAAATTTTCATTTGTAGCAGTACGTTTGTTATGTAGTATCGATTCACAGACATAATTAATTTGCAGTTCACATATCTTTGAAAAACTATCTTTGTATATGTAACCTCAATGTTACGTGTGGACTAACTGTTTAGTATGAAGTTATCTGACGATGGCCTAAGAAGCCGAAAGCTGCCAATAACAAGCAAATAAATAATATCGTGGAAGAAAAATACTACGTATTTAAGTTTTTAATATGTCTTTGTTCCTCCAAGAACCGACGGAATATTCCATGAACATGAATAGACTGCCTTGAGATTTAATTTATTTATCATGAAACAGATATTTAACGGATATCTTTTAGTACTCATTATATCATTACTTGACAAGTTACATTATTTAGAGTAGATTGCTATACAGATAACTTGTCTCTGTCATCTTTATATTCGTTATGACAGAAACATGTTCCAAAAATGAAATAAGTCACGTATAGTTTATGAACAGTTCCACCTTCCTTTCTTGACAGACACGGTGAGACATCTTATTTTTCTGTGACGCGTTCAGTAAGAAATTTTAGTCTCATGCCGGTTTATATTTCAGGCAAATGTGATGTGAGACTAAAATTGGCAACATGTCCCACGGTAGAGCGCTGAATGGAAAGCACGCCTCGCCGAGGAAACACCCAAACAGTGCAGCCAGAAAGAGAAAGTGTGCCAGCTGGAAAGGTTTGTATGTTTTACAGCCAGCCACCGTGCCACGCACACGCAACAGTCTGCGGTATGTTAACTGTCAGTCACAATACTGAGAAACACAGGACTAAGCAACTGCTGTTCCAAAAAAGACAAATTTTCTTATGTAGGAAGAATGTAATACATACTCCATGATTAAATATCCAAGTATCAGAAAAGATATCATTAGTAATATCCATTTGAAGTTAAACTGGTATCATAAAGTCTCTTTGAGTAGTAAATAGTATTGAAATCTCATGTATTTGATATTAATTGGTACTGTTCTGATTCGCATAAGAAGCAGTAATACACTGTATGTTTGTGGTTTGACTAGTGAGCGTGCAATCATGTTACACCATACAGAAATACGTCGCTACACATCCAAAGAATAATCATCTCATTTTTCCCTTTCGACATTACCTTTTGGAAGGGAACTTTATATACGCGACATTAAAACGTACATATACTGAACCTGCCGGCCGCGGTGACCGAGGAGACTGAGGCGCTCCAGTCACGGTCTGCACGGCCACTACGGTCGGGGGTTCGAATCCCCCCTCGGGCATGGATATTTGTGCCGTCCTAGTTCGTAAGTAGTTTGTAAGTTTAGGGACTGATGACCCCGTAGTTAAGTCCCATAGACTATACAAACATTTGAACATTTATACTGAACCTACATTTAAATACATCATGTTTTGCAGTGGTAATCGTAAATGGAAAAATAAACTGTTTCAGATACGGTCACTCAATGCGATACCAATTTTCGCTGGGTGGGTGCGATAGAGAACGATGAAAAATTAGAAAAGACAGCAGGTATAAGGTCAGTGAATGACATATGTTTTCTGCTACACACTGCTATTATTTACTCGTTATTTACACACGACGACTCTCCTTTCCACAATTCGCCATTATCGAGTACGCAAATCTTCCAATATTGCCGCAAGTCCACACGTTAACGACTGCCGGCGTGGCGCAATGAATAGCGTCACCGATTGTGTTGCTGAAGGTCACCAATTCAATCCCGTCCAACAGCAAAAACTTTAAAAAGTTTTGAACTGCGATCGTCGGCCGCCAACGTGGAGGAACCGCCGTCCTCTCGCAGCAGCAGAAGCCGCGACGGCCGCCGCGCCCACGAAAGCGCCTATGGAAGCGAGTACTGCCAACTGGCGCCTGGTGCTTCCCATCCCCACATCGGATCTGTAGCCTAAACTCAGAGGGCAGAAATGCCTCACGTAGTTCTGGTGCAGTGAGGCGACGCCACTCGGTCTATACGGCAACACTGACGAGACACTCAGATACTTCAAACGCAGACAAAATCGCTGCAATTGATTATATCTTTGCCGAAATCGTTAGCGAATTACGACAGATGAAGGCATCTATGGCAGTCTCAGCCACTGCACGGAACAAAATATTGGCCCTTGCTCTTACACAGAGTAAAATGAAGTTCAAAATAAAGAACTCTAAAGATGCTTTGCTATTTTATTACACTTAATGTTTTGAATCTCTCTCACAGTCTATATTAACTTTAGATTTTTTCTTCAAGAAAATATAAAATATTCCCATCAACATTCTTATCTGAAATTGTTTCATAACTAGAAAAAATCTATTTCGCATTAGCCTTTACTTATAGCAGCATACTACAAAATAGTCGTCTCTGAATTTATGTTACCACTTTTTGATCATTCAGTTATTCTAAAGGTAAAGCAGTCAACAATCCGAAGATTGGTTTGAACACCACAGTGCTTTACTAGGCATGGTCCTGTTTGGAGATGGTATGCCGTTGCCTTCCTCCGACCTTCGAACTGACTTACCCAGCCAGTTATAGGGGGACCTACAGCTTAACGTGGGTTCCGAACCACGGTGCTACTCGGTATTTTTCACATTAGCAATACTGCCAGAGGTGAAAGAAGTGGAAAGTGACAGATAAAAATCCTAGGACCTGGCGAGGATCGAACCCGCGACCTTTAGATTTGTAGTCTGACACCCTACCACTGTGCAACCGAGGCGCACTCAATTATACTAGTTTAAGAAAAATTACACTATATATGTTGTAATTTCTGTTCTTCAAGAATAGTTTATTTCCAACTTCTACTGCACAAAACAGTATACCATCATACTGAAGGAAGTACAAGAGTCCGTCCACGATGGTTGCACCTTGGTAGCAGCGGTGTCTTCCGGTAGACGTCTTCTTGCTGGTTCTTCCCGTACGTGATTCTTCTGGCTGTGTTCGTTGGTGGAAGTCGGCGTTAGAAAACTGACTCATGACGGCTGCGGGCTGCCCCTTTAAAGAGAACAAATGTTCATATGTTTGTAGAGTCTATGGGACTTAACTACGGGGTCATCAGTCCCTAAAGTTACAAACTACTAATGAACTAGCTAATCCTAAAGACGGCACAAATATCCATGCCCGAGGGGGGATTCGAACCCCCGACCGTAGTGGCCGTGCAGACCGTGACTGGAGCGCCTCAGTCCCCTCGGCCACCGCGGCCGGCTTAAAGAGAACAGCGGCCAATAGGGTGCCTGGGCAGAATGCTTCAGGTTGTTATCTCTCGCAGCGGCATCTAGGGAAAATAGTGCGTAATTAGATCTAGAAGTTTCTTACTGCGAGGTGCAGGTCATGTTGTACGCCCAGCTATCCGGTATTGCGGGTTGTATTTCCAGTTTGCAGGCATTTCCTGTTAAGGCAGTACAATATCAATCTACAGGGTGTTACAAAAAGGTACGGCCAAACTTTCAGGAAACATTCCTCAAAAACATATGTTATGTGGACATGTGTCCGGAAACGCTTAATTTCCATGTTAGAGCTCATTTTATTACTTCTCTTCGAATCACATTAATCATGGAATGGAAACACACAGCAATAGAACGTACCAGCGTGACTTCAAGCACTTTGTTACAGGAAATGTTCAAAATGTCCTCCGTTAGCGAGGATACATGCATCAACACTACGTCCCATGGAATCCCTGATGCGCTGATGCAGCCCTGGAGAATGGCGTATTGTATCACAGCCCTCCACAATACGAATACGAAGTGTCTCTACATTTGGTACCGGGGTTGCGTAGACAAGAGCTTTCAAATGCCCCCATAAATGAAGGTCAAGAGGGTCAGGAGAGCGTGAAGGCCATGGAATTGGTCCGCCTCAACCAATCCATCGGTCACCGAATCTGTTCTTGAGAAGCGTACGAACACGTCGACTGAAATGTGCAGGAGCTCCATCGTGCGTGAACCACATGTTGTGTCGTACTTATAAAGGCACATGTTCTAGCAGCACTGGTATAGTATCCCGTATGAAATCATGACAACGTGCTCCAGTGAGCGTAGGTGGAAGAACATGAGGCCCAATCAAGACATCACCAACAATTCCTGCCCAAACGTTCACAGAAAATCTGTGTTGCTAACGTGATTGCACAATTGCGTGCGTATTTTCGTCAGCCCACACATGTTGATTGTGTTCAGTGTCGTATTCTTGACTTGTTCAATAGATAATGAATTTAAAAACTGTCAGTCCATTCTCCTGTCTTCCCAGCTCAGCTTACATGCCCAGATAAGAATTTATGTCTTATCTTATTACATACATTTACATAGAAAAGCGTAAATGTATAGAAATGTTTGTTATTGTTTGGGGCGTTCCCCTTTCCATTCATTTAAATGCTGGCACCATACGTTGTTAACTCCAGACATGCGTCTCATTGCCCGCCTTTAGCTCGATACGCAGCGAACTGACGTGCTCTGTCTTTTTACGAGATTGTAAATTCACGCTAATGGCCTTAAATTCAAATGATTGTAGAGCTTATGGGACTTAACTACGGGGTCATCAGTCCCTAAACTTACAAACTACTTATGAGCTAGCTTATACTAAAGACGGCACAAACATCCATGTTCGAGGGGGGATTAGAACCCCCGACCACAGCGGCCGTGCATACCGTGACTGGCAGGCCGCAGATCGCTTGGCCACTGCGGCCGGCTGGGTTTAAATATTAAGTATTTTAGTTAGTTCGTTTACCCGTACAATATTCTTATATAAGGCAAACAAATACGTTTCACAAGTCTAATTGAGAGAGCACATCAGAATCTCGATTTTTAAAATGTACGAAGTACACCATATATAAGATCATTCCATTTATTCGCAAACAGGTTTCTTGTTCCCTTCACTTTTATACGTAATGTTTTTGCTACCACACATTTGTTGATGCAACTTGTGATTCGTATTTTTGATAAACCTTTTCTTTGCTAGCCTTTACGGTTTCTGTTTTACTAAACCAGTGTATAAATTATGTTCATTACATTTCTCTTTGTGCCTCTTTGAACCTTTTCATACATTTTACGTTTGTGTGTGTGTCCTGTGAGAGTTACATTTGTGGTTGGGCATAGCAGGTGTCGATAACATTCTACTACATTATTTTACTCAATCGAATGGCGGAACCACTTCGTCTATAAATACCCTTAATTTTCTTACAGATATGGACCAACGCTAACATCGCCTTTTATGTCTATTTATCCTCCTTCTCACACACCTAATTGGCCGACTTGTCGCATTTTACTTCTTTATTCACTTTTACTTACGTAATCGACTGATTCCCTGCCGCCTTATAATACACCTCATAATACAATAAACTATCAGTACAGTTCTTTGCATATGATGGTACTATCAAATTAGTCATCGGAGATGTCTTCGGCGTATTGTTTGATGCTAATAAGTAGACCATCCAGCTCCTTTTGCTTACCAACCCTAACCCTTACTTGTCTTCTTAGGACACACCACATTGCTGTTTGTGGGCCAGTCTTTTATTATTTTATTATTTGTCATGTTCACTTGCCTGGTTTAGTGTCGTCATCTTATTCAGATATAACTGCTAGCATAATTATCTTTAGTAACAATACACATATTGTATAGCTTTACAATAATTTTCAGGTCCTACACTCTTAGCTACCTATCTACTGGTTTCCGTTGATGCAACATTGTATTGCTCTCATTGCAGTGGACGTAAAACGCTTTCTTTTATACATTATAGACTATTTGTGTTGTGGTACTTCTGTTTTCATTTTCACCCGTGCTTTGCATATGTTCATACTGCTGGGTTACATTTTTGTCATTAACTGTGATTTTTCTGGCGTTTGGTGTTTATGTCATATTTGTCTGAATTCTTTCCCTTGTGGTTTTCTACACATAATCTCGATAGTGAAGAAAGTGAAAGAAGATAGTGAATTGTTCAGGAAGATGAAGAGGGAAGAAGAGGACGTAAGCTGTCAGTGGTAGACAGCACGATCCATCTCGGTCTGCTGGCGCACTAATTCGAGCAAAACGTGGCTCGTCTGCCTTTTCCTGTTACTTTTCTTTATTAATTGGCATGTCATTAAATGACCCGAAACAACATACTGATAACTTGTTATTGATAGATGACTTCTTACGAAACACAAGTAAATTTAATGAAAAATGTATCTAATTTTGACTAAAGAAGTTGGCTTTGGCGCGCAGCATCCGAATAAGCCGGACAGTCATAGCAGATCACTAAAACTTTGGCCGGCCTTTCCGTAGGAAATAGTACCGACTGTACACACACGCTGCATACAGCTCGGTTGTGACTTGCTCTAAGGAAAGGCTCAGCCGTGTGTGCTCATTTTTAAATTCCCTCTTGATCAGCTGTTATATGGTAATGTTTTATATTTTTTTTATCTGGCTACAGTCCATTTACTGTATATATGTACCTAAGCTGCTCCAGTTTCTTATTTGTGTTGAGTGATTTAATTTTGAGCTCTTGCTGTCGGGGCACTGTTTGTTCACGTTTTGAATTGAAGTCCACCTGTTGATTGTTTCTTTTGGGCCTGCCATTTGGTCCAGGTTAAATCCTTATGGACACACGGTCCGTTGTTTGAACTGAGTAACCTTAGTGACTACTCCTTATTTTAGTGTTAAATTGCTAGACACATCTTAGTTTATTTCGGTGTGCCTTTTTATGTTAATTATTCTTGTAGGTGTTTCCGACCTTGTTTCTGCTGTCTATTCTGGGGGAGTTGTCATGAGTTTGCTCGCATGGATTTGGGTTCTAATAAGTTTTCTTGCCCAGGTCACATTTGATTGGAACACGCGGTCTTGTCGTTTGTGCCACGCTCTGCTCACGTGACGCGCCTGTTATCGTCGCATTGCCCGCGGGTCGGCCAACTTCCGCCGTTGGCGAACGCTAAGTTACGTAGTTTGTTTCCGCTCCCTTAGATTTTATAGCTATTCTTCTGGTCGGATGCACTGTGGTTCTTACATTGTACTTTGAAGGTTCTGTGATTTAACGAGCCTTCCTTGTGTCATTAGACTAGGCTCAATTTTTTTTTCTTCTGTTCATTGTGTAAGTTTATGTTCTTTACTGTTTGCTGTGGGGTATTTTCCCCTTTCAATCTGGCGTATTGTCGACGGCACCAGCTGGGATTTATAATTTAAATATTTTAGTTGGTGTCTTAATTCATGCGCCTTAGTTTGTTTCAGATTAGAGGCCGCTAATTCTAACCAGGCACTGTTAATTAACGTACTATTAAATTGAATGTATTTCTTATTGTTGGTATCACCATAATTTGAGTGCTGTCAGCGATTCGAAAATTTGCATAAAAATTGCATTAATTGCTTTGTGGTTGTCAAATTGAAACCCAATTTTGGTTAAAGATAATATTTGGTCTGGGTTGTACGAGACATGTTATTATATTAAATTTTGCCTGGACAATTAGTACATTTTTAATATTGTTTGCAATAAATTGTGGTACACACAAAGCTGCATTGAATGTGATTGGGCTTCCGCTTCCGTATCCTTACCCCTGGATAGTCACGCATCAAAGGCTGAAAGCAAGAAATATCACAAAGTACCCACAGAGATCACTACTGCATGAGATCTCTTGAAAAAAAAAAATACGTATAGCCAATTTACGAAAAACTTTTGACGAAAATAAGAGGAAGGAAGCTTGGAGTGTAAAGTCCCGTCGACAGCGAAAATAAAAGGTATGGTCGACCTAATCGTTTTAAAATGTACCAACTTGAGAAGACAAATGCCAGCACAGTAATGCAGTCATTCAGCGACTCATGTATGAACCTATGGTCAGACGGCGTACAATACGGATATGTCTGGTTTGTTGTGACTAATCAAGCACGTTACATGCTTTCAACTTTCTTACAACTAAAGGGCATGTTTCCCATCCTCAGCAAATGTTCAAATGTATGTAAATCTATCGGACTCAACTACGTGGTCATCAGTCCGTAGCTTACAAACTACTTAAACTAAGGTAAACTAACCTAAGGACAACACAAACACCCATTCCCGCGGGGGTCTCGGACCTCGGACGGCGAGCTGCCGCTCGCACCGCTGCACGGCGCTCCAGTGCGCACGGCTACTCCGCCGCGGCTCAACCTCAGCCATGTGACCTGTATTGCGCATGTTCTACACCGTGTTTGCGAAAATAGCAGGGAGAATTACTGCAGGTTAAATGACTTTATTCCTCCTCTGAATAAAATTCTGGTAAAGACTCCCAGTCGTCAAATTTTGTATCAAGAAATGGCAGGCCTCCACGTACTTGAATAAAATGCGATGTTTCCTGATGTGGAAATTTTGATAAAATCAGGAACTTCATATGTGAATTAGATTCAATGGATGCAGCAACCATAAGCCAGGTCGCACAGTTGGTCAACAACATAGACGTAGAATTGGAACTTTTCTAGTGTACAGCTAGAAGTATTTACCTGATGTCATTCAGAGATTGGAAGGAGACGTGGAGGAGGAGGCGGAACAGTGGACGAAGTTAATGAGTGTTTGGAAGGTAATCGATGTGTTTGCTAAAGAAAAATTCCAATTCAATCGTAAGAGCAATCCAGACGTGAAAACGTTTGCACGTCCTATACGGGTGCTGCCAAGATATACTCCATTAGTTTCAATAGATGTCGAAAGGAGTTTCTCCAGATATAAGGACCTACTAAGCTCAAAGCACCAGCGACTTAGTGTCAAGATCATTGAAATTATATGTTATCCTGTGGAACAGCACCGTGTAAATGGTACAAAGACAGTTTATGTAGCACTAATGGGTGGCCTGAGTAACCACATGTGCTGCACCCGTTCCCAAAAGAGGAGGGTTGGCACGCAGAGAAGCCACGTCAAATTTCAAGGCACCTCTGAGGCTAACTATCCCGTTTGGAATCCTGTTGACGCCTATGCGTTAACCCTCAACACAAATCATGATGGCAAATTCACTCATAGGGAGCTCTACCCCTGGTTGTAAGCAATCCAGCGTTCTCAAAGACAAGGTTAATGAGGCAGCGAATTCTGAGTAGTTCATACCAATATACAACAGACTGAAAAGCAAAAAAAAAAAAAAAAAAAAAATGTCGTACTTTGCTACTTTGAACGTTAACTCTTTCCTCGAAACCTGAAAACTATAACACCTCACTCATATACACAAAGCAACATCTCATCCACATCCATACTGCGCAAGCCACCTGACGGTGCGTGGCGGAGGGTACTATGCGTAGCATTGTCGCGCCCCGCTACTCCAGTCGCGAATGATACGCGGCGAAAATTACTGCCGGTATGCGATCGTGTGGGTACTAATCTCTCCGATATCATTCTTCAGGTCGCTTCGCGAGATATACGTAGAAGGCAGCAAAAGTTTGCTTGGCTCATCATGAAACGTACGCTCTCAGAATTTTGACAGAATCCCGTGCCGCGACGAAGAAAGTCTCTCTTGCAGCGACTGCCACTAATTATATCATTGACGCTCATTAAATAAGCCCGTAACGAAGCGTGCTGCTGTTCATTGGGTCTTCTATTAACCCTAACTGTTACGGATCCTCCAGTGATGAGCAATACTCAAGTGCTGGCCGAACGAGAGTTTCCTAATGTATCCCAGCAGTGGCGGACTAGGACTGTCGGAGGCCCAGGGAGGCGGCAAAACAAAATAAGCCCCCCCCCCCCCCCCGTCCCACGTCCAAGTCCACTTGGAAATACACGCCCCAGCAGAATGAAGTGCCAAGCGCGTTAAATAAAAATAAATAAATAAATAAAATAAAAAGAGAAAAACTTGCTTTCGAGGTATTTGGAGGCCCCCCAAGGCCGGAGGCCCAGGACGGTCCGCCCCCTCCGCCCCCGCTCTCCCTTATTCCACCACTGTATCACAGTATGGCATCTGCCTTACCCGCTATTGATTTTATATGGTTGTATCATTTCAAAACGCCCCTTATGCCTACTCGCAGTTATTTTATGGAAGTATGTGGTCCTGGTATTGCGTAGTTGCACAATAAAGGATCCTTCTTCTTGTAAACGCAGACCTTTACACTTTTTTATGCAGAGACTCAGTTGTGACTCCCTGTACGGGGGCCGGCGCAAGCCTAACTGCCGACCCGTACCAGTTGCAAAATTGCCACCCCCGCATTAAAATACTAAAAAAGAAACTGCTGTAATATTAATGTCAGACATTTCCTTGTGTAACAGTTCGGCTGTCATCTAGTTTCATAACAAAAAAACATTTTTGACAGTTACATAAAAGACACAGAACTGCATGTTGGCCTAACATGTAACAGGAAAACTTTTTACCAATAATCTAGAAAAGTTCTGGATCGATTTATTATAAATTTTTATACCACACTCTGATAAACATTCGGAAGGACATGAGCAGTATATTTTTGCAATATAAAGAGTTTTCGGAAGTTCCCATTATAAATTTCGAGTACTCTCGCCGGAGAGTGAGTACACATTTTGATAAGGACCTCACGTCCGAAAATGTCATCCAGCGATACTGTGAGAACTTTTGGCCCACTTTAGGTTACGGTAGTAACACTAAGAGTGGGCGTTTGTGATCGCCTTTTGACAGCTCGAAATTTAAATGAAAAGAACGCCTTAACCGTTCATCTGACACGAAAATTGAATAACCGAATTTGTAGAGGAGAAATTCTTTAATTTGCTCTATTATGTTTTTTTCATATCTCGCATCGTTTCAAAGATATTTGCAAAAATAACGGCGATTTTACGATGTCTGTCTGTCGGTAACGTGTTCCAACTTTTTAGGTTTAACCGTTCAACCGATCGGCACCAAATATTACAGACATAATTGTTGGCCACCAGAGACCAGAACCTCGCTTTTTCAAATATTTCGGACAAAAAATACGTTAGTAACACCAAAAAAGCCGTGTATAATGTAATTTTAATTGAAAATAAACCGTTCATCTGACACGAAAATTAAATAACCGAATTTGTAGAGGAGAAAATTTTGTACAACTTTGCTCTCTTACGTTTTTTTCATATCTCGTATCGTTTGAAAGATATTTGCAAAAATAACGGCGATTTGACACCGCCCATTGAATTAACGAAAACCAGCCGATTGGAAATGTCACGTGACATTCCTCGCCCAGAACTCTCTCTGACATACGCCATCTTGTGTTGCGTATTTGATGATATTCTTATTGTAACTTACACATTGTCATTTCAGAGCAATGGCGCAATGAAGAATTAACAAAAACACGTCGTTCTTCGTACGATAAATGATAATCTAGTGTGTAAAAATGCCATATTGGCATCAGTTAACAACTGCCATGAATAGTACGAGATTAATGGTCGCATTTTTATAGTTGTTAGAGGTAGCGTAGAGAGTCGTGCGTTGGACTGTAATGCACATGGTCAGTGGTTCTGAACACGCCACTACCCAACAAATTTTTTCTCCTTTTTTTCTAAAAGGGTTTCGGGCACTCTTATTAATTAAATATAGCTATGTTCTTCAATGTTTAGGGTTGTGCATATGTAAGAATGCTCCCTCTAAAATGCGTGTTTGTTCTATTTCGTGAACATGCCGTAAAATATGTAACAACGAATTGAACAATAGTCTTCTGAAGCATATGCACGTAAACTGGGAGGACACTGTAATAATGAACATTCTGAACAACGTGCTGATACAAGTAGTTTCTTCTGTAAAGGAAGTCCTAGATTTGTGTGGCAAGTGTAGTTCGTTAAGGAAACGGAAGGGAAGTTCAAATGTTTGTAAAGTTTATGGGACTTAACTGTGGGGTCATCAGTCCCTAAACTTACTAACTACTTATGAACTAACTTATAATAAGGACAACACAACAATCATGCCCGATGAAGGATTCTAAGATTCTAACCTCCCCCGCGGGTGGCTGCGCGATCCGCAACGTGGAGTTTCAGACCGCTCAGCTACTCCCACGTGGCGGAAGGGAAGTGTTACATAGCAACAAATTATCTTGTTTATCATTTTTCTTTTCTAAGCGTTTTTTCAATATTTATGGAATACATTCCAAGTGATTGATCACTAATTAGAATCAATGCATCTACTAAAATGTTTGTCTATGACATGGTTTAACGTAGTTGATATTACCTTTCCTGTAGTTCAGATACGACTTCGTTCATGTTACTCTGTTCTGCGCTACGATAAAAAGCATATATATATATATATATATATATATATATATATATATATATATATATATATATATATATATATATATATATATATATTCTTCAGTGAGATCGATGCTTTGCATTCATTTGGTTGTTCGTTGAGAATTTTGCTCAGTATTTTTTATTACAGATGGCGTTGAATCCTCTTTCTTTTGCTCTATTTTCATTGCTTTTTGGTTTGATCGGCACTTTGTAAACGTTGGTATTTTAGCCCTATTTTGATCGTTTCGTCGTTCACTCAGTTTTCTCGTTACAGAGGGCGTCGAGCTACCATGCCGGCAACCCACCAACCGAGCTCGTTGAGCCACCACGCCCTAGCAAGTTCCAAACTACCGTCTAACCTGTTCGAAAATCACAAACTAATTCCTCGCCCATTACGCTATGGCGAACAGCTGCGAGAGTAATCCGAGATTCTCGTACCATCGATGGCAGGTGTTAACTACGTAACCAACTTTGGATTATAATTCATTGTCCTAAGAACGACGTGTTTTTGATAATTTTCAATGCGCCATTGCTTTGAAATGACAACGCTTAAGTTATAATAAGAAAATCACCAAGCAGAGAAAGCAAAATGGCGTACGCAAAAGAGATTTTGGGCGAAGGATGTAATGTGACTTACTTACGAACGCGAAATGTACACTGTTTTCCATCCAGGCTATAGTCACTCGAACTCCAACTGTACGCTACGTTCGTTCTAGGCTATAGTAATTTTTAACCAGTACAGGCAAAGAAAATAAACTTTGAACTAGCAAGGCAAGACAGGTGATAACATTTTAACGGAAAAATATAATGAAAATGTGGGAGAAATATAGAAATGATAGTTCAAAGAGGTAAAAGTTAAAAAATGAGTAAGTTTGTAAAAGCTAAACTCAAACATCATATAATTTTGGCTGTTTGTTAAAATACGGTCAGAAAAATATTACGTGTTGGGAGCATAGATATTACCACAATAGAGTCGTAATCATATCACCATAATTTTTTATTATGTACATTATTATTTTGGTCCGAAATATTTGCAAAAACGTATAACACTACAAATCTAATGTGGGCCGTAAAACACGTCAGTGCGATTTTGTCTTCTGTTCTACTACGAGCACTTTGCTTGCCATATTTTAGGACGACGTATCAAAGACCTAAACAAGAAAAAAAACTGTTAAACATAGACTCCATAATGAATACCTTAAGAGTTATGAACACTTGACAAGTAGCAAAGTCTTATACAACCGAAAACGAAGACGTGCTCTAAGATCTAAGGCACGCATTTTAAAGCCCGTATGTACTAGACATTTTGTTCCTGTTTTGGTCCATATTACGTCCCTCTAATATATGACAATCAAAGAGCCTGCAGTAGTAGAGACTTGCTCACAGTGTTAAAAAGTAAAGAAATACTCATAGCGTCAATCAATTGTAAATGGATAATAAAATTATTACGTATTGATTCTCCTGCACAAATGCTCAAAAATTATAACAGCAATTTCCGAACATCCCGCATATGAGGAAGAGTAGTTACTACAAATCTGAAAATAGAGAGGGGAAAGAAGCTTATGAACAGTGAGGTGAGGAGATTTAGGCAGAGTGAGGGGTTTCTTACACCCAAACCTTCAGGTGTCAGACACTAAGATCGGTACCAAACGTTGTATATCGACAGAGTATCGGCCGAACCTTCTATATAATTTGTGTTATGTGCTATCGTCCAGCAGAACGTGCGTAAATTATAATAATAAGTTACACCTAACCTTTGGAGTAGAAGAAAAGCGTAACAGTTAAGTCAGAGCTTATCGCGTTGTGCCATCGTAGGCTACTTCGTAAAGCATTAGTTTATCGAACAGAGGGTCGTGGGTTCAAACCCTCCCTATAGCTTTTTTTTCAACGGCAGAACGTAAAAAATTGTTAAAAGATCATGTCTATAACGCTCCAGCAGGTTCACTTCTTGCGCAAAACATCACTGTCAGTTGCAGCAGTAGCAGTAGCGTGCGGGCTGGACAGCAACGTCAGTCGCACTTGATGGTGTGGACAAACACACGGCACTCTAGCCACAACACGCACATCCGCTCAACGGCGGTGCTGCCTATCTAGCAGTCATTTATTATTATTATTATTATTATTTCTTTAATACTTCCACACATATGGTGCAATTGTTTCTTTCTTCTACAAATATACTATATAGGTTGAAAGTAGATTGTTAAATTTTGTATGTAAGATCTCTGTCACTAGAGATCTGCAAATGCAAATTAAAACGCTCACTGCTGCTCTAAATTGGTTTGTGAGTGGCCACAGTACTTGCGCAATGGAAATTTATCCAACTGCTCACTCCTTAAGGGAGCAGCCAACGTTTTAACGAACACAAATTTAATGTAAAAGAAAAGTAATAAGTAATTAAACATGGGACGGGGAGCATGAAATTATAAAGCAGAGGTTTTATACTTTAAATCATTATCTATCCGATAAAATGAACAAGCAAATAAATGTGGAGAGACCAAATTAAGGACAATAAAGCACACATCTTGTACAAAAGTGAATTACATCATAATGTTATAGCCTGTAATAAAATTGTTTCTGCCCTTTATGAATGTGGTGTTAACGTGGGAGGAAATTTGCAAATACACAGGAATACAAAGGAAAGCACATTCATTTACTCACAGACACACACACATAATGCTTGCGAAACATTACTCATGCAGGAACACTTGATAGCAACGGTGAAACGAAGTGCTGGCAGTGTTTGGACAAGATGGGCATGTGTCATCAAGCACAATTAAAATCAAGCTCCAGAGAGATCTCTTTTGTCACCTCTTTCGTCCATGATTATGTTGGTAATACACTAAGAACAGGCCACCTCGCCATCTTGCCAAGTAAGCTTGTCTCTGGTCACCCAGAAGACGGCAGTGCAGACGACATTTGAAGCCATATGTTCTTAAGTAAAGTAAACGATGCCTAAAGCACAAGATGGCGACTGTAAGCCATTGCACGGCAGTCAGTCGATATTAAAAGCAACCTTCCACATTCATACGAACACACAAGTTCAAACACATGGGTGGAAACATATATAGACATGGGGCATTGATCATTAATAAAGGAATAAAATAATTGACATACAAATGGACAATATTAATGGCGGAGAAACACTTAAGAGTAATGAATAACTAAAAATGGAACATGGCCACACATTCAGTGGACGTGTTTCCAGGTTGATACTTTCAAATAAAACGAAGCATAAGCAAACTGTCAATTACACAGTGGTATGAAATCCGAACAGTCGTTTTACATTTCAGGAACATGTTGTCCCACGTAGTACTCAGTGGACATTTGTTAACGTAGAACAATTTGCAACGTCATACAGAAAAAAAAAAAAAAATAATTCGCGCCACCAGAGTTTGAATTGAGGACCCTTATAACGAGAAACATTCGCTCTGTCAACTATCCCATGGGTGTTCAGTGCGGCAGACCCCTACAGATACACTTTTCCAGTGCTCCGTAGGACAAGTGTTACGTATTAGTTCCTGCTTACACACATTCTCTTGGACGGCAGCACATTTCACGAATTATATAGAAGTTTTGGTTGATACTCTATCGATATACAACGTTTGGTACCGATCTAAGTGTCTGACATCTGAAGGTTTGAGTATTAGTCGCTACACACTCGTTAAGGTTCACTGCCTGAAGACGTCTTTTCCCAGTACTTACACTCATCAGCTTTTCCCTTTTATGCTTGAGTTCTGCTGTTAAAAGTGGTACTGATTTGAAGCGATCACGTTTACTTGTGATTACTATATATTTGTCATCACTCACTGAGGTGATTTTTTGCGTAACTTTTCGAGGTCGGTCAATATTTTGCCCAATATCCACATGTCGCTACACGCTATACTGGACTTTTTTCTTTATTGGTATCGTAAATCCACTGGAGGTGGCAGGCTGGCAGCAGCTTCATTGCTGCTCTTCAGCCGAGCGGATTTACAATTTGACAAGCCGTTAAAACCGTAGAAAGGAGATAAAATTTGTGGAATTTAAACACTAAAATGGAGATAAAATTAAGAGAACAGGCATAGAGCAAAGAATTTGAAGTAAAAAATATTCAGAATTAAAACTGACACGGTGGTTAAAATGACACGGAGGTAGAAGTTAAAAATCCAGGGTGGTTAAAATCACATTGGTCAAGTACACTACACGAAGACGAAGACACTGCTTAAAACACATGGCAAAATTAATATTCTGCCTCATCGGTGGCTGCTTAAGTATTAAAACACCACTTGAGCATGAAGCACAAACACAAGCACAACACTAAACGGCGCACTGTTAAAATATATCGAAACGAGGGCCCCGCCGTGGGAAAAGGGGAGGAAGGGGAAGTGCGGTAGGAGAAGGACGGGTAAGGAGGGGGAGAGGGAGGAGGGGGGAAGGCGCAAGGATTCATCAGAGGAAGGGGCTGGGAGAGGAGAGCCAAGCGAGGGAGTGGACAGGGATGGGAGGGGGGTGGAAGGGAAACAAATATGGGGATCGACTAAGGTTGAAAGGAGGGGTAGATGTCGGGATGGAGTGTGTCATCTGGGAGAGGGAGTTGACGGTTACCCTCGGAAAGGACATGGGGAGTGTGGAGGTGAAGGGAGGGAGGTATAATAAGGTATTGGCGTGGCAGAGGCCCAGGTTTCAACAAGAGGTGGGAGACGACTGGGTGGCGAGATTCTATTTTATGAGGCACATAGCGGAGGCAGAGGTGTTTGAGGAACTTCAGAAGGCGAGAAAAGGGAATCAAATGGTAGAGGATTTCGAGGGATTCCTAGTGGGCAGGGGGAGCGGAGAACCAAGCAGGATGGACGCATCAGAGGATAGGACGCATGATGGATCGGTAGGTGAAGAGGATGGCAGAGGGGTTAAGGCCCCATGTCTGACCAGACAGGAGCTTGAGGAGGTTGAGGCAGGAGAGGGTTTTTTCACGACGGATTGGAGGTGCGGTTTCCAGGAGAGGGAGTGATCAAGGGTGAGGCCAAGGTACTTGAGGGTTTTGTTTTGCGGAATGGAGTGTGAGGTAGAGGTCGTGGTGACAGAAGGATGGGGTGGTGTGATCTATGATGATTGCCTGGAATTTTGTGGGGTTAACAGTAAGGAGCCACTGGTTGCACCAGGAGGACTGGGGACTGAAGGAGATGTTGAGAGTGGGCGAGCGAGGGGGCGATGGCAAGGAAGGTGGTGTCATCAGCTTATTGGAGGAGATGGACAGGAGACTGAGGTTGTAGCAAGTCAGCTGAATAGACAAGGTAGAGGAGGGGGGAGGGGACAGAGCCCTGGGGAAAAACAAACGGAATTTGGAGTTGTTGACAGTGACATAGGATGCACGATGGGCGAGAAAGGAAGCGATAAAGCGGACATAATTAATTGGAAGAGCATAGAGCTGGAGTTTGAAAAGGAGACTGGAATGCCATACCCGGTCGTAGGCCTCCTCTATGTCGAGGGAAACGACGATAGCGGCGCGACGGGAGTACATCTGGACGGAAAGGAGGTGGGTAAGGCGCAGGAGTTAGTCATCAGTAGAAAAGGAAGGTCGGAAGCCACATTGGGAGAGCGGAACGAGCTGGTGTTGGCGGAGATGCTGGTGGATGCGGCGGGACAAGATAGTTTCCAGGACCTTGCTGAACACTGAGGTGAGACTGATAGGACGATAGGATGAGGCGTCAGAGGGCAGCCTGCTGGGTTTAAGAAACATGAGGATACAAGAGGTTTTCCACAGGTTGGGGAAGAAGCCGGTGTAGAGGATGACATTATAGAGGGAAGCAAGGGCTGTGTGGAAAGACTGGGGGCAGGCCCGAAGGTCCCTGTAGGTCAGGCGGTCGTAGCCGGGAGCTCTGTTGCGTTTTGTGTGGAGTGTTGTTTTGATGTCGAGGGCAGTGATCAGACTGTTAAGTTCTGTGGGGAGATGCTGTCCAAGTACTGAAATCCAGGGGCGAGCGGCAGGGAGGAGGTGTTGGTACACTCGTGGTTGTCTGGGAAGAGGGAATAATAGAACCTGGGATTGTCGGGAATGGAGAAGGCATCTTCAAGGTGGGTGGCAAAATGATTCGCCTTACTGGTGTTGTCAGGAAGGGGAAGATCATTGACAAGAAGCGGGTAGTGATGGGCAGAATGACTACCAGTAAGACGGTGGATGGCTTTCCAGTACTTGGAGGAATTTACGGGGAATGAAACATTAAGATGGGTGCATGTTTGCCACCAGTTCCGGCGTCTTTTCACGGTCAAGAGATTTCGGATGTGGCGTTGGATTTGCGGTGGCTTAAGAGTGTGTCCCGGTCATGGGTGTGCAAGAAGGAACGATAAAGTAGACAGGATTCACAGAGAAGGAGTACAGCCTGTGGAGGAAGTGTGGGGCTGGATAGTCTTGGTGGGGAAATGGGTGTGGATGGCATCAGCAATGGGCTGGTGTAGGAAGGAAGCGGCAGGGTCAATGTCGGAGGGGGTGTGGAGGGGCAGGGGTTGGCTGGCGACCTGGGTGTCTATAGAACGACGGTAGGTATTCCAGTCAGTGTGGGCGTAATCATAGACTATCTTAGGAGGTGGCTCGAGACGGGGAGCGCGAGCCTGACGGCCGCTGGGGTCGAGGGTGAGGAGTATGGGGGCATGATAACTGCCATTGAGGTCGAGGATTTCCGCCTGCAGGTGGCCCAGGAGGTTAGGTGAGGTGTGGACATTTGGGGTAGTGTTGCTTTCCGGGCAAGTTGCTTGTGGAAGGGGGAAAGGTGGCGCCACGAAGCTGAGCGAGGAACTGACGCCACCGCCGGAGTATGGTGGCAGAACGGGAAGAAAGATTGAGGTTGGTGGAAAACCACGTAGGTTGTAAAGGAACGGTTAACATGGGAGAGGAAGTCATATGGGAGTGGTTCACTGCCGCAAATGCAGATTGTGGCAAGGGTGACAGTGAGGGAGGGGAGGAAGAGGCTTAGGGTCAGGTGTCAGTCGGGGTGTTAAGGAGAGGTTGTGGCCGGTTGGGGTGGTGGCGGAGGTCACCAATTGCCACTCCACCTCAAGAGAGGGAGGGGAGGGGAGCCGTCTGGGAGGTGGAGGAGGTAAGGTGCAGTGCTGATGGAATGGTGGGGCTGGAGAAAGATTTTTTTCAGGAAAAACGCATCCATGCAGTGTTGGGAAAGGGTGTGCGGGAAAACGTGTTTGTTTGCAGGGAGGGAGCAAATATTGTGATATAGGAGGGTACAGAGTGGGCATGCCATGGGGAGCTGTGGGGAAGGGGAGAGAGGGACAGGGCAATGGGAAACTGGGTACGGGTGTGCTTTAAATCAGGGTAACAGTACGGGTGAAGGTGAAGCGGGAGTTGTTCCATGAGAGAGTGGCAATCGTCCCCAATATTGCCAGATAGACTGGGCGGCAAGGATGATTTGTTGAAGCGATTTGGGGCGCTGGAATGGTTGGATGTACTGGATGACGGTGGTGCCAAATCTGATGACGTCCTCCACTGTGGGAGGAGAGCAGAGAGAGTTGTTGTGGTGGATGAGAGGATCGACAGAGCGGATAGGGACTTTCAGCTGAGGGGTAACAGTGGAGGGGCGAGCCTGACACTTGAAGGAATAGGTGGGGTGGGGGCCGCCACAGATGTTGCACGTGGGTGTGGAGGCGAGGTTAGGACATTGGCGAAGGAAGTGGGCCGAATTACAGTGGGGACAGGTGGGGGCGTTGTGGCACTTTTCAGTTAGGTGATCACTGTAGACGAGACATTGCCCACAGCGATAGGATTGGGGAGGGGAACGGAAGGGATCCACCTCATACGCCCTCTCGGTGAGGAGGCAGTCGATGGATGATGTGGCTCTGTAAAGATCTGCCTCAGATAGGTGGGGCCGGAGGAGTTTTGGATCCATTTGGTGGAGCGGATGGAGATGTCAGGAGGGAGTTTAGCTGCTCCAACAGCTCTGCCTCTGTGATCACCGGGCCGAGTTTGGCGATCACGGCCGTGAGGGTAGGCGGACGGCAGGGAGCTTGGGGCTGGGGGAGGCAGTGGAAGTGATGCAATGGGTGTGGGAGGCATGGGGACCAAAGTGGACAGAGGGTAGGACTCGGAGGACATCGGTATGGAAGTTGGGGAAGGGGACTTTATAAGGATGGAGGCATTGCGTGGGATGAGCTGCAGAGGTGGGATGGAGGGAATGTATCTCCTAATTTCGAGGGAGTGGGCACGGTTGTCGAGGAACTGGGGGTCGGGACGGGACAGGACATAGGTGTAGGTTTGGGCGGCAGCAGCAGCAGCAGCAGCATAGGAAAGGGGTGGCATAGTGGTCACAGTGACGGCGGAGGAAGAGGAGGAGGGAGGAGCAGAAGCAGTGGTGGAGGGGGCTTTTTTTGTGGCGTCATATTCAGGTTCTACACTGGAACGTTTGGCGACGGTCTTCTTAGGGATGTGGGAAGTGGAGGCCGGGGAGAGCGACTAGTTGGAGGGGGATGTGGCGAGGAGCGGTGCCCAGCTGTGGTGAGAGTGGCGACTCTGCCACCGTGGCACGGTGGTGCCGAATCCTGGCTGGGGAGAGTTGTGGGAAGTCTTCTAAGTAGGGGTGAAGGAGAGTGGGAAGTGGTGGGGGAGGGTGCTAAGAGAGAGATTTTGAGGGGGAGAGTTGGTGTGCAGCGGCGGCAGGAGAGGAGGTGGTGGCGGATAAAATGACAGAGGGGTGGGAGATGGGGGCAGGTGGAGGCACTCCACGTGGTGGTCGTGTAGGCCTGAGAGGAAGTGGTGGTGGTGGTAACAGGGGGCGAGTCCATCTCTGAAGGAATGGTGGTAGAGATGGAAAGAGAAGAAGAGAAAGAAGTAGAGAGCAAGCGAAGAAGAAAGTCTCGAAGTCCCGCATCCTACAGCTTCGATGGGGGCTGCGGCGATCCCGGCCCGCGAGAGGAGGCGGGGATGACCGGTGGCGGCGGCGACGCGATGGTGGCTGGTCACTGGCCGCGGGAGGCGGCGAGGAAAGCGGCGGCGGCGGCGGCGGCGGCGGCGGCAGGAGCTGCGGCTGCGGCTGCGGCGGCTCCTCCCGAAGACGGTGCTGACTCCTGGCTCGGCTGCTGGCGTCCTCGATGTCGGCGGCGGCTGGCAGGTACTGCGGCTTTGCTGGCCCTAGAAACCACCAAATGATCGGTTAGTGCCGTTTCCCGGTTTGCCTAGCAGGTTTTCACCCTTAGGCTGGTGTGTATAGTAGAGACATACCGCGGAAATATAGTCTTCACGTGCTGTCGCATAGTAAGACCGGCTGCACTTAAAGAAATAATTGCAGATTTTTTCCTTTTGAAGGCTCCTGTCATCGTCCCATTACCATTATTTACTCTGAGCGCTCACTGAAATGGCTATTACATGCGTAACCACATGTCCATATCTAACCTGTAACGTTTTTACGGATGTTTGACGTCATATGAACGCCATCTAGTGAGGAAAACTTATATCGTGTGTGCAAAATACAATATTGGCGGCATGCTATGCTTGAAACCTGAACACCATAACAACGGAAAGTTATGTTGTAAATGATTTCATTTTTAGAAACATGGAATACTACTCTTAAACGTTATATTGAACATGATGCCGGAAAAATAATATTGATCAATCGTTTTTGTATCTGATAACTAACTTTTCTGTCTTACTTTCAGTGCAGTCGTAAACTTTTGAGCGATGATGTATTTATATGTAAGTCCAACACTTCCGATGACATCGAACCCGGCTGGTAGCAGGCGTTTTCTGGGTCTGCTCACAGGTTGCTTTCGCCTGCTGTGGGTGCCTCCTATGCCACGGACGCAAGTTCCCCGACTGCCTGCCGACGCCGCTGCCTACCCGACCGGACGCCTCGCTGCATCACTGTGTGGAGGAACGCGTATCTGCGTATTCTTGAAGTTTCTGATAGACTAGGATACTTGAGCAGTCTTCACTTTTGAGAAATAAAATTAAGTAGGGCGTTCCGTTGCGCAGAAAAGGAAGATAATTGGTTCTGAATAGTGTACAATTGAATATTTTAGTTTGTTAGCACCATAGAGCTTTGCATAGATTTCAATTTTTTGCAGTTTATGTAAGATCATTTTATCTGACACTTTTTTTATGTTCATGTTCCTTGGTGAAGCAGAAAGATTACTAGTTCAGGAGGGTAAGAAAAGTTCTGTTTGTGATGTCAAAGAAACAGTGATAAATTTATTAATCAAATCTGCAAAAGTAAATTAAACACACAAAACTTTTCGGAAAGCACAGGTTTCGGCATTTTCAGCACGTGAGTCACAAGTGTTCCAGTTACAAAAACGATCAGACAGAAAGACTCTCTGTCTGTAATTTCATACAAGGTTTGTAAAATAGTGTCTTGCAGTGCACTGTCTTTTACACTAAGCAAGTCAATCATATAGGCGTGTTTAATTATAGGTGCACAGTTATTGCTCACAGCAAGTGATAGCCTACGGATAGTGTCAAGGCGGCAGAGAGCGCTCTTCTATTAGGGATCTTTGGAAGCCACACTGCTGCTACAAAGGGGGAGGGGCAAGTTTATACGTACATTCCGTGTAAAATCGAATTGGTATCCCATCAGGTCTAGTTTTGAAGAAAGGCATTTAATATATTGGCCTTTTGTGTGTCAACCTGTTTTTCAACACCGTTATGGTCAAAGAGAAACTCGTTTCGACCATTTTACCGATTTCGCCTAGTACCAAAATTTCTTAGGATTTTCTGTCGTAATGCAGCCACTGTCCATCCTTTCTTTCCTAATCCTTCTTCCTTCCCCTTCTTTGTCAATAATTTGCCAATTTAGGCAATTTTTAAATCAAACTGGTAATGATGATTCCTCCTTAGCGGCTTGCATTAAAAATTCCTCGCCAATGTTTTCAAGACCGGAAGGAAAAAGTAATATTTCAGAGTTATGACGGTGCTTGCTTCATGCGCGGCTAACATGTAGGGGTCCAAACAGTTGTAAGATAGGAGTATCACTTTGCGTATTATGTGGGCACTGTTATGTACACCAACTGAACTTAATCCTTGTCCAAGCTACAAGCCAAATAAAACAAGTAAAACTGTTCTTCAGTACTATTGCTGAGGTAGCAATATTCTTCTATCATTCACCTCGAAGAGTGGCTGTTCTTGACGCTGTTGTCAAACGAAGAGTCCTTCATTGAACAACCACAAGGTGGAACTTAAAATCAAGAACAGCACTTACAGTTCATGAGAATAAAGAGGCCATAATAGCATAATATAATGTCTTCAACACATTGAAGATACCAACAATAAGGCAACAACTGTGAATCAGGCATATGGTCTCAGGTTGAAATTGCAACAGTCAAAATTTTCCTTTTAGTTAGAGGTATTTTATAAAATAATCTTGTACAACCAATTACAGTAGCGCACCACTGACTCCATCTCAATACAGGAAGGAACTGGATCATTCGAAAGAGAAATTTTGAAATTTAGAGACGGCATTGACAACATAGTCATTGAGGAAGAACAGACTTTATCAAAAAGAAGATGCGAGGAGATGTATGTACACCACAAATAATGTAACATGAAAAGTAATTTTCCTGAAACAATTCTTTCTAGTGTTGTTCAGTTCTATCCAGTTTTCAAATGTTCAAATGTTTGTACAACTTATGGGATATCCAGTTTTAAATAAAGTTCAGTTAAAAACGGAACTATAGATAATTTATTCTCGAAACGATTTTCAAGAAATGAGAAGTGCAATAACGCTTCTGAGGTTTTTAATTGAAAATAACCTTCATGAAGTTTTTGGTGAAGTCATAAAGTGGTTGAAATTGGTGGCCACTATCCCAATGAATGCGCGTGAAGCAGAGAGATATTTCGCCACGGATGAAGATAGGTTGTCTGCTCTTGCAATGCTATCAATTGAAAAGGAAATTATCCTCAGGCCTCCAGATTTCAACGAGAGAGTCATATACAAATTCGCCACTAAGAAGGAAAGCAGGGTGGAATTTCTCTACAACCATGCCTCCATAGGCGATACAACCCCATGAGCCGCGGCAGAGCGGCCGAGCGCATTGAGACGCTATGCTACGATGCGCGAAGACGTTCCCCGTCGGGGGTTCGAATACCCCCTCGGATGTTTGTGCTGTCTTTACTATAAGTTAGTTTATAAGGTTAGGGACTGGTGACCCCTCACTTAAGTCCCATAAACATTACAAACAGCTGACCAACTCCATGAATGTCGTCAAGCTCATTTCAAGGTAGTTTTACAGCTATATAAATATTTTAAATAATTTAGAAAATTTAATTGAATACCTGTTATCAGATTACCTCCATCAAATTTAATTTCACAGGAGCGACTAAAAACTAAATTATACAAGTCTTCTGTCTCACTTGTACAGCGTGTGGTACTTATGAGTCTTTTTCTTAATCTTAGCTTTGATATCATCATTTTCAGATCGCAATATTATGGATATCTTCATATTCCATAACTGAAAATAAGAAACCATCGTGAGAATTTTCATCAGCTAAATAGTTGCTATAAGAAAGAATTCTAGATTTTCTGCAGGAGTAATTTAACAAAAATATTTAATCCTGAATCTGACAACGTAATAATAAATCTGATTTAAAATGTAGATTTGGATGTTTAAAAAGACGATCTGTTTCAAATTATGATCATAAAAATAATAATGATACGAATAACAGTACTCTCTCTTACCTGCAGTCTTCACCATGGGCACCCATAACTATGGGCAATTCGAGGAGGGATGGGGTCGCAGTCGACCCCCCCCCCCTCTCCCCCAGCTCTCAGACAAGGAGAAAATATAGTTTTGAGAGGAGATTTTCTTTTTAAAAATTCATTTAAATGTTATTATTTTAGAAAATGAGCTAAGCTTTTAGTAGGTTTGGAACTGGAATTGTGTTATGGTTACATAAAAGTCGGTTTTTAACCTCCAACAAATCTCATACCCAGATCTTGTTTCCCCTATTCTCGTTCTGAAAAATTTCATATGGTGTCCATTGATATTCACCTGTTTACCATTCAGGATTATATTTACCTTTCTTAATGATAAATTGTGAAGCCATCGATCTTTCTAGTTTCTTTTTATAGTTTTTTACCGCAGGTTATAAGCACAATGTCGGAAACAATGGCTACACTAATACCATCTGTTGTATTTTCGCAAATTTTTGGTGGCGTAAAATCAATTACAGCCCAAGACATGTTTCCAACTTGACATAGATTACAGTCCTGAACCCAGGTGCTCCTGCCTACTAGGCAACAGGACAAATGTTCAATGCAGGCGCATGTGCCTACTGAACCCTTTGTTCGTGCCTACAACGCTACAGGGCACATGATCAACCCAGGTGTCTGCGCCTACTTGATAATGGAACACATGTTCAAACTTGGTTTCTGTGCCTGCTAGCCAACAGGACTCAAGCTCAAGCCAGGTCTCTCTGCCCTCTTTGTCCTCCAAGTTGTCTATGAAAACAAGCCAACAGGACACAAATTCAGCTCAAGATCCTGTGCCTACTAGATTCCAGGACACATGCTCAACCCAGTTTCCTCTGCCTAACTGGCAACAGGACGAATTCACAAACCATGTGCCTGCGCCTACCATACAACAGAAAACATGCTCCCCACAGATGCTTGTGCGTACCAGGCTACAGCACACATGCAAATCCAGGTGCCTGTGCATAACAGGCAACAGGACACATGCTTAAATTTTGTCCATGTGCTTACTAGGCAGCAGGACATGTGTCCAATCCAGGTGAGTCCGTCTACTAGGTAACAGGAGACATGTTACACCCATGTGCCTATGCCTATAAGGCAGCAGGACACTTATCCAACCGAGGTGTTTGTGCCTACTAGATAACAGGACACATGCTGAACAGAGGTGCAAGTGTCTACAAGGCAACAGAACATATGCTGAACATGGGTGCCTTTGCCTACTAGACAACAGGACACATGACCAAACTAGGCGCCTGTGCCTACCAGGCAACAGGACACATGCTCAACACAAGTGCCTGTCCATAATAGGCAACAGGACACTTGCTCATCTACATACATACTCCGCAATCCGCCGTAAAGTGCGAGGCGGAGGGTACAATGTATCACTACTAGGTATTTCCTTTCTTATTCCACTCCCAAATAGAACGTGGAAAAAAATAATGCCTATATGCCTCCGTATGAGCCCTGATTTCTCTTATCTTGTCTTTGCGATCATTACGCGAAATGTAAGTAGGCGGCAGGAAGATCGTTCTACACTCGGCTTCAAATTCCGACCCTCTAAATATTCTCAACAGAATTTATCGAAAAGAAGTTAGTCTTTCCTGCAGCGATCCCCATTTGAGTTCCCGGAGCATTACCGTGACACTCGCGCATTGGTCGAACATAGGTGCTCGCCTCTGAATTGCTTCTATATCTTCCTTTATACTGATCTGCTGCGAGTCCCAAACACTTGAATACTCAAGACGTGGTCATACCAGCGTCTTATACGCGGTTCCCTTTACAGAATAAGTACATCCTCCCAAAATTCTCCCAATAAACCGAAGTCGTCTGCCCGCCTTACTCACAACTGTCCTTAAATATTCGTTCCATTTCATATCGCTCGTCTAGATATTTGAATGACGTGACTGCATCAAGAAGTTCACTACTAATGCTCTATTCGAACGTTATGGGATTGTTTTTCCTACTTATATGCATCTCCTTACATTTTGCCACATTTAGAGCTAGCTGCCATTCTTCGCACCAACTAGAAATTTTGTCTAAGTCATCAATTAAAGACGAGACCCTCCCATACATCACAGCACCATCATCAAACAGCCGCAAATTACAAGTTACTCTATCCATCAGATCATTTGTATAGATAGAAAATAATAGCGATCCTATCACACACCCCTGGGTCCTATCCACTCGTCTCTGATGAACACCTGCCGCTGAGAACAACATACGGCGTTCTATTACTTAGGAAGTCTTCCAGCCAGTCACAAATCTGTGAACTTATTCCACATGCTCGTATATTCGTCAGCAGCCTGCAGTGCGGCAACACGTTAAATGCCTTTTTGAAATCGAGAAAAGCACAATCTGCCTGTTGCTCGCAAGATGTCATGTGAGAAAAGGACAAGCTGAGTTTCACATGAACTATATTTCCTAAACCCTAGCTTAGTCATAGAATGAAGCTTTTCCGTTTCAAGGAAATTTTCTATATTTGAACTGAGAATATGCTCCAGAATTATACACGAAACTGATGTCAACTATATTGGCCTATAATTGTGTGGGTAAGTTCTCTTTCCTTTCTTATAAACGGGAGTCACCTGCGCTTTTTTCCAATCACTATGAACTGAGCGCTGAATTAAAGATTCGCTATCAATGCAAGCTAAGTAGGGGGCCAATGCCGCAGAATAGTCTTTGTAAAACCGAACTGGTATTCCATCCGGACCAGCAGACTTTTTCGTATTTAGCTCTCTCTGCTGCTTCTGTACACCGGAAATACCTATTACTATGTCCTCCATTTCTGAGTTAGTACGTTGATGAAATGATAGTACATTTGTGCGGTGCTCCTGCCTGAAAGATTTCTTAAAGGTTAAATTTAGAACTTCAGCTTTCCGTTCGCTTTCTTCTATTACTCTCCCGGAATGATCAACGAGTGACTGGATAGTGACCTTTGACCCGCTTATTGGTTTTACATAGGACCAGAATTTTGTCGGGTTCTCGGAAAGATCTTTTACGAAAGTATGGCTGTGGTAATTATTGTATGCTTCGCACATCGATCTTTTTATACATGCACGAATCTCTACTAACTTTTGCCTGTTATCATTTGCGCATTCTTTTTTGAACCGAGTTTGCAACAGCTTTTGCTTTCGCAGTAGCTTTCTAACATTATTATTATATCACGTTGATTTTTCTCAGCCTTAATCGGTTTTCGAGGCATATATTTCTCTAACCCTTTATTTACAATGCATTTAAATTTAGTCCACAATTCCTCTACATCCATTGCACCAGAACTGAACCATGTCCATTCATTTTCTGAGTGTGATCCTAACATTTGCTTATCGGCTGTTCCTAACAAAAACACGCTCCTAGCCTTCTTGATTGGTTTATGAACTTTGGTCACCATTGACGCTATGACTAGATCATGATCACTAACTCCTGTCTCTACACAGACATCGTTAATAAGGTCAGGCCTGTTCATAGCTATATGGAATGAACTCAAAAGTGAATTCTGTAAAGACGTTTTGACTATTGTTTTCTGAATGTCCGCTGAAGCAGTGCTTTTAGGAACTGTAATGAAAGATGTTGCCAAGTGTGTGAGTTTTGTGCTGTGTCACAGTATAAATAACCACCACTTCAAAGCGATCCTGAAATGTATGCAAAGGGAACATGGGTACATACCTTAGGACAGCACAGTTCGTTGGCTTAGTCGCTAAAGAGCTTTTGAGATTTTCTTTGTCATTAATGACGAAAAGATTAAAGTTCGGTATCAAACATAGCGTGCTTAACTGATGTAACTATGCACATTAACACGTTAAATTTATTATTTGAGAGCGAAGAGCGTCTAATAGTAGAAGTGGCGTATATAAGGAGAGGGCCCAGGGGGCTTGCCCTCCCCCCCGAAATAATGAATATAAAAAAGTGCGAAATCTGAATTATTTTAATGAATGATGCGTGAAGTCATCGCCGCGGTGGACATATATTTATTTGTAATTTAATGTCAACAATAAAAAAGCTTGATCTCAATAAAGTAAAAGTGTCTTCAGCGCAAATTATCCTCTGAATATGAGCAGCAACACAGACACAAAATATCGTGGGGTGTGTACTTACCTTTACATTCACCAAGAAGAGTTTCGTCTGTCTTAAAGGGAAATCGATAACGAAATTTTAACATTCTTCAGTATTGTGGCTTCTAAGACTTCGTTAAAATTTCCCGAACTTACCAGTGGTGACAATTTTCGTTATTCTTTGGTTTATACAATGTTGAATCTACTACCGCTGAAGCACTGTTAAGAATTGTAAGGCAAGTTTTTTCTCGTGTTTCTCTAGATATCAAGCCATGCAAAGTTATTGCTGCTGACGGAATGAAAAATATGTCTGGTGATTTTTCTAGGGCTGCATGCAAAAATCAGAGGAACTGAGCCACGTGTTGTGCACGTTCGCTGCTTGGCTCTTTCTTTGAAGCTTATGACCCAATAAATGCAAACTGAAACCACGAGCACCCACAATGATTCTCAAAATTAGGCGCTCCTGATCTTTATTAAAACGGTGGAAGTGTAAACGTAAAATGTACACTTTGTGCAGAGATTATTTGCTCAATGGCGTTTTTGACATAGACTGGATAGTCCGTAGCATATAGACAGTGAATGCTTGACATATTGCATCACGACAAAAACTACCGAGTAATACAGAGTGGACTGACAATCCATTTACGTTGGAAAAGTCACTACTTCACGCAATAATACAGGCAAGGAGGTAAAAATTGTTACACTTATTTGGAATTACGTGCGTTTATCTTGAAGCCAAAAACGAGTGGATAAACAGACCAATAGAGGGGCATAACAATTGATATGCAGCAAAGACGATGATCTTTGTAACAAATGATCGCAATGTCGGCCGCCATTCATCAAGAGCAGCTATACTCGACGGAGAATCAGTAGGTGGCGAGAAACAGGCTTCGGATCTTGTCTTGTAACATTTCTAGTGGGATGGAATTTGCAGCTTTAGGTATCCCCAAAACAGTGCCGGTAATGAGATGTGGGGACGGATGTGGTGGCTCCTCACCAAACGACCATCCTTTAGACTTGTGCCAATACGGCAGTCCTTCACTAACAGAGCCTTTCCTGGTAAAGTCGACATACTGCGATTCCTGGCTCCCTCTCTTACAACAGCTCATTTTGTACACGATCCCCATCGGTCTTCCTGACGTGTCTTGTCCAGTGCCATTTGTTGGCCCATTTTGGGGACTCTTTGTCGGTTTAAATAGTAACCTATGTCATTTCAAGCGTGTGTGTCAATTCGCACATCTCTAATTAGTGCATACCAAAATGTAAACGGACTTTTACGTTACCCTGTAGATTGAGAATTATGCGTACAATACGTAACCAGATAAAACACTTCTTCGTTACAAATTTCGCCAAAAATATTTTTGTCAGTAGCAATCATGGCGGGATATTTTGACGAGGTCTGCAATTGCCCTGTTATTGTGTTCAATATATTGTCAGCAGTATTAACTTGGCTTTTTAAATAACACCAGATTGTACCTTTAAAGAGTAACGGAAGGATTAAAACTTTCTTCGTCCGTTTTTCGATCAGCCTGCACACTGAGATGATGTACTGATTCTGTCAACTACCCATGGACTTCATAAGAAACTTGTCGATTAATGCGAATGCATCAAACGTATTTTCTTTTAACTAATCATGAAATTAAGTAATCGTTCTGCTGTAACACCATACTTACACCCAGAGGAAATCATTTTCTACACTAATTGTCAACCTGGACGCGACGTGAGCATCCCAGCGAACATTTCCGACATACAGACCTGCGTGCTTGGGCGTGTGGAAGTATGTGGGTCACAGTCGGCTGATTCAATCGGCGAACTAGTGCAGTCACCACGAGGGCAACGCCACTTGTTGCGTCACACCAGCCAGAGCAGCGAAATGCCTCTCTGCACAAAAAACCTAACTCGCCGCTTAACGTCCCATCATTCTCGTTGCCATTTGAGGTATTATATTTCCTCGTATTTACAAAAATGAAGATAACAATCGATTGTGGGCCTAAAATGTTTAAGATTATCCCAGCATTCGTCAGAAATCATTTAGGGAAACCGCAAGAAACCTAAATATGCTGGTGTTTTTGTATATACTACCAATAAGGGTCATGCTAATTTGCCTACGTCAACTCGAGATATTTCACTAAAATGAGCTGCAGCTTCATAACTACATGCAAGTTTTCCTCCTACACACCAGTTATGGCTACAAATTACCGTGACCAGTCTCACATTAATTACATCATACTTTCTCGTGCACGTTTCGCAAATCGGGCCCTCACTAATTCGGGCTCTGAGTAACGCGGAGCACACCCGAAAAGACGCACACAACAATGAATCATCATGCGTAACATTATTGTTAATTATACTATGTTTGCTTAAACAATTCTATGCTAACAGTATTTCAGATCGTGTTATTGTTTTTAGTTCTGTATTATGTCTTTCAAATATACTCGCGTATTACGACATTTCTGGAGACGGAAAATTTAATATGTAGGAATGAACGTGGATTCTAAAGACAAGGATCGTGTCAAACACAGCGCTGTCTGCTGGTAAACGAGACCTAGACACGAACAGATAGGGGGCGCCTAGGCAATTGTCTTCTTCTTCGTACTGGCGGCGTTCGACACAGTTCCGCACTGCCGCCATAACAACCAAAAAGATGAGCGTATATCAGAGATTACGCCCATCTGTTGAATGATCTTCCTCGGAAACGGAAATTATCTGTGCTTTCTTGTATTCATTAGTAAAACTACACTGTACAGAAGGGGAACAGGTTCCTTCACACATTTGATAACCAAATGTTACGATCGCACTTAGAAAATGAATGGGCATCGTTTAATTCCGGGACTATGGATTTAGAGGAATCGTGGACTAAATTTAAGTGCATTGTTAATAAAGGGTTAGAGAAATATGTGCCAGTAAAGACGTTAAGGATGCAAAAGATCCACCGTGGTATAATAATAATGTTAGAAAGCTGCTGAGAAAGCAAATACTCTTGCACTCTCTATTCAAAAAAGAACTCGCAAATGATGACAAGCAAAGGTAGTAGAGATTCGTGCGTCTATAAAAAGATCGATGCGCGAAGCATACAATAATTATCACAGCCATACCTTAGCAAAAGATGTTTCCGAGAACCCGAAAAAATTCTGGTCCTATGTAAAATCGACAAGCGGGTCAAAGCCCACTGTCCAGTCACTCGTTGATCATTCCGGGGCAGTAATAGAAGAAAGCAAACGGAAAGCTGAAGTTCTAAATTCAACCTTTACGAAATCTTTCACGCAGGAGGACCGCATAAATGTACCATCATTTGATCAACGTACTAATTCCGAAATGGGGGACATAGCAATAGGTATTTCCGATGTAGAGAAGCAGCTGAGGGAGCTAAATACGAAAAAGTCTGCTGGTCCGGATGGAAAACCAGTTCGGTTTTACAAAGACTATTCTGCGGCATTGGCCCCTTACTTAGCTTGCATTTATCGCGAATCTTTAATTCAGCGCAAAGTTCCTAGTGATTGGAAAAAAGCGCAGGTGACTCCCGTTTATAAGAAAGGAAAGAGAACTGACCTACACAATTACAGGCCAATATCATTGACATCAGTTTCCTGTAGAATTTTAGAGCATATTCTCAGTTCGAATATAGTAAATTTCCTTGAAACGGAAAAGCTTCTTTCCATGAATCAGCACGGGTATAGGAAACATCGTTCATGTGAAACTCAGCTTGCCCTTTTCTCACATGACATCTTGCGAGCCATGGATGAAGGGCAACAGGCGGATTGTGTTTTTCTCGACTTCAAAAAGGCGTTCGACGCGGTGCCACACTGCAGATTGCTAACGAAGATACGAGCTTATGGAATAGGTTCACAGATTTGTGACTGGCTGGAAGACTTCCTAAGTAATAGAACGCAGTACGTTGTTCTCGACGACAAGTGTTAATCAGAGACGAGTGTATCGTCAGGCGTGCCCCAGGATGGTGTGATAGGACCGCTATTATTTTCTATCTATATAAATGATCTGATGGACAGAGTAAGTTGTAATTTGCGGCTGTTTGCTGATGATGCTGTGGTGTATGGGAGGGTGTCGTCTGTAACTGACTGTAATAGCATACAGGTTGACTTAGACAAAATTTCTAGTTGGTGCGAAGAATGGCAGCTAGCTCTCAATGTAGAAAAATGTAAGGTGATGCGCATGAGTAGAAAAAACAATCCTATAATGTTCGAATACAGCATTAGTAGTGAGCTTCTTGATGCTGTCGCGTCGTTCAAATATCTAGGCGTAACATTGCAGAGCGATATGAAATGGAACGAGCACGTAAGGACAGTTGTGAGTTGAGTAGGGCCTACAGCCGACTTCGGTTTATTGGGAGAATTTTGGGAAGATGTACTTCACCTGTAAAGGAGACCGCGTATAAAACGCCTGTACGACCACGTCTTGAGTATTGCTCAAGTGTTTGGGACCCGCAGCAGATCAGTTTAAAGGAAGACATAGAGGCGGTTCAGAGGCGAGCAGCTAGATTTGTTACCGGTAGGTTCGAGCATGCGCTAGTGTCACGGAAATGCTCCGGCAACTCAATTGGGGATCGCTGAATTTCTGTTAAGTAAATTTAGAGGGCCGGAATTTGAAGCCGAGTGTAGTACCATCTTGCTGCCGCCTACTTACATTTCGCCTAAAGATCACAAAGACAAGATAAGAGAAATTAGGAAAGGAAATGCCTTGTAGAGGTACAGTATACCCTCCGCCACACACGGAGTATGTATGTAGATGTAATGTATTTAGAATCGTATTTGTATCTGTGCTCTCAGTAATCCGGCATCAATAAGTGACACGAATGGTGGGAGTAGCCGTCTGCTGGCGCCGTGTTCCCCTTCCAGTTCTATTTCCACCTCGTACAGAAAGAACTAGGCGCTGCTGTCGACGTTGACTGACCGCATTGCGATCCCTACTTTTTACATTCGCCACATGATTTCAATGCAGACGACCGTATAGGTGACGTGGAGCACAAAACATACATTCTTGGCCAAAGGATCTGGGACACTTTCGATACCGACATGGTGCCTTAGCAGACTGGGCTACTTCGCAATGACCTGATCCTCGATCTTTCTGTGCTCTGTTGCGCGCTTGTGCAAAACGTGGAAAAGAGTTCATGCCAAGATACCACTGTTGTCTCACTGGCAGAAAGCAAAGCAGTTTTATATTTGAGGTACGAAACTAAGCTGAACTCTAGCGTAGTCACCTGTGATATTTCTGGCCGCTGGCCGTTTCTTTGCTAGCATCATACGTGTCTTAAACGCGGAAGAAAGACAGAAGTGCAGCGTATGTTGAAATTTGGGGTGGGGAGCAGTAGCATATGGCACAGTAGGTGCTGGTTACCATGGGAAAGCCCGCCTATGTTACTGGTACTCTCCTCGCATTGGCTACTGCATTTCACGTCACGTGATTTCTTTTGAAATTAGTTTTGTTTATTATATAATACATATTAATTATTCAGAGCTGAGAATTTGTGATAAATATCTCTCAAGGATAGGCTAGGTTTTGATAGTTTAAAAAGTTTAATGCTCCTTCTCTTATTGTCACAAGAGAAGAGCGATTTTGCAGAAGGCGCACGATGGCCCTGTTTCGGCGCGAAATAGAGCATCAGGTGCCCTATCGCAACGCGCCGCAGTTTCAGTCTCGAGCTGACCACTATACGCGCTGGACCGTGCCGGTAATGAGTAAAGTTTTGTATAATTGTGATAACAGTCGAGGTCTCTACATGAACTATGGGCAGCACAGGCCGTGTCGTATTAAGAATAGTTGATCATATTTAATTATTTATTTAATAAATGGCATCCCTGACAATTAAAAATCTCGCGAGTCGCTTCTTATGCTTCCATCCTACAGAACTTATTTTAGCCTCACTTGTATGCTGTAGTAGAACGAACGACCCGTGTGCCGTCTTCTGCGCTGGGGACACAACTATAGAAGACAACAGGTTAGTCAGAACTCTATGCTTTCCATAACGACTTGCACAGCTACTACGGCACCTCGTGCTGTACTGTAGGGCGGTACAAACGCACACTGCTACACAACAGCATCTGCAATAATGTGGAGGTTTTAGGAGACTTTTGGGAGGAACACTAACTGCTCCATCCATTAAAAAAAAACCTAGGAAGCTTGTACATGGCATCCCTTACTGGGATGTACATTTCGGGACGAAATAAACAGATACAGTGAGGCGATAAACGGTGGAAGTGATTTTACAGATAAAGTGACCACTAGCCAGCTGGTGTTATGGAAAAGTGTTTATTCCATGAATACGTAAAAGCAAGTGCAAGTGTTTGTGGTCCATTGGATTACGTAACTTCAAGAATCGACGAGCTACAGAACGGCGGTGTCGCAACACTTCACCGAGCACGTCGATGGAACAGCCACACTCAGCGCCATAGCCGACAGAAGAGGGGTGCGGCGCCTGAAAGGAACAGCCGTAAACATCGCCAGCAGCGGCATACGACGACTCCATCTATCAAGTGAGTATATCTGTTAGTAAAATTTTGAAACTAAAAACTAGCGTAAAAAGTAAATTAGAGATGAAAAAACAGGGAGAGAACAGGTATTATCTCAGAAGTAGGTACAGAGAATGTGTTCAAAATAGAGGCAATGATCATTCAGATCAACAACCTCAGATGCAGGGTGACTACATCAGTCCATATTTTGTAGCGAATATGAGTGAATTGCAATCTAATATTGTCCAGGATATGGATGTTAATCAGATCAATAGCACACATAATGTAGACCAAAGTGCTGTTGAAAATGCTGTAAGTGACGTGCAGAGAGATACACTAGTTTTTCAATCTGTCGCTCATAACCATACTGACGTGGTAAATATGGATGCAGCTGTCAGAAAAAATGTGTCTGGCGCCTACATAACAGAGGAGCAGATGGAGGTAGCAAGTGACAGAAGCCATAGCACAGCTTCAGCTGATACGTTGCCAGTAGAAAGTAGTGGGGAGAAGGAAACTGGTATTGACGATAATAGTATATCAATGCTTAGCGTCATGATAGCTAAATTAAATCAAAACATGCTTGCTAAGTTTGATCAAAACAAAGAAGAATAAAATCAGAACATGAATAAGTGGGCGAATGAAATTAAAACAGAACAAAAACAAAGCATAAATAAGTTGGCAAACGAAATTAATGCAAAATTTGACCAAAACAATGAAAGATTAGACCGTGCATTAGAGGAAATACGTACATAAATGGCTAGTGTAAATAATAAATTCCAGGGTTTAGAAAACAGAGTAATTGTTAAAGAAGAAAAAAACAGAAAAGTGTTTTAAACAATTAGATTTGAAAGTAAGGGAATGGGATAAAAAGCTTGATAATTGTAAAAATCACGTTGTGCACAGGGTGGACTCTGAAGTAAGCAAAATTAACGAAAGATTACAGGTTAATAGTGACACGCTGTATACTGTTACAAGTAATGCAGAGTGTTTGAGAAGAGAACAGGCTAGCGTTAGTAAAACATGTAAAGACTGATATCTGTCACAGCAATCAGACATCGAAAAAATGAACAGAAATTTAGCATTAATTGACAATAAAGTGTCACAGGTAGGCACATCATGTACAAGTATTGCAAATGCACTTCACAGTAAATTAACAGAGATTGAGCAGAAACGCCGGCCCCAGTGGCCGAGGGGACTGAGGCGCTCCAGTCACGGTCTGCACGGCCTCTACGGTCGGGGGTTCGAATCCCCCCTCGGGCATGGATATTTGTGCCGTCCTTAGGATTAGCTAGTTGATAAGTAGTTTGTAAGTTTAGGGACTGATAACCCCGTAGTTAAGTCCCATAAGCTCTACAAACATTTGAACATTTTTGAGCAAAAACTGAATGAGCTGCCAGAGTCAGGTAATTTAGTGGAAAATATTAGCACCATTGAAAATGAACTTAGGAGAAAACTTGAAGCGTGGGTGGAACAAGAACGTAAGAAAGGTATACGTAACATAGTTGATGTTGCAAAAAATCCTTACTCATACAAATTTCACAATTTTTCAAAGACAGATAATGTACATCCTGTAGCTTTCATCAGGCAGTTCGATGGTGTTATTCCTAATAATATGAGAGAACAACAAACGATGAAATTCGTAGCGAATAGGTTTGAAGGTGATGCAATTTCGTGGGGAACGGGAGCTATAAACATTTGCAAAACATATCAGGAGTTTGTCACTGCATTTCTCAATCAGTATTGGTCTGAAAGTACACAAAGTAATATACACACTGAAGGCTGCATGAAAGACTACAAGTATAAATTTAAAGTCAAGCCCCATGAACCTTTTAGATTTAAGCCTTATTAAATCCTATTAGCCAAAAGAGAAGCGGTGGAGCAGGAGTCTAAGAAAATGACAGAATGGAACATAATTGAAAGGTCTTGTAATGATTATTCCAATTCTCTTGTCATAGTCCCAAAGAAAGATAATTCAGTTAGGATCACACTAGATGCAAGGGCTATAAATAAGATTATATTACCACAGATGGATACGCCCGAAATACTGGAGGAACTTGTTCAAAAGTTTCATGGAGTCAAGATATTAAGAAGCATAGACTTGACTTCTAGCTTCTGGCAAACACCTCTAAGGGAAAATTGCAAATACACTGCTTTTACATATGGAGGACGATGATGTCAGTTCAGAGTGTTGCCTTTTGGTCTGAAAATATCAACATCTGCCTTCATATGCAAATAGGTACATATACCTCATGGGGCAATAGCGCTCTTTGCTTTGCCAGGTAAATGACGCCTACCAGGTACCCTAGTTAACTAGCAGCTTACTTCCGTTCCTTTCACGCTGTTAGTTCTTCTTGTTACTATTCAATCTGAACTCTTTTCTATCGCCTTTACTTTCTTCTCTATCCAAATACCAGATTGCACGGAAACACTAATTTAGACGAGTAAATAAAAACAGGATATGACATGAGTAAGCAATAATACGAGATTTACAGACTAAATACGAATTGAATTTGTCTTAATGTGAGTATGTAACAATTATGGAGCATGGTAAATATTGTAACTCAGCAGTAAACATCTGCAAAGCACGAGTTGCCTTTACAAAGTTAAGTAGCTGGCACAGATCTTCTCGGAACGAAACATAGCAGCTGACTACATTATTGAAGAGTTTTTTTTATTTATTTTATTCCAATACTGTTTACATTATTATTATAAGGTAATATATGACGCTGAGAAGAGGACGGCGCAACAACAGGTGAGTGAACTTAGTGAAGATGACTGTTGGACATAGGCAATGTAAAAATGGTTTTATTATGACTGTTATGAGGAACGAGGTGTATGGTCTGCTATGAGTAGTTTTAAGCAAGTATTGAGAAGGTGGTAAGTAGGGTCATGTACAGGTGACTGATAAATTCGGCTTTGAAATAGGCTCATTATTGAGATTGTAGTAAGGTGGTAAGTAGGGTCAAGTACAGGTGACTGATGAATTCGGCCTGGAAATAGGCTCATTATTGAAAATGTAGTGAAGTGGTAAGAAAGGGTCAAGTACAGGTGACTGGTGGATCCGGCCTGGAAGTCGACTCATTATGATTTTATATATGGTGTTTTAGGCGGCAGAGAAGTCGTCATTTGTGGAACATTAAAATAGGTAGGGGACACAGTGTGTGCGTCACTCTACATTTTTTAAATTAGGAAAACGCAGTAGCAGAAATGGCACCATTTTGGAATAATTTGTCCTATGCTCTTACACATACACATCTATGAATAAGTATATGTATAAATTATATGATATTTTTGACCTGTTTCGCCTCCACATAAACCTCAGGAAACCATAATACATCAGAGCGATAAACAACATGTACTATGGAATATGTATATCATACATAATGGAATTTCACTGTCAGCTGTCAATGAAAGCAACCATCCGTCAGTCGGAATTATATTTTGCCTTTATGCAGCAAATGGTTTCTGTTGATTTTTGTGATCTGCATTTTGCATTAAATATTAAGCATTATCACAAGCTATATGTAGCCTATTGAACAGTGAATATAAACGTGGCATCTGTTTGCCAACAGTACGGTATTAAATATTAGACATGGCATGTGTTGCCAGTTGTAATATGGGAATATAGGTAACATCTGTTGACAATATAGAGTATTGTCAATGAATGAATGGTCAGTGACCCAATTAGGAAACGGATATATATGACTTAATATATCTTAAAGTGTGTCACGAAAGATAAATGTAAGTGTATGACAGAATAGGTAACTGAAGAAATATGGGAAAGGTCAATGACCTCAGAAAGCAACTTAAACTTAATTGGTAATTACCAAAAATTAACGATATGTGTATTATATTTTATTCAATATGCGAAATGTCTGCACTGATTTGATTTTATAAATGTGTTTGTATGTACAAATTTTATGTACCACTCTATGTATATCTTTTGTATGTACAAGCGTGTGAAGCCAGCAGTGCAAAGTCATGAGTGCCTAGTGTTGAATTTGCACTCAATGCATGTGTCAAAAGTGCAAAACCGAAAGTGAATAGGCTATTCAATTAATAAAAAGAGAAAGTGTTGATAGGCTTGGTGAACGACAATGTCACGATATAAGTGATAAATGGCCTCGTGCGAGGGACGGCAGTGCGCCGAAAGTTAGTAATTTTATGTAAGGCAATATACTATGTGTTGTGGTGGTATTGATGGACGGCAATGTGCCGAGAATTTAATTGGTGTTATAAGCGGCAATGCGCCGATTTAAAATCACAACTATTGAGAGGCTTTAGGCCTGCTGTATTTCCTGGAATTATTCAAAGTAACAGCGTTACTTCCATGTCTACTCTTCCTGGTGTTTATAAACGATTTAGGAGACTATCTGAATAGCTCCCTTAGACTGTTCGCAGATGATGCTGTCGTTTATCGGTTAGTGAAGTCAACAGAGGATCAAAAGCAACTGCAAAGCGATTTAGACAAAATTTCTGCATGGTGCGAAAATTGGCAATTGACACTAAATAAAGAAAAGTGTGAAGTAATACACATGACCACTAAAAGAAATACCCTGAACTTTAATTACGCGATAAATCAGTCAAACCTTAAGGTCGTAGATTCTACCAAATACCTAGGAGTTACAATTACGAACAACTTTCACTGGAGAGAACACATAGAAAATATTGTGGGGAAGGCGAACCAAAGGTTACGTTTCATCGGCAGAACGCTTCGAAGATGCACCAGCTCCACCAAAGAGACTGCCTACATCACACTTGTGCGTTCTCCCCTTTGAGTACTGTTGCCCCTTGTGGGACCCTCACCAGGTGGGACTGACTAAGACATTGAGAAGGTTCAGAGAAGGGCAGCTCATTTTGTTTCATCACGTTACGGGGGGGAAAGCGTCACGGAAATGTTGCACGAATTGGGGTGGAAATCATTAAAAGAAAGCCGTTATTCGTTGCGGCGTGATATGTTTGCGAAGTTTCAGTCACCGACTTTTAGTTCTGAATGTGAAAATATTTTGCTAGCACCCACCTACTTAGTGAGACATGACCATCCCAATAAAATAAGAGAAATCAAATCGAAAACGGAACGATTAAGGTGTTCTTTCTTCCCACGCGCTAGTAGAGAATGGAACGGTAGAGAAAAGTTATGAAAGTGTTTAACGAACCCTCTGCCAGGCACTTGAATGTGATTTGCAGAGTATCTCTGTAGATGTAGATACTTATCTATTGTTCAATCGTCTATTTTCTGTACATTTTCATAGAATGTGTTAAGTAGTTTGCAACTTTGAGAATTTGTATGTGTATTTTCAGAAGGATATTTAGGGTGTATATCAGCATTTATATATATTTTCATATATTGTAAAGTTAGCTAATTCATAGCTGCCCAAGTTCAATTCAGGCAGAGTTATAATGTTGATGTTTCTATACCTTTTTGTGTAATCATTTTTTATTTAGATGGGAAGATTCAGAAATATTGGTTTCAAGATTTATGTAAGTTCTTGAGAGGTAAAGGGTAATATTTTTCAAAATTTAGAGGGTTCTTATTTCCAAATTGTCTGTTGTCTTTGAGAATATTCCAAGTTTGGAAATCTCCGAAGGAAAGGGATGTGTGATATTCCTGGCCTATGGCCACTTCATATTTCTGGCCGCTGGCCGTTTCTTTACTAGCATCATACGTGTCTTAAACGCGGAAGAAAGACAGAAGTGCAGCATATGTTGAAATGTGGGGTGGGGAGCAGTAGCACATGGCACTGTAGGTGCTGGTTCCCATGGGAAAGCCCGCCTATGTTACTGGTACTCTCCTCGCTTTGGGTGCTGCATTTCACATCACATCATTTCTTTTGAAATTAGTTTTGTGTATTATATACTAAATATTAATTATTCAGAGCTGAGAATTTGTGATAAATATCTCTCAAGGATAGGCTAGGTTTTGACAGTTTAAAAAGTTTAAGGCGCCTTCTCTTATTGTAACAATAGAAAAGTGATTTTGCAGAAGGCGCACGATGGCCCTGTTTCGGCGCGAAATTGAGCGTCAGGTGCCCTATCGCAACGTGCCGCAGTTGCAGTCTCGAGCTGAACACTATACGCGCCGGACCGTGCCGGAATGAGTAAAGTTTTGTATAATTGTGATAACAGTCGAGGTCTCAACATGAACTATGGGCAGCATAGGCCGTGTCGTATTAAGAATAGTTGTTCATATTTAATTATTTATTTAATAAATGGCATCCCTGACAATTAAAAATCTCGCGAGTCGCTTCTTATGCTTCCATCCTACAGAACGTATTTTAGCCTCACTTGTATGCTGTAGAAGAACCAACGACCTGTGTGCTGTCTTCTGCGCTGGGGACACAACTATAGAAGACAACAGGTTAGTCAGAACTCTATGCTTTCCATAACGACTTGGACAGCTACTACGGCACCTCGTGCGTACTGTAGGGCGGCACAAACGCACACTGCTACGCAACAGCATCCACAAGGATTAGGAGACTTGTGGGAGGAAGCAGAACCAACTGCTCCATCCATAAAAAAACCCTAGGAAGCTTGTACAGCCTGTATTTTATTGCCAAATCAGACGGTGAGTATTGAGGTAACACTTCAAGCAAGAGAAAATCAACTCGTTTCTCTTATCTTTACGAAAAGTCTCATAGAATTTTCTTGACGCGTTACACAATTCTGGCGACGTAATCTGGTTAGGGTTACATCTTTATAACTAAATTTATAAAGCTGCACAGTTTCACCTCTGAAAATGTCTTATCTAATATTTGGCTAATTTACAGGTCTCAGTAGGTTTTCTAGGAGTTCTATTATATGCTTAGCGAAATCTAGTCTCAGTCAACATTGCAGAGTGCTGATGGACGCTGTTATCACAGCAAAATAATAATAATCATAAGCAGTTTGCTTACCGGTGTGACAGTGTCTTCCCTCTGTGCTAAGAGGTACTATACTGTATGCTAGAATATCAACACTACGTCCCAGTGCTCAACAGTTATACTGCTCGGTAATATGAGAATCTCAACCATTAAGATGAGTTACAGTTTACTGAATGTAGTACAGCAGTTGTAAGGTTGTCGACAGTTTCAGAGAGAGCATTAGGCAACGACTGACTTAAGTACGGTTAAATGTTAAAGTAGAAGAAGAAAGGGTAGGTGTGAGACACGAAATAGGAAAGTCCGCAATGAAAGAAGTAGGAACAATGACAAGGCCTATTAGAAGTCCTTGTACATCGCAGGAGTTACTCATATTAATCGATGAAAGAAGAACGTATAAAATTGCAGAAAATGAAGCAGGCAAAATGGAGTAAAGACAGCTAAATATGAGGTTGAAAGGAAATAATTCGATAGGCAGGAATGCGTAGACGACAAATGCAAACCCTAATAATAATTTGTAACAAGGGGAAAGATATGTACCACCTACAGGAAAATAAAATGAGAAATATACAAGAAAGATAATTAGCTGTATGAATGTGAAATGCAGTGGCTGGAATATATAGAGGATCTATACAAATGGAAGGTGTAGATATTATTCCTTCTCACAGTTCTGAATATAGTAAAGGCAAAATATATGGAACCGAATGTTATGTACAAATTGTGCAGAAACCAAAACATAAAAGTTGACGACTGTACGCAATAAAAGCTTAATTCTGGTAGGAGGTACCCATATAAGGGTTTACTGTTATATAAAAAGCTTAATTTTAGCAGTAAAACTAGCAGAAAAGGTCCGTGTGAACTACTGTCTACTCCCTGCTGCAAAGCCTTGTTCCCTGGCCCACATTGAGAACTGACTTGGTTCAATTCACTCGAATAACATGAAGTTAACGATACAGTGGCCAATATACGTAGCAGCTCACACGAAATTACACACAGGCAAGGAAAACATTATGGCGCAACGGAACTTAAACATAAGAAATAGAACCTGAGCTTGTTCTCAGCACTGGTGAAAAACAATATTAAATAAAAGGGGGAAGGTGCTAGAAAACTACAATTTATAGGCAATTCAAAATTATACCGAACTTACCTTGTTTATTCTGGTCCAAAGCAAGCAAAATGGGGAACCAATTTTGTTAATACAATAAAAATGCATCCCTACACAGACGATGCCCAGCCTTGAATTTAATATAAATTACAAAGAACTTAACGCTACTGGGGGAGGATTTACAAACAACACTCACTCGCTCACACACACGCAATGCAACATCGAAACTCGCCAAGATCAGCGTGCTGAAACGAGGCAGAAGCAGGCACCACTATCGTAGGCTAAATTCAGCAAAGCTGGAGGTACCACACAACACAATATACAATGAAACTACAAAGAAGATGGCTCTGTTGTGTCATGCCTGATTTGAGATGGTGTGTGAGTATAGCAAAGTTAAGTTGCATTTAGATTAGACGGCGAGCAAACACGCTAACGGCGACACACGGCTACGTTACATGATCACACTCCATTGAAGGTGAAGAGGTTAAAAATCGGATTCATTACACAAAATCACGGCTCATTCTTATGTTGCAATCTGAGAGTAAACTATCTAGGCACTGGTTTTATGACAAGTGGCGTGAATTCAGGTGACTAGCTGCAAACGCCGGAAGTCGGAGTTCTGACCCACGTGGTTCCGAAAACCGATAAAAATGTATACATTCAATTTCCGAAAAATAAAGAAAATTATCTACGGCGTGCAACCCCTAGAACTGCGTAGAATTTCGTAAGGAAGCTACTGCAATGCAGAAACATGCGATTGGGAGCGTTCACGGAGACGGAAAAAGTCGAGTCTCAAGACGGGGAAAAGTGAAATAATTAAAAAGTCGTAAAAAGAAAAAGAAAAAATTGGCATGCAACCAATAGAAATGTTTACAATTTCATAAGCAAGATATTGAAGGAGGTTGTAAAAGGGTCAGAAAGAATTACTGATAAAGAGTAAGTGCATACTAAAAGTTCGGAAAAGAAACAGCAAAATTAAAATAGGTGGGGAGAGAAGATCGCGAAATGTTGGTGGAAATCAGAAGAATACACGCATAGCCGCTTGCCTGATTGGCATGGAACAAACAATAATGGAAGCTGAAGGCTTTGTTCTAAAAACCGACCACGTGGAACACATATCACTCACGGAAGGAAACGATAAGAAAGATTTTTACATGCACTGTACAAAAATGAGCATATCGTCTGTTAGAAATCGGGCCTCACAAAGCTAGAAAGAATTTACATGGAATTCGTACACCACCACATAATCACAAAAGGTTTGAATATTCCAGGCCGTTATCAAACTGCAACTAGTAACACATACACCTCGTTTATCTGTTGGAAATCACTGGATTGATAAACTAGAACACATTTCCACACATGATCGAAAGGAATATTCCTAAAAATAAAGCTAAGTTCAAGAGTCTAAGTTAAACATGCTAGACAACGAATCGCTACTATCTCCGCAGGTACAAGAGAAGAACCAACGTTACCTCACCACGATCCCAGCACAAAGTGAAGACCTAGTGGCCAGGAGGCGCGGTAAAGCTACTGGAAACTGGGAAACTCACGAGTACAGCGGTGGTGGGGACAAGATCTTTGCCGACCGCGGTGGCCGAGGGGACTGAGACGCTCCAGTCACGATCTGCACGGCTACTATGGTCGGGGGTTCGAATCCCCCCTCGGGCATGGATATTTGTGCCGTCCTTAGTCTTAGGTAGTTCGTAAGTAGTTTGTAAGCTTCGGGATTGATGACCCCATAGTTAAGTCCCATAAGTTCTACAAACATTTGAACAGAAGATCTCGTGACTCGCCCTGGAGAAGGCTCGTCGACTCACTTGTAGCCAAAGGGTGTAGAAACCTCTTTCGTCGCATCAGCATCAGGAGTTGTAACGACTAACTATCGACTCTGAGCCACAGAGAACCATGCAAAGCGAGCTATCACTACCCACATTCAGACAGCCATTAGATTCTCGCACATCCATTTAAAAGTAAAACAAGTACACATTCTCACAGGGACAATAATAAATTATTAAAATAACAAAATCCTAGCAATATTAACTAACATTTCAGAGACTAATATTTTAAAACATGAAATACATAATGTTATTCCTCATGCCTCGAAAAGAGTGGGGTTCTAGTCTTAACGAAATGCTAATCTAGGGACATCAAATAAATTACAATGTTATAAAAAATATATGTAAGACGACAGACGGTCGTCTTTCAAACAGCAATTACAAGAGTGGGAAGGGGCAGAGTGGATGGGAAGGAAGCAAGATGGGGTTGTAGCCTTTCCCCAGTCAGCAGATGAATCAAGCCGTAAATGAAAGCAAGGAGAAATTTGGAAACGACAATAAAGTTCACGAACAAGAATAAAAAGCCTGCTGTTTGCCAATGTAATTTTGTCGGAGACAGAAATTGACAAATGGAGTAGAAAATGTCCTGGAATGAGGTTACAAGACGATCATTAGCAAAAGTAAAACAAGGGTAATGGAATGTAGCTGAAATAAATAAGGTAATGCTGAGGTAATTAGATTAGGAAACGAGAAAATAAAAATAGCTGATGACTTGCGTAATTTTGGCAGTAATATAACTTCTGATGGCCAGAGAAGAGTAGATATAAAACACGGAATGAGAATGGGAAGAAAATCATAGATATTTGTTAACATCGAATATTCATTTAAGTGTTAGAAAATCTTTTCTGAAGGTATTTGTCTGGAGTAAAGTTTTTGTGGGAATGAAACGTGAATGATAAACATTTCAGACAAGAATACGATAGAAGCTTATTAAATTGGTGCTACCGAAGAATGCTGAAAATTAGATGGATTGATCACGTAAGTAATGAGGAGGTACTGAACATAATTCGCAAGAAGAGAAATTTGAAACATATCGTGATTAAAAGAAAGGGTTGTTTTGTAGGTCGTATTGTGGGACTTGATTTTTTTTGGGGGGGGGGGGATGTGGGGGTTAAATCGAGAGATAGACTAAGAAATGAATACAGTAAATAGATTCAAAGGGATGTGGGTTGTAGTTCTTATTCAGAGATGAAGAGGCTTTCACAAAATAGACTAACATGGAAAGCTGCATCGAGCCATCTTTTGGGATGAAGAGCAGAACAACAAGAGCGTTAAACCGAAAATGCAACGTCGTTGTGGGCGTTCCAGCCGCTGCTGCCGCCTGCTGCCTCTATTGCGTATACTGCTTGCTCAATCTACGCTTACCGGACCTCTGAACTCCACCGGCGGCGAAACACGAAATTTGTACGATTATTATTGTTTTGAAGTTTTCCGATGATGTGTGAGAGAGAATTTAACACTTTGGTGGTTACCACGGTAAATTCTGAGGATAGCTTTTGGCAGCTAATAGACCGTCTGCCCCAGGCGGTGGGGAGCAAACCACACGCGAAGCGTGGCTACCCAATGCTCTGTTCACACTCACCAAGTGCTGCCTTAATTACATAGTTTTGCATCCGTGTGTGGGTGAGAATTTAACCCTTGTGTGACTACAATGACCGAGCATCGTACACGACCAGTCGGCTGCGGACATACATCCAAAAGCCAAACAAGCTCGTACACCTGCCTAATGTGGCGTAGCTATCATAGGGCTAGGCGGGGCAGTGCCCCGGGGCCCCGAGCTCAAGGGGCCCCTTGGCCTACGTGATCGACGTTCGAAAAAAGTTACCGTAGATCCTTGAACACTTTCATGTCCCCCAATTACTTCGGATAATCGAAGTTCTACTGTATATAATAATTTAGTTGAATAAAGGTTTTCTGACTTTGAACTTTTTGAACCCTGACCAACAAACCTCAAACGCACGATGTGAAATCCAAAAATTATTCGCACCCGAGAATATTAACATAACAAGGTCCTTTGCTTGTCCGCTAAGACGTGGACCCTGCCATCGCCAGCGTATTGTCCGTTGAAGTCCGAGTTGCCGTGCCTGCCAATTTTTGCGAAATAACAGTGAATGCTGCTGAATTACTAGCACAGTGTTTGACAGTAGACAGTGTGACCACATTTGAATATGAAGTCTCTACAATGTATTATTACAGAACGGTATAATTATGGTAACTCAACTGTTTGTGTAGTGAATTCCCCAAGGGTGTTCTCTATAATCATAGATCCCAATAAAGTGCTGTAACCAATTGCACTCTGAAATTCGTGCAAGAAAAAGAGAAAATATGGTTACTTTGTCACAATAGTAAATTGTGCATTCAAGACACTACCCTGTACCCCACTGCCACTATAATAATCGAAGATGTCAACTTAATTATTTTACTTATTACTTTTTCCTGGCTAGACATTAATATATACTTCATGAAACCTGGTAGGGGCACGGCTCAAACCAAAGTATTCCATGAAACAAAATACGGCAACTTTCTTTTCTGAAACCATCCTACACGAATATTTCCCCTATTTTCCTTCTTTGATTGGGCTGTCAACGAAATTAGGCTGATCGGTACGGAGCAATGGCCTAACAGCGAGGAGTTTAGCGACAGTGAGATGTCGCTACTGACAACAGTCCGCCTGCTGGCACCGCGGACTTGACTGTTCCCGGTTTGCTTCGCGGCAGGGAGCCATGTTTTGATGGTTAAGTAATAATTATTCATTGTTTATTTTTACCAGCTTATGCCTGCGACTTCATTCACGTAGTATGGAGCAACTTCGGAAACTATCCCAAGAGGTCATTTATTTTATGTCCTACCCAGGTCCAAATCTATCCCTCTGCAAAATTTTATTCAAATCCGCCCAGTAACTTTTGCGTGAAAGCATAACAAACAAACCAACTTTCACAACTATAATTATATTTGAGAGTACAGTTAAATATTATCTGCTGCGTGGCACATAATAATTTACTTAATAGTATTTAGGTTTGCCTTATTATGTCTTCCAGTGGGCGGTAAGGAGCTGATTATGAAGCAGTTTTGCATCTGTACTGTATTAGTGTAAACAGGGCCCCAATGTCACTTTTGCCCCGGGGCCCTTGGTGTCATAGCTACGCCACTGCACCTGCCTAATGTGGCGTATGGCTACCACGTGTGTGGACTCGACTAATGCCTGAAGTAGTGCTGGACGGAACTTGCCATAAATATGAGGGGGTGGCGATCTCTTGTTAACAGCACGTTGCAAAGCATCTAACGGGGCGACGTATCGCAGCAATCCGTCGCATGAGCGACCGATCGCCTCGTAGACTGCACGTGTGTCGACAAGTCGCAGCCAGCGGTCGCCCATCGCTGATCGCATGGAATTCCCAGGCAATCCGGCAGGTCACATGCGACTCGTCGATGCAATATGGCTGCCTGGATGCTTAGCAGCGATGTGTGCCAATGTGCCTGTAACTCGTTTCTCTAGTTATCAATCGTGTTTGTGCTTCGTTTCGCTTTTCCACGTTCAATAATAACTTCACGTTACAATGAATAATTATTCGGGGATCACGAACTACTCTGAGCAATTGAGCCAACGTTTTCACTTATATTAAGAAGTAATAAAAAGTACACTCTAGGATTTCTGCAGTGATGAGCGTTTGGAGCTTGTGCTCATAGCACTGGAATTGGTAGGACGTTCATAGTAATAGCCAAGAAACACTTGAGTTCCATCTGATGCTTTTGATTTATTTATTAAACAGTTGCAGGAATTATTAAAAAATTTAACTTCGAATGATTAATATGTACCATAATATTAACAGGGTATTTAATTGTTTAGGGCAAATCAACAAAGCTGTAGTGAAAATCCTAACGTTTCATACGAACTAGCTCTCCTGCTCACAATTTATAGTTATGGCAGTCTGCAGTGAGGCTATTTACAACATTTCTGTAGACACATCGAGACTGAAAAACAAATTGTGTACCGTAGTTCCTTGAAGTTGAACTATAAGACGAATCAATAAAAAGGAACTGAGGACTAATAAACGGAAAACAAAGCGTATTACTACTCTAGAAAAATGTATACAACCCACTTGGGAGCACCAAAAGTGAAACGTAACCAAAACGCCCTAGGAAAACGGATTCAAAACCAGTTTAATAAATTACAATTTCCCTTTCTAAAATTTTCATTTAAAAGTATTATTCTTCAGGATGCACAAATCGAGTGTGACAGCTGTTACAAATAAAAGAGCCTTTTCCATTCCAGAATTTGCCTGCACATAGCGTTCGTAATTCTCGTGGAAATTGCTCGACAAATCGCTCGTGTGTGGCGAGGTGGGGGCGAGCGACGGATTGCAGCGATATCGCGTGCGACGGATTGCTGCGATATTGCTGCGATTCGTCGCTCGTATGTGGGGACCTCGAGATATGCTCAATAATGTCATTTCTGGGGAGTTTGGTGGCCAGCGGAGATGTTTCAACTCAGCAGTGTGTTCTAGGTCCACTTTATAGTGGGGTGTCACATTGCCCTGCTGGAATTGCCCAAGTCCGTCGGAATGCATAATGGCTGCAGGTGAGATGCGTGCGTACGTGTCACCTGTCAGAGTCGTATCTAGACGTACCAGGAGTCCCGTGTCACTCCAGTCCAGAGCCTCCACCTGCTTGTTGACATCCAGCGTCACAGAGGTTGTCGCCATACCTGTACACGGCCATCCGATCGATAACTGCAAACGAGACACGTCGCAACAGCCCAGACGGGTCCGGGCAAGGCGCGATACTTTGTGTCCTGCATTCAGCAAGGGTACACAAATAAGCCTTCAGCTCCGAAAGTTCATATCGATGGTGTTTTGTGGGCACGCTGGCACATGCTGATGGCCCACCATTGAAATCCGTATCAACTTCCGGCAGCGTTCCACTTCTGTGGCGCTCAACCATTCTCCTCAGTCGTCGTCGGTCGCGTTCTTGCAGGATCTTTTCCTGGTAGCAGCCGTGTCGTAGATTGAATGTTTTACCGGATTCCCTGTATTCGCAAAGCACTCGTGAAATTTTCATACGGAAAAATTCCAACCTCATCGTTACCTCGGATATGCTGCGTCTGATCTCTCTTGCGCCGACTATAACACCGACGTTGAAATTCCCTTAAATCGCGATAACCAGCGATTTTAGCGTCAGTGAGCGTTTAAACGTCTGCGCCAGACACTTGTCGTCTTATATAGGCGTTGTAGATACAGCGCCGTCTCTGAGTGTTTACATATTAAGTGTTTGCCTCGTCTATGCCAGTTTCTTTTGCTCTTCAGTATATTTTACTACGATATTCTCCGGCATCTTCAGTTCTGCAATGTGTTTAGAAAATTATTGCAGGCAGTTATCTTTTTATGGTGGTATTTTGTATTTATGCAATCGAAACGAGGTCCTATTTGCGAATTTACAATTATTGCAGTTATTTACTGCTAAATTTTCTAACTGTTGCTTCTCCAAAATTAAATAAACTGAGAATTCCTGCAAGTAAAGCTGGGTGTCGCAAGTGCACGTTATCAGATGATACAATGACCACGCAGTACTTCTGAAACGCTTATGTGAAATGCTGTGGTCACTTTTTTGTGGTAATGAAAACACAATACATCCGAAATGTACACGTGAAGTACCGCGGTAATTTCGCTATGGTAATCGTCGTCTCCTTGCTGCAATTAGGAAATACTGTAAACGTAGAATCTTTTTACTCATGACGCATCAGAGACCGCTGATTGCACGTTCTCAGAAACCTAGCGTGGTACTGAAATGTTAATGCTGCCCCTACTATGTTTCCTGTAGAGAGCATCCATCCGTGCCTATCATGGTACACTTCTATGGCTCTGTACAGTTCCCTGTCACTATTCTCCTGTACCGAGTAATTTAAATTGTCGATAATGTCGTTGGTGTTCAGATGCGTGTGACAAATTTGAGCTGCTTTCCTTTCAGATTCATTTTCATTTCCTTTTATAAGATTCTGGGGGATGTCATTGGCTCTGGACAACTTAGGAATCCTTCTGCAAATGATTTCACTTCTATTCATTAGAGACTCACGTTTTTCTTTGGGAAAAAACACAGGCCATGGAAGTTAACCATGCTCAGCGTCTTTATTCAAGGGAAACCGCACAGACCACGGAACGCTATATATACAGTCATCTGTGGTGTCGCACAAGTCTAAAGTGCGCGCCACCTACTTTCGCCGCGCGCCGCCATGCACGCACGGCGCGGCGTTCTTACGACGTCAGCCACGAGCGCCCTCTGCTGCAACTCTGCTCGTGGCCACCACTGAACGACATCGTTCACTTGGGACTGATAGGAACCAGTTAACACTTCGGAATCAAATAAGCACCAGTGAAGACTTGGCTATCGGACAGGCACTAGGCAGGCCTCTAGCTCAACTATGTATCAGCGTTCTGCAGTACTGAGCTATGTAAAAGTTAAGTATTACTAAGTCTCTAAGAAATATATATCTCGTTCTAATTTACTCTAGTGTTTCTAGTTTCTGCTGTCCCACTGGCTGCTCACCTTCGTACCTGCACAAGCGTGCATCCTTTATTCCTGTGTCGGTCTCATTCTACTCGGCCACCGACACCTACGACGGAAACGAGACACAAAAAGCGGCGACGAGGCTGGGACCCAAAGTGGCGACGAGGATGGGATACAAAATCATCAACTGTTTTACTCATTTGATGCCACCAGCAGTCATACACTACGACCACTAAACAGTAGGAGTTTCATGGCCGTGAGGGAATGAGCGTGCGCTCTATGGCACCTTGCTGCGGAGTGCGCGGCTGCTCCCCGTCGGAAGTCCGAGTCCTCCCTCGGGGATGGGCGTGTGTGTGTTGTCTTTAGCGTAAGCTGGTTTACGTATTTTGTAAGTCTAGGGACTGATGACCACTTCAGTTTAGTCCCATAGCTTTACAAACATTTGAATATTTTAATTGCACTGCAAATTGCAAATCTTTCTCACAGACTGGTAGAATCACATAAGCTGATGCTCCTGTCAACTAAGAAAAGTAGCAGCTGCTGTGGGTGTATGTCAGAACTCACTATCAGTATCCTATAATAAGGCTGTACTCAGTGTTCTGTATGCGTTATCACACGATTATGTAGTTTCTACATTGATCAACTGAATCTGCGACCCTAGGTGTCGACTTCATTAACATTCGTTCATCCACAGGGTGTTAAAATAAATGCCGGGGTACGATATGGTGTAGTAAATCTATTTCCAGCAAATAACAATCCTTCACCTAATAACGCTTCATTTCCACAGAATCCCACACACTCTAATGCTGAACTTTAGGAGCGTGAAAGCCTAATACTGCATTCAAAAACAACCATCATTATTAAATTAACAGCATGATGGCGTTCATTACCGGTACATAAACTATCACTCATGTTAATTTTTTTCCTTCTTTGTTGATAATTTCAATTTCCCCCTACTTGGGGGCAGGTTGGCAGCAGTGTGCAGATTGCACTTCAGTCAAGGGTTCCACATATAGTATAGACAGGTATATACAATGATAATAAAGAGGAAGATAAAATGGAGAAACAGATATGCAAAACGGAGACAGTTAATGGGAGTAAAAAGCATGTAAGCTGGAAGATTAAAATCACAGATTCGTATCACACATAGTTACAACGACACCAGAATGGACACATTGGAGATGAAATAAAAACAAGAAGAGAAAAGGAGAAACATATACAACAAATAAAGACTGTGCGTGGATGATTAAAACACATAAATTGAAGATTTAAAACGTAGTCAAATATCACATACGGCTGCTCAGATTTTCCCACAATGCAGTGGCCACAGTATTACAAAATTCACAACACTTTGACACACACAATATGAAGTTAAAATTGTACTGGTACCACTTCACTGTACTATTGATTTTGGGGGGAGGGGGGCGGATGTGGGGCGCCTACCACGATGAGAGGGTGACGGTGCTACTCTGGGAATCAGCAAGAAGGGTGGATGCGGACCTGATCAGTAACGGGAGGTCTTGGGAGGTGCAAGAGAAGGGGGAGGCAAGGGAGAGGGGGGACTGTGCTGGTGGTGAGGTGGGGAGGGGAGGTGCAGGAGCACGTCCTCATGTTGGTATGAGGGAGCTCACTCTCTGGGAGGGGCAGAGGCGGAAGGTGCTCTGGGAGAGGATGTGGAGGGAGCATTGGTAGTGACACACAACGTACTGGGTCGTAAGGAAAGGGGTGACTACAGGATTGAGGGAGTTCAGTTCGCAGTTAGTATATAATGTAAAGAGGTGTTTGAGGAAAAGGAAGGGGATGAGCTCATAAAGGATCCGTGTGGGGGAGGGGACGTGGATGTGGTAGGCAAAGCGGAGTGTGTGGCATTCGAGTATTTAGATTGCTTTGTAGATTTTTTTGTGGGGGGGGGGGGGGAGATCTAGGATAAATTGAAGGAGCGAAGCACGAGACGGCTCATAGATTTGCAGGTATGGAGGATGGCGGACAGGTGGATGCCTCAAGTCCGGCCAGACAGGAGCTGTAGGAGCTGGAGGCGGTTATGAGCTTTCTATTGGATGGTTTTGAGGTGAGGAGTCCAGATGAGGAAGCGGTCCAGAGTAAGACAAAGGTATTTTATGGTGGGGCTGAGGCGGATGGGACTGGCATAAAATGTGAGGTTAAAAAAATGTTCAAATGTTTGTAGAACTTATGGGACTTAACTACGGGGTCATCAGTCCCTAAGCTTACAACTACTTATGAACTAGCTAAGACTAAGGACGGCACAAATATCCATGCCCGAGGGGGGATTCGAACCCCCGACCGTAGTGGCCGTGCAGACCGTGACTGGAGCGCCTCAGTCCCCTCGGCCACCGCGGCCGGGGTGGGGTTAAAGTCAAGGAGTCGGAATGAGGCAACTGTGCAGGCGATGAGAATTGCCTGGGTTTTTTCAGCATTTACTGTGAGGAGCCACTGGTTACCGCAGGAGGAAAATTGAATAAGGTGGGTTTCGAGGAGACATTGCGAACGTTGAAGGTAGGCAGCACGTGCAAGGAAGATGGTTGTCAGCTTATTGTAGGAAATGGACAGGTGGGGGTGGTTGGGTCATATCGTCAGTGCAGAGGAGGAAGAGGAGCAAGGATGCAGCCCCGGGGTTCTCCGGCAGTGGGATAGAAGGTGTAGGAGTCAGATTTGTAGTCCGTGACATGGAAGGCTCTGTGGGAGAGAAAGGATGTGATAAGACGGACATAGTTTACAGCAAGGGCGTAATTTTAGCGTTTGAAAAGGAGACCAGAATTCCTTAAATGGTCATATGACTTCTCGAGTTCGAGGGATACAAATACGGCTGAGCGCCGGCATTGAGCTGGATGAAGAGGAGGTGGATGAGGCGCAGGAGTTAGTAGTCAGCACAGAAGGACGGTGAGGAGCCACATTGGGTGATTATCAGGAGGCGATGTTGAAGGTGATTGTGGATATGGCGGGAGAGGATGGATTCAAAGACCTTGCTGAATACCAAGACAGATGGGACGGTAGGAAGAAGTAGCAGAATGGGGTTTCGTTTGGTGAACATCAGGATGAGGGAGACCTTCCACGGATTGGGGTAGAAGCCAGTAGATAGGATGATATTACACAATGTCGCATGGACGGTGAGGAAGGAGAGTGGGCAGGCCTTGAGCTGGCTGTAAGTGGTGGACAGGAGTAGTGTAATGCGGATTGTGACTTGTATATCGTGTGCTGTGATGGGAATGTTGAGGTCTGATGGGGGAATTTGATCCAAGTACCGCAAGATTGGGGCAAGTGGCTAGATAGAGGTGTAATTTCGTTCATGGACTGTAGTGAATAAGGACTAATCAAAGTTAGAATTATCTGGTGTGGAGAAGATATTGGAGAGATAGGATGGAAAGTGATTTGCCTTATTGAGGTTATTGGGGAAGGAACGGTAGTCATGCAGGAGAGGGTATTGGGGGTAGGATTGCTATCCTTAAGGCGATGGAAGCCATTCCAGTACTTGGAAGAGTGTATAGTGAGGTGAGCTTGTCTGTCGCCACTGCTGGCGTTTTTTGGCAGTCAGTAAATTGTGAATGTGTCGCTATATTTGGCAGAGGCGTAGGTGTGAGTCCAACTCGCATGTCCAGAGGAAAGAACGGTGCAACTAGCGGGAGTCTTGGAGGAGGAGTACGGGTTGTGTGTGTGTGTGTGTGTGTGTGTGTGTGTGTGTGTGTGTGTGTGTGTGTGTGCGTGTGAGGTCTTATGCGAGCAAAGATTGTGGTCATCAGTTGCTAGACTTGCACACTAATTACTTCACTAAGTTACGCTAAGGACAACACTAACACCCATGCCCGAGGGAGTATTCGAACCCCCGACAGCAGCGGCTGTGCAGACTAAGACTGTGACTAGCGCAATGCAGACCACTGGCACTCGGCCACTGCGGCCGGCGAGTTGTGTGTGTGTGTGTGTGTGTGTGTGTGTGTGTGTGGGTAGGGGGGAGGGTGTTAGGACATTGAGGGTGTATTTCTTTGGTAGGAATATGGGCAGATATGGCATCTTACAAGGTGTTGTGGCGTAAAGTCAGCGCCACACGCCATACGCAAGAGAACTATCTTGGAGAAGGCAGCGGATGTCGTCTGGTAGCCAATCGCACGCCGGCGCCGCGCATCCTGGAGGGAGTAACGGAGATGCACGCCCTCTACGAGCTTCTGTATCTAGGCCGACATGCGTCTGGACGCCCGTCAGAACTCGGCTACGAACTTGGCAGTCACGAGAACTCAGCGCAACTAGCATCGTACAGAAGACTACGCCGCGAGATGAGAGAAGAACAGATAGATGTTGAGTATTGTATTCTTCAGTCAATAAAACTTGTATCACTAATCTGAATTGTTGTTCTCGTATCATCAATGGCAGGTGTTAACTGTTAACATGGCAATTGTAGACATTAGATTTTAATTCACTGTCTTAAGAACGAAGTGTTTTTGGTAATTTTCAAGGCGCCATTGCTTTGAATTGACAACGCTTGAGTTATAATAAGAAAATCGTCAAATACAGAAAGCAAGATGGTGTATGTAAGCTGTGTTCCATTCAGGCTATAGTCACTCGTCCTAAAGTCAAATGTACGCAACGTTTCTTCCAGCCTATAGTCATTCGTAAGCAGTACAGGCAAAGAAAATAAACTATGTACAAACTACCAAGGCAAGACAAGTGATAATATTTTAACGGAAAATTATAATGAAAATTTAGGAGATATATTAAAATAATAGTCTAAAGAGGTAAAAGTTTAAACAAAGAGTATGTTTGTCAAATATGAACTCAGGTATCAAATAAATATTTGCTGTTTGTTAAAATACGCCCAGAAAGAATATTACGTTTTGGGTGCATAGATATTATCACAATAGTAGAGTCGTAATCATATCGTCCATATTTTTTATTATTTACATTTTTATTATTTTTGTCCGAACTGTTTGCAAAAAATCATAAAACTATAAGCAAATCTAAAGTGGGTCATGAAACACGTTAGTGCGTTTTTTTTGCATGCGAGCGCCGAATGCGCGAACTATTGGACTGAGATCTGTGATCGATGTTACATTCTGTTATCAGTAATTTACGAGGATGACTACAGATTATTTATTATCTACAATATAGAGGTATTAAGATATCCCGTACACAGGTTTTCCGATATGTTGATGACGTCATGGTTAAAACCAGACGGGAGGATTCGCGTCGTAAAATATTGCCATACGTTTCTTGTCACCTCGCACCAAATGCATACTGCCTATTTTGATACCGACATTTACGTGTTCTTTCTGGATCCACTGCAAGTAGACAAGTTTCTATTAAAACATGGTAATCAGATTCCTTTCTGGCATAGAGATGGTTCGGTTAGTTATGTGCTACTTGCAAATGCGGACATTGACTATACTAATGTTCGCATATGCAGTCTTCCTTCGGGGGTAGAGGATTTTGATCTTAAGGAAATTTTGGCTCAATTCGGTGAGGTAAAAGGCATTCGCCATGAACGTTGGTAGAGTCAACACAAGCTCCAATGTTATAGTGAAATACGTTCCGTGGAAATGCACATCAAAAAGAGCATTCCGTCCCATTTGCGGGTATCGTATTCGTGTTACATACAATAGACAAGAGGGGACATGTTTTCTGTGCAACGAAAGTGGCCATATTGGAACCAACTACCTGCGTACAGTTGTTGTTTTACGGCCTTCCTATGAACAGCGCCAAAGGTCCCCCCTGGTAAAAGACTTGAGCCTTCTCTCGTTGCTAGGATCAAACGACAGCTTCTAGTAGCACCATGAATGATTTTCCGCCGTTGCCAGTAAATACTGACCCCGTTTGTATTACTGCTAGTCCGACAGCGCACGCAATTAAAAATAAGTGTCAGGATGGTGAGAGGTAACTGTGCTGTCCCCCGTGCAGTCTTCCCCTGAGTCGTGTTTGTCTGTTGCACCCACAAGTACTCTGGTGACGCAAAACCCTGGCGAGGTGACGAGCAGGCAGGCAGTTTCTGGTTTTTCTGCTGCTTCCTACTGCGGAACCGCTCCGAAGCGAGTCTGTGTCGGTGGCATCTCCTTCGCAGCCTCCACCGGAAGAACAATCCGAAATACAGCAACGTGCTTCTATTCCGGTGTCTGCTTTCGCTGGCGGGTATCGTGACTTGCAGTACATTCCAACTCCCGTAAAGAAGTTGTACTTGAGTTGTATCCCGATGTTGCTGAAATCCACTCTGTTTCCAATCACGTTGAGAATCGGGAGGTCCTGCAGAATAACCCTTCTGTGGGGGCAGACACCTGATAGTGGTATGTCACAGATTGCTATGGAAGTTAGACAAGATCCACCTACGTTGTCGACTGCAGAGGCTACTATGCCTCGCGGCCGGCGTAAACAAAAAAAGGCGCTCGAAACAACAAAGTACAAAGATTCAGCTGGAACGGGGACTAGCCCCCCGCATTCGGATTCATCATTTGATTCCGAGATGGACTGTGGCGGGAGAGCGGGAGATTTGTAATGATAGTTTCCTTTGAACTTCAGGTTTTATTTTGACTGAAGGTTCAAGCATGTACAGTTGTTACGATAAATGTAAACAGTCTTTCATCAGAGTTGCGCCTAGCTTCCCTACGTCAGTTTATTTACGACTCCTGTGATGATATTGTGTTTCTTCAGGAAGTTTCATTTACTAGTTTCTTTCTCCCCAGATTTCAAACTGCTTTCAATGTGGGAACCAGAATTCTCTACAGGAACTGTTTTATTTGTTCGGGATGGCATTCCCATTGCCGAAAAAGAGGTGCTTCAGTCCTGGCAGAGGTATAGACTGTAGACATTTTGACCTCACCTTGGTTGTTTTATACGTTCCGTCTGATTCTGGTCGCGCAGTAGAACGTTCGCGTTTCTATAAAGAGGAACTTATTTATCATTTACGTAAAATCCCTCGGGGACTTTCGTTGGGTGGTGATTTTAATTGTGTTCTGTGTCATGTTGATCAGTCTCCTAATTTTAATTATTCTCGCGACTTAAATGAGCTAGTACACTCAACGCACTTGAATATGTTTTGGTGTTGAAATATCTGACGTTGGTCAAATACACATATTTTATCGCGACTTCCAGTAGCACGATTGACCACTTCTACGTATCTTATTGTAGCGCAATCGCATTCTTGCAGTCGATGTTATCCCTGCCAGTTTCTCTAATCACTGTGCCGTAGCCTTTACACTCCAGATTGATAAGCATCCAGTGAAACTGGCTCATTGTCGCTCACTTGGCAGATCTTTCTCTCGATAATGTGATACACGGCGTCTTCGTTCTCTTGGGAGGTTCTCTCTACCACTTTAGAATGGTGGACTGTCATAGCTAAGGCGAAGCTTCGTCAATGCCTGAAAAATTACTCTGCTTCACGGGCAGGGGATTTTTGGAGAACTCAAGAATTTTATTATTCCGGTTTACGGGACATGTATGACAGTGCAGACCGTGTCCCCTTAAAAATGTTCAAATGTTTGTTTAGTCTATGGGACTTAACTACGGGGTCATCAGTCCCTAAACTTACAAACTACTTATGAACTAGCTACAACTAAAGACGGCACAAATATCCATGCCCGAGGGGGGATTCGAACCCCCGACCGTAGTGGCCGTGCAGACCATGACTGAAGCGCCTCAGTCTCCTCGGCCACCGCGGCCGGCGTGTCCCCTTAGGAATTGCAGATGTACGAAGTATTAAAGCAAAAACGTTGTAGCTGAAGAGACGACAGATTGAAGGGTTGCGGGTCCGATCGAAACAGCGATCACTAGTTTGAGTGGAACTGACTTCAATGTACCACCTCCTTCGCCACCAAGTTCGGCGTCGCTCTCTTGTACTACTTCTCTTACATTAGAGGACGGCCGTCAACTGACAAGACTAGTTGACATAGTCCATGTCTTGTATCAATACGGTGTGGATCTTTATGAGCTTCATCTATATAATGACCTTCATGTAGATCCGGCTATTGAGAACCTAGACAGAACACTCACACTTAAGCAAAGCACCGGATTCTTAGCTGACTTTGGGCGTGATGAAGTATAAGACCTTATTGTTAACTCTCATTCTCGTAAATCACCATATATTGATGGGCTCCCCAAGAAATTTTATGTGCGTTTTTGGCCCTTATTGGATTCTACATTTACATCGATGTCGAACGAGGTGATACGGGGTGCAATTTTAGCCGCTCGCTTCAAAGTGGGGAAAATTGTATTAGTACCTGACCATCTCGGCCGTAATACTGTTAGCAGTTTGCGTCCTATCATATTACTGAACTTTGATTATAAGACAGTGGCGGGAGCGATAAATCGCAGTTTGTCTGCTTGCTGGGAAATGATGTTGGCGAGTGTCAAGCTGTCTTACTAGTCGTTCTGTTCTTAGCCCAGTGGCTGAATACCGTGATGTAGTTTCAGTTGCTGCGTTTACTTCCGTCCATTGTTCATTTGCCTTTTTGGATTTTGATAAGGCCTTTGATCGTTTAAGTCAGGGTTACTTACTTCGAATACTGGAGAAGCTCGGGTTCAGTGTCGACGTTCGTAAGGTGTTATCGAACTTGTTTATGGTAATTGTGGCTTCAGTAGTTGTCAATGGGCAGCTGACACCCCCGATTCCCATCCGCCAGGAAGTGCCACAGGGGAGTCCTCTTTCGATATCTGTATTGTCTCTGGAGCCACTTCTCCGGGAGGTCGCGTCTCAGCTTCAGGGTTGGACACTTACTGGAAGTATTATTGTAGTTCGGGATTATGCTGATGATGTGATGGTTTTACTCCGTCAACGTTCAGAGATACATAAGTTAAAGGCGATAATCGATGATTACTGCCATGCTTCTAGAGGGCGAACTAAAGAGGGTAAATGTAAGCTTCTTCATTTACGAGGTTCTGATGCAGCAGTAATCACGTGGGCTACTGCTCAGGATCAACATACAACACTTGGAATTGTCGTTCATCTTTGTCCACTCCGAATGGCGATAGGCAATTGGAAATCGGTTACTGATAAGATCCAGGGGGTAATACTAGAACATGAAAGACGTTCCCTTACCCTTCTTCAGAAGGTACGAGTCTTGGAGACGTATATGTTGCGCAAAGCGTATTTATTACATTGCACAACTTTTTCCGCTTCCCTCCATGATGACTAAGAAACTTAAGCAGTTATCTGGTCGTTTCATGTGGAACTATCATATCTTCAAGTTGCAATACGAGGTTGTAACAAAGCCACGTTCCCTCGGCGGATTGGGCCTTTGTGAGATTAAGAAGAAAGCGTGTGTCTTATATGTTCTGCGCATCACATTGGCAATTTCTAAGGAATTACATATCTTTACGTCTCGGCTATTGATTTTAGTCCGTCCAGAGAATCTTGATCCCCCTGTTGATGTAGGTAATATAAATTATAAATTGACACATTCGAAAGTTCTGTCTAGCTGTGAGTTATCTGGGTGCATTTAAATACTGCAGCGACCGGAGCTCACGACAAAGTTCTTGATGGCTCGTTGGAAAGGGATCCCCTGTCCTAATCCTGTAGAACTATCGGCACCACGAAAAGCGTGGAAAATTGTATGGATTAACATCAGTCTCCCCATTCTAACGATGGAAGTGGCATCATCCTGGTACAAGGTTGAAAACAAGTTGATTTCCACCAACGAACGATTATATCGTATTGGACTTAGTGACACAGACAAATGTAATAAGTGTGCATCCTTAGATACGCTGCAGCACCGATTCACGTGTTGTGGCCATCAGGCTAACTGGTCCTGGCTCAGGAAACAGTTGGCCTTCCTCACTCGTTCTGTTGAATCTGTGTATTCCACCGACATCATTCTGCGGCCAGCCACATGTCTTTTCCCAAAGACAAATACTAACACCGTCATGTGGTCGATTGGTCACTTACGTTGTGTCTAGGGTGGATGGTGACCATCACCTGGCTTTTGCCGGTTCACGTCTACAGCCTACTGGTCCTGCTCACAACTGCGACGCTTTAGAGAGTTGTCTAGCATGCTGAACCTTACATTTAACAGAGGGAATTGGATATTCCGGCAACAGCGGCTGCCGTGTGAGGGAGAGCTGAGGCATGGTGGCCAGGCCTCCAGCCTGCACCAGCCTGCAGCTGACAGTTGTATCTGCCAAGGTGTTCACATCATTTATGTCAACACTATTAAGATGTTTGTATGAAATTTTGAGAAAAGAAAATTTTGTTTATGTTTGTGTTAAATTCTGAGACATTCAGTTTTTCAATTTTACTTTGAATCAATTACTTTGAGATTAGAGAAAGTTTGAGTTTTCGAGCATCAGGTTGAATTTGAAAACGAAAAACAAGAAAAAAAAGAAAACCTGGTGGTTTTTTTTTTCATTTTCATTTAAAGCGAAGTATGTTTTGTTTAGAGAGAAAAAAAGTGGTCTTGGCGTCAAGTTCTGTTAAAAAATGGTTTAGGCAATAAATAAATAAATAAATAAATAAAATAAATAAAAATACAAAAGTAAATAGTTAGTGTTTTGTTATAATTCAACTGGACATTCCTGCGTCTGTTCTGTTTATGTTGGCGATTTCTCATGGTTTTCTCTGTTTATTCCTTGATTCAAGAGAAAGAAAGTGGTTAGTGTGTCACGTTGTGATGCATGTGGTCGGTAATTCGAAACCCGCCGATACAATTTTTCTTTCGGGTTGGCTCCTACAAGGGTTTCTGGCACTCTTATAAAATAAGTATAGCTATTTTGTGCAATGGTTAGAGCTGTGCAGAGGTAAGAGTGCTCCCTCTAAAATGTGCGTTTGTTTTATTTCGTGAACATGCCATGAAATACGTAACAACGAATCGAACAATGGTCTTCTGAATCATTTCCAGAACATTGGGGAGGATACTATACTAATGAATATTCTAAACAACGTGCAGATACTGGTAGTTTCTCATATAAATGGAGTCCTAGATTTCTGTAGCACCTATCGTTCCTTAATGAAACAGAAGGGAAATGTATGCATTGCAAAAAAATTACGTATGTTTTTCTAAGCAATTATTCACTATTAATGGAATGTGTTGAAAGTCATTAATTAGAATCAATGTGTCTACTAAAATGTTTCTTAGGCATGGTTGCTATGGTCACTTTTAACGTAAATTGTATTACCTTTTCTGTAGTTCAGATATAACTTTGTTCACGTTACTTTGTTCTGCGCTAAAATAAAGAGCGAATATTCCGTTTTAAACCGTGACTACCTTTTCCTTTACAGTTGAAATAACGAACGGAATACGTCTGGTAATACCGAATTTCACAAAGCTCCTGTACTTAATCTATATACCAAGTTACTATTATTATTACGTCATTTACAACAGACATTGTAAAAATATCTCCCAAGTTTGTGTACATGTGATGAAGAAGTCTATGTTTGCAATTCGCTGGTATGTATTTGACGATATGATCACCAAACAGAACAAATGCATGATGTGATGTTTAAAGCTTTCCCGGTGTACAGATATTTCCATAAAATCTCGGGCGAACTGTCGGATGTCTGTAACTTCTTGCCACGATATTTTGACGTAGAGTCTTCTGGCCAGCTTCAGGTGAGTACCACCGAAGTACTGGCGAAGACGCATTTTTTTTTCATTATTGTAATTTCAATTCCCCTACATAGGGGCGGTCTGTCAGCCCTCATAGGCACTCTTCAGCCTACAGAAATAAAAAATAAAAATTAATAATAATAATAAAAATTAACACAGTAAAAACATAAAAAACATAAGGAGATAAAGTTTAGGGGTAAAACACACATAAAACGGAGAAGTTAAATGGAGATAAGGCGAAGTATTTCAAACGGAGCGAAACCGTGGCTTCATAAAAGTTTTGATACGGCGATGGTGGAGAGTATAGCAGCAGCTCGAGGTGTAGTGGCACACACACACAATTAAAATTAACACAGGGCGGCGGCTATGGGTTGACCGTCCGCTACTGTTGAACTAAAACGAGAAATACATCACACATACGGAGAAACAAACAATTTAAAAACTGATGGCATCGGCTGTGGGTTGGCCGTTCACTATCATTAAAATAAAATGACATAACTAAAAGACACTACACTTGCGAAGAACTTCCACAGAAGCACATCAGTAGGTTCGCATTCGGCGGAGCACATGCAGTATTAAAGATGTGAAGTGGGGGGAAAAGGGGATGAGTGGAGAGGGAGAGGGTGGGGGGAGCCACGGGGCTAGTGGGGTAGGGACGGGGGGGATGATGTCCTAGGAAGCCATAAGAAAGAAGGAAAGGGGAGGGCGGTAAGAGGAGGATCTTGAGGGACAGCTGGGTAGAATGAGGAGGGGAAAAAGGGACGTGAAGGGAGGGATAGTCGGGACCCTCAGGGAGAGAAGGGGGAGAGGGAGCAAGGGGAAGGATCACAGCTGGTATGAAGGGTAGATGTCAGGTTCGAGGGCATCATCCGGGAGGGGGAGGGTACGGAAGTTGCCACGGGAAAGGATCTGGAGTGTGGACAAAGGGAGAGCCGGGGGAATACAGTGGTGGAGGTGCGGCAATGGACCAGGTGCAGAGAGGAGGAGATGGATTAGAGGATTAGGCGGGTCTGATTTGCGGGATATGTAATGGAGGCGGAGATGTTCAATAAAGAGAACGAGTCGGGGGAAAGGAAGGAGATCATAGAGGATCCGTGTGTGGGAGGGGGGGGTTGAAGGGGGAGATGGAAGCCGAGGCGGAGGGCATGGCGCTCCATTATCTCCAGAGATTTGTAGAAGGATGGGGGAGCGGAGACCCAGACTGGATGGGCGACACATAGGATAGGACGGATGAGGGATTTGTAGGTATAGAGGACGGTAGAAGGGTTGAGGCCCCACATTCGGCCAACAAGGACTTTGAGGAGGTGGAGGCGGGAGCGGCCTTTTTCTTGGATAGTGTGTAGATGGGGACTCCAAGAGAGGGTGCAATCAATAGTGAGGCCCAGGTACTCTAGGGTAGGGGTGAGGCGGATGGGACGGTTATGGAGGGTGAGATAAAAATCTTGGGGAAGGGGTAGTACGACCTACGATGATCGCCTGGGTTTTGGTAGACAGAAGCCACTTGTTGCACCAAGTGGCAAAGAGATCAGGATGTTATTGGAGCAGGCAGTTGGAACAGGTGAAGGTGGGAGCTAAGGCAAGGAAAGCGGTGTCATCAGCATATTGAAAGAGGTGTATGGGAGGGGCAGGCTTAGGCATATCAGAGGTATACAGGAGCTAGAGGAGAGGAGAGAAGACAGAGCCTTGGGGCACACCAGCAGAGGGATAGAAAAGACGGGAGTTGGTGTTCTGGATGGTAACATAGATGGGGCGGAGGGAGAGGAAGGAGGCAATGACTCGGACAAGGTTGATGGGAAGAGCATAGGTTTGGAGTTTGAAGAGCAGGCCAGAGTGCCAGACCCGATCATAGGCCCGTTCATTGTCTAAGGACTCAAAGATGGCGGAACGACGGGAATTTAGCTGGAGGGAAAGGAGTTGCGTAAGGAGAAGGATCGAAGACGCACTGAGCTGTGCTATTTATGACCAATTCAACCGACATTGCGCATGCGCGTACTTAGCAGTCACTACAACTACGTACGCTGCTCCGAGCGCCCTCCGTGGTGGAGGCTTCGATATCAGATCGATTATCATCGTCATTCAGTTGCAAAGAACTACGCCGAATACGGAGTTTTTCAATGACAGCGGTTTCCAAATAAATGCTACATGCAATCCTGTCATTGCAAAACTCCGTAGTCGGCGTAGTTCCCTGCATCTGAATGGCGATGATAATCGATCTGATATCGAAGCGGCAAGCCTCCAACACGCAGGGCGTTCGGAGCAGCGAACGTAGTTGTAGTGAACGCGCACGCTAAGTACGCGCATATGCAATGTTGGCTGAATTGGTCATGAATAGCACAGCTCAGTGCGTCTTCGCCAGTACTTCGGCGGTACTCACCTGAAGATTTCCAGAAAACTCTGCACCGAAATATCCTGGCAAGAATTTACAGACATCCGGCAGTTCGCACGAGATTTTATGGAAAGAACTAATTCACTTTTCTGAGAAAGCGCTGTTGCCTTTGAACAACTCAGAATCTTGCAGGATATAGTTGTGTTCAATTATCAAGAGTGTGCGAAAAGCGTTTAGGAAAAAAGATGGAAGAAAATGCCATTGGTAGATTTTAATTAATTAATTTTTTTTCCCTTCAGGTAGACCTATGCTTTGCGGTCGGTTCGTTCTGTGTTGTTCATTGATAATTTTGCTCAGTTTTTATTACGGATGGTGTCTAGCCCTCTTTCTTTTTCTCTCTTTTCATTGGTTCTCAGTTTGATGGGTCCTTTGTAGTCGTTGGTTTATTTTGTTTAATTTTGATCAATCCGTCGTTTTTATATTTTTTTTTTTTAAATGACAGACTGCCAGAACACAAGAAAGTAAATCGTTCTGAATATGTTTTGAAGTGCCTTTGAAAAAAGTAGTCTTCAAAAGGTGATCACTAAGGGCAACATCGAGTTCAGCAGTGAAATTTATAAGACCGCAGAAAATTCCTGGTTTTAATGAAGCACTACATTCGTCATGTCCACGAAGTGTGAGTTCAAAAGCACCATAAAATTTAATGCAATTCATAATTTTAGAGAGATGCAACGATTTTTGTGAATATGATGATTGTGCTTTCCAACTGACTGCTTGCAAGCACTGCCCAGTTGTCTAATATTGTGTTCCCTAAAAGATTGTGCTCTAGCTTGACAGTCATATGTGACGCAGAATGCTCATCTTTCTTTATTTTCTGTATTAAATGCCTCATATTGTCAACGCGTTTTAGCGTCTTCAAGTTATTTCACACTCAGAATTTTTTATAGCGAACAACAGACACAGAAATCAGTACAACTATTTTGAAAATTCAACTATTTCTTTACTTTCATTATTAGTTTATTTTTACACTTCACAATTAAAGCACTACAAAACTGAAAACTCACAACTGCATTTTGTACCCTCGTGACATAGTGTATGACCAACTGTAAAAGCTGGCCACAGTGTTAGTAACTTCACTGCAACAAATAACAGAACACTCATTGCTTATTACATTCTACTTATTATTGAAGAGTAAGAAACTTAACTGCTAGCTGTGATGAGTGACAAAAAGAGACTGTATAATGGTACAGAAGAGTGTAGATACGAATTAGTTTTGGATTCTGCTATTTGTGTGTCATGTTGGCTGAAGAACTGGGGAGGAAGAGGATCTGCACGCTGGGGAGGTGTGGCTGCAGGAGGGGAACTGGAGGCTTTGTCAGCACTGCTCCAATGCTCGGGATAGAAGACAATCCCTCCTCACCTTGCTCCCTTCTCCACCCCCTCCCCCCCCCCCCCCCCCAACGTGGAACTCAGTAACTAGAATGCGGTCGCGGGGGTGCAGAACTAGATATTGCGTCAAGGTTTTAGCAGGGGGTTGGAACACTTCCGCGGAGGCTGGGGCTCTTGCCGGCATTTCATTGGTACAGGCACACTAACAAGTCTGGCTGGCGCTCACATCCCAGTAATGTATCGCTTCAAGGCGGCTCATTAACGTCTTTAGAGCCAAATTTATTTTTAAGACTGTTGTTGTAATCGTCACTGAGAATACAACATAACGAGAGCTGGCAATGATATTCGTAATCTCTTCTAATATTTTGAAAGTACACAGATAAGAGGACAGCCAAGAACGAAACATCGTATTTTTACGACTGTTACAACCTTATGATAATATTTCATTACCATTTAGTTTGAACATTAGATTTAAAAACACAGAATGTCAGTGAATATTACTTATTTTCGTTTTCTCTGTAGGATTAGTGTCTCATGCCACTTTTCCAGTAATTCTCATTAGAAGGCAAGCTTAAAATGAAACACTTCTTAAAGAAGAGTAGCCTAGATCATATTTAAAGCAAAATTATTTTATTTCACAACTAGTTTCGGCAATACTTGTTGCCATTATCAAGTGACAGTGCACATGTGCAGGAAAAGACTTCTCGAATTCGTTGTTTACCAATTGGCCGACCAATAGCAAAAAGGGGGGGGGGTGAGACAACTGTTGGACATGTCGAACAATTGCTACTGGCAACTTCAAATCAGCTGTTGTTACATGTTCAGTGGTGGTTCTATTAATGTTACGTGAAAGATACACAATAATGTGTTGTCAAAAATAAAATGGTGACACACCACTGCTTTAGTGCCAAGCAAGCCCTCATTGACAGACAGAGAACAAATGTAATATAATTATAAAACACTAGAGTCATGGTGAGAACATAATACACAGTTTGAATTACAGGATAGCCCAACAGAAGCTATAGATTACCTGTACACAGTAAATGCAACAACAGGCCAGAAGCGGTTACATTCGAATAAAAGTCCATGGTACATTGCGACTAATAATAACACATAAAAACATGGTTCGCTGCTGCAGGTGACTGACATATACTATCGTGAGATGGCTGCTATCAGAGTTCGACATTTGTGCCTATAGGACGCACTCATGACAAAGATATGAAAATCTATTATAAAACGTAGAAAATGTCAGACAATCGTGGCTACAAGTGCACGAGGGGAAAAAAGTGTTGCTTAACAGTGGTGTCAAAGCTAAAAACACATTACAAAATTTCAATACAACATTCGATCATTCAATAAAGGTAATGTCAAAATAAATGGTTACATAGTTGTACATGCTGCCAACAAGTGGCATAAGTGTCACCCGAAAAAATAATAAAATCGTAATGACACAACCAAAACATATATACGATACATAAGTAATAAAGTAATTTTTAAAAAATTTTACATCGAGTTTCACAGAATAATATGGCCAGGCAAACTGCATATGCACAATGATAATAGGTACATTACAATTTACGAAAATATCATCCTTTGGTAGACAAGATGAAGGTATTGCATGACCTAATTTATTATTTATAGTTTTACTGACACTAAGTTACTCTCTGGAATACATAATTTTTTTACAACAAACAGATATACAATATACAGGATAAATTCAGTTGCCCAATGCCTAGGTGAAGCGTGCCAATAGCACAAGGTACAGGTTGACGACACTGAACCGCAACACTTAACAGTTATTGATCATTTTCAGATGTGGCAGTATAATGCTTTTGTCAAAATGGAGTGCAGTATACATGGTACAAGAAGTAAAATAATTCGTTGGTATCTGTCTACGTAACAGTAATTACTTAAACGCGCGGTCTGAGGCGTCTTGTCACGGAGTTGCGACCGCTCTCGCCAGAGGTTAGATCCCTTCCTCTGGCAGATACTGGGTGTCCCACTCATATGTTTCACCCCAGATATCTCTGAAACTACAAGAGATATTGGAAAACGACTTTCACGGCCATGAACGTACTGTAGGGGCTTATGAAAGTAGGTACTGTGAGACAGTCTAAAACGTAAAGAAATATTATTTTCAACTCAACGGGCCCGTGGATGTATCACTAGTTGTAACTGCCATTTTAAATTTTTATGTAACTAGGAATTGTATCGACAGAGGATAATGTACAAGATTTTAGCAACCATTTGTAACATGCACTGGACTATCATGGTTTGAAAAAGGCTAATGGTTTGATAATGGACAGTAGAGTCCGAAACTAGTCACTGACTTCAAAAGTGTGCAACTGCGACGGACAAAATAAATTGTTCTACAAAATATTCCCAGTTGCTGATCCTAAACCACCATTACGATGAATTTTCAAAAGTAATTTTTGTTATTTCAAATATGTCTCTCACCTCACCAACATACATTAATACACCCTCCGTCCTTCACAAAATATGCAAACGATTTCTCTTTCATTTATTCGTTGTTAATTTCTCCTCCATTCTCTCTCTCTCTCTTTTTCTCTCTTCCTCTCTCTGTCTCTTCCTCTCTCTCTCTCTCTCTCTCTCTCTCTCTCTCTCTCTCTCTATCTCTCTCTCTCTCTCTCTCTCTCCCTCTCTCTTTCTCTCAATCTCTCTCTATCAATCTGTCTGTGTATGTATCTCTGTCACATCTCTTACATTATAACCTCAGTTGCCCTTTTGGTGTATTCCCCCAAAACGTTCTAAAATTAGTGGTTTGCTTTCTTTACTGGCCATGGGTCCTCTCTATGAAGCAGTGTTCTTTTCTATCTCGGAAAATCCATCCTTCGTTCCTTTTCTCTCAGCCCTAAAACAAACTGTGACATACAGCTGAGTAAGGAGTACTTTGCAAGCATTTCACTCTTTAATTTCCAGTTCTGCATTCCTATTCATTTGTAGATCCCACCCTCCCTTCTACTATCCCTCCCTTGACGTATTCGTCTGCATCTACGTGCTGCGTTTCACTATTTTGTGTTTGGCAGTTTTCTTTTCTTATCACTGTCGATATTTCTGTGCCTTTCTACTCTCGAAAAGCGCGTGGCTATAATGGACAACTGATCCTTGACGTGCAAGCACTGATGTCTCCATTAAAATGGCCATCTATTCAGTATCCAACCTCTGAAATGGCAGACACTGACGTTCTTCCTAATCCTTCGCAGTTGGATATTATGCTTTGCATGTAGTCACTTTCGATACATTGTACTGGAATCCGCCTTGCTGTTTTTTAACTCCAATATGACTATTTAAGGCAACCACAGCGCGAAGAGTAATTTCTCGACACACTTTCCAGTTACCTGATACCTTGTCGTTGACAAAAAATTCAAATTCAAATGTTTGTAAACCTATCGGACCAAACTGCGTGGTCATCAGTCCGTAGCTTACAAACTACTTAAACTAAGGTTAACTAACCTAAGGACAACACACAAACTACTTAAACTAAGGTTAACTAACCTAAGGACAACACACATACCCATGCCCCAGGGAGGACTCGAACCTCCACGGCGAGCAACCGCGCGCTCCGCAGCGAGACGCTTTATACCGCTCGGCTATTCCACCGCGGCTTGTCATTGACCATACTACTAAATCTCAGAATCTTCCTTCACCGAAGTATTTTTTATCTTCCTGAACGTGGTGAATAATAGATCTCAAAACAAATTTACTTTACCAACTTGAGACCCTTTTTCTAATGCATAATTGACGCACCTCATAACTTTAAAAATGCGTAATATTCAAGTTATCGTGGCAACAGGTATCCAACAATCTTGAATAAAATGAGCCCATAGTTAAATACGCTTATAGCAAAATGCCATACCATATCGTGATGTACCATTCTAACTCGTAGTACAATATCATGCAAAATCCGCGATAAGGCGCCTCAGACCACGTGGTTATCCTGTGCAGCCAAGAATGTCTTACCTAGCCAGACACCTCTGAGCTCAATGACTGGTAATACCGTCTGATAAGTACTCCATTATGACAAAGCATTATACTACAACATCTGAAATTCGGTGGTAGGTCGGAGTGAGGCTAACTTGTAATTACTAAGGCATAGGTCCGATTCCCGCTGGGAGTAATAGTTTTTAACAGTCACAAAAATACCATCTGCACCCCCAGTAACGCCAAATAAATAACGCAGGACTCTGGTTTGTTTCAAATCGACATTTCACATGTCCATGCTCTACTAAGTTAAACAGAGTTTTCGTTGTTTCCTCGAAATACCAATTCCCTCCACGTCTCTACGAACGGTGCGATCCTAACTATTAATGAACGACAATGTGATAGTTGACGCCTCATCGTTTCAGGTCAATAGTGACGGTATGTGCGTGGTTGGAATCCCTGGAAGAAACAATAAATGTATTAGCAGTATTCCGTCCTATTATACAATAGCAAATGGTGCCGAGTTCGAGTACCTGCTGGGAAAAAAATCATGTGTATCGTCGTTTAAGGTTCCAGTATAACGCTGTTTGTGAAAATATTTAATATCTGACATCTTATTGTGCTTACTTAGCAATTCATCAATGTACTGCATTTTATTCGTATCGTCAGACGTGCTCCAGGAGAGTGTGATAGGACCGCTATTGTTTTCTATCTATATAAATGATATGATGGACAGAGTAACTTGTAATTTTCGACTGTTTGCTGATGATGCTGTGGTGGATGGGAGGGTTTCGTCTTTAAATGACTGCAATAGCATACAGGATGACTTACACAACATTTCTAGTTGGTACGAAGAATGGCAGTTGGCTCTAAATGTAGAAAACAGGTAAGGTGATGCGCATGAGTAGGAAAAACAATTTCATAATACATAATATTCGAATACAGCATTAGTAGTGAGCTTCTTGATGCTGTCGCGTCGTTCAAATATCTAGGCGTAACATTGCAGAGCGATATGAAATGGAACTAACATGTAAAGACATATTATATATATACATGTGGCGTCTGTTCCGAAATAACAGACGTCACTTCTGATCCTGCAGTTGTTATTATTTAATATTCACAGAATATATGACATCAACTGCGATTGGACAAAGCAAGGAGAGTGGGGAGGGGTGGGCAAGTTTGAAGCCCTTACTCTTACGGGAATTAGTTTCATAACTACGAGTTTGAGTACTGTGGGCAGCCGGCCGCGGTAGCCGACGGGACTGAGGCGCTCCAGTCACGGTCTGCACGGCCACTACGGTCGGGGGTTCGTATCCCCCTCGGGCATGGATATTTGTGCCGTCCTTAGTGTAAGGTAGTTCATAAGTAGTTTGTAAGTTTAGGGACTGATGACCCCGTAGATAAGTCCCATAAGCTTAATAAACATTTGAACATTTTTGCTGTGGGCAGGGCGAAGCTGGGAATTTGTATCTGACGGGAGGCGTGCTTAGGCAGTCTTTGCAGGTGCGGTGATCACTGTGTCCCCAGTGGTGTAGGGGTCAGCGCAACTGCCTAGAAAGCAGGAGACCCGGGTTCGAATCCCGGCTGGGTACACATTTTCAGCTTTGCCCAATCGCAGTTGACGTCATATATTCTGTGACTATTATGTAAGGACAGTTGTGAGTAAGGTGGACAGCCGACATCGGTTTATTGGGAGAATTTTGGGAAGATGTACTTCATCTGTAAAGGAGACCGCGTATAAAACGCTTGTACGACCACGTCTTGAGTATTGTTCAAGTGTTTGGGACCCCAGCAGATCAGTTTAAAGGAAGACGTAGAAGCAGTTCAGAGGCGATCAGCTAGGTTTGTTACTGGTAGGTTCGACCAATGCACGAGTGTCATGGAAATGCTCCGGCAACTCAATTGGGGATCGCTGGATGAAAGACGACGTTCTTTTCGTGAATTTCTGCTGAGGAAATTTAGAGGGCCGGAATTTGAAGCTGAGTGTAGTACGATCTTGCTGCCGCCTACTTACATTTCGCGTAGTGATCACAAAGACAATATAAGAAAAATTATAGCTCGTACGGAGGCATATAGGCATTCTTTTTTTCCTCGTTTTATTTGGGAGTGGAACAGGAAAGGAAATGCCTAGTAGTGGTACAGTGTACCCTCCGCCACGCACCTTACGGTGGATTGCGGAGTATGTATGTAGATGTATTCCACAACTTTATGCAGTATGACATCTGTGAGTTGTTCTATATTACATATCTTCAGCGGTTACCTCTCAGCAACAATAGTCCTTCATGCAATTCCTGGTGCAGTGCTAAGAGTATCATTTATTTAATACTAATGAAAACGTCAGTGTTTTACGTCTATTTATGCGTAATCGCGTCTCGATCAGGCGCACAACTTTTGTTTGTTTAACAGTGCGTTCAAATTCAGATCACGAACAAAAACATGTAATTAAATAAGTCTGATAACATATCCGACTTTGCACTTCTTGCACTGAAATTAATTTACAAGTGTTACTGTCTCATCTCTAATAACGTGTATTCTTTAGTGTCTTACACAGTACCTATTGTGGGTAGGTAACGACTGTACTGCTGAACGGTGTGTCGACCTGCGACACAGCTGTGCTATGTTGTTTGCATAGCGTCAGGTGCGGCCTTCACTTTGGAACTCAGGGCCGATCCACTTGTTTGCTGTCAAGTGTACATGTATTTACCACGGATCTAGACGTATCGGGGTCCCGTATTACACGCCCTACACCATTACAGAGACTGCTGACACACAGGCTCAAAAAATGTTCAAATGTTTGTAAAGTCTATGGGACTTAACTACGGTGTCATCAGTCCCTAAACTTACAAACTACTTATGAACTACTTACGAACTAGGACGGCGCAAATATCCATGCCCGAGGGGGGGATTCGAACCCCCGACCGTAGTGGCCGTGCAGACCGTGACTGGAGCGCCTCAGTCTCCTCGGCCACCTCGGCCGGCCACACAGGCTCAATGGATTCATGAGGCTGTCTCCATAGCCGTACACGACCATCTGCTCGGTACAGTCGGAAACGAGATTCGTTATGTTAAAATGGAGATATTTATGTAATCCGTCTATGCAACTGATTAGTAAAACGTTAATATTGCCATATGCATTTTGCCATTACTTGTAAGGCATCATCAGTTGCCTGTAAGAAATACATGATTATTTTTTAAGTGTTTCGTTTTTCACGTTTTTAGTATTTTAGGTTATAAACAGAAATGTTCAAATGTCTGTAAATCTATCGGACCACACTGCGTGGCCGGCCGCGGTGGCCGAGGAGACTAAGGCGCTCCAGTCACGGTCTGCACGGCCACTACGGTCGGGGGTTTGAATCCCCCCTTGGGCATGGATATTTGTGGCGTCCTAGTTCGTAAGTAGTTTGTAAGTTTAGGGACTGATGACCCCGTAGTTACGTCCCATAGACTATACAAACATTTGAACAAACTGCGTGGTCATCAGTCCGTAGCTTACAAACTACTTAAACCTAGGTAAACTAACCTAAGGACAACACACACACACCCATGCCCCAGGGAGGACTCAACCTCCACGGCGAGCAACCGCGCGCTCCGCAGCGAGACACTTTAGACCGCTCGGCTACTCCACCGCGGCAGTTATAGACAGTTCTGGTGCGTTATCTAAGTGTAGTTAATGATATCTGGAATTATTACTTACAATATTTGGTGGATGCTGGTTTACATTTAGTGCTGACTGGTGACTTTTGGTAGTTTTGTTTCCAATTATATTGTTTTGGCGTTTTTGTTTTTACCACTTCACCATTTTGTTTGTGTATGTTTTTTGTTTTTTGTTTTTTTGTTTGTTTTGGGTGGTGTTGCCATCTGTTGAACGTGTGTTTGTCCTATCTTTGCTTTATGTCAGAGTGTGTGTGTGTGTGTGTATGTGTGTGTGTGTGTGTGTGTGTGTGTGTGTTGGCAACACCACCCACAACAAAAACACAACACAAACAAAATACTGTGTGCCTAGTGGTGCTATTGGTGAAGTGCTAAAAACGAGAACGCCAAGGTCATTAATTGGAAACAAAGCAACCTATAGTCATTAATCAGCACTACATGTAAACCAGCATCCACCAAATATTGTAATGAATAACATCCAAATATTGTTAACTGTACTCAGATGAAGCACTGTTTATACATATAATACTAAAAACGTGAAAAACGAAATATTGTAAAACATAATCATGTATATACTGTTTTACAGGCCACTCATGATGCCTTCCAAGTAAAGGCGAAATTGCATGTGTCAATATAAAACTTTTATTACTCAGTTGCATATACAGATTACATAAATATCTACATTATAATATAAAATAGCAACTGTGTAAAGACCGGACAAAAAGGGAAATAACAATGAGACTCGTCATACCAGGCAACATCCTTCCAGTCATCAGCAGCCCAATGTCGATCTCGACAGGCGTAAAGCGTCGCGCCCTGCCTTCAGAAAGGGTACACGAATAGTATTTGGGTTCCAGAAGCTCATGTCGATCATGTGTCGTTGAATGGTTCGCACGCTGACACCTGTTGATAGCCCATTATTGAAATTGGCAGTAATTTGCGGAAGGGCTGCACTTCTGCCAGTGGTCGTTGCTCATGTTCTTGCAGGATCTTTTTCCGGCCGCATTCATGTCGGAGGTGGAGCACCAGTGGCGGCTCCTCCTTGAGGACTCTGGGGCGGCGCCCTCCCAAAAATATCCAACACGGAATACGTACCAATCACAAATGTACTTGAATAATTTTCGTGTAGCAGCAGCCCGTGTAAGTGAATGACCAATGTTTTTAGTCTAGGTAGTCTGCCAGCCAGGCTCACCGAATGTTTTCAGAATGGACTGACTGTCGGACTCTATGCGATCCGTCCGCGCCGTGTAAAGGCTGGCTACGGGCGCTTGGGGTGAGTGGGGGTACTGGGGGTTGGGTGGGGGTAGCGTGCTGAACCGGGCCGCTTAGGACGGCGTCCGCGCCAACGGCACCAAATATACAAAGGCGCACCGGCACCGGTCAGGCAGTGTCTTCGCGGAACGTAACAGGTGCAGTGCGTGTGATAATAGTGTCGTTGTTGTTATGAGGGTGCGTATTGTTGCCTGTTTTTCTAGTTCCCTATTTAGAATAAATAATATAAATAGCGTTAACTACATTTTAACATTTGGTAGTGAAAAATTGACTTTTGAAGGAAAGTTGGAATTAAAAAGGTTAGGACCACCGAGACCTGATTTGAACATTGTAGAGACACAAAATGCGTGCAAAAGCAAAAGAAGTTTCACTAGGAAATTTAATTCTGCTTTATATAAACACACCAAAATATAAGTTTACCAATGGTATTACTACATTTGTTGGTGACAGTCTTCTAATTTCAGTAACATATGTTTCTCCCTGACGAAGCATTTGTGTTCTCTGAACACTTGAAAAATGTTCAAATGTTTGTATAGCTTATGGGACTTAACTACGGGGTCATCAGTCCCTAAACTGACAAACTACTTATGAACGAACTAAGACTAAGGACGACACAAATATACATGCCCGAGGGGGGATTCGAACCCCCCACCGTTGTGGCCGTGCAGACCGCGACTGGAGCGCCTCAGTCCCCTCGGCCACCGCGGCCGGCCTGAACACTTACTTATATAGTTACACACACAACGAATTTACTTCCAACTTTATATTATTTTAAGGTTCAGTTTTGGGTCTCTTGTGAAATCTAATAAAATGGAGTTACAAGGTTTTCATTGCCTGCAGAAATTATTAAAAACGACATATTTGTGCGTAAATTTGTTCGTATTTTAGTATAGGAGGAAAAAGTCGTGTTAGATGAAGGGTTAAATTACGTAACTAGCTAATAAAATTAAAGCTATATTCTCCCCGTTCAAGAAATGTTCTGAAGGGACAAAATGTCGTGTACAATTGAAGAGACATGCCGCCCCTCCTAATAAACAGCCCACCAGCCGCCACTGTGGAGCACTCGTGAAATGCTCGTACACCACCTTATCTGAGATGCTTTGTCCAATGTTTCGTATGCCGACTATAACACCACGTTCAAACTCACTTCAATCGTGATAACTTGTCATTGTTACAGCAGTAGCCGACCTAAAGTCTACGCGAGACAACTTTTGTGTTATATAGGCGTTGTGGATGCAGCACCGTAGTCTGAGTGTTTACATATTTCTGTGTTTGCCGACGCATGTATATACCTGTTTCTTCGGTTCTTCTGTGCATATGGTCCACGATTTGAGCTGGATGTTTATGTGGTGGTGTCATTAGAGTAGAATATCACGGTATGTGGACTGGTAACGCAGAACCCTCAACCGTAGTCGCTGCAAAAGAGTTCAATTCAATCCCACATACCGACAAACTACGAAATAATAATAATCAAGAAATCTGGGATTTCTGCATCTACATACACACTTTGCAGTCCTCCGCAAGTTGCGTGGTACGCCTAATTTAATCGATGCGACTGTCTTAAGTAGCATAATGCTGATGCTGTTTTCGAATATTACGGCTTGTTTTTACTACTCATCTGTATTGTCTTACATTTTCCTACGTTTAGAGCTGGCGGCTATTGCTCACACCAACTTGACATCTTGTCTAAATCATCCTGCATCCTACTACAGTCATTCAATACATCTTCCTGTACACCACAACATCATCAGCAAACAGTCGCAGACTGCTGTTCACTCTGCAGTTATGTAACCAGAAAGTAATAGCGTCCTATCACACTTCCGTGGGGCATTCATGATGGTATCCTTGTCTCTGATGAACACTCACCTTCGAGGACAACGCTCTGGGTTCTGCTTAATAAGTCGTCGAGCTCAAATATCTGCGAATCTATACCATATCTTCGTTAGCAGTCTGAAGTGCAGCACCGTGTCAAACGTCTTTTGGAAATCGAGAAATATGCAATCTGACCGTTACTTTTTATACATGGCTTACATTATGGCATATGAGAGAAGGGCTAGCTGAGTTTCACACTATCCAGGCTGGCGCATCATGGGCAGATGCTTTTCCGTTTCGAGAAAATTAACTTTATTCTAGCTGTGAATATGTTCAAGAATTCTGCAGCAAACTGATATTAATGAGACTGGTCTGAAAATATGAGGGCCATTCTTATACCTTTCTAATAAACTGGAGTCCTCTGCGCTTTTTTCCAGTCGCTTGGACCTTGCGCTGGGTCAAAGATGCGCGATGAATGTAAGTAAATTTAGAGGCTAATGCCGTATAGTACTCTTTGAAAAGCCAAATTAGGATTCTATTCGCACCTGGCGGCATATTTTGTTTTAATTTCTCTCAGATACTTTACTTCGCCGGAATGGGTATTACTATTCGCCGGCCGCGGTGGCCGAGGGGACTGAGGCGCTTCAGTCACGGTCTGCACGGCCACTGCGGTCGGGGGTTCGAATCCCCCCTCGGGCATGGATATTTGTGCCGTCCTTAGTCTTAGTTCAAAAGTAGTTTGTAAGTTTAGGGACTGATAACCCCGTAGTTGAGTCCCATAGACTTTACAAACATTTGAACATTTTGGTATTACTATTCCATCTATTTATGAGTTTGAGAGGTGATCGTATGACGATAAGTTCCTGTGGTCCTCCTTCGTGATTGATTTCTTCAATGTTAAATTTAAAACTCCAGCTTTCCTTTTACTCTCTTCTACCAACACCACAGAATGATCAACGAGCGTACGGACAGAATCCTTTGACCCGCTTACCGATTTTACATATGACCAGTGTTTTTTCGGGTTCTCAGCAACATCATTTGCTGAGGTATGACAGTGGCAAATGCTGTATGCTTCGCGCATCGGTTTTATAGAAGCGCGAATCTTTACTAAATTGTGCCTGCCGTGATTTGCTATTTTATTTAATTTTTTAATTTTTTATTTATTTATTTTTGAACCGACACTGTAACTGCCTTTGTTTTCTCCGTATTTTTCGAATATTATTATTGCACCGCAGTGGCTCTTTTCCATTGTTAATCCATCTTGTCGACACATGTATCTCCAGACCATTTTTTACAATACATTTAAATTTTCTCCATAATCATCTACGTCCATCGTGCGGGAACTAAACGATGTTCATTCATTCTACAAGTTGGACGTTAACAATTGCCTATCAGCTCTTTCTAGCATAAACATTCTACTAGCCGTCTTGACTGATTTATTCACGGGAGTAGACGAGCGGTCTGTTACGGATCGCGCGGCCTCCCACGTGGCAGGTTCGAATCCTCCCTCGGGCATGCGTGTGTATGTTGTCCTTAAGATAGTTAAACTTGGTTTAAAGTAGTTTGTAAGAGTAGGGACTGATGACCAACGTAGTTTGATGCCATAGGATTACAAACATTTTAAAAATTTTACTAACATTGTAAACATGGTCGCTATGTCGACAACATGATCACTAAGCCCTGTCACTATAACTGTCATCATTGATGAGGTAAGGCGTTTCTGTAGCTATACTGTCTAAAATATTTCCATTGCTTTCGGGCTATCGAACGTCCAGTCTATACTCGGTGGGTTGAAGTTGCCCCAAATAATAACGCACAGTCCGTTTACCTTACCACTTTTGAGCATTGACTTTCTTTTCAAAGACTCTTGAACTGTGAAGGTCGATCCAGGGGACCGGTAAAAACGCACAACTATTAACTTGATTTCTTCTAGACCTGTCCAGATAACTGCATAATCACTCTTGACTTCCACCTCGGAGAAACAATATTTTTGTCGACTGTATGAACACACCCACTCCAGTTGAGCCTGATCTATCTTCTGATATACATTCCACGTTTGGCTAAATACTTCAGAGCTTATTACATTGGGATTCAGCCAGCAGTCAATCCCTAGGATTCTATGAGTGTATCAAATTGACCGCAGTAAACAAATTCTGATATGTTGTTTCTAATACATTGAAATTTGCTGCTATTCTTATGACACTCGAAATGTCTTTCGTCTGAACGTGGCCGGATTTCAGTGTCTGCCTTTCGACTGACGAGCGTATAGCAGCAACTACACTCAAAACCACCATGTGCACTCCTCAACAACTTTAGTGTACTAGATTATGACCCACCACCTAATTGCTTAAGGTAGGTCGTTGTAAACCTCTGAGTTGTTGGAAAGTCGTTCCTCCGACGAATCATTCCACCGTTCACCGTGTTTGGATACATGCAGGCGGGTCATTTGTTCAAATGTTCAAATGTTTCAAATGTTTGTATAGTCTATGGGACTTAACTACGGGGTCATCAGTCCCTAAACTTACAAACTACTTATGAACTACTTACGAACTAGGACGGCACAAATATCCATGCCCGAGGGGGGATTCGAACCCCCGACCGTAGTGGCCGTGCAGACCGTGACTGGAGCGCCTTAGTCCCCTCGGCCACCGCGGCCGGCGGTCATTTGTTCTTGTATCTTTTCTATTTTCCTTTTTTGATTTGGGAGCTTCTTAATGTAAAAAAAATAATAAGTTGAAAACTGAAAGTATAACATACATTGTGTTTCATAAAAGAAACATGATACGGAAGAGTGGTTAGAGGAAGATGCTTGGATGCTTGGGCATCGAGGACTTGGCATTATCATCAAGTTATGTTCACGATATATTCATGATATGGCCTCATGGCAAGGAAACGTTGCAGCAGTTTGTTGACCACATAACCATGTCCATTCTAACAGTAAATTAATTTTAGTTGATCTGAAGGCAATATTTTGACAGACGTTTTGGTGATTGGGGTGGGGGGGGGGTGATGGCAAGAAAAGGAAAGATCGTGATAGGGTTCGCAAAAATGAAAGGTTCTGTGGGGTGGAAGGTGGTACGAGAGGAAGGAAGGACAGGAGTAGCTGACCCTCAAAAATCTCAACAACAACAAAATAAATCACGTTGTTTGTTCTAAAATAATTATATCCTTACTAGTCATGTGCTAATAACACTGACAACTTTGATATTAAGAATCAGAATTTCAAGTATGGCCCTGTATCACGCAGTTTCATGTAATCTCCAGTGTCTCAGGAGTATCTGACAACAACTACCAGTTAATAAGATTCTTTTCCCTTCAAAAAGTGTGACCGGGATCTAAAACCTATAAACGAAATTGTTAAACAACCTTTCTTAGTGATTAGTTTATTGTAAACGGCTCAGTGTCCGTGTTGAGAAACATTCACGAGCAACAATTACAATATTACTTCCAAATTGACACCAAAATTCAGAAACAAACACAACTGAATCACTATCCTACTACTGTGTTTACATTAAAATTGATTCCAGTCAAATAATACCTTATACTGACTACCAAGTCAAATTAACCCCCATCTAAACTCGATATAGTTTGTAACCGAATCAAAATTTACAAATTTACGAACAAGATCGCTATCTGTACGAAATGTTCAGTGAAGGGTTATATATATAACACCTGTTTCCCGCAAGAAGAGACTCCTGCAGCAGCTGCTGGTGTGAGCAGACAATAATTACCCAGACGTAGAACAGCAGACTCGGCGCGCTGCTGTGGAGTGGCTCCAGACGGCTGATAGCTGTAATATACGCGGCCAAGAAACAATGTCTTGCTGCGATATTCGGTACCTGTTACTTTCTATTATCAGCCTTTGTGTTCACAGTAGATGACAGTGCCAACAACCACTAACAAATCTGCAAAGTCTGAACCTCTTCAGCACCAGTAAGCACCAGTATGCACAAATACTGAAGGCCAAGGTGACTCCTGAAATTTGGGCACGTCGAAATTAGAGCTTCAGTGCTACTAAGAAGGTTGGATGACCATATTCTCGCTTCACAAGAACTCTCAGTAGAAGTACAAACTTCAGAGCAAACTCATAAATCTGTACTAAGTCCTCAAGTCCCAGCTAAACGAAATAAGCGATTCCTTCACGTCCGCACTCTAAGGAAGCGAAACACACAATCTGATCCTTTGGAGGCACTAAACGAAGTCTATGTCCCTACAGTGCCGCTCCTCGCTTTCTGTCTAGTGTGAGCCAAGCCCCACACTCTCCCAGGAAACCAATGAAATACTGGAATGAAACTTTCACTCTGCAGCGGGATGTGCGCTGATATGAAACTTATTGGCAGATTAAAATTGCGTGCCGGAACCGGGACTCGAACCTGGACCTTTGCCCCTCGCGGGAAAGCGCACAACCACTGAGCTATCCCGACAAGACTCACGGTGCCGCCCCACAACTTTAGTTCTGCCAGAACCTCGCCTCCTACTTTCCAAATTTTACAGAAGTTCTCCTGCGAAACTTGCAAGACTAGCACTCCTGGAAGAAAGGATATGGTGGAGATAATGGTTTAACCACAGCCTCAGATATGTTTCGAGAATGAAACTTTCACTCTGCAGCGAAGTCTGCCGGAGGCGAAGTACTGGCAGAATTGAAGTTGTGGGGCGGCACCGTGAATCGTGTCGGGATAGCTCAGTGGTAGAGCGCTTGCCCGCCAAAGGCAAAGGTCCCAGGTTCGAGTCCCGGTTCCGCCACGAAAATTTTAATCTACCAAGAAGTTTAATGAAATACTAGCTTCCCAGCACTAACCAGTGGGAAAGGCACACTCGCATGACTGATTTCGAAAGACTCTAGCTCTCCACAAGAGCCAATCAGAGACAACTATCCAGTCCCCCAACTATGCAGATTAGATTTCTGCCGGCCGCGGTGGCCGAGGGGACTGAGGCGCTTCAGTCACGGTCTGAACGGCCACTGCGGTCGGGGGTTCGAATCCCCCCTCGGGCATGGATATTTGTGCCGTCCTAGTTCGTAAGTAGTTCATAAGTAGTTTGTAAGTTTAGGGACTGATGACCCCGTAGTTAAGTCCCATAAGCTGTAAAAACATTTGAACATTAGATTTCTTGGCGTGGTTCTTTCGCTATCGACGCTTCTGTCCGCCAAAACTCGCTCCCAGGCCAAGTCTCGGTGGAATTTGCTGTCCGTTAAAAAACCGTCACACTGAACTCGATTTTCGTTGTCCGCCTTCCCGACGCAATGCGCTACCATCCCACGGTGTTGTCTTTTTAGAATTTCTTGGTCGTCGATCCCTCGTGAAAGCGGAGAGGACGGCCCGTCACAGTGTTATCTTTTTAGAAAGCAAATCTGGCCGACTTCTTCTCATAAAAAGGCAGAGGAAGGCCTCCTGCAATACCTTTTCTAAAATCTGAGAATAGGACTCTTTTAAGACTGCTACGCACATTAGATGCCTGCGCCTTCCCACAATTTTGGAATCTTGGTGGACTTTTTAGAAGCACAGTTGGCCCACGTATTGTGGCACCTGCTGGCGAAACGACTCTCCCTCTGAGCCCTGTTGCTACGTCCTCAGCAAAAGCCGGCCCAGAATTCTTTTCGCTCGGCCCACGGTCACACCTCGAGTCACCCTTTTCTCTCTCAGAACAGCCCTGCACCGAATATTCCGCCTTTGGCAAATAACACAATGCACGTAATGTAGTAATAGCATAATTATTCTTACGTCAAGTCAACGAATAATTTTTGTGTCCCAGCCTCGTCGCCGCTTTTGTGTCTCGTTTCCGTCGTAGGTGTCGGTGGCCGAGTGGAATGAGACCGACACAGGAATAAAGATAGCACGCTGGTGCAGGTACGGAGGGGAGCAGCCAGAAACTAGAAACACTAGAGTAAATTAGAACGAGATATATATTGCACAGAATTTATACAATACTTAACTTTTACATAGTACTGCAGAATGATGATACATAGTTGAGCTAGAGTCCTGCCTAGTGCCTAACTGATAGCCTAGTCTTCACTGGTGCCTATCGGATTCCGAAGTCTTTACTGGTTCCTAACTCAGTCCCAAGTGAACGATGACGTTCACTGGTGGCCACGAGCGGAGTTGCCGCAGAGGGCGCTCGTGGCTGTCGTCGTAAGAACGCCGCGCCGTGCGTGCATGGCGGCGCGCGGCGAAAGTAGGTGGCGCGCACTTTGGACTTGTGCGACACCACACCCCTCCCCCCAAACCGCCGCGCCGTCGTGGCGTAGGGCTGAGGGCCACGGCGACGGCACTCGGAGGAGGGCCTGGGCGGGGGCGTTACTGGTGGGACGGGCGTCGTAGCTGAGGCTGGGATCGAGACGCCGTCCGCACCCCGGCATCCGCCTTGCGATCCTCCAGGAAACCCGGCGAAACATGAGGAAGGGCGCACACCCCCGCCCAGAGGGAGCAGGTCATCTTCTGAGGTGCGTGGCCCAAGCTGGGGGGGCCCGCACGGTCCCGGAGTCCCTCTCGGTGACGCTGTCATCTGCGGCGGCGACGGAGGCGGAGGGGCCGACTGCGTAGGAGGCGCGTCGACATCCATCGGGAGCTCGTAGCCCGGGGAAGCTGGGCCCGGCGGCGAGCGATGTGGCTGTGCTCCCTGGCGGTGAACTGGGTCTGGAATCAAGAAACCGGAGACAGGATCGCGCGGCCTGTGCAAGCGAAATTGGTTTGCGTTGTGCCGCAGCTCAGACCCAGCAAACACCCTGTACAGCACCGGCGTAGAAACCTGAAAACGCGTAGCGCCATACGAACCGACTCGGTGCGTGGGAGGCTGCAGCAGGTGAAGGAGAGTGCGGTGACCGCGGCCATGTAGCAGCTCGGCAGGAGACGGGCCGTCACGTGGCATGCAAAGACACGTAGACAGGAAAATTTGAAGAGCTTGCTGCCTGGAGTGCTGACCTTTCATTTTTTCCATGTGAGACTTGAATGTTCGAACGAAACGTTCTGCTTCACCATTGGACTGAGGGTGAAAAGGTGCAGTGGTAATATGCTGAATGCCATTCACACGACAAAACTGTTGAAATTCCGCACTAACAAACTGAGGTCCATTGTCACTGACGATAGTTTCAGGCAAGCCTTCGATGCAAAACACTGATGTTAAGGCACTGATTGTACTAGAAGCTGTCGTTGAGTTCATGGCAATCACAAAAGGAAACTTGCTGAAAGCGTCTACAACAATTAACCAGCGCGTATTCCAGAAAGGTCCGGCAAAGCCAATATGTAAACGTTGCCATGGTCCCTTGGGGCGTGGCCAGTCTGAGAAACGTTGCGGAGGAGCCGCCTGATGCTCCGCACAAACAGTACACTGTGACGTCATGTTCTCTATCTGAGCGTCCATTCCAACCCAGGTACATTGACATCTGGCCAATTGCTTTGTCCTAACAATACCCCAATGTCCTTGATGCAGGAGGCGTAACACTTCTCGTTGCAGGGAACGAGGAACAATCACTCTTGTTTGGGCGTTGTCGGTATGCAACAACAGTACACCCTGAGTCAAAGACAATGCATGACGTTGTGCAAAATAACGTCGAACCAGAGGCCGATCAATGTCTTTGGCTCTGGCAGGCCATCCTGAGCGAACAAAACGTGCTACCACACTTAGGTCTGCATCCGCAGCTGTTTCCTGTGCAACCCGACGAGAGTTCAAAGGGAAGTCTGCGACAGCAGAAGCATCTCTGGAGTCTATTTGACAACATGCCATTTCTGAAGAATCAAACGACACATCCTGGCCAACCGGAAGTCGGGAAAGTGTGTCCGCGTTGGCGTGTTTAGTGGTAGGTAGGTACAAAATCTCATACTGATAATTAGACAATATCAAGGTCCATCTCTGAAGCTTTTGTGCCGTTCGTGGCGGAATATGGCTTTATGGGTGAGAACAACGACGTGAGATGCTTGTGGTCTGTCAACAAATAGAATTTTCTGCCATAGAGATAATGATGAAACTTTGTGACGCCGTAAATGATTGCTAAGGCCTCCTTTTCTATCTGACTGTAATTCTGTTGCGTTGGCGTCAGTAGCTTGGACGCAAAGGCAATAGGTCGATCGTGAGATCCAATGCGATGTGACAAAACGGCACCCAGACCGTACAACGAGGCATCAACTGCTAACACTACAGGCTTCTGTGGGTCAAAGGGAATCAAACAGGCGTCACTAAGTAGTGCAGACTTTAATTTGTCAAAGGCAACTTGGCAATCTTTGGACCAAACAAAAGGAATATTTTTCCTACGTAAGCGATGCAGTGGAGCTGCAATCTGAGACGCATTGGGAATAAACCTGAAATAATAGTTAAGCTTTCCCATTACTGCTTGCAATTCGTGCACATTCTTTGGAGGAGGCAAGTCTTTGATTGCTCGAAGATGTGACTGTAAGGGATGGATTCCTTGGGCATTAATCACATGGCCTAGGTACTCTATTTCAGTTTGAAAAAACTGACACTTTGCTTTATTGCAACGTAGACCTGCTGCAGTCAAAACTTTGAAAAGGCACTCCAGGTTTGCTAAATGTTCTTCAACTGTATGTCCGGATACCACAATATCATCTAAATAGTTCGAGCAACACGGTACAGAAACTGTCAGCTGTTCCAAAAAGCGCTGAAAAATAGCGGGGGCGGAAGAACTGCCAAAGGGTAGGCGTTGAAATTGAAAAAAGCCCATGTGAGTATTAATGACAAAAAATTTTTTGACTCGTCGTCAAGTGGAATTTGTAAGTATGCCTCTGCTAAATCAACCTTGGAAAAGAAGCGAGACTGTCCTAATTTGTCCATAAGTTCGTCAGGTCTGGGCAGGGGGTAAGTGTCTACAATTGTTTGACTGTTCACTGTTGATTTAAAGTCCGCACAGAGACGAAGTTTTCCCGACGGCTTGGGTATAATTACTAAAGGCGAGGCCCACTGACTCGCAGAAACAGGAGAAATCACCCCACTATCTTGCCAACGTTTAAGTTCTTCGGCAACTGTATCACGCAAGGCGATAGGCACTGGTCTAGCTTTACGAAATTTTGGAACTGCAGATTCTTTTAAAGTTACATGTGCCACGAAGTCTTTTGCACAACCTAGTTCCGGCGAAAACAAGTCACTATATTTGTCACACAATGCATTGATTTTATCCTGAGGCCCTATTGACGAAATTTGAAGCACATCTCTTTGAATTGATAAACCAAACAAGTCAAAAGCATCTAGTCCAAAAATGTTCTGTGTCGATTTGGCCTGAAGAACTACAAAAGCAACTGTTTTTGTTACACCTTGAAAAGAGGCGGGCAGGCTACACGTTCCTAGCACGGGAATATTTTGACCTGTATAAGCTGTTAACACTTGCTGTGAGGGCGACAATTTTGGCGAACCCAGAAGTTCATAAGTATCGTTATTTATTAATGTCACAGCGGAACCAGTATCAAGCTGAAATTGCACCGTCTTATTTTCTATGAAGAGAGTCACAAACAGTTTTTGTTTGCGGCGCTCGACAGGTGCGCGAATGTGGGCAACGTCTGCTACGGTTTGTTTACTGCGCTTGCGCGGGCCGCATAGTGAAGGAAGCGGCGCAGACTCGGCAAGCAGCGGATTAACAACACTGTCAGTAGATGGCACTACCGCCGGATCGGCGTCCGCGCAAGCATGCGAAGCTACTCCAGATTTACTAACTACTGCACTACACTTTTGAGTAGCTACTTGAAGTCTACTGTCACTAGCTACACAGTACTGGGCACTATTACAAGGAGCAGTTGCAGAAGGCACTATTTTCACTACAGGAATGCTCTGTTCATAGTCATTTTGCTTGTCCCGAACCCTTTTCCGTTGCACTGTTTTACGCGCTCGTCGGCGCTTGCTACGTGGTGCACTATATAGTTTTGCCATAGGCGCAGAACTACTTTCTTGCAATTGAGATCCAAGGAAAGCCTGTTCAATTCCACAGCCCGTATAACATTTACAGAATGAACTGTTCTCGCACTCTGCGAAGCACTGTTTCTAACGGTACCGTTCTTTGAGTTTTTAATTTGCATACACACAGACTGTACATGTCTTGATTTGTCACATTGATAACAGGTTGCGTTGCGACTAGGGCAATGAGCACGCTTGTGGCGAGACACACACTGGGGGCAAGATATACGTACATTTTTCTGAAATGAGCGTTGGCGCCCGTTATTCAAATCACTGTTTCTAACACGACGGGGCGACCTTTGTGTCGCACTTTTACACTGGCTACTGTTCACTGTCTGTTCAGCACGGCCTGTACTATTGTAAGAATCACTAGTGCTACACTGAGAACTACGGCTAGGAAATCGTCCGTTGCGGCGCACTGAATTTACACTATGGCTTTGCATTTCTACATCTGCTAAGTCAAAAGTATCATGCGCTTCTATAAGCTGCAGTACACTGTCTAATGAAGGGTCTGACTGTTTCAGAATTGCTGCTCTAATTCTGGGATCCTGAATGTTCTGCGTAATCGCATCCCTCAACATCACGTCACTATACGAAAGTCCACAAGAGCAAGTAAATTTACATTTGCGGGTTAAGCCCTTCAATTCCGTAATCCACTCTTGCTGTGACTGCTGCGGTAATTTCTTAAGTCTGAAAAATCGGTACCGTGCCGCAGCTACGAGAACTTTTCTCTCATAATGAGCATTTAGTGCCTCTACTATTTGTTCAAAATCTACATCACGAGGAGATACGTCGGGGAAAAGTTTTTTCAGTAACACGAAGGTGTTGGTGCCCACCACAGATAATAGCAGATGCTTCACTTTCTGACCTGTAATTTGATGAGCCGCGACGAGTTCTTGAAACTGTGCGAAGTAGTCGCTCCATTCTTCCTCACGTTCGTTGTACTGGCGAAACGTAGGAAGCGTTGCGGCGGCAGGTGTGGGCTGCTGAAGCGGCGGCTGTTGTTGTTGGTTAGTTGCTTGCGCTGTGAGCTGGGCCACAGCCTGCAGGAGTTGTGTTATTTGCGCCGTCTGTAACTGAATAATTTCCATTAAGTTTGGGTTCGGGGTAGTGGCCATGCTGACCGATTAGGCGCCGCGCATACAAGTAAATTATAACAAAACACAAATGCAATATGAAAGAGGACGCTCTGCAACAAAAAAGTCCACAAACACGTAACTGAAAATGTTCCTTCAAAAATCTTACAATAAGGGTGGGTGGGCGGGAGCAATTTCTGCGTGCTCCGACTGCTGCTGTCTGGCTGCTGGTCCAAGGTTCGTCTATCACTCCTCGTCGCCACTTTTGTGTCCCAGCCTCGTCGCCGCTTTTGTGTCTCGTTTCCGTCGTAGGTGTCGGTGGCCGAGTGGAATGAGACCGACACAGGAATAAAGATAGCACGCTGGTGCAGGTACGGAGGGGAGCAGCCAGAAACTAGAAACACTAGAGTAAATTAGAACGAGATATATATTGCACAGAATTTATACAATACTTAACTTTTACATAGTACTGCAGAACGTTGATACATAGTTGAGCTAGAGTCCTGCCTAGTGCCTAACTGATAGCCAAGTCTTCACTGGTGCCTATCGGATTCCGAAGTCTTTACTGGTTCCTAACTCAGTCCCAAGTGAACGATGTCGTTCACTGGTGGCCACGAGCGGAGTTGCCGCAGAGGGCGCTCGTGGCTGTCGTCGTAAGAACGCCGCGCCGTGCGTGCATGGCGGCACGCGGCGAAAGTAGGTGGCGCGCACTTTGGACTTGTGCGACACCACAATAATAATGAGAGATGGAGTGCCACCCCTCAATTTGGCTTGGTCATTCAGTCTACAGAAAATCAATGCACACTGATCGATACTTGAACGGCAACGGTTTCCGTCATCCTATACCTAGGAAATCTGTCCTGAACACGCCGCTACACAGAGCGACGGTTATTTCCGATGATGACCGTCTGGAGTCTGTATTTCAACATTTGAAACATGTGTTCCAGGAAAATGGTTACGGGAAAGGAGAAATTGCCAAAGCATTTATGTGCCACCGACGGGAAGAATGCCGTGAATCACCACACGAGGCCAAGCCTGGAGCATTCCTTCCATACTGTAGAGGAAGGATCACGAAGATTGGACGTGTCATGAATAGGGGCTCACATGAATTAGACAACTTGTACCTGCTGCTCGATACCTACGCTGTCTTCCATTACCTTTTTTGTATTCTTATGAGTCGTTGACGTTATTTTGCAAGTACCAGTACTTGTTTTTGTAAACGATTTAGTACATAATCTGAGTAGCTCTCCTAAACTTTTCGCGGACGATACTGCCCTTTACAGGTTAATGGAGTCATCAGAAAATCAAAAGCAGCTCCAAACGATTTAAATAAGATATCTGCAAAAAGTGAACATTGGAAACGCTGCTGCGCATTGTGGGGTCTCCACTAACAAGGAATGTACTTGGGATCGAACAAACACATATACACCAAAATCGTATGAGAGATAATGTAAAGATCCCTTATTGCACTAGTGATACTCCCGCATCTGCAAAACTCTGCAGTCGTCCGTTAGAGGCCTCTGCGTGTGCCATGCCGCATTGCACTTTGACCTGTCGGTTCGCCAGTAGGGACGGTGCAGTGTGCCTCCGAAGTTGCGTTTTGTGATGTTATTTGTGTGGTGAAGCGTCATATGGGGTGGCGATTGCTAATCAATCCTGCTAATGTATTGCGATTAGTTGAGATGAAGCTACGAAGAACCCTTCCGGGAGCATGTTTTGCGTTTCGAGGATGTGACCTGGAGGCTTCTCCGACCGTCCCTTATACAGGGTGTTTCACTAAATGTGTTTGCCTCTGTAACATATAAAATAATAGGTGACGGGAAATTTTAATGCGATAGGTCAACACAAGAAATGTTACACTTTCTGCGGAGCCATGAACATAGTTTATTGTATCATTTTCCAAAGAGTTACAGCACAAAGATATAATTCTTTAAATGGAACAATAGTTTTTTCTATCGTGCATTGGAATCGTTGCAACCAGTTGCGTCCAAATCAATTTAAACTACATTCCTATCACTGTTATTTTGGGAACTACAACCCTTCAAAGTTTCAGGGGCAGATAACACACGCTGTACGTAATACATGGCTGTGTGGTGGCTGATGAATGTTATGCCGGTGGGAAGTTGATTTACATGAAATATTCAAATGTGTGTCCATGTTCCTCAATGCATAATGCAATGCGCCGTCGAAAGGATCTGCGGACGAGATGTAACATCGCCGGTGTGACGGAGCGACATGCGTCCTCGATACGCCGTTTTAGATCATCTGGGGATGTGTGCTAGAATAAATGGCTAAAGCAACTGCCATAAAGGACGAGTACAAACTAATGCTAGAGAAAGACGAAGCTGTGGCATATGTGTAAGACAGGCTTAAAGAGAGGCTGTGGAGAAATCTGGTTACGACTGGGACTTATAAAATATTTGATTTTTACAGTAAACAGTCAGGGAGATTGGTCACGCGTCGGTGTGGATGGATGGATGCTTAGGGTTTAACGTCCCGTCGACAGCTTGGCCATTAGGGACGGAGCTAACGCTCGGAGTTTTTGGGTTAGGATGAGGAAGGAAATCGGCCGTGCCCTTTGAAAGGAACCATCCCGGCATATGCCTGGAGTGATTTAGGGAAATCACGGAAAACCTAAATCTGGATGGCCGGAGGTGGATTTGAACCACCATCCTCCCGAATGCGAGTCCAGTGCGTTACGCGTCGGTGTACTGACCCGTTTGTATCCAAATGTGGAGGACTGGGGGACAGTCATTTGCAGAGTTAAAAACTGATGGAATATCAAGGAATCGTTTACAGTAGTCGTGAACCTAGTGTTCCATACGGAAATTACCACATGAGTTGGTAACGTACACACATAGGGACGCTATAACCAGTATGCTATACGGGAAATAATGGGAAAAGTTAAAAATTCCCGATTCTTCTCGTCTAGAAGCATTGCCAGAGGGTGCAGAGCTATAAAGGAGTTGGAATGCAGGAGGAAACGAAGATACGTAATGGAGTTCGAGAACATACCTACCCTGTACCTTTCGAACTTCTGGCTTGAACGGAAATAGGAGACGCCGATGTGGATATAAAATTACAACGGAGAAAATTAAAGTTACACATAAGAAGAATAATAAAGAACAAGTTGTATTCTGTGTCTATGTAAATAACCTTGTTTCCTGTATGTAGACATATATGCTAAATGTAGTAAAAGTCTTTGCTGTAAAACTTGTGTTCTTATTTACTACCTACGGAAGCATGAGATTAAAGGTACTAGCTCTGTTGTGCGAGAGGATTAGTGTAGGATTTGCGAATTTCCCAGGTGTTTTTTTTTTTTTTTTTTTTTTTTTTTTTTTTTTTTGTTGCTAGTATGAACCTCATTTGGACATCCACCGAGTACAAGAAGAAGTGGTTAGGGTTAGAGTTTGCAGTATTTGTCGGTAATACGCATGTGTGCGGTTGTCTCTTTATGGGTTGTAAAGGCTCTTTATTGGGATGATTGTGTATTAAGAGCTATGGTATAGCTGTGGCATTTCGATCGTTTTTTATTCTTATGTCTGTTGTTACAATCAATGTAATTCTATCATTGTAAAAATAGCTCTCGTGTATTCGGAATCTGGTGCGGCCAGGAAGAATTAAACCGATAACTTCTCCAGGTCAGGTGCGAGCGTCTACTGGTATGTTTACATCTATAGGACGTACACGCTCCAAACCAGCGTCTACGGTAAGCGCGGTTGCTCGCCGTCGCAGGTGCGAGTTTCCCTGGGGCATGGCTGTGTGTGTTGTCCTTAGGTTAGTTCACATTAGTTTAAGTAGTTTGTGAGCTACGGACTGATGACCACGCAGTTTGGTCCGATAGATTTACAAAGTTTTGAATATTTGTCTCCGATAAGTCAACAGGTCCGCACTCGCCTGCAGCCAGAAATAACATGGAATGTGAGAATGAATGCTAGTTTGCGTGAAATACCTATTTCTAACTGTTTAGTCGTGCGATTTGATGCAACGCAGATGTGCTCCACAATTGTGGAAATGCATATAGATACTTAGTAGTATGGTTATGTGCTATGGATGTGGGGTATTTATATCTTCTTTTAGCTGTGTTTACGAATGGACGTCTCTCGGTAGCGTATAGGAGATGATTGCAGTGGTAAATTAATGTTCTTTGGTCGATAAGCATCGAGTTAGAGGATTAGTTACTTACGTTGGGAGGTGCGTTTAATCGTATGTTTAGTCTCTAAAGGATTGCTTTTGGAGATCGATAAAAAAAATCTGGTGTTGTATTAGTTCGAAATGGTGTAGACTATTTTGCGTTGCTGCTTGTAAGGATTATAAGAACGTGGCTTTGATCTAGATCTTTTCTTGTTAGCTGTTCTGTGCATGTCCACGTCAATCTTTTTTTTTTTTACACTGTGTTACAGATGTTTATCGAGAGTAATAATTTGTTAGAAGGAGTGGAATACGATGGTCGTTTGTGCGCGAATGCTCGTGGTATATAGTCTACTGACTGACAGAAAGCGATCCAGAAATATTGTCTCCCGGGCTATGCATTAACAAAGTTGTGGCTGGATGTTTTGGGGCGGGTCAAGCAACCAACACAGTTATTGGGTGGAGAGAGAGAGATCGAAACTTTATTAAAAAATGTGTTGTGTCTGTGATATCTTGTCTGTTACTGATCGTGGTTATAACACCGTCTGTGGGGGAACTTAGAGTTGGTACTGGGTTAGTGACGGATGTAAGGATAGCCCTGCCTGGGTTTCGTTTGGACATATACAGAGCTTGCAGGAAGCTAGTTAGGTCATTTTTTTTTTTTTTTTTTTGAAAAAAGAAAAAAAACTATTTGGAATGTCTAGATTCGTTTGTTGTTGTAGGTTCTTGTTGACTGCAAGGTGTAGTTCTGTTACTGTGTTGGAAATGTTTGGCGCTTACAGAGAGTGCTGTAGGTTAGATGGGATGGAATTTAAGTAAAAAGTGTTAGTGTACTCTAAATATACATCGCAGTAGAGCTCTAAAGAAGCCGACTTTGATGGTTGTAAAATAAACTTTGCAGTTATCTTTTGTTGAAGCATCGCCTGTTTAATCGTATGCTAGTGTTGTCTACTTTACGGCTGGTGTGCATTATGTTACGTAGCGGAAATGCCTGCTGCGGTAAATCATAATTCTTTCGTCGAAAATCAACGTGTTTAATAAAACTCCCATAGTTTGGTAACTTAAAAGTGCGCTAGTTGTAGCGAATGGAGTGCGTGTGTGCGGATCTAAATGCGTAATAAATTCAGCAAGTTCGATACTGCAAACGCTGGAGATAAGACGAAGTTACTATTTCTGGAATACTTGGGGGAAATATGTACGTCCTGTGGGTATATATCTTATAAACTACAACTAATCGATGATTTTTAGTGGAGGCGCTCCCATCTATACTACAGCAGCAGCTTCGTGTAGATGGCTTCTATCTCCTGGATTTTTGGACAACACACAAGATTTCGAAGGGATTTTTTTAACCTAGCATGACTTTCGGATGGAAGGAGCAACATCAATGTGATTGCGGGCGAGGATAAGACATTTGGAAACGACTGCTTAACGTGGTTGGTGTGGTGTCGCACAAGTACAAAGTGCGCGCCACCTACTTTCGCCGCGCGCTGCCATGCACGCACGGCGAGGCGTTCTTACGACGACAGCCACGAGCGCCCTCTGCGGCAACTCTGCTCGTGGCCACCAGTGAACGACATCGTTCACTTGGGACTGAGTTAGGAACCAGTAAAGACTTCAGAATCCAATAGGCACCAGTGAAGACTTGGCTATCAGTTAGGCACTAGGCAGGACTCTAGCTCAACTATGTATCAACATTCTGCAGTACTATGTAAAAGTTAAGTATTGTATAAATTCTGTGCAATATATATCTCGTTCTAATTTACTCTAGTGTTTCTAGTTTCTGGCTGCTCCCCTCCGTACCTGCACCAGCGTGCTATCTTTATTCCTGTGTCGGTCTCATTCCACTCGGCCACCGACACCTACGACGGAAACGAGACACAAAAGCGGCGACGAGGCTGGGACACAAAAGTGGCGACGAGGAGTGATAGACGAACCTTGGACCAGCAGCCAGACAGCAGCAGTCGGAGCACGCAGAAATTACTCCCGCCCACCCACCCTTATTATAAGATTTTTGGGGGAACATTTTCAGTTAAGTGTTTGTGGACTTTTTTGTTGCAGAGCGTCCTCTTTCATATTGCATTTGTGTTTTGTACTAATTTACTTGTATACGCGGCGCCTAATCGGTCAGCATGGCCACTAGCCCGAACCCGAACTTAATGGAAATTATTCAGTTACAGACGGCGCAAATCACTCAACTCCTGCAAGCGGTGTCGCAGTTGACGACACAGGCTGCTCACCAACAACAACAGCCGCCGCTTCAGCAGCCCACACCTGCCGCCGCAACGCTTCCTACATTTCGCCAGTACAACGAACGTGAGGAAGAATGGAGCGACTACTTCGCACAGTTTCAAGAACTCGTCGCGGCTCATCAAATTACAGGTCAGAAAGTGAAGCATCTGTTATTATCTGTGGTGGGCACCAACACCTTCGTGTTACTGAAAAAACTTTTCCCCAACGCATCTCCTCGTGATGTAGACTTTGAACAAATAGTAGATGCACTGAATGCTCATTATGAGAGAAAAGTTCTCGTAGCTGCGGCACGGTACCGATTTTTCAGACTTAAAAAATTACCGCAGCAGTCACAGCAAGAGTGGATTACGGAATTGAAGGGCTTAACCCGCAAATGTAAATTTACTTGCTCTTGTGGACTTTCGTATAGTGACGTTATGTTGCAAGATGCAATTACGCAGAATATTCAGGACCCCAGAATTAGAGCAGCAATTCTGAAACGGTCTGACCCTTCATTAGACAGTGTACTGCAGCTTATAGAAGCGCATGATACTTTTGACTAAGCAGATGTAGAAATGCAAAGCCACAGTGTAAATTCAGTGTGCCCAACGGACGCTTTCCTAGCCGTAGTTCTCAGTGTAGCACTAGTGATTCTTACAATAGTACAGGCCGTGCTGAACAGACAGTGAACAGTAGCCAATGTAAAAATGCGACACAAAGGTCGCCCCGTCGTGTTAGAGACAGTAAGTTGAATAACGGGCGCCAACGCTCATTTCAGAAAAATGTTCGTAAGTCTTGTCCTCAGTGTGTGTCTCGCTATAAGCTTGCACAATGCCCTAATCGCAACGCGACCTGTTATCAATGTGGCAAATCAGGACATGTACAATCTGTGTGTATGCAAATTAAAAACTCAAAGAACGGTACCGTTAGAAACAGTGCTTCGCAGAGTGCAAGAACAGTTCATTCTGTAAATGTTATACGGGCTGTGGAATTGAACAGTGCTTTCCTTGGATCTCAATTGCAAGATAGTAGTTCTGCGCCTATGGCAAAACTATATAGTGCACCACGTAGCAAGCGCCGACGAGCGCGTAAAACAGTGCAACGGAAAAGGGTTCGGGACAAGCAAAATGACTATTTACAGTGCAATCCTGTAGTGAACCTAGTGCCTTCTGCAACTGCTCCTTGTAATAGTGCCCAGTACTGTGTAGCTAGCTAGCTACTCAAAAGTGTAGTGCAGTAGTTAGTACATCTGGAGTAGCTTCGCATGCTTGCGCGGACGCCGATCCGGCGGTAGTGCCATCTAGTGACAGTGTTGTTAATCCGCTGCGTGCCGAGTCTGCGCCGCTTCCTTCACTACGCGGCCCGCGCAAGCGCAGTAAACAAACCGTAGCAGACGTTGCCCACATTCGCGCACCTGTCGAGCGCCGAAAGCAAAAACTGTTTGTGACTCTCTTCATAGAAAATAAGACGGTGCAATTTCAGCTTGATACTGGTTCCACTGTCACATTAATGAATAAAGACACTTATGAACTGCTGAGTTCGCCAAAATTGACGCCGTGTCAACAAGTGCTAACAGCGTACACAGGTCAAAATATTCCCGTGCTAGGAACGTGTAGCCTGCCTGCCTCTTTTCAAGGTGTAACAAAAACAGTTGCTTTTGTAGTTCTTCATGCCAAATCTACACAGAACATTTTTGGACTAGATGCTTTTGACTTGTTTGGTTTATCAATTCAAAGAGATGTGCTTCAAATTTCGTCAGTAGTGCCTCAGGACAAAATAAATGCATTGTGTGAAAAATACAGTGACTTGTTTTCGCCGGAACTAGGTTGTGCAAAAGACTTCGTGGCGCCTGTAACTTTAAAAGAATCTGCAGTTCCAAAATTTCGTAAAGCTAGACCAGTGCCTATCGCAATGCGTGATACCGTTGCAGACGAACTTTAAAGTTGGCAAGATAGTGGGGTGATTTCTCCTGTTTCTGCGAGTCAGTGGGCCTCGCCTATAGTAATTATACCCAAGCCGTCAGGAAAACTTCGTCTCTGTGCGGACTTCAAATCAACAGTGAACAGTCAAACAATTGTAGACACTTATCCCCTGCCCAGACCTGACGAACTAATGGACAAATTAGGACAGTCTCGCTTCTTTTCCAAGATTGATTTAGCAGAGGCATACTTACAGATTCCACTTGATGACGAGTCAAAAAAGTTTTTCGTCATTAATACTCACATGGGTCTTTTTCAATTTCAACGCCTACCCTTTGGCAGTTCTTCCGCCCCCGCTATTTTTCAGCGTTTCTTGGAACAGCTGACAGTTTCGGTACCTTGTTGCTCGAACTATTTAGATGACATTGTGGTATCCGGACGTAAAGTTGATAACATTTAGCAAACATGGAGTGCCTTTTCAAAGTTTTGACTGCAGCAGGTCTACGTTGTAATAAAGCAAAGTGTTCGTTTTTTCAAACTGAAATAGAGTACCTAGGCCATGTGATTAATGCCCAAGGAATTCATCCCTTACAGTCACATCTTAGAGCAATCAAAGACTTGCCTCCTCCTAAGAATGTGCACGAATTGCAAGCAGTAATGGGAAAGCTTAACTATTATTTCAGGTTTATTCCCAATGCGTCTCAGATTGCAGCTCCACTGCATCGCTTACGTAAGAAGAATGTTCCTTTTGTATGACCCAAAGATTGCCAGGTTGCCTTTGACAAATTAAAGTCTGCACTACTCAGTGATGCATGTTTGATTCCCTTTGACCCACAGAAGCCTGTAGTGCTAGCAGTCGATGCCTCGTCGTACGGTATGAGTGCAATATTGTCACATCGTATTGGATCTCACGATCGTCCTATTGCCTTTGCATCCACGCTACTGACGCCAACGCAACAGAATTACAGTCAGATAGAAAAGGAGGCCTTAGCAATCATTTACGGCGTCACAAAGTTTCATCATTATCTCTATGGCAGAAAATTCTATTTGTTGACAGACCACAAGCCTCTCACGTCGTTGTTCTCACCCACAAAGCCAATTCCGCCACGTACGGCACAAAAGCTTCAGAGATGGTCCTTAATACTGTCTAATTATCAGTATGAGATTTTGTACCGACCTACCACTAAACATGCCAACGCTGACACACTTTCCCGACTTCCGGTTGGCCAGGATGTGTCGTTTGATTCTTCAGAAATGGCGTGTTGTCAGATAGACTCCAGAGATGCTTCCGCTGTCGCAGACTTTCCTTTGAACTCTCATCGGGTTGCACAGGAAACAGCTGCGGATGCAGACCTAAGTGTGGTAGCACGTTTTGTTCGCTCAGGATGGCCTGCCAGAGCCAAAGACATTGATCGGCCTCTGGTTCGACGTTATTTTGCACAACGTCATGCATTATCTTTAAGTCAGGGTGTACTGTTGTTGCATACCGACAACGACCAAGCAAGAGTGATTGTTCCTCGGTCCCTGCAACGAGAAGTGTTACGCCTCCTGCATCAAGGACATTGGGGCATTGTTAGGACAAAGCAACTGGCCAGACGTCATTGTACCTGGGTTGGTATGGACGCTCAGATAGAGAGCATGACACCACAGTGTACAGTTTGTGCGGAGCATCAGGCGGCTCCTCCGCAACGTTTCTCAGACTGGCCTCGTCCCAAGGGACCATGGCAACGATTACACATTGACTTTGCCGGACCTTTCTGGAATACGCGCTGGTTAATTGTTGTAGAGGCTTTCAGCAAGTTTCCTTTCGTGATTGCCATGAACTCAACGACGGCGTCTAATACAATCAGTGCCTTAACATCTGTGTTTTGCATCGAAGGTTTGCCTGAAACTATCGTCAGTGACAATGGACCTCAGTTTGTTAGTGCGGAATTTCAACAGTTTTGTCGTGTGAATGGCATTCAGCATATCACCACCGCACCTTTTCACCCTCAGTCCAATGGTGAAGCAGAACGTTTCGTTCGAACATTCAAGTCTCACATGGAAAGGATGAAAGGTCAGCACTCCAGGCAGCAAGCTCTTCAAATTTTCCTGTCTACGTATCGGTGCATGCCACGTGACGGCCCGTCTCCTGCCGAGCTGCTACACGGCCGTCGTCACCGCACTCTCCTTCACCTGCTGCAGCCTCCCACGCACCGAGTTGGTTCGTATGGCGCTTCGCGTTTTCAGGTTTCCACGCCGGTGCTGTACAGGGTGTTTGCTGGCAACAAGAAGACGTGGTTACCGGGCATCATTCGGCGTGTGCTCGGTCGCAATATGTATGTTGTACGTTCTTCCACAGGGTCGGAGCTGCGGCACCACGCAAACCAATTGCGCCTGCACAGGCCGCGCGATCCTGTCTCGGGTTTCTTGATTCCAGACCCAGTTCACCGCCAGGGAGCACAGCCACATCGTTCGTCCCCGGACTACGAGATCCCTATGGACGTCGACATACCTCCGACGCAGTCGTCGCCGCCGCTGTCGCCGCCGCAGATGACAGCGTCACCGAGAGGGACTCCGGGACCGTGCGGGCCCCCCCCCCCCCCCCAGCTTGGGCCACGCACCTCAGAAGATGACCTGCTCCCTCTGGGCGGGGACTGGCGCCCTTCCGCTGGTTTTCGCGGGTTTTCCAGCGGATCGCAAGGTGTATACCGGGGCGCGGACGGCGTCTCGATCCCAGCCTCAGCTACGACGCCCGTCCCACCAGTAACGCCCCCGCCCAGGCCCTCCTCCCAGTGCCGTCGCCGTGGCCCTCAGCCCTACGCCACGACGGCGCGGCGGTTTGGGGGGAGGGGTGTGGTGTCGCACAAGTACAAAGTGCGCGCCACCTACTTTCGCCGCGCGCCGCCATGCACGCACGGCGAGGCGTTCTTACGACGACAGCCACGAGCGCCCTCTGCTGCAACCCCGCTCGTGGCCACCACGGAAAGACATCGTTCACTTGGGACTGAGATAGCAACCAGTTAGGACCTTCGTAATCAGATAGGCACCAGTGAAGACTTGGCTATCAGTTAGGCACTAGGCAGGACTCTAGCTCAACTATGTATCAACATTCTGTAACACTATGTAAAAGTTAAGTATTGTATAAATTCTGTGCAATATATATCTCGTTCTAATTTACTCTAGTGTTTCTAGTTTCTGGCTGCTCCCCTCCGTACCTGCACCAGCGTGCTATCTATATTCCTGTGTCGGTCTCATTCCACTCGGCCACCGACACCTACGACGGAACCGAGACACAAAAGCGGCGACGAGGCTGGGACACAAAAGTTGGCATCGAATTGTAGAACCAAAATAAATTTGTCGAAAAAATCACGAGCCCTGGTGTAAGCAAAGTTATCGATTTTATAAAGCGTCCAGACAGTTGATTGTTAGGACTTTTATTTTTTCGCTGGGTCGAGAAGATGGCATTACGAAGATGCGGGATTGTGGTTATGGATCTGTGCAAGAAGATTGTTTTAGTGTTCTAAAAGAGAAGATACGGTATTTACAAAGTGCGTCGCTCCCATCCATATGGTCCCGGCTAACATATGCTTTTAGAGATCAGTTATTCTGCAATTTGATTACTTGGGTATTAAGAGTACCAGAAAATTGACCGTTCTCTCGGACATTATGCTCTAGTTTCAACTGTAAATTACATGGACAGTTGAGCAAGGAGCTATATTTTTTAGCATTCCAGGACCTTATTCGCCACAGACTTAGATATCGCCTACGTTATTCCACAAGTCCTAAGAAGAACGGTAAACGGCAACTGGTTATATGGCGAAGACACAGGCTTTAAAGGATGCTATTGCATATGTTCAAGCCCGGTTTAAACAGATTGTGTGGAGAAAAAAAATTGGTTTTACACTGCATTGGTCTTGAATCTTTGTATTGACCGAAATTAGCGCAACACACGACAAACGTGTTTGTACTGTGTGTGACTCCCATCCATTCCTTAGAGAGCAGGTTATGATCGATGTATGCGGGCGTTGGTTGCGATATAAGTGTTTGCGAACATTACGTTGCATGTACTCAGTTGTACTGTAACAAAAAAAGAGTAAACACTCCATGTCCTATATAGGATCAGGTGTTGCGGTATGTAGGTTAGCATCTTCGTTTGCGGTAGACATCTACTTGTAATTAAAATAATAAATCTTAGTTCGGATTAGTGGAATGCACAAGAAAGGAACTTGGAGTAGGAATTTTGTGGGTAAAAGGCGGGTCGAACTTGTTCTGAAAATCGATGTTGCATTGGGCAGGTAAAGTACTACCTCAGTTCTGTGGTTGCTGTATTGTCGAGAACGGGTGTTAGGCCATTACTTTCGAGAAAAAAAGAAAAGTTTAGTGTAGACGGTCGGAAATCGATAAATTGTTTCACCTATTTTTTTCGACTCTCAGTTGCACAATAGGGTTTAAATGTCTTCTGGGGCGCTGGAATATCGGTGTTTGACCTGCGACAGATAAATGTAGTTTTCATCGTAACAGGACATAGAGATTCCTTAGATGGATGTATGCAAGAAGATGTGTACTGCTATAGAAAGGAAATAAGAGGTAAAATTAAACTACCCGAAATCTCGGAAGGCGCATCTATACCTCGATCGAAGAAGGAAACGTAACAGGGCAAGATCGATAAAGAGAGAGAGAGTGTTAAATTTCGGAACTTTCGACATGGCTCAGCTCCATTAAATAAATGCAATGCGCGCTATCCTTTTCAGAGTGGTGCGTCTGCAGAGGTCTTGCGAGAAGGTTTTGATCATTTGGAAATGTAACATAGGTGTTTTTGTTTAAACATTTAGCATATATTTCTTTTATGTAGCCTGCCGAGAGAGCGCTCTCCGATCTGGACGATTGCTAACGGTGCTTGCAGATGTATATTTAGAGACGTTGCGCTAGATGTCATTGCCGATTTTCGTTATTTGGAATTTTTTGTATAAACAATATGTCGTCTTCTGATGCTGCTGTTGTTGCTGTTTTATCGAAATAGAGGTTGGCATACAAGTTTGTAGCTTTACATTCCGTTCGATGGCTGGTGCTTGCATCGTCTAAACGAAGAGATACATTTATAGATCTAAAGTTGCGGTCGAGTCCCGAAACGGACCATTTCTTTCTTTTGGTTAGGTGGCTCTGGTTAGAATTGTTTTTGTATATCGAAAGAGTGAATGTTAAGATGGATATGTAAGTTTGTGGCGTTCGTTACCGTAACCTGCGCTATTATTAAACACATCTGTCGGTTGTAGTTTATGCGAAGAGCATGGAGAGAGATGGGAGTGTTTGCGCATCGAAATGTTTTTTTACTACAAGCTGTAGTATACGACATCAACTAAGCACTTCTGTTCTAAATTGTTTTTATATCATTACACCGAAATTCTTGTTAAAAATACATACGAAGAACACTATGGTAGCTTTATTTTTTCCGAGAATAATAATAAACGGCGGAAATTGTTACATAAATCGAGATCTGGCGTACGGATCGCTGAGGCGCGCTTAATAATAAATATGCATTTTAATTGGCTGCTGACCTGGCGGGGCGCGGTCGCCGTAAAAAGAGTGCAGTAAGCCCCTGCTCTGGGCGCAGGGGTCGGCTGGCTGGGGCGGTGTTGTTTAGAGATGTCGATGCGGTCAAGACGATCGTCGCGGTATTGTTTGTTTTGTTCTCGCGGGTGACGGCGTTCTTTGAGAAGCGGTCGCGAGCGTGGAGGAGGAGGTAGCATCTGTCGGCGGCGGCGGCGGCGGCGGTGGCGACGGTCCGGGGGATGACGGGGATAGAACCCCCCCCCCCCCTAAAAAAGGAGGAGAGGAAATAAAAAGAAAAGAAAAAGAAATCGTGTAACAGCAATCTGGTAAAGGTAAAGATTTGAAACTTTGGGTGTTTTACCATAAGCTTTCATTGGAAGGGAGTGATTTAGTTTCTTCAACGAGAGTGGTAGATGGTAGTCTGTCTGGAAACTGACTAAAATTTTGCTCGTCAAGCAGATCTATCCCCCACAAAGCCAAGTCCTAGTTACGCCACTGGCCGGGGTGGTGCCGGACTGGACATGGCGGCGGCGGTGGCGGTGCTCCGGCGATCGGCCGAGCGAGTAGGAGTCGCGGTGTCGGCCAGGTTTGTGGCAGAGGGTGCGAGTACAGACATGTCGAGGGGTCGACAGGTCTGGACCTGTCGGAGGTGCTGCCTGTCTGACGGCAGCGCCGAGAGGTGGAGGGGGGCGTCGTGTAGGCCAGGTGTGTGGCCGAGGGAGGTGTGGTTTACTTGCAACCTGTCAATCATCCTTAAGTGCGTTATGGCGGCGTCCTTTGATTAGCGGTCGGACAAGTAGAGTTGATGACAATCAAAAGGACCTAAATGTAATCATCCTGTCCTTCCGGGAAGACCTATCAATCATCCTCTTTCGGCATCTTTTGATCTGCGGTCCTGCAATTGGCCGAGGGAGGAGGGGTGGGGGTAGCGGTACTCGCGCAATGCATCATGGGTAGAATCTCAGTGGCGCTCAATCCCCACAGCCCTACTACTTACAGATGTAGATGAACAGAATACCTTTCACATCTCTAACCAGTTTCAGGACGGTATGTTTCGAAATACGTACCATAAATGTCAAGGACGTGCATGCCATAGAAACGAATATTAGTTTCCACTTTCCACCAAAACCGTGCAATGATATTCCTCTTTAGTGAACGCCGCGATAAGATGGTCGCACCTCTCACCATAACAACAGCTCGCGACTCGCCATTACCAGGGGTGGCCAGCCGTCACCGCAAGCGCCAAACAGGAAAAACTCCCATTTTCGTTAATTTGTTTTAGGTGAATTCCAGGTCATGTCAGCAGCAAACATTCTGTACAGATTCCTTCAATTTTAACTAACATTGCTGAAAAAATCAATGCATGTTTCGGCATGACAAATCTGATCACGCCACAGTGGATTAGCCGAGCGCACTGAGGTGCTGTGCTGTGGTGTACATGGTGCCCGTCGGGAGTTCGTGTCCTCCCTCGTTCATGGAGTTCGTGTTGTCCTTAGTTTTGTTTACCTTAGTTTAAGTAGTTTAAGTAGTTCAGTCAGCAGCCAGCCGCCTTCATTAGACTACTACGCTTCTTTAAAGTTGATTATTTAATTTTCTACTTTCTGCAGTTAATTGTATTGATAGGATGGATAGGATGTGTGCCTGCTGTGTGCGGACGCAGGAGGAGTTGGTCGCGGTTCGCGAACAGCTGAGTGTGCTGCTGTCTACGGTCAGCCGTCTTCAGGCTGCTGTCTCGGGTGCAGCGATGGTGGGGAGTCTGGTGCGTCGAGTGGGACACCTCAGGTGTCTCACGCTTCGCTCTCTGTCCCTGCTACCGAGGCACCTTCAGGTGTACCGGACGTCGTCGAGCCGCCTTCTCCGCAAGGGGAGTGGCGGGTTGTACGGCGTTCGCGTCGCTCGAGGCGGAAGGCCAATGTAGAGGCTGGACGTCCGTCCGCGCCCGTTCGTCCAGTGAGTGAGAGTGTGGCCACTCCATCAGGGTCCGAGCAGGTGCACGGGGGGAGGGGATTATTAGTTATTGGGAGCTCCAATATTAGGCGCGTGATGGAGCCCCTTAGGCAGATAGCGTCCAGATCCGGAAGGAATTCCAACGTGCACTCGGTGTGTCTGCCGGGGGGCCTCATCCGAGATGTGGAGGCGGCCTTGCCGGCGGCTATCGATGGTGCGGGGTGCAGTCGAGTGCAAGTCGTGGCTCACGTCGGCACCAATGACGCTTGTCGCATGGGTTCTGAGGACATCCTCAGGTCCTACGAGCGGCTGGCGGAATTGGTGAAGGCTGCTGCATTCGCACGCGGGGTGCAAGCAGAGCTATCGATTTGTAGCATTGTTCCCAGGGTTGATCGGGGTCCTTTGGTTTGGAGCCGAGTGGAGGGTCTGAACCAGAGGCTTCGCCGACTCTGTGACAGTCATGCCTGCAGATTTCTGGATCTGCGTTATCGGGTGGGGAATTGTAGGGTGCCCCTAGATAGATCAGGGGTGCACTACACTAAGGAAGCGACTACTCGGGTAGCAGAGTACTTGTGGAGTGCACATGGGGGTTTTTTAGGCTAGGCGCTAACTCAGATGAGCACTCGCCTGTCAGCATTCAAACAGCGAATTCAGGCCACGTTCGGAACAAAAATTCGAACATAAAAATATTAGGCGCGAACTTACAGAGTATTAGAAACAAAGTTCCCGAATTTGCAGCGCTGCATGGAAGTTATTGCGCTCAGATAGTTTTAGGCACCGAAAGCTGGCTAAATGATGATGTGGCAAGTTCAGAAATATTTAGCGAAGCGTGGAATGTATATCGGAAAGATAGATCTGATACAAATGGAGGAGGAGTGTTCATCGCTGTGGACAAAGATATTGTTTCTACGGAGATCGAGGTTGAAAGTAACTGTGAAGTTATCCGGGCACGTATAACAGGTCTAAAAGAAGTAAAGTTAATATTTGGGTGTTTTTACCGGCCCCCCAGTGCTGCTGTAGCAGTTTTAGAAGCATTCAAGGAAAGTCTACACCATTTAGTGCATAGGTATCCGGGCCATGTAATATTAGTCGGAGGTGACTTCAACCTTAAGAGTATAGATTGGGACCTCGCTAGTTACATTTCAGGCAAGCAGTCTTGCGAGCTAATTTTGGACACATTCTCCGAAAATTGTCTTGAGCAGTTAAACCGGCAACCCACGCGCAATGGAAATATTCTAGACCTTATAGCCACAAACAGGCCTGACCTTATTAACGATGTCTGTGTAGAGACAGGAATTAGTGATCATGATATCGTCATAGCGTCGATGGTGACTAAAGTTCATAAACCAATCAAGAAGGCTAGGAGCGTGTTTTTGTTGGGAAGAGCCGACAAGCAAATGTTACGATCGCACTTAGAAAATGAATGGGCATCGTTTAATTCCGGGACTATGGATGTAGAGGAATTGTGGACTAAATTTAAGTGCATTGTTAATAAAGGGTTAGAGAAATATGTGCCAGTAAAGACGATTAAGGATGGAAGAGATCCACCGTGGTATAATAATAATGTTAGAAAGCTGCTGAGAAAGCAAAGGCGGTTGCACTCTCGATTCAAAAAAGAACACGCAAATGATGACAGGCAAAAGTTAGTAGAGATTCGAGCGTCTATAAAAAGATCGATGCGTGAAGCATACAATAATTATCACAGCCATACCTTAGCAAAAGATCTTTCCGAGAACCAGAAAAAATTCTGGTCCTATGTCAAATCGATAAGCGGGTCAAAGCCCACTGTCCAGTCACTCGTTGATCATTCCGGGGCAGTGATAAAAGAAAGCAAACGGAAAGCTGAACTTCTAAATTTAACCTTTAAGAAATCTTTCACGCAGGAGGACCGCACAAATATACCATCATTTGATCAACATACTAATTCCGAAATGGGGGACATAGCAATAGGTATTTCCGGTGTAGAGAAGCAGCTGAGAGAGCTAAATACGAAAAAGTCTGCTGGTCCGGATGGAATACCAGTTCGGTTTTACAAAGACTATTCTGCGGCGTTGGCCCCCTACTTAGCTTGCATTTATAGCGAATCTTTAATTCAGCGCAAAGTTCCTAGTGATTGGAAAAAAGCGCAGGTGACTCCCGTGTATAAGAAAGGAAAGAAAATTGACCCATACAATTACAGGCCAATATCGTTGACATCAGTTTCATGTAGAATTTTGGAGCATATTCTCAGTTCGAATATAGTAAATTTCCTTGAAACGGAAAAGCTTCTTTCCATGAATCAGCACGGGTTTAGGAAACATCGTTCATGTGAAACTCAGCTTGCCCTTTTCTCACATGACATCTTGCGAGCCATGGACGTTCGACGCGATGCCACACTGCAGACTGCTAACGAAGATACGAGCTTATGGAATAGGTTCACAGATTTGTGACTGGCTGGAAGACTTACTAAGTAATAGAACGCAGTACGTTGTCCTCGACGGCGTGTGTTCATCAGAGACGAGTGTATCGTCAGGCGTGCCCCAGGGGATCGTGATAGGACCGCTATTATTTTCTATCTATATAAATGACTAATGACTAATGACTAATGACTAATGACTAATGACTAATGACTAATTTGCGGCTTTTTGCTGATGATGGTGTGGTGTATGGGAGGGTTTCGTCTGTAACTGACTGTAATAGTATACAGGTTGACTTAGACAAAATTTCTAGTTGGTGCGAAGAATGGCAGCTAGCTCTCAATGTACAAAAATGAAAGGTGATGCGCATGAGTAGAAAGAACAATCCTATAATGTTCGAATACGGCATTAGTAGTGAGCTTTTTGATGCTGTCGCGTCGTTCAATTATCTAGGCGTAACATTGCAGAGCGATATGAAATGGAACGAGCATGTAAGGACAGTTGTGAGTAAGGCAGACAGCCAACTTCGGTTTATTGGGAGAATTTTGGGAAGATGTACTTCACCTGTAAAGGAGACCACGTATAAAACGCTTGTACAACCACGTCTTGAGTATTGCTCAAGTATTTGGGTTCCGCAGCAGATCGGTTTGAAGGAAGACATAGAGGCGGTTCAGAGGCGAGCAGCTAGATTTGTTACCGGTAGGTTCGACCAATGCGCGAGTGTCACAAAAATGCTCCGTTAACTCAATTGGGGATCGCTGGAAGAAAGACGACGTTCTTTTCGTGAATTTTTGTTAATTAAATTTAGAGGGCCGGAATTTGAAGCTGAGTGTAGTACGATCTTGCTGCCGCCTACTTACATTTCGCGTAAAGATCAAAAAGACAAGATAAGAGAAATTAGGGCTCCTACGGAAGCATATAGGCATTCTTTCTTTCCTCATTCAATTTGAGAGTGGAATAGGAAAGGAAATGCCTAGTAGTGGTACAGTGTACCCTCCGCCACGCACCTTACGGTGAATTGCGGAGTAAGTATGTAGATGTAGATGTAGATGTAAGCTAGGGACTAATAACCAAGCAGTTGTATCCCATAGACTCACAAACATGTGAACCTCTTTTTACACATCGCCCCTCTTGACTTCATTGTGGTTCAACCTAACCTCCATTTGGTAGAGAAGGAATATCATGTTTAATGTGAATTTCACACCACAATGCCATTATAATTTCTTCGTTTGGCGTATGCAGAAGTGAATAGAATCTGTCTCTCCCTATCAAAAATCATCGTCAGAAGTTGGAATCGGACCCAGACCGTAAGTATATCTGTCAAACAGACCACCAGATCCTCTTCTCTGTGACTCACTTTCCTATTGTAACGCCGTAGCGTCACACTGGATAAGAATTCTGACACACAGGCTCTCTGTAGTGGTTTGCAGCATGTTCAGTACAGTCATTTACTTGGTGGACTGAATCGACATAAACTATCTGCGGCCGGCCGCGGTGGCCGAGGGGACTTAGGCGCTCCAGTCACGGTCTGCACGGCCACTACGGTCGGGGGTTCGAATCCCCCCTCGGGCATGGATATTTGTGTCGTCCTTAGTCATAGTTAGTTCATAAGTAGTTTGTAAGTTTAAGGACTGATGACCCCATAGTTAAGTCCCATAAGCTATACAAACATTTTAATTTGAACTAGCTGCATCGGATACCCATTGCATACTTTCATCTCTATTTTGTATCAATAAACTGCATGTGCATTACCAGACTGTTATAGATAATGTGGTGTCGCACAAGTCTAAAGTGCACGCCACCTACTTTCGCCGCGCGCCGCCATGCACGCACGGCGTGGCGTTCTTACGTCATCAGCCACGAGCACCCTTTGCTGCTATCCCGCTCGTGGCCACCACTGAACGACATCGTTCACTTGGGACGGAGATAGGAACCAGCTAACACTTCGGGATCAGATAGGCACCAGTGAAGACTTGGTTATCGGATAGGCACTAGGCAGGCCTCTAGCTCAACTATGTATCAGCATTCTGCAGTACTGAGCTATGTAAAAGTTAAGTATTACTAAGTCTCTAAGAAATATATATCTCGTTCTAATTTACTCTAGTGTTTCTAGTTTCTACTGTCCCACTGGCTGGTCACCTCCTACCTGCACAAGCATGCATCCTTTATTACTGTGTCAGTCTTTCTACTCAGCCACCGACACCTACGACAGAAACGAGACACAAAAGCGGCGGCGAGGCAGGGACACAAAAGTGGCAACGAGGATGGGATACAAAAGTGGCAACGAGGAGCGATAGGAGAAGCTTGGACCAGCCCGCTTACAGCAGCCAAACAGCAGCAGTCGGAGCATGCAGGAATTGCTCCGGCCCACCCACCCTTATTTTAAGATTTTTGGGGGAACATTCTGTTACGTGTTTTGTGGACTTTTTTGTTGCAGTGCGTCCTCTTTTATATTGCATTTGTGTTTTGTTATACGTTACTTGTATGCACGGCGCCTAATCGGTCAGCATGGCCACTACCCTGAAACCCAAACTTAATGGAAATTATTCAGTTACAGATGGCGCAAATCAGGCAACTACTCCCAGATGTGTGGCAGTTGTGGCACAGGCTCACCAACAACAAAACCAGCCGTCGCTTCAGCAGCCCACACCTGTAGCCGCACCGCTTCCTACATTTCGCCAGTACAAGAGGAAGAATGGAGTGACTACTTCGCGCAGTTTCAAGAACTCATTGCGGCTCATCAACTAACAGGTCTGACAATAAAACACTTCTTTCTCACCATAGTTGGCACAAAGACCTTCGTGTTACTGCAGAACCTTTTCCCCCACGCATCTCCTTGTGATCTAGACTTTGATGCAATAGTAGATGCACTGAATGCTCATTATGAGAAGAAAGTTCTCGTTCCCACTGTTAGGTACCGATTTTTCAGACTAAAAAAATTACCAGAACAGTCGCACCAGCAGTGGATTACGGAGCTGAAGGGCTTAACCCGCAAATGTAAATTCATTTGCTCTTGTGGACTTTTTTATAGTGACGTTATGTTGAGAGATGTGGTTACGCAGAACATTCAGGACCCCAGAATTAGGGCAGCAATTCTAAAACAATCTGACCCCTCATTAGACAGTGTACTGCAGCTTATAGTAGCACATGATACCTTTGACTTAGCAGACGTAGAAATGCAAAGTCACAGCGTAAATTCAGTGCGCCGCAACGGACGCTTTCCTTGCCGTAGTTCTCAGTATAGCACTAGTGATTCTTTAAATTCTACCGGCCGTGCTCAATAGGCAGTGGACAATAGGCAGTGTAAAAGTGCGACACAAAGGTCGCCCCATCCTGTTAGACGCAGTAATGTGACAAAGGGGTGCCGACGTTCTTTTCAGAAAATTGTTTGTAAGTCTTGCCCTCAGTGTGTATCTCACCACAAACGTGCGCATTGCCGTAGTCGCAACGCAACCTGTTATCAATGTGGCAAATCAGGTCATGTACAGTCTGTGTATATGCAAATTAAAAACTCAAAGAATGGTACCGTTAGAAACAGTGCTTTGCTGAGTGCGAGAACAATTCATTCTGTCAATGTCATACACGCTGTGGATTTGAACAGTGCTTCTCTTGTTTCTGAATTGCACGAACGTTCTTCTGCGCCTACGGCAAAACTATGTACAGAGCAACATCGCAAGCGCCGTCAAGCGCGTAAAATTGTGCAATGGAAAAGGGTTCGGGACAAGCAAAATGACTATGTACAGTGCAATCCTGTAGTGAACCTAGTGCCTTCTGCAACTTCTCCTTGTAAAAGTACTCAGTACTGTGTAGCTAGTGACAGTATACTTGATGTAGCTACTCAAAGTAATTTTAGTGCAGTAGCCTCGCATTGCGCGGACGTCGATCTGGTGGTAGTGCCATCTACTGACGGTATTGTTAATCTGCCGTGTGCCGATTCTGCACTGCTTACTTCCGTACGCAGCCTGCACATGCGCAAGAGCAGCAAAAAAGGTGTATCAGACGTTGCCCACATTCACGCACCTGTCGAGAGCCACAAGCAAAAACTTTTTGTGACACTTTGCATTGAAAATAAGACTGTGAAATTTCAGCTTGACACTGGTTCCGCTGTCACATTAATGAATAAAGACATTGAGCGGCCTCTGGTTTGATGTTATTTTGCACAACGTCATGCATTATCTTTAAGTCAGGGTGTTCTGTTGTTACATGCGGACGACGACCAAACAAGTGTGATTGTTCCTCGTTCCCTGCAACGAGAAGTGTTACACCTCCTGCATCAAGGACATTGGGGTATTGTTAGCACAAAGCAACTGGCCAGACATCATTGTACCTGGGTTGGTATGGACGCCCAGATAGAGAGTATCACGTCATAGTGTACGGTTTGTGCGGAGCATCAGGTGGCTCCTCCTCAACGTTTCTCAGACTGGCCACGCCCCAAGGGACCATGGCACCGATTACATATTGACTTTGCCGGACCTTTCTGGAATACACGCTGTTAATTGTTGTAGACGCTTTCAGCAAGTTTCCTTTCGTGATTGCCATGAACCCAATGACGGCGTCTAGAAGAATCAGTGCCTTAACATCAGTGTTTTGCATCGAAGGTTTGCCTGACACTATCGTCAGTGACAATGGACCTCAGTTTGTTAGTGCGGAATTTCAACAGTTTTGTCGTGTGAATGGCATTCAGCATGTCACCACCACACCTTTTCACCCTCAGTCCAATGGTGAAGCAGAACGTTTCGTTCGAACATTCAAGTCTCACATGGAGAAGATGAAAGGTCAGCACTCCAGGCAGCAAGCTCTTAAAATTTTCCTGTCCACGTATAGGTGCATGCCACGTGACGGCCCATCTGCTGCCGAGCTGCTACACGGCCGACGTCACCGCACTCTCCTTCACCTGCTGCAGCCTCCCACGCACCGAGTCAGTTCGTATGATGCTTCGCGTTCTCAGGTTTCGACGCCGGTGCTGTACAAGGTGTTTGCTGGACGTACACGATGGTTGCCGGCACCATTCAGCGCGTGCTCGGTCGCAATATGTATGTTGTACGTTCTTCCACAGGGTGAGAGCTGCAGCGCCAAGCAAACCATTTGCGCTTGCACAGGCCGCGCGATCCTGTCTCGGGTTTCTTGATTCAAGACCCAGTTCACCGCCAGGGAGCACAGCCACATCGTTCGCCGCCAGGTCCAGCGTCCCCGCAGATGACAGCGTCACCAAGAAGGACTCCGGGACCGTGCGTGCCCCCGACGCCTGGGCCACGCACACCTCAGAAGATGACCTGCTCCGTCTGGGCGGAGGCGTGCGCCCTTCCCCTGGTTTTGGCGGGTTTCCCGGCGGATCGCACGGTGTATACCGGGGCGCGGATGGCGTCTCGATCCCAGCCTCAGCTACAACGCCCGTCCCACCAGTAACGCCCCCGCCCAGGCCCTCCTCCCAGTGCCGTCGCCGTGGCCCTCAGCCCCACGCCACCACGGCTCGGCTATTTGGGGGGAGGCGTGTGGTGTCGCACAAGTCTAAAGCCACCTACTTTCGCCGCGCGCCGCCATGCACGCACGGCGCGGCGTTCTTACGACGTCAGCCACGAGCACCCTCTGCTGCTATCCCGCTCGTGGCCACCACTGAACGACATCGTTCACTTGGGACGGAGATAGGAACACTTCGGAATCAGATAGGCACCAGTGAAGACTTGATTATCGGATAGGCACTAGGCAGGCCTCTAGCTCAACTATGTATCAGCATTTTGCAGTACTGAGCTACGTAAAAGTTAAGTATTACCAAGTCTCTAAGAAATATATATCTCGTTCTAATTTACTCTAGTGTTTCTAGTTTCTGCTGTCCCACTGGCTGGTCACCTCCTACCTGCACAAGCGTGCATCCTTTATTACTGTGTCGGTCTTTCTACTCAGCCACCGACACCTACGACAGAAACGAGACACAAAAGCGAGACACAAAAGCGGTGACGAGGCAGGGACACAGAAGTGGCGACGAGGATGGGATACAAAAGATAACATCTGAGAATTCGCATATATCGTTGATTAACTTCTCTCTCATGTTTACTATTGTTTTAACGACACTAAAAGAAACCTTACTAACATTGTGCACTGTATTATAAGAAATGAAATAAAACTACCCACGATGGCCTTACGACGAATGTCTGATTTAATAAAACTGAGGGTCGGTACACAAGCATGCTTCTATCGGCACGAATAGGTAAAATACTACTCACTTGAATTTCGATTGGGTCTGCGTGTATTTGGTATGCTGGACGTAAGAGGTATACAAATGTGGAATTTCATAAATTATGTATTCCTAGAAACTCAAAATTTACTTGTCAGCAGCAGAAAGTATTTTTTTGCTATTTCCTTATTGATGTTTGATCTGACTACTTGTAGCTCTCTCACAGAAGGTACGAAAAGGTTGCAGTCAGCGAGACTGGAACCACGAACCATAACTAACGCTGCTTCACAGGCAGAGGCGTGCACTGCTCGCCCGGGCCCGTAGCCGCGCCTCCCGGGCGGGCCTGGCCACGCGCTGCCCGGCCTGCCGGCGCGAGCCCCACCGGACTGTGTCGGGCAGCGCGGGTACCCGAACTACCCGCCGAGTGCCGGTCCGCCCGGCCGCCCGTGCCGCTCTGCTGCTAGCCGGGCCACGCGCCCGCCAGCCGCTACACTCTTACCGGGAAATACACTGTCCCGATTTTCACGTTACAAACGACAATCCCACATCAGTTTATTCCATTCGATTCTGAAGAAACTAAGGGGTTAAAAATCTGATTATTGGACATCTGATAGTACAGCAACTTAGCTTTCTAACAAAGCATTCAACTTTTCATTTACAAATCATTTACTGAAAAAGTTAGGTAGCGGGCAGCGTACTGACCGATGCATTTTAGAACACACATTAACGCGAGTGTAATAGACCTGTCTCAAATCATGAGTAATTGCGAGTTAATGAGCAGAATTAGTGCTGCGATAGCAAGTATACGCATTCAGCGCGTGTTCGAACAGCGTTTCTGTGGACATTTCGCTAAATTGCTTAATGTTTCCTAGCTGCTAAGAAAAATAAGTAAATAAATATAAATAAGAATAAACGTTCAGTTGCAATCGAGATCATTAGAAACGATTAACTGGTAGAATGTTGGAAGGTACAGCTTACGCTTAACCACTCCAAGGGAAGTAAACTAATTACTGTTCATCGATACAGGTGTGTGGACCATTGTTGTTTTATTTTGTATTTCCCCCTTTTCCCTCTGGCTGGGGGTAGCTGAAACCCCAAGGTAGTCACCACTATTCGAGAAGTGACATTCAAGGTCGCAGTTATCAGTTTTGTATCGCTGGACAGTCATTCATGTATCTTGAAAACACTTGGGATTTTTTTCTCACTGACGGAATTGTCAGTGTACTATCAGTTGCGAGGAAAAAAAATGACGTGCGCAGTAATGCACCTGGTAAAAGTAGAACGTTCAATTTTTGTGGTGCAGAAGCAAAACGGTAGCCGAATCGGCTCGCGCCGGAAATATTAAACATGTTGAAAGTCGTTGGCTTCGCGTTAGTCGGCTCCAGCAAATTTGTAGGTAGTTTTATACTTTGCTCAGTATTTACTTACACAATGTTTCACTTCATATTAAACTAAGTGATGCCTCTAACATAAAGAACACGATTATTCCTTCAATCTCTTGAGATCCTTGTTGCTAGTAAGTCTACATATTTCATGTATGTAACAAAAAATTATATGCCCTACGATGATGTGATATTTAATTATGTTCAAGGTTGTCCAACTAATTATCTAGCTAAAATTCTGTCAAGGTGAACAGGAAATCTTTAAAAAGCCAGTAGTTTGCGAACACGGTATTCGTCTGCTATTCTTTTTACGTTCCTAGAAACTGTTGAAGGATGAGGAAGAACGTCTTTGGCACTTGCAGTGGGGTACTGTGCTAATATCACCATCAGAGTCTGTGCGAGGTCTCGAAATCCTTCTCCCACAACTATGGTGAAGGGCCGCAAATCTATTGCACATATTCTTACACATTTCTCCAGCATAAAACATTTTGCTGACCCTGGAATATTGCTACAACCGTTCAAATCAGTATTCAGATAAACTTTGCAGCTATTCAGGTGCCGCAACAGCGTAGTGGTACTGCCATCACGGAACGATAATGATTTACGGCAGCCATTACACTCTGCAAATCCCCACAGATTTATTTTCATTACCTATAATCAACATAAAACGCTGTCATACTATGCTGTCCCCAGATATCTTTAAACGCTAGTAGATTCTCTCCGCGAGTTTCCTGGAAACGTCGTTGGTTTTTTTTTTTTTTTTTTTTTTTTTTCCCTTGGATCGTCTATTCCTTGCACGTTGTTACGATCTGTCCTTTTTGTTATTTATTTCAGACATAACGATACATAACTTATATATTGCTATGTAGATAACATACAAGGTGCGTGAAGCCTACGCTGTGATTGTTACAACGATTTTGCTCAGAACTGTCTGCACTGCCCCGCTCGTAACGCCGCCTGTAGCGCTGTTGCACGGGCCCGGCGGGTCCCCGCTCGCCCGGCAAGTGTCGGGACTCGACGGCGCATCGCAGCTCGCTCGCTGTGTACAGCGGTGCAAAGGGGCTCGACTACCCTTGGTGCGGGCAGCAGAGCGCAGCGGCCGCACGCAGGCGAGCTCGGGCGGGTAAAAGTGGCGCTCTGCACGGCTCTGTTCACAGGTCAGCACGTTACCACAGAGCTAGCGAAGAGGTATGAGTCTTGGCTTCCGGCCGGCCGCGGTGGCCGAGGGGACTGAGGCGCTCCAGTCACGGCCACTACGGTCGGGGGTTCGAATCCCCCCTCAGGCATGGATATTTGTGCCGTCATTAGTCTTAGCTAGTTCATAAGTAGTTTGTAAGCTTAGGGACTGATGACCCCGAAGTTAAGTTCCATATGTTCTACAAACATTTGAACATTTTGATCTTGGCTTCCTCCTACGAGGTCAACAGTGGCTAGAACTCGTAAACCGCTAATTCAAGGACGATATTAGTTGCGATTTCCACGTACAGTGACTTTCCTGGGCTGAAAACCGTAAAGATACAATCTTTTGTTACACCTCAAGCGATAATAACTTTGATTATTCAAGGGAAATGACAGGTAAAATCAAGTGAACATCGAGGCTTAATTCCGTGCACACCAGGAAGTAACTCGTCGATCACAGTTCCCAAACATACCTTGCCTTGTTGGCAAATCTCAGTTACAGTACTAGCAGGAAGAAGACGAGCGTGTTCCTACAGCGGGCTGGAAAGTGACCATAGCTGGCGTCTAAAAGACGCGGCTGCTACGGCCTGGAATACGTAATGCGTCTGATTCGCATTTCTGAAACTAGGTTTAGGGACTGGAGCATAGTTATTAATAATACTCAGAACTAACTGCAAACTAAGCATCATAAATCAGTAACTCTCAAAGTTTTGTTTATATTTCTTTCGTAAGTGTACTCAAAACTATGAAACTTATTCACGGACGTTTTCGTGCCTGGCTGATAGTCGAGCACAAAAAAAGTATGTGTGTGTGTGTGTGGGAGAGAGAGAGAGAGAGAAGAGAGAGAGAGGGCGCTTGTCCACGATAAGAATTTCCGCCGGCCACCGGTCGGGCAGATTGGCCAGGTTTGTCTCTTATGAGGGCCTGTCCACAGGACGACCGGCCCGGCTGCCGGATACTCCTCCGGTTGGCCACTGCAGGGCTGGCAGCCGGACGGTGCACCGGGTTCTCAGTTGGACGTGTTGGAACATGCCTGCGTGTCCACGAGCCGGCAGCTCGCCTGAGCCGTCATACGTGCTACCTGTTGAGTTTCCAGATGAGTGCTGAACTGAATATTGATTGTGAAGTTTTGATTGCGTTGGTGGAGGAACGACCAGTCCTGTGGAATAAAACAGAAGGATATAAGGATAGACGACTGACTTTGGAAGCGTGGAAGGATGTGTGTACTCTACTAAAGGAGATTTTAAAACGCTGGGAGATAAGGAAATAAATGATATTGGTATGTACTTTAACTTCATCTCAAGTGCCGGTCGCGGTGCCCGAAGGGACTGAGGCGCTCCAGTCACGGTCTGCACGGCCACTACGGTCGGGGAATCGAATCCTCCCTCGGGCATGGATATTTGTGCCGTCCTGAGTCTTAGTTCATAAGTAGTTTGTAAGTTTAGGGACTGATGACCCCATAGTTAAGTCCCATAAGCTATACAAATATTTGAATTTGAACTAGCTGCGTCGGATATCCAGTGCATACTTTGTCTCTATTTTGTAATCACCGAAATAACATCTCGTAACTGCCGCTTACACGGTATTGCAAACGGTCTAGGATGCACATTTTTTTAAACGCAATACTGCTGTCTCCTGATATTATCAATCTAATGGAACTTTGAACATAATTCCCTTCACTACTCACCCCAGAATAGTCACATGTGGAAAAGGGGCTAACTTATTGCGCCCTTTTTTTCAGTTTTAATAGACTGGTGAAGGCAGCAGATACACCTCGAAACTTTTGTATTATGTATGGGAGAGCGCATTGCGTGAAAATACGCCAGAAAAGTATTTTCTACATTAGCTGTCGTGTGGTAGTTGCATTTTATTCTTCTTCAAACCCTGTTTGATAGCTTTAACTCAGAACAAGTTTTGTACATGCATGTAATCAATAAACTGCGTGTGCATTACCAGACTGTTATAGATAACATCTAAGAATTCGCATATATCGTTGATTAGTTTCTCTCTCATGTTTACTATTGTTTTAACAACACTAAAAGAAACCTTACTAACATTGTGCACTGTATTATAATAAATGAAATAAAACTACCCACGATAGCCTTACAACGAAAGTCTGATTTAATAAAACTGCGTGTCGGTACACAAGCATGCCTCTATCGGCACGAATAGGTAAAATACTACTCACTTAGATTTCGATTGGGTCTGCGTTTAATTGGTATGCTGTGTCATACTTAAGAGGTATACAAATGTGGCATTTCATAAATTATGTATTCCTAGAAACTCAAAATTTGCTTGTCAGCAGCAGAAAGTATTTTCTTGCGATTTCCTTATTGATGTTCGATCTGACTACTTGTAGCTCTCTCACAGAAGGTACGAAAAGGTTGCAGTCAGCGAGACTGGAACTGCGAACCATAACTGACGCTGCTTCACAGATCAGCACGTTACCACAGAGCTAGCGAAGAGGTATGAGTCTTGGCTTCCTCCTACGAGGTCAACAGTGGCCAGAACTCGTAAACCTCTAATTCAAGGACGATATTACTTGCGATTTCCACGTACAGTGACTTTCCTCGGCTGAAAACCGTAAAGTTACAATCTTTTGTTACACCTCAAGCGATAATAACTTTGATTATTCAAGGGAAATGACAGGTAAAATCAAGTGAACATCGAGGCTTAATTCCGTGCACACCAGGAAGTAACTCGTCGATCACAGTTCCCAAACATACCTTGCCTTGTTGGCAAATCTCAGTTACAGTACTAGCAGGAAGAAGACGAGCGTGTTCCTACAGCGGGCTGGAAAGTGACCATAGCTGGCGTCTAAAAGACGCGGCTGCTACGGCCTGGAATACGTAATGCGTCTGATTCGCATTTCTGTAACTAGGTTTAGGGAGTGGAGCATAGTTATTAATAATACTCAGAACTAACTGCAAACTAAGCATCATAAATCAGTAATTCGCAAAGTTGTTTTTATATTTCTTTCGTAAGTTTACTCAAAACTAAGAAACTTATTCACGGACGTTTTCGTGGCTGAAAGTCGAGCAAAAAAAAAAAAAAAAAAAAAAAAAAAAGATGTGTTTGTGAGAGAGAGGGCGCTTGTCCACGATAAGAATTTCCGCCGGCCACCGGTCCGGCAGTTTCGCCAGGTTTGTAGTGACAAAAATCAAATGTTCAAATGTTGGTTAAGCTTATGGAACTCAACTACGGGGTTATCAGTCCCTAAACTTATAAACTACTTATCAACTACCTTATACTAAAGACGGCACAAATATCCATGCCCGAGGGTGGATTCGAACCCCCGACCGTAGTAGTGACACATTGTCTCTTATGAGGGCCTGTCCACGGGACGACACGGGAAAACGACCGACCCGGCTGCCGGATACTCCTCCGGTAGGCCACTGCAGGGCTGGCAGCCCGACGGTTCTCAGTTGGACGTGTTGGAACATGACTGCCTGTCCACGAGCCGGCAGCTCGCCTGAGCCGTCATACGTGCTACCTGTTGAGTTTCAAGATGAGTGCTGAACTGAATATTGATTGTCAAGTTTTGATTGCGTTGGTGGAGGAACGACCAGTCCTGTGGGATAAAACAACAGAAGGATATAAGGATAGACGACTGACTTTGGAAGCGTGGAAGGATGTGTGTACTCAACTTAAAGAAGATTTTAAAACGCTGGGAGATAAGGAAAGAAATGATATAAGTATGTACTTTAACTTCATCTCAAGTGCCGGCCGCGGTGGCCGAGGGGACTGAGGCGACTGAGGCGCTCCAGTCACGGTTTGCACGGCCACTACGGTCGGGGATTCGAATCCCCCCTCGGGCATGGATATTTGTGCCGTCCTTAGGATTAGCTAGTTCATAAGTAGTTTGAAAGTTAGGGACTGATGACCTCATAGTTAAGTCCCATAAGCTATTTGAACATTTGAATCATCTCAAATTTATTTTGTTTCATTTTCATTTCACACCACATTCCTTCTCTCTACACTTATTATTTATTTCACATATAATATGAATACATTAGGCGAATTTATCTTGCCACGGAATTTTCCCAATTTCAGAAACAAAATAATTACCGAACTGATTTCTGATAGTGTTCGCTGACACACCATCTCGTTCTGCTTGTATAGGTGTTAGATCTCGTAGTTCAGAGTCCACATCTATAGTTGTATCTGCACACAGAGTATTAAGACCCTCTTCTTCATGGATGAAATTTTGTAGAACAGTACAAGCCTTCACTATGTCAGTCGCAAAATCAGAGGAGACATTTAAAGCTCGGTGAAAAATTCTCCATTTATTGGCCATTATGCCAAATGTACACTCTACAAATCGTCTTGCTTTGCTTAAGCGATAGTTAAAAATAAGCTTCTTGAAATCAAGATCTCGCCCACCATACGGACGAAGTAAATTATTATGCAATGCAAACGCTTCATCTGCAACGAAAACATAAGGTAATCCCCCGGGAATATTTTTGAATACCCTAGGAGGAGGTAGGTTCAATGTGTTTTTCTGCAACTTTTTCCATAAACACGTTTCTTTCAAAATACTTGAGTCACAATCTTTACCATAAGCACCGAAATCCACAAAAATAAAATTATAATTTGTATCCACTACCGTCATCAGGACTAACGAATAATAGCCTTTATAATTGAGAAACATTGATCCACTTTCTTCTGGTTTGATAACTCTGATATGTTTACCATCAATGGCCCCTACGCAATTTGGAAATTTCGCATTAATTTCAAACTGACGCGCTATAATCATCCAGTTATTTTCCTCCAGAACGGGCATATATGTATTATATAATAACAACCACATCTTTATACAAACCTCACGTACTATTCCACTAATCGTCTTTATTCCCAGTCTGAAACTATAGTGGAGATCGGTGAAAGTATTTCCTGTTGTAAGGTACCTGAAATGAAAAAAACATATGGGTTAGATTCTACTCTGTCTTTTTCTTTTCAGGATAGATGGTGGTAAAAAAATGGGCAAACATAAGAGATAACTGGATGAAGTGCCACAGGAAATTAAACGAAGGAAATAAGAGCGGCTCTGGAGCAAGCAAGAAGCGCAAATACGTATTTTATGAGCAGCTGCAATTTCTACAAAAAGACGAGAAAGTTCATCAAATATGCCGGATAATAGTGACGACGTAAACCCCACTGACAATCAGTCTGAAAAACATTGTCACCAAGTTAAACAGAAGCCGCAGAAAAACAAAACAGCTACAAATGAGTTGGACTGAAAGATGCTGACTATCATTGACGCCTCTCAAAGTAGAAGTATGATTTTTTTTAGGGATTGTTGCTCCAACTGTAGATAAATTTAACGATGATGATATCGTAGACTTCCAGTACGAAGTCATGAAACTTATAAAAAGAATTAGGTCGAAACCACAATACAGAAACATGTATCAGCAATCTGCACAAGATTCCTGGAATTATGCACCACAGGAATACCAAACGTTTGGTGGTACATCATCTTACCATACACAAAGGCCAAATCAAGATAGCAACTACTCGGCATACACTTCTGCAGAACACTATCAAGAATCAACTTGTACAAGGCCACTTAATGAAGACACGCCTTTGGAAACGTATGCAAGTCCTGCATCCACCGTATCCAACATTTCCGCCACATTTGATTTTTGAATCTAATTATAAATCGAACATCCTTTCTTTGATCTTAATGAAAATACGGAAACCCTATTCATTGGCATTCTACTTTGTTAATAAAGAGATTTTTTTTAATTGTGGTGTTAATTTTTATACAGCAAATAAATAGTTACTAATAAGTAAATTTCAATTGTGTACTTACCTCAGTGTCACTGCAAGCATTTCACTAGGAGAAATGCAGTTTCGCATATTGGTGTCTTCATGTTGCAACTGAGTTTGTAAAATGGACAGTAATTTGTCAAACGTTGTTTTTGACGTCCTGTAAAAATTAAAGTGCTTTGTGTCGTCCAGTCGTAGTTTCTCGTGTAGCATAGAGAAGGCACCAAATTTAAATCGATTTTGCAGCACAAGATGCACCCAATACTTCCTACGACGACACTGATTCTTTTTGTAAAAATAATATAGTACAACGAGAGTGCAAAGATCGTTGTTATCTGACCGACTGCTGCGTTGCACACAACTAGACTGCAGTATTTCTGGCCTACACGCCGTCTTCGTGGACAGGGGCGTCCGGTTTTGTACCGGCCGGTAGAAACGCCGGTCCGGCGAATATTCTTCTCGTGGACAAGCGTCCTAAGTGGCCGGCAGTGCTCGACGGTAGCCGAGAGACGGGGGCGACCGGCCACATGGGCACAGCGTGCGCCTACCCCAGCCGTCGAGCAGCGGCACCAAACGGGAAATGCTCGAGCGGTTGTTTTCATCGTAATGCAGAGCTCTACTTTGAAGTACAAACACGATGATAGACACAATGGCGATGTCGAAGTGAACCGTGCTGGTTCTCGAATTGGGACAGCCGCGCGGGAGTAGCCGAGGGGTCTGCAGCACCACGTTAGAGATCGCGCGGTCTCCCGCGTCGGAGGTTCGAATCCTCCCTCGGGCATGGATGTGTGTTTTGTCCTTAGGTTAGTTCAACTTAGTTTAAGTAGTTTGTAAGACTAGGGGCTGATGACCGACGTAGTTTGGCCCCATAGGATTACAAACATGTGAACATTTTTTGAATTGAGACAGTAAAGGCTTGGGCACCAGAATGCGGTCTGTCACGGCGGCAGTGATCTCTGCAACACTGGATCTGCCCTGCCACACACGAGGCGATCTGTTTTGACCGTGGCGGCAGGCGACACGCTTGTACAAAACCACAAACGTATCGCGCTGTCTAGGCGACCCACATTACTGCGATAGGAGGCATTTCCGAGATGGGAGTCGAAACAGAACGGCTGACAGATACCATGAGGATGTATTCCGTATTATTGTGACCTCGGCGCCTTTTCTTGAATCTTACTTTTCCCGGTCTAGTTGTCAGGAAAGGTACTGGTGCAGTGCAGGAATCGATGTCAACTGTAACAACTGTTCAGATTAATAATACAAGTTTTATTGACTGAAAATTATAATACTCAACTTTTGAACATATGTCTGTTTCTTCTCTCTTCTCGCTTCTCGTGACGTCTTCCGTATGATGATTAGCTGCGCTGAGACCTAGTGACTGCTTCGTTCGTAGCCGAGTTCTGACCTAGTAACTGCCTGAGTTCTGACTAGTGACTGTCGAGCGGCCCAGACGTATGTCGGCCTAGATATAGCCGCTTGTAGAGGGCGCGCATCTTCGGTTACTCCCTCCAGCATGCGCGGCGCCTGCTTGCGATTGGCCTTCAGTCGATCGCTGCCTCCTCCACGATCGTTCCCTTATGTCTGGAGTGTGGCGCTGACTTTACGCCACAACATCCCTCCCCCGCAAATGGCCGAACCGTTGTCGTGTACGGATCTCGACAATGGGGGAGGAGGCAGGCTTGCGGACGTATTGATGGACTGGAGTCCGTAGCTTCAGAGGACGGCAGACTGCCTGCCGGGCCCAGAGGGAACTTCCTCTGGTGAAACCTCCAAAGGGCCCAGACCCAGGTGATGACGTAGACGGGGACGTCGGCATTGGATGCTGCGTGGCGTCTTGCTCAATGTTCATGGGGATGTCCAGGGGAGGCGGAGACGGCAAGGACTCCGTCGGGCAACGGTGCCTTGTAGATGTGCGGCAGGGACGACCGCTGGTGGGAAAAGCCGCTCGGTCTGCGTGTTGCGGGAATCTGCCGAGAATGATCACAGGGTACATTACAAGGGCGAATTTGATTGCGCTGCCTGCGTACGATGTCACCGGGACCTGAAATTTCAAATATGTGAGCACCGCAATACTGGATTATCTCGCCCCGCTCCCACCGTCTGCGAGCGCCACATACTCCGAAAAAGACTGTGTTACGCGGAGCGAAGCGATACTTGCGTGCCGGCGGCTGCTGTTGCTCCGGACGGCGCGGAGCAGATGGAGCAGGGTGCGTTGGCGGTGGCTGTGTAGAAGTCCGGCCGGGGATGACCATTCTCGTGGATGGGAGAAGTAGGAGGAGGAACAGTTGCAAAGCTGCCTCCCGTGAGTGCTCCGAACGAAGTTTGAACACCTTTTGCTTAAATGTCCGGACGAAGCGTTCCGCAGCGCCGTTTGACTGCAGATGAAACGGTGCACTGGTGAGATGCTTAATTCCATTGCGCGCACAAAAGGAGTGAAATGCGATGTGGACTGAGGGCCGTTGTCAGGGACTATCAGTTCAGGGAGACCTACCAGACAAAACAATTGAAGACAATGCCCTAATCGTGCTACTAGAAGTCATAGAAGACATTGGCACTGTAAACGGGTAACTACAATAACCCACTTGGTGTTCCACAACGTACCAGCATAGTCAATATTCACTCGTTGCCATGGTGAATCTGCTTTTGGCCACGCAGCAAATTACTGAGGTGGAGCTGACTGATTGTTAGCACACATTGAACACTGTGACGTCATCTGTTCTATTTGGGTGTCCATATCCTGCCAAGTACAGCGTCGTCATGCCAGTTGCTTAGTGCGAGCAATTCCCCAATATTCGTGATGTAATTTCAATTCTTCGTGCTGCAAAAGTCGCGGAATCAACACACGCGATTGTCCACTGTCATTTGAAAATAGAATCACACCTCTATGCACTGAAAGTACATTTCGTCTAGCAAAATAGCGACGCACCAGTGAATTTTGAATATCACGTTGTGAACGAGGCCATTGTGTGCGAATGTTTCTGTGGTCCGAGCAATTTTCCTATAGTCCAACGAAAAGGATTGCAACAAACTATCTTCCTGTGCATCTATCTGACAACACGACAGATCAGAAGCATCAAAGCCTTTGTGATGGCCAACCGAAAGACAAGAAAGTGCGTCGGCATTTACATGGCGAGTTATGGGTTGAAAGACGACCGTCTGTCGTCTTCCATATATTTTTTGTATATTTCTGTAAAGTTATAATTTATTTAATGTCGCTAGATTATAATTTTGTTAAAACTTGAACCCCACTCTTTTCAAGGCTTGAAGAATAGCATTATTTATTTCATGTGTTAAAAAGGTAGTTAATATTGCTAGGTTTATCTTATTTTGCTACATTATTAATTTATTATTATATTCAGAATGAATATTTCACTCCGCAGCGAGTGTGCGCTGATATGAAACTTCCTGGCAGATTAAAATTGTGTGCCGGAACCGGGACTCGAACCTGGGACCTTTGCCTTTCGCGGGCAAGCGCACTACCGACTGTGCTATCCCGACACGACTCACGATGCCGCCTCTCAACTTTACTTCCGCCAGTACCTCGCCTCCTACTTTCCAAACTTCACAGAAGCTCTCCTGCGAACCATGCAAGACTAGCACTCCTGGAAGAAAGGATATGGTGGAGACATGGCTTAGCCACAGCCTAAGGGATGTTTCCAGAATGAATCTTTCACTCTGCAGCGGAGTGTGCGCGATATGAAACATCCTGGCAGATTAAAATTGTGTGCCGGAACCGGGACTCGAACCTGGGAGCTTTGCCTTTCGCGGGGAAGCGCACTACCGACTGTGCTATCCCGACACGACTCACGATGCCGCCTCACAACTTTACTTCCGCCAGTACCTCGCCTCCTACTTTCCAAACTTCACAGAAGCTCTCCTGCGAACCATGCAAGACTAGCACTCCTGGAAGAAAGGATATGGTGGAGACATGGCTCAGCCACAGCCTAAGGGATGTTTCCAGAATGAATCTTTCACTCTGCAGCGGAGTGTGCGCTGATATGAAACTTCCTACACTCCATATTGACAGAAACATTACACTACCACATATGAAAATCGGCAGTTGGCCGAGATGATGTTAGCTTGTAGCGGCTAAGGTATAGTTTGATTCCTGCTGGGGTAACAGTTTTTAACACTCGCAGACATCCCCCTCTCCACCTCCAGTAGCGCCAAGTAAAGAATTTAGGACTGTGGCCTGTTTCAAATCAACATTATTCGTGTCCATTCGGTAATGACAAAGTTGGATTAGTTTTCGTTGTTTCCTCAAAATGCCAAACCCCTCCAGGTTTCTACAAACGGCGCGATCCTAATTACAAGTAAACGAGATTGGGAGAGTAGTTACCTAGTCGTCTGAGGTCAACGCTGACTATAGGCGCGGGGTTGGAGTCCCAGGCAGCACAACGTTATTTATTGAGCTACTTTAAAATGTTTGTAAATCTATCGGACTCAACTGCTTGGTCATTAGTCCGTTGCTTACAAACTACTTAAACTAAGGTAAACTAACCTAAGAACAACACAAACACCCATGACCGAAGGGGGGACTCGAACCCCCGATGGCGAACAGCCGCGCGCACCGCAGCACGGCGCTCCAGTGCGCACGGCTAATCCGCCGCGGTTTGCGCTACTTCTAGCCAAACATCTGTACATCCCGATAATGGTGAGAAAAGTAACTATTTCATCTCTATATACAATGAATAGAGCCGATGTTGAGTCCCTGCCGGGAAACAAGTCAATTGTATCGTCGTTTCAAGTTCAAATATAGCGCTATCTGTGAGTTTATTTAATATCTGACGTATGATCGTGCTTAGTTAACGATTCATATAGGTACTGCGTTTTATTCCATAATTTTATGACGTTTGACACCTGTGAGTTGCACTGTATTATATATCTTCAGTGGTTACCTCTCAGAAACAATTGGAACTTCATGCAATTTTTGGTCCAATGCTAAAGTTAACAATTTCTGGGTTCGGACATTGGCCTTGTTAACCGATACCAATGAAATCGTCAATGTTTTACGTCTCTTTATGCCTAATCTAGTCTCGATCAGAAAGGCAAGCTATTTTGGTAAACAGTGCGTTCAAATTCAGAGCACGAACAAAAACTCATTGTGTCATTGAATGAGTTTGATAAGGTATCCGTTTTCTCACTTACTGTAATGAAATTGAATTTACATTGCTTTCTCGTCTGTAATAACTGGTATTCTAATGTTTTTTGTATGACGGTATTGAACTACATTTGGACTGACTGCCATAAGGAGCAATGTTCTCTACTGCTTCTTATGGTACCCATTGTGAATAGTCGAACGACTGTACTCCACAGTGGTCTTGTGTGTAGAGTACCCACAACACAGCTACGTTAGTTGGGTTGCATTCAGCAGTGATCCACATTTTTTGCTGTCAAGTGTACATCCTCTATGTTTTTTCGTCCTTGGCATTCCTCCTTCATGTTTTTGTATCTTCTTCCTTTCGTGGCTGTTTTGTGTCAGAGGTTCGATTTTCTCTCGGGCTTGGTGGTGTGTGTTGTCCCTAGGTTAGTTTAAGTAGTTTGTAAGCTAGGGACTAATAACCAAGCAGTTAAGTCCCATAGATTTTCAAAATGTTGAATGTTTCTTCTTCGTTTCTTCATATCTGTTACATACTAAACCTACTTCTGCCTCTCCCTGTTTTTCTTTCTACTTTTCCCCCTCAGTTATCCTCTGCAGCAGACAGTCCAAGCGTAATAGGTGTCCAACCCAAGATCTTTTCATCGTCTATATATTCCTCATGAAGTCCCCTTCCTTTTTTATCCTCTTCAACATCTCATTTCTCATACTCTTGGTTAATTTCACTTTCTCCATTTTTCTCCATATCCACAATTCAAAACTTTCTAAACATTTTTGCTCTTTCTTACTGGCTGTCCAAGTTTCAGGGCCATAAGGCACCACACACAACGAACCTTTTTTGGAGATTAATTGGTATGCTCCTGGCTGTCAGCTTATTTGTCACTGTCCCAAACACGGGCACACCATACACAGCGAACCTCTTTTGGAGATTAATGGGGATGCTCCTGGCTCTCAGCAAATCTTTCACTGTCCCAAACGCTTTCTTTCCTCTGCATCTCACTTCTTCTGTACCATGCTTTCCAAATACTGGAATGACTGAACCTGTTGCAGTTTTCTTACACCGTGTGAAATATTCATCTTCTTCCTTTCTGATTTTCATCACTTTGGTCTTATCGTTGTTCAGTATCATTCCGTATTCTTTCCCCACACTTACACTATTCTCCGTGCCGGCCGCGGTGGCCGAGAGGACTGAGGCGCTCCAGTCACGGTCTGCACGACCACTACGGTCGGGGGTTCGAATCCCCCCTCGGGCATGGATATTTGTGCCGTCCTAGTTCGTAAGTAGTTCATAAGTAGTTTGTAAGTTTAGGGACTGATGACCCCGCAGTTAAGTCCCATAACCTTAACAAACATTTGAACATTTGAACTATTCTCCGTCATTACGTGGAACTCTTCTTCCGTTCCACTGAAACTCGCTTTGAAAGGAATGAGATGTGACGATATTCCTGACATCCAACGAAACTCGGCAAGGCTTTTAAACAGCATCCTTAAAGAAGACTTCGTGCAAAGTTTGCAGGGCATGCATCGCAGAGCTCAGCGGTGCATAGTTATGTGAGGTGACTGTTTCCAAGTAACTGTAGTTTATTGTGCATCTACGTTAATGTTACAGGACTATTCACTAAACATTATTGTCAGACATTGTAGAAAAGTGTAAGTATGTTTTCAAACGTCTGAACTAAAATAAAATACAGTATATACAGAAGATTATTTTAAGCTTTTCTCCCACATAAAATATATACACAAGAACTCCAGTTAAGTAAGATTGTCAGATTCACTGAATACCCCAATTTTGCATTCATGCAATAGGCAGAAGTTAGAGTATAATTATGTTTGTGATTATTGCTTTTATTTACCACGCAATCCTTCAATACCTGAACGCTCTAAAATTAAATTAATACACCGATCTGGCAGAACATTATGAGCACCTTGTAAAGGTTCTTATAAGTAGGTAAAACTTTATTTTATTTTGATTAATAAGTTTTGTGCGCGAGTCGGCGGCGGATACATTTTCAGTGATAAAAAAATTAAAAATAGGAACGGCTAGACAGTTGCCGACAGTAGGAGCTGTTAAGTTCCCACGCACCATATAGCGTCGGTAGAGGAGGTGGGGTAGCGGAAGCTCCAGAACGACGCTATCCGCGGGATCGTCCGTTGTAGCCGCCGCGCCTATAAATCGGGGAAGTGCTAAGAATGTGGCGCGAACCTAAGATCCTTCATTCATTAATATTTTTTATTTATCAATGTATTGGTGGCATACAGACCTTAGTAGCAGACTAGGGGTCAGTAGAAAGTAGTTGCTGATCGTTTCATAATGTTTAATAATGTTCAAACAAATAAATAAATGAATAACAACGTCTTTAACGAATATTTCCGAACATTTACGAAGATTTACGAAATTTATAAGAGGTCTGGGCTGCACGCCACTGTAGTCAGTCGGCATTAGAACCTAATCCGAACCGGTCTCGTAGGATCAAATGTTTGTAAAGTTTATGGGACTTAACTGCGGAGTCATCAGTCCCTAAACTTACAAACTACTTATGAACTGCCTTATACTAAAGACGGCACAAACAGCCATGCCCGAGGGGGGATTCGAACCCCCGAAGGGGAACGGCCTCACGCATCGTAGCATAGCGCCGCAATGCGCTCGACCGCTCCGCCGCGGCGGTCTCGTAGGAACCATGCTCTCAGTATCAGCCTCAAAATTTTAATTGTTTATTTCAAAGTCTCTGAACAGTCTTGTAGTATGGTTTGGCTAGTAATAAAGCCCCATAATTGGCATCTCGGATTTCATTTAAGCGAATTACCTTCCCGTAATTACTTACTATATTTCAGCTCTTTTACCAGCACTTACAATAATACTCCAGTGCGCTGTCTAGCTGCGCAGGGACTACGTCGTTGAGATCACTTCCTACAAAACAGATAGGAGGAACGCCTACACGTCGGCTCACAGGTCTGGCTCGAGCGTGGGTCAGCTTATCTTGCAGATCGCGGATGGACAGTGTGGGCCAGTAAATCAGTACGCTCCTTATACCATCATATACAAACTCCTAACTACGCCTAAACTTTCAAGATTGGTTTATTCACTAGGAGGGAATGCTTGCAACCTGCCTAACAGCCAGTATGTCTACCTTTGGCACGGATAACAGGGGCGACGGGTCTTGATATGGATGAAGTGAGGCGCTGGTGGGTCGCTGCAGCGACATGCCACCACATGTGCACAAGTCACATCATTCCAGTAAGTTCCAGGGACGGGCAATCAGCCCTGTCGCCACATCCGAGATGATTTCGATCGGGTTTAGATCTGGCGAGCTGGAGTGGGCCAACACATCAATTGGAATTCGCCACTGCGTACTTGGAACCATTCCCTCACACTCGTGGCCTTGTGACGTGGCACGTGAAGGAGCGTCGGTGGTCTGCAAGCAGGGCACGGTACTTGTGTGCTGTCATGCTACGAGCCCAGTCGCCAGCTTCTGTGTGTCTCGTAGTTGAGGTGTCGAAGAGTTTTTGCCCTGGAAGACGACGGATTCGCACCCTCCCCTCGGCATGATGGAGGTATCAGACCGTGCCACTCCTCCAGCAACCATTGACTATGGTCGCGTGCCCGTTTCAGTTGTAGTTGGCGATGTAGTGGCGTTAACATTGGTATATTCGGGGTTCTCGCCTGCGGGGCCCATCATTAGGAGTGTTGGTCCGAGTGAGGCCAGCCACATTTGGTCACCTGTCCAGTCTAGGAAGTCAGACGTCTGTAATGAGGAATGGGCACTCAACCCCTCTATATTTCACCTTGTTCTCGTCACTTGTTAAAGGCGCTCACCACAGCACTGCTTGTAGTGCGCAAATTGAAATTCCACCAGACAGCAGCGGTGGAGTGTACGAGCGCTCTAAGACGCCTCGCTGTAGAGCACGCGGTTGCTCGGGCACGACAGCGTGTATTGTCCTTAGAATAATTTAGTTGAAGTAGTTTGTAAGCCTAGGGACTCATAACCACAGGAGTTATGTCACTTAGGAATTGGAGTATCAAACCGTGGATCTAGGTTCCAATCTCCATCATGGTAATTTTGTGTTAGATTTCTTTCGATTTATTTAAAAATATTATCATATTTGTATGACCCCAAATACGTTTTCTTGCCTTATTTTGAAGTAGAGCATCGGGAAAAATGATTATGATTCAATTAAGTGCATTATCTGTTTACGGGTGTTTTATTTGTGATACACAGTGCAAAAACAATTAAAAAAATAAATAAATAAAATGAAATACAATAGTCTTTTCGAGTATATTATTACGTAATTCCAATTACTGGCCGTCTATTCATCAGCGTTCTCACAGCCAGTAGGGTGAAACGTACCATAAAAACAACCAAAACAATTTTTTTTCTTGTCTCAAATGTCAAATATTTGGAAACCTATTGGACCAAACTGCTATGGTCATCAGTCCCTAGACTTACAAACACACACACACACACGTTCATAGCATGACCACGCAGCCATTCCGCGCGGCTTTTATTGTCTGAAATCAAAATGTTCTTATGTTTGTAAATCTATGGGACTTAACTAATCTGGTTATCAGTCCCTAGGCTTACAAAATAATTGTACTAACTTATGCTAAGGACAACAAATACACACATGCCCGAGGGAGTAGTCGAACCTCCGACGGCGAGCAGCGTCGCGCTGCGCAGCTATGTGCTTTGGAACGCTTACAGGAATCACACTTACTATGAAACGAGCTACCTGCCGGCCGCGGTGGCCGAGGGGACTAAGGCGCTCCAATCACGGTCTGCACGGCCGCTACGGTCGGCGGTTCGAATCCCCCCTCGGGCATGGATATTTGTGCCGTCCTAGTTCGTAAGTAGTTCATAAGTAGTTTGTAAGTTTAGGGACTGATGACCCCGTAGTTAAGTCCCATAGACTATACAAACATTTTGAACGAGCCACCACAAATAAATTACTTTATTAAAGTGGCGGACGAAACAAGAGGCGCAACGGAAATAATAACAATAATCAGCATCTGAATCTGTTCTCAGCACATAGAAAGGGGTAGGTATTCTCAAACTACTGTATTAAAAATAGGATAATATTTTACTGAACAAAATGCTTTTATTCAGTGTAAGCACAAGCACGTTGGGGGGGGGGGGGCGACCAACTTGGTTAAACAACAAAAACGCATCCAATTGAAATTAGCTCACAAGCACTATCATATCTTATGCTAAAAATTCCCATAATGGAAATTTAAATTTATCTACACTAAATTGAATTTTAGTTGGGGAGGATTTACAAATAACAATCATTCATCCACACACAGACGCAATGCAAGCGAAACTTACTAAAATCAGCGTGTTGGACAAGGCAGAAACGGCCGTCGATCTCGTAGGGGAAGTTTCAGCTAGCCAAGGCGAACGACACAACACAATAAAAATAAAGTTCATACGTGGCTGGTTCTATTCTTTCGTAACTAGAGATGGCGCGATAGCAACAAAATCTGTATGCATTTGAAGCTAAACCAAGCGCTGGCAAAGTAACTGAGGCGCGCACCACGTGGTTCCGAAATCCAGTAAAATGAAGAAAATCAGTTACTAAAATATTAAGAAAATTAACTATAGCATGAAACCCATAGAAATGCGTTGAATGTTACAAGGAAACGGAATAAACAGTGTTCCACACGATAGGAGAACTTTCGAGAGATGGATGAGGTCCGCTCACAGAAATAATCAAAGCTTAATAAATTCAGATTCGCGGTAAAACAAATACAAAATACGGCACGCAACGCATCGAAATACGTATAATGTTGTATGGAAACGAAAGAAACACAGATATACGCGATAGCACGAACTTTACACAGAAGGATGAAATCCTATCTCCAAAGTCATCAAAGTTTAATAAATTCGGAGTCGCGGAAGAACAACTGAAATACGGCATGCAACCTATAGAAATGCGCAGCATTTCATAAGCAAGCAAATGAGAAAGGTAGTACAGGGCTAGTAAAGAATTTACAGACCGCGGTTGGTAACAGAGTACAAGTTCGAGAATAAAATAGCAATTTACAACAGGCGGAAGAGGGAAGATCGCGCAGTACTACCAGAAAATGGAAAGATAAATGCAGTTATTCTACCCTGAAGGACATAGAACAAACACGGGTTCTGCTGAAGGCTTTGTTCTGAGAACACACCACATGGAGTACATGTTACTTACAGACAGAGAAAACGAACAGTAAAATTGTACACGAGTTACAAGAAGCAAAAATCCTGCTTAGTAGTCGCGCATCTTTCGATGCATGCTCAGAGAAACTTACTCCGAAAATGAATGCAAGTTCTAAACCTAAGTTGAACTAACTGAACAACGAATTGCTACCATCTCCAGGCTGAAAGAGCAGAGCTAACTCACCATTCCAAAGGACAGCCACCGAACGAGTGAGACTTTTGCGGGCCACGTGGACCTCCGCCCGGAAATCGGCAAGGCCGAGGGTGCCAGGGGTGGTGGGGGAAACGCAGAGATTCGCACAAGGGTGCGTATAGGCTCACACCAGCCTCTTGCCAACCTAACTTGCAACGTGCAACGAAAGGGTGTGGAAATCTGTTTGGAGAGCATAGAAAGAAATGTTGGTACTAGCGACATATCGACACAGGTCCAGAGAGCATCGCCCAAGGCTACATTTCTAATACTTCCATACACACTAGCACGCCAAAAAATTCTCATACTGACACATGCAGAGACAAAACATTTTACACTCTTGTAGGCATGGTCGCGAGACGGAGAAGCCGTTCATGTTGCCACATTGATTGTCACACTAATAAATTAATAACTGTGGTGTCGCACAAGTCCAAAGTGCGCGCCACCTGCTTTCGCCGCGCGCCGCCATGTACGCATGGCGCGACGTTCTTACGACGACAGCCACGAGCGCCCTCTGCTACAACTCCGCTCGTGGCCAGCACTGAACGTCATCGTTCACTTGGGACTGAGATACCAACCAGTTAGGACCTTCGGAATCAGATAGGCACCAGCGAAGACTTTGCTAACGTACAGGCACTAGGCAGGCCTCTAACAACTATGTATCAACATTCTGCAGTACTATGTAAAAGTTAAGTATTGTTACATTCTGTGCAATATATATCTCTTTCTAATTTACTCTAGTGTTTATAGTTTCTGGCTGCCCCTCTCCGTACCTGCACCAGCGTGCTATCTTTATTCCTGTGTCGGTCTCATTCCACTCGGCCACCGACACCTACGACGGAAACGAGACACAAAAGCGGCGACGAGGCTGGGACACAAAAGTGGCGACGAGGAGTGATAGAACCTTGGACCATCCCGCTTGCAGCAGCCAGACAGCAGCAGTCGGAGCACGCAGATATTGCTCCCGCCCACCCACCCTTATTATAAGATTTTTGGGGGAACATATTCAGTTACGTGTTTTGTGGACTTTTTTGTTGCAGAGCGTCCTCTTTCATATTGCATTTGTGTTTTGTTATAAGTTACTTGTATGCGCGGCGCCTAATCGGTCAGCATGGCCACTACCCCGAACCCAAACTTAATGGAAATTATTCAGTTACAGACGGCGCAAATAACACAACTCCTGCAGGCTGTGGTCCAGCTCACAGCGCAAGCAGCTAACCAACAACAGCAGTCACATCAGCAGCCCACACCTGCCGCCGCAACGCTTCCTACGTTTCGCCAGTACAACGAACGTGAGGAAGAATGGAGCGACTACTTCGCACAGTTTCAAGAACTCGTCGCGGCTCATCAAATTACAGGTCAGAAAGTGAAGCATCTGTTATTATCTGTGGTTGGCACCAAAACCTTCGTGTTACTGAAAAAACTTTTCCCCGACGTATCCCCTCGTGATGTAGACTTTGAACAAATAGTAGAGGCACTAAATGCTCATTATGAGAGAAAAGTTCTCGTAGCTGCGGCACGGTACCGATTTTTCAGACTTAAAAAATTACCGCAGCAGTCACACCAAGAGTGGATTACGGAATTGAAGGACTTAACCCGCAAATGTAAATTTACTTGCTCTTGTGGACTTTCGTATAGTGACGTGATGTTGAGGGATGCGATTACGCAGAATATTCAGGATCCCAGAATTAGGGCAGCAATTCTAAAACAGTCAGACCCTTCATTAGACAGTGTACTGCAGCTTATAGAAGCGCATGATACTTTTGACTTAGCAGATGTAGAAATGCAAAGCCACAGTGTAAATTCAGTGCGCTGTAACGGACGCTTTCCTAGCCGTAGTTCTCAGTATAGCACTAGTGATTCGTTAAATTCTACCGGCCGTGCTGAACAGACAGTGAACATTAGCCAGTATAAAAGTGCGACACAAAGGTCGCCCCGTCGTGATAGAAACAGTAATTTGAATAACAGGCGCCAACGCCCATTTCAGAAAAATGTTCGCAAGTCTTGCCCTCAGTGCGTGTCTCGCCATAAGCGTGCACAGTGTCAAAGTCGCAACGCAACCTGTTATCAATGTGGCAAATCAGGACACATACAGACAGTGTGTATGCAAAACAAAAATTCAAAGAACAGTAACGTTAGAAACAGTGCTTCGCAAATTGCGAGAGCAGTGCATGTCATACACGCTGTGGACTTGAGCAGTGCTTTAATTGGTTCTCAAATACAAAACAGTTACTCTGCGCCTACGGCAAAACTATATAGTGCACCACGTAGCAAGCGCCGACGAGCGCGTAAAAATGTGCAACGGAAAAGGGTTCGGGACAAGCAAAGTGACAATGTACAGTGCAAACCTGTAGTGAACCTAGTGCCTTCTGCATCTTCTTATTGTAAAAGTGCCCAGTACTGTGTAGCTAGTAACAGTAGACTTGGTGTAGCTACTGAAAAGTGTAGTGCAGTAGTTAGTAACTCTGGAGTAGCTTCGCATGCTTGCGCGGACGCCGATCCAGCGGTAGTGCCATCTAGTGACAGTGATATTAATCTATGTGCCGAGTCTGCGCCGCTTCCTTCACTACGCGGCCCGCGCATACGCAGCAAACAAACCGTAGCAGACGCTGCCCACATTCGCGCACCTGTCGTGCGCCAGAAGCACAAACTTTTTGTAAATCTCTCCATAGAAAATCAGACTGTGCAATTTCAGCTTGATACTGGTTCCGCTGTTACATTAATTAATAAAGACACTTATGAACTTCTGGGTTCGCCAAAATTGTCGCCGTCACAGCAAGTGCTAACAGCTTATACAGGTCAAAATATTCCCGTGCTAGGAACGTGTAGCCTGCCCGCCTCTTTTCAAGGTGTAACAAAAACAGTTGCTTTTGTAGTTCTTCAGGCCAAATCGACACAGAACATTTTTGGACTAGATGCTTTTGACTTGTTTGGTTTATCAATTCAAAGAGATGTGCTTCAAATTTCGTCAATAGTGCCTCAGGATAAAATCAATGCATTGTGTGACAAATATAGTGACTTGTTTTCGCCGGAACTAGGTTGTGCAAAAGACTTCGTGGCACATGTAACTTTAAAAGAATCTGCAGTTCCAAAATTTCGTAAAGCTAGACCAGTGCCTATCGCCTTGCGTGATACAGTTGCCGAAGAACTTAAACGTTGGCAAGATAGTGGGGTTATTTCTCCTGTTTCTGCGAGTCAGTGGGCCTCGCCTTTAGTAATTATACCCAAGCCGTCAGGAAAACTTCGTCTCTGTGCGGACTTTAAATCAACAGTCAACAGTCAAACAATTGTTGACACTTACCCCCTGCCCAGACCTGAGGAACGTATGGACAAATTAGGGCAGTCTCGTTTCTTTTCTAAGATTGATTTAGCAGAGGCATATTTACAGATTCCGCTTGACGACGAATCAAAAAAGTTTTTCGTCATTAATACTCACATGGGCCTTTTTCAATTTCAACGCCTACCCTTTGGCAGTTCTTCCGCCCCCGCTATTTTTCAGCGTTTTTTGGAACAGCTGACAGTTTCTGTACCGTGTTGCTCGAACTATTTAGATGATATTGTGGTATCCGGACGTACAGTTGAAGAACATTTATCAAACCTGGAGTGCCTTTTCAAAGTGTTGACTGCAGCAGGTCTACGTTGTAATAAAGCAAAGTGTTCGTTTTTTCAAACTGAAATAGAGTACCTAGGCCATGTGATTAATGCCCAAGGAATTCATCCCTTACAGTCACATCTTCGAGCAATCAAAGACTTGCCTCCTCCTAAGAATGTGCATGAATTGCAAGCAGTAATGGGAAAGCTAAACTATTATTTCAGATTTATTCCCAATGCCTCTCAGATTGCAGCTCCACTGCATAGCTTACGTAGGAAGAACGTTCCTTTTGTATGGTCTAAAGATTGCCAAGTTGCTTTTGACAAATTAAAGTCTGCACTGCTCAGTGGTGCATGTTTGATTCCCTTTGACCCACAGAAGCCTGTAGTGTTAGCAGTCGATGCCTCATCATACGGTCTAGGTGCAGTTTTGTCGCATCGTATTGGATCTCACGATCGACCTATTGCTTTTGCATCTAAGTTACTGACGCCAACGCAACAGAATTACAGTCAGATAGAAAAGGAGGCCTTAGCAATCATTTACGGCGTCACAAAGTTTCATCATTATCTCTATGGCAGAAAATTCTATTTGTTGACAGACCACAAGCCTCTCACGTCGTTGTTCTCACCCACAAAGCCAATTCCGCCACGAACGGCACAAAAGCTTCAGAGATGGTCCTTGATATTGTCAAATTATCAGTATGAGATTTTGTACCGACCTACCACTAAACATGCCAACGCGGACACACTTTCCCGACTTCCGGTTGGCCAGGATGTATCATTTGATTCTTCAGAAATGGCATGTTGTCAGATAGACTCCAGAGATGCTTTCCTTTGAACTCTCGTCGGGTTGCACAGGAAACAGCTGCGGATGCAGACCTAAGTGTGGTAGCACGTTTTGTTCGCTCAGGGTGGCCTGCCAGAGCCAAAGACATTAATCGGCCTCTGGTTCGACGTTATTTTGCACAACGTCATGCATTATCTTTAAGTCAGGGTGTACTGTTGTTGCATACCGACAACGACCAAGCAAGAGTGATTGTTCCTCGTTCCCTGCAACGAGAAGTGTTACGCCTCCTGCATCAAGGACATTGGGGCATTGTTAGGACAAAGCAACTGGCCAGACGTCATTGTACCTGGGTTGGTATGGACGCTCAGATAGAGAGCATGACATCACAGTGTACAGTTTGTGCGGAGCATTAGGCGGCTCCTCCACAGCGTTTCTCAGACTGGCCACGCCCCAAGGGACCATGGCAACGTTTACATATTGACTTTGCCGCACCTTTCTGGAATACGCGCTGGTTAATTGTTGTAGACGCTTTCAGCAAGTTTCCTTTTGTGATTGCCATGAACTCAACGACAGCTTCTAGTACAATCAGTGCCTTAACATCAGTGTTTTGCATCGAAGGCTTGCCTGAAACTATCGTCAGTGACAATGGACCTCAGTTTGTTAGTGCGGAATTTCAACAGTTTTGTCGTGTGAATGGCATTCAGCATATCACCACCGCACCTTTTCACCCTCAGTCCAATGGTGAAGCAGAACGTTTCGTTCGAACATTCAAGTCTCACATGGAAAAGATGAAAGGTCAGCACTCCAGGCAGCAAGCTCTTCAAATTTTCCTGTCTACGTATCGATGCATGCCACGTGACGGCCCGTCTCCTGCCGAGCTGCTACACGGCCGCCGTTACCGCACTCTCCTTCACCTGCTGCAGCCTCCCACGCACCAAGTCGGTTCGTATGGCGCTACGCGTTTTCAGGTTTCCACGCCGGTGCTGTACAGGGTGTTTGCTGGTATGAAGAAGACATGGTTGCCAGGCACCATTCAGCGCGTGCTCGGTCGCAATATGTATGTTGTACGTTCTTCCACAGGGTCGGAGCTGCGGCGCCACGCAAACCAATTGCGCCTGCACAGGCCGCGCGATCCTGTCTCCGGTTTCTTGATTCCAGACCCAGTTCACCGCCAGGGAGCACAGCCACATCGTTCGTCCCCGGGCTACGAGATCCCGATGGATGTCGGCGCGCCTCCTACGCAGTCGGCCCCTCCGCCTCTGTCGACGCCTCAGCTGACAGCGTCACCGAGAGGGACTCCGGGACCGTGCGCCCCCCCCCCCCCCCAGCTTGGGCTACGCACCACAGAAGATGACCTGCTCAATCTGGGCGGAAGCGTGCGCCCTTCCCCAGGTTTCGGCAGGTTTCCTGGAGGATTCCAAGGCGGATGCCGGGGCGCGGACGGCGTCTCGATCCCGGCCTCAGCTACGACGCCCGTCCCACCAGTAACGCCCCCGCCCAGGCCCTCCTCCCAGTGCCGTCGCCGTGGTCCTCAGCCCTTCGCCACGACGGCGCGGCGGTTTGGGGGGGAGGGGTGTGGTGTCGCACAAGTCCAAAGTGCGCGCCACCTGCTTTCGCCGCGCGCCGCCATGCACGCATGGCGCGGCGTTCTTACGACGACAGCCACGAGCGCCCTCTGCTACAACTCCGCTCGTGGCCAGCACTTAACGTCATCGTTCACTTGGGACTGAGATACCAACCAGTTAGGACCTTCGGAATCAGATAGGCACCAGCGAAGACTTTGCTATCGTACAGGCACTAGGCAGGCCTCTAACAACTATGTATCAACATTCTGCAGTACTATGTAAAAGTTAAGTATTGTTACATTCTGTGCAATATATATCTCTTTCTAATTTACTCTAGTGTTTATAGTTTCTGGCTGCCCCTCTCCGTACCTGCACCAGCGTGCTATCTTTATTCCTGTGTCGGTCTCATTCCACTCGGCCACCGACACCTACGACGGAAACGAGACACAAAAGCGGCGACGAGGCTGGGACACAAAAATAATATAAATCTAACACAAATGAAGTTTCCAGAATGAAACTTCTACACCTACATCTACACACATACTTTGCAATTCACCGTAAGGTGCGTGGCGGAGCGTACACTGTACCACTACTAGGCATTTACTTTCCTATTCCACTCCCAAATTGAACAAGGAAAAAAAGAATGCCTATATGCCTCCGTACGAGCCCTAATTTCTCTTATCTTGTCTTTGTGATCTTTACGCGAAATATAAGTAGGCGGCAGCGTCAAATTCCGGCCCTCTAAATTTACTAAACAGAAATTCACGAAAAGAACGTCGTCTTTCTTCCAGCGATCCCCAATTGAGTTGCCGGAGCATTTTCGTGACACTCGCGCATTGGTCGAACCTACCGGTAACAAATCTAGCTGCTCGTCTCTGAACTGCCTCTATGTCTTCCTTTAAACTGATCTGCTGCGGGTCCCAAACACTTGAGCAATATTCAAGATGTGGTCGTACAAGCGTTTTATACGCGGTCTCCTTTACAGGTGAAGTACATCTTCCCAAAATTCTCCCAATAAACCGAAGTCGGCTCTCCGCCTTACTCACAACTGTCCTTACATGCTCGTTCCATTTCATATCGCTCTGCAATGTTACGCCTAGATATTTGAACGACACGACAGCATCAAGAAACTCACTACTAATGCTGTATTTGAACATTATGGGATTGTTTTTTCTACTCATGCGCATCACCTTACATTTTTCTACATTGAGAGCTAGCTGCCATTCTTCGCACCAACTAGAAATTTTGTCTAAGTCATCCTGTATGCTATTACAGTCAGTTACAGACGACACCCTCCCATACACCACAGCATCATCAGCAACCAGCCGCATATTACAACTTACTCTGTCCATCAGCACATTTATATAGATAGAAAATAATAGCGGTCCTATCACACTCCCCTGGGACACGCCTGACGATACACTCGTTCTCTGATGAACACTCGCCGTCGAGAACAACGTACTGCGTTCTATTACTTAGGAAGTCTTCCAGCCAGTCACAAATCTGTGAACCTATTCCATAAGCTCGTATCTTCGTTAGCAGTCTGCAGTGTGGCACCGCGTCGAACGCCTTTTTGAAGTCGAGAAAAACACAATCCGTCTGTTGCCCTTCGTCCATGGCTCGCAAGATGTCATGTGAGAAAAGGGCAAGATGAGTTTCACGTGAACGATGTTTCCTAAACCCGTGCTGATTCATGGAAAGAAGCTTTTCCGTTTCAAGGAAATTTACTATATTCGAACTGAGAATATGCTCCAATTTTCTACGTGAAACTGATGTCAACGATATTGGCCTATAATTGTGTGGGTGAGTTCTCTTTCCTTTCTTATAAACGGGAGTCACCTGCGCTTTTTTCCAATCACTAGGAACTTTGCGCTGAATTAAAGATTCGCGATAAATGCAAGCTAAGTAGGGGGCCAACGCCGCAGAATAGTCTTTGTAAAACCGAACTGGTATTCCATCCGGAGCAGCAGACTATTTCCTATTTAGCTCTCTCAGCTGCTTCTGTACACCGGAAATACCTATTGCTATGTCCCCCATTTCGGAATTAGTACGTTGATCAAATGATGGTACATTTGTGCGGTCCTCCTGCGTGAAAGATTTCTTAAAGGTTAAATTTAGAACTTCAGCTTTCCGTTTGCTTTCTTCTATTACTGTCCCGGAATGATCAACGAGTGACTGGACAGTGGGCTTTGACCCGCTTATCGATTTGACATAGGACCAGAATTTTTTCGGGTTCTCGGAAAGATCTTTTGGTAGGGTATGACTGTGATAATTATTGTATGCTTCGCGCATCGATCTTTTTATAGACGCACGAATCTCTACTAGCTTTTGCCTGTCATCATTTGCGTGTTCTTTTTTGAATCGAGAGTGCAACAGCCTTTGCTTTCTCAGCAGCTGTCTAACATTATTATTATACCAAGGTGGATCTTTTCCATCCTTAATCGTCTTTACTGGTACATATTTCTCTAACCCTTTATTAACAATGCACTTAAATGTAGTCCACAATTCCTCTACATCCATAGTCCCGGAATTAAACGATGTCCATTCATTTTCTAAGTGCGATCGTAACATTTGCAACTTTCACTCTGCAGCGGAGTATGCGCTGATATGAAACTTCCTGGCAGATTAAAATTGTGTGTTGAAACCGGGACTCGAACCTGGGACCATTGCCTTTCGCGGGCAAGCGCACTTCCGACTGTGCTATCCCGACACGACTCACGATGACGCCTCACAACTTTACTTCCGCCAGTACCTCGCCTCCTACTTTCCAAACTTCACAGATCGTGGGTCGCGTCACCGTCGGGTAGATAGCGATCCGGAAGAGCAAGCATACGCAAGTAGGCGGCGTAGGCATAGCACACGGAGTAATGAGGTCATCTAGCCGACAGTACGCAGAACGACCGTCACGAGTGGTCATGCCAGGGGGACTCGCACCACGAGAAACGACTCTTGACACTTCACAGAGTCCATGAAGAATGCACGGGCAGAATAACGTAACAAGACAAAGCCGGTAAGAAAAACATGATGAAGAAGGAGAACGCGATCGGGCGAGAGATTTGGAGCCGTACGAACGTGAGATCACAGCCGGCTGGCTGGACATTAACCATTCCGTTCAGTATGCTTTCAGAAAGGTCAACAGTGACAACCGACGGTCGTAGATCGAGACCACCATGGAAGTCACCTACGGTGAAGACGGATATCGAGCACCGAGATTATCTCAGCATCAACCACGGGATGAAAACAGGAGTATAATTCGCCATTAAGTAGCTTTAGCCGTACGCTTACCGAATGCATGATATTTATGCTTGTGCCTCTCAAGCCTGTAGTAGCTTGGGTCTTGAGAATATTTGTTTATTGGTAGTTCTGCCACTAACCTAACACAGCCACAACAGAACGTAGAACCTGGTGTCCCAGAGAGATAAGGACGCACACACAGTCTAAAAAAAAAAAAAAAAACGCCAAACCCACCCAACCCACAAGTCAGTCGTACCCTATCGTGAATATTCTGTATTTGTTGTTGCTGTAAGGCGTGAACTAATTGCTAGGGCATTGTTTTTTTTTCTTTTTTTTTTTTTTTTGTGACTTCTTGTGCGTCACGAAAGAAGATTTAATTTTTGTAATAGATCAATCTGTACTACATTTTAGTGATAATTTTAGATTTAGTGAGGCCGCAATGTTGATATACGCTATTTTATGTTGCTTATTTTACCGGCCGCGGTGGCCGAGGGGACTGAGGCGCTCCAGTCACGGTCTGCACGGCCACTACGGTTGGGGGTTCGAATCCCCTCTCGGGCATGGATATTTGTGCCGTCCTTAGTCGTAGCTAGTTCATAAATAGTTTGTAAGCTTAGGGACTGATGACCCCGTAGTTAAGTCCCTTAAGTTCTACAAACATTTGAACATTTTTGTTGCTTATTTTTCTTATTGCTCGTATACTCAGTCTTTATAGATGTATCAAATGTACTATCTGTCAGGGTGAACACATGGCCTCTACACGGCACCAGATGACGCTGTGCGAGGATTGTCAAGGTGACAAATGTGGCTGGGTCGCTACCTGCTACCTGTCAGACCGGTTCCACACAGAGGGGAAGCCCGCCTCGTGTAACGGCCGGCCGCCAGCAGACAGCTGTGCCTCACAGACCAGCCAATGAGTGCATTGTACAGTGCGTGACAAGTTTTGACCTTGTTAGGCATAGTTAGGAGGTGAACGTACTAAAAGCCCCCGCCCCTGGGGGTGAGCTAAAGCGTGGAGGAGGGTGGAAAGGTATAATTTTTTGGTTTTCCGCTTATATCTCGAAAACTGTCGGCTTTAGGAAAAAATTGTCCCAAATAATAATGAAGGACAATTGAATTTGCTATAAAATTGTTTCTATACATATACGTCAAATACCCGACGGTTTTCGAGATATACGTTATTGATAATCGACAATTTCGGGAAAAAAAATCCTTTTCACCTTACTACTTTTGTCTAACATTTACTTCTGGTGACTCACTCGATCGTTTCACAGAACATTTGTCAGAAAGAAAGTTGCAGAGCATTAAATTTCCTTCAATTTGATATGCACATTTCCTACCTTATCTTCAGCCAATTAAAAGTTACATCATTTATAAGATGTGCGGTCAGTTTCGATGTCCATCCAGAAATGAGTGTTTTAAGGGGCTGTAACGTTTTTACCTTATGAAACGTGCTAGCATGGCACATAACAACAGTTTAACAATGAAATTGAAACCTTTTCATAATTGTACCTTTTATGATAATATTATGAATCATACAATTAAAGTATTTACAAGCACTGAAAGTGATTCAGAATGAAAAAAGAAAGGTGCATTCAACGCAACATCTTCTTTTTCCTGAGGCGGAGGAGTTGAAGCTCATTTATTATCGCCTGCAGTGGACATGACATCAAGGTCGTCAGTACCTAACGCCCGGTAGACGGTTAACGATGGGGAAGCCCCAGGACGAACATCGAAGGCCTGTCACTGGCTAGAGGGTGGAATGGAGTGTTCTCACATTTATGAAAATGTTGACTGTGTAGTGCGCGCAATGGCTACCGGTGTTTTGTATGTAATGAAACAATAGATGAACCAGGTGTTTCCACAGTGACAAAAAAAGGAATACTATCACTCATCAAAGCTAGTATAGATAGGGGAGATAGCATGGGCTGATCTTTAGAAGGTTTGGACATCCTTCTGATTCATACTGATTGTCGGAAAAATTACATCAGGCTGCAATGGTTATGTTAGATTTTTGAAGATCAATTGTCTTGGGAGAGGTTGTACAGTTGTTTTTAGAGGGTACTCAGACGTATCAGAGAGCATAAAAGCAATTGTACAACGTCGAAGATATCGGCTCGGAAGGTGTGGGGAAACGAATGTCAATCTAAAAACTAAAATTACGGTGAAGAAGAGGATTTCCTCTCCAAATTTAACAATACGAATCAGCTGATAAACCTGTTGACGCTGCAACTACAGAAAAATGGGATAAATGACTTTCAAGCTTCATGTGATGCTGACGTTGATATTGAGGAGGTAGCTATCAACAGATAACATAATTCCTCGATTTCAATTATTGGAGAGAATGTCGACTTAGCTGTTCTCTTAATAGCAAAATCTCCAACTGATCGTAACATTCTGCTTGTAGAACCAGGAAGACGAAAGGTTAAGACGTGTTTATATTCTTCACATTAGGTGCAGCAGGAATTGGAAATGAAGGAGAACGCCCATTTGTTATTCTTACATGCATTTACAGGCTGTGACACAACGTTCGTAGCGTATTGCAAGAGTAAAGTGGAGTTTGTCAAAATACACCGGAAGTCCAAAATCAGACAACATGCTGCTGAGATATTTGCCAACAGTTCTTCTTTCCCCAATTTCATTGAGACAGTGGGAATGACGAGTACTCTATAATGGTATGGAGCTCCAGTCACCACAGAATCCCTCTTCGAGTTCCGCTACAAATCATTTGTATAAGCAGCTGGGAACATGAAACCCACTCTCAACTCTCCCTCCATCTGAAGGAGCTGTGAAGCAGCATGCATTCCGAAGTTACCACCAAGTACGCCTTTCGTTAGGAGAGGTACCTAAAGGTGGAGCGCCGAATTGGGGTTGGAATGGCCAACTAGTTCCGAAACTCTTAGAGTTACATGCTGCCCCTGACGAAATCTTGCAGATGATTTTTTGTCGATTCACTAAAGGATGTGACAGTGGCAGATGTGGTTGCAGTGGTTGTTACACTGCTCTGTTACATGACTGAACTGCAAGGGCAACTGCACCCACGGAGTCGGAATATTAATTTTGGATGAAGATGACGACAGTGACATCAAGACTCTACCATTCATGTTGGACGTCTCCGCTACGGACGAAGATCAATGAACCTTGACCATTCTTCCTCAGAGAAAAGGAAGATGTTGGTTTGAATGCACTTATTTTTCATTCTGAATCCCTATCAGTGTCCCTAAAAACTTTCATTGTATGATTCATAATATTGAAATAAAAGCTACTATTATGAAAAGGTTTCAACTGCACGTACCTTATTAACAGTGTTAAAGTATTGTTATGTGCCATGCTAGCACGTTTCATAAGGTAAAAACGTCACAGCCCCTCAAAACACTCATTTCTGAACGGACATCGAAACTGAGCGCACATCTTATAAATGATGTAACTTCTGATTGGCTGAAGATAAGGTAGCAAGTTGAAGGAAATTTAATGATCTACAACGTTCTATCTGACAAATTTTCTGTGAAACGATCGAGTGAGTCACTAAAAGTAAATGTTTGACAAAATTAATGAGGTAAAGATGATTTTATCCGAAATTGTCGATTTTCAATAACGTATATCTCGAATCCGTTGGAAATCCGACGTATATGTATAGAAATAATTAATAGCAAATTCAATTATCTTTCTTTTTATTTCAAACAGTTTTTTCCTAAAGCCGATCGTTTTCGAGTTATAAGTGGAAAACCAAAAAAATGGTACCTTTCCACCCCCCCTCCCCGCTTTAGCTCATCCCCCAGGGGCGGGGACGTTTAGTATGGTCACCTTCTAACTATCCCTAACAAAGCCCTGAAGTCAAAAATTCTCGCATATTCCATGCACTCTACAGCCCTCTTTTGAGCACTCATTGACTGGACTAAACGGCAGCAGCGCGTGGGATGCGCCAGACGCGTCTCTTACCAGCCAGCTCAGGCAGGAACTTGGAGGAAACGGCGCATTAGTGGCATCACCGTGTGGCACTCACGGAAGCCCACAAAACTACCTCTTCCGACGCCGTATCCCTGCCCTGCGCACGACACGGAGGATTCTGCCACATGCTGCAACTCGCTACAGCCGACGTCTCGATTCCAGCTATCCTAATCTCAACTACGGCAGTGTGTGATATCACACAAGACTCGTGCCATCATCCAACTGTCTAAGAATGTGTCGTGGGAAATTTTTTTGCAATTAGTTGTTCGAGTGAGAAATGCAGGTCTACCCAAAATGTGGTCCACAGACCCCTTAGGGGTCCGCCAATTCTTTCGAGGGGATCAGGCCACCTTTCACTAAAACTTTATAAAAGAGTAACATTATTAATTCAAAATTACTAAAAATTTCCGGGCTATTATGCCGTGGTCTTATGGATTTATTATGGAAACCCAACGTTTCGTCTCCGACTGCGGAGGACATTTTCAAGGGGGATCGTGGCACTTTTGAATGTCCGATGCACACCAGACTCGCTGCTGACTGAAGCCAAACTTCGTTTACGAGGGTTTCAAGATTAAGGAATTATTAGGTCCCGAGACATACAGGAAAAGTAGTAAAGATCCTACTGACAGAGTTCTTAGAACTGTTACACAGTTAATAAAAACGTCTTCCATTGCACAGTGTGTTCAAAAAAGTCTGTTGCACTACCGCCAAGACTAAAATGGGTTGCCGAAAGTCCACAAAGAAACGAAAATGTTCCTCCTCTGAGACCAATTGTTAGTGCAATTACTTTGCCCGCCTACTTGATTGCCAAGATCTTGACAACACTATTAAGACCGCATGTGGGGCGTTCAGATCCTTATATCAAGAATTCGAGACATTTTATAAGTAAATTAAATGATACATTGGTCGATCCAGAGGACATATTAGTCAGTTTGGACGTGGTATTCCTGTTTACTACGTTTCCAGTCAATGAGGTGCTGCAACAGCTGAATCTCCTCTTTCCACCCGACATTGCAGATCTGTTCAAATATTGCCTCACGGCTACCTGTTTCAAATGGAACGATGATTTCTATGAACAAACAGATGGTGTAGCTGTGGAAAGCCCTTTAAGCCCGGTTATAGCAAATTTCTATATGGAAAAATTCGATGAACAGGCACTGAAAACAGCAAAGAAAAACTTGCTATTTGGTTCCGCTATGTAGACGATACGTTTGTTGTGTGGGGGCATAGTAGAGAGGAACTAGATCGTTTTCTTCAACACCTAAACGGGATTAATTCTAGAATTCAGTTTACCATGGAGAAGGAGGCAGACGGAAAACTGAATTTTCTTGACGTATCAGTTTTTAAAAAGGGGAATGGCAGATTGGGCCATACAGTTTATCGGAAGCCTACATACACAGACCGTTATCTGCACCGGGATTCAAACCACCACCCACAGCAAAAGCGGGGAATTATTAGACGTTGTCGGACAGAGAAGGAACATCTGCGAACCGGAATTACTCGACGCGGAATTGAAACACCTGGGTAATGCTTTACTTAAGAATGGCTATTCGTCCACAGAGATAAGGAGAGCGTTGAGAGCGACACGTAAAATTGAAAACGATGAAAAGGTTCATGTGAAATCCAAAGTCTTTCTGCTTTTTATTAAGGACGTCACCGAACGCATCGGTAAAATTTTGACGAAACGGAATGTTCCCGTTATTTACAAACCTACTCAGAAGATATAGGATCACCTGAAATCGGCGAAGGATGCTCGCAAACCGCTGGAAAAATCAGGAATTTATAGGATTCCGTGTAGCTGTGGAGACGTATACGTGGGTACCACAAAACGAACAGTCATAAAAACGACTAGACGAGCACAAGGGGAATTGTAGAAGGGGAGATATTGACAGATCAGCTGTTGCTGAACATGTTTTTCAAACAGGGGACCACCTTATGGAATTTGATAAGACTCAGGTTTTAGCAGCCACAAATGGATACCGCGAGGTACAGAGAGGCTATAGAAATTGTAAAAGACCCCAATAATTTCAATAGGATGGAAGAGGGCGTGAAACTAAATGAAATCTAGATTCCGGTTTTGAAGAATAAATGTAACAGTCTTCCACCATGGGACGATATTAATGGACGACGGCAATCGGCAACGACGAATTGCGCACGCATATCAAAAACATCTGACGTCACACCTCTGCGCGCGAGCCCCCGCAAACGGAGTTCGGCTTCAGTCAGTAGCGAGCCAGGGTGTGCATCGAACATTCAAAAGTGCCACGATCCCCCTTGAAAATGTCCTCCGCAGTCGGGGACGAAACGTTGGGTTTCCATAATAAATCCATAACACCACGGCATAATAGCCCGGAAAGTTTTAGTAATTTTGAGGTTTCCGGCCTTGAAAGTTTACATTTTACATTATTAATTAAAAGAATGTGAAAATCAAATTCATGACTATTTTCTTCATTTAAAAAATACATTTACGTCAGATAATGTTCCCAAGCACTGATTACCGTTCCCAAGTGCGGAAATGCACATAGTATGTTCACTTCCGCTGGGTGCGGCCCCTCTGCTTTTGTGCATGATATTCCGAAATGGTGGCAGCTCAATCGACCAATCAGGGCGCTCGCTGCCAGATAAAATCATTCAGTGTTAACTCCCTTCGTCAGTGCACCACTTCTAGGGCGGGCGCAAGACTAGCTGCCGATGCCGGCCCGTGCGAGACGCAAAACTGCCGCCCCGTCATTACAAGAAACTGCTTAATGTTCAAATCAGTTATTTTTATGACAGTTCTGCCTCACAAGATTTGATAACAATAAAGTACGTTTGACGATTATCTAAAAGACTTACAAGTATATGTAGGCCTAATATAAAAAGTTGGAAACGATTTTACCGAAAATCTCAAAAGTTCTTGACCAATTATTACAAATTTTTAAACCAAGCAATGAAGAACATTCGGAAAGACACGAGCTGTATATTTTTTCAATACAAATGGTTTTCGGAAATTCCCATTATGAATTTCGAGGACTCGTACAGAAGAGTGAGTACATATTCTGATAAGGACCTCACGACCTTAAATTTCATCCAGTAACACTGTGAGCACTTCTTTATCTCTGACACTGAAAAGCGAATCTCTTCCTATGCAAGCTCTTTGCTTTCGATATTTTGGGAGGAGCTAACATGGACCAAAACAAGAATAAAAGTCTTTAAACATGTAGTCTACAACGAATACCTCAAGAGTTATGACCACTAGAAGATCACTAGACCATCTAATGTGAAGACGTTGCTCAAAGCAAAGAACTGGCAGGAGTACTGATTTGATTTACAGTATCAAAAGTTAAGAACTGCTCTCAGCGTCGATGGATGACAACCTCTGACATTAGTTCCTTATCAAATTATAATGAATTCAGCGCTCAAAGTTTTTAACGAGGCTTTCTGAAACCCTTTATATAATGAGAGAGTATAGACTACAAATTTGGATACGTACTCGATCGGTTTAGTTGGAATTTTGACATGATATTCTACTGAACGTTGAGTCAGAAAGAAAAGATGAGCAGATGAGGAGATGGGCTGAAACACTGCAGTGTTCTAGGCTGCTTGTACATGAAATGGAATTGGCAATCCAAAATGCCTACTATTACTATGTCAAAATCATCTTAAATCCCTGCACTTTTCTGCACCTCACACACTGATATGACTTTAATCTTTCCATACAACGACGAAGAAAGCATTACACACAAGTGCATCCCAAGTGCCACCCTACCAGTTTTACAAATAGTAGAAGAAAAGTTTTCCTGTCTTCAGCATTGAATAATAGAAAGTCTAACTTACGAGCAACGTGTATTAACTATTCTTATTGTTCTTGTCAGATGGTCGGGATTCGTTTGGATCTCCCGACATTTCATATAATGTCCAGACTTCAGACAAAATACAGAATCTCGTGACAAAATTCTTCTGGTAAATTTCTATATAACAAATTATATTATTATTTTGTATTGCTCGTTCATGGTGTGTGCATAAGTTGGAAGTTGGAACTGGCAGGAACGTACTAGTGTAGTCGGTGTAGATGTGACCACTGTGTACAGGTGGCTTAGTGGTCATCGCAACTGCCTAGTAAGCAGGAAACTTGTGTTCGAAACGCGGCCTAGCACAAATGTTCATGTTTCCCACCTAATTTAAATCGTAGCCCAGTTGCAGCTAAAGTCGAAAATACCGTTGTGTCTTGCTTCAATAAAGGCCGACTCCATAATTAGATTGAAGTACGAGTGGGAACGCAGAAATTAAATGCAAGTTAATTATCTGCCAGTAGTGTTAACATTTTCTGTAGGAAGTTGATTTGAAAAGTAAAAGCCGCGCGTGAGTAGCCGAGCGGTCTGGAGCGCCGTCCCGCATCGGAGGGTCGAATCCCCCCTCGAGCATGGATGTGTGTGTTGTCCTTAGTCTAGTTTAACTTATTTTAAGTATTTGTAAGTCTAGGGACTTATGACCAAAGTAGTTTGGTCCCATAGAATTACAAACATTTGAACATTTTGAAAAGTAAAAAGTAATAGTTCAATTTAAAAAATATTTATTACGACAATAAATCCAAAATCCAGACGATCTGAAATTTTTCCCAGATATTTTACGCTTTCCAACTGACAAATCTAACTGAATTACTGAACACTTCCCTATTACAGCAGTTATAGCCTATAATTGCGAGTTACAATAAATTGTGACGGTCCTATTTTTCCAAGATCAGTAAAAGCAATGAAACTGCGTCTGCTTGGCGTTGACTCCATCGGCCAACTGCCATTACAAACTCGGTATTTTTCATTCAGAAAGCAACAATGGTTAGAACGGTCCTTCTAAAATTAAAGCAACGATTTAAAACATTGTTCAAATGTTTGTAAATCTATCGGACCAAACTGCGTGGTCATCAATCCCTAGCTTACAAACTACGTAAACTAAGGTAAACTAAACTTAAGTACAACACACACACATATATATATGTGCCGCCCGCAAGTTTCGCGCGTGCCTTGCACCGACCCTGACTACTTTCACCATTCGTTTTTACACCAGTAAATTACTTTTAACATCGATCGATGGCTGAAGTCAGGATCACTGAAGGAGCGACAGTTTCTCCATTGCCTTCACAGCAGGAGAAGTTTCCGGTGGAAAGTGATGAGGAGATAGGGCGACCAAATGAAGACCAGTCACGTGAAGCGCCATTGCCGGATTTATAATCTGGAGACTCTGAAAGTGCTCGGTTACTCGCAGTATGCTGTGGCAGTGGAATAACAGAAACATTAAGTACAACGGAAGATATTTACAAATGAACTTTATCTAGCGAGAGGGGGGTAAAGCTCAACCAGTAATTTGCGTGTGATTGTAGAAACTCTTATGAAAAAGCGTGTTAACGATATTGTTTCCTGTATGCTAGACGAAAACGCAGTGAAACTTCTATCACCTGCGCCGCTTCAAACAATACTGTCAAGAGACGCATGGTTGACATGTCAAATGACGTAAAAGAATCTCTGGTTTTTCGCCTCAAACACAATTCATGTTCTCTCCAAATAGATCAATCTACTGATTGCAGAATTAGCGATTTTATTGGTTTTTGTCGGTTTTGAATACTCAGGATATTTCACAAAGGGCCTCCTATTGTGCAAACCACTACTTGTCAACGCAACAGGTGCTGAAATATTCTGTTTCATGGACGATTTTTTAAAAGAACAACGAAATTTCATGGCGTAATTGGATCTATGTGTGAACAGATGTTGCAAAAGCTGTGAACCGTCCATTGATTGCAGTATCATGGAAATAAAAGAAAACTCGAAAAACTGCAGCAATAGTGATTGCGCCCTCCACAGACATGCTTTGACTATGAAACAAATGTCTGTTTTAGCCGAATTAATTACATAAAATCACAACCGTCGAAGTCAAGACTTTTCTCAATACTGTGCGTCGATATGGGAAGCCTACACCATTCCCCACTCCTTCATACCGAAATGAGATGGTTGTCACGTGGGAACGCCCTATCTCGATATATGAATTACGTTCTAGCTTTCCTTTTGGACTACAATTCCAAATTAGTAGACCTTATTAATGACGAAAATTGGCAGTTTATACTTGATCATTTGGCAGATATTTTTACCAAAATGAACGAAATGAATATTTCACTGCGAAGTAAAAGAATATCGATCGCTGCCAATGACAAAGTTCGAACGTTCAAGAAAAAAGTCAGTTTTCGGGTCTAGAAAGTAGAGTTTTTTTCTCAGTAAGTTCTTTGAAAGATAAGACATTGAATTTTGGGAACAATTTCCTGCATCAAATTCAAGAACATCTTCGAAGCTTGACGTCATTGTTAGAGCATTGCTTACCAACAGATGAAAATAAGCAAACAATAAATTAGCAACAAACCTGTAAAATCATTATATCTGTCTTACTAAGATACATTCAGATAATTAACGTGAAATTTTTGTTTATAGTAGTCTAAAATGATATATGTTTAACAATCATTGAATAAAATGGTGATGACTTCTTTCTCTCGAATTAATAAAGTAACCATTGCCATATGTAATGAATCTCTTGTTCACCATCGTAGAGTAATAAATACGATTGCTGATCCATAGTTCTATTAAAATTGTTCAAAGATTACTTAAAAAACTAAATCTGAGAGTTACGCTCAGATAAAATTAACAGTCTAACATTGTGCTTTGCCAGTACCTGAATGGAGAATATTTAAAACCAACCTCTACAATTAAATTCGAAACAGAAATTGAACGCTCCCAACATACTATAATTTATCGCTTTCATTGGTTAATGAAGTTATCGTCACACTTTCTTCATAAGTTGACGCGTTACAGGTTAAAGATGACACATTGCATAAATACCGCATACGATTCAAAAGTATTGAAACTTTTTTGCGTGCATACCTTCATCTATCGCTAACTGCAAGCAATTACATCGTCTGAATGAGGGAAGGTACCACTCATTACACAATCACTGGGACTTTCCAAAGTGACTAAGCAGCTAGAGGTATTATAAATTCCATAACCCTGTCTTCGAGAAAACCTTCAGTATTCCACAGAAAACAATTTATTATTACAAAAATATATTCTTTCTATTTGCATCCAAATAAGTGCAATTGCATTAAACTGGCACTAATATAGTAGTAGTAAGTACTGGATCAAAGTGTGTTCAAGTGCAGGAACTTGGTCATGGTCCCTGATGACGTCATCAAGATGGCGAATAGGTAATTGACCCCTAAAACCAGTGGCGTAGCTATGTCACTAAGGGCCCTGGGGCAGAAATGACATTGGGGCCCTCTTTAAAACTAGACAGGTGCAAAACTACTTCATCAGCAGGTCCTTACCGCCCACTGTTCGACTAAATAGGGCAAATCTAAATACTAATAAGGAAATTATTATGTGTCATGCAGAAGATAATACTTAATCGTAGTCTCTAATATAATTATAACTGTGAAACTTCATTATGCTTTCACGCAAAAATTACTGAGTGGATTTGAATAAAATTTTGCAGAGGGATAAAGTTGGACCTGGGTAGGACATACAGATAAAACGACCCCATAGTTTCCTAAGCTGCTCCATACTAGGTGAATGAAGTCCAAGCAGAAGCTAGTAAAAAAATAAACAATGAAGAAATATTACTTAACCACGGAAACATAATAATAATAATTTCGTGTGGCTCATTGGTCTGGTGCAAGCCCTTCAATTGGACGTCACTTTTGGCCCTAGTCAATTCCAGTTATCAAACCAGGGAAAGGAAAGGGGACCTACAGCTTAACGTGAAAGCAGAACAGCGTGTCGTTTCTGGCGACTACGTACATCGTTGGGAGGTGAAGGATGGGTTAAAGCGCAGGCTGAAAGATTCAAGGTCCAATCGGGTTCCGAACCCGCGACCCTTCACTTTCCAGTCACACAGACAATTTTATGCTTCTAAATTAGTGCTGCCATGCGGCTTTTGTTATTAATAAAGACCTCGAATGCATACGAATGAGACACACCTGTCTGGAGAGAAGAAAGTGGCGAGGATTGTGTACTGTCCTCAGTTATTGCTACTCCCAAACAAAGGAAAAATTTCTGTTACATACGTGTAATATTTCGTGGTGTCATTGACAAGCAATATTTCAGTTTTGCTTAATTTATTTCAAATTGTGCAGACATACACCAGTTAACCTCCATCCTTTAAATACTGAAAAACTACACCAGTTAGGGAAGTTTATTGCTTATCCCAACGAATTTCGAAGATTTATTCGCATTTCTAGTGCATTTGTTTACATAAGTACTTTTTCGACGTTTCAGTGTGTGATTTCCTGACATAATTACATTGCAGTTGTCCCTTTTAGGTTAGCTACTGAAGTTGGGGTAAAATCGGACAGAATAAATATTGAGGTGTATGTTTTAGATGATGTTCAGATGTTTGTAAATCTATCGGACCAAACTGCGTGGTCATCAGTCCGTAACTTACAAACTACTTAAACCTAGGTAAACTAACCTACGGACAAACACACACACACCCATGCCCCAGGGAGGACTCGAACCTCCACGGCGAGCAACCGCGCGCTCCGCAGCGAGACGTTTTAGACCGCTCGGCTACTCCACCGCAGCTGTATGTTTTATCCTAATGTTACAAACCATAACGTTTTCTGTCTGCTTAAAGATAATGTGCCTTTACCATTACTCAGAAAATGCAACATAGTAATCGTGACTTAGGCCTACTATAGCCTGAGTACAAAAACCAGTGTAAGTAACTAATTTTGTGTTGTGACACCCAGTTTAGTGGACCTGACATAATACCTGCAAGTATAGAGAGACGTAGTAGTCAGTATGTAAAAGAGTTGCCAAGATTTTATTATGTATGACTATGCTACGATTTCCCTTATTACAGTAGGCCTAATCTCAAAAAGATGACATCTGTGCAAGAGCTGCACAAAATCATACATGGAAACGTATCGACGTATTTATGTAAACAAATGCACTAACAGCGAGAAAAATTCTCGAAATGCGTTGTGCCGAGCATAAAAATATATGATGGATGCAGTTTTTCAGTATTTAAATTCATGATGAACACAGTTAAAAGCCATCTAGAAACATCCGATTATGATGAACGAAACGAAGTTACGTTACACTGAACTTCAATGACTGTCATTCAATATATCTGTGAAACACAAGTGTGAAATTAAGAATAATTTTGAACACAGAAACCACTGAAAAGCGGAAGCACACGTAGGCCTGCACCACATTTGCAGGTCACTTCATAGAACAGACTCATCACCTTGTTAAAGAACGCAAGGACCAGTAAGAATAATTTGTGGATAGCTAATACCTCATTATCACAGTGCAAAACAACGTAACAGAGCCACTACAAAAACATTAAGATACGCCACAGGCCCGGACTGAACACATTCTTTAGATTATCATTTACGCCTAAAATTTCTGATAAAGGATTTAACTAACTTGGAGTTTCCAATAAACTGTAATATCAGACCATAGTCTCCGAATTATTTCCAGATTGTGATATTTATCGTCTTCTGGGTGCCACAATCTCTTTCTTTCTTTCATTAAGCATATCAGTTTCTCACTGTCCATATCTAGCATGTAAGAATGTCGGTCGATTTGACCGAAGAAAACAAACTGATTTGAATTTCTTCGACTGTCGTCCGAAGTCTCTATGTTCGGGCGATGAGATCGGCTGCACTGTGACCGTGCCCATAGTGGAGTACTGATTTGAAACGATCGGCCGTTTTCCGCCGATGTTTGCCGTCGGTAAAACCCACCGATATAGGAGCCACTACCACCACAGCCTTAGCTCATTTTCCGTATCGATCAACGTAATTTCGTTGATGGCCCTTCGTTGACAGGAAGGAAAATAAGGGAAATATTCGTTATGTGGTTTCAGGAAAAAGTAAGTTGCCGTGCCCCTACCAGGCTTCATAAAGCATACGTTAGTGTCTGGCCAGGAAACAGTAATAGGCCTAAATAAATTAACTAATGCGACATCTTCGGTTATCATCGTGACATTGTCATAGATGGCAGCGTTTTCAATGCTCAATTCACTATTGTGACAAAGTAACCATATTTTCTCTTCTTCTTGCACGAATTTCAGAGTGCAGTTGGTTACAGCACTTCATTGGGATCTACGATTAAGGAGCACTCCAAGTGTTCAAGTGTTTGTATAGCTTATGGGACTTAACTACGGGGACATCAGTCCCTAAACTTACAAACTACTTGTGAACTAGCTACAACTAAGGACGGCACAAATATCCATGCCCGAGAGGGGATTCGAACCCCCGACCATAGTGGCCGTGCAGACCGTGAATGAAGCGCCGCAGTCCCCTCGGCCATCGCGGCCGGCTAAGGAGCACTCCCCTGGGGAAATTCACTGCACAAACAGTTGAGTTACCATAATAACACTATTCTGTAGTAATAAATTGTAGATACTTCATATTCAAATGTGGTCACGTCGTGTAATGTCAAACGCACAGCTAGTAATTCAGCGTCATTGACAGTTATTTCGCAAAGATTGGCAGCCATGGCAACTCTGACTTCAACCAACAGCACACTAACGGTGGCAGGGTCCATGTCTTAGAGGACAAGCAATCGACCTTGTTATGTTTATATTCTGAGGTGGGAATAATTTTTTGATTTCTCTTCGTGCGTTTGAGGTTTGTTGGTCGGGGCTCAAAAAAGTTAAAAGTGGAAAATCCTTCATTCAACTAAAATATTATATACAAAAGGATGGCGATTATCCGAAGTAACTGGAGGACATAGATGTTCAGATTATTTATACAGTATTCGGAGGCGCGCGATCCTTCACGAGTGGCGACGTGGGAAGGCCGCATTAGAGGCACTGTTCCGCCACCCGGTGGCCCATTGCGGCTTCTGTGGGAAACTTGGTTTGAGGGGAGTAGGTGATGGACGGTAGGATGGGAGAGTAAAAAAGTGAAATAAATTCCCGCTCTACTGTAACTTTTTTCGAACGTCGTTCACGGAGGCCGAGGGGCCCCTAGAGCTTGGGGGCCCCGGGGCACTGCCCCGCCTAGCCCTATGATAGCTACGCCACTGCCTAAAACGTCCTCCAAAACGGGGTTGTTTCCATTTCTGGAACAAAATGGCCGCCAGGGAAAACCGAGGACTACTCCTCTAATGCTCCCCTGCCCCAATGACGTTATCCAAGATGGCATAATTTCTTGTTCTGGAACAAAATGGCTACCTGGGAAAACCCAGAACCATGACCCCCTGCCCCCCCCCCCCCAACTCCTATTACATCATTAAAGATGGCGTCGTTTCCTGTTCTGGAACAAATGGCCACCACTTTGGTGGGAAAAATTTATCTCCACCACTAGACGTCTGCAACACAACCCCAACTACAAAATTGGTTGGAACTTCAGTTAGTCTGCTCCCAGAGCTTACAGGGTGACAAGGTGTCCGTCACGAGCAGTAGAGCTCCATACTGAACGTAAGTATTGTTTAACAACAAATATTTAAAGAATCATATGTGACATCAAGGGAACTATGTTTGCATTAACAATTTCCCAAAACCATTTCGGAAAGAGTATTCCGCCTCAGATTTTTCTTTTTTCCTTGATTGCCATTTCAATTCCCCTAAATAGGTCGGGCTGTCAGCAGATGCAGGCTCTCTTCACCAGACAGATACACAATATCAGAAAAGTAGTGGACAAAGACAGAAAAGGCGATAAAATTAGAAGCTAATAAAATTTACACTGTGACAGTGTTGAATAAACAGTACATGAGTTAAAATGGAGAATATAGTGCAATTTTTTTTTGCATGGACATGGCGAAAATGAAATAAAAAATAAATAAAATAGACTCGGGGTTCAAGGAATTCGGTGATGACATACCCCAGGAGACTCGGAGACACGATGACATCAGGGGTAGAGTTGGGTATGGTGGGGGATGGGATGACAATGCCACTAATGCTGAGAAGAAACTTGGGTCACCAGAGGAGTTCGGCAGTAGTGCTGGAATGGATATTGAGGTTGGTGGTGATTACGTAGGTTGAAAAGGTCCTATCAATGTAGGCAAGGAAGTCATAAGGGATGGGGGTGTGAGAATGGTCATAAATGGTTGTGCAGGTAATAGTAATGTATGGGAGGTAGAGTATGTGGATGAGGTTGAGTAGGGGCTGTGGCCAAACTAGGTGGTGCCAGAGGTGACAAAAGCAACTCTGCCTCATGCAGGAAGATGGAAAGAATCATGGTGGTGGAGTATATAGGGGTTGATGCTGACTAGTAGGTGAGGGAGAAGGAAAGTTTCCTAAAGGAGGAAGGCGTCCATACAGTGTTGGGAGACGTTATTCGAGAGTAACAGTTTGTTGGTGGCGAGGGAGCAAATGTTTTAGAACAAAATGGTAAGTTGTTGCTATGCTATGATGTGTGAGAAGGAACATAAGAGATGAAGAGAGGGGTTTGTTGGTGGTTGCTTCGAGAAAAGGAGAAGTGCATGTAGTTTTGGCCTGAAAGTCGAGGTTGAAAATAGAGTGGGCAGCAAGGGAGACTAGGTGAAGTGTATGGGGTCGTTGGAATGGGTGAATGTTCTAAAGGACAGTGGTAAGGAAAAGGATAATTTCCTCTGCATTAGGGTCTGGGCACAAGGAATTATTGGTGGGGTTAGGGGCATCAGTGGGGCAGACAGGTACGGTGAAAACGTCTTTGGTAGGAGGAGGGCGGGACTTCCATTTGTAGAAGAAGTAAACATGAGCTTCACCGCAGGATGCAGGAGGAGGTGGGGTCAGCGAGGTTGGGACAGGAGGTGTGGAAATAAAGAACTAGGAAAGGGACTCCTTGCACTGTTGAAGGGCATTGGTTGGCTTTACTAGATATACAGGGAGCGATACCGCACAATAAACTTAGTTTCGGTGCGAGCAGTGGCGGGCTGGACCAAGACTGTTTTGGCTTCCCTGAGAAAATCAAATCAAGTAGATATGACGTCTTTCAGTTTATCGTAATAGTTTTTTAAGTACTCAAGTCACCTTTCCTACTACATTTAACAAAAACGATGAAATGAGGATCGTCATTCAGCATCAAGATGTTTTAACCTTGCCCTGCAAGAGTTTCCTATTTCTGGGTGAATCGTTTAGGAAGAAGAATAATAAGAATGGAGATACTGTAGAAGGGTCTAAGCTTACACGCAATGCTCTAGCATTCTTGTTTCAAGAGATACCCTATGAACTTAATGGGGTTGAGATCGATCGCACACGTAACGTGGGCATAGCATCGACTCTTAAAACCTACATCTCCACACACCCCTTGGATATGAATGCTCTAGAAAACACGTGCTGTTTCGTCGATGAGTCTGCAGATCGAACTGTTGGCGAGTACAAAAGGTCTACAGCATGTGTGCCTCTAAAAGTGCTTATGGGATACTTTGAGGATATGCATCGAATCATCATGAATGCTAAATAGGAGCTTATTCTGATACGAAGTGCGATGGACAACAACTCATACAGTCAAGGAGCTGAAGTAAAAGGGGAGAATGAACTCATCATCAACACTATAATATGGAAAATGCCGCACATCAGTGTATCGGATGAGGAACGTTTGAAGCTTTTTAAAGTAATGAACACAGGTACATATCTACCCTTAGCGTTCCGTTCATGGGAGCTGTTCGAGTATTCTCTGCTACCAACATTTAGTAGACAGACCTGGGCTATTAAAACCTCTGTTCAAATGGAGACACGTCGATTCATCATACTTGCATTTCAGACCAACCGAGGAGGGAATCTAACAAAAGATTCGTCTATATTTGACAACTGCAACTTAACTAATGCAAGAGTCTACCTGAATTCAGAATTCTACCCATACGACAAACTGCATTTGCAATGGGACAAAAATGTTTACAGACTGGCTTACGATATGTACACGAGATTCCGCGTTTCATACTATGAAGACGTTATGGAATCGGATGAGTGTCTATTTAATCCAAGGAAATGCAAGGAGCTAGCACCAATAATCGTAATAGACTGCTCCAAACAGAACGAGGTAATTAAATGTGAATAAATATATGTGAGGATTGAATTTGAATCTTCGACAAAATTTTCCACAACAGACTGCTGCATATGCCCTAGGTCTGCATGACCGAGTAATTAACTATAGCCCACTAACTGGTATTGTGCAGCGTTCCGTATAAAGGATCATTTCATCATGAACTCTCAAATTGTGAACATCATCATCATTACTGACGTCCAAGGTTTGTATGACTATGAGTGCAAGCGGTTCATATTTAAAGACGTGGCTTTCGTAGAAGGAGATGAAGTGATAAAAACAGCAATAATTGCATTACCTGGACTATTCAGGGATGTGAAGTGTGATAAAACTAGGAGGAACGCGAAGTGGTTGTCACTAAACTACCATGGACTACACTGGAACGATCCTGGCATCCCTTATAAAGTTTTGCTACCAACTCTCCGAGAAATGGACTTCAGTACCACCAAAGTCTACGACAAAGGCGAAGAGAAGATTACCTGGATGCTGCAAATCTTCAAGTATGCCGCTGTTCACGACCTCGGATCCTTCGGTTGTCCTGCTCTCCATAAACTCAAGAACATGAAAAATAGTGCTGTGTGTGCATATGATAATGTAAAATTACTTTTAAGTTGGTTGAAGAAAGAAAATAAATTAAATTTTACCTAAGAAACCCTTTGTGTTCTTATTTACCTCACTCAGATATATGTATATTTTTAAAAAAGTTATCTAACTATGCTACGTATGTGTAAAATTTTTTTTATACACAACACCTATGATTGTGCAAATGCATCTCGACTTATAGACGAGTGCGTGCAATGTAGATGTTTCTGCTTATGGTACATAACATAAAAATATATTGTTTAAATGCAGCTCTCCTTATAGAGGAGTGCGTGCAATGCAGATGTTTCTGCTTACTGTACACAAAACAGAAATTATCGTCTCTTTCTCTCCTTATTTTGAAGAGTGAAAAATATATATTTAAAAACTTGGGTTGGGAGAAATCAAATAATAACGCCAGTATCAATTTTACAGGTTTATTGAATAAAAAAACAATAATCTTATTCTTTTTGAATAGCACACGTTATTTAAACAGTCAGTTTTGTGCAGATTTTTCTTCTTAAAACTACTTGCACGTATGTTAGAGCATTACATTCTCTCTTAACAGTCACAGTTTTGTGCATATTTCTTAACACTACTTGCACGTATGTTAGAGCTTTGCATTTACAATTTGTCAGACTTTCTTCTTAAAACTACATGCACTTCTGCCAAGGCATTACATTAACATTTTGTGTTGAGATTTCTGTGCATTTACGCTACTCAGGTTTGCACACTTAGATTTCTAAAGCAGAGGTACGACGCTTAGCGAATCAGTTTTCTTTTTCTCTCAAATTTACGTATTTCTCAAGATAAGGTACTACAACTAATGTGAATGTCCACCCGAACAGCACACAACGGTTACATACAAAAAATCTGAAGCGATAGCTCCAGACGACAATAGTACAGTAAGCTGGAATACTCGATATGTTACAGCAATCTGTTCCAGTTAATTCAGTAAACTGGAGTACGAACTTTTTTTTTGCTCCAAACAAATGGATGTTTCTAGACATCAACTTAATAATAACAAGTTATACATTGAACTGGTGCTGTCATCATAATGACTAGAACAAATTGGTTGGAGCTCACACACTTAAAAACTAAGCTGACTGGATGGCTAGCGGTAGGTGAAACTTATAAAAATAAACTAAACTAATGGAATGAAGCTATAGCACATAGTGCTTACGAATATGTTTTTTCTTTGAAGCAATATTTCTTCTACACAGCACACACACTGTGCTTACAGTAAAACGTAATCTATTTACATTGCCTTCAGTTTTTTTAATGAAATTTTATGAATTTTTTTTCAGTCTACTATGTAAACTTTTTGTTTTTGCTACATACTTGGCATGCTATTTAAGAAACAGAAACTAATATATATATATATATATATATACTTATTTTTTACACAGATACACGCACAGAATCACACACACACTTTCACTGACACATACACACACGCACGCATGCATGCAACCCATCCCCCAAAACAACACATTCATACTCTCCCACCTATGTACAATATGACAAAAGGGCCACACTATTCTATACAAGCACACGCGCACAAACACATGAAATCCCTCATTCACACTCACATTTTTTCAGTCAGTGTTCCCCCAACACCCTCTTTCTCCCTAAGCGAATAGTGTGAGTACGGTAGAGTTTCTATACCTCAATCACTTATGACCCTTTTGTCGTCATGAGAAGATAAACCTACTTTAGACTAAAAATGTTCAAATGTTTGTATAGCTTATGGGACTTAACTACGGGGTCATCAGTCCCTAAACTTACAAACTACTTATGAACTAGCTAACACTAAAGACGGCACAAATATCCATGTCCGAGGGGGGATTCGAACCCCCGACCGTAGTGGCCGTGCAGACCGTGACTGGCGCGCCTCAGTCCCCCCTTCTTTTTGTTTGTTAAAAACAACTGTTTTCTAAGAAAAAAACTAGGAATAAACAGCAGCATCCATTGTAAAACAGAAACAAAACGTTCTTCTTTAAAATGTAATTGAAAGTGTTGCTTCTTTAAATGGTGAAAGTAGCAGTAATTGCAGTTCGAAGACAAGGAAGTTTTTTTATCCTATTCCAACCTTTTCAAATGCTACATTAAGCATGTTGCTAAACTGTTTTTTCTCATCAATGCTGCGGATGATTCTCCATCTCGCAGTGTTCATGTACAATTCAAAACTTATGAGGTTGTCCTCTGCAGGTCCATGGAATATGTAGTGTATATAATTACCGAGAAGCCACATAATTGTGTTGTTCTTTGTTTTCGGGTAAAAATTTATTTCCGGCCACATTATAATGTTTGAAGTGTAACTGGTTTCGGAGGTTCTTGACAGTAATGCTGTTCGTTTCCTCACCCAATTCCAGTTATCGATATGTCCGCTACAAGTGAATCTATGGATTATGGTGTCCAGCAGTCCACATTTTCTGCACTTGTCTGTATCACTTTTTCCGATTCGATAGAGCAGTGGCGTAACTATGGGGGGGGGATGAGGTGGATAGAACAACCCCCCCCCCCCAGACCCCGGAAAAAAAGTATAACAGCAATCTGGTAAAGGCAAAGAATGGAAACTTGGGGCGTTTTACCATAAGCTTTCATTGGATGGGAGTGAATTAGTTTCTTCAACGGGAGTGGTAGATGGTAGTCTGTCTGGAAACTGACTAAAATTTTGCTCGTCAAGCAGATCTATCCCCCCCCCCCCCAAAGCCAAGTCCTAGTTACGCCACTCCGATAGAGCTTCTCGTTTGTTGCTATCGTCTGGTTGAAAACTTTGTACCAGGTGGACGCAACCTCTGACGTGTGGATTTTAAGGCTGATGTTTTTCCACAATATCAACCAGTTTCTGCGTTGAAACTTTAGCATAATACTGTTTGGTTTGTCTTTCCGTTGCCATAACTGTAGAAGTTCGCCTGTACTTAAAGTCTTAGATTGTACAAGGCTTTCTTGCAAGTAACTAAACTCCAGGAAAAACAAACTGATATGTCTGAGACGGAAGTTGTGATTGCTGATGTCTATTGGCGGATTCACGCTCTTTGGTTGAAGAATTTTGAAAAGCTTTTCTATAATGTTAGTATGGTTCTCGTTTATTAAACTGTTTGTACGTCTAAGGTATAATGCAGTTGCCTTCCTATGAATATCTGTTAGTGCAAGTCCTCCAGTCAATCTTGGTTTTGTTAACGTTTCGGGGGTGAGTTTAAAGAGGTTTCCTCTCCAAACGTACCTGGCTGCTAACTGCATTACTTTATTTTCCTGTACTTTTGGAATCGGGAAAATCTGTGCAACATAGTATGCCTTGGACAATAGATAGTTGTTAACAATCCTCACGGCTTCAATAAGGTTTAGTGATCGCCAGGTTGCTTCAAAGGTAGTCCCTTGCATTTTGTTAACTGTCTCTCTCCAGTTCAGGGCCGCCATTTTTAATGGACATTTATCAAAGATGATCCCTAACGTCTTGTGTTGTTTGACGGTTTGTGCCCATGGCATGGCTACGTCGTCGAACCCTCTGATGTTTACTAACTTACACTTTCCCCTGTTAATTTTTGCACCTGAAGCTGCACAGTAGGTTTCAATCTCCTCTTTCAGGCTTGTGACCTCACCTACTGTTCTTAGTAGCACTCCCACGTCATCAGCATAAGCCCCTGTAGTGAATTTAACACCCGAAAGTTGTAACCCAGAAAGTTTCGTGGTAACCCTTTTGAGTATTGGCTCCAAGGAGAGCACTTACAGCAGCATAGAGAGAGGACTACCCTGTGGGACCCCCCCTTTCAATGTTTATAGCCCGAGTTAATTGCCCATTGACAGCTATTTTAGTCGTTATACCTGTAATCAAATTTCGTACCAATTTTAAAACTTTTTCTTCCAAGCTTACTTCCTTCATTACTTTTTCCAGGTATTGGTGATTTACCCGATCAAACGCTTTGTGAAAATCTATAAAAAATAGTGCACACTTTATATTCGTAACAGAGGCTATGGATATGATATCTCTGTAGGCAGAAATTGTATTCATTACAGTTCGTGCAGGGAAACAGGATTGGTGTTTTCCAATAATTTTACTTATGGGAAGACTCAGTCTACTGGTAACTGCCCGGGCGACGGTTTTATAGTCAAAATTTAACAGAGTAATAGGCCTGAAGTTATCAATGCATTTTCGTCCCCTGTTTTTGGAACTAAAACAATTTTCCCTTCCTTAAACTCTTTAGGACCTACGTCACCTTTTAATATTTCATTTAAAATATCTGTAAAAGTTGGTCCTATAAGGTGCCAAAATTTACAATAAAATTCTTTTGGCAACCCATCAGGTCCAGGGGATTTGTTGGACGGCGACCTTGAGAGGAGATCTAAAACTTCACGTTCTGTAAACGCAGTTAATATGTCACTGTTATCGTCAGAATTAATTTCCAGAGTACGTACTTGAAGAAATTCACCTACTGCACCCTCATCAACGTGTTCCCGAGAATACAATTCTCTATAATGTTGATGTATTTTCTGTACTATGTCGTTTTGATTTACGAGCAGTCTACCATTTGGCGTCAATAGCTCATCAATGAATGTCCGCCTTCGGTTGGTATTATGTTTAATTAAATGGTACATAGACGTCATCTCTTCAACTACCAGAGAGTGTGATTTGGACTTTATTTTCAGACCCTCTAACTGTTTGCGCTTGATACGAAGTAATTTTGATTTGATGCTATTTATTTGTTGGAAGTACGTTCCATTGTTGTCAGATTTATCATAGAGCTCTCTTAATATAGAATAATAAAATTATGTGGTGGTATTTATTTCCCTAGCTTTTTGTCTGCCGTAGTTCATCACACACTAACGAAGTTTTCGTTTTCCGTGATTTGTCCACCAGTCTACCTTTGATTGATAGCGGCTGAGGGATCTGAGACAAAAGTTCCACGTGTCCCTGACGTCGTCTTCTAATTCTCTGTCTTGTAAGAACGAGATATTAAGCCTCCATTATGATCTATATAGTTTGGCAGGCTGTTTATCTAGATCAAGTGTTACAGCAAGCGCACAATGGGCAGAGAATACTGCAGGGATTACTTCCGCGGCGCGAACCCTGTCACTAATGTTATCCGTCACATATAGGCGGTCAAGGCGGCTGCATGAGTGGGCGGTGAAGTAGGTGAATCTCACCAGTGTGGGATACTTCACTTCCCACGCGTCCTGCAGCTTTATATGTTTTACAAGTTCGTGCAGCTCTTTACAGTAATTGAAATGAGGATGCTGATCTTTCGCATGTAAAACGCAATTAAAGTCGCTACCTAACAACATGTATGCCGGGTTTTTCCTTAAAAGGTAGATAATCTCCTCCTTAAAATATCTGGAACGTTCTGTTTTATTAGAATTCCCCGACGGAGCGTATAAATTAACCACAGTGACATTAAACAACTTAAAACTTATACTTCGACCGGATTCCAATTTTTCAATCTCTTTAAATGTAATACCGTCTTTAATTAAAACTGCAGTACCGGTACTGTTCTCCAGCGCTATGTTTTCTATGGTGTTGAAGCCCGATATACGGAGGTTCGTTGTTAAAACACCTCTTGTAATAGCAAAATATCGGCATCAGATTCGTAAACAAACTGTTTGAAGGCCGCGAGTTTCAGATCAGAAGTTATTCTACTGATGTTCAGGGTTACAACTTTATATGCCTGCATCTATCTGGTCCAGAAAAGCGCTAATTTTTTACTTTCCCTCCTTCCGCGTCCGCGTCCCAATCCTTTGATGCTTTGCCAATTGTTTTCTTAGTACCAGTCTTGTATTGAGAGTCAGAGTTTTTATTTTTCTTTCGCGCAGCGTTCAGTTTCGGCTGTACTTTACTCCTACACCTCCCACTGCTGGTGAAACCCACAGCAGAAGGCGAGGTGGGCGGCTCGCTGCAGACGTCCAGCTCCATATCAGAGTGCGGCAGTTTGCGGGCCACCGCGGCGGCAGGCTGCGGCCTCGCCGGCTCGCCACTTCCTGCTTCGCTTTCCATTTCCGCGTCACTGTTTATCTTTACGTCCGCTCTGTTTTACGTCTGCTCTGACTTGGCGCGGTTTGTGTATTGACAACAGTATCACAGCCCGGGTTGTTTACTATTAGAGGTTCGGTTTGTTGCTCTCCACTAACAACAGTGTCGGGTTTCCCTGGTGTCCCTAGGTCTACGTGTTGTACTTCCTCTACTGATGTTTTGCAGCACGGGTGATGGAATTTCTTCTCGTTGCTGCGGTTCTGATCCGATACTAGGACTGTTAGCAATCTCTGTGGGATTTCTTTCAATTATTGTATCAGTACCGCGTGTAGGAACTTTAGTTTCTAACACGGTGTTTTCCCTGCTATCCTGTGACGAGTGTTCGACTTTGTCATCCGAACTACTTTCGTCAGAGGTTCGTCTACGTTTATTAGTCATGGTCGGAATGACAACTGGGGTAATAACTTTAGTGGGCACCTGATCTAAGTTTGCTTTTGATGGCAGTGGTGGGAAGTCTGCCGGGACCAGAGGTGGTTGCTCAGAAAAACTGCTACTGGGTGTTGGTTCATCAACTTCCCGAGTGGGTGCTACTAATTCAGCTAACGTCAGTTTTTTGCGTTGTTGTAAGTTATTTCTTAATACAACCGGTTTATTCGGGCAATCCTGACGCATATGTCCGTTTTGGTTACAGATATAACACGTTTCTTCCTGACCATTATATGTCACATGAGCCCTGTACCCACAGACAGTGATATGAGAGGGAATATTAGTTTTAACGTGCATTTCTACTGATCTTATACCACTGAAACACTGAAGTTTATGTTGATTTGACCACCGCTCGTTTCTAATTTGTTTAATATCGCCATAACTTGATAACACCTATCTGAGATAACAGTTTTCTACTTCTGGCGGCAAACTGAAATCGCGAACATTCTTATATTCAATGCCGGCAGTAGATATGGAAACTGTACTCACCGTTGAGTCTCGATGTCGAAATTGAGCAGATGTTCCGTGTTTCATCAGGATTTTGTCCAGTAGAACGGGTTCCAGTAACTTGACGTAAAAGCAGTATTCATCCAAATCGTAATAAGCGGTATGTACTTGTTCAGAGACGATTCCAAAGACACTGGTGATCCAATCATGAACTTCTAGCGAGCTCGGTTGTTTATTCCTGGTTGCCTTATCAAACTCAAAACGCAGAGAGCACTTCCTGGGGACCCTCTTTCCCATATTTACGGTTGTTTTAGCGGCCGAGACCGCTAACATTTAGACAACACACGCACCAGAACACTAAATGACGATAATTCACAACACGTTAACACTTAACACGAAAGAAAGTGCTGTTCGCAACGCTTTAAACAGTGAGCACACTCCCTGACGTCCTCACGCTACCGGTCTCTAACCCCTCGGCCACCGCGGCCGGCTACTTTAGACTGCAGCAGTGTGTACACCTCGTGTCCTACCTATCGAATACTGACCTGCTGAACTCTGTGAACGCATTACTAGTTGCGTCCTAAGACAACCCAGGTACCGTATAATAAAAGGCGGGGTCCAAGGAGTACGTGGTCAAGCATACACTCCTGAACTTCTCAAAAACATCCGCAAGTAAGCGCGCATCTGTGTCCATTTATATCCTCGCGTATTCACCCAAATTGGGGATGTTGAATTTCCGCCAGACATTTACGGCATGCTCATATTCCGCATCAGTTATGGCATCGCCTGTGAGTGAACTGGTAAATGCGGATATGTCGGGAAGCTTGGTTTCGTGGAGTTTCTCCATAGAGTCCAGGTACTCGTATGGAAAAACCCCTTTTCGCATTAATAGTTGAAACTTTTCCTCATCAGAATATGCAGATCGTGTGATATGCATATCCTCCTGAGGTAGAGTCTCAACGAGTTTGGAAAGAGACGTCTGCATGAAGCGTAGCGAATCAAGGAAGCGCAGCGTAATTTTGGGCGTCATTTGTTTAGAGAACGAAATGTATTTCTGAGTGCTATCAGGCAGGATAGGTATCTAGTCCAAATTTATCCAAGTGCTCAACTAAAAAGTGAGCATCATAACTACTCAGGTTGTGGAAAAATACAGGTATATGGTGTGGAACCTGGTACTTCAAGTTGCATACATTGTGGGCTGCTCCACGGAACTTTCCAGTTAGATGACAGTGGTCTCTACGGGGAACTTCTGCTTTTCTATCTAACGGCAACCCACAAATATGACAATCTACCGCCTTTTTAAACGACTTCTCGTCCTCTCGCGACATAGTCATCGGAACATTTTGACTGTAAAGTTTGTCAACCTCCCAGGCAATTTGTTCCAGCTCATTGAGCAACCATACATATGAGTCAAATCTATTCAAAGTGGGGTCGACTGTGCATACAACTTGGAACGCTGCTGCATACGGCACGTGTTTTTGTGTGAAGGCGGTATGTGAGGCCAGGGGGTTACCTTCACATCTTGCAATTGGAGCAAGTAAACACTCAAAATCACCATAGATCGCGACAGGGGCTCTTTCCTGATGGTGAGCATTTTTAAATTTGAAGAAATTATTTTCAGGGGTCGGCATAATAACACGTACCGGTTCCTTGGATACTACAAGATGTTTCTGTAAATGTTCAAAAATGTTCAAATGTTTGTATAGCTTATGGGACTTAACAACGGGGCTATCAGTCCCTAAACTTACAAACTACTTATGAACTAGCTAATCCTAAGGACGGCACAAATATTCATGCCCGAGGGGGGATTCGAACCCCCGACCGTAGTGGCCGTGCAGACCGTGACTGAAGTGCCCCAGTCCCCTCGGCCACCGCGGCCGACGTTTCTGTAAATACTTGTCTTCAGTGAAGTTACTTAGATACCTGTAGCATATATGGGTTTTACATTTATGGCTATTCATTTGGGAGGAAAGGAGGCGGGACATGTCTTTGATCCATACGTAATGCTGTCTTTCACCATTGGCGATAAGCAGCATGTTTACGTGTAGGTCGCGCTCACCTGCAAATTTCGAGAAATGGAAGCGTCCAACTACAATATGACTATCCTCTTTATATTTTTCTTCTCCAGGCCGTATATATGTACCAAAATTCCTGGATTCTGGGATTCAAACTTGGGAATGTCCTGCAGTTTGACTGGGAACTCTATACCTGTAAAATTATACCCTCCGGGAATTTCACGTTCAGGTACATTATATTTCTGTGTGCGCTGTGGATCTTTCTCTAACTTTCTCTTACAAGCCAGAATTGACCACGCGAAACAATATTCGTCTCCGGCAATGGTCTGACCACTACGAGCTTTCTTGGGCCCGTTATATGCATTAACGCAAGCTTTCTTTTTCTTAATATCAGCAGGAAGTTGAATAAAACTGAACCCTCCCTTTACAGGATCATAGACATTAATATGGATGTCGAGGTGTACTACTTGGCTGAGTGCATGTGCCGAACCGCGTACCTCCATCTCAAGGTGGATTTCCTATGCCATTCGGCGATCGAAGTACTCCGCGTAATCACACCGTTAGATCCCCAGAGGTAGTGGAGACTTGTTTCTTCCTCCACTACGCCCTGTGAACTCCAAGCGTGCGTTAACTCGCACCACAGGACTGCACTGCATTTAACGGCGGGATTACGTGGATCACTTATTGCTTTGAGGAGCTCGATCTCCAACACGGGATAGCGTGCCTCCACGAACACGACGGGGTCGCGATATCTCGCTGGAAGTTTTTCTATCCTTGTGGAAGAGATGCGCCCCTCAAAGGCTTTAGCGATCTCCGAGTACTGAGGCGTGGTCATAACACTCGGAATCTGATGCTCTACTTGTACGTTAGTATTGAAGGGACGGGAGAGGGAACTACCGCTAGCCGTAGGAGCAATATTATTAAATCTACAGTTATTGGTGGTCGATGAAGGCAGTGATGATGACGGCGACGACGCTGACGGCGCCGGTGAAAGAATGGCTACGCGCCGGGAGGCGATGGCGACGAGCACTGTCGGTTCCTGAGCGGCCGGCGGGAGGGGAGGCGATGACGTACAGCAGCCGGGAGCTGCCTGTGTCAGCTGCTAGCGGTGCCCTGCACGCTGCACGCCTGCGAGCCTGTTGCTTCCCCGCAGACGCCGGCACACGCGCCACGGCTATTTGAGTTGCTTCTGTAACAAGCAAAATATAAGTACAAGATTCGTTAGATAGACTTTTTTTTCGCCACTATGAATACCATGTAGACAAAAAGAAATAAGTATATTCACGTTTCCCACCTCTGCTCCTAGCAGCAGCAGCTCCAGCAGCTCTCTATGCCTTTCCTCCTCCTCGCCTCCCGCGCGAGTTCATCCGCCATTAAATGCACCCACTCAGGCATATCGTCCTCGCCGCTAGCATGGCATGAAGTTAAAGCGTCCTCGGCGCATAGCCAATCTGGTTGCGGGATGCCATCGTCTTCTTCTGTAACAAAAAAAAAAAAAAAAAAAAAAAAAAAAAAAAAAAAAAAAAAAAAAAAAAAAAAAAAAAAAAAACACTGTTTGGTTTTCATTCTACAAAAAATGAAACAAACAAACATTCGTCTACATAATACGTGTACTTACGAATATTCTCCCCATCAGCCCGGAGCCTGGACTTTTTGTCTAGTATGAAGCATACTACATCGTGTATAACAAGAAGGATATACGTTAGTAATGCAACCACATGCTACGTTTACATATGAAACATCAACAACATCAAAAACTATACATGTTTATTCACTAACCTGGTATTCGCTCAAGCACGAGGCGTGCGCGTTTGGCCGTCACCACAGACAGGTGCTCCTGATCGGCGCTTTGCTGCAGGACCACGCTCATCGTCGCCCAACGGATCCGGTCGGCGTTTATCATTGCCTACCGTCCTTGGCCGCTGGACGAACGTTGAAACGAGAAGAAAGAGAATAATTAATTTTAAATATTACACGCGATCTCGGACCGCATCTACCTATGACTAAATATATTTTTTTCGGTAACACGTAGCAGGAAAGGTAACTTGAGTACTTAAAAAAAAACTATTACGATAAACTGAAAGACATCATATATACTTGCGTATAAACTAATTAGCTCTATCACTACGTGTGTTCTGAACAAATATATACAAATACTTTCAGAAACACTAGAGCTGAAACTAATAATAATTAGAGTTCTCTCGTTCACATACGTATGCAACATAGAAACTAATGCAATTAATATGCTCCGAGCAACAGCAGTTAGATACCAGCTCCTCAAAGCTATGAAATGCGTCAGTGCACGGGAATACGTGATCTGAACGAATATATAACAATTTTCCGAGACATGAAAGACAAGTACGCTTCTAAACAAACCGAACACAAGACTGATATGAAAAGAGTTATTTACAAAAGCTGCTGCTACCGCTGCTACTGCTGCTGCTACTGGAGTTCATCATCTTCAGCTGATCTTGCTGATGACTGGAGAAGAATGAGACCGATGCTCCGATTTCTGGCCCTTATACACACAGCTCCATCCCTCCCTCAGATCTAACGGTACTTTAGACGATTGACCAATAGGAACGCAGTATTCTCCCTGTTTGAGGGGTGGGGGGATTGTGGGTGATAGAACGATCCTGGCGGTCACTCCTTGAACGAGTCACTTGAAACTCGGATACTAAACGGATAGCAGCAAAAGAAAAAAAAATTCTGTGAAACATTTATTTCAGGACAAAAAAAAGTAGTTTACGAATTTGTAAAACGATGTTTGAAATATCTAATGTTATGTCAACTAGTAATTGTTAGTTAGCTGTAAAAAAGATTGAGAAGTAGTAATTAACTTCAATAGAATGAGCTGGAGGATGTTTATAGCAATATATGGAGAAATTTTGTTTACCCTGAAGTTTTACTTCGATAAATTATTTGTGTAACTTTTATTTTTTTTAAAAGGAAAAGGAGTTTCGGGTCTTTTTTTTTTTTATGAAGGAGTTAGCGAACCTTTCCCCCCAGCGCGAGTACCACTCTCCGTCCCCACCACCACTGTTTTCGTGGATTTTCCGGCTTCCGCCGCTCGGCTGATCATTCTATGCTAGGCGTCTGGCGAGCTAAGGTTGGTTCTTCTCTGGTATCCCTGTGTTTCATTGACTAGCACGTTTAACGTAGATTTGTGAACTTAAAATCACTTTTTTTAAATGTTTTCTCCGATCATGTGTGGAAATGTGTTCTCGTTTTTCAATTCAGTGATTTCCAATAGATAAACGTGGTGTGTGTGATTCTCGTTGATAACGGATTGGTATGTTAAAACCTTTTGTGATCATGTGGTGGTGTATGAACTCTGTGTAAATAATTTCTAATTTTGTGGGGCCCGATTTCTAATAGGTGATATGTTCATTTTATACAGTGCATGTAAAAATCTTCTCATTGTTTCCTTCCGTGAGTGATATGTGTTCCACGTGGTTGGTTCATAGAACAGAACCTTCAGCTTCCACTCTTGTTTGTTCCATGCCTATCAGGCAAGTAACTATGCGGGTATCCTTCTGATTTCCACTAATATTTCGCGATCTTCTCTCCCCGCCTATTTTAATTTCGCTGTTTCTTCTCCGACTTGTAGTTCGCACTTTGATTTGTCAGTAATTCTCTCTGAGCCTTGTACATCCTCCTTCAATAGCTCCCTAATGTAATTCTAAACATTTTTATGGGTTGCATGCCGTAATTCCCTATTTCATTTTTCCGACTTTGTAATTATTTCATTTGCGTGGTTTTTCTGAGATTGGACTTCATCCGTCTCTGTAATCTCCCCCTATCGCGTGTAGCTGTATTTCATTCGCTTCCTTATACAATTCTAAGAATTTCTATGGGTTACATGCAGTAGTTAATTTTCTTTATTTTTCGGAAACAGAATTTATTCAATTTTATCAGTTTTCGGAACCACGTGGGTCCGAGCTCCGACTTCCGGGGTTTGCAGCTAGTTGCCTGAATTCGCGCCACTTCTCATATAAAACCAGTATCTAGATCCATTTCTAACAGACTGCACCTTAAGAATCCACCATGATTTTGTATAATGAATCCGATTTTCAACCACTTCACCTTCAGTGAAGTGCGTTCATGTAACGTATCCATGTGTCGACGTTAGCGTGTTTGCTCAGGGTCCATTTCAGGTGTAATTTAATTTGGCTATACACATGCACCATCTCAAAACAGGCACGCCAGACCAGAGCCAGCTTCAAAGTGTTTTTGTATATTGTGTTTTGTGCTACCTCTGACTTGCTGAATTTCGTCTACGATAGCGGCGCCTGCTTCTGCCTTGTCTCAGCACGCTGATTTTGGTGAGTTTCGCTGTGGCATTGCGTGTGTGTGAGAGTATGAGTGTTGTTTGTCAATCCCTCCCCCCCCCCCCCCCCCCAATATCGTTAAATAATGTATAATTTAGGCTGGACACCGTCCACATTAATCCATGTAAGAGATGCATTTTTATTCTGTTAACGAAATTGGTTCCCCGTTTTGCTCGTTTTCTATCTGAATAAACAAGTTTATGTCCAGCATAATCCGTAAGTTGTCTATAAATTGTAGTTTTAGAGCACCTTCCCTCTTTTATTTAATATTGTTCTTCACAAGTGCTAAAAACACACTCAGATGCAATTTATTTTTCGACTAAATTTCGTTGCGCCATAAATGTTTTCTTAGCCACCTTTATAAGATAACTTCAATTGTGGCGGCCTGCATATTAATGTCTGTGTGGAGTAGCCGAGCGGTCTAAAGCGTCTCGCTGCGGAGCGCGCGGTTGCTCGTCGTGGAGGTTCGAGTCCTCCCTGGGGCAGGGGTGTGTGTGTTTGTCCGTAGGTTAGTTTCCCTAGGTTTAAGTAGTTTGTAAGCTACGGACTGATGACCACGCAATTTGGTCTGATAGATTTACAAACATTTGAATGTCTGTGTGTAATAACGTGTGACCTGCTATGTATATTGACCACTATAATATTAACTTCCAGTTATTGAAGTAATTTGAAACAAGTCACTTCTCAGTTTGGGCCAGGGAACAAGGCTTTATAGCAGGGAGTAACCGGTAGTTCACACGGACCTCATTTACTAATTTTAGGGATAAAACAAAGCTCTTGTTACGTACAGTGGTCGACTCTTATCTGGCTATCTCTTCTAGCGGGTGATCTGTTTAATGAAATAGTTTTTTGCTTTAAATGCGAGCGGTAATACTCTTTTTTTTTCTTTGCCCTCCAAGTGGATGAATGTGTGAGATTAGCAGCGCGCATTAATCTATTTCATTTTATGTTTTCAGCATTCTTGTGTTTTTTCGAAGGGTTATTTTATTTGTTTTTGTAAAAAGAGCACAGCCACAGTTCATTGCATGTGAAGGTTTTAGTTCGTGTTTTGTTACGCGGTTTTCGTTAGGCTAATTTTGTGTTTGTTACTCTTGTTGTTCTAAATTACTTGTGGTGATGGAGAAAAGTTCTGCCTCGTCTGTTTCCACTCGCTCTAGGCGATTAAACCAAAGTGAGGACCAAGAAAAGTCATCTAGGTCAGATCATTCGACCAAAAGGGAAAAAGTAGCGAGTACAGACGGCTGCGTTCCCGTTGAAAACGCGACTTGTTTAAACGTGGATGCGACCGGAGGTGAGGGCAGGGCCGAACAAAGCGAACCGCTTACCAATATGCCAGTTTCTGCTACTGCAAAAACTAGTTCAACCACTGGTACTAGGCCCGTGTGATACTACACTAAGCGACCTTATGGCTTTCATGAAAGAAATAAAAGCCGGGATGTAAGCCCAGAATGCTTCTGTGCAGGAATTAAAAGTCGGGATGGAAGCGCGACCTATCGAGGTTTCTGCGCAGTGCAGGGAGGCGCAAAGAAAGACCATTCACATTATTAACAATTATCTGGATAGGTTGCGCGCCGATATAGTGCGGCTAGTTCAGGAACGGCATGACGTAGCAATGAATGGTATCGCAGAAAATGCGACAAAAATTGCAGGGAATGCGGAAGCTATATCTGCCCTCTCTGACCGTGTAGACATGAATATCCACTCTCTGGAGGAGAGATTTAACGAGAGAGTCGATTTGGTAGACGGTCAGGCAAAAATGTGAACCGATGAACTAGGCGCACGCACGGATGAACTAGGCATGCAACTTGAAGAACTGGTCACCTCGGTGGTGCAGCTTCTACAGACCAGGGAGGCGGCGGCCGAAAGAGCAGCTTCCATTGTTTTACATGAATCGCGACTTACTCCGATTCAAGGAACAACAGTGGGAAATTAACCGTAGGCATCGCGATGTAGTGGCCGGGTTAGAAGAACGTGTCGCGCATCTGGAGCAAGTCTGTGTTCCACCCCCACTTCCCCCGCAAGTAGAAAACGCCTGCCACAGTTTCTGTGGAGGTCGGCCCTGAATTGATTCGGCGTTCGAGGAGGAGGAGGTCGAACCTCTGTGCGCCCGTCCTCCCATGAGAGAAAGAACGAGTCGAGTGCGTGTGCGAGAGATCGTGCAGGTATTTGATTATAACCACTTTCTCACTGTAAAAAAGTACCAGGTCTTCCAAAACTCTACAAGAATGATACACCCCCGTGCGTGGCTAGAGCAGTTCGATTACTCTCTGCCTCCGAACTGGCCTGAAGGACAGAAAATCGAGTATGTGTGCGGATATCTCGAGGGGGAGCCCGCCACGTAGATGTGACCTCTCTTAGGGAACATTTCCTGTCTGCCTACTGGTTCAAATGTTTGTAAATCTATCTGACCAAACTGCGTGGTCATCAGTCCGTAGCTTACAAACTACTTAAACCTAGGTAAACTAACCTAAGGACAACACACACACCCATGCCCCAGGGAGGACTCGAACCTCGACAGCGAGCAACCGCGCGCTCCGCAGCGAGACGCTTTAGACCGCTCGGGTACTCCATCGCGGACTGCCTACTGGTCGGAGAGGCAACAGGAACGAGTAAAAATCAGCATTCTAGTGATGCCCCACTTTGCTAACAGCAATTGCAGGAGTCTCGGAGAATTATTTCGAGGAATGATGCATAGAATTAAATTCCTCGACTATCCATACCCTCCGCGTGAATTGATAAGAATTTGCACATTGAAGCTCCCACGAAATGTGTCCAATGCCGTTCATGCAGGCAGCTGCAATAAGGACATTGAGTCCTTCCAGGCTTACCTGGAGAACTTGGAATTGACGAAGATTACGGACCTAGAAGAGATGGCAACGGCTCCTCTAGGCATAACCACCGGTCCTTCTAAGCTGAGAATCAGCAAAAGTGGAGGAACAGGCAGGGTTATTGGCGTGGTAGGCGAGAAGACAAGCGGCGAAAGTTCGGGAACGGTAATAAGGGCTAACGACCCGATAAAGGCCCGTCAAAACCACGCGACCCGCCAATAGAAGACGTGGATATCAGGTTCGCTGATTCGCGCCGTAATAAACCGAAGGATCCCGGTCCTAGCACGAGCCAATGACAATCCACGGAAGTTGATTAACAGTCGGTCAACGAGCTAGGAAAAGAGCCGAAACTAGCAGGGGGAGATGACATTAGGGACACACTTCTCGAGGAAGAGCCTACTGCGATGCAACCGCTTATTACAGTAAGCGTTAAGGACGTAGTTCTGGAATGCGTACTTGACACTGGCAGTGTTGTTTCGGTCATGAGCGATTCCGCATTCGGCCGTTGTCAGACCGTGGGGACGTGGCCTGTACTTCCTTTGCAGAGGACAAAGGTAAAGGGCGCATTAGTCGGGCGCAGTGTTGATGTCAAAAGGCAAGCGGAAGTTTTATTTGAGTGTAAGGGTCACGAATTCTGCGTGAATTTTATTATCGTGCCCTCATTGATGGTAGATGTCCTCCTAGGCGTAGAATTCCTCCTCGTACATAACGCCCTGTTCGATTTTAGTGAAGGGGTAGTGCGATTATGCAAGGGGAACGCCATCATCACCTTGAAATTCGATGAGTGTGCTGCTAAAGTGGACTCTCTCGACCGCTACTGCCAGCTTTTGTATGACTTCTGCCTGGCAAATGCTACCGGTTCTTTTAGTTCCTGCGGAGAGGACACGGTCGTACTCTACTGTTGTATTGACAACGAAAACGCGCTATTGAACGACATTGCTAAGAAAGTCGAGCTTATAGACGATGCATAAGGTACTGTGAAATCCGAGCTGTCCCAAATCCTCCGTGAGTACTCCTGTGTGTTTTCTGAGAATCCCGGCACTATGAAGGGATTTGTCTACCGTTTCAAGGTCCGGGAACATAGGGAGTTCTTCGTTCGGCCATACCCGATTCCATGGGTGTATAAAGAGCAAGTCGAGGAGGAAATTAAGCGCATGCTGGCGAAAGGAGTTATTGATAAGCTGTAAGTTCATACAACAACCCGCTGCTGGTCGTTCCGAAACGAGATAACTAGATTCGGCTTGTTCTCGATTCGAGATAAATTAACACGGTGATAGAACCGGAGACGAACCGACCACAGACATTGCATGAATTGCTGCAAGAACTTCACGGCGTGCACGTGCTTCCCTCCATAGACCTGCGCTCCAGTTACTGGCAAATTGAACTTAACCCGAGCTGCCGACCTTACACTGCCTTCCTATGTTTCGTAACCTGCTACCAATTCCGTAAGTTGCCTTTCGGACTCAACGTCAGTTCTGCTGCGTTTATTCGCGGGTTCAACAGTATCTTACTCAATGACTTAAGGAAACGGGTAACCAGGTACGTGGACGACGTACTAATAGCCGAGAACTCGTGGGAAGACCATAATGATGTTCTTAAGCGGTTACTTCAGGTATTCGGACAGTCGGGAGTCACTGTAAACCTAATGAAATAAGAATTCGGCCGCCGGGAAGTGAAGTTTCTTGGCCACATTATATCAGGGGATGGTATCTTACCAGACCCAACCAAACTAGAAGCAATTAGAGAATTTCCGGACCCCTCAACGAAGAAACAGGTCAGATCTTACTTAGGGCTTCTAAATTTTTATAAACCAACTCTTTGTGGCCGTATGAGCAAGAATAAGGCTTGGAAGTGGACTGCGAGCGCAAAAGGAATTCAAGGATGTGAAACGTGCCTTGTTAGCCGTGCCCCTGTTAGCCCACCCTGACCTATCGAATGATTTCTGTTTAGGAACGGACAGCTCTAAGGTCGGAATAGCTGCAGAGCTGTTTCAAAAAATTGAGGAAAATGGGGTGGTACAGCGAAAGACGATTGCTTTCGCGAGTCGAGTACTGAACAAGTGTGAGCGCAATTACTCCATGACTCAGCTTGAAGCTCTTACCTTCGTCTTCGATTTCCTTAAGTTCAGAGGGTATTTGTTTGGGACTACGACCAAGATATATACCAATCACCGCGCATTAGAATTTCTAATGTCGGCTAAGTTGACGCACAGTAGGTTGGCCAGGTGGGCGATGTTTCTCCAGGAATTTCGTTTTACCGTGGTTCACATACGCGGAAGCGAGAATGTGGTGTCTGACGCTCTTTCTCGCTCTCCGGTTGGTTTGACACAAGGGACAAATGATGAACTGAATGAAAATAATTTCGGTGTCTTATATCTCCATGGCGTTGCTTTCGAGATCTTTATTGCCGCCTCCCTTCAGGACACAGCGCGAGCATAAGATAAGGACGAGATTTTGAGAGATGTAGAGGCCAAATGGCGTGATCAGACTCATCCGTCGATCCGACATTACTACCTAATTAGGCGAAATATCTTGTTCCGACGTAGCGACCCCGGGCAATCGAAAGGGTTGTGTGCATTCCAGATGAGTGGGTCAACAAACCCATCTGGTTTACTGTTCAAATGTTTGTTAAGCTTAAGGGACTTAACTACGGGGTCATCAGTCCCCAAATTTACAAACTACTTATGAACTAGCTACAACTAAGAACGGCACAAATATCCATGCCCGAGGGGGGATTCGAACCCCCGACCGTAGTGGCCGTGCAGACCGTGACTGAAGCGTCTCAATCCCCTCGGCCACCGCGGCCGGCATATGTAGGGGACGATTCCGCGATATGGTAGCTCAAAGAGCTGGAACAAATTGCCTGGGAAGTTGACAAACTTTACAGTCAAAATGTTCCGATGACTATGTCGCGAGAGGACGAGGAGTCGTTTAAAAAGGCAGTAGATTGTCATATTTGTGGGTTGCCGTTAGATATAAAAGCAGAAGTTCCCCGTAGAGACCACTGTCATCTAACTGGAAAGTTCCGTGGAGCAGCCCACAATGTATGCAACTTGAAGTACCAGGTTCCAAACCATATACCTGTTATTTTCCACAACCTGAGTAGTTATGATGCTCACTTTTTAGTTGAGCACTTGGATAAATTTGGACTAGATACCTATCCGGCAAGTATCCTGCCTGATAGCACTGAGAAAACATTTCGTTCTCTAAACAAATGACGCCCAAAATTACGCTGCGCTTCCTTGATTCGCTACGCTTCATGCAGTCGTCTCTTTCCAAACTCGTTGAGACTCTACCAGGAGGATATGCATATCACACGATCTGCATATTCTGATGAGGAAAAGTTTCAACTAGTAATGCGAAAAGGGGTTTTTCCATACGAGTACCTGGACTCTATGGAGGAACTCCACGAAACAAAGCTTCCCGACATATCCGCATTTACCAGTTCACTCACAGGCGATGCCATAACTGATGCGGAATATGAGCATGCCGTAAATGTCTGGCGGAAATTCAACATCCCCAATTTGGGTGAATACGCGAGGATATAAATGGACACAGATGTGCGCTTACTTGCGGATGTTTTTGAGAAGTTCAGGAGTGTATGCTTGACCACGTACTCCTTGGACCCCGCCTTTTATTATACGGCACCTGGGTTGTCTTAGGACGCAATGCTCAAGAAGACGAAGTGTAACATCGGACTTTTAACCGATCCAGATATGCTTCTTTTCTTCGAGCGCGGGATACGTGGGGGACTTTGCCAATGTATTCATAGGTACGCTAAGGCAAATATCCCACATATAGGTGTGGAGGACGACTCATCCCTCGATTCTTCTTATATTCTTTATTTAGACGTGAATAACTTGTACGGGCACGCAATGATGCAACCTCTGCCAGTTGGGAGTTTCCATTGGGTGCCCGAAAAAGAATTAGAGGGATTAGGTGGCCACCGCGGCCGGCTCAGGTTTACTCACCTAACCTACGCGCACTATGAACCCCGCAAGTGCTACCAGAAACTCCGTGATACCTGTTACTTCCTAAATATGAAAAAGAAGGACCCGGAAAGTGCTGGCCACTTGTAAGCTTTGTCAAAAATCTAAACCTCCCACGGTTACACACCAAGCTCCTCTCTTTCCTATAATCCCTTCTCGGCTTCGTGAGTTAGCTGCGGTCGATCTCTTCGGATCGCTACCACGCACAATGGATGGCTATTCTTACATCTTTGTGGCAGTGGAGCTAACGTCAAAATTTGTTACCTTGACTAATTTAAGAAGAGCGACCGTACGGTCCGTTGTTCAGGCCTTTATCAAAGACTTCTTACGACAAGTCGGGCCTGTAGAGAAAGTCATTGCGGACAACGGTTCTCAGTTCCGTTCCCCAGTCTGGAAAGAAATGCTGTGGAGGAGACGCATTAGGCCGGTTTTCATATCTATCACCCTGCGTCAAATCCCTGTGAGTGGGTGATGAAGGAACTGGGGAAGCTGTGGCGCCTGTACTGCTACCGTCGTCACAGGGCTGGGGATCGGTATATACAAGGGTTTCAGCACGTCCTGAACGACCTCCCAAACAGCTCCACCTCTATGTCCCCGGTGCTGGTACTTAAAAACCAGCACCCGGAGGACAAGGTGCGTCAAACTGTGCCTCTCGATCCGCCGGTTCGTCTGAGACACCGTGACGTTATCGAACGCGCCCTGCCAAATATTAGAGACGCCGCACAGAGGAAACGACGGCAAGACAAAGTCAGTCATGTGGTAAGAGTATTTGAAGTGGCCCAGAACGTCGTAGTACGCTCGCAACGACTCTCGAGCAAGCGTCATTCGCTTACCAAGAAATTTTCCCCCTTTTTGTCGGACCCTACCGTGTCAGACGTATAGCCCACGAGAACGCCGTGGAGCTAGAAACTCTTCGCACTAGGAAATCCAGGGGACTCCACCATGTCTCGATCCTGAGGTTCTACTGCAAGTAGCTAGGCACCTAATTGTGTCATAAGTTTTGTGTAATTTTCTGTGTGCTAAGGTAAATTTAAGGGATATACATTTTGTATGTGTATTGTTTATGGTAATTTGTGTCCCTGTATGTCGTTTTAAGTGTGTGTGCTCTTCTTCAATGTGCGTGAAACTAGCCTTGTTTAGCTAGTGCTTTAGTTGCCACCTTCACTGTGAGTTTTATATCGGCAATCTCCCGGTTCTACATCTACATAGATACTCTGCAAATCACATTCAAGTGCCTGGCAGAGGGTTCATTAACCACTTTCATAACTTTTCTCTACCGTTCCATTCTCTAATAGCGCGCGGGAAGAAAGAACACCTAAATCGTTCCGTTTTCGATCTGATTTCTCTTATTTTATTGGATGGTCATGTCTCCCTAATTAGTTGGGTGCTAGCAAAATATTTTCACATTCAGAACATAAACTTCGCAAACAGATCACGCCGCAATGAATAACGTCTTTCCTTTAATGATTTCCACCCCAATTCGTGTAATGTTTCCGTGACGCTTCCCCCCTTAACGTGATAGAACAAAACGAGCTGCCCTTCTCTGAACCTTCTCAATGTATTCCGTCAATCCCACCTGATGAGGGTCCCACAAGGGGCAACAGTACTCCAGGAGAGGACGCACAAGTGTGATGTAGCCAGTCTCTTTGGTGGAGCTGGTGCATCTTCGAAGCGTTCTGCCGATGAAACGTAACCTTTGGTTCGCCTTCCCCACAATATCTTCTATGTGTTCTCTCCAGTCAAAGTTGTTCGTAATTGTAACTCCTAGGTATTTAGTAGAATCTACGACCTTAAGGTTTGACTGATTTATCGCGTAATTGAAGTTCACCGGATTTCTTTTACTGGTCATGTGTATTACTTCACACTTTTCTTTATTTAGTGTCAATTGCCAATTTTCGCACCATGCAGAAATTTTGTCTAAATCGCTTTGCAGTTGCTTTTGATCCTCTGTTGACTTCACTAACCGATAAACGACAGCATCATCCGCGAACAATCTAAGGGAGCTATTCAGATTGTCTCCTAAATCGTTTATAAACACGAGGAAGAGTAGGGAGCCTATAACGCTTCCCTGTGGAACGCCAGATATCACTTCTGTTTTACTCGATGACTTACCGTCAATTACAACGAACTGTGTTCTTTCTGATAGAAAATCGTGAATCCAACCGCATAATTGGGGAGATATTCCATACGCACGCAATTTCATAAGAAGCCGCTTGTGGGGTACAGTGTCAAAAGCCTTCCTGAAATCCAGAAATATGGAATCGATTTGAGATCCCGTGTCAATGGCACTTAACGCTTCATGTGAATAAAGGGCAATCTGTGTTTCGCAAGAAACATCGTTAGGTATCATGTTTATAAGACGCCGTGGTAGGCGCCAACGCCGTAATTCATAGGAATTTTAATTGCACGTAAATGCACTGTGGTGTTGATGCTCAGGGGTCTAGATAATTTTGTGTAGGGATTATCCGTTTGAATAACAGGAGGTGTGCGATTCGACCGGAAGACGGTCGCGGCAGAGCACTAACGAGGGAGTTCATCAAATTTTCATTGACAATGTACACCCTTTCTTATTAATAGAATCAACTTATATTTTTCAGATAAGTTTTGCAGGGCAATTTTGGAAATTAAAGGACGGAGCGTGATCTGTAGAAGAGGCCAGACTCACATTCAGAAGAGGGCAGAATCACAGATGTGAGGAAATACGAACAAAATATAAAGGAGCTGAACGAAGGCAAGCTCCACGTCAAGGAAGAGTCCGCCCTGCATGTACCATGAGAACACCTGAATTTCTAACATTGATATGACGGTATTGTGGTAAGGATACGTTACATTGTAAGTCAATTTTACCTTAGATTATGTTATAACTTAGGATTTCTAGTGTTTATTTTATTTGTTTGTACATTTTATCATCTGTTTCTTTTTGTCTAGGATTGCAGACAGGCAGACACAAATAAAAGACACATTCACACAATTTAAATTTTCGGCCGCAGCCTTCTTCAGAGAGAGAAACATTCAAACAATCACTCAGGCATAACACATCCACACACGTCAGCGATCGCTGGCAGCTCAGCATACCCTGACATGTGAAGAGGCCAAAACATGTCACAACATACTTTGTTTGTCGGAGTGGGAAGTGTATTTATTCAAATAACTAATGGGCCAACATTTCGTAACAGTGGAAATACTACAGCAAACTGATTGCTTATTTATAATATGTAAACTTGTGTAATGGCTGTCATTTCAATTGCGTAGCAGACGGTAATTTGCCTAAGCAATCATTTGCAGAATTCATTATTTACCATACGATTTAACTTTGTCTCTACTTAGTTCTATTCAAACAGGTGTATCGTATATTGGACTGGGGCATCAAACGAGTGTTTTCTTTCAAATTCTCTGCTGGTACTTGATGGTCTGCTGGTCATAAGAAGAGAAGACGGCACTGACACGATGTCAGCGCTAGATTAAGCCCACCAGCACTACCATGTTGTAAAGCCGGTAGACAGCGTGACGCTGAACTCTCTCTAAGCATCCCTATTGTTCTGATATACAAATTCTATTGTCCAACATTAGCGATGGTTACAATATAACTGCTTCTGATGCTTTGCCGCGAAACGTGAAAAGCGCCTTACAGATTAGAATTTTTGTTTCAGCATGCCTCGATTCTTGAGTTTGTTCTAAATAAATTCTCGGCAGTTTCACACTAACGAACATTTTCGCGCTATCAAATTAATCGCATAGGAATTATCCAAGCGTAACTGCTGGATCACTCGGCTGATTTAAGTAATATTCAATTTTTGGACGAATATGTCTCAGATAGTGACGTCAATTTTATTACAGTCCACCTCCTGTCTCTGAAAGATCTGACAAATGCGTTAATTCTGTAAAGGGTTGTGGCAACTGTGAGTCAGTGATGAATGAACACGTGCGCAGCGATATTCACCGATGAAAGGAGGGGACGGGTCCCCATGTCTATATATAAAAATGTTAGGCGTATAGTCGTTAATCTCCGAAAGTTCATGACCCATTGCTTTGAAATTCTGACACAACGTTGCATTCTAGCCCATGAAGATTTTAGGTACACATTTCTTGACTATATTAAATATATAACCTATAAATGCGTTTTGAGATTTTTCGTATAAACCTTTTCCAATTATAAAGGTTATATAAATTCATACATTATATTGAAATATTTGGTATATGAAAACATGAACATTTTTATTAAGACGTTGTGAAAACATTTCAAAGCATGAGGTCAAGAAATTTCGGAAATATACGATTTTTAACATAACACTAAACATGGATCTCGGTTAGATAGAGTTCTAAGAGGAGATAGAAGTGAGGAGAAGACCAACAGGGAGAGCGTAATGATGAGATGTAGAGGGAGAGGGAGGAGGTGCAGAGGCACAGAAAGAGGGAGGGGAGAGGAGGATCGGATAGACAAAGAGAGAGGGAAGGAGATGGGGAGGAGAAGATAGACAAGGAGTGGGGGAAGAGGATATGGACAGAGAGAGGAGGGAGGATGTTATGGACAAAGAGAGGGGAACGAGGAGAGGTGCAGAGAGATGGGGCAGAGATAAGGGGAGCAGAGAATGTAGGACGTGTATCCAGTTCCCATCCACAAGGCAGTAGGATATTACGTTATAAGAAATCTATAGTTCCTCTTATCTTTCTTTTCCATTTTAATCTGTAACAAGCCACAGCAACGCGTGGACGGGTACAGCTGGTGCCATATTAAGTAAAGTAACACAACGTTCAGCCACAAGAAAAATTCCATGTCCGCAATTCCATAAAAAATGGTTGTGAGGGATATTTATGCAGGAAAGGAAGGAAAGTCCTAGACTTTATGATGTTTACGGTCCGGAGTACTATTACGGAAAGGCAGCATATTAGACTTCGCAACCCTAGCATGTTGATTTTATCACTTCGCATTGGCACAAGGGCTGTGATACGAGAGAAGAAAATTTATTATATGCTTATCAGAAAAGGTTTTTACTTGCGTACCACTGTCCAGTGCAGGAAAGCTCCTCAATTGTTTTCCTGTGTTTTGCAATAATTTTGGTCTCACCTAGGTTGTCTTCCTGTGCGGGATAAGAAGAGAGTCATCCCAGTAGAGTCCGATTTTGGGTTCGAGAAACCTGTGCAGAGAGTGTCGATACACTGTCTTCAGAGCCAAGACGACGTCGTCCTGTTTGTGTCTTGGCGTGTGCTGGAGTGGGGCGCTGTTTAAAGATGCATTTGTTGCGAGTTTCGATACTCGGAACGCACTGCCTTTGCCAACTATTTTACAAACGTAATACATTCTCCATTATTTCAATTTATGTAATTCACAGGAAATTGTTTGGGTAATCTAGAATTTTGTAGCTTTATAAGTCATTAAAACATTCCACCTTGATATTTTATGCATTTTTATTGTTGCTTGTCTTTTACATGCTCGCACACAAGCGCGCGCGTACACACACACACAGACACTGCTTGACCTTTAGAGAAGGGGCTGTTCCTATTAGCCTGCCTACCCATCCACCATCATTTCGTAATATTTCTCTACGGCGTCTTGTAACTGACTGCACTAACTGCCTTGATACTGTTTCATAGTGGTTAATTTGCCACTATGTATGCGATATATTTTCCCAAAGGTCGCTTTCGTTTCATGATCCAAGTGGCAACGACCTCGTTACTTCCGCCCACATATTCTCAATAGGATTAAGGTCCGGTGACCGTGGAACGAACTCCATCAGTTTTATGAGATCTTGGCTGCGAAACCATTCTTGAACGGCGCAGATTCGACGGATGGCGCTGTGGTCCTGTAAATAAATAGGTATCAAGTTATTTCATCTATTTATATTTGAAGAACGTATTTGTAATTTACGGACGGTATTAATGTTTTGTTTACGGTGTCTAACAAGTCGAGTTCAAATATCGCTAAGAGGCCTTTGTTAGTTAAAAATTTCCGTGTCCATCATGTTAGATTGAGCTTGACTGGCTGAATCATATCAAACGATGCAGTTTAGAGCTGATAAGAAGACCATCTGACCAGTTACCCAACCAGGAGGAACCTCTACTAAACACCAGGCTTCTAACTGAAGTATAATGCGTACCATCTATACCACTAACGTGATCCCTGTATTAAGCAACTAACAGAAGTGCAGCGGCTATACTCCGAAGTTATCATGCCGACAGTACAGGTCAGAATCTGCATAAATATATGAATAGCTTCTTATCTGTCGTTTGCAAATAATTGAGATAAACGCCATTTTTATTACGAAACGTGTATTTCCATGCTGCTTTGGTGAACTTTTGCAACTAAATGATGACCAAAAAAGCATGCATACATATTAACTCAACGTTTCGTAATAAATGGCGTTTATCTCAGTTATTTGCAAACGACAGATGTTCGCATTTGATAACAAGCCACTCATATCGTCGTACTGCAACAACAAAGGGTACTATACAGTTTGTGCAAACGCCAGTCAGCTTTTGTGAGAACCGAAGGGCATGAAAGGGACACAGTAGTTGAGAAGGGAGTAAGACAGGCCTGTAGCTTTTTCTCCTTATTGTTCAATCTGTTCATTGAGCCGGGTAAGAAGGAGAGACGGGAGAAAGTTGGAGAAAGGATTAAAGTTCAGGGACAATAAGTAAAGATTTTGCAATTTGCCGATGACGTAGTAATTCTGTCAGAGACTGCAATGGACCTAGAAAAGCAATTGTATGGAATAGACAGTATCTTGAAAAGAGGGTATAAAATAAACATTAACAAGAGCAAAAAAAGAGTAATGGAATGTAGTCTAAGAAAATCAGGTGCTGTGGAAGGTGATAGATTAGGAAACGAGACATTAAAAGTGGTAGGTGAGTTTTGTTTGTTTTGTGTGGGAGGGGGGTGGGAGTTGCAGGTTCGGGGTTGTGGTTTGGAGGCACTAGACTACTCAGCTCATCAATCCCTATGTCGGACAAGGTTGAGGAAATAAATCGGACGTGCCTTTTGAAAGGAAGCATCCTGACATTCGCCTAGAGTGATTTAGGGAAATCATGGGAAACCTAAATCAGGATGGCCGGAGGTGGATTTGAACCACCATCCTCATGAATGCGGGTCCAGTGTGCTAACCACTGCGCTATTTCGCTCCGCTGAGTTTTTTTATTTGGTCTGTACAATAGCTTCTGATGCCCGGAGTAGTGCAGACATAAAATGTAAAATGCAATTGAAAAAAAGTATTTCTGAAGAACACAAATTAGTAATTTAATGGATATGGAATGTTTTCTGAATGCATTTGTCCGAAGTGTGGCCTTATCAGGCAGTGAAGAGTGGACGATAATGCAGTATATACAAGAAGTAATTTCGTGCAACAGGAGAATGCTGACGAGTAGATGGATAGATCATGTGAGTAATGAGGACGTACTGAACAGAAATATCTGGCATATCTTGTCTAAAGGACGGATTCGATTGGTAGGGCACATTCTGAGACACCAACTAATCGTCAATTTAGTACTGGAGGAGAGCGTGTGGGGTAAAAATCGCAGGGGTAGACGACGAGATGGATACAGTAAGCAGATTCAAAGAGATGTGAGCTGTCTTTCTTATTCAGAGACAAAGAGTTTTGCGAAAGATAGAGAACGTGGAGGCGGAGAACTTCATCAAACCATTCTACGGACCGAAGACTACAACCACAACAATAACACACCACATCATTACGTAGTGTATGTCGTGTAAGATTATTCAAAATAGTCATTTTAGACACAGTAATTTCATTGACAAAGCACCATCATTATAGCAGACTTTCTTCAAATGTGTACTCCGTTTCTTACCGAATGGATTGCAGCATCTTCTTAGGCATTATCGTTTGCTGTACCAGAAAAGAATTAGGAACAGTATTTGTTGCACAGGTAAGTGCAAAACCAATTCATAGAGACTATCCACATTTCATAGACTATGCAGGTGATAACGAAAACATAGTCTATTTAAATTCCAAAAATTTTTATTATTGCGATCAATTTTGATGTTAACCACGCATATCTGATCATTAGTGTGAATGCAAGCACATTAAACAGATGCAGAACAGAAGTTTGTCTTTTTATAGACAATTCCCTCGAAATATTATCTCTATTAGTCTTATGCAAGTTGCATGCTTTATAGATTTTTAGTGAAACCTTTCACCTGCCTGCAAAAAAGAAACATCACAGTTTCACTAAAGTGGAGTACATGTTCACGGGATAATTTTTACATAGAAAGTTCCTACGTTTCTTCTTTCTATTTACGTTCTTGAGAGTGGACTCTCGGCTAGTAGCAAGGGACTGATGACCTAGCTGTTTAGTCCCCTAAATCCAACAACAACAACAACAACAATCTTCTCTCTACAATGTTTTACTCAGTCTGGACTCAATCGAACGTTATCCACACACGTGAGATTGTAACTACCTCCCAGAAATATAATTATGTTTGAAGAAAGTTTCTTTATTAATGCAACTACTACGACAAAAACACTTTTTTGAATAATTGTTCATGGCATATTATAACGATGTTCTGTACACATCCGCATGATAACCGCAAACCATAGCCACAGCAACACTTCATCTATCTCAGAACAACGCTCACGTTAATTCCATAGGAGATGCGCAAAAATAATATCCATTTTATCGGAAAAGCCGGTAGCTACGTACTGATTTACAGGTCTAATGGTCTCCTAAGGAAGTGTATAAAAATACTGGACAGCTTGATATTCTGTGTTTGCAACAATACTGCGCACATAACTCGCATCGATGTCGTTATAGGTAACAACCGCACAAAGGACGTTGGAAATTATAAACAGAGTCATCATTGTATAAATTCTTATAAATTATGATTCTCTGATGCTAATACCAGTATGAATATTAAATATTAGATTTAATGTTGCAAATATACACCATATCAGATGTGCGGACGACACAATAAGAATAATAGACGGATTATAAATAAGAAAATGGGTCCAACAGAAAGTACAGAAGTTTGGAAAATCGATAGTAATGTGACTTACAAAATATGGAAAAAAATATCAGTCGGAGTGGATAACCGAGGGCTACCTTTCGTCGGACATATGTATTAAATGAATGATAAAAATCGAAAAAAAAAAACAATTATTCGTATACTTCTGGAACAATAAATCAACAATAGCATTAGTAAAGAAGTAAATAAATAATTGGAAGGAAACACAACAAATAATCTGAATAAACCATAATAAAGAATGCAATAAAGTTAGAAGCTATTGAAAGAAGACGAAAGAAACAACCTGAAAAACAGAATTAAAATACAACATGGGAGACTATGACGGATAAATTAATTTATACATTAGTGTCCCTAATTCTACGTTTGGATAACAGAAGCTCTTATTATTTTGAACTGCATATTACGAAATCTTCTCAGAGCTGTTCACATCTTGAAAACAATGCTGCATTGATTTTTCTTTGTTTGTTTGCCTCTGTTTGGGGATTGTGCCACTGACAGCGATATCAAAAATGTTCAAATGTTTGTATAGCTTATGGGACTTAATTGCGGGGTCATCAGTCGCTAAACTAACAAACTACTTATGAACTAGCTAACACTAAGGACGGCACAAATATCCATGCCCGAGGGGGGATTCGAACCCCCGACCGTAGTGGCCGTGCAGACCGTGACTGAAGCGCCTCAGTCCCCTCGGCCACCGCGGCCGGCGACAGCGATATCAAGAAAGATATTTTCTAAGTCTATAATTGTAAAGAAAACTGCTGCTTACAAATAATATTTTCAGTATAATCAATGGAAATGCTCGAAGAAAAGTGAAACAGTACTGGTGAATGACCTTTTGTTGTCATTGCTCTTAAGACAGAATACGCAAATACTTGAGACACTTATGATTATGTTAGCGGTCGGTGCATCTGTGCATTTTTATTAGTGACCACGGTCGACTCGTTAAAGCTAGTTACGTAAACGCGAGCAGAGCTCATTGACATATACTTAGTTGTTGGGACCCTCAGCAGGCGTGCGAGGCGCCAGTTAAGTCTCTGTTGAGCAATCACCTTGGATCTTATTTTTCCTGTTGATAGTATGACTGAACCTTTGCAACATCGCAGCGTAAATCTGTCAACGCTGGTACCGAGGTCTTACTTCCGGGATGGCACAGAACTATGCTCATAAATTCACTTGATGTTTGATGTAGTTCCAATTGAATAATCTGACTGGTTTCTCACTCAATAGGTGACAGAAGGCTATTAGTTCATACATTTGGGTCCAGAAAATTGTTTACACGGCGAAATTGCAACTTGTCTCTTATGTTGCGAGTTATATGTTCTAGCCATGTATGTGGCAGTAGGAGAGAACTGACATGCACAGCTCCTCGATAGCTCTGAAGTAAAGTAGTTGCCTGTCACAGAGAGGTGGCTTTAGTTCAAGGTTCCAGTCTCACGGAAATATTTTTTTTTCAGATGTTTTTGCGACAGGAGTTGCACGAATCCACATGGAAATAACAAGAAACTTCTTATCGTTACTTGCTATATTCTCTCAGATTATATGAAAGTCTGACGCCATTCAGGTAGTTTATCGACTCCGTCCCTGTAAAAACGAACTGATTCCATGCTAATGATGCCGCCGATCGATGTTCGACTTGTAGTTTCGTCAGGAATTTTTTTTTTGTCGAAGGTTATTGGAGTAGGGGCAGGAAAGATAAACATTTGAGGACATATGATCGAAAGAGTAAGTCAGAAATGGGTGACCTCCAATGCACGCTATTAGATGTTTTGTTTGTAAAATCAGCAGGAACTATTATGGTGTAGTACTAACACATGATGTAGTTTTTTTAGGTCGTTTGTCCTTACAGTGCAACTAAATGGTGTCTCAGTTATTTGCAACAAATGACCAACCCCTGGAGTTGTGGTTTCACTTTTTCCTCAGTATAAAAAATCTCTGAGTACTCATTCATTATTTTCTTCTTAAAATGTCATCATGAGGGCATCATTAATCGTCACTAGTAACAATCGTGAGTTGGAATCCTGAATGAGGACCTGATGACGTTCAAGAAAAATGTAGTAATAGTCATCCCTATGACCCTTTTTTCCGATACTACTTTACGACGTTTGGATTATGTTCTCATATATATATTAAGTATACAACTGCCGGTAAATAGACTGACAGCAGCGCGCCGCTGTCACCGAATCCGCAGGCGCCTGCCACGATGCGGCCGCTGGCGCGTTGCCATATCCGGTGTCCACTGCAAGCGTAAAGGACTCCCGGGAGTAAACAATTCGGTTTTGATGCAGCCGCCAGCTCTTTTGTGTAATTATTTCTGGGAGTCTGTTACATTTGAGATTCTTCCTCACTGATAACAAAGACAGCCGATACGCGGTTTGAAAAGAATTGAAGGTTGTTCGATTCGATCTGGCGACTGCTTACATTTACGCTTGTAAATGCGACTCCTACCACGAGACCATGCACTGATACATTACAGAACTCTCTCCAGAAGGACATAACACTTTCTCCTGAAAGTGCCGCATTCTATAGTGTTGCCAGATTGTGCATATCGCCGGACTTAGAATTCTGAGGGGCGATCGAATGTATTGTCCACACTGCGTGACCGACTCGGACATAGCCTCTGCGTCGGCTGGCCGACGATCAATTTTTTGTCGAGAGTGTACACTGGCACACAACAAACAACTCGGCGCTTTGCTATTCCTGGACTTCGAAAGAGCATACGACCGCGTGAGTCACGATTACTTGTTCAGGGTTATGTCGAGGATGGGTTTTTGACAACGACTTCTTCTCCTACTTAGGAATTGCATCTACAGTGCATCGTCACTAGTGCTGATTAATGGACACCTGACTAACCAAATACCAATTAGGAGGTCTACTAGACAAGGCTGACCGTTTTCTATGGCCTTATACGCCATAGCGGTTGAATCCCTGCTTGCCAGCATGAATCGCACAGTTTCTGGAATTAAAATAGGAGCAGAAGAAGCGGTGTATATCGCGTACGCTGAAAACATCTGTCTTGCAGTGTCATCTACAGAGCACCTAGCCGCAGTGCGAGACCTCGTCATTGTTTATAATTTGGCCAGCGGGGCCAGATTAAGCAATAAGAAGACAACGTTGCTCCACATAGGAAGAGGCATCGACCACCTCGACTGATGCGCAACGAGAGCTCAACACAAATCCCTTGGCGTCTATTGGAGTGCTGCACTAGACATTATGGCGGCAAAAAATTGGACGTACATGTTGCACAAAATCAGAGCAACAACACAGGTTTACTCAGACAGGGATTTGGACCTTCTGAAAAGAGTACACACCGTGAGAATATCCATGGCGAGCAGGATGCACTATCTCGGCCAAATTCTACCTATTTCTGACCAGCTTGCAGACAGTGTTCAAAATGCATTATGCTGGTCCGTTGTAAGTGGCCATATCCTCAAAGTATGCTTCGACACAATGACTTTACTGACAAAAAGAGGAGGACTAGGACTAGTCAGCGTTAGACACAAATGCCGTACATTATTGATTAGTAGTATTTACAAAACTATCAACAGAGACCCAATATAACCAGCTTTTAATATCCCGCTGGAAACCCAGTAGTATGATGCCATCCGTTCACGAAACCGTGATACCGTTGACCAATCGCCATATTAGGATTTACTACAACGAATTCAGTTACATGCGACATGCGACCAATATTGATCTACCATATACTAATAAGAAAATATACAACTTCATGACGACAAATGGAAGAGAAAACAGGGTTACCACAAAATATCCCCTTGCAAAGTGGAACATTATTAAGAGAAACATTGACTTGTCATGTATTGCCATCACGCATTAAATCTACGTGGTTTTTAGTAGTGAACGACAAAGTTGCCACAAATGAAAAGCTCGACGACATCCACCTGTGGCCATCACCAGCCAGCGCGGACTGCGGACAAATGGACACGCTACTGCACAGGTCGCTGGCCAGACGGTGACGCAAACTGCCAGTCATTGACCGCACGACGCCGGAGAACGTGGATATCACCGACATTATTAGACCGGAGAAGCTAAGATACCCTAGAAAGAAACACAATGCGGCTGTCTGGTGTTTAGGACACACCGCTACTTATGTCATTTATCACCGACATGCAACGCTTGAAGAATGTAGAGCGTATTTAGAATATGAACATGCAAGGTTACTACGACAAAGAGACTATTCCAATACATACGGCATTATGCTGAGAATCATGGTGCAGACTTAACGTAAAGCTAAATCTATGATATATTCTTTATGTAAATGTTTCAATATTGTGTACCAAAACACGGAAATTCCAGTGCTATGTACTTTCACAGTTATGAGCAGAAACAGGCAACACAATCGGGAAACCGACGACGCAGTACGACAAGAACGGACCGCTTATAATATTATTCGAGAAGACGAACTCTAAAGCAGACAGTGCGCTGAGAATAGATCGAGAAGACATATCGAGTAGTCTTTGCTTTTTATTTTCTTCACTTCCTTGAGGAGATAAGGAAGCAAAACGCAATCTATTTGGCAAAGAGCCACATATACCTATTTGATTTCTTTACTTTACGAGGAAGACAGTAATCGGAGTCGACTGTCTGCAAACAGCATACGTAGAAAAGTAAACAAATTCTGACCAAATAAAAACAAGAAAAGGCTAGGCAAAAAAAAAAAAAAAAAAAAAAAAAAAAAAAAAAAAAAAAAAAAAAACCGAGTGGTGCAGTGGTTGGCGTCGTAGACCGTTTTGTTGAAGGTCCCTCGTTAAAATCCCGCCACTAATAGAAAATATTTCTTTGCATTTACCGTTTCTAGAATGTTCGACCTGTTTCGCCGCGCGGGACTTGCCGAGCGGTCTGGAGCGCCACGTTGTCTATCGCGCGGCCTACTGCGTCGGAGATTCGAATGCTCCCTCGGCCATGGATGTTTGTGTCTGCTTTAGTACAAGTTAGTTCATAAGTAGTTTGTAAGTTTAGGGACTGATGACCCTGCAGTGATGTCCCATAAGCTTTACAAACTTTTGAACATTTTATCTTGCTGTTTCTTATGTTTTATGTACAATCTTTGACATAAAATATGGCCGACTACGGGCCGCCGCTAGGCCTAAGTCCGAGCCAATCGCGACTAAGGACAATCAACATGACCGCGCTGATACGCTCCAAGTTCGGCAAACTGCACAATCTGGCAACACTGCAGACTGCGGGATTTCATACAGCACTTCTTGTGTGCGGTTAGAAGATAACTGGGTCACCTCCCTCCTTGGTCTTGCGGTAAAGTGCGCGATTTGCACGTTCAGTATTAGCGATCGAAACCGACTGTTGACAAAAATTTTAAATTCACGCCACTCGTTCATGCTCATGCCCCATGTGTAAGGGAAGCATATGCGTAACGTATTTCATTTTTTGGTACGCTGGTAATAACATTTCGGCCCAATAACATCGCCGCCTCTGGCCGCAGCACTTGGCAGAGCTCTCCGCGGCCCATACACCTCGCCGGCAGCAGCGGTGGCGGCGCTGCGCTGCCTCGCCCTCTGCCCACAGCGCCTGCCGCCGCTCATCGCCGTAGACGGTGGAAAATGCTTTATATTTGCTGAGTGGTGGTCCACAAAAAAGGTTGTACTTCACCCTCGACATCAACGAAGCAGACTAGTACGAGTAGAAATACCACTCAGCAGATGTAAAGCATTTTCCATCGTCTACGGCGATGAGCGGCGGCAGGCGCTGTGGGCAGAGGGCCCGCTGCTGCGGGCGAGTGGGCCGCGGAGAGCTCTGCCAAGTGCTGCGTCCAGAGACAGCAATGTTACTGGGCCGAAATGTTGTTACCAGTGCATCAAAAGTGAAATACGTTACGCATATGCTCCCTTTACACTTATGGCACCAGCATTTACGAGGCACGTGAAATTAAAATTTTGTGAACAGGTGATCTTGATCGCCAACAGTCGCATTGAGATAAAGTTCGCGTTTTCCTTGTTTACTTCTCGCCGCGTTATTGTGTATTGAGTCCCTGTACTAGCGATCGATTGAGCACTCATACCGCCGAACGACTATCAAGGTCTCTTTCCAAGCAGAATACGCACGACCACTACCATTTGAAATTGATAACTTTGTAAGGGACGACCTCGATCCACGGGATGTAATCGGCATACATTTTTCCATTACCGGGAATGTTGTGTATCTCAAGATGCACGCCGAAGAATTGTGTACCGATGTTGTGAACCGTCACGCGGAACGACACAAGTTTAAATACCCTGACGGCCAAATCGGTGCCGTCGTGATCGAGCATGTGGATTACGGCCTGCGTACAATCAGGCTTTTCGATCTCCCGTTCGAGGTCCCAGAAGATATCGTCACGACAGCTTTCAGTCCGTACCGAAACGTCCTCAGTCACACGGCCGAAAACTGGAGAACGTTTGAAACTTACCCGGTCCTCGACGGTGTACGAAAAATACAAATAGAACTGAAGAAGCATGTACCGTCATACCAGAATATAAAAGGATGCAGGGCCATCATCATGTACGACGGTCAACCCCGTACCTGTGACGGTTGTGGCCAGGAAGTCCACTTTCGCCAACAGTGTCCTCTGCACAAACACCTGTCAACGACGACGCCCCATCTGCGCCGTCCACAGTTCTCCCTGTTAACTATGCCGCAGACACCGCACCAACTGTCGATTATCTGCATGGTCCACGTAACCAATCAACGACAACGACCGAAAATGTAGACACTATTCTTCCACCTTCGACCAACCCCATTCCGCTGACCACGAAGTTGCGAAGGAAACTACATTTGACGTCGTGCCGACTTCCGCCTTCATTCCAAGAGACAAGAAAGTGGCAGACACCCAATCAATTTCCGACTCTGAAAAACATAACCGGAGACAAAAGAACCCACGGAAGCGCCGTAAGAAGCATCGTATGTCCTTTGATGATTGCTTACAACGAATGGGGCTAAAAGAACACGATTCCCTGTCCGATGACGGTTGGTCTTCTAAAACGCAGCTGTCAGAGGTCACTGCACCGAAAAAAAAAAAAAAAAAAAAAAAAAAAAAAAACCGACCGCCTCCAAAAAACATGATACGACGACGACGTCCACTACCAGGAGCGTCCCAGAAGGCATCCCACCTGCCGTGCCACCTCCACCTGCAGGCACAGCAGACGATCTGTTGATGGACACTACGTCTGAATTGCCGCGATCCTTGGCGGACGAGACGTTAGCCGACCGCATACCAACGCCTGATGAAGATGTAGGGCATGTCCTTATTTTTGTGTCCCAACTTCGTCGCCGCTTTTGTGTCCCAGCCTCGTCGTAGGTGTCGGTGGCCGAGTGGAATGAGACCGACACAGGAACAAAAATAGCACGCTGGTGCAGGTACGGAGGGGAGCAGCCAGAAACTATAAACACTCGAGTAAATTAGAAAGAGATATATATTGCACAGAATGTAACAATACTTAACTTTTACATAGTACTGCAGAATGTTGATACATAGTTGTTAGAGGCCTGCCTAGTGCCTGTACGATAGCAAAGTCTTCGCTGGTGCCTATCTGATTCCGAAGGTCCTAACTGGTTGCTATCTCAGTCCCAAGTGCCAAGTGAACGATGTCCTTCAGTTGTGGCCACGAGCGGAGTTGTCGCAGAAGGCGCTCGTGGCTGTCGTCGTGAGAACGCCGCGCCGTGCGTGCATGGCGGCGCGCGGCGAAAGTAGGTGGCGCGCACTTTGTACTTGTGCGACACCACACCCCTCCCCCCCAAACCGCCGCGCCGTCGTGGCGTAGGGCTGAGGGCCACGGCGACGGCACTGGGAGGAGGGCCTGGGCGGGGGCGTTACTGGTGGGACCGGCGTCGTAGCTGAGGCTGGGATCGAGACGCCGTCCGCGCCCCGGCATCTGCCTTGAGATCCTCCAGGGAACCCGCCGAAACCTGGGGAAGGGCGCCCGCCCCCGCCCAGAGGGAGCAGGTCATCTTCTTCTGAGGTGCGTGGCCCAAGCTGGGGGGGCCCGCACGGTCCCGGAGTCCCTCTCGGTGACGCTGTCATCTGCGGCGGCGACAGCGGCGGCGACGACTGCGTCGGAGGTGTGTCGACGTCCATAGGGATCTCGTAGTCCGGGGACGAACGATGTGGTTGTGCTCCCTGGCGGTGAACTGGGTCTGGAATCAAGAAACCGGAGACAGGATCGCGCGGCCTGTGCAAGCGCAATTGGTTTGCGTGGCGCCGCAGCTCCGACCCTGTGGAAGAACGTACAACATACATATTGCGACCGAGCACGCGCTGAATGGTGCCCGGCATCCATGTCTTCTTGTTGCCAGCAAACACCCTGTACAGCACCGGCGTAGAAACCTGAAAACGCGTAGCGCCATACGAACCGACTCGGTGCGTGGGAGGCTGCAGCAGGTGAAGGAGAGTGCGGTGACGGCGGCCGTGTAGCAGCTCGGCAGGAGACGGGCCGTCACGTGGCTTGCTGCCTGGAGTGCTGACCTTTCATCTTTTCCATGTGTGACTTGAATGTTCGAACGAAACGTTCTGCTTCACCATTGGACTGAGGGTGAAAAGGTGCGGTGGTTATATGCTGAATGCCATTCACACGACAAAACTGTTGAAATTCCGCACTAACAAACTGTGGTCCATTGTCACTGACGATAGTTTCAGGCAAGCCTTCGATGCAAAACACTGATGTTAAGGCACTGATTGTACTAGAAGCTGTCGTTGAGTTCATGGCAATCACAAAAGGAAACTTGCTGAAAGCGTCTACAACAATTAACCAGCGCGTATTCCAGGAGGTCCGGCAAAGTCAATATGTAAACGTTGCCATGGTCCCTTGGGGCGTGGCCAGTCTGAGAAACGCTGTGGAGGAGCCGCCTGATGCTCCGCACAAACTGTACACTGTGACGTCATGTTCTCTATCTGGGCGTCCATACCAACCCAGGTACAATGACGTCTGGCCAATTGCTTTGTCCTAACAATACCCCAATGTCCTTGATGCAGGAGGCGTAACACTTCACGTTGCAGGGAACGAGGAACAATCACTCTTGTTTGGTCGTTGTCGGTATGCAACAACAGTACACCCTGACTTAAAGATAACGCATGACGTTGTGCAAAATAACGTCGAACCAGAGGCCGATCAATGTCTTTGGCTCTGGCAGGCCAACCAAAGCGAACAAAACGTGCTACCACACTTAGGTCTGCATCCGCAGCTGTTTCCTGTGCAACCCGACGAGAGTTCAAAGGAAAGTCTGCGACAGCGGAAGCATCTCTGGGGTCTATCTGACAACATGCAATTTCTGAAGAATCAAATGATACATCCTGGCCAACCGGAAGTCGAGAAAGTGTGTCCGTGTTGGCGTGTTTAGTGGTAGGTCGGTAAAAATCTCATACTGATAATTTGACAATATCAAGGACATCTCTGAAGCTTTTGTGCCGTTCGTGGCGGAATTGGCTTTGTGGGTGAGAACAACGACGTGAGAGGCTTGTGGTCTGTCAACAAATAGAATTTTCTGCCATGGAGATAATGATGAAACTTTGTGACGCCGTAAATGATTGCTAAGGCCTCCTTTTCTATCTGACTGTAATTCTGTTGCGTCGGCGTCAGTAGCTTGGATGCAAAGGCAATAGGACGATCGTGACATCCAATACGATGTGACAGAACTGCACCCACACCGTACGACGAGGCGTCTACTGCTAACACTACAGGCTTCTGTGGGTCAAAGGGAATCAAACATGCATCACTGAGTAGTGCAGACTTTAATTTGTCAAAGGCTACTTGGCAATCTTTAGACCATACAAAAGGAACATTCTTCCTACGTAAGTGATGCAGTGGAGCTGCAATCTGAGAGGCATTGGGAATAAATCTGAAATAATAGTTAAGCTTTCCCATTACTGCTTGCAATTCGTGCACATTCTTAGGAGGAGGCAAGTCTTTGATTGCTCGAAGATGTGACTGTATGGGATGGATTCCTTGGGCATTAATCACATGGCCTAGGTACTCTATTTCAGTTTGAAAAAACGAACACTTTGCTTTATTGCAACGTAGACCTGCTGCAGTCAAAACTTTGAAAAGGCACTCCAGGTTTGCTAAATGTTCTTCAACTGTACGTCCGGATACCACAATATCATCTAAATAGTTCGAACAACACGGTACAGAAACTGTCAGCTGTTCCAAAAAGCGCTGAAAAATAGCGGGGGCGGAAGAACTGCCAAAGGGTAGGCGTTGAAATTGAAAAAGGCCCATGTGAGTATTAATGACGAAAAACTTTTTTGACTCGTCATCAAGTGGAATCTGTAAGTATGCCTCTGCTAAATCAGTCTTAGAAAAGAAGCGAGACTGTCCTAATTTGTCCATAAGTTCCTCAGGTCTGGGCAGGGGATAAGTGTCTACAATTGTTTGACTGTTCACTGTTGATTTGAAGTCCGCACAGAGACGAAGTTTTCCTGACGGCTTGGGTATAATTACTAGGGAGGCCCACTGACTCGCAGAAACAGGAGAAATCACACCACTATCTTGCCAACGTTTAAGTTCATCGGCAACTGTATCACGCAATGCGATAGGCACTGGTCTACCTTTACGAAATTTTGGAACTGCAGATTCTTTTAAAGTTACATGTGCCACGAAGTCTTTCGCACAACCTAGTTCCGGCGAAAACAAGTCACTATATTTGTCACACAATGCCTTGATTTTATCCTGAGGCACTATTGACGAAATTTGAAGCACATCTCTTTGAATTGATAAGCCAAACAAATCGAATGCATCCAGTCCAAAAATGTTCTGTGTAGATTTGGCTTGTAGAACTACAAAAGCAACTGTTTTTGTTACACCTTGAAAAGAGGCGGGCAGGCTACACGTTCCTAGCACGGGAATATTTTGACCTGTATAAGCTGTTAGCACTTGCTGTGACGGCGACAATTTTGGCGAACCCAGAAGTTCATAAGTGTCTTTATTAATTAATGTAACAGCGGAACCAGTATCAAGCTGAAATTGCACCGTCTTATTTTCTATGAAGAGAGTCACAAACAGTTTTTGCTTGCGGCGCTCGACAGGTGCGCGAATGTGGGCAACGTCTGCTACGGTTTGTTTACTGCGCTTGCGCGGGCCGCGTAGTGAAGTAAGCGGCGCAGACTCGGCACGCAGCGGATTAACAACACTGTCACTAGATGACACTACCGCCGGATCGGCGTCCGCGCAAGCCTGCGAAGCTACTCCAGATTTACTAACTACTGCACTACACTTTTGAGTAGCTACTTGATGTCTACTGGCATTAGCTACACAGTACTGGGCACTTTTACAATAAGAAGTTGCAGAAGGCACTAGGTTCACTACAGGAATGCACTGTTCATAGTCATTTTGCTTGTCCCGAACCCTTTTCCGTTGCACTGTTTTACGCGCTCGTCGGCGCTTGCTACGTGGTGCACTATATAGTTTTGCCATAGGCGCAGAACTACTTTCTTGCAATTGAGATCCAAGGAAAGCACTGTTCAATTCCACTGTGTCTATGATATTGACTGTATGAACTGTTCTCGCACCTTGCGAAGCAATATTCCTAATGGCACCGTTCCCTGGAATGTTTGTTTTGCATCACACTGACTGTACGTGTCCTGATTTGCCACATTGATAACAGGTTGCGTTGCGACTTGGGCACTGTGCACGCTTATGGCGAGACACGCACTGAGGGCAAGACTTACGAACATTTTTCTGAAATGAGCGTTGGCGCCTGTTATTCACATTACTGTTTCTAACCCGACGGGGCGATCTTTGTGTCACACTTTTACACTGGCTACTGTTCACTGTCCGTTCAGCACGGCCTGTACTATTGTAAGAATCACTAGTGCTATACTGAGAACTACGGCTAGGAAAGCGTCCGTTACGGCGCACTGATTTAACACTATGGCTTTGCATTCCTACATCAGCTAAGTCAAAAGTATCATGCGCTTCTATAAGCTGCAGTACACTGTCTAATGAGGGGTCAGACTGTTTCAGAATTGCTGCTCTAATTCTGGGGTCCTGAATATTCTGCGTAATCGCATCTCGCAACATAACGTCACTATAAGGAAGTCCACAAGAGCAAGTAAATTTACATTGGCGGGTTAAGCCCTTCAATTCCGTAATCCACTCTTGGTGTGACTGCTGCGGTAATTTTTTAAGTCTGAAAAATCGGTATCGTGCAGCGGCTACAAGAACTTTTCTCTCATAATGAGCATTCAGTGCATCTACAATTTGTTCAAAGTCTACATCACGAGGAGATGCGAGAGGGAAAAGTTTTTGCAATAGTACGAAGGTCTGGGGGCCCACAATCGATAAGAAAAGGTTCTTCACTCTCTGACCTGTAATTTGATGAGCCGCGACGAGTTCTTGAAACTGTGCGAAATAGTCGCTCCATTCTTCCTCACGTTCGTTGTACTGGCGAAATGTAGGAAGCGGTGCAGCGGCCGATGTGGGCTGCTGATGTGACGGCTGTTGTTGTTGGTGAGCAGCCTGTGTCGTCAACTGCGACACGGCCTGCAGTAGTTGAGTGCTTTGCACGCGTGGGTTCGTATCCCATCCTCGTCGCCACTTTTGTGTCCCAACTTCGTCGCCGCTTTTGTGTCCCAGCCTCGTCGTAGGTGTCGGTGGCCGAGTGGAATGAGTCCGACACAGGAACAAAAATAGCACGCTGGTGCAGGTACGGAGGGGAGCAGCCAGAAACTATAAATACTCGAGTAAATTAGAAAGAGATATATATTGCACAGAATGTAACAATACTTAACTTTTACATAGTACTGCAGAATGTTGATACATAGTTGTTAGAGGCCTGCCTAGTGCCTGTACGATAGCAAAGTCTTCGCTGGTGCCTATCTGATTCCGAAGGTCCTAACTGGTTGCTATCTCAGTCCCAAGTGCCAAGTGAACGATGTCCTTCAGTGGTGGCCACGAGCGGAGTTGTCGCAGAGGGCGCTCGTGGCTGTCGTCGTGAGAACGCCGCGCCGTGCGTGCATGGCGGCGCGCGGCGAAAGTAGGTGACGCGCACTTTGTACTTGTGCGACACCACACTTATAGTTGTATCGGACATAGTTCCGACTCGGTGATGACAACTTGATGGCTGCTCCAGCGAGAGCGCTTACGGCAGCGCAGCGAGTAGGTCGGAAGAGTTGAGTGCGCGATGTCGGAGAGTGCAGAACGCGCAGCTAGCGCGGCCGGGACAGCTGGCTCGGCCGCCCAGGATGGGGCCGGTCGCCGGCCGACGGGGCGCGCCCCGCCGCCGGCCCCACCGGCGCCTCCGTTTACGACGACCACGGCTATGCAGGAAGGACCCACGAGGACGACGACTCTGGCACCGACACCGGACAACGAGCGGACAGCACCAGCGGCGCGCCGCGGCGTGCGGGACGGCGCAAACGTCGACAACATTCAACTACAGCAGTGCCCGAGCGCTGCAGCACAGCATTTGGCGCAGTTACAGACTGCGCTAACCACTTCTCAGCCGCAACCCGACGACTTGGCGGATAACCGACACACCGAAGACGTTGTAATGGAACACCACGAAACTGACGATATCTCCCTATCTTCTCAAAGTGAGGAGGAGATGGAGGAAACGGGACACGAAGACACCGACAGAAGGAGACTTTGTGACGGTGCAATATAAACGCCGTCACCCAAAACTTCCTCCGGCGGAGGAAAATCCACGGAAAAGGAAGGCGGAGGTCGAGACGCACAACCGCTACACACCGATTGACACGTCTACATCGGCGCAAGGAGATGCAGCAGCGGAAGATGTGACAGCTCCTACAGCGCAACAATAAACTACTGCACCAGCTGCAGCTCAGCGGAAAGTGCCGCCAATCACCATCTACTATACTGAAAACTACGTCCACCTTAACAACACACTGAAACAGCACCTTCAGGGATCGATGAAGGCGATATATCAAGGTGATCGAATCAAATACCATTTGGAGTCTCACGAAGATCATCAGAGAGCGATCAAATTTTTTCGGCAGTATCAAATTCCGCTCTTCACTCACCAGGCACCAGAAGCACGAGAGTTGAAAGTGGTGATTAAGCGACTTCCTGCATCAGTTCCAGTAGTCGAAGTGACACGAGCACTCCAACAGAAGGGCTTCACACAAGCAAAAGCTCATCAATACAAGGGACGAAACGAAGAGACGAACGAGTTGATACCGAAGCCAGTGTTCGTCGTTAATCTGCCGAAATCTAAAGATAACGACAGGATCTACGGCATCAAATACCTATTGTACACTCGGGTGCGGATAGAATCTTACAGAAGCCGCGAGGGACCGTTGCAATGCAAACGCTGTCAAAAGTTCGAACATACTGCTAACTACTGCTCGCTACCATCACGATGTGTGCGCTGCGCTGGGTTCCACGCGTCCAAAGACTGCACGCACCTCGCACAGAAAAAGCAAAATGTGCAAACTGTGACGGCGATCACCCGGCCTCGTGGCGCGGCTGCGAAAAATATCAAGAGCTGCTGCGAAAAAACCGAAGCAGAAGGCCAAAATCACGGCGACCAACGAAGCCACAAAGCCAACCGAAGCTAGTGTTTGCTCAACCAAATACTGCTCCCCACACAAAGGATCAAGCTCAACCACAAGCAACACCATAATCGATCACTGACTTCAGCTCTACGCCGCAACCTCCGAGAGCGCGCCGAACACCACGGTCGTACGCAGATGCCTTACATAATCGTGACGAGACGTCTATAAGCCCGCGAGCTGCTGCCAGCTACTTGACATCACAGAATATCATGCAACCATTCTCACAAGCACTTACTGATATTGCAACATTACTCACATCCCTGCAGCAAAAAATCACCTCCTTCCTCAGCCTTGTGGAAGGCATAATCAAAGCGTTTGTGCCACCGTAAATGGACCAACGGCCTCCGACACGACACCTCCGTTTCCTGAATTGGAACGCAAACGGAATCAGGCGAAAAAAGACGGAACTGAACGATTTTATTTCTAGATTCAGGATCGACGTGGCGATGGTTACAGAAACTAAACTAACGGACAAGATCTCCTTTCGTCTGCGAAACATGCAAACATACAGAACGGACAGATTGGACAGATCCGGCGGGGGAACAGCAATCTTTGTTCGTAACAATATTCGACATAATTTGGAAACCTTGCCGCCACTATGAACCATGGAGGCTACAGCCATAACGATCTACACGGCGGTGGGAACTGTAACTCTGGTGGCAGCATACATCAGCCCGGATCGCCCATTAATTAGAGAAGATCTGCTGACTATCTTTGACAGATATCCAAAGATTTTACTAGCGGGTGACCTCAACGCAAAACACTCGTCCTGGAATTCGAGGAAAAATAACCAAAAGGGTCTCGTCCTTTTTGACCTGCAAGAAGACCTCAACTGTATCGTTCATGGACCACTGCATCCTACAAGGATCAGCTACTTCCGTGGACAGACGGATGATGTCCTAGACATAGCATTTACCAAAGGAATTGATCCAAATCTGCAAGTACGCACAATTCACGATCTATCGTCCGACCACCTCCCCAAGGTGGGAATCATAAGCCGAGGAGGACTGTTACTCCCACCAATAAGTCGCACAGTTGTTGACTGGAACCATTTCACGACATATCTGAATAACAATATTCGGTCAACATTGCCGATCAACTCAACAGCAGCCATTGACGCAGCAGTAGAGATGTAGACTGCGAAGATCCAACAAGCCCATCGAAGAGCTGCGACCGTCACAGTGCTGCCGGACCCACAGTTTGACGCATTCCCACGTCATCTCCAAGAATTGAAGACCGAAAGGAACAGGGCGCGTAAAAGGTGGATGCTGTATAGGGATCCAGCAGACAGACGCGAAATGGTCCGACTCACGCACGAATTACGCAGAAGTGTGGTCGAATGGCGTCAGGACACGTGGGAGACCACAATGAACCAGTTTGTGCTCCAAACTCGGGACGAATGGAAGCTAGTGAAGAGGCTGCGAAACCAAACACCTGCAAAACGAGCCATCATTGGACCGAATGGCCTCATATATGATGCGCTCCAACAAGCAGAACTCTTTGCAGACTCCTATGTACAGCAGATGGCAACTCCAGATCTTGACCAACAGGACATCCGTGAGCGACTTCGGGTAGATGAAGATGTCATCCGAGAATTCGCTGAACGGTTCAGACGAACACCTATACGGGAGCAACCAGCTCTTACAACGCCGAGGGAGGTTGCTAAAATCATTAGGAATACCACAAACTCAGCGCCGGGGACCGACAAAATCACCAATACCGGGCTTCGCCACCTACCACGGAAGGCGGTCGTGCTGCTAACCCGCATCATTAATGGCTGCTTGCTGCAGGCGTATTTTCCGACAGCTTGGAAAACAGGGAAGGCCATCCCCATCCCCAAGCCTGGACGAGATTTGGCGATACCGAGCAACCATAGGCCCATCTCTTTGCTCCCGACTCTGGGAAAAATCTTGGAACGAGTGCTACTACACAGGATGACAAGCTGCCTCCGTGAACATGGCGTAATTCGTCCAGAGCAATTCGGTTTTCAGCAGAAGATGTCAGTCGAATTACAACTTATCAGGATCACAGAGCATATCCGCCACCGCTTCAACCGACGCCAATCTACAGTCGGCGTCTTTTTTGATATTGAAAAGGCGTATGACAAAGTGTGGCGAGATAATCTGATCGCTAAACTCTATCATCAGACCCCACTCCCGGATTCATATATAAAAATCGTGGATAGTTTCCTACAGGGTAGGAACTTCTATGTAACAGTGGACGGGAAACGATCATCGGTGAAGACTCCAGAGGCAGGAATTCCACAAGGGTCGGTAATATCGCCCCTGCTGTTTAACCTGTACATAAATGACCTACCGACGATCCCATTGGTTACCTGCAGCCTGTATGCGGAAGACACAGCTTTTATCACATCTGGCCGCAACACTGATCAGGTACTCGCCAGAGCACAACAGCAGATAGATGCCATGGAAGAATGGGCACTATTTAACAAGATCTCCATCAACCCAACGAAGACTGCAGACGTGTTCTTCACCAAACAGAGACTGCCGATTCTCCGCTTCCCATTGAGGGTCATGGTCCCGTGGTCGACATCTACAAAATATTTGGGTATAACGTTAGACAAGTCCTTGACCTTCACCTTGCACGCCCAACAACGCAAAAAGGACACGCTGAAGATGGTGAACGCGCTAGTCCCGTTCTTCACGAGTAAAAACCTCAACGCGAAGACGAAATAAAAGCTTTATCGGTCGACGGTACAACCAAAGCTCCTCTTCGGCTGTGCAGCATGGGGTGTCACTTGTGATACAAATATCAACTCTCTCCAACCGATACAAAATAGATGCCTCCGATGGACATTAGGAACGCCCAGATGGACGAGGACAAGATAAATTAATGCTACTCTACAAGAGCACTATCTGAAGGATAAGATTGAAGACTATGCCACCAAACTATTTGCTAAGGTCGACTTACTTCGGGATGAAGTACAACAACTCCGCCTGGTGGGAACAATACGCCCGCAACGTTGGCATAAATATAAGGTGCCCCGTTCACTAGAACGCTGGCACCCACCTTGACAATATACGCTTTAAACAACACACCATCGGTCTCCGAAACACAATGAACTAACAATATGTCACATAAAGCCTACAAGCCACCACCTGAGAAATGCAATAAATCATCCCCATTGAGGAACTAAGGACCCAAAGTGCGCCCCAGTTTCCTCTCAAAGTGCAATTAAATAATAATTAAAGCGGCATTCCTATGCTAACCTTTCACACACCAAGAAAAAACTCCCAAAGGGAGTCAGTCTTGCGGCACCGCGTGACACTAAAAAAAAAAAAAAAAAAAAAAAAAAAAAAAAAAAAAAAAAAAAAGATGGCTGCTCAGCCTATTCCGTCCCGAACGGGCACCGCTGGAGCAGCAGACATCTTTCCGGAGACCCAACACTACAGATTGGCCACCATCAACATCAATACTATTAGCGCGCACCATAAACTAAGGATGTTACAAGAATGCTGAATGTGGCGGATATAGATATCGCCCTTCTTCAGGAGGCCTATGTTGCGTTGTTCGTAGGCCCTAAATCCGTCCTCACACAGGACGTGTTGTCCGAACGTGGCGCAGGCCAGACGTGCTGTCTACCTAGCTACAGCACGCTCTGAAAGGACCCACTACATCCCACGGAACACAACGTGCTGCTCATCGTGATTTGCGACCGCAGCGCTCTCCAGCGCCCGTTGCGGGCTGGCGCGTAGATCATTGTCTTTACAAAGATGGATGTGCGTAAAATTACACGTTATCTGTTAGCGAACGCCGAAAAAAGAACTGAATACTGTAGCTTTGTTATGCTTACACGTTGCATGCAATACTCTCCAGAAATTCTAATTTTTTTCTTCAAGAAACACCAAGACGGTACATTAACTGAAAGCGTTTGATAATGAAAACAAAATGTACGACCAAATCACTTTTGGCAAAATATCATAAAAAATCTGTAAACGATGAAATCCTTCCTCTGCGCCAGCTCCACTAGTCTTACTCTATAATATTGCTATTTTTCACGATATACATATTCTGCATATCCAAATGTTTACTTTGGCATTGAAAATGTTCAAATGTTTGTTAAGCTTAAGGGACTTAACTGCGGGGTCATCAGTCCTCTAAACTTACAAACTACATATGAACTACCTTATACTAAAGACGACACAAATATCCATGCCCGAGAGGGATTCGAACCCCCGACCGTAGCGGCCGTGCAGGCTGTGACTGGCGCGCCGCAGTCCCCGCGGCCACCGCGGCCGGCACTTTGGCATTCCTTCGAAGATAATAAGTTCTGCCTGATACAATCTACTTGTCCATACACACGGGACAACGGCTCAGTTCGACAATGTTCGTTGTGATAATTTTTGCTTTTAGTATTGTACGTAAACACTTCTGCTCCTTTACTTCATCTGCTTCCAAAACCACACTCTCTCTGCACTGTGAAACTAAACTATTCCAGCACTGTACTGAACTGCAACAGAATTCAAACACCGTAGCGAAAACCGAATGACGTGGGGTACCTGTGCCCTTGAACGAAATACTCAAGAAGTTCTCTCGTGGGCAGAGTTCGTTCATGTTTGTAGTAAATAACGTCGAATACTGGTTATTATAATTATATTAAATTAACAAATAAATTACATAAACCGTAATTAAACCAAATTGTTAAAAAATATCTCCGAGAGTGTAGATGCAAACCTGTTATTTACATCTCTTTTAATCCATAGCTCGTAACACTAAATACCACGCTCATCCATCCTCTTAAAAGAAATAACAACGAATATCGGATATTACACTTAATTTAATACGAAAGAACCAGAAACATTAAGGAAACAAAGAAGGAAAAAATTAAAAATTTTTGAGAGTACAAGGTCGCGAACCCGAGTTACTGTTAACATCTGCTCCGCAGCTTACCGCGCTACCCAACTAAGCTCTTTCTCCTGTGGAGGGGCGCGCTGCATTTACGATATACTATACACTTAAAACATGTTGTAACATGTTATTTATCTATGACAAAGTATCAGAAAGACGCTCCTTTGTTAGAATAGCGTTGAACCGTAGCATAGGAACGATATTCTTTCACGGTATACAAATTGTAACACTGACTAACGTTAAATACGATATCCTTTAAAACTATGAATATACAGTTTCCGGTAATTTATTGTAACAAATCATACCTAAAATGATGCGTTTTCAAAAGTTCTTCAATTTTCTGGCGCTTTAAAAAGATCATATTCGTACATCGTATGCTAAAACGAAAGAAGGCACGAAATACGGAGTTTCGTTTGCAATATGGCGGATCAAAAGTTCTGCTTGTCACGTGAAAACTTGGTCGCTTTTCATTGGCCAGGTTCCACTCCACGAAGCAAATAGCTAACATGCTGGATCCTTCATTCCACGCTTCGCAGGGCAGCGGAACGTGGAATTCCACGCTGCAACGGCATCACGCCCGCCTCCACGTCCCGTGAGAGGACAGCATTATGAATATACCGCTCACGTTTCGCACGCGTCCGACACGCAGTGGCGTGCCAATTCTTTTCCGTGACGGCTGAATCGCAGAAGATACAGTAAAAACTTCCCTTAACGGACACTTCCCCATAGCGGACTCCTCTCAATAACGGACATTTTAAAATTCCCCTGCAAAACAACATTAGCCCTCGTAATATGTCCCAATCAAAACTTCCAAATAACGGACAGGCTGAAAGAATCAGTGCACTCTTGCGTGTCAAAAGTCTGAGTGTTGTCAATTCCAAAGTGTGTTAATTGACGATTTAGCGTGTCTCTTGTTCGTACTGCGTGCTTTCATGGCATTGCCATCTATTGCAACTTCTTTGAAGTACAGTACGTATAGTATTGGTTCATTCCGCGCAGAAACAGATGAAGAGAGTGCGGTGCCACATTCCGCCTGTTGTCGGTTCATCAGACGAAGCCAAACGTTCAATAGTTAACGCACTGTTGTGTTGCAGCGTGGGCGTGGGTAGGACAGGGGAGAGGCGATACGTGTATCCAATGTTTTCATTCGATGGCTGCCACACCCTAGTTTCAAAAGTCAAAAGGTTTGTCAAATACGTCTTGAGTGTTTTCGATTTGAAATTTCGTGCTCGCGCTACATGGCTTAAAATGCCCAGAGATAAAAGTGGCCAAATACAAAAAAATAATAAAGTACCGGTAAAAATAAAATAAATAAAAAAAACGCTGACTACGGACGCGAAACAAAAAAAGAATGTGATCTCGTTGTAACACAAGCTTCGCACTTTGCAGAAAATTGATGCTGGTGAGCCACCCGTAAAATTTGCTGCGGATTTGAAGGTCGGTATGAGTGTGATTACTGACTGAAAAACAAACTGATCAGATATTTAAACACTTTGTTCCATTCAAGCGTCAAACAGCGCATTGAAATCTCGAAGAAGAATGAGAAAAGGTTCATATCCTCAGAAGAGGTTTTACTTTTGTGGCTTCAACAAACAAGGGACAAAGGCGTGCTAGCTAATGTCCTCTGCTTCGTGAACAGTGATGACTTTTTATGAGCTCATTGAAGGAAAGGAGTAAGAGTTCCTCAGAAGTTATGGCTGGCTGGATCGGTTCAAGAAGCGGCGTACTTAGCGGTATTGACGCAATTCGGCGTGTTTCACGCGTGAAAACAGGAGACTTCGGTTTTATCCGAGATTTTCAATATCCGAACCGGCCGCCATACCGATCATTTCGGATAAACGGTAGTTTACTATTTTGTATTTTATCTTTTTCTTAATAGCGGACACTTCTTAAAAGCGGACAGTTTTATTTTCCCACATTGGTGTCCGTTATTCAGAAGTTTTACTGTATCACTATCATATCCGATGCGAGAGGCATGGCACTAACCCTGCATGACGTCAGAATCATTGACATGTATTCAACATCTGGATCTGGTCGCCGCCGTGAACGGAGTGCTTTCTTCTCTGAAGCCATCACGCTCCTATTTATGGGTCGTCAGGATGATTTAATCATCGGTGTGGACTTCAATTCCACCCAGGCGCCCAAGGACCAGCTACCACACCATGCTCCACGTGCGTCGCTCGCCGCCATCATCACCAACCTATGTCTACTGGACACGTGAGAGTACGTACATGGCGATTGGCCGGGTTTTACACACTACACCAGCCACTCATCCAGCCGTATCGATCGCATCTATCTCAAGCAACTCTTTGTTCAAGCTACACAGGCCGCTGAAACATGGCCTGTAAGTTTTACCAATCATGCACCATATATATGCACTCTTACCGTGCGCCGACAGAAGACATGGCATTGGCGAGGCCCCTGGAAGCTGAACATTAAACGCTTACATTCACCAGAATACCGAGAGATCGTGGAGACCACGTGGGCACTATGTACACGCCGGAGAATAATGTATAACAATCTCTTGGTGGATGAAATGTGCCAAGCTCGCTTTAAGGAAAGCGTTGACTGGACACGCAAGGAAGACTGCCGCATGGCGACGAAACAAGGTCGACTTTTATTACCGCATCCTACGTCATTGTTCAACAATAACGCACTCGCCTGTCCGCCAGCAAGCAAAGAAACACGCGAAAGCGCGGATCACATTACTTACGAAGCGTCGTCTTTAAGGAACAATTATTCGCGCACGCACCACAGACACACTGGACCACGAAGGACCGTCAATGTACCGTATTCTCGTTCAACGTCGACGACAGAGGCGGGCCCTGATTTAGAATATAACATTAGATGATGGTCGCTGCATCGAAACGCAACGAGAGATCGGACATACTCTACACGAACACTATCATCAACTAAACACTGTTCAGTACCATTTACCAGAAATGATTGATGATAGCCGGCCGCGGTGGCACTGTCTGCACGGCCACTACGGTCGGGTGTTCGAATCCCAACTCGGGCATGGATATTTGTGCCGTCCTTAGTGTTAGCTAGTTCGTAAGTAGTTTGTAAGTTTATGGACTGATGACCCCGTAGTTAAGTCCCATAAGCTATACAAACATTTGAACATTTTTGATTGATGATATCTCTCACCTAACATATGGAACACTACTACAGGATGAGCAACGGGTCTACTTGAGGATGTAACTGAGGAACAGGTCACTTCAGCTATATTGGCCGGCGCACCACACAAGTCAACAGCCCTCTCGTTAGAGTTTTAAAAGACCTATCGCCAGCTACTAACACCGGCCTGGGTAGACATATGTAGCGAACTAATTACACTGAAAGTACAGCTTCCTGGTTCGACCTTAAAGGACTGCTTGTTCTTGTCCACAAACCGAACGGTGGAACCCGCCTCAGAGACTGCTATCCAGTATCACTCCTGATTTGTGACATGAAGATATTTACCCGGCATTTGACAGCACGTCTCCAAAAGGTCACTGGCTACAGGAAATCTCACCATCAAGTGTCTTTACCAGGCGATCAGAACATACGGACTCTAAACAATGTTATTTTTATTGGAATGAAGAGTAATACCCACTGTTTAATGGTCTTGATGCCTACTGGCAATTTTTTAACAGTGACTGATTTTGTTCGTATTCAAAAAATAGTATCATAAAAAGATTTTAACACTAAGCTCAATTACAGACGCTCATGCAAGATTCCTTTGCTGTTGTTATAATGAGAAAAACTAGTAGTTCATGAATCTGAATCAGAATGGCGAATTCCATCTTTCGATCAAAGGAATAAGTAACTTACATTTTCTGGATGAATCATTGCTCGAACTGCAATCTTTGTTAGTCCTGCCTGTGCTAATAAATCCAAAAGATTAATCAGATCAAGGCAAGTAGCTCTTGCTATCGACTCTGTTAAGCGACTGATATCTATGGGATCACTTCCCTGTTCTGATATTTCTTCAGACTGTAAGAAAAAAACATACGGACTGCGCTAAGTCGATACCGAGACATGATGGCACTCGCGCGGACACGGCGCATGGAAGGGGTCTTACCCTCCCTCGATTTCAGACAGGCCTTCGACAGGGTCGATCTCACCTATCTGGCTGCGGTGATTCGGAACATGAGATTCCCAAACAACTTCGTGGCTGTAACAATGCGCCTGCTTCGAGGTGTGACATTGAAGATTCTATACAACGGCAGACTAACACTTCCAATCACGGTACAACGACCTGCAAAGTCATGCCGTTTGGACTGTATACTGCTCCGGCCACATTCGAACGCACGATGGACAACTTGATCGACATCTTAAATGGACTACATATCATTGTTATCTAGATGATTTGATTTTCTCAGGGAAGCCAAAACAGTATTGGTCCAACCCGCACCAGCCCGCACCGAAACTAAGTTTATTGTGCGGTATCGCTCCCTGTATATCTAGTAAAGCCAACCTATGCTCTTGAACAGGGCAAGGAGTCCCTTTACCAGTTCTTTATTAGACACAATTTCTTCGGGTCTGGTTGTCCTAAATGTTCTGTGCCTTTTACTCTCCAATGCAATGCATTCGAAGATTAGATGTGATGCAGATTCATCACTGTCATCACAGATCCTACATTTAGGGTCCTCTTCTGTTATTCCCATTGTATGTAGGTGTTTTTTGAAATTCCCATGGCCGGTCAACAATCAAACCATGAGTCTAATTTCTCTCCTGTTCAGGCCCAGGATTGCAGAGCTTCTTTTAAAACATGGCTTTGGCATCATTATCTTGCCATGTTTTTGTTGATAGACTTTGGTCCAATATTCTACGTGCTGTCTTCTGAGCCAGTTACGTAGCTCCAATTTGATCATTGCCTTGGTAATTGTCAGGACAGGTTCCGGTCCAATAAATGGAATCTGTGCCCCAATCCTGACTAATATGTCGGCATGTTTGTTGCCACTGATCCCCGAGTGGCCAGGGACCCACAATAGGTTTACTCTATTGCTTTCCCCTAGCTCCACCAGAACCCTGTGACATTCTGCAACAATTTTAGACCTTGTTGCAGGAGCTGCCAGTGATCTCAGGGCTGCCTGGCTGTCTGAATTGATATAGATGCTACGATCTTTGTACCACCTACGCAAATTCTCCTTCACACACGCCCTGATGGCAGTGATTTCGGCCTGGAATACTGAGGCCAGTTTCCCTAGAGAGATGACGCCCTTCACACTTGGCTGCACCCCGTATACCCCGGCCCCAACGCCCTGGTCTGGTTTTGACCCGTCAGTGAGCCAGACAATATCCCCCATACGGTGTCGAACTATTTTTCTCCCACTGTTCCCTACTTCCAATTCTTATATTGAAAGGTTTGTTGAAGCAGTATGGGGTTGTAATATAGTCAGGTGGCATTTCCCCAACCTTTCCTATATTTCCCTCACTCACTACTTTAGTGTGTGATTCTGGATATCCCAAAGAGTTCCAGTTGTTGCCAGTTTTGAGTCTGTATGCACCAGCCGCTGTCTCCATCTTGACCCAAAGGTGTAATGGGGGCATATTCAACATGGTTTCCATCCTGGCAGTTGGTGTGCTGCTAATTCCGCCTGTTATGGCTAAGCAGGCTAGTCTCTGTACCTTACCAAGCTCCTTAGCAGTAACCTGCTGTTCTACCTTCTTCCACCACACGACCGCCCCATAGGTGATCCTGGGTCTAATCACCATGGTGTATATCCAGTGCATACCCTTGGGGCTCAGGCCCCAATTTTTGCCACAAGCTCTCCTGGTACTTACCAGAGTACCTTTTGCCTTGGAGCAAATATTCCTAATGTGAGGGTCCATGTGAGTTTCTCATCTAAGGTAACCCCTAGATATTTCACTGTCCCCTTCACAGGTAGCGCTTCATTGAAAAGCTTTAGATTCCAACTTGAATGTTGGATATGCTTCTTTGTGAATGGTACAACAACAGTCTTCTTAGGACTAACCCCCAGATCCTGTTTTCTGCACCAGTCTTGCACAATGTCCAACGCACCTTGTGCCATATTCTTGGCTGTGTCAGCAAATTTTCCGAGTATTACTATGACAAGATCATCTGCGTATCCTTGGCAAAAGTACTGCCTAGAGTTTAATTCTCCAATGAGATCATTCACCACTAGATTCCACAATAAAGGGGAAAGAACTCCTCCTTGCGGGCAACCCCTAGTGGTGTTGATTACCATTTTTTCATTCATCATGGTAGCTTCTACCTTTCTTCCACTGAGCATGGCCCTAGTCCACCTACATATTGTGGTCCCTAGGTCATGCACCTCTGCTGCCCTAACCATGGAATCGAAGGTCGTGTTGCTAAAAGCCCCCTCGATGTCCAGGAAGATACAGAGGGCTATTTCCTGAAAGTGAAGTGCTTTCTCCACCTTACCAATGAGTTGGTGGAGAGCTGTCTCACATGATTTACCTGGCTGATAACCATATTGGTTAGAATGTAGAGGAGCCCTACTCAACGTCCTTTCTCCAACATGCACATTAACCAGCTTTTCCAATGTCTTAAGAATAAAGGAAGACAGGCTGATTGGTCTCATATCCTTGGCCTTGGTATGATCAATTCTCCCTGGTTTAGGAATGAAGACAACCTTCACTGCCCTCCAGGCATTGGGAATAATTCCTGCTGCTAGGCTAACCCTGAATAACCTGCATAGGAATCTAATAAGATTTTCTCCCGCTTGTTGCAGGAGAGCTGGAAAGATTCCATCAGGGCCAGGTGACTTGAACGGTTGAAATGTTCCCACCGCCCATCGGACCTTACTGAGATCGACACACTACTTGGCCAAATCCCAGTCCTCTTTGCGAATACCTGAGAACCGTTGTCTCTCAGGAATCGTATTCTGGTCTGAGTTATCCCCCAGAGTATATTGAGGAACGTGAGTCTTGAGGAGCAGTTCCAGCGTTTCATGTGCTGTCTTTGTATACTCCTCATCCTCCTTCCTCAATGTTCCTCCTGGATTAGTTGGTACCCCAGTGAGGATTTTATGAAGTCTCGCTTGAGCAGCCGTGCCCTCCACTTCCTCACAGAATACCTTCCAGGATGCCTCCTTTGCCCGTCTGATGGCAAGGTTATAATTGACAAGGGCCTCACGATACTTTGCCCATTGTCCTTTGCGTCTCGCAAGGTTAAACAGTCTTCGTACCTGTTTCCTTTGCATTTCCAGGTTATTATTCCACCAATGCACACTCCTATTTGTGCACTTCTTGGTGATTGAGCAGTTGTCCTGGTATGAGGTCACTATAGCAGAGGTTATGGCCTCTGCTACTTCCTCAAACTGTGCTGGATTCCTTATCGAAGTTTTAATTTCCGATAGGCTGAAGTCAAGGTCTTTCCTATATGTCTCCCAGTCCGTATTCCTGGGGTTCCTATAGGCCATGGTCTGTCTGGTTCCCATTTCAACCTTGAATTAAATATACATGTGATCTGATGAGGAAGGCTCCAGGACCACATGCCACTGTTTGACCTAACTTCCCATCATCACGGAACTAAAAGTTATGTCAATTACTTCTTCCCTTCTACTATTCCTGAATGTAGGTTCATCACCCCTATTCAGGATCTCCAAGTTGTTAGATAAGGGAAATTCAAGAAGGCGCTCACCTCTACTGTTGGTGTGCTTGCTGCCCCACGATAGAATGTGGGCATTGGCATCACATCCCAGCACCAGTTCGTCACCTTGCCGATGGCAGGCTTCTCCAGTCACGGTCTGCTCGGCCACTACGGGCGGGGGTTCGAATCCCCCCTCGGGCATGGATATTTGTGCCGTCTTTAGTATAAGGTAGTTCATAAGTAGTTTGTAAGTTTACGGACTGATGGCCCCGTAGTTAAGTCCCATAAGCTTAACAACCTTTTTTTTATGGCAGGCTTCCGTCAGTCTCCTCACTTCCAAAGAAGGAGGAGAGCTGTCTTCGTAAGGAAGGTATGCTGAGGCCAAAACAATTTCCCTCGTGAAACCTTCCTCACGCTGCTGCATCCTGATGGTTACCAGGTCCCTGGAACAAAAATCCATCATTGGTATGAAAGGTATTCCATTTCTAACATAAATGCATGTTCTGGAGTTTTTTAGATTTCTGGCATAAATCAGATTACCTACAGTACCACTGAGGCCTGATACACCCCTTTTGTATAAATAGGGTTCTTGTATCAGGGCCACGTCCACCTCCTGTCTCCCCAGGTGACGGCTCAGGGCAGCAGTGGCCCCTTTACTGTGCTGCAGGTTTATCTGCAGCACTTCCAGTCCCCATCTTGCTGCCATTATTGCCTTTAAGGTCTTTGATTACCCAGACGCCGACCTGCGAGAACCCTAAAAACAGTTTCAGGCGTTGCTGTCGCAATGCCTTCAGGGACTTTGGTCCGACCTACACCACCAGGGTTCGTCCTTCCGGAATGACCTTTTGGTTAATTACCCACCAATCCTCTGTCGAGACTTTTGGGTTCTGGACCCTTATTTTCTCGAACAGAGTCTTTGGAGAGACATCCTTAAGGATCTTTGGTACCCATATTGATACCTTTGCGGTCTTCAGGAGTTCGGCTGCTGTCTTGACCAGCAGCTTCGCATCCGCCCATGGGGATATCATGGGCACCTTGTACTTAAGCCATTCTGCCGAGTGCTCCCCCTCGCAGACAAAAATGAGGGCACCGTGATCTAGATGGACCCTTCTGAATTTGAGTCCTGGACCAGCGTCTCCCCCAATCTCTTCAAAGAGGGCCATCTGCACGAGCTCCTCCTGCGGCGAGGTGATGCTTACCATCGACAACCGCCAGTCCAAAGACCGAGACTGCAGTACTATAGGTCTGGTTTCCTATTTCCTGAGGCGCTCCAGTCACGGTCTGCACGGTCACTACGGTCGGGGGTTCGAATCCCCCCTCGGGCATGGATATTTGTGCCGTCCTAGTTCGTAAGTAGTTCATAAGTAGTTTGTAAGTTTAGGGACTGATGACCCCGTAGTTCAGTCCCATAGACTATACAAACATTTGAACATTTTCCTATTTCCTGCCTCAGCCTTTTAGGATCACGCTTGTCCAGAGAGGAGGGAGTCTTAGATTCCTCCCTAACCCTCTTGCCACCAGTCTTTGACATCGAGGGGGTCTGTGAATCACCTTCGACCTGAGGCAGTTTCTTTTTGGGGGTCTTGGGCTCAAGCCCTTTTGATTCCCTCCACTTATGTTTAGGAAGCCATTCTTTTCCTTCCTTTTGCTTCTGTTCCTTGAGAAGTTTCCTCCTCTGAGCCCCAGACAAGTCCTTAATCCTAATCTGGTCCAGCTTCTCTGTTACAGTTCCCACTTCTTGCTCAGGTCTAGACCCTGACTGAGAAGTAGGAGTGCACTCCATCGGTACTGATCCCGATGTCTGAGTATCTGAGGTCTCAGATTGCCCCTCGGATTCTTTTAAAATAATTTTTTTCTCCGTGTTCCTCTTGGTCCCACGAGATTTGTGGATTTATATGGTCCACACCACGATAACCCCGCGCGGTGCAAGGCTACTTACTCAGGGAGGTCGCCCGGTAACCCTGAAGCTCCGTTCGAGACACATCCACCCATGTGCCACGCACCCCTCGGCACGGGTCGCACCACACCTTGGGTTGGGGGGCAGTTTAACGTCGTGCCCGGGACGAAACGAACTGATACTCCCCATGATAATGTAACCAATAACAGACTTAGCAGCAACTTTAACCCACGACAAAGCACACACCATCTCGGTCTGATTCTATCACTTGAAGTCATCAAAAAGTGTTAAAATTGATACCTATTGATTGCGTCCCCTAACAACCGGTGGTGAAAGCGTCACCATGAGCAACATTGCTGAATATTCTCACCAAATCGTTACCAAAACCTCCACGACACCAGCGAGCTGCTCTCCTCACGTCCGCACTCCGCCAGGCCAGGAACCGATCTCTTTCTCTCCTTACCCGCCACCCGGGCCAACCGTCCCCTCTTCAAATTCGCAAGGGCGGAGCGCCCCAATTGGCTGGACACCAAGGGTCCGTTACTCTACCGCCTTCGCAACCCCTGGCTCTACCAGATCGACCCTCTACTTCAACCCTCAAACAAAGCCTTTGCTGCAAGGCAGTCCTTGCCACAACTACATAGCCACAACCATAGATTACAATATTGCCCATGTTACCAACACCGAAAGAAATATTATTACATTCACTCGCACTCCATAGTACACAAGGATGGGGAAACTAGGAGAGTGACTTATAATAGGAAAGATATAAAATAAAATGTACACCTTCCCCATCTCTGTTTCTACAATTCCTCTTTCAGTTTTCAACACCTGCCACAAAGTGTTGCAAGCCATTCCCGAGTGAATCAATTCAAATTTCATTCATTAAGATGACATAATGAGACATCAGAGCAATGAAACGAAATGACAGTCTCGTTTCAAGCGTTACAACTGAAAGTTGTTAGATCGGTTTCAGATAACAAACTTGTAACGGCATGGAACAGAGGAAATTAAAGGTCCCTGCAGATTTATAACAAGGCATGAAGTTTTAACAGGTTTAAAAGCGTTTCATGTTTCTCATTTCTTGTATGCCAGAATGGTATCAACATATGTAACCAGTTCCATAGCTTCCAAGAACTTGTGATGGCAATGAAGAAAAAATACATTTAATTTTGCTAGATAAAAATTTCTAGCTTGAAAAAATATAAACTAGTTGAACTAACTTGAAATTACCCGAGGACAACACACATACACCCATGTCCCAGGGAGGACTAGAACCTCCGACAGCGAGTAATCGCGCATTCCCCAGCAACGCGCCTTATAACTCTCGGTCACTCAACCACGGCATGATATTTGATTCTGTAAACTGGTGGTCAGGCGGAGCTAAAGAATGGACACAAACCGACAATGTATGCAACATCTATTGTAGAACATTATACCATACTTTTTGTGTCCCAGCCTCGTCGCCGCTTTTGTGTCTCGTTTCCGTCGTAGGTGTCGGTGGGCGAGTAGGAAGACCGACACAGGAATAAAGGAAGCACGCTTGTGCAGGTACGGAGGTGAGCAGCCAGTGGGACAGCAGAAACTAGAAACACTAGAGTAAATTAGAACGAGATATATATTGCACAGAATTTATACAATACTTAACTTTTACATAGCTCAGTACGGCAGAATGCTGATATATAGTTGAGGCCTGCCTAGTGCCTATCCGATAGCCAAGTCTTCACTGGTGCCTATCTGATTCCGAAGTGTTAGATGGTTCCTATCTCAGTCCAAAGTGAACGATGTCGTTCAGTGGTGGGCACGAGCGGATTTGTAGCAGAGGGCGCTCGTGGCTGACGTCGTAAGAACGCTGCGCCGTGCGTGCATGGCGGCGCGCGGCGAAAGTAGGTGGCGCGCACTTTGGACTTGTGCGACACCACAATAGTTGTACATACAAGTATTTGTATTTACTTAAGTTTTATGTCTGTTATTAATGGAAGTTTATTCGCAGGGTGAAGGTTTTGTAGTTGTCCCGTTTACTTTTATTTTCGAGCTGTTGGATATTTCTCAAGCTGTAGTTATTCTCCCAAGAGCTATCAAATACCTGTAGAAAACTAACGGTCTTGCAATGAAAAAACTTTCATTACTTTTACAGCACGATACATGTATACATTCCCCACATACATGGTACAGAAAACTAACAGTTGCGTTTTATAATTTGACGGAAGACAGTTTCGTTAGTCTTAGCCGGCACCATGCGGAGCGGTCATTTAAACCAAGCGGCAGAACGTAAGGCGGAAGGGCCAGTGTAGAGACTTGCGAGGCAGCCTCAGCCTGTGCCGTACCTGAGTGTCCCGGATTTCTCACAACACATTACATCAAATGTGTCTTCTCACAAGCGTCACAAACTCAATGACGCCGATTGCCTTTCGAGAAATCCATTAGCGGAACACAACAGCATGGATGAAATTTCAGCCCTCACTGAGTTATGTGATTTTAAACCCGAACAGAGGGAAGGTCCAGCATTATTACAAACCATAGAGGCCTTGGAGGAAGGAGAGTATTTTTTCTTTGTATTTAATATTTCTAGAAAGTTCTACGTGTTTCGTATGATTGATAGTCTTGTAAGTTACAGAAAATTCTTTCTGTGCATAAGTAGCAGAATACTCCAATCAAGAGTCAGCCTCTTCTGAGTATACGCTTATGATAGCAATAAACCTGTTCTAAGTGTAAAGTGTTGTGCCCTATTAACGACCCAGCGGTATCCATCCTTAGAGGTGACAGCTTGAAATTGTTCCTGGAGGACAACCGTTCAACAATTACGCTTTCATATTTTTACGAGGAAAAACAATCAGCGGCGGAACAAATATATCATCTGCACTTTGCTTTTGCCCTTTAAACTTTGAACAGAGGTTATTCCTGTTTGATATGAGTCAAAACTTTGGCAGGATTGAAATCGATCTTTTCTTTTCTAAATTCTTTGAAAACCCTTTAGCTCTAACCAAAAAAAAAAAAAAAAAAAAATTTCTGAGACATTTGTTCCTGCTGTTACTTTTGAAAGCGCGAACCGATGTTCGATGTCATTTGTCACTGCTAACTGGAAAACAAGTTGCCTTATGTCACATTACCGTAACCCAAAAAACCTACTTTCCATTACTTTACAATAACGTACTTATTTTCTTACAAGTTATTTTCTTACACACAAGATTTTCATGATTTCTTTTTAAGCAAAATTTCAACTTTTCAGTTTTGTTCTTTAGAAACTCTTTAAGGTTGATTTGGGAACATGGTAGATTTTTGTTGCTTTCAAATACCCACATTTCTTCTCTCTCTAATGGCAATTACCGTTTCTAGCATTGCTTGCGGATCCCATTGTTCCCATTTGTTGAATGGTTTCGACAATGCCATCTACAAAAGAAATATAACGCAAGTAAGAAAAACGTAAGCCAACTATCGGCTATACGATAATTAGCACTTTCCCACTATGCGATAAAAGTAACCCTTGCTTAAAAGGAAATACCAGCATATAACAAAGGCAGTATTTAACAAACATATTATTTAAAACTATTGTTCAGAAGTTGTAACTATAAGCTTTTCCACTACATACAACATAAAACCGTATAAAGTTACATATAGCCGATGTCTGCAGAATACTTGCAAAGTCCGAATTCACTCAGGCAACCTCTTCACCAAAAAGTACGCTTCGTACTGCGACAAATGGAGTGTCAGCGGACCAATACTTAGCAGTTCCTGCCACCTCCAACAGGGTGCAGCCGTTACTCCAAGAAACCTTAATATCCGATAAGTGGAATCTATCCAATAATCGGGCACTCTCCCCTACTAAGCAAAGAAAGGAAAGCCTAAAAGTGGAAGGAATAGATGGAGTGTCTATAGAAATGAAGTAAACTTGAAGGTATTATTCTAGAAATGAAAAGAGTAGAGGAAGATGAGGTAGGAGATACGATACTACGAGAAGATTTTAACAGAGCACTCAAAGATTTGAGTGGAAACAAGACCCCTGGAGTAGATGATATTCCGTTTGAACTGCTGATATCGTTACGAGAGCCACTCATGAAGAAATGGTTCCACCTGGTATGTAACATGTATGAGACAGTAATTCCATTTCCTAAGAAAGCAATGTCAACAAATACGAAAATTACAGAACTATCAGACGATTATTTTGGATTTTGGAGAAATGTAGGAAGACGGCAGGCAATACTAACATTGCGACTCATCTTAGAAGATAGGTTAAGGAAAGGAAAACTTACGTTTTTAGTACACTCCTGGCCATTAAAATTGCTACACCACGAAGATGTGCTACAGGCTCGAAATTTAACCGACAGGAAGAAGATGCTGTGATATGCAAATGAATAGATTTTCAGAGCATTCACACAAGGTTGGCGCCGGATGAGACACCTACAACATGCTGACATGGGGAAAGTTTTCAACCGATTTCTCATACACCAACAGCAGTTGACCGGCGTTGCCTGGTGAAACGTTGTAGTGATGCCTCGTGTCAGGAGGTGAAATGCGTACCATCACGTTCCAGACTTTGATAAATGTCGGATTGTAGCCTATCGCGATTGCGGTTTCTCGTATCGCGACATTGCTGCTCACGTTGGTCACGATCCAATGACTGGTAGCAGAATATGGAATCGGTGGGTACAAGAGGGCAATACGGAACGCCGTGCTGGATCCCGACGGCCACGTATCACTAGCAGTAGAGATGACAGGCATCTTAACCGCATGGCTGTAACGGATCGTGCAGCGACGTCTCGATCCCTGAGTCAACCATCTGCACGAACACTTCGACGAAGTTTGCAGCAGCATGGACTATCAGCTCGGAGACCATGGCTGCGCTTACCCTTGACACTGCATCACAGACAGGAGCGCCTGTGATGGTGTACGCAACGACCAACCTGGGTGCACGAATGGCAAAAAGTCATTTTTTTTCGGATGAATCCAGCTTCTGTTTACAGCATCACGATGGTCGGATCCGTGTTTGACGACATCGCGGTGAACGCACAATGGAAGCGTGTATTCGTCATCGCCATACTGGCGTATCACCCGACGTGATGGTATGGGGTGCCATTGGTTACACGTCTCGGTCACTTCTTGTTCGCATCGACGACACTTTGAGCAATGGGCGTTACATTTCAGATGTGTTACGACCCGTGGCTCTACCCTTCATTCGATCCCTGCGGATCCCTACATTTCAGCAGCGTAATGCACGATCGCATGTTGCAGATCCTGTACGGGCCTTTCAGGATACTGAAAATGTTCGACTGCTGCCCTGGCCAGCACATTCTCCAGATCTCTCACCAACTGTAAACGTCTGGTCAATGGTGGCCGAGCAATTGGCCCGTCACAATACGCCAGTCACTACTCTTGATGAACTGTACACGCCATCCAAGCTCTGTTTGACTCCATGCCCAGGCGTATCAAGGCCGATATTACGGCGAGAGGTGGTTGTTCTGGGTACTGATTTCTCAGGATCTATGCACCCAAATTGCGTAAAAATGTAATCACATGTCAGTTCTTGTATAGTATATTTGTCCAATAAATACCCATTTATCAAGTGCATTTCTTGTTGGTGTAGCAATTTTAATGACCAGTTGTGTATTTGTACAGCTAGAGAAAACCTTGGACAATGTGGACTGGAATACCATCTTTCAAATTCTGAAGGTATCAGGAGTAAAATATGATAATCGAATAGTTCTACATCTACATCTGCATGGATACTCTGCAAGTCACATTGAAGTGCATGGCAGAGGGTTTATCGAAGCACTTTTATTATATTTCTCTATAGTTTGATTCTCTAATAGCTCGCGGGAAAAAGGGACACCCAAATCTTTCTGCATTCGATCTGATTTCTCTTATTTTACGATGATGATCATGTCTCCCTATGTAGGTGGGTGCTAACAATGAATGTTCGCATTCTGAAGAGAAAGTTGGTGAAAGAAATTTCGCAAATAGATACCGCCGCCAAAAATAACGCCTTTCTGATAATGATTTCTACCCCAACTCGTGCATCATTTCAGTGACACTCTCTCCCCTATGTCTCGATAATACAATTTTCAACTTCACAAAAACAAGACAGCAGTGATTAGAATCGAAAGTCATTAAAGGGACGCAGTGGTTGGGTAGGCAGTAAGACAGGGTTGTAGCGTTTTCTCTATATTGTTCAATATGTACATTCAGCAAGCTGTGACGGAATGCAAGGAGAAATTGCGAAAGGGAAGAAATAAAAAGTCTGTGATTGGCTGATGACCTAGTAATTCTGTCCGAGACAGCAAAGATGCTCGAAGAGCCATTGAATGGAATGGATAATGTCTTGAAAGTAGGTTATAAAATGAACATTAACAGGAGTAAAACAAGGGTAATGGAATGTACTGATAGTAAATGTCGAAGCAATTACATTAGGAACTGAGGTAATAAAAGTAGTAAATGAGTTATGTTATTTGGGTAACAAAATAACTTCTGATGGACGAGTAAATAAGATATAAAATGCAGATTGGCTATGGGAGGAAAATTGTTTCTGAAGAAGCGAAATTGGTAGACATCCAATACCAATTTGAAAGTTAAGAATGCCGTTTTGGAAGCGTTTATTTGGATTGCAGCATTGTGTGGGAGTGAAACGTGGATGATAAGGAGTTCAGACAAAAAGATCATAGAAGTTATTGAAATGTAATGCTACTTGGGGAGAAATGGAGTTTCTGGCACATGCTGACAAAGAGAAAAGATAGGTTGGTGGGACACATTGTGAGACATCAAGGAATCGTCAGCCTAGCATTAGAAGGAAGTGTGTGGGGTAAAAATCGTAGAGGGAGAACGACCGACGATACAGTAAACAGATACAAAGGGATGTGGGTTGCCGCTATATCGAACCAGTCTGTGGACTGAAGGCCACAACAAAAGTCTTCTGAGCCGATCTCTAAGACTGAATGTGGTAGCTTAATCTCTTTGAACGGAGTGTGTCTGAAAAAAAGGAAAAAAAAAACTAAATTGACATAAAAACTGCGTGTTTATTTTCACAAATAAAGAAATTACAAGACAGAAATAAACAACAGTTTGTGTGGCACTGGCCTCCCCCTTCCCACCCTTTTTAGCTGGCGGGCACATTTTTCAGGCGGAGGTCCACAGCGGATCCCTTGTCAGTCTGGCACATAGTAACTGTTCAAATTCAGCGCGAAACCCATGAGCCTCCAATACTTATCTATCAAAGTGACATGTTTCAACTAGATCCACGAAGAATAAAGAATATATAGTTTACAGGTAAATGGAAACAACATAAAATCAGCTATGTTCCATTTTGTCTGAATTCCCAGTAAAAGTAGGCCACTGTACGAAATAAAAGCTTAATTCTGGTAGCAGGTAACCAGATAAGAATTTACTGTTATAAAAAAAGCTTAATTTTAGCAATAAAATTAGCAAAAGATCCGTGTGAGCCACCAGCTACTCCCTGCGGCAAAACCTTGTTCCCTGGCCCTAATTGAGAACTGACTTGGTTCAAATTATTCTAATCACAGGAAGTTAACGACACAGTCGCGAACATACGTAGCAGCTCACACGAAATTACACACAAATATTACTCAACAAATCACCACAATTAAAGTTATTTCATAGAGGTGGCTAAATAAAAACATTTATGGCGCTACGGAACTTAAACATAGAAAATTGCATCTGAGCTTGTTCTCAGCACTGGTAAAAAACAATGTTAAATAAAAGAGGGAGGTGCTCTTAAGCTACAATTTATAGGCAACTCAAAATTATACTGAATTTAACTTGTCTATTCAGGTCGAACGCTAGCAAAATGGGAAACCAATTTTATTAATACAATAAAAAAAAGCATCTCCTTACATGGACTAATACTGACGATGCCCCGTATTGAATTTAACATAAATTGCATAGAACTTAACGCTACTGGGGGAGGATTTACAAACAACACTCACTCGCTCACACACACGCAATGCAACAGCGAAACTCACCAAAATCAGCGTGCTGAAACGATGCAGAAGCAGGCGCAGCTATCATAGGCAGTTATTTCGATATCTGCCATTTTTTAATCTGTGCGGCAATCTAGGGAAGGAACTACAGTGCAATCTTCCTCTGTGAAACAGCTTTGGAAAAATACATTTAGTAATTCTGCCTTTAGAGTGTCATCCTCTGTTTCAATGCCATTTACGTCACAGAGTGTCTGGACACTTTGTTTTGATCCACCTACCGCTTTGACATAAGACCAAAATTTCTTAGGATTTTCAGCCAAGTCAGTACAAAGAACTCTACCTTCGAATTCGTTGAACGCCTCTCGCATAGCCCTCCTCACGCTACATTTCGCTTCGTGTAATTTTTGTTTGTCTACAAGGCTTTGGCTACGTTTATATTTGCAGTGAAGTTCCCTTTGCTTCCGTAGCAGCTTTCTAATTCGGTTGTTGTACCACGGTGGCTCCTTTCCATCTCTTACGACCTTACTAGGTTCATACTCATCTAATGCATATTGTACGATGGCTTTGAACTTTGACCACTGTTCCTCAACACCATATATACTTAAGATACAACTTCTGAGCTGAGCCGTCAAGTACTCTGAAATCCCCTTTTTGTCACTTTTTCGGAACAGAAAAATCTTCCTACATTTTTTAATAGTTCTATTTACGGCTGAAATTACCGATGCTGTAACCGCTTTATGATCGCTGATTCCTTGTTCCGCATTAACTGTTCCGAATAGTTCGGGTCTGTTTGTCACCAGAAGGTCTAATATGTTGTCACCACGAGTTGGTTCTCAGTTTAACTGCTCAAGGTAGTTTTCAGATAATGCACTCAAAACAATTTCACTGGATTCTTTGTCCCTGCCACCTGTAATAAACGTTTGTGTTTCCCAATCTATATCAGGTAAATTAAAACCTCCTCCCAAAACTATAGCATGATCGGGAAATCTACTCGAAATATCTTCCAAATTTTTCTTCAGGTGTTCTGCCACAACAGCTGCTGAGCCAGGAGGCTATAGAAGCATCCGATTACCATGTTCGAGCCTATTTTAACCGTGACCTTCGCCCAAATTATTTCACACTTCGGATCTCCGTCTATTTCCTTCGATACTAGTGCACTCTTTATCGCTATAAACACGCCTCCCCCACTATATTGATCAATTCCTTCCCTGTTGTGTTCTGCATACTGCTACCTTGTCGTGGCTCAGGAGGCAACTTGTCGGGCCTAGGGAGGGAATTCTCTAACCTAAAAAAAAACCCATGTGCACTCCACACGTACTCCGCTACCCTTGTAGCCGCTTCCTGCGTGTAGTGCACGCCTGACCTATTCAGGGGAAACCTACATTTCTCCACCCGATAGCGGAGGTCGAGAAATTTGCAGCCCAGATCTTCGCAGAATTGTCTGAGCCTCGGGTTTAAGCCTTCCACTCGGCTCCAAACCAGAAGACCGCGATCGGTTCTGGGAACGACACTACAAATAGTTAACTCAGACTCCATCCCGCGAGCGAGGCTTTCTGCCTTCACCAACTTTGCCAACCGCCTGTATGAACTGAGGATGACCTCTGAACCCAGCCGGCAGGAGTCATTGGTGCCGACATGAGCAACAATTTGCAGTCGGGTGCACCCAGTGCTCTCTATCGCCGCCGGAAGGGCCTCCTCCACATCTCGGATGAGACCCCCCGGCAAGCAAACAGAGTGCACACTGGCCTTCTTCCCCGCCCTTTCCGCTATCTCCCTAAGGGGCTCCATCACCTGCCTAACATTGGAGCTCCCGATCCCTAATAAACTCCCCCCCCCCCCCCGTGTGCCTGCTCGGACCTTGCTGAAGGAATGGCCACATGCTCACTCACAGGCAGAGCGGGCGATGCCACACGGCCAGCCTCCACTTTGAGCCTCTGCCTCGAGCGCCGCGAACGCCGTTGACCCCGCCAATCCCCTGGGGGAGAGGGTGGCCCAACCGGGTCCGGTACACGCAAAGATGTCTCGACAGCAGGGACCGTGGGTGAAGCATGTGACACCTGAGGTGCCCCATGTGACGCACCAGACTCCCCGCTGACGCTACAGTCCGAGGCAGCAGCCTGAAGGCGGCTGATCGCGGCCATCAGCACGCTCAGCTGTTCGCGAACAACAGTTTAGAACAACAAACGTAACACAAGATTAGCCTAACAAAACCGCGTAACAAAACACGCGGAGTTTGCCATTTAAGGCTTAGGAATTTTAGTCGACGTGATAGTGCTTGTAGATCGAGATTTTGTTGAAGGTGCCACCACGAAAAACTCCTTTGAGACATATGCAATTACTGTCACAACCAAAATCGTCTACATTAAATTATCTTCCTATTATATTGTGTGAGGCCGAACTTTTCGAATGCATCAAATCTTCGTTACGACAAATTCTGCAGAACCTCCGTTTTAAATACAAAACTGTTTCAGGCTGTGAAATATTCTTCGAACAAGAAGACAGCCTCATAGCGATTAAGATATTTCCGTGAAGTAATAGACATTAATTTCGATGAGATCGTTCGGGTCGATACCGTTTCAAAAGTTTGGAGTGATTACGAAGGAGAAGCTACTGTATAACCATGTGTAGCACTCCCCATTAACAAAGGTGGCAAATAATTCTTTTACAGTCAGGTACCTACCGTGGATTTATCTCCGGCAGGTAACCGCTATTCAGATCAAAAGAAATGTCACAGTACCATGAGGAACTGAATCGAGAAACATTTCGTAAATTGGTTCGAAAATGTAAGTAGGAGTAAAAGGGGGTTTTGAGCCATTTTTCAAGGTTACCAGTTCCTCCTCCCGTCCCCCCTGGTCTCACTAATACTATAAGCTTAATTAATAAGTCAGATGAGTCATATGCAGATTTCCTACTCACAAGCTACTGCGGCAGTGAGCCATTTTTCAAGGTCTTATCTTCCCCCTCCCTGGTCTCGCTAATTCTATAAGCCTAATCTTATAAGCCAGATGAGTCACGCGTAATTTTGTTACCATTAGGTTTATGTTGAGTCATCCAAGACCACAAGCTGCCTTCCCAACCTGATGATGAGTCATGCAGTCACATGTGCTCATGAGTCATCCAAGACCACCAGCTCTTTCTCAACCTGACGATGAGTCAGATGTAATTTCCCTATTGAGTTTATGGTAGAGATGTGGTCTATTTAAGGAGGTATGCGACATCACATAGCTTCACTTGTATGTGAAGAAGATGAGTGACTGCACCGGCAGCAGCATGAGTTTAGATCAAAGACCTATATAAACATACACTGGCCACAGCGTCGCCATAGTTGTATCCAAGTGGAAAGGTTCCGCCATCTTTGAGAACGTCATTGTCACGCCAGGTGATACTAGGCGTCTGCTAACACTGACGCATAGGTTTTATATTAATCCTTGCCAGTCTAGATTTTTCCTTAATTTCTGAGCGACGCATTTCGGAAAGTAATTCCCACTACGAATAGAACTTCTCCTTTACTACTGCATCCTAAGTGTAATGTTTACAATCGTCAAACTGCTGCATTATTTGGTGATGTTACTATAATGTCAACAATCGTATGTATTTGACGACGTATCTTCCCTATAAATAAAGGCGAATTTCTTTAAAATCTTTGCCGCCCGCGGTGACGGAGTGGTTTGCGGCGTGCCAGTCGATATGTACGGCCGCTGCGGCCGGGGGTTTCAAAAATGTTCAAATGTTTGTAGAACTTATGGGACTTAACTACGGGGTCATCAGTCCCTAAACTTACAAACTACTTACGAACTAGCTAAGACTAAGAACGGCACAAATATCCATGCCCGAGGGGGGATTCGAACCCCCGACCGTAGTGCCCGTGCAGACCGTGACTGGAGCCCCTCAGTCCTCTCGGCCACCGCGGCCGGCCCGGGGGTTTGAATCCCCCCTCGGGCATGGATGTTTGTGCCGTCTTTAGTATAAGCTCGTTCATAAGTAGTTTGTAAGTTTAGGGACTGATGACCCCGTAGTTAAGTCCCTTAAGCCTTACAAACAATTGAACATTTTCGTTTTCGATCGGTGGTAGTGTTGTGGCGTAAAGTCAGCGCCACACACCAGACGTAGAACGATCGTGTAGAAGGCAGCGATCGACCGAAAGCCAATAGCAAGCAGGCGCCGCGAGTCCTGGAGGAAGTAACCGAAGATGCGCGCCCTCTACAAGCGGCTATATCTAGGCCGACATACGTCTGGTTCAAAATGTTCAAATGTCTGTAAATCTATCGGACCAAACAGCGTGGTCGTCAGTCCGTAGCTTACAAACTACTTAAACCTAGGTAAGCTAACCTACGGACAAACACACATACCCATGCCCCAGGGAGGACTCGAACCTCCACGGCGAGCAACAGCGCTCTCCGCAGCGAGGTGCTTTAGACCGCCCGGCTACTCCACCGCGGCACATACGTCTGGACGCCCGACAGTTACTATTCAGGAATATGTCAGCTACCAGGGAGCTACGAAGGCAGTTACTAGTGAGAACTCGGGCATTTACTAGGCAGCTACGAAGTAAGAACTCAGGACAGCACTAACAAGGGAATGGTCAGACTTATTATGTCGAAACCTGTGTTGTTATTTATACGACTGTGAGTTAACATTGAAGGTAGTCTGTATGCAGACTGTTCTACATCTACATCTACAGCCATACTCCGCAATTCACCTGAAGGTGCGTGGCGGAGGGTACACTGTACCACTACTAGGCATTTCCTTTCCTATTCCACTCCCAAATTGAACGAGGAAAAAAAGAATGCCTCCGTACGAGCCCTAATTTCTCTTATCTTGTCTTTGTGATCTTTACGCGAAATGTAAGTAGGCGGCAGCAAGATCGTACTACACTCAGCTTCAAATTCCGACCCTCTAAATTTACTTAACAGAAATTCACGAAAAGAACGTCGTCTTTCTTCCAGCGATCCCCAATTGAGTTGCCGGAGCATTTCCGTGACACTCGTGAATTGGTCGAACCTACCGGTAACAAACAAATCTAGCTGCTCGCCTCTGAACCGCCTCTATGTCTTCCTTTAAACCGATCTGCTGCGGGTCCCAAACACTTGAGCAATACTCAAGACGTGGTCGTACAAGCGTTTTATACGCGGTCTCCTATACATGTGAAGCACATCTTCCCAAAATTCTCCCAATAAACCGAAGTCGGCTGTCCGCCTTACTCACAACTGTCCTTACATGCTCGTTCCATTTCATATCGCTCTGCAATGTTACGCCTAGATATTTGAACGACGCGACAGCATCAAGAAGCTCACTACTAACGCTGTATTCGAACATTATGGGATTGCATTTTCTACTCATGCGCATCACCTTACATTTTTCTACGTTGAGAGCTAGCTGCCATTCTTCGCACCGACTAGAAATTTTGTCTAAGTCAGTTACAGACGACACCCTCCCATACACCACAGCATCATCAGCGAACAGCCGCAAATTACAACTTACTCTGTCCATCAGATCATTTATATAGATAGAAAATAGTAGCGGTCCTATCACACTCCCCTGGGACACTCGTCTCTGATGAACACTCGCCGTCGAGAACAACGTACTGCGTTCTATTACTTAGGAAGTCTTCCAGCCAGTCACAAATCTGTGAACCTATTCCATAAGCTCGTATCTTCGTTAGCAGTCTGCAGTGTGGCAACGCGTCGAACGCCTTTTTGAAGTCGAGAAAAACACAATCCGCCTGTTGTCCTTCATCCATGGCTCGCAAGATGTCATGTGAGGAAAGGGCATGCTGAGTTTCACGTGAACGATGTTTCCTAAACCCGTGCTGATTCATGGAAAGAAGCTTTTGCGTTTCAACGGTATTGGCCTTTAATTGTGTGGGTCAGTTCTCTTTCCTTTCTTATAAACGGGAGTCACCTGCGCTTTTTTCCAATCACTAGGAACTTTGCGCTGAATTAAAGATTCGCGATAAATGCAAGCTAAGTAGGGGGCCAACGCCACAAAATAGTCTTTGTAAAACCGAACTGGTATTCCATACGGACCAGCAGACTTTTTCGTATTTAGCTCTCTCAGCTGCTTCTGTACACCGGAAATACCTATTGCTATGTCCCCCATTTCGGAATTAGTACGTTGATCAAATGATGGTACATTTGTGCGGTCCTCCTGCGTGAAAGATTTCTTAAAGGTTAAATTTAGAACTTCAGCTTTCCGTTTGCTTTCTTCTATTACTGCCCCGGAATGATCAACGAGTGACTGGACAGTGGGCTTTGACCCGCTTATCGATTTTACATAGGACCAGAATTTTTTCGGGTTCTCGGAAAGATCTTTTGCTAAGGTATGGCTATGATAATTATTGTATGCTTCGCGCATCGATCTTTTTATAGACGCACGAACCTCTACTAACTTTTGCCTGTCATCATGTGCGTGTTCTTTTTTGAATCGAGAGTGCAACAGCCTTAGCTTTCTCAGCAGCTGTTAGCTGCTGACATGACCTGGAAGTCTGTAAAAAACGTTTATGATGTATGACATTATTGTCGCATGGTTTCCGCGCTTATAACAGCCTGTTGTACAACCCTGACCTCTCTCGCTACGTTATACCGATGCCATCTAAGGACAAGGTGGCGTTAGCTACGCGCCGCTCTCTTCCCACAGCAGTGAGAGAGCTGATTCGCCCAGTGAAAGCGATCGTACGATAATCATAAGGCGCACGGCAGTGCGCGGTATTAATATGTTCGTAAATGACGCGTGCGAATTTGCGATTCTTTAGGGGCCCATATCTCAGGTTCTATTCATCTCAGAGCGAAGGGGTAAAGTGTTCTGGATAGATCTTGGCCTAGTGATCATTTGTGTACATATTAGAGGAATGGGTATACTAAAACTGCTATACAGCACGTCGTCAAAATTTTCAAAGTTACACACTTCCTGGAGCCCATCCAAATTGAGCAAATCAGTTGGCTTTTGTACTTGATGTGTAGTCTATGATGGGCTTTAAACGGCTTACAAAAGCACCATTCATTCATTGGCGTTTCCTGAGAAAATCTCAGAAAACCATGATTTTTGGGTACAAAAAAAAAAAAAAAAAAAAAAAAAAAAAAGACAATTGTGGGGATAGTCACTTCGATACTTTCTATTCATTGCAAATCTTCGAAATTTTTACCATATGTTCTTACGATGATATTCTCGAGGCCGTTTTTAAATTTTTTCAATATCGTTATCCCTTACCAAGATACAGAGGTTGAAACTTATCATAATTTTGCACAAAATTACAAAACCGCATTTTTAGCCGGTTTAGCACCGTGAATCGCAAATATATAGTAATTAACCATAGGAAATTGTTCAAATATTTACAATACATCCTGTAGACATTTATCTATAAACGGCATTTTTCGGTTTTCGGAAATCTTTGTTCGTTAGCAAGATACGACCGAAAAACCGCGATATTTTGCGAGAAAAATATTATGCGTATTATGCTGAAAGACGGCGTTCGGACAGCTCTGAAACTTAACATGTGATTTGAAAAAAGGTACTCGGCGAAAAAATTTGATTATGTTAAAGATTGAAATCTTCGGTCGATGAAGGGGTGATTATTTCCTTTACTTTACAGTTAATGTGCAGCATCCGGTATAGTGAACTATTGCAAATTATTTTAAAGAGTTTGCAGAGGTAAAAACACATTACGTAGACTTCTCGTGTGGTTGATTTTAGGTTCCACATAGCTGTGTATGAAATGTAGATAACATATCGAAATTTTATTTAAAGTTTAGAGCAGAATGATATCTTCTGTGGTACTTAAAATGTAGGTCCGTGAATGACAGCACGTGACAGTAATAGGTTCGAAAACGCTATTTCTGATTGTGAGGTAATGTATATTGAGGAATAGGAAATGACTAATATGTTTATGTTGTTTGGGTGTTTATCTAGAAAATCCGTTTCCCGTTTTGGGAAATGTGTATTCTTTATCACGATTCGTTACAAAAATCATAATTTTTCGTATCAAAGATCCAACTGCGTGCATTGGCAAATCTATACTTTTATTCATGGCAAATCGTCGAAATTCTTACGATGCGTTCTAATATTAGGATACCGGAAAGCTTTGAAAGTTTTTCCGACAATAATATCCATTACCGAGATCTGTAGGTTCCAAGTTACCGCACATATTGATGACAAATATGCAGTGTTATTAATCCCTTGATATTTCAATAACATCCACGTCTTTCAGGCCACTGGACGTGCAAAATTCGTCATCGTAATGGTTGGATCAATGTGACTTGAATTATCGTGAAATAGCAACATAATATAAAACTAAATTCTCAGGTGGACTCGAAAGCATTTACATGCTTTTTATGGAACGATATTGATAGTGTTTAACAAAGTTCTTTGAAATAGTTAAGCGTGTTTAGCAATCATCTGAATGTGAAGCTCTTTTCAGAAACGAAACTACTACATAGTCAATTTGGTCTGAATCTTGTACAAATGTATCAAGGTATATAAAATACTATCAAAATTTTACTGAATATTGATTTCATGTTATATAAGCAGTACACTCTGTTGTAACAGGAAAAAGGCGGGAACTAGCTGAAAAATGCTCCTGACGTAGCACAGAAAAGGCGAACATGTTCTCTGACACAAAAGTGTGGAACCAGCTGCCTCAATCCTCATTCCGACTTCCTCACCAAAAATTTTGTCATGCGAACATATTCGCGCTTTTTTCGGCTGAATGTCAGTAGGACAGAGACAGTGCAACAGGCATAGAGAGCCGTATATGATGGAAGAGAGAAAGTAACAGTTCAGGGGAAAGGCATATGCATGAAAACAGCAGTGGGAAGCGAAACAGTCGGCCGCGGTGGCCGAGGAGACTGAGGCGCTTCAGTCACGGTCTGCACGGCCACTACGGTCGGGGGTTCGAATCCCCCCTCGGGCATGGATATTTGTGCCGTCTTTAGTATAAGGTAGTTCATAAGTAGTTTGTACGTATAGGGACTGATGACCCCGTAGTTAAGTCCCATAAGCTTAACAAACATTTGAACATTTGATTTGGAAGCGAAACGAGATGTCGGAAGTCAGGAACAGTTGCAACAACAAACTAAGACGGATGCAGATAGTAATAAATGGAGCGAAAGAGAAAACAGTGCGAAACTGAGACGAATGGAGACCATACATAAAGCATGAGCGTGCGGCTCTCCAATACTATAGCATGAAACAATTTGTCCAATTTTTCCCGTCCCCAGTACCCGCGAGCTTAAGTTTTCCGGTCTACAGGTCAAAGCCCAAGCAAACCATCCCCATGGACATATGTGTAAAGGAGAAAATCGTGATTGAAGACAATGAAAGCCGACTTTAAGTGAGAAAGAAAGTATACTGGCAACAGGAAAGGAAGTGAATTGGACAACGTCAGTGGGGCAGAGAGACGATGAAAGTGGCAGAAACAGACAGCGGTGAGGAATCGCGAGGGAAAGGGATGAAGATATTGAAAGTTTGACACAGACACAGAGACAGCAAACAAATGGACAGAGACATATATAGACACTGACAGTGAGACAATTCTGACTACGACGGCTTAACTGGCCAAAAGTATTTACAAAGTTATGCGCTAAAAGTGCGCGAATATGTTCGCATGCCATAATTTTTGGTGAGGAAGACGGAATGAGGATTGAGGCAGCTGGTTCCACACTTTTGTGTCAGAGGACATGTTCGCCTCTTCTGTGCTCCGGCAGGATCATTTTTCAGCTGGTTAATAAATACGATAATAATAAATTCGTTGACAAATGTAGCTGATATGTTATCTACAACATTCTTTCCAAATAGTTATGAAATAGACACAAATACATATACGGTTTAGAACATGTCAAACTTTTATTTCTTGTAATTATCGCAAAAAAGGTAAAAATATTGATACAATGTTCAAAACTTAGGTTTTTTTGTGCACCAAGAATATACAAGCAAAGACGGCATACGACAGCCCTGCGAATCACAGACGTTAGACGTCCGTAGACAAAACTCGGTCGGTGTTAGGAACGAATCAGGCCTAATGACAGTATATTTCGAGGTGAGAAAACTGATAATGTACGACTGATTGCAACTTGATAATATTGTCACGGCGATAGACAGGAAGCTGCAGTGAATTGCACACAATAATTTTCTCTGTTAATTTTCTGTAAAATGCCTTCCACTGTACAATTCACGTTCAGAACGGACAAAGCGATGCCTATTTTGAACAGTACTGACACGTAGGCGTTTCTTACCACTTTCGTTCAACCAATACTTCACCGCTCTTTCTTTCTCTGATAATGTAATTGTAGTTGCTGGTGTTTCTTTCGGAGATATTGATGATGGTACGTGGTACTATCATTCGAAGAGTCTTTATGTTTGCAACTTTCTTCCGTTTCTTCGCCGTCTGTAGATTCACAGTCTGCAATATCGAGTGTTTCAGTTGTTTCTAACTACATGTCTGCGCTATTTACATGATCGTCTAGAAGTTTAACTACCATGTAGCACATCACATAGTCTTCACGCGTGTTTTCTGTTGATTGCTTCATTTGGCGTCTGTGGTATACCTCCATGGCAAGCAGCAAAACATTTACAGAGTTTGCCATCACCTGTGAGGGGAGATTGAATGTTCACCGTAAAGTGGCTTGCGGAGTATAGATGTAGATGTATAGAATATCTTTCACATCTCTAACCAGTTTCAGGACAATATGTTCCGAAATATGTACCAGAAATGAAAAGGAAGTGCATGCCACAGAAACGAATATTCGTTTTCCCTTTCCACCAAGACCGTGCAACTATATTCCTCTTTAGTGAACGCCGCGATAAGACGACCGCACCTTCCGACCATGTGCACAACGCTCACCATAACAACAGCTCGCGACTCGCCATTTCCAGAGGTGGCCAGCCGTCACCGCAAGCGCCAAGCAGGAAAAACAGCCATTTTCGTGATTTTTTTAGGTGACTTCCAGGTCATGTCAGCAGCTAACATTCTGCATACAGACTTCCTTCAATGTTAACTAACAGTGCTAAAAAAATCAATACACGTTTCGGCATGACAAGTCTGACCATTCCCTTGTCAGAAGAGACTCACTCCTGATTGGAGTACTCCAGCATTTATACACACAAAGTATTTTATGGAACTTACATGTACATCAAACATAAGAAACAGGTAGAACATTTTCGAAGTAGTAAGTATAATGAAAAAAATTTCTGCTGGAGGTGGCATTTGAACTGAGGACCGCCAACACAGAAATCTGCAACGTTAATTACTGAATCGGTTTTTCGTCGGTAGATTCGACGTAACATTGCCGCAAGACCACGAGGTATTCGACTGCTGGTGTGGCGCAATCGATAGCGTCATCGATTGCGGTACTGAAAGTCGCCGGTTCAATCCAATCCACTGGCAAAAATTTATTTCTTTGCGTTTATCACTTCCAAAATTTTCTACATGTTTCTTATGTTCACTTGTAATTTCTACATGTTTCTTATGTTAACTATTCTTCTACTTTTTTCTACATTCTGTCTGTCTATAAATAGCAGAGCACTCTGCCCGAGAGGCAGTTCGTAATAAACCTGCATTCAGTATAAGTGCTGTGTTTTATTGACTCCCCAATGTAGTCCCTATGACCGTTGCGGAAGACCAGCATACCTTTGCTTCTCTCATACGAGAAATTGCGAGAGAAGAATTACAACAGTTTATGGCAGCCGGGACTTTTAGACCGAGCGCGCATCAGATTATGTCCATGGATGTAAGCGCTGTAAGCCACGACGGACCCGACGCCGCGGAGAAGACGTATTTCAGTCATTAGCTCCTGTCTGCTCCGCCAATCGCACCCGATGTGACGAATGGCCCCGCACTGCTATGACTTACGCTGCAGCCGCCAAACGCCAGCCTATGAACCTGCCGACGCGGGCACAACCAACTCCCCCGGCACCTATGACGCCTCGCAGACGGACAGACGTTTGGAGGACAGAAGACAACACACCACTGTATTTCCACTGTGGGCGCTCTGGACATGTCGTACGCTACTGCAGAGAGAGAAGGCGAGTATTCGACGATTATTTTGCTGCAAGACGTCAGCCATCAGAGCAGTTCTATCCCAGGCAGTCAACTGCTGATGTGTTCAGTCGACCTAAGGGAAGAAGCCCATCGTCATGCCCTGGACGAGGTCGCTCCCCATCGCCGGTGTCCGGACACTTGCCACGCCAGACACTTGCCACGCCGGACATTTGCCACACTTTTACCTGCTCCGAAGGGTCGGGTGCCTCTGTCTCCTCCTCCTCCTCTCCCCGACCATAAGATCCGTCCCAACATATGAAAACTGGTCGCTTCCGCATTTGGGAGTGTGACCGTCAGTATGGAAGTTATTACAACGGCCAAGGGCCGGCCTTTTGCCCATTACAATGGTTACGCGATAATAAGGTGTGGATGTGCTTACGCCGAAAAAAGGATCATTGCAAGGGAAACGTGCTTCCGAAGAATGGAGACCTATTGAACTTACAGAACATCTGTGAGGACCACCTAACTATGCGACCTTTATGCAAAAATAGAAAGAGTGTAACAGACCTCAGTATCCTTAAATAACTTAATGATGAAACTAGCTGGCCCCAGTTCGGTTCACTAGCGTTTAATCAATATGCAGTGAAATTTGACTCAACGAAGCAAATACATTAAACATCACTCAAATGATCCTCCTGCAACCAGAATTTATATTTACATCTACCACTTTTCAATTTGCAATTTCCTATTCAGGTAAAAGCTCCTATAGTTGACACGTTAAGAGAATTTCCTCTAACTTCAGCCGCAACTAGCTCCTAAAAATTTCATTTTTGTTGAACTGATAACGTAAACATTAGGTTTTAAAAAGAATCTGAACTTTTGAATTGCACCCAAAAGAGACACCCTAAAACAGATCTGCTCCTAAGGTTGACAACTCAGCCTCAATAGTGTTGAAATAATTACCGTATCTCCAAAATTAGACAAGGATGGAAATAACTTTACAGTAGATGCAGACCTTATGAAGTACATTTAGCTGTAGTCCATATAAATTAAAGTTTCTCACCATGTTGTTGATTATCTTTAATCGGCTCAGTAAAAGCTATTGAAACAAGGCACGGAGCTAACTGTTCAAAAATAATTCTGACAAAAGATTATCATAAATGTATTAGACGTATTTCTCTTATGCATTAGAAAATTTTGAAAACATATTTGATCATTTCGTCTGCAACATCACTTATTTGATAAGGTGATTTGCTTTGTATCACCAAAGGTATCTACTTCTACGTTATGTTTGCAGCAGTTCTCAATCGAATTGTGGAATATTTACTTCGTCTTATTTAGTGAAAGAATTTCGAAAAACTGCATTTAATAACTCCGTTTTAGTGGCACTGTCATCAGTAACATTACCGTCGCTATCGCACAATAATGGCATTCACTTAGTCTTTCCGCTGGTGTAGATAACATAGGACCAGAAGCTCTTTTGATTTACCATCACATTTCTACAAAGAGTTTCGTTGTGAAAACTATTAAATGAATGTCGCATTGAAGACCACGTAAAATTTTGAGCTTCAGTAAAACTTCGGCAATATTGAGGATTTTGCATTCGTCTAAATTTTCTGCAAAAGCTTTATGTCTCTTATTAATTTATTTGATAGGAATCCCTCCAGTGCTGTTGATTTATTTCTTTGAATGTAAGCCACATATGGACTTCAATAACATAGTTAATTTAGAAAAAAATGGAGACTGTCTCCTAGGAGGCTGCAAACCGAATTTATATCTTTTTTAAATAGATATATTGAGCGTTTAGTTTTGGTAAATATCTTTGTTACGGATTTTAGCTCGCTACAACTTTGTGTTCACTTACCCCGTATCCGTCGCGATGCTCAGGAGTATTTGTGACTAATAGCTTAAGTGTGTTTTCGAAACCATTAACAATTTGAATAACCTCGTGAACTAATTTTTCAAAATAATTTTAGAAAAGCATTTAGAGCATTTTCGGAAGATGTATCTGCCAGCTCATCTGAAGGTGTTCAAATGTTCAAATGTCTGTTAAGCTTATGGGACTTAACTACGGGGTCATCAGTCCCTAAACGTACAAACTACTTATGAACTAGCTAATCCTAAGGACGGCACAAATATCCATGCCTGAGGGGGGATTCGAAAACCCGACCGTAGTGGCCGTGCAGACCGTGACTGGAGCGCCTCAGTCCCCTCGGCCACCGTGTAGTGGCCGTGCAGACCGTGACTGAAGCGCCGCAATCCCCTCGGCCACCGGGCCGGCTTTGGCTCACTAATTGTCACGAGCAGTCACAACTTATCCCCAAAGGAATGTGTATTGGGACAGCTGAACCAATCGAGGACGGTGAGCTAAACGTCATCATGCTCTGCTGTTCGTACAGACAACGCGCTGGAGGGAACAACCGTGGAACTGCCAATAGGGCCCGGACTGACCAAGGAAAAACACCAGCTATACTACGCATTCACATCCCAGTAGGAGAAAAGTCAGACAAAACGGTCCAGCCGGCCGCGGTGGCCGAGGGGACTGAGGCGCTCAAGTCACGGTCTGCACGGCCACTACGGTCGGGGGTTCGAATCCCCCCTCGGGCATGGATATTTGTGCCGTCCTTAGTATTAGCTAGTTCATAAGTAGTTTGTAAGTTTAGGGACTGATGACCCTGTAGTTAAGTCCCATAAGCTTAACAAACATTTGAACATTTGAAACGGTCCACGATGAAGCACCGTATCAATACTAGGGATTATCCACCAACTAGCCAGCGTTCGTATAGGGTGTCGCCAGCTGAAAGACGGATAATTCGGGAGGAAGTGGAGAAGATGTTGCACGATGACATTATTCAACCTTCGAAGGGTCCTTGATCGTCTCCGGTTATCCTCGTAAAGAAGAAGGATGGCACGTGGCGATTCTGTGTCGACTATCGGCGACTGAACAAAACCACAAAGAAAGAGGTCTACCCATTGCCGCGCATTGACGACAGCTTAGACTGCTTGACAGGAGCTACATACTTCTCGACCATGGACATGCAGACAGGTTAATGTCAAATCGAGGTTGACGAAGCTGACAGGGAGAAGACGGCTATTATTATACCTGACGGCCTCTATGAATTCAAAGTAATCCCATTTTGATTGTGTAATGCTCCGGCCACATTCGAACGCATGATGGACAACTTGCTTCGACACCTTAAATGCACAACGTGTCTCTGCTATTTAGATGGCATTGTCGTTTTCTCGAAAACATTTTAAGAACATCTGAGTCGCCTGTCAACTGTGTTGAAGTGTGTTCAGACTGCAGGACTCCGCCTCAATCCAAAGAAGTGCCTCTTCGCCACCAAAGAGATAAAAATCCTGGGGCACGTAGTCAATGGAGATGGTGTCCGTCCTGATCGAGATAAAGTAAGGGCAGGCACAAAATGTTCAACTCCTCAGCACATTCGTGATGTGAGAAGTTTTCTCGGGCTGTGCTCATACTACCGGCGTTTCATAAAAGGATTTTGTAACAAAGCACGTCCATTGCAAGAACTTCTGCAGGGAGACGCCAAATTTTACTGGGATGAGACAAAACTAAGAGCTTTCCGGGCACTTAAGGAGGCTCTAACTTCCGCATCAGTTCTAACCTTGTACGACGAGAATGCGGAAACCGAACTTCACACTGACGCTAGTGGTCATGGGATTTGTGCAGTGCTTGTACAAGTTCAGGAAGGTGCTGAAAAAGTGATAGCCTATGCGTCAAGAGTACTCTCAAAGTCCGAGATACACTACTCCACAATTGAGAAAGAATATCTCTCAGTTATCTGAGCTATCAGCAAGTTATGGCCGTATTTATTCGGCAAACCATTCACCGTCGTGACAGACCACCATTCTTTGTGTAGGCTAATTAGCTTGAAGGATCCATCAGGTCAACTAGCAAGATGGGCACTAAGACTCCAAGAGAAGGACGTTACAGTGGTATTCAAAAACGAGCGCAGACACAAGGATGCCGTCTGCCTATCGAAGAATCCATTTGTGGAACACAAGACCATGAATGAAATTTCAGCCCTCACTGAATTAGGTGACGTTACAGCTGAACAGAGGGAATATCCAGTGTTATTAAAAACTATATAGGCCTTGGAGAAAGGAGAATCGACCATTAGAGAGTTCCAACTTATAAAATGAACATTGTATAAGAGCAACTACGATCCACTGGGCCCCAAATGGCTACTGGTCGTTCCAGCTCAGCTCCAGCCAGCTTTTCTAAGTATTTCCACGATGCTCCAATATCCGGTCACCTAGGATTCGTGAAGACCCTAGATAGAATCAGACGCAAGTATTACTGGAAAGGTCTATACCGATCTGTCAAGCACTATGCGAGTCACTGTAAAGAGTGCCAGCGACGGAAGCATTCGCCGCAGTTACCTCCAGGGCATCTGGTACCAATTCCACCTGTAGCAGCTCCATTCCACCGAATTGCAATCGACCTTTTAGAGAGGTTCCCGAAGTCGACAACCGGTAAGCGATGGATAATAGTCTGCACTGACTACCTCACACGCTACGCTGTCACCAAACCTGTGCCGAATACAGAAGCCCCAGATATCGCAAAATTCCTTGTTGAAGACATTATTTTGAAGTATGGGGCACCATGTGTGATGATATCTGATCGTGGAAAATTATTCCAGTCAAAACTAGTATTAGAGGTAATGTCACGTTGTGACTTTGTCCACAGAATGACAACTGCATACCATACTCAGACAAATGGTATTACAGAACGTTTTAAGAAGACGTTAGCAGATATGCTGTCTATGTACGTCTATATTGAGCAGAATGACTGAGATAAAGTACTGCCAGTCGTGACATTTGCTTACAATACCGCAAGACAGGACACCACAGGCTTCACGCCGTTTTTCCTGCTCCATGGCCGTGAAGCTGAGACGACAATGGATACGCTGTTTCTGCACTAGCCGGACGACTCTCAGGATGACTATTTGAAACAGATCATCACCAGGGTAGAAGAAGCAAGACAGCTGGCTCGCATACGGACACTGGACGCCTAGGAGAAGAACCGTCAGCGGTATAATGACAAGCACCGACCTGTTGTGTAGAACCCAGGAGATCATGTATGGAATTTTACCCCTGTACGGAAAGTTGGGCTATCAGAAAAATTATTGAAGCGATACTTTGGTCCGTATCGTGTCATATGCCGCCTGCCAGACGTCACATACGAAGTCGACGATTATGAGCGGTCTTCGAAACGACAAAAACGAAGTGACATTGTTCACGTCCTCTGCATGAAGCCTTACTACGATCCTGAAGAGCAGATAGACGAAAATGGCTTCTTGTTCAAGTACTCTAAGGACGGTAATGATACTGATGAAGCCACGACAGGACGGTCTGTCGTCGGTAATCGTGCATAAGGGAAAGATCTCCAGAATTGCCATATAGAGGACCCATGACAAGATCAAGATCCAGGACATTGCAGCTGGCTCCAAAGGAAACCTAAAAGCGGGTCGACGTAAGCGAAGTCGCAAATCTTAAAATTACGATGAGTGGTTTCAAAGAATTCAGCATAGTCTCCTTTAACAGGGATTTTTTTTTCAGAACTGGAATTTATCCAATTGGAAAAAGAAAACTGTTTCACCTTTCCATGTTTCCAAGTGCGTTTATCGCAACAATCAGCCAAAAAACTGCAACAGCACTTTCTACTGGTAATGCCATTCAAGAAATCGCCCTAAGTAAATGTTCAATTACAAGGCCAAACACATAAGCCTAGGCCTAAACCAGGTCCAGAAACAAAAAATCAGCCAGAGCCCTGTCAGATCGTCCATCTTAGCAAAGGTCAACAGATGCAGCATCAAAACCGCCTGCAACAAGACAGAAAAAAAGGCAGCGGTACTCCTCTTCCTCTCGTCTGAAGACGATTGTGCTCCCCTCGTCTCCACTGATGAAGAAGGTAAAGCGGATGAGGAGTGCCTGTATTTAAAACACGCTTACAAATTAGACAAAAGTGGCGAACAGTCGATCCGTTGCACAACATGGCTTCGTTGCGCACATGAATTGTGTTCTGGCGTTGCCAAGATGGTATGAAAAACATTTGTATCTGATCATTATAATAAATTAACCAAATATTGCACGGTTAACAAATTAATAACATCTTTAAGTTGCGTAATTAAGGTTTTTGTACGTTATCTATTAAAAGGACTTAAAACATATAATATGTTTCTTGATGATGATTGGTGTTTTAGGGCGCTCAACAATATGTTTCTTCTTACATCGTTTTGTACTTAATACTGACGTTTTAATGTACAGTTCATAACCAATAGGCTTGGTCTGAGTCTATATCTGTCCCTGATATATCTTACAGTTTAAAACATGATTTCTAAAACTATGCCTTACCGTTATCAAGACAATCTGGTACCTTCCAGTTGAAACACGTCCACTGAATGTGTGGTCGCGCTCCATTTTGAGTTTTTCATTACTGTTAACAGTTTCTTCGCCATTAATATTGTCTAATTGTATGTCAATTATTTTATTCATTTTATTAATGACCAATGCCCCATGTTTATATATGTTTCCAACCGTGTGATTGAACTTGTGTGTTCATGTGAATGTGGAAGATTGCTTTTAATATTGACTGATTGCCGCGCAATGGCTAACAGTCGCTGCCTCGCGCGTGAGGCCTTGTTTACTTTAGTTAAGAACGCATGGCTTCGCACGTCGTCTGCAATGGCGTCTGCTGAGTGGCCAGAGACAAGCTTACTTGGCAAGGTGGCGAGGTGGCCTGTTCTTAGTGTAGGGCCAACATAATCATAGTCGAAAGAGGTGACAAAAGAGACCTCTCTGGAGCTCTAGAAGAGGGTATTATGTTCTACAGGTAGCAAGGGGTTAGTAGACACTAAGCTCTGAACGAGCTCTGTGATCAGGCAGTATTGGCTTTTTTTTTTTTTTTTTTTTTTTTTTTTTTTTTTTTTTTTTTTTTTAACTTATGGGACTTAACAACGGGTTCATCAGTCCCTAAGCTTACAAACTACTTATGAACTACTTACGAACTAGGACGGCACAAATATCCATGCCCGAGGGGGGATTCGAACCCCCGACCGTAGTGGTCGTGCAGACCGTGACTGAAGCGCCTCAGTCCTCTCGGCCACCGCGGCCGGCGCACTCTTGGTTTATCACTGATAGTTTTCTTGAGTAATTTTTCGCCATGTGAGGCGAAGTGTTTCTTCATTTACAGAGCGCGAGTAATTCAATTTAGATTTAGTATTTGCATTCTCATTGCAGTGATGATTTTGTGTCCGGTTTCCGCAAGTTAGAATTCAGCCTTTGTGTAAACTTGCTGAACTAACGTTTTCGCGTCGTGTCTGTATCAGCGAGTATGCTAAATATTTCTCAGATTTTTTGGTTTGATTCCGTCTTTCCTGTCGGTATGACCGATTGCACCACGTGCTTTCGTAGCGGTCTTTATTTAGGCTTTCAGTCATGCTTTCACTAATACTAACTTCTTTCTATATGAATTCTCACGTGTGCTTTACTTGCTTATTGTGAGTTAATTTCTTTTTGTAAATTCTATGTAATTCACCGTGGTCACACACCATGTGGTAGTTAAGGATAGTATGTCGCTGCATCCCCTCACATGAGTTTGTTTGGTGGATAGTGATGTTTAATTAGTGCTTCAAAACACCCGCCATCTCGTTTCACCGTTTCATTTCACTGCTGCTATCAAGTATTGCCGCACGAGTAATGTGTCGCAAGTATGTCTCTAAAAAAAAATGTTCAAATGTTTGTTAAGCTTATGGGACTTGACTATGGGGTCATCAGTCCCTAAACTTACAAACTACTTATGAACTACCTTATACTAAAGACGGCACAAATATCCATGCCCGAGAGGGCATTGGAACCCTCGACCGTAGCGGCCGTGCAGACCGTGACTGGAGCGCCTCAGTCCCCTCGGCCACCGCGGCCGGCAAGCATGTGTCTGTGAGTGAATGAATGTGCTTTCCTTTATCCACTGTGTATTGGCAAATTTCCTCCCACATTGCCTCCATATCCATAAAGAGCAGAAACAACTTCACTATGGGCAGTAACTTTATGATTTAATTCACTTTTGTACAAGGTGTGTGATTTATTGTGCTTAATATGGTCTCCCTGCATTATTTGCTTATTCATTTTAGTGAATAGATTATGATTTAAAGTATCAAACCTTTGCTTTATAATTTCATGCTACCCCTCCCATGTTTAATTATCTATTCTTTTTTTAACATTAATTTTGTGTTCGTTAAAACGTTCACTGCTCCCTTAAGGAGTGAGCAGTTACAAAATTTCCGTTGCGCAAGTACTGTGGCGACTCTTAAATTTAGAGCAGCAGTGAGCGTTTTAACTTGCATTTGCAGAACTCTACTGCCCGAGATCTCACTTAGAAAATCTAACAAGTTACTTTCACAGTGTCTCCTGGTCGCTTCCACGTATACAACTTTCTTAAGACTAAAGTCTCTTGAGGCTTCATATGTTTAATGCTGTCAACGAAAAGGGGCACATCAAATGCCTTTATCTTTCAATACTTTCATTCAATTTTACACTTGTAGTGTGATTTTTTATGTGTATTAAAATTAGTTTATTCAATCAAAGGCGCACGTTTTTCTCTTCTCATTTATGATTCAAACTCACATGCACCTTATTTATTTCCTACATTAATCAATTGTCGTTTAAATAGCCTGGACACTCAAGTATTATTATTTTATCTCCACACACCTGTGTTTTTCATTATATGTTGCATATCTACGGTTTTCAATGCAGGGCCATCATCAAGTGTCAGAGTCCGAACCATTCAGTGAAATATCATCGCTACAACTTTCAGATCCATGGACCCTGCATGTAAGCAGAGGACTATTCAAACTGTTCGCGGCTCTGTCATGGTGTGGCACGTGTGATATGCGACCCCCGATACGTCTAGATATGACTCAGACATGTGACCCGTGCAAGCGCACCATGTCTGATCATCTGCATCCATTCGTGTCCATTGTGGATTCCGACGGACTTGGAAAATTCCAGCAGGATAATGCGACACCCCACAAGTCCAGAATTGCCACAGAGTGACTCCAGGAATACTCTTCTGAGTTTAAACACATCAGCTGCCCCACCAAACTACCCAGACGTTATCATCATTGAACATATCTGGTGTTGTGGCGTAAAGTCAGCGGCACACGCCAGACGCTCGAGAACGATCGTGCAGAAGGCAGCGGACGACCGGCAGCCAATCACACGCCGGCGCCGCGCATCCTGGAGGGAGTAACGTAGAAGCGCGCCCTCCACAAGTGGCTATATGCGTCTCGACGAGCCCATCTCAACTCCGCTCCGGACCAGGCAGTCACTAGGACTCAGCATCGTGCAAGACACCGCCGCGAGAAGAGAAGAGACTGACATATGTTAGAAGTTGAGTATCTTTGTACAGTACAGTAAATAAAACTTGTATTACTAATCTATATAGCTGTTCTAGCTGTCCACGCATCCTGTAGAACCTTTCCTGAACTACAGGCTGACAAGGACAAAACAGAGGCTGACCAGAAATGGCCACGAGGACTAAAACGACCCACATTGTTAACTGGTGGACGCAGAAATCGCTGACGCTACACTGAGAAATTAATTTGCTTTCTTCCAGGGCTTTGTAGTATAAAATAATCTTTGGTTATATTGCAGGGAATAGCGTAAATTTCCATATTTTGCACTGTTTCTTCTTGTTGATTTGGAAAATGAATAATCCCACTAACACTGCCACTGCCACTGGGCCGCAGCTTCCTGCGCTCGATGCACAACAATTAATGCAGATGTTTCAGTTTCAGAGTCATCAAATTGCCTCTCTACTTTCAACCGTGCAACAACGTCTGGCCGCACCTGTGTCACAAAATACCCAAGTATCACTGCAGCAGCTACCACCTCCAGTAATTCCGCCGTTTCGACAGTACGACGAAGCACAAGAAGAATGGACAGAATGGTTGCAACAGTTTGAAGCCTACGCCACAGTGCACAGGACACAAGGTACTGTCAAACTAAACTTTTTTCCGCTCATGTGTAGGTCCCCCAGCGTTCCGTCTTCTCAAAAAACTTTTTCCCACCGCGGAGTCTTCTGAACTTTCTTATAATTCAGTAATTGGAGCCCTCACGTTATATTGTAAACAGCAGATCAATGTAGTGGCCGCTAGGTATCAGCTCTTCCGGTGTACAAAACGAGAAAATCAAACATGCCGGCATTGGATAACAGATCTTCAAGGTCTTACTAGAAAGTGTAAGTTTAAGTGTTCGTGTGTAGCGTTGTATACAGATGGGATGTTACGTGATATTACTGTCTATAGAGTAACTGATGTCAGACTTAGGGAGCAGATTCTAAAAATGTCAGATCCGTGTTTCCATCAAGTAGAACAGAGTTGGAACAGTACGATTCAGGTGCCCCGGAGCGGTAAACTTTGCTTCACTTCCACTGTGCAGCGTAGCAACGCCGAGAGCGGGGTCCAACGACTGCCCGTGCTAAGTGTAAACAAGTTGATAGACACGAAGCCTTGCCAAATAAGGAAGTGAAGTCTTGTCTGAAATGTTTCTCATCTACATCTACATAGATACTCTGGAAATCACAATTAAGTGCCTGGCAGAGAGTTCATTAACCACTTTCATAACCTTTCTCTACCGTTACATTCTTTAATAGCGCACGGGAAGAAAGGACACCTAAATCGTTCCTTTTTCGATCTGATTTCTCTTGTTTTGTTACGATGGTCATGTCCCCCTAAGTAGGTGGGTGCTAGCAAAATATTTTCACATTCAGAAGTAAAAATCGGTGATTGAAATTTCGTAAAGAGGACGCGCAAGTGTGTTGTAGGCTGTCTCTTTGGTGGAGCTGTTGCATCGTCGAAGCGTTCTGCCAATGAAACGCAACCTCTGGATCGCCTTCCACACAATTTTTTCTGTGTGTTCTCTCCAGTCTACGTTGTTCGTAATTGTACCTCCTAGGTATTTGGTAGAATTTACGACCTTAAGGTTTGACTGATTTATCGTGTAATTGAAGTGCAGCGGATTTCTTTTAGTGGTCATGTGTATTACTTCACACTTTTCATTATTTAAAGTTAATTTCCAATTTTAGTACCCTGTGGAAATTTTGTCTAAATCACTTTGAAGATGCTTTTGATCCCCTGTTGACTTCATTAACCGATAGACGACATTATCATCAGCGAACAGTCTAACTATTCAGATTGTCTCCTAAATCGTTTATAAACACAAGGAAGAGTAGGGAACCTACAACGCTTCCCTGGGGAACGCCAGATATCTCTTCTGCTTTACTCGACGATTTACCGTCAGTTACTAGGAACTGTGTCCTTCCTGATAGGAAATCGTGAATCCAATCGCACAATTGGGGCGATATTTCAAAAGCACGCGATTTCATTAGAAGCCGCTTGTGAGGTACAGTGTCAAAAGCCTTCCGGAAATCCAAAAATATGGAATCGATTTGCGATCCCTTGTCGATGGCACTTATCACTTCATATGAATAAAGGGAAAGCTGTGTTTCGCAAGAGCGATACTTTCTGAAACCGTGTTGACTATTGGTTAATAGGTCGTTCTCTTCGAGGTAGTTCATAATGTCCGAACAAAGTATGTGTTCCAAACTCCTACTGCAAATCGACGTCAGTGAGATGGGCCTATAATTTTGGGGATCACTGCTATTGCCTTTCTTGAATATTGCAGTGACTTAGGCAACTTTCCAGTCTTTGAGTACGTATCTTTCGCTGAGTGATCGGTTGTATGTGATAGCTAAGAATGGAGCTATTGCATCAGCATACTCTGAGAAGAATCTAGTTGGTATACAATCTGGCCCACAAGATTTGTTTTTGTTTAGTGATGTAAGCTGTTTTACTACTCCAGGAACATCTACTAAATTTCCCATGCTGGCAGCTGTTCTTCGTTCGAATTCTGGAGTGTTCACTTCGTCTTCTTTGGTGAGCGAATTTCGGAAAGCTGTGTTTAGAAATTCTGCTTTAGCAGTACTTTCATCGGTAGTATTACCATTGCTATCGCGTAGTAAAGGTATTGTTTGTTTTTTGCCGCTAGTGTACTTCACGTATGACCATAATTTCTTTGGATTTTCTGCAAGATTACGGGACAGGATTTCGAGTTGGAAACTATTATAAGCTTCTCGCATTGAAGTCTGAGCTAGGTTGTGGGTTTCTATAAAAGACTGCCAATCTTGGGGATTCTGTGTCTTTTTACATTTTGCATGTGTTTTTCAATGCTTCTGCAACAGTGATCTAACTTGTTTTGTGTACCACGGGGGGTCGCGGCACAAAAGGCAGAACTGTCCGTCGCGGTCAGCGAAATGCTATGCATGCGGCAAGAAAGGTCATATACAAGCAGTCTGCTTACAGCAAAAGAAACGGAATTTATCTTCCCAGCCCAAACAGCGACAAGACAATACTTATTTAATAACACTTATTTAATAAATGCCCATCGTAACATCACGGACACCGAAGTAGGACAAGTTGTTCGCCAGGCTAGAAAAATGTATGTCAATTTGTGCGTGAATGACATTTCAGTAAAATTTCAACTAGACACAGGTGCATCAGTCACATTGCTCAATCGCAGAACTTATGAACAGTTAGGATCGCCGCGCCTTTCTCGCACTAAAACAAAGTTAACAGCATACAATAGCAAAGAAATTCCTGCACTAGGACAGTGATCGCTACCTGCAGAACACCGTTCGTAAATGCGCACACTGACATTTCAAGCACTTAAGTCCTACGAAGGAGAGAATATTTTTGGATTAGATTCTTTAGATTTTTTTGGTTTTATTGTGCAAGACAATGTTTTAGTTGTGAATACTTTTGATGCTAAAGATAATGTAGAAAGGTTGCTGAAAGACTTTCCAGATTTATTTTCTGCAGGACTAGGAAAAGCTAAGGATTTTCCTGCACACATTACTCTAAAGGAAAATGGCACACTTAATTCTGCAAAGCTCGTTATGTACCGGTCGCTTTACGCGACAAAGTAGCACAAGAACTTCGCACATTGCAAGAAAATGGTGAAATTGAACCAACACAAGCTAGCTAGTGGGTGAGTCCGCTAGTTATTTTTCCGAAGCCGTCAGCCAACAGTTGTAGACAGTTATCCTTCGCCGAGACCAGAAGATTTAATGGTCAGAGTCGGTGCAGGAAAATATTTCTCGAAAATAGATTCAAACAATGCTTACTTTCAGCTGCCTCTCGACGAAGTATCACAGAAAATTTTTGTTGTCAATACTCATCTGGGTTTGTTTAAATATTTGCGTCTACCGTTTGGTAGTGCATCCGCACCCGAAATTTTTTAAAGATATTTGGAACAGTTTACAGCTCGGGTGCCTTGTTGTTCAAACTACTTGGACGACATGGTTGTGTCAGGCCGTACCCCAGAAGAACACATTGCAAATTTGAGAAAATTATTGTTTTGTCAGATGCAGGTCTCAAGTGTTGCTTAGATAAGTGTGATTTTTCGAAACCGGAACTACAGAATCTCGGACACGTGATAAACAGACAAGGTGTGCACACCAACAATCACATTTGCTTTCCATTCGCAACGTGCCAGCTCCAAAAGATATGAAAGAATTACAGTCCGTTTTGGGAAAGTTAACTTACTGTATAAGGTTTCTTCCCAACGGAGCACAAATTGCAGCCCGTTAGCATCGGCTACACCATAAAAATGTTCGTTTTGTTTTCACAGAAGTATGCCAACGTGCATTTCAACAGTTTATAGATGCATTGGTCAGTGATCGATGTTTGGTGCACTTCGATCCAGAAAAACCAGTTCTTTTACAAGTGGACGCGTCATCGTATGGTCTAGGGATGGTGCAGTCACATAGACATAGGGATACGAACCGTCCGATAGCATTTGCGTCCAAACTTTTAACAGACACTCAGTGCCGTTATTCTCAAATTGACAAGGACGCTTTAGCAATTGTGTATGGTGTCACGAAATTCCATCACTATTTGTGTGGGAGAAAATTTTATTTAGTAACTGTCCACAAGCCTTTGCAGTCATTGTTTCATCCAGCCAATCCGATTCCTACTCTCACGGTACACAAATTGCAAACCTGCATTATCACAGTATCAGTATGAGATTGTGTAGAGACCCACAACTCGCCATGGAAATGCCGACGCACTTTCCCGTCTTCCCATTGGCCCTGATAAAGACTTTGACGCTTTTGAGACGAACAGGAAGATAGTTTGTTGCAATCCTTCCCGTTGGACTGTAGGTCCGAGCGGTCTGCGGCGCGTCAGTCACAGTCTGCACGGTCGCTACGATCGGGGGTTCGAATCCCCCCTCGGGCATGGATAATTTGTCGTCTTTAGTATAAGGTAGTTCATAAGTAATTTGTAAGTTTAGGGACTGATGACCAAGCAGTTAAGTCACTTAAGCTTAACAAACATTCGAACATTTGAACATAGAAACAGACCCCTATTTACTAATTTTGTTGCGCTACATTCGCACAGAATGGCCTCGTTTACAACGTGACATTGAAAATTCACTGGTGCGTCGCTATTTTAGTAGAAGAAATGAACTTTCAGTCAATAGAGGTGTCATTCTAGTTTAAATGACAGTGGACACTCGTGTGTGTTGATCCCACTACATTTGCGTCAAGGCGTATTGGTCTTACTTCAACAAGAACATTGGGGAATGATTTGCAGTAAGAAATTGGCACAACGACACTGTACTTGGCAGGGTATGGACGCCCATATAGAACAGATGACGTCACAGTGATCAGTGTGCGTTACCAACCAGACTGCCCCACCTTAGAAATTGTTTGCGTGGCCCAAAGCAGCTTCACCATGGCAACGAGTGCATACTGAATACGCTGGTCCCTTCTGGAACACTAAGTGGCTTATTGTGGTTGATGCTCTTAGTGGTTACCCATTTGCAGTGCCAATGTCTTCTACGGCTTCTAGTAGCACGAGTAGGGCGTCACATGCAGTCAAATGGCGCTGCGGAACGCTTTGTCCGGACATTTAAGTAACAGATGTCCAAACTTCGTTAGGAGCACCCACGGGAGGCAGCTTTGTAACTGTTCCTCGCCTCCTACCGCTCGCATCCACGAGAAGGGTCATCGCCGGCCGAATTTCTGCACGGCCGCCTCCATCTGCTCCACCCACCGCGCGCCCGGAGCAGCAGCCGAAAACACGCAAGTATTGCTTTGCTCCGCGTAACCCAGTCTTTCACAGAGGTTTCAGCGGTCTCAGACGGTGGGAGCGGGGCGAGATCATCAAATGTTGCGGCGCTTCCATGTTTGAAATTTCGGGACCTGATGGCGTGGTACGCAGGCACCGCAATCAAAGTCGCCCTTGTTGTGTACCGTCTGATCCTTCTGCGTTTTTCTGGGCAGATTCGCGCTACACGCAGACCGCGTGCCCTTTGCCGCCCACGCTACCTCGGAAGCCACCCCCACAGCAGATCTCCACGACACTGCGGCCCGACTTCATGGAAACGAAGCCCTCTCCGCCTCCACCTCCACTTGACACACCCCTGGACCTCAACCAGCAAGACTAGCTCCCCAAGCAGCATCTGACGCTGACGTCGCCACTGACGTCGCCACCGACGTCACCGTCTACGTCATTCTCTGGGCTCCAGGTCGTGGAAGCGGGCCCTTCGGAGGTTTCCACAGAGGACGTTCCCTCGCGAGCTCAGGCCGGCCGGTAGTCTGGCGTCCTCCGCAGCAACAGACTCCGGTCCATCTCTACGTCCACGAGCCTGCCTCCTCCCCCGTTGTCGAGATCACTACGTGACTACGGTTCGGCGCTTTGGAGGGGGGGGGGAGGGATGTTGTGGCATAAAGTCAGCACCACACGCCAGACGCAAGAGAACGATCGTGGAGAAGGCAGCGGACGACCGGCAGCCAATTGCAAGTCGGCACAGCCCATCCTGGAGGGAGAAACCTAGAAGTGCGCCCTCTACAAGCTGCTATATCTAGGCCGACATGTGTCTGGAAGAGCCCATCTGAACTCAGCTCCGAACTAGGCAGTCACTAGGACTCAGCGCAGCTAGCATCGTGCAAGACGCCGCCACGAGAAGAGAAGAGACAGACATATATTAGAAGTTGAGTATCTTTCTACAATCCAGTAACTAAAACTTGTATTACTAATCTATATAGCTCTTCTACTTGTCCACACATACTGATAGAACCTTCCCTGAACGACAGGCCCAGAAGGACAAAATAGAGGGTGACCAGGACGACAAAACATCTGGGATGCCTTGCAACGTGCTGTTCAGAAGTAGTCTCCACCTCCTTGTACTCTTACAGATTTATGGACAGCCCTGGTAACAATTCCCTTGTAGTATTACATAAAGAATTTTCATTTTAATAAATAATTTATTTACGATGCTTATCGATGACCACAGCTTTCTCTGCCAGCGAATTACGCTCTTCATATATTTTTTATGTTCATCTATTTTGTACGAGCTGCACAGAACGCGCTTGTGAAATTCGTCTTTCATGTTTCCTACTTCATTGAGAACAGTCGCACATCAGGGACTTCTCCACTATTAATTGTGTGTGTGAGACTGTTTTTCTTATGAAATATGGTGAAAATATATTTGGTTACGTATAAATTTTTTAATTATTTCAAATGACCCACCTTTAATAATTCATGAAGTGATTCTATTTTTCCAGCAGTAATCTTAATTATTTAATATGATGCTTGGAGCCATTGTTGGACTTGTATCTATAATTTACTAGAAACTTCTAGATGTAATCATATGTAACTTTTACGAACACGACTTGATAGTAATGCCTGCAAGGAAATCTTCGGAATTAATCGAAATCTGATCGATCTAAACATTCTTTAGTCTCAAAAGATAATTTAATTTTTTTCTTCACAGTCATTCAGTTAGTACAATCTGCTCCAAGCCAACCAAGCATCATTTTACACAATGCAGGAATAGTTTTTACAGCTACAGCTTCATCTGCTACATCCAGTCAACTTAACATAATCATCATGGTAAGTAAGGTCATCGTGGAATCTGCTAGTTCCTTTGTGTAATATTGTGCTCAGGTGTTGCTTTCATTCCAAATTACTACTGCCGCTAAACTTTAAAAGTCAGATTCCGCTTCCTTTTCTTAGGTCCTCATTTATAAAGTTACCTAAATGTATCAGATCCACCAAATTATTTTCCTGTAATATTGTAACGTTTGTGAACTTTAATAGTGACTACGAACAGTAACTACTACTCCAACACCTGATCGGAAGAAAGAAAGCACAATATTACACCCTCCAGTAGTACTTCAGGCATTAGTCGAGAGCCGGCCGCGGTTGTCGAGGGGACTGAGGCGCTTCAGTCACGGTCTGCACGGCCACTACGGTCGGGGATTCTAATCCCCCCTTGGGCATGGATATTTGTGCCGTCCTAGTTCGTAAGTAGTTCATAAGTAGTTTGTAAGTTTAGGGACTGATGACCCCGTAGTTAAGTCCCATAAGCTTTGCAACCATTTGAACATTAGTCGAGTCCGTGCTTGCGGGGATCCTACGCGATATTAGACAGGTGTACTAGTTCCTTCCACTCTTCAGTGTGTAACCCAGTAAAGAAATGTGACAATGTTATGGTGATACTGTTACAATGACACGAATAGTTAATGGATGACGAGGCTCCACACGACAGCAGTATGAAACGTAAGAGTTTGAAACCGTTTATGTACTTGAAACACAGAATGCTTATGTTATTATTTGTAGGGTATTGTCCCACTCTCCCTAGTGAGCGTACTATTCTGTGGACGATAAAGTAGAGCGCTGTACTCGCGCCCACGGGTTCGGTGCTGCACTTGACGTCCAGCAACTGCACTATTATTCCCCACACTGGGTGTGGGGTAGCACCATATAACTGTAGAATACGCATTCTTTGTGTGTATTACCAAAAAGTTTCAAATTCTTATGTTCCACACTGCTTTCGACTGGATCTCCGCATTGCATAAACTGTATGTGTCTTTAACTGTGTGTCGTATTACTACAACACTCTTAAATTTGTTACTGGGCTATAGCTGCTAATGCTATACTCTCGCACAGAGTATTGATATCTGCATAAGTAATACCAGCATACCATGTGGTCGTCTAAAAAGAGATTGCGTGTATGTGGGCACAGATAGTATGGTGGATCTGTAAGTGCTCGCCCATATTCGCTACAATGACATTGTAGTGATGGTCGCAGTAATAAACGCCATCAGTGTACAACAGTGTTAGACATTGTTTATATGTGATGTTTATCTTAACGTACTGAAGAGACTGGGACTTGGAGGACACAGGTAGTTATATCCATAATTATAAACAGTGGAATAATGAAAAAGAATACGATTGTGCTCTTTAGAGACGGTGTGAAACTTAGGGTTCACTGTAAGCGTGGAACTTGGATGATACATGCTTTCCTTCGAGGTCTATATTATTCCACAGAATGCTAAAAACATTTGTCATACACTCCGAATAATGGCCGACGCACACAGATAAGAACTTACATGCAAATGGTGGGCGTGTAGATGGAAATGTCAACTTTTAATGCAATTATAATGGGGAAGTGGTAAAAAAGTAATTAAGTGGTTATAGTGTAAATAATGTACTGGAGTAAGTGAAAATAGAGGTGATTAAAAGTAGTTGGAAGTGGTTAAGAGAGTGTAAAACAAGAGTGAAATCGTACTGCGGTCTGCTGTGAGAACGGGGATACTGTTGCAAGGGACCTCAGGTCAAGCAACTGACATGGTCGTTTGTGGCCATGTTAGTGACCAACTGCAGCCCAGAAGCGACAACACAGCACGCGGTGGCCGGCTGGAAATCTCCTTACTGCGGGGAAGCTGCTGAGTTCAGCGGCAGAAACGAATATTTCAGGACTAATGGAAAGTCCGTCATCGTCAAACGCAGTCCGTTGTTCAGGCTGAATCACTCTCCATATTTATCATCGCCTAGGGTGGCGCGCTCGTCCACGTCGTCACCGTCACCGGTTTGTTGCAGCGCAACTGACGAATGTCACCCTTTACGTCCGGCCCCAGCAGACAGCGTGTCCAATAAGGTGACCTGCCTGTGCTCACCACTGCAGACACCGCACAGAACAGAAACATTGTCGGACTAGCAGCTCTCTGTGTTTCACAAGGGAATGGTCTAATAAGACATGTCGAAACATACCCTGTAATTTTTTGCACAGAAAGAAGACAACGAAAGAAATGCACTCCCAAAATTTTAGCTGCTAAGAGGCACTGCAAGTATTTAAAAAAAATTGAAGTTACGCATCTTTGGCGAGCGAAGGACAGTGAGAGATGGCAGCCCATCTCTCATCTTTATTATCGACGTTTATTATTGACGTATTGTCTTAATGAGTCCTGTACATACAATTTTCTATTGCTGTCGGGAATACCATGTAGGGAAGATTTTTGCTAAGGTGAGATGCAGAGCTGACTTGGCCCTGAGGGGGCGAATTCCTTCCTACCTGCGCCCTGCGGCGCCGTAGGAGGCCGGGCGCGCTGGCCTTGGGTGGCACATTGGCAGGGCAGTAGGTCGTAAAAATGTAGCCTTGTGTCCCAAACTGTGAACGAGAGCACAGAGTAACATATACATATATTTGTCTGTGACGAGAGGCATCGTCTGCGCTTCTTAGAAGAAGATATTAGGGCACACGGCTGTGGCCGACGGTCCGAAAGGAAGAGCGAAAGAATGTTACTGGAGGCTAGGCAGCCGCTCCCACGGGCGACGGTTAGAGCCGTTTAGTGAGAATCGCACCAAAAGTGTGTGTGGAAGGGATGCCGTTTTTGCTTGGCTGATGTTCAAAGCGCCAGCTTTTGGAAATCAACAGTTGTCTTGTGAGATTTTACTGGCTCGAGTTCGAGAACTCGACGCTGATTGGCTTAACATAAAAACGGCGTTTCTCGTGGGGTCTTGCGCAGAGACACGGTGTTAGAAGGGGACTTCGTGTTTCGTAGCGCTGGAGTACGGACCCGCCTGGTGGCGTCCTGTCCTCCCAGTGAGCGGACTTGGAGATTTTGCTTATTGAGACGATACTTGGATGAGTGAACTTGTATAAGTTTCAGGGTACACTCTGAGATTTTTACTTGAGCTGATTGTTCTTGTTTTCAGTTTTAATAAGGTCAGCCAGCCTATACTAGTGCACCGAAGCACTAGTTGCGATATACTCAACTTATGGAGTCATGTAGACCTTGAGTACTCATGCGTACTTGTATACGCTCACTGAAGTGGTCCTGACTTGACAGGATTTTTTGAGAACGTAGGCACTGTGTACTGCCGAGTGCACAGAGGCTGATAGCAGGGAGTCCAGCTTCCGAGCGACGGAGCGAGTTTTTTTTTTTTTTTTTTTTTTTTTTTTTTTTTTTTTTTTTTTTTTTTCGTGGTGGCGCAAATTTTCAGCTCACAGTCGCCATGCTCCCACACCACTACAGCGCAGCACCTTCACACGCAAGTCGTCAGTTTGGTAATGTATGGCAAAGCGCTCGCCAGCAACATATAGTCGATACATCAGGTTGTGCCTTATAGTGGGGATTGTGTAGTTAGGAAAGCCAACCCTGCACTGGTATTCCGACTCGATTATCCCGCTAAGAACATCATATTATTTACACGATAGGTGTTTCTGACTTGCCAGTCGTTGCTAAATTCCATTTTCGTAATAATTTGAGTAACTTCATATGCATTAGATTGTTCTTTCTTATTTGGTTATAAATGTATTCTTGTTGTTTATGATTTTAGTGTTGGATCTACCATTGTGTGTTTTATCCTGCTTAAAAACATGTAATAAATATTGCTGGATTTGAAAGATGTTTTTTTCAACATTATTAGTCGTCAGATCCCAGTTGGTTCGTTAGATTTTTGGTGGGGACAAATTATTAATTATATTTTATGCCACTTGCAGGAAGAGGAAGAGCCTCATTACAATTAGAACTGAAACAGGGCAAATCATGTAAATTATTTGATGTGGTGTAAAATATCAGTAATTAATTCAGGGTCAGCCGCTCCTGTCTTCCTATTGTATTAACCCACATTAACATTGCCCAGCCGGAATCGTTCCTACCCATTTAATTTTTTTTCACCACCACATCTTACAACAGCTTATAACAGCGTTTCGCACAGCCCTGCCCGCTTAGCGCGCATCTCGGCGAATCACTCACACAGCGCCACGTAGCGGAATTACGCGGAGTTCACAGTCACCAATATGAAGCACCTAAAGTCTGGTTTACAATGTAGTGAATGGAAGCGAACACGAACGAATGAGCATTTGCAGAAAATTCACTACCATTCGCTTGCATGGGTTGAATCGTTTATATTAGAGGGAATGGAAGAGAACACGAGGTAGCAAACATTGCCTGCGAACGGTGTGTTATTGGTTTTTAATTTTTGGGGGTAATATTCGGCATACAGCATACAACTATACCCTGTTAGAGCCACAACGCGAAACTTTGCTATTCAGTTAGGATTATTGTGCATGGCGAGCGCGCTATTTTTGACGGAGTATGCAAAATGGCGAAGGGAAGTAATAATTTATGTGTCTTAATTTGTATGGAAGCGAGACACGCATTGAGATCGTGCACTTTACACGGAATTCATCTCCATCTCCCCTTAGCACTGGTTAAAAATTTTCCTTGTATGTCGGCTGCAATTTTTCTCTGGCTTCTCATTAGCATTGAGCAGATTTTTATAAAGAGAACACTAATTACCGGCGTCGAGCATCATCTAAGGAGGTGACACGGCTGGCGCTAACACTACGCGTATCTGGTCTACTGGTCAGTCGTGGCTCGGCCGTCGCAGGGGTCGGACGCATGTGCGGAGCTCTCTCGCCAATGTCACTCACTGGTGTTTGCATTCGCGAGCGCTTACATTGATAAGTTATTAATTTGAAATGGAGTCACAATTGAAGTTTGGTTTTAGTTTTGATATAGAACGTCCTAAAATATTCGACGATCGGTTCTTCAGAAAGTTTAAGGTACCTGAAGAAGATCTGTATGGTATGTCTTGCGACTTCCTGAGAAACGTTTATGTGGTGAAACTGAGGAACGACGAAATCTGTCAGAGGATAATGGCCACGACTAACGGGAGTGCCGAGTACAATACCAGCTGTGGTGAGGTTAGTCGAGTTACCGTTACTTAAGCCGTGTTAGGCCTTCGCACGGTTTAAGTTCACCTGTTACCATTTGAGCTAGATTTGCAATATAACGCGGAGGCTCTTTCGAAATACGGCACCGTGTACGGCGTAACTATTGATAAATGGGGAGGTAATATACACTACAAGGTTGACAACGGTGTACGAACTGTGAAGATCGATTTGAAATGTCATATACCGAATGTATTTGGATTCCGGGCCCTCGTTGTGTATGAGGGACAACCGCGTACCTGTCTGCCTGTAATCTGCCGGGCCCCCTTAGAGCGCAATGTTCGCGCAAAAACCCGTACAGTTGCCTGCCGAGGTAGCGCGGACGGCAGAAAAAAAAGTTCAAATGTTTGTAATTCTATCGGACCAAACTGCGTGGTTTAAATTCAAATATTTGTAATTCTATCGGACCAAACTGCGTGGTCATCAGTCCGTAGCTTACAAACTACTTAAACCTAGGTAAACTAACCTAAGGACAAACACACACACCCATGCCCCAGGGAGGACTCGAACCTCCACGGCGAGTAACCTCGCGCTCCGCAGCGACAAGCTTTAGAGTGCTCGTCCACTCCACCGCGGCCGGACGGCAGACCGCGGGCTCAGAACGCGCAGTCGCCAGCCGTTTGTTTACACGGGCCACCTGGCGGGTGACGGCACAAGATGACGTGCAGATGCCGGACGCTCACGGACGCGCACTCCTATTTTGTTTCCGAAACCCGTTCCGCACAAGACAACATCACTGACGATACCAATGTAGCAGAGTCTGTCACGAGAGACGAGGACGAGGCCCGCGAATCAGCGGAAGCCATCCGTGATGCCACAAACGTCCCTGCGCCGTTGAACAGTATGGAACAATTACAAACTGAAAAACGAGGAGACCCTCCCTCACCTACACCTGCCACTCGTGATATTCCCGAGACAAGTGATTCAAAATCGACTGCTCCTGCACCTGTAACTCCTACTTCCAAGAAATCGAAGAAGTCGTCTTCTAACTTACCGAAAGATGCGACAGGCCGCTCGTCGCCTGAGAAAAAGGAAGTTCGTGTTGCTTGTGAAGGTGCTACGGAGGCCACTAAGGAATTGCGAATGGTAGCGCAGCTGGTAGCTGTCAAACTCAAAAACAGCTAGCCGGAAACATCGAGAGCGGTCGCTGTTACTAGCGGCGAGCCTATGGAGTCCGACGACACGAGGGAAAAACCGCCGGACCCTGTGTGTTTGCGGACGATGACATGGAGGGTGATGAGGAACACTGATAAAGTACATCTACATCTACATACATACTCCGCAATTCACCGTAAGGTGCGTGGCGGAGGGTACACTGTACCACTACTAAGCATTTCCTTTCCTATTCCACTCCCAAATTGAACGAGGAAAAAAAGAATGCCTATATGCCTCCGTACGAGCCCTAATTTCTCTTATCTTGTCTTTGTGATCTTTACGCGAAATGTAAGTAGGCGGCAGCAAGATCGTACTACATTCAGCTTCAAATTCCGGCCCTCTAAATATACTTAACAGAAATTCACGAAAAGAACGTCGTCTTTCTTCCAGCGATCCCCAATTGAGTTACCGGAGCATTTCCGTGACACTCGCGCATTGGTCGAACCTACCGGTAACAAATCTAGCTGCTCGCCTCTGAACCGCCTCTATGTCTTCCTTCAAACCTATCTGCTGCGGGTCCCAAATACTTGAGCAATACTCAAGACATGGTCGTACAAGCGTTTTATACGCGGTCTCCTTTACAGGTGGAGTACATCTTCCCAAAATTCTCCCAATAAACCGAAGTCGGCTGTCTGCCTTACTCACAACTGTCCTTACATGCTCGTTCCATTTCATATCGCTCAGCAATGTTACGCCTAGATATTTGAACGACGCGTCCGCATCAAGAAGCTCACTACTGATGCTGTATTCGAACATTATAGGATTGTTTTTTCTACTCATGCGCATCACCTTACATTTTTCTACATTGAGAGCTAGCTGCCATTCTTCGCACCAACTAGAAATTTTGTCTAAGTCAACCTGTATGCTATTACAGTCAGTTACAGACGACACCCTCCCATACACCACAGCATCATCAGCAAACAGCCGCAAATTACAACTTACTCTGTCCATCATATCATTTATATAGATAGAAAATAATAGCGGTCCTATCACACTCCCCTGGGGCACGCCTGACGATACACTCGTCTCTGATGAACACTCGCCGTCGAGAACAACGTACTGCGTTCTATTACTTAGGAAGTCTTCCAGTCAGTCACAAATCTGTGAACCTATTCCATAAGCTCGTATGTTCGTTAGCAGTCTGCAGTGTGGCACCGTGTCGAACGCCTTTTTGATGTCGAGAAAAACACAATCCGCCTGTTGCCCTTCGTCCATGGCTTGCAAGATGTCATGTGAGAAAAGGGCAAGATGAGTTTCACATGAACGATGTTTCCTAAACCCGTGCTGATTCATGGAAAGAAGCTTTTCCGTTTCAAGGAAATTTACTATATTCGAACTGAGAATATGCTCTAAAATTCTACATGAAACCGATGTCAACAATATAGGCCTGTAATTGTATGGGTCAGTTCTCATTCCTTTCTTATACACGGGAGTCACCTGCGCTTTTTTCCTATCACTAGGAACTTTGCGCTGAATTAAAGATTCGCTATAAATGCAAGCTAAGTAGGGGGCCAATGCCGCAGAATAGTCTTTGTAAAACCGAACTGGTATTCCATCCGGACCAGCAGACTTTTTCGTATTTAGCTCTCTCAGCTGCTTCTCTACACCGGAAATACCTATTGCTATGTCCCCCATTTCGGAATTAGTACGTTGATCAAATGATGGTATATTTGTGTGGTCCTCCTGCGTGAAAGATTTCTTAAAAGTTAAATTTAGAACTTCAGCTTTCCGTTTGCTTTCTTCTATTATTGCCCCGGAATGATCAACTAGTGACTGGACAGTGGGCTTTGACCCGCTTATCGATTTTACATAGGACCAGAATTTTTTCGGGTTCTCGGAAAGATCTTTTGCTAAGGTATGGCTGTGATAATTATTGTATGCTTCACGCATCGATCTTTTTATAGACGCACGAATCTCTACCAACTTTTGCCTGTCATCATTTGCGTGTTCTTTTTTGAATCGAGAGTGCAACAGCCTTTGCTTTCTCAGCAACTTTCTAACATTATTATTATACCACGGTGGATCTTTTCCATCCTTAATCGTCTTTACTGGCACATATTTCTCTAACCCTTTATTAACAATGCACATAAATTTAGTCCACAATTCCTCTACAACCATAGTCCCAGAATTAAACGATGCCCATTCATTTTCTAAGTGCGATCGTAACATTTGCTTGTCGGCTCTTCCCAACAAAAACGCGCTCCTAGCCTTCTTGACTGGTTTATGAACTTTGGTCACCATCGACGCTATGACGATATCATGATCACTAATTCCTGTCTCTACACAGACATCGTTAATAAGGTCAGGCCTGTTTGTGGCTATAAGGTCTAGAATATTTCCATTGCGCGTGGGTTGCCGGTTTAACTGCTCAAGACAGTTTTCGGAGAATGTGTCCAAAAGTAGCTCGCAAGACTGCTTGTCTGTACCGCCTGAAATGTAACTAGCGAGGTCCCAATCTATACTCTTAAGGTTGAAGTCACCTCCGACTAATATTACATGGCCCGGATACCTATGCACTGCCTGGTGTAGACTTTCCTTGAATGATTTTAAAACTGCTACAGCAGCACTGGGGGGCCGGTAAAAACACCCAACTATTAACTTTACTTCTTTTAGACCTGTTATGCGTGCCCAGATAACTTCACAGTTACTTTCAACCTCGATCTGAGTAGAAACAATATCTCTGTCCACAGCGATGAACACTCCTCCTCCAGTTGTATCAGATCTATCTTTCCGATATACATTCCACGCTTCGCTAAATATTTCTGAACTTGCCACATCATGATTTAGCCAGCTTTCGGTGCCTAAAACTATCTGAGCGCAATAACTTCCATGCAGCGCTGCAAATTCGGGAACTTTGTTTCTAATACTCTGTAAGTTCGCGGCTAATATTTTTATGTTCGAATGTTTGTTCTGAACGTGGCCTGAATTCGCTGTTTGAATGCTGACAGGCGAGTGCTCATCAGAATTAGCGCCTAGCCTAAAAAAAACCCATGTGCACTCCACAAGTACTCTGCTACCCGAGTAGCCGCTTCCTTAGTGTAGTGCACCCCTGATCTATCTAGGGGCACCCTACAATTCTCCACCCGATAACGCAGATCCAGAAATCTGCAGCCATGACTGTCACAGAGTCGGCGAAGCCTCTGGTTCAGACCCTCCACTCGGCTCCAAACCAAAGGACCCCGATCAACCCTGGGAACAATGCTGCAAATAGACAGCTCTGCTTGCACCCCGCGTGCGAAGGCAGCAGCCTTCACCAATTCCGCCAGCCGCCCGTAGGACCTGAGGATGTCCTCAGAACCGAAGCGACAAGCGTCATTGGTGCCGACGTGAGCCACGACTTGCAGTCGACTGCACCCCGCACCCTCGATAGCCGCCGGCAAGGCCGCCTCCACATCTCGGATGAGGCCCCCCGGCAAACACACCCCGTGCACCTGCTCGGACCCTGCTGAAGGAGTGGCCACACTTTCACCCACAGGACGAACGGGCGCGGACGGACGTCCAGCCTCCACATTGGCCTTCCGCCTCGAGCGACGCGAACGCCGTACAACCCGCCACTCCCCTTGCGGAGAGGGCGGCTCGACGACGTCCGGTACACCTGAAGGTGCCTCGGTAGCAGGGACAGAGAGCGTAGCGTGATACACCTGAGGTGTCCCACTCGACGCACCAGACTCCCCACCATCGCTGCACCCCGAGACAGCAGCCTGAAGACGGCTGACCGTAGCCAACAGCACGCTCAGCTGTTCGCGAACCGCGGCCAACTCCTCCTGCGTCCGCAAGTATATTACTGCAAGTGCACGAGTGTGTGTACGTGGATACGTAGCATTCTATTGTTAGTGTGTCTGTTCGTAATCATACTTGTGCGTGCCTATGGCTACACACACAAAAGATATTCTAATGTCTGCTAATTTTCTGTACAACATTACTTCGATCAATATCAATAGAATTGAGAACCACGTCAAACTTCGAGCCCTCACGGCCTTCCTGTATAAAACTAACATAGACATTGGGCTACTACAAGAAGTCTGTGTAGAACCAAAGGGGCGGGATTTCTCACAATTGCAAACCTCAGCAAACGTCTGAATACGTGACGGAATCCCTCATTCAAACATTATACGGCTTACGAATGGACGCGGCATCTCCTGCAACATCAGTGGCAGCCAGATTATCAACTTATACGCTCCATCCGACAGTAATCGCCGACAAGAACGCTTCTCGTTTTACAGAACTGACGTGCCAATAACTGTATCATTGGAGGAGATTTTAATTGCGTAATTTCACCAAAAGACGAAACCCCGAATTTTAATAAATGTATCTAACTCGATCACCTCGTCCAAGGACTGAAATTCCTCGATACCTGGGAGATAATCCACGGCGACCGCATAGCGTACACGCACATCACCAACAAGTCCGCCAGTCGAATAGATCGGATCTATGTTTCTGACGCCCTTCGCAGAAATGTAGCCAATAGCGATAGTGCACCCGTCAGCTTTTCCGACCGTAGTGCTCACCAGTGCTATGTCAATCTCCAATGGCCGCAAGAGGCTATTGGCGGATGGACAGCGGTCTGTTGCGCGACCAGCAGCTGCACACAGAAGTACAACAGGCGTGGGAGCAGGCCAAGCGCTCTCAGACCAGGTACCGGACGACCATAGAATGGTGGCTATCTTGCGCCAAACCGAAGCTTCGAGCAACGGTTAAACGATATGCTTACCAGAAATCATACTGGTACAAACAAAGAATAGAATTCTACTTCACATGTCTCCGCGAGCTGTACCATTCTACTGATGTCCCAGTAACAGACACCTGCCGCCGAATACAGAAGTATAAAGCAAAAATAACCAATTTGTATCGCCAACAAATGGAAAGCACCATCACAAGGTCGCAAACGAAGGACATTGCGTCGCAAGGAACAGCTTCCCTCTATCATACGTTACGGTTAATGAAACGTCAGAAAGCAAAGTTAATCTAGGTGGTCGAAGATAGTGGTGGAAACGCAGTCACACAACAACGGGACATTTTATCACACGTATGCAGGTACTACATTCACCCACGAAATCGATGATGCACTTTGCAATGAAGTACTTAGTGAAATACATTGCCTCTTATCACGTGAAGACGTTACCACACTTGAAAGCCCATTTGTTCAAAAATGTTCAAATGTTTGTATAGTCTATGGGACTTAACTACGGGGTCATCAGTCCCTAAACTTACAAACTACTTATGAACTACTTACGAACTAGGACGGCACAAATATCCATGCCCGAGGGGGGATTCGAACCCCCGACCGTAGTGGCCGTGAAGACCGTGACTGGAGAGCCCATTTGTTGAAGATGACATATAACAGGCCATGTTTAACTTACTAACTTAAGTACAACACACCCATGCCCCAGGGAGGACTCGAACCTCCACGGCGAGCAACCGCGCGCTCCGCAGCGAGACGCTTTAGACCGCTAGGCTACTCCACCGCGGCCTTTGGACAACTGGCGGCAACGAGACACAAAAGCAATGTGCCAACTCGACTCCGTTCCGGACGAACTTAAGGCAGCTTTTATTGTGCCTATACCCAAAAAAGGCAATAGTAAAAAGATCACCGAACTGAGACCTATCACATTGTTAAACTCAGATTTCATCATCATAACGAGGGCTGCTAAACAGCGGCTGCAATCATTACTCCAAAAAATACTGGTACCACATCAATATGCTGCAGTGCCTGGGCGCAGCACGATAACAGCTGCCTGTCAGTTACGGGACGTGATATGCACCCTGAAGCACAATCAAGATCCTGGCGCGCTACTGTTCCTAGACTTCGAAAAGGCATATGACCGCATCAACCATGATTACCTCCTTAAAGTACTGACGAAGATGGGCTTTGGCCAGCGTTTCGTCAAATTAATCAAACACTTCCTCTCTTATGCCCCCTCTCAGATGCTCAATGGCCACCTGACAGACAAAATAACTATTAAAAGATCTATCCGGCAAGGCCGCCCCTTATCCATGGCGTTGTATGCCATTGTAGTGGAAGCTCTGCTTGTCAACATCAACTGTCGATCACAAGGAATCAACACAGGAGCCAAAAATGTGACCTGTTCAAATGTTTGTTAAGCTTATGGGACTTAACTACGGGGTCATCAGTCCCTAAACTTACAAACTACTTATGAACTACTTACGAACTAGGACGTCAAAAATATCCATGCCCGAGGGGGGATTCGAACCCCCGACCGTAGTGGCCGAGCTGACCGTGACTGGAGCGCCTCAGTCACCTCGGCCACCGCGGCCGGCAATGTGACCTGTATTGCCTATGTTGATGACATCTGCTTAGCTGTTGAATCCACTGCAAACCTAATGGACGTGCGGACGATTGTAAACCATTTTACCAACGGTTCTGGTGCACAGCTCAACACCAGGAAGACAATACTACTGAACATAGCTGCAGGATCTCGATTGGTGCGAGACATTGACTGAACATAAAAGTCTCGGTGTCTTCTGGAGAGTAGAGCCAGATGCTATGGCAACAAGGAACTGGACCGACATGCTGCACAAGATCAGGGCTACAACGCGCATTTATTCCGACAGAGAATTAGATCTGTTCCAAAGAGTTCATACAGTTAAAATCTCCACAGCAAGCAGAATTTGCTATCTCGGCCAAATCCTGCCAAAATCCGACCCACTCGTAACAAGCATACAACAAGCGTTTTGTTGGTACGTATTGAGAGGCCATCCCTTCAAAGTATGTTTTTAAACACTGACATTACCAACTACACGGGAAGGACTTGGTCTCATCAGTGCCGAACACAAGTGTCGGACTATCCTAATAAACCGTATACATAAAACCGTCATCACGACCACTCCGAGTTTAATAAAGGACCTCACATCTCTCTTGAGGCCATGCAGCTTCAATCCTCCGCTAAACGAAGACTTGATACCGATAGCCCTCCGTCACATCCGGTATTACTACAGTGAATTCAGCTACATACACTATGCCGACGACGTTTTCCCACCTTATACGAACGCCAAGATCTACGACTTTCTCACCAGAGGAATACGTAACAACAGAGTAATCCAGAAATACCCAAACGTCAAATGGAACACATCTGGAAGAATATCCATAGCTCTGTGCTGCCATCAAGCTTTAGATCTGCGTGGTACATGATCGTCAACGATAAAGTTCCCACGACCGAAAAGCGCCACAACATCAAGATGTGTCCTTCGCCGGCTTGCGCCACATGTGGTCTCGTTGACACTTTACCTCACAGGCTCACCTGTGGAACAACGGGACAGATTATTGCACTAGTGCGACTACACCTGGCGATAATCGACCGTACGGTCCCACACACCGTCGACATCAATGAATTACTCAGACCCGACAAGTTACGATATCCACGAAGGAAAAACAACGCTGCGATTTGGATGTTAGGTCACACGGCTGTATATGCTCTTGACAATCGTCTCGCCACCCTTGACGATTACCGAGCATACCTCGAATACGAACACAAGGCCATACAAGGACTCAGGGACTATAAGGACACATATGGTAAAATGCTGAAAATTATGGTACAAATGTGACGATAATTCAAGTCTGTAACACTGAAAAAATAGCACAATAGAAACAGATAGAACAAACAAGAAATGTGAACTGTATTCCTCATGACCGTGGAAATTTCGGAGCACGGACGTATCAAAGTTAAAAGATGACAAACAAATTGCACACACAACAACTACAGGTGTGCTGTTCTAAGAGTTATGTATAGAAGACACAGAATATTAATCCCCCTTATCGAGAAGACTAGCTTTGAAGCGTTGTGCAGACGAAACTACCGTGGGAGAAGGATTTTTATTTTATTCAATTAAACTTTTCTCTTCGGTTTATCTTACGTTTTATTTATTTATTTATGGAGAACTCCAACATTTCTTTTGATTTTTTTATTGGGCAGGAGCCCAATTATTTTCTTCAGAAGTTACGGCCATCTGTTGTGGAAATAAATAAATGCAATGGAGACGAAACTGCAACAAATCCTTTTGTCCGAATGGAAAACATTTATTTCACTTTATATCCAAGTAGATGGATTTCAGTTACAGGCAATGAATCCTCGCCAATGAAGGCGATCATGGAGAGCGAAATTAAAAAAAAAAAAATGCAAAAAAGAGAGAAATAAAAAAAAATAAAAAAAATAAAGGAAAAAAAAACTAGTCTAGTGGCAAAGTGCGCGCTTCGTGAACCAGAGAGCGCGGAATCAAATCCCGTTCAGACCACAAATTTTTTCACTACGATTTTTAACCGAACATTCACTGCTCAAAGATGGTGGAGTGGCTACGAAAGAAATGTAGTTCGGATTACACGTTAAACTGTAGGTCTCTATGTTCCTATCAGGTAACTGGGAAAGGTTAGGGACACCTAAGCAGCTGCAGTGGCGTCCAGTTGAAAGACCTGCAAGAGGCCTACCAGGTACACCAGATAGAACTTTCTTTTGCTCATCCTTGTTAGTTTGTTTGCTTTGGTGGACACCTGGCTTTAACGATACAAACATTTTTTGAATAACTTGATACCGACAGTTCGACTCTTGCATATGAAATTCTGATAAAAGTGGTTAGCAGAGAAAATAAATTCATGTCAGTGTTTGATGTCATAGACGACTTCCGTCAATGTGGACTTGTAATTTGTTGAAATGAAATGTGTGTAGCAGTACCACATTTTATAACAGTTCCTGTCGGCCATTACTTAAAACAATTTTTGCATTTTGTGCATTTGACTATCAGTGAAATAGTTCTTTGTTTATTCCATGTAGTCGTCACAAAAATGCGAAGTGTCTGTTGAATGACAAAAACAAATATTTTTCTTGCACCAGGCACACCGGACAAAGGAAAAATTGATACATTCAGGCACTTCGCAGTAACCACTAGTTTCATTTAGACTGAACTGGGAGGGAGTCAGAAATGGTCCTGGCCGTTGTTCTGCATATTGTGCTGCATACCATGCATACTTGATCAAATTCGTAAAGCGTGGCGAAGAAAACTGGTAATGCACAAGTGACTGGAACTTAAGAATAGTGTTCCGCTGACAAACCTGAAATGAGAGAGAGGAATCGGAAATTATATTGTCTGATAATTTCCTAAAAAATGCTTTCCACTGTCGAAAAAATTCTTTATCGAGAGGTTGAATCTCACTAGAAGTTCCAGGCGGAATCCACATTACATCCACAGATTTTTCGCCGTCCTCCACAAAAACAGAGGCGTCATTATGTCCATACCATGAATCCAACAAAAGTAATGAATTAGTTTCTGCAACTGGTAGGAATACGTTTCGAACGAAATGTTGAAAATTATTCTTTCCCATTTTTCCAGATTTTGATACGTCGATTACAAGATTTTTGCAATTAAACAGTCCATTTTTTATTTTTGGTCCTAATTTGCCTCGAGGTTTTTGAAGACAGATATACAGCTGCGGAAACAGTAAACCACTCATACTTATCACTGGCTTTATCGTATATGAATGTGTCATTGCATTGATTGATAGGGCAATCGACTCCGTCTTTTTTTCACCCCGAAATGATAAAGTGCGGTGTGCACGCACTTCTTTCACGAAACCTGACTTATCAGCGTTATAAACAGATGTTGCAGGGATAACAGCAAGTTTCTTCTTTATGTCCCTTATGAACTTCTCTATGGCATTGTCTATCACTGGTAGCTGCTCTACACGTTTACGTGACGTAAACGTGGTAATTTTGCAACTTCCTATTCTCTACAATTTCTTGAACCTTTGTAGTCAGGTCTACGAAGCCTGGAAATTAGCAATTCTTGTGTCAGATGCAATTCGGAGAGCCCAGTCTCGTAGATCTCCATCGGTAACGGTGCATTGCCTCCAACGAAATGTCGATATCATTCGAATGAATGTCAAAGAAATCAATCAACAAATGACGCATGTGTACGTCCTCAGGATAAGTAGGTGATTTCGGCTGGAAACCATGTTCTTCGTATTTCACCTTTGTTAAATTACCTTTGTTAAATTACTGTGAAACTATAGAAGAAAAAAAGGTACTATAAGCAGGCATGCCTGACGAAAGCACAATAAATATTAATTCAGCTTTATCTTTATTGTCAATACTTACCAATACTGAAAAATTCAACTGATAATAGTTAATAGACGAACGATAACCTGAAACGTCCTTTACAAATTACGATCGGGTTGTGTCGTGTTTCGTGTTTACAATATACCGCCGACCTCGACTGTGTGTGTGTGTGTGTGTGTGTGCGCGCGCGCGCGCGCGCGCGCCTTGTTGCGCATGCGCTGTTGCTAAAGCGCCAGTAGCGGTGTACATTTCTACCGCCACGTGGCGCGCTACGAACTTGGCAATTTTCAGCTATTTTTAAAAAAATACTTGCAGTGGCTCTTAGCAGCTAAAATTTTGACAGTGCATTCCTTTCGTTGTCTTCTGCCTGTATAAAAAATTTCAGGGTAGGTTTCGACATGTCTTATATGACCGTTGCCTTGTCAGTGACAATAGGAAAGCCGGCCGCGGTGGCCGAGGGGACTGAGGCGCTCCAGTCACGGTCTGCACGGCCACTACGGTCGGGGGTTCGAATCCCCCCTCGGGCATGGATATTTGTGCCGTCCTTAATCTTAGGTAGTTCATAAGTAGTTTGTAAGCTTACGGACTGATGACCCCGTGGTTAAGTCCCATAAGTTTTACAAACATTTGAACATTTTTTTTGACAATAGGAAAACAGTGTAAAGCGCAAAATTTAAATTGATTGATGATCGGTTTCGATTCTAGTCTGGATAATGTTCTGGACTACCCCAGGAGGAGGCGCTGCGTTAAAAGTAGTGGGCACAATATTTCGATTTTAATAGAGTTCGGGGTCGAATGTCTCCTGTAGGAGGAGGTTTATAGAGGGAAACATGGATTAAAATTAATGAAGTGGTTATGGTATAAATAGTATACAGCAGCAAGTGAATGGCGCCGTGGAGTGGCCGAGCATTCTAAGGCGCCTTACTGCGGAGCGCGCGGTTGATCGCCGTCGGAGGTTCGAGTTCTCCCACGGGCATGGGTGTGTGTATTGTCTTTAGGTTAGTTTAACCTGGTTTAAGTAATTTGTAAGCCTAGGGAATGGTAACAAAAGAAGTTAGGTGCCATAGATTTACGAACATTTGGGCATTTGATTTTGAGCAAGTGAAAATAAGAAGTGGTTAAAGTAATTTGAAGTAGTTAAGAGTGTAAAACAGGTGTGAAGGCGTACTGTGTTGTGTTGTAGCAACGAGGACAGTGTTGCAAGTGAATCCAGGTCAGACAGCTGACGTAACAGCCATGTTACGTGACGAACAGCAACGCAGCCGTCAGCTGAAGAGGATCCGCAGCACGCGTAATCAGCTCAATTACACCGTGTGGAGGCAGTGACCCGGCATGGACGCCCGACTAACTGGGGCAAAACTGCAGACCTCACTGCGGAAGAACGATATTTAAAAGAGGCCGTTCTCGTCTGCGTGTTTTTATGTCTGCTAGGCTGTGGCACTCGCCTCGTCACAGTCCGACTCAGTTGGACGTAGTGTTTGGGCTGGGGCATCCATCAACACAGTTAATGACACAGTGCCAGCTTGTGGTCATTTCACCTGCCAGGGGCCACAGAAAATGCCAACTTTTGAAAAGGAACTGTCTCGAATTGTTTGTAAAATAACCTCAGTTTATGACATACTCCTAAGAGGACCAGGACATGGTAAATTTGGTTATTATATAGCTGTAAATATAATCGACGAAGCACAGTGGCTAATAGTAATCGTAACACACCCTCAGATTTTAGAGTTACCATAAATTGTCATTTTTTTACGGTTGTGTACCGATAATGTATTCTGTGGAAAACTAAATATAATTTCAATAACATGTAAAATTTACATATTAACGTGCTTTGAACAATGTTTACAATACCGATTTTCGATTGAACAAAATAGAAAACAACACGCTAAAGATTTAATAAACTGATCATTGAAAAATAAAAGTAACATAAACTACACAAATGTAACCTTTCTGGATTTTGATTGCGCAAATTCTTTCACTCGATTTGCGTATTTTGACTCCTCTTCGATCTCCTGCACAATATTGTTGCAAGTTCACTTAAACAAGTTTTAATCACTATCTGAGAATAAGAGCTCTTAGCGACTTACAACAAACTTAACATAGAATTAAACCTATACGGAACTTTTTCTCGCTGACAAAAATAAGAAAATAAATAAAAAAAAAAGGTAATTTTCCACTATTCTGCAGTAAAACTACGGCATCGGCATTAAATTCACTACATCTACGCCACTAAATGTATTTACGAGACATTTTATAGGCGTTATGCACAAATACTATTGAATGCATTTGAGAAATTATATCAAAGAATGATAGACTGGTCAGGACATATTGCATCATAAATAATGAGATACATTAAAAACCGCTCCATAAAACATTAGGTTTTAATTTATTATATCTGTATTACAAACGCTATTTGGAACACCATTTCACAGTACCTGGAAAATTATATTACTGTGGGACACACTGTTCATGACATATGACGTCGTTAAAAATGGGCTGCGTGGAAACGAAACTAGAGGGAGTGGGGCAGTAGGCGATGGGCAGAAGAAGAATAACATCCACTAACATAATAAATACAGTATACACTCGGGCAGCGCTGGGAGTCAGGCTAGCACTTGGGTTGCTTGTTTAATTAAGAGAACCGCACATCTTCATCATGTGTTGGCTGTTTCCTGTCTTATTATTCAATAATGGGTAACAGCCTAGTTTTCATCACCGTATCACTTCAATTTTCTTCGCTTTATTTTTATTTTGGTGATTGGGATAAAGATTAGTTATTTGCCGACTTTTATTCTGGCGATTGGGATAAAGATTCGTTATTTGCCGACTTAATAATTTTTCAATAGATAATAAGAAATTAAGTTTTCCTACCTACAATCTTGACAGACAAAACGTCTAACTTATAAGTGCCGTGCCTGAACAATACTAACTGTTCTGTACATGAAAAGCCTTAACTATCACATCCCAAGTTACAATAAATTTAGAAGCGCATCTTTTTCCACGGTTCAGGAAAGCAATACAAGTTATTCTCTTGACTCCTTCGCCCAACTGCCAAAAAGCAAAAATACCTACAATGGTTCTTCTAAAAATAAAGACAACAACTGAAAACATTTCTTCCACACCAGTGGCGTAACTATGGGGGGGGGGGGGGATGAGGGGGATAGAACCCCCCCCCCCCCCCAAGAACCCGAAAAAATAAGAAAAAAATCGTATAACAGCAATTTGGTAAAGGTAAAGATTGAAAACTTGGTGTGTTTTACCATAATCTTTCATTGGATGAGAGTGAATTAGTTTCTTCAACGGGAGTGGTAGATGGTAGTCTGTCTGGAAACTGAATAAAATTTTGCTCGTCAAGCAGATCTATTCCCCCCCCCCCCCCCCAAAGCCAAGTCCTAGTTACGCCACTGTTCCACACTAAGCGGCCCTATAAAGACAACAATAGGCACTCTCAAAACAAAAGAAGAGCAAACGAGAGCTCCCTCCCGTGGCTCGCTCACACATTTGCCTTGCGTCGGCCCGGCTGAAGCGGTACCTTAACCAACTCTTCCGTACTGCAAAGCTACTCTTAACTTTTAATTATCATTTATGGATTCTGCAAGCGGGTTTTGCGTAGCACACTTCCTTGTTCCCGCTACCATTTCCTATCCTTGTGAGACGTGTAGCGGCTGTGCCGTGGTTTATTAATGGAGTGGTAGGACAGAGCAGAGATGGTTAAGGAGTAGATAGTAGGGTAGTTCAAAGATGCTTATGTAGTGCAGTAGTATCTCAAGGAAGAAAGTCGACAGGCATGCCACAGGAATGGCTGGCGAATGTTTGCGAGGTTGCATTCGCAAGATAGAGAGGGCTGAGGCCCCCGCCTCAGCCAATCAGAACAGGGCGATTCGAGGGACAGGCGTTGGGGTCAATGTAAAGACTGCTGGCGGGGCCACCAACGCGACAGGACATGCACCAAGGAACTGCCTACTGATGGTGAAAAGAGCTTGCAAGTGATTTTAATTTGTATTTTTGTGCGAACACTAGTGCGACGTCACAAGATATTACTATAGCCGAGCGTATGTAGCTAGAAAATATCTATACGTCATCGGGCACAGTAAAGTTTACTTAATTTGACGCCGGCTACAGTGGCCGAGCGGTCTGCGGCGTGCCAGTCACGGTCTGCATGGCCGCTGCGGTCGGGGGTTCGAATCCCCCCTCGGGCATGTATGCGTGTGCCGTCTTTGGTATAAGCTAGTTCATAAGTAGTTTGTAACTTTAGGGACTGATGACCCCGTAGTTAAGTCCCATAAGCTATACAAACATTTGAAAATTTTAAATTAATTTGACTATAAAACACAAACACTGTACGAATCTCTTAAGATTGAAATCATCCCTTTCTGTAAAGCACACGTTAAATTCAACGTCAAAGATGTTCCTTAAAATAATCATATACACACGTAAGTTCAGTTTTACGGTTCCATATATCCAAATATTGATTTAAATGATGAATATTCATTATACGTGATCTTAAATCAGTTATTAAATGTCCTTCCAATTCCAAAACTAAAATCTCGCGTATATTACGATTACTTTATCATATTTTTCCATCCACGTATCGATCATCAAGTTTAAAGTTCGATATCATTCCGTCACTATTATGAACTGCTTAAATCAATACTGTATCACGTTCTAACTTCGTACTGGTATTTTTAAACGACCAATACACGCACTTCCAAACTATATGAAGACAAACAGGAGAAATCGTGCTAACAATTCCCGTAATTTCCTTTTACATTACTACATGGGATTAAATAATGTCCGATGTTTGCACTCCATGCTAGTAACCCCGTTTCTACTTTTCCCATCGAATAATTTTACTATTCCTGGAACCAACAATTTGTAATTCCCTACTTTATTAAACAAAATATTAAATTTTTACACCAGAAATTTAACGAGGGGTTATAGAGTTCTGTGGTTGTAATAACGCGATAATATAAAATTTGTGGGTTAAATTGCTTTGTACTTTGCAACTGGAGCACATGCCTCGTGGCCAGGCAGCGTGGTCAGGGCATTCATTCTTCCTTGAGTACTTGTCTGGAATCATGCTGAGAGGAGTGCATCTAGTTACAACTTAAACTTTTTCAGATTGCTACTTTTGTACTTAGAAATTTTCTGAGTATTCTATCTATATGCGGGGAGAAGTCTTCAGTGGTTATCTGAAGTTCCGTAAGGCTAGTAAATGTAGCTATACGTTTTTATTTTAAATTTTATTTGAGTTTCTTGGCCTGGTGAGAGCGATCCTACAACGTGCGTTTGCAACGGTCTGTGTCGGGCTGCAGCCATTAGAACTAGTCGGTTGCTTTCTTATTTTAATTTGTAAATAGTTTTCTTATTTAATTCCACATGGGTATTTTGTAATAACTTTTTACTGATGTGCAGTTAGTTTCCTTGTTCGGTGATTTTGCATATGCCTCCTCGAACATGAATCCGCTAGGGAATCAGTTTAATTTTATTTGTGTAATCAAGACGACCGCCATCTCTCCTGCTGCTGCTAGCATCGCCGTTGTAGGAATGCAGTTTGAGTAACTGTCGCTTACCGTTGGCGTGTGATTGAGTTCTTTGAATGTGTGTGTTTCTATTGTTAATTTCCTGTGTGTATGAGAATGCCCTCCACGTTAATATACGGTCACATTCAAGTTTTATTATGGGCAATAGTAAGAGTAACTTGTGTAACTATATTGTACAGGTGGTGCATTTCTTATAATTATGTGGTCCTCCACCCCTCCCCCCGCTATATTATTTCAGAATATAGAGAATTTATTTAAAATTAATTACTCTCTGTGTTACTCATTTCACACCTCTAATTTTTATTAATAATGAATTCTGTGGTTTTATTGTGTTTTTGATAACATTTGGCTGCTCGCTTCACGAGATAAGCAGATAAATTTCCGTTGCGCTGAAACAGAGGCTAATTTAATTTTGTTCATGGAGCAGCCATTATTAAGTTGTCGCCATTGCCAGAAAGTGAGTTTAATCCTTTGTGTGCTGTAAATGAGGAGAAAAATCTTCAATACAATCTTCAGAAACATCATGACATATGGATCAGAAGGATGGGCACTTAAATTGCAAATAGAAAAGAGGTTGATGGCAACGGAGATGGACTTTTGGAGACGATCTCCAGGAATATCTAGGTGGGAAAAAATCAGGAATGAAGTCATCAGGAAGAGAATGGATGTTAAAAATTCAATTATAGATTTTATAGAAGGAAAACAACTTTTATGGTATGGACATACAAAAACGTAGTCAAAGGAAAGACTACGACAGAGAATAATGCAATGAGAGCCACCAGGAAGAAAGAAGAGTGGGAAACCGCCAACTACATGGATCCAAGGAATTCAGCCGTCTATCCGGAAAAGTAATATAGAAGAAAATTTGTGGGCAGATAGCGAAAAATGGAGAATGAAAAGAAAATAATGTAATAATATTAATGTAAAATATTGTTATGTATAATGTTGGGGTACTGGAAAATGTAAACTAAATTACATTGTAAAACCGGACAGTAAATATAAAAAATAAAATAAATTCATCTGACTTTTGCCTGTTATATAACAGAGTCCAGAAGTCACATCTATAATGTAAACTGTAATTCTCATTAAAAAAGTGATGCAAATGGGCAGAGTTACCCAACCTTGCGGTTGTTGTTGTGGACTTCAGTCCGGAGACTGGTTTGATGCAGCTCTCCACAATACCCTATCCTGAGCAAGCCTCTTCATCTCCACATAAGAACGACAACCTACATCTATCTGAATCTGCTTACTGTATCCATCTGTTGGTCTTCCTCTGCGGTTTTTACCCCACACACTACCCTCCAACGCTAAATTCACAATTTCTTGGTGTCTACGAATGTAGTTAGTCAAGGTATGCCAGAAATTCCTTTCCTCCCCAACTCTGTTCAGTACCTCCTCATTAGTTACGCCATCGAACCACCTAATCTTCAGCATTCTTCTGCAGCACCATATTTCAAAAGCCTCTATCCTCTTCCTGTCCGCACTGTTTATCGTCAATGTTTCACTCCCATACAAGGCAACACTCCATACAAATGCCCTCAGACAGGACTTCCTTAGGCTTAAATCGATATTCGATGTTAACAAATTTCTCTTTTTCAAGAACGCTTTTGTACCCATCGCCATTCTGCATTTTATATCCTCTGTATTGCGCCCATCATTTGTTATTTTACTGCCCAAGTAACAAAACTCATCTATCTCCTTCATTGCTTCATTACCTAATGTAATTCCTTCAGCATCATCTGATTTTCTTAGACTGCACTCCATTACCCTAGTTTTGCTCTTGTTCCTCTTATATGCACCTGTCAGCACACTGTCCATTCCGTTCAGTTGCTCTTCCAGGTCCTTTGCTGTCTCTGACAGAATTACTATGTCGTCGGCAAAACGGAATGTTTTTAATTCTTCCCCCTGAACTTTAATTCCTTCTCCAAATTTCTCCTTGCTTTCCTTTATAGCTTGCTCAATGTACAAATTGAATAACATTGGAGAAAGGCTACAACCCTGTCTTATTCCTTTTCCAACCACGGCATACCTTTCATGCCCTTCAACTCTGACAACTGCTGTTTGGTTTTTGTACAAGTTGTAAATAACCTCCCTATATTTTGCTCCTGCTTCCTTCAGAACTTGATAGAGTTTATTCCAATAAACATTGTCAAAAGCCTTCTCCAAATCTAGAAATGTAGGTTTGCCTTTCCTTAACCTATCTTCTAGGATAAGCCGTAGCCGGACGCGGTGGCCGAGGGGACTGAGGCGCTTCAGTCACGGTCTGCACGGCCACTACGGTCGGGGGTTCGAATCCCCCCTCGGGCATGGATATTTGTGCCGTCCTTAGTCTTAGGTAGTTCGTAAGTAGTTTGTAAGCTTAGGAACTGATGACCCCGTAGTTAAGTCCCATAAGTTCTACAAACATTTGAACATTTGATAAGCCGTAAATTGAGTATTGCCTCCCGTGTTACTACATTTCCCCTGAACCCAAACCGATCTTCCCCGAGGTCGGCTTCTACCAGCTTTTTCATCCTTCTGTTAATATTTTGCAACCATGACTTATTAAACTGATGGTTCTGTAGTTTTCGCACCTGTCTGCACCTGCTTTCTTTGGAATGGGGATTATAACATTTTTCTTGTAGTCTGAGGGTACTTCACCTGTCTCATACATCTTACACACCAGGTGAAACAATTTTTTCATGGCTGGTTCTCCCAGAGACTTCAGTAGCTCTGAGAGAATATCATCTACTCCAGGGGCCTTGTTTCGACTTAGGTCTTTCAGTGCTCTGTCAAATTCATCTCTCAGTATAGTATCTTCTATTTCATCCTTATCTATTTCTTCTCCCCTTTCTACAATATTGCCGCTAAGTTCATTTCCTTCATAGAGCCTCTCTATATACTCTTTCCACCTTTCAGCTTTCCCTTCTTTGCTGAGAACTGGTTTTCCATCAGTGTCCTTGATATTTATAGAGCTGTTTTTCTTATCTCCAAATGTTTCTTTTATTTTCCTGTAGGCTGAATCTATTTTTCCCCTATTTATACATTCTTCTACATCCTTGCATTTGCCTTCTAACCACTCCTGCTTAGCCATTTTGCACTTCCTGTCAATCTTATTTCTTAGTCGTCTGTACTCCATTTTGCCTGTTTCATTTACTGCATTTTTATAATTTCTCCTTTCATCGATTAAATTTAGTATCTCCAGTGATATACAAGGATTTTTTGTAGGTCTTGCCTTCCTACTTATTTTGTCCTCTGCTGCCTTCACGATTTCATCTCTCAATGCTACCCATTCCTCCTCTTAAGGTTTATTTTCCCCCGTTTCTGTCAATTGTTGCCTAAAGCTCCCGCTGAAATTCTTAAGAACTTCAGGTTCCTTCAATTTATCCAGGTCCCATCTCCTTATTTTCCTACCTTTTTGTAGTTTCTTCAGTTTCAGCTTACACTTCATAACCAACAAGTTATGGTCAGAGTCTGAGTGTGTTTATAGTGGGGTAGGTTTACGCGTTGTTATTAAAATGAGAAAAACGTGTCACTGATTTCTTTTCCTTTTTTTAATTCATCGTATACATTTCCAAGAAAATATTATTCTTGGTGGGATGTATCTGCCCCCATCTCCCATACAACATACAACCGTTAGCTTCTTGCCGGGTGTTGCTATTACTTTCGGAATTTTATTAGGAACAGTTCTGATCCCTGATGTTAAACATGCGATGAGTTTAAATATATATCTCTGCATTATAGTTGACAAATTATCGAAGAAGCTCGTTTGCTGTTTGTTGAAACCCATAAAACAGCCGATACTAGTGTTCTGTGGGATTAGAAGCCTAAGCTTTCGTCTCTGCATGAAATCATAAGGCCAGTCTGTAATCTTCTCGGGTTTGCAGCCGGATACTGAAGTCAACTTGACACAATATTTCAGCGGCGCAACTGTCCGCCATCCTCAGGTGACCTTGCTCATAGACAATCTCGCCGGAACTGAGTTCCCAGTGTTTGTTTTTTTTTCCTTTGTTTTTCTTTATTGTGGTTTCAATTCTCCTAAAAAAGGGGCGGGCCGGCAGCGCTCACTGGCGCTCTTCACCCTACAGAAGTAAAATTTCACGGCGGAGAAACATAAAAACACAAAGGAGATAAAATTTTGAAGATAACACATACATAAAACGAAGATTTAAAATGGAGATAAAACAAAGTACATAAAACGGAGGAAAACGGTGGTGACATAAAACATTTGGAACAGCGAAAGTGGTGAATAAAAACTGTTGCACGAATGTCAGTGGCACACACACAATTAAAACGGGCATAGGGCGGCGGCTATGGTGAGACCGTCCGCTATTGTGGAGTTAAAACAAAAAACACAACACACACTCGGAGAAATACACAAGTTAAAAACTGACAGTGTCGGCTGCGGGTTGGCCGTCCACTGTTGTAAAATAAAACAATGTAGATAAAGCACACCACACTTGTCGATGCACGAAGGAGGTTCCATAGATGGTGGGGCACTGACAGCATTGAAGATGTGGTGTGAGGGGGAAAGGGGATGAAAGGAGAGGGAGAGGGTGGGGAGAAGCCACAGAGCCGGTAGGGAAGGGACGGGGGGGGGGAGGATGTCCCAGGAAACCACGGGGAAGAAGGATATGGGAGGGCGGTAAGAGGAGGATCCGGAAGGACAGGGGACAGAGGATGGGAGAAGGGACAGGAAGGGAGGGATAGTCGGGGCCCTCAGGGAGAGAAGGGGGAGAGGGAGCAAGGAGAATGATCGCAGCTGCTACGGAGGGTATATGTCAGGTCAGAGGGCATCATCTGGGAGGGGGAGGGTACGGGAGTTGCCACGGGAAAGGATCCGGAGGGTGGACAAGTGGAGAGCAGGGGGGAATACAGTGGTGGAGGCACAGCAATGGACCAGGTGCAGAGAGGAGGGGATGGACTAGAGGGATTGATTGATTTGCGGGATATGTAACGGAGGTGGAGATGTTCAATAAAGAGAACGAGTCATGGGAAAGGAATGAGAACATAGAGGATCCGCGTGGCGGCATGACGCTCCAGTATCTCCAGAGATTTGTGGAAGGAAAGGGGAGCGGAGATCCAGGCGGGATGGGCGACATAGAGGACAGGACAGATGGGGGATTTGTAGGTATAGAGGATGGTAGAAGGATTGAGGCCCCATGTTCGGCCAACAAGGAGTTTGAGGAGGCAGAGGCGGGAGCGGGCTTTTTCTTGGATAGTGGTGAGGCAGTCAGGATTAAGGTAGGGGTGAGGCGAATGGGACGGTTGTGGATGGTCAGATAAAAATCTCACGGACGGAAGGAAGGGGTAGTACGACCTACGATGATCGCCTGAGTTTTGGTAGGATTTATAGACAGGAGCCACTGGATGCACCAAGTGGCAAAGAGGTCAAGGTGTTCTTGGAGCAGGTGGTTGGAACGGGCAAGGGTGGGAGCTAAGGCAAGGAAAGCGGTGTCATCAGCATATTGGAAAAGGTGTACAGGAGGGGCAAGCTTAGGCATATCGGAGGTATACAGGAGATACAGGAGGGTAGAAAGGACAGAGCCTTGGGGCACACCAGCAGAGGGATAAAGAAGACGGGAGTCGGTGTTGTGGATGGTAACATAGGTGGGGCGGTTGGAGAGGAAGGAGGCAGTGATCCGGACAAGGTGGATGGGAAGAGCATAGGTTTGGAGTTTGAAGAGCAGGCCAGAGTGCCAGACCCGATCGTAGGCCCGTTCGAGGTCTACAGACACAAAGATGACGGCACGACGGCAATTTAGCTGGAGAGAAAGGAGTTTCGTAAGTCGAAGGAGTTGGTCGTCAGTGGAGAAGGAAGGACGAAAGCCACATTGGGTGTCTGGGAGAAGGTGGTGGAGGTGAAGGTGGTGATGGATGTGGCGGGACAGAATGGATTCGAAGACCTTGCTGAACACTGGGTGAGGCATCAGAGGGGGGTTTGTTGTGTTTGAGGAACATGAGGACTAGGGAGATTTTCCACAGGCGGGGGTAGCAGCCAGTGTAGAGGATGGTGGTGTAGAGGGAAGCAAGAGTGATGAGGAACGGGAGGGGACATTCTTTGAGGTGGCGGTATGTGATGCGATCGTGGCCGGGAGCCGTGTTGCGTTTGGTGTGCAGTATCAATGTATGTTGTGTGCAGTGATGGGGGTGTTAATGTCTGATGGGGGGATGTGGTCCAGGTAATGGAAGCCAGGAGCCAGGGGTGGGATGGACACATCGGTGTTTTCATGGACATCTGGGAACAAGGAATAATCAAAGTTAGGATTGTCAGGGATGGAGAAGACATCAGAGAGGAAAGAGGCAAAATGGTTAGCCTTACTGGCATTATCAGGAAGGGGCTGGTCAAGGTGGAGGAGAGGGTACGTGGGCGTAGGTTTCGATCCAGTGAGGCGGTGGAAGGCGTTCCAATACCGGGACGAGTTGATGGGGAGGTGGGCATTAAGTCGTGTCTCTGTCTGATGCCAGTCCCTTCGTTTTTTGGCAGTCAGGAGGCTGCGCACGTGTCGCTGGAGTTGCCGGTGGCAGAGGAGTGTATCCCGGTCACACGTTTGCAGGAAGGAGCGGTACAGGCGGCGGGATTCCCGCAGGAGAAGGACAGCCTGTGGAGGGAGTGTGGGACGGTGCGGCTGGACAGCTTTGGTAGGGATGTGGGAATGGATAGCATCAGACAAGGTCTGCTGAAGGAAGGAGGCAGCTTGGTCGATATCATCAGGAGAGTGGAGGGGGCGAGGGTGGCTTTCGACATGATGGGTGATGGAGGGGCGAAAGGCATCCCAGTCTGCTCGGGAGTATTCATGGACGAGTTTAGGAGGTGGAGGCGGGCGAGGATTCTGTGGGCGATGGACATTGTGTGTGAGGGTAAGGAGAACAGGATCGTGATCACTGCCTATGGGGTCAAGGACGTCGGCAGTGATGCGCCTAAGGAGATTGGGAGAGACAATGACGACATCAGGGGTAGTGTTGCTACAGGGTAGGGTGTGGCGTGGGAGCGGGACAATGTCGCCATTGGTGGTAGGAATGAACTGATGCCACCGATGGAGTTCGACAGGAGTGCAGGAGTGAATATTGAGGTCAGCGGCGACCACGTAGGTCGTGAAGGTGCTATCGATGTGAGCAAGGAAGTCATAAGGGATGGGAACATGGGAGTGGACATAAATAGTAGCATAGGTGACAGTGAGGGAAGGTAGGAAGAGGGTGTGGATGAGATGTTCATAAGGGATGTTGAGGAGGGGATGTGGCTGAACCGAGTGGTGTCGGAGATGGCCGAGGGCGGTCGGTTCGGAAGAAGGTGAAGTGGATGTGATTTTGGGAGGTTGTAGCCTTAAAATCAAGGTTGAAGACGGAGCGAGCGGCCAGGGAGACTTGGTGGAGGGTGTGAGGGCGCTGGAAAGGGTGGATATTTTGGAGGACAATAGTCAGGAACCGGATGATGTCCTCTGCTGTGGGGGGAGGGCATAAGGAGTTATTGGCGGGAATTGGGGGATCAGTGGGATGGGCAGGGACGGTGAATTCTTCTTTGGTGGGAGGGGGGCGGGACTTACATTTGTAAGAGAACGTGGGGTGTGCCCCACCGCAAGTGTTACAGGAGGGGGTGGTGGCGTGGTTAGGGCAGGAGGCTTGAAAGTGTTGGCCTTTGCAGTGGGGGCATACAGGGGGGAGACGGCAATGTTCGGCAAGGTGGTCATTATAGGTGAGGCATCGGGAGCAGCGGTATGACTGGGGAGGTGCTCGGGAAGGTTCCACCGGGTGCAGGCGGTTGTAAATGAGGGCCCCATTGCGGAGGAGATGGTTGATGGATGGCGCGTGTTCTGTAAAGATGTGCATGAGGTAGGTGGTGCCCGTCGCATTGTTAATGGGACGAGCTGAGCGGACGGATAGGCGGGGATCCCGCCGGAGTTCTTCCGGCACCTCTTCCTCTGTGATCCCCGGGTTCAATTTGGTGATCACAGCAGTGAGCATGGGAGGACGACGGGGAGGAGGGGATTGGCGATTGGTGGCTGGAGGGGGGAGGGGGACGAGGGTGGCACGGGGTCCAAAGTGGATGCGTGGGATCTTGTGGAGGAGCTGTGTGTGGAGGGCGGGGTCAGGTGATTTGAGGAGAACAGAGTCCCTCCGTGGGATGATTCGGGAGATGGGGCAGAAGGGGCATACTGCTGAAAGAGGAGAGTGAGAGCACGGCAGTCTAGGAGTTGGGGGTCAGGGTTATTGAGGACGAAAGTGTGGAGAACAGGGGGTTGGGAGGGGAGGAGGGGTGGCGGGGGAGGTGGTGCAGGCTGTGTAGGGGGGAGAGGGGCGGCTTCCATCGGGACCGGTGGGCCAGTGGCGAGAGCGTCGGCGGGCTTTTTCGTCACCGAGGAGTTGGCGTCTGTGGATGCTCGTTTTGTCTTCTTTGGTTTTAGGAGTGCCTGGGAGGCAGGAGTGGGGACAGGGGAGACCGGAAGGTGGCGCGGAGCCGGCCGTGCGGCAGCGGCGGCGGCGTCGTCGGGTGGGAGAGGACAGGAGTCGACTGCGGTCTGCCGGGTGTGAACCGCGGCACGGTCGCCGGGGGAGTCGGGGAGGGGAGGGAAGGAATCGAGCGGGGGAACGGAAGAAGAGGCAGGAGAGTGTGGGACGAGGGCAGCAGCTTGTGTGGTGGCAGAGGAGAGGACGACAGCGGAGGGAGTGGTGAGGGTGAGGAGGGAGGGAATTGTGGCAGGGAGAAGAGGGGAGGATGTGCTCCAGGAGATGGTGGTGGGGGCAAGGGAGGGCGAGGTAAAAATGATGGTGGAGGACACAGTAGTAGGGGCATAGTCGAACAGTCACCTTAACTGTAGAACACTGCTCCAGGATCAGCGGCGGCGGCGGACGTGCCTCCCGGCGGCCCAGGTGAGGGCGGGAGCGGCGCGGCGCGTCGGTGGGAGGCGGCGGGCTGGAGGCCGGGCAGAGCGGTGGGCCGGAGAAGCATCTTCCGGGTCGGCGGCTGCATCGGCGGCGGTGAAAACACCGGAGGCGTCGGACGGTACTGCAGTCCGGATCGGCCGGGCGGGCTGCGGGGCCCTGATCGGCAGTCGGCGACGGCGGCACGCCGCGGCTGCAGACAACAGGCGAAGACGATAGCACACAAACGTAAGAAATAATAACTGTGAAACACGAAACAATACCGCACAAGCAACGTAGTAAGAACGATGATAATCGGTTCCCAGTGCAATCGGCGGTTCCTTTATACATCGAGGAAAACACATAGCGTGTGCGCAAGAAGTGACAGTAACTGCCCTCTGGCGCACAAGACATACAGCGCTCCGGTGGTAGAATCGATAATCGATGATAAAGAAAATTATTATTCAGATTTCTCAACTACCAACCGTTGTTTTTTAACATCTGATAAAATGGTACCAGGATTTACTAAGAAGGTAGCCTTTGTTAATCAGATTGTCACATAATCAAATCTCTATGGATTCCTTTAAGACACAGTCCCAGGAACGAGAAGCTGAAGTAACCATGTTAGTTTCGTTATATTACATTCAATGTCCCTCATCGAGACAATGCTCAGCTACCGCCGACTTCTCGGTCTGGAGCAAACGTGTGTGGCGTTGATGTTCAATACATCTGTCCTGAATGGTACAGATAGTCTGACCAATATACGTTTTCCCACATTGACAGGGAATCTTATATACGCCGGGCTTCCTCAGACCCAAATCATCCTTCACAAATCCAAGAAGTGCTCTCGTCTTTCCTGGCGGACGAAAAACACTCGCCGGCCGCGGTGGCCGAGGGGACAGAGGCGCTTCAGTCACGGTCTGCACGGCCACTACGCTCGGGGGTTCGAATCCCCCTCGGGCATGGATATTTGTGCCGTCTTAGTTCGTAAGTAGTTCATAAGTATTTTGTAAGTTTAGGGACTGATGACCCCGTAGTTACGTCCCATAAGCTTAACAAACATTTGAACATTTTGAAAAACACTCTTAATGTCATGCTTTTTTAATGTCATGCTCAGTATCCGGCTGCAAACCCGAGAAGATTACAAACAGTTATTACGCCGAGAAAACCTTTGCGGTCATAAGCCCAGTCCTTTCCAGCTATCTTGGTGTTTTTGTCAAATTTATTTTTGATATCATTCCTCCCAGAATAGACATATTCTGAAATCTTTGAGAGTCATACCATAATAATATTAATCTGGTAGAGACCAGGACCAGGGAGGGGTGATTACCCGAGCTGCTACCTTCCGACCATGCCGATTGGTCCCTCCGTTTCTCGGGAGGTGTGACCTGAGGTGTGAACAATCACCTAAGGCTGGGTAGCCCTCAGTGAGGGTCCCCATTAGGAAGGAGCGCGCCATCGAAGACGCCGGTAATCATGGGGGACACTTCCGCAATGACCTCTCTCTCTTCCCTTTTGACTTCGACCCAAAAACGAAAGTTGGATGCCCCTCAAACAAAGAAAATACTACCAAACGTTCCTAAGTTTCTGATTGTTACCCGTACTGATGGTCATGATTTCTCCAAGGTCAATCCCTTCAAAATTCAGAAGGGTGTCGATGCCATTGCCGGTCCGTTGAAGAAATGTTCTCGACAACGTAATGGGAGTTTGCTGTTAGAAACAGATAATGCCTTTCAGGCTCAAAAACTGATCCGAGTCACGCTTTTGCATACCTTCCCGGTAAAAGTCGAAGCCCACCGTACGCTTAACTCGTCACGTGGGGTGGTCTACTCTCGATCCCTCGACGGGTTATCGGACGAAGAAATAAAGGACTACTTGACTGATCAGGGCGTCATAACTTTCCATAGGGTTATGAAAAAGGCTGATACAGGTTTGATACCAACGCAAACGGAATTTTTGATATTTGACAAGGTGGATATCCCTTCCAAAATCAAAGCAGGCTACGAAATCATATCAGTTCGCCCCTATATCCCGAATCCCACACGTTGTTACCAGTGCCACAGATATAATCATACTCGTGCAGCCAAGTGCGTCATTTGCGGCAGGGACGCTCATGAGGGGGACTGTCCGCCTCCATCCCCTCACTGCATCAACTGCATGGGCGACCATGCTGCTTCATCCAGAGACTGCCATGTTTACAAGGAGGAGCGGGTAATCCAAGAAATAAGAGTACACGAAAAAGTTTCGACCTCTGCCTCGCGGAAGATACTAGCTGATCGAAAGCCCGCTGAGCTCCCAGCGGGTAAATACAGCGCTGTCCTTGCCTCTCCTCGTCCTACTAAGGAGGTTGGCACACAAACATGTGACCTTACTTTTAGCGACATGGTTGTCAGATCGGCCAGTCCAAAGATTGCCCGATCAACCTCTCCACTGACTTCCTCTCACCGAAAAACACAGCCATCAGCAGCTCCTCCCAAATCACGGGCGTCTAAATCGGATGCCCGGACGTCCAAGAAAGAGCCTGTTCGTGAAGATTTCTTAAGATCTGAACCTGCACAACCTACGTCTGCGCATACATCTCATCGTCACTCCTCTAAGAAGGCACACAGAAAAAAGAGTTCCTCTCCTTCCCCGCCACAGTGCGATTCACCTGTCACGCCATCTAGCAGTGGCACCACCCGGTCGTCCTCTGTCTCTCCGGGGCGCGCTACTGCTAGCCGATCATCCGGCCCTCTACTGGCGGAGGAAGCTGCCCCTGCCGATAAATCCAGGCAGGCGGCGGAAAATCCAGATGAAGCGATGGAACATGATCATTTACCTGCAGATTCCAGTAGCAGCGTTCCCTCGAAGTCAGACCCTCAGTGGCCAGTGAGGTGATCTCCTCTAGCTTTTCTTCTCTATCTTCTCACCTTATCGATCTCCTTCACTGGAATATTCGCGGCATTCGGTCCAACAGAGATGAATTGAAACTCCTACTCAGACTGCACCGTCCTTTTGTGGTCGGACTTCAAGAAACGAAGTTACGCCCACACGACGACATAGTTTTTTCACAAATTACCGCAGTGCTCTTTGACCTGCCCCCTGTGCAGGGTATTGCAGCCCATGGAGGGGTTATGTTGCTCATTAGAGATGCCATATATTACCATCCTATTCCACTGCACACTCAACTACAGGCAGTTGCCGTCCACATCATTCTTCCCACCTTTTCCTTCTCCCTTTGTAACATCTATACCCCATCGTCTTCTGCCTTTACTAGGGCAGATGTGCTGCACCTTGTTGCCCAACTTCCTTCCCCCTTTTTGTTGATAGGCGATTTCAACGCCCACCACCCCCTATGGGGTTCTCTGACCTCTTTCCAGAGAGGCTCCCTTTTAGCAGACATTCTCAACCATCTTAATCTTGTCTACCTAAACACATGTGCACCAACCTTTCTTTCAGATACGATGCATACCTACTCTCACTTGGACCTCTCGATATGTACTGCTCAACTTGCGTGTCGTTTTGAGTGGTATGCTATCTCTGATACATACTCGAGCGACCATTTTCCCTGCATAATTCATCTCCTTCATCATACCCTACCTCCGGGTTCCACTAGTTGGAACATCACGAAAGCTGACTGGGGACTGTTCTCCTCGCTGGCGGTTTTCCATGATGGGAACTTCCCCACCTGACAGTCAGGTCGAATACCTCACGGAAGTCATTCTCAATGCTGCCGAATATTCCATTCCACGTACTTCGTCTTCTCCACGTCGAGTCCCAGTCCCCTAGTGGACTGCGGCATGTCCCGGTGCTGTTAGAGCCCGGATACGTGCTCTACGCACCTTTCGCCGCCACCCAACGTTATCGAACTGTATCAATTACAAACGTCTACGAGCGCAATGCCGTCGAGTCATCAAGGAAAGCAAACGGGCGTGCTGGATTGCTTTTACTAGTTCATTTAACAGACTTACTCCTTCTTCTGTTGTCTGGGGGGGGGGGCTGCACCGGTTATCTGGCACAAAGGTCCACTCCCCAATTCCAGGCTTGACCGTCGCAAATGAAGTCTTCGTAGACCCAGCCGATATATCCAACGCTTTGGGTCAATTTTTTGCAGAAGTCTCGAGCTCCACACATTATCACCCCGCCTTTCTCCCTCGAAACAGACAGAAGAGGCACGGCCACCTTCCTTCCAATCTCTCAATCGGGAAAGTTACAATGCCATCTTCACCATGCAGGAGCTTGGACGTGCTCTCTCCGTGTCCCGATCTTCTGCTCCAGGGCCTGATGCAATTCATATACAGATGCTGAAAAACCTTTCTCTTTCGGGTAAATGTTTTCTCCTCCGCACTTATAATCGCATATGGATTGAAGGTCAGGTCCCCACACGCTGGCGTGAAGCAATTGTTGTTCCCATACAAAACCAGGGAAAGACAAACATCTTCCTTCGAGTTATCGTCCCATTTCTCTCACCAGCTGCGTTTGCAAGGTGATGGAACGCATAGTTAATGCTCGGCTGATTTGGCGACTCGAATCTCGCCGTCTCCTTACCAACGTCCAATGCGGATTTCGTAGTCCAGGCATTCTCCGCACGATCCATACATGGGGGTTTCGCGGCCGCCTCCCCATTTTTATCCAAGCATTTTTACTAGATCGAAGGTTCCGTGTACGAGTGGGCTCTGATCTGTCGGACACCTTCCGCCAGGAGAATGGGGTGCCACAAGGATCTGTGTTGAGCGTGGCACTTTTCGCCATAGCAATCAACCCAATTATGGATTGTCTTCCGGCCGAAGTTATGGCTCCCTTTTTGTGGACGACTTCGCGATTTACTGCAGTGCCAAGAGAAAGTGTCTCCTGGAACGCTGTCTTCAGCGTTGTCTCGACCGTCTCTATTCTTGGAGTGTCGCCAATGGCTTCCGGTTCTCCAGTGAGAAAACAGTCTGTATACATTTCTGGAGATACAAAGAGTACCTTCCACCGTCTCTCCATCTTGGCCCCGTTACTCTGCTTTTCGTGGAGACGACGAAATTTCTAGGGCTAATATTGGACAGGAAACTCTGCTGGTCCCCGCATGTGTCCTATCTGGCTGGCCGGTGTATTCGTTCCCTTAACGTCCTCCGTGTTCTTAGCGGCACGTCATGGGGAGCGGATCGAACCGTCCTACTTCACCTCTACCGGTCCACTGTCCGCTCAAAATTGGATTACGGAAACTTCATTTACTCTTCCGCACGGCCATCCATTTTACGCCGCCTAAAATCGATTCACCATCGGGGGTTACTCCTGGCGATAGGAGCTTTTTACACAAGCCCTGTTGACAGCCTCTATGCCGAAGCTGCCGAATTATCTTTACCCTATCGATGCGACATATTACTGTGTCTGTATGCATGCCGTTTGTTTTCGATGCCTCACCATCCTTCCTATCCATCGTTCTTTAACGACTCCCTCGATAGCCAATACGGGCTGTGTGCAATTGCCCTGCTCCCTCCTGGAGTCCGTTTTCGTCGCTTGCTTCGGCAGCTCGATTTTACTCTCCCTTCCACATTTCAAATAGGTGAGAGCCCAGTCCCACCTTGGTTTCAAACTCAAGTTCGCGTTCACCTCGAACTCACCTCACTCCCGAAGGAGAGCACTTCGGATGCTTTATACTGCTCACGGTTTCTTGAACTTCATGCACGGCTCGAAAATTCAGTTTTCATACACACGGATGGCTCAAAGACCAATGACGGTGTCGGATGTGCGTTTGTCGGAGTTTGTAACACTTGCGGGGAGTGACACTTGCGGGGAAAGGGAATGTGTAGACACTTGCGGGGAGACCCGGACGCTGCAGGTAGTGAACAGGGTGTTCCAGAAGTAGGGATACACCACCCCTACTCCACGCCCTCTAGCCGCTACCTGTGCCGTATTCAGGGAAAGGCCCACCGAGCGAGGTGGAGCAGTAGTAACGGGACGTTAATTTAGAAACAATTCCCTAAAATAGCGTATATTACGAGATTCACGTCTCTCGCATTCCGGCCCAAAATTACCATGGGCCTATATTTCGCATTCATTGAAAAATGCGAATTTTTCCGGCACCTACTGTTTACTTTGTACATATTTAAGAGCAGGAAATAGTTATCTCGCAATATTTCTGATAAAATAGTGTTTCACACCAAAATACCATTTATGACAATTTCGGATTTACTGCATTTTGAGTCATAATTCGCATCTATATTCGCATTTATCGCAAATGCGAATTTTTCCTGTCCCTAGTAATACCTCTAAAAATAAACAGCTGATCAAGGCACTAAAAGCAAGGGCAGATCTTTGGGTGTATTACTACAAATAACTAAAACACAATTTGATAGTGGAATTATATACAATCTCATTATAAAGGTTTTTTGTTAGGAATTACATTATGAAATATAGACAGCTAGACCTTAAGTTTATCATGAGACAACGATTTCGGCTAATTTTAGGTCATCTTCAAGTCTCAAACAACAGGTGTTACTTATGCATTTTTCCTGTGGCACTCATAACCTTTAACTGTTTACACACGAGGTCTAACGTTGTTAATCGCGTTAGCGATGAAAACAGAACCCAGAATCTTTGCGTCTAAATGATACATATGTTGGTGTGATGTCTTATTTCGAAAGAACAGACATCACACCAATACATATATAGCTCTCGGTAAAATGGAACGGTACGATGTCGTTACGTAGCACAGCACGGCCGACTGGAAACGCAGGAGAAGTGCAAACAACGTTATCTCCTCAGAGGTATGATTATAATTAGGTTCGGCGTAGACTTCTACAACATACAGTCTACAAGGCGAAGACTTCACCAAAAAATTTAACTTTTCGTCTACTTTGGCGATAGCAACCATATTTTAAAATCGTGTCTACTATGAAAAGATTTAGCAACACAAAACGCTTCAAGTCCATAACTTCACTGGTTTTCGAGTTATGAATTTTAAATATGTTTTTAATGTTATTATAGAAAAACAAATTTGGGACTCACTACAATTTTCATATGGCAGATTTTGTAGGTACACTTGACAGCAAAAAAAGTGGGTCACTGCTGAATGCAACCCAACTAACGCAGCTGTGTTGCGGGTACTCCACATTCAAAACCCCTGTAGAGTACAGTCGTTCGACTATTCACAACGGGTACCAAAGAAGCAGTAGAGAACATTGCTCCTTATGGCAGTCGATCCACATGTAATTCAATACCGTCATACAAAAAACATTAGAATACAAGTTATTAGAGTCAAGAGAGCAACGTAAATTCAATTTAATTACAATAAGTGGCAAATCGGATACCTTATCAAACTCATTCAATGACACAATGAGATTTTGTTCGTGCTCTGAATTTGAACGCACTGTTGACCAAAAAAAGCTTGCGTTTCTGATCGAGACTAGATTAGGCATAAAGAGACGTAAGACATTGACGTTTTCATTGGTATCGGTTTACAAGGCCAATGTCCGAACCCGGTTAACTTTAGCATTGCACCAGGAATGGCATGAAGTTCAAATTCAAATGTTCAAATGTTTGTATAGCTTATGGGACTTAACTACGGGGTCCCAGTTCCTAAACTTACAAACTACTTATGAACTAGCTAACACTAAGGACGGCACAAATATCCATGCCCGAGGGGGGTTTCGAACCCCCGACCGTAGTGGCCGTGCAGACCGTGACTGGAGCGCCTCAGTCCCCTCAGCCACCGCAGCCGGCAAGTTCAAATTGTTTCTCAGAGGTAACCACTAAAGGTATATAATACAGTGCAACTCACAGGTGTCAAACGTCATAAAATTGTGGAATAGAACGCAGTACCTATATGAATCGTTAACGAAGCACGATCACACGTCAGATATAAAATAAATTCACAGATAGCGCTATATTTGAACTTGAAATGACGATGCAATTGACTTCTTTCCCGGCATGGACTCAACCCCGGCTCTATTCGCTATTTATATACGCAAAGAGATGAAATTGTTACTGTTCTCATCATTAGCGGGATGTGCACATGTTCGGCTAGAAGTAGCGCAAGCCGCGGCGGATTAGCCGTGCGCACTGGAGCGCCATGCTGCGGTGCGCGCGGCTGTTCGCCGTCGGGGATTCGAATCCCCCCTACGGGCATGGGTGTTTGTGGTGTCCTTAGTTTACCTTAGTTTAAGTAGTTTGTAAGCTACGGACTTATAACCAAGTAGTTGAGTCCGATAGATTTACAAACATTTTGAAGTAGCGCAGTAAATAACGTTGTGCTGCCTGGGACTCCAACCCCGCGCCTATCGTCAGCATTGAGCTCAGGTGACTAGGTAACAACTCTCCCAATCTCGTTTACTAGTAATTAGGATCGCGCCGTTCATAGAGACCTGGAGGGGTTTGGAATTTTGAAGAAACAACGAAACCTAATCCAACTTTGTTCTAGTCAGTAGCGAATGGACATGTGTAATGTGATTTGAAAGACGCCACAGTCCTAAATTCCTTACTTGCCGCTAATGGAGGTGCAGAGGGGGATGTTTGCGATTGTTAAAAACTGTTTCCCCAGCAGGAATCGAACCATATCGTAGCCATTACAAGATGGCATCAGCCCAATCAACTACCGATTTTCAGATGTGGTAGTATAATGTTTTTCGTCAAAATGGAGTACAGAACACATGGTACGAGAAGTAAAATAGTTCGGCGGTATCTGTCTACGTAACAGTAATTTCTTGGCCTCGTGGTCTGAGGCGTATTGTCGCGGAGTTGCGGTCGCTCCAGCCAGAGGTTCGACTCCTTCCTCGGGCATGTGTAGTTGTGTGTGTGTGTGTGTGTATGTGTGTGTGTGTGTGTACGCGTGTATTCCTTAGCGTAAATTAATTAAAGTAGCATGTAAGGCTAGGTAGAGACTAATGACCTCAGGTGATTTGTCCATTAGGACTATAACAAAAAAATTATGTACAGTATGTAGAATTATGTAGCATTGCGTATGATAATATACTACGTTTTAGCATGCTCTGTGGTGATTTTGTATGACATGTTGCTGTATGCTTATTTAACTATAGTCTCGTTTCGCTCAAGTTTGTATGAAAAATGTGTGTGAAATCTTATTGGACTTAACTGCTAACGTCATCAGTCTGCACACTACTTAAACTATCTTAACATAAGGACAACACAGACACCCAAGACGGAGCAAGGACTCGAACCACCGACGCGAGCAGAAGCCCAATTCAAGACATGATGCCTTAAACCGCGCAGCTACTCTGCGCGGCGCTCAAGAATGTAACATAGCTCTTACCATAATAAATAAAATATTACGTATATTAAAAGTAGCAAGGAGCATCGTTTACGCATTAGAAAACGGTTTCTAAAACGGGAAATATATACCATGTGTAACGATATAGTGTGTTTCGATGAAAGCAGAGGAGGTCAATCGAAACACCAGAGCTCTGTATTTCACAGAACGAATAATTTATTATAGGTAATGGGGTATGAAAGGACACGGTCTCATAGAGAGGACTGCTATACAGTAACGAAAGCATAAATTAAAAGAGAGTGCATGCTGTCAAAGGAAACCAATAGATTTTATCACTGTATTGTGAGGGAACCGACCAGAAGGGTAACTGAGGTTATGATGCAAGAGCGGCGACAGCGAGTGAGAGAGAGAGAACAGAAGAGAAATTAACTATTAATAAATACAAGACCGTTTGTGTATTTTGTGAAGGACAGAGGGTGTATTAATGGATGGAGGGGAGGAGAGAGACGTATCTGAAATAACAAAAATTACTTTGACAGCATCCATCTAAACTGATTACTCTGTATGCATGGAGTCTAGGTATAAATGAATAAAAATAGGATATTGAGTGAAATGAGAAGCATTGAATTAATATTTGTGCCACGGGCGGGAATCGAACCCAGACCTCCATACTTTCTATAGTTCAATGCTTTTCCTTTCACTTAATTTCTTTGACATACTGACGCGGAAAACTGTTGAAATAAAAATTGTGCCATGGGTGGGAATCGAACCCAGACTTCCATACTTACTTTAATTCAATACTTTTCCCTTCACTCAATGCCTTTGACATATTGACCCGGAAAACTGTCACTAGGTATATAAATTTATAATAAAATAGGATAATAAAGGAACTCTATATTAAAAAAACTTCAATTTAAAGGTAGCTCAAAGGAAAAAGAAACATATTTTATTTCTGTTGGCAAGAGATCTTCCACAGTCTCTCACTTATGAAATATGAAAATAGAGATGAAATTTAAAAAAACATTTGAAGGACTAATAATTTATTCAGAATCCCTCATTATTTGTTTCTTCCGTTATGCATCTCAGCATATAATCTATAACGCTATCGGACCAGCTTCTCTTCAGTAAATGCGACGACTCTATCTCGAGTTGGTTGCTCACAATGAGACGGCCTGATTTGTATTTCTCCTTTCAGCTCTCAATATGAAGCCAGGAAGTAAACATTCTTTATTTACGTCAGAAGCTTTGTTCCGTGCTGGGGGCTGTTGCCCGCCACCGCGACCGCCAGCTGGCTGGTGTCCGCCAAGCCTCGCCTCAGCACCAGCTGTGGTTGACCGGCCTGCCCGTAGCTCGCAAGCCACGGCTAATACAGCGAGACTCAACCCTTGAAGTATGAAAAGTTTCTGCAAACCTACCCTAACGTGTATTATAAACTACCACAGCTAGAGCTATTTTGCTATAAAATGAGCAGCCACGTTATCTTTTGACACTTCATTCAAATATTTAACGAAGTGAAAGAATAGAATCATGATAAACGTAGTACCACATAATGTTTCACATAGATAGGAATCATATAACACAGAAAATTATTCTCTCTTTTCAGCGCTCTGCATTAGATCTAGACGTAATGAAATATGTAGTTATCTTAGAAATGTAAGCATGTTGTAAAATTAAATAGTTCTGGTGGGAACAATACAAATGTATACATGTAGCATATCATTCACGTTTTGTGTACTTATAAAGTGGTTTCAATGTGTCTGTAAACAATAAGTGATAACAACGGAAATTACCTTCTGCTGGGACTTTTCATTTAAACGATTGTTCTGTTATTCACAGTGAATTCGTAATGGGTTCATATAATCGCTTCAGTTTATCGACTGTTCCACGCTTATACTAAGCTCGAAATACTACTACTACTACTACTACTACTACTACTGCCGGCCGCGGTGGCCGAGGGTACTGAGGCGGTTCAGTCACGGTCTGCACGGCCACTACGGTCGGGGGTTCGAATCCCCCCGCGGGCATGGATATTTGTGCCGTCCTAGTTCGTAAGTAGTTCATAAGTAGTTTGTAAGTTTAGGGACTGATGACCGCATAGTTAAGTCCCATAAGCTGTACAATCATTTGAATTTGAACTACTACTACTACTAATAATTATTATTATTATATTAATAATAATAATAATAATAATAAATACAAGTGCCAAATAGCTTATGTGCGAGTTATAATCTGATATATTCTTTCAACTTTCTCGACGTCCCCCCTCTATTCCATCAGGTAATAATCGCACACTACTCAGCAGTACTGCGTAAGAAGGGGAACAAGTGTAGGGTTGGCAGTCTCTTTAGAAGACGTGTAAATCTCCTAATGGTAGTGTCAATAACAGACCGTTTGTTTCACCTTCGCTAAAACATATGTTATTCACAATTAACATTGTTTTTAATAGCACCCACAGGAATTTCGTTATATGTATAACCTTCAAATTTGTTTTGCTTATCGATGTCTAGAATGCTGACGAAACTCTGAGTACTTATGTTCAGAGCCAAATGCATATTGATGTTTAAGTCAATTGTCGCCATTTGCGCCATGAAGATACAAAGTCAAATTCATTTCGCAAGTGACTTTGCTTTTCTGAGTTTGGTAGTGGACTGCATTAATTGCCTCAAATCTAAGAGCAATTTTCTGATTGCTCATTAAACATTTCGAATATATATTCGAATCAGGAGAAGTCTACTTCACTTTGCTGGAAGAATTACACTTGCCACGTCCTTTTCACTAGATGACTCCTCGTCTGTTACTGCAAACTATTACTTTGCAGATAGGACGTCACGAGTCCATCGCACAACTTAGGAAGTTCGAAGTTGATTATGGTTGAAGATATTTTTTTGTTGTTGTTAAGCTTAAGGGACTTAACTGCGGGGTCACCAGTTCCTAAACTTACAAACTACTTATGAACTACCTTATACTAAAGACGACACCAACATCCATGCCCGAGGGGGGAATTAGAGCCGGCCGCGGTGGCCGAGGGGACTAAGGCGCTCAAGTCACGGTCTGCATGGCCACTGCGGTCGGGGGTTCGAATCCCCCCTCGGGCATGGATATTTGTGCCGTCCTAGTTCGTAAGTAGTTCATAAGTAGTTTGTAAGTTTAGGGACTGATGACCCCGTAGTTAAGTCCCATAGACTATACAAACATTTGAAACATTTTGGGGAATTAGAACCCCCGACGAGGAGCGGCCTCCCGCATCGGAGCATAGCACCTCAATGCGCTTGGCCACTCCACTGCGGCATTGAAGATACCAAAAATCGTTTTGGCACTCTATAAATATGAAATTAGTTTGCGATTACTCAGTAGATCATGAAAATATAGTATCGCCAAAGTCCCACAAGAGTAAAGATTTAGAAACCTTTGCCGGTTTGATGTTAATTTTTCTAGATATTTCATAAAGCTGGAAAAAGTATTAGTTCAAACGTCCTGCTACCTGTCGATATCAATACAATGGATCTGTAACTCAGTGGATTACTTTTATTTTCTATATATATCTGTGCAACATTCCATTCGTCTACCTCACTATAAATACATCAATGCTCGACCTCACGTCGTAGGAGAAGTAATTAATCCATGCATAATGTGTGCACAAGATGTTCTCCTAAGGTGTTGGACCACTCAAGAAAGACATTGCCTGTAGACAAATGATCTTCCTGGTACGACTATGGTAGTGAAATGACAACACGGTGGATCATGTCTGGTGATAGTTGTACTGCTTCCTCGAATGACAGAGAGGAATCTAGATTAAAAGAAATAATCCGACACAAGCTGCTTGTGGCTACTGAGTGCACCCATTGGGGAAGTTGAACAGTTGTGCCCAGCCGGAATTCGGGTCCAGTTCCTACTGCTATCTGAGCAGTTACGGTAACCACTGCACGAGCGGGAAAACAACGATCATCGCAGGTGCGGGGGCTACCACTCCTCTCCCCACTCGTCACTCACAAGACTCAAACTTCCTCACACTGCTCACGTAGTTGCTGTTTCCAATTTGCACTCACTGCTCGTGGCACTTTGCCGATTACCTCGAGAGTTCAGGAGTAGTGTGCATTTGCACTGAAGGCTGGAGTTTTTCTCGTCTTCTCCTTAATTATGTATATTTATGTGGTGTCTGTTCTTTCGAAAGAACAGTCACGACACATATATGTATATAAAAGAACCTTTCAAGATTCACTTATTGGTTGTATTCCAATTAAAATGTCTAAAAATTGAACTTCGGTGTGTCATTTACTTATCACATATATGATTACAGACAAGGGTGATGAATTTCACGTAGCAACTACAACTCTTCTCGATCCCTACTTTTTGAATTATCTGCATCGGCCTTCACAAGGGCAATGAGGAGGCGATTCACGCTGCAGCTGTTCGCTTCCTTCATGAAAATGTCGACGCTCTTTAAAGATTAAGAGGCAGTAGCTCTCAGTTACAAATTGGAGCGAGAGTAACATTTTAACCACTCTCTGACAGAGCTACAAACTGCTATATCGAATTGAGAAATATTTGTGGCAGATTATGCTGCGGTCTAGTAAGCATCTCAGAAAATAAGAGCCTATTTTAATATGATATTGAAGTTATATCTTCACGATGCAAATTAAGGATTATACACCTAACAAAATTTCTGGTGGGTACAATTGAAAACAACGAAATATACGTGTTTTGGTGAAGATAAAACAAGCGCCTGTTATTGACACAACCGTTAGAAGATTGAAACGTCTTCCTAGGAGGCTATAAACAATACAACTGCTCCACCTCTTCCGCAGTATTGATGAGCAGTGTGCGATTTTTACCTGACGGTATAGAGGGAGAACACTGAAAAAGTTGGAAAAAGATATCAGATTGTGCGGTATAGTGAATTACCGGAAAGAAGGCTTCAGATGTTTTGCGTTTTTTTTTCTCTTTACTACTTAGGTTGGGGAGGGGGCGGAGACAGCAGGGGGATGAGGTGGGGAAGCAAAATATTAAAACACAAGAGTTTTCAGTGCAGCACGCGTCTTCTATGAGATTTCAATCACCAACCTTCTCATACAAATGCAAAGAGCTTTTGTACTCATTACCGTACAAAGTAGGTTACAATTGTAAGAAGGCCGCGCAGAGTACCCGAGCGGTCTAAGGTGCCATGTCATGGATCGGGCTGCTGCTCGCGTAGGAGGTTCAAGTCCTCTCTTGGGCATGGGTATGTGTATGTTGTCCTTAGAATAAGTTAGTTTAAGTAGTGTGTAAGTTTAGGGACGGTTGAACTTAGCATACCACAAACATTCGAACATTTGATTTGAATTTTAAGAATAATATAATGGTAATTAGAACTCGCATTTATCCATTTTGGCACTTGTTTTCTCGATCTTCGTATAAGCATGGAACAGTCTAGAAACTGAAGGGATCCTATGAACCCATTACGAAACACTTCACTATGAATAACAGAACAATCGTGTAAATGAAGGGCCTCAGCAGAAGGTAGCACTTATTGTTTCAGAGACAATGAGAACACTTTATAAGTGCATAAAACGTGATTGATATTCTATATGCATATATATATTTGTGTTGTTACCACCAGAATTGTTTAATTTTAAAACATACGTAGTTTTCTAGGTTGAATACATATTTTCTTGTGTCTAAATCTAATGCAGGGCGCTGAAAAGATTGTTTCCTGTGTCGTATGATTGCTATCTAGGTGAAACATTATGTGGTAGCTGCGTTTATCATGATTCTATTCTTTAACTTCATTAAATATTTGAATGAAATGTTAAAAGATAAAGTGGCTGCTCATTTTATAGCAAAATAGCTCTAGCTGTTATAGTTAATACTACACACTTGGGTAGGTTGGCAGAAACGTTTGAGCCTGGTTTTGCGGTCTGTGCCTGTATTAACCGTGGCTCGAGAGCTATGGGCTGGCCGGTCAACCACAGCTGGTGCCGAGCCGAGGCTTGGTGGAAGCCAGCAAGCTGGCGGTCGCGGTGATGCCCAACAGCTCCCAGCACAGCGCAGAGTGGGGCTCTGACGTAAATACAGAATGTTTACTTCCTGGCATCATAGTAAAAGCAGACCCCCCGAAATACAAATCAGGCCGTCTCACTGCGAGCAACCAACTCGAGGTAGAGTCGTCGCTCTAACTCAAGAGAAGCTGGTCTGACGGCGTTATAGATTCTACGCTGAGATGTATTATGAAAGAAACAAATAATGAGGGATTCTGAATAAATTATTAGTACTTTTTTTTTAAATCTCCTAAGTGAGACTATAGAAGAAATAAAATATGAGTTTCTTTTTCCTTTGATCTGCCTTTAAGTTGATTTTTTTTAAATATACAGTTCTTTTATTATCCTATTTTATTATAAATTTATATACCTAGAGACAGTTTTCCGCATCAGTATGTCAAAGAAATTAAGTGAAAGGAAAAGCATTGAATTAAAGAAAGTATGGAGGTTCGATTCACACCCGTGGCACAAGTATTAATTCAATGCTTCTCATTTCACTCAATATCCTATTTTTATTCATTTATACCTAGACTCCATGCATACAGAGTAATCAGTTTAGATGGACGCTGTTAAATTAATTTTTGTTATTTCAAATACGTCCCTCTCCTCCCCTCCATCCATTAATACACCCTCCGTCCTTAACAAAATATGCAAACGATTTGTCTTTATTTATTCGTTGTTAATTTTTCCTCCTTTCTCTCTATCACCTCCCTTACATTATAACCTCAGTTGCCCTTTTGGTCTATTCCCCCAAAAAGCTGTAAAAAAATTGTGGTTTCCGTTAAAACAATACTGTCTCTTTTAATATCTGCTTTCTTTACTGTCCATGGGTCCGCTCTATGAAGCAGTGTTCTTTTATATCTCCGATAATCCATCATTCTGTAAAACATTCGTTCCTTTTCTCTCGGCTCTAGAAAACACTGTGATATATGTCTAAGTAAGGAGTACTTTGCAAGCATTTCACTCTTTTATTTTCCACTTCTGCACTCCTATTCATTACTAGATCCCACCCTCCAACATACTACCCCTCCCTTGACATATTTATCTGCATCTCCGTGCTTCTTTTCACAATTTTGTGCTTGGCAGATTTTTTAAAATCACTTTCATTATTTCTCTGTCGTTGACTCTCGAAAAGCACGTGGATATAATGGACAACTGAACCTTACCGTGCAAGCACTATTGTCGCCATTAAAATGGACATCTATTCCGACAAATACCAGTATCCAAGCTTTGAAATGCAGAGACTGAAGTTCTCCCCCATCCTTCCCAGTTGGATATTGTGCTTCGCATGTCATCGCATTTTAGATGCGACATTGTATCAGAATCCACATTGCTGTTTTGTAACCTCAGTATGACTATTGAAGGCAATCACACCGTGACGAATAATTGCTCGACACACTTGCCAGTTATCGGATACCTTGTCACTGACCATACTAGAAATCACAGAAACCTCCTTCATCGAAGTCTGTTTGTGTTTCTGAACGTGGCGAATAAATGTCAAAACGACGTTACTTTCCGAATTTCAAATTTTTTAACGCAATATACACGTTCCTCATAACTATAAGAATGACTAATATTCAAGTTATCGTGACAGCAGCTACCCAACAATCTTTATTATAATGAGCTCATAGTTAAATAAGTTGGTTACAGAATGCCATACCAAATCGTAATGTAGCATACTAAAACGTAGTATAATATCATGCAAAATCCGCGATAAGGCGCCTCACACTACGTGGCCATTCCGTGTGGCCAAGAATGTCTTACCTACCCAGACACCTCTGAGCTCTTTGACTGATCGTACTGTCTAATGAGTACTCCATTCGCTGGAGGCCGGGATGAGGTTAACTTTTAAGAGCTAAGATATGGGTCCGATTCCCGCTGGGGATAACAGTTCTTAACGGTCACAAAAATACCATCTACACCTCCAGTAACTCCAATAAAGAACGCAGGACTCTGCCTAGTTTCAAATCAAAATTGCACATGTCCATGCGCTACTAAATGAAACAAAGTTTTCGCAAAAATACCAAACCCCTTCCACGTCTCTACGAACGGTGTGAACCTAACTACTGGTGAACGACAATGTGATAGTTGACGCCTCATGGTGTCAGGTCAAGAGTGACGGTATGTGCAGGGTTGGAGTGCCGGAAGAAACAATAAATACATCAGCAGTATTCCTTCCTATTATTCAATAGCACATGGTGCTGGGTTCGAGTCCCTCCCGGGGAAAAATTAATTGTATCGTCGTTTCAGGTACCAGTATAACGCTATTTGTGAACGTATTTGATATGTGACATCTGATTGAGCCTATTTAACAAATCATCAATACACTGTATTCTATTCCACAAATTTATGATGTATGACATTTGTGAATTGCACTATATTACGTATCTTCAGCGGTTACCTCTCAGCAACAATAGGAGCTTCATGCAACTCCTGGTGCAGTGCTAAGATTATCATTTATTTCTGGATTCAGACATCGGTCTAAGAAACTAATGAAAACGTCAGTGTTTTACGTCTATTTATGCCTAGAGATCACACGCACTTAAACGTGGCCCCTGAGCGGAGAATGTTGGGAGCTGAAGCTTGCATTCAGGTCATAGCGGCTTGGCTGTTACAACGAGCCCCGCCTGTTTCCCCCAGTGCCGGCAGTTTACGGCGTATAGATTATAGGTCTTAAAAGAAACAATATGTGAGGGGTTAATGCGTTACAGATTGAACACGAAATTAAGTATCACTTTAATGTTTGAGTAATAGAAACGCATATCTACGAAATGTTAATATTTGAAAGGGACTTACTAAGCGGGTGTAGCAACGCTCTCTGCCTCTTTTTACTGTCGTAATAGAATAAAAATCAAATCAACATTCTTCACACCACTTTCAAGGTCGGCCTTCTTTCTTATAAAAGAAGTCGTCGGGGTATGTGGACTTATTTTACCAAATAACAAAGTGGAAGACAATAATCAATACGAAGCACAAATCAACAATACATTGACGAGGTCTATGGTGTACAATGCTGTTACGAGGTAATGTTGGTAGAGAGCATCAACATTCCGGTGACACACGAGCTCGGCCGACTTCTGCCGATCAGAGAGGGGCCACGAAAAAGTGCGTGGCCTGTAATCGCATCTCGATCAGGCATACAACTGTTTTTTGCTTAGCAGTGCGTTGAGATTCAGATCATGAACAAAAACATATCATGTCACTAAACAAGTGTAATAACGTATCTGACTTTTCACTTATTGCAACTAAATTTAATTTACAAGTGTTACTGTCTCATCTCTAATGACGTTTATTCTAATATTTGTTGTACGAAAGTATTGGTTTGTACCTTGCCTGAAAGCCATAAGGAGAAATAGGAGTCTTACTTAGTACCTATTGTGGGTAGGTAATAACTGTACTGTGCAATGATTTGACGACCTGCGACGCAGCTGTGCAATGGTGGTTGCATAGCGTCAGGTGCGGTCTCCACTTAGGAATTCAGGGGTGATCCACTTTTTTTGCTGTCAAGTGTACATTCACAAGACATAATTCAACGGTTCTGTGCATTCATCTTATGAGAAATATCAATCATTTGTTTTCAGTGTTTATTTCAAATTTCTACATTTAAGTTTCTTTAATTATTAGTACTCAAATGTGGTGATGAAATAAATAAATTACGTGTATATGTGTAGTCTTATGCGGCCAAACTACTTAGGTCATCGGTCGCTAGACTTAATCTTACTTAAAATAACTTAGGCAAAGTACAAACAAACATACCCATGTCCGAGGAAGGACTCAAACCTCCGACCGGACCGGCTGCGCAATTTGTGACACAAATTACATGTTTGATAATATTAATGCATAGAAGTATGAAATCACCTCAAGACTACTTCCTGCAAAAATTTCGACAAAAAAGTTGGCACTGAGTTTAGAAAAATAAAATTCTGGTATATTGGATTTAAACATTTTTTCAAAAAATGAACGTTACGACAAGAGATACAGCTATTCGAATTTACGGGCACCATAACGTTTTCCCTTCCTGAGTAAATGACCTGCTTCTTGTAGTTCCAACACCACAGTAGTTTTTTTCCTGAATGTTCTGAATATAAATCTTCACACAGATTTCTTGAGGAGGAGAGTTATTGTAAACCACTGCCTATTACCTTAGACCTTTTTGACTGTACTGAACAGGAGTTCCGCGTATTCCGTAATTTATATTTATATAGTTAACAGGCAATGTAATTTATAACCAACTATTGGCTGCCAATTTCGCTTAATTTTTCCTGGAAGTCTTGCAACTTGTTTCTCCCTGTTGGTTTATGCCAAGTTCGGAGTAAAAATGGTTCTATATGACGGTGATAGAAAATAGAATTTATCTTTAGCATTTTTCGGTGTGTGACATTCCCTTACACATTCCGTATTTCATACATTTCTTAGATGTATTTGTAATTCGAATACAGCCAAATAGTTTTGGGGTTTACGAATAAACGCTTCAAGTATGTAAAATACTCATTGACTTATTATTAACGTTTTTTAATTGGAGGTTTAAGGTTGCGTCTCCTATTAAAAAGCATAGTAGCTATTTTTAAAGAGATGGAAGTTGCGTGATAGTGGGGTTAACAATTTTGTGTCCCGACTTCGTCGCCGCTTTTGTGTCCCAGCCTTGTCGTAGGTGTCGGTGGCCGAGTGGAATGAGACCGACACGCTGGTGCAGGTACGGAGGGGAGCAGCCAGAAACTATAAACACTCGAGTAAATTAGAAAGAGATATATTGCACAGAATGTAACAATACTTAACTTTTACATGGTACTGCAGAATGTTGATACATTTGTTAGAGGCCTGCCTAGTGCCTGTACAATAGCAAAGTCTTCACTGGTGCCTATCTGATTACGAAGGTTCTAACTCGTTGCTATCTCAGTCCGAAGTGCGAAGTGCGAAGTGGCCGATGTCCTTCAGTGGTGGCCACGAGCGGCGTTGTCCCAGAGGGCGCTCGTGGCTGTCGTCGGAAGAACGCCGCGCCGTGCATGCATGGCGGCGCGCGGCGAAAGTAGGTGGCGCGCACTTTGTACTTGTGCGACACCACACCCCTCCCCCCCAAACCGCCGCGCCGTCGTGGCGTAGGGCTGAGGGCCACGGCGACGGCACTGGGAGGAGGGCCTGAGCGGGGGCGTTACTGGTGGGACGGGCGTCGTAGCTGAGGCCGGGATCGAGACGCCGTCCGCGCCCCGGCATCCGCCTTGCGATCCTCCAGGGAACCCGCCGAAACCTGGGGAAGGGCGCCCGCCCCCGCCCAGAGGGAGCAGGTCATCTTCTTCTGAGGTGCGTGGCCCAAGCTGGGGGGGCCCGCACGGTCCCGGAGTCCCTCTCGGTGACGCTGTCATCTGCGGCGGCGACGGCGGCGGCGACGACTGCGTCGGATGTACGTCGACGTCCATAGGGATCTCGTAGTCCGGGGACGAACGATGTGGTTGTGCTCCCTGGCGCAGAACTGGGTCTGGAATCAAGAAACCGGAGACAGGATCGCGCGGTCTGTGCAGGCGCAATTGGTTTGCGTGGCGCCGCAGCTCCGACCCTGTGGAAGAACGTACAATAAACATATTGCGACCAAGCACGCGCTGAATGGTGCCCGGCAACCATGGCTTCTTGTTTCCAGCAAACACCCTGTACAGCACCGGCGTAGAAACCTGAAAACGCGTAGCGCCATACGAACCGACTCGGTGCGTGGGAGGCTGCAGCAGGTGAAGGAGAGTGCGGTGACGGCGGCCGTGTAGCAGCTCGGCAGGAGACGGGCCGTCACGTGGCATGCACCGATACGTAGACAGGAAAATTTGAAGAGCTTGCTGCCTGGAGTGCTGACCTTTCATCTTCTCCATGTGAGACTTGAATGTTCGAACGAAACGTTCTGCTTCACCATTGGACTGAGGGTGAAAAGGTGCGGTGGTGATATGCTGAATGCCATTCACACGACAAAATTGTTGAAATTCCGCACTAACAAACTGAGGTCCATTGTCACTGACGATAGTTTCAGGCAAGCCTTCGATGCAAAACACTGATGTTAAGGCACTGATTGTACTAGACGCCGTCGTTGAGTTCATGGCAATCACAAAAGGAAACTTGCTGAAAGCGTCTACAATAATTAACCAGCGCGTATTCCAGAATGGTCCGGCAAAGTCAATGTGTAAACGTTGCCATGGTCCCTTGGGGCGTGGCCAATCTGAGAAACGTTGCGGAGGAGCCGCCTGATGCTCCGCACAAACAGTACACTGTGACGTCATGTTCTCTATCTGAGCGTCCATACCAACCCAGGTACAATGACGTCTGGCCAGTTGCTTTGTCCTAACAATACCCCAATGTCCTTGATGCAGGAGGCGTAACACTTCACGTTGCAGGGAACGAGGAACAATCACTCTTGTTTGGTCGTTGTCCGTATGTAACAACAGAACACCCTGACTTAAAGATAATGCATGACGTTGTGCAAAATAACGTCGAACCAGAGGCCGATCAATGTCTTTGGCTCTGGCAGGCCACCCAGAGCGAACAAAACGTGCTACCACACTTAGGTCTGCATCCGCAGCTGTTTCCTGTGCAACCCGACGAGAGTTCAAAGGAAAGTCTGCGACAGCGGAAGCATCTCTGGAGTCTATCTGACAACATGCCATTTCTGAAGAATCAAATGATACATCCTGGCCAACCGGAAGTCGGGAAAGTGTGTCCGCGTTGGCATGTTTAGTGGTAGGTCGGTACAAAATCTCATACTGATAATTTGACAATATCAAGGACCATCTCTGAAGTTTTTGTGCCGTACGTGGCGGAATTGGCTTTGTGGGTGAGAACAACGACGTGAGAGGCTTGTGGTCTGTCAACAAATAGAATTTTCTGCCATAGAGATAATGATGAAACTTTGTGACGCCGTAAATGATTGCTAAGGCCTCCTTTTCTATCTGACTATAATTCTGTTGCGTCGGCGTCAGTAGCTTGGATGCAAAGGCAATAGGACGATCGTGACATCCAATACGATGTGAGATTACAGCGCCCAGACCGTACGACGAGGCGTCAACTGCTAACACTACAGGCTTTTGTGGGTCAAAGGGAATCAAACATGCATCACTGAGTAGTGCAGACTTTAGTTTGTCAAAGGCAACCTGACAATCTTTAGACCATACAAAAGGAACATTCTTCCTACGTAAGTGATGCAGTGGAGCTGCAATCTGAGAGGCATTGGGAATAAACCTGAAATAATAGTTCAGCTTTCCCATCACTGCTTGCAATTCGTGCACATTCTTAGGAGGAGGCAAGTCTTTGATTGCTCGAAGATGTGACTGTAAAGGGTGGATTCCTTGGGCATTAATCACATGGCCCAGGTACTCTATTTCAGTTTGAAAAAACGAACACTTTGCTTTATTACAACGTAGACCTGCTGCAGTCAAAACTTTGAAAAGGCACTCCAGGTTTGCTAAATGTTCTTCAACTGTACGTCCGGACACCACAATGTCATCTAAATAGTTCGAACAACACGGTACAGAAACTGTCAGCTGTTCCAAAAAACGCTGAAAAATAGCGGGGGCGGAAGAACTGCCAAAGGGTAGGCGTTGAAATTGAAAAAGGCCCATGTGAGTATTAATGACGAAAAACGTTTTGGACTCGTCATCAAGTGGAATCTGTAAGGATGCCTCTGCTAAATCAATCTTAGAAAAGAAGCGAGACTGTCCTAATTTGTCCATTAGTTCGTCAGGTCTGGGCAGAGGATAAGTGTCTACAATTGTTTGACTGTTCACTGTTGATTTGAAGTCCGCACAGAGACGAAGTTTTCCTGACGGCTTGGGTATAATTACTATAGGCGAGGCCCACTGACTCGCAGAAACAGGAGAAATCACCCCACTATCTTGCCAACGTTTAAGTTCTTCGGCAACTGTATCACGCAATGCGATAGGCACTGGTCTAGCTTTACGAAATTTTGGAACTGCAGAGTCTTTTAAAGTTACATGTGCCACGAAGTCTTTTGCACAACCGAGTTCCGGCGAAAACAGGTCACTATATTTGTCACACAATGCATTGATTTTATCCTGAGGCACTATTGACGAAATTTGAAGCACATCTCTGTGAATTGATAAACCAAACAAGTCAAAAGCATCTAGTCCAAAAATGTTCTGTGTCGATTTGGCCTGAAGAACTACAAACGCAAGTGTTTTCGTAACACCTTGAAAAGAGGCGGGCAGGCTACATGTTCCTAGCACGGGAATATTTTCACCTGTGTAAGCTGTTAACACTTGCTGTGACGGCGACAATTTTGGCGAACCCAGAAGTTCATAAGTATCTTTATTTATTAAGGTAACAGCGGAACCAGTATCGAGCTGAAATTGCACAGTCTTATTGTCAATGGAAAGATTCACAAAAAGTTTTTGCTTTCGGCGCTCGACAGGTGCGCGAATGTGGGCAACGTCTAATACATATTGTTTTCTGCGCTTGCGCGGGTTGCGTGCGGTAGGAAGCGGCGCATACTCGGCACACAGCGGATTAACCACACTGTCACTAGATGACACTACCGCCAGATCGGCGTCCGCGCAATGCGAGGCTACTGCACTAAAATTACTTTGAGTAGCTACACCAATTCTACTGTCACTAGCTACACAGTACTGGGCACTATTACAGTTAGTAGTTGCAGAAGGCACTATTTTCACTACAGGAATGCACTGTTCATAGTCATTTTGCTTGTCCCGAACCCTTTTCCGTTGCACTGTTTTACGCGCTCGTCGGCGCTTGCTACGTGGTGCACTATATAGTTTTGCAATAGGTGCAGAAGAACTTTCTTGTAATTGAGAACCAACTAAAGCACTGTTCAATTCCACAGCCCGTATAACATTTACAGAATGAACTGTTCTCGCACTTTGCGAAGCACTGTTTCTAACGTTACTGTTCTGTGAGTTTTTAATTTGCATACACACAGACTGCACATGTCCCAATTTGCCACATTGATAACAGGTTGCGTTGCGACTTGGGCACTGTGCACGTTTGTGGCGAGATACACACTGGGGGCAAGATTTACGTACATTTTTCTGAAATGAGCGTTGGCGCCCGTTATTCAAATCACTGTTTCTAACACGACGGGGCGACCTTTGTGTCGCACTTTTACACTGGCTACTGTTCACTGTCTGTTCAGCACGGCCTGTACTATTGTAAGAATCACTAGTGCTACACTGAGAACTACGGCTAGGAAAGCGTCCGTTGCGGCGCACTGAATTTACACTATGGCTTTGCATTTCTACATCAGCTAAGTCAAAAGTATCATGCGCTTCTATAAGCTGCAGTACACTGTCTAATGAGGGGTCAGACTGTTTCAGAATTGCTGCTCTAATTCTGGGGTCCTGAATATTCTGCGTAATCGCATCCCTCAACATCACGTCACTATACGAAAGTCCACAAGAGCAAGTAAATTTACATTGGCGGGTTAAGCCCTTCAATTCCGTAATCCACTCTTGGTGTGATTGCTGCGGTAATTTTTTAAGTCTGAAAAATCGGTATCGTGCAGCGGCTACAAGAACTTTTCTCTCATAATGAGCATTCAGTGCATCTACAATTTGTTCAAAGTCTACATCACGAGGAGATGCGAGAGGGAAAAGTTTTTGCAATAGTACGAAAGTCTGGGGGCCCACAATCGATAAGAAAAGGTTCTTCACTCTCTGACCTGTAATTTGATGAGCCGCGACGAGTTCTTGAAACTGTGCGAAATAGTCGCTCCATTCTTCCTCACGTTCGTTGTACTGGCGGAACGTCGGAAGCGGTGCGGCGGCATGTGTGGGCTGCTGATGTGACGACTGTTGTTGTTGGTGAGCAGCCTGTGTCGTCAACTGCGACACGGCCTGGAGAAGTTGGGTGATTTGCGCCGTCTGTAACTGAATAATTTCCATTAAGTTTGGGTTCGGGGTAGTGGCCATGCTGACCGATTAGGCGCCGCGTATACAAGTAACTTATAACAAAACACAAATGCAATATGAAAGAGGACTCGCTCTGCAACAAAAAAGTCCACAAAACACGTAACAAAATATGTTCCCCCAAAAATCTTATAATAAGGGTGGGTGGGCGGGAGCAATTTTTGCGTGCTCCGACTGCTGCTGTCTGGCTGCTGCAAGCGGGCTGGTCCAAGGTTCTATCACTCCTCGTCGCCACTTTTGTGTCCCGACTTCGTCGCCGCTTTTGTGTCCCAGCCTTGTCGTAGGTGTCGGTGGCCGAGTGGAATGAGACCGACACGCTGGTGCAGGTACGGAGGGGAGCAGCCAGAAACTATAAACACTCGAGTAAATTAGAAAGAGATATATTGCACAGAATGTAACAATACTTAACTTTTACATGGTACTGCAGAATGTTGATACATTTGTTAGAGGCCTGCCTAGTGCCTGTACAATAGCAAAGTCTTCACTGGTGCCTATCTGATTACGAAGGTTCTAACTCGTTGCTATCTCAGTCCGAAGTGCGAAGTGCGAAGTGGCCGATGTCCTTCAGTGGTGGCCACGAGCGGCGTTGTCCCAGAGGGCGCTCGTGGCTGTCGTCGGAAGAACGCCGCGCCGTGCATGCATGGCGGCGCGCGGCGAAAGTAGGTGGCGCGCACTTTGTACTTGTGCGACACCACAAACAATATAGCGGTCAATTACATCAACGTATCTGTGCAGGATGCCTAATATATTTATTGCTTGCGCAGGTGTCTTGATATGCTTGTTCTGAATAATATCCTTTTAGGAGGTATGACTGTGAAAACTCATCGTCTTGTAGTAGCAGAGAATGTCTTAATAACTCTCCAAACATTATCACTATTAAAACACCTTTTTGTTTTCAGGAGAAACATTCGACGAATTAATATGTAGTTCGAACAAGTTACTATATTGATCTTCAGCTTGCAAAGGGTTGTGCAATTTCACTGAGTTTCCTGTTATGATGACAGTGTGGAAACTTGACAACAGCCGGCCGCGGTGGCCGCGGGGACTGAGGCGCTCCAGTCACGGTCTGCACGGCCACTACGGTCGGGGGTTAGAATCCCCCCTTGGGCATGGATATTTGTGCCGTCCTTAGTATAAGGTAGTTCGTAAGTAGTTTGTAAGTTTAGGGACTGATGACCACGTGGTTAAGTCCCATAAGCTTAACAAACATTTGAACATTTGAACTTGACAACAGCAGTGCTAGACTTCTTGGTGTGCATGTAGCCAGGAAAAGCCATTATCCGCCCCAAGGGCCCCGGGTTCCCCGCAAGTGTCACTCCCCGCAAGTGTTCCAACCCACGTTTGTCGTGGGGGATGACTGTTATCAGTACAGGCTTAATGCCCACTGCTCGAATTTCACAGCTGAGCTTTTTGCCCTCTATCAGTCTGTACTCTTTATCCGTCGACACCGTTCTCCTTCCTATGTCATCTGCTCTGACTCCCTCAGCGCCATCCAGAGTCTGAGCGACTCCTTTTCGGCCCATCCTGTTGTGCACCGAATCAACCGTTCCCTTCAGTCATTAGCTTCTGACGGCCCTCGCGTTCACCTTCTGTGGGTACCTGGCCACGCAGGCGTGCCTGGTAACGAGGCTGCTGATGCCGCTGCCAAGGCTGCAACTCTCTTACGTCGGACAGCTACGTACTGTGTCCCATCGCATGATATTCGAGGAGCTCTTTCGCGGGGCCTTATATCGTCGTGGCATAATGTGTGGTTTTCACTTACTAATAATAAGCTCCGGACCATTAAACCGCTTCCGGTGGCTTGGATGACCTCATCACGCCGTTCGCGACGAGAAGAGGTCATCTTGGCCCGGTTGCGGATCGGACATTGCCGGTTCAGCCACCGCCACCGCCACCGCCACTTGCCACCGTTATGTTCCTGTGGCCACCCGCTGTCGGTGCGTCATGTTTTAATGTCGTGTTCCAATTTTACTCCTGTTCGGCTGGCACTACATCTGCCGGACACACTGGAAGAAATTTTATCTGATGACGCGCGGGCTGTTGCTCGAGTATTGGATTTTATCAACTTAACCAATTTGTCAAGGGACATTTACCTCTTCCCTTTGTTGTTTTTTATTCTATGTTTTTTAGCTGTTTTTATATTGTCTTATTATCCTAGGGTATATCCCAGTTTTGATCCGGGCGCTAATGACCGTAGCAGCTGTGCACCCTAAAACCACAAAAAAAAAAAGTCCCAAGATCGAGGGCTACCTCCCCCCACCCCTTTTCCCCCTCGTCGTCTTCAAGACTCAAACTTCCTCACACCACTTACGTAGTTGCCGTTTCCACTTTGCACTCACTGCTCGTGGCAGTTTGCCGATTACCTCAAGAGTTCAGGTGTAGAGTGCATTTGCACTGAAGGCTGGATCTGTTGTCTTCTTAATTATGTATGTTTATGTGGTGTCCGTTCTTTCGGAAGAACGGTCACCACACTTATATGTATATAGAAGAAACTGTCAAGATTCACTTATTGGTGGTATTCCAGTTAAAATTTCTGAAAATTGAACTTCGGTGTGTCATTTACTTATCACATTTATGATTACAAATTAGTGTGATCAATTTCACGTAGGAACTACAACTATTCTCGGTCCCTACTTTGCCGGCCGCGGTGGCCGAGGAGACTGAGGCGCTTCAGTCACGGTCTGCACGGCCACTACGGTCGGGGGTTCGAATCCCCCCTCGGGCATGGATATTTGTGCCGTCTTTAGTATAAGGTAGCTCATAAGTAGTTTGTAAGTTTAGGGACTGATGACCCTGTAGTTAAGTCCCATAAGCTTAACAAACATTTGAACATTTTTTGGTCCTTACATTCTGAATTATCTGCATCAGCCTTCACAAGGGCAATGAGGAGGCGATTCACGCTGTAGCTGTTAGCTTCCTACATGAAAACGTTCAAATGTTTGTAAAGCTTAAGGGACTTAACCGCGGGCTCATCAGCGCCTAATGCGCTTGGCCACTCCGCCACTGCCACATGAAAATGTCGAAGCTCTTTAAAGATTAAGAGGCAGCAGCTCTACATTAGAAACTGGAGCGAGAATAACATTTTACCCACTCTCTGACAGAGCTACAAACTTCTATATCTAACTGAGAAATATTTGAGGCAGATTATTCTGCTGTCTAGAAAACACCTCAGAAAAGCAAAGCCAATTTTAAAATGATATTGATTCACGCCGCAAATTGCGTCAATTGACCCTAAACATAAATATGTGTATAGTTCACCACGTTATTACCAGAAAGGTATTCGATAAACAAAAGAAATTTAAGGATTATACATATAACGAAATTTCTGGTGAGTACAATTGAAAACAACGTTAACCGGGAAAAATACATGTTTTGGCGAAGATAAAACAAGCGGTCTGTTAGTGACACGACCATTACAAGATTAAAACCTCTCCCAAGGAGACTGCCAACCCTACAATTGCTCTACCTCTTCCGCAGTATTGCTGAGCAGTGTGCGATTACTACCTGACGGAATACAGGGAGGAAGTTGAAACAGCTGAAAAAAGATATCAGATTGTGTGGTATAGTGAATTAGCGGAAAGAAGGTCTAGGATGTTTTCCGTTTTTTATTTTATTTATTTAATTTTTTTTTTTTTTAGAGTGATTGGGTAGGGGGTGGAGAGGGCAAGGGGATAAGGTGGGGACGCAATATTAAAACAAAAGCGTGTTCGGTGTAGCACGCTTCTTCCTTGAGATTTCAATCACCAACCTTCTCCTATGAATGCAAAGAGATTTTGTGCTCATTACCATACAAAGTGTGGTGTTACAATTGTAAGAAGGCCGCGCAGAGTAGCCGCCCAGTCTAAGGCGCCACACCATGGATCGGGTTGCTGCTCACGTATGAGGTTCGAGCTCTCCCTCGGACATGGGTATGTGTGTGTTGTCCTTAGAATAAGTTAGTTGAAGTACTGTGTAAGCTTAGGTACTGTTGAGCTTAACATTTAAGTCGTATAAGATTTCACACAGATTCGAACTTTTGATTTGAATTTTAAGAATAACATATTGGTAATTCTAACTCGCTCATATCCTTTTTGGTACTAGTTTTTCTCGATCTTCCTATAAGCTTGGAACAGACGAGAAGCCGAAACGATTCTATGAACCTATGACGAAACACTTCACTGTGAATAACAGAACAATTGTGTTAATGAAGGGCCCCAACAGAAGGTAATTTTCGTTGTGAAGCACTTATTGTTTGTTTCAGAGACATTGAGAACACTTTATAAGTGCACAAAGCGTCAGTGATACACTACATATATACATTTGTGTTTTTCTTATGTCTAGATCTAATGCAGTGCGCTAAAAAGAAAGATAGTTTCCTGTATCATATGATCGCTATCTACATGAAACATTATGTGGTAGCTACGTTTATCATGATTCTATTCTTTAACTTCGTAAAATATTTGAATGAATTGTCAAAAATAACGTGGATGCTCATTTTATAGCTAAACAGCATTAAGGTAGGTTTGCAGAAACTTGTGCTACTTGAAGGGTAGAGCCTGGCATTGCGACCGAGGCCTATAATAGCAGTGGCTCGCGAGCTAAGGGCTGGCCGGTCAACCACAGCTGGTTCGAAGGGGAGACTTGGCGGAAACCAGGCAGCTGGCGGTCGCGGTGGCGGGCAACAGCCCCCAGCACGACGCAAAGTGGGGCTCTGACGTAAATACAGAATGTGTACATCCTGGCATCATAGTAAGAGTGGAAAACAGAAATACAAATCAGGCCGTTTCACTGCGAGCAACCAACTCGAGATAGTCGTCGCTTATATTGAAGAGAAGCTGGTTCGATTACGTTGTAGGCTATATGCTGACATGTATTATGGAAGAAACAAATAATTAGGAATTCTGAATAAGTTATTAGTCCTTAAAATGTTTTTTATTCTCGTCTGTGTTGTCATATTTCGTGAATAAGAGGCTATAGAAGATCTCTTGGCAACTGAAATAAAATAGTTTTTTTTTTTTTTCCTTTGAGCTACCTTTATATCGAAGTTTTTTTTATTACACAGTTCCCTTATTATCCTATACATTTATTTACCTAGAGACAGTTTTCCGTGTCAATATGTGAAAGACATTGAGTGAAAGGAACAGTGTTGAAGTAAAGTAAGTATGGAGGTCTGCGTTCGATTCCCGCCCGTGGCTGAAATTTTAATTCAATGCTTCTCCTTTCACTCAATATCCTATTTTTATCGTTACACTTATACCCAGCCTCCATGCATACAGAGTATCAGTTTAGATGGACGCTGTTAAAGTAATTTTTGTTATTTGAAATACCTCTCCCTCCTCCCCTCCATCCATTAATACACCCTCCGTCCTTCACAAAATATGCAAAAGATTTGTCGTGCAATTATTCGTTGTTAATTTCTCCTCCATTCTCTCTCTCTCTCTCTCTCTCTCTCTCTCTCTCTCTCTCTCTCTCTCTCTCTCTCTCTCTCTCTGTCACCTCCCTTACATTAAAACCTCTGTTGCCCTTTTGGTTTATTCCCCCAAAACGCTGTAAAAAATTGTGATTTGCATTAAAGCAATACTGTCTCTTTTAATGTATGCTTCCTTTACTGTCCATCAGTCCTCTCTATGAAGCAGTGTTCTTTTATATCCTCGGTAATCCATCCTTAATGCTGTAAAACATTCGTTCCTTTCCTCTCAGCCCTAAAACAAACTGTGATTTATGTCTAAGTAAGGAGTACTTTGCAAGCATTTCACTCTTTTACTTTCCAGTTTTGCACTTCTGTTCATTCCTAGATGCCGCCTTCCGCCCTGCTACCCCTCCCTTGTCATATTTATCTGTATCTACGTGCTTTCCACAATTTTGTGCTTGGTAGGTTTTTTTTTTTAAATCACTGTCGTTATTTCTCTGCCGCTGACTCTCGAAAAGCACGTGGATATAATGGACAACTGGACCTTACCGTGCAAGTACTGATATATTCATTGAAATGGACATCTATTCCGACAAATCCCAGTAGACAACCTTTGAAATGGCAGACACTGAAGCTCTCCCGTATCCTTCCCAGTTGGATATTATGCTTCTCATGTAATGGCATTGTCGATGCGACATTGTATCAGAACCCATATTGCTGTTTTTTACCCTCAATATCACCATTGAAGGCAACCACACCGTGTAGAATAATTGCTCGACACACTTGCCAGTTATCGGATACCTAGTCATTGATCGTACTAGTAAATCACAGAAACCTCCTTCATCGAAGTCTGTTTGTGATCCTGAACGTGGTGAATAATAGATGTCAAAACGAAGTTACTTTACCAATTTCAGAATCCTTTTTCTAATGAATAATCGGAGCTACTCATAACTTTAAAAATGCGTAATATTCAAGTTATCGTGGAAACAGCTATCCAACAATCCTGATTAAAATGAGCCCATACTTAAAGAAGCTTATAGCAAAATTTCATACCAAAACGTAGTACAATTTAATGAAAAATTCACGATAAGGTGTCTCAGACTACGTGGCCATCCTCTGCGGCCAAGAATGTCTTACCTAGACAGACACCTTTGAGCTCTTTGACTGTTCGTACTGTCTAATGAGTATTCCATTATGACAAAACTTTACCTGTAATTCGATGGATGCCGGGGTGAGGTTAACTTGTAATGGCTATGGCATGGGTCCGATTCCCGCTGGGGGTAACAGATTTTTAACGGCCCCAAAAATACCATCTGCACATTCAGTAACGACAAGTGAAGAACGCAGGACTTTGCCTTGTTTCAAATCAACATTGCACATGTTCATGCGCTACTAAGTTAAACAAAGTTTTCGGAAAATACCAGCGCCTCCACGTCTCTACGAACGGTGTGACCCTAACTAGTAGTTAACGACAATGTGATAATTGATGCCTCATCGTGTAAGGTCTAGAGCGACGGTATGTGCAGGGTTGGAGTTCCCAAAGAAATAATAAATATATCAGCAGTATTCCTTCCTATCATACAATAGCAAATGGTGTCGGGTTCGGGTCCCTTTCGGAAAAATATTAATTGTATCGTCGTTTCAGGTACTAGTATAACGCTATTTGTGAACATATTTAATATCTGACATCTGATTGTGCTTAGTTAACAAATCATCAATATACTGCATTCTATTCTACAACTTTATGATGCATGACACCTGTGAATTGCACTGTTACATATCTTCAGCGGTTACCTCTCAGCAACAATATGAGCTTCATGCAAGTCCCTGTGCAGTGCTAAGATTATCATTTATTTCTGGGTTCAGATATCGGTCAGTATTTTACGTCTATTGATGCCTAGAGATCACGCACTTAAACGTTACCCCTGAGCGGAGAATATTGGGAGCTGAAGCTTGCCTTCAGCTTGTAGCGCATTGGCTGTTAGAACAAGTCCCGACTCTTTCTCCCAATGCCGCCAGCTTACGGCGTATAGATTACAGGTTTTAAAAGAAATAACATGCAAGGGGTTAAGTCGTCAGAAATGGAACAATAAATAATCACTTTAATGTTTGATTAATAGAAAACTGGAACGTAAATCTACTAAATATTAAAAGGGGATAATTAAGCGTGGGTAGCAACGCTTTCTGCCTCTTTTTATTGTTGTAACTGAATAACCATCAGAATTAACATTCATCATACCACTTTTAATCTAAAAGAAGTCGTTAGGATATGAGGGCTTATTTTAGCAAATAACAAAGTGGAATACAATAATCGAAACTAAGCACAAATCAACAATACACTACTGTGTACAATGCTGTTACGAGGTAAGGTTGGTAGAGAGCATAAACATTCTGTAGACACACGAACTCAGCTGACTTCTCCCGATCATGGAGGGGCCACGAAAAAGTGCGTGACCTGTAAACGCATCTCGATCAGGCACACAACTGCGTTCGGATTCAGATCGCAAACAAAAACATATCATGTCATTAAACAAGTGTGATAACGTATCTGACTTTTCACTTATTGCAACGAAATTTAATTTACAAGTGTTACTGCCTCATCTCTAAGGACGTTTATTCTAATATTTGTTGTACGAAAGTACTGGTTTGCACCTTGCCTGAATGCCATAAGGCGAAATAGGAGCCGGCCGCGGTGGCCGAGGGGACTGAGGCGCTCCAGTCACGGTCTGCATGGCCACCACGGTCGGGGGTTCGAATCCCCCCTCGGGCATGGATATTTGTGCCGTCCTTAGTGTTAGCTAGTTCATAAGTAGTTTGTAAGTTTATGGACTGACGACCGCGTAGTTAAGTCCCATAAGCTATACAAACATTTGAACATTTGAGAAATAGGAGCCTTACTTAGTACCTATTGGCGTAGGTAATAACTGTGCTGTGGAATGATTTGACGGCCTGGGAAACAGTTACGCCATGTTGGTTGCAGAGCGTCAGGTGCGGCCGCCACTTTGGAATTCAGGGGTGATCCACTTTTTTTGCTGTCAAGTGTACATAAAAAGCTATATACATCATTAAACAAAGTTATCGCGGACGTCTGTCGGTCTGTGTCATCGACAAAGTCAAAAACTTCTAATCGGACTTTTCGTAGGGGTTTTCATCATGTGGAAGGTGCGGTACATGGTGTGTGTGTGACTAAAAAACTCCGTGAAATAGAGCAATGAAAAATCTTAAGTTATATATGTGTTGCTAAATTTGCGATACGTTCGAAAACGCGTTTGTTTCACAATATGACGTTTGGTCGGTTTGGTCATTGAGACTTCAATAACTATCAGTTGTCTGTGGATCGTGTCGTCTGTTAATCTTTAATTCATGGTAGGCGTGGTACTCCAAAGGAGACAGAAAGGTCTCAAAATAGGCAAAAACATAGCGATCGTATTCATATAGACATAAAATTTCTACACATAATTAGTAATTGTTAAGCATTGCCGGGTTTTCTAATATCAGTATAAAATACGACCGATTTTGTGATATGTGTGATATGCCGCGGCGGATTAGCCGTGCGTACTGGAGCGCTGTGCTAAGATGCGCGCGGCAATTCGCCGTCCGAGGTTCGAGTCCCCCTCGGGCATGGGTGTTTGTGTTTGTCCGTAGGTTACTTTACCTTAGTTTAAGAAGTTTATAAGCTACGGATTGATGACCACGTAGTTAAGTCCGTTAGATTCACAAACGTTTGAACATTTATTTTTTTATGTGTAACACACACACACACACACACACACACACACACACACACTCGCAAGCAAGGGCCCGAGCGGTGTAGTTACTTGCGATTTCTGTTTGCCGCTACACAAATAAAATCTAAAATTTCGTAATGAAGTGTTTGAAAGACAGATTAATAGCTACTAACAATATGTAACGCAACAGCTATACAGACAAGTTGATGCCGTGTTCAGTACTTATCAATTCTCAGACCAATGAACAGACGCTTTGATCTTCGCTCCCGCTGAAGTCCAACTTATCTTTCATTTGTGAAACTAACTTATCTGCAGTCGGATATTCGTCCCTCAAATATATTTCAAATATTGTTCTACGCAAAATGTTATTTCAAAAATTGTCAATATAGCCTATTCCTTTCTTACGACTGCGTCGCTACCCTGAAGTAATTATTGATCACTAGACTGCGGATCTTAATGTTAAAATGTATACTTCTCCTGATTTCCTAGTTGCAAAAAGATTGTACTTAAACGTTTCATGACTAAATCTAAACAGCTAATTTTATAGCACCTACAACAGCCTATTTAAGCTGAAAAATCCTAAAGGCATCTATTTCTTCTATTTTCAAAAGACTCGCTTCGAAAAATCAAAGGTAGAAGCACTGAAGTCGAAATTTGACTGTCATTGCTCTGTGCAGGCAGAGTTAAAGTTGCGTAAAAATTATGTTGACTTACACGGACGCACTGCAAAGAATCCGTTAAGGTGTAGTTTCGTAGGCTTTCCCGGCGTATTAGTTCTTCATAGTTTCTTCGGGTTTGCTGCCAGATTTTGAAATCAAACTGACCCAATATTTCGGCGGTACACCTGTCCGCCATCCTCAGGGCAACTGCTGCTGCTGGACTCGCCGACAACTGATGCCGAGGGCTTTTCTTTATTGAATTTTAATGCCCTAATACAGGCAGGCTGGCAGCAACCGATGGTGCTGCTTTACAGCGAATGGAAACAATGGACAAACAGAATATAAAATTAAAGGTGATAAAATGGCGCTTTTACAATTACAAGATGAAAATATGGGAGAATGTTAAAAGACAACAAGACAGTGGACAGAACATACATGGTTGTTAAAGCGAGACATTGCCACGGTGGCTAAAAACACTCACTGCAGACGACGAGACATAACATGACAGCGACATTGAGGTAAAAAAACACTGAACACTGGTTTTCCACAGGCGTGTACGCAACTTTAAAAAACACTGGGCGATGAAACACTAGACACACGAAGCACTGAACACTTAAAAACACTAGCACTGTACTGGCCCTGCAGGAGGAGGGGGGGGAGGATGGAGAAGGGGAAAGGAGGTGGGGGAGGGGAGAATGGGGGAACCGGAAGGAGCTCCCAGGCAGGTGGAGAAAGGAGGGGGTAAGCCAAGCGGGGAACGGGAGTGGGAGGGGAGGGGCAAGGAGGAGGGGGCGGCAATCTACAGAGAGAGGTCAAAGTTGGAAGGAAGGATAGATGTCGGGACGGTTGTGGAGAACGTCGTCTGGGAGAGGTAGGTGGCGGAAACCACCCTCGGAGAGGATGTAGAGGATGTGGAGGTGAAGGGAGGGAGGGAGGGATGTGGCGGTAAAGGCGTGGCAGGGGCCCAGGATCTAGGAGGAGAGGAGATACTAGTGGGTTATGGGACTCTATCTTTCGGAGGATGTAGTTGAGGCGGATGTGTTGAAGGAATTGGACCAGGTGTGGGAATGGGATGAGGTCGTAAAGGATCCGCGTGGGGGAGGGGAGGCAGCTGCAGTAGGCGAGGCGAAGGGCGTGGCGTTCGAGGATTTTGAGGGATTCATAATAGGAGGGGGGAGCGGATATCCAGGCGGGATGGAAGCAGCAAAGGACGGGACGCATGAGGGAACCGTAGGTATACAGGATGGTGGAATGATTTAGTCCCCATGTCCGGCCGGAGAGGCATTTTAAGAGGTTAAGGCGGGAGAGGGCTTTTGTCGGACGGTTTTGAGGTGAGGGTTCCAGGAAAGGTCTCTATCTAGGGTTAATCCAAGGTAGCGGAGGGTCTTTGTTTGCGGGATGGGGCGGCCATGGAGGGTGATGTAAAGGTCTCGGTGGCGAAAGGAAGGGATGGTGCGACCTATGATGATTGCCTGGGATTTTGTAGGGTTTACAGTAAGGAGCCACTGGTTACACCAGGAGGAAAATTCGGAGAGATGGGACTGAAGGAGATGTTGGGAGCGAGCGAAGGACGGGGCAAGGGCAAGGAAGGCGGTGTCATCAGCATACTGAAGAAGATGGACAGGAGGCTAAGGTCGGGGCATATCTGCTGAATACTACAGATAGAGGAGGGGCGTCAGTTGCTCCAGTGCAACGTATTCTAACCCAAATCTATCTAATACAATACAGAAGTACTACAGAAACGATTCCATTCATACTGTAAGCACAACTGACAATGGAGCTGTAGTGTTCGAAAGTAATTGTTCAAATTAATACTTGGAAAATGTTAGTCTCTAACGATCAAAGTTAAGTAAGTTACGAAAATGGAAAGACTTTCTGTCGATAATTCACAACATTGCAACGCCATTAGTTTTACAGCCGATACACAAACATAACACCCAAATAATTACATCGTAAAATGATCCAACCGTTCCATAGAGTAACAAGCACAAAAGTAGCTTAGAAAAACGCTCCAAATAAGTAAGTTACAAAACGATGCACCAACAACCCAACGTTCAGCCAGTTGCATTACGAGGAGGCATGGTGTAGAGGCAGTTCATCAGGTGGCAAAGTACCGCTCCGTTCATATGACTGTTAGTGAAGTAGATCGGTTAGTACGCGATGCACTTTGCCAAAAAATGAACTTCCTCTACACCACGAATCCACGTAATGCAACTGGGTGAACGTTCTGTGTGCAGATTACTGGAATCGGAATGGGAAGCACTAGTGGGTTGAAGTTCTAGATGTTTCAGTTAACAGCTGTAAATAATTAAACATTCTGAGGATGATGTTTCAGTTTGTTCAGGACTGAAGGACCACTAGGGAATAGAGAAAAACCTATCTATTGTCGAAAGAGCCGTATAACCAGGCGTTGGACTTGGTTTTAGTGGTTCTTCTCCTAGCAATACCACTCAACAGCTGAAACTCAATGAACATCATTGTGTGTTAATAGTAAGGAATCCAGTGGTTGCGATGTGAATTTCTCAGATATGTTTTTATATTTACCCTAAAAAATAATAGTTCGGTCCGTTGCATTGTATCTTTTCATAGCTCTGTAAATTTTTCACGTTTCAGGATACTAGGTAAAAGAAATCTGGGATTCCTCTTCTGCTGACTGACACTTTTCACATTCGGTAGTGAATACGGGTGACCTTACGACTTGTCTACTGGTGGTCATAAGGTATCTTGTACTGCTTCTGCAGTGTGATCGAGGTGTGATGACGATCACACAATCGATGATATGATTACCGAAAATATGTAATAATATGTATTAGTTTGATTTAAATCACCCTGGATGGAGGATTATACAGTAAACTGTTGTTAATGGAGGAAATTCTATAAGGTGATTGTGGCGTATGTGGTATATGTAATAAGAGTTGAATAGCTTTGACTGTGTTCGGCATCTGGTGTGTTTTTATCGGGTTCTCACATGTATGTAGTCTGATCGTTAACATTTAGTACAGTATCTGCCCATAACCAGAGACTGTTATATTATGTTTTTATCAGTTGTGTTTCTTCCTCGATACTCTGACAGAACTTTCAGCGGATCGATGGATACGTTACATCAAAACTGTAGGGCCTTGCACTTATTTGGGGGTCGCAATGCTTAATGTATTGTGTTGTATGGGATCCAACTGACTGATCTATCGATGTTATTGCCTCTTAAACATAATGATGTGACTAGTCCAAAGAGTCTTACAATGCAGGATCACTGATGGTAGTAGTATAGCAATAGGGATACTGGAGATATTCGCCCATCGACGATAGTGTCATCGACACCAGATGCTCGGCCAATTGCCGGACCGCAGATCAAAGGATGCTGCCACACTCAAACAATAGCGCACTTAAGGATGATGAACAGGTTACATGTATTTGCACTTAACACTTGCAAGTAAACAACACTACCCCGGTGCCGCCGCTAGTTGGTCAGCACCTCCGACAGGTCCAGCCCTGTCCACCCCCGCCAGACTGATGCCACATCCCCCTGCCTCCTGCTACGCACCTAGCCAACATGCCACCCACGACAGACGCCCAATTGCTCGACCTCCACACATTATTTCACACATTTTTTATTGTGATTCTCCGTTGTACAATAGGGCTTAAATGTCTTCTGAGCTGCTTGAATATCGATATTTGACCTGTTGTAAAGAATCGTTTGCATTGTAACAGGACACAGATTCCTTAGATGGGTATACGCAGGAGGTGGAATTAAACTACCCGAATTCTCGGAATTGTTGGAAGGCGTATAAAACCATAAAAATTGTGGTTTACAGGAAGACCGAAAACTTATGTGGAAGACAGCGATGTGTCGATCTAAGGAACTGTTGGTATGTTTCGGAAAGAATTATGTGTATTGTAGGAGGGTACGAGAGAGAGTATTAAATTTCAGAACTTTAAAATTTTAAGTGCGACTGGTATGATTTGCACAAGAGAGAGAGAGAGAGAGGGGGGGGGGGGGGTTGTCGTTAGATGGGGCTTGTATGTGAAAGCATGTTTGCTTTTGGGAGGGGGGTCAACAGTCCTCTCTGTTCCCAAACCTCAGCTGGTTCCAGTTCCATTAAAGAAATGTAATGTGCGCTATCCTCGTCAAAGTGGTCTGTGTGCAGAGGTCTTGTGTAGAAGGTTTTGATTATTTGGATATGTATTTTTTTTTGAGAGAGGATGCTTCAAAAGGTCTGAATTTTTTAAAAACATTTAGCATATGCTTAATTTATGTAGCCTGTCGAGAGAACACTGTGTTTGCGATCGTGCTGGAGATCGAGCTAGGTTACTGTTAAGCGTTTAAATGAGGATCGTTCGTACCTCTTCTGAGAGAAATTGTTAAGGAAATTGTGTTACACGTCTACAGTGTTTGATGCTCTGGTTTGGGATGGTCGTTACCGTTACATTGTGTTCGTCGGCTGTTGTGAGCATCTATACAGTTATTTTGCTTAGGCTAGCAGATGGAACATTAGTCCTAAAATGGATGGGTGGAGATCGTTACAAGGAGAGTCTTTTGACCCACAGAACCTCTAAACACACGGCTCATGTAGGGGAATTGTGTGTTAGGATGGTTTGTAACTATATTACTATACATTTGTTACTATATTGAAGTGCTGGATCAATTTAAGACATAATTGCTTGTGTGTTACTTTTGTTTATCGGTTGTAATGACTGGCATTAGCAGAAGACATGGTGTTAATCAGATACGAGACACCTAACCGCTATGCTATCTCGAATCAGTTCTCCATTAACATGTAAGCAGAAGAAAAAGTCCATCCAGGGCATACAACACAACTAAACTTGCTTAAGGCCTGGTTCGATGTTTGAACTATATGTAGTGACATAATGTCCTAATTAAAACACATGGTACCACATATAATTGGGAGCGGCGGTCGCTGGCCTGGCAGCTTGCAGGGTCAATTTTTTTACAAAATTCTCGTGTTATTCCAGGTAATTTTGCTTTCTGAAGTATGCAATAATAACTGGCTCCTTTTTTCCCCAATGTTGGTGTACGTCTATAAGCAATAAATAACAAAAATTATAGGGGTGCGGGTTCGAGTCCCGGATCAAGTCGTATAGGGGGCGTCAATCTTAAGGAGTCTCGGTGGGGTGGAAGTAGGGGGCGGTTGCGGGGTTGGGGGCGATGTCTGTGCTCACGCAAGTGCTTACTTCTGGAGGCAGTCGCCCTTTTTACTGCTGAAAAAACATAGGTAGTTACAATTAAATTGATATGCAAATTTAATTTAATTGGGCGTCTGTTGGGTGCCGCATGTCGGCCAGGTGCGGGGCTGGGGGTGGGGATGTGGTGTCAGTCTGGCGGGGGTGGACAGGTCTGGACCTGTCAGAGGTGCCGCCTGTCTGGCGGCGGCGCCAGGGGGGTGTTGTGTACTTGGAAGTGTCAAGTGCAAATACGTGTAACCTGTCAATCATCCTTAAGTGCGCTATAGTTTGAGTATCTTAGAACCCTTTGATCTGTGGTCCGGCAATTGGCAGTGCATGTGGCGTCGATGACACCATCGTCGATGGGCGAATCTCAGTTGTCCAGTACCCCTATTGCTATACTACTGGAATCATTACAACAACGGCGTTTATCACTGCACGTGGTCTACTTACAAAACTCCAATCCTCAACATTCTCCTCCGAATGCAAAGATATATTGTGGACTCCCACCTACATAGGTATAAATTATCCTCAGAATAAAATACGAGAAATCAGAACTCGAATGGAGATATTCTTTCTTCCCGTGCGCTATTCGAGAATAGAATGGGATATGAGTAGTTTAAAGGTGGTTCGATGAACCCTCTGCCAGGCATTTAAATGTGATTTGCAGAGTATCCCATGTAGTTGTAAATCGCGATGGACTTGGTTTTAAATGATTCTTCACCTAGAAATATCACACAAAAGCATAATTCGAGGAACATCCCGGTGCCTTACTAGGAAAGGAACCTATGGACGTGATGTAAACTTCACTGATCTGTGGCTCGATTTACCTTAAAAAGTGTTGGAAGCGTGGCTGTAGTGTTGTACGTTTTCGTAACTCTACATTTTCCTAGATGTAAGAGGTAAACATTCTAGATGGAACGTGGGTCTAAACTCTATCTTTCGAACGTACCTACGGACAATCCTAACGTATTGTTTGCTGGATAACATAAGAAGTTCGATACTTGTTCTGTTGTGTAAGAGAATTGCTGGAACAAGTATTGTAGCCATTGCAATTTGATTAGTGCTGCACTTCAGTTTGTCTTTCTCTGAATCCATCCGTTAACCTCGTGTTCTAGGGTAAAAAGAGTCGTACAATGACGTTGTGGCTTTGGTTTTAAGTGGTTTTTCATATAAAATTTTTGTGTCTCGTTGCCACCGGTTGTCCTAGGTGTCGGTGGCCGAGTAGAGAGAGAAATAGGATGCACGCGTGTGCAGGTACAGAGTATGAGGTGACTAGCCAGTGGGACAGCAGAAACTAGAAACACTAAGCTAGATTAGAACAAGTTGTATATTTCGTAGAAATATAATACTTAGCTTTTACATAGTTTCAAGACTGCAGAATGCTGATACATAGTTGAACTAGATAGAGGCCTGCCTACTGATGAGTCCTAGTGCCTGTCCTAATCCCAAGTGACCGATACAGTTCAGTGGTGGCCACGAGCGGAGTTGCAGCAGAAGGCGCTCGTGGCCGACGTCGTAAGAACGCCGCGCCGTGCGTGCATGGCGGCGCGCGGCGAAAAGTGCGTGGCGCGCATTTCAGACTTGTGCGACACCACAAAAATGATCACACACAAAGTATATTTTGAATTACATCCTGGTGTCTTACTAGTTTTTATGGGAATTTGTTACTGGTTTTTATGGGAATTACTTACTGGTTTTTACGGGAATTTCTCCGATCTGTGGCTAGTTATATCCTAAAAAGGGATGCAAGTGTATCTGTTGTGTTGTTAGATTCCGTAGCTTGGTAATTTTTTTGCGATGTTTGAAGGGAGGTATAAGCATCTAATGATTCTTCCTTTTGCGGAATTACTCTTCGGTGATGTGTATAGCTAGCCTTTAAGGATTTCTGTTGGAGATCATAAGATATCTGGTAGTGAGTCTGTATGGTGATCGATGGCCGCTGAGTAACACGCAATCGTCGATATGATTTCCTATAATATGTATTAGTTTGTACCTGCAACAGTTCGAAAGAACAGTATATCGATCGTTAGAGTATCTGTTACTTGTCCAACTATTGGAGATTTTAAATTCTGGACTGTTCTAGTCTACATCTAAGCAAACGTTCGTTTAAAGCGATTTTATGCGTTACAGAGGTGTATGGAATGCAGTTTGACTTACTGCATAGATGCTCACCTTGCAGAAATTACTTTCTTATTCTTGTGTATTTTCTAAACCTGTGTTTATATTCTGTAATAGATACATCACAATTTATCGTACAACCTACTGTGTGTGTGTGTCTTACAGGTAACGAGAACTGTTAAAAGAGGTGAGTAGCTCTTGTGGAATTCGAATACAACTAGACTGAAAAGATCAGAATAAATGCTTTACATAATTGGTGTGCTGATAAGCAATGAGATGATTGATAGAAGAAAAAAAGTGCGATGTATATGGGAAGTCAACGGCGTTTGCATGCATGTTCGGTTTGGTGTTGTGTCGAGTAGGCTGTTGAATTGCTCAATCCTTCTGTTATTTTTCTCTGGCTATGGCGAAGTTACAGTCCTACACTAGGAAATACATGGTTCAACGGCTGGATAATTATTTGATGTGTTGTAAAGCAGAGGTGTCACATAATTGTTGATGCACGTATAGAAATATTCAAATGTTTGTAAGGCTTATGGGACTTAACTGAATTACCTGGAACTGAATGCTGTAACATATCGAGTATTCCAGCTTACTGTACTATTGTCTGAAGCTATCGCTTCAGCTCATTTGTGTGTGTAACCGTTGTATGCTGTCCTGGTGGAATGTCACATTAGTTTTAGTACTACTACATTAACTTTAGAAATACGTAATTTTAAGGAAAAAAAAAGAAAACTGAAACGCTTTGCGATCTACCTCTGCGTAAGAAACCATCACAGAATTGTAAATGATGTAATGCTCTAGCATACGTGCAAGCAGTGCTAAGAAACCATCACAAAATTGTGACTGTTTTTTTATTCAATAAACCTGTAAAATTGATACTGGCGTTATTATTTGATTTCTCCCAGTCCATTTTTTAAATATACATTTTTTTCACTCTTCAAAAATATGGAAAGAAAGAGAAGATTTTTTTTTTTTTTTTTTTTTTTTTCAGTAAGCAATAACATCTGCATTGCACGCACTCTTCTATAAGGAGATCTGCATTTACACATTTTTTTTCTACACTAGGCAGAAACATCTGCATTGCACGCACTCGTCTATAAGTCGAGCTGAAATTAAACAAACAAGGTATAGCTCTTAAAACTAAGGTGAGGTAGGGGATTAGTTAAATAACAACACAAAGGTTTCTTAGGTAAAATTTAATTTATTTTCATTCTTTAACCAACATACAAGCATATGTACATTATCATTTGCACACACAACACTATTTTTCTTGCTCTTGAGTTTATGGAGAGCAGTACAATCAAAGAAACCCAGGTCTTGTAAAACAGCATTCTTGAAGAGTCGTCGCAGCCAGGTAATCTTCTCTTCTCCTTTGACGAAGATTATTGTATTAATGTGGTCGAAAGCTTGGAGAGTCTTTAGTAAGTCTTTATAGGGAATGCCGGGCTCGTCCCAGTGAATTCCATGGTAGTTACGAGTTAACCACATAGCGCACTTCCTGGTCTTAACACACTTCACATCCTTGAATAGTCTTGGTGATTCAATTCTTGCAGATAACGTTTTTATCACTTCGGTGAATGCTATGAGTGCAATGTCTTTCAGTATGAAACGATCGCGCTCATGGTCTTGGAAGCCTTGTACGTCAGCAACGATGTGTATACTTAGAGAGCTCATGATGAACTGTCAATTTTTATACTGACCGCTGTACAATATTAGTGAGCGGGCTATAGTTAATTATCCGATCATGCAGGACTAAGGCATATGCAGCAGTCAGTTGTGGGAAATTTACTGAAGCTTCAAATTCAATCCTCACATCTATAGGTCCAGATTTAATTACTTCATTCTGCTTGGAACAGTCAATTACGATTATAGGTGCCAGTTCCTTGAATTTTCGTGGACTGAGGGAACACCCATCTATTTCCTCGACATCGTCATAGTAACTAGATCGGAACCTTGCGTACATGTCATATGCTAGTCTGTACATATTTTTGTCCCATTGCAGATGTAAGTTGTCATAAGGGTAGAATTCCGAATTCAGGTAGACTCTTGCATTAGTTAAGTTGCAGTTGTGAATAGGGATGAATCAATTGACAGATTCCCTCGTCTGTTTGTCTGAAATGCCAGTATGATGAATCGAGGCGTCTCCATTTGAACAGAGGTTTTAATAGCCCAGATCTGTCTACTGGCACTAGGTAGCATAGGATACTCAAACAGTTCCCATGAGCGGAAATGTAGCGGCAGTAAAGCACCTGTGTTCATTATTTTTAAAAGCTTCAAACGCTCCTCGTCTGATACACTGATGTGAGGCATTTTCCATGTTAGAGAGTTTATGATGAACGCACTTCCCCCTTCACTTGTTTGAATATGAGTTGTTGTCCGTCGCACTTCGTATCAGAATAAGTTCTTGTTTAGCATTCATGATAATTCCATGCATGTCCTCAAAGTAACCCATTAACAGTTTTAGAGGTATGCACACCGTAAACCGCAGGTAATCAGCCGTTGATCGATCTGTAGGCTCATCAATGTACCATCCTGCATTTTCCAGTGAGTTACCCTCAGTAGGAGCTGCGGAGATGTAGGTTTTAAGAGTCGATGCTATTCCAACGTTTCTTGTGCGGTAGATTTCAACTCCATTAAGTTCATAGCGTATCTCTTGAAACAGGAATGCTAGAGCATTACGTGTAAGCTTCACATCTGCTGCAACAGGTTGGTTAACATTTTTCTTCTTAAACGATCCATCCAAGTATAGGAAACTCCGACACGGCTGGGTGTTGAATGACGATCCTAATTTCATCGTTTTTGTTAAATGTAGCTGAAGCAAATGGTTTATGCGATAAGTATTCTTGAAGAATAATGCGCTCGTCGTGAGTTGGCGCTTCAGTTATATTTAGCAATGACATCTTTGCGAGGTTTCAGCCCAATTGATTTAAGGAACTCGTAGTTCACACGTGTTATCGCTGTGAGGTTCAACGGTAAACTGACGCTAGGTGCTATACGTGTAGAGGCTTTAAACCTTATGCCCATCCTGCCTTAGATGTAGCCGTACAATGACTTCCTCTCCTCTGAAGTCGACAAGACGGTTATTCTGGTCTACGATGCGCAGCTCCAGGTAGTCTAGTGTCTGCACCGTCACCGGAAGGTATTTTGCGTTTGTAGGAGTCTCAGTAATCTTGTATCCGGAACCAGCTGATGGGAAGAAATCTTAAATTGTATGAATCAGTCTGTCGCTTAAGTACGAGTTCGTTGTGATGTTACACTCAACGCGAATAGTGCTGACTGGGAGCATATCTACAGTCTGATTGGAACTGTAGAATTGATTGGAGTCCTTTTTCAAGACATGTCCCTTCGTGAAACCTTGTAGCTGTCCTATTGAACCTTTCTGACTGAAGTCTATAGTTGCATTCAGAGTCCTTATTTCGGATTTAAGAGTGCTGGTGTTTGCACGTAGCTGAATCCCTTTACCGAGCTGCTTTAAAACTTCATTTAGTTCATCTATATCATATGCACCTGATTCTATTACCACAGTTTCTTTTACACCATTAACTTCAAGATGTAGTTTATTATTAGCTTCCGTGATATTCGGGATAGAGTTATAAGTTTCCAAGCCAATCAGGGCGATGCTCCACTCTCCACTGCTTAATTCAATTGGAGGGAAGTAATTTGCACTTAACACAGATGAACGATCTTTTAAACTCAGAGTGTACGACATGACCGACAAAACCCAACTGGCGAGAGGTTTTGAATGTTCATCCTTATATAGCCCTCTTCGTTTTCGATAGAAGGAACATCAGACACAAATGTCCACAGAGGTAAGTATCGTAATCCTGGTATCGATGGAAATTGTAAAAAAACATGTCTTTGGTTGTTTGTAAAGTATTGCTGTAGTTCTTCTGGTGGCTTAAGGTTTCCGAATGAGTCGAAATACGGTACACTACTTGTATTCTTTTTTCCAACATATGCCACCCAATGAGTTCCAGGTCCACCAGCAACATCCAAATTAACTATACCGCATTCACCTGATCTCCACATAGTCTTCGGTAATGTATCGCGCATGAAAACTCATCGAAATCTTGGAATTTTGAATTTTTCTTTGGTGAACTTGAGTAGATCGCTATTAGTAAGAGGTCCATCTGGTAGAATGGTTAACAGTCTTTTTTTTATTTATAAAAAGTCCAAGTCCTTTCTTGTACGGTTTCAGGTAGAGTCCTTTTCCTATAGCAGCCGCCTCCATCATTCGGTTATGTCTTCTCGCCTCCTCTAGTTGCTGCTGTGCATTTTTAGCATCATTCACAGTTCTGGCAATAGATGATGCGCCGCCGGCCAGGGAACCAATCGCAGAGAGTCCCGCCAGAGCTGGAATGAGAAAAGGAATAATTCCACCCGACGTCTTCGGCAATGGTAGAACTCGAGGTGTTTTAACTTTTTTTTCTGTGTGATTACGGTTCTTCAAAGCACTTTTAGCTGCACGTAGGGCAGTCAATATACATCCCGTCATACATCCGCTCTTCTTCTTATTCTTCTTTAGCGCGCGACGTGCTGCATTCATAACTTGACTGAACCCCAAACCAAGCTTAATTTTAGCACGCATGGTTTTATCGACTTCAAGTGCTGCAAGACGTTGACCAATGCCGAGATCCTTCCTCCGTCGTATTGCTTTAACTTTATCAGCTAAAATTCGATCGGCAGTAGAACTCTACTCCCACGGCGTCTTATATCCTTCTCCACGAGAAACACATCAAGTTCTGAGCTCTTCTGCAGTTCCTCCGTATAGAAACTTCCAGCGATTTCTTCCCCTTTGCTGTCTTTAAAGATATGTCCTGGGATTCGTTCTTTGAACTTTGGTGACTGTAAATATCTCTGTTGACCAGTTCAGTTTGGGAGGTATGATTTCTCAAAAGTAGTCGTGTACTTTGATATGCGCACCAAGTCCCTCACATTAAACTTTTGCTTTCGTGGGTCTAGCATCTTAATTCTGAAGTAGATTGTTTTTAGGAGTTCGTTATCTCGAACATCAATAGGTCTCTTTTTTATAGTCCTGTGTACTGTTCTGTTGTACTTTGAAATTATCTCGGGGAGAGTATCAGTCCACTTATGCGAGCCGCGGAGATTGAAACGAATCCACATTTGAGCTTTTATGGTCCTGTTCAGTCGTTCCACGATGCTTGCTTTCAGATGCGTGTATGTTGAGTAGTGATTAATACCATACCGATCCATAACTCTCTTGAAATACACATTATAAAACTCAGTCCCCTGATCTGTTTGAAGGTTGACAGGGCATCGATTCGTACCCGTTTGCAGTAGTTGCTCAAACACTCGTGCAACGTTCTTTCCTGTTTTGGTTTTCAGCAGTAATGCCCATGCAAATTTCGAGTATGTGTCGATGATCATTAACATATAGTTGAAACCACTATTCACTCTAGAATACTCTTTCATATCCACCAGGTCAGCTTGCCATAAGTCATCCAAGCCTTTAATCATAACATGTTTACGAGGATACTTTCTACGTGCTGGTCTATGGATTTCACGGACCACTGTCTCCATTCTTATTCGATGATGCCTTGTTGTCTAAGTTGTGAAATTATGGAAACAATCTCATTCGAGTGAGCTGTATTACCAGCAGCTGTTGATGCCATCAGCAGACGTAGTCTGTCTATTACTTTATCTGGATGACTGTAATATATATATATTCCAGGGCTTGCCCGGTATCCATACTTTTATTTTGAATGTCTATACCATCACCATCAATTTCATTCCCCTCTAGCAGAGGTTTTATAATCTTCTTGTATTTCAAGCTGCTTTGGCTTCGCGTCTTCTTATGCACATCAGTCAATTGTAATATTTCTCCATAGCGCTTCAAATCTGCAGATGTGTATTTCTTGCTTTCATCTTTAGTAGGTTTTAGGAAAATAAGATACAATAGACCGGGGGTTCTTTCAAACTCTCTGTCACCAATCTGAATTGTGTTCTCGGTTAATTTTATAGGCTTTGAGCCTAGCATATATGGTTTTACTTTGCTAACACCGTATATTTTGTCTATTCTAGAATTGCTATGATTGCTGATGAAATTCGCGATAAGGTCTTCTTCTTCTGGAAGTGAAGTCGTTTTGAAATGCTCGAGGGAATCAGTAACCGGTTTGGACGTTTCTTTTAATGTTTGTTCGCGGTTCAGCTGCCCCAACTTTAACAGTCTTAATTTCTCGCGAACGGCCTTTCGCGCTTGGATGATTTTCTGCTTGTTCGACATCTCAACACGTACTAAACAGACTTCTGGGTCGCATGCTCTCTTATATAGGGCCGCTATTATTAATCTTCTTATTATTATTATTCTTATCAATAACAACTGCAGACGCTGTGATTTTTCGCCCTCAATATCATCGATCTTTGTAGTTAAGGTGCTCACATTTTTTTCAAGTACATCAACACGTGTATTTACCTGATTGTTAAGTACTAGGAGATGCTTAGCATACTGCTTTAGATCTGTATGTGCTTTCTCAATTCGACGCTCGAGAGTTTGGAATTTTGAATCCATGTACATGCGTACGTTCTGCCTTTGTACGCCTCGATCACTAGACATACGTGCGAATTTGTCCATGTCGGTGCGTAGACTGTCGCACTGAGCTACATGCACCGTTAGTTATATATGTAGAAAATCTTGAAAGTTCCGTCGGTACCTACCGTCATTAAGTTTCCTTGTTTTATCTATAACTAGAAACCCGTACTGCGAATGATTCCAACAGTCTGCACAGATCTTTACAAAGTCGGTGAATGACATATCAGTTCCGACATGGGCGTTGTAAATATGTTTTAAATTCAAATTGTCTTGTTAGAATGCTATAATGAGGTTTGCATTATCACGCAGCAACTATTTGGGATTCTGGAATACGTTTGGCTTAGATAAAATACATAAACGCCCATATGCCTCCCGAAACAGAAATATCTACGAATCTGGTCTTGGTTTTCAACTGCAACATCGTCAAATATGAATACGGTGTTGGGTTTTACGTGCTCAGGAGGGGGGATATCACTACTTTCACTGTACGTTATATAGGTGACTCCTTTTACGCCTCGTAGTATCTCCTGCAATAACTGATATTTGGGTTGAGATAGAGTTTTAGAAAATACACAAACATGTTCAAAGTACAGTCCATCTATATGCGTGAGCAACGTCATAAGAATATTTGTTTTACCACAGTTAGACGGACCTACAATTATTGCACGTATATTATCAGGAAGTAATGATCCGTTCTTTTTCCTCTGGGAATCCTCTCGCAACCCATCACCAGACCAGTCACCAACTACGAAATTTTGTTGTTTCTCCCACCACGACATGTTATCGACTAAGTGAAGTAGAGGCCTACAATTAGCTATATATAAATTCATTCAGTTTCAGTATGATCGACAAAGAAGAAGAAGTTGGTGATATAATTTGCCTATATGCAGCGTTTCTGAATCACAGGTGCTAAGACACGTCCATTTGCTGTATTCGTCGGTGGAAGCGCTCCCGATCTAGTGCATATTGCTGCCACTCACCTTTACGAGCTGATGTGTATGCAAATCTCCAACTGATCATTAAGTGCGTCTCGTTAGCATCTGTATTAAGACGAACCTTCTTCCCCCCCGTCACCACTCATCTTCGACTGACGCGCGAGGTGCGGCGCGCGGGCATTTTTTTTTTTTTTTTTTTTTTTTTTAAATTGCCGGGCGGTGGCGGCTTGCGGTTCGGAGGTGACGCGGTCACCGTGACAATTCTTTCGCGCATGCACTCTATCACAATTACGCGATCGCCGGAGGTGGCGCCGAACTGGACATGACGGCAGCGGCAGCGGCGGCGGCGGCGGCGGCGGACAGGAGTGTGACAGAGGGTGCAAGTACAGACATGTCGACAGGTCGACAGGTTTGTACCTGTCGGAGGTGCTGCTTGTCTGGCGGCAGCGCCGAGGGGTGGAGGGGGGCGTCGTGTGTGGCCGAGGGAGGTGTTGTAACCTGTCAATCATCCTGTGGCGGCGTCCTTTGATTAGCGGTCGGACAAGTAGCGAATCGAAAGGACCTAAATGTACTCATCCTGTCCTTCCGGGAAGACCTATCAATCATCCTGTGGCGGCATCCTTTGATCTGCGGTCCGACAATTGGCCGAGCGTCTAGCGTCGATGACACTATCGTCGACGGGCTATTCTCAGTGGCGTGATACCCCCACAGCCCCACTACTACGGGATGTCTGCAGTAACTTGTTTATGTATTGTGTAATGGATAGATATATTTGTTGTAGGTTAAGGATGACTGCAAGGATAACCTAGTCACTTAGTTGCACTTGATTGTTGTTAAGACTTCTTACAATGAATGTCTAGGCTATTTGGGTCAGAGGTTTTTAGAAGTATGGTCATTTGTTTGCAAATATGGTCAAAATTATTCAAATAAATCGAAGCATTGTCTGTTTGGTGTGGTGGTGGATGTTGATCTTTAATGCTGGGCACTTAAATCTCCATTACATTTCTAGGATCGAAAGAAGATGTGATCTGTTGTTGTTATATGTAATGGATGTTAAATTTATGGATTTGTGTGTTCCGAAGGAGTTGTAACTACATTCAATTCAAATCATTTAAGTGTTAATAACGAATGCTGTATTTATCTCTTACGATATCGCTATGTATCGATATGTTAAAATCAAGAAAATAACACATAGAAATACTGCAGTGGGTGTCAGTGTTGAAACTGTGTGACACTTTAAACCTGTAAATCTACTGTCATGTGTAGATCGATGAATGTCGTAAGACCTAAAGCGTCTAGTTGCGTTTGAATACTGTTGGATTGTTGGTGCGTTATGTCTTCAGTCGTTTTATACAGTCGTGCTCAGAAGTATCTGAACGACTTTAATTACATTTCACCTGATTCGCATGCAACCCAACTAACGTACCTGTCTTGAGGGTACTCTAATCACTCCTCAGTACAGTCGTTTGACTACTGAAAATGATTCCAACAAGTCATCACTAGAAAACACTGCTCTGTATCGCCATAACTCAAGATGTAAAGTAATACCACGATATTACAAATATCAGGGAACACCTTATCACAGATAAGAATGTCCTTAAGGCTTCTAAGCTCACATTTATTACAATAAATGACGTACCTGAAAAGTTACCACTCTCATTATTACATCAAATAGGTAATAGATGTAATAAGTTCGTCGTATTCATGACTGCTTGTTCAAAGTAACATAGCTACCTATTATTTAACACAAAAGGACATTAAAGTTTTAAGTCGCTCACGAGCACTATCGTCTCTACCAGGGGGCACTGGCCCAGGGCCCCCAGCCTGATGGGGACCCCGATAAACTCGTTCCTGTCTCCTATCCAATGATTTTAAGTGAATTTTTATCGCATTTGTTATAAGACCCAGATATTGTCTCGAAACGTGTCATATATGGTGTGGCAAGTGACTTGCTTTTCACAAGCACAGTACCGTTTTTTGTTCCTTTGAACACATCTAGTAAATAACTGAATTGTTACTTATACTAAGATTTCAACGTATATAAATAGGCATTAAAAATGATCTGACACACCTGAAATCTAACTAGTGGAGAAGGTACTTCACTTAAAAGACGTATTTTCTCTTATTCCGAGAGAAGTGACTTCATTGTGGGACGCTGCTTTGTCATGTGGAAGTTGCGTATCAGTCTCTCCAGATACGTAAGAACTCTTCTTTTTATTCCTACTTTTTCTCCCACTTCCTTTACTCTTCTTATAGTTACAAGTGAAACACCAGTAGCAGCTCGAACTTTATCAAGGAAACTGTTTTATGCTATTTTATCCTGTCTTTTACACCTTCCAACATAAACTTAATTACTTAATACACAATATCTCGTGTCTGGTTATGCAGAACCCTTCCTGTACCAACTGGTGAAGACAGCAATGACGCGCTATGTATGACAGTTTCTTTTTATTTTTATTTGGTTTCAGGCAGAGCCCATTTAATCAGATCCAAACCTTTAATATAAGGAAGCAGAAATACATGAACGTCGATAACTAGACTGATGTGGCCACCCTTTTGAACAAAGTAATGACTCGGGCCGTGCTTAGGACGGCACTACACATCGGCCAATGCACCCAGGCCCGGTGGATTCGGCATTGTTGGAGATTCTACCTTACGAAGCGATAGTTCGTTGTCGGGGTGCTTCGAAGCGCCATTTGATTGTACGTGATTCACTCTGTTTACTTGGCAGTGATTTCTTGATATTTTTGTAGAGTCTTTCAACAATGCCGAGGGGGTTCGAATCCCCGCTCGGGCATGGATATTTGTGCTGTCCTTAGTATTAGCTTGTTCATAAGTAGTTTGTAAGTTTAGGAAATGATGACACCGTAGTTAAGTCCCATAAGCTGTACAAACATTTGAACATTTGAACATTTGAACAATGTTGAAAAGAATATACTTAAGTGGTTCAGAAAAAAACCTTGCAATTTAAAAAGAAACCGTCAGCAGACTACCTAAACTTACTTCATTTTTCACTGTTGAAGAAACTAACAGGCAGAGTGATTCATCTACCTCATCTCAAGATACCTCTAAATCTCAAAGCTTAGAAACGGTGCCCATGTTTAACGTAAAGGATAACATTTGAGTTCTGTCATCAGGTTCAGATATGACGACAGCTGCATACATATCACAAAAAGAAAAATCGAGGTGCTGACTATAAGGGTAATTCCAAAAGGACGAGATTTTGCAGAAAGCATATCACTTTTTCCGAAGATTCGTCAGAGACTGTCTAGCTGAGTGCCTAAGAAGCATTTCGTGTAGATTTTTCTGCCTATAATCGACACATTGGATTCTTGTTTGAAGCGATATTCAGAAGCATACGAGAAAGTTAGCAAACATTTTAGTTTCCTTTCTCAGTTAAAACAAATCGATTCTGAACAGTTGACAAACAGGTGCAAAAAAGTTGCAGAATTTCATCATGCAGACGTTAATGCTGATGAATTCATATCAGAATGATTCCATTTAAAACAATATTTGAAAAAAATTCCAAATGAATCTCCAGAGCTAATCTCCATACATTCTGTAATAAAAGCAGATAAAATAGAAGAAACCTTTCCGAATGTAGAAGTTGCTACCCGGGTATTTCTTTGTCTAATGGTAACCAATTGCAGTGGAGAGCGTTCATTTCCCCACTCAATATGTATCAAAAATGAATTACGAACGACTATGCTACAGGAACGACTTACTAATTTGTCAATCATGTGCATAGAAAGTGACAAATCCCAAAAAAAACCTTTTGCAGCAACGTAAGTCCAGTTTGCAAAACAGTAATCACTAGTCTTTCATTTGTGTATTTCTAACCATAATGACCAATAAATTCACTAAACAAATATATGTCATTATGATAAGTTCATTAAAAAGAAAATTCTGTTTTGTTGTAGGGTCCCCTAATTTGTGTGCCAGATTAGAAAGAGACATACCCAAAAAAGGTATATTTTGTATTCTCGAAATAATTAAATTGAATAAAAGACTAATTTGTGGAACTAATCATTAGTATTTGGTTTGTAATATATTAACCAATTAAGTCAGTGAATAAATGTACACCATTGTGATGCAGTCATTTAGTTTTATTAGGGGCCCCGAAACACTGAGGGCCCAGGGGCCCCTGCATGGCTTAAGACGGTCCTGCTCACGAGCAGCTAGTTGACAATATGTATCAACTTCAAATGACACGAACGAAACGTCTGGATTCAAACCCAGGTCATGCAGACTAAGCAAACATTTCGTGACTGACGGAAACTGTCATTCCTGACTAAGCATACAGAGAGTGACATACCTCGATCAGTTAGCAAGTATCAACTTTAAATTACACTCCTGACCATTAAAATTGTTACACCATGAAGATGACGTGTTACAGACGCGAAATTTAACCAACTGGAAGAAGATGCTGTGATATGCAAATGATTAGCTTTTCAGAGCATTCACACAAGCTTGGCACCGGTGGCAACACCTACAGCGTGCTGACACGAGGAAAGTTTCCAACCTATTTTTCATACACAACCAGCAGTTGACCGGCGTTGCCTGGTGAAACGTTGTTGTGATGCCTTGTGTAAGGAGGTCGGATTGTAGTCAATCGCGACTGCGGTTTATTGTATCGCTACATTGCTGCTCGCGTCCGTCGTGATCCGATGGCTGTTAGCAGAATATGGAATTGATGAGTTCAGGAGGGCAATACGGAACGCCGTGCTGGATCCCAACGGCCTCGTATCACTAGCAGTCGAGATGACAGGCATCTTATCCGCATGACTGTAACGGATTTTGCAACTACGTCTCGATCCCTGAGTCAATAGATGGGGACGTTTGCAAGACGAACAGTTCGACGACGTTTGCAGCAGCATGGATTATCAGCTCGGAGATCATGGCTGCGGTTACCCTTCACGCTACATCACAGACAGGAGCACCTGCGATGGTGTTCGCAACAACGAACCTGGGTGCACGAATGGCAAAATTTTTCGGATGAATCCAGGTTCTGTTTACACCATCATGATTGTCGCATCCGTGTTTGGCGAGATCGCGGTGAACGCACATTGGAAGCTTGCAGTCGTCATCGCCATACTGGCGTATCACCCGGTGTGATGGAATGGGCTGCCATTGGTTCACGTCTCGGTCACCTCTTGTTCGCATCGACGGCACTTTGAACAGTGGCCGTTACATTTGATATGTATTACGACCCGTGGCCTACCCTTCATTCGACCCCTGAGGAACCCTACATTTCAGCAGGATAATGCACGACCGCATGTTGCAGGTCCTGTACGGGCCTTTCTGGATGCTGAAAATGTTCGACTGCTGCCCTAGCCAGCACATTCTTCAGATCTCTCACCAATTGAAAACGTCTGGTCAATGGTGGCCGAGCAACTGGCTCATCACAATACGCCAGTCACTACTCTTGATGAACTGTGGTATCGTGTTGAAGCTGCATGGGCATCTGTACCTGCACACGCCATCCAAGCCCTGACTCAATGCTCAGGCGTAATAAGTCCGTTATTACGGCCAGAGGTGGTTGTTCTGGGTACTGATTTCTCAGGATGTATGCAGCCACATTGCGTGAAAATGTAATCACATGACAGTTCTTGTATAGTATATTTGTCCAATGAATACTCGTTTATCATCTGCATTTCTTCTTGGTGTAGCAATTTTAATGGACAGTAGTGTACGTAACGTAAACATTTTTAATGGACGGGAATTCCTAACCGGCATCTGTTTCCCTGTTAACGAACTAAGAGAGACGTTAAATATTGCTTCTTCACAAGTAACTTACTTGAAATGCCGTGAGGTAAAGCTTTGTGTTGGACAGGGATTCGAATCGGATTGTTATCGAAGCACAATCAACTGCGACATATGGGATTTTCTCGTCATGTTTTAACTGTAATGACGAGACGAAACATTAATTTTTTCCTTCCCAGAACTCCAACACGTCACCTATCGCTGTCCTATTATACAGAAAACGAACGTTTGTTACTCCATGTGAGCATCTTAGAACTAGAAAGAATATGACGAAGAATTCAGTTCTGACTGGGAATCGAACCCCACTGTACACGAAGAGACGTCAGCTACCTAATTTTTCTCCACCAGCAGTTCGTAATAACATCCTCGAACTTACAGTGATGTCGTAAACAGTTCTGTTTCTCACTGGGAGTCAAAAACGACAGATATCGTTAGTGTTGACAACGAATGTGAATACATTGAAAATCAAAACCAGCAGTTAAGTGTTCTCATGCTAGAGCTTGATAATACATAATGAAAACTTTAGTGCTGGGCCAGGATTCGAACCCATTCATGAGCCATATGTGGCGATGTTGAGGAATCTGCATTTTTGAACTAACAGACTGTAGTCGAGCTTTGTCACGAAGGGATCAAATTCCGCGTTAAGGGCGGTCTGAGTTGCATTTAGTCCACAACCAATTTTATAGTCATATAGAAGTTCAAGTAAAAGATGGACAAGTGTCCAGTGACCATACAGAGCGTTTGTTTCGTCACCAGAAATAAATAACTAATGTAAGAAAGGTTACTGGTAAAAGAGGTTCTACATGTCACCAATCCTGACTTTATTGTGGTTCAACCTAACCTCTACTTGGTAGAGAAGGAATACCATGTTTAATGTGAATTTCAGACTACAATGCCATTATGCCTTCTTCACTTGGCGTAGCCAAAAGTGAAGAGAATCTGTCTCTCCCTATCAAAAATCATAGGCTGAAGTTGGAATCGAACCCAGATCATATCAACCTATCATCAATAGACCACCAAATCCTCTTCTCTGTCACTCATTTTTCTCTCGTAACGCCGATGCGCCACACTGGATGAGAATTCTGACACACAGGCTCCCTGTAGCGGTTTGCAGTATGTTCAGCACATTCATATACTTGGTTGACTGAATCGCCATGAACTAACTGCCTCGGCTACCCAGTGCACACATTCGACTCTATTTTGTAAACACCAAACTAAAATCACGTAACTGCCACTTACAAAAACTGCCAACAGTGTAGGATGCAGAAAGTGTTCCTTTCCGCTTGAGCTACTCTATTGCGCTATCTGTTAGTTGAAAACGCCGTGCAGTGCAAAAGAAAAGCTGTAACTGTCTGTCTCTCAGAAGTGCGAAACTTCAGGAGGAATTGTTGTCGTCTTTTGGAGCTGCTGTAGCCACGTGTGAGCTAGTATCGTAACGGTAATAATAATAATTTCGTGTGGCTCATTGGCCTGTTGCAAGTCTTTCAACTGGACGCCACTTCGGCGATTTGCGTGTCCCTAGCCTACCCCAGTTATCCTACCGGGGAAAGGGGACCTACAGCTTAACGTGCAGCCCGAACCACGAGCTCATTTCTGGAGACTCCGCACATCGTTCAGAGGTGAAGGATGGGTTGAAACGCAGAGAGAAAAAATCGGAGCACCGACCGGGTTTTGAACCCCCGACCCTTTGTCATTCAGGCCAGCGCTTTACCCGAGTACCACCCCATCCCCCCTTTTTTTTGTCATCTGATAGATCGATGGCTCGCAGTCGTTCGTTATTCTTTGAATGGTTGGTTCAGCCTTCTTATGGCAGAGGGCGTTCAGCACCCTCACGGGGCGCGCTGAGCCACGGCGCCCGGCATCATAACTCTAAGCGTCGCACGCAGTACATAAGAGGTCGCGAGTTCGACTACGTTCACTGCTACATTTTTTCTAAACGCAATTATGCTGTCTGCTGAATGGTACTTTAAACATAATTCCCTTCACTTCTCAAACCAAAATAGTCACATATGGAAAAGGGGCAAACGCATGAGACATTTTGTTCTTTTCAGGCAATAGATGCATCTCTAAACTTTTGTATTATGTATGGGGAGAGCGCATCGTGCGAAAAGTATTTTCTATATTGCTTGTCGTGTGGTAGTGGCATTTTACTCTTCTTCAAACCTTGTTTGACAGCTTTAACTCAGAACAAGTTTTCTGCATGCATGTAATCAATAAACTGCATGCGCATTGCCAGACTGTTATAGATAACATCAGAGAATTCGCATATATCGTTGATTAATTTCTCTCACGTTTACTATTTTAACAACACTAAAAGAAACCTTACTAAAATTGTGCACTGTATCATAAGAAATGAAATAAAGCTACCCACGATATCCTTACGACGAAAGTCTGTTTTAATAAAACTGAGTATATATACACAAGCGTGCCTCTATCGGCACGAATTAGTAAAATACTACTCACTTATATTTTCATTGGGTCTATGTTTAATTGGTATGCTGTGTCATACTCAAGAGGTATGAAAATGTGGCATTTCATAAATAAAGTTATGTATTACTAGACACACAAAATTTGTTTGTCAGCAGCGGGAAGAGGCGTTACCTATAGTGCAGCATTGTAAGTTTTTCACCATTGCACTCTGAGCTGAAAGTATTTAATTGCGACTTCTTTATCGATGTTTGATCTGACTGCTTGTAGCTCTTTCACAGAAGAGATAAAAATGTTACACTCAGTGCGACTAGAACCATACTATACGCTGTATCAGTTCAACACGTTACATTTTTTTTAAATTACATTCTATAATTTTCTTTTTTTTTTTTTTTTTTTTTTTTACTTCTAATCTTTTCCACTTCAGGCGTTAGCTCCTAAGTACTATATCCCACATCAACTAAACATCTCGCCTGCCTAAAAAAAAAAAAGAAAAAAAAAGTCTAGTGCCACCGCCACTTTTAGCCTATACTAAATCAAGGACGAAATAAGGGAAAGGGAAGGAAATAATGTGTTTAAAAAAAAAACTTCGTGGTTTTTTAATACAAATAGACAACAGAAGAAGCAAAAAGACCCATCCTAACCGGTGTGTCTTTAAGTTTTACTGATTTCTTTTAATTATAAATAAAAAGGATGTTTTCCCTTCTTGAACGTAAGGAAGGTATTGAAGGAGACTTTCTGAGCTGTCCGGAGCCTTGGGCGTCTTCTCCTGGTGTGTTTATTACCGGTAAATTCGGTCATAACTCTAATTTTTATAATTTTTGTTAAGGAAACAGTTTATTTTCAGTTACTTTATTTAATATCTGCTCATTCCCGGCTTCAACGGACCACCAAGAAGTCATCAAACACATTCAGGAGAAAGTTTAATTTTTCCGGTAGTTTGCAGTCCTCGTAATGTTCGAATGTTGGCTCTATAAAAGTTCTATATTCATCGACGTCGTGTTCCTAATATATAGTGCACTGTCATTCCCTTCAGCCAGTTTCCTTCATTTCTCTTCGTTTTAGAGTATGGAATGTCATCAGTATAGACTACGGTCGTCATCTGAATAGGATGAGGCGCAGTGCATTGAACGAAGGCCAAAAGGCGGCAGAGCAGATGCCACATGTCCTTTGCCGTTCCGCGTGTCCGCATCATGCACGTTGCACATCTGGCACAGTGGCGTCGCCGCGAGGTGAATGTTGTACAGACGTGACTGCGTGGGGTATTTTCCGTTCACGTAGTAGTACCATGTAGTCCGTGCCGCTGTCGGTAAGTTAGGGCAGTGTACGTTACATCAGACTGCATTCCAGTCGACCATTGGGTGTTTGCCTTCCACATTGTCCCGTTGCTATCTCATCATGAGGGTTCCGTATACCTTACGGACCGCAGGTAGGTCATCTATGCGTAGTATACGTCTGAGGTAACTGTATTCCAGTAAAAATGTTCAGCAGTGGGACTTTGCCGCGGGGATATGATGGAGATCTATCGGCGGGTCCAGATTGGATGGTGCAATTTCCCTGAGAAGAAAAGCGATCAGACTACTGGGATCCCGGTTCCATTGCCACAGCGTCAGCCTCACAAACAAAGCCATAGCCTTGACAGACAACTTGGTGAGTTCTATTCCAGCGCCCAACACCGGGCGCGAGAGCGTGGAATAGCTGACTTTAAAGAGATGTCCTTGGTTCACGTAATGTCCAAAGGCTGCTTGGATTCTGTCCGCAGTCGCTCTTGGCATCGGAAAAATCCTTACCAAGTACGTCAGTTTTGATACCAAGTAGGTGTTCATCAAGTCGACCTTTTGCAGAGCATCCAAGGAGCGTAGTAAGTGTAGACGGATACATGCACGGATATTGTTCAAGAGGCGTTTGTAGTTGAGAGCTATTGTGCGGCGTGTGGTCTTAGTGTAACCACCCTTAAACATATTATCTCAGTGACCACCTTATGCGTCCGTCAGGTTGCGCTTGTAACCCGCAACCGATATTCATGATTCCTGATTTTCTCATGTTCATCTGTGCACCCGACGCTTTCCAATATCTCTCTATCTGAGCTATTGCTGTGGCAACTCTTCATTTGAACGGACCAGGAGGACCACATCATCTGCATATGCACCATACACAAATTTATCTCCTCTTATACTGACGCCGCTTAACGTTTGCATCAGAAGTGGCTCAATTGCAAGTGAAAATAGGCCCATGGAAAGAGGACATCCCTATCTGACGGAGCATTGGATAGTGATTGGTTTGTCTGTCTGACTACCATTCACAAGTATCATCGACTTCGTCCCAGTCGTAAGTCGCATTACAGTCGCGATGAAACGTATTGGTATATCCATCGCTACAATCGTGACTCGTAGGAAATCGTGGCCGACTGCGTCAAAGGCTTTTCCCAAGTCGACTGCCAGCATCGCGCCTTCAATTCTGCAGGTTTGCGTGATTGCTATCAAATCACTATAGTCACAAAGCGCCTTGTCGGTTGTACGATAGTTACCGATACCTGTCTGATCTTTCCCTGTGAGAGCTAGCTTTAATCGTAATGCTAAAAGCCGTGCAAAAATTTTATAATCGCTGTTGAGCAATGGTTCAGTGGTCGGAATTGGTGCACCGATTGTCCTAACGATGTCTTCGGGACGGGGATGATCAAACCTTGGGTAAATTCGGGAGGTATAATTACGTCGGCGTGCAGTGACTCTTGGAAAATCTGTCTCAAAGTCGGTATTAATATATCTTGAAATACCCTGTAGAATTCTACGGGTAGTCCATCGAGGCCTAGAGATTTGTTTGGGCGACCTTTCGCCAGGACCGCCTTCCCCTCTTCCTCGGTCACATCTGCTTGCCGTCTCGCGGTCGTTTGCGTGGCAGTGCCGCAAGCATGTCGGTGAGGGCCGCTTCATCTGTGAGTACAAACGGGGGCAGTAATCCACAAAACCTCTACGAATCCCTGCCTGACTTGTTTAAAGCTGGTCGTCCTCTGTCCGCAGTGCCGTGAGGAGATTCTTCTTGCACCGCCTCTTTTCACATACTATGTGGTGCATGGATGGTGGTTCGTGCGCAACTCTGTAGTCATGTCGAGCTCTAATGACTGAATCTTCTATTTTTCTGGCGCATCAGTTGTAACAGTTTGGCTTTGACACGACTGATTTCTACCAGACGAACCGTTTGCTGCATTGCACTGTTGTATAGATCACAAAGGACGCTGAAATAAAATTCGATTGTATTGTAGACCATCTCATTCTGTCTCTCGAGTAGCTCATCAGTGTTCTTCTCAAGGCCGCTTTGGCGCACTCTAGCCACCGAGACAGCAGCGACGGATAGGCTTGTCTACGTCGTAAGCATTTTGTCCAGGTTTCTGAGACTAATGCACGACTAGATTGGTCCTTCAGAACATCTACATTCAGCTTCCACACCCCCTTGCCGCGATAGTTGTCTGACGCTCAAGGTTAACGGTGCTGATGTAAGCCAAATGGTCAGAGAAAACAGTCATCCAGAGTTCCAACTGCTGAAGACTCCAAAAAAATCAAATGTTCAAATGTTTGTTAAGCTTATGGGACTAAACTACGGAGTCATCAGTCCCTAAACTTACAAACTACTTATGAACTACTTACGAACTAGGACGGCACAAATATCCATGCCCGAGGGGGGATTCGAACCCCCGACCGTAGTGGCCGTGCAGACCGTGACTGGAGCGCCTCAGTCCCCTCGGCCACCGCGGCCGGCGCTGAAGACTCCCACGAAGCTTGCGCGAAACGTATAGGTGGTCTAGATGGCTCCCTGACGTTGCCGTTGCTCGCCGTGGAGGTTCGAGTCCTCCCTGGGGCATGGGTGTGCGTGTTGTCCTTAGGTTAGTTTACCTAGGTTTAAGTAGTTTGTAAGCTACGGACTGATGACCACGCAGTTTGGTCCGATAGATTTACAAACATTTGAACATTTGACGTTGCCGTGAAATGCGTGATTCTAGGCGTGTAAACTGTTCAAAGTGTCCAGCAGGGCCATGTCACGTACCAGGGCGGAGAGCTATGGGCACGTGTTGTAGTTTGGCGTCTGGTCGCTTGGCGACAATACGCAATTAAAGTCCCCTACAAAAATTCCTTGTTTGTATATCCCCGTTGAAGAGGGGCATTATATCCGTCTTGCAGAAGTCGGTGCAGGCGCGTCTATTTCCGGAGCCCGATGGGGCGTATATGTTGATGAGCCGGACGTCATTGACCGTAAGCGCCGTTCCTCTCGCCGATGGCAAGTATTCTACTTCCATTGCTGGGATTCCCTCTTTGGTCAAGATTGCAGTGCCCAGTTCTTGTGCAGTGCCCGGATGGATGTGTGCGCTATAAGCGCACAGGGAGTGGAGGTCAGCCTCCCTCACATCCTGTAACAGCGCGATATCTACTTCCGCCGTCCGCAACATGTCACTCAGTAGCTGTAATTTGTTCCCACTGCTGATATTGATCGTCGCGATGCGATACGCTTGCAGGGGATTCATTCGGCGCCGCCTCTCTACGCGGCTTGCGGCCCAGCTCGCCGTTCGTTGTCAGTAACGACTGCTGGTCGATTTCTAGCGTCTTGTGTTATGCTGGTCGTAATACCTTTGCTCCTGCGTAGGTTTTTCGTCATTTCTACGTCTTTATTGCACTCGTTAAAGTCACTTCCTAATCGCACAGACTGTAGTCATGGGCGAACTTCTGTAAGATCTGAAATTGTTGATCTGGACGTTCTCACGATTGACGCTGCTGCACCGATATTACGTCTCTGGGAGACGCTTCGTGTCCTTCACATACCCGCTGACTTGTGGTACCGTCCTTCTCCAGCTTATTTGGCAGTATACGATAAAGTTCTTTTCGTTTTCGCGGCATGGTCCAACTGTCTCGTCGACGTCTGGGGACACAGTACGTTGTTTCTCGCGGTTCCTGTAGCGGGGTCGTGGGGAGCGTCCTTCCTCAGTATCGGAAACTTGAGACTGTCCCATACTTGTAGTTTCGGATTCCTCTCCCTTATCGTGTGACGTGTTGGTGTCTATCTCCATTGCATCAGGCCTCACTTCATCGTCTCTCGTCTTACTGTCTTCCTCTTTTCGCGGTGGTTCGGTGGCAAGTAGTATAGCTATAGGCATATGGAGCCAGGGTACCATTTCGCTACGGCCGCCGATGTACCCTTACTCTGTTGATGACGTCATCCAAGTACCGTTATCCACCCACCCCTCCACCCCTGCCAGACTGACGCCTGACACCCACCGACCCCAATTAATTAAATTAAATTTGCATATCAATTTAATTGTAACAACCTATGTTTTTATCAGTAACAAGGGCAACTGCCCTCACGAGTAAGCACTTGCGTGAGCGCAGCCCCCGTCCCCGCTACCGCCCCACCTCCACCCCACCAACAGCCCTAAAGATCGCCGTCCCCCGCGCGACCTGGTCTGGGACTCGAACCCACATCCCTAGAATTTCTTTTTACAAAAGTTATGAAACGGTACTGTCGTTTCGCTTCACGATTTTAAATAGTTTTAAAATCGAATTTATTCACTTGCCATTGCAAGTGGCGCCTATTTAGGTGATCAGTCGGCGGTGGGGCCTTTAACTTGTTTCATTCACCCTAGGATATGAGAATGGAATCTGATTTATTTTATTTCTGCATCACATTTTCTAACTTGCATCATGCTTTCCTTATCCTTCCCGACCTTTCTTAGGACGAAAGGAGGGCATGCTGGATTGTACAAGGGTGGTGGTGGTAAGTGTCAAAGAACTGGTATTGAAGAGCTGAGAGATAGGTTAGCTTGAGAACTCGAACAGCTAATGCCTGTTGCAGACGATAGCTAGTTCGTTGGTTGCACCTTGGGCGCTGAGTTTTGACAGGAAGGCTTTCAGCCAATAGGAGCCCTGGGCGCCAAAACCAGATTCGGTTGGAGTGCGAACAAGGGCTCCGGAGAGTCCATGGTGGGTCCTTGGAGGACACAGACGTGACGGGAGAGTGCTGCAGATGCTGGTTCCGCTATGGTAAAGTACGGAGGTTTTAATCGTAATTAGGCCCTTCAGTTAAAACTCTGTTGCAACGGTTTAGGAAATTCAAGTTCCTGCAAATTATCAGTATTTGATTGACGAAATCAATTATTTTGAGAAGTATGCTACCAAATAAAGGTGTAACGGTTTTCTTGGAGACTGGTATTCGTTTGATCTCGAATGAGTCTCTTGCAATATTTTGGAAGGGCTGTTAATTTAGCAATAAATAATTCCAGAAAGCCTGTTGATTTTGTTAATATTCCTGTTCGCGGTTCAACACTTAGAATTTTCTCTCACGTGGCAAGCAGTTCAGATTATGTGTCTTTACAAGACTATTTTGGCAAACTATTTTGGAAGGGATGATAATTTAACAAATCTCAGTATGTCGTCCTATTCACTAGATATCAACCTGTTCTCAAGATAACATATCTCTATACCAGTTCTATTGAAGCGCGTATGGCAAACTTTGCATGTGATTGGTTGTGCCAGCCACGGCCGAGAGGACTGAGACGCTCCAGTCACGGTCTGCACGGCCACTACGGTCGGGGGTTCGAATTCCCCCTCGGGCATGGATATTTGTGCCGTCCTTAGTATTAGCTAGTTCGTAAGTAGTTTGTAAGTTTAGGGGCTGATGACCCTGTAGTTAAGTCCCATAAGCTATACAAACATTTGAACATTTTGATTGGTTGCTAGGCTACAAATTATTGAAATATCCTTCCTTTCCCTTTACAGTATGGGTGCAAGTCCTACCTTATGCGTAAGAGATCTTGTAGGCCTGAGGTTTTTGAATCTATAGTTTCGCTGTTTGTAATTAAATTTAACTACAGAGCCAAATGTCAGGATCTGAAAGCCAAGACAAATTGTAAAATTTTCTTACTTAGATGTTGTTTAACTGTTTTACTGTTCCGTAATTTTCTGAACCAATAACTATGGTTAGAAAGGCTACCTAACTGTTTACATTTCAAGTTTGTTAAATTTCTATGGACGGATTGCTCCCTGAGATACCCCTAGGCTTAATTTACTGCTGTTGCCTACCGGATCATCCGATGCCCGCCCCCTTGTCTCGATGCTACTCCTTACGACTATTAACGCGTTATCCGTGTTTTAATCTGTTGATTAAAGATCATGATTCAGGGCCCAAAACCTTATCAATGTGTGAAATCATTGTAGCAGTGTAGGGAGCCGTACTTCGAGATTAGGCGCGTGAACTATCCAGGCCAGTCTGCTGTATGCAATTGATCCAATTAGCTTTGCAGACTCAATCGGTAGACGAAGTAGAGGGATAAAATTTACTCACAGTCACCAAATTAAAACCAAGTTCCTTACTCCTGCAGCGCGGGCACGGTTCGGTTAGTACTTATAGATGTACTTATAGTTGTACTTATAGATGTAATTCCAACATTGGAAAAAAAGGAGCCAATTATTGCGTACTTTGGACAGTAAAATTAGCTGGAATAACATCGAACATGTCCGTCCCCACAAGTGGACACTTGTGCGAGAGCCACCCACCACCGCTCCCAATTATTTTTTGCATATCAAATTAATTTATGGATTAAAAATTAGAACATTACGTATTAAATTTGTATAGCAATTTAACAGTAACTCAAGGACAGCCACCACCACTCACCCCCGCCGCCGCCCCCGGGCGACCCGGTCCAGGACTCGAACCCGCAATCTTTTTTTTTACAGAAGTTATTACATAGACATACACTATTGGAAAAATGGAGCCAATTATTCTGATGCTAAATGTTTAAACAAAGTATCATATCGTTTTATTATTTTAAGCATTCTTTCTCAAAGCTCTTCGCATAGACTACATATACAACAGCCGAAAGACGTGTTTAATAATAGCACAGTTTAGATAATAAACGGAACGTAACGGTAACGAACGCCACAAACTTATGTATCCATCTTAACAAATACTCTTTCGATGTCCAGCTAATTTGAAACAATTCTAACCAGAGTGAAACATTTGGGACTACCCAAAAGAAAAGAAATGGTCGGTTTCGGAACTCACCACAACCTTAGACCTATAAGCAAAATAAATGTATCTCTTCGTTTAGACTATGAATGCAACTAACGACGACTGTGTTAAGAATAGTGTGCGTTAGATAATAAACGGCATGTAACGGTAACAAACGCTACAAACTTGTATGTCCAACACTCTTTCGGTAACACAACAACAGCAGCAGCAGGAGACTACAAATTGTTTATAAACAATCGAATTTACTGGTAGAAATAACGAAAATCGGCAAAGACATCTAGCACAACGTCTGCATAGAAACTAAAGATTTCCAACACTGCAGCTGACACACAAAGAATTTTAACGAACATAGCGAAAGCCACTCTGTCAGTCAGCACCAAGCTCTTAGGAATGCGTCTAAAAATACATCTGCAAGCACCGTTAACAATCGCAGTGCTAGGAGTAACGCGCACAAACACATACACACAGTGCTCTCTCGGCAGGCTACATAAAACTAACATATGCTAAATGTTTAAATAAATATCATAACGTTTTAAGCATTTTCTCTCAAAAACAGCTAAGTTGATCTCCAAATGATCAAAACAGCCTACGCAAGACCTCTGCAGACGCACCACTTTGACAAAGATAGCGTGCATTACATTTATTTAAACGCACTACGATGGAGCTGAGCCAGTTCCGAAATTTAATACTCTCTCTCTCTTTAGCGATCATGCCCTGTTACGTTTTCTTAGATCGAGGTATAGCTGCGCCTTCCGAGAATTCGGGTAGTTTAATTCTACCTCCCGCGTATACCCATCTAAGGAATCTCTCTGTCCTGTTACAATGCTAACGATTCTTTACAACATTTATCTGACACAGGTCAAATACCTATAATCGAGCAGCCCAGAAGACGTTTAAACCCTATTGTACAACGGAGAGTCACAATAAAAAATGCGTGAAATAATTTACCGATTTCCGACCGTCTACACTTATACTTTTTTTTTCGAAAGCAGTGACCTAACGATACCCTACCTGACAATACAGCAACCACAGAACCGAGGTAGTACTTTACCCACCCGATAACTAGGAAGCAACACACAACAGATTTTCATTTCTGTAGAGCAAGATCGACCACCCGTGTACCCACCAAAATTCATACTCCAAGCTCCTTTCCTGTGATATCTTTTTTCAATCCACTAAACCGAACTCGGATCTACCTTTCCACTACCTTTCAACCACCTTGTTTCCATCCCCACTCGACTAATGCACCGCAAACGAAGATGCCTAGAATGCTAACCTACACAGCGCAACACCAGAAAAATTTATAGCCATCAACACAAAACACCAACAAACCTCACATATATTACAGACGATGACAGGTGCTCCATCTTAATAATAGTAGACAATGCTTAAACACAACGAAATTTAGTAGACCCTCTAAAGGTAAAATCATTCATCAGCAAGGTCGTCTGAGCTATCATCCTCTCTCGGAATAGTATTACACAAACAAAAACGCTTAAAAGAACAACTTAAAGACGAAAGTAGTGCGCCTTAGGTCTCCAAAACGACAGCACACAGTGCGAGAAGAGAGTCAAAGACCGCAAACATCCTATTGGGCAGACGAGTTCGCTAGATTTATGGAAACACCAGTCAATTTTCAGTGTTCTTATTAACCAAGCAAACAATTTGCACAAAACAACACGACTGCTCTCTAATGAATTTGTTTGCCGAGGCCACATAGATGGGATTGACACACAGTACAGGGCTGCACTTTGTAAATATTGCCTATCCTGGTTTCCAATCCAATCCGTATGTGTATATTGTAGCCTCCAGTCTGATAATGCCAAACAAAGAGGGAAAAGTATCCTGCAAACGCCTGTTATAAAATTGATAAGGTGACTATCTGGAATTTTATTATAAGGTACAGACAAATGATTTGCTGGAGATTCTCCAGTGCTTTCAAGCCGAGTTTCTCCAGCATTCCAAGTGCTCTCACAACGCTGCCACCAGATAGGAGAAATGGTAACTTGGCATTGTCTCCATGATGAACTTGTCGAATTTACAATGCATTTCTAAGTTCAAAAAACAGCAATAATCCTAAATAGAACTCTTTACAGGTCGATCGCATCACAACATCATTCACAACTGGAAACAAATACTGCAGTGCACATTTTCAACACTTTTTACTTAATTTCTATCCCAGATAGCCTACGATACTCTATGTAACAACAACGATCTCCAACCCAACGCCCAAACTGCAGGAAAATGTGAAAGTAGCTTGTTAAGTTTTCTAAGTGAGATCACGGGCAGTTGAGATCTGCAAATGGAAGTTAAAACGTTTACTGCTGCTCTAAATTTCGTTGTGAGTGGCCACAGTACTTGCGCAATGCAAATTTATCCAACTGCTCCCTCCTTATGGGAGCAACCAACGTTTTAACAAACACAAAATAAATGTTTTAAAAAGGGAATAGATAATTAAACATGGGATAGGGATTATGAAATTATAATGTAGAGGTGTGATAATTTAAATCATCATCTATTCAATAAAAATGAACAAGCAAATAAATGTGGGGGAGACCAAATTAAGCACAATAAAGCACACATCTTGTACAAAAGTGAATTAAAATCATGAAGTTAATGCCCATAGTAAAATTGTTTCTGCCCTTTATGAATATAGAGCTAACATGGGAGGAAATTTGCAAATACACAGTGGGTAAAGGAAAGCACATTCATTCACTCACAGACACACGCATAATGCTTGTGACACATTACTCATGCAGCAACACTTGATAGCAGTGGTGAAATGAAGCGTCGGCGGTGTTTTGATGAGATGGCGGGTGTCTTGAAGCACAAATTAAAATAACACTATGCACCAAATGAACTCATGTGCAGGGAGGCAGCGGCATACTATCCTTAAGTACCATGTGGTGTGCGACCAGGGTGAATTACATAGGATTAACAAAAAGAAATTAATTTAGAATAAGCAAGTAAAGCACGCACGAGAATTCCTATAGAAGAAAGGTAGTATTACAAAAAGTATGGGTGAAGGCTGAAGTAAAGACCGTTACGAAATCACGTGGTGCAATCGGTCATACCACGACAGTAAAGACTGAATCAAACCAGAAAATCTGAGAAGTATTTAGCTTACTCGCGGATACAGAAATGATGCAAAAACATTAGTTAAAAACATCAAGAAAATTCAAACATAATAGCTTTACAGAAAGGCTGAAGGCCACCCACATGAATTTTAACTTGCGAAAACCGGACACAAAATCAGCACCGGAATGAGAATGCAAATACCAAATCTAAACTGAATTACTCGAGTTCTGTAAATGAAGAAACACTTCGCCCCGTATGGAGAAAGAATTACTCAAGGAAACGATCACTGATAAACCAAGACTGCCTGGTCACAAAGAAAGCAAAGCATGCCATCCCCTCAGCATGATTCGATGATGTACTTACTTCAACAGACGCATTAAGAGTGAAACCTAAGACCACGCCAAAAGCCTTCCCATCACACATCAAGTGTAGAGCACACTGAAACCCATGGGGATCGCGTTCAGAGCATAGTTTCTACCAACCGTCGATACCTGAAAAAGATAATACCCTCTTCTAGAGCTCCAGGGAGGTCTCTCTTGTCACCTCTTTAGACCACGATTATGTTGGCACTACACTAAGAACAGGCCACATCGCCATCTTACCAAGTAAGCTTGTCTCTGCCCACCCAGCAGACGCCAGTGCAGACGACAAATGACACCATGCATTCTTAACTATAGTAAATGAGGCCTAAAGTGCGAGGTGGCGACTGTAAGCCATTGCACAGCAGTCAGTCAATATTAAAAGCAACCTTCCACATTCACATAAACACACAAGTTCACTCACACAAGTTGATACATTTATAAACACGGGGCATTGATCATTAATAAAAAGAATAAAATAATTGACATACAAATAGACAATATTAATGCTAGAGAAACACTTAAGAGTAATGAATAACTCAAAATGGAACATGACCGCACATTCAGTGGACATATTTCATCACCCTCCCCTTAAGGGCAATAAATAATCTGGAACCAATCCTGTTATACTGGATTGGATCCAGATTAAAATTAGTTACACACAACAAAAATTTAAAATCTATCTATTTTGGGCATTGCGGGCAACTATGGGCGTCCTACAACAAGGAAAAAATTAACAGGCGTTTAAACCAAAAGGTAAGCGAGCATTTTAAATTACTTAAAAAAATTTTAAATTGGTAAAGAAGGTGGTGTGCAAAAAGATTGGTCAAAAATTGCAGGGTAAAAATAGATGCATAAACAAAAGTTACAGATTAAATAAGAAAAACATGTTACGTTTTTCATTCCTAGGAGTGTCCTTAAAAAAAAAAAATAAAAATAAAAAAATAAAAAAAAAAATAAAAATCAAGTTCGATTCACTATGGTGAGTGTTCACTTTCTCGAAACAAAATTTTAATGATTTAATATTCGCCACACACTTCGATCAAAACTTAGGGGCATCGACAGGGAGGATGTACTCTTTGGCATAACTGGGTGGAAACTACAACCCGCACTTATTTAACACTTTACTACTTCCAAGTTTTCGTTCAGTGTCCATGGTCGTAATTGACTGTCCCTCTTACCAGCTCCAGGTGCATCTCACCTTGCCGACATCTCTTCCTCTCTGACTCGGCGCCAATGTTTGGATCAGTCATCATCTGGCATTAGGCACAGAGGAAGAAGAATTTTGTGAGCACCCTCAATGGCGAGCGATCACAAGAGGTAGTGCCACGCCTTCGTGGCATAGGATTAGTGACGTTCTGACATCCAAGCAGGACCCAACGATGTGGAATGCCTAAGTGCCGAAACATGGAAGTGTGTTACGCAAGGAGGTTCATTTAAGTCTCCCGTCACTCGCTAAGTCACAGGAGTGCTGAGATGAATGTTGGGGTGGACCCAAAAATAATGTTTTCTGGTGTCAGGGACCAAATAGGAGATTGGTAGGCTCACAAGAAAACTTGGAAATGTAAGGTGGGCGATGCCATGGCATCGATGTCTTAATACTTGCAGCAACTGATCTGGTTGTGACAGACATTTGTGTTAGGCTCCTGCTGCTCTCGTTGAGTGGCGTGCAGCAGGGTGCGTGTTGGCAGCCGGACCAGCTCCGACCTCGCCTTCCAGATTACGAATACACGAGAGCTATTTTTACAAAGAAAGAATATTATAATTCTTCTATAAATAGCCATAAGAATAAAATAAATAATTAATTGTCACAGCTATACCATCGCTCTTACTGCTCCAGCAACACACATCTCTAACTAACCTCTACAGATCATAAAGAGACATCCACGCACAATCGCATTACCGACAAATACTGCAACACTTCTATAGATCTTTTCCTCGCAGTTGACATAAATGGGGTATTTGCCGTAGAAGTTGACTAATGCAACCGTTATAACTTTCATGATTAAAATATAGTTAGCGATAACCAGTGGTGCATGTAGATAACCCTTACGAGTTGTCTGTTGGCATTGTAACATACCTTACACTGTTTCTGCAGTGTCATCGATGTGCGCTAATGCATCTGTAGTCGACGATATGATTCCCTAAAATACGATACAGCATGTATTCTACAAGGTTAAACTAACTTGGTCTGGATGGTTAAAGATACAGTACACTGTTGCTGCTATGGTTAATTTCTGTAGGGTGATAGTGGTGTATACGATACGTGTAACAAGAGTTGAATAATGAAGACAGTGTTCTGTCTTCCATTGTGTGTTTTTACTGGGTTCTTAGAAGTATGTTGTGTGGTCGTTAACGTATGCATCGCCTTCTATCTGAAAAACCCAGTCCATGATTGGTTCGATTTTGTGGTTAGTATAGTCCTGACCCTAACTAGACGCGTTTATATTCGATTTCATCAGCTCTGTTTCTTCCTCTATACACTGATCTAAGATTCATAGGATCGCTTGGTAAGGTACATGTGGTACTTAACTGTGTGGGGTCTATATGTCTGATCTCATCCACATCTAGAATCGAAGGATGTGATGTACCTCTCACCCATATGGGTTTTATTTGCTCTTTTGCCTATAAATATCACTCAAATAGCATAATTTGGAGAACTAGTTGGAGCTATACTAGGACATGATCCGTTGTTTGTGATGTGAATTTTTGTGCTCAGTAGCTTGATTTACCCCAAAGCCGAAATAGAGGTCAATCTGTTGCATTTTAAGTTTTTCGTGCGTCTGCAAAACTTTTTTGTGTTGTTGTTTGCGAATATAAGCAATCTAGGGATATTCTTCTGTTGACAGACCCTTTTACCCTTCAGTGTTGTGTGTAGATGATACTTGCAAATTGTCTGTTGGTGTCACAAGATGCCTTATACTACTTCGGCAATGTTATCGATGTGCGCTGATGAGATAATATAATTACCTAAAATACGATGTTGTTTGTATTCTACAAGGTTAAGCTAAATTGTTCTGGTTGGTTAATACTGTAGACTGTTGTTACTGTGGATATATTCGGTAATGTGGGTTGGTGTATAAGATATATGTAATAAGAGTTGAGAGTTGAGTTACGAAGCGAGTGTTCTGCCTTTCCATTGTGTGTTTTTATCGGGTTCTCAGAGGTATGCTGTGTGGTTGTTAACGTCTGCATCACCTTTTATCTGGGAAACACGGTCGATGATTGTTCGATTCTACGGCTAGTATAGTCCTGACCCTAACTAGAGGCGTTGATATTCTATTTTATCATCTCGGTTTCACCCCCTATACCCTGATCTAACATTCAAAGGATCGAGTGGTAAGATACATAAAAGCTCTTGCATGTTATACTTGTCTGCGTGGTATCTAAATGTCTGATCTATCGACGCGATTTTCTCTTAAACATAAAGACGTGGTTAGTTGTAGGAGACGTACAACCTTGTGATGTATTTTGATTTTAATAGTTCTCCAGCTACAAGATTATGGGTATATTTACCTTAAAAAGGGATAGAAGGGGGTCTGCTGTGTGTCTGGTTTGTCTACATCTAAGGAAGCATTCGTTTAAATCGGTGATGTGTTGGTGTATGAACTGGAGTTTGACTTTATATCGCGATTTAGCTCACATCTGACTGTTTGTGTGTGCATAAAGTAGGTTATCGCTAACTATATTTTAATCATGCAAGTTATAATGGTTGTAGTAGTCAACTTCTACGGTAAATACTTCGTTTGTGCCAACTGCGAGGAAATGATCCAAACAAGTGTTGCAGTATGTGTCATTAATGCGATTGTGCGCGGCTGTCTCTTTATGATCTGTAGAGGTTAGTTATAGATGTGTGTTGATGGAGCATTAAGAGCGATGGTATAGTTGTGACAAATCGTTCGTTTTTTTTTTATCGTTATGGCTATTGATAGAAGCAATGTAATATTCTTTCTTCGTAAAAATAGCTCTCGTGTATTCGTAATATGGTGAGTACCATGTAACCTGGCTTGTGCGAAATACTGATTTCAATCTGTTCGTACGGTTCATTGCAACATAACCAGAGGCTCAGACGATTCTGCGGAGATCTCGAGTGCAAATTTCTCGACCTCCGCTATCGGGTGGAGAAATGTAGGGTTCCCCTGAATAGGTTCAAATGTTCAAATGTCTGTAAATCTATCGGACCAAACTGCGTGGTCATCAGTCCGTAGCTTACAAACTACTTAAATCTAGGTAAACTAATCTAAGGAGAAACACACACACACCCATGCCCCAGGGAGGACTCGAACCTCCACGGCGAGCAACCGCGCGCTCCGCAGCGAGGTGCTTTAGACCGCTCGGCTACTCCACCGCGGCCCCTGAATAGGTCAGGCGTGCACTACACGCAGGAAGCAGCTACAAGGGTAGCGGAGTTCGTGTGGAGTGCACATGGGGGTTTTTTAGGTTAGAGAATTCCCTCCCTAGGCCCGACAAGACGGCTCCTGAGTCGCAACGAGATAGCAGTGGGCAGAGAACAACAGGGAATGAAAAGATAAATGTAGTAGTAGTTAACTGCAGGAGCGTCTATAGAAAGGTCCCAGAACTGCTCTCATTAATAAACGGTCAATATGCCCACATAGTACTAGGGACGGAAAGTTGGCTAAAAACATATGTAAACAGTAATGAGATTCTAAACGCAGACTGGAATGTATACTGCAGAGATAGACTGCACAGTGAAGGGGGAGGCGTGTTTATAGCGATAAAAAGTGCACTAGTATCGAAGGAAATAGACGGAGATCCGAAGTGTGAAATAATTTGGGTGAAGATCAAGGTTAAAGCAGGCTCGAACCTAGTAATTGTATGTTTCTATAGGCCTCCTGGCTCAGCAGCTGTTGTGACAGAACACCTGAAGAAAAATTTGGAAAATATTTCGAGTAGATTTCCGGATCATGTTATAGTTTTGGGAGGAGATTTTAATTTACCTGATATAGACTGGGAGGCCCAAACGTTTCTGACGGGTGGCAGGGACAAAGAATCCAGTGAAATTGTTTTGACATTAGCTGAAAATTACCTTGAGCAGTTAAACACAGAACCGACTCGTGGCGACAACAGGGGGACAAACAGACCCGAACTATTCGAAACAGTTAACGCAGAACAGGGAATCAGCGATCATAAAGCGGTTACAGCATCGATAATTTCAGCCTTGAATAGAAATATTAAAAAAAGTAGGAAGATTTTTGTGTTCGGAAAAAGTGACAAAAAGCGGATTTCAGCATACTTGACGGCTCAACACAGAAGTTTTATCTCAAGTACAGATAGTGTTGAGGAACAGTGGTCAAAGTTCAAAGCCATCGTACAATATGCATTAGATGAGTATGTACCAAGCAAGATCGTAAGAGATGGAAAGGAGCCACCATGGTGCAACAACCGAATTAGAAAACTGCTACGGAAGCAAAGGCAACTTCACTGCAAGCATAAACATAGCAAAAGTCTTGTAGACAAACAAAAATCAAACGAAGCGAAATGTAACGTGAGGAGGGCTCTGCGAGAGGCGTTCAACGAGTTCGAAAGTAAAGTTCTATGTCCTGACTTAGCTGAAAATCCTAAGAAATTTTGGTCTTATGTCAAAGCGGTAGGTGGATCAAAACAAGATCTCCAGACACCCTGTGACGAAAATGGCATTGAAACAGAGGATGATACTCTAAAGGCTGAATTACTAAATAACTTTTTCCAAAGCTGTTTCACAGAGGAAGATTGCACTGTAGTTCCTTCTCTAGACCGCCGCACAAATTGCAAAATTGCAGATATCGAAATAATTGACAGAGGGATAGAAAACAAAATCGCTCAAAAGAGAAAAGCCCGCAGAACCAGATGGGATACCAGTTCGTTTTTACACATAGTACGCGAAGGAACTTACCCCCTTCTTGCAGTGGTGTACCGTAGGTCTCTAGAAGAGCGTAGTGTTCCGAAACATTGGAAAATGGGGATCCGTACCAGGTGGGGTTGATACAGGAAGTAGAAAAGATCCAACGGAGAGCAGCGCGCTTCGTTACAGGATCATTTGGTAATCAAAAAAACGTTACGGAGATGATCGATAAACTTCAGTGGAAGACTCTGCATGAGAGACTCTCTGTCGCTCGGTACGGGCTTTTGTCGAAGTTTCGAGAATATAACTAGCTCTGCCGATGATGAGGATATAGAAGAAATATATGAGGAGCTAAAGGAAATTATTCAGACCGTTAAGGGAGAGGAAAACTTAATTGTGATGGGAGACTGGAATTCGGTAGTAGGAAAAGGAAGAGAAGGAAAAATAGTAGGTGAATATGGACTGGGCAGAAGGAATGAAAGAGGAAGTCGCCTGGTAGAATTTTGCACGGAACATAATTTAATCATAACAAACACGTGGTTTAAGAATCACAAAAGAAGGTTGTATACTTGGAAGAGACCAGGAGACACTGGAAGGTATCAGATAGATTTTATAATGGTAAAATATAGATTCCGGAATCAGGTTATAAACTGCAAGACATACCCAGGGGCAGATATAGACTCTGACCATAACTTGTTAGTCATGAACTGTAGGCTGAAACTGAAAAAACTGCAGAAAGGTAAGAAAATAAGGAGATGGGACCTAGATAAATTGAAGGAACGTGAAGTTCTGGTGAATTTCAGAGGGAGATTTAGGCAACAATTGACAGAAACAGGGGGAAATAAAACAGTAGAAGAGGAATGGGTAGCATTGAGAGATGAAATAGTGAAGGCAGCAGAGGACAAAATAGGTAGAAAGGCAAGACCTGCAAAAAATCCTTGGATAACACAGGAGATACTAAATTTAATTGATGAAAGGAGAAAATATAAAAATGCAGTAAATGAAACAGGCAAAATGGAGTACAGACGACTAAGAAATGAGATTGATAGGAAGTGCAAAATGGCTAAGCAGGAGTGGCTAGAAGCCAAATGCAAATCTGTAGAAGAATGTATAAGAAGGGGAAAAGTAGATACCGCCTACAGGAAAATCAAAGAGACATTTGGGGACAAGAAAAGCAATTCTACGAATATCAAGGACTCAGATGGGAAACCAGTTCTCAGCAAAGAAGGGAAAGCTGAAAGGTTGAAAGAGTACATAGAGCAGCTCTACAAAGGAAATGAACTTAGAGACGATGTTGTAGGAAGGGAAGAGGAAGTAGATCAAGATGAAATAGGAGATACTATACTCAGAGATGAATTTGACAGAGCCTTGAAAGACCTAGGCCGGAACAAGGCCCCAGGAGTAGATGATATACCCTCAGAGCTACTAAAGTCTCTGGGAGAGCCAGCCATGACAAGACTATTTGAACTGGTGTGTAGGATATATGAGACAGGCGAAATGCCCTCAGACTTTAAGAAAAATGTAATAATCCCCATTCCAAAGAAATCAGGTGCAGACAGGTGTGAAAATTACAGAACCATCAGTTTGATAAGTCATGGTTGCAAAATTTTAACACGAATTATCTACAGGAGAATGGAAAAGCTGGTAGAAGCTGACCTAGGGGAAGATCAGTTTGGATTCAGGAGGAACGTAGGAACCCGGGAGGCAATACTCACTTTACGTCTTATCTTAGAAGATAGATTAAGGAAAGGCAAATCTACATTTTTAGCCTTTGTAGATTTGGAGAAAGCGTTTGACAATGTTGACTGGACTACACTCTTTCAAATTCTGAAGTCAGCAGGGGTACAATACAGGGAAAGGAGAGTTATCTACAACTTGTACAAAAGCCAGACCGCAGTTATTAGACTCGAAGGGCATGAAAGGGAAGCATCAGTTGGGAAGGGAGTAAGACAGGGTTGTAGCCTTTCTCCGATGTTATTCAATTTGTACATTGAGCAGGCGATGAAGGAAAGCAAGGAAAATTTTGGAATAGGGATTAAAGTTCAGGGGGAAGAAATAAAAACATTGCGTTTTGCTGATGACATTGTAATTCTGTCAGAGACAGCGAACGACCTGGAAGAGCAGTTGAATGGAATGGACAGTGTGTTGAAGAGAGCGTACAAAATGAACATTAACAAGAGCAAAACAAAAATAATGGTATGCGGTCTTAGAAAATCAGGCGATGCTGAAGGAATTAGATTAGGTAACGAAACAATGAAGGTGGTAGATGAGTTTTGTTACTTAGGTAGTAAAATAACATGCGATGGTCGCAGTACAGAGGATATAAAATGCAGAATGGCAATGGGAAGAAAAGCATTTTTGAAAAAGAGAAATTTGCTAACATCGAATATTAATTTAAGTGTAAGGAAGTCTTTTCTGAAGGCATTTGTGTGGAGTGTTGCCTTGTATGGGAGTGAGACATGGACGATAAACAGTGCGGACAGGAAGAGAATAGAGGCTTTTGAAATGTGGTGCTACAGAAGAATGCTGAAGATTAGGTGGGTAGATCGCATAACTAATGAAGAGGTACTGAACAGAATTGGTGAGAAAAGGAATTTTTGGCATACCCTAACTAAAAGAAGGGATCGCTTGGTAGGACACATTCTTAGACATCGGGGAATCGTAAATTTAGCATTGGAGGGAAGTGTGTGGGGTAAAAATCGCAGAGGGAGGCCAAGAGACGCGTATAGTAAGCAGATTCAAGTGGATATGGGTTGCCGTTCTTATGAGGAGATGAAAAGGCTTGCTCAGGATAGAGTACGGTGGAGAGCTGCATCAAACCAGTCTCCGGACTGAAGACCATAACAACAACAACTTTACCGAGGAATCTAGCAGTATATTGCTTGCTCCTACGTATATCTCGCGAAGAGATCGTGAAGATAAAATCAGAGAGATTAGAGCCCACACAGAGGCATACCGACAATCTTTGTTTCCGCGAACAATACGTGACTGGAACAAGGAGGAGAACCGATAGTGGTACTCAAGGTACCCTCCTCCACACACCGTCGGGTGTCTTGCGGAATATGGATGTAGATGTAGATATGTGTCCTACATGTGTGGACTCCATATTGATACTTGGGAGGCGTGTTTAATCGTTTGTTTAGTCTCTATAGGACTGCTCTTGGCGTTCGATAAAATTTTCGATTGTTGTATTAGTTCAAAACGGTCTAGACTATTTGTTTTTCGTTGTTAGTTGGAAGGTTTAGATATATTCATACAAGAAAAGAGCTTGGTGTTGATTTGTATCGTCCCTTGTTAGCTGTTCTATGTGTGTCAGTCATTTTTTACGATGTAATTTGGTGTGTTACAGTGTTACAGATGTTTATCGAGAGTATTGATTTGTTAGAAGGGGGAATACGATGACTGTTTGTGCTCGGGTGATTGTCGAACGTACGAGGTATGTGGTCTAGTGACTGATAGAAAACGTTTCAGAAATACTATCTGGTGGAGTATGCAGTGAAAAAAAGCTGTATGATCGATTCGTTAGATGTTCGAGAGGGATTCACCAACGAAGCAGAGTTACCGAGATTCGCTCGGCCAGTCCGCCGCGGAGGAAACTAAGTGAGATGCTACATAAGTCGTTATTTTAAAATCATTGGTACCACAAAGTTTCACAGCAACACGTAAATATCATTCTACCTGGCGATGGTGCAACAACCGAAAACCGGGTCATGAAGTAATAAAAATATTTCAGCATTTTGCGCAAGTATCTCGTTTATTTCATTCATAAGATGCAAGGTATCTTCGGCCGCGCACCTGATGGTGGTTTGCGGATGTCGTATGTAGATGGAGATGGATATCTTCTTCATTATCCATACGTATTTGCCCCACTTATAATGTTTGGGCACCTAAACGTTTGTCACATAGTGGTGCGCTGCTCCTGTACACCTCAGCTTGTTAGGACGTGGCATGAAATGAATAATTACTACTGAAGTGATCATCTTGTGATAGTGCAGCTCTAGTTTCTTCCGTGCTTACTATGATAAATTGATGAAGAAATCCGCTTTATGCACAACAAGGAGACAAATGTCGAAGTATAAAAATGCCAGTTCCTATCAAAACGTGCACGAAACAGAAAGAAAACATCACGAAACATAATCAGACGTCACAAGCAAGAAGGAACAAAACCACAGCTCGAATATGACAAGCTGTAAAATCTCGTCATTGCTGAATTAGGGCAGCATGAAACTCCTGCCAATGCCTCTATAAAATAAAAGGCAAAACCCACAAAAGATGGCACAATTAGTGCCGAAGCGTATCTGGATAATAAAAATCAAACAAGGTGTCTAGCATAAGGAGATATCTTCACTAAACTACTCAAGGGTTGCTTTTTGGCTCCTGCAGTGCCACTGTAGCGCGAAATTGCACAGGTGTGCCTACAAACAAACAAAAAAGTTCATTTACATATCTTTAGCTTTTGTAACTGATGATATACACTCTGGTACTGATCTTAAACGACAGAGAATTTCGTGCAGTATCATTAAGTCTCTGCCTGTTTTCCGTCGTATGGTGCTATGAACCTTTCTACTCCTTTCCTCAACAGTAGTTCGCATTCACTGAGTAGGAGCATAATTAACGATTCGCGTGTTCTCCGAGAACCATCAACGACGAAGCCATGACGTATTGCCATGACAGTGCGTAAGTAGGAATGCTAGAGGCAAGCAGTGCGAAGGTCAGTAGGACGTTGACTGGCTGCAGATGACATGTTTTTGCGGCGGGTAGTAGCCACGAGGCAGCGGCATGTTTTTGCGGCTGGTAGTACAGTGGTGGGCAGCTGGCTTATCTGCCGGGCGGCCTGCATCACGCAACACCGAGGCCTCGTGACAAAGCGGAAATGTTTCCTTCAGAAACGGATTCGCCGAACAACGATTGCGCACTGCCATAGCGAAATAAACGATTCTAGCTAATGTTCTTCAGCCACTGTAAACTGACTAGTACACGGTGACTTCGGTAAATATGTTTCTCCGGAAAACTTCGCTGATGAAATTCAGTAATGAAACATCTCTCCGAGTATTGATAGAGAACTGTTATTCTTTACAACATTATGATAGTTTTTTTCCGACTACAACAACTGCATTACTATTTATTACTTTACATTCGCAAACAAACGATAGCCGTTATTACTGTAACTGTAAATAAGTGTCGCAGTTAGAGTTACGTCGAGGCTGTGCCGAAAATCGCCTCTCTAGGAATTAACATGGGTTCCGATAGCAACGATCAGGTGAAACCTAGCTCGCGCTATTTTTTCAGGAGACCCAGGGTGCGACAGATACAGGCTCCCAGACTGTTTCATGACTTTAAGTGTGTTTCGACCCGGGTGCAGAATGTAGCCTACTGAACAAAATACGAGCCTGCCCACGGAATATCACATGCACTGTGATATTGGACTGATGAGTTTCTAGCTAACAGAACGCAGATGTCGTTCTAAACCGATGTCTTCACACGTGAAAGTAATATCTGGCGTGCCACAAGGGACTTTTATGGGATCGTTCCTTTTCGCCACATACAAAAATTAATTTATACATAACATTGGAAGTTGAACGGCGTTTTTCGGTGTTGTAGCTGTACTGTATCAAGAAATCGCAATGCTGGAAAACTGTAGCAAAATTCAGTTCATTTCAGTTATGCAACGTATCGAGCATGGTACAGGAAGTCGCAAACAAAATTAATACAGATTTCAATATACTCCACTTAAACGTGGAGTAAGATTGATGACCCTGGAGATTAAAGCAACCGTACCGTATGAGATAAGTTACCTAGCTCAGCATTTTCGATAAGATACCTCAGTTTGTGCATTAGTTAATGTTGGGAAATGGAAACTCAAAAACCTCTAAACATTACATTCAAAATGTGTGTACTGTATTATATTTAATATTTTAAATTTCGAAATTCAGTAAGGTTCATTCACTGTAATATTTGCTGTACATATGAACGCTTGAAAGTAGCGACGTAGTACACCGAAACTAATCGTGTATGTAACAAAAACAAAACGTGACTGTTGTCTCACAAGTAAATTAACCCTTGCCACAGTATGTAGGGTAATAAAATATAAATAAACAGACGTATACATAGAAAGAAAGATCCTTTATTATACAATTCCGCAGATGCAAAACAGTCACTGGGAGCAGTTACTTCCTTAAAATAGTGGGAGTAGGCAAGCATACAGCGATTTGAGGTGATACGGTAACAATAAACATGAATTGTGGGGAAGGAGAATGCCGAACTAAAATTCATTGGAAGAATACTCGGGAAATGTAGTCCGTCATCAAAGGAAGTAGGTTACATAACATTGGACGATTGAGTATTGCCCATCACGCATTTACTAGGCGCGACCGCGTCATCTAGATGATCGGTCAACTCTAATTGCAGGCGCTGCACGAGTGTCAGCCAACAAATCTTAGGAATAGATAATGAGAATAAAATTAAAACATTAGAGCCCACAGGGAGGAATATCGACGGCCGCGGTGGCCGAGCGCTCTGCGGCGCGCCAGTCACGGTCTGCACGACCACTACGGTCGGGGGGTTCGAATCCCCCCCTCGGGCATGGGTATTTGTGCCGTCCTTAGTATTAGCTAGTTCATAAGTAGTTTGTAAGTTTAGGGACTGATGACCTCGTAGTTAAGTCCCATAAGCTCTAAAAAGGGAGGAATATCGGAAATTGCTTTTTTCCGTGAATCATACGGGGCTGGAATAGCACAAGAAGGGAGGGACAGTACTGGACCAGTAGCCTCCGCCACCCAGCGTGAGTATGTGCACTGGTCAAATCAATCTGCAGCATCAACCAGCCACGTCTTTCTGTCGGTTCTACGGAGCGGAGACAACATTACGGCAACCGAGATAGTGGTAATAACAGAAAGTTGCTGCAAAACAATGTACAAATGTTTGCAAATCTGTCGGACCAAACTGCGTGGTCATCAGTCCGTAGCTTACAAACTACTTAAACTAAGTTAAACTAACCTACAGGACAACACACACACCCATTCCCCAGGGAGGGCTCGAACCTCCGACGGCGAGCAACCGCGCGCTCCGCAGCGAAGCGCTTTAGACCGCTCGGCCACTCCACAGAGGCGAAAGTTGCAGCAAAGGGGGTTGGTGTTGTTTTGTATTTACTTTACCCATCGAATTACACAAGCAGTTTGTTCGGACAGAGTAGTGAGCGGTAAGTGCAATGTAACAACAACGTGACTTACCGGAGCTATGACATGGAGAGCCAAAGGAAGACAGGTTGGGAGGGAGGTGGCTGCAGCCTTTGGAGTGTCCGAAAGTGTAATTTCCTGGACCTGGGCGCGATTTCAGATAAGAGGAATCGTTAAAAGAAGGCAACACCAAGGTCGTCCACTGGTAATATCAGCAAGAGATGACCATTATCTCCGGTTAACAGCCCGACGAGACAGGGGGCCGAATGCAATTCATCTGCATCGCACCATCCAGGCAACAACAGGATGCGCAATATCAATGCAGGTAGCTCGAAACAGCCTTCGGGAAAGTGGACTCTACGCACGAAAGCCTATGGCGTGTGTCCCATTAAAACCACGACACCATTTAGCCTGCAGAAACTTGGCAGATGAATATCATGAGTGGCGTCGTAACGAGTGGTGCCCGGTTTTGTTCAGAGATGAGTCAAGATTTTGTGTTCAGCCGGATAATCTTCGTTCCCTCATCTGGAGAGAACGTTCAGGAAACATCACCATATCATAGTCGTGGACGAATGGTGTGAGCAGGTGTCACTGTTGGCGGTGGTACTAACCACTACATCTTTCAGAATGGCGATTTCACTGCTCAGAGGTATAGAGACGTTCTGTTGTGCCATACGCTGGTGCCACAGGAGATGGTTTCCTTCTGGTGAACGACAACGCTCGTCCCCACAGATCCGAAGTGGGGACAACGTGCGTGAATCTGAAGGAATTGAACGAATGGAGTGGCGAGCTTGTTAAATCCGTTTCAACATGTCTGGAATGCACTTGGCGGACGTGCTGCAGCCAGGCACCTCCCACAACGGTATTACATTCGTGGAAGTAGGGCCAAATATCCCTCAAGAGCTGGATGATAACCTCATACTGTCCATGCCACGCAGGTGTGCAACTGTACTGGCCAGCCGAGTTAATAGCACACCATATTGGAGGGTAACGAGAATTACTTGTTCACTATTATGGTAGCACCATGCTGCATCGCTTTAAGTAAACGCCATGTAAACGAGTTAAGACAGCAAACAGTCGTAATGTATCCCACAAAAGTTACAGTTGTAACCAATATCTTAATAAAATACATTACCATATGTGTATTTTATACGATATCTTAACTGATCCCCTAATTGTTTTGTGCAGTGTAGATTACTGTAGAACGTCCCGTAGTTCCCAATAAAGAAGCTTTTTCGTCATTATTCAGCGACACCCCCGTTCTTTTAGTGTAGAGGATGGTCCACATAGATAAGTATAGAGGTCGCCACGAATGATGGCAATGTGGGGTGTTTCAGAACAGTGACTGTTTTCAACCAACTTTTGTGGTGTCATCAGTCTGAGGACTAGTTTCATGCATGTACCCAAGCTAGTTTGGACTTCGCAAGTTTCTTTAATTGTTAATAACTACTGCAACCGACATGCTGTACTCATTTCTTTGTACCATTCTACAATTTTCCCTCACGCTTCCCTCCATTACGAAACTGAAGCATTCTTCTCGCCTCAGAATATGATTTCGTTGGTTATTTATTGTACCTATTTAATGCTTGGAATTCTTCACCATCAACGCATTTCAAAAGCCTCTAGAAATAGAACATCGATTACCCGAAACAATTTAGGACTGGGATGTTCGAATAACAGATTTTTCGGGTAATCGATCATTTTTGAAAAAAAGGTACTACTTTCACGGAAACAACATGAAACGGAGGAATATCTCTACTTATATAAAAGCGAAAGGACACTCATTCATGCCGGCCGCGGTGGCCGAGGGGATTGAGGCGCTCCAGTCACGGTCTGCACGGCCACTACGGTCGGGGGTTCGAATCCCCCCTCGGGCATGGATATTTGTGCCGTCCTTAGTCTTAGTTAGTTCATAAGTAGTTTGTAAGTTTAAGGACTGATGACCCCGTAGTTAAGTCCCATAGACTATACAAACATTTGAACATTTGAACTCATTCATACACTCACTCACTGTCTAAACACAAAATATCGAAAACTATGTCACCTATGAAGCTGAAATTTGGCAGGAATGTAGTGTATAGGTAGTAGACGTCAGCTAAGGAACGATTTTGCGCTAGGACCGATAGTTCAGGAGATATGACGTCATGAACAATAAAAACTTCCCCGTCTTGCGGCACGTGATACTGTGACTTTATCAATCCACTATTTGAGAAGGAGAGCACTTAGCGACTAGCAACGAACTTTAAACATAATTTGAAACCTTTGGGAAACTTTTTCTAGCTGACAACCATAGCAAAATGATGAAAGGAAAAAAGTTTCTCGCTTACAACATTTTCGGTGTCCATGCAGTAAAATTACGGCTTTTGGCATGACCCTACAATTTCTTACTCGTACACTATTATTGTATTCGTGAGAAATCTTACAGACAGTATACACACATATCACTGAACGTACGTTTAAAATTTTGTCGTAGTACTCCACGCAGTTCATGAGATATGAAGTCATAAACAATTAGGATCATGAAAAACCGCCTGATCAGGCATGACGTTTTGATTTATTGCGTCTTTTCTACTTTCTCTGTTCGCGACGAACTTTGCAGACATTTTACATATACGCCACTGGATGTACCTTCGAAATAATATCGTATAACGACATATAGTTCAGGTGCTATGACGTCAAAGACAATGAATTGCTTGAAAATTCGCTTTAATATGCATGAGATTGTAATTTACTACCAACTCTATTAACAACACATTTCGTAGTCAGTTTTCTAATATTTCACTGTATGAATCTGATAAATAATTTTTTTGTAAGACACATAATTCAGGAGGTATTCAATATACATAAAAGCGAAAGGTCAGTTTCGCACTCACTCACTCACTGACTGAACACTAAATCTTTAAAACTAATGCACCTATGAAGGTGAAATTTTGCCGGCTGTACTTTATAGGTGGAAGACGTCAGCTAAGAAAGTATTTTGCGATAGGTCAGAATTAAGGTGCAAGGGGGACGATACTTTTCCTACAGACTGACGAAAGTTACAGTTTCATTCCGATCTTCACAAAATTTTGCACGCGTGACGTTCAGTACAAGAGGAAGGCCAGCGTCTACCTAAAGTTTCATACGGTGCATGGGGGAGGGTATCTTGCAACATAAAAATGTATCCCTGAACACCTTGGTCGCGACATAACTGGAGAACAGCTCGACCGATTTCACAGATCTTTTTGGGTTGTTTTCTTTATTCTCAGAACAAGGGTTGTATGAATTAAAACTGGAAAATTTGAGTTTTTCAATGTGACCCTGTTTTTATTGCATAGAAATCTATAGTTTTATCCGATACTGATAAAATATTGCATATCTGAGCTTAAAGACAAGATGAATGTCACTGTATAAAATTTCGGTTGGAGGGTGCTTAACTTACAGACTTTAACAAAATGCATAGTTTTGCTTCGATCATGATTAATTTTTGCACACATGACCTTTAAACTAAGAGGAAGGTCACTGGATACATAAATGCTGATATGGTACATGACAGAGGGTAACCTAGTAAAAAACTTTGCCCAGAGGGAAAGGTGGAAACGAACAGAGATGGGAGAGAAAGAGATAGATGCAGAGACAGGAGGGAAGGGAAGGTGCACTACGAGAGTGCAGGATAAGTAAGCACCCGGGTTTGCGCATAGTTTATGTTTAAAACTGACTGAGGTCCGGAACCCTAAAAAGCCATGATACGCACAGGCCCTTCTTTAACAACCATTGCGAAGCACGGGCATATAAGCTAGTATATATATATATATATATATATATATATATATATATATATATATCGAGAGAGAGAAATTAAACACAAAACTGCAAATTTTTACGGCTGTTACACAATGTAGTCATTTACTGTTACAGAAGGCGTGCAATTTAGGTCGTCCAAAACCTTCTTTTTCTTCAGAACTGAAACATGCTTTTTTGATGTTGAATCTCGCACACGCCTTAAACACAGCAACTTGCAACATCACACTTTTCTAGGTTTGCAAACTACTCAAATACTGCCTCAAGGCCGTGAAAAGTTTTCTCGTTGGACTTTTCTTCTACAGCACGGTTGGTGGAGGTTCTCCCTCGTCGTCACAAGGGCTGCGGTCGTCGACGACTTCGTCATTCGTGAGTAATTGATAACCGAGGTCATCGTTATCACATGTAGCCAGTCATGACTGTTTTCCTGGTCACAGTCTCCAAATCCTGAAGACTCTTTAATCAGACTAAACAGTTGTGATGCAAAATGGCTGTTTGGTAAGTTCAAAAATGTTCAAATGTTTGTAGAGTCTATGAGACCTAACTACGGGGTCATCAGTCCCTAAACTTACAAACTACTTATGAACTACTTACAACTAAGGACGGCACAAATATCCATGCCCAAGGGGGGATTAGAACCCCCGACCGTAGTGGCCGTGCAGACCGTGACTGGAGCGCCTCAGTCCCCTCGGCCACCGCGGCCGGCGTTTGGTAAGTCCTCACTTATAGTAATAAACTCACCTGATGGAATAAGTGGATTCCGACTTTATACTTGACAGTATCCCAAGCTTCTGCGGCCATAAACTTCCGCTATAAACTACCTGATTTTTTTTTTTTTTTCAAATTTCTTGCCAGTCAGAACCATAAGCAGCAGCGACTATCTGTAACATCATTTGTAATTCTCATTGATACCCTGATCCATCAGTTGGAAGACTGAAGTAACGTCGGGAGGAAAAAGAAAAAGCCTTTAATCTTAGCATTTTCTCTTTCTGTTGAAAGGTTTGAGGGATGACTTAGGCCATTATCAATCAACAACACAAAATTTCCTGAATTACCTGTTGAATTCTGATGTGTTTTGACTTCAGGGATACAGTGTCATACCATTGTATCTATCCATTAATACTTCTGATTTTTGTAGGTGACAGCGATTTTTTTAGTCCCGTAAAGCACCGAGGATTCTTAGGTTTCCTTGTGATTAACAAAGGTAGCTTATGCGTTCCAGTAGCACTTCTGCATAACATAGCAGTAATGCGAAATTTTCTTGCCATATAACCAGGTGCTGACATTTCTTTCCTGGAAACGAGGGACTTTGTCGGCATTTTCTTCCAATGTAAAATAGTTTCTTCTGCATTGTACACATGGGTTTTGTTATAGCCCTATTGATCAAGGAATTTAATAAAAGATTCTTTAAAAAGTTCAAATCAAATGTTCAAATGTTTGTTAAGCTTATGGGACTTAACTACGGGGTCATCAGTCCCTAAACTTACAAACTATTTATCAACTACCTTATTCTAAGGACGACACAAATATCCATGCCCGAGGGGGGATTCGAACCACCGACCGTAGTAGCCGTGCAGACCGTGACTGAAGCGCCTCAGTCTCCTCGGCCACCGCGGCCGGCTTAAAAAGTTCAGCTGCTTCAGTATCAACCGAGAGTTTTTCACCTTGAATATCGACTTCTCTAATTCCATATCTAGATTTGAAACGCATAAGAAAGCCGGTAGTTGTCCCAAACTTCTTTATTCATTTGAAGTGCTTTTTCACAAATCACAGGGCCACTTACTGGTTTCCTTGGCTACGTGCCTGCGTGGAGCATGTGTAAACTGCAGTGTCTAAATCCTGGTTTTCTTCCATTTTCAGAGTCTCACTGTGTAAGCTTCCGTTTTCAAGGTGCAGTCGATTCGCAAATTTTGTAAAAGCGCCACTGTTCTCTTTCATATCCGATATTGTAGCATGCCCAGCTCTGTATTCCCTAGCTAAACCTGATCCAACAGCACCGATATTCAGTCGCTCTACTGTTTTAAGTTTATCGTAAACAATGAGATCGACAAGTTTACGTTTGTTCATCAATGCGCACAGCACGCGCGGCAGCGCGATGATACAGCATAGGCGAAGGCCCGCACGGCGCTGACTGAAGACTCGAGGTCAAGTACGTGATTACTCATGCTTGGAAGGGAGAGGAAAAGAACATGCAACTGGCGCCCGCTAGCGCAGGTGTATCAGCAAATTTGTATTTTTCCGCTGGAGCAATCAAAACAGGGTACTTCCAGTAACAGACAGCCAGGGTGGCTGACAAAGGGGATAAGAGTATCATGTAGAACTAAGCGGGAGTTGTATCAAAATGTTAGAAGCAGTCAGAATGAAGATGCAGTATCTCATTACAAACAGTACTGTAAGGTTCTGAAAAATGTCATTAAGAATGCAAAAAGTATGTGGTATGCAAAAAGAATAGCAAACTCTCGGGATAAAATTAAAACTATCTGGTCAGTCGTGAAGGAAGTGTCAGGTCAACACCAACAGATAGAAGATATAACGTCAGTGCGTAGTAGGAATGTTACTGTTACTGACAAGTTAGATATATGTGCAATATAAAATAATCACTTTCTGAATATAGTAGGGGAACTAAACAAAACTCTAGTTTCTACAGGTAATCATATAACGTTTTTAGAAAATGCCTTTCCGAGGCTGTTACCTGAAATGGTCCTTCATTATACTTCCATTGTGAGATTGAGTCAATAATAAAATCACTAAAGACTAAGGACTCTTGTGGATATGATGGGGTATCTAGCAGAATTCTAAAGTACTGTTCTCCATATGTTAGCTAGTACTAAGCCATATTTGTAATTTTTCCTTTCAGAATGGTCAGTTTCCTAACAGATTAAAGTACTCAGTAGTGAAACCGCTTTATAAAAAAGGAGAAAGGGATAATGTAGACAACTATAGACCTATTTCTATGCCATCGTTTTTTCTAAAGTTATTGAAAAGGTTGTATTTTCAAGATTAATTGATCATTTCAGTTCACGTAATTTATTGTCAAAGGTGCAGTTTGGTTTTAGAAGTGGTTTAACGACTGAAAATGCTATATTTTCGTTTCTCTGTGAGGCACTCGATGGGTTAAATTAGAGGCTACGGACATTAGGCGTCTTCTTTGATTTAACAAAAGCGTTTGATTGTGTTGATCACAAAATATTGTTGCAGAAGTTGGAACATTATCGAATACGGGGAGTAGCCCACAACTGGTTCACCTCTTATTTTAATAATAGACAACAGAAGGTATTTCTCCGCAGTGTAGAAAATAGCTGTGATGTGCAATCCCGATGGACCACAATTAAGTATGGGGTGCCCCAGGGGTCTGTTTTGGGGCCATTACTGTTTCTTATTTATATAAATGATATGCCTTCGAGTATAACAGGTGACTGTAAATTTTTTTGTTTGCTGATGATACCAGCTTGGTAGTGAATGATGTTGCTCGTAATATTGTCACAATATCAAATAATGCAGTTCAAGAGATAAGTTCATGGCTTGTAGAAAACAAGTTGATGTTAAATCACAGTAAAACTCAGTTTTTACAATTTCTAACACATAATTTGACGAAAGCTGACATTCTGATTACACATTATGGGCATGTGATAAGTGAGACTGAACAGTTCAAATTTCTAGGTGTTCATATAGACAGTAAGCTGTCATGGAAAGCCCATGTTCAGAATCTTGTTCCAAAACTAAATTCTGCTATATTTACCATTAGAACAATATCTGAGATAAGTGATTTTTCAACACGAAAAATAGTCTATTACGCTTACTTTCACTCACTTATGACGTACGGCATTGTTTTTTGGGGTAACTCGCCTGATGCAAAAAGGATATTTCTGGCTCAAAAACGGGCGGTTCGAGCAATATGTGGTGTAAGTTCGCGAACGTCATGACGACCCCTTTTCAGTAGTCTGGGAATTTTGACTCTGGCGTCACAATACGTTTTTTCTTTAATGTCGTTTGTTGTTAATAATATCAGATTATTCCCACAAGTTAGTGGCTTTCACTCGGTGTGTATTAGACAGAAGTCGAATCTGCATTTGCATCACACCACCTTAACACTTGTGCAGAATGGGGTAGAATATTCTGCGGCATCCATTTTCAATAAGCTGCCACAAGAACTAAAGAATCTTAGCACTAATCCACACGCCTTCAAATCTAAATTGAAGAGTTACTTCATGGCTCACTCCTTTTATTCTGTCGAGGAACTCCTAGAAAAGTTAAACAATTAAGCTAATTCATTTTTTTCTTTATTGATTCTTTTCACTTTGTATTAAGATTGTCATGTGCAAAGGACTACTTAAAAATTTTCTATTACCATTCTTGTGTAACAATTAATGTATTGACTTGTTCCATGACCATGGAGTCTCACTCCTCAATTGGGTCCTATGGAACAGAAAAACCAATAAATAAAAAATAAATAAATAAACCATTTCGGTTAATCCACATTTCGGTTAACCGATATTCGGATAATGGATGCTCTACTATATTCTCTTCTTGTCGAAGATGGACATTAAAAACGTTTCATTTCTGAACAAGACGAAACTACAAATGAGATATCCTAATGCTTATATTTGCTCGAAATTCAAAATGTTCTAATGTTTGTAAAGCTATGGGACCAAACTGCAGTGGTCATCAGTCCCTAACCAAACTACAGAGACTAATTTATGCCAAGGACAACAGAAATACACACACATACCCATGACCGAGGGAGGACTCGAACCTCTGATGGGTATTAGCCACGCACTTTGCGGCAAGACGCCTTGACAGCATGGCAATTCCCTCGCGGACTTAAATTTATATTAGATTTTAACAAAATACTGTTTTTCAAATATGTTTTATTTGTTACAGCAAGTTTACATTTTATTCTCTCTATTGCGGCGTTCCTCTGTTAATTTGCTACCCAATAGCAGAATTAATCGTAATCAATTTCTCTCAGCACCACCTCATTTAATTTGACATCATTCGGTAAATTTTCTTCTAGTTTTCTTATTGTGCTTTTTTTAAGACACTAACTGTTCCATTCTGCTGGTCTTCCTCCTGCCTTTGTTCCCTCTGACAGGACTGCAATGTCATCAGCTAAGTTCCTTGTTTTCCATCTTTTCATTGATCTTCAATTCGCTTTCGAAATTTCTACTAGCTAAATGAACAGACTGAATAATATCACTGATAGGCCTACCCCTTCTACATCTCTATGTTGCATGAATATCATAAATACAGTATACTTAGGTGACAAAATGCTTGGGATACCTCCTGTTGTCAGATGAAGCGGAGCAATGGCTTCAACAAGTTCCTGTAAGAATACTCAGCCATTCTGCCGTCAATAACTATCAAACTGTTGTCGTCGTAGCGTTTCGTGCAGCAACAGACCTGTCTATTATCTAACAACAAAAATGAATCTTTCTGTGTTTGCTCGTATTTTATACACTCCCGTACCGTTCATCGGATTGCGACGAAATTTTGTTAGCATATTGCTTGCACTTTTACGTAGGTTATAGGAATAATTATATCACTATAGGAGATAATAATGAAATGCACGAAAAACTACTGAATCACGTGACAATGTTGCACATTGCACTTGACCGATTGCAACCAAATTTGGTGGACATTTTGTTTACCGTGAGGTAACAAATTTTGTAGGTGTAAGAATCACCTACGACACATAGTTTAGAAGATATGGCATCATGAACAATGCGATGTGTGTGTGTTTGCAGTTTACACAAATCTGAAATTATATTTCGATTATGAATACTAGACCTTCAAATCAAGAGAAAGATAACTGTCTACATAAAATTTCGATCGGTGCCTGTCGGACGGTACTTTACTTATAGACTTTTGCAAAATCTAGAATTTCGTTCCTATCTCTACGAAATTTTGCACACTGTCCCTAAAAGAGAAGATGAAGATTTCTGCCCTGCATAAAATTTCATATGGTGCATGGCGGACGTTAGTTTAGTTACAGAATTGGACATATCTACAGTTTTATTCCGCTCTCGGAAAAATTTTGTACGCTTGTACTTCAAAACAAGAGCAAGATCACTGTCTACGTAATGTTTTGTTCGGTGGACGGCAGAGTGGAGCTTACAGCAGATTTTGCCAACATTTTATCAATTATCATGAAAGTTGGCTGATGTAGTATGGTTTCATTGGGAATGTTTTTATATTCCTCAAGCCATCATATGGTTCATGGCAAGGTACCCTGCAAAATACTTAACACATCAGCACGAAAGTTAACAGATGAATGTGGTTGAGGAGGAGATGAACTGAAAAAGCCGAGCGGAACAGAGAGAGGATACAGGGGAGGGGGAACGAGATGCGCAGGTAGAGGGAAAGGGAAGATGAATAGACAGAGGAGGAGATGAGAGGTGGACCAACGACAGTATCCAGAAATATATACGTAGGAAATGCCGGGAGATCTAAGGGCTACATCATTTGCTGTAATGTCCACATGGTTCCCAAGCAAAAATGCAGTTTTTATGGGCGAAAATGCGTCATCTCACCGGAGTACGATTGTTTGCGATAAACAAATTGCATTCAAAATGTTCAAATGTTTGTTAAGCTTATGGGACTTACCTACGGGGTCATCAGTCCCTAAACTTACAAACTACTTATCAACTATCTTATACTAAGGACGGCACAAATATTCATGCCCGACGGGGGATTCGAACCCCCGACCGTAGTGGCCGTGCAGACCGTGACTGGAGCGCCTCAGTCCCCTCGGCCACTGCGGCCGGCCAAATTGCATTATTATGTATCAACATTCCGCTATTGTTTGAGAACATGAAGTCTATGAATGGCTGCAGATGGATTCCAAGTAGGCGAACATAATGATTTGCAGCCAATGATCGTTTCAGTTGGAGCTGATGACGCAGTCCATTCCATGCAAAAACATCCCACACTGTTGTGCAGCCACTACGGTGCCTTACTGAGAACTTGGGTCCATGCCATCGTAGGGTCTGCGCCACAGTCGAACACTCTGGGCTTTACAAACAAAAACGGGGATTCCTGTGACCAGGCCATGTCGCACTCCAGTCTGTCGTCTGCTGCCCACCTGCATTAACATCAAAATGCACCTCACTACACCGGCGGATAAGTTGGTCGTTGGAGCCGCGTTGCTAGCTACTATCGGTTTCTTGCCTGTTCACACTGACACTCCACACAAATGCCGCTGCCCTCGCTCATCAGTACAGTTCCTCAGCCACTGCGCTGTACGTAATGCCTGAAGTTTGGTACTCTCAGAACACTGTTGACATTGTCGACCTCGGAATACTGAACACTCTAACGATTTCCGAAGTGGAGGTGTCCCATACAGCTAGCTGCAACTAGCATTCTACTTTCACTGACTGGTGATTCCCGTCCTGCGGCCATACTGACAGTTGTACGCGAATCACTGCAGTGCAGGTGCTTGCGGCTCCTCTGGCTGTAAACATCGCTATCCCATGTGTCTGTGAGAGGGAATTAATGGTAACACGTAACGAGGAATTAATGGACGAATAACACAGTGAAACCCGTACAAGACCAGTAGAAACAAAACATCGCATGACGCAAAAATATAGACAGAGTCACAAAACCGGAATTTGAGCAAACGCGAGAAGAGAAAAATGCAGGACAGGAGAGAAGGGGAAAAAACGAAGTGAATACATTACGGATTTTTGGAAGCAAAATGGAGACAAAAAATGCCATAAAATAGATTATTTATTTGCTTTAGGGGGAACTGACGATTTTTTAATTTATGACGTCTGAGATGGCTTTTGCTGTGAGTTCTTCACAAACATCATACAGTCATGCTAATAATACGTCTTTCGGAAAGAAATGAAATAATTTATTCATTTACTTCTTCGTGGAACCCATTTTTTCTGCAGATTGCCATGAGGTTACGACTTCACTAGTAAAATCCTGTCGAGCATATCAGTTGTGACTTTATCTGTATTGCATTCTAACCGAAATAAGCCAGACCTGACTAAATTACTATTACCAACTATAGCAATTGAGCTCTGCAGGTCTCTGTTTAGGAAGTATGGCTCGATGATGACTTAGGTCGAAGCGTATATGCCTGATTTTATTGACAACAACTAAAGCCGCAGGAAAAAATAGCTTTTACCAATCATCCTGCAGCCAAATAATCAATCCGCCTCTGAATTCAGAAATAACAAAGTACAATTAGAAATGGCTACGGAGGTGAACAAACGTGTGCATTTTCCGACCTTACGCACCTGTGTTTCGTTTTGTTTATATACTGACTGTATATAAATATATACTGAATATGTGTCGGTTACCAAAATGAAACTTTCACTCTGCAGCAGAGTGTGCGCTGATATTAAACTTCCCGGAAGATTAAAATTGTGTGCCGGAATCGGGACTCGAAACTGGGACCTTTGCCTTTTGCGGGGAAGAGCTCTACCGACTGAGCTATGCCGACACGACTCACGATGCCGCCCCACAACTTCCGCCAGTACCTCGCCTCCTACTTTCCAAACTTCACAGAAGCTCTCCTGCGAACCTTGCAAGACTAGCACTTCTGGAAGAAACGATATGGTGGAGACATGGCTTAGCCACAGCCTAAGGGATGTTTCCAGAATGAAACTTTCACTCTGCAGCGGAGTGCGCCCTGATATGAAACTTCCGGGCAGATTAAAAACATGGCAATGACGTGTTTTACGGCCCACTTTAGATTTGTAGTTTTATAAGTGAAGCAAAGTGGCAGGCCCATCTAGTCTCACTTAACTTTTTTAATAACACTTTTAGAAATTTCATTTTTTTTGTGTCATATATTTGATCCACTGACGATCCACTCATAAAAACAAGTCAAAAAATGTTCAAATGTTTGTAAAGCTTGTGGGACTTCACTGCGAGGTCATCAGTCCATAAATTTACTAACTATTTACGAACTATGTTATACTAAAGACAACACAAACATCCATGCCCGAGGGAGGTTTCGAACCTCCGACACGGGAGACCGAGCGATCCGCAACATGGCGCCCCAGACCGCTCGGCTACTCCCGCGCGGCACATAACAGTACCTGCATGTCATAAAAACAACTGTAGCGGACTTCATACCTCTACATGTTGCTACTATGACGAGATTTAACTAATGAGTCACGCAGTTTTTTTTTTTTTTTTTTTTTTTTTTTTTTTTTTTACATCATGATGTGTGTATTTTTTCCTTTTAGATCCGACTTTTTTCCTAACACTTGGATCTTTTTTACCCCTATAAGTTCCGTTAACACTAAAAAGTTTCCCTTATTTGCACTATCTTTTAATTCATTGTGAACTCTTTGAGCTATTCCTTAAAGAGCTGTATACCTAAGTACATCGGCAATGGTTTCTGTGTATCCTCTGCTTTCTTGAACTTCCAGAGCATATGTTTTGTCTAGCAGTGCAGACCGATGCATTCTCTCCAAACTTACTTTTCAAATTTTTGAAAGTCTACCGAGCCACTACAGCACTCCTGTGTGTGAAACTGTCCTCAAGCTGCTTAAAGCCAGAATTAAACTCTGTTGATCTCTTCCAGTTAGTGAATCCCTCACATATAAAACTAAGAAATTCGCTTTTAAGCCTTCAGTTTGAGGATTGAGAAATCTACAGACAAAATGCAGCATCATTTAAGATGCTATATTCCAGCCAAATACAAACATGGCTTGAAATTTCTTTTTCTGTCTCCAAACAAGCAAAACAGAAAATGCCTTAATAGAGGCTGTTTTGGTGTATGAGTAGCTTTCGTAGATATGTCACACACTAAAGCAGGTGAATTAGCACTGCTGCTGCCGTGGCTGCTGCTACTGCTAGGAATAGAACATAAATCTTTACCTTCATTTTCACCGAGGTTTTCATACTTCCATTTCACCATCGGCAAACACAACTTCTTCTACTTCATTTTCTGGATCGTGAATTTCTGCACTTACACGCCGAGGCGTTGTAATTTCCGCATTTGATTAAATTACTTTGTTTTTGTGCCGAAGTAAGTAGTCTGATATGCTAGGCCGTTTTGTCAAGTTACTGCGTCCACTTCCAGTAAAAAATTTGCACAATTTACACAAAAAACACAATGAATACGATATCAAGTATGCTTTTATTGTTTACCGTTAAACAAGCGCAAACGGTAAGCAGAAACGGGAAAGAACCGTTTATTCGATTTATCGATCGACTAGTTCGTTTGCTTGTACGGATCAATCGATAATTCCGTGTTAATTGCGTCGTCATAAGATCCGCTTCAAAGGTATTTGTTTTATTTAACTAAAATGTTCAAATGTTTGTAGAGCTTATGGGACTTAACTACGGCGTCATCAGTCCCTAAACTTACAAACTACTTATGAAGTAGATTATACTAAAGACGGTAGAAACATCCATGCCCGGGGGAGGGGGGGGATTCGAACCACCAACCACAGCGGCCGTGCAAACCGTGACTGGCACGTCGCAGACCACTCGGCCACCGCGGCCGGCTTTATTTAACTGCTTCATTATAGAACAAATTAATAGAGCAGGTTATCATATCTGTCTACAACTGTACAACAGTTACTTAATTTTATAATATAACGTTTGACTTTTATTCTAAAATTAGTGTGACTTATTTGGGTGGGCCAAGAAAATTTTGGGTGGCCCCGGCCCAACCTGAGCCTTCCCTGGCACCGCCTTTGATAACTATCTTCTCCAGTATTCAACAATGCTTACATTTCCGTCTGATTATAAAACAAAGGGTGAGGTAAATTTTTGGGTTATTTTCGAATATGTTGCGATTTCCGAATGTGTTAGTTCACACGATAAACAAGAGTTATTAATAATAAAATATTGTCTTACAAGCAAACCACAAAATTTCTTTTCTCGCACGGACAATGTGTCTGATCCAAGTACATTGACGGGGATAAATACTTCTGCATTTGAGACATGTTGATAGACATTTTTCACTAATGTGTTAAAGAAATACAACATCATTTTAAAGGATAAGATTGAGAGAACGTGGTTTTTAAAACTTATATAAGACCGACTGTAATTACAGATCAAAATGATATGCAAATAGCCAGTGAGATGAGTGAAAACTCATAATAATACTTAAATGTCAACAGACAATAAAATACAAGTAATATGAAAATGGGTGACTTTACATAAAATAGAAATTAATTAAGGTTGCTACACAAATATAAACGTTTTGACTGGCTAAGTCACAGGAGGGAAATGGCAAAACCATGAAGTATTAAAAAAAGTGAAGTTTAACCCCAACTCCGATTCACGTCTATTTTGATCTACAAAAACGTCCCATCTGGCACAAGATAAACTCCCACTTAACTACTACTATTCAACTCCCCTTCCTCAGCAGATGCATTGGCGCAACCTTACCGTCTTTCTGTAGAACAGCATTGGAGTTGGAGAAGACCAGCTGATGGCAGTGCAGTGTTGACAGCAGCGATCGCGAATGTGGAATGACACGAGTAGAACAGGTTTTTTTTTTTCAGTTAAGCCGACGACAATACTATAGTGAAAATGAAACTGTACTCTCAAAAATCGGTAAAAATTCTGATTACAAGTGGTGTAGCAGACAGCGAACATGCACTTCAGAATATTACAAGTTTCAATTTATACTACAATAGCCATGCAGGAATCTTACACCTGACTGTGCAGAAAGCACAATGAAATAATAAAGTCCACGATCTGGATAGGAGAACAGCTCCAGCCAGAGACTTCAAGACAGCACGATCCGGCCAGATGCGCGACTCAGACCAGAGTCACTTCTGTCATCACCAAAACTTCACAACTCAAAAATCTCCCTCTCAAGACCCTCGCATCGGTGACGTCAAGCCAATCACAAATTTTGCTTAATGGTCAAACCAATGGAATACAAGAGGTATTGTTCAACACGCCAGGGTCCTTCCCCACGAAACTGTCCCACGCTGCATTCTGCACGTAAGTCAGCATTTCTAAGAAATCCATAGAATTTGCGACCCATTCGAACGGATCTGCAGACGCTGAAATGACTTTACTGCCAACCAGACGCCAGCGTCCCATCGCGAGAGCGCCGCTCTAACTTCCCCAGAAATCACCTCTGGCAGTTTACACAAACATTCGCAGACATCCGCCCCTGGTGTTCCATAACCTCGAATGGAAGTTCAGATCAGACGACGCCAACGTTTACTGCCTCTGCTCATTGTACTCCAGTGTCCTTCTGGTGCATCGTGACCGGAGAGCCTCCCTACACAATACAGCACCTGGCCTCAGGCACAGAGTAACATATACAGAGGAGCAGCCCCCTCTAAACCACTGTCCTACGCTCCCCTCGTAGTTCCGTAAGATGCTAGCAGGTGTCAGGTAGATCGCTGGCTTAGGGTGCCTCTCACACGTCAGAGGGTAGCTTGGAGGGGAGGCTGAGGGAGTGCTCGTGCCGCCTGCCACGAGGCCACAGCTGTGTCCAGCTTGCTGGCGTTTGATGGGAGGTGGTGGGGGGGAGAGCTGCTACCTGCCGCCTGCTCTGGTCAGTTTAAAGAGCTGCTTCAGACCGCAGCGCCATCATGGGGCATCTTACGGAACTGCTGGAAACCCTCCCTCCCCACACCCCTGAGCATAGGACCGGGCCCTTACGGAGGTTTCCCGTCTGTATATATTTGTCTGTGCCTCAGGTCAACCACAGACGTGCCCAGCCCAAATATAAATGTCCATCAGCAGACGGAGCGGTTTCAGCACGGGTGGTGGCGGCCAGCGCTCGCCCTCCAGACGGTGTCAGCGCAATGCCTTGGAGAGCTTGCCGCCAGCAACCCCCGCTCCCATGCAGAACCACAAAACTGCCGGTCTGCTGGTGTCATCAGCGCGTTCCACCTCAGAAGACAATTCTCCCATCGGCGATACTTGCAATAATCAAAACATAGTCATACTCCCAGTGAACAGAAATTTACCTCCTAAACTCCTATCCTCTGATAATTACAAGACAAATGAAAGATATTGAATATAAACAAGATAATACTATTGATATCCTTCTGGAATAAATCCAGACAATAGTGTCCAAATAAAATGGAGAAAGTAATTCTGAAATAGGGCCGCCACCACCTCTCAGTGCCCCCCTATCGACTAAAATTTTGGATGCGAATGGTCACATTTAAAGGGGTAATGCGGCTAATTAAAGAGGAAACATTTTCCTGTTTATTATAAAATTAAGTATATTTATAGTCAGTCAAATATTTTCTAAAAAACAACACTCTAAGTCATCCTATAAACACTATAGAAAATTTAATATCACATTCATGCTCTAGAGCCCACACTCACTCCCTAGCTTCTTGTTTTTTGGAGAGTTACAATGAAGTGGATTTAAATTGGTTAAATTCCCTCTGGCAATCCTGGCTCTAAATACCACAAATAAAATAAAATCCTGTTGATCGAAACACATTCATACAATGTCCCTTGTTGGTCTTCTGGGCCCTAGAATATAATAAAACACCCACATCCAACAAAAATGAAAAAAGAAGAGAAACAGAACTAGAAACGAAACATTCTACTAACTAAACATACCTAACAAGACCTATTAATGACCCAAAGTATCTATTCTAAAAGTTTCGTATAGAAAAATTTAAATTAAACAAAATTACACTGCTAAAAATTACAATGCTAAAATATTAGCTAATAATCAATGCTGTACAACATACACTAACACAAATAAAACAAATACTATGAGGACATAAAAAACAAATAAGAGAGATTATTTATAATATCCTACAATTTTACCTACTATAAACATACGTATTATTATTTAATTAATAATAAAAAAATCCATTTCAAGTTCATGCTGAAAAAAGTACAAAATAACACCCTGAAATCAAAAACAAAAATTAAATTCTGAGCCCAACACTGCGGAGTTGAGCCAAGACTATCACACGATACACACGCACACGCACACGCACACACACACACACACACACACACCGGTAAAGAAAGCAGAAGATTTGATGGCGATAGCGGATTGTGCACGGCGCCGGTTTCCGAGGTTCTGCACAGCTGTACACCACATTGAGCAGGACTTTCCGATGTGAAGGTCGAAAGGTAAGGCTTTTACGATGATGCAGACCCCATCTCGTTGATCCTCAGGCAATGATCGTCACCGCAGATCTCAATCCAAGGCCTTTGTTTACCCTCCGGATAAAGATCCGCCGGCAGCAGTGGCCGAGGGGACTGCGGCGCGCAAGTAACGGTCTGCACGGCCACTATGGTCGGGGGTTCGAATTCCCCCTCGGCCATGGATATTTGTGCCATTCTTAGTGTTAGCTAGTTCATAAGTAGTTTGTAAGTTTAGGGACTGATGACCCCGTAGTTAAGTCCCATAGACTATACAAACATTTGAACATTCTTTTTTTATAAATATCCCTCGGGCAAACGCACGCTCGCAGATGAGGAATGAGATCGCGGGAGCCGTGACGTCTCGGAGTCTTGTGCAACGGCCGTAGGCGTGGTCCCCTGCTGACAGCAGGGCAGTGGCCTTGTCGGTCGTCAGCTGGCAGTAGGCGTCCAGCAGTCTGCTGTTCGAGCCACGCTTGCGGGGAGGGAGTCTCTTTTGTTCTACCCTCTCGTCCCCGTGCTGCCCCACGTGGTGCGGCAGTCTAGCACCACCACGGGGGTGCCCTGGTGGGCTTTCCCTGGAAGCGCGTGGCTCTGAGTGACGGCTGCCACTGTGGTCCGCGCCGCTATGTTGGCAGGTCATCGGCGTGGCCCAACAGCCCGTGGCTCCATTGTGTGGGCTCCGCTGATGCTTGTCTTGGGTCGTTGCTCCCCCAGCTGACCTGCACACAAACATAAACAGATAGTCCCTGGGGATTCTCCCTATCCGCTTTCACTGCGTCATTCATGAAACAGGTCGGCTGCACCCGTCAGGTGTCTTGTCTGGGCAAGCAGACGCCGTTTCTGGCTTGTGTTGTGGTGTGCGACTTGAGTCGACGAATACACCACCATTCTGCATTTTCTGCACAAAACTCGTGCACTTGTATTAGGTTCAGATTGTTCCAGCTATCTTGTCAACCCAAAATATCTCTAGAACAATAACAGCTATTGGAAAACGACTTTCACCGGTATCAATGTACGGCTGGGGCCCATGAATGTACAAATTTGGAAACATTCTAAAACGAAAGGAAATCTGTTTTTTAACACAAACTTATATATTTTTTTAATGGACACCCTATATTTTTTCTTCAGCAATCTATGCATCGCAATATTCCAATTACATCCCGAGATATTGCGACGAGAAGTTGACGCTTGAAAAACCCGAAATACGCTGCTAGCGCATGTCCTGAGGCTCAGGCGTGAACCCCATGCTGCTCGTAATTGCGATGTGATTTACATGCGTAATCGCACTGCCATAGTTATCAAGAGGTCCGAAACGAATAGTGAACTGCTGCCATCAACTCTCATAAGCACATAAAGGTTTCCCACTTGCACGTTTTATGGGTCTACGTACGCAATATGAACCAGTACCGATCGGTATACACCAGTCAGGTTGTCTTATTTATCTTGCACACCCAAAATAATTTTTATCGAATGCGTTAAATGACCCATTGTGCCTTTCGCGCACTTGTTCACCCAGGGCCTAGCTCTACCTAGACACGTGTCCAACGTAGTTCCCACTACAGCCACAGTTACCACTTCGCCTTGTTTTTCTGATTTGCGACCCATGCAAACTCCTGTACTCCACCACCCTCCGAGCATCCCATTTGTTGATGCTTTGGCGTGCAGTACACCGCTTGCCAGTGTAGTCGTGCATCAGAGTAATCTAGTGACGGCACGGAGGTAGTACATATTGTGAATAAACGTTGTGTTGTGGAACTTATCGTGTTCCCCGTTTTTAAGACGAACCGTTCAACCGATCAGCACCAAATTTTACAGACACAATGGTAGGCCGCCAGATACCAGAACCTCTCTTTTTCAAATTTTCTGACAAAAAATACGGTAGTAATGCCAAAACAAGCCGTTTGTAATATAATTGTAATTGCAAACGAACGGTTCATCTTACACGAAAATTGAATAACCTAATTGGTAGAGAGGAAAATTCTCTACAACTTCGCTCTATTATGGTTTTTTCATATCTTGCATCGTTGCAGAGATATTTGCAAAAATAACAGAGTTTTGACGCCCTCCACGGAATTAACGAAAATGTCACGATGTCAAGATGTCACGTGACATTCCTCGCCCAGAATTCTCTCTGGCATTAGCTATCTTGCGTTGCGTATTTGATGATTTTCTTATTTTAGCTTACAAGTTTTCATTCCAAAGCAATGGCGCACTGAAGAATTAACAAAAACACGTCGTTCTTCGTACGATAAGTGATACTCGCCGGCCGCGGTGGCCGAGGAGACTGAGGCGCTCCAGTCACAGTTTGCACGGCCACTACGGTCGGGGGTTAGAATCCCCCCTCGGGCATGGATATTTGTACCGTCCTTAGTGTTAGCTAGTTCATAAGTAGTTTGTAAGTTTAGGGACTGATGACCCCGTAGTTAAGTCCCATAGACTATACAAACATTTGAACATTTTTTTAAATGATAATCAAGTGTCTACAAATGCCATATTAGCATCAGTTAATAACAGCCATTAATTGTATGAGATTAAAGAATGCGACTATCAAGTGTTGGCCGTAGCGTGGTGGGTAATGTGATAGACTGCGACACTGAAGGTCAGTCGTTCAAAACCCGCCACTACCAAAAAATTTTTGTTTTCCTAAAAGGGTTTCACACATTCTTATTAATTAATTTTTATTGTTTACATTATTATTTTGGTCCAAAATGTTTTCTAAAACTTATAAAACTACAAATCTAAAGTGGGCCGTAAAACACCTCAGTGCGATTTTTTTAAATTCAGGCCAAGGTCAATCTTTAATGCATTTGGAATATGCGGATTCGGAGATAGCAGAGATTTGACTTCTGCTATCCACTATTCCAGTTAGGTTAATATTGCCGATTTGCACAGCAATGATGGGTTGAATTTCTGGTTTTCCCAATGGTTAATTGATTGATAAACAGTGGTTGTTTTTCATAGAGGAGTGTCTCGCGGAGATCGCCATACTCGAGGAGATACAGTGTGCGACTACCGAGTGTCTCTGCGGTGCAATTATGCGCGCATACCGCAGCTACATCGCGAGAGTTGTGGTTGTTCCACCCGTAATCCTCATTGACGCGAGGGGCGGGATTATGTGGCCGGATTTCAACCACAGCTGCACCCTGTGGTAGAGGACTATGATATTGTCCTTGATTGCTTGCAGGCACCATTGATTACCGTTGCCCTGATTCTGCCAGTTGTTATTAGAGTGGTTGGGCGAATGCTGGCCTTGTTGTCCCTGGTTTTGATAATTATCCTGGTAATTACCGCTGTGTCCACTATTACTACCGCGATCCCGCAAATTACCTTGATTCCTCGAATCGCGGTTCTTGTTGCCGTTCTTATTTGGTTTACTCTTCTGACCCCAGTTGGCAGAGTTGTTACCTTGGTTCCCTTCCCAGAATGGGGCGGAATTCACCTGTTCGTTATTAGCATCCTTACGATTCCTACCAGTGCGACACTCGACCAGTTCTGCACCTTTTAATGCGCTGACAAACTGATCGATGGTGCCATCGCATTTAACAATCATTGCCCGCTAGAGGTTCACCGGCAACTTCGTAAAGCAATATCTCATTATCTCCCGGTCGGAGAACTGGTTGTCAAGATAACTATTTTCCTTAAACAAGGACTCTAAAAACTTTTCTGCGTCCTTGAATCCTGCATTTCCATGCCTTTTCCGAAAGATATCTCGTCCATGATCCTTCCCTGGGCACGAGCATACTAATATGATTCCCAAAAACTCGAATTTGAATTGTTCAAGTGTTGTACAATCAGCTGCGACCGTCAGCATGTGCTCAGCAACACTTCCTTGTAAATATACGCATATAAAATTTAACTGATGCCTTACCGACCAGTTATGTGGCAATATACCCTCGATTTGAGACATGAAATTCTTTGGATGGAGTGAATTGTTGTTTTCTTTGTAAGTTTGAATATTTTGAACGGAAAGATAATGTTTGAAGTCGAATGAATCATCCGTTTCCTCATTCTGTCCGAAACTGTCCCGGTGCCGTTCGCGCAACTGTCGTTCTCTCTTGTCACGTACAAACGCTGGCAGTATCCCGTGTCCTGTCAAGACAATTTTCAGTGCGTCTGAGACGAATACAATTTCCCTCCCCTTGTTGGTCACAATCAGGGACGGAATTGTAAACGCATCTACGAAGGCAGGTATCTCTCGATGGAAACATTCCACGCCTTTCCTTATTTTGAACACTAGCATACGTGGAGTCGGTTCTGTTAACCGATCGAGACGAACCATTGTCGTCACTGACACCTCTTGTGGCATCCGAGGACCGAGACGAGATTAAAAATACTTCATTTCTCGTCTCGTTTAATTTTCAGTCCATGTCTTTCTGCTGGTCTACCAGCTTATTCTGTTCTTCTGCAACTGCAGAATGTTTTATCTTTTTATCTGCTATCTCACTGTCGTGCTTATCAATAGTGTTTTCCGTCATAATCAATCTTGATTCTGTCTCTTTCAAGATATTTGCTCCCTGCTATCTAAGTTTATTTATAGATTTTGAAAGACGACCGTCTATCGTCTACCATATATTTTTTGTATATTTCTGTAAAGTTATAATTTATTTAATGTCGCTAGATTATCATTTCAAGGCTTGAGGAATAGCATTTTTATTTCATGTGTTAAAATATTAGTTAATATTGCTAGGTTTTTCTTATTTTGTTATGTTAATAATTTATTATTATATTAATTAATGTGGCATAAATGTGGCTTCTCCGCTACGCCAATGTCCCTTTGAGAATGTGTACTTGTCTTACGTTTAAGTGGATGTGCGACAATCTATGGCTGTCTGAATGTGGGGAGTGATAGCTCGCTTTGCATCGTTCTCTCTGGCTCAGAGTTGATAGCTGCTGAGGCTACCAAAGAGGTTTCTACACCCTTTGGTTACAGTCTAGTCGGCGAGCCCTCTCTTCCGTGCGAGTCTCGCACTGCGTCCCCACCACCGCTGTTTCTTGGATTTTCTGGCTTCCGGTGGCTTCCCGTGTCTGGTGGCCGCTCGCTCTGGCCATTCTATACTGGGCGTCTGGCGAGGTAAGGTTGGTTCTTCTCTTGTACCTGCGAGATGGTAGCATTTCATTGTCTAGCACGTTTAACTTAGACTCGTGAACTTAGAATCATGTTTTGGAATATTTTCTCCGATTGTGTGCGGAAATGTGTTCTCGTTTCTCAGTTCAGTGATTTCCAATAGATAAACGCTGTGTGTGTGTGATTCTAGTTGCAGTTTGATAACGGCCTGGTATGTTAAAACCTTTTGTGATCATGTGGCGGTATATGAACTCTGTGTAAATACATTCTAGCTTTGTGGGGCCTGATTTCTAGTAGGTGATTGTTAATTTTTGTACAGTGCATGTAAAAATCTTCTCATCGTTTCCTTCCATGAGTGATATGTGTTCCACGTGGTTGGTTCATAGAACAAAGCCTTCAGCTTCCACTCTTGTTTGTTCCATGCCCATCAGGCAATTAACTATGCGGGTATCCTGATTACCACTAATATTTCGCGATCTTCTCCCCCCCCCCCCAATTTTAATTTTGCTGTCCCTTCTCTGACTGGTAGTACGCACTCTGTCTTTGTCAGTAATTCTCTCTGAGCCTTGTACAACCTCCTTCAATAGCTTCCTTATGTAATTCTAAACATTTCTATGGGTTCCATGCCGTAGTTCCTTTTTTTTTCAGACTTTGTAATTATTTCACTTTTACGAGTTTTGGAGACTGGACTTCATCCGTCGCTGTAGTCGCTCCCTATCGCGTGTAGCTGCATTTCTTTCGCTTTTTCATGTAATTCTAAACATTTCTATGGGTTGAATGCCGTAAATCTTATTTTTATTTTCCGACTTGTAATTATTTCATTTTTGTGGTTTTTCTGAGACAGGACCTCATCCGTCTCTGTAATCGCCCCCTATCTCGTGTAGCTGTATTTCTTTCGCTTCCTTATATAATTCTAAGCATTTCTATGGGGCGCATGCTGTAGTTAATTGTCTTTATTTTTCGGAAACTGAATTTATTCAATTTTACCGGTTTTCGGAACCACGTGGGTCCGAGTTCCGACTTCCGGGGTTTGCAACTAGTCGCCTGAATTCACGCCACTTCTCATATACAACCAGTACCTGGATCGATTTCTAACAGACTGCAACTTAAGAATCCACCGTGATTTTGTATAATGAATCCGATTTTCAACCACTTCACCTTCAGTGGAATGCGTTCATGTAACGTAGCCGTGTGTCGCCTTTAGCGTGTTTGCTCGCGGTCCAATTCTGATGTAATTTAAATTGGCTATACGCACGCACCATCTCAAAAAAGGCACGACGAACCAGAGCCAGCTTCAAAGTGTTTTTGTATATTGTGTTTTGTGCTACCTCCGACTTGCTGAATTTCGCCTACGATAGCGGCGCCTGCTTCCGCCTCGTCTCAGCACGCTGATTTTGGTGAGTTTCGCTGTGGCATTGCGTGTGTGCGAGAGAATGAGTGTTGTTTGTGAATCCTTACCCCTAGTAGCTTTAAATCATGTATAATTTAGGCTGGGCACCGTCCGCATTAATCCATGTAAGAGATGCATTTTTATTGTGTTAACAAAATTGGTTCCCCATTTTGCTTGTTTTCTTTCTGAATAAACAAGTTTAAATTCAGCATAATCTGTAAGTTGCTTATAAATTGTAGTTTTAGTTCACCTTCCCCGTTTTATTTAATACTAGCTGAAAACCCGGCGTTGCCAGGGATGTTAAATATCTGCCAGGCTGCATGTGAAACTGGAGTAGGTGCTGTTGGAAAGCACATATTATAAAAATCAGGTTCCAGGCTTCCGATTTTGACTTTCCGGATATGCACCAACTTGAAACCAAAGGTTTATCGATACCACTTATTCTTAGATTTCTTTTTAAATTATAAAGTAAATTATTAGTTAATGTAATAAACGTTACTGTTTACGTGCTCTCGCCGGCCGCGGTGGCCGAGGGGACTGAGGCGCTCCAGTCACGGTCTGCACGGCCACTACGGTCGGGGGTTCGAATCCTCCCTCGGGCATGGATATTTGTGCCGTTCTTAGAATAAGGTAGTTGATAAGTAGTTTGTAAGTTTAGGGACTGATGACCCCGTAGTTAAGTCCCATAAGCTTAACAAACATTTGAACATTTTACGTGCTCATATCTCATGAACTACGTGTCGGAATGTGATACAATTTAGAAGCTACATTCAACTATATATGTGTATACTGTCTGTAAAATTTCCTGTCTCTATATGTAGTGTTTATAAATAGTAACGTCATACCGAGAGCCGTAGTTTTACTCCATAAACAGCGGAAAAGTAGTAAGCGAGAAACTTTTTTTCCTTCCATCATTTTACTATGATTACCAGCGAGAAAAAGTTTAATAAAGGTTTGAAATTATGTTTAAAGTTTGTTGCAAGTCGCTAAGTACTGTCATTCTCATACAGTGTATTTCTAAAGTCTCGCCGCATTATATGGCTTTTTTGTGATTTTTATTGGTTATGACGTAATATCTTTTGAACCATGTACCGTATGTGATTCTTAACCATGCAGCAATTGTTGCCTCACGGTAAGGAATGTGTGTACCAAATTCGGTTGAAATCGGTCCAATGGTTTAGGAGAAAATGAGTAGCATTGTCGCAAAATGCAGCAGTTTTTCGCGCATCTCATTGTTTATGACGTCATATCTCGTGAAGTATATATCGTATGTGATTCTCACACTTACGGCGACCGTCCTCATGGATTGAAGCTTACGTGTACAAAATTTCATACAGATTGAAACAAAACTGTAGATTTGTATGCAACACGTACAAAATACGGACACTCTGCTTTATATACTAGAAGACTAGCTGAAAACGCAGCATTGCCCGGGTATTTGTTTATTCCTGCTTGGAGTTAGTACTTCTCTTACCCTTCTCTCTCTGTCCATCTTCTTGTTTCTAAAAATATGTTATCTTTATCGGAGAACATATAAGAAATAACGCTGTCTTGGATAATGTACAAAATTATAAGCGCATTATTCAAACAAAGAAAGATAGAAGTCAAAACACAAATGACATATAAAATTCGCACGATCTCATATTTATTCAGTTATATGTGGTAATGTTGTATAATTTTTCAGGTATGTATTCATTTGTATAAGTGCTGCATGTCTTTAAAATTTCTTGGGAATACAATTGGTGTTAAAGAAGTAATAGATTACTACTTGGTGAGTGATAGGGCGGTTTTCTATGAACGTTACCCTTTTATGTGATTATACTTCATGAACTACAGGTCGCACTGTGCTACAATTGCGGAGGTACATTCAACGATATGTGTGTACATTACCTATAAAATTTCCTGCGGCTACAATTTGAAGTGTATAAATTATAAATTGTAACGTCATACCGAATGCCGTAGTTTTACTCCATAAACAGCGGAAAAGTAGTAAGCGAGAAACTATTTCCCTTTCATCATTTTACTATGGTTGGCAGCGAGAAAAAGTTTAATAAAGGTTTGCAATTATGTTTAAAGTTTGTTTCAATTCACTAAGTACTCTCATTCTCATATAGTGTATTTGTTAAGTTTCATCGCATTATGGCATTTTCTTGCAACTCCTATCGTTTATGGAGTTATATCTCTTGAACCATGTGTCGTATGTGGTTCGTACTCCTACAGAAGATGTTATCTCACGTAAGGAATATGTGTACCAAATTTTGTTGAAATCTCTCCAGTGGTTTAGGAGAAAAAGAGCAGCATTGTCGCTTATGGCAGCAGTTTCCCGCGCATCTCATTGTTTATGACGTCATATCTCGTGAACTATATATCGTATGTGATTCTTACACTTACGGCGACCGTCCTCATGGATTGAAGCTTGTGTGTACAAAATTTCATAAAGATTTGAATAAAACTGTTGATTTGTATGCAACACGTACAAATATACGGACAATCTGCTTTATATATTAGACTAGCTGAAAACCCGTCGTTACCCGGGATGTTAAATATCTGCCAGACTGCATGTGAAACTGCAGTAGGTGTAGATGGAAAGCACATATTATAAAAATCAGGTTCCAGGCTTCCGATTCTGACTTTCTGGATAGACACCAATTTCAAACCAAAGGTTTATTCACACCACTTATTCTTCGATTTCTTTTTAAATTATAAAGTAAATAATTAGTTGATGTGATATGTAACTACGACTATTAAGCAATAAATAAGAGCTTCCAGTCATGTTTCTGCCAAATTATCAAGCTGCGCTCATCCCGCGATCTAGTGACGACTGATGGTACTATCTTCAAGACGAATATTTGCGCTGTAATTTATTGACATGATATGAATTAGTCAGTTTAGCACAACACAAATTATTTCGTAGCATCTGACTTTCGTTAATTTTCTGTCTTCTTCATTAGAGTAATATGTGAAAGTTTAAAGTAAATCAGCCAAGAACTTTTTCTCTGTTTATATATTTCTTGTGAAATTTTGAAGCTGCGGCGAATTGGCCGAACGCATTTAGGCGCTATATTCCAATGCGCGAGGCTGTTCCCCGTCGAGATTCGAATCCCCCCACCCTCCTCGGGCATGGATACTTGTGACGTCTTTGGTATAAGGTAGTTCATAAGTTGTGTATAAGTTTAGGGACTGATAACCCCGCAGTTAAGTCCCATAACCTTAACAAACATTGAAAATTAAGAGGTAAAAGAACTTTTAAGATTTCTTTTTTCCTAATGCAATAACCTTTCCCCCTCTATATAAAACACACACACACACACACACACACACACACACACACACGCCCGCGCGCGCGACGTATGTATATCTTCCAGGCTCTAATATGAATAAATTCTTTGGTGGGCCCGCCCCTGACATGAAGATGCCAAATCCATTCCGAAGTATTTAATAGATTGCCCTGTAATTTATTAATGGTAATAGAAAATGCAAGTTTCAATGGATACTGCAGTGTCTTGAAGGTAGATTTGTGGGATATAATGGGTATTCGTTGGGTGTACTCTGTTTCATTCTGTTCGTTTCTTTGTAGCTCTATGGAAGTAAACTGTTTTCGCTTCCAGTCCGATGGAGCAATTTTCCATGAACGTTAATGTTTACGTGCTCATATTTCTTGAACTACGTGTCGGAATGTGATACAATTTAGAAGCTACATTCAACTATATATGTGTATACTGTCTATAGAATTTCCTGTCGCTACAATTTGTAGTGTTCAAATTATAAATTGTAACGTCATACTGAGAGCCGTAGTTTTACTCAATAAACAGCGGAAAAGTAGTAAGGGAGAAACTTTTTTCCTTTCATCATTTTGCTATGGTTGTCAGCGAGAGAAAGTTCAATAAGAGTTTGAAAGTATGTATGAAGTTTGTTGCAAGTCGCTAAGTATTCTGATTCTCGTAGAGCGTATTTATAAAGTCTCGCCGCATTATGTGGCAGTTTCTTGCAAATCCTATTGTTTATGACGTCATATCTTCTGAATCATATGTCGTATATGATTCTTAACCCTGCAGCAATTGACGCTCACGGTAAGGAATGTGTGTACCAAATTTGGTTGAAATCGGTCCAGTGGTTTAGGAGAAAATGAGCAGAATTGTCGCTAAATGCAGCAGTTTTCTGCGCATCTCATTGTTTATGACGTAATATCTCGTGAACTATGTATCGTACGTGATTCTTATACTTATGGCGACCGTTCTCATGGATTGAAGCTTACGTGTACAAAATTTCATAAAGATAGGAACAAAACTGTCGATTTGTATGCAACACGTACAAATATACTGACACTCTGCTTTGTATATTAGATTGTTCTTCAAGAGTGCTGAGAACAAGCTCAGATGCAATTTTTCTTATGTCTAAATTCCGTTGCGCCATAAATGTTTTCTTAGCCACCTTTCTAGGATAACTTCAATTGTCGTGGCTTGCTTATTAATGTCTGTGTGTAATAACGTGTGAGCTGCGGTGTATATTGACCACTGTAGTTCAAATGTTCAAATATTCGTATAGCTTATGGGACTTAACTACGGGGTCATCAGTCCCTAAACTTACAAACTAATTATGAACTAGCTAACACTAAGGACGGCACAAATATCCATTCCCGAGGGGGAACTCGAACCTCCGACCGTAGTGGCCGTGCAGAACGTGACTAGCGCGCCGCAGTCCCCTCGGCCCCCGCGGCCGACTCCACTGTAGTATTATCTTCCTGTTATTGAAGTAATTTGAAACGAGTCTGTCCTCACAAGGAAAGTATTTAGGCTCGAACAAACAGAAATACACAAAAATCGTATGATAGATAATGGGTGGGTCGGCGACTGGTAATCAATCCTGCTAATATAGTGTGACTGGTTGTGCTGAAGTTACGAAGAAAACTTCTTCGTGTAGATGGTATTGGTGTAGAAGATGAATCATTCGCATGTTATCTATTATAGTGTTTATAATCTATGCTCACATTTCTGCACTATAATAGATAATAGAAAACATGTGAATGATTTTTTTTTCTACACCAAGACCGTATTCACAAAGAAGGACTCTTCGGAATTTCATCTCAACCAATTACAATACATTATCAGGATTGATTACCAATCGCCGACCCATCTGACGCGTCACTACACAAATAACGTCACAAAGCGCAACTTCAGAGGCACACTGCGCCGTCACTACTGGCGTAGCAGCAGGTCAAAGTGCAATGCGGCATGGCACACGCAGAGGTCTCTAATGGGCGACTGCAGAGTTTTGCAGGTGCAGGAGTATCACTAGTCCAATAAGGGACCGTTACATTATCTATCATACGATTTTGGTGTATTTTTGTTTGTTCGAGCCTAAGTACTTTGTCAGTTTGGGTCAGGGAACAAGGTTTTATAGCAGGGAGTAACCAGTAGTTCACACGGCCTTATTTGCTAATTTTAGTGATAAAACAAAGCTCTTGTTGCGGACAGTGGTCGACTTTTAATTGACTAACGCTAACTCTTCTGACGTTGGCTCTTGCCACTGCCTTTACGGCACTGTCGGCAACGTTTCTAGCGTCTTCTGCTTCACATATACACAATTTCACTTCTCTCCTAACTTCTGTGGAAATCTCTTTCGCCTCATTGGCCAACTTCCCAACAATATCCACCTGTCCTTAATATCACTTATTTATACTGATATTTTCTTTATCTCTTCTGTATTCTTTTTAACATCCCTTTTTAGTTTCACAATTTCTTCCCTGTTTAAAGCTATTTCCTTTTTTTATCTCCACTACTACTTGCTTTACTTCGCCAATTTCTTCTCTAATCTGTTTTTTCCCTTCCTCATTCTTCCTTTCACTCTCCTTAAACATTTTGGTATCTCTCTGCCCATTCTGAATTAAATTTAGAATTTGAGCAAATTCAGAATTATTATTTTGAGCCTCCAGGGATGACGCCCTGGAATGCACTGTCTTTTTACTATTCCCTTTAGAGTAGGACGCCCCATCGTCACTATAAGCATAATATTTATTCATACTACTGGTTTCCTGAAGGCTGTTGTGTAGAACTATCTCATCGTCACTGCAATTAACATGAGAATCACGGCTAGACAAATTACAATTATTTGAATCTTGCGACATATCGCGACGTTTCCGAAGTAACCGACATTTTTTGTCTCTCGTTTTCCATCTGTCTGTCTTCGTTATCACTCATCATGACTGTATTTTTACTATTGCAACCTAATAATCTAGCACGATACCTCGATAACATTTACGAAAATATGCCAGACATCTACAAATTGGTCTCATTCTCTGCATACAACGACCACTAAAGAATACTCTAATGCAGTTTGACACCATAAAATGATGATATTCGCGAAAGTGAATAATCTAGAATTAATAATTTCACAAATAATATTATTTTCCCCTCCAAAATAATACCTCGACTGTGCTTACCACACCCTTTCAACGATGTCAGCGTGGTTCATAAACCACCTGATTCAGCAACAGCTACGGAAAAATAAGATTACGCACAGCGTCACATTTATATTCTTACTACTACTTTAGCGAATATGCCACAATTTTAACCCCGGCCGTGCCCGCTGTACGGCGCGTTTTCCGCACTTCCCACAGCGCTACTGCTTTCACACTCTTAGTGTTATCGCAATTATTGGACTTTATACTATATATTTACTAGGGAAATTTTATTTGGAATAGAAACAGTTTCCTTCCATCTTTCAGATAATTCGCGTAATTTTTGCGTAAATTCTAAATGATCCACGTTTTGATACAGGTCTGGTTGGATGTGGACGTTATTATTATAAACGCATATTTCGCATGTTAAATAATATTTCTTTACAATTGCTTTACGTTACATTTCAGTAGCATTACATTACGAAGTATGACGCTAGGCGGAACTGCTACAGCAGTCCACCGGCTGGGCGGCACAGGCAGCACTCGACTGCTGCAGCAGTCCACCGCCTGTGGCTGTGGAGCACATTCGCTCCCGACTTCTGCAGAAGCTCACCGTAGCGAAAGGGTTAAAGGTGTGTTTACGCATGAACAACTTAAATTGTTGCGAGTGAAAGAAGGAGCAATGACATCTATATTCTAGCTTGTCAAACGTACTTTGCCGTTTTCTTCCAGTAGGTGATATGTAAATGATGCAGTCGCCAGAGCTGATTTATGTCACTGCTACGTCAGGATGACGAAACGCTCGCCTGGCCACTGGTGAGAAGGCCGCTCATCCAGACGCGCTGATGCAACAGCGTTGCACGTCACGCAGAGAAGGTCGCGGTCGCTAGCTCTGACTGGCACAGCCCACCGCCTCACGCCGACTAGCGTCACGTGGCACAGAAGCGCGCGCGCCTTCTCTTCAGACGCTGCCAGCGCGGTGACGCAACTGTCTGTCACCAAACATCTCTCCGGGTAATGCAGTTCTCGTCGAGAATCAAAAATGTTCAAATGTTTCTAAATCTATCGGACCAGTCCGTAGCTTACAAACTACCGAAACTAATGGAAACTAACCTAAGGACAACACACACACACACACACACACACATGTGCACTGGGGAGGACTCGAACCTCCGACGGCGAGCAACCGCGCGTTCCGCAGCGAGGCGCCTTAGACCACTCGGCTACTCCACCGCGGCTCGTCGAGAATCAGTGGCGTACTTTGTATTTCTGCCACCCAGTGCCGACCCTAATTTTGCGCCCCACCCCAGTCGTATTTTCGGAATTAAGCTTTAGTGTTTATCAAAAGGAAATCGGGACGCTGAAATTTATTTTACCAGAATAATTCCTACACAGAAGCTCGAAAATTAGCGAGGACTTCAATGCGAGATGCCTACAATACCTATCACGACGAAACTCTTACTCGAAATTTGACTGAAAACCCTAAGAGATCTTGGTCATATGTTAAATATACTAGGGGCAAAACACAAATAATACCCTCACTACGTGATAGTAATGGCGATCCTGCAGATGACAGCGCTACTAAAGCAGAGTTACTAAACATAGCTTTTAGAAACTCATTCACCAAAGAAGACGACATCAATATCCCAGATTTCAAACTACGAACAGAGGTCGTAATGAGTAACGTAGAAGTAGATATCATCGGAGTAGTGAAGCAACTAAAATCTCTTAACAAGAACAAGTCTTCTAGTCCGGATTGTATACCCATTAGATTCCTATCTGATTATGCTGAAGCGATAGCTCCTTACTTAACAGCCATATACAACCGCTGTCTCATAGAAGGATCTGTACCAAAAGATTGGAAAGTTGCACAGGTCACACCGATATTCAAGAAAGGCAGTAGGAGTAACCCATTAAACTACAGGCCTATTTCATTGACTTCAATTTGCAGCAGGGTTTTGAAACATATCCCGTATTCAAATATTATGAATTATCTCGAACAGAATGATCTATTGGCCCAAGGTCAACACGGATTTAGAAAATATCGTTCATGCGAAACAACTAGCTCTTTATTCACTGGAAGGGATGTGTGCTATCGACAAGGGTTCGCAAATTGATTCCGTATTCCTTGATTTCCAGAAGGCTTTTGACACCGTATCTCACAAACGGCTTTTAATCAAATTGCGTGGTTATGGTATATCGCCCCAAATTTCCGACTAGATAGGGGATTTCCTCTCAGACAGGGCACAGTTCGTAGTAATCGATGGTAAGGCATCGACTAAAACAGAGGTGATATCGGGCGTTCCACAGGGTAGTGTTATTGGTCCTCTACTCTTCCTTATTTACATAAACGGTTTAGGGGAAAATCTAAGTAGCTCTCTTAGGTTATTTGCAGATGACGCCGTCATTTACCGTCTAGTAAAATCATCTGAAGATCAAAACCAACTGCAGAACGATTTTAATAAGATATCTGTAAGGTGTAAGAATTGGCAATTTACTCTAAATAATGAGAAGTGTGAAGTCGTCCACATGAGTACGAAAAGAAATCCGTTAAACTTTGTTTACATGATAAATAAATCAAATGTAAAGGCCGTAAACTCCACAAAATACCTAGGAATTACAATTACTTCTGACTGAAATTGGAAAGAACACGTAGATAGTGTCGTGGGAAAGGCGAACCAGAGACTGCGTTTTATTGGCAGAACCCTTAAAAGATGTAACAGAACTACTAAAGAAAATGCGTACACTACGCTTGTCCGTCCTTTTACGGAATATTGCTGTCCAGTGTGGTATCCTTATTAGGTGGGTTTGACGGAGGACATCGAAAGAATCCAAAGAAAAGCAGCTCGTTTCGTATTGTCACGATACAGGGGATACAGCGTTACGGAAATGATACAGGATCTGGGATGGGAATCATTACAACAACGGTGCTTATCAGTGGCGTAACTAGCACTTGGCTTTGGGGGGGGGGGGGGGGGATAGGTCTGCTTGACGAGCAAAATTTTAACCAGTTTCGGAACAGACTACCATCTATCACTCCCGTTGAAGAAACTAATTCACTCCCATCCAATGAAAGCTTATGGTAAAACACCCCGAGTTTCCAATCTTTACCTTTACCAAATTGCTGTTATACGATTTTTCTTTCTTTCTTTCTCTCTCTCTCTTTTTTTTTTGGGGGGGGGGGTTCTGGGGGGGGAGGTGTTCTATCCCCCTCACCCCCCCCCCCCATAGTTACGCCACTGGCGCTAATCGATGCGGCGTGGGCTGCTTACGAAACTACAATCGCCAACATTCTCCTCCGAATGAGAAAATATAGTGTTGACTCCCACTTACATAGGTAGAAATGATCATCAGAATAAAATACGAGAAATCAGAGCCCGAACGGAGAGATTCAGGTGTTCATTCTTCCCGCGCGCTATTCGAGAATGGAATGGGAGATAAAATAGTATAACGGTGGTTCGATGAACCCTCTGCCAGGCACTTAAATGTGATTTGCAGAGTATCCCATGTAGATGTAGAATAATTTTTTGGGTCTCCTCTGTTCTATTATACTGAAATAATCATTTTCGAAGATTATTTATACAACTTTTTTATCTGAGGGTTTTCTTAGACTAAGGAAAATCTTCATTAATTTAATGGAGTTTCAACTAAGGAATAATCATTCACTGAAAAGTAAATACTTCGTAACATAGAATTTATGACCTTCAATAAAATTCTTTGGAGTTTTTGGCCGCTTTGTCAATATGAAAAATTCCGACTTTTCGGCCACTGCTGCAACTGGCCTTTGTCGAGGTGTTTGGCTGACTGCTGAATGCACGGGGTTGCCGGTACTTACATAATAGTTGGAGATGCTGTTATCGAAATATGATTGGATATTGGTGGCAGGGGAGGGAAGTATTAGGCGTTCTTTATTGGTATTTATATTAAAGCCTTCGATTGGAGGGAATAGAGGTACTTCATTATTTATTTCTATTGGTGGAAATTGGCGAGTGAGAGGCGGGTGGTGGTTATGACGTGCCTTGCTTTCTGGTGCTCTGTGTACACACGGCCGCAGTGGTCTCGGCGCGCTGCTGCCAGCCAGGACAACGGTAGCTTGTACACATCGCTTCTGTTTAGGTTTTTACAGTTTCTAAAGCCTCTCGAATCTTCCAACTCGATAGAAATGCCTGTTTCGCTAGAACGCGTGCTTCTCGAATCATAATTTCTTTGCCTTACTCCTCCTGGTGTTCCGCCACCGCTAACTTTCTGTGTTGTCCCAGACTAATGTATCTTTCGTGTTCTGATATTCGCTTCTTAATCGGTCGCCCCGTTTCGCCTATATATACTCGTCCACAATCATAGCCGGCTTCGTAAACTCCGGCATTATTCAAAAAAATGTTCAAATGCTTGTATAGCTTATGGGACTCAACTACGGGGTCATCAGTCCCTAAACTTACAAACTACTTATGAACTACGTAACACTAAGGACGGCACAAATATCCATGCCCGAGGGGGGATTCGAACCCGCGACCGTAGTGGCCTTGCAGACCGTGACTGGAGCGCCTCAGTCCCCTCAGCCACCGCGGCCGGCCGGCATTTTTCAGCTTGTCGACTTCGTCTTTCGCTGAACGAAGATCATCATTTACTTCGTTGTTGCTTTTGAAGATAAGCGTGATGTCAGCTCAGTGTAGACTTTTTCCCTCACCTTCTGTTACCCCTTGCACGTATGGTGATAAAGCAATATTTTGTGTTTCCTTCTCATCTTCTCTATTGGCTACATTCTTAGTAGTCGTGGTTCCCTTTATGACCGTCTTCCCGTTGGCCTCTAAGATAGATCTGAGGTTTTGTAGTTCCGCCTTCAGGTGTTCTTCATTGCTGTTTCTCTAAGCCCTCTTAGTTAAAGTATAAAGGACGGATTTCTTTTGCGAGGGGTGGTGGTGGGAGGGGTGGGAGGAGAATACCCGCGCTGGTGGTCTTTCTGCGGCCAAGTTTATCTTCTGGTTTTCGATTGACTTCCACGTCGAGGAAAGGCTGCACCCATTCAAAATGTTCAAATGTTTGTAAATCTATCGGACCAAACTGCGTGGTCATCAGTCCGTAGGTTACAAACTACTTCAACTAACCTAAGGACAAACACACACACCCATGCCCCAGGGAGGACTCGAACCTCCACGGCGAGCAACCGCGCGCTCCGCAGCGAGACGCTTTAGACCGCTCGGCAACTCCACCGCGGCTGCACCCATTCTTTTCTTACGAAACGTTGGAATATCAAATATTGACAATGCGGTTAAAAACCCCCGAAGAATTTTATTGAAAGTGAATACCGCCGCAGAACACTTCGTTTACATAGAATTTATGAGTCTGCAGGACTTTCATAGTAATAGATAATGGTATTCTGATTAAAGTCAGGTGAATAATTTTACGTGTATTGAGTGTACAATAATTTATTGTCAGTACTGAGCGAGGTGGCGCAGTGGTAACGCACTGGACTCGCATTCGGAAGGATGGTGGTTCAAATTCACCTCCAACCATCCCGATATGGTTTTCCGTGATTTCCCTAAATCACTCCAGGCACATGCCAGGATGGTTCCTTTGAAAGGGCACAGCCGATTTCCTTCCACATCCTTAACCAAATGCTCCGAGCGTAAGCTCCGTCTCTAATGTCCACGCTGTCGACGGGACGTTAAACTCCAAGCTTCCTTCCTCCTCCTTCCCCATTGTCAGTGGGTCTACTGTGCCCATTACACGAAATACATCAAATCTGCGTAGGGACACACACACACACACACAAACCACGCGCACAGCATTTCGTAAGCGTGGAGTTAAACCAGCTTTTTTTGGGTTCAGGAGAACTTCACCACCCATGAGAGCTTACGTTGATATGTTAATTTTTCGTGAAGTAGTAAGAAACAATAGTAACGAATGGTCATGCCAGGAAACAACACCAATGAGTAAATTACAAGTAGCAGAAGAGGGGAAGGGAACAATGGGACTCGTCACACGAGAGCAGAAGTCAGTTACCGCAGCTCTTGTTGGTGTGGTGTCGCACAAGTCTGAGGTGCGCGCCACGTACTTTCGCCGCGCACCGCCATGCACGCACGGCGCGGCGTTCTTTCGACGTCAGCCACGAGCTCCCTCTGCTGCAACTCCGCTCGTGGCCACCACTGAACTGCATCGTTCACTTGGGATTAAGACAGGCACTAGGAAAGTCTCTCATCAGTAGGCAGGCCTCTATCTACTTAAACTATGTATCTGCTTTCCACTAGACTTCAGTTAACAGAGCTAAGTATTTGTACTCTCTCTCTCTTCGAAATATATCTTGTTCTAATCTAGCTCAGTGTTTCTAGTTTCTGCTGTCCCACCGGCTGGTCACATCAGACTCTGTACCCGCACACGCGTGCAACCTATTTTCCTGTGTCGGTCTCTCTCTACTTGGCCACCGACACCTAGGACCACCGGCGGCAACGAGACACAAAAGTTGGCTGAACATTTAGCCTACAATAAACGGCCTTTACGCAAGAATTTTGGAAGAGCTAATAAGATACCTAAGATACCCTTTCAGCGCCATGTAGACATTCGGCAGGATTTGGGGAAATGTGGTGGAATTTTTGGCAGCTTTAATTTCAAGGGTAAGTGCTTAGGTATTAACTCAATCATGTTATCATCACTTATTTCCACCACACTGGGTGATGCAGATAGTAACTTGATTATTTGAACAATTTTCTGTTATTCACTGTCGAAGTAGCTCAGAAGTAAGTTTTATTTTTATTTTTGATAGCCGGATTCAGTTTTAGTCGATTTTTAGATGAATCAAATTAAGTCCTACAACTCACCCTTTGGCCATTTGGTTCTTTATCTGTGTTGACAGTAGATCTTTCGCGGGCGTCCAACTTTTAGGTTGTAGGTCTGCGACTGTATTATAAACTTTTTGAAATAATTTATACTGCAGCGGTCACTTTTTACTAATATTTTTACTAACACGACGCGTTTCGACAGCAACATTTCAGAGTTACAGATATAGTACTGTTTTGTTATGTTTTGTGTGAGGTTATGTCAAAGGCTACAGAAAATCAACATCAGATTCCACCATGCACAACTAATCCTGCCATCCGACAACACACAAGCTTGCTGCATACAGAGTGCTTGTTAATAGAGCCAACAATTCACCAATGGAGGACCCTGCATAACTTGAAGAATTCAATATCATCAAGCAAACAGCTACAGAAAATGGATATGATGAGACACTGGTTGACAACCTTGCACAAAAAAGCAAAAACAAAAATAAACCAATCCCCACACAGAAAACAAAAAATAAATCCACAGCGAGCATCCCCTTCATTGGCAAACTATCCTACAGTATACCAAACATTTTCAGTCCACACATCAACATAGCCTTGAAAACACACAACGAATTGCAACACTCACTGAGACACAATGTAAACATACTACGCACTCAGGCATCTACAAAATAGTGTGCAACACCTGCGAAGTCCTATATGTAGGCCAAACAGGAAGAGAATTCTAGACAAGATACAATGAACACATAATTGCCTACCACACCAATAACTTTAATAAATCAGAGTAGCATCCATATAAAGGACATGGGTCATCCATTCCAGAATATTAAGAGTGATCTTCATATGCCGCATAAAATGGATAAGGGGCATCTAATGGACCTGTAAGAAGAATTAGAAATCTTCATCCATGAAAACATACACGGTGACCTTCTGCTAAATGACAAACTTCGAAAGCAATAATACAAATTTCTTTAAAAATTTCTGCAGTGTTGAATGTATATTTCATTAAAATGTAAAATTAATAATGTAATTTTGATTGAATATTTCAAAAAATGTTCAAATGTTTTTAAATCTATCGGACCAAACTGAATACGATTTTCCTTATGAATGATTTCATTGGCACCACCTCTAACACATAAATGCACAAATGTAAAGATAGCATTATACTGATTTCAAAACGCGAACTTTACAAACAAATTTCATATGTTTCGAGCATATAGTTTCCAATCTAAGGAACCGTGGATATAAACCTTTCCCAGTGACTGAAAAATAGGACATCATCTGCGGGAACATTAAGCATCTGAACAATTTCAATGTTAGCTCTAAGTGAAAGGAGAAGCATTTATGATGAGAATATGAAACAAGGAACAAAAGGTCGCGTCAGTAATGTCAAGAATATGTAATTCATTTTATAAAAATAACGTTACGATTACAGTGTAGCTGATAATAAAATGAAAAGCACTTGATAAAAGAGCTTTGCAATTTCCAGACCCGTAGAAACCATAAAGGGACGAAGGAAACAGGGAGAGGTTTTCCTCAGCGTGTGTGAGTCGGGATTTCCATATAGTATCTCACAGGTGGCGTAGTTTCTTCGTAGTTTATTTCTTGGTTGTTCCATTCTCACGAACTCTCTAGGTAATCACAACATTCCATCGATAATTATTAATTGTTAAATTGTAAAATATTTACTAACTTGCAGTCGAATATAACTCAGTGGTCAAAGCCTACTGTAATTTCATCTTAAAGCCCATTAAAACCTCTAAGTAACGCTTTTAGAGTAGACACCATATTAACTTGGCGTCCAATACACTTGTTCATCGACTTTGTTGAGTATCACGTAAAATTTACAAAACCAGAAAAGGAGGCTTAGGATTTAATATCCTGTCGATGTCGTGGTTATTTGAAATGGAGCACAAGCTCGGACTGTTTCGTTAAGAATGTGGAAGAAAATTGGCTATGTTTTGAAAAGGAACGATGTTGTCATTTGCCTAGAATAATTGAAGGAAATCACTTGCAAAACAGAAGGACAAACAGACATGGAAACTATACACTTTCGTCATTGTATCACTGTGCAGTCATAATTCAAATAGTTGAAAACGAAAAGTGAAATAACGAATTTAATACTAATTATACCTGGAGGCAACAGAAACTTACATGATACGAAATTAAAAGTCATTTCTATCGAGCACTGAAATGTCCAATAATGATTACTGAATCGAAGTTTTAAAATAATACCAACTTCTGGCCTGTGTACCGATCCGGTTTTATGGTAGAAATGACACATAAAAGTAGTAAGGTTTCGTGAAATCACATTCTATAGACGTTTCGGTTAAATGGTTTATTTGCAGTAGCACTCGTACAACGCTAAACAACAATGTCACAACATCTAGTTTTACGATCTGGTCAGCAGTGGAAATCAAAACATCTTAGTAATAAAGTCTGTAAATAACATTGCTTCTTGCATTAGTTATTTCGCTTTCTTTATCTGTAAGAGAAGCTTCCACGTCACCTTCTTATCACATAATCCTATGAAGTCCTTAAGTTTTTATTTCCTTAATTACCAGAGTCTACGACGAGGTAAAGAGAGGCAGAAAGGAAGAGGAGATGATGAGAGAGAGAGAAAGGAAGAAGAGATGGAAGACAGTATGAAAGGAAGTATAGGACCGACAGGATTGCGGGATAGTCAGAGGGAAGAGGAGGAGCTGGAGGAGGTAGAAGGGGACGAAGAGACATAGGCAGATCGTAAGAGAGAGAGAGAGAGAATGGGGAATGGTAGTCAGAATGCAGAAAGCAGATGCTTTTCTCAAGGGCAACAGGGTATTTGACTGTTGTCTGGTAATCATCTTAAATGGATGATCATGTCATCTTATGCTCATAACATGAGGTGCGGTGGAATGGCCGAGCGCTCTAAGGCAACTTGCTGCGGAGCGCGCGGTTGCTCCTTGTCGGAAATCGCGTTGCCCCTCGGGCGTGTGTGTGTGTGTTTTGTCCTTACATTACTTTAAGTTAGTTTAAGTAGTTTGTAAGCCTAGGGACTGATAACCACGGTAGTTCAGTCCCAAATATTTACAAACATTTGAACATTTCATAACATGACTTGTTTTCCTCGACAATTGCAGTATTCTTTAAATACAACCGGAAATGGATTCAAATATAATTTGAAATCCAGCTAAAACGCTTCTTTTGAATCATGTGATGCCTGTAAACTCAACCCACATGGTGTGCTCCTACTGTTGTACCATTCACTAACAGTGATATATTGTCTGTGCATTCGTAGTTTGAGAAAAGTTCTACAAATATTGCGTAGTGCCGAACTGTACAAATAAATCTATAAGAATCTAGAAAATATGATTTTACATGTTCCAAGCAATGATGAAGGCATAAAATGTGGTTTATACTCGCTCGTAGAGAACCTAATCAGATAGCGGTCACTTGGTGCGTTTAATTTTGGGAGGATTACTTTGATGTAAGTAAACACTCCGTACAACAATTATTATTCTATTAGTTCACAACCGGTATTAAGAATCATGCTTTGCAGCCGCAAAGGTGTATAGTACTATTATGTACACATCAGTGAACTGATGTTTAGATTTGTGAAACAGGTGTTCACGATATAACACGCCATAGTTTTGTATTTTAAGTCGTTTACAAACGTAGTTGGCGAAAGTACAAATTTCATGATGGTTGTCTTTTCAATATTTACGTCGGTGAGGCAGTGTTTCAGTGACATCAACACATAGCACGCAAGATTAAATTGCATATACACATGAATTAATCGGAATCCGAAATGTAACTACGTAGTAGCGCACTTAACGTGTAATTTGGTAGAAAAACGAAGACTTAATCTAAGACGCAATCCATATTTACACACGTTTATGGTATGAAATAGTTTGGCCGGCCGCGGTGGCCGAGGAGACTGAGGTGCTCCAGTCACGGTCTGCAAGGCCACTACGGTCGGACGTTCGAATCCCCCCTGGGGCATGATATTTGTGCCGTCCTTAGTATTAGCTAGTTCATAAGTAGTTTGTAAGCTTAGGGACTGATGACCCTGTAGTTAAGTCCCATAAGCTCTAGAAACATTTGAACATTTTGAAATAATTTTTATCTTTGGAGTAGAGTCAGTCTGTTGACATAAACAAATATACGTATATTTTACTTTAAATGCAACTTTCACCTTTCTTACTTACGGTACGTAAAAATCTGGATTGTTGTCGAGAAACTAAGATACCTTAAACGAATCAACTTTCGGAAGGTTTTTTCACTATCAGACTTATAATTTTCTCCCTTCTTACAAAAAAGTTATATATGCGTTTTTCATCACAAGAAACTTAATTGTACACAGAAAAAGTAAGGACAAATTTAGTAACCTTCGCTAACACTGATCTAACACGCAGTGTTATGTGAAATTACCAGAGCTTAAGCCAATAACAGAGCGTTTTTCATCAAGTGACCTAAACTTGAAATTTAATGATATTCATGCTATAATTTCAAAACAATAACAAATATTTTGTAAGAACAACGACGAAAAATTCTATTTGAACATTACAATCATCCAGATTGAAAACAATTCGAACCCTATTTTAAACATATCATAATAGCCTACTATATATGGCAAATTCCAGATTTGGTAAGCCATTTCAATGTGTAAGTATGAAAAGGGGAACAAAATATTATGTATTGATTAGACTGATGTATTTTCTCGGTTCGTCTATGCTAGCAATAATACTTTTGCGTACTGTCCCATTCATTTCGTACCAACTGAGCTACAGTAAAGCGTAGCCAGGTTTACCTAGTTAACGAAAATTTCGAATGTTGGCAAGGCAACAAAATTAGAAGAAGTAAGGATGGTAAAATTAATAAAATATTTCGAAATGAAACATAAATCAATTCTTCGGTAAGACCTCTCATTAAAAAATCGCTCCTACACAGATATTAAATGCCAAATGAGTAATGAACCCTTTAAATATAGTGTACTTCTACAGACGTTCATTGTAATCGGGCCTTGCAGAAGGTGGACTGCTGTAAAAGCTGGGGAAAAGAAGTCCCCTCTGATGAACTTCCGGCTCTAATGACACTCTGTCGACGGAACGTTAAACGCTAATCTTCCTTCTTGTTTTCGCGTGAACTGGTGCAGTCCTCTAGAGAGAAAGTCTTTCCCAGGCGATTTCAAAAACAGTCCACCTCTGCAAGGTATTGTGGTATTTTAAGAAGTCAACAGTAGTTACAGAGCTAAACGTCGCTCTCTGCGTGACATTCAAGTAAAAGCCGATAAACAATTGCATCGGGTGACCATTTGATAAACACAGGTCCTATTTTAAGGCGTTAATATCACTTCTCATATTCTCTAAAACAAAATGAAAATGATCGTTGTCCAGTGAATTAGAGTCACCGAAAGTGCTATGTTTTTAACGTATCAGCGTATTTAACAGTTACATATCGATAATTATTGTCCGCGGTGGGCGTCAGTTTAGAACTACGAACACACTATACCAATTGCGAGATACTATACAGTAATCCCATCTCACGCACTCTTAGGGTAACCTCTTCCTGTTTCTTTCGCACCTCTCCTGTTTCTGGGAGACTGGAAACTGGATAGTTCATTCATCAGATGCTTTTCACTTTTATGTAAACAGCATCACCAGCAGTTACACTGTAATATTTACGAGTAGACCATACTTATCGTCTCTTTCGATTTTATAGAATGAATTACATATTATAAACATTACTTTCGCGACTTGTTTTCCTTGTTTCATATTCTTATCACAAATGCTTCTCCTGTCACTTATAAGCTTGAATCGAATTATCATTGAAATTGTACAGATGCTTCAACTATGAAATATGTTTGTGAAGTTTCCATTTTGTAATCAGGGTAATTCTATTTTACATTTGCGCAGTTATGTGTTAGAGGTGGTGCAAACGAAAAAATTCATAAGCAAAATAGTATTCAGGTATATAACATTAAAATGTATTGTGCAGAAAATGTTAATAACGTCTGGTGATGCTATAGTAAAAGAAATGCGATTAAGACTTATTGGCCTATACTACGAATTTCTCTTCTCAGTCAACACAGTGGCAAGCTTGCGCGCCGCGGCTTCGAATCCGCTGTCTCCGTCAGCGCTAAGGCAGCACGAGGAACACAGACGCCTAGCAAACGTATTCTGCCTGTCGCTAGTCTAATGGAGAATTGGCAACATAGCAGAGTACGTTTGGCAACTCTCTAAGCGGGGAGTTACTTCCTGGTAAGCACTGAATTAAGCTGATAAATTCAATTGATTTTTCATGTCATTTCCATTCAATAATCTGAGTGATATTCACTTAAGGTGTGAGATAAAGTTATTAATTCATATTTTTGAGTCCAGGAAGTTCGTTCCAAGCGAAAATTGCAACCAATCTCTCCTTTTAAGGTTACGCTTCATCTGGTCTCCTAACTAGTCGGCTAGTAAGGAAGAACCAAATACCAGGAGTCTTTGCTAGCCTTCGGGTAACGTAGTCGGCTGTGAAACGAACGTGCTGTCGACTTTCGATGCCAATCGTGGTAAGAGCAAAAATTTTTAGCTCTTCTCTGACAGAGGTACAGGTATCCAGATTGAAAATCAATATGGAATTCTTAACAAAACTACTCAGTCAAAAGGTGTTTAGCTGTTTCCAGGACGGCATTCTCTCATATACTCTGAAAGTGACTTACAATGCTCAGGTGGGTTACGAATTTCTTGCGTGTAGAAACCAATTTCTTTCGAGTTAAAGCTGTCGCAGAATCATTTTGAAGTCAGTTTGTCCATAAATACATTTTCTTGACGTTTGGACAACTACTTCTAAAAATGAGTGAAAAGTCTTAACATGAGACTAGTATAATTTCTGTGTCAGATGCTTGCTTATAGTTGATCATTTCATTGAGCACCAAATTGTCTTAACTGCGTCTAGTCAATGTGCTAAGCGCAGTTTTCGTTACATTGCCGTAGTGGTCGACTTTTCGCATGTCTAGATCCTGGCGACAAAAGGCCTCCGGTGAATGTAGGTGGAATAAATAGCAGTCTGATTTTTTTTTTTTTTTTTTTTTTTAAATAAGCTTATGGGACTTAACTACGTGGTCATCAGTCCCTAAACTTACAAACTACTTATGAACTACTTACGAACTAGGACGGCACAAATATCCATGCCCGAGGGGGGATTCGAACCCCCGACCGTAGTGGCCGTGCTGACCGTGACTGGAGCGCCTCAGTCGCCTCGGCCACCGCGGCCGGCGATATAGCAGTCTGAGGCCAGACTGTTCGCAATTATTATTTAGAATTAAGTTACATCGACGCAGACTGTAAGGGACTACCAATAGAAAACCTGTATACTGAAATTACAAAAATGCAGCCACCGCATCCAATCCAGTCGAAACACCAGGGACTTCAGTGAAAGAACATATGGAAAAGTGTTCAGAATACCGTGCTTCCGTCTCACGTTCGAGTAGTCTGGTACGAGGTTGTCAACAACGCCATCGCTACAGGAGAGAAGCTATATAACATCAAACTCCGCCCGACTCCATATTGCAATGCATGTCTTCTCGTTGACTCCCTCGCGCACAAGTTCACTTGCAGGGATCAAACGGAGATATGGACCTGGACAAGGAAAATGTTGTCTCTCATAACACGAACTAGTACAATGAATATCACGACTACACACGTATTGCACCCAGACTGGAAATTCTTTCCTAACGCCAAAAATAACAGTTACGCCTGGCTCATTGGATATTATGTGTACTACAGCATCAACAATAAAAAGAAATCCTTACCTGACTTTTTACAATTGTTATCAACGGAACATCACAAGTTACTAAGTCGACCTAGATACAAAGATTTGTTTAAAAGATTCCTCATTGTACTGTTATCGGCTTGAAGTGACAATACGTTAAACTACGACATGCAACGAAATGCGAAAAAAATTAAACTCATTATTTTCACACTTATTTATTATGTTCCTGTTCTACTTCAGTTATGGAACTTATAACTGGTATCAAATAAAGCAGTGACGGCAAGGAAAGTGTCACAAGGTTTACATAACACAAGGTTTACAAAAAAAAAAAAAAAAAAAAAAAAAAAAAAAAAAAAAAAAAAAAAAAAAAAAAAAATTGTGGTATGGTGGATCGGTTGTAGTTTAGTATCTGTCATGTGTGCGTTCAATTGCGCCCTATAGGTGTATATTTTTAACTGGCACGATCATGTCTACTTCACCTCTGGTAACACCAAGTGAAGAACAAGTTGCAGCGTAGTTAACAATCCGTATTAAAACGAATTATTTCGCCATCAACTCGGACAGAGCCGATTTATCGTTGCCAGTAACAGGCAGAATACACGGCAATCAGTAACTCTGTCACTAGAAAGCTTTTCTTATATTACAAAACTTTATTTTATTTTATAAACCAATGGTCCTTTAAGGTCACGTGTCTCGTATTGAATTTAACTTGAGACGTCAAAAATTATGGTGCTGGACTGGGATTCTAATTTGGATCTCCTCTTTTGCCGCACTCGACCCTCTCGGAATCATATAGTTGAATCATTTCGTTGCTTTCTCCGAGACTGCCGACTCCTCTAGGTCTCCACTAAAGGCACGTATATGGATTCGAATCCAGGTCCAGCGCAAAATATTCATAATTTCATTTGACGCCCTAGATAGAGCACACTGGACTACTAGTAAAAAATTATTTTGAATGTCTCTGCTGGGTGTTGCGGTGGTCTTTGGGTAAAGCGCTTGAATGGTAACTGAAGGGTCGCGGGTTCGAAACCTAGTCAGATCACTGATTTTTTTCAATCTGTGTTTTAACTCAGGATTCACGTCTCAACAATGTGAGGAGTCGTCATAAACTACACGTGTTTTGGATTCCATGTTAAACTGTAGGTCGCCTTTCCCGGTTGGATAATTGGGGCAGATTAGAGACATGCAAGTCCCTGCAGTGGCGCACAGTTGAATGACTTGCACCAGGACACTGAGCCACACGAAATTATTATTATTATTATTATTATTATAACGATAGGTGCCGTTGTTACTAGTCAGAGACGAACGCATCGTCATTCCTGTTGAGTTAACATTTGAGATTTAACGTTCATTCCTGCTTAGAAAGGACATCGGTAGGTTCGGGGTTCGATTTCCGGTGACGCATAACGTAATTATATCCTGAGTACAGATTCAAACACGCCGCTGCTGGGGAAATAATTCGACTACTAACATCTGACTTCACTTAGTTACCTTCCATTTAGATAGCGGGTATGTAACTCAAAATCAAATGTTTGTAAATCTATGGGACCAAACTACTGTGGTCATCAGTCCCTAGGCTTAGAACTACTTAAACCAATATAAGGACAACACACACACCCGTGACCGAGGAAGGACTCGAACCTCCGACAGGAGCAACCTCATATGTCAGTCCCGCCCACACAGAACTGAATCTGGGCACTTGTGATTAGGGACATAACGGTGATTATTGAGTTCCTGGTTCAGTAAAAAATAAATAAATATATAAAAATATTTTAAGAATTGGCATTTTATATGATTTGATTTACGCGTTCTGATATTTGTGAGGAAATCTCCAATATTTCACACATCTTTATGCTTCGTCAGCTATGACAATCTTAGGCATAATCAAGTATCTATAAGACATGAATGCATTGCTTGGTTAGCTACGGCTACAGGTGGTTGGTTTGATTCCAGAACAAGGTAGTTTGTCATATCAATTCAAGTTCAAAAATGTGTACAAATATTTGTTCAGGTATGAATATGTTGGTGATACGCAGTTAATATTGAAGTTTCCATAGTGCGTTAATTGAGTTTTTATTACCTGGTTAGTTCAACAATCGGTTAATAAAAATCCGCTCTCCAGTGGAACGACGGTTTGCAATTGTAAGAAAACGATTTAGAGAACAAAAGTACTTCGAATTTCTACAGGACTTTAAGATTTCCGATACTATAGTAAAATCTGTTTTTTTGTAACAATATTAAATGTTGTTTAAGGATTAATTAATGTTTTATGTGACGGAGTTTGTTATATCAGACTGTAGTAATACGTAAGATATATCACTGTAATAAATTGGATTTAATAAACGTTAAGAACTTAATAACGTGTTTCCTTTTATTTGCAAAATCGTGGTGTTAATTTACAACTGGAATGATTGCCATATAGAGCAGTTGTCTGTGGTGGATTCATTTTGAATAGTCGAACGACTATACCGCGGAGCGAGCAGAGCACCCGCTAGGCACGTGCGTTAGTTGGGTTGCATGCACATCAGGCGAAACGCAATTCAGGTCGTTCGGATATTTTTGCGCATGGTAGTACATGTGTTTAGTGAATTAATTGTCCCTTATGGTGATAAATACACAAATAAAATACTAGTAATTAATGTTTTGCAAATTGGACTTTTTAAATGTTTCTTTTGGAATTTCTGAAATGCAAAATCTTCTATTATGTCTTTAAAGTCCAACTGTTGAAGGATGTCACTTTCTATGCACGTGAATGACAAATTAGAAGGTCGTTCCTGTAGCATAGTCGTTCTTAATTCATTTTTGATTCTCATTAACTCGGAAAATGAACGCTCTGCAAGAAAAAGCGGAATAAGAAGAAGAGTTCTTACATTTATGGAGAGACTGACACGCAACTTCACATGACAAGCAGCGTCCCACAATAAAGACACATCTTCCGGAATAAGAAAAAATACGTCTTTTAAGTGAAGTACCTACTCCACATGTTAGACTTCAAGTATATCAGATCATTTTTTTAATGTCCATCTATTGTTTACACTTCGAAATCTTAGTATCTCTCCAGTTATTTACCAGATGTGCTCAAAGCTACAAAAATGGTACTGTTCTTGTTAAAAGTTTATATGTATGTAGTAAATGCATTGACTAAGTAAAATAAAAATGTACTGCGAACAGGGTAGGTATATCGTATATGTCAATGAGACATATTTGGGCAGTTCACAAACTACACCCTGTGATTGTAGTACAACGTCTACTTAGAGCACGTGTAGGTAACAGAAAGTAATCTACTTCCAATGGCCATAAACATTTTATAAATGCGTTAATAAAAATTGTAGGAAATGTGCCTGTATCAATTTCATTAAATGTAGTAGTTCTTGTGCTAAACAAATTTTAAATTTTCAAATTCATAGCTAAAAGGGAAGATTACCATGAAGAGATGAATGCTGCAAATCCTTCAAGTGAATTGTTTTATCTTTTACTACCATAGTGAGGTACACTTATACAGTGTGTTACAAAAAGGTACGACCATACTTTCAAGAAACGTTCCTCACACACAAAGAAAGGAAATATGTTACGTGGACATGTGTCCTGAAACGCTTAATTTCCATGTTAGAGCTCAGTTTAGTATTTCTCTTTAAATGTAAATTGAAATAATTCGTGCAGACAATTGTCAAAATACCCAATTGTTTCGTTAGTATGTACTGTACTTATTCAATTCACGTCATCAACACAGATTTTCTGTGAATGTTTGGGCAGGATTTGTTGGTGATGTCTTGATTGGGCCTCGTGTTGTTCCACCTACGCTCCATGTTATCATGATTTCATACGGGATACTCTTCCTGTGCTGCTAGAACATGTGCCTTTACAAGTACGACACAACATGTGGTTCATGCACGATGGAGCTCCTGCACAATTCAGTCGACGTGTTCATACGCTTCTCAACAACACATTTGGTGACTTATGGATTGGTAGAGGCGGACCAATTCCATGGCCTCCACGCTCTCCCGACCTCAACCCTCTTGACTTTCATTTATGGGAGCATTTGAAAGCTCCTGTCTACGCAACCCCGGTACCAAATGTAGAGACTCTTCGTGCTCGTATTGTAGACGGGTGTGATACAATACGCCATTCTCCAGGGCTGCATCAGCGCATCAGGGATTCCTTGCGACGGCAGGTGGATGCATGTATCCTCTCTAACGGATGACATTTTGAACATTTCCTGTAACAAAGTGTTTGAAGTCACGCTGGTATGTTCTGTTGCTGTGCGTTTCTATTCCATGATTAATGTGATTTGAAGAGAAGTAATAAAATGAGCTCTAATATGGAAATTAAGCGTTTCCGGACACATGTCCACATATCATATTTTCTTTCTTTGTGTGTGAGGAAAGTTTCCTGAAAGTTTGGCCATACCTTTTTGTAACACCCTATATAACTGTTACACATCGATGTAAAAAAAAAAAATATATATATATATATATATATATATATATATATATATATATATATATATATAAAATCAGGTGCTCAGAACATAAACTGGCACAAAACTTGCCGAGAGACTCCGTTGTTGTTGTTGTTGTTGTTGTTGTTGTTGTTGACGTTGGTGTGAAAAAGCAGCAATAATACATAGGGGGAAAGGTGAAATACCATATTCGCTAAATGCTCATAATTTTTGATGTGACTAGGAAATCACAATGATATGCAGTGAAACCTCGTTTATACGTTTTTGTATGGGGATGCTAAAACAAACATACAAGTGAGATTAATGCTAAAATAAACTTTCAGTACAGCGCTCCAAACAGGTTTGTTAGTTGCATGCTTTCGTCCAAAGCTAGTCTGTAGGCATTATTCCACATCTGAAATCCTTCCTTTCTCACCGTTTGGTCCGGTTTTCAAAGCATTGGATCTTTCATTTCTTATGAACTGATGGAATATTGAAAACTACTGTACTCTAAAATATTGAGTTCACCCTTTACAAAATGACTCCTAGTTCCAATTACTGGCTCTACCATCCATTGCCACTGTTCTGTACATCGTAGAGATGTGTCGGTTCCAACTCAGTATCGAGATCTCGATTTTTTTTTTTTAATTTTTTTTTTTTTTTTTTTTTTTTTTTTTTTTTGTTTGACTACGGTGAAGCAGCGTACTCATTGTTATGGAACGAACAGCGATTTATACCGGTGCTCCATCGACTGTAGGGAATTAACTTTTGTAAAATCGCTGACGTCCCGTGACGTAAACGCCTGGCAGCTGCTTGGTCGTGTGGCGTCGTGTGAAGGCCGCTATTGGGTACAATGTTCCGCCAAGTTATATCTGAAACAGACTGCCACAAGGTCTACTACAACAGTGTCGCCGTGTGTTGTGTAGCTAAGGCCCGCAGTAATGACTACGATTTTGCATGCAGGCAGCAAACCATGTCACTTGCCACACCATATATGACACAATTCGAGACTATTTCTGGGTCTTTACAATGAAAAAGTGCGACAAAAATTCACTTAAAAAACGTCATTGCACAGGAGAAAGGAACGAGTCTCTCGGGGCCCCCATCAGGCTGGGGCCCCTATGGTAGAGACGGTACTGAATAAGGACAACACACATACACACCCATGCCCTAGGGAGGACTCGAACCTCTGACGGCGAGCAAATGCGCGCTCTGCAGCGAGGCGCCTTAGACCGCTCGGCTACTCCACCGCGGCTTGAATATTTCACTAAAATGTAAAAACTAATAATGCAGGAAAATAAGTATGTCCCTAGCAGCATCTGTTTCAACACATGCTATCCACCGACGCACATTTTATGGCATGTTGTTATGGTCTTCAGTCCAGAGACTGGTTTTATGCAGCTCTCCACCCTACTCTATCCTGAGCAAGCCTTTTCATAAGAACAGCAACCCACATCCACTTGAATCTGCTTACTATACGCGTATCTTGGTCTCCCTCTGCGATTTTTACCCCACACACTTCCCTCCAATGCTAAATTTACGATTCCTCGATGTCTAAGAATGTGTTCTACCAAGTGATCCCTTCCTTTAGTCCGGGTATGCCAAAAATTCTGTCTCTCACCAATTCTGTTCAGTACCTCTTCATTAGTTATGCGATCAACCCACCTAATCCTGAGCATTCTTCTGTAGCACCACATTTCAAAAGCCTCTATTCTCTTCCTGTCCGCACTGCTTATCGTCCATGTTTCACTCCCGTACAAAGCAACACTCCACACAAATGCCTTTAGAAAAGACTTCCTTACACTTAGATTAATATTCGATGTTAGCAATTTTCTCTTTTTCAAAAATGCTTTTCTTCCCATTGCCATTCTGCATTTTATATATCGTCTGTACTGCGACCATCACACGTTATTTTAGCATCCAATTAACAAAACTCATCTACCACCTTCACTGTTTCGTTACCTAATCTAATTCCTTCAGCATCGCCTTATTTTTTAAGACCGCATTCCATTATATTTGTTTTGCTCTTGTTAATTTTCATTTTATACGCTCTCTTCAAACACTGTCCATTATGGCATATTCACTGGAAATATTGATGTAAGTAGGTTATCTTAGTTTCTAAGCATCTTTGGTACAGTATAAACATCTAATACAAAATGTCTACATGTGGTGTGTACATAACTGTGTTCTTGTATCATGCATGCCAGATAACAAGATTATCGACAAAACTGTAAGTAAATGCAACAATATAATAACCCAGAATCTATAATCACGAAACATACATACTAAAATAGCTGTATCTTCCTGAACACGTTAAAACGTCCAACCATATATAACTGGCACCCGCAACACAAAACATAACAAAACAGTAATGAACATGTAACTGTGAAATGCACCCGATGATGGTAGCTTGCTGCCAAACTGCATCATGTTGATTAAAAAAATCGCACTGACGTGTTTTACGGCCCACTTTAGATTTGTAGTTTTATAAGTTTTTGCAAACATTTTGGACCAAAATAATAATCTAAATAATAACAAATTAATTAATAAGAGTGTCTGAAACCATTCTAGGAAAAAAAATTTGGTAGTAACGGGTTCCGAACCACCAACCTTTGGTATCGTAGTCTAACGCCTTACCCACTACGCTACGAGTAGTGGGATAGTGCCGATTGAACGCCACTGAGATTCGCGCGTCTTTTGTTTTTTGGCGGGAAATTTGAATTACCCCCACCCCTCCTCCCTCGGCCAATTGCCGGACCGCAGATCAAAGGATGCTGCCACAGGGTGATTGATGGGTCTTCCCCGAAGGACAGGATGATTACATTTAGGTCCTTTTGATTCGCTACTTGTCCGGCCGCTAATGAAAGGACGCCGCCACAGAATGATTGACAGGTTGCAACAGCTCCCTCGGCCACACACGACGCCACCCTCCACCCCTCGGCGCCGCCGCCAGACAGGCAGCACCTCCGACAGGTCCAGACCTGTCTACCCCTCGACTTGTCTGTACTCGCACTCTCTCCCACACACCTGGCCGATACCGCGACCCCTACTCGCTCGGCCGGTTGCCGGAACGCATTGTCTTGACCGCATCGACACCGCCCTCACCGGCCGACCCCTGCGCCCAGGGCAGGGGCGTACTGCACTCTTTTTACGGCGACCGCGCCCCACCAGGTCAGCAGCCAATTAAATTGCATACTTATTATTAAGCGCGCCGCAGCGATCCCTACGCCAGATCTCGATTTATGTAACAACAACTTCCGCCATTTATTATTATTATTCTTGGAAAAAAAATAAAGCTACCATAGTGTTATTCGTATGTATTTTTAACAAGAATTTCGGTGTAATGCTAAAAAACAATTTAGAACAGAAATGCTTAGTTTGTCTCGTATACTACAGCTTGTCGTAAAATATTAAAACCCGTCTGCAAAATTTGCAAGTAAGAATTTTTCGATGTGCAAACACTCCCATCTCTCACCATGCTCTTCGCATAGACTACAGCCGCCAGACGTGTTTAATAATAATAGCGGAGGTTACGGTAACGAACGCCACTAACTTACGTATCCATCTTAACATATACTCTTTCGATATACAAAAACAATTCTAACCAAAGCCAACTAACGAAAAGAAAAGAAATGGTCCGTTTCGGAACTCGACCGCAACCTTAGATCTATAAATGTATCTCTCCGTTTAGACGATGCAAGAACAGCTATCGAACGGAATGTAACTTGTATGCCAATCACTCTTTCGATAAAACAGCAACAGCAGCAACAGAAGACGGCATATTGTTTATACAAAAGATTCCAAATAAGGAAAATGCTTTGCATTTCGAGGATGTGACCTGGAGGCTTATCCGAACAGCCCTTATATATACATATTCCAATACAACATCTGGTGGGAGTTGGGGCGGATGTGTGTCTTCGCTATAGCCGGGAGGTCCTCCCAGCTGTTGCGCTTTGGGACTCGCCACCGTCACGTTGTCATATGCAGGATTCGATTCTACACACCTGTCTCTATACCACAAGTCCCGAAGGACGCATCTAGAATCTCGCCTATATGGAGGTTATTTAGTACTTCGCCTGGAAATATCAGTCAAAACCATAATTTGGAGAACGTCCTGGAGTCTTGCTAGGGGATAATCCGCTGGTTGTGGTGTGAATTTTGTGATCCGTGACCTGATTTACCCTAAAAAGAGAGATAGGGGTCTATTTGCTGCATTTGAGCACTTATTTCGTCGTTGGGTCTAGAACAGGGGTATTACAAGGCTGGAGTCTACAATATACGATTACTGGATGGATAGTGTTTCTGATCTTGTGCAAGACTGTTTACGTTTTTTAAACGAGAATAAACGGTATCTGCAAATAGCTTCTCCACCATGTGGAGGTGAATAACAAACATCTGGAACAACAGATGCTTTGTAGTATTTAATCGTGCCCTGCAATTTGTGTACTGGGGTCATAAAAATACCCGAAAATTGATCGGTGTACAGGTAAAAACCTTCCAGATCGATAAAAGCTTATACATTACGTTCTATCAGCTTTTAGTTTCAATTGTCTACCTGTAAATTACGTGCAGATTCGTAATACTGACACCGGCAAAGACGATATAAGTAGTACACTTATCCAGAACATTGTTCTCCACACCGTCTCCAGATAGAGATATCACCTAATTAGGTCTGGTACCTACAACCAATGTATTCCGCAAGTTCAGCGAAAAGAGTAAATGTATCACACGGACTTAAGCCATCCCCCATTAAAGAAATTACATCGCTACGTGCAGTTAATGTCTTATGTGCGCGAAAAGAAAACTCGAAATGGCGGATATCGAGACCAAGAGAAGGAAGCTAGAATATATGGCTAAAGCAACTGCCAAAAAGGACGAGTACAAACTAATGCTGAAGAAAGACGAAGCTATGGCAAATGTGTAAGCCTGGCTTAAACAGAAGGTGTGGAAAAATCTGGTTACGACTGGGACTTATAAGATATTTGCTTTTTACATTCAAACAGTCAGGGAGATTGGTCACGCGTCGGTGTACTGACCGAAAATAGCGGAACACAAGAAAAATGCATAGCATTCTCGTTTGGGGGAGGGACTACATTGTATCCAAATGTGGAGGACTGGGGGACAGTCATTTGCAGAGTTAAAAACGGATGGAATAACAGGTAATCGTTTGCAATTGTCGTAAACCTAGTGTTCCATACGGAAATTACCGCAGGAGTTGGTAACGTACACACATAGGGACGCATAGTGCTATACAGGAAATAATGGGAAAAGTTAAAATACCCGATAGTTCTCGTCTAGAAGCATTGCCCGAAAGTTTAGAGCTATAAAGGAGTTGGAATGCAGGAGGAAACGAAGATACGTAATGGAGTTCGAGAACATACCTTCCCTCTCTACCTTTCGAACTTCTGGCTGGAACGGTAATAGGAGACGCCGATGTGGGTCTAAAACTAAGAGTTAAAAAAATTACAGCGGATAAAATTAAAGTTACATATAACAAGAATAATAAAGAACAATTTGTATTTTGTGTCTAGCTTCTCGAGTAGAACGTTTCGGTCTTACAGGGTTTAGGAGAAGATACCAGAAGACAGGTTGCTTGTTACCAGAGAGCTGTAACTCCCTCGATAAAGTCTCTGTTAGGGAGGTGTAAGTCTGTGTTGTTCTATTCTACAGCTAAGCAAAGAGTTCGTTTAAATCGATGTTTCTCGGTACATTGCTGCATGAAGTGGGGTTTGACTTATTGCACATTGGTTCATCTTGTATAAATTTCGTTCTTCTTCTTATCGAATTTCTAGAAAACTATGTTTCTGTAATAGCTACAACGCAAATTTGCGCTCATCCTACTGTCTGTATATGTATCTGCGTATAAAAGTTATAAAGACAGCTCGTACGGTAAAAAACATCGCTTGTGTCAGCTGCGAGGAAATGTTGCGGCATTTGTCGGTAATAGACATGTGTGCGGTTGTCTCTTTATGCGATGATTGTGTATTAAGAGCTATGTTATATCTGCAGCATTTCTATCGTTTTTTATTCTTATGTCTGTTGTTACAATCAATGTAATTCTATCTTCGTGAAAATAGCTCTCTTGTATTCGGCATCTCTCTGCGAGTTTTACCCGAAACACTTCCCTCCAATGTCAAATGCACGATTCCTTGATGTCTAAGAATGTGTCGTGCTAATCAATCCCTTATTTTAGTCAAGATATGCCACAATTTCCCTTCCTCTGCAATTCTTTTCATTCACCTCCTCATTAGTTACGCAGTCTACCCACCTAATTGTCAGCATTCTTCTATAGTACCACATTTCAAAAGCCTCTATCCTATTCCTTTATGAATTATTTATCGTCCATGTTTCACAGCTGTACAAGGCAACACTCCACACAAATGCCTTCAGAAAAGACATCCTTACACTTAAATTAATATTTGATTTTAACAAATATGTCTTTTTCAGAAACGTTTTTCTTTCCATTGCCATTCTGCATTTTATATCCTCTGTACCGTGACCATGATATGTTACTTTACTGCCCAAGTAACAAAACTTATCTATCACCTTCATTGTTTCGTTACCTATTCTAATTCCATCAGCATCGCCTGACTGCACTCCATTACCCGTGTTTAGCTGTTCTTATTGATCATCTTCAACACACAGTCGATACCGTTCAATTGCTGTTGTCCTTTGCTGAAAGAATTAAGATGTCACCAGCAAAACACAATGTTTTTATTTCTTCGCCCTGAACTTTAATTCCTTCTTCGAATTTCTCGTTGGTTTCCTTCACAGCTTGCTCAACGTACGAAATGAATAAAATTGGAGAAAGGCTACAACCCTATCTTACTCCCTTCCTCAGCACTGCTTCTCTTTCATGCTCCTCGACTCTGGTAACTGCTGTCTGGTTTGTATACAAGTTGAAAATTACCTTCCGGTCCCTACATTATACTCCTTCAGAATTGGAAAGAGTATTCCAGTATCTCCAAAGGTACAAAAGGCAGAAATGTAGGTTTGCCTTTCCTTAATCTATCTTATAAGATAAGTCGTAAAATGAGTATTGCCTTCCGTGTTCCTATATTTCTCTCTGCCGTCAGAGAAAATTACATTTTTCTTGAAGTCTTAGGGTATTTTATCTGTACTATACGGATAACACACCAGGTGAAATAGTTTTGTCATGGCTGGCTCTCCCAGATACTTCAGTAGCACTGACGGAATGTCCTCTACTCCAGGGGCCTTTTTTCGACTAAGGCCTTTCAGTGATCTGTCAAAATCTTCTCTAAGTATCGTATCTCCTGTTTCATCTTCATATACTTCCTCTTCCTTCCCTACCAATTTTTGAGTGCATTCTCTGTTTCTGTACTTTCGTAAGTATATAAGCAAGTAGACATGGCGTTCACATACCTTTGTATGTGTCTGTAAATGAATGGGCAAACAGCCTGTAATTCAGTATGAATGTGAACGACCATTAGCTTCTGTTTTCCTGCTCTTTAAGAGCAGGAGAAAGGAAAGTAAAATGTTTGTTAACTTTCCCGTATGCCTCTGAACGTCGCTTCAAACTATAATCCGGTGTGTCGACTATAGGCAAAAAAACTTATACACGAAATTTTTATTTGGCACTCAGCTGGGCAGTCTCTGACGAATCTTCGGAAAAAGTGATATGCTTCCTGCAAACACTCGTCCTTTCCCTTATAGTCAGTACCTGGACTTTTTTCTTTTGCTGAAGATTCATACCGATCGAATGTACTGTGCGCAGAATTGATGAAATCGGAAATAGATGTAAAGAGTTTTGTTGCAACGTCTATTACGACGGTACTACTTTGTAAAGTTACATTTGTGTTGTTGATAGTTCTCAAAAGGTCACCCCATATCTCTGTTAGGAGAATGGTCTCCAGTTTTTCTTTTCATTTTCTTGCAAAGGCTTTGAACTTCATTTCTTGTTTCCACTGGCTGATCAGTGTTGCTACTAATTGACTTTAAAGCTTCAAAAATATCATTGTAGCCATTACGCAAAGCAGACCATCTGCTTTCAGAGACGGACTTCGGAACTTTATTTGCCCCTAAACATTCTTTCAAGCCGCGGTGGAGTAGCCGAGCGGTCTAAAGCGTCTCGCTGCGGAGCGCGCGGTTGCTCGCCGTGGAGGTTCGAGTCCTCTCTGGGGCATGGGTGTGTGTGTTGTCCTTAGGTTAGTTTATCTAGGTTTAAGTAGTTTGTAAGCTACGGACTGATAACCACGCAGTTTGGTCCGAAAGATTTACAAACATTTGGCCGGCCGCGGTGGCCGAGGGGACTGAGGCGCTCCAGTCACGGTCTGCACGGCCACTACGGTCGGGGGTTCGAATCCCCCCTCGGGCATGGATATTTTGCCGTCCTAGTTCGTAAGTAGTTCATAAGTAGTTTGTAAGTTTAGGGACTGATGACTACGTAGTTTAGTCCCATAGACTATACAAACAGTTGAACAGTTGAACAAACATTTGAACATTCTTTCAAAACTTTCCTTCGATTATTCGAAGCAGATAAAAGTTCAATAATTTTTTGATGAACTGGAAGTATGCTACTGCTCCAAAAACACATGCAGCCGCCTGAACAACTACTAAATTTAGTGAATGTGTGACACATGGCACAAAAATAGCAAATTCACATTTTTCATTTTATTCTTGTCTAAAAACCTGTATATTTTCCAGCCACATTTGCTGCATTATCGTAGCTCTGTCCGCAGTAATGTTTTATTGAAACGTCAAAGCTATCCATAAACTTTATAACAGTATCTTCTATACTTTGAGCACTATGTTCCTCCATAGGCAAAAATTTGCAAAAATCTCTCAACAGGCTGGCCATCCTTTACATAGCGAACGATGAAAGTTAGCTGGTCAATATGGGAGAGATCTGCGAGGAATCCACGCTTATTTAATGGTAATTCGTTAATAATCGTTGTTAAAACTTTCTGTCCCATTACATTAATAAATTCATTGCAAATATTTGCAGACAAATATGATGAATTTCCTTTGCCACGATTGCCATACTTTCGTATATGATCAGGAAGAAAAGGATCAAATTCGCTTATTAATGCAAAGCATCACAAATAATTTCCATTGATTTCAGAGCCCAAATTTCATTTTCTCCACGAAACCCTAGCTCCCTTGTCGCCAAAAATTTCACAACTACAACAATACTCTTCAATATGCTCTTCCAATAGTTCACCTTTGCATTAAACTCGGCCGGCCGCAGTGGGCAAGCGGTTTGCGGCGCGCCAGTCACAGTCTGCACGGCCGCTACGGTCGGGAGTTCGAATCCCCCCTCGGGCATGGATGTTTGTGTCGTCTTTAGTATAAGTTAGTTGATAAGTAGTTTGTAAGTTTAGGGACTGATGACCCCGCAGTTAACTCTCTCAAGCTTAACAAACATTTGAACATTAAACTGGGAAATCAATACCAATTTTGCTTCTTGCAAAATAATTCATAATTGATTCCCTGTGCTGTAAACTGTTCTCATGCTCCTTTAATAAGTTGTTTATATGCTTCCAATCTTTGTATCCCCTGGAAGAACTCAAATGGTTGCCGACGTGATGTGTGAGCAGCTATCTTCACAACTGGAACTGATGAACTCAAAACACATATGTTATGTTGTGTTAAACATGGGCACCGTTTCTAAGCTTTAAGATTTAGAGATATCTTGAGATGATGAGGTAGATGAATCACCCTGCCTGTTAGTTTCTTCAACAGTGAAAAATGAAGAAAGTTTAGGTAGTCTGCTGATGGATTCTTTTCGAATTGCAAGTTTTTTTTTTTCTTTTTTCTAAACCACTTAAGTATGTTTTTTTTTGACACTGATGAAAGACACTACAAAAATATCAAGTGGAAACTGCCAAGAAAACAGACCCAATAGCGTAAATCGTGTACAACCAAATGGCACTTCGAAGCACCCCGATAACGAACTATCACTTCGTAAGGTAGAAACTCAGACAATGTCGAATTCACCAGGACTGGATGCATTGGCTGATGCTCAGTGCCGTCCTAAGCACCGGGCGAGTCCATTGGTTTCTTCGTAGGGGAGGCCGTTGCGCATTGGCCTAAGCGTTGGGCGAGTACATTACTTTGTTCTAAGGGGAGGTCATATTTAGTCTGCTTCAGACCCTTCTAGTTATCGAAGTTCATGTGTTGCTGCTTCCATATGTTGGGAAAAAAATGGAAACTGTCATACATAGCGCGGCATTGCAGTCTCCACCAAATGGTGCAGGAAGACACGACATATTGTGAATAACATAATTAAGTTTATGTCGGAAGACGTAAAAGACAGGATAAAATCGCATAAAAGAGTTCCCTTGATAAAGTTCAAGCTACTACTGGGGTTTCACTTGGGACTATAAGAAGAGAGAAAAGTAGGTGCCGGTAGCTGATTTTTTCCTTACTCCAAGAAAAAGCGGAATAAAGAGTTCTCACATTTGTCGAGAGACTGACCTGCAACTTCCACATGACAAGCAGCGTCCCACAATAAAGCCACTTCTTCCGGAATAAGTGAAAATACGTCTTTTAAGTGAAGTACCTCCTCCACAAGTTAGACTTCAAGTATATCAGATCATTTTTTTAATGTCCATCTATTGTTTACACTTCGAAATCTTAGTATAAGTAACTCTCCAGTTATTTACCAGATGTGCTCAAAGCTACAAAAAATGGTACTGTTCTTGTTAAAAGTTTATATGTATGTAGTAAATTCATTGACTAAGTAAAATAAAAATATACTGTGAACAGGGTAGGTATATCGTATATGTCAATGACACATAATGTTCCTGTATAAAATTATTGAATTTCATAAATGTAGTAGTACTTGTGCTAAACAAATTTTAAATTTTCAAATTCCAGGTGCCCAGAACATAAACTGGCACAAAACTTGCCGAGAGACTCCGTTGTTGTTGTTGTTATTGTTGTTGACGTTGGTGTGAAAAAGCAGCAATAATACATAGGGGGGAAGATGAAATGCCATATTGGCTAAATGCTCATAATTTTTGATGTGACTAGGAAATCACAATGATATGCAGTGAAACCTCGTTTATACGTTTTTGTATGGGGATGCTAAAACATGAAACTTTGAGTACTGCACTCCAAATAGATTTTTTTTTGCTGCATGCTTTTGTCAAATACTAGTCTGCAGGCATTATTCCACATCTGAAATCCTTTCTGTCTCACCGTTTGGCCCTGTTTTCAAAGCATTGGATCTTTCACTTTTTATTAACTGTTCATTTTCGTGTGTACTCTAAAAAGTTGAGTTCACCCTTTACAAAATAACTCCTAGTTCCAATAACTGGCTCTAACATCCATTGCCACTGCTCTGTACATTGTAGAGATGGGTCGTTCGCGAACGAACGGCTCCAAAGGAACGGTTCACAAGACTGAGCGGAAGGACAGAGGAACTGGTTACAAGGAACTTTCACGTCGGCGGTACAGGTCACGTGACCGTTTCCATTCCAGCTCTAGAATAGCTACGCGGCCGTTCCCTTTTCGGTGGAACGGTGCAGTTCCAACTCAGTATCGAGATGTAGATGTTTTTCTTTGACCACGATGAAGCAGCCTGCTCAATGTTATCGAAGGAACAGCGATTTATACCGGTGCTCCATCCAATGTAGGGAATTAACTTTTGTAAAATCGCTGACGTCTCGTGACGTAAGCGCCTAGCCGCTGCTTGGCCGGTCAACAGCAGCCCCGTGTGGCGTCGTGTGAAGGCCGCTAGTGGATACAATGTTCCGCTGAGTTATATCTGCAATAGACTGCCATAAGGTCTATCACAACAGTGTCGCCGTGTGTTCTGTAGCTAAGGCCCGCAATAATAACTACGATTTTGCATGCAGGCAGCAAATCATGTCACTTTCCACGCCATATATGACACGTTTCTGGGTCTTTATAATGAATAAGTGCGACAAAAATTCACTTTAAAAAAGTCATTGTCTAGGAGAAAAGAATGAGTCTCTCTGGGCCCCCATCAGGCTGGGGTCCCTGGGCCTGTGCCCCTATGGTAGAGACGGTACTGTTTGCATTCGTTCAAATGAACGACTCATTGACGAAACGTCACAACTCTGCCGTATTGTGTGAGTTAGCTAGGACGCTTTGTTTCTCCGCGATCACTTGTTTGAACATCTGGCGTTCTAAGTGCCTATTTCTTCCTAGTTCCATTGCTGTTGTATTTAATACTATACCACGACTTTTCGTATCGTACCATGACCTACTGGCATGGCCCGCACAAGGGTGGGGCTGGGTGGGTCCAGGGTCCGATGCTGAAGGGGGAGCGATTGATGACCAACGTAGTTTGGTCCCATATAATTACAAACATTTTAGCTGAAGGGGACCCGGGCCCAGACTTATGATTCATTTTTTTCGTTACTGAAACTAAAACAAACTAGAAAAGACATGTTGAATATTTTTCATTAAAAAAATTGTAGATTCTACAGCCAATTGTAGTAGATATTTTTGATAAACCGCTTATCTTAAACGATTACTTCGCTTGATGCTCTTAGTTATTGCCTTTGGTTGGTACTGTATGTCTGTATTAACTAAGGTGATCAAATGTACCGATTTTTTCGGGACAGTCACGATTTTTTGTTTCTGTCCCGAATTTTTCAAATTTAATTCGGTACACAAACTTGTCCCGGATTTAACAGTTACGTTCCGATTTAAAAATTTATCCCACCTGTACCGGTTTATTTTATTATTAGTTTTAATTATGGTGGGAAACTGTTTGACAAAAGGTTCGTTAGACTTAAGATACCTACTACAAACTGTGGAAATCGTTTCAAACTGTTTCCTCTGAGCAGACGCGCACAAACTATACCAGTGAGAAAATCAGTGAATGGACTACTAACACCACTTTTCTAGGTGAAAGATGGATTGATATTTCTCATTTCAGACAGAATCATGTGCCATTGCTTAGGCTAGTGCAGTTTTTCTTCTGCCTTTCCGGAAATAATGCTGTTACTGAAAGGGTATTTTCCTCACATGAATAATATATGGACAACTGACAAAACACAGCTTGCCGTAGAAACTGTGAAATCAATACTAATAACTAGAGTAAATTATTATGAAACTTGTATAGAATTTTTTCACATGGTTTTTAAAAACATATAAAGTACTAATAAAGTGTAAATTCATGTACTTTTTGTAACAACTTAAACTGATATTTTTAATTATTACTTTCACTAAAATCTTCTAATATAATGAAAATATATATACAAATTATAAAAATTGTAATGTGTCCCGAATTTGAGTCTAGAAAATATGGTCACCTTAGTATTAACACAGTATGCAATGTTTCTTTCCTTGTGGAGTACACTCACTGATCAGAGACGGTGCTTATGCTGCTGAACTGAATTATGATGTCATTCTTTTTTAGATATGTTGAGAGTTTTTATTCTTTAAGGGAATTGTTGAAACAACTTGTTCCTTTGTCTAAGTCTTGTTGCAATCAAAAGCTACAAATACTCTACCAAATTTTGAAGCAAAATCCTTGGATCCTCAAAGTTGTGGACGTGTTCCTGCTGTATTAACTCAATAATAAAAAATATTGATTTGGATCTCAAGAAGTACTTGACAGCTTTCAAGGGCCTCTTGATATCATTTTGGCGCAATATCTTGACCTCTATTGATAACAAAAATGTCGTAATACAGAACAAAGAATTTTCCCTCAACGTAGCGACGCCGATGATGAACTTAAAGACATTATGACATCACTTTGAATGAAGAAAAAGTAGTAGCTGAGGCAGTTGTCATTTCATCATAGTTTATCAATAGGAAACCTAATGCAATTGAAAGGACAGCTGAACAACTTCAGCTGTAAGCATCAGATTAATTCAGATCTTTTTTTGTCTTTCATGTTTTTAATTTTTAATGCAAGATTTGACAACAATATTTGCTATGAAGAATTTTTTCATCTATTTTCACCAGTTTTTGGTTTTCTTGGACCTAGAAAGTAGTGACCTGAAAGTTAAAATCACCAATCCCATCTCAAAGTATCCTTCAGATTTTTCAGATACTCACAGATTCTTTGAAATTCTACACATGTAGACCGTCTTCAGTAGGCCTGCAGTCTGTCAACCATAAAAGAATCCAATGAAGGTACTCAGCATATTTATGAGAAAAGTTTCGAGCTTCTTTTTTGTAGTGAGTAGAACAGTTAAACATTTTTGTACGATTCTAGGCCGGATTAAGGCACTCGCAAGCACCGGGGGCCCCGAACTAGAGGGAACCCGCCATGATCACCTTCGAAATTTGTAGCTATTTAACGAAGAGCCTTGTTTCCTAGTAAAAGGAAAAAAAAATCATCGAATTTAGAATATTCACATGATGCACACACAGTAATCCCGCCATAGAGAGCACCTTTATTGTTTTCTCTATCTTTCTTTTAATGAGACAGTAGTGTTGAATACTACGGCAGTTTTACTTCACGTGAACCAGCGACAAGACACATTTCTGTTTGTCGCCCAGTCGGCCACCGATTTGTGTCGAAACACCAGAAGTGTCTGATGTAGCAGTTCGCCTTTCTGCGTACAACGCGGCGCTTTAGGCCCACCAAAGTGAGTAGTGCAACAGCTGCAGTTCCCTCTGTTTCTACGAATAATTTGTAAGTAAACTTTTGTTATTAGGTGAAGAAGTCTGCATATTCATATTTGCCATGAAATTATTATCAACTTGTAGAAACACTATATCAGACATTACGATATCGGATATTGCAAGAATGAATTTCTATTACATCAGCCAGATGGGACTCCAGAAACACGCGAAATATATTATGCCAGATGTTAGAAAGGCATTTCTTAAAAGTATTGGAAAATATTTACCAGTTTACTATAAAGCTATAAATAAGATAAATATAGAATAGTTTTAGTGTCACACCTAATACATTGTTACATTCCTATTTCACCATTTTTATGTTGTGTTAGTTTTAGGTACAAGTTCGTTGTTTTTACGCTCATGTTGGTATGTTTTGTTGAATATTTTCCTTGTTGTCGCTTAAATTTCCCGCATTTTGTGCATATCTGAACACATATATTTCACTTGGCAAAGCCCTTTGCTAACCTATCCGGGCGTTAGTACTATCGTGATTAAATGCAGAAGAAAGATAAACGGAGGTGATACAAAATTAATCTACCAGGTATTCTGAAAAGTACAGCTTAACACGTTATACGCCATTTAAAAATCATTTTACACTGGAAGGATCGGGTGGCCGAATTGGCCCCTTCACCAATTTTTCGCATGTGTCCTGATCAAACCTTTAAATGAAATGAGTTGACTTCTGTGAATTTTTCATCTTTTATACAAAGAATTATCCACCTTCTTTTAGAGTGTTGGGCCAATTTGGTCCCTCACAACGTTTCTCTGTATTTTCGGCATGTTTCCTTGTAATACTGTGTATGAAATAAAACCAACTGTTGTCTCCTTGTTGTCCCATACATTCCAGCACTGATTGCGGTAGGGCAGCTGGGGATGGAGGTCATGCATAGATGACTTATGCCAGAATCATTGATTGTGTAAGTGAGTATGAACTTTCCTGACGAAGGTCATGGCCGAATATTTACAAATTGTATGAATTTGAATATGAGTTTTTCGGCAGCTCCGCGATCACCTTTATGGTGAGTTGCTAGCTATCCTCATAGTATCAACATTCCAATCTGGACCTTCCATTGTTAAAAATCAATAAAAGTATATATGGTGTCTACACTGAATTATCTTTCGAAATCTGGCCGCATTAAGCAATAAAACTGCATGTGGCCAATTTGGCCTCAGAGGTTCTTATACGTAGTAGATTGCATTCGATCCTTTGAGTATTAAATGCCAAGTAGACAAGATAGCAGCTATAAAAACGTGATATAATTAGTTCCTTTGCACATTTTACTCTGGTTTCCATACCGCGTAGGGAATCGTGCTCAAGTCATGCAGTTGGTGCAGCAGTTAGACGTTACTTCTGGCGTGGCTTGGAAAGGAATTGATGGAGCAGTTTTCGGTATAATGTAGTGACAGATTGTTTTTCTTTTCGCCAACTTCCTGCGAAGATTAAATTTTCATGTATGTACAGCAACTCTGCCTTAACTGGCGCAGCGCCTGCCAGAAGTACGAACAAGTGGTCTGTTAAGCTAAACTAGGGCTTACTGTGGCCCAGGGCCCAAGCCACGGGGAGCGAGATAGGAGAGGATGAAGGGGATCACCCCCCCCCCCTGAAAAGCCACATTATTCATTTTGTGTCCCAACTTCGTCGCCGCTTTTGTGTCCCAGCCTCGTCGTCGGTGTCGGTGGCCGAGTGGAATGAGCCCGACACAGGAACAAAAATAGCACGCTGGTGCAGGTACGGAGGGGAGCAGCCAGAAACTATAAACACTAGAGTAAATTAGAAAGAGATATATATTGCACAGAATGTAACAATACTTAACTTTTACATAGTACTGCAGAATGTTGATACATAGTTGTTAGAGGCCTGCCTAGTGCCTGTACGATAGCAAAGTCTTCAATGGTGCCTATCTGATTACGAAGGTCCTAACTGGTTGCTATCTCCGTCCGAAGTGCCATGTCTTTCCGTGGTGGCCACGAGCGGGGTTCCAGCAGAGGGCGCTCGTGGCTGTCGTCGGAAGAACGCCGCGCCGTGCATGCATGGCGGCGCGCGGCGAAAGTAGGTGGCGCGCACTTTGTACTTGTGCGACACCACACCCCTCCCCCCCAAACCGCCGCGCCGTCGTGGCGTAGGGCTGAGGGCCACGGCGACGGCACTGGGAGGAGGCCCTGGGCGGGGGCGTTACTGGTGGGACGGGCGTCGTAGCTGAGGCTGGGATCGAGACGCCGTCCGCGCTCCGGCATCCGCCTTGCGATCCTCCAGGGAACCCACCGAAACCTGGGGAAGGACGCACCCCCCCCGCCCAGAGGGAGCAGGTGATCTTCTTCTGAGGTGCGTGGCCCAGGCGGCGGCGGCACGCACGGTCCCGGAGTCCCTCTCGGTGACGCTGTCATCTGCGGCGGCGACAGCGGCGGCGTCGCGTCTATCTCCATCGGGACGATCTCGTAGTCCGGGGACGAACGATGTGGTTGTGCTCCCTGGCTGTGAACTGGGTCTGGAATCAAGAAACCGGAGACAGGATCGCGCGGCCTGTGCAAGCGCAATTGGTTTGCGTGGCGCCGCAGCTCCGACTCTGTGGAAGAACGTACAACATACATATTGCGCCCGAGCACGCGCTGAATGATGCCTGGCAACCATGTCTTCTTGTTTCCAGCAAACACCCTGTACAGCACCGGCGTAGAAACCTGAAAACGCGTAGCGCCATACGAACCGACTCGGTGCGTGGGAGGCTGCAGCAGGTGAAGGAGAGTGCGGTGACGGCGGCCGTGTAACAGCTCGGCAGGAGACGGGCCGTCACGTGGCCTGCACCGATACGTAGACAGGAAAATTTGAAGAGCTTGCTGCCTGGAGTGCTGACCTTTCATCTTCTCCATGTGAGACTTGAATGTTCGAACGAAACGTTCTGCTTCACCATTGGACTGAGGGTGAAAAGGTGCAGTGGTAATATGTTGAATGCCATTCACACGACAAAACTGTTGAAATTCCGCACTAATAAACTGAGGTCCATTGTCACTGACGATAGTTTCAGGCAAACCTTCGATGCAAAACACTGACTTTAAGGCACTGATTGTACTAGACGCTGTCGTTGAGTTCATGGCAATCACAAAAGGAAACTTGCTGAAAGCGTCTACAACAATTAACCAGCGCGTATTCCAGAAAGGTCCGGCAAAGTCAATATGTAAACGTTGCCATGGTCCCTTGGGGCGTGGCCAGTCTGAGAAACGCTGTGGAGGAGCCGCCTGATGCTCCGCACAAACTGTACACTGTGATGTCATGCTCTCTATCTGAGCGTCCATACCAACCCAGGTACAATGACGTCTGGCCAATTGCTTTGTCCTAACAATGCCCCAATGTCCTTGATGCAGGAGGCGTAACACTTCTCGTTGCAGGGAACGAGGAACAATCACTCTTGCTTGGTCGTTGTCGGTATGCAACAACAGTACACCCTGACTTAAAGATAATGCATGACGTTGTGCAAAATAACGTCGAACCAGAGGCCGATCAATGTCTTTGGCTCTGGCAGGCCAACCAAAGCGAACAAAACGTGCTACCACACTTAAGTCTGCATCCGCAGCTGTTTCCTGTGCAACCCGACGAGAGTTTAAAGGAAAGTCTGCGACAGCGGAAGCATCTCTGGAGTCTATCTGACAACATGCCATTTCTGAAGAATCAAATGATACATCCTGGCCAACCGGAAGTCGGGAAAGTGTGTCCGCGTTGGCATGTTTAGTGGTAGGTCGGTACAAAATCTCATACTGATAATTTGACAATATCAAGGACCATCTCTGAAGCTTTTGTGCCGTTCGTGACGGAATTGGCTTTGTGGGTGAGAACAACGACGTGAGAGGCTTGTGGTCTGTCAACAAATAGAATTTTCTGCCATACAGATAATGATGAAACTTTGTGACGCCGTAAATGATTGCTAAGGCCTCCTTTTCTATCTGACTGTAATTCTGTTGCGTTGGCGTCAGTAGCTTCGATGCAAAGGCAATAGGACGATCGTGAGATCCAATGCGATGTGATATTACCGCACCCAGACCGTACGACGAGGCGTCAACTGCTAACACTACAGGCTTCTGTGGGTCAAAGGGAATCAAACATGCATCACTGAGTAGTGCAGACTTTAATTTGTCAAAGGCAACCTGACAATCTTTGGACCATACAAAAGGAACATTCGTCCTACGTAAGTGATGCAGAGGAGCTGCAATCAGAGAGGCATTGGGAATAAACCTGAAATAATAGTTAAGCTTTCCCATTACTGCTTGCAATTCATGCACATTCTGAGGAGGTGGCAAGTCTTTGATTGCTCTAAGATGTGACTGTAAGGGATGAATTCCTTGGGCATTAATCACATGGCCTAGGTACTCTATTTCATTTTGAAAAAACGAACACTTAGCTTTATTACAGCGTAGACCTGCTGCAGTCAACACTTTGAAAAGACACTCCAGGTTTGCTAAATGTTCTTCAACTGTACGTCCGGATACCACAATTTCATCTAAATAGTTCGAGCAACACGGTACAGAAACTGTCAGCTATTCCAAAAAGCGCTGAAAAATAGCGGGGGCGGAAGAACTGCCAAAGGGTAGGCGTTGAAATTGAAAAAGGCCCATGTGAGTATTAATGACGAAAAACTTTTTCGACTCGTCATCATGTGGAATCTGTAAGTATGCCTCTGCTAAATCAATCTTGGAAAAGAAGCGAGACTGTCCTAATTTGTCCATCAGTTCCTCAGGTCTGGGCAGGGGATAAGTGTCGACAATTGTTTGACTGTTCACTGTTGATTTGAAGTCCGCACAGAGACGAAGTTTTCCTGACGGCTTGGGTATAATTACTATAGGCGAGGCCCACTGACTCGCAGAAACAGGAGAAATCACCCCACTATCTTGCCAACGTTTAAGTTCTTCGGCAACTGTATCACGCAAGGCTATAGGCACTGGTCTAGCTTTACGAAATTTTGGAACTGCAGATTCTTTTAAAGTTACATGTGCCACGAAGTCTTTTGCACAACCTAGTTCCGTCGAAAACAAGTCACTATATTTGTCACATAAAGCATTGATTTCGTCCTGAGGCACTACTGACGAAATTTGAAGGACATCTCTTTGAATTGATAGGCCAAACAAGTCAAATGTATCTAATCCAAAAATGTTCTGTGTAGATTTGGCCTGAAGAACTACAAAAGCAACTGTTTTTGTCACACCTTGAAAAGAGGCAGGCAGGCTGCACGTTCCTAGCACGGGAATATTTTGACCTGTATATGCTGTTAACACTTGCTGTGTCGGCGACAATTTTGGCGAACCCAGAAGTTCATAAGTATCTTTATTTATTAATGTGACAGCGGAACCAGTATCAAGGTGAAATTGCACCGTCTTATTTTCTATGAAGAGAGTCACAAACAGTTTTTGCTTGCGGCGCTCGACAGGTGCGCGAATGTGGGCAACGTCTGCTACGGTTTGTTTACTGCGCTTGCGCGGGCCGCGTAGTGAAGGAAGCGGCTCAGACTCGGCACGCAGGGGATTAACAACACTGTCACTAGATGGCACTACCGCCGGATCGGCGTCCGTGCAATGCGAGGCTACTGCACTAAAATTACTTTCAGTATCTACAACAAGTCTACTGTCACTAGCTACACAATACTGGGCACTATTACAAGGAGCATGTGCAGAAGGCACTATTTTCACTACAGGAATGCACTGTTCATAGTCATTTTGCTTGTCCCGTACCCTTTTCCGTTGCACTGTTTTACGCGCTCGTCGGCACTTGCTACGTGGTGCACTATATAGTTTTGCCATAGGCGCAGAACTACTGTCATGCAATTGAGATTCAAGGAAAGCACTGTTCAATTCCACAGCCCGTATAACATTTACAGAATGAACTGTTCTCACACTTTGCGAAGCACCGTTTCTAACGTTACTGTTCTTTGAGTTTTTAATTTGCATACACACAGACTGCACATTTCCCGATTTGCCACATTGATAACAGGTTGCGTTGCGACTAGGGCAATGAGCACGCTTGTGGCGAGACACACACTGGGGGCAAGATTTGCGAACATTTTTCTGAAAAGAGCGTCGGCGCCCGTTATTCAAATTACTGTTTCTAACTCGACGGGGCGACCTTTGTGTCGCACTTTTACACTGGCTACTGTTCACTGTCTGTTCAGCACGACCGGTAGAATTTAAAGAATCACTAGTGCTATACTGAGAACTACGGCTAGGAAAGTGCCCGTTGCGGCGCACTGAATTAACACTGTGGCTTTGCATTTCTATATCTGCTAAGTCAAAAGTATCATGCGCTTCTATAAGCTGCAGTACACTGTCTAATGAAGGGTCTGACTGTTTTAGAATTGCTGCTCTAATTCTGGGGTCCTGAATGTTCTGCGTAATCGCATCCCTCAACATCACGTCACTATACGAAAGTCCACAAGAGCAAGTAAATTTACATTTGCGGGTTAAGCCCTTCAATTCCGTAATCCACTCTTGGTGTGACTGCTGCGGTAATTTTTTAAGTCTGAAAAATCGGTACCGCGCAGCGGCTACGAGAACTTTCCTCTCGTAATGAGCATTCAGTGCATCTACAATTTGTTCAAAGTCTACATCACGAGGAGAGGCGTGAGGGAAAAGTTTTTGCAATAATACGAAGGTATGGGGGCCCACAATCGATAAGAAAAGGTTCTTCACTCTCTGACCTGTAATTTGATGAGCCGCGACGAGTTCTTGAAACTGTGCGAAATAGTCGCTCCATTCTTCCTCACGTTCGTTGTACTGGCGGAACGTCGGAAGCGGTGCGGCGGCAGGTGTGGGCTGCTGATGCGACGGCTGTTGTTGAGTTGTCAACTGCGCCACCGCCTGGAGAAGTTGTGTTATTTGCGCCGTCTGTAACTGAATAATTTCCATTAAGTTTGGGTTCGGGGTAGTGGCCATGCTGACCGATTAGGCGCCGCGTATACAAGTAACTTATAACAAAACACAAATGCAATATGAAAGAGGACTCGCTCTGCAACAAAAAAGTCCACAAAATACGTAACAGAATATGTTTCCCCAAAAATCATATAATAAGGGTGGGTGGGTGGGAGCAATTTTTGCATGCTCCGACTGCTGCTGTCTGGCTGCTGCAAGCGGGCTGATCCAAGGTTCTATCACTCCTCGTCGCCACTTTTGTGTCCCAACTTCATCGCCGCTTTTGTGTCCCAGCCTCGTCGTCGGTGTCGGTGGCCGAGTGGAATGAGCCCGACACAGGAACAAAAATAGCACGCTGGTGCAGGTACGGAGGGGAGCAGCCAGAAACTATAAACACTAGAGTAAATTAGAAAGAGATATATATTGCACAGAATGTAACAATACTTAACTTTTACATAGTACTGCAGAATGTTGATACATAGTTGTTAGAGGCCTGCCTAGTGCCTGTACGATAGCAAAGTCTTCAATGGTGCCTATCTGATTACGAAGGTCCTAACTGGTTGCTATCTCCGTCCGAAGTGCCATGTCTTTCCGTGGTGGCCACGAGCGGGGTTCCAGCAGAGGGCGCTCGTGGCTGTCGTCGGAAGAACGCCGCGCCGTGCATGCATGGCGGCGCGCGGCGAAAGTAGGTGGCGCGCACTTTGTACTTGTGCGACACCACAATTCACCTAATTCCTAATACAGTAATTCAAAAGTATGCTGAAGTTGCTCCTTCGAGATTTGTATTGAATAAAATTTAATATTGTCTCTATTGAAATACATTTGCGCCATTAGTTCAACATATGTTGTAAAGCATCACAAGTTATAATACACGTCAAAATTGGCTCATCCCCTCCCTCTCCCCCCCTCCCCCCGAAATCAAATTTTGACTTCGGGCCTGCTGTGGTCATTGTAAGTAAAGTCTCAATTTTAAGTAAAATAATATTATAAATGACGCTTACGTATCAAATTTATACCAAGTTAAAGTACATTCCAAAAAGAGCACGATTAAAATATAATAAGTAGTTACAAACTACTGCACACAACAGTAAAAGAAAAGGTAGGTGGAGGGCCCGTCTACATCTACATACATACTCCGCAATTCACCGTAAGGTGCGTGGCGGAGGGTACACTGTACTGTACCACTGTCTCTTATTGTGGGACCAGGGCCCGCAATCGAATGCCTACAGGTGGGTCTTATCCTGTTTCCCGCGTAGGAGCCATCCCCACCAGACGCGGTTCTTAGTTTTCCTCGTAATTATTCTCCTGCTTATTCCCGTGTGTACATCCTCTTCCTTTCCTAAGGAATTAACAGTATCTCTACCTCTGCCTCTCGCTATACTATTAACTTGAGCCGGCCGCGGTGGCCGAGGGGACTGAGGCGCTCCAGTCACGGTCTGCACGGCCACTACGGTGGGGGGTTCGAATCCCCCCTCGGGCATGGATATTTGTGCCGTCCTTAGTATAAGGTAGTAGATAAGTAGTTTGTAAGTTTAGGGACTGATGACCCCGTAGTTAAGTCCCATAAGCTATACAAACATTTGTTCATTTGAACAAAACTGGGTTGCTGTTGGATATTTCTGGACATTCCTTTTAAGTTTTCCCCTGACACCAAGTTTCCCTCACATGAGTGCGCTAAACGCGGCTTAGACGTTAATACTGTCTCCCTATTGGCTGCTTATACCGGAAATTTTAAGGCTGAGCAGGCAAATCTACTTAGTATTCTTCTTAACAAGTTTCCTGGTGTCTTGTCAGAAAAACTGGGCGAGGCCAACATGCTTCAATATCTCATTCGTCTGACTGATGACGTCTCGGTAACCCAATCACTGTATCGTTTATTATCACCGAAAATAAAAATACTTTGGAGTAAACTCTGTAAGATGATTCTGCATGGAGTTATTAGACATTCTACATCCCCCTGTGCCTCTCCTATATTTTTGGTACAGAAAGATCAAGACCGTGACTTTCGCCCTGTAGTTGTTATCAACGGCTTAATAAGAAAGTAGTTCTTGAATCAGTACTTCGGCCTGACCTCCATAATTCGTTCAGATCGTTTGCAGAAGCAAATTTATTCACCGTGCTCAATTTAAACTAGTCTTATTACCAGATACGCCTTGAGCAGTGGAAACACATGACCGCGTTTTGTACTGACTGGAATGTTTTTGAGTTCAACAGAGTTCCCTATGGATTAGCCACTGGCGCCGCTGTTCTTGCTCGACTCGATAACATTCTAGGTCACCTTAAGTTGGTCTGCGAATATAATTACCTGGATGACTTAGTCATTTATAGTTCACTGGTCACCTCTACCACATTGAATCAGTCTTTAATAGGCTCCAGGCAGCTGGCCTGACCGTTAAACTATCTCAAATTACTTAAGCGCGTCAGCAAGTTTCATTCTTAGGACACCCAGTTTCTGGCACGAGCGTTCATATTGATCAAGAATGCACTAAGGCACTCAGAGCCCTGAAACCCGCTGCTGATAAAAAATGTATCACAAAGTTTGTCAGTAAGGCAAATTATTTTAGGCAGTTTGTACCTAATTTCTCCCAGATTGCAATACTGCTCAATGCTTTAAGGGGTAAAGGAGTTAGGTTTGTGTGGGGCCATGATCAGCAAATGCTTTTGACTCCATTAAATATGCTGTCTGTAATCCCCCCCCCCCCGCCGTTCTTGGAGTACCCGACTGTAATGAAAGATTGTCGTGCAAACTGACATCTCCAATCTTGGTATTTCAGCTGTTCTTTTACAAGAACATCAAGACCAAAGACAACCTTTAGTCTTTGCCTCCTGCAAGCTTACTGATGTAGAAGCTAAATATTCTGTATTTGAGTTCGAAGGCCTTGCCGTATTATTTGTCTTAGAGAAGTTCCGTTTTTACTTCAAACATTGGGAATTTGGTATAGAAAACGATAATCAAGCCTTGAGTTGGGTTTTGTCGAAGCCACGTAAGTCTGGTCGTATTGCTAGGCGGGCCGTTCATATTTCCGCATTGCAATTTAAGGTTCGCCACATTAAGGGGACCGACAATATTTTTAAGCCCTATGTATGCCTAAAGCCTAGCAGCCAATTCCTCTAGCACTCCACCTGGGCACAAATTGGTTTGCCCTGTGCTCACTGACATTCCCCAAATTTTGGGTGATTTGGCGGATAAACAAGAACAGGACGCTAATTTGGGACCAATTAAGCACCGTATTTGGTCTGGGGAACAACTTACCAATTACAAGATTATTAGGGATATATTAAGTAAAAGGGCGCAGCCCAATGATGAGCTTAAAATTTATGTCCTTGCTACTCTTATTCAACCCGTTTTTTCATGAGACGCTTATGGGTGGACATCTTGGTTTTAATAAAACTCTTTTGAAGATTATACAGCAGCTTACTTAGCCTGCCATGGACAAGGATATTAGTCACACGGTCACTCATTGCAAATTGTGTCAGCAGGCTGAACCGAGCTGTGCGCCCCAACATGGATTACTCTACTCTAATAGGGAAGAGGCCCCCTTTGATAAACTTTATATGTACCACCTCGGCCCACTGCCACTCACTAGTAGAGGTAATCAATATATTTTGGTAGTTATAGACGCCTTTACTACGTTCACTTGGCTGTTGCCCAGTCTTAACATAACCGCCTGCACTACCGTCAATCATCTAGGCAATATTTTTAGTGTTTTCGGCCCTCCTAAGCAGCTTGTCAGCGATGATGCTCCTGGGTTCCGATCAGTCCCTTTTAAGGCTTTTGTTTCCGGAATGGCGTTTAACGTGTGACTACCACCCCCTACTATCCTGAAGAGTCCTTTACTGAAAGACTGAATCGTAACTTCAAATTGGCCCTCATTATTTACCGTCAAATTATCCCCGTAAATATGATTTAACATTGCCTTGGTTGAGCTTTGCGTTCAAGAATGCTTATCATGAAGCTTCTAAGGCCATACCTTCATATTTGTTAATTGCTTACCAGATCAGTTCGCCTCTTGCCAACCTGTGTGGCATTCAGGATTAACCAGGTTACAACCCATCTTATCAGAAACAATTGGAGCAGAGCCACAAATAAGATGGCTATCGCACCGATTTTCCCTTGTTTTTGTTTCTGTCCTGTGGTGGCGCTAGTTCACATATGGTTTCCTGGCACCGGCTGGTGAGAAGTGAATGGCTCTGCGGCAGTCAACGGTGCTTAGAGTATGCTGTCCATTCGGGCATCGAGGCCAATCCCTTCTGTTTAAGCAGGTGTCGGCTGCTTCCTGTGTGACGAACATAAGTTTAAATTCTCTTGGTTATCAAAATTTTTTATGTGCCATTTTACGTCCTGGTTGCCGCCTCCAGGTGTAGCAGGAAAACAGGGTTTGGCCATTTTTCCTCTTGTTGTTGCTGCCAGTGACGAGTTGTAGTTTTGCAGTTTTGTTTCGGTTGATCTTCCCTGTGGGCTGGTCATTGCCACTAATATATGGTAGATATGAGGTTCCGTTACCTGATAGTTCTTGCCTCACCTTGTCAAAGAAGGTAAGGGGAAGAGTTTAATCTTAAACCGTGTTCTTTTCAGCCCCTTCAGCTGTCACCCATGGCGGTGCCCTCCCCACAATGTAAATAACAGTGTGTTTTGAAGGACATGAAAGTGTACTCACTGAGGACAGCAAGTCCTGGCTATATGTAGACTGGTTAAGGTTTTAAGGCCTTTTCTTTTAATTAATGCTTTAACTTGTCATTCTGCCATGTAAGTGTGGTTTCTCTCAGACCCTGTTATCTTGCATCTACCTACTGATGAGGGTTGGGCACTGACTGCATAAATGTATTAAATTGTAACCCACTCATGCTGAGTGTCGGACTCTCAGATATTGTTACTGAGTTGTTTTAAAAGACCTGTGGTCAAGGATTGGAGAATTTTGTGACATTTTAAATTACTGCTGTTCTTTTATATCTGTTGTCACATATGCCTATCGTTATTCAGAGGTTTGATTTTTGTCTACTGTTATTGTATCATCATGGGTTCCTTGTAAAATTTTATTATGTTGTTTTAATTGCTAACATTGTTTATTGAACCATAATAGTAAATCCTTTTATAAATTGTCAAAAAGGCAAACCTTTTCCCAACATCAATTTGTTAAGCACCCCCAGGGGTTAATTTAAAAGAGTTTGACAAATTTCAAAATGTGTAAGGAGTCAAGTCACTCAGACATATTTTATTACATATTTGGACCTTTAAAACAATACTTATTGCTTACAAGGTACATCTAATTGGTTAATTAATTTATTTATTGCTTTTAAAGAAGTTCTTATTCGAAGTACGGCATTAGATCGCAAGTGCAATAATTAGCTTTTCTCGAGGCTGAAGCGACTGACAGTTCAGATACACACTGAGGGAATATTTTTGGTTACAATTTATCATTTAAAATACCATGGCAGACAGTACTTGGCAACGGTATTCCGTGTGGTTTTAAAATATGTTGCTATACTACATTATTCGCGGGCACAAGTCTCTGCATAGCGGCAGGTGACCTCGAAAGCGGGAGTGAGCCTAACGCAGTAGGGGGTCCGTAATTGGCCAGTTGGAGTGCGCGCCAGAAGCCGAGCAAAAGTGCGCCTCGGATAGGCTCTGTGGAAAGAACAACTATACCGTCCAGCATGCTAAATTTATCCCAGGAGAAGCACCAGGAATTGATGATTACATCAAGCTGATTTAATTGATCGCATTGCATATCACAAATACAATTCAGGGTATAAATATTTACTAGCAGTCATTGATGTCTATTCTAAATATATATACATTCCGAAAGAACAGGCATCACTTCTGATCCTGCAGTTGTTATTATTTAATATTCACAGAATAAATGACATCAACTGCGATTGGGCAAAGCTGAAAATGTGTACCTAGCCGGGATTCGAACCCGGGTCTCCTGCTTTCTAGGCAGTTGCGCTGACCCCTACACCACTGGGGACACAGTGATCACCGCACCTGCAAGGACTACCTAAGCACGCCTCCCGTCAGGTAGGGCGAAGCTGGGAATTTGTATGTGACGGGAGGCGTGCTTAGGTAGTCCTTGCAGGTGCGGTGATCACTGTGTCCCCAGTGGTGTAGGGGTCAGCGCAACTGCCTAGAAAGCAGGAGACGCGGGTGCGAATCCCGGCTGGGTACACATTTTCAGCTTTGCCCAATCGCAGTTGATGTCATATATTCTGTGAATGTTATATATATTCTAAATATGCTTGGGTTGCTCCTCTGAAGACCAAATCATATGACGACGTATGCTAACGCACATAATTTCCTAGTTATAAGTAGACATAATGATTTATATAATGGATGTTAACGCTGTAATTTTGATAAGTGTATTTGTGTTAATGTATAGGAGTTGTTTTGTGCGGTGTTTGTGTGCGTGTGCTACTAGCCAAGCAGATTGTAGAGGACAGACAGGTCGGGTAACATCTTAGCGAATGTTTCTCCAGTATAGATGACAGTGATATATATATATATATATATATATATATATATATATATATATATATATATATATATATATATATATATATAATTACAAAAATGTGTTTATAATCCAGCTGCATCATGTTGCAGGACAATTGCACTTATGAAAGATAAATCATTAAAAAAATCGCGTACCGAAAGCTCGACGTGCTAAGTGCAAGAAATTGGATATACTACAAAGACGTGAGACAGAAAAAAGACGTGAGATCACGCCACTGCACACTCGCTTAAATGAGAAGATGAAACTTAACAAGCGAGTACTGGAAACTCGACATACTATACGCAAGAAATTTTTTTTTTACTACGAAGATATGAGGCACAAGTTGAGAGTGTACTGAACAAAGTAATGAAACAAGTAACTCAAGAGACCCACCAGCTCAAGACTGGAGTAGTGGATAAAAAGTATGAACTTGAAGACAATGATGAGAAACATGCATTCATAAAACCAGATTACACAGCTCTAGTTGCAAAAGAAGATCAAGAAGAAGAAGAAGAAGAAGAAGAAGATTTGGAGAAAGAAGGAGGAGGAGAGAATGATGATAATGATGATGATAGTAATGACGAGAACGAAGGAATACTGGCGAAATTATTTTTTTCATTGGCATTGGATTTGATGATGAATTAAAGACATGGGCAATTGGAAATTCCCCAGTACGAGTTGATGGAGATGATTTAATAATTCATAAAGTAAAATATTCTGCCTGCCGCGGTGGCCAAGCGGTCTGCGGCACGCCATTCACAGTCTGCACGGCCGCTACGGTCAGGGGTTCGAATCCCCCCTCGGGCATGGATGTTTGTGTCGTCTTCAGTATAAGGTAGTTCAGAAGTAGTTTGTAAGTTTAGGGACTGATGACCCCACAGTTAAGTCCTTTAAGCTTAACAAACATTTGAACATATGAAAATATTCTGGAACAAAAGGATTGTATAATCTCTTGTTTAAAAACAAACCCAGTAAAAACAGTTATACAGCTATGAATCTTCGCAATTATGCTAAAATACTGTTTGCCACCATTACATATAGACAAAGTTATAATTCCCGCAGACCATTAAATATCAACGAGGGTTACAAGTATACTAACTTAATTCGCCGCTTATTAGAAAAAGAAGGCGTGTTACCCAAGAAGGAATGGGGCTGGATGGAAATGTTGAGAATGAAAAGATCTCAAAGTTAAAGATTGGAAAAGTAATATTGAACATGTGAGTTATGTGCAATGGAATGATCTGAATGAACTGGTGGAACAATTGCTCCTGTTACTAGCATCTAAGGGGGCTGAGAATACATCTCACGATAATGAAATAATTGCTATTGAAGAAGAACTTTGAGAGGCTTCGATTATTGCTTGAAATCAGAGGTTGTACTCGAAAATATTAGTTGAGGGAATGCAATGTCATCTTACGATCTTGGAAGCTGTCATGACAGAATAAACTTGAGTTAATATATATATATAATGATCTTCCTGCATATGTCCGCTGCCGCCATATTGTTGTTTGTGTCCACCATATCGTTGTTTGTGTCTGCCATATTGTTATGTGTGTCCCCCATATTGTTTATGTGTGCTGCCGCCGCCATTTGTTAATGTCCGCCATCTTGTTTGTGTCTGCCATCTTGTTGTTTACGTCCGCCATATTGTTTATGTCCGCCATCTTATTTTTTGTCCGCCATCTTGTTTATTTTCGCCATATTGTTTATGCCTGCCATCTTATTTATGCCCACCATCTTGTTTATGTCTGTCATCTTGTTGTTTGTGTCCACCAACTTGTTGTTTCTGTCCGCCATCTTGTTTAGGTCCGCCACTTTCTTTATGCCCGCCATCTTGTTTGTGTCCGCTATCTTGTTGTTTGCATCCACTATCTTGTTTCTGTCTGCCATATTGTTTGTGTCTGCACTAGGATGGAAGAAGGCTGACCATTATTAGTGTGATGACCTCAAGGGTCAGTGAGGTGAGCACAATGTTGATCTACAGGCCCCTTGCAAGCTAACAACCAGATGGTCAAGAGGCCGACCACAATGTTGACCTACTAGCCCTTCAAGGTAGGCAATCAGACGGTCAAGAGGTCAAAGGTGAAATTTTTTCCAAAATCACCATGGCATACCTACTCATAAGGGGGAAAGTCAAGGCCCATTATGGGTAATAAACCGACATTGGGATTGCCACTGACGCAAACTCGGAATATAGAGGGATGTGAAAAAAATAAACAACAAATTCCAATAGAAAGACAAACAACCGAGCTGGTAAATGACAAGAACTGAGGTTGACGAACAGAATTTTTGTTCATCTTTGCAATGATATGATATGAATTTGGGGTATGCAACAGGTAACATGGGTAATAATTCCACACAGTAGGCAGGAGAATATAGTAAATATCAGGATGTGTGATCTATGAATCAACCACAATTTGGTAACATGAAATGTTCGTCTGTGACCATAGGGGCTCCAGTTGGCAGAAAGTTACTACTATTGGCGTAATCTTCTCTGTTTCAGAAATGAACATAAATAAATAAATGAAAATTTTTAGCAAAGCAATATATCGTCTCCAAATGTTCACAGCGAGTAAAGAAAGTTTCTATTGAAGAATATGATTACCATAGTAAATCAACTGGTACAAAACTCCAAAATTGTAAACACAAATGGTGTGTATCTTTTGCAGCCTTTAAGGAATTCTTCAAATTATGCAGAAGAAGGAAGGAATCTTGAATGTGTTGTGCAGCGTCACTGGCTTAATACACAGAGTATGGATAGACCAAACGGCTAGGAACGCACAAAATAATAAATAAAAGTAATCAACATTAAAATAAAAAAAAGGAAAAGAAACTACCTAGTTTGTCGATAACTTACAGGCGCCCATCGTTTAATCCAATGGCGAGAAAATTCTGGAACGTCTTTTTATACTTTCGATATTTTTTGATCGCAAAATACTCCGCAGTCAGGAACATATGATAACCATGGAGCATTGGCGTTTTGTCTGTAATCATGTAATATAAAAATTGACTCATTAACCAGGTATAGCTGTTATTCTTGGATTCTGGAAAGAGCCGCCAATCCGAGTGAAGTACGTCTTGTAACTGTATGGAATTGTCTGACGTTCTGTTTATAGGAGCCACTTTCTTCCGTGATCAAGTCCATATTTGATTCTGATCCCTACACTGCAATATATGATGTAGTGTTTCCACGTGATTACACTTTGCACAAAGTAGTGATGGTCGGAGCTTAATGTTGAACAGTTTTTCCGGTGGGTATGCCTTCATTGACCACGTCATACCAAGCCGAACTGACGCCGGTTCGAAGAAAAGGATTACTAATATTCTTCCATATATGCCTCCAATTTCTGCTCACATATTTTTGCTCGATACGGTTTGGTGGCTGCCGTTTAATAAGTTCCTTATAGATCGTCGCAGTGTGGAATTGCTGGTGTTCAGGAATATAACTGAGCTCTACATAACACTTTCAGATATATTCAAGGTCGGCGTGTATATGAGCCACATTCGTCGACCTAAAAAGGTTAGCGGTGAGACTGCTTTGATCGCTCTGTATGATGAGTGAGGTATGGGACATGAAGATCGCCAGCCATTGTGACTGAACATCTTTAACAGCCAATCCGCCTCTGGTCCGAGGTAGCGAAGTCGACTTGAACGAGACTTTAAAAATATTATCCCGCCAAACATACCAACAAGCAAGAGCTAGAATTTTATACACTATATCTGTGGGAATAGGTAGAATAGCAGCAATATGATAAACCTGACTGAGAACATAGGTATTGACAAAGATCGCTCTCTTTACCCGATGTAAGGATCGCACCTGGTGTTATTTGATCATTGCCCGTAGAACATTAAGCTTGCGTTCCCAGTTTACTTTCACCATGCCCTGCGGATTCGGTGTAATAATCAATCCTAGATGTTTTAACCCTGCCGTACTGTCAATTCAGTCGGTGTCAACGTAGTTAACATGAGGTCCTAGCATCATTACTTTGGATTTGCGTTCATTCTCGTTCCGCTTGGGTTGGTATACCGTTGCACGAGTCGCCTAACAGTCGCCATCTCGCCATTGTTGTTTATGATGTCCCTGATATCGTCGGCATAGGCGTGGCAGACTGTTTTTGTATTCAGCGTCTGTAGATCCCCGCGAGTGACGTCAAATGCCTTAAGAAGTGGATCCACTGCAATGGCGTAAAGGGAGCACCCTGTAGGATGGGTACAAGAGCAGTCCGCTGACCGTTCATCTTGATGCGAGAGGGTGTTACTCACTTACAATTCCTGATAAGATGTCGCAAATTGTTTTTAATAAAAATCCCGTGACTGACTCTGTGAAACGCCTTGTCATAGTCAAAGAATAGGACAGCCAGTTTGATCTTTCACAGTCATGATAAATATGTTATGTCCCGGTATTCACAAAGCGCGTCTCGTCATGATCTTGAAATCCGCGTTGAGCAAACTTATTGTCGGAAAGTTATTGAGCGTATCCCGTCTCGATGTTTTTGGTACGAGCACCACCGTGCCTTCGGTGAAGAGAGTAGGGAAAGAATCGCTCGAAAGCAAGTCGCTATACATACGTGTCATCTCATCACCAGTACTGTGTGTAGAATTCCAGTGGCGGGCCGTCCAAACCCGCAGCTTTCTTCTTTGGAGTACGTGATTTCTGTGTCGGTTATCGGTGCCAACATTTCTGCGTTGTCGTCCTGAGTGAGCACGGAAGTAATGTTGGGTAAAAAAATCATCCCCAGCCGGTGCGTCTGCTTCCTGCTCGGAGTAAAGATGTCGGAAGTGATTAAAGACGAAGGCCTTAATAGTGACTTGCTCATTATACGTCGTTCCGTCGTCATCCTGAAGTTGCGTGATGATTTTTTGTTTCCCCTCTTCCATGTTCCCGAACGACGTGAAACAATGACGTCCGCTCTTGGGAGATGTCGTAGGAAGTGCTTTCCTTGACCGGTGTGCCCGCCAAACTTTCACGACCCAATGCAGTGACTTAAGCATTCATTCTTTTAATACGTATCAATTGTCAGTCAGAGCTGCAGGACTACTGTTCATCTGGCGTAAACCGGTGAAGTAGAAGTCCAGAGTTTGTTCCCTCCAATACGAGTTGGCTCTGACATATACACTCCTTACACTGAGGCTTCACGAGCTCCGTCCACCAGACAAGGCGCTCCCTGCATCGCGGCTGCCTCTGCAGGCATTGCCGCCACGTAGCAGCAATATCTCGCGGCATCTTCCAGCAGTGAGGGATTCGAGTGCCACACCCCAAGACCCAAGAAGGTGTTCTGTCGCGAGTGTCTGAACGTTATATGGTAGGCGCAGGCGTCACTAAAACTAAGCGGCCATATTTCACAGTCACATTCATTAAAATATTTTGGCACACATAAAACCTATCCAGACGACTTGCAGACGTGGCAGTCACATACGTGTACCCTATAGTATGAGGGCGTAGGTGGCACCAACTATCTTTCTATTCCAGATCGTCAGTTAAACACTGTAGTTCGTGGCAATACTTAAAATTCGGCTGCTGGTCTTCTTTGCGTAAGACACAATTAAAATCGCCACCGAGTATGATATTTGAGCAAGCAAGGCTTAAAAGGGTTTTGATTTCGTCACGATAGAAAACAGACCTCTCCCTTCTGGCAGTGGATCCAGACGGAGCGTAAATGTTCAGTAAAATCAAGTTGTCTTGCAATAGAGCAGCGGTGCCCCGTCCTGTAGGTAGATGTACAAGAAATGCTTTCTTTAAACAGAATTGCCGTACCTCCGTCATCGCCGATATTTACTATGGCGTCATACCACGTAATGTGACTTATGTTTGCTGTTACAACTTCGTGAAGGAAAGCAATGTCGCCGCGGCGGAGCGGCCGAGCGCACTAAGGCACTATGCTCCGATACACGAGGTCGTTCCCCGTCGGGGGTTCGAATCCCCCCTCGGGCATGGATGTTTTTACTGTCTTTAGTATAAGTTAGTTCATAAGTAGTTTCTAAGTTTAGGGACTGATGACCCCGCAGTTAAGTCCCATAAGCTTTACAAACATTTGAACGTTTGAAAGCAACGTCCACATCGGCGGCATACAAATAGCACTTAATTTTAACGTCAGATACGATTCTGTTTTAGTTGACAGTTACTCTTTTATAATGTTGCATTGTGTAAGAGAGAGAGAGCTGCCCGTCAGACCAGGACTTGGCCCTCTCCTCGGCTCTACGTTGATACCTTCGGCCTCCCCCACATGGTGTAGGGCTTCGCCGCTGTCCTTCACGCTCAGTTCTAGTCTGCTCGATAGTTGTCTGCAGTTTCTTTTCCAGAGTGCGGACCTCCTCCTCGCTCTGCTTGCGTGCCTTTTGCTCGCTTTAGCCGACCTTTGTGGGCGTGCATCCTCGTCACAGCCGCAGAAGTGACGGCCGCGCCCTTTGTCGAGAGTTCTGTGGCGGGAGGAACTCGTATCTGAGACGACAGTCCGAGGAGGGGGGGGGGGGGGGGAACTTGCAATCCTCTGTCGTCATTCTGTTCCGAAATCTCCATGGGAATGTCCGTGTAAGGACCGGAATCCCGAGGCGGAAGTTTGGTGCTTAGTCGGTCATGTTTGCGTCGTGGCCGGGACCTTCGCTAAGAGCCGCGTATAGTGCTGTGGTCTGTGGATGCGGCGGGTAAATCGAAGGTGCGTCTAGTGCGCCACATCCAGTGATCACCGCGTAGGAGGTGCCAGGCCAACGAGCTTAAATTTCATAGAGTGGCCATACACATATATTACTAGACTGGCATGCCGCATCATTGATGTCAGTGAAGTCTCGCCTCCATATTTCTATACTATAAACGTGTGTGCCGTCGTGTCTCTAATTACAGAAATTTTTTTCAGCTGGAGCATTGATTTACTGTTATTATTAATCTGTACCAATTTCATTCAACTTCGGATTTTTTTTAGTAGTATGATCATCATAAAAGTGTTGTTTTGGTTGGATAACACGTGTTCTTCTTTTGAGAGTTTTTACGAAATCTACAGTTTGCTTTGACACACACACTAATGGGTCGCGTTTCCAAAAATTTTCAAATGTTTGTAGAGCTTATGGGACTTAACTACGGGGTCATGAGTCCCTAAACTTACAAACTACTTATGAACTAGCTAATACTAAGGACGGCACAAATATCCATGCCCGAGGGGGGATTCGAGCCCCCGACCGTAGTGGCCGTGCTGAACGTGACTGGCGCGCCGCAGACCGCTCGGCCACCGCGGCCGGCTGTCGCGTTTCCTGTCTTTATTAATTTGATACCAGTTTAGATCAACTTCGGCTTTTCTTTTAATAGTATGACCGTTATAAACGTGCTATTTTTCGTGTATAACACATATCTTTATTCTTTTTTTTTCAGATAACTACAGTCTGCTAAAACTGTACGTAACGGTAAAATTTTACTTACCATCCCGTTAGTCCCGCATAATTATGTTGGCAACATCAACAAAACGGTAGATAGCCTTACCAAGCTATTAATAGGTATGGGAAGGGGAGGTTGGCAAAGCTCATAGGTGACAGTGTAGTAGGGGGTGGGGGTTTCACTCATGGAAAAATTCCTGTAGTAGTTGGTGTTAGGGCTGCACCTTTTTTAGACTGAAGACAGCTGATAGATATTCCTGCTTAAAGGAAGTCCCTCTAAGAAATGAACCACCTTTGACAAAGTCTAAGAATATAAGTAATAAGGGAATTACTGTTTTTCATCAAAATATACAGGGTATCAGAGATAAAGTTAATGAAATGCTTATTGATACTGATTCTGACATTATTGGTATTTCAGAGCACTTTTTAAGTGGTGTGACAATTCAGAGACTTCCTTTGCCAGGATACAGGTTAGCTGCCTTTTACTCTAGGAGTTCCTTGCAGTGTGGGGGAGTGGCCATGTATGTAAAAAACGATTTTTCATCGGAGTCAATCGATTTTTCTAAACACTGCACAGAACAGATATTTGAATGTTGTGCAGGAATTGTTAATGTTAATGGAACTAAACTAGTAATAGTTGTTATTTATAGATCCCCTGACTCAGATTTTAAAATGTTTCTGCCCAAGCTGGAATTGGTTCTGGGTTCACTGTATAGGAAGTATAAAAATTTAATTGTGTGTGGAGATTTCAACATTAATTGTGTAGGTGATAGCTCAAGGAAACGTCAGCTGTTAGATCTATTTAATTCCTATAACATGATGCAAACAGTATTTTTTCCAACGAGAGTGCAAGGAAATAGCAGTTCTACCATTGACAATATTTTTGTTCATTCTTCATTATTAGAGGGGCACTCTGTCAGCAGAATAGTAAATGGCCTATCAGACCACGATGCCCAACTTTTAATTCTAAAAAGTATTTGTTCTCAAACAAATGTTAAACATAAATATCAACTACTCAGAAAAGTTAATCCAGTTGCAATTGAGACCTTTTTAAGCCTAATTAAGGAACAAGAATGGCAGGATGTTTATAGTGCTGATAATGCAGATGATAAATATAATGCTTTTCTGAACACATTTATTATGCTATTTGAAAGTTGCTTTCCACTAGAACGCTCAAAACAGGGTACTTTCAGTAACAGACAGCCAGGGTGGATGACAAAGGGGATAAGAGTATCATGTAGAACTAAGCGGGAGTTGTATCAAAATGTTAGAAGCAGTCAGAATGAAGATGCAGTAGCTCATTACAAACAGTACTGTAAGGTTCTGAAAAATGTCATTAAGAATGCAAAAAGTATGTGGTACGCAAAAAGAATAGCAAACTCTCGGAATAAAATTAAAACTATCTGGTCAGTCGTGAAGGAAGTGTCTGGTCAGGAGCAGCAGGTAGAAGATATAACGTCAGTGCGTAGTAGGAATGTTTCTGTTACTGACAAGTTAGATATATGTGCAATATTCAATAATCACTTTCTGAATATAGTAGAGGAACTAAACAAAACTCTAGTTTCTACAGGTAATCATATAACGTTTTTAGAAAATGCGTTTCCGAGGCTGTTGCCTGAAATGATACTTCATGATACTTCCATAGGTGAGATTGAGTCAATAATTAAATCACTAAAGACTAAGGACTCTTGTGGATATGATGGGGTATCTAGCAGAATTCTAAAGTACTGTTCTCCATATGTTAGCCCAGTACTAAGCCATATTTGTAATTTTTCCTTTCGGAATGGTCAGTTTCCTAACAGATTAAAGTACTCAGTAGTGAAACCGCTTTATAAAAAAGGTGAAAGGGATAATGTAGACAACTATAGACCTATTTCTATGCCATCGGTTTTTTCCAAAGTTATTGAAAAGGCTGTATATTCAAGATTAATTGATCATTTCAGTTCACATAATTTCCTGTCAAACGTACAGTTTGGTTTTAGAAGTGGTTTAACGACCGAAAACGCTATATTTTCGTTTCTCTGTGAGGCACTTGATGGGTTAAATAAGAGGCTACGGACATTAGGCGTCTTCTTTGATTTAACAAAAGCGTTTGATTGTGTTGATCACAAAATATTGTTGCAGAAGTTGGAACATTATGGAATACGGGGAGTAGCCCACAACTGGTTCACCTCTTACTTTAATAATAGACAACAGAAGGTAATTCTCCGCAATGTAGAAAATGGCTATGACGTGCAATCCCAATGGGGCACAATTAAGTATGGGGTGCCCCAGGGGTCTGTTTTGGGACCATTGCTGTTTCTTATTTATATAAATGATATGCCTTCGAGTATAACAGGTGATTGTAAAATTTTTTTGTTTGCTGATGATACCAGCTTGGTAGTGAAGGATGTTGCTCGTAATATTGACACAGTATCAAATAATGCAGTTCAAGAGATAAGTTCATGGCTAATAGAAAACAAGTTGATGTTAAATCACAGTAAAACTCAGTTTTTACAATTTCTAACACATAATTTGACGAAATCTGACATTATGATTACACATAATGGGCATGTGATAAGTGAGACTGAACAGTTCAAATTTCTAGGTGTTCATATAGACAGTAAGCTGTCATGGAAAGCCCATGTTCAGGATCTTGTTCCAAAACTAAATTCTGATATATTTACCATTAGAACAATATCTGAGATAAGTGATTTTTCAACACGAAAAGTAGTCTATTTCGCTTACTTTCACTCACTTATGACATACGGCATTGTTTTTTGGGGTAACTCGCCTGATGCAAAAAGGATATTTCTGGCTCAAAAACGGGCGGTTCGAGCAATATCTGGTGTAAGTTCGCGAACGTCATGTCGACCCCTTTTCAGTAGTCTGGGAATTTTGACTCTGGCGTCACAATACGTTTTTTCTTTAATGTCGTTTGTTGTTAATAATATCAGCTTATTCCCACGAGTTAGTAGCTTTCACTCGGTGAATACTAGACAGATGTCTAATCTACATTTGCACCGCACCACCTTAACACTTGTGCAGAAAGGGGTGCAGTATTCTGCGGCATCCATTTTCAATAAGCTGCCACAAGAACTTAAGAATCTTAGCACTAATCCACATGCTTTCAAATCTAAATTGAAGAGTTACCTCGTGGCTCACTCCTTTTATTCTGTCGAGGAACTCCTAGAAAAGTTAAACAATTAAGCTAATTTATTTTTCTTTATTGATTCTTTTCACTTTTTCTATTACCATTATTGTGTAACAATTAATGTATTGACTTGTTCCATGACCATGGAGTCTTACTCCTGAAGTGGGTCCTATGGAACAGAATAAATAAATAAATAAATAAATCTTCTTAGAAATCCACACAGAGTAACTTTATCAGTCTTTCGTAAAGTAAATAAATAATTTCGTAAGTAAATAAATAATGCTGTTCCTGCTCTATGGTTGACAGGTTCTTGTATGTACCCTTGTTTACCAAGTAAAAGTAATTGCCCTCGTAAACGAAGACTTTAGGACAAAACATTTGCGTTGTTACGCGACTGCCTAATGCCGGCGCCAGGACACTAAGTACAATTTAGCCGCACGTAATACGTTATTCTCGTAACAAGATTTTACAACGTATGCCTATGTGTCAAATTCAAGTATTGCAAAAGTGTTACCTCAAATGCAAATCATGTTCAAACCAACTAGTAAAGCTTACAATGTCATATCGTATAACTTTTCGACGTGAGGTGAGGCAAGATGGCGTCGTCTGGCTTGAGTCACAGAGGGACGTTTGCCGGTCTAGTAATGTCTGTGAGAGTGGCCGACACACGAGCTACAGCGCACCCTGTGTAAGCCCTGCCGCCATATTTTTGGTGGTCACTACACTTGTCAGTACACTAGAGTCTGTCTATCGTATGTTGTTGTTGAGCTTGAAGTGTTGTATTTAGTGTATGTTGTATTTAGTGTGTATTGGCTGTACAATTTTTGTTGCTGAAAAATGTTTAAAGTCTCTTCGTCATGTAAATGCACAAATCGAAGTGATAAAACGACAAGTACTTCATGCAAGAACACCAAATGTTTTGCTTTGTTTGAGCTCAGACTGTCTATACTTAGCTGCCCCTAGAGTCAAGTTTCAGATGTCCTATCCTCCAATTCCCTCGAAGTACACACCATAAAAAATGCTCAGTTTTCTACCTAGTGTTGTTGTGTTTTTCAGATATTTCTTCTTCTGATGATCCTGTGGTTGATGAAAACACACTTTTGAGTGTCTACAGCTTCTTTAAAAATATTTTTATTTGTTGCTAGCAATCGAGTTCAAAAAAATGTTCAAATGTTTGTTAAGCTTATGGGACTTAACTACGGGGTCATCAGTCCCTAAACTTACAAACTACTTATTTACTACCTTATACTAAAGACGGCACAAATATCCATGCCCGAGGGGGGATTCGAACCTCCGACCGTAGTGGCCGTGCAGACCGTGACTGGAGCACCTCAGTCACCTCGGCCACCGCGGCCGGCACTGATCGAGCATGGCTGGCATGTAACCAGTGCAAAGTGTGGAAGCAATAGTAACAGCCAGAATTTTTTCAATTGTATATGTCTGTGTTCTTTACAACAAATATGTACTTATTTCAGAGTGAGAACAACGAATGTTATTAATGGTACGTTATTTCAGTGTGAAATGCTTTTGTGGCAACTGACCTGGGCGAATTTTTATTGCAATATTCTGTTGTCACTTTCGTCTCTGTACTCAAATTTTCGTACCAAACGCTACTTGTTTCAGCATGACAACAAGGAAAATTATCAACGTGAAATGCTTTCGTTGCAGATGAGGAAGGCGCATTTTTAACTACAGTATTTTGTTGTCACTTTCGTTTTTGTACTCAAATTCCGTTCACCAAAGTTCACAACCGAACACTAGGAAAGCAACTGTACAAGTTTGTAGACTTGATGCTTTTAGTAAACACAAGATATATGCATACTAGACTTTATGAAAGCAGTTGTTACACACATTAACAACAGATGCAAATCCGTGGTAATGATTGTTTGTCGTAACAATTACTGTTCACTGTATGTTTCGCGGCTTGTTTAGACCATGTACTTGCATTAAAATAAACACAAATATTTTCACACTGGCACTTTCGTTGTTACTGCAAATCTCAGCTATCTGTTATACTTACTGACAGGTTCGTGATATTTCATTACATCATTTTTAGGGAATATATTATCAGTCTCGTCAATTCGCAACTTCGATAAAGTCTGATGGAACTTGATGCACATCCATATTCAATAGTCAGTCTCCATTTAAAACGTGGAACTGTAAATAGGTAAAAGTCTCTAGTGGATGTGGCGTACCAGCTGTCCGCTGATACTCCAGTTCAATTTGTCACAAATATGGCGGACGTATCGCCACTCTATGAATTCTAGCTCGTTGTGCCTGGCTAATCGGAAGCTGGCAGGAGGAAACGGAGGCGCGATGGGACATCGCTGGCTAGAAGGAGTATTCGACGAGTGCGCTCCACACGGACATTTCTGGTACTATCGCAGAGGCAAAACAAATGAGGCGGTTGTTTTGAACCTTTCGTAGTTTTGTATTAAATATAGAAACTGGTATTTTCAAGATAATTAATGTTAGCAAAATTTTCTTGTAACTGTGACAAGTCTTAATCTGAGTAACAGATTCATTTTTAATCATAAAGTAATGATTCTAGATACGTCAAAACGTAGATCGGATGTGTGGTAGTTCTTTGAGACAGCGGATTACGATGCCAAAAGGCTACATTTAAACTGTGTGGACGACTCAGTGCCGCAGGTAGAGCAACATCTCATCTTCAAGACTATTTAAAAAGATTTCATAAAGATTCCTATAGTAACAAGGGCAAAACAATACTGACATGGTTAAGAATGGTAAAGAAAGTGTCGATAAAAAGAAAATACACGATACCTTCAACCTTGACACATTTCATGATTTCCACAATGCAACCACTCGTAATTGTAGAAGACTTGCAAAGGTAACTGCAAAGATTTCTTTCGAAATTTTACTGTAAAATTAGCACAAGCAAAGCGACAGAAGACGATGATAAAACAGAACACTAATATCACTCCGTTCTTTGCCGCTTATATACAGTTTTTGAATGATTGTTGAGGACAGACTATTGGACTAAGTAACAGGTCTACACTGGATTGAAATGTGATCCTTTCGGTTTTAATATTGTTATGTATCGACGCTTGTCTCTAGGTAAGCGGTCATCACAGATTAGATTAGAGTAGTACTTGTTCCATAGATCATGAATACGACACATCGTAATTATGTGGAACGTATCAGATTAATGAAAGGTGTCTTTACAAATTATTACTTTGTACTAAACATTACATGAATATTTTTTTTAATTTCATTTATTTATTAATTTTTTTATATTTATTTTTCAGATTTACTAATCTAATATCTAAAGTAGAGTGTCCGTATATTTGTACGTGTTGCATACAAATCTACAGTTTTGTTCCAATCTTTATGAAATTTTGTACACGTAAGCTTTAATCCATGAGGACGGTCGCCGTAAGTGTAAGAACCACATACGATATATAGTACACGATATAACGCGCATAAACAATGAGATGCGCGAAAAACTGCTGCATTTTGCGACAATGCTGCTCATTTTCTCCTAAACCATTGGATCGATTTCAACCAAATTTGGTACACATATTCCTTACATAAGATAACAATTGCTGTAGAAGTAAGAACCACATATGACACATGGTTTAGGAAATATAGCGTCATAAGCTATATGAGCTGCAAGAAACTGCCACATAATGCGACGAGTCTTTATAAAAACACTATATGAGAATGACAATACTTAGCGGCTTGAAAAAAAAAAAAGTTCAAATGTTTGTAGAACTTATGGGACTTAACTACGGGGTCATCAGTCCCTAAGCTTACAAACCACTTACGAACTAGCTAAGACTAAGGACGGCACAAATATCCATGCCCGAGGGGGGATTCGAACCGCCGACCGTAGTGGCCGTGCAGACCGTGACTGAAGCGCCTCAGTCCCCTCGGCCACCGCGGCCGGCAGTGACTTGCAACAAACTTTAAACGTAATATTAAAAGGAAAAAGGTTTATAGCTTACTACTTTTCTGCTGTTCATGGAGAAAACTACTATATTCGGTATGACGTTGGAGTTTATAATTTCTACACTACACATTGTAATCACAGGAAATTTTACAGACATTATACACACATACAGCTGAATGTACCTTCAAAGTTGTATCACGGTACGACACGTAGTTCGTGAGATATAAGGACAGGAACTGTAACGTTCGTGGAAAACGCCCTATCTCGCAGCAAGTTTTAATCTATTGCTTCTTTACTACTACTTGCATTCGCAGCAGATTTTACAGACATACAACACTTATAAAAATGAATACATACCTGAAAAATTTTACAATTGTGCAACATATAACTCAATAAATATAAGATCGTACGAATTTTATATGTCAACTGCACTTATAATGTACGTTATGCGGGACATTCTTATTTCTTATTTAGTCTCCGATAAATATAGCATGTTTTTAGAAAAAAAAGGAGATGGACCGAGAGAGAAAGGATAGTAGTACTAACTCAAGACAGGAATAAATAAATACCCGGGCAAAGCCGGGTTTTCAGATAGTTTATATATAAAAATTCATCTACAGTGTAGAAGGAGTTGCCATTCAGAAATTCTTTTAATTTATTTTTAAATGCTAGTTGGCTATCTCTCAGGCTTTTGATGCTGTTTGGTAGGTGACCAAAGACTTTTGTGGTTGTGGCAGCATAATTCACTCCTTTCTGTGCCAAAGCTAGATTTAACCTTGAATAGTGAAGATCATTCTTTCTCCTAGTGTTGAAGTTATGTACACTGCTATTGTTTTTGAATTCAGTGGGATTCGTAATAATAAATTTCGTAAGTGAATATATACACTGAGAAGCTTCTGTGAAGATCCCTAGCTCTTTAAATAAGTGTCTGCAGGATGATCTTGGATGGGCTCCAGCAATTATTCTGATTACACGCTTTTGTGCAAAGAATACTTTTTTACTCAATGATGAATTACCCCAGAAAATGATGCCATACGAATGCTGAGAATGAAAATCGGCACAGTAACCTAATTTAATGAGATGTATATCACCAAAATGTGCAATTACCCTAATAGCATAAGTAGCTGAGCTCAAACGTTTCAGCAGGTCTTCAATGTGTTTTTCTAGTTCAACCCCTCATCAATGCATACACCTAAAAATTTTGAATATTCTTCCTTTGTTACAGATTTCTGATCAAAGTCTTTATTTATTAATGGTGTCAGTTACTCTGTGTTCACTATCTTCAGACTGATATCACAAAACAAGTGACAAAATTGTATGAAGATGGAAAGACACTGTGTATACATCAACATATTCGAGAGTTTTTGGCAGAAAGCTATAACAACACCACCTGATAAAAATATATGACATGTACAAATGTATTACCTCAAATAATAATAAAAATAAAATTTTGTAGTAGAAGTATGAAAGAAAAAGAAATTTTGACAATTAAGGAGAATTAAAATATTTGTACTTGTTGGGAATCGAACACAAGACCTTCCACTCAACAAACTACAACACGAGTAACTGAGCTATGCCGCACTCCGTTACAATCGATCTAATATGCATAAGGAGGCATATAATGTACCTGTTTGATCAGTCTGCGTAGTTCTCTTCCGTGAAGATGGTTTATAACCGAAACCGGTAGAATATTGAAAAATAATAAACAGCTGATGGTTTACAGTATGCATTTCCTCAAATATCTTACGGCTGTTGAATCACATCTCAATAAAAGTTTGAAAAAAATAAAAGTTTATAAACGGTTAAGGCAACCGCTTTCCCTCTACGGTAAATCCGGTATCGAATCCTGGTCCAGCACAAATTTCAACTTCATTACTGAATTTATTTCAATGCTCTTTTACGGTCGATATGTTAGAATATTTTGAATTCACAAAATTAACGATATTAGGATAATCGACTGGCAACATTTCGAAGACTACATGGCGTGTAATAGTATAATTTGGGAATATGGCTAAATATAGGACGTTCTCTTGTTCACAGATATTTCGGGCCTCTAGCGTTATCCTCAAAGAAGGTACTGCGGGGGGGGGGGGGTGGAAGTTCGGTGGAAAGATGAACAGGATTTTTCTGATCAGATGAGTACATGGTCATAAATACAAAATCAGTTAGGGCTATTACAGTAGTAGGTATAAAAACGAATAAGAAAATATAAATGCGGGTAAACTATTGTGAGCAGCGCAGTGATCACATTAGCGTAGTCAAGATACATACGAAGCCAACACCGACCACAGTAGTACAAGTTTATATGTCAACTAGCCCTGCCATTGGTGAGGAGGTAAATAAATTGCTCGGACAGTTAAGGGAGAGGATAACTGATTGTGATGGAGGACTGGAATTCTGTATAGGAAAAGAAAGGAAAGGAAACATAGTAGATGAATATGAATTGGGGAAAATGAATTAAAGAGGAAGTCACCTGGTAGAATTTTGCACATCAGATAAATTAATTATAAAAAACACTTGGTTTAAGAATCATGAAAGATGGTTACATAGGTGGAAGAGACCAGGAGACATAGAAAGGTATCAGATAGATTTTATAATGGTAAGACGTGGATTTCACAACCAGGTTTTAAACAGTAAGGCTTATTCAGGGGCAGATACAGACTCTAATCATTTCTTATTGATTTTGAACCGTAGACTGAAAGTTTAAAAAACTGTAGAAAGGTAGGAAAATAAGAAGATGGGACCTGGATAAATTGAAGGAACATGAGTTTCTTGAAAGTTTCAGAGGTAACTTTAGGCTACAATTGACAGAAAGGGGGAGGGGGGAGTAACACATAGAAGATGAATGGGTAGCTTTGAGGAAATAGTGCAGGCAGCAGATGTCCAAATATGTGGAAACAAGACCTACAAAAATGCTTGGATATCGCAGGAATTCAATGGAGAAGATGTAAAAAATCTGTAAATGATGTACGTAAAGTGGAGTACAGGTTAGTGGCGGACTAAGGCTGCTGGAGGCCCGGGGCGGCGGCAAAACAATATAAAAAAATAATAAAAAAATGCAGTGCTTTCGAGGTATTTGGAGGCCCCTTAAGAAAGACGAGAGCACAGAGTAACATATACAGAGGAGCAGCCACCCCTAAACCACTGTCCTACGCTCCCCTCGTAGTTGCGTAAGATGCTAGTAGGTGTCAGGCGGATCGCTGGCTTAGGGTGCCTTTCGCATGTCAGAGGGTAGCGTGGAGGGGAGGCTGAGGGGAGAGCTCGTGCCGCCTGCCACGAGGCCACGGCTGTGTCCAGCTTGCTGGCGTTTGAGGGGAGGTGGTGGTGCGGACAGCCGCTACCTGCCACCTGTTCTGGCCAGTTTAAAGAGCTGCTTCTGACCGCAGCGCCATCGTGGGACATCTTAAGGAACTGCTGGAAACCCTCCCTCCCCGCACCCCTGAGCGTGGGACCGGGCCCTTACGGAGGTTTCCCGTCTGTATATATTTGTCTGTGACGAGAGGCTCGGGGCGGTCCGCCCCCTTGCACCCCCCTCCCCCTTAGTCCGCCGCTGCTACAGGCGACTAAGAAATGAGGAGTGGTATAGAGCAAATGCAAGTCTGTATAAGAGTGTGCGGGCTGTTCAAAACGTCTCTCCGCAGTGCCGTATCATTGCTAGCCGCGCGTGCTGTATGATTGTTCGCCTGCCTGGGTTACTTCCCTTCAAGTGGACTCTACCAAACTCCACTGATTCGTTTATCTCAGTAGTATCGTTGGTGTGTGTCGTTACACGTCAACGTGAATATTTAAGTTTAGTTCATTTGTGACATTTTTGTCACTTTCAAAATGCTAACCATTGAATAACATGTATTTTTAGTCGAAGAAGTGTTCAAATTTGGCGGTAAATACACAGTTTCAATTCGTCAAACATTTAATTTAGTTTGCCCGGAGACAACAATCCCACATTGCGATAATGTGCGAGATTTGATTAACAAATTTCGAAGTACCGATTCCAAACAGATGCACCGAGAAATGATCGTCCTTGCGTTTTGTCTGAGGATAAACTATTCGACATTTCCGCTTAAATCTCCATGAGTCCCAACAAGTCAGTGCAAAATCGAAGTTGGTGTCGGAACGGCCCACACAGCTGTAATGAAAAAAATTACACTTTTTCCCTTACAAAGATATAGTCGTGAAAGAATTGTGAAATATTGATCATGACAAGAGACTGCTTTATTATCAATGGTTCAAAAATTCGTTCAACAAAATGGAGTGGATAGTCTTGTTGTTGTTGTTGTTGTTGTGGTCTTCAGAGAAGACACTGGTTTGATGCAGCTCTCCACAATACCCTATACTGAGCAAGCCTCTTCAACTCCACATAAGAACGGAAATATACATATTTTTGAATCTGCTTACTGTATCCATCTCTTGGTCTTCCTCTGCGGTTTTTACCCCACACACTTCCCTCCAACGCTAAATTCACAATTCCTTGATGTCTAAGAATGTGTCCTACCAATCGATCCCTTCTTCTAGTCAAGATATGCCAAAAATTCCTTTTCTCCCCAATTCTGTTCAGTACCTCCCATTGCCATTCTGCATTTTATATCCTCTGTACTGCGACCATCATTTGTTATTTTACTGTCCAAGTAATAAAACTCGTTTGCCTCCTTTATTCTTTCGCTACCTAATCTAATTTCTTCAGCATCACCTAATTTTATTAGACTGCACTCCATTACCCTAGTTTTGCTCTTGTTAATCTTCATCTTATATCCACCTTTCAGCACACTGTCCATTCCGTTCAACTGCTCTTCCAGGTTCTTTGCTGTTTCTGACTGAATTACTATGTCGTCGGCAAAACGCAATGTTTTAATTCTTCACCCTGAACTTGAATTCCTTCTCCAAATTTCTCCTTGCTTTCCTTTATAGCTTGCTCAATGTACAAATGGAATAACATTGGAGAAAGGCTACAACCCTGTCTTACTCCCTTCCCAACCACTGTATCCCTTTCATGCCCTTCAACTCTAACAACCTCTGTCTGGTTTTTGTACAAGTTATAAATAACCTTACACTCCCTATATTTCACTCCTGCTTGCTTCAGAAATTGAAAGAGTTTATTCCAGTCAACATTGTCAAAAGCCTTCTCCAAATTTACAAAAGCTAGATATGTAGGTTTGCATTTCCATAATCTATCTTCTAGGATAAGCCGTAAAGTGAATATTGCCTCATGTGTTCCTACATTTCTCCTTAACGCAAACTGATCTTCCCCGAGGTGGGCTTCTACCACCTTTACCATCCTTCTGTAAATGATTCGTGTTAATATGTTGCAACCATGACTTATTAAACTGATGCTTCTGTAGTTTTCACACCTATCTGCGCCTGTTTTTTTGGAATGGAGATTATAACATTTTTCTAGAAGTCTGAGGGTACTTCGCCTGTCTCATACATCTTACACACCAGGTGAAACAGTTTTGTCATGGCTGGTTCTCCCAGAGACTTCAGTAGCTCTGAGGGAATGTCATCTACTCCAGGGCCCTTGTTTCGACTTAGGTCCTTCTGTGCTCTGTCAAATTCATCTCTCAGTATAGTATCTTCTATTTCATCCTCATCTATATACTCTTTCCACCTTTCAGCTGTCCCTTCTTTGCTGAGAACTGGCTTTTCATCTGTGTTCTTGATATTCATAGAGCTGCTTTTCTTATCTCCAAATATCTCTTTTATTTTCCCGTAGGCAGTATCTATTTTTCCCCTATTTATACATTCGTCTACATCCTTACATTTGCCTTCTAGCCACTCCTGCTTAACCATTTTGCACTTCCTGTCAATCTGATTTCTTAGTCGTCTGTACTCCATTTTGCCTGTTTCATTTACTGCATTTCTATATTTTATCCTTTCATCGATTAAATTTAGTATGTCCTATGATATCCAAGGATTTTTTGTAGGTCTTGCCTTCCTACCTATTTTGTCCTCTGCTGCCTTCACGATTTCATCTCTCAGTGCTACCCATTCCTCCTCTACTGTTTCATTTTCCCCCGTTTCTGTCAATTGTTTCCTAAAGCTCCCTCGGAAATTCTCAAGAACTTCAGGTTCCTTCCCATCTCCTTATTTTACTACCTTTCTGCAGTTTTTTCCAGTTTCAGCCTACAATTCATGACCAATAAGTTATGGTCAGAGATTATATCTGCCCCTCGGTATGTCTTACAGTTTAAAACTTGGTTCCGAAATCTATGTCTTACCATCTGGTATCTCCCGGTGTCTCCTGGTCTCTTCCACGTACACAACCTTCTTTCGTGATTCTTAAACCAGGTGTTTGTTATAACTAAATTATGTTCCGTGCAAAATTCTACCAGGCGGCTTCCTCTTTCATTCCTTTTGCCCAGACCATATTCACTTACTATCTTCTCTTCCCTTCCTTGTCCTACTACCGAATTCCAGTCTCCCATAACAATTACGTTTTCGTCTCCCTTAATTGTCTGAATAATTTCCTTTACCTCCTCGTATATTTCTTCGATCTCCTCATCATCGGCAGAGCTAGTACTACTGTGGTCGGTGGTGGCTTCGTATCAACCTTGACTACGATAATGCGATCACTGTGTTGCTCATAGTAGTTTTCCCGCATTCCTATTTTCTTATTCGTTATCAGACCTACTCCTGTAATACCCTCAACTGATTTTGTATTTATAATCCTGTACTCACCTGACCAGAAATCCTGTTCCTCTTTCCACCGAACTTCACTAATCCCCACAATATTTAACTTCAACCTATCCATTTCTCTTTTTAAATTTTCTAGCTTCCCTACCCGATTAAGGGATCTAACATTCCACACTCCGATCCGTAGAATGCCAGTGCTGTTTTTCCTGATGATCACATCCTCCTGAGTAGTCCCCGCCCGGAGATCCGAATGGGAGACTATTTTACCTCCGGAATATTTTACCCGAGAGGATGGCATCATCATAAGTTCATACAGTAGAGCTGCATGTCCTCGGGAAAGGTAACGGCTGTAGTTTCCCGTTGCTTTCAGCCGTTCTCAGTAGCTGTGTGGCAAATCCACATTAGCTGATGTTACAAGGCCAGCTCAGTCAATCATCCAGACTGTTGCCCCTGTAACTACTGAATAGCCTGCTGCCCCTCTTCAGGAACCACACGTTTGTCTGGCCTCTCCACAGATACCACTCCGCTGTGGTTGCACCTACCGTACGGCTATCTGTATCGTTTAGGCACGCAAGCCACCCCACCTCGGCAATGTGTGTGGTTCATGGGTGTGGATAGTCTTAATGAAACGTTTTTCACTGATGAGGCGTAGTTTCATTTATCCAGGTACGTGAACTCGCAAAATTCTCGTATGTGGAGTACTGCAAATCCGTTGTGTTTCGTGAGGAACCACTTAATGCCGTGAAACTAGGAGTTTGGATAGTAATTTATAGACGTCGGATTGTGGGTCCCATATTTTTCAACGAAAATAAAGGCACAACGATACTGCAGTGAAATTCTGTACCCATTCATAGGAAACTTGAGTTAAGTGAAATGGTTATCGCATAATGTCAGAGGGACTCTGGTCCTTACGACTGCCTGACCTACCAGCACCTGACTTTATCTTCTGGGATGTAATGAAAGAAACTGCCTCTAAAAACCGTATAAAATCTATTGATGAATTGAAAACTGCAATATCCACTTTCACTGCTTCTGTTACAGAAGAACTTGTGTTTGGCAACGTGACTAGACGAAATAAATTGTGCGTTAAAAAACACTGGGGACACTTTGAAAGACGGCTGTCTGCCGTCTTCCCTAGGTTTTTAACTTTGTAAATTATCTAAGTTCATTAGACGGGCTTTGTGTGCTAAACGAGAATCCCTTTCGTTCGGAGGTATGAGGAACAGCATTTCATTTCATGTTTTTAAGTGTTAGTTTCTGTAATATTGCCGGGATTTTATTATGTTAATAATTTATCATTGTGTCTATGAATGTGGCTAGATGAACGGTCCCTGTGAGAATGTGTACTTGCTTTATTCTGTATGTGCATGTATGAGAATCTTCTAGAATGGAAGTCTGTATGTATGAGAATTTTCGTCGTCGGCTGCTGGCTGTGCACTTTGCATCTCTGGTAGTCGTTACCATCCTCTGCTTTTGATGCTACCAAAGAGGTTCCTCCACCCTTTGGTTACAAGTTTGGTTGCCAATGCCCACTAGCGAGTCTCGATAGGACGCGTGAGTTTAAGCTCTCCCCACCACCTCGTTTCTCCTGGGTTTTTACCGATTTCCGGTGGTGGCAGGAACTGGCTGGCCGACTTGGACACTCTGTGGCTGCACTTCGACCTGGTAGACGTTTTGATTTTCTTTCGTCCCTTTGATGGTAGCGATTCTTTGCCTGGTGTTAAAGTTAGATTTCACAAAAAAATGTTCAAATGTTTGTATAGTCTATGGGATTTAACTACGGGGCCATCAGTCCCTAAACTTACAAACTACTTATGAACTACTTACGAACTAGGACGGCACAAATATCCATGCCCGAGGGGGGATTCGAACCCCCGACCGTAGTGGCCGTGCGGACCGTGACTGGAGCGCCTTAGTCTCCTCGGCCACCGCGGCCAGCTAGATTTCAAAACTCAGGTTCATTTTTCGGAATAAGTTTCTCCGATCATGTACGGAAGTGTATTCAATTTCATTTTGGTGATTTTGAGTAGTAAAATGCGGTGAATATGTAACTAATTCGGTTTGATAATGGCTGAGAATCGGTAACCTTTGTGAAACTAACTGGTGGTGTACGAACTGGGTTTAATTTCTTTCTAGATTTGTGGGATGTGGCCAATGTGTAGGAATATTTTTAATTCTGTGTAGTGCATGTGAAATATTCTTTTCCGTTTTCTCTTTCCGCGAGTGATATCTACTCCACGTGGTGTATTTTTAGAACAAAGCCTTCAGCTACCCCAGTGTCTGTTTCTTTGCCCTTCAGGCAAGAAATTTTGCATGTATCCTTCTGATTTCCTATAGTACATCGCGATCTCCTCTCCACCTATTTTAAATTGCTGTTTCGTTTCCAAACTTGTACTTTGGATTCAGACTCCGTCAGTAAATTCTCTTCTAGCCTTGTACGACCCCCTTTATTAGCTTGCTTATGAAATACCACGTATTTCCAGACGCTGCATGCCGTATTTATTAGTTGATATACCCCACTTTGAATTTATTCCATATTTCTGATTTTTGAAGACTGGACTTCGTCCATCCGTGTAAAACCTTCCCAATCGCGTCTAACTGTTTCTATAACTTCCTTATGATATCCTACGTATTTCTAAGGGTTGCATGCCGTAGCTATTTTTCTTTACTTTTCGGAAATTTAATTTTTGTATTTTTTACTGGTTTTCGGAACCACGTGGCTCCGAACTTCGACTTCAAGGTTTTAGAGCTAGTCACTTGAGTTCTCGCCACTGCTCACACACCAGTGCCTTCCTATTGTGTATTCTTGCTGCGTAATCTGTGATTCCGCTGGTTTTTGTTGAAATGAATGCCATCTTTAAGTGCTTCGCCTTCAGTGGGGTGCAAATATGTAATGTAGCAGACACATGCCGTGTTTCTCAATAATTCTGCATGGTCACGGTTTGATTTGAATGGAAATTAATCTCGCTATTATCGCGTACCATCTCAAGTAAAGAAAGACAGACCAGAGCGACCTACGAAGTTCATTCGTTCTTGTGTTGTGTGGTACATCTTGGTTCGCTGAGTTTCGCCAACGACAGCGGCGCCTGCTTGTGCTTCGTATCAGCAAGCTGAGTTGGGTGAGTTTCGCTTTGCCTTGCGCGTGTGAATGCTTGTTGATTGTAAATCCCCCCCCCCCCCCCCGACGATGTTCAGTTCAGATTACTTCAGCTTAATTTTCAATGTGGGGTGCCTTTTTATTGTTTAACAAAAATCGTGCCCCCATTTGCTCTTGTTTGAACTGAATACATAATGTAATGTCAGTGAAATTTTATCCTTCTTATAAATATTAGTTTATGGATACCCTCTCTTTTTTATTTAATGTGGGTTTTCACCAGTGCTGAGAACTAACTCAGATGCAAATTACCATGTTTTAATTTCGTTGCGCCATGTTCTCACAGCCACCTTCATGAAATGGTTTTGTTCGGGGTGGCTTGTATATTAATGATTGTGTGTAATTCTCGTGATCCACGACGTATGTTGGCCACCGTCTGTCTGTCTTCCTGCTGCTAAAATAAAGTTTGAGTCAGTTCTAAATTCTGGGCCAGGGAACAAGATTCTGTTGCAGGAAGTAGTCAGTAGTTCTCGCGAATCCTTTAGCTGGTTTTACGGCGAGAGTTATATGTTTAAAGTAAGCTTTTAACTGGATCCTTTCAGATATAATTAATTTTACAATTAACGGTGGTCTTTCAACTTTCAACAATGAATGTGAAAAATTTGTTAAAAAAGAATGAATATTTAATAAATTAATAACTAGTATTTCACTGAGTTTCATCTCGGTATATTCACAGCACGCGCTGCTAACAACCATACGGCACTGCAGAAAGACTTTTGGTGCACCCCGTATCACTAGGGGGAAAATATATACCGCCTAGAGGTAAATTTTATGACAAGAATAACAGTTGAATGAATATCAAGAACGCAGTTGGTAAACCAGTTATGAGCTAAAGAAGGGAAAGCTAAAAGGTAGAAGGAATATATAGGGGGCCCCTACAGAGGAAATGAACTTGAGACAAAAGGAGGGAAAAGGAAGTAGAATAAGATGAAACATAAGATAATACACTGAAAAATGAATTCGACAGAACAATGAAAGACCCAATGCGAAACTACGCCCCTGGAGTAGACGACATTCCTCAGAACTACTGGAAGCTCTTGGAGAGCCATAACTAATTCACCTGCTGTGTAAGGTGTACGAAAAAGTTGAAATACCCTCACATTTTAAGAAAAATGTAATAATCCCCACTCAAAAGAAAGCGGGCTCAGACAGGTGTGAAAACTACAGTATCATCAGTTTACTAAGTTATGGTTGCAAAATCTTAACACGAATTATTTACAGATGAATGGAAAGGCTGGTACAAGCTGACCTCGGAGATCAGTTTGAATTTAAGAGAAATGTAGGAATATGGGAGGTAATACTCACCTTACGACGTATCTTTGAAGGTATATTATGTGATCAAAGGAATACGGACACCTCCAAAGAACCTCAGTAGTCATTAGACGTTTCTGATTTGATAGTGGAGACTTGAAGGGACACGTACAGCACGAAAGCAACCAGGCCGAACTCATCTTTTGACTGACAGAGACCGCCGACAGTTGAAGAGGGTCCTACCGTGTAACAGACAAGCATCAATCCAGACCATGACACAGGAATTGCAAACAGCATTAGGATCCACTCAAACTACTACGACAGGCGGGAGGTGAAAAATGGTGAGTCGTGTCGGGATAGCACAGTCGGTAGTGCGCTTGCCTGCAAGAGACAAAGGTCCCAGGTTCGAGTCCCGGTTCCGGCACACAATTTTAATCTGCCAGAAAGTTTCATATCAGCGCACACTCCGCTGCAGAGTGAAAGTTCCATTCTGGAAACATCCCTTAGGCTGTGGCTAAGCCATGTCTCCACCATATCCTTTCTTCCAGGAGTGCTAGTCTTGCGTGTTTGCAAGAGAGCTTCTGTGAAGTTTGGAAAGTAGGAGGCGAGGTACTGGCGGAAGTAAAGTTGTGAGGCGGCATCGTGAGTCATGTCGGGATAGCACAGTCGGTAGTGCGCTTGCCCGCGAGTGGCAAAGGTCCCAGGTTCGAGTCCCGGTTCCGGCACATAATTTTAATCTGCCAGAAAGTTTCATATCAGCGCACACTCCGCTGCAGAGTGAAAGTTTCATTCTGGAATCTTGGATATCATGTTCGAACGACTTCCCATAAGCCACAAATCACGCAGGTCAGTGCTAAAAGAAGCCTTTCTTGGTGTAAGGAGCGTAAACATGTGACTATTGAACGGTGGAGTGACGAATCTCGGTACACAATGTGGCGATCCAATGGCACGGTGTGGGTATGGCGAATGCGCGGTGAACGTCAGGTGTAGTGCCAACAGTGAAATTCTGAGGCGGTGGTGTCAGGGTGTGGTCGTGTTCTTTACGGAGGGGATTTGTTGTTTTGCGTGCCACTATCACAGCGCAAAACCTACATTCACGTTTTAAGCACCTTGCTTCCCACTTCTGAAGCGCAATTCGAGAAAGGCGATTGCATCTTTCAACACGATCGGATCCCTGCTCATAATGCACGGTCTGTGGCAGGGTGTTTACACGACATTAACATCCCTGTAATGGACTGGCTTGACAGATTCTTGACTTTAATTCTATAGAACACCTTTGGGATGCTTTAGAATGCCGACTTCGTGCTACGCCTCACCTACACCCATCTTCAGTGAAGCACTTTGTAAAGAATGGGCTGTCATTCCCCAAGAAACCTTCCAGCACCTGATTGAACGCATGTCTCGGAGAGTGAAATCTGCCATGAAGGCTGAGGTTGGGCAAACACCATAATGAATTCCACAATTTCGGATGGAGAGCGCCACGAACTTGTAAGTAATTTCCAGCCAGGTGTCTGGATACCTTTGATTACGTAGTGTTGATTAAGGAAAAGCGAACCTACATTTGTATCTTTTGTAGATGTGGAGAAAGCTTTTGACTATGTTGACTAGAATACACTCTTTCAAATTATGATGTCAACAGGGATAAAATATATGAAACGGAAGGTTATTTACAATTTGTGCAAAAAACAGACAGCAGTTACTAGAATCGAGTGCCATGAAAGGTGAACACTGGTTGGGAAGTAAGTAAGAAAGGGATGTAGCCTTTTCCCAATGTTGTTCAATCTATACATTGATCAAGTTGTGAAGGACTTCCAGGAGAAATTTGGAGCAGGAATTAAAGTTCAGGGTGAAGAAATACAAACGTTGCGTTTTGCTGCTGGCATTGTCATTCTGTCAGAAGAATCTGGCACTACAGTTTAACAGAATGGACAATATGTTTATAGGAGGATATAAGATAAACATTAACAACAGCAAAACATGGGTAATGGAATGCAGTCTAAAAAAATCAGGCGATGCTTGAAAGACGACCGTCTGTCGTCTTCCATATATTTTTTATAAAATTATAATCTATTTGATGTCGCTAGATTAGCATTTTGTTAAAACCAGAACACCACTCTTTTCGAGGCATGAGGAATAGCATTTTTATTTCATGTTTTAAAATATTAGTTTCTGTAATGTTAGTTAATATTGCTAGGATTTTGTTACTTTAATAATTTATTATTGTCCCTGTGAGAATGTGTATCTACTTCTACGTTACTCATTACAGCTCAGCACCGTCATCACAGATCCTGCATTTAGGGCTCTCTTCTGTTATTCCCATTGTATGTAGGTGTTTTTTTGAAATTCCCATGGTCTGTCAGCAATCCAACCATGAGTCTAATCTCTCTCCACGATTGCAGAGCTTCTTTTAAAACATAGCTTTGGCATCATTATCTTGACATGTTTTTGTTTATAGACTTTGGTCCAATATTCTACGTGCTGTCTTCTGAGCCAGTTACGTAGCTCCAATTTGATCATTGCCTTGGTGATTGTCAGGACAGGTTCCGGTCCAATAAATGGAGTCTCTGCCCCCATCCTGCCTAATCTGTCGGCATGTTCGTTGCCACTGATCCCCGAGTACCCAGGGACCCACAATAGGTTTACTCTATTGCTTTCCCCTAGCTCCACCAGAACCCTGTGACATTCTGCAAGAATTTTAGACCTTGTTGCAGGAGTTGCCAGTGATCTCAGGACTGCCTGGCTGTCTGCATAGATATAGATGCTACGGTCTTTGTAGCACCTACGCAAATTCTCCTCCACACACGCCCTGATGGCAGTGATTTCGGCCTGGTATACTGAGGCCAGTTTCCCTAGAGAGAAGACGCCCTCCAGTCTTGGCTGCACCCCGTATACCCCGGCCCCAACGACTTGGTCTGATTTTGACCCGTCAGTGAACCAGATAATATCCCCCGTACGGTGTCGAACTATTTTCTCACTGTTCCCTACTTCCAATTCTTATATTGAAAGGCTTGTTGAAGCAGTATGGGGTTGTAATATAGTCGGCTGGCATCCCAAAGAGTTCCAGTTGTTGCCAGTTTTGAGTCTGTATGCACCAGCTGCTGCCTCCATCTTGACCCAAAGGTGTAATGGGGGCATATCCAGCATGGTTTCCATCCCAGCAGTTGGTGTGCTGCTAATTCCGCCTGTTATGTCTAAGCAGGCTAGTCTCTGCACCTTACCAAGCTCCTTAGCAGCAACCTGCTGTTCTACTTTCTTCCACCACACGACTGCCCCATAGGTGATCCTGGGTCTAATCACTGTGGTGTATATCCAGTGCATACCCTTGAAGCTCAGGCCCCAATTTTTGCCACAAGCTCTCCTGGTACTTACCAGAGTACCTTTTGCCTTGGAGCAAATATTCCTAATGTGAGTGGTCCGTGTCAGTTTCTCATCTAAGGTAACCCCTAGATATTTCACTGTCCCCTTCACAGGTAGCGCTTCATTGAAAAGCTTTAGATTCCAACTTATATGTTGGATATGCTTCTTTGTGAATGGTACAACAACAGTCTTCTTAGGACTAACCCCCAGATCCTGTTTTCTGCACCAGTCTTGCTCAATGTCCAACGCATCTTGTGCCATATTCTTGGCTGTGTCAGCAAATTTGCCGAGTATTACTGTGACAAGATCATCTGCATATCCTTGGCAAAAGTACTGCCTAGAGTTTAATTCTCCAATGAGATCATTCACCACTAGATTCCACAATAAAGGGGAAAGAACTCCTCCTTGCGGGCAACCCCTAGTGGTGTTGATTACCATTTTTTCATTCATACTCGCAGAAGGTTTGCTTTTTTAATATCCACTCATTTGCACGAGTGCAAGAGAAGACAAGCTGCAAGCCGTATATTTCACATACGTAACATTTCTGTCCAGTAACAATTTTTGAAGCGAATATAGTATCAAAGAGTTTTACCCCTACACTCAGCCAGTTCATATGATGACTTATAATAACATAGAGAATTTTTGGATGATTGAACGAAATAGACAGTCTATTTGCGTGCAGATGTTCTGAACAAATTATTACTGCCGCAGAAAATGTAACAGACATCCTATGAGTCACAGCATAAATTTGTTCCACAGACAGATAATTTTTTGATCATGTTTCTACATAACTTAAACGTAGGTATCCGGCGCATATCATATGCATTTATAAATATCAAATACTATAGTAGCCACAATTTATTAGCTGAAATAAGTGGATACTGAAAACCTCTGCCTTTATGTGGGTTCAAAACTTGACAAGCACATACCTAGAGTGTAAGAGCTACAACGACAATCTTCGAATGCGATTGTCTCGACAGAGGCTGATAATTGCCCCTCATGCGTTTGCGTGTTGAAATTCTCAACACTAGAGATCGCTGGATGGGTCTCAGCTACTTGGCCGAAACTGTGCGAGAAGAAACACGAATACGAACCTTTTAAATTCCTACAATATCTTGCCTGTGTATGCCATAGGAAAAGAGAAAACGCTTGACAAAAATTTTCCAATTACAGATAGACCCATTATCAGCTAATCTTGAGCTTTTTAATGAATCAGCACGGGTTCGAAACCCGCCCCTTCCAAAATATTTTACTCATATTAGCCTTTGCAGTTTTAACTATTAATTATGAATTTTCAGAGCATAATTAATATATATGGTTTCGTTAAAACTAATTAAATTAATTAATACAACTTATTTAATCATTTAATTTTCATAATTCTATGAAGTTTCAGATGAAAATAATATTTCCAAATGTTGTAGCAGGTATTTATATATCGAAGTTATATTACGTTCCTTAGGGTGTTCATCGACAAAGAAACATAAACTTCACACTATGCAAACTTTATCAAAGTATTTTAAGGAAGTAATTTTATCCGAAATATCTTTCGGGGCAAAACACTCTTGATTCAAGGTTTAAAGTAAATGACTTTTCACTATTGCTTTTGGTGCACACCAAATGTATCGAATCATTGCGGTGGAAACAGGGGCACTGAACTGATGCCATGCGATTGAATGTGTTTTAATTGAGTCTCCTTTTGACGTCAACTTTTGTGGTACACTGAAATGTTTATGTAAATTTTAATTTCATAAGTAAAAGGTTAACATTTCGAGTGGTAACATAAAATGAACACGATTCTACGAAGTACCGAGAATCGAAACTGGGCCGCAAATTAGCAATACAAGCCCTTGTCCACCACGCTACTGACATTTGACGTAGACTGGGACTCAATAAGCAGCTTAGATAACACCTATTTGTATGTGGGAAATTTTTGCGACCGGATTCGCTTTCCCTTTTGCCAAATCGCGCGAGATGTTTTTGGGAATTTGAAATGTTTCGTCTGCTTCCTTCTTCTCGCAGAGTTTGAACCAAATCGGTGAAACCCATCCCGTGATATACTCTGGTCATTCACAACCATTATGCAGTATAAAGTGAATGACGTTGGTGTCCTTGAGGGAAGGTTCGCATCCCTCCTTGTGAATGAAATTCCAGGACCGAGAACATCCTCGCCTATGGTCCACGGACGGAGATGCATTATGAATGCGAAACGCAGGGTCCTCTTACAGCTACAGTCGTAAAAATTGTGTGAATAAAGTGAATGGAGTCGTTTGTCTCGTTATAAAGAAGCTTTCCGCTGTAGCAACGAATGTCAGATCTACGAAACAGCGACGAATCTAAATCATTAATACGAACGTGTTTCTATCAGTATTTTGAGTCGTGGGTATTCTGTAGTTGAAAGGCACATGCGGTAACAGGAGAGTAATTTTGCGAAAAATTTAGGACAAAAAGTGTTGGATACGTATGTTGATCACTCAGGCTTCTTAATAACTGAAGCCTGTCAAGTTACTACAAAAAGGGGCCTGATGTTATGACACCCTGAGTTGTTATTTAGCAGTTTCGTTTTACCGGCACACCTAATACAAGAATCATTTGTGAAACGTTTGAGGCAAACTGAATACCATTGGGAAGGCTTAGCTGGAGGAGGTTGTCGAGTAAGAAACTTTGTTTATACGCGCTCGCCGTGCTGTGAGTGCCCCGTTTACTTCCGCGTAAACCTCTTGCGTCCCCAAGCACGAGACATTCGCTGCGATTGAGCAGAGTAGAGGAATGCCTCGCCTTTCCTCGACTGCTCACGGATGTGGTCGGACCTGTCTCTTCTTATACGGACAGTGCCTTATGAGGCCTGGTTTTCCTGATACCGATCTACTAATGGATTGTCGTCCTAGTCTATATGATTGTGCACTGAATTAAAAATTGTATTATTGGTTGGATTCGGATAGACGTCCTGTTAGTTACTATATTTAGTGGTAATTCTTACATTGCTAAACAATAAGTGTATAATAACTTTGTTTTAACTTGGAACAGTAACAAGTTATGATGCTTTAAAAAAGGAGTGTGTGTTCTACTAAAAATGTATTCTGTTGAATGTGCAACACATTAAGCTCGAAGTAGCTTTCAAATTATATCTGAATGATGACATGGCAGTTACAGATTGATTTGAACATTGAGGTTGTTTGTTGGTTTTAAGATTTTATTTTAATAATTTCGATAGGTTTCGCTGCAAGCAAAGAACTAACCTGCCGGAAATCTGATGGTGTAACAAAGTTTGCTGTTTGTGTGACAAGAAATACAATAAGTTTTGAACCTCTTGTCATAGTCTGTCAGGTGGTTCAGAAGTGCGTATTGGACACGGCTTCAAGAAGAATTTAAAAGCAATCTCGTGTAAGTTCCATTACATGACAACCAACGTTGACGACGATTACCTTGTATACTATCGATGCACCGGGAATATTACTACTATACATCGTACAAAGAGCTTTGCAACCAATTTCGAGAAAAAAACACTCGGAAAACCTCCGACCTGAAAGAAAAAAAAATCAAATATCGTCTATGGCTTCTTAGCATCAACAATAGTTGTGATAAAGAGTTTAACTTTTGTTTTATTTATTTATTTATCTATTTTTAATTTTGCCTTCATCACCCTTCCTGACCAAAGTGCTTCGCCCACAATGCTTTTTATACTTGTTTCGTCTCCTGTACTATAATTGTTCACAATATGTTAATTTGTTTATTCCCTAAATTAATCTTGAAACGTTATACTGTCTTTCTCATTGAAAAAATACACAATAATAAAATGAAATCATAAATTACAACGTTAAAACATACTGCATGTGCTTTAAAAGAAATAAACTAAAAATCGTTTCATTTCGTTGGTAAAATCTTGATTCTGTTCTAGTGAACCTCAGTGTTTCTCAAACTGTTTGAAACCTTTGCTTTTTTGCCTATGGTATACAACAGGTGGATCTTATGAGTAGCACTCTTACACCGTTACATACTTAACCATTCTAAATAAATAAACTTCTTCTGCTAATTTTGCTCTGAATCACGTATAGCCGCCTTCTGCTTCCGCAACGATTCGAAGCCAATTGGTTATTCTCGTTTCTTATTATATTGTTGTGGTGTCTGTTATTTCGGGCATATCCGACCTCGCACGATAGGGGCGCTACAGCCATAGCGTGCAACTTGTGGAAGAAGTTTGAGACGGACGCGGGGCGAGCACCGGCATCCACGTGGTTAAGTTTACCGCTGGCCCGAAGCTGCAGACCCAAGTTCGATTATCGGCCTGCTTCACATTTTCACTTGTCGCCATTGTTTAATTTCAATGCCCTAACGCAGCACTAACAATCCTTTTCTTCCTATTCCTTATTCCGTCACCTACTTCATAATTGCTTACTATGCAGACTACTCTCCACTAGACCATCGCACCACTAGCGATTAAGGCGCCTCCCCGTCAAAAACTTTACGTCAGCTTCTGTGTGTTGGAACTACTGCCAAGGCTCTCCAAGCAGCGAAATAGACTAGTAAGCATGGAGGTCTGTGATCGATCCCCGATCGCATCACAAATTTTAATTCAGTGCTTCACCTTTATCTTTAATGTCTTTGACATGTTTGAGACGAAAAACAGTCTCAGGTTTCGTGTATTTCTATTTACATTGATATTTATATTACCTTAGCCTAAGGTTTTTGCGTTTTGCCGACGACATAGTAATTCTGTCAGATACAGCAAAGGACCTGGAAGAGCAATTGAACGGAATGGACAGTGTGCTGAAAGGTGCATATAAGATGAACATTAACAAGAGTAAAACTAGGGTAATGGAGTGCAGTGTAAGAAAATCAGGTGATGCTGAAGGAATTAGATTAGGTAACGAAACAATAAAGGAGGTAGATGAGTTTTGTTACTTGGGCAGTAAAATAACAAATGATGGTCGCAGTACAGATGATATAAAATGCAGAATGGCAATGGGTAGAAAGGCGTTTTTGAAAAAGAGAAATTTGTTAACATCGAATATTGATTTAAGCCTAAGGAAGTCCTTTCTGAAGGCATTTGTATGGAGTGTTGCCTTGTATGGGAGTGAAACATGGACGATAAGCAGTGTGGACAGAAAGAGGATAGAGGCTTTTGAAATGTGGTGCTACAGAAGAATGCTGAAGATTAGGTGGGTGGATCGCGTAACTAATGAGGAGGTACTGAACCGAATTGGGGAGAAACGAAATTTCTGGCATACCTTGACTAAAAGAAGGGATAGATTGGTAGGACACATTCTTAGACATCAAGGAATTGTGAATTTAGCGTTGGAGGGAAGTGTGTGGGGTAAAAATCGCAGAGGGAGACCAAGAGACGCGTATAGTAAGCAGATTCAAGTGGATGTGGGTTGTCATTCTTATGAGGAGATGAAAAGGGCCGGCCGCGGTGGCCGAGGTGACTGAGGCGCTCCAGTCACGGTCAGCACGGCCACTACGGTCGGGGGTTCGAATCCCCCCTCGGGCATGGATATTTGTGCCGTCCTAGTTCGTAAGTAGTTCATAAGTAGTTTGTAAGTTTAGGGACTGATGACCCCGTAGTTAAGTCCCATAAGCTTAACAAACTACAACAACTTCAGATGAAAAGGCTTGCTCAGGATAGAGTAGGGTGGAGAGCTGCATCAAACCAGTCTCCGGACTGAAGACCATAACAACAACAACAGCCTTAGGTTAAAGGCAGGAATGTTCCAATATGTCCATTGCCGAGTTGCTACTCCGCTGCATGGAGAGCCTTGGCAGTAGTGGCAATAATCTATGGAACACGTCTGCCTAGTAAGCATGGAGGTCCGGGTTTCGATTCCCGGTTGCGTCACTAATTTTAATTCAGTGCTCCACCTTTCTCTGTAATGTCTTTGACATGTTTGAGACGAAAAACCGTCTCAGGCCTCGTGTATTTGTATTTACATTGATATTCTTTTATAACTATTTGCAAATTCTTGTTTCTTTGTCTTTGGGCCTCTCTAACCCCCCTTCTATGCTGAACTTCCCTCACAAATTACGCCTGCATCGGCGATCTTCTATAAGTAAACTTTTCGCAGATGATTCAAATACAATTCTTCACAACCATATTTGTTTTAGAAATTGATTAAATTTAGAAAATGAGTATTTCTTCTCTCGTAAAAATAAATATTACGATTCCTGATGAAAATTAGTCTGTACGTCCAGTTTAAACTTAACAGATTTCTTTAAAATAAAAGTAAATAACACTTCTTTACAAGAAATAAATTCTCTGACTGCTTAAAAAAACGAAGAAAACAACAAATCTCTACTTCTTCAACTTTCCACAGGAGACCAGACCCCTCGGCCGATATCCATGCCCACACCGTTACTGACTCCCTGCCACTTCTTCGGCAACTGTAAAAAATTTGGGGTTATCCTGGCACCTTTTGATTACTCTTCCTGTCGATGCCGTACAGAAAACCTTTTCGTCGGTGAAAACCACTAGTTTCCAAAATGCAGGGGGTGTCTCAATATTGTCTGTAGCAAAAGCAAGGTGGGCTTCTCTGTGGGATGCAGACAATGTCTCTTTCACAGCAGCGTTCCTTGCTCTCAGTCCACCTTCCCTCAGATGACGAATGACCGTTCTTCTGCTAACAGCAGGGACCAAAGCCTGCTGAATCTGTCATGCGTTGGTGAATGGATGTTCTTCACTGAAATGACATATCTGCTAATCCTGAGCTGCTGTTGTTTTGCGGCGAGCACCAGAATGAGGCCGTTCGTTCAGGTTACCATCCTCTTCCATCCGTCTGATCCACCTGGCAACCATTGACTTATGAATGCCCATAATCCTTGCTATGTAACCATTCGAAAATCCTTCTTCATGTAGTGCTACTATAGCACCTTTGTCTGCCTCAGCCAAATAAAACGTTTGGTGTGTATGGAAACTTAACGTTGCGTACAACACCCGCTGCGAAAACGCTGCTAGCAGGAAAGAGACTGCGATAGCGCTCTGTCACTGGTTTTGTCCCACTCCACGCGAGGCCTACGAGAAAGACAGGCCCCGGCGCGCATGTCATGCGACGTAAGCATACCAGTTCTGAGCCGGGCGGCCGGCTACCTGGTTGGCCGGCCGCTGGGGCACGGCCCACCGCCTCACAGCGGCCGGCCAACTAGCTAGCCGGCCGGCCGGCTCAGGACTGCGGACTGCTATGCTTATGTCGCATGACGTGCGAGCCGGGGCCTGTCTTTCTCGTAGGCCTCGCTCCACGGCTGCAGACGTAACGCTGATTGGTGAAGCACGACATTCACTGCCGAGTCGCCACCAGGTTTCTCATGTGATTCAGGACTCTTGGAACACTTTGAAACAAAATCCGCTTCGACTGCAATTAACTTTATTTAAAAAAGCACTACCGGTTTCGCGTCCTGTAGACGCATCATCAGGTGCTAAAATTCCTTAGAAAAACATATCTGCCACTTAGCCTTCCCAAGAGTTCGCGTTAAATTTAAAACAATTGAAAGCTTAACTCCACGTCCTCGTTAAAAAGTATAAACCTTGAACGCTGTTGCGTTAATCATAGTTTTTAAAAATATACTGGGGGTAGAGGGCAGGTGAAACCGTGCCATGTGGAAGCGTTGTTGGCGCGGCACCGACCGAGGAAGTACTCTTGGAACCAGTTACTTGAATGTCCATGTTACGTGATTAGAGTTGTGGGTTCACTGCCCGACGGACTTGGAGCCGTCTTTGAGGCTGAAGGAGGATATACGGTATGTTGAACAGTATCAGTAGAGTTTCTGGGCCAGCCGCAGTGGCCGAGCGGTCTGCGGCACACCAGTCACGGTCTGTACTGCCACTACGGTCGGGGGTTCGAATTCCCCCTTGGGAATGGATATTTGTGCCGTACTTATTATTAGCTAGTTCATAAATAGGTTGTAAGTTCAGGGACTGATGACCCCGTACGCTCTACAAACATTTGAACATTTTGATTTGATTTCTTGTTTTGTTTGCTTCGTTTTTTAAGCAGTCCGAGAATCTATTTCTTATAAAGAAGAGTTATTTACTTTTATTTTAAGGGGCAGTTGTAAGTTTAAACTGTATGTATAAAACTAATTTTCATCAGGATTCGTAATAATAATTTTTACTTTTCCGTGAGAAGAACTATCCAGTTTCTAGATTCAATAATAATAAAACATGGATGTGCAGAACTGTATTTAAAACATCTCAACATCTGCAAAAAGTTTAGAGTACAAGATTGCCGATGAAGGGAATAAATAACATATTGTGAACAATTATAATACAGAAGACGAAGCAAGTATAAAAAATCGTTGTGGAAGGAGCAGGTTCGTCTGGAAGGGCGACGAAGGCCAAATAAAAAATAAAACACATTGAAACCCTTTATGATAACTATTGTTGATGGTAAGCAGCCATAAACGATATGTCTTTTTTTCAGGTCAGAGGTTTCCAGAGCATTTTTTTTTTTTTTTTGTCGAAGTAGGTTGCAAAGCTCTTTGTACGATTTATAGTAGTAATATTCCGGGTATATCGATAGTATACAAGGTAAGCGCCAATAACTTGGGTCGTTATGAAATGGATTTTATACGACATTTCTTTCGAATTAGTCTTGAAGCTGTGTATAAAACTCACATCTGAACCAGCTGGCAGATACAGAGACTATAACAGAGGTTCGAAACTTTTGTATTTTTTGTTCATACAACAGCGTACTTTGTTTCACCATTAGATTTCCCGCAGGTTAGTTTTTTGCTTGCAGCTTAGACTATCGAAATGGTATTAAAAACATTAAAAAATCCTCAAAAGCAACAAACAGACTAGATGTTCAAATCAATACGTAACTGCCACGTCATAAAAAAAAATAATAAAAAAATTAAATTAAAAAAACCTTGAAATTTTTGTTAAGCTTAAGGGACTTAACTGCGGGGTCATCAGTCCCTAAACTTACAAACTACTTATGAACAACCTTATACTTGCAGACGGTACAAAGATCCATGCCCAAGGGGGTTTCGAATCCCCGAGGGGGAACGGCCTCGCACATCATAGCGTAGCGCTTCAATGCGCTCACCATTCCTCCACGACCATGTCATTATTAAGATATAATTTGATAGTTGCTTCGCGTTTAATGTGTTACATATTCAACAGAATACAATTTTAATAGACCATACACAACTTTTTTTACAGGTCACGACATGTTAATGTTCAAATATAAAGAAGCTGTTATAAACTTAATGTTTAATAATGTGAGAATGGCCGCTAAATATGGCAACTAACAGGCGGGCTATCTGAAACCATCCAGTAATAAAATTTTTAATTCAGTGCAGAATAATATAACCTAGGACGAGAATCCATTAGGAGATCGGTATCAGGATAACCAGGCCTCATAAGGCAAACAGTCCATTTAAGAAAAGACAGGTTCAGACACATCAGTTTGCAGTCCAGAAGAGGCGATGCACGCCTCTACTCTGCTCAATCGCATCGAATGTCTCGTCCTCAAGTCAGTGCTTGTGGCCGGCCAGAGATTTGAACGGAAGTAAACGGGGCACTTCACAGCACGTCTAGCGCATGTAAACAAACTTCCTTACACGACAATCTACTACAGCTAAATCTTACCAACTGTTATTCAGTTGGTCTCAGACGTTTCATAAATGATTCTTGCGTTAGGTATGTTGTTAATATGAACCTGTTCATTAAAGAAATCAGGATGACAAAAGTAAGACCACCTTTTTTTGGTAACTTGACATGTTTCATTTATATAAAAAAAAGTATTACTTTCAATAAACTCAGAGGAAATAAAACAGCGATTGATAGTAGAATGAACACCCCAGAATACCAAGACCTCGCATGTGGGTGTTTAGTAGCGTGGTCGACATACGTCTCCCTCATTTTTTGGTACAAATTTTTACTCGCAAGTAACCGCATGTGCCTTTGAAGTATAGATTACTCACGAGTCAAAATGACGTAAGAAACACGTTCGTATTAATGATTTAGATTCGTTGCTGTTTCGTAGATCAGGCATTCGTAGCTACAGCGTAAAGTTTCTTTATAAAAATTAACAGAAACTACTTCATAGACTTTATTCCCACAATTTTTACGACTATCGCTGTAACAGGACAGTGAATTTCACAAAAATATCGCGTCTCAGTCCGTGGATCATGGATGAGGATGTTACTACTCCTGGAATTTTAACCCACAAGGATTGGAGAGCGGGTAGGCAGACATTTTCTCAACGATTCTGTCTTTCAGTTTATACTGTAGAATGTTAATAACTGAAAGAGTAGATTGCGGGATGGTTTTCGCCGATTTTGTTCAAACCCTGCGAGAAGGAAGTTGACAAACCTTTCAAATTCCCAAAATATCCCGTCCGATTGGCCAAAGGGAAAGTGAATACAGTGGCGAAAGTTTCTCACAGACAAATAGGTGTTATATAAGCTGCTTATTAACTTCCAGTCATCGAGGAGTGTGAGTAGCCTAGTGGTCAGTCTGCGTCGGGCAGCGACGCGGTGAGGAGGGACCTGTTCACGTCCCGCCGCAGCGTTCGCTTCGCGGTATTTACGTGCTTCACCAGCTTACGCGCGAGTAAGTGATTTGCGATTATCATGGCACTCTCATATAGGAAATCGACACTGAAATTCACCTTATCGACCGAATATGCACGACCGGAAGCGCTAGAAGTGGAACGATTTCTTCGAGAACATGTAAAGATCCCTTGTACAGACCTTGTTGGAATCCACCTCTCCATTGTGAGCAGCTTGGTTTACGTTAAACTAGTAAATGAAGCTGCGTGTACCGCGATATTAGAGCGAGCGAAAGACAGACTTAAATTTCGACATAGTGATGGTAACATTGGCCCAGTGAATGTGGATCATGCGGGTCTCGGTCTCCTAACGATTCTCATATTCGAACTCCCTTTCGAACTGCCGGCAGAAGAATTGGAGATTGCTCTCAGGCCTTATGGAAAAATCCTCAGCCGCGTTGCAGAGAAGTGGACACAATTTACCACCTACCCGGTGCTAAGTGGAGTGCTACAGGTACGCATTGAACTCACTAAACATGTTCCATCCTACCTTAACATTGCAGGATGCAGAGCCATCGTCATATATGACGGAGAACCAAAGACTTGCTCGGGTTGTGGCAAAGAAGGCCATATCCGCTCAGTGTGTCTACAACGAAGGATTGCCCAACTTCCGTCTACGCCTCCACTGCCTGTTACCACACCGACAATCCTGCCTCTTACATATGTAGCGGCAGTAAGAGCAGACACCGGAGGACAGAACCATGAGCCTGAACTACCGCAGGATCTTTCGCAAATGGCGGTGTCAGGACGAGAAGAGGAGGAACGACTGACAACCAACACGGTCCCCCCTCCCGCTCCACCGGTGCAGGAAACAGTCGAAGACCTATGACAAAATGGAAGTGGATCAGTTGGTAGTGCCCACGGCCGCCTTTGTACATGATCGGCGAAACTCAATTCCGTCGTCTGGCACGGAAACACATTCTCGGAAACAGCGGTCTCCAAAGAGGCATAAGAAGCGAAAGAAGTCTTCATCCGATGAGGCATCGACACAATCACAAGACAACGAGGCCTCTCCCTGCCACACTGAACTGGTCACCGATGATTCAACGACGAATTGTGCCATGTCCTCTACGACAGGTCCTGACATAGCTCCGCACACACAAAGTGCGCAGGGGACGCCTGACGATCAACACGACGAACGGCGCCTCTAGTACAGCGAAGGGCCATTGCAGACGCAAGGAAAAGCCTCGGAAGACGCAAGCACTCATCCGATGGCATGGGCAGACGATCTTGACCCTGAGTCTTCTGCCGAGGATGCAGCGTCAACTGCCGCCTCGGACACACACGACATCCAAAACGTTTAGCGCAGTGAGGGGGCGACTTGACGTGGTCGTTCTTCTGCTGCGACTACGCCGCTTCCCCGAGTAGTGATGAGCGTCCCACTAATTGCAGACCAACCGCAAACTTACAGAATGGATTCCATCAATCTTAACACGATCAGTTCACGTGTCAAAATTCAACTACTACGTGATATGCTCCGGGCGGCTGACGTGGATGTTGCGTTAATGCAAGAAGTTCGAGTGGACGCTCTACCAGACTTTTATGGATACACTGCTTATGTTACCCCTGCTGATGCGAGAGGCAGCGGTACGGCTGCGCTCGTTCGAGATGGTATAGAGGTGACCAATGTAATGTACTTACCGTCGGCGCGAGGACTTGCCTTCGACATGCAGGGAACACGAGTTATTAACGTCTACGCCCCTTCTGGGACAGATAAAAGACGGGAACGGTCACAGTTTTATGCAGAAGAAATTACGCCTCTCTTTTTGGGACGTTACAATAACCTCATCCTTGGCGGAGACTTTAACAGCGTACTCTCTCCGAAAGATCAACAACCCAACTACACTTCATGCCCCGAATTGCGCCTTTTGGTACAACACCTACCTCTTGCTGATACCTGGGAGGTGACCGCCCTGGTCTCACTTATGTGACCAGCCACTCAGCCAGCAGACTCGACCGCATCTACGTCTCCTCCGACCTTGTGACAGCTACTGTACAAGCGGAGACCTGGCCCACGGCTTTCTCGGACCACAGTGCATATATTTGTGCGGTTCATATACGAAGGCAAACCGTGTGGAGAAGTCGGGGAACATGGAAATTAAATGTGGCACTCATACAAGATCCAGAGTGTCGACAATTAATAGATAGTACCTGGACAGAATGTGAGCGTCGGTTACGGAGGTATCCGTCAACGATTCAATGGTGGCTTGACTGCGTCAAACCGGCCTTGAGACATGCGCTAATACGTTATGGTAAGGAAAGATCGCTCTGGCATCGACAAACAACGGACTTTTACTACACACTCCTTCGAGAACTTACTGCACTCCCACCATCCCAAGATCGCCAAGCAGAGATTTGTCGCGCCAAAGCGCAGATTCTCACCCTCGTCCGCCACAAACTTGAAGGTGTCGTAGTGCGAACGAGATGCCAAGATAGGATTGTCGGCGAACCACCCTCTATGCATCACATCATTTCTGAACGACGCCACAAACGACGAACACTGATACATGCACTAGACCTACCAGATGGCTCTAGAGTGACGACACAAGCGGCCATAGCACGTGCCTTTGTAGACCACTATCATCAACTATATCGGGACGTGCAACATGATGAAGAGGCTTTAGCTGACGTCACCCACACCGTCACCAACACACTTGATGCTGCGGCGTCAGAATCACTTTTAGACGATATCACGAATGTTGATGTTGCAGACGCCCTTGCCAAGGGGAAAATTAATAAATCACCAGGGCCTGATGGTTTTCCACTAGAATTCTACAGGACATTCAGGGATGTGATGGCCTCATGATGGAAAGACATGTACAAAGAAATACTATCATCAGCAGTTCCCATACCACCGACTTTCATGGAGGGCATCATCATTCCTGTACCCAAGCCATCTGGACGTACCCAAACTGAACATTATCGCCTAATCACCCTCCTGAACAGTGACTTCAAGATCTTCACCAGAATCTTGTCGCTACGGCTTAAGCGCATAATACGCCAGGTTATTTCACCCGAACAAACGTCTTTGGGAGGAGATAGCAATATCCAGGCGACCCTTAGTGACTATCGCGATGTGATTGCCATTGCTTCGGCCTGTCGGCTGCGTAGTGCACTACTCTCCATAGACTTCAATTGTCCTTTGACAATTTGAGCCATTCATTCTTGAAATCTGTAATGGATCGAATGGCTTTCCCGGCTGCATTCACCGAAATGATCATCCATCTGCTCCATGATGCCACTTCTAAGGTGATTGTTAACGGACGAGTTGAAGGGCAGATTCCTATCTTACGTTCGGTACGACAAGGCTGCCCCCTCTCAATGATCCTCTATGCAATAGCGATGAAGCCACTCATCTGTGGGCTGAAACAACGACTCTCAGGGATCACGTTACGAGGAACTACCTTTCAATGTCGAGCTTACGCGGATGATCTCGCTTTCATCGGTCGCTCAGAAGAAGAGATCCGATCAGCACTGAGATGGTTCGATCGATATGGGGACGCAGCTGGCAGCAAAATGAACTTAGTAAAATCACGTGCCATGGAAATAGGCAGAGGGAACTGAAAGCCCTTTGCAGATGACGGATACATTGCGGTGTTTGGGCGTCACCTTTACGAAAAACATTCGTCGCTCTTCGGCGCTTAATTACAAACGCCTACTACACGTTCTCCGCGTCATCATCCGTGAACACCTTCTCAGAGCATTGGATGTGATCCAAAAGGTCTCTTTCATTAATACCTACATTACATTGCGAATACCTCACATGGCGCAAATCCTACCGATGGCTCCAGTGGTGGCACAGCGAATACAGGCGGTCTTTGGATATTTTGTGAGTCACGGACTTCTCTTCAAGGTACGGTATGCAACCCTCACCCTCCCCCCTTATAGCGGAGGATTGGGTCCACGCGCGAGCAACGGCCCTCTATGTCCAGACCATGCTCAAGATGTGGACCCATCGTCAGCACAGTTTTACTGATTTCATTGACGAACTCGCCCCTACGCCCTGCATGCCACCGGCTGCACTCGGGCACATCGCGCCTACGCTCTCCCACGTCCAAACATTTTTTCTGGAATACAGCTATATACACACGGAACTTCCCAGCAACAGGACACCGACAGCACGAGATGTATACAACCTGCTAATGAAGAATCATCATCAGAATATCATAGAGAGACGACACCCAGAAGTAACGTGGCCAAAGGTATGGCGAGCGCTTCACCAAAAACGCTTAACGACGGAGATACGTGCCACCTGGTACCTCGTCGTCAACGAAAAATATCCGACTAGGCGCAAATTGCACGACATTGCACTGGCCGAGTCTCCTATGTGCGTGCGATGTCATGTGCCTGACACAGATAATCATCGCCTGGAATGCGGATCTTCAGTGGACGTGTGGCTTTCTAATTCGGAAGATACTTGCCTTTTATCTCCGAGTCCCACCACACGTGATCGAGCCTAAAATGCTCCTACAACCGGACCAATCGTACTTTCCCCAATCAAAGACACAGGCAATAAACTGGATTAAAGGACTGTTCGTGTATTATCTCTTTCGTGACGGTCTGAAAGATGTCCTTGATTTTTCGATCTTCTTACAGAAAAGACACGGTAAATTGAAGTACTTTTCCAGATATCGTCAGAATATTGCGAATTATTTAGGTAGTATATTCAATGATCCCCCTCATAGCTGGAGGGTCCCGGGTAAGAGAAGATGAGGCAATGATACAGATTCGCATTTAGAACAGAACACGGATCTTGATGATAATACGAGAAGACGTACTCGGGTCCTCGCTATGAAGAGCTGGGACAAGAAAAGTTTGCTTTCAGATACTTTGAATAGTCATCATTTTAATACCAGAAGGGTACCTACAGTTTCACTATTTTGTGTTTCCTTATTTACTATTTTATATTCTTTACGTAACTGCCATGAAAGAGTTCATTTAGTTCTACTGTAATCTGCATTAACATAAAAAAATTCTTAAAACTTGTCGATCAACTGATCTTTTGTGCAGCAACGGCCACCTAGGCAGAATGGCGTGTGAGTGTCGCTCCTTCATTAAAAAAAATAAATAAATAAATAAATAAAATTAAATTAAAAAAGAAGCAATAAAATAACATTTTTTTTTCTTTTACTAGCCCTTATCCTTACCCTTAGTTTAATATTTGATTAGTATAAGGTAAAAGTGGCGGTGGCACTAGACGATTTTAGGAGACGAGATGAGTAGTTTATGGGGGATATAGCAGGTAGGCGCCAACGCCTGAAGAGCTAAAGCTTAGCCAATTTAAAGAAAAATAAAATAAAAATAAAAAAAGTGGGAAATGCGTTGGACTGTGACACTGAAGGTCAGTGGTTCAGAACCCGCTGCTATCTAAAAAAAAAATTTTCCTAAAAGGCTTTTTTTTATTGTTTACATTATTATTTTTGTCCAAAATTTAAAAAAATAAATAAATAATAAAAAAATTGAACAAGCACTTGGAGTGCAAATTTTGAGGCCAAGGTTCGCTTCCGCGGTACTCCTTACATTTTTGTTCATTTCATATTACCCCTCGTAATGTAAACCTTTTATTTATGAAATTTAAATTTACTTAAACGTTTCAGTGTGCCACGAACGTTGATGTCAAGAGGCGTCTCAATTAAAACACATTCAATCCTACAGCATCAGTTCAGTGCGACAATTCTCATCCATACACTTGGTATGCACAAAAATCAACAGTGAACAGTTATTTACTTAAAAACTTGAATATAGTATGCTTTGCACCGTAGCATATTTCGAATAAAATTTCTCGCTTTAAATACTTTGGTAAAGTCTGCATAGTGTGGAGTTTTTCTTTGACGATGAACACGCTACTGAATGTATTGTAACTTCGGCATATAAATATGTGCTACAATTTTTGAAATATTATTTTCATTTAATACTTCATCGAATTATGAAAATTAAATGATGAAGTAAGATATATTAATTAATTAAATTAGTTATAACGAAACCAAATATATTAATTATGCATTGAAATTTTTATAATTGATAATTAAAACTACAAGTGTTAATATAAGAAAAGTATTTTGGAAGGGACGGGATTCAAACCCATGCTGTTTCATTCAAAAGCAAATCGTTTAGCCACTTCGCAAAAACACCGTCATCAGCAAAGGCCAGCCTCAATATTAGCTGATAATGCACCTATCTGTAGTTGGAACATTTGACGTGCGTTTTCCCTTTTTTTTGTATCCCATCCTCGTCGCCACTTTTGTGTCTCGCTTCCGCCGATTGTCTTAGGTGTCTGTAGCCGAGTGGAGAGAGACCGACACAGGAGGTAGGATGCACGTGTGTGCAGGTACGGATGTGACCAGCCAGTGGGACAGCAGAAACTAGAACACTAGGCTAAATTAGAACAAGATATATATTTCGTGGAGTCTTGGTAATACTTAACTTTTACATAGTTCTTGACTGCAGAATGCTGATACATAGTTTAGATAGGGGCATGCCTACTGATGATTTCTAGTGCCTATCCGATAGCCAAGTCTTCACTGGTGCCTATCTGATTCCCAAGTGTTAACTGGTTCCTATCTCAGTCCCAAGTGAACGATACAGCAGTCGTGGCCACGTGTGGAGTTGCAGCAGAGGGCGCTCGTGGCTGACGTCGTAAGAACGCCGCGCCGTGCGTGCATGGCGGCGCACGGCGAAAGTAGGTGGCGCGCACTTTAGACTTGTGCGACACCACACTTTTACTATGGCCTACACAGTGGAGATATTTTAGGAGTTTAAAAGGTTCATATTCGTGTTTCTTCTCGCACAGATTGGGCCGAGTAGGTGAGACCCATCCAGCGATCCCTAGTGTTGAGACATTCAACACACAAACGCATAAGGGGATATTATTAGCCTTTGTCAAGACAATCGCATTCGGAGATTGTCGTTGTAGCTATTACACTCTTGCTATGTGCTTGTCAAGTTTGGAACCCACATAAAGGCAACGTTTTCCAGTATGCACCTATTTCAGCTAATAAATTGTGACTACTATAATGTTTGATATTTATAAATCCATACGATATGTGACCTGAAACCAAGGTTTATTATCTGTATGTGGAAAAACTTACGCTATGACTCACACGATCTGTTCAATTTTTCTGGTGGCAGTGTCACTCTGCTCCGAACATGTGACGCAAATAGACTGTCTATTTCGTTCATTCATCCAAAACATCTCTTTGTTATCGTATGAAGTGGCTGAATGAAGAGTTAAAACTTTTTTATACTATATTCGCTACCAAAGTTGTTACTGAGCAGAAAAGTTACGTATGTGAAAAATACGGATTGAAACTCGTGAAAATGAGTGAATAGTTAAAAATAAAAGTGCTGCGGATGTCAGCTCGATCCTAGGACCTCGTGTTACGCATCTGCGCATTTATGCGGGCGCCACCCACACATTCTATAGCATAGCCGTTTATCGAATCTCTGCAGGAGCATAGTCCTACTACCTATTCATAAGTGGCAGGAAACTACGCACGCTTTTGACGAAAAACCGTGGTTTTGTATTCTGCACAGTAACTGAAACCCACCGGTGTGTAATGCTGTCCTACTACAAAATAAACGGCTCCGGCTTCTAAAACCAAGGGATTAGCTTTAGAATCTTTCACTCCTCTAATTGCTACGATGGAGAATCACCAAAAGTCGACTCTTAGGTTCGAGATTTTACAAATTATTCTATCTACTTGTTTTTGCTGTTTGCATTACCAAATTTATGCCTGCTTCTTTGAACAGATGACCGACTTCATTCCAAGGAGATTGTTCAGACGTCTACTTCCTGCATGAGGTATTCCTAGGTGCGGGTGGTTTGGTGGGTTGATATTTTTGATTAGTATGCGAAACATATCGTCTTCGATACTCGCCAGTGACAAACTCACACCAAAAGATCTCTTTAACCGCTGGGGAAGCCAAGTGGCGAACACCGAGCTCGCCAGTATTCGGAATTCTTGTTGTCGTACTACTGTCTGGACTGAAACAGGATTAGATTAAACGACTATGGATTTGAATGTCACAGCGATTTAATATTCCTAATGTTGCTTACCCGAAAAACGTAGCTTTTGCATCGTTATTAAAAGAAACGGAATAAAAATATAATTATGTGTTGGATACAATAGTTTAAAGAAATTCATTTGATGCAACACAATTGTTTCATATTGTATTATCAATATATTTCCATGGTTACGGAATAATAATTTCCTCACAATGTTTGCGATACACATTGTTACTCAATTATCATGTGTGTTTGTTATTGTTACGTGAGAAACATAATGAGCCATATTTCAAAATAGAAGAAAAATGTGAAAGAGTCAGTAATCGAACTGTCGCTCGTTGATCAGTAGTTGGCCATTTGGCGAGATAAATAAGCTTATCTTTATCATTTGTTTGCTTCTCTGCATATTCATTTGACATAATCGTATCTGGTATTATAATAGCCCAATATTTTGTCCAATGCTTAATATTAGGCATTTCAATAACACATGGACTATGGAAAAGTACCAAACATCTCAGAACTGTAATTTGTGGTGACACAGCTGGCTTATGTTTGTTAAATTTGTGCTGATATTTTAATTGCAACATCAACCGAAAGAGAACCAGTGGAAATGACACGATACCTTCACTTTCGGAAATATCATCAGTGATCTGTCGCACCAAACGGTTGTCGTCTTTGTAGCGCAAATGAGGCGGTGGGCGGAAACTGTCACCGATACTCGGAACATGGTGCACCATGATGTAACCCTTAGCTTCATAACAAAGTGTTTAGAACAGGATCTGTTTTGTCTGCTCTCTCAACGAATAAGTGTTGTAGCGTGATTCCAGCCAGTGTGCCGCTGTAGCACCCACCAGACATTTGTCGACTTGCACTTGTGTGACTGCAGCATCTCAATTCAAGTCTTTATTCATTGAAACTATAAGAAAAGAAATGTGGAAAGGAATTTGTCGGTCGCGGATAGCTTAAAACGCTATGGCTAATACACAAAGCAGTTTCTAAAATCAGTTTTCGAAGTCGCCTTCACGTCGCATAGAAAGCACGCATGTTGTTACAACTGCATTGGGAACAAAGTTGTGGTTGGACGTTTGGGGCGGGTCAAGCAGCCAATACAGTTATTGGGTGGAGAGAGAGAGATCGAAACTTTATTTAAAAATGTGCTGTGTCTGGGAGATCTTGTCTGTTACTGATCGTGATTATAACACCGTCTGTGGTAACTTGTTTAAGCGGGGTAACTTAGAGTTGGTACTGGGCTAATGACGGATGTAAGGATAGCCCTGTCTGGGTTATTACGAACGTATACGAAGCTTTCAGCATTCTAGTTGGGTCAGAAAAACGAGTTGGAATGGCTAGATCCGTTTGTTGTTGTAGGTTAGTGCCGACTGCAGGTGTACTTCTGTTACTATGTTGGAAATGTTTGGCGCTTACAGAGAGTGTTGTAGACTAGATGGAACGGAATGTAAGTAAAAAGTGTTGATATACCCTACATACATATCGCAGTAGAGCTCTAAAGAAAACCGACTTTGGTGGTTGTAAAAAAAAGAAAACTTTGCAGTGATATTTCGTCAAAGCATCGCCTGTTTAATCGTATGCTAGTGTTGTCTATTTTACGGCTGGTGTGCATTACGTTACATAGCGGATAAGCCTGCTGTGGTAAATCATAATTCTCTCGTCGAAAATTAACTTGTTTTATAAACTTGTTTTAGTTTGGTAACTTAAAGTGCGCTAGTTGTAGTCAATGGAGTACGTGTGAGCGGATCTACATGCGTAGTAAATTCAGCAAGTGAGATACTGCAAACGCTGGAGATAAGACGAAGTTACTATTTCTGGAATACAGTGGGGAAATATGTACGATATGTGGGTATATATCTTATGAAGTCCAACTTATCGATGTTTTTTAATGGAGGTGCCATCATACAGCAGCAGCTTCGTGTAGATGGCTTCTATCTCCTGGATTAGGACAACACACACAAGATTTCGAAGGGACTTTTTAAACCGAGCATGACTTTCGGATGGAAGGAACAACAGCAACGTGGTTGCGGACGACGACAAGCTAATTGGAACGACTGCTTAACGTGGTTTGCGTCGAATTCTAGAATAAAAATAAATTAGTCGAAAAATCACAAGCTTTGGTGTAAGAAAAGTTATCGGTTTTATAAAGCGTCTAGACAGTTGATTGTTAGGAGTTATATTTTTTCGCTGGGTCTAGAAGATGGCATTACTAGGATGGAGGATTGTGGTTATGGATCTTTGCAAGAAGATTGTTTAAGTGGTCTAAAAGAGAAGATACGGTATTTACAAAGTGAGCCGTTGTACTGTGCGTCGCTCCCGGTTAACATATGCTTTTAGAGATCAGTTATTCTGCAATTTGATTACGTGGGTATTAAGAGTACCCGAAAATTGACCGCTCTCTCGGACATTATGTTTTAGTTTCAACTGTAAATTACATAGAGAGTTGAGGAAGGAGCTATAATTTTTTTTTATCATTCCAGGACTTTATTCTCCATGGAAATAGGTATCGCGCACGTTATTCCACAACTCCTAAGAAGAAGGGTAAACGAAAACTGGGTTATATGGCGAAGACATAGGCTTTAAAGGATGCTATTGCATATGTGCAAGCCTGGTATAAACAGACAGTGTGTAGAAATCTAGCTACGATTACGTCTTAAAAAATTGCTTTTGCACTAAACAAGCGGGGGTTTGGTCTCGCATCGTTGTATTGACCGAAATTAGCAGAACACACGACAAACGTGTTTGTACTGTGTGTGACTCCCATCCATTCCTTAGAGAGCAGGTTATGATCAAAGTATGCGGCTGTTGGTTGCGATATAAGTGTTTGCGAACATTACGTTGCATGTACTCAGTTGTACTGTAACAAACAATGTGTAAACACTCCATGTCCATTATAGGATCATGTTTTGTGGTGTGTAGGTTAGCATCTTCGTTTGCGGTAGACATATACTTGTAATTAAAATAATAAATCTTAGTTCGGATTAATGGAATGCACAAGAAAGGAACTTGGAGTAGGAATTTTGTGGGTAAAGGGCGAGTCGAGATGGAAATCGGCGTTGAATTGCGCAGGTAACGTACTACCTCGGTTCTGTGGTTGGTGTCTTTTCGAAAAGGGTGTTGTTAGGCCAATACTTTCGAAAAGTTTTAGTGTAGACGGTCGGAAATCGGTAAATTATTTCACGTATTTTTTTTTTTTATTTTTTTATTTCGACTCTCCGTTGCACAATAGGGTTTAAATTTCTTCTGGGGCGCTGGAATATCGGTGTTTGACCTGCGTCAGATAAATGTAGTTTGCATCGTAACAGGACATAGAGAATCCTTAGATGGGTATATGCAAGAAGATGTGTACTGCTGTAGCAAGGAAATAACAGGTAAAAATAAACTACCCGAATTCTCGGAAGGCGCATCTATAGCTTGATCTAAGAAGGAGACGTAACAGGGCAAGATCGCTAAAGAGAGAGAGAGTGTTAAATTTCGGAACTTTCGGTATGGCTCAGGTCCATTAAATAAATGCAAAGCGCGCTATGCTTGTCAGAATGGTGCGTCTGCAGAGGTCTTGCGTAGATCTATGATTGCGGTCGAGTTCCGAAACGGACCATTTCTTTTTTTTTTTTTTTTCTTTTTTTGTTTTGTTTTTTGTTTTTTTTTTTTTTTTTTTTTTTTTTTTTGTTTTTTTTTTTTTTTTTTTTTTTTTTTTTTTTTTTTTTTTTTGGTTAGTCCCGAGTGTTTGGCTCTGGTTAGAATTATTTTTGTATATCGAAAGAGTATTTGTTAAGATGGATACGTAAGTTTGTGGCGTTCGTTACCGTTTATTATCTAACCTGCGCTATTATTAAACACGTCTGTCGGCTGTAGTCTATGCGAAGAGCACGGAGAGAGATGGGAGTGTTTGCGCATCGATAAATTCTTACTTGCAAATCTTGCATATTTTACTACTACAAGCTGTAGTATACGGTTATTTTTTTGTGCAGAGACCAACAAAGCATTTCTGTTCTATTAGCAATACACCGAAATTCTTGTTAAAAATACATACACTATGGTAGCTCTATTTTGCAAGAATAATAAACGACGGAAATTGTTACATAGATCGAGATCTGGCGTATGGATCGCTGCGGCGCGCTTAATAAATATGCAATTTAATTGGTTGCTGACCTGGCGGGGAGCGGTCGCCGTAAAAAGAGTTTGTCCTCGCGGGTAGGGCGGGTCGCGGCGTCCTTTGAGAAGCGGTCGCGATGGCCGGGGTCAGAGGCGTAACTATGGGGGGGGGGGGAGGGGATGACAGGGATAGAACCCCCCCCCCAAAAAAAAAGGAGGAGAGGAAATAAAAAGAAAAGAAAAAGAAATTGTGTAACAGCAATCTGGTAAAGGTAAAGATTTGAAACTTTGGGTGTTTTACCATAAGCTTTCATTGGAAGGGAGTGATTTAGTTTCTTCAACGAGAGTGGTAGATGGTAGTCTGTCTGGAAACTGACTAAAATTTTGCTCGTCAAGCAGATCTATCCCCCCCCCCCCCAAAGCCAAGTCCTAGTTACGCCACTGGCCGGGGTGGTGCCGGACTGGATATGGCGGCGGCGGTGGCGGTGCTCCGGCGATCGGCCGAGCGAGTAGGAGTCGCGGTGTCGGCCAGGTTTGTGGCAGAGGGTGCGAGCACAGACATGTCGAGGGGTCGACAGGTCTGGACCTGTCGGAGGTGCTGCCTGTCTGACGGCAGCGCCGAGGGGTGGAGGGGTGTGTTGTCGGCCAGGTGTGCGGCCGAGGGTGCGAGTACAGACATGTCGACGTGTCAATCATCATTAAGTGCGTTATGGCGGTGTCCTTTGATTAGCGGTCGGACACGTAGCGTCGATGACAATCAAAAGGACCTAAATGTAAACTGTCAATCATCCTGTACTTCCGGAAAGACCTATCAATCGTCCTGTGGTGGCATCCTTTGATCTGCGGTCCGGCAATTTGCCGAGGGAGGAGGGGTGGGGTAGCGGTACTCGCGCAATGCATCATGGGTAGAATCTCAGTGGGGTACAATTGGCATCATTATAATACTGCTGTATATACTTCTCACCAAGCAGCAGAACTTTGCGGTTGCGTATAGCGATTAGGCGAGGGGTCTCGCGAATTCTTTCACCGACTGTACCGCACGAACGTGTATGCATCTGGTGACCTTCCTCTTGGTATAAGAGCCGTGTGTGAAAAATTCATGAAGATCTGACAAAGCCTATTCATTTTGTCGAAGTTCCTATGTTAAGTACCCTCCATCGTGCACCGTACGAAATTTTATGCAGACAGTAACATTCCTCTTGTTTTTATGGTGTAGTGTGCCTAATTTCATAAATATCGGAACAAAACTATAGATTTGTGTGCAATAGAAACGTGGAGTCACATTGAAAAACGCACTTTGTTGTTCTCAAATTTTCCAGTTTTATTTCATACAACCTGGGTTCTGAGAGAAACGAAGTCGGTCGAGCCGTTCCCAAGTTATGGCGCGACCAACATACTTAGAGATCCTTTTTTATCTTACAAGATACTCTCCTCCATGCACCATAAGAAAATTTAGGTAGACGGTGACCTTCCTTTTTAAGGTCAAGCGTTCAAAGTTTCTTGAAGGTCGGTATGAAACTGTAGAGTTCGTCAGTCTGTGGGAAAAGTATCCTCCGCCATGCACCTTCATTCCGTCCTATCGCAAATACTTTCTTGCCTAACATCTTCTACCTTTAATCTACATACTGGCAAAATTTCAGCTTCATAGGTGCAGTAGTTTTAGAGATTTCTTTTTTTTTTTTCTTTTTTTTATTTTTTTTTTTAACCTTTTATATATATAGAGATATCTCCTGAATTATGGATGCTACAAAGACATTATTTAGCAGGTTCGTTGAGAGGAATATCAGGAAACTGCCTGCGAAATGTGTTGTAAATTGACTTAGTAGTAAAGACGTAGTAAATTACAACCTCATGATTTTTAGGGCGAAGTTTCATGTGTTTCACTGTCTTTGACGTCATAGCACCTGAACTATATGTCGTAATACGATATTATTTCGAAGGTACATCCAGTGGTACATATGTAAAACGTTTGCAAAATACGTCGCGAATGGAGTTAGTAGGAAAGACGCAACAAATCAAAACGTCATGCGTGATGTGGCGGTTTTTCAGTACCGTAATTCTTTATTACTCAATACCTCAGGAACAATGATAAAATTTCGAACGTACGTTCAGTGGTATGTGTGTATACTGTCTGCAACATTTCTCGCGAATACAATTAATAGTTTACGAGTAATAAATTGTAACGTCATACCAAATGCCGTAATTTTACTTCAAGAACGCCGAAAAGTAGTAAGCGACAAACTTTTTTCCTATCATCATTTTGTTGGAGTTGTCAGCGAGAGTTTCCTAAAGGTTTGAAATTATGTTTGAAGTTTGTTGCAAGTCGCTAAGTCCTCTCCTTCTCAAATAGTGGACCCGATAAAGTCACACTATCACGTGCCGCACTACGGAGAAGTTTACATTGTTTATGACGTCATCTCTCATGAACTATCGTACCTATCGCAAAATCCTTTCTTAGCTGACGTCTTCTACCGATGAACTACATTCCTGCCAAATTTCAGCTTCATAGGTGAAGTAGTTTTCGAGATTTCGTGTTTAGTTTGTGAGTGAGTGTCTGAAGAAGTGTCCTTTCGCTTTTATATAGAGATTACAGGACTGCTAACCGAACGTTATTGTCAGAGATTGAATAAAAAATATTTTTGCTTCTTCCATGAAGTTTGCCTATTTTTGTAGTGACTGTTTTCTGTATTACTTCTACTGGACCAAGGAACATTAATTTTTAATATTGTCTTGGGGTTATTTTTTCGTTTTCTCTGTTAGTTTCAGTTGTTTACGTTTGAGTCTGCGGTTGCTTCCGACGTTATTGCTGATAAAGTATCTCGTGCTACAAATTCTTTCTCATAACACACGAACTTAATTTTATAAAAGCTAGGAGTCGTCGGATATAAGGAGTTGTATTGTGTCCCTATTCTGAACACTTCGGCTTCTTCTCTGCATCACATACTCGTACAGTTGACAGCAAAAAAAGTGGATCACCCCTGAATTCCATAGTGGAGGCCGCACCTGACGCTATGCAACCACCATAGCATAGCTGTGTCGCAGGTGGTCAAATCATTCCACAGTACAGTTATTACGTACCCACAATAGGTACTAAGTAAGTTTCCTATTTCTCCTTATGGCATTCAGGCAACTTGCAAAGCAATACTTTCGGACAACAAATATTAGAATACACGTCATTAGAGATGAGATAGTAACACTTGTAAATTAAATTTCGTTGCAATAAGTGAAAAGTCAGATACGTTATCACACTTGTTTAATGACATGATATGGTTTTGTTCGTGATCTGAATCTCAACGCACTGTTAAGCAAACAACAGTTGTTTGCGATTACAGGTCACGCACTTTTTCGTGGCCCCTCTTCCGATCGGCGGAAGTCGGCTGAGTTCGTGTGCCTACAGAATGTTTATGCTCTCTACCCACCTTACCTCGTAACAGCATTGTACACCGTAGGTCTAGTCAATGTATTGTTGATTTGTCTTGGTATTGACTATTGTTTACACTTTGATATTTGCTAAAATATGTCCACATACCCCGACGACTTCTTTTACAAAAAAGAAGACTGTCCTTGAAAGTGGTATGAAGAATGATAATTCTGATTGTTATTCAGTTACGACAGTAAAATGAAGCATAAGTCCCTTTAAAATATTAAAATTTCGTAGATATACGTTCCAGTTTTCCATTACTCAAACATTAATGTGATAATTTCCTGTTACATCTGTGACGCCTTAACCCCTTACATGTTGTTTCTTTTAAAACCTATAATCTATACGCCGTAAGTTGGCGGCACTGGTAGAATGAGACGGGTCTTGTTCTAACAGCCAATACTCTACGAGCTGAATGCAAGCTTCAGCTCCCAACATTCTCCTCTCAGAGGCCACGTTTAAGTGCGTGATCTCTAGGCATAAATAGACGTAAAACACTGACGTTTTCATTAGTATCGGTTTCCAAGACCGATTTCTGAACCCAGAAATAAATAATAATCTTAGCACTGCACCAGGAATTGCATGAAGCTCATATTGCTGCTGAGAGGTAACCGCTGAAGATATGTAATATAGTCATACATCATAAAGTTGTGGAATAGAATGCAGTATATTGATGATATGTTAACTAAGCGCAATCAGAAGTCAGATATTAAATATGTTCACAAATAGCGTTACACTAGTACCTGAAACGACGATACAATTAATTTTTTTCCCGGCAGGAACTCGACCCGGCACTATTTGCTATTGTATAATAGGAAGGAATACTGCTGATATTGTTTCTTCCGGGGACTCCAACCCCGCACACACCGTCACTCTTGACTTGACACGATGAGACGTCAACTATCACATTGTCGTTCACTAGTAGTTAGGATCATACTGTTCGTAGAGACATGGAGGGGTTTGGTATTTTGCGAAAACTTTGTTTAACTTAGTAGCGCATGGACATGTTCAATCTTGATTTGAAACAACGCAGAGTCCTGCGTTCTTTACTTGTCGTTACTGTAGGTGCAGATGGTATTTTTGTGGCTATTAAAAACTGTTACCCCCGTGGGAATCGGGCCCATAGCTTAGCCATTACAAGTTAACCTCATCCTGGCCTCCGTCTAATTACAGATGTGTTAGCATAACGTTTTGTCATAATGGAGTACTCATTGGACGGTACGACCAGTCAAAGAGCAAAAAGGTGTCTGGCTACGTAAGACATTCTTGGCCGGATGGGAAGGCTACGTAGTCTGAGGCGCCTTATCGCGGATTTTGCATGAAATAATATTATGTTGCTACATTACGATTTGGTATGGCATTTTGCTATAAGATTATTCAATTGTGACCTCATTTTAATCAAGAATATTGGGTAGTTGTTGCCACGATAATATTACGCATTTTTAAAGTTATGAGGAGCGTGGATTATGCATTAGAAAAAGGATTCTGAAATTGGGAAAATAACGTAGTTTTGACATCTATTATTAACCACGTTCAGGAACACAAACAAACTTCGATGAAGGAGGTTTCTGTGATTTACTAGTATGGTCAATGACAAGTTATCCGATAACTGGCAAGTGTGTCGAGCAATTATTCTTCACTGTGTGGTTGCCTTCAATAGTCATATTGATGTTAAAAAACAGAATTGTGGATTCTGATACAATGTCGCATCGAAAATGAAATGCTAATCATAATACCCGACTGGAAATGATGGGGGAGAACTTGAGTCTCTGCCATTTCAAAGGTTGGATACTGGGATTTATCGAAATAGATGGCCATTTCAATGGAGACATCGGTGCTTGCACGGTAAGGTTCAGTTGTCCATTATATCCACGTGTTTTTCGAAAGCCAACGGCAAAAATATAAATATATCAAGGGAGGGGTAGTGGGAGAGAGGGTTGGATCTAAGATTGATTAGGAGTGCAGAACTGGAAAGTAAAAGAGTGAAATGCTTCCAAAGTACTCCTTACTTAGACATACATCACAGTTTGTTTTAGGGAGAGAGAAGCAACGAATGTTTTACAGAACGAAGGATGGATTATCGGAGATATAAAAGAACACTGCTTCATAGAGAGGACCGATGGACAGTAAAGAAAGCAGACATTAAAAGAGACAGTATTGTTTTAACGGAAACCACAATTTTTACAGCGTTTTGAGGGAATAGACCAAAAGGGCAACTGAGGTTATAATGTAATGGAGGTGACAGAGAGAGAGAGAGAGATTGGAGGAGAAATTAACAACGAAAAAATGCGCCAAATCGTTTGCATATTTTGTGAAGGATGGAGGGTCTATTAATGGATGGAGGGAAGGAGAGAGACATATTTGACATAACATAAATTACTTTAACAGCGTCCATAAAAAAAATGTTTGTAAATCTATCGGACCAAACTGCGTGGTCATCAGTCCGTAGCTTACAAACTACTTAAACTAAGGTAAACTAACCTTCGGACAACACCCATGCCCCAGGGAGAACTCGAATCTCCGACGGTGAGCAACCGCAGCGTCCATCTTAACTGATTACTCTGTATGCATGGAGGCTAGGTGTAAATGAAATAAAAATGGGATATTGAGTGAAATGAGAAGCACAGAATTAAAATTTGTGCCACGGGTGGGAATCGAACCCAGACATCCATACTTAACTTTAATTCAATACTTTTCCTTCCACTCAATGTCTTTCACATATTGACACGGAAAACTGTCTCTAACTATAAAAATTTATATTAAAACCGGATAATAAAGGAACTGTATATTTAAAAAAACTTCGTTTAAAGGCAGCTCAAAGGAAAAAGAAACTCATATATTATTTCACTTGCCAAGAGATGTTACATATTCTCTCACTTAGAATATTAAAAAAAAAGGACGAATAATTTATTCAGAGTCCCTCATTATTTATTCATTCCATAATGCATCTCAACATATAATCTGCACGTCATCAGACCAGCTTCTCTTCAGTAAAAGTGACGATTCTATCTCGAGTTGATTGCTCGTAGTGAGACGGCCTGATTTGTATTTTTGCTTACCACTCTTACTATGAAGCCAGGAAGTAAACATTCTGTATTTACGTCAGAGCCCTGCTTTGCGCAGTGCTGGGGGGCTGTTGGCAGCCGCCGCGACCGCCAGCTGGCTGGTTTCCGCCAAGCCTCGCCTCGGCACGAGCTGTGGTTGACCGGCCAACCCGTAGCTCGCAAGCCACGGCTGATACAGGCCCCGGTCGCACGGCCAGGCTCAACCCTTGAAGTATCAAAAGTTTCTGGAAACCTACCGAAATGTGTAGTATAAACTACCACAGATAGAGCTAGTTTGCAATTAAATGAGTAGTCACACTATCTTTTGACATTTAATTCAAATATTTAACGAAGTTAAAGAATAGAATCATGATAAACGTAGCTGCCATATAATGTTTCTCCTAGATAGCAATCATACGACACAGGAAACTATTCTCTCTTTCCAGCGCTCTTCATTAGATCTAGACGTATTGAAATATGTATTCATCTTAGAAACGTAAGCATGTTGTAAAATTAAACAGTTCTGGCGGCAACAACACAATTGTATACATGTAGTATACCATTCACGGTTTGTGCACTTATAAAGTGTTCTCAATGTGTCTGAAAGAATAAGTGCTACACAACGGAAATTACCTTCTGTTGGGGCTCTTCATTTACACGATTGTTCTGCTATTCACACTGAAGTTTTTCGTAATTGGTTCATATAATCGCTTCAGTTTCTCGACTGATCCACGCCTACACGAAGATCGAGAAAAACAAGTGCCAAAAAAGAATATGTGCGAGTTTTAATTACCATTATGTTATTCTTAAAATTCAAATCAAATGTTCGAATGTGTGTGAAATCTTATGGTACTTAAATGCTAGGGTCAACAGTCCCTAAGCTTACACACTACATAACTAACCACTTCTAAGAACTACACACACACACTCCCATGCCCAATGGAGGACTCGACCCTCCTACGCGAGCAGCAGCCTGATCCAAGACATGGGACTTTCGACCCCACGGCTACTCTCCGCGGCCTCCTTACAATTATAACATCATAATTCGCATGGTAGTGCGCCTCGGTTGCACAGGGGTAGAGTGCCCCCACTATAAATCCAAAGGTCGCGGGTTCGATCCCCGTCAGTTCCTAGGGTTTTTATCTGTCACTTTCCACTTTTTTCACCTGTGGCAGTATTACTCATCTGGAAATACCGAGTAGCATCGTGGTTCCGAATCCACCAAGACAACGGCATACCACCTCCAAACAGGACCATGCCTAGTAAAGCACTCTGGTGTTCAAACCAATCTTCGGATTGTTGACTGCTTTACCTTTTTACATTGCTTTGTACGGCAATGAGTAGAAAAGCTGTTTGCACTCGTAGGGGAAGGTTGGTGATTAAAATCTCATAGAAGAAGCATGCTACACTGAAAACGAGATTTGTTTTTATATTGCGTCCCCACCTCATCCTCCTGCCCTCTCCAGCCCCTCCCAACCTAAATAAGAAAACGGAAAACATCCGAGACCTTCTTTCCGCTAATTCACTATACCGCACAATCTGATATCTTTTTTCAACTTTTTCAACCCTTCCTCTATACCTTCCGGTAATGATCGCACATTGCTCAGCAATACTGCGGAAGAGGTGGAGCAATTGTAGGGTTGCCAGTATCCCTGGGAGACGTTTTAATCTTCTAATGAGTGTGTCAAGAACAGACCACTTGTTTTATCTTCGCCAAAACAGGTATTTTTCCCAGTTAAAGTTGTTACCCACCAGAAATTTCGTTAGACGTATAATCCTTAACAATTTCTCAAGACGCGACGAAAATTTTCTGGTAATCATGTGGTGAACTATACACATATTTGTGTTTAGGGTCAATTGTCGCAATTAGCGCCGTGAAGATATAACTTCATTACGGCCGAGAGGAAAGGAACGGATGTTTTACAGAACGAAGGATGGATTATCGGAGATATAAAAGAACACTGCTACATGGAGAGGACCGATGGACAATAAAGAAAGCAGACATTAAAAAAGACAGTATGATTTTAACGGAAACAACTAATTTTTTTACGTCTTGGAGGAATAGACCAGAAGGACGACTGAGGTTATAATGTAAGGGAGGTGATAGAGAGAAAGAGAGAGAGAGGGAGAATGGAGGAGAAATTAACAACGAATAAATGCGAGACCGAATCGTTTGCATTTGCATACTTTGTGAAGGTCAGAGAGTGTATTGATGGATGGAGGGGAAGAAAGAGGCTCATTTGAAATAACAAGACATGCTTTGAGTGCGCTAATGTAAACCAATTACTCTGTATGTATGGAGACAGGGTGTAAATGAAGTAAACTTAGATTAATAAACGGACTGTATATTAAAAAAAGAACACTCCAATTAAAAAGGCAACTAAAAAGAATAACTAACTCATACTTTATTTCTTTTGCCAAGTGATCTTCTACTGGCTCTCACTTAGGAAGAAAAGAAAAGGAAGACGTAACAAAACTTTATAGGGACTTTAATATTTCATACAGAATCCCTCATTATTTTTTATATCTATCATGCGTATTGGCGACTCTATAAGTCGTCGGACGTAACACCCTGAAGAAGCAACTTCCTCCCAAGCCTCCAGAACGCAGTCCCAAAGAGCGTCTGGCGTAGTTGGTTGGTTTTCTGGCCAGTTCTCTGTTAACGTCCTGGCGACCTCAGCCCACATATTTTTCAAGGGGTTCATGTCAGCCGCTCGCGACGGCCAGTCCATGACGGTGACGCCAATCGTGGTCGTGGAGAGCCGCTGCTGGATGGATGCAGACTTGTGAACAGGAGAATGGTTCTCTTGCAGCTTGAAGTCCTCTTCTCCATACAGCATTCACACTGACGGAAGCATCACGTTTTTCAGTATGTGGGCGTACTGTAAACTGTCGAGGATGCCGTCTATCCTATGAAGGATCTCCTCGTGCAGATATCCAACCCCAGCAGGAAATGGATTTGCGCCCACTTTTTCTCGTCGTTGTTACATATTCTCGTCGATGGCGAGTCCCTCGAGTTTTGTATATGACCCTTGGTCAGTCGTTACTGGTGGAAAACACTTTTTCGTCAGTGAAAATAATGTTTTCCCATGATGCCCTAAGAGGGAGCTCTGCAAATGCCAGCCTCTATGTAATAATTTCTTCGCTGTGTTCTTGTTTCACAGCGGACCGTCGTGCCTGTAGTCCAGCATCCATCAGCCTTTGGCGAATCGTGTCACTGGAGCCGGGGAAGTTGGTTACCTGCCGCAACTGCTTCGCGTTCAAAACGGATTTTGTCTGCTCGTAGTAGCTCTCTCGGTTGTGCCTCTGGCAAGATAGTTCCTCCACCATCTGTCTGCAATGGTATATGGCACGCCAGACCTTCTGCCTGCCTCGAATTGACCGCTCCCAGTGAGACATTGACACAGATTGCCTGACGCCTACTTCCGCTTGTCGCTCCGATATAGCAGGAGAGGAAGTAAACCTGTTTACGTCAACATGAGCGTCAGAGGCAGAGCGGCCTGCTGGCCCCTCACGACACCGTCATCGGCCTCGCCTCGCATCGGCGCCACGCTGTTTCTCGCCGGCCAGCCCGTTATCCATCCAGCCTAGCTACCCTGTAGTTCGTGAGCCACGGCAAATACAGCTCCAGGCTGCAAAGCCACGTTCACCTCTTGAAGAATCAAAAGTCTTATATAACCTATTCCAATATGTAGTTTCAACTAAAACAACTAGAACTATTTCTCTATAACCTGACCTGTCGCATAATCCTTTGAAGTTTCATTCAAATATTTAATGGGTAAAAGCACTCTTATTTAAAATCATATATAGAGAACAGTCTACAGTGCAATAATTTATTTTATTCGACTAGTTTCGGTCTTCTTTTAGACCATCTTCAGGTATTTTAGCTCCATCGATGTTGTTGAGCTGGCAGGTAACTGGGGAGCCTTCCAGTGCGTGACTGGAGCAGTCAGCAGCCAAAGACCACACAAGTGAGAATCCGAAAGCCCCAAAACGATCATACATGTTTCCACCATAAATTGTGCGTTAGTTACCGCCGTTTATCGCGCAGACGCTATTGTAACTAATATCACCGAAAGTAATCACTACGATAGCGGCAGGCATCGCTGCTCCAGCGCTGGAGCAGTGACGCACTGGAAGGCTCCCAGTTACCCGCTAGCTCCACAATATCGATGGAGCTAAAATTCCTCAAGATGATCTAAAAGAAGACCGAAACTAGTCGAATAAAATAAATTATTGCACTCTAGACTGTTCTCTATATATAAAAGAGTATAATGATGATGAAGCTACCACATAATATTTCATATAGCTAAATACTGAATAGCACCGTGGTTCGGAACCCACGTTAAACTGTAGGTCCCCCTATAACTGGCTGGGTAAGTCAGTTTGAAGGTCAGAGGAAGGCAACGGCATACCACCTCCAAACAGGACCATGCCTAATAAAGCACTGTGGTGTTCAAACCAATCTTCGGATTGTTGACTGCTTTACCTTTTTAATAATGATACGATGCAGGAAACTATTCTCTCCTGTAAGCATTCTGCGATCTAGAGTTACGAAACTACGTATTGAACTAGATAACTAACCGAGTTGTAAGACTAAACAGTTTTCGTGGCAGCAGCACAAACTGTATATACGTAGTATATCATTGTGCACTTATAAAGTGTTTCTGTAACAATAAGTGCTGCACGACTGATGCCCTTCGTTTACATGATTGTTTTGTTATTCAGAGTGAAGTGATCCGTAATGGGTTTATAAAGTCGCTCCAATTCTCGACTGTTCCACGCTTATACGAACCACGAAAAAAAGTGCCAAAAAGCGTATGCGCGAGTCCTGCTTTCTCTTATGTTATCCTTACAGTTGTAATAACATACTTTATGCGGGAGTGGGAAAAAAGCTCTTTGGATTCGAAGGAGAAGGTTGGTGATTGAAATATCATGGAAAAATCAGAGCCGACCGCGGTGGCCAAGCGGTCTGCGACGCGCCAGTTACGGTCTGCACGGCCACTGCGGTCGGGGGTTCGAATCCCCCCTCGGGCATGGATATTTGTGCCGTCCTTAGTTTAGGTAGTTCATAAGTAGTTTGTAAGTTTAGGGACTGATGACCCCGTAGTTAAGTCCCTTAAGCTTAACAAACATTTGAACATTTTGAACTTCAATTCTCGAAATCACGTCGTAGGAGAAGTAATTGAGTCATTGCAAAAGATATTCTCCTATGGTGTCGGACCACTCGAGAAAGACATGGCCTGTAGAAAAATTGTCTTCCTGGTACGAATATGGTAGTGAAATGACAACATGGTGTATCATGTCTGGTGATTCTAATAGTTGTGTTGCTTTCTGGAATGACAGAGAATGGGAGAGTTATTACCTTGTCGTCCGAGGTCAACTCTGACGATAGACGCGGGGTTGGAGTCCCAGGCAGCACAAAGTTATTTATTGCGCTACTTCAAAATGTTTGGAAATGTTTGTAAATCTATCGGACTCAACTGCTTGGTCTTTAGTTCGTATCTTATAAACTACTTAAACTAAGCTAAGGACAACACAAACGCCCATGCCCGAAGGGGGGACTCGAACCACAGAGTAACATATACAGAGACGCAGCCCCCTCTAAACCACTGTCCTACGCTCCCCTCGTAGTTCCGTAAGATGCTAGCAGGTGTCAGGCGGATCGCTGGCTTAGGGTGCCTCTCGCACGTCAGAGGGTAGCGTGGAGGGGAGGCTGAGGGGAGAGCTCGTGCCGCCTGCCACGAGGCCACGGCTGTGTCCGGCTTGCCGGCGTTTGAGGGGAGGTGGTGGTGGGGGCAGCCGCTACCTGCCGCCTGCTCTAGCGGCTGCTTCTGACCTCAGCGCCATCATGGGACATCTTACGGAACTGCTAAAAACCCTCCCTCCCCGCACCCCGGAGCGTAGGACCGGGCCCTTACGGAGGTTTCCCGTCTGTATATATTTGTCTGTGCTCGAACCCCCGACGGCGAAGGGCCGCGCGCACCGCAGTACGGCGCCCCAGTGCGCACGACTAATCCGCCGCAGTTTGCGCTACTTGTAGCGGAACATGTGCACATCCCGGAAATGGTGAGAAAACAGTAAGTATTTCATCTCTTTGCGTGTATATATATATATTAAGGCCGGCCGCGGTGGCCGAGGTGACTGAGGCGCTCCAGTCACGGTCAGCACGGCCACTACGGTCGGGGGTTCGAATCCCCCCTCGGGTATGGAAATTTCTGCCGTCCTAGTTCGTAAGTAGTTCATAAGTAGTTTGTAAGTTTAGGGACTGATGACCTCGTAGTTAAGTCCCATAAGCTTAACAAACATTTGAACATTTGATATAATAAATAGCGAATATAGCCGGGTTTGAGTCCCTGCCGGGAAAAAAGTCAATTGTATCGTCGTTCCAGGTTGAAATATAACGCTGTTTCTGTATTTATTTAATATCTGACGTGTGATCGTGCTTAGTTAACGATTCACATCGTCACTTTTGATTTGCACTGTATTATATACCTTTAGTGGTTACCTCTCAGCTACAATTTGAACTTCATGCAGATCCTGATGCAATGCTAAAGTTAACCATACATTTCTGGATTCGGACATTGGCCTTGTTAACCGATACCAATAAAAACGTCAATGTTTTACGTCTCTTTATGCCTAATCGAGTCTCGATCAGAAACGCAAGCTGTTTTTGGTCAACAGTGCGTTCAAATTCAGACCATGAACAAAAACTCATTGTGTCATTGAATGAGTTTGATAAGGTATACGATTTGTCACTTATTGTAATGAAATTGAATTTACGTTGCTTTCTCTTCTCTAATAACCTGTAGTCTAATGTTTTTGTTGTGGACTGACTGCCATAAGGAGGAATATTCTCTACTGCTTCTTTGGTACCCATTGTGAATAGTCGAACGACTGTACACTACAGGGGTTTTGAATGTGGAGTACCCGCAATCCACTTTTTTTTTGCTGACAAGTGTACGTACTTACTACGGCTTTACATGGCCATCATCTAGAACGCTTCATCTCAAAAATGGACCTGAGAAATAAAACTGGATATCTATTTACATGTTACAGCTCGCACGCAATTTGATTTTCAACAGTGGGTGCAGATATAGTACGAATTTATTGCCCGTGCTTCGACGAGTTGCCTCTAAAAAGAGGTCTCACTTACTGTATTCACTTGGCTACAAGCTGTATCCATCTCCGACCTTTACCGTTGGTGGGGAGGCGGTTGCAACGAATGGAGAGTGGTTCTGTTTGATTGCTCGTCACAAACGCTTGACGACACACATTTTTGGAGAAAATGTCGGTTTGACGGCCGCTGCGCGCGTCGTAAGCCTTTGTCCCGCGTGCTTATCGGCCGTTTGTACGATGCCCTTTTATTTTTCTCTCTCACTCACTGCGCGAGCTTAAAAGGAGCCAAGTTTATTTCCGTTGGAATTATGTGGCAGCCATCTGCACAATTTATGCTTTAGTCACGTATTTGTTTCACTTTTTGACACCCTTACACCGTGCAATGTATTTCGAATTACATAATAGGTTACCTCAAAAATGTTCAAATGTTTGTATAGTCTATGGTACTTAACTACGGGGTCATCAGTCCCTAAACTTACAAACTACTTATGAACTACTTACGAACTAGGACGGCACAAATATCCATGCCCCAGGGGGGATTCGAATCCCCGACCGTAGTGGCCGTGCAGACCGTGAGTGGAGCGCCTTAGTCCCCTCGGCCACCGCGGCCGGCAATTGGTTACCTAGAAAGAATTTAGGTATATGTTATCAGACTTATAGTGAGTGAAAAAGTCATGCTGTACCGATAAGCAAAGATACAGATGGTGGCAGGGCCGTCTTAAGCCATGAAGGGGCCCCTGGGCACTCAGTGTTTTGTGGCCCGTGAAAAAATAAAAAAAATAAAAAAAAAATTTAAAAGAAAACTAACTAAATGAATGCGTCAGAACGGTGAACATTTATTTAGTGACTTGATTGGTTGAAACATTACACACAAAATACTAATGATTAGTCCCACTAATTAGTCTTGCGTCAGAACGGTGAACATTTATTTAGTGACTTGATTGGTTGAAACATTACACACCAAATACTAATGATTAGTCCCACTAATTAGTCTTTCATTAAAATTAATGATTTCTTTAAAGATTTACAGAATACAAAATAAACAATTTTTGGTGTATGTCTCTTTCTATGCAGATAACAGGCGCCCAGATTAGGGGACCCTACAACAAAACAGAATTTTCCTTTGAATCAACTCGTCAGAATGATGTACATTTGTTTAGTGAATTTATTTGTTATTATGGTTGGAAATACACAAAAAAATAATAGTGATTACTGTTTTGCAAATTGGACTTACGTTGCTGTTAAAAGTTTCTTTCGATATTTCTGAAATGCAATATCTTCTATTATGTCTTCAAAGTCCAACTGTTGAAGAACGTCAATTTCTATGCACATCATTGAAAAATTAGTAAGTCGTTCCTGTAACATAGTCGTTCGTAATTCATTTTTGATTCTCTCTATTTGGGAAAATGAACGCTCTCCACTGCAATTGGTTACCATTAGACAAAGAAATACCCGGGTAGCAACTTCTACATTCGGAAAGGTTTCTTCTACTTTATCTGATTTTATTAAAGAATGTAAGAGTGATATACTTAGCTTTGGAGATTCATTTGGAATGTTTTTCAAATATTGTTTTAAATGAAACCATTCTGATATCAGCTCATCAGCATTAACGTCTGCATGATAAAATTCTACAAATTTTTTGCATCTGTTGGTATACTGTTGAGAATCGATTTGTTTTAACTGAGAAAGGAAACTAAAATCTTTGCTAACTTTTTCGTATGCTTCTGAACGTCTCTTCAAACTAGAATACAATGTGTCGATTATAGGCAGGAAAATTTCTACACGAAATTTTTCTTTGGCACTCAGCTGGATAGTCTCTGACGAATCTTCAGAAAAAGTGATGTGCTTGCTGCAAATTCTCGTCCTTTGGCATTACCCTTACAGTCAGCACCTGGATTTTTCTCTTCACACTGATCGAAACTACTGCTTGCAGAACTCATTAAATTGGAAATAGATGCAAAATGTTTTGTTGCAATGTCTATTGTGACGGTACTACTTTGTAAAGTTATATTTGTGATGTTGATAGTTCTCAAAAGGTCATCCCATATCTCCGTTAGGAGAATGGTCTGGTCAACAAAGGAGAGATCTGCCGAGGAATCCACGCTTATTGAATAGTACCTGGCTGCTTTTAATTCGTTGAGAATCGTCGTTAACATTTTCTGTCCCATTACATTAATAAATTCATTGCAAATATTTGCAGACAAATATTATTTATTTCCTCTCCCACGATTGCCATACTTCCGTATATGATCAGGAAGAAAAGGATCAAATTCGCTTATTAATTCTAAGCATCCAAATAACTTACATTGTTTTCAGCCCCCAAAATATCATTTTCTCCGCGAAACCCTAGTCCCCTTTGTCAGATTACCGCCCATTAGAAATATTGATAATTAATAGCATTTGTAATTAAAAAGTATGAAGTTCACTGCAGACATTGACCATGCCAATGCACCAAATTTAATCTTAATAATTATGGTAGCAATGTATGTACGCAGTTGGGTGACAACATTTATAGTTAGGCCATAGGTAGAAATTCCCCACGTTGAGATTTTCTGTGTGCTTGTAGCTGACGGGAGGCCAGCGAGCAGGCCGACGTTGGTGGCTTGTTCCAGCTTAGGATTTTTCAGGTTCGTTTCCGGTGAGGGGAGAGAGGGACAATGGCGAGTGCCAGGTGCAGTGCAGTGCACAGCGTGAAATAAAATATTCTAATACTACTTGCACTTGAAGTAATACGATGCAGTTATGAACCTTTAAGGCCCTCATTACAAAATAGCCTGTTGATAAATAAACAATACATTAGCTGATATAGTCACATCTGGCGTAATATGTTTAATTGACAATGAAAAGTAATTAATTACCAATGAATACAAGACAGTTACACAACCAGCATGGCATAGTTTGTTTATAAAAATAATATATGAACTATTTCTCATTTTATTTTTAATTAATCTAGTGTATTTTATCTTGAAGTATTCAGTTAAATCACTTATCTGTGATATAAGATTGCACGATTATAATGAATAGTACAAAGGATGTTTATACCAATATAAAAAACTAAGAAGAAATTTGTTTAATGTGTAGTGTAATTATTTTGATTTTAAGTAAAGTTTTAGAAATGTATTGGCTGAGCACTGTACGTTGGCAAATCGGTTAGAACAGCTCACATGGGGCAGTTGATGACGTAGGGAAAAAACCCGGCAGTTGGGCATTTGGCGCGCGCGTGCGCAGGAAGGAGGAGTCGGGAGCGAGTGGGGTAACTGGCCGGGCGGCGTCGCTCTGCACGGTCGGCGTGTGGATCTCCAGGTGGAGACGAGAGTATTTTGTGTGGCAATCGCCAGGTGTGGGTACTCGTCGTAGACCGCACCAAGTTGAATCGAGTGCTACTGTGTGTTGTGAATATTTAGCCGGTAGAAGAAGGTGTGCATCGAATTGAATTAAAGTGACTGTGTTTTGTTAATGTAACACGTGTCGTCGCATAGGCATGAACATGAACGGTGTTTGAGACAGGCACATGGTGTGAAAACAATTTGCGACAAATATTCATTTTGTCTGGGGGCTCACGAGCTATAACTTTATTTGATAAATGTGTCGACGTACAGACGTATCAGGCACAGGGTTTTAATATGGTGTAATAAACAACATAAAGTGAACTTCCACGTGTTTTCAAAGATAGTAGTTAGTACACCCTTTTTCTCACATGAACTTACTTTATTATGAATTTTTTTGTTAATCATATGCAGGGAAGGAGAGCTGCGAACGTGTGCTATCATCCCCTAGAAAACGAGTCAAACAATAGCAATCACAGTTCCACTGTTTTTGCATGTTTAGGAATTTGGTTCGCAGTTGGTGGGTGTGAGTTTTAAAAATTAAACTCTCACACCGACCTTCACCCTCGCACCATGACGCCACAAATTTCACAACTGCATCAATTCTTTGCAATGTGCTCCTCCAATTGTTGGCCTCAGCATTAAACTGGGAAAGCAATCCAGTGTCAACTCGTCCAACACTTTTGCTTCTTGCAACATAGTTCGTCATTGATTCCCTGTGCTGTAAACTGTTTTCATACTCATTTAACAGGCGGCCGCGGTGGCCGAGGGGACTGAGGCTCTCCAGTCACGGTCTGCACGGCCACTACGGTCGGGGGTTGGAATCCCCCCTCGGGCATGGATATTTGTGCCGTCCTTAGGATTAACTAGTTCATAAGTAGTTTGTAAGTTTAGGGACTAATGATCCCGTAGTTAAGTCCCATAAACCATACAAACATTTGAACATTTGATACTCCTTTAATAAGCTGTTTATATGCTTCCAATCTTTGTATCCACTGGAAGAACTCAAATTATTGCCAACAGTGCTAGTGAATAGAAGGCAACAATAACAATACACAGATTTCATGGATGGTGCATGCAGATGCCACTTTCTTTCCACACACTCACCATTTGTCAGTTTGCGAGTGAAAACATTCCTAGTTAAATTTCTGGTTTTTGTTTTACGACTTACATATTCAAAATGTGTAGTGGTTTTTCAGAAATCGCTATTTTTTCTTTGGAAAACTCTGGGCCCTTGTAAATCCAAATATCACGGCCTTCTTCCGTTAAAATTTCATCACAGTAGTTACCAGGGTCGTGAGATATGTTTTATAACATATTTCTGTCTGGTGAATCCAAGTGGCTTGAGATGGAAGAAGCATGTTCTTATGTGTGTGCAGCTGTCTTTTTTAACTGGAACTGATGAATTCGAAACAAAAATGTTATCTTCTATGTCAAACATGGGTATCGTTTCTAAGCTTTGAGATATAGAGATATCTTGAGATGATGAGGTAGACGAATCACTCTGCTTGTTAGTTTCTTCAACAGTGAAAAATGAAGTAAGTTTAGGTAGTCTGCTGATGGTTTCTTCTCAATTGCAAGGTTTTTTTTTCTTTTTTATGAACCACTTAAGTATGTCCTTTTTGACATTGTTGAAAGAAACTACAAAAATATCAAGTAGACACTGCCAAGTAAACAGAGTGAATCGAGTAAATCGCGTACAATCAAATGGCGCTTCGAAGCACCCCGATAACTATCGCTTCGTAAAGTAGAAACTCCAATAATGCCGAATTCTCCAGGAATGGGTGCACTGGCCGATTCGCAGTGCCGTCCTAGGCACCAGGCGAGTCCATTGGTTTCTTCGTAGGGGAGGCCGTTGCGCGTTGTCGCCCTTAGCGCCGGGCGAGTCCATTACTTTGTTCTAAGGGGAGGCCGCATCAGTCTGCTTCAGACACTTCTAGTTATTGATATTCATGTGTTGCTGCTTCCCTATGTTAAAGATTTGTGTCTGATTAAATGGGCTCTGCCTGAAGCCAAATAAAAAATAAAATAGAAAATGTCATACATAGCGCGTCATTGCAGTCTCCACCAGTTGGTGCAGCAAGGGTTCTGCATAACCAGACACGAGATATTGTGTATAACGTATTTAATTTTATGTCGTAAGACGTAAAAGATAAAGTTCTAGCTACTACAGGGGTTTCACTTGGGACTATAAGAAGAATAAATAAGTGCGAGAAAAGTAGGAGCCGGTAACTTATTTTTTCCTTACTCCAGGAAAAAAAGCGGAATAAAAAGAAGAGTTCCTACGTTTGTGGAGAGACTGCCACGCAACTTTCACATGTCAAGCAGCGTCCCACAATAAAGTCACTTCTCCCGGAATAAGAGGAAACACGTCTTTTAAGTGATGTAGGCTATCTTGTCGACAAGTTAGACTTCAGGTACGTCAGGTTACTTTTTTTTTAATGCCCATCTATTGCTTACACTTTGAAATCTTAGTATAAGTTACACTTCAGTTATTTAGCAGATGTGCTCAAAGCAAAAAAAAAAAAAAAAAAAAATAAATAAATAAATAAATAAATAAAATAAAATAAAATAAAATAAAAAAATTAAAAACGGTACTGTGCTTGTGAAACGTTTACATGGATGCTGTGCTTGTGAAACGTTTACATGGATGTAGTAAATGCATTGTTTAAGTAAAACAAAAATATACTGTGAACAGGGTAGGTATGTCGTATAGGTCAATGACACATATGGCAGTTTACATACTACATCCTGTGAGCGTATTACATCGTCTAATTAGAGCATGCGAAGGTAACAAATCCCAATTTACTTCCAATGGCTACAAATATTTTGCAAATGCAAATTAATACTCAGCCAACCAGTCGCAATAATAGTTGTTTAACGAACTTGAGCACGGTTTCGACAGATATAAAGCTGTCTACTTCAGAAATACATGTATACTATACTTGCATGTGACAGGAATTGGACGTCCCTATGATCTGGGGAATGTGATTTACACTGAAAGATGGGTCAGCGCAGTTGCAGTCATTCACGCTTACTGATTTGGCTGAGTATTAATTTGGCTGTCCTATAACCGTTGTTGAGTCGCAATCATGTTTAAAATATTGATTTTGTAAATGCGTTAATAACAATTTATGTAACTGTTTCTGTACCAAATTATTGCATTTCATTAAATGTAGTAGCTCCGGAGATAATTCTTTTTAAATTTTCAAATTCGGAGCTAAAAGGGAAGATTACCATGAAGAGACGAATGCTGCAAATTTTTCAAGTCAACTGTTTTATCTTTTACTACCTGATTGAAGTACACTCATATAACTGTTACACATCGACGTAACAAATATATATTTTTATCAGTGTGCCTAGAACATAAACTGACAGAAAGCTAGCCAAGAGACTGCGTTGTTGTTGTTCGGTGTGAAAAACCAACAATAGGGGGAAAGATGAAATGGCAGATTGGCTAAATGCTCATAATTTTCAATGTGACCAGGAAATCACAATGAATGCAGTGAAACCTCGTTAGCTGCATTATTTTGTCGAAAGCAAGTCTGTAGGCATTATTCCACATCCGAAATCCTTCCTTTTTTACCTTTTGGCCCGGTTTCCAAAGGATTGGATCTTATGTGTGTTTCATTGGCAAGGATAGCAGTTACTGTAGAGTATAAAATTATGAGACCCTTTGCGTTGTGCACTTGGATTTCTTTTACACTTCCGCAATCACGTTGCATAGAAAGATATCATCTTTTATTTCCTTATGAACTGCTCATTTTCGCGTGTTTGAATAATGGAAACTACTGTACTCTAAAATATTGAGTTCACCCGTTACAAAAAAAAACTCCCAGTTCCAATAACTGGCTCTACCATCAAATGCTTCTGCTCTGTACGCTCTAGAGATGGGCCATCCGCGAACCGAACGGGTCCAAAGGAACGGTTCTTAAGAGTGAACGGTAGGACCAAGGAACTGTTTACAAGGAACGTTCTCTTCGGCGGTCCCGGTCGCGTGGCCGTTCCCGTTTCCGTTCCAGCGCCACGGTGGCCGCGCGGCCGTTCCCTTTTCGGTCGAACGTTGCATGTCGAAATCAGTATCGACCCTTTTTTTTTCAGCCGTGAACTGTGAAGCAGCGTGCTCATTGTTATGGAAGGAACAGCGATTTATACCGGTGCTCCATCGACTGTAGGGAATTAACTTCTGTAAAATGTGTAAAACAGAGTTTGTGAGTACGGAGCCAATGCTACTTGTTTGCAATTCCGAATGTTATAAAAACCATAGACAGCGACAACTGGGTCAACGAGTTGAAAGGAACGGTTCCAAAACAGAAACGATCATCAGTGAACTAGGTTCCAAAAATAAATGGGTTTGTCCGTCTCTAGTGAACAGAACTGTGTGTTTCCCGGATTGCCCTCCATTACACTCTACGGCGCTCCCACATGCTGCTATTGAGAACGGTGCAGCTGCTGTATTGTTGATGCCGCCGCTACTGTGCTGACGTCTCGTGACGTAAGTGCCTACCCGCTGCCACAAACAAATATATACAGACGGGAAACCTCCGTAAGGGCCTGGTCCTACGCTCAGGGGTATGGGGAGGGAGGGTTTCCAGCAGTTCCGTAAGATGTCCCATGATGGCGCTGCGGTCAGAAGCAGCCCTTTAAACTGGCCAGAGCAGGTGGCAGGTAGCGGCTGCCCCCACCACTACCTCCCCTAAAACGCCAGCAAGCTGGACACAGCCAGGGCCTCGTGGCAGGCGGCACGAGCTCTCCCCTCAGCCTCCCCTCCACACTACCCTCTGAAGTGCAAGAGGCACCCTAAGCCAGGGAACCGCCTGACACCTGCTAGCATCTTACAGAACTATGAGGGGAGTGTAGGACAATGGTTTAGGGGGGGCTTCTCCTCTGTATATGTTACTCTGTGCCACTGCTTGGCCGGCCAACAGCAGCCCCGTGTAGCGTCGTCTGATGGCCCCTATTGGATACAATGTTCCGTCAAGTTATATCTGAAATAGACTGTCACAAGGTCTATTACAACAGTGTCGCCTTGTGTTCTGTAGCTAAAGCCCACAATAAGAATTACGATTTTCATGCATACAGCAAACCGAGTCAATTGCCACACCATATATGACACGTTTCGAGACAATTTCTGGGCCTGTATAATGAATAAGTGCGACAAAAATTCACTTAAAAAAAGTCATTGCCTAGGAGAAAGGAACGAGTTTCTCGGGGCCCCCATCTGGCTGGGGGCCCTGGGACTGTGCCCCTTGTACCCCTATGGTAGAGACGCTAGTGGATGGTGGTAATATTGCCTAACCAAGCTGTAAAGGGACAGAGTTATTTGTACTCTTTGTGATTGATACAAATACGTGATTATGACCGCAGCACATGAATTAACAAATTATAATCGCGGAATGTTACTAAAAACTAGACGAATTGGACATTCATGATTGGAAATCATTGGGGAATTGAATATTCCATGATACACAGTGTGAAGAGGGTGCTGGGAATACGATATTTAGGCACTACATCTTAAATGAACAATTCAATGACTGACGGCCGTAAGTTTCCGGCCACGTGTAGGAGCGTGATTGCCGATGTCTTTTGTGTGTTTCCGGCCAAGTGTAAGAGCATGATTGCTGATGTCTTGTGTGTTCTCGTCCACGTGGAGGAGCGTGTAGATGTTTGTCTTCGTTAGCTTTTGTCCATGCGAGTTCACGATTTTGCTAATGTTTCATGCCTAGACGGCTGCGTGTAGGAGCGCATTGACTATCTGTGGTGAGAGATTAGGACGTTCACCTGTGGAATGACACAGTCCAGTGATTCTATGTTATGTTGTTGTCTGTTCGCACCAGTCGGTGGGACAGACCTGTTTCGTGTTTGGACAAGTCTGGAGAACAAGAACCTTAGATCAAAAGAAAAACAATTGCCACCTTAGCAAAACTGTAGCCTATTTCGAGTGGAAGGAAATCGGAGAATAAAATGTTTAACTTCAAGTTTCAGAAAGACCAACATCTCACCGTGCAGTCTTTCCAGCCTACAGATGAGCATGCCAGCTGCAACAGAGACCGAGTCATCGACCATCACATAAGGACTGGTTTGGCGTGAAAAAAAAAGAGGAAGAAGAAAATTAGAAAACTATAGAGTAATGTAGATAGAGGCCTCAAGTAGCAAATAGAAAGTAGCCACAGTAGAGCAGATAGCAGTTAGTAGGACTAGTAGAAAACCTAGTGCATGTCTTTACTATTAATGCTCTCTCTCTCTCTCTCTCTCTCTCTGCATGTAATTTCACCTATATATATATATATATAGGTATAATAAGTTAGGGTTATTTAAAATTAGAAATTTCATTGTAATAAAATTGGATGCTTTTGTAAGTCACACTTTTATTGTTCTGTGTGATGCTACTTAGATTTCAATGTATGTTTATAACTTGCAAAACCGTGGCACTGAAAATGCTGGTACAGTTTGTGCAGAGGAAAGGAGAAATGGTGGCAACGGCCCTGGGGTCATCTGGTAGATCTCTGAATGGAGTGGCGAGTGCTGGGATACGACGCCTGACAAACACAGCAGCTGAAGGGACGACCAACTTTCACGTAACCGAGGTCCAGAGAGACCTGTTCTGCTCGCCACATGCCTTCGGCTATGCTACAGGGCTCACGAGGGTACAGACACAGGAGCCGCCGGCCTCAGCTGACTGCGTGCTGTGAAGGGGGCGGCCGACCTTGCCCGCCCACCGGAGCAGCACAAGCGACAGAAAACGAGAGTGGCACCTTGCCTCCGCCGAGCGCACCACAGGGTGCCAGCTAACCGCGTGCGACTCCTCAGTTGGGCACAAAAGGAGGTACCCTCTCTGCCGTAAATACAACCGCTGCCAACACAGATGCTCGCCGCCTTTGTGGGGCGTGACTGCTGACCAAAGAGTAACATATACAGAGGAGCAGCCCCCCGCCCTAAACCACTGTCCTACGCTCCCCTCGTAGTTCCGTAAGATGCTAGCAGGTGTCAGGCGGATCGCTGGCTTAGGGTGCCTCTCGCACGTCAGAGGGTAGCGTGGAGGGAAGGCTGAGGGGAGAGCTTGTGCCGCTTGCCATGAGGCCATGGCTGTGTACGGTGTGCTGGCGATTGAGGGGAGGTGGTGGTGGGGACATCCGCTACCTGCCGCCAGCTCTGGCCAGTTTAAAGGGTTGCTTCTGACTGTAGCGCCATCATGGGACATCTTACGGAACTGCTGGGAATGCTCCCTCCCCGCACCGCTGAGCATAGGACCGGGCCCTTATGGAGGTTTCCCGTCTGTATATATTTGTCTGTGCTGCTGACCCAGGTGACTGCCGCTCTCAATCCGTCCCGTATGAGACAAACGCCACTATCTCGCGCCGAGCCGGGCTCAGGCTAGACACACGCCAACGACAACAGTTAACCATAGGCGAGTCACTAGATCACTTATGTTCAGATCTTCAAGACATCAAACCCCGTATCCTAATGTACAATGTAACACCAGATCATCAGCCACGCCAATTCTCCGAATCCCACTAACAAACAGACAATTTGTGGGCACTATAAGCCACCAGCATTATGTCATGGTTAAAAAAATTAAGTGGACTATCTAAAAGACTAATAAATTTAAGTATGCAGTTTAAGTATGCAACAAATGTTACCCCTTTCCAACAACACATGTTATGTAATAGGTGTACCGAATATCACTCATGTGCCACCTACACCACACTGAGATCCACTTTACCAATTTAAAAAAAATTAATTGCCTGGCCAACTGTCTGACCAAGTCTAATATAATTTGTATTGTTTGTGTTCATCTGTCACCTCACTTGTACAAATATATCACACACACATCCATATACGAAATTAAATTCAGAATATTTATCTGTTCTTACTTTGTGAAAAAACATAATGTTTTATGTGTTAGTTTAAGAAGTCATTACAGTACGATATTTACAAATGTGTCAGCAAATCAACAGCTACACATGCTAAAAAGTAAGCTAGACAAGATATTTACTCATGTAACAGCAATACGATTTTGATTTCGATGATATTTCCTGTAAAGACTGATGTCCTTTTATTTTAATTTCTACATCACATTTAATTTTATAATAACTTCTGCAATGTTTTTCTGTCATGTTAGCTACCTGTTGTAATTTAGATGTCGCACCTTTTTCTTTATTTGTACACGATTTACAGATATGTCACACAAATGAACAGAGCCACACGCTAAAGAATAAGATTCCACACCTGCCACATGTAACACTTACATACATCATTTGGCTTATCATTTTTATCGGTTTTTTCGTGATATTTGTGCCACAGTGGGGTAAAGCGGGTATGTCTGCATCCCACACAATGGGTCTTCAACTCACGCAAATAAATTAGTGGCAACCGTAGGATTGTAATTTACTCTGGAGATCATTTTACAGACTCCGGCCTTCATTGGATAAGGGGGAATTATGTATATATCAATATAATGATTAGTTTTCATTTTGATAATGGTTGGCAAGCCTAATTAATTTCTTTTGTTTCATGACACATCATACCAATTTCGATGTGACACTCCACATGCAGAAATTTGCAATGGGTGTAGGGTAATGAGAGATGGCAGCCCATCTCACATCTTTATTATCGATGTTTATTGTTGACGTATTCCCTTAATGAGTCCTGTACATACAATTTTCTATTGCTGTCGGGAATACGATGCAGGGAAGATTTTTGCTAAGGTGAGATGCAGAGCTGACTTGGCTCTGGGGAGGGGGTGGGGCGAATTCGTTCCTACCTGTGTCCTGCGGCGCCGAAGCCGAAGGAGGCCGTGCGCGCTGGCGTTGGGTGGCACACTGGCAGGGCAGTAGGTCGTAAAAATGTAGCCTTGTATCCCAAACTGTGAAGGAGAGGCATCGTCTGCGCTTTTTAGAAGAATATAGCAGGGCACAGGGCTGTGGCCAAGGGTCCGAAAAGGAAAGCGACGGAATATTGCTGGAGGTGAGGCAGCCGCTCCCACGGGCGACGGTTAGAGCCGTTTAGTGAGAATCGCGCCAAAAGTGTGTGTGGAAGGGATGCCGTCTTTGATTGGCTGATGTTCAAAGCGCCAGCTTTTCGAAATCAGCGGTTGTCTTGTGAGATTTTACTGGCTGGAGTTCGAGAACTCGACGCTGATTCGCTTTACGTAAAAACAGCGTTTCTTGGGGGGGGGGGGGGGGGGGGTCTTGCGCAGAGACGCGGTGATAGAAGGGGACTTCGTGTTTCGTAGCGCTGGAGTACGGACGCGCCTGGTGGCGTCCTGTCCTCCCAGTGTGTGGACTTGGAGATTTTGCTTATTGAGCCGATACTTGGACGAGTGAACTTGTATAAGTTTCAAAATACACTCTGAGATCTATACTTGAGCTGATTGTTCTTGTTTTCGGTTTGGATAAGGTCAGCCAGCCAATACTAATGCACCGAAGCACTAGTTGTGATATGCTCAACTTCTGGAGTCATTTAGACCTTCAGTACTCGTGCGTATTTGTCTACGCTCACTGATGTGGTCCTGACTTGGCAGAATTGTTTGAGATCGTAGGCACTGTGTACTGCCGAGTGCACAGAGCAGGGAGTCCAGCTTCCGAGCGACGGAGCGTTTTTTTTTTTTTTTTTTTTTTTTTTTTTTTTTTTTTTTTTTTTTTTGTGCTCGCCCCAATTTTCAGCTCACAGTCGCCCTGCCCCACGCCACTGCAGCGCAGCACCTTCACACGCAAATCGTCAGTTTGGTAATGTATAGCAAAGCGCTCGGCAGCAACATATAGTCGATACATCAGGTTCTGCCTTATAGTGGAGATTGTGTAGTTTCGAAAGTCAACCATGCACTGGTATTCCGACTCGATTATCCAGCTAAAAACATTATATTATTTCACGATAGGGGTTTCTCACTTGCCAGTCGTTACTAATTTCCAGTTTCGTAATAATTTGAGTAACTTCATATGCATTAGATTGTTCTTTCTTATTTGGTTATAAATGTATTCTTGTTGTTTATGATATTAGTATTGGATTTATCATTGTGTGTTTTATCCTGCTTTAACAAAAAGGTGTAATAAATATTGCTGAATTTGAAAGATGTTTTTTCAACATTATTAGTAGTCAGATCCCAGATAGTTCGTTAGATTTTTGGTGGGGACAAATTATTAATTATATTTTATGCCACTTGCAGGAAGTGGAAGAATCTCATTACAATTAGAACTGAAACAGGTCAAATCATGTAAATTATTTGATGTAATGTTAAATATCAGTAATTAATTCAGGGTCAGCCGCTCCTGTCTTCCTATGGTATTAACCCATATTAACCTTGCCCAGCCGGAATCTTTCGTGTCGATTTCACATTTTTTCACAACCACACCTTACACAGTTACCGGGGAAGCTTAAGTTAAACTGGATTCCGAGCCACGGTGTAACGGTGTAACTCAGATTTTTTCTTATCAACAGGATTACCAGAGGTGAAAAAAATAGCCAGTGATAGATCCTGTAAGACATACCCAGGGGCAGAGATAGACTCTGACCATAACTTGTTAGTCATGAACTGTAGGCTGAAACTGAAAAAACGGCAGAAAAGTAGGAAAATAAGGAGATGGGACCTGGATAAATTGAAGGAACCTGAAGTTCTTAAGAATTCTGGAGAAATTCAGAGCGAGATTTAGGCATCAATTGACAGAAACAGGGGGAAATAAAACAATAGAAGAGGAATGGGTAGCATTGAGAGATGAAATAGTGAAGGCAGCAGAGGACAAAATAGGTCGAAAGGCAAGACCTACAAAAAATCCTTGGATATCACAGGAAATACTAAATTTAATTGATGAAAGGAGAAAATATAAAAATGCAGTAAATGAAACAGGCAAAATGGAGTACAGACGACTAAGAAATGAGATTGACAGGAAGTGCAAAATGGTTCAGCAGGAGTGGCTAGAAGGCAAATGCAAATCTATAGAAGAATGTATAAAAAGGGGAAAAGCAGATACCGCCTACAGGAAAATAAAAGAGACATTTGGGGACAAGAAAAGCAACTCCACGAATATCAAGAACTCAGATGGGAAACCAGTTCTCAGCAAAGAAGGGAAAGCCGAAAGGTGGAAAGAGTACATAGAGCAGCTCTACAAAGGAAATGAACTGAGAGACGATGTTGTAGGAAGGGAAGAGGAAGTAGGTCAAGATGAAATAGGATATGCTATACTGAGAGATGAATCTGACAGAGCCCTTACAGACAGTAGATGACATACCCTCAGAGCTACTAAAGAGTCTGGGAGAGCCAGCCACAACAAAACTATTTGAACTGGTGTGTAGGATGTATGAGACAAGCGAAATACCCTCAGACTTTAAGAAAAATGTTATAATCCCCATTCCAAAGAAATCAGGCACAGGCAAGTGTGAAAATTACAGAACCATCAGTTTGATAAGTCATGGTTGCAAAATTTTAACACGAATTATCTACAGGAGAATGGAAAAGCTGGTAGAAGCTGACCTCGGGGAAGATCAGTTTGGATTCAGGAGGAACGTAGGAACCCGGGAGGGCCGGCCGCGGTGGCCGAGGAGACTGAGGCGCTCCAGTCACGGTCTGCACGGCCACTACAGTCGGGGGTTTGAATCCCCCCTCGAGCATGGATATTTGTGCCGTCCTAGTTCGTAAGTAGTTCATAAGTAGTTTGTAAGTTTAGGAACTGATGACCCCGTAGTTAAGTCCCATAAGCTTAACAAACATTTGAACATTTGAATCCGGGAGGCAATACTCACTTTACGTCTTATCTTAGAAGATAGATTAAGGAAAGGCAAACCTACATTTTTAGCTTTTGTAGATTTGGAGAAAGCTTTTGACAATGTTGACTGGAATAGACTCTTTCAAATTCTGAAGTCAGCAGGGGTAAAATACAGGGAAAGGAGAGTTATTTACAACTTGTACAAGTGCCAGACCGCAGTTATCAGACTCGAAGGGCATGAAAGGGAAGCATCAGTTGGGAAGGGAGTAAGATGTTATTCAATTTGTACATCGAGCAGGCGGTGAAGGAAAGCAAGGAAAAATTTGGAATAGGGATTAAAGTTCAGGGGGAAGAAATAAAAACATTGCGTTTTGCTGATGACATTGTAATTCTGTCAGAGACAGCAAAGGACCTGGGAGAGCAATTGAACGGAATGGACAGTGTATTGAAGAGAGCGTATAAAATGAACATTAACAAGAACAAAACAAAAATAATGGAATGCGGTCTTAGAAAATCGGGTATGCTCAAGTAATTACATTAGGTAACGAAACAATGAAGGTGGTAGATGAGTTTTGTTACTTGGGTAGTAAAATAACATGCGATGGTCGCAGTACAGAAGATATAAAATGCAGAATGGCAATGGGAAGAAAAGCATTTTTGAAAAAGAGAAATTTTCTAACATCGAATATTAATTTAAGTGTAAGGAAGTCTTTTCTGAAGGCATTTGTGTGGAGTGTTGCCTTGTACGGGAGTGAAACATGGACGATAAGCAGTGCGAACAGGAAGAGGATAGAGGCTTTTGAAATGTGGTGCTACAGAAGAATGCTGAAGATTAGGTGGGTAGATCGCATAACTAATGAAGAGTTACTAAACAGAATTGGTGAGAAAAGGAATTTTTGGCATACCCTGACTAAAAGAAGGGATCGCTTGGTAGGACACATTCTTAGACATCGAGGAATCGTAAATTTAGCATTGGAGGGATGTGTGTGGGGTAAAAATCGCAGAGGGAGACCAAGAGACGCGTATAGTAAGCAGATTCAAGTGGATGTGGGTTGTCGTTCTTATGAGGAGATGAAAAGGCTTGCTCAGGATAGAGTAGGATGGAGAGCTGCATCAAACCAGTCTCCGGACTGAAGACCATAACAACAAAGCAGAAAAAAATCCCAGTATTGACCGGGGATCGAATCCGCAATCTTTGGATTGGTAATCTGGCACTTTACTACTTATCCATTGAGCTACAATGTACCAGAATTAAATGATGTCAATTCATTCTCTAAGTGAGCAGCATACAATCATTTATCAACTCTTTCTTGAAAAAGACTCTCCTACATTTCTCGACTGATCTTCTAACGTTGGTAACTAAGGTCGCTCTGACGGCATCATGATCACAAACATCATCGATAAGATTAAGCCTCTTTGAAGCAGCAAAGTGTAAAATATTTTCTGGGCAGTTTTCCGAAACTTGTTCAAAAAGTCATTACGAACTACTTGTCTGTGCAACTACAGCGAATCCGTAGACGTCCCAGTATATACTTCGTAGGTTACAGTAACTTCCAACTAACATTGAATTTTCCAGGTATTTGCTTGCTATTGAGCGTAGACTTACCTTGTATGACTCTACAACTGTCAGCGCGGAACTTACTGACCGGCAGAAGCACCCAAGAATATGCTTCATTTCTATGTGCTTTAAGACTATTTCACACACAAACGTAGGCCTATTTGCTTTAACTTTTACTCAGCCTCGTCCTCAGTAAAGACTGCAACGAACAACCTTGCGCCTCTGATGCGTACTGTGCCGTTCCACATACCTTTCATGTCTCGTTAAATATTTCAGAGCTTATAATTTAGCCAACTGTTGGTCCCAAGAATAATTGTACTGGACAAATTTCCTGCAACGCAGTAAATTAGGGATATTAGATGCCAACACTTTGAAAATGTACTGGTTACATTTTGACAGTTGAAGTATATCTACTCTCGACATTGCTTGATTCAGCTATCTGCGGAAAAAAAATACAACCGCCATGTACACTCAGGAAGTAGTCTATTATCCGTGTAGATGCTTTCTTTGTGTAATGTGCTCCTGACCTCTCAAACCGAGCGAGGTGGCGCAGTGGTAACACACTGGACTCGCATTCGGAAGGATGGTGGTTCAAATCCACCTCCAGCCATCCAGATTTAGGTTTTCCGTGATTTCCTTTGAAAGGGCACGGCCGATTTCCTTCCACATCCTTACCCAAAACCTTCCGAGCGTAAGCTCCGTCTCTAATGACCACGCTGTCGACGGGACGTTAAACTCCAAGCTTCCTTCCTGACCTCTCAAGATGGTCCTACAATTCTCCACCCGATAGCGTTAATCCATAAATTTCCAACACGAAGCTTCTGGTAGAGACCATCCACTCGGCTCCAAACGGAAAGATCCCGGATAACTCTGGTAAAAATGTTGCAAATTTTAACTTAACTTGCACTCTGCATTCGAGACCAGCAGCTTTCACCAATTCAGCCAGCCGGCCATTCGAACTGAGGAAGGTCTCAGAGGCCAAACGAGAGGCCTGACTGGAGGCATCAAGCGCTTCCCAACATCTCGGATGAGGTCCCATGGCAGACCTACCGAGCACGCACAGCCATTCTTTCTCGTCCTTCATATCCTGCTCCCAATAAGTAACAAACACATCCCGTCGTATGCCTGCTAGGATCGGCCAGCGTAGCCACAAGCGGCTGCAACTATTCGGCGTACTCCTCCTAAGTCTGAACACCCCCCTAACTCTCTCAGTACTACACCACTGGCCATTAAAATTGCTACACCAAGAAGACATGCACATGACAAAAGGGTATTCATTGGCCGGCCGCGGTGGCCGAGGGGACTGAGGCGCTCCAGTCACGGTCTACACGGCCACTGCGGTCGGGGGTTCGAATCCCCCTCGGGCATGGATATTTCTGCCGTCCTTAGTCTTAGCTAGTTCATAAGTAGTTTGTAAGCTTAGGGACTGATGACCCCGTAGTTAAGTCCCATAAGTTCTACAAACATTTGAATATTATTCATTGGACAAATATATTATACTAGAACTGACATGTGATTACATTTTCACGTAATTTGGGTGCATAGATCCTGAGAAACCAGTAACCAGAACAAAGACCTCTGGCCGAAATATCGGCCTTGATTCGCCTGGGCATTGAGTCAAACAGAGCTTGGATGCCGTGTTCAAGTACAGATGCCCATGCAGCTTCAACACGATACCGCAGTTCATCAAGAGTAGTAACTGGCGTATTGTGACGAGCCAGTTGCTCGACCTCCCTTGACCACACCTTTTCAATTGGTGAGATATCTGGAAATTGTGCTGGCCAGGGCAGCAATCGAATATTTTCTGTATCCAGAAAGGCCCGTACAGGAACTGCAACATGGGGATGTGCATTATCCTGCTGAAAGGTAGGTTTTCGCGGGGATCGAATGAATGGTAGAGCCATGGGTCGTAACGCATCTGAAATGTAACGGCCACTGTTCAAAGTGCCTTCGATGCGAACAAGAGATGACCGAGACGTGTAACCAATGGCACTCCATGCCATCACGCCGGGTGCTACGCCAGTATGGCGATGACGTATACACGCTTCCAATGTGCGTTCACCGCGATGTCGCCGTACACGGATGCGACCATCACGATGCTGTAAACAGAACCTGGATTCATATGAAAAAATGACTTTTGGCTATTCGTGCACCCAGGTTCGTTGTTGCGTACACCATCGCAGACGCTCCTGTCTGTGATGCAGCGTGAAGGGTAACCGCAGCCATGGTCTCCGAGCTGATAGTACATGCTGCTGCAAATGTCGTCGAACTGTTCGTGCAGATGGTTGTTGTCTGGCAAACGTCCCTATCTGTTGACTCAAGGATCGAGACGTGGCTGCACGATTCGTTACAGCCATCCTGGTAAGATGACTGTCATCTCGATTGCTGGTGATACGAGGCCGTTGGGAACCAACACGGCGTTCCGCATTGGTCTACTGAACCCACCGATTCCATATTCTGCTAACAGTCATTGGATCGCGATCAACGCCAGCAGAAATGTCACGATACAATAAACCGCAATCGCGATAGGCTACAATCCGACCTTTCTCAAAGTAGGAAACGTGATGCTACGCATTTCTCCTCCTTACACGAGGCATCACAATAACGTTTCACCAGGAAACGCCGGTCAACTGCTGTTTGTGTATGAGAAATCGGTTGGAAACATTCCTCATGTCAGCTCGTTGTAGGTGTCGCCACCGGCGCCAACCTTGTGTGAATGCTCTGAAAAGCTAATCATTTGCATATCACAGCATCTTCTTCCTGTCGGTTAGATTTCGCGTCTGTAGCTTGTCATCTTCGTGGTGTAGCAATTTTAATGACCAGGAGTGTATCAGCTTTGAATTAAAGTATGGCATGCGACACACTACTGCACTGGTCCTTCACGACTGACTCGAGACTGATTAAAGCTCACTGATTGTTCGGAACAAATAACAAATGAAATACGGCTACGCGAATTTACAGGTTCAATTTACGATGCTATTCGTCTCAAATATAAAGATACGCTGGAGTGTAAGAATTACAATATGCAAGCACACAAGAACACGCAATAAATTTAATAATTAAATGATGAAAATAAATGTAAACCTAAACATATGAGTTTGTTGTTATAACAATGCAGTGACGACGGCGCCAACATTAAAATGTGATTTGTCTGTAAAAGAGACCACATAGCCGCGGTGAAGGTTTATCTTTTCTTGTGTTGTGTGGTACGTCCTGGTTCGTTGAATTTCGCCTACGATAGCGGCGCCTGATTCTACTTCGTATCAGCATGCTGAATTGGGAGAGTTTCGCTTTGCTTTGCGCGTGTGAGTGGCTGAATGCTCTTTGATTGTAAATCCCTCCTCCGACGATGTTCAGTTCAGATTGCCTTAGCTTAATTTTCAATGTGGGGTGCGTTTTTATTGTTTAACAAAATCGGTGCCCCCATTTGCTCATGTTTGGACGGAATAAATAAGTTATTATCAGTGAAATATCCTTCTTATAAATATTAGTTTATGAATACCCTCCCTTTTTTATTTAATGTTGTTTTTCACCAGTGCTGAGAACAAATTCAGATGCAAATTATCATATTTTTAATTCCGTTGCGCCATAAATGTTCTCTCAGCCACCTTCATGAAATGGTTTAGTTCGGGGTGGCTTGTATATTAATGACTGTGTGTAATTCTCGTGATCTACGACGTATGTTGGCCACCGTCTCTTTGTCTTCCTGCTGCTAAAGTAAAGTTTGAGTCAGTTCTAAACTCTGGGCCAGGGAACAAGTTTCTGTTGCAGGAATTAGCTGGTTTTACGGCCAGACTTGTATGTTTAAAGTAAGCTTTTCAACTGGCTCCTTTCAGCTAAAATTAATTTTACAATTACCGGTGGTCATTCAATTTGCTTACTGGTGCCAGGATTCGCTTTACTAGCGGATCATCTGTTCAGTGAAATAGTTTCTTTTGTTTTAAATGCGTACCCTCAGGGGCTCAGATTAATTTGCTGAGTACGTGCTTGGCGAACCCTGGGTCCTGAGCTGGGGACTGGTAAGCGCCACCAGTCCTCTAGACACCGTAACCTCTGGGCACGCTTCAGCGACCACCGAGTGGCGCGGCGGTGGAACGTTGTGTGTACCGGAGAATGGGGATCTTGGCTTGATTGCCCGGGTCACGAGGATGGTACAAACCTCTATAAAAAAACCTTCAATCCCGAGGTGTGCTACGTGCTGCTGGGATGCAGGGCTGTTGAAGAGGAACAGTCGCTAGCGAGCAACCTCTGGGGATACTGCCGCACCTCAGTTGTATAAGGCTTACCTAGGCATGCGGGGCTCTGTCTAGGCGGAAACGTACTTCCCTAGCTACTCGTGGGATCGAGATGCAAAAATCTAATTTAACCCAGGAACCTTCCAGTGGGATGGGTGTACCACTGGGGGTACCAACACCCAATCAAAAAAGAGGACTCGAGTACCCAGTCCTCTGGATTTAGGTTCTTCCAAAAAATTCTTTGTTCAGAGTAACAGAACACAGGCTGTTAACCAGAATGTGTTTATTGTCGTGAAGAGAAAAGAAGGTTTGTTTGAGAAGGTGTCGCCCTTCTATATCAACAAAGGTCTCGAAGGAATTGCTGGTCCTTTGAAGACAGTGAAGCGGTTACGTAATGGCACTCTGTTGTTGAAAGATCAACTTCCTAACAGGTGTCCCAACTACAAACAGCTAAGAGTCTTGGGGAATATCCAATCGAAACAGAGCTACACAGTACTCTTAATTATAGCAAAGGCGTAGTCTCCTATAGAGATTTGATTGACATTCCAGTGGATGAACTGAAGGAAGAATGGGTTGCAGAAGGCATAGTCGATGTGCAGAATATGAAGAAAAGGGTGAATGGAGAACTCGTTCCATCTGAGTCCTTCATCCCCACCTTCAATAGCCCTCGACTACCTGAGCATATTAAGGCGGGTTTTCTGCGTTTAACTGTACGACCCTATGTCCCTAACCCCATGTGCTGTTTTAAGTGCCAGCGCTTTGGGCACACCACCCTGGGTTGCAAGGGAGAAGCTACCTGTGGCAAATGTGGTAAAGCAGCACACGATTGGTTTGATTGTACTCCACCTATGACCTGTGTCAACTGTTCAGGCGACCACCCAGTCTGGGGTAGGGATTGTGCAGTCTACCTTCAGGAGAAGACTATACAGAAAATTAAAACCACTCAGCGTTTCTCCTATGCAGAGGCCAATAAGACCTTCAAGGCCATGCAACCTGCTGTGTTTACCACCTCCTTTGCTTCAGTACTGCAAAAGCCAGTAGCCAGAGCTGATGCCTGCACACAAACTGAGGCCGCGGAACCTCCATCTTCTGTAGCCCCACTGATGACAGCTGACAAAGGTACAGATACTGCCTTTGAAGAGCCTATGGTACTTCTTCCTGTAGAGCCCGCCATTACCGTTACCGCCACCGCCACACCCACCACCGACGACACCACTGACGCCACCACCGTCACCACAATTGCAACCACGACCTCTGTCTCCACCACCAAGCCACCTAAACAGAAGAAGGTTACCAGCAAACCACAGTCACAGGCAAAATCAGTCGTGAACCTTTTAGACTTCGTTGAAGTTATTCCACCTGATCCTTCGTCTGCCCCAGCTCCAGACCTCATGGAGCTGGATCTCCCTCAGGGGCAACCCTTTCGCCCCCATTCTGGACCTCCACCACGTTCAGTGTCTCCATCTCGAAAGAAAGAGAGGGTAAAGATCTAATCTCCCTGATAAATGGTCCCAGTACTGCAGTGGAACTTGCATGGTTTCTGGACGCATGTGGAGGAACTCCGTATATTGACTCAGGGTAGACCAATTTGTATATGCCTTCAAGAGACAAACTTTAAATCCACTGAGAACCCTGAACTCCGTGGCTATGTACTCCACAAGAAGGACGATCTCAGTGGAGAGAGAGCGAGAGGCGGAGTGGCAATTTTTGCTAATACAGCTTATCACTCTGAGCCCCTCTCTCTCACTACGCAGTTACAAGCCGTTGCAGTATCCTTAAATGTGCGCCACCGTTTGACAGTGTGCTCCCTCTATCTGCCACCTCATGACACATTTGATGTAGCGGCCCTCGAAGACCTTCTGATGCAGCTCCCCACCCTTTCATCCTCTGTGGGGATTTTATTACACATAATATGCTTTGGGGTTCTACCAGAACCTGCCCCAGGGGTCGAGCAACCGAGAGGCTTATCATGTCATCGAGTGCACATCCATTAAACACGGGACAGCCCACACATTTTTGTACTGCGACGGGGTCGTTCTCAGCCATAGATCTCTCGCTTTGTTCTCCAGCTCTCGCCCACTCAACACAGTGGGAAGTGGTCGATGATCTGCATGGTAGTGACCAATTCCCCATCTGGCTTTGACTGCCAGACAGAGTGGAGCCCGAATGCAGGCCACCTCATTGGGTGATCAGTAAAACCGACTGGACACTTTTCAGCCAATTCGCTGAGCTGGAAATTCGCGGCAATGTCCAGGAATGGGTCGATTGTATCACTCACACGATACACAGTGCTGCTGATGCATCTATGCCGCTGTCGTTAGGACGACCAAAACGGCAGACTGTCCCTTGGTGGACGGCTGAGTGTCGCTCAGCAATTAGGGCCAGGCGTGCAGCTCTGCGTAGTTTCAAGAGTCGGCCAACTGCAAACAACCTTGCGGCCTTTCGGATGGCGAGGGCAAAATGTCGCCAGATAATACGAGAAAGCCGAAAGAGATCTTGGCAACAGTTCCTGAGTACCGTTACCCGCTCCACCAAAAGTTCCACTGTATGGAAGACCATACGGAGAATTTCTGGGAAAGGGGGGAGGTGTCCAGTGACTGCTATCATGGAGAATAGCGTTCTCCACACCAGCCCGCGGGATATTGCCCAGAACTTGGCTATGTATTTTGCTAATGTTACAGCTACTGCCAATCAGGATCCGGTATTCCAGCGCCACAGAGTGGTTGCTGAGAGGGGCACTTCGGACTTCAGGTCCACTGGTCATCAGGATTACAACTGCCCTTTCACACTGTGGGAGCTGGATTCTGCTTTGTCTGTGGCGCATGACACATCCCCTGGCAATGATAGCATCCACTACAGTATGATACGGCACCTAACACAGCGAAATAAAGAAATCCTCATGACTCTTTTTAATGCCATTTGGTCGTCAGATCACTTTCCTGATTCGTGGAGAGAAGCAATTTTAATTCCCCTTTTAAACCCCGGGAAAGATCGCACATGCCCAAGCAGCTGTCGTAGTGTTGCCCACACTAGTTGCATTGGAAAGACCTTAGAGCGGATGGTCAACCGCCGCCTTGTCTGGATGTTGGTATCCAGGCAGCTCCTTAGTCGCTTCCAGTGTGGGTTCAGGAGGTATTGTTCCACCTTCGATAACCTGGCCTCTCTGGAGGTGGCTATACAACAGGCTTTCCTGTGCCGTCACCACCTTTTGGGTGTCTTTTTTGATATTGAGAAGGCCTACTATACTACTTGGAGGCATCTTATACTTCAGCAGCTTCACAACTGGGGATTTCGTGGTTGTCTTCCCATTTTTATTCGGTCTTTCGTTTCTCTACGTTATTTTAGGTATCGCATTAGTGGCGTGGTCTCTGACCGCTTTGAGCAGGAAAACGGTGTCCCTCAAGGTAGTGTTTTAAGTGTGACGTTGCCGACCTGCGGATGAGGGACACTGTTCTGAATTTTTAAGACACTGTTCGTTTTCTGGGTCTCAAATTTGACTGCAAACTTACTTGGTTGCCGCATCTTAAAGACTTGAAGAGATGGTGCCTCAAAGCACTCCGTATTTTAAAGTGTGTTAGTCACACTTCATGGGGAGCTGACAGGTCTCGTCTGCTCCAGTTTTATAGAGTCTTTGTACTATCCCGACTTGATTACGGCTGCACGGTGTATGGGTCTGCAAGACCTTCCTACCTAAAAATTAGGACGTGGTGCACCATGAAGGGATTCGGTTGGCTACCGGGGCATTTCGAACCAGCCCAATACCAAGCCTTTGCGCCGAGGCTGCTGAGCCACCGCTTTCCATACGGCGACAGCTCCTCATGGTGCGTCAGGCGTATGCAGCGTTGTCCTTCCCATATACACCTGCTTACAATACTGTTGCTCGGCCGCCTATGGAACGGCTGTTTCGTAATCGGCTTCGAGCTACGAGGCCTTTTGGGATTCGTGCTAATGACTGTTTTTTTAGATATTGGTGTTTCATATTTTACTGTTTTGCGTCGAGGATGGAGTCGATATCCCCCTTGGTTATTACAGAGGCCCATCCTCCTTTTAGATTTAACCAGTTTTAAAAAAGATTGCACCCCGGACATAACTTTTCAGTCCGAATTTTACAACATTTTGAATAAGCGTCGTGATTGTACAATGGTGTACACTGACGGATCAAAGCAAGGGGACTCGGTGGGGTGTTCTGCAATGTTTCCAGGTCACCTCATAGGGACTCGCCTGCCCGCTGCCTACTCCGTTTTCTCGGCAGAGCTACGTGCCATCCTCCAGGCACTGGAACACATCCAGCGTGCTCGAGGTACAAAATTTCTCCTCTGCTCCGATTCCCTTAGTGCCCTACAATCACTGCAGGTCATGTACCCGGCTGAAACTATAACACAATTGATCCATGACCAACTGTACCTCCTCCAATGGCGGGGTAAGGAGGTGTCATTTCTTTGGGTACCTGGGCATGTTGGAATATAGGGAAATGAAGCGGCTGATGTGGCTGCCAAGGTGGCCTGCAGTAACCCCAATATCACAGAGTGTGCCATTCCCTTGCGGGACGTCTACTCTGTGCTGCGCCAGAGGTCCCTTCAGTTGTGGGAGGAGACGTGGCTGGCAGTGACAGGCAATAAACTGTCCGACCATGGCGAACCTCCTGCCAGCCATCAGGCGTTACGAAGTGACACTGACGCGCCTTAGCATTGGACACAGCCCTTTGACCCACAGCTTTTTATTCCGTCGGGAGAATCCACCGATTTGTCATGCTTGTGGCGTGCAAATCACTATACGCCACATTTTAATTGAGTGTATTTTATATCGTGCTGAGAGGGCAGCGGCTCATCTTGGTCGTGCCCTACCCACTGTTTTAGCTGACGACGAGGCGAGTGTGACGAACGTTTTACAATTTTGTGAACGTTCCCGACTCTGGCCTAAGCTCTTAGGCCGGAGGTTTTAGTGTGTTACAGGAAGGCTCGCTGATGCCTCTAACATCAGCGTTCATCGTCCCCCTATACTCGGACATTTTCGTTTAAGGACTTGTAAGGTTGGGTACTTCAGTCTGCCAACTTCCATCGCTGATTGGCAATATGTGTTCGTGTTGTTGCCAAGATCTACTTTAGTTACTGTTGTCTAATTCTTTTGTCAGGGCGCTAAAAACCTTGCTGTTGTGCGCCCAAAACATCCTATCCTATCCTTTAAATGCGTGCGGGAATATTTTAACCTTTGGTCCCAGTGTGTGAATGTGTGTTTTCATCAGCGCGCATTAATTTATTTCACTTTATGTTTACAGCACTCATGTGTTTTAGTTGTGTTATATTTGTGTAATTTTGGATGGGTTATTTTATTTAATTGTTTTTGCATTGTGTGTGAAGATTTTAATTTATGTTTTGCTACGCGTGTTGTTTTTGCATAGCGCTGCATGCTGCATGGATGGAGGTAGCTTTGCCTCCCTAAAACTAACACAGACTATCACCTGACGTGCCGAAATGCCCTGTGGACCATGTTTAATAAATTAAACATATTATTCTCGATGTTATATTAAGTTAATGGATAACCTATGTTATTACTGATATGTAACTCTCTGTGATTTCAATGTAATATGTCAATTTTTGTGTTTTGCGCTTCAATTTGATTTGAAACAGAATTTTTATATCTGTGAATATTGTATCTTTAATGTTGAAATTTTTTATGTAATTTGAAGAACTATTCGCCATTTGGCTAATATAAGTGTTAATTTTTGTATATCTTGAAAACTGATGTAATTTTAAAATGTTATGGCTAAATATCTGTTGATGTCAATTGTATCTTTGTTAACTGTTTTTTGAAAAAGTATTCTAGGGCTCTTGGGGTGTCTTATGGTAACAATGTGTACCAAAGTGTTGACAGATATGTGATGGTGTCTGAGGCCAAGACGGAGGCATGCATCAGTTGGAATTCACGCCAGCCTCACGCACGGGAGTGGACTGAAACCGACACTGGAGTTACCAGGAGTTCGGCGGGAAGGTGGAAGACGAGCGGCCCACCTGTCATACCTCCATAACAGGTACTCGGTCAAGCGGTCCCAGCCGGCTAGTTTGGATGATTAGCAGCAACACAAAAACTGTGCGGGCGGCTGGTTACACAGTGCCGAGTACCCCGCTACCGGCTGTCAGCGCACACAAAAGATGCGGACGCAGTCGCCGCCACTAAAGCCCGTTTTAAACGATCAACGAACTTGTAATAGATTGCTAACAAGTTGCGTTAATGGCGGCCGTCAGTCGTTTGAACGGCTGCACTAGTATGATCGCGCTAGTATCGAAGCGCGATAATTATAGCGATAAAGAAATAGGATGAGTTCTAAATTCGGTACTAGTGGGTTCACTGCGCATGCGCGAGCTAGCAGCTGTCTGCTGCAGTTGCCGCTCCAGTTAGTCCGCCATTTTCCTTCGTATTTACGTATATTTTGCGTCGAAGTTTATGATCAGAATGTATTACAAAATGTATTTCTAATGACGGCATTCACACTGTCCGTCACCAGACCGTCACCTAACGTCAACGTCACGGTAAGCTTTCTCAAGAAGATTGTTTTGATTGAACGGTCGTCTGCTGACATCGGAAGTTAACCTATTTTCGTCACGCGATTTTCATACTGTAGTCGACAATTACACGGTTTGCACGCAAACTTGTCTTATTAATCTTTAGTTTATTATTATACTTTGGTTTAGCGGTAAATTGCAAATGTTTCATGACGACTTAAATATTTATCTCAATTATTGTCCACCGAAAAGCGAGGTCGTACATCTGAAACCGAAAAATGGTTTATGCTTTGCAATATCATAACAGAAAAGACTGAAGCCAATTGTTTATTTGAATAAGATTGCAATTTGATGATGCAATTTTCATTAAACAGCATTTTAAATGAAAAAGTCAGTCCAAATGAAAGACAAAAAATTCAGTTGTGCATGACGTTATTAACAATGTCATTGGGCAAATCGTAGTAGATAAAGTAAAGAAGGTCTATTTACGCTCTTATAAATATTGCTTGATGTGTTCATAAGTTTATTTTTTTCGCTTGAAAATACATGTGAATGTTTTGAAATGTTGTTTCACTACCCAGAACTTTACCACACTAAGTTGACCAAAAACATCGATTGCAAGGTTTTCTTTTGCCGTCAGTAACATTTATCGTTGTTTCCTCGATTCCAGTATTAAACTATGACTTCCTACATAACAAATCGGCTTTTATAACCTCACTTTCAACATCGGGTATTACTGTTCGATTACTTTTATCGTGTAAACACGCTGACACAAGATCTTGCATGAGTTTGTAGTTCAAAACTAGTACGCTAGGAGCGCGTCAGTAGACTATTATCTATCTTGTTCACCTTCGTTCATCGTTTAAAAAGGGCTTAAGATCTTCCGGTGGTCAGCCTTCGCAGCCGCCCAGCACCTGTCGGGCCACCTGCCACAGGAACAAGGGCCGCCAGGTGCACTAACCACACCCTCCTAATCACGTCAGGTGCAGTTGAATAGCTGAGGAAGAGACACAAAAAGTTAAAAGTATCTTCTTATGAGTGCGGGTTTTAGTTTCCACCCAGTATCTTCTAGAAGATTGTCTCCCTCCCTCTCTGAAGGCCCTAGTCTACGTTTCGAACCGATGAACCAGTGTTTGTGACTTAAAAACCAGTGTTGAGTGGATGACAATGTGAAGGATAGCATCAGCTGGAAAAGTGGTGTGAGCAGTCAAAACAGTGGACACTTTGAGAGTGCGAAATACGATTCACTTGCCAAGAGGCCCTATTCCTGTAGCGACTCTGGTTGCCAACAGCAATTTTAAAATATGACTATAATGAACTTATGGAGACATTCATCCATGTGTTTTTGCTTGTTTATGTACTATTTTGTACCATGTGATACAACACAGCAGGACACGTTCAACCTTGTGGATTTTTTTATTTTCTTTATTTTTTATTTTTATTTTTTTATTTTTTTTGTGCCTCAATGTCATGTATGTTCTATGTTTATGATTTGTCTATCTATGTTTCTTTGTAAATTTTGGACTGTTATACATATTGTCCCAATCCCGTGGTCTCATCAGCCACATTTGCATCTCCATTAATTTAGTTTTTTATAGGAATTAGTATTTTACAATGTGGATTTTGTTGTTGTTTGTATTTGGTGTGTTTAAGTGACATGCCCCAGCTGTCTATGTTGCCCATAAGGCAACCACATGTTAGCTTAGAAAAGTTTGCTGTCTCTGATGTAATATAATTACCTCAGCCTACATCAAAATTTTCAATTAACGAAGGGGTGATGAAACACGACTATATATCGTCTTCCATATATTTTTTATAAAATTGTAATCAATTTGATGCCACTAGATTAGCATTTTGTTAAAACCAGAACCCCACTCTTTTCAAGGCATGATGAATAGCATTTTTGTTTCATGTTTTAAAATATTAGTTTCTGAAATGTTAGTTAATATTGCTAGGATTTGGTTATTTTAATAATTTATTATTGTCCCTGTGAGAATGTGTACTTGTTTCACTTTTCAAAAAAAACAAAAAAAAGAAAAAAAAAAACGTTTCAATGTTTGTAGAGCTTATTGGACTTATCTATGGGGTCAGCAGTCTCTGAACTTATAAACTACTTATGAACTAGCTTATACTAACGACGGCAGAAATATCCATGCCCGAGGGGGGTTTCGAACCCCTGACCATAGTGGCTGTGCAGACTGTGACTGGCGCGCCGCAGAACGCTCGATCACCAAGGCCGGCTGTTTTACTTTTAAATGGATGTGCGAGAATCTAATGGCTGTCTGAATGTGGGTAGTAATAGCTCGCTTTGCGTGGTTCTCTCTGGCTCTGGCGATAGTTAGTCGTTACCAACTCCTGCTGCTGCTGCGTCCAAAGAGATTCGCCTGGGTTTACCAGTTTTGGGTAGCTTTCCCACCTCCTGGCCACTCGATCGTCAGTTGGTGTTGGGATCGTGGTGAGGTAAGGTTGATTCTACTTTTGTGTCCGTGGAGATGGTAGCGATTCGTTGTCTAGCATGTTTAACTTAGACTCTTGAACTTATATTCAATTTTTGGAATATTCCTTCCGATCTTGCGCAGAAATGTATTCCAGTTTTCCAATCCAGTGATTTCCAACAGATAAACACAGTGTATGTGTTACTAGTTCCAGTTTGTTAATGGCCTGGTATATTAAAACCTTTTGTGATTATTTGGCGGTGTACGAACTCTGTGTAAATTCTTTCTAGCTTTGTGGGGCCCGATTTCTAACAGACGATATGTTCATATTTGTACAGTGCATGTACAATCTTTCTTATTGTTTCCTTCCATTAGTGATATGTGTTCCACGTGGTTGGTTCTTAGGACAAAGCCTTCAGCTTCCACTATTGTTTGTTCCATGCCAATCAGGCAAATAACTATGCATGTATCATTCTCATTTCCACAAACATTTCGCGATCTTCTCTCCCCGCCTATTTTAATGTTACTGTTTCTTCTCCGGTTTGTAGTACGGACTCTGTCTTTGTCAGTAATTCTCTCTGAGCCTTATACACCCTCCTTCAATAGCTTCCTTATGTAATTTTAAACATTTCCATGGGTTGCATGCTGTAATTATTAATTTTATTTTTCCGACTTTGTAGTTATTTCACTTTTACGAGTTTGGAGACTGGACTTCATCCGTCTATGTAATCTCTCCCTATCGCGTGTAGCTGTATTTCACTCTCTTCCTTATATAATTCTTAGCATTTCTTTGGGTTACATGCAGTAGTTAAATTTCTTTATTTTTCGGAATCTGAATTTATTCAATTTTACCGGTTTTCGGAACCACGTGGGTCCGAGTTCCGAATTCCGGGGTTCGCAGCTAGTCACCTGAATTCACGCCACTTCTCGTATAAAACCAATACGTAGATCGATTTCTAACAGACTGCAACTTAAGAATCCACCGTGATTTTGTATACTGAATCCGACTTTCAACCACTTCACCTTCAGTGGAGTGCGTTCATGTAACGTAGCCGTGAGTCGCCGTTAGCGTGTTTGCTCGCGGTCCAATTCAGATGTAACTTAACACGCACCACCTCAAAACAGGCACGACAGACCAGAGCCAGCTTCAAAGTGTTTTTGTATATTGTGTTTTGTGCTACCTCCGACTTGCTGAATTTCGCCTACGGTGGCGGCGCCTGTTTCCGCCTCGTCTCAGCACGCTGATTTTGCTGAGTTTCGCTGTGGCATTGCGTGTGTGAGAGAGAATGAGTGTTGTTTGTGAATCCTTCCCCCCAATAGCGTTAAATCATGTACAATTTAGGCTGGGCAACGCCCGCATTAATCCATGTAAGAGATGCATTTTTATTGTGTTAACGAAATTGGTTCCCCATTTTGCTTGTTTTCTATCCGAATAAACAAGTTTACGTTCAGTGTAATCCGTAAGTTGCCTATAAATTGTACTTTTACAGCATCTTCACTCTTTTATTTAATATTGTTCTTCACAAGTCCTGAGAACAACCTCAGATGCAAATTTTCATAAGTGTAAATTCCGTTGCGCCATAAATGTTTTCTTAGCCACCTTTCTAAGATAGCTTTAATTGTGGTGGCTTGCTTATTAATGTCTGTGTGTAATAACGTGTGAGCTGCTATGTATATTGACCACTGTAGTATTAACTTCCTGTTATTGAAGTAATTTGAAACGAGTCAGTTCTCAATTTGGGCCACGGAACAAGGCTTTATAGCAGGGAGTAACCGGTAGTTCACACGGACCTTATTTGCTAATTTTAGTGATAAAACAAGGCTCTTGTTTCGTACAGTGGTCGACTTTTAACCGTAAACAGAGAGGGAACAAGTTCAAACATCTACTTGGAGGGAACAAAAATTGAATCAGTTTTCCACTTTCAGTACCTTGCAAGTATTTTCTCCAAGGACAACACCATCCGCCAAGAAATCCTAAACAGAACCCAAAAAGCACCAAAATTTTGCATGAAGTTCGGAACGTACTCTGGGACAAAAAAGTACCCCAGGCAGCAAAGTTAATTTGAATCACACTTACCTTCCTCCAATCCTTATATATGGCATGAAAATTTGTACATTGTTAAAAAAAAGATTACAGCAGAATGAGGTTTATCAGGACTATGAATCAAAGTACCAGGAGAGACAAGATCAGAAATGAGGTATACAGCGAAACACCTGCGATCAGGGTTCCTATTCCCAACATCTTGGAGAAACGAAGACTGCAGTGTGAAACACGGCTGTCTGCCGTCTTCCCTAGGTTTTTAACTTTGTAAATTATCTACGTTTACTAGACGGCCCACTGCTCACCCACCAGTGCCTTACTATTTTGTATTCTTGCTTCGTAATCTATGATTCCGTTGATTTTTGTTGAAATGAATACGACCTTTAAGCACTTCACCTTCAGTGGGGTGCGAATATGAAATGTAGCAGACACGTGCCGTGTGTCTCAGTAAGTCTGTATTCTCACGGTTTGATTTAAAATTGGAAATTAATCTCGCTATTATCGCGTACAGACCAGAGCCACCTACGAAGTTTATTTTTTTCTTGTGTTGTGAGGAACATCCTGATTCGCTGAATTTCGCCTACGATAGCGGCGTATCAGCACGCTGAATTGGGTGAGTTTCGCTTTGCTTCGCGCGTGTGAGTGATTGAATGCTTGTTGATTGTAAATCCCTCCTCCGACGATGTTCAGTTCAGATTACTTTAGCTTAATTTCCAATGTGGGATGCATTTTTATTGTTTAACAAAATTGGTTCCCCCATTTCCTCATGTTTGGACGGAATAAATAAGTTATTATCAGCGAAATATCGTTCTTATAAATATTAGTTTATGAATAACCTCCCTTTTTTATTTAATGTTGTTTTTCACCAGTGCTGAGAACACATTCAGATGCAAATTATCATATTTTTAATTCCGTTGCGCCATAAATGTTCTCTCAGCCACCTTCATGAAATGGTTTAGTTCGGGGTGGCTTGTATATTAATGATTGTGTGTAATTCTCGTGACGTATGTTGGCCACCGTCTCTTTGTCTTCCTGCTGCTAAAGTAAAGTTTGAGTCAGTTCTATACTCTGGGCCAGGGAACAAATTTCTGTTGCAGGAATTAGCTGGTTTTACGGCCAGACTTATATGTTTAAAGTAAGCTTTTCAACTGGCTCCTTTCAGCTAAAATTAATTTTACAATTACCGGTGGTCATTCAATTTGCTTACTGGTGCCAGGATTCGCTCTTCTAGCGGATCATCTGTTCAGTGAAATAGTTTCTTTTGTTTTAAATGCGTGCGGGAATATTTTAACCTTTGGTCCCAGTGTGTGAATGTGTGTTTTTATCAGCGCGCATTAATCTATTTCACTTTATGTTTTCAGCGCTCGGGTGTTTTAGTTGTGTTATATTTGTGTAATTTTGGGTGGGTTATTTTATTTAATTGTTTTTGCATTGTGTGTGAAGATTTTAATTCGTGTTTTGCTATGCGTGTTGTTGGTAGGCTAATTTTTTGTTGGTAACCTCTTGTCGTTCTGAACGAATTTTAAAGATGGATATTACTTCTGCCTTGTCCATTTCCACTCGTTTTAGGCGATTAAACAGAAGTGAAGACCGTGAAAGGTCCACTAGGTTAGATCTTTCAAAGGAAAGAGGAAACGTGGCGGGTACAGACAGCTACTTTACCATTGAGAACGAGGTTAGTTCAGACGTTGACGCTTCCGGAAGCGTTAGCAGAGGAGAATAAAATAGCCGACCAACATTATGGCGATTTCTGATACCTCTAAAAATTCTTCCAATTCCGTTACTAGGCCTGTGTCCGGTTCCGACGCGATTTTAAGGGACATCGTGGCTTTCATGAAGGAACTGAAAGCAGAATTAAAAGAACAGAATATTTCAGTTCAAGAAATAAAATCAGGGATGGATGCACAAGGTAGTTCCGTGCAAGCTGTCCATGCCGAACTGATTAAAGTTTCTGTGCAGTGCAGGGAGGCGCAAAGTAGTACCATTCAGGTCATTCACGAGAAACTTGACGAGCAGAGTAGCAAACTAGATGGGCTACGCACTGATATTGTGCAGCTCGTACAGGAACGGCAAGAGATAGCGATGAGTGCTATCTCAGAGAATGCAGTTAAAATTACAAGGAACGTAGAAACCGTCTCCGTCCTCTCCCACCGAGTATATGAAGTGAGTGCGTATATTCACTCTCTTGAGGAGAAACTCAACGAGAATGTTGAATTAGTTAATACTAATGTCCACTGTATTGAGAAAATTGAATTAGTAGACAGGAGGGCAAGAACACGTTCAGACGAGTTAGGAACGCGTGTTGAAGAAGTGACCTCCTCGGTGGCTCAGGTTCCGCAGGCTGGTGGGGCGCCAGCAGAAAGGGCAGTTCCCTGTTGCGACTGAATTACAGGAAGTCTGTGACTTGCTTCGGTTCAAGGAGCAACAGTGAGAAATAAACCGGAGGCATCGTGATGTAGCGGCATGAATGCGTCGCCCAGTTACAGCAAGCCTATGCTGCACCGCGACCTGCCCCGCCCGTAGGAAACGTTTCCCGCAATTTGTGCACAGGTTAGCTCTGTCGTTCCGACGGCGGGGCGATTCGGCTTTTGAAGAGTTGGAAGTCGAAGCCCTGCGTGTACGTCCTATGAGAAGAGAAAGTCAGAATCAAGTGCCTGTGTGGGAGCCTCAACAGGCATTTGATTATAAACACTTCTTGACCGGAAGGAAGTACCAAATTTTCCGGATCTATGCTAATGGGATTCACCCCTGTGCATGGCTGGAACAATTCTATTTTTATTTGCCCCCTGACTGGCCCGAAGGGAATAAGATCGAATACGTGTGCGAATATCTCGAAGGAGAGCCTGCCACGCACATGCGTTTACTCCTTAAATATTGCCGATACTATGAGGACTTTAGGGAGCATTTCCTGTCTGCCCACTGGTCAGAGAGGCAGCAGGAAAGAGTAAAAAGTAGCATATTTGTGATGCCCCATTTTGCGAACAACAGTTGCGAGAGTCTTAGTGACTTCTTTGAAGGAATGATGCTGAGAAATCAATTCCTTGATTGCCCGTATCCTCCACGCAAATTAATTAGAATTTGCCCCTCGAAACTACTACGGAATGTGCTCAATGCCGTCCTTGGGGGAAGCTGCAAGGAGGACATTGAGTCCTTCCAGGCTTACCTGGAGGACTTCGAGTTCGATGATGATTATGGTCCTAGAAGAGACGGCAAGCACAAGCCAGTAACAATCTACTGTAATTGATCATCACGTGATCAACTTTAGGTATTTTTGTCTGTTTCTAAGGTTAATTTAGTGATCTTTCTACCAACCAAGTGATTAGTGTTTTAAATTTATGCTGCATTTTGTATGCATTTCGCGGTGTTTCCTTTATCTGGTTTATTTTAATAGTTTACTTTGTTATGTGTGTCCTTTGTATATGTGTTTGTTGTGGGATTTTCACTTCGCAACAATAAGGTTTCAGGTTGTTTGCGTGTCTTGTGTATCGTATGGTACACGCCTTTATTGATGTAGTTAACAGCAACTTGCCAGTTCCACCTGGTCAGCTGTTCGAAGCGGGTTATCTTGTAACTCCGTTTTGTTTAAGGATTTTTTAGTGCCACACATCCAAGTGTCTCTGTTGGCTAATAAGGCTGTCCACCTCACGAAATCGCATGTTGTACTTCCTGTCCATGTCATTAGTATGTTTCCCATTGTGAATTCATGGTGTGTAATTTAAGTTGTGTAGGCCACGATTAGGTATATTATTGTATAATTTTGTGTCCGTAATTGTTCCCTGTTTATCGTTCAAATTGTGTATACTCTTCTTCACTGTAAGTGGAGCCAGCGTCGTGAGTAGAGTGCTACAATTCCCACCCTTACTGCAGAGTTTGTGTCGTCAATCTCTCCATTGAATAGCATATTAATAAGACGCCGTGGTAGGCGCCAACGCCGTTATTTATAGGATTTTAGTTGCATGATGATTCACTGTGGTGTTGATGCTTAGGGGCCTAGATAATTTTGTCTAAGGATTGTCCGTTTGAGTAACAGGTGTGCAATTTGGCTAGTAGAAGGTCGCTGGAGAGCACGAACGAAGGGGTTCACCTAAATTTCATTTGACAATAAATACCCTGGTCTGTTAATAGAACCAACTTGCATTTTTTTTCAGATACTTTTTGCAGGACAATTTTGTAAATTAAAGGACAGAACGTGATCTATGGAAGAGGCCTATATCACATTCAGAAGAGGAAAAATATTAGACGAAGAACGTTGAGATAAAGCAATTCAAGGAGGGCGAACTCCATGTCCAGTGACTGACCGTTTCAGATGAACAACCGAAGATATATTATGCCCAACTTCACTAGGACAGTAAATTCACAATTTTCTCGACCACTAATATGTCATTCTTACTTTTGCAGCATCATAATGGTAAGATTGTATGAGTCCATTGCAAGTTATTAATACCTTAGATCTCACTTGATTAATTCAGGATTGTTTAACATGTATGGATTTGTATTGTTTATTTTATATGTTTCTCTTTGTGTTTTCTCTGTTGCCATTTGCAAGATGATTACTGTGAGAAATTCACCCCACATGGGTGTTATCTTTCTGTCACAAACTTGTTGACTGCTAACATTTTAGCGTAATTTAGATGATTTGCTTGTGTATAGTTATGGGATGTTACTTTATGTCATCTGATATATGGTATCTCCTCATTTTATTCTGTTTAGAGTAACACATGTAACTATGTATTATCACCTCTGCGAGAGAGATTTGTGTAGGATATGTTTACAGGAACTAATCTGAAACGTGCACAGTGAGGAATCAGGTGACCAGTCGCACCCAAGAGACTCGAAGCTCGCGCAGTAGTTACAGCAAATTGCGCCCAGGCTGCAGATAGTGGTCTGGTAGTTACTCTCTGCATAGCGCTGCATGCTGCATGGTTATCCTGACATCCTGTGAGTAAGGCAGACAGCCGACTTCGGTTTATTGGGAGAATTTTGGGAAGATGTACTTCACCTGTAAAGGAGACCGCGTATAAAACGCTTTTACGACCACGTCTTGAGTATTGCTCAAGTATTTGGGACCCGCAGCAGATCGGTTTGAAGGAAGATATAGAGGCGGTTCAGAGGCGAGCAGCTAGATTTGTTACCGGTAGGTTCGACCAATGCGCGAGTGTCACGGAAATGCTCCGGCAACTCAATTGGGGATCGCTGGAAGAAAGACGACCTTCCTTTCGTGAATTTCTGTTAAGTAAATTTAGAGGGCCGGAATTTGAAGCTGAGTGTAGTACGATCTTGCTGCCGCCTACTTACATTTCGCGTAAGGATCACAGGGACAAGATAAGAGAAATTAGGGCTCGTACGGAGGCATATAGGCATTCTTTTTTTCCTCGTTCAATTTGGGAGTAGAATAGAAAAGGAAATGCCTAGTAGTGGTACAGTGTACCGTCCGCCACGCACCTTACGGTGAATTGCGAAGTATGTATGTAGATGTAGAAATGCCTTTCTAAAACTAACGGCCGGCCGCGGTGGCCGAGGGGACTGAGGCGCTTCAGTCACGGTCTGCACGGCCACTACGGTCGGGGGTTCGAATCCCCCCTCGGGCATGGATATTTGTGCCGTCCTAGTTAGTAAGTAGTTCATACGTAGTTTGTAAGTTTAGGGACTGATGACCCCGTAGACAAGTCCCATAAGCTGTACAAACATTTGAACATTTTTTTTTAAAACTAACATACTATGACTTGACGTGACTGCTGACATGCCCTGTGGGCTGAATTGTGATAGCTAAGACACTGTTGTTTGTACAGGACATTGCTTTGTTTATTATAACTATTACTCTCTATGTTACATTAAGCTTTAAGAGGTTTCGATTTTATTATGGATATGTATGGACTTAGAACCTTGGAGTTCTATTCGCCATTTCGGTATGTAAAATGTTAATTTTAAGATCGTGTGGATTAACGTAATGTGAGTTAGGGAGATTTCAATCTGCTTTTGAAGTCAGCTAGCTGCAAATCTAATGTGTCAACTTTTATTCTATATAAATTTAAGTTAAATGTGATGAACTTCGAACCAAAAAGTTCCATTTAATGACTGCTTTTGCTATATCAGTTGATATTAATATTTGCCTTTTAATTTTAAAATGTTTTGCGTGAACATCTATGATGCCAGTTGACCTCTGGGTGACCAAGCTCACTCGTGTGGACCCAAAATGATGGGTTCTTATTTTTGTTAATTTATGTTTGTGAATGTATTTCTTTTGTATGTATTTGGGGAGCCTTGTGTAAAGTCCTACTCCCATATAGTGGAGACTCTCCATAAATTGAAGCTTTGGAGTTGTTTATAAGTTTAGTGTTTCTTTTAGTAATAGTGTGTACCAAAACGTTAACAGATAGCGAGAGTGACTGTGCCCACGACGAAGAATCATGTCAGCCAGACTCCATGAGCTGTAGGCATCTAATTTGCGATAGCAAATCGCGGACTTCCCAGGCGGTCAGCTGCACTGTGAAAGGTGGGTAGCGGGTCCCGTCTCCAGAGGACAGCGCCGCGAGTACGAAACCGGTGTCCCTAGTGAGGAAGGGTCGCTGCGGCTAATCACCCCATTAGGAGCAAACAGAGACGACCGCGCAGCTAGGAGCCGACGCTCGCAATAGCCGCTCCTGTCACTACCGGGGCTTGTTACCCCTACAGTAGCCGCATGCTAATCTCTCCGCTCCACCTGCCTGAGAAACAGTGGCCGGTAGGCTCAAATAAAAGGTGTACTGACCATACCTTTCACCTTCCTCTGGGAAACATTTGAATAGCTGGGGAAGGGAAGAAAACTAGTTCATGTTTGCACACGCAATGTGTGCACTAGATCGCTCACTCATGCCGAGCCCAATGGCATGAATGAGATGACAAAAGAATTTCGTTTTCTAACCGTGATGCCCCCATCCGGTCAAGGACCCTTGTTAAACTACTAACTTAATAATTCCTCACTAGAGGTCCTCATCTCAACTAATGCTGTGATGTAATGTCTTTCATTTTGTGCTCAGCACACGCATCAACTCCATGCTGCGTATGCAAGGAACGGGCATTGGAAGGACAGTGTTATGAACCTTCTTCTACAAATTAAGTGGTCAACCTGCACGTGAGTACCAAGCCCAATGATACTCACGGACGATCGAATCCTAACATGATGGGCGGTGTTGCAAAATGCACCGTACCTCCTTGAAGAAGAAGACGAGGAAAGTAGCCTCATTACGAGGGGCCAATCATTCTCTGGAGGAGGAGACGAGGAGCAATCCTGAGAGCCTTGGAACTAGAACTGCAGCCCAGAAAGAAACAAAAAGCAAAGTTATCTTCTTGTATGTGCTGGTGTAGTGTCGTCCAAGTCGCCAATAGAAGATTGTCTCCCTCCCCCTTTAAATGCCCTAATCTACGATTCGATCCGAGAAAAACTGTATTTAAGAAAAAAAACACTGTGTTGGGTGGACGACAGTGTTAAAAGTTGCGTCAATGAGTGTGAAAGTGGTATGAACAGTCAAAACAGTGAACGCTGTAAGAGTGCGAAATATAACTCACCTGCTAACATCCTCTTAAGTAATGTATCTATTTTGGTCGCCGTCAGCAATTCCATGCAAACAAATTATTCATTAAATATGATTTTTATGATTGTGCTACTAGTGTCAAGGACTGAAGCTCCTTGACACAGAGCGGTGCAGACTTCTGCAATATGCAATTTTTTTAAACAAAATATAAACCTTCTTAACTATCTTGTTTAAATCACTGTACTTTTCATTTTATTTAAATTTTACTTGGTTCTAGAAACATTTCATATATTTTGTTTGTTTGTTTATGTGTCATTCTATGAATTTGTGTTTTTGAGCATTTCTGCCATGTTGAATTTTCACTTTGCCTTCAGCAAATTATCGAGTGAATTTTTTATTATCTAATTCACACTTGCTGTTACTGATGCATATGGAATGTTATCTGTGTTTTCATTTTCAATTAGTCTTACAGTTGTGTGTTATTTTCAATTTCATGTATGTTCTGTATTTATGATATGCTTATCTATGATTCTTTGTAATTTTGGATTGTTTATGTATGTTGTCCTAACCCTGTGGTCTCACCAGCCACATTTGCATCTCCATTGACTTAGTATTTTAATGTGATATTATTTGTATCTAATGTCTAAATTTTGAGTGACATCCCAAAGCTTTTCTGTTTTGCTCATAAGGAGACCAGATGTTAGTTTAGAAAAGTTTGCTGTTAATGAGTTAGTAAAATTGCCTCATCCTCCATCAAAATTTTCAATCAACGAGGCGGTGATGAATGACGACTATCTGCCGTCTTCCCTAGGTTTTTAACTTTGTAAATTATCTAAGTTCACTAGACGGGCTTTTTGCTAAACGAGAACCTCTTTCGTTTGGAGGCATGAGGAATAGCATTTCATTTCATGTTTTTAAATACTGTGTTAATATTGCTGGGATTTTATTATGCTAATAAATTATCACTGTGTCTATCAATGTGGCAAGATGAAAGGTTTCTCCGTGACGCCACTGTCCCTGTGAGAATGTGTACTTGCTTTATTCTGTATGTGCGTGTATGAGCATCGTCTAGCATGGCAGTAGGAGTGTGTGTATGAGAATTTTCGTCGTCAGCTGCTGGCTGCGTGCTTTGCATCTCTGGCTTTGTGTCGATAGGTAGTCGTTACCAACCTCTGCTTTTGATGCTACCAAAGAGGTTCCTCCACCCTTTGGTTACAAGCAGGGTTGCCAATGCCCAGTAGCGAGCCTCGGTAGGACGTGCCTGTTTAAGCTCACCCCACCACCTCGTTTTTCCTTGGTTTTTACCGATTTCCAGTGGATTTCAGGTGGTGGTAGGGACTGGCTGGCTGACTTGGGCACTCTGTGGCTGCGCTTCGACCTGGTAAGCCGTTCTGATTTTCTTTCCTCCCTTGAGATGGTAGCGATTCTTTGTCTGGTGTTCAGGTTAGATTTCAGAACTTAGTTTCATTTTTTGGAATAAGTTTCTCCGATCATGTACGGAAGTGTATTCAATTTCATTTTGGTGATTTTGCATAGGTAAACGGAGTGAATATGCAGCTAATTCGGTCTGATAACGGCTGGGTATCTGTAACCTTTATGAGACTCGCTAATGGTGTACGAACTGTGTTTATTTCTTTCTACCTTTGTGGGACTAATGTGCGGGAATATTTTATTCTGAATAGTGCATGTGAAATATTCCTTTCCGTTCTCTCCTTCCACGAGTAGTATGTACTCCACTTGGTGTGTTCTTATAACAAAGCCTTCAGCTACCCCTGTGTCTGTTTCTATGCCCTTCAGGCAATAAATTATGCATGTATCTTTCTGATTTGCATTAGTACCTCGGTGTTTCTAATCCATTAAGTTATAATTTTTTATGTGTATTCTTTTTTTTTCTCACATTTGTGCGTGACGTATTTCTGTACAAATCTAACACATTGCACTTAAAAATCGCAATATGAACCGAAACAGACGGGCTTTTTGTGCAAACAATTACTATATACAGGCTAGTATTTAGGAAGGTAATTTTATTGCTTTGTATCGGATACATAATTAAGTAATTTCAGTAACTGTAATAGACTGAAAACGGGCGCTGATGACCTCGCTGTTGAGCGCCCTAAAACGCCAATCATCATCAACATCATAGACTTAAAAGGTAATGGCAAAGTAGCTGAATTAGAAAAATAAGGCGCGAAGTATTACTGTCACATAGTACAGTTGAACTCTCTTATTACGATAGCGGTTGCAACGACAATTCGGCATATTCCTCGTAAGGAACTTGCTTCTCATCCTCGCTCAATGAGACAATTGCATATACTTGTATATAACATCATTGTAAGCGTCAGTTAGCAATGATAATTTCAATAATCGATTTACGTATCTGCTGCTGCGTTATGGCAGCCTAGCGTATTCTTCCCGCAACAATAGATGCAGAAGAGACTCCCCCCCTCATTTTTACCTTCACGCATTCATAGTACTGTAGTGGCGACAGTCAATGAACTGCTCAACGGTAGATGCGATTTCCGTTTCTAGTGCACACATTTTAGAACAGCATGGCCTGTAAATGGAAATTTTTAACGGAGACAGAAAAAGAGAAAAAATTGTGTAATCGAGATGGAGCTAAGAAGTTGTCTGTCATAAATTTGGCCTCGTAAATTACTCAGCCTAAACGATTTGGAAAAATGAGGATAAAATTGTTACTGCGTTTGGACGAAATTGATCTAAAAGGAAATGGCTACGGAATTGTGAACGGGGCAACGTGGATGAAGCGCTACTTAAGTGGTTTTAGCAACTGAGATACATCAGTGGACCTCTCCATTTTTCAAGAAATTACAAGATAAAAAATTGTATGCGACACTAGTATGATAGCCGCGGCAGAATAGCCGTGCGCACCAAGGCGCCGCGCCGTGATGTGGTGCGCGCGGCCGTTCGCCGTCGGGGTTCGAGTCCTCCCTCGGTCATGGGTATCTGTGTTGTCCTTAGTATAAGTAACTTTAAGTTAGTGTAAGTAGTTTGTAAGCCTAGGGATTGATGATCAATGTAGTTAAGTGCCTTAGATTTAGAAACATTTGAACTAGTTGGATTGACAGATTCAAACAACGTCACGGCATTATTTTCGGCAAAGTGAGAGGCGAAGCCAGCAGTTTGAACCTTCGAAATAACCCAACAATGGCTCACTACCGCGAAGGACATACAGACTGTAACAGCTTTAATGCAAACGAGACTGGCATTTTCTTTATATAACAGAACTCTATAAGTCAAGGGCGAAAAATGTCTTGGTGAAAAATTATATAAAAAGCTAGTAGCAGTTTTGGTTTATGCTAACTGTGCAAATCAGTGTGACTACGATATGTATGCAACAATAGATAATAACCTTGTGAACACCGAAGAGCAAACTGAACACGAAATGGAAAATGAAGTGAAGAATCAGGCCCACAGTGACCACGAAGAGAGCGAGGGGGATTAAGAAGACGACGAAGAAGCAAGTAAAGGGAGTGACGCTTTACAAGCCAGAATTGTGAACACGTTCTAGAACAGGGGTCCATAAATTACAAATAAAAAATGGACATAGAACGTAATTTAGAAAGTTTGTATTGGGCAAATAGACAGCAAAGTAAAAGCAAAGATGTTTAGTGAGCACTCGACGTACTGCACTGTATACTGTATTCATTTTTGCTTAAGAGTGAACACTGTATTTACAATAAAACAAGGCTAAATAAATTTGTTCTTTACCTTCCTATCAATATAAATAGAAAATACAAGTCTCGGTTACAAGGACACTCGTTTGCAACGACATAATTTTCAAGGTCCTATAATTGTCGTTGTAGCCAAGTTCCTCTGTATTTGGAATGCATGGAATTTCAAAAGTTTATAATGACTTCACAAGACAATATATCTCGTGCATAAATGAAGATTGGAACGTAGTGAAAGTTTATGGTTACGTATGGAAACTAGGAGCGTAGCTTGGGAACAGTTTTAACGCTGGCGCTCATGTGGTGGTCCATGAGCGCAGATAGCTGACTGACCCATTTATTGCCCATTGTGTGTCCAGGCGGAATGGGGATAACAAAAGGTATTTCAGCTTCTCCGTTTCAATGTCAGCTATTCGGTTGCAAGTGTATAGCGTCATTTTCTTAACAATAAACTTCCTTAACGACAGACTGAAATCAAATTGCACCAGTCTCTCCACGGTTGCCTGTAATCTGGATATGTAATATTTTATGGGGAATTGCGGAAGGCAGTCGATGTGTTTCTCCTTCCAAGAGATTTGCGTGAACAGCGATACTGCATAGCAACAGCAGCTCATGCCAGACGCCTTTGCAAAAGAATGGAACGCATTTTAATATCCCTTTATATTTGTCGTTCGTCCACTGCAGTCCATTTCGAACATTTGGAAAATTTTGAACTTGAATGTGATTGTAAAAGTGCCCCACGGTTATACATGCACACGTACAAACGAGATACCCGAATGAAATAGGACAGCTCTTTTGAAAATAAATGCTCTATGCGTATGTTCATTCACGCCTTCGTTAACGTAGGAGATATATCGGACAAATATTTTTGAAACAATTTTTAATTTTGTAGCGAGAGTGGTTGCCAAACATTTCTTAAGTTTTCCTCTGTGGTTTTACCCATACTGCACTTGTATATCGTTCGTTTGGTAACTATATTGTCTCCGCAAACGTATGAAAAAATAATGCAAAATTTGATATTTTAAAGGTTACCAGAATGGGTTACTTCCTAGTACATTAAAATTATGCGCTGGACCAAGACGTTTTTCCTTAGAGCGTTCTACCCAGTGAGCTACCCGAGCATGTGTCCTCAGAGCGTTACTTCCGCCGGTACCTCGCCCCCTACCTTTCAAATTTCACCCAAGTTCTCCTGCGTAACACTTGTAGTAGACAGGAATGTACAGATTGATTCGTTGGTGAAACCACACATTTAAATAAAGTGCAGTAAGTGGAGAAAAAAAATTAAAGTTAAGTAGTATGAGGTTGGGGGAGAGGGAGGGGGACTGTGGAGGGGGCGAATCTGTCGAGTCTATTACCTACATGGCAGTAATTTTAGGAGTCGCTAGTTGCTATTTGGAATTCAATTAGTAATATTCAAATGGAAAGGGTATCACGTGCCACGTCAAAAATAGAGAATTACCACGAGAAAAACAACAGTCTCTTCTATTTGAGCAAAGCATTCTTAAATCGTGAAGTTACATTATATTTTTAAGCAAAACAAGTCGTACAGGAAATGATCGTCGGCTTGTAAGGTTATGAATCGCTTCAATCATTTCTCGTGGACTGCACCCACAACATTTACACGAATGGGAGCACAAGTACCGACAGTCCGCAACGTATACACAGTTGTCATGATGTGGGTCACCATTTGCTGACGGAGAGATGGCAATTTTCCCTTTTGAAACATATTTTTCTGACAAGTGAAGGCAACCGACTGCTGTTAGCGTACACTTAATGAAGAAGAGCCAAACAATGAGAGAACTAAATCTTCCGCACCAAATCACCACTTTCAATGTGTCAACTACATTCGATGAATGCAGCCAGTGATGGTAGATACCTGATCAGCATCTTCGATTATGTAAGAAGGAATATCAGAAACTATGGTTACAAAGTCTGCAGTTAATCGTGTGCATTTTATTTTACACAGCCAATACAGCCTACTGACAGTACATTCATTAGGGTACTTTTTAACACAGCACTTACGAGGTGAGTTTTCATATATCTCCTGGCAGAAATCCTGTCGTGGTGTGTTGGGCTGCAATTGTCTGCCCCCTTTTGGCCTCCACACGAGCGAGTTCTAATTTGTTGATGCCTTGCAGGGCTGACCGCTGCGACTCTCGTCGGGTTTCTACACCAGCCGCAAACTTCCCACATCGTGCCTATCTCTCCATAAACATCTGCAAGCCGAGAAGGTTCATATACAGTTGCATGCTTCGATCACACGAATCGAATAACAGCATATTTTAAAGCGAGACCAGTTTTGCAAACAAGACGCCATTTTTGTTTGCATTGAACGGTTCATATTACTAAACCTGTAGCCATTTTCGATGGTCGAGCTACCGCGTTGTATGCGACTGTAGTACAGCAATAGCGTTATGACGCCTCGGTACCCACAATGCATTGTGGGAGGTACCGTTACCTCCCCGCTCCACCCCCGACTGTTGTGTACTTGAGATCCGGCCACTGCCGCCAGCCGCCCCCAATTAATTTTTATTTATTTGCACATACATTTTATTTTGAAATTTCCTAAACATCCGCAACTGAAGGACAACTGACAGCCCCGACAAGGGCTCGCTTGTGTGCTAGTACTGCCCTCACTGGTACCGTTGTGATATTCCTGGCCTATGGCCACTTCATATTTCTGGCCGCTGGCCGTTTCTTTGCTAACATCGTACGTGTCTTAAACGCGGAAGGAAGACAGAAGTGCAGCATATGTTGAAATGTGGGGTGGGGAGCAGTAGCATATGGCACAGTAGGTGCTGGTTCCCGTGGGAAAGCCCAGCCTATGTTACTGGTACTCTCCTCGCATTGGCTGCTACATTTCACGTCACGTGATTTCTTTTGAAATTAGTTTTGTTTATTATATACCAAATATTAAATATTCAGAGCTGAGAATTTGTGATAAATATCTCTCAAGGACAGGCTAGATTTTGACAGTTTCAAAAGTTTAAGATGCCTTCTCTTATTGTAACAAGAGGAGAGAGATTTTGCAGAAGGCGCGCGACGGCCCTGTTTTGGCGCGAAATAAAGCGTCAGGTGCCCTCTCGCAACGCGCCAGTTTCAGTCTCGAGCTGACCACTATACGCGCCGGACCGCGCCGGTCATGAGTAAAGATTTGTGTAAATGTGATAACAGTCGAGGTCTCAACATGAGCTATGGGCAGCATAGGCCATGTCGTATTAACAAAAGTTGTTCATATTTAATTATTTATTTAATAAATGGCATCCCTGACAATTAAAAATCTCGCGAGTCGCTTCTTATGCTTCCATTCTACAGAACTTATTTTAGCCTCACTTGAATGCTGTAGAAGGACGAACGACCTGTGTGCTGTCTTCTGCGCTGGGGACACAACTATAGAAGACAACAGGTTAGTCAGAACTCTATGCTTTCCATAAAGACTTGGACAGCAACTACGGCACCTCGTGCATACTGTAGGGCGGTACAAACGTACATTGCTACGCAACAGCATCCGCAAGGATGTGGAGGTTTTAGGGGACTTGTGGGAGGAAGCAGTACTAACTTCTCCGTCCGCAAATAAAACCCTAGTTAGCTTGTACCGTCCTCTGTCACAATCCACAGTCGCTGCCAATTAATTTGCATATCAAATCGTACTCAGTATGTAATTATTAATTATCTATGTACAGTTTGTAATACAACCAGAAAGTGAGTTGTATGTCAAGATTGAAATGAGGCAATTAATTTTATTGCCTCATTTGCATATCAAGTTTGACAAACTATGTTTTTGCATCAACAATTTGTGTAAGAACTTTTTTTTCAGAAATCGTCCACAGGTGCAACGTTGATCGAAAGTAATGTTCAGTAACAACAACAATTGTTTATTAGCAGTTATCAGACACCTATGATTTTACATTAACATTTTCCGAAACATCATTTCATTCCTCGTAATTCGTTTTCAAACATTTGAGGGGAGCAATTTCTGTATTAAACCCCAAGCTACCCGCAATGAAACTAATTATTCATCTTTGTCTAGGTAAAAGTCCGTACGAACCTCGAAAATACTTCGACAAACAGTTGATGCAAAACTATATGCTAGTTGTTTTATATGCAAATAATTACCCTGGCGGATTTTCGTGACATACTTAAACAACCATTTTACATAAAAACAACTTATTTTACCAAAACATTCAGCTCTCTAAGTGGTAGATGAAACTTTATGTACTGCACATACAATTACAGAGTAATTAGGTACAAATACGGAAAACCCACCTTCCCTCATGCTAGTGGGGATAAATATTCTTTTTTTCTGATTACCGAAATTCTATTTTATGGAACTCTCTACAGCGTAAGATATCCGATCTCTTTATTCAAATAGGTCACATACTTGAATCCACAAACGGTGGTCTCTATATAAATATTTTACAAGTGTTTATGTTTGCTTCATCGAATCATGGTTGCGGAGGAACGAAGCACGCATTGGACGAGCTCAAATGCGAAATACCTCTTCCATTAAAAAAGAAATGTTTCACAGAACCCACAAATAATTCACTCATCTATCGAAGTAAAACTCAATGAACCCCAGTTTAAAGGAAATAGAATTTCTTATGATGTTTATATACATCACGAAATAATTTCAACCACTATTCGATATACATAGGTTGCTATCAACTTTACATACTTACGTAATTATACTATTTACCAATCAGTTTACATGCAACACAAAACTCTCTAGCTAACTAAAATCAATTACTATTTGTCATAAATATTTTTCCCCTAACATTAGCTAAGTATATCACGAATCCCATTTTATTTTACAAACTCGCAATCTACATTTTTCTCATGAAATAAGTACTTTACCTATATTTTACTGCTATCTGTACACTTTTGAGTTTCAAGGAGTGACCGCTAGGATAGCTCTATTACACACAACCCCTGACCCCCGCCCCCCCCCCCCCACCCCAGCATGCTTGAGGAGGGGAATACCGCATTCCCATTGGTCAATCATGCAAACTGCCGTTAGATTTGGCAGAGGAGGGGGAAGGAAGGGGGCCCTAGATCAGCAGCAGGAAACAGATCACCTTCTTCATACTTCTTCAGTCATCATCACTTCGAATAAGTTCACCTGAAGATGAAATCCTTCACCAACAGCGGCAGCAGCAGCAGCAATACCAATCATCCTGAAGCAATGTCATGTAAATTGAGATAGTTTCTGTTTTCTTCACCTCACACCTGTGTTTGGTTTGCATAGTAGCGTTCTTCTCTTTTCTGTTTTTACGTGTAGAATTTCTTCTGCTCCATCATCAATTTGCATCCTGAACACGTTGTACCATTGCGTCTTAATCTTATTATTGCTGAAGTTTCAAATCATAACAGGGTTCTTACCTTTGGTGTCTCTGAAGTCGCTATATATATTCTTTGGTGTCTCTGAAGTCGCTATATATATTCGTTAAGATAGCAGTTTGTGGAGCTAATCTCTCGTGCCCAGGCATCTTGAAACGTATGAATAGATTGACAGAGAGCACAATAGTACTGTCTTCTATGTTTCTGCCCTTTCATAACTTAGTTTAAAAGGAAGTAGATAGAGCATTCAAATAAGCTGATGAGCATGTTGCTGTGTAGCCATTTATTTTTACTACATGTCTGTGTGGCTATTGGTCTACCATTACCGTTCTGATTGCTTTCTGTAGAAGTGCTCCAAGTGAGTAATAGTAAAGAATCATCTGCTCCTTCTTCTCAATACTGTATCTTTCCTGCTTATCTGTAATTTATTGTGTACATACCGCATCGCTGTGATTGCTCTATGCATTCATTAAGGTTAATTCTTCTTTTAGTTTTCCGTTTCAGCATTCTCATGGCAGCAGCCAAGGCCATGAGGCAAAAAACTCCGATGAGCTTCATCAGTTAGCGGTGAGCATGATGTGGGATACGTGGCCAAACATGCTCACGTTATCTACGAGCCAATACCTGGTTAGCGGAAACATAATTTATTTGTTTCTTACATAGGCAGGGAGCAATTGAATGTGTGGCCCCATTACTATTGTATGCTCTTCTTTTTACAGATGATATCGTGAACTTTAATTTTGAGATAGAGGAGGAAGAGGACATAGCTGTTATTTATAAATAGACCGGTGTATTTCATGTTATGTAGATGAATATTTCTTTCCCCTTGTGTAGATGTACATGAGAAATAAAAAAGATTTTTAGTTACAGAAGAGGAAAAGACCTTCCCATCAGAATGGCTATGCATAGGGTAGGTTTCAGCATCTTCAGTGGCCGGCCGCGGTGGCCGAGGGGACTAAGGCGCTTCAGTCACGGTCTGCACGGCCACTACGGTCGGGGGTTCGAATCCCCCCTCGGGCATGGACATTTGTGCCGTCCTAGTTCTTAAGTAGTTCATAAGTAGTTTGTAAGTTTAGGGACTGATGACCCCGTAGTTAAGTCCCATAGACTATACAAACATTTGTAACATATTCAGTGTCAGAACTTGGTGCACGGGCTCATGGTGGGGATGAAACGCCTGAGTGAGTACTTCTGAAGACAGATGAATTCACGCGGGAGGAGGAAGAAGAGAGGCAATGGGAGACTTCGTGTAATGAGCTGCAGACGGCTAGGAGCATGAGTGGAAAGGTATATATATATATATATATATATATATATATATATATATATATATATATATATATATATATATATTTCTTTATTTTTTACAGGGATCTTCATACTAGGAAAATGTGTATAACTTTCTATCTAATGAATCGTGTACTAATACTTTCCGTGCTTTATTAGTGTTACAGAAGCAACTCAAACAACCATGGCAAGTGTACTGATGACACTTGTGCCGGCTGCTTTGATACGAATACAGTACAGGCTGGCGTCCCCATAGCACACACCGCTATCAGCTGCCAGGCAGTCCATCACTCAGCAGTAGTTAGGTGACCAGGCCAGCGCATCATGTCCACCAGCCCCCAGCTGTTCTCATTGGCATCGGCATCCACGCAAGGCATGTTCTCCCTGGCATGTAGCCATAGCTTCATTGGCGGCTTCTTCATCATCATCGATCGGGTGGATGTCCGTCTCACCATCCACCACCAGTAGCTGTAGTTTTAGTAATAATGTTCCTGTAGCTAGTGGTAGCTGTCTTCAACATCCTTTTGATAATGATGTAATATGGCATTAGATTTCGGGTGTTATGTCCCCCTCCAGCACTTGGAGATCACTAAGGTTTTGAGATCATTTCTTTTACAAGGATAGGGAGTCCTCCAGCAGGATGTCATGACCCTGTTGTGTTCCCAAGTTGGAGACTGAGCTTCTTAAAGCAGTAAGTGATCCGCATAATTCCGTCATTAAACGTAGTGCAGTACGTGCTGTGAGTTAACCCATGTGCGGAGTTTTCAGGGTGTACTGGAGGAAGAAGCAAGTCTCCACTATCTCTGGGATGGCTAATGGCGTGATCATGCAGAGCACCACAATTGCCAAGTGGTATCACGAATGCACCTTGAGTGTCATTATGAACTGTTTCTCCGAGATGGAGGTTCGCAGTTCAGTGTACACACTCATCCAGTAGTACACCTCGACATCAATCTCCATCTTTATGATACTGTAAAGGGAGGGTCTAGTTTTATTCAACTTCCTGTTGATATTAAGAAAAACCAGGCATGTAAGTAATGGGCATAGAAAGACACTAGGCAAAAAGGTCATGAAAGGAGACGAGTACTGTTTTGCTTGGTAAATTCTGGCTTATGAGAGAAATTATCATTTTACAGATCACCCACAGCTCGCAAGTACTTATAAAGTGCCCCAAGGAGAAATTCCCGGAGGGTACAATTTTATAGGAATACACTTCCCAGTCAAACTCTAGGACATTCACAAGTTTGAGGTCTAGAATCCCAGAATATCAGTAAATGTTTATGGCCTGGAGAAGAATAAAAGCAAGCCAGAAGAAGATAAAGGTAAGTCGCATAGTCATATTGTCGGACCCTACCATTTAATGAAATTTTTCGGTTAAGTGCAACCTTTATGTTAATATGCTGATTATTGCCAATGGTGAAAGGCAGCATTACTGAGCCATGCTGGTTCGTTTTCGGTTGCTGTCTCTATAACGTGCACTGGCGCCAATACCAGTCACTCATACTCCTTTATCGATATCTCTTTGTTGCTTCACCAGGGGTGGTGCGGCTAGTTTTACGTTTGTCGCTTGTCTCACGGCTGGTGCTAGTTACCACGATTTTCGACTATATATCGTGACGTGTGCGGATGGTGGGATAGTCTGGCCTTGGACGAGGAAGGGAAAGCGGCTCCAAGTGAGGAAGCAAACGCCGGCAGTGAGCAGCTCGGTTTCCCTGTTCTTGTTCTTGTTGTTGTTGTTGCTGGGTGCCTTGCTCAGACTCTGTGCATTACAGTTGTGATTATCAATTATGACCTTACACGTAACAGGTGTGAAGGTCTGACTTGGAAGGCCGCGTTGGAGTAGCCGAGCGATCTAAGGCGACTCGCTGCGGATCACGCGGTTGCTCGCCGTCGGACGTTCGAGTCCTCCCTGGGGCATGGGTGTGTGTGTTTGTCCTTAGGTTAGTTTACCTTAGTTTAAGTAGTTTGTGAGCTACGGACTGATGACCACACAGTGTGGTCCGATACATTTACAAACATTTGAACATTTTTTGACTTGGAATCAGCCGGCCTTGCAGTTAAGCTTCTTCGTATTAACTTGGATGTTTGGGTGGATGGAATCATAGTTTCTTTCAACGTCTGTTGCATCATCACTCCACGGAATTATTCTACCGACAACCTGTGTGGTGTAACTGCATGATATCGACCGCTTCCAAGATAAGTACAACTCGGTGGTGACTTTGTTGTGTTCGTTGTCGCACTTCTGTGTGCGTGAGTTCTGTCTTTAAGCGCCGAGCGTTATTTCGTCGTCGTCGAATTTCTTTTGTATTTGTCTCACTGAGAAAGCTTGGGAGTTGAACCCCAGCAACTTGCATTGCCTAATGTGTAAGTTGTATCTTTCATGTTGGTGGCCAGTAAGTTGGTTATTGCTTGCTTATTGTACGATGCTTTCAAACTTGCCACTTTTGAAAAATAATGATTAGTGTATTTAGAATTAAGAATTGCTAGGTGTCACTGGGTAATTTATCTGATGTGTGCCCGATTGTTGCTCTGTTACCTGTCTGAGGGACAGGCGTTATTGTTGGCAGTGTGTTTTCCCTCTGCGCGGTGCTTCCTGCCCACCCGTAGTTGTAATTTTGGCAGCTGTATTCAGTTAACCTTCATTTTCATCTCTCTGTTCTGTCCGTTTCTTCCTCCTGTGATCCTTCCTTTTTCCGCTGTTGTCATTACCGAGCTGGTAGTGTTTAAGCTTGGCTTCAGAAATAATTAGCCATTCCTGTTGCAAGTGATGTGCAGTGCTGGTCTGATTTCTAAATCTACCCAATTTGGGGAAATCATAATGGTTTCTTGTGTGTTTTAGTAATTTTACGTAATCTTAAATCTTGCTCAGTGATTTTAAGTTATAATAGCTGTGTTTTTCTGATTGTTTGAAGTTCTAAATGGAGCCTTGATGCGTAGTTTAAGGTAGTGAAAATTGTTGTATACTTACTTGGACCCCAGTGGGTGTTTAATAAATGTAGTTGCTACTTGTTCAAGCATATCAACTATTTGATATAACTTTTAAATCATAGCCCGGAATTGAAAGTTTAAGAGCTGTATTTGCCTGATTGTTTTAGGTTGCGTAATTTAATTTACTCATTTCAAGTTAGTGAAAACTGTTTCTATACTAGATGGGACGCTTCCTTGTGTGTTTTTAGCAATTTTATGTAACTTGAAATCTGGCTCAGTGCTTCTAAGTTTTAAGAGCTGTATTTAGCCTGATTGCTTAAATGTTCTGATTGGAGCCTTGGTGGATAATTTAATTTACTCGTTTCAAGTCAGTGAAAATTGCTTCTATACTTTATTGTATTCCAGTGGGTCTTTCACTGTCTCCTGTAGTTGTAGCTTTGTTCAGTCACCTCTACTATTTCATCGTAGATTTAAAATCTGCCCAATTCGGAGTAACTGTTATTTGCTTCACCCACTCTAAATTTAAAATTGGTCAAAGTCACCAAGGAGCTCTTGATTGTTTAAAGTTATAATTGGAGACTTGATGTGCAGTTTGATTTACTCATTTTGTGTCAGTAAAAATTACTTATTGTCCCCTTTTACAAGAAAATTTTACTGTATCTTTCCAGTTAATGACTGTCTGGTGACAAAAAATTTTAAACCTCCAGTAAGTGATTATCTATGGTAAACCCACCTAGCCACCCACAATTAATTATCTTCAAACACTTTAAGTAAAGGTTATTGTAGAAGGACCAGTCCTTATACCCCTCCTACTCCATTCAATAACGTATGGATCATAAACATGCCCCACCTCCTTTACTCCCAAATGAATAATTATAAAGGCAAAACCCACATATGCTACAGTTGTCCAAGTAACTTTTCGTAGGAGAAGGGTTTAGAGAAGCAGCTTGTAGATAGCAAATACAAGGAAGTGGTATGTGTTTTTATGCAAACTCCTGAAAGTGTATTCATTACGTTCAAGTATGCTCACCATCATGAAAGATGCCCTGTTGCCATTTACAATGATTTTGAGTGCTTACTTGCTCCAATTTCTGGATGTGAAAGTAACCCCAATGGCCTCACATTGCATCTTCACACAAAAACACATGCCATATGCAGCAGCATTCCAAGTTGTATGCACAGTTGGGCCCTCTCTGAATAAACTCAAGTCATACTTAGGGAACTATCCTGTGGATATGGTTGCTCAAAGGCCGGGAACCGATTGCCTGGGAAGTTGATAAACTTTACATGCACAATGATCTGATGTCTATGTCACGGGAGGATATATATTTGTCTAAACAAATGACACCAAAAATTACGCTGTGCTTCCTTGCTATGCTACGCTTCATGCAGATGTCGCTTTCCACACTTCTTGACACTCTACCTCAAAAGTGTATGCACATCATTCGATCTGCATACTCTGATGAGGAAAAGTTCCAACTAGTAATGTAAAAACGGGTTTTCCTATACTAGTACCTGGACTGTATGGAGAAACTCTATGAAACCAATCTTTCCAAGAAATCCCCATTTACCAGTTCATTCACAGGCGATGCCATAACAGGTGAGGAATATGAGCATGCCCTAAATGTCTGGCAGAAATTCAACATTCCCAATTTTGATACATATGCGAGGATATACATGGACACAAGTGTGCACTTACTTCCGAATTTTTTTGAGAAGTTCAGGAGTGTATTCATGACCACATACTCATTGGATCCCGCCTTTTACTATACGACACTTGGTTTATGTTGGGACGCAATTCTCAAGAAGACAAAGTGTAACATCGAATTTTTAAGGGATTCAGATATGCTTCTTTTCTTTGAGTGACGAATACGTGAGGGACTAGCCCAGTGTATTCATTAGCACACTAAGGCAAATAAGCCACATATGGGTGCGGGGTATGACCCATTTCTCGATTCAAGTTATATTCCATATTTGGACATGAATAACCTGTATGGGCACGCAATAATGCAGCCTCTGCCGGTTGGAAGTTTTTAGTGGGTCTACAAAGAAGAATGACAGGGATTAGGTGGGAAATTGTTGCGTCTCTCAACGGAATCTGATGTTTGGTATGTAGTCGAGGTAGATATTGCATATCCAATTAGTTTGCTTGATCAAACCACTGACTTGCCATTATTCCCAGAGCAGCTAGTTTCTCTGGGAGCCAAGGGTTCCATTCCCAAGTTGATGACTAAACTTGCAGACGATCTGAGGTGCATTATTCATTACCGTAATCTTCAACAGTGCATTAAAATGGGAATGGAACTTATTAGCTGTATCTTGCAACCAATCCCACTGGTTGAAGCAGTACATTGAACTAAATACGGCAATGAGGGCAGACGTGACTAATGATTTCGAAAATGATTTTTATAAGCTTATAAATAATTCCATTTTCTGGACGACCATGCAGAATTAAAACATGAACACGGTATTAAAAATAGAACAATCTGGGCGTCATAGTGTGTGTGGAAATTGATTGCATCACCAAACTTTAAGACGCAGTGAGAACTTTGTTGCTGTGGAGATAATGAAAACTTCAGTATAGTTCACAAAATCTGTCTATCTGGGGATGTGCATAGTCCAAACTCCACAGGCACATGTTCCACTATGAAATTGCTAAGCTTCACTTTGTGGAACCCAAGTTACTGTATATGGATAGAGACAGTTTCATCTAATGGGTGAAAAACTGCGATCCATATCCAGCAATGAAATTTATCAGTGAAGAATTCGATACTTCCACTTACGAGGCCGATAATCCATATGGAATTATTTCTTAGACTAAGAAGGTTATCGGTCTTATGAAGGATGAATCGAATGAGTAGCTGATATTTGAGTTTGTAGGCCTCCGGGCGAAGATGTATGCATATCGCACAATAGATGGCGAGACTCAGAGGTGCGAAAAGGGTGTTTGTGATCGACATCTAATGTACTAATGATCAAAGATTACTTGTGCCGTCTGTATGCATGTGTACATTGTAACATTTCGCTTGGAATAGGTATTGCAGCTGTCTGTACTATTGTCATCTGGATAAAGCTCTCCATCTCTTTTCCATAATAGTTGTGTGCTGTCCGGATGGAATTTCACATTAGCTGTAGTGTATCTTTAGAAATACGTAACTTTAAGAAAAAAAAATCGCTTACAATCATATATGCCGTGTAACTATGCTTTAGAAATCTATGTGTTTGACGTGCACAAACCTGTATACCGGAAGTGCATGTAGTTTTAAGAAATCTGCACAAAACTGTGAATGTGTAAAGCGTGTACTGATCAAAAAGAAGAAGAAAAACATTCAGTGTATAGTGAATCGAAAAAAAAAGATTGTGGAACTAAAATGTTGTTTTTATTCAATAAACTGGAAATTTGTTAATGGTGTTATTATTTAATTTCCCTCAACCCTTCTTTTTTTAATAATAAAGAAATATTTTATCGTTTCTATGAGAAGATATGATAATTTTATCGAGTTTTTTAAAATACGACAGGCAGAAACATGTGCATTGCACGCACTCTTCTATAAGGACAGCTGCATTTACACAGTATATTTTTATATGATGTAACATGTACAGTTACATTTACATTGCACCCACTAGATTATAGGTAGAACTGAATTTATAAGATCTCACCATCAGCGGTGTGTATCAAATATAAAGAAATGACTTTTTTTTTAAATATACATTTATGTTGTATAGTATGTACTTACATCTGCACTGCATGCACTCGTCTATAAGTCGAGCTGCATTTACACATAAAGTATTGTTTAATGGCATAACACTAAAATAATGAATGGGGTAAATAAGAACACATAGGGTTTCTAAGGTAATTTTGTTTTCAATCAACTTACAAACATCTTTACAGTATCTTTTGCACACACAACTCTTTTTCTGTTTTTGAGTCCACGGAGGGCAGGACAGCCGGTGGGATCCAGGTCGTTAGCGGCTGCATACTTGAAGTTCTTCAGCATCCAGGTCATCTGCTCTTCGCCTTTTACGTACATTATGGTGGCAGTGTGGTCAAATGCTCGGGAGCAAGGTCAGCAAATCTTTATAGGGGATCCAAGGCTCATCCCAGTGTATTACAAGGTACCTTCGTGTCAGCCAGTTCGCGTTCATCCTAGGTGTAACACACTTCACATACTTGAATAGTCTTGGAGATGCACACTTCCTGCTGTTTTTATCACTGTGACTACTAGTAACGCAACGTCTTGAAATATGAAGCATTTGGACGTCAGATATCATGTTTACACTTCGAGAACTGATGATGAAATGGTTTAGGTAGGATACAAGGTCTGGTCCTCTGTACAGAACGCTGCTCCATACCACTTACGAGCTATAGTTAATAACTCGGTCATGCATAACTGGGGCATATGCAGTAGTCTTCTGTTCGAAATTTGCTGAAGATCCAAATTAAGTACTCACACCTGTAGGTTCAGATTTAATTAAAAAATGTTAATAAGTTTGTTAAGCATAAGGGACTCAACTGCAGGGTCATCAGCCCCTAAACTTACAAACTACTTATGAACTACCTTATACTAAAGACGACACAAACATCCATGCCCGAGTGGGGATTCGAACCCCCGACCGTAGCGGGCGTGCAGACAGTGACTGGCGTGCTGCAGACCGCTCGGCCACCACGGCCGGCCCAGATTTAATTACCTCGTTGTGTTTGGAGCAGTCTATTACGATTATTGGTGCCAGCTCCTTCAGCTTCGTTGGACTAAGTAGACACTTATCTGATTTCATGACGTCATCATAGTATGACTGTACTTATTTTGGTCCCTTTTCTAATGTAAGTTTGTGACACAACCGCGACTAATCGAACAGTCATGGGCCACTAAATGTAGCACCCGTGCTAGCCTAAGGACAAGACTTGGACCGAAACTCCCCAAAGACTTATCCAAACACGAAATAAATCATGGAAAGCGATAACTATGTTTGAAATAGGTGTAGCTTATAGCAGTAAAAGAAGTCTGATTACCATGAAACAAAAATTAACTTAGGTAATCTAGCAATACTGTTGTTGTGCTAATTAAAATTTATTAACAAAATGTTTCATTAATAAAAATTTATACACGGTCGCCAGCCTAATGAGGCATAAGAATACCAAGCAGTGATAACTTAAGAATGCAGTTAAATTTAGAAGCTTGGTGCAGAATAAATAAAGGGTGGAAGAAACTTTGTCACCAGTTTCATAAGAGATAAAAAAATAACAACCACAAAAATAATAAAGATTTAAATGAAAGCAGTAATTATTTAAATTATTGTAACGGTAAGACTCACCTCATCAGTTACTTTCTGTAACTATAGAATATAGCGTGGAATGCAGTATTGCAGAACAAGTGGCACTCAGAAACAAAGTTACTAAAGGCTTATAATTAGTGTTAAAATAATAAAAATCTACTGATTTTACGGTCAGTGCTGTTCTTAATGTTCTTTGTAAATAAGTGAGAAATTGGTTATGATTATGACCTCTATTCAAAAATCTACTTAAAGAACACTAACTAGCATGTATCACTTTGTTGAAAATAATGAAATGTTTCTCACTACCATGAAACTAATGATTCTGTTACAGTTAACTATTTTTTATTAGTCTGCCACTACGTCTTGCTGCTGTGCCCTCAGGTTCACTACTGCTGTGAGCTCCCACCACACATTGACTGCTGCAAATGCCAACCTTCGACTGACTACTCCGTCTCCGTTAGCTGCGCGCCAACACCACCTTTTCATTTACAACGGAATTCCGTTCGCATTGAAATCACTAAGTGTTTTGCATATTATGCTGGTCGTGAGATATTACAAATTTACATAATATTCACATACATAAGACGATTCAAAAATAAAATTGACATTATCGAGGCCATTTAAAATAACAAAAAAATAATATTGTCGCGTTTCAATGGAAGCAAGCTTGACTTCGAAGGCAACTGAACACAGCACTTATACTCAAAGCACGTTTATTACGAACTCAACATACACGCAGCACTGACTGCCTCTCAGGCAGAGTGCTCTGCTATTTATACACAGACAGAATTTACCAGAAATTAGAAGACAGTTAACATAAGTAACAAGTAGAATTTACAAGTGAACATAAGAAAGTTGTAGAACATTCTGGAATTGTTAATTACAAAGAAATAACTATTTGCCGGTGGGCGGGATTGAACCGGCGACCTTCAGCACCGCAGTCCGTGATGCTATCCTCTGCGCCACGCCGGCAGTGGGTGTACGTGCTGTCTCGCACCATTACTCCCTCTCCTGGAAAAACAGAGACCTACTTTTATGTTCCCTGTGGAGCCAGCTGCAATGTCCTGGATCTTGACCTTGTCGTGGGTCCTCTGTATGGTAATTCAGGGGAATCCTTCCCTTCTCCACGATTATCGACGGCAGACGTTCCTGTCGTGGCTTCATCTGTAACATTACCATCCTTAGAGTCCTTGAACAAGAAGCCATTGTCGCCTACCTGCTCTTCAGGATCGGAGTAAGACTTCATGCGCAGGACGTGAACAATGTCTCCTCGTTTTTGTCGTTTCGACGACGGCTCATAATCCTCAACTTGGTATGTGACGTCTGACAGGCGGCGTATGACACGATTCGGACCAAAGCATCGCTTCAATAACTTTTCTGACAGTCCAACCTTGCGTACAGGGATAAAAATTCATACAAGATCTTCTGGGCTGTACACAACAGGTCGGTGCCTGTCGTTATACCGCTGACGATCCTTCTCTTGGGCGTCCAATGTCCGTATGTGAGCCAGCTGTCTTCCTAATTCGACCCTGGTGATGAGCTGTTTAACATAGTCATCCTGAGTGTCGTCCGGTTGGAATGGAAACAGCGGATCCATTTTCGTCTCAGCTTCACGGCCATGGAGCAGGAAAAACGGCGTAAAGCCTGAGGTGTCTTGTAAGCAAATTTCACGACTGGCAGAACTGTATCCCAATCCTTCTGCTCAACATCGACGTACATCGATAGCATATCGGCTAACAACTTGTTGATACGTTCCGTAAGACCATTTGTCTGAGGATGGTATGCAGTTGTCATTCTGTGGAAAATGTCGCACCGTGACATTACCTCTGATACTAGTTTTGACTGGAATACTTTTCCACGGTCAGATAACATGACACGTGGTGCTTCATGCTGCAAAATAATGTCTTCTACAAGGAATTTTGCGATCTCTGGAGCTTCTGCAGTCGGCACAGGTTTGGTGACAGCTTAGCGTGTGAGGTAGTCAGTGCAGACTATTCTCATCGGTTACCGGTTGTCGACTTCAGGAACCTCCCTAAAAGATCGATCCCAACTCGGTGGAATGGAGCTGCTGCCGGCGGAATCGGTAAGAGATGCCCTGGAGGTAATTGCGGCACAGACTTCCGTCGCTGGCACTCTTTACAGTGACTCACATATTGCATGACAGATCGGTAGACCTTTCCAGTAATACCTGCGTCTGATTCTGTCTAGGGTCTTCACGAATCCCAGATGACCGGATATTGGAGCAACGTGGAAATATTTGAGAATAGCTGGCTGGAGATGAGATGGAACGACCAGTAGCCATTTGGGGCCCTGTGGATTTACTTGCTCTTATACAATGTCCCGTTTATAAGTTTGAACTCTCCATTGGTCGGTTCTCCTTTCTCCAAGGCGTCTATCGTTTTTAATAGTGCTGGATGTTCACTCTGTTCAGCTGTAACGTCATCTAATTAAGTGAGGGCTAAAAATTCATTCATGCTGTTGTGTTCCATTAATGGATTCCTCGGAAGGCAGTCGGCACCCTTGTGTTTGCGCCTGTTCTTGAATACCACTGTGACATCGTACTCTTGGAGTTTTAGTGCCCATCTTGCTAGTCGACCTGATGGATCCTTCAAGCTAGTCAGCCAACACAAAGAATGGTGGTCTGTCACGATGGTGAATGGTTTGCCGAATAAATATGGCCGGAACCTGTTGATAGCCCAGATAACTGCGAGACATTCTTTTTCAGTTGTAGAGTAGTTTATCTCAGACTTTGAGAGTACTCTTGACGCATAGGCTATCACTTTTTCAGCACCTTCCTGAACTTGTACAAGCACTGCACTAATCCCATAGCCACTGGCGTCTGTGTGAAGTTCCGTTTCTGCATTCTTGTCGTACAAGGCTAGCACTGGTACGGAAGTTAGAGCCTCCTTAAGTGCCCGGAAAGCTCTTTCTTTTGTCTCATCCCAGTAAAACTTTATGTCTCCCTGCAGAAGTTCTTGTAATGGACGTGCCTTTGTACAAAATTCTTTTATGAAACGTCGGTAGTATGAGCACAGCCCGAAAAAACTTCTCACATCACGAATGTGTTGAGGAGTTGGAAATTCTGTCTCTGCCCTTGCTCTTGACTTTATCTGGATCGGGCCGGAAACCATCTCCGTTGACTAGGTGCCCCAGGATCTCTTTGGCGACGAAGAGGCACTTCTTTGGGCTGAGGCGGACTCCTGCAGCCTAAACACACTTCAACACAGTTGACAGGTGACTCAGATGTTCTCTAAATAGGAAAGACACGTCGTCCACTTAAGGTGTCGAAGCAAGTTGTCCATCATGCGTTCGAATGTGACCGGAGAATTACATAATCCAAATGGCATTACTTTAAATTCATAGAGGCCGTCAGGTGTAATAAAAGCCGTCTTCTCCCTGTCAACTTCGTCAACCTCGATTTGCCAGTAAGCTGTCTGCATGTCCATAGTTGAGAAGTATGTAGCTCCTTTCAAGCAGTCTAAGGTGTCGTCAATGCACGGCAATGGGTAGATATCTTTCTTTGTGATTCTGTTCAGCCGCCTATAATCGACACAGTATCACCACGTGCCATCCTTCTTCTTTACGAGGACCATCGGAGACGACCAAGGACTCTCCGAAGGTTGAATAATGTCATCTCGCAACATCTTCTCCACTTCCTCCCGAATTATCCGTCTTTCAGTTGGCGACACACTATACGAACGCTGGCTAATTGATGGATGACCCGCAGTATTGATACGGTGCTTTATCGTAGGCCATTTCGTCTGACTTTTCTCCTACTGAGGTGTGAATGCACCCGAATATTGGCATAGTATACCTAACACCCGCTGGCGTTGTTCCTTGGTCAGTCCAGGCCCTATTGGCAGTTCCACGTTTGTTTCCTCCAGCGTGTTGTCTGTACTGACAGGAGGGCATGGGTCTTCATTGATGACGTTGAGCTCACCGTCCTGGATTGGTTCAGCTGTCCCGATAGACATTCCCTTGGGGATAAGTTGTGACTGCTCGTGATAATTCGTGATCCAAATCTCTCCTTGACCACCGATAATGCTTATGATGGCCGCTGGTATGTAAATTTCTTTTGTGAGCCTGATAAACTTTTTACTATCAACAAGCACTTCACAGTTTAATCGCCCATCTGCATTTGTGACAGCAACTCTTCTCATCGTCAACGGCGGTATCGTCACATTCTCAATGGCAAATAACTACCCAGAAAATTCTGTGTTACGTGTACCCGTAGAAACAACTTCTTCAATTTGCAGCTCAGATCTTCCACAGTCAATGATAGCTTGGGATGCCTGAAAGAAGTCCCATCCGAGGATGGGATTGTGACATTCTGTTAACATGACAAATTCAAACGGATGGGTCCTGTTGTTGATGGTTATTCTTGCGACACAAGTTCCTGCTGGCTGGACGTACTTTCCATTCGCGACCTTCAGCACAATTGCCCCTGTATCACAGAACATTGTCTTCTTTAGTGTGCGGCGGTAATTATCCGACAATACAGAGAAAGACGCTCCTGAATCAACAGGAGCCCGGACAGGTTGGCCGTGGATTATGACGTTGATGAGGTTTCCCGACATCTTAGCGACTGTCGTCCATGGAGGATTTTCATCTGCGGCGGCCTCGCCTCCATAGATGGTCGCCTCGCTTAGTTTTCCTGGGCGCGGTGGTTAGGGGAGCGGCTGGTACCTCTGTACGGCGACGGTGAATGGCTGCGGCGCGTTGGGGAGCGGCCTCGTCTAGGTTACGGCGATGGGCTTCTTCCCATAGGTCGACTGTACTCATCAGCAGGTGATTGCCTGGGACGGCTGACGTCTTGTGGCAAAATAATCGTCGAATACTCGCCTCCTCTCTCTGCAGTAGCGTACGACATGCCCAGGGCGTCCACAGTGGAAACACAGTGGTGTGTTTTCTTCTGTCCTCCAGACGTCTTTTCTTCTGCGTGACGTCATAGTTACTGGAGGAGTTGGTTGTGATCGCGTCGGCAGTGGCTTCATGGGCTGCCGTTTGGCGGCTGCAGCGTCATAGCAGGGCGACGCCATTCTTTACGTCGGGTGCGATTGACGGGGCAGACAGGAGCTAATGTTTGAAATACCTCGTCCTCAGCGGCATCGGCTACCTCGCGACTTACAGGGCTCACATCCATGGCCATAATCTGATGCTCGCTCGGTCTAATAGTCCCGGCTGCCACGCACTGTTGTAATTCTTCTCTCACTATTTGTCGTATGACGTATGGCCACAACGGCCATAGGGACTACATTGGGAAGTTGGTCATACTTCTTTCGTCCTACCCTCCTTTTTTGCATCTCTTCAATACGCTGGCACCACTTGATGAACTCTTCCGTCGTAGCGACATCTTTTATCAGGAGGGCTTGGTACATGTCTTCCGCTATACCCTTCATCAGGTGCGTGATTTTGTCGGCCTCAGTCATATTCGGATTGACTACGTTACACAGGGCCAAAACATTCTTTATGTATGACTGTGTCGGCTCACCATGTTGTTGGGCCCGGTTCTTCAGTTGTTCTTCCGCCGAACGGATTTGTCGCTGGCGGTCTCCAAACGTCTTCTTAAGTTCCTCCTGGAACGTCTCCCAGTGATTCAATTCATCTTCGTTGTTTTCAAACCATTGCTGGGCTGTTCCGTCCAGGTAGAAGTAAACGTTGGCCAAGCACATCGTATGATCCCACCTGTTATACTTGGCGACTCGGTCGAATCCTTTTAGCCATTTGTTGGGATTCTGTTCAGCGTCTCCAGAGAACACCGACAGGTGTCTGATGTGCAGCTGGCTTACTGCTGGTTTCGTGTCCATGGTTCTTCTGATGATACGGACTTTGGGAAGAGTGTACTCGGTATATCCCTTGTATTCCGGTTCCAGTCCGTGTAAGCGACGGCTTTTACGTTGCCTAATCAGAGCCACGGTGATGCAGCTGTTGCACAGGATACCCGGCGCCTCCACCAAACAATGTCGCGTTTCAATGGAAGCAGGCTTGACTTCGAAGGCAACTGAACACAGCACTTATACTCAAAGCACGTTTATTACGAACTTAACATACTCGCAGCACTGACTGTCTCTCAGGCAGAGTGCTCTGCTATTTATACGCAGACAGAATTTACCAGAAATCAGAAGAACAGTTAACATAAGAAACAAGTAGAATTTACAAGTGAACATAAGAAAGTTGTAGAACATTCTGGAATTGTTAATTACAAAGAAATAAATTTTTGTCGGTAGGCGGGATTGAACCGGCGACCTCTCGCTGTCTTGCGGCAATATGCCAAAATAAACATGATATAGATATTCATAAATCATACAAAGCACATGAAGTACAGACATCTCATATCATACAATAGTGGAATCGATTGTAACATGAATGAAATTTAGTATCTAACATAGCAAAAAAATGAAATATTATTACAAAAAAATTATCAAAATTGGGCAATGGCGTTATATATGCCCCTATTACAGTTATTACATGTTCAATGTTAAGAATTGTAATACACAAGTAACAGAATTGCACAATTTTGATACAGAGAAACATATGTTTCAACTGAAAAGTGAATGAAATTTAACTGTCACATTATCCATCATGTTAAGTATTTGTGACAAAAAGGAATAGTTTACAAGTTATACAATCACACATAAATGAACAAAAACAAAATACCCAACAAGATAATTTACATAACACTATACCAAGGCAAAAATAATAGATACAATTTTTAAATGTACACTAACATTAACATTTTCATTATTTACAATAACACTTTTTTAAATAGGTACCGATCACTGCCTGACGCATTCAAAAGCAATTCAAAAATTTCGAAAGCACTTTAAACTGGTTTTTTTTTTTTTTTTTTTTTTTTTTTTTTTTTTTTTTTTAACAATTTGCTGCCTTCAACAGTCAAAGGCAGTCTTAGCTTTTGTAGCCTTGGCTACTTCACTAAACACACGTAAACAATAAAAAAACACATGCAACACTATTGTTGGCGCTTAGCACACGTCACTGACATTTTAATGGATACTGACTTTTTTATGCTTCTTTTGCAAAGCAAGGTTGCTGCCCCAGGTTGCCCTTTATGGCAGTCCACGTTTATCTTCAGCCTTCATAATTATAATAATTCGGCTGCTACATATATGCAGTTCTCATCTTTACTGGCTGCATTTAGGCAGTCCTCATTTTATTAACTGCATTTAATTGGTTACAGATTTCATTACATTTAAGCATCTGAAACTAGAAATTGGTCTTAGAATCTTGTGCATATATATAAGTATACATGTATACAAAAATATAAAGATATATACAAAGCATACTTTAACAAAAACATTTATATTACCGTTTTTCATAATAAGGTATTAAATCAACTACATTTCTGGTGCCCAATGGTTTTAAAGATTTCGGATGTACCAGAAAGTAAGCGTTAGGGTGTGGTGCCCCTTGTATTAAATATGGTCAATTATATACAAATTTAAATTTTGAGATCTCATTGTGAATTTCACTAGATCTCTCATGGGTCTTAAATAGGACTTTCGTACCAGTCTGGAATTGAACTGGACTAATGTCCTTATCGTGTCTAATTTCTTCTTTAATTTTCATTTTCTCAATAATCAGTGCCTTCTTTTGGTCACATGATAATTCAGTGTTAGGAGGAAAGGTTAAAATTTCTTCCACCAGGCTTCTACTTTTCTCGTTTGTCAAAATTTCTTCAGGAGTAAAACCTGTAGACTCAAGGTGTTCATCACTGCTTCGAATTCTGCCACCTATTTCCTTCTGAGTTATATCTGGTACTGTCGTTTTGTTTTTGTCCGGCGGCACTTTGTCAGATTTGCATTCTCTTTGAACCTTCACCGCGGCTTCCTTAATGACTTTATCGGGAGGTTTTTTGATTCGTGACAATTCAACGTCTTCGATTGCCATTTCCTCGTTTGTTATGTCAGGAGGTTCTTTTTTCTTTTGTACCGTGATCGTACTAGGATCCATGATACTGAGATTTATTTTTTCTACCGTATCCAGCGTCCCATCATGATTGAAGCTGAACTGGTACAGTTCGTCTGCTTCCTATTTTAGGGCCTTGCGTTACTCTCAATGGCCGGTATTCTTCATCAAGGTCTAATTTAATTTCTTCTGTTTCACTTTCGTCCAATCCTTCTTCGCTTTCTACAGAAGAGTCATCATCAGATAGATTTAATTCACTATCTGACTCTTCGCATAATACTGCTTTGCATATAGATGCATCAGCAAGTTTTTCCTGATTCGCGTCTTCTAAATCAGCAAGGAATATGGTTTTATCTATCTCAGCTGATTTTGTTTCTGTCGGTTCCACAGAAACCGTATTGATTTTATTACTTTCGGGCTCTATGTTTTGTCATAACATTCTGTGTCCTTTTCATCGGCTCTAATAACATCGACCGCGACCTCGTATTTGCATCGTCATCGTTTTGGTAATTTTGCCGTAATTTCGTTTTCTGCTATGTGCTTAATTTCATTTTCTTTTTCTAAGCGGATACGCATCGACTCTCTGGCTTTTAATTCGGCAGACGGAGCCCAATGCACAGTGCCATTTTCCCTATCATTTTCGGTTACAGTCGCTCGCGACCTTTCCGCGGCGCTGTTTTTCCTACTATCTTTCACCGCTAGCTCGCTAGCATACTTCTTTCTCCACTCTTTGCCAGAGATAGGTCGGATTGCGTAATCCCGCTTAAAGTCTTCCCATCTACACGTAGATAGGCCCGAGTACAAATTATCCATTTGTGCTCGCCATTTCTGAATTTCCGGAGCCTCTACTTGCTCTTTTTCGTGAGTACTATTCCCTACGACACTATTCCTCTTGCATAGCGCAACCTGATTTGAGTCGTATTCTTCTTCCGACATACAGTTTATTTCAGCGGTCGGTACATTGCCCTTGATATTGCTAGCTTTATTCAGGTCAGCATCTTGACCTACATCTGTAGCCCGTGGTGTGTTACTCTTGCCGGCGGGTGGGGATTCCCCTGACGCAATATCTGTTATCTGCTCGCTGCCTCCTAAGCTACTGCCGCAGCGGCATTTCCTAACACGATACTCCTGATTTAATTTTGCGAATCGGATTCTGTTATTATATTTATTGGGTCTATACCGGTTATGCACGTTTGTCCGACCCTCGACGTACGCGTTACTTAGTTTTCCGACTGTTGTTCTGTCGGTGATTCGTGGGTTCTGAACCGACGACCTCGGTCCCGTCTGAAACCGTTGCCGCGGCCTCTTCCTCTGCCACGTTGGATAATATTTACATTAAGTCGATTACTATTATCGTATTCGTCATTACGATTATCGTTTTGGTTTTGATAATGGCTGCCCTCATGGCTACTGCGCCAATTATCTTCGTTTTCGACTTTTTTAAGGAATTCTTGGAAGTTTCGATGACTACTCCCAATAAACCTACTTGATTCTCTGGGAACTTTTTTATACATTGCTCAGATAATTTCACTAGCCGTTCTTCTTCCACGGAGATGAATTAGTTTCTTATACCATCTCTCGAAGAATGCTTTAATGGAAGCTCTGCCTTTGTTCTCATTTAATCTGATCATCGTAAATTCTCGCCAAAGGCTCTCTTGTTTTTGTTCTGACCAGAATTCTTCGGTAAATTTACTTTTAAATTCAGAAAATGATATACTGTCAATGTCTAAACTCAATGCCCAGCTTTTTGCTTCACCGGTCATTGCGGTGATAACAGCATTAATCTAAATGTTACGGTCAATGCTGTTCTTAATGTTCTTTGTAAATAAGTGAGAAATTGGTTATGATTATGAACTCTATTCAAAAATCTACTTAAAGAACACTAACTAGCATGTATCACTTTGTTGAAAATAATGAAATGTTTCTCACTACCATGAAACTAATGATTCTGTTACAGTTAACTATTTGTTATTAGTCTGCCACTACGTCTTGCTGCTGTGCCCTGAGGTTCACTACTGCTGTGAGCTCCCACCACAGACTGACTGCTTCGAATGCCAACCTTCGACTGACTACTCCGTCTCCGTTAGCGTCGCGCCAACACCACGTTTTCATTTACAACGGAATTCCGTTCACATTGAAATCACTTATTGTTTTGCATATTATGCTGGTCTTGAGATATTACAAATTTACATAATATTCACATACATAAGACGATTCAAAAATAAAATTGACATTATCGAGGCCATTTAAAATTACAAAAAAATAATATGTTAAAATAAACGCGATATAGATATTCATAAAACATACAAATCACATGAAGTACAGACATCACATACCATACAATAGTGGAATAGATTGTAACATGAATGAAATTTAGTATCTAACATAGCAAAAAAAATGAAATATTAGTACCAAAAAATTATCAAAATTGTGCAGTGGCGTTATAAGTTGTCTTTTGGTTAGAATTGTGCATTCAGAAAGATTCTTGCATTATTTAAGTTGCAGTTGTCGAATACAGATGAATCATCTGCTAGATTCCCTCGTAGGTTAGTCTAAATGCAAGTACACTCCAGGTCATTAAAATTGCTACACCACGAAGATGACGTGCTACAGACGCGAAATTTAACTGACAGGAAGAAGATACTGTGATATGCATTATAATTAGCTTTTCAGAGCATTCACACAAGGTTGGCGCCGGTGGCGATACCTACAGCGTGCTGTCATGAGGAAAGTTTCCAGCCGATTTATCATACACAAACAGCAGTTGACCGGCGTTGCCTGGTGAAACGTTGTTGTGAGGAGGAGAAATGCGTACCATCACCTTTCCGACTTTGATAAAGGTCGAATTGTAGCCTATCGAGATTGCGATTTATCGTATCGAGACATTGCTGGTAACAGAATATGGAATCGGTGGGTTCAGGAGGGCAATACGGAACGCCGTGTTGGATCCCAACGGCTTCGTATCACTAGGAGTCCAGGTGACAGACATCTTATCCGCATGGCTGTAACGGATCGTGCAGCCACGTCACGATCCTTGAATCAACAGATAGGGACGTTTGCAAGTCAACCAGCTGCACGAACAGTTCGACGACATTTGCAGCAGCATGGACTATCAGCTCGGAGACCATGGCTGCGGTTACCCTTGACGCTGCATCACAGACAGGAGCGCCTGCGATGGTGTACGCAAGGACGAACCTGGGTGCACGAATGGAAAAACGTCACGTTTTCGGATGAATCCAGGTTCTGTTTACAGATTCATGATGGTCGCATCCGTGTTACCGGACATCGCGGTGAACGCACATTGAAAGTGTGTATTCGTCATCGCCATATTGGCGTATCACCCGGCGTGATGATATGGGGTGCCATTGGTTACACGTCTCGGTCACCTCTTGTTCGCATCGACGAACAGTGGCCGTTACATCTCAGATGTGTTACAATCCGAGGCTAAACCCTTCATTTGATCACTGTGAAACCCTACATTTCAGTAGGATAATGCACGACCGCATGTTGCAGGTCCCGTACGTGCCTTTCTGGATACGGAAAATGTTCGACTGCTGCCCTGGCCGGCACATTCTCAAGAGTTCTCACCAACTGAAAAGGCCTGGTCAATGGTGGCCAGGCAACTGGCTCGTCACAATACGCCAGTCACTACTCTTGATGAACTGTGGTATCACGTTGAAGCTACGTGGGCATCTGTACCTGTACATCCCATCCAATGTCTGTTTGACTCAATGCTCAGGCTTATCAAGTCCGTTATTACGTCCAGAGGTGGTTGTTCTGGGTACTGATTTCTCAGGATCTATGCGCCCAAATTGCGTGGAAATGTAATCACATGTCAGTTCTAGTATAATATATTTGTCCAATGAATATCCGATTATCATCTGCATTTCTTCTTGGTGTAGCATTTTTAATGGCCAGTAGTGTATGATAAGTCCGGACGTTACATTTTAAGAGAGGTTTTAATTGCCCAGGTCTGTCTCCTAGTTGTTGGTAGCACAGAATATTCAAACAGTTCCCACGAACGGAAATTTAACAGCAGTAAAGCACCTTTATTCATCACTTTTAAAAGTTCCAAACGCTCCTCATCCAATACACTGATGTGGGGCATTTTCCATCTGATGATGATTTCATCACATATACAAGGGGACGATGAAGCAGATGATCTCGAAGCTCTCTAGGACGGCGGTGCAGATGACGACGAAATAGGGGAGAGGGACTCCGTTCCGCAGGTGGTGGAAGAGCGACTGGGACGGCCTCACTGGTCAGCGATGGGGAGAATACCAGGCTGTGGCCACCTCGAGGGTGGCAGGCGACAGCAACGGTGACAGCGGGAGCCGGCTGGACGACCTCGCGTGTTGGCAACTGCTGCTTGCTGGAGCGGGCTGACCACCCGGATGGTGGTGAGCAGACCCTCCTGGCTACCACCCTGACCCCACGACGATGGCGGGTAGTCCCTCTGGCGGACGAGCGGTCCCTTGGGCAGCACAGCAGAAACGTTGTGTAGTCTCTACTGACAGTGACTGCAAACAGCGGCGGCAGCAGGTGCCGGACCTGCAAAAGTAGCTAAGATTAGCCAACGCACATCTGCTGCAGGTGGTGTCCAATAATGTCAATTTACTCTTTTTTTCTTTATTGTTATTTAACACTAACATATACATGCCAGTAGGTTGACATCAGCATTTAAGTGCCGCTCTTCAGCCGAGAGAACATGAAACATAAGCATGAAGACTCAAAACATGAAATGGAGTTAAAATAATGGAGATTTAAAATATAGATAAGACGACAAAACTTGAAGAAGATGTAGTGTTTACAGATGAATAAAACACACGTAGTCAGTTAAAAACAATGAGCCACGGAGACGTTAAAAACATACATTATGAAAACAAAACACAGACAAGATGAGGAGCACTCGGAGACAGTGTGTAAAATGTAACGATTGCGACACTTGTTTGGTAATGGCGGACGCACAGCACTGGACGAAGCACTGTTAAAACTGATGGCGCGGGTCCCTACAGGGAAGGGAGGGGAGAGGGTGGGGATGAGGTGTAGGCACTCCGGGGCAGGAAGGGGGGGATAGGAGGCGGAGGGGAGAGTCGGCGTTTCATCATTAACGGGAGGGGAATAAGGTTCGTAGGACAGGTATGTTTCAGGATGGAGGACGTCATCTGGGAGGGGGAGGTGGCGAAAGATAGCCCTGGGAAAAGAAGCAGAGGGTGTGGAGGTGAAGGGAGGGAGGGACGCAGCAGTATAGGCGTCGCATAGGCTCGGGATTGGTGAGGATGGGGTATACCAGGGGGCTGTGGGAGTCTATCTTCTGGTTGGTATATAGGATCTGGATGTGTTCAAGGTATTGGAGGAAATGGGAAAAGACGCAGAGGGTGTGGAGGTGAAGGGAGGGAGGGACGCAGCAGTATAGGCGTCGCATAGGCTCGGGATTGGTGAGGATGGGGTATACCAGGGGGCTGTGGGAGTCTAACTTATGGTTGGTATATAGGATCTGGATGTGTTCAAGGTATTGGAGGAAATGGGAAAACGGGATAAGGTCTTATAGGATCCACATGGGGAAGGGGAGCTGGATATGGTAGGCGAGGCAGAGGGTGTGGCGTTCTAGGATTTGGAGGGTTTTGTAACCCGCGACCTCCTACTGACTAGGTAGGCGCTTTAGACCACTCAGCTAACACAGTATTGCAGCCAAAGCGACTACATGGAGTGTCTTAAAGCACGTCGCCCTCCACACCACATACTTTAATTCTGCCTCATGTTCTCTGTTATGCGTCCGTTTAATTGCTTCGTGCTCTTTTTTCAGTAATTTACGATAAATAAAAGTTGTTTCTTGTTTCGTGATTGCTTAGGAGATAAATGTACTATTGTGTATGTGTTACTCATATGTAAATAAAGGATTTAACTATGTGCAAAAACTGTGAATTTCAAGGGCTGCGTTCACGCTATCGCGTTCAGCTGTCTTCGGTAATCGGTTCATCTCTCTAGATTATTTTCCTTGACACTAAGAGAGAGTACTGCCAACCATTATAAACAGTTTTATTTGAAGCTACAAGTTTCGATTTTCCAGTTATTGGAGCAAATTAGAAATTTTTGCACACATCAGATATAAAGGATTTTCATGGTAGTAGAAATTCTTCTTAAAACACAGTGAAGTGTAATTTTCAGAATGAAATCTTCACTCTACAGAGGAGTGAGCGCTGATATGTATCTTCCTGGCAGATTAAAATTGTGTGCTGGAACCGGGATTCGAGCCTGCGACTTTTGCCTTTCGCCGGCAAATGCTTTACCGTCTGAGCTATCCTGGGACTTTTCACAGTCCCTTCTCAACTTAACTTCTACCAGTCCTCGCCTCCTACATTCCAAACTGCACTGAAGATCGACAAACCTTTCGGAATGCAAGACTAGCACTCCTGGGAGAAAGTATATGGTGGAGACATTGCTTATCCACAGCATGTTTGAAGAATGAGGAGTGCTAGTCCTGAAAGGTTCACAGGAGAACTTCCGTGAAGTTTGGAAAGTAGGATGCGAGGTCCTTCCAGAAGTCGTGTGGACATACCGTGAAGTGTGCCGGGATAGCTTATACAGTAGAGCTCTTGCCCGCGGAAGGCAAAGGTCCCAGGTTATAATCCCGTTTCTGGCACGCGCTTTTAATCTGACAGAAAGTTTCAAATGTAATTTTGTTGATCGCGAAAGCTTTCTTGATAACTCATAGCGTTTTGCGTAACAACTTCACAAAACATGAAGAAGAAATTAATTCAGTACAACGTAAACACAGGAAATATGATTTTAAGTTTTTGGGCGAATATCAAACTCGCTGTATGATTGTTGTTCAGAGCATCGTTTGATAATGAAACAGCTATGCCGGATACAGTATTGTTTGTCTACGGTAAGTTGACGATTTGTGCGCTGGCTGATGCCAGCGGCAGGAGGCGTGTACCATGGCTGCCGGGAGTAGGGATGCAAACGATACATCGTTGTTTTGAAAACATCGATGTTTCGTCCATAAACATCGATGTTAACATCGATGTTTTGAACAGCGATGTATCGCCGATGCATCGTCGACAGAAGTCCAAAACTATCGACATCGTTCAACAATTGATTGGCAACTCCATTATTACTTTATTAGTTGCTCAGCCAGCGTTAGCTCAAGTGTGATGCTCCTGCTGTCGTCGCTCGTCGCTGTTTTCATACTTTTGAAATAGTAGGTAAGTGAAATATGAAACAATCTGATGATTAATGTGATGTTTGTCCAACACGGGCTGCTGGCATTGCTGAAATTTCACCATCCAGCATCAGTGGAATCGAATCTTTGAAACAAGCTAAGTATAACATAGATTTTCATTTCAGCAAGGTACATGATTTGATAAACGTCATTGATGGATATTGATTTTAAAAATACATTATTAAGTAATAACTGAAAGATGCATAATGTTTAATTTTCTCCGCGTCGACAGCTAAGAAAAATGCAATACGTCAACAAAACACAAGTTATTTCGCATGTAATGAACAAATCGATGTAAATCCCAAGTAAAATCAGCGCAATAGGTAGCGAAACCTTATTCCTGACTTCTTTTTCATTCTAATCTGCCATTTCGCTGTGTATTCGTAGCCTAGTGAAAGAACGTCGCCGGCCGCGGTGGCAGAGGGGACTGAGGCGCTACAGTCACGGTCTGCATGGCCACTACGGTCGGGGGTTCGAATCCCCCCTCGGGCATGGATATTTGTCCCGCCCTTAGTATTAGCTAGTTCATAAGTAGTTTGTAAGTTTAGGGACTGATGACCCCGTGGTTAAGTCCCATAAGCTATACCAAGATTTGAAGGTTTTTTTGAAAGAACGTAAATAAGGCAGGTACTTTCTGGCAACACAGCTTCATTTCAGTGAGTTTTTCCTAATATTTCTTAAACGTATGGAAACATCGGAAAAACAAGGATGTATTGTTTTTCAGGAGCGATGTTTTTTTAACATCGATATTTTTCCGCAGGAACATCGATGTTTTTATCAACGATGTTGCATCCCTAGCCGGGAGGCGAGGAGCAGTGAGCGGAGGGCAGCGTCGGAGTGTTGGAAACGTTACCCGTAACAATGTGAGCAGTAACATATTCCGTCTAGGTGCAGCGTATCGTTGGCAGCTCCCCGAAATAAATGGATGTCCAAGTAGTGCAGATGTTTTCTGGTGCTAGCATAACCAGATAAAATCGTCTTCACTTGTCAAATTAAATACTTCCATCTAATTACCAATGCACTACTAGTTTCGGTGCACTATGGAGCCATTCTCAATTTCGTATGATTACGAAAAATATTACAATGATTCAACCACTTTAAACAGTGGAAAGTTCAATAATTTACCACAAAATGAAACAGAGTTGCAAAACATTACATTTACCAAAAAGACAACCAAACCATGTGCGCCGCACGGGAATGGCCGTGTTATCTAGGGCGCACTGTCGCGGTGTACGCGGTTACTCCCTCAGGCATGGGTGTCTGTGTTGTCCTTAGAAGAGTTATGTTAAATATTTTGTGAGGCTACGGACCGAGACCTTAGCAGTTTGGTCCCTTTGGATTACAAACATTTGAAAATTCTTGCGGATCAAGACACATCGTGAAAATGTTAATTAAAAACAGCAAGGAAATTCAAACATACTAAGTTTACAAGTTTACACAAAGGCTGAGGCCTGAAGACCACACACGTGTCTTCTAACTTGATAAAACTGGTCGCAAAAATCATAGCCAGACTGGAAATACGAATAGTAAATTTACACTGAAATACTCGAGTTCTGTAAATTAAGAAACACTTTGCCTCACATAGAGAAAGAAATACTCAAGAAAACTATAACTGATAAACCAAGACGGCCTTGTCACGAACAAGGTAAAGTTCTAACAGCAAGCCATCCCCTCAGCACGGTTCGATGATATACTCACTTCGACGTTCGCAGCAAGAGTGCTACCTCAGGCCATGGGAATAGCCTTCCCCTCCACGCACCGGATGTAGGGCGCGCTGAAAGCGATGCAGAGTGTGTTCAGAGCATACTGTCTACCAACCCTTGTTACCTGAAGAAGATAATACCCTTTTCTAGAGCTCTAGAGAGGTCTCTTTTGTCATCTCTTTCGTCCATGATTATGTTGGTACTACACTAAGAACAGGCCACCTCGTCATCTTGCCAAGTGAGCGTGTCTCTGGCCACCCAGCAGACGGCAGTGCAAATGACATTTGAAGCCATGCGTTCTTAACTAAAGTAAACGAGGCCTAAAGCGCGAGGCGGCGACTGTAAGCCATTGCGCGGCAGTCAGTCATATGAAAAGCAACCTTCCACATTCATACGAACACACAAGGTCAATCACACGAGTGGAAACATATATAAACATGGAGTGTGGTGTCGCACAAGTACAAAGTGCGCGGCACCTACTTTCGCCGCGCGCCGCCATGCACGCACGGCGCGGCGTTCTTACGACGACAGCCACGTGCGCCCTCTGCTGCAACTCCGCTCGTGGCCACCACTGAACGACATCGTGCACTTATGACTGAGATAGGAACCAGTTAACATCTTCGGAACCAGATAGGCACCAGTAAAGACTTGGCTATCGGACAGGCACTAGGCAGGCCTCTAGCTCAACTATATATTCAGCATTCTGCAGTACTGATCTTTGTAAAAGTTAAGTATTGTATAAATACTGTTCAATATATATCTCGTTCTAATTTACTCTAGTGTTTCTAGTTTCTGGCTGCTCCCCTCCGTACCTGCACCAGCGTGCTATCTTTATTCCTGTGTCGGTCTCATTCCACTCGGTCACCGACACCTACGACGGAACGAGACACAAAAGCGGCGACGAGGCTGGGATACAAAATGGGGCATTGATCATTAATAAAGGAATAAAATAGTTGACATACAAATAGACAATATTAGTGGCGGAGAAACACGTAAGAGTAATGAATAACTCAGAATGGAACACGACAACACATTCAGTGGACGTGTTTCAACATGGCTGCAATTCAGCAGCGGTGGAACACGATCCAAAAGTCAACACAGTTTCAGCCGACCAGTTGCATAAAATGGTTTACATGCATAAACATTTACCTAGGTGTCGGCAAAAGTAATTTTACCTTCTTCAGAAGTATACCTAATAAAACGTAACACACGAATATGAATGATGGTAATTTTTTTTTTATTGTATTTTATACCAGCAGTACACCGGTAGGCTGGCAGCAGCACTATGGGCTGCTCTTCAGCCGAGAGTAAAAAGACATATATGAGTGGAGAATTAAAATACATAACAGGAGATAAAAGAACAGAGATAGAGTGACATAGACAAGGCGACAGTTTGGAGTACATGACAATAGACAGATGAATAAAACCACATTTAGTAAGTTAAAAATGATGAGCCACGGTGACCTAAAAGAAAACAATGTAGGACGACAAGAACACAGGACGGCGAGACACTAATTAAAATACACGGTGCGACACTTGTCTGGTTGCGGTGGACGCAGTTAAAAAACACACACTTCACAGCACACAACACTTGACGTAGCACTGTTAAAACTGTCGGTCCAGGACTCCGAGAACGGGGGGGGGGAGGGAAGCGTGGGGGAGAGGAACAACGGCGGTGAAAGGGGGCGGCAGGGAGGAGCCGTAGGGACTCCAGGGCAGGGATGGGGTAGCCAAGCGGGGGAGTGGAAGGGGAGGGGGTAGAGGGGGCACTTCATCTATGGGTGGGGGATCAGAGCTGGTAGGACGGGTATATGTGGGAACGGAGGACGTCATCAGGGAGGGGAAGGCGGCGGAAATTACCCTGGGAGAGGACATGGAGGGTGTGGAGATGAAGGGAAGGGGGTATAACGCTGTAGAGGCGTGGCAGAGGCCCAGGGTTGGTAAGGATGGGGTGGACCAGGGGGTTGCGGGAGTCTATTTTATGGGTGGTATAGAGGATACGGATATGCTGGAGATATTCAAGGAGGTGGGAAACGGGATCAGGTCATACAGGATTCGCGTGGGGATGGTAAAATACAAAAGTGTTTCTAAAATAAGAAATTAAATTACAGCATAGGTAAGAATGTACTTACATAAAGCTCACATTAAAAAAGTTGTTAAATAAAAGGGTCGGGCCAAGGTATTTGAGGGGGAGGGTGTGGCGAATGGGACAGTTATGGAGGGTGAGGTAAAAATCGTGGAGGCGGAAGGAGGGGGTGATATGACCTATAATTATTGCCTGGGACTTGTCGGGTTGAAGGAAAGGAACCACCAGTTACATCATGCGGCGAACTCGGTGAGGTGGGACCGGAGCAAAAACTGGGAGCAGGCAATGGAGGGGCGAGGGCGAGAAAGGCGGTGTCATCAGCATATTGTAGTAATTGGACAGGAGGCTGGGGCTGGGGCATATCAGTGAAGTAGACGAGATAAAGGAGAGGAGACACACCCCGGCAATGGGGCAGAACAAACGGCTGTTTGAGTTACAGGCAGTGAGATGGGGGGGGGGGGTGAGTGAGGAAGGATGCGATGAGGCAGACACCATTAACAGGAAGGGCGTAGAACTGGAACTTGAAAAGGAGACCGGAAAGCCATATACGGTCATAGGCTTTTTCAGTGTCGAAGCATACAAAGATAGCAGAGCGACTGGAGTTAAGCTGGACGGAGAGGAGGTGGGTGAGGCCACAGACAAATATATACAGACGGGAAACCTCCATAAGGGCCCGGTCCTATGCTCAGCGGTGCGGGGAGGGAGCATTCCCAGCAGTTCCGTAAGATGTCCCATGATGGCGCTGCGGTCAGAAGCAGCCCTTTAAACTGGCCAGAGCAGGCGGCAGGTAGCGGCTGCCCCCACCACCACCTATCCTCAAACGCCGGCACACCGGACACAGCCGTGGCCTCATGGCAGGCGGCACGAGCTCTCCCCTCAGCCTCCCCTCCACGCTACCCTCTGACGTGCAAGAGGCACCCTAAGCCAGCGAACTGCCTGACACCTGCTAGCATCTTACGGAACTACGAGGGGAGCGTAGGACAGTGGTTTAGGGTTGGCTGCTTCTCTGTATATGTTACTCTGTGGTGAGGTGAAGGAGCTGGTTGTCGGTAGAGAAGAAGGGTCGGAAGCCAAACTGGGAGAGGGGGGAGGGAGATGTTGATGGATACGTCAGGAGAGGACCTTGCTGAACACAGAGGTGAGGCTTATGCGATGATAGGATGAGGTGTGGGATGGGGGCTTGTTAGGATTGGGGAACATGAGAATACGGGATGTCTTCCACAGGTCGGGGTAAAAGCCAGTGAAGAGGATGACGTTGTAAAGAGACGCAAGGATTACATGGAAGGAGGGAGGAGGGCATACCCAGACATGTCGGTAGGTCAGCCCGTCGTGACTGTGGGTGGTGTTGTGTTTGGTGTGAAGAGTGTCAAAAATGTCATGGGCAGTGATAAGCCTGTTCAATTCTGAGGGAGGAATGTGGTCCAATGCTGGAAGCCGGGGCGAGCGGGTGGGAGGAGGTGTCGGTGCGTTCGTGGACATCTGGCAAGAGAGTCAAAGTTAGGATTGTTGGCAGTGGAAAAGACGTCGGACAGGTAGGAGGCAAAGTGTTCTGCCTTAGTGGCATTGTTTGGGTAGGGATGGTCGTCATGGAGAAGCGGCTATTGGGGCGAGGACTGACTGCCAGTAAGGCGGTGGAAGGCATGCCAGTAATTGGAGGTCAACTGTCCTTTTCGATTTTGCTTTACTGGGAATCGAATCAAACATATCTACCGAATCATTCACATATCCACTGTCATCTACGAAACTATCTTTCTTTATCTTAACATTCAGTCCTCGTTCCTGTTGTTTATTTAACAGTTCAATTTGGCTGTTAACCTGTGTGTCGGAATCTAAGCTTGCATTCTTCCTTACACATCACTAGTATGTGCTGTGATAGAGCCATCTGCTGATTGTGCCCACTATCAGCCGCCATTTCATGCACTTGTCGCTGTTGTGTCTGCTCTTTCGGTTTTTCCAGTTTAATTATAACTTTACTGTTTTCTGCCTGCAATTTATCTCACAACCTAACAACACAATTCTCAATCCTTCTCCTACCAAATTCCACTGCAAACACACACCGCTGAACTGTCAGTACTTAATTCAAAACAATCAAGATTAGTTAATATAAAGTAATGTAATGACGTCTGTATGTAAGCAACGCCTGATGATGATGAGCACATCATGCTCGAAACGCGTAGCTCTATGTTAGATTAAACGTAAGAAATTAAGTGCCGGGTAGCAGAAATTACAAATCTTGTATATTAAAAGAATCTACGAAAACTAAAGTCAGTAGGTCAGACCAAACTACCTGGCCGGTTTCCTTCGTTTTTATTTTAAACTAAAGATATTCATCCACAAATTTGTCATCAAATATCAGAATTTACATAGCTGTCGTCTTCCGTTTTCTATACTCGAACGCAATTTCATTCTGTATATTTCTTATAGGGATGTCTTTGCTGCAAACTAAAGTCAGTCGGTCAGGTCGTTCTATACGACCAATTTCATTCATTTTTGCTTCAAACGAAAGGTATTCATTCGCAGATTTGTCATCAAGTATCAGAAATAACTTAAGTCTCTCCATCCTTTTTATTCAAACGCGGTATCTTTCTGTCCTTGCATTCAATATTTCAATCGGTTTGTTTTACTATATCTTCGGGTCTAATTAAGTACGCACTTCTTTTTCACTTAACAACACTCAGCGGATCAAGCTTTTTCATTTGCGCTTTTAAACACTTGCACTGATTGATTCTGAAGAAAGCTATGTGTGAACATTCTACTTTACTTCCATTTTTTCCAACGTTTTTGTCATTCCTCTAACGGTGCGAAGTATCCACACGGGTCATCTAGTATTTATTATTTGACAGAGTTAAACGGACTTTAGATTACTTAATATAAAGTAATCTAATGACTTCTGTATGCAAACAACGCCTGATGATGAGCAGAACATGCTCGAAACGCGTAACTTCATGCTATGTTAAACGTAAAGAAATAAAGTGACTGGTAGTAGAAATTACAAATATTTATTATTTGACACAGTCACGGTTACTTAACTTATCCATCAATTAATCAAGTCCTGTCACTGTATAACACCAGAGCTACGATCCCTGACCAGCAAAGAGATAATGAATGAATCTCTACCTACGCACTAAATCACGAAATGCAACCGCGCCCTTTTACAGGATTTATGTTTGGCCTTGAATTATGGTCTAATGGATAATGAATTGTTAGAATGACAACCTTTTCGGAGATATTGCATTCTGATAGGAAAAAGATATACAGAATCTATGTCACCTGGCACAATGTAAACTATAGTGAATAAATCACAGTTGTTAATGAAATAAGGTCGCCGGCCTAATTAGCAAATGTGTACCAGCAACATGATACAAAAATTTCAAGGAAAGGAACATTTAAGGTTCTGCTTAACAATATTTTGATACATGTTATAAATGTTTAGTTATTACAATGGAATAATTTACTTTCAAATTAATTGTCTTCAGCCTCGGGGGAATGCATAGCTCATTTTTCGCAGAGAACTGTTGTTTCAAAGTGACCTTTGCAAACAAAATCATGACCGGAGCTACGACTTATTGTTGTGGACATGGCCCTCACAAGGGCGGGCGGGGCTGGGTGGACCCATGGGTGCTGAAGGGGGCCCAAACCCAGCCCTAAATGATTTACTTTTTGGTTACTGAAATTAAAAACAAACTAGAAAAGTGCTTAAGCTAGTGCAGTTTCTCTTCAGCCTTTCCGGAAATAATGCTGTTACTGAATGGGTGTTTTCCCTACATGAATAATATATGGACAAGTGAAAAAACACAGCTTGCCGTAGAAACTGTGAAATCAATATTAGTAACTAGAGTAAATTATTATGAAACTTGTGTAGAATTTTTTCACATCTTGAAAAATACAGACTTGCTGAAGAAAATTCACTGCACTGTTAAATACATTCCTTCATCACATAAAGTACTAATACAGTGTAAATTAATGTGCTTTTTGTAACAACTTAAACTGATATTTTGTAATTATTACTTTCACTAAAATCTTCTTCTAAAATAATGAAAATATATATACAAATTAAAAAAATTGTAATGTGTTCCGAATTTGAATCTAGAAAGTGAGGTTGTATCCAGAATTTGAATCTAGAAAATATGGTCACCTTAGTATTAACACACAGTGAAATGTTTTCTGCTTCTGGAGTACACTCACTCAACAGAGACAGTAATTATGCTGCTGAAATGAATTATATGATTCTTTTTTATAAATGTTTAGAGTTTTTATTGTTTATTCTCTATTAGGGCTGGTCATTGGGAATTTTTTAAACAATTTGTCCCTTTGTCTAAGTCTTGTTGCAAACAAGGCTACAAATACTCAAACAAATTTTGAAGCAACTTCTTCGATCTTGAAAGTTTTAGAAGTGTTCCTGCTGTATTGACTCCATCACCAAAAATATTGATTTGGATCTCAAGAAGTACTTGACAGCTTTGAAAGGCTTCTTGATATCATTTTGTCGCAATATCGGGACCTCTATTGATTCCAAAAATGGCATTATACAGAACAAAGGAATGCCGATGCCGGTGATTAACTAAAAGACATTATGACATCACTTTGAAAAAAGAAAAAGTAGTTGCTGAGGCAGTTGGCATTTCATCAGAGATTATCAATAGGAAACCTGATGCAAATAAAAGAACAGCGGAACAACTTCAGCTGTAAGCATCAAATTAAATCAGATCTTTTTTGTCTTTCCTGTTTTTAATTTTGTAATGCAAGATTTGACAACAATATTTGCGAGCTGTGAATGATTTTTTCATCTATTTTCAGCAGTTTTTGGCTTTCGTGGACCTAGAAAGTAATGAACTGAAAGTTGGACCGCAGTGCCAATTTGGCCCCTCTTAGCGTTTCTCTGTATTTTCGGGAAGTTTCCTTGTTGTTTCAATATGCGACTACAATGGCATACATTCCAGCACTGATTGCGGTAGGGCAGCTGGGGATGGCGGTCATATATGGATGAGTTATACCTGAGTGATTGATTGTGTGACTGAGTGTGATCTTTTCTGACGAAGGTCATGGCCGAAAATTGACAAGTTGTATGAATATGAAAATGAGTTTGTTGGTAGCTCAGCGATCATCTTTATAAAAAAAAAAAAAAAAAAAAAGTTCAAATGTTTGTAAAGCTTATGGGACTTAACTACGGGGTCATCAGCCCCTAAACTTACAAACTACTTATGAACTACTTACGAACTAGGACGGCACAAATATCCATGCCCGAGGGGGGATTCGAACCCCCGACCGTAGTGGCCGTGCAGACCGTGACTGAAGCGTCTCAGTCTCCTCGGCCACCGCGGCCGGCGATCATCTTTATCGTGAGTTGCAAGCTATCCTCATAGTATCAACATTTCAATCTGGACCCCGCAATGTTAAAAATCAATAAAAGTATATACAATGGTTACATTCAATTATCTTTCACAATCTGGTCGTATAAGCAATAAATCTGCATGGGGCCACTTTGACCACAGAAGTTGTCATAGGTAGTAGCTAGCATGCGATCCTTGTAGTATTATATGCCAAGTAGACTAGTCTAGATATCAACTATAAAAACATGAAATAATTAGTTCCTTTGTCCATTTTACTCTGGTTGTCATACCGCTTAGGGGTTCGTTCTCCAGTCATGCCATTGGCGCAGCAGTTTGACGTTAGTTCTGACTTTAGCTTGAAAAGGAATTGATGGAAAACTTTCGGTGTAATTTAGTGATAGATTTTTTCTTTTTTGTAACCTCCTGTGAAGATGAGATTTTCATGTGTGTACAGGAATTCCGCCTTACCTGGCGCAGCGTCTGTAACAAGTACGAACAAGTGTTCTGTTAAGCTATACTAGGGCTTACTGTGGTCCAGGACCGTACCCGGGGGGGTGGGAGGGGATGAAGGGGATCAACCCCCCTCCCCCGAAAAGCCTCACTCTTCACCTAATTCCTGATAAAGTAATTCAAAAGTATGCTGAAGTTGCTCCTTCGAGATTTGTATTGAATATATTGTCTCTATTGAAATACAGCTGCGCCTTTAGTTCAACTTACGTTGTAAAGTTTCGCAAGTTAGAATATACGTCATAATTACTGATTTTCCCCCCTTCGCCCCCCTGACTACGGGTCTGCTGTGGCCATTGTAAATAAAGTCTCAATTTGAAGTAGAATAATTTTATAAATGAAGCTTGCCGTATCAAACTTATACCTCGTTATACCAAGATAAAGCACCTTATAGAAAAAGCTTAAAAACTACAGCATGCAACTGTAAAAAAAATCGGATGTGGGCACCATGGCTGTGGAGCTATTGTTTGCCCTTCCACAAATTCCACATCTACGTGTTTTCTTCATTGTGCAGGCGTCTGTTGACCTTTGTAACGACGCAGATACGTGCCAATGTCAGCTAGTAAACTTGGTATCGCAGATATTTCGATAAGATGTGGTTTCGTGAGTTGAGAACATAGGATCCTTAGAACAGCCCGACGTGGATATTTTCATTTGCTCAAAACAGCACATGCACATTGATACCTGCTACGTTCAACAATGCCTACCATATAGCCATTGTCCATCTTCTTGTCATTTCTGTTACTTAATATTTATTACACATTTGGTCAACAGTATCAACCCCACCTTTGTCATTTTATAATCTAGTATAATGTGAGGTTTCTTAGTGGTCTCATCTACTGTTCTTTCATAGTGCATTGTGGAAATGAGCACAACAGTTTTGTTACAATACGATAGTAACATCTTTCTGGTATCCAAAAATTGCCGAACCGATTTCTCTATTCAAATGTTCAAATGTTTGTTAAGCTTATGGGACTTAACTACGGGGTCATCAGTCCCTAAACTTACAAACTACTGACGAACTAGGACGGCACAAATATCCATGCCCGAGGGGGGATTCGAACCCCCGACCGTAGTGGCCGTGCTGACCGTGACTGGAGCGCCTCAGTCACCTCGGCCACCGCGGCCGGCTTTCTCTATTCTTGTTGGGAAAAAACTCAGGCGGAATTTCTTTTTAGCCTTTCTTAGGGTTCCTACACAAGTGATTTTGTTTTGCAGCAGAGAGGGAGAGAGAGGCACCGGATAGCTAGTATACCAGTTTCCTATTGTCAGGGTTATATTTGTGCCTTTTATTGGCTCGGTCAGTCTGGATATAATATCAAATCGCTTGTTAGAAACACAATATAGTCTTCTGGCTGTTTTCCACAATTCATTTCCAACAAACCAGTGCAGAATGACTTAGCATCGCACAGAGGAAATATTTCGATGCCATATTTGGCTGGTTTGTTGGGAAAGAGTTGTATGAAGCTGCAACAACCTCTGAAAGAATGAGCGGTATGAATATCAAGAACTCAGATTGAAAACCAGTACTAAACGAAGAAGGGAAAGTTGAAAGATGGAAGAAATATATAGAGGGCCTATACAAAGGAAATAAAATTGAAAGCAGTATTCTAGCCAAGCCAAGCAAAGTGACCACTGGTTTGCTCGATTGGAATTTGAAATGTTCAAATGTTTGTAAAGTCTATGGGACTTAACTACGGGGTCATCAGTCCCTAAACTTACAAACTACTTATGAACTACTTACGAACTAGGACGGCACAAATATCCATGCCCGAGGGGGGATTCGAACCCCCGACCGTAGTGGTCGTGCAGACCGTGACTGGAGCACCTCAGTCCCCTCGGCCTTGGAATTTGAATTACACCATAACACTGGAAGTCACAAGCTTATATGAACCTGCTAAATGTATAATAACTTGCGAATATCACAATAACATTGCAGTTGCACTGTTTGTATTTCATCTGGATTGAGGAAGCAATTGTTTGTTTGTTTAAATAGGCAGCATAATCTACTCCAAAGTGAGTAAGTGCGGGATCCACGGGAACTGTACACTTATACGCTAGTACTTTAAATGGAAAACGAAGTAGAGGTATATGAGATAGGAAACACGATTCTGAGAGAAGAATTTGATAGACCACTACAAGATTTGAGTAGAAACTAGGCCCCTGGAGTAGATGATATTCCGTCTGAACAGCTGATATCGTTAGGAGTACAGTTCAGTGTTAAACTACATCACAGAAACTCAAGTGAATTTATGTTACAACACATACTCCAGGGATTAGCTGCCATATATAGATGATGAAACAATGACTGCACTTGGCAAATTTCCAGATGTATAATACTTGATTTTTTAGGACACGGACTATCTATCTAGCCACACAGAATTCCTGTGTTACAAACATTTGCAGGTGGCTCTCAAGGAGTATTATAAAAATTAGAAAGCTGACTCATTCCTACTGGCTTCATAACATCTGTACGCTGCTAACTTCGTAGACTGAGCTTGCTAATTACCTTCCCTGATAATGCTGTACCGCACAATTTCGCGCAGCTTATAATTCAAATCATTTAAATCTAGTTCAATCTGAGCTCTGATCTCACAAACAGAAGAAAGTACGATTATGGTTTAACATCCCGCTGCAGACAAACAAATCGCATTTCTCGAAGCCGCATTTCTTAAGCAAACTGCATTTCTCCTCGAGTCCACGACCTTCATGCTGCGCTGAACAGAGAAATTCGTGTGCGCTGAAAATTAGCACTAGATTTCTATACAGTGAAAGATGTTTTAGCGGTTTGCGTGTTCTTGTATGGTTGTATGTTTGTGTGTGTGTGTGTGTGTGTGTGTGTGTGTGCGTGTGTGTAAGAGAGAGAGTGAGTGAGAGTAAGAGAGATAGCGAGTATCATTTAACATCACAAAACGTTAGGAACTAGTTACATCACCCCAGTTTCTCCTGATACCGCTGATAGGCAAATACTTTATGAAAGATAAGGCAAAGACGTTAGATTAATGCTGATTGCTACGTGAATGTCTCACGAAGATATCACGTGCTCTTCGCGTATTCGTCACTCAAGCATTGTGCTCCCAAATACTGATAGAGGAGGAAAGGTACTTTTAACATTACATTCACGTCATATACACACACTGATGTGGTGGCATGAGAAAAATGTCTTCACGAGACGTCTCTTTGAAGACATAATAAAACTGTTGTGCACTCAACTGCATAACAACTGAAGGCTTAAACCTATGTGTAATATACATTTGCATGTGTTTATAGTATTGTTCAAATACTTGTTAAGCAGCGCAGGAGTAGCCGAGCGGACAGGAGCGTGACGTTGCGGATCGCGCGGCCTCCCGCGTCGGAGGTTCGAATCCTCCCTTGGGCATGGATGTTTATGTCGTCTTTAGAAAAAGTTAGTTCGTAAGTAGTTTGTAAGTTTCGGGACTACTGACTCCGCAGTTAAGTCCCATAAGCTTTACAAACATTTTTGAACCATACTTCAGTGGTCATCAGTCCATAGACTTACAAACTATTTAAACTAACTTATGCGAAGGGCAACACAATCGCCCGTGCCCAAGAGAGAACTCGAACCTCCTACGGGGAGCAGCCGCCCATTCCATAGCAAGGCGCCTCAGAGCGCACGGCCATTGTCACGCGGCTTATGATATTGTACTGTACACAAGCAGCTGGGGAGGTGCCGATTGTGAAAACTCCTTTATGATTAAGAAGAATAAGAGAGGGCTCTTGATTTTTATGGCTCGAAATATCAGGATAATTTTCCAAAATGGACCTGCAAAATATCGATAAAATGACTTACAAATGATATAAAACCTATAAGAATATCCTTAAAAATTCTAAATCAGCCGCTTGGGTAAATATTTGACCCCTACTGACATTAGATAGAGCATTTTTAAGCTATTGTACAGGATATGTTCACATTTATGCACAAAATTGAAACTATTTCAGTTCGAGGTTCACGAATTTATGAACCGGAACCGAAACCATTAATTAGGTTCATCTCTTTTAACAACATAACTTAAAGCGACTAACATAGAAGTCCGATTTTCATAACCTAAAGGAATTACTTAAAACACGTTTTCAACACAAAGACGGAACTTGTTCTCAGATTCAGATACACGTTGTATCAATGAACGGAGATTTTACAGCGTCGTAGAAGAGGAATACACTCGAAATGAAAGTCTTATTTTTGTAATTTTTTTCTTGTCACTTTAGCAAATCAAATTCAAATGTTTGTACAACTTATGGGACTTAACTACGGGTCATCAGTCCCTAAACTTACAAACTACTTATGAACTAGCTTATACTAAGCACGGCACAAATATCCATGCCCGAGGGGGGATTCGAACCCCCGAACGTAGTGGCCGTGCAGACCGTGACTGGCGCGCCGCAGTCCCCTCGGCAACCGCGGCCGGCCACACGTCAGTCTCTTGCGAAAGTGACGTCACCAGAAATTAGAAGCCAAGTGGGAAGTGGGAAGCCCTAAGCAGGTGAACGGAACGACTAATGTTGCGAATCAAATTCCACATTAGCTCATGCGGGACCGCCACAAGGTTTGTGTACTGACAAATGGTTTTCACACGGCATAAATTTTCTCTGCAGTGCAAAGCGTCGTCGTCTTGCACGGCAATCGTGCATTTGTGAGAAGTGTTGGACCAGCGGCGCGGATTTGCGATCGATTCGAGTGTGAGGTTTCTTTCAAGTGGTGTTCGAGGTCGATCGCCCCGCTAGCGCCCCATCGATATTCTTCCCGTCAGCTGTTACCTGTAAGCCGGCGTCAGCTGTTTCGCTACTAACTGCCTGTTGCCCTTGGCTGTACACTTGCGAGCATTAACAACGTTCGCGCCTACCGCGAAAACGTTTATTTTTCTGTTTGGGTCTGAAATTATTCTCCGCGCTCGTCCGGCAGCAAAACACGCGGTGTTTAGCTTTCCTTCTGGTTGTCATCTACAAAATTTCGAGCCACAAATCCTCGGCCACGTCCTCTGCCTCTGCCTCTTTGAACAACATTAACATGGACTCTATTTTCATCATTCCCCTGTCTATGTTCCGAGTGATTATTACGGTGACCTTGATGTGGTCTCTACCACTTGGCCAATGATCTTCGTCTTGTACTTTCTCCAAAAATGCGGAGAAACTTCGGTGGCTACTCCCGACATAGGCCTATCTATTAGAATCCTCAGTAAGCTTTTTCCACAGTTCCCATATTATTTCGGTATCTGACCTACGGTTTCTTAAATGCGTTAATTTGCGATACCAGTTTTCGCAAAATTCTTTGCGTGTGTTCCTGCCTTGGCCTTCATACAATCTGCCCATGACAAAATAACGCTACAAACTGCCTTGTTTCTGTTCCGACCAACACTCTTCCGTAAATTTGGCTTTAAATTGGTCAAAGGTCGTATTATTAGTATCAAGGTTAAGCCCCCATCGTTTGGCATCCCCTGCCAAAGAACCAATTAGAACGTTTATTTTTAGTAGATCGGTAATATTTTCTGAAAAAAACTCTTTCGCAATTTTCGACGAAATCTAATGGGTGCCATCCATTATGTTTTCGAGAGGCATCGAACTTTTCCTCGCTTTCCAATAGTTTGGTGGTACTTACTCTAACAACATAACTAGGCTGACTTTGTATTTTTCTTTCATGGTCAATTATTTTGCCTTGAACTTTAGAAGTATTTTGTTCACACTTCTGTTCGCAAACTCTAATACTGGTCTTTACATGGGAAATTTCGGATTTGCATTCACCAATAATCTCTGTTTTATAACTAAACACTTTTTCATCTACTTTCACATTTACTGTAGGTTCTGCACTGTTCTGTATGTTAACTATTTCGGTTTCAAACCTACCATTAATCTCGTTAACCTGTTCTTGCAAACTGGCAACTTTATAGTTTATACAATTTATTTTCTTTTTCCTTTCTGAAACAGTGTTGCTAAGTACACCTACTTTTCCATCTACAGTGTCAATTTTTCTGCTAAGTGCCTCACTAAGGGTGTGACATTGTGTTATAATTAATGTTTTCAGACCATCTTCCATATTAACCAGTTGGTTACTTTGAGACTGCCGGCCGCGGTGGCCGAGGGGACTGAGGCGCTCCAGTCACGGTCTGCACTACGGTCGGGGGTTCGAATCCCCCCTCGGGCATGGATATTGGTGCCGTCCTTAGTCTTAGCTAGTTCGTATGTAGTATGTAAGCTTAGGGACTGATGACCCCGTAGTTGAGTCCCATAAATTCTACAAACATTTGAACTTTGAGACTGAAGTTGTCCAGACAGGAGTTTAAACAAGTCATTTATACTTTCCTGATTTTGTTTCTACTCTAGTGTCATCAAACATATCTACAGATTCGTTTGCATACCGAGTATCTTCAACAAACCTATCGTCTTTTAACTCAGTTTTTATTTTTAGTCCCTCCTGATTAAACATATCTATGTGACGATTTATGTTTGTGTGATAACTTTCGTTATCTCGCGCACGTCTGACTGCTTCAGGTACTTGCGCGCTTACAGCTTCATCTGTTATCGGCGCGCACGCACTATTTGAATTTGCTATTTTGTGTATATGTCCAACCTGTTGTGAATCAACTAACTAGCTTTTCTGTGTCTCTCTATTTTTTTTGCCATAATTGAACAATTTTTTATTACAGCTAACTTAACTATGAAACAACACCACTTGAAAGAAACCTCCCACTCGAAATGATCGCAAATCCGCGCCGCTGGCCCAACACTTCTCACAAACGCACGATTCCCGTATTAATAACGCGAGACTAAGGGCTGAACCAGGCTCTCGTTAATCTTCTCGTTAGTTAACGAGAAGATCACTTTAACGACCAGTTAAACGTGTTCGTTAAGTGCATTGCGTTTGTCATTGCCAGATAACCTCTCGTTTGCTAACCTGCAGAAAACGAAAAGTTTTGATATATTTCGACTATGTTGGCAATAGAACAAATGAAAGTGCCGTCTGAATGAACAGCTGTTCGCCATATTTGACTGGCAGGGAAGAGGTTAGCAGACCCTAACAAACGTGAAAGAAGCTCGTATTTTAAAAGAAGTCAGTGCGTGTGTCTTGCGGCCTAAATAGAGAAATATAAGGACACTTGGCACTGACAAGGGGAACACGAAGAATGGTACAAACGAATTTTATTGGGTCGCAGGTATGTTGTGCGGGAACTCTTCCAGCCCACCAAGCTAAAAGGATTTGTTCCAGAGCGCCTTGGTTTCCAAGAAAATCGAGATCAAAGTCCAGTGCGTAACAGTTATACCTGTACTCAGGCAGGCAGGCTACGTGAGGTAGCATGGTGTAATTAGCAAGGCGCTCCACTGTGACACAGACGATCCCAGTTCAAATCCCGCTCCGAATTTTTTTTGTAACATTTGTCCGACGATTGATAGTGTATATGTGTATTCCTTTTTCCCATTTTATCAATTCTTATTGCAAAGGCAAAGTTATATCACATAATTACAGTTACATGTGAACGACTAGCTAGAATGACTAGCCACCTGGCTGCAGCGTAGTAATCCGCTGGGACGAGTCAAGTGGGCACACACTGCATTCGACGGTATAACACTGGGGCCGGGGACTAAACGCAGCTAGAAAATGCTGCACAAATGTTATAGGTGACAACTACAGGCGGTTTACTTATCTTTCAGTAGCCGTAAAAGTATGCTTCGAAATAACTAATGAAATAAAATAATCGTCGCGCAATACATAACATATTGAGCAATTAACATAAGTTATTATTACATGAACAATTACTTAAGCATTAACATAAGAGTGAAAGCATATAATTATGAACAAGAAATCACCTGTGAAGTCTAAAAAAGGTATCAAAGTGGGATTTGTACTCGCGTTGTCTGCATGACAGTCGAGCAACTTGGTAGTTACACCACACTGTCATAGCACTGATGCTTTAATATAGGTATAGCTGTTACGCGCTGGACTTTGCTCTCGATTTTTGTGGAAACCAAGGAGCATTGGAACGAATCCTTTTAGCTTGGTGGTTTGACATGCTTTCCACACAAGTTTCTCATACATGTAGTGCTTCTGTTATTTTGTTCGATAAATCGGTCTTTATCACGTAATATATTGCGGAATTTTATCGTTCTGTAATCCTGCCATCTTCATACACATTCTCACTTAACCGGTCGTTAGCCGCGTAACAAGCAGAATTCTACTCGTTAACTTAACGGCCAGTTTGAGGTCATTTAACGTCAGGTTAACTCGTAACGAAACATTGACAAACGCAATTCTCCGCTAACAAGCTAAAATCTTAACTCGAACTTAACGAGACATTGACAAACCGGCCCTAAATGTTGGTCCTGTCGCGCGTCGCCACTGTGTAACACGCCAGTGCTAGTACACTCACACACCACGAAGTTATGCGCGCGTTATGCACTGCGACACACCACTGTTAGGCCGGACGCACAATGAGACGCAGGCGCCGAAGGGCAGGGCAGGGCAGCACAGCACAGGTTTCTGTGACTGCCGGGTTCAGATGCAGCAGCGCAAGTTGCGGCACAGGGCAGCGCAGCTCCTGCCTCTGCCTGGGCCGCACAGATTGCTGTGCGAGTGCCGCGCAGCTTTGGCAGCAGGCAGGTCACTTGCTGGGGTGAGGGTACGGTTTGCTGCCCCACTGTCCGCTCGCTGCCATTCTTCTCCCGCTGCTTACTGTACGTTTTCACGAGTCTATATTTGACATGGATAGCAATGGATACGATTCCAATCACAATGACTACATGAAAACCAAATTAAAACAAGAAATTTGGGTTCCTATTGCAAAAGCTCTGGATATGCAGAATGGTACGTATTATGCTCTATTACTTCAGTTTGATTCACGTACATTGTGTTCAACATCAAAGCAACGTGCTTTCATGATTACGGGGAACTTCACTTTATGTCCATGACTAATCTGTCTATTCAAATTAGAGTCGTAAAGAATGTCAATTGTTTTCTCTAGTATTTTCCTTTTGTAATGCTGTCTGTTTACCGAGATGTACTTCCAACTGTAAACTCGGTAAACTTCTCTTTCTCAACGAAAGTACTTAGATCACGCCTACTACCGTTAGGTACCAAAGGACGCTCTTGTTTAGGATGTGGAGGTACCTGTAAATTTTGTCTTCGCAACTTCTTTGTCAACGTAATACTTGAAAAAATATTCCCATCGCTCAACCTGCTCATTGACCCCACATCAATAGTGAGGATCTTGTAGTTTGCATCGAGGGTAGCCGTTAGCACTACATAATGTGTGTAAGTCAGTAGTTTTAGAATGATGAACCACTGGTTCCTGGCTTCTTAACCATAATCTGCTTTCCGTCGAGAGCTCCGATACAGTGTGGAAACTGTCATCGTTGTTCGAAACATTCTCCAATTGTTTCCTGTGTCTGTGCTGTGGGTTGTGGTAAATATGCGTGGTATTCCACATCGCATGTGAGACAGCATTAACAGTATCTGGCACAATTCGATCGCCCATTCTGTAGCTGTAGGTAATACTTTTCTAGCTGCACGGGAGTAGCCGAGCGATCTGGAGCGCCACATTGCGGATCGCGCGGCCTTCGGAGGTTCGAATCCTCCCTCGGCCAAGGATATTGTCTTTAGTATAAGTTAGTATATAAGTAGTTTGTAAGTTTAGGGACTGATGACATTGCAGGTAAGTCCTATAAGCTTAACAAACATTCGAACTTTTCTAACTCTCCTGTGGCTAAATACCTGTGGGAAAAATGTATTTAAGGAAAACGCTTGGAATGCACTGTTGATGCTGCGTCATTATTATCACGTACAGTATTAAGTTTACGTAATAAGTACACAGACTACAAAAAGAATACTAATACGGTCTGGGGAAAGTGAGAGCATTGAGATTACATAAACTTTAATTTTTTGTAAATAGTTGTGATGCAACCGTTTGCTGACGGTGGTAGAGACCATAATAGGGCATTACATCCTTCGGAAAACATAGATTTTCTCATCAGCTTGTGAATCTTGTGTAATTGACTCTGGTCTAAACGGAAGTAGTTCTGAACTGTGTATCAGAAAACACTGATGTCAAAGCGAATTCGCCATGAATGCTTATCTTTTCATGTCACTGCTTTCCAGTCTGATTTCTCGTGTTATAAAGCGTTATACAATAAAATAAGCATGTCTATTTCCTCATCAGAATCCCACTCTGAACTAAGGGTCATGAGTGCACCCATAACTGTACAAGGAAACACTGTGCACTGGTTCAGCTAGGAACGACTGTGTGACAATGACGAGAAACTCCCACTATGCACAGACGCTGTGTCGCAAAGTGTTTCCTTCGCTGTGCTGCCCTGCATCAGCTGTGCCCCTGGCCTTAGGCTAGGCGCAAATTGAGACACGGATAGCACTCGCACAGTGACATTTGAATTTTTGGCACTCATGGCTACCTATCATATTACTGACAGGCATTATTCTCAGTTACAGTAGACTGATCATCGTTTTGTGTAGTGGATTAACTGCTTACTTTTGATAATGATAAGAAGAAAAGTTAATGCAGGCAGTGAGAGGACATAAGAAACTGTACGATACAAAAAATGGTGACTACATGAAGATAAAACTCAAGTAGCGGATGTGGAGTGATATTTCACATGATTTGAGTTTCAAGTTGTAGTTAGCATTTCCTTTTAATCACAATATGTTTGGAGATTTCAAGTTTTTATTGATTAATGAGTAAATAAACGGTTCGTCCTCAGCGTTAGTGTCGGAATCTGTTGCGGAACTCTACTGTAACAATAACAACTCTTTTAGCTGTGAATCTCACACTGTCTGTCTTCTGAGCCGTAAGTGAGTAACCAGGGTCTAGCACTAGAACGTCCAGCTTAGATCTACCCCCTGGAACGCCCATTGGAGGTCAATTGATCATTACGTTTTTTTATCATTTTTTAAAATGCTTAATTTTAGAAAATGTACAGAGATTTCGTATTTATTGTCATTAATATTGAGTTTACTCTTTTTTACTTCGTTAATAATATTAATAATGCAGGCACATTCTTATTTGAAGCTAATAAAATTTATTTTAATCCATATCGTAACAAAAATGAGTGATACCATATTGTTGATACATAAAATTGCTTACATTTTCTACGTCTCTGTTTCACATGATACAACAGTAGGTGACAAATGTTGCTTTCACAGAATTCCTTAACTATTCATAAATTATACCTTTTTCAGTAACAAAATGTTCAAATGTTTGTTAAGCTTAAGGGACTTAACTGCGGGGTCACCAGTCACTAAACTTATAAACTAGTTATGAACAACCTAATACTAAAGACGACACAAACATCAATCCCCGTAGGTGGATTCGAACCCCCGACCGTAGCGGCCGTGCAGACTGTGACTGGCGAGCCGCAGACCGCTCGGCCACTGCGGCCGGCCTTTTCAGTAACTAATAAATACTGATTTACTAGACTACTGACGTGCACTTTTGGCATATCCGCTTACTTAGACATGAACCACATGCAGATTTTTTCACCTATGAAGCAAATGGCTCTAGTTTTGTTTTTGTTGCACAATCCAACTTGGCAAGTTCAAAAATGTTCAAATGTTTGTAGAGTCTATGGGACTTAACTACGGAGTCATTAGTCCCTAAACTTACAAACTACTTATGAACTAGCTACAACTAAGGACGGCACAAATATCCATGCCCGAGGGGGATTCGAACCCCCGGCCGTAGTGGCCGTGCAGACCGTGACTGAAGCGCCTCAGTCCCCTCGGCCACCGCGGCCGGCGCTTGGTAAGTTTTTCGTTTCGTTCGTTTAGATGTTCCTTCCTCTTCTCTGTCAGCACTCAAGAGAGATGTAGTCTGGAGTTGCTGAGGGCGAGAACTTCTCATTGGTGCCATCAAATAAACGCGTAATAGCCACTATAGACAACAATGTATGAAACTGATCATTGTTGGCTAAGAAAAGCGCCAAATAAATGGCATAAATTGCATAGTCTTGAGAAGCGGTCAATTGACCGTCGTCGGGGAACAATGGTAAATGTGTAAAACTCTTATAAATTTGCAGTTACAATCGGCGGTTTAGAGTCATAACGGTGTATCTATAAATTGTTTGTTTTGAGATAAAAGCAAAAGAACTTTTACAACAATCAAAACACTGTTGTCATTACCACCTAAGTTTGCGACATTGATAATCGTGATACCTCATGGTTGTTAGAACATTATTACACTCATTCAACAATTTTTCAACTTTGACATTAATTACTAAAGGACAATAAGATGGGTCGTGTATAGATACATTGTTTAGACTTCAAACATTTTTGTGCGCTAGGTAGTTACATTTGATGTAAAAGAAATAATAACACCATAGAATGTACATATAAACATAATATATTTTGCTTAAGCCCATTAAAATTTTGTAACAGTTTGTTTTACAGAACTACAAGTGTTTTACAGTGGTTCAAAATTCATACAGCTCATAATTATACTGCCATTTGAGTTTACACAATACAAAGAATAATCACTGCAGAATACATGAGAAACACAACATAATTATTGTATTTATTTGTAAAGATAACAATGAAACAAGAGAAAAGCCTCATTGCGAGATGAACATACTTCAGTCATCATCATCATCATCATCATCAATTTCTGTGACTTGTAGAAGTGATGATATTGCTCTGGAATGATTACCATGTTGCAAAGATGACTGATCCTTAAGCTTTTCTTTCTGTATGGGAACTGGAGAGTAATAAAAAGACTGGAACCTCGTTTTACTTCTTCGGGATATTTCCAATCTTTTAAATTCTTCTGAAGTATTGTTACTGTATTTAAAACAAATGCATTCTGATTTTTCTTTTCGGTACTGAAACGAGAATATCTTAAGCCAGTTGACATTATTTCCGTCAGAGTCAACTTTTCTGTTCTTTATTTTGTAGCGTTTCAGTTCTGGGAAATCCAGTGCATCCTTTTGCTGAACTTCAATAACACGATTCTTCTGATTTGTCATTCTGACAGCAATGAACCATCCTGACGGATCAAATATATCAAGAAGTTTCGTCTTTTTCTCAATTCAGGCATGAACTGAGTCACACTCCATTTGTGTGTGACCTGGCTCAAAGAACATATGGTTTATAACAGGGATATCAAGATGCTCTACAGCATACAACAACATTGCAGACTTGTTTGCACTTCTATTTTGCCCTCCACATGTATCGTAAAAGAAATTCCAGTCTTTGCCATCTGCGTTTGCTTCCAGAAAATTAAACAAGCAGGAGGCAATTTCTGCAGAGCCACGTCTGGCTGTCCTTTCACTCCACATGTAGCATGCAGCGTCTCTTGAAGCTGTATTGTACACAATTAGGTTGTATGCAGCAAGCCTGCGTCGATAAAACATTGCTTTTGCATTCGTCTTTGGACAGTAGCAGACAGCCTCCAGATCGAATTCGGGTAAATGGGTTTTCCCTGATGCAGCTTCCACCTTTAAGCTGTCTTTTCTAGCCCTAGCTAAACATTTCCGATCTATGTGAGCCTCCTGCTATGAGCGGTGAATTTCTTTTCTGTGGCACTCATATGAGAGAACCTGTAGCATGTATCACATATGTCATTTTAGGTGCATGGAAGGATAGGTTAAATTCAGTATTAAATATGTTTCGATAAAAGATTCCTTTTCAGGTTTGATGTTATCATTTTGGCAAGTTTCAACATACATTTGGTACATTTTTCGTAGATTTAGCTCGTGAGATATGTACTCTTTCTGTGAATTCTTTCTGGCATAATGTGAAGGGACTTTTGGAAAGCTATTGGTGTCAGATCTAATTCTTTCTTTCGCATTATCTGATTTAGCTACAGCTGGTTTGTGCCGTCCTCTTAGATCTCTAGAAATTATGTTTTGCTCATCCTTTTTAACAGAACCTGGCGTGTGAATGATTCACTCACATCCAATGTTGCAAGAAAGGACTGGCAAACCTGTACTTGTTGACCATCTTTGTATAAAAAGTATTTGTTTGTGAAGTTTCTCCTGGAGGAGCCTGTCCAAGTCCTATTACTGCGATTATCTGTCTTTTCTAAACGTGAACTGACATATAACCGCTGCTTATCTATGTCGGCTAAATTCCAAAATTCTTCATGAATGTTTAGTCTGTCAGCCTCAGTGAAATTAGTGCTGCATCTTCTTAAGCACTTTGAACAATCCTTTGGTTTAACTGACCGTCCTGAAACACATTTGCCTTTTGAAGTAATATATGGTTTCCCTGATTGCCGTTTGATCTTTCTGTCATTTTTCTTCCATTTCTCAGGTTGGGCAATTCGTCTGCGTTTTACCTTTGTCTCATTCCCTGCGTCATATTTTTCATTTACTAACAGCTTTTTTACCATGACTGAAAGTATTTAAAACATCCTGATCTAAAATTTTGTTTAGATTGTTCCATTCTTCCAAAATTACATTTGGTCTGACAGTGGCAATGGTTTGTCCCTCAGTATGTGGCACAGATGCAATGTCAAATGATTTATGTTGTTAAGTCGGAGAGTAATCTAAAAAAAAAAGTTAAAACCATTATTTACAGAGGGAATGTATTACAGGACCGTAAAAATGTACAAGATTAGTATTCTTAAATTTATGAAGCTAAAAGTTACTTGTGTATTCCTACTGCTAGTTGTTTGCACGAGGAAAACTCCTAAACTACAAAGTATTTGCTGTGAACATTAGTCCCCTCTACATTGTTCTACGATATTCTGAAATACAGCATTAATTAGGCTTCATATATGTTGGGTTGTTTTCTACAAGGCATTTCACTGTCATCCTGTTAGCTACGATCGATGCCATTACATTAACGCTGGTGAGTTTTACATACCACCACTGTCATCACTATCGTCCTTCGTTGCCGGCTGATAATCAGGATCCATTAAGGAATCATCGGATGAGATATCCAAATGTGAATCACGGACAGTGCTACAGTTTTTCAGCATCGGCTATGACGGAACTGTCGTCATCTTCTGCAATACAGTTATGACGTTGCGAATAAGTAACCGGCTTTAATTACAATATTGTACATTCCAGGCTTATTTACTGTGAGTAATGAAAAGTAACTTACCACAGCCTGCAAAAACATTGCTGCTCGATGACGGAAACACATTGTGGGGAGTAAATGAACTTGAACTTTCTTCTGTACTGCACTTTTGATTCTTTAGAAGATTACGAAACTTTTTTCCTCTGGGAAACATATTAAACGCACAATAGCAAAGGCTTCACTGATGTATTCATTGCCAGGGCTCTCTGTATATGAATAAGAAAGTGATCAATGATCAGATCAACATAAGTAACAACTCACTGATCGAGCTGGCCACAAAAACAGTGAAAAACACTAATGAAACATGAAATGCCCTACCCTCTTCTCTCTCTCGCTCCCCTCCCCCTCCCCCTACTCCCATATTCACGAAAAACTGACACAAATAACAACACACACACACACACACACACACACACACACACACACACACACACACACACACACAGTCTACACATACACAAACACAAACAAAAAACAGCTGATACACTCAGAGATACAAGGAACACAAACAAGAGACAGACGAAAAGCGACAGTTGGCAACACTAAACATTGTAAACAAACGTTCAAAAACGAGTACACAGTGAAGTGGTGATGCAAGGGTTTTCAGCAAGACCTAAAATACCATATCCAACTGAAGACCTCACAAACATCATCATGAAGACACGCATGGAATAACACAGAAAACCGTAAGTAGGGCCAAAAACTGGATAATTAAATTAACTTTGCAAAAGCTAGTGCTACAGAAGTTATTTCCAACCTAGTAGATCCGAATTTTAGAAACTGTAACAAGACTGTTAACTGTCATACTGTGAAAAATACCTATAGTATTATGACTGTACTACAATATTATACCAAAATAACATGTATTACAGGCCACTGTTTGATGCTTCATAAATAAAGAAGCGAAACGCGTATGGCACAAAAAAACGCCTTTCATTTAGTTGCTAAAGACGGTAATACACCTTCACCAATTTCATATGCAACTAAGGATGACGGAAATAGAAAAAATGATGACAGTTATTATTGTTCGTGTTACGGCAACAATGTGGATATAATGCCTCGGACAGCAAAAATTCACAGCCTCTTTTACTGGCAAAAGGACGTATCTGCAGTTATGCTGTTATGTCTTTTAATGCCATAGCACTGCAGAGGGAGCCAAAATGATGTAAAAGGCAATACGCTGCTGTCACATTAAATATCAGAGCGACTTTGTCGTTACGCTGCGCGCTATCTCTGAAACGGTTCAAGATAGGAGTTCCGCTGTTTTCTCATTCAGTAGTTTGGTTTTTCAAGACTCTAATCAAGTAAATAAGTCAAAATGGCCAATTTTGCAGATACGACGTTATGACACTATGACACTAAACCCCCAAATCAAAATTATTAAGGTAACAAACATCGTCGACAAATACTAAAAGTCAGAAAATCACAGGGACATAGTATTTTAAACAGCGAAGATATTCCCATCTTAAACTTAAAAATTGTGATTTGACCCCAGCGGCGCTCTCGCAGGCGTCCTGATGTACGCGTGTAGCCCACACTACGCCACTGCTAGACGCGTCTCAGTTTGCGCCTAGCCTATGTTAATACACCTGTTCCAGGATTTTAGTTTAAACCGTGTTGTGTGTCTAACGGACAAGGAGTCGTTTTTCAACTTCGTCTCTAAAGATTTTTCGTTTCGAGAGGAAATGTCCACCAAATAATGCTGCCAGGTTCAGTATAAACTGCAAGTTAAATGAACTGTAATGTTTAACAAAAACGGTCGCCACCCTGTTTTAGGGAAATAAATATATTGTAACAAAAATGGAATTTGAGATGGCATGGATATTTGTGCCGTCCTTAGTATTAGCTAGTTCATAATAGTTTGTAAGTTTAGGGACTGATGACCCCGTAGTTAAGTCCCATAAGTTGTACAAACATTTGAACATTTTTGAACAGCTGAACCAATCCAGGACGGTGAGCTCAACGTCATCAACGAAGACCCATGCTCTGCTGTTAGTACAGACAACACGCTGGAGGAAACAACAGTGCAACTGCCAGCAGGGCCTGGACTGACCAGGGGGTGCATTCACACCCCAGCAGGAGAAAAGTCAGACGAAACGGCCCACGACAGGGCACCGTATCAATACTGGGGATCGTCCACCAATTAGCCAGCGTTCGTATAGTGTCGCCAGCTGAAAGACGTATAATTAGAGAGGAAGTGGAGAAGATGTTGCACAATGGCATTATTCAGCCTTCGGGGGTGCTTGGTCGTCTCCGGTGGTCCTCGTAAAGAAGAAGGATGGCACGTGGCGATTCTGTGTCGACTATCGGCGGCTTAACGAAACCACAAAGAAAGATGTCTACCCGTTGCCGCGCATTGCTTGATAGGAGCTACATACTTCTCAGCTATGGACATGCAGACAGGTTACTGGCAAATAGAGGTTGACGAAGCTGACAGAAAAAAGCCGGCTTTTATTGCACCTGACGGCCTCTATGAATTCAAAGTAATGCCATTTGGATTATGTAATGCCCCGGCCACATTCGAATGCATGATGGACAACTTTCTTCGACACCTTAAGTGGATGACATGACTTTACTATTTAGATGACATTGTCGTTTTCTCGAAAACGTTTGAAGAACATCTGAGTGCATGGTTATGGTATATCGCCCCAAATTTGCGATTGGATAGGGGATTTCCTGACAGAGATGACACAGTTCGTAGTAATCGGCGGTAAGACATCGACTAAAACAGAGGTGATATCGGGCGTTCCACAGGGTAGTGTTATTGGTCCTCTGCTGTGCCTTATTTACATAAACGATTTAGGGGAAAATCTAAGTAGCTCTCTTAGATTGTTTGCAGATGACGCCGTCATTTACCGACTAGTAAAATCATCAGAAGATAAAAACGAACTGCAGAACGTTCTGAATAAGATATCACTATAGTGTAAAAATTGGCAATTGACTCTAAATAATGAAAAGTGTGAAGTCGTCCACATGAGTACGAAAATAAATCCGTTAAACTTAGTTTACAAGATAAATCAATCAAAAGTGAAGGCCGTAAACTCCACAAAATACCTAGGAGTTACTATTACTTCAGACTTAAACTGGAAATAACACGTAGATAATGTGGGAAAGGCGAAGCAGGGACTGCGTTCTATTGGCAGAACCCTTAAAAGATGCAACAGAACTACAATAGAAACTGCATACACTACGCTTGTGCGTCCATTTTTGGAGTATTGCTGCCCAGTGTGGGATCCTTATCAGGTGGGTTTGTCGGAAGACATCGAAAGAGTCCAAAGAAGGGCAGCTCGTTTCGTGTTGTCACGATACAGGGGAGACAGCATTACGGAAATGATACAGGTTCTGGGATGGGAATCATTACAACAACGGCGCTTATCGCTGCGGCGTGGACTACTTACGAAACTCCAATCGCCAACATTCTCCTCCGAATGCGAAAATGTATTGTTGACTCCCACTTACATAGGTAGAAATGATCATCAGAATAAAGTAGGAGAAATCAGAGCTCGAACGGAGAGATTCAAGTGTTCTTTCTTCCCGCGCGCTATTCGAGAGTGGATTGGGAGATAAATAGTATGAAGGTGGTTCGATGAACCCTCTGCCAGGCACTTAAATGTGATTTGCAGAGTATCCCATGTAGATGTAGATGAGTTGCCTGTAAGCTTTGTTGAAGTGTGTTCAGACTGCAGGACTTCGCCTCAATCTAAAGACGTGCCTCTTCACCGCCAAAGAGATAAAAAAAAACCTGGGGCACCTAGTCAATGGAGAGGGTGTCCGGCCTGATCCAGATAAAGTAAGGGCAGTCACAGAATATCCAACCCTGCAGCACATTCGTGGTGTGTGAAGTTTTCTCGGGCGTTTCATAAAAGGATTTTGTAACAAGGCACGTCCATTGCAAGAACTTCTGCAGGGAGACTCCAAGCTTCACTGGGTTGAGACAAAAGAAAGAACTTTGTATGACGGGCAACCACAGCTAAAATATTTATACATATTTAAGCAACTTTCACACAGTTAAATATTAGGTGTTAAAATTGTAAGAGTCTGAATGAAAGTCCTTGGTCCACTTGAGCTATTATTTTTATTGGAGTCGTGAAGACCCGCACAACCGGTTTCACAGCCTACAGTTGCATCTTCAGGCACTTTTTACTGTACAAAATGATAACTGTTTTAATAAATGAATGTTTAGAATGAAAATTACATATTAAAAACAAAAAATCCGAACTAGTATGTATGAGAAAGTTACATGCAAAAAAAAAATTATATAGAAGCCAGTAGGCTATTGATAGCAATAAATATTTTTATATATTACTTACAAAGTTTTCCATATAAGAGATTTATGATGGATAACGGGGTTAATGGTTAGTTGGTACCACAAGCACCTTGGCCCTTTTCGTCAAAAAGATGAAAAAGAAGTCTACCGTGCGGTTCTTGTCATTTTTTGTTAAAAGAATAGAAAAGTCGGCAATTGGTAAAATTTGTTTGGCCTGTGACAAAAAGCGACGTGATGGGTAGCCCTACAATAGACAACATTATAATGATTAGTGAGAATCACGTATGTTGTTGGGAAATCAGATTTTTGCGTAGAATATAATTACATAATTATTTAAACTTACAGATTGTTGTCGGTGTAGTGAGGATCATCAGATCCATCCAGGTGATCAAAAAGTTGCATATTCGTGCTGGGCGGAAGTGCAAATACAACTGAAGATACGGATCACCCTGTGTATGGGCCGCTAGACTGAGGCCAACTGGCTGTGGTTCGAGGGGGCGCTAGGTGTGACGTCGATGCTTGTTGTCGTAGTAACCGACCAATAAACCATGTTAACCATTTTACACAAGTATGTATAGTAATTTCGACTAACGATTATGTGCTAAACTGAAGTCGTGTTGACATAACGGTAACAATGAAATAAAATGAGATAAAAATGAGAATTTTTTTTTAAATAAAAATGCATCTTACTGGACTTAAAATTAAACGTTATGGATTACAGTTCTGACAATGCATGGTAATAAGAAACATAAGAACTTATTAAATGGGGGGATAATACCTCAGGTATACAGGGCCACATGACCGAAACAAGCGACAAGACATGAAGTAAAAAGAGTGGTTGGGAAGGGGGAAGACATGTTAAATTACTTAATGTTTTAATGGTACAGATGCATATTTCTTTAATGTAATTACATTGCTTGTAGATAGTCATAATTTGCGAATATTCCATTATGTTTTAAATCCGTCTGATTATTCAGCGTGTTGTCAGGTAGCTGTGCAATAGATCGTTTTATGTATATTTCTTCGAGTGCGTTCAAAACAGTGCCCTTACCTTCAATGTGCAGAATGTCTAAATTATTTTGTAGGCTTGTAACAGAATGTCTATTGTCTTTTAAATGTGCAGTTAATGCGGATCTGGAGCTGTTAAAGTTGAGGTGTTCTTTGAATCGTGTATTAAACGATCTACCAGTTCGTCCTATGTACTTTTTTGGGCAGTCACTGCAAGTGATGGAATAAATACCTGAATTTTAATATGTATTTTTCATTCTAAACATTCATTTATTAAAACAATTATCATTTTGTACAGTAAAAAGCGCCTGAAGATGCAACTGTAGGTTGCGAAACCGGTTGTGCGGGTCTTCACGACTCCAATAAAAATAACAGCTCAAGTGGACCAAGGACTTTCATTCACACTTACAGTTTTAACACCTAATTTTTAACTGTGTGAAAGTTGCTTAAATATGTACAAAAGAAAGAGCTTTACGGGCACTTAAGGAGGCTCTAACTTCCGCACCAGTTCTAACCTTGTACCACGAGAAACCGAACTTCACACTGACGCTAGAGGGTATGGGATGGGTGCAGTGCTTATGCAAATTCAGGAAGGTGCTGAAAAAGTGATAGCCTATGCATCAAGACTACTCTCAAAGACCGAGATAAACCACAACTGAGAAAGAATGTCTCGCAGTTATATGGGCTATCAACAAGTTCCGTCCGTATTTATTCGGCAAATCATTCACTGTCGTGAAAGACCACCATTCTTTGTGTTGGCTGACTAGCTTGAAGGATCCGTCAGGTTGAAAGCTTCTTGTTGTAAGTTTATTAAGTGAAAGTGAAAGCTTGATGAAAGTTTGTTAAGTGAAAGTATCCTATTCTTATTAAGTGTTTCTATTTAATTCAAGGAGTTTCTCTAATCATATGTGCGCACCGGGTTTAACAAACAAAACTAGGCCCTGTAAGTAAAACAATCTGTACTTCTGTGAACATCATTTCTGACAGTTAGATTCAGTTACATGTAAGGACTGATTACTTTACTGGTACGTGAACATTTATATTTAAAAGGAAATCTTTTTCACAAAAAACTCAACACGTACCATATAACAAATTCAAAAATCCCCCCAGGGGGCCCACAGTTCTTTTGTTGGTACGTGTGTGGCGCGCACGGGGCCCCGAGCCGGAGCAGCCTTTCTTCTGCCCCAGGCTGCTTCACTTTCCCTCCCTATTTATGCCTTCGCCCGGAGACGGGCATATTTCGTGAGCTACGGTGGTTCTTGTTGTCGTCTTCCTTCCTTCGTTCCTTCCTTTCTTACCCTTTGTTTCTGTCTTTCTCTCCTTGTACTCTCCTAGCCTTCTTCTCCTCCTCATTAGTCTCCGCCTCGGCGTTTGAGACACTTCTTTCCTTCTTTCTCTTCACTTCCTCTGTTCTTCTTCTTTCCTCCCTGTGCGTGTCTGAAGGCCGACCCACGCATTATCATTCGTAGCAGGTGACGGGGGTAACGCGTAATTCCCCGCCCCAGGTAGACAAGTAGGGCACGTAAGTACCCCCTGGTAAAGGCCAGGCCCAGGGAGGGGTGATTACCCGAGCTGGTACCTTCCGAACGTGCCGATTGGTCCCTCCATCAGTTCTCGGGAGGTGTGACCTGAGATGTGAACAATCACCTAAGGCGGGTAAGCCCTCAGAGAGGGTCCCCACTAGGAAGGAGCGCGACATCGGAGACGCCGGTAATCACAGGGGACACTTCCGCGATGACTTCCTTCACTTCTTTCGTGACGTCGACCCAGAAACGTAAGTTAGATTCGCCTCAGCACAAAAAGACTCTGCCTAATTTACCGAAATTTCTTGTTGTGTCTCGCACCGACGGAAAAGATTTCAATTCTGTCAATCCTTTCGTTATACAGAAAGGTGTAGATGCAATTGCTGGCCCTGTTAAAACCTGTTCACGTCAGCGCAATGGCACATTGTTGCTGGAAGTGGACAGTGCCTTCCAAGCACAGAAACTAATCCGGACTACACTGTTACACAAGTTTCCTGTCAAGGTGGAAGCACATCGCACACTCAACTCGTCACGGGGGGTAGTCTTCACGAGATCCCTTGACGGGTTGTCTGATGAAGACATCCAATCCTATATGTCCGACCAGGGTGTGACAGCCGTCCATAGGGTAATGAAAAAGGTCGATAACCAGCTGACACCGACTCGTACTGTGTTTTTGACGTTCGACAGAGTTGACCTGTCGAGAGTCAAAGCAGGGTATGAAGTCATCTCCTAACCCAACGCGCTGTTTTCGGTGCCACAGGTACAACCATACCCGTGAACATTGCCCAAATGCAGCAAAGTGTGTCACTTGTGGTAGGGACGCCCATGAGGGGGATTGCCCGCCTCCGTCCCCTCACTTCCTAAACTGCAACGGTGACCATGCGGCTTCCTCTCGCGACTGCCCTGTATACAAGGATGAGAAGGTAATCCAGCAAATTCGGGTTACGGAGAAGGTATCGACATCTGCCGCTCGAAAGTTGTTGGCGAGTCGAAAGCCCACTGTCCTCCACAGTAAGGTCCTCACCTCAACTCGACCTACCAAGGATTCCAGTACCCAGACTTGTGACTTCACTTTCGCTGACACAGTTGTGCGATCCGCCAGCCCGAAGACTGCCCGTTCCACGTCTCCGCTTCCTCCTGCTGCTTCTAAGGTACAGTCTTCGTCAACCTCTAGTAAACCGCGGGCACCCAAACAAGATGCCCGGACCGTGAAAAAGGAACCCATCCGTGAGGATTTTCTGCGTTCTCAGGATTCCCAACCGCCAACTGCCTCTTCCCGCCGCCACTCTTCCAGAAGAGCTGACAAGAAAAAGAGTTCCTCTCCTTCCCCGCCGAGGCGTGACCCATCCGTCACGCAGTCCAACAGTTGCCGGCCTCGGCCGTCTTCCATTTCACCGGGTCGCTCCGTCTGCCGGGCACCCGGCCCTTTACCGGCGGTGGAAACTGCCCCTCCTGATCAACTCAGGGAGGTGGCAGGCGCGTCGGTCGAACCTATGGACCACGACCCTTTGCCCCTAGACAGCGATAGCAGTGCTCCCTCGAAATCCGGTCCTCAGCGGCCGTCGAGGTGACCCCCCTTGCTAGTTGGTTTTTATCCTTATTTCTTCTTATTTTTATCATGGCGATCCTTCAATGGAATATTCGCGGCATTCGTTCCAATCGGGAGGAGTTAAAACTACTTCGGTTGCACTGCCCGCTTCTAGTCTGTCTACAAGAAACTAAGTTGCGTCCACGTGATCGTGCAGACTTTCCACACTACACCTCTGTGCGGTTTAGACCTGCCACCCGTGGAAGGTGTCCCAGCCCATGGAGGGGTTCTGATCTCCTTCGAGATGATGTCTATTTCCATCCGATTTCCTTGCATACTCACCTAGAGGCAGTTGCCGTCCGCATCACTTTATCCACATTTACCTCCTCCCTCTGCAATATCTATTCGCCATCGTCATCTGACCTTACTAGGGCAGATGTGCTACACCTTGTTGACCAGCTCCCTTCACCTTTCGTGTTGGTAGGCGACTTTAATGCCCACCACCCCCTATGGGGCTCTCCGGCACCTTGTCCGAGAGGCTCCCTTTTGGTGGACCTTCTCCAACACCTCGATCTTGTCTGCCTCAACACCGGTGCACCGACCTTCCTTTCAGACACAACACACACTTATTCCCATATAGACCTCGCAATATGCACTCCTCAGCTTGCCGGTCAGTTTGAGTGGTATGCACTTTCTGACACGTACTCGAGTGACCATTTCCCTTGTATCATCCACTTCCTGCATCATTCTCCATCCTTTCGTGCCACCAGTTGGAACATTTCCAAAGCCGAATGGGGGCTTTATTCTTCCATGGCTGTTTTTCACGATCAGAATTTTCCCACCTGTGACAGTCAGGTCGACTACCTCACAGAGGTTATTCTCACCGCTGCTGAACGTTCCATACCTCGTACATCCTCTTCTCCACGTCGTGTCCAGGTCCCTTGGTGGACTGCAGCCTGCCGCGACGCGCTTAGAGCCCGGCGCCGTGCTTTACGCACCTTCCGCCGCCACCCAACCTTGGAGAATTGCACACATTATAAACGTATGAGAGCGCAGTGCCGTCGTATCATAAACGACAGCAAGAAAGCTTGCTGGACTGCTTTTACTAGTTCTTTTAACCGTTTTACTCCCTCCACGGTTGTTTGGGGTGGCCTACGCCATTTATCCGGCATCAAGGTCCACTCCCCGATTCCTGGCCTGACCGTGGAGAACGCAGTCCTCGTGGACCCCGCTGCTGTTTCCAACGCATTGGGCAGTTTCTTTGCGGAGGTTTCGAGCTCTGCCCATTACCACCCTGCCTTTCTCCCTCGCAAACAGGTAGAGGAGGCACGGCCGCCTTCTTTCCACTCTTTTAATCGTGAAAATTACAACGTCGCCTTCACCATGCAGGAGATAGACCGTGCTCTCGCCCTGTCCCGATCTTCTGCTCCCGGGCCCGATTCCATTCATATTGAGATGCTGAAGAACCTCTCTCCTGCGGGCAAGTGCTTTCTTCTTAATACCTACAATCGCATATGGACTGAAGGTCATGTTCCCACAAGTTGGCGTGAAGCCATTGTTGTCCCCATCCCCAAACCAGGGAAGGACAAACACCTTCCTTCCAGTTATCGCCCCATTTCTCTGACGAGCTGCGTCTTTAGGTGATGGAACGCATGGTTAACGCTCGGTTGGTCTGGCTCCTCGAATCTCGCCGCCTCCTGACTAATATCCAATGCGGTTTTCGTCGACACCGCTCTGCTGCTGATCACCTCGTTACGTTGTCGACCTTCATTATGAACAACTTTCTAAAGAAGCGTCAAACAGTAGCAGTGTTCTTCGACTTGGAGAAGGCATACGATACCTGTTGGAGAGCGGGCATTCTCCGCACATTGCACACATGGGGCCTTCGGGGCCGCCTTCCTCTTTTCATTCAAGCGTTTTTGGCGGATCGCAAGTTCCGGGTACGGGTGGGCTCTGTTTTGTCAGATACCTTTTGCCAGGAGAATGGGGTACCACAGGGCTCCGTCTTGAGTGTGGCGCTCTTTGCCATTGCAATCAATCCGATCGTAGATTGCCTTTCAGCCGACGTCTCCGGATCTCTTTTTGTTGACGATTTCGCAATTTATTGTAGCGCCCAGCGGACGTGTCTCTTGGAGCGCTCTCTTCAACGCTGTCTTGACCGTCTATATTCCTGGAGCATCGCAAACGGCTTCCGATTCTCCACTGAGAAAACTGTGTGTATAAACTTCTGGAGATACAAGGAATTTCTTCCACCTTCTCTACATCTCGGCTCTGTTGCTCTCCCTTTCGTGGACACTACGAAATTCTTGGGACTTATGTTGGATCGTAAACTTTGCTGGTCCACACACGTGTCCTACCTGACTGCCCGTTGTGCCCGATCCCTTAACGTTCTTCGTATCCTCAGTGGCACGTCATGGGGAGCGGATCGTACTGTCCTGCTTCACCTTTACCAGGCCATTGTTCAGTCGAAGCTCGACTACGGAAGCCTTGTATACTCTTCTGCACGGCCGTCGATTCTCCGCCGTCTCAACTCTATCCACCATCGGGGTTTACGTCTTGCGACCGGTGCATTTTATACTAGCCCTGTTGAAAGTCTGTATGCCGAGGCTGCTGTATTACCCTTGACCACTCGGAGTGACATACTTTTCTGTCGGTACGCATGCCGCCTGCGGTCGATGCCCAACCATCCATCTTACCGATTATTTTTTGACGACTCACTCGATCGCCAATATCAGTTGTCTGCGATTACCTTGCTTCCACCTGGAGTTCGGTTTCGCCGCCTACTACAGCGGCTCGATTTTACCCTTCCTTCCACCTTTCGGTTGAGCGAAAGCCCATTGCCACCGTGGCATCAGGCCCAGGTTCACACTCACCTCGAACTTAGTTCGCTCCCCAAGGAGAGCACTCCGGATTTGGTATACCGCTCGAGGCTTGTCGAACTCCGTTCGCGGTTCGATAATGCCATATTTATTTACACTGATGGTTCCAAGAGCACTGCCGGTGTCGGATCTGCCTTCGTCGTCGGGGACAACCGGTTCCAATACAAGCTCCCTGACCGGTGCTCGAACTTCACGGCTGAGCTTTTTGCCCTCCATCAGGCCGTTTTGTACACCTGCCGCCACCGCGAACCTTTCTATGCCATATGTTCGGACTCCCTTAGTGCCCTGCAGAGTCTTAAGGACCCTTTCTCGAACCATCCTCTCGCGTATCGGATCCAACGCTCCCTCCAGTTGCTAGCTGATGACAGCTGTCACGTTTCTTTCCTGTGGGTCCCTGGCCACGTGGGAGTGCCCGGGAATGAGACCGCCGACATAGCAGCCAAGGCCGCAGCTATTTTGCCTCGCATGGCTACCTTTTGCGTCCCATCGGACGATGTTCAACGGGCTCTTCGCCGGAGTATCGTGTCGCAATGGCACAGTGCGTGGTTTTCGATGTACAACAATAAATTGAGAACTGTAAAACCGATCCCGACCGCTTGGAGGACCTCCTCACGCCCCTCTCGGCGAGAGGAGGTCATCCTGGCCCGGTTGCGGATCGGCCACTGCCGTTTCAGCCACCGTTACTTGCTCTCTGCCGACCCTGCACCGCTGTGCTCCTGCGGTGAACTGCTGACAGTGCGACATGTTTTACTGACTTGTGTTAATTTTAATCATCTCCGTGTAGCCCTTCACTTGCCGTCTACTCTGGAGGAAATTTTAGCTGATGACACACGAGCAGCTGCTAGAGTTTTGCGTTTTATCAACTTGGCCAACTTATCCAAGGATATTTAACCCTTTTAATTGTCTTTTATCTTTCGTTTTTAGCCTCTTGTTGATGTTCTGACAGTCATTTTTTTTCTTTGAGATCATAGTGAATCTAAGTTCTTGTCTGGGCGCTAATGACCATAGAAGTTGTGCGCCCTAAAACCACAAAAAAGACACAATCAGGAAAATGAGGGATGAGGTTGAGCTGAAATAACAAAAATTAGTAATTATTATGTTATTTATTGAATTAAAGAAACATACCTTTGTTGAGTCTTCAATATAATACAATGGTTTTATACAATTCCGTTCCATACCAATATTCTCTTCCTCTTGATACCGAATCCACTGTCCAATATAATACGTTTGTATTCATAAATATCCCGTGTGGAGTTTGCTGATCTTCCATCGGGCACCTCCCCAGGTGGCTGATAGTGGAATGCTCACCAGATATGGTGGGTACCGGGGAAATAAAATACCCGGGCTGGACCAAAACCAGCAACTACTGCCTTGTAGTATGATATTGGCTTATCAAAGGCTAAAGGAAGAAAACCTTGAATACAAATTACCTGGCCCTCCAGGTTGGGGGTTGTGCAGTGGGCCAGCTCCTCACTCACGTAAAAATATAAAATGCTAAAAAACCTAATAATATGCCTCGGAAAAATTGGAACTGTGGACGACGAACTGGCGATGAAAAACGGAAAATGATGTTTGGATGCTGGAATGTGCAAGGTATTTCCACTAAAATAGATTTACTACCTGCAGAAATTGACATGTTCAACATCGATGTTGTTGTACTTTCTGAAACAAAGAGGAAAGGCAAAGGAGAAGAAGAACTTGACAATTATGTACATATATGAAGTGGTGTATCGAAAGCTGTAAGAGCCAAAGCAGGAGTCTCCATTATGATACAGAAAAAATGGAAAAAAAGAATCACAAATTGGACATTTATCAATGAACGTATTATTACTGTTGAAATGACATTATTTGCCAGGGAAGTTGTGATTATTGGAGTATATGCACACACGAACGATACAAAGATAAGGAGAAAGATGCATTCTGGGACACCCTCAGAGAGACTATTGAAAAACTCCCAAGGAGAAAAGAACTGATCATCATGGGAGACATGAACGGAAGAGTAGGAATTATAGAATCGTGTAAAATAGTAGGAAAACATGGGGAGGCAGAATATAATGATAATGGAGAACGACTGATTGATATTTGTGCACAATTTGATCTAAAAATTACCAACACATTTTTCAAGCATAAGTACATTCATAAATATACTTGGCAACATAATACTAAGGAACTTCGGTCTATAATAGATTATATTATCATTAGACAAACAAGTAGTTTCAAGGCAGCAGATGTCAGATCTTATAGAGGAGCCCAGTGTGGATCAGACCATTATCTAGTAAAAATGAAATCTTTCTGGCCATGGAAGAATGCAACGAACGACACAAGTAATATAAATAAAATGAACTGTAGTGAGAAAGATCAAAATGTACATTTCAATATTGACAGCCTACAAGACGAAAGTATAAGAACATTCTTTAAGGCCAGGATGGAAAGGGCACTGGATGAGTCATTTGAAGGAAGCACAGAAGAAATATACGAATACATAAAAACTAAAGTGAAAAACGTAGCATCAGAGGTGCTGGGCATAAAAGAAAACAACCACAAACGTGCAGCAGAGTGGTGGTCAGAGGAAATAGAAACATCAGTTAAAGAAAAACGAAATGCATTCGTTCAGTGGTTGAATGATAAATCTGAAGGAACAAGATCTAAATACAAGGAAAAAAAGAATGAAGTGGAAAAGAAAATAAGGTTAGCAAAGAATGAAGCATGGGAAAGAACATGTGCCAACGTTAATAGTAAACTGGGATTTGGGAGAGCGAAAGAAGCATGGTCAGTATTAAAAGCGCTTCGACAAGATACAAAAGGCAAATCCAATCTTCAACTGGAAAAAAAAAGGAGTGGGAAGAATATTTCAAAAAATTATTGAATGAGGACAGAGAAGAATATCTAGAGGAAGGAACAGTGGAAGAAAATGAACATCATGATGATGAGATCCAAATTTCAGAAAGTGAAGTACTTCAGGTCTTAAGGACAGGGAAGAATGGTAAATCACCTAGACCAGGGAATATCAATATGGAGTTTCTGAAGTAAGGTGGTGACAAAATTGTAAAACTGATTTTGCAGTTATTCAATAAAGTGTTACACGGAGATTCTGTACCTAAGGAGATGAAACTGGGTTATATTAGTACCATATTTAAGAAAGGGGATCGCAAAATTTGCTCGAACTATCGAGGAATCTGTGTTACAAACACACTAATGAGGATTTTTGGGAAAATAATTAAAAATAAACTGGAAAAAAATTTTAGAACCCAACAAGAACAATGCGGTTTCACAGCTGGTAGATCATGTGTAGACCATATTTTCACATTACGACAGATTTTTGAGAAACATAGAGAAAAATCGAAAAATGTTGGACTTATTTTTATAGATCTAGAAAAAGCGTATGATACTGTTCCAAGGAAACTACTCTGGAGAGCACTACATATGGCAAACATAAATGCTTCTTTAATTAAAATAATAGAACAGATGTATAAAGATAATATTTGCCAAGTGAAAATTGGTAATACACTTTCACAGAAATTTAGAACAAGCAAAGGTCTGTTGCAAGGCTGTCCCATGTCACCAACATTATTCAAAATCTATATAGATATTTGTCTGAGAACGTGGTCACAGAAATGTAATAGTATGGGACTAGAAATAAGAGATGGAGTTTATCTACATCATTTATTATTTGCTGACGATCAAGCTGTAATAGCACAAGACGGAAAAGATGCAAACTACATGTGTAATCAACTATCAATAGCATACAAAAATTGGGGTCTGAAGATTAATTATCAAAAAACAGAATACTTGACTAATGATCCACTTGAACTACGCATAGAGGGAAAGAAAATTAAAAAAGTTAACACTTTCTGTTATTTGGGGTCCATTTTAGAAACTGAGGGAAAATCCGACTCAGAGATTAATAAAAGAATTAGCAGTGGAAGAAAGGTCATTGGAATGCTCAACTCAGTCCTATGGAGCAGAAACGTAATGAACAGAACAAAAAATCATATATAAATCTATATTTGAGAGTGCAGTTCTGTACGGAGCGGAAACCTGGACCATAAACCAGAAGCACACTAAGAAACTTCAAGCTTTAGAGATGGATTTCTGGAGAAGATCGGCCAGAATTTCCAGGAAAGAAAAAAGAAGAAACACCGAAGTATTAAAGAGGATGGAAATAATAGAAAGAATAGATGAGGTGATGGATAGAAAAAAATTACGGTGGTAAGGAATGTACGAAGAATGGAGGACACCAGAATACCGAAGCTGGTACTGGAGTGGCAACCTGAGGGGAGAAGAAGAAGAGGACGATCTGTGACCACCTGGATCAAAAGTGTACAGCTCACAATGAATAGACTGGGCGCAGAAGAAGAAGACGCACAAGATAGACACACGTGGAGAAATATAGTGAATAGTTAGTGTAAAACCTTATCTACTAGAGTATTCATTTCTGGGCGTATTAGTATGTTGGAGGTAAACCTCTGTAATGAGGAAAATCTCAAAAATAAAAATAAAAATTCATAAATATAGAGTGAAATAAATCAAACTCGATACAATCACTGCTGACCTATTCAACCTTAGTACACAACACAGTTGCCATATGTCTGTCAGCTAGCCTAGCCTTTTGTGTCCCAGCATCGTCGCCGCTTTTGTGTCTCGTCCGGTAGGTGTCGGTGGCCGAGTAGAAAGACCGACACAGGAATAAAGGATGCACGCTTGTGCGGTAGGAGGTGACCAGCCGGTGGGACAGCAGAAACTAGAAACACTAGAGTAATTAGAACGAGATATATATTTCATAGAGACTTAGTAATACTTAACTTTTACATTGTTCAGTACTGCAGAATGCTGATACATAGTTGAGCTAGAGGCCTGCCTAGTGCCTATCCGATAGCCAAGTCTTCACTGGTGCCTATCTGATTCCGAAGTGTTAGCTGGTTCCTGTCTCAGTCCCAAGTGAACGATGTCGTTCAGTGGTGGCCACGAGCGGAGTTGTAGCAGAGGGCGCTCGTGGCTGACGTCGTAAGAAAGCCGCGCCGTGCGTGCATGGCGGCGCGCGGCGAAAGTAGGTGGCGCGCACTTTAGACTTGTGCGACACCACATAGCCCACAATCGACTCCTCTGCTCAACAGCTCCCTCTCTACTACTCGTCTCAGCAGTCAAAGAAGCTGCTGTAGCGGAGATGCTACATCGCAGTTGCAAATAGATTGTAATGTGCAGTAGTTACAAACATGGACTGAGATTATCGATCATGGATGACTTTCTCATACAAAATAAAGCTATAGGGCGATACACGTTCAGATTCACAAAAATAACGCTAAAAATCCATAAATAATGAACTTAAGCATATGGCTGCCTACTTTCATGGTCGACTAGCAAGATGGGCACTAAGACTCCAAGAGTACGACGTCACTGTAGTATTCATGAACGGGCGCAAACACAACGACGCCGATTGCCTTTCGAGTAATCCATTAGCTGAACACAGCAGCTGAATGAAATTTCAGCCCTCACTGAATTAGATCACGTTACATCTGAATAGAGGGAAGATCCAGCACTATTAAAAACAATAGAGGCCTTGGAGTAAGGAGAACCGTCAAATGGAGAGATTGTACTTATAAACGGGACATTGTATAAGAGCAACTACGATCCACTGGGCCCCAAATGGCTACTGGTCGTTCCACATCATCTCCAGCCAGCTATTCTCAAGTATTTCCACGATGCTTCAATATCCGGTCATCTGGGATTCGTGAAGACCCTAGACAGAATCAGACGCAGGTATTACTGGAAAGGTCTACCGATCTGTCAAGCACTATGTGAGACACTGTAAAGAGTGCCAGCGACGGAAGCAAGTGCCGCAATTACCTCCAGTGTATCTCGTACCAATTCCACCTGCAGCAGCTAAATTCTACCGAATTGGAATCGACCTTTTAGGGAGGTTCCCGAATTCGACAACCGGTAAGCGATGGATAATAGTCTGCACTGACTACCTCACACGCTACGCTGTCACCAAACCTGTGCCGACCACAGAAGCTCCAGAGATCGCAAAATTCTTTGTAGAAGACATTATTTTCAAGCATGGAGCACCACGTGTGTTGATATCTGATCGTAGAAAAGTATTCCAGTCAAAACTAGTATCAGAAGTAATGTTACGTTGCGATATTGTCCACAGAATGACAACTACATACCATCCTCAGACAAGTGGTCTAACAGAACGTTTTAACAAGACGTTAGCAGATATGCTGTCGATGTACGTTCATGTTGAGCAGGAGGATTGGGATACAATACTGCCAGTCGTGACATTTGCTTACAACACCGCAAGACAAGACACCATAGTCTTCAAGCCGTTTTTCCTGCCCCATGGCCGTGAGGTTGAGACGACAATGGATACGCTATTCCCGTTCCAACCAGACGACACTCAGTATGACTATGTGAAACAGCTCATCACCAGGGTCGTAGAAGCAAGACAGCTGGCCCACATACGGACACTGGACGCCCAGGGAAGGACCGTCAACGGTATAGCGACAAGCAACGACCTGTTGTGTACAGCCCAGGAGGTCTGGTATGAATTTTTACCCCTGTGCGGAAAGTTGGTCTATCAGAAAAGTTATTGAAGCGATACTTTGGTACGTATCGTGTCATACGCCGCCTGTTAGACGTCAAATACGATGTCGAGGATTAATAGCCGTCGTCGAAACAACAAAAACGAAGAGACATTGTTCACATCCTCCGCATGAAGTCTTACTACGATCCTGAAGAGCAGATAGGCGAAAATGGCTTCTTGTTCGAGGACGGTAATGATATCGATGAAGCCACGACAGGAAACTTTTTTTTCCTATTCTTCTAATTTCTCGTACATTCTCTCAGTGTATAAATAGCAGAGCACTCTGCCCGAGAGGCAGTCAGTGCTGCGTGTATGTTTCAGTTCGCAATAACCCTGCTTTTAGTAGAAGTGCTATGTTCAGTTGACAACCTTGCCTTCGAAGTCGAGCCTGCTTCCATTTCAGCGCGACAATATTCTAAATCAGGAGAATTAAAACCTTAGAAAATTGCGTTCAGTCAGCGGTGGAGGCAGTATGATTTAGCCGAGCGGTCTAAAGCACCTCGCTGCGGAGCGCGCGGTTGCTCGCCGTCAGAGGTTCGAGTCCTTCCTGGGACATGGGTGTGTGTTGTCCTTAGGTTAGTTTACCTTAGTTTAAGTAGTTTGTAAGCTACGGACTGATGACCACGCAGTTTGGTGCGATAGATTTACAAACAAGCAGTATGAGTTGCCTCGGAACAGAAAGGAAGAAGAGAAATGGACGTATTAGGGCGGAAAGTATCGAGAAAAAAAAAGTGTGGATTAATTCCTTCTTTCCACAGAACTTTCAGCCATTGTTTCTTTGGCAGGAGGAACAACGGCGATTACCCAGGCTGTGAAAAACGCCAAAAATGCTGAGAAGCAGCAGCAGGAGGCCAAGAGGCATGACACGACAATGCAGGCGACCGCCACTGGGAAACGTCTATATTCAAAACGCTACAAAAATGGACTTGAGTATTTTATTAAGAAGAGAAAATATAGCGCTACTACCATACAGACCGCTCATAAATATAGACATACATAAACCCGTTAGAAAACTCTACTTCCTAAAGTTTCGTGGTGATTTTATGCGAGATACATTACCAATGACGAACTGGAAATCCAGAGGAAGGGAGATTAGTAATTCAGAGAGGAGAGAAAAAAAATAAAGGGCTCAATCTTCCCAATATGAGTAAATGCGCAGCACCCTCTATTTACGCCAGTGTTCGATGGGCAAATATAAGTAACGCGCTGGCACACACAAACGCTCGCACACACTCACCGACATGAGGCGGTTTCGCGTTTGAGTGAATGGAATAACTTGACTGCCGTTACGGAAAGGGAAGCCTTGCGACAGAAAATGTTAACATAATACACAGTCTGCGCTGCCGACAGAAACTGTAACGCACAGATTAGCCATGCAGTAATAATACTGCAACTTCCATTATTTAGCTGTGAAATGTTGCTGAAAGATTGAAACGGACTTTATGTTGGTACTTCATAATCCAGACTTTCTTCAGTTGAATGTCAGTCCGGAACGAACGATAGATTACAACCGTACTTTTTACCTTTCTCATTACAACGGCCAGATTTTTAAGACGATAATTTACACCGCAGAATCTAAAAGCACAAAAATTGACAACACTACCATGTTGCGCGCCTCAATAGACAGTGGAGCAGCGTGCTGCAAGTGCTGACGTCACTCTGAGCTTCCCCCAGAAAGAAACAACAAGCACGGGCGTCACAATAAGAAAGAATGCGTAGCTACATTGTTAATCACCTATTGAAATTTACTGACTGTACCGTTTGATTGTATCGACTTCACTTTATATTGAAAGAAAGTATGATATGTATTGAACTGATACTTTTGAGCAACGAGTTTGTGTAAAATTGTTGTTTCGTGGAAGTGAACTTTACATTCTCAAAGTAAATCTAGTTGATTCTAAATTACTTGCTGAAGATACAGAATGTGAGCCTGAATTAAAAGAAACTGCTCGTACACGACATGTTGATTACAAAACTTCAGATGAGCCCATTTTAGACCCAAAAGCTAAGTTTACATTTTTATCTTTCGTTACTTGACACTGTGATCTGATAATTAAATGAAAGATTAGTTTTGTTGACAAAACACAACAACAGGTTTTCATTTTTACCAATCATTGGAAGCTGGAGGAAATTGGACAGAGAGCAAATTTAACACAATGTCTCACCCCTGAACAAAAGTTAAACATAGAAATAACCAAGCGGGGTGGCGCAGTGGTAACGCACTGGACTCGTATTCGGGAGGGCGGTGGTTCAAATCCACCCCCGGACATCCAGGTTTAAGTTTTCCGTCATTTCCCTAAATCACTGCAAGCAAATGCCGGGATGGTTCCTTTCAAAAAGCACGGTCGATTTCCTTCCCCATCCTTACCCAAAACTCCGGCGGTAGCTCCGTCTTTAATGACCAAGCTGTCGACGGGACGTTAAACTCTAAACTTCCTTCCTTACTTCCACTGTTTAATGAGTTGGAATTGCTTCCTTCATTGTTTTGTAAAGGATAACACAACTCCAATTCTTCCAATAATTGAATGTCTGTGAACCAAATAATTCAACATATTTACACATATAGTTAATAGTTACTGTGACAGCAGCAGAAGGCGAAAGGCCATTTTCCAAAGTGATAATAATAAAAAATCTGTTTACGACCAACCATTACCCAAGAGATACAAATTTGTCTCTCATAAGTATCGAATCAAAAGTAGATTTAAAAGCCAAAAGAATGTAATTCAGTGACTGAAAATGTTGCTGTATTTTTATGTGAGTATTAAATAAAAGAAATGAAACACAAAAATTACATTATTTTTCCTTTTGGTGGCAAGAGTGGGGGGGTAGCTTATTTTTCGCACCCCGGCGCCCAATATCATGAAGACGGCCCTGACTAAAACTATTATCAGTTTCAGAAATTTGATAAATATCTCTGCGGTCATCTATGCGTAACGTTCCTTCTGAAAAACGCGCAAAATGCCTAGATAACCAACGACAGCTGACGCCTTTAAAAGGTATGAGAATTACTGCGGGTAAAATGGTCGCGGCAGCTCGTTTAGATAATAGCGGAATGCGTCCTCGTGTCTCTGATACGAGCGTGCGGGGCAGCCAGCCTGCCATAAGCAGCGTCTCTCAGCTTTTTCTGATCGCATAAAAATCGACGGTATGCAGACTGCCACGTCAGTCGTTTCTTACATGCGGTGAAATGTCACACACTTCAACTCCAAAGTTCAGAGCTACTATTCAATGAGCGAATTACTTCCCACCAACTGATTTAGGTAAAGATGATTGGTGTGAAGTGTAGATAAATTTACAGCATATACCAGAGGCGTATAAACATTTTTTCTCCGGGAGGGAGGGTTCAGAGTCACACCCATATCAAGGTGCTTTCGCACAGTTGTCAGGTGCCAAAGCTGTGACAACCCCCCCCCTCCCCCCGTAAAACAAACTTGCAATTTTTTCTATTAATTTGCAAAATTTTGCGAATAGTTGATAAAAGAATGAAGTGTTATTGAAAAAGATTGTAGACATGAAGAGCAGTCTTTTCTGTTATACCTTAAAAATGACGGACGCTCACCCGCCGAAATACTGGCTGTTGTCGAAGCCGTTTCCCAGTTATATTCCCATAAATTATTTTAACATCACATACAAAATAAGCTCAACAAGGATTAGTAAATTAGAAATACCTTCCGCACTACCACATCTGGCTCAAGTAGTGAACTGCCAGCAATCGTAAAAAATCGAAAACCTTCAGACAAATGACATATAATGGAGACAAGGGCAATGGCTCCACCTTAAGGGAAAACAGTTTTTTACCTTATTAAAAGCGTGTCGTTTTCGTTAAGAATAACACTACAGCTTCGCCAGCTAATACTAGAGGGAAAGGTGGTATTATGGGCTACCACTTTATTTTTGAACCATAAATTCCAAAATTGTCCGTGAAATTTGCTGAAAACCTCAAAAAATAATCTTTATGGTGTTATAAAAAAGCCAAACACACATGTTTTAGTTTAAATCATTATGCAACTTTAATATGGAAACACGTTTACAAAATTGACATATTGTGGAAAAATTTAAATGTGGCGGTAATATGGGCTACTTTATAAACACACAAAAGAGTAAATATTTCCTGTAGATTTTTAGAGTAATTGGAAAATAGCAAACCCTTTATACTGGGACATGTTTATAATAAGTTGTTCATTTAGGGTTGCCAGAAATCACTAATATAATGTTCCGTTTCACAGCCAGCAAGCACACTAGTTGTGCGCCCACATCTCGCACATTAGGCACTGGATGCATAGCTCTCCTTTAGTGTCTTGGGAATATAACTCCTCACAAAAAAGGCAGGTAGCATCGTCATCTCCAGGCATTTCAACACCAACAGTGGGCTCTAGAACTAACTCCCCAGAATCTAACGATCCCTCCTCTGAACTCTCGGATGATGATTGTAGGTCGATGGTCGATTTTCGCTTCACTGATGGAGTTTTGCTTTTTATTCCTTGTTTCTTTCTTTTGTCAATACCTGGCTCACATCTCACATTCTACGTATTCCCTGTTACATCGTCACTTTCGATCTTCGTTTTTTGTCCACTTCTTTTTCCCCCTTTCTTTTTATTTTCCTTTTTTTATCAGCTTCCTTTTCTTCGTGCTTTTTTGAGCTTCTTCCAAATATATTTTGTAGGGTGATGCTGTAATTACAGCTGCCTTTCCTGGCTTAGGTCCTTTTGTTGTCTTTTTCTTATTTTTTGGAACAGGCAAAATGTCTTTTGGTGAAGTCTTAATGTTTCCTATTGAAACGTGGGACGCACTGCTTGGGCCAGCTTCTGCTAGGTCTTTGGCACATGGTGTGGACCAGTAGAGGACTGGGGCAAGCCTTCTGTGTTATCAGGCTGAAACAGAAAACCACACAGAATTTGTAGGGGTTGTAATATGGGCTACTGTAGTGGGTAGCCCATATAACTACCACAGCGATTGTCCATATTACCACCCTAGCCCTCTTGGAAAGAAAAACGTCGCTATCCGTTTTAAACCAACTTCATGAGCATTAGAGAGCTAAATATTTATATAATATGTAGTTAAGAAGTTAACAGCTAACTACGCATTGGCAGTACGTCTAATATAACTGTCATGTCTTACCTTTCAATGTTTTGAAATGAGAAAAATCACGAAACAGCTCACCACTAACATTCCACGTAACTGACTGCGGCAGCGCATTCTGTGGCGTTTGTACGAACTAGCTACTACTATTTACTGAGGTTGCCACTAGTATGCGCGGTCTTATTATTCAGATATTAAGCTAGCCCATATTGCAACCACTAGCCCATAATACCATCTTCGCCTCTACTTTATTATAATTTTTTCAGACATGCTTTTTGTTAACTTTTATTGTTAAAATATATTGTGAAAGTATACGCAGTGGCGCCATTACCCTGGGTTCCGGGGAAATGACGCCATACATTTGAAAATCAAGGATAAACCTACACGATGAGTGAGTAGTAGTAAGTGTTACAACCATTGTAATTTATACTTATCACTCTTCTGTATGAGACATTTAGAAGGCTTCAAGTTTGTCCATGTAAAATTGGAATATAAATACATTTTACAATTTAGGCTTGATTAAGAGACCGCAAAAGTCAGAAATTCCGGTATAGTTTTTGGCACTTCAAACCTATTACATTCTCTACATTCTGCAAGTGCCCATTTCACAAAAGGTATGCATCTGTATTACACTTCATTTTGCCTAAATCCTCCACCATGGTGTCACTGCCCCAGTTGAAAAATATGGCTAAGAACGTCAATTTAAAGCCAAAGACTTTGCGAAACAATTAGGTCAGAGACACGTAATCGAATCTAAATATCTACAGATTACGTTAATACCACTATTAAAAAGCACTGACAGCCTATAGAGGTACTTATTTCAATAAAATACAGGCTCGAAACATCGGTCTTTGGAAACCCAAATTCCCGCAGTGAAGTTGCAGTGCTGACGAATATGAGCAAGCTGACAGCGACAGTTATTAACAAAGTCCACTGTCGCTTCCTCTGATAGACTTCCATCGCTTCTTTGTAATATTTCTTTGGCGAAATGACACTAAAGATTACAATGTGATATTAGTGTGCATTTACAGTAATGGGATGAAGGTAAGGTTGCTTCTTGCAAGCAGAGGATGGGAACCTGACTCGTTAAAAAATATATTTGTCTGTGTTACATACAAGTTCGCCACCCTACTGTAGTAACAAAGTTATTAGATCACTGAAGTTGGTAGCTGTAGTAAACATAAGACACGGTGGCCTTCGTTACAGGCTAGACAAGCTTCGCGCGGTACTTTAAACAGTCTGTGGAGCGTGTTTCTGGCTGGAATTCAACAATAGTTGTTCATTGTTACTGATGGTTATTTGGTGGTTACCTGAGCAATTATTTTTGAATTTTTTTAAAAAGTTGTGCGCGGCGCTTGCCTAGGCCTCACGAAGGCCACCCGTAACACATTCAAGATAATGTGTCCCGACAACAAGTAAGAAGTCAAAGCTCAACGAAGCATCGATTACAATTTACGAACACCCTGGTACCTCTCTTTGTTGGCAAAGTTTTCAGTCTAAATCTTATATGCATTACACAAATTATATTCATTTTTTTATTTTATCACGAGTGGAAAAAGAAAAGGTTCTGGGGGGGGGGGGGGGTTGAACCCCCTCGTCCCCCCCCCCCCTCTCTTATCTACGCCCATGGCATATACATTGGATTACAGCAAGAGATAGAGCCTTTGAATGTGTCCACATTGAAACTGCCAGTTGCCTCTTGGTGACATATTTTACAATTATTGATATGATGTCTGTCCTTTCGTACATATCGCAAAGAACAGACAGCATACGAATAATTGCGAAATACATTGGTTGTTATGGTAAGCTTTATCGGTTACCACGAATTTCTGTTAAGGCGAATTACAAACACATTTTCGTTTTCTGTGGTAATTAAATTTCACTGTAACACAAACTTCCGACGTTAGAGTATTCTTGAGCGTTAATTAAATGAAGCAACAAAGTAATTATACTCGTTTTTAACGTATTGTAAGTCGACAGCGGCAATCATGAAAATTATCAAATCAAATGCTGAAATGAATTGACTGACTGTACCATCGATTCTTGACAGAATATGTTATTGATTTTGAATGAAAGACACGAGATAAATTTGCGGAATATTACACATTTATCTCGCGCGTTTCATTCAAAATGCTTAAATGTTTGTCAACCTATTGGACCAAACTCCTATGGTCATCAGTCTCTAGACTTAGAAACTACTTAAACTAATTTACACTAAGGACAACACACACACACACACATGTCGGAGGGAGGACTCGAACCTTCGGCGGAAACGACCGCAGGAGGCCATAGAGCCCGCGGCGGTGAGCACCTGCACAGCCAGCATATGCTTGCACACTGTAAAACATTCAGTAATGTCTGCAGCAACATTTAGAAACGTGTTCAGTGCCAGTTTTGACAGGTGCTCTCTTAGTCGTAGCGGTATTTATTTGGGATAAAGAATAAGAACTACAAACGATACAGCAGCACGCGAAACATGGCAAGCAGGAAACAAACATCTCTAAAAGTACAGTTGAAACTTAAGATTCAAGATGAAGTGGACCATGGTTCAAAGAAAACAGCAATTACAAAGCAGTTTGGAATTCCTAAATCTATCTACGATAATTAAGAATTGATTAAAAATCTTTAATGCCGTGGCATCAGATTTTGGAACCAATTCTAAACGACTTCGTACCGTCAAGGATGAAGACATCGAGACGTTACCGCTAGAATACTTCACTCATATGCGTGAATCAATCATATCTTTAATGGGCCTATGATTCAGTCAAAAGCAAATGATATTGCCATACATATAGGCATCGAAGACGGCTGTTGTTCTGGTGGTTGGCTGTATAGATTCCAAAAGAGACACTGAATTTCATCTGTACAAATCTGTGCTGAAACAAATAAAGTTGACCAAAAAAGTGCCGACTACTTGTTGGATCAATTAGGCTAAATCGAGTGAGGAAAAAGTATGCCTGGTGTGAGGTGTTTAACATGGATTAAATTGGACATTTCTACAATCCTTTTCCGTGCGGATGAAACGAGACAAGTGTCCCAGTGGAAAAGCATGGCCGGCCGCGGTGGCCGAGGAGACTGAGGCGCTTCAGTCACGGTCTGCACGATCACGACGGTCGGGGGTTCGAATCCCCCCTCGGGCATGGATATTTGTGCCGTCTTTAGTATAAGGTAGTTCATAAGTAGTTTGTAAGTTTAGGGACTGATGACCCCGTAGTTAAGTCCCATAAGCTTAACAAACATTTGAACTTTTTTTTTTTTTTTTTTTTTTTTTTTTTTTTTTTTTTTTTTTTTTTTTTTGAAAAGCATGAAATAAACAACGTGTCATTGTTGTATGTTACGTGGAGGGCAGTGACAAGTTTTGAGTCTGGGTTATCGGTAAGGCCGCGAAACATTGTTGATTTAAAAACATAAATATGGACGCTTTACTTTGAATCTATTCTCACAATAAGAAAGACTGGATCGACGGCGTATCATTTAGCAAGTGTCTTCTTCGTTTCAACAATAGAGTGGTTGCTCAAAACAGACATGTTCTTCATACATTGGACAGATGTGCTGCCCCATAACGTTCAGGATGTGAACTTAACCAACAGTTTTTTTCCAACAAACGCGAAAAGACGCCATTAGCCTTTCGACCAAGGCATCATTTTCTCTCATGAACAGAACTTGTCTTGTAAGAGTTGCAATTCGTGCTGCTGAAAACAATACTGCAACCCCAAATTAGAATCTTCTTGACGCAATTGCAGCAGTCTGGAACTGAGTATAGTCACATCATATAAAAAGTGTTTTAACAGAGTCTAGGGACAAAGTAACAGTGAAGATGTCCACGAGTTATAAGATGCCAGTTTACCTGATGAATAGACAGCTGTGCAGGACTTTGCGAATCCTTGGTTAGTTCTGGGGAATTCATTAGTGTAGACGGCGATGTTGCCGTATGTGCTTCTGTGGAATCGGATGTGCCAAAAGCTGTGAACGAGGTGCAAGAAGGACCATCAGAAGAAAATAAAGAGTAAGAGAATACAGCTACCATGCGACCTACCCGTCAGGAGATGTTTACAGCCTTGTACTATTTAGAGGGATTCGCTTCAACATCCGCCGTCGCTGCTGGGTTTACGAACGGTATAATTACAATTGTCTCTGAAATTACAAAATATTATCCTTCCCGTGAACCTCAGCGAATCATGACTGATTTTTCCCCAAGAAAGTAATGTACATAATTTGTGAGTACTTGTAATTTTACAATGACTTTATAGTGTGATTGATATATGTTTGTAAGTCATTGGGTTACAACAATTTCCTTACTTGTCCACTTGACAGCAAAAAAGTGGATCGCCCCTGAATTCTAAAGTGAAGGCCGCACTTGACGCTATGCAAACAACTTAGCACAGCTGCGTCGCAGGTCGTCAAATTATTACACGGTACAGTTATTACCTACCCACAGTAGGTACTATGTAAGACACTAAAGACTATTTCTCCTTATGGCGTACAGTCAAGGTGCAAATCAATACAGTCATACAACAAATATTAGGATCACGTTATTAGAGATGAGACAGTAACACATGTAAATTAAATTTCATTGCAATAAGTGCAAAGTCAGATATGTTAAAAGACTTATTTAATGACATGTTTTTGTTCGTGATCTGAATTTGAACGCATTGTTAAACAAACAAAAGTTGTGTGACTGATCGAGACGCGATTAGGCATAAATAGACGTAAAACACTGACGTTTTCATTAGTATCGATTTTGAAGACCTATGTGTGAACCCGGAAATAAATGATACTCTTAGCACTGCACCAGGAAAACAAATGTCATACAGTATAAAGTCGTGGAATAAAATGCAGTACATTGATGAATTATTAAGTAAGCACAATAAGATGTCCGATATTAAATATTTTCACAAATAGCGTTATACTGGAACCTGAAACGACAATACAATTGATTTTTTTTCCCGGCAGGGACTCGAACACGGCACCATTTGCTATTGCATAATAGGAACGAATACTGCAGATATATTTGTTTCTTCAAATGTTTGTATAGCTTGTGGGACTTAACTACGGGGTCATCAGTCCCTAAACTTACAAACCACTTATGAACTAGCTAACACTAAGGACGCCACAAATATCCATGCCCGAGGGGGGATTTGAACCCCCGACCGTAGTGGCCGTGCAGACCGTGACTGGCGCGCCGCAGTTCCCTCGGACACCGCGGCCGGCTATTGTTTCTTCCAGGGACCCAACCCCGCACATACTGTCACTCTTGACCTGACACGATGACGCGTCAACTATCACATTGTCCTTCACTAATAGTTAGGATCTCACGGTTCATAGAGACGTGGAGGGGTTTGGTATTTTGAGGAAACAACGAAAACTCTGTTTAACTTAGTAGCGCGTGGACATGTGAAACGTTGATTTGAAACAAACCAGTGTCCTGCGTACTTTACTTGGCGTTACTGGAAGTGCAGACGGTATTTTTGTGACTGTTACAAGCTATTACTCCCAGAGGGAATCGGACCCGTACCTTAGCCATTACAAGTTAACCTCACCCCGACCTACCACTGAATTACAGATGTTTTAGTATAATGCTTTCTCATAATGGAGTACTTATCAGACGATACGACCAGTCAATGAGCTGCAAGGTGTCTGGCTAGATAAGACATTCTTGGCTGCACAGGGTGGCCACGTGGTCTGAGGCATCTTATTGCGGTTTTTGCATGATATTATACTACGTTTTAGCATGATACATTACGATTTGGTGTGGCATTATGCTATAAGCTTATTTAACTATGGGCTCGTTTTATTCTAGATTGTTGGATAGCTGTTGCCACGATAACTTTAGAATATTATGCATTTTTTAAGTTATGAGGAGAACCGATTATGCATTAGAAAAAGGGTTTCAAATGGGTAAAGTAACTTCGTTTTCAGATCTATTATTAACTGCGAAGGATCTCAGATAAAAAGATGATAGAAGCTTTTGAAATGTGGTGCTACAGACGAATGATGAAAATTAGATGGGTAGGTCACGTAACTAATGAGGAGGTGCTTAACCGAATCGGGGAGAAAAGGAGTTTCTGGCACATACTGACTAAGAGAAGGGATAGATTGGTTGGACACATTATGAGACATCAATGAATTGTCAACTTAGCATTAGAAGGAAGCGTGTGGGGTAAAAAGCGTAGAGGGTGCCCGAGAGAGGAATATAGTAAGCAGATTCAAACGGATGTATTTGCCGAACGTATTCTCAGATGAAGAGACTAGCATAGGACAGGGTAGCGTGGAGAGCTGCATCAAACCAGTCTGCGGACTGAAGACCGCAACAACAACAACATATTAACTACGTTCAGGAAGATAAAAAAGACTTCGATTAAGGAAGTTTCTGCGATTTACTAGTATGGCAATGACAAGGTACCCGATAACTGGCAAGTGTGTCGAGCAATTATTCTTCGCGGTGTGGTTGCCTTTAATAGTCATATTGAGCGGTCTAAGGCGCCTTGCTGCGGAGTGCGTGGTCCCTGGTCGTCGGAGTTTCGAGTCCTTCCTCCGGCATGGGTGTGTGTATTGTCCTTAGTGTAATTTAGTTTCTAAGTCTAGGGACTGAAGACCATAGCAGTTTCTTCCAGTATGTTTTCAAACATTTTTTTTTTTTTTTTTTTTTTTTTTTTTTTTTTTTTTTTTTTTTTACCATGCCGGTAACATTTCTACTCCCTCGCGCATGGATCTTTGTGCTGTCTTTAGTATAAGTTAGTTCATAAGTAGTTTGTAAGTTTAGGGACTGATGACCCTGCAGTCGAAAGACCACCGTTATTTGTAATATTAATTCTAGCTGAAAGGAGCCAGTTAAAAGCTTACTTTAAACACATAATTCTGGCCGTAAAAACCAATTACAGGATTCGCGTGAACTACGGACTTCTTCCTGCAACAGAATCTTGTTCTCCGGCCCAAAATTTAGAACTGACTCAAAATTTACTTTAGCAATAGTAAAACAAAGAGACAGTGGCCGACACACGTCGTAGATCACGAGAATTACACACAATCATTAATATACAAGCCACCGCGAACAGAACCATTTCATGAAGGTGGCTGAGAGAACATTTATGGAGCAACGGAATTAAAATATAATAATTTGCATCTGAATTTGTACTCAGGACTTGTGAAAAACAACGTTAAATAAAAAAGGGAGGATATTCATTAACTAATATTTATAATTAGAATAAGATTTCACTGACAATAAATTATTTCTTCAGTTGATACATCAGCAAATGAGGGAACCAATTTTGTTAAACAATAAAAATGCATCCCATTGAAAACTGAATTAAAGTAATCTCAACTGAACATCGTCGGAGGAGGGATTTACAATCAACGAGCATTCAGCCACTCACACACGCGAAGCAAAGCGAAACTCACCCAACTCAGCGTGCTGATAAGAAACAGAAGCAGGCGCCGCTATCGTAGGCAAATTCAGCGCTCCAGGATGTACCACACAACAAAAGAAAAATTAACTTCGTAGGTCGCTCTGGTCTGTCTTTCTTTAATTTAGATGGTACGCGATAACAGCAAGATTAATTTCCATTCAAACACGACACGTGTCTGCTACATTACATATTTGCAACCCACTGAAGGCTTAGTGCTTAAAGATCGCACTCATTTCAACAAAACCAGCGGAATCACAGATTACGAAGCAAGAATGCACAATAGTTAAGCACTGGTATGTGATTAGTGGCGGGCCGGCCGCGGTGGCCGAGGGGACTGAGGCCCTTCAGTCACGGTCTGCACGGCCACTACGGTCGGGGGTTCGAATCCCCCCTCAGGCATGGATATTTGTGCCGTCCTTAGTCCCATAAGCTATACAAACATTTGAACATTTGAGTTACATATTCACCACATTTACCTATGCAGAATCATCAAAATGAAATTGAATACACTTGTGTACATGATCGGAGAAACTTATTCCGAATAATGAACCTAAGTTTTGAAGTGTAATTTGAACACCAAACAAAGAATCGCTACCATCTCAAGGGAGGAAAGAAAATCAGAACCTCTTACCAGGTCGAAGCCCAGCTACAGAGTGAAAGAAGTCGACCAACCAGTCCCCACCATCACCTGAAATCGGTAAAAACCCAGGAAAAACGAGGTGGTGGGGAGAGCTTAGACTCGTGCATCCTGCCAAGTCTTGCTACCGAGCATTGCCAACCCAACTTGAAACCAAAGGCTGGAGGAACCTATTTGGTAGCATCAAAACCAGAGGTTGGTAACGACTATCTATCGACGAAGCCAGAGAAACACTAGTAGCGAGCAACCAGCAGCCGACGACGAAAATTCTCATACATACACGCAGACTCCCATGCTAGAAAATTCTCATACATGCACATACAGAATAAAGCAAGTATACATTCTCACAGGGACAGTGGCGTCACGGAGAAACAGTTCATCTTGCCACATCCATAGACACAATGGTAAATTATTAGCATAATAAAATCCCAGCAATATTACAGAAACTAACATTTAAAAGCATGAAATGAAATATTATTTCTCATGCTTCCGAACAAAAGGGGTTCTCGTTTAGCAAAAAAAAAAAAAAAAAAAAAAAAAAAAGAAACACCCTCTAGTGAACTTATAAATAACAAAGTTAAAAACCTAGGGAAGACGGCAGACAGCCGTCTTTCAAGTGAAGACCCATAAGATTAACAAACATTTGAACATTTCTACGGACGACGACGCTCGGAAAGTCGCTCATGCTTACGAGTACCCAAGCTACAGCATAAAAACAGAATAACGTTAATTAATTGAACGTCATTAACTTTTGACCCCATACATATTTGTAAAAAATCTTCAGACGATCTTTCGATGTATAGCATTGAAAACGCGATTTTCCATCATTAACTTTTACTTTGACTTCTTCAAAACATGTGTCTCTCGTTATTCAATATAGAACGTCCATGCGAAATTTTATTGACCCACATGTCAGACTCTTGCCTTGTTAGTGATTTTATTCCTTATGACGATATCGCAGTTTGCCATGGAAAGCTCGATAATTTTATTCGACGTGACACGTCTTGTAAACCGAGAAGATTTTATTGAAGAATGAAGTTTCCTAGGACACAGACATTCATCATTCATCATTCACCACTTGACAATGACCAAAGTAAATTCGACCGAAACCTTGTGGATTTTAAACTACTTCACGCCCCTGGAAACATGAAGAAATTTATCAATAGATACAGCCGCGAAACTATGAATTCGTACAAGGGAGGTCATTAATTGTAAAATGACTGATTTTCATCCACAAAATTTCCATGATGGTTGGAATGCTTTCCCGGTAAGATGCCATTTTTTATCCTGCAGCTGTTATGAACCAGACCCAAAGACATTAACCAGAAGTGGGCATTGAATTCCGTCAATGGAGAAAAGTGAAATTTGTGGTCAGCCAGTTGTGTGATCACCATGACTGCTCGGACTACTCTGGCATAGCACGCTTCCCGACGGACATACATTTGCAGTTTATCAACTTACCACTGACGTAGTAACTTCGACCTGTTTCACTCATTATTCGCTTCATTTCGCCGATTTCCGCAGTATGTGAATAAGTTGAAAATTTATTTTTATTATTTATTGCCAGGCGTGGTATGAACGTCCAAGCACTGGCTGGGATGACTGTGGCGCCGTCGCCACCGTAACTGCCTGCATATTAGGAGTTCGAATCGCGGCTCGTCACAGATGTTCAACTTTCAAAGTTGTTTTAATTCAGTGCCTGCGGGCAGGTAATATCATTTGTGTCTTGATGAAATGTCGTTACGCCTTCCATCAACATCAAATTTACTGTACATGCATTGCAGAAAATTTGTACTACCAATTCTACTCATCTTGTTCATCTTCAGCCCTGGACTGATTCGGAGCCAACATCTACAAACTACCCTGCACTAAACCTGTAACCTTACGTGTGTAATATTACCAGTCACTCTAAACCCTGTATACACCTATTACACGATAAAACTCGGTCGAAGGTGAATGAAACGTTACCATCCGTGGTGGGATTTTTTAATTTGATCGTGCGTCTACCTAAGTATAAGACACCTCCTACAGGCATTTAAATTCCAACAGATAATTTAACAGAAGGAAGGAAAGTGTAGTGTATAAGAATTTATCAGTTTACTAAGCGATATTTGTACAGTCGACAGCCCAGTTACGCAATCAAATGTTCAAACTATTACGCAATATATGATTCAAACCTGCTGTAACTGTCGCTTTAAGAAAACTGGGTACAAACAAGTATAAAATGTTGGGTTTATGGGCAAATAAAAGTCCGCCATCTCTATAGAAAGCAATGTTAATGACAACGCAGACAAAATCACTTTGTTTACTGCTTAAACGTAACACTGAATATAGAGGAAGTTTTTGCACTTTAATTAGAGTCATAAAATGGCAAAGAATTTTCGGCCGTAGGTTCCCCTAATTCACTCACTTTTCGTATGGAGGACATACAACAAAGTAACATTGAACCACTTTTTGGTTAAATATACAATACACAATATTTCTGAGGTTTTACTTATAAATTTTCTCTTAACATACTGATGACCCTTAAACTTGTATAAAACACATTTCACTATATTGCTTTATATTAATCAACATCATTTATCCATCCAAATACTTCTGACTGTATTCAACATCTTTATTATTTTTACTGAATAGTACTGTTATTAATTGCATCTGAGAAAAATGAAAGGAAACTGTACTGTACTACTGAACTCAAGCAATTGTAAACCTTTACTACTCCAAACTTATTGATACTGATACGCACTCTAAATTATTTAATTATATTTGACTTATTTTATAATTTCATTATTTTACCCTGCATTTAATGTGAAATATCTACTGATGGACCCAAAGTCATTCATTAGCTTTAATTTTACTGCTCCTGACATGAAACAAAGCACTTCAAATTATTATATTCAACAAACAAATATTATTCAGTTATTGTTTACTTTCAATAAAATAGGACCCTAACAAGGTAAGTGATAGGGATAAATTACGCTTGACACAAATTTTGGTTCAGTTGAACGATTATTTTTTAAAAATGCACTGCGTTTTGTCTCCTCCATTCGTGCTACAAATTTAAAAGTACAGAACTTTGTTGAGTATCTTACTCTTGCCATACAGCGCAACATTCTCTTCTTGGCGCCGTACAACTATTAACAATGCCGCCATGGAATGGGCATTATCCCAGCATCCGAAGCTATTTTTAACAAGCTTGCTGCAGATAAAAGCCTCCACTTCGATGTTAGAAGCTGCCTTGCACACGTTTCGCCGCACACTCACTGACTGCAGTTCAGCCACGCTATATCTATCAGTGCCTCTTACCACGCGCGCCATAACTTGGCGCCTTCCACATCAGCAACGGGAAGTATAGATGCTGTTACATTTCACGTATCTTAATATATACCCTGCGATTGAACCAGATTACAGTTTTTTACGTTCATAACAATAGATGTTTCACAAAAAGGCTGTACAATATAGACATACAAATCATTTTAAAACAACAAATAATTTCATTAAGTTGCAACAAAATTAAACACACTATAGTTCACAAGAGTAATTCATATTCGATACCACGATACCTTCAATATACATCGATTACAGATAAAATCAAGTTTTACATAGTTCAAAAGATTAGTAAATACAGTTGAAAGACTGCTGTCTGCCGTCTTCCCTAGGTTCTTTTTTTTTACTTTGAAATTTATCTAGGTTCACTAGACGGGCTTTTTTTTGCTAAACGAGAACCCCATTCGTTCGGAGGCATGAGGAATAGCATTTCATTTCATTTCATGTTTTTAAATGTTAGTTTCTGTAATATTGCTGGGATTTTATTATGCTAATAATTTATCATTGTGTCTATGAATGTGGCAAGATGAACGGTTTCTCCGTGACGCCAGTGTCCCTGTGAGAATGTGTACTTGCTTTATTCTGTATGTGCTTGTATGAGAGTCTTCTAGCATGGGAGTCTGAGTGTATGTATCAGAATTTTCGTCGTCGGCTGCTGGCTGCTGGCTGCTCGCTACTAGTGTTTCTGTGGCTTTGAGTCGATAGGTAGTCGTTACCAGCCTCTTATTTTGATGCTACCAAAGACATTCCTCCACCCTTGGGTTACAAGTTGGGTTGGCAATTCCCAGTAGCGAGCCTCCGCAGGATGGGCGAGTCTAAGCTCTCCCCACCACCTCGTTTTTCTTGGGTTTTTACCGATTTCCGGTGGTGGCGGCGGACTCGCTGGCCGTCTGGTCAGTCTGTGGCTGTGCTTCGATCTGGTAAGATGTTCTGATTTTCTTTCCTCTCTTGAGATGGTAGCGATTCCTTGTCTGGGTTGTTCAAATTAGACTTCAGGTACAGAAGTGTATTCAATTCCATTTCGGTGATTTTGCATAGGTGAACACAGTGAATATGTAACTAATTCTGTTTGATAACGACAGGGAATTGGTAACCTTTGTGAGACTAGCTGGTGGTGTACGAACTCGGTTTAATTTCTTTCTAGCTTTATGGGATGCGAAAAATGCATGGGAATATTTTTATTCTGTATAATGCAAGTGAAATATTCCTCTCCATTTTCTCCTTCCACGAGTGATATGTACTCCACATGGTGTGTTCTTAGAACAAAGCCTTCAGCTACCCCTGTGTCTGTTTCTATGTCCTTCAGGCAATAAATTATGCATGTATCATTCTGATTTCCATTAGCACATCGCAATCTCCTCTCCGTCTATTTTAAATTGCTGTTTTGTTTCCAAACTTGTACTTTGCATTCAGACTCCGTCAGTAAATTCTCTTCTAGCCTTGTACGACACACTTTATTAGCTTGCTTATGAGATAATACGTATTTCTAGTGGCTACATGGCGTATTTCTTAGTTGACTTCGTCCATCCATGTAAATGCTTCCATTTGCATCTGGCTGTGTTTCTTTAGCTTCATTATGGTATCCCACGCATTTTTCATGCCGTAGCTACTTTTCTTTATTTTTCAGAAATTGAATTTTTGTATTTTTTACTGGTTTTCAGAATCACGTGGATACCAACTCCGACTTCAAGGGTTTATACCTAGTCACTTGAGTTCTCGCCACTCCTCACATACCAGCTATTATGTATTCTTGATTCTTGATCTAGGATTCCGTTGATTTTTGTTGAGATGAATACGATCTTTAAGCACTTCACCTTCAGTGGGGTGCGAATATGTTATGTAGCAGACACGTGCCGTGTGTCTCAGTACGTCTGCAATTTCGCGGTTTGATTTTAATGGAAATTAATATCGCTACCATCTTGTACCATCTCAAGCAAAGAAAGATGGACCAGAGCCACCTACGAAGATTATTTTCCTTGTGTTGTGTGGTACATCCTGGCTCGCTGAATTTCGCCTGCGATAGTGCCGCCTGCTTCTGCTTCGTATCAGCACGCTGAGTTGGGTGAGTTTCGCTTTGCTTCGCGCGTGTGAGTGGCTGAATGTTCATTGATTGTAAATCCGTCTTCCGACGATGTTCAGTTCAGATTACTTTAAGTTAACCTTCAATGGGATGCATTTTATTGTTTAACAATAACAAAATTGGTTCCCCCATTTGCTAATGTCTGAACTGAACAACTTATTTATTGTTAGTGAAAATTTATTCTAATTATGAATATTAGTTAATGGATACCCTCCCTTTTATTTAATTTTTTTTCACCACTGCTGAGAACAAATTCAGATGCAAATTATCATATTTTTAATTCCGTTGCGCCATAAATGTTCTCTCAGCCACCTTCATGAAATGGTTTAGTTCGCTGTGGCTTGTATATTACTAATGGTGTGTAGTTCTCGTGATCTACGATGTGTGTCGGCCACCTTCTCTTGTCTTCCTGCTGCTAAAGTAAACGTTGAGTCAGTACTAAATTTTGGGCCGTGGAACAAGATTCTGTTGCAGGAAGCAGTGAGTAGTTTACGCGAACCCTTTAATTGGTTCTTACGTCCAGAATTATATGCTTTTACTTGGTTCCCTTCAGCTAGAATTAATTTTACAAATAATGGTGGTCTTACACAGTAGAGTCCCGAAAACTCGGACTAATGTGGACCGAAGGCTGACAGAGTTTGTCAAAGTGTTGGGGTATCGGGAACGGTGTTAAAAAACGAATCGACGCGGTTGTTTTGTTATAAAATACTTTCTAATGTTACTTTTAAATAGAATACAAATGATGGAATACAGTAACACGAAATAAATGTTGGACAGTATTTTGCGAATGATATTCGTTTATTGTAAAATGTAAACTCTCACGGCCGTGAAGGTCAATATTACTAAAATTTTCCGGGCTATTATGCTATTGTTTCGTTCCCAACTGCGGAGGACATTTTGAAGGGGGATCATGGCTAATTTGTATGTCCGATGCACACCCTGGCTTGCTACTGACTGCAGCCAAACTCCGTTTACGAGGGCTCAAATGTTCAAATGTTTGTAAATCTATCGAAACTTACTAACTACAAACTACTTAAACCTAGGTAAACTAACCTAAGGGCAACACACCCACCCATGCCCCAGGGAGGACTCGAACCCCCGACGGCGAGCAACCGCGCGCTCCGCAGCGAGATGCTTTAGACCGCTCGGCTACTCCACCGCGGCTTACGAGGGCTCACGCGCAGAGGTGTGACGTCAGATGTTTTGGATATGCGCGCGAAATTCGTCCATAGAACGATATTAACAACGGACGACGGCAATCGGCAATTACCTTCATATTACGTGATATAAGTGATTTTTTTTTCACAAACACAGCATTAGTTTTGGAATATTGCCCATCTTTCTAGAAGGACGTCTAAATGAATGTTGCCGCGGTGGAGTAGCCGAGCGGTCTAAGGCGCATCGCTGCGGAGCGCGCGGTTGCTCGCCGTCGGGGGTTCGAGTCCTCCCTTGGGCATGGGTTTGTGTGTGTTGTCCCAAGATTAGTTTAAGTAGTTTTAAGCTATGGACAGATGACCACGCATTTGAATTTGAATTTTTTCAAATGAATGTTTTAGAATTTTCATCTGATGAATCATTATTATAAAAACACTAAAATGAAATATATACATATAAAGGTCGCAAAAATTAGAGAATCTTGAAGAAATTTGAATCTAACTACGAGGAAATCTTTAATATCATCTGCATGATCTTAAATTTACAGCCGTATCCTACCATTTTGCAATCAACAATACAAAGTAAACTTTATTTAAAATGGAAGGAGGAGATTCAAAGAAATGAAATATGACACTGTGCACCAGTTTGTAACTACAAGTATGAAAAACTAAGTCACCAGTTTGTCCTTCCGGAAGGACGTCATCGCTATGTGAGTTGATGAAACTCAAAGGATTCTTAAATAGAATGTAGGTGGCACAAGAAATGACAATTTCTGGGCCCATACATAGCCTGTCACTGCTACACACTACCATTTCACTTGTATCCTGCATTATGCGAGCACATAATAGTTCCAGGGGGAGTGGCCGAGTTATCCGGACTGCCGGCATACCGAGAGCCGAGTTTTCCGGAATCTACTACATATATATTAATGTTACAAAACCACAATAGGTTGAAACAATTAGCCTTGAATATGTAGCTCATATCTCTTCAACGGCCTCATTGCTTTCAAGTCATAAATGTTACACTTCCTGCTTTATCCAAATGAGTTCAAGATTTGCCCGGTCCAAAAATTCTATTGCTTCCTCGAATCCTTGAACACGACACATTCCACGCTATGTTCGGCGTTCTGTTATGGTTACCCTCCCAAATACGAGGCGATATCGACTCGTGTTTCGTAGACAGCGATACGGTGTACCAGTCCAGACAGCTATAGTGGATGCCTAGCTATTAACCCATGCACCCTTCTGCGATACGGAACGCCATGTGACCAAATGCTTTGATCGCCCAGACAGTAACAGAAGCCGTTATGTATTTCTGATAGTGTTACACTCCCGCCATCTGCTCAGCTCATGTGGTAGGAATGGATGTTGTTTATATTTTGGGTAACTTTAAATTGCTAGCTATATGTCACGGTTGAATTACTTTTCAATTGTGCGAATTCACTTTGTGTAGTTTATTTGCGTGTTTCAAGCTACTACAAATGCATTATCTTTTGTGAGGTACATCCGTTTCCTCGCCTAGACTGAACCCTTTGAAATTTCCTATATTTACTTCAGGCACTGTACAATCTAATCGTAGTTCTTTTCCTTTTACCCATCCAAAATCCCCAACCGGTTCCATTCCTCTAACCATTCTTCAGATTTTTAATTACCTTTCTGCATGTTGGTCATACAAAATGATGCAAGAAGGAGGACGGGAGATTGTTGTTGTTGTTGTTGTGGTCTTCAGACCGCAGACTGGTTTGATGCAGCTCTCCACGCTACCCTGTCCTGTGCAAACCTCTTCATCGGACAATAAGTTCGGCAACCTACATCCTTTTGAATCTGCTTACTGTATTCGTCCCTCGGTCTCCCTCTACGATTTTTACTCCACACGATTCCTTCTAATGCTAAGTTGACAATTCCTTGATGTCTCAGAACGTGTCCAACCAATTTATCCCTTCTCTTAGTCAGGATATGCCAGAAACTTCTTTTCTCCCCAATTCGGTTAAGCTACTCAAAATGTTCAAATGTTTGTTAAGCTTATGGGACTTAACTACGGGGTCATCAGTCCCTAAACTTACAAACTACTTATGAACTACTTACGAACTAGGACGGCACAAATATCCATGCCCGAGGGGGGATTCGAACCCCCGACCGCAGTGGCCGTGCAGACCGTGACTGGAGCGCCTCAGTCTCCTCGGCCACCGCGGCCGGCGTTAAGCTACTCCTCATTAGTTACGTGATCTACCCATCTAATTTTCATCATTCGTCTGTAGCACCACATTTCAAACGCTTCTATCATCTTTTTATCTGAACTTCTTATCGTCCACGTTTCATTCCCATACAATGCTACACTCCAGACAAATGCTTTCAGAAAGGACTTCCTAACAATTAAATTAATACTGGATGTTAACAAGTTTCGCTTCTTAAAAAACGCTTTTCTTCCCATAGCCATTCTGCATTTTATATCTTCATTACTTCGTCCATCGGAAGTTATCTTGCTACCCAAATAACAAAACTCACCTACTACTTTTATTGTCTCATTACCTAATCTAATTCCTTCAGCATTACCTGATTTTCTGAAATTACATTCCATTTACCCTCGTTTTACTCTTGTTAATGTTCATCTTGTATCTTCCTTTCAAGAAACTGTCCATTCCATTCAGTTGCTCTTCCAGATCTTTTGCAGTCTCTGACAAAATTACTATGTCATCGGCAAACAGCAAAGTTTTTATTTCTTCTCCCTGAACTTTAATTCCCTCTCCAAATTTCTCATTGAATTCCTTCACTGCTTGCTCAATATACAGATTAAACAACACTGGGGAAAGGCTACAACCCTGTCTTACTCCCTTCCCAAACTCTGCGGCCCTTTCTTGCTCTTCGACTCTAATAACCACTGTCTGGTTTTTGTATAGGTTGAATATAACTTTTCACTCCCTACAGTTTACCCCTGATACCCTCAGAATTTGAAAGTGTGTATGCCAGTCGACATTGTCAAAAACTTTCTCCACAATGCTAAGAATGTAGGTTTCCCTTTTCTTAGCCTATCTTCTAAGATTAGTCGTAATGTGATTATTGCCTCCCGTGTTCCTTCATTTCTCCTAAATCCAAACTGATCTTCCCCTAGGTCGGACTCCACAAGTTTTTCTATTCGTCTGTAAATAATTCGTGTTAGAATTTTGCAACCACGACTTATTAAACTCATAGTTCTGTAATTTTCACATTTGTCTGCACTTGCTTTCTTTGGAATTAGAATTACAATATTCTTCTTGAAGCCTGATGCTATTTCCCCTGTCTCATCTTGCATACAATTTTTTCATGGTAGGCTCTCCTAACGATATCAGCAGTTCAGACTGAATATCATCTACTCCAGGGGCCTTGTTTCGACTCAAATCCTTCAGCCCTCTCTCAAATTCTTCTCGCAGTATCATATCTCCTATCTCATCTTTCTCCACTTCGTCTTCCATTTCATGAATTACTGCCTTCAAGTTTAGTTCCTTTATATAGGACATCTATATATTGCTTCCACAGTTCAGATTTGCCCTCTTTGCTTAGTACTGGTTTTCCGTCTGACAAGGAAAGTACTTGGGTTCGAACAAACACATATACACCAAAATCGTATGAGAGATAATGTAAAGATCCCTTATTGCACTAGTGATACTTCCGTATCTGCAAAACTCTGCAGTCGTCCGTTAGAGGCCTCTGCGTGTGCCATGCCGCACTGTACCTTGACCTGTCAGTGCAGTGAGCCTCCGAAGTTGCGTTTTGTGATGTTATTTGTGTGGTGAAGCGTCAGAGGGGCGGCGATTGCTAATCAATCCTGCGAATGTATTGCGATTAGTTGAGATGAAGTTACGAAGAACCCTTCTTCGTGAAGATAGTATTAGTGTAGAAGATGTATCTTTTGCATGCTTTCTCGTATCTGTTATGGTACAGAAATATGAGCATAAGTTAGATACTGTTGTTGCAAATTCATAATAATGATAATAGGGATGATAATGACGAACAACTCATTGCAAGCGGTAGTGCTACGGTAAGTGCGGGAAGAGGCGATGGAAGCAGTGGCAGTGAATACCAAGAGTCTTTCGGGAAGAAGGTTAAAGTTGCAACTATCATCACGACTTTTGATGACAATTCGCTAGAGAACATGTACGATGATTATTACATAAGTTATAGTTAAGATATCTGCATTACATATGGCGTCTACAATTACATCTACAGTGCTATCTAGAGCATGGTTGCAGAGCTTTGCAGAAAAACGACACCCACCAGCACATTGAGGTGTAAGTAGAGATCCTGTAACCAAACGTTCATACAGATATGTTTGTTCGAGCCCATGTACTTTCCTTGTGAATTCTTGATATTCATACAGCTGATTTTCGTGTGTTCAAATATCTCTTTTATTTCCTGTAGGCGGTATCTATCTTTCCCCTAGTTATACATTCTTTTACGGTTCTGCATTTGTCCTCTAGCCACTCCTGCTTAGCCATTCTGCACTTCCTGTCAATCTCATTTTTCAGACGTTTGTACTTCCTTTTGCCTGTTTCATTTACGTACGTAATGTACTCCATCGTGCTACAACTTTTCTTTCCTCTCCGTGTGCGTGGTATGCAGATGATTGGCTTTTACACACTTTTCTGATATGCTTCCAAGATCTACACCTTGAACAGGCTGGTTTCTTTGAGCAGTACTTTTGAACATGGTCCATGTCACAGCAGTTTTGACAGCGTGGCACCACTATACAGTACACGTACACACAGTACACATGTACGTGTTTCCAAATAATGAAATCATTATGTAGCATGTTTGTATACGCTGGATATTTCTCGTCTAAATATGTTTTATAGAACCTTTCCAAACCAAACTGATGAGATTTCTGTTTTAATTGTACATCTCATTCCATTTCACACCATAGTATTTATCCCGGTAGTGAACTCGTGTCTACAGACGGTGGGATAGCAAATACAAAAAAAAAGCAGACGACGTTTCTTAAATCTTGTTCCAAATTCGTATTTCAAGTCAGACATTAAATAAGCTCATAAGTGTTGCTCCCCAAGTCCAAGTTTCATTTGGAATGCAAAAATACGATCAAGCATACCTTTAATCGCCTGATCGTTTCTTTCGAGTCGAGTATTAATAACGTTTAGCTCGCTAGTTATACCAACCAAGAACGAAAAGTCGGAAAGCCATTCCTTATCATAGAACTCCGGAAGTCTGACTTGCTTTCAAAGAATGGTTGTATTTCTTGCTTCAAACATTCTTTTCAACATTTTTCACGGGGTAGACATATAATACGAATTGTTATCGACTTCAAAAATTCTTGGAACTGTATACTCATCCAAAGCTAGTGGATAAACCTCTTGACTTAATAAAGTTCACTGTTTTGACAACTACCTTCATGGCATGTCCATTTTGAGGCACTTGGCACATAAATTCTCTTGATGGATAACGCAATGAAAGTTTGTGATGTACTACCAACTTTGCAGACCTCGTTTTCAGTTAACTGAACTAAACATTCGCTTATCCCAGCCATTGCTGGAGCCCGATCTGTTGTTAGCACCGATAAGTTGTCAAACTTTAATGAAAATCGACTTAATGACGATGTAAATCTCGTGATTTAAATGGATACAATACCACTAATTCTTCTGTTTTATTAACATGGGCATCAAAATCACTGACATAAATCGCCACTTGGTCGCTATCGGGAGTATCTGTACACTCATCCAGAGATAGTGAATAAAACATCAACTCAGAAGCACGATTTTTAAATTATCTTCAACTGTCCCTTGTACTTGTCAAACATAATTACATGTTTAGTCTAGTAATGCCGTTTGATGTTATATTCTTTTGGAACAGAGATTCCTTGCATATTAGATATATCGGTTTCATTTTGTATTGCGCGCGCGCGCGCACACACACACACACACACACACACACACACACACACAAGTTTACTGTCCACCTGTCTTGAAAAGTTTTCAACTCGTCTGTACTTTCCTCTTCTTACGTCCTACTTCTTTGCTAGTTGACGCCATACCAAGTTTACGTCTTGAGATGAAACAGATTTTTCCCCCATAAGTCAAACTGACAAAGACATCATACGGTAATCCAAGTATTGTAATATTTTTACTATATATGTGGTACGTGAAGTTCAGAATGAAATATCAGTTACGTAAAGTAGTTCGATGCATCTCTCAAGAATAGTTTATCGCAAAACACTGGAGGCGCGTCCTACGAGTTCATTGGCTCACTGGAGCCCCGAAAAAGAAAGCTGATCATGTAAAAAAAATAGTCTTGAATTACGATTCTTCATTTCATTTTCCTAGCAGATCATTTTATCTTCAATGCACATGCGCAAAGCTTCCTTGAAGACAACATACACGCCTCACGGTTGTTTTTGTCGCACTGAATATTTATGAAAAACAAGGCATATTTGGTACAATTTCCGCAGCCTTTCTGCGTGCGTAAGACAACAGAGCGATTTTCTTACAATTAGTTATTCACTGTGGTTTAGTGTTCATGACTTGTGAGGTAACAGTGATTTTGTTACAATCGCCTAACAGCCCATTTAGTTAAGGTAAAGCAGTCAACAATCCGAAGATTGGTTTGAACACCACAGTGCTTTACTAGGCATGGTCCTGTTTGGAGGTGGTATGCCGTTGCCTTCCTCCGACCTTCGAACTGACTTACCCAGCCAATTATAGGGGGACCTACAGTTTAACGTGGGTTCCGAACCACGGTGCAACTCGGTAATTTTCACATGAGCAATACTGCCAGAGGTGAAAGAAGTGGAAAGTGACAGATAAAAATCCTAGGACCTGGTGGGGATTGAACCCGCGACCTTTGGATTTGTAGTCTGGCACTCTACCACTGTGCAACCGAAGCGCACCCCATTTAGTTATTTACTGTGATTTCAAAATTCAAATGTTTTATATCTAAGGGACTTAACTACGTTGGTCGTCAGTCCCTAGGCTTACAAACTATTTAAGCTAACTTAAAGTAACTTATGCTAAGGATCACACACACTCATGCCTGAAGAACAACTCGAATCCCCGACGGCGAGCAACCGCGCGCTCCACAGCACGATCGGACACTCCAGCGCGGCACTTTAGTGTCCATGATGACAAGAATTTCAATACTCAATATTTTTATACCCGTAGGAGCAGCCAGGGCTGATGTGGCAGCAATGAAGGTGCACGATACGTGACTCAATTATCTGTGCTCCAGCCTGCAGTCGCCACAACCGAGCGCTATGGATTCCTACACCGGAGTGCCTTCTTTCCTATCCTCCTCGTCCGCCTGTTCGCCAGGAGGCTAGACAGGTAGCAAAGCTGCCCTTCTTTTTCGGCGGCCCTTTCGCCGCACTCACAACACGCCCGTATCTCCGACACCGCCACCCTCAAAAGACTTCCGCAAGCGTGGAACTGGCCGCGACGGGCGGCCAGTGGCGCGGCGTCCGACGCCCCACAAGCTGCCTCTCCCGCACCCTTACTTCTCACACCGTCCACCGCCTCAGCCACATTCCACGCAACGTTCTGTAGTGTTTTACAAACAGGAATTTACACGAAAATTTAATGATTGCTGAATCAATGAAATTATGTATACTTACTGTAATTCGATATGATACTAAAGACTTTTGATGGAATGCTATTTTGAAGTTTTACATGAAATAAAAGTCTATTTTCTTTTTCTTTTATATGAAACAGCTCCGCGGGCCAAAACTTATCGGGTCGCGGGCCGCATGCGGCCCGCGGGCCGCGGGTTGGCCACCCCTGGTCTAAGGGATGTTTTCAGTATGAAACTTTCACTTTGCAGCGGAGTGTGCGCTGATATGAAACTTCCTGGAAGATTAAAAGTGTGTGCCGGAACCGGGACTCGAACCTGGGACCTTTGCCTTCCGCGGACAAGCACTCTACCACTGAGCTCTCCTGACACGACTCACGGTTCGTACTCACGTCTTCAATTCTGACAGTGCCTTAGGCTGTGGCTAAGCCATCTCTCCACCATATATTTTCTTCCAGGAGTGCTTGTCTTGGAAGGTTTGCAGGAGAACTTCTGTGAAGTTTGGAAAGTAGGAGGCGAGGTACTGGCAGAATTGAAGTTGTGAGGACGGACTTTTGTCAGTAACTTCGTTGTCGCAATAAAATATTATTATTTTTCTTTCCACTCTATCCTGGAGGTAGAGTGTTTCTTACTACTGAACAAAATGTGGGCACTTGTATTCTTAGTACAAAAGCTGGTGTATAATTCCCAGATTTCAGTTTTCTGCCATGTACTGTGAAGTCCTACCACCATATACTATAGGAATCCACATATCAGTGGTGCTCAGTTCTTTCTAAGGAGGCTAGGAAAGTTTGTTTCCTCGTGCAGGCTAGCAAAGCTTTGATTGTCGTTTCGTTTCTCCCTCGCAATAGCACAAATGTGTCTCATACAAAGCAAAAAGTAGAAGCACAAAATCGGCTTCATTGTTTCTAAAACTTACAAGTGGGCCACAGAACGAAATAAAAGCTTAATTCTGGGAGGAGGTATCCAGATAAGAGTTTACTGTTTTTTAAAAAATGCTTAATTTTAGCAGTAAAATTAGCAGAAGGTTCGTGTGCACTACAGGCTACTCCCTGTTGAAAAACCTTGTTCCCTGGCCCAAATTGAGAACTAACTTGGTTCAAATTACTCTAAAAACAGGAAGTTAACGATACAGTGGCCAATATACGTAGCAGCTCACACGAAATTACACACAGGCATTAATAAACAAGCCACCACAATTAGAGTTATTTCATAAAGGTGGCTAAGAAAAACATTTGTGGCGCAACAGAACTTAAACATAAAGAATTGCATCTGAGCTTGTTCTCAGCACTGGTAAAAAATAATATTAAGTAAAAGGGGGAAGGTGCTCGAAAACTACAATTTATAGGCAAGTCAAAATTATACTGAACTTAACTTGTTTATTCAGGTCGAACGCAAGCAAAATGGGGAACCAATTTTGTTAATACAATAAAAATGCATCCCCTTTATATTATCTAATACTGATGAGCCGGCCGCGGTGGCCCGAGGGGACTAAGGCGCTCCAGTCACAGTCTGCACTGCCACTACGGTCGGGAGTTCGAATCCCCCCTCGGGCATGGATATTTGTGCCGTCCTAGTTCGTAAGTAGTTCATAAGTAGTTTGTAAGTTTAGGGACTGATGACCCAGTAGTTAAGTCCCATAGACTATACAAACATTTGAATACTGATGAATCCCAGCATTGAATTTAACATAAATTACACAGAAATTAACGCTACTGGTGGGAGGATTTACAAACAACACTCAGTCGCTCACAGAGACGCACTGCAACAGCGAAACTCACCAAAATCAGCGCGCTGAAGCCAGGCAGAAGCAGGCGCCGCTATCAAAGGCGAAATTCAGCAAACCCGGAGGTACCATACAACACAATATGCAATAAAACTGTGAAGATGGATCTGGTTTGTCATGCCTGATTTGAGATGGTGCGTGAGTATGGCAAAGTTAAGTTGCATTTAGATTAGACCGCGAGCAAACACGCTAACGGCGACACACGGGTACGTTACATGATGGCACTCTGGTGAAGTGGTTAAAGCCGGGCGCGGTGGCCGAGGGGAGTGAGGCGCTCCAGTTACGGTCTGCACGGCCACTGCGGTCGGGGGTTCGAATCCCCCCTTGGGCATGGATATTTGTGACACCTTTAGTCTTAGTTCATAAGTAGTTTGTAAGTTTAGGGACTGATGACCCCGTAGTTAAGTCCCATAAGCTATACAAAGATTTGAAGATTTTTTTTAAAGAATGTAAATAAGGCAGATACTTTCTGGCAACACATTGTTCACTGTCTTTTCAGCACGCGCGGTAGAAAAATAAGAATCACTAGGGCTAGACTGAGAACTACGGCTAGGAAAGCGTCTGTTGCGGTGCACTGAGTTAACACTGTGGCTTTGAATTTCTACTTCTTCTAAGTCAAAGGTATCATGCGCTTCAATAAGCTGCAGTACACTGTCTAATGAGGGGTCAGACTGTTTCAGAATTGCTGCCCTAATTCTGGGGTCCTGAATGTTCTGCGTGATAGCGTCTCTGAACATCACGTCACTATATGAAAGTCCACAAGAACATGTAAATTTACATTTGCGGGTTAAGCCCTTCAACTCCGTGATCCATTCTTGATGTGACTGCTCGGGTGATTTTTTTAGTCTGAAAAACCGGTACCGCGCCGCAGCTACGAGAACTTTTCGCTCGTAATGAGCATTCAGTGCATCTACAATTGCATCAAATTCTAGATCACGAAGAGATGCGTGGGGGAAAAGTTTCTGCAGTAACACGAAGGAGTTGGTGCCCACAACAAATAATAACAGGTGCTTCACTCTCTGACCTGTAATTTGATGAGCCATGACGAGTTCTTGAAATTGCGCCAAATAATCGCTCCATTCTTCCTCATGTTCATTGTACTGGCGGAACGTGGAAGCGGTGCGGCTGCAGATGTGGGCTGCTGAAGCGACGGCTTGTTTTGTTGTTGGTGAGCCTATGCCGTCAACTGCGACACTGCTTGGAGTAGTTGAGTGATTTGCGCCATCTGTAACTGAATAATTTGCATTAAGTTTGGGTTCGGGTTAGTGGCCATGCTGACCGATTAGGTGCCGTGCATACAAGTAACTTATAACAAAACACAAATGCAATGTAAATGAGGACGCACTGCAACAAAAAAAGTCCACAAAACACAGAACAAAATATCTTCTCCCAAAATTCTTATAATAAGGGTTGGTGGGCGGGAGAAATTTCTGTGTGCTCCGAATGCTGCTGTCTTGCTGCTGCAAGCGGGCTGGTCCTGGGTTCTTCTATTGCTCCTCGTCGCCACTTTTGTATCCCACCCTCGTTGCCACTTTTCTGTCTCGTTTCCGCCAGTTATCATAGGTGTCGGTGGCCGAGTAGAAAGAGACCGACACAGGAATAAAGGATGCACACCTGTGAAGGTACGGAGGTGACCTGCCAGTGGCTCAGCAGAAACTAGAAACACTAGAGTAAATTAGAACAGGATATATATTTCATAGAGAATTACTAATACTTGACTTTTACATAGTTCTTGACTGCAGAATGCTGATACATTGATTAGATAGAGGCCTGCCTACTGATGATTCCAAGTGCCTATCCGATAGCCAAGTCTTAACTGGTGCCTATCTGATTCCCAAGTGGCAGATGCAGCAGTCGTGGCCACGAGCGGAGTTGCAGCAGAGGGTGCTCATGTCTGACGTCATAAGAACGCCGCGCCGTGCGTGCATGGCAGCACGTAGTGAAAGTACGTGGCGTGCACTTCATACTTGTGCGACACCACAGGTTTGGGTAAAGGGCGGCTATGTTTTTGATAGGCAAGAAGAAGAAGATGGGTTCTACTATGTGAATAGAATTTATCTGTCACGAAAATAGTGTTTGGGAACCATCTAATATTACATTGCACACTTTGTGAAAATGCGCAGTCACTTTGGAAAAATATGTACATTAATTTGTTGCCGCAGAAAAAAAATTATACATTTTATATGGAAATTAATCACGGGGATGTCGCATGTGCCCAGCATCGGGGGAGGCGTGTCAGCCAGGTGCAAGGCTGGGGGCGGGGGTATGTGGCCTCAGTCTGGCGTGGGTGGACAGGTCTGGACCTGTCGTAGGTGCCGCCTGTCTGGCGGTGGCTGGTGGGGGTGGAGGGGGCGTCGTGTCGGCCAGGTGTGTGGCTGTGGGTGGAGGTAGCGCAAGTATAGACGTGTCGATGGGGTGGCGCCAAGGGAGGTGTTGTTTACTTGGAAATGTTAAGTGCAATTACGTATAACCTGTCAATCATCTTTTGTTTGTTCCCGGAAGTGCGAGGCGGTGACCTTTGATTAGCGGTCAGACAAGTAGCGTCGATTCAGAAGGGCCTAAATTCAATTACATGTAAACTGTCAATCATCCTGAAGTGCACTATTGTTCGAGTGTAGCGGCATCCTTTGATCTGCGGTCCGGCAATTGGCCGAACATGGAGAGGGTAACTGGCGTCGATGACACTATCGTCGATGGGCGATTTTCAGTGGTGTGAGTCGCCCATTGCCCTAATACTAACATGTGCAACGGCGAGGAGGTAAACAGTACCTTCTGAGCCGCTACACTGCCCAAACATACTGTGATTCTTTTATGTACATGAGCGGACTTGGTCATGTTCAGAATAACTTTCTTTTCCACTGGAGTGTCAACAAATACTCAACGACAAGTTTAGCCAAACTCGTGAGACTTATTCTCAAGGTGGAGAGTTTTCGAGACACCCACAGCGGCTGCTATGCACGCGAGACATTGGGAGTCATACTGAGAGGGTTCTGCATGTCTTTTATAAGGTCACCGTAGTATAAGACACAATTACACTATTTTCGTTTACTACAACAGCAGTGCAATTATCTTCGTTTACTACAACAGCAGTGCAATTAGATAACTTACCAAACAATTTCTAGTCTTTTGTAGTGGTAATAATTCGATGTACTAGTGATGCAATCAATTTCATCCAATAAATACTAATGATAACGATGTATGAAGGAAAATTTTGAATCGTATTTCATTCTCACAACAGTAGTAAATTAACCAAGTACGTTCCGAGTATTTATTACTATGGTGTCTGCTCTTTCGAATATGTATGGAACAACAGGTAACATTGGTTGACATTAACGGCCATAATTTTACGAATACGAAATATTGAAACATGTCGACTGTTTCAGGGCAATGAAGTAAATTCAACGGCGAAATTGAAAATTTGTGCTGGGCCGAGATCCGAACCCTGATTTCCCGCTTCGAGACAGCTGTCGCCTTATCCAATTAGGTTGTCCAAACATGTTTCCCGTCCTGCCAAAATTCTCCACTTATAGCACACTACGATGGTAGTGTTTGTGCATCTGTACTGAAATTGTCAGTTTACTGTTGGGGGCATGTATAGAATTACTGATATTGTGTCTGTTCTTTTGGACATGTCCGAAAGAACAGACGTCATATCAATAACCCGATATATGCCCCCGAACAGGCTATTGACAATTTCAGTGCGGACGCATGATTCGCTCGATCCCTTGCGGGAATCCAGTGTAGGCTGCGAGCAAGAGGCAGTAATGTCCAGGGGGCGCTACCGTCGTAGTGTGCTCTAAGTGTTGATAATTTTGGCAGTGTGTATGGACAGCCTAATTGGTTAAGGCAGCCACTGCCTCCAAGCGGGAGATCCGGGTTCCGATCCCGATCCGGCATAAATTTTCAACCGGCTATGTTTCTTCATTATTTCGAAATCATAAATGAACGGCCGTTAATGTCAACCGATGGTGTCTTTTGTTCCGGACAAGTGCGACAGAACAGACACCGTATCATGTTGGGTCCGAGTGTACCGTGCAGATTTAAGTGCCAGCCCTCCTGGCAAACAGAGAGCTGTTGTGTACTCTGTTTCATGCGCTCTGGTTTGACACTTGGCTCCTGTTGGCCCCCACTAAGTCATTGTCAAGAAAGTTGCTTTTGGTGTAAATAAACAATACGTGTTTGACCAAACGATACTATTCTTTTTGTTGCCATCTGAGAACATCAAGAGGTCTACTAACGACCTATACTCTTCCTTTACTGTGTACTAAATGAAGGTACAAATTTTTCTGCGTTACCTACATTCTATGGAATGTGTACACTTTCAATACGTAGAGAAACAGGAACTTCTTCTTTTTTTTACATTTTATAGCAGTTCAAAGAACCAGATTTATTACGCTGTGGTCGTCGGGATATAACGTGAATGGAAGTACTCGATGCAGCAATATGTGCATGAAGTGTGCTAGCAAACAGGTGTCACCTACATTTGCTCCGTGGCCTACGCCAACCCTGACATTGCTTTAGTGTGGACTTTACAGCACTTTCCTGTCAGTGTATATGGTTAGTGGTGGTAAGTGCATTATCAAAACATCTGTGCATCGTCGATAAGCGGTCAGTTACTGCAGAAGATGTAATGAGCGTTCTTATCCAAATTTTTGCTACCGAGACCTTCCTCGGACGCTTGTCTCTGATAATGGCCCGCAGTTCCGGGACTTGTGTACAAACAATTGTACATTCCATTCAACTTGCACCCCCAGTCCGTGCAGTCCAATGGGCAGGCAAGGCGAATGGCTGTGGGAGGTCCTGTACGCCCGCAAGTCCCTGACTCTGCTGTGCCCGGATTCGCGTCCCAAATGTCCTAAGCAATAGGCACTCGGCACCCCTGTCTAGGCGCGCATCTTCGGTAAGCGACCTGGATAGACAGTGGCTACAGAGCAGTGAGCACGTGTCTATCATGGGATGTAGCTCTCCTACACTGTGAAGCAGCCGTGTCCACTTCTCTGCAGCCAGCGAATGAGGAGGCACTGCGAGGGGCCGGCTGGCTGCTGACAACGACCTGTGTCTGCACGCTTTCAGCTCGCTACTGCGCTCGTCCACACGTACATGCAACACCACTATCACACACGGAAGTGTTGGGGCCGCGTTGGAGTAGCCGAGTGGTCTAAAGCGCCTCGCTGCGGAGCGCACGGTTGCTCGCCGTCGGAGGTTCGAGTCCTCTCTGGAGCACGTGTCTGTGTGTGAGTGTGTGTGTGTTGTCTTTAGATTAGTTTACCTTAGTTTAAATAGTTTGTAAGCAACGGACTGATGACCACGCAGTTTGGCCCGATAGATTTACAAACATTTCAACATTTTTTGTTAGGAAGATCATCTAAATAAGAAGTGTCTGTAGACGCGAATCGTTATCTTTTGCAATGAACATTACGTTACTTAAGCTTGGAGTACAAAATGCCAGTTGTAAACCTCTCCGTTTATGAACAAAATATACAAAGAACGTTCCCTGAGCGAGAAGGGAAACCTAAAGAGTGTGTGTGCGGCCGCATGCACGTCACGTTTATGATAACCACAGCTGTCAGTGTTATCTGCAGCGCCGTGTCACGCTGTTTGTATGGACGTGATGCCACATGTTTCGCTCGAGTCCATTGCTACGTGTCTCAGACAAAGCTTCTGCCGTGATTAGATTAGTCAAAAGGAGCTTTGTTAGGAAATGCAACTAACTGGCTCACCAATACGTGCTAAAAAGTGTCGAATACTTTGAGAGGTAGAAAAATAAGTCCAATAAAGGTGGCTTCTGAAACTCATTCTTTCTAAGAAAACATGTATTTATAGGAGGTGTTCCAGGTGGCGGCCATCACTGCAATGCATTCCGGTGCCCTTCGTCGTGAGGAATGACGCACCCTTTCAAGTAGAGCCAGTAGTCGTAGTTGTTGTAGTACTTGCTGGCGAGCACTGAAGGCGCCACCCTGTAGTGTCTGTTCATCGCTAACTGGAGATGAACAGACCCCCTATAACCAAAAGTCTCAGGGATTGAGGTCCGGGGAATGAGCAGACCAAGGCGTGACGCCTCCCCAGACCATTCAAACTGTCCTCAAATGTCTGCGTCGGATGTTCGCGCACATTGTGAGGAAAGTGTACTGTTGCGCCATCAAGCATGAACCACATCGGTAATTGTTGCTGAGTTGGCACATTCTCCAGCAAGGAAGGCAATATATTAATGGGAAATTCCAGATCATGTGTAATATTTCACCTTTCTGGTAGTATGTATTGTCCTATTAATCTATCGCCCAAATACGGCTGCCCATACGCCGATTGAGAATAGCTGCTGATGCCCTCGTTTCTAAATTGCCCGTACATGCTGGATATGGAAATTCGCAGCACAATCTCTTGTTAATTCTGACTGATCGGTAAATAATATCTAGGATGTAAAAATTTGCGGCACGCCATGATGACCTTGTGGCCTTAAGGACTGAAAGTGATATGGGTACAGAAATTGTTCAGGAAGTAGTCCAGTCATTTGGTGTCCAAAATGTGGGTTACCTGGAACGTTTTGCGGGGAGGGAGTTTTGAAAATTGGTATACTTGTACATTTTGACGTTTCTTCCCGAATTTTACCACCCCGTATATTCGCTACTTGCACCGACGTTTTGGCAAATTGGTGGCCAAAACAGTTTTTGATTATATCTCCTTTATGGCTTATTTTAAGATGGCAATAGTTAGGTGGTAAATTTCACTATGGAAAATTTTCTACTATCTATTTTTAGTGACATGACCACGTACGTGGGCCACAAAGTCTGTTAAAAGGCAAATGTTTGGTGCGCGCTGCTGGCCTGGTCTGTGATTACACGGGCTGCCTCAGGTATGGTGGGATTTCCTCCCTTCATCCTGGGGACTTTTGGATCCCTTCCACGAAATATCTGCCAAACGAGTTCAAATTTCCGCCTGAAAATCAGTTCGAGCGCATCGTTCTACAATGTCATTCGCAATTTCCTGAAACATGGCTCCTGAGGAAGGAACTGCTTTTCTGTGAAAATCCATTGCAAGGAGGAGAGGTGAGTAAAATGAAAGGATTGGAGGCAATTCATAAGTCAAGTGCTGAAAGAAAAGGTAACAAATGGGAACACATGGGGGAAACTGGAAACGATAGTGGTTGACTATGAGTGTCGCAAACGCTATAATAATAGGAAATTTCTAAAATAAAAGTTCAAATGGGACTTAACTCCGGGGTCATCAGTCCCTAAAATTACAAACTACTGATTAACTTATATTAAAGAAAACATAAAGATCCATGCCCGAGGAAGGATTCGAACCCCCGACTCAAAACGGCCTCGTGCATCGAAGCAATGCGCTCGGCCACTCCGCCGCGGCGTGAAATTTCTCTCTGTATATTTGCGTAGAGTAGGATCTTCTCATCCGCAATTGCGATCCACCACTACCTCAACACTCTCATTACTTTTTGCGCGCTGCTGAAATAACAGCAGAGTTTATAGTGAAACATAAACAGACGTTCTTTTGCGATATGACGAATGAGCAATTGTTGATGAAGTCGATAGAAGGACTAGGCAGCTGACTAATGGACGAGATATCAAGGATAGCGTGCTTTCCAAATGGACTTTAGAAATGGTGCTCCTGCAAATTTTTTGCCAATAATTGAACAACTTTGCAACGTAACTTCGTCCACTTCCGAGCAGCATGTTCAAGTAACAAGATCACAGATTAATTGTGACAATGGCGACGTACTAAATCTAATGGATTGGTTGTGTCAGCATTTTCCTTTTCTAGAAAGAAAGAAACTCAAGTAAAAAAGCAATGGAATTACCGGAGATGAATAAATGTGCTGTCACGTGGCTGAAGAAGGAGGTAGTGCTGGTGTTTCAAACACCGTCGGGGGGATTTCTATAGTGAAAAAATTCAAGTGTAGCATTTGGTGCTATTAATGCAGGCATCCGAATAGATGACAACATTATACCGATTAATACATTGTTAATTTTTCAATGAATGTACTTTGATAAAAAGTCTGGTGAGGAACTTGAAAGTTTACTTACACAATAACTTTCGGCGATTCCGTTGTTGTTTCCAATTACGAAGGGATTCAAAAATGTTCAAATGTTTCTAAAGCTTATGGGACTTAACTGCGCGGTCGTCAGTCCCTAAACTTAGAAACTACTTATGAACTAGCTTATACTAAAGACGGCACAAACATCCATGCCCGAGGGAGGATTCGAACACCTGACGGGGAACGGCCTCGCGCATCACAGCATAGCGCCTCAATGCGCTCGGCCGCTTCGCCGCGGCTCGAAGGGATTCGCAAGTACATAAGGCATTTGATGAACATTTTGTAATTATAAATTTCGGATACTCCTTGTATATCATCGACGGGGGACACTTAATGCGTCGGTTCTTTTGGAATCGAGATGCAACGTTTTCATCCACTGCTGTAATAACGTTGCATTTGTTAAATGGAAACATACATCAAGTGCCATCATCATATTCGATTAATATCCGGAAGATTTAACAGATCGTACAACCAAATATGAGGATAGGTTCTGGAAATACGTTTTTTGACAAAACAATGATCCGAACTGTGTCGCAAAACAAGTTCTGCGCAACGATGCAAACAAGAGACGCTTCACTGGAATGTTGAAATCAAAATTAGAAGCTGTAAACTTCATGGTGAAACAAAGAACGTGCTCTAAGACGCCTTGCTGCGGAGTGCACGGCTGCTCCCTGTCGGAGGTTCGAGTCCTCCCAAGGGCATGTGTATGTGTGTGTGTTGTCCTTAGCATAAGTTAATTTTAATAGTTTGTAATTTGATGACAATTGCAGTTTGGTCCAATAGCTTTTCAATTATTTGAACTTAGTTGTCGGTGAAGATGTAGATCTTATTCCTTTGACGGCTCTATCCACGCTTTCAAATCTTTATTTCTCAGACCAGGAAATGGAACAATTGCACAAAGAATATATTCAACAGACAGTATCAAAGTTAAAACAGTTGTAGATAACATACTTATTCTTGCATGTCATACAACATCAGCAATCTTTAATCAAGGGAAAATAAAATGTGTCAATCTACTCGGAGAAAAAATATTTAAAAGAGTTGGCTCGGATATTTAAAACTAAAATAGTGAACCAGAAATATTCGTCCTTACATTATATTGTTAGAGCGACGTGAAAAGAATTTCGTTAAACGACTATAGATATAAATGCTTAACAAAATCTGCATTCAGCAGTAAATTTAATCTTGCATCACTGGTACCGACAAAAACAGCATGACAACATTCACTCCGAACCTATCACCAAGTTAAGCAATGGAATGGAATGGGGAACAACGCAGGACGATGAGGATTGAAGAAAAAGAAGAATGGGCTAATTTTATATTTTCTCACTACACTCGAGCTCCCAGAAGTTGTTGAAACTTACTTTTTTGCAATGCAGAAAGGGATGTCAGGGAGCCTGTCGATGCAGAGAGGCTGGATTAAAATGCTCTGTCATTTGCGCGATTTGCAGTTGCGCCAGCAACAATGTCGGAGTACCGGGACACGATAGTCATGAAGGAGAAGAAACGGAGACAGCAAACCTACGAAGAACGAGGAAAAAGGCAATTTTGTGGAAGAAGAGAACCCCACCGCGGGTAGTGCGTAAGAACTTTGTATCCGTGAAGTGTTGCTCGATTATGTAGACGAAGAACACAGAAAGGTTGGCTGGTTGAATTTTTGAATGGACTAAATAACAAACAAATCAGCCCCTTTTTCAATTCATATACATTAAAAGTCACTAAAAGTGTGTAAATGCGATGTGTTAAACTACATTCAAGCTTAGAGAATAAAAGCGTCAACTAAAATGGAGGAAAGGAAAGTATTTAAAGGAAAACAGTAGCGGGTCTTCGCTGGCTGATCACAGAATAAAAACTGATGATCCAGCAACACTGTAACATGTTAAAATCTCCTGCCTAAAAGTGTCAGGTATATAAGAAACAGATAGATAATGGACACTTACTAAACCTCAAATGAAGTGATAAAACCCACTTTCACGGATAAAATGTAAAGCCGAATGTGCCGTTGAGGCATTGTCTGCTGAAACTAGAGGTAAGATTAAAATTCCGCATCAACTTGTGGAATTCCAATAACTTTTTCACTTATCATTCATTTACTTTACAGAAAAAACCACCGTCATGAGATGTAAGGTGTGTAGGATATTATCACATACAGTTATGCCGTTTTTATTATACACTTCTAATATTATTTTCAGAAATACTAAAGAGAAACAAAAATACAAAACTTCTCCAGTATTATCGAGAATCTAAAACTTTACAATCCTTAAAAAAGTTCTGAATAATATTTTTTTTTTTCTATAGACGAAGCTATATGTGTGTTACAGCAGTGCCACGGTGGAGTAGCCGAGCGGTCTAAAGCGTCTCGCTGCGGAGCGCGCGGTTGCTCGCCGTGAATGTTCGAGTCCTCCCTGGGGCATGGGTGTGTGTGTTTGTCCGTAGGTTAGTTTACCTAGGTTTAAGTAGTTTGTCAACCACGGACTGATGACCACCCAGTTTGATCCGATAGATTTACAGACATTTGATTTGTTACAGCAGTGTTAGCGAAATTTATTATACTTTCCTTACTTTTTCTGCGTACGATTAAATTTCTTTTGCCGGCCGCGGTGGCCGAGGGGACTGAGGCGCTCCAGTCACGGTCTGCACGGCCACTAAGGTCGGGGCCCCGAATCCCCCCTCGTGCATAGATATTTGTGCCGTGCTAGTTCGTAAGTAGTTTGTAAGTTTAGGGACTGATGACCCCGTAGTTAAGTCCCATAAGCTATACAAACATTTGAATTTTTGAAATTTCTTTTGTTATGGAAAACTCATGTACAGCTTTCATGTAAGGAGGAAACCAAACTTCGTGAAGTCTGTTAATTAAAAACCTTCCGAAAGTTTTTGCGCTTATGTTATCTTTGTTTTTCGTTAACAAAACCAAATGTCTGTAATTCTATGGTTCCAAACTACGTTGGTCATCAGTCCCTAGTCTTACAAACTACATAAACTAAGTTAAATTAACCTAAGGACAACACACACATCCATTCCCGAGGGAGGATTCGAACCTCCGACGCGGGAGGCCGCACGATCCGTAACGTGGCGCTCCAGACCGCTCGGCTACTCCCGCGCGTCTTTTGATAACAACCAAGATTTTTACACGCTGTAAGTAAGGTTAAATTTTCGTTTAAAGTAAAATTTACCTGTTGCTTCCATTTGTCAACAAACTGACTCTAGTCTACAGATACAAACTATTACGCACCATAAATGTGTGTTAATAAGGATTGCGTTTTGTATTCAGTCTTTGTTTTTCTATCAAATGCATTTAAATCAACAAAAACAGTTCGAAATCGCGTTTGGGAGTGTGGCCTCTACGCACGGAGTCCTCGGTGTGTGTCCCATTAAAACCACGACACCGTTTAGCCCGCACAAACTGGGCGGAGGACTATCAGGATTGGAGACGAAACGAATGGCGCCCAGTTCTGTTTACAGATGAATCAATATTTTATGTTCAGCCGGACAGTAGTCGTTCCCTCATCTGTAGAGAACATGGTACTCGAACAAGCCCACTTATGTGCAGGAAACATCACCATATCTTTGTGGTGGGCGAATGGCGGGACGGCGTACGGCCCTGTATGTCGTTCAGCATAACACTCTTACTGCTCAGAGGTATAGACACGCCATACCTCGACCTTTGTTACGCCCTACGCTGGTGCCATAGGAGATGGCTTTCTTCTGCTGGACGCTAACGCTCGCTCCCACAGACCTGCACTTGTGGACAACATGCTTCATGCTGAGGGAACTGAACGAAGCTTGTTCACCGGCGTATTTAAATTATCATTCTCCGTTTCGTTCTCCTGTCTTATAATTTTATATGGGAGAGTGGAAACGCCGCTTTTAACATTGGCGTTGGAGCTGGCAGAGACGCCATTCCTGGCTACTCGAGCTCTGGCGGTTACACACCAACGATCCCGAAGGAAGACAATTAAGCTACTGCGCACCTCGCCTAGCGCATGCGCAAATCCTCCATGAAGCCAACATCCGCCCTTCATTTCTTTTTTTATTTTTTATTTTATTTTTTACTTTTTTAAAATTTTTTTCCGCGTTGGAGATTCATCAAAAATACGTCATACTTGGTAAAATATAACTATAACTTAAAGAAGCATCAACTGTAAAAGCTTTCAGAAGATCTGATCATGAATAGTAATGAAGTCACTCTTCTTCACCTAGCAAGAATAGCCGCGCAGTTAGCGACATCGCGCTGCATTGTCGAAGGTAGTGGGTTCGAGACCGACTGCAAACCATTTTGTTTTAAACCCAATCTTCTTTTTAACAGATACGGGAACAACAATGACTTATGTATTGTTACTTGCCACATATCCTTGGACGTTTTTGCGAATGTATCGCGATTTTGAGAGTAAATGACATTTATGCTGTTCGTTGTAACAAATATTTAACTGTTTGAAAAGTTGTTAGGGAGAGCAGCCTTTGCGCACCGCGTAAGGTTAGGAGGGGGTCAGTGGCCGACTAAGGCTGTCGGCGGCAGCAGAACAAAACGAGGCCCCCGTCCACATGCATTACTCTAAAACAGTAACTGTTGATATTTGGACCACTCCCCAGGACGAGAGGCATGGGGCAGTCTAAAAAAAAAAACAGAACGAGAGGCGCTCCAAAATAAATAAATAAATCCGCAGTCATCTGAAGCCCCAGCCGCCACTGTTCACCAAACTGAAACCCAATTGAGTAAGTCTGATGCAATTGGAAGACGCATTGCAGCCAGACCAGCACGTCTCACAACGGTTGCAGAGCTGGATATTGCACTCTTAGAGGGATGGCCAAATAATCCTCAAGAGCTGATCAATAATCTCGTACTGCCCTTAGCAAGCAGGTGTGCAACTGTATTTACCGTCTGAGGTGATCACCGCACACTATATCAGAGCGTAACGAGAATGACTCTTCACTATTATGAAAGCCCCATGGTACCTCCCTCTAAGTAAACGCCATGAGTAAAGAGTTGAGACAGCAAAATATCGTATTGTATCACACAGAATTACAATTGTGACCGATATCTGAATACAATAGGTTACCGTATGTATACCGTCTATGATATCTCATCTTATAACCTAATTGTTTGGGCTTACGAGCCAACATCAAATATTTTCCAAGAAAAATACCGGTCAAAGTGTTGAATTACCGTCAGTTAACATGGCTTTGCCATGCAGTTACTGCGAACGGCTGAAAGCAAGGGGAAACTATAGTCGTTAATCTTGCCGAGGACATGCAGCTCTACTGTACGAATATATGACGATAGCATCCTCTTGAGTAAAATATTCCAGAGGTAAAATAGTCCCCCATTCGGGTTTCCGGGCGGGAACTACTCAGGAGGATATCGTCATCAAGAAAAAGAAAACGCATTCTACGGATCCGAGTGCGGAATGTTCTAAGCCTTAATCGGGTAGGTAAGTTAGAAAATCTTAAAAGAGAATTGGATAGGTTAAAGTTAGATATGGTAGGAATTAGTGATGTTCGGTGGCAGGATGAACAGAATTTTGGTCAGGTGAGATCAGGTTTATAAATACAAAATCAGTTGGTGGTAACGCAGGAGCAATAATGAATATGAAAATAGGAATGAAGGTAAGTTACTATGAACAGCATAGTGAACGCATTATTGCAGAAAAGATAGACACGAAGCTAACACCGACCACAGTAGTACAAGTTTATATGCCAACTAGCTCTGCCGATAGTGAGAAGATTGAAAAAAGGTATGAAGAGATAGAAGAAATTATTCAGACCGTTAAAGGAGAAGAAAACTTAATTGTGATGGGGGACTGGAACTCGGTAGTAGGAACGGGAAGAGAAGGATATGTAGTAGATGAATATGGACTGGGGAAAAGGAATGAGAGAGGAGATTGCCTGGTAGAATTTTGTGCAGATCATAATTTAAAATTCACCAAAACTTGGTTTAACCAACATGAAAGAAGGTTATATAGGTGGAAGAGACCAGGAGACACAGGGAGGTACCACATTGACTTTACCAGGGAAAATAACTCAGTAGAAGAAGAATGGGTTGTTCTGAGAGAGAGAGAGTAGTGAAGGCCGCAGATGATCATATACGCAGAGGACAAGGCCTAATAAAAAACCTTGGATAACACAGGAGATACCGAACTTAATTGACGAAAGGAGAAAATATACGCCGGCCGTGGTGGCCGAGGAGACTGAGGCGCTCCAGTCACGGTCTGCACGGCCACTACGGTCGGGGGTTCGAATCCCCCCTCGGGCATGGATATTTGTGCCGTCCTAGATCGTAAGTAGTTCATAAGTAGTTTGTAAGTTTAGGGACTGATGACCCCGTAGTTAAGTCCCGTAAGCTGTACAAACATTTGAACATTTTTTGAGAAAATATAAAAATGCATCAAGTGAAGCAGGCAAAAGGGAGTACAGACGTCTGAAAAATAAGGTTGACAGGAAGTGAACACTGACTAAGCAGGAGTACCGTGAGGAGAAATGCAAGACAGTAGAAAAATATATAACTAGGGGAAAGATAGATACCGCCTACAGGAAAATAAGAGGCATTTGGAGACACGAAAATCAGCGCTATGAATATCAAGAACTCAGACGGAAAACCGGCACTAAGGAAAGAAGGGAAAGCTGAAAGATTGAAGGAATATATAAAAGGACTGCGCAAAGGAAATAAACTGGAAGGCAGTATTCTAGAAGTGGAAGACGAAGTAGAGGAAGATGAGATAGGAAACACGATACTGCGAGAAGCATTTGACAGACCACTATGAGATCTGAGTAGACACAAGGCCGTTGGGATAGATGATGTCCGGTCTGAACTGCTGTTATCGTTAGGAGAGCCAGTCATGAACAAAGTATTCTACCTGGTATGCCAGATTTATGAGACTGGGGAAATACCCTCAGACTTCAAGAAGAATATATTGATTCCAATTCCTAAGAAAGCAAGTGCACACAAATGTGAAAATTACATAATTATCAGTTCTATCAGTCATAGTTGTAAAATATCAACACTAATTATTTACAGGCGAATGGAAAAAAACTGGTGGAATTCGACATCGGGAAGATCAATTTGGATTTAGGAGAAATGTAGGAACACGCGAGGCAATACTAACATTACGAATTATCTTAGAAGATATATTAAGGAAAGGTAAACTTCGTTTTTATCATTTGTGTATCTGGAGAAAGCCTTTGACAGTGTTGATTGGAATACAGTTTTTTTTAGATTCTGAAGGTAGTAGGTGTATAATATAGGGAGCGAAGAGATATATTCAACTTGCACGAAAACCAGATAGCAATTATTAGAGTCGAAGGTCATGAAAGGGTCGCAATGGTTGGGAAGGGGGTAAGACTGGTTTGTAGCTTTTCCCCAATGTTGTTCAATCTATACATTGAGCAAGCTGTGAAGGACTGCAAGGAGAAATTTGGAGAGGGAATTAAAATCCAGGGAGAGGGAATAAAAATCTTACGGTTTGCTGACGACATAGTAATTCTGTCAGAGACAGCAAAGGACCTGGAAGAGCAATTAAATGGAATGGATAGTGTCTTGAAAGTAAGGTATAAGATGAACATCAACAAGAGTAAAACAAAGGTAATGGAGTGCAGTGTCAGAAAGTCAAGCTACGCTGAAGGAATTAGATTAGGTAATGAGACAATAAAGGTAGTAAATAAGTTTTGTTACTTAGGTAGCAAGGTAACTTCTGATGCCCGAAGTAAAGAAGATATAATTTGCAGAATGGCTACGAGAAGAAATGCTTTTCTGAAGAAGCTAAATTTGCTCACGTCCAGTATTAGTTTAAATGTTAGGAAGTTCTTTCTGAAAACATTTGTCTGAAGTGTAGCATTGTATAGGAGTGAAACGTGGACAATAAGGAGTTCAAACAAAAAGATGATAGAAGCTTTCGAAATGTGGTGCTACAGACGAATGATGAAGATAAGATGGGTAGATCACATAACTAATGAGGATGTGCTCAACAAAATTAGGGAGAAAAGGAGTTTCTGGCACATCCTAAGAGAAGGGATAGGTTGGTGAGACACATTGTGAGACATCAAGGAATCGTCAAATTAGTATTAAAAGGAAGTGTGGGGGATAAAAATCGTAGAGGGAGAGCGAATGACGAATACAATTAGCAGATTCAAAAGGATGTAGGGTGCCGTACGCATTCTCAGATGAAGAGGCTTGCAGAGGACAAGGTAGCGTGAAGAGCTGCATCAAACCAGTCTGCAGACTGAAGACCACAACAACAAAACAACAGTTTTGAAGTGACTTCATTTTCTCCATAATGGTTGCTAGTGTAATGATTTCAATTGCGATTTACAAATTTTGTGTTCCTTGTTCAAATCCAACTCTCATTTATTTTTTTCTTCTTTATTGTTGTCGCGGAAGAACGTGATACTGTGAAACAGATTAGAATTATTGACAAAATTAGTAACAATATAACATTTTATTAAAAATAGTTGCTTTCAGGAGATGCGCTGAAAAGGCGTTTTTGAGACAAATCGCATCCATCATGTTGAAATACTGCATCACTGATGTAAATATTGTCGCGTTGAAATTGAAGCAGGCTTGATTTCGAAGGCAGGGTTGTCAACTGTACACAGCACGTATACTGAAAGCAGGTTTATTGCGAAATGAAACATACACGCAACACTGACAGCCTCTCGGGCAGAGTGCTCAACTATTTATATACAGACAGAATGTACCAGAAATTAGAAGAATAGTTAACATAAGAAACATGTAGAAATTACAAGTGAACATAAGAAACATATAGAAATTACAAGTGAACATAGGAAACATGTAGAACATTCCGGAAATGATAATTACAAAGAAACAAATTTTTGCCACTGGATGGGATTGATCCCACGACCTTTGTCACCGCAATCGGTGACACCATCCATTGCGCCACGCCGGAAATCGGTTAACTTGGGGTCTTTCGGCATTGCTCCCTCTCCTGAAAAACAGCGACCCGCTGTTAGCTTTGGAGCCAGCTGCAATGTTCTGGATCTTGCTCTTGTCATGGGTCACGATTTTTCAAGTCACGACTTGCAGTATTGTATCCCAATTCTTCTGCTCAACATCGACGTACATCGACAGCATATCTGCTAACGTCTTGCTAAAACGTTCTTTAAGACCATTTGTCTGAGGATGGTATGCAGTTGTCATTCTGTGGACAATGTCGCGACGTGACCTTCCCTCTGTTGCTAGTTTTGACGGGAATGCTTTTCCACGATCATATATGATCACACGTGGTGCTTCAAAATAATGTCTTATATAAGGAATTTTGCGGTCTCTGGAGCTTCTGCAGTCGGCACAGGTTTGGTGACAGTGTAGCGCCTGAGGTAGTCAGTGCAGACGACTATACATTGGTTACCGGTTGTCGACTTCGGGAACCTTCATAAAAGGTCGATTCCAACTCGGTGCAGTGGAACTGCTGCATGTGGAATTGGTACGAGATGCCCTTGAGGTAATTTCGGCACATGCTTCCGTCTCTGGCACTCTTTACAGCGACTCACATTTTGCTTGACAGATCTGTAGAGACTTTTCCAATAATACCTACGTATGATTCTGTCTAGGGTCTTCACGAATCCCAGATGACCGGATACTGGAGCATCGTGGAAATACTTGAGAATTGCTGGCTGGAGATGAGCTGGAACGACCAGTAGCCATTTGGGACCCAGTGGATAGTAGTTGCTCTTATACAATGTCCCGTTTATAAGTTGGAACTCACCATTGGTTAGTTCTCCTTTCTGCAAGTCCTCTATGGTTTCCCTCTGTTCAGCTGTAACGTCACCTAATACAGTGAGGGTTGAAATTTCATTGATACTGTTGTGTTCCACTAATGGATTCCTCGAAAGGCTGTCGGCGTTCTTGTGTTTGCGCCCGTTCTTGAATAGCACTGCGACATTGTACTCTTGGAGTCATAGTGCCTATCGTGGTAGTCAACCTGATGGATCCTTCAAGCTAGTCAGCCAACACAAAGAATGCAGGTTTGTCACGACGGTAAATGGCTTGCCGAATAAATACGACCGGAACTTGATGATAGCCCAGATAAATGCGAGACATTCTTTCTCAGTTATACAGTAGTTTATCTCGGACTTCGAGAGTACTCTTGATGCATAGGCTATCACATTTTCAGCACCTTCCTGAATTTGTGCAAGCACTGCACCAATCCCATAAGCACTGGCATCTGTGTGAAGTACCTGTAGGCGGTATCTATCTTTCCCCTAGTTCTTTTACGGTTCTGAATTTATCCTCTAGCCACTCCTCCTTATCCAGTCTGCACTTCCTGTCAATCTCATTTTTCAGACGTTTGTACTCCCTTTTTCCCGTTTCACTTGCAGAATTTTTACATTTTCTCCTCTCATCAATAAAGTTCAGTATATCCTGTGTTATCCAGGGATTTCTATTAGGCCTTGTCCTTTGCCTAAATGGTCCTCTGCTACCTTCACTACCCTATCTCTCAGAGCTATCCATTCTTCTTCTACTGCATTACGTTCCCCCGTTTCAGCCAATCCTTGCCTAATGCTCCCTCTGAAACTCTCAGCCACCTCTGATTCCTTCAATTTGTCCAGGTTCCATCTCCTAACTTTCTACCTTTCTGCAGTCTCTTAAGTTTTAATATGCAGTTCATAACCTATAAGTTATGGTCAGAGTCCATATCTGCCCCTGGATATGTCTTACAGTTTAGAACCTGGTTTCTAAATTTATTCCTTTCCATTATAAAGTCAATATGGTACCTTCCAGTGTCTCCTGGTCTCTTCCACGTATACTACCTTCTTTCATGATAATTAAGCCAAGTGTTGGTGATCATTAAAATGTGCTCTGTGCAAATTTCTACCAAGCGATCTCCTCTTTCATTTCTTTTCAAAAAATGTTCAAATGGTTGTATAACTTATGGGACTTAACTACGGGGTCATCAGTCCCTAAACTTACAAACTACTTACGAACTAGCTAACACTAAGGACGGCACAAATATCGATGCCCGAGGGGGGATTCGAATCCCCAACCGTAGTGGCCGTACAGACCGCGACTGGAGCGCCTCAGTCCTCTCGGCCACCGCGGCCGGCTCATTTCTTTTTCCCAGTCCATATTCACCTACTACATTTTCTTCTCTTCCCTTTCCTACTACCGAGTTCCAGTCCCCCATCACAATCAAGTTTTCGTCTCCCTTAACTTTCTGAATTATTTCTTTTATCTCCATATACATTTTTTCAAAAAAAAATGTTCAAATGTTTGTTAAGCTTAAGGGACTTAACTACGGGGTCATCAGTCCCTAAACTTACAAACTACTTATGAACTACCTACAACTAAGGACGGCACAAATATCCATGCCCGAGGGGGGATTCGAACCCCCGACCGTAGTAGCCGTGCAGACCGTGACTGAAGCGCCTCAGTCCCCTCGGCCACCGCGGCCGGCTACATTTTTTCAATATCCTCATCATCGGCCGTGCTAGTTGGCATATAAACTTGCACTATTGTGGTCGGTGTTGGCTTCGTGTCTATCTTTACTACGATACTCCGTTCTCTATGCTGTTCAATTGTAACTAATTGTATTTTATTATTATGACTATTATTTTATAAATTGTATTTTCTTTTTAAAAGTTAATAAAGCTGAGACAATAAACATGACTGCCAGTTCCCACAGCAAGTGGTCCACCTCCACGTGGTGTGACACGGGCAACGGCACACTGCTCCATGTGCCTAGTAACTGCCTGAGTTCTGAATAGTAACTGACGAGTGCTGAGTAGTCAGTGCTGGATTCCCGAATAGTAACTGCCGGGCTAGATATAGCTTTTAGAGGGCGCACATCTTCAGTTACTTCCTCCAGTTTGTGCAACGCCTGCTTGCTATTGGCTTTCGGTCGATCGCTGCCTTATCCACGATCGTTTTCTTACGTCTGGCGTGTTGCACTGACTTTACGCCACAACATGCCTATCCCCGAAGCGCCGAACCATTGTCGTGTATGGAGCTCGACAACGGGGGAATGTACTGATGGAACAGAGTCTGTAGCTTCAGAGGACGTCAGACCACCGGCCGGGCCTCGCCATCCGGCCTGAGCTCGCGAGGGAACGTCCTCTGGGGAAACCTCCGAAGGGCCCACGCCCACGCCCACGATCTGTGGCCCAGGTGATGACGTAGCCGGTGACGTCGGTGGCGACGTCGGCGTCGCCCCGGCGGATTAGCCGCGCGTACTGGAGCGCCGTGTCTCGGTGCGCGCGGCCGTCCGTCGTCGAGGGTTCGAATCCCCCCTCGGGCATGGATGTGTGTGTTGTCCTTAGGTTAGTTTAACTTAGTTTAAGTAGTTTGTAAGTCTAGGGACTGATGACCAACGTAGTTTGGTCCCATAAGAATTACAAACATTTGAACATTTGACATCGTCGTCGGATGGTGCGTGGCGTGCTGGTCGATGTCCATTGGGATGTCCAGGGGAGGCGGAGGGTGCGAGGGCTCTGTCTCCATGACGACGGGCCGCGGTGCCGTCAAGATCTGCGGTGGGGGCGACCGCCGAGGTAACGCGGACGGCGGAGGCCGCGCGGTCTGCGTGCGGCTTGAATATGCCGAGAGAAACGCAGAAGGATCACAGGGTACACAACAACGGCGAATTTGGTTGCGGTTTCTGCGAATGATGCCATCAGGACCTGAAATTTCAAACATGTGCGTAACGTCGGATGATCTCGCCCCGCTCCCACCGTCTGCGACCACCAAAAACTCTGAAAAAGACTGGGTTATGCGGAGCAAAGCGATACTTGCGTGTTAGCGGATGCTGTTACTCCGGGCGAGTGAGTGGAGCAGATGGAGCAAGGTGCGGTGGCGGCGGCCGTGTAGAAGTTCGTGGATGCGAGCGGTAGGAGGCGAGGAACAGTTGCAGTGCTGCCTCCCGTGAGTGCTCCGAACGGAGTTTGGACATCTGCTGCTTAAATGTCAGGACGAAGCGTTCTGCAGTGCCGTTTGACTGCAGATGAAATGGTGCACTTGTTAGATGCTGAATTTCATTGCGTTCACAAAAGGAGCGAAATTCTTGCGATGTGAACTGAGACTACCAGTTCAGGGAGACCTTCCAGACAAAAAATTGAAGACAATGCCCTAATCGTGCTACTAGAAGTCGTAGAAGACATTGGCACTGCAAATGGGTAACCACTAAAAGCATCAACCACAATAAGCCACTTAGCGTTCCAGAACGGACCAGCATAGTCAATATGCACTCGTTGCCATGGTGAATCTGCTTTTGGCACACACAAAATTTCTGAAGCGGGCTGACTGATCGGTAGCACACACTGAACACCGTAACGTCATCTTTTCTATTTTGGCAGCCATACTCTGCCGAGTCCATGAACCACAGACATTAACAAGATGGGGTGCCTCAACGATGCAGATAACCGTACCATAGGTGCAACCACAGCGGAGGGGTATCTGTTGAGAGGCCAGATAGACGTATGGTTCCTGAAGAGGGGCAGCAGCCTTTTCAGTAGTTACAGGGGCAACAGTCTGGATGATTGACTGAAATGGCCTTTTAACATCAGCTAACGTGGCTTTGCCAAGCAGTTACTGCGAATGGCTGAAAGCAAGGGGCAACTACAGTCGTTACTTCTCCCGAGGACATGCAGCTTTATTGTATGACTATATGATGATGGCGTCTTCTTGGGCAAAATAGTCCCCCATTTGGATCTCCGGGGGGGACTACTCAGGAGGATGTCGTCATCAAGAAAAATAAAATAGGAATTCTACGGGTTGGAGCGTGGAAAGTTCTAACCCTTAATCGCGTAGATAAGCTAGAAAATTTGAAAAGAGAAATGGATAGGTTAAAGTTAGATATGGTAGGGATTAGTAAAGTTCGGTGGTAGGATGAACAGGATTTCTGGTCACGTGAGTACATGGTTATCAATACAAAATCAGTTGGTGGTAATGCAGGAGTAGGTCTGATAATGAATAAGAAAATAGGAATGCGGGGAAGTTACTATGAACACTTTTTTTCCACTGCTGCCTGCATTTAGACCTGCTGTCTGTATATAATATAGCGGACCGGATTCACCACAGTTGGTCTCCTGGTCGTCACACTGGTCCAGGCATAATCGTATGAATTGATCAATATTTTCTAATTATACACTATTTTTTTATTTTTATTTTTTTTTAACATGGACCAGTGTGCCCGTGTCCCACCGCGTGAAGGTGGACCACATGCTGTGGGAACTGGCAGTCATGTTTATTGTCGCAGCTTTATTAACTTTTAAAAAGAAAATACAATTTACAAAATAATAGTCATAATAATAAAATACAGTTAGTTACAATTGAACAGCATAGAGAACGGATTATCGACCACAATAGTGCAAGTTTATATGCCAACTAGCACGGCCGATGATGAGGATATTGAAAAAAGGTATGTGGAGATAAAAGAAATAATTCAGAAAGTTAAGGGAGAAGATGTGATGGAGGACTGGAACTCGGAAGTAGGAATGGGAAGAGAAGGAAATGTAGTAGGTGAATATGGACTGGGAGAAAGAAATGAAAGAGGAGATCGCTTCGTAGAATTTTGTGTAGAGCACAATTTAATGATCACCAATACTTCGTTTAATCATCGTGAAAGAAGGCAGAATACGTGGAAGAGACCAGGAGACACTGGAAGGTACCAGATTGACTTTATAATGGTAAGGAATAGATTTAGAAACCAGGTTCTAAACTGTAAGACATACCCAGGAGCAGATATAGACTCTGACCATAACTTATACGTTATGAACTGCAGATTGAAACTTAAGAGACTGCAGAAAGGTAGAAATGTTAGAAGATGGAACCTGGACAAATTGAAGGAACCAGAGGTGGCTGAGAGTTTCAGAGGGAGCATTAGGCAAGGATTGGCTGAAACGGGGGAACGTAATACAGTAGAAGAAGAATGGGTAGCTCTGAGAGATAGGGTAGTGAAGGCAGCAGAGGACCATATAGGCAGAAGGACAAGGCCTAATAGAAATCCCTGGATAAAACAGGATATACTGAATTTAATTGATGACAGGTGAAAATATAAAAATTCTGCAAGTGAAACAGGAAATATTAAGAAGAAACAACATTAAAAATATCTGCTCACCCTTCAAGAAAACTACCATATTCAAAAAACAATAGCAGAAGAGAAACATCTCATAAATGACCAAACCAATCTAGCAACCAACACACTTTTCAAGCTTATTGACCACCTATCATAAAAATAAACACTCTGTGAGTCAACCTCCCACCCCCCACCCCCTTTTTTTCCACAAAAACGCAAACGGCGATACCCTCGTCCCGCCCTCCACCCACAAAAACTCACGTTAACCTGAATTTACTCATCTGAACTTCCTGTTCGTCGAAATTTATATATAGGGTGTTTCACTAAGTGTGTTTGCCTCTGTAACTTATAAAGTATATACGGTAGGTCAACACAAGAAATGTTACACTTTCTGCGGAGCTATGAACATAGTTTTTTGTATCATTTTCCAAAGAGTTACAGCACAAAGATATATTTTTTAATGGAACAATAGTTTTTTTCTATCGTGCATTGGAATCTTTGAAACCAGCTGCGTCCAAATCAATTTAAACTACATTCCTATCACTGTTAGTTTGGGAGCTACAACCCTTCAAAGTTTCAGGGGCAGTTACCACACACTGTACATAATACATGACTGTGTTGTGGGTGATGGATGTTATGGCGGTGAGAAGTTGATTTACATGAGATGCTCAAATGTGTGTCCATGTTCCTCAATGCATAATGCAATGCGCCGTCGAAAGGATCTGCGGACGAGATGTAACATCGCCGGTGTGACGGAGCAACATGCCCCGTTTTAGATCATCTGGGGATGTGGGCTCAGTGACATAAACACGATCCTTTAGATATCCCCACAAAAAGAAATCTACTGGTGTTAAATCGGGCGACCTCGCGGGCCATGAATGAGGGCCATAGCGCCCCAACCATCTTCCTGTAAACCTGTTGTTTAGTTCTTCCACAACAGCACGCGCAGAATGGGCTGGGTTACCATCGTGCTGCATCCACATATGGACTCTAGTGTGTAGACACACATGTTCAAGGAGACCACCCACAGTGTCGGCTATAAAAGCGCGATATAACTCACCTGTCAGTGTACCTGGGAAGTAGTGTGGACCGATGATTTCATCCCCAAGGATTCCACACCACACGTTAATAGACCACTTACGTTGACGGTCGACAGGTCGTACCCACCGAGGATTGTCTGCGACATGTTATGGCGATTCACTGCATCATAATTTGTGAACGTGGACTCATCAGAGAACATAACACTTTGTAAAGACTCCAGCGTGAAATTACGCATGGCCCACTCACAGAATGTCACTCCTGCACGGAAATCGTTCCCATGAAGTTCCTGGCTCAGTGACAGGCGGTACGGGTGAAACCTGTGGCCGGCCGCGGTGGCCGAGGAGACTGAGGCGCTCCAGTCACGGTCTGCACGGCCACTACGGTCGAGGGTTCGAATCCCCCCTCGTGCATGGATATTTGTGCCGTCTTTAGTATAAGGTAGTTGATAAGTAGTTTGTAAGTTTAGGGACTGTTGACCCCGTAGTTAAGTCCCATAAGCTTAACAAACATTTGAACAGTTTTTGAAACCTGTGGCCGTGTACTATATGCCACACAGATGTGAGACTGACACCAGCGACTGCAGCAACGGCTCGTAAGCTGACATGAGGATCGTGGTGTAGTGCAGCTAAAACAAACACTTCCGTCTCCTCACTTCTTGCAGGTCTTCATCTGTTACTGCGGCGCATTACCAAGCTGCCTTTTTCCCGAAGTCGTTGTTCGGCACGTAAGAACGTAATGGCTGCCGGGGCTCTTCGCCTAGGATATCTCACGGCATACGCCGTGACTGCTTTAGTGGCATCGTGTCGGCACTCGCCGAGCATCAGCAACATGTCAACGTACTCGTTGTTCGTGTATGCCATCGTCATCCGATGCCAGTAACTATGGTATATTGAGCCCCGGTTGTTTGTGTGGCTCCATCAGTCGGGTATACGGCCGTGTGCGGCGACAGTCGGCAGTCTAACAGCGCATCGAGGAAGCTTCTCGATCCGTGACACCGGCGACGTTACAACTCGGCCACACCATATTTAGAAGGCGCATTGCATTATGTACAGCGTTTGTGGTATCTGCCCCTGAAACTTTGAAGGGTTGTAGCTCCCAAACTAACATTGATAGGAATGTAGTTTAAATTGATTTGGACGTAGCTGGTTTCAGCGATTCCAATGCACGTTAGAAAAAACTATTGTTCCATTAAAAATTATATCTTTGTGCTGTAACTCTTTGGAAAATGATACAATAAACTATGTTCATAGCTCCTCAGAAAGTGTAACATTTCTTGTGTTGACCTACCGCATTAAAATTTCCCGTCACCTATTATTTTATAAATTACAGAGGCAAACACACTTAGTGAAACACCCAGTATGTACAGGGTGTCCCAGCTATCTTGTCCAACCAAAATAACTCTGGAACAATAACAGCTATTGGAAATGTAGGGCTGGGGCCCATGAATGTTCATTTTTGGAAACATTCTAAAACGAAATCAAATGTGTTTTTTTAACACAAACATATGTTTCTTTAAATGGACAACCTATATTTTTCTTCAGCAATCCATAGCATGACAAACGACATAAAAAATGGCGTTGATTGCATCGCAATATTCCAATTACATCCCGAGAAATTGCGACGCGAAGTTGACGCTTGGAAAACCCGAAATGCGCTGCTAGCGCACGTCCTGAGGCTGAGGCGTGAACCCCATGCTGCCCGTAATCGCGATGTGATTGACATGCGTAATCGCACTTCCATACTTACCAAGAGGTCCGTAACGAATAATACGGTCTGCTGCCATCCTGCATTAAAGTCGTGCATTCCAGCAGGTATTTATCCCATAGGCTAGGGGTGATGCGGTTCTGTAACATATCTGTACACCGCAACGTTAGTCACAAAGTTAACTTCGCTTATCGTTAATCCGTTACTAAAAAGGTAATGCCGTTCAACGTTAAAACTTTACTGTAGATCTGGCGCAAGCGACAGTGAATCATTCACTCATAATAGTAAAATTAATGTTGATGGTTTTAGTGAAACGAGCAAGTGGACTAAAGGTTTTACCGTTGTTTAGGTAAAAATGTTTTGATTTGGGTAGTTCAGGTAAGACATAGAAGATGAATGTAAACATGTTTAACCAATTAGTTTTATTATCACATAAATATCAATGTTATGTTTATCTAATGCGTTAGTCTACATGACAAATTGTTTCAAACAAACGTTTCTGAACATCACTGGGTAAAATGGCCCTTTGTAGAAACTTGCACTGTGATAGCAGCACTACAATACTAAAGAAAGCGTTCACATATCATGCTCAAAGTGATAACTATTGGCTTGCATACATAGGGTCACTCTGCGGATGAAGGATGCCCTACTTCGTGCTACTGTTTCCTCTTTGATGCTGTACAAGCATCAATAATCCGTTGCTTCATGTCCTCTGGTGTTGTTGGTTCATGTTGGTAAACAGCATCCTTCACTGCTCCCCAAAGAGAAAAATCCAGCGGTATAAGGCCCGGAGATCGGGCAGGCCACCTAACTGGGCCACCACATCCAATCCACCTACCAGGGAACTTTCGGTTCAGAAGTCGTTGTGCTCTTAAGTCGTTATGTGCAGGGCATCCGTCGTGCTGATACCACATGACCATTCTCCTGTTTAGAGGTATGGTGTCCAAGAGAACAGGAAGATTGTGTCGTATAAATCTGGAGTACTGTCTGCCATTTTGGACGCCATTTACAAAGAAAGGTCCGATAATGGTATCTCCAATAATCCCACACCAAACTTTCACTTTCCACGGACGTTGATGCTCTACCTGACGGAGCCATTTTGGATTGTCTGCGGACCAATAATGCATATTCCTCATATTGACAATTCCTTTGTTGGAGAATTATGCCTCGTCGGTAAAGAGAACATCTGCGAAAAAATTTGGATTAGTCAGAAGTTTTTGCTGAGCCCACCGACAAAATGTTACCCTGTTGCTGAAGTCATTTCCATGAAGATCCTGGTGTAAATGAACATGGTAAGGATGAAATTTATGACGTTGAAGAATACGCTGTGCACTTGATTTCGACACACCAACTTCACGTTCAATTTGACGTGTGCTGATGTGAGGATTCACAGCTACGGTAGCGAGCACAGCAACTTCAGCACGTTCATCTGTGCGTGTTCTAGGACGATGTCTAGGTCTTGGATTTAAGCTTCCCGTTTCACATAGACGAGATGTGAGACGACCAAACATCCGGCGCGAAGGCGATGGCTTGTCAGGGAATCGTCTTCTGTACAGTCGTTCTGCGTGAACAGAATTTCGCCCGCCTACAGTACAGGTATGTAGAGTAGGGTAGAAAACAGACATATTACCGTAATAATCATAATGTTCTCCAACAGTACTATAAACAAACAAGCAATCTAATAACTTATTTCCCATCAACGTACATTCTCCAATATTTCTACCATATCTACATGTGTGTACATAAAATAGTGTAAGTTCCACAACACAACGTTTATTCACAATGTGTACTACCTCCGTGCCGTCACTAGATTACTCTGATGCACGACTACACTGGTAAGTGATGTACTGCACGCCAAAGCAACAACAAATGAGATGCTCGGAGGGTGGTGGAGTACAGGAGTTTGCATGGGTCGCAAATCACAAACAAGGTGAAGTGGTAACTGTGGCTGCAGTGGGAACTACGTTGGAGACGTGTCTAGGTAGAGCAAGGCCCTGGATGAACGAGTGCGCAAAAGGCTCAATGGGTCATTTAACGCATTCGATAAACCTTATTTTGGCTGTGCAGGATAAATAAGACCACCTGACTGGTGTATACCGATCGGTACTGGTTCATATTGTGTACGTAGACACATAAAACGTGCAAGAGGGAAACCATTATGTGCTTATGGCAGCAGACCGTGTTATTCGTTTCGGACCTCTTGATAAGTATGGAAATGCATTTACGCATGTAAATCACATCGCAATTACGGGCAGCATGGGGTTCACGCCTCAGCCTCAGGATGTGCGCTAGCAGCGCATTTCGGGTTTTTCAAGCGTCAACTTCTCGTCGCAATATCTCGGGATGTAATTGGAATATTGCGATGCAATCAACGGCATTGTTTATGTGATTTGTCATATTATGGATTGCCGAAGAAAAATATAGGGTGTCCATTTAAAAAAAACATACGTTTGTGTTAAAAACACATTTGCTTTCGTTTTAGAATGTTTCCAAATATGTACATTCATGGGCCCCAGCCCTACATTTCCAATAGCTGTTATTGTTCCAGAGATATTTTGGGTGGACAAGATGGCTGGGACACCCTGTATATACAGGGTGTTTCACTAAGTGTGTTTGCCTCTGTAACTTATAAAATAATAGGTGACGGGAAATTTTAATGCGGTAGGTCAACACAAGAAATGTTACACTTTCTGGGGAGCTGTGAACATAGTTTATTATATAATTTTTCAAAGAGTTACAGCACAAAGATATACTTTTTTAAATTTTTTCTATTACGTCCAAATCAATTTAAACTACATTCGTATCACTTTTAGTTTGGGAGCTACAACCCTTCAAAGTTCCGGGGGCAGAGGCTGCGACAGCGTAACTGACTGGCCGAGTGGCTATCCCCTGGGGCACGGCCCACTGTCTCATGCCCACCAGCCAGTTAGCTACACTGTCGTAGCCTTCGCCCCCTAAACGTTGAAGGGTTGTAGCTCCCAAACTAACAGTGGTAGGACTGTAGTTTAAATTGATTTGGACACAGCTGGTTTCAACGAATCCAATGCACGATAGAAAAAACTATTGTTCCATTTAAACAATTATATCTTTGTGCTGTAACACTTTGGAAAATGATACAATAAACTATGTTCGTAGCTCCGCAGGAACTGTAACTTTTCTTGTGTTGACCTACCGCATTAAAATTTCCCGTCACCTATTATTTTATAAGTTACAGAGGCGAACACACTTAGTGAAACACCCTATATATATATATATATATATATATATATATATATATATATATATATATATATATATATATATATATATTACACACACACACGTGGAATTAAATTGTATTTATGCATATAAATACAAATATATAATATTGGCAACACTCACAGACCACACGAAAAACAATTGAATAGACAAAAACAGCATAGCCACACTGTAGTGAGGTATAAACAAATCAAAAGGCATTCAATTTAAAACAAAGTGACGTGCAATCTGCATGCAGTCGAAATAAGTGAAGTGTGTGATGTGCTGTGATGAAACGCAAGACGCAAAGCAGACGAAAAGTGCTGTACACAGCCGAAAACCACAAGCCAAAAACCAACTCCAGCCAACAAGACGGAGAAACAGCAGTGAGATGTAGTAAAGAAGAGAACAATACCGTGAGTAGACCAAATATCAAGTTAAAAACACATAGGCATAACGTGCACAAAGTTTTTTAATGACTGTTTTTAATCTATGTATCGAAAACTGTACAAACATTTTCTATCATTTACAGACCACAGAAGATGCTTTTAAAATAAAAAGCGAAACGCGTCTGGTGGAAAATAAACCTCTTTATTGGAGTCAGCATAAGACGGATTACCTCTTATAATCAAGGAAAAAGGGAGTACAAACGTCTGAAAAATAAAAATGTTCAAATGTTTGTACAGCTTATGGGACTTAACTACGGGGTCATCAGTCCCTAAACTTACAAACTACTTACGAACTAGCTAATACTAAGGACGGCACAAATATCCATGCCCGAGGGGGGATTCGAACCCCCGACCGTAGTCGCCGTGAAGACCATGACTGGAGGCGCCTCAGTACCCTCGGCCACCGCGGCCGACCTGAAAAATGAGATTGACAGGAAGTGCAGACTGGCTAAGCAGGAGTGGCTAGAGGACAAATGCAGCACCGTAGAAGAATGCATAACTAGGGGAAAGATAGATACCGCCTACAGGAAAATAAAGGAGATATTTGGAGACAAGAAAAGCAGTTGTATGAATATCAAGAACTCAGACGGAAAACCGGTACTAAGCAAAGAGGGGAAAGCTGAACTGTGGAAAGAATATATAGAGGGCCTATACAAAGGAAATAAACTTGAAGGCAGTATTCTAGAAATGGAAGACGAAGTGGAGGAAGATGAGATAGGAGATATGATACTGCGAGAAGAATTTGACAGAGCGCTGAAGGACGTGAGTCGGAATAAGGCCCCTGGAGTAGATGATATTCCGTCTGAACTGCTGATATCGTTAGGAGAACCAGTCAGCTGGTATGCTAGATGTATGAGACAGGAGAAATTCCCTCCGACTTCAAGAACAATATCGTAATTCCAATTCCAAAGAAAGCAAGTGCAGACAAGTGTGAAAATTACAGAACTATCAGTTTAATAAGTCATGGTTGCAAAATACTAACACGAATTATTTAGAGACGAATGGAAAAACTTGTGGAATCTGACCTCGGGGAAGATCAGTTTGGATTTAGAAGAAATGTAGGAACACGGGAGGCAATACTCACATTACGACTTACTTTAGAAGATAGGCTATAGAAAGGGAAACCTACGTTTTTAGCGTTTGTCGATTTGGAGAAAGCTTTTGACAACGTCGACTGGAATACACTCTTCTAAATTCTTAAGGTATCAGGGGTAAAATGTGGGGAGCGAAAAGTTATATTCAACCTATACAAAAACCAGACAGCGGTTATTAGAGTCGAAGGGAAGAAAGGAATGCAGAGGTTGGGAAGGGAGTAAGACAGGGTTGCAGCCTTTCCACAATGTTATTCAACCTGTACATTGAACAGGCAGTAAAGGAAAGGAAGGAGAAATTTGGAGAGTGCAGTAAAGTGCAGGGAGAAAAAATAAAAACATTGCGGTTTGCCGATGACATAGTAATTCTGCCAGAGACAGCAAAAGATCTGGAAGAGCAATTGAATGGAATGGACACTGTCTTGAAAGGAAGATATAAGATGAACATTAACAAGAGTAAAACGAAGGTAATGGAATGCAATGTCAGAAAATCAGGCGATGCTGCAGGAATTAGATTAAGTAATGAGACAATAAAAGTAGTAGATGAATTTTGTTATTTTGGTAGCAAGATAAGTTCTGATGGCCGAAGTAAAGAAGATATAAAATGCAGAATGGCTATGGGAAGAAAAGCGTTTCTGAAGAAGCGAAATTTGCTGACATCCAATATTAATTTAAATGTTAGGAAGTCCTTTCCGAAAGCATTTGTCTGGAGTGTAGCATTGTATGGTAGTGAAACGTGGACGATAAGGACTTCAGATATAAAGATGATAGAAACTTTTGAAATGTCGTGCTACAGACGAATCATGAAAATTTGATGGATAGATCACGTAAGTAATGAGGAGGTGCTTAACCGAATTGGGGAGAAAAGGAGTTTCTGGCACAACCTGACCAAGAGAAGGGATAGATTGGTTGGACACATTGAGACATCAAGGAATTGTCAACTTAGCATTAGAAGTAAGCGTGTGGGGTAAAAATCGAAGAGTGAGACCGAAGGACGAATATAGTAAGCAGATTCAAAAGGATGTAGGTTGCCGAACTTATTCTCAGATGAAGAGACTTGCATAGGACAGGGTAGCGCGGAGAGGTGCATCAAACCAGTCTGCGGACTGAAGACCACAACAACAACAACAACCCTGCCAAGTACAGTGTCGTCGTGCCAATTGCTTAGTGCTAACCATTCCCCAATGTTCTTGATGAAGTAAGTTCAATACTTCGTTCTACAAACGTCGTGGTATCAACACAAGCGATTTTCCACTGTCATTTGAAACTAGAATGACGCGTTTGGGTCTGAACACAATCTCGTACTGATACTGTGATAAGACCAGTGCCCAACGTTCCAATTTGTGTGCCATGCGCGTAGGAATTGGTTTGGCTGGACGAAACAATGACTGCAAAGGCTTGTGGTGAGTTACTAAATAAAATTTTCTCACATACAAGTAGTGATGGAATTTTGTGACACCATACACTATTGCTAAAGCTTCCTTCTCAATTTGAGATTAACGGCACTAGGTGTCTGTCAAAAGTTTTGTCACAAATGCTTTCGGACGGTCCGTATCCCCATGTCTATGTGACAGTACTGCTTCCAGAGCAAACGATGACCCGTCCACTTGCAAGAGAACTGGTTTTTCTCGATCGAAGTGCACCAAACATCGATCACTGAGCAAAGCATCTTTTAAGTGCTGAAATGAGCGTTGGCATTCGTCAGTTCAAACAAAGCGAACATTTTTACGCCGTAGCCGCTACAAAGGGGCTGCAATTTGTGCTGCGTTTGGAATAAACCTAATATTGTACGTTAACTTTCCCAAGGAAGACTGTAATTCGTTGACATCTTTTGGTATTGGCAGGTCGCGAATGGCAAGCAAATGTGATTGCAACGGGTGCACACCTTGACTGTTTATCACGTGCCCTAGATACTGCTGTTCCGGTTTGAAAAAGTCACACTTATCTAAGCGACACTTAAGACCTGCATCTGACAAAACTTGAAACAATTTCCTCAAATTTGCAATGTGTTCTTCTGGGGTACGGCCTGACACAACTATGTCGTCCAAGTAGTTTGAACAACAAGGCACCCGAGCTGTAAGCTGTTCCAAATATCTTTGAAAAATTGCGGGTGTGGATGCACTGCCAAACGGTAAACGCAAATATTTAAACAAGCCCAGATGAGAATTTACAACACAAATTTTCTGTGATTCTTCGTCGAGTGGCAGTTGAAGGTAGGCATTGCTCAAATCAATTTTTGAGAAATATTTTCCTGCACCTAATCTGTCCATTAAATCTTCTGGTCTCGGCAAAACGATAACTGTCTACAACTGTTTGTGGATTCACTGTAGCCTTGAAATCAATACAAATGAGAATGCCACCTGACGGCTTCGGCAAAATTACAAGCGAACTCGCCCACTGGCTAGTTTGTATTGGTTCAATTGCACCATTTTCTTGTAATGTGCGAAGTTCTTGTACGAGCGGTACAGCGAGAGCCTTGCAAAATTTCGGTTTGGCATTTTCCTTGAGAGTAATGTGTGCAGCAAAATCTTTAGCTTTTTCTAGTCCCACAGAAAATAAATCTGGAAATACTGTTAACAACTTTTCTACACTGTCTTTAGCATCAAAATTGTTCTCAACTAAAAATATTGTCTTGCACAGTTAAACCAAAAAGATCAAAAGAATCTAAACCAAAAATATTCCCTCTTTAGTAAGATTTAATCACTTGAAATTCACTGTGCGCATTTCCGAACGCTATACTGCAGGTAGTGAACACTGTCCTAGTACAGGAATTTCATTGCCATTGTAAGCTGTTAACTTTTAGCGCGAGAAAGGCGCGGCGATCCTAACTGTTCATACGTTTTGCTATTGATCAATGTGACTGATGCACCTGTGTCTAGTTGAAACTTTACAGAAATGTCATTCACACCCAAAGTGTCATATATTTTTCTGGCCTGACGTACAACTTGTGCTACTTCTGTGTCCTTGATGTTACGATGGGCAGCTGCATTTATTGAATAAGTACTGTCTTGTCACTGTTTGGGCCGGGAGGGCAAATTACTTTTCTTTTGCTGCAACCAGACTGTTAGTATTTGACCTTTCTTACCGCATGCATAGAATTTTGCTGACTGGGACGGACAGTTCTGCCATTTGTGCCGCGAGAAACATTGAGGGCACGACTTCACTTCCTTATGTGACAAGGTTCCGCATCTAGCAACTTGTTTACACTTTGAGCGGACAGGCGGAAGTACACGGCGTTCTACCTCGTGCTCGCCGGTGCACGACGTAGCTATACTACACAGTGGAATGGAAGCAAAGTTTTCCGCTGCTGCGGTACTTTTATCAAAATGTTCAATTTTTTGTATAGTTTATGGGACTTAACGACGGGGTCATCAGTCCCTAAACTTACAAACTACTTATGAACTACTTACGAACTAGGACGGCACAAATATCCATGCCCGAGGGGGGATTCGAACCCCCGACCGTAGTGGCCGTGCAGACCGTGACTGGAGCGCCTCAGTCCCCTCGGCCACCGCGACCGGCGCACTTTTATCATACTGTTCCAAAATCTGTTCTACTTGCTGGTACGACGAATCTGACATTTTTAGAATCTGCTCCTTAAGTCTACCGTCAGGAATATTAATAGAGAATTGCGTCACGCAACGTGACATCTGAATACAAAGCTCCACACGAACATTTAAATTTACACTTCCTAGTGAGACCTTGAAGATCTGGTATCCACTGCCTGTATGTTGGATTTTGATTTTTCCTACATCTGAAGAACTGATACCTAGAGGCCACTACATTGATTTGCTGTTCATAATATGTCGTGAGGGCTCCTATCACTGAATCGTAAGAAAGTTCTGAAGGTTCCGCGGTGGGAAACAGCTGTTTCACAAGACGGAACGCTAGGGAGACTACAGAAACAGAAAGTTAAGTTTGACAGTACCTTGTATCCGGTGCACTGTGGCATAGGTTCATACTGTTGTAGCCGCTCAGTCCAGTCCTCTTCTTCTTCGTCATACTGTCTGAATGGCGGAATTATTGGAGGTGGTGACTGCTGCAGTGGTACTTGCGTAGTTTGAAACACAGGTGTGGCCAGAAGTTGTTGCACAGTGGACAGCAGCGAGGCAATTTGGTGTCTCTGAAACTAAAACATGTGCATTAGCTGCTGTGCAGGAAGCTGCAGCGCAGTGTCAGTGGCAGGGTTAGTAGCATTAGCCATGGTACAAATACAATAATAATAATAAACAGTGCAAAAATATAGAAATTTACTCGTAACCCTGCAATAGAATCAACAGATTAATTACTGGATCCGCCGAGACCTGTAATAAAGCAAAATTAATAGCGCAGAGTACTTTCAGACATTTATATTTCGTCGCAATCTGGATCTTCGTTGTCTTCGTCGCTATTTGTTGTGACCTCGTCGGCTTTTGTCTAGTACTCGTTCCGGTCTAGTTGTCAATAAAGGTAGTGGTGCAGGATTCTTTGACATCTAAAACATTGGTATAGTTAGTATTACAAGATATTTATTGACTGACAAGTATAAGCGGGCCGCGGTGGCCGAGGAGACTAAGGCGCTCCAGTCACAGTCTGCACGGCCACTACGGTCGGGGGTTCGAATCCCCCCTCGGGCATGGATATTTGTGCCGTCCTAGTTCATAAGTAGTTTGCAAGTTTAGGGACTGATGGCCCTGTAGTTAAGTCCCATAGACTATACAAACATTTGAACATTTTGAACAAGTATAACACTCAACTTTAGAACATATTAGCTGAAAACCCGGCGTTGCCCGGGTATTTATTTATTTATTCTTATATTTTCTTATTCGTATGCTCATCCTTACAGTGAAAGAGCTGAAGACATTGTAGCACGCATAGACCAAAGATATGGTCTGTGGCATCTCGTTTCGCTGTATGTAACCTCTTTGCTATAGAATCGCAAACGTCATCGCTGGCCTTCAGTCCGAATTTTTTAAAATTTGACGACTTTCGACCACCATATCTTCCACCCCCTTATAGCTATCGGCATGGAACTGCTATGGTGTACAACGGGAGACTTCGTGCAATTACACACAGTTTTCGCTGCAGAGCGAAATATTATCACAGATACACGTAGAATTTTATATACACCGATAACTTTACATCCCAATATACTCCACCCTTTTATCAACCCTCAAGCAATAATGCAACCGATAAAACCATTTTCAAAGAGTAAATATAATTTTCAAAGAGTAATTACTGTTCCGCATTTTGCGTTATATTCTTCAAATTACTAAATATCTATTAGATCGCTATAAAACCGCGTCTAAAACCTTCCTCAGGTATAAATTAGTAACTGTACAAATATTTAATATCTGCATCCTGTCATTCGGACGTGATAAGCTTACACCGAACAGACATTCACATTAATATATATAGATAAATAGCTATCCGATCGCCATAAAACTGTGCCTAAAGCTTTCCCCGGGTAGACATTAGTAACTGTACAAATTTTTACCTCTTTATGTCTTGTGGTTCAGACGTGATAAACTTACACCGAACAGACATTCACGTTTATAAATATAGATGTCTATTTCTTCTCTCTTCTCTCTTCTCGCTTCTTGCGGCAGCGTCTGTATGATGGTAGCTGTGCTGTGACCTAGTTACTGCTAAGTTCGTAGCCCCGTTCTTACTTAGTACTGCACTATTTCTGTCGTAGCTGCCTAGTAACTGCCTGCCCCTGAATAGTAACTAACGAGTGCTCACTAGTCACTGCCGGATTCCTGACTAGTAACTGCCAGGCTGTCCAGACGAATGTCGCCTAGATATAGCCGCGCATCTGCGGTTACTCCCTCCAAGATGCACAGCGCCTGCTTGCTATTGGCTTTCGGTCGATCGTCTCCTTCTCCACGATCGTTCTCTTATGTCTGGCGTGTGGTGCTGACTTTACGCCACAACAAATACCAGGAGAGGAGGATTGCTGCAACCACCACAGGAGGAGGGGAAGCCGTGAGCACAACATGAGGGGATTCGTGACAACTGCACTGGAGAGAGAACCGCGACCACCATCACAGGTGGGTAGCTATGACCACCACAAGAGAAGGGTATCCGCAACCACCCACCACAGCAGGGGGAAGACATGAGCACGACAAGAGGAAGCCAGTAACAAACAACACGAGAGGAGGGGGGCCGTGACCACCACGGGCAGGGGGGGGGGGGCGGGACTGCCAAAAGAGGGGAGCTGCAACCGCTGCACTAAAAAGGAGGGAAGCAGTAACCAGTGCAGGAGGGGGAGGCCACGAACACCACAGGAGGAGGGTAGCTTCAACAACCACAGGAGGAGGGTGAGCTGTGATCACCACAAGATTAATTGAGCCATGACCACTGACGGAATCACCACAAGAGGAGAGGAGCCACAACTACCACAGGTGGAGGGAGGGGCGCAAAGACCAAAAGAGGAAAGGAACCGTAACTATCACAGGAGGGAGAAGCCACAACCACCACAATAGGAGGGGGGCTGCAGTCACCACAGGAGGAGTGGCAGCCCTGATCACCATAAGAGGAGGGGAGTTATGACCACAGAAGAAGGAGGGGGTGCCACGAACACCATTAGAGGTGAGCCACAACAACTACAGGAGGGTTGAACTGCGATCACCATAAGAGGAGGGCAGCGACAACCAAAACAGCCGAAGGGGAGACATGACCATGAGGATGGGAGCTGCAACCACCGCACAAAGGGAGGATTGGCCACGACCTTCGGCAGAAGAGGTGAGCTGCAACCAGCACAGCAGGAGGGTAAGCCCTAACCACCACTAGATGAGGGGAATTGCAACCACCACAAGAGGAGGAGAGCCCAAACCACCACAAGAGGAGTGGGAGCCACAACCACAACAAGAGGAGAAGAGACATGATGACTACAGGAGGATGTCGTGTTTCGACCATTACAAGAGAATGAGAGCCGCAACCACCACAGGAGGAGGCGAGCTGCAATTATCACAGGAGCACGGGGAGCCACGACTACCACGAGAGCAGGGGAGCCGCGAATGCTGCAGGAGAGAGTGGGATGCCTCGACCAACACAAGAGGTCTGGAGCCACAATCACCACAGGAAGAGGGGGACCCCCGACCACCACAAGAGGAGGGGAGCAGCCACCTGTGCAGGAGAGGAGGAGCCATGACCACCACAAGAGGAAGGGAGCAACGGAAGAAAGAGAGCCACACCCACAACAAGAGGAGGGAGTCGAGACAACTGCAGGAGGAGGGGGCAGCTCCAACCACCACAGGAGGAAGGGGACCCTTGACCACGAAAAGAGGAGTGGAAAAAAAATGTTCAAATGTTTGTAGAGTCTATGGGACTTAACTACGGGGCCATCAGTCCCTAAACTTACAAACTACTTATGAACTACTTACAACTAAGGACGGCACAAATATCCATGCCCGAGGGGGGATTCGAACCCCCGACCGTAGTGGCCGTGCAGACCGTGACTGGAGCGCCTCAGTCTCCTCGGCCACCGCGGCCGGCAAAGAGGAGTGGAACCACAACCACCAAAGGAGGAGACTGAGCCATGACCATCAGAACAAGAGGGGGGGGGGGCATGACCACTGAATGAAGGCGGGAGACGTAAACACCCCAAGAGGATGGAGCTACGCACACCACAGGAGGAGTGGGAGCCGTGACCACTGCAGGACGGGGCAGAAACACGACAACCACAAGACTAGGGGAGAGGGAACCACCACAGGAGGTGAGTGAGGCACGACAACTGCTAGAGGAGGGGAGTCGCAACCACTGCAGGAGTGGGAGCCATGACCATCACAAGAGGAGGTAAGTTGCAATCACCAAAGGAGGAGGGGTAATACTACCATCGCAAGAGGAGTGTTGATGCAATTCCCACAGAGGGAGGTGAAGCCACATCCACTACAAGACGAGGGGAGGCACAAACCCCAAAAGAGAAGGGGGAGCCGCGACCACCACATGAGTAGGGGTACCCACATCCACCACAAGAGGAGGGGAGGTGCCATCACCACAGGAGGGGAAGAGCCGCAACCACCACTAGAGGATGGGAGCTGAGACCACCAAAGGATGAAAGAGAGCCACAACCACCACAAAAGGAGGGGAACCACGACCAATGCAGGAGGAGGGGGGATCCACGACCACCAGTAGAGAAGGAGAGCCGCAAACACCAAAGAAAAAGGGGGTTAGTCACAACCACCATAAGATGAGGGGAGCCAAAACCACCACAGGAGGAACAGAATCCATGACCACCACATGAGAGGAACCATGTCAACTGCAGGAGTGGGGCAACCACTACCCGGACAAGAGGATTGTAGCCTCAACCACCACATGAGGAGGAAGAGCCACATCCAACACAAGAGGAGGGGAGCCACCACCACCGCGGGAGGGGAGGAGCCGTGACCACCACAAGAGGAGGGGAGCTCCAGCCACCAGAGTAGGAGTGGGAGCCGTAACCACTGCAAGATGAGGGGAGCCGCGAGTGCTGCAGGTTAGACGGGCATGCCTCAACCACCAGAAGAGGATTGGAGCCACGATCACCATAGGATGAGAGAGAGCTGTCAAGACCATAATAGGAGATGAGCCGCAACCAGCACAGGAGGGTGGCAGCTGGGGGAGCTGCAACCACCACAAGAGGAGGGGGAGCATTGACTAACACAGGAGGAGAGGGTGCCGCAACCACCGCAAGAGGAGGGGAACAGTGACCACCACAGGAGGTGGGGAACCATGACCATCACAAGAGGAGGGAGCTGCAACCACCCCCAGGAGGACTCGGTTCTGTGACCACCACAAAAGGAGTGTAGCTGCAATCATCACAAGAGGAAGGTAGCGACAACCAAAACAGCAGGAGGGGAGCCGCGCCCCCAACTAGAGGATGGGAGCTGCAACAACCACATGAAGGGAGGATTGGATGCGACCTCCACCAGAAGAGGGGAGCTGCCACCACCAAAGCAGGAGGGTGAGCCCTAACCAAAACTAGATGAGGGGAATCCCAACCACCACAAGAGTAGGGGAGACCAAAACCCCACAGGAGGAGTGGGAGCCGCAACCACCACAAGAGGAGGAGAGACACCACCACCGCAGGAGGAGGTCGTGTTGCAACCACCACAAGAGGATGAGAGCTGCAATCACTACAGGAGGAGGGGGAATGCAACCATCACAAAGTGTTGTAAGCCACAACCAACACAAAGGAAAGGGGTCCCCAACAACTGCTGGAGAGAGTGGGATGCCTCGACCAACACAAGATGTCTGGAGCTGCAAACACCACAGGAGGAGGGGGACGCACGACCACCACAAGAGGAGGGAAGCCGCCACCTCTGCAGAAGAGGAGGAGCCATGACCACCACAAGAGGAAGGGAGCAACAGAAGACAACCGCAATAAGAGGAGGGAGTCGAGATGACTGCAGGAGGAGGGGGATCCATGACCACCACAGTGACGGGTGCCATGACAACTGCAGGAAGGGAAAACAGCGACCAGCGAAGAGGATGGGATCCACAAACACCAAGGGAATAAGGAGAGCCACAACCTCCAGAAGATGAGAGGAGCCGCAACTACTTCAGGATGGGTGAGCAATGAGCACCACAAGTGTAGTGCACATGTGACCTCTGATGGAGGACTGGGGACACACAACCAGCATAAGAGGACAGGAAACGCCACCTCCACAGAAAGAGGGGATCTGTGACCACAACTTTATATGGGGAGCTGCAACCAGCATAAGAGGAATGGGAGCCACGACCACCACAAGAGGAGGGGAGCAGTGAAATCTGAATGATGGAGAAGACATAACAACCACAAAAGCAGGGGAGACAGAACCACCACCTTAAGAGGGGGAGCTGTGACCAACATAAAAGGAGGGTAGACACCTCTGCTCCAGGAGGAGGGGGAGCCACGATCACCAATAGAGGTCTGAACCTGCAACCATGACAAGAGGAGTGGAACCACAACCACCAAAAGAGGAGACTGAGCCGTGACCATCAAAGAAGAAGGGGGCCATGACTACTGAATAAAGTGGGGAGGGGGGAGGAGACAGAAACACCCCAAGAGGATGGGAGCTGCGACCACCGCAGGATGGGGCAGAAACACTACCATCACAAGAGGAGCGTTGCTGCAATCCCCACAGAAGGAGGGGAAGCCATGTCCACTACAAGATGAGGGGAGCCACAAGCCCCACAAGAGGATGAGGAGCTATGATCACCACATCAGGAGGGGTAGCCACATCCAACACAACAGGAAGGGAGCTGCCACCACTGCAGGAGGGGAGGAACTGCAACCACCACTAGAGGGTGGGAGCTGTGGCCATCTAAGGATGAAAGAGAGCCACGATGTCGACAAGAGGAGGGGAACTGCGATCACCACAGGAGGAGGGAGGATCCACGACCACCAGTAGAGGAGGGGAGCCGCAAAAACCAAAGTAAAAAGGATAGCCACAACCACCATAAGTTGAGGGGAGCCACAACCACCACAGGACGAGCCGTGACGACCACAGGAGGAGGTTATCTGCGACCACCACAACAGAAGGGGAGACGCGACCACCACAGGAGGAGTGTGATCAGTGATCACAATATTAGTAGGGTCGCCACAAGCACCACAGGAGGATGGGGAGCCTCAACCACCACTAGACGACTGGAGCCACAGCTACTACAGGAGAAGGGCAGCCACGAACACAACAAGAGGAAGGTAGCCTCAACCACCACACGAGGAGGGGGAGCCACATCCACCACAAGAGGAGGGGAGCCGCCACCACCGTGGGAGGGGATTGAAGCCGCGACCACCATAGGATGAGAGAGAGCTGTGAAGACCATAATAGGAGGAGAGCTATGACCAGCACAGGAGGGGGCAGCTAGGGGAGCTGCAACCACCAGGAGGAGGGGCAGCATTGACCAACACAGGAGGAGAGGGTGCCACAACTACCACAAGAGGAGGGAACCGTGACCACCACAGGAGGTGGGGAGCCATGACAATCACAAGAGGAGAGGAGCCGCAACCATCCCCAGGAGGACTCGGTTCTGTGACCACCACAGCAGAAGTATAGCTGCGAACATCACAAGAGGAGGGTAGCCGCAAATACTGCAGGAGGAGGGGGGAGCCGCAAAGATGACAAGAAGAAGAGGGGAGCCATAACTACCACAGGGGTAGGGCAAGCCGTGACCACCACAAGATGATGGGAGCTGTAACCAACTCTATAGGAGGGGAGCCCCAACGACTATAGGAGGAGTGGGAGCCGCAACCACCACAAGACGAGGGGACCCGCAAACACCTCAGGAGAAGGGGGAGCCATCATCAACACAGGAGGGAAGGCGGCTAGATCACCACAAGAGGAAGGGAGCGGAACTTCCAAATGAGAAGGCAGAGACCCGACCACCAAAAGAGGAGCTGGAGTAGCCACCGTGGAACTGCCAATAGGCCCTGGACTGACCAAAGAACAACGCCAGCGGGTGTTAACTATACTACACCAGTTTTCGAGTGCATTTACACCACAGCAGGAGAAAATTCAGAGGAAACTGCCCACGATAAGGCACCGTATCAATACTGGGAATCATCCACCAATTAGCCAGCGTTCATAGAGAGACGGATAATTCGGGAGGAAGTGGAGAAGATGTTGCACAATGACATTATTCAACCTTCAGAGATTCCTTGGTGGTCTCCGGTGGTCCTCGTAAAGAAGAAGGATGGTACATGGCGATTCTATGTCGTCTATCGGCGACTGAACAAATTCACAAAGAAAGATGTCTACCCATTGCCGCGCATTGACGACACCTTAGACTGCTTGAAAGGAGCTATATACTTCTCAACTATGGACATGCAGACAGGTTACTGGCAAATCGAGGTTGACGAAGCTGACAGGTAGAAGACGGCTTTTATTACACCTGACGGACTCTATGAATTCAAAGTAATGCCATTTGGTTTATGTGATTCTCCGGCCACATTCGAACGCATGATGCACAACTTGCTTCGACACCTTAAGTGGACGACGTGTCTTTGCTATTTAGATGACACTGTCGTTTTCTCGAAAACATTTGAAGAACATCTGAGTCGCCTGTCAACTGTGTTGAAGTGTGTCCAGACTGCAGGACTACGCCTCAATCCAAAGAGGTGCCTCTTCTTCACCAAAGAGATAAACGTCCTGGGGCACCTAGTCAACGAGAATAATGTCCGTCCTGATCCAGATAAAGTAAGGGCAGTCACAGAATTTCCAACTCCTCAGCACATTCGTGATGTGAGAAGTTTTCTCGGGCTGTGCTCATACTACCGACGTATCATAAAAGGATTTTGTAACAAGGCACGTCCATTGCAAGAACTTGTGCAGGGAGACGCCAAGTTTTACTGGGATGAGACAAAAGAAAGAGCTTTCCGGGCACTTAAGGAGGCTCTAACTTCCGCACCAGCGCTTGCCTTGTACGATGAGAATGCGTAAACTGAACTTCACACAGACGCCATTGGTTATGGGATTGGTGCAGTGCTTGTACAAGTTCAGGAAGGTGCTGGAAAGGTGATAGCCTATGCGTCAACAGTACTCTCAAAGTCCGAGATAAATTACTGTATAACTGAGAAAGAATGTCTCGCAGTTATCTGAGCTATCCGGCCGTATTTATTCAGCAAACCATTCACCGTCGTGACAGACCACCATTCTTTGTGTTGGCTGACTAGCTTGAAGGATCCATCAGGTCGACTAGAAAGATGGGAACTAAGACTCCAAGAGTTCGACGTTACAGTGGTATTCAAGTACGGGCGCAAACACGAGGATGCCGACTGCCTCTCGAGGAATCTAGTAGTGGAACACAAAAGTATGAATGAAATTTCAGCCCTCACTGAATTAGGTGACTTTGCAGCTGAACGGAGGGAAGATCCAGCACTATTAAAAACGATAGAGGCCTTGGAGAAAGGAGAACCGACCAATGGAGAGTTCCAACTTATCAAATGTTCAAATGTCTGTAAATCTATCGGACCAAACTGCGTGGTCATCAGTCCGTAGCTTACAAACTACTTAAACCTAGGTAAACCAACCTACGGACAAACACACACACCCATGCCCCAGGGAGGACTCGAACCTCCACGGCAAGCAACCGCGCGCTCCGCAGCGATGTGCTTTAGACCGCTCGGCTACTCCACCGCGGCGTTCCAACTTATAAACGGGACATTGTATAAAAGCAACTATGATGCACTGGGCCCCAAATGGCTACTGGTCGTTCCAGCTCAACTCCAGCCAGCTATTCTCCACGATGCTCCAATATCCGGTCATATGAGATTCGTAAAGACCCTAGACAGAATCAGACGCAGGTATTACTGGAAAGGGAACCTAACAGCGGGTCGCTGTTTTTTTTCAGGAGAGGGAGCAATGCCACAAGACCTCGTGTAAACCGACTACCGGCGGGGCGCAATGGATAGTTGCACCGATTGCGGTACTAAAGGTCACCGGTTCATTCCCGTCCACCGGTAAAAATTTATTTCTTTGTAATTATCATTTCCAGAATGTTCTACATGTTTCTTATGTTCACTTGTAATTTCTATATGTTTCTTAAGTTAATTATTCTTCTAATTTCTGGTACACTCTGTCTGTGTATAAATAGCAGAGCACTCTGTCCGAGAGTCAGTCAGTGCTGCGTGTATGTTTCAGTTCGCAATAAACCTGCTTTCAATATAAGTGCTGTGTACAGTTGACAACCCTGCCTCCGAAGTCAAGCCTGCTTCCATTTCAACGTGACAATATATTCATTTGTATAAGTGCTATACGTCTATAAAATCTGTTGCGAGTACGGTTAGGAGTAAATAAGTAATAGATTGAAACCTGATACGTGATAGAGCGGTTTTCCATGAACGTTACTGTTTATGTTTTCATATTTCATGAACTACGTGTCGTACAGAGATACAATTTCGAAGGTACAATCAGCTGGTTGTAAAATTTCCTCCAAGTACGATATGTATTGTAGAAGTTATAAAATGTAACGTCATATCGAATACCGTACTTTTACTCCATGAACAGAAGTTGTAAGCGAGAAAAAGTTTAATAAAAGTTTGAAGTTTGTTGCAAGTTGGAAATATTCTTTCTCAAATGGGGTGTTTTTAAAGTATCATTATGCCGCAGTTTCATGGAACTTCTATTGTTTATGACGTTATATCTCCTAAATCATTTGCCGTATGTGGGTCTTACCCATACAGCAATTGGTACCACACGGTAAGGAACATGTGTACTAAATTTGGTTGAAATCCGTCCAGTGGTTTAGGAGGAAATGTGCAACATTGTCGCGTGATGCAGCAGGTTTTCGCGCATGCCATTGTTTATGACGTCATATCTGCTGACTATGTGTTGTACGTGATTCGTATACTTTCAGCGACTGTCCTCTGAGTCTGAAGGTCATGTTTGAAAAATTTCATTAAGATTGGAACAAAATTGTAGATTTGTATGCAACAAGCACACACAAACAAACACACGAACACACTGATTTATATATAAAGAATAAGAAGTAGATTCTAATACAGACAAATTGTTTTGGGATCTAAGATTGAATACTCAAAATATGTGAAACAGTCTATTTTCTTTATTTGAAGCTTTAGGGTGGAGTCTCCCGTTAAAATGAAAAGTAGCTGTTTTTGAGTTGAAAGTAGCATGATGGTTGTGTAACTACAAAGTGGCCAGACACGTTAACATTTCTGTTCCGTATGTCTAATATATTTATTCTGTGCAAAGGAGTCTTGATATGGTTAGTGTTGTAAATAAAATGCTTTTAGCCGGCCGCGGTGGCCGAGGGGACTGAGGCGCTTCAGTCACGGTCTGCACGGCCACTATGGTCGGGGGTTCGAATCCCCCCTCGGGCATGGATATTTGTGCCGTCCTAGTTCGTAAGTAGTTCCTAAGTAGTTTGTAAGTTTAGGGACTGATGACCCCGTAGTTAAGTCCCATAGACTATACAAACATTTGAACATTTTGAAAATGCTTTTAAGAGGTGTATCTAAGGAAAGTCGTCATTATATTATAGCAGAGAAATAACCCGTCTCAATAATTTTCCAAACATTTTCACTATGAAAATATATTTTTGTTTTCAGGAGCAACGCTCATCGAACTATTCTGTAGTTAGATCACGTTACTATACTGCTCTTCATCTTGCAAAAGGTTGCGCCATTTCGCTGATTTTTGCGTTATGTTCACAGTGTGGAAACTTGTCTACAGCTAGAAATTATACACCTACAGCGTGAAGTTTGCGCAATTAATTTCATTGCAAAATTTCGTAGACTCAGGGTTTTCTACGTAAATTTGCAGCTACGATTATGTCGATGTATAGATTTACAAGCACAAGCTTTTTTTTTTAAAAAAAAAAATTACGTAGAGTACTGAAGTACTGAATTCACATACTCTGGAATAGTAGCATCAGACATTGATTCTTCAGCTAAAAGGAAAACAATATTAATTAATATTCTGCGTTTTTAAGTTTGATATTTAAAAAAAGTTCAATGAAATTTAAATTTGTCAATTCAAATTTCGTCCTAAATCGGCAATTATCATAAGGCTGTAACAGTCGTAAGAAATACCATCTTGGCTGCCCCCTGATATTTCCACCATCATAATATTAGAACAAATTATGAATTTCATTATCAGTTGTCATTCTGCTGAATTTCATTGTCAGTTCTGATTACCACAACAGTCGTAACAAACAAATTTGCCACAGGATGTGTTAATGAGCCACGTTGAAGCAATGCATGGTTGCTGACTGCTGTGGTGTGGCAGGAGCGACTGTGCTGGACTTGTTAGTATGAGAAGCCGCTTAGCCCGACAAGTGCCCCGGTTCCCGTGCAAGTGTCACTCCCCTGCAAATATTACTCCGTGCAAGTGTTCCAACCCCAATTTCCAGTGGCATGTGATCTGTAATAAGATAATAGCATGACGAATATGTGCGAATTTTATTTCTGACCTCCACGTGTGTCAGAATACAATGCACTTCGTGATGTTTGACGGCAAACTATTTAGATATTTCACCAAGCATGGTGCTACCTGATACGCTCCCCGACCAGCCTGGTCTTCACTCCACATGTAACAGTACGCTTAACCTCCCTCAAAGATCATTGACAGCTAGATTAAAAGTCCACAGAACTTTCTAGCTTTCTAACTTTCAGTTCTAGTTCTTTGCGAACGGTTAGTCCAGTCTGAAGCACCAACTTCAATTGTTCTGAAACATAAGAAATCTTCATATGAAGTTTATTACATGTGTGACATGTGTTCTGGTCTCTTGATACGAATGAGTGGCTGATGAAAAATTTGCTCGTAGTTCGTTTAATTTACAGGCTGATCTGACTCGCCATACTCTCCCCAGTTCTTTACATTGCTTGGGTTGCACTTGGTCCATTAACTGTAGTATGTCTCCCCTCTGTTTCTGCTTTCTATTCACTTTCTCGTGCATTTTCCCATTGATCCTTAAATTTTCTTTATATGTATAGCTGTTGTAGTTACTTTTTCTTTTCCTACATTATGTACTGCAGATCAGCGGCGGACTACGTTTGTCGGAGATACAGAATAGGGCCCCTGGGGTGGCGCCAAAATCAAATGAGCCTCCCCCCTCAATTCACTCGGAAATACATGTATTACCGTAAAAAAAAGTAAGTTTTGAGTGTTGGACGCCCCCAGGATGAGAGGCACAGTAAAGTCTAAGAAAAAAAAATAGCTTTCGAGATTTGTAGGTCCCAAAACGAAAGGCTAAGGGCTGTCGAGGTATTCGGGGGCCCCGGCAGTCCGCCACTGCTGTAGATGTAAATGGTTCTTCGACCTTGGGATTCATGTTGCAGTATCACTATCGGTTGGACCATCGGAACTGCACTCCTGCTTATATGTAGTATCTGCATCAGACTCATCGGTATTTAATAAAATATTCAAGTTGTCATACGACAATAATGGAGCTACATTTGAATATGAAAAGGAGGTTAAGTATGTCAAAATTTACGAGAACATTTCAGACATTTGTCATAATCATTCTTTACATACTTACGATACTAAAGAGTAAGAAACGACAATGAAGAAGACACTGAAGACATTAACGACAGGTCTTGAATTGCACTGAACACCTCCCTCATCAAATAATAATGTGTCAACAATGCCACACAGCCCTAAGTTGACGTGACTAAAAAATACAACAGAGAAGCCAACAATGACCCAATAAAGATAAAATAGCATCAAACTGTGAAATACTGAATGTCGTGGGTAGGAACACCCAGAAGTCGCAGGGAAACACCCTTATTTCAATTTGTGCGATAGGTTACCTGTACAAATATAGCCTTCTGCCCGTATTAGAAAACGAATGAATGTAGGGGTACAGGCCATATCCTTCTTCCTGAAGTATTTTTACAGCTATATGCGTTAACCCCAAAATGCACATAAGCTTCTTCGTTACTGTATTCGAAATGCCCAAAGAAGATCGAGTCATAACTTTCCCAAACAATCCTTCTAAATTTGTTAGTATAAAATAAAAATAGCGGTATTAAAGGCCATCATCTTCCATTCAAACGCCAAATTATTATTTGAAATAGAAAAAAAAGGTTAGAAAAGACTACCGGTTTCCACACTGAAGGTGTGCGGCGACATGAATTTCTGACTTCCGTCCGTGTCATGTTCATACACACAATCGTATTCTACTCATTTTTGCGGTTAATTTGATACCCCAAATATATGAGACTTGAAGAAGTCAATTGCGATTAATGCGCGTATCTAGCGGCTGGCGATCGCATTAGAGCCACTTTTTAACGGCGTGGTCGAGGCATGGGACGCATTCTGTGTCATCAGAAAAAAGAGTGAAGACTTACTCGCAGTAGCGAAAAACAGGCGGCTTCTCGACGGAAACGCTTCTACTAGACGATAGGAGGATTTTAGAGATCACTGTTCAATTGTCGCGACACAGTTTTCTAAAAATTACTTCAGCGGCTTTTAACAGAGTCGAACCGGTAAGAGAGGCTTACCCTCAAACTAGTTTCCTTCTGAGAATTGTTTTATTTTTTTGTGTTTTCGAGTATCAAAACGAAACTGTTAATGGACGAATTTGGTCCTTTTTCGTTGTTTAAATTTTTCCAAAAATTCCCTTGCACTTATTTTTTTGATTTATTAAAGGTAGAAAATTACGTTTTTATCTCTTAGTAAATAGTTAATCTTTATCTTCACTGAGACACTGCCAATACCACACTCCCGTACCTCGTGAGGTCACTTAGCAGTAATTACATTACTGGCCATTAAAATTTCTACACCAAGAAGAAATGCAGATGATAAACGGGTATTCATTGGACAAATATATTACACTAGAACTGACCTGTGATTTACATTTTCACGCAGTTTGGATGCATAGTTTCTGAGAAACCAGTACCCAGATCCACCACCTCTGGACGTAATAACGGACTTGATACGCCTGGGCATTGAGTCAAACAGACATTGAGTGGGGTGTTCAGGTACCGATGCCCATGCAGCTTCAACACGATAACACAGTTCATCAAGAGTAGTGACTGGCGTATTGTGACGAGCCAGTTGCCTGGCCACCACTGACCACACGTTTTCAGTTGGTGAGAGATCTGGAGAATGTGTTGGCCAGGGCAGCAGTCGAACTTTTTTCGTATCCAGAAAGGCCTGTACAGGACCTGCAACATGCGGTCGTGCATTATCCTGCTGAAATGTAGGGTTTCGCAGGGATCGAATGAAGGGTAGAGCCACGGGTCATAACACTTCTGAAATGTAACGGCCACTGTTCAAAGTGCCGTCGATGCGAACAAGAGGTGACCGAGACCCCATACCATCACGGCGGGTGATACGCTAGTATGGCGATAACGAATACACGATTCCAGTGTGCGTTCACCACGATGTCTCCAAACAAGGATGCGACCATCATGATGCTGTAAACAAAACCTGGATTCATCCGAAAACATGACGTTTTGCCATTAGTGCAGCCAGGTTCGTCATTGCGTACACCATCGCAGGCACTCCTGTCTATGATACAGCGTCAAGGGTAACCGCAGCCATGGTCTCCGAGCTGATAGTCCATACTGCTGCAAACGTCATCGAACTGTTCATGCAGATGGTTGTCTTGCAAACGTCCCCATCTGTTGACTCAGGGATCGAGACGTGGCTGCACGATCCGTTACAGCCATGCGAATAAGGTGCCTGTCATCTCAACTGCAAGTGATACGAGGCCGTTCGGATCCAGCACCGCGTTCGATATTGCCCTCCTGAACCCACCGATTCCATATTCTGTTAACAGTCATTGGATCGCGACCAACGCGAGCAGCAATGTCAAGATATAATAAACCGCAATCGCGATAAGCTACAATCCAACCTTTATCAAAGTCGGAACCGTGATGGTACGCATTTCTCCTCCTTACACGAGGCATCACAACAACGTTTCACCAGGCAACGCCGGTCATCTGCTGTTTGTGTATGAGAAATCGGTTGGAAACTTTCCTCGTGTCAGCACGTTGTAGGTGTCGGCACCGGCGCCCAACCTTGTGTGAATGCTCTGAAAAGCCAATCATTTGCATATCACTGCATCTCCTTCCTGTAGGTTAAATTTCGCGCCTGTAGCAGGTCATCTTGGTGGTGCAGCAATTTTAATGGCCAGGAGTGTATTTTTATTTTGTACCTAAGGGAGTGGTTGTTCGGATGCTTGTCATGATAGATTTGTTCCAGCTGCATAGCCAACCGTTTTAGGGTACAAAAATATGGCACGTCAATCCTTGTGTGGATTACAAGGGCCGGCCGCGATGGGCGAGGGGACTGAGGCGCTCCAGTCACGGTCTGCACGGCCACTACGGTCGGGGGTTCGAATCCACCCTCGGGCATGGATATCTGTGCCGTCCTCGTTCGTAAGTAGTTCATAAGTAGTGTGTAAGTTTAGGGACTGATGACCCCGTAGTTAAGTCCCATAAGCTATACAAACATTTGAACATTTTGATTACAAGGGAGAATAAATCGTCTCTCCTATTGTGGAGACAGGCCGCCGTCACGTAACGTAATAAACAGCGCTTAGATAATGGCGAACCTCTCAGAATAGAATAGGCCCATATGAACCTGAGCAATGTTAGTGAGGATCGCGTATTATTCTGTCAGATATTTATTTTTTATTTTTGTTCATTCGTACTTAAACTGAGTTAACTGTATAAGAGAAGGATACACGCATCATAACTGAGTACAATGAGGGTCGCGTGATATCCTATTGAAAGATAGATTTTTAAATAAGTAATTCTTTTATAGCTTAGTGATTTGTATGTATTGTTATAGATTTCCCTCTGCTAGCATACAGGCGCAGCTGACCCAGTAATTCATCGTTGCTTTGTTGCTTCATCCAACTGGTTAGTGTATTGTCAGTTTTGTAGATAGGCGTTGGTTGATAGAATTGACCGAGAAGGTAACGGTCATATTTTGACTAGGTTGCAAGCTCAAAAGTTAGGAGAGTACAGGAAAGCGGACAGCAGGGAAGTAATGGGTCACCATCGTCGATAGAAACGAATAAAATGGATGCAGATCTGACGGGAGAATATAGGTTGGGGGAGAATATGGAGATTTCGGAGCATGTGGATAAAAGAATGGCGTATTCTGAGTCGGATGTCGACACACCCACGGTTGAATTTTATAAAGCAGAACCGAAATGAGATGGCGAACAAGACGCACACTCGTTGTATTCGAGCACAGAATATGCGTCTGTTCTGGCCACAAAAACAGGGCAGAGGATGAGGACACAACAGTAGGAGATACGAAGACACACAATTGCAATATGTAGAACCGATCGTGCATATTGTAAACGGTAAAAGTTACAGACAGGCTCAAATAGCTAAGTTGCAAGCGCCAGTACACGGTTGTGCGACATACGTAACTGTTCCTGTACATCATGTAAATATGTTACAGCCTACCACACACTTTCAGTCGGCGGAATTATTTGCACCTTTTCATTGCAGGGTAATAGACGCAACTGTTATTGGACGCAGAAAACATTTGGTAAGGCAAAGTCAGGCGCAGTATGCGAGTTTACAGGCGCCGTTGTATGGCTCTGGTCTGATACATTTAATAATGGTAGGTCGCAGACACAAGGGGTGACTCAAAATAATGCTGTGCCCACAAATATAACACAAATGTCTCAGATGTTAATTCAACAAATGATAACAGAGTAAAATATGAGACATGTTTCAAAACGCAGAATGAAAGAATATAACAAAGCTTGGGTAATAAGATAAGATAATAACACAAACGCCGGCCGCGGTGGCCAAGCCGTCTGCGGCGCGCCAGTCACGGTCTGCACGGCCACTACGGTCGGGGGTTCGAATACCCCCTCGGGCATGGATATTTGTGCCGTCCTTAGTAATAGCTAGTTCAGAAGTAGTTTGTAAGTTTAGGGACTGATGACCCCGTAGTTAACTCCCATAAGCTCTACAAACATTTGAACGCGGATTCAACAGATTCGTCTAGCATTTAAGGTACACAAAGGGTTGCATCTCCAACTAAAATTTTTGGAGCGCAAACCCAGGTAATAAATGCATCCGCGGAAACATTGCATAGACAAGTACACAGCCGATGCAGACTGTGGATCCAATGCTCAGACAGATGCATCGTGCTGAACAGAGAGGAACGTATGTACAACGGATACCAATCTCTAACGAGATTACTGAACCGGTAACGTGAACTACAAATTTTCAGACCGAAATACTTACCATGCCGTAACCAGCATGTGCAGTCCTTTTCAGCAATTATAACACAATGGAAGGACACGGCATTATGAGACGCAGCCAGGGTGTGGTGCACCAATGCACAACAAGACGGCTGCATGTTTACAGGACAATGCGGGTTTGTGGAGCAGCCACAGTTCAGTATGATGACGTGTTAAGATACACACCATTTCCTCACAGTACACAAATTGCAGCACTACCGCGGAGAAGGCAATTCGTTACACGCAAGAACATTCATTGACCAGTTTAAAGTAGGCATACTTGAGCATTGGAGTTTACCTCACAAACTAGATTTTATTTGCGAGCATATGTCGGGAACTGAGGCGTAGAGATGCAGAAAGGTGCAACTGATCTGCAAGTCGTACCAGGAATTTTCGGCGGCATTTCTGTCGAGATACAGGTCGACGGAAGCACAAAATCGTATCATATACGAAAAATTACAGAACGTACAATGAAAACTCAAAGGAGAAGAGTCTGGTAAAGTTTTTTGAAAACATGGTCAAAAACAATTAGTTTGTGGACACATCATACAGTAACGTAGATCTAATTCGTATGTCTACAATGAAGCTACCCTTTCGTTACCAGAAATCTGTGGTTGGACGAGTTGGAGACGACATACAAGCGGTCAAGAGCATCCTTAGAGAACAGGAATCGTGGTTTTTTTTTTTTTTTTTTTTTTTTTTTTTTTTAAGGATGAGGGCAGTGAGGACAGGAAAAAGTCTAATACTCGAGATAACAACTACGACAGAGAGAGAAATGAAACACGAAACAGCGGTAACCAAAGGACAATTTCAGGCCAAATAATAACAGTAATCAGAATACATTTTCGGGGAATGTAAATTACGGTCTCAGAAATAACGGAGGTAATTTTCAGAGAGGAGGTTAGGATTTCAATCAACCACAAGGTGGATTTGATAATGGAAACGGAGGTAATTCGTACAGGGGACGTTACTGATTCCAGAACAGAGGAGATGGAGAGCAACAAAGTTATTTCCAGTGTGGAGGTAAGACAAAGTACTCAAGGGCCTGGAAATTTCCAGCAAGGAAACCCAGTACGGTACGAAGGAAACAATTAAAATGATAGGCAACGTATTCAAATCGTGGAGATTCCCCCACCTAGCCCAGAAGAGAGAAAGGAGGGCCTAGTCGAGGAGAAAAATGTCCTGTAAGATAAGGTCAAAGTCGAATCAGAATCAATGCAATCAATTAATTTGTTGCATACAGGAGATGAGGAAGAAGAAAAGAACAGGAGATAAAGCGGACACATCTTGTTGGGACAACATAAATTGAGAGAATACAGATAGTGAGGATGAATTGCCACCTCTTCCTGTTCATAAAGCGGTAGAAAGACGTTTTTGTAACTGTAAATTTATTTAATAGTTCTAATGACAGTGAGGGAGCAGTGCATGAGAACAGCAGTACAGTTAGTACAAGGTATTTATGTAAATAGTTTAAGTAATTAAAGTAAGATATACAATTCTAAAGATTATGATTCAATTTGGACAGAAGGTATGTGTCAAAAACACACAACCTTTCACAGGACAGAAGGTATGTGTCAAAAACACACAACCTTTCACAGAAAGACAAGAAGAGATTCCGCAATTTTTTTGCAGTACTCAAACTCCCAGTCATAATCTGTAGGACAGCTCATCAAAATGGAGTAAAGTTAATGACTCCAAAGACTAGGAAGGCACTGGGACTTATAACGATTAATATTGTTTACCCATTTTGCAGCAAATGGTAAGAAGTTTCCAGTGGCGAGCAGAACAGTTCATTTCAGTTTCTTTCCTTTTACTAATCACTTTTAAATAAACAATTTTTGCATTATTAACAGTGAGAATACAGTCTAATGAATGAAAAACAAAGACAACATTAGACAAACTAACTTTGTATGTGCAATACACCAATTGGTTAAGGAAAAACATACATTTATGCAATGACACTATGAAGAAGCTTACGTAGCGTAATAATTATACTAATATTAGAATTTTAGGGGTATTTTTTCATGTTTAAAATTGATATCTTTTTTGTAAAGTTAATTTTCACTACTTACTTTTTGTAAAGCCAATTCTTTAATTTTTTTACTTCAATATTTTTTTGTTTTAATCTGTCATAAAGTCACTGTGATTTCAAAACTCATAGAAAAATTTAAAACTCAAGAAATAATATCACATGCAGCAATGGTTTTGGGTACCCATCCGAGACATCTAGATAGAAGGAATGCAGGTGTGTCGAAACGTTAATGAATGACGAGACCGCTCAGCATATGAGGCACGTTTTGTGTCCAGGCGCGGTTCCAATCTTAATACAAATGACGAGGCAGAGAACTCAAACATTACAGTACAGTCACTATAACGGCAATGCATACTGGAAAGGCAGTCGGATCCATATTCTTTTTTCCAAAATTGTATCACTTTTTCTGCCCAGCGAAGATCAAGAAAGAAGAGAAGAAAACAATTCAAGGTCTTTCCGAGAAAAATTAGTTGCATCGAGTAAATTTTCAGATAAAGTACAATTCTATAAATGAATTGAACAACAATAATCTACAAAGCGGTATAAATCACATGCCGGCTGTGGAGAAAGGCCGCCGGCGCGTAACGTGATAAACAGCGCTAAAAAGGGTGCCATCGTCTTTTCTCTGACATTTTGCTGCTTATTAAAGGGCTCCTTATACTATTTTAAAATTATAATTATAAATGAACAAATCCTGAGACTTTTTTGGGTCTCGAAAATGTCAAAGATATTTAAGTTAAAGGTGAAGCATTGAATTAAAATTTGTGATGGAGGTCCGGGTTCGATTCCCGGGCGCATCGCCAACTTTAATTCAATGCTTCACCTTTAACTTTCGTTTAAAATTGATCTGATGGATAGTCAAATATAAACCCATATTGTACTGATGAAGAGTCAAGCATATCCATCAGCAGCATATGGTTTCATATTTGACTATCCACCAGCACAATTTAAAAATAGTATGCAGAACGCTTCAAAATGTTCAGATGTTTGTATAGCTTATGGGACTTAACTACGGGGTTATCAGTCCCTAAACTTACAAACAACTTATGAACTAACTAATACTAAGGACGGCCCCAGCGTAGTGACCGTACAGACCGTGACTGGAGCGCCTCAGTCTCCTCGGCCACCGCGGCCGGCAGATGCAAAGAGATTCTAATGTGCAGTAGTTACAAACATGGACTCAGATTATCGATCATGGATGACTTTCTCATACAAAATAAAGCTATAAGGCGGATACACGTTCAGATTCACAAAAATAAAAATCCATAAATAATGAACTTCAGCATATGGCTGCCTACTTTCGAAGTCGACTAGCAAGATGGGCACTAAGACTCCAAGAGTACGACGTCACTGTAGTATTCATGAACGGGCGCAAACACAAGGACGCCGATTGCCTTTCGAGTAATCCATTAGCTGAACACAACAGCTGAATGAAATTTCAGCCCTCACTGAATTAGATGACGTTACAGCTGAACAGAGGGAAGATCCAGCACTATTAAAAACGATAGAGGCCTTGGAGTAAGGAGAACCGACAAATGGAGAGTTTCAACTTATAAACGGGTCATTGTATAAGAGCAACTACGATCGTGACTGGAGCGCCTCAGTCCCCTCGGCCACCGCGGCCGGTTTTCAGTAAGCAGAGTAATGTTAGTGTGTAGCAGAGACCAGAAAATAACACCTTTGAGTGTCGAAACCGGTCGTCTTGCCTGAAAGAATAAAAACAAAATACTGCGATCTTGACAGATTCTTCATTCCCTACGATGAATAAATTAGTGCAGTCTACAATTTTCTTTAACACATTTTTAGCTAAATGTTGACACTGTGTTGCCGCGGCGGAGTGGCGAAGGGCATTGAGGCGCTACGCTCCGATGCGCGAGGCCGTTCCCCGTCGGGGGTTCGAATCCCCCCTCGTGCATGGATGTTTTGTGTCGTCTTTAGTATAAGGTAGTTTATAAGTAGTATGTAAGTTTAGGGACTGATGACCCCGCAGTTAACACTCTGTTATATTTCGACTTGGCGATGAAATACTCCAGGGATTCACACATGTTTGTTACGCACAGACGAGCGACCTACCTTGTCGTTTTGAGAGGATCCCATCATCTGGCCTGTGACCTTGCACTGATTCCCTTGCCGCGGCTCATACTGATATTTTTACTCCATCCTGTCTTCGACGTCGGGATACAAGACATGTACAGGAGTACATGAAAGATACAAAATGGGAATAATCAGACACTCATTTACATATAATACATAACTGAAATAAATAGCAACAATTTCTGATAATGTACATTTTCATATACCTACATCTCCCTTCTTATTATACAAACTATCAGATATTCTTTTAATAAGTATGCTTAGAATTGTAAATATTGTTTTACACTTGCATGTGGCCGCGCGGCAATTGCCGAGCGCTCTAAATCTGCTGGCTGCGGAGTGCGTTGCTGGTCCCTGTTTTGTGTGTGTTTGTGGCAGGCGGTTAGTTTAAGTAGTTTGTAATTCCGTGTCTGGCTTATTCGTACCTGAAGCACGCAGTCGATAAATCCCACGCAATGCAGAGCCGCGCCACTGCGACCCAGCAAGTGCGCCGCATACGACCGTGTACGTACGGGTCATCAACGGATCCCATTGGAATGGGATTTGTCGGACGTAGTCGGAAGCAAACGCTAGCGTCGTGGTGTTTTGGCACAAATTAGCAACTACGGATGCAGAGAATCTATCGGTGTTGTTAACAAAATACTGAAATGACATGTTCGACTACATCGAACGTCAGTGTTCTCGAATGACGGAAGTTCACCGCTCGCTTTGTTTCTTCAAAAAAAATGTTTGTATAGTCTATGGGACTTAACTACGGGGTCATCAGTCCCTAAACTTACAAACTACTTATGAACTACTTACGAACTAGGACGGCACAAATATCTATGCCCGAGGGGGGATTCGAACCCCCGACCGTAGTGGCCGTGCAGACCGTGACTGAAGCGCCTCAATCTCCTTGGCCACTGCGGCCGGCCGCTTTGTTTCTTGTTTTGCTACCCTGTGGCCAACTGGCTAGTGTCTTATCTACTGTTTAACATCTCCTTTTCGTTCGTTGACATGTACTATTAGTGTTACTTCCAAAAAACGTATTTAATAACAAAACGTTCAAATGTTTGTAGAGCTTATGGGACTTACCTACGGGGTCATCAGTCCCTTAACTTACAAACTACTTATGAACTAGCTAATACTAAGGACGGCACAAATATCCATGCCCGAGGGGGGATTCGAACCCCCTACCGTAGTTGCCGTGCAGAACGTCACTGGCGCCCCGCAGAACGCACGGCCACTGCGGCCAGCTATTCAATAACAAACGTCATTGTTGTTAAGTGTGTTTTTCGTTCGTTTCATTGTTTCTTGCGTCTAATATGAGTGTTTTGCGTTCCCGATAGTATACATTTTATCGCTTACATAGACATAAAACTGTAATTCACTATCGTGTTAAAGGAATTGTGATCTATTTGTTAAATAATTTCCAAAGTTTCACTCCTTGCCAGCTAATAATCCAATAAAACTAGTACTCGCAATTTCTTTCACTCGACAGGAAGAGGTTATGATATGTATAAACATGAAATGCGTGGAAAGTTTACGTGGATTCAGTGTCCTATTTGTGTACCCTCTGATTCAATTTTCGAAGTGTACTTCATCGCTATTATTGCATTATATATAACTAGATGCTCTGTGAAAATATCTATTCATATCGTGGGGCTTACTAAGTATTCTATCGCCGAATCTATTCCTTGTAGCTTTCTGTCGTTGATACTTACCATACTTGTGTGATTATGAAGTGCAGTGGCTTTATTTTTTATCTCCTTTTTTGTGGCCGTAGTATTGCTACAGCTGTGTATTGTCATGAACGAATGTATATCTCTACTCCCTACTCAGAAGCACTTTTAGGTGGGAACCACATAGGCTCTTCCTCCACTTCCTTCCTAATACTGCACAAATTATGAGCGGAAATTGCATCCTCTCACATCTGCTAAGACTTCTGTCTCTTAGAATAATTTTACGACTTTTTCAGTCTCCTTAAAAAAATTCTCCAATTTCAACTATCTTACCGCAAACTTACCTGTCGCGTATAAATCTCCATAACATCATATTTATTGCACCAAAATAATCAGTAATAATTGGTGGAACTGTCATTGCATACAAAACTGCTCGTCATGCAGTTCGCTCTATTGTGACCATAACACAATGTAGTAGTTATTTGTTACATGAGAGCTACATTCATTTAATCGTTTCATGTTTCCGTGAAGACCATTTACATCAATTGTTTAATCCTCTTCTTCTCCTGAGGCAATCTTAATTAGAATTATATCTTAACGAACTTTTGTGTCATCCATTACGTAAGTGTCCTTATGGGTGTTTGAAAGGGGTCGTTTCATAATCTAATCATTCAGTATTGTTACTATTATCATCATTATTTTCATATTGACCAACTGGGATCACCTAAAAGCTTTAATTCTTCTTCTTTCTTTGCTGATGTTTCCTGTTCTTCCAATAACCCCTCATTTATCTTTTCCTTTCTTCTTTCAACTTCGTTCCAAATTTCTTATTCCTTCTGCCTTCTTAAAAAGTTTTCTTTCTAGCCCTCTCCTTATTTCTGTCTTTTTGATTTCTTCTTCCAGAAAAATAGTTTTTTTATTATTATTATTAGGTGGATTTCATTCAATAGGTAGTGGTGTCCAAAAAAATTAGTCTTCTCTTAGCCTTTCATCAGATATTTACTCTATATTTTTGTAGATCTCTTCATTCCTTATCATCTTCCAACCTTCTGTAATTTGTATCGGACCCATTATTGGCCCACTTTATGTTACAGTAGTAACACCAAAAGTGGGCCTTTCCGATCATCTTTTCACAGCTCGAAATTTAAATAAAAATAACGGCATTCACCTGACACGAAAATTGAATAACCGAATTTTTAGAAGAGAAGATTCTCTACAGCTTTATTCCCTTATGTTATTTTTTCATATCTCGTATCGTTTGAGAGATATTTACAAAAATAACAGAGTTTTGACACCCTCCACTGAATTAACGAAAACCAGCCGTTCGCAGATGTCACGTGACATTCCTCGCCCAGAACTCTCTCTGACATAAGCCTTCTTGCGTTGCGTATTTGATGATTTTCTTATTTTAACTTACACATTGTCATTTCAAAGCAATGGTGCACTGGAGAATTAACAAAAACACGTCGTTCTTCGTACGATAAATGATAATCTAGTGTCTACAAATCCCTTATTAGCATCAATATTATAAAATTAAAGCACCCACTTTCTCAGTGTTGGCCGTAGCATAGTGGGCAATACGTTGGACTGTGACGGTGGAGGTTAATTGTTCAAAACCCGCCACTACCTAAAAAAAAAAAAATTACCTAAAAAAGTTTCAGACACTCTTGTTAATTGATTTTTTATTGTTTACATTATTATTTTGGTCCAAAATGTTTGCAAAAACTTATAAAATTACAAATGTAAAGTGGGCCGTAAAACAAGTCAGTTCGATTTTTTTTTCTAATAATCCGCCTTTTAAGTACTTCTATTCTGTCCAGTTTATAGTTCATCGTTTGGCATTCACATCCAAACACACATTCTGGTTGCACCACTTAGTTTGTTGTTTTAATTTTGTTTTTCTAGATATGCATTTCTTGTTGTAAATATTCCTTCTCAAACCATATGATTTTCCCTTTTGTTAACTCTTGCATCTATTGCAGATTCTTCTAGTCCAGTGTATCTCCATTTGCCTGTATGTGTTTCTATTAACGACTGGCCGCAGTTTCGGTTTCGGCGTAAGACCAGCCGAATCTAACTTTGTTGAGCTTACTGGTGTCGCGTTCGGGCTGCATTCAGTCAGCAATAACGCTTCGCGTCAGTTGGCGGCGCGCTAGGAGCCTATCGTCGCGCGAAAAAACTGTGTTCATTTTGTTGTTAAGCACAATATAACGCAAACGTGACATTCTACCAAGTTAGTTACAATTAAGCTCATTTGGTATCGTACGTAATGGAACGGGTTATTACGCTGAAAAGTCGTATTAATGTGTTCTCTTAAAAGCAAAAATGTTCAAATGTTTGTTAAGCTTATGGGACTTAACTACGGGGTCATCAGCCCCTAAACTTACAAACTACCTATGAACTACTTACGAACTAGGACGGCACAAATATCCATGCCCCAGGGGGGATTCGAACCCCCGACCGTAGTGGCCGTGCTGACCGTGACTGGAGCGCCTCAGTCACCTCGGCCACCGCGGCCGGCCCTTAAAAGCGAAAAGTTTTTTAATATCTAATATAGGTTTAGGAAACATTGCTCTTGTGGTAGTGGTACACAGCTTTTTGTTCAGTTTGCGTAAATTTATACTGACAACAAGCATACTGATAGTCCGAACTGTCACCTTATTTTTCGAAATACTTTCTTCAGCACTGATTGAAGCTGATTTACTGACTGTAACTTACATGCATGATCCAGAATGAAACTTTCACTCTGCAGCGGAGTGTGCGCTGATATGAAACTTCCCGGTAGATTAAAATTGTGTGCCGGAACCGGGACTCGAACCTGGGACCTTTGCCTTTCGCGGGCAAGCGCACTACCGACTGTGCTATCCCGACACGACTCATGATGCCGCCCCACAACTTTACTTCCGGCAGTACCTCGCCTCCTACTTTCCAAACTTCACAGAAGCTCTCCTGCGAACCATGCAAGACTAGCACTCCTGGAAGAAAGGATATGGTGGAGACATGGCTTAGCCACAGCCTAAGGGATGTTTCCAGAATGAAATATTTCATTCTGGAGGCGAGGTACTGGCGGAAGTAAAGTGGTGAGGCGGCACCGTGAGTCGTGTCGGGATAGCACAGTCGGTAGTGCGCTTGCCCGCGAAAGGCAAAGGTCCCAGGTTCGAGTCCCGGTTCCGGCACACAATTTTAATCTGCCAGGAAGTTTTATATGCATGATGTATTTAGTAATACCAAAAATGAGATATGTAAATTTCTTTGTCGATTGCAACAACGGAAATGAAGACGGCAATAGACAGCTAGCGATCCGAAGAAAAAAATTGCAAACATGCTGCTTATGAAGCAAATAAGTTATTGCTTCCTACGTATTTTGTATGGTGATAGTCATGTGCAGGCTCTAGCATTTCGTAGTATCTACTTGGCATGTCTGTTGTGTACCTAAAGAGTATCTTCCTACAAGAAAATATGCAGAACTGTGAAATTTTTTGTGGTGGCTATACAGCAGAGTCTCGTTAATTCCAAGTGAACGGGACCGGTACCACCTCGAACTATCGAAATATATGTGCGAAAAAGAAGTAATTCGATCTTGAAAAGAATACATATGTAAAAAATGAACTTTTTTAAGCAAAGGTTTAAATAGGCGTTTACATTGGCATCCTAAAGGCTTTAATGTCTTTTAACTATTTACTTCGCGATATAATGGTGGAGTACCTTTTTGATGAAGACAGACTTGTACCCGCAGGTTTTGTTTTGTTTTATGACGCTCGGATTTACGTGAAACTCGTAATTCCGAGATTCGAAATATCAAGTCTCCGCTGTATCCAGTTCAGTTTACTTCTTCTCTAACTGACTTGAATTTTTTTCGGTAGAAAATGCCCCCAAGAGGAGAATAGAATCCAATTTGGAAGTACTTTATAGAAATTATCGTAGAATTGTCTAAACCTGCCCGTCTTGCACGGCGTCTTCTACGGACTCCTGGTTAGGTTTACACATACTGAAGAAGGCTTAATACAGCTGGGGATCTTACGAAATGTGGAAAAACTTGTGATTTGACGAATTTTTAACTTAACTACGCAAGTTTCGGTTACGGTTTAAGTTTCGGGCACAAATCATGCTTCCTTCGGACTCTAGTTACTATTAATTTCGGTGCATTTTTTATACTTGTTATGAATTTTGTTTTTTCGGCTGAAATTTTGATACCTGTTCTATTTTCTATGTTTGCAGGACATCTATTTGAGTAACTGCTTCTGTCACTACTCATATTCCATATCTGATAGTGAATAATGAAAAGAAGATATAGTTTTGATAGAAAGAAGAAGAATATTGACAATATGAAAGTAGTATCGCCAGTAATGTGAGTCGTCAATTATCTAGCATTGCAAAGAGAGCAGTCCCCTATATTCAAAGGTAAGTTGCTTCAATGCAAGAACAAAGCACATACTTTTGCAATGCGTCACTGTTGCATGCCAGTCAGTAGCATTGTATGTCCTTTTGTTAACTACCATTTCATCTGAGTAATTGTATATTTACATTCAAGCTTTTTATATTGTTTATGTTGTGTCTCCATAAAACGTTCAAATGTTTGTAACACATAAGGGACTTAACTGCGGGGTCATCAGTCCCTAAACTTACAAACTACTTATGAACTACCTTATACTAAAGACGACACAAATATCCATGCCCGAGGGGGATTCGAAGCCCCGACGGGGAACATATCGCCTCAATGCGCTCGGCCGCTCCGCCGCGGCTGTCCCCCCATAATCAGAATGTGAAAGTCAGTGACAGCACACTCATTTCTGTTGACACAGAACGAAATACACTTGCTGTAGCACTACGTACAATACTGCTCACATTAAATCTACTTTCAGCTGTTCTCCTAACACTCCGTGATTTTCCTTTGCCTTTATCTGTCTTCGTTAGCTTAGCGACTCTAAAAGTCACAGTTTACTTTATTTCTTCAGCCACGATCTCTACTTTTTCTATAAACATTTCAAGGTGACATAATAATAATTTCTTGTGCCTCAATTGGCCTGGTGGAAGTCTTTCAATTGGACGCCACTTCGGCGACTTGCATGTCCCTAGCCTACCCCAGTTATCCAACCGCGGAAAGGGAACCAACAGCTTAACGTGGAATCCGAACCACGTATCGTTCCTGGCGGCTCCTCATATCGTTGAGAGGTGAAGGATGGGTTAAAACACGGAGTGAAAAAAATCTGAGGTCCGACCGGGTTTTGAACCTCCGAGCGTTTTACCCCAAGACCACCGGGCCCGGAACCACACTTACGTTGCTTTTACAAACAGTTTCAACGCGTGAAATACTACTGACAGAGGACTGATATCTTTACAATGATCTCTCTGATCACCGAGTTCGCTGACGTCTTGGTGTCTCAGTTGTTTGACTGACATTATAATCGAATGAATCAGTTTTAATTTCAGTTACTTTTGTTAAATTCCTTCAGCTAAACCTACACTCTCTCTCTCTCTCTCTCTCTCTCTCTCTCTCTCTCTCTCTCTCTTTCTTTCGCCCTTTCCCGCACAAGCAGGATCGGCACTGTACTAAAGGCAGATTTGGCATGTGTTAATATTTACTGGGTGGCCGGATGCCCTTCCTGTGCCACCCCATGCCCCCAGGAAGAAACAGGTACCATAAATGTATGCGTATAATGTTATCTGTGTGTGAACGAGTAAAGCGTTACGAAATATTTGATAGTCGTGTAACTGAAGTGGGACTTGGGGACCAGCTCGGTATTCACCAAGGGGGATGTGGAAAACCGCCTAAAAACCACATCCAGGCTGGCAGGCACTCCGACCCCTTTCGTTAATCCGCCCGGCGGATTGGAACCGGGGCCGGTACGCCTCCCCGTCTCGGAAAGCGGTGCGTTAGACCACCTGGCTAACCGAGGGGGTCTTTAGCTACAGCTCCACTACTAACACTAAATTTTACATCATTTCTTCTCTCGGTGACGACGTCACCATGATTGCATTGATGTGTGTGACTTCACGATACGCAAACTGAATTGCATGAGTAAATATACAGGGTGGTCCATTGATAGTGACCGGGCCAAATATCTCTCGAAATAAGCATCAAACGAGAAAACTACAAAGACCACAACTTTTCTAGCTTGAAGGTGGAAAACAGATGGCGATATGGTTGGCCCGCTAGATGGCGCTGCCATAGGTCAAACGGATATCAACACCATTTTTATTACATATTCGTCTAGTACGTAAATAAATATGACTTTATTATTCGAAACACTTTTGTTGCTTTGTGATAGATGGCGGTGTAATATTCACAAACATATTGCTCACAATTTTAGACGAACAGTGGGTAACAGGCAGGTTTTTTAAAATTAAAACACAGAACGTAGGTACGTTTGAACTTTATTTCGGTTGCTCCAAAGTGATATATGTACTTTTGTGAAATTATCATACATTATGCGAATGCATGCTGTTACTGCGTGATTAGTTGTAATTACCTCATGACTTCAATAAATGCTTCAACTCAAGCCATTTGGCAATATGCATAACGAAATTCCTCTCAACAGCGAGTAGATCGCCTTTATTCTCACATGAATTGACAATGCGCTGACGCATGTTTTCAGGCGTTGTCGGTGAATCACGATAACAAATATCCTTTAATTTTCCCCACAGAAAGAAATCCGGGGATGTAAGATCCGGCGAACGTGCGAGCCTTGGTATGGAGCTTCTATGATTAATCTACCTGTCATTAAATATTCCACTTAAGACCGCTTCAACTGCACGCCAGTCATGTGCCGGACATCACTCGTGTTGAAAGTACATCGCCATTCTGTCATGCAGCGAAACATCTTGTAGTAAAATCGGTAGAACATTACATAAGAAATCAGCATATTTTGCACCATTTAGATCGCCATCGATAAAATAGGGGCCAATTATCCTTCCTCACATAATGCCGCACCATACATTAAACCGCCAAGGTCACTGATGTTCCACTTGTCACAGCCATCGTGGGTTTTCCGTTGCCCAGTAGTGCATATTATGCCGGTTTACGTTGCCTGTGAATGACGCTTGTTAATGACACTTCGTCACTAAACAGAACGCGTGAAAAAAAATCTGTTATCGTCCCGTAATTTATTTTGTGCCCAGTGGAAAAACTGTAGACGACGTTCAGTCTTCGCCATGCAAAACCTGGTGCACATAAATATGGTACAGGTCAAATTTATGTTGATGTAGAATTTTCAACACCGACATTTTTGAGATTCCCAATTCTTACAATTTGTCTGCTACTGATGTGCGGATTAGCTGCAACTGCAGGTGGTGGCCCACATCAGTACCAATGATGTGTGTCGCTTCGCTGAGATTCTCTCAGGTTTTGAGAGGCTAGAGCAGGGAGGAGCAGAGCAGTTCCGTAAGATGTCCCATGATGGCGCTGCGGTCAGAAGCAGCTCTTTAAACTGGCCAGAGCAGGCGGCAGGTAGCGGCTGTCCCCACCACCACCTCCCCTCAAACGACAGCACGCCGGACATAGCCGTGGCCTCGTGGCGGGCGGCTCGAGCTCTCCCCCAGCCTCCCCACCAGGCTACCCTCTGACGTTCGAGAGGCACCCTAAGCCAGGGAACCGGTCTGACACCTGCTAGCATCTTACAGAACTACAAGGAGAGCGTAGGACAGTGGTTTAGGGGAGGCTTCTCCTCTGTATGTGTTACTCTGTGGCGAGAGGCACCATCTTTAGGGGGGGGGGGGGCTTCTTTCCTGTAGGTGTTACTCTGAGGTGGTGGAGGGTCTGAATCAGAGGCTCAGACGGTTCTGCGATCGTGTAGGCTGCAGATTCTTTGACTTGCACCATCGAGTGGTGGGAGGGGGGTTCCGGGTTCCGCTGAAGGTCACGAGTCCATTACATGCAGGAAGTGGCTACACAGGTAGCGGGGTCTGTGCGGCGTGGACTGGGCGTTTTTTTTTTTAGGGTAGAGAGCTTTGCGGAAACACTAAATGGACTGTCTCAAAGGGTGCAGGTCGATCACAGGAGAAATGTAGATCTAGGAACTATCGGTATAACAGCTGTAAATTGTCGTAGCTCTGTAGGGAAAGTACCAGAACTCCAAGCGTTAATAGAAACACCGAAAGACGTATCATTATGGGTAGCAAAAGTTGGCCTAAGCCGGAAATAAGTTCAGCAGAAGTATTTGCAAAAGATCTAACTATGTTCAGAGATGATAGATTAAACAAAATAGGTGGAGGCATGTTCGTCTCCGTCAAAAGTAGTCTACCCTGTAGGGAAGTTGAAGTTGATAATTCCTGTGAGTTGTTATGGGTAGAGTTAGTACTATAAAATCGTAAAAAGTTAATAATTGGTTCCTTTTACCGGCCCCCGATTCTGAACCTTTCTGCTATTGTATCGTCAAAGAGAACCTGTATCTAATTGCAAACACGTACCCGACTCTCACAATAATAGTAGGCAGTGATTTTAATTTATCTCCAATCTGTTAGAGAAATTATATTTTCAGATCAGGAGGTACGCATAAAACATGGTGTGAAAATGTACTCAACCCATTCTCTGAGAATTAGTTCGAACAATTAGTTCATGAGCCTACTAGAATTATAAATAGGTGTCAAAACACACTTGATCTCTTAGCAACAAATAGTCCTGAGCCCATAACGAGCATCAAAACGGATACACATATTAGTGAACACTGAGCTGTAGTAGCGAGATTGAATATCATGAGTCCCAAAGTTACCAGAAATAGACGAAAAGTATATTTGTTCAGGATAGCAGATAGAAATAAATTACAGTGTTTCTTGAAAGACAGTTTCCACTCGTTCCTAACACTAATCGTAAGTGTAGACCAGATGTGGCTCAAATTCAAAGAAGTGGTATCGACAGCAACTGACAGTTTTATACCAAATAAATTAATAAAAGAAGGAGGTGATCCCCCTTGGTACAGAAAACAGGTCAGGTCACTGTTGCAAAAGCAACGGAAAAGGCATGCTAAATTTAAACGAACACAAAATCCTTAGAATTTGCGATCCTACACAGAAGCTCGACATTTAGCGAGGACTTGGATGCGAGATGCCTACAATACTTTTCACAACGAAACTCTTTCTCGAAATTTGACTGACCCAAAGAGATTTTGGTCATAGGTTAAATATACTAGGGGCAAAACACAAACAATAGGAATGGCGATCCTGTCGATGATAGCGCTACTAAAGCAGAGTTACTAAACATAGCTTTTAGAAACTCATTCACCAAAGAAGACAAAACCAATATTCCAGATGTCGAATTTCAAACAGAGGCCAGAATGAGTAACGTTTAAGTAGATATCCTCGAATTAGTGAAGCTACTTAAATCACTGGTCCGGACTATACATCCATTAGATTTCTATCTGATTATGCTGAAGCGATAGCTCCTTACTTAACAGTCATATAGAACCGCTCTCTCAAAGAAGGATCTATACCAAAAGATTGGAAAGTTGCACAGGTCACACCTATATTCAAGAAAGGCAGTAGGAGTAACCCACTAAATTACAGGTCTATTTCATTGACGTCACTTTGCAACAGGGTTTTGGAACATATCCGGTATTTAAATATTATGAATTATCTCGAACAGAATGATCTATTGACCCAAGACCAACACGGATTTAGAAAATATTATTCATGTGAAACACAACTAGCTCTTTACCCACATGAAGTGATGAGTGCTATCGACAAGGGTTCTTAATTTGATTCCGTATTTCTTGATTTCCAGAAGGCTTTTGACACCGTACCTCACAAACGGCTTTTAATCAAAATGCGTGGTTATCGTATATCGCACCAAATGCGCGACTGGATAGTGGATTTCCTGTGAGAGAGGACACAGTTTGTAGTAATCGATGGTAAGGCACCGACTAAAACAGAGGTGATATCGGGCGTTCCACAGGGTCGTGTTATTGGTCCTCTGCTGTTCCTTATTTACATAAACGATTTGGGAAAAAATCTAAGCAGCTCTCTTAGGATTTTTGCTGATGACCCGTCATTTACCGTCTAGTAAAATCATCTTAAGATCAAAACCAACTGCAGAACGATATCACTATCGTGTAAAAGTTGGGAACTGACTCTAAATAATGAGAATTATGAAGTCGTCCACAAAAAGAAATCCGTTAAATTTTGTTTACAAGATAAATCAATCAAACGTGAAGGCTGTAAACTCCACAAAATACCTAGGAATTACTATTACTTCAGACATGAACTGGAATGAACACATAGATAATGTGGTGGGAAAGACGAACCAGAGACTGCGTTTTATTGACAGAACCCTTAAAAGATGCAACAGGACTACTAAAGTAACTACGTACACTACGCTTGTCCGTCCTTTTTTGGATTATTGCTGACCAGTGTGGGGTCCTTGTCAGGTGAGTTTGACGGAGGGCATCGAAAGAGTCCAAAGAAGGGAAGCTCGTTTTGTATTGTCACAATACAGGGGAGACAGCGTTACGGAAATGATACAGGGTCTGGGATGGGAAACATTACAACAACGGCGGTTATCGCTGCGGCGTGGGCTACTTATGAAACTCCAATCGCCAACAATCTCCTCCGAATGCGAGAATATATTGTTGACTCCCACATATATAAGCAGAAATGATCATCTGAATAAAATACGAGAAATCAGCGTTTGAACGGAGAGATTCAGTTGTTCTTTCTTTTCGCGCGTTATTCGAGAATGGAATGGGATATAAATAGTATAAAGGTGGTTTGGTGAACCCTCTGCCAGGCACTTAAATGTGATTTGCAGAGTATCCCATGTATATGGAAAACACTTACTTGTGCATCATCATTTGTTGCAGGTCGTGGTTGATGTTTCACTAGTGGCTGAACACTTCCTGTCTCTTTAAATGTTGTTGTTGTTGATGCGTTTTGGAAGGGACTAAACAGCGACGGTTATCAGTCCCTTGTTCCAGTCGAAGAGATAAAACATTTTGTTAAGCGATCCAAAGTAAATGCGTTAACAAGTCAAAGTTTAAAACTTACAGAATAATATAAAGAAAGGATAAGATTAAAAACGAAGAAGGGATAAAACAGCTGAGACAGTACAAGAGTGTTTTAGCTGGGTGGTCACAGGGATATAAGCAACACATCCAGCCACTCTGGGACACGTTAAAACCACCTACCTAACAGACTTAAGCAGGCGGAGGACAGAGCAATGACAGACAAACACAAACTTTAAATGGACTTGTAAAGTCCACACTCACGCATAAAATTTAAAACAGAGTCAACTGTGGAGGTATTGTCAGCTAATGCTAGCTGCAAAGTGTCAGGGAGATTAAAATATCGTCGCACTGCGGCTAAATTGTGGCATTCAAGTAAGATGTGGGCGACTGTCAAAGGCGCACCACATCGACACTGAGGAGGGTCCTCGCGATGCATAAGCCAAGTATGGTCTATACGGAGTCGGCAAAGGACAACCGACTCCCTGCGAGAAGCCCTCAGGGACGACTTCCATGCAGCAGTAGACGGTTTGACAGCACGGAGGTTATTTGGTTCAGTGGAATCTGCCCATTCAGAATTCCAAACCCCTAAGACCTTGCGGGTCAACTGGGTTTGGAGATCAGAAACTGGGAGGCCAATATCCAGGGACCGCGAAGTGGTGGCCTGCTTGGCCAGCTGATCAACACGTTCATTGCCCGGTATACCTATGTGCCCTGGCGTCCAGACAAAAACGACAGAACGGCCTGACGCGCTAAGGGCGAAGACAGCATCTTGAATGGCTCGCACCACAGTGTGTTTGGGTAGAAACTGGTCGAGGGCCTGTAAACCACTCAGAGAGACGCTGCAGATGACGAACGAACCCCTGGGGCGAGCTCTGAGGTGTTCAAGAGCTCTCAAAATACCGACCATTTCTGTGGTGAAGATGCTGCTTCCACAAGGCAATGACCGCTGTTCGATGTGGTCACCATAGATGAAGGCATATCCAGCATGGCTATCGACCAAAGAACCGTCCGTGTAAAGAATCTTTGCTCCGTGAAATGTGTCAAGCAGTGCGTAGAACCGGCGACAGAGAAGCAGTGGTGAGATAGAGGCTTTTGAATCCCGGGACAAGTGCAACCGAAGCTCCAGGCGAGGAATTGTCCAGGGGGTGGATACGGGGGGGAGTAATGGTAAGGTGGAGGAAGGGGTAAGGAATCAAGTGAGGAGAGAAGGGAACGGACATGGACATCAATCGGGAGACCTGACCTGGGCCGATGTTGCGGGGAAGGGAGTGCAGAAAGCGGGAAGAGAAGCCTGTGGTTCGGATGGCGGGGTGAAGCATGAACCCAGGCAATGTAACTCACCAACAACCGTTGCCGGCGATACCGCAGAGGGGGAACACCAGCTTCAGATAGAAGGCTTGTTACGGGACTGGTGCGAAAAGCCCCTGTTGCGAGACGCACACCTGTGTGGTGAACTGGGTCTAGGACCCGCAAGGCAGAAGGGGCTGCCGAGTCATAAACCAAGCTCCCGTAATCAAGGCGCGACAGAATAAGCGACTTGTAGAGCTGAAGAAGGGTGGGACGTGCTGCTCCCCAACCAGTATGGCTGAGGCATCTGAGAACATTTAAATGCCGCCAACACTTCTGTCTCAGCTGACGTAGATGGGGCACTCAAGTCAGCCGGGCATCGAAGACCATGCCCAGGAAGCGATGTGTTTCCTCGACCTGAAGTAGTTCACCAACCAGGTAGAGCTCTGGGTCAGGGTGAACTATTCAACGGCGACAGAAGTGCATCACGCGGGTTTTCCGTGCGGAGAACTGAAATCCGTAAGTAGAGGCCCATGAGTGGGCCTTTCGGATGGCACCCTGCAGCCGTTGTTCAGCTACGCTGATGCTAACAGAGCTGAAATACAGGCAGAAGTCATCGGCAAACATGGAGCAACTGACTAATGACCCCATAGCCGCAGCAAGACCGTTTATCGCCACTAAAAACAATGGAACGCTGAGGACGGAGCCCTGTGGGACACCATTCTCTTGAATACGAGGGGAGCTAAATGATGCCCCAACCCTTACCCGAAACGATCGTTGGGAAAGGAAATTGCGAATAAAAATAGGAAGAGCGCCACGTAGGCCCCAGTCATGCAGAGTAGTCAATATATGGTGGCACCAGGTAGTATCATACACCTTACGAAGGTCGAAAAATACAGCAATTAAATGCTCACGCCTAACAAAGGCAGTGCGAATGGCCGACTCCAGTGACACGAGGTTGTCAATGGTAGAACGGCCCTGGCGAAAGCCCCCCTGTTGTGGAGCAAGGAGTCAACACTCTTCAAGGATCCACATAAGCCGTCGACTCACCATACGTTCGAAGAGCTTGCAGAGAACGTTGGTGAGGCTGATCGGACGGTAACTGTCAGCCACCTGGGGATCTGCACCAGGTTTCAGCACCGGGATGATAGTGCTTTCCCACCATTGTGATGGGAAAACCCCATCTCCCCATAGATGGTTAAACAGGGCGAGAATACGGCGCTGAAACTCTGGTGAAAGACTGTGAATCGTATTGGGTCCTGGAGTGGTATCTGGGCACGCAGCAAGGGCAGTTCGGAACTCCCACTCATTAAACGGGTCGTTATATAGTTCCCCATGAGGAGTGCGGAAGGATAACAGTTTCCGCTCGGCCCTCTCTTTCAGAGAGCGGAAGTCAGCACTGTACGTGGCAGTCGCAGAGCATTCTGCGTAGTGCTCTGCCATATACTCGGCGATAGCTGTCGGGAGCGTGCAGAGCACACCCTGGATGGTGAGGGATGGGATTCCTGTCGGCGGGCGGTATCCAAAGACGCGTCAGACTTGCGTCCATACCTGAGTCAGGGAGGTGCAGGAGCCGATACTGGCTACATACCGCTCCCAGGAATCCTGCTTGCTCTGCTGTATGAGTCGTCGATCACGAGCACAGAGCTGTTTAAAAGCGACCAAATTCTCCACGGAAGGGTGGCGTCGATGGCGCTGGAGCGCTCGCCGACGTTCCCGGATAGCCTCAGCAATCTCCCGTGTCCACCAAGGAACGGACCTACGCCTAGTGGAACCGGTGGTTTGTGGAACTGCTACCTCAGCGGCCATGACAATACTATCAGTCACCTGCTGGACTGCATTGTCAATGTCATCTGGCAGTGGTGCAGCGATGACAGCGGTTGAAGCATAAACATGCCAGTCAGCCCTACGGAGGCACCAACGGGGTAAGCAGTCTGCAGCTTGGTACTGCAGGAGCGACACAAAGATTGGGAAGTGGTCGCTGCCACACATGTCCTCATGCACACGCCAACCGAGGTGTGTTCGAAGGCTGGGGCTGCAGACGGAGAGGTCGATCGCTGAATACATGCCCTGTGCCACGCTAAAATGCGTGGAGGCACCTGTATTCAGGAGGCAAAGGTCTTGTTGCGCCAATAATGTCTCAACGTCCCTACCGCGGCCTGTGGTCTGGAGTCCACCCCACAAAGGGTTGTGGGCATTGAAGTCCCCCAAAAGGAGGAAAGGTGGGGGAAGTTGGGAGACCAGAGCAGTAAGGTCGTTGAGAGACACGGCCTCATCCGGAGGAAGGTACAAGCTGCAGACAGTTAATTCCTGCATTGCCCAGATTCTGACAGCCACTGCCTCAAGAGTGGTGTTGAGTGGCATCGGGGCACTGGGGACAGCGTCCAGGACATACAGGCAGACACCGCCAGACACCCTGTTGTAAAGGGTCCTATTGCGGTAGTAGCCCCGATACCCACAGAGGGCAGGGGTCCGCTGTGCTGGAAACCATGTTTCCTGTAGGGCGATACAAAATGCAGGGTAGTGGTACAGTATTTGTCGCAGCTCAGCCAGCCGCCGCAATTCCACTGGAGGATAACACGTTCTCCACGCTCTAAGGCCATAAATGAAAAAGAAAAGAAGAAGATCATTCCATAGGAGTATCTGCTGCCTGATGGTCAGTATCAACAGAATCTAAGACCATAGATTCAGGCGATTCTGGTTGTGCAGATCTCCTAGAGTCAGGTGAATCAAGAAGCCCAAGATCCTCAGCAGAAGTGAGGATCTCGACCTCATCTTCTGAAGCAGAGAATGTGAGTGTGGGTGGCTTGGAAGCCACCAAAGAATCCTTCTTTTTCTTTTCCTTCTTCTTGCCCTCTCGCTGGCCCTTCGGTGGTAAGGGTCATAAGGGCTTCTCAGAAGGGGCGGCAGGAGCTGACAAAGAGGAGGAGGCCCTTCGATGAGCAGCCGGGGGATCCTTCAGCCATTGGCTGGGATCCACTTTCCCACGGCGAGAAGCCTCGGAAGGAAGTGTCCCGTGGGACCCCTTCCGAGCGAGAGGAGCCAGAGGCGGCTGTTCCTTCTCCGGCTGGGGGAAGGGGACTGATGTCCCCGATGGAGAGAAGGTAATTTCTCCCGCAGGTGGTGTTACGAGAGCAACAGATGAAGAGGCGCCCCCACCCATCGAGGGGGCAATAGAAAGTTGTTGGCCCATAGGGCCCATGGATGGAGGGAACACTGGTTCTGTTGACCGTAGCGAAATGGTTGCCGCTGTGACTGCGGCAAAAGATGTTGTCATCTTGACTGGATGGAGCCGTTCAAACTTTTTATATGCCTCTGAATATGTCAAACGGTCCAGGATCTTAATCTCCATGATTTTCCTCTCGCGATGTAATACGCCACAGTTCGGAGAGCAGGGCGGATGGTGTTGCCCACAGTTCACGTAAACTGGAGGTGGAAAAAAATGTTCAAATGTTTGTAGAGCTTATGGCACTTAAAGTACGAGTTTATTAGTCCCTAAACTTACAAACTACTTATGAACTAGCTAATACTAAGGACGGCACAAATATCCATGCCCGAGGGGGGGATTCGAAGCCCCGACCGTAGTGTCCGTGCAGACCGTGACTGGAGCGCCTCAGTCCCCTCCGTCACCGCGGCCGGCCTGGAGGTGGAGTACATGGGGCGTCTGGGTGCGATGGTCGCCCACATTTCCTGCAGTTAGGGCTGGAAATACAATGGGAGGACATGTGCCCGAACTTCCAGCACCTGAAACACAGCATAGGGGGAGGGACATAGGGTTTTATGTCGCACCGGTATACCATTACCTTGACCTTCTCAGGCAGTGTATCGCCTTCGAAGGCCAAGATAAAAGCACTGGTGGCAACCCTCTGATCTTTAGGTCCCCTATACACACACCGGACGAAGTTTACCCCCCGACGTTCCAAATTGGCCCGCAACTCTTCATCTGTCTGAGAGAGGAGATCTCGTTGGTAAATTATGCCCTGGACCATGTTTAGCGACTTATGGGGCGTGAAACTAACCGGAACATCACCCAGCTTGTCGCAGGCAAGTAATGCCCTTGACTGTGCTGGGGACGCCGTCTGTATCAACACAGCGCCACTTCGCATTTTCGAGAACGACTCCACTTCGCCAAACTTATCCTCCAGCTGTTCAACAAAGAACTGAGGCTTGGTGGCCATGAATGACTCACCATCGGAACGCGCACAGACAAGATATTGTGGCGAGTACGGTTCTTTTCTATTAAGGGCCCTTCGTTCCTCCCACGGAGTGGCCAGGGAAGGAAACGTCTTAGGATCATAGGCAGACGCATTGAACTCAGTTTTTCCTCGCTTAGAGACGCCGTTTTCGCGACCGGCCATGCTTTTATTTGCTCGTTTCAGTTTCGTCCCACGAGCAGCCAGGGAAAAGAGGTCCACTCAGGCAGAGCCCCGCTTCCCTGGGTGAGCCTTATACAACTGAGGTGTGGTAGGTTCCTCAGAGGTTGCTCGCTAGCGGCTGTTCAACCTCAACAGCCATGAATCTCCTCGGCACGTAGCACACCTTGAGATTGAGGGTTTTTTTTTTTTTTATATAGAGGTTTGTACCGTCCTCGCGACCCGGGCGATTAAGCCAAGATCCCCGGGCTCTGAAACGTACAACGTTCCACCGTCGCGCCGAACGATAGTCGTTGAGGCACGCACAGAGCTTACGGTGTAGCGGACTGTTGGCGCGACACAGCCCACAGCTCAGGACCCCGGGTTCGCCAAGCCCGTACCCAGCAAATTAATGCTGAGCCCCTGAGGGGTCTCTTTAAATAACCTAACTATCTGGCGAAAGGTCCGGACACTTAGATGATGTCTTCCACGATAACGCTCTACATACATAGCACAGACCCGTTTGGTATTTATGAATGGACATTATGAGCAAAATGCCCTACTGACCTTTTCTGCTATTGGTAAATGGTCCAATTTAACACAAGTAATGTATCACGAAGCAAATACCGTCGCACTGGCGAAATGTTACGGGATACCACGTACTAACACATTTGTGACTATTACATCGCCATCTATCACAAAGCGAAAAAAGTGTTCCAAATAAAACATTCCTATTTATTTACGTACTAGACGAAAATGTAGTAAAAATGGGGGTACCTATTTTAAAAAAGTACGGAACGCAAGATGGCGTATGCCAGTGTTCTGGGCGAGAAATGTCACGTGACATCTGTGAACGGCTGGTTTTCGTTAATTCAATGGAGGGTGTCAAAACTCCGTTATTTCTGTAAATATATCTCAAACGATACCTGATAGGAAAAAAACACAAGGGAACAAAGTAGTAGAGAATTTTCTCCTCTACAAATTCGGTTATTCCATTTTTGTGTCAGATGAATGGTTAAGCCGTTGTTTTCATTTACATTTCGAGCTATCAAAAGACGATCACAAAGGGCCACTTTTAGTGTTACTACCGTAACCTAAAGTGGGGCAAAAATGCAATTGATATCTGTTTGACCTATGGCAGCGCCATCTAGCGGGCCAACTATAGCGCCATCTTTTTCCCCCTTCAAGGAAGAAAAGTTTTGTTCTTTGTATTTTTTTCGTTTGATGCTTAATTTGTGAGATATTTGGCCCGGTCATTATCAATGAACCACCCTGTATATTACATACCCCCACCAGTTGTTTTTAGGAGAGTGTACTTCCTCTCTTGATCCCAGAACACCTTTTTCTGTAAAGTTTTCTTCAGTGGGGGGGGGGATTAATATAGATATCACACATTGGCTGTAGGGAAGCTGCGATCGGTCTTGAATCGAGAAGTCTAGGATTCGAATCCCAGGTTGGTATGTGGAGGGGAGGAGGGACTGGCGAGGGGAGGAAGTGTGAGGAGGAGAGCGTTATTGCACCTGATAATCAACTTTACATTAATACAATTTTTCTCGTGTTTCCAGCCGGATCATATTGACATCTGTACACAGAATTTCTGCGGACCACCTGGCCACTATCATCAGTTGAGGAAGTTAAGCCGCTCACAGCTACAACTACAGAGTCCCAATATTTCGACTTAAACAATGAAACCCGAGTATCAAAAGACAGATGGGGTCAAAATTTATCGGTGACAAAGGAGACAACAATGCAGTCAACTCAGGTGAATAGTTGACTGCCTAGTTGAAGGTACATCTATAAATCAGTACGGCAAGAAATTCCCCCACTGCTACCGATCAAAACTGGGGAGTCCATGGGAGTCCGTACGCTGCTGTAGTACCTGTGCAATACATTGGTGTGTTTCTTAAGAACGTAGGCTTTCGCGGTTATTATTGTTAAAATTCTTCTGAGCTATTTGCAGCGTCATGATGACATATTTCCAACTTTTCGGATCCGTTACATGAGCCTCCCTCATGAAATACTGACTTGTTTCCTCCTGTGCTTGTCTTATAGAGCCAATTCTGTCCCCAAGGGTAGTGCTGATTGGTTGAAATTTGGAACAGGAAGGGAAGGAATACCTTTATTGGTGCTTGAATTGGTGTTTCTGATAGGAGGAAGATGCGCTTATTTCTTCTAAGTAGAAACGTTGCTGCCAGCTGTTAGAAGTGTCAGTCTGTGGCAAAGGGCCCGTTGTACCGCTCGCCGTGCCGCCAAAACCGGTACCGGTAAACAAAACAGAGTTTGTATCCGTCTTCTCTGTTCATATTGTTGTGCTGTTTACTAATCTCAAATGCTTCACGGATTTTCCTCTTGGTTTTACATGGCTGTTTAGAGAGAACTTGTACATCCTTGAAATTAAAATTGTGGCTACACTCCTCCTCGTGTTCTGCGACCGCTGCTTTGCTGCTTTGCTCTACAGTGGTATTTTCACAATACCACTATTTTATTAGCTTCTCCGCCTTTTAATGTCTTACTGGTATTGTGAGAATATCATCAATAATTTTGTAATTATATGAAACAAATTTCTGAAAATAAATTTACATATAAACATTACTGGTCTCCTTTGTTACTTTGTGTGGAACAACTGCTGATTGCCGGCCGCAGTGGCCGAGGGGACTGAGGCGCTCCAGTCACGGTCTACACGGCCACTACGGTCGGGGGTTCGAATCCCCCCTCGGGCATGGATATTTGTGCCGTCCTTAGTATAAGGTAGTTGATAAGTAGTTTGTAAGCTTAGGAACTGATGACCCCATAGTTAAGTCTCATAAGCTTAAATGTTTGTTAAGCTTATGGGACTTAACTACGGGGTCATCAGTCCCTAAACTTACAAACTACTTATGAACTACTTTCGAACTAGGACGGCACAAATATCCATACCCGAGGGGCGATTCGAACCCCCGACCGTAATGGCCGTGCTGACCGTGATTGGAGCGCCTCAGTCACCTCAGCCACCGCAGCCGGCTCCATAAGCTTAACAAACATTTTTTGAACTGCTGATTTTGAGGAAAATTTAATTTGATGTGCAGCAAAGGGTTAAACGTATGTACCTTTCATGTTCTGCCATCCGTACATGAATAGGCCTTCCTGTTTCTCCTATGTATACAGGCCTACTTCCGCAGTTTATTCATACACACCGGCAGTATTCAGCTTTCCTATGGCATCCTTACTTGATGTCAGTATATCTTTAATTCTGGGAAAAGAAAAGATTGATGCCAGCTCGTCGTAAGATTTTCCCAATGGACTCACCAATTTCCTTAATGTATGGCAAAATTGCCACCAGTAAGTATTCAACTTCCGTGTCGTTTTCCTTAGTTCGTCGCGGTTTTGCGGCTTTCTTAATTCTTCTGTCGCTGTATCCATTGGTACGGAATATCGATCGCAACTTGGTGCTCTCTTTTTCCAAATTATTGTCATTACTAATCCTTTGTGCCCTGGCGACTAGTGTGCGTAGAACTGAGTTCTGGGCCGGACCAACACCACCCAGAAGACGAGGGCTCACAACTGGCCGCCTCTAGCGGCCGGCTTCGTGGCCTCTCGGTGTGACGTAGGCACGCCCAGTTCTGAGGTGGTGTTGGCCGGATGGTGATGAGATTGCGCGTGCAAGTACCAGTTGGTATGGGTTGGCTTCCTGTGCACTCTGTGGCCTAATGTGCCTGTTATTGTTGTTTTGTACACAAGCGCGTCCAGAAAAGGAATAGAACCATCGTTTTCTATTCCTACAGTGATTTTTATTTTCTCATACTGTATGTTAAGATGCTTGAGGAATCCAATTACCTTTCCCTTTCCGTGTGGCCATATAATGAAGGTGTCGTCGACATACCTCAGCCAGCATTGGGTCGTAAAGATGGTGAGTTCAAAGCTGTTACATCGAGTGCTTCCATAAAGATGTCTGCTGCCAGAGGTGACAAGGGAGAGCACATAGGTATTCCGCCCGTCTGCATAAAATATTTACCTTGCCACTTAAAACAGGTGGATGTCAGGTAATGTTTCACCAATTGACATATGTCTGGTGCTATGCGATCTTGTAACAGGGGTCACAGTATCCTCCTCAGAAACGTTTGTGAAAAGTGATTCCACATCAAAGCTTACCATCAAATTGATGGGTGAGACGGGTATGTTCTTAATAAGCTCAATAAAGTGTTCAGAGTTTTTCATGTATGAGTTTGTGTTACCAACATGCTTGTACAGTTTCTTGGCTAGATGCTTTGCTGTTAAGTAAGTTTCTCAATTAATGATGTTGACTATCGGTCGCAATGCACATGAGTCTTTGTGAATTTTAGGTACACCATAAATCCTGGGTGCTGCGGGTACTTTCAGGATGAGTGACCTCGGTGTGTCAAAATCTATTCTCGATTCCTGTATTACAGCCTGCGTCTTTCTCACCATCTTGGCCGTTGGAGGAAACAAGTCAGTACTCCCCAAGGATGGCGCCTGTAACGGATCCTAAACGTTGAAAATATATCGTCGTGACACACCAAACAGCCAGAAGAATTTTAATTTTAACAATAATAACCGTGAAAGCCTACATTCTTCCATAACTAACCAGTATGGGTAGGAAACATACGTCAACATCGGAGGACATGGATTCCTGAGGACGAAGAAGGGAATGATGGTGAATGACCTCACCTTTCTAGAGATGCAGGGACAAGGAAATCATGCCAAAATTCTTGGAAATACGTTCTTCCATCTGGACTGGCAAAGCAACAGGTATTCTGAAGTGCACCAGCATGAGTCGCTTAAGAGAGAGAATTTGGCATATTTGCAAGAGCCTTGTCTACAATGATGTTTACCTGATGCAAACACACTATTGGCTAACATCGAAGTTGTCAGCTTCAGATTGGGAGAAAGTGGATGACATCACCTACAGGTAAGCCAGAACTATGTCAGATAAGATAAACGATCAACATAAACGGAAGTTTGAGGCGTAAGTTCGGAAAACTGAGGAATGGGGTCCTATGGATTCTGTTCCACGAACTGTTGTCAATCTCTCTTCACAAGTAATCAGCGAAACCGGCATGACTAAGGACTAAATTTCGCCTTAACACTCAGTCGACTGCCATGTGAAGATACAATAGAGATTGTTGAAGAATCCATACGACACTTACCACATGATAAGGCAGAAATAGTGATGCAAGAAACCTTCAGAGTACTGCTACGCGCCATGCTCCCTAAAAAGAACATCTCACTTGATGAAAATAAACAAATACGTTATCGTCTTGCGGGCAGACAAAGGAAATGCCACAATCGTCTTGGATACAGCGGAGTATGAAACCAAGATGAAAAACCTATTAAATCAACCAAACTACTGGGTAACCCAACGTCCAAGATAGTGAGAAAGACACAGTTCTCATAAATGAGTCAAGTACCAGCAGAATCCAGGTTTTATGGTGTACCTAAAATTCACAGACACTCCTACATCGATAATCAACAGCATGAATTCAGCAACTTACTTCACAGCAAAGCATTTAGCCAAGAGACTGCACAAGCATGTTGGTGACATAAGCTCTTATGTGAATAACTCTGAACACTTTATTGAGCTCATTAAGAACATAACGTCATGTGAGTAAAGAGCTAGTTGTGTTTCACATGAATGAGATTTTCTAAATCCGTGTTGACCTTGGGTCAATAGATCATTGTGCTCGAGGTAATTCATAACATTTGAATACACCATATGTTCCAAAACCCTGCTGCAAATTGACGTCAATGAAATAGGCCTGTAGTTAGTGGGTTACTACTACTGCCTTTCTTGAATATTGGTGAGACCTGTTCAACCTTCCGGTCTTTTGGTTCAGATTGTTCGCTGAGAGAGCGCTTGTATATGGCTGTTAAGTAAGGAGCTATCGCATCAGCATAATCAAATAAAAATCTAATGGGTATACAGTCCGGACCAGAAGACTTGTTGTTGTTAAGTGCCCGAACTCTCGTTACCACACTACGGCCGCTGAGATGTAGCGTCAGCAGCTGCCATTACCGGCAACTGCATATCTACAACAGCTGATTCAAAAGTTTCACACTGCTCTAAAATACAAACAACCTCCTCTAAAGAAGGGTTCATGTGCTGAAGAATTTTTGATCGGACGCGTTTGTCAGTGACTTTTTAAGTCACTGCATCAGCTAACATGACATCAGTATAAGAAAGTCCATACCGACATTGACATTTACAAAACCTCGTTCCTGTGGGTATGCCTGCAATCCACTGCTTATAAGTCTCATTAGGGCTTTTGCACATCTGAAAAACTTGTAACAGGCCACTGAAATGAGTATTTGTGAAGCATAGTAACTTGAAAGGGCGTCAATAATGTCGTCAAATATGCATAAATCGGGTTGCGAAGCACGAAACAATTTACTGAGGAGGGCATAAAAATCACTGCTTAACCAAGCAAGTGAATAAGGTTTTCTACTCTCACCTTTATTGATGTACGCTGCTGCTGCTGCTGCTGTAGATAATGGTCCCAAGCTTCGGAATCTTGTTTAAATTCTCGGAAAGCAAGTACGGCCACTTGCGGCTCAGATCTAAGTATAGCTCAGACTATAGGCGTCAAATCAGTTAATGCTTGGAGTAACTGAGCTATCTGTTGCGTCTGCCAAAGATACAAAGCATATTAGTTAACTTGTTGCGACAGAGTCACAACTTGGTTTACGAGAAGAACATTGAATGTCGGTTGGTTACGCGGTGGTACAGGCTGGACAGGGACATCGGCCGTAAGAACTTGATTCGCGGAGACATAGCAGGATTAGCATTACCATTGACACTCATATTAGTAGCCATTTCAAGCAAACACAAAACACAAAGTATTTTCTCTGCTCACAAACACTGACACAGAAACGTTCATGAGAATGCCGAGAAAGTCAGAGAACCGGCACCAACGTGTACTCAATAATCAACGATGAAAGCGAAAACTGAGCTACGCTGCAGAGCACTGAAGAACATGAAAACTGCCGCAAGTCACTGCAAATATCGGGCTGCACCAAGTATTTTGTCTGTAGAGAAGACCATTTATATTTTTTATCAAAATTAGACTACAGCATAGGTGAACTATATATACTTTCTTATTGCATGAAGCGTGGTATGAAACTACTAAAGAAAATCTTGTCGAACATTGATGTCCATCCAAAAACACTTTTTTTGGGGGGGAGGGGGTGGGGGGTTAAGGGCGCAAAACTACTGTGGTCATAAGCGCCCATGGGTCATTAGAGTGTAGGACTTAAGCAGGGCAGAGTTAAATTTCCTTTCCCATGTTAATGTGGTAAATAAAACGGAGGACAAGATCAACACCGTGCGGGTCATCAGCTAAAATATCAGGCCCCTCAAGACAGAAAACACAAATTTTGATGGAGACTGTTTAAAAAACACGGGCACTGCACCAGAAGGTGACGCACAGTCAGCAGTTGGGAAAAGTGGCCACATAGTTGGGCAGAATCGCCATATTGTAAATGGCGGTGACTAAAGCGATAGTGTTCTATGCACAGACGAGCTATAATGATCTTGCATCAAGAGGGCCGGGAGAAGGTGGACCATGCAAAAGGGAGGGGTTTGATCTCCGATAATTTGTTGCCTTGTAGGGAACACCAACGCATATTCCAGAGTGATACCACACACCTGGAGACAACGGCACGAAGGTCATTCGACGCAACAGGATGGGTAGCAATCCGAGGCAGGGAAACAGCAGCCTTTGGAGCAGCATCCACGATCTCATTTCCCAGAACCCCGACATGGACAGGAACCCACACGAATATCACTGTCATTCCGCTGACAGCAGGTGGAGGCATTTCTCAATCCGCCGAAAAAAAAAAAGTTCAAGTGTTTGTTAAGTTTAAGGGACTTAACTGCTGGGTCATCAGTCCCTAAACTTACAAACTACTTATGAACTATCTTATACGAAAGATGACACAAACTTCTATGCCCGAGGGGGGATTCTAACCCTCGACCATAGCAGCCGTGTCGATGACAAATAAAAGACGGGCGATTCTCACTGTGCTGAAGGAAGTCTGGATCCTGGTGAGAGTTTGATGTAACAGCTGCATAGGATTCTGCCATAACTTGGACAATGTCCCTGGGCGATGTTAAAAAACATCCCTGCCCTTGCACAGCTGCTATTGGCGGTGGGGAGTCCGCCCCAAAATCCTCCTAATGACTTCCCATACTTTACCTGTGGGCATCGACATATTGATGGAGCTCAGGAACTCCTGCCAAGACCTCTGCTTACTCTCTCTAATAATTCTTCTCCTCCTTGCCACGCGAAAACTGGCCAGATTCATATCAGCAGGGCACCGGTGGAATCCCTGCAATGCTGCTCTTCTGTCCCTGATTGCTAAACGACAAGCATCATCCCACCAAGGGACAGCTGGTCTCTGAAGCGTTGGCTTCGATTTTGGAATGGATGTGTCGGCAGCATTGTGAATCACTGTGATGACGTGATCCACCCAGTCTTGGACACTTTGACACCGCTCTAAAATACCCAACTGCTGAAAAAGTGTCAAGTTAGCTTTGCGCACCTGCCATCTCGGCGGCATCCCACTGCAATCTATTGTGACTGGCAAGTCTATCCAAATTGGATAGTGATCGCTGAAGGAAGGTCATCGTCCACGCTCCACTGAGCAGTGTGTGCAAGAGCAGGCGAGCAGAGGGAGAGGTCTATGGTTGAAGACGAACCTGTAGCAGTTCTAAAATGTGCAGGCTGGTCTGTGTTAAGCAAGACAACATCAGAGGAGTGTATCACAGTCTCAACCATCCATCCCTTGAGCAGTTTTTAGAGCCCCATAGTGTGTTGTGCGCATTAAAATCTCCTAAAAGAAGAAAGGGAGGAGGGAGTTCCCCAATAAGCTGTGTCAGGAGATTACTGTCAACATGCTCACCAGACGGTAAGTAAAGGGAGCAGACTGTGATATCATGATGGGCCAGTATACAACAGCAACTGCTTGCAGTGTAGTGGTTAATGGCACAGGTTAGGAGTGAAAATGTCCCTAGCAAACACTGCCACACCACCTTGTCCCCTATCACCCATTAGGTCGTCTTTCCTGTGGAGTTGATAGACTCTCAGAACGGGTGTGTCTGTCCGTTTGAAGTATGTCTCTTGAAGAGAGACACAGAAAGGCCTATCCTTCACAAAAAGCTGCAGTTCCTCCAAACGAGTCCTGAATCCAGCCAAATTCCACTGCAGTATGGGATCCATGTCTCCTGTGGAGGAGTCTATCTTTTCTCTACCCTTGTGCCATGATGGTGAGGCACTTTTGGAGCGTTGGGTAGCAGATGGACTGCTTGGGTCTGCCGATGATGCATCTAGGTCCATAATAATGTCCTCATCAGACAACGCTGTCATTATGAAGTCCGATGACGCCCCCAAAAGAGTTTCAACCGGACATGGAGATGCTTTCCTCGGCTTCTTCTTTTGAGAAGATGAAGGAGAAAGAGGGACTTAGGGAGCAGTCTGCTTTGGCAGAACATTCTTCTTTTTAGAGACACTTCGCTGATGCGGTGACTTCTCAATGATTTCCTGAGGTTCCTTGTCAAGTGCAGCTTCTGTAGCAAGAGAGACCACAGATTCTGCAAAAGTGGTGCCTGTAGCTTTTTCGGCCGTATTTGGTGGGGCAAGAGGCATGGAAGCTTCAGCTGCCTTACAGATGCACTGACGGCCTCAGTTTGGGTCGAAGCATCCACTGTAGTGAGCGGTTTCTGTAAAACAGCAGCGGAAGAGGTAGGAAATACAGGGGGCTGCATGGGCTTAAAAATCTTTTTGGCCTCCGTGTAGGGAATGCACCTAGTACGAGTAGTCTTAATCTCCTGTATTTTTCTCTGGTGATGATAAACCTCACAGTTCCAACTCCATATAGGGTGTTCTCCAGCACAGTTCACACATTTTCAGGTGGTGTACAATCGGTACCTTCATGTGCCGCCTTCCCACATTTATCGCTAGTGGCCTCTCCCTTGCAACCTAGCATGGTGTGTCCAAAGCGCTAGCATTTGAAACAACACATGGGGTTAGGGACATAGGGACGGACCTCCAGTCGCAAAAACCCGGCTTTCACATGCTCAGGAAATCTATGACTATTAAAAGTAAGGATGAAGGACTCAGATGTCACAAGTTCTCCACCAACCCTTTTCTTATTATTTTGTACATCGATTATACCTTCTGTTTCCCATTCTTCCTTAAGCTCTTCAACCGGAATGTCCATTAAATCCCTACAGAAAACTATGCCCTTGCTGTAATTTATGGTACTGTGTAGCTCTGATTCGATGTCATACTCGCCCTAACACTTCACTTTCTGCAGATTCGCTGCCTATTGGGAGGCTGTTGTTTCCACCAACAGGATACAATTTCGCAATCTCTTGGCGGATTTCAGAGTTCCCACAAGACCTTCTAGACCCTTATTGAAGTAAAAAGGTGAAATCTTTTCAAAAGAACCTCCTTAACGTTTGATTATTTGAAACACATTCTGGCTAGCAGCCTGTGTTCTGTTACTCTCGACTAAGCATTTTTTGTTCTTGAGCAAGTCCGGGGCACTGGCTCCCAGAGATCTCTTCTTTGATTGGATGTTGGTACCCCCCAGTGGTACACCCATCCCACTAGGAGGTGGAAAATTAATCGATAGGTCCATCTCGATCCCATGAGCAGCTAGGGACATGTGAAGTACTGAGGTTCGGCAGTACCCCCAGAGGTTGCTCGCTAGCGACTTCCACTTCAACAACCATGCATTGCCATCACCATGTAGCACACTTTGGGATTGAACGTTTTTTACTAGAGGTTTGTACCATCCTCACGACCCAGGCGGTCAAGCCAAGATCCCCATTCCCTGGTACACATAACGTTCCACCACCGTGAGACATAGTGGTCGCTGAAGCGTGCCCAGAGGTTACGGTGTCTATAGGACTGGTGGCGACTAGCAATCCCCAGCTCAGAACCCCGGGTTCACCAGGTCTGTACTCAGGAAATGAATACTGAGCCCCAGAGGGGATGTAATTGGTTGTGTTACAGATGTTTATCGGGAGTATTGATTTGTTAGAAGGGAAAATATGATGACTGATTGTGCTCGAGTGATTGTTAAACGTATGAGGTATGTGGTCTGTGGTCTAGTGACGTTTCAGAAATACTGTCTAGTGGAGTATGCAATGCAAAAATATGTGTGATCAGTCGGTTAGATGTCCGAGAGGGACCCGTCAATGACACAGAGATACCGAGACTGTCGCCGCTTGTTAGTTAGTTTACAACTTTAGTAGAAAAGAGCTGCCGCTGTAGAATAGCTGTGCACACTAAGGCGCCCAGCTGCGGTGCGCACGCACTAAGGCACCCAGCTGCAGTGTCTGCGGCCGTTCGCCGTTGGGGGTTCAAGTCCTCCCTAGAGCATGGGTGTTTGTGTATTGTCCTTAATGTAAGTAGTTCACAAGTTTAGGGACTAATTACCACCGTAGTTAAGGCTCTTTGATTTACATACATTTAAAAGGTGTTTGTTGTAGTTCAGTCGTTGGGTTGGGGATGGTTGTTGTTACATAGAGTGTCGTAGACTAGTCGGGATAGAATTTAAGTAAAAAGAAACTTCCTGGCAGATTAAAATTGTGTGCTGGAACCGGGACTCGAAACTGGGACCTTTGCTTTTCGCAGGCAAGCACTCTACCAAGGTTCACAGTAGAACGTCTGTGAAGTTTGGAAAGTAGGAGGGCCGTGGCATAGCGCATTGGGGCGCTATGCTGTGATGTGCGAAGGCGTTCCCCGTTGGGAGTTCTAATCGCCCCCACACCCGGGCATGGATGTTTGTGCTGTCTTTAGTGTACGGTAGTTCATAAGTAGTTTGTAAGTTTAGAGACTGATGACCCCACAGTTAAGTCCCTTAAGCTCTAAAAACATTTGAACATTTTGAAAGTAGGAGGCGAGGTACTGGCAGAAGTGGAGTTGTGTGCGGGAGCCGTGAGTCGTGTCAGGATAGTTCATTGGTAGAGCACTTACCCGCGAAAGGCAAAGGTCCCAGGTTCGAGTCCTGGTTCCGGCACACAATTTTAATCTGCCAGAAAGTTTCATAGCTGTGCACACTCCGCTGCAGAGTGACAGTTTCATTAAGTAAAAAGTTTTTGAAATATGCGCTGCAGTGTCTTGTTTCCAGTTATGGATGATGATGTGTTGCGATAGAGCTCTAAAGAAGTTGATTTAGGAATATGTTTGCCTGTTTGATCGTGTGTTAGTGATGTTTAATTTACGAGTGGTGTGCGATGATAAATTATTGCTGATCTTTTAACTTATACGTGCATAGTAAATTCGACAAGCTCGTCATGGAGACAATGCGAAGTTACAAATTCTCCTACCTGGCGGCAGAGTTGAGAGAGCACTCTGAATACTGGAGAAACACTAGAGAACATCCAGCAAAACATTTGGCTGTACCTTATAAAGTGGGACTAGCCGATGTTTAACTAGCTTTGTGTAGGTGGCTTTTATCTCCTGGATTTGTGCACCCCACAGGATTTCGTAGGGATTTTTTAAACAAACTGGAAATGTGCGAGATCCTAGTATCTACCCATTACATTCGCTTGGGAGGACGCTGTATAGGGTAGTTGGAATCGATTGTTAATGTGACTGACGACGAATACATTTATTTGTCGAATCAAGAGTTCTGGTGTCAATAATATTACCGGTATTCACCTTTATAACACGCGTTTCAGGCTGGAGGCTACAATATACACTTACGGACTAGATAGGAAAGGAGGATAGCCAATATTTACGAAGTGCATCCCTGTAGTGTGTGTCAATCCCATCCATGTGGTCTTGGCTAACAAATTTTTGGGTAAAGGGCTAGTCGATCTTGCTCTACAGAACTGAAAATATGTTGCATCGGACATGTGAAGTACTACCTCGGGCCGCGGTGGAGTAGCCGAGCGGTCTAAAGCGTCTCGCTGCGGAGCGCGCGGTTGCTCGCCGTGGAGGTTCGAGTCCTCTCTGGGGCGTGTGTGTGTGTGTGTGTGTGTGTGTTGTCCTTATGCTAGTTTAAGTAGTTTGTAAGCTACGAACTGATGACCACGCAGTTTGGTCCGATAGATTTACAAACATTTGAACATTTTACTACCTCGGTTCCGTGGTTGCTGTATTGGCAGGTGTCATTTTCGAAGACGGTGGTTGTTAGGTTAGTGCTTTCGAGAACAAAAGTTTTAGTGTAGACGGTCGGAAATCGATAAATTATTTCACGTATTTTTTAATTGTACAATACGGTTTGAATGTCTTATGGGGTGCACGATTATCAGTATTTGACCTATGTCAGATAAATTTTGTGAAGAATCATTTGCATTGTAACAGGACGAAAGATTCCTTAGATGGGTATACGCAGGAGGTAGAATTAAACTACCCGAATTCTCGGAATTGTTGGAAGGCATATAAAACCATAACAGGAGGACATGGAGATCGAAAAATTACCTGTCGAAGTACTGGATGGGAGACAGCGATAGATCGATCTAAGTAAACATGGTAAAGATTTGGTACATTTGTGAAAGAATTGCGTGCATTGTAACAGGGCATGGTCGTTAAAGAGAGACAGTTACATTTCGGAACAATGTGTCTTCTGCTGCTGCTGCTGTTGTTGTTGTTGTGTTCCCAAAAGAGTGTTTGACACACAAGTTTGTGGCGTTCGTTACCGTTACATCCCGTTTATTATCTAACCTGCGCTATTATGAAACACGTCTGTCGGCTGTTGTATATGTAGTCTATGCGAAGAGCTTGGAGAGAGAACGCTTAAAATAATAAAACGTTATGATAATTTGTTTAAATATTCAACATATGTTTATAGAATTGTATCTTGCCGAGAGAACATGAGGTCGCATTGAGGATCCAGCTGTACTGAAGTTACTCTTAACGCGTCTAGACATGAAAAAAGTGTCAAGATGGACACACACAAGTTTGAGGTGATCGTTACTGAGGGCGGGGGCGATTGCAGGTAAATTGTTCAAAATTAATTGGGCTTGGCACTCGCACAAGTGCGCGACCGTCGGAGGCAGGGGTGGGCGGTGGCGGCTTACAATTAATTTGATATGCAAATTTAATAAAATTAATCAAGGGCAGAGACTGTGATGCGGATGATTACGTTGACATCTATTGGTGGAAATTATAAGTTTTTAAAAAATGCGTTCAAAGAAATTTCAATTATCCCGAGGAAATGACATCATCCAAGATGGCGGGCAGTGGCGTCGAAGACAAACAAAAGATGGCCGATTCTCAGTGTGCTGATATCGCTATCATTACACTACTGATATTATCGACAATCTGGGTGCAGATTGCAAGAAATTCGTTTCGGTAGAGTGGACCAAGGGTAGTGTCGTTGGGGAGTGAATAGAGTTCAAAGTTGACACGGACCCCCAGAGAAAGCCAGGGCACGGAAGAGCTGAAACCCATCAGGAATGTGCAGGGCGCATAAAGTCTAGCTGCCTAAGCAGGAAACGAAAGTGAACTCCGGGAGGTAACCAGAGATGATGGACCCACTGCAAACAGACTTTCGAAGAACTCGTCAAAAAAGGACAGCGCAGGTTGTGCAACCACACATAGATGACAATCATCTTGCACGTCGACTGAAAGGGACTTCCCTCCAATAGGATAGCTCTAATTCGGCAGCTTCAGTGTAGAGACTTTCTACAGGGCTGGTATAGAAGGCTCCCGTTGCCAAACCGATCCCTTGATGAAGCAGGTACACTGAGCTGCCAAAGATGAGACGTAGGAGGACCAACAAAGTTTCCTGTCAAATGTGATTCCCAAAAAGTTTTTTGTTTTAACTAACGGACGAACTTCTGGACCAAGATCGAAAGTCAGTGGGAGAAACGCTATATGCCACCAAAAATTCGTCCCATCTGTCTCATCTGCAGAAAAACGGAACCCTTTTTGGTGCTCCACGAGTAGAGGTGATCAAGACTACACTGAAGTTGCCGCTCCAGTAAGTACATTTGTTGGGATCTGCAGTAGATGGAAAAGTCATCTTTAATCAGAGAAGCCGAAACGCCTGGGGGGACACAACCCATAATAGGGTTGATTGCAATTGCAAAGAGAACAACGCTTAGCACCAGGACTTGTAGGCCACCGTTCTCTTGAATAAAAGTGTTTGACAGGGACGAACATACACTTTAAATATGCAATCTTTTAAAAATTCCTGAATAAAAATTTGCATACGACCCCGTATTCCCGAAGTGTGCTAAGTATGGCGGATGCCCGTCTTCCAACATGTGTCCAACTCCTTTTCTAAGTCAAAAAATACGGCCACTGTTTGACGCTTCAGTAAAAAATTGTTCAAAATGTGAGTTCATAGGGTGACGAGATGATTGACAGCAGAGCGGTGCTTACAAAATCCACACTGTGCGTGGGGATATTCCGAGATTCAAACCACCATATCAGTCGACCATTAATCATATGTTCCATCACCTTGTAGATGCAACTGGTGAGGGAGATTGGACAGTAGCTGAAAGGGAGATGTTTGTCCTTGCCAAGATTAGGTATAGAAATGACTATGGCTTCACACCAGCGTCTAGGGAATGTATCATCCCTCCAAACGCGGTTATACGTTGGACGAAGAAAATGCAAGCCCTCTGGAGACAGATGGTGTAACATCTGTATATGAATGCCGTCTGGTCCTGGAGAGGAGGACCGAGATGAAGAGAGTGCATGTTGAAGCTCCCTCATGGTAAATTCATCATTATAGCATTCATTGTTTTCTGAGGAAAAAAAGTGTGTCTTTCTTCTGCTGCCGGTTTTCTATGGAGGAAATTGGGATGATGGTTCGTGGAGCTGGAAAACTTGGTGAAATAGCGGCCCATGGTGTTGGAGATGGCAATGGGGTCTACAATGACTGCATCTGCAGCAGTGGGGCTGGAGATCCCATAATGAGCCGAGGTCCCAGAGAGGTGATGGAGGTTGCCCCAAACAATAGAAAAGGGGGTATAACGTTGAAAAACTTGATGAATGACAGACAACAAGCTGTTTTGATATCGGTTATAGTGCAGCGACATTGTCCTCACAAACATTTGTATTGCATATCATTCTCCAATGTGGGATGGCGCTTGAAAAGGCGGAGAGCACGTCTCCGAGTTATGATTGCCTTGTGCCATGCCTCCAGGGTCGTAGATAAATTTTTCCTCTGGGGGGGGGGGGCGATTCAGAGCCACAGCTATAGTGAGGTGCCCTCGCACAGATGACAGGTGCCAAAGCTTCATTACACAAGTTTTTTGTATTTTTTTATTTTTAGCACAATTGAAAAAAAAACAAGTTTTTTGGGGGGGGGGGGGTCAACCCCCTCGTCCCCCCTATCTATGCCCCTGCATGCCTCATTCCACCAGGGTGAGGAGGATGAGCGAGGGCTGGAATATTCGGTGACAGAGATGATACTGTTGGTGAGAAAGTCTATCTGGTCATCAATACCGGTAAAATGATGCCTCTGAAGATTGCTAAGGAGGAGAAGAGATGCCAGTTAGCCCCAGAAACGTGCCACTTGTATGGATTCACTGGCAGGATGGGCGTCAACAGACGAATAACACATGGGAAATGGTCACTGGAATGTGTACCGCCAAGGACAGTCCACCCAAGCCAATGAGCAAGCTGAGCAGTACAGATCGAGAGGTCTAAATGGAAAACTCTGTGTGTGGAGTCTGATAGGAATGTAGGTTCACCAATATTAAAAGAGATGAGATTGAGATGATTGAAGATATACACCAAGTGAGAGCTCATCTGGTAGGCGTGTGGAGTGCCCCAGAGGGGTGGTGGGTGTTGAAGTTGCTGACCAGCAGAAATGGAGGAGAGAGCTGCTCTATAAGATGCAGTAGATCTGCTCGGTTGATGATTGAAGACGATGGAGTGTAGATATTGCAGAATGAGTAGGTGAAGCCAGGAAGGGAAAGTATGACAGCTACAGCTTGAAGCTGAGTATCCAAGGAAATGACATTGCTATTGATGTTATCTCTGATGAGCATCACGACGCCCCCATGAGCTGGATATCCTGCAAAATGGGGGAGGTCAAAACCGACTGAGGTGAAGTGCGGAACATGAAAGGGATCATGAGGATTTAGTTTTGTTTCCTGCAAGCAGACAGTCACAGGTTTTTAAGTTCAGAGAAGCTGAAGATCTGCCCTATTAGCATAGATACTGAGAATATTCCAATGAAGAATAGCCATTTTGACGGAAAGGGAGGTGCCTAGCTCGATTGTTTCTCCGAATCTATTTTTGTCAACGTCTGTAAGTTCCAAAGCTGGCTCTGATTGGGCAATTGTAGGTGAAATTCCCTGGGAAGTCAGTGGGATTTCATCCTGAGATTTGCACCACTTTTTCTGTTCCCTTTGAGTACGAGAATAGTCGTCAGGAAAACAGCAGGTTGAGTGGACATTGAGGTCAGAGAGAGAACTAGCGCCCTTCAGACCCTGAGTGTGTGGTACCCGATTGTGACTCTGCCTGTCATTATTCTTCTTAAAATGATGAGAAGGAAGGTTCCCTGAGGGAGTCCCATTCCCAGTGGGTGCCAAAGAAGATGCTCTCTTCTGCGGCTAAGGAGGAGGGAGTGATGGGGGCAGCAAGGATGGGGGGGGAGCAGGGACAGGTGAGGCGGTACCTTGATGGGGAGGGGTGGTACCTGTCAGGGGAAAGGGTGACAGGACGAGGTTAGAGAAGGGAGAGTTGGGGAAAGTGATGTTACAGAGGCAAATGTCGATGTCAACGATACCGGATGTAGACAGTCATACTTCTTTTGAGCCTCAAAATAGGACAGATGGTCTAGAGTCTTATACTCAAGGATTTTTCTTTCCCTTTTATATACTTGGCAATCCAGCGAACGAGGAGCATGTGGGCCATGGCTGTTTACACAACTAGGTAGTGGGGTGCAAGGGTTCCCTGTATGGAGAGGGCGGCCACATTCCCCGCAAACGAGGTCGGTGTTACATCACGAAGACATGTGGCCAAAATGGAGTCAACAGAAGCAGCGGATAGGTGGTGGGATGTATGGCTTCATGTAATATCTGTAAATCATTACCTTGACTTTCTCAGCTAGAGTACTCCCTTTGAAAACCGGGATAAAAGCACCACTGTCAACACAATTACCCTTGGCATCTCTCTAGATGCGACGAATGCATCAAATGTCACACCATTCCAGGTTCACCCAGAGTTCCTCCTCTGATTGTAACAGGAGGTCCCTGTGAAAGATAACGCCCTGTGTCATATTGAGGGACTGGTTAGGCGTGATGCTCACCGGGATGTCTGCCAATTGCCGGCAGGCTCGAAGTGCAGCTAGCTGGGCAGCAGAAAACGTTGGAATCGAGACAGAGCCAGGTTGCATCTTATTCACTGGCTCAACTTCATTAAACTTGTCTTGTGTGTGTTCCACAAAGAAGAGTGGCTCGGTAGCAGCAAATGTCTCCCCATCTGTCCTGGTACACGCCAAGAATTTAGGAAATGTCTTTGCACCTAATCTGTGGGCCTGAACCTGTTCCCAGGGTGTAGGCAGGGAGGAGAAGGCCGTGGAAGAAAGACGTACTATTCCTATCTGGATAGAATTTGGCTGCAGGAGAGCAGCCAGACACCTTCACACGTTTCACATGCAGGACTTATACCTCAGTAACTTCCACTCTGGTCAGAGGCTCATCCCACGGGCGTCACCCAGCCACAGCAAGGATTGCCCGGCAGGAAGACCGTTGCCAAGAGTAACCACTCCTAGGTATATGTCAGGCGTTTGCAGCTCTGGTACCAGTAGTGTGATCCCTGTGTTGCCAGGGGGCTCAACCAAATGGGTACATAAGAGCCCCCTCCTCCCACACAGAATGGTTACACATGCTGGGGATTGGGGGCTACGGGGAGGAAGGAGCTGGGAAAGGAAGGGAGAGGTACCTGCACTGTAGCGGCTAGGTAGGAGTTCTTCCCCAATAGCTCACACTCTGAAGGAAAATTTTATAGTGGCGGTCAAACCCTGAGGGGGACCTAACTGGGCCCAAAACCAGTGCAAACAACAAGGAGATCAAAATCACAAAAGCCATCGGCAGTACCGTAGGAATAGTCTTAAAGTAAAGCACTTAGAAAGGACAGATGAGTGAGGAGCAGAGAGGAATTAGAACAAGGAGGAGGGGAACTGGGAAAGGTAATGCAGCCTGGGAAAGTAGGAAGAAAGGGTGCAACGGCTCGGGGACCTGCGCACACCACACACGTACCCACAAATGACTGCAGGCCCAGGCGGGGGGGGGGGGGGGTTTCCCAACACACGGTCTACAATGCAATAACGTGTTCAACATCACTTGTGTGCAGCTCCAGCATCTGTAACAAACACACTTAACTGCCTGCTTCAATTTGTACGGTATATGCTGCTGCCACGTGATCGGCGCCTCGCAACATTTTGCAGACGCTGCAAGAGGTCGACTGATTTCACGGCAACTGCCTGAGATTTTTCTAGCAAATGTATTTCATTTTTAAATGAACACTTATTAGTCACGACTGTAAAAATTACATAGTAAGTGTGCACCTATGTATTTACAGTTCTGATTCAGATTAAGTGATGTGTATACATAAATTAATCTTGCACATTGGCCACTTTCCACAAATCAACGTGCATTTTCTTCTCTTTTATTTGCTGATTGGTTAAAAAACTAGTCAGATTAATTTGAAACTTGGTAGAATAAAGACAGGTAAAAAATAAGAGCACTGCTATTTTGGCTTAGGTGTTAACACAACATTTTCCGAGAAAACTGGTAGTTGAAGTTTTGAAACAGCTTCCTGTGTGAACACTTTACACCAGTTACTTCTTAGTTTAACTGCTAGTGTCTTGGCTAGCAAATTTTGTATTTAGTGCTCTCCATCTACATCCATACTCCGCAAGCCAACTCGTGGTGTGTGGCAGAGGGTACTATACACAGCATTTGTCACTTTCTGCTATTCCAGTTGAGTATAATTTGTGGGAAAAATGATTGCCTGTATGCCTCCTTGTGCGCCCTAAGTCTCTGATCTTGTCCTTGTAGTCGCTTTGCAAAATATACATAGGAGGAAGCAATATTTTTGTTGATTCTTCATGAAACGTACGCTCTCGGAACTTTTACAGAAGCCCGAACCACGATACAGAATATCTCTCTTCCAAAGTCTGCTACTGGAGTTTCTGACACTTTTGCACTTACTAAATGAGCCCGTCATGCAGTGTGCTGCGATCTGTTGGATCCTCTCTATGCCCTCCATCAACCACAGCTGGCACAGATCCCACACAGATGAGCAATATGCAAGTGCTTGCCCTACGAGAGTTTTGTGGCCTACTTCTTTTGTTGATGGACTACACTTCCTCAGGATTCTTCCAATGAATCTCAGTCTGTCATCTGCCTTGATTTTATATGATCATTCCATTTCAAATAACCCCAACCCCAAATATTGTATGAAAGTAACTGCTTCCAGTGTTTGTCCTGCTATTGCATAGTTATATAATAAATGATCTTTCTTTTTATGTAAACACAGACCTTGTTTATTTTGAGGCTCAATTGCTATTCCCTACAGCTTGCAACAGCTACCGTTTTCCAGTTGCGACTTTTCGGTAAATCATCATCTGCGAAATTGCCTCATTGAACTTCCCATGTAATCTACGAGATCATTTATCTACATTGTGAAAACACCGTTCCTGTAACACTCTTCCTGGGGCATGCCTGGGATCTGAATAGCTCTCTCCATTAAGAATGACATGCTGTTTTCAGTTACCTACTAACATCTTAATTCAGTCACACACACAGTTGTTCTGATATTCCATATGCTCTCACTTTGTTCATCAGGTGACAGTGCAGAACAGTATTGTATGCCCTGTGAAGTCAAAAAAGAAACAGCATCTCCCTTTGTTCCTGTATGTACTGCCCTTTAGATCTCACGGATGAATAGTGTGAGTTGTTTTTCACATGATCACTGCATTTAGAAAACGTGTTGATTTCTACAAAGGAAATTTCCGGTCTCCTGAAATGACATAGTATTCTAACATAAAATGTTTTACAAAATTCTGCAACTGACCGATGTCCGAGATAGGCTAAAGACCTATAGTTTTGTGCATCTGATCGACAAACGTTCCTGTAAATCTGTAAATGGAAATGACCTGCGCTTTCTTCCAATCCTTATGAACACTTTGCACCTTTAGAGGTGTTCGATACACTGCTGCTAGAAGGAGATGGCAAGTTCCTTAACATACTCATATATAATCACATTGATATCCCATCAGGTTCAGCAGCCTTTCCTCTGTTGAGTGATTTCAATTGCTTTTCTATCCTTCCTACACTTAAGTCATTATCTGCCATTTGTGAGATGTTTTAGAGAAGTTAATACTGTGAAATCTTTCTCTGTGAAACAGCTTTGGAAAAATATTTAGTATTTCAGCCTTTTGTGTATGTTCCTCTGTTTCAACATAATTTTTTCACAGTGTCTGGATATCCGATTTCGACCTGTTTACTGATTTGATGTAGGACCAAAATTTCTTAGGCTTTCCTGCTAAGTCAGTACACAAAACATTGCTCTCAAAGTCATCGAATGTCTCTCACTAATTTTGGCGTCATTTAACTTATGCTTGTCTACTAGACTTTAGCTACATTTTTATTTGCGGGAAAGTTGTCTTTGCTTTCGTAACAATGTTCACACTCAAGTTGTTGAACCCTGATGGATCTTTCCCATATCTCATAATTCTACTTGCCACATACTTATGTAAAGCATATTGTACGGTGCACTTTAACTTCATCCACAGTTCCTCAACACTGTCAGTGTTACAAATGAAAGTCCTTTGAAATTTGCCCCTTTTTGCTTTTGTTAAATAAAAAGCTGTTTCTACCTTTTTTGATATTTCTATTTACAACTGTATACATTGATGCCTTATTGGCCTTATGATCACTGATTCCCTTAACTACACTAAATGAATTGAAAAGTTTGGGTCTATTTGTCATCATCCCCCCCCCTCCCCAATTTTTTAAAATTCCGTTCTTTCTTTCTATCGTCGTCACAAAAGAATTTGATATGGAATTGAACGAAATGATTGATGAAATTAGTTCGCATTTTAAATTTTACTAAAGTAGTAGCATTTTCATATAGTGAAGTACTGAATCACTGATGTAAATATTGTCGCGAGACACCGACTGCCGGCGTGGCGCAGGGGATAGCGTCACCGACTGCGGTGCTAAAGGTCGCCGGTTCAATGCTGCGCACCGGCAAAAATTTATTTCTTTGTAATTAACAATTCCAGAAGTTTCTACATCTTTCTTATGTTCACTTTAAATTCTACTTGTTTCTTATGTTAACTGTACTTCTAATTTCTGGCTTCCAAAAGTCCGTATTATCAGAAGAACGATGGACACGAAACCAGCAGTAAGCCAGCTGCACATCAGACACCCGTAGGTGTTCTCTGGAGACGCTGGACAGGACCCCAACAAATGGCTAAAATGGTTCGACCGAGTAGGCAAGTACAACAGGTGGGGATCATACGATGTGCTTGGCCAACGTTTACTTCTACCTGGACGGAACAGCCCAGCAATGGTTTGAAAACAACGAAGATAAGCTGAATGACTAGGATACGTTCCAGATGGAACTTAAGAAGACGTTTGCAGACCGCCAGTGACAAATACGCTCGGCGGAAGAACTGAAGAACCGGGCCCAACGACATGGTGAGCCGACAGTCGTACGTACAGAATGTTTTGGCCCTGTGTAACATAGTCAATCCGAATATGACTGAGGCCGACAAAATCACGCACCTGATGAAGGGTATTGCAGAAGACGTGTACCAAGCTCTTCTGATAAAAGACGTCGCTACAACGAAAGAGTTCATTAAGTGGTGCCAACGTATTGAAGAGATGCAACAAATGAGGGTTGGCCGAAAGAAGTATGACAGACTCCCGAATGTAGTCCCTATGGCCGTTGTGGAAGATCAGCATGACTTCGCTTCTCTCGTAAGACAAATTGAGAGAGAAGAATTAAAAAAAAATTATGGCAGCCGGGACTATTACACCGAGCGAGCATCAGACCATGGCCATGGATGTAAGTCCTGTAAGTGACGACGTAGCCGCTGAGGAAGAGATATTTCAGACAATAGCTCCTGTCTGCCCCACTAATCGCAATCGACGTGAAGAGTGGCGTCGCCCTGCTATGACTTAAGCTGCAGCCGCCAAACGGCAGCCCATGAACCGGCCGACGCGGCCACAACCAACTCCTCCGGCAATTATGACGCCCCGCAGAAGAATAGACGTCTGGAGTGTTTCCACTGTGGGCGCCCTGGACATGTCGTACGCTACTGCAGAGAGAGAAGGCGAGTATTCGAAGATTATTTTGCCGCAAGACGTCAGCCATCAGACCAGTTCTATCCCAGGCAATCACCTGCTGATGCGTTCAGTCGTTCTATAGGAAGAAGCCCATCGCCGTACCCTAGACGAGGTCGCTCCCCGACGCGCCGCAGCCGTTCACCGCCGCCGTACAGAGGTACCAGCCGCTGCCTTAGCCGCCACGCCCAGGAAAACTAAGCGAGGCGACCATCTACGGAGGTGAGGCCGCCGCAGATGAAAATCCTCCATGGACGACAGTCGCTAAGATGTCGGGAAATCTCATCGACGTCATAATCGACGGCCAAGCTGTCCGGGCACTGGTTGATTCAGGAGCATCTTTTTCTGTATTTTCGGATAATTACCGCCGCACACTAAAGAAGACAATGTTCTGTGATACGGGGGCAACTGTGCTGAAGGTCGCGAATGGAAAGTACGCCCAGCCAGCAAGAACTTGTGTCGCAAGAAAAACCATCAACAACAGGACCCAGCCGTTTGAATTTGTCGTGTTAACAGAATGTAGTAATAATGTCAACCTCGGATGGGACTTCCTTCAGGCATCCCAAGCTATTATTGACTGTGGAAGATCTGAGCTGCAAATTGAAGAAGTTGTTCCGATAGGTACATGTAATAGAGAATTTTCTGCGAAGTTATTTGCCATTAACAATGTGACGATCCCGCCTTTGACGATGAGAAGAGTTGCAGTCACACACACAGATGAGCGATTAAACTGCGAAGTTCTTGTCGATAGTAAAAAGTTTATGAGGCTCAAAAAAAGAAATTTACATACCAGCGGCTATCATAAGCATTACCGGAGGTCAAGGAGAGATTTGGATCACTAATTATCACGAGCAGTCGCAACTTATCCCCAAAGGAATGTGTATCGGGGCAGCTGAACCAATTCAGGACGGTGAGCTCAACGTCATCAACGAAGACCCATGCTCTGCTGTTAGTACAGACAACACGCTGGAGGAAACAAACGTGGAACTGCCAATAGGGCCCGGACTGATTGGTTGGTGTTGGTTGTTTAAAGGGGACTAAACTACCGGGTCATCAGTCCCCCGTTCCCAGCTAAGAGATCACAGAATTTCATGTATGGTTAAAAATAAGCACCCTGCAACCAGTACACAAGGCGTACAGGAAGACAGTGTTGGCCATAATTACAACATAAAAGAAAAAGGGAACCACAATAGAGGTAGAACTAACAATCAACTATACTTAAAATCAGAGCAGATGTTGGCTGGCTGATCACTAGGATAATAATGGATGAGCCAGCCATTCTGCACATACTACAACTGCCAGTCGGAAATAGGACTGACAAGACAAAGGTGACAACAGATTAAAACTATAAGCGGTGTATGTCTGAAGATCAGGTATACGAACATACCATTAAAACTTATTAGAAAAACCAGCTGCGCGAATAAAACCTAAAACACAGTCAGCCATAGAGGCGTCGTCAGCTAAAATCGAAGCAAGCGCAGTAGGCAGGTTAAAAGACTGCCGCAATGCAGCTAAAAGTGGACAGTCCAACAAGATGTGGACTACATTCAACACAGCGCCACAATGGCATTCTGGTGGTTCCTCTCGACATAAGAGGTGGCCATGCGTTAGCCACGTATGGCCTATACATAGGCGACAGAGGATGACTGAGTCTCTCCGAGAAGGCCTTAAGGAAGTCTTCCAAGCTGCTGTCGTAGGCTTGATTGCACAGAGCTTACTGGGCATACTCATTGTTGCCCATTCCGAATTCGAGGCCTCAAAGATCTTTCGGTGTAGACCCAAGCGGATATCCCCTTCTGGGGTACCGATATCCAGGCGCTGGCATGCGATATGCGATGGCCTGCCTGCTTCGCCAGCTGATCAGCGCATTCGTTCCCTGGAATTCCAATGTGGCCTGGGGTCCAGATGAAAGCCACAGAACGGCCTGACTTGGCAAGACTAAACACCATGACTTGGATGGATCGCACCAAATGGTGTTTGGGGAAACAGTGGTCGAGAGCGTGCAAGGCACTCAGGGAGTCACTGCAGATAAGATATGACTTCCTGGGGCATGCTCTGAGATGGTCGAGTGCACGGGTTATTGCGATCAGCTCCGCCGTAAAGACAAAATGCCACTGTTTGTATAGTCTATGGGACTTAACTACGGGGTCATCAGTCCCTAAACTTACAAACTACTTATGAACTAGGATGGCACAAATATCCATGCCCGATGGGGGATTCGAACCCCCGACCGTAGTGGCCGTGCAGACCGTGACTGGAGCGCCTCAGTCCCCTCGGCCACCACGGCCGGCCTGTAAAGACAGTACAGCCAGGGGGCAGGGAGCGCTGTTCAGTGTGGTCGCCATGAACTTAGGCGTAACCCGCTCTGCCGTCTACCTGGGAGCCATCAGTGTATATGACGTCTGCATCACGGAATGTGCCAAGTATGTCCAGAAGCTGGTCTCTAAGTAACTGTAGTGAAATCGACGCCTTTGGATCGCAGGAGAGTTGCAGGTGAAGCTGGAGGCGAGGGATGGTCCAAGGAGGGATATGAGATAGGCAACAGAATGCAGGATGGAGAGGAAAGGACTCGAGTGAAGAAAGAAGAGAATGTACCCGGACCGCGACTGGAAGACCCGATCTGGGTCGACGTTGTGGAGAGGGAAGGTCAGTATTTGGAAACAATAACATGCGATTTGGATGGCCCGGACTGACCAAGGTACAACACCAGCGGGTGTTGGCTATACTACTTCAATTTTTGGGTGCATTCACACCTCAGCAGGGGAAAAGTCAGATGTAACGGTCCAAGATAAAGCACCGTATCAATACTGGGGAACATCCACCAATTAGCCAGCGTTCGTGTAGTGTCGCCAGCTGAAAGACGGATAATTCGGGAGGAAGTGGTGAAGATGTTGCACGATGACATTAAACCTTCAGAGAGTCCGTGGTCGTCTCCGGTGGTCCTTGTAAAGAAGGAGGGTGGCACATGGCGATTCCGTGTCGACTATCGGCGGCAGAACAAAATCACAAAGAAAGATGTCTACCCACTGCCGCGCATTGACGACATCTTAAACTGCTTGAAAGGAGCTACATACTGCTCAACTATGGACATGCAGACAGGTTACTGGCAAATCGAGGTTAACGAAGCAGACAGGGACAAGACGGCTTTTATTACACCTGACGGACTCTATGAATTCAAAGTAATGCCATTTGAATTATGTAATGCTCCGGCCACATTCGAACGCATGATGGACAACTTGCTTCGACACCTTAAGTGGACGACGTGTCTTTGCTATTTAGATGACATTGTCTTTTTCTCGAAAACATTTGAAGAACATCTGAGTCGCCTGTCAAATGTGTTGAAGTGTGTTCAGGCTGCAGGAATCCGCCTCAATGCAAAGAAGTGCCTCTTCGTCGCCAAAGAGAGAAAAATCCTGGGGCAGCTAGTCAACGGAAATGGTGTCCGTCCTGATCCAGACAAAATAAGGGCAGTCACAGAATTTCCAACTCCTCAGCACATTCGTGATGTGAGAAGTTTTCTCGGGCTGCGCTCATACTACCGGCTTTTCATAAAAGGGTTTTGTAACAAGGCACGTCCATTACAGGAACTTCTGCAAGGAGACGCCAAGTTTTACTGAGATGAGACAAAAGAAAGAGCTTTCCGGGCACTTAAGGAGGCTCTAACTTCCGCACAGTTGCAGGTGAAGCTGGAGGCGAGGGATGGTCCAAGGAGGGATATGAGATAGGCAAGAGAATGCAGGACAGAAAGGACTCGAGTGAAGAAAGAAGAGACGAGAATGCGGAAACGGAACTTCACACAGACGCCAGTGGTTATGGAATTGGTACAGTGCTTGTGCAAGTTCAGGAAGGTGCTGAAAAAGTGATAGCCTATGCGTCAATAGTACTCTCAAAGTCCGAGATAAACTACTCTACAACTGAGAAAGAATGTCTCGCAGTTATCTGGGCTATCAACAAGTTCCGGCTGTATTTATTCGGCAAACCATTCACCGTCGTGACAGACCACCATTCTTTGTGTTGGCTGACTAGCTTGAAGGATCCATCAGGTCGACTAGCAAGATGGGCACTAAGACTCCAAGAGTACGATGTCACAGTGGTAATCAAGAACAGGCGCAAACACAAGGGTGCCGACTGCCTTCCGAGGAATCCATTAGTGGAACACAACAGCATGAATGAAATTTTAGCCCTCACGGAATTAGATGACGTTACAGCTGAACATAGGGAAGATGCAGCACTATTAAAAACGATAGAGGCCTTGGAGAAAGGAGAACCGACCAATGGAGAGTTCCAACTTATAAACGGAACATTGTATAAGAGCAACTACAATCCACAGGGCCCCAAATGGCTACTGGTCGTTCCAGCTCGTCTCCAGCCAGCTATTCACAAATATTTCCACGATGCTCCAGTATCCGGTCATCTGGGATTCGTGAAGACCCTACACAGAATCAGACGCAGATATTACTGCAAAGGTCTCTACCGATCTGTCAAGCACTATGTGAGTCACTGTGAAGAGTGCCAGCGACGGAAGCATGTGCCGCAATTATCTCCAGGGCATCTCGTATTGATTCTGCCGGCAGCAGCTCCATTCCACCGAGTTGGGATCGATCTTTTAGGGAGGTTCCCAAAGTTGACAGCCGGTAACCATTGGATAATACTCTGCACTGACTACCTCACATGCGACGCTGTCACCAAACCTGTGCCGACTGCAGAACCTCCAGAGATAGCAAAATTCCTTGTAGAAGACATTATTTTGAAGCATGGAGCACCACGCGTCATGATATCTGATCGTATAAAAGTATTCCAATCAAAACTAGTATCAGAGGTAATGTCACGGTGCGAAATTGTCCACAAAATGACAACTGCATACCATCATCAGACAAATGGTGTTACGGAATGTTTTAACAAAACGTTAGCCGATATGCTGTCGATGTTGAGGGATACAATTCTGCCAGTCGTGACATTTGCTTACAATACCGCAAGACATAACACCATAGGCTTCACGCCATTTCTCCTGCTCCATGGCCATGAACCAGAGATGACAATGAATATGCTGTTCCCGTCCCAACCGAATGACACTCAGGATGACTATGTTAAACAGCTCATCACCAGGGTCGAAGAAGCAAGACAGCTGGCTCGCATACAGACACTGGATGCCCAGGAGAAGGACCGTTAGTGGTATAACGACAAGCACCTACCTGTTGTATACAGCCCTGGAGATCTGGTTTGGATTTTTACCCCTGTACGGAAGGTTGGACTGTCAGAAAAGTTATTGAAGTGATACTTTGGTCCATATCATGTAATAAGCCGTCTGTCAGACATCACATACGAAGATGAGGATTATGAGCCGTCGTCGAAATGACATAAACGAAGAGACATTGTTCATGTCCTGCACATGAAGCCTTACTATGATCCTGAAGAGCAGGTAGGCGACAATGGCTTCTTGTTCAAGGACTCTAAGGGCGGTGATGTTATGATGAAGCCACGACAGGACTGTCTGTCATCGATAATCGTGCAGAAGGGAAGGATTCTTCAGAACTGCCATACAGAGGACCCATGACTAGGTCAAGATCCAGGACATTGCAGCTGGCTCCACAGGCAACATAACAGCGGGTCACTGTTTTTCCAGGAGAGAGAGCAATGTCGCGAGACACCACGTACACCGACTGCCGGTGTGGCGCAGGGGATAGCGTCACCAAGTGCAGTGCTGAATGTTGCCGGTTCAATCCCACCCATAGGCAAAAATTTATTTCTTTGTGATTAACAATTCCAGACGTTTCTACATCTTTCTTATGTTCACTTGTAAATTCTACTTGTTTCTTATGTTAACTGTTGTTCTAATTTCTGGTAAATTCTGTCTGTGTATAAATAGCAGAGCACTCTGCCCGAGAGGCAGTTAGTGCTGCATGTATGTTAACTTCGTAATAAACCTGCTTTCAGTATAAGTGCTGTATTCAGTTGCCTTCAAAGTCAAGCCTGCTTCCCTTTCAACGTGACAATATTCAGACTAACAACCAACATGGAATTGATACTTCAACAACTATACTTTTACTGAGATGTGTGGTAACAGCCATTATATAGTTTAAAAATGCATATTGTCAACCATCAGCTGTTTATTACACTTACAGATTTACTGGTTTTGGTTATGAAGCATCATCAGAAAAGTAAATCAAACAGACGGATTATGTTGGTACATTATCTGTCACATTATCCATGTCAAACAATAATAGATATGTAAAATGTCATGTGATATTAGGTCTCGATGATAAATAAAACAACGCCAAGCTGCACTGTACTGAATTAGGGTCTATGAAAATACTCTCTGAATTGGTACACCCTGGTTCACTTAATTTATCATCAAGACCTAATATTAAGTATATTTTATTGTTTGACATGGATAAGGTGACAGATAATATACCAACGTAATCAGTCTGTTTAATTTACTTTCCTGATGATGGTTCATAACCGAAACCGGTAAATACAATAAACAGCAGATGGTTGGCAATATGCATTTTTAAGAATATATTAGGAAACAACTTTATATTTAAATCTTTGGTGTGTCATAATGCAAACAGCTGTTTCACAAATGTAAATATTGGCTCACTATTCTGTACGTTTTAATACTTTACACCTTTTTTGTTGCAGAGTATCATCCTTAATAGTGTACTTTGAATAATAATCATCACAAAGAGTATTCAATTGACTGTAAAGACGTTCTCTGAGCCGCTGACAGGCACAAAAAATGGACAATCACATTCACAAAACTTAAATTTTTGGCCATGGCCTTCATCATAAAAAGAAACACACACACACACACACACACACACACACACACACACACACACACACACACACACCCCATCTCCAGCCACTCCAGTGCTACAAATTCAAATGCTTGTAAAGCTATGGGACCAAACTGCAGTGGTTATAAGTCCCCAGATTTACAAACTATTTAAACCAACTTATGCTAAGGACAACACACCCGTGCCCGAGGGAGGACTCAAACCTCTGATCGGGAGTAGATGTGCACTCTGAAGCAAAGCACCTCAGAGTGGACAGCCACTCTCGGGCATCTCCATCACTACATTCAAATTGGATTTTCCATTGTTAAATAGTATTCACTTAGAGCAAAATAATCCTCACAGAAATAAACACACAAAGTGACCACTCTCTCGTTTGGATCTCTATTAGTGTGTTTCAATGCAATTTAAATAGCTTCTCATGCCTTGGAACAAATAAAAACAATTTTTCTAGAGTTGTCATATATGTATTTGGGCAGTGCAATACTGCACAGTATTTGTGAACAGTTTTCTGATATTCAAGCAACAGTTCAAGTTTAGTGACTTTTATGACAGCAGAAGCAGCACGAGTAGGTGAACGTCACATGCATCATTCATTAGGGAGGAAAGTATGTTAAGAGCACGAGATGACACAATTAACCATTTAAGAGATTTCCAGAAAAGAGTGAAATACCTTATTGGGTAGGGAGAGGGATAGGCTGAGGTGGTGAGAGGTACGGTGAGGGGTCAGGTGTAGTGGCAAGTGAGTATAAAAGCATGATCAATATTATTATTAATATTCCTAATTCACATAAAAGGATTATAAGGATGACACTAACTGATTATTTAAACTGTCCTAACGTGTAGACAGAAAGAAAATCTTTTACTAAGGTTGCATACACCATGTATTAGTTACAAACTGTAATTTGGCATCTAGCAAACAGCAGATAAGAGATGAAGGCAGAGGCAAGTGGGCTGCTGCAGGAGAAGGTGAGGTGTGGTAGAAGCGGCAGGAGGCTGGAAGTTCACATGCTCCTTCTCCATGTACCATAAGTACTGAGTGCACGCAACACCTACCCGTTTTGAGATTCCAGGAAGTCATCAGTGTCCATGATGAATGTAAATATTATTATTATTATTTTCAATGGAACAAGACAATTGTGTAATATCCAGTATTTTTATTTTAAGACGAATTGGTCAGTGAATCTTTGGGTTCCAGACTGGTAGTTTAACAGCTGAACACCAGTACATCTTATAATTACTACATATTACAATACAATTGTCTTGTGTTTCATTCAGAATGTATCAAATATTCTACTAAGAACCGATGGAACAGTCAGTTATTGTAAATATTTTGTGCTATCAACATTGAGTATACTTTTCGTTTTGAAAACATTGCAACACTGCACAGAACACCCATAGTGACAGCTAAAGTCTGTGACAAAGCAAGCAATTATGCAGACAACAATGCTGGCATCACTGGCTAATGGTATGCTGCACTGTTGTCAATGCACATGTGTAAAAGAGTTCAACACAAAAGCAAAATCTCTCAACTTCTAAAGATCAAATCTAGGGACTCCACATGCAGAGTTATAGTTCTCACATAGTACTTCATGTTATTTTATTCAGACAAAGACTCATTCCATAAAGCTCTACACATTAGGCCACCCTGTGCAAAGCTCTTCACATAATATTAAAATTGTGAAGCATATTAATGTTGTCACAAGCAGCCTATTTGAATTCTGAAAATTATTAACTAGAATACTTCTGTCACCTCCATACCTGTCTTGCTAACACACATTTGTACCCAGTTGATACTGATCCATTTGTGACCCTGTCAGTGCTACTTGAGAGCATCAAGCTATGTTCTCATACTGAAGTTGATTCTATTTCCTCACTTTATTCACAATATAAACATAACAACACTGTACAAGAACTCACTGCAGACATCAAACTAACACATATATACCCTTGATACTTTGTGGGAGGTCAGTGGTGCACCAGGGTATACAAGAACACTGCTAAGGGTAGTAAGGCAAGTTACTTGCATTCCTCTCCAACACATATACCTCAAGTAACACTCTTCTTCATACCTACAAATGATTAAAAATGATAATGCTGTCTATGGTAAGATCTCTGATTTTATGAATTTTAGGGCAAAGATATTACACACACACACACACACACACACACACACACACACACACACACACACACAGAGAGAGAGAGAGAGAGAGAGAGAGAGAGAGAGAGAGAGAGAGAGAGAGAGAGAGATCCATCTGGAAAAAAAAAATTGTCAATACAAATATTTATCAGCAATATAAACATATATAACCAATATAAACAAATATAAGCAACATACATATATAAAATATAAATTGGGTGTGTGTATGTCTGCAATATATATCTTACATCAGTCCATAAATAAAAAACAAATGTGTTTAGTAAAACGGATTAACACAGTAATTGCTGGTTGTATACTAAGCAATAATTTTCACAATGCAGATGTAAACAAGCATAAAAAAACCATTACAATGAAATACATCAACAACATTCTAACAGTGGAACATTATGACTTTTTACACATACCATAACAATTTTATTTATTCGGTGTCAGCAACAGCTATCATTTTTCAAGCATGAAGCTCATTTTATAATCTAATTATTTATACTTAATTACTTCGTGTATTAGAGCCAACATTGAAATCTTGTATTGTCTCACATGCTGATAGATATCCTAATCTTCACTGAGTGACATCTGACAATTTGAGAATATGGGACATTAGAATCTGAGGAGCACAAGATTTTGAATCAGCCAATTTTGTAATAAAAAGCTAATACTATTTTCTGATGCAGTAAGAATGTAAACAGATATAAATCTCATTTTTAAATGCCTATGATGGCGACTGCAATAGCTATAATTATACTGTGTAGAAAAATACTGGCACAGAAAACATTTATAAGGCTAATGAGCAATTAACCCTTATTAATAAGCAAGATAATTGCCTTTCACAGACAATGCTGGAAATAGTGTTTTCAATGCACCTATCAGTAGCTTTCATAACTGCAAATGCTCATCACCAGCATGATGAGTCCTGAATACTTTCCCATATTATTACATTTGAGTGATGACGCCTAGTTTAGCTTGTCAGGGAATGTAAACTCAAAAAATTTGCACTATTATACATCAGAAAATCCCATCAGTACTTTAGAAACCCATGGCATTATTTCAAGATTTGTGTTTGGTTGGCAATATCAGGTGTCTGCAGTGTATCAAGGTTTTTTCACCAATGTGTTAATGCTAACCAGTATTTCCACAAACTGTTTAAGGATACAGGTTATGTTACTTTTTAATGATGAAAATTGATATTTTATGGCTTTATTAAATTCTTTAGTCTTTCCTGATTACCATCAAACGGGGTGATTTCAGACACCGGGGTGATTTGGGACGATATGGTTTACCTTTTCTTTCCCGCTGCATAGCAATGAATTAGCACCGATTTCCACCTCCGCGAGCTTCTTATTTTATGCATGATACTGTAGCTCCCACATCCCGCACTTGGATCAATTGTTTAACGACACAATAATCGAAAGTGTAATTGTCGAAAGTTCTCACTGCATTATGGAGTGGAAACTTGCTGTTGTTGCGACTGGTGGAAGAGTATTGTAGAGTCAGTCGCCAACGAGATCAGTAGGCTGCAGCACTGTGAGAAGTTTTGTACCAACTTGTCGTGCGTTTTGAGTTAAGTTTCAAATTAACGGAGGTTTTTTCGAAATTGTGTACTTCTTGGGATGATTTCGGACAAAGCCGAGAAAGGTGTTTAAGATCAATATAATAAATTAATAATAACCCGGAAATTTTGAGGAAAGCAGTTTGAGATATTCAGTGTGGCAAACTAATGTATAGAAAATCCTTTAATAAATAAAATTCCTTAGCTCAGTCCTTATCCCGTATTTTAATGATGGATGTCCTTAAAATTTGTTAAAAGTCACTAAAATCAAACAGAAATTAGAATTTTTAAAAAAAGTCAATTTGTGTCTGAAATTACCCCATAGAGTTCGATACTCTGGACAGAGATTAATACACGCGTGTCTGAAATCACCCCAGACCAGACACTTTGTTTGTCTCAGGCAAAAGTAGAAGCACACGGACGTTCTGTTTCTGGGATATTTTATTGGTTATACATATATCCCACCACTTCCGTAAAAAAATAATGAAACCTGATAAAACCTACGAAAGTTATAGTGAAAATAATCTCAAAACTGTCCAAAATCACCCCGTTTGACAGTATATTGATGTATACACTGTAGGGTTTCAAATGAAAAATGATGTAATATACGAATTATAACGTTAAGCCTCTCTCACACGGAGCAAGATTTGCAGTAAGCATGCCGCGAAGCACACACGGCAGGTGAGCGGCCGGCCCTGCGGCCTTTTGGATGGCTGTTTGCTGCAGGGTTCTGGATATAGCGCGTGTCCTATAATTATCGCATGTTTTCGGAATGCTACCTGCGCTGGCCAATCAGGAGTCGCGATTGGCATGTGACCCAGCAGCCAGCAAGGCAGGAACTCTAAGAGAGCACTCCAGGCAGAATGCATTGTCAAGCACCCACCAGCGAAGTGCAGTCTTTCCCATCCGATTCTAAAGAAACTATTGGGTAAAAAAATATGATTCTCGCACAACTTATAGATGCATTCTTCAGCTTCATGATGAAATGATTATTATTTTGTTAGTGGTCATAGTTCTTGTGATATTTACGGATTTAGTACAGTACTACAAGGAATCCAAAAATTTTACATTGAAAAATTGAGGTGGCTATGAATTTCCGTTTGGTACATGTTAGGTCATATGTTGCTGTGGATGAAATGTAGCTGAAATATTGAATTATTCTTCAAAATTGGAAGGATGTCGCTATCTATCACCAATCTCAAGCTAATGGGTTGTATGTAAAGCACTTGTTCCCGATCCCGTGCATCGGCGAAGAAAATGGGATGAAATTTTCATATAATCCCTTATATCTCATAAATGATTGGAGGTATCGAAGCAAGATTTTATCAAATGATAGTATGCAAAGAGGAGTTTATTTGGTCAAGCTATTAATTTACAAAACTTGCATATGAAGCGAGTTATTCGAGCAACTAATGATTTTATTCCATGAAGTAATTGACTTTTAAGGAGTCACAGATACCTGGTAAAACTAAATTTGCTTTGTCTTTATTTTTACAACTTAATTGAGCGATTTATTTGTTTAATTTTATACTGCTTATCTTCATTTTCATATACTACTAACTTGTCTTGCCCTCCATATTACTAAATACAGTTTAATATTATGTGGTAACTACAAATGCATAAAAACGTTAGTGAGAGGAATATTTGTAAACTCTATTGTTTTGACAAAAGAAACAGATTTTAGCATTACAACGAAAGGGTCTGCATATTAACGAAATCTCCTCACTGAAATATTACTCTGGAAAAAAAGTAGTGCTGTGAAATAAATAGCTTCTTGATTTGAAATTACAGTGGAATTCGATATCGCTGTATGTTTTTAAATGATTATTTTAGTTAGTGTCCCAACACAGAGCGATTTTTTTTTTTTTTTTTTTTTATCACAAACATCTTTCAGCTTGTCAAAAGATTTCAATATAGACCACGGTGGCTGGTTTACAGGATTCTAGTAAGTTAAAAATTTTTGTATTTCTAATATTGAGATGCGAAAAAATAGATTTTTTCGCTTGTTTTCAAACACAATTTTCACCATTAAAATACACTAGGGTATCAGATTCCACGAGAGTCTCAATTTAACTACACATTTATTTGCCCTACGAGACTTTTCTTCTTCTTCTGACAAACATATTTTCATATCCTGTCCCTGACAATGTAACTTCCCTTGTTCCAATGTTAAAATCCACTTCTTTTGCCAAAACATGGTAGAGCTGAAAAATATTATTTTCACTAACATTGTTATGCAGATAAAATTGCAACAGAAAATTGAGTGTTCTGATTTGTGAGGGGACTAAACAGCATGGTAATCATCAGTTGTCCAGAATATTGAAACTAATAATACTGAGGGATAGATAATTTGTAATTCGTGAAAATGTCCATTCTAAAATTAAATGTGTAACTTCTTCACTTACATAGAAAAACAACAATTTTTGTTTCACCAGCTATTGATGGCCCTTAAAAAGCCCACTACTTGTTTCACTAAAATCTGTACTTTGTTAAATATTGCGATTCATGCGAAACTTTCGTAAATTGATCATATGAAAAAATAATCTCCTCTTTGCGTGGTATTGTTTGATAAAATCTTGCTTCAATACCTCCAATCATTTTCAAGGTATAACGAATTTTATGAAAATTTCTTTCCGGTTTCTTCGCTGACACGCGTGATAGGGAGCAAGTGTCTTACATACAACCCATTATCTCGAGATTGGTGATAGATAGTGACATCCTTCCAATTTTGAAGAATAATTAAAAATTTTAGCTACATTTCATCCACAGCAACATATGACCTATCTTGCACCAAACGCAAATTCATAGCGACCTCTATTTTTCAATGCAAAATTTTTGGATTTCTTGCAGTACTATACTGAATCCGTTAATATCACTATAACTATAACCACAAACAAAATAGTAGATAGAGCATCATGAAGCTGAAGTATGCAGCTATAAGATATGCGAGAATCAATTTTTTTTACCGAATAGTTTCTTCACAATCGTTTGATAAATAAAGCAGCTCGGCCGTGTTGTGCATCTTGGCGTCCACCCAGCGAAGCCAGCCAGCATGCTTCCGCACCCAATCTTGCACCATGTGAGAGAGACTGACATTCGCGCCATCCAGGAAACTTCTGGCGAACCATGCTCCGTGTGAGAGTGGCTTTAGGGATGTGTATGCTGCCGTGCCCCATGATGGGAACTCTAAAGCCTCCAATAAAATTAATGAGTTCAGTTGATAAAATTCTCTTGGGCTTCCAGCCCCGTCAAGTGGTTTGATATCCACGAGCTTTCGGCTGAAATCTCCTCGACCATTGTCAGGTGGTGACTGTCTTATCATTGCTGCCGCCGTCCTTATATACCTATGCGGCCCCCTGTGACGTCACTGGTGCTCAGCCGCATCGCTATATATGGCAATATTTTGGCCACATACCTGCTGCTCCCGCTTCAACTGTCCGATGGCCGGGTCCCAAGCTGTGCTCAGCTGTAAGCCACCATCTTTATTAAGAGATTTTTCAGATGTTTAGATTTTGATAGCCTCTTTTATTACACTATCCCAGAAAGTATTTGTTCTGGTAATGACTGATGTATCCTCGAACACAATGCGATGATTGTTTTCTAGAGCGTGCTCTGTAATTGCTGATTTCTCGGGATAATGTAGGCGGAGATATCTTTCATATTCAACACACCGCTGTTCAATATTACGCACTGACTGCCCGATGTAGAACTGTCCACACCCACATGGTATCTTGTACACACCTGACATTCTAAGGCCTAGATTATCTTTCATAAGTCTCATCATCTGTCACAATTTTGTAGGAGGCCTCAAGACCGTGTCGATCTCGTGTCTTTTAAGAAGCCGGCTAATCTTCCCCGTTACCGAGCCACAAAATGGCAAAAATGCAAGCTTCTTTGTCTCCTCCTCAATGGTCTCCTGCTTGTGTGTCTTTGGATGAAGGGCTTCTGTTATCTGGCGGTTGCTATAGCCATTTTTCTTAAAAACGTTTCGTAAGTGGCTCAGTTCCTTCTGCAGATGTTCATTGTCCGAGGTTAGTTCTGCTCTGTGCACCAGTGTCCTTTTGCAATGGGTGGTGGTGGTGGCGGCTCGTAGCGTGGAGATACAGGTCCGGGTGGCTGTGTTTCTGGTAGACACTATGGCTAAGGAACCCATTTGTTTTGCGACTGACAAGTACGTCAAGGAATGGCAGGACACCATCTCTCTCTCTACCTCCATCATGAAATTGATTTTGTCATGGATGCTGTTGATGTGCTCCAAGAATTCACCCAGGTTTTCACGTCCATGCGGCCAGACAACAAATGTATCATCAACATGATGATAGAAACTGCTAGGCTTTCTCAAAGTATTCCATAAACAGATTGGCAATCATAGGAGCTAATGGGCTTCACATTGCAACACCATCAATCTGGTTGAAGTATTCCTCACCATATAAAAAAATATGACGACGTCAGAGTATATATGAATAAATCCACAACAGTTTCGTCGAATAATTGGATCAGCAGGTCTATGGAATCTTTGATGAGAACATTTGTGAATAATGACACCACATCAAAGCTGACCATGATAACCTCCTCTCAAAGACACCAGGATTTTATTCCTCTGATGAAATCAGTCATATTCTTGACATGATGCTCACAGTGACCAACGTGTGGAGAAAGAAGGGTGGCCAGATGTTTTGCGAGTCTGTAAGTAGGTGAGCCAATGGTGCTGACGATCGGACAAAGACAAGTGTTCATTTTGTGAACCTTTGGGAGGCCATATAAGGTAGGTGGTCGAGGTACTCGAGGATATCAAACCACTTGACGCGGCTGGAAACCTGAGAGAATTTTATCACCATAACTCGCCGCAAAACTATGCATTCATACAATGAGTTCAGTGTTTGAGGATACCTTGCTAACAACATTGGAGTCCTTAGGGCATGACAGAAGAGAATGGGTGCTACAATGAGGAAGCTAAGGAGGGAAATGAAAGAAAAGTTTCTGTCTTACGGGAAATCTATGTATGGACAAAACATAGCAACAGACGGTAGAGTTGTTATGGACTAGCCATTAGATGAATTACACATCTGAATGATGTTACAGCAATAATAAGAGCTGTGTTGGCCACCTACTTTGATAAGGTGTTGACAGATGACCACCCTGTTGATGGACTTTGCCCTAAAGGAACAGATTCTTGATGTGGTTACCTATTGGTACATGTATTCCCTTTATTAACTTGTTGTGAATGAAATAAAACAAGTTTTTATAGACCTGAGTGAACCAGTTTTCCTTAATAAATGTCTTCAAGGGAGTACTCTGAAAGTTTTAATCATAGAATATGGAAAAGAGTATCCAAGAACATTTCTGTAGTACTTAACACATTGAAAGTGGGTGTACAGTTTGCGGTGATATGTTTCAATGTCAGAGTGATGGGTAGATGAGAAGTCTAGAGAAATATGGACATAAAAAGTGGCTCTAATATGAAAGACTAATTGCTTGCTTGTGATGGACAACAGGAGCATGAAACTGAAAAAATTGTTCTTCAAGTCACCAAAGAAGCAAGAAGTGCTAAAAGGAATGTCAAAAGGGAGCTTGAAGATGAAGAAATGTGTCAAAATGAAGACTATGGTTCAGCAATGTTTTGAGGCACTATTTAATTGGGCTCATATCCTTATTCGCTTTTTGCAGAAAGTTGTATTTCTCAGTATTAAGGTACAAAATTTCCTAAGTTTGTAAAGTATTGCACAATTTTTTTCTGTAATTACAATAGCCCATAACTATGTAATAGACCTAACTTTATTGCAATTTCAACTAAATTATACAAAAAATAAAAATTTTATTGGGAAAAAAATTCTAAAAAAGTTTGTGCAGTCACCTCGCTATCTCAATTGCTGAGTTACAGCACTACACTGAAAATGATATAACTGTTACAGCTCTGGCAGACCTGTTAGAAGTGTCTCACAGTTGGATTAAGTGGGAACAGTGTTACACTGATGTTAATAGTGGTCATTTACAGGATCTTCTGTGATGTGTATTAGCAAGTGTCTATCATATATCAGTACTAATTCTATATAAAAATACATTTGTTTGTTGGCCCTCTGTTTCTAAACCATATATCTCATAGTGATGAATCATTACTTTTTTTTTTTTTTGTCTCTGTATGCTGTGACATTTCTTGGCATCTAAAAAGATAGTATGAAATGTATTCAGGAGAACTGATGCAATGTGATGGCACTGCGAAGAAGAAGAAGAAGGAAGAAGAAGAAGAAGAAGAAGAAGAAACAGATTTATGAACCCTAATATTTGAGAATGAAAAAAATACAGCAACAAACTTTAGATATAATTTGAAACCTTAATGATTTTTTTCTCTGTGATACCTCCAATAAATTAATGAGGGCAAATGTTTAATCCTTACTACAGTTTCACTGTACATGCCATAAAGTGATGCATCAAACATCATGTCTAATGTATTACTTTATTACTACTAACAATGGAAATTCCCGGTTGGAATTCAACCCTATAATTAGGATAGTTTACAATTAACTGCAGAGATGCACACTGAGCTGTGACAGAAGCACAAAAAACACTAATACACACATGTCTCAAGCTTTTGGCCACTTACTTAGCTCAGGCTAAAAAATAAGCAGAAGCTGGATATAATTTTAATTGATGGTAGGCATCCTAAATATGAGTAATAGAAGATAGTGACAGTTTCTGGCTTGTGCCTAAGTTTTCAGAGACAAAAAACAGAGTTTTTTTGAAGTTTTTCAGTTTTTTGGCTATAACTAGAAAACAATGCACCTTACAGAAATTTTTTCTTATACCAAAACAAAAGAGCATAAAATTTCATGTAAAATGACCTACTCACAAGTTAAAATGAGTTCAGCGATTTAGCCACAATTGAGCATCAAAAATTGACATTTTTAACAAACTTCATAGAAAAGTAAGTTATGCCCATGTTTAAATGCCTGTAACTGAAAAACAGCTGCTCCAAATGCAAAATGTCAGGTGCTAAAGTTTTAGAGCATTAAATTATGTGTAAAAAGGGTTCTTCAAATTTAAAATTTGCTCCCTCCCATGCATAAATACCTATAAAACCATCAAACCAATCTTAGAACTAAACTCCTGCAAAGACTTTTGTGCAAAGTCAAATTACTTTTGAACCCTAAATCATACACGTAATTCAAATATTCAAAATTAAATGTAATTGAGTTAGATATTTACCCACTTAGTTACCTCTGTGAATTACTTACCATGTCAGTACAAAATGATCAATCAATTAAAAAATAAAAAGAACAACATATCAAATGAAAGGTTTTATTAATTAAAATATATACATCAGTTATCGATCCCCATGAACCACGATATTGCCTAGGTCGGGTGGCTTGCATGACTCAGCAATACAGATAGCCATAATGTAGGTGCAACCACAGCGGAGGAGTCCCTGTGGAGAGGCCACACAAACATGTGGCTCCTGAAGAGAGGCTGCAGCCTTTTCAGTAGTTGCAGGGGCAACAGTCTGGATGATTGAGTGAGCTGGCCTTGTAAAATCAGCTAATATGGCTTTGCCATACAGTTACTGTGAACAACTGAAAGAAAGGCAAAACTACAGTCATTGCTTTTCCTGAGGACATGCAGCTATATTGTATGAATATATGATGATGGCATCCTCTTGGGTAAAATATTCAGGAGGTAAAATAGTCCCCCATTCGGATCTCCAGGTGGAAACTACTCAGGTCACCAGGAAACACGACACTGGTATTCTACGGACTGGGAGGTGTAGTGTTGGATCCTTTAATCGGATGGGGAGGTCAGAAAATTTAAATAGGGATATGGATAGGTTCCAGTTAGATAGAGTGGGGATTAGGGAAGTTCGGTGAAAAGAGAAACAGGATTTATGGTCAGGTGAGTACAGGATTATAAATACAAAACCAGTTGGAGGTATTGCAGGAGTAGATATAATAATGAATAAGGAAATAGTAATGCAGGTAAACTGCTATGAACAGTGCAGTGATTGCATTATCATAGTCAAAACAAATATAAAGCCAACATGAACAAGTAGTACAAGTTTATATGCCAACTAGCTCTACCAATGGAGAGGAGATTGAACAAATGTATGAGGAGGTGAAGGAAATTATTCAGTTAGGGGAGAAGAGAACTTAATTGTGATGAGGGACTGGAATTCAGTAATAGGGAAAGGAAGGGAAGGAAAGGAGAGATAGCAGGTGAATATGGACTGGGGAAAAGAAATGAAAGAGAAGCTGCCTGGTATAATTTTTCATGGAACATAATTTTATCATAATCAACACTTGGTTTAAGAATCCTACAAAAAATCCTTGGATATCAAATGAAATACTAAATTTATTTGACGAAAGGAGAAGACATAAAAATACAGTAAACGAAAAAGGCAAAGTGGAGTACAGATGAATAAGAAATGCGACTGGTAGAAAGTGCAAAATGCCTAAGCAGGAGAGGCGAGAAGGCAAATGCAAGTTGGTAGAAGAATGTAGAACTACAGGAAAAATATATACCACCTACAGAAAAATAAGAGGGACATTGGGAGAAAAGAAAAATATCAAGAACTCAGATTGAAACCCAGTTCTCAGCATAGAAGAAAAACCTGAAAGGTCTACAAAAGAAATGAACTTAGATACAATACCGTATGAAAGGAAGAGGAAGCAAATGAAGATGAAATATGAGATTGTATACTCAGAGAAGAATTTGACAGAGCACTGAAAGACCGAAGTAGGAACAAGCCACTGGAGTAAATGACATTTCCTCAAAGCTACTGCAATCTCTGGGAGAGCCAACCATGAGAAAAATATTTCATCTGGTGTACAAGATGTGTGAGGCAGTAGAAATACCCTCACATTTTAAGAAAAATGTAATAATTCCCATCCCAGAGAAAGCAGGCATTGACGGGTGTGACAAAAAATACAAAATCATCAGTTTAATAAGTAATGATTGCAAAATTTTAACATCAATTATTTACAGAAGGATGTAAAAGCTGGTAGAAGCTGAAATTGAGGAAAACCATTTCTGATTCACAAGAAAGGTAGGTACATGGGAGGCAATACTCACTTTACAACTTATCTTAGATGATAGATTCAGGAATGGTAAACTTACATTTCTAGCTTTTATTGATTTGGAGAAAGCTATTGACAATGTTGTTTGGAATACATGCTTTCAAATTCTGAAAGTCAGCAAAGGTAAAATATAGGCAAGTAAAGGTTACCTACAACTTGTACAAAAACCAGAGAGCAGTTATAGTTGAAGGGCATGAAAGGGACACAGTAGTTTGGAAGGGAGTAAGACAGGGTTGTAGCCTTTCTCCAATGTTGTTCAATTTGTACATTGAGCAAGTTGTGAAGTAAAGAAAGGAGAAATTTGCAAAAAGAATTAAAGCCCAGGGTGAAGAATTAAAAACATTGTGTTTTTTTGATGGCATTGTAATTCCGTCAGAGACAGCAAAGGACCTGAAAGAGAAACTGAATGGAATGGATTGGAATGGACAGTGTGTTGAAAGGATTGTATAAGATGAACACACAAAAAAAAAAAAAAAAAAAAAAAAAAAAAAAAAAAAAAAATAATAATAATAAAAATAAACAGGGGCAATGGAATGCTATGTAAGAAAATCAGTTGGTGCCAAAGGCATTGGATTAGGTTATGAAACAATAAAGATGGTAGATGAATTTCGTTACTTGGGCAGTAAAATAACATATGGGAAGAAAAGCATCTTTGAAAAAGAGACATTTGATAACACTGAATATTAATTTAAGGATAAGGAAGTCTTTTCTGAAGGGATTTGTGGAGTGTAGCCTTGTATGGGAGCGAAATGTGGAAGATAAATAGTTCAGAGAGGAAGAGGATAGAGGCTTTTGAAATGTTGTCTACAGAAGAATGCTTAAGATTAGGTGAATAGATCACATATCTAATGAGGTGGTACTGAATAAGAGTTTGGGAGGAAAGGAATTTTTGGCATTCTTAACTAAAGGAAGGATTGATTGGTAGGACACGTTCTTATACACCAAGGAATCAGGAATTTAGCATTGGAGGGAAGTTTGTAGGGTAAAAATCACAGAGAGAGACAAAGAGACAAATACAGTGATCAGATTGAAATGGATGTGGACTGCTGTTCTTATAAGGAGATGAAGAGGATTGTTTAGGAAAGAGTAGGGTGAAGAGCTGCATCAAACCAATCTATGGACTGAAGACCACAACAACAAATAACAATACATCAATTACAATATTAAACAGATGAGATTTTTTTTACAAATGTCTTTTATATTAATTACTGTTCTGTACTTACATTTACTTACGATTTATTAATTTTTTATGTTTTTCTGTGTACCTGGAACGATGGTCCCATTGCGGAAATTTAGTCCAATTCTTTGTTTTCATTCCGAAAGTCACTACAACTGCTCGAGTCATATTTCGCCTTGAGTTAACCCCATATCCATTACTCTTCTTGATGACAATGTAATAATGAGTAAGACAAGAAAATCACACTTCTTTAAGCTGTTCAATCCAATCACAATGTTGTACTCACAGCCAACATAGTCTATGTGATTTCCGGTTGATTCCTTTTGTACCGAATTTTGTGGAATACTGGTGAAATGTTTTCCTTCATCCTTGAAAAGTATCTGAACTGTGTCAACCAATTCTATGGGTCCAAATGCACTATAGTGTTTGATGGCTACCCTGAGAAAAGAGCTGAGGAAAGCATAAAATACACTGAATGAGATCAAAGATGCAATGTGTCTTCTGCTAAAGTTTTATTTGAAGAAACAATGTTCCAAACTATTTGAAAACATGTTTCTTAATAAATGAACTTAATAAGAAATTTCTTATCTTAATGTTGAGAAAAATTATGTGATGAAGGGTATTAGGTCATGCAGGCCATTCAGGATGCCACTTCCTCGATTGTTGTCACAACCATAAAAAGTCAATACAGGGTAATAATGTCTTCATTGTATGGGAAGATACTGATTTACGTGTCTTGCTGACTGACCACATATCTTGTAGCAGTGAACAAGAAGATTCTGTCAGCAATATCATTCATATGAGACCTGGATAATGCAAGCAAGGCACACTTATTTATATACCCAACAGCTTTCCTTGAAGAAGCCAAGAAACATGGGTTATTTCTTTACACTTTCAGTGGCTATGACACCACCTCTACATTTTTTTGACAAAGGAAACTGGAATTTAGAAACACTTTTTGAAAACGCGAGCCTTCAACGTGTCGCCTAATTCTTCATGGCTTTCAACAACACCCCTGACAAGGAGTGGCAGCTCCAAAGCTTTGAATAAAATTTGACTCCTATTTTCCAGAGAGATATAACAAAAAATAATATCTGCAACTTAGCATGTCTGTCTGCCTCCCACCGAAGCTGCCACTCGCGAGTACTCCCCCAGGGTGTACATGCAGATTCAGTGTGTGTAGAGCTGAACCCACTGAGATGAGGATGGAAGACAACATGAAAGTAGTAGCAGTTGCAATGGACTAAATGTCCAAAAGAACAAGGTATCTTCCTCGATTCAATACAAGTTGACAAAGAGATTGATATTGTTGAGGAAGTACTCGATTTTCATCCTATGCCAGAAGAAGACAAAGAATTGAACGATATTTCCTCAAAGGGAACACATTTCCTGGTGTGCAGAAAAACATAAAAAATTAATACATTTTAAGTAAATATATATACAGAACAATAATTAATATAAAGCATTTGTAAAAAGCTTGTCTCATCAGTTTAATATTGCAATTGATAAATTAATAAAACCTTTCATTTGGTATGTTTATTTTAATTGATTTAAATTTGAATATTTGGATGACTGAATAATTTGGGATTCAAAAGTAATTTGACTTTGTGTCACTAAAGTCTTCACAAGATTTTAGTGCTACAATGACTTTGATGGTTTTACTGGTATTTATGCATAGGAGGGAGCAAATTTTAAAAACGAGGAGCTATTTTTACGCAGAATTTAATGCTCTCTAACTTAGATACATGACATTTTTTCATTTGGAGTTGCCGTTGTTGAGTTACAGGAATTGAAACATGGGCATAAGTCACTTTTCCATGAAGTTCTTAAGAAATGCTGATTTTTTTACTATTGTTGTAGGTAATGGCTGAACAGCGTTTAAATTGCAAGTAGGCCATTCTAAGTTAAATTTTATGCTCTTTCAGTTTGGTATGTGCAAAAAGTTCTGTAAGTTGCATCTATTCTAGTTATAGGTGAAAAACTGAAAAAAATCAAAAAGTTTTGTTGTTTTTCCAGCTCTTATTTCAGTTGGCTAACATTGCTTGATTATTTTCAGCTTGTGCTATTTTTTTTTCTCTCTAATTTTCCTTGGATAGCCTTTATCAGACATCACTCGCACAGGTACACTTCACAGACACACACAACCATCATCTCTGCCTGCCACACTGAGAATTGGATTCAGAGTGCGGTAATTCGAAGATGATGTTTGTTTGTTTGTTTATGTGTGTGTGTGTGTGTGTGTGTGTGTGTGTGTCATTTCTGATGAAGGCTAATGTGTGAAAACTTAAATTCTGCATGAATGTGTGCCTGTTGCAGCTTAATGTGCATCTTTGCAAAGAATTATAAACTATCCACATTATATTTTTGTTACTACTAAAGTGCATTAAAAACATATTGTGCCTACAGTGTCCACATATATCACTAAATATGCTGGTAAACATACATTATTGTACTTCGCATAGTTCATGAGATATGACGTTACACACTGAGATGCGTGAATCTTCCATTGCAATGTTCTATCAAATTTTCTAAGCAACTGGTCAAAAACTTTCTGAGGCTTGCTATTAGAAATAAAACATTTTCACTTCATTTGTTTTTAATAGCAATCTTGGAAAGTTCTTGACCTACTGATTTGAAGGTTTCACACAATACTGGATTCTAATACAAGCATTACAATGCATACTATGTACAGCTAGTTGTAAATATTTTTCATGCCAGTTTTAACTGTCCACAGTGTAGTACAAATTTTGGTAACTATGCTGCTTTTGGTTTTAAAAATGGAAGCAGCCAAGACTCAACTGCTACAATACTGGCCAAATCACAAGATGTGACTTTATAACAGAATGTTACTTTTGTAGCTAAATGCAGATAATAGAGTATGGAGACAGCAGACAATGTAGAGCTCTCTCTCTCTCTCTCTCTCTCCCCCCCTCGTTGTTAAACAATTCATTGGATAGAGTAGTAAAATAACGAATATACAAATATCACTATTTTTGTGTAACAAACTTAAACTGTCAAAGTAAAAGAGTACAGGAGGGGGGTGGGGGGGGGGGGGACCTAGCATGTTAAAACCACACACATCCAGAGTACACAAAAAATATTCAACAGTGAAGAACAAATATCTTGTGCCAACAATGTGACAGATGATACACCCTGAGATATAGTAAATAAGCAAAATATAGGACAAAATACAATATAATTACTTACAGTAATTATTTTTCCAAAATTTATATGACAATAATAAATACACTGACTTCTGGATCTCACTGACTGAGAAAAATTTGTGACCTGATGATTAACAATTGACATTTTTCTTGAATAGTTGTCACTTTATATACATCAATATTTTCAGATCTTGCAGATCTTATTACCTGTTCTTCTATAAGAGGCACGTAAATTCTAAAATGATTACTACTCCGTATAATGGAGCATTAGATTCATATACTGCAAGTTACTTTAATAACAAACTGTAATGAGTGTATGTGTTTCTATTTCATAAACATGTTCTCTTTATAATAGTTACATGATATGTTTACTACATCCATGTAGATTTCAAATGCTTTATACGGTCAGAGTATAAAAGAAGAATATAGCAGTTCTAAAACTCGTTTGGCCTTTTCACACAGCTGAAAACAATAGTCATAATAAAATTTGTAGATCCTAACACATTAAATTAGCAACATGGTACACATCTTTTTCACACAGCAACTGTCTTAATATGGTAATCATAAACTGTATAAACATTTCTCACAATTACCCGTCGACAGTGATAAATAAAAGCTCACGTGCAACAAAATGAACCCACAAGTCAAACTCTCTACAATACATTGTGTTTAATGTATTTTGTAGTTAAATTTGGAATGGGGCAATGTAGCGTGAAGGGGGCAATACCACTTTGCGTAACACAGCCTGCAATAATTTTTCCCATGGTTATATACAATTTTACAAAATGTTAAGACGAGTTCTGAACTCGACTCAGTGCTATGCTATGCTTACCAAACAATTAACAAGCAATAAAACAATTTCAGCTTACATCCTTAGATGAAGAGTCGTACAACACTTCTATGTCACTGTCTTCTGAATGGTCCCTTTCTACACTACTGTTGGGCTCCTGATGAGCTTCTGAACTCACCATATTGGGGTCAATTTCAATCATATGTTCTACTGCTGCACTGTGATTTAATCCTAAAATTTTTATTGTTCTTTCAGGAGCTTCTGTATCACAAACTGTATCACATGTTGCTTTTAGACCTACACTAGGCACAACAAGAGTTGGAAACTGTCCATCTGATTGAGTGATTAATGACAGAGAAACAAGCTGCTGATTTGTTTCACTTAGTTCTAAATTACATTCTGTACTTGGTACAGTTGAATCTCTAAGCACTGCTGGTATCATTTCGGGAACAGAGGACACATTTGCTACTGAGATGGCAGGCACAAGAGACTCATTACTCATGTTGTTACTCTGTGCACCTTGTACTGCATCTGTACTTGTTGACGAGATCAGGTATGCCTGTTGGAGTACTTGATTATTGGTGCTGCTAACATTTTGTTTAGCAGGTCCAGCACACACCTTTTTCTTTAAAGGTGGTGTAGCACTAGCCACATTTCGTTTCACTGGAGGTCTATTTAATAATATTATGTGCCTAGGTTCATTGCTGGGTGGCGAAAGTAAAATCTTTGTAGGAACTATTGGCTTATTTGCTGTAGGCTGGTTTGTTGTACTTATTCTTGGGACATTAACTGTCTGGTGAACAGTTGTGGTATTAGTTGAATCAGCTTCCACTGCTGTTACATGAGCATCTGCAATAATAAAAAATGCATTTGACTTAAATGAATATATTAAATGCATGTTTGTAACTTCCACAAACAAGTACTGATTAAGTATTTTAATCACAACAGTTTTTAAAATTAAAATTAAACACAGTCCACATCGCAAAATAATTGTTTCATTGCTGGTTTCAGATGGTCTACAATAGACAAACTAGTAATGAAATAATTATTTTGTGATGTGGATTGTTTTTAATTCTAACTATTTTATTGAGATTGCTGTTTGTCTACAGTATGCTTTCTAAAATTACTACAGGTTTTCTTCCATATTTTTCAATTCTGTGTAAAGCTGGAACAACTAAAACGAACATTCATTCAGCTGGAAGGAAAATAACCTCATTGCATATGATTCATACTGTACATTGTAGTAAAAGTAGTAATTAACATTAGGACTATGAATTTGTACTGAAACTCAAAAAATAGGTGTTTCAATTTCATTGATACATATGGTGGAGTTAGAAAACTGCATGAAGCATACTGCAAGCTGCTGTCTATCAAATTAAGATTCAGATTTCAAGCATAACCCCCCTTCTGAAAATATTCCTAATACAAGGGTTGCCTAATAGGAATAGTATAACTATCCAACAATGGACATGGGGAGCAGACACCCCCCCCCCCCCCAAATAATCATGCATATCATTCTTATAATTCCAGTTAACTACCATATTTTAAAGATAATCACATAACATCAGCACCCCATTTCATGTCTCATTTTCAAGCTTCAGTTATTTGCAACTATGAGAATCTGAAGGAAGCACATTTCCTTTTGAACTGGCTGTTTGCAGTTGAGCTAGATGAGAGACAATGAAACAATGCAGTTTTACAGTGATACTGAAGCCAACAAACATTTGAAACAGTTTATGACTTTTCAGCTGAAGATATTGTAGACACTAATCTAATGACCCTCTTGTACTTGAACTGAGCTGAACCCCCCTCCCCCCTCCACACACACACACACACACACACACACACACACACACACACACACACACACAGGCACAAGACAAAATTATTAATGCCCTTTCATCAGAAAGTGATCAAATTACCACTGAGTTAGTGAGCAGTTATTGCACATATGTAAAAAATGGGATTAGTTGCAGTTCCAGCCTGGAGTCAAAATTACCTCACTTTCAAAACTTAAATGAGGATTGTTCATTATATCTCCAAAATAGCAAGTAAATATAGCAACATAATTCATTACCATTCCAAAAAGTATGCTGATGACCACAGAGCAGCCAAACATTTTCTGCAATGTTGCAGTAATTATACTAGCAGCAGAAAAGATTTTTGTAACTGAGGTAACAGTACTAAAGTGTAGCTAGAAGTAATGAAAAGGAAGAAAGATTAGGATTTAATGTCCAGTCAACATTGTGGTCATTAGAGACTGAGTACACACACTGATATTTTCGTCAGGATTGAGAAAGAAAATTGACCGTGCTCTTTGAAAGGAACTATCCTGAGATATGCATGAAGTAATTTACGAAAATAATGGAAAACCTAAACCAGAAGGGCCTGAGGTGCGTTTGAGCTGCTGTCCTTCAATTGCAAGACCGGCAGGTTACAACTAGGGTTGTGTCCGATTCGTTCAGCTGAATGTATTATTCGCCGAATCTAGCACACTTGCTTCGGAAATGAGATTCAATGCATAATGACCGAATACTACAGAATCCTGAATCCAAAGTGTTATATGGAAACCTTCAGTTATGAATGTCGTAGTTTACTTTGCATAACAGTCCATTTTCGTTTGTGTTATTTACTTTATTTTTCATAGATCCACTGAAAGACGTGATGTCATAAAACAAAACGATCTCACTTTGAATTTATTCAAGTGAAACCACTAGAAACTTACGGAGTTGCATGGCTACTGTGAAAACAATGTAACATTTTTTGAGATCCAAAAAACCGCCTGCAGTTTAAATCGAGTATAAAGCGAATGAAGTTCTGAAAAATGGCGCTAGGTGCCTCCACAAGTAACTTTTGCTGTCTAAGATAAGCAGTGTTACAAAGGCTTGCTTTGCAGGTGTAAATATAAATACTGGTGCTATAACTTTTGCACTCATAAAAATAAAAAATAAAAAGGAAGACAAGTCGAATTTCCTTTTTATTTTCGACTATTGAATTTTAATACAAAATCTAAATAAGGAAATAGAACTTTAGTATTGCTCAACTTCAAATGTAGCAGCCTTTTTAAATATTAGTAGCAACAATAATAAATTTCTTTACGTACATACTAACAATACATAAGGCTTTAGGATTCTTGCATGAGTTACCTCATTCTGATTTCATATATTGTTTCGTCGAATTTTGTGAAGTGCTGGGTTATATGAACCATAATGAAGCAGTAGGATTTCAAGAAGAAAGTTATTTATTATATGGAAAAAAAGTTCTAATTGTGCACCACCCAGGCAGGATGATGTCAATTCAGCAACCACTTGATGTCTATTTCAATAAATTGTGTAAGGTCAAGCTTAAACACATGTACACTGACTGCCTTTCAAAAAGTGACAGACAACTGACACCAATGGGTCATGTAAAACACGCAAGTGTGCCAATAGAATGATGAAATATGAAAGTGGGTTCCAAATCAGATTGTGTAACAGGCATTTAAAAATGTCCGATATTGTATGCACTAGATAGTACGAGGTATGATGCTCCCTAGTATGAAGGAACTGAATAACAAGGAATCAAGTGAGAGTGTTTCAGAATGACCGTACTGGTATCTAATTGCTATTATAAACATTTCATAAAATTAGTATTATAAGTCTGAAAAAATTGTTTTATATTTACGCATTTAGTTTCCAAGTTATTTCCATTCTTATTTAGTAAGTGTTTAGTGTTGCTACAATAGGCGTACATGTGAAGTCTTGTCTAAAAGATACTTTGTAAGGCTGACTGGCAAGCCTGTGTTGCATCAATATGCCTGACACTACAACCACTGCCTTCGTGCTACAACTTAACGTGTTTTTCTATTAGGGGCATTCGTAAATTCGACACTCTCTTCCCCATAAGAATAACACACATGTAAACATTATGCCATGTAATCTTCTGTGTTAGCAGTTATGACATTTTAATTCTGTCTGCCTAATAAACCCGAAAGACAACTGCTAACACAGGAGAAGACACATATCACATTAATGTTTACATTTGTCTTATTCTTATGCTGAATGGGAATAGTTAGAAATGAAATGCTGCAACTGACTTCTAGTACTGATTCCTAAATCTTCTACGAAAATAGATTCTGTACAGACAAGTTACGAGATCTTAAATGTTTGAAAGAATAAAGAAGAAACTTCCTGGCAGATTAAAAATGTGTGCCAGAACCGGACTCAAACCTGGGACCTTTGCCTTTCGCAGACAGGCACTCTACCGACTGAGCAATCACGACACAACTCACAATCCCGCCTCACAACTTAAACTGTGAATGAAGTACACCAGAGTGTGAATAGTGCAAGTTTAGATAGAATCAATGTTTGCCTGTACCAAGAAACTCAAAATACTAACAGTAATTTCTGAAATATGTCATTCATATGCACAAGTCGTTCAAACTAAAATAATCAAAGAACAAGAAGTATTATCTGCTTCTTTTAATTACCTGAGGATTATTTGTCAATTTAAACAAATAGCAGATCATGAAAGATTTTCAACTTACAAGGGGACCACATGGGTATAGAATTTTAGAATTTCTTTATATTTATGGTATGTGCAGTTCAGAACTTAAATAACAATCAGCTAAAGCCATTCGACGCAACTCTAAAAAATTCTTGAGAAAATCAACTTTGAAGTTTTGCAAAGTACACCTAAGTACCAATAATTAAAACAGTTGCGGCATAAATTGGGGTAGCACAGGTGGTAGTGTTCTGGCTTCACAACCGTAGGGTTTGTGGTTGGAATCCCACTGTGACATTTTTTTTTTCTCCACATAAAATATTTTGCAATCTCTAATTCCACATGTTGTATCAGTTTTTGTTTATGTCCATGTAGATGAGCTCTAAACGTAAAACGATGGTGAAGGTTAACTGCTTGGGAAGGCATTAGTAGCTTTGGAAACTACATTCCAAAAACAGTGCCGTAGCTCTTCACAAACTGAACAATCTAAGACTACCGTTGTCAACTAATAGTGCAGTCAATGCTGTAAAAATGTAGCTTATATTTTTAATTGAATCCATAATTATTAACAACTTTCTATAAAATATAGAAAATTACACAAGTATTTGGAAAAAAAAGAACCCTGTCACTAGAGGAAATGAACAAGCGACCCTAGGGTTGTAAGGCAAGAACGCTACCACCTGAGCCACACCAACAAACGATATAACTTATTTAGTGATTGGTACTTAAGGTAACTTGCAAAACTTCTAACTCGATTTTTGAGAGTTGTGTCAAATGGCTTTGGCTGATAGTTATTTGAGTTCTGAACTTCACATACCGTAAATATCAAAAAATTCTAAAATCTGACGTCCAAGTGGTCTCCTTGTTAAGAGTACACTTAAGACAGGAAGAAGCCAAAACAATAATAATAGGAACCTCGTCATATTGAGGATAGGACAGAGCTTCTATGCAGACTCTCGCAGTTTGCACAGGTTGCTACAAGGTTGGTTCCTGATGGTTTCATACTAATGACACATCAAGGCTAATGGCATACACATATGAGAATTAGTAACGTGATGTAATTGGAAACCTCAACGAAGAACAATTCTCAACAGTATAATTAAAAAGGACACTTAGGTCCTAGACTTGGGGACAATCAAACATGGAAGTGCTCAGAGATGTTATACAATTTATTTTCACTTTAAAAAGATTCACAAAATCAATTTATCTGGCCAACACCTTCCACTGCATCTATTTTGCTTGGCATGGTACCATCATTTAATAATACCAACTTCTTCTACTTTGAAAACTACTAACTTTGATCAGCTATCATACTAAAGGTTCCCATAAGGTCTGATGCCTCTACACAAAACTGACAACACACACCGTCATAGATCAGAGACTATTAGTGAAATCTGTGTACAAGAGCATTACTTAGAGTCTTCGAATCTTTCTGCACTCAAAATGTAGCCTACTTAATTCCTACAGATCCCAAATTTCTGTCTTGATAAGCAGATATATTACCAAAAAGAAACAACACATTTTGCATATTCCTTGATTTTAATATTCCCTCTTCTACTTTTCTTAAGATACAACACAACCACTCTGCCACTCCTTTAGTTCCCACTTAGCCCTAAAATTGTTCATATTATGCCAGGATAATTGATAAAGGCACACATTCCCACACACAAAAGCACTGCAAGCTGCTTACCAACCACAGGTCGTGAGTTTTAAGGTTCACTAAAACATTGTGCATATTCTTTTTGTGAAGAAAAGCACCATCTTAACTATAAAACAAAATTCAATACTTATTGACTACAAAATTCTCACTCAAATTAAAAATTTGTGTTAATCCTCCACCAACTATAAATTTTATTACACACCATTAGCTCAGCACTCGCAAAGCAGACAAATTGACTACTTCTACAAGGTTACTGAGGTTACAGCAAAATTTTAAAATAATATTGAATATTGCACAACACAAAAGGATCATTTTGGTAATTCAACATTTAATTAAATGTTTATTTAACACACTAAACAAACATTACAAGAACCTATGTGCCAAGTAAATTTTCATCGTGATAGTAGATTTATATAAAGTATTTAAATTGTCCTTAAGCCAAATACTGAATGAGTAACTGTCACATTTCCATTCTTAATGCATGGTGTTATCTAGGTTTATCATTTATATTACATATGCAAACACCCCTATAACAATAAATATCTTGGCAAACTTAAGAAGACAGCAGGAACATGCACTGTTGATTACAATTACATGTCGTGTTGTGACACGAGCAGTCAGTGCTCAGCATCTGTTGCACATTCTTGGTGTTGTTGGTTTATTGTTTTAGGGAGACAAAACTAAAGATCATCAGCCCCTCATTCAATCACTGGGCAGTACAAGCAAAGGCAGAAATGTGGAAAAAGCCCAGAGGTTAAAATGGCAAAGGGGAGGATGTCCCACTGAGTCAATAAAACAACAAGGAAGTAGACAAAAGAGATGACCACAGAGAAACACCAAACAATGAAAGATGATGTCTTTGGTTGACCGACTATGAGATTAAAAAGAGGAAGGGTCAACCATGTGACAACACAAGGATGCCTACCATCAGAGGACACAAGACAAGAGGGATGTAGACAGTGGACTGAAGTGAAGCTTCACAGAGAACGATAAAAACTGCCATCAGGGATAAAATTTAAAACCGAATTAGCCAGTGTGGTATCATTGCATAAAATATATGATAAAACTGCAGGAATATTAAAAGCCCACCACAAGGTGGCTAAAATAGTACAGTCCAACAAGATATGGGATACCGTCAAGCAGGATCCACAGTGACACTGGGGCGGATCCTCACCACAGAGGAGATGGTCATGTGTGAACCAAATATGGCCAATGTGGAGCTGGCACAGGACTCCAGAGTCCTGACAAGAGGCCCGTATGGAAGAATGCCACACAGCCATGGTCTCTTTTACATCCCGGAGTTTGTTGGGCATGGTCAGGGTATGCCAATCAGTATCCCAAAGCTCATAAATGTGATGGCACAACTCTGACCAGAGATAAGAAGACAGACTCATTGACAGCCTGATTTGCCAGCCTATGGCACGTTCATTGCCAGGGATACAGACATGACCCAGACACTAGAGGAACACCACTGATCGACCTGATTGGTCAAGGGCAGAGAGGGTCTCCTGTATGGTTAGCACAAGGGGAGATCAATGATAGCACAGGTCCAGGGCTCTAAAGCTACTTAGGTAGTCACTGCAGATAAGGAAAGACTCACCTGAGCAGCACCAGATGTACTCAAGAGCTCGGGGAATGCCCACCAGCTCTGCAGTGTATACACTGCAGTCACGTGGCAGAGAGCACTGTTCAATATGGTTGCTATGAACATATGCAAAGCCTATGTGGCCCCCAGAAAGTGCACCATCTGCATAGATCAGGTGGACTCACAAAGGTGGGATCCCAGCTTCCACAATTAGACTGTTCATGGGGCTTATGCGAAAGGCACCCATTGCGATGTGAACCCCACAGTGGTGAATGGGGATCAGCAAGTGCATTGCTGAAGGCAATGCAGAACCATAGGCAAGGCACCCAAAATCTGTACAGCTGTATAGCTGTAACAGTGTGGAGCATCAGCACCCCAAGCAGTATGATCCAGTTGGCGAAGAACGCTGAGATGGTGCCAGCACTCCCACTTCAGGTGACGAATGTGGGAAAGCCACGTCAGCTGGGTGTCAAAGACCAGCCCTAAAAGCCTACTGGTTTCCACTACCTCTAGTAAGTTTTCAAGATAAAGTTTGGGCTGGGGTCAACTGTCCGATGACGACAGAAGTGCATGACACAGGTCTTGGCAGCAGATAACTGGAAGACGTGGGCAACAGCCCTAGGACTGCGCCTTGCGAATGGCTCCCTGCAATCTGCATTCAGCTAATTGTATGCTGGGGAAACTAAGAGATACAAAAGTCATCAGCATAGAGGGAACGAGACACTGACGACCCAACTACCGTTTTTAAGCCATTAATGGCCACTGAAAACAGAGCCCTGATGAACCCCATTCTCCTGTACACGAGAGGTGCTACTAGAGGCACCACGTTGAACACGAAACGTATGGTCAGCTAAAAAGTTTTGTATAAAATTCTGGAGCGAGCCCCGAAGACCCCACTCACGTATTGTGTTGAGGATGTAGTGTCGCCAGGTCATATCGTATGCTTTGTGCATATAAATAAAGATGGCAACAAGGTGGTGGCGTCTGGAAAAGGCTGTGCGGATTGCAAACTCGAGGTACACCAGATTATCAGTGGTAGAGCGGCCTCGGCAGAAACCACCATGGCGTGGAGCAAGTAGGCCTCTAGACTCAAGGAGCCAGCACAGCCGTGAACTCACCATACATTCTAGCAGTTTACAAAGAATGCTGGTGAGGCTAATGATTCGGTAGCTATCCAAATCATACGGATTTTTTCCTGGCTTAAGCACCGGAATGATGATATTTTCTTGCCACTGCAATGGGAATACTCCATTGTTCCAGATGCGATTGAACGTGGCTAAAATATGTCCCTTAGACTCCACTGACAGGTGTTTTAGCATCTGAATATGAATGCAATCTGGCCCCGGAGCCATGTTGGGGCTGTGTGTAAGGGCACTAAGGAATTCCCATTCACTGAATGGAGCATTGAACAATTCCACATAGCAAGTCAAGAAGAACAATCACTTTTGTTCTTCCTGCTCTTTCCAGGCACTAAAAGATGGTGGGTAATTCACAAAGTTCTGCATAGTGCTCAGTAATTTGGCAATTGCATCTGGGTCTGTACAAACTACTTCATTCAGAGAAACCCCAAGCACACCTGAAGCACACTGGTAGCCATAGAGGCATCTGATTTTCACCCACACCTGGGATGGAGAGGTACCCAAAAGTAAGAAAGTTGGGGGGAGCTGAGAGATCAGTGCAGTCAAGACATGTTGGGGTACTTCACCATCTAGGGGCAGATAGCTACTGCAAATGGTAATATCCACTTTACTCTTTACCTGACCATCACAGTTTCTATAGGCATTTGGAGGGTAACAGGTTCACTGTAGACAGAGGACCACATCATGGAAAACCGAACTTCCTGTACGTCAACGCATAGTGCAGGTGAAGCACTGGGAAGTTGTCTTAAATCAGCTAAATGGGGGGAAAACACCACCACAATTCCAGTGAAGTATATGATTGTTATTGGCTTGAAAGGCCATGATAGAAATAATAAAAAATAAATAAAATAATAAAAAAAAAATAAAAAAAAAATAAAAGATAAAAATGTTATTCCATAGGTCCACCTGCTGCCGGCAATTGAGAACCTACAGAATCCAGGACCATTGGTTCTGGGGAGTTGGTGAGGGTGAGATCCTCAGGTGATGTGAGGATCTCTACCTCATTGTCTGAAGAAGAAGAAGAAGAAGAAGAAGAAGAAAAAGAAGAGGGTAGCTGTCGCTTTGGAGCCACGAAAGATTCCTTTTTCTTATTCTTCGTTTTCTTTCCCTCTCACAAGCCCTTCGGTTTGAGGCACTGGGAGGGCTTCTCGGAAGTGGCATCAGGGGTGGAAGAAGAGCAAGAAGCCCTTTGACTGGCAGTTTGTGGATCCTTGAGCCTTCGGCCAGGATTCTCTGGAGCACTCTGAGAAGCCTCGGAAGGGAGTGTCCCGAGCGAGAGAAGAGGCTGTTCCTTTGCTAGCTGGGAGGTGGGGACTGGTGTCCCTGATGGTTGGGTTGAATTGTCCCCCACAGCTGGTGTTACAGCAGGGGATGGAGGGGCGCACCCACCCACTGAGATGGCAGTGGAAGATTTATGGCCCCTACGGCCCACATGAGGATGTGGTACTGTGAGAGTTGTAATCAATGAGAGCGAGAACGACGAAACAGCAGCAAAAGATGTAGTCATACGCAACAGATGTAGCCACTCATACTTTTTTCTTGCCTCAATATATGTAAGTCGGTCCAGTCTCTTCATCTCCATAATTTTCCAATCCTTGTGCAAAAGAGTATAGTCCAGCGAGCAAGGTGGATGTAACTGCTTACAGTTCACACAGATGGGAGGTGCGGTGCATGGAGCATTTGGATGTGATGGACGCCTGAATTCCCTACATATAGGGCTGGAAGTACATCGGGAGAACATATGCCCAAATATCCAGCGCCTGAAGCACCTCATAGGGGGAGGGATGTACGGTTTGAAGTCGTACCAGTATATCATAACTTGGCCTTCTCGGGCAATCGCCTTCGAAATCCAGGATGAATGCTCTTCTGTGCTCTTTCGGTGCCCTATAAAAATGCCTGACAAAGTGAACACCTCTTCATTCTAAGTTCATGTGCAACTCATCTTCGGACTGTGACAAGAGATCCCAGTGGTAAATGAGATCCTGGACCGTGTTAAGTGTCTTGTGGGGTGTGCACTGATGGAAGTATCACCCAGCTTGTCACAGGCAAGTAATGTCTTCGACTTGGCTGGAGATGCCATCTTTATCAAAACAGCTCCACTTCTCATTTTGGAGAAAGACACTACCTCACCATACTTGTTTTCAAGGTGGTTGACAAAGAAATGTGGGTCAGTGGACAAGAAATAATCACCATTGGTAGAGGAACAAAGAAGATATTGTGGTGAGCACAGCTCTGATCTGTTTAAGGCCCTGCGTTCCTCCGATAGCTTAGTGAGGGAAGGGAACAACTTAGGATTGTATGCTGTGGCATCAAAATCCGACTTCTGAATTCCAGTTATAAGTCACCACCGTTTTGTGCTCTTTTCATGGTGTTCCCACAAGCAACTACGGAAATAAAAGTCCAGCCAGAAAGAACCTCGCTTACACGGGTAAGCCAAATACAACTGAGGTGCGGCAGGTCCTCCAGAGGTTGCTCGCTAGTGACTGTTCCACCTCACCAACCACGCATCTCCTCGGTACGCGGCTCACCTCGAGATTGAGTTTTTTATTTTTTATATAGAGGTTTGTACCATCCTCGTGACCTAGACGATTAAGCCAAGATCGCACACGTGCTGTACGCACTGTCTGGCCAATGTAGGTCTCACCACATCTGATAAACTCTGGATTTACACAGATCCAAGTCATCTGTAATCCTGCCAAGCAAAGCCTTAGTTTTGGCTGGTGGGTGGAAAACAGCCTTCACTTGGTGTTTTCAGAGAATTCACCCTATCTTGCTGGATACTGCACCACAATATGGAAGAAATGCAGAGGAAACATCCTTCTGAAGTTCCTCAATTTTGTCCCGCAGAAGTGCTGTTGGTGTATGACGTAAGGCTTTCCTAATTTGTCCCTCTGCATAGCCATTCTCCCAGAAAACAATCTTTAAATGCTCAAGTGTTTCATTGACTGTCGCTGTTCAAGAGGGTACGTACCTTGAGTGCCAGTATTTTCAACACATCATTACTCTGTGCCGAATGGTGGCAGCTGTCTGCATGCAGGTACAAGTCAGTGTGCGTCTTCTCCTGGGAAACACTGTGGACCAGCGACCCATTAGGTCTTCTTCTAACCAGCACAAGTAAAACTGTTCCAGCACAAGTACCTTATGAGAATTTCTTGCACTGCACACACGTTTTTCATTTTGTTTGAACTTTTGCATTCTCCTAACTGATGGGTCTTTAATACCTCATATCTTTCAGTAGTAGCAATGGATGTATAACTGGCCTTTTCCTTGATTGCATATATGCAAAGGACCATTCGGAAACATTCGCCAGGTAACTTCTCCTGTTGTCATTCTGTAAAGGATCCAGGCGTTGATTGCACCAAAGTTGGTGCACAATAAAAAAAATTTTAAAAAGTACACAGCCCATCTGCAGCAACCAAACTTGTCAGTCTTAATGATGAGACATCTGGTCCTGAATATCCACTCCAAATTTAGTGGAACTGTAGAAGCTCAAGGTTTTAGGGCATTTCTTATCAGAGTCCACTGCTACTAATTTGCACATGGTGCTCAGGAGAACAACATTTTTGTCGGTCTTCCCCTGATATGAAGTAATTGTCATGTCACCCAATTTATATCAGATACTGTTATACAAAGGTCCAGCAATAGATGTTGCTAAGGGAGGAACTTCTCTTTGGGATTTCTTCGGTGTACCAACCAATATTGTGTTTTGCTGCTTCAATTGCTCTGCAAGATGTCTGAAGGTGAAGAAATGTTACACGTTATGTTTTTTGCTTTCCCACTGCAATGTTGCATGAGAACCATAACAACATGCTCTGCAACAGGCATGTTATGGGTCTTTCACTTTGTTTACTCAAATATGGAAAACCATTCACTATATATTTACTATTGGCATCTGCTGCAAGTCAGAACTTCAAACCAAATTTATCTGGTTTATTACTTATGTATTGTATAAATCACCAGTGAGTTTTTCAAGGATAGAGCTGCTTATCAAATGTTATAAAATCACCTGGTTTATAAGTCTGGATACAGTTGTCTACAAATGGATTCCAGACTGCAGTAGCTGCTGTGATGCCATCGGTCTGGAGTCTTTCAGAACAAGTTTGCTACTCACCAAATCACAAATATCATATGACATATTTCTTCCCATAGTGTGATAAAGAAATGGTGGCCATCGTACCTGAGACCATAGAAGTATTAGGGGGGAAATTCATCTTTCATACACACCACATGCATACATTATACCTATGTCAGCTTCTAAATGTGTAATTTCAAGTATCAATGTATTATCTTGAAGAACTTGGTGGGCTCTAATTTCTGTAAAGATTTTCATGGTTTGCATAACATTACTGTCTATCAACACTCACCATGCACTAAGTAACTCCATATGACTTATAAGTTTCTTAGCATTACAAGTTGGCCCTGGAGTTATGACATCCTAATATTTCAGGTGCATGACCATGTGTAATTTGAGTTTATACTGTTTCATCCCTTCAGTCTCTTCATTTCCAACTTCTGGATGTGATTCTTTTCATTTTCTTTCTCAGCTGCAAGTATCAATTTGTTGTGCCACTGAAATTGAACCAGTGAGCACTGGGTTATTTGTTTGTTTTTGTACAGGTTCTGAATATTCATCTTCAAAATACAATGGATCGCCATGTTGTGCATATCAGGTTGATATTCTACAGCATCATTATCACCCAACTGATCACATTCAAAAATATTTTCTCCTTTGGAACCTTATTCTGGTAAAATATTCAAATAATTCAGTAATTATTCATCTGAATGAAAATACCACCATATCATAATGAAGAGAGCAAAACTTCTGCAGAGCACAGCAACTTCCTGACAAAGAACGGCTACGAAGTATGCACACTCAGTCACAAAATAAAGAGAAAGGGAACGAAAGAGGGAATGAGATCATAACAATGAAATAACACATGCTAAGCAGATGAAGATAGTAACTGTTGCACCTTTAAAGACATGAAACATTATAATTATCTCACAGGTCAAAATGACCACCTGCAGTCCTTTAATGTCAATATAATGTAAACTCATCTACAACTACATAAATATTCTGCAAGTCACATTGAAGTGCATGGCAGAGGGTTCATCAAAATGCCTTTATGATATTTCTCTACAGTTCAATACTCTCAAAGCTTGTGGGGAAAAGTAACACCTACACCTTTCTGTTTTTGATCTCATTTCTCTTATTTTATTATGGTGATCAAGTCTCCCTATGTAGGTGGGTGGTAAGAAAATATGTTCATATTCGGAAGAGAAAGTTGGTGAAAGAAATTTCACAAATAGTGCCTTTCGTTTAATGATTTCCGCCCCAACATTTACAACATTCCCGTGACACTCAACCCTATATCACGATAATACAAAACGAGCAGGCCCTTTTCTGAAGTTTCTCTAAATCTAGCAATGAAAGACAGTCGCGATTGCAACTTTTTTCATTTATTTTTTATGCATTTCACTCTTGTGGGGCATCCTCAGAAATTCTGCAAAATAAAAGAAATTGGCAGGGAGAGGTGGGCATACAACTTAAAAGCCCAATCTTAACGTTCAAAATCCCACTAAAATTAATAGAATGTTAACAGACCTTAAAATAACACATCGGATGAGTAGAACTAAAACAATTGCTAGCAACAATCTCGCAGCGTCAAATCATTAAAACGGATATGGTTGACAAAACCTATAAATAACTTAGGAAATACAGAGGGTATTAAGATGCGGTCCTATCCTGCAGCATCGTTATAATGATACATTAAAAATCTTTAATAGAATTATTGATTTTAGCCATAAAAGTAAAGAAAAAGAAGTGGTACATGAAACAGAAAAAACAAGTAAAAAAAATTCATATTAACGATAACGCAACGAATAACGCGAATTTGGCGGTTTTTAAGAAAATAACGCGAATTCGCCGTTTTTTTTTTTTTTTTAATGCTTACTGTAATAAGACAGCGCCACATATTGTTAGATATGCATATTCACAGTAGTACAATTTCCGATAGAACTGTCAGCAACCTTATTTCTTTGTCTGTATTAAGTTAAAAAGATATTACGGTAATTAATATTGAGATAACTGTTTTCACATTTTGACAGATTTCTTCGACGAAATGTTTCTAGCATTTTGAAACTGTTTGATATTATTTTCTGTGATTGAATGCTGACCTGGCAGTTTGTAAATTAGGCGTATTGCGCATGCGCAGCTTTGATTAGCGGAACAGCGACTTCAGAAGGTCTTTGAACAGTATCAAAGTTAAGCAGTTTTGTCGTTATATTCTTTGACTGCACTGTGATTGTTAGCTTTGATTGTTATTGTTACTGTTTCGCGGCGACATGGATTACTATTCTTGGACTTTATGTTGGATTTCTCCCTGGGTTATAATCACTGCAACTGGATTTAAACAAACGCTTTCTTTTGTGGATGCTCATTTTATCGTCTTCTGGACTTGGTCCATTTTAACCTAGTCGGGAAATTTTATTTACGAAAGCGCCGGTGTAATGTGATCATGTTTGCAACGATCTTTGAATGCTCTTCAAAACGTTAATCACATAGAATAAGGAGAATAATATTTAGTGTGTTGACCTGAAATAAATAGTCCTGTTCGTGCTGTATTCTCGACAGGCTCGATCAATCAATTATGCTCGAAAACGAACATTCCGTTGCCAACAGTAAGGCAACACCGCCTCTGCCATACCGGTACGTAAAATTTCTTTTGTTTGTGGATGGATTTGTGTTTTGTTTTTACGGCAGTTGTCTAGATATTAGTTAGAATGACAATGAGGGAGGTGGGTGCAACGAAAGAACGCCGAGCAGCAAGGAGGGGGGAGAAAGTTTGTGCCTGGGAGTCAAAGATCCGGCACTGAAGAATACCAGAAAGTGCAGAGCATAAATGAGCCTTACTACTTATAAAAAGTAAGCGAACTTTAAAAGAAATTTTTTTTGTATTAAAAGTATGTATTACTGACGGAAAACAAAATTTAAAAGTCAAACTTATACCAAAACGTATATTATAAACTTACTTTCAGAGCCAGATATGACTAAACATTAAAAAATATTATGAAAATTCATTTTTGTCACATTTTAACCTCAAGTTAATACCTTTTCTACATATTTTAAAATATTTTGTTCCTGAGATATACTTTAAAAATATGTGACCCTTCAAGTTTTTTGCTATTTTCATATAAAAATTTCTCTTGTAGGAAAGACTTTATTTATTTACAATACCGCTGCAAAGACTTTTATTTACATTAAAATATATTCTTCTAATTTTCAATATTGGTATTCTCTAAGAAATTGCAACAATATAACACAAATGTTTAAGTTGGTATAAAGTCTTTGTGCCAAAAACAGTTTGTTGACCTGAAAAAAAGGGATAACCTGCTGGATACAATCATTGGCAATTTTTTTTCACAGTATTTGAAATACTTTGTGTATAAAAAAAATTAGACATATTTGCATCAATATTTTTTTTAACATTATTTTTCAACATCTATATCAAATTTGACCCACCATACCTTATGAATAGTGTAATTTTCAACGTACCATAGAAAAATGGTTGAATATTACAAAAATATAGCACTGAAAATGGAAAAAGATTACCAGAAAATAACACCGACAAGTGCAAAAAATAACACCGATTTTGGCCATAAAGTAATATCGATTTTTTCGTGTCCCTACCAATACACCAAACAGCTCAATTTGAAAGTAGTAGGAAAATTACCAAAAGTGTACAAAAGAAGCTGATACAGATCATTGATGCCATATTTGTTATGGCCTAGAGGGACATTCAGATCGTGCGCGCGGTATTGTGTTCCGTGGCTGGCACGAGAGAGTTCCTGGCCTAGCCACAGGAGGGCACGGTCGTCTAAACAACTGGCGGCGCGCTGTCAAACGGCCAAACAGTATTTTCTTCAGTGGCGACGAGGTTAATGGTAGCGTGGTCTTCCTGCCGCAGTCATGGCAGAACACCTTAGCGCGTTGCTGATGAAACTTCAGTCGTTACTGGAAGTTTTTGCTCAACAGAATGCTTCCCTCATGACATCTATTGACACCTCGACTAGGGCTATGACACAACAGATCGGGTTGCGGTCTTCTGTGCCTGTTCCTCCGTTTCCTCCCTTTGACGACAATTCCGAGGACTGGTCCGACTACAACAGCGTTTATGCCAACACTTCGTAGCCTTCCAGGTGTGTGATGAAGGTAAGCACAAAGCTTATTTCCTTTCGTGGCTCTTGCCTCGTCTCTTTCATTTGCTGGGCAATTTGGCACCGCTTCAGACGCAGGCATCCCTGTCCTTTCCGGATATCTGTTCTCTCTTTGCGGCATATTTTCGCCGCCACTCTCACGTGGTGGCGGCCTGCATATCTTTCTACCGTTCTCGGAGGGTCAGTCGTACCGCACGTGGGCCACGGAACTGCAGGGGCTGGCCCGTCATTGTCTGTTTCGGTTCGAGCCGCACGGTGATTCGTATGTGGACTCTATTGTCCGCGATGTTTTGATTTGTTTTGCTCCCGACCTGGACGTTCGCAAGCAGGCCCTTCAGTTGGACGATCCCTCATTAGCGGAGGTTTTGCGTACTGCCACAGACAAATATATACAGACGAGAAACCTCCGTAAGGGCCCGGTCCTACGCTCAGGGGTGCAGGGAGGGAGGGTTTCCAGCAGTTCCGTAAGATGTCCCATGATGGCGCTGCGGTCAGAAGCAGCCTTTTAAACTGGCCAGAGCAGGCGGCAGGTAGCGGCTGACCCCACCACCACCTCCCCTCAAATGCCGGCAAGCCGGACACACCCATGGCCCCGTGGCAGGCGGCACGAGCTCTCCCCTCAGCCTCCCCTCCACGCTACCCTCTGACGTGCAAGAGGCACCCTAAGCCAGCGAACCGCCTGACACCTGCTAGCATCTTACAGAACTACAAGGGGAGCGTAGGACAGTGAGAGGCTTCTCCTCTGTATATGTTACTCTGTGGTACTGCGTGCGCCTTTGAAGTTTCTGAGGCTGCGGGGAGTCAACTTTGCGTTTGCGCTTGGGGGGGGGGGGGGTAATGAATTTGAGTTTTCTCATATTTTTTAAAAATGGATCTTGTCTGATTTTGTTTCTGGTGTTGACAATTTATAAGTTTCAGTTTCAGTTTCTTCCAGGGCCTTCAAAACTTTATGGAAATGCTTGTAAACAGCTTCAACCGCATCTACTCTTCCAGATCACCTAGTCTTGCTGAATGTCTGCTGAATCTGCTCCTACTAAATTTAAAGAGTGAGCAGCACATGGTATGAAATAGGCCAGTTCATTCTTCTGAAGTATTCTTGACTGGACCCCTTCGTACTTTCCAGCCCTGTTTGCCCCATTGTCATGAGACTGCCCCCTGCAGTACTTAATGTTCAACCCATCTTGTTCCAATTTTTGCAGTATCTCTTGACTAAGGCCTTCTCCTGTTTTGTCTGTAACTGTAAAAAAATCAGTAAAACTTTCCACAACCTCTGACTCATTAGACTTGACATATCGAATTACTTGTGTCATCTGCGCATTGTGGCTGATATCTGAAGTGCAGTCAAACATCAGTAAAAAGTATTTAACTGCTAAAATATCTTTAATAATATCTTGTTTTATTTTGTCAGCAATCAAGTCACGGAACTCATCTTGTATATTTTTTGTAAAAATAGATAATCTGGCCTTTCTTGTGGCGTTCAATATGCAGACGAAGGGGGACACCATAGTATGATATGATATCAATTGTATCTAGAAATTTGCCGCTATGTGGATCACCAAACTCACCATCATCTTTTGTTCCTCTAAAGGGACTTCCTTGCTTAGCTAGAAAAAGGACAGCATCAATAATACAGCGAGATTCATCTGGTCTTGCTGCCCAGTGTGCGATACTTATCAGGTGGGTTTGTCGGAGGACATCGAAAGAGTCGAAAGAAGAGCACAGCTTGTTTTGTCTTGTTGTGATACAGGGCAGACAGCGTCATGGAAATGATACAGGATCTGGGATGGGAATCATTAGAATAAAGGCGTTTATCGCTGCGACGTGGGCTACTTATGAAACTACAATCGTCAACATTCTCCTCTGAATGCGAAAATGTATTGTTGCCTCCCACGTACATAAGTAGAAAAGATCATCTGAATAAATACGTGAAATAAAAGCTCGAACAGAGAGATTCAGATGTTCTTTCTTCCCGCGTGCTATTCGAGAATGGAATGGGAGATAAATAGTATAAAAGTGGTACGATGAACCTTCTGCCAGGCAGTTAAATGTGATTTACAGAGTATCCTGTGTACTGTGTATATGTCTATCAATTCCACCGCTACCGAGAGAGGACTCTAGATCCTTAATGGTTTTGACTTTCAATAAAAAGTATGCGCACCTGAAATACTTTTTTTTTTATTTTTTTTTTTATATAAGGACTGGAATGTTATTCAAATTCACCTGTTCTACAAATATTACCTTGATATGAAATATGAATATTCAATTATCTGAAAAAGGAAATCTATGCAAATTAATAAACATTGTGCATTTACTTATGCAATAACACAAACATCTCCCTCATTCTGGCTAATATCTAGTAGATTTTTAAAGTTTGATTAGCTGAAGTACCTGTGACAGGGCAACACTGAAGTCCACAACCAAGAATTTTAGTTATATTAAATGATGTCGGTATTTCTTGCAGTCATTTTACTTTTAATAATTCTGTGTCAGTTAATTTTATTAAATTATATCAGAAAGATACAATCTGTAATGAGAGAGAGAGAGAGAGAGAGAGAGAGAGAGAGAGAGACTCAGTCAAAATTTGCCGCCAGGGGCAACTGCCCCCCCCCCCCCCCCCCCCCCCCAAGATCCGGCCCTGGAATTGATAGATCGGTTGTCAGGGGACCAGTATTTTTCAAAGATGATACCTCCAAGCGGGCGCTAGTAATTTCTACACCTTTTGGCCTATATCAATATCAGAGATTGCCATTCGGGGTGGGCACTGCCCCCGCAATCTTTCATCGTTTTTTGGAGCAGTTGCTAGCACTGGTTCCCTGTTGCGTGAACTACATGGATGATATTGTGGTGACGGGATCCACAGCTGCTGACCATATTGCCAACCTCCGTTCCTTGTTTTCCGTTCTGGAGGAGGCTGACCTCTGCTGCACTTTCCAGAAATCTTCTTTCTTCCAACCGTCTATCAAGTACTTGGGCTACGAGGTATCCAGGTCGGGGGTGCGTCCCGTAGCTGAGCACGTGCATGCGGTCGCAGATCTTCACCGTCCTTCTTCCGTTCACGAACTTCAAGTATTCCTGGGCAAGATCGCCTATTATCACCGTTTCCTCCCGCAGGCAGCCAGTGGCTCACCCCTGCACCAATTGCTGCGTAAGGGCGTCCCATTCCACTGGTCTCCAGCTTGCGAGCGGGCGTTTCAATCACTTAAAGCAGACCTCCTTGAGGCTCCATGCCTCGCGGCATACACCTCGGGGGTCCCGCTTGTGGTGGCTGAAGAAGCCTCCCAGCACGGTGCAGGCACATCGGTTCCCCAAGGGTCAGAGTTCCTGTTGGCGTTTGCATCTAAAACTCTTATGGAGGTGCAGCGCCGGTATTCCCAGGTGGACAAGGAGGCCCTAGCCACCGTTTTTGCTCTAAAAAAATTTTATGTTTATCTCTATGGGTCGAAGTTCATCCTATACACGGACCACCGCCCATTAGTGTCTTTGTTCCACCTGTCGGCCGCTCTTCCAGACAAGGCAGCCCATCATCTTCAACGCTGGGCCTTGTAGCTCGCTCATTTACATTACGAGATACAGTACCACTCGACGGCTCATCACGCCAATGCCGTCGCCCTATCGCGCCTCCCGGTAGGCCCCGACCCAGTCTTTGGTGCCAAAGAGCTTTTGTGTTTTGCAGTTAACGAGTCGGCAGGGGATGTAGTATCAATAGCTCACGGATCGCGGAGGCTACCGCTGCTGACCATATCCTCCAGGTCGTCCTTAAACGGGTGAGGCAAGGCTGGTCGGAGCGTCCTCCGGGTCAGGCATCAGACCCTCTCCACAATTATTATGCCATTCGTTACCACCTTAGCACCTACAAGGGCATTTTACTTCTGTCCACGGACGACGGCTCCCATCGAGTGTTGGTTCCAGCGTCATTGCGTCGCCGGATTCTCGATCTTCTACATCGGGACCACTGGGGCATCTCTTGCACAAAGATGCTTGCCCACCGACATGTATATTGGCCAGGCATAGATGGGGACATAACTCGCCTCATAGCAGAATTCTCTTCTTGTGCGTCCCAACAAGCAGGTCCTCGCTCATCTCTCTCTCCATGCCCCACTCCGTCTGCACCTTGGGAACGACTCCATGTCGATTTTGCAGGGCCCTTCTTAGATAGCTACTGGCTTTGCGTCACTGATACATACTCCAACTTCCCGTTTATTGTTCGCCTGGCCTCCTTGTCCATGGAAGTTACCACATGTAAGATATTTTCTATTGAAGGTCTCCCGGCCACTTTGATGACAGATAATGGGCCACAGTTTACTTCACAACACTTTCACGATTTTTGTTCTACCCATGGGATCCACCATGTCCTGGCCCCACCTTTCCACCCACAGTCAAATGGGGCAGCAGAGAGGTTTCTCCGCACCTTCAAGATGCAAATGCGCAAGTATGTGGCGCATCTTTCAGTGGAGGAAGCCCTCCTCCGATTCCTGTCATCTTATTGGTCCACTCCGGCAGGTCAGCAGAGCCCCTCTGAGTTCCTTTACGGCCGGCCCTTATAGGACGCTGTTGTCCCTCTTGCATCCAGGCCCTCCCGCACCCCTTCTTCGTCCTGTCGCGTTTTGCCTCAGGCTCGGCTGTCTGGGCTCGAGGCTATGGCCGCCATCCTCACTGGGTCCCGGCCGTGGTCGTTCGGGCGCGTGCCCGTCGTCTCTAAGGTGCGTTCTCCTACTGGGATCCTCACCCGCCACCACGATCAGCTCTGGGTCCGCCACCCTCCTCCCACATCTACGGTCCCTTCCTCCTCTTCCAGGTCCAGCCCCCCTATGTCGAGAGCGCCATCAGGGGACAGTTCTCTACCTACTTCATTTCCGCTGATATTGGCTGGGGGGGCGAGGGGATTTCCCGCCACCATCGGGGCCCAGGGCCCATTTCCCCGCCGCAGTCCCAGCGGCCAGCTCCAAGGAGTGGACAGCTCCGGTCACCGGCAGTGGGGGCACCTTGCAGCCAGCCGACGTGGGCCCCGAGTTGCCAATGGAAGTGCCACAGGAGGGGGGAATAGAGGACCCACCACTATCGCCAGTGCTGGGAGCAGCAAGACATTACTCGCGGGGGCGAACCCCTCGTCGCTCAAAGGGGTTCCGCCCGTACGAGGTGGCTCCGGCTAGGGAGCGGATGAAGGTGGAAGAGCCTCAGCAGCCAGACTTCTGCACCACCGTTCTGGAGACCAGCTCCTCACCCCAAGGGGGGAGGGATGTTATGGCCTAGCGGGCCATTCAGATCGCGCACGCCGGTATTGTTTCGTGGCTGGCGCGGGCCCGGCCAACAGTGTTCCCGGCCTAGCCATAGGAGGGCACGGTCGTCTAAACAGGTGACGTGAGCTGCGCGCCATCTGCAGGCGGTGCACTGTCAAACGGCCGGAGTGACGGCCGGGTCATTCGTCAAGTGAAGGCGGAACGAGCAACATTGTGTTTATGACAGTGTTTTCTTCAGTATTTGTATGAAGATAAATTAAGTGCTTGTGACCAGTTAAAATTTTTATATTAAATAAAAGCTTTATACATTGTCACAAAGAGCTTTCTTCCCATTCAATTGAATAAAAAAATCTCAGAAAATTAAAAAAATCTCTCTCATACATCATGGGATTAAAACAGACAAACTACTAAGCAATCATTGGACTTGTGGAGCTACAGCTCAACAGACAGACACTAGCAAAATACCCAGGTAAAAAATGACCACCACTTAGAAATCAAGTTATGTATTACCCAATGGAATATATATATAAGCAGTCATATGGAAGCAACAGGATTAAGTAAACATTTTTAGAACAGACAACATAGGGTCAAAATGTCACTGATTGCAGCTAATCAGCTATTTAAGCACCCATTCATCAGATCTGTAGGTATATTTTACAATTTCAAGCTCTTCCAATAAATCAAGCTTTTTGCCTTGTAGGTCACAATGTAGGATGCTTCTAGTATGGGTTCCTCATGCTCTGTAGCCTTGAGATGCTCAGAAAAAGTATAATGCTGTTTTATTTTTCCTTTTCTTGTAGGAAAGTGCTCTTTGAATCACATTTTAAACATTCTACCAATATAGAGCTTATTCCCCTAAATTGTCCATCAGTCCCACCTAGTGTGGATTCCACAATGTGCAGCACTACTCCAATATAGAACACACAAGTGTAGTGTAGGCAGTTTCTTTATTAGAACTGTTGCATCTTCTAAGGGTTCTTCCAATGAAACATAGCCTTTGGTTCGCCTTCCCTACAATATTTTCTGGGTGTTCTTTCCAAATTAGTTGTTCATAATTGTTATTCCCAGGTATTTATCTGAATTGACGGCCTGTAGATTTGACCGATTTATCATGTAAATGAAGTTTAACGGATTTCTTGTAGTGATCGTATGGATGATTTCACACTTACCATTATTAAGAATCAATTGCCAATTGTTGCACCATGCAGATATCTAAATCATTTTGCAGTTGCTTTTGATCCTCTAGTGACTTTAGTAACTGATAAATGACAGCATCATCCATGAACAGTAACACAGCTACTCAGAGTGTCTCCTAAATCATTGATAAAAACAAGGAAGAGTACGGGCTCTATAACACTTCCCTGGGAAATGCCTAGTATCACTTCTCTTCTGCTTGATGACTTACCATCAATTACAACGTACTGTGTCCTTTCTGACTGAAAATCGCAAATCCAATCGCACAACTGTGGTGATATTCCATAAGAATGCAATTTAATTAGATGCTCATGAGGTACAGTATCAAAAGCCTTGCGGAAATATAGAAATACGGACTCTATTTGACATCCCTATGTCGATTGCACTCATCACATCATGACTAAAAAGCTGGCCAGGTTTCACAAGAACGATACCGTCTAAATCCATATTGACAATGGGTCAATAGGCCATCCTCTTCAAGGTAGTTCGTAATATTTGAGGAAAATATATATTCTAAATTCTGCTGCAAACTGACGTCAATGATATAGGCCAGTAATTTTGTTCATCATTCCTATTGCCTTTCTTGAATATTGGAGTGACCTGTGCAACTTTCCAGTCTTTGGGCATGGACCTTTTGCTGGGCGAGCAGATGTATACGATAGGTATGGGGCTGTTGCATCAGCATACACAGAAAGGGTCCTAATTGGTAAACAATTTGGACCAGGAGACTTACTTTTGGTAAGTGATTTAAGTTGTTTTAATACTCCAGGAGTATCTACTTTTAAATTACACACGCTGACAGCTCTACTTGATAGGAATTATGAAGTATTTGCTTTATCTTCTTTGGTGAAGGGATTTTGGAAAGCTGTGTTAAGCAATCCCACTTTAGCAGAACTGTCATCGGTAACATCATCACTGCTATTGTGTAGTGAAGGTAGTGATTGTGCTTTTCCATTAGTATATTTTCCATACGACTAGAATTTCTTAGGATAGCAGTGATGATGCTTTTCCTCAAGTATATTTCACATACAATCAGAATTTCTTAGGATTCTCTAACAAATTACGTGAAGGGTTTCATTGGGGTAGCTACTGTAAGCATCTCACCTTGTCTTGGGGATTTTGTGTCCGTTTAAATTTGGCATGTTTTTTTCTTTGTTTTTGCAAGAGTGATCTAACCTGTTTTGTGTACCACGCCGGGCCGGCCCCCTCTTTTGTCAATTTGTTTGGTAAAAATCTGTCAATAGTTGTCGATATTATTTCTTTGAATGTAAGCCACATCTGATCTACACTCACATTTTGTTGCGAAGACTGGAGATTCTCAATCAGGAGGGCATTAATCAAATTTTATTTATTTTTACTAAATATCATTTTCTTCTAGTTTTGGTGGATTTGGGAAGTCTGATATTAAGTCTCTAAGTCTCGCTACAACTGTGTGTTCACTAATCTCTGTATCTGTTTTGATGCTGTTTATTAGCTCAGAATTATTTGCTGCTAAGAGGTCCAGTATGTTTTCACAACCAATTACAATTTGAGTAGTTTTATGAACCAATTACTCGAGATAATTTTTGGAGAATGGGTTCAGTACAATTTTGGACTATTATTTATGTCTGCCTCTGGTTTTGAAGATGATATTTTGCCAACATATCACGGGTACGTTAAAGTCACAACCAATTAAAATTATACGCTTCGGGAACATTTTTGAAATTCAATCCAAGCTTTCTTTAAAAATTTCTGCAATCAAATTCATCTGAGTCAGGGGGTCAGTAAAAATAACCATTTATTAGTTTATTCTGGTTGTCAGGTATAACCTCTACCCATACCAACTCAAATGTTCGGACCCAACTGCTGGGTTATTAGTCCGTAGCTTAAAAACTACTTAAACAAAGGTAAATTAACCTAAGGACAACACAAACAAAACACCCATGCCTGAGGGGGCGGGGGGAGACTTGAAGCCCTGATGGCAAACGGCCACATGTACCACAGTATGGCGCCCCAATGCGCACGGCTAATCCACCGCGGCCCATACTAACTGAAAGGAATTTCGCTACAGAATGAACTGTTTGTGACAGCAATAAATATGCCGCCATCTATTTTATTCAATCTATCCTTTCTGAACACCATTTGCTCCTTTGTAAAAATGTCAGTTGAACTTATCTCCGGCTTTAGCCAGCTTTTGGCACTATAATGATTTGAAATTAGGTACTTTCTATTAGCACTTGGATCTCTGGTACTTTCCCAACATAGCTACAACAGTTTACGTTAGACCAATGCCGTTTGATCTGTGTTCGTCTCATCTTCGACCTGTACCCTTTGAGATTGAAACCCTTTCTGTGTGTTCCCAAGGACCTCTAACCTAAAAACCAATTATAACTCATTCAGTTTACATAAAAGATATTAATATTTTACAAAATTTATAGATCACCAAACAACATGAAAAGTCATTAAATATTAGGTTGCTAAATTAAAACGTACATGATTCATTAAACATCAAGCAATGCTCACTGATGAGAATGAATGGAGCAGTACTCCCATAGTTGGAACAACAAACAACGGCGATCAATTTTAGGCTCGGTTTACTCATCTACATAACGCACTCGTCGACAGCCAATGAATGTTTAGTAATGTTCTTAACGCTCTGCTGTGACTGTGGTAGGCATTTCCAAAATTAAACTTGACTGTTGCAGTGTATTTTGGCAAGTTGTCATCGCTGATGGTGGTGGTATGTAACAAATTCTATCTCAGCAAGTGACAGCCATTATTTGTGGGCTATAAGTTTTCTTCAAGCAGGAAGCATGTATACATGCTTACCTGAACTGTTGCTTGAAACTAGCAAATATAGTGTTGTCTAATCACTGCCATCGTTCGGGGGTCCAACTATAGTGTTATCAAACAAAATTTAAAATGATCAAAATTTACCTACAATATTTATTATGCACTTACTCTGCATCATGGCAACTGAAACAGAACAGTTTTTATGTTGCAAAAGCAATGCCTTAAGGGTAGCCAATTCTGCTCTTAGACTTTTGACTTCTGCTTGTAGTTGGTCATTAGAAGCTTGCAAAATATCTGCCCTTTTTTCCAAGTCTTTTATCCACGATTTTCTTTTTTCTCTACACCGCATAGCAGCTGCCCTGAAAAATAAGATTGTGTTGCTATTATTTCTTTGCCTATCAACAAAGTGTTCATATTATATATATTTATTAAATGTACTTTATATGAAACTAAGATCAAATGTTACATGTGTGTGAAATGAAAGCAAGGAAACCATAGTTTCTGTATGTACAATCTTCAGTGGTGAATTATTTATACAAAAATAAGCAAAGACGTTTGTCATCAACTCTACAGTTTAGAAACATCTAACACTGTAAAGTTCAGGTTGGAATGTCAATAATGTAAGGATAGGAGCAACTCACCTTAAAGATGATTTTCGAGGTGCAGACAGCCACATAAAACAGACACTAACTCACAAAATTTTGAATTTTCGGCCACAGCCTTCATGTGAGAGAGACAAGACAGCAATCACACTATTACTCAGGCATGGCTCACGCACACAAATGCCATCTCTGGCTGCTATGGCCTAACTGGTATCCTGACAGTGAATGGGGAAAGGAGGGGAAAGGTGGAGAGGGTAAAGGGAAGGTTGTAGGGCAAGGTTCGGAATAGAACATTCTAGCCGACTGGAGGAGTGTAAAGGCACTGATAAATGGGAATGTGGATGCAGCTTGGAATGCAATAATGGGAGGGAGGGGCAGGGAAAGGGAGATGGGCGGTGCGGATGGTTAACAAATAATACAAAATAGGTGTCACATACTTGGAAAAAGAGACACAAATTTAGGGGTGATGGGGGTGAGGGACCCTTAAGCATGGGGTAAAGGGGTGATAGGTAACCTTAGGTTGAGGCCAGGTTAGTTGTGGGACCACAGAATGTGTTGTAAAGACAACTCCCCTCTGTGCAGTTCAGAGGAGATGCTGTTGGAGGGGAGGATCTTGATGTACCAGTGTTGTCAGCAGCCATTGAAATAGAGCCTATTATCCTCAGGTATATGCTGTGCCACATGGTGGTACATCTTGCTTTTGGCCACAGTTTGATGGTAGCCATTCCTCCTGTTGGACAGATGGATGGAAGGAAGCATGGTCATTAAAGACAGAGATCATGCTCAGATGGGAGGGATTTTCTGATGTGAAATGGATGCCAGCTGTCAAAGTGCAGGTACTGTTGGTGGGTTTGATGTGAACTGACAGGTGGACTGAGCCATGAGTGGAGTGAAGGTTAACATCCCGGAAGGTGGCATGTCAGAGTAAGGAGAACAACATAAAGTGGGTGGGAGTAAAGGAGTTGCGGTTGTGAAGAAACAAAGATATCATGGCACAGAGTTCGAATCATGAAATTATCATCAATGAACCTGAACCAGACCAGGGTTTGGGGTTTTGTTAGACTAAGAAGGTTTCCTCTATACAGCCCATAAATAATCTAGCCTAGGAGAGTACCATATGGATGCCCACAGGTGTACTGTGACTTGAATTATACAGTGTACTCACGATAATTTCTAGGCGGGTAATTTGCGTTGCGGCTAATTCGCAGCACTAACCAGTCATGTGAGTTCATTTTCCTGTTTTCACCACAACTCTGGCATCAAATCGAATGACTGTAGTCGTGGGATATAAAAAACACTACACTTATTGAAAAACTATGCACTACTTTCTCATGGTTATCGCCGATAACTTACTTAACAATACTTGAAATTTGAAATTTTAAAACTTGTTTTGAATTAACCTGTAATATTAAGTACTGGTAATAATAAATAAATATTTTTTTGTCCAATGACGTCTTGTTTTTCTAAATGTTACCTTGTATCAAATTATCTAATAACATACATACGTTTTTAATTTTTTTTTTTTTTTTTTTTTTTTTTCCAAATATATCTTCTCAGTCTGCCAATGGTCTTTTGTTCCACTCCCAGTACAAAATCATGAGTCTCATCCTGGTAGAATAATATTCAGCGACTTTTGATAGTGAACCATCCTACTTGGGGTTGGCAGCAGTGGATGGAATTACTGTATGCTGTACTGTATTTGGTAGTTGCAATCACTTGTCTGAATCAATTGCGAGATATCTTACAGTACTTTACTGAATTTTGTCTTCTGATTGTGCCAGTGGAAAATACAATGTGAGTGGTCATAATATAAAATATAAGACGTTGACTGCTGGTGAAAACCTAAAAATTATAGAACGATAAGAGAGAGGCGAGTCAGCGAAGAAATTAGCCAGTGAATTTGGAGTAGGTGAAACTACAGGGAGACACAAAAAAGCAAAAGGAAAAATTAATAAGATTTCCTGCAAAGTGTGAAAATTTATCTTGGCAAACAGCAAAGAAAACATCAGACTATAAACATCTATGTTACGTTGGCCCAATCAAAAATGTGCTGCAGGAATGCCTGTGTCTGGACCAATGTGTACGAAAGAAGCAAAGTTCTTTCAATCTTCTCTTGCCTTAGAAAGGGACTCCAAGGCTTCGTCTGATTGGCTCACGCGTTTCAAGAAAAGATACAGGATCAGAGAAATTGTGATTCTTGGGAAATGCCTTAGTGCAGACACCAATTCCGCTGAGAAGTTTGTTTATGAATTTCAGTCTTTCATTGAAGAACATCATCTTGACCTGCATAAAATTTACAATACCGAGACAGGCTTATATTGGAAATGTTTACCATCGAGAACATTAGTTATGCAGCATAAGAAGGAAGCTCCAGGGCATAAGACCTCTAAAATATGAATAAAAATTATGGCTTGTGCAATGCTGTTGGTGACCATAAACTTAAGCTGGGTTATTAGTCAAATAGGAAAGTCTCAAACATCTTGCTGCTTTAAACAGAAAAACAAAAATGTCATATTACATTATTATCACCAAAGTGCTGTGTGGATGGATGCGCATGTATTTAAAGACTGGTTTCACAAATACTTTGTTAAAGAATGTGACTGTCTACTCAAGTGAGCACTTCTTACTGATGAAAGCATTACTTTTGATTGATATTGCCCATACCACCCACACAAATTTGAACTCGGAAAGGCAGCATACTTGTCAATTTCTTACCACCAAATGTTACCTCAATCCTTCAACCTATGGACGAAGGTGTAATCACTGGACTGAAGACAAATTATAGATCCTCCTTGTTGAGAAATTAGTAAAAGAAAATGTGGACATCTAAACATTTTGGAAGGAATTTTCACTTTTGGATGCTCTTCATTTAACAAACAATTAGTGGGTTGAAACTGCATCTCTCACACTTCAATTCTAGGGGGAAAATCAGGCACTTTTGGAATTTAGTGAAGGAGATAATTCTGAAGAACAAGATACCACCTCTGCAATGATTTCCTTCTTAAGAAATCTTAGCGAATGTGAAGATTTCAATGAAAATGGCATAATTCAATAATTCGAAATAAACAAAGATGATCATGGTTTCAGTCATAAAACTGACAAGACCATTATACAAAGTTTAACTGATGGTGGGATAGAAGAGGCCGAATCTGAGTATAAATATGAATGTGAAGGTGAATTGATGGAAGCACAAAAAGTATCGCACAGCCAAGCGAACGCTTTTATAGACACTCTAATGTCTTATGTAGAACAAAGATGACTTTTTGTTTACTGTTCTTATATTTCTTAGAAAATGTAAGTATGAAAATTAAAAATAACGAACAGTCATCTAAAAAACAAAAAAGTGATAACAGATTTTTTTTATGAGGTACCATACTTATTTTTTTGGAAATTAGTATGAAGTTAACACTGAAGCACTTCTAAATATTTTTGTGCAGTTACAAATGTTGTTAGTGATTCCTACAAACATGGAATACACCAACTTCTGCCAGCCAGAAAACAATCCTCTATCTGCTTTCAAATATTTTTATATGTGCCATAATATATCAAATGATTATACCTTTGAAGTAACGCCTGTATTTTCATACAATTCAATATGCGTAGGATAATAGAAAAATAAGCTTTACTATAAATGAGAGCAAAATGCATGAAATATGTCAACTTTTAATGATTCCAGCCACTTACCAATTGGAGTGCAGGACAGTCACATGATGTTACAGAACTATCTAAACTTCGGATAATTTGGAGTTTTCAATAATTTGCAGAAGCCGAAGCATTAATTAGTCTGAATTATCGGGAATTAGGATTACAAGGAATAATGTATTGGGCTTTGAGTTTGAAGGACACTGAAAGAGGTAGTGGTCGAGTGTGGCAAGACCACAGGCATGAGGGATATTGGTGTCTAGTTAATTGGTATCAACAGTGACGAGTAATGATCCACGAGGTAAAGGGGTGGGGATAGTGGTAAGTCAGTGTAGGGTATGGTTGGTATCCTGAAAGTTTAGGTTAGCTCTTCTTCCCCACCCTTGCGTTACATTCAAACCTCTGCCATCTCCATCTCTCCCCACTCACATTTCAGCAAAAGTGATCAGATTCAAATGTCTTGTAAATGTATCCCTTCAGACCAAAGGTTTTAGGTGATGGGACATTAATATAGAGGGGTAAGTCTAAGATAGAAAATACATACAGTAATTCAATAAATTTATTTTCAAAAGTTTTGTTCTCACACAATTATCTGTTTTGAGCCTTCACTACAAATTTTTATGATCTGCACCATCTTACAGTAACATGATTTTTGAAAGAAATGACATAATACCATCACAGAATCATATAAAATCAACTGGCTGTAAGATATGATAACTTCACATGCCAAAACAAGGATACCAACACTTTGTCAACAAGTCTTTCTTGCCGCCATTGTAAGTGTACTGGAAGTTTGCCAACTGCTGGTGCCACACAGTGTAGAAACATAGAACTAAAACACATTGCACAGTCTATCCAAGATTGTGTGTTGCAATCCAAACTTCCTAGCATCAATCAACAAAGAAATAAAGCAAGCAAAATCAGAAATGCACAATTGTATGTGCAGGGCCTGAAAGGGGTATGGGACTTGACTGCTGTGGTGTGTACACACACACACACACACACACACACACACACACACACACACAAGCCCAAGGGATGAAAGCACAACCAAATGTTGTATGGATGAGTTAAAACAAATTTAAAAATAGGACTACAAATATGGTTAAAATGTTGACAGACGGTTGTGGCCCTGGTGAATACTTAAAAATAAAGGAGACTGAGCAGCTTTGATACACATTAAAATCTCTTACCCAGTACTTTGGGAAGAAGTCTAGACGTCATACAAAATCTTAAAACATGATCCACAGTTGCTTCATCGTCAGTTAAAATAGATTTCAGGTTGTGTGAGAGATCCAAAGTCACAATCAGACCATTCTGTTAAAATACATCGTATCGACAGTTGTGTTCTACATCTGTCACATAATGGCGGTTCCTCGTGGCATAAAACAAAACCATGTGTCAGTGGGTGTTGAGCGAGACCTCTTGTAGACACACTGGGTATTGTCAGTGGGACTTAAACAAGGCCGAATCATGGTCAATTGTGCTTTGTAGCATCCTTGCCCCTTTGGTAAGTAGACCCTCCACGGAGAGGTTCCTAGCCGGTATTGAAAAGTATGGAGCAAAGTGATGAGGCTTAGGGTATTTGTACACTCGTCCAAGGACTGGTGAGGGTAGTTTCAGCAGCATCTCAGCATCTAGCACTTCAGGACTTTGCGTCTCATCCCGATGCAGATTCCGTGTCGGATCAGTGTGGTATGAGTGGAAATGGAGAGACTTCGAGCACTGACAACTTTTAGCAACAACTGGTGAGAGCAGATGATGGTGGTCAATAAACAGAACATCTGCAACAGGTGTCACATCACCTGGGAAGAGGGCTGCAGAGTCCTCGATACTAGGAAGTGGTTGGTCTGTTGTACAGACCGAGGTTGTGATTCCCTTAGCATCTGGAGTGGTGTGTGCTGCAGTGGTGCAGTTGCGGAGTTGATCACTGGAGGTAATAGTACACAGGAAGAAGGTGGTAGCCTCTCCGCGGCAGGAAGAGGCAGGAAGAGGCTGTGACCGGAGACCTGGCATGACCTGCGAGGTGCCCCAGCCACCATCTGAAGGTGCAATTAATCATGGGGGTGCACAAACACACAATCACGGCCTAACTTGACAAAGGTGTCAACCTTGCAAACGGTGCACCACATCGAAAACCCATTTAGGGAGGTGCCCAAACCCTTGGGCCCAGACCATAGCTTCAGGGCTATACCGAGAACATGATTAGATGGAGACAAGGCGTGCCGAAAAAGATGAAGGAGGGTGCAAGGTTGATGCCCATGTAACAGTTCTGGGGGCCTTTTATACCCAATGTGAGTGAACCGATAGCAACTCAAAAAGCTTGTCAAGGTCTCTATAGTGCACAAACTTCAACAAGTTTCCTCATTTGAAACTTGAACATGTGAATCATCCTATCTGCCTCACCATTAGATTGAGGATGAAATGGAGAAGCCCAGATAAGGAAAATGCCTTGCCAAGTACAAAAGTCCTGAAACGATTGGTATGCAAACTGAGGGCCATTGTCTGAGATGATTGTAGAGGCAAGTCCTTCAATAGCAAACACACGGGACAGAGACCGAAGAGTAATCCAGTAATTTGGTAGTTTTACCTGGAAAGTTTTGCGGGAGTATTGAAAATTACTAAACCTATAGATTTTGACATGCTCTTTTCAAATTTTTACTTTGTCACCGCGTATCTTTGCCGCTTGCGCCACCATATTGGAAAAATGGCGCCCATAAACAATTTTTTTGATGATATCTCCTTTCCGACGCATTTACAATGAAAACAGTTATGAGATATATTAATCTAAAGAAAATTTCCTACAATTTATGTCCTAACCTTTTTTTGTGAAATGAATAGTTTCAGATTAAGAGCGCCGCAAAGTCTACTGCAACACGCATATTGGCGAAAACACTTGTTTCCACACCACTATTTTTTGTGGCATCCCCAGTAGGCCTAGTCCACAAATGATGCACTGATCATTAAATTTAGTGCATTCTCCTTCGCCATGCTATCACTGACGGACCAAATTCTGCAAGTTCTTTGTGTGAATATTTGACCAAAATTTAACAGATAGGAAGTTCTTATGCGTTACCCGCAATAGGGTTCTCTTCTTCAACGTTATCACCTTTTTCCTCGATTTTGTCATAGGTTTGCTGATGAACAGTCTACATTTCTTCCTCTTCATCACCATACTGTTGTGGAATTTTTGAATTATGACAGGAACCACTGCAATTCATGCAAATAACGGAGCATTTTAATCCAGCCTTTCTGCATCCACAAGCTCCCTGACATCTGTTTCTTCATTTGCAGATCAGGTGTGAAATCCATTGACTGCATGACGATTTTAGCAATTGAAAGGTGAGCCAATATATGCGCGTATACGTGTATATTGCCATAATTTTCATCAAATGAATTCGATGCATAAATGGTATTTAAAAGTACTTTCAATTCGCTTCCAACCATCATATATCCGATGGATCCCATGAACGACATTAATAAATGGAATCCACTGATTATTCCTACAACTTTACTCAATTTGGAGTCCTTACTGCACGGGGATACAGTGTACTGTGCTTTGAAATACAGGGGCTGCTCAAATGTTACAAAACAAGTGTGCTGATGTAGTGACACTCATTTTTCAGAGGCAGAAAGCTAACAGAACAGTTAAAATTGTATCATGATTACTTGGTGGTAAATTAATGAAGGGCAAACATACTACAAATGTTTTCTGCAAGGGAAGTTGCACTGTCACTTGTTCCATAAATCCACTCCATCCAGGTAGGTTAGCCCATTTCCATAAATCCACAATAAGTCCGAAGCAGATGGCATAATCTCTTTTGGAAATGAACGAGTGCTATCGAGGTTTCAAAGTTTTGTTTTCAAAGCCGTTACGTAACTCTTCTCAAATGATTTCAATGTAATGGTACCAAATTTCCCTACAATTTGAGCAGACAGCATTTGCTGTAAGCTTTGAATATTTTGATCTGGAGCAATGGCATTTCTAGGCGTTATACACCGGATACCGCCCATGGCATGAAAGGTATTATGACTATCTCATGTCTGCGTATTGAAACCAGCATTGTCAAAAACAAATTGCGAAAATGCATTGCTGTAGATAACCAACAGTGGGTGCATTGTAGCCGAAACTTCAAAAAGCATTGCTTCATTATACGAGGAGCAATATCCAACAGGGTGGCCACCAAATCTTCATTTTCAAATTCAAGGTTTTTTCCAGGTTAAAAATATTTATTTTGCAGGTTTTCACGAAACTTAATTTTGCTCAAAGGAGTTAGCAAACAACTATACTGTAAAGAAACTAAAAACATGTCATCTGAGGTGAACCATGTCACATTGTAATATACACCAAGCAGTGGCGAATACAGGATTTGTGTTGGGGAGGGGGGTGGGGGGCAGAGCTCATAAAAATTGTGGCATTGTACCTCAAACTGATCTGAAAAGTACCAGCTCATATTATGAGGTTTTCCTTGTGGTTTTGGAGGATCTGCAGCCCCATAGACTCCCTCCCCCAGCCCCAGACTCGACACTGACACAATGTATAGTACAGGGTGTACATTTTAAGTTGACAAAAAAGAATAACTAGAAAAAAATATATATTCAACAATGGTTTTCACCATTATGGACGGCTGGCAGAGGCTTAGGAAATGATACTAAACTTGAATTGTCTCCACCATTTGGGAGTGGTGTGGGTGGCTAGTGTAAAATTTTAAATGGAAACTCCCATTGTTAATTGCAGAGTTAGATTCTATAGACCAAATCATGTGTAGTTTGGTTGATTTTTTTTCTTTCAATTGGCAACATGTTGCACTGTAATGTAAGAATTACTTGCCATACTGCTAATGAAATATACCACCCAGGAAAGAAAAAGGTTAATCATATTGATGATGCTTCAGAATCCAAGCAAATGATACCAGATGTACATTTCTTCCCGGCTAGTTAAATTAAATGTTTTTTCGGCAATTCATAACTGGTATTCAGACAAGGGCAATCTGGACTAAGGTATCACTTTGGAAGACTGCCCTGTCCACTGTGGGGAGAGGAAGGATCACTTTGGGGATAATTTGGTAGGGCTCTGAAGTATCATGAATATTGTTTTCATTTATTTTATTTCCTGTTTAGTACATTTCTTCACCAGCATGACACGTATTTCTTACCATTACAAAGCCATCTGTCGTAAAAAAAAAAAAATTCCATCAGACCATACATGATGTGAGTTAAAGTGCAGTTTATGCAGCAGCGGCTAGCCGTCGCTCTCACTAGGTTAGGAATGACAGAGCAGCCAATCAGTAGTCGAGTTATGCCGGCCAATAAGATTGCGTGTTTCATGATGAGTACATTTGGCGTGAGTTAAAGTGCAGTTTATGCGGCAGCGGCTAGCTGTCGCTCTCGCTAGGTTAGGAATGGCAGAGCAGCCAATCAGTAGTCGAGTTATGCCGGCCAATAAGATTGTGTGTTTCATGACGAGTAAATTTGGCGTCAATTTTAAAGTTTATTCGATGATTTCGGTGTGGCGTTTGTGTGATTGTAATTGATTTTCCATTTATAAGGGATTTCAGGTAATTGTGATATTACCCCCATAAGTGACCTATTATTAATACACCACAGCAGTCAACCATAGAACAGGTATAGCATGTTTTATTTATTTTATAGCCGGCCGCGGTGGCCGAGGGGACTGAGGCGCTTCAGTCACGGTCTGCATGGCCACTACGGTCTGGGGTTCGAATCCCCCCTCGGGCATGGATATTTGTGCCGTCTGTAGTCTTAGCTAGTTCATAAGTAGTTTGTAAGTTTAGGGACTGCTGGCCCCGTAGTCGAGTCCCATAGGCTCTACAAACATTTATTTTATATGTTCGAAACAGTGATAAAGTGGCATCCATACTGATAGCAACTGTAACTTCTTAATCGTCAAAAACTTTTGCATACGCAGCTTCGATTTGTTTACATCGGACAATTTTAATGCTTTTTCTAATTGGCCAGGGTATTGTGACTCCTGATTGGCTGCTCTGCCGTTCCTTACCAAGCGAGCGCGACGGCTAGCCGCTGCCACATAAACTGCACTTTTACCCATGATGTGGGCCTTAGAATCCAAATCTGCAATAAAAAATCGGGGGTCCCATTTAAAAGTTTACACTTGACACTCCCCATCCCCACAAACGGTGGAAATGGTTCAGGTTGAGTATTATTTGCTAAGCCTCTGCCATCCGCACATGCTGGTGAAAACTATTTTTTTTTTAATATCTACTGTTTTTTTCTGAGTTATTTCGGTTTGTCAACTTAAAATTTACACCCTGTATAATACACCAAGTTGAGTTCAAGTAGTTGGAGGATACTGTAAGTTTTAATGTGAACTGCATTCGTTTCAGCAATATACCCCGTATATTTATACTAGACTTTCTGATACATTAAAATACAGTCACATCTCATGAACTAGTGATCGAGAACTCAACACATATAGGCCTATTATGATTTACTTTGCCTTCAGGATATGAAAAACATTTTCATTTAGATTGTTCCCAATGATGGTTTACAGTTTCCAGAGCCCATACAGTCATATAAGTTTTGCCCTGGAAAACTCTAGCTAAAAGATCAATGAATGTTAATGATCCATCATTCTTGAACTTCGAGGAGATGAAAACGAGAATACAAAAACATATCTGGAGCAACAGCTGTGTGGTATTTGCATTCTAATGTCATTTGGTAAAATAACACTAAACAGCAGTTTTAATGGAAACATTTTTATTTTATTTTAATGAATTTGTTTCATTTTTTTAAATTCTTGTAGTACTAAACATACAGTGAAATATATATTGTGGAAAGCAACAGACTTCCGTTTACTTGTGGAAAATTTGTTTCCTGCTTCTTGCGTGGCTCTTCAAAGCACTCTTCCCCATTGTAGAAATATTTATCTTTGTGTTGCACCAAGAGCATAATGCATTCGTTTGGGATCACATGTAACCCACGGATATACTGTCTCGTATGAGCTCTGATATCGAATTATACTCTGTTTTGACATGACGGACAAACACTTCACTCTAAAAACAAGTTGAATTACTTCATCTGTGCGGGCACAGGTAAGGTCGATTCACACTTGGATTCACTCTATTGTTCTCTGCAACGATTGTTTCACTCTGTTCCACCTCAGAAAGATGTAGATGGCGTTAGTCTCTAAGTATATTTTACCGATATTTTGAACGTATTGTTATAAGACAGCTGTTAAAGCAATAATTTACAACTGAAAAAATTGCCTTTTTGCAAAAGTCGCGTACTGTATTACAGAGTTATACTTCATCTTTTTGGAGGACAATTTGCGCCGGCCGCGGTGGCCGAGGAGACTGAGGCGCTTCAGTCACGGTCTACACGGCCACTACGGTCGGAGGTTCGAATCCCCCCTCGGGCATGGATATTTGTGCCGTCTTTAGTTGTAGCCAGTTCAGAAGTAGTTTGTAAGTTTAGGGGACTGATGACCCCGTAGTTAAGTCCCATAAGCTCTACAAACATTTGAACATTTGACAATTAGCATGTCAAAAAGTCGCAATCAACAATGTTAGAACTGTATTTCATACGGGCCCGGCTAGCACTCACTAGGTGGCGTTGCGTGTACGTATGCTTTTTGAAAACCCATTAACATATAACGAGGGGAATAATCTTTTGTGTTGACCATAAAATAAATAATTGATGCTGTTCCTGCTCTTTGGTTGACATGTTCTCGATGTACCCTTGTCCGCTAAGTAAAGTAATTATCCTCGTAATTGTTACCGCGACTCCTCATTGGCGCTAACCGGGCCCGCATGAAAAACAGTTCAGCCATCAACAATACGTACATCATGACTGTGTTTACTATTTATATATTACCAATGTCACGTCAGTCACAGGAATCGTCTATAATTATTACTAACGAACATAGGCGCTGACTTTTGAAAATCTTGGGGTATGCTCAGTGGCGTACATAGGTATTACTAAAGAAAAATAAATAAATAAATAAATACAAAGCAAAGCCAAACCTTACACAAAACATACACTATCGATTCCATATCACCGTCACCATTACAATTATAAGTCGAAGGCCTTTTGTATTTCACTATATACTTATCCATTTTAATAATTTTCACACGCAAGACTTACCCTTTTAACCCCAAATTTTATTGATTTATGAACAAAAATATTTTCAAACTGTTGACTACTAATTTAGACATTGAACAATTACTTAGTAATAAATTTTTTTTTTATTATTTTGTTTCCTTTAGCTTGATACAATTATTTGAAAGTATTGTTGCATGTACTCCAACTTACACATCAAGCAACGATAGACATTTTGACAATGAGTGGTTGAACAACACTTTGAGATAAATACAGAAATAGATAACGGAATACGTAACCTATAATTATAAAACTTTTTAAACCGCCAGAAACATATTTGAAAATGTTTTTGTACACAAAAATGAAGCGATGAATATTATTTAACCCGCGGGCACTAGCGATCTGAGCATTTAGGTCACCATGAATTTTAAAACGACTGGCATTTTGTTACTTTTAAACTGAGTTCTTTTTTACTAAAAGTACAGGAATTACTTGTTCACACTTATTAAGTACATTTCGAACTGGTCGTGTAATCTGAGCAATAGACTATACACGTGAACGATCGTTTAACTGTTAAAGCTGCGAGATCTCATGGGTTAAAAATCCCGGTTTCTGCCTGAAATTCAAGGTTTTTTCCCGGTTTTTTCAAATTCAAGGCTTTTTCCCGGTTTCAAGGTTCGGTGGCCACCCTGATCCAAGAAATGACACTGCACCTATTAGTTGCCAAGATCCATATTTTGAAACAAATATGCTGCTACTCCGACTTGCATTGCCGACACGAAAGATTGCGGCCTTGCTGCGGTAATTAGGCAATGTTCAAGAGAAATACTTTTTTTCTTCCATTTCTCAAGAGACGCACATTTGTTTCTCAATATCACATGGTCCAGTAAAACCTCTAAAGTCTCAGTTATATTGGACTCTACTGTTTGAAAAAAAATTAATATGTTGTTCGTACACCTTGTAGTGAATATCCTCTAGAACGATTGCTGCAGCAGTCTTTACAATTCTCAGATGTTCTTCGACCTTCTTTGCAGTTTTTTTGTTGTACTAGACGTCAGTCAGTAATTTATACCCTGTCTTTTGGAAGCAAACCAAAGGAGCCTTATTGGCAGAGTAGGCAACCAAAATATTGCAACCTTATTTTTTGAGGAGCTGTGCCTTAACAGTTTTTATTTGTGGGTGGTAATCACATTCAATATTGGTCGTAAGTTATCTAAAGAGAACTGACACTCTTGAATTATGTTCGAGATAAGAGTAAATATACTGCATATCAGTATCAATTTCATTTGCCCACGGACCTCTTTCCTTATGTCTTCATTCATTGGCCTTTGGTACAATTTTCTTATGCATGAGCTGTTATACTGGGCATCGGCTGCGACCAAATAATTTACTTGGTCGAGACACTTAACAATCGCTCAACACCAAGTGCGTCTGTTTTTATTTCATTGTAGACTCTGCTGTAATTTCAGCATCACACAAAAAGCAATGATTTCTGAATGAGAATATTGAGGTAGTGGTTGATTGCAGTTGTGGATGAGAAGGTTCGACATCACCTACTCTACGCAAAAATGCAGAGAATAATTTGTCGTTATTGTAGCATTTTCGTTGTGTTGTTGTTGTTGTTGTTGTTTGGGTTATGGAAGGGACTAAGCTGCAATGGTTTTCAGTCCCTCGCTCCAGTCTTAGAGGTAAAACAGTGTGTTAAGTGTCCCCCAAATATATGCATTAATACATCAAATAACGAAGGGATAAAAGGACTAAAACAATACAAGAGTGTTTTTGTTGGGTGATCACAAAAATATGAGTAAAGCATCTAGCCACTCTGATACACATACCTACCTAAAAGACTTAGGCATGTGGAGAACAGATCAGTGACAGACATTCGAGAAACTTTAAATGGATTGGTACAATCCACACTCACGTATAGAATGTAAACCAGATTCAACCATGGAGGCATTGTCGGCTAAAGCAAACTCCAAGGCATCAGGGATATTAAAATTTCGTCGCCTTGTGGCTAAATTGAGGCATTCCAGTAAGATGTGGGTGACTGTCAAAGGCGCACCACATCGACACTGAGGAGGGTACTAGCAACGCAGAAGGTGACCGTGCATCAGCCAAGTATGGCCAATACGGAGCCGGCAACGAACAACAGACTTCCTGCGAGATGGCCTCAGTGAGGTCTTCCATGCATCAGTGGAGGGCTTGACAACACAGAGCTTATTCGGTTTGGTCGAGTCTGCCCATTCAGAACTCCAAACCCAAAGGACCTTGCAGTTTAACTGGGATCGGAAGTCTGTTTCTGGGACGCCAATATCCAGGGACCATGAAGTGGTGGCCTGCTTGGCCAACCAATCGACGCATTCATTGCCTGGCATGCCTACGTGGCCTGGCGTCCAGACAAAGGCGACAGAACGACCTGACTCACGATGGGCAAAGACGGCATCTTGGACTGACTGCACCAAAAGTTGCATGGGAAGAAATTGGTCAAGGGCCTGTAAGCCACTCAGGGAGTCACTGACAAACGACCCCATGGGGTGAGCTCTGAGATGTTCAAGAGCTCTCAAAATATTTAAAATACCAACCAGTTCCAGGGTGAAGATCCTGCTTCCACAAGTCAATGATCGCTGTTCGATTTGGTCACCACAGACAAAGGCATATCCAGCATGGTCATTGACTGAAGAACTGTCCGTGTAAATAATGGTTGCACCACGAAATGTGTCAAGCACTGCTTGGAACCGGTGACGGAGAATCAATGAAGCAATGAAGGCTTTTGAATTCTGGGACAAGTTCGTAGCGTTTGCGACACACATCGTGAACCACTATTGATTTCAGTCCCTCCAAGAGTCTTTTTCTTGTTGTCCTTCCTTTTAGCACTTGATTTGTGAAATGTATCCAATCCTTTCTCCTTCACTTCACTCACCTCACCTCCTTACAATGTATTTTCACAGATAAAACAGTTCCCTTCCTCAGGATCCATGGTACTGAAAATGGGAATGACACTATAGAACGATGCACTCGTACTGATTTTCAGGCAGAACATCTGAGCTCAGTTGGCAGACATTTCATGGAAGGGATCCAAAAGTCCCCAGGATAAAGGAAAGAAATCCCGCTATACCAGTGACAGCCTGTGTAACCTCAAGTAGGCTGCAGTAGGCCAGGTTTTCAGTGTGCACTAAAATTTTTTTGTTAAGTAGACTTTGTGGAACTCATATGTGAAAGGGTTCTGAAAGACCCCAGGGTCAAGAAAGGAAATCTTGCTATACGTGAGACAGGCTGTGTAGCCACAAGCAGGCCACAGCAGAGTGTTTTCACCACTAAGTAAAAGAAAAAAAGGTTAGGATATAAATTGTAGGAAATTATCTCTAGTTTAATTTATCTCATAACTATTTTCATCGTAAAATACGTCGAAAAAAAGATATTGTCAATAAACTCATTTTGGACACCATTTTTCCAATATGGCGGCGCGAATGGCAAAGATAGAGGTGGCAAAGTGAAACTTCGAAAAGAGCAAATAAAAGTCTATAAGTATACCAATTTTCAAAACGCCCACAAAAACTTTCCAGGTAACCCCCTTTTTGGACACCAAATGAGTGGACTATAGTGGCAGTTGAGGTTTTGGGTGCACAACGAGAAACATAAGGGAAATTTGAGAAGGCATCAACAACAATCTGCCAATATGAATAGAAAAAGGAGCCTACAAAATCAAATGTAGATGCACTCCCAAGGATACTTGGAGGGTGGCCATGGCGAGAGATTGGAGCGCGGCTCTGCCTGATGTTGAGAACACAGTGGCCATACCGCAACCATGTGAACAATGTCACTATCAATGCCAGGCCAGAACACATGGCGACATGCAAAATGTTTGGTGCAAGAGGCACCCTAATGCACTTGATGAAGCAATCAAAGAATCTACCAGTGAAGAGTGGCCGAAATGAACACCCTGGGAGCTGAGCTGTGTAGCCATGAGCAAAGCACCCTTCTAGACAGCGAGATGGTAGTGCAGAGCAAAGTAATTGCACAAGAGATGGAAGCCTTGCCTCAAGGACGCTCCGGCCACCCATTCTGAATGTAGGAGACCACCTTACTGAGCACCAGATCACTAGCGACAGTCACAGCAATTCTGAAAGCATCTATGGGAAACCTGTCCACGGTGTACTGAGCATCAACATCCAAATAGAAACACAGCAACTCATTGCTATCAAACAAAGGGTATGGGAACATCGGAAGCCTAGGGCGAGTATCTGCATTGGACTGGTTTTCCTTAGGTTAAAAGTGGATCATATAGTAATACTGTGAAAAAACAGTGCCCAGCACTGGAGCCCATGGGCAGCTTTGTCAGGCAAGGATGCTGAAGGCTTGAACAAGGCAACCAATGGCTTGTTGTCAGCAATGAGGTGAAACTTAAGACCCATATAAAAACATATAAAATTTCTGAATGGCATATACAATGGCAAGTGCTTTCTTCTCAATTTGGGAGTATCATTGTTGAGTAACAGTGAGGGTCTTGGAAGCAAGTGCAATTTGACGCTTGGAGCCATCATCAAATTTGCGAGCAAGTACAGCACATAATCCCATCTGTGAAGTGTTTGTAACCAACACTAAGCACTGGCCCAGATGATAGATGACCAAGCAAGGAGCAGATTTGAGTCAAGTTTTCAACTGCTGGAAGGCCTGTTCACAGGCCGGCATCCACTGAAATGAAGTGTTTTTATGAAGTAAGGCATGCAGAGGATGAACCACTGTGGCAGCATCATGAAGAAATTTATGGTAATAGGTGATCAGGCCTAAAAACTTTTAACTCCTTAATGTCAGTAGGCCTAGGAATAGCTGTGGTTGCAGCAACATAATGTTGCAAGGGACAGATGCCATCTTTAGAGAGCTTTAAGCCAAGACAAACGACTAAAGGCTGGAAGAAGCTTGACTTAGACAGGCTGCAGTTGAGGCCAGTCGTCTGAAGGACCGAGAACAGTATGGGAAGATTTGAGAAGTGCTTTTCTCTAGTGGCACCCATAATGACAATGTCATCTTGATAGTTAACACATCCTGGTACGGATACTGTCAATTGTTCCAGGAAAGTTGGAAGATCACAGCAGCACTGGTCACTCCAAATGGAAGACCCTGATATTGGTAAGCCCAAAGGACATGTTGGGTACCAGAAACTGTTTGGAGACCTCGTCCAGGGTAACTTTTAAGTATGCCTCTGATAAGTTGAGTTTGTAAAAAAAAAAAATTGCCCCCTGGCAAGTTCTGCAAAGAGTTCGTTTGGGCATGGCAACGGGTATGTGTCAATGATGCTTTGGAAGTTAACAGTGTTCATGAAACCGCCACGAAGATGTATTGGCCATTAGGTTTTTTGATAATCAATAAGGGTGATGACTCACTGGACGGAATAGGCTGCAGGACACCCAGAGAAGCCTAATTGTCCAATTCCTGTTTAAGTTGGTCAGGCAAAGAAATGGGTACAGCATGCATTTGAAAAAATCTAGGGCAAGCTGTAGGCTTGAGGGTAATATGTGCCACAAAATTGGTTGTACAACCTAAGCCTTCTGAAAAGAAGGATGAAAATTCATAGGATATCATCTCAATTTGCTGCTAATGAACATGTTCAGAAATTAGGTGGATGGAGTCAGTTATAGAAAACCCAAAGACACAAAAGGCATCCATGCCGAATAAACTGGCAATATGAGGGTTGTCTACCAACAAAAATATCAAGGGATGCACCACATTTTTATATGTCGCCAATGCCGTGAACATTCCTAGAACTGGAATACTTTGCTTGTTATAAATGACCAAGTATCAATCAACTGAAGAGAGTGCAGGGGACCTCAGATCTACGTACCTTTGAGAATTTAGGAGTGTCACGGCAGTGCTGGTATCCACCTGTGAATGCAGTATTTGTCCCAATACTTTAAGTTCTAAAAAAATTTAGTCTTGCTAGAAGCTGTATGGCAAACACAATATCTATGGCACAGTCTGAGTCGACAGAAAACTGAGAAGAACGGCACACAGCCACAATATGACCTTTATTCCTGCATTTATTTCACGTGGCGTGGTGTGGCATTTAGGATGTATTGTGCGCAGCCATTGTGTTGCCCACCGTGACAGTTCTTCTGACACAGCCGGCCACGGTCCTATGCAATGCAATGCTTGCAAGTGGGGAGGGGGGGGGGGCAGGAGTGTTTACAGTTGCTATGCCTTCTCCGACCTGGGAGTCAAGCAGGAAGGACCTCGAGATACAGAGAAACAGGAACAACCACCGACACATCACACAAAGTCTTAATTTGATCACCAGCCATATCTTGTATCTCAAAAGGCTGAGCCATGTTCAAGACCTTCATCAACGATGGGTTTCTGCATTGAAGAGCATGCTGACAAACCATCTTGTCAGGAGCCAACTGAATGACAGCATCATGAACCACAGAATGAGCATAAGAATCCTTGTAAGCATCAGTAATGAACTGACATCTCCAACATAGACCTTAAAGTTCCGTGACTCAAGAACGTTAGCATCTGCGACCCCGAACATGACAAAATGTTGCTTCTAACAAGCGCCCCAGTCTGCAGCTCAGTCATAATACGGGGCAGATACCCTAGCAGACAATGTGGTGGAAAGTGTCGTGATAGCAGTGATAAAAGCTCTCTGCTCCTCAAGAAGAGCCTGAACAACAGCCTCGGTATCCATAAGCCAGTACAAAAACACAAATGAGCATAAGATGCGTGGAAATGTTAAAACTCGTTGACATTGTCTGCTGTAACGCACCACACACACATCACCTTGATAAGTCTCAACTTCAACTGATGCAGCTGCGCCTGCCTCGGCTCTGCTCGCTTCTTTCCGCCAGGTGTCGCGGCCATAGCCTTGTCGAGCGTTGAGCAAGACCCCTGGATCACACATTGAGTATTGTCAGCGAGATTTGAACTGGTCCAAGTCATGGTCGATCATGATTTGTAGCATCTATGTGCCCAGGAGCCCAACAGAAAATTATTTCCTTGTGTTGGCATTGCAGTGCAAGGAGAGCGTCCTGTATTTTCTGCACCAGCTGATCTGCTGCATACATTTGGTTGACAGCAAGAAGAGCACTATGGGAACCTGAAAGATAAGGAACTTCACAGCTTCACACTTTGGTGCTTTTTTATCTGTTCAAGTGCCCTCAAGGTAGCAAACAGTTCCACATAACAGACGGAAAACTGTTCTGGGAGCTGTATCCGGAGGACAACGTCCGGGATACACAACAGAGCAGCCAATATGATCACCTTGTTTGGATACATCTGTATAAATGGTAATAAAATCTGCATGGTGGTTTAAAATCACAAGAAATCTAGTTTTTTTTTAAAATTGTCTCAGGTACAAGTCCGGGCCTGTTAAGTAGCCAAGGAGATCTCCTACTCCACCCCTGATGGAGCTTGATGTCCTGCACTTAAAGCAACTCCTGACTTTCCTTTGCTCTGATAGCAAATGGCCTTGTTCTGTGTGGACAGTTGGCAAACAAACGTTCCAATGGCTGCTGTGCAACAGTAAAGGATGCTAGTGAATTAGGAAGATTCTTAAACCAATATGCTTGATGTACCATGAGGAGATGGCAGTGAATAGAAAGCGGTGGCTCACCAGCCTCCGCACACAGTCTAACAACTGGACTCGTGAGGTAAGCACCTATTGACAGCCTGATACCTTTGTGGTGAACTACATCCAGCATTTTCAGCTAGGATGCCCTTGCCAATCCATAAACTTGGCATCCATATTCAAGGTGGGGTCACATAAATGCCTTATAAAATTTGAGCAGGTGCGTCCTGTTGGCTCCCCAAGACCTATCGCTAACACATTTAAGAGGGTTTAAAGCCATGAGGCATCTTACTTTTAGGTCTTTAAGATGTGGTGAACAAGTTAACCTCTCATCAAAGTGGAGGCAGAGAAATTTCACTTTGTTCTTGAAGGCGAGAACAGCGACCCCTAGTTTAAAAAGAGCACAAGAGTGATTAAAGTCAACACGAAAAGTCTTATCTAAATAAAAGTTAAAACCAGTGGTGTTACACCATGCCCCTCCAACTGCCTGATCACCAAATGCAGTTGACGAGCAGCCATTGCAACGGAGGAGGATGCACAGAAGATGGAAAAGTCATCCACGAACAAAGAACACTGTACAGGTGGCCGTACAGTGTATGTAATGCTGTTGATGGCAAATGCTGTCACACTTAAAACACTCCCTTGTGGACATCATTCACTTCAGTCTTTTGTTTAAAAGGGTCAGACAAGGCACTCCCAAGAGACCGAATAAAAGTGGTAAACATCCACTAAAATCCCACTTGTAAAGCTGCTGTAAAACATTACACCTCCAGGTAGTATCATATTCCTTTTCCAGATCGAAGAAAACACTGATCAGGAGTTTCTTACATAAGAAAGCTTGTTGTATAACACTTTTGAGTAGGGTGTGGTTATCGACTGTTGAGTGGTATTTTCTGAACCTGTACTGAGAGCCGCTAAGGATCTCATTTCAAAGACCCATACTAAGTGTCGGTTGACTATATGTTCTAAAGTCTTTCCTATGAAGCTTGTCAGAATAATGCTTCAATAACTTCCTGGGTCAGTGCGATCTTTCCACGGTTTTAAGATCTGAATTAAAATGGATTGTTTCCAAGAACTTGGAAAGTTTCCTGTTAAACATATTTCATTAAAAAGCTAAAGGAGAATCTCCTTTGACCTTGGTGCTAACTATTTTAGCATTCTGTACAGTATCTCATCATAGCCAGGTGCAGAACCATGAGCTACTGACAATGCAGATTCCAGCTCTCACATTGAGAAAGGCTGGTTGTATTCTTGAACATATGATGAAAGGAAATCAAAACCAGCCCTCTACTGTATCACCCAATACTGATGGAAGGATGGATCCTGGATGGAACAGGTGTAATAGTTTTGTAGGATTCTGACAAAACTCCGGAAATGTCTCTCGGTGATGTTAAAATGCTTCCCTGCTCTCATACAGCTGCTATTGGCAGTCATGGGTTCCGCCTCGAGACCCTCCTAATGGTGTCAACCTATTGATAGAATTCAGGAACTATTGCCAAGAACCTCCCTAATGTGAATGTAAAATGATAGCTGACATCCTCTTGACAGTAATACAGCATGGCACACCTAATGATAATATATCAAATGCTATATCAGAGTGAAATCCCTACAGCTGATATTCTAACAAGTGTTTGAAAACAATGGGTGTAAAAAGCTCTTAAGGCAGTCATTAGTGATTTCTTTACTTGTTTGCTTGCTTTTAAAAGTCAGTAATTCAATTTAATAACTTTAACAGTTTCTCAAGTGCATTCTCCTATTGATACAAGATGCAAAATTTGAAACATGACACACTGGTAATAAACTTGATTGAGAATGAAACTTAGCTACATTTACCTTTATATTTGATTCCACAGTTTTATTCTTAGGCTAGTAGCGGTAGGATGGATAGAGTGAGTGTCTGCTGTGTGTTGGCCACAGTTTGCGAACAGCTGAAGTCAACCATCTATGGTCAACCATCTTCAAGCAGTTGCCTAAGAGTGTAGTGGTGGCAGAGAATATGGCACTTTGTGTGGGAGATCTAAGGTGTTACTTGTTTCTCTAATGGACCCTGCTGATGAGACACTTCCCAGTGCACTCAAAACGGGGGATCTCCCTTCACCACTGGGGAGTGATAAGTTTTAATTTCTTCCATTTGTTCGAGGCAAATAATTGGCTGGATGCCTGGTGTCACATGTAAACTCTCAAGGCCACTCGTTCTGCAGGATACAAGCAGGGGTTAGCTAGTTATAGTATTAGTATCAGTATGGAGCACCATAGGCAAACAGCATTCAGGAATGGACAGAATTGAAATGTTCACTCAGTATGTATGGCAGAGTCTCAACTGAAATAAGCCTTGCGTGCGACTATTGAGCATACAGGATGCAGTCATCTGCAGGTTGTGGCTACATTCACAAAGTTGAAGGTGGTGTTAGGTTTGGTGCTGAGTGGAGGGTCTTTAGCACAGGCTTCATTGTCACTCTGCCTTGGCTATAGATTTCTAGAACTCCAGTTGATAGATCAGGAGTCCACAACACAAAGGGAGCAGCTAATCTAGTAGCAGAGTATTTGTGGAGTGCACATTGATTGGGGTGTTTTGATTAACTCTGAAGTTGATATGCAGATACTGAAATCAAACCATGTTCACAGAGTAAAGATATTACATGTGATTAGTGAACAACATTTGTTATGGTTTTCCATGTGATGTTTAATGAGGATGCCACGTGATTCAACGCGACTGTATGTAGGAGAGCAGCTCTCAGTATAGTGCTACGGCAGCACCATCCAGAACACTGGACCAGAAAGAGGGCAGCTATGAGGACAGTTCCTTTCTAACCACCTTACAGTATACATCAATTAGTTTCTGAAGTGTGTTTTGTTCTGTATGCATTCAGGAACTGGAAATAAAGTTTGTTTAAAGTTACTACACTTTATTGGCAACGAGTTTGGGATTTTCCGTTTCTTCAAGTAATGTGAAAATGAGTGATATGGCAACACTTGAGCAGGTGCTGTGCAACTTAATCAAACAGCAACAGCTACTCACCACTGGTATACGTGAGTTTGTTTCTGGCAACACCAATGGCCGCCTCTCATCGTAGACAATGCCCACTTTTCCCCCGTAGATGAGGTAGCAGAATACTGGATAGACAATGAGAAATGCCTTCAGCAGCATTTCATGGCTTTCGGTGTTGCTGATAAACGTTTAAGTCTTTATTCCTTTTGTGGATTTCGCCAAAGTTGTATCAACTGTTGTCAACTAGCACCATTGAAAGAACCTTCCTCATTGTCATTTGATGAAATGTGTACTCTTCTCTCAACATATTTTCAAAAACAGACACACGTCATCACATCTTGTGTTGCATTCTATAGGTGTAAGAAACAGCCTTATCAGACCTATAGTGCTTTGGCTACTGAATTATAAGGTCTCAGTAGCAAATGTCAATTTGTAACAGATATTCACAAAGAATCATATGCCGACTCTATGGTTAGGGATGCAATTTTACTTTGTGCAATGGCAATTTTTTTAAATCATTGCAGAGTCATAGACCATATCATCATGGCAGTCACAGGCTTTTCTCAATCAAGAAACTAGAAATCCTTCATGCACAAAACATTTCAAGACCTGAATGGCCTTCAGTTAATGTGGTTACCATTCCTGCTATTTCACCTCTGCTATTAAGATCGTAATATGTCCAGCATTTATCAACAGCTTCTCCAGTGTTGACTTAGGTTTCAACTAACAATATAGCTGAATGTATATTCTTCCCAATAATTTTATGTAACAAGAAAAATGGAAGCCCACACTTTTTAACACCATTTTAAGTGACGTGCCTACCAGCTTGCCAAGAATAATTCAACAGCTGCCTCTTTCTTCTTCATCATCATCATCATCTTTCTTCTAATGCTACTTAAAAATGCACTGTTTTCTATAAAGGGGCATTGTTCCACATGATTTATTTCAGAATCTTGTGAATCCTAGAGTAGCACCTCTTTCCTTATAACGGGTTTTTCATGATGTCCTAGAGTTTTCAAGGTATTTATTAAAACTTAGTCAGCAAGAACTGATAAAAGCTTAGAACAAAACAATTGTTTTTACATTTAAAGCTCAAACTGACACTCCACACTGCTAGCAATTGTCACCTAATGAATGAAGTCTTTTCCGTAATATCTTTCCAAAATTGAAAACTATGGTAAAAGTGTCAAAAACAACAGAACTAGAAGAAAATGGTTACACACTAAAACAAAATGTTTATGAATCAGAGCTGGCAACTTAGTAGCATCAACCTTGGAACCAGCTTATGTTGATGGACTGTAACTGGTTCTGAAGACATAGCCCATCATTTATTTAAGCTTTAATGCTGAACTGAAAATTGTGAAAATTATCAATTTCAACATGTGGGTAAATGACAAATAAATAAATAAAAGGTGCTTGTTGAGATGTTTTGATAGGCACGGAGAGTTCATCTTTAGTTCTCAAAGAAATGTAATAAGTGATAAGTGTGAAACAATTAAACAGAAGGTGAGTAAAGGTCAGCAACAATACTAAAAAGAGAGAAATCAGCTAAAATTTGTATGCATCTAAGCTAAAGCAAAAAAGGCTTGTTGCAGAAGCAGTTGAAATAGATTAATAGATACCCATGGTTATCTGGTCACCAGAATAAAAACAATGATCCAGCCACTCTGCGACACACTATATCCTCCAGCCCAGAAACCAGAGTCCAGACAAATCACAAAGTTTAAATCATCATCAGCTAAAATAAAGGGCAAATCACAAGCAAGATTTGCCTCTGACCTCTCTCTGTGATACAAAATACACTTGGTTAAAATGTGGTGGACAGTTATCAGCACCAGCATGCTGCATACCACAAGCCACAGGCATCACAGAATGGAGAGTCCCTCGCCGAAGCAAAAAGGCCAAAAAGGCATGTGTGAGGGGAAGGTGCCCGATTCAAAGGCCAAAAAAGCATGAGTGAGGAGGCACAACTTCATCCCACCTCAGAGGCCGGCATGACGACACCACAGTCAGATTGCTTGCTTCAGCAACTCTAACTTATTATTTGTCACGGACAGCCATTCCTCCTCCTAGAACCACAGGGCCAACAGTCACAACAAAGAAATAACATCCCGAAAGGGAAAAGAGCACCATGTTACATGACCTTTGCAAGCCTCTTCAGCAGTCTGATCTGATTTCATCATTACCCTGAATTACCAAATGTCCTGGCATTACCCTGACATTGGAGAAAGGATAATTTGTCTTATATAAGGTGCAGCAAAGTCTGAGATGGAACAGGTCCTGCAACGATTGCAGTGCACTAAGAGAATCAGAGCAAATAAGAAAGCGCTTACTCTGAACATGCTTTCTCAGGTCCAGTGCCTTCAGAATCACACAAAACTCTGCTTAGGAAACAGAAAAGTTGTCAGGAAGACGTATCCCAATGACACAGTCAGAGAAAACTGCAGAACAGCTGATAGAGTCCCCTTGTTTTGAACCGTTAGTGTAAATCACCATAGATCTGTAGATAAAATTGTGATGGCTATCTCAAATATTAAAAACATAAAATCTGGGGTGCAATATTCCTTAAAATTTGTCAACTCTGAAATTAGGCTGGGCCTCTGGAGAAACCAAGGTGGGAATCAGTTCCTACCTTGAAGTAAAACATTAAAACCAACCACACCCACAAATAAAAGGCAGTCCTTTGTGAGTATTCCAAAAGGCCTCTTTGCTCTCTGCTGATTATGAGAAAGGAGGCTGAGTGATGGTACGGTATTCAACTGTGCACAAGACAGTGGGCATCTGAGAAACTGCCATCTGACATACAGCAGTGTTTTAGCAGCCTCAGCACCCGTAATCAAGCTGAAATGATACAAAGTCTATAAAATCAGTGCAGACAAGTCCTAACCATTCCCCAAAGACATTTTAAAATTACTTTGTGGTTTGAGGCACCGTCTTTTCAAATCATTTAAGCTGTGGCAACCATGTAAATTTGGTGTCGAATGTGAAGCCCAGCAGCCTCACAGTGTCTTTTAAGTTCAGAACAGCCTGGAGGACTGGCCAAATGAGTCTCTTTTTTAAAAAAAAAAAAAAGGGCCGATGCCTCTCAGAAGTACATTCATCTCAACGGAGGGTGGAAAAGAACTAGTCAAAGGATCCATCTCTGTTCTGCAAGCAGCTAGGGAACTAAACATCTGCCGTACAGAGCCCCATATGTCTGGGGAAGACTTATAAAACTGGTGTGTAGCAGTATCACCAGAGGTTGCCCACTAGTGACTGTTCTCCCTCAACAGCCGTACATCCCATTTGCATGCAGCACACCCCGGACTGACCTTTCTCTCCCATCTCTATTTTAGTATAGAGATATTTTTCTGGGCTGTCAAGCCAAGTCCCACATTACTCGAGACACACAACACTCTACAGCTGCACAACATTGTGTTTGCTGAAGTGAGCCCAGAAATTATGGTGGTCTTTACCAGCCCCAGCTCAGGCACCCTCGGTTCGCCAAGCCCATACACAGCAAAGGCGCCCCCTTGAGAGGGTCTGTCAAAAGGGTTTGACGGTTATAGGGGACTTTAATTCCATTCCTGTTAAATCGAAGTCTGATGTTTTAATCATACAGCAACCAAGGGTATTACTGATTTTATTCAGCAGTTTATTGTTCTGATGTATACTAATGACACAGGCAATTATTTCCTTTTTATTGATGACTCTGTGCGTCCTCTGAGAGATCAGTTGTTAGTCTCATGGCAAGAGGAAATGTCATATTATACCCAGGTAAGTACTTCAATGATTCTTCCAGTGCTACTGATGGTTTTTTGATAAGTGACACTATGTATCTGCAGGCTTAAATCAATAATTTCACTGATCCATGAAGTGAAATTCCGGAAAAAAAACACAACATATTTCTCCACAAATAAACAGTTTCTGAACTCTTCTGTTGCAAATATTTTTCTTGGGAATTATGCAGGATATAAATGGGATATTTATATTTGTACACTCTTGTACAGAAAAAAAGAAAGTTCATGTTCATTAGTATGTTCCAAAGAATTTATTAGTATTTCAGTCACTTTTGTTCAGCACTGTACTGTTGCCTAAAAGGCAGAGTTCTGCCACAGAACCCAATAACTAGTCGTATGCCGGATGCCACTGACAAGTATAAGTCACGAATGGCATCCTACCATATAGCTGTCCGCACTACAGTAACCCAGTTGCAAAGTTAACCTGCGGGAGTCGGCTTTGGGTCACAGCGCCGCACCTGCCTTTACACCGTATCTGGAGCGTCATGCAGAAAGAGTTCGGCTATCGGTCGGTTGGATGTCATTCGTGTAGGTCAAACTGATCACAGTGTCCCGGATGTGCAACAACTGTGATTTTTGGTTGTCCTCAATGGCACCCCACACCGTAAAGCCTCAAGTTGGTGCTATATGACTGGTGTGAATGCAATCACTGTGATTCTACTTCTCACGTCTGCAGCGAACCAGTATGTGGCCACCATTTTTAACCAAACAGAACCTGGATTAATCCAAATGCACTATCTGATGCCATTCCTGGCTTGACTGACATAATTTCATCCACCATTGCCATCCACTAGGATTATGCATATTAGTCACAGGTAGGTGGAGAAGTGGGCGATGCACACTTAATCCTTACTGTAATAAATGATGACGGTCTGTCACCCCGATACTGTATGATGTGAAACTTCCCTATAGATTAAAATTGTGTGCCAGATTGGAATCAAACCAGTAATCTTTGCATTTTGTAGGAAGTGCTCCACCGACTGTGCCGCCTGGCACCCTTCATGGCCCATCCTCACAGCTGTACTTTTGCCAGTTCCTCACCTCCCACTTTCCAGGCTTCACAGATTTACTTCTGCAAACCATGCAGAACTAGCACTCCTGGAAGAAAGGATGTGGTGGAGATATCGCATAGCCATAATGTAGGGGAAGTTTCCAGAATGGTATCTTTTCTTCCGAGAGTGTTCGTCCTGCGAGGTTTGTAGAATAACTTCTGTGAAGTTTGGAAAGTAGTAAGTTAGGTACTGGTAGAAGCAAAGCTGTGATGACGGCCTCCAAGCCGTGCCGAGATAGCTTGGCCGGTAGAGCGGTTGCACATGAAAGGCGAAGGTTCCGGGTCCAAATCCTGAATCGCCACACAGTTTTGATGTGCCGGTAAGTTTCATACGAGTGCAAACACTGCTGCAGAGTGAAAATATTGTTTGGTGTACTATGTGTTCCACTGCTACGCCAGAACGGTGAAGGCTAATCTGTCCTGCAATGCCATTCAGAAGAGGTGTCGATCTATTTGGAGGGTGGTACTGGTGGTGTGACTTCACCCATCTGCTCGTATTCTATGGCCTTCTGTGAACCACATGCCTAGTGCACTGTTGAAACACTTCGTCCTACATAAATAGCAATTTCCTGGATGGATGTATCACATTTTCTGGTGCCAATAATGTGTCCTCTTTCAAACTCAATGACTTGACATTACAGTTTGCAAATGTGACTGCGAGGCATCCTCTACACCTGCTGAAGTAGCCCCGATCCGTTATTTTCATTTTATAATGAAAGAGAGAGCCACAGGAAAAGTTTACTGGTAGGTGGTGTTGCATCATGATATGGCTTGTGGGCTGACGTGCTTTGCCTGGTAATCATTTCTATTGAACTTACAAATGTACATATTCCGTGAATATGAATTTCCTACCTATAGTCTATAGATATGTTCTGTTTATTTTCTGAACATGAATATGTTCCAGCATACTAAATTATATCTGAAAAACCATTCTTAAATGTGTGGCATTTCCAATGATTTCATAAGTAACATACCAGAATACATGTTGAGATAAATGAAATTATTTGATTAAGTTGCTAACCTATTTCTCTCAAGAAACTTTTTCCTTTTCTCATCATCATCACATTGTGATGAACTTTTCCTTGTCCGGCTGGGTGTGGAACTCTGTGCACGAGACTCTGGAGGGGGTGCTGCACTATCAGTCTGAAATATAAAAATAACAAGGATGGAAAGTATTTCATTACATTAATTCCAACTCCTCCATCAATCATGTTAACACAAGTGCCATGTAAAATTTGAAGAATATCCAATAACAATTATTTTGGTGATCATTTAGAACAGATGTAACGCAAAGGAGAATTAAACAATGGAAGTTCCTGGAAAGATTCAACTAAAGGATATATTGCTACTCACCACAGATGTCCCGATGCGCTGCAGAAAGACACACATAACATATTAACTTACTACAAAGCTTTCGGCCTCCCCCCCCCCCCCCCCACACACACACACACTCTTTTATTGGTGTTTGCTTTATTTCTTCCTGTTGGTGGGAGTCTTGGATTGGTGTTTGCATTATCACTTGTCATTGGTTGAAACTGGCGAATGAGGGGTGGGCGGTAGCAGTGATGTAGCACTGTTGCCTAGTGCCGGCTGGGGTGTGCTGCTTGATCTGCATGGGCACAGCCGCTGTTGCCTCTTCTCTGGGCAGGCCCCTATGGACTTAATTGTACACAGTGTTGTCGCACAGTGCTGCTACTGCGGGCAGCCGAGACATTGTAAGTTTATGCCTGTCTTCTCTGTTCATATTTCCGGGTCACTGAGCTATTTCTATTGCTTCCCTGATTTTCCTCTTCAAAGTAAGGGGTGGTTTTGCGAGTACGGTGACTTCCTGGAAACCTACCTGTTTGCGCACTCTTCCCAGAGTTCCGCCACTGCCTGCAGAAGCAGCACTGTGCAACACCATTGTGCACAATGCAGTCTGTGGGAGCCCGCCCGAAGACAACAGCGGCCGCGCACACAAAGAGGAAACAGCATGCCCTAGCTGGAACTAGGCAAAAGTGCTTTTTCACTGCTACCACCTACCCCTCATTTGCCGATTTCAACCATCGCAAGTGACAAGGTAGCAGTTCTCAGTTTTTCCAAATCCAGCAGTAAATGTGACACCCAGAAGAAGGCCACTCGCTATAGTGGCCGAAACGTCAGTGCGAGCTGATATATTGACGATGCAGTCCAATACCCAGAAGAATTTTATCGCCAATGACAACAGCCGCGGAAGTGACACATTGAATAACATATTAATTTTATGTACTAACATTATCTGCCAGTAATTATTTGTGAAATTTACGATGCACTATTGAATGTATGAAATTTGCTCCTGAAGTAACCTCCACAATTTCAGAAGTAAATAAATAATTAAAATTGTAAAAAAAGGACAAGTACTATAGGTGAGTAAATATAGTACTACTAAAATGCCAAGAAAAGGAAGTCCTCAATTTCATTCTATTTTGCAAGTAAGAATATAAGATATTGATTATGACTAATGAATGAAACTTTCAATCTATCACTTATTCAGATTACTGCGATTGCCTAGAATCATCTACTTGCAACTGAGTAGCGTCACATTTAATGACCTGGAAAGTTCGTATTTGTGACAAATGAAAATACAGATGTGAATCTACCTCAAAATGTGACAATGTTAAATTAACTAATAAATGTTATTTCATAGAGGCTTATGCACAGATGAACTATATTAGCAGGGATATAATCAAACAGTTTCAGTTCCTGCATATAAATGTAAAGAGCAATCAAATGAAAATGAGAGAGATGGACAAAGAAAGTAAACTGTTTGTTATTTCAAAACTAATCACCAGAACTGTTAATACATTTATGCAACTGAAAGGCAAGTAGTCAATACCTTCACAGGAAAATGTTTATAGTTGCATCAGGAACCACTAGTGTACCTAGATGTGCACATCCTTATCTGAATCAAACTGATGGCCACAAATGTATTTCTTCACTTAAGGGCTCTAAAAACTAGGTAATTACATGAGAAGAGGTCAGGACTATGTGAAGCATGCATAAGGATCTCCTAGCAAAACTTCTGTAGTGTAGTAAAAGCTGTATCATTGTGTTGCAGCATAATGTCTGACCACATTTTGCCCATGTTTTGACTCCACTACAGAAATTTCACTGAGCAGCTCTTACAGCTCCTCCATAAGTTACACCATCCCCCATGTAATTTCTACATTTCTGGAGTCATGAAGATATTTATAGCCAACAATTTGCTTTGGATGAAGAGGGGCACACCTGGATTCAATAATTGTTCCATAAGCAACCACTAAATTTTTTAATGAAGGCATTGACCATCTAAATCTCAGCTGGATAAACATATTAACAGATATTGTCATTTCTTTTGAAATAATAAAAAGTTCACTTACCTTCTTCCAGCAGTCATTTTCAAATGACTAGTCTTTACATCTAAAATTTATTCAATTTTCATTTTCTGGTATTGCACATCATGACATTAAGTCCAATTTGAAGAGAGAATAGTGTGAAAATATATTTGAAAAATAAAAAGTGTATGGCATATCAGTGGACTCACATCGCATAATACAATGTATCACTTGGATGCAAGCTGTAACACAGCTCCCTCTATTTAGAAACACTTTTAGTGAACATATCGAGTGTATTGCCAGTGGGCACCGAGAGCTGTAACGTGTACCGGATGGTCTGTGCGTCTCCCCATCTGTCACGGTTGTTGTTGTTTGTTTATAGGGGACCAAACTACAAGGTCATCAGTCCCCTGTTCCAAGCAATGACGTAACGTGTGACACAACGAAAACTGAGAGAACAAGGATTAGAGAATTCCTTGAGTGGAAAACGAACAGAAACACTTCACGTCTTCACTTATACACAGAGGAGTGCACAAAAGGGATAAAATTACAATTCCACAGCAGAATGCAATGGCTGGCTGATCACTAGGATAAAAACGGATGAGCGAGCCATGCTGTACACACTAAAGAAAAACCACCTCAACCGAAAAGGTAGAGGCTATCAAGTAACTTAAAAACAGTGTAAAAAGAGGGTTTTTGGATCAGGCAGAAGCGCCTTCCATTAAATGGGAGGGTAGAAACCAGATGCGCGAATAAAATTTAAAACAGTAGTAGCCAAGGAGGCATTGTCACCTAAAACTGATGGCAGCGAATCTGGTAGGCTAAAGGACTGCCGCAAAGCGGCTAAAAACGGACAATCCAACAGTACGTGGACCACAGTGAGCTGGGCGCCACAACAGAAGACTGGTGGGCTCTCTCGACGCAAGAGGTGGCCGTGTGTTAACCACGTATGGCCAATGCGTAGTCGGCAAAGGACAACCGACTCCCTGCGAGAAGCCCTCAGGGACGTCTTCCATGCAGCGGTACATGGCTTGACAGCACGGAGCTTATTCGGTTCAGTCGAATCGGCCCATTCAAAATTCCAAACCCAAAGGACCTTGCGTGTCAACTGGGTTTGGAAGTCTGAGACTGGGAGGCCAATATCCAGGGACCGCGAAGTGGTGGCCTGCTTGGCCAGCTCATCGACGCGTTCATTGCCAGGTATACCGATGTGGCCCGGAGTCCAGAGAAAGGTGACAGAACGGCCTGACTCTCCAAGGGCGAAGACAGCATGTTGAATGGCTCGCACCACAGTGTGCTTCGGTAGAAACTAGTCGAGGGCCTGTAAACCACTCAGGGAGTCGCTACAGATGACGAACGACCCCCTGGGGCGAGCTCTGAGGTGTTCAAGAGCTCTCAAAATACCGACCAGTTCCGCGGTGAAGATGCTGCTTCCACAAAGCAATGACCGCTGTTCGATGTGGTCACCATAGATGAAGGCATATCCAGCATGGCCATCGACCAAAGAACCGTCCGTGTAAAGAATGTTTGCTCCGTGAAATGTGTCAAGCAGTGCACAGAACCGGTGACGGATAACCAGTGGTGAGATAGAGGCCTTCGAATCCTGGGACAAGTCCAACCGAAGCTCCAGGTGAGGAATTGTACAGGGGGGGATACGAGGGGAGTAATGGTAAGGTGGAGGAATGGGTAAGGAACCAAGTGAGGAGAGAAGGGAACGGACACGGACCGCAATCGGGAGACCCGACCTGGGCCGACGTCGCGGGGAAGGGAGTGCAAAAAGCGGGAAGAGAAGCCTGTGATTCAGATGACGGGGTGAAGCATGAACCCGGGCAATGTAACTCACCAACAACCGTTGCCGGCGATACCGCAGAGGGGGAACACCAGCTTCAGCTAGAAGACTCGTTACGGGACTGGTGTGAAAAGCCCCTGTTGCGAGACGCACACCTGTGTGGTGAACAGGGTCTAGGACCCGCAAGGCAGAAGGGGTTGCTGAGTCGTACACCAAGCTCCCGTAATCAAGCCGCGACAGAATAAGAGACTTGTAGAGCTGAAGAAGGGTTGAACATGCTGCTCCCCAACTAGTATGGCTGAGGCATCGAAGAACATTTAAATGCCGCCAACACTTCTGTCGCAGCTGACGTAGGTGTGGCACCCAAGTCAGCCCAGGAAGCAATGTGTTTCCTCGACCTGAAGTAGTTCACCACCCAAGTAGAGCTCTGGGTCAGGGTGAACTACCCGACGGTGACAGAAGTGCATCACGCGGGTTTTTCGGGCGGAGAACTGAAAGCCGTGAGTAGAGGCCAATGAGTGTGCCTTTCTGATGGCACCCTGCAGCCGCCGTTCAGCTACGCCGATGCTAACGGAGCTGAAATACAAGCAGAAGTCATCGGCGAACAGGGAGCAGCTGATCAATGACCCCACAGCCGCAGCAAGACCGTTAATTGCCACTAAAAACAACGGGACACTGAGGACGGAGCCCTGTGGGACACCATTCTCTTGAATACGGGGGGAGCTAAAAGATGCCCCAACCCTCACCCGAAACGAGCGGTGGGAGAGGAAATTGCGAATAAAAATAGGAAGGGCGCCACGTAAGCCCCAGTCATGTAGAGTCGTCAAAATATGGTGGCGCCAGGTGGTGTCATACGCCTTTCGTAGGTCAAAAAATACAGCTACCAAATGCTCACGCCTAGAAAACGCCGTGCGAATGGCCGACTCCAGTGACACGAGGTTGTCAATGGTAGAACGGCCCTGGCGAAAGCCCCCCTGTTGTGGAGCAAGGAGTCCGCGCTCTTCAAGGATCCACATAAGCCGCCGACTCAACATACGTTCGAAGAGCTTGCAGAGAACGTTGGTGAGGCTGATCGGACGGTAATTGTCAGCCACCAAGGGATCTGCACCAGGTTTCAGCACCGGGATGATAGTGCTTTCCCGCCACTGCGACGGGAAAGTGGCCTCTGCCCATAGATGGTTAAACAGGGCGAGAATGCGGCGTTGAAACTCTGGTGAAAGGTGCGGAGGAATTGGCTGTGAATCCTATCTGGTCCTGGAGTTGTACCAGGACACGCAGCAAGGGCAGTTCGGAACTCCCACTCGCTAAACGGGTCGTTGTATATTTCCCGACGACAAGAACAACTGTTTCCGCTCGGCCCGCTCTTTGAGGGAGCGGAAGTCGGCACTGTAAGTGGCAGTCGCAGAGCATTGTGCGTAGTGGTCTGCCATGTGCTCAGCGATAGCTGTCGGGAGCGTGCAGAGCACACCCTGGTTGGTGAGGGATGGGATTCCTGTCGGCAGGCGGTAGCCAAAGACGCGTCGGACTTGCGTCCATACCTGAGTCAGGAAGGTGTGGGAGCCGATACTGGCTACATACCGCTCCCAGGAATCCTGCTTGCTCTGCTGTACGAGTCGTCGAGCACGAGCACGGAGGCGTTTAAAGGCCACCAAATTCTCCACGGATGGGTGGCGTCGATGGCGCTGGAGCGCTCGCCGACGTTCCCGGATAGCCTCAGCAATTTCTGGTGTCCACCAAGGCACGGACCTACACCTAGTGGAACCGGTGGTTTGTGGAACTGCTACCTCAGCGGCCATGACTATACTGTCAGTCACCTGCTGGACTGCATTGTCAATGTCATCTGGAAGTGGTGCAGCGATGACAGCAGTTGAAGCATAGACTGGCCAGTCAGCCCTACGGAGACACCAACGGGGTAAGCTGTCTGCAGCTTGGTACTGCGCGAGCGACACAAAGATTGGGAAGTGGTCGCTGCCACACAGGTCCTCATGCACACGCCAACCAAGGTGTGGTCGAAGGCTGGGGCTGCAGACGGAGAGGTCGATCGCTGAATACGTGCCCTGTGCCACGCTAAAGTGCGTTGGGGCACCTGTATTCAGGAGGCAAAGGTCTTGTTGTGCCAGTAATGTCTCAACGTCCCTACCGCGGCCTGTGGTCTGGAGACCACCCCACAAAGGGTTGTGGGCATTGAAGTCCCCCAAAAGGAGGAAAGGTGGCGGAAGTTGGGTGACCAGAGCAGTAAGGTTGTTGAGAGACACGGCCTCATCCGGAGGAAGGTACAAGTTGCAGTCATTTAATTCTTGCGTTGCCCGGATTCTGATAGCCACTGCCTCAAGCGTGGTGTTGAGTGGCACCGGGGCACTGGGGACAGTGTCCAGGACATACAGGCAGACACCGCCAGACATCCTGTTGTAAAGGGTCCTGTTGCGGTAGTAGCCCCGATACCCACGGAGGGCAGGGGTCCGCTGTGCTGGAAACCATGTCTCCTGTAGGGCGATACAAAATGCAGGGTAGCGGTACAGTATTTGTCACAGCTCAGCCAGGTGATTAAAGAAGCCGCCGCAATTCCACTGGAGGATAACACGTCCTCCACGCTCTAAGGCCATAACTGAAAAAGAAAAGAAGAAGATCATTCCATAGGAGTATCTGCTGCCTGATGGTCAGAATCAACAGAATCTAAGACCATAGATTCAGGCGATTCTGGTTGTGCAGATCTCCTAGGGTTAGGGGAATCAAGAAGCGTGAGATTCTCGGCAGAAGCGAGGATCTCGACCTCATCCTCTGAGGCAGAGGATGTGGGTGTGGGTGGCTTGGAAGCCACTAAAGAATCCTCCTCCTTATCCTTCTTCTTGCCCTCTTGCTGACCCTTCGGTGGTAAGGGTCGTAAAGGCTTCTCAGAAGGGGCGGCAGGAGCTGACGAAGAGGAGGAGGCCATTCGATCAGCAGCCAGGGGATCCTTCAGCCATTGGCTGAGATCCACTTTCCCACGGCGAGAAGCCTCGAAAGGAAGTGTCCCGTGGGACCCCTTCCGAGCGAGAGGAGCCGGAGGAGGCTGTTCCTTCTCCGACCGGGGGACGGGGACTGATGTCCCCGATGGAGTGGGGGTAATTGCTCCCGCAGGTGGTGTTATGGGAGCAACAGATGAAGAGGCACCCTCAGCCATCGAGGGGGCAAGAGAACATTGTTGGCCCATAGGGCCCATGGATGGAGTGAACACTGGTGCTGTTGACCGCAGCGAAACGGGTGCCGCTGTGACTGCGGCTAAAAATGTTGTCATCTTGACTGGATGAAGTCGTTCAAACTTTTTGCGTGCCTCTGAATATGGTAAACGGTCCAGCGTCTTGATCTCCATGATTTTCCTCTCTCGGTGTAAGACACCACAGTTCGGCGAGCATGGCGGATGGTGTTGCCCACAGTTCACGCAAACTGGAGGTGGAGTACATGGGGCGTCTGGGTGCGACTGTCGCCCACATTCCCTGCAGTTAGGGCTGGAAGTACAACGGGAGGACATGTGCCCGAACTTCCAGCACCTGAAACACCGCATAGGGGGAGGGACATAGGGTTTTACGTCGCACCGGTATACCATTACCTTGACCTTCTCAGGCAGTGTATCGCCTTCAAAGGCCAAGATAAAAGCACCGGTGGCAACCCTCTGATCTTTAGGTCCCCTATACACACGCCGGACGAAGTTTACCCCCCGACGTTCCAAATTGGCCCGCAACTCTTCATCTGTCTGAGAAAGGAGATCTCGTTGGTAAATTAAGCCCTGGACCATGTTTAGCGACTTGTGGGGCGTGAAACTAACCGGAACATCACCCAGCTTGTCGCAGGCAAGTAATGCCCTTGACTGTGCTGGGGACGCCGTCTGTATCAACACAGCCCCACTTCGCATTTTCGAGAACGACTCCACTTCGCCAAATTTATCGTCCAGCTGTTCAACAAAGAACTGAGGCTTGGTGGCCATGAGTGACTCACCATTGGAACGTGCACAGACAAGATATTGTGGCGAGTATGGTTCTTTTCTATTAAGGGCCCTTCGTTCCTCCCACGGAGTGGCCAGGGAAGGAAACGTCTTAGAATCATAGGCAGACGCAATGAATTCAGTTTTTCCCCGCTTAGAGACGCCGTTTTCACGACCGGCCACGATTTTATTTGCTCGTTTCATTGTCGTCCCACGAGCAGCTAGGGAAAAGAGGTCCACCCAGGCAGAGCCCCGCTTGCCTGGGTAAGCCTTATACAACTGAGGTGCGGCAGGTTCCTCAGAGGTTGCTCGCTAGCGGCTGTTCAACCTCAACAGCCATGCATCTCCTCGGCACGTAGCACACCTTGAGATTGAGTTTTTTTTATAGAGGTTTGTACCGTCCTCGCGACCCGGTCGATTAAGCCACGATCCCTGGGCTCTGAAACGTACAAAGTTCCACCGTCGCGCCGAATGATAGTCGTTGAGGCACGGACAGAGCTTACGGTGTAGCGGACTGTTGGCGCGACACAGCCTACGGCTCAGGACCCCGGGTTCACCAAGCCCGTACTCAGCAAATTAATGCTGAGCCCCTGAGGGGCATCTGTCACGGGTCGAGCCCTCAGCGTAAAAGGGTCATGACAAGTTTACTGTTTATGACTTGTGTTATGAAAATAATGACCCAGTTTTTCATGTCAACCAACAGGTGACATTTTGGATTACACTCGGATTGTCCACGTGCAGTGTATTGGCATTTGACTAGAGAAATAATGAGTGAACTCTAATCGTCATTTGGGATGCAAGGCAAGTTTATAAACATCTCACTATTTATGTGGAAAACATGATATTTCTACCGGTGAAACCTAAAGCTAACTATCTGGAAAAACTTTAGCCTATGACGTGTTGTGTTGTTGGATAACAGATGTAAGTACATAACCTGATTGGAATGGCTTCCCCTGAATTACAACGATCAGCTTTATCCATTAAGCACAGTCATTGAAAATTAAATATTAGGTGTTTGAGTAACAATTTCACATACAACAATCTACCAGGAGTGTTTCAAGGACTTAGTGTTTTAGCACAAATAAGTGTTTACACTGATCAGGCAAAACATTATGGCCACCTACCTACGATCAATATAAAGCAGCGCAGGTGATAGCAGTATCACCCGATGAGTAATGATTGCTAGACAGGCATATACAACGTGCATGTGGGTGCTGTAGGTATGTAGAATGAGTTTGTCTGAAGGCTGATTGTTATGGCCCAGAGGCTCAACAAGAGTGTTTTGAAAACTACATGACTAATTGGGTGTTCAAGTTATTTTGTAGAGAGTGTGTTCAGCAAGTGGTGAAACCACACCCAAATGTTAAGTGGTCGGGTAGCCACCTGGTATTAAGCTCGTCTGAAGTCGTAGGCAAGGCGCACATGTATAGTAAAACCTCGTTTTTACATTCCTGGCTTTTACACTATTTTTTGTCAGTCCCGTCAAATTTCCTATGTTCACAATGTTAATTCTCCCTCATTTTTGCGTTAACATACTTACACTTTTCCCATGTTTTACGCTTTACGAAAGCATGTTCATGAAGAAAAAGTGACCTAATCTACATAAATTGACGCTACCATGGCTTTCCCCTTAAAGTATAGCGCTTAAAAATTATTCACAGTCGAGTTTCTTGACACTTTGCATTTATTCAAATGTATATTTCGCATTTCGTTGTTGGCAGTACACAGCTAGTTGACTTACGAGGCGCCGATTTGTGGTGATGTAGTTCCTCTTTCCATCAGCTTCTTTGCCAGAGTGCCTGGTGTGTACTCAGACAAACAGAACAGTTTGCTGACGTGAGAATAGCGCCAATTAGTGGTAGTGTAGTTCCTCTTTCCGCTAGCTTCTTTGACAGAGCGGCTGGTGTGTACTCAAATAATCGGAACCAGTTGCTTTGTTGATGTGAGAATAAAGAGTTGCATTGCTTTTGTGATACATATTTCTGATTAATAAAGAACGTTATCTGTCAAAGTTGGGTATCATAATACCCACAACCTAAAAAAAAGCGATAATAGTGTGAGATGCCGATCCTATGCAAACATCACAAAAATACTTATGCATATGTTTGCACTCGAGAACACGAATATATTCTCTAATATCGTCTTGTGAAACCTCGAAAAATACAAAAAGAATGGAACTTTAGCAGTTTTATTAGGTAAATAATTAATGCCGGTAAAAGGCAGTAATTTTGAAGATGTATTACATAGCCTGGCAGTGGCGTCCATACAATATCCGTCAAAACGGTTCACGTAATTTTGAAGATGTGTTACATAGCCCAGCAGTGGCGTCATCTATTATAATGAATGAAATTACATCAAAAATTTCTACTTCCCATAAAATTACCAGTTCTGCCTGGTGCTTCAAATAGTAAAAATTTGGATAACCTTTATTGTATAATAAACTTCCAGGTGAGTATTTAGATGCCTATTATTTACATATATCACAAATAAACTACGAAAATGCAAGGCTGATTCAATAAGCATATTTTACCATTACATTATGTGCTGCATTTTACATTTTCCTGCAATTTACACCATTTCACTGAAGTCCCTTGAAAAGCATAAAAACGAGGTTCTGCTGTAAAATGAGACAGGAGGCAAATTGTGCTAGAAGTAACATCATACTTTAATGTTGGGCAGAGTACAAGTGTATCTGAACACACAGTGCACCAATCACTCCTAACAAAGGGCCTCCACAGCCAGCAACCCATGCGTGTGCCAATGTTGACTCCACAACAATGGTAACTGTGACTGGCATGAGCAAGGGACCAAGGGACAATTGTCACTGGACACTGGTGCAGTGGTAGAGCATTGCATAGTTTGGCAAATCGTGATACCTTCTTCATCATGTCAGTACTGTGTGAATCAGTTGTCTTACAGGGCAAAAGCTCTTCAACGCTTGTACTGTGGGCCAGAGATGAGCTTGTGGCAGCTAAATTATGCTCTAGGGAACATTCATTGGGCAGCCATGGATACAGTGGAGCTTGTGCAACACACCATGATGGCCAGAAAGTATTGTATACAGCTTGCAGACCAATACACCCTTTCATGATAATCACATTTCCTAATATCAGTGGCATTTATCAACAAGATAAATGTGCACGTAAGAAGGCCAGCAGAGTGATGGAGTGGTTCAAGGAACACAGTGGTGAGCTGGTTGTGCTGGTCCCCAACCTGTCAGATGTGAACTTATTGCAAACATCTAGGATGTGATTAAATGTGGTGTCAAAATTCACCAACCACTCCCTGGAATTTATGGGAAATGTGTGTATATGTGTATATGTGTGTGTGCGGGGGGGGGGGGGGGGGGGTGTCCAAGTCCTGGGCTTCCAGCAACCTACCAAGACACCACTACTTCCACACCAAGAAATGTTGCTGCTGTTATCTGTGGCAAAGGTGGACATACCAGCTATTATGTAGGTAGTAATAATGTCCTGTCTTATCAGTGTTATGTTCATCTGAGAGTCAAAGTTTGAAAGTTGGTATAATGCTAACACTAACATGCCAGTTTCAAGTGGTGGGTGTTCTGAATTGCCATTGTATTAAATACTGATTAAATTTGGGCCGACAACCTCAACAAGCAATAGTTGTGTGGCAGGCATTACTGAATGTTCAAATTTTTACTTAGGTGAGAGTTGACAGTTTTAATATATTTTTTAAAAAATGCACAGTCAACCATCAGCTGTTTCTTGTTTTCAGAACTTTACCAGTTTCAGATATTATCCATCATCAGACAAGTAAAATTAAACAGACTGATTGAAAACATAGTTTACTATGTAATAGCTGAAACCAGTAAAGTTCTGAAAACAATAAACAGCTAATGGTTGACTATGCATTTTTAAAAATTACTGAATGCTTTGTGTTGTTACTGGTTTCTTATTTTGAAATGAGTCAAGAGACTACTCTTAGTTCATCACAGAGTTAAATTACAACTCTGTCAACACCAGAAGGAATCAGCAATCCCCATAATCATTTATCAATTCTGCTTATTCAAAAATGCAGGAGAAAGGTGTAAGTTAGCTGCACTGTGAGTGGGGCAGAGCTTATTTCCCCACACTGCACCTTTCATTCTATCTTGTTTATGCTTGTGACTGGATCTTAGTTTACAGCATCGGCACTGTGCTCTACAGTGACCATAATAATGCTAATCTATCAATGTACTATGACCATGCCAAAAGTCTTCTCCTAATGTGACAACAGAGTTGTGTTGTTCTCCTCTTACACTAAGAACCTTGACAGTTCTATTTGAACTGCTTTCAAGTATTGTTCACATGACTGATAATGTACATGAAAGGCCAAAGCAATATTCTGCATATTTTTTAATTATTGAACTGGGTAGGAAAATAAAATCAGTGTTGAGACATATCTTAAGTTGGAAAAGCAATCTGTTTATTGGCACGAAAATGCTACTACTTTTCAACAGAAACACACATTTACAGAAAGCTTAAAATGTGCTTAAATAACCTCTGCTAAAGTTTTTGGAAAATAAAACATTCCTGCCAATGTGCACCTCAGTTTCCACTTATTTAAACCATCAATCTAAATGGTCAAACTATAGCCATATTTACATATGACTGTTTAAGGTGACTGTGAAACGACTCATTCCAAATAATTATGATTAATTGTGCAAATGATTTATAAATGAAAAATTGAAATGCAAATTTGAACAAAAAATAAACAATACATTTTGGGTTGTTAGTCACAGAAATAAATGGAACTACAGGCAATACAAATTATTACCTACCCGCTCTGAAGATGATTGTGCAGGGATGTTTGTATAGGGTGGTTTATTGTTACCTGTCAAGGTCTGCTTTAATTTCTGCAAAAAAGAAACATATTCTTAAGAGACATATAGCAAATGAAACCTATTAAATAGAGCACAATATAACACAACCACTGGTAAATATTTTAAAGGGCAAAAATCTCTGTATAGGTCAAAGCATTTCACAATAAAATGCTAAAAATAAATCTAGATAAAAAATGAAGTTAGCACATCAAGGACTAAATGACACAACAACCTACACAATGAAATAAATGGTTGTTCTTGGAAAGATCTTCTGCTAAGGTGTGGCTGTGGTAATTATTGTATGCTTTGTGCATCAATCTTTTTATAGACACACAAATATCTACTAACCTTTGCCTGCCATCATGGTGCAGGATGCCATTGGAGAGACTTCAGTTAGTGACTGATTTCTTATTTTTGTTTTTTTTTTGTTTTAGAGCGCACAACTTCTACGGTCATTAGTGCCCAGCCAAGAACATAGATTCACTATGATTGCAAAGAAAAAGGTGACTGTCAGAACATCAACAAGAGGCTAAAAACGAAAGATAAAAGACAGTTAAAAGGGTTAAATATCCTTGGATAAGTTGGCCAAGTTGATAAAACGCAAAACTCGAGCAGCTGCTCGTGTGTCATCAGCTAAAATTTCCTCCAGAGTAGACGGCAAGAGAAGGGCTACACGGAGATGATTAAATTTAACACAAGTCAGTAAAACATGTTGCACTGTCAGCAGTTCACCGCAGGAGCACAGCGGTGCAGGGTTGGCAGAGAGCAAGTGACGGTGGCTGAAACGGCAGTGACCGATCCGCAACCGGGCCAGGATGACCTCCTCTCGCCGAGAGAGGCGTGAGGTGGTCCTCCAAGCGGTCGGGATCTATTTTACAGTTCTCAATTTATTGTTGTACATTGAAAACCACGCACTGTGCCATTGCGACACGATACTCCGGCGAAGAGCCCGTTGAACATCGTCCGATGGGACGCAAAAGATAGCCATGCGAGGCAAAATAGCTGCGGCCTTGGCTGCTATGTCGGCGGTCTCATTCCCAGGCACTCCCACGTGGCCAGGGAGCCACAGGAAAGAAACGTGACAGCTGTCATCTGCTAGCAACTGGAGGGAGCGTTGGATCCGATACACGAGAGGATGGTTCGAGAAAGGCTCCTTAAGACTCTGCAGGGCACTAAGGGAGTCCGAACATATGGCATAGAAAGGTTCGCGGTGGTGGCAGGTGTACAAAACGGCCTGGTGGAGGGCAAAAAGCTCAGCCGTGAAACTCTAACACCGGTCAGGGAGCCTGTATTGGAACCGGTTGTCCCCGAAGACGAAGGCAGATCCGACACCGGCAGTGCTCTTGGAACCATCAGAGTAAATAAATATGGCATTATCGAACCGCGAACGAAGTTCGACAAGCCTCGAGCGGTATACCAAATACGGAGTGCTCTCCTTGGGGATCGAACTAAGTTCGAGGTGAGTGTGAACCTGGGCCTGATGCCACGGTGGCAATGGGCTTTCGCTCAACCGAAAGGTGGAAGGAAGGGTAAAATCGAGCCGCTGTAGTAGGCGGTGAAACCGAACTCCAGGTGGAAGCAAGGCAATCGCAGACAACTGATATTGGCGATCGAGTGAGTCGTCAAAAAATAATCGGTAAGATGGATGGTTGGGCATCGACCGCAGGCGGCATGTGTACCGACAGAAAAGTATGTCACTCCGAGTGGTCAAGGGTAATACAGCAGCCTCGGCATACAGACTTTCAACAGGGCTAGTATAAAATGCACCGGTCGCAAGACGTAAACCCCGATGGTGGATAGAGTTGAGACGGCGGAGAATCGACGGCCGTGCAGAAGAGTATACAAGGCTTCCGTAGTCGAGCTTCGACTGAACGATGGCCTGGTAAAGGTGAAGCAGGACGGTACGATCCGCTCCCCATGACGTGCCACTGAGGACACGAAGAACATTAAGGGATCGGACACAACGGGCAGCCAGGTAGGACACGTGTGTGGACCAGCAAAGTTTACGATCCAGCATGAGTCCCAAGAATTTCGTAGTCTCCACGAAAGGGAGAGCAACAGGGCCGACATGTAGAGAAGGTGGAAGAAATTCTTTGTATCTCCAGAAGTTTATACACACTGTTTTCTCAGTAGAGAATCGGAAGCCATTTGCGATGCTCCAGGAATATAGACGATCAAGACAGCGTTGAAGAGAACGCTCCAAGAGACACGTCTGCTGGGCACTGCAATAAATTGCGAAATCGTCAACAAAAAGAGATCCGGAGACGTCGGCTGAAAGGCAATCTACGATCGGATTGATTGCAATGGCAAAGAGCGCCACACTCAAGACGGAGCCCTGTGGTACCCCATTCTCCTGGCAAAAGGTATCTGACAAAACAGAGCCCACCCGTACCCGGAACTTGCGATCCGCCAAAAACGCTTGAATGAAAAGAGGAAGGCGGCCCCGAAGGCCCCATGTGTGCAATGTGGGGAAAATGCCCGCTCTCCAACAGGTATCGTATGCCTTCTCCAAGTCGAAGAACACTGTTACTGTTTGACGCTTCTTTAGAAAGTTGTTCATAATGAAGGTCGACAACGTAACGAGGTGATCAGCAGCAGAGCGGTGTCGACGAAAACCGCATTGGATATTAGTCAGGAGGCGGCGAGATTCGAAGAGCCAGACCAACCGAGCGTTAACCATGCGTTCCATCACCTTACAGACGCAGCTCGTCAGAGAAATGGGGCGATAACTGGTAGGAAGGTGTTTGTCCTTCCCTGGTTTGGGGATGGGGACAACAATGGCTTCACGCCAACTTGTGGGAACATGACCTTCAGTCCATATGCGATTATAGGTACTAAGAAGAAAGCACTTGCCCGCAGGAGAGAGGTTCTTCAGCATCTCAATATGAATGGAATCGGGCCTGGGAGCAGAAGATCGGGACAGGGCGAGAGCACGGTCTAGCTCCTGCATGGTGAAGGCGACGTTACAATTTTCACGATTAAAAGAGTGGAAAGAAGGCGGCCGTGCCTCCTCTACCTGTTTGCGAGGGAGAAAGGCAGGGTGGTAATGGGCAGAGCTCGAAACCTCCGCAAAGAAACGGCCCAATGCGTTGTAAACAGCAGCGGGGTCCACGAGGACTGCGTTCTCCACGGTCAGGCCAGGAATCGGGGAGTGGACCTTGATGCCGGATAAACGGCGTAGGCCACCCCAAACAACCGTGGAGGGAGTAAAACGGTTAAAAGAACCAGTAAAAGCAGTCCAGCAAGCTTTCTTGCTGTCGTTTATGATACGACAACATTGCGCTCTCATACGTTTATAATTGATGCAATTCTCCAAAGTTGGGTGGCGGCGGAAGGTGCGTAAAGCACGGCACCGGGCTCTAAGCGCGTCGCGGCAGGCTGCAGTCCACCAAGGGACCTGGACACGACGTGGAGAAGAGGAAGTACGAGGTACGAAACGTTCAGCAGCGGTGAGAATAACCTCTGTGAGGTAGTCGACCTGACTGTCACAGTTGGGAAAATTCTGATCGTGAAAAACAGCCACGGAAGAATAAAGCCCCCAGTTGGCTTTGGAAATGTTCCAACTGGTGGGACGAGGAGATGGAGAATGATGCAGGAAATGGATGATACAAGGGAAATGGTCACTTGAGTACGTGTCAGAAAGTGCATACCACTCAAACCGACCGGCAAGCTGAGGAGTGCATATTGCGAGGTCTATATGGGAGTAAGTGTGTGTTGTGTCTGAAAGGAAGGTTGGTGCACCGGTGTTGAGGCAGACAAGATCGAGGTGTTGGAGAAGGTCCACCAAAAGGGAGCCTCTCGGACAAGGTGCCGGAGAGCCCCATAGAGGGTGGTGGGCATTAAAGTCGCCTACCAACACGAAAGGTGAATGGAGCTGGTCAACAAGGTGTAGCACATCTGCCCTAGCAAGGGCAGATGAAGATGGCGAATAGATATTACAGAGGGAGAAGGTAAATGTGGATAAAGTGATGCGGACGGTAACTGCCTGTAGGTAAGTGTGCAAGGAAATGGGATGGAAATAGACATCGTCTCGAAGGAGCATCAGAACCCCTCCATGGGCTGGGACACCTTCCACGGATGGCAGGTCGAACCGCACAGAGGTGTAGTGTGGAAAGTCTGCACGATCACGTGGACGCAACTTAGTTTCCTGGAGGCAGACTAGAAGCGGGCAGTGCAATCGAAGGAGTAGTTTTAACTCCTCCCGATTAGAACGAATGCCGCGAATATTCCATTGAAGGAGCGCCATGATAAAAATGAGAGAAGAAATAAGGATAAAAACCAACTAGCAAGCGGGGTCACCTCGACGGCCTCTGAGGACCGGATTTCGAGGGAGCACTGCTATCGCTGTCCAGGGGCAAAGGGTCGTGGTGCATAGGTTCGACCGACGCGCCTGCCACCTCCCTGAGTTGATCAGGAGAGGCAGTTTCCACCGCCAGTAGAGGGCCGGGTGCCCGGCAGATGGAGCGACCCGGTGAAACAGAAGACAGCCGAGGCCGGCAACTGTTGGACGGCGTGACGGATGGGTCACGCCTCAGCGGAGAAGGAGAGGAACTCTTTTTCTTGTCAGCTCTTCTGGAAGAGTGATGGCGGGAAGAGGCAGTTGACGGTTGGGAAGCCTGAGAACGCAGAAAATCCTCACGGACGGGTTCCTTTTTCAAGGTCCGGGCATCTTGTTTAGGTGCCCGCGGTTTACTAGAGGTTGACGAAGACTGTACCTTAGAAGCAGCAGGAGGAAGCGGGGACGTGGAACGGGCAATCTTCGGGCTGGCGGATCGCACAACTGTGTCAGTGAAAGTGAAATCACAAGTCTGGGTACTGGAATCCTTGGTAGGTCGAGTTGAGGTGAGGACCTTTCTGTATGTACCCGCTGGGAGGACAGTGGGCTTTTGACTCGCCAACAACTTTCGAGCGGCAGATGTCGATACCTTCTCCGTAACCCGAATTTGCTGGATTACCTTCTCATCCTTGTACACAGGGCAGTCGCGAGAGGAAGCCGCATGGTCACCGTTGCAGTTTAGGCAGTGAGGGGACGGAGGTGGGCAATCCCCCTCATGGGCGTCCCTACCACAAGTGACACACTTTGCTGCATTTGGGCAATGTTCACGGGTATGGTTGTACCTGTGGCATTGAAAACAGTGCACTGGGTTAGGCACATAAGGGCGGACGGAGATGACTTCATACCCTGCTTTGACCTTCGACGGGAGGTCAACTCTGTCGAACGTCAAAAACACAGTACGAGTCGGTGTCAGCTGGTTATCGACCTTTTTCATTACCCTATGGACGGCTGTTACACCCTGGTCGGACATATAGGATTGGATGTCTTCATCAGACAACCCATCAAGGGATCTCGTGAAGACTACCCCCCGTGACGAGTTGAGTGTGCGATGTGCTTCCACCTTGACAGGAAACGTGTGTAACAGTATAGTCCGAATGAGTTTCTGAGCTTGGAAGGCACTTTCCACTTCCAGCAACAATGTGCCATTGCGCTGACGTGAACAGGTTTTAACAGGGCCAGCAATTGCATCTACACCTTTCTGTATAACGAAAGGATTGACAGAATTGAAATCCTTTCCGTCGGTGCGAGAGACGACAAGAAATTTAGGTACATTAGGCAGAGTCTTTTTTTGCTGAGGCGAATATAACTTACGTTTCTGGGTCAACGTCACTAAAGAAGAGAAGGAAGTCATTGCGGAAGTGTCCCCCGTGATTACTGGCGTCTCCGATGGCGCACTCCTTCCTAGTGGGGGCCCTCTCCGAGGGCTTACCCGCCTTAGGTGATTGTTCACACCTCAGGTCACACCTCCCGAGAACTGACGGAGGGACCAATCGGCACGTTCGGAAGGTACCAGCTCGGGTAATCACCCCTCCCTGGGCCTGGCCTTTACCAGGGGGTACGTACGTGCCCTACTTGTCTACCCGGGGCGGGGAATTACGCGTTACCCCGTCACCTGCTACGCATGATAATGCGTGGGTCGGCCTTCAGACACGCACAGGGAGGAAAGAAGAAGAATAGAGGAAGTGAAGAGAAAGAAGGAAAGAAGTGTCTCAAACGCCGAGGCGGAGACTAATGAGGAGGAGAAGAAGGCTAGGAGAGTACAAGGAGAGAAAGACAGAAACAAAGGGTAAGAAAGGAAGGAACGAAGGAAGAAAAATGACAACAAGAACCACCATAGCTCACGAAATATGCCCGTCTCCGGGCGAAGGCATAAACCGGGAGGGAAAGTGAAGCAGCCTGGGGCAGAAGAAAGGCTGCTCCGGCTCGGGGCCCCGTGCACGCCACACACGTACCCACAAAAGAACTGTGGGCCCCCTGGGGGGAGTTAGTGACTGAGCACACTGGTACATGAAAGAGGTATCACATCCTCTCCACCCAACAGTAAAATGGCTCCATTTGTCAACAAGGCATTTTGAGTCTATACAAAGTACATGTCTGTATAAACTGCCTGTGTGATGTTTAGGTACATCTGTAGCCACCTAGGTCCCCATATCTGTTCCCAATACTTATGGAAAGAAAGGAAAACTACAGTTTAATGTCCTGCCCAGATCACAGTCATTAAAATCTGATCACGAGGTCAGACTTTTGAAAAGGAATAAGAAAGGAAATCAATCATGAGGTTTCAAGGAAATAGTCTTGGCATTTGTTAGAAGCTACTGTGAGAAGTCATAGACACAGATTAAAATTGTCGTCATCCTAATTGTGAGCCTTTGGGCCAACCACTTTGTCATCTTTCTCCAGCATTCAGTATACCATTTACAACAATTGTGAGGAGATAGCCTTAAGGGGGGGGAGGGGGATACAACACCTGTATGACGCCCTTCCCAACCAAGTTAGTGCAAGCCACAGGGAATGAAATGTCATATGTCATATTTTTATGTTGGCTCATACTGCCAAGTCCTTTGTAAATTTGACTAGATTTTATTAACACAGCAACAGCATCATGTACCCTTAGTCCATTAAGTTTCAATCTATTTCATCTTCCCCTGTGGAGTGCTCAACTCTATCAGACAGCGTGGGCAAAGGAGTGAATCTGTTATTAAAATCTATTACTATATACACCACAAGCTAAAAAATTCAATGTGAGCTAAAGAACAGATTATGAAAGAACAGTAAGATTTTTACCATTTTAACAAATGCAGACCCATCAATTGCAGTTAAAGGTTTGCTGACTGCCGGAACACATGATGAGTTGTCAACTGATTGACTGTTATCCTCATTACTGGCTGCAGGAGCACCCGAAGTGACAGATGTGACAATAGGCTTAAAAGAAAAATAGTGATGTTAGAGAAAGTAAACTGATTCACATTAAATATTAAAACTGGGACTACACTTACTCATAATCTAAACATCTGTAAAAAACAGATTTTAATAAAAGTGAAAAATAAGTCACCACTAACTTTTATATATATATAAAAAAAAACAAAAAAAAACATTCACACGATTTTTTAGCTTAAGGGACTTAACTGCGGGGTCATCAGTCCCTAAACTTACAAACTACTTATGAACTAGCTAATACTAAGGACGGCACAAATATCCATGCCCGAGGAGGGATTCGAACCCCCGACTGTAGTGGCCGTGCAGACCGTGACTGGCGTGCCGCAGTCCCCTCGGCCACTGCGGCCGGCTAACTTTTATCTAGCAGAGATGGTAGCTTCAGTGTTTCTCTCTGGATACAGAATACTGCTCTCAACTTGTGAACTAAAGCAGTAATTATAAGAAAATAGTTCACACATGAGCAGCCAATTGACAATATCCAACTGGCACAATATTTCAGCAAGTAACCACTTTGTTGTCATCCATGGTTGCACACCACAATTTGTGCCCATTTGATACTTGACACAGAGCCATTTACCCATTTTTAAGAACCATATTGAAATAGTAATTATAAGATGAGCATTTCTTGGGGTGTTCTGAATTTCATAAATTTCACAACAACCTGTAGCTTTGTTATTTTCCCCATTTCCATTTAACATAAATTGTCTGAATGAATCTATCTGCCAATTTATTTGGATTTTTAAATATTGATTATTGTGGTATGGCTAATGTTCAATCGATAGACTGAAAGGCACAGAAAGCATTTCTTACATTCACATACCGTCAGCATACAGGTGTTTTCAAAAGTAACTTTAAGCCCAGAAATTTGCAAAGAAATTACACATTGCTTGATAGGCACAACCCTTCAGATATATTACTCCCTATATATCACTACTACACAATTTTAATATACCGGATGATCAAACAGTCAGTATAAATTTGAAAATTTAATAAATCACGGAATAATTTAGAGAGAGAGTTAAAAATTGACACACATGCTTGGAATGACATGGGGGTTTTATTAGAACAAAAAACAAAAGTTCAAAAAAAATGTCAAACAGATGGGGCTTCATCTGATCAGAAAAGCAATAATTAGCACAAAAAATTAAGACAAATCAAAGATGATGTTCTTTACAGGAAATGCTCAATATGTTCACCATCATTCCTCAACAATAGCTGTAATCAAGGAATAATGTTGTGAACAGCACTGTAAAGCATGCACGGAGTTATGGTGAGGCATTGGTTTCTGATGTTGTCTTTCAGCATACCTAGAGATGTCGGTCGATCACAATAGACTTGCGACTTCAGGTAATCCCAAAGCCAATAATTGCACGGACTGAGGTCTGCGGACCTGGGAGGCCAAGCATGACGAAAGTGGTGGCTGAGCACACGATCACCAAACAACGTGCCATCTGTCGGACCTTTTTTTTTTTTTTAATTCTAAGAAAACCCCACGTCATTCCAAGCACATGATTCAATTTTTACCTCTCTATCTACATTATTCAGTGATTTATTAAATTTTTAAATTTATACTGACTTTTTGATCACCCGGTATACTATAGAGGAAAACATTCAAGGTCGGAAATTAAATATAAAAATTGAAGATGGTTTAACTTACCAGGTAGAAAAAAAAAAACACCGATTCGTCAATAGACACAAAAATAAAAACCACACACACACACACACACACACACACACACACACACACACACACACACACACACACACAAATGCTGAGCTTTCACACAACCCAAGGTTGCTTCTTCAGGAAAGAGGAAGGAAGGAGAGGGGAAAAAGGGAAGGATGTGGGTGTTGGTGTTAAGGGAGTGGGTGAGGAGTCATTCCAATCCTGGGTTTCTCTCCTTTCTTCCTCTATTATGAAGAAGCAACCTTCGGTTTCGGAAGCTCAGTGTGTGTGTGTGTGTGTGTGTGTGTGTGTGTGTGTGTGTGTGTGTGTTTGAAAAAGCAAAGACTGCTAAATATCTTTATTAAGATGTCCAGCATTGGCAGATTAAACAGCCATAATTGGATCTTCCATTTCATGTGTCACATGAAATGGAAGATCCAATGATGGCTGTTTGATCTACTGAAAAGACTCATCTTAATAAAGGTGAATAGCAATCTTGGTTGTTTTACATAATATATTGGTTGAACACATCATGTCCAAGTATGACAAACTTTTATGATTTTATATTCTATATTTTGTAATATGGCTTACAAGTTCACTTTGGAATATCTGTAAGGCCTAGAATTACTGGGTCTATGATGCCAGTGATCATCATACTGTAAAATGGAATTGATATAAAAACTTCGATACAATAGTTTCTTGATTACACTTCTAATATACAGGGTAGTTACATAATATGTTGCAAACTTTCAGGGATGATGGATAAGGGTAAATGGATCAATTTGAGGAAGAAACTGTGATCTTGAAAAGAAGTAGTTGAAAGTTATAAGCAAAAATCTCTCTCATGAGTGACAGTGTGAAACGTGTACCAGAATGGTTTCTATGAATACTGTAGGTTCTTTGAACATCTCTCTCTTCTAACACAGTGGTGGCTGTCCCATGGTGTTCCATGGTCATTCTGTTAATAAACATATGGAGTAGGATACCAGACATATTAATGACTCAAGACTTTGTAAGTAATAGAACCCAGTATATTGTTCTCGATGGTGAATGTTCATCAGAAATATCATCAGGACTGCCGCAAGGAATTGTTATACACTGCTATTACTTTCTCTCTACATAAATGATCTGACAGATATGGCAAGTATCAATATGTGACTGTTTGCTTAAGATGACTTCAACAAAATTTCTAGTTGGTGTGATGAATGACAAATTTAAATGTAGAAAAATGTAATGTGATGTAAATATGTAAGAATAGCAATCCCGTAATGTTTGAATATTGTACTAGCAGTGAGCTACTTGACAGTCACATGAATTAAATATCTAGGTGTAAAGCTGCAGAACAACAATCTAAGTAGAAAACTTATTCACAACATAAAACCACCACATACAAAATTTGATGCATTCAGTTACAAAATTACCTGCAGCCAACGTGACAAATTTCAGATGTTTCAAAACCAGGTTTAAATAATATTTGCACTGCTACAGACTTAACTGTACTAAGTCAGCAATAGCCAACACACATCAAAGAAACAGGACATCCCATGAAAATAGAAGACAACCTAAAATGTTACACAGAATCTGTAAAGGTAAAAGACTGAATATCATGGAAGAAATGGAGATCTTTATCCATAATACAAAATCCGGTGACAACATTCTTAATGAAATAAGACAATTCAAAAACTCCAAATTCTTCAATTGCCTAAAACCAGTTCAGTTACAATAGTTTTAAAATGTGCCACTGGCAAACAAAATATTACTTAGACAAGCAACATTAAAATATCACTACAAACACAGAAAATGTTCAAAACTCTTCTGCTATCTTGAGTTAATTCTGATGTAATAGCTTTAAGATCTGAGAGTCCCAAAAAGTAAGCTACAAATCAGTTAACACCAAAATACTGCTGCAAATGCGATAATTGACACTTTTACGTACGCAATTCTGCCATCTTGCTTTTTAGATACAGTGTTTACATGTCTGTGAACAGTTTATCTGTGCAAATGTGTGCTATGACATAAGCAGTGAATATGAAACAGTGCACAAGTGAAGCAGCATGCAGCAGCTTCACCAATGTACCAGTGATGCAGACAAAATTGTCAAACCAAACATTGTGGTGACACCAGACACCAGGACCAGCAGAAGACATCTCTGCACTTCAGTTTATGGCCATTCACCGTCCTCCCCTCCCCAATCCTGCCCCCCACTCACCCAGCTACCACCAGCAACAAACAATAACAAATAGACTTTAAATTAGTAAATATAAAGTAATCTAATGACTGCTGTATGCAAACAACACCTGATGATGAGCAGAACATGCTTGAAATGCGTAGCTTTATGTTGGATTAACCGTAAAGAAATAAAGTGACTGGTAGCATAAATTACTAATATTTATCACTTTTTACTGGGTGAAAATGTGCAAACCCAATTTTCCCAGTGAAATACGATAATACACTTATCCCAGATGAAAATTTATTTTTTACATGATAAGTAACAATCCACTTTCCCTTGGTGCAGCAAAACTTTTCAATTATTTGAAAGGTACATATTTTATATACTAGTGTAGAAAGTAGAAACTCCCAGGAAAATACACTTCTGAAGTAGGTGATCTTTTTACGATGCGTAATGTTGGTACTGTGTGAATGTTGTTTATTACTTCTTATGTTTTACAAACGCAGCTCATGTATATTTCAATTTTTTTTATGACACATGTGCAGTTTATTAGAACAATGTTTCTCAATTTTTTATTCCCCCCCCCCTCCCCCCAAAATACTTCAATGTCTTGTGCGAATGTGTTATGATTTGTGAGAATGCTGTTTGGCTGGTACCTAATGGAGCAGGTTTAAATCATGTATCACATTTACAAACTTGCTGGTCAAAAATATTTAATTTTTTTCTGCCCCCCCCCCCACCCAAAAAAAGGAAAGTCCCATAACCTTTTTAACCATAATTACTTTACCCCACTGTTACAGCAAAATCTTGAATATATGTATGATAGAATCAAGATCTACCAAAGCTAAATGTGCTGTTAAAATTTTTACTATAATGTCCAACAGAGGTACATGTAGTACACGTGTATTTATATTTGCCATCTCTCTGCAGATTTATGTACTACTTGAAGAAAACAAAACATTCTGTCGGATACGATTGTTTGCACCGAATACATTAAAAATAAAAAAGTTGAGGGTTATCATTGTTTACCTCCGAGGTCTCCAAATGTGGGTCCAGAATCCACGACATTCTATTATACAATGTATGTGGAAGTGCCATCATATCATTGTTACAACAATGTTAATGTCCAACAATACGTTATTCCAGCTTTGCACATCTCAGTTGGTTAGTTTATTACATTCATTGCCATGAAGTTATGAGAGACCTTGAAGCAACCAGTAACAGCAAAAGTTTTGCGGCATGCCGGTGATAAGTCAGCAGTGTGGTTTCAGCAGAAACACAGCTCACATTCCCAGCCCCAGTTCCCACAGTGAACAGAAAACTGTGCTACAGAGCATTTCCAAGTGAAGAAATGGTTAATATCCACTTCACGTACAGAAATGCTAATAGTAATGCCTGACAGTGAGTGGAATTTGATCACAGTGTAGTCTCAGATAACACAGCCAGACAACAGACTGTTCACTAACTCTCATCAGCTCCTGCACGAGACCAGTTTAAAAGCAATACGCAAGATGGAAGTAGACCACGAAAAATGTCAACACCAAGAATGGCGAAGGATGGATTACAACAAGTATTGCTAGACCTATGCACAAGTAACAGAAGTGCTGCAGTAGTATGTGCTTCAACCTGCACCATCTGGATATTATATAAGGAACAGTTGTACCCTTAACACATACAAAGTGTGCAAGCTATGATCACATCCCATTTCCAGCCTACTTGATCTTATAATAACAGATCCCTACACAATGTGTGAATGATCCGTAGTTCCACACACACACACGTGATTTACACACAAAGCATATTTAACCCAACAATATCTGATTAACATCCATGTATATGTTCATAAGAACCCACATGCTACCACTGAGACCACTCAGCAGTAGAGATTTTCCCTAAATGCTTAAATATGGGTCACTGGTGATTGGTTGGTAAGGACCTATTTCTAAACTGGCAGACTTGCTGGTTTCATCTTCCGTAATATAAAAACGTTAACAGCTAGGATGTGATCCCATATTTGATATTTGTTACGACCAAGTTCTCGCTCACTTTGGCTGTGACAATGTAAGTGTAATAGAAGTGGCCTCTCTTTGGTAAGATCTTTAAGGTGGCTGGGAGTGGTGGAAAGAAATAAAATGGTCTGGCCATGTGGCTTTTTGCACTGATGTCGTAATGGCACAGTTGTTGAATAAAGACCTTAAGTTGATAAAAACATGTATAGTACATATTATTGGTAAATATGTTTATTTGCTCAGTCAGTAGGCAAATAACCAGTACATCTACATACTTACTCCACAATACACCCAAAGGTGCGTGTGGAGAGTACTCAGTACTGCTACTAATTACTTGCTTTCCTGTCATACTCCCTTATAGAACGAGGGAAAAACAAATACTTGTATGTGTCCACACAAGCCCCAATATCTCTAATCTTATGATTGTGGTCTTTATGCGAAATGTAGGTTGGCAGCAGTAGAATCAGTCCACCTCTAATTCTGGCCCTCTAAATTTCTTCAACAGTGCTTCTCAAAAAGGACTTCGCCTCCCTTCCAGCAACTCCCAGTTGAGTTCCCAAAGCATTTTGCTAACACTCGCACATTGATCAAAAGTACCAGTTATAAATCTCAACCCCCCCCCCCCCCCCCCAAAAGAAAAGAAAAAAACCTCTGAAATGCCTCTATGTCCTCCTTTAAACCAATCTGGTAGGGAGCCCAAACACTTGAAAAATACTCAAGACTAAGTACACAAGCGTTTCATTTGCCGTCTCCTTCACAGACAAATCAGATCTTCCCAAAGTTCTCCCAATAAAGTGAAGTGAACAATGTGCCTTCCCCACAACTGTCCTTATAAGCTCATTCCATTTCATATCAGTGAGGTATTTAACTAACATGACTGTGAATCAGCACACTACTAATGCTGTATTCAAACATTATGGGATTGTGTCTCTTACTCTCTGCATCACCTTTACATTTTTCTACATTTAGCACTAGTTGCCATTCCTCACACCACCTACAAATTTCATCCAAGTCATCCTGTATCCTACTACAGTCATTCAATGCTGGCATCCTCTTGTGCATAACAGCATCATCAGCAGTAGATAGCAACTCACTCTGTCCGTCAGATCATTTATACAGATAGAAAAGAATAGTGGTCCTATCACACTTCCCTGTGGCATACCTGATGATATCTTAGTTTATGACGAACACTCGCCACCGAGGACAATGTACTGGGTTCTATTACTTAATTACTATTCCAGCCACTCACATATTTGGGTACCTATTCCATAAGCTCGTATCTTCATTAGCACTCTGTAGTGCAGTACCATGTCAAATGTCTTTTGAAGATGGGGAAATCTGCAGTCTGTCTTTATGCATAGCATGCAAGATATCATGAGAAAAAAGGGCAAGCTTCCTAAAGCCATGTTGATACATGGCCAGAGGCTTTTCCATTTCAAGGAAATTTACTATATTAGAACTGAGAATATGTTCTAGAATTCTACAGTAAACTCATGTTAATGATATAGGTATGGAATTTTGTGGGTCTGTTATATTGCCTTTCTTATACATGGGAGTTCCCTGTGCCTTTTTCCAGTCGCTTAGTACTTTGTGCTATATCAAAGATTCATGATAAGTACAAGAGCTAAGTAAGGGAGCAATGCGGCTTAGTAGTAGCAATCAAGTTTTACATAAACTTGATTGCTATCTCATCTGGACCTCAGCACTCTCAGCTGCTTCTCTACACCAGCTATGTCTATTACTATGTCATCCATTTGAGAGTTAGTGTACCATCATATTTAAAAGCTTTGAATGATTGTCAGTGCATTCAGTACAGACCTGTAATTTTTTTAACATGCATGTGGGCATTGATGAGTGAACATACAGAAGCTTGGGGTCACATGAATGGCAGTGTGGATTTTGTGTGCATGTGCTCAGTTATATCACATGGGGGGGGGGGGGGGGGCACCACTGGTTTCCCAGTCCTGTGTTCAGTAGGATCAGCTCCATGTTTCATTTTCCTCTACTCATCCCTTTAATTTGTACCTATAATAATCAACATTCACCCAGTACAGCAATTTCTAGACAAACAACTGCAAATTTTTGTATAATAATATCACACTGAAACTCCCTAAACAATTGTCACATTAAACCACCATCCATGACAAAGAAACTGTGAAAAAGTCTATCACTACTTCATAAACATATTTATAACTGCCTTAGATAAATATTCATACGATCATAAGCTGTGATCCAGACAGCTGAGCGAACTGTTCAAGTGAAAGATGGACGAGCTTGTCATCTGAAGTTTTTAGCAGAAGCTGCAGTCCACTGGTTTCAGTTTGCTGATTGAGTGAGTCATCATCCAATTGCCTGAAAGGGAAACACATAATTGCACATCAAACAGATGTAAGATCTACAAAAATAAAATAAAACAAAACACACACACACACACACACACACACACACACACACACACACACGAGAGAGAGAGAGAGAGAGAGAGAGAGAGAGAGAGAGAGAGAGAGAGAGAGAGAGAGAGAGAGAGAGAGAGAGAGTTCATGTGTCATCACAGAATTACATGCTATTCTTAAAACTACTCAATTAATTGGCTGTAGAAATGGGTTACAAGAAAAACGGCTGAAACATATGTAAGCTTGCTGCTTGGCACTCTTAAAAAACTAAATCTTAATGGTACTATTGCTACAAAATTTTAGGGCAGATAGAAGCAGTATAATTGACTGATCTGCCTTTTAACATTAGCCAAAATACCTTGCTTGTACTCCAAGTGGCAGATAGCAAGTGTAAATTACAGGTTTTATAATTTATCCAAGGGACTTCAGCTCTACTATATAAAATAATGATTATGGCATACTATTTAATAATACTATTCTGGTGGTAAAATAAATAGCTTTAGTAATCATCACTGTGATGACATCATGATCACTAATTCTTGTCTCCAAACAGACACTGTCAGTAAAATCCAGCCTGTTTGTAACTAGAAGGTCTAAAATGTTTCCACTGGAGTCCACTATTGATTTAGCTCATCAAGATTCTTTGGAAAAACTGTGTTTAAAGGTAGTTCACATCTCTGTACCACCTCTAATTAATCTGTAGACATACCAGTCTATACTCAGTACGTTAAAGTCACCTCCGACTAATAGGCATGATCCGGGTATATTTGTTGTTCTCAGCATATACCTTCTTTGAATGATGATACAGTGTCAGAGTGGAGCCAGATAACAGGTCAAAACACCCAAACTTTGTTCCACCAACTAGTGTTTTATGTCTCCAAACAACTTCACAATTACATTATACTCTGACCTCAGTGCTGACAATGTCCCAAGATTCATTCCATAGTTTGAGATTGCAGTAGCTGAAGCATGACATAAGAAGTGGAATGAGAGTCAGATAACCAATAGTACTGTGGGTACCAACTGAGTGAGAATGAACTGAAGGGTTGCCACTATAGGAGCCAGTATGTCCAACCTCTTAAATCATTTATTATGGTATTCCAATCTGGACTTTCCATTGTTTCACATTCACTTACTAATATTTTATAAAGCAGAATTCAGATCATTGACAATCAGGCTGAATACTCACTCAATAGCAAGCAAGCTATCATCCACTGTTTCCCAACATTTCTGTAAAAATATTTATTAATAGTTTGTTGAAAAATGGCAGGCTAAAGCAAAGTCATTTGGGCAGTGGATAGATGTGTGTAATTTTTATCATCTTATGCAAAAAGTTTCTTTCCAACAAGGGAACAAGAGAACAACCATATTTTGTTCATTCAAGAGTAGAGGAGCATTCTGTTGGCTGGATAGTGAACGGCCTTTCCGATGATGATGCACAAATTGACTCCAATAGGTTTTTGCGCTCAAACGCATGTCAAATATAAACTTTTCAGAAAAGCTAATCCAGGTACAGTAGTCTTTTAAAGTCTAATTAAGGAACAAGAGTGGCAGCAGCATGTGTTATTGCAGCAATAATGTACACAATATAATGATTCCCTTGACACATTTGCTATCTGTTAGAATGCTGCAAATTGGGTACTGTCACTAATAGGCAGCCTCACTAAAGCCCAAGGACTATTTCGGATATGAAGTGCTATTTAGCAGAATGCTAAAGTACTGTTCTGCATCTGTTAGCCCAGCACCTGGCCATATTAAGACAATGATGAAACACTTCAGTTTAGACAAAATAAAAGGAGTCATCCACTAGGAAACTCTTCAGTTTAGATCAGTAAGTGCGTGGATATTCAATTTCTGACTAGTATATAATTCCCACCCCCCCCCCCCTCTCTCTCTCTCTCTCTCTCTCTCTCTCTCTCTCTCTCTCTCTCTCTCACACACACACACAAACAAAAAAGGACAATTCAGGTTTCTCTCTCCACAGGATACACAGTTCCCACAATGAAATAATGCCTAGACAAACTGTGTCATTGTGCATAGGTTAAGATGAAGATCTGGTAAGGGTCACACTTGTACCAATTCTGACCCTTGGTGCCACTGTTTATGCTACCAACATTTCATTTGTCATGAGCCCTACTGCCCCATACACACATGAATTAGGTACGTCTGAGCTTCATACACAGTTTTCATTAATATTATATGCAATGTGTGCAAAAACTGGGAGATGTGACATTTTGAGTGTCACTTTCGAGTTCAGGAACTCAAAATATACACAGAATGCCTTCATTTTTTAAAGTGACTTTGCAATCTATTGCATAGTGTAGTCACTAATCTGCATTTAAAGCAGAATATGATCCATTAGAAGTCTAAACTACTCTTTTAAAATTACTTACAAGGAAAGTTCCCCAATTCAAATGGTTAAAACTGACTGGAAACACATTTCACATAATATATTTTTGCTCCTGTTGGAAAAGCTATCAGTGCCATTCACTTGTAAAACCAAATTTATGGCTACTGTGAGCATCTGAAGGTCAGCATATCAGCCCCATTGCTCTGTCGCTGTACTGACAGTGTGAGTGTGACCAATGCAGTGTTCAGTAATAAAGTGTATATACTGACACGTAGCGTGAGTAGGCTGAAAAAATTTAATAATGTGGACATTGTTAACTTACTGTATGTTGAACATACATTTTTCTACAGCAGATTAACTGTGTTCACGGGACTAACTGCCTTCAGCCTACTCTCATTTCAGAGCCTTGAGTATCATTAATGATAGTAAAGCATGAAACTCTTGCAGACCCATCTTCAGGAAACAAGAGATCCTACCATTGCCATGCCTATACATAACTGAGATGACACACTACCAGAATAAACTCAAACTTGCATAATAATACTCAACTTTGTTAAAGGATAATATCCCACACGGGTTTCCAGTTGTTCAATTAGCTTCCCAAATGTATAAAGTCTATTAATGACAAAACACAATTTAATAAAACAATGAAGTCCTATTTACTATGCCACTATTTCTATCTGCAAAACAATACAGTGTTTAGTACTGTTGCTGAAAGTGTCAAAGTACAAAACATGAACTATTTGGTAAACTAACTCTCTGTCAGTCAGTTGCTATGTATTATAATACCTTACACTACTCGCAAGACACTATATATTAATATGCCGCATCCAACATCTGTAACACAATGTTTAATGCCTGATCACACGGACTAAATACATAAAAAAAATTAATGTCAATACTTATGCTTCACTACCAAACACTGCATTGGTCACACTCCTACTGTCAGTATGGCTGGAGCAGAATCAAGCTGGTACATTGACTTTCAGATGGTAACAGTGGTTGTACATGTAATTTTACAGATGAATGATGTTGAAAACTTTTTGAACGGGTATAACACTATATCTACATCTACATACATACTATGCAATCCAACAAAGGGTCTGTGGTGGAGGTTACTCAGTACCACTACTAGTTACATGCTTTCCTGTTCCACTCCCATATAGAACGATGGGAACACAAATGCTTATATGCATCCATATGAGCACTTATCTCTCTGACCTTATCTTTGTGGTCTTTATGTGAAATGTAGGTTTGCAGCAATCGTTCTGCAGTCCACATCAAATCATGGCCCTCTTTCGTCAACAGTGCTTCTTGAAAAGAACATTGCCTTCCCTCCAGTGACTCCCATTTGAGTTCCCGAAGTATATGAGAAACACTCATGCACTGATGAAACCTATCAGTTACAAACCTAGCCACCCATCTCTGAACTGCCTCTACATCCACCTTTAAACTGATCTGGTGGGAATCCCAAATGTTGTGGCGTAAAGTCAGTGCCAGATGCCAGACGTAAGAGAATGATTGTGGAGAAGGCAGCGATAGATCGAAAGCCAATCGCAAGCAGGTGCCGCGCATCCTGGAGGGAGTAACCAAAGATGTGCGCCCTCTACAAGTGGCTATATCTAGGCTGACATACAGCTGGACAGCCATCAGTTACTATTCAGGAATAGGACAGTACCAAGTCAGAACACGGCTACGAACTTAGCAGTCACTAGGTCTCACCACAGCTAGCATCATACAGACACTGCCGTGAGAAGCACACGTATGTTCTAAAATTGAGTATTCTAATTTTCAGTCAATGAAACTTTTATTATTTATCTGAATAGTTGTTACAGTTGACATCGATTCCTGCACCAGTACCTTTCCTGAAAACTAGACCAGGACGAGGAAACAACAAAAGGCAACGAGGCCACAACAAATGGCGACGAGCACAAGAAAGAATCACATTGTGACGAAATATTAATGTCTGAAAGTACACTGCGCTATTGATTTTGCTTTCTTCCAGGTCTTGGCGAAGCTACTAAAAAATCTTTTGATTCTGTTGCAGGGTTACGAGTAAAGTTCTATATTTTTGCACTACTTGTTTATATTGTTTTTGCATCATGGCTAATGCTACTAACCCTGCCACTGCGCCACAGTTTCCTGCGCTCGATGCACAGCAGCTAATGCAAATGTTGCTGTTTCAGAGCTAACAAATTGCTTCTCTTCTGTCTACTGTGCAACAACTTCTGGCCGCACCTGCGTCTCAAAACACGTAAGTTCCACTGCAGCAGCCAACAGCTCCAGTAATTCCACCATCTGACAATATGATGAAAGAGAAGAGGACTGGTCAGACTGGTTATAACAGCTTGAAGCCTACACCACAGTGCACAGGATACAAGGTACTGTCAAACTTCATTTTCTGTTATTGTTTGTAGGCCCCCCAGTGTTCCGTCTTGTGAAAAAATTGTTCCCCACCACAGAACCTTTAGAACTTTTGTATGATTCTGTGATAGGAGTCCTCACGGCATATTATGAACAGCATATCAATGTAGTGGCTGCAAGGTATTAGTTCTTCAGATGTAGGAAAAATCCGAACCAAACATACAGGCAGTGGATAACAGATCTTCAAGGTCTCACTAGGAAGTGTAAATTTAAATGTTCGTGTGGAGCTCTGTATTCAGATGTTAGGCAATGCTCTTGTCTATTATATTCCTGATGGTAGACTTAGGTAACAGGTCCTAAAAATGTCAGATATGTCATTCCATCAAGTAGAACAGATTTTGGAACAGTATGATACGGGTGCCGCAGCAGCGGAAAACTTTGATTCTATTCCACTGTGTAGTGTCACGTCAAGCACCGGTGAGTGCCAGGTAAAATGCCGTGTACTTCCGCCTGCTTGCTCAAAGGGTAAACACATTGCTAGACACGGAACCTTGTCAAATAAGGAAGTGAAGTCATGCCCGCACTGTTTCTCATTGCACAAATAGCAGAACTGTCCGTCCCGGTCAGCAAAATGCTATGCTTGTGGCAAGAAAGGTCACATACAGTCTGCTTACAGCAAAAGAAATTAGCCCTCCCGGCCCAAACAGTGACAAGACAGTACTTATTCAATAAATGCAGTATTTTCCAAACTAGTGGCTGCCCCTCATAACAACAAGGACACTGGTGTAGCATAAGTTGTACATCAGGCTGGAAAAATGTATGTTAATTTGCGTGTGAATGACATTTCTGTAAAGTTTCAACTACACACAGGTGCATCAGTCACATTGCTCAATCACAAACCTTATGAACAGTTAGGATCGCCGTGCCTTTCTCGCGCTAAAACGAAGTTAACAGCTTACAATGGCAATGAAATTCCTGTACTTGGACAGTGTTCACTACTTGCAGTATACCAATCACAAATGCGCACAGTGACATTTCAAGTGCTTAAGTCTCACAAAGGAGAGAATATTGTTGCTTTAGATTCTTTTGATCTATTTGGTTTTTACTGTGCAAGACAATGTTTTGTTGGTGAACAACTCTGATGCTAAAGACAGTGTAGATAAGATGCTGAAAGACTTTCCAGATTTATTTTCCACAGGACTAGGAAAAGCTAAAGATTTTGCTGCACGCATTACTCTCAAGGAAAATGCCAAACCAAAATTTTGCAAAGCTCGTGATGTGCCACTCGCTTTACAAGACAAAGTAGCACAAGATTTCGCACATTACAAGGAAATGGTGCAATTGAACCAATACAAGCTAGCCAGTGGGCAAGTCCACTTGTAATTTTGCCGAAGCCGTCAGGTAGCATTCGCATTTGCGTTGATTTCTAGGCTACAGTGAATCCACAAACAGTTGTAGACAGTTATCCCTTGCCGAGGCCAGAAGATTTAATGGACAGATTAGGTGCAGGGAAATATTTCTCAGAAATAGATTTGAGCAATGCCTACCTTCAGCTGCCACTCGACGAAGAATCACAGAAAATTTGTGTTGCAAATACTCATCTGGGCTTGTTTAAATATATGTGTCTACCATTTGGCAGTGCATCCGCGCCTGCAATTTTTCAAAGATATTAGCAACAGATTACAGCTCAGGTGCCTTGTTGTTCAAACTACTTGGACGACGTAGTTGTGTCAGGCTGTGCCCCAGAAGAACACATTGCAAATTTGAGGAAATTTGCCAATGTGCTCTTCCATAGCAAAGACAAGATTCCACCTCTGGAAAGGAGTGGCATATATAGGATAACTTGCAATCTTTGTGGCAAAGTATAAGTTGGTCAATCATGAAGGGCTATAACTACTAACTGGCTGAACATGAGAGGTGTTGGACACTAAAAAAGAGATTCCACCTCTGCAGTACATGCTTTCAATGAATGTCATGCTTTTGACATTAAATGTGATGTTCTCCACAGAGCAAATAAAGACAAAAAGCTATCACTGCTTGAAAGTTTCTCTAACAAAAAACACCAAACTCAGAAATCAAACCTAATTCTCAATTATCAAACTCAATTTCAGTATTCACCATTATTAAAGTAGCACCCATTAGGTATAATCCTGCCATCATGCTTGTTGAAATTGTGTAATGTGTCTCAACCACATTCCAATGTTTTTCCTTCCTTGTGCCATTCTCACCATTATTGTGGGAAAAAAAACATATTTTAATATAGGTTCTTCAAATTTTTTAGAGAAAACGACAATGTCATCTAAATAGCAGACACACGTCGTCGACTTAAGGTGTTGAAGCAAGTTGTCCGTCATGCGTTCGAATGTGGCTGGAGCATTACATAATCTAAATGGCATTACTTTAAATTCATAGAGGCCGTCAGGTGTAATAAAAGCCGTCTTCGTCAACCTCGATTTGCCAGTAACCTGTCTGCATGTCCATAGTTGAGAAGTATGTAGCTCCTTTCAAGCAGTCTAAGGTGTCGTCAATGCGCGGCAATGGGTAGACATCTTTCTTTGTGATTCTGTTCAGCCACCGATAATCAACACAGAATCGCCATGTGCAGTCAAACATGCATTCAAAACCAGACCTAAAAAATGATACGTCCCCACTACATTGAATGGTTTATCACCAATGCAAAGTTCTGAATGTCTATGAATAGTACAGCACTGGCAGAAGTGCATTCCTCAAGTCTTAGCAGCTGAAGGAAGAAATGAAATCATTAGAGACTGATCTCAAGTTTCGATTTTTGGGTTAGGATTGGGAATGAAAGCAGCCATGCCTTTTTAAAGGAATCATGCAAGCATTTACTTAAAGTTATTTAGGGACATCATGCAAAAACTACATCTGGATGGGCAGAAGTTGATTTGAACCCCCACCCTCCCAAATGAGAGTTTGGTGTGTTACCAATGCAACACCTCACTCAGTCTTCATTGACTGAAAACTTGAAGCCGTAATTGTGCTAATGAAATTGTGCTTTTAGTAGGGTTCCCTGCAGTTGGCATTCAACAACACCAATACTAATTGAACAAAAAATTAATGGAAAAGTCATGAGCATATAAGGAGGGTGATACAGACAACCCCACAACTGCTGCTAGATCATTAATGGCTATTAAAAACAGAGGAAGACTAAATACAGAAAACCCTGTGAGACCCCACTTTCTTGGATATGGGGGGAGCTATTGGAAGCACCAACACAGACGCTGAAATAAAGTAGTGAGAAAGAGTTAAGTGTGAAGATTGGGGATGAGCCCCATAAACTTCACTCTTGCTAAGAGGTCTGGTATCCATAAAGATAATTATCTGATCTTTGTCCACACCTGGGATGGATAGGTAAGTGATCCAATTGTGGACATATACTTTTCCCAGCACTCCTGGTTGTATCTTTTGATTGGTTAATGGACTTGGACAGAGCCGGCTTTGTGCTTCATAGAGGAGTGCCACTAATGAAGCTGGAGAGTCCATCTACAGTCTCCAATTTCCTTGGCAATCACTAGTGTCCACTGTCCTCTGTCATGGAGATCCTGAAGAGCAGAGTATTGCAGACTCAGCTGCAGTCACAATGGACTCGGTTAGATGTTGCACCACCACTTCAATGTTATCATGTGGTGGAGATCCAACAGTGGCAGCAGAAGTGAAAATGTCCAAGTCAGCCTCGTTAAGAGTTTATGGAGGTGATAGTGGGATGGTGGCAGGAAGATTGGGAAACGGTCACTCTAGTATCGGGTGCTGCAGGCTTCATATGATCACCAGAGTCCATGGATCTAGGAACCCTAGATGGGAGCCTTGTATCCACACACTCGGTAGTGCTACACTTGGTGGAGGGTGCTTCAACTGGTCAGCATTATGGCGAATGCACAGCACACCACCAGTCAGTTCTATGATCATACTGATACCGCAAGCATCTTGTTGGGTATTGCTCTTGGTTATGCTGTTACTATGTTGCTCGTCTAGCAGTCTATCTCTGTCATAATAGTGGTTATTTTTTCTGCTCATATTCTGGTGTCAAAGGTACATCACTTGGCTTAGGATATTGTACTTGTCTTTGTTTGTCTACTACCAGTATGTTCTTGTGTCCACAGTATGTGTGTTTCTCCATGCCATCCACTCTCACAGGGACAATCTTCCAGCGGCTCCACCGTCAGGAGGCTTCTCGCGTGCCTTTGAGCCACCGGCATTTTCATGGAACCGACTTCGGGATAATTGCGGATATAGCAGTCACTACCACACAAGTCATCATACACTCTCCAGTGGATAGATGGTAGAACGCCAGGAGATGGTAGAATGCCAGGGCTCCACACTGAAACATCAATGGTTGAGTAGGTGCCATGTGTCACACTGTAATGTGGGAACACCAGTATTTATAAGACAAAGATCAAGCTGTGTCAGTAAATTTTTGAATTTACTACCGCAACCAGTGGTCACGGTTCCACCCCACACAGGGTTATGGGCATTTAAATCACCCAAAATAAAGAAATATGGAGGAAGTTGAGAAATAATGCAGCCAAAACGTTTTCAGATACTTCACCTTCTGGGGCACACTGCAGACAGTGATATCCTGCGTTTAATGCACGGTCTAACGTGACTAGTCTCTGACTGCACATCCATTCCCGTCAGAGGTTCGAGTCCACCCTCGCGCACATGCGTGTGTTGTCCTTAGCATAAGTTAGATTAAGTATTAAGTCTTGGGACCGATGACCTCAACAGTATGGTACTTTAGGTTTATGAACATTTTAACATTTAATATCCTGTGTTGTCCATACCCTGACAGCCACAAAGCCTCTGAAGTTGTTTTAAGAGGCACAGGTGCACTATATACAGAATTAAGGATGTATATACATACTCCACCTAATACAATATCAGTTGGGGGTATTACAGGAGTAGGTCAGATAATGAATAAGAAAATGAGACTTTGAGCAACAGAGTGATCGCATTATTGTAGTCAAGCTAGATATGAAGCCAACACTGACCACAGTAGTACAGGTTTATATGTCAACTAGCTCTGCCGATGAGGAGATCGAAGAAAAATATGAGGAGCTAACGGAAATTATTCAGACAATTAAGGGAAAGGAAAACTATCTATTTTTCGCCCTCGGCAAAAAGTCTGGGAGTGATAATAAACGACAAACTAAATTGGGCTGAGCACACAGCCGCAGTGTGTAGGAAGGCATCAGCATCTCTTCATGCCCTACAGAGATATAAGAAGTTTTTTCCTCTCGATCTTAAAAAGAAACTTATACAAACGCTTGTAATTCCAATTATTGATTACGGTGATGTTATCTTGCAAGGTCTCTCTTGGGAAAGCTCACGACGTCTGGAACTAATCATGAATGCCTGCGTTCGATATATATGTAACATCCGTCTCTTTGATCACATTTCACCATCTTATAAGCAACTATCCTGGCTTCGTGCTGACAAGCGCAGAGATTTTCATACACTCTGTTTCCTCTACTCTCTTATCAACGTACACTGTCCCTCATATCTTTCCTCGACCTTAACACTCTTATCTGATCAACATAAAAGAACTACTCGTTCCTGTCAGAGCAAAACCCTTTCTGTCCCTATCCATCACTCAGCCGGTTTCTCAAAATCCTTTTCAGTAGCAGGAACCAGGCTCTGGAACAATCTACCTCAGTATATCAGAGAACTGAATAACACTGCCAGCTTCAAACGACAGTTAATGGATTATCTACTAAAGCAATAATGACGCCAGTCTTTATTACCCTACGGTCCAGGTACGTCACATCCATTCCTCCTCCCAGATATTCTTCAACTGCCATTGCTCTCGCCAGGTACAGCTTCTGTCAGAATTCGCCATGCGTTAACCAGTCTCGATATATTCAAAAGTAAATATCGTATCTGCTAATATAAATGTTGTTACTTCTATTATTACACCAGCAGCAGCAGAAGGTGTCTCAGTGGTACTGTTAGTATTAATCCTATTTAGAGTTAAGTTATTACATATGTAGAGTTAAGTTATTACCTTTTATTTACATCCTTTTACATGTAATGAACCTGTATAAATAATGTTATTAACTGTTCATCTGTAAAAATCATTATTATGTTATAGGTAACTCACATGTAAAGAAATATTGTATGTGTAAAACCCTGGTCCGATGTAAGAGAGGGCCTGATGGCCCTAATCTGATCAGGCTAAATAAATAAATAAATAATTGTTATGGGAGACTGGAATTCGGTAGTAGGACAAGGATGGGAAGGAAAGATAGTAGGTGAATATGGTCTGGGCAAAAGGAATGAAAGAGGAAGCCGCCTGGTAGAATTTTCCACGGAACATAATTTAGTTATAAAAAACACCTAGTTTAAAAATCACGAGAGAAGGCTGTATACGTGGAAGAGACCAGGAGATACCAGAAAGATTTTATAATGGTAAGACATAGATTTCGGAACCAGGTTTTAAACTGTAAGACATACCCAGGGCCAGATATAAACTCTGACCATAACTTATTGGTCATGAATGGTAGGCTGAAAAAAAAAAAAAAAAAAACTGCAGAAAGGTAGGAAAATAAGGAGATGGGACCTGGATAAACTGAAGGTATCTGAAGTTCTTGTGAATTTTAAAGGAAGCTTTAGGCAACAATTGACAGAAATGGGGGAAAATAAAACAGTAGAGAAGGAATGGGTAGCATCGGAAGATGAAATAGTGAAGGCAGCAGAGGACAAAATAGGTAGGAAGGCAAGACATACAAAAAATCCTTGGATATCACAGGACATACTAAATTTAATCGATGAAAGGAGAAAATATAAAAATGAAACAGGCAAAATGCAGTACAGATAACAAAGAAATAATATTTAGGGTTGTGTCCGAGTGGTTCGGCCGAATCCAGATTCGCCGAATCTAGCACGCTGGGTTCGGATTCGAGATTCGATGCATAATGGCCGAATACTACCGAATCCCGAATCCAAAGTTTATATGGAAAACTTCAGTTCCGAATGTTGTAGTTAACTTTGCATAACAGTGCGCTTTCGTTTGCGTTATTTACATTATTGTTTCATAGATCCGCTGTAAGACGTCATAAAACTAGGTTAAATCGAGTACAAAACGAACGAAGTTCTGAAAAATGGCACTAGGAGCCGCCACAAGTAAATTTTCCGTCTCGCTAAGCAGTGCTACACACACCCCGTTTACATGGGCTCCCAAAACCGGATTTCGTAAACCGATTTCCCAATTCCGCTTTTGGTTGGTCATGTAAACGCTCCAAAAGCGAAAAACGGTTTACGAAAATCGGTTTTCGTCTTCCGGAAGATGTTACATGTAAACGTTGTGAGTGGCTTGCTTCGTAGGCGCAAATGTAAATACAAGCGCTAAAACTTTTGCACTTGTAAAAATAAAATAAAAAAAAAGGAAGTCGAGTCTAATTTCCACTTTATTTTCGACTACTGAATTTTAACACACCATTCAACAAAGGAAATAGAACTTTAGTATTGCTCAACTTCAAATGTAGCAGGTCACGTTGGTAACAGGTAATTTCCTAGGAACCGTATACATCGAATGAAACGGCAATACAATCGATATATATCAGGCATTCAACTCTCGCTCCGCTAGCAGTAGCAAGAAACTTAATTTTTTTCGCTTTAAAATAGATGTCGATTTTTTGACATGTTTCAGTTCCCAACACTGTACCACATTATGTTATCCCAAACCATATATTGTAAAGTTGATTTTGGCAATCAATAACATTTAGCGTTGTTGTTTCTTCAATTACAGTATTATAATATGACTTTCTACATAACACGTTGCCACTCATAACCTCACTTTAAACATGAAGTACTGGAAAAAGCGAATTGACGTGACGGACAGTGTGAATACAACTTGATGTGACGGATCCGTGACGTGACGGACAGTGTGAATCGGCCTTAATTCGTTGTCAATGGACTTTTCATTCAAAGCTGTGGTCGTTAGACTAAACTATAGGTACCAGTATTCGAACAAGCGAATGTTGTTATTTTTACGAATATGTCACGATTTTAAAGGCTGTGGCTAGGCAGGAACCTAAGATTACAACTTGTTCACTCACAAGTTACGTTGTACTCTTAGGTTCCTGACTAAACACATCCTTTAAAATCATGACATATTCGTAAAAATCATAACATTTGCTTCTTCGATACCTATCGCACAGACCTATCGTTTCTATATGAAACACTATCTGATATATATCGATTGCACTGCCGCTTCATTTGGTGTACACGGCTCCTAGGACATCACCTATGATTCTTGCATGAGTTGTCTCATTCTAATTTTGCGTATTCTTTCGTCGAATTTTGTGAAGTGCTGGGGTATGTGAACCTTAGAGAAGCACTAGGATTTCAAGAAGAAAGTTATTTAGTACCGTATGTGGAAAAAAAGTTCTAATCGTGCACCATTCAGGCGGGATAACGTCAATTCAACAAACATCTGACGTCTGTTTCAATAAATCCGGTTAAATTGTATGACGCTTCTCGCCGGGCTGCAGTGGTTATGTCGGCACCAATGCTAATGACGGCAACTCAGATGACCAATAAATGTTTTTTCGTGACAACTTCAATTAAAACAAAAAAAAAATTCTTAACGGACAAGGTTACATACAAGAACCTGCCAACCATAGAGCAGGTACAGTATTAATTTAACTGCGAGTGAAACGAGCAGCAATAACACTTACTCTGTACCACGTGAAAAAATATTAACGCAGTTCTAGACTTCATTCGGTAAAATTTTACGACGCTTCTCGCCGGGATCCAGTTCTTATGTTGGTAACAGATGAACAATGAATTGTAGAATTGCGTTAATATTTTTCACGAGGTACAGAGTAAGTGTTATTACTGCTGGTTTCACTCGCAGCTAAATTAATACTGTACCTGCTCTGTGGTTGACAGTTTCTTGTATGTACCCTTGCCCGTTCAGAAAAAAAAAAATTTTGTATTAATTGAAGTTGCCACGAAAAAAACATTTATTGGTCATCTGAGTTGCCTTCCTTACCATTGGTGATAACATAACATATCTCAATGTTTCATAAAAATTTCTTTCAAGAGGGTAAGGGGGTATTAAAAAATTCTTAAAATTTAAAATAAAAACCCAAATGAAATTTTAATTCTTAAATTTTACTGTAATATTGTCTTTTGAGATCCATCGCAGAAGGCTTTATCTTCGTCACTAGTAATTCTTTTTAAACACACATACTTCAGTTGACAGATTTTTTGGGTTCGAGATTCGATTCGGGTTCGGGATTTGGCGAATGTTATATTTAAGATTCGGTATTCGGATTCAATTCGGTAAAATTGGGATTCGACCCATCCTTAATAATATTGATAGGAAGTCAGAAATGGCTAAGCAGGAGTGGCTAGAAGGCAAATGCAAGGCTGTAGAAGAATGTATAAATAGGGGAACAATAGATACAGCCTACAGGAAAATAAAAGAGATATTTGGAGATAAGAAAAACAGCTCTATGAATATCAAGAACACAGATGGAAAACCAGTATTTGGGAAAGAAGGGAAAGCTGAAAGGTGGAGAGTATATAGAGAGGCTCTACAAAGGAAATGAACATTATGGAAATATTGTATAAAGGGGAGAAGAAGTAGATGAGGATGAAATACGAGGTACTAGACAGAGATGAATTTGACAGAGCAATGAAAGACCTAAGTCGAAACAAGGCCCGTGGAGTAGGTGATATTCCCTCAGAGCTACTGAAGTCTCTGGGAGAACCTGTCATGACAAAACTGATGGATGGATGGATGGATGGATGGATAGGATGATGTGGGTGCATGGCAGCTAGGTCTTTAGCGCCCTTACAAGATTATTGAAAGACGAGTGTGACCAAAGAAAAGAGGTAATGTAGAAAAACTGGCAACAGGAAGGTACATATCCAAACTAGTCAAGTGGCGTGGGGAACGAAGCAATCATGACAGGTACTGCTTGTCAGCAACGTAAGATGGCCCACTGAAGTACACAGTCATAAGGAGCTCTTAAGGCAACTGCAGGGTACAAGGGACTGTTGACTGATAGAAAGGCGATGGGCCAGCCAGTCTTAAATGCACTAAAACCTCCAGCCTAAAATTTTAAACAAGAGCCCAGAAAGATCACAACACTCCAAAACTGTCATCAAACTCTCGTTCAGATTCGCTGCTGCCCTGTCAGCACAATATAAAATACATTCAATTAAAATGTGATGTACCGTGATGTGCACGTCACAGGCACTACAAAACAAGGGATCCTCTCAACATAGTAAAAAACCATAGGTCAATGGGCAGTGTCCTACTCATAAACGTGTCAAAGCTACCTCAATGACTGACACCCGAGGTTCGCCATGGTCTGAGAGTTGGTTTAACCAACCGTAGTTTATTGCCCGTCACTACCTGCCACGATGCCTCCTACAAATTAAGGACCTCTGCCGCACCACGGAGAGAATGTCCTGCAGGGGAATGGCACATTGGATGATATCACAGTCTCTGCAGGCCTCTTTGGCAGCCCTATCGGCCATTTCATTGCCACCAATGGCAGCATGGCTGGGTACCCAACAGAATGATATTTGCTTTCCCCGCTGCTGGAGGGAGTACAGTTTGTCCTGTATGAGCTGTACTATCTTATCTGCTGGGTACAAAGTTTGTAAAGATTGCAACACGCTGCATTTGTTCCATTGCCTGCAGGATCACATGTAACTCTGCTGAGAATACAGAGTATGCCGTTGGGAGACGAATCCTGATGGTGTTGTTCGGAAACACTACGGAGCAGCCTAGGGAGTCCTCCTGTTTGTACCCATCTCTGTAAACCACCGTAAAATCTCGATGCTCATCTAAAATGTTAAAAAACATAAACTGAAATGTAAAATCAGAAGTATATTCCTTCTCAAAATGGGTCAAGTCCAAAAGTAATCTGGGACTATGGAGGAGCCAAGGTGGACATTTACTCCAATCCCTATGTAAAACATTAAAACCTGCCACATCCATATCTAAAAAACAGTCCTTAGCACGAATCCCAAGAGGCCTCATAGCTCGAACCCGATTACGAAAAAGCCTTTTCATAGGCAGCCGAGCAACGGTATAGGAAGCAGGTGTGTATGGAGTGGACAATGTGATATACGCCTGGCTCACCATGAGGAGCTGTCGCCGTATGTGTAGCGGTGGCTCAGCAACCTCAGCGCAAAGGCTTGGTATAGGGCTGGTCCAAAATACCCCGGTAGCCAACTGAATCCCCTCATGGTGCCACACATCCAGCATTTTAAGATAGGTAGGTCATGCAGACCCATACACCGTGCAGCCATAACCAAGTCGGGATCGTACAAAGGCTATGTAAAACTGGAGCAGATAGTCCTGTCAGCTCCCCATGAAGTGTGACTAAGACACTTTGAAAACACAAAGTGTCTTTAAAATTCAGAACAGTGTCCCTCATCCGCAGTTCAGGGAAGGTAAAAATAGAATGTGAACTGTCAGAACACACACAGACTTCTCGGTTGAAAATTTAAAACCAGTCTTCTGTGCCCATTCGTCTAGTCGCCGGAGAGTTAGCTGCAACTGACAAGTTGTCTCTGCAAGACTGGAGGAAGAACATAAGACAGAGAAGTCATCAACAAATAGTGAATACTGGACAGGACTTTTCACAACAGAAGTAATACCGTTAATAGCTGTAGCAAACAACGTCACACTTAAAACGCTACCCTCAGAGAGCACGCCACCAACTCGATATCTAAAAAGATGTGGAGAAAGGAAAGACCGGATAAAAATGGGAAAACAACCACAAAACCCCCATTCGTGAAGCTGCCTGAGTATAAGATGCCTCCAAGTAGTATCATACACCTTTTGGGTATCAAAAAATACACCCAGAAGGTGATGACGGCACAGGAAAGCCTGTTGGATCTTGACTCTATCTTTCATCTTAACTGAAGACACTGAACGAGATGGAGGTTCAGTATTGGGGTGAGATGTTGGCCCTAATGGTGGGTCCATCTGGGACCGAGATGGTTGTCCCAGATCGACGTCCAAGTCCATGAGCTCTGGAGTGGAATCGGAAGAAGCAGCTGATGCAGTGATGGGTACTGAAGGCTTACTATCCATTTTCACCTTTGTCTGCAACTGGTCAAGAACTTTTTTTTTAGCTTTAGATGGCTTGGCAGTTGGGACAGTAGAAGTAGTAGTGGCCACTGTTGGTTTCTTGGCAGCCTCTCCTAGAGAAGGAACCAGGGGTTCCGCAATAATGGTATCCGTAGCTTTCTCAGATGTCGATGGTGCTGTAGGCCCTGAAGCTACTGCTACCTGGCAGGTAAACTGGCAAGCACAGGTGTTGGTGCTAACACTAACAACCTCCATCTGAATGGAGGCCTCAACTTTTGCAACTGGTTTTTGGAGGACTGACGAGAAAGAAGCTGAAAATACGAGTGGTTGCATAGCCATGAAGATTGTTTTAGTTTCAGCGTATGAGATGCTGCCTTGATGTCTTTATTTCCTGGACCTCCTTTTCCTCCTCAAGATACACTATGCAGTCCCTACTCCTGACATGGTGGTCACCAGAGCAGTTAACGCACTTCCTTCATCGACAGTCTTACCACATTTGCCACACATCGCCTCACCCTTACAACTCAAAGTGGTACGAACAAAGTGCTGGCACTTAAAACAGCGCATTGGGTTTTGGAAATATGGTCTGACCTTCAGGCGCAGTAAGCCTGCCTTGACATGTTCTGGAAGTGTAAGACTGTTAAAGTTCAGGGTAAAGGAGTCAGATTGACCAACTCCTCATCCACCCTCTTTGTTATGTTTTGCACATCCACAATGCCCTCAGAAGCCCACTCACTCTTCAGTTCCTCTTTTGGGATGTCTACCAGATCCCTGCATGTCACGACACCTTTGCTGTTGTTTAAGGTGAAGTGCAACTCAGCTTCAATTGCAAAATCACCAAGAAATTTCGCTGTCTGCAGGTTAGTGGCCTGCTGGGAACTTGATGTCTCTATCAGAAACGTCCCATTGTGCAGTCATTTCATGGATTTTAAACTGCCAGCAATCCCCCCCAAACCCTTCTGGACATAAAATGGTGATACCTTTTCAAAAGAGCCCTCTTACCTTTTAATAATTAAAAACACATTCTGTGGAGCAGCATGTGCTCTGTCATTAAAAACTGAACTTTGTTTTGACGAACTTGGAGGACTGGTTACCGGAGCCATCTTATGTGATTGGGTGTTGGTGCCCCCTAGTGGTACACCCATCCCACTAGGAGGTTTAAAATTTCTCAAAGGATCCATCTTGGTCCCACGAGAAGCTAGGGAAGTACGTGTCGGCCTAGACAAAGCCCCGCGTGCCTAGGTAAGCCTTATACAACTGAGGTGAGGCAGTATCCCTAGAGGTTGCTCGCTAGTGACTGTTCCACCTCAACAGCAATGCATCTCATCAGCACACAGCACATCTTAAGATTGAGGTTGTTTTAATTGAGGTATTTCCTTCCTCCCGACCCGGGCGGTCAAGCCAAGATCCCCATTCCCCGGTACACACAACGTTCCAAGTCATGGTTGCAAAATATTAACACGAATTATTTACAGAAGGATGGAAAAGCTGGTAGAAGCTGACCTCAGGGAAGATCATTTTGGGTTCAGGAGAAATGTAGGAACACGGGAGGCAATACTCACTTTACGGCTTATCCTAGAAGATAGATTAAGAAAAGGCAAACCTACATATCTAGCTTTTGTAGATTTGGAGAAAGCTTTTGACAATGTTGATTGGAATAAACTCATTCACGTTTTGAAGCAAGCAGGAGTAAAATATAGGAAGCGTAAGTTTATTTACAACTTGTACAAAAACCAGACAGCGATTGTCAGAGTTGAAAGGCATGAAAGGGATGCAGTGGTTTGGAAGGGAGTAAGACAGGGTTGTAGCCTTTCTCCAATGTTATTCAATTTGCACATTGAGCAAGCTATAAAGGAAAGCAAGGAGAAATTTGGAGAAGGAATTAAAGTTCAGGGGGAAGAATTAAAAACATTGCATTTCGCTGATGACATAGTAATTCTGTCAGAGACAGCATAGGACTTGGAAGAGCAGTTAAACGGAATGGACATTGTGCTGAAAGGTGCATATAAGGTGAGCATTAACAAGAGCAAAACTAGAGTAATGGAGTGCAGTCTAAAAAATCAGGTGATGCTGAAGGAATTAGAGTAGGTAACAAAACAATAAAGGAGGTAGATGAATTTTGTTACTTGGGCAGTAAAATAACTAATGATGGTCACAGTACAGAGGATATAAAATGCAGAATGGCAATGGGTAGAAAAGCGTTCTTGAAAAAGAGAAATTTGTTGATTTAATCCTAAGGACGTCCTTTCTGAAAGCATTTGTGTAGAGTGTTGCCTTGTACAGTAGTGAAACATGGACGATGAACAGTGTGGACAGGAAGAGGATAGAGGCTTTTGAAATCTGGTGCTACAGAAGAATGCTGAAGATTAAGTGGGTGGATTGTGTAACTAATGAGGAGGTACTGAACAGAATTGGGGAGAAAAGGAATTTCTGGCATACCTTGACTAAAAGAAGGGATCGATTGGTAGGACACATTCTTAGACATCAAGGAATTGTGAATTTAGTGTTGGATGTGTGTGGGGTAAAAACCGCAGAGGAAGACCAAGAGATTGATACAGTAAGCAGATTCAGATGATGTAGGCTGCTGTTCTTATTTGGAGTAGAAGAGGCTTGCTCAAGACAGGGGATTGTGGAGAGCTGCATCAAACCAGTCTCCGGACTGAAGACCGCAACAACAACAACAACAACCTGTCACCCTAACATAGTCTATATGATCCCTATAAATATTCCTAATAAGGCTGGAAAATGAGTTTCTAGCAGGAGCATGTAGAAAGTAGGTGAAATGCTTAAAGGTTGTCTTTACCCTTCCATGCCCAATCTATCAAATATGCAAGCATACAACTTCATCTTTGGTTATTTTATTACGAAAGTGAATAAGAGCAAATTAGTGTATTCACACATTTTTGTTTTTCTTATTTGATGCAAAAAATATAAAATAAAATAATTTAGAAATGGGACTTCAAAATCCAAGAGGATATAATGCAATTAGGAGCCATCATGAAATGCTTATCTCTGTTAACATAAGGATTTACCAACAACAAACAGATAGGAAAATTTTTATACTGAAAAGCCATTTTAGATGTTGATCTGAGGTGGGAAAAAGAAAATGAAGTTATGCCTGAATCATATTCATATTTCGTAAATCGTAAACAAGAGAGAACAAAACCATAACCATTTATTACTGACACCTAGCAACAAAGACAAAAACAAAAATAACATGAGCAAAGTGCCTATGACACAATGTCAGTACTAAAACCTTTCAGACACAATTCTGAAAGCTATATATTAAAAAAGAGCTCTATTCCTTGAAAAATATCAGTTTCCATTAGTTCAAACACTATTAAACCAAATTACCAATGTGAGAACACACAAACTCGGCTTTTTATGACAACAAAACATGCCTGACGAAATCGTGCAGACCGATGTAAAACAGTCAGTTGTTTACTGCTGTCTGTGAGCAGTGATACTGAACAATCTTGGCCAGCAAGCATTTCTTATGATACATCAGAGAGACCCTAACATCCCGTCAGGAACACAAGTCAGATATCATTTTCCACTTTGATTTACGATGCTATAAATGGGCTGGGACTTTTAAGTCCCGCTGGGCAGGAAAGGTTTAACTGAGCCAGGTGGAGTAAAAAAAATTGCCACAATTCCTCTGGAGGATCAGATTGTCTGTGTAATAGTAAGCCATGAATGAACTAAAAAGACCATTTATGCCCTGGGGTCATCTCTTGCCACCAGCTGAGTGCCAGTGATGTCCAATTTCATGACTTCTGAGGCTTCAGTGAGTTCTAGGTCCTCAGGGAGGAATATAATCTCCACCCTCATCCTCAGAACTGGAACTTTTAAGAGGTAGTGGCATGGAAGCCACTGGAACCTCTTGTTTGTTCTTTTTCTTTTCTTTTCGCTTGTACTGATTCATCATCAAGTACTTGATCATCTCCTTCCTTAAATTGTTGGACTCCTCTTTTTACCATTGAAGCACTCACTGCAATTTCTTCATAAATCTTGCATGTTTGTTAATGAATGACATGTGATTTAAAATTCTTAACAGTGAGAAAATTTATCCTGGATCTCAATTCATATGCAGCGTGATTTTCTATCAACGATGCCATTATAAACAATATGTAACACAGCACTAGCTCAAAATGGAGTCATTTCATTCTGTTTGAACTAGAGATACTACTGCGCGTGAGTGAAACTGATCTTAAGTGTACTGTAGGGAAAACTCTGAATAGAATTTATTTTACAAACTACCCTCATATTCTGTAAATCTTAAATTCTTTGAACTCACAGATCCAACACAGAATTTTTTTTCCTTTTTGTAAATGGTCAGTGCAGTCAAACTATATTGTGCATTTTTACATAAACTATTGCAAAGTGCACTTGTATTGTATGGGAGACAGTTTCATGTTAACTGTTTCTTATGTGCAATTATTGGTTGTTCATACAAGGCAAAGTGAGTAAATGTGTAAAAGTATATAAATAAACTGTCAAAACTTTACTGATTTACAGAATTCGTTTTACAAATGTGGCATAACCTGCTATAACAGAGGAAAAAAGGTACCAGTTGAATGATACTCTTGTTGAGCACAAAAACAAAAGCGAACGTGTTCCCATTTAAATGACTCTTTGAAACAGAAGTGTTGAAACATTTGCCTTAATTCTCAGTCCATCTTCACCAAGAAAAAATTTGGTGCACCTGAAAGAGAGCAGCAGATAGACAATGGTAGAATGGAAAGCCAACAGTGCTAGTGGGAGAGAAAGGGATAACAATGACTGGTGCTAGTAGCAGTAAAAGAGAAGTAGATGGTTAGAGCTGCATTTGAGAGTTAATGGGAGAGTTGACAGTAAAGATAAAGCAGAGATATGAGTAGAAACCATATATAAACTAACGGGATGCTTGGTCCCCCAGACCACTGAACAACAGCACGAAGGGCACGGGAGGGGAGGGGGATTGTACATATATTTTATCAAGGAAACTGACAATTGTAACATTCTTTAAGATTACTTGAAAGAATGAGAATACATACTTGCAAGGAATACAACACAAATAAATAATAAATTCAATGTCCCTTTTACTAGCACAGTAATTAACCCTCCATCGGGCGCAGTCGGCCTCACAGGCCAGCAAAACACTTTTTTGATTCCTGTGCTTAACAGTGGTGGCCCAGCAGCCCGCCTCTCTGTTTACTCGCGTAACTTTGGGAACCTCACACAGTGCCGATCCGCAGGCTGCCATCGATTTCCATGCGGATCACGGGGAACTCCTTGGGCCTCACAGGCCGTCTGCGCCCGATTACGTTAAAGTTTTTAAGGTGAGATTTTTCAAGATATTTTTATTTTATTATTTCGTTTCAATCAAAATAAGTCTGTCCTCTGTGATTTTCACCGTTAGCTTCGGAAAAAAGAAGACTTTGACGACCCTGGCCCTTCAGACTGAGTGCGCCTGATCAAGTTCTAATTTCAGTTTTCCTTCCTTTTCCTACGTTATCACATCCATATTTTCTGCTGAAATGTCCAGAAAAGTATATTATGCCTCTAAGCCAATGATCTTGTGGAAATAATGCGCCTCCTTGAGGACGAAACTACTGAAGATCCAGCCGCACTCTAAGATTTAGTCGATGAGAGAGACACCCACTCTCAGTATGAGGTAGGAGAAGGCAAGGAGGACTCAGCAACTGAAAAGGAAGTTTAGGAAACAGCTCAGGAATATGAAGAAGAGAAGAAAATATGTGAGGAGTTTTTATTTTGGAAACGATAAGACGGACGACGAAGTAGTCTAAGTAGATACCTTCTACTATTCATAGTGTGAAGAGTCACATCGTTATTACACAACATCCAGTGTAAAAGATATTGCTACAAATGACGCCACCAATTGCAAAACCTTGTGTCATCAACTTCTAAGTGGACAATTTATCCTGTGTATGCTATGAATATATGTGGAATGTCGATTCGGCTGCAAACTCGACTGAAAAAATTTTTATCCCACAAGGAACGGGAAAGTTCTCCCACATTACCTCCCAAATGGCTAAAACATCGACCATGCCTGGCTGAAACAAGCGTTAGGAGGATGAAGAATCACCAATGTTCAGCTTGTCATCAACCAATCTGCTTGAGCGACGTATACGTTCTGTGCCATACCTGTGTTTCAGCTGTTGATTTGGGAGCTATAGCATCGGTTTTTGGCTGCAAATGTGGTGAGAAAAGATGATTCCATGTCAGAATAGACTGCCTAATGTCCTTTAAAAATAACTTCATTATTTTTATGGATGTCTGTTCGACCAATTTTTAATGCTCTTTGTGGGAAATTGGTAATTTTGGTCACTTTAGTTTAAGGTGTATTGTGTTCAATAAACCCATTATTATGCTTTAAGTTTGCTGTAATTCCTTCCTTTAGATCCTCTTCAAGACTAGCCAACACGCATTTTGAATTTGATTTAACATGGCGGAGCTAGTCCACAAAATAGGTGGGTGGCCTCTCAGGCTGGGTGCGCCTGATTTTGTTTCATCTGGAGGTGCGCCCGACGGAGGGTTAAGAGTTATGCTTCCGTCATCTCCCAGAATAGAGTGTACTGGCAGTGTTTCTCATCTTAACAACATGATATTTCGACATCTAACTTTGTGCCTTTATCAGTTGACAAGCCAACTGTGTCCTATACTTACAGCTAGGCAGTGCCTTGAATTTTCTATGAAGTCTGTACCCATGCAGTCGGTTCTGGTGTATCTGACTTCAGGTGTTCTGTCGTCAGTCCACACCCTTTGCGGCTGTCCCATAGCATTCCATGATCAGTCAATGTCTGCCTGGTGTGTTCCTAGCATTATCAAGACATTGTGATAGCATGTCTTATGGTCGAGATTGTACATGAATTAGGTTCACTCCAGAATTTGAGATAAGAAATAACAGTAATCCACAAAATTACAGGCCCACATCATTGGTTTAGATTTGCAGCAGGAGTTTGGAACATATACTTTCCATGAATAATTTGGATTACCTCGAAACTATGTTAACCCACCATCAAAAAGTATTCAGAAAGTATCGTGTTTGTAAAATACAGCTAATTCTTTAGTCTCAAGAAGTGCTGAGTGGTATCCATAAGGGATACGAAATTGGTGCCATATTTTTAGATTTCCAGAAGACATTTGACACTATACCTCACTAGCAGCTTCTAATCAAATTGCTTGCTTATTGAATATTGCACCATTTGTGTGATTTCTTCAGGCCGTATTGTGAAATAATGAATGTGTCATCCACATATCTGAAGAAGCATGTTGGCTGGCGGCAGCAGGCATTTTCTCATCTTCGAATTTCTCCAAAAAATTCTATAAGAAGACTGAAAGAGTGACGGTGGGTATCCCCTTAAATCTGGTTAGTGACTGCAAAGTTACATCAGTGAGTGTTCACAGACAACAGGTACTCAACTAGTGACATCTGCAAAGTGCTACATCCCACCAGAAGACTCGACACAATGGCAGAACAGCAAGAAGAAGATAACAGGAAGGTAGCCTTTCTAGTGTATGCAGGGCCTATTTCCACTAAGAATCCTGAAGAAATATACAATCAAAAGCATGTTTTGCCTGCTGAACAAGATCTGGGCTCTGAGGCACTATGCTACGATGCACGAGGCCGTTCCCCGTCGGGGGTTCGAATCCCCCCTTGGGCATGGATGTTTGTGCCATCTTTAGTATAAGGTAGTTCATAAGTAGTTTGTAAGTTTAGGGACTGATGGCCCCACAGTTAAGTCCCTTAAGCTCTACAAACATTTGAACATTTTAAAAAAATATATAATATTGACTATTGTGTCAGCTGATATCAAATTCTTTCACCTGTACAAAATTTGTAAGAACAAATAACACTGAAATTGGAAACACAGAACAGACATACCAACTGAATCTGAGATGATGCTGCCTTTAATGATACAAATCATGCCATCTGTCAACAAAGCATGGGGAAAAGGCAACAGATAAAAGATGGCAATGTACAGGAATGTTGTTGTTCAGATGACAAAAGTAAGGAGTGGGAGCAACATAATAGAACAGGATAGATTAAAAAATATACTCACCATGTGGCAACAGATGACAGACAAAGAAGATGAAAATGTGCAAGCTTTAGGAACCAGTGTTGACAAAGGGAAGAGGGTTTAAGGAAAAGAAACAGTGAGGCATAGAAAATGAAGAGAAATCACCCAGTAAAGGGAGGGGGGTCCTCAACCTGAAATTGACTCTCCAGGCTCTTCGTCACTGGACAACAACTGCAGCCTACATCCAATAAAAAGTTGAGTCTTGGCCTCCCTCTATACTTTTGATGCTCCATACTTACTTCTATCACTCAATCAACTGCTCTTTGATGCCTCAGAACTGGTGCTACTGGCCTATTGTTTACTCAAGTTGTCCAATAAACATCTTTTCAATTCACTTCAAGGTATCCTCATTGATTATCCTATCCATCCACTGTGTCATCAGCATTCTTCTGTAACATCAAATTTCAAAAGATTGTATTCTTTTCTTGTCTGTACTGTTTATCATCCATGTTTCATTTTCCTATAAGACAACATTCCAGAGATCCATTTTCAGATAGACTTCTCAAACACCCAAATTTTTACTCAATGTCAAAAATTTTACCAGTTTCAGAAAAGTTCTCTCTGCTATTTCCAGTCCATATTTTGGTCATCGCCACTTATTTTGTTGCCCAAATATCACAGTTCATGTACTACTTTAGTCTCTTATTTCCTAACCTAATTGTATCACCATCATCTGATTTAATTCAAAATTCAACTACACTCTACTGCAGTGTCAACCACACTTTGGTTTACTGAGAAAATTTTGGGAAGGTGTGATTCATCTGTGAAGGAGACCACATATTAAATGCTTTTACGACCCAGTCTCAAGTATTGTTCAAGCATTTGGGATCCCCACCATAGAGACAGTTGAGAGGTGTGCAGCTAGGTTTGTATCTGGCAGATTCAATCAATGTGTGAGTCTTCCCAATATGCTTCAGGAACTCAGATGGGAGTCGCTGGAGGTAAGGCAATGTTCTTTTCGAGAAACGTTGTTGAACAAATTTAGAGGACAAGAAGTTGAGGCAGATTGCAGAACAACTCTACCGCCATCAACCTACATTTCGTGTCAATACGAAAAAGATAAGATTACAGAGATTACGGCTTGTATGGATACATAAAAGCATTCGGTTTTGCCTCAACTTATATGGGAGTGGTAGAAAACAAGTCCGCAGTTGGCCTGTTGGCCCACAGGCCGTCCCTCCTCACCTGGCTGCACACTTGTCCCACCATGTCATACAGCTGTTTGAGTGGGACTTTGGAGGTATAAATTGCAGGGTCACCAATTAGATGGTAGAACCTTCACACACAGTACATAAGACTGGTTTATTATTAGTGAATTCAAAAAACTGAAGCTATAGAGTGTAAAACGTGTTGTTATGGCATTATTGACTATTGATACAAAAGAAATAGATTTAAGTTTGTTTTGTAACTGCATTACACTAACAATACTGGCCACATTGTTCCATGTAAAAAACTTACATTTTAACTGAGATATAGAAAGAGGCAAAAACAAAATTCAGACCGTATAAAATGACAGGGATGTAATAAATTATCACAACTATTAAAGATAGAAAAAAAATACTACATAGCACTTCTCCACTGACAGTCATATCTAAAGCTCTTTTCAAAATAAATAACAAAAAACGAAATACACACATGGATGGACGCAGTTTATTACATTGTCATCACCATTGACCTCTGTACTACCTGGATGTTGAATTTCAGTTGTCTGAGCGTGCCAGCCATAGATGTCCATATTTAGTTTCTTGTCAAATTCAAATATGATTGCTACAAAGTGTTACGAAAACAGGAAATTGAAATAGGTTTCGATTCCACTGCCATACCAGCCTATTACATCATATATTGGCATAAGATCAAAACAAGAGGTAAGCAAGCAATTATCATCATGAAGGAATGAAACTTTCACTCTGCAGCGGAGTGTGCGCTGATATGAAACTTCCTGGCAGATTAATATTGTGTGCCGGAACCGAGACTCGAACCTGGGACCTTTGCCTTTCGCGCGCAAGTGCACTACCGACTGTGCTATCCCGACAAGACTCACGATGCCGCCTCAAAACTTTACTTCTGCCAGTACCTCGCCTCCTACTTTCCAAATTTCACAGAAGCTCTCCTGCGAAGCTTGCAAGACTAGCACTCCTGGAAGAAAGGATATGGTGGAGACATGGCTTAGCCACAGCCTAAGGGACATTTCCAGAATGTAACTTTCACTCTGCAGTGGAGTGTGTGCTGATATGAAACTTCCTGGCAGATTAAAATAATCTTGCAAGCTTCGCAGGAGAGGTTCTGTGAAGTTTGGAAAGTAGGAGGTGGGGTACTGGCGAAAGTAAAGTTGTGAGGTGGCATCGTGAGTTGTGTCAGGATAGCTCAGTCGGTAGAGCGCTTGCCCGCGAAAGGCAAAGGTCCCAGGTTCGAGTCCCGGTTCTGGCACACAATTTTAATCTGACAGGAAGTTTCAATTATTGTCATGTACATACGAATGGAAATTCATTTGCCATTTTCAAACATGGCGGACAATAAAAAATCACGTGCTAAACATATGAATGTGCAGGCACGCTGCAGTTCTATGCTCAGAATTACACATCCAGGCTGTATAGAGATCACTGGCCATCACTCAAGCTGCCACATAATCATGATAATTAATTTCATTATTGAAAAAAATCAATGTTCACAAACATAAGTTGAGCTAACTTGGATATAATGTATACAGCCTCATTATGAGGATGTAGAAACTCTTCTCAAAGAAATGCTTCATAGAACTCCTGAACAGTTTTAACATATTATAATTAGACTTACAAACCAAAATTACAATGAAAATATATGAGTTTCACCTGCAAATAGTCAGGAGACTTTCAACTAATACAGCAAATGGTGTGAAAAGTCTCAAAAAGTGATAGTACGCTGGCAGTATCCTGAGAGCAATTTGAAAGCTATTCTTACATTTCTTGTAAAACTGGAATGAATTTTATAAAATTTGGCCTTGTATTCATGTCTCATAGTTACTCCTACTGCCCTGAATATTTCTTTTCTCAAAGTTACATATTCATTTTCAATTACATTTATTTTCCATTTCTCCAGCTGCTGCCTAAAGTTTCTTTTCAAGCTTTCTGTTGTATATCAAGTGCGTGAATTCAAATGTTCTGCTGTGCCCATTGGCGCTGCGGTACGAGTCTAAAAGTTCGCGAGCACCACCTGGCTAGCTGGTGGTTCAAGGACTGAAAGGAGTATGGGGACGGGCAGTTCACATTCAGACTTGTAAGTGTAATTGACTATTCTTATCTTAATAGTGTCATGAGTGTTAACTATTGAGTGTTCGTGTTGTTACAACATCTGGTGGTGAGTAGCGATTTTTCACAATTATTAAGCTACAAACAACATTTGAGATGTCAACGCTCGAGCAAATTCTGCAAATCCTAGTCGAACAGCAAAAGTTGCTGGCCCACCACCTCACCAAACATCAGAAGTTCGTCAACAGCTCCTCACAGCAACACACAACGATCGCACATTGACGTTGTCCATACCCACTTTTCCACCATATGAGGAGACCGCAGAATATTGGACGGACCATGAGAAGCAGCTTCAACAACACTTCGTAGCTTATCTGAAGTATTGGCCATAGCGAAGTCTTTTGAAATTACTCGCGCTGCAGGTGCACAATTGGATGCTTGGGGTGATGTAGCGGAAGTCATGGCAGATAGGGCATTTGTTGATGCGCCAGGCAGTGTCGTGAACAAGGAAGTAGTGGTGGTGTACTCTTGTGTGCAATCCAAGCAAAGCAAGCAGTACACTACTTCTAAACAAAAGCAATCTCTTGCTGCCTTACCTACTTGTCCGCACTGTTTTTCCCAGCATTCACGAGACAATTGTCCCAATGTTGGGCTACATGTCACAAATGTAAGAAAAAGGGTCACATCTCTTCTGTTTGCCAATCTAACCAAGTGCAGGCTATATACGATACTGACTTAGATACGGGCTCCACATTATATGTCAATTCCAAAAACTCCTCTGGAAACAAACTTCACCTCACGGTGCAGATGTTTGGAAAAGATACTGACTCAGCAGTCACAATATTTATGTCACAAACTTATCTTTGCCTGTGTTCACAGCCCCTTTCACCGGTCTTGCGCCATGTACGTAGATACAATCAGCAACAACTCTCCCTTTTGGGACAAGTGGATGTCCAAATCACATATGGTCTCTTGTAGGAATGGTCACTGTGTATGTTGTTGACCACACAGGGACAGCTGACTTGTTCAGCTATGAAAGCCTTCCGCATATTTGGATTCTCTGTCGATACTTTCAATGTTGTATCAGACAATATTCCTTACACTCAGATACCTTGTCTACAGGCTTTTCTGCTCTGTGGTGTGCCACAGCTTTTGAAGCTCATGTCTCTCTCGCTGTAAAACGGGAGTTAGATCGGCTTACAACCTCAGGAGTTTTGTGTCCTGTTCCTTCCAGCAAATGGGCCTCTCCGCTTATCGTTGTCAGCAAACCTAACAGCAGTCTCAGACTTTGCGGCAACTTAAGACTGCTGTCAACACTCAATGTCTTATTGATACTTATCCTATGCCTTGACCGGAAGAATTGTTTTTCAAACTTGCCGGAGGCAAATACTTTTTGAAAATCAACCTCTCTGTGGCTTATCATCAGTTACCACTTGACGAGTGATTGCATCAATTTCTTGTTCTCAATACGCTTTTGGCCTTTATCATTAGCAATGGTTGCCATTTGGCGTGGACAGTGCACCAGCCATATTTCAAAGGTTTCTTGAACAACTTCTTATCTCTGTTTCCAGATGTATTAACCATCAGGACGACATTGTCATTACTGGGGCTACCACGGATGAACATCTCAAAAATCTATGTACACTTTTATCAGTCCTACAACAGGCTGGTCTTAAGTTCAATTTTCACAAATCTCAATTCTTTCAGCCCTCTATAGTGTACCTGGGTTTTCGCTTTTCAAAGGATGGCATCTGTCCCCTTCGTGACAACATTGCTATGACTGACGCCCTTCCGCATCCTTTATCGGTCAAACAACTGCAAGCTTTTCTCAGGTACATAGCATACTATCACAAGTTAATTCCCTCTGTAGTGGAGATCTCTTACCCACTTACTCGCTTGCTCAAGAAAAATGTTTCTTTTACGTGGTCTGATGAATGCAATGCAAACTTTCTGGAGTGAATGCCAAATGACAATATTAACAGTAAAACTTAAGAAACTTAAATTTCATTTAGATTTTTATTTTAAATCTTAAGGATTTTTAATACCCCCTAAGCTTCAAAGAAATTTGCATGAAACATATATATATATATTTAGAGTATCTAAAAGATAAGAAACTTTCTTCACTCTATTACAAACTGTTTCATTTTGATGAAATAAAAAATAATTGCAGAATGACGTCCAAGAAAGGATGGATTACTTTTTTTTTCTTTTTTCAAAGGGGAAGAGTCAAAAATAAAACCTGAAAAGTTGTGTAGCTCTTTCGAAAATTAAAAAAAATATTCTTAAAAAATAGGATATGTAAATGTTAAATAACATTATATTGACATATCAGGCATTCCACGAGTGATGGACAGGACATTCAGACAGAGAGAAATCTGTGTTTATTCGACGTGTGTGTACTTGTTATAGTCGCAAGACATTTCAGAGCTGTGAAAAGCACTTAACGTGCAGATTGCGCATTCCGGAGGGTTAAGCAAGGATATTTTGTACATTTATTTATTCTTTCAAACATTTAAGATCACGTAACTTGTCTGCAAATAATTTTTATTCGTAGAAGATTTGAAAAGCTGTACTAGGAGTTAGTTGCCGTGCTTCATTTCTAACTTTTTGCGTTCAGCATAAGAATGATACATATATTCTCCTGCGTTCGCCGTTGTCTTTCGGGTTTGTTAGGCATACGGAATTTAAATGTGGTAACAGCTAACACGGAAGATTACATGGCGTAGTGTTTACATTTGTATTATTCTTATGGTGAAGGGAGTGTGGAATTTACGAATCACGATTCATAGGACAATCCCTTACCCCTTATAGAAAAACACGTAAGTTGCAGCACAAAGGCAGTGGTTGTAGCGTCAGGCATATTGACGCAACACAGGCTTGCCAGTTGGCTTTACGTATAAGACTTCAAATGTTGGGCTATTGTATGAAACTAAATGCAGAAATATGAAACAATTTTTAGACTTTTAATACAAATGTTATGAAATGTTTATAATAGCAATTAGATACCGATACGGTAATTCTGAGTCACAGTTCCTTCGTACTACAGAGCATCATCCCTCGTACAATCTAGTGCATTCGACATCGAACATTTTTAAATGCCTGTTACGCAGTCTGATTTGGAACCGATTTCCAGGTGTCATCATTGTATTGGCACACTAGCACATTTTACACACATTGGTGTCAGTTGTCTGTCACTTTTCAAAAGGCAATAGGCGTACATGTGTTTAAGCTTTACCTTACACAATTTATTAAAACAGACTTCAAGTTGTCACTTTTTTCCTCATAATAAATAACTTTCTTTTTGAAATCCTAGTGCTTTATTACAGTTCACATACCCCAGACTTCACAAAATTCGACGAAACAATATGTGCAATCAGAATCAAGTAACTCATGCAAGAATCCTGAAGCGTTATGTATTTATGTGAAGAAATTTTTTTTCCTACTTATATTTGAAAGGCTGCTACATTTGAAGTTCAGCAATACTAAAGTTCTAGTTCCTCGTTGGATGTTGTATTAAAATTCAGTAGTCGAAAATAAAAAAGGAAATTAGACTCGTCTTTTTTTAATTTTATTTTTATGAGCGCAAAAGTTTTGGTGGCAGTAATTATATTTGTGCCTGCTAAGCAAGCCTGTGTAGCACTGTTTATATTAGACAGGACAAGTTACTTGTGGCAGCTCATTGCGCCATTTATCACAACTACTATTCAAAGTGAGGTCATTTCGTTTTATAACATCACGATTTTCAGCAGATATAAGGAAAATAAAGTAAATAACGCAAACGAAATTGTACTGTAATGCAAAGTAAACTGCAACATTTGTAACTAAAGGTTTGCTGATAACACTTTGGATTCGTGATTTGGTAGTATTCGGCCATTATGCACCGAATCTCAAATCCGAAACCAGTGTGCTAGATTCAGCAAATAATGGATTCGGCCGAACTACTTGGAGTTCCATCTCATTATGGACCACAAGCCATTGGTCTCTCTGTTTCATCCATCTGCTACCATTCCTGACAAGGCGGCACACAGGCTCCAAAGGTGGGCACTTTTTCTCTCTCATGTTCAATATGACATTCATTTTCGTCCCACAGTTCAGCATGCAAATGCTGATGCCTTATCCAGACTTCCTATGGGCCCTGACCACAACTTCAACAAACGGGACAACGCTGAGGATCCTGTTCTACACTGGGTTCTACACCACATAGAAAATGGATGGCCAGGCTGTCCTCCTGGAAAAGCATCGGATCCCCTACGGAACTACTTCCATCTGCGGCTGCGCATCTCCTCCCACAATTGAGTTAGCTGCTGGCTACTGACAGCATCTCTCCCCGAGTTGTCGTCCCAGCAATGTTGTGGCCTGTGGTTCTACGTCTTCTACACCAGGGACACTGGGACATCTCTAGGAAGAAGACTCTCGCTAGACAGCACATCTACTGGCCTGGACTCTAAGTGGAAATTGCACACATGGTAGCCACTTTTCAAACGTGTGGTGCAAGAACCTGCACCCAAGTCCTCACTTTCTCCATGGCCCACAGCTGAAAAACCACAGGTCCGGATTCATATAGATTTCTCTGGACCCTTCCTCAACACTTATTGGCTCCTAGTTATTGACGCCTATTCCAATTTTCCTTTTGTGCTTTGCTGTGCTTCACCAACCACAGCTGCTACCACCACGGCTTTGGCCAAAATCTTTGCCATGGAAGGCTTAGCCGATACCATTGTTTCTGATACTGGGCCTCAATTCACCTCCTCTGAATTTTCTGATTTTTGTGTCCAGAGGGGCATATCCCATATCACCGCACCACCATTCCACCCCCAGTCCAACGGGGAAGTGGAACATCTGGTCCGTACCTTTAAATCCTAAATGAAGAAATATCTCACATCTTCTTCCACTGATGATGCACTCCTGCAATTCCTAGCATCATATCACTTCACTCACTCTGTCTGGGGACCATAGCCCGGTGGAACTTTTGCACGGACACCAACCTCGTACTCTCCTCCACCTCCTCACACCCCCACCTTCTAAAGGCACTATTCACAATCAAGGAAGAACTGCGGAGGGTGCTCCTGTGTGGGTGCAAGGTTACAGAAAGCAACCAAAATTATCACAACTTCGCCCAAGAGTCACCAAAGTACCAGTACCGCTCGTAACGAAGGACTTGAAGATGGATGTGGACAAGGACCTTCCAACAACGAGAAATGAAACTGACAGTTCCTACATCCTAGTGGATTTGACACCACCACAACAGATGGTACAAGACAACCATGAAGCCACCGACAGACAGATGTCTCTAGTCTTACCTACATCTTTCACATATGCAACATCACGCACTTCACCACCCATGTCACCCATCATCTCATAACGAGCCAGAAGAGGACATTATCGGACATATGGGTAGGTGCCTACTAGGCGACAAAAAAAAAAAAAAAAAAAAAAAGCTGGACGTAGGCTTACTACAACAAGTGAGTGAAAAACAAGAAGGGGGGAGAAATGTTGTATATCAAGTGTGTGAATTCAAATGTTCTGCTGCCCGTTGGTGTTAAGGTACAAGTGTGAAAGTTTGTGAGCACCACCTGGCCAGCTGGTGGAGGAAGGACTGAAAGGAGTACAGGGACGGGCGGTTCACATTCAGACTTATAAGTGTAATGAACTATTCTTATCTTAATAGTGTCACGAGTGTTAACTATTGAGTGTTCATGTTGTTACATTTTCATAGTTTCAACCTATGCATTTCTTTCTTTATAACTTCCAACCATTCTGATTTTTTTTCCAGCTTTAATCAGCATTTCATAATGAATAAATTATCACTGGATTATTTGTCTACTGCTGTAAATGTTGTGCTGTTTAAAATGTGCTTTCTAAACATCTATACACACTTACACAATCTATCTGAAAGTTTCCCCATGTCGCCAACTCTTTTCCCATAAAGCAGCACGTTTTCGTGATTCTCAAAGCAAATTTTAGCAATTAATAAATTATGCTCCTAACAAGTTTTAATAGGCAGCTTCCACTTTAATTACTTCCATCCAGCCCATGTTCTTTATTATTTTTCTCTCTCTCTCTTCCTTTCATTATCTTGCTTCTGAGTACCACAACAATTTCATTTTTCTAAATATACCTGATAATTCCTTTTATCTCATTTTTTCAGTCTTTATGAAGTCAGTATGGATATAGATTTGCACAACAATGATAGGCCTTGGATTTGATTCTGTTAAGGATTATGACAATGTGTTCACTCTACTGTTAATACTATGACACATGCATTCCTAATTTCATGATCATTACTGGACCTACTCCTTCATTACCCCACATTTTATTTTGTGCTAATAAAGTATTCATGTCATCAGTAATCCAGTTCATCATGTTCACTAATTCTCAGAATGTCTAATTTCAACCTATCCACTTCTTTTTAAAGTTCTGTAACCTCCCAACAAAGGTAAGGGATCCATGATGTAAAATGCATGATTTATTATTATTATTATTATTATTATTATTATTATTATTTATTTTTCCTAGTGACATTTTTTGAGTAGACCCCACTCAGAGATCATAATGGAAGCTATTTTCCTTGTGGAATATACTACCCAGTAACATCAAAAAGTAGAGGTGCACTTCCTCCACAAAAATAGTAGTTGACGTTGCAGCTTACTTTCAGAGGTTCGTGAAACTAACATAACAAGGCTACGTTGGTTTCATGTTACAATGTTAGATCACTCTTCGGGGACCAAATGTTACAAGTAGTTTGGTCTCTGACCACTGATGTGGCTGCAACTATGGTATGGCTAGCAGTATCTCTGAGCCACACTTCACTGTTACGTCTGTTTTTATGGATAGGCACAAAATATTAATCATTAAACCTAAGAGGAATACAAAGAGTATGATATAGGTAAGCTTAACAGAGAGATATTTTATCTTACATTATATTTTCTCCTTGTAGTAGTTCACTTTTTTCTTTCTCCAAACAGTCCGAAGCAACGGTATTATGTAGAGTATCCTTTTCTTTAAATTCCTCCACTGCTACAGAAGAATTCTTCATAAAATGGTCCAAATCTCGTCTGAAAACAAAATCGTATCACTGGACTAAAGAAATAAAAATAATCTGAACCACTTACATGTATGTTTTTCATTTCTTGCATCTATTATACTTGATTTCTCGGATCCAGTTTTAGTAAAAAAGCAAGGTTAGAAATACGCATTAATGTAGGCAGCTTAACAGGTGCAGTTTATTAACAAAGAAATTGCATTCAAAATTTCAACAGAAATCAAAGAGTGTATGCCATGATCTCCTCAAAAAAGTTTCAAGAAAAACAACTAGCATGTTTTCTTTCAAATTTTGTTATCATAGAAAATACACTGTTCGTCTTACAAAATCCACAACCAAGAAGGACTTCAAATATCATAGCTTAATTTATTTTCGAGGTAACACATTGTACAAAATCACACACTGAAGGTATGTGTGGACAACAGGTACCAACACTTCAGAAATGTGATACTGGCTAGTTATTGAAGCAACAAGTATAGGAGCGGAATGCTATACCACCACACAACTCAATACTGGGTGCAGGAGTAGTAGGGCAATGTATAACACAATCAGTAAACAGTCTCTCACCGCAGTAACTCCATACTCTAATCAGACCACCATAGTGGAGCAGGCACAACTGGGATTCATTGGTAAAAACAATGTAGTTTTATTCAGTTGTCCATATCCATCATTCATTGTTTAACTGCTGATGCAAATGATGTGCCACTAATTCAGTGGTAAAAACCTAAATGAGTGCCTTAGGGACACGTCAAATGGTATGAACAGACACTGCTTGTTGCGCAACAAATCGAATAATTTTTTTCTTTTCTTTTTTTGTGATATGGTTTATGATTATGATTCGTCACTGACAAGTGCACAATATGTCTGTCATCACATGAAGTGGTGCATGGAGGTGGGTACAATCAATCCCACTGATCTGTCATTTCCTCCTGCACCTAGCAGTATTTACAGATCTACTAGCAGTATTTACAGATCTACAACACAGTTGCTTGGTTACGTTCTACATAATCACTGATTCCTCTTAACGATAGTCCACAATCCCTATAGACAACTATTTTTCCTCAGTCGAACTCCAGAATGTGCTCTAAAGACACTCACTGTCTTCTGTGAGGAATATTTAATAATAATAATAATAATAATAATAATAATAAAGGAAGATCAACTCCAGCATGTCCACACAGCGATACATTCCCCAATGTATAGTGCACCTACACTGACATGCCAATCATGTGCATCTCATTGCCGCAAAATGATGCTACACATTTCAATTGAGTGGGATGATTCCTTCAGTGTGTTCCATTTGGGGTGGCCAACAGGGGAATGTGACAATCACTAAAATTAGGGTTCACTACAGCTCTCAACTATTATAGTTTTAAATTATATAGAAAAGTGAACTTTCTTTAGGTTCTTGTCAATGTAAATTCTTTGTTTGAAAAAAAAACCCTCATCCTGGTTTAGCACAAATTTCAAAATAGCATATAAAACGCAGTATACCTCTACATCATGAGGTCCATTTCATTTTTGACTAACAGATCTACTCTTCCCAGTTCTTTTCTCAATTATAGTACTTAAATGGCCAAAGGCTTTGCCTGACAATGCAATTAGTTATTCTCTACAGAAACATAGAACTTTTGTTCTGTTTCACTTAGTTTAGAGTTCTCCAAATTAGGTTTTGTGTATCTATCACATTACCCAATAGTTAAGTGCTTAACAAATAAAAGGAGTGTTTCTTGTTTTAATGTGCACATAACATTTGCTTATTAAACGTTTTAAGGACAAATCCCTCCCCATTTTGCTTGTTAATTAAATTTTCTCATCACACATTTTTGGAAAAATTATGATTTCTTTTACTTACAGACTGACAAAGTATTTGGGCTCAAACAAACATATCTGCATGAACGTTTGGTTACAGTATCTCTACGTACACCTCAATGTGCTGGTGGGTGTCATTTTTATGCAAAACTTTGCAATCATGCTCTAGATAGCACTTTAGATGTATTTGTAGACGCCATATGTAATGCAGATATCTGAACTATAACTTTAACCTTCTTCTCGGAAGACTGTTGGTATTCACTGCCACTGCTTCCATCGCCTCTTCCCGCACTTACCGTAGCACTACCGCTAGCAATGAGTTCTTTGTCATCATCATCCCTATTATCATCATTGTGTGTTAGTGTTACAACAGTATCTAACTTATGCTTCTATTTCTGTACCACAACAGATACAAGAAAGCATGCAAATGATTTATCTTCTACATTAATACCATCTTCATGAAGAATGGTTCTTCGTAACTTCATCTCAACCAATCGCAATACTTTAGCAGGATTGATTATCAATCGCCACTCATCTGACGCTTCACCACATAAATGTCACAAAACGCAACTTCGGAGGCACACTGCACCGTCCCTACTGGCGAACCAACAGGTCAAAGTGCAATGCGGCAAGGCACACGCAGAGGCTTCTAAAGGACGACTGCAGAGTTTTACAGATGTGGGAGTGTCACTAGTGCAATAAGGGATCTTTACATTATCTCTCGTACGATTTTGATGTATATGTGTTTGTTCACGCTCAAGTACTTTCCTTGTGAGTGTATTTTACATCAAAAGTGGTTTTAGAACTGAACACAAACAATAATAGTAAGAGGAAGTCATTTGACTTCAAATTATCTAAATCTTTGTTATGACTAGAAACTTCAAACAAAAGTGAGTAAATTTAAGCCCTCGGTAGTGGAAAACTGGTGCATATAATGTCTTATACATCTACATACATACTTAGCAAACCACTGCACAGTGCATAGTGGTCAAAACCCGGTATCAGTAGTAGATTTCTATTTCTAACATCTATGTGACTCTCTCCATTCAAACACTATTTTCTCTTATATTATCTTCGTGGACCTTGTGCAGAAAGTATACTGGAGGCAGTATAATTATGCTGCAGTCAGCTACAAATGCCAGTTCACCAATTTTTTTCAGTAGTGTTCATCAATATGAATGTCACCTTCCTATAAGAGTTCCCAAACCAACTTTATAATACTCTTGTGTTACAAATGACTGATCGGGACCACCTGTTGCACAGAATACAAAGAACAGTGACAACTCCTACACATGTAAGTAACATTAGAACTGCAAGCACATAATTATGATAAACATGACCCAATCTACACAGTTGCTGCCATAATATCTGTGGGAAAGACAGTCAATGCATAAAAATTTGTGTGACAAAAAACATTCTGTGCCATGAAGCAAGGAGTTGTCTATTACTAAGACCAAACATAAGACTGGAGCATAAGAAAAAAAATATCAAGTAGGAAGCTTCCTAGCAAGTCAACAACACAAAGCAAGTCAACAACACAAAGCCAGTCAAAGTGAGATGCAAAAATACCAACTGCCTTGCAGAGCACGCGGGGGAGGGGGGGGGTGTGCTTATTTTCTTCAGAAGACTTTTGGACAAAGCACAGGTTCATATTTTACATAATAAGAACAGTTTGTAGAATAGAATGACACCTAAATATATTATACACACATTTTGTTATCCAGGGTCAGATCACATTTGTTGTTTACGTCATGTCACATTTTTCTTTTTTTTTTTTTATAAATGGAAAATGAGAGTATCTTGCCCATCTCAAAATGACAAAGTGTAAATGAGAAACAGTGGAAGTGAGCTAGGAGTAAAATTTGTTCCATTGTAAATAGCCTTAAGGATAAACTTACAAGAAATTTAAATTAGGATGAGTATTACAGAGGCTAACTATGAGGGACAGTCCGAGTGTAATTTTAATTTCTAACTGTAAGTATATAATTACACTAATATTGTGTTTAACAAGGGTGAAATGAACTTTTTGAACATAGTCTTCCATATAATGTGCAGGGTTCCATTGTACAACAGCACATAAGTTTGATGATAGAACATACAGTCTGGGTATTGGATGGGGCTACATTGATCATGGCTGAATGTAATGGACTAGCAGCTGGGATTTAAAAAAAAAATCATTATTACCACTATCAAAAACCAGTTTCAAGAGGTGTGGGAGCCCAAGCTATAGGCCAAGAATGGCTGGTTCTTAGTATTATTAACCAAATTCTCTCACACGATCAAAGTTTGATCATCTTGGCAGGTAAATGAAATGCAATCATTGTGTTGGAGCAGCACCACGATATGGAGAAAGTCCAGTAGTTTATCACTGATGACCACATAGTCCTACTACTGTCACCCTAAAACGATATATACCAGTTGTAAAGGACCTGAAGGCCACGAAGGTTTTCGATTTAAGGTTGTAGTTGCTACTCGCAGGGGGAGCTATTACAAAGAGAAGGCCTTTGCTAAGTAATTAAATGAACTTAATGTATATTGTTTAAATTTCAGCATTAGTAACATCGAACGCCTCGTATTTGTAAAGTATCTTCCTCAAGGTGAACACTTAAGTTATTTGGATATTAAAGGTATGGATACTAGCTGATTAACACATTACTACTCAAAATTTTCATCCGCATAGTGGCCGATTCACGAAAGAGTTTATTAATTTTCTTAGAATAACTTAGTACTGACTTCAGGTGACACTACTTCACATTTGGGCATCTCACTAGAAATGGGAAACTCCAAGATTTTAAAGGAGGCGGGTCCAGATCTGCATCCATCTATAAGGTCATGTGTCCAGGTTGTGTGTCCACTGGACCTGTATGGGTTCAGCTCTGCAGCCAGTCAGATGGACTATATGTGAACCTATTCCGAGTCCTCTAGATCTGTATTGGTACAGCTTTAGAAGCGTATCTATGAAGTAAATCTTCTCTGACTGAGAAGGATTGATAACCGCAATTGCACACTTAACTGTTATGTTGCAAAACAAACCAGTTTCATCTGTGTTGAATATATCATCTGGCTTGTAACCTTCAGACAAAACAGGCCACTTCCCATAATTCCTTCACTAGAGAAGACAATGCAAATACTCCAGAATTCATATCAAGAACAGCTTCCAGCATTCGTAATTTAGAAATAGATACTCCTGGTGTATTAAAGCAACTTCAATCACTTAACCAAAGTAAATCTCCCGGTCCTGACTTGGTATACTAATTAGTTTTCTTTCAGAGTATGTTGATGCAATAGTCTCAAACCTAACTATCATATACAACAGCTTGATCAGCTAATTTTGTGTACCCAAAGACTGGAAAGTTGCATAGGTCACTCCAATATTCAAGAAAGGTAATCTGAGTGATCCACAAAATTACAGGTCTATATCATTGACTTCGGTTAGCAGCAGGATTTTAGAACATATACTTTCTTCAAATATTATGAACTACCTTGAGGAGAACGACCTATTGTCCCACAGTGAACAAACACAGCTAGCTCTTTACTCACATGGTGTAATGAGTGCTATCGACAAGGGATGTCAAATAGATTCCTGATTTCTAGATTTCCAGAAGGCTTTTGACACTGGACCCCAAAAGCGTCTTCTAATCAAATTGCGCACTTATGGAGTCACCACAGTTGTGTGATTGAATTCATGAGTTCTTGTCAGAAAGGACACAGTACGTTGTAACTGACAGTAAGTCATTGAGTAGAAGAGAAGTGGTATCTGGCATTCCACAGGGAAGTGATAAAGGACTCCTATTATTCCTTATTTTTATAAAACATTTAGGAGACAATCTGAGTAGCTCTCTTAGGTTGTTCACAGATGATGCAGTCACTTATAGATTATTAAAGTCACCAGAAGATCAAAACCAACTGCAACATGATTTAGATAAGATATCTGCATGGTGTAAAAATGGCAATTGATCCTTAATAATGATAAGTGTGAGGTCTTCCATATAACCACTAAAAGAAATCCGTTAAACTTCAGTTAGACAATAAATCAGTCAAACCTACAGGCAGTCAATTCCACTAAATACATAGGAGTAACAATTACAAACAACTTAAATTGGAAAGAACACACAGAAAATAACATAGGGCGAACCAAAGACTATGTTCCATTGGCAGAACACCTAGAAGATGCAATAGGCAACAGTTCTACTAAAGAAACTGCCTACATTACATTTGTAAGTACCATTCTGGAGTAACGCTTTGCATTGTGGGATCCACACCAGGTGGGACTGGTGATTTAGAGACAATTCAGAGAAGAGCAGCTCGTTTTGTATTATCACGATATAGGGGAGAGTGTGTCGCGGAAATGATGCACACCTACATAGGGAGACATGATCATCATAATAAAATGAGAGAAATCAGAAAGTTTTAGCTGTTCCTTTTTCCTGTGAGCTATTAGAGAATGGAACTATTGAGAAATATCATAGAAGTGTTTTGATGAACCCTTGCCATGCACTTCAATGTGACTTGGAGAGTATCCATGTAAATGTAGACGCTTTGAAGGAACAACAAATTACATAAAAAATAAAATTACAAAGTGATAATTACCAAAAAAATAAATAGATAATTAAAAAAAGAAATACAAAGAAATGTCCAACTAAAGCAGTTATATACTCCCCAATGCTAAGTATATCATCTAGCATTTATACAGGAAGATCAGGGAGATGACACAATTTATGATTTATTCATTCCACAGTTCCAACAGTATATAGTTTTAATGGCCAGGCAAGGTTGATATTTTTGAATTCCATTTAAAAATATATTTTCTACTAGTGAACAATAATAAGCAGACAATATCAAACTCAGTTGACCGACAATAACTGGCAAATAAAAATGAAGTAATTCATAGCTAATGTTTTCTCAATACTTTGCAAGTTAAATTGTATTTGTAAATAATCATTGGAATTAAGTATCTACTCCTCTACATGTAAATGTGGGTATTACTTTGAATAAACTTTTGTTCCTGTATGTACACTAGACTACTAGTTTAGTTGTCATTTCTCCAAACATATTTAAGTCTGTCTTAAGGAAAATTTTCTCCACTTTCCAATGATAGCAACCAGAATATTGTGATAGTGCAACAACAGTCGGTATACAAGAATTTGTAATTTATGTTGTGGGTATTTAGTTTAAAGTAATATGAAAAATTTGTAAGGTCCAAATGTCCCTTTATAATGTGATTACACCAAGTATGGAAAATTTCAAATTTTTCCTACGTCAATTTCAAGAGAAATTAAATACAGTAGATACCGTTTATAGCAATTCCGCTTTTAACGACATATTGGTTATAATGGTGAAATCTAACGGTCCCGGCTAAATCCTATGTAAATGCTGTATTAAAAAATCACTTAGTACAGCCTCACTTATTGCAACTTATCATATAAAACGACGTATTTTTATTACATTTTTGGAGAAATATATCGGCTATAACGTCCACTGTTCATTTTTGTTTGTTACGCACATGGAGATTACTGACAACAATGTAACACTTACTTCCAATCTCTTGTTTTCTGTAGATTGTTGGTCCAAATCAGTCTGCATGTTAAACAGACAGTGAAAATATCGCCTTAAAAATGTTGCAAAGAAAGAGGAAAGTATTTAATATTGAAGAAAAGTCACACATAATCTGGTGATTACAAAATGGGGAAACAAACGTCAGCATCACGAAGGAATTGGGTGTCTCAAACTCAACAATTTCTACAATTTGGAGAGAGAGAGAGAAAATACAGTATCTTTTCGAACACAATTCTTTAAAAATCAAGCGGGCGAGGTCATCCGAACACAAAGATATTGAAGAAGCTTTACTTACATGGTTTAAGTGGCAAAGATCAAATAATGTGCCAATCAATGGACCTATTCTTCAAGTGAAAGCCAATGAATTTGGGAAACCAACTTCATCTGCTTTTCATTCCACCTTGATATTATCGCCGGGAAAATCTGTGGCGAAGCTGCCGGTGTACCTGATGGTGTAAAAGATGACCAGCTCTCTAAGAAGTGGCCCGTTTTGTCTGTAGGTTACAACCTAGATGATATATTCAATGCAGATGAAACTGGTTTATTTTATGACATGACTCAAGACGTTGAAATTTAAAGGTGAACAGTGTTCAGGTGGGGAAAATTTCTAAGACAAGAATCACTATTATGGTTGCTGCAAATATGACAGGATCATTTAAAGAAAAGCTTTTAGTAATCAGAAAATTGAGAAAACCTAAATGTTTTAAAAACATTTACTCCCTACCTGTACTTCATGAAAACAATGCAAAATCTTGGATGACATCTGATATTTTTTAAAAGTTGTTGCCTAACAGACTCTCAGCTGAAATCGAAGAACCGAAAAATTATTTTCGTAGTCAATAACTGCCCTGCTCATTCAGTAGTCAGCAATCTGCACTTCATAAAGCTTGTGTTTTTACCTCCAAACCTCACTCCTGTTCTACAACCTATGGACCAGGGAGTTATAAGATGAGGATGACATTCCTCTGGCGGAATTAGTGTGAGAACTTTGTCCATCATTGTCAACTTGTGAAATAGAGGACTTCGCCCAGGTAGACAACAACCTTACCGTGTATGCATCAGCGAGTGAAGAAGAAATTGTAGCTGACATCCAAAGTCAACATGTGATTGATGAACAGGAAAATGAACAAGAAGAACAGTTTGTTGTGCCTTCACTCATCGAAGCTCTTAGTGCGGTGAAAACATTACAAAAATTTCTTATTTCCAAAGACAAGTTTAAATCAAATGACAATAACAAGATGTTAAAACAAATGCATCGTCAAATACAAAATGTGTATGCACATCATAAATGCAAAAAGCAAACAAAAGATTGGTTATATTAAGTAAGACAGTACACTCACTGTTCTATAGTACTGTATATGTTACTGTATCCATTTTAAAATTAAAGCAACTGGTTAAAAAACTGAACAACACTGTCTTTACTGTGATAGTAGAAATCTAACAAATTAAATGTGCACCTCGGTTGCACAGTGGTAGAGTGCCAGACTGCAAATCCATCGGTCGCTGGTTCGATCCCCGCCAGGTCCTAGGATTTTTATCTGTCACTTTCCACTTCTTTCACCTGTGGCAGTATTGCCCATGTGAAAAATACCGAGTAGCACCATGGTTTGGAACCCACGTTAAACTGTAGGTCCCCCTATAACTGGCTGGGTAAGTCAGTTCGAAGGTCGGAGGAAGACAACGGCATACCATCTCCAAACAAGACCATGCTTAGTAAAGCACTGTGGTGTTCAAACCAATCTTCAGATTGATGACTGCTTTACCTTTGTTTGACTTACCGAAAGTACAGGCTCGCCGCTTTTCTATAAATGTCTGCCTAGGTGTGTTTGCGTGTGGATGTGTGCGAGTGTGTGTGTATTTTTTTACCTTCCTTTTTGTCCCCTAAGGTAAGTCCTTCCACTCCTGGGATTGGAATGACTCCTTTTCCACTTCCTTAAAACCCGTATCCTTCCCTTTCTCCTCTCCTTCCTTCCTCTTTTTCCTGAAGAAGCTGCCAGTGGTGGCAAAAGCTTGAATGTTTGTGTTTTTTTATTTGTGTTTTATGTTTCTATCGGCGAGCCTGTACTTTCGGTATGTCAAACAATCTTTATTTTATACATATTTTTTCCACCAGGAAAATCTCCTTCTATAATAATATATATATATATATATATATATATATATATATATATATATATATATAAGCACACAAAACACAGAAGTAGAATAATAATGTATTCGATATTAATATTTTGTGATTCTGTAAACTGGATACACACAGATACATTACATCACATTTGCACAGCAGTTTAAAAAGAAACGTAGGAGCAAGTGGAGGCCTTAGTGTAATTTATGAATAGAATACTGTGCATTCTTTTCGTTTTGGTACTGTTGAATAATTTTTGTATTACAGTACCTGGAACGAAATTGTCATTCATGTCTATTATACAACACAGCACCACATTCGGCAATATTACACAATTTACATTGTTGCTACTTCCTTGTTCACTAAAGAGTTTTACATTTTGCTGCCATGTTATTGCTGAACTATTCCCCAACTGTAACTTGGCATCTGACTATAGTGGTTGGGGGGAGATGAGGAGTAGGTAGGGTATGGTGCTGGTGAGTAGGGATGGGGGGGAGGGGGGGACCAGCTCCGTCTCCATGTACTGTAAATACACAGAGGGCCACCAACTGCATCACCATACACTCCCGAAAAAAAAATCACAAGGTAGGTGTACTGTGTTTGTCCGCCTTTTTGAAGTTTTAACTCTATAACATTCTATAATTTACAGATAGGAATTTTTTTTATCAAAAAACAAAGCAATAACCCAGTTTGTGCGACTATTGGGTATAACGACCGTAAACCATCGGTACCTTCGACATTGTTATAAACAGTTCCGACAGCACATCTGTAACTACTAATTGATTACATGATAGGATGAAATTTTTAGTATTTTAGGTTGAAAATCGTGTTGCTCTAGTTCAGGAATGGCTTAGATAGGGGTCCGACATTTCAAAACCATGTGTATCAAATTTCATGAGAAAATGAGATGATGGGTTGCATTTTGTCATTTTTCAGGTTTGATTGAGATGACATGGCTCTATTAGCATATGGCTAGTGTTTCAATTGTGTGCAAATCAACTAAAAGTAAAATTCACAGTAATTCCAATTATCCTGTTCTATCAGATCTTATTGCAGTAAAAAGTCAAACACTTGCAACCTGGAACTAACAGCATATTGTTTAAAACATAAATTACAAAGTAACATTACAAATAAATATACAAGACATAAAATGTATAGGAAACCAATTTGTATTTGATGATGTGAACAAGTAGTTGTTTTACCTGACAGGAGCTCTCTTGTTACTTTCACTTGCAAGAGATTCTGTGGACAAAAGAGATGGAATAGATTCAGAATCTTCAATAATGTTAGGGAATACATGTGGTGTGTGCAAAGTGTCATCTCCTCCTGCAGTCACACTAAGAGGGTGCACCTGGAAATAACAGATTAAACAGCAACATAGAAATTATTCATTTTCATTGAAGATGATATAAATTTATTATTTTAATAACACAAGATCCTGTAGCATAGTCAATAAACTAGAATTTCATTAGCCATTTAGCAACTGTGATACAACACAAGTTAGGGTGGGACTCGTGTTAACTTGGTTGGCCTGTGAGGGCGTCAGTGATTGAAAGTATCTTATCGGACAACAATTTGGTTAAGAGTCAACAAATGAAATTTGTTATGTTGTGTCATTGACTCTTGGGTCATTCCATGTCATATCAACAAATGAAACCATTTTCAACCTTACCCTCTTGGATTAAAATGAAATTAAGTATGCCTATAGTACTCAAAAATAGTACCACAATTTTTCCCCACATTTTTCTGAGGAAAAGTTACTGAGTAATGGACCTTTAAAAAAAGAAAGAGAGAGAGAGAAATTTTTGACTCGCGGAACAATGCTGTTTTCTTTGGAACTCGTGTTCTAATTGATCTAGAACAATTAAATTTACTTCATTGGAAAGCTCTTTTAAAGAGCTTTTATATGATATCCAACATCATTACACACACACACACACACACACACACACACACACACATTGCTCATAAAAACAACAGTGTTGGATTTTCCGAATTTTGAAAAACTGTACTTATAAAATTCTCAAAAAAATTTGTGTGAAAGATACACTTTCCATCTACATATTCTAAAAATTTCAACTTGGGATGAGCATGGGATCAGTATCAAAAGCAATTTTATATTTCCACCATTCTCCAAAAATCAGTCATATTGGTGATTTTCTATTATTTTGGTACACATGAATATATTACAGTGTTAGATGATTTTGTTACATGGTCCACAAACTGTACTTTTGAAACGAATAACTACTTATTAAAGTTCAGTGCTAACTATTTATTAGTATCTGTAAAACCACAGGAGGGGGGAGGGGGTGGGAGGAAGACTATATATAAAATGATTCTTTGGTGTTATTAACTGCAATCTATTCAGTATCTTAGGAAGGAAGGACACCTTGGTCATGGTTGGTTGGTTAGATTGATGTTTTAAGGGGGACAAAACTGCGGAGGTCATCAGTCCCCCATTCCATCAAAGGGCAAGATAAGGTTGGGAACACTGAAAAATTCACCCAGAGTTTAAAACTGCTACGGGAGGAAAACACCACTCAATCAATAAAATGTCAAAAAATTCGACAAGGGACAACATGGCAGGAGACAACACGAAAGGAGACGATCACATGGAAATAGCAACCAAGTGTGGAAAGGGAATGACAAAGCCAAAGTTTATGGTTGACCGACCATGAAATTAGAATACCAAGGGTCAGCCACGGGGCAACACAAGGAAACCTGCAAGTGGAGGACATACTGACAAGAGAGACGAATACAACGCGCTGAAGCAAAGCTTCATATAGAGTTGTAAAAACCACTGTCACGAATAAAACCTAAAACAGAATCAGCCATATTGGCATTGTTATGTAAAACTTCAGATAAAATTGCAGGAAGTTTAAAATCCCGCCGCAGGGCGGCTAAAAGACGGCAGTCCATCAAAATTTGTGCCACCATCAAGGAAGAGCCACAACGACAACGAGGCGGGTCCTCACCGCGGAGGAGATGGCCATGGGGTCAGCCAAGTGTGGCCAATGCGGAGCCGGCACAAGACTACCGAGTCCTGGCGAGAGACCCGCATGGAGGAGTGCCACACAGCTGTGGTCTCCTTTATTGCCCTGAGTTTGTTGTGATGACTCAGGCTACGCCACTCGGCGCAACACAGACTGGAAATCTGAGGCCGGGAGGCCAATCTCTAACACAGACGCATGGGCAGCCTGTTTGGCGAGCTTATCGGCTCGTTCGTTGTCCGGGATGCCGATGTGACCAGGAGACCAAATGAAGACCACTGATCGACAGCAAGAAGTGTCTCATGGATAGCCTGCACCAAAGAGGAACATGAGTAACATTGGTCGAGAGCGCGAAGACTGCTCAGGGAGTCACTGCAGAGCAGAAAAGACCCACCTGAGCAGGAGCACATATGCTCAAGAGCACGGAGAATGGCCACCAGCTCGGCCGTGTACACAATGCAGCCATCTGGCAGAGACCGCTGCTCGGCGTGATCGCCATGGACATAGGCAAAGCCAACATTACCACAAACCAACGAACTGTCCGTATAGACTATGTCGTATCCAGTTTACTCTGCAACAACAGCGAAGAACCGACGGCGGAGTGCCTCTGGAGGAACTGAGTCTTTGGGTCTACCGGCCAAGTCCAGCCTAGAGCATGGCCGCGGTACACACCATGGGGGCGTGCGCGCACGGGCCCGATACGGAGATGGGACAGGGAAAGACTCTAGTTCCAACAGAAGAGACTGGACACGGAAGGTGATCGTGTGACCGGAAAGGGGTCGCCTTTGTTGAAGATGGACGACCATGTGGGAGAAAAGCAAACGTTGGTTGGGATGGCCTGGCGAGCTATGGACATGAGCAGCATAGGCCGCGAGCAGTTGCTGGCGGTGGATCCGCAGAGGTGGGACCCTGGCCACTACAAGTAAACTGTCCATGGGACTGGTGCGGAAGGCACCCGTTGCAATGCAGGGGGATGCGGAGCCATAGGCAAGGCATCCAAAGTCCAGACGGGACTGCACCAAAGCTTGGTATATCCGCAACAGTGTGGACCGATCGGCACCCCAGGTCGTATGGCCCAGATGGCGGAGAACATTCAGTTGGCGCCAGCACTTCTGTTTCAGCTGTCGAATGTGAGGGAGCCATGTCAGCCGAGAGTCAAATACGAGCCCTAAAAATCTGTGAGTGTCAACAACCTCTAAGAGTTGGTTGTTAAGATAAAGTTCGGGCTGTGGATGAACCATCCGACGCCGACAGAAGTGCATAACTCTGGTCTTTGCAGGAGAGAACTGGAAGCCATGGGCTAGAGCCCAGGACTGTGCCTTCCGAAAGGCTCCTTGTCACCTACGTTCAGCAACTTGGGTGCTGGAAGAGCTAAAAGAGATGCAGAATTCATCAGCATAGAGAGAGGGCGACACTGACGACCCAACTGCTGTCGCTAAGCCGTTTATGGCTACTAAAAATAAGAGGACACTCAAAACAGAGCCCTGAGGAACCCCATTTTCCTGCACATGAGGGGTGCTACAAGAAGCACCAACTTGGACACGAAACGTATGGACAGCTAAAAAGTTTTGGATAAAAACAGGGAGCCGTCCTTGAAGACACCATTCATGTAAAGTCTGAAGGATAGGATGTCTCCATGTTGTATCATACGCCTTTCTCAAATCAAAAAATACCGCAACAAGATGTTGACGTTGAGCGAAGGCTGTACGAATACAGGACTCCAAGTAAACGAGGTTGTCTGTAGTGGAGCGGCCTTGACGGAAACCGCCCTGACATGGAGCCAGCAGGCCTCTAGACTCTAGTACCCAGCACAGCCGCCAGCTCACCATACGTTCCAGCAGTTTGCAAAGTACGTTGGTGAGGCTGATGGGTCGGTAGCTGTCCAAATCGCAGGGGTTTTTACCTGGTTTAAGCACTGGCACAATGATGCTTTTTCGCCACTGTGACGGGAAGACACCATCGTTCCAGATGCGATTGAACACGGATAAGATGTTTCGTGTAGACTGCGCTGATAGGTGTTTCAGCATCTGGTTATGAATGCGATCTGGCCCGGGGCTGGTATCGGGACTATGTGCAAGGGCACCGAGGAATTCCCATTCACTGAATGGAGCATAGTAGGATTCCATTTGGTGGGTTGAGGAGGACAGTCGCTTCCGTTCTTCCTGCTCTTTCATGGTACGGAAAGATGGCGTGTAAGTCACAGATGCAGAACTATGAGCACAGAGCTCAGCGAGATGTTCAGCAATTGCATCTGGGTCCGTACAAATTACTCCATTCATAGAAATCCCTGGCATGCCTGAAGCACTCTGGTATCCATAGAGGCGTCTGATTTTCTGCCAGACATGGGATGGAGAGGTACATGTGCCAATGGTGGACACATACCGTTCCCAACACTCCTGCTTAAGACGCTTAATTAAAAGACGTGCTCATGCTCGGAGTCGCTTGAATGCGATGAGGTTCTCCAAGGATGGGTGTCTCTTATGGCGCTGGAGTGCACGCCTGCGATCCCTAATAGCCTCAGGGATCTCTGGCGACCACCAGGGCACCGTCCTCCGCCGAGGGGATCCAGAAGATCTAGGGATTGTATGTTCAGCCGCAGAGATAATGGCTGCGGTGAGACTTTCAGTCACCTCATCTATGGTGGCATCCAATGGAGGGGCTATCTTTGCAGCAGTAGTAAACTCCTTCCAATCAGCCTTGTTAAGGGCTCATCTGGGCAAACGTCCAGGGGACTGAGGCCGTGGTAGTTAAAGGAATATCGGGAAATGGTCACTACCACACAAGTCATCGTGCACTCTCCAGTGGACAGACGGTAAAAGGCCAGGACTACATACCGACAGATCAATTGCAGAGTAAGTGCCGTGAGCCACACTGAAGTGTGTGGCAACACCAGTATTTAAAATGCAGAGGTCAAGCTGAGATAGTAAACTCTCAACGTCTCTGCCATGGCCAGTAATCGTAGTACCCCCCCCCCCCCCCATAGGGGGTTGTGGGCGTTAAAATCCCCCAGAAGTAAGAAAGGTGAGGGGAGCTTAGAAATCAGCGCCACCAAGACATGTTGGGGTACTACGTCGTCTGGGGGCAGGTATACACCGCAAATGGTGAGGTCAATTGTAGTCTTCACCCTGACTGTCACAGCTTCTAAAGGCGTTTGGAGAGCAATAGACTCGCTGTATGCAGATGAAAGGACAAAAATACAGACTCCACCTGAAACCCTGTCATAAACTGTACGATTCCGGTAATATCCCCGGTAGCCTCGTAAGGCAGGGCATTGCATTGGGGGAAACCAGGTTTCCTGCAGGGAAACACACAGTGCAGGTGAAGTGTTGAGAAGCTGCCGTAACTCTGCTAAATGGGAGAAAAAAACCACCACAATTCCACTGGAGAATTTGGTTATTGCTGACTGGAGAGGCCATGATAGGAAAAGGTTCTCTACCTGCTGCTGTCGAATGTGTTCCGACTGGATCCAGAACCATTGGTTCTGGAGAGTCCAGGAGAGCGAGATCCTTGGGGGATGCAAGGATCTCCAACTCGTCATCAGAAGCGGAAGATGTGACAAGGCGTGGCTTTAGAGCCACAGAAGATTCCTTTTTCTTCAGCTTCTTCTTTTCCTCTCGCTGTCCTTTCGGTTTTAAGGACTGAGAGGGCTTCTCAGAATTGGTGTCAGGGCCCGACGTAGAGTGCGATCCCCTTTGACCTAGGGCGTGCGAGTCCGACAGCCGTGGGCTGGGACCCTCCGTGGTACTCAGATGCCTCGGAAGGGAGCGTCCCAAGGGACCCCTTCCGAGCGAGAGGAGCCGGAGGAAGTTGTTGCTTTTCCGGCTGAGTGACGGGGACTGTTGTCCCCGACGGTATTGGGGGGGGGGGGGGATGTGCTCCCCCAGGAGGCGTAGTGGGGGGAGCACATGGTGGACAGCCCCCGACCATCGAGGGGGCTGATGGAGCTTTATGGCCCTGAGGGCCCACAGAAGTTGGCACAGGCGTGGGGACCGTCATCACCGAAGGAAACCATGACGATGTGACAGTTGCAAATGATATCTTCAATGCTGCTGGGTGCAGTTGCTCAAATTTCTTTTTGGCCTCGTTATATGACAATTTGTCCATGGTTTTGTACTCCATAATTTTTCTCTCTTTATGGAGCACTGTGCAGTTCGGCGAGCAATGGGGGTGGTGCTGTCCGCAGTTTACACAAATAGGAGGAGGAGCACAAGGAGCATCCGGATGGGATGGACGGTCACATTCTCAACAGGTGGAGCTGGAATTGCACCTGGAGGACATGTGCCCAAATTTCCAGCATTTGAAGCACCGCATCGGAGGAGGAATATAAGGCTTTACATCGCACCGGTACACCATAACCTTGACCTTTTCCGGCAAAGAATTGCCCTTAGGCCCCCTACATACGCGCCTGACGAAGTGGGCACCCCATTGTTCGAGGTTGGCGCGTAGTTCTTCGTCTGACTGCAGCAGGAGATCACGATGGTAACTTATCCCCTAAACCATGTTGAGACTCTTGTGAGGGGTAATGGTCACAGGAACATCACCCAGCTTTTCACAGGGCAGAAGTGCCCGTGACGGTGCTGGGTATGCCGTTTCTATGAGGACTGCACTGCTTCTCATCTTAGCCATCCCTGAAACTTCGCCAAACTTATCTTCTAAGTTTTCAACAAAGAAGAGTGGCTTAGTGGTACTGAACGTATCCCCATCGGTTCTAGAACAGACAAGAAATTTAGGGGAGTATGGCTCAACCCTGTCTTTCGCCCGTCGTACTTCCCATTGGGTAGCCTGAGAAGGGAACGATTGGGGGTCATACTGTGCAGCATTGTATGCACTTCTACCTCTCTCAGAGACGCCGTTTTCGTGACCGGCCATGCTTTTATTTGCTCGTTTCATGTTTGTCCCACGAGCAGCTAGGGAATTGAAGGTACACCCAGGCAGAGCCCCGCTTGCCTGGGTAAGCCTTATACAACTGAGGTGCGGCAGGTTCCTCAGAGGTTGCTCGCTAGCGGCTGTTCAACCTCAACAGCCTTGCATCTCCTTGGCATGTAGCACACCTTGAGATTGAGGGGTTTTGTATAGAGGTTTGTACCGTCCTCGTGACCCGGGCGATTAAGCCAAGATTCCCGGGCTCTGAAACGTACAACGTTCCACCGTCGCGCCGAACGATGGTCGTTGAGGCACGGACAGAGCTTACGGTGTAGCGGACTGTTGGCGCGACACAGCCCACGGCTCAGGACCCCAGGTTCGCCAAGCCCGTACTCAGCAAATTAATGCTGAGTCCCTGAGGAGCCTTGGTCATGACAGAGCTAGTGCTTGGAGTTTTGGGGTAAGGATTGGGAAGAAAATCGGCTGTGCCCTTTGAGTAACCATCCCGGCATTTGCCTGGAATGATTTAGGGAAATCATGGAAAACCTATAAATCAGGATGGCCGGAGATGGATTTGAGCCACCATCCTCCCGAATGCGAGTCCAGTGTGTTACCACTGTGTCACCTTGCTCGTTGTTGTTGTTGTTGTTGTTGTTTAGAGGGGACCAGACTGCACGGTCATCAGTCCCCTGTTGCAAGCAAAGCCAATGCGGTTCATTGCAAGATGAAAAAAGACAATCATTGAACACACAAATGAGAATGCACAATGGGTACACAATGACAAGGAGCAGTGAGTTCATGACACACAAAGAAGAAAACTCAAAGAGTAAACAAAGATAATGGGACTAAAAGTTACAGCAGAATGTTGTGGCTGGCTGATCACGAGGATAATAAAGGATGAGCCAGCCACTCTGCATATTCTAAAACATACGAATAAAGCAGGTCAGACAACACAAAATAAGAAGAGTAAAAAGTTATGAGAGATGGGTGCCTGAGAGATCAGGCTAAGGAACCCACCTTTATATCAAATGGTAAAACCCAGCTGCACGGATAAAACGTAAAACTCGGTCAGCCATAGAGGCATTGTCAGATAAAATCGAGGCAGGCGCAGTAGGTAGGTTAAAAGACTGCCGCAAGACGGCTAAAAACGGACAGTCCGACAGGATGTGGACCACTGTCAACAAACTTCCACAACGGCAATTCGGTGGGTCCTCTCGACGTAAAAGATAGCCATGTGTCAACCACGTATGGCCAATACGTAGGCGACATAGGACAACAGAGTCCCTACGGGAAGGCCTGAAAGACGACTTCCAGACGGCCGTAGAGGACTTGATCGCTCGGAGCTTGTTGGGAGTGCTCAGTGCTGCCCATTGTGTGTCCCAAGCCTCTAAAACCCTGTGGTGCAAATCCATTCGGATATCCTGTTCTGGGATACCAATATCCAGGGGAGGAGCGGTGGTGGCGAGCTTAGCCAGCCGATCGACACGCTCGTTCCCTGGGATGCCAATGTGGCCAGGGGTCCAGATAAAGTCCACCGCACATCCAGACTTGCCGAGTGAAGCGACGGCGTTTTGGATGGATTGCACCAACGGATGGGTAGAATAATAGTTTGAAAGGGCTTGCAGGCCACTAAGGGAGTCGCTGCACACGACATACGACTTCCGGGGGCACGTTTTGAGGTGGTCAAGAGCACGAGAAATAGCGATCAGTTCAGCTGTAAAAATACTACAGCCTGGCGGCAGGGACCGTTGTTCTGCGTGGTCGCCATGAATAAAAGCGTAACTGGTTCTGCCATTTACCAGGGAGCCATCAGTGTACACGACTTCTGCATCACGGTGAGCAGAAAGGAGTGCCAGAAACTTGCAACGGAGTGTCAATGGTGAAACTAATGCCTTTGTATCGCAGGACAGTTGCAAGTGGAGCTTTAAACAGGGAGTGGACCAAGGAGGAAGACGGGATGGGCAAGAAAAAGCGTCAGGGAGAGGTAGGGAATTAAGTGAGGAAAGGAGTGTACGAACCCGGATCGCGATCGGAAGACCTGATCTAGGTCGACGTGGTGGAAAAGGAGGGGGAACAGTCGGAAACAAAAGCCTGCGATTTGGATGGTGTGGCGTGGCATGGACTCGAGCAACATAGCTAGCGAGAAGCTGCTGGCGGCGGAAGTGAAATGGAGGAATCCCTGCTTCGGCTAGAAGACTTGGCACAGGGCTGGTACGAAAGGCCCCAGTCGCCAGCCGGATACCACCATGGTGGATGGGGTCAAGGATCCTCAAGGCGGAAGGTGCTGCTGAGTCGTATACGAGGCATCCGTAATCAAGCCTTGATTGTATCAAGGACTTGTACAGCTGCAGGAGGGTGGAACGAGCAGCACCCCAAGCAGTATGGCTCAAGCAGCGGAGAATATTAAGATGCCGTGAGCATTTTTGTCGCAGCTGACGCAGATGTGGCACCCAAGTAAGTCTGTTGTCGAATACCATGCCAAGAAACCGATGAGTCTCTGTGACAACGAGCAATTCACCACCGAGATATAACTCGGGATCCATGTGAACTGCTCGCCGTCGACAGAAATGTATCACGCGGGTCTTCTGCGCTGAAAACTGAAAACCATGGGTAGAGGCCCATGATTCAGCTTTCCGGATGGCTCCCTGTAGCCGCCGTTCAGCGACGCTAATACTAGCCGAACTATAATATAAACAAAAGTCATCTGCAAACAAGCTGGAACAGACAGAGGATCCCACAGCCGTGGCAAGCCCGTTTATGGCGATTAAAAACAAAGGCACACTGAGGACGGAGCCCTGTGGGACACCGTTCTCTTGGATGTATGAGGAACTAAGGGTGGTACCCACCCTAACCCTAAAGGAGCGGTGGGAGAGAAAATTCCTGATAAAGATTGGAAGTGGGCCTCGCAAGCCCCAGTCATACAATGTAGCCAGTATGTGGTGGCGCCAGGTTGTGTCGTACGCTTTCCGAAGATCAAAAGATACAGCAACAAGGTGTTCACGTCGGGTAAAAGCTGTACGAATAGCCGACTCCAAGGACACAAGATTGTCAATTGTGGAGCGGCCCTGACGGAAACCCCCTTGTTGTGCTACCAGGAGTCCCCGGTCTTCAAGGATCCACATAAGCCGCCGACTCACCATCCGTTCAACGAGCTTACATAGGACGTTTGTCAGGCTGATGGGACGGTAACTGTCAGCCACCTGTGGGTCAGCGCCAGGTTTTATCACTGGGATGATGGTGCTTTCCCGCCATTGGGAAGGAAAAATACCGTCTGCCCAGAGACGGTTAAACAAGGCGAGCAGTTGGTTCTGAGCGTCCACAGAAAGATGCCGAAGAAATTGGCTATGAACACGATCTGGTCCTGGACAAGTATCGGGGCATGCAGAAAGGGCACTTGTAAACTCCCACTCGCTAAAGGGTGCATTGTATGGCTCCCGGCGACGTGTGTGAAACGACAGTGGCTTCCGCTCAACTCTTTCTTTAATGGCGCGAAAGGCTTCACTGTAAGCTGCAGTTGAACTGATGCCTGCATAAAACTGTGCCATGTGCTCAGCGACAGCAAGCGGGTCTGAGCAGACAGAACCCTGTAAGCGAAGACAGGGGATTCCTGTTGGTGGGCGGTACCCGAAAAGTCGTCGAACCTGAGTCCACACCCGAGAAGGTGAGGCACGAGTTCCAATAGAGGTGACGTACCTCTCCCAACAATCTTGCTTACTTTGCCGTATAAGCCGTCGTGCTTGGGCCCGTAGCCGTTTAAAAGCAATCAGGTGATCGATGGTGGGATGTCGCCGGTAGCGCTGAAGTGCCCTACGCCGATCCCGAATGGCTTCGGCGATTTCTTGTGACCACCAAGGCACAGATTTGCGCCGAGGGGACCCTGAGGTGGTTGGAACAGTGGCCTCAGCAGCGGAGACTATGGCGACAGTCACCTGTTGGACTGCCACATCCACATTGGCTGGCAGTTGAGAAGGAATGACAGCAGCAGAAGTGTAACGCTGCCAATCAGCCCTATGGAGGGACCATCGAGGCAGTTGTTCCGCCTGTCGAGACTGTGGGAGCGACAAAAGGATAGGAAAATGGTCGCTCCCACAGAGGTCATCGTGGGCCCTCCATGTGAGGTGTGGAAGAAGGATCGGGCTGCAGACCGAGAGATCAATAGCTGAGAAAGTGCCATGCGCAACACTGAAGTGCGTCGGGGAACCAGTATTGAGAAGGCAGATGTCTAGTTGTGCAAGAAGAGCCTCAACATCCCT